>OY756946.1:24445379-29445379 GCA_963580275.1 Crataegus laevigata | reverse complement strand
TGCTCCCTGGGGAAGTTGAACATCTAACCCTCACATCCTACGCGGCCCGGTACACTAGCGGCTAACCAATCATCTGCTCCTACCCTGAAGCATGGCAGACCATCTGGTTCAAAGGATTCATAACCTCGAAATAGGAAAATGGCATAAACTAGTAAACCTGGTATGAATCTGACCATTGCTTACTCATCTGTTCCAATGCATGAGGTTATTCTATATTACGGTGATGTCTTAAATGAGACAGATCGGTCTCCCGAAAATCGTGAGATTTCGGTCCATTACGCGGTATTGGATGAGGTTTAGAATTGGAATGAGATGATTTTCGATGATGCATTCACGTATATAGTTGCTTCCAACATCATTCTTAGCAATGACATTGAACCACGTTTCGTTGATAAATGCCAACGTAGAACGAATTGGTTAAACTGGAAACATGCATTCCAAGTCGAACTCGATTTGCTTGTGAAACGTAAGGTGTTTAGGTGTGTAGTTCCTACTCCACTATATGTGAAGCCCGTGGGCTATAAGTAGGTTTTCGTGAGGATGCGTAATGAGAAGAATGAAATCGTGCAATGCAAAGCACGCCTCATAGCACAAGGTTTCTCTCCATGCCTTGGGATTGATTACGAGGAGACATACTCCCCCGTAATAGACGTCATAACATTCTGATACCTTATCAGTTTGTGGATTTTTTAAAAAACTGAATATGCAGCTTATGGACGTGGTTATCACATATCTCTACGAGGATCTAGATACATAAATCTACATGAAAGTTTCAGTAGGACTTTTATTGACTAGTTCAAATAATTCTAGACCATGGAACACTTTCTCTATTAGGTTGAGGAGATCACCCTACGGATTGAAACAATCAAGGTGGATGTGGTATAATCGTCTGAGTGAATATTTGACAAGTTAGGGTTATGTGAACAACAAACTATGCCATGCATGTTCATCAAGAAGTCACATTCCAGATTTATGATCGTTGCAGTTTATGTCGACGACATGAACCTCATTGGAACTCCCACAGAGCTCGAGGAAATTGTCGTTCACTTGAAATCGAAATTTGAGATGAAAGATCTTGGGAAAACTCAATATTCGGCCTGGAGATCAAGCATTGTTCGGATGGAATCCTAGTACATCAATCAAACTACACCTAAAAAGTGTTACAACGTTTTAATAAGGATAAAGTAAAGCCTTCGAGTACTCCTATGGTCGTTCGGACTCTAGATGCTAAACGAGAACCCTTCCATCTCAATGAGGATGAGGAAGAGATTTTGAAGCCTGAAGTTCCATACCTAAGTGCAATTGGTGCTTAATTGTACTTGGCTCAATGCACTAAACCCGACATCTCCTTCACTGTCAATCTTTTGGCTAGATATAGCAACACACTTACACGCAGACATTAGAAGAGGGTTAAAGATATTTTTCGCTACCTTAAGGGTACAACGAATTTGGGCTTGTTCTATACCTATGAATCCTCGAGATGAGCAATTGCCCCTAGGTCCTCGAGTTGATTCCCACCTCGTTGTTTACACAGATGCTGGTTATTAGTCTAACTCACATAGGGCACGTTCTCAAATGGGCGGTGTCTTTACCATTGGAGACATTGCTATATCTTAGAGGTCTACCAAGCAAACACTAGTTGCGACCAAGGTTCTAAAAGACGCTAGGCGCTAGTCAGGCGGTGGACTAGCGCCTAGGCGCCTAGGCGGATTTAGGTAAAATTCTTATATATTTTATGAACTAATTAAATTTACTATATTAAATGTAAATAATTATTGACTAATATGCTATTTCTTATAGAAGAACATACATATGTGAATGTTTTATGTGTACATATATGATATGCTTGCCTAGAAAAAAAAATATTATCTAAATAGTTTATAATTATATAAGATTTACACACACACAATAAATATCCCAAACTTTTAAAAATATAAAAAAACCCACCCACTCAAACCATCCACCTCACCTCTACTCTTTCACATCACTTGTCCACTTGGTGGTTTTCATAATTAAAACCATCACAATCCATGGTTTTCTAATTAAAACCATCTGCTTTTAACTTTGGAATTGAGACCACACCTCAGACGAGCTGCAGATGGTTTCTTAATTAAAACCGTCTGAAATGTTGTCTCTCTCTCTCTCTCTCTTTCTCTCTTTCTCTTCGCGCTCTCTCTTATCTCATCTTCACAGCTTTGAAATGTTTGAGTCTCTCTCTGTCTTTCTCTTCGGCTCTCTCTTCTCTCGTCTTCACAGATGAGCTGCAGTTCGCTGGCAGCACTTTTTCTGCCCTCATCTTCACAGAGAAGAGCTGTAAAAATTTACCAGCAGTCCTCCCCGCCTAACTGAACGTTTTGGTCTAAATCGGGTCGGAGTTCCGCCGCCCAGCGCCTAGGCGGCCGCCTAGGCCAATTTTTAGAACATTGGTTACGACTTCTTCGAACCTTGCTAAGATTCTCACCCTCCATGAAGCATCATGTGAGTGCTTTTGGTTGAGAGCAGTCATGCAACATATTCGAAGCACTAGTGGTCTTACTTCCATCGTTGAGCTTTCTACGAATATCTTTGAAGACAATGTTGCATGTATCGAGCAGTTAAAGAAGGTATACATCAATAGAGAAAACACCAAACACATAGCGCCGAAGTTCTTTTATTCTTACCAGCAACAATAGCATCAGAACATTAAAGTCAAGCAAATCTGTTCTGAGGACAAACTGGCCGATCTCTTTACCAAGTCATTGGCCAAGTCTCCTTTTCAAAAGCTTGTCCAAAGAATCGGTATGCATAAATTATCTGAGTTGAATTGCTTATAGTTCTCTTATTTGGAAGTTATGTTTAACTCAGGGGGAGTATCCAAAAGCATCCTCACTTGATCTTAATATACTCTTTTTGCAAAGATTATGAGCATTTTTTCCACTAGGTTTTTGCTACCTAACGAGGTTTTAATGAGGCACACATCCTAGGATGATCATATTCCGTTGAGTTCACTACTTTCGTCATGTTTGACGTTTGTTTTAGACATTATACATACTTCTCACTTTTCTCCTTAAACTATGGGTTTTTACCTACATAAGGTTTTACTATAGCGATGTTTTGTGAGTTTTACTACCAATGCATACTTTCTTTTAAATTTGAAACTCGCATTCACCCGTTGTACCGACGACTTCATCAACTGTTCTACCTCATCTGCTGAAGATCTGATACGATGTTTTGTTTGAGTATTTACACACTCAAGGGGGAGTATTGTAGTCTTATTAGATTATGAATGTGATTGTGTAAATCCTAGTGTATCTAGGGTTATCTTTGAATATTCCCTTTAGTGGTTAATATCATATTAGAGTTGTAATCCTATTAGGGTAAAAATTTAACTTTTCCTACTATTATAAATAAAGGCACAATAGAGCGATACAACACACACCTCAGAATTACATCTCTCTGTTCTCTCTCTTTTGCTGCCAGCCCTCTCCCTCTCTAGTACTAAATATGGTTCAGTAAATTAGGCTTACAACAAGAAATATATTGTATAACAAAAATTAGTTAATCTAAATGTTTACAACCAAATATATTACAGTGAATTAAATAAAAATTATCATTATAATTTGTTATAAAATAAATATTAAAAAAACAATCAAAGCATATCATTTCAAACTACTATTCTACATTTTCATCCTTATTACCGTATGCAACCCAACATAACTTTGAAAGTTATAATATCTATAAATAGGAAAACCAAACATACTCTATCAAATGCTAAATAAAATTTAGGATTTGAAAAATACTTGCATATATTCTAATACAATCACCATCTCCACAGACCTGGCAAACAGGTCGTATTTGTCGTGTTCTTGTTGTTTTTGTATTATACTTGTTATCTTAAAGGATCATGTCATGTCATATCCGTTATCTTATCGCACTCTTAACATGTGACTTAATAACGATCCGACTCGTTAACGGGTTGACCCAGAACCTGTTTTGTATCATTTTGTCTCTAGTTAATGGATCATGCAAGAAATTGTCATGCTTAATATCTAGATCTAGTAAACTAGTCGTGTTCGCGTCATTTACGTGTCATACTCTGGATTTTTCACGGATGACCCGATAATGACTGGACTTGTTATCAAGTTCTTAAGAGGTGACCTGATAACGACCCGACTAGTTAACAGATTCTTAACCTATTATTTTCGTGTAGTTTCGTGTCGAATTAACCAATCGTACAAGAAATTGTTTGGCCTATCCACGGACAGATGATAATTGTATTACCTACATATATTTATATCAATTGGACATGACCGTCAAATGATAATTATATTAAATACATGCAAGTGTTATATCCAAATCCTAAAATTTAATATTCAGAGTTGAAAATGCTTGTTTTTCTTTCTGAGAACTCTATAGGATTATTAATTCTGCAGTTTTGCACTGGGGTTTAAAGCCCGAAAACATCAACTAGCAAAGCCCAAATAGAATACCCTGGCCCAGCGGAACCGGACAATATTGGAAGTGAATTTGTCTGGTTTCTCTAACCATTTCTGCTGAGAATCGAACCAAACCCATGAGGGACTTCGACTCGGTTTGCGACTTCAGGGTGAACAGAGTCAAACCGTATCGTGCCCACCCCTTGTAACACGTAAGCAACACGCATCGACTCGGCTTCGAAACTAAATCTTCCATTGTTTACTGGTAAAATAGATTGATCCTAAGCCAAATTCATTCAGGTAATCATTAAACATTAACCTAAACCTTATCCATTCAGGCAAAATAGATTGATACATCCTTTAAATTGCCATCCAAACTTTGCAATGCAACAGAAACAACGGACATTTTCGTGCCAACCAACGCTTCAATCGCCACGTTGAAACTGCATTTTGAACAAGCACCCAAAACAAATTGAACCAAATTGAACCAAATCTTTAATTCCAATGAAGGGGGAATCAAAGGGCATAGAGAACCCAACGCATGAGTAAGGGGTTTTTTGCACCTACAATCTGTGGATTCTGTACAAATAAATGAACAAAAACTGCAAGTAGCACAATCCGTCCCAAGATACACTAAGAACAATTCAAACGAAGTTCAATATTCATAGCAAATGAAGAGCAAGACATATGGAATGGCGTTCGTGCTCATCGCGATGCAGTTCTGACAAAACACGAACACAATTGGAGAATCATACACCTAGAGTTTGATAGTATTCGATGACAAAAAACCCTCAATTCGAAGGATGACTAAAAACCCCCAATTCGAAGGATGACTAAAAACCCTCAATCCGAAGGTTGATTTCTTCTCTGATAGAGAAGTAACCCCAAGATAATGTTGCAACTAAGAACAAAGAATTCAACTTACCTGGTTGGAAAAGATACCGAACCAGCAGGAAGATCAAGAACACCGTCAAAATCGGAATTCTTAAATGTGAGAACCAAAATTCCCACAAAACTAATAAAATTTCAACAGAGGCAACGAGTAACAATTTGATTTCAGGTGGGCATTTGATCAGACAAGCTTCGAAATTGAAAGCCCCACAAAGTATATATAAGCACCAAGGATTATATGAACCACAATCGTATTTCACTTCCTACCAAGATAAAGATCGAGTTCCAAATCAACGCAAGTTCACAAAAAAATTGAAAGCAAAATACACATTTACTAATTAAAACCCTAACCCTAGACCCATACGACTTGATATCAAGTACCAGACATTGAAACCCACAAACCCTAACCCTTCAAGAGCTGGTAAACTTAGTCACGGCCTTGGTCCCTTCCGAAACAGCGTGCTTGGCGAGCTCACCAGGGAGCACGAGCCTCACGGCGGTCTGGATTTCCCGGGAAGTGATAGTCGGCTTCTTGTTGTACCTCGCAAGCCTGGACGACTCCTGGGCGAGCTTCTCGAAGATGTCGTTGATGAAGCTGTTCATGATTCCCATGGCCTTGCTGGAGATCCCGATGTCAGGGTGGACCTGCTTCAGCACCTTGAAGATGTAGATCTTGTAGGTCTCCACGCTCTTCTTCGATCTCTTCTTCTTCTTGTCTCCGGCGGCGGCTCCGGCTTCCTTCGGGAGCTTCTTTCCGGCCTTGGGCTTCTTCTCGGCGGGGGCTTTCTCCGCCACGGCAGACTTCTTCTCCTCTGCTGGCTTCTTCTCGGCGGGCTTCTTCTCGGCTTTGGGCGCCATTGATGGAGTTGGGTGACAGAAAAGTTCGCTGATTTGGGGATTTTTCGATTTGGATTGAAAGACTCTTGAGAGTTGGATATTTTTTAGATGGACTTAAGAGGTGAGGAGAATGTGTTTTTATACAATGGGGAGTGGTTGGATTCTATTGGCTAAAGTGGCTTGACGAGGATTGCTGTCTGGGATGTGGTTTTGTCCGTGGATTAGGTTTCGGAAAGTTCAACAATTGACGGTTGCGATGTCTTAAGCTGGATGAAGCGGATTGGTGCCGGATCGGTGAGTTCAAGTGGAATTGGACGGTGGATACTTTCTGTATGAAATTGACAACGGACGGCTGAGATGAGGGACTGATCGATGACATCATCTGGGTGTTGTTCTTTTTACGAAAGATATCAAAAGGCCAATTAGAAATATCAAATAGTAAAATTTGGGTGACATCAGATAAAAATTTTAAAAAGAAAAATTCATTAAAATTATACAATATTTTACAACAAAAAATAATTAAAAAATTGATTCTTACCGGTTGTGAACTTGGTTTATATCCCCAAGTAAATTGGAAATCTTAAAACCATTGTACAAGAGAAATGCGTAGAATATTATTTTAAAATGAATTTTTTTATGGATTCTGCCACTTTATATTTTTGGTATAATGTTTTATAATATTGATGATACAGAAATTAAAGTTAAAATATAAGATGACAGAGATTTAATAAAAAAACCCAATTTAAAATAATATTCTTAGCATTTCTCGATTCTGAAAAATTTTGTTAAGATTAAACCACTTCCATCGTGCTTAATTGCCTTGTGAATAAGCTCCATATCCACTCCCCCCCCCCAAAAAAACCCCCAAATAATAAAAAATAAAAAATAAAAAACTCGTATAACCCCACCTTGGGTAAATGGGCTAAGAGGAGCCAACCAAGAGGTTAGGCGAAAATCTAAGGCTTGATGTGACGTGTCAGCTACGTTTTAAAAAAAAATTGCGTCATGCGTGCGGGCAACACACGCAAGTAGGCGCCTCCAACATATTTTTAAACAATGGGGCCCGCGTGTCAACCTCACTTAATTACCATTGAATTTGGACCATTTCATTTCTAAATCAACGGCCCACATTTTTCGACTTAATTTTTTTTTTAAATTAGAAATGTAAAATGGGCCACGTGTCACAATCTGAACTATTAAATTTCAATTTTTTTGTAATTCAACGGTCCAAATTAATTAAGTTAATAAAAATCTAAAAAAATATCAATAATTTTTTTATATAAATACCTTGCCATTTTCTCCCACTTTACACCATATTTCAATATTTTCAATGATTCTAAACAGGTAAGAACACGTCGCGCGACGGAATTGATTTAAAATCTTATTAAAATCTATCCACAAAAATTGTACCTTCGAATAATGACACGTGCCTTGACGAGATCGATTAAAAATCTTATCCGAAATCAAAAAATAAAATTATTTTTTATTATTTTATAAAATAATAAATACTAATATTTTAATACAAATTGTCTGGCCTATTCAGTATTGCGGTGGAGATGCAATAGATAATTATTGTTCATTAAAGACAGTTACTATTCACTAAGGGATTGAATTGCCTATTGCCAAGGAAATCCTTTACTTCTACCACAAAAAAAGAGGGAAAGCCTTTACAAGTGCTCTTAGGAAGCTTCCAAAGAATATTTAACCTTAAAAGGTGCTTTCTGTACTGTACTGAGTGAGTGTATATGGTTGCTCAAATCTGAATGAGATTCCAGCAGAGTTGGGGAAGATGGAATCTCTAAGGCCATCTCCAACCGATGGCTGGCCAGATGGCTCGTTTTAGCCCTCTGGCCCTCCAAGATTCTTCAAGATATTAATATTTTAATTAACAGTGCAGGGCCATATTTGCCTCTGTCTCCAACCGAGGGCCAGAGGGCCAGAGGGCTCGTTTTAGCCCTATCACAAAAAACCGTCTCCAACCGAGGGCCAAAGGGCCATAGGGCCAAACATAATTTATTATTTAAAAACTACAACTTAAATTCAACCGAGGGCCAAAGTTTCATGTTACTTAATTTAATTTAATGTGGTATAATGGCTTAGGAAGTTATAGGAAAAAAATAGAATTAAAAAAAATATGAAACAAATTTTGTAAAATAGAAGTTATATGAAAAAAAATATTAATCAAATTTTGTGAAATATAAGTTATAGGAAAAAAAATGAAACAATTTTTGTGAAATAGAAGTTATAGGAAAAAAAATAGAATTTAAAAAAAAATATGAAACAAATTTTGTAAAATAGAAGTTATATGAAAAAAAATATGAAACAAATTTTGTGAAATAGAAGTTATAGGAAATTCAAACTACTAGCCGTTGAATTAAAAAAAAATTCAAACTATTAGTGTCGGTTACAACCGACACTAATAGTAATTCAAAAAAAAAAATTGCCTTGCATGCTTATTACTGTCGGTTATAACCGACAGTATTAATAAAACCTTTATTAATGCTGTCGGTTACAACCGACAGCAGTAAGAAAATAATAAATAAATAAATAGCCAGCCCTCCAGCCCTCTCCGATCCCGTGGGGCCCTCCCAGATTCCAGAGCCCTCTGGCCTAGCCCTCGGTTGGAGACGGTTTTAGGGCCATTTTCGGCCCTCTGGCCATCTGGACCCTTCGGTTGGAGATGGCCTAATAGGGCTAAATTTTGCTGAAATTTCAATATCTCAAATACTCATGAACACCGCTGGGATGGTCGAATCATTCATGAGGAGAAATCCTGAAAATATTTGGGTCTTTCGGATGATGCTTTTCCGAAAGATTTTGCTAACCTGCCCTATTGACACAACTGGATCTGAGCAAAAATCCATTTTGTGGTCCACCCGGTTGCATCCAAGGTCTTACGGGGCTAAATTGACTATAATTTCCTCCAACCTTGTGGAGACGGAATGGTTGTACAAGTTTCAACCAATAGGAAGTTGTGATGCGGAAACAGTCCAGCTTAGCTTTTAGGTTTCTGCGATTACTTGAATTACAAGGAAACCATTCCAATGTTATTCCGAGGCCAATATAATAGACAAGCGTCCCGTCCAGGTCTCTCTCTCTCTCTCTCTCGCGCACACACATTTCTTCCTGGGAACGTGCTGCCTTGTCAGTTCAGCCATAAAAGTTAAGGCCCTTCATATCTTTTACTGTGCCACCACTTCAGGTCTCTGGATTCGAGGCTTGAAGGTCCTTTCTGTATATACAAACATTGCTCATTACGAATGTACAACTAACAACGATAGTAAAGATGTTGGGGTTTGCAGCCCATTGAATCCAATAATGGCTAGAGTTTTTAATAAGTGAACAAATCTGAAGTGGATCTATGAACCATCATGCCTCTGCTTTCAAGATAGGGGAGAAGACATGGTATTCTTAAGCCATCGGAGTTTGGGGAATCAATAGAGAGATGGCAACGAAGTGAAAGTTCCCGATTTATGAGATCCTGGTTCCGAGTAAAGGAGGGGCATTCAGCTAATTGTGCACGATGAAGAAAATAATATGCGCAGTACCCAACATGAAACGACTGATCCTTGTTTTTCCGATCATTTTTGGACGTTTGGCGTGATACGAGTTGATGCCAAGAACATACTTCGTCTCAGACCCTTTGAAAGGAGAAAGAAGACGTTCAGGGATTGCTTCATTCGGTTTTGTTCAATGACATATTTGAGAACTCTGAACAAGAGACAGAGAGAAACCAAAACGCTCGACACTTTACAAGGAAAGCGGCACGATACTCTCACGCAATCAGCTATTTCAGATTTTGTCTCTGCAGCAGCAATGGTGATTCCTAGTTTGATTGGATACAAATTCTAATTCGCTAGTTTGATTGGTTCGTGTGTTACTATCCAAATCTATAGAAGACTTGCAGAGCCAATGACATTGGTGGCAAGGGTGAGGATTACTAGTGTCTTATTTCAGACCACTTCTGAGTACAGATCTTACAAAATTTCTGGCACCAGCGAAACTGAAACCGAGTTTGAGCCAACCAATCGAATCAACGTGTAGATGCCAAAAACAACCATTATCAATCGGACTACAACTCAATTAAAATAGGGAACAAGTGGCTCAATTTCTTGTTGGAATTCAACAATCATCTCATTAACAGAGAATGAAAACATTTTGCAGCGATAAACAACGAAAGATTTTGCCGAAAACCAGGTAAATATTTCAAACACCATAAGGACAATATCAAATGACACCACCAATTTCATTTCAGTGTGACATTTTATCAAACACCATCCGAGCTAAATGGGTCTCGCCACATCAATGTAAAACTCAAGCAAATACAAATATTCAACAAATTTATGTTACCCATATCATAATTTTCAATTTTAAACACCAAGTGCAAGGAAATGGGGTGTTCATTTCGAATTCAAGAGATTACAGAATCCAAATTCATCAATCCATACCACCACAAATTTCAGATCATTGTATTTCATCCAAAAGACAAGAAATTACATATCTACTAACCATAAACCCTACACACTAAACACATAAAGATCCACTCTTTTAAACCCTAAAAGACGCAGACAACGAACAGAACAGAACCCACCGCACTTCAAGAGCTGGTGAACTTGGTCACCGCCTTAGTCCCCTCAGACACAGCATGCTTAGCGAGCTCACCAGGAAGCACCAATCTCACAGCAGTCTGGATCTCCCGGGAAGTGATCGTAGGCTTCTTGTTGTACCTTGCAAGCCTCGACGATTCCTGGGCGAGCTTCTCGAAGATGTCGTTGATGAAACTGTTCATGATTCCCATGGCCTTGCTGGAGATCCCGATGTCAGGGTGGACCTGCTTCAGCACCTTGAAGATGTAGATCTTGTAGGTCACGACGCTCTTCTTCGATTTCTTCTTCTTCTTGTCTCCGGCCGCTGCTCCGGCCTCCTTCGGGAGCTTCTTCCCGGCCTTGGGCTTCTTCTCGGCGGGGGCTTTCTCCGCCACGGCAGACTTCTTCTCCTCTGCTGGCTTCTTCTCAGCGGGCTTCTTCTCTGCCTTGGGAGCCATTGGAATGGTGAGAGAAAATTAGGGTTTGGGAATTTGGGGGGTTTTCGAAGCTGAAGAGATGTAATTCGATTAAAGAGGGAGTTAACGTACGGATGCAGATTACTTTGGGTGTGAGTTAGAGTGGAGGAATGCATTTGTTTATATAGAGGAGAGTCGGCTGTTGTTATTGGTTAGTAGGGATTTCACGCGGATCGCTGGTATGTGTGAGATTCTGGCCGTGCGATTCGGTTTTAAAAAAGTTGAGGGATCGACGGTTGTCATGAGTGGGGACGATTATAGCGGACTCGGATGGATCGCTGAGTTGGCGTGTTACTGCACCGCCTATTCTTTATGCGTGATAGATGGTTGAGATATTATACAGCCTCTCTAGCAATGTTTTTTTTTTTTTTTTTTACGTGCTTTTAAAGATGTTTTGTGTTAGTTGTTTTCTATTACAGTTATCCAGATATATTTTTAGATTCATCCATAAAAATGTGATTCAAAGAGGAATTTATATTTTTTTTTCATTGGGAGCAACAACCTGGCACAGCATGTAGTCTCTAACATTATCAGAAATTTACAAAACATAAAGAGGGAAGTGTTGCATTCCTATCGAATTAAGAATGTGATTGTGTAAATCTTAGTATATCTAAGAGTATCTTGTAGTTACTTTAGGAGTTGATTACCTATTAAGAGATGTAATTTTAGAATAGTAAGGATTATACACTTCCTACTACTATAAATAAAGGCAGAAGAGGGTGATACAACACAACTCATAATTAAATCTCTCTTTCTCTCTTGTTCCCGCCGGCCTCCTCTCTCTCTATTCCTTATATTGCTCAGTTAATTTGGCCTACAACAAAAAGCACATAATCAAGAAAATTTAAAAAACTCAATAGAAGTGTGAGAAGAAATCGGTATGAAGATTTACAGTAACATTAACAATACCAAACTTGAGTGCCTGAAGTAGAGTAAGGTTATTTAATTTGAGATGCAGTAGGATTTCTTTGCTTTCAATCCAAATTAGGAAGTAAATCTCCAATTTAAGCTCTACCATTCCTACAAAATTGACAAAGAATGAGGAAAATCAGCATGCATTCATAGACAGGATTCCCTTTTCATGAGCTAGTATAATACCAAAATACACTAATCCAAACAACAACGCCTTTACAAAATAACACAACTTTCTTCGGATCAAAAACTTAAAACACAAAGAAAATTCATATAACATAGGAAACAGAATATGTAGGCCCAAAAATAGTAACCCCATAAAGGCTTTGCAATTTCTGACACTACTCGATAACCCGACACTACACGACACGAAATTAACAGGTGTTCGGATCGACACGATAACGAATTGGGTAACCCGATAAGCACCTGTTAAGATAACGGGTTGGTTCGGGTATACACGTGGATAACACGATACACGATAAGCAAAATATTAATTTTATAACCCCAAAAAAATACTATAATTATTATATATATTAATTTAACAATTTTATACCCCTAAAAACTATAATAATTACATATATTAAATTAAATTTTAAAATTTGGTGACCCTTGGATCAGCTTAAATATACATATAATTTAATTTCTTAAGTGTTATACATACAAAATAAATAAATTTAAATCTACTTAATAAATATATATATATATATATACACACATCATTGAACTAGATGAGATACGAATTCTACTAAACTAATTTCAACGATCCAACCTTCAAACTTTTTTGTATATGCTTCAAAATCACATACTCCAAAAATCGCAAGAAACAAACATTCAGATATCAAGTAACGAGACAAAACTTTTCGACGGTTATAAACACAAAATCTTTAACGATTATTTTAACTTCGATTTTGTTGATTTTTTACAGCTACACTTCTTGACCCTATATGAATACAATAAATGAACTCGATCTTCAATTTAAAATACTTACACTAACTTAATAAAAGTATGAATAAACTCTCAAGTGTTAGTGAATCTATTGTTTTGATGAAATACGCATTCTACGAAACTAGTTTCAATGATTCAACCATCAAACATGTTTGTATATACTTCGAGATCGCATACGCCAAAAATTGTAAAAAATAAATATTCAGAGATCAAGTAACAGGACAAAACTTTTCAAAGGTTATAAACGAAAAATCACGATTTAACGGTTATTTTAACTCCGATTTTGATGATTTTTTTCAGCTACACTCCTTGACCCTATATGAATACGATGAATGAACTCAATCTTCAATTTAAAATATTTACACTAGTGGATACCATAAAATCTTATGTTATACTTAATGAAAGTATGAATAAACTCTTAAGTATTAGTGAATCTATTGTTTTGATGGGATACGCATTCTACAAAACAAGTTTCAATGATTCACATCAAACATGTTTGTATATACTTCGAGATAACATAAGTCAATAATCGCAAAAAAAAAAAACATTCAGAGATCAAGTAACGAGACAAAACATTTTGACGGTTATCAACGAAAAATCACGATTTAACGGTTATTTTAACTCCGATTTTGATGACTTTTTACAACTACACTCCTTGATCCTATATGAATACAATGAATGAACTCAATCTTCAATTTAAAATATTTACACTTGTGGATTAATGAAAGTATGAATAAACTCTTAAGTGTTAGTGAATCTATTGTTTTGATGGGATACGCATTCTATGAAACTAGTTTCAATGATCTAACCATCAAACATGTTTGTATATACTTTGAGATTGCATACGCCAAAAATTGCAAAAAATAAACATTCAAAGATCAATTAACGGGATAAAACTTTTCGACAGTTATAAATGAAAAATAACGATTTAATTGTTATTTTAACTCCGATTTTGATGATTTTTTACAGCTACACTCCTTGACCCTATATTAATACAATGAATGAACTTGATCTTCAATTTTAAATATTTACACTAGTATATACCACAAAATCTTATGTTATACTTAATGAAAGTATGAATAAACTCTTTAAGTATTAGTGAATCTATTGGTTTGATGGGATACAAATTCTACGAAATTAGTTTCAACAATCTAATCGTCAACATGTTTGTATACACTTCGAGATTGCTTATTGCAAAAATTGCAAAAAAACAAACATTCAGAGATCAAATAAAGGGACAAAACTTTTCGACAGTTATAAATGAAAAATCACGATTTAACGGTTATTTTAACTCTGATTTTGATGATTTTTTTATAGCTACACTCCTTGACCCTATATGAATACAATGAATGAACTCGATCTTCAATTTAAAATATTTACATTAGTGGATACCACAAAATCTTATGTTATACTTAATAAAAGTATGAATAAACTCTTAAGTATTAGTGAATCTATTGTTTTGATGGGATACAAATTCTATGAAACTAGTTTCAACGATCCAACCATCAAACATGTTTTTATATACTTCGAGATAGCATATTGCAAAAAATCGCAAAAAACAAACATTCAGAATCAAGTAACGAGACAAAACTTTTCGACAGTTATGAACAAAAAATCACGATTTAACGGTTATTTTAACTCCAATTTTGATGATTTTTTACTACACTCCTTGATAATATATGAATACAATGAACTAATTTGATCGTAAATTTAAAGTATTTACACAAATAGATACCACAAAATCTTATGTCATGATGATTGATGAAAATTGAGGATTTTGTAAAAGGAATAACATGCAAGCTTTGAGTTCCATTGGTAAGGTTTAAACTTTTGAGAAAGGCTTCACAACCTTGAAAACAAAAAAAATTTGATTTTGCATATCCTTGCACATTTAATATTTTTAAAAAGATTAGTAGGTCTGAATGTTTATTTATTAGGCTCTTATTTTTTAGTGTAGGTGTAGTACTTAAACGACAAATGTGTTTTAATGTTTTGAAGTAATATTTATGTGGCAATGTGTGGTATGTGCAAATTTAAGAAAAATAATTTTTTTTTCTTAACGGGTGTGACAAACGACACGAACACGACAAACAGGACCCGTTTGCCAAGCTTACTCATAATAACAAGACAAAACTTTATATTTTGAGGACTACTACCTCCACCACACCAGCTGCGCCACTATCGCAAATCTGCCAAGACCACCAAGAAGGAGATGTTGGAGTATGCATGAAAACCAATTGACATGACAACACGTAATTAGTTATTCGAGGCAACCGAATGTCGAGTCATTGGCCAAGGGCAAGTGAGAGCATACATCAATTGAGTGTATGACTTAACAACAAATTAGGAAGGTTTATTATTGGATGAGTCTAAGAAATAGCTTAGGTAGTAGGAACGAGATTGCATAGAGGTTCCAATCTTGAGATATGTATCCTACAAATCTTAAGTCCTAAAATATGTCCATAAACATAGGCTAAGCGAATGGACTATCTTCTCTTTTTTTTTTTAGAGAAAAGGACTATCAAATATACGCAAAGGCCCTTTTTGGCGTTTTCAGTAGTAAGTCTCAAACTAAGCATGTGGTGACATGAAATAGACATAAAAGTGCTCATCTATGAGATTGAGTTCATTGATCATTAACCAACCATAAAAGTGTACGAATGAAATAATTATCTACTTGTTAATCGTACCATGCTTCTAAGTTATGGATGCAACTAGTTCTTAAACATGAGAGATCACTGGTTATCTCATGTTAAGGAATTGAGCTTTGGTCGCGTCTCAAAGCTCTTAACAATAACAGAGCCGATAACAGAGGTTCACGATCATGTGCATGAACATAGAGATATGTGAATGCACAACAAATAATATGTCACATTCTAGGTAATCAATAAGGTTAATATTCTAGTAACCAATTGACAATTTACCTTCAAAAGTCTTTGTTCAAAACAACGTACATCAAGGCGATCATATTCATGCTTATAATTTGACAAATGTTCTATGCTCTAAAATATATGATCAAAATATAGTAGACAGAGGAACCTAATTGCATTGTAATTGTAACGAAGGTTTTAAATATATGTTGTATGAATTCAAACATATTCTGACTAATCTAGTTAGCCGAAATCTATTTTTAAATGTTACTATTCGGTTGTGGATATTCCTACAAGGTTGAATTATAACGGTAACTACCTATGTAGAAACAAATAAATATCTTTAATTAATCAAATTAACATTGCCATCTTTAGTTGGAACCTACAAGGTCACACAAAATAGAATGATATTGAAGGATAAAATTGGTGAATGTTGAATTTAATATAAGTTGCTTATATTCAACACTTTTTTTATTTTATATTTGATTAATTCGTTTGGAGCTTATATTTAAGGGTTAATCTCAATTTACTAATTTAAAGTTTCGTGGTTTTCAACATTTGGTATATGAAGTCTTTTTCATCCCAGAGTCATACCTCAAGTCTTAATTTTTGGACAATCTCATACATTCGTTAAGTTGATTGTTAAGTAAACCGTTAACTAGTGATGTGGTGCCATGTGGACAATGACTAGGCACCACATGTCATTAAGGGCCCACGTGAAAATTAAAAACCAAAAATTTAAAATTTAAAAAACTAAACCTAAATCTAAATCTTAACTATCCCCTATCGCTCAGACCCCTTATTTCTCCTCTGTCTTCGCTAACTCGGTCTCATTCCTCCATCATTCTCCTCATTCGCACTTGCCCTTCCTTCACTACCACTTACCAACCCGACCCATCCCTCCCCTAATCCTTCCATACCTGACCTAGATTCCCGATTTGGACTCTCTACCATGAAAACATGGAATTTACAGGTGTAGGGTGACTGAGTTTTGTCTTGGCAGTGTGACAGGCAGCCTGATCTTCAGCCTAATCCTCCACCACTTGTTTCTCTTTTGTATACTCCAACCTTGCTTTCAAATCTGCCGACTCACTTCCACTCGAGCTCTGATGAATCGATCACTGCAATCCTTAACGACAACAGTAATCCATCTTGCAGTTGCTCTCGACCTTCTGATTATATCCAGGTACACCGTCATTTAGGTGGATTCCGTCGTATCGAAAGGGATTAAAAGCTTGGGCTGAGGTAGGAGATAAGGGTTGGGTGAAATGCAAATGAGAGAAGGGAGAAAGGGGTTAGGGTGTGAAGAAGGGGCGGATCGAACTCTTTCTTTGTGAGCGGGTTTTGAAGGAAGTCTGGAATTAGGTTTTTTTGAGTATTTTTTAACCAGGAGATCTTGTTACATCCCAGACTCGGCTCTGTTGTAGCACGATATTCTCCGCTTTAGGCCCCAGCCACGCCCTCACAGTTTTGTTTCTGGGAACTCACACGAGAACTTCCCAATGGGTCACCTATCCTGGGATTGCACTCGCCCGAACTCGCTTAACTTCGAAGTTCCGATGGAATCCAAAGCTAGTGAGCTCCCAAAATGCCTTGTGTTATATGGAGGTTGACATGTACATATAAGGCACATCACCCCATCTCTGTTGGTCGATGTGAAGATGTTACAATCCACCCCCCTTAGGGACCCGACGTCCTCGTCGGCACACTTGCACCAAACGGCAGAGTGACTCTGATACCATTCTATCACATCCCAAACTTGGCTCCGTTGTAGCACTATATTGTCTGCTTTGAGCCCCAGCCACGCCCTCACGGTTTTGTTTCTAAGAACTTACACAGAACTTCCCAGTGGGTCACCCATCTTGGGATTGCTCTCGCCCGAACTCGCTTAACTTTGGAGTAGAATCTGAAGTCAATGAGCTCCCAAAAGGCTTCGTGCTATATAGAGGTGAACTTGCACATATAAGGCACATCACCCCATCTATGTTGGTCAATGTGGGATTGTACACATCATAGACTTGGCTCTACCAAAGCACGATATTGTCCGCTTTGGGCCCTGGCCACGCCCTCAAGGTTTTGTTTCTGGGAACTCACACGAGAACTTCCCAGTGGGTCACCCATCCCGAGATTGCTCTCACCTGAACTCGCTTAACTTCGGAGTTCCAATGGAATTTGAAGCCAGTGAGCTCCCAAAAGGCCTCGTGTTATATGGAGGTGGACATGTACATATAAGGCACATCGCCCCCTCTCTATTGGTCGATGTGGGATGTTACAGATCTTGCAGACGGGATAAGATGAGGAGACAACATTCACCTTCGTCCCCAAATTTCTGGCCGCATCTCTTCGTGATTTCTTTGTCTCCATTGACCATTGTAGAGACATACTTTTTGAAAGAGTAATGAATTAGTCTGTCCACGGCCAATTTGACGAGCCAATTTGTATTTGGTTGAAATCCTTGAAGTAGTTGAAGAGTTGAGACTAGGAAGCATAAGGTTTGATTTTTTTTTTTGAGTTTTTTTAATTTTTAATTTTTTTAGTTTCCACGTGGGCTTTTATTGACACGTGGTGCCCAATTACTGTCCACATGGATGCCGCATCACTAGTTAACGGTTGACTTAACAACTAACTTAACGAAATGTATAAAACTGTATGAAAATTAAGACTTGAGGTATGACTCTGGATGAAAAAAACTTCATGTATCAAATGTTGAAAACCACGAAACTTTAGGATAGTAAACTGAAATTAACCCTATATATAAGTGTTTTTTTTTTGAACAATTGATATTATCTATACTAAGGGGAAAGGGATTGGCTAAGCCTCACAATGGGCTAGTATTTACCCTTTGTAGTATTTACCTGGAGGAAAGGGACCAACCGGATCGTCACCATCCTGCTTCATTAATTCATGTGGTTACTAGTAAAGGGCTAATAGTTGGGAGCCTAAACAATGAATTCATCATTATATGATTTCTAAATGCTGAAATTCTAATCTTAATTTAAGCTTATGCATGTGTTCTTAAAATTATTTTGCATGAACATAAGCACATCAATTAACATAGATCAAATGGATTAATTTAATAAGATTAAATAGAATCCAATGTTTTGCAAACCATGCATGTAAATTATATTATATATGCTTATATCACATTACCACGTTTCTGCACACCTGTGTTGTAGTCCACAAACCAACAAAAGAAATTGGATGAACAAGATATGGGTGTGAGTGAGCCACTCGCGCAAAAAAACTCCCCAATTTTTTTCAAATAATGCTAATAACACTTTAACAGTCACCTAACACCAAACTGTGTCGCTAAGGAGAGCTACTTAATGGACCGAGTAAAAAATATTGACAGTGGAAGAATGACCACGAGAAGCAACACTTGAGCAAGAGTGGGGCGTAAAAAGTCTATGTAACATGAGCCATGAGAAATGGGACAAAATCTCAAATAACGAAAAAAAGGCTAGATGGAAAAACAAAAAGGCAAAAGAGAAAAAGAGAGTGAAGTAGTTGAGATTAGCAAGTACGAAGAGTTGTCATCGACTCCCCACCAAAAAGTAGGAGCCGGCGGAAGGAATATCAGTTTTTTTTTTTTTTTTTTTGGTGCGCTTTCAACGAGACAGATAAGGCCCTCGGTTTTTTTTTAGTTGATCTAATTCATAAATTTTAGTTATTTCATACGAATTTTAATTCCTTACATGCAAGTAAACATGAGAGTTGGAACTTATTCTCATTCTTTTTATTCATATTATTGATAAGTAAGCCAACTCTAAGTTCAAATCTGTATTAGTAGTTTAGTACTAAAATGTATACCTACACTAATATTGGTGTATTCAATTAGGATCTTGATGAATTCAACTCAATCGTTTATTTTTTATTGAGTTTACTTGATTTCTAAAAGTTTTATGTTAAATTTTGAGTGAATTCCTAGGAGTTCACTTTAATTAAATAGAAAAAGCCTAGTGGGTTTGTGGGCTTGCCCTTCTTCGATGTCTGTGACCCAATGGTCAACACAGTAGGCTTTGTCCCAACCCAAGTTCGCTCATCGGCTAAGGTTATTTTCGTAAAAGGGCAATCATCCGTTAAGAAGGCTGAAAGCTGCTCACTCCGGACCTCCTCAAAAACAAAACCCTAGTGCCTTTCCTCTCCAAACTCCATCAGCCAGCCGCCCCGTCTGTGCACGCAGGTAAAACCCAATTCTCCACCAATCTCCAAAATGTTCGAACAATTTAACACCTACCCAGTATCCAAAAACCCCATGATTTATTGACGGTAAATTTTGTTTCTTTTTCCATGCTTGCAGATCTACACCTTTTGATTTCGTTTCCAGCTCTCACTTGCAGAAATGGTGCGCGTCAGCGTTCTCAATGACGCTCTGAAGAGCATGTACAACGCCGAGAAGAGGGGAAAGCGACAGGTCATGATCCGGCCGTCGTCAAAGGTCATCATCAAGTTCCTCCTGGTTATGCAGAAGCATGGTTCGTGTTTTTGAAATATTTTCGTTTGTTTGGAATTTTGTGTTTTGTTGGGTGCGATTTGTGATTTGTGGTTGTTGGGTTTCGGGATTTGTATAGGATACATTGGGGAGTTTGAGTATGTTGATGACCATAGAGCTGGAAAGATTGTGGTTGAGCTCAATGGGAGGCTGAACAAGTGTGGGGTTATCAGTCCCCGATTCGATGTCGGTGTGAAGGAGATTGAAGGCTGGACTGCTAGGCTTCTGCCTTCCAGACAGGTCTGATTCTCTATCTCAGTTACTGTATTATTGGGTTTTGGTCTGTCGTATTATATGAATTTTGTGGTGTTCAACTATGGATTGCTCGATTGTGCATTTTTGTGACTTAAAATGGTTATTGAGCGTACTCTTTTTATAGTTTTGAACTTTTGATTATGAATGCAATGTGTATATTTTCAGTTCGGATATATTGTGCTGACCACATCTGCTGGAATCATGGACCATGAAGAAGCTAGGAGAAAGAATGTAGGTGGCAAAGTCCTCGGTTTCTTTTATTGACAGTATGAAGCACAACTTTAGGAACGTTTTGAGAAATTTTGGTTTCGTTTCATTTGTTTTTTGCCGAAAGAAGAGAACCCTTTTTCTCACCAATGCTGGTTTGAAAAGTTTATTGTACTAGGATATTTAGTTTTATGTTTTGTTTTGATTGACTTTCATGTTATTGCAAGCCTCAATGTTAAAGTTACTTGGTATCCATCGGAAATGGCATTGTATTGGAATTTTATTCATCCTTGTTTCTATCTCCCCTGTCCACATCTCTGCCCTGCAGTTGAGTGGTTTCATTTTGTTCAAATGCCATGGGAAGAACATGTACGCAGTTTTTAATCTTGCATCCTGAGATGACTTTCACGTTTTATAAGAGCTTGCGATTCATGATTCAGTTGAACTATTTTGTGTTAGGGGCATTGGCCAAGGGTGTTCTGTAGATTAGGTCTTGTTTGTTTGGCTTTTGTTGGCTTAGGGTGTTCTGTTGAGTAAGGTTTGTCGAACGGCAGCGCTGATGCCTCGATTTCCAATAATACTTTGGGGGTTCGTTGCTTGAGCATTGTTTTTCGAGACTAAGCTAGCGTTGGGAAACATCCTCTTAAACTATACTCTTACATTTGATATTGTTTTGGAGTCTAGCAGAGGAAATGAAGTATGCCGTTGTAGGTTCCCATGCTATTTCAAAGAGGTCTTAAGCCTTGAGAACTGCCGAGGGAGATGCATAAGACCCTGGAGTAGGCACGGGCAATGGATATCCGTGAGATTTTGGGATGTGGTGCTGGTGGGTACCAAATGAGCCCGTTTGTTGATAAAATGGTTGTTCGTGAACTTTTTTAGGCTTCTTATACCGAGGCCCTTAAGCATTTGGTTTCGAAGCTCGATTTAAAGACCAGCACATTCAGACCGTTCAAGAGAGAGAGATTTGGGCCCTTGATTTGTGTGAGATAGGCCAACGAAATGAGTTAGTGAAGATCGTCGGGTTCAATTTGAATGGTTTGGTTGTTGATCATTGGCTCCCGCCAATGATATCCGGAGAGGACCACAACTCCCCGAAGTTCTACCAACAAAAGAACTCCACAATCAGCTTGTGGGATTTTTCGTTTTCGTATTTATTTTAAACCCCCACGTCCCAAACTTCCATTTCCATCGCCTCCAAAATTACTCCATCCATCGCAATCCGTAACGACAAGTTGATATTCCTTTTGCATGAACTCATGGAGTGTATTTAATTGGGATTTTGAGGGATTTTAATTCTTTTAATGAATTTAAGAGTATTCAATAAGGAATTTAAGTGATTATCTGAAATTCAATGTGTATTCAATTAGAATTTTAACACAGTTTATTAAAATTCTTAGAAATCCAGGTGTATTTAATTAGGATTTAAGTTTATAACATTCCAAGTGTATTCAATTAGAATTTGATTTTAAAGAATTTGAAAAAGTTGAGGAATTTGAGGGAATTTGAGAGATTTTGTAGTGTATTTAAAGTATCCATAAATCTCACATCTCTCCAAAAGATTTTGAGGGAATTGAATCAAAATTTTACATAGAATCTCTACAAATCAATTTGACTCCATATAAATTCATGAATTTATAAATCTATTAAAATCTCTCAAATTTCCAATCGAATACACCCTCGTGAATTTATAAAGTTGAGGAATTTATAAATCAATTAAACTATTGGTCTTCAACGTTTAGGGTTTGGTTGAGGTCGAAGCCCTTTTCACTTGCACATTTTTTTTCCTCCATACACAACGTTCAATAAATTAAGAAAAATACTTGATTCCGTGTATATAAATAGTTTATCCTTTTTGTTGACAATCACCGATTGTCAGTGCAGAGGAACGTTTTCTTAAATGTAAGAAGTTAAGCAATGTTATTTTACAGATCAGTTACAAAGAAGGATAACAAAAAGAAAGATATTAGCTTGCAAAAGAGCCACTAACAGTGTTTCTTCATTTCAAGCTTAAAACAACATGAAGGAAAAGAAACCAAAACCTTGTGTTACTAAAAAAACCATGTTCTGCCAAAGAGTCCTTAGTTGCCCAAACATTTTCCAACTTTTACCGGCCAAGATTCACGAACTCCTCCTCGTTGTCGTCCTCCTCCTCACCATCACCACCTTTGATCTCTCCGCCACATGTCCTCGTTGCCATGGCGGCCTGGAGCAGCAGTGGACGTACACCTAGATGGAGGCCATGGATGGCCTTCCAAGGGGGAATGAGTGAGAGGGAGGTTTTGTGAGCTTTAAAGGGAGGTTTTGTTTTGTGGAAAGAGTATCTTCCAAGCATATGCTTTCAGCATTAACTTGTTGATGGCCCATTCCTTTCCACCTTTAGTTATTTTTATGGGAGCATGGATAGGTGTAGGATCTTGCAATTTGCACTTGTCCCATTTTTCTATTGCATTTTGCCGGAAAGATATCTCTTCCGGATCTCTCTCACCAAAGTCACACAATCAATTAATCTAGACCCTTAAAATTTGATCAAACGGTTACAAATATGAGATTCCTTTAAAAGTTATAATAATTTTAACAATTGAATCAAATTTTAAGGACCCGAAATAATTGATTGTGTAGCTTTGGTGGGAGAGATCAGGAGGAGATCTCTTCCCTATTTTGCCTTGTTACTTTGTTTTCCCTCCCATGACACGTGTGCAACAAAATGTGATGGCTTATTAACAAGAACAGTCACCAAATAAGATAAATTATATCACAGTTTAACATTAATTTTTTTGCCGATATTATAAAATATTATGCAAAAAAATGAAATGAAAGAGAGTTTATGGAGAGTTTCACTTTTGAAAGAATCTCCTTAGTATTCTTTTTTGTTTTGAGTACATCGATATTTTTGCATTAAAAGGAGAGAGAATTTGGCTAAGCCACACAATGAGCAACCTAATTTAGTATCGAATATGCCATCTATGAGATTTGAACCTAAGACTCTTACTTTCAAGTGAAGAGGAATACCACCAAGAAAAGCTAGAGCTCGCCATACTTTGCGAAAACGTCCGCTGCTTGAGTATCGTCACGGAAAATATGAGCCTAAAAGTCATTGGCCTAATTGGATTATTAGTTATTGTAGGTGATAGAGTAATCGGAAGATAGTTCTTGTAGAAAAAAAAAATTAGAATTTAAGCTTATGTGGTGAAGTCTGTTAGGATTTAGGCCCACAATTTAAAATTCCGTCCTCTTTGTTAATTATTAGCATGTGAGTCGCACATATGAGTCTAAAACAGAACTATCCATTAATTGTTAGCAAGTGAAACTTATATTTGAGGCTAACTTTATATTTTCAGTGTCAGTGAGCCTCATGTGCTAATTATTAATGGAGAGTTGATGAAAATTTTAATTTTGGACCTAAATCCTAATAGACTTTACCACATGGGCTGAAATTCTAATTTTTTTTTTTACCACATAAACTATTTTCCGACTACTTTATCACACAGAGACTAATAATCCAATTAAGCCAAAGTCGTAACTACTAATGATACTCATTGGATTAAACTGAACTAATCATGGATTTGATTAATTTGATAGGTTTGTCTCTTGTCTACGGCCAGGCAGATAAATATTAGGTATGGCTTATCATATTGCTGCTTCACAAAGCATGTGAGACATATCATTTTGTATTAAAATGACACCAAAACCCAATCATATTTCATTTGAGAGGCACCTTGATTTAGTACAACACAAAATTTGGATGTCCATATAAACTTCCACTAACTCACTCCTTTCACTGTCTTTTGCAGGTGGAAAGAGTTTTTCAAAAAGCTAAGCCCTTGTTTTGTTATTAAGTTTGATGCAGATTTGCAGCGAGGGATTTGAACTTGAATGTAAAAAATAAAAACATTATTTTAACCAACTGGTCTATTCGTGTCAACCCACAAACCAATTTTTATTTTCTAATTTTTTGTCATGTATCTTGAAGATTGCTGACAAAAGCTAGTGCTGCTTTTGCCTTTAGGAAAATATTAGCATTCATGTAATGGACCTACGGGTAATGGTAGACATTTAAAAGATGAAAAAACATGAACCTTGAAGATTTTAAAGGCCCACAATATTCCTAGGAAAAATTTTATAGAAATTTTTTATCTGATTCCGTATATCTCACGTACACCCAACTTATTTTTTATACTTATTTTATTCTATTTTTATTGAATTATTAATATTTCTCTAAACCTTAATTTACTACTTAAACTATCTTCACAAATTCATTTTAATACATAAATTTATCTTTACACGCATTTAAAAATAAAACTCAAAATCAAAACATTTGTTCTCCTCTCCTTCCAACAAATCTGTCGTCTTTCCCTTCAACTCTTCATGATTTAATAAAAATAAAAATCGAAATTAATAAGAATTGGTGATAATTAATTTATTCTTTAGGTTTACAAGAGGATGGCATAAAGCCATCATTTATGCGATTACTATGTTCAAAAAGCTTGATCTTCTAAGGCTAAGTTCCATAAAGGAGTGGCCGATTGAAGGCCATGGAACGAGAAGATTAAGCAGCTCAACTTGGTCACCTCTCAAATTCTAAAACCAAAAACAAATTTAAAATATTTACACAAATCGATTCATAACTTAGCTGGAGGATCCCAAACATGCAATGAGTGGAAGGTATGGACAAAGGGAGCATCAACTTGAACTAGAAAGTTGAGAAAATTAAAAGGGGAAAACCCAGCTAACAAAAACAGAATTAATTCCTTTGACCAATCTTCTTGTTCTGGTTAGCATCCAATTAGTGTGTTTATTACGATATGCAAATTACACCAACCATTCATGTGGCATGGAATCATATATAACAATCAAGAAAGAAGCATCCTATATTCGTGACCATAGATGCACTCAAGTTCCGCAGTATGCTAGGGTTGTTGTCGACCATGTGATGCACGTGCGCTTCGTTATGCGGCTCTCACTGATGCACGTATGACCTAGCGACTCTTTAACTGTGATTTTATCATCTTTCCTCCATTCTATATTACTATGAAGTTGAATGCCTTACCAATTAAGCAAAAGAGTGCAAGACTATATGAGAGAGGAAGAGTGGGCGAAGAAACATTCCTCTTTGTGGCATTCATCAATCAAAAGAAAAAAAGAAAAAAAAAACAGATAAGCAAAAATGAACTGGTTGTCACATTGTGGGCCCGCTGCCCGTCCACATAACACCAATCTTTAAGGCCATCTCCAACCGATCCAGCCAAAGGATTATAGGGTCGAAAATAGCCCGAAATGACACAAAAACCATCTCCAACCGAGGGCTAGGCCAAAGGGCTTGTGGGCCCTATCGGGCCAAAAAAGAAGAAAAGGGCCAACCGGCTGGCCCAACCCAGCCAGCTAGTCCCGACCGGGGCCACTTGCCGACATTCATATTTGAATTTATTTTTTTTAATTCTATATTTTTTTTCTATAACTTTCTAAGTCATTAAACAACATTAAATAACATTAAGTAACATGAAACAACATTAAATAACATTAAGTAACATTAAACAACATAAAAATTATACAATATAAAAAAATTGTTTTTTATTATTTAAATATTTTCCCATCTCGAAAAATTATTAACAATCTATAACGTAAAATTATTGAGGTAATTTAATTCAATTAAAATAATAAATTATGTTTGACCTTATGACATTTTGGCTCTTTTGATTGGAGAGAGTTTTTTGTTACAAGGCTATGTTTGGCCTATAACCCTCTGACCCATTGGTTGGAGATGGTAAGAAAAATGGCATGACATGTTCATTAAAATATTAATTTCTTGGAGAGCTATAAGGTCAAAGAAAGCCCTTTTGTCTTCCTTTTGTTAGAGATGACCTAAGTTGGTTATATTGCCTAATAAATAAATTAATAATTTGGTTATATTGTGTTTACTTTACGCGGTTGTGCTACTTCCATGGAACCGGCATCATTTGACATTTTCTTGCTTTTATAAACAACCAGTTGCTACATGACTAGATGAACATAAGATTCGGATTCTCTTATCTTCCATTTTTCATCATTTTCAGTCTCCTCCCATTTAAACGTTCACGATTAAACCACGTCAATATTTTTTATTAATTTTTTTATAAAGAGAAAAAGATAAAGTAAAGTGAGAGACGAGGGGAGGGGAGGAGAAGAGATTTGGAGAGAAAAGAATCTTACTCAGAAAATAACTTTAAGATATTTGCTTATTATAATGTTTGGTACCTTTTACATAATGTTTGATACTTTGGTTTAGTGGGATAAACTAACATGCAATGTTACAAATTCAATTGATGAAATGAACAAAATCAAATATTAAAGAAACATCGATCAAATATTAATAAGAAATCGTTCAATATTAATAACATGTAATCAAATCTAGAAGATATATTATCAAATATTTAAAAAATAATTATTTCGGTGATTTGATCAATATTAAAGTGATTATTTGAGACCACTTCGTATTACGGTTTAAGTATATTCTTCTTTATTTATAAGTGAGATGTCTTAGGTTCGATTCTCGCCAAAGACGAATTTGAACCACATTATTGTTAGCCCATTGTGAGGCTTAACCACTCTTCTACCCCTTAATATAAATAATATTGTTTGTTAAAAAGGTGATTATTTGAGTGATTATAATTTTGTTTTTGTCAAATGACTGATTATAATTTTTGAATTGATCTTTTGAGCAAATTTCTAAGAATAAACTTAGTTTAGGGCAGATTCTCTGCCCTCCCATCCCCTCATATTTTGTGCGGTCACGGTTAAGCCACGTTAACATTTTATATTGATTTTTTATAGTGATAATAAGACAAAAGGCAGTAGTAATATAAAATGTTGACGTGACTTAACTATGATCGCACAAATAGGAGGAGATGAGAGTGTATGAGAAGTAGGAGGGCAGAAAATCTGCCTCCTTTAGGCTATTGGCTAATCTGGCAACCGGACAAAAACCTAACCCAACCCAATTGTAAAGGATTGGTTCGGGTTAGGTATGTTGATTTTGCAACCCGCTTTAGTTGCACCCTTAGACACTATCGTCCGTTAGAGAATAAGAGAGTGGGCAAGAGGCGCGGCAATGTTAGTGATAGTCGCTTAAGAGATGAACTTTAAAGTTCCGTGGTACATAGGCTATGTTTGTTATGAATGTACTACAAAAATTGCTGAGACCATATTCAAACTTTGGGTTAAAATCTAAAATTTTTAACTCAGAAAATTTAGGTTTTAATCCAAAAATAAATTTTCTCCTCCAACCCTTTTGGATTAAACTTTTAATCCGAGATTATTAAAGAATAAATTTAGGATATTTTTTTTTTCTTAAAGTAACTTTAAAAAAAAATTATGTAGATTATCCTAATTTAATTTTATGAAAATTTTAATCTAAAAAGATTTGAATTCCGATAAATATTAAAAATCATTAAACCGGCACCATAAAACTCTTGGAACACTACGAAAAAATATGAAACACATAAAATATTTTTTTAAATTACTTTAGTCGTTAGATTTAAATTTGGACCATTAGATATTTTCTTTTTACAATTGGATTTGATCAAATTAGATCTTAGTTGTTGGATTCAATAAGTTTATAAATATAAAACTAAAAAAATACACATATATGGTAGGCCAACTCCACTAACTTAGGTGGGAATCCTGGGCTAAATTGCCCTATAAATAAGTTTTGAGTTTTAACTCATATTTGCCTAAAGAATTGGAGTAAGTTGGGGTAAGTTTAGAACCTAAAATTTGAGTTTGACTCTGAGGGTTGTAGTAGGTCTTAGAGGGATTTAAAATTGACTAGATGCAATTCATGTTAAGGTCTCATTTTGATAGTCCCTCCTTTAGTGTATTTGTAGTGTTTTAGTAGTAGCTTTGTCATGTTCGAGTAGTCCATTAGTGGTGTCCATATAGGATTCGCTTGGTTTAGACAATTGGGTTGAAATGAATAAGTTACTATACTCAAGGTATGTCGGAAGAAGAAATGAAAAAACTATATCCAACTCAACGCTAGAAGATAGATAACTCATCAAATAAAGATCTCTATTTGAATCTACCGAATTAGAAGGGAGAAATTTATTTCCTATCTAATCCCCTTATAATCCTTTCAATATGAAAAATCATTCTCTTCTGCCTTTTATGTACTTTTAACTTAAAGATTTGTCCATTCCGATTCAATCCCCTAATAAATTCTCTAAATCATGTAAGGTAGTTTTGTTCAATTGAAACAAAAAGGGGTACAATCTCATTCCAAATAGTCTTTTTAACTCTATCTTTAAACAAAGAAAGATACTTTCCCCCACACATCAACATTTGCTAGACCACATCCCATGGACTCACCACCCACTAAACCCATTCCACGTGGCACGCAAAACCAGCTTTACAAGCTGTCAAATCCTCATTGGCTCTTACTTTTCCCTAATCATAAACAGATCCATCTTCTCCTGTACATATACACCGGGGGCTGCTACCGTGCGCATGGTGCGCAGAGGGGCGAAAGGAAGAAAAGAAGGGTAAAGGAAAAGGAGAAGGAGACAGTGCGCATTATTATTAGCCAACCCACCATAGTCGGACCAGGAGCTTTGTTAGGTATGTGTGAACCGCTCAAGGTCTCCCCCTCTCTAATTTTGGCACCCAAACCCTGAAAATCCCCATCTCTCTCCTCCTCTCTCTCTCTAAATCTCTTTTTGTTGATCTGGTATTTTGCTGCTGTTAATTTCTCTTTTTTTTTAATGGATTTATGATTTTTCTGGAGGAATGATTTCTGGGTTTTTGATTTTGTTTCTCTTTGATTATGTATGCAGAGAGAGATAGTGTTTGGATTTGATTGTATTGGAGTTCTCATTGATTAGATAAAAAAAAAACCCAAAAAAAATGGCTGCTCCACCGGCAAGGGCTAGAGCCGATTACGATTACCTCATAAAGCTTCTGCTGATCGGCGACAGCGGTGAGTTTTTTTCTTTTTCCCTGAATTTTAGATCGATTTTATGTTTAATGTATCAATTTTGTAGCAAATGGTAGTGATGTATTAAAAAGTTAAAGCATTTTGCCATTGAGGTCAAAAGAGGGTTGCTTTAGGCTTTAAGATTTGTTGGACTTGGGGTGTCAATCAAAAGTATATAGGAAAAAGGGGTTTTCCTTTCTGGGTATTTTAGATCTGGTTTGATTAAGATTGAAATTGTTTTTTTTCTCCTGATTTATGAGCTTCTGGTGTCAAAGAATGTGGAGCATTTGATTATTACCGTAGTCTGATTTATGAACGCTCCGAGCTTCTGAATCAGATTTTTTTTTATCAAATGAAGTCATGCGTTTTTTTAAAGTTTGTGTTGAATGCAATGTCTAGCAATATGATTAGATTAGCAAATACCTAACGAAGTAGTATCTGTCAATAAATTGAAGACTCTAGTTCTTACTTGACACAGTCGGTAGAATGTTGACTACTTCAATTGGTATAAGAATTTTCGATATTACAAATAATGTACTTGGCAGAATGCCAATGCTAAATTTGATATATGCCTATTTATTTTTGTAGGTGTTGGTAAGAGTTGCCTTCTTTTGCGTTTCTCAGATGGTTCCTTCACCACTAGTTTCATAACTACCATTGGGTTTGTATTCTCTAACTTTAAAGCTAAATGCATCTGATAATTGTTTTCTAATTAGAAGCTTCCTAAACCTCATGGGTTTATCCTTGTGAAGCATCGATTTCAAGATAAGGACCATTGAGCTTGATGGAAAACGAATTAAGCTCCAAATTTGGGATACAGCTGGTCAGGAGAGGTTCCGTACAATCACTACTGGTAAAAAATTATTATCGTAGGTACTTGCATTTTGATTTTACAGAACATTGGTGGTAGTAAATTGATCACCCATGTTGCTCTTGATGGAAGATGGATTTCCATGAGATTTTAGTCACCTTTTATTTTCCACCTTTAGAGTTTTTTGAGAGACAAGGTTGCTAAATTCTACAGCCTGAGTTCCTTATTAGAAAATTGGTCAGAAAAGACATAGTTCTTTGATACAAGTGGTTTATTGAAGAAAATGGTGATTGAATCCAAATTTTGTGCCTTTTAGGAGAAAAGGGTAGAGTGAGGGTCCCTTGAAGAGGTGGATTATAAGCAGGCTGTTATCAAAAGGGCGCTTGGGGAACATGGGAACCTAGTAGTAAAGGAGGAAATGCACCATTTTAAAATGGCAATGCATAAGGGTATATATTCTAGACCAAAAACAGGGTATAGGTTAGTCGACTTTTAGTACCAAGCAGGCATGCTGGACAAGTTGGTCCCAAAGAAAAGCATGAAACAGGCACATTCAGATGCAGAGCTTCTTTGACCAGTATGGTGCATCTTTTACTATATGTTATGTCATATATGTGATGAATTTTTCAATTGGTTCCATGGGGTTTGTATATTGGAACATTATTTGGTGGTTAACTATAGAAATATAAACTTCCTCTGCAAGATTTATGATTTTTATTACTTGAATAATTCAGTTACACAAATGTGAATATATATAGCCTTAGCTGCCTTAGGCTAGTTACAATAATACCCTCAACTATCTTAACTAATTACAGATTCTAACAAAACAAACCGCACTTAGCTTTAACAGACTATTTTTCACTAACTATATTGGATGACTTGTCATCCTCCCTAATACACCCCCTCAAGCTAAAAGAGGAATCAGATAGGATTCCAATTGGAAGCTTGGAACACAGAAAAGAAAATCTGCTTTTAGACAAAGACTTGGTGTGAAGATCAGCCAATTGGTCTTCACTGCAAACATAGTGAACTTTGATGGGGTTGGCTAATACCAGCTCCCGGATGTAGTGATAATCAAGCTCAACATGCTTTGTTCGAGCATGAAAAATAGGATTAGAAGCTAAAGAGATAGCAGAGATATTATCACACCAAAGTGTAGGCACTTGAGGTAGAGGAAACTGAAGGTCCTTAAGTATTTTGCACACCCAAGTAATTTCTGCCGCAGTATGAGCTAAAGACCGATATTCAGCTTCGGTAGAGGAACGAGCAACAGTGCTTTGTTTTTTGGCACTCCAACTAATGAGATTAGAGCCAAGAAAGACACAATATCCACTAGTAGAGCGCCTATCAAATGGACAGCCAGCCCAATCAGCATCAGAGTATGCTGAAAGAGTGATAGGACCGGGAGTGAACCATAAACCATGAGAAATAGAACCTTTAAGAAATCGGAGGACCCTTTTTGCTGCTTGAAGATGTTAATCTCGTGGAGCATGCATAAATTGACAAATCTGATTGACAGCAAATGCAATATCCGGTCGAGTCCAAGTGAGATATTGTAACCCACCAACTATAGAACGATATTCAGTGGGATTGGATAAGAGAGGCCCACTGTGATCCAGTTTCTTAGAACCAAGAGGAGTGCAACAAGGTTTTGCACCCTCCATATTTGTTTTCTTAAGAAGATCAAGGAGATACTTGGTCTGATGCAGGAAGAGTCCGTTGGTAGATCTGTGAACTTCCAACCCCAAAAAATAGTGTAAAGGACCAAGATCTTTGACTGGAAACTGAGTGCTAAGTTGCTGGATAAACTGATGACAGAGTTGAGAGGTAGGCCCAGTGACTAAAATATCATCCACATAGACAAGAACAATGACCAACTGAGGGCCATTAAGAACAAATAAAGAAGCATCCGATTGAGATTGGTGAAACCCAAGTGTACGAAGAGCTTGGAACAATTTGTCAAACCAAGCTCGAGGAGCTTGTTTAAGACCATATAAGGATTTCTGCAGTTTGCAAACAAAACTGGGAGAGGTACGATCAACAAAACTAGGAGGTTGTTGCATATAAACATCCTCCTTTAGATCACCATGAAGGAATGCGTTGCTAATGTCTAAATGGTTCAAAAACCAATTATGTTGAATAGCAAGTGTAAGAAGAATCCGAATAGTAACCGGTTTAGCAACAGGACTGAATGTTTCTTGAAAATCCACTCCTTCTTGTTGATGAAAACCTTTGGCCACTAGACGGGCTTTGTGTCTGTCAATGGTACCATCAGGATTTTTCTTGATCCGGAACACCCATTTACATCCAACAACATTCGATTATTATGGAAGCTGCGATTGCTGCGATTGGAGGCTTCCCCCGATTTGAGTTAAACCGAGAAGCAGATTGAAGAGGTTGGTTCTGAGCAGCAAAGGCAGATGGAGTAGGCAGCAGAGGAGGCTGAGATTGCACAGAAAAGGCTTGAAAGGGCTCAGTGGCAGAGGATGAAGAAATAGTCTTGCGACGAGCCATAGACAACTCTTTGGTGAGTAAGAGGCCATGTAGTTCATCAAGAGAGGTAGAAGATAACCTGAGCATTATGGAATCGATAAATGATTCGAATTCATCAGGCAAGCCATGTAGGGTTGCATCAATTAGGTCACGATCGGACATTGAAGCACCAACAGCTTGCAAGGAATCAACAATTTCCTTGATTTGTTGAAGGTATTCAGAGATGGACTGAGAACCTTTCTGAATTGATTGAAGCCGCAATCGCAGTTGGTGAATATGAGCCTTCGAAATCCCACCAAAACGTTGTTCAAGCTTCACCCAGAGCTCACGAGAAGAGGAAACCCCAACTGTGAACGGAATTAACTCTTCGGACAGAGTGGAATTAAGCCACATCAAAAGATTTTGATCTTTTTCATACCAATCTTCGAAGGCAGGGTTCATTGATCGATCAGGCAAATATGGCGAAGGACAGATCTCAGTGCCATCAATAATCCCAAGAAGCTTGTATCGCCTGAAAATTGGAGCAAACAAAGCCCGCAGGTATACGAATTCAAAGGATTGGGATTAGAAGAGGAATTAGGGTTTTGGACCGAAGGAGAGATGATCGGAGAAGACGACCCAGACGGTGGCGATTCAAACTGAGCAGCCATAGTCACAGAGATCAGAACATATCGAAGAATCAGAGAGAAGAAAGCAAGAAACGATCAGAAATTGATCGATTTGACAAACAGGAGCGAAGGTCGGTGATCGATCGATTTGACGAACGGAAGCGAAGGTCGGTGCTGTGAAGCAGAAATGCGAGATACCATATAGAAAGATAAACTTCCTCTGTAAGATTTATGATTTTTATTACTTGAATAATTCAGTTACATAGATGTGAATATATATAGCCTTAGCTGCCTTAGGCTAGTTACAATAATACCCTCAACTATCTTAACTAATTACAGATTCTAACAAAACAAACCACACTTGGCTTTAACAGACTATTTTTCACTAACTATATTGGATGACTTGTCATCCTCCCTAATATTAACTGCTGCTGCCAAGTCTGTTACTTGCGGCAGGGTGTGGAGTACACTATGCTCTTTTAACCTAGAGCTAGAATCTTATAATAATAGATGGCTCCTTTGTATGCAAACCTATACAATAGGACTGCTGGGAATGTTTGGAAAATGGGCATCTAGTTTCCAGTAGCATGCCTGGATTGTGGTATGGCATCCTAGCTTATGTATCTCTGGGGTTCCCGATAACTGATAGGTGGGCCCTATTTGATGAAGTTGGTTAGACAAGTCTCTGACACAGGAATGATTAGGTTCAATGCTATATCTTTGTATACCCTGCTGGTGTGTTATGTGTCTGCTATTATTTTGTTGATAACCAATTTTCTTCTCAATTAACCATTCCTTCTGTCCCAGCTTACTATCGTGGAGCCATGGGAATTTTGCTGGTCTATGATGTAACCGATGAATCATCTTTCAATAGTAAATTTCTCTCCCATACTATTGGTTTACTTGAACAAATGATTCTTGTGCTCTGCTTTATTCGAGAGTTTCTCACCTGGCTTGTTGCTGTTTTCAGACATAAGGAATTGGATTCGCAACATTGAACAGCATGCATCAGATAACGTTAACAAAATACTTGTAGGGAACAAGGCTGACATGGATGAAAGCAAACGGGTGAGCGAGTGCTTGAAATCTATCATCAAAAGACACTTTTAATTCTCACCTTTAACTCGTATTGGAAGTGGTCTTAGTAAATGGAGCAATTCTTGTTGGGTTCCTACCTTTGCTTGGATCTTGTTTAGTTATGGAAATGTACGCTTGCACCCGTCCTAATCTTATCTCCACTGTATTTTAGGCTGTGCCTACCTCCAAGGGCCAAGCACTCGCTGATGAATATGGGATCAAGTTCTTTGAAACGGTAAGTGATGCCAATAAATTGCAGAAACTAATTGATTAACTGTTGTTGTGTACTCAAAACATATTTTGTAATGTAGAGTGCAAAGACAAACCTTAATGTGGAGCAAGTTTTCTTTTCAATAGCAAGAGACATAAAGCAACGGCTTGCAGACACCGACACTAGGGCTGAGGTATTTCAATTGCTTTCCTGATTTTGTATTGAAAGTATATTATCCACATTTCATTTTTTAGTTCTCTTGTTTAAGGATTTAAATGACTTTGGTTCCGGCATTGCAGCCTACCACAATCAGGATCAACCCTGACCAGGGGGCCGGGGCAGGGGCTGGTCAAGCTGCACAAAGATCAGCTTGCTGCGGTTCTTAAGTTGATTACATTGTGATCGGAAGAGAGAGAGAGAGAGAGAGAGGAGGAAGAGGGGAGGGGGGTGTGGGGGGCATATTGGTGACTTACAAATGTTTGGAAAGACAAAAAACTAATTGTATGACAATACGATATGATGGTGCTTGTAATCCTCTCTATTTTTTCATGTCATTCATTCGAAACTTAGTGTGTGAAAGGTAGTTTCTTAAGGTTTCTGATTTTTTGTTTTGTTTTTACTCTCTTTTGTGATAAAGAATTGACGTGTATCCTGTGGCAGGCACATTTTTGTTTACTGCCCATTCTCCTTGTGCTTGTGACTTCCCTTAGTGTGTGAAAGATGGATGGTTGCTTATTATACGAGACTTTCATAATTTGATATCTAAGTTTTGGGGGAAAATGTTATGCCTAAGATATAACGTTCGCAAGAACGTTATCGCCGCCGGAAAACCTTCCGGGGTAGTGTTTTGTATACTGAAGATTGGAAATTTGGCAGACATCATACCTCAACAATAGCCGAATAACTTTTCTCTAGTCTTCATTCCAATTTCAAGGGACAATTATTCATAAACTAAATGGAAACTGAAACCATATTCGCCATTAGCCAAATGATTGCCCTAGCCAGTGCCATAGCCACACAGAGCAGCGTCATAACCTTAGTTCCGACATCACCACGGCCGGTAGTATACCTACTGCTGACAGTGGAGGGGGAGGATCAGAAACGTTACTTGTTTTCTAAAATTTTCGAGGGATGTACCGGAATCCGACAAAAACCTAAATGTATGATGGGTTCAAACGAGATCAACCCATGAACTCTGCCATAGAACTTACATTTGCATAAACTACTGTACCCAATTTAACCAAAAAGCATAAATTCCTCCATCCATTTGCCATACAAAATACATTAACAAAAGTTCTTCTCCAATCTTCTATACACACTCCTACAAGTTCAGTTCCTCCTTTCCATAAATACGCTTAAGTTCACGAGTTGCCGCTTGAAATGATTCTGAGGAACAAACGTTTAAATAAGCGACAGGAAGAGAGAAGCTATGTTGGATACAAATTTAAAGTTGATGAACGTTAAGTCACAAAAAGAAGAAAAATGTAATTCGAATTCATTACCTTTCCAACTGTTAAAAGCTTTCTGATTGATCGGAGCACCAAACACAGTTAGAAGTGTATCAAACAAGCAGCTCTCAGGCGTGCTCCTTAATTCTTGCACTATCTGATAGATGGTCTTGCCATTCTCAAAGAATATGTGATTGTTTGGATGCTTTGTTTTGCAACCGGCATGGCGCTCAAACTCATAAGCATTAAGCACCTTCCATAAACCAAATCATCCACATCGTGTCAAGATAACATGTAAATAATACTGAGAAACGATTAAATGATTTACCTCAGAATAGTTTATCGAGAGGGAGACTTACCTTAGAATAATTACACGATTGACACCCACATAGATAGCCGACACCTTTTATAATCCCGCGAAGCTCCTTGTTACACAAAGGATATAACAAGTCATTAGAAAGAAATCCTAGATTCCTAACTGAACAAAATGGACAAGAAGATCTGAAGCTTACCTCACGTGCCAAGGAAACATACTTTACAGGAACCCCATCAAGCATGCCCGTAGAAATCAAGCTCCTAACATTTGACGGGAAGCTGTTTGGAGCTTGTTTCTTTGATGTTTTGACCTCGGGTTTATTCTTCGAAACTGACTCAGGTCTTGTTTTGGGTATAGAAGCAGTATTATCAACTGCACTGGCATTTGATACGTCCCATTCCTTCTCACACACAGTTTCTGATGTTTGAACTGTAGACGGATGGTATAATTGATCATAGTTACCAACAGGCCTGCCCATGGCTACAATATCTTGATCATCAGGAAACCCACCAAAAGATATCAAATTTGCATTCCCTTTATTGTAACTGTCAGCCATTGCTACCACACTTTCATCCCCCTTGCCATAGCTGGTACCTATTGGTCTGCCATGGGCATCCCTCTGGTTGTAGGCATGACCGATTAGTGAGATACTACTGTGCTCCTTATCATAGGCCTGCCCTACCGATAAAAAACCAGTTTCATTTATCCTATCAAATGCCTGATTTGTGGACAGGTTACTATTATTGTCCCTATTAGAACCATGTTCCCTCGAAACATGCATAGCATTGTCACCGTCCCTGACCTGATTGACTTTGACTTTTTTAATTTCAGCATAGCTAAGAGTTTCAGGATCTTCCATCGCATGAGATACTGACAAACTAACAGATCCATCTTCTCCAAACTGGTCGTCGATACCCTTCCTCAGATTCCAATTATCTGATCCGACAGGAGACACGTTCCTTTCAGCAAAGTTCGCAGAGCTTGTTGTATCAGATCCAAATAACCGGTCAATGAATTGGTGGGGAACTGACTGGAAACCAGAAGCATTCTCCCAAGAAGAGACATTTTCATTTGACATTCCTGAGCTCAATTTGCTGTTTGGAATATGTACTGCTTGCTTCTTGTTTGGGAACAGCTCTGCTTCACCAGCATCTACAAACCATTGTTGAGACCGCTTTGGCTCCATTCTTGAATGGTTGCCAAAATTTCCATCTCCCTCATTTACATGCCCACCGGTCTTGCGCATCCATAAACCCTTGTTCTGGAAAGACTGCGAGTAACAAACTCTCAGAAAATGCTTGAAACTTTATCATCACACGCTCAAACATGATTAGATGCCAAATGTTCAAGACAATAACACTCAAGGAAACTTTTTAACGCATTTTACTTAAATCAAACAGCGAAAAGTTCATCAACTAATCATAGGCTTAATTCTTTCAACTTTGGACCATCTAAACACTGCAGAATTTTGACAATCCTAAAAGAACGTCACTAAACACCTGAAAATCTAACTACACACTCGACAATAAACTGAAGTACCAAATAAATAAGAACTTCAAGAGCAGCTGAAACAAACTATAACACACACTCTAGTCGAAAATCACCCTTCTCCCCAGCCATGTATTATTGCAGCCTCCAGTACTTATAACAACCACACAAACGCCAAAGCTTACGATTAGAATTTCTCAAAAATTTTAACTTCAAATCGTACCCCAACGAAAGAATGTGGTAGTTATATGAACACCATAAGGATCATTAACCTGAAAAAAATCACAATAAGCAAGCCACACCAACACACAAAAGCCACAATCAAGCAACCACCATGTCCACTCAGATAAAACACATTACAGTTAGTAGGAAAAAAAATTATACAACTTACCATTTTCCTCCTCCCACTTCACAGTAAAAAAAAATCCCCCCCTTACTCTTCCGATTCCTGCTGTACGAGTGTCAGCACGTACGGACTGCGATGAATTCCATCTGCGTACATACACACACATACACAGAGATGTACAAAAATTAAACATTGAAAAGCGCATGAACTTTCTGTCAATTCAAACCCAAAAATTCAACAAAATCCCTAAAAAATCCCCAATTTCTTCATAAAACTGCATGAGATAACAAATGTGGTGACCGAGAAATAAAGGAGGAAATAATGTTACACGAATCCGTACCTTTAGCAGCAGCAGGCCGATCGTTGATCGATGACTGATCAATCTTCCGGCGAAGGAACTCCGGCGACGAAATTAAAAATTGAAAATCTGAGAAAGGGAGAGAGAGAGAGAGAGAGGGGAAGTTTGGGTAGCTGAGAAACACCCTATCTTTTCTCCAGAATAGGAAATAATTGGGTAAGGCCGCATGCGAGGAATGTCGCGTTACTTTGATCATCACCGTCCACGTGTAAAATTATAAATGAATCACAGACGTCCATTACAAAGACGGTCTTGACTCGAGAATATTTTCGTCTTTACACTTTCATCCGGTTATGAGAATTGGAAACCGGTTCTGGTCACGTGTAGCAAGTCAACCAATCCGCTGTCGAAACGTTGCAAGATCTAACAAGCCGCGTCGTTCACTTCTAAAAACTCAAAAATCCAATACATGTAACGAAACTTTAATAAAAAGAGAGGTTTAATAAAACACTCCGGTACTGTTTACTTTTAACGAAAAATTGCTTTTTTATCTTTAACTGTCACTATTTACTATACCTTTAAAAGTGACTTTTCGTTAAAAGAGAAGTTTTCAAGCCCTTTTCGTTAGTTTTCCTTAATAAAAAACTTGCTGTACTGTTCAATTTAACGAAAAATTACAGTTTTACACTAAAAAGTCAATCTTGATACTATTCACTTTACCTTTTATTTTTATCATTTTCGTTAAAACTCAAAGTTTTCAAATTATTTTTATTAGTTTTCCCTTCATTTATTTCTACACAACCATTTTAATAGTATTTAGCTTCATTTTTAAATGATAAAATTTTAAATTTGTACGAGAAATTAAAAATGAATTTTTTTTTTTTGCGTTAGTATAAGCATATTATTTTATAAAAAATTACATTTAATAAAAATAAGTTTTTTTTATCCATTTTTAGATAGGACGTGTAAAAATTTCTTGATTGTTACGAAATATTTCTGAATCAAAATGCCTTCCCAGTGAGGATTGAAACTCCTTCGAAAATCCTATACCACTTTTGATTAGGAGTTAACTTCACGTATATAAATAGGGTAAGACACTCATTCACCAAGACCACCAGATCAAAAGTTCTAAGAAAAAAAATTAGAAGCCCTCATTCGCTTTTCACCAAGCAAACAAGATCCAAAGCAACATGTCTTGCATCAGTTTCTCGACGCTTGAATCATCTGCTCCAATGGAACAACAAGAATCAGAGTCGAAGTCTCTGGAAGCCGATCAAGTAACGGCGGATCATAAACCAACCATCCTGTCTTGCATCAGTTTCACGACGCTTGAATCATGTACTCGAATGGAACAACAAGAACCAGAGTCTAAGTCTGTGGAAGCTGATCAAGTAATGGCGGATCATCAACCAACCATCGACTACAAGCGACTGACATCTTTCTTGGAGTTCGATAACTCGTCCTTGACGCCGTGGAACTGCAACCCTAGTGCCCCTGCAACAAGTGATAGTAAATTAAGTTTGGAGACGGGAAACCAAGACTACATCATGTTCCATCATGGTTCATTCTTTACCGACGGATACGACAGCGAACTCGTTGTTGGAGGAGACGATGATCATGATCAGTATACGTACTACGATGAGTTTACTGCAATGATTTTAAGGGGTTGCGGTCTTGAATGAATAATGAACGAGAACAATGGCAAGGATACTGGCAAACGTAGTAGGAAGGAGGAACCAACAAGGAGAGAAATCGAGGAGCAAAGTGTAGTTTACGAAGTTTGATATCTTTTAACGAATTGTATTTTGTCGTTGTTACAATGTAAGATAATTGAGGTTTTCTTTATATTAACGATATTTTATTTTAAATTAATCTAAATTTCATAAAGGAAGATTTCAATTTGGAAGCATATACAGGAATAACACATCAACTCTAGCCAATATACACTCACATATGTGCGAAGAAAATTAAACATTTTAATGAGTTAGATTAATCTAATGAATTATCACTAATTTCTACTCTACAATAGAATGATAAACTTATAGTTATAGAATAATATATTAAATGGAGTTAAAAAAGAAATTAAAAAAATCAGTAATAGTAAAATAAGTTTCGCTATATGGTAACTAGCTAGTATACACACCAAGTGGTGAGTGTCTCGATCGAGAACCAATTAGGTACGACAAGTTTAATACTAGAGAAAAACTCGGATTCCTTTTCATTCTTTATGTACAAAATTACGAATATTTCTTCCTCTCCCAATTTGGATTGAATTCCCTCGAATCCTATACCCTTGCGAAGTAGAAATTACTCCACAAATGTATCCATAAATAGGGTAAAAAATAATTAACTCCATCACCAAAACCGCCAGATATCTAAGTGAAGATTAAAAGGTTAATAAGATTTTGTCCAAACAAACAAAACCATACATGTATAGCAGCATGACTTGCATCGTTTTTACGACACTTGAATCATCGGCTTCAGCTCCAATAGAACAACAAGAACCAGAGTTTAAGTTAAAGGAGGTGATAAAAAAAACTTGATGATCATAAACCTGGCGTTGGGGTGTGCAAAAGGTGCAATGGCATAGGGCTCCAAATTTCGGAAGGGTTCCAAAATTTTTGAGCCTCTTATATATTATGAGTATAAATTTTCTAAGAAAAAAGTTTTTAACTGAGAAGAACAATCATCATCTTATGATTTTATCTATATTACAATTAATTTAGTGGAGCATACACTTAATGTATTAGTTTTTCACTTTTCTCTAGCAATAAAAAACTTGTGTATTACTTTCTTTCACTTTTCTTTAGCAATAAAAAACTAACTTGTGTGTATTACTTTTTTCCACAAACAAAACATATTTTCATATCTCTCTTTCAGTCGTGCTCAATTTTTGCATGGATGAACCCCTAAAGCATGATTTCATGGCAATTGAAGATTATTCAGTGAAATACTGATTTGGATTAAGTTTGAATATATTGATTATTGAATTCTGTATAAATAAGTTGTCCAAAAAATTATTTATTTTCAAAATAAGAAGGGCCTTTTTATTAAAATCGCACAGAGGACCTAAAATGTCAGAGATGATCCTGCATAAACCAACGATCAACACACAAGCAGCTGACACCCTTCTTGGAGTTCGAAACTCGTTCTTGACGCCATGGAATTGGAACCCTAGTGCTCCTGCATGTTTGTTAAGCCAAGCTTGGAGAAAAACCAAGAACACATCAAGATCCAACCTGGTTCATTCTTTAGCAATGATCAGTACGACAATCAAGATTAGATCTGCAAGGATACTGAAGTCAATAGGAGATCATGAGCAGCTTAATTCGTGAAGAGGTTTACAATTGTCATCTCTTTTTCATGTCTATTGGATGTTGGAGTTCTCTTTTTCATGTGTAATATGGATATTGGGAGTTCCCTTTTAGACCATACATAATTTAAAAAAAAAAAAATACAAAATATAGCGTAAGTAATACGAAATATAGAATACAAAATCTCATAAAATTAAGAATATGCTCCCAAATGATCCCAAAAAATATCCAATAAATTCATCTCCACTATGTTTCAATATAAACATCGAATAATAAAAAAAAAAGATAAAAAGACTATGATCTATAGGAATAGATATACATCAAAACTAAAACTATCTGTTGACGCCAGTCGAAGGAGATAAATATAAATTAAACATGTAACAAATCAAGAAATCATCTGCAGCTTAGTCAAATCGTATTGGTGATGACCCGGTGGTGCCAAATGCAGATCCAAATTCAACTCCAAATTCAAGCACGACACCCTTTTGCTACTATTCGACTTCTTCAAAACAGGCATCGGCGGCGACGGCTGAGCTCGAGCAGCCGCAGCTTGGATGACGTCCCTATGTCTCCTCATGTGTCCCCCAAGCGCCTGTCCGACCGTGAACTCAAGCCCGCAGATCGGGCACTCATGCTTCTTGGGCTTCACCGGCGACCCCGGAAACTGCGCCAAATGTAAAAGGTCAACAGCCCCACCGGGCATTAGCTTCGGCTTCTTGTGACTCGCTCTGTGGCCTCCGAGGGCTTGGAACGACGGGAACTCCCGATCACACGTCTTGCACACGAAAACTCCGTCCTTCTTCGAGTTTTCGTATTTGATGGGGGAGGAATCGGGTTCCCCTACCTTGGATAAAAGCATTAGACAATTGACCATGTCTAAGGTCTCGTCTTGCCTGCTTCTCTTCATGGCTGACGGTCGATTAGGGTTTAAGCTTTCGGGTTTAGGGCTCAGCTCGCAGGAGTAAAGGGAAGAAGTAAGCTGGAAAGGAAAGGTTTGGAAGTGGATGAGATTTGTGTGTGTGTTTTTGATCGTTTTAAGGTTGTTCTTGAAGATGCTCGAAGTGCATGGAATGAGAGTTAAGAAGGTAGAGGTGATGTATTTATAGGAGGCAGATATCAGATATGTTTTGCTGACTTGTCGTGTACGGAATAAACGAAGTGGTGTAAGTCTTGCTGGCCAAGTAACGGAGCAGTTTGGATTAGCGCCGTCAGTGTTAGGATCCGATTGCATCACCGCGTTGCTGGAGTAAAGCTTCCTGAAGGGGTCGTTTTAGGCGACCAGTGGGAGTGGGTTGAGTAATCCCACCGTTTCTAGATTGATTTACTCGGTATCCATGGCCACACGCATCCAAGGCGCGTGTCAAACTAAAACTAGTCTTCTTTTTCGTAATTTCCGCCTTTATTTTCGCTTGAATTATCTTTATGATGATTGCCATCAGTTAGGAGGAGGAAAATGTTACAATGGAGAATAACTTTCATATGTTTTATGCCGATGAAATAAAGACATACAACAAACTTTTTTACACGTCTCTTTAACAAGGAGAACTAAAAAAAAAAAAAGGTTTTAAAAACACTGAAAAAACAAGTTATGTGGACGATAAAATTAACGTGTCTCACTGTGAAATATATTAACCAAGAATGATAAGGTTTTGTGATCATATTCTTTGGCGTCATGAGACCAAGCTAGCTTCTTGTTTGAACGTGGAATCTCCATCCAACATAATTTTGTTTACTTTTTCTAATCCAGTTAGTCCTTTTCACATACGTGATAAAATAAAAAATCTAGATCACAGCGCGTTGTGTTCAGTAGAGGGAAGGTTCGTGTGAAAGCAACTAAAATTCTTTAAGAACAAGCGAGTCAACGGAAGAAAAGGAGCTACAGCTACCTGTGGAAGAAGACACCAAAACTAACAGATGTCGACGGAGGAAACGTACATGCCAAGTAGTATTTAGTCCTAGTAATGTTGGTAAGTTTACGCCAATTGGCTTACTGGAAACTACGCGGTCCATAAACATGCCTTCGGTGTGTGCTTCCCACTTTCACACCATTATTTTATGCCATCACATCATTCATGCCTTTCTGAATAAGTTCTCTTAGTTTGCTTTGTCACTTACCTCACCATTCACTCACAATTGAGTATTTTCCTTCCTGCTTCATGAGTCTTCTTCCTTTTTCACAATTTACTGTTCACATATATCATGTTATATTGTACTATATAGGGGGTGTGATATCCACACAACTCATTTCACTTCTCACACACCTTTTTAATTTTCAGCCGTCAGATTGAATGAATTGAAGAAGATCAACGGACATAAATTATCAAGGGTGTGTGAGAAGTAAAATAGGGTGTGTGGATAGCACACCCCATTATATATAGGGTTGGAAACCGTAGACACACATTTTTTTACACATTTTGTCACTCATTTTATAGGGCTCACATCGTAATGAATTTTAACGATCCGAGCCTTCTATATTTTAGTACATCATTCGTAGGTCATCCTTACAAAATATTAAACAAACTCAAAACCATTAAAACATTTATTTGAAGGGAAGAAAATTGACGAATACGGTTTTAAAAAAAAATATTAAATTTAATTCAACGGTTATATGGTTTTGGATTTGGGTGATTTTTTGTATAAATAATCTTCCAGATAAAACATAAAAGTTCTACATTTGGATCGTTGAAATACATTACAGAGTGAGTCTCACGAAAACGTGTAAAAATGTGTGTTCTAGAATCCTAAACCGTAGGACATGCATGGAATGCTATTTATATTATATTTTTGTACCACATTTTCATACCACCTTAGGTGACATTTGATGTAGACAGCCACATCATTTGAATTAATCAGATTTTTAAATTTAATTCATTATTTAATAAATTAATAATTAAGAAAAACTAATTAATTAAATAATGATTGTGGTATATGAGGAGTCTTTCTCTTTCATTTTCTTGGGTATATTTTTGCCCACCCACATACACCTCCTTGTTTGCCATGTGTCATCGCCAAACTATGGTTAACATCTCAATTTAATGTTGTTTTTATTTTTTTTAACAGTGATTTAAAATGTTGACTAAATACAAACAAAACAATTCTCTACCCACACATGCCAACCCAGACAAACACGCAACCACGCTGCCACTGCCGTGCCACCGCAGGCGGCGACCAATTTCAACCCAATTCCTTATCAACCTATCACTCCACTCTTAACCCGAAACAACATCTACACGCTCTTCACAACATCATCCGTCCCATTATCTTTGATCATCCTATCATAAAAATGCCTGAAATGGAAAAGCCCTTTTTTCAACTGTTCTATAATTACCGTAGAAGTTTGCACATCAATGGAAAAGCCCTTCTCTGTCATTTGCCTCAAATCAATCCAATTTCTTCAAAACATGAGTACTGCACATCAATGGATAAAGACCCACCGAAGAACTCAACTAAATCCATTTCTTCTCACGTGCCCAATTGAAAAAATCCAAAGCCTTTCATGGGTCTTTATCCAATTCTTCAAAACATACATTAATGCATCGGTGGTCAGTGATGGTTACGACTCGGATAACTCGTTCTCGAACTCACCGGACCACACAGTTTAGAGAAAACGAGTTGCTGACTTGGAGGAGCGGTGAAGAATAGAGATGAGAGAGAAGGGAGAAGGGTGAAGAAGAGAGAGGGAGAGAGTGAACATATGGTTTTTCCGGCTAGTCACCGGCGGCGACGCGGGTAGGTGTTTATCGGGTTCGTTAGGTGGGGAATTTGAAGCGCTGGAGTTATTTTATTTTTGTTTAATTTGTGTTTCAAATCACTGTTAAAAAAATAAAAAGAACATTAAATAAAGATGTTAACCATAGTTAGAAGATGAGACACATGACGAACAAGGAGGTGTATGGTAAGCATACACCGAGATTAATATGGGTGAGAAAAAATGCACTTCATTTTTTTGAGTTTTACAATTTTTTTAAATGATGTGACTGTTTATATCAAATGTTACTTAAAATAGTATAAAAATGTAATATAAAAACATGGTACGATAACATTACTAATCACTCGAAAGCATTTGAAGAGAATAGTCGGACTAGGTGTGCTGTGCTCATCTGAAATTCGGTCAAAGATAAGAAAAGTATTAAGCACAATTGGCTGTGGACCGAACTTTCCTTTTCCAAAAAGGCTAGCTTCACGAGTACGGATGGCACTCCTTGTTCTTTTCATTAAAAATCTGTACGATTTGTTGATTTTTGAATTAGTTTTAGACCTTCTTTTCCTTCGAGTTTCTAGATTTTTCATGTGTCATCTTCATATATGTTTTTCTTTTCTATGCAAGCACTGTGGATAGATGAGAAAACCGAGCACATTTGTTCGTATAAGGATAACTATTTTTAAATACTTGAACTAGCGTGTTATGTATTCATGTACTAGAAACAATATCTAGAAACTCCACACTCAAGGGCGGAGCCAAGCTAGGGTGAGCTCCAACCCTTTAAAAATCTGGTTAATTAAGATTTTAGTGCTAGTTCTTGAGACAAAGCGAGTCACTCAATCACGCATAATATATGGAAAAAAAAATTATAATCAACTTCATAAAAATTTCTAACTCCGTTTTTGTACCACATTTTCATATTACTTTATATGGCATTTAATGTGGACAGCCACATCATTTGAATTAATCAGATTTTTAAATTTAGTTCATTATTTAATAAACTAATAATTAAGAAAAACTAGTTAATTAAAGACTAAATTTTTTTCTTAATTCTTATGGTGTGACATTACTTTTAAATCGACTCCTGTGGTGAAAAAAGTGTTAATCTTAACCCTGTGGTGAGGTTCGTTATTAATCGTAGTCCAAATTGAATTTTTTGTCAAAATCTCATCCACATGCAGGGGTAAAAAAATGTCATTCTAGTCTTTTTTTTTCTTTTCTTTTTGGTAATTCTACTTTTTTTATAATCAACAAAAGTAGAAGGAGAAAAAAAAATCCGTCCCCAAAACTTATATTCTAACCTAAATGCGGCAAGATACTTTGTAATTTTTAAATCTTGAATTTAGACTATTGGCTCTCTTGAAATGAGAAAGTCTGATAATATGAACTTTGTAATTTTATTGTTTATTTATTCTTTTATTGTAGCTCTAAAAGTTTTGAAAATAAAAAAATTTAGGGTAAATTAAAAAAAATTATCTTAACTATTGGGTCGTTAACAGTTTTATACCTCATTTTTAAAAAGTTTCAATGTCATACATTTGCTTACAAATTTGTTGCAATGTCATATCTTTTGTCAACTCCTCAGTTAAATGTTGATGTGACACACCTTATATTAAAAAAATTAATAAAATAATATTAAAAACAATTTTTTTTTTAATATTTAAATATTAATTAATTATTAAAAAAAACCATCAGAACCTTCCCCCCACCCCCACGGGTGAAGGAAAATTTATGTCCTAGCTAAGAACATGTAAAGAACATTTGAATACATAGGCAAACTATTAACAAATTAAAGTAGGCATGCATCCAAAAACAATTCATAAAACCCATGACTTTCAAAGCCTAGTATATGGTGAACCAAAACTCTTTAACAACATTAAAGAGAAGAAAGGATTTAGAGTTAATTACCCTTGAAGCTCATCCTTGTTTAAACAAGGGATTCACCCAAGTGGAGGGCCTTCAAGTCACCTCCTTGCTCCTTGAATCTTCCTTGTGTTTTCTTCCCTTTTAGTGCTCCTTTGCTCCTTTGATGATTTGAGGAAAAGGATCTCCAAAACACCAAAAGCTTGATGTCTCCAAGTCTCTACACCAAAGATTAATTGTGAAGATAAAATGGATGACTTAGGGGATAGGAAATTGCTAGATATCCCTCCCTAAGTGGCCGGCCTCCCTTGTTGAAAATAGAGAGAATAATTTCACCCAATTTCATCAAGGAAAACCCTAAATGAAATAAAGTTATAATTTTGAGTTTATACCTCATTTCTTGTGAGTGGCAAACTTGTAATTAACACAAGTTTGCTATCCCTCACATGACATGGCCGGCCTCTCTCTAATTGTTTGGGCTAATTGCCCATTTAGTTTTAGTTGTCATACAACTTAAACACAATGGGCCTTGTGGACCAAAAACACTTTTGGGCCCCTAAACCCAAAACCAACTTAGAAGTCTAATACGAACGTTTCGTATAATTAATTAACTAATTAATTAACTTTGACCATATTTCAATTAACCATTTAATTGCTTATCCATTTCATTTAATTACTTCACTTTCATCCTTACTCGGTGTACGATCCATTAGGTTCCAATTAGCGAGGCAGTGGACGATGTTACTCTTAACTATCGATTGTGAATTGAAACCACATTTCAATTCTCCCTTAAGATTAGTGTTTGCTAATCTTTAGGGCTTCCACAAACCATGAGTGACACCTAGCAGCATGTCATGGTTACCCAAGCTAAGTAGAAGTGGTTGGAGAACCTATCCAGTTACAACTACAATGCAATACGGTCCTTCTCTAATACAATACTCTTAATCACATTGTTTAAGTGATAGTTTGTTTCATGTCTTCTATCCAATGTGATACTTGCCTATATGATTCGTTTGAATAAGATTTGGAACAAACTTCCTAAGTCATATTCATATGCTTTGGCCAAAGACTCTCGAATCATATCTTAGAGCATTCTCCTTCCACTATGGAAGGTTAGAGATCCCTTGTTGTGCATTCATATGCCTACATGACTAGATAGCTTGACCCCAACCATGCCGTGGACACTCCAAAGGAATGCCATTTGACACGATCAAAGATCAAGGACCTAACCATTAGACATCTATGATGCCTCAGGTCAAAGGACTACTTTGCATATTGTAACCATCGAGTTCTTACATGACATGTATGTTTGAACTCTCTTTTGATCGTAGTTCAGTGTACTCGATTACTCTTTCGAGCACCTATGTGTTTGTCTTAGTGTCCAACACTAAATGACTTGAGACTTGTCATATTCATACTTGAGTCGACATAACACATACTAACCTTAGCGGATTGTCAATGCCCAATTGGCAACCCTATGGCTAGGAACCTTTTAGGAATGAACATAAGAGAAAGGTCTCGAAAATCTAACTTACTTAGATCACTTATCTCTTAGATCAAATACATTCCTTGGATTCCCTTATTGCTTAAACACAAGATACAATAAATAGTGATTAACAATAAGCTTTGCCCTCCATTAAACATATAAAAAGTTTAATACGATAAGTATTCCAAAAGCTATTACATCAAATGAGTGGCTTTGTGGGCATACTTCCAACAACGGGCCCCACCCCGTCCCCCCTCCTTCTCCTTCCTTCTTCCCCATCCCTATTCCTGCAACCTAAAGAAAGAAAGAAAAAACATCCTCCCCCCCCACGCCCCTACCCCCGCCCTCCCTCCTTTCCCCCTCCTTCTCCTTCCTTCTTCCCCAGATCCCAATTCCTGAAGAAAAAAAAACAAAACAAAACAGTTCCCTCCTCCCTCCACACCTACCCCTTCACGAACCCGAATCTGGGTTTTTTCCCTTTCTTTTATGGGTTACATGGGAAGAAGATAAAGACGGGGGAGAAGAGAAGATGAGGAGGGGGTAGGGGCGGGGGGAAGGGAAGGGGGTTAGGGGCGGGGGGGGGGGGGGGGCGGTGGGGGTGGGGGTAGGGGCGTGGGGTGCGGGTGTGTGTTGATGCTTTTTTTCTTTCTTTCTTTTATTCGGGTTGCAAGAATGGGGATGGGGAAGAAGGAATGAGAAGTAGGGGGGACAGAGTGGGGGTGGGGGGAAGGTTCTGATGGTTTTTAATTTTTTTAATTTTTTAAAAATTAATTAATATTGTAATATTTAAAAAATATTAAATAATTTTTTTTAGTTTTTAATATTATTTTTTTAGTTTTTTTAATATAAAGTGTGCCACATCACACGCCACGTCAACATTTAACTAAGGAATTGACGGAAGGTATGACATTGCAACAAATTCGTAAGCAAATGTATGACATTGAAACTTTTTTAAAGATGATGTATGAAACTATTAACGACCCAATAGTTGAGGTAGTTTTTTGTAATTTACATAAAAATTTATGTCTATATGGTGCTTTATGATTGGTTGATGGAATCAATAAAAACGTAAATAACAATTTGGCCCCTACAAATGACAAAAGAATGAGGAAAAATCCAATTTGGACTATGATTGATAACGAATTTCACCACAGGACTACAATTAATAGCTTTTTCACCACATGAGTCTATTTAAAAGTAGGGTATCACCACAAGGATCATGAAAAAAAACTGGCCTTAATTAAATGATGATTGTGATATATGATGAGTCTTTCTCCTTCATTCCCTTGGGTTTTATAAATTTTTCAAATGATATGACTGTTCACATTAGATGCTACCTAAAGTGATATAAAAACATACTATGAATAACATTAATCAAAACGTGCTTCATTTTACGCCTACAAAGATACACAGTGAGCCGCATATTGGCCAGTTAGTATTTACATTGGCAAAGACAGGATTAAAATAATCCTCCCCCGAGTCATGTGCTGCGTCTTTTAAAGCCAGCGGCCATAGAGATTTTGGTGTTCAAATCTTCTAGATCTTTCAAGTTGGCTATCCGTCTGACCCTCTTTCACAAGGGAATCAGTTCCAAGCTTAAAAATTGTCACGTCTATATCCCACAGATTGAATTTTTAAGCTTGGAACTGATTCCCTTGTGAAAGAGGGTCAGACGGATAGCCAACTTGAAAGATCTAGAAGATTTGAACACCAAAATCTCTATGGCCGCTGGCTTTAAAAGACGCAGCACATGACTCGGGGGAGGATTATTTTAAGGGAACTTTAACGAAAAGCTCCCGGTACTGTTCACTTTAACGAAAAACCACATTTTAACACTAAAAAGTCAATCCTGACACTATTCACTTTACCCTTTATTTTGTCCTTATCATTAAAACTCAAAGTTTTCAAGCCATTTTCATTAGTTTTCTTTTTTTAATAATTTTCAGGCTTATACGCATTTTATTTATGAGTTCCAGCAAATTTTAATCATTATATGTTAATGTCATTGCGTTTATCTCGAGATATAGACGTGACAATTTTTAATAATTTTCTTTTGTTTTCCAAAACAAAAGTTATTTTATTAGAATTCTCTGGTGATCCCCATATAATTAAGCTGTGCTTGTGGTCGAGAAATGCTAAAAAGAATTTTTAAAGGGGTGTACTATCCACACACCTCTTTTTACTTCTCGCACAACTATATTACTTTTTATTCGTTATATCTTCTTCAATTCATCCGATCCGACGACCGAAATCTAAAAATGTGTAAGAGAAATAAAAAAGGGTGTGTGGATATCACACCCCTTTTTAAAAGTCAAATTTTCTATAAACTCTTTGATACATTATATTTTGACACAATATTTTATAATACTGACACAAAAATTATGTAAAAAAGATGAGATAGATACCATAAACAATCGCCCTTTTGAGAGCCTTTTTTGACATTTCTCACATATGATATGTTTGAACACTTGTACTGTAGCTGGAAACCCGAGGTACATCCACATCACAGCGCGTGGACAGTTATAAATGTCGTTGATGTTGAGGCGACGGAGAAACGTGCATCGCAACTTCGCAAGTACCCACGTATGCAGGGAGGTAAGGCCAGTGGGGGCACATGCCCCCTCTCATCTCATTTGTTAAATTACAAATTATTTACTTAATCATTTTTATTTTTTTTTATTTTTCAGATTATTCAATTAATCATATTAAAATAGTAAAATTCTCTTTTATTTTTAAATGCACATTCGTCTTGTATATTTTTCTCATATACTAATGTCTAAATTTTGTTGAGTTGTATGTATTTCGTTAATTAGTACAAATGAGCATTAGATTGTCAACAATTAAAGACAAAATTAGACAATAAAGTAATAAAATTAGACATTTTGAATTTTTTTTTTTCAGTATTTGTAAAAGAACTAGCTTTATTTGTACAAAAATGGAGCTCAAATTTTTTAAGGTGCCCCCTCTTAGTTAAATTTCTAACTTCGTCCCTGCACGTATGCTGCTACGTATGTCGCAATGGTAATAACGTTAGGGTTAGGGTTAGTGTGTCATACCCATGAAATCTATGCGGTCCTGGTCCATCTCCATCGGCATAACTGTGAGCTTCAACTTTCACACCATTATGTTGTCATTCATTTCCTAATTAGTTTCCTTTGCTTAGCTCAACAAATCAAATTTCACGAATCTTTCCTTCTTGTATCATGAATCTTCTGCTAATTCAAGTGGATCCCATTTATATCAGTTTCTACCACTTTTTCTTGACATATAGTTAGAGAAATGCTAACGAGACTATTAAAAATGGCTCACTATAAATTCTCTGTCACCTCATGTTGTTAGCACAATGTTTTATAATGTTGTCATGGAAATTGACCTTAAAATGTAAGGTGACAGAGAGTATGTGGATGCAAATTTCTGCCTTCTTCTTTTTTGAACGAAAATGCATCTGCAAACAATTAACACTTTAGGTTAAGGCCAAGAGTCTCACGTGCCCACGATGAATGGAGGGGGGCTTTTGCCGAAGAACCTCTGATGCCAAAGTTAGAATTTGAGGGAATTTTTTATAGAGAAAGTTGGAGAGTTTAGCAAGACAATTGGACTAAGGTTTTTGGAGAGAGGTGAGGCTATATATAGGGGTGTGGCCGACCCTAGTAGGAGAGTAGGGACCGGCCACTTATGGTGAAATTTTGAATAATTGCAATCAATTAGGTAATTAATTGGGTAATTAGCCAATTAATTGCCTAATCAATCCTAATTTAAAAAGGATAATTTAGGGTTACCTTGTATGGAGGATTTGATGAGGATTGATAAGATACGTTTTGAATAAATACCTATTTTGGTCCATTTTGACCTTGATTGTGCCGTCATCGTCTACTTCTCACGCGTGGGGGCTTTGGTGTGTCTCAAAGGTAATTTTATCTTTTTTACCCAAGAATCCATGTGTTGCCTTCATATTTTTCTTGATTATTTTTTGCTTCACATAGTCCATGGAGAGTTTCATTTTTAGAGGGTTCCCTTAGCATTTCTCCTATAGGTAATCGAATATAAGCAACTATCGATTATGTTTCCTTTACTTATGTTCTTTTTTGATCAGTTTATTCAAAATTTATTAAGTTCATTAGCTATATGTTTCGAAACTTTCAAAGTCTCGAGAATTATAAACTCAATTGTTTTAGTAATAGTTTCATAGTGCTTGAGTAGTTTTAGGTTAAAAAGAAAAAAAATCATTAGGCAATGTGACATGACTTAAGCTTTAATCACTAGATTGTAGTAAATGTAATGGCAGCATATTTGCTCACCACCCTTAAGTGGTGATAAGCATACCATTATTTTTATTGTCATTTAATAAGTTTAAATTTCGAAATTTGTGTTATCGAATGATTAAATCCACTCATTGTATCCCATATTCTTTTAAGAAAATGCACCTAAATGCACCATTTGTAAATGCAGAGGTTTACAATCCAGTGTAGGATAGTATTACTATTTTCCACACTGCTATAGTTTTGTACATCTCTATTATTTTTAATTTTTAATTTGTTTGTTTGTATTCAACTATCAAACGTTAAAAAAAAATTAAAAATAAGAAAAATAAGAGGAAGAGGACAAGTGCATATAAATACAACCAATCGTTACTCAATATTGTCATGTATACAAAACTCTTAAATACACCAAAACATGTTATCCACATGTTGTATACAATATTTATTGCAACAATAATGTTGAAGTGCTAACCGGTTATTAGGTTCATACGTTGCTAACCACTTACTTTGACATGGTACACAATTTAATCTCTTGAGATTTGAAATAGACTAACACCCTTACAAAAATTCACCAAAATAAATTATCTTGAAACATGCCAACTATCTACGATATGGCAGCGATTCATAAGATTATATACTAACACCAGCATATTATTTTATTTCACTTAGAGCTTGCCTATCTCATGATTTTGTGGAACCAAACTGGACTTGCCCTTATGAGTCTTTTTACATATCTTCATTTGTAAGAGAGAAGTATCAAGTTCGATTCACATACATAACAAAAACATATTATTTTTGTGTTGAATTTAATTTAATATCTATAGGTAGACTGTTGTGTAGCCTAATTCAGCCTCACCTCCTTAGATAGAATATATATTTTGTCCTAAGTAGAATATAGTTGTATAATAATTGTAAAAAAATTATTGAGACATGTGTTTGGCCTGCCACACCATTGAGTCAAGACATTCCTAATTCCAACCACACAATATTTTGCAAACTAGATTTACATATGAAATGTGGATTTCAGTTTTCACACTTCATTTTTAGTTTCTCACACATTACTTTTTTATTTATGATCATTTAATTGAGAATTTGAGAAATTTTAATGGATTTATAAATTCATGGATTTTTATGGAATCTAATTAATTTGTAGAGATTCCATATAAAATTTTGATTCAATTCCCTCAAAATCTTTTGGGAAGAGGCGAGATTTGTGGATGCAGAAAATACACTACAAAATCTCTCAAATTCCCTCTAATCCCTCATGTGACAGCCCGTCCTGAGAAATAATTATCGTAACTGTGAATTGACATGTTTACCCTTGAGTGTTGGGTGTATATTTGCATTTTAAGCTGAGGTTTTGGTCCAATTGTGTTAATTCCTACATTTTTGGGACTAATGGAAAGTTAGTGAATTATTGGTTTTGATTGGATGACTAGATTTCATTTGGACCACTCATCTCACTTCTCTCTCTTCTCTCATTCTCGTGCACTCTCTCTCTCTCTCTCGAATTCACTCTCTCTCTCCTCCATTTCGTACGGACAAACGCCAAGGACCACCTAAACCTCACAGATTGAGCTTGTGTTTGGTTCCATCGTCTTCATTTCGTCCATACGAACTCACTGGTACCATTTGCAGGTAAGGTAACCTTCATTTTCACGTAAAAACCCTAGGTCCAATTCATGCACTGTTCATGCAAATTTTTATGCATGATTTTTAGGTATTTTTAAGCTCATAGGGAGCTTAAGGAGGTCCCCACGAGGCTCGGAGTACTTCGTTGGAGGTTTTGGGACGTCGAATCACCGAGATCGAAGAGTTACAAATTTGGCCAAAATTTTCGAGGCTTTTTCTGGCGAATCCCTGGCGATTTAGGGGTTGAGGCAGGTATGGTTGTGTTCGCCTTGGTGAGATCTTCATTTTGGTATAAAGTTCATAGAAAATGGTGCAAAAATGAAGAAGTTATAGCATTTTAAAGTTTTGCCCAGAAACCGGCGAAGTCGCTAGCATCCGGTGACTCGCCGAAGAAGAAGACAGAATATTTTGTTAGATTTAACGGAATATTCCTAACGGCAGTAACAGCGTCAGTTAGATTTAACGGAATATTCCAACGGCGTTAGTGGATGCCGTCAGGATCCCCTGCGCGTGAAGGGCGTGTGAGGCACTGAAAAATTATTTTAAAAATATGTGCGTGTTTGTGATGTTGTGTAGGTCATGTTGGTATATTCAAATACCAAAGTTGAGCTATGTATGAGAAGTTATTTTACGAAAACCGTTTATGTGTGCTTAAAATAACATTTATTCAGTTAATTCTCATATAGGCGAGACCTATCCGAAGGACAAACGTAGCCAAGCTAGGTGTGGGGGTTACGACTCGGCTACTTATCAGTGAGTGGGCTTTTGTTTTCCGTATATACCTATATACTGCTATTTTCCCAGAAAATGAACTTAAATGATTATACGTTTTGAAATGCCATGTAAAGTATCTATTTATTTTAATTATGCATTAGTGATTGCATATAATTATGATTGTGCTGCGGACTCACAAGTAAGTGTCATGTAAGTTTACTTACTGGTTATGATGAGAATGAAATGATGTGATGAGAGCTCGTAAACCTGCACCTTGATATTAGTTCTCTCGCCCAGAGTTAGGGGCACAATCTTTCACGTGATGTTCACCTCCCGCACCGCATGCTTGCCTTGGATCCAAGTTAGGTGCACAGTCATGTTGTATAGACCGCTATAAGTGGGTTCGACTCGTAGGTGACCCGTGAATTATTCACACAGTCTTCACGTGATTGTAGCACTAGAGCATGTTTATTCTATATACAGTGATGGTGGTATTGATTTATGTGCAGGGTATATACATGATATGATAAGATTGATTATGAGATATATATATACAGCCGAGGGCTGAATTGATTATTAAGAATGATTATGAGCTCTATATACAGCCGAGAGCTGAGTTGATTATCTGGCATTCAATCACATTCTGATATTTATGATTAGCGTTCAGTTGAGATACTTTGGCATGACATACATACATATTTTTTCAGCATGATTTCGAGATTTATATATATGAGTATATACTTTATTTCTGGGAAATTATACAGGTTTTACGCAGAGGGGTTATAACTTTTGAGAAAAGAATGGTTTTGAAAAGCTTTGTTTTTGCCCCCTCACGCTTTTGTTTTTCGCCCCTCCAGGTTCTAGGTAGTTAGTGTTCGCTGGTGGCTCACGAGGATATCCGGAAGTTCTGACAGACCATTCTCATGTAGGACACCCTTGGGTGTTAATTGAACTTATTATTTTTTCTGCTTGACTACACGTAGACCATTTATGCTCTGGTTGTGTAAACACTCTTAATTCTTGCTTTAGCACATTATCTTAATTTGTTTTGCTAGTGGCTTGGTTTTAATTTGTTCGTATCCTTCTTATTAATCTTGCTTCCGCAATGTGCACATGATTACGCCACGCTCACTTGACGGCCAGCACGCCCCACTCTTGAGTTGGGGTGTGTCACCTCAAGTTTTTCAAATTCTTTAAAATCAAATTCTAATTGAATACACCTAAAATGTTATAAACTTCTTTAAAATTCTAATTGAATACACCTGGATTTCTAAGGATTTTAATAAACCATCTTAAAATCCTGATTGAATACACATTGAATTTCAGAGAATCATTTAAATTTCTGATTGAATACCTCTAGATTCATTAAAAAAAATTAAAATTTATCAAAATTCTAATTGAATACACCCCAAGTAAACTTTTTTTTTTTGTTCCTGAAATAGTGGGGAACATCAGTCAGTCAGAGGCAGAGTGGTTTTTACCAAAAGAGGAGGGTTCTGCTGAGCGACAGTCTTTAACCCTACCCCAAACATACACTTTTGTTACGCTGTCCATGAAGAAGGGAAAAGCGTCAGATTCGAAGACAGTCCCTCTTCTGACAATGGGGCCAGCGGAAGAACACGAAGAACCTTTCAATTGTAGAAGGCAATTGCAATTGGTCACCACATCACCCTTCAGACTCCCCGATGATTGGTTCGTTGAGGAAAAGCGCCGTCCCCTTAGCAACATTAGCAACCCCGGCAAAATCGACAGGGTCTCTCTAAACTTGTTCAAATGTGGACTCCTATGAATGTATAATCTCTGCATGCATGGATTTTTGATGTGTGGATGTTTACAGTTTGCTATGTGTTTGTGTTAATGCCTAGGGTTTCTTTTGTTGTTGGGAATTTTGCAGGGCTTTTTTACTGATCTTGAAATTCATATGGCACGTTATGCTCTGTGATCAGTAAAGAATAAATAATGCTTTTGAACTTCTTATTATCTTTATTCTTTAATGTTGCACATGTATCTGGTTTTGTTGCTGGCATTGTAGCTTGGTTCATCGTTATGGTCTTCTCCGAAAACAACAACTTAATCCGAATATCTTGATCTTATTTTCTTGCATTAATATACAAATGGCTGCTTTAAGTATTTTAAAATGAAACTTTATGTTGTCTACAATTACTATGATAATTAAGAATATACATGCAGATTCAGAATTCCAACTCTCCAACAAGTACATTGTACAAATCTGCTCTTGCCGCGTATTTACATTTACGATTTCTTATTTGTGAAAATTCATTATTATGGTTTGAAGTTGTTCTAGTTCAGGTCTGAGAACTTTCTTATAATTTTGCAGTATTACATTGAGGCTGATACGGGACTGAGGTTTCGTTCACTGCCTTCTGTACAGAGATACCTAACTGAAGGGCAAACCGAAACATTTACCAAGAGAATAAAACCAGGCAGTGAGTGCCTTGTGAGTTCTAGGATCCAAAAAGTTGTCAATCCAAAACATGTAATCTGAATCATATGATTCCCGAATTTACTTTGATTACGCAAAGCTTATTGAATTTTGTCCATTGATACAATTCGTGTGCGTAGATTAGATTTAGAAGTACCTCTATTCCTCATTGACAATGTCAACCCGCAGAAGCAAATTACACCATGCACCACCAGGAGAACTTCATCATCCTTTAAACTACCTGATGGTTGGGAAATTGAGGAAAAGCCACGAAGGAAGTCTCGTGTCATAGACAAGGTACCGATCTCACGTTTTAAATATTGGCTGTTTCTGTCTTCTATGTTGTAGAAAGGGTATATCTAGCTTGTAGTTGCTGAAAATATGTGCATTCTGCAACATGGGGTGAGATTGCAAAGATGCATGTTTCGTGACATGCATACGTATGGACTTTGCATGTTCATGTACGGATGCTATCTTTATACAAATCTGATCCCTCTTTCGGGTCAGCGACTTAACCAAAACGTATTGCCTTACCATCTGTAAATTACGCACACTGTACAAATTGGTTGTTATTGTATATTAAAAATGTCAAAATAAGAGAGATTGGCGAGAATGCATTGAAAGAAGTTGGCAAAAGGATTCGAGGGGAAGAGAAGGTTGGGAAAATTGTGGTCCGAGTCTCTGAGATGTGCTATGCTCAAGATTTCTTTCCTCTTTTTACAGAATGAGCATGGCCATATTGACATTGTGAAATGTACTTTAGACGATTCATTTCTCTAAAAGAGAACATTTACGAACAGCGTTCACATATTCATAAATTAGCACACTGTACTTCAAAAACATGCTTCTTTTTTTTTGTTTTTTGCAGACTTATATCGAGCCAGTTACTGGAAGGCAGTTCCGTTCTCTAGTAGCAGTTGAGAGATACCTAACAGAAGCAAATGAAGAAGTTCCACTCAAGGCATTGATGCCTGCCACCAAGTCTAGTGTATGTTTTTTTTTTCTTTTTCCAATTACTGATCAAACGAAAGTTTATCGATCCGCTCCTCTGCGGTCCTTGACCTTGTCCAGTATTGTGTTTCAGATATCGAGTGGCTCTTGCCATCAGAAGACAAAAAGTTCGGCTGAGAGCGAGCCCCAGAATGTCGGTTCTAGTTCTCTGAAAAGAAATATTTCCGGTGAGAATGATAGACCTTCCGAGCTCAACTTTGGCAGGCCACCGGCAAAAGTTAAATGGGTCCTCCGTGGTCCTGGAGGGAATATGTGGAACCCCGTCATTGACGATTCTAAGGTCCCGGATTCTGTAAAGCAGAGCTGGTCCGAGAGATTCAAATCATCCCTCTCTGGTGGAAATATTAGTGCACCAATTCTATAAGTTATAATAACTGTTCTGCTAAGTGGAACTTCTGTATCATTTTGTTTGTTTATTTACTTCAGATGCTGTCCCCAAAGTTTTGAGGGATCCTTTTTTCTTGGAGGTTTATCAATAGTGATCTACTCGCAAATCTTTTGACGTAAACCTTGCAGTGCCGATGAGCATATGCCTCATAAATCTCTCAGTGAAGAGCAAACCAAGATTTGCAGGCCCTTTTCCAAACACGAACCCAAAAATCAAACTGGTAGTAGTTAAATGATAATGTAAACACGAACATAAAATTTCAGAGTACTAGTGAATTTAACGATTGAATGTGTGTTAAAAAACCATGTGAATTTAACAGGAAAATCTAAGCTACTTAAAATGTATCGTGTATGAGACAATGATTCATAATACAGTTGAATGTAATCGGGTTACAATGTGAAGGTCGAACTAATGAGTGTGGCTCAAATTCACACCAAATTTGTGTTAAGTGGCTATATTTTTTTACGTACCAGCGATAATGCTACTATAAGCTATACTGAGGCTTTGAATCAGAATGCAATGATTTTAAGAGGAAGACTCTATCTAATAAAGCAATTCAACACTTGCAAGTCAAGTGACTTATTTGAGAAAACTAAAGAAACGTCACCCTATTACCTAATTAATTAAAGAAAATGATACAGACACACTGTTTTTTAACCTTTCATATATCTATGTTTAATTTTTTTCGTTATTTCATTAATTTGTTGAATTCGACGATAATAAAGAAAATGATAGGTGAGAAAGTAAAAGAATGTATGAAAATGAGAATCGCCTCCCCTACTAAATAAATCAATCAAGTACAATCATTTGCCAATAAAATAGGAAAAATTGTGCAAATAATTCTTATGAAACTGGAATGGTGCTGCATTGGCACACTTTGCAGACCCCTCCACATTTCTCGTTTCTTGGGTTCTGCTGGTCCAAGGCAGAGCTAGCTTTCCTACCAGACCCCCAAACAAACGCATTGCTAATCTACTACAGTGACAGCTCAGTGAGGATGATGAAGGGGGAGTCGTCACAGTCAGAGCCGATGCTGCTGCTAACAATGAGGCCAGGGGAAGAAGGAGAAGAACCCAGAAGCAGTGGCAGCAAAAGGCAATTGCAATTGGTCACCCCCTCACGGTCCTTCAAACTTCCCGATGGTTGGCTGGTCGAGGAAAAGCCCCGTCCCCCCAGCTCTTCCCGCCCAGGCCACACCCATATCGACAAGGTCCGATCTTTCACTCTCTTCTCTCTTTCTCTCTAAAGTTGTTCGAATTGTGTACATTGTATATCCTTTGCATGCATGGATCATGGATGGATGTATGAATATATGAATTTGTGTGGTTTTTTTGTAATTTGGGGTTTTGCAGGGTTTAGACTGGTATTAAATTTCATATGCTTTCCAGCATTTTAGAGATTCTGGGATGTTTTTAATTATGGGTTTGTGGGCAATTTGCATTGCAGAGTGAAATATTGGAAAAATTAGTGAACTGATCATGTCAAACTTTTATATATTTGTATAAGGAAATATGGGTTTTTGTTAAAATCCAGTTAGTGTTTGTGCTCTGCAAATCTGGGTCTCTTACCGTTGGATACTATATTTCTCTATGTTTTCCCACTTTTCTGTTGTACACGTTTTCTATTTCACTGCAGGCAGTTGAAATTTCAATTGGTACATCTTGATGGTCTTATAGGACAACGCCAACAAATCTTCTTTTTCTGCAGCATTGCTACTATGGCCATTGTGTTCTTGTAAAGAAACTGTCAATCTTGTACGGAAAGCATAATGCTTGAGCGATAATAATGGTTTATGCTGCACCTCCGACATTGGGGTTTTAGGCCACCCAGAACAATGTCATAGTAGCCATTTTGCACTCTATGATGGATGCTGTATGTTTTTTTCTTTTTTTATTTAATTTAAATTTTATGTTACAATTGTTATGATAATCGAGAATGTAGGTGCGGTTTTAGAGTTTCAGTTCTCCAATAAGTGAATCGTATAAATCTGCTCCTACCACACTACTTAACTGTACTATGTCGAATGTTTTGTGTAGTGAAAATTCACTAGCAAGATTATTATGTTCTGAAGTTCTTCTAAATCTTGTGCGGCCAGGTCACAGACCTTTTATTTGGTTTTGCAGTATTACTATGAGCCTGGCACGGGACTGAAGTTTCGTTCACGGGCAGCTGTTCAGAGATACCTAACAGAAGGGCAAATCGAACAACATACCAGAAGATCAAAACCAGGCAATGAGTGCACTGTGAGTTCCAGGATTTACAGTTATTGATAGTATTTAACCCTTCACATCCCACTCTAAGGGTTAGAGTGGGAAGAGAAATAAGTTATGCCTACTTCTTTACCCACTTAAATCCTCTGCACTAATTATACAAAATCTCTATACCTTTGGATTCTCGTCACATGGTTTATTTGAGGGTCCACTAGATTGAGGTAACATAATTGTCAAAGTGATTTTTTTTTTAATTTTCTTTGTTCGGTTACTATACTCTTCATTATTATTCCAGAACTTATGCAGTTGTTCTTATATGTTTGAAGACGTAATAAAATTACAATCTAGTGGAACCATTTGAAAAAGATAACCATGATGAAGGAGTTGCAATAAATGAATGCTACAAGTGTCTCTGGTCACCGTTACAGCAGTCCGAATTGAAGAAAAGCTTGCGATGCCTAAAATAAAATATAAGGGCAAAAACCTTATTGATAGTGTCAATCTGCAGGTGCTGATCACACCACGCACCAGGAGGGCCAGTTCATCCTTTGTACTACCTGATGGTTGGGAAGTTGAGGAGAAGCCACGAAGCAATATTAATTATTCTGGTTATGTAGACAGGGTACTTGTTCGTTTTCATTAAAGTTTTGGTGGTTTTTTCTCTTGTATGTTGTAGAAACTAGAAAGGGTTTATCTAGCCTGTACATGCTTAAAATACTTGCATTCTGCAACATCGGCTGAAATTGCAGGGATGCGCGTTTCTGGGTCATCTGTGCATATGCACTTTGCATATTTACAAGTATATATGTTATGTTTACTATTTTAAAGCTGATCGCTCTTTTGGGTCGCTGACTTCACCGAAACATATGCATTCTGCAATACAGCTGCATACATTAACTATACAAAATGATTGTTATCGTATATTAATGGAAAATATCAAAAGAAGACGCATTGACATGTGGAAAAGTTAAAACACGTGGCGACACATGTTAGGTTTAGGACACCGCCATTTTGGTGTCCCTGTTTCATGCAAGGCTGTAAGACGGACATGCTGTTTTCTTAGTTGAATTGGCATAACAATTGGCATTTGATAAACTTTTATTGGCAGACATTTTACATGCTTAGATATGGCTTTCTCTTTATGATCCATTTGTTCTGAAAGAAAACATTGTGACGTTGGTTCTTCTAGCACACTGCACTCCAGAAACTTAATAATTTTTTCGGGTGTTGCAGCATTATATTGAGCCAGGGACTAGAAAGCGGTTCCGTTCTTTATTATCTGTTGAGAGATACCTAACAGAAGCAAATGAAGATGCTCCACTCAAGGCATTGATGCCTGCCGACGAGTCTAGAGTGAGTTCTTCTCCAATTACTGATCAAACAAAAGTTTATCTCCTCCATTAAACTTGACCTTGTCGAGTTTTGCTTGAGTTTCAGCTTTCGCCCGGCTCTGGCTTTCAAAAGATGAACAATTTGGGCGAGATCCCGCCCCAGAAAGTTATTTCCAGTTCCGTGAAGAGAAATATTTCAGGCGATTATGATACACCCTCCAAGGCCAGCCCACCAGCTAAAGTTAATTGGGTCCTCGGCGGTCCTGGGGGAAATATGTGGAGCGCCTTCATGGACGACTGTAAGGTCCCGGATTCTGTAAAGCAAAAGTGGTCCGAGACTTTTGTATCATCCGTCTCTGGTGAAAACGCGAGCGTCCCAAGGTTTTAAGATTTTGTTCCTCCAAACTCATGTAACATGATGTTTTCCAAGATCCTAACCTTTTAGAGACCTGTAGATGTATGATATAGAGATGTGTTGTAGAATAAGGGAGCAGTTTGTACGTTTAGAAGATTAAGAGAGAGACAATAGCACATCATTCTACTGAGTATTACGACACTGAAACTGCAATGCCTAAACAATAAAACAATTTGGATCATATCCTCGGAAACCTACTCCGGAAAACCCGATTTCAGCTCTATAATTTTCAGTATGAAATCATGTCGCGAAAACAACTGTAAAACTGAAGGCTACAACAGTCTTTGAGACATACTCATCGGAAAACGGAAGAGAAACAAAGTCAAGGCGGCATTGGCATCCTTCCAGACAAGCAGAGGGACAGCTTGTCTCTAAGATGAACGCCGTTTATGTCAACAGTTCCACAAATCTGTTGGCGGTATTCTGAGTCGTGTTTGTGAGACTCAGGCATTTCGTCTTGAACCCCGTCTTCCATATCTATAACAATGTTATGAAGCAAGCAGCAAACAAGAATGATCCTTGGCAATCTATGTTTGTCAGGTCTCCACATCACTCCTTGAATGATCCTCCACCTATCCTTCAACCTCGCCAATGCTCTCTGCGCTACCTTCAGCGTAGCATAATGCCGCTTATTGAACTGAGCTTTCGGCTCTGGGAGTTCTTTCCCTTCATAGGGGATTACGAGATAGGGCAGTAAAGGAAATCCCAAGTCCCCGATTATGTGTTCCCGGATATCCAATCCTGTGGAGAGCCTTTTCCCATTCAACCTCTCACCTCTTTCACAGAGTTGATAAAAGTTTGAACTCTGAAACACCGACCAGTCCTTCATTTTTCCTGGCCATCCGGTGACTATGTCCCGAAACCTCATGTCAGGATCAACAATGGCTTGCAAGACCATGCTGTGATTCTTCTCTTGGTCGAGCCAGGCATTACTCGTGGGGTCTGAAGCAGGCAAACACATCATGATGTGGGTGGTATCAACGACACCGCAACAATTAGGAAAGCCTCGTATTTTCTGAAACTTGGATTTAACTTCTGTCATTTCTGCTTCAGTGGAAGGCCATTGCAGGTGGTGAAGTCCTCTTTCTTCCATGGCTTCAACAAAACGCCAGGTAACTTGAGACACAGTTGAGTGGTTCACCCCAAACGAATCACCAATTGTCACCAATGACTCGCCAGAGCTCAGTCTTCTTAAGGCTACAGCTACTTGATCGTGCAAAGACAAGGGTTTACCGCTTGTAAACACAAAATGTGCTGACTTAGCCATCATATCTTCACTCACAAGCGAACAGATGTAGTCAAAGGTTTTCCTGGAAAGCTTAAAAACTGATTCGAACTTGTCTAACACCTTTGACGGAAACTGCACACCTGCAAATAAGATGGGAAAGAAAAGAGGAATTTTACTATTCCATACATGAAGTATTTGAATGCGACTTTAAATGCTTTTATGGGAGTTTAGAACATCAGAAGTAACAATAATCTCAAACATCAAGATCAAATTATTGAAGCATAAATTTTGATCCATCCTGTATGGCACAAGCACAAAATTGAATGGGAACTACGGAGCCAGTACAATCAAAACATGAAATTAATTTGCATCGGTGAATTTGCTCAAAAGTAGTCAACATGACTCTGTATTACATAATAGGATTGTTCAACTGTATAAAAACATGAAATTATTTTGCCCACATTTCACAGCAACAATTTTATCATTCAGAATAACAATCCAATTGATCTGTTCTCAGAAGAAGACTCATAAGTTCGATCATTACTCGACCATAATTTCTTGGGGAACTGGTGAAGTCAATGCAGATACAACCGAGCTCTCTACCTACCACAAGGGCAATTACGTATACAAACCACACTTCTGATGAATTATGTTCAATCTCAAAAAATGAGAAAAGGTAAGGATAGTGTCTTCGAGATTGGAATGAGGTTAGTGACATATGAGATTTATCAAGTTGAAGGATGTATGCTAAAGGAATCTACAGATACATACATATATATATTGGCTAATTCATATCATATCGAGGATAGTTGCTTCAAGTTTTGGTATTCCTGCCGCTATGCAATTGCAAAATCAATCTGCAGCACCTCCAAATTAACCAACAGTTTCTGAGGCGATGTGAGAAGGAACACACAAATGATTTTGTAATATACCAAAATTAACAAAACAGTTGTTTCACAGTACCCAACTTTGAATAATTCTCTTGTAAATTTCACTAAAATTACTGCCCAGGAACTGCATTTCAAATCAAACCAGACCTAAAAGTACTAATTTTTTTCTTTTAAGTCCCTTATACCACTAGGGCTGAAATCATTTTGTACCCAAGTCTCTTTACTACCAGCTCAATGCTTATCCACATCCGTAATGCTCAAACTATGACATCTGCATTTCCAAACTTAAAATATTTTGGATTACATGCGTGTTTTTCTTCGAGCAATGCTATATTGCTATTGTTCAATCATTATCAGTAAAGAACAAAAGTAAAAAATATAGCTAGAATTCACAGAAACAAACTTCATCATAAAATTCAACTGCTATATCAAAGGTGTTGAATACTTTTTGAGTTCTTGATTGTAGAAGGACCTAGATAACCTTATCCTAGACTTGATAGAATTAACTTATCCTTCTCAATATTCAACAAGGCAATGAAACCAGAATGTTAGGTCAAAGTCAGATTAGGGATCTTTCTTCATAGTAAATAAACGCATTCGCAATATATCGACGCAGAAGTTGAATAAACACAAACCCAGTAGTTACAATCAGACACAATTCAATTAACCAGAAGTCAATTAAACATTAAAAGCACATACATAATCAACATAAGATAACTGTTAAAAAAAGCTGAATATAAGACAGCATACCACAAGTCCATTAAACATTAAAAGCACATACATAAAGCAAAAAAAGCTATCAAAATATCAAAGAAAATAATACCATTGATTCTCCTGGAGAATTCATCCCACCAATCCGCAGGACCTTCCTTCTCTGATGACCCCGAACCAGAAGCATTCTCCTCACCCTTGTTCTCAGCCTTCTTTCTCTTCCTAATCCCCCTCACAGGACCCATCAGCGCACAGCCCACAACAACTAAATCGAATCAAAACCCAGAAACCCTCCAGCTCCAAACGACAAGACCAACACAAACCCTGATACAGTTAATAAAAGAATAAAAAACCCACTTGCAATGATACAATATATGTGCCGAATAACAAGCAGAGAGGGCAAGAGAGATCAACAGACAATGAGCAAAAGCAGCAACATGCAATAAACAGAAGAAGCTACTCGCAGTGTGTGTTTTCAACGGATGTTATGAAACGTGCAGGAAAAATAGAGAGCTTTGATGAAATAAACAGAAGAAGCTACAAGTGATAGAAAAATCCGAACTTTGACATGTGGGGTTTATGTTTGTTCAAGACAATGTGACGAGACAAGTCAGAAACATGGACATTGCTGCTTTGGCTACAGATTATATATCTATACATATATATATATATATATATATATTTATATATCTACTCACATATAAATACACAGAGTTCAGTTGGGGAAAGAGAGGGGAGAGAGAGAGAGAGAGGGTGTACCTTACAGAGGTTTTGTGCTTAAATTGCTTGGAGACTGCCTTCAAATTTTGACAAACGATAGGAAACCAGAAAGCAAATTTTCTCATGGGTTCCGATTTATAGTGTCGGATGAACAAATTGAGGGTCAAGTTACAACGTGGAATGACCAATATGCCATGAACTCCTAGTCGTGGCCAAATTTCTAGATTTGGTAAAAAGAGTGTAAATTCTGTAAACATGGAAGGGTGGATATTTTATACCCTCCACCACTACCCTTTTCCTTCTTTCACCCTTTTGATAACAAGACGCATAAATGCCCACAGAAAGATCAGAAGGTCATAGTTTCGACTTTTGTGAATGGTAAGTTTGTCATCAAATTACTATAAATAGCCCATTATGCGCCATAATTTAAATCCTCGTCCTATGTGTATTAAAAGATTAAAAAAAAAACAACTACAAAACGAAATTATTTTTATTTAGTGAAAATATTTTTTGACGGCGAGCCTTGGCACAATAGAAAGATTGTTCTTTTGTGATTGAAAGGTTCGAGTTCGAGTCTTGAATATAAATTCTTTGCAAAGTAAGAGTAAGACTGCTTACAATAAACGTTCTCTCCCCCTTCCTCGACGACCCTGGCAAAGCAGAGAGCATTGCTGGCTTGGTGTCGCCCTTTTTAGTAAAAATATTTTTTCAACATGCATGAAAGAATGGAAAGTTGGTTTAGGTCAATAAATATTTTTATAAAAGCACAATGCAATGAAATAATTCTCCTCTTCAACTAAAGTTTTATAAAAGCAATTTTCTTCTCCTACTAAGGTCAATGCCACTTGCTAGAATTTCCGTATATTGACTTGGGGTGTGCTATCTACACACTCCTTTTTACTTCTCACACACTCTATTAAGTTCTATCCGTTAGATCTTCTTCAATTCATCCGATCCGACGGCCAAAATCTAAAAAGATGTGAGAGAAGTAAAAAGAGGTGTGTAGATATCACACCCCTATTGACTTCTCCTTAAAACCACAAAATGTTGATTGACCCAAACGTAATATTGAAAATATTTTGACCTCGAACAAATTACGAGTCTTTTAACAACAATGCTATTCATACCATATTTATATACCATCTTAGGTGGCATCTGATGTGGACAGTCACATCATTTGAAAAATTTGCAAAACCCAAGGAAAAGAAGGAAAAAGACTCATCGTATACCACAATCATCATTTATAGCGCGTTTACTAACCCATAATCGGAATGAGAATAAGGAATTTGATTCTGATTACGGATTATACCTGTGTTTACTAAAATTGGGAAGAATCAAAGTAAGTGGGGCCCACACAAAAAATGGAATCCAATTCCAAGATTTGGCTGATTTGGATTCCAAACATAGAGAATGTATTTGGATTCCGAATTGCCCAAGCAATTAGAATGATAATTTTTTTCCTTTATGCCTTCACTTACTTTCATTATTTCTAAAATTATCCTTTTAACCCTAGACTGTTATTTTTCTTTTCACCCAACTCATTTCTGTCTTCTCTCAGCCGCAACTCTCGTCACAATTACATATAGGTAAATCCCTACTACATTTGCGTTTTTATCTCTGTGTGTATAGAGCTCGATGAATATCGGCATTTCGCTGCTCGTTTCTTGCGCATTTTTTTCTTCTCCGTGATGGATTTTCTTTCTAGGATTTCGTTCAATTTTTTTCCCGATTTTCTTCTCTTTTTTTAAAAAAATTTTGGTATGCGAAAAAAGAAGACGTTGGAGGAGAAAAGCAAAAAAAAAATTGAAATTAATTATAATGTTGTCTGTGCGTGTTGTTGGACGGCCTGAGTTGACTTCACTTCACTTCACTTGTTAGAAAGAGAGAGAGAGAGAGAGAGAGAGAGAGAGAGAGAGAGAGAGAGGCTGAGTTGATTCCTGCCCACTAGTTCTTGTAAGGTTTTTACTTTGAATTTCACTAAAAGTTGGAAACTTTGTTATTGGTTTTTGGATTTGTGAATTGGGTTTGATTTGTTTTGATGTTTTTTGTTTTGTTTCTTGTATTGGGAGGAGTGATTGGTTGCTAAGAAAATGTGGGAAAAGAGTGGATTGAAGTAGATTGACATTTGTTGTCCTGCTGCATATTCTACATTTATGTAATTTACTAGAATTATTTGGTTGTTGGGAACTTATTGAGCTTAATGTTGATTTACAGTTATTTATTTGCATAATGGATCTTCTTCTTTTTTTTTTTTCATTTTTTTTTCATAGTTAGGTGCATAAAGAATCACGGATGCAATTTATTTATTTATTTGCCTTTTGGATTTCTTTGACTGTATGCTTAGATCAGGGACATTTGGGATTTGTGTGTTTGATGATCTTCTGAATTGGGTTATGCAATTTATTTATCCTATTGGGTTTAGAAAGCTAGGTATTTGAAGAGCATATGATGCAAGGGTAAATTCTAGTTGCATGTCTTAACTTGAAGCAGAAAGGTCAAAGTTGGATTCAGCTTATAGAATTTCATAGGCTAGTTTATGCTTGAAGATACTGAAAGCTAGAACAATAGTTCTCAACATTGTCTTTCTTGGTGAGGTTCACATTGTCTTGATCTCGAAAGCTAGAATGATAGTTGACTATATTTATTTACCATAGAAATAATCTTCCCTGAAGGTTATATAGGACTCACAACATTTTAGATCATCTAATACAAGATTATCATTGTTTGGTATGATTTGACTTGTTAAGAAAAAGATTGATATGTAGGATTGTGTACCTGTGATCTTTGAAATGTTGTATTGTTTAGGAAGGGTACTTTATCCCTAATTCTTTATGCTCACAAATATTTATTAATCAAATATTCATCATCTTTATGAAATTAGGAAGAGTGAGGACAAGGTTGTGGGTTGAGCTCTCTTCAGTGATTGCAGGTATACTATGATTTATGTTGTTTTTTTTTCCATTAATTGTGAAAGTAGGTATGGAGGAAAAAAAATGTAAATTTTTGTGACTGATTGTGTTTTGTAATGTTAGTTTATTTCAGTTTGCAGATATGTTTATTAACTTGTTAATTGAAGTCCTTCATGACATTTTTTTTTCTTCATTATTTTGTGTAGACTAATGGCTCGTGTAAGTTTGTCCACAAAGAAGAAACTACATGCTGCGTTGAATGTGTTGATTGTCTATCTTCGAACTATATTTGTTGTATGTGCTACTTCTTGTTTCTATTCTTGGTATCGTTTCCAAAAACGCCTTAGAAGTCCCTCACCTTGTCAAACAGTTATAAGAGTTTACAAGCAATTAGAATACTTACATGGTTTAATTTATGAGAGTGATGTGACATGTATTGCTGAACTACAAATGGATAGACGATCCTTTCATAGATTAGGTCAAGTTCTTGTGACTAGAGGACAGCTACGAGCTACTCGAAATGTGTCTATAAAGGAGATGGTTGCATTTTTTCTATACATTCTTGCACACCATCTTAAGAACCGCACAATTTACCACCACTTTAGAAGGTATGATTGAACAATTAGTAAGTATTTCCGTGAGTGTATTAAAGCAATGATTCGATGCCAAAAGGATTTTTGGCAAACACCTGAGCACAGACCCAAAGTGGAAATGGTTTAAGGTATGTAGTATCTATATGCCGACACTACTCAGTAATTACCAGCATTTTATTTCATAGTTTAGTTTGTTAATTTAGTGTCCTATATACTGTAGAATTGCTTAGGAACACTAGATGGAACACCGATTAAGGTGCATGTACCAGAATGTGATAAACCAAAGTACAGAACAAGGAAAAATTAAATAGCAACGAATGTTTTGGGAGCCTGCACTCTGGACATATAGTTTATATATGTTTTACCTGGATGGGAAGGGTTCACCCATGATGGTCGAGTTCTTAGAGATGCTATGACTAGGAGAAATGGATTGAAAGTCCCTAATGGTAACACTCACAACTTTTTTTAGTAATTAAAATTCTTAGCTTTTGAATTGCAAGTGATATACAGTTGTAAGTTTGACAATTTAATTCTTTGTCAACAATAAGTTGTTACTATTTAGTTGATGGTGGCTACACAAGCGGAAAAGGTTTTCTTGCACCTTATAGACGAACCCGTTATCATCTGAATGAGTGGAGAGATGGTTATCATCCTACAACACCGGATGAGTTTTTTAATATGAAACACTCAAGTGCTCGAAATGTCATTGAAAGGTGTTTTGGGCTATTGAAAATGTGTTGGGGAATTCTTAAGAGCCCATCCTTTTACGACATTAGGACACATTGTCGCATAATTTCAGTGTGTTGTATGCTCCATAATTTTATAAGGAGAGAGATGATTGTAGATCCTATAGAAGCCAATGTGGACAGGCAATTTCAAGATGGGAATTCAGATGCGAATAACTATATTACCACTATTGAGTCCTCAAATGAGTGGACTGCATGGAGGGATAACCTTGCCCAAGAAATGTGGAACGATCGGTTCATTGAGTTGGTGTTTGATGTGTCCTTTTCTTTTAATGAAGACATTAGTGTCTTTTTATATTATAATGTTTTTAATAACATTTGGAATGCTTCTTTTGTTTTTAAGTTAAGAAAGACATCATTGTTTGTGTAATGACATTTGGAATGGTTTATTTGTTTCTAAGTTAAGAAAGACATCAGTGTTTGTAATCGAAATCATTTGGAATGCTTATGTCTAATACTGTTTGAGTAATAACATTTGGAATGTTGTATTTGTTTCTAAGTTAAGAAAAACATCCTATTTGTGATTGAAATCATTTGAAATGCTTATGATTTCTAATATTGTTATATAGAATGACTTCTGTTTCATATGCGGAACAAGGAAGAGGACAAAAGAAACATTATTGGACAACTACTAAGGATACAATATTGGTTGAATAATTGCTTGAGTTGCATAGTGACTTGACTTGGCGAGCTGACACTGGTTTCAAGAATGGTTATTTGGGAAAGATAGAAGCTATGATGGAAGCCAAACTCCCAGGGTGCAGATTAAAGGCGTTTCCCCACATTGAATCACACATCAAGACTTTGACGGTAAAATATTTTGCCTTAACTGAATTGCTAGCTCTCGGTGGGTTTAAGTGGAATGAAGAGAAAATGATGTTGGCTTGTGAGAAAAATGTGTATGAAGAGACTACGAAGGTTTGCATATATCTAATTGTATTTTGTGTTTTATCTGATTGTGTTTTGTTTTTAGAATCTCATAACATTAAGCTGGACTGAGAATAGGCATATTGCTATTTTCAAAATTTACATAATTGTTATTACCCAAAGTTCCAATAACACAAATATAAGGACCAATCCTGAGATGAACATAAAGGCCTGCTTGCTGAACCAGCTTGATAAACTTGACCAAATCATAGTTGTCTTCCAAATAATACTACAAAATAATTAAAAATTTAAAAAAAAGGAAAAATTGTAATGTGTAATTTGCATGCCTAGATAGGAAAATCATTCAAAAGTAGAAGGGTGCCACTATCAAATTACTTTGTCAGGTGAAGGTTCATGCCCATTCTAGAAAACATAAGTCTGAATCACATCGAAACCTCCTTCCTTTGCTTTCTGAATAAAATCTGGCCACATCTACGGAAAAAAAAAAAAACCAACACTTAATATACAGCAAAGAAAAAAAAAATGAATTTAACAAAGATGAAAAAGCAAAGTTTCCCAGATGGAGAAAAGCAATTTAGAACATAAAGAAAATGAAAAGACAGAAACTTAGAGCTACCCAGCAAACACATTTGGTGAAAAATACCTCAAGGGAACTTCTTGGGTAGTGAATAGATCCAGAAATGAGAATCTTTCTCTGCCCATTAATCACAATGGCCTTCTTGGTGTAAATATTTTTTCTGTGTATCTCTTCTCACTTTATTATATGTTTCTTTGGGTGATTAAGAGAGAGACAAAGAAAACCCAGCTGGGTTTGTCTTCTTTTTTCTTTTTGTGTGAGATTTCTCTTTATTTTCTTTCTAAGGAAAAGAATGGGGGAGAAAATAAAATTCAAGGGCTTAAAGAGTTGGGCTTTCAGACTGGTGTAGTAGCATTAAATAGTTTTCTTACGTGCCTTCTATTTTGTATTTTTTGTTTGTAGGATAAAAAGGATGCAAGTGGATTGTACGATAAGCCTTTTACGCACTACCACAGTTTGGGAGAGATTTATGCAAAAGATCGTGTTGTGGGTGCAAATGCTGGTAACGCTGATGATGATGAAAAAGAAGTTAGACTTGAAGATGCCAATGTCAATCAACATGAAGGTGAGGATGAAAGTGAAAATGACTTTGATACTTCTTTTTCAGTACCAAATACCCAACAACAAAAGAATGCAAAAAGTAACACATCAAACATTAGTCGCAAGAGGGCAAGAGTAGGGGATGAAATGGCTAAGAAATTCTCTATTATGGCTAGAGCTATAGCGGATGTGGGACCTAAGCTTGATGGTCTAGTTCATGCACTGTCAACCGATATAAATTTGACCGAAATGCAACAAAAACTTGACGGTGAGTTAAGCAAAATTGAGTTTCTGGCTCCCATGGAATTATTTAAAGTCACCAACTTCTTGGCCAAAGAACATGACCTTTTAGGTGTTTTTCAACATGTCTGATGAAAGGAAGAGTGCATATGTGACTACTTTGTTGCAAACTTGGATGCATAATGACATCTAAGTGATGGTCCAAAGAATGTGAATGCTAGTTTTTTGCTATGACGTGCTCGCTACCATGATGACATATCAAGGAAAATTGTGAATGTTTTGTAAATCTAATGACTGATTAAATGACACCATGATGGTGAAGAACTACTTTTTGTTGATATTATAATGTTTAGGTAGGTTAGGAATATTTTGTTGACAATCTGATGTGTAGGCAGGTTATGAATATTTTGTTGGTAATATGATGCTTAGGCAGGGTATGATTAGTTTGCTTAGGTTGGTTATGATGGTTAGATAGATTTACTTTGATGTAAAATATTAACTTTAATCAAGTTATTTCCTACTCTTTGTTTGTTCCTAATGTTTTTTCTTCATTTATTTACTATTATACAAAATCCACCTCGTGAAGATCTCTTTAGTTTAAGGAGAATCAAGTTTTTTTTATTTGAAATGGTAAAAATCATTTCTTCTACTCCTTGACATTATGTAACAAAATATATCCTTGAAGATTTAAGATTGAAAATGCTCCTCACAATTTCTTTCCATGTCCTTCTAGCTCATTAAGCATAATTACATGCTCATTCACATTATGCACAACTCCATACATATGCCGAAGAGAAAAAACTACAATTTGAGTGAAAAAATTTAGATATTAAAGTCAATACTTAAATTTTTAAAAAAAATAAAAAAAATCATTTTAGTGTGTCTATGAAATAAAAAAGCAATTTAATTTTTTCTTACTATTATATACTATATCAAATTTTATTAAAAAAAGTATATAAAATATTTGATTTGAGACAAGGGCATTTTAGTAATCATACTGGTTTATATTCCGATTCTGTTGAATTAGTAAATAGCTTAATGGAATTGTATTTCAATTCCGGACATTTTTAGTAAACAACTTCAACAGGAATTTAATTCTAATTCCACCTCATTTCAATTCCTCATCAGTCCAATTCCTCCTTAATTCAGTTCCTCTCAATTTGATTACAGATTAGTAAACGCGCCATTAATTAACTAGTTTTTCTTAATTATTAGTTTATTAAATAATGAACTAAATTTAAAAATCTAATTAATTCAAAAATGTAGCTGTCCACATCAAATGTTACCTAAGATGGCATGAAAATGTGGTACAAAAACATGGTATGAATAACATTACTCATCTTTTTAATTTTGCATAGTACTAGCAGTATGGTCTAGCTGACTCTAATAATGATAAGTTTTATAATAACTTTTTGTCGACCCATTGTGTAACTTAGCCCAAATCCAAACCTAACCTCTTTAAATAGGTACCATATAATATCTATTTAGCTTTTGTATTATTTGTTTACTATATTTTTTCTTCTTCTGTCACTTGTGCAATACTTCGTCCTTTGAACTCTACAATTTACATTAAAGGGATGAAATTTTCTAAAATACTTACATGTATTGCATGCTATTTGTGGAGCAATAAATAATCAAGAAAATTATGGAGGTGACACGTGGACTTTTGGGTGAAAAATACAAAATTACCTTCAAAACACATCGGGATTCCTACACACATGCAACAGACAATAATGGCTCAATCAAGAAAGAGTCAAATGTGATCAAAATGGTATTTATTTAAATCCCTCTTATCACTCATCACCAAATCCTTATCCAAAAGGTAACTCCTAATTTTCCTATTTAATTTAGGATTAATTGTCATGTTAATTGCAAAGATATTATTTCACATAATATCTGGCAATTATTCACACAATTTCACCATATATGGCCGAACACTATTCTCCAAATAGGCCGGCCACTCCCTTATAAATAGCTTTATTCTCCCACTAAAAAGTTAAGTCATTTGCTACCCACAAACTCATAAACACATTCTTTTCAGAATTCTAACTTTGACATCAGAGATTCTTAGGCTAAAGCCCCCCATTCATCGTAGGCGAGTGAGGCTTTTGCCCTTAATTTTAGGTGTTATTATTTTGCAGGTGCATTTTTGTCAAAGGAGAAGACGGCGGAAATTTGCATCCACACTATCACCAATGGGAACCAATGTAGCCGTTAAGATATGTCTAGTGTTTGAAATTTCTTCGAGACGGTCGATATTTCAGTTGAAATATTGAAAAAACTAGAGAAATATATGGAAATGAACTTCACTCTTACTGAAGAAACTCTTGAATTTCAGTTAAACTCGACATATTTGGTTAATATTTTCGACATATCTATTAAATATTGACAAACTACCATATGACGCTACATAAAGTTTCATTTTAATTTTTCACATTTTTGAGCAAATTTTCATCATTCTCATCGAAGGCAACTGCTATTAATATCGGTATATCCATCGATATTTCTACAAATTTACATATCGATATTTCCACTAATACTAATAACATTAGGGGCATCCAACTGCTAAAGAATAATGAGAGGAGAAATCAGCTAAAAACCATAAACAAGTCTAACTCTTTCTTTCTCACCTTCTCTGCTTTGCCATTTCCCAACAAGCGTGTACTCGTCTGTGAGCACGGTGGTAGCAGATGTGGCGGTTGTGATTGTGGTCGTGGCGGCAGCAGTGGTGACAACTATGATGATGCTAACGACAATGATAGTGATGGTAATGGTGTTCAGGAAGCTTATATGAAAGGGGTGTTTCTCTAATTCGTTACTTTTTTAAGCCAATGTTTTTTTGTCATTTTGTAGTCCTAAGTATTTTTTTTCATGGATTTCTTCATGGGAGGAGCATAGAATAATTTTTTTAGAGGTACTAATAATAACATCCTTAGTTTATCTCTTAATGGAGATGCAAAATGCCTTGAAATTGGCGTTTTACATTATTTGTTGGCTGGAAAACTCTCTAATTTAAAACATTCATTTTGGCGGGAGATATGAACAAAAATGCAAATTTATGTTTTTTTATTTATTTACACTAGCCTTCATGCATGCACTCAAGCGCGTGCATAAGGTATTTTTTGAATCACAGCGTGCTACGCGTGACTTATACATTTCAAATGTATTTATATGCGTGAATTGATAAAAAGAAAGTCAAACATTTGAAGTAAATGAATAATTTTAGATCATGCTAGAAAAAAACCTCTCACAAACCAATTAAAACAACTGAATTCACATAATAAATTTGATCTTTCAATTAGTGTCACGACACTTTTATATCTCATCTTTTAAAATTGACAATGTCATACCTCATCTTACAATTTGTGCCAATGTTATACCTTCCGTTAGTTTGCCGTGAATTTCTCAGTTAAATGTTGACGTGGCTTTATCCGGGACCCACTTTTTATTATAAAAATTATTAAAAACTAAAAAAAATATTTAATATTTTTAAATATTAAAATAATAAAGAAAAGTAAAAAAATGGAGGGATAGGGAATTCGACCTCAACAAGCACAACAATGGAGGGATGGGGAAGATGAAGAAGCACAAAGAGCGTGCTTGTAGTTTTTTTTATATATTTCTATCAGAATTTCAGTTACAAGAATCAAAAGAGACTATTGCTCAATTTAAAGGCACTGGACCACCAAAAGTAGCACTCAGCTATCCACTAAGCTGAAAAGGACAAAATTAGCTAATAACTAATCCTTTAGTGGTTAAGAAAAACCCACTTATTTTAGGTTCCTAACATTACCCTCCCATTAGAACAACCTTGTCATCAAGGTTCGAATTGAAACTGAGGATACTCAGACTTGAAATCATCATAATCTTCCCAGGTTGCATCAGTAGATTTTTGACCAGCCCAGTGGACGAGTAACTGAACTCCAGTTGCAACTCCCTTCTTGTAAATCCTCCGAGCTAGCACAGCCTGTGGAACTTTGGGTAGATTTTCCCCATCTGGTATATCTGGTAACTCAACAAGGGGTTGCACATCGGCCCTAATTTGTTTCTTCAAACAGCTTACATGAAAGACTGGGTGGATCTTTGTGCCATCATAAAGTTTAAGCTTGTATGCCACTGGTCCAATTCTCTCCAATATTTCATAAGGCCCATAGAACTTAGGGAGGAGCTTGTGGTGCGAATGAACATTCAAAACCTGAAGCTGATATGAAACCAATCGAAGATAGACCCTATCACCCACGGAAAATTCCCTTTCAGTGCGATGCTTGTTAGCCTGCGTTCTCATTTGGTGTTGAGCTAACTCTAGATTGGTCTTGAGCACAACAAGGACTTTATCTCGGTCTCGTAAATTATGCTCCACAGCTGCCAGCTTGGCAGTACCTATTTCATGGGAAATCACCATTGGAGAAGGATAGCCATAAACCAATTCGAAGGGTGTGAATTTGGTGGATGAGTGATAAGCAGTGTTGTAATTCCATTCTGCCCAAGCTAACCAGTCTACCCATTTCTTCGGTTGAGTTCCTACAAAACACCTTAAGTAAGTCTCAAGGCACCTGTTAACAACCTCAGTTTGTCCATCACTCTGAGGGTGGTATCCCAAACTCATGCACAGTTTAGAGCCATTGAGTTTGAAAAATTCTTTCCAAAATGCACTAAGGAAGATTGCATCTCGGTCACTCACAATGGTTGCTGGCATTCCATGCAATTTAAACACATTATCCACAAAGAGTTGTGCTACAGTTGTAGCCGTGAATGGGTGGGACAAGGCCATGAAGTGAACATATTTACTAAGTCTGTCTACGACCACAAAGATGACAGTTTTCCCCTTGCAGGAAGGCAATCCAAGAATGAAATCCATACTAATATCTTGCCAAATCTTCTCAGGAATTGGAAGAGGTTGAAGCAGCCCTGGAGGGAATTGGGTTTCGTACTTGTTTTGTTGGCAAGGTTGGCACTCAGCAACATACTGCTTGATATCCTTCTTTAAGCTAGACCAATAGACCCTCTTTTGATTCTTTGATAAGTTTTGAGAACCCCCATGTGGCCGGAGGCAGGGGTGTTATGATGTTCATACATAATCTTGCTTCGCCAAGGTGAAGAAGGACTTAGAACAATCCTCGACTTATACTTCAAGAAACCATTTTCAAATTTGTACTTGGAATGATTAGCACAGTCAACCGAAAGAGTCGTCTTGTCGCCCAACTCCTTGATTTTAGCTTGAATCCAATCATCACTTTCATTATAAATTCGCAAGTCATCGAGCCACCCAGAATAGGGGTATGAGATGGCCAAACAACTAGCGGCATCAATGGGATCTTCCAACAGTTTGAAATCTGGTGGGTTTGAAACTGGTAACCGTGAGAGTGCATCAGCAACAAGATTCTCAGTACCCTTCCTATACTGTATTTCGTAGTCAAAGCCCAATAGCTTCGAGACCCACTTCTGTTGGAAATGAGTATTAGCCCTTTGGTTCAAGAAATACTTCAAGCTGCTGTGATCGAATTTGATAATAAAGTGTCTGCCCTGGAGGTAGGTCTGCCATTTCTTGATGGCATAAACAATGGCTATGAGTTCTCTCTCATAGGTAGAGAGTGCTTGGTTTTTTGGACCAAGAGCTTGACTAGCAAAAGCAATAGGTTTGCCTTGCTATTGCAGTACAACACCAATTCCTTTATCGGAAGCATCACACTCAATGGTGAATGGTAAGGAAAAATCAGGAAGTGTGAGGACTTGTGGAGAAGACATGGCATCTTTGAGTGTTTGAAATGCTAGAGCAGCTTCATTGTTCCAATGGAAACTGTCCTTTTTGGTTAAGTGGTATAAGGGTTGGCAAATCTGCCCATAGCCAGGGACAAATTTTCGGTAATACCCGGTGAGGCCTAAGAACCCCCTAAGTTGTTTCACATTTGAAGGAGTAGGCCAAGATAGGATAGACTGGATTTTCGATGGATCCGCTGCGACCCCGTCACGGGAGACAATATGCCCCAAGTACTCAATCCGAGTTTGACCAAAAGCACACTTTTGTTTTTTCACAAAGAGTTGGTGCTTCTGTAAAAGTTGAAAGTAATCTATAAATGGCTCAAATGAGCAGCCCATGATTTGCTATAAACAAGAATATCATCAAAGAACACGAGAACAAATTTCCGTATGTGAGGTTTGAATATATCATTCATGAGACTTTGGAAGGTGGCCGGGGCATTAGTAAGCCCAAAAGGCATTACTAGGAACTCATAATGCCCCTCATGGGTCCGGAAAGCAGTTTTTTTCAATATCAGAGGGATGCATGAGAATTTGGTGATAACCCGATCGAAGATCAAGTTTTGAGAAATATATAGCACCACAAAGTTCATCAAGAAGGTCATCAATGAGGGGTATAGGGTACTTGTCTTTAATGGTGATAGAGTTGAGTTCCCTATAGTCCATACAAAGTAGCCATGTCCCCTCTTTCTTCTTGACAAGTAACACAGGACAAGAGAAAGGGCTATGACTGGCATGGATGAAACCGGCATCCAGTAATTCCTGTACGGCCTTTTCGATTTCTGTTTTCTGAAGTGGCCCATAATGGTAAGGCCGTATGTTAGGTGGTTTTGCTCCTGGGACCAAGCGAATATGATGATCGTGTGTTCGAGGTGGGGGCAGAACAGTAGGCAAAACAAAGATGGACGCAAAGTTGCCCAAAAGAACTTGCAGTTCTTGGAGCTGCTCAGGAAGTAAATCACAAGCCTCCATTTTCCGAGTCTCCAATGAGTATAAGAAAAGCTCAAGATTGGAGCTAGAGAGTTCTTTATCCAAGTGCTGGAAAGTCATGGCGTGTATAGCAGGCAATTGGGGCTGACAGTGAGTGAGTTTGTAATAAGAGGCGCCTTGTGAGAATTCCAAGGTCATGAGTTGGAAATCCCATAAGACAGGGCTGATGGAAGAAAGCCATTGGACTCCCAAAATGATATCACTTCCGCCTAAGGGAAGTGCAAAGAGGTTCACTGCACAATTATAATTACAATAGTTAAAGAAGCATTAGGACAACAACCCGAACTCTTAATGGTACCCCCATCTGCAATCATCACTTCAAAAGAGTTGGTAGCCTGAAATTGGCAACCAAAATGCTTAAGAAGTTTGGAATCGACAAAATTGTGTGTGCTACCAGAATCCAACAATATAGTGACATGCTGACCCTTAAAAACCCCATGAACATTCATTGTGCGCACAGTGTGTTTGGCGGAGGTGCCATAATAAGCACACTCGCTGAGCTCCATGTGGTGAATGGTAGGTGGAGACTCATCGACCAAGTCTGGGGAAATGTCTTCGTCAGGTAGAACCATATCAAGCATAAGTAACTGCTTGTTAGCACACTTGTGAGTACGAGACCACTTTTCATCACAAAACCAACCGTCACCGTTCGCTCTCTTCCGCTGGATATCCCCAGGGGTCAGTCTGTTAACAGGAAAATGAGAGGTGCGAGCCGGAGGAGGGCCATCAAGGATAGAAGGCACAGGAGATCGGAAGGTAGAGCTCGGTTTCGTAAAACCAATTTTCAAATCAGTAAATTTAGCATCTAACTGACCAGCAAGAGAAATTGCTTCATGGACCATAGTAGGACGGAGCAATTTGACATCATACTTCAATTCTCGTTTAAGACCCACGAGAAAACAACTCTTAAGAAGCGTATGACTCAAATCAGGAGTACGAGTGGCTAACCTTCGAAACTCAAGCACATAATCCTTGAGTGTACCTGTTTGGCGCAACTTGAAGAGGGATTCAGCACTGTCTTCAAATTCGCTGGGACCAAATTCTCGGCAAAAAGCACGAGTGAAATCCTCCCAACGAGGTGTCGTTTGTAAACAATCCATCCACCTGAACCATTGAAGAGCTTCGCCCTCAAGATGGAAGGAGACCGTGACAACTTTCTGGTGTTCAGGAGTGGAGTAGTAGTTGAAGAACTGCTCAGATTTGTAAATCTAAGCAAGAGGATCCTCGCCAATCATAAAGCGAGGGAAATCGATGCGAGGTTGCCACTGGAGACGCTGGTGTCCCCCGCCGTCAAGCAAATCACGCCGAGGAGTGCGATTGAGGTCGGGCTCATGAGGATCGAGCGGATCTGTGAGTAGTGGATTGGGATCAGCGGATGTCGAAGAGCCATTAATGCCCGCTCGACAAGCTTGTTCGCGCCGGAATTGCTCGAAATAGGCGGCGAATCGATCATCCATGGATTCCAGGAAGGCGGCGAAAGAAGTTTCCAAAGCAGAAACACGGGCGTCCATAGCAGTGAGGCGGGTGTTGTGGTTGCGGCGGGTCATGCAAGGAGGGAAAAGCCCAGGATCAGAAGGATGATACCAATGATATATACCAATGATACCAATGATATATACCAAGTTCCTGCACTGAGAATTCGACCTCAACAAGCACAACAATGGAGGGATAGGGAAGATGAAGAAGCACAGAGAGCGTGCTTGTAGTTTTTTTATATATTTCTATCAGAATTTAAGTTACAAGAATCAAAAGAGACTATTGCTCCATTTAAAGGCGCTGGACTACCAAAAGTAGCACTCAGCTATCCACTAAGCTGAAAAGGACAAAACAAGCAAAATTAGCTAATAACTAATCCTTTAGTGGTTAAGAAAAACCTACTTATTTTAGGTTCCTAACATCAGCACGCTACTCTTTTTCTATTCCCCAACACTTACTTGGCTCCGTTTCACTCTCGACCTTGTTATCCAAACACCCATTTGCATCGGCCTGTCAAAATCACTAACCTTGAGGATGCACTCCATGTGTTCGACGAATTGCTTCAAATGCGACCTCTGCCTTCCGTTGTCCGTTTCAATCAAATCATGGGTCAAGTCGCCAAGTCGAAACATTATTCGGCAGTAGTCTCCTTCAATAACCGAATGGGTCTGTCGGGAATTCGTCCTGATGTTTATACACTAAACATTATCATTAATTGCTTTTTTCATCTTAACCAAATTGGGTTTGGTTTGTCTGTCTTGGGAAAATTCTTCAAAATTGGTTTTGAACCTGATGTCGCTTCACCACTCTAATCAACGGATTCCTTCTTCAGAATAGAGAAGCCGATGCTGTCGGCATTCTGTATAAAATGCTGGAGAGTGGTACTTATAAGCCCAATGTGGTTACTTTCGGCACAATAGTTAAGGGTCTTTGTATGAAAGGTAACAATACTGGAGCTATCCAATTGCTTAAGAGGATGGAAGAAGCAGATTGCAAGCCTAATCTAGTTGTCTACAACAAGATCGTCGACAGTCTTTGTAAGGATACTATGGTTGATGATGCAATGAACCTCTTCTCTGAATTGATGAGTCAAGGTATTGACCCCGATGTCATTACATATACTTCTTTAATTCATGAAGTATGCAAATTATGGGGTTCGAAAGAAGCTACGAGATTGTTTAATGAAATGGTGAGCAAAGGTATATTTCCAAATCTGCACACCTTCAATGTCTTTGTAGACACCCGTTGTAAAGAGGGCTTGGTCAGGGAAGCAAAAAGCATTGTTGAAATGATGACTCAAAGAGGTATTGAGCCTGATACAGTTACTTATAATTCGCTCATGGATGGTTATTGCTTGCAAGGGGAAATGGACGAGGCAAAAAAGGTTTTGGAACTAATGCTCAACAAGGGGTCCATTTTTTATGCTTATAGTTACAGCATATTGATAAATGGCTATTGTAAGCATAAAAGGATCGATGAGGCACTGATGCTTTTTGAGGAAATGTCTAGTAGCAGAGTTGTTCCGAATGTCATTACTTATAACACTCTCATGGATGGTTTTTGCAAAGTAGGGAGAATACAGGATGCACAAAAGTTGTTCACTCAGATGCAAGCTTGTGGGCATCTTCCAGATGTTCCCACTTGTAATATTTTACTAGATGGCCTTTGTAAGAACCAAGAACTCCCAATGGCATTGAAACTTTTTCGAGAGATGGTAGATAAAAAGTTGGATCCAAAGATTTGGACTTACAATATTCTCATCCATGGTTTATGCATAGCTGGAAAAGTTGAATATGCAAGGGATCTCTTCCGCAGTTTATCGTCAAGAGGTCTTCAACCTGATACCAGGACGTATAAGATAATGATTGGTGGCTTTTGTAAGGGAGGGCTAACAAGCGAAGCGAAAAAGTTAAAGAAATGGAAGAGAACGGTTGTTCTCCAGATGATTGTACCTATAACTTAATCATCCGAGGTTTTTTCAATAACAATGAGCCGTCAGAAGCGATGGGACTTATTCAACAAATGGTGGGAAAGGGTTTTGCTGCAGACGCTTCAACTGTAGAATTGATATTTGATTTGCTGTCTAAAGATAAAATAGATCCTGCTTTGTTGCCATTGATAGAAAGATCGTAATGAAATTAATTTCTATCTTGGAAAGTTGAAACAGATCCTTCTAATGATCACAGTTAATTTTGAAACTATTGCACATTCAATACCTTAAATGCATTATATATGTTATAAGTTTAATCCATTATTTGATAGAGAAATTTGTATTTTACCATTATGAGATTGTGAAATATGTTTGAGTAGCATGGTATTTGGATTGATATGGTCAGATTAAGTGCAATACTGCAACCCATAAACATTTATATGCTATATTATATAATTTGTATTTGAGCTGAGTCTTGAATGTTGAAGGCGACTTTCCAAATAAAATTATTGAGGTAGTGTTCTTCAAGTCACTCTGTGGATGCCAAGGAATAAATGTTGGTGTGTGACCTTCTCTTGGATAAGTTTTTCCAGGTTATTCCATGATCTCAGCTACATCGTCTATAGTCTCTCCTCTAATTATATGCATACGTTGTATCTGAAGAAAATGACCAACCCTCTGCTTCCCTTATTACACTCAGGTGCATAGCAAGAATAAGACTGGTTTTACATTCAAACATGTTCTGAATAGTTTGTTTCTCATCTTGATGGAAGAGAGTCAGGGTATCGCTAGGTTTCTCAATACCAACTGCTTTGCCGGGGATGAAATTCAGCAAACAATGTTGCCAGAAGAAGATGTCTTGTCTTGGACGCTTATGTGAAGGTACATGTTTTGTGTGTTTAATAATATTGTTAACATAGTATTTTTTGATCCCTTTGCACGAAGCGAAACATGAGTAGCTTTGGGCTCATGAAACACATAACATGTGTACTCAGAAAGTTATAATGATTTGACTGTGATATATGATAATGAAGTCCAGGATATGGAAGATCATATTGTTTGCAGATGAAAATGGAGAACATGCGGATCGATTTGAATTTTGGTTACTTGCAGTCCCCAGCCATGAAGCATGAAAATCTGATTCGCAAAATGGCGAAAACGAGCACGTCATCCAAGTATTCAGACCATTTCATCTTACCTTAAATTTATACAGCCGACATCAGGGCTAATACTACACTAGCATATTCAAGTATATGCATATATTAAATCTCATACCAGGTGGTACTGTTATTTTTTTGTAAACTTCAGAGAAATCACTTGTTGAGTGTGCTTTTGAGCTTCTAGCAGAGCAAGAGAAAGCTGCATCAGATTGACCAATTTATTTGCTAAAATTGCTTTGTATTTTATTTTGCATATTCTTCTTGGATCTCGCTCAAAACTTTGGGTTATTTATTTCTGACCATGGCTGGTTTTCTAGAGCGTGAGGACAAGATTGAAGATGGAAACCAGATACTAGTCCAGAAATTCCAGTCCCAATTAACTCAGCAGCTTGAAGTCTTGCATTAAACTCTGGCACTTGCAGTGACACAACGAGAACAGCGATTGAAAGATATGGAAGAGGACAGGCAGTCCTTTGTATCCCCAAAGGCAGAGGTAAGATCTTGACATGAGATGATCGTCTTTGCATGCATTTCTGAGATCAAATTGTCTCTGTACAACTTGGTTATTTTTGACTTGCTCTTCAAGGATACTAAAGAGCTGCGAGGAAGATTAGGAAACCTTAAAAACACATATGGTTCTGGATTTGGATGGTATAGCTGGGGATCTTGAAGGAAATTCACAATCAACATTTCTCATCTGAACTCTGAAGTTTCTGCAATCAACGATCTTGTGTATTGTTGTGTAGTTCCCCTGCCAAGTGGAAGCATGAAGGCATCACTAAGGCTAAAAACTACTTGATTATCAGCAAAGTTAGATTTCAAATACTTATTTATTAGCTTGTGCTTTGCAGATTTTCTAAGGTTTTTAGTAGTTGCTATTTATCTTTCTTAGAATTTGAGGTCATAACATTGAGATTCATCACTGCTATTGACCTAAAGCTAAATGGTTATTCAAACTTTTATTGTTTTGTACATCTTGCACTCCTCCTTAATGAAAATATAAAAAATAAATAAATGAGTTCATGATGACTTTTTAGAGTGTCAATAATAAATTACAAAGACAAATCCTGGTATTAAAAATGTTAGGGCTTGTTTGGTAACCATTTCGTTTTTAGATTTCACTGCAATCTTGTTTGGTAACTATTTTCATTTTCAATTTTTTTTAGTGAAAATAAAAATAAAAAACTATAAAAACGAAATGTTTGTCAAACAATTCTTTAAAGAGCCATATATTTCACGTGAGCGACTAAGTAGATATACTCATTTTGTTTGTGAAGAAATGTTCTCCTAGTTAACCATCCAATAACTGCATGGTCATTCGTTCTTAGATTTAATATCCATAATTGAAAGTAGACCATCAGGAACACATTTATCTATTCTCCACCCTTGATATCAAATCAAAAGTTGGTGACCAAGAATAATTGGTCACTTGGTCACCAACTGACCATCAAACGAGGCTTATTGTGAATTTGTGATACTATATATTAACGAGGTTACAAAATTTGGACAAAGAGATGGTCATATCATTAATTTGATTATACGCAATCATGTCTGTTTCTCTTCACGTAGTAAACACATAATTGTACACAACCGTTGATATCCATCAATTGGAAATTGTGATGTTCTCTAATAATGCCATATATAGAAGCACCTCTATTTTTCTGCATCATTCCTACACCCAAACCCTCATTTGTTTTACCCCCACCGACCCCCCACAAAAACAAACCCAAAAAAAAAAAAAAAAAACGACCCTCATTTGTCTGTTAAATAAAATACCACAAGCAAATGCCCCCTCTAACTTTCTTGGAGGAGGAACCATAAACCATTTACCTCTCCAATCTCCAAAACAGAGCTCACGTGGGTGCTAAAAAACGATGCGTTTTGAATACCTAGGACATAATTCTTTCTATTTCCCATGTCCCAACGTCAAAAACTCAAAAATAAAGGCATAGACTTCAGCAAACATTCACCGAAATTTAGGAACAAAACTCACTCCCCCACAAACACCAAGACGCAGCTTCAACTCTTCTAGCTTTTGTAAGATTCCCATGCCCCATGCTTTGTTTCCTCGTCGAAGCTTGCGCCCATTGTGCCGTGAAATGCAACGTGTTACCTAACGCCGCCCACCGCATATTTTGCCTATGCTTCTCGTTATCATTCACTCCGCTATTTTTCGAATTTTAGGGTCTCAATGTTGTCCCATGTACTTTGCAACTCCCAGTTGTATTAAGTTTAGTTGTTCATGTGGGCGTAACTGATTTCTGATTGTTAATGAAATGTGAGTCTGACAAAAGCGGGCGGCTAACTGTAGCACAATTCCGCAGCTTATTGACGAACTTCGAGTCGTTTGCTCCCTCCTACATAGCTGTTTCTACCATTACTACTACCACCATCACTACTAGAGGCGATATGGTTGATCTCTTTCTTGGTGGGTATTCCTCTGCGTTTCCTGGGAATGCATTTTGCTCCCACTCCATCTTTCTCTGTTTCCTCCAACTGCAACTGCGCACTCCTGCAAATCCATGCATGTTTTAAATCAATTAATCAATAAATTTTCCAAGAAACATTTTCTAATCAATAAGATTAAGGAAAGAAGTCAACTGTGCACCCTCACATTAAACAAATTCTAATTTGACTCTCTAGTAGGTATGAAAGGAGAAAGGTCTTGGGTGCGGCCATTTTGTTGTGAGCGGCCCTATGGCCACCCGGTCCAGTCTTCGGACCAAAGAATTTATCGTACAAAAGAGATGTTCACGTGCAAAACACGGAAGTTCTGAAAGAATCTGAAAGAAGTGTGGTTTCATACCCCATAAAAATACTTGAAAAATTCACGGATTCAAAATCCACTTTTGTATGCTTTGAACATTTACTGAATTATATACTAAAACTGCAATTGTAATCTGCTAAAGCAACCGCGAGGGCCCACGTATTTCTAGACAACAAGCTTAAATAAGGACACAAAAATGAGAATAACTTGTATAGTACAGGTTCAGCGTCACGATGATATTCTGTGTCAATAATGTAAAAATATAAAAAAATAACATATTCTTGTATTATTGACACGGGACGCCATATACTAGCGTACCTGGTTCATACAAGTCTTCCTCCCAAAAAACCTACTATATTTTTGAGCATATCCCGTGAACCGGAGTTGAATGTTCGGCCAAGAGTTCATTAACCAAGTATTTAACAGCTAAAAATTCAGCAAATTATGCTTTGTTGCAAAACTACAAAAACCCTAAAAATTAAAGATAGCATTCTACAGAAAAGTGAGTAAGGCAGGAAGCTGGCTATGTTTCAAATTAGCCGTACGAATATTTCATTCAAAAAACGAAAGCAAACCAAACGGGCTATCAGAGAATAAAAAAGTTCCTGACAAGAATCCCCAGAAACGCAGGGAAGGAGGATAATCCAACATTTTCAAGGTGAAACTTCAAATCAACATTTGTACTACATTACCTATTACTGCAGATTAAAAGAACGAATTAGGACCTAGTTAAAACATTCATATTCAACTCGAATCCTATGCTAATCGGATCAAGTCAGATCCGAATAAGATTTGAATCCGTTAATCCGATTATAAGTAGACTCGAATCCAGACTGATTTGATCCGAATATGACCCGTTTATCGGTCCAGTTTCAGTATAATAACAAGCATACAAGTCTACTGACCACATAGTTTGCATTTAGGAAGAAAGTTGTCCATGCAATAATTTAGAAGTGGTGTCAACAATAATTAACTAGATACCATTCATATAGATTATACGTAGGTGAATCTAATTAATTACACACATAACAAACCGAAATTATGAAATTCTATCATTTGGCCCAAAAAAAGTTTCTGTACCACCCTAAACAATAAAATTGCTTCCATAATGTTGACATAGTGTTCCAGAAATACGGCACTAACTAGGACTATTTAGATTGCTAATAACCATTCTGCTACCTCAAATGGACTAGATTTTTTAGTGTTTCGGACATACGGCCCTACATCAAGTGTCATCATAAAGTGGTTTGAAACTATAATGACACTTGTTAACTTGTTAACGGACCGTATTTTCAGCACATTGAAAAATTTCTCTAGAAATGGAATCAGAATAAACCAAGCACGCAAAATTAAATGAACAAAGCATACGTACCGATCTGCATTGTAAGAAGACGACCTCTTCAAAGACGGAACCGCCTCTTTGTTGGTCTCAAATAAGCTCCCGCTAAAATACTCCTTATCTTCCATCTTTACCCCGGCTAGTTTCGAAATTACCGTCTCGGTCCCAGTATGATTTTCGGCTACGCCACGACGCAGCCTCGGCTTGTAATGCCCAATCAGCGAGAGCCCCTGCTCCCTCACCGCCGTGGACCTGCAGTCTCTGAACGAGGTCGAGCCGCACGATATCAACTGCATCAGGACCGTCGACGCTTTTAACTTGCCAGTTGGACAGACCTCAGCCGTCCGGTTCACAGCCTCCTCGCTCACCCCGTCCGCGCAGAGCAACAGCCGTCCATCCGCCTTCATCAGTGACTCGAGAGTTTCGGGGCTCGAATCCGACGGCGGAGGCGAAATCTCGTCCCGGCTCAGCTCCGTACCGTGGCTCTGAATCTGAATCACCTCCCGTTGACTTTGACCTTGACCTTTCTCGTCGTGCTCCTCTCGAACGCGTCGTCGGTGTCGTTTGTCATCGGTCTGAGTCGACGCGTCGGCGGCTTTACCGGTGGACTCGCCGACCGACTCGGTCTTGTACACTTTGTACTCGTTCAAGTCGATCGAGCTCCACGACTGGTTTCGCCGGCGCGAAATCACAGGAGAGTCGAAATCGTCGCCGGACTTCAGCACCTCCGGCGGCGGTCTCAGGGACCTCGACGACGCTGTCTCGAGAGCCAGATGGTTCAGCGGCGGGTCAAGAAGCTCCGACCCCTTGAGCACGTACTCGTGGCCGTGCGACGGGTATATCAAGTCGTTCTCCGTCAAATCGTGCCAAACGAAGCCGGTTCTGTAGCTCCTGCAATATCGATTCCAAAGAAGTCAGAAGATCAGACGGTTGAAAAAATTAGTAATTAGATCAGACGGTTTGAGAAGCTCGCTTGTACCGTTTGGAAGACCAGGAGTACATCAAAGCCATGCCTTTGCCACGTAGCAAGTTTAACCGGTTGATAACATCTGAGGAAAGAATCGCACAAACTAAATTCATCTGATTTGGGCCTGTTTGGTTGCCGAGAAAGTGGAGAGAAAATAAATTCTTACCTCTGAGAAAGAGGCCACGAGGGGAGGAGAGAGGGACTTCCATGAAGTGAGGGTGCTCGAGCTGGCCGTTCGCGGAGAGGTAGTAAACGACAGGGACTTTTCTGGGAGTGAAACGGGCTCTGGGACCGGTCTGAGCAGGACTAATCCGGTCGGGGTTGGTTTCCGAGTCCCGCCATTTACTGGGGATTTGGAGGTGGGAGTGTCTGCCGCTGGAAGTGACAGCCATGGCTGATGGCTCAGTAGAAACAAAGAGTTTGGAGTCAGAGAAGAGCTGTTTGGTTACCTAGAAAATTGTATGGGGTGGGGGGAGAAAAAGTGCGGGAAAATGGCAGGTGGGAGAAAATTTAGGAGAGGAAGGGAATGGGAGGGAAGAATTTTTATATACCGAGGAATTGGGGGAGGTGTATATAAGGAAATTGGAGATTTTGGAGGTACATATTATTCAAAATGGGGATGCGGCAGACAAACACTACCAAACAAATGAGGGCCGTTTCAGACTTCAGAACCTTGGCAACACGAATCCGTTTTTATTTTTTCACAATCAAATCATATTATCTCACTCTCTTTTTTAGTATAGATAATGTCATTTTTTTTAAAATTTATTCACAAATAAAAAAAATTCCTTTTTAATTTTTCGATCCAAAGGGTAATAATATCAATGATATTAAATTATTAATCACCTCAAGCCTTAATTTGCGCTTAGATATCTTGAATGATCAATCATATAATTACATTTTACATAATTAGATCAATTATTAGATTTTCTTGTGGCTATGAGATATTTTTACCACTTTTCTTGTGACTCGGAGATATTTTTAAGAAGTTTTAATAAAATGCTTTCAATACTATTCATTTTAACGAAAATAAAATTTTTACTTTAAAAAGTAACTCCTACTACTATTTATTTACAACACATTTTTGTCTTTTTGATTAAAATTCAAAGTTTTCAAGTCATTTTCATTGTTTTCTTATATTTTTATTGATGTTTTTAATGTGTATTTGGTGGTAACTGGCAATTGAAATCATAATTCAAATCTAACTTGTTTTAAACTAATAACTCAGAGTAGGACACTTAATTTAGGTACTTTGATGTTAATTTTTTTTAACAAGCGATATTATCTACATTAAATGAAAAGAGATGAGCTTAGCCTCACAATGGGCTAGTAATAATTTGGTTCAAATTTGTCTTTGACGAGAATCGAACTTAAGACCTCTCACATAAGTGAAGAGGAATACTACTACACCATAGTTCTAAGTGGCGTACTTCAATGTTATTTGAAGAAAATGATAACGACTTCCTCAATTTGCTTTGCTGAATGTAGGCGTATATGATTTGTTTGAGGTACTCCTAATTTCATCCATGACGCTCTTAAAGAGAATGTTATCAGTTGAGAGTTAGGTTTTATAACCACAATATTCATTTAATCATATCGATTAGTAAAAAAACTTATTTTCATCACATTGTCAAAGTTCGAGGACTAAAATTAGTACCCAATATCACGTTGCATTGCAAACTATTCACTCACTGAGTGGATCATCTAATCATCATAAAATTCAAAATCCTAATAATTTCAAGGATCAATGATGGACCAACTTTATGCAACTGATGCAATCCCCTAAGAAAATTTTCTTGAATAAAAATCTATTGCAACTAGATATTTAATTTATTTATTTTTCTTAAAAAGAAAACCAATTGATAACTTTGTTACTATAGCTTACTCTTTTAAAAATTATCGTGTGATTCACCAACTTAAAAAATCAAACTTAAAACACGTTGTATTAAATACAGATCTCAAATTCGTCTTCAATCACTTAATCATCCATTACTAAACAAAAAACTTTTTCACAAAATTCAAACCCACTAGATGGGTTGACTTGTTTGTTTAATTGTCGTTTATTACTTTGGTCTTGTACCACCTAACTTTGACTACAAACCGAAACTGCGTTTTCAACGCCCTTTCCGCAAGTTTGAAAACTATCTACAAAACAAGTGGACCCAATGCTGATGTAGCCTCATATCCTTAACCCAACCCGTTGACTAATGCTTCCAATTTCAAATAATTTCTTAAACCGCATCACATCACATATGGTAGCACATACCCATAAATCATGGGAGAGTTGATAGATTGGACAGCTCTGATTTGAGTTTTCAGGGCACGTGGACGTACCAGATCAAAAGAGACTACTTCAGACGTCGCACAGACGATCTGAAAGATATGCAGTGAAATCTTTAGATGGGTTGTTCTGTCGTCAGAATAGAATTCACTCTTCCCTTTTTTTTTTTTTTTTTTTCGTGTCTTCCCTCTAATCTGATTTAAACGGTCACGGTTAAATTATGTCAACTTCTTATATTACTTTTTTATATAAAAAAAGAAAGACAAAATAAAAAATGTAAGAGGAGGAGAGAAAATTCTAGTCCTCTGTCATCCGGAAAATTTGGAAAAATAACTAAATTTTAGACCCCATATAGAATTATAGTCACTATTTTTAATTTTATGATAATTATAACCAAAACTTGATGTAAAAGTACTAATATACCCTTAATATTAGGGTTTCTCACAACAACCAAAACAAACTTTTAAACTATCTTAAAATGAGAAATTAATCTTCATCACTTTTTTTTTGTTTTCACTATTCACTTTGCATATGCAATTTCGTATTCTTTCTTCATTCACTGGAAAAATATATTAGAATGTATGTAATTTAGTCAGTGAAACACTAAATCCAAGTATCTAATTAAAAATAATAATAATTAGCCATGAAATTAGTACCTTCTTAAGAACATTCTCATAGCTTGTCCTGCTAATTAAAGAGAAAGTTAATTCAATGGCCTCAACTTGCAATAATCCTCAACATTTTAAGGTAGTTTAAAGGTTGTGTTGTGGTTGTGAGAAACCCTAGTATTAAGGGTATATTAATACTTTTACATCAAGTTTTGGTTATAATTACCATAAAATTAAAATAGTGATTATAATTCTATATGAGATCTAAAATTTGGTTATTTTTCCAAATTTCCCCTGTCATCCTCCTTACGTAGACTTCGTCGTACTGGTGTACATTTGAGTAGGGTGGGCCGAGCTCAAATTTGGAGGAATCGGCTCCTACCCGTTTTAAAATGTAACGGGCCACGCTTCCTATTACGTTTTTTTTGTCAACACATAAGGGGATGACGTCATTCAAGTCATCTTCCTTAATCGTTGAGCAACCGTTTCCTCCGCGACAACCCAGATGCGGCTCAGACCATTCAAGTCGTCTTCCTTAGTCGTCAGGGAGAGAGGAGAAGACGAAAAAATCAAAACCATAAAAATACCCAACCAACACAAAATTAGAACCATAAAAAAAACCCATAAAAGACGAGTCAAGGAGAGAGGAGAGGAAGAGTCAAGGAGAGGGAGAGCGGCCTGCTCCATAAGAAACCCATCAGTGCAACGCCCTGCAAAATATTTATTGAAAGATTACTTGGAACCTCTTGGATGATGTGTTCCATTGCGATGCTTCATATGGCAAAGCCTATGAGAAGATGAAAAACTGCAGACTGGGAGAAGCAGCAGTAGCAGCAGCGGCGGCTTTAGGAGAGGAGAAAATCGATTTAGTTCATATAAAAGAGCCCCTCACTAAAGAAGAAAACAATTCTTTGGGCCATACAAAGCTTCCCCATTTTCTCCTCAATTAAAGGCCCAGATCCAACAATGTAGGTTGGACTGAAGCCCAATCCATCTAAAATATCATTTTTCCCGCTCTCAATCTATCACAAAGTCAGAGACTCAGACAGAGATACCATCTAAATTCGGATTCACGTTGGATCCTCTTTGTGAAGATCCTAGAAATCTGTGAATCGTATTTTTTCATCATATAATATGTGGTCAGAAATTATTTTAAATATTTTTGTTTAAAATTGTACCTGACAAAAACTGGCTATACAATGTATGATGAACGGACACAATTTACGAATCTTCAAGATTCTCACCAAAATGATCATCCCCTTTTGGCTTTGAGAAGTGCATGCAGTTGCAAGGGCTTTTTACATACTCTCGTGGAAACAGCAGCTCTGTGCCAACCTAATGATGCTCACGCCACAATCATCTAAAAACAAATTTAGAGATGCCTTTGTTTTCTTTTGGACTTCTATTAAAAGATGCCTTGTAGATCAGACCCTTTAAGAGAAGGCATTCTCCATTTTTTTTAAAAATTATTTAATTTGGGATTAGTTGTGGGATCTATTTTATATCGAACTTTAATGATTCGAATTGTTTATATTGTCAGTCTCGATTCATAGATAACCTTGCAAATATTCAATTCAATCTGAAACCATTTGCCCATATAATTGTCTTGATGAAATTTCAATGTTTCTTAGAATATAGTGTTCATCAATTTTTTTGAACTTAATTAGACGCCACAAATACATCTGAATTGTTTAATATTTTGCAATGATGATCTATGTGGTGTAACTTAAAAAATAAACAGTTCGGATCGTTGAAATTAAACGTGGTGTGAGCCACACAACTAATTCCTATGTTAATATATAGGGGCTAATCATGTAGCTGCCGCATGCGAGTCCTCTATAATATCTGGAGATTTGGCCCTATGTAATGCTATAACTGCTTGACGGACTTTTGCATGAGGATTATCTCATCACTTGTTTATCTCTCATCACTTATTTATCTTACCGCAAGTTTGCAAATATATGCACTTTGGTTTATCGTTAATTTTATGCTCCCTCACTGCCAAACAGTGTTGGAGTACTTTGCTCAAGAGATTATTAAGATCCGTGGTAGGTACTAAGAATGCATGATCTAACATGTTTTCTAGATTAATCACTGCACTAACTAATGACATGTTTACTTGTCGAAAATTGGAGAATTAAGGAATCATATAACTTTGGGGGAAAGGAATGAGAAATAAATCAACTACTTTTTCTCTAAAGTGTTGGAAATACTCAGTTAACTTTCTAATAATCACGACAACTCGCCATAAAAAAGTTAACTAATATTCATGGGGTGATATTATTCACGCCCTTTGATATCACACACACACAACTCTCAACTTTCAGTCGTCGGATCAAATTAATTAAAAAGAATCAAATGCCATAAATTAACAAGAGATGTTTGGATAGCATTCATATTTCCAAACTAATTCAAGTTCTATTTGTTTTTTAATTTGTGGTTCTGAGATAATTTTTTTTTACTGACCACGTCTTTTTTTTTATAATTATTTTTTTAAAAAAGGGGAGACAACGGGTGGCAAACCACTGTTATCCACTTTTTTCGGGGGTCGTGAAGACTCACAGAGGTATTTCAGCCTCTCTCTGGCCACAAGTCTGGCTTCCACACTAGCAACGCGTTTTGAACCCGAGACCTCCAATTCTTAGTTTTAAGGAAGCCTTATAGTCTGCCCTTTATCACTGGACCACCAACTCATGATTACCACGTCTTGTTAGCTTTACTCAAATGTTATTCGCATTCCTAATTTATACCTCTACTTAAATATTACGTTCCAGTAGTATAACAAACTGAGAGTTTGAGCAACACTACTATAATTCTTACCCCAATTTTTTCATATTTATATTAGGCGATGATTTCCATAGAACTTCCACGCTCTATCTCTGCTGGAGCAAAACCACCTTATAAAACCAAGTGTTAAAGAACCTCCTAGCTAGGAAAGAATGTGAATACCAATATTAATCTTGAATTAGCAAATAGTTCCATGGTAGAAAATGATGCATCGCATGTTTACCCTTGTTTCCAGCTCTCTCAAGTAGTTAATGTCTAGATCTCTTGTTATTGGCAAACCCTAGACACTCCTTTCTCATTACTCCTTCCATACGAGAGATTTTTCATTGTGCACAGAACATGGGGTGTTATACCATATGTTACTATATAAGTAGTGAGATACTTGTGTTAAAAAATTAACAAAAAATAAATCTTTCCTCCACTTATATAATGACACATGGTGTACCACCAATGTTCTAAACACCATAAAAATTTGGGAAGTTTAATAAAACACCCCCGGTACTGTCTACTTTTAACGAAAAATCATTTTTTTACCTTTAACTGTCACTATTCACTATACCTTTAAAAATGGCTTTTCGTTAAAAGGAAAGTTTTCAAGTCCTTTTCGTTAGTTTTCCTAAAAAATTTCTCCATTCCATACCTTGTTATTGGCTAACCCTAGATACTCCCTTCTCATTACTTCTTCTTCCATACCTTCTTGTTGGCAAACCCTAGATACTTCCTTTCTCATTACTCCTCCTTCCATACCAAGAATATCATGACAAACTTGAAGTATACATTGTCATATACTGATGATTGATCATACCAAGATGTTGACTTGGTTGCACTATCAAGTCATATATCAACTGTGGGGATAACCCATGAGCTCACACAACTTACAAATGTCTCGTCCCCTAACGATTTAAACTCTTTTAAAATATTTAAGGTGAATTGTGCGCCTCGACAGCATTGCAGTTGTGAGCATGTAGACATATACCACTATACACATGCAAGACAAGCTGAAAGGATGCTTATCAACTTATCTGATGTCAAATTCTTAAAGGTGTCTCCAATTTATGGGATTAGACCCTCTGCATTTTCTTTGCCTAACATATTCATGAGGAAGTGGTAGTGGTAGACATAAAATATCATGAAATGAAGGGCTTTGCTTCTTCTTAGAGACATAGAAAGATGCCCAAATTCTTTGCTTCATAGCTATATAGCTTGAAAATCATTACATCATAATGTGGTTTCACTATTACAAAAGTGGCTTATTGTGTCGGTGGTTGGTGTCGGTTTTATATAATATAATGGCAAATAAGACATATCCGACACCCTCTTTACATTGTGTCGGAATTAATGTCGGGTATAACCGACATAAATTGTCTATGTCGCTTATAACCAACATAGACTATTAATGTCACTTATAATCGACATAGCTTTTAATCTTTTTAAATGGTGGTGTCGTACAGGGCCGGCCCTGAGTGTAGCCCAAGTAGGCGCCCGCCTAGGGCCCCCACTTCGGAAGGGCCCCCAAAAAAATTTTATATCCTGTAATTAATATATAAATATAAAAAAAGTAAGAAATATCATAATTCATTTGTTAGTGCAGTGGAAATGTTGGCTTCATTTTTCTTTGGGGTGTTGAGTTTGAAACACGAAGCTGCCTTTCAATCACTAGATTTTTCTTTATTTTTCTTGTTTTTCAAATTTACTGTCAATTCATTTGTCCAAATGCATATAAAGTTATAAAACTCAAGTCTCTTCGCAATATTTTTTCTTTCAACTTCTAATTTTCTCCATTTCTATCGAATGTTTAAACCAACTTCCCATTCTCTCCATTTCCATCGAATGTTTAAACCAACTATCATATGGTCTTAAAGATTGTACTTTAAGGTAATCAAAACTTTGAATTATATATTTTTCTTTTCAATAACTTTTTATTCAATGGATTATTTTAATATTCAATTTGTTATTGTGATGTTGATTTTAGAAGAAAAAAAATACAAGAGAAACAATTGGCGTTGAATTTATTATACTCGTCAATCAAGTTTTATTGTTATTTACTCTCTTGATCATCAAGTTTTATTGTTCTTCACTCTCAATCTTAAACTCTTGACTGCAAACATTTAGTACATTTGTGTCTAAAAACGTGAATTGTGTAATGTTTAAATAATGTTTGTATATTTATCTTCTTTTGATATTAATTTTTAATGATATTTGATGTGAAAATAGAGTTTTTTTATGTATTTAGCGAATTATTTTTTATACAAATCAATATACAAAGAATCGGAGATCAGAAAATTTTAGGGCCCCACTTCGAAGGCTCGCCTAGGGCCCCCAAATTCTCAGGGCCGGCCCTGGTGTCGTATAAAAAGAAAACCGTGTCACTTTCAACCAACGTAAAGTTAGTATCAATTAAAAAAAGAATTGTGTCGTTTCTACCCGATATTAATAATTATTTTTAAATATTTTAAAACTTGGTGTCGGTTGTAGCCAACACTAATAATTATTTTTTAAAAAGAAAGTGGTGAAATCACACACACTTAACTACAAAATTTAGAGAAAGCACGAGACAAGAATTTTACAAAATTCAAACATCTTTGAAATTTAAAAATTTCACAACACTCTAGCACACTTTTCAAAATAAAATGGAAGTTCAAATTTTATTTATTGGTTTATCTCATCCCATCAGCTAGTAACTGCAAAACTTCCCCTCCCCAAATCGTGAGAAATTTTTTTCGTTTTCTTGCTTCTTTCTTCCTCGGCCACTTTGAGTTCTCTAGTATCTCTGCCTCTCTCTCTCTCTCTCTCTCTCTCTCTCTCTCTCTCTCTCTCTCTCTCTCTCTCTCAGAGGTTGGCTACCTATAAAACCCCAGTTCACCACTCTTCCATTTTCTCGGTAACCAAACAGAGAACCTATTTTGTAAAGCTCCCAAATTTCTCCTTCAATTGGATTAAAATTTGTTGACTTGAAACTTTGTGGTTCAGTTTGTGAAGGGAATTTATGAAAATGGACATTGATGAGTTTCTGAGTCGCAACCGGCTGGTGAGCATTCCGACAAAAAGGGCGATTTACGTGTGGTTATATACCAAGTCCGAGTAGACGGGTTAGAATGGAAAGAAGCAACAGTAAAGATCCTGAAGCAGCTCTCCAGAGCTTTTTGGGTGCACGGCAGTGGCTGGACATTGCTTACGACCGCGAGCACACCACTTTTGCTGCCTCAGATGGGTCACTTTTCACTTAGGGTAATTAAGCTTCATCTTTTTCATTTTATTAGTTTAATTTTTATAAATTTCAATTCTTCCATTTTTTAATTTAATCAAGTAATTATATATTGTGTTTGATTTATGACTTGAATGTGTAAGCAATTGTTCAGGAGCTAGTGATTTTGGTCTGCTGGGAGATGGAACGAAGCAGTAAGAAATGTATAGTATATTTGCAGAAATGCATGAACGAAGCAATTAAAAACCGAGATAGACTTTTTATTATTTTAGTATTAATGGTTTGTGGTGTCGCGTGAGACATTATAGTGGTTATTTTATTATCAAATTATTAGGTGGTGTCAGTACTTACTGTCGTCTTTATTCGACGTGAGCCTTGATGTCACTTTTAAGCGACGTTGTTATTCTTTTTTATTTTATATTACTTTGCTTCTTGGTGGCGGATTAAGGGGGCTAAGTGACGTTAATACCATTTTCGTGAGAGTAGCATTGGTGTCCATTCCCTTATCCAACATTGCACGATTTAATGTCAAATTTCTACCAAAAATCCGACAGTAATTGGGGTTTCTTGTCGGTTTTTACATCGCTAGTGATATCCCATTTTGTAGTAGTGTTTTATTTATTTATTTTTAAATCAAAATAAATGCCCACTCATAAAAATAAATTGGTTATATATAACCTATGGATCTGTTTTGGCTTTTTTTAGTTAAAACAATAGATTTGTTAGGTTAGATGTTAGATTAAGGAGCCAATAGGGTTCTAACCCACATCGTGGTCCAATGACAACACTCTCTCTATCATTGTGGTAAAGGACCACTTGCAACCTCTGGATCTATTGAGACAATTGCTCATATCACATTCCCACTACTAGAATCTAATGCTTGGTTTAATGGATGGACCCAAATTCTGCAATTACTGTTTTTTTTATATAAAGAAAATGTAAGATATTCATTAACGTAATAGAACTCGTGCAATTACGTAATTATGATTCCTTATCATTTTCTTGACATTTCTATGTACGTATGTGTGTGGGTTGGCATCTGGGGACACACATTTTTGTGGTTCCTAATTTGAACATTTTTTTCAAGGATCAAAATTTAAATTATCAATTCATTATTCATAGATCATTATTGTAAAAAATTAGATAAATTCAAAACTATTAAGACATTTATTTGTAGTGAAGAAATTTGACAAATACGGCTTTATAAAGAAATACTAAATTTAATCAAACGGTCATATAACTTTAGATTTTGGTGATTTTTTAGTAGAGATGATATTTTAGGGAAGACATAAAAGATAAACAGTTGGATCGTTGAAATACATTACTATGTACGCCCCGAAAAAACGTGTGACTAAAAGTGTGCATTCATATACTAACCTATATATATAGGAATTACTTAAAGAGAGGGATCCCCATTTTTAAAAAAAAATGGGGACACACTCCCCACCGTTGGATTTAACTTTAATGAATTGTAGGGTTGAAATTGTGTGGCCTGTGTTTTAATCTCAACCACACAATTTCATTAAAGCCAATCTAACGGTGGGGAGCGTGTCCCCATTTAAAAAAAATAAAATAAGGATCCCTCCCCTTAAGCTGCCTGTGTATATATATATATATATATATATATAAGCTGCCATGTGGTATCAGAGCCACTCGGTAGTCATCGAGTTATTCTCAACATTCTGCAAGTTTAGTATTAATTCTTTCGCCCTTTTTCCAGATTGCTTGTAAGCTAATTCTCTTGTGTGAATTTTCTGTGTCCCCCACCAAACAGTAAGGCGCGTTGTCCAAACAGTAAGTCCCGAGGTAGAGGCATGAGCGGAGTGCATGAGCGGGAAGGGATATAGCTAACAAGCATTAGAGGTTTGCTTTATAAGTTTTCTGTATTTTGTGTGTTTGAATTTTTACTTCATGAGTAGATTGTTAAGAACAAACTTTATGGCTAGCATCAGCTCTCATATGCATCTTGACAGCATACCTGACATAGTTAATGAAGAACAGAAATTTGATTTTCAAACAGACAGTAGTCTAGGTTTTGGCGACTGGAACATTCCCAAGGTTTCACCCAAAAACATTTACAAAAAGAAATGGTCAATGGCCTCTTTTAGATCTGAACATCACGTTAAGACTGTAGAACAAACCTACACTCTTAGCAAAAACCGTGAAGAGTGTCAACTCTTCTCACCTCAACAAATCAGGAAACATAGGAAAGATGGTCATAACTTCATGCATATAGGGTTAGTCCAAGTAGCGGTTAAACCCTTAACCCGTAGAGGTCTCAACACCTCTATCCTCTTGTGTCTTCGTGACGCAAGATTCTTAGATTTCAAGGATAACATTCTTGGAATGGTTGAATCCAGCCTTTCCAATGGACCTATCCATTTCGACTGTTATACAGACTTCACGCTAAGTCTTTCAGATCCTCATATCTTGAAAGCACTCACACTCAACACCCAGACTTCAGGATATCATGTCCATGAAGGAACACAGCCTTTGGCACTCATCTACCGTATCAATTACAAAGTAACTGGTACGAATATGAACTTTCAAGCTCTTTCCAAGAGTCCGAAAGATCATACCATCCTCATTCAATCCTCATTAGAGAACGCTAACATTAGTGTACCCAGAACCATTAGGTGGTCAGATATCAGTCTCCCAGCAGAGTGGTATTTGATTAACGATAGCAAACCAGTTAGTATCCAAAATGACTTGGTCAATCTTGACAACATCGAATAGTACTTCGATGGCACTGTCAACATCAACGTCAGTAGACCAAATAGAAAACCTATAGTTTCAGGAAAACATTCTTTTTCTGGATCCATGTCATCCGATAGGCAGGGTCAGGATAAAGAATTTATTGCTTCCTTAGCCAATAGGAAACTAAAGTCCGTAGACACCAATTCATCTGTTACCCAACAAGAGTTAGTAGACGACCTCATTCAAATCAAACTCCAGTCTCTTGAGACCAAGTCTCAGGTTACTAACCCAGTCTACCAACCCAAGTCCTCTAGGACAGAAGAACCAACTTCACCAACAGAATCTGACTTTGACGCAGGTCAGGTTAATCCTCAGTTGTTAGTTTTGAACAAACCATTCAAACCTAATAAAAAAAGACTCAATAGAGACATCGAAGCCACTGAAAACATTCCTCGCATGAATATTTTTAGAAACAAATATACTCAGGATGAAAAGCTTGAAATTTACCATAAATGGAAAGCTTTCATGAACACGCACAGACTTGAAGTATTTTTCTTCGATTATGTGGAAAAGTACTATGAGCCTGAACAACAACAGTTAGAGGTAATAACCAAACAAAACTGGATTAAGGAAGACAAGACAATTGTCTCCTCTAGTCATCCTCCCCAAGAAAAGATCCTAATCACCACAGCCAATACGCAAATTCCAACCACTCCATTCAAAATCCCGAAAGACGATGTAGGAGTCAAACCTGTCATAGAACATAACAACTACACCAACCAAAGTCTCCACACCATAGGCAAACAGTTAGACAAAATTGAAACCGAAATCGATAAGTTGTCTTCACCTAAGCCTATCCCAAGAGAAAAACCTTTGGTCAACTTCCCAGAGTCTCCCTCACTCAAAGTGGCTTCCACATCCCAAAAAATAGACCAAATGCTCAGTGAGCTAAAGCCAGAAAAATGAGTTCACGTGATTAATCACGACAATGAACTCGACTCATCTCAATCTTTTTCAGAACAAGATTTAGAAGATGAAAGTGCCCATTCTATCCAAAAAATGGAAGAAGCCTTTCAGAGTCTTGAACTCAAGAGAATCAACCACAAAGGGATTAATCCCACATCTCTCACAAAAAACTGGTATCCCAGACCAACGCCTCCCGACCTCCAATTTGAGGAAAGGAATTTCCAAAATCAATTCTCAGTATCTTCTGATAAACTCTATGAATGGAATATAGATGGCTTATCAGAACAAGAGTTATTAAACAAACTCCAACATATCTCTATGGTTGCTAATAGCTACATTACCAACTATAATCTGACGCAGACCCAAGTTGTTGATCTTTTGGTCACCGGCTTCACGGGAATGCTTCATTCCTGGTGGGAAAAACACCTCACCGAACATTCTGGAAATGAAATCCGTAATGCGGTCAAGAAAGATGAGGAAGGAATTCCTCTCTTTGACGAACGTCTAGGTCAAGGTGTCCCAGATGCAGTCAACACACTCCTCTTCACCATCATAGAACATTTCATAGGTACTCCCTCTAATGTCACCACTAGGATACACGACCAACTAAGTAATTTAAGGTGTCCAACTTTAAGTGACTTCAGATGGTACAAAGAAGTTTTCCTCTCACGAGTCATGCTTAGAGAAGATAGTAACCAGCCTTTTTGGAAAGAAAAATTCATTAATAGCTCACCCAATCTTTTCGCCCATAAGATTATAACAACGTTAGTAAACGACGATGGTATTATACCATATCATACTCTTACTTATGATAATATTATTAATATTATCCAGAAGGAAGGGTTGAAGATGTGCATTGATATGAAAATATCAAGGCAGGTCAACAAAGACAAGGCCATAGCCAAATACGAACTAGGAACTTTTTGTGAACAATACGGTCTTCCTTCAGTAGCACCTTCCAATAGGAAAAAATCTCATAGGTCTAGTACATTCGCTAAGTATCCAACCAAGTACTCTAGTAAGAGACACCACAAACATAGGAAACCTCAGTTACAACCCAATTCGTTTTACGAAAAACCAAAATCCAAATGGAAACAAGGAAAGAGGAAATCCTCTGGAAAATTCCATTCCAAAGACAATAGTCAGAAAGGAAAATGCTACAAGTATGGCAAATTCGGTCGTTACGCTAATAAGTGTAGAGTTAAGAACACTATTAACCAACTGAAGATCTCTGACGAAGAGAAACTTCATCTCATCCAAGTTTTAGAACTTAAAGACACTGACCATAGGGGTGGGTTCGGTTCCGTTCGGTTCGGTTTTTTGCCAAAACCGGAAACCAAACTGAAATTACTGTTCGGGTCGGTTCGGTTTTCTGTCGGTTTGTGTTCGATTCGGTTTGTATTCGGTTCGGTTTTTCTCGGTTCGGTTTCGGCTCAGTTCGGTTTTAGAATACCTATAAATATTATACTTGTACAATTATAACAGCACAAAGCCTCTTGTCAAGTTGGCTTGCGGCTGCTATTCCCAACCTAGAGGGAAGGGGTTCGAACCATGCGGGGAGGGTTTTGTTGATTTGTTTTGTTGATTTCTCATAAAAATTGGAAAATTTTCCAAAATCTGGAAGGCACGAGAGGGTTCGAACCCATGCCCTCTCACTTTGAAAGTTCAACTGAAACCAACTTGGCAACGACATCTGTTTTGTTATGATTGTATGACTAAACTATTTATAAACATTGAAAAAAATAATTAAATATATATATCGATTCGGTTCGGTTTGGTTTCCGAACCTCAAAAACCGAAACCGAACTGGGCAGATTCGGTTCGGTTCGGTTCGGTTTTTTTTTCGGTTCGGTTTTTTTCGGTCTCAGTCCGGTTCGGTTTTCGGTTTTTTTCGGTTTTCGGTTTTTTGAACCCACCCCTAACTGACCATATTCAATCAGAAGATGATCTAGAATTATCCTCTTCTGACTCCAACTCTTCTTTCAGCCTTTCTTCGCCTAACATCAAGCTAGGTTGCACCGATGTTTGTTGTAAAAAGGTTTCAGTGCTTAGTAAGCAAGAAGAACAGGAAGATCTTCTTCTTGAGCTAATCTCCAAGGTCGATGACCCTGAACTCAAAACCTTCTATCTTAAGAAACTTAAGAAATTAGTCTCTTCAGATGACAGTGGCCCTAGCCAACCTCAACCAACTCAAAAAATATCTCTTAGCACAACCTTAGAAAGGTTCAATAAGTCTAAGAAAGAAATCACCATTCAAGACTTACATAGAGAAGTCAACAAAGTCAAAGACGAAATTAGGTTTCTAAAGTCCGAAAACCTAGAAATTCGTACGCAGCTTAGTAAAGTCCAGACACAGGCTTTAGCCAACAATGATGAAGGACAGGATAGCTCTTCTTCATCAGACCACCACTCGGACTCCTCATCCAAAACCCCATCCCAGTAGGACTTAATCCTAGGTCTTCTAGACAAGATTAGGATTAGAAAATTGTATTCCACGATATTGATAGTAATCGACGATTTTCATTTCAAATCAATTGCTTTGATAGATTCAGGAGCAGACTTGAACTGTATTCAAGAAGGGTTAATACCTACTAAGTATTTTCATAAATCCAATGAAGTGCTTAGTGCTGTAAATCAATCTCCAATGCAATTAAAATTCGAAATCCCTAAAGCACATGTCTGCCTAGATGATGTGTGTTTTAAAACATCTTTCGTTCTCATAAAAAACATCTTAGACCCTGTCATATTAGGATTACCTTTCCTAGCCCTCATCTATCCTTTTAAGGTTCATCATGATAGGATTACCACCAAAGTCTTAGGACAGAAAGTCACGTTTGAGTTCTGCCTAGAAACAGATCTAAAAAAACTTAGGCACCTTCAGAAGGATAGTGTTTCACTATCCCTCAGCCTCATCACTAATAAGTCCAACCATATTAATTTCTTGAAGGAAGAAATTAATCACAAACGAGTTGAGGAACAACTCAAGCAAGAGCACTTGGCTCAACGCATTTCCCAATTTCAGGAAAAGCTTATTAGAGAAGTTTGCTCTGATATTCCAAACGCCTTTTGGCACCGAAAACAGCACATTGTTAAACTTCCTTACATTAAGGAGTTTAATGAATCCAAGATACCTACTAAGGCTAGACCCATCCAAATGAGTCAAGAAGTAATGGATGTCTGTAAAACTGAAATCCAGGATCTTATTTCGAAATGAATTATCCGAAAATCCAAGTCACCTTGGTCATGTCCTGCATTTTATGTTCAGAAAAGTGCAGAGTTAGAAAGAGGGTCTCCCAGATTAGTTATTAACTACAAACCTTTGAATGCTGTTTTGGAATGGATTAGATATCCAATCCCCAACAAAAGAGATTTGATCAAAAGGCTTAGTAAAGCAACTATTTTTTCAAAGTTTGATATGAAATCAGGTTTTTGGCAAATTCAAGTTCATGAATATGATAAGTATAAAACTGCTTTTGTAACGCCCTTCGGCCATTATGAATGGAATGTAATGCCTTTCGGTTTGAAAAATGCTCCCAGTGAATTTCAAAATATTATGAATGAGATTTTCAATCAATATAGTCATTTTACAATTGTTTATATTGATGATGTTCTTGTTTATTCACAGTTAATAGATGAGCACTGGAAGCACTTGCATTTGTTTGCTAGGATCATTAGATCAAATGGATTGGTTGTGTCAGCCGCTAAGATTAAGTTGTTCCAAACCAAAGTTAGGTTTTTAGGATACAACATTTATCAGTCTACCATTCAACCCATAGACTGTGTCATCCAGTTTGCAGACAAATTCCCAGACCAGATTACTGATAAAACCCAACTTCAGCGATTTCTTGGTTCTCTGAATTATGTCTCTGAGTTTTATCCTCATCTCCGTCAGCAATGTAAACCCTTGTTTGATAGACTTAAGGATAATCCCCCAGCGTGGTCTCCCACTCATACTTCCATTGTCAAACAGATTAAGAATCATGTCAAGACATTGCCTTGCCTTGGCATTCCAACTCCCCACTCTTTCAAAATAGTGGAAACCGATGCTTCGGATATCGGTTATGGAGGTATCCTCAAACAAAAAACTCCTCCAGATTCTCCTGAACAAATTGTTCGATTCCATTCAGGAGTATGGAATTCTGCACAAGCTAATTATAGTACTATTAAAAAAGAGATTTTATCTATTGTATTATGCATTAGCAAATTTCAAGATGATTTACTAAATCAAAAATTTCTCGTTAGAGTTGATTGCAAATCTGCAAAACATGTTTTACAAAATGATGTTCAAAACATTGCATCAAAACAAATTTTTGCACGATGGCAAACCATATTATCAATCTTTGATTTTCAAATTGAATACATTAAAGGCAGCCATAACTGCATTCCAGATTTCTTAACCAGAGAATTTTTGCAGGGGAAGAATGCCTAATAAGCAGAAAAATCCTTAGGATTCTCAGAAGGGCAATGCCCAACAAAGAAGGCTTCCTGCCTCCCTACCACCACCACCAAAACAGGAATCTATTCCTGATTCCTCGGCCTTAGCCATAACCAACAGATTCACTCCCTTAGGATCAACCATTGGAAATTTCCGTCCGAACTATCAACAACCTCGACCAGATTTCCAATCAGCTTTAGTAAAAGACTATGATCCATACTCTTCCAGTTACCGGCAATCGCCATCACCTACCCCCAGCTTCACAAAAACATCTCCTTACATCCTTAAGGAACCCAAAAAGTATCTTTTCTCCATCCCTAAAGACTATCGTCAAAACCAAACTCCACACCAATTAGCCAAAAGGGTTTTCCCTCCAAATTTCCATTATTAACCCATAGAGATTCATAAATCACTCCAGTTTTATACTGCCATTCTCTCTGAGACTTCATCTGTTTCCATCAAACCCATTTACAGTACAACCCACAAAAACAAACTTCTCTACCATTCATTAGCCATTGGCAAATTCCTTACTAAATCTGAATGGGGAATCCCCCTTTACCAAACAAAGCCCCTTCGCAGCAATCACCTTCCCATCCATTTCAGCAACTATGGTTATTTTGATTATATTCAAGCCTGGACTAATATTTTCTTGCATCAGACAGAGGATTTTAGTCACTCATGGTTCATTACCATCGACAGAAGTTTCAGACTTAACTTTCCAGCATGGTTCAACCGTTGGTGGACAGTTCATGGGCCTTACGCCGCCATCATTCCAGACGAGCTTATGGAAGTTCTTGAACAGACTTTCAAAAAGAAGTTCGACAGAAGCCGCTTCGACGAGGACATTCCCCTCTTAGCTTTATTCATGGCCAAGTATCGGGTTCCATGGATTCTAAGATGGAATTACCAAGTTGAAGGCAAAGAAGTCAATCGACAACGAATGGTCAAGTGGTGGGATAAGTTCGATCACAAGAAAGTCATTGACGTGGTCCTCAAAGACTTTCCCATCTCCGCCAGCCAAGATCCTGCCATTGCAGCCCAGCCAGCACAGGCCTTGCCTGCAACTCAACCTTCAGAAGCTTTGCAGCAAGACCCGTACAACATCCAGTCTTTATCGGACATTAGTCTATCTCCTTCGCTCAAAAGTGTTGCCGCCAGTTCTTCCAAGTCCAAGTCCAGTTCAAAGAAGAAGCAGAACAGATTGGACCTGGCCCAACAATTACTTGCTGAAGCAGCCCTGCTACAGCAAGAAGACTCCGACTCCGGAAACTCTTCAGACGCTTCGTCTCAGCATCCAACTTATTGGGCCGACTCTCAAGACCCATTTAGCTTGTAATTTCTGTATTTATTTTGTATTCAAAACAATCACAAGTATGTAATCATTTCAATTTGTAAGTACGTAGAATCCAATAGGATCAAGACAGTATCTCCAGCACCGAAAGCAGGGTCGACAACAATCATTTCGGGCATCATCTGCAGTAGCAGACAAGTCACTATTCATGAATAGTAAAATCACTTTTAATATTCATCCATCATTATTCACCCACGTGAATCCACAGTGGTCCGACAGCATCTTCAGCTTTCGGCTCCTTTCCAGCAGAGGCACATGCCATCCTGTTTTCCCGCTCCATCCTCAATCATTCTCCTTGGCCTATATCAAGAAGAAAGAAGGAGGATCCCAGGACCCTTCTCTTTGGAGAAAAACGGGAACAACAAAAATCCAGATCAAATTGTAAACAGTATCTAGAATAGGAAGAGAGTTGCTTGCGAGCTCAATAATCTCTGTTTTCGATTCTAATAGGCAGTAGCCGTCATCTGTTGTAAGTCTGTGACTTCAAGTTTTATAAAACGTATTTTCAGAATTATCTGTATCATTAATTTGAATTCATTAATTTCATTATGCAAATTATTTTCAATATCTGTTTTATCTTCACCATGGTCTTTGACCTCAGAGTTTCATTCTTCAATATCTGTTCATCTTCCGCACCTGCAATAGCTAAGCCTTTCGGTGAGGAAAGCTTCCATGTATATATATATATATATATATATACATACATATAGGGATTCTTCCAATAGGCTTATTTAAGGGATCCTTTATAGGGCCCAAAGCACACCCGCCCCGGGGGGGAAAAGTTGATGCAAATAGATGAATTTTTATTCTACGTCTTTGAGTTATATACCCTCGTTTAATTTTGGTCATTAAATAAATGAAACTTTGATGAATAACTAACCAATTTCCTTTCTTTGAGTTATCCGTTCTCGTATCCTAGACTATTAATAACAAAACAGATTCTTCCAATGTATAAAATGAAAATTCCAATGCTTTTGCTACTATAACCTTCCCAAGCACAATTTTTTTCAAGGCATTTTACTTAGAAAAAAAATTACATCGTATTTCAACAATCCACCTGATCATCTTTTAGGTCTTCCCTCAAATATCGTCTCTACAAAAATATCCAAATCCGAAACCATTTGACCATTTGATTAAATGGTAGTCAAAAGAATATTTCCTTCAAAAACCGTATTCATCTATTTTATTCAATACAATTGGATGTCTTAATGGTTTTGGTGTGACAGCCCGTCCCGAGAAATATCATCATAAATGTGAAACGACGAATTTACCCTCAAGCGTTGAATGCGTAATTGCATTTTAGTTAAAATTATGGTCCAATTCACTTAGTTCCTAAATTATTGGACCCAATGGGAAATTTGAAAACCTTGTGTTGTGATAGGTGGGTAAGATTTGGACACCCACACACCACACATCACTTTCTTTCTCTTCTCTCCCGTGTTCCTCTTTCTGTCTCACCCTCGAACTCACTCTCTCTCTTGTCTCTCACGGACGGACCAAGACCAAAGGATGCCAAAACTGCACAGATCGACGCCCATGTGAGCTTATTCTTGATCCATAGGTCCTTATGAACTCATTCGTACAGGTTTTAAGAATTGGGAACCATGAAAACATGATGAAACCGTAAGCTTTAACTTGGGTACTGTTCACACACTTCCATTTGAGGACATTTTAAGGAATTTGGAGATCACCACAGGTCCTAGAACATCCTCACGAGTCTCGAGGATGTTCGTTGGCACGAGTTGGACGTCGGGATAGCCCAGTTCGAACTTGGCCGATTTTGGAGAATTTCACATCGTGATTTCAAACGTTTTTGAGGTGTTTTGAAGGTATAATCCTTTTCCCCTCGTAATTTAAAGCATGTAGGAAGAAAAATGAGCTAAAATGGTGCAAAAACGAGTAAGAAAACCTGAGTTGCAGGTTTCCGGCGCCGGCGAGTTTTCCGGCGACGCGAGGTAGGGGATGACGCGCGTGGGTCCGTGGCCTCCCCGGCGCATGGGGGTGCGTGACACGTCCTAAAATTTTTCTAAAAATTTGTACGGGTTTGTGACGTCGAGTATGTCACGTTGGTATATTCAAATGCCAAATTTGATCAACGTATGATAAGTTATTTCTAAAGTTCCATTTATGTACGTTAAATAACGTTTATTCAGTTACTTCTCATATAGGCGAGGCCTATCCCGAGGACGAGCGTAGCCAGGCTAGGCGTGGGGGCTACGATCCGATTATTTATCAGTGAGTGGGCAATTTGTTTTCCGTACATACCTATATATATTGCTATTTTCCCAGAAAGTGAATTTAAATGATGAAATGATTTGAGATGCCATGCAAAGTATCTATTTACTTTAATTATGAATTTATGTTGCATATAATTGTGATGGTGCTGCGAACACATAGGTAAGTATCATGTAAGATTCTATACTAGTTATGATGAGAATGAAATGATGTGATGTGATATGGATGAATGAAATGATGTGATGTGATATGGATGAATGAAATGATGTGATGATGGCTCATAAACCTGCACATTGATATTAGTGCTCCCGCCCAGAGTTAGGGGCACAGTCTTTCACGTGTTGTTCACCTCTCGCACCGCGTGCTCACCTTGGATCCAAGTTAGGTTCACAGTCCTGTCGTATAGACCACCTTTGAGTGGGTTCGACTCGTAGGTGACCCGCGAATCATTCGCACAGTCTTCACGTGATTATAACACTAGAGCATATTATGTTATATACAGTGATGAGATGCAGACCACTAGATGTGGTATTGATTTATGTGCAGGATATATATATATATACAGCCGAGGGCTGAGTTGATATGATAAGATGGTGAGATGATTATGAGCTATATATGCAGCTGAAGGCTGAGATGATTATTATATATTTATTCACATCACAGATTTATGATATGAGCATGCAATTGAGATATTAGTTATGATACTTTGGCATGGCATACATACAGATATTTCCAGCATGATTTTAAGATATATATGTATATGAGTATACTTTATTTCTGGGGAATTATACAGGTTTTAGTGAGAGGGGTTACAGCTTTTGAGAAAAGAATGATTTGAAAAAGATTTGTTTTACTGACCCACTTAACTTTGTTTTTCGCCCCTCCAGGTATTAAGTAGTGTTCGTTGGTGGCATACGAGGATTTTCCGGACGTTCTGACAGAATTCACTTATGTAGGACCACCTGCGGGTGTTATTTCCATTTAGTACTTTCTGCTTGGCTGCACGTAGACCATTTATGCTCTGGTTTGTAAAAGCACTATAAATTCTCTCACTAGCACGTCACCTTAGTTTGGACTGCTAGCCGTTTGGTTTTAGTTGGTTCGTATCTTCTAATTAATCTTGCTTCCGCGCTGTGCACATGGTTACGTTACGCTCACGTGACGGCTAGCACGCCCCACTTTCGGGTCGGGATGTGTCATTTGGACTATTCTAAGTTTTTGCAAAGATAATCAATGAATAATGTACAAATCATTGGAAAAAGTTACAAAATAAACACTACAAGTGTATTTCAAATAAAATGATTTTAAAAATCCCTCAACGGAAGGGAAGTCTCTATATCCTCAATATGTGTGTATGTACTGTAGTAAAAGACTAACAGTCCCAACCAATTCAAGAAAGGGGTGTGCTATCCACACACCCCTTTTTACTTCTCACACACCCCTATTAATTTCTGTCCATTAAATCTTCTTCAATTCTTCTAATCCGACGGCCGAAATCCAAAAAGATGTGGGAGAAGTAAAAAGAGGTGTGTGGATATCACACTCCTTCAAGAAAAAGGAGGACCAAGCAAAGTGGAAGTGATGTAATATTTTGTTAATCATTCTGTTCAAGATTTCAATAACTCCTCCCTCTCTGACTGTTCACCAGTAGAAAAGAAAGGTAGAAAAGGATTTCCCCTTTACAATTACAAAGATACTAATTTAACTACTATTTAATACAATTTTTATTTCAATTGTTAGATGATAATAGTATTATATATATTTTCACATAATTATATTTAATTGTCAGATGATTATAGCCAATCCCGAAAGATGTATAGCAGATTCATATGTATAAATATTTATATGTATTTTGGGTAATATAGAGGCTAATTGTCATTACGAAATGATAATTTACTTCCTATAGGGTAAGCTTGTCAATCATATGGGAAAGTTGCCACCATCCGCAGCTATGGGACCGTTATTCCATTACGGTCATACAAGTCTCTCCACACCACTACTTCCTTTAAGTTTGTACTATTATAATATTATACGTTGCCGGCTAGAGAACAAAGACAAATTTCGGTCCTAATTAGGTTAATCCGTACCATTTTATTAATGATATTACATTTTTTTTAAAATTATCGTGCCAGTTATTATAATTTCAAAACAAAAAAAAAAGAGATCGCGGTATCAACGATATGTTTACTTTTTCATGTGTCAACTTGTCGGCCAAACAACAGCGCACTTATTTCTTACTTAAGTCCGTAGATCAAGCAAAGCAACTGGGCCAATATTTGCACACAATATGGATTTACTTTCTGGATCTCACACTCTAGAGTCTGCAGACCAAGCAATTCGAACTGTTTAATTTAAATCTTGCGATCTTCATTAGCCCATCCACTGTTCCACCTCACACACACACTCTCTCTCTCTCTCTCAACATCCATATATTTTTCTCTCTTGAAAGGTCTGGATTGCTCTGTGGATTCCAGAGTGTGAGATCATGAGAGGATCTCAATCACACAGTATGTAGGACTCACTAGAAAACAGTAATATTATATTCTTATTGTGAGAGTCTAATGCACTATTATGGTGTATGCAAATTAATTTTTTGAAGAGTCAACCTAACCAATGGTGTTTCGACCAAAAAAAAAGAAAAATAAAAAAAAACCTAACCAATGGTGTTAACCGCCCTCTAATATTTTGGTCGGCTGTTCTTTTTGCCACAACATACATATGAAACAACTTTTCTTCCTCCATCAACGTTTTTACCATCCTCGATCACCTAGTGATATATCATTCAACATTATTTTCAGGTTTTTTATATGAAGCCTTGATCACCCCAAGGGACATTCTTCCTAAGAATATTTTATAAATACATTTCAACGATCGAAATCATTTAAATAGATTCTCGTTTAAGGGTTATTTTTGCAAAAAATCACTAAATCCAAAAATATGATCGTTTAAAATGTACAAAAAATCGTGGTTTATTAGATAAAGTTGAGATGCCAAACGGCTATCAAACGGATGAACAATTGTCCATTTAACTGATTTTTGACAAAAATAACTTTTAAAAATAATATCTAGAAATTAAACAGTTTCGATCGTTAAACCATGCCCACTCTAAAACAAGATGTTTTCAAGAAAGTTCGCATTGTATTAACTGGTGAGGGGAGAGTGAAGCAAAGAGTAGAGTAAAGTGGGATGGCCACAAGGGTATAGTGTACACGTCACACTGGTTGATCTTGCTGGCTAATCCTTCCTATTCCACTCCACTACAATTAAAACAAAGAATTTTATGCTCTAGTTTCTTCTATATGCTGAAATCACCAATTCACCGCCACAAATTATAATCTTGTTAATTATTCTAATCGAGGCACATGATGCTATCTCCCACCTAACACATTTTTTGGAGAAAGATGTGGCTTTTACAGGTTGAGAAGAAACTTTTCTAATAATAAGACCATTTAGTCATCAAATTGTATAAAAACAGATGAATTGATTCGGTAAAAATATATAAATTGTGTATCTAATTTTTTTATAATTAATTGACTAAATGATCTTAGTTTTAATTGATTTTTTTTTACAAAAAAATGACTTTTACAAAATAATTTATAATATAAACTGTTTCGATTGTAGGAGCAAAGTTGTATAAATAGGTCACGATGTATTTTCATAAGGAACTTCTCATGAACCTTAAGAACACAAGCTCTTCTCTTATTTTTATGATGAAGACTTCTCTTTAAACTTGTATGGCCCTTGCCAAATCGTTGATATTGAATCAGAGGAAAAGCCAAGGCAAAAAATAGGAAGAACACGGCAAATAATGCAGATATTCAACACAAACACTCATGAGCTCTAGTAAAGTGGAAGATCCTAAACTCAAATCTTGATCATTATACTAGAAAGTAGAAACCACTATACACGATATATATATACACGGCCTTTAAGGGGAGGGATCCCCATTTAAAAAAAAATATATGGACACGCTCCCCACCGTTAGATTGGCTTTAATAAAATTGTGTGGTTGTGATTAAAACACAAGCCACACACTCAACCACACAATTTCATTAAAATTAAATCCAACGGTGGGGAACTTGTCCCAATTTTTTTTGAAAAATAGGGATCCATCCCCTTAAAGGCTTTCTATATATAAATAAATAAATAAATATATATGTTTTATAGGAAGAAGAGTTTTCTTCTTCTTTTCTTTAAAGGAAATGAACGGAAAAAGGATTAAGAGTATCTCTAAGGAACTAGCTAGGCAAATGCATGTTGGCGCGCCACATCAGTAAAAATTAACTTCAATTAACTAGATAAATATGCACTAGCTAGGCAAATGCATTTTGGTGAACCACATCAGTAAAAATCCACGTCAGTAAACTAGCTAGATAAACATGCCCTAGCTAGGCAAATATATTTTGGTGCGCCACGTCAGTAAAAATTCACTCCTGTTAACTAGATAAATATGCGTAGGCAAAAAAATCCAATGCCAAAACTATTTTGCCTTTTTGAGTAAGGAAAATTATACCCTAAATTTTTTTTCTATACAATGGCATATTTACAATACTAAAAGGTAAGGGAATATAATTACGCAAATGCAAACACAATCATATCATATTTTCTAGACATTTCTCTAACAAATTGACACATCCATTATAGTAACAAGTTTTTCATGAGGCAAATATTGAAGGCAAAGTGCCGCATAGGTCACCCTGACCCTGGCTATTTATTTGCATCAAAATGTTTCCTCATCCCTTGGAGATGCCCCAAGAAAGAAAAAGTACGCATGAATGCGAGTGGGTTAGTAATCCCTAGCGTTAGCCTAAGCAGTGATAAGTTATAAAAAAAAATGTTTTAAGGCTTCATTACTTTTACTACTCTTGATTTGAAAAAATTAAAAAAATTTATAATAAATACAACTAACACCTTATTTGATTGACAAAGATAAATGTTTTAAATAATTACTAGCAATTCTGAAGAAATAAGCTTATTTGATTAAAAAAGAGATTTGTGGTAAGACAAAAATGAAGCAGCGAGTGAAAAGCGTAAATCCCAAATTATACAGAAAAGTCTCACATCATACAAAGTTAATAAACTTCGAAAAGTCTTCATAAGCCGGAAAAATATAAATCTACCAAAGAATTAAACAAATTCCTCTGAATATGTAATATCTACCAAAGAAAGTGAATCTACCAGACCATATATCTTCTCATTTTAATTGAACAAAGGGGAAAGTCTTAAAGTAGCTAGGGCACACTTAGGACACCACTAAGACCTGAAGTACAGTTTCTTCCTATTCTGTTACTTTCCAAGCTTTGTCCTCATCTGCTTTAACTTTCCCGTGGCTTCTACACCTCATATGGCCCCTAGCTAGTATTGTCAAGGGTCACTAACTAACATCCATAATTGCTCAAATTGGAAGAAGAAGAAGCTAACTAGTGATCTCCATCAGTTTATTTCCTTTTTTTCCACACCATACCAAGACAAAGCTAATCTTGTTTGTGGAAACATTCATATCTAGTTTGTGGAGTAATGTTCTCTTGTTATATTTGTCCGTCAAACAAATACTTGTACTGACATATTATAAATTTGATTCACACAAGAATCAGCTACACTAAATACCTCAAATTCACAAAATTTGAGAAGTTCCTCACAACAATCAATTTGATTAGTGACTAAATAATCTCTAAACTTGGCTCAAATTTGTATTAATTTTGATGGATATGATCAAGTGATTGTGTAGCGTCTTCACTCGTATGAATGGGTAGTTAGAGGCCTATGATGTGAATACAGATTATGAGAGTTGCACTAACAGATCAATTTCTTGCCTCGATTATTGCATTCAAAGTGGCTGACATCAGATCGATAAAGTGCCTATCACAAAAAGCATGCGTGGAACACATGGACGGTGCAGATGGCAAGATGCATTATCAGCAGTATTATAATCACATACAATACAATAATCATAGAGCCACTCAACATGGAAAATGGGTAGTATATATCTCAGTACTGGACAGCAAAGCTTCCATGTACAAAAAGAAGAAAACAGCAGAAGAAGGAATCAGAGAGACAAAGGCCCAAGGGAATTGAAAAGAAAAGAAAAAAGGGAAAGGAATCATCAAAGGAGCATAATTGTCAGTGATGAAAATGGTGCAAGATCAAGAACAAATCAGAAAGGGGCCATGGACTGAGCAAGAGGACTTCCAGCTGGTGTGCTTTGTGGGCCTGTTTGGAGACAGGCGATGGGATTTCATAGCCAAAGTTTCAGGTTTGAAGGTGGCGGGAGACAAGTAATAGGTATGGTTATTTGGAGATGGTCGGTTTTTGCAAGGAGCTACCATTTAACCAACATATGTATGGTGTGGTTTTGTTACTTGTAGGTTTGAAAAGAACAGGTAAGAGTTGCAGGTTAAGATGGGTTAATTACTTGGATCCTGGCCTCAAAAGAGGAAAGATGACTTCTCAAGAAGAGCTCCTTGTGCTTGAGCTTCACACCAAATGGGGAAATAGGTTTGACCTAAACAAACAAAGCATCTCAATTATTAATTCACGTTTTTCGTCATTTGTTTTCCGTTATCTAAACATTTCAATCGTCCGACGCTAACATGCTATGTTTCCAGACTATGATCAGGACAAAGAAATTATATTTAAATCCGGAACACAGGATTTTGATTCACAGCCTCATAACATAAAAATCCGGAATTTTCTTAGAAACCCTAAATTTCAGTTCTTCTGAATTTGAGTTTACTTGACATAGAATGAAATTTTTTGTGCAGGTGGTCACGAATTGCTAGAAAATTACCTGGGAGGACAGACAATGAGATCAAGAACTACTGGAGGACTCATATGAGGAAGAAGGCGCAAGAGAAAAAGAGGGCTGTGTCTCCCTCATCATCTTCTTCCAATTGTTCCTCCTCATCAAACATCACCACAGCTGAAGGAGGGGCAAGCTTCTACGACACCGGTGGGAAGGAAACCAAAGCATCATCAGGAGGAAAGAAAACCGGAGGAGGAGACGAAGCGAAAGAAGACGAGAAAAGGGAGCAAAGGGAGTACTCACTAGACGATATATGGAAGGACATCAATCTGACAGAAGTGAACAGTATTGAACCAGTTTATGATGGCAACCTTTCTTCTTGTCCTCTAATGGCTTCTCCGACGCCTTGGGAATACTGTTCCGACTTGCTTTGGAAAATGGATGAGGAAGAAGAGAGTAAGAATATGTTTCTTCCTACACCAAGTGGTGATCACCAATTTCTGTCATGCTATGAATATGGAAAAGCATCTCTAACTGGCTGATGATGATTAGGATTTTATTTATTAAGATTTGTTCATATGTGAAATAGCAGTGTTTAAATTAAGGAAAGCTTCTAACCTGTGTAATAACACGGGTCTGATCGGGTGCACCAGCCAGCCATCAGATGCAGATCACTTTGTTTTATGTATTACTACTAGTTGTAATTAGAGGTGGCAAATCAACCTATCGGATTGTTAATAGATACCAGTTAAGACCTATTTGATTTGATTTTACCATAATATAGAGGTGAGATTCTTAGTGATGATGATGGTTTACGATAAATTCAAACTAAATAGGTCTTAATGGGTATCCATTAACAACCAATGGGTTGATTTACCACCTCTGTAGTTCCTGTTCTCTCTGTCTTGTGTGTTTTTCAATTTTCAGTGAGGATTGAGGAAACAGAGAACTTCAAAGCTTCCTATCATGTTGGTGTGGCATGTCCATGGAAGTATATTGTATATATGCTTTTGAGGTTTAATTTTGAATCAAGTTGGTGTAGTCTACCATATAAATTTTCTTTTTTTATTTCGCTTATATATATGTTATATTATGGAAACTCTATATATGCAAGGTTTTACGGAAATATATATAGGGCAACGGAAAGTATGCAAACATTGTTGAAATTGCTCTGACCAAGTACAAACAGTACCAAAGTTGCTTGATGAAAAATTGGAAATGACACTAGATGATTAGAGCTAGAGAAACCATAAAAAAGAATGTTATTATGCACTCATATCAAACCCATTTAACCATATTTCAAGAAGAATCTTGAATTATGAGAATAAGAACCTTTCATGAAAAAAATTAAAAAGGTTCTACTATTATAGCTTTCCCAGAGATACTGTTTCGCTTTTATTTTTCAGTGGGAAAATTAAAGCTGCAACTTTGTCTGCAACAAGAAAAGTAGACAAATTCCGGGTATTATGAATTAATTACTAATTAACTGGTTTTTCATTGAACCTAATTAACGGTTGAAAACCAAGAATTAGCATATGAACAAAGTGGGGTGGAATGACTTAATTGGGACATAAATTTATAAAACAACGCTTTATCTTACTAAATAAGATGCTCAATTATGCACACATAAATTTATAAAAGTAAGATAAACAAAGAGTATACATGCTACTCGGGCTACCTCACCCAGCATGGGGAAAAACTTCTTTTGAGGAGTGGTCCAGGAAACATGGTCTTGTCATTAATCCATTTGTTAATTAAACTAGTACTTTAGTGCTTATATGTCCAAATCTATTTAGGGTGCGTTTGTTGCACTGGACTATCTCGGACTGGACTAAGCTCAGGGATTAAGTTAGACTAGCTTAGACTAGACTAAGCTGGATTAATTTAGTGAAGCGTTTGTTTCAGTGTCGGACTAACATGTAAAAAAATATTTTTCTTTTTTTTTTCCTTTTTCTTTTTCCTTTACCATTTTCCAGACCACACTTTCTCTGTCGACAAAGTTCTCCCTTTTCTCCATTTTTTCTTGAAATGTTATCCTCACAACCCAGAATCATCGTCTGCTTGATTGGGTTCTTCTGATAATCCCCATGTGGAGCCTCTGCAACCACAGCTTCATCTCAATATTTTGAACCCAATTAAAAATAAACCCAAACAATCCAATTTTCCAACAAATCTTTTAAACTAGACAAATTATTAAAATCGCAAATGACAAGTTCACTGCTTGGATCCCAAAGATCAAAAGAGAGAGTAGTGCTTGGAGAAACCCATATTGATCCAATTTCTCCAGTAGATCTTTGCAATCTATTTTTTCCTTCAAACCTCTATCTTCGAACCCAGCCTTCGAACCTCAGTTTTCAAACCTAGCCTTCGGTCATCAACCCCAGCCCTCAACCAATCGTAATATCAAGTAAACTTTCTCTTTTCTAATTGATCCACCGGATCGAGCCTGACCCATCGGTGGTGGAAAATAGATTTTGGGATTCAGGTGGTGGGTTGGGCTGGCGGTGCACAGAGCAAGGGAAGATCCATGCGAGGAGAAAGTGGGAGGATTTGACGGCGAGGTCGTCCAATAGGAAGAAAACGCAACGCGACGAGAGGATTTAACAGCAAGGTCGTCCAGTAGGAAGAGAACGCGACGGTGAGGTCTTAGCAGTCCGTTTCATTTTGGGGGGACTATCTAACACCCTTTAGCAAGGTCGATAGTCGGGACGAGTCCCACCTAGTCCCACTAAACCTAATCCTTGTCCAGACCAAACAAGGGACTACAGTCTAGTCCAGTCCAGTCCCCCCTAATCCGGTCAAACAAACACACCCTTAGGGTTCTATAAAATTTGTTTAATTATATATTGATAGCGTAGTGGTCCATTTAGAACTGCACAAACATATTTTCCAGTAACATCAGCTTTTCATGCGCAAAAACCATTAATATTGAGAGGTTTAATAAAATACCTCCGGCACTGTTTACTTTTAACGAAAAACCATTTTTTACCTTTAACTGTTACTATTTATTATACTTTTAAAAATGATTTTTCGTTAAAAGAAAAGTTTTCAAGCCCTTTTCGTTAGTTTTCCTTTTAATATTTCATCATTTCATTTCCTAATGAATTAAACTCAGAAAGCTCTTAGCTGGAGATCTCCTAATGATCTTGCAAATTTAGCCTCAAATCTTTCAAGAACACAGTTTGATTGCTTTACTTATTTTTTTTCTTTTTCTTTTTTTTTAATATAACCACTTCCTTAGTTTACAATATCAGGCCAATCGAAAAGGCAGAAACTATTTATAATATCAGACCAGTCACAAAAGGCAGAAACTATTTATCAATGTGGAAACATGATTCATACACAGGTCTTTATTCGAAGGGATCCCCATTTTTGGGTTAAAATGGGGACTAATTGTATGGCTCACTTCATGTTGAACTTCAACTATTCGAATTGTCTATTTTGTAAGTCTCGATTCATAGATCATTCTTGAAAAAATTCAATTTAATCAAAAACCATTTGCCTATTTAATTATCACGATGCAATTTTATTGTTTCTTGTAGAACAAAGTGTTCGTCAATTTCTTTGAACTCAATTAAATGTCTTAAATATTTCCAATTTAGCTAGGGTTATGTGAGCGGAACCCTACCATGGTTCGCCTCATTCTGCGTGAGCTAAGTCCGCCTCATTTTGCATGTCTCAAGCCCGCCTCATTTTACATGCTTCGAGTCCGCCTAACACCCATGTTTTTTTGACAAAAATGCAAATTTTTTATTTTCGCAAAATATTTTTCCTAAACATTAAGTTAAACTTTTTAAGGAATTTGAAAGCAGGTTTATGGTTTATTGAGCAACAAATGTATATTTAGTAGAATATTTTAGTCGAAAACTAAAACAATAAGTGAAAAATATAGTAGTGAGCCCCATAACATTGTCAAATGAGGTTCTACACTCAATAATCTCAACGGAAAGTCTCACTTTAATTTTCAAAACTTCACATTGAGGCGAAGGTGAAAATAAAAAATTGAATGGTGATTTATGTACGAATTTGCAAAACCAACTGAAAACCGTAAGTGTTAATCCACGTTTTTTGTAAAAATGCAAATTTTTTATTTTCTCGAAATATTTTCCTTGAATATTAAGAAGATCTTTATAATGTATTTGGAAGTGTATTTAAAATTTATTGAGCAACAAGAGTATATTTAGTAGAATATTTAAACCCAAAAAGTAAAAAAAAAAGGTGAAAAATATAGAGATGTTAAAATGTATATTTAGTGTATAATTTTTAATTAAAAAAAAATAGAGATGTTCAAACTTAAAATTATCTGGGGGTGAGGCTTAAACAAAAAATAACAAAATTTTGTTTTGTTAAATAGTCTTTCACCCTCCTTTGGTTGACAAAGAATGTTCTATTAATATATTGTAACATCCCACATCGACCAACAGAGAGGGGGTAATGTGCCTTATATGTACATGCTCCTCTTCATATAGCACGAGGCCTTTTGGGAGCTCACTGGCTTCGGAACTTCGAAGTTAAGTGAGTTCGAGCGAGAGCAATCCCATGATGGGTGACCCACTGGGAAGTTCTCGTGTGAGTTCCCATAAACAAAACTGTGAGGGCGTGGCCGGGGCCTAAAGCTCACAATATCGTGCTACGACAGAGCCGAGTCCGCGATGTGACATAATGGTATCAGAGCCCTCCATATAGCATGAGGCCTTTTGGGAGCTCACTAGATTCAGAGTTCGTCAGAACTCCGAAGTTAAGCGAGTTCGGGTGAGAGCAATCCCAAGATGGATGACCCACTGGGAAGTTCTCGTGTGAGTTCCCATAAACAAAACTGTGAGGGCGTGGCCGAGGCCCAAAGTTGACAATATCATGCTACGGTAGAGCCGAGTCTGGGATGTAATAGAATGGTATCAGAGCCCTCTAGATAGCACGAGGCTTTTTGGGAGCTCACTGGCTTTGGAGTTCGTTGGAACTCCGAAGTTAAGCAAGTTCAGGCGAGAGCAATCCCAAGATAGGTGACCCACTGAGAAGTTCTAGTGTGAGTTCCTAGAAACAAAAACGTGGGGTCATGGCCGAGGCCCAAAGCTCACAATATCATGCTACGACGAAGCTGAGTCTGCGATGTGACAGAATGGTATGAGAGCCTTCCATATAGCACGAGGCCTTTTGGGGGCTCATTGGCTTCGGAGTTCGTCGAAACTCCGAAGTTAAGCGAGTTCGGGCTAAAGAAATCCTAAGATGGGTGACCCACTGGGAAGTTCTCATGTGAGGTCCCAAAAACAAAACTGTAAGGGCGTGGTCGGGGCCCGAAGCGGACAATATCGTGCTACAGCGGAGCCGAGTCTGGGATGTGATATATATAGTTCAAATTTAGGTAAAATAAAAATTAACAAAAAAAAGTTCAAATATCTTTAAATTTAGATTTTAAATCGTTGATTATGAGTGTTTAAATACGAATTATAATACATTTTGTACGAAAAAATATATTTTGAAGAACATGCATATGATAGTTTGTTGTAGTGGTAAGAAAAATAAAAGAAAAATTAACAATAATGAACAAAAATGATTCAAATTCTTGAGGGTGCATGAAAGTCACGCGTGACTTTTTGGCTACTCTAAGTCACGCTTGACTTTCTGGCCCCTGCAAGATTTAGATCATTTTTGTTAATTTTTCTTTTATTTATCTTACCACTATAACAAACTATCATATACAGTTTCTTCAAAATATATTTTTCCGTGCATGGAGCCCGACTTGTTTTCTAAGTACCTGGGAGTTCGCCTCGGTTTGCGTGTACAGAGCTCGCCTTGTCTTGTATGCCTGGGTTCGCCTATTTTTGCATATGAGGAGTCCACATCGTTTGCGTGCCAGAAACTCACCCCTATTTGTGTCCACGGAGCCCACGTCATTTTGGCGTGCACATAGCCAGCCTAGTTTTCCGTGCACGGAGCTCGCCTCGTTTTGCATCCACCCAGTTTTTTGTTAGCATAGCCCACTTTATTTTTTGTGCCATGGTTCGCTTCGTTTTGCGTGAACAGAGTCTGCCTCGTTTTGCGGGAGTCAAACCCGCCTAACGCCCATGATTTTTTTGACAAAAATGCAAATTTTTTATTTTCGCAAAATATTTTTCCTCAGCATTAAGTTAAACATTTTAAGGAATTTGGAAGCAGTTTTACGGTTTATTGTGCAAACAATGTATATTTAGTATAATATTTAAATAATATAGTAGTGAGTCCCAGAACATTGTCAAATGGGGTTTTACACTCAACAATCTCAACGGAAAGTCTCACCTTAATTTTCAAAACTTCACATGAAGCGAAGGTGAAAATAAAAAGATTGAACGGTGATTTATGTATGAATTTGCAAAATCAACTGAAAATCGTGAGTGTATCCACGTTTTTTTTTTGTAAAATATGCAAAATTTTAATTTCTCAAAATAATTTCCGTGAGTATTAACGAAACCTTGATAATGTATTTGCAAGCAGATTTATGATTTATTGAGCAACAAGAGTATATTTAGTAGAATATTTAAGCCCAAAAGTAAAAAATTAGGTGAAAAATCTAGAGATGTTAAAATCTATATTTAGTGTATACTTTTTAATTATTATTTTTTCAATGGGTCGTCGAGGGGAGGGAGGGGGATTTAACGGGAATGGGTCGTTGGGGGGGGGGGGGGGGGGACGAGGTTGCTGAGCTGGGTTTCTAGGGGGATTAATGGGGAGGTGGGTTTGTGATTAATTGGTTTCTGGTTTTGGAGGTTGCGGGCAAGGCTTTCAGCTTTTGACTTTTTTTTATAAGAAGATTCAGGTTAAAAATAATAATAATAAAATACCATGTGGCACACATTTGGCAGCCACGTGGCACAAACGTGGCAACCACGTCAGCACAGATCAATGGATGAAAAATGTAACGGATGTACTATTTTGAAATAAAATAGTACTTGAGGTATGAAAGTGAAATGTTTTAAAGATGTTGTATGGGGTCGTGTAAGACCTCAAACCTGAGGGGTTATTGTGTAATTTATCCAAGAAAAAATTAACAAAAAAGAAAAAGAAATTTTTTTTCAAATATCTTTAAATTTAGGTTTCAAATCGTTAATTATGTGTTTAAATAAGAATTATAATAGATTTTGCACGAAAAAATATATTTTGAAGAACATGAATATGATATTTTGTAAGGGTAAGAGAAATAAAAGAAAAATTAACAATATTGATAAAAAAAAATGATTCAAATGCTTGAGGGTGCCAGAAAGTCACGCTTGACTTTAGGTCACCTGGAAGAATTTGGATCATTTTTGTTAATTTTTTTTTTATTTCTTCTACCACTACAGCAAGCTATAATATTCATGTTCTTCAAAATATAATTTTTTCGTGCATGGAGCCCAACTCGTTTTCTGGGCACTTAAGAGTTCGCCTTGTTTTGCATGAGTGGAACTCACCTTGTCTTGTGTACCTGGGTTTGCCTCATTCTACACGTGAGGTGTACACATCGTTTTGCATCCATGGAGTTCATGTTGTTTTTGCGTGCACGAAGCTTGCCTCGTTTTCTGTGCCCAGAGCTTGCCTCGTTTTGTGTGCCAAAACCCGTTCGTTATCTATGAGTAGAGCCCACCTTATTTTTTGTGTCATGGTTTGTCTCGTTATACGTGAGTTGAGTCTGCCTCATTTTGCATGCGTCAAGCCGCCTAACATCCATGTTTTTTGACAAAAATGCAAAAAAAAAAAAATTGCAAAATATTTTTCCTGACCACTATGTGACAGCCCGTCCTGAACTTCTAATTCTTGATAATGTGACATGATGAATTTACCCTCAAGCGTTGAAAACGAAATTGCATTTTGAGTTAAAATCATGGTCCAATTACATAATTTCCTACACTTTGGGAACCTATGAGAACTAGGGAAAATATTTGTTTGGATTGGTGGATTTGAGACCACACAAACTCACCCTCTCTCACCACACTCCCGTGTCCCTCTCTCAGTCTCTCAAACTCTCAGACTCACTCTATCTCTATCTATCTCGAACTCACTCTTTCCCTCTCTCATCCTCATCGTACGGACATCACTCGAACCCCCATAAACCTCACAGATCGAGGAAACAAAGACCACCATCGTCTTCATCTCATTACTACGAGTTCATCCATACAAATTGCAGGTAAGGATAGTGTCGTTTTCACGTCGAACCACTTACCTCCAAGATTATCATTGTTCATGCATTTTCATATACGTGATTTTTAGGGGATTCTAAGCTTATAGGAAGCTTCTTGACGTCTCCACGAAGCTCGGGAACGTTTGTTTGAAGATTTTGGACGTCGAGAAGGGAGGAAACGACGAGTTGCAGATTTGACCGGAATATTGAAGCTTTTTCCGGCGAATTCTTGACGAGTTGGAGGTCGGGGAAGGTACGGTTTTGTTAGTCTTGTTGAGATCTTTAAAATGGTACCAATTATGTTGAAAATGGTGCAAAAATGAAGTAGAGATGACGATTTGAAATTCTGCCCAGTTTTCAACGCCGGCGAGATTTCCTGGCGTCTGGACAAAAAAGATGATGCGCGTGGGGGCGCGTGGCACCGTGGCCTCCTCGGCGCGTGGGCTCTAGGAAAATTTCTCTAAAAATTTGTACGGGTTCGTGACATCGAGTAGGTCACGTTAGTATATTCAAATACCAAATTTGAGCTATGTATGAGAAGTTATTTCTACAGTTCCGTATATGTGCTTAAATAACGTATTTTCAGTAAATTCTTATATAGGTGAGACATATCCCGAGGACGAGCGTAGCCAAGCTAGACGTGGGGGCTACGACCCGGCTACTTACCAGTGAGTGGGCAGTTTGTTTTCCGTATATACCTATATATATTGCTATTTTCCCAGAAAATGAAATTGAACGTTTAAAGGATTTGAGATGCCATGCAAAGTATCTATTTATTTTATTTATGCATTTATGATTGCATATAATTATGATTGGTGTTGCGGACGCACAGGTAAGTGTCAGGTGAGTTTTATATTAGTTATGATGAGAATGATGTGATGTGATGTGATTAGAGCTCATATACCTGCACCTTGATATTAGTGTTCCCGCCCAGAGTTAGGGGCATAGTCTTTCACGTGATGTTCACCTCCTGCACAGCATGCTCGCCTTGAATCCAAGTTAGGTGCACATCGTATAGACCACTATAAGTGGGTTCGACTCGTAGGTGACCCGCGAATCCTTCACACAATCTTCACGTGATTATAGCACTAGAGCGTACTTACTTTATATTCAGTGATGATGTGTAGACCATTAGATGTGGTATTGATTGGTGTGCATGATTGATATACATGATATGATGAGTTGATTATAAGCTATTATACAGCCGAGGGCTGAGTGATTATTGAGATTGATTATGAGTTATATATATGGCCGAGGGCCGAGATGAATACCTGACATTTAATCACATCCACAGAGTTATGATTTAGATTTCAGTTGTGATACTTTGGCATGACATACATTCATATTTTCCAGCATAATTTCGAGAATATCTATATATGAGTATATACTTTGATTCTGGGAAACTATACAGATTTTACGGAGAAGGGTTATACTTTTGAGAAAAGAATGATTTTGAAAAGATTTGTTTTGCTGACCCACTTAACTTTGTTTTTTACCCCTCCAGGTTCTAGGTAGCTAGAGTATCGTTGGTGGCTAACGAGGACCGTTCGGCAGTTCTGACAGACTTCTCATTGTGTAGGACACCATTTGGTGTTATTCGAATTTATTATTTCATGCTTGACTTCATTGACTTAGTTTGCTCTGAATTTGTATAATCACTATAACTTCGCACTCTAGCGCACTATCTTCTTAGGTTGCTAGTGGCGTGGTTTAAATTCGTTCATATTCTTATCATGAATCTTGCTTTCGCATCGTGCATATGGTTACGTCACGCTCACGTGACAGCCAGCATGCCCCACTTTCGGGTCGGGGTGTGTCAATTAAGTTAAACTTTGTAAGGAATTTGGAAGTAGTTTTACGTTTATTGAGCAACAAAAGTATATTTAGTAGAATATCTAAGCCGAAAACCAAAACAAAAGAGAAAAAAATAGTAGTGAGGCCCAGAGCATTGTCAAATGGGGTTCTACAATCAAGAATCTCAACGGAAAGTCTCACCTTAATTTTCAAAATTTGATAGTGAGGCGAAGTTGAAAATAAAAAGGTTGAACGTTAATTTATGTACGAATTTGCAAAACCAACTGAAAATCGTGAGTGTTAATCCACCTTTTTTGTAAATAATGATTTTTTTTTAAATTTTCTCGTAATATTTTCCATGAGCATTAAGGAAATCTTTATAAGGTATTTGGAATCGGATTTATGATTTATTGAACAACCAGTGTATATTTAGTAGAATATTTAAGCTCAAAAGTAAAAAAATAAGTGAAAAATACAGAGGTGTTAAAATGTATATTTAGTGTATATTATTTAATTTTTTTAAATTAGGGATGTTAAAATCACATGTATGTGAGGTTTAAACAAAAAATAGCAAAATTTTGTTTTGTTAAATAGTCTTTCACCCTCTTTGTGGCAACTAGAAAATCATGCATGACTATGTGGCTCATGCAAGAATTTGGATCATTTTTGTTAATTTTTCTTTTATTTCTCTTACCACTACAACAAACTATCATATTCATGTTCGTTAAAATATATATTTCCGTGCGTGGAGCTCAAATTGTTTTCTAAGCATCCGAGAGTTTGCCTCATTCTATGTGCTCGAAGCCCGCCTCATCTTGTGTGTTTGGATTCGCTATGTTCTGCATGTGAGGTGTTTGCATTGTTTTGCGTGCTAGAAGCCCACCATTTTTTGCGTCCATGGAGCCAGCTTTGTCTTCTATACGAGGCTGCCCTTGATTTGTGTAATGTATCCCGCCTCGTTTTGGTTGCCAGAAGCTTGCCCTGTTTTCTATGATATTTGAGACATCTAATTGAGTTCATTGTTTCCCGTTCGAAATGTTGAAGTCTGATGAGATTTAGCAAATTGATTTTTGTTCCTTAAAGGATAGTGTTCCTTTCTTTCTCTCCCATACAAAAACTTGGGAGAATAAACACACAAATCAATTTGCTTCAGAAGTACCTCTCGGTTGTATCTAAAAATGCATGACTCTTTATTTCCAACACTTGTGTCTCCTAATCAAAGCGTTTATAACATTACTGAAAACTTAATCCGAATTTAAAATTAATTAATACTAATTAATTTTAACTTCCAAGGTCCCAATTGACCCAAAGGCCCAAGGCCCAAGTCTTGATTAATTAATATTATGGTTTATACACAAGCCTAATCCACACAATTGAAAGGCCCAAGTCTTAATTTTCATTTCAAATGGTTCAAGTCCTAATTACTAATATAAGAGACAAGCCTAATATAAAACATACTGAAGAAATTGCGTTCTCCGATGTGGAGAAATTATAGTGTGGTACAGTTTTTAGTGTGACTGTTACATGGAGTGGTACACTATGTGTCACTATACAAATGATGAGATATGTGTGCTGAAAGGTTAATAACTTAAAAAATAAAATTTCTCACCACTCTTATCAAAATATATGGTGTACCACTTGTGTTCCGTCACAACTAAAAATTTCTCAGTAAACTACCATGCCATTTGTGATACTTCTATTCAAAATCTAACATGTGTTCTTATTTTATACGGTTGAAAATCAACTAGTTTTACTGTTAAAAATTAAAATTTAAAATTATGAAAACCGAAGAAAATTTAATGGAGAAAAACAGGGCAATAACCTCATGGACGACTATGGCGTCAAAGGAGGTGAGGATGTTAGAGTCGTAGGAGCCGGCGCTCCAGCAAAGCATGTACATGGCGAGCCGGACCTTGGGAGCCATGACAACTCTTTTGGTGTACCCGAGAGTATACGCCAGAAAAACTAACCATCCGTCGGCGATCGGGCCGTTTGAGTTTTATGACCGTAGGAGTCTCTAGGACTAGGGGAGTGGCACTCTTTGGTCTGATTCATCTTGGCGTTAGTGGATTCGAATCCGGCTGAGAAGAAACAGGCGCCGATGAGCTTGTGGTTGCAGAGGTTGGCTAGAAAGTGGATTCGAAGCCGCCGGATAATAAGCACCCTCGTAGCGCTTTCAGTCATTTAAAAAACACTTTCAAATGAGTCTTAAATATGGTTAGTTTTGCAAACAAATACTCGTCTAGTATCCCAGTATTCATAACTGTATGCTTCAATTTATATGAAAAAATGCAACAGCCGGTGCAGGTCTATACTGTCTGTGTTGGGAGAATTGTTGATGTTGGGTTTCTATTTTTAAGGTATAGAAAACCCTATTTTTCAAAGAAAAACTAACAAAAAGTTCTAAAAAAACTTTAGTTTCAATGAAAATGACAAAATAAAGTTATAAGTGAATGGTATCATGTGTGACTTTTTAAGGTACAAATATCTTTAACGTTAAAAGTGAACAGTAGCAAAAATGTTTCATTATGATTCTTTTTTTTTTTTTAAGGGTTTAGGGGTTAAAGGAAAATATACTGTTAAGTGACTTGCATGTTGCTCGCGTGAAAATATGAACAAAATTTTGAACGCAAAAATCTCAAAAGTAATTTGAAGCCATAGCTGCTGAAGGTCAATAAATATCCCCTGCCCACTCCAAACTATAGTTGCCGAGCGTCAATAAATATCCCCTGCCCACTTGGGCCCAATCCAAACCCGCCAAGTCGCCTGGATTTCTTAGTCCAAACGTCGAAAATGGGAAAGCCAGAAATGGCAAAGCTATCCAATCTCTATCTCTTGGCTTACAACTCTCTTCAGGCTGCTGCATGGTAAAACCCCCTCAACACTCAAACCCCACCTCCCCAAATTGTCAGATTTTTTTCAAATGCATATCAAAATTCTCTCATTGCAGGGCAGTTTGTCTCTCTCTAAGCTTGAGCAGCGCCTACAATGGCGCCTACGCTTCTGCTGGACACCTTATCTGTCAGTATTTTAGTTCTATTTGTTTCAAAGTCTGAAATTCTGATTAAATTAAACAAAGAAATTGTTTTTTTAGTGAAGTGTTGGGTTTACATTTTTTTCGGCTGCAGATTTGCTCCAAATGGTTCAGTTCTTGGAAGTTATACACGGAGCCGTTGGTATGTATTCTGAAAGACCCGATATTTAATTTATTAAGATTATGGGTTTTGTGTTTATATGTGTTTTGAAAATTGAGGTCTGGTGCCGAGTGGAGTGGTGTTTCCCCTGATGCAATGGGCAGGAAGGGCGCATTTTCTGTATGTTGTGCGCCAAACCCATGAGGTTTTCTTCTTTTCTTTTTATCTGTTTGTTTTATTTTCAGTTTAAGCACTAAAAACACTTATGGGTTTGATTATTAGAGATACGATGAGCTTTCTGTGAATATATTACATGGTGAGATGCATATATGGATATTTATGTTTAGGGATTTCAAGATCCCAATCTCGAATTCTCGAAATCATTTAAAATTGCTAGATAAGATAAATTAAGGATCTAGATGAAGATTAATCACATGTTTACTTAGAACCAGTATTATTTGACCATGATTTTGATCAACAACAACAACAAAAGTCTTCCTAGAACGCAATTGCTCTCGGTTCTGTGTCATGTCTTCTGTTAGATCCAAGTACTCTAAGTCTTTTCTTAGAGTCTCTTCCAAAGTCTTCCTAGGTTTTTCTCTACCCCAGTCTTCCTAGGTCTTTCTATACTCCTTCGGCTTTAGATCTTTGTCTCATAGTCGCATCTTCTAACCAGAGCGTCAGTAGGTCTTTGTTGCACATGTCCAAACCACCGTAACTGATTTTCTCACATTTTCCTTCAATTTCCGCTGCTGCTACTGTACCTCGAATATCCTCATTCTTAATCTTATCCTTTCTCGTGTGCCCACACATCCAACGAAACATCTTCATCTCCGCTACACCCATTTTATGTACGTGTTGATGCTTCACCGCCCAACATTCCATGCCATATAGCATCGCCGGCCTTATTGCCGTCTTATAAAAAATTTCCTTGAGCTTCAGTGGCATGCGACGGTCACACAACATGTCGGATGCACTCTTTCACTTCATCCATCCAACTTGTATTCTATGGTTGAGGTCTCCATCTGAATCTCCGTTCTTTTGCTAGATAGATCCTAGGTAGCGAAAGCGGTCGCTCTTTAGTGCTTCCTGATCTCCGATCCTCACCCCTAACTCATTAGGGCCTCCATTTGCACTGAACTTGCACTCCATATATTCTGTCTTTGACTGACTTAGGCAAAGACCATGATTTTGAATCCAATGAAGAAATGTTGAATTATAAGCAGTGAGTTGATTTCACTCCAAGCATGTCTCTTAGGTAGTTGAACCAATCCTTGGTCAATGCCTTAGTGAAAATATCTGCCAATCGTTCATTTGTATACTAGTACACCAGATCAATTATGTCATCTTGCAATGCATCCTTGATGAAGTGATACCTTTTATCAATATGCTTTGTCTTTTGGTGAAACACTGGGTTCTTAGTGATGGCAATTGCAAATGTGTTGTCACACTGCAATGGAGTTGCTTTAGTTTGAAGTTCTCCAAAATCCTCCAGTACAAATCTTAACCAGATTGCCTGAGCTATAGCTTCTGATGCACTGATGTATTTTGCTTCTGCAGTTGAAAGTGCAATACAATTTTGTTTGACAGATGCCCATGAGAATACTCCGTTTCCAAAAGAAAAAGCATAACCTTAGGTACTCTTGCTGTCTTCAATTGATCCCCAATCACTATCACAGAATCCAATTAAGACTGCATTCTTTCCTTTCACATACTCCAAACCATAATCTAGTGTCCACCTTATGTACCTAAGTACCTCGCTTAGCAGTTCTATAATGCTTGTTGGTAGGACAATGCATGGATCTAGCAAGTAAACTAGATGCATACATGATATCAGGTCTGGTAGCAATGAGGTACAACAAGCTTTCCACAATGTTTCAATATTGCTCTTCATTTGTAGGTCCACTTCCATCATCCTTAGTCAATTTTTCAATTGCTACAAGTGGTGTAGTCACTGATTTGCATTTATTCAAGCCAAACTTATTCAACAAAGAAGAGGCATACTTCTTTTGATTGATAAAAATGCTTGAATTAGTTTGAATGACCCCTATTTTTGGAAAATGGTGTAGAAGACCCAAGTCTGTCATCTCATACTTTGTCATCATGTCTTCTTTGAACTCTTGTAACATCTCAGATTTGCTCTCTGTGTAAACAATGTCATCCACATAAATGAATACAATCAATATGCCAGTTTCTCCCCTTGTCTTGATGTACAAGGTTGGTTCACTTTGACTCTTCTCAAAACCACATTGAGCAAAATAGGTATCAATTTCTCTATACCAGGCTCTAAGTGCCTGTTTTAAATCATAAAAAGCCTTGTGTAATATGTAAACCTTGTCTTCTTTTCCTCTCACTACAAAACCCTCTGGCTAATCTACATAGATTTCCTCCTGCAATACCACATTTAGAAACGCAGATTTCATATCAAGTTGAAACAATATCCAACTCTTTATGTGCAGCCAATGCTATAAGGGTCTTGATTGTTTCCAATCTAGCTACTGGTGCATAAGTTTCATTGTAATCCAGCCTTGGTTTCTGAGCATAACCCTTTGCAACCAGTCTTGCTTTGTTCTTTTGAACTGTACCATCCAAGTTTAGCTTGGTTTTGAACACCCACTTTACTCCAATAATAGGTTTGTCCACAGGTCTGTCAACAAGCTTCCATGTGGCATTCTTCTCATTCATGGATAATTCATCTTCCATTGCTTTCAACCAAGACTTGTGCAGCTTCCTCATACTTTTTTGGTTCTAGAATGCACAGATTACACTGAGCAAGGACATCATCCAAATTTCTCCATTTCAAAGGTGTGTGATCATAAGGCTGAGTGACATTAGTGATGCTTTGACTACTGCTCATTGATTCCCTTGCATGTGGAACACAACTAGATACTGGTATTTCTTAAATCCCATTCACCCTATGCACAACTTCATCTTGATCTTCTAGATATGATACTAAAAAATGATTTTCAGTATTTGACTTCCAATCCTATCCTAAATCTTCATTAAATACTACATCTCTAGCCATAATCAACTTCTTAGAGTTTGGATCAAACACTTTGTAGCCTTTCTCACAAGTTACATATCCAACAAACACCCCTTTTGTACTTTTCAATTCAAGCTTATGTCGTAGTTCAGTTAGAACATGTACATAACATATTGGACCAAATACTCTCAGATGAGCAATACCTGGTTTTCTTCAACCATAAGCTTCAAATGGAGGGATGTTACCCAGAGATTTTGTGGGACACCTATTTAGAATGTAAACTGCAGTGTGAATAGCTTTAGCCCATAGGTAGTATGACATTCCTTTGTCATGTAGCATTGACTTTGCCATTTCCTCTGCACTACTCCATTTTGTTGAAGAGTGTAGGCTAGTGTAAGCTGCCTTTGAATGCCCATATCATCACAGAATTGAGTGAACTCAGTGGATAGAAATTTCCCTTCTCTGTCACTTCTCAAACATTTCACTTTAAAACCAAATTGCAATTCAGTCATAGTCTTGAATGTTTTAAAACAGATTAGAGCTTTAGATTTGTTTCTAGGAAAATACACCCATGTCATTCTGGTGAAATCATCAATGAGCAACATGAAATACTTGTTCCTTGCAATAGATTCAGTCTTCATAGGTCCACACAGATCCACATGGACTAGCTCCAGTGGTGTACTAGCTCTCCATGCTTGTTCTCTTGGAAATTCATCTTTGTGTTGCTTTTCAAGTTGACACCCTTCACACACTTCACTGTGATATTCTAAATATGGCAATCCACGTACCATTTCTTTATCCCTTAACTACTTGAGCCCGCTAAAATGCAAGTGACCTAGCCTTTTGTGCCAAGTCCTTGTTGAGTGAGTCACAATGGTTTTCAGCACAACTTGATCATTTGGTAACAATGACAAAGGATAGCATCTGTTTCCCTTCATTTCTAACTTAACAATGAGACAATCAAGTGAGGGGCCATCAAATACACTACACATTTTTCCTCCAAACAACAAGTAGTAACCATTCTCATCCATTTGTCCAACACTCAGCAAATTCTCTTTCAAACCAGGTAAATACATAACTTCTCTAATGTATTTCTTGCCTTTGTTAGTGTTGATCTCTAATGTATTTCTTGCCTTTGTTAGCATTTGTACCTTGCAATATTTGTTTTCACATCAACAAGAAAATCTACATTTCCTGTCATGTGGTTACTCCAACCACTATCAATATACCAATCTCCATTGATCTTTTTCTTAGTAACTGCACAATTTGCATAAAACAAATTCCCTATCACTTCTATTTGATTTGCACAATTTGCCTTTTGCACAGTTTTCCCTGTAGTGTAATGTCTAGCCCACTGTCCAAATCTATCACAGTTATGACATTTTGATTTCCTCTTATGTCTACATTCACCAAAGTGATACTTGGAGCACACCTTACACTGTGGTTTTACAGCTTCTTGACCCATTTGTTTAGAGGTGTAAGAATTCTGTGCAGAACCACCAAATGACTTATGTTGAAATCTTGGTTTTGATTCCCATTTCTTACTCTTTGAATCCCAGTTCTTCTGTGTCTGGTAATTACTAGACTGAGTACTACTCTTATTCTGTCCATTGTTACTCATAAAAAAAGAGGCAAACGCCCTTTCAGGTGCATCAGAGGAGTGTAAATCAAAACGCTGCTCTTGACTTTTCAAAATTGCAACCACTTCTTGTAGCTCAACAGATTCAAGACATATAGGGTCTTAAGCTTTACTGAGACGAATCAACACTTTCTGTACCAATCTCTCATTCGAAAGTATCTCTCCAAATGATTTCATTTGATTAATCATCTCATTTAAACGAGTAAGATAGCTGAATAAAGATTTACCATCTCACATTCTAGCATATTCAAACTCACATCCAAGATTTTGAAGTTTTACCGATCGTACTTGATCACCACCATGGTATTCTCCATACAATAGATCCCAAGCCATTTTAGATGAATCTGCGTTGGTGATTTGAGAGAAAATCTGATCGGAAATTGAGTTTTGAATAATGTCGAGAGCTTTAGCATCCTTCATGAACATTGCAGCAGTTTGTTCATCATCATCATCCACTGCTTCAACTTCATCAACCTTATTTTTCTTCTTCGACTCATCAGGGAGTGTAATCCCTTTCTCTACCAATTTCCACGGTCCATGAGACTTGGAAACCGTCGTCATCTTGATTTTCTAGAACTTGTAGTTCTCACTGGAGAAGATCAAAGTCCTTACTTTTGAACTTCCAGATCTGGCCATCGTGAGCTCCGATGTATCGAAAACACGGTATTTTAGATCACACAAGGAACTTCGGCGAACTTCACCAGACTAGGATGAGCTCAGCTAAGGCTCAATTTCCCAGTTTCAGCGACGTCCTAAATTTCACAATTTATGCCCAGCTACAAATGATCCAACCTGGCTCTGAGGCTATATGTTAGTGTAGATTGAAATATTGCTCAATTGATTGATATTTTGGAAGAAGAAGGAATCGAAGAGAGATGAATTGCACAAAGAGAAATCCGAAATTCTGTAGTTCTGCAGAAGTGTAGTTCTTGTCACAATATGAACATTTATGAGGTTTGCTCATTGTTCACAACTAATTGAGGACCATTGTTTTGAGCATTTTGTAGGTCCAGGAGTCGCCATCAGTCTTCATAACTTTTGTTGCTTGGAGCCTAAGTGAGGTAATTTGGTTTAATCTTTATAATGCAATCAAAATTTGTTTAACTAAATAACGTATGTCAAACTATGATCACAAACCTATATGCAGGTTATTAGGTATCCACATTATGCTTTTAATTGCACCGGGAGCTGTCCATCTTGGATTACCTATCTCAGGTTCTACTCGTTCTCATTATGATGATAAATTCAAAAGTTCGCATACAAGCAAATACTTACAGTACCACTCAACTAAACGTTACAATTCAAGCAGAAGAGGATTGTCGTTTGCATTTATAATACTTTTGGTTTCCACTAGGTACACTGCATTCATTGTCTTGTATCCTCCAGGGATGGCTGGTGAAAGTAAGTTCATAGTTTCATTAGTCTTGGGTTTCAATTTTTGGCTGCATGTACAAGTCCCCCTCCCCTTCTCCGTTGATTTCTTTCTGTAAACGGTCGGTGATTACCATGCAGCCTGGCTTATGTACCAAGCACTTCCTTTTATAAAGGAGAAGAGCCTCTCCCCAGATTTCTCCGCTGGCCTCTCCTTCAGCTATTATAACTTTCTGAGGGTATGTGCTGATTTTTTTCCCACCATGATATGTTTGCTTCTTTCCACTTTTCCAACTAGGCATGTATTAAGCCTTCAAGTCTTAAGGAAATTTCTAGTAGCCGAGGATAATTTGGTAGTTTTTCTGCTCTGCTTGGATGTGGTTGGGGTTCGATTCGATTATTAGGGTTTTGTTGGGATATCTAAACTGAAGTGAGCTTCAAATTTTTGCATAACCCACCTTATTTCCTGTGTATTTACGCTTAGTGCACATACTTATTGCGCTTCCTTGTTAACTGAGAAATTATGGATTCAGAAACTATTTGCTACTGTTCTTGGAGGTTTTGGGGTGAACCCCAATTTGAAGCCTGGTTTTGGGTTGAAGTTGCACTACTAGGATATCTATTTATTTATTAAAGTTCCCCATGAATGAAAGAAAATACAAAGTCATCGTACTATCTCCCCTTTCAAAGTTCGTATTGCCAAGCCCTTTCAAGTGTCAGGTCTGTCCAGGAAAAGTGCCCTGGTTTTCTTGGTCCTCCAAGGCGCCTCTATAAATATATTACTCTTTAAATCTTCCATGTGGTTCCTTCAATAATTGTTTTTAGTCTTCAATGCACACATTCAGGAACCACGCAACGAGGGGAACCTTCTGCTCCTTTCTAACTCCTTAACTAATGTTTCAGTTGTTGTTAGCTTTTACTGTTGTGATTAATATCATTCGAATCTTCTTAATTCAGGTTTTGCTTGTCTGCTACCCATTCCTCTGCTTGAAACTTTACCTGCATATGTTCAAGCAACGCGGATCAAAACTGGGTAAGCACCCCAAGAAGAAGAAAAGGTGAAGCACCATTTGGTTCTTGATACCAATTATTTGCCAGTTGCTGATCTATTCTGCAATCGTGGCACTGATGACATTAGTTGTTGGAAGTAAATGATACTTTGACACTTTATGTGTTCGATTTGTGATGCATGTAGTAAGTGAAATTGCACATTGAAACTCTGATCCTTGTACACGAAAGTGTAATCTAGTGACTGAAACAGATGTCTTTTGAGAGACGGGTATCTTTGCACCTCATGTGGATGGAGTGTCATTTTCCCTGTGCACATTATGTAAACGCATGCTGCAAACTAACGTGGACGTATTTGGAGTGAACCACGTAAACACTCGTGTCATTTGTATGATTGAAATTTCACCGTCTTAATCCTGTCGATCCAATTTTGTGCATCAACAGCTTTCTGCCAGCTTCCATGGAAGAGAATATAGTTCGTATTTTAAGGCATTGAAGTCTATTTGAAGCTTGAATCAGACTCAAAAGTTCGTATTTTACTCTTGAAAGTGATGCACACATTTGTCCGAAAATGGAGGAAGTTTGAATGAAAGTTTGATTTTGAGATGCTAAGGAATGTAACTACAAGGGTATAGTTTGATTTTGAGATGCTAAGGAATGTAACTACAAGGGTATTATTAAGAGTTTTTCCACCACATGAGATATATAGCAAACATCACAACGATGAGCAGAGCTTTCATGGCATTGTTACACCATCATTGTAGCGTCATGTACCAAAGATACAATGTCATACGTGAGCTTTTCTGCATATAACATTATATCATGAAATGTCACAATAGCAATGTACTCGAGTCATAAAAGTTGCTCCCCACTGCCTAGAGCATATGCTGCCGGCACATCCATCTTTGTGGTCCAAAGAGGCCAGCATGTATTCTAGGGCCTATGTGCCTCAGTTGTGGTTAGCCATTTTGTTGCATGTTTTGGCATGATTTAGCAACCCGATTATCTCTTAATTTAATAATTAGCTGACTTATTTATACTTAATTATTTTAATCAAACGCATGCATGAGAGATTTTTCAGTGTGGTCGTCACACGAGGTGGTATACTACGTGTCCTTTTAGAAATGGTGGGTTATGTGTGTTAAATGGTTAATAACTTAAAAATTAAAATTTTCCATCACTTACATAAAAACACGTGGTGTACCATCCGTATTTCTATCCCAACTAAAAATTTCTCCTTTTAAAAAACTGAACACCAATGAACAGAAAACAAAACAATACAACTTCCACATCAAATTCAACAATTAACAACATCCAAATTACAAAACGTCACCAAACCACCACCCATTTCATCAACTTGAACTGAAACCAAAAAGAGAAAAAAAAAACTTGGAACTTCTTACTTCTTAGTAGTCTGCGGTAGGGAGCTGCTCGTGGGTGTCTGGGGCGATGAAGATGAGCTCGTAGACGACAGCGGCAATGGCAGCGCCGATGAATGGTCCGAGCCAGTAGACCCAGTGGTTGTCCCATGTCCAGCTCACGACAGCTGGGCCGAAGGAGACTGCGGGGTTCATGGATGCACCGTCAAAGGCACCGGCAACCAAGATGTTGGCACCAACAATGAAACCGATGGCAATGGGTGCAATGGTGCCGATGCTGCCCTTCTTGGGGTCCACGGCGGTTGCGTACACGGTGTAAACCAAGCCGAAGGTAATCACAATTTCGAGGACCACAGCGTTCCATACACTGACGCCAGATGATAGGGAGAAAGCAGATGTTTCCTGCATCAAATCAATTAACATGTTAAAAAAATTGGTTGTTTCGATTGAAAGTATTAATTAGGGACGATGGATTACTGGCATACCAATCCACCGGTCGAAAACTTGAGGAGCAAGCAAGCAACGACGGCTCCGATCAACTGGGCGATCCAGTACAAGATAGTCCTGACGAAAGTGATGTGGCCACCAATGAAGGCACCGAACGTGACGGCAGGGTTGACATGCCCGCCGGAGATGTTTGCGGCGATTGAGACGGCGACAAAAAGGGCGAAGGCGTGCGCTAGGGCAGCAGCTACAAGGCCGGCCGGTGTGGTTGATGCATTGTCAGTGAGCTTGTCTGCCAAAACAGAAAACAAAAAATTAAGCAATGCGTACTACTACATAAAAAATAAAAAATATAATGTGTTTGAGAGTATGTTACGTAAAACAAAGTGGAAAATAAAAGAGGTGACTTCAACACAAATCAGTAAGATCCGTGCTTGAAATATATAGTCCGGATTTACAGTCTGATAATATACAATGCGTTTGAACAAACGTTACGTAAACCGAATTGGGAAATGGAGAGGGGCACTTACTGAAGGCCATGCCAGACCCTTCACCAGCAAAAACAAAGATGAGGACTGAGATGAACTCAGCAAGAGCTGCTTTCAGAGCATCAGCCTGACCAAACTCAGCTGCGCTTCCCACTGAAATTCTGTTGATCGCCATTTGGACTTTTGACTTAATAAAAAAAGCCTTTAGACGGACAGTCACGAGGAAAATAAGCTGCTTTTGCTCTGAATGCTTTTGGTTAGTGTCCTAGTGACTGTTATATATATAGGGGTCCCTAATGACAACGTTAACACGATGAGTAACCGGAATAGTCGGTTTCCATCCGGTGACATCTGAAATTCAACGACATGTACAATTGGCAGCCACCTGTCATTGTCTGGGAGGGCTAGTAGGCGGGCCTCCAATTTGTTCCCATCTTACCACGTGGACGGCTGATGTGACTTGGAGGCTTGACTGATCAGAATGATGGAGAAGTTTGATCACATTCACCAGCCAATCCTTCGCGTCATTGCGGTTGTGGGCCCTCCCAAATGATCCTAGTAAATTTAGACCGACCAATATTATTTTATTTAAATTTTTTGGCTAAATGTGATTAGTTGGTGCTGGCTTCACTTGTCTTTTATCATGCACTAATCATCAAGCAAAAAGGAATTCCCAACATAGTTATAGTGATTGAATTCATTTTTCATTTGTTAAGAGTAATATTGCATTGGTCAAAATGTGTGATCATTCAAAAATCAAATTAACATGATTTACTTATTTACATTGCAGAATTCAAATAAAGACGAATGAAGACTAGCTTCTTATCGCCTTTTTTAACTTACGACAATGTTCTAAGAATTTCTATGTGAGAAGAGTATAACTGCCATAACGGCAAATTGTTTGATAGAAATCATCCGAAAAAGCTAAGGTATGGCAAATTATAGATAAATCGACATAAACTTTTAAACTATTGAGCAAGAAAGCGAAGAGTGATGCAAACTTAGGGTATGTCATGCACTCAGTATGAAAACTTCATGAATTTGCTACTGATTGAGTACGTATAAGGTTAAGGGGGAAAATGATGTAACTATATGTTGGGATGATTGTTTTCTATCCCAATAGTTGTTGAAAGAAAGTGAAATTACTTGTAAATAAACAAGTTCATGGTAACATTTATGTGAAGATATCTAAATTATAAACAAACAAAATGCTTTACAACGAAGCATATCATCATCATATAAACTAATGTGGTTATAAAAATTAAATTGAAATTGTGGGCCGCGGGGGAATTAACAAAGGTGTATTCTTTAGGGGTAGGTTGTTTGTATGCATATACATGATTTGTTTGCTATCATCTCACCTATCCATTTAGGTTTCTCCTAATCCATTGCTAAAACGAAAAGGACGAACCGTCAATGTCATCTAATAAATGAGTAGCAAATAAGCAAATTACATCATATTCTCATAGAAAAGAAATTGTATTTTCATATGGTCAATTCAAACATTGTTGTTCGTTGTTTATAAAGATAAGTTCAGGTATGACATTGGAATATTTAAATGAAGACTTGTAGTATAAGTTATAACTGAATCTAACCACTTCATTTAGTGACCAGTTTGGTTTGTTTGGTTCGACCACTTTCTATGAAGACTTGTTTAAGTGCTTCTGAAGAAAAAAATAGAAGAACCAAATGAAGAAAGTTGAGGTTTTACTATCAACTGACAATATGGGGAGAAGCCCAAACTTACTATGTGAGATTGATCCTCTCAACACACCCCCACATGTGATTTCACAATAAAATCAATTGACAATATAGAGAGCAACCCAATCTCTTATAAGCACATTCAAGGTCTCTCTTTTCTCCAATGTGAGATTGATCATCTCAACACCAAATTGATCACTAAATGAAAGTAGTTTGATTCGGTTATACCACTAGTTTGAGTCGTAAATCGAATCAATATGAACCGGGATGTTAGATTGATTTGGTATGTATCGAACCAAACTAGTCCTCGTTCATCCCTAATTAACAATATGCTACTTGTTATAAATAAACAAAGTTCACGGTATTGAAAAATTAAATAAAATGGTGTCACATGTTATGAGATTCAAAATTTTAGGACATTTTTTTCTTCACATCTCAAGCATTTTTCTTTTGTGGTAGGGGCCGTAGAATAAAATAAGGTTTCATAATGCCATTCTTAATTTGTTGTTGTGATCTACTGTCATATGCAGATATGCTATATATTATAATTCCACAACTACTACGCTTTGTAGCGTGACATCTCCGTTAATTAAAATTATACTAAGTGGGTAATTAGGAGATGAACTTAAAATTTGTCTCCACTTCAACATATATATAGTATTTATTAATCATTAGATTATCAAGGCCGACCACAATGATATGGATGAGCCATTTAAAATTCTAAAAGCAAATAAAATAAGCAAGAACATGACACAAATCCTGAAATATAATTATCCACAGTTTCATTCGTATTGGTATTGTCCGCGAATATATGAGATCAAGCTCCACGTTTTTTTATAAAAAAACAAAGTCTCCCTCACTCTCCCTTTTTCTCATAATTTTATATCTTATCTGTTGATTAATTTATCTAAAATGGACGGCTCACGATCACTAATCATAATTAAAACACTATACCCTTTTTAGTTTATAGTTTTCTTGGATCAGATCCAAGTCGAATTCAGAGAGCTAGCCAGCCAATCACAGTTTGGTGGTACAGGTGAGCTGTAAACCTAGCTAATAACCAAATTCGTTTGAGGCACGCGATTAGTAAATATGTTTTGTATTATATATGGATTAACAATGTCTAGGATCACATGCAGGTGCTAGAAAGGTTTTATTTTTCCACAAGTTGGAGATAGTTTCTTGGCATCTTAGCAGTTGGTTCCTATTCGATAACATGCCTATTTTTGAATTGTTATAATAAAAATTTCTACCGTCGGTTCAAATTCATATACTCAAAGTTGTGCTAAAAAAATAAGGGGCAGCTAAATTGTGTACCCTTCTAGTTTAGGTGAAGTGGCAGTTTAATCCCTGTCATTTGAAATTTACCCAAAAAGGGCTAAAGATACGAATTTTGGCGCCATTGGTTCTTCCCTAGTAGTCTAACCATCACGTTAATCTTTGTTTTTCTGAAGTAACACTCAGTGACCTATTTTTTTCTTCTTGATTATTTTTCTTTGTGAGTCATTTTTGGACTTAAAATTGCAAGACATCTAAACATATTTATATAATGTTTAGTTTTACATGTTTTACGCCACGTGTCTTTTTAAATAAGTTATGTGACGCAATCATCGGAGCTCCCGTTGTTGTTTTTGGTCCTCTCTTTCCATATAAGGTTAGACTTCATCCTAACGTTTCATTCTCGTTGTTTTGGGAAGGCTGCTGCCACCAATATATTCATTTTTGTGTGAAAAGTTCATCATTTTCTTCATGAAAAATTGATTTTAAATCCGAAAAGAAATTGGTTTGCATCCACAATTTGCATGATGATCTAAGATACACTTGTTCCTTATAGTATATAATCATCTTAGGTATATTTTGTCTTTGTCTTGAAGTTTCAATCAGTCATATCGTTACATATTTGTGTTGTTGTTGGTGCTACGAAGATGAAGAGTTCGAGAAGGAGCTGCCATGTTTTGCAAAGACCAAAAACTTGGTGATGTGCGAGAATGAAGTTGCACGTACGAAGGTATATAAATGCCTCATTGAGTAGATTAATTAAGACATAAATCGCTATTGAATGTTACCTTTGTATTTGAACTTTATCCATAGTAAATACCTGGTTATAAGTAATACTAATAAGCACCAGTTTTTCCCAAACGTGGGTTTTGCGGGTGAACACCTCTTGTGCTCTTCGTTTTGCTTTTGTGACTTGAGAGTTGTTGAATGTTCATCCAGCGATCCCCATAAGCTCATAGGAATTTTTGTACATTGTTGTATATGAGTTGATGTTAATGAATAAATTGCTCTTTAAATATTGATAGCTCGACATGCCCTAGCGTTAAGGTTGCTACGATTATGCATGCTACGTGTTCCATTAAATGTATATAAATGTGTGTGTTAATTTTTTCTGAAATGTTAAGTTCATATGCACACAGGCCGCGCACCTAGAATTGTTGTGCTTGATTTCTGTATCTGTTCTAGTCATCCATATTTAGTTTTCTGATAAATTACTATGCAGTAGGTTTGTGAAGTGTGCCTTATGTTCGCGTGATCTTGATCTCGAGTCATCCCTGGTATCCGGGATTCATTAGCATTCCCCGACTTCACCGGCTTAAAAATGATCTCTTACTTACAAGTAATGAAGACAAAATAACACTAGACTATAGTACCGTCAGTAAAATAGAATTGATATTTAAGCCCTTGTTTACCTATTTAGCCTAAAATTGAAACTTTTGTCAAGTCTCTGTCAGCACATGGGCCCCTCATGAGATTAACACTTCATTGATGTCACAACCTTTGTCAAGAATCATAGTTGTTAGTGATAGGGATTTTACCACATGTAAAAGTAAGGATAAAAATACTTTAAATACTTGCAAGAGTACAAGGTTATCGTAGTATAGCAGCTCTAGCAAGGTCGTTCTCCACAGGGATTGAATGAATAATTTGTGTTAAAATCAAATCTTAATTGATTATTTGAAATCGAAATTTGGGAAAGATTGATTTTATGACCTAAAATATTAAAAACGAATTTAACTAAAATATAATTAAATAAAGTGATAAAATAAAATAAACTAAAAGAAAACAGTTTTTGAAAATTAAATTGTAAAAGCCTAGGGTTCCGCCGTCACCTTAACAATCTTATACAGCTCTTCCAATTACTTATGAATTACACATGCATATTTTGAAGGTTAGGTTTTGCTAATATATGCCTACTTGGACCCCCAACATAGAGTGTATATTAAACATGCAATCCGTCTGAGGTATTTAGATCAAATCTAAACATGCATGACTCATTAAGCTTTGTGAAACCTTTTGAAAAACCATAAAACCCTTAAGACGTGGTATTCATCCTAAGTGAACTTGCACATATTAATCACAAGAAGCCTTCGTCAATTTCAGGGACCGACCTCTGACCAAAATTGCATCAAATTACTTTTCTAAAAATTCTAATGGTAGCTAAGCATTAAGACAATTAGATAGTTTAACCCGGTGATTAATAATTCAAAACTTGCATGCATAATATCATAAGCAAATTGAAAAGAAACTACATATTCTTTCTAAGGCTCATGGCCTCGCCCTAGCAAACGGAAATTATTTACTAACAATCATAAACAAAATATTATTAAAAATAAGAATAGAAAACACCTAGAAAATAAACTTGAATCCAAGAGTTTTGCGTTCTTCTCCAATGTTGCCTCCCAGAGCGTCCAGAACCCTAATGGCTAAAAAGCCTTATTTATAATATAGAAAAATAAAACCCTACCTAGAAAAGGTCTTAGAATAATACTAGGAAACCAAATAAATTAGGAAACATAATCCTAAATTGACTAGATAAATTCGCCTAAAATTTGCACAGCCACAAAACAGCCATGTTTCTGGATCTTCAGGTCTCCAAAATAGGCCCAAAATAGCTAGAATTAAAGCTTGAGATGTCCCCGAACATAATTGCAGAAGGCCTTGAACCCAAAAGACATCATCTTGGACGCCAAAAAGCCCAAATAAACCCAAAACGTCAGTTGGACAGCACTACACGGTGCTCCTTTATTTCATTGCTATAAATAAACCGCTACGTATAAAATTATGAAACTTTGACACGATCAATTTGAGAGACACACGAACATCCTCCAATTAGAATCATTCCAAAATTCATCCGTTTGACTACTTTCTGCTCCAGAATAAGTCGAATGTCCTACATTGGAAATATAATTCAAAGTATCAAAATCTCACCAAAATAATCACTAAATTAATACTAAGAATAGGGTAAAATATATAGTATAATATCGATTCATCAGTTAGTATTAACCATGAGAGAGCCAGGTGGCATAATCTCTGCTATGACATGTGTAATGATCCTAGAGTCTTGGTTGTTATAGTTAGTTACAAGTTTACTTAGTGGTTAAGTATTCTAATTACTACTATATATAGTGAGCTAAGTCATTTTCCTCATTTGATAGATGTAACAATGATTTGCATTCACTGTAATAACAAATAGCCTTTTCTTCTCTCTCTCTCTCTCTCTCTCTCTCTCTCTCTCTCTCTCTGTGGTTTCTCGCACCTTTTCATCTTCCATTGATGCTTGTTAAGATGGTATCAGAGCCAGGTTCTGCATTTTTTTTCTAGATTCAAAAGGGGGGATGCATCTGGTTTCATGTCTATATACTCCTCAGCAAAATGGAACTGCTAAAAGGAAGCATATGCATATTTTAGAAACTGCAATAACCATGTTGTCTACAACTCATTTACCACAATTTTTGGTTCCATGCATGTGCTCATGTTGTTTTCCTTATCAATAGAATGCCTTGTAAGTCATTAGGTTTCCAGTCTCCACTTTTCAAGTTATTTGGAATTCAAAGAGTGCTCTCTACTTTGAAAGTGTTTGGGACATCCGTTTATCCCTATCTTAGACCATATAATTCATCCAAGTTAGATGCAAAGACAGATCAATGTGTATTCTTGGGTTATTCACTTGGATACAAAGGGGTAATTTGTTATCATAGAGTTAAGAAAAGATTGTTGATATCCAGACATGTGGTTCATGATGAACACACATTCCCTTTTCATCAAAGGGTGAATAATTTGAAGTCTTCACAAGGTAAGAAAATCAGTACAAGTTCACATCTCATCCTTATTCCTTATGTTCTTCCTTCTCTCAGAGGTGATAATAGTACATCACAACTGAGAACAAGATCTCAATCAGTGCATACAGTGGATCAAATAAATTCTCATGATGGTGTTATGCAAGATCAGCCAATTACAGTGGTTACTAGTTATTCACAAAGGAGTTCAGCAATTCAGAATCAGGATATCGTTTCTAGTACACGGCAACAGGTTTCTCCCCTTCATACTCATCATTTCTCTTCATCAACTTATAACTCTTTGTTGCTTGTCCAAAGTTCAACCCAATTACAGGTAATTCTTGCTCTCAATCCAAATAATGATTCAAGTGTTATTCACAATTCTAATTCAGTTCATCATATGCAAACTCGACTAAAATCTGGTGTTATTCAAAGACAAGACTATAGTGCTTATTCTGCCTATGACTCTACTGCTGTTGACTATGATTCTGCTACTAAAGATATTTCATTCTGTGGTTATACTGCACTTCTAAGCATTAATGAATCCTCTGAACCATCATCTTATAAGTCTGCTGTTACATGTGAAAATTGGAGAAATGCCATGGTTGAAGAATTCATAGCTTTACAGAAACAAGGAACTTAGGAGTTGGTTCCTCCACCTTCAAATAGAAATATAATAGGGAGCAAGTGGGTTTATAAAGTTAAGAGAGATCAGTTTGGTAAGGTGTCTAGATACAAAGCTCGCTTAGTGGTTCAAGGATTCAGTCAAGAACAAGAACTAGATTATGAAGACACATTCAGTCTTGTTGTGAGACATAGCACAGTCAGAATTGTTTTAGCCCTTGCAGATTCACATAAGTGGTCTTTAAGGCAGCTCGATGTGAAGAATGCATTTCTTCACGAAGATTTGCAAGAAGAAGTGTTCATGAAACAACCACAAGGCTTTCAAGACCCTAAGCATCCAGAGTATGTGTGTAAACTGGTGAAGTCTCTATATGGTCTCAAACAGGCTCTTAAGGCCTGGAACTCGAAATTTACAACTTATTTGCCAACTTTGGGATTTCAAGTTTCAAATTCAGATCCAAGTCTGTTCATCAAAGCTCACGATCAAGATGTGGTTATCCTTCTACTCTATGTAGATGACATAATAATCATTGGTTCATGTCCTCTTTTGGTTCAACAAGTTATCACAGAATTGGGAGATGTTTTTTATATGAAAGATATGGGTCAACTTACATTTTTTCTGGGTTTAGAGATTACTTATAGAAAGAATGGAGACTTGTTTATTTCCCAAAAGAAGTATGTCCAAGATTTGCTAAAGAAGGCAGGTATGGAATCATGTAAACCATGTCCCACCCCTTGTAAACCATATACACAACTTCTCAAACATGAAGGTGTACCAATGTCTGATCCCAAGATGTTTAGAAGTTTGGTTAGAGCCTTGCAGTATTTAACGTTTACACGTCCTGATATTGCATTTGCTGTGAATTATGCATGTCAATTTATGGCAACACCTACTGATGAACACTATCATTTAGTCAATAGGATACTTTGATACCTGCAAGGAACAATATCATGTGGTCTCACTTATTCTAGAACAGATCATATGGGAATCACTGCGTTTAGTGATGCTGATTGGGCATCCGACATTAACACCAGACGATCAACTACTGGATACATGGTCTTTCTAAGACAAAATCCCATCTTTTGGCAGTCTACGAAACAATGAGGTGTCTCTCGCAGTTCAATGGAAGCTGAGTATAAAGCAATTGCCAATGCTACTGCTGTTGTTGCTTGGGTGAGGCTTATATTGAAGGATCTAAAGGTGTATCTACCTGAACCTCCTCTCTTGTACTGCGATAATGTATCCAATATGGCTTTATGTTCCAATCCAATTTTCCATACTCGTATTAAACATTTAGACACTGATTTTCACTTTGTTCGTGAGAGAGTTCAAAAAGGAAACTTGCATGTTGCATACATTTCCACAGAGGATTAGGTTGCTGATGTGTTAACAAAGGGATTTCACTGTCGAACTTTTTTACATCACTGCTGCAATCTCAAGCTGGGATTTCCTAGTTGAGATTGAGGGGGGTATTAACCATGAAAGTGCGAGGTGGCATAATCTCTGCTATGACATGTGTAATGATCCTAGAGTCTTGGTTGTTATAGTTAGTTACAAGTTTACTTAGTGGTTAAGTATTCTAGTTACTACTATATATAGTGAGCTGAGTCATTTTCCTCATTTGATAGATGTAACAATGATTTGCATTCACTGTAATAACAAATAGCCTTCTCTCTCTCTCTCTCTCTCTCTCTCTGGTTTTTGGCACCTTTTCATCTTCCATTGATGCTTGTTAAGAGTTAGCTTACTAGTCCTGATAAGGAATCCCTCAAGAAAAACAAAGAACGCACAATTTCTTTGTTACTCTCATTCTTCACATCTCCGTGATATCACCAATTTTCCTCTCCTCCTTCTTATGTTCTATTTGTTGCCTTGTTGGCCAGTAAGGTGCATAAGGGACCATACATCATGTAAGGCTTTTGGTTTATATTGGAGTTATGCATTATGAAATGTCATGATATGCAAGTAAAGATGCATTTACAGCTTTAGGACATGATATCTTGCCTTTCTTATGTTCACAAACCAAGGTACTTCTTTTTCTTCTCATATATTAACCAAATTTGTGTCACTTTTATTTTCCAGTACAAATGGTTCTATTCCTAATTACACCAAGACTTTTAGGATAAACACCACACCTCTTGGGCTATAGGTGCTTAATTAAGTGGGGGACAATATCAAGTATTAGAGTGGGTAATATTGGGTCTTTACTCTTTACGGACACCATTAACGAGTATATTCTAAGTGCATACTATTCATGTGCTTGTCTTTCCTTTCACAATGTGGAAGATCTATGGATGTGTGGCTCACTAAAGATTTGGTCTCACGTGACAAGGCATGTTAGAATTCTGCATCTAAGATTTGACAAAACAAATTACCATTTATATAACAAATGGTTTCATTCGTAATTACATTGAGGCTTTTTAGAATAAACCCTATACCTCTTGGACTACATGTTGTCACTGATGATAGACCATTTGGCCCATCTCTCTGAAATATTGCCTTTCAATTAACAAAAGTGAAATAACAAAATTAACCTCGCACGTTATGCTCATTCGAGCCCTTAAGACGAAAATTCATGAAAATTCAATTTTTGAACTAAATTTCACGGTCCAAGACTCCAAGCCCTCCTCCTCTCTTTAAATTAGTTTAGAGCAGAGAAACCGATCGTTTATCTTGAGACTATCCTATCACACGACAAGAATTGTTTATGCAATTAGGCCTTAGAAGTTTATAGAAAACGAATTTTTGGCCCACTATGACCACTACGAACCAAATAACTTACGAGTAGTTGAGACTCAAATAACATGTTACAAACTCACAGGAGCAAATACTCATAGGCCTATAACCCCAAACCAGAAGAACAATGGCAACCAAGGCCCAAGTCCACACAACCGTCCTGCCAATAATCTTGTTACAAATGTCATTGTTGTTAATATTGAATTGGGTTTGGCTGTTGGGTATAGCAAGGATTCAATTGTTACTCCATAGCTTAGTTTAAGGCCATGAGAACTGATAAGAGTGATCGACTCAGCCCAAATGGCTCAAATCATACCATAAGCACGAAATGCTTATCATGTATTGTTCTCCACTTCTCCTTCTCCTCATACCCCTTTAATACCAAAAGGTGCCCTTTACTATTTTATGATCACTGCAAAGATTTTGTTAATTAGAATGCCTCACCTACAACAAGATTACGTTACAAAATGAAGTTATTCCAAACTAGGTAACGATGTCATCGTCTACGTTAGTTGGAATCTGAAAGATCTTTCAACTAAGTGAAGACAATTACCATGCTGGATTAAAGGCTAGCTAGTTGGTTTTGATGTTGTGTTATATGTGGTTTGTGTCGTAATATAAAATAGCTATGATATGTTGCTAAATAAAATTTAAAAAAAAATCTAGAAGTTATGCTCATTTTTCACAATGCCAACCCTAGCTAGCCCCCAACCACTCAACTTATAATTCACAGTCAAAGTCATACATACTTGAAAATGAGAGACAATGACAAAGTTATATAAGTTTCCTTTTCTCTCTTTCCGTCATACACCTACTCATGCAGACATGCGCCAACTTAGCTTCCCTCCCCTCGCACGACATTAATAAATACGACAACGCTCATCTTTATGAACAAAAGTGCTTTTCCTAGCAGTAGAAATTAAAAAGCAGCAAGCTGAGTTCTCTCTTCAAACTCTGGACAAGCATTTTTCCTCTAAAAAGCTAGACAAAGAGCATGGATGGTCTTGCATGCACTCCATGCAGTCAAACCAAACATCAAAACACCACCAACCGATAAGTACAATTTGGTCAAACCCTAGCTGAAATTGGGAAAGCACTTTTTTAGGGCAGACTCGATTGGCTTATATATACTTAGAAATCTAACTAAGAGCATCCAATGAAGGCTTAACTAAATGTAATTAATCTCATGATTAAGTGCAGTTTATGACTGTTTAACTAACCAACCTTATAAAAGAGAAAATTGACAAGTTGATCACCCACCACATAACCATATCATAAATGGCAGACAATAGTCGGAGCCATGATGGCTCTATTTGGTGCCATATAAAGGTAACATACTCAAATCATATAAATATGTAATCCAGGTTATTGATATAATTGCTAGGCATCTTTTATAGTTACTTTTGCATGATATCACAGTTAATTACCAGTAGCAACCAATAATGTTGGCTTAATGGTCCATTTTGGTCGTAATTATCAACAACATCATGGCAAAGCATCTTCTATAGAGACTGCTCCTTTGGGAGCAAAATCTTGACCCGTTGGTGAAGAATGTAGTTGACTCCTTAGTCCGTACAAGTAAATCATCTCAAACTTTTCTTTTGTGTTTGAAGCGAGTTAATTTTGTTTGTATGTTTGACTGTGATTCGTAAATAGGAAGAAACGACTGCTTAATTACAACGTTAACAGGTAAAGAGGCAAGCCTTATTAAAAATATAATATCAAGCATGGGAAAACATGTTGCTTAAAATAGGATGACATGAAATTACCTGATTAATGTTAAATAAAATACAATATATAATTATGAGCTGAAGTGAGATCTACTTTTACAGATGGATATACCACGGGATTCGTAAATGTGGCCTATTTAGGTTTATTACTTGTTACACAATGTTATAAACACATATGCTTAAATTAAAGGAAAACTAATGAAAAGTCTAAAAAAACTTTAGTTTTTATGAAAAATGACAAATAAAGGTGTAGCGAATAGTACCAGAGAAAGGTAAAAATATAGTTTTTCGTTAAAATGAACAGTACCGGGAGTGTTTAGTTAAAACTCTCTAAATTAAAAGTCGATGTATGAAGCACAAAAAGTCAAGAGGTGAATAAGAACAATATGATTCATGTGAAGATGAAGCTCCCATAAGAGAACATGGTATTGGTTATTGAGGGCATAGAGCCCTATTCTTTTCCAGGAGACTAAGTCAGTATTCATAAGAACTCCGTAACTAGGAGACATAAGTCACTAAATTAAGATAGAGATCTAGAGGAGCTACCGACAAAGGCCCAATAAAGATTTAGATTGTGTTTTGGTCTATATATACACTAGAATGTTGAAATCACGTATGATCACTTAAAAACTGCATTAGGAAAATACATTATCCACAAGATCTGTGCCAAATCGTCTAATAAGTCAATCTACATCCAAATCGTCTAATAAGTCAATCTACATCATACATTCAAATAAGAAAACGTGGAGTACCATCGTAAAAGAGCATTTTCCCTTTTGAATTCGAATAACTTGCTTATGCTTCCTACTGTAGATGCATATCATGATTATACTCAAAATTACACCGTTCGACTTTCTGTTTAGTTGATTTCATTCAAAATTACAGGCAACCTAGCTTTCAGCTTATTTTTAAAAAAGGAAACTAGCTCTGTCATTGGTTTCAATACAAACGTAAACAGGGTTATATGTTAGCAAATGACTATGTATGTTTTGACATTAAGTCTTCCAACCCTAATTTTTCTTTCTCTTTTCGGTCGAAAGACTTAAACCCTTTAAGTATGTTTTGGCATTTGAGTCTTTCAACCCTGATTTTTCTCTCTCTTCTTGGTCGAAAGACTTAAACCGTAAACGGATATGGAAATTTGAGGAACTGCATAAAATTCCATAAAATTGACTTGAAAATAATCGTTAGAGAGAACACCATTTCTGGCTCCCGCAACGGACCGATCTAATGGCATTGCCGTCTGTAGACTGCTTTCCTTCGTTCTCAAGGGAGCACCGACTCGACCACGACGACTGACTGAGTCGCTGTTTACTGTTGTGCAGGAGAAAATTTTAATTATGATAGGAATATAGATGATACACCAGGTGTTTTTATGTAAATTGTGAAAAAATTGAATTTTTAAGTTATTAATCTTTTAATACATATATTACACCATTTATATGAGTACACATAATGTACCATCTTGTGCGACAATCACATTGAAAAATCTCTCTTTGCGCATGCCTTTCTTTCTGTTCAATTTCCAGAACGCTTGTGCCGACGTGTTGACTCCACACTGGGCCCACTCCCATGCAGCGACAGACGCGCATTCGCATGTGCCTCGCCGCACGGTGAATAATTCCAATTGTCTCATGGCACGTGTGCGACTTCCAGGTTCTGGTTTTAGGGCTTTGGATGTTATACACGTGTCGTGACGTGATGGTCCTCACATGAATCGTACCTAACTGCCATGTGCAGCTGCACTACACGCCAATCACATCGGCTTACTGCAGCATTGCTTATGATAAGGACCGTCTTAATTAATTAAGTTTAAACATAAGCACTTAATTGCATTTATCTAATTATGATTTATATGATTCGGTGGATAAGGTACCAAAAAAGTGGACAAAAGTTAACAGTATGATGGTCATACTCTGCACACCATTTGTTACTAATTTATAACGTACACTACGAGTAAATGACAAAGTTAAGCATGTGCAAAATTAACGATTAATATATTCTTTTTACTCAAGTAATATTCTAGTATAATTATGAGTAGAAACTTGTTAAAGAGGGAGACACTAATTGAAGATTCAGTTAACCTAACTACACTTAAAGTAGATTATGAATATATAAAAATTATATATGATAAATAAATTCATAACACTACGTCATAATATGACAGACGAGTTAAAAGATTACTTGTAAAAGTTATCAGAGGGAAAAAAGATTCTCACATGTGTGGCAATGATACCTTCTAATTATGAAGATAAAGGGTGATGGTGATTTCTTATTCCCCAAGAAACAAATGAGTAATGGAAATGTTTTCTTTTATATATATTTTTTATTTTCCTAAGCAAGAACATGATTTGGTCGACAGGTAAAGTCGTTAACAGTTAGGAGGTAAAAGGGCGAGGTGGTCTCAACTTTATAGGACCATTCTTCAAAGTTAATCCATAGGACCTAGTCCATAGCTTTGTATCATTCTCCATCAGCAATTCGACATGCATGCATTCTCTCTAAAACTAGGATGCTATACATAACTATAGACATTAGTGGATTATATACAGTTGAGCCATGATTTTCAAATAATGGAGTCATAATGTCAACTAAAAAAACTTTAGTGAACTATTTCGTTTAACACCTGATTGGAAAATGTCGATTCTTGCCAACATATGCTGCAGACTTATGCCAACATATGCTAACAACTACTATAAGGTGTACAAGCTTGTCAAAGATGGCTACAGGAAACTGTAGAGTAATGTTGAAGACTGTCAAGGCTTGTCAACTGAGGCATTTCATTGAGCATTTGGTGTGCACAATAAAGTCTCACACAAGAAGAGAGAAAAGAAAGATATATGTGGACGATAAAAAAAAATAAAAGAAGAAGTAGGAGGAGGAGGAAGTTGTAACTTAGTTTGCCCTAACTATTTATAGGGTCAACTACAATACACATACAAATATACATATAGGTTTTTGAAGTTGTTAGGGAAATAGACAACTAATGACCCCCTGTCAATGATTATATTTGTTTTTATTTTCTTAAATTGTTAACTAAAGTGTTATGTGTTCAACGCTAAACTTTTAAAAATGATTTTTCCTAAAAATAATGTTTGGTTTCTTTCATTTCTTTGATCAATTTTACATATTTACATATATACTTCAACAGGTTTGCACGTACTTATTAACAAACACAACATTTACTTAAATAAAAGTTAAAACTCCAATGATACAACAAGAAGCTCAACCATTGTAAGTACGATTGGCCAAGCTCCGTAAAACATAAATCAATTAAGCCAAGATCATCGAACTTCATGATTTTCACATATGAATAAAATGTGGAAATACATTTAAATAACCAAGCATACCTTGATCCATGACAACGAACGTTATGAGATCCCAATCGGATTCTGTCGGCGGCGGAAGAAATAAGTGTTCTCTCTCTTGCCTCTATTTGCACATGAAAACCCTAATCGTGTTTTTTCTATCAAGTATATATTAGATGGGTATATGCCATATATATAAGTGAGGCAGAGAGGGGACCTGTTTCCATTCAAAGCCCATAATCAATTACCACCCATCATAGTAATTCGGTAAGAAACATTTTCTCATAATTTGACCAATAAGATTATTTAATAATAATATCTGTTAAACCCTACATATTACACAAACTGTGTCAAGTGAACCACTTTAAAATATTAAAATATTCTTACAAGCTCCAACAAACTGTCACTTGCCCATATACATGAACTTCATCTCCTAGTATTTTTTTGAACAAAAACTTCATCTCCTACTTAATTTAGTCACAATTATAGCAACATATACTCCTTAAATACGTCACCATGAGTCATCCTCCACAGTTTCATATTACTACATACAATATTTGCTTCATTTAAAAACTACCATGGCCAAAACTATTCACGCAGAAGTTACACTCAATATTGACCCATCTGCATTATTGTTACCCTAGCAGCTCAAACATTTTAAATCCACCCAAATTCAAACTCGTTGAAGAGATCTAAAATCCAACATCGGAAATTTGACAAAATTAAAGATGACTTATATTGAGTGGTTCCAGTTTTAATTATACTAAGACATTTTGTGATAAAATGTATCTTCACACCTACAATACAAACATCAAAATATAAGTTGAGAACAACATTAGCATGATTAACAGTGGATCTACTAATACGTTTCTCTCAAATATCGACGAAACTTAGACCTTCATTTTGATTAACATCTCAACATTTAGCTAGTCATATTTGACAACTCGTTAGTTTATTCACATATAAAAGAGGTACGATCTCCTAATTGACAAGTTATAATCAAGTATTAAACTCAACACAAAAATGTATCATGTTATATTTACGCTTGTCATTAAGTGTGAACGGCTAATAGATAAGTCACACACATCAAGACTTTCATCGATTAACAACACAAATCTTAATAACAATATAAAAATAAAGGGTCAACTAGTGAAGGTGCCCAAACCATAAAGCGGAGATTAAAGAACAAAAACAAAACTAAACACTCACTTAACACACGTATAATCAAAGTAGATACATTACATCAATGAGAAACATTATTGTTTACTAAAACCCGGTGGAAAACTACTGTTCACTAACAGTGTCCACCCAGTTTTGCCCCTCATTCTCTTCATGGTTTTTTTGGTTTTAGTGGGGTTGTATGGTGAATTGGCCGTTTTGCCCGTCTCTCTTTTTCTTCCGTGCCTGCGTCCTCAATTTCAGAGAGTTCCAAATCCCTAAATTCGGACGCTTCCCCTTTCTTCCTTGAACACGCTTTGCGCTATTGCCTCCCGTGCTTCTTCTACGACTCCGATCTGCATATCTCCTTTGGTAAGAGTCCATATCTTTCTCTCACGAATTGAACTTGTATGTTTCTAATTCAGCAGCTTCTGTCCTAAACCAAAACATTTTTAAATTTAGCAACATTTTGTCCTCTTCCAAGTTATAAAAAGAACCGCCAACATTAAGTACAATATTAAGTAAACTAATCCAACAATTAGAATAACATTGTGGGAACACCAAAACATTTCTCACTGCCAAGTTGTATGGTACATGCATACTTATTTTCTTAACTCAATGGATTAAGGAATAATGGTATAATCAATATTAATCAAGTGGGTGACTGGGATTGAAGTTCATGGAGGTTTTGTGTCGCAAGGGTGATGTTATTGTGTTTGATATAAAACTGTGAAAGAGTGCCGAAACCGTTTGTCGGGGATAAAGAGAAAGAAATATTCTGGTCTTTTCAATGTATTCCTGAAGAAATCATCCATGCATGTGCATTGTGTGTTTTGTCTCTGTCAGAAAGAGGTTTATCAGGATGGTTTTGTTGTTGAGAAATGTTAAAGAAATTCTCTCAAAAGTGAAACATTTTATAGATTTGTTGACACCTTATGTTTTTGACACAATATTTTATAATGTTGGTATGAGAACTAACGTTAAATTGTGAGGTGGCAGCGAGTTCAAGAAGAGTCTCAATTTGATATAGTCCCCTTCAGATTTCTCTTGTTCTTAAATTCAATGAAAATGTTAAGGAGACTCTCTCAAAAGTGAGACTCTCCATGGACTCTATGCAACCTCATATTTTTAGCACAGTATTTTATAATGTTAACATGGAAATGAATGAATTGTGAGGTATCAAAGAGTCTATGAAAAACTCCACTTTAAAAGAGTTTCTTTAACGTTTCTCTAATTCATTATAAATTCTATAAATAATACAATCCTTGGCTATCTATGTGAACCTTTCTGCCACCTAATACTGATATATATCTGGATGCACCCCATTGCCAAATGGAAATGTAACTAATTAAGATTGTAATATTAAACTACTGACACCCACTGATTGATGTAAGTTTCATATTAATTGTTGGGTTCATTATTAAAAAAAATATGAATTTTACATCATGACACATACCAATTGATGACTTAATTACAATTTAAAGTTCATACATGCATGAATAACTAATGCTAGTAAGTTTTTTAGAATTTTGTGTGTTTAAATGAAATGAATGATTAAGCCTAAGAAACACGTAAGACATAAAAACTCAATAGTGCTTACCTATTAAATCTCTTCCATATATATATAATATATTGAATCTCTTCATATTGGTAATGGTGAACCTAAAACTTCAGGCTCCATGGGGTTTAGGCACTAAAAGCGTACAAGTATGGTAGAAGTTGCATTGTAGAATTGGATCAAGAAGCATACTAAGTCAACCGTTATGTTGTTGATTCAGTTTCCACGGGCAGTTCACAAGGAAATCTAGTACAACCCTAGAAGTTAAGATAATCTTAGAAATTGGGTCCATCCTTCACAATATAACAATTATCTAAACTAAAAGCCAAAGTTTTAAACGAGTACTTATGTTACGAGTGAAAATTTGATATTCGAGGTCTCTCTACTTCAGAGAAGGTTTCTCCCTCATGCTAATCTCCTCCTTTTTTCTCTTGTTTTTATTGAAAATGAATTTCGTATTAATGAGAATAGTGACTTGCATGTGTTTATATGTAGTTGGGCTACTCCTTATATTGCAAATTGGTTTTATAGTGGAACCTTAACTTTCTTCACGGTATCAGAGCAGATTGTCTCACGTGTGAAGCCCAATGGCTACACGTGCTCCATTTACCCGAGCTGTGTTGTCTACATGTTAGGCTTGAAAACTCGCTACACGTGAGGGGATATGTTGAGAATGAATCACAAATTGATAGATGAGGGACATTACAAGTGCTTATAAATAGTTGGGCTAATCCTCTTATTGTTAACTAGTTTTATGGTGGAACCTCAACTTCTTCACTCTCACATTTTCCTCTTTGTCTTTCTTTCTCTATAAAAAAAATAACAAGAAAATGTTGACGTGGCTTAAGCTTAACCGTTTAAATAGGAGGGGAGGGATGGGGAGGGAGATTAGGAGAGGAGAGAACTCTACTCCCTCAATTTCTTGTCAATACGATTGTCCTCAGTTGCATGGAACTTAAACTATCTTTTTAAAAATTATTATTATTATTATTAAGAAGAGGGAGATAGTTCAAAACAATTACAATACTTTAGATAATAGGGAAATTTTGAACCTTGGATGCATGAGTGGAAACCAAACACCTTATCTAATAAGATATTGGACCATATGCAACATATAACTTAAACTATTTCTCCACTTTTTGGTGTAATGTATGATTGTATTAAACAATTATGAGGTAGTTCTGACAGATAGTTGGATCTTATCTCATCGATGCAAAATGAAATTTTTAGAGATATATTTACAGGGAAGCAAATTTTCGTGTTGATACCATTACTAAATTTCTTACTAGTGGATGCTAGATTTTGTTGATTTCTGTTGTAATGGGGCTTCGAAGACAAATACGATTGCCCCTGAATTTGAGACTATTTTTGGTAAATAATATTTTCATGCAATAGCACTAAACTACAAACTAATGTTAATTTCATAGAATATTATTATTCAAAATCTTAATAGTTTTTCATGTTGCAACTTCATATGGCATACAAATATATTTTTAACCCTTAATGTTGATGGCATCCACTTAAACTCATAATCTCACCCTCTAATCTTGGTGGATATTCACTTAAACTCATAATATTAGCAACTAATCTTGAAGGATTCACTTAGTTAAAGACTTATTGTTAGCTATGCCATCTTGAAACTCGATTTTAATCTCATTTAACCTCAGTGACTCAAAAATTGTCACTTTACTCCTTGAAATTCAAAATTCGCTCCACTTTGCCCTAAAACTCAATTTTGGATCCCATTTTGCTCCCTGAAACTCAAAAATAGTCATTTTACTCTATAAAACTCAAAATTCGCTCCACTTACCTTAATTCTATTAATTTTGTTATGTAGGATATTAACGCTTAGTGAAGATTATAATATTTTATGTTAACTTCGATAGTTTACTCTATAAAACTCGATTTTAATATTTTTTTTATTGGTAAATGTTAACGCATAGTAAAAATTTAGTCAAATTCATTGTCACATGTGGCATAGTCTTATTAAGTGGTGGACTCACATATTTTTCAGGGGGCGACTTCTAAGTTTCAAGGTGACGAGAAAGTCAAAGTGGAACAGACTTTGAGTTTCAGAAAGTAAATAGTGACTTATGAGTTACCATCGACAAAATGAGATTAAAATTAAATTCTAAGGATTGTATCTAAAAATAACCTTAATTAAACTCTTAATCTCATAAAAATGAAGCAATAATAACCTACTTATAATGCAGTAATTTGAAAAAATAATTAACCAATAATGCAATGAAATAATTTATTTATTTATTTATTGATTTTTTTTAGTACATCAATATTTTTACACTAGGAGGGGAGTTCGGTTAAGCCACACAATAGACAGCCTAATTTGGTATCGAATTTGCCATCCACGAGATTCAAACTTAAGATCTCTCACTTCTAAGCGACTTAGAAGTGAAATACTTTATTTGAAGCATGTAAAAGTAAGATTAGCCTTTAAACTAGAGTCCATAAAGTAAATAACTTTTAAATTAGGGATCAACTTTTCACATTACAAAAATTAACTTTTTGTATTTACATTTTATTAATTTCCTTTTTAGAATGGGTGAGAATTCTCGCTGGATCTTATTTGTGAGGATCCGGAAATTCTTCAATTATATTCGTTCATCATATATCGTGTGATCAGTTTTTATTGGGTACATTTATATTCAATTTTCAATAAAAAAAAATTTACAATGATTTCTGACTGCACGATATACGATGAATAAATGTAATTGGAGGATTCCCAAGATCCTCACAAAGAGGATCCTCCTGGTTTTAGAATATTGCAAAATAAATATTTTTATAAAAACTTTCCAAAAGTTGAAAGTAATTTAGAACTAATAATTAATGAAAATGAGTGTTATTTACACACTATTTTTACTTTTCATCCACCTTTATTAATTTTTGTTCATTGATCTTCTTTAATTCATTCGATTCGACGGTTAGAAATTAAAAGTAGTATGCATGAAATAAAAATGAGTATCCGGATAGCGACGCCCTTAATGAAAAAGAGAAGCAAACATTTCACCGTTGATTGGCCAATGCCAATCCTAAAATAAATCTTGCCATTATCAACCAATATGGAGGGGCATACCGTTACTCATCGTACTCCGCCGCTCTACAATAACGAATCTCATCCGGACGAGAGCGCCGGGGGCGGGGAATTTCATTTAGAAAAGGGGTATTTATGGGAAGTCACCAAAACCGCGTAAAATCCACGACACAAAAATATAGCAAATCTTCTATATTTATTTGAGAATTGAGAGGGAATTTTTAATTTTTAATTTTATTTTTGGGATAGAGAGAAAAATAAATGAAGATTTTTACATTTCATTTTTTTCTCTTAGGTTTTCGGTCGATTAAATGAATTATTTTTTGTTACAATTGAGATTTCGAATCTTAGACTTAACATACTCATATATATCACTCTACACTTATTTTCACAATTAGGCAACTGCAAAATTTTTTACGTATTCAAACAAATAACAAAGTGCAGAGATAAAAAAACAAAAGTGAAAATCACTAAAAACAATGGGGAATGTTTTACGTATTTTGTTTTGGGTAAGAGACAAGTGTCCTTAAAAGAATGGGAAATGTTTGAAGGAAATTTAATTTAATTGGAACCTCCAAAAATTAAAAATGATTAATTTAATTTAATTTAATTTAAGGACATATTTCTTAATTTTGTTTGATGTGGAGTGGGCTTTTTATGGATCCTTGTGAGAAAGCCATCACTCTCTGTTGTCTCATTTGCCTCTTTCTCCTTCTATAAATTTGTCACATTCCACCTTACTTTAACTCCTAAGTCTCTCATTTTTCTCCTCCTTTCTCTTCCCTTCTTCCATGTTCGCACCAGAGGTTGAAAATCTTCCAATGGAGGAACTGGGTTCTCTGTGGACTACTTATCCAGAGGTGGGTTCCTCCTCATTTTTTCTTCTGAGTGCCATCTTTTGTTGGGTTCTTCTTGTTTGTGTTGCTGTTAAATCAGAGTTTGCTGTTTTTTTTGCTTCAATTCTGTGTTTTTATGGTGGTTTTTCAAGTTTCTGCTGCAATATTTTCACATTCATTGCCCTTCTGGTTCATCTTTCAGTTCTTTTATGTGAATTAAATTGTTAGTGATGGATCTTCCATATCTGCGTGGAATTCAACTTTTAAAGTTCTCAGTTTTCACAATTTCTGGTTTCTGTTAAACATATTACTTTCCAAGACTATTTTTATTATGATTTATTATTATTATTTTTCCTGCAGCTTCATTAGAATTAAAGGGTCCTGTGATTCTGTGAACGAAAATTTTGTCTGTGTTTTTTTTTTTTTTTTGTTCACGAGAAGATATTCAATGATAAACTATTTCAATTTACGAGGTTAATTGGCTTAATTTACGTCGGCAACTTGAATTTTGTGAATAAAAACTGTCTTACAGTTGTTATATGTAAATTATTGAAAAAATGCCTACTTTTACTATTAATACATGTTATGAACAGAATGTGCAGAATCTTTCGGCTCTAATGTGTTTGTAGTATTGAATCTTGATGGAAGCTTTGTAAATTATTTCATCACTTCAAGGAGTTTATAGGACCCAGTTCTCTGATTTCGGTTACAGGGGTAGGTTTTAATGGAAATTCCTTACATATTTACCCTCTTTTTTCACTCCTTTTCTCTTTATTTCAAAAAGAAATGCAGGATTTGTTGACCAGGACGTGGGATTTGCATGGGCCCTTGTTGGGTTTTAACTTTTCTTCCTAACTTTGAAATAGCATGATTTTGTTTTGATCCTCCTCCTTTATGTTCCTGTTGAGAACTTTTCGGTGTTCATGTTGTTGTTTGAACCCGTGGCCTTTGATGTTGGTTTTGGTTCGTCTAATCTTGAAAATGTTTTGAGTGTGGTAGTCACACCGTCTGATGTTACTAATTCATGTGTTATGTTTTGAGTTTATTCACGAAGAGATTGTTTCCGGTCATTTCAATCATGTTGAGAATTGTTCTTTTTATGTTCTTGAAATTATTTATTTTGACGGATTGTGAAACTCGTTTCTCAAATCCTGTTTCGAATTGACAGAGCGCTGAGGAGTTGAAGCAGAAGCTTCTGTACACAATCCTTGAGCTAGAATCGGTGAAAACACACTCAACGGATGAAATCCGGAAAAGCGAGGAGAATGTGAAGAAACTAGTCAATCTTCTAAACGTTGCATACAAAGAAAGACGAGATGCCGTGGATCAGCTACAAAAGCTCATAAACAAGATCGTGCCTTCAAGTCCAATGGAACTCCCCCTCAACATGTTTCCTCATGAAAGTACACTTTTGCTTCCCACCAAAGCAAACTCAAGCATAACTGAATCCAACAGCCTCTCTGAAACCTACAATCCCCAAAAATCACACGCCTCTTCCCCTGTGGGCTCCTTATTTGATGCGGTTTCTTCACCTGAGTTTTCGAACATGAACATGGCTGAATCTGGCTGCATTCCTTTTGTGAAGCAGCAGCCTCTGGTGCAAGAATATAATGGCATTGTATCTGCTGGTGTAGTCTCTTCAGGGATGATCAAACCCGACCCGGCTTCTCAACTGATTGACAATTTTGTTAAGGGAAAGATTTTGCCTCAACAGGGCAAGCTCTTGCAGACTGTGATGGAAGCCGGTCCACTGCTCCAGACGCTTCTTGTTTCCGGGCCAATGCCTCGTTGGCGAAACCCCCCTCCTTTGCAGCCCTTCAAGATCCCACCTGTTTCAATCACAGGTTGTGAAGCTGCTGCAAGCTTCAACCAGAAACCAGTGGGAAATACTAGTTATGTTGTTCATAAGCCAATCAACTCCGCGTCACATCCTGAGATGTCTCGCGGGTTTTCACAGACATGTTCGGCTTCCATGTTGAACTTCAACAACGGTGGTGCTTCTGTTTCATGCCTGAACAATGCAAGGATGTTGGCTTCGAATTCCGGCATTGACCACCAATTTTCGATTGGCAAGCGGCAGAGGCTTCAATGAGGATTTTGGTGAACTTTTGCTTCTTAAATTTTTGTGTAGAAAATTGAAGTTTGAGAGGGTTGAGGGTGTAAAAATGGGATACTTTAGTTTTTTGGGGGGTTCAACTTTAAATGACATAGCCATTTAACTTCAGTTTTACCCTTTTTTTATTGTTTTTTTACATCAAGATGCTTCTGTTTGCCAGTTCATTTGCATAGAGGAAAATAATAAGCAAAGATCATATTGGTCCAACACTCCATGCACCAAATCAAATTCTAAAATTTTGGATTCCAACTAATACGACAGTGTTTCATTTGTTCTTTAGCGGTATAATCATGTCAAGCTTTTACATTGCATGAGATTAGTGGGAGCTTAAGTGGGGCCAAATACAGAGACTCTCATGCTTTTGTGAGAGCTACTCTACGAAAAAAGTGATTCAGATGGCCCTACACAATTTTCCTTGTAATTCTCATCATCAACTAATGGTGAAAAGAAAATCTTCCCTCGATTTGGAAGTAGGGAGTAGAAAACTAAACTATCACATGCGACGAGCGAAGCGTGTACAAACCTTCAATTTTTGTGCTGTTTAAACTGTAGTTCTCTTGTTTGAAACTACACTCCGAGGTTTGTCATTTAACAAAATCAGAATCCAGCTTTGGTATTATCTACCACAACACAAACACATTTAGCAGCTCATATAATTTTGGTAGCCACATCTTTTTTTTTTCCATTGATTTAATCGTTGAAATCTTTAATTCAACTGATTTGTTTGCTAATCACCCCTATTTAATCCGCAATACAGCTTCATACAAAGCGCTTTTGGGAAAACATTTTGGTAATTAATCTCTAATTACAGAACTTTTGGTTAGATTAGCATGTCTTCAGGCTCCCAAGATCCAAATTGGAAATCATGGATCATAGCTTCTGTTGCTACAATTGGCACCTTCACCCTCCTCTTCAGTTACTACAAGATACTCCGACTGCTTAGTAGACGACTTGAGAGCGCGGGCTTCTCGAGAAACCCGAACCAAAGTCGTTTACAGAGCGAATTCAACCTAGACGATCCCTCGCTGCAGTTTCAGCGCAACGGACTTGACTTCTCGATTGCTCGGTCTCTTCCCGTGACTCCGTTCAAGAAGAAAGATGAAGCTGAGGCTGCAGAACGGAGCCCCAGCCAGAGCAAAACAGACTGCGCAATCTGCTTGGGGGAATTTGAAGACGGGGAATGGTTAAAAGAACTACCGAAATGCTCCCATGAATTCCACATTTCTTGCATAGACACTTGGCTTGTGTCTCACTCAAACTGTCCCATATGCAGATCACAGGTCTATGATTTGATGCGTGAACCTCCTGTTCCTACGCAAACTCCAGAAGAAACATTGAGCCGAGATGAAGTTGAAGAAAGGGCGGCGCATTTCGAATTGCTGCGATCCACCATCATATAGATGTAATCCGCCATCGTGGAGATCTCATGACGTGAAGCAAGATGTGCTCACTGATTTGTTTTCCAATCCAAAAATGAGGGAAACAATGACTTGCATAGATGCTCAAGACAAAGCTGTAGAATCCAAACCGGGGAATGTTTTTAGGATCAGAGAAACAATGACTTGAATATATAGACTCAGCCTTTGCCTAAACCTGTTTCTGGCAAAAGGTCGAAGCTGTAGAATCCCAACTGAAGCATTTGCTCGCCATATATATTATATTTCCAGCATTGTCGTACATGTTATGTTATCAAACTTCGGAGAGAACCACCCATTCAAACAAGAATCAACATTAATATAGTTGACTTCAAACTTTCTTTTATCGGATGCAAATGAAACTTGAGTTTGAAGCAACCCAGAAACCTTTGCCTCACTACCCACCGAGCCTCCCTACAAACATGACGGTAGATCAACAATTGCATGACTTTCAACTACAGACGGTAGTGATTCTCACCATGCAACGCCGCCAACCATACCATCATTGTATGAACACAGTTACAAAGAACGGATGGATCATAACACATTTAGGCATTAACCATTACTTTATATGTAAAATATCATTGCATATGAAAATGACTGCTCAATCAAATAATGTTCCAAAATCTATTAAACCTTCCCGCCTACAAGGTCAGAACTGCAGTTAAAACCACAAACGATTGAGACAGGTAATCGGGTATCAAAAGTTGTTAAAACTTCAAAACTAAAACCGAGTCTGAACTCACAGAACTCTCTTCCTCTTAATGAAGCTTTACTACTACCTTAGATGATACCGATTTTGTTTGCCACATCCAAAGCATCGTAGTCAGGGGTCAGCCTAACATAAGCCTTTTTGGTACCATCGGGCCTGGATCAAAAAAGATATTCAGATTATCAAATCATCCAACGAAGATGCACAGAAACAAGTACGTAACACAAGCCAGTAATCTTTCCTGAAATTGCAATTTACTAACCTGATCAAGGTATTCACTTTCTTGGTCTGAATGTCGTACATCTTCTTCACAGCATCCTTGATTTTCTTTTTGTCAGCACGTATGTCAACAATAAAGACCAAAGTGTTGTTGTCTTCAATCTTCTTCATTGCAGACTCAGTGGTAAGAGGATACTTCAATATTTGATAATGATCAAGCTTGTTCCTCGGAGTAGCACTAACACGAGGGTACTTAGGGTTCCTCTCCTTTTTCAATGTCCTAGGGCGGTGAAATGTAACTGAGGTTCTGATCTTCTTAACTTTCTTAACAATAGGTCCAGATTTCAAAGCCCTTGCAGCCTTCACGGCTTGTGACTTTGGGTCAGCCTTTTTTGAAACATCAGCTGCAAAAGATATGCACTGGTCAGATAGACGCTATTTAAAATTTTATCCATATAAATTTTCCCGTAGCTCATTGGAGAGGGGAAAGTCGAAAGGGTACTTCCGGGAAAGAACATAATAAAGGCCAATGAGTATGGCAACTCAGAGCGGAAATGAATTTGCATCACCTATGGTTACTGATTAAACAAAACCCAAACCACTGCAGGGCTAATTACATCTTGTCAATAACTACAGGAGGAGCGATGAAAATGTGCAAGTACAAGCTAACGTTAACAGGCATTGACTTATAACTAGATAGATAGAATTTATTTCTTCCAAATACTCCAAAATTCTGCTGCCCTCAACCTATAATGCTAGCAGACAAGTCATAATTATAACCCACACTCTAAGATGTTCAAATCCACTTGACTATTAGTTCATAACTTTTGTCTCCCAATTCCCTTGATACCCCTAGAGTCTGATGATACCCACACACGAAACTTAAACGAAACTAGACTCCAAATGTGCTATTCAATTGACTAAACATTTGAATTCTAAGGGAGACCCATGGATCCGAGTGTGACAGGTATCGTAAGAACTAAATCGCCGATACATTCATGTGCAGCTAACGACTGAGATGTAAATAGAAAAAGGGAAACATGTGGCCGTCAACTGAATATGATGACGAAGCACTAAATCACCGGTACATTCGTGTGCAGTTGATGAAGTAACATATGGAGTCCAACACAACCATTAAAACTAACATAACTGAATAGCACGATAAAGTTTTTCTTATAACAAGCCAAACACACACAATGATAAAAGGTTAAAATAAGAAATTAGGGTGCACACAAACATAGAATAATCCTAATCCACTGTTTCTCAGAAAATGCAGCATTCAGCATTAGGGTTTTAGACACACAAGAACCCAGAAGATCCTCCGGCGACGACAATTTGGTAAATTGAGTTCATTTTTCACTAACTAATACTAAGAAATCATGACAAGAGAAACAAAATATATCGAGATTTTGAGACAATAACTCGATTTTCCTCCATTTTCTCAGTAACCAAACAGTAACATAGGAAAATTGAAATTGAAAATGAGAATAAAAGGGCAGTACCTTTAGCTGGAGCCATTGATGCAGACGAAGAAGCTCTGGTTGTACTCCCAAATCACCACCTGGAAATCGTAAAAGGACACACAAAAACAGCAGCATGTAAATTTCAATACTTTCTCAGTTTTCAAAAGCCCGTATGTGCATAGAGAGAGAGAGAGAGAGAGAGAGAGAGAGAGAGAGAGAGAGACCTGCCAATCTGCGGGCGGGCAGCTGAACCAGTAGGGTTTAGGATGGAGGAGGAAGGGATTATATAGAGTAAATGAAATTACATAACTGTCCATGTAAGTTATTTTATTTACCCGCATGAGCATATGGGCTTTCTGACGGGAATGAGGACCTGACTTGAAAACTTAGGCCGAAGTCCAATTGTATGGTTTGAGGTGGCAAATTGTGTGAGAATTAGGGCCCGTTTACGGCTTCTCCAAAAAGCACTTTTGTCAAAAGTATTTTTGTTAAGTAAAATGTTTAATTTTATTAAAATTTAAGTGCTTCCTATTGGGAAGTACTCTAAAAAAAATCCTTTTGGCGACCCAAAAGTACTTTTATGTTTTTCTATCAAACGAAGACACATGTTTCGTGAAACACTGCTAGCTCTTTCAAAACCAGTTCTAAACATTCTTTAGTTTACAACTCAGAGTAAGCAGTTTATTGTTCCCCAAGGACAATTTGTTATGCACCTTATCAATGACACTCTTGTAAGTAGCTATAGTAATCAAATTTCAAGATGTTCATCACTTGAATAATAAGTTCATTAATTATTATGGTTAATATTAATATTATTTAATATTGACATATATTCTGATCCGACATTGTGGACAAAAATACTACTAAACGAAGGGCTAGTTCCGTTATAATAATCCCCATAAGTAGATAGTAAACGATTGTGAAATCAATAACAAAATCAATGAATTACTCTCTGTGGTACAAAAATCAAATCCTTAAAAATCTGTACATGTGTGACAGCTGTGTATAATTTGAACCTTGAGTATTTCCTGATTCCGGCAGACCTTGGTTATTTAGTATTTACATTAGGGTTGATGAACCATCTGAAGGTCCTTGAATATCAGAACCGTAAACATGTCCCATCTTTGTTCGTTTTGTTTCCAAGTAGGTCTTGTTTTCCTCTGTAATTGGTGTCAAAACCGGAACCCTCCCGACCACGGCCAACCCGTATCCCTTTAGACCGGTGAACTTTGCCGGGTTGTTCGTCATTAGCCTCATCGTTCGGACCCCTATGTCTCTCAATATCTGCTCACAATTATTCAAACAATCGTATAGTAAGTCACACAGTATGTGCACTTTCTGAAAAATGTTCTTTTATGTGCGGTCGAAATTCACAGTTTGACAATATAAGTGAAACTAACCTGGGCACCAATTCCATATTCACGAGAATCAACGGCTAGTCCGAGTTCTATGTTGGCCTGGACGGTGTCATGGCCTTGATCCTGCAGATTATAGGCTTGAAGTTTGTGGCCTAGACCAATGCCTCTTCCTTCATGACCTCTGAGGTACACAACGACTCCTCGACCGGCTTGTTCGATTAGCTGCATTGCCAAATCCAACTGGTTTCCACAGTCACACCGCGCTGATCCGAAAATATCTCCTGTCAAACACTCCGAATGCACTCTTACTAGCACATCTTGTCCATTTCCAATGCTTCCCTGTTGATGTCCATTAGCTTTAGCAGCAAAGTTGGGTACAAAAAATGTTGCAGTTTGCTGTAACATGCCAAATGAACATCTTCTCGTTTTTGTACAAGAAAATAACAAGGGTTTTAATTTAGACCTTTACAACTGCAACATGTTCTGTTCCGCCTAGCTTCGAGCGATAGCAATAGGCTTGAAATACACCCCATTTCGTAGGTAGACGCGAAACGGCTTTTCTTTCAACTAATTTTTCCCTCTTTCTCCTGTACCTGTTAGCATGATACGTTTGTTGTTGAGGCTTCCTTTTTTTCTCTATTGATACAAGCGATGCGGTGGGATGAGAGATCCAAACACGTAATCTCGCTCAAAAGTAAACGCTCTTAACTGCTTGAGCTACAAAATTCTGAAATTTAAGATTGAATTTGATTATTATTACCTGATCAAATCAGTAATGGAGACAATTGGAATGGAATGCCCCAACGACAATGTCCTCAAATTGGATAAAGAGGCCATAGAGCCGTCATCGGCATCAACTACTGCTGAAAGAACAGACACCGGCCTTAAGCCGGCCAGAACAACGAGATCTACTGAAGCCTCAGTGTGACCAGCTCTCCTAAGAACCCCTCCGTTTCGGTACTTGAGGGGAAACACATGGCCAGGCCTTCTGAAGTCCTCCGGTTTAGACTCATTAGATGAAAGAGCAGCCACAGTTTTTGCCCTGTCTGCAGCTGAGACTCCGGTTGATGTTCCAACTTTTGCATCCTTTAAAACCAAGAAAAAAGAAGGCCATTCACAAAGTAAGCCCTTCAAAACGAATCGATCCACTTATGTTATAACATATAAATCTATTTACTAAAACGATATTCCATGTTTATGACATATCAAATTTGTCGCTCATTCATATTATAACACGTAAATTAGTAACACCACGTGACAGTGTGACTGTCACACATAAAAATAATGTCATTCGAAACTCCTTTGTGGCCCAAAACTCTTAGTAACATAGATCTAAGGAGTATTCTGAGGCAATGCTAAAGCATTATTACCACTGTGATTGTGAATGTGGGAGCAGAAGAGTCTTCATCTTCAGTCTCCGGCGACATGAGAGGAAGCTCCAATCTTTCAAGATCCTCCTCCATCATGCCTACTGAGACAATCCCAGACCCCTGCTTGATCATGAACGCTACGTTTTTTGGGTTCACAAACGACGCGGCCATGACTAGGTTTCCTTCAACTTCCCCATTTTCATCATCTACAACAATCACAAACTAAACGTAAAAGAGAAAGGAAGAAACATATCAGTGGCAGATCACATAAAATGCACCATTGTTAAGATGTGCATCAGTAGCACAAGTATTAGTTGCTAGGATATATAAATTAACGCTCGTTGGAATTTTTTTTTAAATTACTGAAATCGTTTTTACAAAAAAAATGTTTTTGAATTCCAAAAGCACTTGAGGTACTATCTAGAAGAAGCATAGTTATGTGCATCTCTTTAAGTACTTTTCCAAGATTCATTTGCGTTTTTACTAAGGTTTCAAATATATTTTCAACAAAAACGCTTTCAGTGAGTTAAAAAATCACTTCCAAACAGCCAAGATTAGTTAATCCAAACCTTTCCTCGGCGTAATGTGTTAAGCGCCTGCTCTATGGAAGAGTAGCCGTCAGATGGGCAATCAGGGTCACCCTCAGCATCACTAACAAAGAAATCAACGGTCTCCGGTGTGATCTCCGCATCCAACGTCCCAAATGGTCCTGCCGAAGCTGACTCATCTAACCCACCCAACAGAGAACCATTTTCACTCCCCTTCAAATAATTAGCATCACCAAAGAGGTTATTCCCAGCTGCTCCAACACTACTTCCAGACACCCCAATAGCCCAACAAGTCGGATTTAACCACCTCTGCCGGAACAGACATCGACGAACTGCGAGAGATCGATGCAAGCTGCGACATAATCACCCACGTCAACAAAAACAACGGGAGAGTGTTGGTCTGGTGACATCCAGTCTCCACTTTGTCAGACAAAACTCAAAATTCTATCTCATAAACGACAGTAATTAATTAATATAAATAAATAAATATCACTGACGTCTCAAAAACAACGAGAACGAGAATCTTATGGACGATAGTTGTTGAATAAAAAAAAAAAAAAATGAGACAGAGAAAGCTTACCTCGAGCTAGAGAGGATATAAGGGAAGAGGCGGTGAGGAGCCGGAGCAGACTCCATGAACAGGAGACTTCAACTTCTTGTCTTCTGTAGTTGTTGTTGTTGTTTTGGCAAAAGCAGAAGCTGCGTATTTACGTGTACTGCATGAAGGGAAAAAAGACGACCTCTAGTTGTGGATGTGTCTTGCAAACTTGTACAACCGGAGGAGTTATCCAAAACTTTGAGTAATTTTGTACGGAATTGTGAGCCACATTATTTGTGTACATGTGTATCGCTTTTTGGTTACTTTGTCGACGACAAAATAGAAAGAAAAAAGAAGGGATGGTGTCAGTTGGATTTGCCTTAAAACAAATTATAATCTTGATCTAGAAAAATAAGTATAGTTAAGTTTGGTTTCAGAGGATAAAAATAAGAGAATAAGCAACGACGGTTGGGATAAACTACTAAAAAAACTTAATTAATAAATTTTGTAACGAATATGACCATTTGGTTTAATCTGCATTTTATCTTTATTTTGTTGATTTATTTTTTAGTACATTGATATTTTCATACTAGGAAGATGAAGAGTTCGGTTAAGCCACACAATTGACAGCCTAATTTGGTATCGAATTTATTATTCACGAAATTCAAATCTAAGACTTCTCATTTCTAAATAAAGAAAAATAATATCATATCGCTGTACCGAATGATTTATTTTGTTGAACTAAGTACTAAGTTCAAATATCACAAACACAAATTTTTAATCAACAAAATGAATGTCAATAAAAAAAACAAAATAAATAAGATGTGACATATGAGATTCGTAAATTACATTGAAAACAATAACAAGATGAAAAGCTATAAAAAAAAAAATGGGTAACCACGGCTAAATCTCCAATAAAGAGAAACTAAAATTAATGTCACAATAAATATGATAAAGTCAAAAATTTCAATTCATATTTAATAGTTTGGAAAAAAAATTAATATTTAATAGTTTCAGACAATCCTGCACCAATTTAAAAAGATGATAATTGTCATGTCACTCGCCCATTACAGATAACGTTCACTTATTATTACATCGCGTTAATAAATCATCTTTAAAATTATTTTTCTGACCAAATAAAACGGTCGATCTTGCACTGTAGGAGAATAAACATTTTCAGATTCTTTTAAGAATTTTAAAAATTTTGTGATCGTAATCATTTATCAAATATTGTACGATCAATTTTTATTAAATATTATTTATATTTAATTTTAAATTTTAAAATAATTTCTAAACACGACGTGCGTGAACATTTATGATCCGGAGGATCCTCTTCCTCATGAAAAAAAGGTGGAAAGGCATCCAGTCTTTCGGACCTCAGCGAGGGAGGAGGCTGCTGACGTGTCCACACTTTTCAAAAGCCAGGGGAACAACAGTCTTCCACACAACACAGATAACAGAGAGAAGTCGCCGCCGACGATTCCGTTACGCTGCTCGCTGCCACTGCTAATTCCGCCACGTGTCCCCTAGCTCTCTCCCTGCTCTATTTGATCCCCAATCCTCGGGCCCCGCACCATTTCTCCGGCAACCTAACGGCACCGTATTGTCACAAGTTCCCAGGCGAGCTCCATCAGCTACAATCTTCGAGATCGTGCTATGGCCGAAATGACGCCGTTGCCGGGCGCTCCGCAGCCGAGCAAGCTGTGGAAAGGGGTTTTCGCGGTGGCCGGAATCATGACCACGCTCGTCACCTACGGCGTTCTCCAGGTCCCTAATTTCCTCGCATTTCTCCAATTCTTCGAATCGATCTCCGTTTTCGCGGCGGAAATGTTGAATCTTTTGCTTCGATTTCTTGCAGGAGAAGATCATGAGAGTGCCGTACGGCGACGACAAGGCGTTTTTCAAGTACTCGCTTTTCCTCGTCTTCTGCAACCGCATCACGACGTCGGCGGTCTCCGCCGGAGTTTTGTGGGCCAGAAAGAAGGCTCTGGATCCTGTTGCTCCGGTTTACAAGTACGGCCTCGTATCGATTTCAAACATACTAACCACTACATGTCAGTATGAGGTGAGAGCTGCGGCCTTTAATTTTTGTAGATTGTGTAATTTTTGTTTAGTTTTTTTTTTATTGATTTCGTACATTTTGATCACCGCAGGCTCTCAAATACGTCAGCTTTCCGGTTCAAACGCTTGCGAAATGCGCCAAGATGATACCTGTGATGGTAAGAAAATACAGTTCGATCAGTTATGATGCTGCATTGTACTATTTGTGAGTAGTTTTATCTGTTTGGTTAATTTTTTTTTTAATTTTTAATTTTTAATTTTTATGTTTAATTGTCAAGAGGAGTAACATTTTGTTCGAATTCGGAGTTTCAAACTATAAAAAAAAATGCTTGGAGCATTCAACTTATCTAGCGTGCTGGATGAGAACATACACCACATGTGCTAACTACAAGACAGATAAGAAAAATGGCTACACTTGCACGAGTAATGAGTTTTTCTCAATAGCCATCTCTTTTGAATTATAACCAGCTAGTTGAAGGAAACAGACAAAGGTGCCTGTAGGAAGTCATCAACCATGGTGTTGCTTCGAATATGCCCCAATAGAAAAAGGTTGACCCCATATATGGCTAATATTTTTTTGGTAGGGGATAATGCGTAATATTAGTGTATCTGCAAATGTGGTATTTCGTGTTAAAAATAATACAAAATGAACAGCTGAAGCAAAAAATTAGGGAGTTTTAACAAAACACTCTTGGTACTGTTCACTTTTAATGAAAAACCACATTTTTACCTTTCGCTGCTACTATTCACTATACCTTTAAAAAGGACTTTTCATTAAAAGAGAAGTTTTTTTGGACTTTTTGTTAGTTTTCCTAAAAATTAAACGGGAAGGTCCATATTGAACTATATAGTTAGCTGTTTAGGGCGAACAAAATAGGCACTAAACCCTTGATGTCAATGCAAGGGCAAGAGTTGATGTACATGCTTGATTGATTAGTGAGTTCCAAATGTTTGAGCGTGTGAAAGTTGGGCTTGATGTGAGACCTATAAGTGAAGAGGCTAATTGAGAATATTGTTAGTTACTTCAGTATCTTTTTCATGAGGTTGGTTTGCCAATTCACACGGTTATTTTGCATGCAGGTTTGGGGCACTATCATTATGCAAAAGAAATATAGGGTACCGCACTATTTTCTGGCATTTCTAGTGACAGTGGGCTGTTCAATATTCATTCTATATCCGGTATGGTCCTTGGCTCTGATTCCCTGTTGAATTCCTTAAAATTTTCCACTGAGGTGTGATTGTATTTGAAAAGTGTTATTAATTGTTATCATGTATTTGAAAAGTGGTATTTATTGTTAGCATGCTACCACTTTGTAATACTCATAAGTGACAGTAGTCTCTGATTTAGCTTTCCCTGTCTGGCTTGCACACCTTCTTCCAATGGTACTATAATTCCTATTTCTATCCCTGCATTCCCTCTTTTGGTCTATATACATTCCAGGAAATTCATATTCTCCAAGGACGGAGCAAAAAGTGAAGTCTTGGTCAGAGCAAGGCCACCTATTCTATTACCAGACATAATTGAGAGAAGCTCATCCAAAACTAGAGCTAGAAACGCCTTCCTGGATGATGGTACATTGGGAACTTTTAACAAATGTCAGCATGCTACTCTTAGAATCTCCTGCAAAATGAGAATACATAGAAGTACACTTTTGCCTTCCAAGTGTTTTGAACAATGGCTTCTGTATGGTGCTCAGTGATATTATTGTCTAAATGGAATAACTATTAATTCAAGCTTTTCCCATTGTGTTTCATATTTGGCCATAGAGCTACCAGAATTACCATCTCTCAGTTTCAAAGCCAAAGATTCGCTCCAGTTGTGGTTGTTTATTACAATCAATGGGGTGATTGCAACTTGCATGCTAGCTTCATTCATATCTTAGTATGGTGACAGTGCCATGCACCTTTGACTGACCGCACTTGAGCATCTTATGTACGCACTCACTCTGTGAGGGCATTTGACAATAAATACGGTGGGCCTAATATCTATAAGGTTCTATTTTTTAGGAACGGCATATATGAATACTCCCTTGCTTGTTTCGAAATGGTATAATTTATTAGAGGAAATTCCTTATATGTTCATGAATCCGACTCTGAAATCTTGACAGATTCTGATGAGCAAAATGTAGTTCTTTGATTCAAAATAGAACTAATTGTTTGCGTTTTGAATGTAGGCAGGATCTGCTGACATTGGTCCATCTGATATATACGGTAGAGGAAGAGAAAATACCATTTGGGGCATTTCTCTTATGATTGGTTATCTTGGGTATTATTTTGAACCCTCTATTTATTATATTGACTGGTTATGATTTATCTAAAAAGAACTTGTTGCTGGCTGCTAAGATGAACATACTAAATAAACTTCTACCAATTCAAAGATATTAATACACAAAATTATTACTATGATAAAGTGTGCCATCGAACTTTATCTCCATGTCTTGATGCTTAGTTGCTAGGATTACAATAATTTATGATACGAACGCAGCTTCGTTAAGCTAATTGCTTACAATGACATAAATGCTACCTTACGGAAGCAAAACATACAAAAAGAAGTAGTTTAAAGCTTTCTCCCTTTTGATTATGAGTGCACCGAGTGTGGGTGATTTTGTGTTTGTCTATTTTCCTTTTTACTGAGAACTTGACCAATAAAAAAAGCAATGAGATACTTGGAACCAAAATTTTATACATTTAGACACTCGTTTCTCTGTCTAATAGGTTTGATGGCTTTACAAGCACGTTCCAAGATAAGCTATTTAAGGGATATGATATGGAGATACACAATCAAATATTTTACACCACATTCTGTTCTTGTGTTCTCAGCATGACAGGTAAGATTCTTATTCTAGTCTTGTTGCTCCATAAGTAGTTATGTTAATCACACAGAGGGATATTTCGTTGTGTGGTTGTGTATGCTTCATACTCCTTAACCGGATTCGGTGTTTATATGTTGTCACAATTTATGTTATGGATTTCGTATCATTATCTTGCCTCTAATCTAACTTCAAAGTGATCCAAGCATGTATTTGTGTGCCTGCTTGAAGGTTGTTAGTGTTACTACTATGCTGTACTTACTTTGGTTGTTTCTACCCACAATTAGCATTATCTTCCCTTATAGGGATGAGTTATTGATTCTGCTAAACTTTCAGGTCTTCTACTACAAGGGCAACTTCTGCCAGCAATTCATTTTGTTGCTAGTCACAATGGTTGTTTCTTTGACATTGCATTGCTTTCCACTGTAAGAGTTATTCCCTTCCGATTATGGGATCTGTTAACATTATCTGTTTAATTACTTTGCATTTATTTTAGCAGATGCTTCTAATTTGTTTAGTGCTTGTGTCCATTGTTTAAGTTTTTCTCTTTCCCATCGTGCTTGCAGGTAGCAACGGCAAGCCAGTTTTTTATTTCTTACACAATTCGCACTTTTGGTGCTCTCACATTTGCCACAATAATGACCACAAGACAGGTAAGTCGTATCTCTCCAAAATAATCCTTGTAAGCGTTCTCACTTCTCAGTCATTAGTGCTTCTAAATTTCTAATTTATGGTGCCTCTTTCTCCTTGGTACTGAAGCTGGTCAGCATTATGTTATCGTGCCTGTGGTTTTCGCACGCCCTTAGCTGGGAACAGTGGATGGGAGCCGTAAGCCTCAACCTCAGACCTAGTAATTTTTTGCTTTGTTTATTGTTTCCCGAAGCCCAATAACACTACGTTTGTTACAATGACCAGGGTGTTGTCTTTGGTTCCCTGTATGCGAAAAGCTTCTTGAGAACGAATCCTTCACCCTCCCAGCAAATTCAGAACGGAGCTTCGAGTCCAGTGAAGGGGATCCCTTGATAGTGTTTGGGTTGACGGTTGCCACAGTATGTTGGACTAGGTACCTGCCTCTAACTTTAACCAATGGGCAGCTTTGGTTTTACAATTGTCAAGCTGCAACCTGCGAACAGGCCTTCGATGCAGTGAAATTGATCTAAATATACTCTAGAGTCTAGACCACACGGCGTGCATACCGCACGCAAGAAGTCTCATTGGAGACTGAAGATTCTTGGAGGCCTACGTCTCCGTAGAGAGGATTAATCACAGACTAACTAAAGGAACAAGAATGTTTCGTTTAATTCTTATACATGCTTTGAATACACGGCTCGAAAATGTATAATGCAACTGCGCAAGCAACATTTCGTTCGAGAGGAGAACTGGAAGAACAAAAAAGAAGAAGAAAGTCTTGGATACTCTGGAGTATTTTCTTTCTCTTCCTGTGTGACCCAAGCTTAATTAGGGTTGTAAGAATAATTGGTTTCCTGTTTCGATTAGGGATGATGATGGTTTTTAAATTATATGATTTTTTGGTGGTTGTTTCGGTTTCTTCATGTGATTAACGTATCTTTGTTCTCCCAAGGGAAGCTTCGAAAGATTTGAGAAGTTGGATTTCATCAGTGTTGTATATTGCATAGTTAGTAAAATATGGAACGGCTATATGTCTACAGTGCACGTATTATATGCGAATTTACTAATTCCTAGGAGAAGAAATAGAAAACCAAAGTGATTTTAATCATAATATCGAGTCTAGCGATAATGGCATGTCCCACAACACAATGGGAACGGACTAATCTTCCGCATGCCGAATTTTTCATAATTATACTAAAAGTTCACAACTTTGGACAACAAAGTGGCTGTAGTTTAGTGGTAAGAATTCCACGTTGTGGCCGTGGAGACCTGGGCTCGAATCCCAGCAGCCACATGGCTTTTTAAAGTTTTTTCTTTTGAATTTTTTTTTATATATATTTTGTTTTTGTTTTTGTTTTTTGTTTTTTTTTGTTTTTGTTTTTGGTATCATTTCCCCATTTTTAGGAAAGATTATTTTGTATTAATAAAAAAACAGAATTGTAATTACGTTGCTTTGTTTGCAGACTGTAGTTATAGTATAGATTACAACCTAAATGTGAGTTTCCTGATATTTTTGTATGCTTCCGCGTATGACTTTGAACCTATAATTTCAAATATTATTTTTACGAGCTCTAGTTAAACTATAGAAATAAACTTTTGTTTTTTTTACATATTGGATGTGATCCCATGTAAATGAAAGGACTAGAATTGATCAAATTAGAGTTGCGCAAGTACCATATTAACTTGTAAATATACCACATGAACTTTTTATTTTTATTTTTTTTACCACATGAACTTTCTTAACTATTAGAACCTACTACCTACGTTAGTTTACCGTCATTTTGTTGTTAAAACATGTCACCCGTAGAGATATTTTCGTCAATTAACTTCATGAGGCTAGCTAGAATCAAATTAACTCCAAAATAATACTATGGTACCTGAGTCAATATGACACTGAAAACAGTTCGGCAATACCCTCCATAAGAGTTTGAAAAATTAATATTTGAATAAATAAAAATGAACCACACACCCACCTACTAACCTACAAAAAAATTGAAAACTCGACTTGATTTTTGTATAAGTTTCACTTCAATTCTTCAACAACCCTTACCAAAATCAACTTCTCCATTTCTCTTCCACACTGCTACAGAAAAAAGAAAAAAGAAATCTTTAGCCTCCATACAAATTGATTCCGCCGAGCCTTAGAAAGTGAATTGACAAAAATATCCCTTCACGTTAAAGACGCTTGACATGTTTTAACGGCAAAATAGATGAAAAGTAAAGTGGGTGGTGGAGAGTTCAAGTGTTAAAAATTAAAAATTGAAAGTTAAAGTGGAATTGGCGTGCATGCTTATAAGTTCAGGTGGTATTTGTGTGACATCCCATATCGCCCAGGGTAGTGATCCTTAAATGTATATTCCCATCCCTACCTAGCACGAGGCCTTTTGGGAGCTCACTGGCTTCGGGTTCCGTAGGAACTCCGAAGTTAAGCGAGAAGGGGGCTAGAGCAATTCCAGGATGGGTGACCTCCTGGGAAGTTGCTCGTGAGTTCCCAGAAACAAAACCGTGAGGGCGTGTCGGGGCCCAAAGCGGACAATATCGTGCTACGGTGGTGGAGTGAGCCCGGGAGGTGGCTGCGCCCGGGCCGGGATGTGACAATTGGTATCAGAGCCTATCCCTGGCCGGAATTGTGCCGACGAGGACGTCGGGCCCCTAAGCGGGGTGGATTGTGACATCCCACATCGCCCAGGGTAGTGATCCTTAAATGTATATTCCCATCCCTACCTAGCACGAGGCCTTTTGGGAACTCACTGGCTTCAGGTTCCGTAGGAACTCCGAAGTTAAGCGAGAAGGGGGCTAGAGCAATCCGAGGATGGGTGACCTCCTGGGAAGTTGCTCGTGAGTTCCCAGAAACAAAACCGTGAGGGCGTGTCGGGCCCCAAAGCGGACAATATCGTGCTACGGTGGTGGAGTGAGCCCGGGAGGTGGCTGCGCCCGGGCCGGGATGTGACAATTTGTGCAAAATTCCCATCAAATTAAAATATTTCATTTCACAATATTTAGTTTCATTTCACGTCTCAAATTATAAAAAAAAAACAAAAAACAAAAAAACAAATCAATGTGTTTAGACAAGGTACTCGAAAACATTCAATTTCAAAAGGATAAGATCTAAAATCTCCATCTTAAAGTTCCAAATTAAACACATAAAAGGATTTTGTGTTCCCCTAATAAACCACTCAACATAGGATTAGATGTTCACTTCAAATCCATACCTAAATAAAAAAAAATGATATTCAGTTAATTAAAAAAAATAGTATCCCACTAAAGTGAAAAAAAGAAAAGAGAAGAGATTAATTAACATTGTATTTCTTGACGATCCATGCAATACTTGGATGACAATTCATAGGGTGTCTACATTACCTTGTTAAATCAGGTCACATCCTAATTAGTGAATATATTCCCAACTTTATATAATTTTGGTGAAGTTATTCTAAATTTTGGATATTTTTATTTGCTTTTTAAAAAGTCTTTTATGCTTTCCCATATATATATATATATATATATATATATATTATACAAAGGAATTCTTTTTTTTTTTTCAAAAAATAGGGATTAGGTGTGGGGTCCATTTCACATCAAACTTTAACGAACTGAATATTTTATTTTGTAAGTCTCGATTTATAGATAATTCTTGCAAATATTCAATTCAATTCGAAACCATTTGCCTATTTAATTATCAAGATAAAATTTCATTGTTTCTTATATAACAAAATATTCGTAAATTTCTTTTAATTCAATTAGATGTCTTAAACATTTTCCATTGGCTAATAATTTGTAAGGATGATCTATGAGGTAGAAGGTTCGAATCGTTAAAGTTCGATACGGTGTGGACCCTACATCTAATTCTTATTTTAAAAAAATAGCAATTTATTCCCTTAAAAGTTTCGTATATATATTTATCTCATATATACATGCATCCTACAAATAAATAATTTTATTTCTTTATATGAAAAGCGAGACAAATTATTAAATAAGGTACAACTTACTCTTGAGCTGAATTAAATATTGAACCTAGATCCTTTTTGGACCTAAAAAAATTTGAGCCTAAGGATCAAGTGATCCGGCCCGTTGAAATTTGATCCAACAGCTGCAATTAGTATACTTTTAAAGGGGTTCCCTGTTTGTAGCCGTTGAATCAAATTTCAACAGTCTGGATCACTTGATCCTTAGACTTAGTTTTTGGGGATCTGGAGAGGATCTGAGTTCTTGAATATTCATGGCGTGAAGGTTTCGTAATAAGTATTTAATTTTACTTATCACACATCCTCTTAATTTTTGATAATTAAATCGGATTAATTGAAAAAAAAAATCAGTAGTTAATAAGTAACAAGGGTGTGAAGGTGTCTGAAATATCAGTATAAATATCAGTATCTGTTACAAAGTGATTGTAAGAAAGCAAGATAGATAGAGTTTAGTTTACCAAAAAAAAAAAAAATAGATAGAGTTTTATCCCACTAATCTTCTTTTAATCCTGATTAATGTTCTCGAGATTAAATAGAATCAGACTATCCAGTTATCCTTAATCCAATCCGAATTCACAATCCCTCTCCTCATCAGATTCTACCTCCTTCCTCCTACCTCCCTAATCTCTCTCCAACGGAATGTCGTACCTCCAATCCCGCTCAACTCCCCTATATATACACTCCCCAACATACGCCTTCCTCACCGCTCGATCGCATCCTATCAATCAATCAATCGCTTCTCTCTCGATTTTGGGTTTTGGGTTTTTCTGGGTTCGTGAAAAAAATCGCGAAGAATGGAGCTTGATCTTTCACCCAAGTTGGCCAAGAAGGTGTACGGTGGCGATGGCGGGTCCTACTTTGCCTGGTCCCCGTTGGAGCTTCCCATGCTCCGCGAAGGTAACATCGGCGCCGCCAAGCTCGCTCTGGAGAAGGACGGGTTCGCTCTCCCCAAGTACTCTGACTCCAACCAGGTCGCCTATGTCCTCCAAGGTATACATTTTTGAATTTTCTGTTTAATTTTATGGATTTTCTGCAATTTTCAGTGATCGGGTTGTTCTTATTTGTTTATTTGATTGCTTGTCTGCTTCTGGACCATGAATTTTACTTATAAACAGTCCATAATTTATGATGAAATAAGATCATATGGGTTAATTTAATTTTTGTTTTGTCCGTTCAGGTACTGGTGTAGTCGGAATTGTCCTCCCGGAGAAGGAAGAGAAGGTTCTTCCAGTTAAGAAGGGTGATGCGATTGCCCTCCCTTTCGGAGTTGTGACTTGGTGGTACAACAAGGAGGACACCGAGTTCGTTGTTCTTTTCTTGGGCGACACTTCAAAAGCTCACAAGAGGGGGGAGTTTACCGACTTCTATCTCAACGGCTCCAACGCCATTTTCACCGGCTTCTCAACCGAGTTTGTCGGTCGGGCATGGGATTTGGAGGAGAGTGTTGTGAAGACTCTCGTTGGCAAGCAGTCCGGCAGGGGCATTGTCAAGCTCAGCGGAGCTAACTTGCCCGAGCCAAAGAAGGAGCACCGCGATGGCATGACGTTGAACTGCGAAGAGGCTCCCTTGGATGTCGACATTAAGGATGGTGGAAGAGTTGTGGTCTTGAATACCAAAAACCTTCCTTTGGTCGGTGAGGTTGGGCTCGGTGCTGACCTTGTGAGGTTGGACGGGAGTGCCATGTGCTCCCCTGGGTTTTCTTGCGACTCGGCTCTGCAGGTGACTTATATTGTTAGGGGCAGCGGCCGTGTCCAGGTTGTTGGTGTCGACGGTAAGAGGGTGTTGGAAACTACCATCAAAGCCGGTAATCTCTTCATCGTTCCTCGGTTCTTTGTTGTGTCAAAGATTGCTGATCCAGAGGGCTTGGAATGGTTTTCTATCATCACTACTCCCAAGTAGGTTTTTTCGTCTTGCCTGATTACGCTTTCGTTTATATATTTCTCTGCATTTATAACATCCTGCTGCTTGGAATACACACATGCATATAGATTATTCCCACCACACACACAACTCACTTAATTCGAAAGAGTTGGCGATGATTTGCAGAAAAAAGTTTATCGATTGGTGTCTTAACGTCTTGGTGATTCGTTTAATTACTTGCGTGCAGCCCGATATTCACCCACTTGGCTGGAAGCATTGGGTGCTGGAAGGCTCTGTCTCCGCAGGTGCTCCAGGCTGCGTTCAATGTGGATTCGGAAACAGAGAAACTCTTCCGTTCGAAGAGGACTTGTGATGCAATCTTCTTCCCTCCACCCAAGTGAAGAGATTTAGATTTAGCTCGGTGCTAGTTTAATGGTCCAGACTCCAAATAAAATTGCTTTTTGCTATTAGGTATTATACTTATGGTTTAGTTTCTGGACCTGCCATATTTCGTGTAAAGTTTTCTATCAATTTCTTGAACCATTTAATTCGGATGGTACTCTTTGCTTCATGAGTGTTTTGCATGTTGGATGTCTTTGATGTTGATATTACCTTGGGCTTTTTGGGCCCGTGAATGTGTAGCTCGCTTATTGGGCTTTTTCTCACCAAGAATGAGTGTTTCCAAATTTTGTTAAGGAAAATTTTATTTGAACTGATCTAACGTCTTTTTATACTTAATTTATTCTCTTCACTCATATTATTTTTAATTAAAGAACTAATATCTTTTTAAATCTAAATTTACTACCTAAACTACGAAAAATTATTAGGCGGTACAGTACTATCACGTCAGCCGTGATACTTCCATTCAAATTTCGCCATCTTTATACAGTTGGAATTCAATATCTTTAGAATAAATTTAAAAAATGAAATCGTGGTGTGTCTCTACAATTTTCTCAAGCACCCAACCGACTATGACGGCCTAGTAGTTTTCGCTTCAATTGTAAGTGAAATTAAAATCTTAAATTCGAATTTTGTGAATAACTACTTCGATATTCATTTTTCAACCCACGAATGTAAATATATCAAATGCTTGATAGCGAAAATTTTTTTTTGGTTCGTTTGCATGATTTTTGGACGTGGCATGAGTTTAACACAGCAATCAAAGCATAGGACTACGTCGCAATGCATGCATGATTTCTTCGAAATCAGTAACTCCTCCTCCACTGCATATGCATGTATCACGAACTCACATTAGGTCAGATTTTCCTCTGTCCCTTCTGTTTTAACGTAACCAAGATGACATGAGCTCGTACATGAGCTCGTCTGAGCGTTTTATTGATAGAACAAAAGAGACTGTCATCTCATCAGCACTCTCTTGTGAGCATTTTATTGATTTGAGAAATCATAAAAGGGAGTGACCAGCACTCTTGTTCTTACAACAGTTATGTTAGCTTCAGTCACGCTTGCATATGTAACATTATAATAGTTGTTGATGTGTGTGGTTACACAACGTACTTAAACTCTACTATTGGTCCTGAACGTATGTTACATCTTGCACACATGTGTCGACTCTTTGCATCTAAGTTCAAATCTTATTTTTATAAATAACGATATTTAAAATATCATATGATTAAATCGTAGGACGTGCGATCACCCGAATGAATCATTTTTCATAATGTAGTGGTAGATATTTTGGGACTCTCTCTTCAAGATTTTTAATATTTTGGGTGAACACTCTAGAAACTCATTTTGCATTATGTTGTAAGAACATAAGAGATAAATTGTATTTCTTATATAAGAACATAAGTAAAATATAGCTCCCTATTGTGTCATATTTCCTTCAAAGTGGAGATACATTCCCTTAATTGTTTATCTCAAGAAATTAGTCTTTTCCATAAACTCTCTTTGAATAATTATAGAGCTTTACCTTACCTTAATATAGAGGGTGTTCGCCCCGTAAATTTGTCATGGGCCTCGCGGGCATGCCAGGAATTTATTCGAATAAGAAACTGATGGATGCGGGCGTGCCACTACTAGATGCCGCTAGTAGACGAGATTTGAACGATTGAGATTGCGCTTGAGTTCGACTTCTAACGAATAGGTTGTGCCATTGAGTGGGAGTGGCTCAAATCAAGGTTCTTTCTTTGCCTTAAAGATAAGGACTTTACTTATGTGGAGAAATGTAACATGTAAATGACAAGGTTGTTGGATGGGTAAATGACAAATGAAAGTAAATGACTAGTATTGTAAATTGCTTGTAAACTGAATGAGTAGAAATGAGTTGTACAAAAATGTATTTATTTAAAGTACAAAGCATTCTAAGTATAGAGGGATGCTAAATACAAGGTTCAAGCTTGTTCCCAATGGGTCGGGCAAGTTACTCTAGTCTTGTGGCAATTTCTGGTGGTTTGGAAAATGGCTTTGAAGGTTGTCAATAAACTACAAAGGAGATCAATACTAAATATATTTTCCATTTTCTGGTGGTGGTTGAGGGATGCTAAATATATTTTCCATTTTCTTTCTGCAATTTGTAACTCTCACTGCACATGCACGTATCACGGCGTCACAATTGGTCAGCTTTTCTGTGTCATTTCTGTACGACGTAACGATGTAGGCAATAGTTTTAATGGGAGAAGAAAATGGGAAATTGATTATCTCCGGATTCTAGAATCCCCACATTTCAACTGTTTATTATATATCATGAAGTCAATTTTCGTCAAGTACTATTTGTGTTTAATTTTAAATAATAAATCATTTTTTATGATATGATAAACAATGAACGGCTAAGATATGAGAATTCCTAATATTTTCGCGTAATGGATCCCGAGAAGATCCATTTCCAAGAAAAGGACGTGCATGCTATGTCAAAACGGCTGTGTAAGAGTCAGTAGTATATTTCGACAGAAACAAAGTCAGCCATGCATGCACATTTCAAAGTGCAACTCGTGTTTCTGGATATACTTTAGAGTTTTTGAGTGTTTAGATTTTTGGTTAATGATGTCAAAAGTTTTAGTTTATAGGATACATCAGAGCATGTATAGTAGAATTTGTGTTATAAATTCATAATAATAGTGTCGTTTGCACTTTCTGAAAACAGTAAAAGAATTTTAAATTACAGATGGCACTTTATCATAGTGATGAAAATCAATTATGTCTTTGCATTCTGGTGCAAGTTCGATTTCCACTGATCCCCACAATTTAATTCATTAACGCAATTGTTTGTCAGAAAAAAAAAATCAATTTTGGGATTAACAGTCTAAAAACTCATATTTTGCAATTTGCATCATGATGTAAAAAACATAAGAGAGAGAGAGAGAGAGAGAGAGAGAGAGAGCTCGAAGAAAGAATTGCAATGTTTTGTATTTTCTCATCTATCGCTTTATTACAACTCAGGCTATTTATAGTTTTACATTCTTAGCTTATGAAGTAAGCTATTACATAACCAATACTCATCTAACAGATGGACCAATACAACAATGACACCTACACATTTATGCTATTACACCCCCCCCCCTTAAATCTTAACTAGGGACACCAAGGTTAAGATTGTAACAATGGCACACAAAAACAGGAATGTGAAGACTTTTGGTAAAGACATCAGCCACCTGATCAGTAGTAGGAACATACTACACCAAGATATCACCTTTTTGAACTTTTTCTCACACAAAATGATAATCAGTATCAAGATGTTTGATACGAGAATGAAATACAGGATTGGTGCTAAGTACAAGAGTAGACAAATTATCACACTGCAGCAAATGAGGGTCAATGAGAAACATATGGAGATCCTTTAAACCAAATTGTAACCAACACACATCCGTAGCACAGTGTGCAAGTGCTTTATATTCAGCTTCAGTGGAATTGCGGGACACAGATGCTTGGCGCTTGGACTGCCATGATACTGGATTAACACCCAGAAATACAACATACCCAGTGATGGAACGCCGTGTATTAATATCGATTGCGTAATCGGAATCAGAATAAGCAGAGAGTGTAGCAGAAGATGCAGCTTTGTAAGTAAGCCCGCAGGTTAAGATGCCTTTAATATAGTGAAGAATTCGTTTGACCAAGAAGAAATGAGCATCAGTAGATTGAAGCATAAACTGACAAACAACCCCAACAAAATGAGCAATATCGGGCCTTGTGAAGGTGAGATACTGTACAGCACCAACAAGACTACAATAAAGAGTTGCATCAGGAAGTGGAGTACCTTCTGTGACAAGTAATTGAGAGCGAGGCTTGGAAGGAGTAAGAGCCGGTTTACAATTCTCCATCCCTGCCCGCTTAAGTAAGTCCATAGCATAATTTGTTTGATCGACAAACAAATCCCCATTATATTGAGACTGAATGTGAAGTCCAAGAAAGTATGTCAGTTTTCCCATGTTCTTCAAGTTAAATAGTTCACCAAGAGTGTTGATCACAGATTGAATTTGTGTATTACTAGATCCTGTGATGATTATATCGTCCACGTATAATAATAAAACCATAATATGAGAGGCAGCATGTTTAACAAATAAATTGGTGTCAGACCGAGAAACAACAAAACCCAATGCAGGTAAAACGCCAGTGAACTTAGAATGCCAAGCCCGAGGGGCTTGTTTGAGACCATACAAGGATTTGACTAATCGGCACACATGAGAAAGATGGTGAGAATCCACAAAACCTGGGGGCCATTGCATATACACTTCATCTTGCAAGTCACCATGTAAGAACGCATTCTTTATATCCAATTGGCCTAGACTCTAACGATGAGTCGTAGCAACAGCCAAAATAAGCGGAACTGTGGAATATCGCATAACTGGACTAAGCGTCTTGGAAAAATCAACACCTTGTTCTTGTGTAAAACCTTGAGCAACCAAACGAGCTTTATAGCGAGAAACAATACCATCAGAATTTCTTTTAATTTTATAAATCCATTTGCAACCCATGACAGACCTATCTGTAGTATCACAATTACTATTAGAGACAAGAGGATGATGTAATACCTGTAATTGTGCAGGATGGAGGACAGGTAACAAGGTTGAAGTAGAGGAAGGAGTAGCACTAGAATGAGTTGTTGGGTAGAAGTCTCAGATTCTTGTTCAAACAATCCTGCACTAGAAGTAGCTGAACGTGGTTGCGGAGAAACCATGGAAGGCAATGAAACAACTAAAGGAGGATACAATAGAGAGTCTGAGACCACACTTTTAACATGCTCAGATGAATACCTTCGTTTGGCAGGAAAGAAACTCTCTTCATAAACCACATGTCAGGATAATAACAATTTCTGGTTTTGAAGATCATAACAAATAATACCTTTGTAACCAACTGCATAGCCCAGAAATATGCATAACACAGATCTAAATTGCAGTTTATGAGAATTAAATGGCCTGATATAAGGGTAAACAGCGGACCCAAAGACTTGTAAATGCTGTAACGGAGGAGGTTTATAATACAACGCCGAGAAAGGGGATTCCATATGTAAGGCTTTACAAGGCATACAATTAATAAGATACACAGAGTGTGCACATGCATGATACCAGAACTCCACGGACAATCCAGCAACATATAACAAAGTAATAGCAGTCTCGACGATATGTCTATTTCTTCTCTCTATAAAACCATTCTGTTGTGGAGTGTAAAGGCAAGAGATCTTGTGCAAAATTCTTTTAGAAGCAAGAAAATTATCAAATTGCTTGCTAATATATTCACCACCTCCATCAGTTTGGAAAAACTTGATCGCAGAACCAAAATGCACAAAAACAAAGGTATAGAATCTCACAAATAATGGGAACGTATCAGACTTATTGCATAATAGAAAGATCCATACAAATCTAGTACAATCATCCACGAAGGTTACACAATACCTATATCCTTCAATGGATTTAACTGGATAGGACCCCAAATATCTGAATGAATTCTCTCAAAAGGTATTAGACATCTAGAAGAACTCTGAGAAAAAGGTAAGTTGTCCAATATCTCCAAATTCCCACTCAAAAGCATGAAGCAATGTTACCGAGTAAAAGTGAACCATGCGTTGACCAAGTAGCATTCCTACACAAATTCTTTTCCCAGTCCCGAATGGCATTAGGTTAAAATCTTGTCCCTTGACATCGACGCTTGACCCAATAAACCTTTCTAGTTTAAACTCGAATGGTTCTTCCCAGATAGTGTGATCCCTTGCCATTCCCCAAACATTCGCGAACACAATACAGTCCTTGGGAATGTGATAACCGGAAACCTCACACGCCTCACTTATTGTACGAGGAACGATCAGGGGATGGCTAGGTGGAGCCGGAAAACTTCTTTCACTGCTGCTTGGAGGTAAGGTAGATTGGAGATGTCTCTCTCTTCGACAAACCGATCCTTCCCAACCACTTGGTCCCACTCCATAAGAACTTTCTTGTATACATTAGAGTTTCTTAAGATCTCTGTCATAACTCATTCCACACTGCTTTGAGGTGGCCTCTGTGCCTGCGATGAACATTTCCTACAATATGCAGAGTCCAAACTGGTACTTTAGTTTTAATTTCAATACCTAATCTTTATGTAAAATTGTCTTTTGCTTACCTAAATATATGATGTTTCATACTCTAACATTATTATGCCAATGCCTAAGCGTTTAAATTAAACATTGAGTTAAAATAGGGGTAATGCTAGGGATACTAAATTTGTAGACTAAATTTTGTAAATAAAATGACATGAAAATTTGATGATTGGATTACTACTTAAGCCTTGATTAGCATACTCATTTCTGACACATTATTTAGTTTACAAATTTAGTCTACAAAAAATTTAAGGGTCATTTTGGTTCCGCTCCCTAATCAACCTAATTGTTAGACTGAAACATTCTTTGTTTAAATATTTTGATCGAGGTCCTTAACACCATTTAAGAGATTTAACTCATGCATTTATGCATTCAACGTCCCACAAATTATAAATTTAAACAAATTCAAATAATATTTTTAAAATATTGTAAAAGAAATATTTTTAAATATAAATACTTAAAAATAAATATTAGAATAATATTGTTCTTCACAAAATTATAGCAAGAAAATAATGTACCCACATAATTATTAACATATTTTAAAAAATAACTACTGATATATATATATATATATATATATATTGGTCGGTAACTACTAATATATTTAAAAACATAAAATAAATACATATAATTAGCATGGGTACATTTAGCAAAAATAAAAATGGGTACAAATAAATTAAAAGGGTAAATTACAAAAAACGACCTCAACTATTGGTCGCGAACAGTTTCATACCTCATCTTTAAAAAATTTCAATGTCATACCTTTACTTACGAATTTGTTTCAATGTCATACCTCCCGTCAATTGACTGTCAATTCCTCAGTTAAATGCTGACGTGTCATACTTTTTATTAAAAAATTAATAAAATATTATTAAAAACTTAAAAAAATATTTAAAATATTAATTATATATATATATTTAAAATTAAAAAAAAAACTATAGCCTGCAACCCGAAGAAGAAGGAGGAGGAGGAGGAGGAGGAGAAGAAGAAGAAGAAGAAGAAGAAGAAGAAAAAAGAAGAAGAAGAAGAAGAAGAAGAAGGAAAAAAAAACTGTAGCTTGCAACCCGAAGAAGAAGGAGGAGAAGAAGAAGAAGAAGAAGAAGAAGAAGAAGAAGAAGAAGAAAAAAACTGTAGCTTGTAACCCGAAGAAGAAGGAGGAGGAGAAAAAAAAAAGAAGAAGAAGAAGGAGAAAAAAAAAGAGGGTAGCAGAGAAGAAGAAGAAGAATGAGGAGGAGGAGGAGAAGGAGGAAGAAGAAAAAGAAAGAAAGAAAAGGAGGTAGCGCCGAAGAAAATGAAAAAAAACTTTAAAAAAATTATATTTTAAATATTTTTAAAATTTTAATAATATTTTAATACTTTTTTAATAAAAAGTATGCCACGTCAGCATTTAACTGAGAAATTGACAGTCAACTGACGGGAGGTATAACATTGAAACAAATTCGTAAGCAAATGTATGACATTGAAACTTTTTAAAACTGAGGTATGAAACTGTTTTTGACCGAATAGTTGAGGTAGTTTTTTGTAATTTACCCAAATTAAAAATATGGCTACTAAGGGCACAAAAAGAAATTAATTTATAGGTACAAATTAAAACTGAAAATAAAATTAGTATGAATTAAAAATGGGTACAAATTAAAAAAATGATAAAAAATTTAGCCATAAATATATATATATATATATATATATATATACCAAATGTAACATTTCTAACGCTAAATGAACATATTTAGAAAAAAAATGTTTTATTATTGAAATAATTAATGACGTTTATTAATACGTAAGTACCTTGATAAAAAAAATTAAAAGAAATAAAGTTTTAATCAATGAAGTAGCAAAAAGAATGATGTGAACTTAATTTCTCTAAAATTTAATCTCCCTATCATTACCCTAAAAATAATATCTAGAAACTAATTGCATCCTAAATTACCAAATCGAAAACCACCTAATTTTTGGTCTTGTTATGACCCATTACTGATTCGAACCAATTGAGCAGTAACCCTACGAAAGAAAGATAAAAGCGAAATTTCCACACCCCTTATCTCCTTTAAGTTATTTAATTCAAAGACTATAAATAAGTACAATAAACTTACTGCAAGCATGGCCTTGATGTTATTTCTGGATAACTTTTTAATTCGTCTTCTTTGTCACTTCTATAATCCAATAACATATCCTGTCTCCCGTTCTTCGAGCCTCTCCTTAATCATATTTTCATAAAAGGCATCCATTCTCCAAAAGATGTTCAATATTCTCCGTTTCAGGCCTTGAGGATCAAACGGCTTGAATATTGGGAGGAGATCAGCAACGTTTACTGAGCCAAGAATTTGCATTTTTCAATGTGACCAGAACACAAGATGGTATACCGCGTGTTATTATATAAATAGTATGATATTTATGTTAAAAAATAATAACTTAAAAATTAAACTTTCTACCACTTATATAATAACACATGCTGTACCACTCGTGTTCCCGTCACATTGAAAAATTTCTCCCTAGAATGTATGCTTTAGCTTCCTCCCTTGCTTTTTTTTTTTGGTAAACCCCTCCCTTTCTTTTTTGTGCTATCAAAAAGACTCTTACTGCATACTGTGTTACAATGTTCCCCGAGGCCACGAAGGCCACCTCTGCAATGTTCACTGAATTCTTTGACAATGAAGTTGAGTAGAGATGCTTGAGCAACCCGCCATGAACCTATACGAACAAATGAAACAGTTAAGATTGTTAACTTTTCTTCACACACATCTTTTGCTAAATATTTTATTCACATACTAATTTGGTTGGGTGCTGTTATTACTTATTTGCACTCTAAAAATCTCATTGTATACTCTTTATAAGTGTATTTTTCTTTTTAAATATAAAAAATTGAGACTGTACAATTAATTTTTTGAAGTGCTAATACCAACGCTTATTTAGTTTTGAGTGTTATATATATTGTGGAGAATCTCCAAGATAGGATATGTATGTAGTTTTCTGCATGCCAATATTTGTGTTTGAAATCGCATGGGTGGAAAGCAATACTCTTTCCACTTACCTTAGGGATTTGGATCCTCTCCGGATCCCCTTCATGGGGATCATAGGAATCAAGCAATAAGGACCGTTCATTAAAAATCGTGCGGCTACAATTAAATGATTTTTACGCAAAACGAGACTGCTTTATTTTTAAAAATATAAAAATCATTTAATTGTAGCCGCACGATTTTTGATGAACGGCCCTTGTTGCTTGATCCCTAGGATCTCCATGAAAGGGATCCGGAGAGAATCCAAATCCCTTACCTTAGTGCTATTGGGAAACTGCTAGAGAGAATCTCCAAATTAAAGATAGGATATGTATGTATTTTTCTGGATGCCAATAATTGTGTTGGAAATCACATGGGTGGAAAGCAATATTCTTTCCACTTACCTTAGTGCTATTGGGAAACTGCTAGAAAAAATTAAAAGAATTATTTCAACCCTAAATTACCCTTTGTCGATAATGATATGGCTTTGTAAGTTTTTTCTTTATAAAGGAGTTGTCTTAAAGGCATTCATTCTCACTTGTAAATAAGATGAGAGGTGTATATATTTTTTATTTTAGAATCCTAATAGAGATGAGACTTACATGCGTTGGTTATTAGCACTATTAGAAGAAACAGAAAATATAATAGAGTAAAGTTACATATGTGGGGTTCATCTCTATTAGAGAGATGATACAAATGATAGTATAAAACAAAAATGCTAATTTCTTACAATCTATTTTGTATATATCATTGTTTGTATCATCTATCTAATAGAGATGAGACTTACATGCGTTGGTGGGCCATATTTATTAGAGAGATGGTAAAAATAGATGGTAAATGTAACACTACTCTATAAATAAATCATGTTTTTAGATCATATTATGTAGACTACATAATGGGTCGTTTAATGGTTGGATTCTTTTTTTAGTATTTAAAGAAGTATTCCAACCATCAACCGCTACAGTATGTGGTTTACAAAATATAATTAAAGTGGGTAATCTTTCTAGTGCCTGTAAATACCAAATAATAAGTTGGAATATTTAATTAATATTATGCAATTCTTAACAGACTAGGGGTGGGTTTGGTTTCATTCGGTTCGATTTTTTTTTGGGTTTGGTTTGGTTTCCGTTATTTTTATGTTTTTGTTAAATTTTATAAAACTTGATCATTTTTTAATATGAAATTTAGGAAAGAGGCTTGCAGTGGTGAACTAATAATAAGAAAATGGGAAAAGTGGGAAGGTAATTGTACATATATAAAATCATATAAACTAATCTTAATCTATCAACAACCACAATTGCGAAGAAAAATGATCAACATATCCATTCAAAAAGCAAACAAATAGAGAAGCTCTTCCAAGTTCCCAAGTCTTCCAAAACTTTCACCTATAGCAATGGAATATCTTTCCTAACTGAATCAAGTATGCTCCTTGAAAAAGCCCTAGGCTTAGTTTCAAACTTGGCAACAAAGTTTCACAAAAAAAAAAAAAAAAACATTATGGGCATACATCATAAAGTGTAAAGGAATTTGATTTGGTTCGATTTGATTTTTTCTTTTTCGGTTTTTTCAACCCACCCCTCAACAATAATTAACAAACAAACCTGAAAAATAATTAACAAACAAACCTGTTGCTTGCGAACTGGTTCAAAATCCTCAAAGGCCTTCCGAGAGAAGAGCTCTTCCGTCAAGATTTTCTAATTACTCTCCACCGTGGACTAGCCATGGCAGCATATACAATGGACGCGGTTTCATACGTAATGACATGAATGGCCTCGGTGACGGTACGACTGGAGAAAACAGCCTCATGCTGCCTTAGGGTTTGAGACACCATTTCCGGTGACAATAACCTTATTTCAGGCTAAAGAGTGGGCTATGAATTTTGGACCGATCAAGGAACTCCTCATGAAGGCGTTTGTTGAGGAGTTGAGGAAGGCTCCCAAGTATTGGCCATCCAGAAGGTCCTGGTGGGAAATTCTTCCAGTTTTTAGGATTGCAACTAAGGATTCGAATTCCAATTACGATTACGGTTTTTTATTTATTAACTTTAATCCTTTAAGAAGAATGAAATTTAAAACACTACTAGAAAACAGGCCATAGGACACTGTGTTGGGGACACCATTTACTATCAATGTCTTTTTGAGAGTCGGTTGCACCGTTGTGTATGTTTGGTGTCCTTTAGGCTTTCCGACACCGAAGATAGTGTCATTCTTCAAATTTAGAGCAACTCCAGCGGGGGAGTTTGCTCAGGGGAGGGGCAAGGAAAAAGAGCCTGAGAGCCCGGCCTACAAGCTCCAGCGTGGGGAGCCCGATGGACAGGCCTATGAGGAATTGCCAGCCCGTGAGCTCGAAGTGGATCTGACTTTTATTTTTTTCTGTCAGGCGCGTGTACCTCACCCACGCGCGGGGGCGTGTCACCTGACACGGTTTCAGCGCCTGGGGCCTACGGTGCAGTTTCAAAAAGTAACCATTGGGAAGCCACGTGGCTTCCCATGGTGCGTTGGATCTCAATGGCTACATAATGTGGACTGTTCGATTTGCAACGGTAAAAAAAATAAAAAAAATCTTATTTAATATCAATCATTGGATCTGAGATCAACGGTTGATATTATTTTCCTTTATAAATTAAAAAAAACAATTTTAAATTCAGAAATGTTACCGTTGTGTCATGTGGCACAATTTGGAGTGTTGGAATTCAATTTTTTTTTTAAATCCAATGGCAGAGATTAATTAGTTGAATAATTTTTTTAAAAAAATTGTAAAAAATGAATAAAAATAGGAAAAATAAATTTTAAAAAATTGTTTTTACTTTTCTATAAATACCTTGTCATTATCATCTACCTTACACCACAATTTCATATTTTCTCAACTACTTTCAACCACATTCCTATCTTTCTCTCAAAGTTTCAATCCATTTTTTTTCAAACAAAATGACTACTGCTGTAGGTACGAATTGGACGCTTCTTGAAGATGTTGCGTTGTGTACTAGTTGGGTTGAAGTTACTCATGATTCGCTTACGGGTAATGAGATGCAGTTACGAGAAATGTGGAGTCTTATTCATACCAATTATCTTGAGAAAATGGGTGGGCAAAGACCGAAGAATCGATGTCCAGTTGTTGGACTTAGCCAATGGTTTAGTACGTCGAGAGACACCTTGGCACAAGCTAGTGGTAATCTTCGAAGTGGGGAAAATTTAGCAGATCAGGTAACAATATATTATTTATTTGTTTGTATTATTTAATTGTTAGCTACTTTCATTATAATTATTTGTTACCTACTTTCATTATAATTATTTGTTTGTATTATTTATTTCTTACCTACTTTCATTAAAATGATTTGTTTGTATTATTTAATTGTTAGCTACTTTCATTATAATTATTTGTTAGCTACTTTCGTTATAATTATTTGTTAGCTACTTTCATTATAATTATTTGTTTGTATTATTTATTTGTTACCTATTTTCATTATAATTATTATTTATTTGTTACCTACTTTCATTATAATTATTTGTTTGTATTATTTATTTGTTACCTATTTTCATTATAATTATTTATTCTCCCGCATTGTGTAGGAACTTCAAGCACAAGTTTGGTATGGTGCCAAAAGCAAAAGCAAAAACAAAACATTCACCTTGTGGGAATGTTGGAATATTGTCAAAGATTGTCCTAAATTCAGAGTTGTGCCTATTGGTCTAGAAGTTTTCATGAATAGCACCCCTCTACACTCTACACCCAATCATGCCTCGCATGATCATGATGAAGATGATGCAGAAGAAGTGCTTGAAATGCCCCCCGTTGAACAAGCGTCAGGGTCGACCCATTTTCTAATTAGGCCTCAAGGTAAGAAGGCTTCAAAGAGAAAAGGTAATGCTTCCAAGAATGATTATGCAAAGTATATGGAAGACCTTGCCCGCCAAGGTGAATTGACTTTGGCCCGAGAAATGGCTAAATTTGAGGCTGATAAAGCCAGAGATGATGCAAAAGCTACAGCTTTTGAGAAAAAAATTTGCAGCTGATGAGAGAGAAAGAGAACTACTTCGGCAAGAAAGGGAACATAGAAGACAAGAAAGAATGGCCCAATGAGATTGTGACATTATGAAGGAGCCTTTAGAAGGCAAGTCTCCGAACTGTAAATAATTTTGGAAGTCAGAGAAAGCGGACGTGGTGTGAAGGAGGCATGCAAGAGAACCGAGAGCAAGAGGAGATGGTCCTAGCACGACAATAGAAGATCATCCTAGCACCACAAATTGGTTAGGTGATGATTATCCATTCACGAACCCATAATTTTCCAATCACTTTGTTTGTAATCGGAGCCCATAATTTTTCAATCAATTTGGGTTGTAATTTCTTATTCATTGAATAGAGTACTTTATGTTGTTTCCAATTTATTGAGTTTAGTACTTTATTTAAACTAAGAGTATATTTATTTAATTTGGTAATTTTTTGCTACTAAGAGAATCTTTATTAAAACCACATTTAAACACACCAAATAAAATAACATCAACATACCAAAAAAACACACCAAATAAAAACAAACATAAAATAAAATTACATCAGCATACCAAAATTACATTTCAACTCACTAAATGAACTAAAAAAAACACACCACATAAAATTAAATAAACACACCAAATAAAAACAAACACTAATGAACTTAAGTATCTTCAGCACCCCTCAATTCCCACTGGTGCTCTATCAAGTCAATTTGGCGGGCATTGTGCATATATGGCCTTTGAAGTGTAGTATATCATTGAATGACCCTATCATTATGACGTCCATCCCTTTGTAATGGCTCGTGTTGCACAGGTTCTTTGGTGGCGTCATGAGCACAATATATTTGTGTTCTGGAATTGTTCATCGTGTCTGGCTCATATTCATCAACGGCATCATAATCATACTCATCTTCCACAATCATGTTATGAAGAATGATGCACGTCATCATGATGAATCGAAGTGACTCTACATCAAACATTCTGGCAGCACCCCTAAAAATAGCCCAGTGAGTTTGGAGTATACCAAAACAACGCTCCACATCCTTCTTGCATCTTTCTTGACAGCTTGCAAAGTATTTTTCCTTTGAACTTTGTGGACGTGGCACTGTTTTGACAAATGATTTTCAACTTGGGTAAATGCCGTCTGCTAGGTAGTATGGCCCGTTGTACTTATGTCTGTTGACCCAGTATGTGACTTTTGGTGCCTTTCCTTGTCGGACTTCGTTGAACACTGGGGATTGGGCAAGGACATTGAGATCATTTTGAGCTCCCGGAACCCCGAAAAAGGCGTGCCAAATCCATGTATCAAAAGATGCCACTGCCTCCAAAATGATACTTTTTGATCATTTTCTGTCCCCATAAGCGCCTTGCCATGCACTTGGACATTTTTTCCAAGTCCAGTGCATACAATCAATGCTTCCAATCATTAATGGAAAACCTCGCATCTCGCCCTTCTTCATAAGCCTTTGCAAGTCCATATGAGTAGGTCTCCGAAGGTACTCTGTGGTGTAGATAGATTTGATTGCCGAGCAAAACCTCATCAAGGACTCAAGAATGGTTGATTTTTCCATCCTTGTTATCTCGTCCACTTGGTCTGCAGCTGCTCCATATGCAAGCATCCGCAAGGCAGTAGTAATTTTTTGCTAGGTAGGAGACCCATAGCACCAAAAGCATCCAGCTTTTGCACAAAGTAAGAATCATGGTTGCAAACAGCGCCCATGATTTTGTTGAACAAATGTCGTTCCATTCTAAAACGACGTCAGAAGTACATATTAGGGAATGCACTGCTACGGACAAAATAATCGTTCAAGAGCTCCTGACCTTGTCGTTGCCTGATTCTATCAATGTTTACAGGACAGTTGGACTTGCAGATCTGAGCAACAACTTGGATGACTAGACGAGAATGTGAGGCTCTTGCCATTCTCGATTCATCATCTCTCCGTCTACGCTCGTCATTCTCTTCCATCTCATTTTAGGCCCAATCCCTGGCATTGAACATTCATTCTGATTGGTTAAACAATTCTTCCTCTTCTTGATCGATTTCCCACATCATCTTTGAAGAAGAAGAAGAAGAAGAAGACATTGTCAGAAGGAAGCAGAAACTATGAATAATGATATATATTTTGGTGAAGAAGGAAGCAGAAACTATGAATAATGATAGGGATTTTGGTGAAGAAGGAAGTATAAACTATGAATAATGATAGAGATCTTGAGAAAATTGGTGTGATAATTCTGAGGATGGATGGTGGATTATATTATGGATTCAGAAAGGATTAGGTTGTAGATAATGCAACGTGGCATGCTGCCATTCGTTAAAAATCTGGTGGAAATCTATCCTTAAATATTGTAATCGGATTGTGACACGTGGCACGACATGATTGGTTAAAATTGTTATCAAATATCCATCACGATAATGACACGTGGCGTAATGAGAGCGATTAAAAATCTTATCTGAAATTACAAATAAAATTATTACGTATTATATTATAAATAAAAAAATAGAATACTTCATTTTAGTCCTTGGTAAAGATTACTTTTTAATTAAAACCATGAGTAAGATCAAAATCTAATTTTAGTCCCTTGATACATTAATAACCTCATTTATTAATTATATTTTGATTTTTTAATTATTTATCTTTTTCTTTTCTAATTGTTAATATATTAATTTTATTTCATTATAATTTTTATTTTCATTTCATTCATTGTAATATATTTTTGTTGTGAACATTTAGATAAACTAATTTTTGTTATACAATATATTTCGATGTACTGTAACTTCTTCATTTAGGTATATTAAATTCATTATAATACATTTCGGTGCATACATTTAGATATACACATTTTGGTACTAACATTTCGGTGCATACATTTCGGTACACACATTTTGGTGCATACATTTAGGTACATACATTTAGGTACATACATTTCGGTGCATACATTTCGGTACACACATTTAGGTACATTAATTTAATATTAATACATTTCAGTGCATATATTTAGGTACATACATTTCGGTGCATATATTTAGATACATACATTTCGGTGCATATATTAGGTGCATATATTAGGTGCATATATTTAGGTATATACATTTCGGTGCATATATTTAGGTACACACATTTCGGTCATACATTTAGGTACATTAATTTAATATTAATACATTTCGGTACTAACATTTAAATATATTAGTTCAATATAATATATTTCGGTACACACATTTCGGTACTAACATTTAGGTACATTAATTGAGTCTTTCAAGTTTGAAGAATGTTAAATAAAATTAATAAATTAAAAAACTCTTTTTTGGTCAAAAAATAAATTAAAATTTGTGTATTAATAAATTTAAATATTTAATGGGAGATATTAAATAAAATACACATTAATTATTTTGAATTAAGGACACATTAGGGACTAAAAATCAATATTCAATCTAACACCAGGTTTTTTTTAATTTTAATCTTCTTGAAGGATTAAAGTTCAAAAACCCCATAAAAAAATACTAATATTTTATTGCCAATTGTCAGGGCTATTCAGTGCAGAGGTGGAGATGCAAAAGGCAATTGCCAAGGTAATTACTGTTCATGAAGAGCAATTACTATTCACTGGGTTGATTAAATAGTGATTAGCCTGGGGATGAGCTCCCACACTATAACTGCTCTTATAATCTATAAATTCATTATTTTGCTTTATACGTGTAAAATAATAATTATTAGATTCTTTTAATGTCAAAATAATAATTATTAAGTTTTTTTAATTGTTATTATATTATGCCAAAATCTAATCAGCTCACTCACTCTCTTCATTTTCCTTTTTCTCTTTTGTTTCACCCTATCTCTCTTTCTTTTACTTTCCTCTCTCTGTCTCTCTGTCTCTCTCTCTCTCTTTGTTTTCATCGTCACATCTCTCTTCGTTTTTTCCTCTTCTTCTTGTGTTTTACCTTCAGAGATAAAGTTTTATCTTCCCTTTATTTTATTTTGGATTACAGAGGAGTTGGTGAGAGTTTTTCTCTCCCTTTGTGGGAGCTTCTCTCTCTCTCTCTCTCTCTCTCTCTCACTTCGCTAGAGCTCTTTCCCTTTCCTCAATTTCAGATCTGATTTTGCTTTCATTAAGTTTTCCGTTTTGAGAGTCGGCGGGCTTGGGTATCCGGTGTCCATCGCCGGCTTTTCTATTCTGTTTTGTTTTTTTTTCATTAGGCTTTTAGCTTTCTTTTCAAACCTCAATCTCAACCTTGAAGCTCATTTCTTTCAACCCCATCCTTTCCATATTCCTATCAGTTATCCACCATCGCTAACACTGCTCATGCATCATGGTCTCTCTCTCCCCCTCTCTCTCTCCTCTCTTTGTATCAAATCAAGTCCGAGTTTTTTCCCACTTTGAGTTCATATCTTCTAAGATCTGAATGTCTATTTTCAGATCTTGCCTGGGTCTCCTCTGCATGCAATTTTTTGTTAATTCATACGATGGATTGTTGTTCTATAGTGAAAAATGTTGAGTACAAAACTGTTTGGCATTGAGGAGGATGCACAGAGAGGCATAACTATTCCATTTTCGCTATAATCATTTTCCTTTCATTTTTTTCATTCTGACTAAAAATTTAATTTTCTTTGCTCTTGTAAGTAAATTATGATGTTTATTTGTGGTTTTTTTTTTGCGTTGTTAACTTTTTTGACAAAAAGAAAGAAGTGCAGAAGATGATTTAACAATCGGATCTTAAGTGATTTATTCAGTTATGAACTATGAAGTTCTTATGGAGGAAGATTTTAATTAGTTTTAGTTGTTTTTATACTATTTTAAATTTAGTATGATTATGTGATATTATCTTACAAGTTTTTATTATTTTTAATTTATAATTTTGCCCAGGTTGTTCAAGAACACTACCGATGGATGGATTAAATTTTATCAAAAGCCACACATTAATAATGGGATTAGACAGTGTAATGGGTGCTCAGTAAAAGCAATCTGGACAGTGATGCGAAAAGGCAATTTCCACGAGGTAATAATTAAAAAAAATATAAAATAAAATAGAGTTAGTGGGCTTTTGCCCAATCTCCTGATTGATTAATTTAAAAGAGTAATGCTATTCATACTATGTTTTTATACTACATTTCGATACCATTTTATGTGACATTTGATGTTGACAGCTACATTATTTAAAAAATTTGCAAAATTCAAATGATGTGGCTGTCTACATCAAATGAATTAAATTTAAAAATCTGATTAATTCAAATGATGTGTCTGTCTACATCAAATGCCACTTAAAGTAGTATGAAAATATGATTAGAAAAACATAGTATGAATAACATTACTCAATTTAAAATGACAATTCCCACGAGATGATAATTAAAAACAAAATATAAAATAAAATAAAATAAAGTAGAGCTAGTGGGTTTTTGCTCAATCACCTGATTGATTAATTTAAAATGGCAATTTCCACGAGGTGATAATTAAAACAAAATATAAACTAAAATAAAATAAAGTAGAGCTAGTGGGTCTCCTGATATATATCATAGTCAATATATATGTATATATAGTAATGCTACATAGATTATCTATTCCGACTAAATTTATAATTTATATAACGTGATTGTCAGTGACATATCACATAATTTACAAATTTAGTCTAAAATTAGTCTATCTAATATTATACTCCGCAACTTTTAAATAACTTTTTTATTCATACATTTTGGACTGATCACGTTATACACGCACATAAAGGAGTCAAGGACCACCCTTTGGAGTTCCCAAAACTTATCAACCATTATTCTTCCTCTCACAATTAACCATGGCAGTCCTCGAGCTCCTCTTCCTCTTCTCTATTCTCTTGACCATCCCTCTTCTTCTCCGTCCAGTCTTCGCCTCCAAATCCGAAACCCTACTCCCTCCAAGCCCCTTTGCCCTACCCATCATCGGCCACTTCTACCTCCTCGGTCCTCTCCGCCACCTATCTTTCTACAAACTCTCCCTGCGGTTTGGCCCCTTATTCTCTCTCCGCCTTGGCAGGGCCGGTCTAGAGATTTTTGAGGCCCGGGGCGACACTAAAAAAAGTTCCCTAACTTTGTATAAGTTTTTTTTTTCACACGTAAGATGTCGATAAAATTATACTTAGAAAAGCACTTCAAACTCAATAATTTAGAAACACCGAAAGACTAATTTATTTTGTATCGAGAGAAGGAAACCACAAAACCCCGAGCTTACAAGTAGATAGATGATGAGTTTTATTTTCCATCTGAACATTGAAAGTGTTTTTGTATAAATCGTGAGACGTTTTTTCTTATTTACTAACCTTGTCAATATGGGACTAAAAAAATAATGATGTTTTCGAGTCTTTAATTGATATGTATTAGTAATGAATGGGTACTAAATTAAACCTTTTGATGACACGTCATATAATTTGTAAATTTGATCAAAAAATTTGGTTTACGCATTACTCGTTATTGAAGATTAGACTTGAATTAAAACGAATATTTAAAAATAACAACTCACATAGCTACTAGCTAGTAACTAAAAATAAATTAACAACCAAACAAAAATTTGTAAAAATTGAAAAGAATAAACATGCACATAGCATTTCGAACTTAGGACCTCTCGTTAATTTTAAACAACAAAAACCATTGCTTCTAATTAAACTTCTTGATCATTTAACCAAATTTTATAATTTTATACTCTTATGAAAAGAAATTTGTAAAAATTGAAAAGTAAATAAGCACATGTGGTGTTTTGAACCCAAGACCTCTTCATTATTTTCACATGAGTAAACCACCACTTCTAGTTAAATTTATATGTCATTGAACCAAATTTTATAAATTTATACTCTTATAAAAACATATATAAATATACCACTCTAATAATTTTGGTGCCCTCATTTTTTTTGGGCCCCGGACGGTCGCCCTGTTTGCACTGAGCCTGGGCCGGCCCTGCGCCTTGGCTCCGTCCCATGCATTGTGGTTACCTCGCCAGAGATTGCAAAAGAGTTCCTCAAAACCCACGAGCTGTCCTTCATATCCCGTGCTCAAACCATCGCCATCGAACGCCTGACCTACAATTACTCTACCCCAGGATTTGCACCCTACGGGCCTTATTATAAATTGATCAAGAAGCTCAGCGTTAATGAGTTCCTAAGCAACCGTAATGTCAGCAAATTTGCTTCGATTCGAACCCAAGAGTACCTAAGTATTTTGAGGCTCTTGGCCAAGAAAGCTGAGAGTGGTGAAGCTGTTAATCTCACCGAGGAGTTACCAAAGCTTTTGAACAATGTGATCGCAAAAATGATGTTGGGGAATTCTAAGGGGTCTAGTGCCGAAGGCAGAGATGAGGAGGCTAGGCTTGTGGCGAGGGAGGTAACAAGGATTTTTGGGGAGTTTAATTTGTCCGATTTTGTTTGGTTTTGCAAGAAGTTGGATTTGCAGGGATTTGGGAAGAGAATTGAAAACACTCATAGGAGATACGACGCGTTGGTGGAGAAGGTTATTTCAGAACGTGAAGAACTGAGAAAGAAAAACATGAAAAATGGAGGAGGCAATGTTGAAGAGGAGATGGTGTTGAAGGATTTTCTTGATCTTTTGCTTGATTTGTTGGAAAAAGGGAGTGGTGAGATTGAGGGTGTCAAATTTACTAGAGTTCACATCAAAGCTTTAATCATGGTACGTGAAAACTGTTTTTGGCGCAAATTGAATTTTTCTGTGTTTATTAATTAGTTTGGTAAGATATGCATGATTTTTGGAAAATGCATGAAAGAAAACTTGATAGTGGTTTTTGCTTTACTTGTAAATCAGAAATTTTATATTTGAATTTTATGATTGCAATTTTGATACTAATTCCCCCTTCTTTTTTTTTCTTTCAGAAAATGTGATTTTAATCCTTGGTTAAAATTATAGTTAGAAGATTATCTTATGCAAAAATATTAATTAGGAGTGTGCTATCCACATACTTCTTTTTACTTCTTACATACCCCTGTTAATTTTTGTCTGTTTGATCTTCTTCAATTCATCCGATTTGACGGCAGAAATCCAAAAAGGTGTGGGACAAGTAAAAAAGGGTGTGTGGATATCACACCCCTATTAATTATAGTCCCTTGACTACACATCCATGTCAATATATATTATCCATGTTAGCATTTAGTTTTTTGGGTGGTTGTATTGATTCTATTTTCCCAACATTGTCCTTGTGTGATGATGGACAATAACAAATTTTAAATGCTGAGTTATGAGTGCAATTATCACTTAATATATTTTCAATTGTTGTCCATTTAAACACAAAAGTTTAGTTGTATGAATCTTTGATCGTCCTCTTTTATGATGTTGTGCAGATTTGTTTCTTTGTCTAAGAAGCTTAGCATTTCCACTAAAATTGTGGGGGGTTTTTTGTGTGTGTAGGATTTGTTGTTTGTTTGTTGGATACCTGATATATATTAGTTCAATATTTGTATATGATCTGCATATTTGTGCTGCACATGGTTTCAAATAGTTCTCATGCCATTAGCTCCTCTATATTTTGGCACACTATATAGAAATGAGACAAAACCAACATAGGTACCATGGTTGAGGTATGTTAAAATTCTAAGAATGTCTTTTTAATTTGCAAGTACTATGTATTAGGTACCATGAAATAGGTACCATGCTATAGATACTATGGTATAGGTACCATGGTTTAGGTACATTATTTACTTATTTGGTATGATGTATTCATGAAAACTTGATGTCTCGAGTTTTGTTTCATTGTGATATGAAACTTTTTGAATTCTAATCAATAATTTCGTTTTCTTATTTGATGTGTAACTGAATTTCTTATTTGATATCTCAATTATTTTTAGATGTAGTTATCTTTTACCCCGTAGTTTTTTCACTCATTAATGTAAACAAATCGTTGTATAAGAGAACTTGATAATGAAGACAAGTGTTTGGTTTTTCAACAAGTGGTCCTTTACCATAGTAGGGGAAAGGTGTTGAGCCTTTGCATGACGGCGAAATCTGACCTATAATGTAACAAAATCTATCGTTTGACAAAACAATACAAGGGTTTGGTTATGCATGTTTTTTGGACTTGGCATGAGTTCAAGCCAATAATCGAAGCATATATAGGACTATGCGGCGATGCATGCATGATTTCTCTGAAAATAGTAACTCCTCCTCCACTGCATATGCATGTATCACGAACTCACATTAGGTCGGATTTTCCTCTGTCCTTTATGACATGAGCTCTTGTGAGGATTTTATTGATTTGAAAGGACAAAAGGGGAGTGCCATCAGCACTCTCTTGTGAGCGTTTTATTGAATTGAGAGAATAAAAGGGAGTATTGATCAGCACTCTAGTTTTTCAAGAGCTGTGTGTCAGTCTTGCATGCATATATAACATTGTAATAGTTGTTGATGTGTGTGGCTAAACAACCTACTTAAATTAACTATACTAGTGGTCGTGAAAGTGTGTTATATTTTGTACGCATCTAAGTTCAAATCACCTTTTCATAAATCACAGTAGTGGAACTATCATATGGTTAAATTGCAGGATACTCACCTGAATTAATCTTTTTTCATAAAGTAGTGTTATTTACATTCAAAAAATTGTGTAAGAATTAGATATTTTAGGACTCTCATATGCTTTTCAAAATTTTAAATATTATGGGGTGAACATCTACAAACTCATTTCTTATGTAAGCACATAAGTAATATATAGCTCCCTATTGTGTCATATTTGCTTCAAAGTGGAGATGCACTCCCTTAACTGTTTATCTCAAGAAATTTAGTCTTTCCCATGAACAGATTGTTCTTTTTCAGGGTTTCTTCACTGCAGGTACAGATACAACCGCCATTTTAATCGAGTGGGCGCTGGCAGAGCTCATCAACCATCCAAAGGTGCTCAAGAAAGTAAGGGAGGAGATCAATCGAGTCGTGGGGAATAAACGACTACTCGTAGAATCCGACGGTCCAAATCTTCCATACATCCAAGCCGTCATAAAAGAAGCATTTCGGCTACACCCACCAGTGTCTGTGGTCACAAGAAAATGTGTAGAAAAATGTAAATTTGGAAAATATGTGATCCCAGAAAACACAATGCTATTTGTGAATGTTTGGGCCATTGGAAGGGACCCAAAGTACTGGGAAAATCCTTTGGTCTTTCAACCTGAAAGATTCTTATCACCACCACTCAGTGGAGGAAGAGATGGAACGAGTGCATTAGATGTTAGGGGGCAAAATTTTGAGCTGCTTCCATTTGGGACTGGGAGGAGGATATGCCCCGGTGTGAACTTGGTCATGCAAATGCTGCCTACCCTACTTGGTGCTATGGTTCAATGCTTTGATTGGAAAGTTATAGGACCACAGCAGAAGAAGATGAACGGTAACGATCTTATTCTTGAAATGGATGAACGACCAGGAATGACAACTCCTCGAGCCCATGATCTAGTTTGTATTCCAGTGGCACGTCTCAACCTACTTGATGTCCTTCACCCGTAAAGCAGGCAGCGATCATGTTGTTGATTATGAAAATGTTTGAAATCTTTTGCTAATAAAAAAGTTTGAGGCCTTGATGTGGGTTTCAGAATTAATGTGCCCATAAAAAGGTAATGTTTCTAATGTCTGAACAGTACAAGTATTACTTAAAGCACAAAAGTAGCGAATTAATCAACGAACTAATCACTTAACATCCTAACAAACTTTCAAACGATTTTGCCAGACGTGGCATTGATTTACGTAGTAACCAATGATCAAGAGACATCTGTAATCAGTTTTTGTCAAGGTATTAAATTATTATTTATGTCAAATGCTGTTATCAGCTGGTTGACATATGCTTAATTTGGTTGATAAGTGATTCTTCTAGTGTTCTTGTCTTGATTCTGATGACTTAGTTCATTCGTGACCTCCTTTTACCTAATAATGATTTACTAATTTGCGGATAACTTTGTTAACATGGGATTACGTTCCTCAACGTGGGTGTGGCATTAATTTCCCTTTGCCAACGATTTTTGTTTCTTAATTTGCATTCAGAATTTCTTACCTTGTACAGTTTCATTAATTATTAAAACGAATAATTTGTAATGACTAAAGACAGTTGATCGATGTTTCATCATAAAACCAACTAGTAATATAGGGTGTAGCCCAACCTCTAATAAATTCATGCAACATCGCTACTCTCATTAATATAGAATTCATCTCAACGTGTTCCCTCATGTGTGACGAGTCCCTACTCTCATTAATGTGGACAAGTCCCTACTGTTCCCTCAAGAATCATAAACCGGGTGACATGGAGCACGAGTGGCTGAAGGGCTTCACATACGTGACAACCTGCTTTGATACAATGAAGAAAGTTGGCGTTCCACTATAAAACCAATTGGTGATACCCATCATTGGCCATTTCCACCTCCAAATCCCAAACCCTACACCCTCCAAGCCCCTTTGCCCTACCCATCATCGGCCATTTCCACCTCATTGGCCCTCTCATCCACTGCTCCTTCTACAACATATCCCTCCGGTTCGGCCCCTTATTCTCTATCCGCCTTGGCTCCGTCCCAGGCATCTTGGTATCCTAGCCCGAGATCGTGAAAGAGTTCCTCAAAATCCACGAGCTCTCCTTCATATCCCACACCGAGTCCATCGCGACCAAACGCCTCACCTACAATGCTTCACTTGCCTTTGCACCTTATGGACCCTACTGGAAATTTATCAAGAAGCTCAGCATTAATGAGTTTCAAAGCAGCCGTAGCGTCAGCAACTTTGCTCCGATTCGAACACAAGAGTACATAAGGCTTTTGAGGACCTACCAAAGCTTTCCAACATAGTGATTGCAAAGATGATTTTGGGAAGTTCTAAAGGGTCGAGTGATGAGGGCAAGGATGAGGAAGCTAAGGTTGTGGTGAGAGAGGTGACAAGGATTTTTAGGGAGTTTTTAATTTGTCAGATTTTGTTTGGTTTTGCAAGAAGACTGATTTGCATGGATTTGGGAAGAGAATTGAAGACACTCATAGGAGATGCGAAACGTTAGTGGAGAAGGTTATTTCAGAACGTGAAGACTTGAGAAAGAAAAACATGAGAAATGGAGAAAGCAGTGGTGGCCACGGGTAGGAGGAAGTGGAGGAGGTGAAGGGTTTTCTCGACATGTTGCTTGATTTGTAAGAACAATATCACAAATCATTGAACTGCCAACTGAATCACCAACACTCCAAGAATCAAACTAAATAATAAAGCTATACACTCGAACAGAATTGCTAAGAACATACCTGCATAACTTGAATTGGAAGAAGCCATAGCAGCTTCACAACCAAGCAATCTTCTCCTCTTTAGAAAAACTATAGAGCTCTCTGAATAATAGGTATTCAACAAGATGAGCAACCGTCTTTGCAAGAACAGTGATTGAGGTTATACATAGCGTTAATCCAACTCATTCTCCTATTAGAATTAGAGTTGAAAACAAAACCTTATCATATTATAAGTGTACAATAATCAATCACTGCATAACACAAATCATTTTCCCAAAGGAACACCAAAAGCACTTATAATCCTACAAGAAATAGGATTCATCTGAACACCTTACCAAGACTTTTCCATTCAAGAATTCATCCAATATTATAGCTAATCCTCAATCAGGTTTATACTCATACTCTAACATTCTCACACTTGAGTATAAAAACACAATGATTAACTAAATGAATCATGGAAGTGATCACTAAGTCTAATAATAAGGTTCTCTATTTCGTATTCAACCTCACCTATGCAATTTAAAATATGGAACTCTAGAACTCTATCTGCACAAACTCAGATTTCATCCAAGAATCACAACATATCCAAATTTACATTTTGGTGACTATACGAATCATCAATCACAGTAATGCCAATACTCATTACTCCCACTGATTTATGCTAATTTTAACCCAATCACAGTTAAAATCTCAGCAAACAACCATTCAAAACAGAATAGTACATTTAAATAGTTCCAAAGTATTCCTTAGCAAAATCATAAACTGATTTACTAGCAAACTCAAACTATTCTTATTTCAATACTAGCTTTCTGAAACAATCAATCACTAAAATGGAAAAATTGAATACTAAAGAAAACCAAAATAAAAGTCAAGCTGGAAAACTAGCTAAGGGAAGATACCAGCTTGTGACAGCTAACTGAACTCGAGAAATCTTCAATTGCAACAACACTGCAATCTCAAAATAATCCTAAACTTGATCACTACTTACTCCCACTTATCAAAAGACTCTAACACTCCCATTCTCGCAACATGTGCCTTAAACACATTGTTTGGCAAGGCTTTGGTAAGAGGATCAGCAATCATTTTTTCAGTAGACAAATATAGAATTTCGATCTCTCATTTCTTCACCATTTCTCTGACCTTAAGAAACTTCACATCCATAAGTCTTGAGGCTGAAGTTCTCTTATTGTTTTTGGAGGAAAACACAGCAGCATTATTGTCACAAAATATCTTTAAGGGTTTTTTAACAGAGTCAACAATTCTCATCTCGGTAACAAAATTTCTCAACCATACTGCCTGCTTCATTCCTTCAAAACACACAACAAATTCAGCGTCCATTGTAGAAGTAGACACTATTGTTTGTTTAGCACTTTTCCAAGAGATAGCACCACCATTTAGCATAAAGATGTAACCCCCAGTTGATTTCCTCTGATCCACATCCCCAGCAAGATCTGAATCTGTAAACCCAACCAGCTCCAAAGTATCATCTCTACCATAAACTAATTGATAAGCTTTTGTTCTCTGCATGTACCTCAACACTTTCTTTGCAGCCACCCAATGAGATTCCCCTGGATTTGATTGAAACCTACCTAACATTCCAACAATGAATGCTAAGTCAGGCATCGTGCAAATGTTGGCATACATAATGCTTCCAACTAATGAGGCATAAGGTTTCATTTTCATTAACTCGACTTCATTCTCATTCTTCGGACACTGATCTCTAGAAAACTTGTCACCTTTATTAACTTGAACCTCCGCCTTATTGCACTTCTCCATATTGAATCTATTCAACACCTTTTCAATGTAGCCTTTTTGAGACAGCCCTATAAGCTTTTTCTTTCTATCTCTTGTTATTTCAATCCCCAGAACATAATGTGCTTCCCCTAAATCCTTCATTTCAAAATTAGCACTCAAAACAGTCTTGGTCTCTTTAAGCAATTGCATGTCAGAACTTGCAAGCAGAATATCATCAACATACAAAACCAGAAAAATAAACTTTGATCCTTTGTGTTTTAAATAGATGCAATCATCCATCTTGTTCTCAACAAAACCATGAGCAGTAACTACCTGATCAAACTTGAGAAACCACTGCCTAGATGCCTATTTGAGTCCATACATCGACTTATTCATTTTGCAGACCATATTCTCTTTCCCCTTTTCAACAAATCCGGGAGGTTGCACCATGTATATGTCTTCCTCTAGATCACCATTCAAAAAGGCAGTTTTAACATCCATCTGGTGTAGCTCCAGATCAAAATAAGATGTCAAAGCCATGATGATCCTCATAGAATCCTTGGAAGAAACAGGTGAAAACGTGTCATTGTAATCAATCCCCTCTCTCTAAGTGAAGCCCTTTGCTACTAACCGAGCCTTGAATCTCTCTATTCTCCCTGCAGCATCCCTTTTAGTTTTGTAAACCCACTTGCAACTGATCGGTTTAACATTTGAAATGGAGTTCACAAGTGTCCAGACCTTATTCTTGGACATGGAAGCCAACTCTTCTTTCATTGCTTTCTTCCTTAATGCAGCTTGAGGACATTGAATTGCTTGTTGGTAGGTAACTGGATCATCTATGTCGCCTATGTCGAATTCTGCCTCTTGGAGATAGACATAATAAGTTGAAATGGCTAGTTTGGCTAGTTTCTTGACTCTTCTTGACTTCCTCAGATTTAATTGATCATTGAGTTGAGATGTATTACTCTCTATAGGAGGACTTTGAGCGTGTAGGGATATATCTCGTGCACATGAAGCATCCTCATGTTCATTTTGTATTTCAGCACCTATTTCATGTGTCATCTCTTCATCAAAATCAGCTACCTGTGTATTAGTTCTTGGCAGCACTGAGATATGATTGTAGTCTATTGGAATTGAGGCATCGAGTTGTTCTGATTCATCAAACTCAAAAGTGTCATGAACCAAGTCTGATACATCTTGATCTTCTAAGAAAATTGCATTATGAGTCTCTTGAATTCTTGTCTGTGCTTGAGGACAATAAAACTTAAATCCCTTAGATTTCTCTGAATATCCCACAAAGTAGCATGAACTGGTTCTAGAATCGAGCTTCCTTTCGTTTGGATTGTAAAACCTAGCTTCTGCTTTGCAACCCCACACATGGAAATAATGAAAACTTGGTATTCTAGCAGTCCATAGCTCAAAAGGTGTTTTTGGCATTGACTTCGTAGGTACTCGGTTCAACACATAGTTAGATGTCTTCAATGCTTCTCCCCACAAAAAAACCAGGTAACTTTGACCTTGAAATGAGGCTTCTGACCATCCCTATCAAAGTTCGGTTTCTTCTCTTAGCCACTCCATTCTGTTGGGGTGTGCCTGGAGTAGTATACTGGGCCACAATACCTTGCTGCTCTAGAAACTGTGCAAAGGGACCTTTCTGTTGTCCTGCCTTTGTGTGCCTGCCAAAATATTCCCCTTCTCTATCTAATCTAACAATCTTAATCACAAGGTTTAGTTATTTTTCTACTTCACTTTTGAAAACCTTAAAACACTCAAGAACTGCTGACTTTTCTTTTATTAGAAATATGTAACCATGTCTGGAGAAGTCATCTATAAAACTCACAAAATATGAATTTCCACAAATTGTTTTGATAGGAAAAGGTCCACAAACATCTGTGTGTATAATCCCAAGAATTTTTTTACTTCTATTGGCATCCATTTTCCTAAGATTGGTGGTTTTACCCTTCATGCAATCAATGCATTCAGATGCATTTTTAAAATCTAAAACAGGTATAAAATTTAATTTTGACAATTGCATGATCCTATCTTTCGAAATGTGTCCTAATCTCTTATGCCACAACATATAAGAATTGTCAAAATTATGCATTATTTTGGCATTTGTGTTCAAAATACTCAACTCATTGTCCAATAATGTGCACTACAACTTCCACAAATGATTATGCAAAAAGGCTTTTCCTATCAAAGATCCTTTACTAAAAAAAATTATGCATTCCTTATCACCTATGAAAATGACACCTTGTGTTACTAACTTAGATGCAGACATTAGACTTCTTCTCATTGCAGGCACATATAAAACATTGGACAATTCTAACACAAAACCAGAAGATAGTTTGAGTTTTACTTTTCCTATAGACTCAACTGCAAATCTGGTTCCTTCACCAACAAAAACATTATATTCATTTGCTTGTTTCTGTTTTTCAAAACCATGAAGCGAATTTGTTATATACACAGATGCACCAGTATCAAACCACCAGAAATTTGCTGGAATTTCAATGAGATTTGACTCCTCACAGACATATACATTAGTTCTACCCTTAGCCCTTAGCCATTCTTTGAATATTTCACAATCTTTTCTATAATGGCCTTTAGTCTTGCAGTGATGACACCTAACCTTTTCTATGTTTTTAGTCTTAACTTTAAAGTTGTTAGATATATAGGAATGGGAATTCTTAGCAGACACAAAAGATTTATCAGGGTGTTTGAGTTGAGAAGATTCACCAGAATTTCCACTGTAATTCTTCTTCTTGGAAGTTTGCACAAAATTGACATTTCAGCTTCCTTTCCCTTGTCTTGCTTCTGTCGATTTTCCTCTTGAACACATTGAGATATTAGCTCATCTACTGTCCATGACTTATCTTGAGTGTTGTAGGGGACCTTTAATTGACTGAACTTCAAAGGAAGTGCTTGCAAAATCATGAACACCAATTGTTTTTCACAAATATTCATGTCTAATGAATTAAGCTTTTTAGCCGCATCAGTCATCCTCATAATGTGATCTCTAACTGAACCACCCCTTTCAAACTTGTAGATTGTGAAAAGAGTCATACATTGAGCAATTTCAGCCTTTTGGGATTCCTTGAATTTTGCTCTCAATGGCTTTGAGATAGTCATTTGCCAGATCACATCTTTTGATACCTCCACGAACAGTATCAGTCATCCCACTCTCAAAAATAGATAATGCCACTTTGTTAGCTCTTGTCCATCTTTCGAACTCAGCCTTCTCAGCCTTTGAACTCTTATCAGTGAGAGGTGCAGGTTGTGGTGTAGCTAGTGCTATATCATACTCATTCAGTGTCAAAAGCAATTCTATTTCCCTTCTCCACTTTTTGTAATTGTTCCCACCCGTGAGTATAGGCACAGCAGTCAAATTCATTGTTTTTAGTGAAAGTGCAGAAGATAACAATGAAATCATCAAATTGAATCTTTTTGGGATTCATGATTTCTATCTATTTCACCATGTAATCCTCATAATGAGTCAATTTTATCATACATATAGTCTCAGACTTTAACAAAGATAACCATATATAGAATAAACAACTCATAGAAGATTGCATTCAAGAATCGTACTCAGAAGGATAATTTTCATATATCTCACCACATATGTCGAGAATCAAAATTCAATAAATTCAATATAGTAGCAGAAACATTACAATAGTTAATTTTGTTAATCTTGATAATTTTGATTCGAAATGGCAATATACAAGTATAATTATGCAGATACAGGATGTTCTTCAACTCATATTCTTAACCTAAATATAAGTTGAAACTTACAACCATACCTTTAAAACAATCGAAGAATGCAATTAGAATGAGTTTGAAGTAAACCCAAGTCGTAAACAAGGGCGAGCATCAATGAGAGGAGCCAAAAACACAAAATTTCTTGAATCATCATAATCCCAGAAACTGGGAAAAGGGAAAGACGCAGACCCAGTAGACATAACATTTTTTTTCTTTTTTTTAAACGGTGTTGTTTTTCTTTTTTTTTTTCTTTTTTTAAACGGTGTCGTTTTTGTAGACTAGATTATGCGTTTCTGGGTTTGGAAAAAATTTTTAGATCATAGCATCTTGTCCAGATTCTTGTTTAAAGTTTCGAACTCAATGACAATTCATCAACTAGGCTCTGATACCACATGTAAGAACAATATCACAAATCATTGAACTGCCAACTGAATCACCAACACTCCAAGAATCAAACTAAATAACAAAGCTGTACACTCGAACAGAATTGCTAAGAACATACCTGCAGAACTTGAATTGGAAGAAGCCATAGCAGCTTCACAACCAAGCAATCTTCTCCTCTTTAGAAAAACTATGGAGCTCTCTGAATAATAGGTATTCAACAAGATGAGCAACCGTCTTCGCAAGAGTAGTGATTGAGGTTATACATAGCGTTAATCCAACTCATTCTCCTATTAGAATTAGAGTTGAAAACAAAACCTTATCATGTTATAAGTGTACAATAATCAATCACTGCAGAACACAAATCCTCTTCCCAAAGGAACACCAAAAGCACTTATAATCCTACAAAAAATAGGATTCATCTTAACACCTTACCAAGACTTTTCCATTTAAGAATTCATTCAATATTATAGCTAATCCTCAATCATGTTTCATACTCATACTCTAACATGATTTGGTGGAAAAAGGGGGTGGTGAGATTGAGGACGTGAAATTTAAAAGAGTTGATATCAAGGCCTTGATCATGGTAAAAAATCTTTTGCCCCAAGCTGAAATTCTGTTTTGTGCTATTAGGTAGTTCAGTAATGAGACATTTTTAAATATGTTTAGAATATGAGACTGTATGCTATATGTTACTATATAAATGGAAAAAAAAAATTTGTTTTTCAAGTATTCCTCTATTTATAAAATAACATATAACGGATGTGGTTGTATTTAGTGAAAATCTTCCCTTGGTAACATGCATGATTTTTGGACGTGTCATGAGTTCAACAAAACAATCCAAACATGGAAGAGTATTTGGCAATGCATGACTGCTTTTACCAAAACGTGGCATGAAAAAATAGTAAATAGTTAGCAAAAAAAATAGTATATTGTTTTATATTCTGAAATATAATTTCCATTTTGTTTCTGCGATTTGTAACTCTCACTGCACATGCATGTATATATCACGGAGTCACATTTGGTCAGCTTTCCTGTGTCTTTTCTGTACGACGTAACGATGAAGGCATTAGCTGATATGAACGTTTTATTGGGAGAAGAAAGGGGAGAGCATGCATGTTAGATTGTCTGTCATCCCACTTCTTATTCTTTTTTCATTCTTTCTTATTTGAGCGGTCACAGTTAAATCATATCAATATTTTATATTAATTTTTTATACAGATAATAAGACAAAAAATAATAAAAATATAAAATATTGACGTGACTTAAATGTAATCATTCAAATAAAAAGAAATGAAAAAAAGATGAAAAGTAGAAGGGCAGACAATTTAAGTACTTGTCATCAGTGGCGGATCCAGGATTTTAAACTCGGGGGGTCCCAATAATAAAGGTCAAAAAATTTATAAATAAAAATAACATTGAAAAGTTAAATATAATACATTTCATTCAAAAATTATGTGCAAAACAACATTACAAGCTATAAAATCCTAATTCAAACGTCCACGACGAGGTTTCATAGTTTGAAAATGTTCCATGATAGCTTCATTACCAATACATGAAAAAACATCTTTCTCAATGTAAACAACTAAGCTGTCACTCAACCATTGATCTCCCATTTTGTTGCGAAGTGGACCCTTAATGATATTCATAGCGGAAAATGCCCTCTCCACTGAAGCGGTTGCAACCGGTAAAACCAAAGCCAACTGAACAAGCAAATATACATATGCAAATGTTCGATGCAACCCTTTCTCCACCATTTTCTTAGCAAGCTCATTAATCCCCCGCAATTGAGAAAAATCATTATCAGAACGCACAAAATGAATGTAAATATCAAGTTGATCTTGAAGTGCCAATCTATCTCGATCTGTGAAATCTTTAGGATACATTTGAGCAAGGCGAACAAGCTTCTCTTTATCAAAAGCTACAAATGAATCATTTGGACTCAAACATGCCAAGCAAATAAGCAATTCGGTATTACCTTCAGCGAAGCGATCATCTAATTCCGTAAGTTGGAAATCAATGACCTCAAAAAAGAGCTCCACTTTGTAATGATGACGATTGGTCTTTCTTGGAGCCTTACGCAATGACTTCCCTTGAATGACATATAAGTCATCCATATTAGGCACCTCAATTTCATGTTCAACACAAAAAGATGATACTTTATCAACCAAAAGATCAAATTTTTCATCATTCCTCATGCAACGTAGTTGGTCTTTACATGTCTTGACTAAAGCCATTGCATTCACAATCTCTTGATCTTTTTTTTGCAATGCTTGTGACAAATCGTTTGTAACTCCTAATATGGATTTCATCAAAAAAAGGAGGAACACAAACTCAAAAAATTGTAAATCTTTTAATAACCTTTTTGCTTCACCAGCACTATCATTGTAGCAATCTTCAACAATCATGTCAAGCACATCCACCACAGATGAGAACATTGTAATCAAACTAATCAAAGCATCATAATGTGAATTCCATCGTGTATCCCCAGCACGTTTAAGACTAGTTTCTTGATTTAACCCTTGCCCCGTTTCAAGACAATCATTTTCAATAGCTTTCATGAGATTTTGTTGTTGTTTCTCTCTAAGTGCATCACGACGCTTACATGAGCATCCAACAACATTCACTAAACTATTAGTCATTGTGAAAAAAGCGCCAACATCGGAGTTTTTCTTTGCTACGGCAACAAGAGCTAATTGTAGTTGATGAGCAAAACAATGAACATAGAATGCACAACTTTTTTCATCCAAATTTTTTTTTAAGGCCATTGAACTCACCTCTCATATTACTAGCGCCATCATAACCTTGACCTCGTAGGTTGGAGTAGCTCAAATCATGTAGTTTAAAGAACTCATCAATGGACTCCTTTAGTTTACTTGAAGTTGTTTCGGTCACATGTTGGACTCCCATGAACCTTTCAATTACTTGACCTTTGTTGTCCACATAACGCAAAATCACCGCCATTTGCTCCTTTGTTGAAATATCACGTGATTCATCTACCATTATAGAAAAGAATTTACTCTCTTTCACTTCTTTCATAATAGCCTTAATAGTTTCGAAGGCACATGAATTGACAATATCCTTTTGAATTGAAGGAGCTATTAGCTTGAGATTTCCCGGAGCATTTTCCAACACAACTTCCTTTATTTTCTCATCATGATCCGCAAGGAATTGCAAGAGCTCTAAATAATTCCCCCTATTATTCGAAGTGTCACTTTCATCGTGGCCACGAAAAGGAAGGCCTTGTCGCAACAAGAACTTAGTGCAATCTATTGATGCATTCAAGCAAAGACGATATTTCATACACTCTTCTTCTGACTGTTTGATCACAACTGCTTCAATATGTGTCTTTTGGTTCATTAGATAACTAGCCGCTTCTCTAGCTTTATTGTGGAAACTACCAATAGGACCAACATGTTTGTCAAAACATTCTCTTGCATTCTTCCATTTCTTAAAGCCTACCCTAGTGAAGGCATCGCTTCCTAATTGTGAAAAGTTAATTTTAAAGAGATAGCAATGAAGACAAAATGACGCATCTTTAGATATACTATACTCCAACCAATCATATTCTTCAAACCATGAAACAACAAATCGTCGCTTTTTCTTTGCATGCAAAGTGTATGGGAACTCATACTTTGTAGGCCTACAAGGTCCCATTTGCAAATATGCTCTTCGGACCTCATCTTGAATATTAGAAGGATAGTCCTTCATTCGAATTCTTTTTCCCGGGTCTCTCTCAAGATTATTAAAATCAATGTCACACTCATTTTGTCTTGAGCTCGAACTACCCGAACAAGTAAATGGTGCTATTGGCTTTGGCTTGAAAAATCTTTCCAAATTTCTTATTTCTAAACTACACATTTAACCAAAAACACAAAACATATACCAATCAATCAATAAACAAAAATTCCATCTAAATTTCAATTATAAAATGAGTATGCAAACATAAAACATATCAACAATCATATCAATAATAGACTAAAAATCTCCACCAATATCTAATATAATTTAATTGAGATTAGATTAGAATACCAAAAAACTTACTTGAAATTTGAACCAAATAGTGGTGGCTTGGAGATTTGAAACAAGTGGAGGTATGATGTTGGAGTAATGTAATTATAATATGGGATTGGGTGGGATTAGAAATTTAGGGTTTTGGGTGGGTGAATATAAGAAAGATGGGGATTGGGGGAAAAGCACAGGAACGGAACGGGGAGGAAATATGGAATTATATTGACAAACGGAAACGGCACCGTTTGTCTTATTAACTTTAAAAAAAAAAAAAAAAAGACCAAAACACTGCATTTTGGCCCAACTTTTTTAAAAACCCTGTTTTCTTTCTTCTTCCCCGCCGCAGCCTGATGTCTTCTTCTCTGTTGCAACTGCAACCTGTAGCACAGCTGCATAGACGGACAGACCTTGTGTTCTTGTCGAGGGGTCCCCCGAAAAATTTCTAGCAGTATTTTTGGATCGTCGAAGGGTCCTAGGACCTCCCAGGTCCCTGAATGGATCCGCCACTGCTTGTCATAACGGCTGTGTTAGCGTCAGTTGTACATTTCGACAGAAGCAAAGTCAGTATGCATGTCATTTCATGGCGCGTGCGTACATAATGTTCATAACTGTATAGTTTACTATTTGTCAAAATGCAACTAGTGTTTCTTTGTGTTTAGATTTTTGGTTAATGATGTCAAAAGTTATTATTTAATGGATACATCAGAGCACCTAGTATAATTCGTGGTGAGGGTGTGGGTGAGGGGTGGGGTAGTCTAGCTCTTGGGTTCGAAGTTTGTGGTGGGGTAGAAAAAAAAAGTGGATACATCAGAGCACCTAGTATAATTTGTTTTATAAATTCGTTGTAGTAGTGTCTTTTGCACTTTCCGAAAACAGAAAGAATTTCAAATTGCAAATGTTTTACTATAATGACGAAAATGTTGTAAAATCAACGATGTGTGCAGTGGAATAAATAAGCAAGACACAACATTTACGAGGTTCCTCTACAGTCAGTGTGACTGGAGTACATCCTCGGGACAGCAGTATTGCTTTCATTTAGTAATCTGGAATAATAGGAGTACAAAGATAACTCTATCATCTCTCCTTTCTCTTTCCTTTCTTTTCTCTCTTCTTCCTCTCTCTTCCTCTTCCTTTCTTCCCTCTCTCCCGTATGACTTCTATCAATTATGAAAAAATTCTATCTCTTGTTCCATGAGACTTGCCTTTATATTTGTAAAATCACAAGCAACATAGTGAAAGGCAAAGTGGAGTCACCTAACATTCCATCCAACTAATTAAAATGGATTAGTGGCCAATTAGGCCATCCACATTTTATAACACTCCCCATTGGATGGCCACAAGTCTTCGATTGACTTGTTAAATCTTGATCTGTTTTTGGATGCTCCCCATGATGAGTATCTCCCCCTGATTTCGAATCATTTAGGCTGATCATTGATCGCTCAGTTTCAGCCTCTTAGCGAGAAGAGTTGCCAATAGAAGTGCTTTACTGGTAGTTAACTTTCCACAGGCTTAATCTTGAACTGGGCTGGAGGGCCTTTTGCTAGACTTCCTCCAAAGGTCTGAATTTACTCATTTAATCTGGAACTGAATTTGATTCAAGAATGGTGGACACTTGATCTTGAATCAGACTTGTTGATGATGAATTGGCATGTGTTTTGCCGTGCTTGTCTCCACATGCTTCAATGTATCATTTTCACTTGCCTTATTTGCTCCCCTTGCAGAAGTGGTATTTTCCCTAGTTTTGCCCCATGCAGGTTTGGCATCTTCTTTTAGCAGTATTTTCCCTCTGATGCAAGAGTTGAATGCAAACCTTGCATTTGGATGGTCCTTCAGAACATCACTTCTCAGCGACTCATCATGCTTGGCAGCGGAATTTTGAGTGGAGGTTCCGACATATTACTTTCTTTATCCTCGTCTTAGTAGGTAAGAGCAAGGGCAAAGGAAAGAACAGGGAGATTGCATGATATGAGATACTTTTGCTTTCGACCCTGATGATATGAGATACTCTTGCTCTGGTGTGGCTTGTTTGAAGAGGTATTCTCTGAGAGAAAGAAAACTGAGTATTTTGAGATGCTTTGTTGGAGATGCATTCTCAGAGAGGAAGAGTTAGCTATTTTTCAATTCTGGCTTGCCATAGAGAATGAAGATTGACATATATAGGAATTTCCCAATAGCCGGTAGTGATGCTGTTCATTTACTCTGGTCAGCAACTGTTGAGTGATTAGAACAGTAAGATTCACGCGTTTTTAGACTCGTCCGTGACTTCTGCAAAGCTGAGATCACGTGTGAACAGTGCTGACAATTTTGATCCAGAAAATCCGACTTTTGAAAAAAGGTAGTGCCTCTTCGATTTCTGAACGAGAAACTCTTTGATTTCTGAACAACAGGCCTTGTTGCCTTTTCTTTTTATGAAGGCGTTAATTGTTTTCCAAAGCACACTTGAGATATTAATTTTGTTCAGATACACTCAGAAAATTACTGCCTGTAGAAATTTCCCTTCTTGCACTTCTGAGATTTTATCTAACCTTCTTTTTCATCATTTCTGAAAATGGCTTGCCCATCTGACCGTCGTCTTGATTTGAATGTCGGGGAAGACGCTGACATGTCTTCTCCAGACAACATATGGCACCCATCCTTCTTATCCCCTAACGGTCCTCTTACAATTGGGGATTCTGTGATGAAGAACGACATAACCGCTACGGTGGTAGCGAATAATCTTCTCACCCCCAAGGATAGCAGGATTCTTTCCAAGCAGTCCGACGAGTTGGCTGTTCAGGATTCTTTAGCCTTCAGCATTCAATGTGCATGCTCTGTATCAAATATGGGCCAACGTCTTCTTGCTCGGACTCGTCAAGTTGAGTCACTGATGGTTGAGGTGGCGAGCCTTAGACAAGAGATCCGAGGGCTCAAGCATGAAAATAGGGAGTTACACATGCTTGCCAGTAGTTACGCGACGAGCATGAAGAGAAAGCTTGACCAGCTGCAAGAGTCTGAAAGTCGAATTCAGAGTGACCATCAGAGGTTTGTGGCTTTATTACAGAGGCAACTTTTGTCTTCGCCGTCTGAGGCTTCACCAAGTGTTGAGGCTCCGGATAATCAACCTCTGGTGCTTCGTCTTTCTGCAGCTCCGCCGAGTACTGAGGGTCCACGTGAGCAATGAAGGCTCCCTCATGTTTATCTGCACTTTGTATATATATATATATATATATATATATATATATTTTGAGATATCAATAAATAAGCTTTATTTCATTTAGTGTATTGTGCCAAATACAATAAAGCATATTCTTCACTAAGATGTGGTACTTCTGGACCAAATATCAATTTATCTTTACCCTCTCGAATATAAATGATCATCCTTAGTGTCTAAATCATTTGAGTATTCAACTCATAATCTTCAATCCATATGATTCTTTAATATCATAAACATCATGGATAAGATTCGTGTTGGCATATTGTTCGATTCTGCAGTTCAAGACAATATTTCTCTAAACACTTTATAATCTTTCTTAACTCTTCAGGAGTCCCAATTTAATATCATCAACTCTTCAGGAGTTCCAATTTAGTATCATCAACTCTTCAGGAGTTCTAATTTAATGTCATCGACTCTTGCAAGAGATTTTAGTATGTTGCAACAATATCATTATGATAGTACTTACTCAAGCAATTTATACCATCCATTGGTACTGAGTACATAATTTATGCTTTATTCTTTTAGGACTTACTTCAAGCAATCTGAATCCTTCAGGGATTTTCTACACTTCATGACACATTTTCTTTTGGAATTTATACAGAGCAATTTGCTCCCATGTATACTTGAGGGATTTACTTATGGAGATATGATGTGGGCGACTCACAACCCTTCGTATATAATTCTCCATTCATATGAACTCGTTTACAGGAGTATAATTTCAGGTTTCAATTAGTAACCTTGTGTCATATCATTGAGTGTAATTCACTGTATTACAAATGCCCATATGTAACCTCTTTGGTTCAACATCTTTTGGCTATTTGTATTATATTCAAATATATATAGATCCATTTTTCCACGTTCTTACAAGATTGTAATGGAATTGCCTTTCTCCATTTTTGCCAATAATTTTTCCTTTCGTCGACGAACAAAAGAACGTGACTCATTATCAACACAGCTTATTGATGAAATTTAGTAGCTACTTATAAAAACCAAATTTACCATTGGTTATCATCAATTCGTGATCCCATATTCTCATGTGCATGCGCATGCATAAAAAACTTTTCATTTCTTTGGATATCCATTGCCTATTCAAGGGCATTACACTATCTCTTCCAGGATAGCCATAATTTAGAGAATGCGGATCATAACCTCTTCTTGAGCGTTATAGAGCTTGGATTTTAATCTCCACTTCCGGGAGTTGAGTAATTGGAACCTATACGTTTATCATGCTTCATGCATGAGACACCAACATTCCCATGTCCACGGATTGTCCTTCTGGAACATTTATCCATGCGGTGACTGTCATGCTTCCAGCATGTAACAGTTATGCTCCGGGAATGCAATAATTCTTTAGTGCCATATTCTTTTTCTTTCAAAGGACTGAACCTTTTGAGTCTGAGGGTCTGCCACGCTTCAGGCGTGTAACAGATAAATCATTTGCTGCCACATTATTTTGTCCAATAGGGACATCAATTCTTGTAGGCACATTTGTAGCAAATATATGTGATTTCATCACTTTCGTTACATCATTCAATTATTCTTACTTCATTTTCTCATTGATTACTTCGTGAATCAAAATAAGACAAATTCTCTTCGTTCTTCTGGAACGGTATTTTCTCATCATTCGGTATTTTCTCATCATTCTTCTACAACGATGTTATTTTCTCCCCCTAATGATGGGAAAACTGTATTATTAAAATTATTGTCCGCAAATCATGCGGTAAATATATCCCCAGTTAAGGGTTCAAAATATTGAATGATGGATGATAAATCAAATCCAACATAAATTCTTAATTTGCAATGATGCCTCATTTTAATACGTTTGTGGCATTGCAATAGGCACATAGATAACATAACCAAAAACTCGTAAACGTGTAATGTTTAATTAGTGCCCAAACACGAGTTATACTGAGAAGTATTAGTGGTTGGCAACATGTCTCAACCAAGCTAATAATGTATCATGTAACATGGCATGTCTCCATGTAGAAAACTTGGCAATTTCATTTTCATGAGCAGAGTACGGGTAATCAATTGCATCCGTTTAATAAATGCTTTTGCTAAACCATTTTGAGTACGGACATGAGGAACATGGTGTTCAACATCAATGCCCAATGTCATGCAATAATCATCAAAACTTCGAGATGTAAGCTCTCCAGCAAACATGTATTATATTATCATTTACATACATCAAGGAACTTCTAGTCCTTATTTAATTGCCTATAGAATGGTACTCTCATGGCTCTTATTACAATTAAGTTGTGGCACTTTGGCTCTTCAAACTTAAAGTACTCATCAAGGAACTTCATGTCTGATCTCTGAGGATCAAGGGTCTTCATGCCCAATCTTTTTGCATGATGGAACTTCTGGTCCAATCATTTTTATATGATGAGGATCAAGAAACTGCAGGTTCTAATCTGATCAAGGAACTTCGGGTCCTTGTTATACTCATCGTAACAAAAGAAGTACAATAAATAAATTAAAGCAATAAACGGTAATTCCAACTATGGTAAATAAATTGCTTTTAAGTAAATAAAGCTTGTGATAAGGGCTTTGATTCAACACCATTCACATAAATCAAAACTTAAAGCAGTAGGCGGTAAAACCGTCCATGGTAAGTAAATTGCTTTAAAGTAAATAAAACTTGTGAATGGATTTTAAACCAACACCATTCACATAAATCAAAACTTAAAACAGTAGGCGGTAAAACCGTCCATGGTAAGTAAATTGCTTTAAAGTAAATAAAACTTGTGAATGGATTTTAAACCAACACCATTCACATAAATCAAAACTTAAAGCAGTAGGCGGTAAAACCGTCCATGATAAATAAATTGCTTTAAAGTAAATAAAACTTGTGAATGGATTTTAAACCAACACCATTCACATAAATAAAGCAATAATAGAAAAGGGTGATGATTAAGTTTCCATCAATTTTCTTTTCTTTTCAAATGGTGCAACTCACCATTCCAAAACCTTTTCTTTGTCTGCCACTTATAAGAAGATCAAACCGTTAGATTTAGCTCAAATTTTAGTATGATATGGATAAGAGGATACCAAACAACTTTCGTGAAGAAACGGTTTCAATCTGAGAAACTGAAAATGGCGTTTTGGTACTCATAAGATGGCTGTCCAGTTTTCTGCGGAAATTGGAAACTGGTTTGGTATTTCAGACATATGTGACGATCGCACCGTTAAAGTTTTCTGAAATTTTAATATGTTGTAGATACTGGGAGGATGGACAACTTTCAAGAAGAAAGTTTTTCAATCCGAGGTCTGCAAGTTGGAGTTCCGAGGCTGTTTCCATGGCTATTAGATTTTCTACGGATTTTGAGTCCGTACCATTTTGCTTCTGCAAATGATGATATACAGTTATACAACAACATATACATATTTGCTTCAAGAAAATCAGTAGTACAAATATTTTAAGATGAAATGAAAAGATTTTCTTATCTGTGAGATTCCAGGCGACATAGGTGAACAAGATTTGTAGCGTTGTGCTTTCCACTGACACGAGAGCTTCTCGTGCTGATAACGTGTTGTAAAATCGACGATGTGTGCAGTGGAATAAATAAGCAAGACACAACATTTACGAGGTTCCTCTACAGTCAGTGTGACTGGAGTACATCCTCGGGACAGCAGTAGTGCTTTCATTTAGTAATCTGGAATAATAGGAGTACAAAGATAACTCTATCATCTCTCCTTTCTCTTTCCTTTCTTTTCTCTCTTCTTCCTCTCTCTCTTCCTCTTCCTTTCTTCCCTCTCTCCCGTATGACTTCTATCAATTATGAAAAAACTCTATCTCTTGTTCCATGAGACTTGCCTTTATATTTGTAAAATCACAAGCAACATAGTGAAAGGCAAAGTGGAGTCACCTAACATTCCATCCAACTAATTAAAATGGATTAGTGGCCAATTAGGCCATCCACATTTTATAACTGAAAATTAATTATTTCTACGCACTCTGATGCAGATTCGATTTAACCGAATATATTTCTCTATTCTAACAACTAATAATTAAACTCATTAACGCTATCGTTTGCACACAAAAAAAATTTCAATTTTTGGGATTAACTATCTAAAACCCCATATTTTGCAATTTGCATTTTGATGTAAAAAACATAAGAGATCAATTGTATTTCTTTCTTATGAAAAAGTAAAATAGAGAGGAATACGTTTAACTTTTGGGTGTGTATTCTCTACATCGTGTCATATTTCCTTCAATTGTAGATGCATTTCCTTATACTTTTTTCTTAGCACTTTAATGTATATTTTTATTATTATGTTTTCATAATTCTCGTACACAACGATGAAGTGTCAACATGATGTAGAACGGAAGAGGAAACTAGAAGAATATCTTCGTATTCTACTAGGAAGCCTTGAATCCACAAGGAAGTTAGCACTCTTCATGAGAGAACTTAGATAGTTTGTAAACTGATTATTCGAATACCAAAAAGTTAAGGGAACAAGCCTCGCTTATATGGCTAGGTGCTGCATAAATGCAAAATAAAGACTACATAATTGTAATGCATGAACCTAAGATAAATGCACTAGCGGTTACAATATGGATGATTAATGAGATGAATGAATGACATTTAAATCATCAAAATGATCATAAACCCTTTCATTAATGTGCTGCATCATTCTCCTCTGCTTCAAACAAACTCATCTTTGAGTTGTCTTCGTAGCAAACCACATCAACAGAAGGATGATACTCAAACAAATCAGCCACATTGAACGTAGGAGATATGTTCATGTCAACGAGGAAGATCAACAGCATAAGCATTATCATTGATTTTCCGCTTGATTTGGCAAGGGCCATACTTCTTGTCTTTCAATTTGTTATAGGTTTCCACAGGAAACCGTCCCTTCCGTAAATAAACCATGACTAGGTCCCTTTCATCGAACACCTTGTGACGTCTGTTCTTATCAGCAACTTCTTTGTACTTAAGAGTTGCTTCCTCAAGATTCTGATCGACCTCCCTTTGAATGGTGGAAATTCTTTCTGCCATATTCTCAGCAACTATGCTTTTCCTTGGTAGCTTTGGCAAAGGAACCAAATCCAAGGTATGTTTCGGTGGGTGACAAAAGACAATAGCAAATGGAGACTTTCCGGTGGAACGATTAACCATGCTATTATATGCAAACTCAACTTGTGCTAATGCCACGTCCCATTGCTTTGGCTTATCTCTAGAGGTACAACGAATGAGATTTCTCAGAGTTCGATTGACAACTTCTGTTTGTCCATCAGATTGTGGATGACTAGTGCTGCTGAAATTGTGAGAAGTATCAAACCTTCGCCATAAAGTCCTCAAAAAAATGAGACAAAAACTTAGTGTCACGATCAGAAGTGATGGATTTAGGAACACCATGCATACGAACAATCTCTTTGAAGAAAAGATTAGCAACATTGGTAGCATCAGCAATTTTCTTACAAGCAACAAAATGAGCCATCTTTGAATATTGATCAACTACAACAAACACCGAGTATGCACCTCTTTGAGTTCTAGGTAATCCCAAAATGAAACTTATAGAACAATCCTCCCATGGAGCCTCTGGAATGGGCAATGGAATATAGAGACCTATATTTTGAGATTGCCCCTTTGCTAGTTGACAGACTTGACATCTTTTCACAAAATTTCCAATATCTCGCTTTAACTGTGGCCAATAGTATCTTTCTTCTACAAGTGTCACTGTCTTGTTTCTTCCCAAATGTCCACCAAGCCCACCACCATGAAGCTCTTGAATTAAATGCTCTCTTAGCGACCCTCTAGGAATGCACAACTGATCCCCTTGGAACAAATAACCATCTTGGATATGCATATTATCCACAATTTGTCTCATTTGTAGCTTTTCCCAAACAATAGAAAAGTCTTCATCTTCAAGGTATAATTCCTTAAGGTATTCAAATCCGATGACCTCAACTCGCATGGTCACAAGTAGTGATGATCTCCTGCTCAAAGCATCAGCAACACGGTTTTGTTTTCCTGCCTTATGCTTTAGAGAAAAGGTGAATCGTTGTATATAGGTGATCCAGCTACCATGCAGGTGATTTATTTTACTCTAGCTATTTATAATCTTCAAGGCCTGGTTATCGGTATAAAGAATGAATTACCTCTGAATTAGATAATGTCCCCAAACTTTAAGAGCTCAAACAACAACATAAAATTCTAGCTCATAGGTAGGCCATTTCTTGCATGCTTCATTAGGCTTTTTACTATAAAATGCAGTTGGTCTTCCCTCTTGTGATAGAACAGCTCTTATCCCGACAACTGAAGCATTACCTTCTACTTCGAACAACTTTCAAAATTTGGTAAAGTCAAAACTGGAGCTGTTGAAAGTTTTTCTTTTATTAAGGCAAAGCTTTGATCAGCTTCTTCACCCTAATGGAACTTTCCTTCCTTTAAACGTTCAGTTATTGGAGCCATGATGCTACTAAAGCTTCTGATAAATCGCTGATAAAAGGTGACCAAACCATGAAAGCTTCGAACTTTACGCACAGTTTTAGGAGTTGGCCACTCACGAATTGCTCTGACCTTCTCTTCATCAATATGTATTCCATCACCACTAATAACAAATCCCAAAAACACTAGCCGAGTAGTCATAAAGCTGCACTTTTTCAAGTTGATATACAACTTATTCTTTTGCAAAACAGTTAGCACCATTTTTAAGTGTGCCAAGTGTTCATCTTCATTTCGGCTATATATTAAGATATCATCAAAATTTAAAATATACAACAACAAACTTTCCAATAAAAGGCTTGAATACTTAATTCATTAACCGCATAAAAGTGCTTGTCGCATTGGAAAACCCAAATAGCATTACTAGCCATTCATATAGCCCTTCTTTCATCTTAAAAGCCATCTTCCACTCATCGGTCGTGTGCGGATTTGGTGGTATCCACTACGCAAATCGATCTTAGAAAATACCTTTGATCTAGCCAAGTTGTCAAGCATATCTTCTAACCTTGGAATTGGAAATTAATACTTGACTATGGTTTTGTTAATGGCTCGACTATCAGTGCAAATGCCCCAATCTCCCTTGCCTTTAGGGACCAAAGTTGCAGGAACGGGACAAGGACTCATGCTTTCCCTTATGAACCTCTTCTACATCAAGTCCTCGACCTTGTCTTGTAGGATTTTTCTCTCTTTAGGACTCATCCTGTAAGGAGGAAGGTTAGGAAGACTAGCTCTAGGAATAAAGTCTATTTCATGCTGGACATCTCGCATATGAGGCAGATTTGAAGGAAGTTCGTCGGGGATAATGTCACCAAACTTCGCAAGCAAAGGTTGAATTGCTTTTGGAATAGGCAGATTGTGAGGTTTGTTCTCTTGCACCACAAACGCATAAACTTGTCCACCTATTTTCATTTTAGCATGCCAAAATTCCTCATTATTGTTCACTAGAAATACTGTCTTTCCAGATGGATTTAATTTCTCGGCTTCTTTCATTGGCCCTAAAACAATTTTCTGTCCTCATTTAACTAAAATATACACATTGTCTTGCCTTCTGTGAGTTGCGTCAACATCATATTGCCATGGTCTTTCCAAGATCACGTGGCATGTGTCCATGTCAACCATCGATTGTGTTTAGATAATTGGGTTATTAACTAAGTGTCGTTTAACGTGCTTGTTTCTTATTGATGACACATCAATTGGTTTAAAATTTTGATTTCCCTAGCATTATCCTAAACTACATGTATGCGCAATCCCTGTGCCACAAGTAAATAAAACTTCTTTATTTAATGTCTTGTCTGTTACGTATTTTTGATTTTTACTTGATGTCAGACCAAATACTACTAAGATGAGGCTGAATATAAACTAATTATACTCAAACACACGACATCAGTCATTCACAACAGAATAATATAGACAGGAAGCAACAAAGAGCAGTAAGTACAGAACAAAAATTGATGCTAGTGTTCTTTGCTCTGACTTTCACTTGTATTTATAGGCCCTTTACTTTCTTCTTCAATGCTTCCTATGTATTCATTTGAAGCCGACCTAGAAATACTTGTAATGCACTAATTAATAAGAAAGTAATCCAAAATATCTGAATGGTGAACCTAGTTTAGCATAACCAAGACACTTTTTTTTTTTTTTTGCTGAGTCTATGACCACCTTCTCTCCAAAATGTAGAAGTACTTTGCATTCAAAGCTCTTAGTAGTCGAGAAGGAAAACTGAGACTTGGTATTTTTGACAAGTCAAAAAGTGGTTTGGGCTATGCATTGTTCCTTTTGAGTAAATTAAATTTGTGTTTTGCAACTTTGTTAGGCCGCCAGGACAAAGCTCTGCACGAAACACTACTGCAACAGCACTGCAGACGCCAGGCTTGTAATCTCCTTCCTCCATCTTCCTAAAAGTAACGACATTGGCCACAATTAGCACTGGGCTTACAATTAAAGAAGAAACCAGAAAATATTAACAGTTTGATTGGTGTTGTTCCACTTAAATTTATTACCAAAATTGTACAATACAATTTATGACGGTTTCAATTCAGTTCGTGCCGATTTACGGTTCTAACCAAAATTATATATATTTTTTTGAATTTTCTATTTCCAAAGCCAAACATATATTTCAATCACAAATTCAAGCAAATTTGAGTTCCCATTACTAGATCTACAAGATTTGTGACCAAAAGAAATAAAGTGTACATATAAATATAAATAAAGAAATAGAAAACTTTAGATCAAGACCAAAGTGTACATCTTAAACTAAAACTAAAGTGTACATAAGGTATAATAAGAAAAAAAAAATAGGGGCAGCGAAGTGATAAAACAATAAAGGAGGGGTAGAGAAGTGAAGAAAAATATTGAGCTTATGCACATGGTCTTCTTGGAAAAATGTCTTATTTATATAAAAATAATAATAAATAATCGTTTATATTAAAAGCAGTTCAGTCCGATTCCTTCTGCTCTTAATATTTCCAAATTGAAACCGAAATCAGTTTGAGATGGTTCAGTTCGGTTCGTTTTTTGTTCTAGCTTTGGCTTTTTTGGTCAACGCAATTTCTTATCTTTTTTAATCATGGTTCGATTCAGTTTTTCGATTTGGTGGTTTATATGGCCACCCCTAGTGCCACCATTGGCCTTTGACAACATAAAAATGTATATGTTTAGAATAATATATAAGGTAATGTTAGGAAGACCAAATTTTTAAACCAAATAATGTGGTCGTAGATGATTGCGTTATCAACTAAATGTTATTTAACATGCCTTTTTCTTATTGATGACACATCGATTGGTTTAAAAATTTAGTTTTCCTAGCATTACCCTAAATTATATGTATGTGCGATACATGTGCCACAAGTAAATAAAACTTCTTTATTTAATGTCTTGTCTGTTACGGATTTTGATTTTTACTTGATGCTAAACCAAATACTACTACGACGAGGCTGAATATAAACTAATTATACTCAAACACACGACATCAGTCATTCACAATAGAATAATAAAGACAGTAACAAAGAGCAGTAAGTACAAGACTGAAATTGATATTCATAATATTGAAAACCAAAAAATAAGTAAAGTAGATAAACAAATGAACTTAAAGCATCCAATGAAACTCTTTATCAGATTAGTTTCAAGGCTGTTCGATCGGGTTAAAGATGCTTCTTGTAAAGTGTTTCAACCAAAGTGGCAAACTTTACCTAATGGCTGGTAAATCGATACTACTCAAAGAGATGGTAGCATAGCAAATTTTAATCGGTCTTAAAGTCCAAAGGAAGGATTCCTAGAGTTCTAAGGTTTTGGTTTCAAGTGGTCTTTTGGTAAAGGGATGAAAGAAGGAAAGGCAGAGAGCTTTCGTTTGAAAGCCTGCAGTTTGTTTTGTTGAATGATATGAGTGTTCTTTGCTCTAACTTTCACTTATATTTATAGACCTTTCACTTCCTTCTTCAATGCTTCCTATGTATTCATTTGAAGCCAACCTAGGAATACTTTTCAGAAAGTAATGCACTAATAAGAAAGTAATCCAAAATATCAGAATGATGAACCTAGTTTTGCATAACCAAGGCAATGTTTTTTGTTGAGTCTATGACTACCTTCCCTCCAAAATGTAGAAGTACTTTGCATTCAAAGCTCTTAGCAGTAGAGAGGGAAAACTGAGACTTGGTATCTTTGACAAGTCAAAAGTGGTTTGGGCTGTCCATTGTTCCTTTAGAGTAAATTAAATACTCAAAACTCTATTTTCCTTTGAGTCATCTTACTAGTCCAATCCAAAACTAAGGCCCAATAATATTTTTGGTGTAAACATCATCAACATAAACTGCCTCTATTAAAGATGATTTCCTTAAATTTGTGTTTTGCAACTTTGTTAGCCGCCAGGACAAAGCTCTGCACGAAACACTACTGCAACAGCACTGCAGACACAAGGAGATCAACTATAGCTTTGCTTGTTTCCACATTGAGTAATTGTTGAGTGTGAATTCAACACCAGGAATAAGGGAATTTCATGTTTGTATAAGTAGTTAGTCTATTAATGCATATTGCTAGTTAGTTTTATAGTGAAATCTCAACTTAGTTTGGGATATCATAGCAGGTTAATCCATGCTTTAAGCTCAATGTGCCACGTGTTCTCATGTTACTCATCAGGAGCCACAAGATTTTATATTTTAACAAAACTGTTAAATCTCATATTACATGCGATCATGTGAGAACAAAAATTCTCAAAACATATGAAAGAAGATGTCCTGAGTCTAATTGCATAATCACACTATCTTGCGTATAAAAAGGAAGGGTTGATAATAACTTCAGCCAACAACAACACTAGCCAGCTACATGCATGGCTCTCGAAACACCAAACCAAACTATAGGAATAACAAAACCATATTGAAACTATTTAAGTGGATATTTAATGTTGGGCTTAGTAAGAGTAGAGGCCCAAGAACATAAAAAACAAAGAGAGGATTGGGCTCTGACAAAGCAACAGCCCAACAAGAATTAAAATTTATTTTTGCCAAAGAATAGGCAACAAGCCTATGTTAGAAGTGTTGGGTGTCAGAGGGCAGCTCACCCCAGCAAAAAAAACACTTTTTGAGGGCATGGATGGGTAAATAAGTGCTGATTCACCACGTTCTAGAGGACATCACCAAAAGGCAAAGCTTGGACAGTCGGGTTAAGATGTCTATAAAAGCAGCAAAGGACACCAGAGATAAGGACACTCAACCAATCAATCAAAAAGACATCCCACTTTGCTCTCAAACAAGCAAGAAACCAGAAATCTTTAGTTTGTCTAGACTTTGTTCTTTTAGTTGTAGATTAACCATAGAAAACCGTCTTTTTTGTCAAGTTTCTCTGCTACTTTTGACCAGTGTTGTAGTATCGAATCCATTTTTTTTAAAACTCACTTTACTTTCATTCCCCAAATGTTACAACCCTTGTAAAACACAAAGAGAAGTGGTTGTAAGAGGATGAACCTTGCCTGACAAGGTTATAATCTTACCCGAATCTCTTTTGTTTTACTTACATAAAGTAGATGTGTTGTTTAATGCATCTTCCATTATGTTGTAAACCATTTTCAATTGCTTTTCAAATTTCATTGGTGAATGATCTAGCTGAACCATGGATTTAAAAATCGATAATATCGGCGAAATATCGCCGATATTATCGATTTTTCGGGTTAGGGATATTTTGATAGGTATCCGTGTGGTTTTCGACCAAATATCGCGATATTATCGATATTATCGATAATATCGCGATAATTTGGAAATATCGAGAAACTTCGTTGACGGACTCCGATATCGAACGCCGGAGAAGAACACCGGGATTCCAGATCCATTCCCGAGCCGATTTCGTCCCAAAAACCTCGCAAAAACACGAATTTTAACATCAATTTCACATAAAAGCTTCAAATTTCACGCATGCATCAACGATCCAACATATGTGATGTCGATTTAGGGCTTAGGGTTTCAATGGAATCTCACCTGAAAAATCGACGGCGGGGAAGGATCGATCCGTGGGCGCACCACCAGAGACGACTGAGCCAGAGCCACGATCAACGGCGGCGAACGATCGAGAGAGTGGGCGAAGGATCGAGAGAGTGGGAGAAGGGGGAGATCTGTCATCTGTGTGTATGTGAGTCGAATGGAGAAGGAGGAGAAGAGAGGTCAGGCCTCAGAGAAGAAGAGAGAAGATCGAGGGCCTCTGTGTGTGTGGGTGGAATGGAGAGGGCCTCTGTGTGTGTGGGTGGAATGGCGAAGGGGGAGGGGGCCTCTGTGTGTGACAGTGTGAGAGAACTTCTCTCAGAGAAGAAGAGAGAAGGATCGAGAATGAGAGAGAGAGAGAGAGAGACAGAGGCGTATGCGTGTGAGTGTTGTGTGTGTGTGTGTGGGTGGAATGGCGAAGGGGGAGAGGGCTCTGTGTGTGACGGTGTGAGAACTTCTCTCAGAGAAGAAGAGAGAAGGATCGAGAATGAGGGAGAGAGAGAGAGCCGTATGCGTGTGAGTTTTGTTTTGTGTGCGTGTGTGATGGCATATCTGTGTGTGTGCTTGAGTGACCCCATCTGACTCACCAAATTGGATTTTTCAATCACTTTTTCCAATTACAGACAATGGACAACGAATAATAGCATGTCTGTGTGTGTGCCTCTGTGGTTGATTGACCCCATCTGACTCACCAAATTGGATTTTTCAATCACTTTTTACAATTGCAGACAATGGACAACGAATAATAGAACTTTAATAATGAAACCGTGTGTCACTGTGAGTCTGTGATATGCTTTCATATACAAAACCATGTGCCACTCTCTGTTATATACTTATATTCTTCCACCTTATCAGAGGTCGAGTATCAGAGGCATTCCCTCAGAGCATTTTCGTTTCTTCTTCTTCCCTTACCATTTTCAAAGTCATTCCAGATCCATTCCAAAGCTTGAACACAAAGGGTTCCATATTTAAGGTAAGTTTACAAACTTATATTTATATTATTGTAATTTATACAACAACAAATAAATTTGTATGGACTCGTATGTTAATTTTTTTAAGTAATTAATACTTGCATGTTAATTTTTGTAAGTAATTAAGTAATGTTAACAATTACATGTTAATTTTTTTAAGTAATTAAGTAATGAGTATAATTATTCCCTAGGATCCATATGGACAACCTCAACCAATCTCGGATCCATATGGGTGGCATGTTAACAATTACATGCAAAACTATTTTGGGGATTTATCATTTGATAACTACTCTTCACAATACACTCACTCTACACGTAGAGATGATGAAGATAGTGAAAATTTTGAACCTCATAGGAACTCTATGTGGTACTAAAGTGTAAAATATTGTACTAATTCATTATATATAAATGATTTATGGTGTGTTTAGACTTCTTTCATTAATTACTACATATTTTCTACACTCACAATGTTTGTCAGCTCGCTATATAATCAACTTGATAATGTTAAATCCATCATGCAATGCATTTCCTTCCAATTTTTTGTGATAAACTAATAGATAATTGACTAAATAAACATCCTGCAAAGTTTCAATAAAAATTTCCAAGTTTTTCTTACAATTTCCGTGGTTTCCATGTAATTTTTATCGATATCGATATTTTATCGATATTTCCGTCGATATTTCCGTGTTTTCGGACTACCGATATTTCCGATATTACCGATATTTAAATCCTTGAGCTGAACTAATTAACATTGCTTCTCTAGTGCTAACTATAATCAAAGAAATAGTTGGAAGGGCCCTGAACTCCCTTTATATGGACATATAATATCTTGAGTAAAAGTCATTTTTAACAAGAATGGGAGGGAAATTTTGGAAGGTTAAGTAAAGGCAGCCATTCACATGGGAGAAATGTATATATGACTTGGATTGGCCTAATGATAAGCCCGAGGTTCCGAAGTCAGTAGAATGTTTGTCCACAGAGCCCGATAAACCAGCACCTGAAGTTCAAGACCGCTTAGAAACCATTAATTTGGGAACTGAGGAGGATTAGAGGCCAATACAACTCAGTGGCCTGCTGGAAGCCGGAGATCGGGTAAAGATAGTTGATCTTTTGCACAAATTCAAATACTGTTTTGCATGGCATTATATAGAAATGCCTGGATTAGACTCTAGTTTAGTGGAGCGCATAATGCCTATTAAAGAAGGGTATATACCTATAAAGCAAGCACCAAGGAGGATGTCGAAAGAGATAGAAGAAAAAGTCTAAGAAAAAATTGAGAGGTTAGTAAAGGTAGGCTTTATTAGACCTGCAAAATATGTAGAGTGGGCGTTGTACCTATACTAAAAGCTGTAACTAATGTCATTATATGTTGTATCAATTATAGAAATATTAATGAAGCAACCCCCAAGGATGAATACCCTATGCCTATGGCTGATCAATCCATCGATGCAGTTGCAAAACACAAAGTTTTATCTTTCATGGATGGAAATACTAGTTATAATCAGACAAAAATGGCTAAAAAAGATATACATATGATAACATTTAGATGCCTAGGACATATAGGAGCTTATGAATATGTTGTCATGCCCTTTGGCTTAAAAGTGCTAGCGCTACTTACCAAAAGGCAACAAATGTTATGTTTCATAATTTGATCGGGCAAAGCATAGAGGTATACATTATGACATCGTTGTGAAGTCCAAAACTGAAGATCAACATTTGGAAGACCTCATACAAGCCTTGCTAAGAATGAGAACCCATAAGTTAAAGATGAATCCTAGAAAATGTGCCTTTGGTGTTACATCAAGCAACTTTCTGGGGTTCTTGGTCCATCAAAGAGGTGTGGAAGTGGACAAGAACAAGGCTAGTACTATAACAGAATCACCTTCTCCCACTAACAAAATGCAATTGCAGAGACAAGTAGGGAAGATTAACTTTTTAAGGAGATTGAATTCTAATTTAGTGGGCAAGATCCAACTGTTGACCCCTTTGTTGAGATTAAAGAATCAAGAAAAGTTTGAGTGGGGCCCTCAACATCAAGAGGTTTTTGATAAAGTGAAGACTTGTCTAGCCTCTCCTTTAGTGCTCATGCCTGCCCATAGGGGGAAGCATTTGAAACTCTACATCTCAGCATCTGAGAAATTAATAGGGAGTTTATTGGCTTAGAATAATGAAAGGGGAAATGAGCAGGCAATATAATTGGAAAGTTTTGTTTAGCCTTGTACTTCACTACCAACAAATTATGGCACTATACGTTGCCTTGCCATATCCATATAATTGGTAAAACAGATGTGATCAAGTACATGATGTCCAAGCCAATGCTAACTGGAAGAATTGGCAAATGGATCTTAGCACTATCAGAGTTCAGTTTTCAATATGTACCTCAGAAGGCAGTAAAAGGACAAGCAATTGCAGACTTCTTAACTGAGCACTAAAAATCCAAGGAGGAATTTGTCAACATCCCTAGAAATCTGGAAGTAGCTAGCCTCTGGATCCCACCTAGCAAGGCTCATTTGGGTAAGGAGAAATGGATATAACAAGAAGTAAAAAGAATAACTACCCTATGGATCACCCTCTAAAGGTTATATTTCGATGGATCTTATACACAGTATGCTGTAGGAGCTGGAATTGTCATCATTGCTTCAAATTGAATCCAGAATTGGTACTCATTTCTCCTGGATTACAAAGATACTATCAACAACAGAGCAGAGTATGAAGCACTAATTAATGGTTTGGAGATTCTGATAAAGTTGGAGGCAACTGAAGTAGAAGTATATGGTGATTATGAGTTGGTGATTAATCAATTAAATGGAGAATACAAGTGCAGACATTTCACACTGGTGAACTACTCAATTATTAGATTATTGAGGTAATGAAATAACAATCAACCATATCCCCAGAGAAGCAAATTTGATTGCTAATAAAATGGCATAGAGAGTTTCTGAAGCACAGGTTCAAGAGAGAGGGCCTGAGATGAAAGTAGAGATTTAGAGGAAATGTCTTCCTTCTATCTTTAAGAGAGGGTTTAGCCTAGATGTAATTACTAAAGAGCCTGAGATAGAGGACTGGAGAACATCTATCATCCAGTACTTGAGACGACGTGCAACTAAGTTTGTTATGTGGGATAAAACTTTGTTGAGAAAGACTCCAAATAGACTTTTTTAAAAATGTTAATTAATGAGAGTAATGGCTGAGGTACATGAAGGCATTTGTGGGGCATACCAAGCTATAAAAATGAGATGGTTGCTGAGAAGATATGGTTATTTCTGGCCTGACATGGAGAAAGATTGTAAATCTTATGCTAGAAAATGTGAAGAATGTCAAAGATATGGACCTCTCCAGCACGCATTATCAGTACCCTTGAATCCAATAGTAAAACCATGGCCTTTCAAAAGGTGGGCCACGGACTTTATCGGGCAAATATACTTCACTTCTAGCAAAGGACACACCTTTATAATTGTGGCTACTGACTACTTTACTAAGTGGGTTGAGGCTTTAGTTGTGAGGAACATTAATTCAGCTACTGTGAAAAAGTTCATTGAGACCAAAATCCTACATAGATATGGGGTGCCTGAAACTATTGTTACAAACAAAGTGCCATCATTTATCTCAAAAGAAGTGGAAGAGTTTGCAGCTAAGTTCAAGATAAAGATGATCCAGTTTAGCCCTTATTATCCCCAATTGAATGGTCAAGCAGAAGCTAGCAACAAGATATTGGTGAACATCATTACAATGATGGTGGCATATAGCCCTAAAATGTGGCATGAGAAGTTGGAAAATACTCTTTGGGCTTACAGAATCTTAAAAAGAGCAAGAACTGAAACTACTCCTTATGCATTGACATTCAAGCAAGATGCAATGCTCCATATGGAGATCAATGTGAGTTCTGTAAGGCTTCAGAACCAATTTGGCCTATATAGTGATGAGGTCATTTAGGCCACGTGCCAAGGAATTGAAGATTTAGATGTTGTCTGAATTGAAGCTCTAAATAAGATCCAGGAAGAGAGAAAGACTATTGCCCGAGCCTACAACAAGAGGGTAAGGTTGATGACTTTCAAAGAATAAGACTAGTATAGAAAGCAATTCTGCTCTTGGGAGCTCAAGTTAGAGGTTTTGGAAATTAGACTCCCACTTGGGAATGCCTTTTTACAATTACTAAAGTATTAGACAAAGGGGTGTATTACTTGGTAGATTTAGAAGCAGACTTACAGAAGTACCCATCAATGCTAAATTTCTAAAAAAAAAGTACCACCTAACTCTTTGGGATGTTAGAGACTGTTATATTAGTGGTATAATACTTAGGGAAAAAGTGAGGGTCGTTTTTGTATGTTTGAAGCATTTGTCATTGTTAAGAGAAGAGTAAATAAGTAAATAAATTAGTGAAGTCTAACACTTGGAGGAAAAATAAGAGTCATTTTTATTCAATAATTGGGAAAAGTATAGAAGCCCTAGCCTAATAGGTTTACATCTTTAGCCAAGGTAGCTATCCTAGAGTGATAAGTTTGCATGATGGTGAAAATACGACCCAGTTCTTCTAAGGCTAAGCTGTTATTGGCTAATTGAGCTTTAGACTCCTTCACTTCATGATTGACTTTCTTCACTTCTTTGATTTTCTTGTATAGCTTGCTGAAAAGGGCCATCTGCTCAGCCTTCAACACAGAAATTAGTTCTTCTAACTTATGAATCTCAACAGCTACTACCATTATTCGATCCTCCATAGTCTAGCCTTTTTCCGCTAGTTACTGCATAGTAGTAAAAGTCTTAGTATGCTTCTCCTTATAGCATATCACTTTGTTAGCTTGCCTCTTGGCCTTGAGATGTTAGTCCATCAAAGCTCTTAGGTTCTCAAATAAGAAGATAAAGAACTCATACTACACATTCATCATTTGTTGAGCTTGGTACAAGTCAATGAAAGCTCTATCAGCATTCTGAAGAGCTTTGAGGCTAAAAGAGGCAGAGAAGTCCATTTACATTCATTCCCTGAAGACCATGCATTGATCTTGAAGGTGCTGAGGCTCATAAGGAGCCTTGAAGATCTTAGCTTTGTCCTAATTTACTGAACTCCTTGACTTGTTTGGGTAAAAAGGCTGTAGCTGGAAGAGAAGCCAGATGAGGAGGCATCACAGCAACATCACTAGGGGTTGTAGCAGCAGTGGCAACGTTAATAGAAATGGAAGGACTACCATTTTGAATAATAAAGGATTGGGATCCCTGTGACTTTAAAAGCTCTTAGAGGCTGAGGAATGACTACCCTGCTAACAGCAGGCTGAGAAGACTTGCCCGAACCCTCAGCATAGATATGTCAAAACACAAAAAAGACAAATTAATATGCCAGTTTGGACTAGAAGGAGAAAAAGACAAGATTGCCAGTATGTTTGTACCTGGGAAGAATCTTGTGCTTTAGGGGGAAGGTGTGTTGCTGCAGCTATCTTGGAATGAGTTGGTTGGCTTGTCTGAGTGGGGACATGAGAGGCCTTAGGACTAGTCGCCTCTGAGACAACTAGTACCTCAGGGACTATAGGTTCTTCAGCCGTTGATGGTGGTTGAGTGGTAGTCTTTGGCAAAGACAAAGTACATAGTTAAGTCCAAAGTGAAGAGACATTAAGAAAAGCTTATAAGGGCTTAAGCAAAGAAGACTTATAAAAACACTATTATCTTCTACAAAATGAAGCATCTCTCTAGTGGCTGGATTGATATGGGATATGAGAATCACTACCATTATTAGGGGGTAAAGGAAAAAGAAGCTAGTGCTTGCCTGATCTGAGGGGGCAGAGTGCCTCCCCTTGCCTAAAAATAGCAGAAGTAAAGTTAACACTTAGGACTTAGAAACATATAATTGACAGGTTTGGAGAAAGCTGAGTTTGTGAAGTGTCTTCTGCTTTGGAGTCTATTTTGGAAAGCAGTAAACTAGAAATGAACTTCAGAAGTAATTAAGAACTCAAAGTTTAAAAAAAGGTTGCTTTCTACTTCTTCAAAATCTTGGCAAGGACTTCCTTGTCACTTTGCTGCCATTCCTCATCTGTTTTCATCTCTTGAGGAGAATGCTTGAGTTTTTTTGCTAATAATGGGTCCTAATTACAAAGAAAAGATAGGATTAGCTAAAAACTCAATAAGATAAAACTGCATAAAGAAAGATCATGGAATCACTTACTGGTAGACTTTTGTTTTTCCTGCCTGCTTCTGTTGGAAGAGCAGGAAGAGAACAGAATGCTTGGGAGGTTTGAGACCTGGTCATTTTCTTGGCAGAAGTGACTCTTGGAGCAGGAACATTGAGTTTAGCTTGGGGCTTCCCCTCGGTCTCAGAGTTAGAAGACTCTACAGCAGCAAATCTTGCCCGACGATGAGCCCTAGCCTTTGCTTCATGCCTAGCCTCTATTTCTGACTTGGTGAACATCACAGAGATGTCCCTAGTATCCTCAAGAATATGGTTGGAGCTTGCTTCTTGCATAGCTGCCTTCGCGACCGCCTCATGGAGAACCAAAGCATTAACAGCTTCTTCCTCTTGCCCGACCTCCACTTCACCAAGGTTGTCTTGAGCTACAAAATCAATAAAAGAATTAGCAATCACATATTACGAAAGTATAGAGTAAAGGAAATGGTAGCAATGTAGGTTACCTATGAGCAGAAGTTGGTTTTTCTGGTTGATGGCCTCTCTCTAGCTTTCAAATTCTTCATTCTTAGGAAGAGACTTAAAAAAGATCTACCCAAAAATCCTATCATGGGCTTCTTGGAGATCTTCATCATACTTCTTAGACCATTTGGCCTCCCACCAAATGGTAAACAAAGAAGTACACTCAAAGTTAAGGGTTGCAGGCTTGTGACTATTTTACTCGTCATTTCCAAGTTGCACCTACTTGCTTGAAATGTAACCTCAGAAGGAGAGCGATGGCGATAGAAAATGCCACATTGGACAAAGTTGAAGAAGGGAATGAGGATCGCCTACCTTAACCTCAGTTGCCTACCACAGAAATTAGGGTGGTAGATCTCTAGCCAACATTCATAGCCCACTTAATCACTTCAGACTCCCCAAGCCAAATCCATTTGCTGGATGCAGCTAATAAACTTCTCCTTGTAGAGGCTGCTGGCATCCTTCCTAAAGGAATTCTGGAAGAGGTTGTCCGAGGACTAAGGGTACCTCCTGAGCACAGATGCACCCCACTCCAAATCAGCTAGAGTCTTGCAGACTCTGAAGAAGTAAAGACAGACTAAGGTGGAGTGATTGGTAGGGGGCACATCAGCCAAGATTCAGGCAAGAGCTACTTCCTTTAGGAACTCTAAGTTAGCAGCCCAAAACTTTGGAAAGTATCATTGAAGCTAGAGTTGCACCATCTAGGTAGCTTCGTTGACATTAGTCTTGAAGGGTTAGTCTCTTATCATCTCGTAGAGAAGATGGTAGAGGTGTGCCAAGATAAATGAACATGTGGCAACATCATCGAAGAAATGCAGCACCTCCACCAGAGGGATCCACTCTATCACTCATTTGGATTTATTGGGGAACACATGCTTATTCAACCAATAAATGATAAAAGTACATGTGTTCCTGAGCTGGGTTAACAGTGGAAGAAGATGGGCTGAACATCTTTTTGGCAAATGGAATGAAGCCCGTGAAAAAGATCACAAAGCTCTTGAAGGTAGTGGGGTTGAACTCCAAGCTAGTGATGGATTGAGAAGCTTCGGAGCCTTTAGCAGCATGAAGAGAAGGGGATGACTAGTTATGTGTAATATCTAAACATCTACCAAATGGCCTCATACCAAAAACACTTAAGCCATATCTAGAATGATAGGAGTTATAAGGCCCACTCTAAAATTGAATATGTTAGTCCTTGTGTTCCATAAGAGAAGAGTTGTTGAAAGAAAGTTATGCTTGATGGGGACAGTTGTCTTTGACATCATGATGAGCTCATAGATACCATTTGCTATCCATTTTTGTTTCCAGATAGGTTCTAGTTCATCCACCCACTTGGACCGTGCTTCATCCTTCATTAAAGGGAAACCCTTCTTGTAGTTGGACCACTTCGAAGCAGAAATTCCAGCCTCGACGGTAATGGGCTTGGAAGTGAACCAATTGGCAGTGGGCATGTTGTTTTCTACTACAACAGGAACTCGGGCAGTTTAGGCGAGCACTAGTGAGTGAGCTCTTTCTTCCTCAAAGAAAATGGACAAATTGAGGCCAGCCTGAGGGCGATGAAGGCCGTTAGCCGATGATGCAGAGTAACAATTTCTTATCCAAACTTGCATGCAGGGCGCAATTTAGGAGCCATGGTTGAATTCAAGAGAAAATAGTGAAAGACTGGCAAGAAATTAAAGCAAGGAATGGTTGAAAATTCAAGATATTTGGGAAGCTTAGAGAGTCAAGTTTGTTGAAGAAGATGGCCGAGAAAAGTGAAATGAAAGTTATTTAACAGGTAGGTAGTTAACTTTGGAAATCGTGGGTTAGTGCAAAGATTTGTTTAAAACGGCTCATTAAGTGGCGCTAATACCTATTTTCAGCATGTAATTTATTTTAATCATTATTAATGTCTTGATTAACAGACTTGACAAAGATTTCCTCTGACGGGGAAGGTACTCGACACCTCGGCACAGCTCTCCTGGGGATTGGCACGTTAGTTTGAATATGTTTGGTGTTCAGGCTCTTGCTAGTTCGTCCACTGTAAGAACAAGACATAGTTAGTTCTGAAAGGTGTCTTTGTGAGGTCTTAGGTATAGGCCTCGAGGGTCACAATCAAAACTAACTAAATGCTTAGGCGTGCCACTACTATCTCATTATAGTAGATGTTGAACAAGTGTGTTTAAGTTGATTTCTTACACCCCAAGTTACTCGGACTTCTGGTTATCAAAAGATTGTCATGGATAGGTTAAGTCCATATTAAGTTCTTTCTTGCCTTGATATCAAGGACTTTCAGTTATGGTCTTGTATGCTTGAAGGAAGGGTGCCCAAAACCCCTTAAATCATTTGTTTAGTTCTAAATTGGTTTTAGATGCAAGAGGATCCATAAAGACAACCAAATCTGAGCATAAATGGAACTTTCAAAGTAGAACATGTGTTGAAATGACTTGAATACATGTTGGACAATATGTTAAATGACAGATCTACTAGTCTAGAAGACAAACAAAGAGTACCAGGCAAGATTTCACCTTGTCCAGCAAGGTTGAACTTCTTGCAAATGCTTCTCTTTGAGTTTACAAAGGTTGAAAGCCTTGAAAAGTAATGGGTGGTAAACAAGTTTATACAAGGGGATCGATACTACGAGGTAGCAGAGCTTTAAACTAAGGAAAGATGAACTTTCTGGGTAGGCGATGCCTAGAAGATCAGAGATCTAGGCTGTTTACAGCTTTGGTTTGCAAATCTGGCTTGAGAGCAGAGTTTGTAAATTTATTTGTTTGAGTGGTTGAGTGTCTTTGTCTCTGGGACCACTTCCTTTTTTTATAGGCAGCTTGCCCGACTGCATTGCTTGCACCCTTGCCCGAAAGAATTCCAGAAAGCAGTGAGTCATCACCTCTTTTTTACTTAATTGCCATTAAAAAGTATTGTTTGGCTGATAGTAGGTTAGTCCTCATCACTTATCACTTCCATAGGTAGGCAAGTGGCCTATTTGTGGTTTGAGAAGGCTTCACTTCTTATTTAGGCTTCAGGTTGAGCTCCGGAAATCCCTTTTATTTTGACATCCTTGGACCTTTCTTGGTTTGGTCCAAAGTTCAAATATTAACCCAAACAATTACAATGTTCAGAAAAATCACTGCAGGTACACAGAAGGTGACAATCTAGGTTTAGGAATGCCAACGAGGCTCTTTCCTTTCTGAATCGTAAGCCCCACTCTCTCTTCTAAGCTATCCAATATCTCCAAAGAACATTCCCACTCAAAAGCATGAAGCAATGCTGCCAAGTAAAAGTGGACCGTGCGTTGACCAAGCGGCATTCCGACACAAATTCTTTTCCCAGTCCCGAATGGCATTAGATTAAAATCTTGTCCCTTGACATCGACGCTTGACCCAATAAACCTTTCTGGTTTAAACTCGCATGGTTCTTCCCAGATAGTGTGATCCCTTGCCATCCCCCAAACATTCACGAACACAATACAGTCCTTGGGAATGTGATAACCGAAAACCTCACACGCCTCATTTGTTCTACGAGGAACGATCAGGGGGACAGCTGGGTGGAGCCGGAAAACTTCTTTCACTGCTGCTTGGAGGTAAGGTAGATTGGAGATGTCTCTCTCTTCGACAAACCGATCCTTCCCAACCCCTTGGTCCAACTCCATAAGAACTTTCTTGTATACATTAGGGTTTCTTAAGATCTCTGTCATACCCCATTCCACAGTGCTTGAGGTGGTCTCTGTGCCTGCGATGAACATTTCCTACAATATCCAAGATCCAAACTGGTACTTTAGTTTTAATTTCAATACCTAATCTTTATGAAAAACCATCGTTTGCTTACCCAAATATATGATGTTTCATACTAACATTATTATGCCAATGCCTAATTAAGGGTTTAAATTAAACATTGAGTTAAAAGAAGGGTAATGCTAGGGATACTAAATTTATAGACTAAATTTTGTAAACAAAATGACATGGAAGTTTAATGATTGGATTACTACTTAAGTTTTGATTAACGTACTCATTTCTTACACATCATTTAGTTTACAAATTTAGTCTACAAAAACTTTAAGGGTCATTTTGGTTCCGGTCCCTAATCAACCTATAATTGTTAGACTGAAACCTTCTTTATTTAAATATTTTGATCGAGGTCCTTAACATCATTAAGAGATTTAACTCATGCATTTATGCATTTAATGTCCCACAAATTATGAATTTAAACAAATTCAAATAATATTTTTAAAATATTGTCAAAAAAAATATTTTTAAATATAAATACTTAAAAATAAATATAAGAGTAATATTGTTCTTCACAAAATTATAGCAAGAAAATAATATACCCGCATAATTATTAACATATTTTAAAAAATAACTACTGATATATATATATATATATATATATATATATTGGTCGGTAACCATTGATATATTTAAAAACATAAAATAAATACACATAATTAGCATGGGTACATTTAGCAAAAATAAAAATGGGTACAAATAAATTAAAAAATATGGCTAAAAAGGGCACAAAAAATTAATTTATAGATACAAACTAAAATTGAAAAGAAAATTGGTACAAATTAAAAAAAGGTAGCAAATTAAAAATGGGTACAAACTAAAAATAAAAATATATGTTAAAAAATTTAGCCATAAATATAAATATACCAAATGTAACATTTCTAACACTAAATGAATATATTTAGAAATAAAATGTTTTATTATTGAAATAATTAATGACGTACCTAAGAACCTTGATCAAAATTTGAAAATAAATAAAGTTTTAATCAATGAAGCAAAAAGAATGATGTGAACCTAATTTCTCCAAAGTTTAATCTCCCTAACATTACCCTAAAAATAATATCTAGAAACTGATTGCATCCTAAATTACCAAATCGAAAACCACCTAATTTTTGGTCTTGTTATGACCCATTACTGATTCGAACCAATTGAGTAGTTATTAACCCTACGAAAGAAAGATAAAAGCGAAATTTCCACACTCCCTATCTCCTTTAAGTTATTTAATTCAAAGACTAAATAAATACAATAAACTTACAGCAAGCATGGCCTTGATGTTATTTCTGGATAACCTTTTTAATTCGTCTTCTTTGTCACTTCTATAATCCAATAACACATCTAACAAGTCCAATTTCTGCTTCCCAATATTGTTTCCCGTCTCCCGTTCTTCAAGCCTCTCCTTGATAATATTTTCATAAAAGGCATCCATTCTCCAAAAGATCTTTAATATTCTCCGTTTCAGGCCTTGAGGATCAAACGGCTTGAATATTGGGAGGAGATCAGCAACGTTTACTGAGCCAAGAATTTGCATTAACTCCCAGAATGTATGCTTTAGCTCCCTCCCTTGCTTTTTTGTGCTATCAAAAAGGCTCTTACTGCATACTGTGTTACTCACAATGTTGCCCGAGGCCACGAAGGCCACCTCTGCAATGTTCACTGAATTCTTTGACAATGAAGTTGAGTAGAGATGCTTGAGCAACCCGCCATGAACCTATACGAACAAATGAAACAGTTAAGATTGTTAACTTTTCTTTACACACATCTTTTGATAAACATTTTATTCACATACTAATTTGGTTGGGTGCTGTTATTACTTATTCGCACTCTAAAAATCTCATTATATACTCTTCATAAGTGTATTTTTCTTTTTAAATATAAAAAATTAAGACTGTACAATTAATTTTTTGGAGTGCTAATACCAAGGCTTATTCAGTTTTGAGTGTTATTTATATCGTGGAGAATCTCCAAGATAGGATATGTATGTAGTTTTCTGCATGCCAATATTTGTGTTTGAAATCACATGGGTGGAAAGCAATATTCTTTCCACTTACCTTAGTGCTATTAGGAAACTGCTAGAAAAAAAAAATAAAAAATAAAAAAAGACCATTGTTTCAACTCTAAATTACCCTCTGTCGATAATGATATGAGTTTGTGAGGTTTTTCTTTACAAAGGAGTTGTCTTAATAGTATGCATTCTCACTTGTAAATGAGAGGTGTATAGATTTCTTTATTTTAGAGTCCTAAGTTACTAGCACTATTAGAAGAAACAGAAAATATAATAGAGTAATGTTACATATGTGGGTCTCATCTCTATTAGAGAGATGGTACAAAACACAAATGCTAATTTCTTACAATCTATTTTGTATCATTGTTTGTATCATCTCTCTAATAGTGATGAGACACACATGTGTTGGTGAGCCATACATATTAGAGAGATGGTACAAATAGATGATAAATATAGCACTACTCTATAAATAATTAATGTTTTAAATCATATTATGTAGTCTACATAATAGGTCATTTAATGGTTGGATTCTTTATTTTGTATTTAAAGAAGTATTCCAACCATCAACCGCTACAACATGTGGCTTATAAAATATAATTAAATTAGATAATCTTTCTAGTGTCTGTAAATACCACATAATAAGTTGGAATATTTAATTAATATTATGCGATCGTCAACAGACCAGGGGTGGGTTCAGTTTTATTCGGTTTAGTTTTTTTTCAAAACCAAAACTTCGGTTTGATTTTCTTTTGGTTTGGTTTGGTTTCGGTACGGTTTTGGTTTTTTTTATTTAATAAAACTTGATCATTTTTTAATATGAAATTTAGGAAAGAGGCTTGCATTGGTAGACTAATAATAAGAAAATGGGAAAAGTGGGAAGGTAGCTGTACATATACAAGATCATATAAACTAATCTTAATATATTAACAGCCTCAATTGCAAAGAAAAATGATCACCATATCCCTTCAAAAAGCAAACAAATAGAAAAAACTCTTTCAAGTTCTAAAAACTTCCAAAATTTTCACTTATAAGTTTATAACCAATGGAATATCTTTCCTAATTAAATCAAGTATGCTCCTTGAAAAAGTCATAGGCTTAGTTTCAAAGGAAAACTAATGAAAAGGGATTGAAAACTTTAAGTTTAACGAAAAGCCACTTTTAAAGATATAGTGAATAGTGACAGTTAAAGGTAAAAAAGTGGTTTTTCGTTAAAAGTAAACAGTACCGGGGGTGTTTTATTAAACCTCCCTAGTTTCAAACTTGACAACAAAGTTTCACAAAAAAAAAAAACAACAACAACAACATTATGAACATACATCATAAAGTGTAAAGGAGTTCGGTTTGATTCAATTCAGTGTTTCCTTTTCGATTCAGTTTTTTTTATTTTTTTTCGATTTTCGGTTGTTTTAGCCTACCCCTCAACAATAATTAACAAACCCTCAACAATAGTTAACAAACAAACCTGTTGCTTGCGAACTGGTTCAAAATCCTCAAAGGCCTTCCGAGAGAAGAGCTCTTCCGTCAAGATTTTTCTAATTACTCTCCACCGTGGACTAGCCATGGCAGCATATACAATGGACGCGGTATCATACGTAATGACACGGATGGCCTCGGTGACGGTACGACTGGAGAAAACAGCCTCATGCTGCCTTAGGGTCTTAGACACCATTTCCGGTGACGATATCACGATGGCTGGCTTTAAACCTAATTTCAGGCTAAAGAGTGGGCCATGAATTTTGGACAGATCAAGGAACTCCTCATGAAGGCGTTTGTTGAGGAGTTGAGGAAGGCTCCCAAGTATTGGCCATCCAGAAGGTCCTGGTGGGGAATTCTTCCAGTTCTTAGGATTGCAACTAAGGAGTCGGATTCCGATTACGATTATTGTAGCCACTGCAATGAGCATGTATAAAGGGAAGGACGATAAATAGGTTGAAATTGCTAATGATATGGAAGTGGAAGTAAGTTGCAGGAAATCCATGGTATTTTGTGAGTCTTCTCCTATCTGTTCCCTACGTCTCCTCTGAGCGTGATTACATATATATATATATATATCAATTCTTCACTCGATTGATTAATTTAAAATGGTAATTTACAGGAGGTGATAATTAAAAACAAAATATAAAATAAAATAAAATAAAGTAGAGCTAGTGGGTTTTTGCTCAATCACCATCGATTGATGTAAAATGGCAACTTCCACGAGGTGATAATTAAAAACCAAAATATAAAATAGAGCTAGTGGGCTTTTGGGCACTCTCTTACCAGGTGGTGATCATTTAAAAAATATATAAAATTAAATTAAATTAAGTAGACCAAGTGGGTTTTTGCTCAATCACCATCGATTGATTTAAAATGGCAACTTCCACGAGGTGATAATTAAAAATAAAATAAAATAAAGTAGGGCTAGTGGGTTTTTGGTCAATCTCTTATTAATTAATTTAAAATGAACTTTAGCAAAAAATTTATAGTACTATTTATTTTTAATAAAAAAATTATATTTTTACACTAAAAGTCAATTTTGATATTATTTACTTTTTTCTTTCTTTTGTCCTTATTGTTAAAATTTAAAGTTTTTAAAGTTTTTTCATTAGTTTTTCTTAATTTAAAATAATAATTTTCACAAGATGATAATTAAAAACAAAATATAAAATAAAATAAAATTAAGTAGAGCTAGTGGAATGCCTTACACTTTGATTGTTTTGGCTTGATTTTATTGTAAGGAATGCCTTACACTTTGATAGACCAAGGGGCTTTACTATTTAATTTACTTTTTTTTTCAAAAATCGAGGTAATTAGAGTAATGGTTTCTAAATTTTAAATTAATTAGAGGTTTAGTTTCTGAACAAAAAAATCTGTTATATTTTTCCCTGATTACTCGTTCTTACATGGAATAAGGGATATTTCATCTAAAATAAAGTTTTTAAAAGGACAAAAAATGGATAAACCAAATGAATCTTGGTATGTGATATACAGGTTCCAGTTCACATGTTTGGCAATAATACTTAAATGCCAATTCCATATCATCATTTCCAGGTTAGTTTGTCATCTATTTGCAATTTTGCATTTCTGGTTTGATATCCATGATATATATATATATTTTTTTTGTAAATATGGTGGATGGCCACACATCACATGCAAATTCATTGTTCATTCACATGCTAAATTTGTTTAAAGCTTTGTCTATAAAATGGATGAGAAGGAGGAGGTAATGAGGTGATGAACTCACGGAAGAGAGAAGAAAGAAAGGAAGAGAGATGAGAGAGGAAGAAGAGAGGAAATAATATAGAGAGTTATCTTTGTATTCATATTATTCCAAATTATAATAAAAGCACTACTGCTGCTCCGAGGATGTACTCCAGTCACACTGACTGTAGAGAAACCTCGTAAATTTTGTGTCTTGCTTATTTATTCCACTGCACACAATGTTGATTTTACAACACGTTATCAGCACGAGAAGCTCTCGTGTCAGTGGAAAGCACAACGCTATAAATCTGGTGAAGCACTACCTACCTCTCACCTCTGTCGGCTGAAATCTCACAGATAAGAAAATCTTTTCATTTCATCTCCATATCTCTATATGACTAATTTTCTTAAAGTAAATATACGTGTGGTTATATAACTATTGTCATTATTATTGGTAGAACATTCGACAGTCATATGAGCTTTGAAACTTCAACTTCTAGTGCTTATACAGAAATCCTTCCTTCACGAAAGTTGTTCCTTATCCTCTCTCCTATAACATACCAAACTTTCAAAACCATCCAATGGTTAAATCATTCCAAATCTTAGAAATAATACCACAGACTCAAAATCCGCAGAACATCTGGCAGCCATGTAAATATCCTCTGAACTCCAACTTCCTGATATCCGATTGAAAGACTTTCTTCTTGAAAGTTGTTCGTTCGCCTAGTACCAAGAACATATACAAATTTCAGAAATTTTCAACGGTTCGATCATCGCAGATGACTGAAACTTCAACTCAACTTCCATTTCCGTATAAAACTGGACAGCCATCTTATGAGTACAAAAACTCCATTTCAGTAGCTCAGATTGGAACTGTTTCTTCATAAACTTTGTTTGGTATCCTCTTATCCATATCATAATAAATTGTGAGTTAAATCTAATGGTTTGATCTTCTTATAAGTGGCAGACAAAGAAAAGGGATAAGAAAAATAATAATAACAAAACAAAAGGGAGAGATGGTGTATCTGTACCATTTGAAATGATAAGATTAAAAAATATATATAATAAAATAAGGACAATTTGGATGGGTGCCCCGACAGAAGTGAAGGGAAGAAATAATAAAACAAAAGGGGATAGAAAGGTTGTTGTGACGGCAACAAATTTCAAACACATCCGTAAGTGGAATTGTCAAGTTCCACCAACCACCACATTACAAGCTCTTTACTGCAATTTATTTATGTGAATGGTGTTGGCTTAAAACACTTTCACAAGTTCAATTTACTTTAAAGCAATTTATTTATCATGGACGGTTTTACCACCTACTGCTTTAAGTTTTGATTTATGTGAATGGTGCTGAATTAAAGCCCTTGTCACAAGCTTTATTTACTTAAAAGCAATTTATTTACCATGGTTGGAGTTACTGCCTATTACTTTAAGTTAATTTATTGTACTTCTTTTGTTACGATGAGTATAACAAGGACTCGAAGTTCCTTGATCAGATTAGAACCTGCAGTTTCTTGATCCTCATCATATAAAAATGATTGGACCAGAAGTTCCATCATGCAAATATAAAATGATTGGACCAGAAGTTCCATCATACAAAAAGATCGAGCATGAAGTCCCTTGATCCTCAAGAATAGGACATGAAGTTCCTTGATGAGTACCTTAAGTTTGAAGGACCGCAATGCCTCAACTTAATTGTAATAAAGACCATAAGAGTATCAGTCTACAGACTATTAAATAAGGACCAGAAGTTCCTTATGTCCATATTCGAAATGGTTTAGCAGAAGCATTTATTAAGCGGATGAAATTGATTACCTATGCTCTGCTCATGAAGACAAAATTGAAAATGTTTTCTACATGGAAACATGCCATGTTACACGATACATTATTAGCTTGGTTGAGACATGTTGCCAACCACTAATACTTCTCAGTATAACTCGTATTTGGGCACTAACTAAACATTACACATTTACGAGTTTTTTGTTGGATTATCTATGTGCCTATCACACTACCACAATATAATAAAATAGGGCATCAACACAAACAGAGAATTTATGTTTGATTTAATTCATCATTTATCATTTAATACTTAGAACCCTTGAGTGGGGATATAATTACCGCATGATTTGTGGACTATGGTTTTGATAAGACAATTTTCCCACCATTAGGGGGAGAAAATAACATCGTTCCAGAAGAACGATGAGAAAATATCATTCCAGAAGAATGATGAGAAAAGACCGTTCCAGAAGAACGAAGAAAATTTGTCTTATTTTGATTCACAAAGCAATCAATGAGAAAATAAGGTAAAAATAATTGAATGATGCAACGAAAGTAATAAAATCACATATACTTGTTGCAAATGTGCCTACAAGAATTAATGTCACTGTTGAACAATATAATGAAGCAGCAAATGATTTATTTGTTGTATGCCTGAAGCATGGCAGATAATGTGGTAGTAAATGATTTATTTGTTACACACTTGAAGCGTGGCAAACCCTTAAATTCAAAAGGTTCAGTCATTTTAAAAGAAGAAGAATATGGCACTACTGAACTATTGCATTCCCAAAGCATAACTGTTGCATGCCGGAAGCATGACAGTCGCCGTATGGATACACGTCCCAGAAAGGACAATCCACGAACATGGAAATTTTGATGTCTCATGCATGAAGCATGATAGACGTATAGGTTCCAATGACTCAACCCCTGAAAGTGGAGATTAAAATCCAAGCTTTATAACGCTCAAGAAGAGGTTATGATCCGCATTTTCTAAATTATGACTATCCTGGAAGAGATAGTGTAACGCCCTTGAAGAGGCAATGGATATCCAAAGAAATGAAAAGCTTTTTATGCATGCGCATGCACATGAGAATATGGGATCACAAATTGATGATAACCAATGCTAAATTTGATTTTTACAAGTAGCTACTAAATTTCATCAATAAGCTGTGTTGATAATGAGTCACGTTCTTTTGTTCGTCGACGAAAGGAAATATTATTTGCCAAAAAATGGAGAAAGGCAATTCCATTACGATCTTGTAAGAACGTGGAAAAATGGATCTATATATATTTGAATATAATACAAATAGCCAAAAGATGTTGAACCAAAGAGGTTACATATGGGTATTTGTAATACAGTGAAATACACTCACATGATATGACACAAGGTTGTAAACGAGTTCATATGAATGGAGAATTATATACGAATGGTTGTGAGTCACCTACATCATATCTCCATAAGTAAATTCCTCAAATATACATGGAAGCAAGTTGCTCTGTATAAATTCCAAAGGAAAATGTGTCATGAAGTGTAGAAAATCCCTTAAGGATTCAGATTGCTTGAAGTAAGTCCTAGAAGGATAAAGTGTAAATTATGTACTCAATACCAATGGATGGTATAAATTGCCTTAGTGAGTACTATCATTATGATATTGTTGCAACATACTAAAATTTCTTGCAAGAGTCAATGACATTAAAATAGAACTCCTGAAGAGTTGATGATATTAAATTGGGACTCCTAAAGAGTTAAGAAAGATTATAAAGTGTTGAGAGAAATATTGTCTTGAACTGCATAATCGAACAATATGCCAATACGAATCTTATCCATGATGTTTATGATATTAAAGAATCATATGGATTGAAGATTATGAGTTGAATACTCAAATGATTTAGACACTAAGAATGATCATTTATCTTCGAGAGGGTAAAGATAAATTGATATTTGGTCCAGAAGTACCACATCTTAGTGAATAATATGCTTTATTGTATTTGGCACAATACACTGAATGAAATAAAGCTTATTTATTGATATCTCAAAGAAATTACAGATAAGTGTATACAAATGAGATACAATTATGAAAAAAAAAGGAAGAGAATATATACAAAGTGCTGATAAACATGAGGGAGCCTTCATTGCTCATGTGAAGCCTCAGTACTCGGCAGTACCCCAGAAAGGGGAGGCACTGGAGATTGATTATGAGACGCCTTAGTATTTGGCAAAACTCTAGAAAGGGAAGGCATCAGTTGCCCTTGGAATCTAGCAACAAACCTCTGGTGTTCACTTTGAATCCGACCCTCGGATTCTTGCAGCTGGTCAAGCTTTCTTTTCATGCTCGTTGAGTAATTATTTGCAAGCATGTGTAACTCTCTATTTTCGTGCTTGAGCCCTCTGATCTCTTGTTTAAAACTTGCCACATCAGCCATCAATGATTCAACTTGGCAAGTTCGAGCAAGTAGGCGTTGGCCCATATTGGATACAGAGCCCGCACACTGAACACTAAGAACCAAAAAGTCTTGAACGGCCGACTCATCTAACCGTTTTGAAAGAATTCTTTTATCTCTGGGAGTGAGAAGGTTCCTAGCTACTACTGTAGCTGTTATTTCATCCCTCATCACAGAGTCTCCAACTGTAAGAGGGCCATTAGAAGATAAGAAAGACGGGCGCCATATATTACCCTGATGTAGCTCATCTATATCAGTACTAAGACTCAAATCTAAGCAAATGTTAGATGGGCAAGCCATTTTCAAAAATGATGAAGAAAATGAGATCAGATAAAATCTCAAAAGTGCAAGAAGGGAAAATTTCTGCAGGCAACAATTTTCTGAGTGTATCTGAACAAAATTGATGTCTCTATAAAAGAAGAGACAACAAGGCCACTTGTTCAAAAATCGAAGAGGCACCGCTATCCGAATTTCAAAGGCCAGATGTTCCTGAATAAAGTTCGTTGGCATTTTTCAGGCAAAATCTCAGCTTTTCAGATATCACGTGCAACTTTTCAAAAGATCTCTGATAAAGTTGAAAACGCGTGAATCTTACTGTTCTAATTACACCACAGTTGCTGACATGAGTAAAGACACAGCACCACTACCTGATATTGGGAAATCCCTATATATGTTGACCTCCGTCCTCCATGGCAAGGCAGACCTGAAAAGTATCTAACTCTTCATCATCTCCAAGAATGCATATTCAACAAAGCATTTCGAAATACTAAGTTTTCCCCCTCTCCGAGAATATCTCTCCAAACAAGTCACACTAAAGCAAGAGTATCTCATATCATCAGGGTCGAAAGCAAGAGTATCTCATATCATGCTTTCCCTTGTCCTTTTTCTTTGTTGTTGCTCTTACCTGCAAGACGAGGAAAAAGAAAGCAATCAATCAGAACTTGAAATCAAACTTCCAGTCAGGAACCAACTGCCTGGAAACGTTCCTAATTGCTTACCTAGCATCGCTCTCGAGTACTCATTTTCAACTGTTGATACAATGATAGCTGCCAAGCATGATGAGTCGCTGAGAAATGATGTTCTAAAGAACCATCCAAATGCAAGGTTTGCAGTCCACTCCTGCATCAGAGGGAAAATACTGCAAGAGAAGATGTCAAACCTGCATGGGGAAAAACTAGGGAAAATACCACTTCTGAAAGGGGAGCAAGTAAGGCAAATGAAAATGATACAATGAAGCATGTGGAGACAAGCACAGCAAAACACATGCTGATTCATCCCCAACAAAGCCGAAGATCACTTGCTACATGAAGTTCCTCATGATCCAATCTCATTCAAAATCAAGCCTCGACGGCCCTTGAAGAAATCACAAGTCCGATTCAAGATCAAGTGTCCACCACCCTTGAATCAAATTCAGTTCCAGATAAAATGAGTAAATTCAGACATTTGGAGGAAGTCTAGCAGAAGGCCTTCCAACCCAGTTCAAGAACAAGCCCGTGTAAAGTTAACTACCAGTAAAGCACCTCTGTTGGTAACTCTTCTCACTAAGAGACTGAAGCAGAATGATCAACGATCAGCCTAAATGATTTGAAATCAGGGGGAGATACTCATCAGAGGAGCATCCAAGAGGGAGTTGTAAATATGGTGGATGGCCACATATCACATGCAAATTCATTGTTCATTCACATGGTAAATTTTTCTAAAGCTTTGTCTATAAAATGGATGAGAATGAGGAGATAATGAGGTGATGAATTCACGGAAGAGAGAAGAAAGAAAGGAAGAGAGATAAGAGAAGAAGAAGAGAGGAAGTAATATAGAGAGTTATCTTTGTACTCCTACTATTCCAAATTATAATAAAAGCACTACTGCTGCTCTGAGGATGTACTCCAGTCACATTGACTGTAGAGGAACCTCGTAAATTTTGTGTCTTGCTTATTTATTTCACTGCACACAATGTCGATTTTACAACATTTTTATCTTATTATGGTTGTTGAACGTAGTTGCAAGCCAGATAATAATACGCATATGCCGAACACATTGCCATGAGTGCCTTGTGAAGAATCTCAGCCGTCAAGTTCTCAAGCTTTTCTTTAACAAATCAAGTTCTCAAGCTTTTATTCAACAAAGTATCACTGGGTTTCCTTTGGCATTTCTAGACTCCCAAGTATCAAATGAGAACATTTAGTCTTAAGGGGATATAGGTCATGCTTAAAGAGACGACTATTGTTTTGGTGTTGCTACTATTGTAAACTCAGCTTGATTTTTTGCTTTTGGGAATGTAAACTCAACCTAATTTTTTTAGACCATAATTTGTACATGTTGAATAGAATTGAGGCTCTCAACCATAATTTGTATATGAATAACCTAATAGATATTTCATTCTCCATGGCTGGACCGCAAGTAAACAAAATTCCAATCGATCCGCAACCATTTTCATCCTCAAACAATATGATTTCCATATCATGGAGTTCGTAAAATATCATGTTGACATCAACGATACACATGTTAAGTGTCTCCTGAGCCCAAAGCTACTTATGTTTCACATCGTGCAAAGGGATTATAACATACTATGTTAACAATATTATCATACACACACAAAACATGTACCTTCACATAAGCGTCCAAGACAACACATCTTCTGGAAAACATGTTAGATTAAGCATTTAGTCTCAAACTAAGATTACGATATACAAATAAATGTTAGTTCAAAAGGCCATGAAGAATAGTATGAATGCACCAAAGAGTAGTATGAATAGCATTTAGTCTCAAACTAAGATTACAATATACAAACAAATGTTATACACACACACACACATACCTGAAAAGGCCATGAAGAATAGTATGAATGCACCAAAGAGAATGCTAATAGAAGGTCTTCTACTCACACAAGCTTTATGTCCAATACTAATGATAGTCTAGTGATCGAGTGAACATATATTTGGTGAGCTGGGACGTTCGTATTTATAATATATTCCTAACGTGTTCCCAGCTATCATGGGATCAGTTAATACCCATTAACTTGTACGTTTGAATGAGGTTATGTATAATGTTCCCATAATCCCTTAATACTAGAAGATCAGTTGTTGACATGGCCATGACTCTTAATTGGCTTAAACCCACAGTTAGGTATCCTTACATGATACGTGTAAGTTCAAAACCTAACATTCTCCCACTTTTGAACTTCCGCTTATCATGTTCCTTGTCCAACGCATTAAACCAATCCCTTAAGTGATCACTTGAGTCATGTCAACCATACAACAACTCATATCCGCCATGAATAGCTTCAAAGAGTTGAACCCAAAAAATTCGTACTTCATAATTTGTACTAACACTCTGAGACCACATCCCCCAAAACTACTCATGCATGATATTAACAGACCAAACAAACATATTTAACATGTCTACTATTTACACTCCTACCGATCAAACCAAACATCTTTGTCAAGCCTTTATTTGGCTCCAATGATAAGCCTTTTACAATAACCAGCTCATTAAACCTTAGTTTGATTAGTAATTCATCATTTCAAACACTGCACATACACACACACACACAATAAATGAAACAATCATCTTGAATTCCTTGTTTAAAATCAACATATGAATGCAATAATCCATGCTTATTCAATTTTTCATGAAAAAAGAAAAATGATGAAAGAAAATAACCTTCATTCACGCATCACAAAAGTATCAAAAGACTCCACAACATCCATGCATGTTACATGGTTTTTAAACACTCCAACTCCAAGTGGTTTTGTGAGAGGATCTACCAACATTTTTGAGGTATTAATGTGCTCAACAGAAACTATCCTAGCCTTCACCTTTTCTTTCACTGACTGATACTTTACATCCATCAACCTTGCTGCATAGGACTTCTTATTATTTTTTAGAAGAACACCAGTGCCTTATTGTCACAGAAAATGAGAATTGGTCTTGTTATGTTTTCAACAATCTTCCTTCCAGTGATGAGATTGCTCAAGAAGCCAGCTTGCCATGTGGCTTTAAAACATGAAATGTACTCAACTTTGATTGTTGAAGTAGCCAAGGTTTTTTGTTTTGCACTTCTCTAAGATATTGCACCGCTAACCAAAAGAAAAATAAACCCATTCATAGACCTCATGTCATCCTCACAACCACAGTCTTAAATACCGATAATATCGGCGAAATATCGCCGATATTATCGGTTTTTTAAGAGATCGATATTTAAACACATATCCATAAAGTTTTCGTCAAATTATCGACGAAATATCGAAAATATCGATAATATCGCGATATTATCGATATTTCTCTTGGTCTGAAAACAGCTAACGGAGGGGAAGATGCGGACGAGGAGGAAGGCGAGGGAGGGAGGTCTGTGCATGTGGGAGAACTTCTGTGCGTGAGTGAGGGAGGGAGGGAGGTCTGTGGGAACTTCTGTGCGTGAGGGAGGGAGGGAGGGAGGTCTGTGGGAACCTGGGTGTGGCGTGTAGAAGGGAGGGAGGGAAGAAAGAGACGGAAGAGAGAGGAGAGAGAGGAGAAGGGAGAGACAGAAGGGAGAGGAGAGAGAGAGAGACGAAGGGAGGGATAGAAGAGAGGGACGGAAGGGAGGGACGAAATGGGATGGGCGTTGTGGGTTTTTTTTTTGTGGGGGGGGGGGGGGGTAATCACAGAGTCTGCTTTTGTGTTTGGGGGGGGGGTAATGATGACAGAGTCGGCTTTTGTGGGGGGGGGGTAACAAACCGGCTTTGGTTTTTGGGGGGAGGGGGGGCCTGTTTTGTAACTCAGTGTGCGTGAGTGGTTTTTTGGGGGGTGCTGACATAAAAAGAATCCAATGCAATGTGTGTCAGTGTAATGTGTGGTGGTGTGAGGAAAAAAAAAATATCCAGTGCAACGTTCAAATAAAAAATATATATAAATAATTCAAATAATTTAAAAGCGTTTGTTTAATAATTTTGACAAGACAAAAAGTAAAACCTTTTTCATACACGCGTGATGTTATTTTACATTCTCAGTCAGAGGTAGCTAAGCAATAAAACTACCTCTCCCTATGGTCGAGCTTGTTTTATTTCAGAACCAGAAGTAGGAAGCAGCATAAACAAAGAAGGATTTGTCATCACACCTTTTGTGACCATTCAAAAATTGGAAAACCTCTACCACCTTTTTGTTTCTTCTTCTTCTCGGCAATCCAGAGCCATTCCAAAATCCAGAGTAATTGTTGCTCCTCTCAGATTCTATTTGGCCTTTACAAATTACACAAAGGGTTCCATATTTAAGGTAAGTTTACAAACTTATATTTATATTATTGTAATTTGTAATTTATACAACAACAAAAAAAAATTGTGTGAACCTATGCATGTGATCTAAGAACCAAAAAATACTTGCATGTTAAATTTTTGAAGTAATTAAGTAATGTTGTATAATTATTTATTCCCTAGAATAATTTTAATATGTTTAATGTTATTTATTATTTTATTAATATTAGGTTTTATTATCAAATTGGATTATTATTCATTAATATTAGGTTTTTTTTATTATCAAATTGGATTATTATCAAATTAGATTATTCATTAAATTGGATTATTATTAAATTAGATTATTATTAAATTAGATTATTATCAAATTGGATTATTATTCATCACTATGTTTGGATTATTATTGATCACTATGTTTAATATTAGGATTATTTTTTATCAAATTGGATTATTATTCATTAAATTGGATTATTATCAAATTGGATTATTCATTAAATTGGATTATTATTCATCATTATGTTTAATATTAGGATTATTTTTTATCAAATTGGATTATTATTCATTAAATTGGATTATTATCAAATTGGATTATTCATTAAATTGGATTATTATCAAATTGGATTATTATTTATCACTATGTTTAATATTAGGATTTTTTTTATCAAATTGGATTATTATTCATTAAATTGGATTATTATCAAATTGGATTATTCATTAAATTGGATTATTATCAAATTGGATTATTCATTAAATTGGATTATTATCAAATTGGATTATTATTTATCACTATGTTTAATATTAGGATTTTTTTTATCAAATTGGATTATTATTCATTAAATTGGATTATTATCAAATTGGATTATTCATTAAATTGGATTATTATCAAATTGGATTATTCATTAAATTGGATTATTATTGTGACATCCCGTCCCTAAATTTCTATTCGTTCGATGTGCAATGACGAAATTGCCCTTGACCTCGCGCGAACGGATACGTTTCGGACACGAAAATGGGTTTTGGGTGTCCTAAATATTAACCCCAAAAAGATTGGGCTGATGGTGACACGTGTGCTGCACATGCACACACCCACGTTTTAATCCCATCTTTCCTTCTTCCTTATCCCTCCCTTTCCAGAAATAAACTCTCTCACTTTCTCTCTCTCGATTTCCATGTACGGACGATCACACACAACCACCTCGAACTCGAACCAAGGCCTAAGGTAAGCCTATTTTTACTCCCCAAGACTTGCTGAACTTATCTATATAAGTTTTAAGCTCTGAAACTTTCGAAAACCTAGGTAACCCGTGACCTAAACTTAGGGCACTATTCATCAAGTTTTGTTTTGGATTGTTTTAGGTGAAACTAAGATCACCACAAGCTTTAAAACCTTCCCACGAGGCTCGGAGTACCTCGTTTGCAAGGTTTGGACGTCGGAGTTGGTAGTTTCGAAGTTCACCGACTTTGGAGGAATTTCCCAACGATTTTCTCGTGGTTTTTCGAAGGATTTGAAGGTACAAATGTGTTCTACGTTGAATTTGGAGCATTTTGGTATAAATTTCACAAATTTTGGATGAAAAATGAAGAAGATATGCAAGTTTGAAGTTTGGCCGGAATCGGTCGCCGGCGCCGGCGACGGTCGCCGGAAAAACCAGTCCGGCCGGCGACCTGAGGTAGGGGGTGACGGAATATTCCAACGGAATATTCCTCGGCGCGTGCGCAGCACGTGGCGCGCGTGGCCGGCGCGTCTGGCCGTGCCTGGGCAGGCGCGTGGGGGCGCGTGCAAGGTCCAAAAATTATTTTAAAAATATCACGATGATCGTGACGTCGTGTAGGTCGCGTTGGTATATTCAAATACCAAAATTGACCTTCGTTTAATTCACGTATAGGTGAGACGTATCCAGCGGACGAGCGCAGTCACGCTAGGCTCGGGGGATACGACCCGTCGACATACCAGTGAGTGGGCTTTTGTTTTCAGTATATATATATATATGACGTTTTTCCCAGAAACATAAATGGATTGATTTACGAATTGAACGGATTTTATAATTGAATTGCCATGTCGTATGCCAATTATGTTTTATGCCTGTGATTATGATTGCATTCATTATGCACTGACGCCGAGGATGGCCAGGTAAGTAATGTGGTAGTGCTTGAAATGATGTTAGATTGTGATTTAGTTAATCACCTGCACCTCGGGTGTTGTGCTCCGCCAGAGTAGGGCCTAGCCTTCACGTGATCGTTCACCTCACGCACCGTACGCTCAACTTGGATCCAAGGCAGGTGCCTAGCCTGTCGTACAGACCACAATAGGTGGTTCCGACTCGTTGGTGACCCGCGATTCGTCGCACAGCCTTCACGTGATCGTAGCACAGGGCGTAATATTATACACCTAGCCTGCCGTACAGACCACAATAGGTGGTTCCGACTCGTGTGCAGGATGATGATAGTGATAATGATGATTGATATGATTGAGTATGTTTGATCAGCTATAGATTCAGCCGTACAGGTCATTAGAGGTGACTCCGGCTGATAGGGCACTAGGGACACCCTAGTTTTATATTACTTGCCTGATGATGATAATGATTTCTGTGTTGGTATATCGACATGGTCTATTATTACGTTTTGATAACGAGATGTGATATGTAGACGATGTTTTCGTATATAAGTTTATATACGTACTATTTTCTGGGAAAATTATACTGATTTACAGCGAGGGGTTATTTATGGAATTATGAAATGATTTTGGAAAACTTTGTTTTTGCCCACTCACCTTTGATGTTTTGCGCCTCTCCAGGTACTAGGTAGTAACGTCGTGGACGCTAGCGAGGCGCCAAGGCAGTTCTGACAGACCACCACTTATGTAGGATTTCTTTCGTAGTTGTAATGTTTGTTTAAACTTCACTGCACTTAGGATCGGCTCTGTATCATATGTATATTATAAACTTAACTTTCACTGCTGCACTTTATGCCAAATTTGCTTCCGCTGACGTTTTCGGCTACGTCACTCACACGTGACGGCCGGCACGCCTCGGTTTCCGGATCGGGGTGTGTCAGTTTGGTATCAGAGCCTAGGTTTTGGTAGTCCTGTGCAGTTGTGAATATTCTGATTCCCTTGGTGTTTCTGTCAGAACGATGCCGCCTCGACGAGAGCCACGTCCATCTGTTGATCCTAGCTTTCCCGACCTTTCTCAGTTGGGAGATGTTATTGCCCATGATATTCAGTCTACCCTTCGTCCTTCCCATAGGACTCCTCTTGAGAGTGCGCATAATTTGAGGTTACCGAGATATGAGGGTGACGAGGAGCACGAAGGTGCCGAGCGCTGGTTTCTGCAGATAGAGCGGACCTTCAGAGTATTGCACAGTCAGGGTAATCTAGCTGCAGGGACTTGGGTTGAGACTGCTACTTGGTTCATGGGAAAGGAACCTGCGACTTGGTGGGAACAGCTGGCTGAGAGGATGCCACCAGAAGAGGCCAAGGACTGGGAGGTGTTTAGACAGCAATTCTATGAGCGATTTATTCCAGACGCCTATCTGGATCGCAAGAAACAAGAATTCACGAGTCTAAAGCAGAAGAAGATGTCAGCGAACGAGTACTACAGGAGGTTCACTGATCTTTCTCGCTACCACCCTGAGATTGCTAGGAATCAGGCCGAGATGCTTCGGAGATTCAAGCTGGGCACTCGAAAGAAATGGCGCACGATGGCGACTACGAGGCATTGTGAGACCTATCATGACTTCTACGCAGTTTTGGTGCAGATAGAAGATTCAGAGAATCTGCCGAGTGATAGTGACAGTGAAGAGGGGAAAGAGGGACCGAGGAGAGACGACAAAGGTAAAGGAGTGGCATCACAGGGGCCTCGGAGGACCCAGAGTTTCAAGAGGAGTGGTGTTAGCTCGAGTTCTTCTTTGAGTGTGGGTGTGAGTTCCCCGGGTCAGAGGAGATGGGGTGGATTCGCTGGGGGTCAGCGTTTTCAGAGGCAGCGAGATGCTGGCGGTCCTTATGCACCATTCTGTCGGAGGTGCAACAGTCGGCATTATGGCGAGTGCAGGCAGGGTGCTCGTGGATGCTTTACATGCGGACAGCAGGGTCATCGCACAGCGAATTGCCCGCAGAGTCAGCCGAGACCTCCACTACCTGCGTTACCACCTCCAGTTCCTATTCAGCAGGTCCCACCTCATGGTGGATATGGTCAGCCGAGTCGTGGTAGTACCTATTATTATCAGGGTGACGTTACCCCTTATATTCCCGCACCGTATCCATATCATCCGGATCCGTACCATTCAGGCAGTTATCAGAGTAGCTATTCCCCGTATCCTGGAGGGTCTACTCCGTATCCTCCTTATTCTGCCGGCGGACCGCAGTGGTATTCGGGAGTTCAGCCACAGCAGAGTGAGGCTGCAGCGAGCAGCGCAGGATCATCTAGACAGTCTAATCCTGCGGGACCAAGTCGTAGTGTGCCTGGACGAGCTGGTCAAGCGAGTAGAGGTCGCGGTGGTCGACAGCAGCCGCAGGGCCGTATCCATAACCTCACAGCGCATGACGTCCAGAATAACCCGGATCTGATAACGGGTAAGTTAAATGTACTTGATCATTTCGCTAGAGTGTTGATAGATTGCGGTGCTACTCATTCGGTCATTTCTTACTCATTTGCCCAATTGACTCAACCTGAGTCTGCACCTCTCGTATTTGAGTTAGAAGTGTCGATGCCTAAGGGAGAGACATGTCTGGTCTGTTGGATGTATCCAGGGTGCCCCGTGTTGATTGAGGATGTGATTATGCCCGCTGATCTTATTCCGTTGGATATTGTTGAGTTTGATGTGATCTTGGGCACTGATTGGCTACATTATCATCGAGCCAACATAGATTGTTTTGAGAAGAAAGTTACGTTCCATCGGCCGGGGTTACCTGTGGTCACATTCACTGGCGAACGTAGTAATGTTCGGCACGGTATCATTTCAGCCGTGCGAGCTAAGAAATTGTTGCAGAAGGGTTGTCAGGGGTATCTGGCTCACGTGGTATTGAACGATAGTGCTCCTGTCAATCTAGAAGATGTGAAGGTGGTCAGGCAATTTCCCGACGTATTTCTTGACGATTTGCCAGGCTTGCCACCGGATCGAGATGTGGAGTTCTCTATCAACTTATTGCCAGGTACAGACCCTATATCTCTGACTCCCTATCGAATGGCTCCCGCTGAGTTGCGAGAGTTAAAGATTCAATTACAAGAGCTGTTAGATCAAGGCTTTATACAGCCGAGTATTTCACCCTGGGGAGCTCTAGTGTTGTTCGTACGTAAGAAGGATGGTACTCTACGGCTGTGTATCGACTATCGACAGCTGAACCGGGTAACGATTAAAAACCGTTACCCATTACCTCGTATTGACGATTTGTTCGATCAGCTGCGAGGAACTTGTGTATTTTCGAAGATCGACCTACGATCTGGCTACCACCAGCTGAAGATTAAGAGCGAGGATGTTCCGAAGACGGCGTTCCGAACCAGATATGGTCATTACGAGTTCTTAGTCATGCCATTCGGTTTGACTAACGCCCCAGCTGCTTTTATGGACTTGATGAACCGGGTATTTCAGCCGTATTTGGATCGGTTCGTCATTGTGTTTATCGATGACATTCTGGTGTACTCTAAATCGAAGTCAGATCACATGCGACATCTTTCATTAGTGCTGAAGAAGCTGAGGGAGCATAGATTATATGCCAAGTTCAGCAAATGCCAATTCTGGTTAGATCAGGTGGCATTTTTGGGGCACGTTATTTCAGCACAGGGTATTCAGGTGGATTCCCAGAAGATAGCAGCGGTGGAGAATTGGGAACAGCCACGAACTGTTTCTGAGGTACGGAGTTTCCTCGGATTAGCCGGCTACTATCGGCGGTTCGTGCAGGACTTCTCAGTGATTGCATTACCTCTCACGAAGTTAACCAGGAAGGATGTACGATTTGAGTGGGATGATAGCTGCGAACGGAGCTTTCAGCAGTTAAAACATTGTCTTACTCATGCTCCAGTGCTAGCACTTCCGGACGATAGTGGTAACTTCGAGGTCTATAGTGACGCATCATTGAATGGCCTGGGTTGCGTGTTGATGCAACATGGTAGGGTGATCGCCTATTCATCGAGGCAGTTGAAGTCGCACGAGATGAACTATCCTACTCATGATCTTGAGTTGGCGGCGATTATATTTGCGTTGAAGATCTGGAGACATTACCTCTACGGCGAGAAGTGTAGGATCTTTACAGACCACAAGAGCCTCCAGTATGTGTTCACCCAGAGAGATCTGAACCTTCGTCAGCGAAGGTGGATGGAGTTGCTGAGTGATTACGATTGCACGATTGAGTATCATCCGGGTCGTGCAAACGTAGTAGCTGACGCACTTAGCCGGAAGTCTCAGGGTAGAGTGGATGCTATATACGCGAGCCGTGCTCCGTTGTTAACCGAGCTGAGGTCGACCGGAGTCGGATTGGAGATTGATTATTCGGAGGCAAAGAATCGAGGAAAAGCGCTACTTGCTCATTTCCAGGTCAGACCGATTCTGATTGATCGTATTCTCGAGACTCAGTTGAATGACGCGGAGACTCAAGAGTTGATTCGGTTGAGAGGTGAAGGTAAAAAGACAGATCTACGGATTCGAGAAACCGACGGTATGCTCATGCAAGGAAACAGAATGTACGTGCCAAACGACGCAGAGTTAAAGAGGGCTATTCTCGATGAGGCACACGTATCAGCTTATGCGATGCATCCGGGCAGTACCAAGATGTATCATACCATTCGACCATTCTACTATTGGCCTGGTATGAAGAGGGAGATCGCCGAGTACGTGAGCAGATGTCTTGTTTGCCAGCAGGTTAAAGCCGAGAGGAAGAAACCGTTCGGACGACTGCAACCACTTCCTGTTCCTCAGTGGAAATGGGAGAACATCACCATGGATTTCGTCTATAAGTTACCCCGTACACTGAATGGTTACGACGGTGTTTGGGTAATAGTCGATCGGCTTACGAAATCTGCACACTTCATCTTGGTTCGAGAGAAGTTTTCTCTACAACGATTAGCTGAGCTTTTCGTATCGAAGATAGTCAAGTACCATGGCGTGCCAGTCAGCATTATCTCAGATCGAGATCCGAGATTCACATCCAAGTTCTGGACGGCATTCCAGGAAGCCCTCGGCACGAGGCTACTGTATAGTACGGCTTATCATCCACACACGGACGGACAGTCCGAGAGGACCATTCAGACGCTTGAAGATATGTTACGATCTTCCGTGCTACAGTTTGGTGATGCATGGCATCTACGCCTGGATCTGATGGAGTTCGCGTACAGTAACAGTTATCATTCGAGCATCGGAATGTCACCATTTGAAGCGTTGTACGGTCGAGCTTGTCGTACGCCCCTATGTTGGTCGGAGGTCGGCGAGAGGGTACTTGAAGGCCCAGAGATAGTTGACGAGACGACTCAGAATATCCAGGTAATCAAGTCTAACTTGAAAGTGGCCCAGGATCGCCAGAAGAGCTTAGCCGATAGACATGCCACAGATCGGGTTTACGAGGTAGGTGATTGGGTATTTCTGAAGTTGTCGCCGTGGAAAGGAGTTGTACGGTTCGGTAAGAAGGGGAAGTTGAGTCCTAGGTATATCGGACCATACCTGATCACCGAGCGGATAGGTGAAGTGGCGTATAGACTCGAGTTGCCTCCAGAGCTATCCAGAGTTCATAACGTGTTTCACGTTTCGATGCTACGTCATTACGTTGCTGATCCGTCTCACGTTCTACCTCCGCAGCAGTTAGAAGTTAGTCCTGATTTGACGTACGAGGAGGAGCCGGTGACTATCCTAGACTGGAAGGATAAGGTTCTACGGAACAAGACGGTTCGGTTAGTAAAGGTGTTGTGGCGAAACCATTCGGTTGAGGAAGCTACTTGAGAGTTAGAGGAGCGGATGAGAGTTATGTATCCGCGCTTATTCTATGTTTATTAGTGTTTGTTTGTGTTATGTAAATTTCGGGGACGAAATTTTATTAAGGAGGGTAGGTTGTGACATCCCGTCCCTAAATTTCTATTCGTTCGATGTGCAATGACGAAATTGCCCTTGACCTCGCGCGAACGGATACGTTTCAGACACGAAAATGGGTTTTGGGTGTCCTAAATATTAACCCCAAAAAGATTGGGCTGATGGTGACACGTGTGCTGCACATGCACACACCCACGTTTTAATCCCATCTTTCCTTCTTCCTTATCCCTCCCTTTCCAGAAATAAACTCTCTCACTTTCTCTCTCTCGATTTCCATGTACGGACGATCACACACAACCACCTCGAACTCGAACCAAGGCCTAAGGTAAGCCTATTTTTACTCCCCAAGACTTGCTGAACTTATCTATATAAGTTTTAAGCTCTGAAACTTTCGAAAACCTAGGTAACCCGTGACCTAAACTTAGGGCACTATTCATCAAGTTTTGTTTTGGATTGTTTTAGGTGAAACTAAGATCACCACAAGCTTTAAAACCTTCCCACGAGGCTCGGAGTACCTCGTTTGCAAGGTTTGGACGTCGGAGTTGGTAGTTTCGAAGTTCACCGACTTTGGAGGAATTTCCCAACGATTTTCTCGTGGTTTTTCGAAGGATTTGAAGGTACAAATGTGTTCTACGTTGAATTTGGAGCATTTTGGTATAAATTTCACAAATTTTGGATGAAAAATGAAGAAGATATGCAAGTTTGAAGTTTGGCCGGAATCGGTCGCCGGCGCCGGCGATGGTCGCCGGAAAAACCAGTCCGGCCGGCGACCTGAGGTAGGGGGTGACGGAATATTCTGTCAAAGTTGACGGAATATTCTAACGCCGTTAACTGACGCCGTTAGGAGTTAACGGAATATTCCTCGGCGCGTGCGCAGCACGTGGCGCGCGTGGCCGGCGCGTCTGGCCGTGCCTGGGCCGGTGCGTGGGGGCGCGTGCAAGGTCCAAAAATTATTTTAAAAATATCACGATGATCGTGACGTCGTGTAGGTCGCGTTGGTATATTCAAATACCAAAATTGACCTTCGTATGAAGAATTATTTACGTGGTCCGTTTATGTGCTGTTAATGACGGTTTTGCGGTTAATTCACGTATAGGTGAGACGTATCCAGCGGACGAGCGCAGTCACTCTAGGCTCGGGGGATACGACCCGTCGACATACCAGTGAGTGGGCTTTTGTTTTCAGTATATATATATATATATGACGTTTTTCCCAGAAACATAAATGGATTGATTTACGAATTGAACGGATTTTATAATTGAATTGCCATGTCGTATGCCAATTATGTTTTATGCCTGTGATTATGATTGCATTCATTATGCACTGACGCCGAGGATGGCCAAGTAAGTAATGTGGTAGTGCTTGAAATGATGTTAGATTGTGATTTAGTTAATCACCTGCACCTCGGGTGTTGTGCTCCGCCAGAGTAGGGCCTAGCCTTCACGTGATCGTTCACCTCACGCACCGTACGCTCAACTTGGATCCAAGGCAGGTGCCTAGCCTGTCGTACAGACCACAATAGGTGGTTCCGACTCGTTGGTGACCCGCGATTCGTCGCACAGCCTTCACGTGATCGTAGCACAGGGCGTAATATTATACACCTAGCCTGTCGTACAGACCACAATAGGTGGTTCCGACTCGTGTGCAGGATGATGATAGTGATAATGATGATTGATATGATTGAGTATGTTTGATCAGCTATAGATTCAGCCGTACAGGTCATTAGAGGTGACTCCGGCTGATAGGGCACTAGGGACACCCTAGTTTTATATTACTTGCCTGATGATGATAATGATTTCTGTGTTGGTATATCGACATGGTCTATTATTACGTTTTGATAACGAGATGTGATATGTAGACGATGTTTTCGTATATAAGTTTATATACGTACTATTTTCTGGGAAAATTATACTGATTTACAGCGAGGGGTTATTTATGGAATTATGAAATGATTTTGGAAAACTTTGTTTTTGCCCACTCACCTTTGATGTTTTGCGCCCCTCCAGGTACTAGGTAGTAACGTCGTGGACGCTAGCGAGGCGGCAAGGCAGTTCTGACAGACCACCACTTATGTAGGATTTCTTTCGTAGTTGTAATGTTTGTTTAAACTTCACTGCACTTAGGATCGGCTCTGTATCATATGTATATTATAAACTTAACTTTCACTGCTGCACTTTATGCCAAATTTGCTTCCGCTGACGTTTTCGGCTACGTCACTCACACGTGACGGCCGGCACGCCTCGGTTTCCGGATCGGGGTGTGTCAATTATCAAATTGGATTATTATTTATCACTATGTTTAATATTAGGATTTTTTTATCAAATTGGATTATTATTCATTAAATTGGATTATTATCAAATTGGATTATTCATTAAATTGGATTATTATCAAATTGGATTATTCATTAAATTGGATTATTATTTATCACTATGTTTAATATTAGGATTTTTTTTATCAAATTGGATTATTATTCATTAAATTGGATTATTATCAAATTGGATTATTCATTAAATTGGATTATTATTAAATTAGATTATTCATTAAATTGGATTATTATTCCTCACTATGTTTAATATTAGGATTTTTTTTTATCAAATTGGATTATTATTCATTAAATTGGATTATTATCAAATTGGATTATTCATTAAATTGGATTATTATCAAATTGGATTATTATTCATCACTATGTTTAATATTAGGATTTTTTTTTTTATCAAATTGGGTTATTATTCATTAAATTGGATTATTATCAAATTGGATTATTATTAAATTGGATTATTATCAAATTGGATTATTATTCATCATTATGTTTAATATAGGTACGTTTAAGATGTCCAGTGGAGTTACTAAACGTGATCCGGCTTGGGAACATGGACACCCAATAGACGGAAACAAGCATGGCACAATTTGCAAATATTGTGGTCGGGTAATGAAGAGTGGCGGAGTGACACGACTTAAGTATCATCTTAGTGGATTAGATCCAACAAAAAATGTCCAACGATGCGATAGTGTCCCCCCCAGAAGTGAAGGCATTCATCAGAACATTATTAAAAAATAAAAAATAGCAGCAGGAAAAGATAACACAGGGAATGGAAAATATTCGAGCTGGGCTACGAGGAGAAGTCATCGGCCAAGCGGTTGACAGTGATGATGATGATGATGAGGATGATGAATGTGATGATGACATGGGACCTGAAGAACGACGCAGTTTCAAACAAGCATTACGTGCCTCCAAACAGTCAGCATGGGAAAGAGAACACCTTCATAAAATTCCTAATAGAGCACAAGGTTCCGGGTCAAGTGGTGGTGCACAAATGAGACGGGGAGGAAGTCTTAGAGAATCACAACCAACACCACCAATAGCCCCAAGTTTATATAAGTCATCCAAAGCACATCAAAAGAGTGTTTGGAGTTATTTAAAAGGAGGTAATGTGAAGGAAGGAATGGGCCGTCTAATTAGCAAGTTCTTTATCTATGACAATGTCCCTGCTGAGAAGGCATCATCACATCATTTCAAAAATATGGTATTGGGATGTCAACAGGCCGGTGTTGGATCCATATGGGTGGCATGTTAACAATTACATGCAAAACTTTTTTGGGGATTTATCATTTGATGACTACTCTTCACAATACACTCACTCTACACATAGAGATGATGAAGATAGTCAAAATTTTGAACCTCATAGGAACTCTATGTGGTACTAAGTCATTCCTGTATCTTACCATGCAATGTATAACGTGTAAAATAATGTACTAATTCATTATATATAAATGATTATGGTGTGTTTAAACTTATTTCATTAATTACTACATATTTTCTACACTCACAATGTTTGCCAGCTCGCTATATAATCAACTTAAATAAGTTAAATCCATCATGCAATGCATTTCCTTCCAATTTTTTGTGATAAACTAATAGATAATTGACTAAATAAACATCCTACAAAGTTTCAATAAAAATTTCCAACTTTTTCTTACAATTTCCGTGGTTTCCATTGAATTTTTATCGATATCGATATTATCCCGATATTTCCGTCGATATTTCCGTGTTTCCGGACTACCGATATTTCCAATATCATCGATATTTTATACCTTGCTCACAACCTAAGAAATCAAAATCACAGTAGCCAACCAATTCTAATTTCTCAATTTTTCCATACACCAACATGTAATCTTTTGTTCTTTGTAGGTACCTCATCACCTTTTTTGCTGCTGCCCAATGCTTCTCTCTTGGATTTGCTTGAAATCTCTCAAGCATACTTATGAAAAAAGACAAATCCAGTCTAGTGCACACTTAAGCATACATTAGACTGCAAACAATGGATGTATATGCCCTGTTTGCCATCCCTCGCATTTCAATCTCATTTCGGGAGCACTGAGACTTGTTTAACTTATCTCCTTTGCTCATTGGTGCTTAACCCTTTGAAAATCTTGCATGTTGTACCTCTTTAGCATTTTCTCAATGTAGGTCTTTTGTGAAAGACCCAAAAGACATATGCTTCTATCACAAATAATATCTATGCCCAGAACAAAAGAAGCCTCACCCGTATCTTTCATTTCAAACGTTCGTGACAATAGTTTCTTTGTTTCCAGCAAAAGATTAAGATCATTACTTGCTAATAAAATATCATTAACATATAGGATAAGAAAGATAAACCTCGAGCCACATACCTTGAGATACAAGCAATCGTCAATTTTGTTTTCAACAAATCCAAAACTAGTTACTTTCTCATCAAACTTTAAGAATCACTGCCTGGAAACCTGTTTCAACCCATAAATCGACTTCCTCAATTTACACATCATTGGTTCTTGCCCCATTTCAACAAGTCCAAGTGGCTAGACCATGTAAATCTCTTCATCTAGGATTCCATTAAGGAACGCAGTTTTCATGTCAATTTGGTGGAGTTCTAGATTGTAGTGAGCAACAATAGCAAGGATGATTTTGAGAGAATCCTTTGAAGAAATTGGTGAGAATGTATCGGAGTAATCCTACCCTTCCATCTGAGTATACTCATGGGCAACTAGTCTTGCATTATGCCTCTAAACCTTTCCTTTTAAATCTTTCTTTGTTTTGTATACCCACTTGCACCCAATGGGTTTTATGGATTCATATGCTTCTGTCAAGACCCACACTTCATTCAAATACATGAAATTCATTTCCTCTTGCATAGCTATTTTCCACTATTTAACTTTTTCACTTGCCATTGCTTGCTTGAAGGTGACTGGATCAATCTTTATGCTCTCCTAATGTTCAGTTTTATCTCCATTAGCTTGCTGAAACTCAAGTGAGTCATCATTAGCCTTATCTAGTTTCTTAGCTTCTCCCACATAAACAAGAAAATCTCCAGAAATTGGTGACATTCTTATCGCTGGGATCACCACTGACTGCATGGCAGTTGTACCATGATTTTCATCTCCATTATGTTGCATGTTGGAGATTTGTGTATTGTTGTTGCTTGATGCATGATGAAAGTCAACCCCACCAAAATCACTTTTAGAAAAATCTTCATGTACTGGGTTTTGCATGTCAAGAGTTGCAAAATCAATTTTGGTTGATAACTTTTGGGAAGTTATTGTCACAACCTCGTCTTCTTCTTCAAAAATAAAATCACGACCCTCATTTCCATTTGATTCTTCCAATTTAATAAACCTTGCATTATTTGTTTCAAATATTCTCATATGTAGGGTTGGAGCATAAAACCTATACCATTTTGATCTCTCTAGAAAACCAATAAAACTGCAGCTTATAGTCTTAGGGTCAGGTCAAGTTTATTTGCCTCTAGATTGTACATTTTTGCTTCTGCCTTGCAGCCCCATACATGAAGATGATTCAAACTAGGCTTTCTTGAAGTCCAAAGTTCAAATTGAGTCTTGTGCACTGACTTACTTGTGACTCTGTTGGAGGTATAATTTACCATTTTAAGCGCCTCACCTAATAGAAAAATAGGAAAATCAGTCCTACTCATCATGCATCTCACCATTTCAATCAAATTCTTATTTTTTTTCTCTCAGTTACACCATTTTGCTATGGTGTTCTGGGAGTGGTATATTATGCGTGAATCCCATTTTCTTCCAAGAACATAGCCATTAGACACTTTTGTTGACCTTTCTTTGTGTACCAGCCATAATACTCCTTTCCACGGTCCGATCTCAAGATTTTAATTATCTTTTCAAGTTGTTTTTCCACTTCATTTGTGAAAGTTTTAAAGCAATCAAACACTTGATTTTTCTCAGTATGGGGATATAAGAGATATATATATATATATATATATATATATATAGAGAGAGAGAGAGAGAGAGAGAGAGAGAGAGAGAGAGAGAGAGAGAGAGAAAGCTTTAATGAAAAGGGCTTGGACAAACTTTAATTTAACCAAAAACCACATAATAGCTTTATTTAATAAAAAGGACATGAATTTTAATGAAAAAGGACACAAACTATAAGAAACACAAACCTAACTAAAGAGCCCATGAGCTAGAAGCAAGCCCAGCGTGCAAAACAATTTTTTTTTCCAATCCTTGCCCCTGACGGAACACCACTTCCATTAGTCAAACAGTTTAAAATTTTGAATGCCATTTTGTCAGCCAGTTTCTTTCTCTTTTTTTTTTTTTTTTTTTTTTTGAATTTGCCGTTGGTTTCTCCTTTTTTTTTTCTTGTTTTCTTCTTGCCTTCCCTCTTGCCCCTGGAAGGGACGTCTTTTTCATAGGCTTGAGAAACCCATCGATTCCCACTTTCTTGTTTTCTTTTTGCCAGTGGCTTTTATGACGCCGGAGATGCTATCAAGTTCAACTTTCCCACCTCCTTCGCCATGACCATGCTCAGCTGGAGCGTCATCAAATACAGTGCTAAGTATGAAGCTGCCGGGGAACTCTCCCATGTTAAAGAAATCATTAAATGGGGATCCAATTATTTTTTGAAGACCTTTAACCATTCTGCCGATTCCATTGACAAACTTGTTGCCCATGTATACTTAGTCTTTTTAAAAAAAAAAATTTATGTTTACTTTTCAGTGCGCTAATTTCCTATTCTGCTACTTTGCTAATCTGACAGGTTGGGGTAGGATCTACTTAGACCTGGCATTCGTGTCGTGTTTCATGTGTTCGTGTCGTTTTCGTGTCATACACGATAGCTTAACGGGTCGTGTCGTGTAACACCCGTTAAAATAAACGGGTAATATGACCCAACCCGAAATCGACCCGTTAATATTATCAGGTAATATGACCCGACCCGTTACCCGTTAAGAAAAATATTTTTTAAATCAATAAACAATGAAAATGAAAAACATAATTTGACCCAAAAAAATGTAAAACATAATACTAAATTAGTAAATACATATCATATTGTCACATAAATACTAATTCAAAACATTAATAAATAAATAAATAAAATATTTTTCTTTCAAGTTTACATACCCCAAAATAAGAGTCTAATGAAAAAACATTAGTGCAGACTACAAAATACAAATGTTCAAAGATATGCAAAATGAAGAGAGTTATACTTAATGAAAGTATAAATAAACTCTTAAGTGTTAGTCAATCTATCGTTTTGATGGGATACGAATTCTCCGAAACTAATTTCAACGATCACAACCGTCAAACTTGTTTGTATATGTTTCGAGATCACATCAGCAAAAAATCACAAAAAACAAACATTCAGATATCAAGTAACGGGACAAAACTTTTCGACGGTTATAAACAAAAAATCACGATTTAACGGTAATTTTAACTCCGATTTTGATGATTTTTTACCGCTACACTCCTTGACCCTATATGAATACAATGAATGAATTCGATCTTTAATTTAAAATATTTACACAAGTGGATACCACAAAATCTTATGTTATACTTAGTGAAAGTATAAATAAACTCTTAAGTGTTAGTTAATCTATTGTTTTGATGGGATACAAATTCTCCGAAACTAATTTCAACGATCACAACCGTCAAACTTGTTTGTATATGTTTCGAGATCACATCAGCAAAAAATCACAAAAAACAAACATTCAGATATCAAGTAACGGGACAAAACTTTTCAACGGTTATAAACGAAAAATCACAATTTAACGGTTATTTTAACTCCGATTTTGATGATTTTTTGCAGCTACACTCCTTGACCCTATATGAATACAATGAATAAATTCGATCTTCAATTTAAAATTTTTACACAAGTGGATGCCACAAAATCTTATGTTATACTTAATGAAAGTATAAATAAACTATTAAGTGTTAGTCAATCTATCGTTTTGATGGGATACGAATTATCTGAAACTAATTTCAACGATCACAACCGTCAAACTTGTTCGTATATATTTCGAGATCACATCAGCAAAAAATCACAAAAAACAAACATTCAGAGATCAAGTAACGAGACAAAGTTTTTCGACGGTTATAAACAAAAAATCACGATTTAACGGTTATTTTAACTCTGATTTTGATGATTTTTTACAGATACACTCCTTGACCCTATATGAATACAATGAATGAATTCGATCTTCAATTTAAAATATTTACACAAGTGGATACCACAAAATCTTATGTTATACTTAATGAAATTATAAAAAAAACTCTTAAGTGTTAGTCAATCTATCATTTTGATGGGATACGAATTCTCTGAAACTAATTTCAACGATCACAACCGTCAAACTTGTTTGTATATGTTTCGAGATCACATCAGCAAAAAATCACAAAAAACAAACATTCAGAGATCAAGTAACGGGACAAAGCTTTTCGACGGTTATAAACATAAAATTACGATTTAACGGTTATTTTAACTCCGATTTTGATGATTTTTTACAGATACACTCCTTGACCCTATATGAATACAATGAATGAATTCGATCTTCAATTTAAAATATTTACACAAGTGGATACCACAAAATCTTATGTTATACTTAATGAAAGTATAAATAAACTCTTAAGTGTTAGTCAATCTATCGTTTTGATGGGATACGAATTCTCCGAAACTAATTTCAACGATCACAACCGTCAAACTTGTTTGTATATGTTTCGAGATCACATCAGCAAAAAATCACAAAAAACAAACATTCAGAGATCAAGTAACGGGACAAAGTTTTTCGACGGTTATAAACATAAAATTACGATTTAACAGTTATTTTAACTCCGATTTTGATGATTTTTTACAGATACACTCTTTGACCCTATATGAATACAATGAATGAATTCGATCTTCAATTTAAAATATTTACATAAGTGGATACCACAAAGTCTTATGTTATACTTAATGAAAGTATAAATAAACTCTTAAGTGTTAGTCAATCTATCGTTTTGATGGGATACGAATTCTCCGAAACTAATTTCAACGATCACAACCGCTAAACTTGTTTGTATATGTTTCGAGATCACAGCAGCAAAAAATCACAAAAAATAAACATTCAGAGATCAAGTAACGGGACAAAGCTTTTCGACGGTTATAAACAAAAAATCATGATTTAACGGTTATTTTAACTCTGATTTTGATGATTTTTTACAGATACACTCCTTGACATTATATGAATACAATGAATGAATTCGATCTTCAATTTAAAATATTTACACAAGTGGATACCACAAAATCTTATGTTATACTTAATGAAAGTATAAATAAACTCTTAAGTGTTAGTCAATCTATCGTTTTGATGGGATACGAATTATCTGAAACTAATTTCAACGATCACACAACCGTCAAACTTGTTCGTATATATTTCGAGATCACATCAGCAAAAGATCACAAAAAACAAACATTCAGAGATCAAGTAAAGGGACAAAGCTTTTCGACGGTTATAAACAAAAAATCACGATTTAACGGTTATTTTAACTCCGATTTTGATGATTTTTTTACAGATACAGTCCTTGACCCTATATGAATACAATGAATGAATTCGATCTTCAATTTAAAATATTTACACTAGTGGATGTGGATATCACAAAATTTTATGTTATATACTTAATAAAAGTATTATTTTCGGGTGTAGATGTAATACTTAAACGACAAATGTTTTAATGTTTTGAAGTAATATTTATGTGGCAATGTGTGGTATGTGCAATTTTTTTTTAAATCTTATTAATTTTTCACTTCTACAATATTATTCATTTTTTACTAAAAAAACATTATTCATGAGATTTGGAGGGTTTAAAAAATCTAAAGGACCATGTAACGATTGTCTAAGGGTAGATGATGCAATCATGAGCATTTATATAGGGGTGTGCTATCCACACACCCCATTTTACTTCTTACACACCCCTTGTTAATTTCTATTTGTTGATTTTCTTCAATTCATCCGATCCGACGGTTGAAAATTAGAAGGGTGTGTGAAAAGTAAAATGGGGTGTGTGAATATCACACCCCTTTATATATGCTTTCACATTTTTCAGACTTATACATTAATGATTATGAATTTTATTTATTTTGAACTACCTTAAAAATACTTGAGTGTTTGTATAGTTTTAAAAATTCATGTACCGACCTTTAAAGCGTAGAGGATGCGATTAAGAGTGCTTGCATATTTTTTTTCACATTTTTTGCACTTGTAAATTAATTATTTTAAATATTTAAATGTATTTGGTATTTTTAAATTACTTGATGTTTTTATTTTAATGTGTTTTATAATTTTTTAATCTCACTCTTTGCTCATAATATTTTATAAAATAAATAAATAAAACTTAAATTTTTAAAATTTATTTAGAATAATAATACAATAATAATTAATGAACAAATATATATATATATATATATATATATATATATATATATATATATATATATATATCCACTATATTTATTGTATTTTACAGTAAGTTTTTTTTAGTAATTAAAAAAAATTAAAATCATCAAAACAACTTTTTCCTTTTCGTGTCAAAACAGGTTACTCGCGTGTCACTCTCGTGTAAACCTGTTAAGGACCCGTTATTAACGGGTTCTTAACGGGTTACCCGATAATGACCCGATTAGTTATCGTGTCGACCCGAAACCCGTTATTTTCGTGTCGTTTTCGTGTCGTGTCATCGTGTCGTGTCAGAAACTGCCAGGTCTATCTACTACCAAAGTACTACTCCTAATGATCATTATTGCTGGATGCGTCCTGAGGATATTGATAAATAGTTCAGTTTGTTTTGGTAAAAAAGTGTGGTTTAGTTTGATAAATAGTTCAGTTTGCTTTGATAAAAAAGTGTGGTTTTCTAGTTCAGTTTGCTTTGGTAAAAAAATGTGGTTTAGTTTGATAAATAGTTCAGTTTGCTTTGGTAAAAAAATGTGGTTTAGTTTAATAAATAGTTCAGTTTGTTTTGGTAAAAAAGTGTGGTTCAGTTTGATAAATAGTTCAATTTGCTTTGGTAAAAAAGTGTGGTTTTCTAGTTCACTTTGATAAATAGTTCAATTTGTTTTGGTAAAAAAATGTGGTTTAGTTTGATAAATAGTTCAGTTTGCTTTGGTAAAAAAATGTGATTTTCTAATTCACTTTGATAAATAGTTCAGTTTGCTTTGATAAAAAAGTGTGGTTTAATTTGATAAATAGTTCAGTTTGCTTTGGTAAAAAGTGTGGTTTTCTAGTTCAGTTTGCGTAAAAAAATGTAGTTTGGTTTGATAAATAGTTCAGTTTGATAAATAGTTCACTTTGCTTTGTAAAAAAGTGTGGTTTAGATTGATAAAATTTTCAATTTGCTTTGGTAAATAGTTCAGTATGCTTTGATAAAAAAAGTGTGGTTTTCTAGTTCACTTTGATAAATAGTTCAGTTTAATAAATAGTTCAGATAGTTTAGTTTGATAAATAGTTCACTTTGCTTTGGTAAAAAAGTGTGGTTTAGTTTGATAAATAGTTTAGAGCCTGCAGCAATTTTATTTCCCTGCAAAATTTTCAACGGTATATGATTAACCTTCTATGATTTAGTCGGTCAGCTGCTCTCAAACACGAAATAAGAACACACAATGGTTTAGTGAACCTCTCAAAGCACCCGACGAAATAAGAACAAGCTCATCAATGCATCAATACACATGCTATATAGAAAAGAGGAAGATATGAGAGAGTCTCCCAAAGTCTCCAATTCCAACTGACAAGAATAAACATAAAACACCCCAGAGAAGAGAGCCCACTAGCGCTATTAAGATATGGTGCACATTAGCACCTTCCTCGGTGCAGCCAATGCTACCCACCTCTTCTTCTGCATCTGGGTATCTGAAGCTCCTCACTTATTCAGAGCCATAGCACAAAAAATTCGAATGTGAATAACGATTGTCTTTCGGTTGTGTGGCTTTGTGGGTTTTGTGGGCTGAGCTGAGGGCGGCGGTGCGACTGGAGTCGACTGACTGTTTTTGGGGTTTGGGTTTTATGCTATTTTGACAGTGCGTTTATATGGGTTGTTTCCAATTGCTCGCGTGGGTACTTTGCTCTATTTATTTCCCGAATAAACTAACAAAAAAATAACAAACAGAAAAATTAAACACTGTCAGAGTAAAAGTCGGGTAGAATTGGACACACGTTAAGTTATTTCAGTTGGCCCATGTTGATTGAACTAATTAAATGTTAAGCTTTGTCCTAACCATTAAATAAACTTTCTATGTGGTTTTTGGTTAAAATTCAAAGTTTTAGAGTCCTTATCATCAATTTTCCTACATATATATGCATACCGAGAAAAATCATCAATGAAAGACACAAAGTAGGCATTTTTGCAGATTATTTGTGTGGGGAAAGGTCCACAAACATCTGAGTGGACAACTTCTAAGAGGTTAAGACTTCTTGTTAAACCAGTCTTCTTTGTGTTTGTTATTTTCCCATTCCAACAGTCGATACAATTTTGTCATTAAAATCCAACATTGGGAGCATTTGTTCTTTAACTAGAATTTCTCATCTTTTCTTGTTAATATGTCTAAGCCCCCTATGCCAAAGGATAGAAGACCTTTCATCATTTAGAGACCTTTTCAAAGACAAATTTTGATTCCACCGCCAAACATTTTGTATTTAGCATTACTTGAGAATTCAACCTCCAAAGATCATTGTTTAAAGAACAAATACAAAGCAAAAGATTCATATTATTTTTCTTGTAAATCCGTACACTTTCATCATCTCCCACAAAAGCATTACGGTCTTTTACAAGCTTTGATGCATAAATTAAACTTCTAGTTAACCTAGGAACATAAAGAACATCTAGCAACTCTAAAACGAAACCACTTGACAACTTGAGCTTTAGGGTGCCTACTGCCTCCACGTCTACTTTATTCCCATCTCCAACGTGGATACCATAGACTTCATTTCTTGAAATTTCCCTTCTTATGAATCCCTGCAAGGAATTGGTAATATGCACCAAACAACCAGTGTCAAACCACCAAGAATCTGGATAGACTTCAACAAGATTAACATTAATACAAACAAAAACATTTTCAATTTTATTACCTTTCTTAAGGTGCCCATTTCTTTCGTTTATCACAGTCCCTCTTCAAGTGACCAAATTCTTTGCAAAAGTAGCACTTAATATTTTCAATGTTGCCTTTAAAACCGTGAGATCCCTTGGAGGATGAGGGAGTATCATTTCCAATAGGATGAGAATAGGAGAAGGGTTTATATGGCTTACCAGATGTTGAGATAGTCTTCCTTGGAGTTTTAGCCCTTATAAAATTCACTGCTTCATTTGACACCTTTTTGATCCTGCTCTCCTCTTGGACACATACGGAAATGAGATCGTTCAGGCTCCACTTCTCTGTATGGTGTCTTCAGTTGTTCATAAGTGCCTGGGAAGGAATTAAGCGCCATATGAACAACAAAAGCATCATCAATGGGGACCTCCAGGCTCCAGGTCCGTGAGCTTTGCAGCAGCCTCCACTAGCTTCAGGATGTGCTATCTGACAGTGCATTTCCCATCATATTTCAAATTTGTCAAGGTAGTCATGAGATTCCCCATTTCTCCCTTCTCTAAAACCTTGAATTTGCCCTCATCAATTGCTTCTAGAAAATTCTTTGCTTTGTCAGATGCAAGAATGCATCCTCTAACAACTTCACCAATAGATCGTTTGATCACCAACAGTGCCATGCGATTCGCTTTCTCCCATTTTCCAAATTTCAGCCTTTGTTCAACGGTGCTATTGTCATCCAGTGCTTGTGGCTCATCTTCCCTCAATGCAAGATCTGTTGGATATTCAAATAAAACCACCCCACATGCTGCCAGCCTGTTGTTCACTAGTGTTTCTTACACTAGTCTTATAATAAGACTTGTATGTGCCAGCCGAATATAAGAACACAAAGTAGCAGTGTGCTACATGTGATAATGAAGCAGTTATGGATGTAAAGCTGCAGTGTGTGTATATCCATAACTAGTCATGAGTGAAAGGGAACAAAGCACATCCGAAGCATGTGTGAGGGTTGATAGCAGCTAGTGCTTCATAGCTGCCATGCTGCATTGTTTATCATTTTCTGTTTTTGATAAGTAGGTCTTGTTACTAGAGTTTTTAAAGAGTGTAATTCCATCTCTCAGATAATTATTCTTCCTTCTTGTTTCACAGAAGCTTGTAAGCTTCAGTTGTTTTATCAGGTTGTATGTTACTTTCTTTCATTTTATCAAATCAAAGAGTGTTGTGTGCAAGCTTGTTATTTTTCTATCCTCCCTTCACTTGTTTGTCCGAGAAGATTGAGAGTGTGAAAGACAAAGGTGTGATAAGTTTGTAAACTTATCACCGAAGTATATATTGGTATTACTAGCTAATCCCCTAGTCCCCATCATTTGGTATCAGAGCCAGAATACCTTCTGGCAAGCGCAGCAGCAATGGCATCAAATCTTGTGCAACTCCAAGTTCCCGTATTGAAGAAAGAAAATTATGAAAGATGGTGTATCCAATTCAAGGCTTTGTTTGGATCACAGGAGCTGTGGGAAGTTGTTAGTAGTGGATTTGTTATACCTACTACGGCACAAGAAGCTGCATACACTGCAGATCAAAGCAACACTCTCAGGGATTTACGAAAGAAGGACCAAAAGGCTTTGTATCTCATCTATCAAGGTCTAGAAGATGCAACGTTTGAAAAGGTTGCAGAAGCAACAACGAGCAAGCAAGTATGGGACACACTCAGTATCATCTACAAAGGTGTAGATCGAGTCAAGAAAGTGAGATTACAATCACTTCGAGCAGATTTTGAAACTGCTCACATGAATGAAAGAGAGAGCATCTCAGACTATCACACAAGCCTCGCTGTGATAGTAAACCAAATGAGGAGAAATGGCGAGAGACTCGATGAAGTACGAGTTGTGGAGAAGATACTCCGGTCACTCACATCCAAGTTCGAACATGTGGTGACTGCCATTGAAGAATCCAAGGATTTGGAGACAATGAGCACAGAAGAGCTACTAGGATCACTCCTAGTTCATGAGCAACGCATTCAGAAGAATGCAAGCCCCTCAACGCTGGAACAAGCTTTGGAAACAAAGCTCAGTATTGACAAGCCAAGTGGAGGCCGTGGGACATGGAACACACGACGTGGAAGCTCATCCAATCGCAGCCGAGGACGAGCTCGAGGAAGAGGTCGTGGCTATGCACAGAATCGAGGACAATCTCAAGAATGGAGATCCACTCGAGGAAAGGCACATATCCAATGTCATAGTTGCAAGCAATATGGACATTATGCGAATGAATGTTCATATAAAATTGGTGAGCATGTCAACTTGGCAGAATCAAGTAGGAATGATGGTGAGGAATTCACTGTCCTACTAGCACACCATGAGTCCAGTAGCCAACAGGATGTTTGGTACTTGGATTCTGGTGCAAGTAACCACATGTGTGGTAAGAAAGAGTTCTTTGCCGAACTCAAAATTGAAGCTTATGGATCTGTGAGTCTTGGTGACTCATCAAGGCTGCCAGTTGAAGGCAAAGGGAAGATCAAGATCATCCAGAAGGATGGTAGAGAAGAATACATCTCCGATACCTACTTCATACCAGGTATGAAGAGCAACATTCTGAGCATTGGTCAATTGCTCCAGAAAGGATACATTATACACATGGAGAACATGTTTCTCACTCTCAGAAATGCAAGGAGAAGGCTCATTGCACGGGTTCAAATGTCAAAGAACCGTATGTTCCCACTGAGATTGAACACAAAGATTGGGAGTTGCAACATTGGTGAGATTGAAAATGAGTCGTGGAAATGGCATCTTCGCTTTGGCCATCTTCATTTCAATGGTCTAAAACTGTTGTCAAATGGAGGAATGGTGCGTGGTCTACCTCAGATTGAAACCAAACACCAAGTGTGTGAAGGCTGCGTACTTGGCAAGCAAGCAAGGTTGCCATTTCCTGTTGGCAATGCATGGAGAGCTAAGGCACCATTGCAGTTGGTGCACACGGATATATGTGGTCCATTGGATCCCATGTCTTATGGAGGTAATAGATATTTTATTACTTTCATTGATGATTTTAGTAGAAAAACTTGGGTCTATTTTCTCAAAGAGAAGTCAGCTGCCCTTAAAATTTTCATGGAATTCAAGGCACTCACAGAAGCTGAAAGTAACCACAAACTTGTGGCTGTGAGATCTGATAGAGGTGGAGAGTACACTTCTAATGCCTTCCAAACATACTGCAAGGAGCAAGGAATTAGGCATCAAATGACTGCTGCCTATACACCACAGCAAAATGGGATTGCTGAAAGGAAGAATCGAACCATCCTTGACATGACAAGGTCCATGCTTAAAGAGAAGAACCTGCCAAAAGAATTATGGGCAGAAGCTGTTGCTTGTTCGATTTACTTGTTGAATCGGTGTCCAACAAAGAGTGTCAAGAAGATGACACCACAAGAGGCTTGGAGTGGATACAAGCCGAATGTTGCACACCTAAAGATCTTTGGGTGTGTTGCATACGCTCAAGTACCAGAAGCCAAGAGAAGGAAGCTTGATGATCGAGGTGAGAAGTGTGTGTTTGTAGGCTATAGTGAAGAGTCCAAAGCATACAAACTCTACAATCCACTTACTAGCAAACTAGTGGTCAGTAGAGATGTCATCTTCAGTGAAGAAGAGACATGGAAGTGGAACAACAAAGAGGTCAGTAAGGAAAGACTTGTTTCCACTGATTTTGAAGAGCAAGAGGTTGTACCACAAGTCGAACCACAACCTACTCAATCTGGCACAACAACTCCAGTGCACAGAAATGCAAGGAATGGCCCTACATCCAGTGAGGCTAAGAAGTCTCACAGAAATTTATGGACAAGAAGAGGGAGAAGAAACAAACCTATTTTGTTTATATGCAGACCATGAACCTCTTTCATTCAATGAAGCTGCGAAAGAGGTCCATTGGAAGAAAGCCATGGAAGAAGAGATCCATGCCATCGAGAAGAATGACACTTGGGAGTTGACAAAGCTCCCACCAAATCAGAAGGCTATTGGTGTCAAGTGGGTGTACAAGATCAAGCGCACTGCATATGGAAGTGTGGATCGGTACAAATCGAGACTTGTGGCAAAGGGCTACAAACAGAAGCATGGAATAGACTATGATGAAGTCTTTGCTCCAGTTGCAAGACTTGACACGGTGAGATTGCTAATTTCCCTTGCTGCTCATCATAAGTGGAAAATTTATCAATTAGATGTCAAGTCAGCCTTTCTTAATGGATTTCTTGAGGAAGAAGTATATGTGGAACAACCGGAAGGTTTCCAAATACAAGGAGAAGAAGATAAAGTCTATCACTTGAAGAAAGCCTTGTATGGCCTCAAGCAAGCTCCACGAGATTGGAACTCAAGAATTGACTACTACCTTCACCAAAATGGATTTCAGAAATGTCCATATGAGCATTCGGTTTATATGAAGAAAGGTGAGAAAGGAGAGTTCTTAATCATATGTCTCTATGTAGATGATCTATTGTTTACAGGAAACAATGAGGTGATGTTCAATAAGTTCAAGCAGTCCATGTTCAGTGAGTTCGAGATGACTGACATTGGCTTAATGTCATACTTCCTTGGCATAGAAGTGAAGCAAGAAAGTGAGGGCATTTTCATCTCTCAACAAAGGTACATGAGAGACATATTGAAGAAGTTCAATATGGACAATTGTAACACTGTCAATACTCCAGTTGCAACTGGATTGAAGCTGTCCAGAGAAGGAAAATGTGAGTTTGTAAACTCAACCGTGTACAAGAGCCTAGTTGGAAGCCTAAGGTACCTCACAATCACAAGACCGGATATAGTGTATGGTGTTGGACTTGTTAGTCGATACATGGAAACACCAAGGGAGTCTCATTGGCTTGCTGTCAAGAGGATTCTAAGATACATAAAAGGTACTCTAAATTTTGGTCTATTTTATAATTTTGGTGAAGATGCAAAATTATATGGTTATTCAGATAGTGATTGGGGAGGTGATCAAGATGAAAGGAAAAGCACAACTGGCTATGTGTTCTTCCTAGGTTCAACAGCCTTCTCATGGTCTTCAAAGAAGCAATCAATCGTTGCCTTGTCTTCATGTGAAGCCGAATATGTAGCTGTAGCCTCAACCGTGTGTGAGGCAATATGGTTAAGGAATCTGTTGAAATCAGTGTGTCATTCACAAGAGGAATCGACCTTGATTCATGTGGATAATGTATCTGCAATTAAACTTGCAAAGAATCCAGTTCAACATGGAAGGAGCAAGCACATTGATACTAGGTTCCATTTTCTAAGGGATCATGTGAAACAAAAGACAATTGAGCTTGTCTATTGTCACACAAAGGAACAAGCAGCTGACATCTTCACTAAGGCACTGCCAATTGATTCATTCCGAGTGATGCGTGAAATGCTAGGAATGAAGGTGTTTTGATTTGAAGGGGAGTGTTGGATATTCAAATAAAACCACCCCACATGCTGCCAGCCTGTTGTTCACTAGTGTTTCTTACACTATTCTTATAATAAGACTTGTATGTGCCAGCCGAATATAAGAACACAAAGTAGCAGTGTGCTACATGTGATAATGAAGCAGTTATGGATGTAAAGCTGCAGTGTGTGTATATCCATAACTAGTCATGAGTGAAAGGGAACAAAGCACATCCGAAGCATGTGTGAGGGTTGATAGCAGCTAGTGCTTCATAGCTGCCATGCTGCATTGTTTATCATTTTCTGTTTTTGATAAGTAGGTCTTACTACTAGAGTTTTTAAAGAGTGTAATTCCATCTCTCAGATAATTATTCTTCCTTCTTGTTTCACAGAAGCTTGTAAGCTTCAGTTGTTTTATCAGGTTGTATGTTACTTTCTTTCATTTTATCAAATCAAAGAGTGTTGTGTGCAAGCTTGTTATTTTTCTATCCTCCCTTCACTTGTTTGTCCGAGAAGATTGAGAGTGTGAAAGACAAAGGTGTGATAAGTTTGTAAACTTATCACCGAAGTATATATTGGTATTACTAGCTAATCCCCTAGTCCCCATCAAGATCGTAGTCTGTTAGTTCTAGGATGATCTCTACGTCCTGTCTCCATTTTTTGTAATTTCCCCCACTTAGAGGCTCGATAGAGGAAAAATTCATTGAAGTGGGATTCATTGAAGAAGCCATGAAGACATACGTTAGAAAAAAATAAAATAAAAAATAAAGAACAATGAGGCAAGGAAAAACACAGTAAGGTACAACAACTTTGGGTGAGGACCGTTTACTGCAAAAACTTAATCCATGCATAGCCATTTAGTTATTTGTTAAAATATTTCAAAACTTAGGTCTTTAGACAATAATCAGAACTATAGTTAACCATTCACCAAACACTATGCCCTAATCCATTAATCGAACCATTCATACGTTGCCTTCTTTAGAAGAACTTATATGCATGTTATGATTAAATAAACTACAAAATTCCCATGCTTCTGATTTCTCAGTTTAACATTTCAGTATGAACCCATTTATTATGCTAAGAAAACAAATCCATACGCGATCCTCCTTTATTCTGCAATCACTGAAGAACACTGTGAAGTATAGACATTTATATACAATAAAAGCTTGAATCTCAATGAGACTAAATGGCTCTGATACCAAATGTTAGATTAAGCATTTAGTCTCAAACTAAGATTACGATATACAAATAAATGTAAGTTCATAGTGATTGAATCAGTATATGTATATATATATATATATATACACACACACACACACACACATATATATGAAAAAACCATGAAGAATAGTATGAATGCACTGAAGAGAATACTAACAGAAGGTCTTCTACTCACACAGCCTTCATGTCCAATACTAGTGATAGTCTAGTGATCGAGTGAACGTATATCTGGTGAGCAGGGACGTTCATATTTATAATATATTCTAACGTGATCCCAGCTAGTTAATACCCATTAACTTGCATGTTCGAATGAGGTTATGTATAACGTTCCCATAATCCCTTAATACTAGGAGATCGGTTGTTGACATGGCCATGACTCCTACTTGGTTTAAACCCACGTTTAGGTATCCTTATCATGATACGTGTAAGTTCAAAACCTAACAAAACATTGTTTGCTGAATTTCATCCCCTGCAAACAGTTGGTATCAAGAAAACTAGCGACACCCTTAAACTCTTCCATCAAGATGAGAAGTTAATTATTTAGAACTTGTTTGAATGTAAAACCAGTCTTATTCTCGCTATGCACCTGCACTAACAAGAGTGTAATAAAAGAAGCAGGGTCAGGGTCGCCTTCAACATTTTTTCCCAGATCAGCATCCTTGGTATTCACAGAGTGACTTGAAGAATACTACCTCAATATTTTTATTTGGCAAATCGCCTTCAACATTCAAGACTCAGGTCAAATACCATGCTACTCGAACAGATTTCTCTATCAGATGATGAATTAAACTAAATAACATATACAATGCATTAATGGGAATGAAAGGTGAAACAATTTCAAAATTAACTGTAAACATTTGATGGATCTGTTTCGACTTTCCAAGATGGAAATTAATTTCATTATGATTTTTCTATCCATGGCAACAAAGCACAATCTACTTTATCTTTAGACAGCAAATCAATTATCAATTCCGCAGTTGATGTATCTGCAGAAAAACCCTTCTCCACCATTTGTTGAATAAGTCTAGTCGCTTCTGAAGTCTCGTTGTTATTGAAAAAATCTCGGTTGATTATGTTATATGTCCAACTATCTGGAGAACAGCCTTTCTCTTCCGTTTCTTTAAATAACTTTACCACTTCGCTCATTAGATCCCTTGATGATAACCCGCGAAATAGATCCCTTCCAGAATCTATTGTTGAGCATTTTTTTTTTCCAAGGATAAATTTACTAGAATTATAAACGGATCGAAATGTTTACATTTTCGGCCAGAGTATTAAACAAAAATTCTGGATCGAAAGCATCCCAACAGAATGAACCTCTCTTTGAGGTGACATATGAGGCAACTGCATGAGCGGCGGCATTTCCATTCCGCTTCACAAACAGAAACCTCACCCTTCCTAATTGAGATGCTAAGAAACCTATATCATGTATGAAACAATCAAGAGTGGCATCAGCCATAGTTTCACAATTCAACATTTTAACTAAGGTCTGGGAATCAGTTTCGATTTCCACATCTTCAAAACCGGACTCCCTGCAAACCGTGAGGGCAGCCCGCACCGCGGCTGCTTCAGCCATTATGGCGTTGTTAAAGAACATATTCCCTTCCCCTCCCGCCAATAGGAGTAACCCAGCAAAGTCTCTCACCACCCACCCAAATCCACCTCGGAGCGATTCTTTGCACCATGCGCCGTCACAGTTGACCTTGATCACACCATAAGATGGTCTCTTCCACCGCACTGGATTTCCTGCAAAGGTTTCCGTCTCCCCCACCCCCTCCTTCACTTCAGCCTGAGCATGCTTCGGTTGGGCTGCTCTGTACTCCCATAACTGCTGCCGCACCAAGGTGATACCATCCATAGGATTGCTGAGCATTTGTTCCAAAATCTTTTTCGCCTTGTCCATTTCCCCTCGCAAGCAATAACCATCCATAAGCGAATTATAAGTAATTGTGTCAGGCTTAATATCTCTTTGAGTCATCATTTTGATCAAGCTTTTTGCTTCCTCGACCAAGCCCTCTTTACAACAGGTGTCTACCAAGACATTGAAAGTGTGCAGATTCGGAAAGATACTTTTGCTCACCATTTCATCAAACAAGCTCGTAGCTTCTTTCGACCACCTTAATATGCATACTCCATGAATACCTTTATCATCATTAAGAGGTTCAATGCATCAATAACCATAGTATCCTGCAAACAATGTAAGGCTTGCAACCTGCTTCTTTCATCCTTTCAAGCAATTGTATAGCTCCACTGTTGTTACCTTTCATACAAAGACCCTTAACAAGTTACTAGCATGATGAAAGTAACCACATCAGGCTGACAATTACCACTCTCCATTATTTTACTAAGAATTCCAAAAGCATCAGCCTCTCTACTTGAAGGACTCCGTTGATCAGTGTGGTGAAGGGCACCACATCAGGTTCAAAACCAAGTTTGAAGAATTTTCCCAAGACGGCCTCTTATCTTACAACTAATTTGTTGGAAGAAATTTCATTGCCAACGTATATACCCTTGATTTGTTCATTTTTTTTAATTGTTTTTATTAATATCGTTCTTTTATTTTAATTTTATCACTATTAAAATAGCTCTAATTTTCTTGAACATTTTTAATCTAGAGACCACAACTCCAGTTTGTTTTTGGAAACGATTGCTTCAATTTGTTTTCCTTTCTTTTTCCCGCGTCCAATGTTCCATACAAGAGCCAAATCTATCAACCTTCTCCGCCGTTGCGGCAGCAATCCCCTGCAATCCCATCACCAACCATATCAGACTTTCCGCTCCAACAAACCCAAGACCACCATCCCTCGCCGCCGCGAACGACTTCACAGAAACACCGCAAAGCTCCGCAAGCCGATACCTTTCGTCTCCGATGTCAAAGAAACGCAAGACCCAGAAGAGGCCTTGTCTCTCTTCCACGAGTACCACCAAATGGGCTTCAAACACGACTACCCTTCTTACTCTGCTCTTCTCTATAAGCTCGCTCGCCGCCGGAATTTCGAAGCCGTCGACGCCGTTCTCGGCCTTGTCCGAGATCGAAACATTCACTGCAAAGATACCCTTTTCATTGCTCTGATTCAACATTACGGGAAAGCCGATTTGGTAGAGAAAGCCGTTGATCTTTTTCATCAAATGCCTTCTTTTAACTGTGTCCGTACGTTGCAGTGCTTCAATGAGCTCCTTAATGTGCTTGTTAATGGCGGTAGGTTTTCAGATGCGGATGAAATATTTGGGAGGTGTTCTACATTGGGTTTTCGTCCGAATTCGATTTCGTATAATATAATGATCAAGCGGTGGCTTCAGAATGGCGACTGGGAAGAAGCATGGAAGGTGTTTGATGAAATGCTTGAGAAAAAGGTGCAACCTAGTGTTGTGACGTATAATAGTCTTATAGGGTTTTTCGGTAGAAAGGGTGAGTTGGAGAAAGCTACTGGTTTGTTTGAGGACATGAGACAAAAAGGAAAATACCCGAATGCGGTGACATATGCATTATTGATGGAAGGTTTATGCTTGGCGGGAAAGCATGATGAAGCAAAGAAGATGATGTTTGATATGGAGTATCGAGGGTGTAAACCACGGCTTGTGAATTACGGTGTATTGATGAGTAATCTTGGAAAGAGAGGGAAGATTGAGGAGGCAAAGTCTTTCCTTCAGGAGATGAAGAAGAGGCGATTTAAGCCGAATGTTGTGATTTATAACATACTGATTAACTTTCTGTGCAAGGAAGGCAGGGCTGCAGAGGCTTACAAAGTCTTGGTTGAAATGCAAGTTGGAGGCTGTGAGCCGAATGCAGCTACTTACAGGATGATGGTTGATGGGTTTTGTCAGATAGAAGATTTTGAGGGAGGTTTGAAGGTTTTGACTGCAATGTTGGCAAGTAGACATTGTCCTCGTTTAGAAACATTTGAATGTTTAGTTACTGGCCTATTAAAGTGCGGGAAGATCAATGATGCTTGTTTTGTCTTGGAGGAGATGGAAAAGAGAAATATGCAATTTCATTTGGAAGCTTGGGAAGCTCTAGTTGTGGATGCTTGTGGAGAGGATATTGTTGCATGTGATGTTGTGACTGAACTAGGCTCTGCCCATTAATGGTCATCCGGGAAGAGATGAATCAGCACAAGTGGACCATAACATAGTTTGGCCTTCGGCAGAGAGTAAGAGGAATGGTGTTTTTTCGGTGATGGGGAGCTTCTGATAAGATTTTTTCTGTGCTCTTAGGTACTGCTCTAGTCTCTGGTAATTGTGGTGAGAAAACAGTGGTTAGGTTGGCATGTAAAACAACTAAGCAATGTGCATTGTGCACCCGTAAGGCTTCAGGAAATATATGACCACTGTAGACTTCAGGGAAGCGAGTCCAACCTGAGAGAAGAGACAGAAGTTTTGCGCCAGGGTCGACGTGCGATTGCGAAGTCAAGTTTCTGGGGGAAGCTCTGATTGATGATGCTTGTGGTGCAAACATAGCCTTTTGTCATTTTTTTTTTTGTCTTTTTCAATTTAGTTGTTGATACCAACTCCTTTGTTTAATTTTTGGTGGGAATTATAATGGCTTCCATGTATCTTACTTCTATTTCGATTTTTTGAGTTTATATACAATAAAAGTTACCATATGTCTTAGAAAGTCTTCTATGAAATTACCTTTTACTCTGTTAATGAATCAAAAGTTAAAATAATAATGTGATTTTAATTAAAAACTCAATTAAAAAGGGAACTTCCTAAACGAATCCAAAGCTTTTAAATAAGTTTACAACTGAAACACAAGTCTCTAACCATCACACCAGGACCAGAAATGCAAGAAAACCTACTCCATCTTATAATTTAAACTTAATCTTGTTAAACTTAGTATATATACCCAACAATTCTGTCTTAATTCATCATCAACCCGTTAAACAAAATATCCTCTCCAGATCATAAGTTCTTCAATTTCTACCTTTCCTTTGAATTTATGGCAACCCGGAAATCGATTCCCTTGGCCCTCAAGCTCACGATCGGGCTGCTGCTTCTAGCTCTTGCCATTCCATGCGCCACCTCTGCCCGTATCCTCGATGAGGAAAACCCTGCAGCCCCCGAGGAGACTGATACAACTCAAACACAAACACCTGTTTCCAATGTGCCACCTCCTCAGGGAGCTACAAATCCAGCAGGCCCTGCTGCAGCTACAAGTGCCACAGTTGGCAATAAAGCATCCTACCATCCACTAACCTTCTTCTTGCATGACATTATCGGCGGATCAAACCCCTCGGCGAGAGCTGTCACTGGAATTGTGGCCAATCCGGCAGTCAGCGGTCAAGTCCCTTTTGCCAAACCCAATGGAGCAAATCTCCCAATTGGGAATGGCATTCCTCAGAACAACAACAACAATGGAATCATCGACAACAACAACGTCCCCTTCTTCACTGGCCTTGGTGGAAGCGCCGGCAACAACTTGATCCAAAACAACGGCAACAACAACATCATTGGTGGGAATGGGCTTCCGTACCTGAACGGGGCTCAGCTACCCCCTGGAATCACCCTTCAGAAGCTTATGTTTGGGACCCTTACAGTTTTCGACGATGAGTTGACTGAAGGGCATGAGCTTGGATCTGGCTTGCTCGGCAAGGCACAAGGGTTTTACGTGGCGAGTTCTGAAGATGGGAGCAGCCAGACCATTGCCTTCACGGCCATGTTTCAGAGTGGAGGTTATGCTGATAGCCTCACCTTCTTCGGTGTGCATCAGGTGGCAGCATCGGAGTCTCATCTTGCAGTCATGGGAGGAACTGGGAAGTATCTCAATGCAAAGGGTTATGCTCTTGTTAAGACTATTCCTGCAACAAATCAGCAAAACACTGATGGAGTTGACACTGTGCTGCAGTTTACCACGTACCTTACTTACTAGTGGCTAATTAAGGTTTTAATTTAAAATGTTGTTAATTTTGTGTTTCGCTAAAATCCCTGCACTAGAGTTGCATGTTCGAAAAGGATTGTGATTTAAATTGCAGAAATGATTGTTATTTGCATGAAAATGATGTATTTTTCTTTTGAAGTATCTCTTAAATCGGATGAGACTAACGTGAGATTAAATGAGACTAAACTACAAGAGCCTTGTGCTTTTGTGAGAAGTATCTTATGAAAAGTCTTTCTCCGCTTCAAAATTAAGCTGATTAGCCTTCTAACTACCTTGGCTAATTAGCCTCTACCACTTCGAGATCAAGTGATCATTTACTATTGGGGTTATTAAGGGCATATTTCAATCAAGTTATATGAAGTTCTTTTAACTTACTTGTATATACCGATTAAGTTAAGGACAATGTCGGTACAAAAGGATTGAAAGACGTTGGCAACCAACGAATAAAAGCAAAAATGTGAAATTTGTCCTGTGTGGTTGAGGATTAAGTGGAAGAGTTTTAAGGCATTTATGCGTTTACGAAAGTAAATGGTTGATTTAGTGAAAAGGTTGACCAACAATAGAACATGGGCGTGCCAACAAAGGTTGGAACTTGGGTCATATTGGGCTCAAACGGGCAAGGTCGTGAGCCAGGCTTGGATTCTAAACTCTTTGTCCCAGGCTTCCGCAACAAAAGATTGGGTTCGTTGGCCAACCCAATGCTATATGTCGGGCTAAGCTGAAGTTTGGTCCTATTGAGGTCGAATCGACCCTCTTTAACCTGTTTTAATTATAATTTTTACCAATCGGCGGATAGAATCATTCGCAGACCACTTAAATTTGCGATGAGGTATTGTAAGTGACAAAATAGCCTTACTGGTATGATCCTTTGAGTTCAGCCTTCCGTCACTTCGAATTTCCTATCTCCTTGTCATTCCCCTCTCTTTTTAAATTGTTGATGTTTTGCAAGACGTGGCTATTCTTTTATGACAAATGATGATTCTTATAAATGAAATGAAATTAATTTCCACTTAATTTGATAAAAAAAAAAAATTGAGATCAAATTCTCTATTTTTCTACAATGCAACCAAGCATCGAATGCCCTGAAAAATAAATGGCCAAACTTGAACATTAAGATCAAAAGGCTAAAAAAAAGGTAGATTGCACGGCTAAATATAGGGTATTATAGCCAGATCCCAAATTCTTTGAGATATATATATAACTGGTGGTAAGTCACGGTTATCCACTCCTTTCGAAAGTCGAAAAGACTCATAGAGGCATTTTAGTCTCCTTCTGGCCACAAGTCTGGCTTCTACACCAGCAGCGGGTTTCAAACTTAAGACCTCAAATTTTTAGTTTTAAGGGACCCGAGACCTCCAAATTCTTGGCCACTGTGGATGACCAGTGGGTGAACTCTTCTGCCATCAATTTTTTCCTTTGTTCTCTCTTCTGTTGCCTCTTTTGTGCAGTGAATTGACGTAATTTTCCTTCATTGAATCTGTGTTTTTCCTTTTTGTTTTGCTGTTTGTTCTTGGCACTGAAATGCCGATCTCGCACCTGGGTTTCAATTTGTTTTTCATTCTTCTCTCTTTGTCGGCATAGTGGAAGGACGGGATTGTCCCGTCCACATGTTGATCATCGTCGATTGCTTCTTTTGGGTTCTCTTTTTCACCTTTTCTTTTCCTCTTTTATTCCCATTTGGTTTTCTTTGTCCATCTCAAACCTCTTTTTCTTTCACTTTTCGTTTTCTGCTTTCGTTGTTGACGAATCTGTGTTTTGTCCCTGTCCGCCGTTGTCTCATGTTGTTCTAAAAATTTAGCTTTCTTAAAAGATATCAAAGTCTATCAGTTTTTTCAAAAAAAAATTATTTTCCCTCTGTTATGTGTTTTTGTAAGGGATTGAATGAGACAGAGAGTTTCATTTTTGGTTGTGGGAGAAAGATCTGGGTTGTTTTTTGAAGAAAATAGATGGCTTTTATTCTAAAGAACAGTAGTGTGATGTTATTAACTTTTCTTATCATTCACAGAACTAGGGTTACAACTTTATACACATATTACAAACTGTGATCCTACTTTATTGCCAACAATCAAGGCTAACTAGGAGCCGAATAAGGAAGCAAATAACTAATATTATTTTACAATATTTGACAAATCAATCAATCCTCATAATTAGAGATCTCTTTCCTAACACTCCCCCTCAAGTTGGAGTGTATGTTGATAACACCCAACTTGCCAAGTAAGGTCTCAAACTATGTCGAATTCAGTGGTTTGGTGAACAAATCTACTGGTTGATTTGCTGTTCGCACCATCCATCCTTGAATTTTCTCGCGTACTAGGTGACAGTCTATTTCTATATGCTTCGTTCGTTCACGGAAGACTAGATTTGAAGCAATGTGCATGGCGGCTTGATTGTCACAAAACAATGTAACAGGTTGTGTATGATCCACTTGCAAGTCCTTCAAAATATTCTTGAGCCACGTGACTTCGCAACAGGTGGTAGCCATGGAGCGATATTCTACCTCTGCACTATAACGAGATACAGTGCTTTGTTTCTTTATCTTCCAAGAAACAGGTGCTTGTCCAAGGAGGATGCAATAACCAGTTACCGATCTTCTTGTGTCTTTACAACGTGCCCAGTCAGCATCACAAAAAGCTTGTAATTGCAATGAACCTGTAGTGGGTAGGAAAATTCTATGTCCAGGAGCCTGTTTAATGTATCTGAGGACTTTATGTGCTGCTTCAAGGTGCGGTTTTCGTAGCTTATCCATGAATTGGCTCAACACATGAACCACATAGGTTAGGTCCGGCCTTGTAATTGTTAAGTAAATTAACCCACCCACGAGCCTTCTGTATGAAGATGGATCACTCAACAACGTTCTATTTGTTTGCGTGAGAGACAAGTTTTGGTCCATAGGAAACCGTGAGGGTTTTGATCCAAGTGATTTGTTGAGTTTGCATACACAAGTCTCTCCCTTTCGTCCGAACCCAGGATGCAAGGTCATATAAACATCTTCGTACAAATCACCATTCAAGAAGGCATTGTTCACGTCGAGTTGGTAGAGATGCCAACTGCGAAGTGCAGCAAAGCTCAGAAGAACACGGACAGTGGTGAGCTTGGCAACGGGAGCAAATGTTTCCCGATAGTCAAGCCCCTCTATTTGACTATATCATTTCGCAACAAGTCAAGCTTTGTAGCGCTCGACACTCCCATCAGGCTTGAGCTTCACTTTGTACACCTATTTACAACCAATGTGACGTTTGTGAGATGGTAAGGGCACAAGAGTCCAGGTATGATTTTCCTGGAGTGCTGCAATCTCATGTTGCATGGCATCACGCCATTTGGGGTCCTGAACAGCCTGGGAAAAACTAGTAAGTTCCTTGACAAGAGTGAGATTAGTGGTGAAGGTTTTGTGTTTAGGAGAGAGATGGTCATAGGACAAATAATGGGAGAGAGAATGTAGAGTACCTGACGATTGAACCATGCTCGTGGAAGAGTTGGGAATGACGCGGGAGGGGATGGTTGCTTCTACGTGAAAATCCTGTAAAAAAAAGTCAAAGTTTGGTGGGACGCATGCTGTGTCGAGGATGGGTGAGGACATGGAAAGAAGAAAACAGTACGGTGGATGGGATGGGTGAAGAGGAAAGAGGGAAGTAGGGTCTAGGTTTGGGGGTGGTGTAAGAGGAGTCAGAACAGGAGAATGGGTAGCATGGGATGGAGATAGGGTAGGGTCAGGAAGTAGAGGAGTAGAATCAGTAGGTGGTTGGGTAAAATCATGAGGGGTGTCCCCGATGTGTCGGTCAAAAGTGGAGTAGGTGCATTAAAGAAATCCATGTAGGATGGAAGCAATGAAGTGGAAGTAGGTGAAAATGAAGGGTGGTGAGCAGCAGAAGTAGCATGATGTTGATAGGTAAATTGGTCCTCAAAGAACACAACGTCCCGTGAAACAAAGACTTTTTGCAGAGTGAGATCAAACAGTCGATAACCCTTTTGTCTATAAGGATATCCAAGAAAAATACGTGTTGCACGGGGGTCAAATTTAGAAGGTCTTTGTGCGTGTGTGGAAGCAAAACACAAGCTGCCAAAAACTCTTAAATGAGAATAGTTAGGCTCTTTATTAAATAATTTTTCATAGGGTGTTCTACCTTGGAGAAGTGGAGTGAGAGTACGATTGATGAGATAAGCTAAAGTGAGAATGGCATCCCTGCAAAAATGGTTGGGCAAACTAGCTTGGAAAAGTAACGCCCTAGCAACATTGAGCAAATGTCACTTTTGATTATTTTGACTTTAGTATTGAATTGAGTTTCCACCATGTCGATAAATTTGACTAAGAGATCTTTGGTGTCAGATTTATGCTTCATCAAATAGACCCATGTGGTCCTAGTATGATCATCAACAATAGTAAGGAAGTATTGAGCACCTAAAAGAGAAGCAACCTTATAACCACCCCAGATATCAATATGAATTAATTCAAAAGGTGATGTACTAGAAATGGAACTTAATGGAAATAGTGATCTTGTTTGTTTAGCCAAAAGGCAGATGGAACAATTGTTGGTAACACAAGATTTATTATTGGAAAAAGGCAATAACGAAGAGACTTTATGAGGGATGTCCAAGACGTTGGTGACAAAGATTTGGAGAAATGTTGTGAACAGTGTTGCATATTCGTTTCTTTGGTGGATCGAGGTAGTAGAGCCCCTCTCGTTCAATTCTCGTCCCAATCATCTTCCCCAAGCGTAGGTCCTGTATGACACAAAAATGTTTTAGAAAAATTGTGACATATAAGGAATCATAGGCTAGCTTACTAATAGATATTAAATTCAGCCTAAAAGGTGGCACACACAAGACATTATCAAGGATGAAATTGGGAGAGAACACTATTTGTCCAATATGAGTGACTTTGGCAAACTACCCGTTAGGTAGTTCAACTGTATGGTTATCAACATGCCTTGAGTTTGTAAGAAGATTGGGGTTACAAACAACGTGGTCAGTAGCACCATTGTCCAGGATCCAGACATTTTTCGTGCCATTATGTGTGAAGGAGAAGGTCTTACCTGAAAGTTCTTCATGAGTAGAAGAACTGCCAACTTGATTGACAAGGGATGACTTGTTCTTGTTGAGCATTTGAAGGATTTTCTTGTAATCCTCCTGGGAAAATGGGAAACTGGGCGTGTCCATCTTGGCATTTGTTGTGCCTTGATTTCCTTTTAAAGAAGAGGAACGGATCGGCTCAGCTTCAGCAGTAACCTTTCTCTTTCGACAGAATTCGAAGGTATGACCTTTCCACCCGCAAAAAAGTGCATTTAAGATGCACACAGCAGTTCTTGGTGGTGTGATTAGTTTTGTTACACTTACCACATCGAGTCCCAGTGTCTTCGAATTCAAGTTCTCGACTTGTGTTCTTCACCCCAAAAACTGCCGCTTCTGGTTGAGTGTTTTTCCTGCTGGTCCCGCTGGAGACTTCTGCCTGTTTTTCATGTCGAAGAACTAAGGCATAGGCCTTATGTGGGTAGTGGGTCAAGAAGAAGGGTATTACTTTGAACAATAGTATATGATTCATTCAGTCCGATAAGGAACTTCATTGGTTTCTGAGTTTCAACATATGATGTGATTTCTTTCTCTATTCCACAGTTGCATGCTGGGATTGAACATAGGACATCACGTTCATCCCACAAGCTCTTAAGTTTTGTGAAATAAGAATTTACACTCATATTACCTTGTATGCAATCATGGATTTCATTCTCTACATGAAATAGCTAAACAATATTTACATGTGAAAATATCTCTTGCAAGTCAAGCCACATCCGTCGAGCATCCCTGCAGTTGATGACACTTGCTGAAATTTCTTTCGACATGGACCCTAGTAGCCATGTCTTGCCCAAGTTGTTGCAACGGTTCCATTGTTGTAGCTCCTCAGGATTGTTTGCACTCGGTTCCTTGATTGTTCCATAAACAAATCCAAATTTGTTCTTGACCGTTAAGGCCATGCTCATGGACTGAACCCATGTGCTATAATTATCTTCCATCAAAGGCTGTGGTACAAAAATTGCACCAGGTTGGTCCGAGTGATGAAGGAAAAGTGGATGATTGGGATTTTTCCATTGTGAATGAGAAGTCTTGCCTGAAGAGGTTGACTTTGATTCTTACTTGTTAGCCATGCCATGTCAGCTAGGGTTAAGTTTATGTTGTGTTTGCCCAGATTAGTGCTCTGGTACCATCTAAAGAACAGTAGTGTGATGGTATTAACTTTTCTTATCATTCACAGAACTAGGGTTACAACTTTATACACATATTACAAACTGCGATCCTACTTTACTGCCAACAATCAAGGCTAACTGGGAGCCGAATAAGGAAGCAAATAACTAATATTATTTTACAATATTTGAAAAATCAATCAATCCTCATAATCAGAGATCTCTTTCTTAACATTTATGCTCCATTAGTTTGTTGTTTCTCCAGTTTTCCATTTGTTCTTTTTTTGCTGTTTATGATTTGTGCTTTCAATTTTTTGTTTTTTTCATTTCTTATGTGAATATGTTTTCTTCTTACCTTGTAATTGTCGTTATTAAAGTTATCTGTGTTTGTGTGTGGCGCAAGGTTAGTGTATTCAAAATGCTTTCAGTCATGATGGAATCTAGTTGATAAGGTAATGGATTTAAAATTTTTAATGTGGTGTTACTTTTCTTTTTCCTTCTGTATCCATTTGATACCACCTTTTAATACCGGATGCAAGAATAAAAGTAAAGAATCTTCATTTTTCAATAGTATAATTGCCAATTAAATTGCCATGGTTCTTAGAAGAATAAAATGTCATAAAAGAAGAAAGAGCCCAATTGTGATTCAGTTTTACCTGGGTTGTTTTTTGAAGAACAGGGAGGGTTTTTAGGTAGAGAGTTAGGTTCGGGGTGTGTGAGAGATGGACCTCAGTTTATACCCATTTTTTGGCCCATTAGTTTGTTCTTTCCCCGCTTTTCCATTTGTTCCTTTTTTGCTGTTTATGATTTGTGTTTTGAATTTTTTTTTGTTTGTTTCATTTCTTATGTGAATATGTTTTCTTCTTGCTTTGTAATTGTCATTATTAAAGTCGTCTATGTTTGTGTGTGGTGCAGGGCCAGTGTATTCAAAATGCTTTCGATTATGAGGGAATCTAGCTGATAAGCTAATACATTTAATATATATATATATATATATATATATATATATATATATATATATATGGTGTTAATTTTCTTTTTCCTTCAGTATCCATTTGGAATCACAGTTTAATATCGGATGTAAGAATAAAAGTAAGAAATCTTTGTTTTTGAATACTATGATTGACAGTTAAATTGCTATGGTTCTTAGAAGAATTCCTATGGTTCTTAGAACAATCAAATGTCATAAAAGAAGGGACCCAACTCTGATTGAGGTTTAATTTTCAATATCAAATGTAATGTTCCTGCACAGTAGCAGGCATTTGTTGGTTTCTTGAAAAGCCACAAACATCTTCTAAAGTCCTATTAAATTGTTGTTGGAAAGTGAAATATAGGTGGAAATATCATGTCATTTGTCTAGCAATTGTGTTTGCACGTTTTCGATTTCTTTATTTATATATACGTTTTATTTAGATATTATTGCATACTTCTTTTGTCTAGATAGTGTAATGTTCATGGACAGCATGTGGGTGGAATAGTGATATTTGCTTAATTAATATGTTGTTATTGCGCATGTGGTTTGATATATGATGTCCCAAGTGATACTGTAACGACCCGTCCCTAAAAATTATAGTTTTTATAAACTTAAATGTGAATTTACAAAAATGCCCTTTGAGGAAAATGCGTTGACTTTTGTTGACTGAGATGTCATGTCATGTAAGACTTGTTTTCTTGGCGTATCCTCATAGTACTCGTTGCTACAGACGCGTAGGCGCAGACGAAACGTAATTTGGAGTTATAACGAATAAGTTATTAACGTTTAAAGTTGATGACATTTTTGTAAATTGGTTATTTTCTAGAAAACCCCAGATTTTTGGAGCAAAACCTGAAAGGCCACATGTATGGCCCAGATTAAAAGAAAGAGAAATGGGCGGTGAAGATTAGAAATGAAGGAGAGAAAAGAGGGAGTGTGTGACTAATTGGAAGAAGAGAGAGGAATAGGAAGCCCAATCAGGAGGAAAGGAAATGAGGGGAAATGAGGGGAAATGAAAGAGTAAGGTGCAGCCAACTCGGATCCCACATGACCCGGTTCTTGACCGAGGTTAGATCCGATTTTCTTCACCATTTTCTGTCACAATTTTGGCCAAAATTCAAGGAATTACACCTATACTCCTCTTATAATAAACTCCACGACCCTTTTTCTTCCTTTTAAACTTAAGATTCGATGCGTTTTCACCCAAATTTGGTGAAGAACGGCGTTGAGTGCGCCGGGGGTTACGAACGGCGATCTTCCATTTCTGCATGTTTCAATGATGGCCACCACTACCATCTGACTCCACTAGGTTCCAGGAACAAGTCCCAAACAATATTTGAGGCGTTGGAGCACTGTCAATGGCAAAGTGGAAAACACCCGTTTCTAGGGTTCCGATGGGTTTTAGCGAAATTGGAGCTTTTCCCGGCCAAATTGGACTTGGCCACAGGTATAAAGTTTGCTCTACTCATTGAGATCTTCATTCTTGTAAATTTTGGTAATTTTTGGAAATAATGGAATTTTCCAGCGAGTCCGGGCGACCGATTGCCACCTATAGCGACACGTGGCTAAAGGACCGTCAATGCTATTTTTAGGTTAAATTAGATTCCTTAAGTTCAGTTTTGATAATCACATGACGCAGGTTGATCATTAGAACCTAAATTCTCCACGATACGTTAATATGTCAATATATGAATTGACGATCTGACCGTTGGATCGTCATCAAACTTTAATAGATTATTATTCATAATATTTAAGGAATGTAAGAACTTAAGGATCAGGAATCTAACATACGGATCTTTCCAAATTAGATTTGTAAGTTCATAAACTAAAACATCGACTGCCTCTTGGTTTTGGCAATTGGCGAAGATCTGACTGTTGGATCGTTCCGAAACTTTAGTATGATATTCTAGAAGCATATTGTGGATCTTTGGAAGTAATGGATTGAAAATTCGTGATGCGGATCTCCCAGATCAAATTACGTACATATGTGTTATATGCAAATCCTGTATTCTATCGATAAGAATTCTGAGATGTGGTTTGATAATTGTTCTCGGCGCCGATCATTCATGATGCCTCGATGTTTGTGTTAGGGAGTTGTAGCGCAGACTCCAGGTGAGTGGGCTTTTGGTTTTCTATACATATGTATACATGACGTACATTTTCCCAGAAATTGCTTTAAATGAAACGTGATTTAAATGCCATGTCAATTGCATTATGTTTTAGCATATGCATTAGTTTAGAAATGCATAATATTCATTGATGCTGCGGAGACCCAGGTAAGCTACAGGTGAGTATAGCATGTTGATAGTGATTATAGTGTGTATGGTTATGTTTGGGTTGCATTTAGAGCTCATTATCCTACACTCCGGTGTTAGTGCTCCCGACCGTGGCCAGGGCACAGTCATTCACGTGATGTTCACCTCCTACACCGCACGCTCACCTTGGATCCAAGTTTGGTGCACAGCCCTGTCGTACAGACCACCTTAGGTGGTTCCGACTCGTAGGTGACCTGCGATTATTCGCACAGCCTTCACGTGATCATAGCACTTAAGCGTACTTATTTACACCCAGCCTTGTCGTACAGACCACATTAGGTGGTTCTGACTTGTGTGCAGGTTTATAGCCGTACAGGTCACATTAGGTGACTTCGGCTGGATGGATGAGCTAAGGTTCAGCCGTATAGGTCACGTTAGGTGACTCTGGCTGACATATCCTTTTACACTAATTAATTCCACATGGTCTACGTGTTTACTTCAGAGATACTCGACATGGCATATACTTGGATTTCCACTGCTTTGAGCATGATTCTTATATAAGTATATACTACTATTTTCTGGGAAATTACACGGGTTTTACGGTGAGGGGTTATAACATTTTGAAAGTAATGTGTTTTCAAAACTTTTGTTTTTGCCCACTCACGTTTTCTGTTTTGGCGCCCCTCCAGATTCTAGCTGTTAAAAGTTCGTATCGACGGGGATTCTTGGCGAATCTCAGTATAGATGGCTACCTCTGAGGGTATGATCCTTACCCACACCACTGTACTTTACTTATGCTTTGACGACACGTGTGAAGTGGGTGCATACCCGCTCACCAACGCACTTTGGTATTTAAGCACTTTTAGGTTTAAATTTATTCACATTTTCCATATCATTACACTCTATGGCTTTGTCACCTTCCAGGTGTCGGCCAGCACAGCTCGATTCGATGTCCTAGTAGACATTCCGGGTCGGGGTATGTCAGATACCATGTGAGATCATCTTCCTTTTGTGCAGCCATAAATTTTTGTGTGATAGTTGTATTTTTTCGGTTTCCTTGCTTATGTGCAGGCTTGGTTCAAGTCCTGTAAACCCTGTCAGTATAATAGTTGTATATCCTTGAATAATATGAAGTCAATTTGTGTATTGTCTAATACTTCTGTTTTCGATGGGACACAATTTCATTTTACTACAAATTCTTATATAGAGTTTAGGATTCAAGTTTTAGTCTTGCAATGGTAAAATGCGTTATTAATTAATTGATTAAGTTTGTGGTAGTCATTTGAGGCTATACAGACTAAGTTAGCTATGGGTAATCTGCAATTCGGGTAAGAAGCCTTGCCATCTGCTGATTCTCAAATTTTTGTTTATGCAAGAAAAAAGGTAGTTTCCAACTATGACAGTGGAAAAATGTGGCATTTTCTCTCTTTATTAACTTATTAAAAATAATTTTCTAAGCGTTTTTGTTTTTAATGTATTTGTTTGCGTTGTGGGACAGTTGTTGATTATCTCCCTGACTCTGCTGTTTATTGCCTACATAAGTGCTTGACTTTTTGTTTTTACTTTGTATAAAGAATGTTTGGGTGTATTGTGTGCTTTCTTTTTTACTTCCCATTTTGTAACCACTGTTTTGCTGCTTTTATCAAGCATTGATTGTTTGATAATAGTTTGAGAAGCTGATATGCGTTCCTCTTTTAGCAGCTTCATCTCTTTATGAGAGAAAGTTGGCTTCCAGTTTTGTATCCTTTTTTTGGCTTATTTCTTTGCTCTTTGTGAGTAAAATGAAGTCAAAAATATCATGTGACTTGTCTAACAACTGTGTTTGCACATTTTCAATTTCTTTCTTGGTGTCTAGGTTTTATTTAAGGGGGGTTTAATAAAACACTCCCGGTACTGTTTACTTTTAACGAAAAATTACTTTTTTACCTTTAACTGTCACTATTCACTATACCTTTAAAAGTGGCTTTTCGTTAAAAGGAAAGTTTTCAAGCTCTTTTCGTTAATTTTCCTTTTATTTAAATCTTATTAGATACTTTTTTTGTTCAGATATTGTAATGTGTGTAGATAACATGTCATTGGAATAGTTATATTCGCTTTACTGGATACTTCTTTTAGTGTCATAGTTATGTTTGTTTTCCTTGCTTGTATACAAGTTTGGTTCAAGTACCATAAATCCTATCAATAGAATAGTTGTATACAGTGTTCTAAAAATCTGCCTAGGCACTGGGTGGTAGAGTGCCGCTATGACTTGGGCCAAATCGTCCGAGTAAATCGGGTAGGAGTTAGGCACCCGCTTAGATGCTCTCTAAGCAGTCTAGGCGGCCTGAGCAGTGGCCTAGGCGCTAACCATGGTGGTACTTTTTTTTTTTTTTTTGGCTTCGGTTGTTGTAGGCACGTCACATCTTTCCGTTTCACTCACCGTCGTATCTTTAGCAGAACATGGATAATTTATAGAGAAGAGGAATGATGGGGGAGAGAACAATTCAGATTGAAAATCTGTACTCCATCGAAGAAGGAGGAAAGTTACGGAGCAAAATAGAAGAAGAAATTGCAGTAGACGAAGAAGAAGTGAGAAAGAAGGAAGAGGATACGAAAAAGAAACCCCAAATAAAAGCTTTCCGGTTTCCAATGCGTCAAATTGGTTGGTGTGTGTTGATTTTGAAAATTTCACACTATTTTATGTCTGATAAAGGATTGGGAGTCTCAATTTGGAACCTTGGGATATGTGAGAGACATGGGAGGAATTTTTGACATGGCTCCAGGGTTTGGAACTAGATGATGTGAGGGAGGTGAGGTGGAGGGGTCACCATGTTGGTTTAAAGAAAATGTTAAACACTAATTTCATTCAAAACATCTTTTATTTATTTATTTATTTATATTTTAAATTAAATTGTTTTATTTGGGAAATCCATCTTTGAGACCTTGAAAGTCTCTGTGAATATCAGATCATGCTATATACTTGAAACTCTAACGTCACATATACTAGTTTTTTGTAAAAAAAAAAAACATACTTTCATGCCTTTCTTATACATAGTATATTTAATTAACTTATATAATATATAATAAAATTTCTTGAATTCGTCTAGTCCGTTTTAGAACTTTTTTTTTTTTTTTTGCATTTTATCTTTCTTTTATTAACTTACCTATGAATTTCATACAAGTATAATTTTTTGTAAGTGTCAATATGCACTTATTTACAAGATATACAAGCAATTTACATAAATCCGCCTAGGCACCCGCCTAGATCCCGCCTAGCCGCCTAGGCGCTGGGTGCCAACCCACCGCCGGATTAGCGCCTAACGTTTTTTAGAACCTTGGTTGTATATCCTTGAATAATATGATGTCAATTTGCCTGTGCCTGGTCCAAGTAATGCTACCTGGAAAGCTTCGAATTTAATAAAGCCATAAATTTTCATCTAATAGTTGTGTTTTTTATGGGACATGATTTGCTTTTTAAAAACTAACCATGCAGTCAAAATTTTGTATCCTCATTTTCTCTAATTTTAGTATTGTTTATTAGTGTGGTTAATTCTTTTTAGTGGTATTGTTTATTAGTCTGGTTGATACTTTTTAGTGCAAGGTGTTACATAAAGTTTGGGATTTAGGTTTAGCATTATTGTAAACATATATTTATGCAAGAAAAAAAAATACTTTGCACTTATACCACCTAAGAAAGAAAAAAAATGATTTGTTTTTGGTTTATGCATTTGCAGTGTGGAAAGGAAGTTGATTATTTTGTTTGCCCTGCTTTTTCCCACCTCCACGACCGGTTAACATTTTCTTCCACTTTTTGTAAGTGATGGTTTAGTTTTTGTAATTTTTGGTTTCATGTTTACTTTACCTTATGCAACTAATGTTTTGCTGCTTTTGTCAAGTGTCAAGTATTTCATAATAGTCATTGTATGTCATCTGTTAATACATGTTCATTTGTGTTGTTGTTCTAATGTCTTTGGTTTTTTAATTACTTCTGATTAACCTATTTCTTTTTAAAGTCTATTCTATTTTTTGGAATTCTCAGTTTATGTTGTGGTTATCGATTTTGTAATAGTCATCTTGGAAATTATTTTGATGATTTACTGAATTAGGAATAAAACAAATCAATTGCTCCTTTAAGATTTGTTTTCAAATTTGTGTTATGGTGATTCTTAAATTTATAAAATTTACACTCTCTTTGAATAGGTTAAATGGAAACTCTACAGGTGACCCTTATTGCTCAATTGCGTGCGTACACTGAAGCTGATAGAATAAAGATTCGTATTTGTATGATATGGAAATCAAGCGTTCTTGGAACTGTTCAAAAAATACATGACACTGCATTGTATCTTAATTGATGAAATGGTTAGTAGTCATTGTTCTTTCATCTTAATTAAGGATTTTAACGGTAATAGTTATCTCAATAGTTTTGTTTCAATTATTAATTTCTTGATTTTTATTTACATTTATATATATATATTTGTATTTTCACATGTGTAAAGAGCTTTCTAAATCTTGATCCTGATAGTTTGTGACATTGTTTACCTTCACTAATTGTATTTAGCTGTTGTCCAATTTAATCTCCCAAAATATAATTTTTTTTTAATTATCACTTTGTTCATTACTTTTTTAATTATGTTTTTTTTTTTAACATGATCAATGGTTAAGAACAATGTCATTGAAGCCTCTGCATCAGACATTGATTATGAAGTGGTAGCCTCAAAGATTGAGGTCGGTGGTTGCTATGAAATAATCAAATTTTCACACAACCAGAATCAGAGCACACTATAAAGTGGTTCCGCATGATACCCATGTTATATTTACCACTACAACAATGTTTAGAAAAATCTCTGACGTTTTTCCATCCATCTCTCGCCATCGATTTTTTCTACTAGATTTTAACATGCTGTATCCCCGTCTGAATAGAGATGATATTCTTACAAGTAATATTAATACATGTATCTTTGACTCTGTGTATCTATGCGTATCCATCTGCACCAATTAAAAACATTTATGTTCCTTTTTTAGTGAAATGAGTTTTGACATGGTTTTTGTATAAACTTTTTAAATTACAAGATGTGATTGGGCGTATAACTGCGGTCCAGCACTTGGAACCAAAACAGATTAACCAAAGAAAATCTCAGAAGTGTGACATACACATCGAGAATATCAGGTTATTCTTTTGCTTAACTGTTGTGGTTTTGAATTGTTCATAGCATTTCATCAGTTAGAGAGCTAAAAAATTTTGGTCTTTCTTCCTCATTTGTTTTGCATACAGAAAAGAACAGTTGTGTGTTACGTTGTGGAAAAATGTTGCAGAAGCTTTTTCTTCTATATCAATCCAGATATTGTCTTTTCCAATTATTGTTGTTTTTACAAGTTTAAAAGTCAAGCTACACCTAGGTAGTTCATTTAACTGAAACCCGCTTTTTCAATCTTTATTTTGTTATGCTTTTACATTACTTCGTATAAACTATTGTACTGTTTTATCATTGTGCCATTTTAATATATAGAGCCCATGTGTGTTATGACAAAACATTTGTTTTGTTTCTTATTTGTTAATTACCTTTCAATCTATTCGTTACAAATATCATCAAATTAAAAATATTTACTCATCTCTAATATTTACTAATTTTATTTTATAATTTGTTATTATTATTTTTGCATCTACAGACAAGATCGTGTTGAATAGAATTGGATGCTCACTTTATTTCATCGAACCAGACATCCCAGAAGTTAACTCATATAAATCAATGTGAGTGTACATCTAAAATCATTCTTCCGATTTAAACCTCAAAACATCCTAATTTTTCAAAATTTCTTACTCTGCTTTTAATTTGCAGGTTCTCAGCCTGCAAAAATGCTCTCAAAATACTACATCCTTCTTCAAGGCAAGTCAATGAGGCTGAAATTCTACAAAGTGCAAAGAGAGTAACAATGGATAAACTAGCTTTTTTAGATCCTGATTTGTATAAGGTATAAAAACCTTTTATGCATTGTTATCTTTTTAGCCATGTACCTGCATTCTTACATGTTTAACAAAGACTAATTTTGTTCTTCGTCTCTGTGGTACTCACATGTCATAAAATATTTTACAGAATGATACATTCTTTTGTAAGGCATCTGTTAAACGTTTTGACACATGTTATGATTTGTGGTATAGTGCCTGCCCCAAATGTGTCAAGCAAATACATAAGGACCCAACGATTGGGCAGTTGATTTGTCAGAAACATCCAAACCAAATTCCAATACCTTGGTCATGTTTAATATGCAACTTTATTTTTTTATCAATTTTTTTATTTCTTTTTGCATCTTCAACTACGTAGTGTTTCTTTGCAAGAGAAAAATCAGTTCAAATGGCTAACCTCTATTGTTTGATGTTCTTTACTTTGATTGTTAACGATGAGTTATAAATCATAAAAAACTAATGTGATTCAATTTTTAAATGTAGGTATAAAATTAATGTAATTCTTGAAGACAACACTAATGAAATCACTGCTTTGATAATTGGCAAGTCTAGAGAAAAACTCTTTGGTACACCTTGCAAAGATTTGGTCTTGAATCAAAGATTGGTTGACCAACAACAACTGCCAAATGAGTTTTTGAGACTAATTGGGCAAAAGAAGATATTCCAACTACTGTTTGGAAATAGGAGAAATAGTTTCAACTCCAATGATCTGCTGATTTACAATGTGTCTGATGATACGACTATGGAACCAATAACTCCGCATATATTACCAATAGAACCCACAATATCTTCCACTACTGTATAATCTTCGACCTCACCACCTACAAGAATTTGTGAATCGCATAAATGAAAGAGGGAGTCTGTTAGAAGAGCTCTTTTTATTGGCAGTGAACAGAGGTTTAGATTCGAATTCCATGCTACCATAATATCTGATGCTTTTTTTTTGTTCCCTGTCTTGAAAAATTAACATCTTCTACCTATCTTGCCTCCAAAAAAAAGAAACAACAAATTATATTAAACAACATTTTTTATGTTTTGTGCATTCAACTGTGCTCATCTGTCATACTCATTTAAAACAGCGAGGCAAAAGATATTTCACAAAACCTAAAAGAATTTGATGAAATCTCTATCAAGTCACTGAAGAAAAAATCGACTCCAGTTACTAGCAAAACATATACCACTGTTTCAAAAAAAAAAAAAAACTAGGTAAGTATGGTTTCATTTTGCTTAATTTTTTTGTTTCAAATCTACTCAAATTTGAATTCAATCACTGTCTGAATACCTTTCATCCTTTTTCTCTCTTTGTAGCTTGGTTTCTCAATGATAACACTGATAAGAGTGTTGCAAGAAGACTTTTCTTGGAATCATGAAAAATGTTTCACATCTTTTGTTACTGTATATTGAACACTGTCTAAGATATTTTAGTAGTTTGTAAATTTCACTTCCTGCTCCCAACTAGACCATTTTTTTTGCACCTCCATATACCAGCATTTGTTAATTTTTTGTGTACATAAGCTGGTTTAGTTTTTAGAAAGCATACGGTTCTCAAAGCAGAATCTATACATGTAATATTTTTTTTATATCTCCATTTAAAAATATCTGCTAATTTTTTTGTGTGTAAATATGATCATCCTAATCCAAAGATGGTTGTAGCACCTGTGATCCAATAAAAAAACTCTTATCTTTGCCCCTATCTTCTCACAATTAAACCTTTTATCTACAAAGATTTTTCAATTGTTTATGGTTAAGGTTCTTCGTACTTCACAAAGTCATTTTTCAACCCTTTTAACTCAACATTTCATCCTGTTTTAAAACCCGCAACAATGTGCAGGTACTAAGAGCTAGTAATTCAACTAACTTTGAATCCATGTGGCATATGAAGGTTTAAGTTTTTGAGGCGCTTCTTTCATACATTTCAAATAAAAAAATAAAAGTGACAATATTTACATGCTAAAAAATTCATATTTTCCGGCCAAACAACAAAATAAACCTCCGGCACAAAGTGAGATTTGAGAAGAGATTTACCGGCCATACATATTGATTTTTTTTTTGTCAAACAATAGATTTTGTTAGATTAGATATTAAATTAGCCAACTATGGGATTCGAACCCACGTCATCATGCAAAGACTCAACACCTTTCCGCCACTGTGGTAAAAGACCACTTGCCCATACATATTGAATTGAGTTCCGAGTTTTGTAATCTCCATACCCTAGCACTACCAGAAAGTTCAAAGGTGAGCTCACAGAACATATGGAAGATAGTTCCAAGTATTAAGCTTTCATACGTCAAAAGCATAGTTTCAAGTCTCAAAAAGGAGAGTAACCTAACAAATTTGAATTTGCTTGGATAACATATGGATATCATAAAAATTTCTAAAGTCATTTTCAACCTTTTTTTTTCCTATCCTTCTTTCGTATTGTGTAACTTTCCGTGTCGATTTCTTCCACATTGTTCCCACCATCCTTCCTCTATCTTTATTCATCCCTCTTTTCTTCATAGTTTTACTCTTTATTTCTAACCAAAGAGTATAACTAAATTGTAACAAAAAAAAATATAACTAAATAAAATGGTTATGAAATAGGCTAACGTTTTCAAAATTCCGTCTAAGATATAAGGAAATGATCATGTTTCAAAATAATTTGTGGTGATAATATAACAATTCAATATATATACAAAATCTCTTTTTATTAAGGAGTCTCTCAATAAAATATTTTATGGCTCCTCCTTCTGATTTTATTTCAATTATCCAAATCATTTATTTTTTATTATTTATTCAAAAAATTTGTGTCCGAACAATAGATTAACATGGTATTTCAAGAAATCACTAAATTCAAAATAATTTAATTGAGTTATTATGGTTGGTATCAGATTTGAGGGGTTACCTAAAAGCTATAAGGTGCAGATCATTGAAATACAATTCAAAGTAAGGCTTACAATGGTGCCACTCAGTTAAACAAAATGAGAATATTTGAGGCATTTCTCAAATTAAAGTAAAATATTTAAGGGTGCCCCTCAAACTAGATAGTTATTGAAGGGATCTTTGTTAGGGCAAAGATAATCCAAAGTCCAAACACTTCGTTACAAACGAAAAAGTAAAATATTTAAGGGTACCCCTTAAACTAGTTAGTTATTGAAGGGATCTTTGTTAGGGCAAAGATAATCCAATGTCCAAACACTTCCTCACAAACGAAAAAGAAAGACTTTTAGCTAAAATGATTCTTCAGATTGACATAACTTCTCATTTTGGTATTTGAGATTTAAAAATCGATAGAAGTGGTCTTTAAGTTTGTCTGTCATATATCATTTTGGTCATTTCATAAAAAATCTCCGTTAGATTAGGTTAAAAATACAAAAATACTCTAAGTTTGTTGTCAAATCTTTTTGGCTTATTATTTATTAATTGGGGTTATTTGTGTCATTTTGGTCCTTACTTACCAGATATTTTTCATTAAATGACTAAAATAATTTATCATGAAAGGACCAAAATAATTTATAGTGAACTAACTCAGAGACCGATTTCAAATCTCATAAACTAAAGTGAGAAATTATGCTAATTTTAAGGGCCAATTTAACTAAAAAGCCAAAAAGAAAAGATTTCATGGTGATCATCACGAAAAAATTTGCGCCAACAGGTATACCAAATTTCTATACCAAAAACATAATCTATGGTATGATCGCTTGAGGGGTGAATCATTTTCCAACTTTCTTAATAGTAATATATGTCTTAGTCAAATAAATTAAAGTCACGAAACATCCGAAAAAGAAAGATCACAACAGAAAAACAATTATTGAAGTTATGGTTAATTGATGGCCTTTTACTATAGTTGCAGAAAAAAATAATATATATGCACCTTATTGAGGTTTGATCTCCAACGATCTCATTCCTCTTAAAATTAACAATTTAACACATTAAAACTATGGTTTATAAAATAAAAGTTATGGCTAACTTTGCTTGCTTTCAATCTATGGATATTACAGAACTCTTTTGCCTGCTAATTAATTGGTCGGAGGATAGATGGATAATATAATTTAAAAAAGCAAAAAAGAAAAGGTAAAAATTAAGCCGACCAAGAAAAAAGGCATGAAAGTATGCAACTTTTGAATTAAAAGGCTTGCAACAAAAAAATGTTGGTAGAGCTTCTTGTCTTCATTTGGTTCTTTGTGGGACATGTCGGGCTATGTACAAGAGAGATAACACTTTGGTCTCTAATTATTGTACACGAGGTTTGAACTAATGAAAAAATCAGTTTAAATTTGTAATTATCGTTTGTGAGATTTGATCTTATAAAATAATCAAGTGCTACTAAATCAAGTGGTGGCTTTTTTTTTAATTGTTTTTTAGTACAATGATATATTTTATACTAAGGGAGAGGGGGAGTTCGGCTAAGCTATACAATTAGCAGCCTAATTTGGTATCGAATTCGTCATTCATGAGATTCAAACCTAATACCTCTCATATACAAGTGAAGAAGAATATTATCAGACAGTAATACTGAGTAGCCAGAAACAAGTGGTGGCTTTAAATTATGAAAATCTTGTTAGAGAGCTAAGATTCATTATTAGCATACAAATTCTGGCCATTTGTTTGACCACTCACCGTTACTTATGGTACAATCCAGAGGATAGGAGAAGAAAGGAGAAAGAAGAAAAGAAAACGTGCTTCTTGTCCCAAGCAATAAGATGTCCTTGAGTGCCGACCACATTGACAACGCATACATTTCTCTGTTTCTGAACATTGTCATGACGCACTCTCGTTTGTATGTTTCACGTTGTTGTTATATATATATTGCCACACTTGCTACCTACTACCTCATCAAAGGCGTAGGATGCTCAAATGTCAAATATATGATCCCGGAAGTCAATTGGTGGGAAATATTACGTGATACCTCAATATACAATGGTGTTGTATAACTTGTGTGATTTCTCAAAAATATGTGCATGGAAAACGATAGCGTGGTATAACAAAGGTCTAAAATATCCATAATATCACGATATTTTCATTGAAATTTATGTGTTTTTAGACTACCGATATTTCCGATGTCATCGATATTTCCATCGAAATTTCCGTGTTTTTAAAATTTCTATATTTAAAAAAACACCAAGGGGATTCAAACCCCTCCCATCTTACTCCTTCAACACCTTGACCACCATATCACTTATGTTTTTGTGAAAATATGCTAAAATATTTACACATTTTCTACGCTCACAATGTTTGCCAGTTCGCTATATAATCAACTTAAATCAGTTAAATCCATCATGCAATGCATTTCCTTCCAATTTTTTGTGATAAACTAATAGATAATTGACTAAATAAACATCCTGCAAAGTTTCAATAAAAATTTCCAAGTTTTTCTTACAATTTCCGTGGTTTTTATTTAATTTTTATCGATATCGATAATATCCCGATATTTCCATCGAAATTTCTGTGTTTTTGGACTACCGATATTTCTGATATCATCAATATTTAATACCTTGGGTATAACTAATTTGTTCCGAGTGATCGGATATAAAGGTTTGACACTGGTAGGTTTAATCCAATAACTTTAATTCTCTGACAATATGTGCAAATGCATGCTTTCCATGGTAATCTGTTAAGAATCACTACAAGAAAAACAAGAACTGCACACAATAAACTATATGTGCCCTATAAAGTCAAAGGGCACCAAAATATGTGCCCATAGGTCAATAGTAACAATGCAACAACAACTTTTCCATATGTGCCCTCTATGGGCGTCACCATTGCTTGAAGCGCACAGTATGACGTTTCGTGCCCAAAAGGAAAGCACAATAATCGTTTTTTTTGTGTCTATGTTCTGACACCCTTGTCAGACGATTTTTCAAATCCTGTTGGCACAAGGTTCGTAATTGTGCCATAACAATTCATTATTAAAAAAAATTATAAAAACAAAAATGAAAACACTCTACAAACCCGAGTTGGGGCTAACAAAATATTTAATTCTATTTTTATAAAATCAAATCAAAATTGCCCAACCACAGGCATCTAAAATATTGCAATTTACATTCAAAACCATCGGGTTGTTCCTACCCATCATTTTTCTCGGCCAAACTATGGATGTTCCTTGCACAAATTCATAATCAGCGACATGAAACCACATATCCACATTTCGTACGAACTACAAAGAAAGTTTTCATGAAATTGTAGGGAAATGAGTCATCCACACAACCAAAACATTTGCATGAGTCAGTTCTTACAATTTTCCCTTTAATCGAACAATATAGATGAAACTGAAGAGAAAAGATGAGAAATTTTTACCTATGGGCATGTCGATTCCAATATCGGAGGTTTGATCTTTGGATCCGCTCGCATGGAGCTTGAATCTCTCGAAATCTGGCCACAAATTTTTTGGGATGGTGGTGTAGGCAATGGTCTTGGGGCTACCATCTCTGATTCTTAAGAATAGATTTTCTCATATGGGAACAATGACAGTGGTCTGGGCTAGTATATGTGACGAATCTGAAGGCGGCATGGAGTTGCAAGCTGAGGAAGTGTCGATGGAGGCTTAGTTTGTGTTCTGGGCTTTGGGTTGAGAGAGAGAGAGAGAGAGAGAGAGAGAGAGAGAGAGAGAGAGAGAGAGAGAGAGAGAGAGAAAGCAGAGATATAAGGTTTCTGGGTTTGATTTATCAAACCTGAGGTTGATGGGTTTGAGCTTTTGGTTTCAAGTTATGGCAGCGGAATGGAGGGTGGGGTCTGATTATTGGATTTGAGAGAGCAAGGCTGGGTTCGGTGTGGTTTCATGTGAGGAAGAGATGAGTTATTCTCGAAGATTTGAGATGAGAGAAGCAGGAATGAGGATCGGCTATAAGAGAAGTGGAGACTAGGGTTGTGCTTTTGTGCACTGGAAGGAAGGTTCTGGAGGCTGTGAGAGAAAGGTTAGTGCCAAACGGCCCTAGGTATGAGTAATGAAGGAAAAAAATAATAACAAGAGTGTGATATCCACAAATCCTTTTTACTTCTCACACATTCTTTTAATTTTTAGCCGTCGGATCAAATGAATTGAAAAATATTAAAAGACAAAAATTAACAACAAATGTGTAAGAAGTAAAAAAAAGTGTATATAGTCAATTTTCTAGGGTTTTGACACACGTGCGAGCAGTTCAGTTCACCACAAGCATGCGTTTTATGGCACGTGCCTCTATGTGCATCGCAATCCTGTCAATTCTTGAAGGCCCTAGTCTCATGTATCAATTTCTACCCCCCCCCCCCCAAAGTCTTATTTTTATAGTTATTATTTGCCTTTCTTATCTATTTTTTATGTAAGTTTTTACCTAGGAGAGAGGGATTGACATCTATGGGCACATATAAGATATTTGAGCCTGTGTTCTAGAAAAATGAGAAGAATAGGGCACCAAAATTTACTTTTATTTAAATATTATTAAATTAAAGGGTACAAAACTATTTTTTTGTGTGTTTGTATATTAATAAAAAATATATAATTATAGATTTCAAGACATCACATGAAACTTTATTGGCCGTAACACAAACTTTTGTGCTCAAATTTTAGTAGGCAAAATGCATTGCTGTTTTTCTTTTTGGACACGAACGAATGTGCTTTTTTGTTCAGATGACACTGTAGACATTGAAATTTCGGTAAAATAAATGTTGACCAATAATTAAAATTTCAACGCTCACGTGTCACATAAATTTTACACGTAGTGTATAACTCGACGAAAAATTGAAAAGAGTCAGAAAAGCCATCAAACAGGACACGTGTCAACACCTGGCAGAAACGACTTATTTCATCTGATTATTTAAATCCAAAGAATCCAGTTTTGAAATTCTATAAATAGGAAGCCATTCCATTCATTTAGGACACCAATTCACAACCAATTCACAAATACATTTCTCTACTCCCAAATTGGAAGAGAATTCTCTTGAAGTTCGTTCATCATTCTTCGTTCTTCGTTCATCGTTCTTCAAGATTCAAGCCCCAACGGCCCCTGAAGAAACGCTCATCCATCCTAAGATCAAGCCACCAAAGGCCTTTCGGATCAACACGACATCAACTTTCTTCATCAAATCCCTGAAGAAACGCTCATCCATCCTAAGATCAAGCCACCAAAGGCCATTCGGATTAACACGACATCAACGTTCTTCATCAAATCCTTGAAGATCATCTTCGTTCATCCCAAGAATCAAGCTCCAAACAGCCCCTTCGAATCAACACAACATCAACAAATCCACATCACTGTTCATCCGTTCTTCAAGATCAAGCCCCGACGGCCCTTGAAGCAACATTCATCCACCTTCCAAGATCAAGCCCCGACGGCCCTTGGATCCACACATCCATTCTTCAAGAATCAAGCCCAAAAACCCCTTGAAGTTCATCCATCGTTCATCGTTCATCGTTCTTCGTTCGTCGTTCATCCATCTTCAAGAACAAGCACAAAAGCCCTTGAAGATCCGTTCGTCATTCAACGTTCATCTAACTTCAAGATTCAAGCCCCAACGGCCCCTGAAGATCCGTTCATCCAACTTCAAGATCAAGCCCAACGGCCCTTGAAGAAACTTCCCCCTGTTCATCCAAGATCAAGCATCGACGGTCCTTGGATCAAGTTCACAAATCAAAGTCTTACGGAGATCGAATCAGAGGAACAAATCGAGATTGTAACCCAAAATCATCAAATACAAATATTATTTTGTACACGTGTTCTTGTTGCTTTCAGGAAATTTTCGTGTTTACAAATTTGGCACGCCCAGTGGGACCATCTCTACCCCTCATCTCTTTCTCCGTTCAAGAAATCTAAAGCACACTTCAAGCACAATGGCTTCAGACAAGGAACAAGTCATCGGCGCCACCACCATCGAAGAACAACTGATTCAGATGAAGGAGATGTTTGCAATGATGACGAAGACCCTTGAAGAAAAAGATTTGAAGATCGTTATGCTTGTGAGCAAATTGGGAGCACGGCATGATGAAGGATCCGTCTCTGGCTTTAAGAAAAGTGGTGACGAAGAAGAAGAGCCTCCGGTGGAAAAGGTTGAAGAAAAGCCAGAACCAGACCAAGCAGCGGCGCTCATGGGATCTCTCTCAATCAAGCAGTTGCAAAAGATGATCGCCAACACAAGGCACAGTACCAAGGGAGCTCAAATACCTCCGGGTTGTACTCCAAGCCTTACTCTAAGAAGATTGATGCCCTGAAGATGCCAAGGGGATATCAACCACCCAAATTCATGCAGTTCGATGGAATGAGGAACCCGAAACAGCACATCGCCTACTTCGTTGAAACTTGCAACAACACGGGCACTAAAGGGGACTACCTTGCCAAGCAGTTCGTGCGCTCGCTGAAAAGTAACGCCTTCGATTGGTACACCGATCTCGAGCCCGAATCCATTGACTGCTGGGAGCAATTGGAGCGAGAATTCCTCAACTGCTTCTACAGCACCCGCCGCACAGTCAGCATGCTGGAGCTGACAAGCACAAAACAGTGGAAGGATGAGCCAGTTGTGGACTACATCAGCCGATGGCGCACCCTTAGCCTTGACTGCAAAGATAGACTCTTAGAGCGCTCTTCGATCAAGATGTGCATCCAAGGCATGCAATGGGGATTGCACTACATCCTCAAAGGCATCAAATCACGGACCTTCGAAGAGCTAGCAACCCGCGCCCATGACATGGAGTTGAGCATCGCCAACCATGGAAAAAAGGAGCCAACCACCAACTTCAAAGAGAAAGTGTTTGCCCCGAAGGTGGACGAGACTGGGAAGAAGCCCGCCAAATAAGCTTTTACCGTCAACACTGCCCCCGTCAAAATCTCGTCCAAGTACAAAACGAGGGAGATAAAGAGAGGAGAGCCTTCTCGCACCCCAGACAAGTACAAAAACACCTTGAGGGAACTAGAGCAGAAGACGTATCCTTTTCCGGACTCCGACATGGCCACAATGCTGGAAGACTTGTTGGAGAAGAAGGTGATCGATTTACCCGAATGCCGATGGCCGGAAGAAATAAATCACACCGACAACCCAAGGTACTGTAAGTACCACCGCTTCATCAGTCATCCAACAGAAAAATGCTTCGTGCTGAAAGATCTCATCATGAGGCTGGCACAGCAAGGAATCATCGAGCTGGATCTTGACAATGTGGTAAAGTCAAATTATACCACCGTCACTTCCGAAACATTTGATTCGAAGTCTTCATCGCCACCGCTGGGGGCATGCTCCGAATCAAGCAAAGCTGAAGGATGGATTCATGTTGCTCCAAAGAAATGGCACATGAAGCCTACGCCTCCACCACAAGTCCACCAACCGAAAAGGGGGCAAAACAGCTTTTGCCAATCTCCAAAGCAACGGGAAATTGTTGAAGATGATAGAAATTCAACACAAAGATCGCCCATCCCCATCACGATGCGCGATTTTCTCCCGGAAGATTTCTTCAAACACCTGGTCAAAGCTCCTTGCTACAAAGATTGCGAGGAAATCTTCTCCAAAATGGCTTGACAAATCCATGTGCTGCTCCTCATTCGCACGAGCCTAAACTGCATGAACAGAAGCTCCTTGTTCGCACGAGCCTAAAACTGCATGAACGAAGGCTCCTCGCCGGCACGAGCCCAAACTGCATGGCACAATGCTCCTGGCATGCATGAGCATAAAAGGCAACACACAAGGCTCATCGCCAGCACGAGCTCAAACTGCATGGCAAAATGCTTCTCGCTCGCACGAGTCTAAAAGGCAACAACACCCCGCTCCTGGCCCACAAGAGCATAAACTGTGTACGGCAAACTAAAAAAAATATAAAATAAAAAAATAAAAAAATCCATCATTCATTTGAACTACGTGATGACTTAATCCCTCCTTAAACCGAGGGTACGTAGGCAACTTGAAACTTCAAAACTTCAAGTACAGTCACATCATCAACAAAAGAGTTAATCCTCTATGGACACGGCCTCTTCTTTGCATTTGATCGAATAGAGTTCACCACCTCCCAAGATACTTCAGAAGACCATGACTTAATATGCATGGAGTTGTCTTTTACGGGAAGAACAAACGCCTTAGGGCCAGTCAGCAGCGCGTAAAGCTTCAACGTCGTTCTACTATCTTGCAAATCGCCTTCCTTTGCAAGAACGGTGATGGTGCTGCCCTTAAAGCACTTGAAAAACACCATGACCGCAACGAAGAGTCATCCACAAGACTTCAGCAGGGCAATGGACAGTGCAACAAGGACGGCAGACAGTACAATGGCATGCGACAAATAATGCAGCGACGACGGTGCAGTAAGCGCGGTAAAAAGGGCAGCTACAAGACGGTCCTTCAAGGCACGTTACGGTAGCAAAGAAACCAAAATGCCACGCAGTCACACTATGCAACCCCGCAACGACTACTCAAGCAGTTTCTTGCACCGCACGACGACGTCATCGCCAAGGGAAAATTGCAACCAAAAGACAATACACAACGAAGCCCCAGTGCAGCCTCTTGTACAGCACCACACGGCAGCGCACCAACCGAGGGAAAACTGTAACCAAAAGGCACTACACAATGGAATCCCGGCGCAGTCTCTCGTGCAAGCACCTGGCAGCAAAGAGTACAAGTACACTCTCGTCCTGTTCACTCCACTACACTTCGGGAAGCTTCATGAGGGTCCCATCATCATGCTCTGCCTTTGTGAAATTGTTTACGTAATTCTTGGCATCACAACAAAGAAATTCGTCAGCAGGGATACACGCGTTATGATATGTATGCATGTACATATGCGATAATGGGACGATCAACTCCTATATATATATATATATATATATATATATGTACACACATACATGCATGCGGTCAAAAAAAAATTATATATATGTGTGGCTCGGCCCAAGCCCAAATGTTGCACTCCCGTGACCCATTCTCAACCACTCGGCCTAATCTTTGGTCAACATCCAAGCAGCTTCAGAAGCCCAAACTCCAACTTGTCTTCTTATCACGGCAAAGCCGCCACAGCCTCCACCCAAACGATTTCCCAGCTCGCCCATCAGGAACTTCACATTACAACGACAACGACGCCGACCCTTTCTTCGACTTGGAGCTTCTAGAAAAACTCAAGAGCTCAGTGGAATCGCGGATTGTACGGACCACAAAGACGAGGACGCCCGTGCTCACGGTGTCGGTCACAGGTGTCATGAGATTTCAAAATTGGGGAAAACATTGAAAATGATATGGATCGAGGTTTACAGGTGCATCAGTCGTTCGGAGATCCGAATTGGGACGGCTGGTTCTGCGGGCTTCATCTTAATTTCCTAGAATGATCTGAAGCATTGGGTCTCCGTGAGTACTCACGACTCAAGCTGGTTGTGGTTTGAGCTGCAGCTGGGTCGCGAGGAAGTTGATTCGTAGTTGATGGTGACAGAGAATGGGAATGAAAATTGGAAATGGTGATGTCGCTCAGCAAAGGAAAAAGGGGCTGGCGATGTCGCACAGCCCTCCACACATCCAGATTTGGGCTCACCATTTCTAAATCCCTCACAGCAACAGGGAAGGAGAGAGGACTCGTCACAGCAGGAGCTGCCCATGAATGATCTGTACCGTCGAGCGCCTCTTCCAGCTGCTTGTAGTTCTCCTGTAACGACTTGATGAGGTCCAAGCTCTGACCGGAGCCTGCCCACTGCAAACAAACTTCCGCCATGGCAGTTCGACCTCCGGACCCTCACTCTCTCCCTTCATTTCTTCAATAGTGCCTCTAAAACCCTGACGATCTGCTTGTTCTTGGATTTTCTCACCCATGATTCCAAAACCCATCTGTGGATCACACAAGCAAAATCCAAACCTGCCATGTACTTCAAACTCATGGGTGGTGGTCAGCCAGTCGGGCGTTACAACGACATGCGGGTCGACTGGTGCATATATATATATATATATATATATATATGATATAAAAAAGAAAGAAAGCGTTACCTGCTGCACGAAGGAGTTCGCCGGCGACTGCCCGTACACAGCAATGACTCCCTCTTTCTCTCCCTCCTAAGCTTGTTCAACTCCAAGACAAAGGGGCAGCTTCTCTTAAAATGTGGAGGAATTGTCTAGGTTACTGGAAGAAGCCGTGGCGAAGAAACAAGGCTGAGGAAATGAAGTAAGGATCAGATACCAGTCTAAAAAGCTTTGCAGGAATGACCTATATATACACACCAGAGATTGATGGTGCTCACATGCAAAGGAATGATGAGGCTCACAAATAATGCAGCCTGCAAGCTTTTGTTAAAGCTGGGGAAAGGCCTTAAAGAAATGCAATGCCCATGCTCTACACTATGAAACACCCTCTCTGCCCATCTTCCATCTCATGCCATGAAAAGAAAAAAAAAATATATATATATATATATATATGGTGCCTCAAAGCTGTCAAGCACCATGTAAAAAAGAAAGACAAAATGACATAAGGAGGTCACAAAAAAAAAAAAAAAAAAAAATATATATATATATATATATATATATATATATATATATATATATATATATATAAAGAGAAAGGAACGGTGATGGTCAGCCATCGAAAGAACAATTGAAATATATATATATATATATATATATATATATATATATATATATATATATATAAGAAAAGAAAAAAGAAGTTATGAAAATGCATGTGTATGCATATGACATATATACATATTTATGTATATTGTATGTGTGTAGCAAAAAAAAATGCGTATGTATGCCTATAATATATATACATATTATATATATAAAATGTATATAGAAGAGCGATAAAGTTCATTTTATTTATTTCTCTGAAAGATTACATAAGTTGGCATTCTACATGTCACACAAAAAAAAAAAATTTGTGCAAACAGGAGAGGACTCTTCAGAGACGATCACGAAAAGCCTCAGCATTTGACGGAGCTCCAGAAAGATGAAGCGCCAGAGTTTGATTTTCCGGAGCCTCAACACTTGGTGAAACTCCAGACGACAAAGGCAGAAGATGCCTCTGCAGTAACGCCACAAAACTTTGATGATCGCTCTGAATCCGAACTTCGGACTCCTGCAACTGGTCAAGCTTCCTTTTCATACTTATTGAGTAACTAGTTGCGAGCATGTGCAACTCTTTATTCTCGTGCCTGAGCCCTCTAATCTCTTGCCGAAGACTAGCCACCTCAGCCATCAAAGACTCAACCTGACGCGATCGTGCGAGAAGGCGTTGGCCCATGTTTGAGACTGAGCCTGCACACTGGACGCTGAGCGCCAGGGAGTCCTGAACAGCGAGTTTGTCAGACCGCTTGGAAAACAACCTATTGTCTCTTAGAGTAAGAAGGTTTCTAGCAACCACCGTAGCAGTTGTATCGTTCTTCATCATAGAATCCCCAACTGTAAGAGGGCCATTCGGGGATAAGAAGGACGGATGCCAAATGTTGTTTGGAGAAGACAAGTCGATATCTTCCTCGATATTCAAGTCAAGGCGGCAGTCAGATGGGCAAGACATTTCCGAATGTGTTGAAGAAGAAGAAGAGATCGGACAGATCAAGATTTCAAAAGTGCAAGAAAAGAGCTTCTACAGGTAGAAATTTAAGTGTGCTTTGGAACAAAATTCATGCCTCTAAAAAAAGAAGAAATCGAAAAGGCGTCTGCTCGCAAATCGAAGAGACGTTCCTCTCTCAAAAGTCGTGTTTGCTCAGGATCCACCAGCCGACCCCCGGATTTCAAAAAAAAAAATCGATTTTTTTTCAGATTTGTCGTCACCTGTCACATACACCCTTAGCTTTGCGAAAATTACGGGAAACTTTGTCAGAAAGCGCGTAAACCTGATTGTTCAGTCATCCACCGACTGCCGACAAGAGTAAGAGAATAGTACCGGTTGTGAAGAAATTCCTATAAGTGGCTACCTTCGCCCTCCATGGCAAAGGCAGGTTCACTCAACACTTCTTCATCTCCAAGAATGCATTCCCAAAGAAACCTCTCGAGCTACTCAGTGTTCTTCATCCCTTGGAGCACCTCAGAAAACAAATCATCAAGAGCAAAAGTATTTCATATCATGAAGGTTAAAAGCAAAAGTATCTCATATCATGCTTTCTCCTCACCTTCATCTGAATAACAGGGAGAAAGAGAGATCCTGATTGCTTACCTAGTCTTGCAATCGAGTACTCGTCTTCGAGCCCTCCCAGCCCAGCTCAAGAATAAACCTGTGGAGAGATACTTCTTCAAAAACAAAAGTATCTCACAGACGAAGCAGGAGGAGTCTGAGTTGCATCGAAGAGCAGAATGAGTCTGAGTTGATCCAAGAACTCGAAAAGATGCCAAACCTGCGTGGAGAACTGATTACTTAAAGCATGTGGAGACAACATGCTGATTCATCCTCAACTACGCTGAGGATCACTTGCAAGTAAAAAAGCTCCCCAACCCAGTTCAAGAATCAACTTGTGGAAAGATACTTCTTCAAAACCAAAAGTATCTCATATCAGCAGGGTCGAAGGCAAAGGTATCTTATGGCACGATTTTCCTTTACCCTTGCTCTTGCCTGTAGAACAAGGGAGGAGGAAAGCAATCAGTTGGCACGTGGAAAGATTGAACAGAGAAACAGACCAACACTTCTACCTCGTGCCTGCCTTCCATGCAAAAGAAACAAAGGCGAGAAGAATGCAGCATGGGCCGTACAAATGCACCTGCTAATTTATCCTCAACTAAACCAAAAATATCACTTGCCATATGAAGCCGCTTGTGGTCCAACAACCTCCAAAATCAAGCCGCAACGGCCCTTGGAGAAATCAAAAGCCCGATTCAAGGTCAAGTATCCAACACTCTCGAATCGACCTTCAAGATCAAGTCTCAACGGCCCTTGGAGAAATCACAAAATCGATTCAAGATCAAGTGTCCATCACCCTTAAATCAAAACCAGTTCAAGATGAAGTCTGTGGAAAGTCAACAAGCACAACAAATACACGTGCCGATTCGCCCCAGCAAAGTTGAATAGATCTCAACCCCATTCAAGATCAAGCCTCAACGGCACTTGAAGGAGATCCCAACCCGATCTAAAATCAATTCGAGACGGCCTTTGGATCGACGTCTACATTAAGGGACTTCAAAACGCATCTTCTACACGTGACAAGCACATGTATACGACACGCTTTGAAGTGGGGGCATTTGTAGACATTGAAATTTCGGTAAAATAAATGTTGACCAATAATTAAAATTTCAACGCTCACGTGTCACATAAATTTTACACGTAGTGTATAACTCGACGAAAAATCAAAAAGAGTCAGAAAAGCCATCAAACAAGACACGTGTCAACACCTAGCAGAAACGACTTATTTCATCTGATTATTTAAATCCAAAAAATCCAGTTTTGAAATTCTATAAATAGGAAGCCATTCCATTCATTTAGGACACCAATTCACAAATACATTTCTCTACTCCCAAATTGGAAGAGAATTCTCTTAAAGTTCGTTCATCGTTCTTCGTTCTTCGTTCATCGTTCTTCAAGATTCAAGCCCCAACGGCCTCTGAAGAAACGCTCATCCATCCTAAGATCAAGCCACCAAAGGCCCTTTGGATCAACACGACATCAACTTTCTTCATCAAATCCCTGAAGAAACGCTCATCCATCCTAAGATCAAGCCACCAAAGGCCCTTCGGATCAACACGACATCAACGTTCTTCATCAAATCCTTGAAGATCATCCTCGTTCATCCCAAGAATCAAGCTCCAAACAGCCCCTTCGAATCAACACAACATCAACAAATCCACATCACTGTTCATCCGTTCTTCAAGATCAAGCCCCGACGGCCCTTGAAGCAACATTCATCCACCTTCCAAGATCAAGCCCCGACGACCCTTGGATCCACACATCCATTCTTCAAGAATCAAGCCCAAAAGCCCCTTGAAGTTCATCCATCGTTCATCGTTCTTCGTTCGTCGTTCGTCGTTCATCCATCTTCAAGAACAAGCTCAAAAGCCCTTGAAGATCCGTTCGTCATTCAACGTTCATCCAACTTCAAGATTCACGCCCCAACGGCCCCTGAAGATCCGTTCATCCAACTTCAAGATCAAGCCCAACAGCCCTTGAAGAAACTTCCCCCTGTTCATCCAAGATCAAGCATCGATGGTCCTTGGATCAAGTCCACAAATCAAAGTCTTACAGAGATCGAATCAGAGGAACAAATAGAGATTGTAACCCAAAATCATCAAATACAAATATTATTTTGTACACGTGTTCTTGTTGCTTTCAGGAAATTTTCGTGTTTACAGACACATTTGACATAGTATTGTGTTCAACGAGGTTCAAAAAGCACAAATATATATTTGTACTCTATAAAAATAAAAGGGTCCAAATCAACTGTGTTCTTAGCCCTTTGTTTTTGGTAGGAACTGAACATGTTAAAGAAGTTTCCATTGTTTTTGGTAGGAACTGAACATGTTAAAGAAGTTTCCAACAAACATATATGACAAATAAACAATCTTTGAGCCATTAGATGAACTTTCAAATTCAGATTAACAAGATTATGTCGATTTAAAAATTGGGAGAGTTTTCGTATGTTATACGTGGTCGTGTCACATAATTCTTCTCGAAAGAGTCAAACATTTTGAAGTGATGCAAAAAAAACTAATTATAAAAGGTGATGGTGGTTAATATAAGTACATATATGCTCAAAACTGAAAAGTGAAACGAAGTCTTGGATATGTGGGGTGGTGAAATGCTCAGATGGTTTTGCATTTACATATAAGATACCAAACTTGATTATTGACTTAACAATTAATTAGTTAAAAACTTAATCATACAAATTACAAACACACATGCGGGCCTGAAAACTTGAAATATGGCAGAGAATGTATAACAAAGAGTAGTGCTATCAACACACTTTTTTTTCCTCTCACACGCCCTTTTTAATTTTCGATTGTCAGATTGAATGAATTGAAAGAAGATCAATTGACAAAAATTAACAAGAGTGTGTGAGAGGTAAAAAGAGGTATGTGAATCGCATTACCCATAAGAAAAAGAGATAACTGATTTAATTAATTTATAGTTCATGAGTGGTTCATGCTGACCACCGAAGGTGATGAGGGTGATGATGATGTTGGAGAAGGCCAGAGCTGGGCTTTCTTCACCTTGGATACGCTTGAGAGCACACCCAATGGGGTCACGTCCCCCATCACCGTGACTTTCTTTGTCGGGAAATCTATGCTAAATGAAGTCACTCCTGCAGAAATTCAGCATCGCATTACAGAAACATCATCTATTATTTCAATTTTCATTCCAAGTGAGGTTGCACATAACATTAACATGCTTGAATAAGGACTATCTCAATAAACAAAAAAAATTATTAACTTCTTGGAAAATGTCTGACATTATAACATATGAAGTTTTCTGACATGAGAATATTCTGTACATCCCGCTACTGACAAACTCACAATACAAACACCTAAACTAATTTGTTTTTTTAATACAAAACTTATTTGGTTTGAAGTATAAAGAAATGTATGCAGATGTAATTATTAGATATATACAAATTTATACGAAATTTTAAGTATTTTTTTCTTTCTCCATCTAGTAAATAACTATACCTTCCATTTTAGAGAGATGCTTTCTCACTTTTCCTTCACAACCCTTGCAGTGCATTGACACCCTCAAAACAACAACCTACAACAGTTGAACAACTATATGCATGAGCTCAATTGTCCAATAGCAAAAAATAAAAAGAAACAGAAGAAAAATGAAAATTAGGTTTACCTGGTGACGAAAACGAGTAGAAGAAGACTTCAAATCAGTATTAGAATGGCCATTTGTGCTCATCAAGCCTCTAGGCTTCGAGGGTACTTGAGGAGGAGCAAACGCAGCCGAGAGATTCTTATGATCGGGCTTCGGTATCCAGTCCATGAAGGGCGAGTCACTTAAGAGAAACCGAGAAGAAGAAGAGCCATTAGTACTGTTAGTCCTTGTCAAGTCATGTATGTCAGCAGAGCTTTTTCTGCGTAACTGACTCTGTGCACTAAAAAAACTCTTTCTACATTTCTCGTAAAACGGTTTGGGATCGATAGGTAACTGAGATGAGCAAGGGGCATGGTGAGTTTGACGATAAGGTTGGTTTTTCAGTTGATCACGATCACGAAGATGATAGTGATGACGACGGTCAAGGGGCCCGGGGCCTTGGCGGACCATAGCACGTTGGTCCGGGCTAGAGCAAATGTCCGTGGAAGCTGGAGATGCACAGAAAATATCCATTCCTTTCATGGCTAACTGGAGAATAACTTGGACTAGAAATGGGGTAGCTTTGGTTTGGTGAAGATTGAGGAGAAATAGAAGAGTGAATGAGTGATACAAGGATCGATTTTCTTCAAAAGAGGCCAACTAGTCTCCTTTTAAATTAGGTTGCTGGATGAAATGGAAAGCCAAAGAAAAAAGATGTAGTTCTGATCAGGCCCCACATCAAGGAATAGAAGAAACTCCAGATTTTTGTGTTCGGAATTTGCGAATTAAGAGATTTGAACCACTCATTTTTAATCATACGGCTCTATTGACCCACTTAAAAAACACTTAAAAACTTGAACGCTTGAATCTCTTGGTCCAGACTTAGGACATAAAGATTCGAAGGGAATCTCATTCCTAGATGGAAGAATTCTTGCAACCATTGCACTATTCTAATGGCATCATTCATTCATTCAATAGACGTTTATTATTTGTCTAATAAACATTTGATACATGAGGAATCAATGACAAAAGAGAATCTCTTAGAAGAGAGAGGATGATAGTACCTCAGAAGATTAGAAGTGATCCATTAGTCTTTCAAAGTTCGAAGTCGTGAATTTTTTTAATACTGAAAATCTCATTTCCCATTGATTTGAGAGGTGGGGATAATTTGATTAAAGTTGTGGTCATCTTTGTGTGGTACGCTAGCTCAACCATTTCTCTAAAAGTAGGAGCTAGTTCTATTATTGTTACATCATTGTTTCTTGGGTAAATTACACCATACTCCTTCAAGTTTGAGGTCTATTACAACCCCATACAACATGTTTAAAATATTTCACTTTCATACATCAAGTACTATTTTATTTCAATTTCATACCTCCGTTACATTTTTCATCTATTGAACCGTTAAGTGCTAACGCGGCTGCCAAATGTGTGCCACGTGGCAAAAAAAAATTTAATTTCTTTTTAAAAAAACCTGAATTTTTACAGGAAAAAAAAACTCGAGAGCTGGGCTACTTTTTTTTTTCTTTCTTCTCTTTCTTCTTCTTCTTCTTCTGGTCGCTGAGCTACTTTTTTTTTTCTTTTTTTTTTCTTTCGTCTTCTTCTTCTTCTCCCCTTCTTCTTCTTGTCGCTAGGCTACTTTATTTTTTTTTCTTCTTCGCTGGGGGAGGGGGGGGATTTTTTCTTCCTCCATTCTTCTTCTTCTTCTTCCCTTCTTCTTCTGGTTGTTGGGCTTCTTCTTTTTTTTTTTCTTTTCTTCTTCTGGTCGATGGGCTTCTTTCTTCTTCTTTTTTTTCTTTCTTCTTCGCTGGGGGGGGGGCATTTCTTCTTCCTCCTCTTTCTTCTTCTTCTTCTGGTCGCTGGGTTTCATCTTTTTTTTTTCTTTCTAAAAATTCAGGTTTTAAAAAAAAATTAAATTTTTTTTTGCCACGTGGCACACATTTGGCAGCCACGTCAACACTTAACGATTTAATGGAGGGAAAATGTAACGGAGGTATAAAATTGAAATAAAATAGTACTTGATGTATGAAAGTGAAATATTTTAAACATGTTGTATGAGGTTGTAATAGACCTCAAACCTGATGGGGTATGATGTAATTAATTTACCCTGGTTCCTTTTATTTACTTTTATTCTTTTCGATCATTCATTTTTTAAGAACCATTGTTTTACATTTGACCCTCGCCATGCCTATATAGCATGAATGTCCCTATGGTTGTCTAGTTGGGTGCGAATCACATTTGGTTTTCTCACATATAGAGAATATGATTGTCACTTGTCAGGCTCTATACGTTGTTGAAGAAAATTATGAGTTCAAATTTGATAAATTAATTTTTTTAAAGAAAAAAACTCGATATTTTATTATGCGTGTACGGCCCAAAGCCAACAAGATTTTCAATTTTGTGAAGGTCGGCTTTCTTGTGCATGTACATTTACTAATTTACTCTTAAATGTTATGCTAATCAAGCATGAATTAGTTTCCTAAGCACCTTTGGACTAGATCTCTATCTATTTTATACATTATTTTTTTAAACCTTGATAACTAGATTTGAAACAAAACAACCACCTTTAATGCTGGATGGTGCCAAATTAGTTTCCTAAGCAATAGGAACTTCAAAATAATTATAAGCGACAAAGCAATGGGCAATAATGGTTGGATGGTGCCAAATTAGTGTAACTGGGAGAAGATGGCAGTGGGTCAAAGCATGATAATCTGGCCACTTAGCTTAAAACAAACATAATTTATTAATTTTACACATTAAATCAGAACCTAAAAATGTAAAGGGGATGTTTTACCGACCTCCTTAGTTGGACATTCTCGTCTTACTTTTTTCGTTTCTCATTCTTATCTTATAATACTGCACGATGATTAGAACGTTCTACTTTCTACTTTGTCCCAAACTTTGCTGCAGTTTACTGTACAGCATTGCATACCTGCTTGCTGGTCATACAGAATGTCCAGTATCCTGATTCTATTTAGCTGTTATTAATTGTTATTTGATTGTGGAATGATTACGCATGGGAAATGGGATAAATGGCTGAGTTGTGTTCCATCAAACATTGGCATTTTGCACCCAGACTGGGCCAAACCCCCTAGTGACATCTTTTTGTAGATGAAGCACAAAGTTGTAAACCACAAGTATTGTAACCATCGATTGCCCTCTGATTAGCTGGGAATTGCAAAGATGATTATTTCCTTCTGATTAATTTTCATGGAAAGCTTCTCCTTTTGACTAGGGTTGAAATGGGCATCCATCATTGCCTTGATTAATTGATGTTACAAAGATTTGTTAGCTGAAATTCGTGAGCATTGATTTTTGAACTTCTTGTAATGCAGAGCAATGATTCTTTTAGTAAACTTCATTATAATTTCTATCCAAACTAAAGGGTTTAGGAGGGGGGGGGGGGAATTGGAAATTCTAGTGGGGTTAACCAAAAAGATCATTACTTCATATATTATAACAAGTTAAGGGACCATATTCACGAATTTTTATTTCAGGAACCAAAGATCCTATTAATTGAAATTCGATGACCATTCTCAAATTATCTTTCCATAAAATTGAACTAACTCATCATTTGGTTCCTCAATTTGAAAGATGATCAATGTTGCTCATAAATCTTACAATTGCACATCATTCATTACAATCATTTGTCTTAGTCTTACCATCAAATACCTACCGAAGTTTGATCATGACTAAACTGACTCTGGCAAAAAGCTGTTACTACCATCTATGATTTTTTTTTATAAGCATCAGGTATAAGGGAACTAAACATAGAACCTATTAAAGCGTTTTTAACCACTTGAATTATTAACTCATTACCATCAACTATACTGTAAATACAACAATACAAGTTTACTAAATCTTTTTTTGGTCAAGAAGTTTATTATAGCTATGGTAACTATAACTGTAGCTTAAACTCACCATGACCAACTCCAATGGTCGGGTAAAAACTATTTTTTTAGCTCGAAAAGTTTAGGGTCTGTTTGGTAGTGTACTTGAATCCAACTTTTTAAACTCAAAAACAGTTTTCAAGTTTTAGGTCTTAAAAACTTGTTTGGTATGACTATTTTTAAAAACTGAACTCAAGACTAACTAAAAAATATAGTTTATTCCTTAAAAACATAAAAAGTGTTGTAGGCCTAATTGAGTGAGCGATCTAGGAAGAGAGAGAGAGGGGTGGTGCGGCAAGCTTAGGAGAGAAGAGAGATTGATTTGATTGTGAGGTGTGTTTTAATTCACCCCATTGTGCCTCTATTTATAGTGGTAGAAAGGACAAACCATTTCCCATAAGGATTACAATACTTAATGAGTAATCTACTCCTAATAGGAATATAAGATACATTCCTAATCTATTAGGATTTACACAATCACATTCCTATACTTTAGGACTGCAACACTCCCCCTTGAGTGTGTAAATACTCAAAGCACCATCGCATCAGATCTTCAGCAGATAAGGTTGAATAGTTGATGAAGTCGTCGGCACAACGGGTATTCGCGAGTCTCAAATTTATGTTGAAGTATGCATTTGTAAAAACTCACAAAAAACCTCGCTATGGTAAAACCCATAATAGGCAAAACCCATAGACTAAGGAGAAAAGTAAGAAAGTATGCATAATGTCTAAACATTCGTCGAACTGGACGAAGGTAGTGAACTCAACGGAGTATGATCATCCCAGGATGGGTGCCTCGTTAAAACCTAGTTAGGTAGCAAAAACCCAGTGGGAAAAATGCTCCTAATCGTAGGGAAAAAGAGTACATTAAGATCATGTGAGTATACTTCTAGATACTCCCCCTGAGTTAGACATAACTTCTAAATAAGAGAACTACAAGCGATTTAACTCAGATAATTTACGCATACCGATTCCTTGGACAAGCTTCTGGAAAGTAGACTTGGGCAATGACTTGGTGAAGAGATCGGCCAAGTTGTCTTGGGAACGGATTTGCTTGACTTCAATGTTCTGATGCTGCTGCTGCTGGTGTGAGTAAAAGAAGTTTGGCGCTATGTGCTTGGTGTTGTCTCCCTTGATGTATCCCTTCTTTAACTGCTCGATACATGCGGCATTGTCTCCAAAGATCGTCGTAGGAAGGTCAACGACTGATGTAAGACCACTAGTACTTCGGATATGTTCCATAACTTCTTTCAGCCAAAAGCATTCACGCGTTGCTTCATGTAGGGCGAGAATCTCAGCATGGTTCGACGAAGTAGCCACTAGTGTTTGCTTGGTAGACCTCCAAGATATAGCGGTGTCTCCAACGGTAAAGACATAACCCGTTTGAGAACGTGCTCTATGTGGGTCAGACAGATATCCAGCATCTGTATAACCAACAAGGCGAGAACCATCCCGAGGACCGTAAGGGGCGGCAACACTCGGTGATTCGTGGGTATAGAACAAGCCCAAATCCGTTGTACCCTTGAGGTAGCGGAAAACGTCTTTAACACCATTCCAGTGCCTGCGTGTGGGCGGATTGCTGTATCTTGCCAAAAGATTAACAGCGAAGGAGATGTCGGGTCTAGTGCACTGAGCCAAGTACAATAAAGCCCTAATTGCACTCAGGTAAGGAACTTCGGGTTCCAAAATCTCTTCCTCATCCTCCTTTGGACGGAAGGGATCTCGTTTAGCATCTAGAGTCCGAACGACCATTGGTGTACTCGAAGGCTTCGCTTTATCCTCATTAAAACGACGCAACACCTTTTGGGTGTAGTTCGATTGATGTACTAGGATTCCATCCGAACAATGCTCGATCTCCAGGCCGAGACAGTATCGAGTTTTTCCAAGATCCTTCATCTCAAATTCCGATTTCAAGTGTGCAGCAATTCCTTCAAGCTCTGCAGGAGTCCCAATGAGGTTCATGTCGTCGACATAAACTGCAACGATTGCAAATCTGGAATGTGACTTCTTTATGAACACGCATGGGCATAGTTCATTGTTCACATAACCCTGACTTGTCAAATATTCACTCAGACGGTTATACCACATCCGCCCGGATTGTTTCAATCCGTAGAGTGACCTCCTCAACCTAATTGAGAGAGTGTTCCGTGGTCTAGAACTATTTGAGCCAGTCAATGGAAGTCCTTCTGGAACTTTCATATATATTTTCGTATCTAGATCCCCATAGAGATACGTGGTTACCACGTCCATAAGCTGCATATTCAGTTTTTCAGAAACTACCAAACTGATTAGGTAGCGGAACGTTATGACGTCCATTACGGGAGAATACGTCTCCTCGTAATCAATTCCAGGGCGTTGAGAGAAGCCTTGCGCTACGAGGCGTGCTTTGTATCGCACTATTTCATTCTTCTCATTACGCTTCCTCACGAAAACCCACTTGTAGCCAACGGGCTTCACACGTGGTGGTGTAGGAGCGACTGGTCCAAACACTTTACGTTTCGCGAGCGAATCGAGTTCGACCTGGATTGCTTGCTTCCAGTTTGACCAATCGGTTCTACGTCGGCATTCATCGACGGAACGTGGTTCAATGTCATCGCTAAGCATGATGTCAGTAGCTACTGAATACGAGAATGCGTCGTCGACGATCATCTCATTCCTATTCCAAACCTCATCCAATACTGTGTAATGGACCGAAATCTCGCGATTCTCGGGAGGCCGGCATGTTTCATCTGAAGCATCACCGTAATCTAGAATAACCTCATGCGTTGGAACCGATGAGTGAGCGATGGTCGGATTCAAACTAGGGTCACTAGTTGGTGCCATTTTCCTCTTCCGGGGTTGTGAATCCTTTGAACCAGGTGGTCTGCCACGCTTCAGGGTCGGAGCAGATGATTGGCTAGCCGCCAATGTACCGTGCCGCGTGGAAGTTGCGGCCTCCCCTCCTTCGGGGACGGTCCGGCCTTCCCAGGCGGGTGGTTGACGTACACGGGGTACATCTATCCTTGCAGGTGTGTTTGCAGCAGGTATATGTGATCTTGTCACTTTAGCTAGATCATTAAAAGCATCTGGCATGCTTTGAGCAATGCTCTGAAGATCTATAATTCGACGCACTTCAGTTTCAGACTGAGCAGTGCGGGGATCTAAATGAGACATAGTGGGAGCATACCACGACAATTCGCGGCGTTCTACGGGAACGTTAGCATGCTTATCTCCCCCTAACGCCGGGAAGACTGTCTCATCAAAGTGACAATCCGCAAAACGTGCGGTGAAAAGATCTCCTGTCAAGGGTTCTATGTATCGAACAATTGATGGCGAATCATAACCGACATAGATTCCCATTTTTCTCTGAGGACCCATTTTGGTACGTAGTGGCGGCGTTATTGGCACATAAATGGCGCACCCAAACACTCGTAAATGCGAGACGTCAGGCTCGTATCCAGTGACCAACTGTAACGGTGAATGTGGTTGGGTAGCGGTGGGCCTCAGACGGACCAACATGGTTGCGTGCAATATTGCATAGCCCCAGGCAGATACCGGCAGTTTGGTTCTCATAACCAAAGTCCGAGCTATCATTTGAAGGCGCTTTATGAAAGCTTCTGCCAGGCCGTTTTGGGTGTGAACATGGGGTACAGGATGTTCCACATCAATCCCTACGGACATGCAATAATCGTCAAAGGTCTGTGACGTAAACTCTCCAGCGTTATCCAATCGAATCGACTTAATCGGATAATCAGGGTGGTGAGCCCTTAGCTTAATGATTTGAGCTAGGAGTTTAGCAAACGCGGCGTTGCGTGTGGACAACAAGCAAACATGTGACCATCGTGTCGATGCATCAACCAACACCATAAAATATTTAAATGGTCCGCAAGTTGGTTGGATTGGTCCACAAATGTCCCCTTGAATCATCTGAAGAAATTTAGGGGGGTTGTGAATAATCTTTGTATATGAGGGTTGAGTATTCAACTTCCCCAAAGAACACGCTTTGCATGGTGGGAGTCCAACATGAGGATGTAACTTGTGCCCGTGTGATGATTTGAGGATACGGCGCATCATGTCACGTCCAGGATGTCCCAAACGGTCATGCCAAAGCAACAAAGTGTCCTGGAACTCAAGCATAGGGCCGGCCACACTGTGGGCTTCTATGCCCCGAATGGTTGTGATGTACAACCCATTCGGCATACGTTCCAACTTCTCGTGAATACGTTTCTGGCCATATTCGTATGAAGTGATACAAAGAAATTCAGAACCATGATCTTCCGTGGTTTCAATATGATATTTATTATCTCGAATATCTCTAAAACTCAGCAACGTTCTTCCGGAACGTGGAGAATAGAGTGTCTCCTTAATGGTCAAGATAGTACCATTAGACAACATGATACGTGCCTTTCCGTATCCTTCAACCAGGTCGGATGAACCTGCGAGGGTTGTCAAAGGAGATTTCTGGGGTATTAAGTTAGTAAAATAGTGATTTTCACGCAAGATGGTGTGCGTGGTTGCACTATCTGCCAGACAACTAACTTCCCCACTAGACATACCTAGAAATAAATTGATTGAATTGGTCACATGCATAAATATAAGTCCATTCATTCAATTAAGCAATTCGAGAAAATAATATCCATTCAAATAATAATCCATAATTCAAAACAAATCAAAACCAAACAAATTATTCCAAATACTTAGAAAAATTGTTCAAAAATTTAAACCATAAACCTAAATAAATAGGAGATAGGGCCGGCCACTCCTAGTGGGTTCGGCCACTAGGGGTAAACACCCTAAAAACATGTCTAAATTTATTCGTCCATAGGGGCTGACGCCTCCTGAAAATCTGATATCTCCATGGATGTGGTTGCATCTTCCGGACGATCCACAGCTGCAAAGTTAAACTCACGATGTGTATGATACTTGGCAATAGCCTCAGGGGAAGCTCGGCATACGCGTGACCAATGATCCTTTGATCCACAGCGATAGCACATGTCCAGTTCAGTAGAAGCAGACTGACTGGGAGCTTTGCCCTTGTTCTTGAAGTTTGGGACCTTAGGGGCGAGTGGTGGACGCTGCTGGGTCACAATCATTCCCTTAGGTGCGGCTCTATGTTGACCTTGGGCTCGTGGTGGAGCTTGTTGCCTATTACCACGACCACGACGATTCGTACGTCGTTTATGGCTGCTAGAAAATATGGCATGTGCTTCAGGCACAGCGTTCGAGCCAGTCGGTCGAGCTTGATGATTTCTCATCAAAAGCTGGTTCTGCTTTTCAGTGAGAAGTAAAACAGAGATTAGATCCGAAAACTTGGTGAATTTATGTGCCTTATATTGTTGCTGCAGGACAATATTGGTGGCATGGAAGGTCGAATAGGTCTTCTCCAGGAGATCTGATTCGGTGAGTTCCACTTTGCAGAATTTCAACAAAGAACGGATTCTACAAACTTCAGAGTTGTATTCATTCACGGACTTAAAGTCCTGGAAGCGAAGATGCTGCCAATCGTGTCTTGCTTCAGGCAAGTAGATGTCTTTCTGGTGATCGAAACGGTCAGCCAAAGCAAGCCAGAGGGTGCGTGGGTCCTCCTCAGCGAGGTACTTGGTCTGCAGTGCATCATGGATGTGTCTTCGAATGAAGATCATTGCAGTAGCCTTCTGAGCTTCGTCAACAGGTTTGTCAGTGACGGGTGCCTCGATGGTGGCTCTAATACCCTTTGCAGTTAGATGGAGCTTCACGTCTTGAACCCACTTTAGATAGTTTCTTCCAGAGACTTCTAGAGCGGAGAAATCGAGCTTGTTCAAGTTCGACATGTCCCTAAAACAGAGGGAGAAAAAACGTGAGTAGTCATATGGTAAGCCATAGACATATATCGTAGAACATACAGGTTCTATTAGACATGTAGTGGTTTAAATCATGCATGAAAACTACAGGTTTCATGTGGTATGTTTTGAATGAAAACTTCAGGTTTCAAAGGCACTAAAATTGAAACTACAGGTTCAATTTAGTTTTATGAACAATTAGTTCATAATGAGAGGTTCCTGCAAGAAACACAGAATACAATATACAAATATACATATAGTGGATTTGAGGTTCTTCGGGAACTCAAGTGTGAGAGCTTCGTTACTACGAAAGTATGTGACGGTTCAAAGTATAAAAATAAATTATTGAATCGTTAATGTCCAAAAAATGAGCTTCAGGTCAATAATTTTGGATTCATAATCAGATTAATGAACTGCAGGTCAATTTTAATTAATTTAATAAATCGGGCCATACGGGGCGATTGTAGAAGCAAAATAATATTAAAATAATATTATTGGGTCGAAAGTATAGCCCCAAAATAATTTGGGCTTAGTGTCGTGGGAATGGGGCACGGTTTGGGTGTCTTAATCAGAAGACAAGGCCCAAAATAATTGGATGGTGGCTGCAGGCCACGGGTAGAAGGTAGGCCCCCAGCCGAGCTGGGTTTGGGCTGATAGGGCGTACGGGGGAAGGCCCAGCCACCAGGCTGGCGTTATGCGGGCCGCAGGGCGAAGCCCATGTGCAGGCCGTGACACAGGGAAGGCCCAGCGAAGGCTGGGTTTGCGGGTCAATGTGGCCGAGGGCTGCAGGCCCAGTAACGGAAACAAAGCAGGCCAAAGCCTGCTGTTGCTTGCGCGGCGCAGGAATGGTGCAGTGCACCCATTCCGATTTTCCCATCTTTTTTTTTTTTTTCAATTCCCTTAGGGTTTTAGGAAAAAACCCTAACTTGCTTCTAATTTATTGTTATAATTTGACTCACAAATTCCACATAGCAATTTTAATTTTGCAATGCATGAAACAAATATATATATTGACAAATATATGAACATATACAATATATATATCGAAAGGAAAATATAAACATAGAGGGGTTCATGCATCATGGGGAATGTTTTCATGCTTCGTGGACGTTTCAAATATCTTCTTTTATTTTAAGCGTACCTGATTAGCAGAAAACGAATAAGCCTTTGAATATTTGGTGGATGAAAGCCTCATCCAACGATGCGTCAATTCCTTAGCTTCTGGCAAGAGCGTGCTGATAACGTGTTGTAGGCCTAATTGAGTGAGCGATCTAGGAAGAGAGAGAGAGGGGTGGTGCGGCAAGCTTAGGAGAGAAGAGAGATTGATTTGATTGTGAGGTGTGTTTTAATTCACCCCATTGTGCCTCTATTTATAGTGGTAGAAAGGACAAACCCTTTCCCATAAGGATTACAATACTTAATGAGTAATCTACTCCTAAAAGGAATATAAGATACATTCCTAATCTATTAGGATTTACACAATCACATTCCTATACTAAATAGGACTGCAACAAAAAGTGAGTTTTTAGAGTTTTTAAACTTAAACTCACTCATTTCTTTTCTCTCCCTCCTCCCCTCTCACTCCAAATATATCTCTCTCTTTTCTTCTTTCTTTCTCCTCTTTTTTTTTTTACTTTTTTTGTCCATACTCTAATCCAATCAAATTTAAGTCGTAAGATTTAAAAATTTTAAATCGCAAACCAATCAAGTTTTTGAGTCTTAAAGAAAATTGTTTTCAAGAAATGTTCTTAAGAAATGTTTTGAGAAATGATAAAAAATTTCAAATAAGATACCAAACAGGCCCTTAGGTTTCAACTCAAAAAAAATAGTTTTTCTTCTCCAATGATTTTGGCTTAAAATTTTAGCTTGAGATTATAAAAAGATAAGTTCAGGCTTTTTTTTATTGGTAACTTTTTTTTTTTGTAAATTTATGAACACTTTAACTTAAAAATGGTTAGATTCCAATAAATAATGAAAAATCATTAAATATGTTTCATCTTCTAATACAAACGTTTTAACCCATTGCTTTTGTTTGCAATAGAGAGAAACAGTTTTAGAAGTGGGTAGAAAGAAAATTAGAAGAATTTTACAAGAAAAGTGAATTTTGTGTGGATATTTGAATAAATACATAGGTATTTATAGAATTTTTTGGTGAATTTAGTTTAAATAATTTTTTTAATTGTTTTGGCCATTGGATTTAGTTTTGAAACATTAAATCTTTGATTTATCGTTAAATTTGATCATATTCGATTTCATTCATTAAATTTAATCCATTTTTTATATTTAAAAAATAAAATTTGAATTTGGACCGTGAAACCAAAATTACCCTCGGGCGAGGATTTGTTTGACCGACAAAGCTGTCAGAAGTGGGTCATACCCGCTGCAGCTTTGTCGCGCGCGGGACATTGACGCATCCTTTTTTTTTTTCTTGCGCATGCATGTATAGTGGTGGGCCAGAAAATAGGTTTGGGTTTTTTGGGCTAAAACTTCCCAAATATTAGATTTTGTCCTAAAACTTGTTTAGGCCCAATGGTTAGACATGGTCGGGCGGGTTTAAAACCTAATTTTAGGTTTTAACCCACCTATTGGAGTTGGACTAAGCATAAAGCCTAAAAGGAGGAAGTCCTTAGTAATTGAAGGGCTCATTTGAAAGTGTTTTTAAAATGACTGAAATCGTTTTTAGAGAAAATATCTTTAGGTTCTAAAAGCACTTGAAGTGCTTCTTCCAGGAAGAACTTTAAGTGTTTTTTTAAGGACTCACTTGAGTAAAACAGTTATGTGCTTCTTTCACGAAACACCTCAATTACTTTTTTAAAATTCACTTGCATTTTTACTTAGACTTAGTTTCAAAAATATATTTATGAAAAACGCTTGTAGCCATTTTAAAATCACTTCCAAACGAGTCTTAGATCTTACGAGCATCCAATTAATTTAGGGTTTTTCCCTACTAAAGAAGAAGAGGTGAGAGCTGACTACCTGAATGACCCAAATCCATATCCATTTTAGTCCAACGACTCAAATAGAGAATGGACTCAATGAATCCGCAATCACTTTGAGCCCAAATCTAACGTGAAAAGACCAAAGCCACAAATTAGGGTTTTAGAAACATATAGCTATTAAAACCGCTCCCCAAGTTCTAGGGTTACACTTCTCGTCTCCACCTCCTTCTTCCAAAGCGAGCAATACAGACTGCAGCAATGGGTACGATCTGCAAAATTATCATCCTCTCATCAAATTTCTTCTGAAATCTAATATGGGTTGTTCTAATTTAACTTTTTTTTCTTAATTTTTTGATGTAATAGCGAGGATTAAGGTCCATGAGCTCAGGCACAAAACCAAGCCTGATCTTTTGGCTCAGCTGAAGGATCTGAAGGCAGAGCTCGCTCTTCTCCGAGTCGCCAAGGTCACCGGCGGAGCCCCCAACAAGCTCTCCAAAATGTACCCTCTCTCTCACAGTCTAATTTTATTGATTGATTGATTTGTAGAGTTTTGTTCAAATAATTTTTCGTTTGTGTCTGTGATTTCAGCAAGGTGGTGAGGCTTTCAATCGCTCAGGTGTTGACGGTGATGTCCCAGAAGCAGAAGGCGGCTCTGAGAGAAGTCTACAGGAATAAGAAGCTTCTTCCTCTCGATTTGCGTCCCAAGAAGACTAGGGCCATCAGGAGGCGTCTCACCAAGCACCAGGTACTGCTAAATCTGCATCTCATTTCAAACCATTTTCGATTTAAATGGTTAGTGCGTAGTGACTCGGGCCTGGTTGATGGTTTAAAAGTTGTGGCTAAGCAGGGAAGTTTGCGAGTATGCTTTTTGTTATATGCTTCCTTTGCCTGGATATGATATGTATATAGGCCATGTAATACTCGTTTTATTGTGTTGTCGACGACCCCTTTTAATGATTTTGTGAGAAATAAGTAAAATGACCGTCTGAGAGACCGGACTTAGTATCGGGGGATGAAAAGTAATGTGTTGGTATGTTAGATGTTTTTCCTTTTAATTCAATAGTTCGTATACAGTTTAGGCTTTAGGATCTAGATGCAATTGTTTAACCTTTGTTTGACCTGATCATGGTTAAAATAAAAGACACAATTAAGATTCCCAAGATCGCGGCGGCTATATAACTTCATTGTTTTTCGATCTGATCCCGCAAGCATATCTTAGCTGATAAGCTCAAATTTACATATGACAAGGAGTGATCTAGAGAATCTCTCTATCTGGTCTGGCTACTATGTGTTCCTGTTTGAAATTTCAGGTTCAGTCTTTCTTGGTGTTTGCAATCATATGGGAGAACGGCTCTTCTACTTGATTTTCCTAGATAGACTAACTTGAGTGCAAATTTACTTCGTCTGGTTAAGATAGTCTTGTGAGTAGGTTAAGTTTTTCTTTTTTACCAGGATCTTATATGATTCCAGTAGTTGGGGAATTCCTATTGGTTACTATTTGGATTTATTGATGCTTTTCCTTGCTCTATTGCTTTATGATTTTTTCAGTTTAACATCTATCAGCACTGTCGTATAGTTGATAGATATGAGCTCGAGTTTTGTGAATTGCTGTATTGTTCTGTCTATCGTCCCCCTCCCCTCCCCTCCCCTCCCTCCCCCTCCCTTCGATCTCTCTTTTGTAACATGAACTGTAGGATACCTTTGCTTAGCTTTTAAGCCCTCACGCAGATTGTAGTGGTCAGAATAATTATCGATGTCAAATCTTATGGCAACATCTTTTTATATAATTCAGTTGTCAAATTGTTTCTTGTAGGCATCTTTGAAGACAGAAAGAGAGAAGAAAAAGGAGATCTACTACCCATTGAGGAAGTACGCAATCAAGGCATAATTACGGATCCATATTCGAAGGGAATTAAGCGTTTCACCCGTTATATGATATTCCAAGGACATCAGTTTACAATGTCGAACCCTTTCCGTAATTTTGTCTATGTAGACACTTTCCCAAATATGATTTTGTTAATCCAGAATTTTAACGCTGATTTTGATTTCGTTTATAGTTTGATTTGCTCTAGCGAGTTGACTCTATCGGGCTCTTCTTCTTACCCAAGCCAAACCGTTTCATGATGAGAAGTGAGTTGTAACTTTGCGATGTTGATGATGAATATCGGAACACGGCTCTCTTCTCATCATTTGCTTGATCCTTGTGTTTTTTTTTGGGGTATATTGCTTTACGAGGCAACTCAAAGTCTTCGATTAGCTATTGGTCTTTTGATGCATGTTCCGTGTCGTGTTGTCCAACAGAAGCAGTGTGACGAGCCTGATAACAAAGCTTCTAAACATCCTCTCGCATTGTTCTTTAGTTGACGCATGTTGCTTTGTTAATTGCTCCGAACCTGTATGGTCATTTTGTGCAATTAGAGATGTAGACTTAAAGCAAAATGCATCGGTGTGAAGCTTTGTTGAAGCTTGTGGAGCTAAAGCTTGAGATACGGTCTGGTGGTATTCTTCTTCACTTGTAAGTGAGAGGTCTTAGGTTTGAATATTGTAGATGGTGAATTCGACATTAAATTAGGTTGTCCAATATGTGACTTAGCTGAAATCTCTCTTCCATTTAGTGTAAATTAAATTGTTGTACTCATAAAAAAAAATCGAGAAACGGATAAACCCAGACCAAATTCTCTGCAACTCAAACATATATGCATTAGGCAATTTGTGAGGATTCAGAGTGTCCGACTACTTACCCTCCTTACACTTGAGTTCAAATTTCCGTCCTTGTAAATCTGACTTTGTCAAAAGGAAATAAACATATATAGAGTATTTTTTTAGTACAACGATATTTTTACATTAAGAGAAGGGAGAGTTCGACGAAGTCACACAACGTATACTAAGCATTTGAGTTCAGCATACCATTGAGCCCCAAGCTTTTGGGTTGTTGGGCTGGAAATTTGTATGATCGGATGGACCAAAAAAATGGGTTTGGCCCGTTAGAATTGGAAAAATATGAAACAAAAAAAAAAAAAAAAGATACTGCGTGCGACCACAGTGGGAGTCGAACCCACGACCTTTTGATCCGAAGTCAAACGCGCTAATCCACTGCGCTATGCGGTCTTACATGTGAATTTGGATAGCATATGAAATAGATTGGTACACAGTGGGGTGTTCCCTCTAGAGTTGAGATTTAGCAGTCAAAGTCGCCTAGCTGTGAGAATCTGCCCTCAACATTTCCCGTTTACTCTTGACAATAATAATCCAGTCATCAGTTCATCATCATCCACATTTCCCGTTTACTTGGTTGGTATACATGGAAGTAATTAACCCTTTTTTTCTCATAGAATATTGAACTGTAAATTGTAAAACTGAAAATTTGAGAAAACCTACTACAATTTGATATTTTAAGAAAATGTCCATAAAATGATTGGAATTCAACTTATATATAGTTGGAATAAAGTGTTTAGGATAAATTCAGAATTGTCTAATAAGCTCACAAATTTGAATACTTTATTCGTTTCCATGAAGAAGTTTTATAAGATTATAAAGGAGCAATAATAGGAAATAATTAAATCAAATCCTCGTTCACAAGACAAGAAAATTGGACCAACTTAGATTAACTTAAATCCCTAATTAAATCTACCTCAAAATAAATAATCTAATTTGAAACTCGTAAATTCAAAACCCCCTCACATGCGACCATGCATTAACACTATGTTTGGATGAAGAAATTTAAGATTACTAAAGAATTTTAAAATGATGGAAATTGAAATGACGGGACTTTATTTTCTAAAATTTGTAAATTTTCTTGTTTGGTTAACCAAAATAAAAAACAATGGAATTGAATAAGGAATTTGTTATTTTTAAACTCTCAATCATAGAAATTGGAAAATGACACATATTTACATGGAATTTAAACTTGAGAATTGGAGGTCCCAAATTTCAAGTTTTTTTTTCTACGCAGAAATTTTAAATTTCTATATTTATGAATCCAAACAAGGAAATTGGTGCATGTCAATTTATAAATTCTGACTTTAATCCAAATTCCAAGTTTATTTCCTTCATCTAAATATAGTGTAAGTGAGCCACACATGCATGAAATCTTCACTGATATGCTAAAACTAATGCTAATCTTTCTTAAAGCATAACAGATCATAATCTGTCGAAACAAGACATCATTTTGAATGCTCAACTAGAACTAGCGCCAATATTTTCGAAAGCTTAACTAGAATATACACCTCTTTTGAAAAGCCCGACTAACAAATCTCAATCCTCAAAACTAACACCTTTTTTCTGAAGCCCAACTGAACTAATGTCCTTCTTTCGAAAGTTTGATAAATAAATCTCTTGAAATATGTTGGAACTTATACTTCTTTTCAAAAGTCTAGTTAGAATTAATGCTAATCATTTTTAAAATCCAATTAGAACTAACGCCTCTTTGCGAAAGCCCCAACCACCAAATTTCTTTTTTCCTTCAGTTATGTTTCTTTCATCCAAACTCTCTTTTTCCTTCTCGTATGGTGATATTCAAAGATTGACACCACTTTTTTCCCCTCTTCAAATTCAAAACCAAATTAAAGTTAGAAAAATAATATGGCAATACTGGGAAACTAAATGTATAGACTAAACTTTGTAATTAAGTGACATGGAAGTTAATAATTGAATTATTAATTAAGTGTTGATTAACGTACTTATTGTAGAGTACTGATAAACCCACCCCCGTTGTCTTATCTTCCCACCCCACTAGTTTATAAAAATTTTACTACCATTTTTACCTTTTTGTAAAATTACATCAAAAGACCTGGAAAAATCTCTCCACCCACGCTCGCATCGCCGAGGAGGCTTACGCCATCATAGTTCTCAAGCGCGTCCTCGCTGACATCCGATCCTAGGGCGGCGCTCGAATGTCCAACCCCCAGAGACTGAAAGAGAGATAGATCGCAGACCACCACCGTCAAACCCCAACACCTTGTTGGGTCCCTTCGTCAATCTCAAACTGCTCCAAGAAAATCGAGTTCTCGAACCCACCATCTGCCTCCACAATATTGACGACAATGGCTGATGGTCTAGTTATTCCAAGTTGAGTCTCGCGTGCAACGACCGTGTCTCAAGATCGTTCCATGGTTGTTTATTGTTCTGTTCAGATTTGTCATAAAGTTAGTATCAGGGGTTCGATAAACCTATCATCATTTGATTTGCATGTAGTAGATGTAGATGGAATTTCAAGGAGAGAGCCTCTCATGTCCAATGGCGACTGCACATCCCAAGTCGTCTCTACCAACTTCACCTATCACCTCCTTCACCAAGTAATCTTCTTTCTTTCAAATTTGATTCATATCTTCACCATCCTTTTATAATTATAATCTGTTTATTGGAAATTCAAGCAATTTGGCATTTGGGCCAACGTCAACTAGCTTCAAATCAAGGTCGTTCGACTCGTGCGGCACGACGACTTGCGCGTACATTGATGATGCAGTCGGGGTGAAAAAAAATGAATTTAGATATTTGAGGTTATTTTAGGAATAATTGGGGTGGATTAATAGGATTTTAGTTTTATAATTTTTTTATGGTGGGTGAGATTATAATATGGATTGTAGAAATAGGACAAAGGAGTGGATTTAGTAGCACTCTTATTTTATATTATGAACCATCATTTAATTTAGAAGTTTAATCTATCTAACACTACTCAAAATAATAATAATAAAGAACCCTTCATAATAGATAATTTTCACCTTAGGTACATGACATGTGGGTGGCCGAGAAAATTAGCTTTGTGCACATGAATGCATGCATACATGTTTCTTGAATGTTCTGGCAATTAATATATGTATATAGGGGCGAGATACAAAAGAGAGGAAACGATAGAAAATTGACAATTGAAAAGGAAAAAAAAAAAAAAAAAACAAGAACAAGGAATATAAATTTATAATGGCAGCATCATCTTCCGTCCCAGTGATGGGTAGTCGCTTGGGGAACCGGCGGCTTGCAGCTCTCGCTCTCAGCCTTGTATTGCTCCTCCATATTGCTACCACAACTTTGGTATTGTCCTCTAACAAGGGAAAAGGCGGCGGTGCAAAAAAAGGTGCTACACAAAATGGTGGTGGTGCACAGAAACGTGGCGTTGCTCAGAAAGGTGACGATCGAAAAGGTGGTGCACCTGGAACTGCTGGTGGTAATCTCCGTGGTGTCGTACACGTTGGTGATGCAGCACCTGCTGCCGGCGGCAGCTTCCGAGCTCCTGTAGGTGGCGGAACCATCACATACCACGGAGGGCCTCTGATGACCGGCGACATTAACCTTTCCATCTTATTTTACGGCCAGTCACTACTACAATATAGGCTATCATTGGCGGATCAAAAACCGACAAGAAACCCAATTGTTGTCGAAAATTTGGCAAAAATCCGACGTAAAACCCAATTTCTTTACAGCAACACCATTGCCGCCGTCACTAAAGGGCTTCAGTGTCGGTTTCTTCCCTTAATCCGCGTTAAAATAACCGTTAAATCGTATTTTTCGTTTATAACCGTCGAAAAGTTTTGTCCCGTTACTTAATCTCTGAATGTTTGTTTTTTGCGATTTTTGGCGTATATGATCTTGAAGTATATCCAAACAACTTTGACGGTTGGATCATTGAAATTAGTTTCGTAGGATGCTTATCCCATCAAAATGATAGATTCACTAACACTTAAGAGTTTATTCATACTTTCATTAAGTATAACATAAGATTTTGTGGTATCCACTAGTGTAAATATTTTAAATTGAAGATCGCGTTCATTCATTGTATTCATATAAAGTCAAGGAGTGTAGCTGTAAAAAAACCATCAAAATCGGAGTTAAAATAACCGTTAAATCGTGATTTTTTGTTTATAACCATCGAAAAGTTTTGTCCCGTTACTTGATCTCTGAATTATTTTTTTTGCGATTTTTGGAATATGCGATCTCGAAGCATATACAAACAAGTTTGACGGTTGGATCGTTGAAATTAGTTTCGTAGGATGCGTATCTCATCAAAACGATAGATTCACTAACACTTAAGAGTTTATTTATACTTTAATTAAGTATAACATAAGATTTGTGGTATGACACACCCCGACCCAGAAGTCGAAGCGTGCTGGCCGTCACGTGTGAGTGACGTAGCCAAAAACGTCAACGGAAGGTGATGTGAGAATTTCTTGACACACAAATTAAACCCTATTTGTGACAATTGTAGTAATGATGTAAGTAGGGATCGTTCTAACCGGGGATTAACTAGGGATGCTAACCAATGTTAAATTAAATTAAAAACGTAAAAACAAAGTTTAAAACACTAAACTAAAATCAAAACACTTAACTAGAATAACTCAAAATAAAACTAACAAATAATCTAAAACAAATCAAAATACTCAAAACAACTCAAGACTTAAGAAAACACAAACTAAAATGATTTCTAATAAATCTAACACTTCCAAATAAATGGGGGATTGATTTTTTGACGAAATTTAATTTAAAACAGAAACTTATAAATAAACTTCAAAGAAAATAATATTTTATGAAATAGAATGATGAGAAACTAGTTAGAGGGTTCCTTATCCACACATGAACATATGCATATAATTTGATTCCCAGTTATGAATTCAACAAACGAATGAATGACAATGCTCCAAGTTAATTAGGTCCGCTTAAATTAACTTTTAGATTTCCCTAGATTCATTGGATTGCAAGGAATACGCATTACAACCAAATTATTCCTCATCAAAGTCCCTAACTATGGAATACGCATGATAGAGACATTTAACAAAGATCATTAAGTTCAACGGAAATCATAAACATTGACTAGGCATTCATAACTATGGAATACGCATGTTACTCTTGCCAAGGATTTACTTAACACAATCGTGACTAGCGATCTTTACTACTCATGAATATAAGTTCATAACGATTAGGTGAAATTCCCTTATATCCTAGCATCAAGTTTAGGCATGCAAATTAAGTGTCGACCCTTAACCCACATACATAAACAAGTTCTTAATCAAAACAGAAAAGTAAACCACATCCAACATTCATAAATTCATAACTGGGGTAAATCAAATTATAATAAACATATATCCATGGTTTCAAATTCACCTCTAACTAAAAAGAAATTAGTTCCACATGTTTAACATAATTGAACAACAATTTAAATTAAACATTGAAAAACAAAAGCAAGAGAAAGAAAACACCTAAACTTTCCAACGATCCAAGCGCCTCCAAGGACTTTCCTCTTCTTCTCTTTGTTGCGGCACAAGGCTTTGAATGATGTTGAAGAGTTGGTTTTATGGAGGAATGGATGGGGGAAGTTTAGATATGTAGGGAGAGGCAAGGAAAGGCTTGTAGAATGGTTTATTCTTGGATGATTTGAATGAGGTTGCTACCATGGGTATTTATAGGGAGAGGATGGACTTGTTTAATTCAATTTTTTGGTGGGAATTAAAAGGAAAGTCATGGCAATAAGTGGGATTTATTGGTGGTGGTAGGTTTTGAGTCATCCACTTCACATGTCATGGTGAACTAAGCATTGCATCATCCACTCACATGTCATGGTGAGTTAAGCATTGCATCATCCACTCAAATGTCATGATGAGCTAAGCATTGCATCATCCACTCACATGTCATGGTGAGCTAAGCATTACATCATTTTTTTTAGGCCCATTGCAATAGATTTTTGGGCTTCTTTGCATCAAATTCTTGGGCTTCTTTGCATCAAATTCGTCCATCCTCAAGCCTCCATGTTTGCACTATCCAATCTTGGCCCAAAATTGCTCTAGAATGCTCCAAATTGCTTCTTTTTGCATACTTTGACATATAAACCTACAAACACACGAAAAATGACTTTAAACACTAAATTAAGTAAGAAACATAACATAAATGCATAAGAACTAGCTAACTAAGGTGCATAAATATGCTCCTATCAAATTCCCCCACACTTAGCTTTTGCTAGTCCTCGAGCAAAATAAAACAAAACATAACCTAACCTTCCAACATTTGCTACAGGGATTTCCAACGTTACATAACATGCCAAAGATCATTATTCCCACAGATTTTAGTCATCCATACTCTTGAGCATATACTTAATCATAGTTACCATTCACTAGCTCACATTTAATCGTTTAATATAACATTATGGACGTAGTAACATGCCTTAGAGAATCCACTCATTTCCTTACTGGATACACTCTTATTTTCACACAGATTTTCTAACTACACACCCTATACTAGTTATATGTGAGCGAATTGATGTGGATATAAAAACGAATGCTCACATATATGTATCTCAAAGAATGCAATTTCCGGAGTTAATAAGCATGTTTAGATATGATCTCATGAATGGAATGCTACTACTTAGATGCGAGAACCAATGACACCATATGCTCATACCAAATTCAAACTCCACAAATTGAAACACATAACACTTAAGATAGAAGTTAAGGGTTGTAACGGGGCTTGGGGTAATGGCTAACAAAGAAAGGTTAAGGATAAACAAAAGTTCTTAAAGCGATAGCAAACAAGTAATGAACTTGACACTTTTAGAATTCACTTTTGCGTGCAGAAAATCACTTAGATACAAGGGAATGAAATACACAATACTTAGGGTCTAATTTAACTTATTGGACCCTTTTCTTCAACAACCAACACTTGTGAGTTCTTTCTTGACCCTTTTTTTTTTTTTTTTTTTTTTCAAACTCACATGATAAATACTTCCCCCACACTTATTTTCTGCCCACATTAATCAAAAGGAATTCAATTTGAATTATGCTTACTATACTTTAAGAACGAGGGTATGGATAGTCCTAATCTAGGCTAGGTGAGGATGATGTGGTTTAACAAAGAAAATAGTTTAAACAAGGCTCAACGGGGCTTAAACCTACAAAACAAATGAACATGGGGTACGGCTATTTGGTTCTTGGTTTACTAACAACTTCATCTTGTTATGTGTTATGCAAATCAATTTTATGCTTTGAATGAAACGGGCATGAGTTCTAGTATTTGGAACTAAAAAACGCCTTCTAAGTAGTAACCAAGCAAAGAATAATGAGATCATGCAACGACTTTAGAAGACAACAAATGCACAAATTATTAACTCTCCAAAGAACGTTAAAAGCTCAAGTCTCTCAGGGTTGTAGCATTAGTTTGAGTTTCTTCCTTCAAGCATGTTACAAAAACTAATTTTTCTTTTGATTACATGTGAATTCATGAACTATAATTACAACTAAGCATAAACCAAAGAGCATATCAAACTTTCATCCATGTTTGTAACTTACTTCAACAGTTATGCAATTAAAAACCAAATCCCCATCATTTTGTTGGAAGGTACCCTAAAACACAAAAATGACTCAAAAACGACTCTTTTTTTGGTATTTTTCAAAAAAATTTCAAATTTTTCTTGGGTTTTCTGTTATATGACACTAAAACACATCAAAACACACTAAAAACACTTTAAAACAGTAAGAAACAACATGTGAAGTGATAGGTGATAAAAATCCACAAATTTCATGCAAAAACAGCTTGTTTACCCCCCCCACACTTAAACCAAACATTGTCCTCAATGTTTCAAACATATATAAACACAAAAACAATCAACTAACACAACTCGCAAACATAACACAAATGGCAAAGTAATAGCAATAAAGAGACAGGTTAGGGACGCAAATCTGGGTTTGGAGTGAAAGTTCCTTCCTCTCGTGTTTCAACACATGGGTTGCCTCCCAAGAAGCGCTTTCTTTAACGTCTTGCAGCCGGACGATGCTTCTCTTTTAAGCTCCCCTAGGTCCCATAGCATGGAATTGATCCTTGAATGGGAGATGATACTTGAAATGATCCGGCAATGGTTTAAATTCAAGATTGGGTGCCTGAATCATTAACAACATATTAGTATAAACCAATATTGAAATTTGGGGAGGTGGCTTACCTATGTGCTCTGACATGAACTTAATGACAAACACCACTTCTTTGAAAGTTTCAGGAATGTTGGACTTGGCCAGATTTATTATGATGGTTATGACTTGTCCTGAATTGCATGGCATGGAAGCTTTAAGGGCCTGCGGCAAGGGTTGTTCTTCTCTTGCCATGGGCTTCACTTCCTCTTCTTCTTCTTGCATCAGCAGTACATCCATCTTCTGGCTGTGTTTGGATGTTTTTAAGTCATCTCCAACCTCCATAGCACTTCCCAAAGTGATGGCTTCAGTAATTTCAAAATCTTCTATTGAATTTACAATGTTTGCGTTGGAGAATTCACTTCGTTCTTGAATTTGTGCCATGAACTCCACAATCTGCCCAACTTGCTCTTCTAATCCATCTATCTTTTTGGCTTGATTTCGCATCCTCTTGGTTTGATTTTCTGCTCCCTGTGTCAAAGAGGTGAGTAATTGAACAATTTGGTCATTATCCATTGACGTACCTGAATTTGTTTGGGAAGAATGTGGTGGAGGCTGTGATGGTGCATATGGCCATTGATAGAACTCCTCATTTGGCTGCCAATATGCTTCATGTTGAACTTGTTGAGCTTCCCACCACATAGAATTGGAATGATCTTGCCCACCATATGTAGGGACACTTTGCATTGTAGACCTTCCGGCATTCTGAGACAATTGAGAAGTAAGATTTGCCAATTGAGCGTGAATGCTAGCAAAATCCATGACTTACTTCTCTAGTACCTAAAATCAAAGAAAGAGAACTAAATCAAATATCAAAAGTAAAACACAAAAATAATAAAAAGAAAAAAAAATAAATAAATAAACACAAACAAAAACATAAAACATAAACAAAAACATAAACAAGGGATTAGCAAATTTGCTAATCCCCGGCAACGGCGCCAAAATTTGATGTGAGAATTTCTTGACACACAAATTAAACCCTATTTGTGACAATTGTAGTAATGATGTAAGTAGGGATCGTTCTAACCGGGGATTAACTAGGGATGCTAACCAATGTTAAATTAAATTAAAAACGTAAAAACAAAGTTTAAAACACTAAACTAAAATCAAAACACTTAACTAGAATAACTCAAAATAAAACTAACAAATAATCTAAAACAAATCAAAATACTCAAAACAACTCAAGACTTAAGAAAACACAAACTAAAATGATTTCTAATAAATCTAACACTTCCAAATAAATGGGGGATTGATTTTTTGACGAAATTTAATTTAAAACAGAAACTTATAAATAAACTTCAAAGAAAATAATATTTTATGAAATAGAATGATGAGAAACTAGTTAGAGGGTTCCTTATCCACACATGAACATATGCATATAATTTGATTCCCAGTTATGAATTCAACAAACGAATGAATGACAATGCTCCAAGTTAATTAGGTCCGCTTAAATTAACTTTTAGATTTCCCTAGATTCATTGGATTGCAAGGAATACGCATTACAACCAAATTATTCCTCATCAAAGTCCCTAACTATGGAATACGCATGATAGAGACATTTAACAAAGATCATTAAGTTCAACGGAAATCATAAACATTGACTAGGCATTCATAACTATGGAATACGCATGTTACTCTTGCCAAGGATTTACTTAACACAATCGTGACTAGCGATCTTTACTACTCATGAATATAAGTTCATAACGATTAGGTGAAATTCCCTTATATCCTAGCATCAAGTTTAGGCATGCAAATTAAGTGTCGACCCTTAACCCACATACATAAACAAGTTCTTAATCAAAACAGAAAAGTAAACCACATCCAACATTCATAAATTCATAACTGGGGTAAATCAAATTATAATAAACATATATCCATGGTTTCAAATTCACCTCTAACTAAAAAGAAATTAGTTCCACATGTTTAACATAATTGAACAACAATTTAAATTAAACATTGAAAAACAAAAGCAAGAGAAAGAAAACACCTAAACTTTCCAACGATCCAAGCGCCTCCAAGGACTTTCCTCTTCTTCTCTTTGTTGCGGCACAAGGCTTTGAATGATGTTGAAGAGTTGGTTTTATGGAGGAATGGATGGGGGAAGTTTAGATATGTAGGGAGAGGCAAGGAAAGGCTTGTAGAATGGTTTATTCTTGGATGATTTGAATGAGGTTGCTACCATGGGTATTTATAGGGAGAGGATGGACTTGTTTAATTCAATTTTTTGGTGGGAATTAAAAGGAAAGTCATGGCAATAAGTGGGATTTATTGGTGGTGGTAGGTTTTGAGTCATCCACTTCACATGTCATGGTGAACTAAGCATTGCATCATCCACTCACATGTCATGGTGAGTTAAGCATTGCATCATCCACTCAAATGTCATGATGAGCTAAGCATTGCATCATCCACTCACATGTCATGGTGAGCTAAGCATTACATCATTTTTTTTAGGCCCATTGCAATAGATTTTTGGGCTTCTTTGCATCAAATTCTTGGGCTTCTTTGCATCAAATTCGTCCATCCTCAAGCCTCCATGTTTGCACTATCCAATCTTGGCCCAAAATTGCTCTAGAATGCTCCAAATTGCTTCTTTTTGCATACTTTGACATATAAACCTACAAACACACGAAAAATGACTTTAAACACTAAATTAAGTAAGAAACATAACATAAATGCATAAGAACTAGCTAACTAAGGTGCATAAATATGCTCCTATCAGAAGGTAATTATGCATGAAGTGCAGCCGTGAGAATCAAAATTGATAATGTGCATGTGATAAAGAGTAATGTAAGACGAAAGTGAAGTAGTTAAGAGTCACAGAGCCAATCCTAGGTGCAGTCATTTTAAAACAAAACGATACAATTACAAAAGAAACCCTACATAGGTGGTGGTCTGTCAGAACTGCCTCGGTGCCTCGATAGCCGTCCACGTCGTCGCTACCTAGAACCTGGAGGGGCGCAAAACAGAAAACGTGAGTGGGCAAAAACAAATACTTTCCAAAACCATTTTATAAAATCCATATAACCCCTTGCTGTAAATCCAGTATAATTTTCCCAAAAAATAATACGTATATAAACTTATATACAAAAACCCCGTCTAGGAATCAAAACTCATTATCAATCTCAAGAATAGGCCATGTCGATATACCAACTCAGAAAATTCATCATCATCAGGCAAGTAATATAAATCAAGGGGTGTCCTTGGTGTCATGTCAGCCGGAGTCACCTCTAATGACCTGTACGGCTGAATCTATAGCTCATCAATCACAATCAACCACTATCAATCATTATCCTGCACACGAGTCGGAACCACCTATAGTGGTCTGTACGACAGGCTAGGTGTATAATATTACGCTCAGTGCTACGATCACGTGAAGGCTGTGCGACGAATCGCGGGTCACCTACGAGTCAGAACCACCTATAGTGGTCTGTACGACAGGCTAGGCACCTGCCTTGGATCCAAGGTGAGCGTACGGTGCGTGAGGTGAACGATCACGTGAAGGCTAGGCCCTACTCTGGCGAAGCACAAACACCCGAGGTGCAGGTGATGAGCTAAATCACAATCCATCATCATCTCAACTACTAACTATCGTACTTACCTGACTTACCTGGCCATCCTCAGCGTCGGAGCATAATAAATGCAATCATACTCATATTTATAAACTATAATTGGCATACGACATGGCAATTCGATTATAAAGTCAATTCAATTCGTAAATCAATCAAATTACGTTTCTGGGAAAAACGTCAATTATATATATATACTAAAAATAAAAGCCCACTCACTGATATGTCGACGTGTCGTATCCCCCGAGCCTAGTGTGGATGCGCTCGTCCTCTGGATACGTCTCACCTATATGTGAAACAACTGTAAAACCGTCATTTACAGCACATAAACGAACTACGTAAATAACTTTTCATACGAAGGTCAATTTTGGTATATGAATATACCAACGTGACCTACACGACATCACGGACACGTAGGAATTTTTAGAATAATTTTTGGACTCCGCACGCGCCGGCCACGCGCGGCACGTGCCTCGCACGCATAACGAAAAGCTAACGGCGTCAGGTATATTCCCTCGGAATATTCCGTTATCTTCTAACGGTTACCGTCAATATTAACTGACGGCGTCAGTATATTCCATCAAAGTTGACGGAATATACCGTCACCATCAACCTCCAGCTTCAGCGACCGTCGCCGGCGCCGGAAACTGGGTAAATATTCAGACCCTTCGTTCTAGCTCATTTCTAACCCAAAACTCATGAAATTTTCACCAAAATGCTCCAAATCAAGAGGAGAACACTCCTATACCTTCAAATCCCTTGAAAAACGACTAGAAATTCCATGGGGAATTTCTCCAAAATCGGTCCAGCTTAGAACCACCAACTCCGACGTCCAAAACGTGCTAACGAGGTACTCCGAGCCTCGTGGGAACCTCTAGAGTGTCTCTGTGACTTTAGTTTCACCTAAAACACAACCAACACAAAGTTGATGAACAGTGCATCAATCGGTGCTCACGGGTTTAGTACGGTTTCGATAGTTTCCAGTCCTAAAACCACCATATATAAGTTCATCAGAGCCTAAGGACTACATATATGCTTACCTGAGACTCGATCTGTGCCTTGGTGAAGTGGTATGTGTGTGTTCGTACCAAGGAAGGGTGAGGGAGGATGAGAGAGTTCGAGAGAGAGAGAGGAAGACAAAACAGAAGCAGTGCACGTGTGTGCATGCTGCGTGTGTGTATAAGTTTATAATGATCCACCAACAGAACATAGCCCAAATCCATTGGGCTCAATTACTCAAGACACCCAAAAACCAATTTAATCCCGTCACACCCTCGCTCGAACGTAAGTCAAGGGTAGAATCATCATTTCACGTCAAAAACATAATTATATAACGGAACGGGATGTTACATGGTATCCACTAGTGTAAATATTTTAAATTGAAGATCAAATTCATTCATTGTATTGATATAGGGTCAAGGAGTGTAGCTGTAAAAAATCATCAAAATCGGAGTTAAAATAATCGTTAAATAGTGATTTTTCGTTTATAACTGTCAAAATTAGTTTCATAGAATTCGTATTCAATCAAGTTCAATGGTGTGTATATATATATATATATATATATATATATATATATTATTAAGTAGATTTAAATTTATTTATTTTGTATGTATAACACTTAAGAAATTAAATCGTATGTATATTTCAGCCAATCCAATGATCACCAATTTTTTAAAATTTAATATATATATATATATAAAAATAAAAAATTTATGTTGCTTAAAAGTGACACTAGCATTTAAAAAATACTTTACGTCGCTTAAAAGCGACACTAGTATTTAAAAATTATTAAAATGTATGTTTACGTTGGTTTAAAAGCAACATAAACATTTTATGACGCTTATAAGCGACAGTAAATCCAACGTCATGTTCAGTTAGTGTCGCAGCTGCCTTATCCACCACTATATTAGATTAAAGCGACACCACCCACTGACACTATAACACCCTTTTGTAGTAGTGAGTTTACAGCCGAACAAAAGAACGTGATCCAGAGTTTCCTGAGGTCCCTCGAGAACACGGAGAACGATCACGTTGCCGCCGTGCACAGGTGGTGGGACGTCATCGAGAGCTACCAATTGTTCACTGGTCCAACCCCCGCTACCGGTACCCCACCTAGACTCCGTATCAAGGTGAGCATCCAGCAGAGCGACGACAAGTACTCGATCGGAAAAGTGTTAACCCTTACATTCTTCAAGAATCTGGTGAAGAAGGCCGACTCCGGCAAGCCCAACACTCTTTTCGTGTTTTTCACCGGGAGCCCAGTGACGGTGCACCAATTGTGCCGTGGCAAATGCTATGGCCACGGCTTAATTGACAACAAACCATACCTCGTCGTCGGAAACCCCGAAATCTTGTGCCGCGGGGCTTGCGGTTGGCCATTCCAGAGGTTGGACTACTGTACGCCTAATCAAGTGACGGTGAAGCCCCCCAACGGCAACATGGGCATTGACGCCATGCTCGTCCACTTCGCCTCCGGCTTGGCAGCCGTCGTCACCAACCCATTCAACACTGGATTCTTCAAGCCGGGACCTAAGAGCGACCCCATCGAGGCCGGCACCGCCTGCGACAACATCTTCGGAAGCGGTGCGGTCCTAGGCAAGACCGGCAAGGTTTTGGTTGACCCCGCTACCGGTGGGCCCTACAATGCTGTCGGAGAGAAGGGCATGAAGTTCATGCTCCCCGCCGTCTGGAACCCACGAACTTCCTTCTGCTGGACAGCCATGTAATGTAAATTATCTCAGCACCCACACGAAAGTTCTCAGATCAAATCTTTGTCCACAAGGCAAGAAAACCTAAAACAAGTTAAATCAAATTAAATCCCTAATTAAATCCATACCTCAAAATAAATTTTCAAATTAAATAAATCTTTAAAATACTTTCCGTTTATATCTCAACATATATAAACGTCCACTACTAGTAAATGATCCCAATTCCAACTAGTTGAAATTTTTGTGAGCTAACTTAACGTATGTTTCTCCGGCATGTTTTCTGTGTGTAGAAAAGCAACGCGCGAGTAGCAAAAGGGTTTTATGCGTAAGGGATAAAAGGTATAATGTTAGAAAACAAAATTTGTAAACAAAGTTTGTAAATTAAATGACATAAAAGTTGATGATTAGATTATTAATTAAGTGTTGATAAACGTGCTCATTTCCTATAGCATTACCTTAAACATATATAGTTTTGCTTGGTATTGACTTGCAGGAGCTAGCTAGGATAGGATGAATAGAGATCATACCCATTTGAAAGAGCATGCGCCTTGTACAAATTTTCTTCATAACCTCTTAGGCCATCTCCAACCGAAGGCTGACCAGATGGCTCATTTTAGCCCTCTGGCCTTCCAAGAAATTAATATTTTAATAAACAGTACATGACCGTATTTCTTATCATTTCCAACCAAGGGTCAAAGGGCTATAGTATGGAAAGTGAAGAATTGAAATAAAATGAGGTAAGATAGTATGGAATTGTGAAAAATATGTGAGAAATGGTATAGGAAAAAATTAAAATTTAAAAAAGAAAAAAAAAAGAGAAGAAAAGTGAGTTGGGCATAAAAAAACAAAAAATGGGTTGGGACAAAAAAAAACCTAGGCCCTCGAGCTCTTTGGCCTAACCCTTGGTTGGAGACAGTTTTCAAGCTATTTTCGGTCATCTTGTCCTCTAGACACTTTGATTGTAGATGGCCTTAAAGCTTGAAAAACTATAACTTTGAGTCCCTACACATAAATGACAGTGTTTATATACATATACCTAACGCTTAAAATAAGTAATAGAAAGTCAATGCATAAATGGTAATTAAGTCTCCAACCATCGAACTGTTGGACGATTTAGCAAAGAGGCCAAAGTAATAATTTAAATTTCAAGGCCTGGTTGATTGCAAGAGGCCAAATATATTTAATGAGGAGCAAGGTTCAGCTATAGGTTACATCACAACGCCATTTTAGTTATATAATTAAACTAGGATTTTCTGAACAACTAGTTAAGTGTGGACTTATAGCTCTAATGGTAGAGCACTTTTACTCTCGCACTCACAATAAGAAATCATCAACTTCCATTAGTTTTTTTTCGTGAATCCATGGTAATTTTACTAATTCAGCTAGCTGTTCCTTAGCTCATTTGATTTAAGCACTGCACCCACACGAATTGCAAAGAGGTTTAGGCTTAATGGTCTTATAATTAAAATAGTTTTGTTCCTTGTTCAAATCCAAAAATATATAACAATCATTAGCACTACAGTTTAGTAAAATCCTTCTCCATTTGTGAGTAGAATGCCTCAGCTTCAACTTCATCCCTATAATATAATACATTGACTTTTTGGTATTGACTTGTAGAACCTGACGCCAGTGAATCAGAAGGAATGATATATTGTACAAATTTTCGTCTTGAGGTCTTAAAACCTTTGTACAACTTGAGTTGAGAGGCCCTAGCTTTGGACTCATTTCGTTAGGAAGGCATTGTTTATACCTAACACTTAAGTCAGGGAATAGACTGAACAAGGTCAATACATAAATGTCAAGTTCCCAACCAAACAATTTTCTCATTAATATATATATATATATATGTTTTACCAAAGCGCCAAGTCCAACACAAATCTAATAACAGGTGTCAACAGTCTATTGGTGTATATGGAAAGATAAGGTTGTTACAATAGAGATGATTGTATTGGATAAGTCACATAGGCAAGTTAGTTAGGATTGTTCTATATGTACCGTTGGTTTAGCACTATGTGCAATTAATGAAAACCGTTCAGTTTGTTGTTCTCTCTCTCTCTCTCTCTGTCTCTCTCTCTCCTTCTCTGAGTTCTTCATCGATCTTTCCTCTATGTTCATCAATCATTCTCATTCATTAAGTTTTTCTCAATACAATTATCATGGTATCGAGCTAGCGATCTGCTATGGAGTTTGACGATTGGCTTCGATGGTGCGAATTCTCAATTTGGGGGTTTTCACGGCTGAGTAGGGGTTCATTATCATGATTCTGGCAATCTTGCTTGTCGTGATTCCGATGACCTTGCTAACAAATTGTTTCACATTTGTCTGATGGTATTGATGATTCGTAGTAAAAAGATGGATACTAGTGAATTTTCAAGTTCAATGTTCGAAATCTTGTTGCTTCTTTCTTGAATATGAACTGGGTATTTTCTTGGATATAGTGTGTTGATGTGTATATGGTAGATTCTACTTTTGATTTCTAAATTCAATTGCTTTCAACAAGGCCAATGCCAATTACTTATTGTACTTAATCAAGATTCTGAGTTCTAAGGGTGTGGAAAGCCAATGCTACCCATTTATGTTGTGATTAGTTGAAATTTGAAGATCATAGTATGTGATTCTTGTGAAAGATTTGAACATTTAGTTTTCTTGTTGAGATTGATATCATGGTTTCGTCTACTGTGAAAATTGAAGGTTTGTTGGGCATGCTCACCATAAAACTGAGTGATAGCAATTACATTATGTGGGCATTTCAGTTTAAGTCAGTGTTGAAAGGTTACAAATTGTTTGGTCATTTTGATGGATCTGTGGATTGTCCACCTAAATTTACTGTCAGTGCTGAAAATGGAGTAACTAAAGATGTTTTTGAAGATTATCAAGAGTGGGAATCATTGGATTCGGCTTTGTTAAGTCTGTTAATTGCTACTCTCTGATGATGCAATTGAACATGTTATTGGTTGTCAAACTGCTAGAGATGTTTGGTCTAATCTTGAGGAAACATTTGCTTTTGTGTCCAAAACTGGTGTTAACCATTTAAAGATTGAGTTACATACAATTCAAAAGGGTGGAGATTTAATGGATAAGTATCTTTTAAGGCTCAAGTCTATTAGAGATCAATTGACTGCAGCATGAAAGTTTCTTACAGATAATGATGTCATTATAGCTGCTTTAGTTGGTTTGCCAAAGGATTATGCAACTATAAGGACTGTAATATTGGCGAGGGATACTACTATTTCAATGAAAGAGTTCAGGGCTCTACTGCTTGGTGCTGAAAGAGAAAATGAAACAATTATCAACTCCTTATCTCATGGCATGTCAACATTATATATGAATGGTGCATCATCTAATTCTTTTGGTAATTCTCAATTTAGCAATGGTGCTTCAAGTTCTCACTCCTCTAATGTGGAATCTAGTATTGGAGGTAGGATTACAACAGTGCCTCAGATTGCATATGGTTCTCTGCTACCTGGTTTTACTTCTTAGCCACCTGGAATTGTTCCTTATTTCCCTATTCAAAATTTTGGCTATGGAACTAGTTTTATTGGTAGTAGTAACACTGAACTAGGATCTAGTCAATTTTCTAGTGCAACTCAATATAATGGTGGACAGCAACAACAACAAAGGCCATACAATGGAGGTCAATAGAGGAATAACAGATGATATAAATCAAATTACAAAGGTAGAGGATCTAATGGATACATGCAAAACAACACTTAGTCTGAAAATATTGAATCAAAGACACATTTACATCTTGAATGCCAAATTTTTCAAAAAAGAGGTCATACAACTCCGAATTGTTTCTTTAGAACTTGTCAAACACATAATATTGGATTCTTAACTGAGTGTCAAATCTATGGAAAGTGTGGTCACACTGCTTTTGAATGTTATCACATGGGAAATTATGCATATCAACCTACTGGACTATTTATTTCTTAGGCACCAACATTCACTGCAGCCTCATCTGTGCCTTCAATTTCATCTGGTCCATTTCCTCAGCAACAAGGCAATTCTAATGCATCTGCTCCTTTCATGGCACATTATTTTCATCAAGTTCCAGGCTCTGCAATGTATACAACATATCCAAGTACCTCTGATCATGGTCATGCTTGTTATCAAGGACTTAATATGATTGTTTCAAACAATTCCACTGCTGCCTCTACACAGAATTCTACAACTTGGATTCTTAATAATAGAGCATCACATCATATGACTTCAAGTTTGAACAATGTTATTCCCTTTGAAGGTGCAGAAACAAAAAAAAAATGTTAGGAATGGTCAGGGATTATCAATCAATAACATTGGCAGTACTATGATAAAAACACCATTCAGTTCTCTAATATTGAAACAAGGGTTACATGTTCCTTTAATAGCAATTAATCTTTTATCAATCACTCAACTGTGCAAAGACAATAATTGTTGGTTTATTTGTGATGACACAATGTTCTTTGTGCAGGACAAGGCAACAAAGTGAACCTTGTACCACAGATTGGGGCATCCAACAAATGAAGTTTTGTCTGTTATATTAGTTAATTCACAATTATTTCATGGAAAGATAGCTAAGAAACCTTTCTTTAGTGACTCTGTGAGATGTATTCTTCCTTTTGATAGAATTCATATGAATGTTTGGGGGCTAACATCTGTTAGATCAATTGAGGGATATAGGTTTTATGTTACTTTTGTGGATGATTGTACTCAACATGTGTGGATTTTTTCACTATTTAATAAATCTGAAGTTTTTCCAACTTTTGTTCAGTTTTATAGTTTTGTTGAGATACAATTTGGGATTAAGATAAAAAAGTATGCAATCTGATGGAGGTGGTGAGTTTATATGTAAATTTTTTAAGGATTTTGTTGCTTCAAAAGGAATGACTCACATAACTTCTTGTCCTTACATACCTCAACAAAATGGTTTAGTTGAGAGGAAGCACAACCATATATTTGAAACTGCTATAACCTTAGTGAATGTTGTTGGATTACCTCAAGAATTTTGGTACCATGCTTATGCTCATGCAATGTATTTGATCAATAGAATGCCAAGTAGAACTTTGCAGATGGCTTCTCCTTACTATGCATTGTTTAATAAACCACCACAGTTGCATGACCTAAAGATTTTTGGTTAAGTTATCTATCCATATTTGAGGCATTACAATGATTCCAAACTTCAACCTAGAACTTATGTGAGTTTGTTTCTAGGTTATGCTTCTGGTTATAAGGGTGTTATATGTTACAATTTGGAATAAAAAAAGGTTGATCATTTCTAGACATGTTTTACATGAAGAATCAATTTTTCCAACCAAGATTGATAGATCTAAAATCACAGAAGTGGTGAGTAAGGTGTCAACAGTGCATAACTCTCCAATTGTAGTCAATGTTACTCCTATTTCCAGAACACATCAAACTTTGCCAACTAAAACACATTCTATAAGCCATATTCCTATTTCAATACACGGATCTCAGAGTAGTTTAGGTTCAAGTTCTTCCTATAGACAGTTTTTACATGCTCCAGTGTATAACTCTTCTGAGAATGATAATGCTGCTACAACAAATCAACCAATGACAGAACATTCACAGGGATCTGAAACTTCGAATTCTCAAGGCTCCTCCTCAAGCTCAAGGTCAACTTCAACCTTTGTTGCATGTCCTCAATCCTGAACAACTATAGGCAACCCTTCATTCATTCCTAGTGCATCTCCAGTTTCTGATTATATTCAAGAACCAGTCTCAATTAATTCACACCTTATGCAAACAAGGTTAAAGACATGAGTTATTGAAAGGAAAAATTATGCTTCTTATCTTGTTGCAATTCCAGAACTTCAATCATTACACGTTAATGATAATTGTGATGTTATTTTTGCTAGATATTCATTCATTGTTGATATTCATGATGGTGATGAACCAAAACCATTTTGAGCTGCTGCATCCAATCCTAAATGGCAACAAGCAATACAAGAAGAGTTTGATGCATTAAAAACTCGAGGGACTTGGAACCTTATTCATACACCATCCAATAGGTCAATAATTGGCAGCAAGTGGGTTTATAAGACAAAGAGAAATCCTAATGGAAGTGTAGCAAGATATAAGGCAAGATTGGTAGCTTAGGGATTCACTCAAGAGCATGGTATCGATTACTTTGAAACATTTAGTCCAGTAGTTCGCCATACCACAGTTAGATTGATATTGGCTTTGGCAACATGTCACAAATGGGATCTAAGGCAACTGGATATAAAGAATGTTTTTCTACATGAAAAGCTTCAGGAAGAAATTTATATGAAGCAACCGCATGGTTTTCTTGATCCAAAGTATCCCAATCATGTCTGCAAGTTGGTCTAGTCCTTGTATGGGCTTAAGCAAGCTCTAAGGGCCTAAAATGCAAAGTTTACTGGAGTCTTGCCATCTTTTGGTTTCACTATGTCTCAATCTAATACATGCTTATTCATCAAGCATGATGGTAAGGATATTATCATCTTACTACTTTATGTACATGATATAATTCTAACTGGTTCAAATAAAGCAAAGGTGCAATCAATAATCACTTAGCTTGCAGAACTGTTTGATTTAAAAGACATGGGGAGATTGACATATTTTCTAGTGCTACACATTCAATATAAACAAGATGACAGTTTGTTCATAAATCAGTCAAAGTATGCAAATGAATTGCTTAATAAAGAATGAATAAGTTCATGTAAACCTGCCCCAACACCATCAAAGCCTCATACTCAGTTACTTGTCACAGAAGGAACACTTATGGATGCTCCAACATTATACAAAAGTATAGTATGAGCATTGCAATACTTGACATTTACCAGGCCAAATATATCACATGTTGTGAATGTTGTATGTCAGTATATGACTCAGCCAACTAATGCACATTTCTTCTTGGTAAAAAGAATCCTTCGATATTTGCAGGGTACACTTAAGTGTAGAATCACCTATATACCATCCCAAGACATCAATATCTCAGCATTTTCTGATGCTGACTATGTTGCAGATATCAACACAATGAGATCCATCTCAGTGTATGTTGGCAATAATCCCATTTCATGGCAATCACAGAAACAAGCTTCAGTTTCGAGAAGGTTAACTGAAGCTGAGTGTAAGGCTTTAGCTCACTGCACTGCTAATGTTTATTAGATCAAATCAATTCTAAAAGACTTGCATCATGTATTGACTTGTCTTCCAGCCTTGCATTGTGATAATTTGTCTACTTTAGCACTCTCCTCCAATCCAGTGTTTCACTCTCGCATTAAACACCTCGACACTGACTATCACTTTGTCAGGGAACGAGTTCAAAAGAGAGATATAACAGTGCATTATGTACCAACAGAGTCCCAAGTTGCTAATATACTTACCAAGGGATTGCATAGTCCTCTATTCATTAAGCACTATCACAATCTCAAGCTAGGGAATCCTGGCTGAGATTGAGGGGGTAATAACAGGTGTGAACAGTCTATTAGTGTATATGGAGAGATAAGGTTATTACAATAGAGATGGTTGTATTGGATAAGCCACATAGGCAAGTTAGTTAATTAAGATTGTTCTATATGTACCGTTGGTTTAGCACTATGTGCAATTAATGAAAACCATTCAGTTTGTTGTTCTCTCTAGCTCCCTCTCCCTCCTTCTCTGAGTTCTTCATCGATCTTTCCTCTGTGTTCATCAATCCTTCTTATTCATTAAGCTTTTCTCAATACAGTTATCAAAATTAACTGGCTTATTACAAAATTAACAAAAGTCATCAGACATCAACAGCCAGTAGAAAAGTCCCCAAAATTAAAATAATATATACTTATTATTAAAGTAAGATATATAATACCCTAGTTGACTGTAAGTGATAATGTATGTTCAGTTATGGATCACAACAACATTTTCATTATTTGTTTGAGGCTCTAATTGAGTTATAAGAATATTGCAATAAGGTTAATACAACATGTATTTAAGTTTGTTCGTGCTGAGGCAAACACTTATATATAATTTTAGCAGTTAGCACTTTATTCATACTTGCTCAACTCACATCCTCCTTGTCTTTTCCTGAATTGAAAAGGTTTGCTCATGGTAAATTTGTCATGAGTACGTGACTTATTATCTAAATCAATATTGTGGTAACAAAATTCCGCCGTATTCAGTCTTAAAAAAATTGTACCTAAAAACACACATCTGATCAAAGACCAAAGTCACTCGCCCAAGGAGTTGGGAGGGGGAAGTTTTGGCCAATGGATGTGTCTAAGTCAGTTTCTCTTAAAATAGAGAGATTTTAGTGCTTAGTTGCATAACAAATTGCTTCAACTTACTTGAGAAGTATGTAAAATGAGTACTTATAAGGAGGTGTAGCCGACCACATGTGTAGGGATTGACATGCCATGTGTCGGCATCCAGCTAGCCAGAGTGTGATATCCATTGGATGTAGCAGGAAAGTATCTTTAAGATGCTGAGATATATTAAAATGCTTGAGAATAATCTATCTAGATATTATTAAATTAATAAATTTAAGAATTATTTGTGTAGAATCCTCTATGGGATATGAAGATGCTTCCTTGAATAAATGAATAAGTCTTTGATGAGGAAAGAATTAGTTATTAATTATACCTTTAATTCCCTTGTTTTATGGCCTTGCCATGGGTAGTGGAGTAGGAGAAATTTTAGTCAGCAACTCAAGTCTCATTGATTGAACTGCGCGTGGAACGCATGCATGCAAGCCTCGCTAACTTAATGAAGGATTTTCTCGTCAATTATGAATAAAAGTCCACACATCAGCTCCATAATTTTTTGAATTATTTTTTGTTCCACAAATATTGTAGAAAAAAATTATGCTCTCGTAGAAATTAATTTTTCTTGGTTATTGTTCTTCCAACCAATTTCTATGGAAATTTAGCTAGTTGTATGCAATCTATATTTTCTTTTCTTCTAAACCATACAAAAAATAATTTTCTTTTTCCTTCGAGCTACCCCTGATCTCTCTTAAATACGGGTAAGCTATTAATTAAGAACTATAATACCTTTCCATTTTAAAAATATTACAAATTTTTGAAGCCTTTGGTCATGCCCAAAATTATAAGGTTTAAAGAATTAAATACAATGTCTTGCAACTAGTAGTTCTATTATATGGAGACCTTGCAAGATTTATGCATGATATGTTTGCAATTTTGCTCATTGGAGGAAGTTACACAAAAAGTTTAGAACCCGACGATCTCCAATAAATATTTACTTTTCCATGCTTTGTATATGTGACTTGAGCAATAAAGTTTGATATCAAAAGGAAATGATAAACACAAATATCTTTCTCTTTCGACACACCTCTCTTTATTTTTCTGTGGCCATCAAATTGAAAAATCAAACTAGAACAACAGACAAAATTAAGCTGTATGGTATCATTTCCTTGTCAAAAAGCTGAAGCCACACACATCAGTTTGGTGGGGGTTGAGAAGTTGCAAATGAGAGTCTTTAGCATCTTCACATGTAGTGTACCTCCTCCTCCTCCTCTCTCTTCTTATAAAACTTCCATTTTCAAGCTCACATTTCCATCCACATCTATCTATCTCTCTCTTTCCCCATTTTGTAATGGAGCTTCTTGCTTTAGTCTCTGTTTTTTCAGCCTTGTTCTTCATTTTTATGACGTGGAAGCTTTTTGATGAGAGGAGAGATCACGAGTGCTACATTTTGGACTACCAGTGTCACAAGCCCACAGATGACAGAAAGCTAGACACTGAGTACTCAGGTGAGATTATCAAGAGGACCAAGAATCTTGGTCTTTTGGAATACCAGTTCCTCCTCAAGGCAATTGTGAGCTCAGGGATTGGTGAGCAAACTTATGCTCCAAGAATCATGTTCTCAGGCAGGGAATCATGTCCCACATTAGAAGACAGCATTTCGGAGATGGAGGAGTTCTTCCATGACAGCATCAAGAAACTCCTTGACAGATCAGGGATTTCACCTTCAGAAATTGATGTGCTTGTTGTGAATATCTCCATGTTTGCATCTCTTCCATCGTTGTCCTCCAGGATTATAAACCACTACAAGATGAGGGGGGACATAAAGGTCTTTAACCTCAGTGGGATGGGCTGCTCAGCATCCCTAATCTCAGTTGACATAGTGAAAAACATTTTCAAGTCACACAAAAATGTTTATGCACTTGTGGTCACTTCTGAGTCCTTGAGCCCCAATTGGTATTCAGGCAATGCCAGATCCATGATTCTGGCAAACTGTTTGTTCAGGTCCGGCGGTTGCGCAATTCTACTGACCAACAAACGGGCCTTAAAACACCGAGCCATGTTCAAGTTGAAGTGCTTGGTGAGAACCCATCACGGTGCCAGAGACGATTCCTACAGGTGCTGCATCCAACAAGAAGATACACAAGGGAATATAGGGTTTCACCTAGACAAATTCTTACCCAAGGCGGCCACGAGAGCTTTCGTGGACAACCTAAGGGTAATCTCCCCCAAGATTTTACCCATTAGGGAGCTGGTGAGGTTTTTGCTTGTAACCCTAGTGAAAAAAATGACATCCTTCCAACAACCCACCAAGGGAGGGGCTACTTCTAGCCCAACACCAAAACCTGTGATCAATTTCAAAACTGGGGTGGATCATTTTTGCCTCCACACTGGCGGGAAGGCGGTGATCGATGGGATAGGAGTAAATCTTGGGCTGAGTGAGTATGATCTGGAACCTGCAAGGATGACACTCCACAGATTTGGGAACACATCAGCATGCAGCCTCTGGTATGTGTTGGGATACATGGAAGCAAAGCAGAGGTTGAAGAAAGGAGAGACAGTTATGATGATAAGCTTCGGAGCTGGGTTTAAATGCAACAGTTGCTTGTGGGAGGTAGTGAGGGATTTGGGGGATGAAAATGTTTGGAAGGAGGACATTGCTGAGTACCCACCAAAGACACTCACAAACCCTTTCTTGGAGAAGTTTGGTTGGATTCGTCAGGAGGATCCAAGCACATTCAACTTGGAAAATTATTTGTAGCTATAAATTGAAGATGATATCAATCTCTCTAATTGTTTTAATTACTTCTGAAAAGTGTAAGTTTTGGGGGGTTTTACTCTCTCAATTTCGTTGTTTTTGTTGTAATTTTTTTCTCTTTCTGTATGCTATAGGGTTCTTATTGTTGAATCCCTCTGTGGGGATTTCATAACCAATTAATAAGATGCTGCTGTGAAATTTAAACCCTTTTTTCTTCTTTTAGTTTTTTTTCTTTTTCTTTTTTGTACTTTGATTCAGAAACATTTATGTAAAACAAGTTTGTCCTACATATGCTTGAGCAAGTAATTTATACAGATTAATTTTACTTTGTATTTATTTCTGTGGTGCAAAGGAAATGCGCGCATATAAGAAGAACCTTTTTGCAATTGATTTTATGGAGTGAATGGAGTGATTGCAAATTTGCAATAGCTAGCAGATGGGTTCAAATGATGGGTGTATGCCTGTGGTAAAATCACATGCTTTATACGGCGGACTGTTATAATAAATTTTCTCTAGTTGGCAAATAAATTCACCCATCTAACCCAGTTTTATCAGTATAATGGCCATGGATGATGAGTCTCTTCTAGAAGTTCAGTTTGTGTTGTCCGAATGCAGTCTTGTTATAGGCGAGTTTTGTGGTCTCTTTCTGTACTCTCGTTAGAGATTTGTCGTGTTTTGTCATGTTGCAGCTCATCTATTTGGTGGCCCTTGTTGTATTGGTGCATGAATCGTGAGTGTTTGTCATATTTAGCTCATGCTTGCATGAGTCTTGTTCATTGTTTCATTTCGATAATTTTATATCATTTCTTCTCATACAAAAAAGCCAGAGAAATCTCATTTCGTAATCACTAGGGTTAGAAACATTTTTCCCCAAATAGCTTAGGTATCAAACATTAAGGAAACCAATTTTGAAAAGTATTCCTAATCCTTTCAATTTCAAACCACATACGAAGTAAAGAAAGAAAAAAAAAAACCATGCTATTGTGTCTAAGCATGTTTTAGAATTGGATTAGTGGATTAATTTGGATAACGACATACAAGCCAGGATGTCCCAATCAACTGTTCTTGCAATTTGGGGAGTCTTATTAAATATGTATACCCTAGTACTTATATGGCATGAGAGAACTTGTCAAACTGAAACTGGCATGCCCTTAATTTGGAGGTTGGGTGGATACTTTTGAGATACAAATATACGACTTCATTTAATTTTCTTAGAGGTTTAGAAGTTTCACCGATAACTTTTTTGTTCTCAAATATACGATAAGAGTTCAATTCTCGTCATTTTTCTGAATTTAAACAGTAAATATCTGTACAAATATAATCTCTTTCTGTGATGAGTGAAGAAAAATGCACAACTGTCATATGTATCATCAGTCATTAACTTTTTTGCGGAAAAAATGTAAAATTTACAGATATAATAGGGCCTGCAGCAAAATCCACACAGAATGACGCTCCTTTTATCCTTTAATAACACGTAAAATATGCCACTAAGATTGAGAAATGGGCAAACCAGAGAGAGCATAATGGGTCCACGTACAGTTCAGATGCAACTGGAATTCGTATCACCACCAATAACTGAATTGCTGCAGATCGATGGAACTAACGCGGTCGACTGCAATAACTTTTAGATAGCTACTCCACAGCTACTCCACTCTCTTCATTTCAAAAAGTTAGTTTTAATCAAAGGTCCCTACTCCATAGCCGTTGCAATATATATGTTTGTGTGTGTGTATATATCACCAGCTTGGACACACATGCAGAGAAGAACTCTAGCTCTTATGTGGCCACCACCATTGACAGCAGAAAAAACTTTCTTCGGGAAAGAATATTGAAAATCTAATCTAGATATATACCACTTATCTTAATTTCTGACACATGGGTACTCTTAGTTGTCCACCAGCCGATTGTTGATGTAGGCAAGGTGGGATACTAACGTCAGTCAATTATGAGTAATTTTATTCTTCCCATGTTATTATACCATAATTTTTATATCATTTTATGTGTCAGTTTAATTGAACATGTCATATCTTTAGTTTTAGTTTTATTGTTTATTACTATAATTAACACACTTATTCTTTAAAAATTAATAATTAAAACACCCTAATTGGAATTGATTAGGTTTGACACTTCGTTTTCCACTCCATCTCCTTTTTCCCTCTCACCCCAATCTCCTCCCTCCTTACTCTTCAGCCTTCTGTAGTCTCCATTTTTTTTATCAAATTTTATTTGGTTTCTAACTGATCGTATTTGTTTTCCTTTTCATTGTCATAAAATAAGGGTTAGCTTTCGTTTCATTGAACAATGACTTTATATGCATCTTTAAAAATTTGATGGAGGAGTCAAAAGGAACAAGTTTTCTATCAGATTGAAGGTTATGGGGTCACTATTCTTGTTGAAAAATCCTCAGATTTATGCTGCAAGTGCTTGCCAATTATTGAAAAATCCTCAGATTTATGTTCTTAATTTCTATTTGTTTTGGAAAAGAGGAGGAAGGAGGAAGAAGAAGCCCAAGACAATTAGAGTAACTTTAAGGAGGGAGGAGGAGATTGGGATGACGAAAAGATATTTCAGGACAACTGGACAAGGGATGCAAGAATATGAAAATTGAAATGTTTTAATTCAATCTAGTATCTGTTTCCGAACAAAAACTATTAAAATTAATAAAATTTATTTGGAAATCCAAGTATACTGTAATTAAGTGATGTCGCATGTCCAACTCAACTGCCACATAAGGTGGTATAAGATTGTAGTATAATAATGTGGTAAAAATAGCATTATTTTGTATATAAACGATTTGAATCCAACTTTTTTAATGCTTCTAAACTTTTCTAACTGTATACAAGGTACGTCGAAGGAAGAAATAAAAAGTTATGTTCAACATGAAGGTTGAAGATAGATAACTCATTAAAGAAAAATTTTAAGTGTAAACTCATTGTGCACTTTAAAATCTCTTTGTGCACTCTTTATAAGCATACAATTTTTTTTTCTAAATATAAAAATTTGGAGTGCCATGTAACACCCTAAAAATGATTTTATTTTTTTTATTTTATTATATAACAATACTATAGATTTAAGTGGAACGTTAAAGCTTGAGTTTTTAAAGCTTTTTTCTCATTTGGTTGTTTAAGATCGAATTGCTTTTGATTATTTAGTGACGGTTATATTTGTAGCTCTTTTTACTTATTGTTTAATAACATTTGTAAACTTCAACAGTTAATCTTCAAGTTTATTTTGATTTAAGTTATTGTTTTCTAGCATCAATACATTGGCCTACTGTTTTTTTTTTTTAACAATCTTAAGAATTGATTTTTTTATAAATTTTGCAACAATGTCCCAAAATTTTAGAGACGACCCTAATTATACAGGCGCATTAATTTTGCCACTAAACTTAAACAACTTAAACAGCTCTCTTCGGTCAAATGTGCTTTTATTAAAATCCTATCCCCCTTTTTATTAGCCGAAGTTCCTGGTGTGATGACCGATGGACCATACGAGAAAGAAAGCAATGAATTTATTAGGAGAAAGAGAATTACGCATAGAAAAAGTTATGGTAGCACTATTAACTTATACGAAAAGAGATTGGCACTACTACAATATATACTATCACCGTCGGAACCAAAACCGACGAGAAATACGATTTTCTGTCGGAAATATTGCAAAAATCCGACATAAAACAATGTAATGTCGCATTTTCAAAGCGACACTATTGCTAGCGTCACGAAAAGGCATTAGCGTCGCTTTGTTGGCTTAAAGCGCCACTAAACAGCGTCGCTCTAAAGCGCCACTATATAGCGTCGCTTTAAAGCGACATACACACACACCTTACGTCGGTTTAAAGCGACGTACACGTACACCTTAAAGCGACGTTCATTAACAATTTAATTGTAAAATATGCAACCTACTGTCGCTTTTAAACGACATCGACAAAAAATTAAATCAATTAAATATCCCATAATCCGACGTCAAATACCAATTAAATAAATAAAATATGCAAAACTAATAACGGTCTTAGCCGACACCACCTTTGTTAATAATAATAAAAAACAACTGACAAAGTTAACTTTCGTCTTCAATTAATTATAACAGACAAAATTTATATAATTACAATAATAAATTCTAAGGCCGAAATAAACATTAATGAAAATAATTAACAAGAAAAATAGTACCAAAATACGCAAATATTTTACATCCAACGTTCCACTTAATATACAAAAACTTATCCGTCGTAACAACTTCCAAATCCGACATTACAAACGTAACATAAAATAACAAAAAGATAGAACGATTAAAGTGTCATATTTATCCGACAAGAAAAAGAACCAAATAAACAAAAACTACGTAGCCGAATCTGCGCCGGAACGTGGCACAGATCCTTCTCGTCCTTGAGATCCTCTATCTGATGCCAACATCCTCGTCAAGTCTACATCAAATCCAACACCCGCAAGCATTTCAGAAAACCCCCCAGCTGGAAATTCAGGACAAAATCCACTAGGAGCAGCCATCTCGGGTCGATATACTGGCAGTTGATAAGGCTGCTGCATGCATGACATAGGCGGCTGTTGCATGTATGTCGGGGGCTGCATGTATGGCATAGGATACGGAGGTTGCTGAGTATGGCCAGCATACGGATGTGCAGGAGGCGGCTGACTTTGACCCGACTGTTAAGGAGGAGGAGGTGGCTGACTCTGGCCTGACTGTTGGGTTCCCGGGCTATACGGTGCTTGTGGATGTGGCTGAAATCTTTGGAAAAGCCACGCAATCATCTGACTTTGCTTGTTCTCTAGGTCCGAAATCCTTTTATGGTTATTTTCATTCGTCATTTGCAACTCATTATTTTGAGTCCTCAGCAATGCCATTGCACTGTTAGATGACCTCTTGGAGGAAATTGATGTAGAAGATGAAGAAGACGCATATGAAACCATATCAGGAGTCACCCCGTGACCGTATCCTCTGACTCTATTATACTTCTCAGGACCCATTGTATCAACATACACTCGGGTCCTAAGATCTTCACTATCCTCTTGGCCCGACTGAATCAAAGTTTGGAGATTGGTCTCCATTGTTGCCTTGCATTACAATTTAAAAAAAAAATCAATAGTAAAACATAAAATTAAGCTATAAATAATAAAAATTTATAATAATGAATACTAAGAAATAAAATAAATTACCCCTGTATGCTCCGATGCTTCATCAATCCATGTTTCATTTTTTCGTGTATGACATTCACGAAAAAAAGTTACAGGATCTGCTTCTTTCCCATGCTTCTTCCGCTTCACAAATAAAAAAATTTAACACAAACAATTTTAAGCAGACCTCATTAAAATTAAAATTTATAACTATAAAGTATTTAAAATAAAACTTATTCAAATTGTACAATCCATACATATTCATGCCGCTTTCTTGCAAAAGATTTTGTACCAGTAGTGTGGTTCATCGTTTTCTTTTTCCGATTAATTTTATTTTTTTCAGCAACCTCCTAAAAATAAACAAAAAAAAATTATTAGACAAATTTATAGTTATATCGAAATAAACTACATAACGATTACCTTTGTTTTATCTCTACCCCAGTATGCCAACAAATTACCCCACTGGGTAGGATTCACATCAGGAGGTGGCTGGCAACGCTCCCCAGCTGCTCTTTGGGTATAATATTTTTTTTTTAACTTATTTCTGAACTCTTTATGTGCATGCTCCGCTACCTTAAGCGTCATATAGCTGATCAAAGGCATTTTTGGTATATCTGCATCTTCAAAACAAATATTTCCCTACGTCCATAAAAAAAAAAACCAAATCAACCAAGTCAAACATTATTCCCATAATCGAATTATTTTTTTATTTTCAAATAAAAATAAAAATAACAATACCTTAATTCTTTCCCACAAAACTTCCTTATCTTCATCCTTAATCGTACGCCAATGCTTCGCCAACGGGAAATTTCTGGGGTCTCTAACCTCCGATGCCACATATTTCGAAAATGCACTAGCATTATCACTGACGCATTTTCCGGACATATCAAACGAACAAAGCTGTTTCCTCCATTTGGGAACAGACGGTCCTCGCCCCCGTTGAGATGTTCCTAGTTCATAAAAAAACAACAATTAAAACACACTCAAAAAAACAAAAAAACGAAACTAAGAATAATATGTAAAAACAACCACCTTCGAATTCCTCCTCTTCCACATGACGTTCCTCAGACCGTTGATGATCACTACCACAATCTATAGATAAGTCAAGGAATCACAGTGAAATGAGAGAAGGTGAGGGAGAGCGAGAGGGAGAGGGAGTGAAATGAGAGTGATATGCGAGAGTGATAATGGAAACAAAAGGAAAAGGGGATGATGCAGAACATTAAATACGGGAAAAACATTAGCGTCGAAATATGACCTATTTACGTCGCTTAAAAGCGACAGACCCTCTGACAGATTTACATAGCGTCGAAATATCACACACTTTACGTCGGTTCAAACCGACGTTATACTGACACAGACAATGGTCTCGGAATTGGACGTGCGAATGAACCGAGGCATCGAAATATTAAATGCTTGCGTCGAAATAATAAATGATTACGTCGTTTTAAACCGACACTTGCGTCGAAATATTAAATGCTTGCGTCGAAATATTAAATACTGGCGTCGAAATAGGATAATATTGCGTCGGTTTAAACCGACGCTAACTCTGACAGTGCTTTAAAAAATTTTCCAACCCATTTCCCCGTGCAACCCATTTCCCCGTGCGTGCAAAAAGACCGGGAAAATTCCCGCCCAACATATAATATTATAATAAATAAAATTAATAAATAAGTAGTTATGTTATTTCATATAATAACATATACTATTATAATAAATAAGTAGTTATGTTATTTCATATAATTAAGAAATATGATTTTTATTGTAAATAATATTATAATAAATAAAATTAATAAATAAGTAGTTATGTTATTTCATATAATATTATAATAAATAAAATTTAACTTATACATAATACTGAATGAAAAACAGAAATATAATTTTAAGATCATTTTGATATAGATGTCATAAAGTTTGAATTTTTTTAATCAAACATCTATAACTTTTAAATAAGAAATATGATTTTTATTGTAAATAATTAACCAACTAGTTCATAAAATAATATGATAAATATTCTAAAATCATCACAAACTTCCTATCTTATCTTATCATAATTCGTTTAAAATGAACTTTTCTTATTCAAATAATTTGTTCTATTAAATTATAATAACATATAAACATCATATTAACATACAATTATGAAAGATAACATGCACAAATATTTAATATAACGTACCAATTTGTATTAATCTAGGTATGTATTTTTATTTTGGTACGTTATGCAATTTTTTATTTAGTACCTACCAAGTTATTATTACGTTGTATTATCATTATTTTGGTACGTACACAACTTATGGTACGTTATGTGTAAGTTCTGTAACCCAAAAAAAAAAAGATGACTTTTCACATTAAAACATTCCACTAAAAAAAAAATTTCAACTCTTAAGATCGAAATGATTCACTGTATTCATATAGGGTGAAAGAGTGTACATATAAAAAAATCATGAAAATCGGAGTTAAAATAACCGTTAAATCGAGAGTTTTCATTAATAACCGTCGAATAAGTTTTTCCAGTAACTTTATCTCAGAATGTTTTTTTTTTCCAATTTTTTGCGTATGCGATCTCGAATTATATACAAACATGTTTGACGGTTGGATCGTCGAAATTACTTTCGTAGAATTCGTATTCCATCAAAACGATAGATTCACTAACACTTAAAGAGTTTATTCATACTTTCATTAAGTATAACATAAGATTTTGTGGCCACTAGTGTAAATATTTCAAATTCAAGATCGAAATCATTCACTGTATTCATATAGGGTGAAGGAGTGTACATATAAAAAATCATGAAAATCGGAGTTAAAATAACCGTTAAATCGTGAGTTTTCGTTAATAACCGTCGAATAAGTTTTTCCAGTAACTTTATCTCAGAATGTTTTTTTTTTCCAATTTTTTGCGTATGCGATCTCGAATTATATACAAACATGTTTGACGGTTGCATCGTCGAAATTAGTTTCGTAGAATTCGTATTCCATCAAAACGATAGATTCACTAACACTTAAAGAGTTTATTCATACTTTCATTAAGTATAACATAAGATTTTGTGGTATCCACTAGTGTAAATATTTCAAATTCAAGATCGAAATCATTCACTGTATTCATATAGGGTGAAGGAGTGTACATATAAAAAATCATCAAAATCGGAGTTAAAATAACCGTTAAATCGTGAGTTTTCGTTAATAACCGTCGAATAAGTTTTTGCCGTAACTTTATCTCAGAATGTTTTTTTTTTTCCAATTTTTTGCGTATGCGATCTCGAATTATATACAAACATGTTTGACGGTTGCATCGTCGAAATTAGTTTCGTAGAATTCGTATTCCATCAAATCGATAGATTCACTAACACTTAAAGAGTTTATTCATACTTTCATTAAGTATAACATAAGATTTTGTGGTATCCACTAGTGTAAATATTTCAAATTCAAGATCGAAATCATTCACTGTATTCATATAGGGTGAAGGAGTGTACATATGAAAAATCATCAAAATCGGAGTTAAAATAACCGTTAAATCGTGAGTTTTCGTTAATAACCGTCGAATAAGTTTTTGCCGTAACTTTATCTCAGAATGTTTTTTTTTTCCAATTTTTTGCGTATGCGATCTCGAATTATATACAAACATGTTTGACGGTTGCATCGTCGAAATTAGTTTCGTAGAATTCGTATTCCAACAAAACGATAGATTCACTAACACTTAAAGAGTTTATTCATACTTTCATTAAGTATAACATAAGATTTTGTGGTATCCACTAGTGTAAATATTTCAAATTCAAGATCGAAATCATTCACTGTATTCATATAGGGTGAAGGAGTGTACATATAAAAAATCATCAAAATCGGAGTTAAAATAACCGTTAAATCGTGAGTTTTCGTTAATAACCGTCGAATAAGTTTTTGCCGTAACTTTATCTCAGAATGTTTTTTTTTTCCAATTTTTTGCGTATGCGATCTCGAATTATATACAAACATGTTTGACGGTTGCATCGTCGAAATTAGTTTCGTAGAATTCGTATTCCATCAAAACGATAGATTCACTAACACTTAAAGAGTTTATTCATACTTTCATTAAGTATAACATAAGATTTTGTGGTATCCACTAGTGTAAATATTTCAAATTCAAGATCGAAATCATTCACTGTATTCATATAGGGTGAAGGAGTGTACATATAAAAAATCATCAAAATCGGAGTTAAAATAACCGTTAAATCGTGAGTTTTCGTTAATAACCGTCGAATAAGTTTTTGCCGTAACTTTATCTCAGAATGTTTTTTTTTTCCAATTTTTTGCGTATGCGATCTCGAATTATATACAAACATGTTTGACGGTTGCATCGTCGAATTATATACAAACATGTCTCAAATTATATACTAACACTTAAAGAGTTTATTCATACTTTCATTAAATATTTCAAATTCAAGATCGATCGTTTTTAGGGGTATAAAATTGTCAAATAAAAGAATTTAATATTTATATATATATAATTATTATAGTTTTTAGAAGTTTAAAATTGTTAAATAAAAAAAAATTGTGTAATTCACAACTCAAAAGTTTTTTGAACTGCAAATAAGAAAAAATAATCATCCTTTTTTCGCAATAATACATGTAATTCAGGTTTTTACCTTGCGTCGAAATAGACTAACATTGCGTCGGATGAAATCGACGTAAGATGACAAGCTGTGTCGAAATAAGCTTTCATTGCGTCGAAATAATCAAAGTTTGCGTCAGTTAAAACCGACGCCAACTGGAAAAGTCAAATGTCGCGCCAAAATATTTCAATTAAACCGACGCAGATGACATATGCCGTCGGTTAAAACCGACAGAAAACAAGCTAAAAAAAAAAAAAAAAGTATAACCCAATATTTAAAATAAAGATTTAACTTATATATAATACTTAATAAAAAACAGAAATATAATTTTACAATAAGATATCATAACATACGAAATGAAAGATAGTATAATTAATACATAAAATAATTAACATATTTATTCCACGTCATCATCTGATACCTCATCGTCGACATTGGCATGATTAACGAACTCGGTAGGCAACGCTAATGATTCAAGAAAAGGAGTCTCTTCCACGCCAACCCTTGTATGGAAATTTTCATTGTCAAGAATTCGATCATCCAAGTTCGGTATGGCATAATCCTCAATTGCATCACTATCCTCTAGTACGTCAAACAAATCCCTCGGCTGAGTTCGAACAACTACGTGCCAATCTTTTGCAATTGTGTCCTCCACGTAAAATGCTTGTAATGCTTGTGATGCTAGTATGAAAGGATCCTCTTTATTAATTACCGTTCAATTGGATACATCCATCTATAGGGAACAGGCCCTGCAAGAGCTGCTTCTTCTGCCAAGTGAACTGGAAGGTGCACCATTATATCAAAAAATGCAGGAGGGAATATTTTTTCAAGTTGACATAATGTCAAGGCAATTCTTGAACTCAGTTCCTTGAATCCTTCCTCAGACTCCTTCTTACTACACAACTGTCTGAAAATTGCACTTAACTCTAATAATACCATAGTAACAGCTTTAGGCAAAACCGGGCGTATTGCAAGCGGGAGTAACTGCTGCATTAAAACATGGCAATCATGACTTTTCAACCCATGTATTTTTCGTTCATTCACATGCACACATCGCGATAAATTTGATGAATATCCATCGGGGACCCGAATAGTAGACAACACATTGCAAAACGCAGTTTTTTCTTCTCTTTTCAACGTGAACAAAGCTGGAGGTAGAAATGTTCTATTTCCTTCCCTACGTGGGTGTTGACTGCGTCTTATGTTCAAGACTTCAAGATCTGCACGTGCAGCCAATCCATCTTTAGACTTTTCTATACCTAGCAATGTTCCCACCACACTGTCACATATATTCTTCTCGATATGCATAACATCAAGATTGTGTCTAATCAACAGATGCCTCCAATAAGGTAGTTCATAAAAAATAGATTTCTTCTTCCACTGACTGTTACCACTTGTACTGCTCGAAGTTCTTTTTCTGCGTTGCCCAACTGAAGCATTTTTCTTTGGTTTTCCAAAAGTAAATCTCAATGTACAAAGTTCTTCGAGACATTGTAAACCAGTCAACTGCCTTGGTGCACTACGATGCTCTCGACGACCATTAAAAGCTGTGGTTTGCCTTCGAAACCTATGATTATCTTCAAGAAAGCGTCGATGCCCCATATAACAAATTTTACGACTCGCCGGCAAGTAAATAGATTCTTTATCATGCATGCAATGTGGACAGGCTTTATAGCCATGTGTACTCCATCCTGACAACATTCCATAAGCCGGAAAATCACTTATAGTCCATAAGACAGCAGCCTTCATTGTAAAACTTTGGTTGGAATACGCATCATAAGTTGGAGTGCCCACCTCCCACAACTCATTCAACTCGTCAATCAGTGGACGCATGTATACATCAATATCTTTACCAGGACTGCGCGGTCCTGGTATTAAAAGAGACAACAACAAATTTGGTTGCTTCATGCACATCCAAGGCGGCAAATTGTAAACAGAAAGCACCACAGGCCATGTGCTATGATCATTCCTCATTTTTCCAAAAGGATTAAATCCATCGCTGGCCAACCCTAATCGGACATTTCGAATTTCTGACGCAAAATCCGGATATAAATTATCCAAATGCTTCCATGCTGGAGAATCTGAAGGATGTCTCATAAACTCATCCTTAGGACATTCAATTGCATGCCACCTCATATGTTCAGCTGTATGCTTTGACATAAAAAAATTGTTGCAATCGTGGTTTTAAAGGAAAATACCACATAACCTTAGCTGCGATCTTTTTTTTCGACCTATTCGCTGCGTTGGCAATTTTATATCTTGATTCACCACAAACCGAGCACACGGTCAGATCCGAAGTATCTTTCCAATAGATCATGCAATCATTGGGACATGCATCAATTTTCACATACGTCAGACCCAAGTCATTTATAAGTTTTTTTGCCTTATAACAAGATTCAGGCAAACAATCCCCTTCAGGCAACATTCTTTTAATTAACTCCAGTAAAGTTGTGAAGATCTCGTCTGGCATTCCCGCTAAACACTTGATCTGATACAGTCTTACAACTGCTTCCAATTTCTTAAACTCCTTACACCCTGGCCACAAATCTTGATTTGCCTCTTCAAGCAACCTAAAAAAAGTCTCCACCTCTTCTGGACGCCCTTCCCCAATAGAAGGTTCAGTAGACGGCCCAACACCTTCTTCTGTTAATGGTTGGACAAATACATCATTAAGAAAATCATGCATGCCAATCACCTCATCTACTGTTTCTTCTTCTCCAATTGCCACATTTTGCTCTCCAATGTTTTGCTCGCCATGATGTCGCCAGCAAGCATTTTTATAATCTTTATCCATATCATACAATATCAGATGTTCAATAATAGTGTTCCTCACAAAAGTATATCGATTACAACATCTTTTGCAAGGACATCTAAACTTATCAGGACCAACACCATTTGCAACTGCTTGATCCAAGAACGAATTAATTCCAGCTGTATATGCTTCTAAATTTCGAGGTATCGTCAACCAACTCTTATCCATGTTTTACCACTTTACGAGGGCACAATATTACGTTGACACTAAGATGCCTACAATCTTGCAATCCCTATCATGTAGGCATAACTAATAGAATTTTCAATTTCAATCTTTCAACCCTCGAACTCTATCACGATTGCAATCTTTTAATTTTCAACACCTATTATAGTAAAAATAAATTAAAATAACAACAAAAAGTTATAAAAATTATGCTCATCTAATCCATTCTAGTAAATAACAACCAAAAGTTATCAAAATAACAATTACAGGGCAAAAATTATATTTAATATTGTTAATTTAACATAAATGCTTATAAATATTATTCATTTCATTTTCTCATAACAATTCAAATTGCAAAAAAAATTAATTTAACATAATATATTCTTATATTACTAAATATTATAAGTTTATGTTATATTTAATATTGTTAATTTAACATAAATGCTTATAAATATTATTCATTCCATTTTCCCATAAAAATTCAAATTGCAAAAAAAAAAATTATTTAACATAATATATTCTTATATTACTCAATATTATAATTTTATGTTATATTTAATATTGTTAATTTAACATAAATGCTTAAATGCTTATAAATATTATTCATTCCATTTTCTAATAACAATTCAAATTGCAAAAAAAATTAATTTAACATATATATTCTTATATTACTAAATATTATAAGTTTATGTTATATTAATATTGTTAATTTAACATAAATGCTTATAAATATTATTCATTTTATTTTCTCATAACAATTCAAATTGCCAAAAAAATTAATTTAACATAATATATACTTATATTACTAAATATTATAAGTTTATGTTATATTTAATATTGTTAATTTAACCTAAATGCTTATAAATATTATTCATTCCATTTTCTCATAAAAATTCAAATTGCAAAAAAAATTATTTAACATAATATATTCTTATATTACTCAATATTATAATTTTATGTTATATTTAATATTGTTAATTTAACATAAATGCTTAAATGCTTATAAATATTATTCATTCCATTTTCTCATAACAATTCAAATTATTCTCATCTAATCTATTCTAGTAAATAACAACAAAAAATTATCAAAATAACAACAAATTAAAATAACAACAAAAGAAATTAATTTAACATAATATATTCTTATATTACTCAATATTATAAGTTTATGATATATTTAATATTGTTAATTTAACATAAATGTTAATAAATATTATTCATTCTATTTTCTCATAACAATTCAAGTGTCAAAATTAATTAATTCGACTAAATATTAATTAATTTAACAAAAATAGTAGAAATTTATCTAACTACTTAAATTACAATTTTTAAATAAATAAACTTGTGCAATATACAATTGAAAAATTAAAGAATTTAGTGATATAAACCTGAATTATGGAATAATTCCGTCGTCGATCACTTCTTTATGTACTCAACCAGCTCAAATAAATTCCCTACAAAAAAAATTGTAACTAAAAATTAAACATAAGAGGAGAAAATAAAAATATTACAAGCAAGAAAAACTTACTACTGTGAAGAATGAACTTGCAAATCTGAAGAGGGAATGAGATAAATGCAAGAGAAGAAGAGGCTTGCAAATCTGAGGAGGCTTGCAAGGAGGCTTGCAAATCTGAGATAAATGCAAGAGAAGAAGAGGAAATAGGACACGGGAAGGTGAAAGAAAAGGGAATGAGATAAATGAAAGAGAAGAAGAGGAAAACACACGGGAGGGTATATGAAGAGCATCAATCTGTCGCTTACAACCGACACTAGGTTTCAAAATATTTAAAAAAAAAATATATATGTCGCTCAGAACCGACGCAATATTTAAAATATAAAAAAAAACTGACGCAGGCTTTAAAATATATAAAAACCACAATTAGTGTCGCTTATATGCGACACCTATTATTTATGTCGCTTAAAAGCGACACTGTTTTATTTAAAGCGACGCCAGTATTTAAAATTATTAAAATTTGTGTCGGTTATAAGCGACATTAAATGTTTACGTCGGTTTAAAAGCGACGTAGGCTTCGTAAATCCGACGTCATGTTCAGTTGGTGTCGAAACTCTCTTGTGCGACACTATATTATATTAAACCGACGCAACAACTGACACTATAAGGCCCTTTTGTAGTAGTGTGGAAAATATACGTTGAAAGTGACATTTAATTATATTATAACACGTAATGTACTAATTTATATTCTGAGTACATAAGAATTTGGGACTATTCTGTATTGTCCATGTCTCGATGCAGATATAGGCTAGCTGGTAGGATTTTTGAATCCAAGCCCATCCATAGTCCCGTATAGTCAATTTTGCTTCATTTGTCATGGTAGATTGGAATATTACTTTAGGTTAGACGACACTTAGATTACATTCTTATTGTTCACCTTGCATGTAGTGTCAATATTAAGATTAGAGTGCGTAAATTATCGTTAATTGGTACAACCATTAATGTGGAACATACATACAATGTTAATCCAATGTTTTTATATATAATTAAAGAAGGGAAAGCATACAACTCCACAAAGATTTGGATTAGATTCCAAAACTCAAAAGAGGGTTGCATCAACAATTAACATCAATCGAATATCCTCCCTAGTTGCATGACCATTGAGCAAATAAGAGCTTGTTTGAAAGTATTTTTGATAAAAATATTTTTAAAATCAATCTTTAGTAATAACGTAAATGACTTCTTAAAAAAGTACAAGTGCTTCTTCTAGAAATCACTTCAAATGTTTTTGAAACTCAAAAATATTTTCTCCAAAACGCTTTATGTCATTTTAAAAGCATTTTCAAACGAATCCAATAACGTAAGTGAATCCTTAAAAAACAAATTAAATATTTTTAAAACTCAAAAATATTTTCTCTAAAAAACTTTTAATCATTTTAAAATCGAAGTCTAAATCTACAAACAATTAAAACTCATTCACTAAATGGCAGCAATAGAAAAGTTGATTTTGAAACTTGGAATTGTCAATGTCAAATAGGGAATCTAAACCAACTTCATTCATAAGGGGGCTCATTCGCAAGGGTCAATGACATGACGGCATAAAAGGGCTTCACCACTCTACAGACTACATCCGTGCCAACCCAAAAATCCAGACACCATTAAATCGAGACTGGTCCACACAACTTATCGACGTTTCAATTCTCATCCATCAGATACAGATTAGATTTGTCACCTCAAGCCTACCACAATCAACGGTTCATTCACCACATCAATCCCTAAATAGTCAACACTAGACGGATCTAAGAAGATTCAAGTTTCAACTCGAATAACATGGGATAAAGCCCCAAGAAGACTTGAGGCGACCTTCAACTGAATGAAGACCAAATTGTTCGTTTTAGCCATATAGTACTCTAAGAAATTAATATTTTAATGAACAGTGCATGGCTATATGCTTATCATCTCTAACCGAGGAGCCAGAGAGCCATAGGCCAAACATAGCTCTGTGACAAAAAACTATCTACAACCAACCAAAGGCCATAGAGCCAAACATAATTTATTATTTAAATTTAAAAACTACAACAACTTAAATTTAAAAACTATAAATTAAATTTAAAAACTACAACAACTTAAATTTATTGAAAAAAAGTACTTACAATAGGATCTTGTTGCACATCTTTGGGCCAAAAGAAGCATGGAGTAGGCATTTAAATTTTATGTTGTTAAATGTTTTTAAAAATGTTGTTTATGTTTCATGTTGTTAAATGTTTTTTATGTTGTTTAATGTTATTTAATGTTATTTAATGTTATTTAATATTGTTTAATGTTGTTTCATGTTACTTAATGTGACAGCCCGTCCCAAAATATTTTATCTATAGCGTGAAAATGACTAATTTGCCCTCGAGTGTTTGGTAGCGGTGTGTGTAAATGGACTATGGATTTTGGACCAATCCATTTTTCTTCCTAAATATTTGGAACCAATTAGAACTTAAGATTTTGTTTGTTTTGTTTATTTTGTTTGGTTGGCCAAATCTGAACCCCACACACACACACACACACTCACACTCGTGGACTCTCTCTCTCTCTCTCTCAAATTTTCTTCCATTTCCGTACAACGGTACGAACAAACCCTCAATCAAAACTTTCTTGCACGGATCGAGGTTGTGGATGGTATTTTTGGACTCCTTGCAAGCTCAGGAGTCTATCTATACCTTTGGTTGGACGTGAGGACTTCGACAACCCAAGAACCATTGAGCTTTGTCGAGGTGCACAGTTGCTCCGACGTGATCGAGTTGGTTTCAGGTAGATCTAAGACTTAGAAAGGTTTTATTTATGTTTTTCGAGCACCTTGGATTAATTTTGGAGGGTTTTGAACGTAGGAAGGCTCGGGGTTCGTGAGTTGCAGAGGTGGCCAGATTATCAAGATTTGTTCGACGAGATTTCGTTGGATTTGGGTCCTAAAAGTGGTATGAATGTGTTCTTCTTGTCTTAAGCTTCATTTTGGTGTGAATTTTGGTGGAGTAATGAGTTAGAAACTAGGCATGTGCAAAATCAGGCAGTCGCAGCGGTGCCGGCACCGGACTCCGGCGAACCAAGGTAAGAGAAGTATTTCGTCAACTTTGACGGAATATTCCTAACAACGTCAGTTAGACTTAACGGTATATGCTGATTTTCAACAGAATATTCCCTGACGCCGTTAGGGATTCCGTTTGGTGTGCCAGGCATGTGCCTGCGCGTGGCCGTGCCTTAGCCGGCCCGTGAGGGCGCGTGGGTGGTCGAAATTTTTTTTCTAAAAATATGGGAATGTTCGTGGGGTTGAGTAGACCACGTTGGTATATTCAAACACCCAATTGAGCAATGTATGAGAAGTTATTACCTAGTTTGGGTTATGTGCTTAAAATAACGTTAAAACAATAGTTTCTCATATAGGTGAGATGTTTCCTGGGGAAGAGCGCAGTCAGGTGAGGCTCAGGGGTTACGACCCTGCAACTTATCAATGAGTGGACTTTTGTTTTCAGTATATATGTATATGCTTGATATTTTTCCAAGAAAGTATATTTAAATCTTTTATATTTTAAAATGCCATGTCAAATGCTCTTTATATTTGATTATATGTTAATATAATTATGTATATTGTTGCTTGGCGCTGCGGACGCTCAGGTAAGTTTCAGGTGAGTATATGTCGATGGTAGTAATAGTAATGAGTATGATTATGATGAGATGTAATTATAGCTCATTATCCTACACCTCGGTGTTAGTGCTCCGCCAGAGGATAGGGCCTAGCCTTCACGTGATCGTTCACTTCCCACACCACATGCTCACCTTGGATCCGAGGAAGGTGTCAACCTGTCATACAGACCAATTTAGGTTGTTCCGACTCGTAGGTGACTTGCGATACTTCACACAGCCTTCACGTGATCGTAGCACTTGTGCGTATTTATTTACACCCAGCCTGTCGTACAGGCCACTATAGGTAGTTCTGACTAGTGTGCAAATGTACAGTCCATTATTATTATTTTGATATTTAAACGGTTTTCAAAAGCTTTGTTTTTACCCACTCACACTTTCTGTTTTGCGCCCCTTCAGGTTTTAGGTAGAAGTGACTGTTGGTGGCTCACGAGGAATCGATGGCAGTTCTGACAGATTATCACCAATGTATAACCATCTCTGGTATTGTATAATTAGTATTCGTCATGTTGGACTGCACTTAGGCTACTTATGCTCTGATCTTGCGTGTGTTTCCATCTAAATGCTATTCTTGTACTTAGATTACCTTTTACCATTATCGTTTCCACACTGTGCACATGGCTACGTCACCCTCACGTGACGGCTAGCATGCCCTGCGTATCTTGTGAATATTCTAATTATTTTAGTTTCCCTGATATTGCTCAGTTAGGGGAAGTTATAACTAATGCTATTCAGTTTTCACTTCGGCCTCCCCAGAGGACTCCCATAGAGACTGTGTACAATCTTAAGTTAAATACTTTTATGGGTAATGAAGGACCTAAGGAAGCAAAGAAATGGCTTAATCATCTTAAGAAAACTTTCCATTTGATGCAGAGTCAAGGAAGTCTTCATGCTGATATGTGGGTCGAGATGACTACTTGGTTTCTAAGTAAGGAGCCTGCATCTTGGTGGGAACAGGAGACTTATGAGTTGTCACCGGAGGAAGCTGTCGATTGGGAAGTTTTTAGGCGGTTATTTCTGAAGAGATTCATTCCTTCAGCATATATAGATCGCAATAAGTAAGAATTTATGAATTTGAAACAAAAAAAAATGACAACTAATGAGTACTGCAGGAAGTTTACTGATTTGTCTCGTTATCACCCAGAGGTTGCTGCTAATCCAACTCAGATGCTCTGTCGTTTTAAGTTGGGTACTCGAAAGAAATCTATGGTAACCACGACTCCTTGTGCTACCTATCAGAAGTTTAATGAGATTTTGCTACGAATTGAAGATTCAGAGAACCTACCCAGTGAGAGCGATGAGGAAGAAGAAAAACAAGATAACCAAAAGAAAAATGATAAAGATAAATGTCAATCGTCTCAGAGACCTCGTAAGACTCAAAGTTTTAAGAGAACTGGTGCCAGTTCCAGTTCGTCTAGCTAGGGTATGAGTTTTACCAGGCAAATAAGAGGTGGTAGATTTTCTGGAGGTCCTCGTTTTTAAAGGCAGAGAGATTCTGGTGGTTTTGGTGGTTCTAGTGGTCCGTTTTGTTATAAATGTAACGGTCGACATTTTGGGGAGTACAGGCAGGGCAGTAGAGGATGTTTTACTTGTAGTCAAATGGGGCATCGGGCTGTGAATTGTCCACAGAATCAGCAGAGGCCCCAGCCACCTTTTTTAACACTGCCAGTTCCAATCCAGCAGACTCCAAGACCTAGTAGTTATACCCAGATTGGATGTGGAGGTACTTATCATTATCAGGGAAATGTAGTTCCTTATTCTAAAGAGCAGTACCAGTATCCTTACGACCCGTATCAGCAAAGTGGTTACCCTCAGTATTCTGGATGGTATACGTCGTATCCTCCTTATTTAGCGGGTGGATCTCAATGGTATCCTGGAGGACAATCCCAGCACGTGGAGGTTGCTTCTAGTAGCGCAAGATCTTCGAGGCAGCCTAGGCAGGCAGGTCAGGTGCGTAGTGACGGGATTTTAAACCGCACAAATTTAACCCTCTTTTTGAAAGATGTAGTATAGATGTAAGTAGGGTATCGTTCTAGGCCGGGGATTAGGAGGGCTTGCTAAAACCTCTAAAATAATTTAAAAACGTAAAAACAAAGTTTAAAACACTAAACTAAAATAAAAACACTAAACTAAAATAACTCAAAATAAAACTAACAAATAAACTAAAACAAATCAAAAGACTCAAAAATACAAAACTAGGCTAAAACTCGAAACACACTTAAAATGACTCAAAATAATAAAAACAATTTAAAATAAAAACTAGGAAAATAATTAGACGGAAATTAAATTAAAAGATTAAAAATAATAAAAAGTAACTAAATAATATTATAATAATGGGGGGATTGATTTTTGACGAAACGAAAATTAAACTTAAATAAATTACAAAATTGACAAAAACATAAAATAAAAAGTGAACGGATAGGCGACGGATTGGCTAGAGGGTTTTTCTCCACACATGACACAAATGTAACCTAAATTGATTCCCAGTTATGAATTCAACAAACGAATGAATGACAATGTTCCAAGTTAATTAGGTTTGCTTAAATTAACTCTTAGATTTCCCTAGATTCATTGAATTGGACGGAATACGCATCACAACCAAATTATTCTTATCAAGTTCCCTAACTATGGAATACGCATGATAGAGAGACATATCAAAGATCATTAAATTCAATGGAAATCATAAACATCGACTAGGCTTTCATAACTATGGAATACGCATGTTAATCCAACCTAGGGTTTACTAAACACAATCGTGACTAGCGATTTTTACTACTCATGAATATAAGTTCATAACGATTAGGTGAAATTCATTTATATTCTAGCATCAAGTCTAAGCATGCAAATTAAGTATCGACCCTTAACCCACATACATAGACAAGTTATTAATCAAATCAGAATAGTAAACCACATCCAAACATTTATAAATTCATAACTGGAGTAAATCAAATTAAAATTACAAATATAATCATGGTTTCAAATTAACCTCTAGCCAATATAAATTAATTACACATTATTATAAATTAAAACAGAAATAAAAATAAGTTGGAGGATTAAACCGAAAGAGGGTGTGCAAGGATCTCTTTTCAATTGCACCATGAGCTTGTGCTTCTATGCACGTTGACTCTGGCGACTTCCCCCTTGCTGCCCAATGGCAGCTCAAGTCTTCCCTGCTCTCACCGAGCCTCTTAAAACCCTCTGTGCTGCTTGCGCTGTCCCCACTGGCAGCAGCCTCCTCTGGCGCCAAACAGCTTCTCCGAGGATTGCCTCTGGCTGCGCGCTGCCTTTTACAACTTCACAGTTTCCTGCGCTGCTCTCGATTTCCTCCGCTCCGAGGAGCTCCCCCTCTTGTTTATTTTTTTATTTTTTTCTCCTGATTCTCGGTGCTGCCCCAAGGCAGCGCCTTGTTTCTCCTTCACTCACCAATGGAATTTTTCTTTCTCTCCCAAACTGCCAGAAGGCAGTTTCTTTTATTCCCCCCTTCGCTGCTAATGAAGCTCTGCCCTTTTATTCTTTCTCCTCAAATGGCAGCCCAAAGCTGCCTTTCTTTCCGTCCAACCTTAAGCTGCCAACGCAGCTTTGCACCACCGACTGCCTTCCACCGAAGGCTCCTATGCATGCCAGCTATAACACACAAACATATATATTAATATATAAATATAAATATAAATAAAATTATAAATATATCTATATAAATAAATATAAATATATAAATATATAAATATATAAATATAATACTTTCTTATTTTATTAACCAAATATAGTAATTAAGTGAATAAGGTAGAAATGACGATTTTATTACTTAAAATCTGCACTTATGCTCTATTTATTTACTTAGCTAGGAAAATCACATAAAACACAAAAACAAAGTAAATATCACAAAAATATGAGGAACTAACTAAGAAAAGACGAGTGAATTTGATGTAAAAATATATAAAAATATGAGCTTATCAAATACCCCCACACTTAGCTTTTGCTAGTCCTCGAGCAAAACAAAGAAAACAAAACAAAACTCAATCTAAACCTTCCAACATTTATATCAGGGATTTCCAATGGACATGACAAATTAAAAATCGTCACTTACACAGACTTTGGCAATCCATACCCTTAAGCACATACTTAATCGCAGTCACTACTTATTAGTTCGCATTTAATCAATTAAAACAACATTTTGAATGTAGTCACATGCCTTAGAGAATTTACTCAATTCCTCACTAGATATGCACTCAATTTTCCGCTCAGATTTTCTGACTACACTCCCTACACTAGGTATATGTGAGAAGAATGATGTAAGCAAGGAAACGATCACTCACATATGTTATAGCAAAGAAAGCATTTTCTGGAGTTATTAATGTGCATATGAATATGATCTCATGAACGGAATGCTACTACTTAGATGCGAGAACCAGGGACACTATATGCTCATACCAATCCCAAACTCCACATATTGAACACACAACAACCAAGATAGAAGTCAAAGGGTTGTAACGGGGCTAAGGATATAGGCTTAACAAAGGAAGGCTATGGAGAAACAAATGTTCTTAAAGAAATAGTAAGCAAAGTAATAAGGTTAACGCATAGAATTCACTTTTGAATGAAAATTCAACTCTAAACCCGAGGGGAGGATTCACACATTTTATGGCCAAATTTCAAACTCTTTTTCTTCTTTCTTTTCTTTTCATGCGTTTTTCTCTTTCTTTTTTTTTTTTTTTTTTTTTTTTTTTTAAAGAACAAAACGTACAATTGAGCTCGAAACAACCAATCCTTCCCCTACACTTGTTTTTCTGCATAGTGTAGAATAAAATGAATTCTTTTTAAGTCATGCTCACTATTCTTTAAGAACAAGGGTGCATACAGTCCTACAGTAGGTTTGGTGCGGTTTAATGAGGTTAACAACAAAAATAGGCTAAACAAGGCTCGAGATGGGTTAAGCCTACAAAACATAAGAAAGATGGAGGGTAAGGCTTTTTGGGATGTGGTGGTTCACTAAACAACTTCATCTTGATATGTGTTATGCAATTCAATGTCATGCTTTGAATGAAACGGATATGAGTTCTAGTATTTGGAACTAAGATGATAAAACGCCTTCTAAGTAGCAACCAAGCAAAGAATAATGAGATCATGCAACGACTTTAGAAAACAAAAACATCAAGATTAATAACTCTCCAAACAAGGTATAAGCTCAAGTCTCACAGGGATGTAGCATTAGTTTGAGTTCCTTCCTTCAAGCATGTTACAAAAACTAATTTTATCCTTTTGTGATCAAATTTAAATTCATAAACAACAACTACAACTAAGCATAAACCAAGAGCATATCAAACTTCCATCCATGTTTATAACTTTCTTTAACAGTCATGCAATTAAAAACCAAATCCTCATCATTGTGTTGGAAGGTACCTAAGACACAAACACACAAAAACAACTAACAAAAATTCTTTTTGGGTTTTTCAAAATATTTTCAAATTTTTATGTCATTTTCGTAAGATTTCTTCAAAACACAATAAAACACACCAAAACAGCATAAAACACTAAGAAAACAAAAAGCAACAACACGGAAACAAATGAAACCAGTTCAAAGTCGAAGGTACAAAAATTTTCAATTTGGTCATTTTTTATCTTGATACCCCCACACTTAAACTAGACATTGTCCCCAATGTCAGAAAACAATAAAATGCAAAAAAAAAAAAAATGAATAAATAATACGAAACAAAATAAAGCAAAGGGACTGAAAACTTCTCTAATTTGCAGAAAACCAAGCGATGACCCCCAAGCGTAAATTTTGCAATCAACTTCAAGGGAGAAAATAACCAAACGTTCCTGCAAAGAAAAGAAATAAAACAGTTAAGCACACAAGAAAATATAGAAAATTCAAACGAAAAATTGAAAATGAAAATAAGAGATAATGAAAAGAACTAATAGGCGGTCATTGGTCATGATTGTTGATTTTCCACAGCTTTCATCTTGAACTGGATGGGCCTTCTTCTTGCAAGTGCTCCTCAGCTTAGTTGAGGATGAGTCAGCACGTTGTCTCCACATGCTTCAAGTAGTCCGGTCTCCACGCAGGTGTGGCATCTTCTTGAACTCTTGGATCAACCCAGACTCATCTGCTCTTCGAAGTAACTCAGACTCATCCTGCTTCGTCTGTGAGGTACTTTTGTTTTTGAAGAAGTACCTCAACACAGGTTTATTTTTGAAGTGGGCTGGGAGGGGTCTGAGATGAGTACTCGAGAGCAAGACTAGGTAAGCAATCAGGATCTCACTTTCTCCACGTTCCTCAGATGAAGGAGAGGAGAAAGCATGATATGAGATACTTTTGCTTTTAACCTTTTTTGATATGAAATACTTTTGCTCTGGATGATTTGTTTTCTGGGGTGATCCAAAGGATGAAGAACACTGAGTAACTCGAAAGCTTTCTTTGGGAAGACATTATCGGAGATGAAGAGAGGTTGAGAGGTTTAGAGGTGGAGAGGGTGAGAAGGTGTGCCTTTGATGTGGAAGGCGAAGGTCGACTTTATAGAAATTTTCCTTCACAACCGGAACTGTTCCCTCACTATTTGTCGGCAGCCGGTGGATGGATGAACAGTGCCCGTTACGCGCTTTCTGACAAAGCTTCCGTAATTTCCGCGAAGCTGACTGCGCATGCGACGAGTGACGACAAATTGGAATTATGATCTTTTGAAAACCGGGGTTCAAAACCGGGTGCGGCTCGTGGTTTTCGCAACGCTCCACGCTGCACGTGATGAGTCACGACAAATTTGGAAAAACAGAACGCCTCGTGATGTCTGAGCAATTCCGACTTTTGAGAAAGGAAACGGCTCTTTTGAGACAGGACTCCGGCATTTGAGAAAGGAGCGTCCAGCTTTTCCGATTTGCGTGAGGACGCGTCTTCACCTCTGAGGAGCGGGCGCCTCTTTGATTTGCTTCTTTTTATAGAGGCGCTAATTCTGCTCCACCTCACACTTGAACTCCCTCAAACACTTCCTTCTGAAAATACTCCCTTCTGAACTCTTTTTGCACTTCTGCACTCTTAATCTTTCCGCTCTCTTCTTCCGCTTCAGCAATCTTAATCTTTCCGAACTCTTTTCTTCCTCAACCCCCTCTAAAAATGTCTTGCCCTTCCGACCGTCGCCTAAACTTGAATGTCGGGGAAGACGATGACTCGTCTTCTCCGAACAACATTTGGAATCCATCCTTCATATCCCCCAATGGTCCTCTTACAGTCGGGGACACAATGATGAGGAACGATATAACCGCAACGGTGGTTGCAAGAAACCTTCTTACTCCCAGAGACACTAGGTTGCTGTCTATGCGGTCAGACGAGCTGGCTGTTCAGGACTCACTGGCTCTCAGTGTCCAGTGTGCAGGCTCAGTTTCAAACATGGGTCAGCGCCTGCTTGCAAGATCTCGTCAGGTGGAGTCGCTAATGGCGGAGGTGGTCAGTCTTCGGCAAGAAGTCAGAGGACTCAGGCACGAGAACAAGGAGTTGCACATGCTCGCAACTAGCTACTCGACCAGCATGAAGAGGAAGCTGGACCAGCTGCAGGAGTCGGACGGTCGAATCCAGAGTGATCATGAGCGGTTCATGGCGTTACTCCCGCGGTTTATGTTGCCTTCGTCCTCTGGAGCAGCACCAAGTGTTCCGGCTCCGGAGATTCCAACTCTAGCACTTCGTCTTCCCGGAGCTCCATCGACTTCTGCGGCGCCACCTGACCAATGACCAATGACCAATGAACGCTATTAGTTTTTCGTATTATTGTAAATTTTTTTTTTTTAAGTTTATTTAAATAAATAAATATATATATATATATATATATATTACTAATATTATTATTATTATTATTAATATTTTTTTTTTAGGTTTATTTTAAGCAATATAAAATATGTAAATTAAAATATGTAAATTAATGTAAAAAAACTTTATTTACTCGCACTTAAAATAAACAAGGCCCTAAATTTATTTAAACACAAACTAAACAAAAATCAACCAAATAACACAACTAACTAAACAAAACAAAATGAAAGCAGTAAAGAGAAGGGTTTAGGAATGCAAATCTGATTGTGGGTGATTCCTAGGCCTCCCTTCTTTATTCAAATGCATGGATTTATCATTGAACGGACGGTGGTATTTGAAATGATCTGACAACGGTCTGAGTTCCAATGACGGTGCCTGAATCATCAAAATTAGAGACATGTTAGTATAAAATAAAATTAAAATTAAAATTGGAGAAAATGGCTTATTATATTTTTCCGAAACAAACTCAATAACAAAAACTACTCCCTTGAACGTTTCGGGGACTTTGCACTTGGCCAGATTGACGATGATGGTTGTGGCCTGTCCCGTGTCATCAATCTCAATTTCATGGGCCTTTGTTGCCTCATGCACAACCTCTTGGATGTATTTTTGATATGCTTCAGCCACTTCATTCTCTTGAATCTCTTTTCTTGGTGTGCAAGGTTCGGGAATTTGTTTTGGTGCACCAAGAATTGAGATATCGCTTTGGACTTTTGGAAGAGCTTCCACAATGTCTTTTTCACTCTCTTCGATATTTGGAATTAAAATTCTACAAGGAAAAAGGACATTCGGTGGAATAGGGTTAGAATGAATTGAACTTATAACTTCCTCACCTGAGTTGGACGACATAGGGACTTGAGGGGTTTGAGACAAGAATTCGTCTAAACTGCCCAAGTCGTCCTCCTCCTCTTCTTCTTCTTGCAGCGGCAATTCATCCAAGTTCGGGCTGTGACTGGATGGTTCTAGAACAGCTTCATCCTCCACATCACTTATGGCTTCATCGATTTCCACTTCTCCCTTTGAATTTGCAAATGTGGAGTTGGAAAGTTCACTTTGATCTTGAATCTGTGCCATGAATTCCATGATCTGCCCAACATGTATATCCAATTCGTCCACTCTGTTGGTCCGGTCTTGCATCTCCTGGATTCGATTTTCCACTCCCTGATTCAAAGAGGAGAGTAACTTATTAAATGTATCATTATCCAGAGATATACCTGAATCGAATTGGGCAGATTGTTGTGGTGGCTGTGGTGGCTGCAAAGGTGTTGTATAGAACTCATCATACGGCTGCCAATATTCTCCTTGGTGAGTCTCCTTAGCTTGATTTTGTGACCCCTGCACCAAAGAGTTTAATTCATTAAGAATTTGATTATAATCCACGGGCATGCTTTGATTCGATTGGAATTGTTGTGGGGGATGCTGTGGTGGCTGCATAGGTCTGGAATAGAACTCGTCTTGCTGCCAATATCCACTTTGTTGAAAATGTTGAGGTTCATCCCACATTTGATTTGAATAATCCCTCCAATCCGAATTGCAAGCGTTGGAATACATATTGCCCCTTGATTGGCTGTGGCTTTGATATCCCCAATCATCGTCATATGCCGAAAATTGAGGATATTGATGAGCTTGATATCCTTGCCCATAAGGCACATCAAGTGTAGGGACACTTGGCATTGAGGTCCGTTCGGCATTATCAGTCAATTGAGCAGTAAGCTGCGCCAATTGAGCTTGAATATTAGCAAAATCCATGTCTTGCTCCAATTATACCTAAAATCAAAGAAAGAAAAATAAATCAAATACCAAATATAAAAATAAACACAAACAAAAATAAAGGATTAGCAAAGTTGCTAATCCCCGGCAACTGCGCCAAAAATTTGACGGGATTTTAAACCGCACAAATTTAACCCTCTTTTTGAAAGATGTAGTATAGATGTAAGTAGGGTATCGTTCTAGGCCGGGGATTAGGAGGGCTTGCTAAAACCTCTAACATAATTTAAAAACGTAAAAACAAAGTTTAAAACACTAAACTAAAATAAAAACACTAAACTAAAATAACTCAAAATAAAACTAACAAATAAACTAAAACAAATCAAAAGACTCAAAAATACAAAACTAGGCTAAAACTCGAAACACACTTAAAATGACTCAAAATAATAAAAACAATTTAAAATAAAAACTAGGAAAATAATTAGACGGAAATTAAATTAAAAGATTAAAAATAATAAAAAGTAACTAAATAATAATATTATAATAATGGGGGGATTGATTTTTGACGAAACGAAAATTAAACTTAAATAAATTACAAAATTGACAAAAACATAAAATAAAAAGTGAACGGATAGGCGACGGATTGGCTAGAGGGTTTTTCTCCACACATGACACAAATGTAACCTAAATTGATTCCCAGTTATGAATTCAACAAACGAATGAATGACAATGTTCCAAGTTAATTAGGTTTGCTTAAATTAACTCTTAGATTTCCCTAGATTCATTGAATTGGACGGAATACGCATCACAACCAAATTATTCTTATCAAGTTCCCTAACTATGGAATACGCATGATAGAGAGACATATCAAAGATCATTAAATTCAATGGAAATCATAAACATCGACTAGGCTTTCATAACTATGGAATACGCATGTTAATCCAACCTAGGGTTTACTAAACACAATCGTGACTAGCGATTTTTACTACTCATGAATATAAGTTCATAACGATTAGGTGAAATTCACTTATATTCTAGCATCAAGTCTAAGCATGCAAATTAAGTATCGACCCTTAACCCACATACATAGACAAGTTATTAATCAAATCAGAATAGTAAACCACATCCAAACATTTATAAATTCATAACTGGAGTAAATCAAATTAAAATTACAAATATAATCATGGTTTCAAATTAACCTCTAGCCAATATAAATTAATTACACATTATTATAAATTAAAACAGAAATAAAAATAAGTTGGAGGATTAAACCGAAAGAGGGTGTGCAAGGATCTCTTTTCAATTGCACCGTGAGCTTGTGCTTCTATGCACGTTGACTCTGGCGACTTCCCCCTTGCTGCCCAATGGCAGCTCAAGTCTTCCCTGCTCTCACCGAGCCTCTTAAAACCCTCTGTGCTGCTTGCGCTGTCCCCACTGGCAGCAGCCTCCTCTGGCGCCAGGCAGCTTCTCCGAGGATTGCCTCTGGCTGCGCGCTGCCTTTTACAACTTCACAGTTTCCTGCGCTGCTCTCGATTTCCTCCGCTCCGAGGAGCTCCCCCTCTTGTTTATTTTTTTATTTTTTTCTCCTGATTCTCGGTGCTGCCCCAAGGCAGCGCCTTGTTTCTCCTTCACTCACCAATGGAATTTTTCTTTCTCTCCCAAACTGCCAGAAGGCAGTTTCTTTTATTCCCCCCTTCGCTGCTAATGAAGCTCTGCCCTTTTATTCTTTCTCCTCAAATGGCAGCCCAAAGCTGCCTTTCTTTCCGTCCAACCTTAAGCTGCCAACGCAGCTTTGCACCACCGACTGCCTTTCACCGAAGGCTCCTATGCATGCCAGCTATAACACACAAACATATATATTAATATATAAATATAAATATAAATAAAATTATAAATATATCTATATAAATAAATATAAATATATAAATAAATATAAATATATAAATATATAAATATATAAATATAATACTTTCTTATTTTATTAACCAAATATAGTGATTAAGTGAATAAGGTAGAAATGACGATTTTATTACTTAAAATCTGCACTTATGCTCTATTTATTTACTTAGCTAGGAAAATCACATAAAACACAAAAACAAAGTAAATATCACAAAAATATGAGGAACTAACTAAGAAAAGACGAGTGAATTTGATGTAAAAATATATAAAAATATGAGCTTATCACGTAGTGTGCAAGGACGAGGTAATTAGGCTAGTAGAGGTCGTGGAGGACGACAACAAACTCAAAGACGTATCCAGAACATTACGATGTAGGATGCCTAGAATAATCCTGATTTGATCATGGGTACATTGAATATTCTTGGTCATTTTGCTAAAGTGTTAATTGATTGTGGTGTTACCCATTCTGTTATTTCTCATACATTTGCTCAGTTGACGCAACCCAGTCCTACACCTTTGGGGTATGAGTTAGAATTCTGGATGCCTAGAAGGGAGACATGTCAAGTTAGCTGGATGTATCTAGGATGTCATGTGTTAGTGGATGACGTGGTGATGCCAGCTAACCTCATTCCGCTGGATATTGTTGAGTTTGATGTGATTTTAGGCACGGATTGGTTGCATTACAATCGTGCCAATATAAATTGTTATGAGAAAATAGTCATTTTCCAACGTCCAGGGTTACCTATGGTTACGTTTGTGGGCGAACGTGGCGGGGTGAGGTACGACATTATTTCTGCCGTGAGAGCTAAAAGGTTGTTACCAAGCCCAGTGCCACCAGGGCAACTGTTTATGGCCTAAAAATGAAAGGGGCACCAAAAACCAAAAACCCAACTACCTAGGTATTAAATATATATATATATATATATATATATATATATATAATCAGAGCCCAAATAGGGGCTGGTGGATGGCAAAGCCCAAGTTTGCCAATGGACCACTCGATTGAAATTTTTTGAAAAAAAAAATTCATAACAGGGACCACTCAGTCCCCACTCCCCAATTAACCCTAACTTCTAACAAATACATTACATTTTCCCGATTCCCCACCCCACCCCATTTGTTCCCTACTTCCCCCACCCCACTGCCCATGTCGTCCCACCTTAATTCCCTTTTCTTTTCTCTAAAATCTCAGTACTCAATTCCATTGGCTAGGTGCAATAGTGAATAGTGATTTATTATTGTTTTGTTCCCCACTTCCCCCCTGCTCTGCCATGCCACTATGCCAGTGCCAACCTGCCTGACTCAACAGCAAGCTGCAGACAGGAGTCCTTCCTCCTTAGCTCAGCGCCATTTACCATGCATCCATTGGGAATTGAAATTTGGCTGCAAGTGCATTCACTCGGCACCAACCCTTTTAAGTTTTAAGGTAAACTATTTTTTTTAAATTTGAATTATCAATTCCTAATTTAATATAAAACTTTGCAAGTGATATAGAATTATATGATAATTGATGTATAGAATTGTTATTATTGATGAATTGAATTCTTGATTAATTGAATTATTTAATTTCAAACCCAATTTTTAGGTTCAATTTTAGCAATTTTTATATGTTAAACTATGTGTTAGTGTTTTTATAATATATAATATGTGTTAGAATGATAATTTTGATAGGAAATTTTTGCTATATCATGTGTAGGTAATTTTTGCAAACAAATTATCGAAGCCATGTCTTTTAGGAAACAACTCTCTGATAATATGAAAAGGAAAAAAAAAGGCAAAGGATAACGAAATTGCCGAAAGTTTAAGAGGATCTCTTAATAAATTTTTCTCTACAAAGAATGAGTCGGATGAAAATTTGAGAGAAAATGATGTTGGTGAAGAGTCACAAAGTGTTGTTGGGGAGTCTCATGATCATGAAATTGGTGGTTATGTGGAGAAAGATGTTAATGACGAGTCTTGTGACCATGAAAATGGTGGTGCTTTAGAAGAAAATGTTGGTGATGAGTCTCAATACCATGAAAATGGTAGTGATTTAGAGGAAAATGTTGGTAATGAGTTTGAAGACCATGAAAATGGTGGTGATATAGATTTAAATGTTGATGATGATCATATTGGTGTAGAGGAAAATATTGAATCTCCTGAACTTATTTTCCATTTAAATATTTATGATCCAAGAGTTTGGGATGGTCTTAATACAGAAATGAGAGACTTACTTGTAGAAAAGGGACCAATTCGAGAAACTAATCTCACTTATCCTAAGGACAAACTCTCTCGAAAATTTTCCTCACACTACTATGATAGAAAATTACGAACGGGTGAAATTTATGATAGGAAATGGCTCATGTACTCAAATGAGTTGGATAAAGTCTTTTGCTTTTGTTGTAAATTGTTTAAAACAATTTCCTCAAAAAGTGAGTTAGCAAAAGATGGAATCAATGATTGAAGACATCTTAGTGAGACGCTTGACCAACATGAAAAGAGTAAAGAACATCTCACTAATTCGAGAACTTGGGTTGAGTTGAAAAATAGATTGACAAAAAATTAGACAATTGACAAAGAATTTCAAATAAGAATCAAGAAAGAGACAAATCATTGGAAACAAGTGATGCTTAGAATTATTGCTGTTGTGAAATGTCTTGCCATACGAAATTTAGCATTTTGTGGAACAAATGAAAGACCTTATGAAAACTCTAATGGCAACTTCTTAGGTTTACTTGAAATGGTTGCAGAGTTTGATCCAATAATGCAAAAGCATTTTCGACTCATTGAGAATAAAGAGATTCATCACCATTATTTGAGCCATAAAATCCAAAATGAGTTGATAGCTACTTTAGCTTCAAAAGTCAAAACCACAATTATTAAAAAAGTAAAAGAAGCCAAAAAAAAAATTATGTCATTCTTGATTGTACTCCTGATGCAAGTCATGTGGAATATAGGGCTTTAATTTTGAGATGTGTTGACTTGTCAAGTAGGTCAATACATATAAGAGAGTATTTTATGGAGTTTTTTAAGTGTAGAAGATACATCAGGATAAGGACTTTTTAATGAGTTTCAAGATGTTCTAAAGTGTCTTGATCTTGATATTGATAATGTGAGGGGACAAGGGTATGATAATGGATCTAACATGAGAGGGAAACACCAAGGTGTCCAGAAAAGATTGCTAGACATAAATCTCAGAGCCTTTTACATGCCATGTGGTTCTCATTGTCTTAATTTAGTAATTTGTGATATGGCAAGTTCATGTCTTAAAGGAAATTTTTTTTTTTGGAGCATGTCAATGCAGATAGACAATGTTTTCCAACTCTACAAAGCGTTGGAATATTTTGCTTGAACATATTGATGGGTTAACTTTGAAGTCATTGTCAACTACTCGATGGGAAAGTCACATTGAAAGTGTTAAAGCAATTAAATCCCAAGTAGCCCAAGTTAGAAATGCTTTGTTTGTGTTGGTGGAAATTACTGAGAATCCCCAATTGAGTAGGGATGCAGGATGTTTAGCATCAGAAGAACTTTCCAGTTTTGATTTTGTATTAAGTTTGGTTATTTGGTATGACATTTTGTTGAAGATTAACATGGTGAGCACAAAATTACAATCTGAAGACATGCGTCTTGATGTTGTTGTAAAGGCATTGGAAGCACTTGTTACCATTTTTGAAAACTATAAAGAAATGCACTTGATTCAGAAATTGACACTATTTTTCAAACTAAACGTCATAGACCTAGAAAAAGACATCATGATGAAATTGATGGTAATGAAAGGGAGCAACAGTCTGCTGAAGAATCATTTAGAATATATTATTTTCTTGTTATAGTGGATATTGCTCTTTCTCAACTGAAACACAGGTTTGAACAGTTAAAGGCTTTTGAATCTATTTTTGGCTTCTTGTTTGATGCACCGAAGTTAATTTCATTGGATGATCAAGAGCTAAAAGAAAATCATATGAATCTTGAAGCACATTTGAAACATGGAAATATCATGGATGTAGATGGAGCCAACTTATGTTCCAAATTGCAAGTTTTGCAAATGATGTTACCTGAAGAAGCATTTCTCTTTAATAACCTTTGGACATCTATGGAAATAGCAAACTTTGTAAAACAAACTGACATGTGTCCTAATGTCTTGATTGCTTATCGTGTACTGTTGAGTGTACTTGTGACTGTGGCATCTGCAGAAAGAAGTTTTTCAAAGTTGAAATTATTAAAATCTTACTTGCGGACCACTATTACTCAAGATAGGCTAAATGGATTAGTAATCTTATGCATTGAAAAGGATGAGATTGAAGACTTGGAGTATGATGATATAATTGATGATTTTGCTTCAAAAAATGCCAGAAAACAATTTCTTAAAGGTTGAAATTTCAAGGAGCTTTGCTATGAGTGGCTGTATATGATTGTATTTTTTATTGTCGAGGTTTAGGTACTATGTCTCCCCCCCTCCCCGGGTTGTATATTTTCACAAGTAATATAATTTGAGCGTGAGGGCCTAGCCCCCCAGCTTCGACTGGGTTCCAACCCTCATTAATTTTTTTTTAAACATATGTTTCGTATTAAAAAAAAGGCACATTTTGAGTTTTCGCATTGGGCACCCAAAAACTCAGGACCGACCCTGGTTGTTACAGAAAAAGTGTCAGGGATATTTAGCTCATGTGGTGTTAAATGATAATACTCCTAGCCGTGTGGAGGATGTACAAGTAGTCAGGCATTTTTCTGATGTATTCCCTGATGATTTACTAGATTACCTCCAGATCAGAATGTGGAGTTGGCTATTGATTTGCTTCCAGGTACAGACCATATATCTTTAACTTCTTATCGAATAACTTCTGCTGAATTGAGGGAACTGAAAATCCAATTACAGAAGTTAGTCGATAAAGGTTTTATTCAGCCTAATACTTCACCTTGGGGAGCTCCAGTTTTATTCGTACGAAAGAAGGATGGTACTTTAAGGCTGTGTATTGATTACCGGCAATTGAATCGAGTGACGATTAAAAATCGTTATCCATTGCCGCGTATCGATGATTTATTTGATCAGCTTCGAGGCGTCCGTGTGTTCTCTAAGATTGATTTGAGACCTGGTTACTATCAGTTGAAGATCAAAAGCGAGGATGTCCCTAAAATAGTTTTCATGACTCGATATGGCCATTATGAGTTTTTGGTGATGCCATTCGAGTTAACTAATGTGCCTGCTACTTTTATGGACTTAATGAATCGAGTATTCCAGCCATATCTCGACAGGTTTGTTATTGTCTTTATTGACGATATTCGGGTATACTCTAAATCTAAAGCAGAACACATTCAACATCTTACCTTGGTGTTGAAGAGATTGAGGGAACATTGATTGTATGCTAAGTTTAGCAAATGCCAATTTTGGTTGGATCAAGTTGCATTTTTGGGGCATGTCATATTGGCCCAAGGTATTCAGGTGGATCCTCAAAAAGTAGCGGCCGTTGAAAATTAGGAGCAGCCACGAACTGTCTCGGAGGTACGAAGTTTCCTTGGCTTAGCAAGCTATTATAGAAGGTTCGTTAAAGATTTCTCAGTTATAGCTTTACCACTCACGAGGTTGACCAGAAAAGATGTTAAATTTGAGTGGGACGACAATTGCGAGCAGAGTTTCCAGCAACTAAAGTACTGCCTCACTTATGCACTTGTGTTAACACTTCCAGATGATAGTGGTAATTTTGAGATCTACAATGATGCTTCCTTGAATGGTCTGGGTTGTGTGTTAATGCAGCATGGTAGGGTGATTGCTTATGCTTCGCGACAATTGAAGCCTCATGAGATGAATTATCTTACTCACGATCTCGAGTTAGCAGCTATTGTTTTTGCCTTGAAAATCTGGAGACATTATCTTTATGGAGAAAAATGTATGATTTTCACGGATCATAAAAGTCTTTAGTGTCTGTTTACTCAAAGAGATCTAAATCTTCGTCAGCGAAGGTGGATAAAGTTGTTGAGCGATTATGACTGCACGATTGGGTATCACCCTGGTCATTCAAACATGGTGGCTAACGCACTTAGCATGAAATCTTAGAGCCGAGTTAATGCTTTTTAAGCTGGTTGTGTCCCTCTTCTTGCAGATTTGAGATCCACTTGAGTGAAGTTAAAGGGTAATAGATCGAGAGGAAGCCTTACTTCCAAGTCAGGCCAATTCTAATTGATCATGTACTTAAGGCACAGATGAATGATAAGGAGACTCAGGAGTTAATTGAATTAAGAAATCAAGGGAAAAAGAAAGACCTCAGGATTCGAGAGACTGATGGTATACTTATGCAGGAGAATATAATATACGTGCTGAATAATGCAGAATTAAAGAAAGATATTCTTGACAAAGCGCATGTATCAGCTTATGCAATGCATCCTGGAGGTACTAAAATGTATCATACAATTTGACCATTTTATTATTGGACAGGTATGAAAAGAGAAATTGCTGATTATGTGAATAGGTGTGCCATTTGTCAGCAGGTCAAAGCTGAAAGAAAAAAGCCTTTTGGATGGATGCAGCCACTTCTTGTTCCATAGTGGAAATGGGAATATGTTACTATGGATTTCGTGTACAAATTTCCCCGTAAGCGAAATGGTTACAATGACGTTTGGGTGGTGGTAGATCGGCTTACTAAGTTAGCACACTTTATTTCAGTATGGGAGAAATTTTCTTTAAGCCGATTAGCTGATTTATTTGTATCGAAGATTGTCAAATACCACAGAGTACCGATTAGTATTGTCTCTGATCGGGATCCTAGATTTACTTTTAAATTCTGGAGAGCATTTCTAGAAGCTTTTGGTTCGAGGCTACTTTATAGAACGGCGTATCATCCTCAGACAGATAGGCAATCTGAGAGGACTATTTAGACACTAGAAGATATGCTGAGATCTTCTGTATTGCAGTTTAGCGATGCTTGGCATAAATGTCTGGATTTGATAGAGTTTGCTTACAACAACAGTTACCACTCAAGTATTGGTATGTCACATTTTAAGGCACTATATGGTAAATCTTGTCGTACGCCTTTATGTTGGTCAGAGGTTGGTGAAAGAGTATTGGTGGGCCCAGAGATTGTAGACGAAACTACTCAAAATATTCAGGTAATTAAATATAACCTGAAAGTAGCTCGGATCGCCAAAAGAGTCTAGCGAACAGACATGCCTCTAATCGGACATATAAAGTAGATGATTGGGTATTTTTAAAGTTGTCACTGTGGAAATGTGTAGTACGGTTCGAGAAAAAGGGTAAGTTAATTCCTAGATACATCGGGCCATACCGGATCACCGAACGAGTCGATGAAGTTACTTACAGGCTTGAGTTACCTCCATAGTTGTCTAAAGTGTACGATGTTTTTCATGTTTCCATACTTCACCACTATGTTTCAAATCCATCGCATGTATTACCTCCTCAACCACTGAAAATTAGTTCGGATTTGACTTACAACGAGGAGTTAGTGACGATTCTGGATTGGAAAGATAAGGTTCTGAGGAATAAAACAGTGCGCTTAGTGAGAGTTTTGTGGAAGAATCATTCAGTGGAGGAAGCCACCTGGGAGACAAAGGAGTGTATGAAAGATATGTATCCATGCTTGTTTTATAAGTATTAATGGTTTGTAATTATTGTTGTATGAAATTTCGAGGACGAAATTTTCTTAAGGGGGTAGGTTGTGACAGCCTATCCCGAAATATTTTATTAATAGCGTGGAAATGACTAATTTGTCCTCGAGTGTTTGGTAGCGGTGTGTGTAAATGGACTATGGATTTTGAACCAATCCATTTTTCTTCCTAATTATTTGGAACCAATTAGAACTTAAGATTTTTTTTTGTTTTGTTTATTTTGTTTGGTTGGCCAAATCTGAACCATACACACACACACTCACTCACACTCGTGGACTCTCTCTCTCCCTCTCTCGAATTTTCTTCCATTACTGTACAACGGTATGGACAAACCCTCAACCAAAACTTTCTTGCACGGATCGAGGTTGTGGATGGTATTTTTGGACTCCTTGCAAGCTCAGAAGTCTATCTATACCTTTGGTTGGACGTGAAGACTTCAAAAACCCAAGAACCAGTGAGCTCCGTCAAGGTGCACAGTCGCTCCGATGTGATCGAGTTGGTTTCAGGTAGATTTAAGACTTAGAAAGGTTTTATTTATGTTTTTCGAGCACCTTGGGTTAATTTTGGAGGGTTTTGGACGTAGAAAAGCTCAAGGTTCGTGGTATGGATGTGTTCTTCTTGTCTTAAGCTTCATTTTGGTGTAAATTTCGTGAATTTTGGTGGAGTAACAAGTGAGAAACCAAGTTTAAAATTTTTTCCAAAATTTGGCAGTCCTAGCAGTGCCGGCGCCGGACTCCGGCAAACCAAGTTAGAAGAAGAGGAATATTCCGTCAACTTTGACGGAATATTCCTAACGGCGTCAGTTAGACGTAACGATATATGCTGATTTTTAACAGAATATTCCCTAACGCCGTTAGGGATTCCGTTTGGTGTGCTAGGCAAGTGCATGCGTATAGCTGTGCGTGTGGCCCATGGGTGGTTTGAAAAATTTTCTAAAAAAATTTGGGGAAGTTCGTGGGGTTGAGTAGACCACGTTGGTATATTCAAACACCTCAATTGAGCAATGTATGAGAAGTTATTACCTAGTTTGGGTTATGTGCTTAAAATAATGTTAAAACATTGGTTTTCTCATATAGGTGAGACGTTTTCTGAGGACGAGCGCAATCAGGCGAGGCTCAGGAGTTACAACCATGGTCTAAAATATCGATGATATCAGAAATATCGGTAGTCCAAAAACATGGAAATTTCGATGGAAATATCGAGATATTATCGATATCGATAAAAATTGAATAAAAACCACGGAAATTGTAAGAAAAACTTGGAAATTTTTATTGAAACTTTGCAGGATGTTTATTTAGTCAATTATCTATTAGTTTATCACAAAAAATTGGAAGGAAATGCATTGCATGATGGATTTAACTGATTTAAGTTGATTATATAGCGAGCTGGCAAACATTGTTAGTGTAGAAAATATGTAGTAACTAATGAAAGAAGTTTAAACACACCATAATAATTTATATATAATGAATTAGTACAATATTTTACACTTTATACATTGCATGGTAAGATACATAAGTGACTTAGTACCACATAAAGTTCCTATGAGGTTCAAAATTTTCACTATCTTCATCATCTCTATGTGTAGAGTAAGTGTATTGTGAAGAGTAGTCATCAAATGATAAATCCCCAAAATAGTTTTGCATGTAATTGTTAACATGCCACACATATGGATCCGAGATTGGTTGACGTTGTCCATAAGCAAAATCTTTTGAAGATTGAGTCTCAGATTCTTTCCATGAGTCGCTCGATTCCATCCCAACAGGAATGGGATATGAAGGGTAGGGAAATGGTTGGTTATGAGTATAACCATAGTTACTACTTCTCACTTCAACAGAGTTCGAAGTTATAGATAACGAGTCATCTTCTTGACTTGACAAAGTCCCCTTGCCTCTTTCTCTACAAGTATAGTCCTTCCTTATGGCACCAATTCCTGGTCCTACCCGCCTACTGCCATGGTCCTCATCTTGTGTTTCATGCGTGAAGTTTGCCTCACCAATGAAGGAGCTCATAAATCCGAGAAGTGGTCCAACATAGTCTCCATGTTCCCAAGCTGGATCACATTTAGTAACTCCACTAGACATCTTAAACGTACCTATATTTATTTTTCATGAAAATTAGGCAATTATTTTTTGGCCAAAAAATATAGTAGTGATGATTATATAAGAGAACCTAAATAATAAGTTATTCTACAGATGAATTAAATAGGAAGTAAAGAAAATGATTGTAAGAATTTAAGTAATTATAAAAATAATATGAAATAATAAAACCTAATATTAATGAATAATAATCTAATTTGATAATAAAATAATCCTAATATTAAACATATTAATGAATAATAATCCAATTTGATAATAATCCAATTTAATAATAATCCAATTTAATGAATAATCCAATTTGATAATAATCCAATTTAATGAATAATAATCCAATTTGATAATAAAACCTAATATTAATAAAATAATAAAATAACAAATAACATTAAACATATTAAAATTATCGTAGGGAATAATTATACAACATTACTTAATTACTTCAAAAAATTAACATGCAATTATCTATATTACCGATATTATCGATATTATCCCGATATATTGACGAAAATAAGGTGGATACGTGTGAAAATATCTTCATCTCAAAAAAACGATAATATCGGTGATATTTCACCGATATTATCGATATTTTGGTCCATGGTTACAACCCTGCAACTTATCAGTGAGTGGGCTTTTATTTTATGTATATACTTATATGCTTGATATTTTTTCCATAAAGTATATTTAAATTTTATATTTTAAAATGCCATGTCAAATGCTCTTTATATTTGATTATACGTTAATATAATTATGTATATTGTTGCTTGGCGCTGCGGACGCTCAGGTAAGTGTCAGGTGAGGATATGTCGATGGTAGTAATAGTAATGAGTATGATTATGATGAGATGTAATTATAGCTTATTATCCTGCACCCCAGTGTTAGTGCTCCACCAGAGGATAGGGCCTAGCCTTCATGTGATCGTTCATCTCCAACACCACACGCTCACCTTGGATCCAAGGCAGGTGCCAGCCTGTCGTACAGACCAATTTAGGTGGTTCCGACTCGTAGGTGACTTACGATACTTCGCACAGCCTTCACGTGATCGTAGCACTTGAGCGTATTTATTTACACCTAGCCTATCGTACAAACCACTATAGGTGGTTCCGACTCGCGTGCAAGAATTGGTAGAGGAGCTATAGACTCCACCGTACAAGTCATGTTAGGTGACTCCGGCTGACATACTATTTTTATTGATTTATCTCACCTGATTACATATATTTCATGATTGGATATTTGACATGGCATACTTGTGGATTTACCATTGTTTTAGTATGATTTGAGTTATGGTTATGTGTTATATTTCTGAGAAAGTATACAGGTTTTCCAGCGAGGGGTTATTATTATTTTTTGATATTTAAACAGTTTTCAAAAGCTTTGTTTTTGCCCACTCACACTTTCTGTTTTGCGCCCCTCCAGGTTTTAGGTAGAAGTGATTATTGGTGGCTCACGAGGAATCGACGGCAATTCTGACAGATTATCACCAATGTAGGACCATTTTTGGTATTGTATAATTAGTATTCGTCCTGTTGGACTGCACTTAGGCTACTTATGCTATGATCTTGCGTGTGTTTCCATCTAAATGCTATGCTTGTACTTAGATTACCTTTTATCATTATTGTTTTCGCATTATGCACATGGCTACGTCACCCTCATGTGATGGCCAACATGCCCTGATTTGGGTCGGGGTGTGTCACTAAATGTTGTTTAATGGTTTAGGAAGTTATAGGGAAAAAATAGAATTTTTAAAGTTTTTTACAAAAAATTTGTAAAAAAAAAATGTAAACAAAAATCGAATATAATTGCTAGTTGACGTCAACATGTTACCGTTGCATTCAAATTCCAGCCCGGCCCAAGGTTGGCTGGCTGGCTAGGTTGGGCCAAATGGTTAGCCCTTTTCTCCTTTTTTGGTCCATTGGGGCCCACAAGCCCTTTGGCCTAGCCCTTGGTTAGAGACAATTTTTGTGTCATTTCAGGCTATTTTCGGCCATCTGGCCGGATCGGTTGGAGATGGCCTGAGGTGAGGCAAAGTCTAGCACCATACGGCTAGGAAAGAAAGGTCTCCACATTTAATGAAATGAGTGGCTAGGTTTATTTCTTGGATGAATTGGTTTCCAGATAGTGGAAAAACAATGAAGTAGTGCAAATTGTTATCTAACTCCAAAATAGTTATAATATCACTTTTTTTTAGAGTGAATGATGTTTATTTTGGAGTGGTATTAACATAAGAGAATTGCCTACACATATAATTCAATAGATCGAAGACATACGAGGAAGAAATTGATGACAACTTTCATAGTATAAGATGGATTACCAATGAAGGAAATTAAGTTATCCATTTGAATCCCCCAAAAAAGTACATCATCTTTGCGGTGGTGAGGGGGGCTTGTAAAGCAACATATTATGTTGCAGCAATGTAGAACAGCAATGAAGGTTATAGAAAGAGAGAGAATGAAATGAATTCTTTTATATTTCATTAGTAGTATAATCTATACAATCTATTCTATAACCTTCTTACTAACAAAGCTTACACATCAAGTCACTACAATCTCAACAACCTTGACTATCTTATAATAAACATACTAATCTATTGACACATGGCAATACATCTAACCATTCATCTTATACTCTTATCATCCTTCTTCAAGCTCAGGAGATGGATTACCAAGCCTGAGATTGCAACAATGAGTGTGAAATAGTGGTGTGACAACCTTTTAGTCATTATATCAGCAAACAGTTCATTGAAAGACAAACTGCATTTGAACCAGTTGATTAGCTACCCTCTCACGCACAAAATGCACATCAATCTATATTTGCTTTATTCTTTGATGCATTACTGGATTACATGTGAGTGCAATAGCTGACAAATTATCACAGAACATTGAAAAGGGAATAGACCTGTAATTTGCATAAACACCAGTAGTTGTCATATCCAATCAATTTCAGCAGTTATTGATGCAATTACCCTATACTCAGCTTCAATAGATGAACGAGATACTGTAGTATGAGTTCTACGTTACTAAACGAAGAATTGGGTGATATCAAATCCTATGTCCAAAAGTGTAGCACTTAGAACCACTCATATCGTAATGGTTTCCTTCTTCACTTTTGGTCTTAGAAGACCAAGAAATAGGATTAAACCCCAAGAAAACAACCAATCCAGTTGTAGATCTCCTATTATTGGGATCTCCAACCCAGTCAGCAACACTGAATGCATTTAGATCCAATCCTTCTTTGACATACTAAATCTAATAACTTTTTGTTCCTTTAAGATATCGAAGTATCCTTTTGATAGCCAAATAATGTGACTCTATTGGACAGTGCATAAATTAACAAACTTGATGCACATAAAATGCAATGTCTGGTCTAGTAAAAGTGAGATATTGTAGTGCTCCCACAATGCTTCTGTATAGTTCTGGGTTGTCAAAATGTATTCCACCATCTTTAAGTAGCCTATTATAAGGCAAGCAAGGTGTAGCACAGAGTTTAGCCTGATGCATTTCTGTTTTTGTTAACAGATCATTGACATACTTACTTTGAGAAAGAAATAATCTTGTTGCTGTTTTTGTAATTTGAATTCCAAAGAAATAGTGTAGAGTTCCCAAGTCCTTGATATCAAATTCTTGGGCCAATTTAGTAATAATCTCACTAATTGCATCAACTGCACTACCTAGTATGATTATATCATCTACATAGAGTAAGAGAATCACCACATCAGAACCAACATGTTTCACAAATAAAAATGTGTCTACATAAGTAGACTGAAATTCCAAGGAAGGCAAGAAATTGGTAAATCTCTCATTTCATGCTCTTAGGGCTTGTTTTAAGCCATATAGGGACTTGTAAAGTTTATACACTAAGTTAGAATGCAATGAATCCACAAAACCAGGAGGTTGTGCCATATAAACCTTCTCTTGTAAAATTCCATACATAAATGCATTTTGTTTACGTCTAGTTGCCTTAGAGACCAACCAAAATGTGCAGCTAGTGCAAGAACTAACCTCATTGTAATTGGCTTAACCACATGACTGAATGTCTCTCCATAATCTATGTCTGCATCTTGATTGAAGCCTTAGCCACAAGCTTAGCCTTGTATCTTGAAATTGTTTCATCTGTGATAGGGGCATATTTATGCACCTTAGTTAGCTTGTTCTTGTGCATTTATATCGTTTTTCCTTAGTTAAAATAGTCTTTTAAGCTAGTTCTATGTATTTTCAGGTTTTAAGGGCAAAGTATGCAAAATGAAGCATTTTGGAGCCTTTTGGAGCAAATTAGAGCTTGGAATGGATATCATATGTTTGGAGCCAAGAGAATGGACGAAATTGAAGACTTGAAGATGATGAGTCCTACTTGAACAAGGTTTCCTAGTTGAAGTAGGAAAGTCCCTAATTGAAGATGGTTTCCTAGTTGAATTGGGATTCCTAGAAGATTGAAGTTTCCTACTCAAACAAGGTTTCCTACTTGAAGTAGGAAAGTTAAACCTCATTGGCTTAAAGTACCAGCAACAAAGAAGTTTTCCAAGCCCAAGAAGGAAAAAGAATCCAAGAAGAAGAAGGATTGACAAAGACAAACTTTCCTAATCCTATTGCACAAAGATTTCAGCTACAAAGAGGAGTCCTAAACACTTTAGGACACCTTATCCTTGTTCTAGAAGCCCTATCCATAACTCCTTAAACATGCCGCACCTTAGGCATTCTAGAAACCCTTTGCTCCTTGCCTTGCAAGGCATTCTAGAAGCTTTATCTTCCTAAACCTAATCTGCCGCACCATTTTTCCCATTCAAAATCGGCTTGTTTTAAGCCTTTTCCTGATGGGTTTGGGCTCTACAAGTCCTAATCTGATTTGCTAGGGTTTTAGGGACCTATATATATATGTGTTTTAAGTGAATGCCGGAGACACGACCCTCCATATCATTCATTCACGCCAGAAACACTATCCCATATTCCTTTACCCTTTGCCGCAACCATCACTCCCCCTAAACACTACCAACCCACGCCATATCCATCCATCCATACAATTAAACCCCAAAACCTATCCCTAGACCTTGTGCCGCAGCAAAGAGGAGGAGGAGAAGCTTGGGACGTTCATGCCATTCAAGTTCGAGTCGCTGGAAGTTTTAGGTGTTTCCTTTCCTTTGATTTCAATGTTTAAATTCAATACTCTTTGTTTTGTACGTATGAGGAACTAAACCCCCCTTGGCTAGGGGGAATTCGAAACCATGATTATGCTTGCTATATGATTTGATTACTTCTAATTGCGTTTCATAAGTTGTGAATTCAATTTACTTATCTATTTGAATTAAAACTTATTTGTGTATGTTGGTTGAGAGTGCACGCTTAATTTTCATGCATAAATTGAATGCTAGGATATAAGGGAATTTCACCTAATTGTTATGAACTTATATTCATAAGTAGTAAAGGTTGTTGATCACAATTGTGTTAAGTAAATTTTGGGCATAAGTTTCATGCGCTTTCATAGTCACGAGTGCCTCGTCAATACTTATGGTTTCCATCGAACGTAATGATCTTTGATTGTATCTCTATTATGCGCGCTTTCATGTAGGGAACTTTTGAGGAATAATTTGATTGTGATGCGCGTTTTCCATCCAAATCATTGATTTAAGGGAAATCTGAAAGTTAATTTAAGCGGACCTAATTAACTTGGAGTGTTGAGAATTCATGGTTTATTGAAAGCAATTAGAAATCGTTTTGTATGCAAGTATGACATGTGTGGAGAAGAACCTCCTAGCTAGCCTTCCATCCATTCAATTCATCCAAATTCGTTTTAAAATATGTTTTAGTTTACAAAGTTTTGTTTTGTTTTCAAATTCGTCAAAACCAATTCCCCATTTATTTTGAAGTGTTAGATTAGTTAGAAATCAATTTAGTTTGTGTTTTTAAGAGTCTTGAGTCAAGTTATAACCTATTTTCGTCCAAATTCTTCCTTAGTGTTCAAAACTGCCCAGAAAGTGGTTTTAAGGCAGTTTTGAGTGTTTTTGTACTGTTTTGAGTCTTTTGGTTTGTTTTAGTGTTTTAAACTTTAGTTTTGCATTCTTTGAGTCTAGTTTAGTGTTTTACACTTTGTTTTACGTTTTTGAGTCAGTTTCAAGTGATTTAGCAATCCCTCCTAATCCCCGGCCTAGAACGATCCCTACTTACATTCTTACTACAATTGATAAAAATAGGGTTTAATTTGTATGCTTATATATTTCACATTAATCTGCATGTCTTTTAATCTTAAAAACCCATTTACATCCCACAAGGTTCCTGTTTGAAGGTAGGGTGACTAGAGACTAAGTGTTTTGAGAGTTTAATACTTGTATTTCCTTTTCCATGCTTTAAACCACATTAGAGATTTAAGAGCAGACTTATATGACACTGGTTTAATCTGAGATAGATCAACTTCTGCATTATCATATGACATAGCCAGAAAAACCTTCTTCTGCATTAGATCTTGTTTGCATAGGATGCAAGTTCAGTGGAAGAATAGGGAAAACCACTTGCAAGCTTTCTGGTTGGAATTCAGGAACCACTTGGATTGTAGAAGAGAGTAACTAAGATAAAGTGCCAGTAATAAGTTGATTTAAGACTTCAGCTTCTGTAGCAGCATTTGATGAAGTCTAAGATAAGTCACTGGCACTAGCTGGTCTAAATTTAGGATTGGGATGTAGTGGTGGTGGTATGACAACAATGTTTTCACTTGTGAGTTGTGAAGGTGTTCTTAATGAGAAATTGGTTCGAACTGCAAATTATTTTTGTGATAATGAAGGGTATGGAAACTCACACTCATCAACTATGACATACCTGGAAATGTAAACCCTCTTTGAACTAACTTCAAAACATATGTATCCCATATACTTAGATGCATATCCTAGAAATAGACACTTTGTGGTTTTTGGTTGCAGTTTTGTAGGGTTTCAACAATGAAAAACATGAACAACCAAATATCGTGAGATGTTGTATTTCTGGAATGGAATGAAAACAAAGTCTCAAAGGGTGATTGATTGTTTAAAGTTGGAGATGGCATCTTATTTATAAGAAATATTGCAGTTTGACAAGCAAATGCCAAAAAAAATAGTTGGTGAAGTAGTTGTTTGTAACAATGTGATAGAGGTTTAAACAATGTGTCTATGTTTTCTTTCTGCCAACCCATTCTATTCTGGAGTATGAAGACATGATATTTGATGAGTGGTTCATTTGTCTAATAAGAAGGATTGAAAAGTTTTACTTATGTACTCACCCCCTCCATCACTTTATAAAGTTCTAATTGAAACTGCAAAGTGATTAAAGATAAACTGATATAATCTAATGAACACAAAACACACTTCACTTTTATTATGTAATGGAAATAACCAATAATATCTAGTGTGTTCATTAATGAATGTCACATAGTATCTATATACATCAATGGAATTACAAAGAGTAAGGCCCCACACATCACTGTGAACTACTTCAAATGGAATTACAGACTTAGACGCATATGAAGAGTAGGGTAGTTTGCTAAATTTTCCTTGTAAACATGAATGACATAGTGAAGGTGATACATCAGAAGGTACTGAAATATGAGATTTTTTAAGTATAGTGGAGATAATTGAATTAGAAGGGTGACCTAGTCTACTATGCCACAAACTTGAATTTACTTGTTGTCTAAGAAATACAGCTTTGAATGCTTGATGATGAACGGCATCAGGTCTTGAGATTGGAATTGGATACTGTCACATCCTAGTCCGTATAGCAAGATATTGTCTGCTTTAGGCTTGGCCCGCATGATTTTGTTCTTAGGCTCTTGGGCCTTCCCAAGGGGTCACTCATATTGGGACCGCTCTCGCCCAAACTCGCTTAACTTTGGAGTTCTTATGGGATCCGAATCTAGTGAATTCCCAAAACGCATCTTGCTAGGAAGAGATAGGCATGCACATATAAGGTCAGTGACCAACCCTCACTCCATCGATGTGGGACACTACAGATATAACCCTTTATTGCCTCCATGTGGCTTTGTCCTGAATCAAGAAATCAAAGATTAGCCAGCAATTATTGTCCAAGAATATCTTATGTACTGAAAGTAAGTTATGAGTAATTTTTGGCACATATAAAACTGAATTAAGCTTCAGAGATTGTATATGAGTATGAATGATAGATGATCCAATGCATGTTTCCCTCCCCCCCTCCCCCCAAAAAAACTAGAGAACCCTTGATTGCCAGAATAACCCTGGTTGCCAAAATACCCATGGTTGCTAGAATGCCCTTGATTTCGATTGCCAGAATACCCTTGGTTTTGATTGCCAGAAAAATCTTGTGTTGGAAAACTTGAGTTCTTGGAGCTTGACTCAATGTTCTTAGCAACCATTGCAAAGAAGAATATAGTGACTGTATTGTTTTCCACCATTGCTTGTTTAGCAAGCAATTGAGATCTCAAGTCTTTGATGGAAATTACACTTTCACTTCCTGAAATAAATTGATCTTATAGTGTTGTACTTTACTAGCAAGCCGCTAAGGGTTAGGATATCAATGTCATCATCTTCAAAGTGAACTCCTGCAACTATCAAATAGTCTCAAGCCTCCTTAATCATCTGTAGATATTGAGATATCGAATCAATTCCTTTCTTGATATTTTGTACCTCAGATTTCATTTGGAATATTATTGCTCGAGTAACAATGGAAAACTGTTCTTTGAGACGAACCCATAATTCTTGAGCACTTGTGCTTCTAACAGCATATGACACAGCTAATGGAGAAAGGGTAATGGTAATGAGTTGCATCAAAACCCTATCATGCATTTTCCAAACCTTGAATGCATCAGTTTCAATTCTTAATGAAGAACCACTAAAGTTGACCTCATAGTTTCCTGAACTAGTAGTAGTAAATCTTTAAGGACAAGAATTAGAACCATCCAAGAACCCCATGATTCCATGTCTTTCGAGTAATAGCTGCATCTGAAAATTCCAAGTAAGGTAATTAGAATCATCAAACTGTACTGTAACAGATATAGAAACTGTAGGGATAAGAGATGTGATAAGTGATTGCAATATCTACAATTGATTGGCAGTCACCATTGTAGCCTTTTCTTGAAGAATTTTGACAAGAAGTAAGATCAAAACACCTGGAGCGCACGATCGAGAAGAAGAAATCTCATAAACTTTTAGAGCTTCGAGAACCAATAGTCTTGAATCAAACGATCTTGAGCGACGGAAGCAAGAAATCCAAGATCAAATCAACCTTAAGCAATAGTTGCTTGTCAGGTGAATGATACCATGTAAAGCAACAAATTATGTTGCAGAAGTGTAGAACAAGAATGGAGGTTTGAGAGAGAGATAGAAGGGAATGAATTCTTGTATATTTCATTAGTAGTATTACAAACCATACAATCTGTTATATAACCTTCTAACAAACAAAGCTAACACATCAAGTCACTACAATCTCAACAACCTTAACTACCTTATAACAAACATACTAATCTATTGACACATGACAATACATCTAACCATTCATCTTATACTCTTATCATGGCTCTATAAAAACATCTCCAATAGACATGTCAAAAGACAAAGTTCAAATGTTAATTTGATGGCTTATAAGGTAAGTCAAACTTTCTCCTTCGGCTGCAACCCACGTGCATTTTATTAATTTAATAAGGAAAAATTAGTATCCGGTACGTAGTTACTAATGTTCATTAACTGGGACCTTATCAGTTTTAATATTTTTATCGAAGTCCCTAACATAATGTCAACAAATTTATGCGTCAGTTATCTGAAACATGAAAATTTTGCAGCCTGGTTTTGTACCTGCATAGTTTAATTTCATCATTTGCCTATGTATTGTGCTATCATTGTTTTGGGTTCATTCAATGCGTGCTTCAGAGTCTCTGGATAATTTCAAACGTCTTTTCAAGCTTTTGGTAAAGTTAAGAAGCTTTTCCAGTTCCTTATCCTTTTGCAGGGTATATAAGGACCTCTAATACCGTAATATTTGATGTTAACAGCCCGAAGAAGTTGGAATCGTATCCCATCATCGGGAGGACGTGAGTGACTCCAAACTTATTAACAACAAAGTTTCTCATGAGATGTTTGACAGCATTGTTCGTGAGGTTGTTGAAGAAATTGGAGTACCTTCATCTTCCCTTGTACGTACATCTGTATACTTGTTTCCTAGTTGCCCATGATACATGTTATGTCGCTTTCCTGCTTACAATGAATTGATTATTTACTGTACATATTGCCCGTGATGCATGTTGATCATTTGGTTATGCTACAGTACGAGCAAGTTTTTATGGGTGTATTTCGCAGGGAGTTGAATGTGAGGCCAGCTGCTTTTTTCTTCATGAAATGCAATCTCAGCTCAAAGGAAATTCAAGAACTGTACTCTAGTGCCCAAGACGGCTTTGAGTCAACTCAGCTCTTTACAGTCCCAGTGGTAAGTTCAAAGTTCTATTCGACACAGATGCATCGACGTTTGGTTTCTGTTTGCTTAGCAGTTATCTGCATTTGAATGTTTTCATGTACTTGTTAGTTATCAATTGCAATCAATGACGGTGAATGGCAATTCTGCGGTAATGTTGCTTACAGTCCCTTGCTTTTTGTTAATACATTAGACGACCAATGAATCTCAGCTTTTTGTTTATGTTTCAAATGCAAGTTCTCATGAAACTTCCTTGTACCAGATTGATCAGAGAACACGGCATCTAAAATGCCCGACTGCCACGAAGGCGGATTCGCGTTCTATAAGATGATGGTTGGACCCGTGAAGAATGCTTGGTGGAAGGTCTGCTCAAATTTGTCAGTTGTTACTGTTAAGAATATTGAAGGATCATCTACTAATCATGTACACAATACAATAATACTTTCAGATACTTAGTTGTTAAGTTTTAGTTTGTTTTGTAAAATGCTTAGTCAGCATTATTATATATTTTATGTGTATATATATACAAACTCTGTACTTGTAAGAAGGTAATGAAAATCATTGTTTAACAAATCCAATCTCTCTCTAGATATTCTTTCTCTCCAACTTCTCTCTAGAATCTTGATTTTCTCAGATCCCTAATCTTCAACATGGTATCAATCGCCTTCGTCTTACGACTTCGATCCTTGCTTCCGTAACTTTTCTCGTCTTTTCTTCTCTTCCAAACAGATCCACACACCTTGCTTTGTGATTTTTCTCATCTTTTCTTACCTCCCAAACAGGTCTTTCCCCTTTTCTTTTCTGCAAATTTGTTCGTTTCATGGCGGCTACTTCGACTCCTGCTGATTCTTCTCATCCGATTGCTTCAATTACTGTTCAGAATGTTGCTGGCATGGTTCCAATTAAGCTCAATCGTCAGAATTTCATTACCTGGCGTAGCTTGTTTCTTCCTGTTCTCAAACGCTTCAAACTTCTAGGTCTCGTCACTAGCGACGATCCGTGTCCATCGGAGTTTGTTCGTGATTCTTCTGGCTCTCGGATTTTCAATCCTAATTATGAAGTTTGGTGTGAACGCGATCAGATTCTGACGATTTGGATCAATTCTACACTTGTTGAGGATCTTCTTCCGCTGACGATTGGGATGGACGATTCGCGCTCTCTTTGGCAGTCTCTTGAGCGTCGATTTGCTGGTGCTTCGCGTACTCATGTTCACAGTCTTCGATCCAAGATCCAGAATATTCAGAAAGGTGATTCTTCCTTGACCGACTATCTCAGCTCCATCAAAGAAATCTCTGACAAACTGGCTGCGGCTGGTGAGCCGATCTCTGAGAAGGATCTTGTTGCGTATATTCTTTCTGGTCTGCCTGATGAGTATGAATCTTTTATTGATTCTATTGAGACACGAACTGAAGATGTCAATGCTGATGAACTTCATGGTCTTCTTCTTAGTAAAGAAATTTCTCTCCAAAAACGCAAGACTCGATCATCTTCCTCCTCTGCTCCTTTTCATGCTTATACAGTCCAGCACCATCCTTCTGCCTCTCCTTCCTTTCGTGGCAATTCTAGAGGCAAGTCTCAGTTTCGCAATCGTTCGAATCAGAATCGTCAGTTTGGGGCTAATCAGCCTGGTCATTTTGGGGCTAATCAGCATCGTTATTTTGGGCCTCCTCAGAATGGTAATTTTGGCTCTCTTCGCCCCTCTGGTAGTGTTCTTGGACCTGCCCCTAATTCGAATCGATCATCCTCGGTTTTCTTTGGTCGTTCTAATCCTTGTCAACTATGTAATCAGTATGGTCACGGTGCCCTTTCTTGTGGTCGCCTTTCTCAATTTGCATCTCAGGGGTTTCCTACCACTCCTGTTGGTATGTCTGCTGTGACTGGGTCCTCATCTCCAAGCTATTGGCTCACTGATAGTGGTGCCTCTCATCATGTAACTCCTGATCCAGCCTCTCTCAACTCAGCCCTTCCATACACTGGTACAGATCAACTGTTCGTCGGTGATGGTAAAGGTCTCTCTATTTCTCACACTGGCTCTGCACTTATTCGCACTGCTAATGCTGAGTTTAAACTGAATGATGTTCTGTTAGTTCCTCAAGCTTCTCATAATTTGCTCTCCGTATATCGCTTTGTTCATGACAATTGGTGTTCTCTGACATTTGATCCTTTTGGATTCTATGTCAAGGACCTAAGAACTGGGAGGACGCTTTTCCAGGGCCTCAATGAAGGAGGTCTCTATCCTTTCTATTGGAATGCATCTAATGGCGTCTCTGGCATTGCTATTTCACCCCATGCTCTTATGATTGCTAAAGCAGATATCCACCTGTGGCACCGAAGACTTGGCCATCCTTCTTCTACAGTGTTAAATAAGGTTGTCAAGAATAGTAATCTTCCTATTGTTGGTTCAGTACACAAACAGTCTTTTTGTTCTGATTGTCAATTGGGGAAGGCTTCTAGACTTCCATTTTCTGTTTTGCCTTGTACATCCACTCGGCCCTTTCATCTCATTCATGCTGATGTATGGGGTCCTTCCCCCACTCCTTCATGTACTGGATATAAATACTATCTCATTCTCGTTGATGATTTCACTAAATATAGTTGGTTATATCCATTGTGCTTCAAATCTGATGTTTGTACTGTTCTTCAAACCTTTGTATTAAAAGTTCAGACATGGTTTGATGCTAAAATTCAGTGTCTCCGATCTGATTCCGGGGGTGAGTTTCTCAGTTCTGTTCTCCAAGCTTTTCTTAATTCTCAAGGTATCGTTCATCAATTAAGTTGCCCTCACACTCCAGAGCAGAATGGGTGTGCTGAACGGAAACACCGTCATGTTGTGGACATGGGTCGGACCTTGTTATCCCATAGTGGTTTGCCTTCCAAGTTTTGGGTTGAAGCATTTCAAACTTCTGTGTATCTCATCAATCGCCTGCCCTCTCAATTTTCTTCTTCTCCCTGGGAGTTGTTGTTCAAAGCTTCACCTAAATATCATGTTCTGCGGACTTTTGGTTGTGCTTGTTATCCTTGGTTACAACCCTATAGTTCTCATAAACTGGACACCAAGAGCAAGCTTTGTGTATTTTTGGGTTACAGTCTGCATCACAGTGGGTACCGGTGTTTTGATCCGGTTACTAATAAGTTGTACATTTCCAGACATGTTGTCTTCGATGAAGCTTGCTTTCCTTTCAAGCAACATACCTTTTCTCCGCCTTTTTCTCCCATTTCTACCCCTATTTCTTCCGACTCTACCCTTTCTTTTCTCCTACCAGTTTCTTCTTCCTCCCATCTTCTCCCTCCCTCTCCTTTATCTTCTGTCCCTGTCTCCACTCCTTCACCCTCCCCTACTCCTGTTCCTTCTTCATCGGTTGCCTCCCCTTCTGTTTCTATCCCTGTTAACAATCATTCCATGGTTACAAGGGCCAAGGCTGGTATACACAAACCGAAAGTGTTCACTGCCACTAAACACTCTCTTCCTTCTACGGTTGCCTCTCTCACAGCTCTTCCTTCTACACCCACTACTTATCTTCAAGCTTCTAAGCACTCTCACTGGTTGGCAGCGATGCAGGCGGAGTATCAAGCTTTACAGTCCACTGCTACTTGGGATTTAGTACCCCCCAATTCTCAATATAATTTGGTTGGCTGCAAATGGGTCTTTAAACTTAAACACAAGGCTGATGGTTCTATTGAGCGATACAAAGCTCGGCTTGTCGCCAAGGGCTTTCATCAACTGGAAGGTCTTGATTTCTCTGAGACTTTTAGCCCCGTAGCTAAGCCGACTACCATTCGTATTCTATTGTCTATTGCTGTCACTTATAATTGGTTTATTCATCAGTTAGATGTGAGTAATGCTTTCCTCCATGGCTCTCTCAAGGAGGATGTCTACATGGTGCAGCCTTCTGGGTTTATTGATCCCACTCGTCCTCATCATGTTTGTAAACTGAAGAGATCTCTCTACGGCCTCAAACAGGCGCCCCGGGCCTGGTATGACGCTTTTTACACTGCTCTTCTTTCTTTGGGGTTTATCTCTTCGTCTTCTGATACCAGTCTCTTTATTAAGAGAGATTCTACTATTACCTTTCTTCTTGTCTATGTGGATGATATCATCATCACTGGGAGCTCCTCCATGGTCTGTCAGTCCATAATTTCTCAACTGCAATCTTTGTTTCCAGTCAAAGATTTGGGTGATATTCATTACTTCCTGGGAATTGAAGTTCACCGATCTGCTACAGGTCTTTTTCTTAATCAGTCCAAATATGCCTTGGACTTACTTAAGAAAACTGACATGCTTGGTGTAAAACCCTGTTCTACTCCCGTGAGTACCGCGAAGTTGGATCTTTCTGGTTCTGTTCTTCCTGATCCCACTACTTATCGGTCCACTGTTGGTGCTCTTCAGTACCTCACTTGGACCCGTCCTGATCTGGCTTTTGCAGTCAATCAGGTTTGCCAACATATGCATTCTCCGCGGACTATCCATCTCCAAGCTGTCAAGAGGATTTTACGGTACCTCAAGGGTACCATTGACTCCGGCTTATGGTTTAAACCAGGAAAACAGTGTCTCACCGCTTGGTCTGATGCTGATTGGGCAGGTTGTCCTGTCGATCGCCGCTCTACTAGTGGCTACTGTGTTTTCTTAGGTCCCAATTTGATCTCTTGGAGTGCCAAGAAACAACCCACAGTGGCCCGCTCTTCTACAGAGGCCGAGTATCGCTCTTTAGCTAATACGGCTGCTGAGCTTACCTGGGTGTGTAAAATTTTGCATGATATTTCTTTTCCTCTTCTCCACACTCCTGTGATTTGTTGTGATAATCTGAGTGCTATTGCTTTAGCCAAGAACCCTGTTTTTCATGCCCGCACCAAACATGTCGAGATTGATTATCATTACATCCGCGAGAAGGTTCTTCAAGGTCATATCAATATTCATCATGTTGCTACTCTCCTTCAGATTGCTGATATCTTTACCAAATCCTTACCTGCAGACAGATTTGCTACTCTCCGTCCCAAGCTTTCAGTTTGTTCTCCTCCCTTCAGCTTGAGGGGGTGTGTTAAGAATATTATTGAAGGATCATCTACTAATCATGTACACAATACAATAATACTTTCAGATACTTAGTTGTTAAGTTTTAGTTTGTTTTGTAAAATGCTTAGTCAGCATTATTATATATTTTATGTGTATATATATACAAACTCTGTACTTGTAAGAAGGTAATGAAAATCATTGTTTAACAAATCCAATCTCTCTCTAGATATTCTTTCTCTCCAACTTCTCTCTAGAATCTTGATTTTCTCAGATCCCTAATCTTCAACAGTTACTTGTTACTGTCTCGGCAGGTTTCAGTAACAGTTGTACGGCTCGGACTCCCTTTCTTCGTTATTCTTGCAGTCTGGTGCAAAATGGGATAACCTTGTTATATTCCTCAGTTTCACACATATGCTTTTAAAACGTAATTTAATTTAATTTAATCACACTTAATTTGAATTATGTACCAGTAATTTGAATCTTTTTTTTCCCTTGGCTAGTAGTTGATCTGTTCTTTAAGAATGGCTAAAATATTCAATGGGAAAAAAATGGTTGCAATCAACGCAAAACTTAATACGTAAGCATTTTGTCTATACTTCTTAACAATACTCGACGTTGCATGACTAGACTGCCAACTAGACAAAACTGCAACATTAACTCATTTAATAACCAATTCGTTTTTAGTTTTCACTTTTTAAAAAAAAAACTGAAAATTAAAATTTTATTTGATAAAACTCAAGTCTCTTTGCTCAAAAAGAAAAAATAAATAAATCTCAAGTCTCAATTTTGTAAACTCAAGAAAGTAGTTTTTAGTTTTTGGTTTTCAAGTTTTATGTTTTTTTTATAAGTGACAAGATTTCAGTTTTCAAATTTCAAAAAACTGAAAACACGATGATTATTAAACAGCTCATAGTACTGCCAAAAGTTAAATTTTTTTTTTTGCACAAATGATATTATCTACACTAAGGGGAGGGGTGAGTTTAGTCTCACAATGAGCTAACAATAATGTTGTTCAAATTCGCCTTTGGTGAGAATCGAATCAAATACCTCTCACTTACAAGTGAAGAGGAATATCATTAGGCCATAGTATTAAGTGGCAAAAGTGAAATGTATTAAAATAAGTAAGTTGAATGACATGGACTTTTCACCGACGTATCCTATTTACCAGGAATGAGGATCCTCTCTGGATCCTCTTTGTCGGGATCCCGTGAATCATCCAATCACATTCGTTCATTGTACATCGTACATCTAGTTTTCATTAGATACTATTTATATTTAATTTTAAATAAAAAAAATTACAATAATTTATGGTCGTACGATATACGATAAACGAATATGATTAAAAAATTTCTGAAATCCTCACAAAGAGAATCCGAAGAGGATCCTTATTCATTTATTAGAGCATCGCAAACTACACGTATACATCAACCACAAAATGCAATGGGCTAATAATTGATCCATTTAAGATTATTAGGCCCAGAAGCTTTCCCAGTTGCAATGCTTTGACTGGAAAACTAGTAATTTCAGTCTAGCAATCAACACCGACATAAGTGTGCAATCTGTATTTGGTGACTCAATGATGGTGAAAGCAAAGCTCAAGTCAATTAAAAATTTAATACAAATATACACCATATATTATATTGCCAGATAAGCATATATTGTTTACATGGTCCACTAGATTCAAACACGTTTTAGTTTGACGCAAAAATACAAGGTGCTAGCAATTTATACGTAGAGATGTACAATCACATTGATTTTTTTTTGTCATAATATCTATCCAAACAACAACAATAAAGTTTTATCCCACTAAATGAGGTCGGCTATATGAATTCTAAAATGTCACTGCGCTATATTTTGTATCAAGTCTTTCGTTAGCTCTAGATACTCAATGTATTTTCTTAAATTCTCTTTCCAAGTATTCCTAAGTCTTCCTATACCCCTTTTACCCTAAGCCTCTATCTCATAAATGCATTTTTTAAACTAAAGCCTCTATAGGTTTTCGATTCATATGTTCAAACCACCATAACATATTTTTTTGCATCTTATCTTCAGTTGTCACCACTCTTACTTTACCTCTTAAACATGTTTTTTCTCATGTGCCCACATATCTAACAAAACATTCTCATCTCCGCTACACTTATTTTTTGCACGTGGTGATGCTGGACGGCCCAACATTAATTATGTGCCATAAAGTATTGCTGGTCTTATTGTCGTCTTATAAAAAAAATTCTTTAATCTATAGTGTCATACAACGGTTGCACAACACAACGGATGCCTTCTTCCACTACATTCATCTAGCTTGTATCTTATTATAGAGATTTCCACCCAATTTCCGTTCTTTTCTAAGTTAAGTCCAAAATAACGAAAATATTCACTCTTTCATACTTCATGCTCTCTAAATGAGAGAAAATAACAGCAACATTTTTGGGGCATTACATGTAGTGAACAGATTCCCATCTGGGCACCAATTAGGATTCAAGGCAGGACTGACTGGAGCAGCACGTGCAAACTGCACGTGAGGAGAATTATTCTCTGGTGTTGCAGAACGTGCATGCTTTATTTACTCCTAATAGTTCCCATGTGAGTTATATGTGTTTAACTATATTTTAATTTTACTAAGTGGACCACAAACACCCGACCTCTGCTTTTACCTGTGGCTTGTTTGTGTATACAATTATAACATAATCTAACATAAAATTACATGGTACACAAAATATTATTTCTTTCTTCTTTTGCTTTTGGTCTTTGTGATTTAAATAAACAATTGCATGATTCTCTATTTACCAGCAATTATGCAGTTTTCTTTGCTTCCTTCGATGCGAAGTACTTGTATTTTTTGAGTTTTTTTTTTATTTATTTAAAATGGCGAAATTTTATAGTTAAAAATGTTTAAGAGATTCTATTAAAAATGACTCTTTATAAACTTTGTCATTGCTTCATTTCATTTTTTTTTATCGCGCAATGTTATAATTCTTTTAGTAGAGCAGTAGCTTCTATGTTGACGTAACATTTTAACTATATATAAAGTTTACTTGTCTATATTACTATTGTCGGTAAGAAATTTTGTAGCCACTGACCACATTAAGAATTATTTATTTCCAATTATTTAAGTTCTTTAATAATATTCATATTCATGTGAGCCTCATTTGTTTGAGTATGAAGAATTGATTAATTTAGGTATAAGTTTTTACATATTAAATGTTGAATTATGATCAAACGATTGATGCGTGCGGTCTTCTTATGCTCATCGTTAATAGATCTAACGTTTTGATTTGAATATATATGTATTTATTGTTAAGGTTATTATCCTTTTTTTAATAGTTAGATCGTATATAAATTATTAAGATACATTATAAGAATTATTAATTTAATAACTCATGTTAAATCTCTGGAATAAGTGTGAGAGTATAATTTTTTTTCTTTTTTGAACAAAGTGTGAGAGTATAAGTTTAACATTTAAATTTTGAAGAGCTTGAATCCCACATTAGAGTGAAGTATAAATTTATAATAAAATGCTGCAAATATTGGAAAATAACAATAACCATATAACAGATTAGTTGAAATGTAGAAATAGATGTTCAAAATATGAACCTTATGTCTTGAATTGAGTTTGGCTTTTATTACATTTTGTTCATAAGGAAAGATGTCAATGAGACTAAAGGAAGTAATTTTTTTCTTATTTAAACTCGCAAATGTGCACACACGCTGTGTGTGAATAATTTTTTTTTGTTTTTTTTGTTTTTTTTTTATTATTATTAAGGAGTGTGATCCAAAAAAAAAATCAGTTATAAAAAATGTGACAATGATCAGACAGTTTCACCTAATATAGCATAATTTTTATTTAATTTTAAAAAAATAGTTATGAAAAATGGGACAATGATCGAGCAGTTTCTTCTAATGTGGCATTTAAAAAAAAAAATTAAATAGGGCATGCTGTGAGGTTGGTGTAAAAAAATAAAATAATTTATGTTGTATGTGATTACTAAATTGCCCATGTTTTTTATTTATTTATGTTTAGTTCAGGTGAAGGAGTTAAAATAATAATGTTTTTGAGTTTTAGTTGACAAACACAGTTCTATAACAAAAGAGTGGTTATTGACTATTGGACCCTTGCATGGAATACACGGTTAATGAGTGTCCCTCCAAGCCCACCATGTCACATCCCGACCCGAGCTCGACCACTTCTTGGGCTTGACTCCGCCGTAGCACGATATTGTTCGCTTTGGGCCCCCGACCACGCCTTCACGGTTTTGTTTCTGAAAACTCACACGAGAACTTCCCAGTAGGAGATTGCTCTCGCACGAACTCACTTAACTTCGGAGTTTCGATGAACTTTGAAGCCAATGAGCTCCCAAAAGGCCTCATGCTAATTGGAGGTGGGCGTGTACATATAAGACTTACAGGATCCTCACCCCTGGCCGAAGTGGGATCTTGCAATCAAGCCCCCAGATCGTGCTCGAAAACCACCCCATTGTACTCATCTCATCCCCACGATAATAGCAATATCAACCAAACCCAGTTTAGACGAGTTTTGACTCGTTAACTCGGAAGGTCCGAACTCGGGTTAATTGAGTTTGACATGTTTTCGAGTGAGTTGGGACGTTTTGAGGCTTAGGAAGGTTTCTACACAACCCCACAAAGCTTCTACAACACTTTGGTGAAGAAATGACGTCGAAACAACCGAGTTTTGACAAGTTCCAGTTTGGCCAAAGTTTTCGAGGTGTTTTCCAGCAACCTCTATCCACTTTTTGGACTCCAAACAGGTATAACACCATTCTACACTTCATGATCTTCAAATCCATATAAAGTAGGTCGAAAATGGATGAAAAATGACGAAGTTACGTTCATTTGAAATTTTCTAGAAATCTGGCAACTTTTCCAGATTCCAGCGAGTTACGGACGGCAACGACCAGCAAGGCTCGTCGAAGAAGCTGACAGAATATTCCGTCAAAGTTGACAAAATATTCCTAACGGCGTCCGTTAATCTATGTTAGCATTTAACAGAATATTCCATAGAATATTGCTGATTGCACTGGCCTGCGCGTGGGGAGCGTCTGGCCATGCCATCATCGGCGCGTGAGCAATCCAAAAATTATTTTAAAATTATGGGGATGTTCGTGACATCGAGTAGGTCACTTTGGTATATTTAAACCCTAGGTTTGAGCAAACTATGGGGGTTTTATTTAGGTTTACGTATATGTGCTTTAATTAATTCGAAATTAGTTATTTCAAATATTGGGGAAACGTATCCCAAAGACGTATAAGGTCAGGCTAGGCTCGGGGGCTATAACCCAACAACATCCTTGTGAGTGGGCAGTTTGTTTTTATATCTATACATATTTATAGTTTCCAGAATTGCATAAATACATCACTTTACGTATATATTGCCAAGTAATTGATAATTGCGATATAATTGTGATAAATGCTGCTATATGGTTGGGATATACTTGTCATGACATTCATACATATCTGTATACATGCTGCATCTTGCTGCACCCTGATGTTGGTACTTCACTCAAGGCCAGGGCCAGTCTTTCACGTGTATGTTCACATCTGCACTGTTCGCTCACCTTGGATCCAAGTTTAGGTGTCAGTCTTGTCGTACAGACTTCATTAGGCAGTTCCGACTTGTATGTGACTGGGTTTAGCACCAGTCTTCACATGATTGTAGTACTAGAGCGTATTATTACACCTAGTCTTGTCGTACAAGTTGCACTAGGCAACTCCGACTCGTGTGCTAACCTAGATGATAAGCAAACTGTTTATATATGATTATCACACGAATGCGTACTCTATCACTATTTGATTTGAATTAGTTCTAGTTTAGTTTAAATTTATCCACTTCTTACAGCAATTGTCCCTATGGTTACGTCACCTCACGGTGATGGCCAGCACGTTTTGTGACACACCCCGACCCAGAAAGTCCACTAGGACACTGAAGTCGAGTTGTGCTGGCCGACATATGGAAGGTAACGAAGCCATAAAGTGTAGTGATGTGGAAAATGTGAATAAATTTAAACCTAAAAGTGCCTAAACATCATAGTGTGTTCGTGAGCGGGAGCGAACCCACCTCACGCGTGACTTCAGAGCATAAGTAAATACAAAAGAACGGGCAAGAATTATACCGTCAACAGTAGCCACCAGACCAGAGATTCGCCAATAATCCTCGTCGATACGAACCTTAACAGCTAACCTGGAGGGGCGCAAAACAGAAAACGTGAGTGGGCAAAAACAAAGCTTTTCAAAACCATTTTTATATCAAAAGTACTAACCCCTCACTGTAAAACCCGTATAGTTTCCCAGAAAATAATACGTGTGTAATCGTATACCAAAACGGGCTATAAAACAATAAAACTCGAATATGCCATGTCTGAACTATGCCATGCCAAACATCCAGTCAAGAAACATATGAATCGATCAGGTGAGATGAAATCAATACTCAATATATATATGCCGGCAATATAAATCTATAGCTCCTCAACCACTATCCTGCACACGAGTCGGAACCACCTTTAGTGGTCTGTACGACAGGCTAGGTGTATAAGATTACGCTCAGTGCTACGATCACGTGAAGGCTGTGCGACGAATCACGGGTCACCTACGAGTCAGAGCCACCTATAGTGGTCTGTACGACAGGTTATGCACCTGCCTTGGATCCAAGGTGAGCGTACGGTGCGGGAGGTGAACGATCACGTGAAGGCTAGGCCCTACTATGGCAGAGCACTAACACCCGAGGTGCAGGTAAATGAGCTATATCTCAATCTCACCATCAACATCACAACCATCATCATTACCAAATATATATACTCACTTGACTTACCTGAGCGTCCACGGCGCCACAGCATGATCAATGCAATCATAATCATAATCATCAAATATAATTGGCATTCGACATGGCATTTCAATCGTAAAACCAATTCAATTCTAAAATCATTTAAACCAAGTTTCTGGGGAAAACATCAATTATATATATACTGAAAACAAAAGCCCACTCACCTGGAGTCCATGCTACAACCCCCTAGCATGACTCTCGAGATATCCCAAATGATCCCAAATGATCACCGCCTAGCATAAATATCAATTCATGTCTCAAAATCCGTACTGAGAGAATATGCAATTTATAATAAACGCATCCCTACGAATTTGATCCGGAAGATCCGTATCGCGAATCTTCGATCCGTCACTTCCAATAATCCACATTAAGCTTCTAGAACAATATCCCAAAGTTTCGTTACGATCCAACGGTTGGATCTCCGCCAATTGCCAAAACCAAGTGGCGGTTAACGTTTTATTTACAAACTTACAATTCCAATTCGGGAAGATCCGCACGACGGATTCCCCATCCATAAATTCCTAAATTCCTCAAATATTACATACTGACACATACTAAATTTTGGTGACGATCCAACGGTCGAATCGTCGATTCATATTTTGGCCTATTACCGAATCGTAACGAAGTTACGTCCTAACGATCAATCTACGTCAATCCATCATCAAAACTAATATAAAGGCATTGAATAACGTCTAAAAACATCATTGGCGGCCCTCGGGCCAAGCGCCGCCGCGGGTGGCGGTTGGCCGCCCCTGAGTCGCCGGAAAATTCAACTTTCACTAAAAATTCTTAAAATTTCCAGAATGAAAGATCTCAATGAGTAGAACAACTTTCATACCTGTGAGAAAGTCCAATTTGGCCTCGAAGACCTCCAATTGCACCAAAATCCGCAAGAACCCTAGAAATTGGGTGTGTTCCAATTCGACCTCCAAATCAACTCCGATGCTCCAAAAAAGGATTGGGCTTTGTTATAGGCCTCAAGAGGATGCTATGGGTGGTGGTAATTGGAGAAATTCATTTCGGGATTGCATGGTTCGAACCCAAAACCGTCGCACCCCAACCGTGCGGGTTTGTGAAATCACACCAAATATCTTTATTTTTTGGGTGAAATAGGGAGAAGCATTGATTGGCCTTGAGCTAAGGATCATTTTGACACCAACCTCGCCGTCTATGGTGGTCGGAATCGGAAAATAGGACCGGGTCGGGTCATGGGTCATGGTGAACCCGGCCGGTTCCTTCCTCCTCTTCTTCTCTCCTTTCTCTCCTTTCTCTCTTCCCTCATTGGCCAACTCATTCTCTCTCTTCTCCTAATTAGGCAGCGCCCCACTTGTTTTATCTCCCTTCTTTTAAATCTTCACCACACAACTTTATTTCCTTTTAATCTGGGCCGTCCATTTGGCCCTCAAATTTTCTGGAACTTTCCAATTAATTTCAAAAGTATCAATTTTGCCCTCAACTTCAAACGTTAATAACTTCTTCGTTATAACTCCAAATTCGAATCCGTTTGCGCCTACACGTCCGTAGCGACGAATACTATAAGAATATGGTAAGAAAACGAATCTTAGGTGTCACTATGAGGCAGTCAACACCAATCGAAGTATGTGCCTCGAAGGGCATTTTTGTAAACTCACTTATTAAAATTATAAAAATCATAACTTTTAGGGACGGGTTGTCACATTTTGACCTTCCCGAGTTAGGGTGTGTCACACCAAACTTAAATTTATCCTACTATTTTGTGTGATTCTTATATGGGATTAAGACAATGACATTGTTAATAAGGATTAGGGGCTATAATTAATTGACTTTGTGTTACACTTGAGAAAAATAAGACCTCAAAGTTTAACTGTCTCCAATACACTTTCACAGAGTCAAGCATACATCACCCATGATTCTTATAAGTCTAGAAGATTATAATTATTTAATAACGAAGATATACCCAAAACTTAAGTACTACTAATGGCAAATAATAAACGTAATCATAGTTTAAGTTAGAACAAATGCTTACTCATGATCACTATGAAAGAAAGTTAGATTCATTTACTTTGATGAATATCCTATATATGAGATGTAATTAGCAATGCAATGAATAAAATATTTTTTTATGGATGTGATCAGTTCGAAGAATTATTTTCGTATCAAATAGTTTGAAAATACAAATTTAGATCATTTTAAATATGCAGACTCTTTTCAAATAATTTAAAATTTTAATTTGTTATGTGGTTGAACTGTTAATATTGATTATCACTCAAATGATAACCGTTTCACAGTGTTTTCAGAAAGACATCTGCAAGAGACATTCTCTTGTTGTCGAACTATTGATTTGATTTGCTGATCAAATGCACAAGATCCTTAATTGTATTATATGACTCCAAAAATCATGTGGATAAAACGATTAAGAAAGTACAAATTTAATCAGAGGGATACCCTCAGCCAAAATAAATACAAAATCAAGTAGAATAATCAGTGAGCTGAAAATTAGGCAATCTTGCTTGTTCTGGTTTTTTTTCTTTAAAAACTTCGTTACATCAGTTTATTTTTTTTAGGAATAAAAAGACATATAGAGATATTTTAGTCTCTTTATCTACTATTGTATAATTCAACAGCACAAAAAGTTAATACCAAAACTTAGCGTACGAAATACGAACTTCAAATTCATTTCTGCACTGATCACTGGGTGATGGTTTGCTTGTTCTGGCCGTGGATTGGTGTGCTCCTGATAGTTGGGATCTCCCTCGTTATCTGCTATGAAGCATGGATACGGATACAGACACGGCGATACGATACGACACGACACGGCGATACGAAAAATCTCTAAAAATTAAGATACGATACGCTATGGATACGGCAAATAAAAATGTTTATCGCAACAAGAATATACATTTTAAAACATAATTCATCACTCAAATTCAAGTACATTTGAGTTGTTAGAGAAGAAAAGTTCGAAATCTAATCCTTTTTATACAGTAGAAGAAGTGTGAGAGTCGTATTCATGATTTTAATTAGAGGGAAGCTCTTTGTATTCAACAACTTTCAATTATAGATGTCTCTCTCCTCCTCATTACCTTTTTTGAAAGTGTAAATTTATCCTAAAAACCGGATACGTGTATTCTAAATGTAGGATACACGTATCCATCATGTCAAATTTGTGTCCGTCAACCACAATACGTGTCGGACTAATATCCAAAAATATCAGACAAGTATCTTATCTGATCAAGTATCAGATACGGGATACAGGACCAAACAGAAGTATCTATGCACCATAGGTTACCTGTTAATCCGGACATACCGTATACGAGTTCATCAGCACTTGTCGGGCTACACAGTCATCTCCCGTACGCACATTACGAGGCGCGTGCTTCCTATCTCCCGTAGTTGGTATGAGGTGTCCTCTGATAGTCGCTTGTGGGTCCTAGGGATTTAGACAAATACGTGTGGGTCCATTTTCACTCGTCTTGTCTTGGACTGCCGTGGCAACGTGGGCGTTCTCGCCTCCGTCCAAAACAGTCGCGGTCCACCTTCGCAGGCCCCAAATATTTTAGCTGACTTGGGCCCACCTTTGGCAAGTAAACGATTCACACAGTGTAAAGTGTGTAAAGTGTGCAATCATTGTAGGCTTGAATTCACTTTACTTCCTTGGACCAAAAAATATAAAAAGAAAAGAAAAAGAAATCACTTTACCTCCCGAGTCCCCGACCAAAATGAACGTGTAGAAATTAAGCAAAATATGAAAATAGCAATTTTTTGGTTTATGAACAGTATTTTAAAAATTAGCTTAGGCGGTGGAAGACTCATGCGATTTAAGCTGAAACGTGAAAAACAAATTGGATAGAGGCTAGGCTAGGCGAGAGCTAGGCGGGTCTATTGTTTTTAATTTTATTAATTAAGTTAAAGGTTTTTTTTGAATAACCTAGTTAATTAGTGATTTTTCAATTTTTATTTTTTATTTTTCTTATTTTTTGTTGCATTTATCAGTGATTATGCAATATGGCTAAGCTCTAAGTTTTAACTTTTATAAATTATCAATATAAGTATATTTTTATTTTTTTAGAGTGTAAGTAGCCACATATTTATATATTATATAATAAATTTAATTAAATCCGCCTAGGTGCTGGGCTTCAACATGTCGTCCGACTAGCGCATAGCTTTTTTTAGAACCTTATTTATGAATAATGAACATAGATAATTGGTTCAGAAAAATAAAAGGTAAATACTTTGGGACATTTTAAGTTACCAACCAATAAAGAATTAGCGAAAATATCTGTGAATTTATCGTTTTTTATTAATGAAATCCGCTTTCTACAACATACAAACTCCTTATATATGTTAGAATGAGCCCATATATTATAGACCATCACCTTCTAAATATAATAGAATGCCAAATATTTAAATAAAAAGATAAATGAAAAGAAATGTTTCCTTTGCATATTTACAATTTAGAAATAAGGATAATGTCCAAAAAAAATTCCAATAATGTTTTGTTTAGGTAGCCTAAATGTATCTACAAACTAGAGGGGGACATATTATATTGTTTTAGAAAATATGTTTTTATAGGCAAGTGATTTGGTGCTAAGTGAGTAAGAGCATTTGTTTATGCACTTGAAGTTCTAAATTTGATTCTCCGTCACCCATTAATATATATATAAATATATATATATATATATAATAAATAACATTAACATAATAATAGTGTTATAGTTATTATTGAAGTGCACAATTAGATTTTAAAAGTATCAATAACCATTTCTTATGGGTAATGTTAGGGAGACCAAGTTTAAAAACCAAAATTTGTAAATTAAATGATGTTGATACTAATAAGGCTAATATTGTAAATAGATGAGTTAGTATAAAGATTGGTCATGTGCTTAGTTAATGTTTAGTTAGATAATGATGTAATTAGTTGAGAGTACAAGTAAGTGTGTCACTAGTATATATACTAGTAATGATGTAATCTTATGATTCTGTGAAATGAAAGCATAACATTTAACATGGTATCACTCGCCTGAGTCTCACGACTATCGATCCTTTTCTTCTTCGTTCAAACCCTAGCTTTCTTTCTTCGAAGTTCAAACCCTAGTTCTCTCCGCCATGGCGACTTCTGGCTCTCCGTCTTCTCAATCCGACTCTCCGCTGAATTCTTGCCCTAATTCCTCTACTTCTTCGGTGATTTCGTCAATCTCGATTCAGAATATTGGATCTCTGGTGCCGATTAAGCTCACCACGACGAATTATCTCACATGGAGCATCCCAGACAATCTCACTTTCAGGCAGTCAAGCGCATTCTCCGCTATCTTAAAGGCACCCTGTCTCTTGGTTTATGGTTTCCCAAGTCCTCTAAACCTCTTACTCTCACTGCCTACTCCGATGCAGATTGGGCAGGCTGTAGTATTGATCGACGATCCACTGGTGGGTTTTGCATCTATCTAGGTGACTCTCTAATTAGTTAGAGTGCCAAGAAACAACCAACTGTGGCTCGTTCGTCCACCGAAGCTGAATACAGATCCCTTGCCAACACTGCCACTGAATTAACTTGGCTTTCCAAGCTTTTGGTTGATGTTGGTCTAATTCTTCCCTCTTCTCCTCAGCTTTGGTGTGACAATATCTCTGCCATTTCGTTGGCTCGCAATCCTATTTTTCATGCTCGCACTAAACATGTGGAACTTGATTACCACTACATCCGTGAACAGGTTTTGGCAAATCGAGTGTCTGTTCTCTTTGTTTGCACTCAGGATCAAATTGCAGATATCTGCACTAAAGCACTGTCCAAGTCCAGATTTCTTTTCCTCCGGCACAAACTTTCTCTTCGGTTCCCTTCGTCCAGTTTGAAGGGGGATAATAAGGCTAATATTGTAAATAGATGAGTTAGTATAAAGATTGGTCATGTGCTTAGTTAATGTTTAGTTAGATAATGATGTAATTAGTTGAGAGTACAAGTAAGTGTGTCACTAGTATATATACTAGTAATGATGTAATCTTATGATTCTATGAAATGAAAGCATAACATTTAACAGATACTAATTGTGGATGCATATTTCGGCCGCTTTCTTCTTGGACGAAATTGCACCTACAAAACAATTAACACCTTTGGTCAAGGCCAAAAGCCTCACGCGCCCATGATGAATTGGGGGGGGGGGGGCTTTGGCCGAAGAACCTCCGATGCCAAAGTTAGAATTTAGAGAGAAAAAGTGTTTGAAGAGTTTTTTGGGATTTTTGCAAGAGTGTTCGAATGATCTTTTGGTGAAAATGAGAGCCTATTTATAGGGATAGGCCGGTCCTATTTGGAGAAAGAGTGGTCGGCCATTAGGTTGGTTTTTTGGGTTTAATTTTAGTTTAATTAGCCAATTTATTATGATTAATTGACTAATTAAACATAAAGGGAAAGTTTTGGTGGTTATGAAATTAATTTGCTAACTAATTAGTATAATAAAAAGGGAGAAATGATAAAAAAAAATTAAAAAAAAAGGTGGACTCCTTTTTGAATGGGGATGGCCGGCCTTTAACTTGTTTTTGGGGTTGAATGGGTGATTCAATTGACAATTACAGATTGATTAGGCAATTAATCCCTTAATTAGTCAATTAATATGATTTTAAAGAAAGATTTTAGGAAATATGAAAGGAAAATATTATTTAGCTAAATAATGAAATAGAAAATATATGGAATAAATTAGATTTTGGGAATTACCTTATAGAAGGATGACTGCTCCCTGCTTGCGCCTAGGAATCCCGTTATGCCTCAAGTGTCATATCCCGGCCCGGGGCGGACCACTTCCCGGGCCCGCTCCACCACCGTAGCACGATATTGTCCGCTTTGAGCCCCGACCACGCCCTCACGGTTTTGTTTCTGGGAACTCACGAGCAACTTCCCAGGAGGTCACCCATCCTGGGATTGCTCTAGCCCCCTTCTCGCTTAACTTCGAAGTTCCTACGGAACCCGAAGCCAGTGAGCTCCCAAAAGGCCTTGTGCTAGGTAGGGATGGGAATATACATTTAAGGATCGCTCCCCTGGGCGATGTGGGATGTCACATCAAGGGTATTTTTGTCCTCTTTTGTCCAAAAAGCCAATTGTCGCTTTGTAATTATTTTCGACTCCACACTAATGATTAGATTATTACTTAACTATTAAGTAACGTACTTATTTTCTATTTGTGACAGATTATTGATTTAAAATTTTGATATTCCTAACATTATTCATTTCACAGTGTTATTTGTAGTATTCCAATGAAGTGCTAATATGATTAATTGATTATCCCCACAAACCAAAATCTAAACAAGGCGATAACAAGCCAATTGGCAAAAATGATTTAAAAAATCTAAATTGTCTAACTGACCGGCACTCTTATAGACTCATCATATCACTTTTATAGACTCATCTTACCCTTATAAATTCATTATTTTTCTTGAAATTGATTAGAATCATTAGAAAAACAAATTTTTGTATTTCCATATAATCACATACAATAAAAGGGCATGAATAGAGAAAATTTTCAATGTGTTAAGTGTTGGAAATATGCCCTGAAAGTCAATCTTTGGAAGAAACCTTTCAGGACATTGAATTGATGTATACATATGACGCTTATACATCGGAAGGCAAAGATACTAACTAGGACTATCTCAATAAACGAGATATGTCCTAAATAGTGAATCCATGGACAATGGATCGATTGAAGAAGTAATCTAATGATGTTAGACTACAGAGACCTTCTTCACATAACCATCATGTCCAAAAGGTTCCTGGTCATAGGATTGTCGGAGGGATACTGACAATGCATAGATCAGTACATACTATGTCCCCTTCAAATGGAAGGATGGAAAGTCTCTTCCCATTCGTGTTGAGACACTAGGACAAGTATGTAGGTGCTCATTGAGGGAATGAGTTCACTGAACACAATCGAACGAGAGTACTTGCATGGAGGTCTACTCACATGTCAAGCAAGTAACTCTGAAAGTTGGAATAATGTAACTAATCCTTTGACCTGAGACATCATTGATGTCTAATGGTTAGGTCCTTGATCTTTGACCATGTCAAATGACATTCCATTTGGAGAGTCCACGGCATTCTTGGGATCAAGCTATCTAAACATGTAGGCATGTGAATGGTCAACAAGGGATCTCTAATCCTCGTTAGAGGAAGATACTCTAAGATATGATTCGGAAATCTTCGGCCGAAGTATTGAGCGTGGTTAAGGAAAGTGTTCCTATACGACTCATGTGAATCATATAAGAACGCATAATCACATTAGGGGTTTGACATATTAAATCCATACCCTAGTGATGTGATTAAGAGTATTGTATTGGAGAAGGATCGAATTGCATTGTAATTCCAACTGAATGGGTTCTCTGAATAACTTCTACATTAGCTTGGGTAGCCATGACATATGTTTAGATGTCACTCATGGCTTGTGAGTTCTTCTAGATGACTAAATGTAATCGTCAAAGAAGAACGTGAATTAAAAGCAAGTTTTAATTCAACAAGTGATTGGATTAACTCAATTGGATCGATGCCAATCATCTCACTGCCTTGCTAATTAGAACCTAAAAGATTGTTCACCAATACACTCTTGTAGTGAGTAATCAATGGATGATGGAAATAATTAATTGGATTAATTGGGTGTGGCGATTAATTTAGAAAGTCTAAAGAAATCATAAAAGCGATAAAAGATCGTTTTGGACTTAAAGAAACGTTCGGGTTTAATTGGGCCTATTGGGCCTAAACCCATTGGGCTTTTATTTAAGCATTGGATGACTTAAAACAATAAAAGCCCAAAGCCCAAAATATCACACCAAGGCCGGCCACTTTGAGGAGGTGGGAGAAGTCAAATGTTGACTTGCTTCCTTTTGCCTATAAATACAACTTTATAGAGAAATATCTCCTAGGGTTTCATTTGTGTTCAAAAGACTTAGAGAAAAAGAAAAACATCTCTCTAGAACACATAAGGAGGCCGGCCACCTTTGGGGAATTTTAGCTAAACATTTAATCTCCCCTTAGGTCATTCCTTCATCCTTTTCTCACTACACTAGTGGGTGAGGATCTTTAGAGGTTTTCTCCTTGAAAACTCTAAGAGAACCTTGGAGCACTCATACTAACAAAGTGGAGGAGGCAAGGAGGGAAGCAAGGCTCAAGGACTTTGAGGAGCAAAGATCTTGGAGGTGGTCCATCCTTGGTCTCACAAGTAGATCAAGAGGTATAAATCTACTCCTAACCTTTGTTCTTCAATAAAATAATTTGTGATGCATCTTACATAAACCTATGCTCTTGAAGGGGATTTAAAATGACTAGAGTAATAAATTTAATTGTTAACATGCTTCCGCTATTTTGTATATATATAATGATTTGTATATGCATGCTAGTCACATGAAATCCCTAATGAAACTCATAATTTCCTTAAAGACTCATCATATCACTTTTATAGACTCATCTTACCCTTATAAATTCATTATTTTTCTTGAAATTGATTAGAATCATTAGAAAAACAAATTTTTGTATTTCCATATAATCACATACAATAAAAGGGCATGAATAGAGAAAATTTTCAATGTGTTAAGAATACAACTCGATACATCAAGTGTTATAATATACAATTGGTTGAATTTATTTTTTAAGTTTTTAATCAATTGTATTAATACACTTAATATACTGATCGTGTTTCTAATACACTAAAATAATCTCTGTTATGAATGTCGTCCTAACACACCCCGACCCGAAAGTGGGGCGTGCTGACCGTCACATGAGCGTGACGTAACCATATGCACAGTGCGGAAGCAAGATTAACAATAGGAATACGAAGGAATTAAAGCAAATGACTAGCAGTTCAAGCTAAGGTAACGTGCTAGTGCGAGAATTCATAGTGCTTTTACAAACTAGAGCATAATTGGCCTACGTGCAGTCAAGCAGAAAGTACTAAATGGAAATAACACCCGCATGTGATCCTACATAAGTGAATTCTGTCAGAACGTCCGGGAGATCCTCGTATGCCACCAACGAACACTACTTAGAACCTGGAGGGGTGAAAAACAAAGTTGAGTGGGTCAGTAAAACAAATCTTTTTCAAAACCATTCTTTTCTCAAAAGTTGTAACCCCTCTCCGTAAAACTTGTATAATTTCCCAGAAATAAAATATACTCATATATATATATATATATATATATATATATATATATATATATATCTCAAAATCATGCTGGAAATATATGTATGTATGTCATGCCAAAGTATCATAACTAATATATCAAATGTATTCTCATATCGTAAATCTGTGATGTGAATAAATATCTGATAATCATCTCAGCCCTCGGCTGTATGATAGCTCATAATCAACTCATCATATCATGTCTATCAATCCTGCGCGCATAACAATATCACCATTAGTGGTCTACTCATCATCACTGAATATATATAAGTATGCTCTAGTGCTACAATCACGTGAAGACTGTGCGAAGGATTCGCGGGTCACCTACAAGTCGAACCCACTTATAGTGGTCTATACGACAGGACTGTGCACCTAACTTGGATCCAAGGCGAGCATGCGGTGCGAGAGGTGAACAACACGTGAAAGACTGTGCCCCTAACTATGGGCGGGAGCACTACTATCAAGGTGCAGGTATATGAGGTCTAATCACATCATTTCATTCATTCATATCACATCACATCATTTCATTCTTGTCATAACCAGTATAGAACCTTACCTGATACTTACCTGTGCGTCCGTAGCACCATCACAATTATATGCAAGTACTAATGCATAATTAAAATAAATAGATACTTGCATGGCATCTCAAATCATTTCATCATTTAAATTCCTTTTCTGGGAAAATAGCAGTATATATAGGTATGTACAGAAAACAAACTGCCCACTCACTGATATGTCGACGGGTTGTAACCCATGTGCCTAGCCTGGCTACGCTCGTCCTCTAGATGGGTCTCGCCTATATGAGAAATAACTGTAATTACGTTAATTAAACGCACATATACGAAACTCGATAATAACTTCTCATACGAAGCTCAATTTTGGTATTCAAATATACCAACGTGACCTACTCGACGTCACGAACCCGTACAATTTTTTAGAAAAATTTTAGGACATGTCACGCGCCAGGGAGGCCACGGACCCACGTGCCCCCACACATGTCATCCCCTACTTCGCATCGCCGGAAAACTCGCCGGCGCCAGAAACCTACAACTCAGGTTTTCTCACTCGTTTTTGCACCATTTTGTCTCAAATTTCTTCCTACATGCTCTAAATTTAGAGAGGAAAAAGTCTATACCTTCTAAAACCTCGAAAAACCTCTGAAAATTCGTCGGGGAAATTCTCCAAAACCGGCCTCTTTCGTTCTACACGATCCCGACGTCCAAACTCCGTCAACGATAGTCTCCGAAGTTCGTGGGAACCTTCTAAGGCTCGTGGTGAGCTTGGTTTCGCCTAAAACACAATCATCAAAAACTTCGTGAACAGTACTCAACTCGGAGCTTTATTTTTCACGTGAAATTGAGCGAGTTCTTACCTGATATGGGTACCAATGTGTTCGTCTGGTCTCAAGGAGCACGAATATGGTCTTTGTTTCTTCGATCTGCGAGATTTGCAATGGTTATGGGTGTGTCCGTACAAGAAATGGGAGAGAGAGAGAGTGAGATTTCAAGAGAGAGGAGAGAGAAAGTGACTGAGAGTTTGAGAGAGACACAGGATGGAGAGAGAGAAAGTGTATGTGGTCCAACATCAACCACCAATCGCACCCAATTATTCCTTAGTTCTCAATTGGTCCAAAAAATGTAGGAAATAACGCAATTGGACCAAAACCTTAGTTCCATTTTACAATTGTACACCCAACACTTAAGGGCAATTTCATCAATTCACATAGTCAATACGATAATTTCGGAACGGACTGTCACACGTCCACAATATTCATCTGCCATACTTTATCCTTTTCTTCATGAAAGGAAAGAATGCATAGGCCCAACGAGTAAAGATGGATTCAATAGACGTGTACTAAATTGTACTCCATGTGCGAAAATCAAATAAAGATTAATAATGGGGCATTTTGATATGGGTCCAATTAGACTAAAAATTAGACCTATTTCAAAAGTTAAAAGTCACTAAAAATTGAACCTATTTCAAAAGTCAAAAATCACTAAAAATTAGACATATTTCAAAAGGTGGACTAGAAAATTGGATCTATTTCAAAATTTTCCATTCATTAATAAATTAGGAATATAGCAGAATCGTTTTTGTACATTTATCCAAAGACTATTGTCAACTTTTTTTGGTTGGATGTTATATGTGTGTGGTAATTAGCCACTAGGGTTTTTGGGTTGGTCGATAATTACCTCAAAGCTGTAACCCACTAATACTTATGGTGCTTTTCCCATCATCCATTATATTTTGTAACCCAAATCATATCTCAATTATACTTAAAATAATACTTGACTTTTCGAAAGATAAGTGAGAGTGTTTATTCAAAATTATTTGTTTCAGTATTTATGATCGAAGGTGTTTATATTGTTGCTCCACCACCTCCAGGTTGGGGTCTCATTAGCGTGATTATTGTGCGATTTTCCTGACTAGCGCATGTTTTGGTCTTTGCGTGTCAGTTGCCATTTTATTCTTGTGTTCCTTCTATTAAATAAGTTATTTTAATGCTTTTGGTTAAGAAAAATTGGCTGAAACCCTTAGTGAGTGAGGTCAGAGGATATTTGAATATAGTTTTTTGGCTTTGAAGTGTCATCTTAGTTCTCTAAGTTTGACTTTGGATGATTTCAAGACTTGGATGCGTTGCTTTACTTATTTTCTAGCGTGCCTCTCCCTCAAATCCAGTAGTACTGTGGCAACTAGTTTGGCCGAGTTGACCTTTTATGTTTTATTAAAGCTTATTTAGATTGAGGACCTTTTGAGTGTTATCTCGAATATCCTCTTTGATAGTTGTATTAGTTATAATAAAACCAGTATTGTTTTGTCTTAAAAAAAAAAAAAAAAAAAAAACTCCCTAAATAAAAACCTAAAACAAGAAACTAACCGAATTAATCCAAGATTTTATTAAAAAATTCTATTATTGAAGTGCACAGTTAGATTTTTAACGTATCAATAACAATTTCTTAGGGGTAATACTAAGGACCAAGTTTTTAAACTAAATGATTTTGATACTGATGATTTGATTATTACTTAACTATTAATTAACGTACTTATTTTCTATCTGTGACGCATCATTTAATTTAAAATTTTGGTATTCCTATCGTTATCCATTTCATAGTGTTATTTGTAGTATTCCAATGAAGTGCGAATATGATTAATTGATTATCCTTAACAAAAACACAACCCAAAATCTAAACAAGGCGATAACAAGCCAATTGGCAAAAATGATTAAAAAAAATATAAATTGTCTAACTGACCGAGACTCTTATAGACTCATTATATCACCTCATCTTACCCTTATAAATTCATTATTTTTCTTGAAATTGATTAGAATCATTAGAAAAACAAATTTTTGCATTTCCATATGCCTAACCGGTAATCACATACAATAAAAGGGCATGAATGGAGAAAATTTTCAATGTGTTAAGAACATAGCCTGATACACCAAGTGTTATAATATACAATTGATTAAATTTATTTAGAAGTTTCTAACCAATTATATTAATACACTTAATATATTAATCGTGTTTCTAATACACTAAAAAAATCTCTGGTATGAATGTCGTCCACAAGAATCATCTGCCATACTTTATCTTTTCTTCATGAAAGGTAAAGAATGCATGGGCCCAAAGTTTAAAGATGGATTCAATAGACGTGTACTAAATTGTACTCCATATGCGAAAATCAAATAAAGATTAATAAATTAGGAATATAGGGGAATCGATTTCGTACATTTATCCAAAGGCTATTATCAACTTTTGGTTGGATGTTATATGTGTGTGGTAATTAGCCACTAGGGTTTTTGGGTTGGTCGATGATTACCTCAAGCTGTGACCCACTAATACTTATGGTGCTTTTCCCATCATCCATTATATTTTGTAACCGAAATCAAACCCCAATTATACGTAAAATAATACCTGACTTCTCAAAAGATAAATAGGAGTGTTTACTCAAAACTATTTGTTTCAGTGTTTATGATCGGAGGTGTTTATATTGTTGCTCCACCACTTCCTAGTTGGGGTCTCATTAGAGTGATTATTATGCAATTTTTCTAACTGTCGCGTGATTTGGTCTATGCGTGTCAGCTGCCATTTTATTCTTGTGTTCTTTCTATTAAATAAGTTATTTTAGTGCTTTTGGTTAAGAAAAATTGGCTGAAACCCTTAGTGAGTGAGGTCAGAGGATATTTGAATATAGTTTTTTGGCTTTGAAGTGTCATCTTAGTTCTCTGAGTTTGACTGTGGATGATTTCAAGACTTGGATGCGTTGCTTTACTTATTTTCGGACGTGTCTCTCCCTTAAAAAATCCTAATTAGTTTTTTGGTTTCTCCCCCTAATCTCAACATAAGAAAAAACTTATTGCTTTCAAGAGCTTAAATGGTGGTTGACCGGTCATCAGAATTTAATTTTAAGGAATATAAATTTCAATACACTTCTGAAAGGATATGTCTACTTCTTAACCAATTGTTTGTAAAAACAAAAATTAAAATTAATAAAAGAAGAATAAGAACATGAAAACCCTGTGCGCCAACCCATTGAAAAGCGCGCGTGGTTCTGTTATTTCCGTTATTTCATATATTTTGCCACTTCATTCTGATTTTCCCTCCTCCCATTTTATCCCCTCTTCATTTTTATAAAATTAATATTTGTTTTTATTTTAAACAAACAATTTTCCTCAAATAGAGACGTACAGAAAAATGAAGACGTGTAGAAATCATTTTCCTTAAATTTTCTATAGAACTAAAACCTTTGGGCAATCATTTATTGGTTATTCTGGGTCCGATTCGGATTCACATAAAGTTGCAGCTGTTGTTGTTGTTGAATACATGTGTCCTTTTATTTAAATTTCCATTTCTTGGCCTATTTTCCGTCAATTTACATATTCACCTGCATATATATATATATATATATATGTATATATATATATCTATATGTATGTATGTATGTTATAGCCAATTCCTTTCTTGCTCTTTCAACCTCCGAAAGAAAAGGGCCTCTCAGAAAAAAAGTTTCTACTTCCTTTCATTTGTCTCCTAAATATGTTTTTACAGCGTGGTTGTTGAATCCCATGGCCCTCTAGAAACTGCTCCGGAATTTTACGGGCTGTTTTTGGTTACATGGAGGACTAGAACATACAAGCTCCTTTCTGTTTCTTCAGAATCAGGTACATATGGTTTCTTCGGTTTATTTTTCCCTTTTTTCTTTGGTTTTTAATCCAATTTTTCAAATTCTATTGTGTTGAAAAAAACTGAATGAGAAATTAGGATATGTTGAGAAAAGTGCAACAACAAGAACCCATACTTTTGTGTTTTTTTGCTTTTTTTTTGTTGAAGCTGGGATTGATTGGTAGAGCTCTGGTTTTTGTTGTGGAAACAGGGCAGCGATTTGGGGTGGAGGAGAATTAAGAACCAGAGGTGTGAGATAGAAACCGATTTCAAAGGCCATGTTTTGCTGAATTTCAGGGGATTTTAGAAGATTTTTTTGAATTTCTTTGACTTGGTTTGAAGAAACGATGACTGTTTTGGATGAAAAATGCACATTTTGATCTGGGTTTTTGCTTGAAAGAAGAGGGAAAACTCTTGAAATCATTGGTTAGAATTAGCTTGGGGAGAAGGAGAGAGAGATAAATAGATATAGATAGAGAGAAAGAAGGGGGAGATTTTTGTAACTTACTATAATGGAGGCAGAAGCGGCCCCGGCTGAGCAGCCGCAGGCGGTTGCGCAGCCAACCATGTCCCGGAAGAAGATGACCAAGCAGTTAACGGGAAAGCGCGATGATACGCCTTTGCATTCGGCGGCGAGGTCAGGAAAGATGGCGGTGGTGATGGATATCCTTGAAAATACAGAAGAGGGTGAGTTGAAGGAGTTATTGGCAAAGCAAAACTCATCTGATGAAACAGCACTATACGTTGCTGCAGAATATGGTTATGTTGATTTGGTCAGGGAGATGATCAAGTACTATGATCTTTCCGACGCCGGAATCAAAGCGAGAAACGGGTTTGATGCGTTCCACATTGCTGCCAAACAAGGGGATATGGGTACGTATCCGTTAAGACCTTCCCCTTTTTTTCATTTTTCGTGTTATGTTGTTTTCGGTGGCCGATTCATGTTTTCGGTTTGTGCCTTTTGCAGATGTATTGAATGTGCTTATGGAGGCTCATCCGGAACTGACTATGACGGTGGATCTATCAAACACCACGGCTTTGCACACAGCTGCGACGCAAGGGCATATCGAGGTGGTGAACTTTCTATTGGAGGCAGGAAGCAGCCTGGCAACCATTGCTAGAAGTAATGGAAAAACCGCGCTGCATTCTGCAGCGAGAAATGGTCATTTGGAGGTTGTGAAGGCGCTTCTGGACAAGGAGCCTGGTATTGCAACGCGGGTGGATAAGAAGGGGCAGACGGCGCTCCACATGGCGGCTAAGGGGCAGAATCTTGAGGTGGTGGACCAGTTGATTAAGGCAGATCCTTCTTTGATAAACATGGCGGACGGTAAAGACAACACGGCGTTGCATATAGCTACCCGGAAGGGTAGAGCTGAGGTAAACTAACCTTTTCCCTGACCTTACTAACTTTTCGTGTTTTCTTAATCGAGTTGAATGCATCATATATATTAACGATTCAACAAAATTGCTTCACATTCTCATGCCTATAGGCTATAGTGTACATTACGTTTGGTTATTTAGGCAGGCTAGATGCTCTCATCTTCCGGATTTTATGCAAATGCTATAGCGTGACGGATCGCTAAATCTCAATCTTTTGAGAAAAAGCAGTAGTCTTGTATAAGCTTACCGTCATTAAGTTTTGTAATTTGGGCATCTTAGTTGCTTTTGTTCGACAATTTTGGTGCATTTCCGGGTTGTCTCCCCACAATGTTACAAATTCTACCTTTGGTAGGTTTTATAGGTGCTTATGATGCTTCTTTTACCTTTTATTGGTTAATCGGATGAATTTATTGGACCCCTTCTACCAAATTACAGAAAAAATTGTATGTTTCAATCTGACGAGCATAATGTCGGTTTTATGTGTGCAGATTGTTAAGATGCTACTCGAACACAGTGAAACCAACACAAAAGCAGTAAACAAGTCTGCAGAAACTGCCCTTGACACTGCTGAGAAAACTGGGAACCCGGACATTAAAGTTTTTCTCCAAGAGCGCGGTGTCCAGAGTGCTAAAGAAATCAAACCACAAGCTACAAACCCAGCTCGAGAGCTGAAACAAACAGTGAGTGACATAAAACACGAAGTCCACCACCAGCTAGAACACACTCGCCAAACCAGAAGACGAGTCCAAGGCATTGCCAAACGCCTTCACAAAATGCACACGGAAGGCCTCAACAATGCCATAAACTCCAACACTGTCGTTGCTGTCCTCATAGCCACGGTCACCTTTGCAGCTATTTTCCAAATCCCTGGCCAATACGTTGATGACCCGGAAGGTATTCCTGCGGGGCAGTCACTTGGCGAGGCAAACATTGCTCCCAAACTCGCCTTCATAATCTTCTTCATCTTCGACTCCATTGCGCTCTTCATTTCTCTGGCTGTCGTGGTGGTGCAAACTTCTGTTGTGGTGATCGAGAGCAAGGCGAAGAAGCAGATGATGGCAATCATCAACAAGCTAATGTGGTTGGCTTGTGTGCTTGTTTCCGTGGCATTTCTGGCGCTCTCTTTTGTTGTGGTGGGTCGTCAGACATGGCTAGCAATTGGAGTAACAATCATAGGAACTGTAATTATGGCTGCAACTCTGGGAACCATGTGTTTCTGGGTAGTTAGGCATCGGATTGAGGCGAAGAACATGAGGAGCATTCGGAGATCATCGTTGGACAGCAGATCGCGCTCGTGGTCGTTGTCTGCAGTAATGTCTGAATCTGAGCTGCTCAACAATGACTATAAGAAGATGTATGCAATTTGATACTGCTTCCACACACGCCTGCATCATATTTTTGTTTTGCTACCATTGGGCTTAAAAGGTGTCCATGATTATTATAAAATCAACTTCAAAAATGTATATTTGTCTACGAGGAGTTGATCATAGTTTTTAGCCAAAATGTATTCTGAGATCGACATAACTTTTCACTTTAGTTTCTGAGATTTAAAATCGATAAAACTGTTTCTTGATTTTGTTTATTTTTAATCATTTTGATCATTCCGTAAAAAATATATGTTAAATAAAGTCAAAATATTTTCAATTTAATTAACAATGGTCTAAATGAATTGACAAAAATTGAGAGTATTTATGTTTTACTTAATTTAAGGGAATTTTTTCATGGAATGACTAAAATGATTGATAGTAAACAAATTCAAAACAGTTCTATCGATTTTAAATATCAGGAATCATTTTGATGAGTTATACTAATCTTAAAAAATATTTTGACTTAGAAACCCTTTTTTCTCCTTTAGATTTTTTTTTTTTTGGGTTTTGCGAAACTATATCCCAAAAATTTGTCCAACTGTAAACCACCATTGACTTTGAGGACAAATTAAGAGAATATTGGCAATCATGAACAGGACAAGAGGAAAACCATAGTGAGTCGATACATTGTGCTATTCACACATTTATTTTTACTTATCTCACATCTTTTGTTAATTTCTATTTTTTGATCTTCTTCAATTTATTCGATCCAACGGCTGAAAATTAAAAGCGTGTGAGATAAGTAAAAAATGGTGTGTGAATATTATACCCCTACATTTAATGTACCCCTTACATATATTATCATGTCGAATTTACTATTTAGAGATGTGATGATAAGGGAATTTGAATCTTCACCAGATTCGTTAATTGTGTTCATTCATCGTATATCGTGCTGTCATAAATTATTTTAAATATTTTTATTTAAAATTAAACATTAACAGTACTTGACAAAAGTTAACTGCACGATGTACGATGAACGGACACGATTCACGGATCCTCAGGATCCTCACCAAAAGGATCCGCAGAGGATCGTGTTGGGTGATAAGGGGTTTCGATAATTATTAAAAAATATGTCGATGTTTCAGCAATCTATGTACTCAAACGTTCTGACCTTGCGTTTCTAATTATATTATTGATTACATTTTTTTATGTAAAAGATTTTATTCATGTTAAGTCTTAACTATAAAGGTTGTTGTCACTTTTATGATATGATATTATCGATAACATGACTGCATATATAAAGTGATATGTGTCTAATTTTGCCTTAAAAAACACGTTGATTCATAAACAGTCCATTAAACCGAACTAGTTATATTTATATCGTTTTATAGCATTGAAATTAACATGATATTTAACTCTAGTAGTGCATCTCATTTTTTTTTATAAAACGAATTGATAATATGATCAGTAAATAAAACTTTGTAGTTGATGTCCTTAAAATATCACTACATGTGGTAATATCAATATACAAATTTATAAAAATATCAATGAATATATCGATATCTATATCAATATTAGTTGTTTTTTTATGAAAATAATGAAAATTTGCTCAAAAACGTGAAAATTTAAAATGAAACTTAAAGAATATGGCATTTTATCCCAACAATTTGTCCTTTAGATTTTCTTTAGGTTTTGCGAAACTGTATCCCAACTAAAGTGTAAAATATCCATAATATCCTGATATTTCTATCGAAATTTTCGTGTTTTTGGACTACCGATATTTTCGATGTCATCGACATTTCCATCGAAATTTCCGTGTTTTTTAAATTTCTATATTTAAAAAAACATCAAGGGGATTCAAACCCCTCCCATTTTATTCCTTCAACACCTTGACCACCATATCACTTATGTTTTTGTGAAAATATGCTAAAATATTTACATATTTTCTACACTCACAATGTTTGCCAACTCGCTATATAATCAACTTAAATCAGTTAAATCCATCATGCAATGCATTTCCTTCCAATTTTTTGTAATAAACTAATAGATAATTGACTAAATAAACATTCTGCAAAGTTTCAATAAAAATTTCCAAATTTTTCTTACAATTTCCATGGTTTTTATTCAATTTGTATCGATATCGATAATATCCCGATATTTCTATCGAAATTTCAATGTTTTTGGACTATCGATATCATCGATATTTTAAACTTTGATCCCAACAATTTGTCCAACTAAAGGCCATCATTGACTTTGAGGACAAGCTGAGAGAATATCGGCAACCATGAAGAGGACAAGGGGGACAATCATAGTGAGTCGATACATTTAATGTACCCCTTATATATATTATCATGTTGAATTTATTATTGAGAACTATTATTAATATTCTAAAATTTTTATTATACACTCCTCATAAGTGTATTTTTCTCTCTAATTATAAAAAAATTTAGAGCGCAAAATGAGATTTTTGAAGTGCTAATAATAATGTGTTGATTGATTGATTGCATATATAAAGTGATAAGTGTCTAATCTTGTCTTAAAAAACACGTTGATTCATAAACAGTCCATTAAACCAAACTAGTTATATTTATATCATTTTATAGCACTGAAATTAACATGATATTAAACTCTAGAAGTGCATCTCATTTTTCTTGTAAAACGAATCAGCAATGTGATCAGTAAATAAAATTTTGTAGTTGATTTCCTTAAAATATCACTACATGTGGCAATATCGATATACAAATTTATAAAAATATCAATGAATATATCGATATTCATACTAATATTAGTTGTTTTCTATGGAAATAATAAAGATTTGCTCAAAAACATTAAAATTTAAAATAAAACTTAAAGAATATTATATAGCATTTATCGAAAATATTCAATAAAATCTTTTGATTTTAGCAGAAATTTTAAAGCTTTTTTTATGTACAGAGTAAAGTTTAGACTTCATACCTTTTTTATATTTTTCTGATTTTTCAATATTTTTATAAGATTATCGACCGTGTCAAAAATTTCATTAGTTGACAATCAACGAAAGACACAACTGCACACACTTAATGAAGAATTGAGAATTTGAGGATGGAGGCCTAGTTGCAGTGGCACTAGAGTCAAGAAAACTCCCACCTCACTTAAGTTCGATTCCACCCACCCCAAGTTTAACTAATGACAAAAAAAAATTGAGAATTATTAGGAACCACGTGTGATAAATGCAAATAGTCAATGTCGAGGCGGCTGCGGAAGATGATCTCCTAAATTCTTAGACAATATGGGCCTTTTAATGGGCTTCAAGCCCAACTCACAGAGACGCACAATAGAACCCGTTGTCAGGGATATTTTCCGAGAAGCCCAATAGAAACCCGTTTTTGCGAGAAACGGATATACGTGACGTGAGCATTCGGGTCGAAAGGTCCAACCAGAGCAAAAGCACAAACAAAACCTCTCTCTAGACTCGGAGACTCAGGAAGCGATCCGAAAATGGACGACGAATTGCTGGAATTGCAGAGGCAATTCGAGTTCGCACAGCAAGCGAAATCAAGCATCAGGTTATCCGATCGAAACGTCGTCGAATTGGTCCAGAAGCTTCAGGAGCTCCACATCATCGACTTCGAGCTCCTCCACACCGTCACCGGCAAAGAATACATTACTCCCGTAAACCTCTCTCTCTCTCTCTCTCTCTCTCTCTATATATATATATATATATAATGTTTGTTTATCGAGAAAATAGATGAGAAATTATTTAAAGAAACTCTCTTTTATTTTCAATTTCGGTCATCAATCACGGCATTTCGTTTTAATTTCATCGTAATTAAAATTAATAATGTGTTCGGTAATTAGTTTTTCGTTTTATTTGTTTTAATATGATAATTGCGTTTGTAATTTGAGTACTGAGTGTGAGTGTGATTTTTGGCTGGAATGGTTTGAATTTGATGAATGATGGTGGTGTGGTAATGACAGGATCAGTTGAGGAACGAAATATCGGCGGAGGTCAGTAAACTAGGGCGTGTTTCGTTGATTGACCTTGCGGATACTACAGGAGTGGATTTGTATCATGTTGAGAAGCAAGCTCAGCATGTTGTTTTGGATGATCCGGGGCTTATGTTGATTCAAGGCGAAATAATATCACAGTCTTATTGGGATTCTGTCGCCGAAGAAGTCAATGACAGGCTTCAAGAATGTAGCCAAATCGCTCTGGCAGAACTTGCCGCGCAGTTGCACGTCAGTTCGGAAATGGTGGCATCTGTGTTGGAGCCCCGCCTTGGGACTTTGGTAACTACTTTTCCTGGTTTTGAGTGATTTTTGAATCGAGGAAAGGAAGATTATGATATTGGTTGTTCTCTTGATTCAGGTCAAAGGTAGGCTTGAAGGTGGGCAGTTGTATACTCCTGCATATGTCACACGGGTTACTGCCATGGTTCGTGGTGCTGCCAGAGGCATCGCAGTTCCCACAAACTTATCATTGTTGTGGAATTCTTTACAGCAGCTGTTGCAAGAAATGGATGGAGCCAGTGGAGTGGCTGTAGAAGGTTCATTTTTCCAGTCCCTGTTTAATGGCCTTGTAAAGGAAGGCGAGATTCTTGGATCACTTCGTGCAGGAGTTCATTGGACACCTAATGTATGTGTCATAATCTCGTTTCATTTGGTTTAGGTGCTTTGATTTCATTGTGTATAATGACTGGAGTAAAAGTTCCATCCTCTGATTAACATCGACTTCAGTAATGTGCTGGCGCAAACTTGCAGAACCATTAGCTTTGTTATTACAGAATCTCTTCACATAGACTTTATGGTTTTCTATCAAAGTAAACTATTTTCTTTAAAGCTGACTATACCTCTACATTATTTGTAACTTCCGTACAGGTCTTTGCCATTGCTCAAAAGGAATCAATTGATTCTTTCTTTTCACAGGTATGAAACCCTTCTCTCCCACCTATTTGTAAACACGTGGTGTCCGAAAACCTGTAGATGCTTCCTGAACTTCAAATTTAACATTTACTCCTAATTGCATGCTCAGTTGTATGTTTTAGTTTCAACCTCTGATTTGGCCTTTTACTTTTCTCATTTTTGAGACCTCTATCCAATGAGCAGTGTTGGTAATGCAACTCAACAAGTGTATTATATGTGGTGTTTAGCACTATTTTTTTGTACTTGTAGAGTGTTGAGATTACTAGTAGCTTCTCAGTCCAAGGCTTGGACCTTTCTAAAGAATTTGTGATTTTGTGGTTACATAAATGTATGGGAAACCAAAGTTCAATACATTTTGTGTGGTTCCTAGCATTTCTTTTTGGTATGAAATAGGGAAGAACATTCTTAGATATTGATGATTCGTTCTTCTGACTTTTTCTTCAATATCCTGCAGAATTCTTTCATTAACTATGATGTTCTGCACAAACTTAGAATTCCTCAGCCCATTCAGTTCTTGCAGGTATTTAATTGTTTTCATGTTGATGCTCTGATTTTCGAGCTTCTAGGATTTATATGTGAAGTCATTTCTTAGTTTCTATTGTTTTATATGTAATTAAATTTGTTGTTATGGACTTGAATTTAGTCCAGATATCCAGAAGGCATACCTTTGGTTACTACATTTGTTCACCCCTCAATGATTGAGATGCTTGATGCTGCTACAGAAGATGCTCTCGAACGTGATAGCTGGTAAACATCTCTACTATTTTTATGAATACTTTACTTTTCTACGACTTAATTTCATCACCTATTGTAACATTAGTATGAAATTTTATCACTTGACACTGTACCTTTTTAGTTTTACTCTTTTTGCCTCTAATTAGATTGCTTTCATGGGTGGACAGAGTGACCATCTTATTATAAACCCCTATTATAATCATTGTGCTGTTTTTTTTTCTTCTTTCGGGTTTGGAATTTTTTAGTTGAAGGCCAATTAATCTGTCATTTCACTGAAATTCTTATATTTGAAACAGTACTTAAGTTCATCAAGATGCTTTTCATGGATTAGATAGATATAGAAAGCTGTTTTAACAATGTTCTTAAATTTGTTTCCATCATACTGTTATGTTAAGGTAGGCATTACATTTTTATTTCCTGATATGATTGGATGGAGTAATGCAGGATCGATTCTCTTTCTATACTCCCAATGTCCTTTGGATCTCAGGATGCATCTAAACTTTTGTCCCTTTGCCCTTCCATTCAGCAGGGTCTCAAGGTGGCTTTCTGATATCAAGTCTGCTCTTTTACCCATACACTTGATCTGTTAACTCTTATATGCATCATCTTTTTGCAGTCTGATAAAGCAATAATCTTCGGGGAGTCATATGTATTTAGCAGCGGCTTTATCAAGGTACGTCCATTGAAGTGTATTATAAAACTAATTAAATTTAAGATTGAGGTTCCTGATTGATAGGTATTTTTTATTATCTAAGGTCTAATGACTAAAACTGTTAAATTGAGTCCAACTAGAAAAGCAGAACACTGACATTTATTGCATACCCAAAAACTACAAAAATTACAAACATGCCATTGAGGGTTTAGGCTAAATAACTACAATTTTACTCACAAGTTTGCACATTTCCACCTGGTGTTTTCTTCGACGTTGAACTGAATTACTTGTGAACCAGCAACCATAAATCTCTTATACCCTGTACTTACAATTTCTTTCCTGGAAAGTGATTATCATTGGATATATAAACATACTTTACCAAATAATGGGGAAGAACCTGGTTTTTAAGTTTATTGTAGAAGTAAAGCTGTGGGACTCGTGGACTTTCTGACTTCTAAAGGTCTTTGTTGTGACTTTGAGCAATTCTACACCTCTTTTTAGTTTATGAATTCTGATGCTTTGAGTATACAAACTCATGTCAGGATGTGTATGATCGTCTGGAGAAAGAAATGGAAACCTTAAGTGTTTCAGTTCCTTCCAGTACTGTGGTGTCAGATGATTCGCGGGAGACAAAAGTTGGTCATGACACAAGGAGGTCGACTGAGTCCAATGAAACTGTTAGTGACAGCAGCAGTAATAAACAGGCAACGGAGAAGGGATCAAAAAAGAAAAAAGGTAGAGGGGCTGGAAGCATGATAACAGGGCCAGCTGAGAGTGAGCTGGACAACCAGGACAATGTTCCTATGAAATCTAAGAAAAACCAAAGGAAAGGCAAGAATATCTCTTCCGGACAGGCGCCAGAGTCAAAAACAGCTGCTAAGTTGGTAAAAATAAAAGAGGAAAATCTCAATGTCCCTTCAGAAGATTGGGTAATGAATAAGATTACATCGCTTGTACCTGATTTTAAAGAACAAGGTCTGTTGATTTTGTCTTCAGCTACTTTGTTCATTTTGATCATTGAGACTTAATGCCATGAGTTTTGAACTGAGTTTTGATAGAAGCATTGTACTACTTTGATAGGTCCTGATGATCCCCAAACAATTGTTGGACCCTTGGCACACTATTTGAGGCCTAAGTTAATCAACTCCTGGAAGGAGAGAAGAAAGGCATTGTTTACAGAAAATGCGGAGAGAATGAGGAACTTACTTGATAACTTGCAAAAAAAACTTGATGAGGTAATAAACTCCAGCAACTATATTTGTTGTTCAATTCCTTAGTTCTTGCACTGGGTATTCTCTAGGGGTTTAAGAGGCATCTGTTTGTACGGTGATATTTGGAACCTTTTAGAGTCTCCGATGTGCTAAACTACGTTTTATTCCCTGCAGTCTTTCTTAAATATGCAGCTTTATGAAAAGGCTTTAGATTTGTTTGAAGATGACCAATCAACCTCAGTAAGTTTTCCCTCTAGTGATGCATGTTAAGTGATTTCAGTTGGTGATAAAATGGACTAAAGAAGGCCCATCGATGATTGACAGGTCATTTTTCACCGGCATCTGTTAAGAACAACAGCTACTACTATTGCCGATATGCTTCTTCAAAATTTGGTAGCTTTCTTTCGTTGTGATGTTGTCATGTTCATGTTCGCAATATGTACATGTATTCACACACATTAAACTGGTCATCTATGCATGTAGCTGAGCTGTTTCACAGATTTTAAATGATGGATACGTATGATGTAGGACATGCACAACAAATTGAAGAATGGAGTTGAAGTTGCAGAGCCTCAAATTTCAGAATCAATTTCCCTCAACTCAGGAGAGAGAACTTCCATTGTAGGAAATAATCCACTACCTGATGTTACTTTGACATTTCCCATGAGCACTCTGTCATTTTCTTTCATAAATATGGAACTTCTCAAGCACGTTATCCATTAAAAAGAAACGCTTTATGGTCCTTTGGTTTTTTTTGCAGGCGAAAAACTTTCCTGGATCTCTTTCAAGCAAGGCTCTTGCTGTAGTTGAAGCATTGGAAGGAAAGGTCAGTTCTTATTTGTTAGAAACCCGTTGATTTTCTGTTTCTGGGAGCTATCTGGATGGGCTAGTCACAAGTCTTGAGCTGATTTTTCAGTTTTATGTTGGATAGTTATTTCTATTTTTCTGATAGATAATCCTTTATACAGTGCTTTTTTCTTAATTATGAATTTAGGTTGCATCCTTAGTGGATTCAGTACTTTGTTTCTGATCTCCAAACTCTTCTGGTTCTATAGAGTTTGCATTTATCTTATTAGTTTTTCTGTATGCAACATTAAGCACTCAACACCGGTTGAGTTTCGACATTAATACTGTTTCCTGTGCTTTGTATGCAATGTTCAAGGAACAGCTGATTATTTTTATCCCTGAAGGTTACCCATAATAAATAAAGCAGTTAGCTTGGAATGTGTAATTTTTTAAGAAAGTTTTGTTTAGTGGCAATTATTATATTTTTTTTGTTTTCTTATCTGCCTGATACATCTTATATACTTTTGATGAAATCAAAAGACTTTGTATGTGTTACATTGTTACTCAACTCCGCCAACTAACCACAATGACGTCACATGTTGAATGTTCTACTTGGCAGCGGGTGGAAACTTTCATGACTGCTCTTAGAGATATTGCAGAAGAGAGGTAGTTGCATGCTTATTTATTTGTCTTTGTGATGGGTTCCTTGAAGCACTTGCTTTTCTCTAAAGCTAATATAAACGTTTTGGTTTAAATTTTCTAGCGGCTTGCTCTTGAGAAAGCTTGACAAGAAATTGGAAAGAACGCTTCTGCATTCATATCAGAAGGTTTTGATCTTGTATAAGGAATTGTCAAATCTATTATTCACAAATAGCTAGGTGTGTAACTTGTCCATATGGAGATGAAAATTACTTTTTGTGGTTTTCTTTCTGTATCGTTTTCAGGATTTGGTGTCTCAAGTTTCTGCTGAGATGGATCCAGTTCCTCTTTTGCCAAAAGTTGTTTCCCTGATTTACGTACAGGTTTGTTAATTTTTGTTGCTACCAGAATCAGTATTATATATGCACATTCATGCTTCTCGTTTCTTGCCCAGTTTAGTAACATGAATTTTCATATGTAGGTTCACCATAAAGCTCTTCAAGCACCTGGAAGGGCCATCGCTGTCGCTGTTTCACGGCTGAAGGTACGTTTTCTCTCCCCAACTTCTCCATCAAGTTGTACATATTTGCAGTAGTATGTCTTAAGCCTTAGCCAAGATGATTATCCTATCGGTATAGTTTGACAAGATATGTGTCTCCATTCTTCCATTCTTTTCCTTATATAAGTTCCTCATGTTAGATTCATTAGGTTTCGTACCACAATGTCACTGAACAAGACGTACAAAAATAAGTCGGGTTGTCATTAAATTATAACATTTGATCCATTTAGCTACTGGGAGAATAAGAAAGAGACAATAAATTGTGGTTAATTTTTTAGTTTTATTTATTTTGGGGAATGTGATTTACTAGTTACTACACAAGATCTGTTGAGTAGTACGTTCCAATATTCAAGTCACCATAGAAACTAAACTTTTCAAAGTTAACATAAGGAACCTAGCGCAAGGAATTGTACCCTTACTAGAGTTCCTAGATTGATTTCTCATTTGAATAAAAGGGAACAGTGGTACTGGTAAACATAAACAGAATTCTCGCCTTTTCCCCTTGTACATCCCCGATTCCTATCTTTCTCAGCACACCTCACCTCCCTATTCTATGCCTTGTTTTCCTCAAAAGAACTCGTTATCTCATTTCTTATCCGTTTTGGGACGCCCAATCAATGTATAAGGACAGTGATGGGCTCTGCTTAATGCTTCAGAGTGAACGTTATTGGTACTCTGCTATTACTTAGCTCAAACGGTACTCCCTGTATCTATGTGTATATTGTTTCTAGTATTACGTCCCTAATAACACCACGATTTTTTCAGGATAAACTAGATGAATCAGCCTTCAAGATCCTGACAGATTATCAAACTGCAACAGTGACCCTGTTAACGTTAATGTCTGCTGCAAGTGGAGACGTGAGTAGTTATTTTGCGGTTTTCCTTTGAAGTCTTGATTCTTATGTTAGCCATTGGACTCATATTATGTAATGTAAGCAATCTCTATTTGCATCAGGAAGAAGATTGTTCATCGGATAGAATTTTGAGCGAAAGGGAGCTTTTGGAGACCCAAATGCCCGCACTCAAAGGCCTGGTCCTGCGCAACTCCCATTCTTGACTCTAACGTGAAATCAAGTCTCCGAATGTGAAACGAACCTTTGAAAGAAGCCTGAGTTAAGAGATTCGGGACACTCTGGAGTACCTTCTTTTCATTTACGATGTTTGTGGAGTGGTAATATCTCCCAACTGATGGGAACGGACATTCAAGAAACTAGAAATGTTCCTAGTTCAGTTTGGTCAAATTAGAGATTAGCGTTCATATTTTAATGTTTAAATATCGTTAGTACATCTACATCTTGTAAAAAAAGATTACTAAGGCATAGAATTTAGATCCCTTGTGGGGCGTGTTGAAGTAATATCGGCACTATGATATCAAACTCTTCAAACAAATACTTTACCTCCAATGCTTAAATCTTCGCGGCAGCAACTTCCGAACAACAGTCGTCGCTCTAGCAGTTTTAATGGTCGACAGAGTCTCATAATTTGGTTAACAAAAATGGAAAGGGTAAGACGCTGATTAGGCGAACACTGCAACAAGGTGTAGAAGACAATGGCTAACCTTGCTAAATTGAAAGAAGATTGATACGACAAACTGATTTACGTTCTGATGAATGAAATCCGTCAACTGATACTTTACAATCTAAAATATTAAACGGTTGTCAATGCTGTGGTAACGTCGGTCTCTTCTCCAACAACTCGTAATGCACGACAAAATTATCCTGCGCATAATTAAAACATGGCTTCGACTCAGGGAACTACAATGTGTCGAAGTTAGGATACCATGCGCGAAATATAATTCAATCAGTTCACCTTTCGGATTGTTTCAAATGTATTGGGATCAAAGCAGTGATAAGATCCTCTCTCGTACGCGTTGCTCTTCACAAGGGGCTCCATGTTCGGTACCCTTATGAACCATAGACGGTGTTCCTTGTGATAAAACCAGCCTCTATTATTACTGCCACAACATATGTCATAAAGCGTTTAGTACCGCACCATGCAAGACTTGTTTATATATATTTCAGAACATAAGACAACCTATGTCTTCTAAAAAAAAAAGGCACATAGGATTTATAACATGATCTAAAAAAAAATTGTTGAAGGTCAAAAAGTATTTCCATCACTACAAGCTCTTATGTGGACAAACCTATGGATATTATGGGGATTTTAGAAATTTTTATATAAGGGAAATAATAAAAGAAATTAACGCTTACAGTTCATTGGCAGCATATAATTGGGCTTCGTCTTTGGGCATGCTGCAAACACAAAATAATGACTCCGTGAGTTCAATACTTCAAAGACATGATAATAATTTGAAAGCAGTCCAACAAGAAGCACCTGTAAAAGATATAGAACAACGTTTCCACAGAAAACTTTGAAAAATACCCTTGCTGCAGCCACCAAAATGAGATTAGATCGTAGAGAGACAATATACAGGAAGAAGATTGAGTTTGTAGACAGATTTAATAAAAAGAACAGCTTACATGTAGTACAGGCGGTTGTTTGGTATAGTAACATTGGGGAACACCAAACTCTGGATCACCCTTAGCTGGCTCGTCAGACCACGGGGAACCAAAAGTCTTGTGAAGATTTTCTGTTGAATTCAAGTTTAATCCCAGCGTTGTCAAATCAATTCCAAGTGCAAGGGATGTAAGATCAGGATCACTCATCCTTATGACACTTAACAATCCAAGCAAACCAAACAGGTCTGGAGCGGATTGCGCCGACTGCATTGATTTCATTCCCTGATCCCTAAATGATTGATTTCCAGCTGACATCTGTTGCAGGCGAAACTGGGATTGATTTTGTTGTTGATACTGCTGAATAAGCTGGTCATATGAACCCATACCAGAAACTGAATTGGCAGAATTCAAAGGTCTTAATCCAATGCCAGGAGGTCCTCCACTAGTCTGAATCAAATGTTTTAGATGTTAGATCTCACAATTACTCAAGAATATAAATAAAAAAAAGGAAAACTAATGAAAAGGGCTTGAAAACTTTGAGTTTTAATGATAAGGACAAAATAAAGGGTAAAGTGAATAGTGTCAGGATTGACTTTTTAGTGTAAAAATGTGGTTTTTCGTTAAAGTGAACAGTACCGGGAGCTTTTCGTTAAAGTTACCATAAAAAAATGCCTATAACTGAAAGCTTTTCTCGATCTGAAGATAAAAACCCATCCAACTCTCCAGATGTACTAGAATCGACTTATTTGGACCAGCAAATCATTTTGAATCAAATCACTTTTTGGAAACAACAAAAACGATTAAATTTTTAAAAAAAAAAGTTTGAAGTTAACCTTTGAACATAAATGATTATCAGATATAATAGCTACAATCATAAGAATATGTTTTCCAATCCACGTTGAATGACAACATAATAAAATCACCATACATTTAAACCCCATGGTGAAATCCCATTATAACATTAACAATAATTTGTGAAACCAAACTACCACACCTGTGAATGATATGTTGAATGTGATGATGGGAATATATCTGAACCATGCATATGGAGAAAATCCTGATTGTTTACTTGTGAAAACGAGACACCACTACTGCTGACTGATGGAGCATGTTGTTGCTGCTGTTGTGGCCTATGAGAAGAATAAGCTCCCCCCAAGTTAAATCCTGAGGACCTTCCCATCTACAAACAATATACAGAGATATACGGGCTTATAGCAATTTGCAGGAAGTAACAATTAAAGGGAAAGGAAGAAAAAAGGCATTTTATGTCAAGCTTAGAACTCACTGAGAAATGCTGAGATTGCATCATCGACACAGCATTGTCATGGAGTTGTTCTTTCTGGTGCATATCAATCCCATACTCAGCATTACCACCTGCTGAAGATCTAATAATAAGTTCAAAATTGCGCAAATGGGCAAGCAGCCTTCCCTACAGGAATGTTGTTCAACTATCAAGTAGTATGTATATGTGATTAAAACGAAAGAATGCTAAGCCCTTGCGGTTTCCTAAGTGGTGAGGGAGGATGAAATGGTTTAGGAGTAAGATAGGTCAAGGGTTACATCCCTTCAATTGTAACCCAAAAAAAAAATGGTAGATGAGAGATATATTGACACCCATGTTTATGTGACACTGCCTAGTTCCTCAGCTCAAGTGCCCTTCTATCCATCCTCCCACAACTCCCCCTCCATCAACCACACCAACCTACCAAAGAGAAAAAAAATCCCCAAACCCAATATTTTTCATTACCATAAGTCTACATCTGTTGCTGTCTACTGCACTTTATTTTTTGTGAAGAGGCCAGCATACTAGCACAATGGCAAGTCATTTAGAATTATGTCCACTATTTAAATAGATTAGAACTAATTCAAATTTTGAAATACAAGAGGGAAGTCTGTTTCAAGATAGCGTGTGGTCCAATATCCTAGTGGATAGAGTGTTGGGTTCCAATCTGTGTGTCCCAAGTTCAGAACTTCCCCATCCCCTAAATTATTGTAATAGTTTCAAACCCTCGCCCTCATAATAATAATAATAATAAGTCTGTTTCATGAGATAGTAGAGGTAAGAGCAATTGACTAGAAGAACAAATATCACCAAAAATTGATGGGTCACATAATATTTACATCTGAAAAGCACCTTACAGAACATTTCTCAAACCATTACCTTTCAAACTCTAAAATAGATCAAAGTCTTAATTAGCTTAACATTTAAATTAGGGAGATTTAATGAAAAGCCCGTCACTAAACAAAATTTTAACCAAAAGCATTCAAAGAAATTTATTAATCATAAGGACAAAAACCAACAAAAGAGAACCACAAAACAAAACAAAGCCTAAACATGCAAAAGCAGCTTTCGAAGCTGATCTTAGAGGCTTAGAGGAAGGGGAACATTAGCATCAACCAACAAGGCTTACACTCCCACTTTTGTCATGAAATAGGATCAGTTTTTTTTTATATGACTAATCTCGCACTGATTAAAACCTTGAATTTTTCCATTATTATTAAAAAGTTTAATGTGTTTCTTTTATTAAAAGTTAGTTTTGTTCGGCCCTTTTCATTAGTTTTCTATTTAATTATGCAACTGCAAAAATGAATATTCTAATCAAATTAAAATAAATATATCGCACCTTTAAATCCTGGTAAAGCTGGAAAGTCCTCATTTTGGATGCTGAACTCTTGGTTCTGTTGAACAATAGGACTAACGCCAAGGCCTTGTTTTCGTAGTGAACCTAAAAATTTTCTGTATATTATATTCCAATTACTGAAAAAGGATACATTCAAAACTGCATCAAATTTCTTTACTAACCCAATTGCCCCTGAGGCCCTCCCGCAGAACTAGGACGACTTGTTAATGAAGGGAAATCATTGATGTCAAAGGGAGAACTGTCATTAGAATTCACATCATTCATTATTCCCATAGAGCTCAAATTATTCACTTGGACATGGCTTTGAGAAAGTGGACCTCCAGGATTTGGATAAGAATTTCCAAGCATCGAAATTACTTGCGGAGACCCTGAAATCAGAAATTTATGTAAAGGTAGATTCTGTAAGTAAACCTTGATAAAAAAATAAAACAATTTCATTTCAGCACCAGACAACCATGCGCAATAACAGCCAATAAAGCTGAGTCTGACAGTTCTTGGATTGATTTTTAAACCCAAAAACTAAGGCACTACACCAAACTGTGTTCCAATAGTTCAACAGAATCCACACATGCATTAAAAATAATTGATAGTATTGAAATTAATAAGCAAACGAACATCAAATCGTGAACCAAAGTCAAATTCATTTCAAACTTTAAATCTTAGTAGAAACTCAGTCATGTCAGTTTCATAGATAAGGCTTTCCACAGTAGGGCGGGAAATTCAGTTTGTTTCAAATTTCATAGGAATCAAATTCATACAATAGACCAAAAAAATTGAGATCTGTGTGAGTGATTCTCGAGTTCAATATATTGAACTCATAAGTTTGATTCCTATACAATGAATGACAAACTTTTTAGAGAAAAAAGAATACCTAATCGCAGAGTAAGATGGATCCCACAACTAATAGATAGAATTCACCTCTATCAAACTCATACCATTGTAGCACTTGCTTTATAGGAATCAAACTCACCTTAAACATTGCAGAAGGCATAACTATAGTTATAAAGCACTTAAAGAACTAATTCCATAAGGTAGCCCATATACCTTGTGGTAGCACACCACTCATCAAGCGATTTTGCCCTTGGACAGTTAAGCTTCCAGATCCACTATTTGCACTTAAATTTAGACGAGAAGCAAGACCAGGCACTGACAAGCCTCCACCAGAGCTAATACTCCTCCCAATGTTGCCCCCACCAACCATGTTTCCCATGGAACTTGTAATCCGAGGACCTGCATTTCCCAAAATTGGGGACACGCCCAATCCTGAAACAGCATTCCGGTTACCAATTGCAGCAGATGTAGGGAGAATCCCAGGAATAGAACCGCCAATTCCATTTGTGCTACTACTAAATCCAGGGTTTCCTACTACACTTATACCTCCTCTATTAGTGATTCCTGAATGTCCATGGGAGCTTCCATGAGATAACTGCAAAACAGTTTTTTTTTAAGGAAAAGAAAAATGCAATGAGGTAGAGCATGGGATAAGAGGAAAACACAAGACAGAGACAGAGAGAGGCAGAGAGAGATGTTCATTGATTCTTTCAATACTCTCAAAACTACAATTAGCATATGAAATACTTATCCCCTGTACCTGAGACAAAGCAACAGGAAGGTTATTTGATGTGAATCGTCCGCCAGAGAGGCTTCCAGTTGGTTGTTGTACTCCACCGGAAGGAACACTATTTAATGTTGAACTTCTTGATGTTAAAGTACCTGGCATGTTGGGAACACTGAAGCTCCCATGAATGTTATGCAATCCCTGAATACTTCCTGCAGAAAGAAATTTGAAATTTCACTAACATTGACATTAACACAAGAAACTCAAGCAATAGTAACCAACCTGAGTGATGAAAAACAGGAGAAGCTGCACCAGATTGACCAGAGAAAGATGATGCAAATCGCCCACTATTATCTGGAAGATTTGAGGCTGATCCGTTTAGTGAAGACTGCAACTGAAAGCAAATTAGGTTTCACGTGATAAATGAACAAACTATTCAACACATATTAAACATAACAACACTAGAGAAATTAAATTCCTCTTAATTCCTAAATATCACAACTGCAACAATAACCATAAGGATTGCAAGATTTGGCACTACCTGTCTAAACATAAAACCAGAAAACTAATCAACATTGTAACATTTCTTATACACTGCAAAATAGTTAAAGTTCATCATGCAAAACATAACACCACTAAACAAAAGACATGCATGAAATCGCCAATAATTTAAAGAAACGAAAGCATATAGAATCATGGTTTGACCCTAAACTATTTGCAAATAAAGAGCAAATCCTAAGGAGCAACTCACAACAATGGTAAAATTGAAGGGAAAAAAGTAGTGTATAATTGCTTGGAAAGATGCATGAACCGAAAAATGACATTTCTCTCAAAAGAAAATCCAGAGTTCAATCATTAAACAATCCAAAACATTACATAATTAGACAGACTTGTTGGGAAAAAGATAACATTTTGAGTCAAGAAGACAATCTTAATATCTTGTATAAAAACTTTTTACTGTAAAGAAGTGATGTGGACAAAAGACTGTACATTAAGTAAACCCGACATTGCATGGGCATCAAAAGGTCATGCTATAACGCATTCCTGCTTCCTTGCCGAGAAATAACCCTTCCTTGTAAGAACAACTTGATATATCTTCTCTGTTAACAAATAACCTATAGCCTGAAAAGGACAACTTGATATATCTTCTTTGTTAACAAATAGCCTACAGAATGAAATTAACCCAAATACTGCAGCTAAGATAAACACACAGTTAAAACTATCAAGCGAGCACAATAGATGCATCCATACAACCTGTTAACTCTTTAAATTTAATAACCTGGCCTCAATTTTAGTACAAATAAATCTGTCACACATACACAACCAACATGCACACACAAAAATAAGAAAGGTTATGGTAACAGTACAATTTTTTTTTTTCATTTTGTTGTAACTCAGGACTCCACATGCAGCTTTGCTGACACAAATAAGAAAGGTTATAGTAACAGTACAAATATTTTTTTTTCTTTTCATTTTTTTATAATTCAGGAGTCTACATGCAGCTTTGCTGACATAGCTTCTAAACTGGATCCAGTGCCCAACCCTACAATCTGTGGGGGAATTGCAATGTAGGTACCTTAGGGTTTCGAACATGAGACCACAAGGTACAAACCCATGTGCCTCGGCCACTCCCACTGACACCCCGTTCGTAGTATAACAATTGCAATAAAAAAACTACCTTAAAAGTTCATGAAACTAGGTTTTCTTAGGCAAGGAATTGACAAAATATAATCAGATTTACAGAAACCCAAAATCTTCTACTTGTTCATTTTGCAAAAACTATTTTACTAATGCCATATATCTCCTTCAGCACAAGGTGCCCAGATTATTATGAACTCTCGACTTCCCATACGCAAATGAAATTATCAATTACTATAACAGTATAAAAAATCAGAGTTGTATACATATAAAACACAGATGGCATTTTCAATTACGGAATCAAGTTCCATAAATTGAAAAGGTAAACTATACGATATTTTAATGGTGAGCAATCACGAGAAGCAAATCACAGAGTTCTCAAAGAACTTTCTCAGATTCCCACAGACTTCACCATCTGCTTCCCAATTTCAAATGCACTTTAACTCACTAAAAAGAATTACTAATACATCAAACACCATTTCAATTTCAAAACACGACTCCGGAACGTAGCAGTATGCTTCACCAAAGATTAACTCATAATTCGAGAGCCGTAAACTATCCATTTCCTAAATACTCATATCCAGTAAGTTAGCAGTCAAGTTTTCTTCTCTGAGACAAAAACGAAACTTTTGAGAAAGAAAAAAAAGAATGAAAGGAAAGATCCCAAGCCATAAATCATACAAAAACTAACACATAAAGCTTAAACTCCACTACATTCTGGTTTCTTCGTTAATCCAAATTTTCTCGACAACCAAACAAAATGTAACGCAACGCAAACTAGTCTCAGTCATTTCGATGTTAAAATCCTAAAATAAAATATTATCTCAAAAACCCTAGGAGAGAGAATGATGTTACTAGGGCACCAAAACCTAATTTCCACAGTCACAGGGGCAAGAAGAAGGAACTCGGAGCGTTGGAGATCGAACTAGGACCGAGTCGGGATCCAGTCCGACTCGGTGAGAGGTGAGAGTCGCAGAGAGAGAGAGGAGAGAAGAGTACCTGAGGGAGCAGATCAGCGACAGCGAGGGTCTGCGGTCCGAGTCAAACAGCGAGTTAGACTGCCCTAAAGAGAGAACAGGAGAACGCCAGAGAAGAAAGAAAATGATGATTTTCGATTTCGATGGCAACGTTTGGCGAAGGGAGAAGAAAAAAGATCGTATGCGGCGGCGAGTACGAGTGGTGGAGTGGGCCGCACTCTGTGGTCTGCTGATTGGGTGAGCTGTTGGATCTGGTAATTTTGGTGGGCCTTGGTGGACGGCAATAAGGGAAAGTAAGAGATAGTCCTCTATGAGAATGGTAATTTACTGAATAAAATCTCGAATGTTAAATATCTATTGGCCAAAAGAAAAGTTTTAATTTCCAGCATCTACCTTGTGGAAATGCAATTTATGTGAAACTTCATGTCATTTTCGTGTTATATATGTTGTCTTAATAGATTGTATTATATCAGCAGTCTGACTCGTTAACGAGTTAATTTGATACTTGTTATTTTCGTGTCGAGTTAACAGATCGTGCAAAAAACTGTCAACTTTGCTCTAGTTGTTAGATTTGATTTTCACAACGGTCAAACATTCTATCTCAACCATTCATGGTACATCCTACCGTGCACTGACCAGAGTTTTAGTTTAGGGAGAGCAAAATCGAGTGTAGAGCTTAAAATTATGTTATAACTTTGTAGCACACATTCAAAAATGCAAAAAATGTAGCTTGTGAGAATTCAATTTATTTGATACTTCATGTTGATGAAGGCAAACAATATAATAAAATTTCAAACACAATTTCTCTCCGGGTGTAAGAGACTCTCTCTAAGAGCAAGTCCACTGGAGTGGAATTTGCCCAGCACAAAGTACAAAAATCAGGCTGGGAGCCTGTCAATCTACTCCAGCCCACCCTTTTGCCTGGGACGCAGCCCAAGCTGGTCTCCAGGCCAGCCCAAATTTGATTGAGCAAGAAGCCAGCCTATTTGGCTAGCGCGTGCACGACAATCGCGCGTGGCCGCGAGTAGGCGACAAAGTTGCAAAGGGCTGTCAGCCCACTTGTGCTCTGGAGCCCATTAGTGACATGGCATGCTCATAGTCGTTAGATTTCCAACGGCTAGTTATTATAGACCGTTGGATTTCCAACGGTAAAAAAAATTAAATTTTACTTTTAAATTGGACCGTCCGATTACAGATCAACGGTCCACGTTTTTTCCCAAAAAATTAAGAATTTCACTTTTTAAAAATACGGAAAATTTTTAATAAATTTAGATATTATTATTTTATTTTTTATAAATTCAGAAATAAAAAATAAAATTATTATTTTATAATAAATAATAATAATATTTTAATAAAATAGACTAGGCTATTTTTTTGTTAGGGGTGGAGATGCTTTGGCCTATTACTGTTCACTGGGGTCTATTACTGTTCACTTGAGTGGATAAATGCATTAGGTGCTAATGACATACTGTAGACAGTGAAATTTCAGTAAATAAAATGTTGACCAATGGTCAAAATTTTAACACTCGTGTATTACATAAATTGTACACATATTGTGTGATTCGACGAAAATTCGAAAAGAGTTAGAAAAGCTGTCAAACAGGACACGTGTCAACACCTGGCAGAGACGGCTTATTTCATCTGGGATATTATATTCAAAATTAGGCCTTGGAAAATTCTATAAATAGAAGCCAATTTCATTCATTTCAATTCACCAATTCACAAATACATTTCTCTACTCCCAAATTGGAAGAGAATTCTCTGAAGTTCGTTCTTCGTTCTTCGTTCTTTGTTCATCGTTCATCGTTCTTCGAGATCAAGCCCCAACGGCCCTTGAAGAAACGCTCATCCATCCTAAGATCAAGCCCCAACGGCCCCTTGGATTAGCGCAATTGTTCTTCAAGATCAAGTCCAGAAGCCCTTGAAGATCCATCCACCATTCATCATTCGTCCGTTCATCCGTTCTTCAAGAACCAAGCCCAAAAAAACCCCTTGAAGTTCATCCATCGTTCATCGTTCATCCATCTTCTTCAAGATCAAGCCCCGACGGCCCTTGAAACAACATTCATCCACCCTCCAAGATCAAGCCCCGACGGCCCTCGGAATCAATACATTCATCCTTCAAGAATCAAGCTCAAAGCCCCTTGAAGTTCATCCATCGTTCATCGTTCATCGTTCATCATCAAACATCTGAAGATCATCACTGTTCATCCCAAGAATCAAAGCGCCAAACAGCCCCTTCGGATCAACACAAACAAATCCACATCACTGTTCATCCAAGGATCAAGCCCAACGGCCCTTTGGATCAATAGCCCATCAATAAACCCATATCTTACGAAGATAGAATCAGAGGAACAAATAGAGATTGTAACCCCAAAATTCATCAAATAACAAATATATTTTGTACACGTGTTCTTGTTCCTTCAGGAAATTTTCGTGTTTACAAATTTGGCACGCTCAGTGGGACTTTCTCTACCTCTCATCTCTATTTTCAAATCAAGATCCACAAAGAAAGGCACATATGGCATCAAAGCAGGCTCAAACCGTTCCCGCAACTAACGCGAAGAACAAGGGTGTCCTCGTCACGAGCAGTGGCGCTTTTGGGATCACGACTCGGAGCAAGGCAAGAGCTCTTTCCGCCACATCTTCCCTCTCTGCATCAACCTCGCCAAAAGTTCATGAACACCAGAAATACAAACCCATAATCACTTTGGCCTCGCTAAGTGCGCCAATGGAAGATATTCCAAAGAATTGCCCCGAGTCCCTGCTCTCTGACGCCGACTCAAACAGCAGCACGGCCATGCAAGTCATGACCACCGGAGCAACTTCGATCGAGGAGCAGCTGGCTCAAATGAATGAGGCAATTGCAAAACTCACACAGACGGTGGAGGAAAAAGACTTACAAATCGCCGCGCTTGTCAACCGATTGGAAAAAGAGAACGACAAAAAAGAAGGAGGCGATGAGGAGGAGGAACCTCCGATACAAGAATTCGAGGAGAAGCCAGACCAGGCAATAGCACCCGTGGGATCTCTGTCTATCCAACAGCTGCAACAAATGATCGCTAACACCATCAAAGCGCAGTATGAAGGGAGCTCACATGCCTCCATGTCGTATTCAAAGCCTTACTCTAAAAAGATTGATGCCCTGAAGATGCCAAGGGGATATCAACCACCCAAATTCATGCAGTTCGATGGAAGGGGGAACCCGAAACAGCACATCGCCCACTTCGTTGAAACTTGCAACAATGCGGGCACTGAAGGGGACTACCTTGCCAAGCAGTTTGTGCGCTCACTGAAAAGTAACGCCTTTGATTGGTACACCGATCTTGAGCCCGAATCCATCAACAGATGGGAGCAACTGGAGCGTGAATTCCTCAACCGCTTCTACAGCACCCGCCGTACAGTCAACATGCTGGAGCTGACAATCACAAAACAGTGGAGGGACGAGCCAGTCGTTGACTACATCAACTGATGGCGCACTCTGAGCCTCGACTGTAAGGACAGGCTCTCGGAAATATCCTCAATCGAGATGTGCGTGCAAGGTATGCAATGGGGATTGCAATACATCCTTCAAGGCATCAAACCGCGAACGTTCGAAGAGTTAGCCACCCGCGCTCACGACATGGAGCTGAGCATCGCTCATCATGGAAAAAATGAGCCGATCACCGACTTCAAGAAGGATAAGGTGTTTACTCCAAAGGTGGACAATCGTGGAAAGAAGCCCGCTAAGGAAGCTTTTGCCGTTGACGCCATCCCCACTAAAACTTCAGCTGCACCAGTCAAAATCTCCTCTAAAACCAAAGCAAAGGAGATAAAAAGAGGTGAGCCCTCTCGTACCCAAGAAAGGTACAAAAACACCTTAAGGGAATTGGAGCAGAAAACATACCCATTCCCAGACTCTGACATGGCCCCGATGCTAGACGACCTGTTGGAGAAGAAAGTAATTGAGCTTCCTGAATGCAAGCGCCCAGAAGAGATGAATCGCGTTGACGATCCCAAGTACTGCAAGTACCATCGCATCGTAAGCCATCCCGTCGGCAAATGCTTTGTCCTCAAGGAGCTCATCATGAAGTTGGCGCAACAAGGACGAATTGAACTCGACTTGGAAGACACGGTCGCAACACACACTACGACGATCGTGTTTGGGTCCTTTGATCCTGTGCCTCTTCAAGTAATGCACGACCATCGTCACACAGCCCCTTCTGCACTACTACCATCGGGGGCAAACAACCAAGATGCACCGATTGAGGATAGTGAAGAATGGACCTTAGTGACCCGCAGAAAATCAAAGAAACCCAAGCCACAGGCCGCAAAGCCAAAGGTAGAATATGGGAGAAGACACCGCCGTCGCAACAATAGGAAACCCAAAAGAAGCGTTAGAGCTGCTAAGCCAACATACGCTGGGGAGCCTATGGAGCAAGAGCCACGCATTCCCGTCTCCTTGCATGAGTACTTCCCAAATGACTTCTTCCAACGGTACACTGTCACTACGTGTCACGTAATAGAGGTAAAAGAACCATCAAGAGGGGAAGTTATCACCACTGAAGAAGTAAAGACCTTCATGACCAAAGAAGGTCTGCCGACTCACGTGAGCATCGAGGAGGCATTGCGATTACCCGAAGAGATGCGGAAAGCACTGATGGTGGCCTTAGCAAATCCTGATGACCATGGGGTACAAGGAAACGAAGACGAATGCTCAAAACTTCAGTCACATGAATATACTACATGTTGCGCCGCCCAAGACTCAATCAACTTCACTGACGAAGACTTATTGCTGGGATCAAAACCTCACAACCGTCCTCTCTTCGTCTCAGGATACATAAGGGAGAGCAAAGTCAAACGCATGCTGGTGGATGGCGGATCGGCCATAAACATCATGCCAAAGTCAACGATGGCCACAATTGGCATCAAAATAGACGAACTATCTCTAAGCCGTCTACTAATCCAAGGTTTCAACCAAGGAGGACAAAGAGCGATAGGCATGATCCGAGTGGAGATGACCATCGGTGAACTCAAATCAAGCACAATATTTCATGTGATCGATGCAAGAACTTCATACGGCCTGCTCTTAGGAAGGCCTTGGATCCATGAGAATGGAGTAGTGCCGTCTACCCTTCACCAATGTTTAAAATTCTACCGGGAAGGAGTGAAGGTGGTTCGAGGCGATACAAGGCCATTTACCGAGGCAGAATCACACTTTGCGGACGCCAAGTTCTACATGGAGGAGGACATGATACCTGAAGCTCTCCCGAGAGAAGTAAAGTCCACAGGCAAAGCAACGCCTAAAAAACAAGAATGGCAATCCGTTCCCAGAAAGCAAGGAGGGGAAACCACACCATCTTCAAGCAACGACGAACTTGTGACAGCAAAAGGGGGTAAGACGCCTGCAAAAGAACCAAATACGCCCGTCTTCCGATACATCCCAATGTCGAGAAGAAACAAGGGTCAAACACCATTCGAAACTGGGACAAGCAAAGCCGACATGAAACAGTGCAAGGATGATGTGGAATTACTCAAGGCGAATGCATTTCTACCTCTAACACAGCTAGGCGGGACCAAGGTTGCAGGACCACCACAAAGTTTCATAAAAGCTCTGCCAAATGGAGTAGAATCAAGTTTTCTCCCAACCAAGAGAACCGAAGAAGGTTTTGATCCAAACGCCTACAAACTCATGTCAAAGGCTGGGTACGACTTCATTCCCTCTTCAAAACCTGGAAAGAAGGTTTCAGATGTTGTCGACAACAAAGAACGTGACCTCACCGAGACTCAAAAAAGGCTGAGAAAGTATGGTTACGGAGTTGACAACGGTAAAGCAGGAATCGGCTTCGCACCAAGTGCACCTGTGAAGATTTCGAGCAAGGCGAAAAATGCTAGCACTCAGCACATCAGCGTGAGCGTTATACAAAAACAAGAAGAGCCTAAAACCATCCCTCGGATGCCGGTCGTCAATAGGATGAATCACCCAAGACCCAGAATATCGGCATTGCATCGCATTGGTGGTCAAAGCCGAACCTCCGTCTTCAAGAGGCTTAACACGCCAACATCCCAAAAATCCGTTTTTGAAAGGCTGTCAAAACCTAAGAAACAAGGCAACACGGCTAGCTCACCTTTGCAACAGTCAGTTTCCGAAAGACTGGAAGACAACAAAAAGCCTTCTAGAAGAAAGGAGACAGCACCAAAAGAAGAAAAGCCCGACATGCTAGCAGAAAAAGGCGATATTCGGAGTTCAATTCCTTCAAGGATGAAGCGTCAAGCAATCTTGGAGATTGACACAAAAGGATCACTAAAAGTAAGAAGGCGCACCATCATCCATACCGGACAAACCTCATGCCAGCAAGTCCTAGAGGACGGCACTGAAGAGGAAGTCCAAGACGTCTTCCACATCACAGTCCGAGAAGACGAAGAAAACGAGATCCTTGAGGAAGATGTCACTGCTGCACCACCACAGCTCGAAGACGGAGGGCAAGCCACGGTAGATGATCTCAAAGAAATCAACTTAGGCACAAGCAAGGAACCAAAGCCTATCTTCGTAAGCGCACTGCTAAGTGCAGACGAGGCAGAGGAGTATTACCAACTGCTGTTAGAGTATAAAGACGTCTTCGCTTGGACATACAAAGAAATGCCCGGCCTTGACCCTACCATCGCTGTACATCACCTTGCAGTCAAGCCTGGATCGCGACCGATAAAGCAAACTCAAAGGCGCTATCGATCCGAGCTCATCCCACAGATTGAGGCTGAGATTGACAAGCTAATTGAAGCAGGCTTCATTCGAGAGGTGCAATACCCAAAGTGGATCTCTAACGTCGTTATCGTCCTCAAGAAATCAGGACAGATACGTGTTTGCGTGGACTTCCGAGACCTCAACGATGCATGCCCGAAGGACGATTTTCCTTTGCCAATCATCGAAATCATGGTGGATGCAACCACTGGCCACGAGGCACTATCATTCATGGATGGCTCATCTGGATACAATCAAATTCGCATGGCTCCCGAGGATGAGGAACTAACAGCCTTTCGCACTCCAAAGGGTATATACTGCTACAAAGTAATGCCATTCGGTCTAAAGAATGCTGGAGCTACATATCAGCGTGCAATGCAAAAAATCTTCGATGACATGCTACACAAAAATGTAGAATGTTACGTGGACGATGTGGTGGTCAAAACAAAAAGAAAATCAGACCACTTGAAGGATTTGCGAATAGTGTTCAAAAGACTGCAAAAGTACAATCTCAAGATGAACCCGTTGAAATGTGCATTTGGCGTCACATCTGGAAAGTTCCTGGGCTTCATTGTCAAACACCGCGGCATTGAAGTGGATCAATCAAAAATCAAGGCCATTCAAAACATGCCTGAGCCGAGAAACCTGCACGAGCTGAAAAGTCTACAAGGACGCTTAACCTTCATCAGGCGTTTCATCTCCAACCTCGCAGGGCGCTGTCAACCATTCAGTCGACTCATGAAAAAGGATGTTCCATTTGTATGGGATAAAGCATGCCACAATGCTTTTGAAAGCATAAAAAAATATTTGTCAAGTCCACCTGTCTTGGGGGCACCCACGCCTGGAAAGCCACTCATATTATACATCGCCGCTCAGGAAAGTTCAGTTGGGGCACTCTTGGGACAAGAAAATGAATCCCAGAAAGAAAGAGCGCTCTACTACCTCAGTCGAACTCTTACCGGTGCTGAGTTGAACTATTCCCCAATAGAGAAGATGTGCCTCGCCTTGGTGTTTGCCATCCAGAAGCTCAGGCATTACATGCAGGCTTACACCATCCACTTGGTTGCTAGAGCTGATCCAGTTAAATTTGTCATGTCCAAACTAGTTCTGACAGGGCGACTAGCTAAATGGGCATTGCTTCTCAATCAACACGAGATCATCTACGTTCCAGCTAAAGCCGTTAAAGGACAAGCACTGGCAGACTTCCTCGCCGATCACCCGATCCCAGCCGATTGGGAAATCTCAGACGACTTGCCTGACGAGGAGGTGTTTTACATCGACGTCTTCCCAACATGGACGATGTTCTTCGACGGATCCGCCCGAACAGATGGAGCGGGGGCAGGAGTGATATTCATGTCACCACAAAGGCAAATACTGCCTTATTCCTTCCAACTGAGCGAACTATGCTCTAACAATGTCGCTGAGTACCAAGCATTGATCCTCGGCCTTCAAATGGCAACCAATATAGGAATCACAGCCCTTGAGGTATATGGCGACTCGAAGCTCATAATCAATCAACTTCTGACCGAGTATGAGGTGAGGAAAGATGATCTGGTCCTCTACTTCCGACTGGCAACTCAGCTGCTGCAAAAGTTCGAGATGGTGACACTAGAACATGTGCCAAGAAAAGAAAATCAAATGGCAGATGCTCTCGCCAACCTAGCCTCTAGCATGACGCTAGGAGAAGGAGAAGTCGCAAATGTGCCAGTTTGCCAAAGATGGGTGATTCCACTTGCCGCTGAGATACTGCTAAATGACACAAACGTCATCTCAGTACTCCTGGTTAACACTAAAGAATGGAGACAGCCGTTAATCGACTACTTGGAGCAAGGAAGGCTTCCAGACGATACCAGACACCGCTCTGAGATACGTCGACGAGCACATCGCTTCCTCTACTACAAAGGAACACTTTACCGACACTCTTTTGAAGGAGTACTTTTAAGATGCTTAGGTGAAGAAGAAGCCAGTCAAGCCATGGAGGAAGCACATTCAGGTATATGTAGAGCACATCAGTCGGGGCCAAAGCTACATTTCCAACTTAAAAGAATGGGCTACTATTGGCCAAGCATGGTGAGGGATTGTATGGAATACGCCAAAAGGTGCCAAGCCTGCCAGTTCCATGCCAACTTCATACATCAACCACCTGAACCATTGCACCCTACAGTTGCTTCATGGCCGTTCGACGCATGGGGATTGGACGTCGTGGGACCGATCGCACCAAAGTCATATGCGGGAGAAGCTTACATCCTAGTTGCAACAGATTACTTCTCCAAGTGGGCTGAAGCCATACCCCTGAGGGAAGTCAAGAAAGAAACTGTCGTCCGTTTTATCAAGGAGCATATCATCCACCGATATGGTGTGCCTCGCTACATCATTACGGACAATGGAAAGCAATTCTCCAACCGACTCATGGACGAACTCTGTGAGAAATACAAATTCAAACAGCATAAGTCTTCCATGTATCATGCCCCAGCTAACGGTCTCGCAGAAGCATTCAACAAAACTCTATGCAACCTGTTGAGAAAGGTCGTTGGTAGGAGCAAGAAAGACTGGCACGAAAGAATGAGCGAAGCACTTTGGGCATACAGGACGACGCACCGGACGCCTACTCAAGCTACACCATATTCGCTCGTGTATGGTGTAGAGGCGGTTTTGCCGTTGGAAAGCCAAATCCCCTCCCTGAGAATGGCCATACAAGAAGGACTGACCAACGAAGAGAACGCAAAATTACGTCTTCAAGAGTTGGAAGCACTAGACGATAAGAGGCTCGAAGCTCAGCAGCACTTGGAGTGTTATCAAGCACGGTTGTCCAAGGCCTTCAACAAGAAAGTTCGCCCGAGGTCATTTCAAGAATGAGACCTCGTCCTTGCATTACGTAGGCCTATCATCATGACGCACAAGACGAAAAGCAAATTCACCTCGAAGTGGGATGGGCCTTACGTAGTACAAGAAGTCTACACAAACGGTGCTTACATGATCGTGGAAGAAGATGGCTTGAGGATTGGCCCCATAAACGGCAAGTTTTTGAAGCGGTACTACGCATGAGAAGAAACCACGCTCCTGGCCCGCAAGAGCATAAACTGTGTACGGCAAAATCATCATCAAAATCATCATCAAAAAATCACCATAAAAAAAAATCATCATCATCCATTTGAACTACGTAATGACTTGATCCCTCCTTAAACCGAGGGTACGTAGGCAACTTGAAACTTCAAAACTTCAAGTACAGTCACATCATCAACAAAAACACAAATACTTTGAAGAATGAAGAGCAAATTCAAAATATGAATACTTTATTTCTTTAAAGGAACAATTTGGTTACAAAGCCGTATTACGAAGGTGAAACATCACGCCAATGTCACCACCAAGGAAAGTTGTGACCAAAAGACATTACACAGCATAAACTCGCTGCAGTCTGTTTTGCACAATCCCACATGGCAAAAAGTGACGCACTGCAATAAGCTTCAAGCAGCAACGGTAAAGAACCCACGGCAAGCAGCAAGGTCGATGTGCATGGCAACGTCACCACCAAGGAAAGTTGTGACCAAAAGGCATTACACAGCGTAAACTCGCTGCAGTCTTTTGCACAACCCCACATGGCAAAAAGTGACGCACTGCAATAAGCTTCAAGCAGCAGGGCAACGGACAGTGCAACAAGGACGGCAGACAGTATATGGCGTACGGTAAATAATGCAGCGACGATAGGGCAGCAAGCACGGTAAAAAAAAAGGGGCGGCTACAAGACAGTCCTTCAAGGCACGTTGCAGTAGCAAAGAAACCAAAATGCCACGCAGTCGCACTACGGAATCCCGCAGCGACTACGCAAGCAGTTTCTTGCACCGCACGGCAACACCACCACTGAGGGAAAATTGCGACCAAAAGACAATACGCAACGAAGCCCCAGTGCAGCCTCTTGTACAGCACCACACGGCAGCGCACCAACCGAGGGAATACTATAATCAAAAGGCACTACACGGCGGAACTCCGGCGCAGTCTCTAGCGCAAGCACTTAGCAGCAAATAGCACAAAGTACGCCGTCATTCACTCCACTTCCAAAAGCTTCATGGGGTCCCAACGTCATGTCGTGCCTCCGCAAAATTGTTTACGTAATCCCTGACATCACAAACAAAGAAGTCCATCAGTGGGGGATAAGCACATTATGTTATACATGCATGTATGTATACGTTTAAAATAATAATAATAATAATAATAATAATAATAATAAATTAATACATATGTTTTATGTAAGAGAAAAAGAAAAAAAAAATTTTTGCTGACAAGCCCAAAATAGTGGGCTGTTAAAAAAAATGTGCTGGCAAGCCCAAAATAGTGGGTTGTTAAAAATCGGAAAGCCCAAATAGTAGGCTAGAAAGTTTGTTGAAGGTGAAAGCCCAGTCTGACCACCAAACTCCGGTGGCCCATCCATCTCCCTTCGGCCCAAGCAGCAGAAAGCTTTCAAAGCCCACTTCTTCCTCTTCTCTGATCAGCGCCACCAAGTCCAGGCGTGTACCCAGGCCCATCATCATCCTCATCTGCAACCTAAATAGGCCATTGCAAACCAAACCTTTTCCTCCTCCCGCCTCCGACTGTCGTGGGTGTCGATCGGAGCTCCAGCGACTGCACGGTTATGAAGAAACCTTTGGTGGCGCTTGATAAAGGCACCATCTGCTCGTCGTGGAACTACTCCGGCCAGAGATTAGCCAGTGGTTCCGTCGACGGAATCCTCGCCATCTTCGACTCACGCGACCCTTGTTCTTCGTCCTTCTCTTGCACCTCAAAATCCAAGGTGCACGAGGCTGCTGGGATTGTGAAAATTGCTTGGGTTCCACCGGAATTCGGCGATGCAGTGGCTTGTGTATGTGCAGATGGGACTTTATCATTGTGGGAGGAAGTTGCTGAAGATGCTCAACCTCTTCAATGGAAGCTGTGCACAAGCTTTAATAGCGGTTCGGCTCAACTGCTAGATACCCAATTTGGAGTCTCACCGGCAGGCTCTGATGGTGGTAAACTGGCGGTGGACCGTCTAAAATTGAATTTAAAGCCACGATCTCAGCCTCCTGAACATTTTGAACTAAATACCAAAAGAGACAGAGTTGCATTATTTGGTGGTGCTCGCCCACGAGAACTGGTTTTGAAGGAGCGAGGGGTTGATGATGTTGTGATCACCAATACTGACACAGTTCAGCATTCTGACAAGGTTGAACATCAAGCTGCCAGGCTTGACAGAGTTCCTGTGCACCCAAATCCTTCTCGCCACAGTGAGAAAGCTGAGAATCATCCTTTTGATCAGATGACTGGAAAGAAATTTGATAGGAGGGATAATCGGGTAGATGTTGAGAGAATCGATATGAAGAAGAAGAACTGGCGTAATGATAGTAGAAGGAACAATAGAGAGCCTGAGAGACCGCAGCAACCTCATACCCAACCCAGGCCATTTCGTTTCGTTCGTTCACTTCCAGATCCAACCGTTTTATTCACTTCCAGATTCAACCCAAGCCGTTGATTTGGATGACAGCCCATTTACTCACTGAGGAACAAGAGGCAGGCGATGGTGAAACAGATAAGGTGGGGTTGAAGCAAAAGAAAAAAAAATAATAATAATAACTTTCATCATTCCTTGTGGCAGGTAGGGTTAAAACAAAAGAAGAAAACTGGTGGGTTTGAAGAAAAGAGAAAAAAAAAATGAGCTGTCATCATTCATTCTTAGTGGCAGAATATTTGACAGACAAACGGCATGTGCGGTGGGATTAAAAAAAAAAAAAAAACAAAAAAACGTGGCTGCTTTGAAAGTAATGCTTTCGGCTGGACCAAGATTCCATTACGAGTGGACAGCGCAAAAGAAGAGAAAAGTGAAGAAGGTGGGGATGCATGCGCAGGCGGACACCACAGACGTTATTTTGAATTTTTGCTAGTATATGTACTGTTATCACAATCTGTATCTCCGGTATTATACCTAGTAAAAAAAAAAAAAAAAAAGCCATAAAAGTCCATTTTATTTATTTCTCTAGAAAATTACACAAATTGGCACTCTACATGCCACAAAAAAAAGGGTCAAATCAAAGTTACAAGCAAGAAATATTCAAGGACGATCAGGTGGTGCCTCAGAAGTCGACGGAGCTCCGGGAAGACGAAGAGCCAGAGTTGGAATCTCCGGAGCCGGAACACTTTGTGCAACTCCAGAGGACGAAGGCAACATAAACCTCGGGAGTAACGCCATGAACCTTTCATGATCACTCTGGATCCGACCGTCCGACTCCTGCAACTGGTCCAGCTTCTTCTTCATGCTTGTCGAATAACTAGTTGCAAGCATGTGCAACTCCTTATTCTCGTGCCTGAGTCCTCTAACCTCATGCCAAAGACTTGCCACATCCGCCATCAGTGACTCCACCTGACGAGATCTTGCAAGCAGACGCTGGCCCATGTTTGAAACTAAGCCTGCACTTTGGACGCTGAGGGCTAGAGATTCCTGAACAGCCAGCTCGTCTGACCGCCTGGATAACAACCTAGTGTCCCTTGGAGTGAGGAGATTTCGAGCAACCACCGTAGCGGTTATTTCGTTTCTCATCATTGAGTCCCCAACTGTAAGAGGACCATTGGGGGATATGAAGGACGGACGCCAAATATTGTCTGGAGAAGACAAGTCATCATCTTCTCCGACGTTCAAATTAAGGCGACGGTCGGAAGGGCAAGACATTTTTAGAGGGGGTTAAGGAAGAAAAGAGTTCGAAAAAATTAAGATTGCTGAAGCAGAAGAAGAGAGCGGAATGAGTAAGATTGCAGAAGTGCAGGAAGGGAGTGTTTACAGAAGGGAGTTCAAGTGTGAGGTGAAACAAAAATTCGCGCCTCTATAAAAAGAAGAAAATGAAGAAGCGCTCCTCAGAGATCGAAGAAGCGCTCCTCTCGCAAATCAAAGAGTGACGCTCCTTTCTCGAATGCCGGAGTCCTGTCTCAAAAGAGCCGTTCCTCTATCAAAAGCTGGGCTCGACTCAGAAATCACGTGGCATCAGCTTTTCCAGTTTGTCATCACTCGTCACATGCGTCGCATGCAGCTTGGAGCATTGCGAAAACCACGAGCCGAACCCGGATTTGAACCCCGGTTTTCAAAAGATCATCATTCTAGTTTGTCGTCACTCGTCGCATGCGCAGTCAGCGTCGCGGAAATTACGGACGGTTGTGTCAGAAAGCGCGTAACTGGTACTGTTCATCCATCACCGGCTGCTGACAAATAGTAAGGGAATAGTACCGGTTGTGAAGAAAAAAAAAATTTCTATAAGTCCAACCTTCGCCTTCCACAGTCAAAGCACACCCTCTCTTCATCTCTTCATCTCCGAGAATGTATTCTCAAAGAAACCTTTCGAGTCACTCAGTGTTCTTCATCCCTTGGAACACCCCAGAAAACAAATCATCCAAAGCAAAAATGTTTCATATCAAAAAGGTTAAAAGCAAAAATATCTCATATCATGCTTTCTCCTCACCTTCATCTGAGGAACGTGGAGAAAGTGAGATCCTGATTGCTTACCTAGTCTTGCTCTCGAGTACTCATCTCAGACCCCTCCCAGCCCACTTCAAAAATAAACCTGTGTAGAGGTGCTTCTTCAAAAGCAAAAGAACCTCACAAACGAAGCAGGAGGAGTCTGAGTTGTTTCGAAGAGCAGATGAGTCGGGGTTGATCCAAGAGTTCAAGAAGATGCCACACCTGCGTGGAGACCGGATTACTTGAAGCATGTGGAGACAACGTGCTGAATCAACCTTCAAGACCAAGCCGTGACGGCCCCTTGAAGAAAACACAAGTCCGATTCAAGATTAGAAAATCTAGCAAAAAAAAAAAAAAAAAACCCCCTGTGTAGAGGTACATCTTCAAAAGCAAAAGTATCACACAGACGAAGCAGGAGGAGTCTGAGTTGCATCCAGATGAAAGCTGTGAAAAAATCACAAAACCTGATTCAAGATCAAGTGTCCGTCACCCTTGAATCAACCTTCAAGACCAAGCCGCGACAGCCCTTGAAGAAATCACAAGTCTGATTCAAAGGTCAGGTGTCCATCACCCTTGAATCAAAACCAGTTCAAGATGAAAGCTGTGGAAAAAATCACAAAACCTGATTCAAGATCAAGTGTCCGTCACCCTTGAATCAACCTTTAAAACCAAGCCTCGACGGCCCTTGAAGAAATCACAAGTCTGATTCAAAGGTCAGGTGTCCATCACCCTTGAATCAAAACCAGTTCAAGATGAAGTCTGTGGAAAGTCAACAAGCACAACAAATACACGTGCCGATTCACCCCAAAAAATAGTCTCAGCCAAATCCAAGATCAAGCCTCGACGGCCCTCGGATCGACGTCTACAGTAAGGAAACTTCAAGACGCATCTCCTGCATATGACAAACACATGTATACGACATGCCTTGAAGTGGGGGCATTTGTAGACAGTGAAATTTCAGTAAATAAAATGTTGACCAATGGTCAAAATTTTAACACTCGTGTATTACATAAATTGTACACATATTGTGTGATTCGACGAAAATTCGAAAAGAGTTAGAAAAGCTGTCAAACAGGACACGTGTCAACACCTGGCAGAGACGGCTTATTTCATCTGCGATATTATATTCAAAATTAGGCCTTGAAAAATTCTATAAATAGAAGCCAATTTCATTCATTTCAATTCACCAATTCACAAATACATTTCTCTACTCCCAAATTGGAAGAGAATTCTCTGAAGTTCGTTCTTCGTTCTTCGTTCTTTGTTCATCGTTCATCGTTCTTCGAGATCAAGCCCCAACGGCCCTTGAAGAAACGCTCATCCATCCTAAGATCAAGCCCCAACGGCCCCTTGGATTAGCGCAATTGTTCTTCAAGATCAAGTCCAGAAGCCCTTGAAGATCCATCCACCATTCATCATTCGTCCGTTCATCCGTTCTTCAAGAACCAAGCCCAAAAAAACCCCTTGAAGTTCATCCATCGTTCATCGTTCATCCATCTTCTTCAAGATCAAGCCCCGACGGCCCTTGAAACAACATTCATCCACCCTCCAAGATCAAGCCCCGACGGCCCTCGGAATCAATACATTCATCCTTCAAGAATCAAGCTCAAAGCCCCTTGAAGTTCATCCATCGTTCATCGTTCATCGTTCATCATCAAACATCTGAAGATCATCACTGTTCATCCCAAGAATCAAAGCGCCAAACAGCCCCTTCGGATCAACACAAACAAATCCACATCACTGTTCATCCAAGGATCAAGCCCAACGGCCCTTTGGATCAATAGCCCATCAATAAACCCATATCTTACGAAGATAGAATCAGAGGAACAAATAGAGATTGTAACCCCAAAATTCATCAAATAACAAATATATTTTGTACACGTGTTCTTGTTCCTTCAGGAAATTTTCGTGTTTACACATACCTCTCACTCTGACATACCTCTCACTCTGCTGCCGATGCCATAACCAACCTTCAAAGAAGAAGAAGCAGCCATTGTCGTCGTCCGCATCATCTTCAGTATCTGGGCTAACAAGTAAGAAGATGATGGTTAGGGTTTTATGCATTTTTCAACGCAAATAATTTTTTTTTCTTCACAATTTAGTAATTTACCACCAGCCCTTCTTTTTAACTGGTAATGACATGAATACCAAATTTCTAACTAACTTTTATAAACTAGGAGCATCTTCAAAGGATATCAAAATCTTAAGTGAAATGTCGCTGTGCATATTTAATAACAAAAGTCTTTTCAATTTAAAATGTTTTTTGCTGACTAAATTTGAAGGTTTAGTGATTTGATGTTAAATTTAACATCAATGTCAAATTTATTTTTAATTCATTTGAATAGTGAGTCCCTTTTTCTATTAACATTTCAACCAATAAAATTTTTGTTTCAACATTTTTATAATAATTACAATCATTTAAAGCTTTATTTAAATAATAAAATAACATTTGACAATTCCGTTGAGAAAGTACAAAATTTGACATAAGGCTTCATTGTTTAAAAAAAAAACATAAGGCTTCATATTTCCACATCAGCCATCAATTGTAATTTGATTCTTATAATTTGACATTTTCTTTGGAAATGATCTAATGACGTGAAGTTTGATAATTAAATTATTAACGAAGTTAATTTAACATGCTTAATTTGTGATATTGACACATCATTTAATTTGCAAATTTAATATTTATAGCACTACTCTTTCTTTTCATGCGACATGACTGTTCTAAAAATCCCCGCCTAGGCGCTAGGCGCTTGGCCACCGCCCCGATTAATGCCTAGGCGTTTGAAAATTAAGAAATGGCGTCTAGACCTGCTAAGGCGCCCGCCTAAGCACCCGCCTAACCCGACTAGACCCGCCTAGGCACTCATTTAGGTTGCGACTCACTTAGACAGAAAATAGATAACTCTTATTTTGGATTTTATTCTTTTCAATAAATTGTAAGAAACTTGTTGAATACTTAAATGAGCACACATTATATGCTTGTTCCCCATGTTTTCATTATGTTCAAATACTTCATAATATATATGTCATTCTGTTTTGTAGTTTATGATGAAATTATATATATTTTAAGTATAAACAAATACTTATTTACACGAAATATAACAGATTTAGTTAAATCCGCCTAATCAGCCTAGGCGCCCGCCTAGACCCTGCCTAGCCGTCTAGGCGCTAGGCCCCAACCCGCCGCCCGACTAGCGCCTAGTGAACCTTCATGAACACGAACATGACTTTCCAAGCCTACTTTTGACTTTTTGAGGGAATTTTTAGAATCAATTTTTATCTTAAACCTTTTTTTCAAAAACTAATATTATTTCAATGTATTGCCAACGTGACTCTTAATGCCTTGTGCTTCCACTTCATAGTAAATAAAATGTTAGGAAGAGCACATAGTATTACGCTTTGTATAAAGGTGAGATGTTTTACTAATCGATCCTATATGTATTATAGAAGTGATAAAATGTGATCTACCTATCATTAAATCGTTTGCCACCGGCATTTAGGTGAAAACTACTAATATGTCAACGAAAAGGAAATGACATTTTAGCCACAAACATCCTGGTTGTCCTCTCATCCTCTACAATTTGAGAAGCTTGAGAGAAGAGCAGCTCATCACTCATTTCTTTTGGCAAAATCAGTATCAATTAATTTAATGAAAATAAAATATAATGCAACAAAATTATATACTACGAAATAGATACGTATATAATCACAAAAAATAAAATTATGAAACACAATAAACTAATAGAGTTTGCAGATAGAGGCTTGAAGATTTTTAATGTTCTTGAAATAGAATTTCGCCCATACTCAGTGCTTTGTAGTTCTAAGGCGTCTGCTCCACCTAAATTTAACTATCTATAATCAAAGTTTCAGCATAGAAACTTTGATTATGGCGGACTTTTATGTTTTTCGTTTTTAGGAAGTTTGTATGGATGAATATTGCAAAATTGACGTATTAAAATGCATATGCATGTTAGAAATACATAGGTAGTCCGATTCAAATTCAAACAGACACAATTGTTTGAAATAATCTGTAAGTTTAAAATAATTTAATTAATCCTTAATTAAACGTTTCAATTAACGTCATAATTCTTAGTTTTTACAAAGACCATCAAGTAAAACATCGTACGTTTCAACAATCGGAAGTTGGCCACAAGCTTGCATATGGGAGAACAAGTTCTTCGTATCTTGTAGTGTCCCCATCTTGCATAAACCATCAATGAGAGTGATAAGTAACAGTATTTGAACAATCCTTTCCTAGACATTTCCAAGAAAAGCATCCAGGCTTCATCTTTCCTTCTATGCTTACAATGGCAATTTATGAATGTTTTGTAACAATGAGCATCAATTGCATAGCCCTAGCTGAGCATTAGTTCCAAAACTTTTTTCGCCTCACCCATTTCTCCTCACAAACAATAACCATCCATAACTGAACTGTACATAACCGCCTTAAGCTGAATATCTCTTTGAGTCATCATGTCGACCATGCTTTTTGCATCTCGGCCAAGCCCTCCTTAAATGGGTGTCTACCAATACATTTGCTCACCATTTCATTAAAAAATCTTGTAGCTTCTTTCCACTCTCCTAATTTGCATGCTCCATCAGTCAAAGAAGTACAGGTAATGACGTTTAGGTCAATACGTTTACTCATCATTTCAGGGAAAAGGTTCACTAATGCATCCACAACTAGAGCATCTTAACAAGACTATTGATGATCCCGCTGTAAATGACTATGTTAGGCTTGAAAGTTGCTTCTTCCATTTTCCAAAGTAGTTAAACAGCTCCAGTGTTTTTACCTTTCGTGCAAAGGCCCTTTAATAACCAATTATGGCTACTGGTACCACTATCTTGTTGAAATATCACACATCGACCGTATCAATGAGAAAATAAGAGTTTAAATATTTTAATCCCACTTTAACTAACACTGAGGTCTTTTGTGATAAAACTCCAAACCTGACGGATTATGCAGGTGATAATTACCAAGTTAGGGACAATATCGATGTTGGAAGTTGGCATTCGGCCCGTCCCTTTCCGTCATTTGGTTGAAAAGTATTGTTGGCTTGGCCTCTCTATGCTCAAGAACAAAGCCGTTTAAAAGTATTGTTGGAGCAATATTAGAAAATATGAAAAATAACAATATAATTCCAATGATAATAATCATAGACAAATTCACAACATCAATTATATATGAGATTAATATAAACAACTAGAGAGAAAGTTAGAAAAACTGACAAATTTGAAGATTGAGGCTTGCATGAATGCAATGTCCTAAAGACAGAATTTCGCCCCTACTCTTGTGCTTGTAGTTCTGTAGGCGTCCGTCTCCCAGGATTCAACAATCTATAATCCGAAGTCAAAGCACTTCAATCTTCAGACTCTGGCGAAATTCATATATTCCGTACTCTCAAGACACGACTCGAAATTTGACGCGAAGCCTTTGAGAAACAAAGTGGGGAAACCCTATTTCTCAAGAGTAAAAATTAACTCTAATTTTCTATATCTCTAATGATAATGGTTTCATGAGTTTATATAGAACCCAAGTACTTCTTGTTAAAGAGATGTAACTTTTCATCTATAAGTATACATCATTTGACAAGGGAACACGCCTAAACAACATAACCTTTCTAGAAATTGGTTAACACTATTTTTCATTCATTTATTAAAATTATATATTACAATATTTCATATCATAATATATAATTTCCAACGAGTATTGTTGCCTCGGCCTCTCTATGCTCAAGAACAAAGCCATTGATCACAAATGTCTAGGGAAATGCTAATGAGTTAGACTCTTCATCTTTGTAACCTCTATTTTTGGCACAATTCCCTGCTAATATTATAAAACATTGTACAAAAAACATGAGGTGATGGAAAGTGGAAGAGTCCCACTTTGAGAGAGTATGCTTAACATTATTTTCTGGTAACATTATAAAATATTGTACAAAAAACATGATGCGACAGAGAATATACGATACGAGTCCCACTTTGAAAAATCTGCATAGCATTTATCTTGATTAGAAATAGGTTAAATAACCACCGTACAAGTTCTGGGAAATAAACTTTAAGTCACATCATATGCTGGCCATTGGCACATACATAGATGTAGATTCTCATGTCTTATTCAATATCCTTCTAATTGGTTTTATTTTGTGTCGTCCTATGGAGATTGCCGCGTCCCTAGACTAATTAAGCTCCCCCACCACGTCAGTGATGTAGTTTTCGAGTTTTGTTTTGTTCTATGTGTGTAGGGTTTTCCATTTGCCAACCAAAAGAAGCAACTCCACAGCACGGTCCACAGCTGTAGCTTTCTAGCTAAGCTTGGCACCCATCATCTTACAATTACTATTAACATTCAAATTATAGGCCTACTTGCCAATTGCTCAACGAGGACTTTCTTCCACTTCTTTCTTGTAATAATCTCCATTTATTTACATTATCTACAAATTCAACTTCAACCTCTTTCGGTATATTGAAAAATAAGTGTTGCTAAACTAATAACTAGTTAATTTTATAAGAACTGACAAGTAATATTGATGAATTGAAAGGTAATATAAAACTATAGTCAGTGACGGAATCAAAATTTGCATGGTGGGATCAAACCCAATGTAAAATAGTACTACAAAATATACATAAAGCATTATGAACTTTAAATTTTGCTTATTGAATTTTGTCACCCGAGGCTTCACGTGTTATGGGCTCAAAAAATTATTGTTCCACAATAGGTATACAGAAAGAAAAACCACTTATGCCAACAAAACATGAGTAACGGTTCATCTCTCCAGCATTTACGAAATAGTACATAAAAGAAAAGCATAAAAGGGTTTCAACTCAAAATGAAAAATCTTCTATATAGGCCCAACCAAAAGTGGCTAGTAGAGAAAACCCCAAAAGTCTAGGTGAAGGATGACTTGTCGCGGTTTCTAGGAAACCAATTTTGCATCACAATGCAACCATTGTTCGCCTTAAATCATAACATATACAAACCTTCAAAAGCCCCAAATAAGAAACAAAGTTAAACCACAAACATACAACATCAAAATACCGAAGCAAAACTGTAATTTATCACCAATTAACATACCAATCGAAAGTGGCTAGTAGAGAAAACCCTAGAAGTCTAGGTGAAGGATGATCTGCCGTAGTTCCCAGGAAACCAATTTTACACCACAATGCAACCATTGTTCGCCTTAAATCGTAACATACACAGACTTTCAAAAGCCCCAAATAAGAAACAAAGTTAAACCACAAACATACAACATCAAAATACTAAAGCAAATCTGTAATTTATCACCAATTAACATACCAACCGAAAGGAGTAGTCAAACCTCACAGCTATATCCACATACCAACAAGAACATAGTTCCAACACCGACAAAGTACGACATGACTTCAAAACCAAAAAAGGAGGCGTGGAAAGTGAAACCGGGGTCTTGCTTGGATACGGGGACAATGGATGCTTTAGAAACGTACCATTGACATTGAGCTTGTTCTTTAAATTTTGGTTGCCGTCAATCAAGGATGCTAGGTATAACATTATAGTAAAAAAATAACAAAATAAAAAATCTTAGATATCAACTGCCATGACTTTTTAATTTCAAAATCCTAGAGTGATCAAATGTATTGCCAATGGAAAACCAAATGAGAAAATTGTAGTAATGGTAACTTTAACCCAATTAAAGAAATTGTTCCTTAATTTTAATCCAATTATATCAATGGTCTTTCCAACATAACTCATTTTGATGGAATTCTGACTAAGTTGACGAAAAGAATCATAGCTGTACGTTTTGATGAGTTAAGAGATCAATGATTATGAAATTTTAGTTGAGATACTAGTCCAGTTCAGTTAAAGTTGAGTGACCATTACATCAATTTTCTATATTTTTCTACCTCTTACAAAATAGGGAACCAATTTCCATTTCCTCTTCTTTGATGGTATGAATATTTTACAAAAGGTTCAGCACTTGTACACCATATTTGGTGACCCATAAATATCTTTTATTTGTGTCCCCTTGATAATTGGTAAAAATAAAAGCCCATAGGAAAAATTGACAATTGCTTACAGATTGAATGAGTTAAAAGATTTTGGATGGAAAAATTAACAAAATTAGTGAAATATCACATTAATAATTTTATTATTTACCAAATTATGTTAAGATTTTTCTTCTGTAGCACATGTGGAGCTACTTGCAATTCGAATAGGGTTGCAACTGGCAACAAGGGCTGGATGTAATGTGTTACAAGTGGAATCCGACTCTTTGGAGGCTGTGGCTGCCTGCATTATTAAGGAGCTGGTCTTTTAGTCACAAGAGTGTAGTATTTTGTATATTTTGCGACAATGTAATGGAGTGACTAATAACATCGCTAAGTCAAAATTATATAGCGGTGATTTTATAGTTTAGTTTGAGGAACCTCAAATGTTATATGGGATGTGCTCTACCAAGATTGGTACTCTAGTTGAGGTCTTGTTCATCAATAAAGCTAGCATTTTCTCTTAAAAAAATAAATTAATAATTTTGAAAATTGATATGATTAATTGAGTAAAAAGACAATGGGCAAAAATCTCTTGTCAAGAATAAACCCTCTTAATTATTTATTGACTAAATTATATAAAACTACCTCAACTATTAAATCAGTCACAGTTTCATATCTCGTCTTAAAAAAATTTCAATGTCATACCTCATCTACGAATTTTTTACAATTTCATACCTTTCGTCATTTTTTTGTCAATTCTTCCATTAAATAGTGACGTGGCTTGAGACGGGACCTATTCTCTACTAAAAAATTAATAAAATATTAAAAAACTAAAAAAAAAATCATTTTAAATATTTTTTTTGCATGATTTATCCACCCCTCACCCTATCTTCCCCAGAGGAGGATTGTCTACCCTCCTCCTTCCCATGCCCTTCCGTGCCCTCTTGTTTGTATGGTCACGGTTAAACCACGTCAACATTTTATATTACTATTCATTTTTGTCTTATTATCTCTATAAAAAAACAATATAAAATGTTGCCGTGACTTAATCGTGACCACACAAAACAGGGCACGAAAGGGCACGGGAATGAGGAGGGCAGCCAATCATCCTCATTGTTCCCCTCCCGTCTTCCCCAAACCCAAAATCCCACCCATCCCTTCTTCTCCAAACCCAGAACCCACCCTTCCCGTCTTCCCCAAACCTAAATCCCACCCATCCCGTATCCTCTGTGCCGATCAATACTGCCACTCTCTTCGACCTCCCTTGCCGCTCCTCCAACTTTGCTGACCACCTTCAGCTGTCACTCACCCACCTCACTTGCGCCACGCCATCGTTCGACTATTTCCCTCCCTCTGTCCACACTGCCATCCATCGACTCATTCTCTGATTCCATCTTCACTTTCACCAAATCGAGTCAACCGACCTTCTCTCTGCTCCAGTACCACTTCTGCCCTCTTCCCTTGCCCCTCCAAACCCTCAAATCTCTCTGCTCCAATACAATGCGGAGGATGCCACAACGATGATTGCGCAGGTGGCGGGGTACGAGGAGAGGGAGGAAGCGTTTCAGAGGTAAGGGTTTTGGCGGATTTGCTGGATGTGGCGGAGAGTGGTAGCTGAGAGAGGGCGTTGAGGGAGGTGAGGGAGGAGTGGGCGTTGAGGGATGTGGTGGAGAATGGTAACATGGAGTGTGATCTGGGTTTGGGATGGTATGGCAACGGGGAGTGGGATCTGGGTTATGGATGGTATCTAGTTGGTTTTGGGTTTGGGGAAGACACTAGGGGGAAGAAAGGGTGAGGGGATGGGTCCCCATGCAAAAAAAAATTATTAAAAATGATATGTTTTAGTTTGTTTAATAGAGGGTGGACTCTGTCTTAAGCTACGTCACTATTTAACGAAAGAATTGATAGAAAACTGAAAAGTATGAAATTGTAAAAAATTCGTAAAGAAGGTATGTCATTGAAAATTTTTAAAGACGAAATATGAAACTGTAACTGACCTAATAGTTGAGGTAGTTTTATGTAATTTATTCTTATTTATTTTCTAAACTTCCAATAAATTAATAGAAAAAAAAAGGGAACTTTAACGAAAAGCTCCCGGTACTGTTCACTTTAACGAAAAACCACATTTTTACACTAAAAAGTCAATCCTGGCACTATTCACTTTACCCTTTATTTTGTCCTTATCATTAAAACTCAAAGTTTTCAAACCCTTTTCATTAGTTTTCTTTTAAGAAAAAAAAAAGAACCTTCATTATTTATTTTTATTTCGGGCAGATATTTTTCTGTAGAGTTACATCTACACCAAACCCTTTTGTTTGTAATTTTCATTCTCCACCAAGCGGATGGATTCATTCTTCACTCTAGTTTCTACCAAACCTAGGTCAGCCCCTCTGAAACTTGGCCGGTTTTTAATTAATTAATTAATTACTTATTTATTTATTAGTTTTAAACTCATCTCTTTGCACACCTGACTCCGTTTCCCATTTTGTTTGGTGCAGTTTCGTGGTAGTTTAATGCCTAAAAGAATCTTGGAACCTGTCAGTATCCATCCAGTTTGTCATCTACTTCAAACCAGCTTGTGTTTTGCCAGATTTGCATACAATCTTAACTGTCTTCCTCTTATTTGCAATTTTTTGTAACTTTAGAGAGAGAAAGGGAGCTTTTGTCCAAAAAAAGAGAGAGAGAGAGGGAAAAAAACTGCTACTGAAACATTGAAGTGCATCAGATTTGTTTTGGAGCTCAGTTGATCTCAAAGGTGACATCTTTTCACTTCTCCGATCAATTCTGTTTCTGGGTTTTCATTAAATCTCTGTTTCTGATTGATCAGTAGAGTTCCTGTGTAAAACCCAGATTTTTTTTGGTCCTAATTGAGCTCAAGAAACCCTAATTTCTTGGGTTCCTCAATAAATTTCCCAACTTTTCGATGACGTGTTGTTTTAAATTTGATCTGCTCATTTGGGTTTTATCCCTATTGTGTTTGGGATTGTTGTGTAGTGGATTTGTTCCTGCTGACAATTACCTTATAGACTGTGGATCACTTGCCAATACTACAGTGGGTAACCGTGTTTTTCTAGCTGATAACTTGGCTTCCAAATATCTTTCATCCCCAAAAGACGTTGTTGCCAATGTTTCTTTGAAATCAATAACTTCCTTTGATGATTCGCCGCTGTATCAGACAGCGCGAATCTTCCCCGAATCCTCTAAGTACACCTTTTCCATAAGCCATAGCGGTAGGCATTGGATCCGCCTTTACTTCTATCCTTTTGTTTTTGGTAGTTATGATCTGAGCAAGGCGAAGTTCTCCATTTCCGCCCAAAACTTTGCCCTCCTTACTGATTTCAGTGTTCAAAACACTTCTCTTAAAGAATTTTCGGTGAACGTGACTTCAGATAGCCTTGTTGTCACCTTCACCCCTTCCAGCAACTCGTTTGCATTCCTAAATGCTATAGAAGTTGTTTCAGTCCCCGACCAACTCATCACTGATGCCAGCACTGGATCAGAGAAATTCCAGGGTTTGATGAATCAGGCTCTGGAGACAGCTTGGAGGGTGAATATGGGTGGACCAAGAGTGTCTTTTGAGAATGATACCCTGTGGCGAACTTGGGTTCCTGACCAAAGCTTTCTAGTAAATGAGAACCTTGCAAAAGATTTTTCGAACATTGCAGCTGTTAAGTATGATGTTGGTTTGGCAACTGAAGACATTGCTCCACGAACTGTCTATGGAACCCTTACTGAGATGAACTCGGCAGATAATCCAAACAGCAATTTCAATGTTACCTGGGAGTTCACAGTGGATCCAGGATTCCAATACCTTGTTCGATTTCACTTTTGCGATGTAGTAAGTAAATCTCTCAATGAGCTGTACTTCAATGTTTATGTTGACTCTTCCAATGTTGCTCCAGATCTTGATCTGAGTACTTTGACAATTAATAAGTTGGCTGTGCCATATTATCTGGACACTGTTACAGCATCCATTGTCAGAAATAAGCTGCGTATTAGTATTGGCCCTTCTGCTGTAAACAATGCTTATCCCAATGCCATTCTAAATGGGCTCGAGATTATGAAAATGAACAACTCAGCAGGCAGCCTCAGTGGAACAAACTCAGTTTCTTCTTCAAATTCAAGTTCGAAAAGTAACGTTGGAGTAATTGTGGGTGCTAGCGTTGGGTCATTTATTGCAGTGGCATTGGCTGGGGTTCTCTTTGTTCTGTGCAGAAGAAGGAAGAGACTGGCAGACCAAGGCCATTCAAAGACTTGGAGTCCCTTTTCCATGAATGGAACCAATTCTCACACCATGGGAAGTAAGTACTCATATGGGACAACGGCTAGTGCTGCTTCTAACTATAGCTATCGTTTTCCTTTTGGGGTAGTACAGGAGGCTACGAATAACTTTGATGAGAGCTGGGTTATTGGAATCGGCGGTTTTGGGAAGGTATACAAAGGAACCTTGAACGATGGAACTAAAGTGGCTGTCAAGAGGGGAAATCCACGGTCTCAACAGGGACTTGCAGAGTTCAGGACTGAAATTGAGATGCTATCTCAGTTCCGTCACCGCCATCTTGTCTCATTGATTGGGTATTGTGATGACAAGAATGAGATGATTCTGATATATGAATATATGGAGAACGGAACCCTGAAGGGTCATCTCTATGGCTCAGGTCACCCCAGCTTAAGTTGGAAACAAAGGCTTGAAATATGCATTGGATCTGCTAGAGGACTTCACTACCTTCACACTGGTTATGCAAAAGCAGTTATTCATCGTGATGTGAAATCCGCAAACATCTTGCTTGATGAGAACCTCATGGCCAAGGTTGCTGATTTTGGGCTTTCTAAGACGGGGCCTGAAATCGATCAAACCCATGTCAGTACGGCAGTTAAGGGGAGTTTTGGATATCTTGATCCTGAATATTTTAGAAGGCAACAACTGACAGAGAAATCAGATGTGTATTCATTTGGGGTGGTTTTGTTTGAGGTTCTTTGTGCAAGACCTGTTATAGATCCGTCTCTTCCGAGGGAAATGGTGAACTTGGCTGAATGGGCAATGAAATGGCAGAAGAACGGGCAGTTGGAGCAAATCATAGATTCAACTCTTGCAGGCAAAATCAGACCAGATTCTCTGAGGAAATTTGGAGAGACCGCCGAGAAATGCTTGGCTGACTATGGTGTTGACAGGCCCTCCATGGGAGATGTGTTGTGGAATCTAGAGTATGCCCTTCAACTTCAAGAGGCAGAAATTCCAGGCGACGCTGAAGAAAATAGTACCAATATGATTGGCGAGCTATCCCCACAAGTCAACAACTACAATAACGTCGATACAAATGACTCTGGTGTGCAATTTGAAGTCTCGAGTGTGGATGATCTTTCAGGTGTTTCTATGAGTAAAGTGTTCTCACAGCTGGTGAAGTCCGAGGGCAGGTAACTGTTCCGAGATAGTATATGCTATGAGTTTTGCATCTCCTTTGATAGCACTTTTTTTGTGGTAGTTTGCTGATTAAACATGATGAAGCATTCTGAGTTCGCCTTTTGTACAGAAAGGGTCCACGGTTTGAGTGTGTTTAAGATTCATAAGGGTTTTATGTAACTTGTTTATTTCTTATTCATATTGCACACCGTATGAAGCAAAACTTCTGGTGGGAGATGGCTCTGTAGACCTTCCTTCTCACAGCCATCCATCGCGTGTGCTTCATGTAACCGGTGATTGTGAGAGGAAGGCTTATGCGTATCTCGCTGCAGAAATTTACCATATGAAAGCCGGTGAAGTTTTCATTTTCGTACTCTCCTTCTGCGGGTATTTTAGTTTTTTGTTTAGTGATTTTGTGCATGATATTGGATTGTTTGTCATTGTTTGGTTCTTAAACAGAAGAAAATAGTGCAAGAGAAACAGTTTCAGATGGTTCTCTGATAGGATAAGACATCAACATAACGGAAAGGGAAATTACGGGAAAGGGAAAATGCAGGAAATTAGTAAATTCATCATTTCATTCATAACCTTGCAACAATGCGTACAACACGTATATAGAAGGCATTAGCTAAAATGGTCTTTGAGATTGACATAATTTTTTACTTTAGGCTTTGAGATTTGAAATTATCAGAAATGATTTTTGAATTTGTTCACCGTTAATTCTTTTATTTCTTTTGTGAAAATCTCTGTTAAATAGGGATCAAAATGACAAAAATAGCCTCACTGTAATAAACAATGGGCCAATCATTTGACAAAATTTAGGGTATTTATGTCATTTTATTCTTATTTAACAATGATTTTTCACGGAAGAGTCAAAATAATTGACGGTGGACAAACTCAAAAACTAATTTTATCAATTTTAAATTAAAAAATATCAAATTGAAAAGTTTTATCAAACTCAATGAATTATTTTGGCCAAAAAGTTTATATAGTATAGACTATCTTGGATGCTTTTAGAGGCCCAACAGCCCATGACAGCTTTAATTGGGCCCATGAGAAGCCCATGATACCAAATGATCCTAACATTCTCTCAAACTCCCTGCTAATTGGATGTGGTTTATAGAGTTTGGCAGAGAAACAAAAATGATCAAAACTATAATTTCTTCCCTTTAGTTTCTTATATTTTCTCTCTCTCTCTCTCTATATGTATGTATGTATGTATATATGTATGTATGTATATATGTATGTATGTATGTATGTATATATATATGTATGTATGTATGTATGTATGTATGTATGTATATATACGTATGTATATATGTATCCAAACATTAAGAAAATAATCCAAACATTAAGAAAATAATAGACTTTCCATTTTCCCTTTTATTTTTCCATATCTAAAGTGAATATCGTATCGGTTGGACAAAAATAACAACATTGTTAATAGGAAATAACGAACAAGATTAAACAAGAGTGTGCGATATGAGAAAAATGGTGTGGTTTTATCATTTTTCTTGTTAATAAGGCAAGTCTTGTAGCTTAAATGATTAAGATCATTCACTTCTACACTCGATTATCTTTATCGGTTCACTAACATGAGTGTAATAAAAAAAGAAAAAGAAAAAAAAGGGGGTCTGTCACTTTCTTAAGCTACAATGTATGCTTAGTATTATAATGCATTTATGGGATTGAAAGGTGCAACGCTTTCAAAATTAACAATAATCATTAGAAGGATCTGTTTCAACTTTACAAGATAAAAATTAAACTTCATTATGATCTTTCTATCAATGGCAACAAAGCAGAATCTACTTTATCTTTAGACAACAAATCAATCATCAATTCCGTAGTTGACGCATCTGCAGAAAAACCCTTCCCCACCATTTGTTGAATAAGTCCCATCGCTTCTGATGGCTCATTGTTATTGAAAAAGCCTCGGATGATTATGTTATAGGTGCAACCATTTGGAGAACAACCTTTCTCTTCCATTTCTTTAGTAATTTTACCGCTTCGTTTGTTAGCCCTCCGTTGCAAAATCCACCAATCATTATGTTATATGTCTTGGTATTAGGTTGAAGACCTCTTGATGATAAACTGCAAAAGAGATCCCTTGCAGATTCAACTTTCCCACCAATGCACAATCCTCCAATTAGAATAGCGTAAATCACAATATTTGGCTCTAACTTCTTACTTTACATATCTCTTAACAATTGTATTGCCTCGGGAAATTGTTGGTTTTTACACAGGCCATCCAATAAAACAGCATAAGAGTAAACATCTGGAAGCTGCCCACAAGCTTTGCATCTGAGAGAACAACTTTTGTGCATCCTGTATTCTCCCTACTTTGCAAAAACCGTCCATGAGAGTATTGTAAGTAATGACAGTCGGAATAACTCTGCTACTAGAAATTTCCTCAAAAAGCAACACGGACTCATCTATCCTTTTATGTTTACAATAGTCGTTTATCAGTATGTTGTAACTATAAGCATCAACCGTGTAGCCCTTTCTGAGCATTAGTTCCAAAACCTTTTTTGCCTCATGCATTTCTCCTCGCAAGCAATAACTATCCATAAGAGAATTATAAGTAAAAATGTTAGGCTCAATATCTCTTTGCGTCATCATTTTGACCATGCTTTTTGCTTTCCCGGCCAAGCCCTCCTTACAAAAGGTGTCTACCAATACATTGAAGGTTTGTAGATTTGGAAATATACCTTTGCTCACCATTTCATTAAACAATCTCGCAGCTTCTTTCCACTCCCCTAATTTGCAAACTCCATGAATCAAAGAAGTATATGTAATGACATCGAGGTCAATACCTTTATTCATCATTTCAGAGAAAAGGTTCATCACATCAACCACCATGGTATCCTTACAAAGACTGTCGATGATTGTGCTGTAAATAACAATGTTAGGCTTGTAACCTCCTTCTTCCATTTTACTAAGTAGTTGAATAGCTTCAGTGTTATTACCTTTCATGCAAAGGCCCTTTACTAGTGTGCCGAAAGTAACCACATTGGGCTTACAAGTACCAGTCTCCATCATTTTAGTCAGAATCCCGACAGCATCAACCTCTCAATTCTGAAGAAGGAATCCGTTGATTAAAGTGGTGAAGGCCGTGACATCAGGTTCAAAACCAAGTTCGATGAATTTTCCCAAGACAGATAAACCAAATTCCATTTGGTTGAGATGGGAAAAGCAATTAATGATAATGCTTAGAGTGTAAGCATTAGGACAAATTCCCAACAGAGGACGCATTTAAAGCATTTCTTCGAACACATGGAGTGCATGGTCAAGATTAGTTACTTTGACAACCTGACGCAATTGGGTTTTTGTAGATTTGGTTGGACAAGAAGGTCGAGAGTGAAACAGAGCCAAGTAAACGTTGAAGAATAGAAAAAGAGTAGATTTATGAAGAAAACAAGGCACATGCGACATACCTCTCAGTCTACTGGCGATGGCATAACCAACATTCAATGAAGAAGAAATTGTCGTCGCCCGCATCATCTTCAACGTCTGCCTGATTAATCAGTAGGAAGATGACGAATTAGTTGTGCTTATCAGACCCTTTTTCCCCGCTGAGGTTTGGGGTTGGTTTGGGCAAATTTTCATAAATAAATGATGATATGCATTTTCAACGATTTTTTTTTTGTTTCTTTTTGACAATTTAGTAAAATCCACAACCAGACCTGAGGGTCCGTTTGGTAGGTTGAGTGAAATACGACCTTAAAAGATCGATTGGATTGACAGAGACTATTAAGATAGAAATTGTAATTCATGTATATAAATATGTTAGATAACTCATTTTATTGTAGATTTCTAGCTCATCATGTTCATCTCACAATTTGACACAATAAATCATATAGTAAACTCACGTCTATTTAAATTGGTCATAACCTATCCCAACTAGCCAACAAACAAGTTTTATTGCTAATGTGTGACCTTTTCTTATTTTTTGAAGAAGAAAATGTGTGACCTTTTCTTGACTTTCCATTAAAGTCACGTTTTAACAGAAATATAGGATCAATATATCGTTAAGATTTTCCTATCAAAAGTAATGTTTCAATTTGTGATTAAGATGCATGCCACATAGTCAATATCTACGCTCGACATGCAGTTAATATATAGTTGTCAAAGGATCAACGAATGCAAGTCTAAAACTTCAAAGTAGTCAGAAGAGTCTTTGTTAAGCCCTTCCAGTATTGTAGGGTCAACAACTGGAGAGGCTCGAATCGTAATAAGAGCGATTACAATTAGCGAGTTATGGGCACATGCACATGGCGCTTTGACTCAAAAGTCCAAAGCACCATCCGGCCTTCGAAAAGATTATACAACCATAAAGCTTGTGGATTATAACTTATAACATTCAAACATTGGCTTTGCGTCATTCAAGAGAATTGTCAAAGGGGCGATTTGGAAATCATCTAAGGGTGGCTCTGAACTCCAACTTGAGTACGACTATTTCTACTCCGGACCAACATACTAACCCAAGTATGTTCTATAACACTAATGCCACAAAATTCAGATTTGGAGTGGTTTATCTACACCATGTTGTAAACTCTGCATTGGATTTCAAACCATTAAGAAAAAAGAAAAACATAACAGAAACAACACACCACGTCCGAATTTTTTCATCTAAACAAACATCAGTCGGATGAAATCCAGCAGCATATTCGGGATAACGAGGCAATTCTTCATGTGCGGGTTCCATAAATTCTTGATCTTGTTGTCAAGTCTTCCGGCCAATAGAGAGAATACAATATCACACCCAAAAGTTAGTTTTGGATATAAGTAAGTTATAATTAAAGAGAGTAAAAGATCTGTAGCAGGAATAAAGAGACAGAGAATGACCACAAAACTGACCCATTCAAGCTATGAGTAACAAAACTATTACAAAAAAGAAAATGAAAAAGAAAAAGAAGAAAAGAAAAGGAAAAGGGTTGTGGAAGCCTAAACCTTCCTCTAGGCACAGCCCTTGTCGTATAGCTCCTCATAAATGATGTTAGGATCGGCCGGCTTATCCTCAGAAACATGGAGACAAAATGGATTGTTTCAGTGACATATCTAATCAAACTGAATAGGATTTAAAGAGCTTTCACGGTCATTCACATCAATTTCAGTAGGCTGGAACAACATGAAAACATGATAGGTATATTTCAAATGAGGGATACGTGTACCCATCAAGTCAAAGTCATATCCGTTCACCATGACATGTATTCGACTAGTATCCGAGAGTATCTGACAAGTATCATATCCGACAAAGTATCGGATACGGCCGTGCATCAGTTAATTCTGGAAAAACAAAGGCTACTATGGTAATTAGCGAAAATTCTATACGACCCAATTTCAATGTTCACTCAATTGTTCAGTTGACCCATGTTTTCATTGAAAAGGACAACGGAAGGTAGCTGATGCGTTTGAAGCATTTCGTCGAATTCGCTGAAGGCATCCACAAGATTTGTGACTTTCACAAGCAGATGCAATTGGGTGTTTGTAGATCTGGATGATGTCGTACGTACTAAACATACAAAAACTCCATTGTCCTGGGAAGCAATAATGAAAGAAACATCCATTCATATAAGCTTTCTAGACCAGACATCATCTCGGCCGACATTGCTTGCTTTATTTCATCCCTTGCAAAGCAGTTGTTAACTTGTTATTGAGAAACTAAGCAACATACTGGTACTTGAAAGAAGTGCTCGTTTTCGCCATTTTGACGAATATCAAAATCCATGGCTGGCGAATGCTGCAAGTAACCAAAACTCAAATCGATCTGCAAGTTCTCCATTTTCATCCGCAAACAATATGACCTTCCATATCATGGGCATCGTCATCATATATCACACTAACATCTTTATAATTTTCAGAGTCCCTATTTCCACGAGAACTTAGAAATGGATGCTCCTGCAAAATATCATATTGACATCAACGGTTCACTGTACACATGTTAAGTGTCTCCTGAGCCCAATGCTATTCATGTTTCACTTCGTGCAAGGGGATCATAACAAAATTATTAAACTCACACAAAACATGTACCTTCACATCAGCGTCCAAGACAAGTCATCGTCTCCTGGCAACATTGTTTGCTGAATTTCATCCCCTGCAAAACAGTTGGTATCAAGAAAACTACCGACACCCGTAAAGTCTTCCATCAAGAGGAGAAATTAATTATTCAGAACATGTTTGAATGTAAAGACCAGTCTTATTCTCGCTATGCACCTAAGGGCGAGCCTTGGCACAACAAAAAGGGTTGCTCTTTTGTGACCGAAAAGATTACGAGCTTGAGTCGTCTAAACAACCACTTTGCAAAACAAAAGTCTGCATACGATAGACATTTTCACCCCCGGACAAAGCAGGGAGCCTTGTTAACTTGAGGTCACCCTTTAATTCTCGAAATGCACCTCCACTAACATGAGTGTAATAAAAAAAATTAAAAAAGAAAAGAAAAGAAAAAGCAGGGGGTCTGCCATTTTCTTAAGCTATAATGTATGCATAATATTGTAATGCATTTATGGGATTGAAAGGTGCAACACTTTCAAAATTAACAATAATCATTAGAAGGATCTGTTTCAACTTTACAAGATAGAAATTAACTTCTTTATGATTTGTCTATCAATGGAAACAAAGCAGGATCTACTTTATCTTTAGACAACAAATCAATTATCAATTCCGTACTTGACGCATCTACAGAAAAACCCTTCCCCACCATTTGTTGAATAAGTCCCATCGCTTTTGATGGCTCATTGTTATTGAAAAAGCCTCGGATGATTATGTTATAGGTCCAACCATCTGGAGAACAACCTTTCTCTTCCATTTCTTTAAGTAGTTTTACCGCTTCGTTTGTTAGCCCTCCGTTGCAAAATCCACCAATCATTATGTTATACGTCCTGGTATTAGGTTGAAGACCTCTTGATGATAAACTGCGAAAGAGATCCCTTGCAGATTCAACTTTCCCACCAATGCACAATCCTCCAATTAGAATAGCATAAATCACAATATTTGGCTCTAACTTCTTACTTTCCATATCTCTTAACAATTGTATTGTCTTGGGAAATTATTGGTTTTTACACAGGCCATCCAATAAAACAACATAAGTTTGAACATCTGGAAGCTGCCCACAAGCTTGCATCTGAGATAACAACTTTTGTGCATCTTGTATTCTCCCTACTTTGCAAAAACCGTCCATGAGAGTATTGTAAGTAATGACACTCGGAATAACCCTGCTACTAGAAATTTCCTCAAAAAGCAACACAGCTTCATCTATCCTTTTATGTTTACAATAGCCGTTTATCAGTATGTTGTAACTATAAGCATCAATCGTGTAGCCCTTTCTGAGCATTAGTTCCAACACCTTTTTTGCCTCATGCATTTCTCCTCGCAAGCAATAACCATCCGTAAGAGAAGTATAAGTAAAAATGTTAGGCTCAATATCTCTTTGCGTCATCATTTTGACCATGCTTTTTGCTTTCCTCACCAAGCTCTCCTTACAAAAGGTGTCTACCAATACATTGAAGGTTTGCAGATTTGGAAATATACCTTTGCTCACCATTTCCTTAAACAATCTCGCAGCTTCTTTCCACTCCTCTAATTTGCTAACTCCATGAATCAAAGAAGTATATGTAATGACATCGGGGTCAATACCTTTACTCATCATTTCAGAGAAAAGGTTCATCGCATCAACAACCATAGTATCCTTACAAAGACTGTTGATGATCGTGCTGTAAATAACAATGTTAGGCTTGCAACCTCCTTCTTCCATTTTCCTAAGTAGTTGTATAGCTTCAGTGTTGTTACCTTTCATGCAAATGCCCTTTATTAGTGTGCCGAAAGTAACCACATTGGGCTTACAAGTACCACTCTCCATCATTTTAGTCAGAATCCCGACAGCACCAGCCTCTCTATTCTGAAGAAGGAATCCGTTGATTAAAGTGGTGAAGGCCATGACATCAGGTTCAAAACCGAGTTTGAAGAATTTTCCCAAGACAGATAAACCAAATTCCATTCGGTTGAGATGGGAAAAGCAATTAATCATAATGGTTAGGGTGTAAACATCAGGACGAATTCCGACGCACCCATTCGGTTATTCAAGGAGATGACTGCCGAATAATGTTTTAACTTGGCGACTTGAGTCAAGAATTGAGTGAAATGGACGGCGGAAGGCAGATGACGCATTTGAAGCATTTCGTCGAACACATGGAGTGCATCCTCAAGATTAGTTACTTTGACAAGCTGATGCAATTGGGTGTTTGTAGATTTGGTTGGATAAGAAGGTCCGGAGTGAAACAGAGCCAAGTAAACGTTGAAGAACAGAAAAAGAGTAGATTTATGAAAACAAGGCACAGGCGACATACCACTCAGTCTGCTGGCGATGCCATAACCAACATTCAATAAAGAAGAAATTGTCGTCGCCCGCATCATCTTCAACATCTGCCGGTTAATCAGTAGGAAGATGACGAATTGGTTGTGCGTATCAGACCCTTTTTCCCGATGAGGTTTGGGCAAATTTTCATAAATAAATGATGATGCATTTTCAACGAAAACAATTTTTGTTTCTTTTTGACAATTTAGTAAAATCCACAACCAGACTTAAGGGTCCGTTTTGGAGTGGCTGGTGCGAGCTAATTTGCGCCATGCATGAACGTTTGGGAAGTTAGCAGGTAAAAGGCAAAGTCCTAAAAGCCCATTGACTGAAGGGTTGGGTGTTGTCATATTGTGGGCCAATCTTTTCTTTTGTTGTGGCCCAATATTTTAGTTTCCTTTCAAGGCGAGCCCATCTAATTTCTAAACCTAATCTACAAAGGAGTATGATTTTCTCATCTCCGAATCTCTCTCATTCTCTTCCCCTTGTTTAAAGAGTTACGAATAAGACATGTCACATTTTATGTTAACTTTTTTTTTATAGAGAGAAAGACAAAGAAGACAGGGTGAAAGGAGGGGAGGGAAGGGAATAGAATTAGGGGGGGGGGAGAGGGAATGGGATAGGAGAGAAGATAATCCTATTCATTAACAAAAGGACGAAAAAATAAAAATCGAAGAGAGAACCCACTTTGTCAACTAAAGAGAGTGAAATATCATTTACTGTCTTTTAACATTAAAAATGTTGTATCAATAACGAGTTTGCAACAAATTTATTTCCTACCCTTTAGTGTAAGTATATCAAAGTTTGAAAATTGTGGATTTTTTTACCACGAGATTGAGGATTTGGAACTCAAAATTCTAATAGTTTTTGTTTTGTGTTGATCCGGTGTTAATCAAGTTAATGGTGAATTCAATAAGTTTTCTTACTGATTACAAGATAAAACTCGCACATCACTTTACTTAGTTGTTATTAACTCCTTACTCTTGCTTATTCTCTTCAATGTAATGGCTACATAGTAGCTTTCCTTAAAGAGAACGTCAAAAGAACATTGTGAAATGTCATGAACTTTATGTAGACCCACCAAGTTTTATGAAGTTAGCATTAAGTGTTTAATTACTAGTTACAACTTAGTTTGAGATGGTTACATGTATAAATGTACATTTACCATCTCTAATATGAAGCTTATATTTGGGGTACCCGTAATATATTTCAAGTCAAATGTAAGAGGTTTTATTTAGAGTATAAAAAAATAGGAAGTGAATAAAATAACGAATAAATTTGTACTGAATTCAACACTTTCAACTTTTGATGCATTGGAATGCGGTTGTGGATGCTAAAGTCCCAAATTATAGTGTAGCAATTAACAACCCGAGAATCGTTCATTAGATAAGACCTAGCATTAATTTGGATGATAATAATGTTTTGTCAAGTTTATAGAGAGTAAAAGAAATGAATTTTGGAAACAAAGAGTATATCAGTTGCGTTGTAATTCGTCAGAATACATATGTAGAGTAGAAATTATCTTTGTTTAATCATAAACATTTGATCGCTATCCACAAATATATGTATATATAACCCCAAATAATTCTGGCTATATGTTAGGTCAAGTCCAGAGATGATTCACAAGTAGCAGCTCTCGCGGCAAAACGTTTTGCCTTTAAGCGTTAGAGTCCCACATCGGCCGTGAGAAAGAATTGAGCAAGCAAACAGGCCTATAAAAGAAACACCCCAACTCCGATCAATTCATACCTTTCTCGGCCTTTTGGCTAAGATCAAGTGTAGTATCTGTTCTTATCAGTTTAATATCTGATACGTGGGCCAATGGCTCACACGATATTAAATTAATTTTTTTAGGGGGAGGATCCGCTACGGTAGCTTGCTGCTGGGATCTTCGCGTGTCGCCCAAGCGTTGCACTACTGCTCGGGCAGGCGCACCCCACCAATTCTAGTACAAACTTATATCTTAGATGACTTCGAAACGACCAAATTCTGGAACTGAAGTAATTTTAGACATTGTTTACTGGTGGTCACAAATTTCGACATAAGTTGGAAATTGAATTCGAAGACTAACGAAAAAGAAAGGAGAAAAAAATTCATAAAATTTCTTACACTAGAGGGCCGGATCATGTTTTGTTGGACAATTAGTCATTTGCAGAAAACGACGCCCAGATCTGACCAGCGAGGGAGAGATTTCAGCGGAGTCGAGCGCGGTTGTTGCAGAGGGATGGATGCCATGGTCCATGGAGATATCGATCGACAAGCCTGTTGTCGTTGCTAATGGCGGTGGTGGCCAGGTTGTTGCCACCGGCGGCGACGGTTGCTATGTCGCCACATCCGAAAGAAGAAGCTGAAGATAAAGAATTAGATTGTACTGAAAAAAACGACGGCTTAGCACCATTGTCGGTGATGACCGCATGCCTATGGCGAAGGAGATTTGGGCGGCTGCGTTTGGGAATATTTTTTTGTTTCCAGTTGGGGGTAAGGGTTCCTCATGCGTTCTGGAAAGTGTTGTGGCACAATTTGTGACGTGCCGAATTAGGAAGTCCAAATGGGCAATGGAGTGGGCCCCGCGATGGCCATGTTGTCAGTTAATCGAAGAAGTGACGGAAAATACAACGGATGTATGATATTTGAATGAAATTGTTAGTTTGCATGAAAGTGTATGTTTTAATAAAGAAATTGTAATGTTTTAAATCTTAACGTTGTAGACAGATTGATGTGTCTGCTACAGTCTAAATTCTTTATGCTGATTGTTCACAAATTCAATGGTTTAGATTTTTTTTTTTTTTTGTAAAACAATGGTTTAGATATTTAGACTCGGCGCTTTTGTAAGAACTTTACCTGTTTACAAGCATTTTAGTCCCACATCGACCAAAAACAAACAAAGCGTGTATTGAAGAAGACGGAGAAGATGATCTTATTTAGAATGATTTCTTTTGCTAATTTTTCATTTTCTTTAACTTTTTTCCTCTTTAAACTGATCTACCATCAATTGTTTTCCAGTTATTCAGCATATTCTTCCAGTATATTCTCTCAGCACGTTTCAATAAAAGCATCTTACATCTTTACATTATTTTTTTTCTTGAAAACGTGATTGGCCAACCGAAAAAAAAAAGCATCTTTTTATTTTTATTGTTCTTATTGTAATGTTAAGTATCAAATACTCTTTTCTTAAATGTTATATTATCCTTGTTTTCTTACCAAATAATATGTTAGCACTTAACATACATGTGATGCAAGTATCGTAGTGAAAGAACAAATTCTACCTGTGAACTTAGATTTTATGGTGTGAATTGAGTTTTAATATCAAATACTCTTTTCTTAAACACAATATGATTTCAAATAAAGCAGTGAAACATAATTTTTCGTCGGCCAAATTTTTTTCGTGATCCTTGAGGTGCTACTTTATTTTTAAATAGACATTTGTGGTGAAAAAGCTACTAATTATAGTTTTGTGGTGAAATTCGTTATCAATCATAATTCAAATTGGATTTTTCCTCATTCTTCTGTCATTTGTAGGGGCAAAATTGTTATTTTTGTTTTTATTGATTCCATCAACCAATCATAAAGCGCCATATGAATATAATTTTTTTATTTTAAAAACTTTTAGAGCTACAATAAAAGAATAAATAACTAATAAAGTTATAAGGTTCATATTATCATACTTTCTCATTTCAAGAGAGCCAAGAGTCCAAATTCAAGATTTAAAAAATCACAAAATACCTTGTTGTGTTTAGGTTGGAATATAAGTTATTATGCAAACGTTGAAATTAGTTTCATTTTAAGAAGAACAGTGTTGGACAGGATGGCTAGGGTTATGTGATAGGGGGGAGGGGGGGGGGTGGAGAGGGTAGTAGGTGGTCGCTGTGGCTGACAATGGTAGAGATTGGAGATGAATTTTTTTCCTTCTACTTTTGTTGATTATAAAAAAGTGGAATTACCAAAAAAAAAAAAAAAATGGAATGACTTTTTTACCTCTGTATGTGAATGAGATTTTGACATAAATTTTAATTAGGACTACAATTGATAACGAACTTCACAATAGGGTTAAGATTAACACTTTTTTCACCACATGAGTTGATTTAAAAGTAGTGTCTCGACACAGAAATCAAGAAAAAATTTTAGCCTTTTTCGTCAAATAGATTTTGAATAAAAACCCTACTATTAAGAAAATAAATAAATAAAACGGGTTGAGCCCCGTTTCTTTGGCGGGTCGGAACCGGAAAAAACAAACGGCTGTGAGGTCTTGGCCGGTTTTATCCGCATTCCGCACGGTGTTTCCCTCTTTCTGCTATAACACTTCAGTGGTAGTCAGAGTGCCCAGAAATGGCGACGAAGCTTCTCTTCCGATGAACTTCAAATCCTTCGCCGCCCACTCTTTGGCGCTCCAACCCAGGGAAGCCGCCATGGCTGCGATTCAAACCTCTCCGTACCGGGTATACACACTCATTCGAGAAATATATCTGTATTGGATATACACGCACACACCAGCACTTATTTTGAGCTCACAGTTGAGTGTTCACTTTCTGTTTGGTTCCCGAGAAAATGTTAGGAAAGATTAGAAACACTTGAAGTTTCGGGAGTACCTTAAATTTGTTCTGCTTTCTGTGTGTGATTTCGAGCCTCGTCTTCTTCCTACATTTGTCCCATGGTTTCTGGGAAAGGAACGCAGTTTTCAACTGTTTGAAGAACGTTTTGGGATGCTTTTTAAAATTTGTGATGATTTTTAAAGTTGCGATTTTTGCTCGGTCTTCAGTTGTTCTAGTGGTGAAGTGATGATGTACTTGAATTCGGAATTTCAGTTTGAGTTTATACGAAAGTGGATTACAATTCGGTTTCATGTGTCTGCATAAAGTTGCGATTTTTTTCGGCATATGAGAGTTTGAGGCATTGTTAGAATTTTTATTGTGGCGCATCAGTTGCTTGATGGAATGTCCCACAGAGACTTTCGATGGAGTTCTCTATGGTCGGAGTTTTGAGCGTCTTTTTGCTTTAATTCGTTAGAAGATTCAGATAGAACAAATAAAAAGTACGAAATGTATGCAGTGTCTTGTTTATTGTAAGTGAAATTCAAAAGTGAGAGCTGACAGAACTGATTTTTCAAACTCTGGAAACTGGCATTGTTTTTTCCTTTCTATTTTACAAAGTGCAAAGACAACTCGATAAATGCTCTTAACTTCTAATTGGAATTCGACAACCAAACCGAATCGCAATAATGGTAATAACCAACTGTGAACAAATTGTAACTTACTATTAACCAATAAATTTAGATTCCTTTCCACAGTTCTGAATTGTTCCGTTTCTTTTCTTCTGAACTTCTTTCGACATAATTTTACTTGAAATAAAATGCTTGATTCATGATTGAGTTCAAATTTGTCATTTGAACATTAGATTTCTATCTCATTTAACTCCGTCTTAAATCTTTTTAGTATTTTCTAATAAACAGAACTGACAAATTGGGTTGTACATGGATCAGGTTCTGTCGCAAAGAACCTGCTCATCTTTTAGGAGCACAGCTTCTGTTGGCCTATTTTATTTCAGAGATAGGTCTTCAGTTAAATTATTCTCCCTCTTTAACATGGCGCACTATTCTACCTTTTCCAATGACGAGTTTGGTTCGTCCTCAAAGCGAAGATCTCGAGGACCTGTTATGGCTGCAAAGAAAGCATCTGAAGGTGTTTTTCTGTGTTATTATTCTTATTTCAAATTTGGTGCTTGTAGCGTTGGTCTGTCACACGATTTCTAGAGAAGTCCTTTTGAAGTATTTGTAGTTTTTGTCTGAAAACCAAACGCAATATTCCTTTTATTCTTCTCCAAATTATTTGGGTTGATTGTTGTTGTTTAGGAAAAAAGCAAGAAGACGGAAAATACAAGCACACAGTTGAGCTGCCAAAGACATCATTTAGCATGAGAGCAAACTCTTTAACGCGAGAGCCTGAAATCCAAAAGATATGGGATGACAATCAAGTGTTCAAAAGAGTTATTGGTAAAAATACAGGGGTGAGTTTCATACATGCCTTAGATTTAGGTATCTGTGACCTTGCGTGAATTATTGGCAGACTTTTACTTTCTTGGTCAGGAAAATTTCATTCTTCACGATGGTCCTCCATATGCCAATGGAGATCTTCACATAGGCCATGCTTTAAATAAGATTTTAAAGGATTTTATCAATCGTTACAAGGTATTTATTCCTCCTCTACTTATCCATTCGCAATGATATTTTTACATATATTTCACATTCATTTTTAGCTTGGGTGAGGTAATTTGGATATAAATTACTAAGGATTGACCAGTTTGGCTTGATTTGTCTTTCGTGAGAGTTGACCGATCAATCAAATAGTTGGACCACTCACAAACAAAGTTTTCCCTTGAAAACAACTTTGAAACTGAAAGTATTGGTAAACCAAGTTTTAATTAATAAATAAGGATTGTTCCAGATCACCAATTGCTTACTAGCTTTTCGTATACATGCTTGGCTAATGTTAGTATTCTAGCACATCTCTTATATGCTCCAAAATGAATTGAATGCTTGCATGAGAATTTTAGCTCTCATTTGAAGAACATGGTGATATCTTGATTTCATTTGTTTCTACAGTTCTTTTAAGTATCAGAATAGGTATAACATTTCAACTTTGGATGCTGCTGCTTAAGAAAATAAAAAAGCATGAGAGTTTCATGCTGCTTTACAGTTATTTATTCAACTAATATTTTGATGAACTCTGCTTATAATAAAACAAAACAACTTTAGTTACATAAACCCAGATCCTATCCTCTTTATACATGCAAACTAAGCTACATTTGATTGGCTGTCAAAGCTCAATGACCCTCTCACAAAAATAAGTAAAGTTCATTCCTGTATTCTTTTTCTGTGGGCAGCTTCTTCAAAATTATAAGGTTCACTATGTGCCTGGTTGGGATTGTCATGGCTTACCAATTGAGTTGAAAGGCAAGTAATTTTTCGATCATATTCATTTATGTATCATGAAAACTACTTTCAGAGGGAAAATAAGTTGAAGAAGCGTTCTATAGAATCCTCAGAGCTTTTCCTAATGTGGCCTTAATTGGTAAAAATCAAGGTTTTTATTTTTTCAATTTTTTTTATATCTAGAAGTAGAAATCCAGTTTGAGTAGATTTGGTTTATTTTCCTGGGTGAATGTGCTGATTAACTTGGGCATCATTTCGATCATTACAGTTCTGCAATCACTTGATCAAGCTGCTCGAAAGGATCTAACACCAATAAAGTTGAGAGCAAAGGCAGCTAAATTTGCCAAGCAAACCGTTAAAACTCAGATGGAATCATTTTATTTGCAGATTATTTTCTTGACCCTTAAGGCTTAGTTTGCAATTTAATTATGTTGAATCCACTGCTTGGAATAATCTTGAACATTGATTGTTTCATCTGATTGCAGCGTTATGGAGTGTGGGCAGACTGGAATAATCCTTACCTAACTCTTGATCCAGAATATGAAGCTGCTCAGGTAGTTACAATGTTCATGATTAATTTGTAGACAATTTAAAGTTTTAAACTGAATGTAACCTCTAGAAGATGGTCAATAATCCTATACTGTGGTAAAAAGATGTCTACTAATGGACTTCAGATAGCTTTTTTTTTTTTTGCCTAACTAACATTAAAAGGAGAAATGAAATATATTAAAAAAGGCTAACTTGCTCATCATTCTGTTTAAGGATGTTGATCTTGTATGTGATTGAGTTAGTACCCGTTTGTCTCATTTATGTCATGTCATTTCCTAGATAGAAGTATTTGGAAAGCAGCATTTCCTTTCCTTTCCTTTCTTGAACCACCAATGGCGGGTGCGCATCGCGCCACCTCCCTCGTCATCGCACACCCAATCCACTCCACCGCCAAACCAGTCAACCCAATACTCTCAGTTCGGTAAAGAACTCGAACCTCTCTGCAGAAGCCAACAGAGGTATTTGAGCAATACACAATAAGTGAACAAGATTTCAACGATATAAGTTCAACCCACAAAGACAGAGAAACACAAACACCAAAATTGCACAAAAATTAATCGACAGAGGTATTGGAGCGAAAACATAACACAAATTGTAGAAATATTACTAAGCACAGATATTTGAGCAAATCTGAAATCAAACACGAATGAAAGCAGTAACAGAAGCAAAAGCAGGAGTGTCCAATCACCCTAGGTGAATATACTCGTCTAAGCTTCTAAAAATGAGTGACATTGTTGCTAAATTCTTTTCGTCTTTGTGCAGAAATTTTTCTTTGTTGTGTTTACTGATTTTGTTCCGGTTCAAATTGCACATCAACAACTTTTTAACGATGAGAGTACATCAACAACTTTTTAACTATGAGAGTAAAAAGAGAATTCTCATTAAGAGAAAGCTTCGATTTCATGTAATTTTTTCTGTTTATCCGTTTAGGTTAAAAAAAATAATGAAAAACATTTTTAAGCATCCAAACAACCACTAAACTAAACAACTAAAAGTAATAACAACAAAGCATTTCATTGAAAAATAGATAACATATTTGATTTTCCGTACCTTAAAACAAAAACATTGGCTTTCATGTAAGCTTTGAAATCTGCATTAGTGCCAAAAATTTACAAAATATAAAGAGACAACCTCAGAATCAGAACACATATAAAGGAAAAGTAACAAGGACAAATAATTAGTGGCTTTACCTATACTCCATTTGAGGAGTCGAAATCCAGTCACAATTTAGAACCCAAGAGCCTTATAAATAAAAAAATATAGGAAAAGATCAATAAAAATATAAATTACATTTTCTCAAGTCAAGAAGTGACATTTATTTGAAAAGATTCAGCTGGACTACAATATCATTATCCACATAGGAGAAATTAAAATTGCCTATGGAGAAAACCCTAAATATAAAATCAAAGTTCGCAAATCGTTGATCTTCCATCATCCAAAATTAATTTCTCCCCAACTTCTAAATCAAACAATCAAACAAATCAAAATATTGCTAGTCAATATTCTTTTCTTTATATAAAAAGAGACATTATGCAGTATACATCCTTTCACATAAGCCTTAAAAAATAGCCACGGTCCAAAATACAAAAAAACCTGACAACTTATACTTTTATAGTGAAAACCATCAACGCGGTTTCCATTTTCTAGAAACATACTCTGTATATTTATGTATGATTAATGTCCCTTTAAGCAAATACACTTCCAAAATGGCCCATCAACAAATAGATTGTCATTGAGTCACATTATTACTTTTGTGGTCATTCTGTAATAGGCCATACTTTTGTGTTAATGAATGACCCAGTTGACTAACATCGACAAAACTTATACTCTCATTTGAAATTGAAAAACAAAATAAGCAAGTACAACTTTTATTTGAGATATGAAAAAAAATATTACAGCAAAGACTAAAAAGAAGGCACAACCAAGTTTAATAATACAAAATCCATCAACCCTAAACCTTGATTCCGTTAAAATAGCCATAAAACATCCAAAGAAACTATTTGCATGATTCACAACCAAAAAGAGTATAAATACACCAATTTTCGTTGTTAAATTCAAAAGAGGAGAAAATTAGGATTAGAGTTTCACAGTTCTTACCCAAATTTGGCTATGTTCAAACCTACCCATAGCCATTCTAGTTTGTACAGCCTCAAGTCATCATCACCCCAAAGAATGTTAAACATGCAAAATGAAAATGAATCAATTCTCTAAAATTTTGAAACTGGGGATATTCCGAATATGGACAGCTAAAAACAGAATGAAGTTCAGAGTATGAAGAAGAAGAAGAAGAAATGGAATTGTGCCTATAAAAAAAATGAGAGAGCAAGTATCAGAACAATGTACGAAGAAGAAGAATTTGAGGTGAATAAGAGGATATAGTGCTTACATGAATAGCTAATTTCAAATCGATGATCCCTTTCTCAACCTAATAACATTTAATAATTGCAATTAGTATTTTTCTTGGTAAGAAGAAATCTAGGAGTGTAAGTAATAGAGTAAATTGTACAAATGGTCCCTCAACTTTAATCAAATTGGAGCAATGGTCCCTCAACTTTAATCAAATTGGAGCAATGATCCCTCAACTAAAAATCCATTACCATTGGTCCCTCAACTTATTAAAATGTGTAGCTATAGTCATTTTCATCAATTTTGTCAAAATTTTGTCAAAATAAGCTATGTTGGAATGACCATTTATACAATTAGGGTCTCTCAACTCATCAAAGTGTATAATTATGGTTCTTTTCGTCAATTATGTCAATTTTTTTGTCAAAATGAGTTATATTGGAAGGACCATTGCTACAATTGAGTTAAAGTTAAGGGACTATTTCTCCAATTGAATTAAAGTTGAGGGACCAATGGTAATGGATTTTTAGTTGAGGGACCATAGATGCACGTTTTGATAAGTTGAGGGACCAATGGTAATGGATTTTTAGTTGAGGGACCATTGCTCCAATTGAGTTAAAGTTAAGGGACCATAGCTACAATTTACTCTAAGTAATATGCATTAGAAATAGAAAAACCTTATATAGTGATAAAGGCCCTTGAATTAACTTGTGAAGCTTGAAAAGTTGTTATCTTCATGTGGCTGCAAGAACCAATCGTTAATTTAGAAATGATTCAATATACGTAAAAACACGAATAAAAAATAAATTGATGAAAGAAAAACAGAAGGGAAAAAATGTTACTTTGTAATTGTATGTTGTTACAAAAGCAGTGAATAAAGTCCTCATAAATACCCACATCTTTATATTAACCACTTAACATGTAAATTATAAATGCTTATCAAATGGCCACAAACTAATTTGATTTAGGGAAGTGATGAGGGAATATGTGACTCACAAACAACTGAGACCGTCTTCTTTTTTTCTTTTTCATATCCATAACGTACAAATTCTTATATTTCCGAAAGCACCTACACACAATATTAAAACTAAATAAAAACTTAAATAATACATCAATCATCTATGTTTTGCTTTGCAAAAAACTAAAGGGATAGGAACTAAAATAAATTCTCTGACAAACAACCTCATAAAAACCGAGTTTGAAAGCATAAAAAACAAAGCCTTCAATCTTTTTGTGCAAAATTAATACCACAATCAATTCGACCCCATTTCCTTAATTCAAGCATCAAATTTAATACAAAAATACAACAATTTCTAGAATTTCACCCCCCAAACATAAAGAAAATAGTACTGTTAGATGTTGAGAAGAAATTTGTTTGAAGAGATTTCATTGTGAAAAGTGCAAAAAAAAAATTGAAGAGATTTCATTGTGAAAAGTGCAAAACTTTTTTTTTTGGTCAAAGGTACCTTCATTACAAACAGAACAAGAAAATTACAAAAATGAGGCCCAAAAAATAAAAACAAGCACAAAACAACATAAATGACCTGCCAAACAAACACAAACAAACAAAAGTCTGGCCTAATATAGGAATTGGAACCCAAAACAAAATACAAAAAAACCTAGCAACTTCTTCAAACTTTCTGCATGCACTGCCACCAGCAACACCAAAGAGGAGGCCGAAGTCTCGATAGGTAAAGAAGAGACTGAAGCCTCAACATGTGATATGTAGAAGATGGTATTGTAGCATCCACCCGAACTAGCAACAAGCGTCATCTTCAAGCAATCAGAGGATGAGTCAAACATGACTCTCAAACTATCCGACCCACCACCGCAAACATGAAATCCACAACTGTAGGAAGGACTGAAAGGAGCACCAACAGCAAACGGATACAAAAAGACATCAAAAGCAGTTAGTCCAAAAATAAAAATAGCCGATAAAACCTTAATCCCCATTAAAAGGAAGCTACCCATAGCCAAATCAAAACAAAAATGGCAAGCAAACCCAATTAAAAAATCAAATCTTAAAGTGTAGCAATTGAAATTCCAGATCGGGTCTGAAACTTTAATATCTAATTTTTGGTTAAGGGAGAGGGAAAATGGTGGGGAAGAGCGTAGTTGACAAGGACTGGTGTGTGGGGTGGTGATGGAAATATGGAAGGGTTGTGTTTGAGGGAGAGGGGCTGCAAAACAGAGAAAAAGGTGTGGAAAGAAAGCAGAAAATAAAAGGAGAAAACCCAGGCCTCCGACTCTCAAAACGGCAATCAAAGGGAGAAACTAAAGAAAGGGAAGAAAAATGGGAGAGAGGGTGAGAAAGCTGGAAAACTTCTCTCACAAAGGAGAAAGAACCCCCACAGTGATGGAAGAACTCTCATAGAGGAGAGAAGGTTATGACCCCCTTGCCCTCTTTACACTGAAAAGTGCAAAACTTTAACAAATGGTTTTCCGCATTGAGTTTCACCGCGTCAATAAGTAAGCTACTCCCGCTTATCAATTTTGTGTGAACACAGAAGGTAATATTGTAATTTAGAGGTAGCAGAACCTTGATTAGGCCATGTCCAACCAAAGAGAGAATTTTCAACTTGTTGTGTACAAAGTCCAGTACTAAGTGTGTTACCAATGTTTTAAATGTTAAATTTGATTTTCACAATTGTTAAATGTTTTATTTTCGATCTTAATCATTTATTTTTTTATGTACCATTAAATACAATGTGAAATTAAAGAGAAATTCTAATGTTCTAAACCTACTGAATTAAAGGGAAATTCTAACGTCCGGATTTGACATAGGTCCACATTTGGTCTCATCTTCCTCTCACACATCATACCACACTCACTCTAGGTTAGGGGTGGGCAAACAGGTACTAGACTCGCAGGGTAGGTCGGGTCTGAAAATTTTAAAACATAAATGGGGAGGGGCTGGGCGGGTTCAAGAAATTAACGGGGCAGTGCGGGTCCAAAAGTCCTAAGAAATAGGGCCTCAGCTGGACCCGTTCCTCCTATTCCCACTCAGTTTATCTGGCGTGGTACTACACACAACAGACTCCCAAAACATCCGACTCCCCTAACCCCTCCTCCTTGATCTCGTCCATTTATCCCTATCTGTCTGATGCAGGGAGACCGAGCTTCTGTTGGCGACTTTTAACCCCTATGATTCCTCCAAACAAACGCCAAATTCCAATCCCATCTGATCCAATACGATTCAATTGGACTACTGTGAAAACCCAGATGAAGCGTTACAGGAATGGCGAAATCTAGGGCTTTGAGCACTAAATGCCAGTGGCCATCGACGCTGGAGATGTTCCATTAGGTGTGGACGGCAGAACCACTTCCACCGTCTGCATTTGAATGTCGATTTTGCCCGTTTGCAAATTATGTTATCCACCATCAGACTTTCTTTTTCTCCATTCCAAAAGACCCACGATCCCCACACACCATTAAGGACAAGAAGATTGGAGCACAAAAATCTGGGATCGTGGTTCCCTGGATTTGCCTGTGCTACTGCTGAATAAATGTTGTTTTTTTTCCCCCGAAAAAAAAATGGACTCGTGGACCAGGCCTGAAACAGGTCGGGTTAAGTTAGGTTCTTGTATTAAAATATGTTATACTCGGCCTGGCTCGGTCCGTTTCTTTTAAATCTGGATCCAGTCCGATCCCTTCAAAATTAGATTTGGCCTTGCTCGTGCCCAACCTTACTTCATATGAGGTAAGCAACACCCTCTCCTAATTAGGAAGAAAGAAGGAAAAAAAACCCAACATTTTACCCCTCCTGATTGGAGTGGACCCCATAATTCTGATGACGTGGAGCGTCCTTGTCGGCTTACAAGTGAAATCTCTTTGCTCTTGCCAAAACTAAATATCTTTTGAGTTGTTCTTCCAAATTGGTTGCTCAAGACCTTTAGGGTGCGTTTGTTGCGCCGGACTGTCTCGGACTGGACTAACTGCAGGGACTAAGCTGGACTGGCTTAGACTAGACTAAACTGGACTAACTTAGTGAAGCGTTTGGTGCAGTGTCGGACTAAGAAGCAGGATAATAAAAACAGTACTGTTCACCAGATTTGTGTTTGCTTACACCAGGACTACAAATTTTTGCCATTGTGTAATAGAGTAATGCTACAAATGTCATGAGAAGATACTTGTGTAATAGAGTAATCCTAAACTTTATGGAATAAAATCGAACATTAACTAATGATAGTTTTCTTGGATTATAGAGTTTAAGAAAATGAAACTCATATTAGATATTTGTCTGAAGCAAATAAAATTGCCTTGGAAAATGTCACTTAAGTTCTTCACGTGCATGATCTATGGTGTTCTAGTTCTCTATTGGGTGAAGATGACTAGGATTCAATGGTGGTAGGGTTTTGAAGGAAGGGGAAACGTGAGTACTAATACTTTGGTTTCAAGAATCCTCCAAGTGTACCCAACAAACCTTGCTCAAAAGAAAACAAGATAGAAAAGCATGGTAATTAAACAGGCTATAAGGGCGGCCTCATTTTCCATGTGGCATAATTCATAGCTGACTAGCTTAACAAGTAAGAGCAAGTACATAAGAAGATTGTATGATTAATAGTGGAAATACTTCATAGTGGAAAGCTAAGTTATCATTAGCCAAAGTAGATCTCCATAATTTACAAACTCTTAGTTAACATTAGCCAAAATACTTCATAGTGGAAAGCTAAGTTATAATCCGCTTCACTAAGATTGTACGATTAATAAAATACATACATGTCAAAAGGCACTACATAATATAGTCATCCCCTTGCGTTGTCGTTTAAAAGCCTTTGGACGAACACTTTCTTGAGTTCCGGTTTGATTGCTCTGAACACTCCCACATTTTTTGGTGTATCCAAAATAAGAGACAATGCATCAATTTGATCCATAGGAGAAAAACCCATTTCTTCAAGTTCGTTAGCTATGTCACTATGATCTGCAGTACCTTGAACTAAAGCTTCAGTTACCATTTGCATCCTCTTCCCACTTTCAACATAAAAGTCTTTCAGTCCACTGATAATTGCCTCGGTTCCATCACTTGAACTTCCCACACCTCTTTTCCTCTTTCGTTGGCTATTTTCAGATGGGGTGCTTTGTTGGCTTTGTTGGTTCATTGAAGAAACAACATTTTCACCTCCAATATCAGTTGCACCGACCTGATCATTACTTTGTTCATCCACCATTTCAGCAGGGGTTTCGGCTACATTACCCGTAGCCCGATCTTTTCCAAATATAAATGCAAATCTATCATACAGTGGAAAAGGTTTGCTTCTCCATCCATCGGCTTCTTTATTTTTCTAAGATTATATCAACATAGCAAAACTAAAATTTAGCATGCGTAACAAATATAGCAGCAAGAATAAAACAAAAGTATAAATAAAATAGGATATGAACCTGCACATAAGTTTGCCATGCGTCATCACTGTCAACTTCAACACACTTTTTGACATCATTCCATGCAAATCCACTTGTGTTTATCATGTCAACGACCATACTATATGTTTTTTTCCATTTCTTCAACTTTGACTCAATATGTGGATTTGCCTTTATATTGGAATGAGGACATAAAACATTGACAGCTTTCGCTATTTCAATCAAAGTACCTTGTTTGAAAGCACCGGTGTCACACCGTTGCTTCTGAGCAACAAAATCCTCAAGCACGGATAGTAATACTTCTTCCTCAAATGCTTCCCATTTACGCCTTCTTCCTTTTGGCTCTCGAGTAGCATTCAAAAGATTGTCGTTATCCATACCTAAACAAAAAATATTTGAATGTACTAAAATACAATACAAATAATCAATTTGCATAATATCCAATCAATTTGCATAATATCCAATTAATTTGCATACCATCCAATCAATAAAAAAGTTTGAACATTCAAGCAATCTAATAATTTTGCTAATATCCAACAAATGCATGATAAAAACACACACTAAAATAAAATGTTATCATTAACACATATAGCTAGTTCGGTTGTTGGTTCCTAATTGCTCTCCACTCATTATACATTTCTTGAGCCATGGCATTCCTCTTTGCAGTCCACTGGTCTGATGCTTCAACACTACCAACATATTCACCTTCTTCTGTATTTTGTCCATCTTGTATTATTGGCAAATTCTCCATTAGATCTACATACATCTCTTGCCTAATAAGATTGTGTAGTAGGCAACAAGCGGTAATTATTCGACCTTGTGTCCTTATCGGATAGAAAGATGGACTTCTTAGTATCGACCACCTTCCTTTTAGCAAGCCAAAACAACGTTCAATTACATTCCTTGCCTTAGAATGCTTCATGTTAAAATATTCTTCCTTATTAGAAGGTGTTCGTCCCTCCCATTCGGATAAATGATAAGGTATTCCTCTATAGGGTGCAAGGAATCCTTCACCATTTGTATAACCACCATCTACAAGGTAATAATAACCTAAAAAAAAAAAAACCAGAACTTATTAGTGTTTTGTAGTTGACAAACAAAACTAGACCTAACTTACAAAGTTGAGACTAACTAATAGTCTTACCCGTTGGTACCTTAAAACCATTAGGCCTAGTAATGGCATCATGTAGCACTCTAGAGTCTGATGCGGAACCCTCCCACCCCGGAAACACATATATGAACTGCATATCTTCTGAACACACACCTAACACATTAGTTGCGACTCGACCCTTTCTTGTTCGGTATCTTGGTTTGTCAATTTCAGGTACATGCACATCAATGTGTGTTCCATCTAATGCTCCCAAGCAATTCTAAAAAAGAATGAGGTTTTGTTAATTTATACAACAGGAATGAAGAGTTAAAGCTTAGGGAAAATGAAAAAAAATTATCATACCTTAAAACATCGCCACCTAGGATCTGTAGAATCAATAGGCACATGCTGAGGGACTTTTAGTCGGATACCTTGTAATCGCAAAATTCCTTGCAATACGCTATTGAAATACCTACTTATAGTCTCTCCCGACCTATAAAATCTACCGCCAACACTACGATTCTTAGTATGATGTGCTAGTATTTGTAAAGTCATACACACCTGCTCCTCTACAGACACCAAACCATCAGTTTTTACCCTCCCATCTTGACGAAGTAAGTCACATAATATGCCAAAAGTCCTTCTATCCCTTCTTAATTCGTTGACACATTCAATATCAATATTCCCTATGATACCATTCAGATAACACAGACTAATCTGTCGTCTCACAAGTGAACGGTTAGTCAAAGTGCGTCGTTCAACATGTCTCTGTTTGGCCCTTAGCATCATCAACACAAGAATCGTACAAATGCAAATTGTCTCTAAATGAGACATCTCTAACAATAAGAACAATAAAAGCTTCCTTCGATCCATATCTATCCAAACAAAAAAAAAAGGAAAAAATTTAAGGACATTATATATGTAATATTTACTGTTATTAAGGGTGATGGAAATGAAGTGATTATGATACGAAATATACGCCTGATGTTGAAAAAAAAAGATTTTATTAATCCGACCCCGACCCAACAAATATACGCCCGATGTTGAAATTTTTTTTATTTTTATTAATCTGAGCTCGACCCAACAAATATACGCCTGACACACACACACACACACACATTACACACACACACACACACACACACACACACACACATTATACATTACACACACACACACATTACACATTACACACACACAGACACACACACACACACACGCACATTACACGTTACACATTGCACAGACACACACACACACAGACACACACACACACATGACACATTACACACACACAGAGACACACACACACAGAGATTACACACACACACACACATTACACACACACACACACACACACACATTACACACACGCGCGTTACACACACACACACACACATATTACACATTACACAAACACACACACACACATACACACACAGATATTACACACACACAGATATTACACATTACACACACACACACACACACACACACACATATTACACACACACACACACGTTACACAGACACACAAACACACAGACACACACACACACACACACACACACACACACACACACACACACATTACACATTACACACACATATATTACACACACACACATTACACATTACACATTACACACACACATGTTACACAAACACACACACACACACACACATTACACATTACACACACACACACACATTACACATTACACACACACACGTTACACAAACACACACACACACATTACACATTACACACACACACACATATTACACACACACATTACACATTACACACACACACACGGATATTACACACACACACACATTACACATTACACATTACACACACACACACACGTTACACAAACACACACACACACACACACATTACATATTTCACACACACACACAGATTACATACACACACACACACACACTACACATTACACACACACACACACACAGATTACACACACACACAGATATTACACACACACACATTACACATTACACACACACACATTACACATTACACATTACACATTACACACACACACATTACACACACACACATTACACATTACACATTACACATTACACATTACACACACACGTTACACAAACACAGACACACACACATTACAGATTACACACACACACACACACACACACACACACACACACACAGATTACACACACACACACACGCACACACAGAGATTACACACACATCCTAAATTTCCAAGTTCCATCTCATCTTATGAAAACCCCAATTTGTAATCTCAATTTCACCTAAATATCAAAACCCTAATTTCTTCAAGTGCAGAGGTCTACGGAGGAAAATTTCTCAAACCCAAAACAAGAAAATCAAATAAAGCTCAGTAAAATTACCATATGCAACACAAATCGACGAAATTAAGAAGAAGTGAAGTTTACCTGTGAATTCGAGGCAGATGACGGCGACCAGATGCAGAGATCGAAAGACGCCAAGATCGGAAGGAGGACGACGATGAAGGAGCACGGCAAGGACAACGTTGAGGGAAGATGCAGCGGGCGAATGGAAGACGCAGAGATGAGGACGAAGGAGAACGAAGAACAGATGTGAAAATCTCTCCGTTTGCTCTGGCTTACGAGTCCGCCCGATTTTGGGGTTGCTCGTTAAGAACAGCTAAGGAGGTCCTTAGTCCTAGCGAGTCCGGGTTAAGCTCATTAAAGCTAATCCGGATGCACACCAAACAAAGGACTATAGTCTAGTCCAGTCCAAGCCCTTTTAATCCTGCCAAACAAACGTGCCCTTAGTGTCTATCCCGACCCGATGAAAAAAATGGAACTACTAGTTATTGACTAGTTGAGAATGATTCTGAAGCTTAATTTTAATTCTCTCCTCTCTCAAAAGAACCACCACTTGAATTGTTCTTGAGATTCCCCATCGTTAGAGAGAAACAAACAAACTAGACAAAAAAAGGTACACTTTTTCAGATAATGAAACCGTGATCACATTGCTAGAAATAACATAACTCAATTTGATGGGAAAAAAAGCATAGGACCACGAGAAGGTCTTGTGATTATTATATAGTCTCATCCCTCTCTTAAATATATTAAAATTTTTAAAAATTTGTGATTTAGATGCATGCCACTATAGTAATCGACCATATATCACCTTTTCCCTTCCACCCCCTAAGCACTTGTGCCACTTTGTGAAGAAGTCTTTATCTACAGATAGCAAAGTACTTATCTGACGCTCCTGCTTATGACAGGATCAATAATCCATTGCTTGTTATAGCGCAAAATTCAGATTTGGAGTGGTTTGTGTACACCATGTTGTAAACTGTGCTTGGATTTCAAATCATCAAGAAAAAAAGAAAAAAAGAAATAACAGTACATAAACATCCCAGAATTTTTCATCCAAACAAACGTCATTTGGATGAAATCCAGCAGCATTTGCAGGATAACAAGAACATCATTTGGATGAATTCCAGCAGCATTTGCGGGATAACATGAGGCTTCCTCATGTGCAGGTTCCAGAAATTCTTGATCTCGTTGTCAGTTTTGCCAGCCAACAAAAGGATACAGCATCCGATCCAGAAGCTTGTTTTTGATACAAGAAATTTATAAACAAAAAAAGTGAAAGATCTATTGCGGGAATACAGGCAACAAAGACAGTGTGACCACATAAATCAGTTATTTGGCAAACACATTCAAGCTATGAGTAACAAAACTACTATAAACAAGAAAAAGAAAAAGAAAAAGTAGAATAAAAGAGGTTGTGGAAGCACAAAACCTTCCTCTAGGCAAAGCCATTTATCAATATGCTATAACTATAAGCATCAAGCCTAACACGTGGACAACACAACATGATGACGTGGAGCACGTGTTGCCATTTGACTCTACACGTAAGACAACCTGCTCTGATACCACGAAGAAAGTTGAGGTTCCATCATAAAATCAATTGGCAATATGGGGAGTAGCCCAACTTCTTATAAGCTCATGCTAGATCCCTTCTTCCATCAATGTGGGACTCATTCTCAACAATTGAATCATCATTTCGACAACGTTTTTTGCTTCTCCAACCAACCCCTCCGTATAGATTGTTCAACTAGACACTGAAGTTGTGCACATCTGGAAAGATATTTTTTCCCACCATTTCATTCATCTCGTCGCTTCTTTACACTCTCCTAACCTGTAAACTCCATGAATCAAATAGGTATAAGAATGATGTCAAGGGCAATAATTTTTTAGAAAAGTTCAATGTATCCACAATTAGTGTCGTTACAAAGACTGTCGATGATCATGTTGTAGACAACTAGATTAGGCTTGCGGCCTCCCACCATTTTCCTGAGTAGTTGAATAGCTGCAGTGTTGTTACCTTTCATGCAAAGCCCTTTTACCAGTGTGCCATAAGTAACCACATTGGCTTACAACTACCACTCTCAATCATTTTATTATAAAGTCCGGATGCCTCCGCTTCTCTATTCTAAAGATGGAATTCATTGATTAGAAAAACCAAACCCCATTTGGTTGTGACACCAGGTTCAAAACCAAGTTTGAAGAAACTTCCCAAGACAAACCAAGCCCCATTTGGTTCAGATGAGAAAAGCAGTTAATGATAATGGTTAGAGTGTAAACATCGGGACCAATTGGTCTTTCAACAAGATGACTGCCGAATAATGTTTCACTTTGGCAACTTGACCGATGCTTTGATTGGAAAAAGGACAGCTGAAGGCAGATGACGGATATGAAGCGTTTTGTCGAATTCATTGAAGGTATCCTCAAGATTAATGGCTTTCACAAGCTGATACAATTGGGGTTTGTGATTTGGAGGCTATCGTTTGTACTAAAAATACACGAACTCCATTTGTCCTAGGAAGCAATTAATGAAATAAATATCCCTTAGGCTTCCTAGATCGGACGTCATCTTCGACCACCATTGCTTGCTTAATATCATCCCCTGCAAAAGAGTTGTTAATGAGAAAATAAGTGACATCCTTACACTTGGATGAACTGCTCGTTTTCGCCCCTTTGGACAATCAGATATTTCATAATCCCCGGCTGGGGACTCTAAGTAACCAAAACTCAAGTCGTTCCGCATGTTCTCCATTTTCATCTGCAAACAATGTGATCTTGCATATCATGGACTTCGTTATCATATATTACAGTCAAATCTTTATAAAATTCTGAGTCCCTACTTCTAGGTGAACTAGGAAATGGATGGTCCTGAAAAATATCATATTGACATTGACGGTACACATGTTAAGTGTCTCCTGAGCCCAAAGCTACTCATGTTTGAATGTTATTAAACACAAAACATGTACCTTCACATAAGCGTCCAAGATGAGACATCATCTTCTGGCAACATTGTTTGCTGAATTTCATATCCTGCAAAACAGTTGGTATCAAGAAAACTAGCAACACCCTTAAACTCTTCCATCAAGATGAGAAAATAATTTATTCAGATCATGTTTGAATGTAAAACCAGTCTTATTCTCGCTATGCACCTAAGGGCGAGCCCTGTTGCAATGGAAATGTTGCTCCTTTGTGATGAAAGGTTATGGGTGCTCCTTTATGACCTTTGAGTTGTGGAAACAGCTTATTTGCAAAGCAAAGCAAAGATAAGGTTGTGTACGATAGACGTTCTCTCCACACTGGACCCTCGCACATTGTTGGCTTAGGGTCGCCCTTTTATTCTCGCTATGCACCTCCACTAACATTGAGTGTAATAAAAAAAAAGCACGGGGTCGGTCATTTTCTTCAGCTCCAATGTATGCATAGTGTTATAATCAGAAGAGACTCTATAGACGATGTAGCTGAGATCATAGAATAACTCGAAAAAATTAAAAACTTATTCCAGAGAAGGTCACACACCAACATTTATTACCAAATCAGCATCCTTGGCATCCATAGAGTGACTTGAAGAACACTACCTCAATATTTTTATTTGGCAAGTCTCCTTCAACATTCAAGACTCATCTCAAATACCATGCCACTTGAATAGATTTCGCAATCTCATAATAGTAACATACAAATTTCTCTATCAGATGATGGATTAAACTAACAACATATATAATATATTTATGGCATTGAAAGGTGAAACTTTTCAAAATTAACTGCCCACATTTGATGGATCTGTTTCAACTTTCCAAGATAGAAATTAATTTCATTACGGTCTTTCTATCAATGGCAACAAAGCAGGATCTATTTGATCTTTAGACAGCAAATCAATTATCAATTCGGCAGAAAAACCTTTCTCCACCATTTGTTGATTAAGTTCCATCGCTTCTGATGACTCATTGTTATGGAAAAGGCCTCGGATGATTATGTTATAGGTCCAACCATCTGGAGAACAACCTTTCTCTTCTATTTCTTTAAGTAACTTTTCCGCTTCGCTTGTTAGCCCTCCATTACAAAATACACCAAGCATTATGTTACACATCCTGGTACCAGGTTGAAGACCTCTTGATGATAAACCACGAAAGAGATCCCTTGCACATTCAACTTTACCACCAAGGAACAAGCCTTTGATGAGAATATATTGTAACTCCAAATATCTGGGTCCAACTTTTTACCTACCATCTCACGAAATAGTTTGAATGCCATTGGGAGTTCTTAGTTTTTACAAAGGCCATTCAGTAAAATATACAAGTGTAAACATTTGGAAGATACCCATAAGCTTACATCTGAGTGAACAACTTTTGTGCGTCCTGTACTCTCCCTACTTTGCAAAAACCGTCCATGAGAGTGTTAGAAGCAACAACATCCTGAACAACTGCCCTACGAGACATTTTCTTAAAAATCATTACTGCCTCACCTATTCTTTTATGCTTACAATAGCCATTTATGATTATGTTGTAACCATAAGCATCAACTGTGTAGTCCTTGCTGAGCATTAGTTCCAAAACCTTTTTTGCCTCACCCATTTTTCCTCGCAAGCAATAACCATCCTCAAGAGAATTATAAGTAACTGTGTTAGGGTTGATATCTCTTTCAGTCATCATTTCGAACAAGCTTTTTGCTTCCCTGACCAAACCCTCTTTACAACGGGTGCCTATCAAGACATTGAAGGTGTGCAGATTTGAAAATATACCTTTGCTCACCATTTCATTAAATAATCCCTCAGCTTCTTTCGACTCCCCTAATTTGGATACTCCATGATCAAAGAATTATAGATAACGGCATCATGATCAATACTTTTACTCATCATTTCAGAGAAAAGGCTAATCGCATCAACAACCATAGCATCTTTCCAAAGACTGTCGATGATCATCCTATAGGAAACAACTAGCAAAGGTACCCGCACTCCGCTGCGAGTTATAAAATCATAACCCACAATTTAACACTCATTTATCAATTATTCAAAAATCAATCAAACTAAATCCACATGATAAAATAAGTCTTTCAGTTTCATCTATATTATATTGGATTTACATTAAGAGCTTATGTTTCACTTCCAAAAGATGATGCACAAAATCTTGACAACAGAACCTATGCAAAGAAAACACAAAGAAAATAGAATAACAATTAGGCAAGAACAACAAAAAGCAAGCAAAAATTTGAAAACAACAAAATACAATCATAAAAGAACCAAAAGAATGTTAGAATAATTTTTAACACTTGTGCCATTTTCTAATTCCTAAGTTGCATCCTTAATTAAGAAACCAAGGAATCCACTCCGACAGTTTCTAGCTAACCACAATTGGAAGACAATGGTTCATATCCTTCAAGTAGTGTGGACATAGCAACAAACACAAATCAAATTACTAAGTTGCATCCTCAATTGAACAACCAAGGAATCACCCCGGCAGTTTCTTGCGAACCGACCAAGATTGCAACAAAGGTTCTGATAAAATTATTCTTCTCCATCTCCTCTGGATGTATTTTTTCCTCCAGTTTAGTATAGAACTGTCCAAGGTAATCGTAAACGTTACTCCGATAGCAGAAATAGTGTCGAGGACTCAGCATAAGAAAAAAAATCAGAGAGATGCAAATGCAGATAACTAACCTCTCTCTTTTTCTCAGCTCATCCATTTTTCCATTCCCAACCGATAATCAAGAAAGTGAGGGGAGCGCGCTACCAAGAACACATAAGAGAAAAGAAGGAAATTAAATTTGTGATCAACCTTCAAAGTAACAAACCACAGTGAAAAATCAAATATTTGGGTTTTGGGTAGCAGAGAGAATTAATTTCGTTTAATGGAACAATACAAAATCTCAGCCAAACATTTCACATAACCAGGGCCATCTATTCCAATTTCCAAGCTTCATTCAAAGACGAATCCGGGCCGATATTGATAATGCCGTGAAAATTAAGACGATTTCATATTTGAATTAGTGAAATTTCAAACAACCTAGAAAATATCAGCACAATTTCAGGCCAAAAATAAAATGCAACAAATAAATAGATCGTGCAAATTATATGCAGTTTATTTAATAATGTAATCATCTTCTAAGGTCCAAATATGTGATCGGTTCCATCCCGCATATCTATATTTCTATGGAACAGAACAATTTGCAACACACTTACTCCCATTCTAAATCCTTGTAAAAGTACTTTTGTTTTTTTTTTTTTGGGAGGGGGGGGGGGGTGGGGGTGGAAAGACAATTCCCTTGCAAGAGCAAAAACACTAATGTTTGCTAGTAGTTAACATAAATACTTACACCAACAATAATAAAAAATTAACACAGAAAGCACAGGTCCATAAAACACAAAGTACACACCACATGCAATGTAATGAACATTTCCCTTTAGTTGTTTAATATACATACGCCGAAATAAGCATTTCACTTTAGTTTAATACACATGTTGAAGAAATCAAGAAAATTAAAACCAAATCAATGCATTTTCACTTAGTTATGGTCTGCTCTGATTAACTGAAAAAAGAGAATACTATGGGGGATGGATGGAGGGGCACACTGACTAGACCCGACGCAATTGCAAAAATGTATTCACAATTCGCAAAAGAAAGAACTCACTCGCTTAACAGGCTCAAATACACAACATTTGCCAGCAACTCTTTTGCCTAAAAAATTAAGAACTCAAATCATGAGTACAAGACTAAGTAACTCCAATAAAACAGAATGTTGGAAGACATAAAAACATGGCTAATTTCAAGCATACACTATCTATGAAAAATTAATATCTCAAGTTTGTTTTTCCAACTACACCATAAATATTACTTAAAATTGAACCAGCCTTGACAACAAACTGAGGAAGCTCCTTGAAAAAATCTACGGTGCTATAAAACACCCCAATAAGAAGAAGAAAATAAGATGCCAAGAATTCATGAGCATCTAGTTATAAGCTAAATGAAAGGCGGTCTAGTGCCTAAGAATCAATGAAGTGAAACTTTGCTTGCTATAAATGGATATGCATGCTATAAGAAAGATTTATTCCCCCATGTAGTAGGCTATTCTTTGTAATCTTAAGCTAACCCAAGTAGACTAATTATAATGATGCAAAATATATATAAATATGATTGTCTTTTAAACCCGGATTCGAAAAGAATCAATACCTTGGCATATAACTGTCTTCAACAATTATTGCAATATCATCTTTCTAGCTATGCAACAAATCCAAATTGAGCACCATCGCATAATCCAGGGCTTACATTGTGGAAAACAGAAGCACTGCCAGCGTTTAGAACAATCAACGTTACTTGCCAACATCATTAGAGAGTGAACAATTAGGACCATTTTTTCTATCCAGCCATTTTAGTTGACCTAACTCTATGTAATTGCTTCTAACAACAGGATATTCTGATTGATATGTAAAGCATAGATCCTCTTAAGAAAAGGCTGGAATCATTCATACATGCCAAACCCAGAGTAATCTAGTTTAAGATGTGAGAGACCATTTAGTTATGTGTAACCATCAGGAGTCTCCCTTATTTGTCTCCCAATCCCCTCCAATCCTCAAACAGATGTATAAATGAAACAATGAAAATATATGGGAACTCAAAACGCAAGTGACCTTACTTCAAAAAATAAAAAAAAATCACTCAAGTGACCCTTCTTCTTGCATGAGAACTCAAATTCAAAACTCAGATGTAGCGATATATCCAGATAAAAAATTATTCAAATTCAGATAAAATTCGCAAATGAGTCATCTAGAATCAGAATTATATTAACATTTTTCATCCCTAGTTTACATTCATGTTTACAGAATATTACACTTCTAAACTTTTTTGGTCATCACTTCAAAACTTCCAGTCTTTTTTTTTTCATGATATACATGCTTCTCTGTTACAATTTGGAAAAATAAAAATTGTTGATGTAGATGACTAACATTTTTAGGGAATAAAGTGATTTTCCTAATTGCTAAAATAATTGAGTAAATTTATGTGGTATTCAAATGCATTTAATAAGATTCATTAAAATAAAAATTGCTAGCTACCTTTTATCGTCAGTCAGCAACCTTCTACAAACTTTATTTTGGTGTCAGCACAAACAGTCACAACCTTCGTAAATAACAATTGACAAAAACATGTCCAGATTCAAGATAAATCTTGAATGACAGTCATATGATAAAATCTACCATTCTTCTAGTAGCCTTCTTGCAATAAATAAAAAAGAAAAAGACAACCATTGAGTTGCTTTCCTTCCAAATTCAATTCATCCACTATACATAAAACAACTGCAAGGAAGAAATTAAAAAAAAAAAAAAAAAATCCTAAATCATAAAATTTCCAGTGCATGCACCATGAAGCTCCATATACGGTTATATACTACTCCCAACATAAACGTATGCAGAAACTATAAACCATAAACTTTCTCAAAGATACAATGTCCGCTTTGTATACTAATCAAAAGACATAATCCATCGAAAATTAATCTGCAAGAAGGATAAAGAAAATTTACCTTACCAAGGCTATTAAAAGAAATGGGGATCCTGGAGATATTTTGTTCAACCTGAATGAAAAATCAACAGAATTTCAAATTTCAAACAGTGAGCATTTTTTCAAACCCAAGATTGAATCATCACAAAACTTCAGTGCAACCATCATGCTCAAGGGAAATTATTGTAACAAAATTCAAACGGATAGCAATCATGTCCATGGATACCTATGACTTTTCTTATAACAACTTGACAAGTCCAATCCCAAATTCTATCATTTTCCTAAAGATGTTCCAATTTCTCAAAATCTTAAATCCAACTACATTTGTCAATGACCACATGGCCACATATGAGAACCAAAACATAGCCTTGAAGGGGGGAAGAAAAAAGAAAAAAAAACAGAGGAAATGTACTGTTTGACTCCTGCAATATGATTTACCTTTTGTTTTGGCAAAAGTTTCCATTTTGTTGGAGGTTTAGGCTTTGGCAATTGTAGAAAGCAATAGAATATGTCATTGGCAGTCAAATGTTATGCTTAAGAATACAATAGCAACTCCAAAATCACTTACAGAAAAAAAAAAAACATCAGCATCAACAATCTTTTTGCATACACTAATATTTTATTCAACCAATTTACATGATAAGAACCGTAAATTGGCATCACGACAAAAGAGGATCAACACAAATCTCAACAATTACCTGAAAATATCATTCTACTTCTTTTCAATTGTGAAGCACTCTGCATGTATTCACTATCAAATGCTTATATACATGATCAAACTTATCAAAACAACATCGTTTGACAACCATTGTAAAAAATACACCCAAAATTAAAATTAGTAATAAGAAACTAAAATAAAAGCAAGAAAAATAAAAATTGAAAATTGATAGGACTTACAAATGCCCACATGCTTGCATCTGAGTGAACAACTTTTGTGCATCCTGTATTCTCCCTACTTTACAAAAACAGTCCATGTGAGTGTTAGAAGCAACAACATCCTGAACAACTGCCCTACGAGACATTTCCTTAAAAATCATTACTACCTCACCTATGCTTTTATGCTTACAATAGCCATTTATGATTATGTTGTAACCATAAGCATCAACCGTGTAGTCCTTGCTAAGCATTAGTTCCAAAACCTTTTTCGCCTCACCCATTTATCCTCGCAATAACCATCCACAAGAATTATAAGTAACTGTGCCAGGGCCAATAACTCTTTCAGTCGTTATTCGAACATTCTTTTTGCTTCCCTAACCAAACCCTCTGTACAACGGGTGTCTATCAAGACCTTTGCTCACCATTTCATTAAACAATCCCTCGACTTCTTTCGACTCCCCCAATTTGTATACTCCATGATCAAAGAATTATTGGTAACGACATCAGGGTCAATACCTTTATTCATCATTTTAGAGAAAAAGTTCATCGCATCAACCACCATAGTATCTTTCCAAAGATTGTCGATGATCGTGCTATAGGAAACAACGTCAGGCTTGCAACCTGCCTCTTCCTTCCTCTTAAGTTATGCTAAAATAAGCAAATAATTAACCACCAGGGTAGGCCAGCGGACGGAAAGAGTTTGAGACTCATCCTAAATTCAATTCCTAACACTACGAAAAAAGAAGAAGAAGAAGAAAACTATTGAATTTTGAATGTCTATATTTTGTATTATGTAAAACCAAGTACAAGGAAAGCTCATATAAATGAGCGGGAGAAAGGAAAAGAAACAGAAGCCGAAAGAAAGGGCAGAAAACATGGAAAAAGACAAGCAGAAAACATGGAAAAGTAAAGGTGGAAAAAGACAAGCAGAAAACATGGAAAAGTAAAGGCACCCATGCTTTCTTCCAATACTCCCCTTCAAGCTGGATCAAAGGGATTAATTGATCCAAGCTTGAACAAAAGACGTTGAAAATCAGCAGAGGGTAATCCTTTTGTGAAAATATCCGCAAGTTGATCATGACTGCGCGTGTAGTGAGTGTCGATCACCTTGGACTGAACTTGATTTCTGACGTAGTGACAATCAACTTCAATATGTTTAGTTCGCTCATGGAATATAGAATTCGATGCAATGTGCATCGCGGCCTGATTATCACAGTGTAGGGACATGGGTTGTTGATGAGGAAAACCTAAAGTCAACAAAAGGCTTTTGAGCCAAATAAGTTCACAAGCAGTGGACGCCATAGCACGATACTCTGCCTTTGCACTAGAGCGTGCAACAACACTTTGTTTCTTGTTTTTCCAGGTAACTAGGTTGCCTCCCACAAACGTACAAAACCCAGTGGTAGACTTGCGATCGAGAGAATTGCCTGCCCAGTCAGCATCGGTATAGCCTGAGATCTGAGTGTGACTATTGTTGCGCATAAGAATTCCTCTACCAATGGAACCTTTAAGATAACGTAGCACACGATGAACAATCTTCAAATGATCCATGCTTGGAGAGTGCATAAACTGGCTAACAATGCTGACAGCATATGATATATCAGGACGTGTGATAGTCAGATAAATGAGTTTGCCAACCATTCTTTGATAGTAACTTAAATTGGGAACTGGATCACCGTGAGTTTTTAGCTTCAAGTTGTTATCCAAGGGGGTACGAGCAGGCTTGCAATCTGTCATTTTTGCTTCGTGAAGAAGATCCATGACATACTTGCGTTGGTTGAGGAAGAAACCCTTGTGAGAGTGTGCCATCTCGATGCCCAGAAAGTATTTGAGAGTGCCAAGATCCTTGATAGCAAACTTGTTGTTGAGATACTGTTTAAGAGCATTAATCTCTGACATATGCCTTTACTTTTTCATGTTTTCTGCTTGTCTTTTTCCACCTTTACTTTTCCATGTTTTCTGCTTGTCTTTTCGTTGATTTGGGTTAATATCAATATCTGAGTGTGGTGATGGCGGAGTAGCATGAAAGCCATCTCCTTCCAAATTTACTAAGCTTTCTTCAGCCATGATTGAAGGACAAGAAGCTCACAAATCTCTCAAGAGAACATCACAGAGACAGGCCGGTTAGGGTCACTGCTCTGATACCATATTGAATTTTGAATGTCTATATTTTGTATTATGTAAAACCAAGTACAAGGAAAGCTCATATAAATGAGCGGGAGAAAGGAAAAGAAACAGAAGCCGAAAGAAAGGGCAGAAAACATGAAAAAAGACAAGCAGAAAACATGGAAAAAGACAAGCAGAAAACAAGGAAAAGTAAAGGCGGAAAAAGACAAGCAGAAAACATGGAAAAGTAAAGGCACCCATGCTTTCTTCCAAAAAAAACCAATTAACTTGCACACTAGTAAATTGGTAGTTGAAATCCTCCTCTCCCTATTGTGTCCTAAATTCAAACTCTTTCCGTAAGCAATATCACCTCTATTGAAAGAAAAAAAAAACAATATTGTACTCTTTAATGGTTAAAAGATCCATATAAAGAAAAAATAATTAGTCAAAATTCAAACAAAACCAAAATCCTTCAGGAAAAAAAACCCATAATTTGCTGATACCAAAACCAAAATTCTATTAATTTCTTGAGAAATTAGAATACAGAGAACGAATTACAAATTGCAACTTTGAGATTGAACCAACATTGAAAAAAACCTCTAACTACGACATTAATTACAGCATCAGCCATCAAAACCTCAACCTTAACAATACAAAATACCAAATTACCAGGCCTTTCTTGACAGCAAGACTTTTCCCCACCAGAACCCTAACCCCCAAACCCGTACAGAGTCCTGCCCTGCCTCTTGAGAGCGTAAACAACGTCCATCGCCGTCACCGTCTTCCTCCTGGCGTGCTCCGTGTAGGTAACGGCGTCACGAATCACGTTCTCGAGAAAGATCTTAAGGACGCCGCGGGTCTCCTCGTAGATCAGCCCGCTGATTCGCTTCACACCGCCTCTACGGGCCAGGCGACGAATCGCCGGCTTAGTGATGCCCTGAATGTTGTCGCGGAGGACCTTACGGTGACGTTTCGCTCCTCCCTTGCCCAGTCCCTTGCCTCCCTTTCCACGTCCCGTCATTGTTGCGAGCCGAAAATTTCAAAATTCTGAGCACAAAAATTCAAAAATTAGAAGTCCGAGAGAGAATTTGAAACCCTAATTTGTGAAACTGCAGAGATTTGAGATGTTAGAGAGAGAGGAAAATGACCTAAAACTTGCAGAGGAAGTGAGATAATGGTTTGCTTTTACGAAATGAATGCCAGCGTTTGGATTCTGAGGGTATTTATAGGGCAATGTAACGAGGCTCGATCCGCGTGCTTGCTGGAGAAGAAGGTTTTGAACCGTCAATGGATTTGCGCTGACGGTGAGATGGAGGTGAAGTGAGGATCGATGACGTGGGGTGTTTTTAAGTTTCCTGCGTTTGTTCTCGAGACTATGGTTCTAAAAAACGTTAGGCACTAGTCGGGCGGTAAGCTGGGGCTAGGAATAGGCACTAGTCGGGCGGTAAGCTAGGGCTAGGAAGCTAGGGCTAGGAAGCTAGGCAGGCGTCTAGGCGGACTAGACGGATTTAAGTCAATTTATCATATTTCGTGTAAATAAGTGACTGATTATACTTAAAATGTATATAATTTCGTCATCAACTTCAAAATAGAGTACATATATATATATATTATGAAGTATTAAAACATAATGAAAACATGTTAAATAAGGACTTAATGTGTGTTCATTTAAGTATGCAACAATTCTCTTACAACTTATTGGAAAAAAAATAAAATGCAAAATGAAACTTATCTATTTTCTGTCTAAGTGAGTAGTGACCTAGGAGGGTCTGGGAGGGTTAGGCGGGCGTCTCAGAAAGTCTAGGCGCCCTTTCTTAATTTACAAACGCCTAGACATTAATCAGGGCGGTGGTCAGTCGCCTAGCGCCTAGGCAGTGCTAGGTAGGGATTTTTAGAACAGTGCTTGAGATAGGATCATCAACAGATTCTTTTTGTGAGAATTCCAAAGATCATTTAATATTGTTATTTCATGGTAGATTGTGTGGTCAGAAATTATTTAAAATTCAACATAAATAGTATCTAACGAAAACTGACAATACGATGTACGATGAACGAACAAAATTAAAGAATCCTTATAATTCTCACAAAGAGAATCAGACAAGCATCATATCTCCTTATTTTTTTTGGTCAACAGCGCTTCGTTTTGTGGTTCTTTTGGTTTCTCAGTGGGCTTTGTGATGCCCAGTGTATTTTGAAATCACATATGTGAATATCATTGCTGATGTTCAATCAAGAAAGCAAATAATAACCAATGCTAAGGTGAGGATTTTGTATTGTTAATTGGAAATTATTATATTGATATTGCATATCCGAAGCAATAAGCAACAAAAATTTGTATTTACGTGAGAAAAATTATCATGATGTTTTGAAACTAAATCTTACAACAAAGTCGTAATATTTCACTTTGCAATTTAGAAAGAGACCCTTACTTGGTATTTCACTTCCTCATCATCTTCTCCCGTACTGAGTAATTGTTGGTATATATGTTAGCTTCTGATGAAAACAACTACTCATCATCTCCGATGTTCTTCAGTTTCTGGTAGATTGGACTCAAGGAAGGAATCTAATAATTTCCAGAGCTGCCCCGATTGCAAATGAATTTAGGGGGTCATATGATGTTGCAAATTTAGGATTCGTATGAATGTGATTTTAAAATGACTGAAAGCGTTTTTAAAGAAAATATTTTTTTGTTCCAAAAGCACTTAAAATGCTTTCTACAAAAAATACCACTTATGTGTTTATTTTAGGAAGCACTTTTAAGTGTTTTTCTAAAATTTACTTGTATTTTTATTAAGGATTGGTTCCAAAAACATTTTCACTAAAACATTTTCAGTCATTGTAAAAGTACATCCTATTAAGTAATACAGTCAGTTAGTAATATAGTTTGTAAGGTTGTGAGTATTTGGTTAAAAGTAGTTAGGATTTCTCTTATAAAAACAAAGTGTGTAATCTTCATTTGGTCAATCAATACAAATCCTATTTCTCTCCCTAAACTCTCTCTCTCTCTCTCTCTAATATTTCTGTGTTCATCCTTTTGTTCATCCTTTCTTCTTGATTTTTCCTTTCAATTCCAAACACTACAATGTAGTTAACATGGTATCAGAGCCACCAGGCTCACGCCATGGATTCTAGTGGTTCCGTTTTTCATTAGATTTCGTCATTTTCATCGCTTTTATTTCATTAGATTTTCGCGTCAAATTTTCTTGAATTTTCCATCACGTTCTTCGGTGTTTTCTTCTTCTGGATTAACTTGTTGATTCAACCCAACAAGACCCTCAAGAAATTGGACCAACCCTTCAAGAAACAGAACCACTTGGAACACGCTGGTGGTACCAAGGATCTCCACAACCGATTCGGAACCAGATAGAAGAAGTTTTGATCATTCCCAACTGGGTTTTGGAAATTCGATCATAATCCATCACATGGGCTCTTAACAGAACAGCAAATGCTCAGTTGCAAGTGTTATTTCATACGAAATTTGGTTCTTGCCGGGTTCCAAGAGCAAGATGGGTCTCGGTCCTAGGTGGTATTACATCCGCTATGTTAGATTGAATGGTCGATGATTTCTGGTGTTTTCTCTGGGTGTAATGGTCGATGATTTCTAGTGTTTCTCTGGGACCTTTTCGATCAAGGACTGAAGATTCAGGTTTCATCTTTCTTTATGCACTCAAACTGTTTGATTGATTGTCCCAGTGAGGAATTCTGTGTTATTTGGGTCAAGATTGACGTTCTTATCAGGTTCTTGATTTCTGGTTTTCACAGTGCACATAATCTGTTTGATTAAATGTTTCAATAAGAAAATGTTCACTATTTTTGTTCATCTTTCTTGTGTTTCCTTTATGGGATATTAGTGTGATAGTTAGGATATTTGGACTCAAGATTGGTCATTACTTCAAGATTAGTGTTTGTGATATTTGGGATATTTGATTTGGTGCACGATGTCTTGGAGATCGATTCCGGCCGGGTTAATTTGCCGAGTTATGCTGATGAATGTTGGGCCAACGATGAAGATTGATGTGTGAATCTCAGTCCCATAATATGATGAACAAAATCTCCATTGCAACTACATATATAGGACTAAGCACTTCAATATTGATGAGTGTTTGTGAATCTCAGTCCCATAATATTGATGTCTTGAAGATTGATTTGATTGATGTGTTGGGACTAAGTCTCCGTTGCAACAATTGACCCCGCAGAGTCATGTGCCTGATCAAGGGGGTTTTGTTAGGGTACTAATTCTTGTGAAAGGTTGAGGCTTTGGGAGGAAGACGACATGCATGAGAATGTGTGGGTGTGCATTCTGGCATAGCCAAGTTTGGTTTGTACCAAAAATGAGAAGTGTAATTTCTTGTTCAGAAAATTCTTATCTCCACATATATGGGTTGCCTCACGCGGTTTCCAATTGAAGATTAGAGACATTGCAGAAGTATCCATTGCCTTTACATAGACTCCAAAGATCAACACCATCAGGTCATTCAACGCATTTGAAGATCTCGGTGCCTCTGTTTCAGAAGTTGAAAGATTAGTGTTCTTAGCCAAGTCTGGAAGTGCGAAACTTTGTTTGGTCAAGCTGCAAAGTTTTTCTGCACTCAATCCATCCCTGAACAATTTAACCCTAAAATATTGCGAGCCTTTGCCAAATATATCTCAGACCCTGAAGGACCAGAGAGCAAAATTGGAGGGTTCACAGTTGTAAGCTTTGAGGTATATTTTCTTTATTACAGTCTATAATGTCGAGTCTAACCAACTCAATTGTTAGCATGAATCTACAGTAAGTCTGGTTATATGATGAAGTTTGAAGAAGTTGTAAACGGTAAATCCCACGAAGGGTAATTCCGTGATGTAAATAGGAAAATCCCATGAAGGGTAATTCCGTGATGTGAGTAGGTCAATCCCACGAAGGGTAATCCTACATATATGTTGATTTTTAGTTGTTGAAATTGTGAAGGCCGAAGTTGTTTTTTTTGGTAAAATCCACAAAGGGAGATCCCCGTGGTGCTATAGTTAAGGCCGATGCCACACTATAGTTTGTTATTTTTCTGTTTTAAAGGCCAAAGCCAATGTTAAATGAAGTTGTTGACGGTAAATCCCACGAAGGGTAATCCCGCAAGAAATTGTTATAACCGAGCTGAGGGTGTGTTACAATTTTATAAGAGGCTATTATTTGATTGAAACTCTTGTAAGAGGCAGTGAAATACTGGGTGGCATGACTTCTGAATATGTGCAACATAGTTCTTTTCAAAGATCTTGGTATGTACGTTGTAGGGATGCAGTGAATTCTATCTTTGGGAAGATTAATGCGTGATGACAAGGGGATGAGTAACATGTTTTGGTTTTGGCAAGTTTGAAAGGATAATATAGGGCTTTGTTTTGCAGCAGTTGGATTTGTACATTTATGTGGTTTAAGATGATTTCAAGCTAGCTGTGCAAATTTTCTTGTCTTCATCAATCTGATGCAGTCGTATATCTTGATAATGTGCATCATAATTGTTTGGAAGCATTTAGTTTTGGAATTTGAGAACCAAGGGCTGCGAAGATGCAAGGATAAGACAAAAACATTGCACTCTGATGTGCGGTGTTCTTATGAGGGGTTTGCTTTTTGTTGAGTTTTGTTTTTTGATTTGGTAAGGTGTGATGGTCTGAATATGGATATGGGCAGGACCTCTTCCACTATATTCTCTTCTTCATGTGAGACTGATTTTCATATGGAACAAGGTGATATATATGACGATATTATGACATGGAATGAATCTAAGGTGGATAAAGTAGGATGTAGATGTTCAATTCTGTGTTCTGGTTGTAGATGTTCTTCCAATCTCAAACTGGGTTTCCCCAGTTGAGATTGAGGGGGAGTATTAAGTAATACAGTCAGTTAGTAATATAGTTTGTAAGGTTGTTAGTATTTGGTTAAAAGTAGTTAGGATTTCTCTTATAAAAATAGAGTGTGTAATCTTCATTTGGTTAATTAATACAAATCATATTTCTCTCTCTAAACTCTATCTCTCTAATATTTCTGTGTTCATCCTTTTGTTCATCATTTCTTCTTGATTTTTCCCTTAATTCCAAACACTACAATGTAGTTAACAAACGAGCACTTAATGTCATTGCTTGGACTCTCTATGAAGTGAGCTAAAGCGTCTATTTCAAGAAATTGTAGGTATGATAGCTTTCATAAATCTCAGTGTTGAAGATTTGTTGTCTAACTCATTCGAAAACACTTACAATTAATGTCTTACCGTCACTTGGGTTTCAAGTCAAGGATCTGATATCTAGCAATGATTTGGTTGTATCCCAATCAATGGCTACTTGTAAAAGCACCATTTCTGCTACTGAGGCAATTGAAAAATCAACTGTGACTGCTGAAGTATCAGAACAACCTGATAGGGCTTCTTTTCCTCAATCAGGTCAATCTTGTTTGTGTGATAGTCTTGTGGAGATGTTTGATTGTGAAAATCCTCAGAATTTATATCCATCTCGTCATACTGCGAAAGATTTTATTGATGCTGTGGAAACTAAAACTCCTACATTAACCTCTGAAGCAAAACCAAACAATACAGATGGGAATATTGACTTGATTGTGAATGTGATTCATGATTCGCAGAGGCCATGATATTAGTTAGAGTGAAGTAAACATATTTAAACCTCTTGGTTTTCTTTCCCACCATCAATGTGGGACTGTAAGCTTGTTTCCAAGCTCTTCCCGGTGATAATTCTTTAGCTTGCATAGGCCCAAACCTGGCTTTGATACCATGTTGGATTTTTAGATAGCCAGGCCCGCTCCCACTCTAACGACACTGATACAGTCTCTAACTTTATCACCTACCCAATCCGTCAAGTGTGGAGTTTTACTATAAAAAAGGTATTAATTAGAATGGGGTAATCATATTTAAACCCCTTGTTTTCTTTCCCACCACCTATGTGGGGCTTTTAACATCGCAATCACAGATGTGCGTGACTAATCGTGAATTGGATGCTATGCCACCTAGTGGTATAATTTAACATTGCAAGCGTTAAACATTGGGTTGAATGATACTTGTACTGCTAATTCTGAAGTTGAAGTTTCCGTTAATTACAAGGACTCAAATATTCCTACTCATCCAGTGAACAGTCTTTGCGTGTGAATGGTTCTGATACACGAATAGATGTGATGGATGAAAATTTTAAAAGGCTACCTGTGGAGAGTAAAGAAGAAAAATATCTGTATTTGAATTCATCGTCATTGCATATTTCAGAAAAAGGAACTATATATATATAGGGAATCTGGAGATGATACAGTTGTACTTGCAAACCAGGTTCCTATTCTGGAGTCTAATGATTGTATGGTGGCGCCTTCGCACGATTGATGATTAATCAGTTGCAAGGCATGGGTCAAGGGAAGTGACAATGGAATAGAACGAAGACGGGAAAGTTGATACTGAATTTAACCATCTAGACTCGGTTCAATCTATATCAGGTATGATTTAATTTTCTTCAGCATGCATGTCCTATCTTCAACACCTTTTCTTTTCATTTGATAATATGTGGCAGTTAAGTGTTCTGATCTGCTTAGATATGGGTGCTTTTTGTTCTTAAGACGGGCTTGTTACAGTTAGTAATCTCTTTGCGTTGGCTGGCCAAAAGGACTTCCAATTACGATTTAAACTATCCATTGTTCCATTATGTCACCATTTCATAAAGAGAGTGTGTTCCTTATAGAAACTGAACATTACTCTTTCATTCAATGTAATGAATAATTACAACAGTATTTGTTATATATAGTTTTGGACTTTCTAGCAGATTACACTAATGCCCTTAACCAAACTAACAATTTACAAAAGAAATCTAACAAACTATAAGCAACTCTTATCAACACTTAGATGACAAAACTTTAGCTTCTCTACACCCCCTCAAGCTGAACTTGGAAGCATCAAAGGGACCAAGAGAAAGCTTGGATTAAAGATATAATAATCTATGCCGGGACAAAGACTTTGTATGAACGTCTACTAATTGATCTTGACTACAAACATATTGAATTTTGATAAGACGAGCAAAGATAAGTTTAATGGTAGTCAATTTCAATGTGTTTAATCCTGGCATGGAAAATAGGGTTAAAAGCTAAAGAGATCACATAAATATTATCACACTAGAGATAAGGAATCCGAGGTAGTGGAAGACCAATATCTTTGAAAACTTTACATATCCATGTTATTTCTATCGAAGTGTGAGCTAAAGACCGGTATTCTGTTTCAGTGGAGGATCGTGCAACCATGGACTGTTTCTTGGCACTCTACTAATCAAGTTAGAACCAAGAAAGATGCACTATCCACTAGTGGACCTTCTGTCAAAGGTACACCCTGTCCAATTGGCATCGGAATACACAGTAAGATTCAGAGTTCCTAGTTTGAACCATAATCCATGTGTGAGAGTACCTTTTAAGAATCGTAGAATCCTTTTGGCAGCTTGAAGATGAGAGTCCCTTGGAGCATGCATAAATTGACATACTTGATTAATTGCAAAAGATATGTCTAGCCTTGTCCATGTAAGATATTGTAAGGCATCAACTATGGATCTATACTTTATAGGGTTAGACAAGAGTGAACCTGTATTATCAAGCTTTGTTGTGCCTAAAGGAGTTGAAAATTGTTTAGCTCCATCCATCTTGGTTTTCTGAAGAAGATCAAGTATATACTTGCCTTGATGTAGAAATATACCTTCACCAGACCTGTGCACCTTAAGTCCCAAAAAATAATGCAAAGGGCCCTGATCTTTGATTGGAAATACAGTGCTCAGTTTCTGGATGAAATGTTGATAAAGAGTAGCATTGGGACCTTTGACTAGAATTTCATCAACACATACAAGGATGATAACTAAGGTTGGAGCTTTTAAGACAAAAAAAAAAGGCATCTGAAGATGATTGCTGAAAACGAAAAGAATGCAACACTTGAAATAATTTGTCAAACTAAGGCCTTAGAGCTTGTTTAAGGCCATAGAGGGACTTTTTAAGTTTGTGAACATGATTTGGGAAAGATAGATCACTAAACCCGGGAGGTTGCTGCATGAAAACATCTTTTTGTAAATCCCCATGCAAGAAGGCATTACTGATATCTAATTGGTTCAAAAACCATTAAAATGAACTCCAAAAGACAATAGGATTCTGATGGTAATAGGCTTGGCTACAGGGCTGAAAGTTTCCTTATAGTCTAGGCCCTGTTGTTGGTGAAACCTTTTTGCTACAAGCTGAGCCTTGTATTGGTCGATAAAACCATTAGGATATTTCTTAATCTGAAGCACCCACTTACAACCAACAACAGTTTGATTGGGAAAAGAGGGTACAAGAACCAAAGTTCCAGTAGATTGCAGAGCATTGAACTTCTCTTGCATGGCAGTTCTTCACTAAGCATGCTTTGAAGCCTGCAAATAAGTAAATGGAACAAAATCTATGGAAAAATGAAGAGGATGCTTGGTTGGTGAAAAGGCTTTTGGCTTGAATATCCCTGCTTTGGATCGTGTAATCATAGGATGAATATTTGGTGCAGTAAAGGAAGCATTAGGAGCAGCAGTGGGAGCAACAGTGGAGTCAACATTAGCATTTGTAACACTTTGAATATGAGACATTGAGGAATAACCAACTCTAGAATCAACATTTTGAATAGCTGCTGAAATAATAGGTGAGGCAACATTAGTACAAGGCCTGTAAGAATGAGGAACAATGAACTGCAGATCAACTGGAGAAGCAGCTGGGATTGATGCATTAGACATAGAGGCATTACTTGTGGGAGATGACTGAGAGTGATGAAACGGAAATGTAGATTCATCAAAAACCACATGGCGAGATATATATAACCTCTGAGTCAATGGATCCAAGCACCTATATTCCTTATGTTGAAGACTATACCCCAAAAACATATAGTACTTACTCTTGTTGTCCAATTTTGACGTTGTATAAGGCTTAAGCCAAGGGAAACAACTGCAACCAAACACATTCAGTCTACTGTAATCAGGTGGAGTGTGAAATAATAATTCCTATGGTGACTGCAATATTCTAGAGATATGGAGTCTATTGATCAAGTATACATCAGTAGAAAATGCCTTCACCCAGAAAGCATGAAGCAACCAAGAGAGTTCTAGTAGTTTCAACAAGATGACGATGTTTCCTTTCTGCACAACCATTCTGCTTAGGTGTGTGTGGACAACTAAATTGATGACTAATGCCATGTGTTTTGAGAAATGATTGTAAAGCAGTGCTAGTAAATTTACCCCTGGATTTGAACAAATAACTTTGATTTTATTTCCAATGAGATTTTCTACATCTCTTAAACTCAACAAATATAGAATACACTTCAAATTTTGACTTTAAAGGAAAGAACCAATTATATTTACTATAATCATTAACAAGCAGCAGATAGTACCGATAACCACTCACTGGCATAACAGGAGCTGGTCCCAAGAGATCACAATGTAAAAGTTCTAAACAAGAAGTGGAATTAGAAGTAATAGTGCTAAATGATTTCTTGTGACTTTTTGCAAGAGCACAGTTGGAACAAAAGAAATCCACTGAAGTTCTTCCTTGAAGAACAAGCTTATTCTTTGAAAGGACACATCTAAAGATTGAGGAAGAGGGATGGCCAGTGCCATACTTGAACTAGTGCTTTGACACTTATTAAGGCATTAGATAAAGCAACATAGCATTGAGGTGACTAAGATGAACATTGCAGGGGAAACAAACCACCCTTAATCGGTCCCCACAAAAGCATTTTCCCCGTAGAACTATCCTTTACAAAGGATCCATCGGAATTAAGTGTCAAAGAACAGTAATTATCCTTGAGAAATTGATATGCAGAGAATAAATTATGATGCATTTGTAGTACATGAAGAACATTTTGTAGTTTAAATGTGGCAGATGGAGTATGTAAAAAGGAAGAACCAATGTTATTAATTGTCAAACTTTTATCATCACCAATGTAGACCTTGTCTTCACCACGATAAGGAGTAGGAGATGAAATGTTAGAAATATCATTTGTGATATGTGAAGTTGCATCTGAATCAATGAGCCAAGAGGGATAGGGCTTTGATGAAAAATGTGCACATCTAGCAGCTAGTTTGGCAGAAGGAACTTTGCCAAAATGCCTGGATTCATTCGATCAAAATAGTCAATAGCCTCATGACTGTTTGATCCACATATTTGACAATGAATACCACGAGAGTCGGGATAATTGCCACAAGAGCCTTGATAGTTACCACAAAAGTTGTTACCTTTGTAATTGCCACAATGTCCTCAAGCATTCCCTATGTAATTTCCACGATTATTGCCTCTGTAATGTCCATGAAGAAGTTATGGTTGGACAACAAAGGCTTGGTGTTGTGGTGGTGTAGGCAAGATAGGAGGGTGTGATTGAGCTGGAAAGGCATGAAACGGCTTTGTGGTGCTAGATGAGGCAATTTTCTTCCTTCAAGACATTGACAATTCTTTGGTGAGTAGTAAGCCATGCAATTCATCCAAAGTTGTGGTTAAGATACGCAGGATAATTGCATTAGTGAAGGATTTGAACTCATCAAGTAAACCAGCTAGTGTAGCAGCAATTAGGTCACGATCAGTGACAGAAGCATCGGCTACCATCAAGGCATTAGAAATTTCCTTGATTTGTTGAAGATAATTAGAAATTGATTGTGAACCTTTCTGAATTGACTCGTAATTGATGAATGTGAGCATCAGAGACCCCTCCATACGCTGCTCAAGCTTGAGCCATAGATCCCGAGAGGATGATACATCGACTGTGAACGGAATCACTTCTTCCAAGAGAGTGGAATTCAACCAGATGAGAAGGTTCTGATCTTTCTCATACCAGATCTCAAAGGCGGGATTGAGAGATCGATCGGGAAGGAGAGGCGATAGACATACTTCAATACCATCAATGAGACCAGGAAACTTATAGTGGCGTAGAATTAGGGCAAATAAGGCATGTCATGGGAGATAATTGGAGCATTTGAGTTTGATTGGCACCATACATCCAATGTTTTGGATCGTAAGAGAAGCATATGAATTCGAAGAAATCGAAGAATTAGAGAAATTAGGGTTTTGAGCTTGCATCGACTAACTTGGATATGATGCATCAGACGACGCCATGGCTGATTGCAGATAGAAATACACTTATTGACTACACAGAAGTTGCGATCGAAGAAGAATGATGAAGAATCACAACATAATTGGTGAAGAAAAATTAGATATTGTGAGTGAAAGCAAAGAGGATCGAGAGAGAGAAAGCCATGAGGCAAGGCGGGCGTGATACCATATAGAAACTGAACATTCCTCTATCATTCAATGTAATGAATAATTACAATGTATTTGTTATATATAGTTTTGGACTTTCTAGCAGATTACACTAATGCCCTTAATCAAACTAACAATTTACAAAAAAACTGTAACAAACTATAACCAACTCTTATCAACACTTTGATGACTGAACTTTAGTTTCTTTATTCCTGACTAACCAACTAAAAACATGAATTTAGCTGTTAAGGTTTGAGTGTTAGAGGTTTCGTTGCTCAATGAATCATCTAGATGATATTGTTTCTTGTTTTGAATGAAGATTCCGTAGTTTTATTGAAATGATCAAATAGAACACAAGTCTTGGTTGAGCACCTCCCAAATAGAATTCGGGGGTTCCTCAAACCAAACAACTTAGTCACCATTACACCTACGGGGTATGTACGAAATCGTACACCTTGGGAAGTCGGCCAACAGCTCCTTGATATCAGCAGCAATGAAACCGAGACTAGAGAGATCCTCTAGCACAAGCAGCCACGGCTCCTAGCGAATCCGTTTCCACCTGCAGATGAGCACACCCCGCTCTGCTCGTGAGCTTCAACCCTTCACGGAGGATACTGTTTCTGCCAACGTTTGTTTTTGGCAAGTTAATTCTTAAATTTGCATAAGTTTCACCTTCTATAACGTCCACCCTGAGTTCATCTGCATCTTTGTAGTAATGCTTAATTGCTTCTTATACATCGATGCAGGGAAATCCAGACCAAAAAGGAAGGCTCCTCATCAAGTGAAGTTTCGTCCTCTTAAGCGATTGTTGCACACTATACCTTTGAAGAAGGCGCGGAAAAGTAAAAAGAAAATTAAGATGGCACGACTGCAAAGATTTCCTATATTATCGGTGACATAATGACTTATCAAAAATTAGTTTCCGCACATGAAAATAGGTCAGTGAATAAACTGTGTTTGTTGTAACATGAGCCTCATAGTTCTTGTGTTTTTGAAAGCTTGCTCGTTAAGCTTTTCATTTCCATGCCAAAATATGAATGAAGTGGGTGGCCAAGATATTTATCTGATCATACTTCACCTTCTTAAACGAAGTTTTGTGTTCAAATCTAATGAACTGAATCTGAAAAATATGTGTACATTTTGTCTTATTTTATCAAATGTAATGGTTTTACAGTGGTGACAAGACCCTTCTTGTCTTTCTGCTGATTCATCATCCCACCATGATCGCCATCATTAAGCTTTGCCTTTCCCTTTTCCAATCCAGTCGGGGGGCACCAATTCTATTTGTGCCATTTTTACTCAATTACCGGCCGAAAGAAACGTTAAATTTTCTCGAGCCTATTTCAATGTAATATGGAATTTGAACCATATATTATATTGACTATTGAATTAGATAAATGACTTAAACTAAGTGACTGAAGACCACATGATTAGATTTATTGGTCAATTATGTGTCAACACAAGTGTTTGTAAAAACTTCAAATATTTAGTAGAGTAAATTTCAGCTTTCAAATATTTGCTCAAGCAGTGTTGAGTGAACTTTTGGAGTTCAAATTTTTTGTACTTATTTGTGTGTGGTGTCTCTGTGGTGTTTATTATTGACTGGCGTATGTCTATAAACTTAACCCTTCTTAATCATGTTGTCATAAACTTAACATGTCTTAACCAATGATGGAGATTATAGAGAGGGCACAAAGTAGTGGAAAAAATTTGAACTCAACTGTTTGGGCTACAACCTATGAGATTAAATTTTTTGCACCCATTTTGGGTGTGGTCTCTCTGTAGCCCCAATCATTGTTTGATATATATTAAGTTTATGACAATAAAATTAAGAAAATTTAAGTTTATAAATACGTACTAGTCAACAATTAGAATCATAGAGAAGTCACACTCATTTTAGGTGCAGAAAATTTGATCTCACAACCTAGAGGTCAATCATTTTTTAGCAGGGCAATGATTGGCAAGTGGCAGCTCCTGTGTTGGATTTGGAGCTAATAAGATATTATTTTTATGTATGTTTTTCCGTAGTGTTTAACATAATTAATGGTTTAACAACGGCCGGCGGCCGGCCGACAAAAAATCAAGAGCGCCGTCCTAGAGTTTTGCCTCAAGAACCATGTATAGCCTTTGGTTAAAAGAAAAGGTGGGATAATTGGATTCTAATCATTCTAAATTATTTTTAATCGTAATAGTAAGCATCTTCCATCATTCAGTAACATGAACGACCAAATGATTAGCATAAAGATTAGTTATAAATCTTGCCTTAATTATAAACAAGAAATGGAGTGGTGTATGGCTTGTAAAGAGGATGCAAGTGCCAAGTGGATTATATATGGAGCTGCTTGAGCCTTGACCATGCTCCAGCTTTTACTGTTATTGGGTCGGTGTCTTAAACTTTAGCTCATTATAAAGGATTTGTTTGATAAGTGTATAACTAAAAGCCCCAATTTAAGAGATAGTCGAGAGCTTTTCTGAAACTGCTTCTGTGACAAGCACTTATGGTTATAAGAATTTCGTCTAAAAGTGCTATTAAGTTAGAGATGTGTCAAAAAGTTCAAGTACTTTTTTCTAATTACTAAGTTTTTCTGTCAAACAACGACATAAACGTTTTTTTACTGTTTAAAACTCTTTTATAAATTTGAAAGAGTTTTTTTCCTAGTTAGATATATAGGTTTTGTTTTTGGACTTCACTCGCACGTTGACGAATGTATACACTACTAATTGGCAGGTTGAATAGATTAAACTTCTCTTTGCATTTTGAAAATATGAGGATGATTGAGATGACATTTATAAGTATCATGCCCAATTTTATTCTTTGTTGATGCCGACTCTTCTGTGTATTGAGACACCATACCCGGTGATATAACTGATGATCACATTCCAATAGCCAATTAGGAAACTTGCATGCGGTGAATGAACAACTTTTCGGTGTGTTCAGAAATCATAATGTCATTATCTAAGTAGAGGGACATTTTAAGAAAAAAATATCTCCACTTATATAAAAACATAAACATACTATCCCGTATGCTGGATACATTAAAAATCTCTAGTGTTCCTCAATCGCCTCAAACAATATGATTGATTGATTTGCTAGGTATATTGGTTGGGCTTATGCCTATCTAAATCGGCAACTAATATAATGATTAAGCGTACACTGCAAATACTTGTTTTTTTTTTGGTCCAACACTACAAAGTTGTTCAAGACGTAATTTTATTTAGATCTCAGTTGATTTTATCGCGAAATATTTGAAACAAAACAATTATGGTGTTGATTCTTTAAGAGAATACCAGACCAAGAACAATGAATACAAAGAAAAAAAAAATTAATTAAATAATTAACCACGTTTTGCTGTATGCCTGAATTTTTTGAGTTGTTCTTTCGAACCCACAAGCAATTACTATTTATAAGAAATGTTACTAAAATCTAAATCGAATAATTTTTTTACTGCAAATACACAAGAAAACTTGGCTACATTTAAACTTGAACCTTTAATGAAGAATTACGAGGTCAAATAGCTAGAGGGCTTAAATACGATTTTAACTGATCATGGTACAATGTGAAAAAATTAAAATATGGTGGTTCATTTTGAAATTCACCGTAAATCTTGAGGGTGTAAAATAATGCAGTTAACCCTAAATTAAATTGACTAGCCAAACAGTTTATGAAGTCAATTACTAACTAATTTAACAAAACATGAAGTTGAGAGTTGTGGTCCTGTTTAATCAGCTCTTTTGTTTTTTCTGTTCTTTCTGAATGAAAGCGACTTTGTTTTCATCTTTTCCAATCAGTTGTCACATACTGTGTTATCCTGGAAACACTAAAGTGAAGCTTGAGCACGCGGCCTGAATTATGTAAAAGCAAATACAATCACCTATATTTACATGAACTAGTTCTTCAAGCTAAATAGCGCTTAAAGAGCTGCATTCTGCATAATAACAATAATTAAAGTTCAAATCAAGCAGCCCAAATTTTGCCTAGCTACTTGCTAAATATCATCAGGACATAGAGGTGATCTTATGCTGCTAGCTAGATTACGGAATTAGATTCGATTGAAGAAAATGCATCGAGAAGGTTGATCCAACTATCGTCCTCCTCATCTTCTTCCCCACTCATGTTGCTCCATTGAACATTAGGACTCTTCTCAATTTCATCATTCCTTGCAAACCGGCCTCTGATGCGCGGCCGGCTGTCTGCCAATGTCTTCCTACAAGCATACTGAACACAGAAATAATGCCAAGTTTTAGTGCTTCTTCATTAAGGAAAAGAAAAGGGAGAGAAGGAAATTAAAGGTTTGAGGTTCAAATGTAGTGGTATTGTAATAAAGCGTAAGGTCCGTATACTTTTATTATTTGATATAAGGGAGTAGTACCGTTTTCTTAAGATACGAAGGATTCATCAGCAGAAGTGGTAAATTAATTAACTGATCAGACACTTTTGTGGCTACTTGGTCACTTTAGTTTCTTCAATTAAATGGGTTTCATGCTTTTGCATTTAGGCAATGTTTAAAATTAATTTCCAAGTAAAAGAACTTGATGATCTAAGTGTAAAAATAAAAATAAAAATAAAAATAAATATACCACTCTATCTTGGAAAAGTTTACAATTTCAAACAGACGTCCAAGAGTAAGACATAGAGTGTTGAACGTCTGTTTAAAGGACCTGCATAGACATACAGATAGAATGAAAGTTGATTTGTCGACAGGATCAAGAATTTATGAAATTGAAAATAAAATTGACCAACAAAAAGATAAAGAGTTTGGAATGATGTTGATATAAGTACTTAAATTTAGTGTAAACTATCGTTGTATAAAAAATAATTTATTAACTTACTCTATTGCATGACATGCCACCACATCTATACCTTGCTATTTTATTCATACACACAAAAAAAACTCAAATAATATATACATGACGAACTTCACAATTAATTACGATAGACACTTGTTTAACTGCTTAGAAATGATTATTTCATAAGTTGTACATACTCAAATGTTTAAGTATATGGGGTGCCGCCTAACTCTTACCCGTGGAGTTAATCTTTTCCATGCACAAATGATTCAACTAGTATACATTTTAATTGTCATTTCATTCAGTTTTTTCAAACAACCACTCCATTAGTCCATTATAGAGCTAGGCCAAGCTAGCTCCCAAAAACTTATATGTCAAAAATGCACTACCATATCCTTTGCACCATTTGAAATGAAATAGAAACAATGTAGGATGTGACAGACGCAGACCATGGAATCATACATAGTAGGCAAAAGGAGTAAAAGTAGCCAAAATTTTACACGAGAGAATATAATCAACGTGTGAAAATCGTGGGCCAAAAAGCAACAAGAACTAGGCCACCATATACATAAATCTTAAAGTGGCACTAGCTAGTGGGTCAAGTGGGTGAAGCAGCAACTTAGAAGAAAGATATATAAGAGGGCAAAAGTTACTTGGTTTCCTCCATTTACGAAGATTTTTAGGGTGGTGGTATCCACACATTAATTTTTACTTTTTATATACACTTAGTTTTGGCCGTCGGGTCATTGAATTGAAGAAAATTAAAAGACAAAAATAAAAAAAAAAGTATGTGAGAAATAAAAATGAATGCGTGAGTAGACCACCCACTTTTTAAGGACAAATACAGTTTGATATGAGTACAAAAACTTCTTTTTGTATAGTCTTTCTTAATAATCTTTTTAATAAACGCATCAGACATTTGCAGTTAAGAAGAAACGACAATTGTGTATTGTAATATTTATAAAGTATCTATCTACTATGAGGTGCAGAGCAATGTTCAAATCAAAGCAAATAATTAAATAGTTAATTAATTGAAGTAGAGTGGTATTGCCTTAATGGTCTTGTTGAAGTTTCTTTGGTTGCGCTTGCTTCTATACCTCTCAATTCTCTCCTTCTTCTCCTGGGGACTATACCGACAGGCCTTGCTCATCCCTTCTATAATCATACTGCTCTCACTCGACAGCGTACTACTTTCTGATGATGTTCTATTATAACCACCATACTCCAATTGCTGCACTACTTGCACCCCATTACTGTTCTTGCTATTAATTGTCTGCATGCATCCACAATATTGTAACACAAATACACAAAATTATATTAATTCCAGTAAAACCCTAGCAACAACCCGACAACGTCGACAAGTGACACATGAGAGCAAAAATACAAAATATTCTCGTCACATTGTGTTAGCCCTAAACCCTCACGTTATTTGGGCAAGCCCCACCACCAACGCCCCAACGAACAAAGAGTAAACCACCTCGAATTATTGATCATGTTAACTCTTATCTAAATGCACAGTTGCAGCAAGTAACATATGGAAGTAAATTTGGACAACTGAGCAATGATCATGTTAGTTTTTGGTATGGAACTGAGGAAATTATGTTAACTTTTGTCTATCAATGTTATAATAGCCTCGGAACATAAGTATTTTACGGTGTGGTATGAAACTATACGAACTCATCAATTTGCATGGAGATTAGTTTCTGTAAATGTGACGATTCAAAATGACAGATAAGAAATAACCGTGGGTATTTAAGTCATTAAAATCTAAGCAACTAAGTAAGAAACTAACTCTATATTAAATCGAACCTGCAAATCCAAGTCCCCAGTGCTATAAACCCGGCGGACATGGCCGGTTTCTGACTCCAGCAAGTCGGAGACCAACTTGTGGATCCCGCAAGTCTTCTGCAGTGAATGGCTGCTGACGCTTCGCTGAATCAGGTTCGGGTCCGGTTCTCCGTAGCACTCGTGAGCCCCGTTGCTGATCGGCGAGGCTCCGTAGCTGCTGGAGCCGCTGCTACAGCTGTTGCTGAACTCGACGGAGACAAGGTGGTCGTGATGATACGGCAACGGAAGAGCCGCATGCGAGCCGTGATAATACTGAAAATCGGGGGCGCGTGGAAACGCGGTGCTGTTGTGTCCGTACATTGGCGCGTGAGGTGTGTAGTAGGGTTTTGGGAAGGTTTTTGGAGTTTCTGTTCTAATGAGTGGAGCGAATACTGGAGAGTTTGGAGAGATGGATAGATTTTCGGACGCGGATGGAAGGCTGGGACTTTGTGGGGGGTACTTAAAGGGAATAAGGCAAGGGGGTGAGAGTGAGGATTGTCTTCGCCGGATTTTTTTTGTGAGGATTTCAATCCTCATCACATCCGTTTATCGTAAATCGTACGGTCAGTTTTTGTTAAATATTATTTATATTCAATTTTAAATAAAAAAATTTACAATAATTTTTAACTGCACTATATACGATGAAAGAATGAAATTGAAAGATTTTCAAAATTTTCACAAATAGAAATAGAAAATCCTTCTGGGTGGGGCCCATAAATAGCAGAGGAGATGTGACTGGAGAGACTGCATGGTGACGTGGATGATGATGTCATGCTTTTAGGGTAAGGGTTGACCTGGTTTTACTTCTGCTACTGCTAGGGTTTGGAGTTTGGGGTCTGGGACATGGAATGATGAGACTTTAGCCTACCAGTACTCACAAAGCGTCCACACATGACCTCTCACAACAATGTTGAAGGGGCCCCTCTTAAGACTGTTTTAGGTGGTAACCTCTCTTGTAGGTGCTATATATCTCCACTTTTTTTATTTTTCACACACATTTTTTATTTTTCAATTAAATGAATTAAACAAAATTAAAAGACTAACAAAGTGTGTAAGATAAAAAGAAGTGTGTAAATAGCACCATTCCTGTTGTATCTACCATCTTATAATGCCAAAATGAGTGAAGAAAATTGTCAAAATATAGAAAACGATTTATGGCTCTCCAAATACATAATATTGGTAAATCCAATAGGCAATAGCATATATCCAACTGATGGTTTGCTTATATTTATCTTAATTGATTGAAGGACAATGAATATTCAAGGGCTAAAATCATCACTTCAGTAAATCACATTGGGGCCTAATTCTAGAGGGAGGAAGAGAGATAAGTACAAAGGAAGGGGAGTGTGTCCAACGATTTGTACAGTGTCCGCAGAGCCATCCTTTGCATAACCTATGTTCGGGTTGGCAGGCTTGGATATTTTATTTTTGGGTTGCCAATTTTTATATTTATTTTAGTTATTAGCACTTAAAAAATGTTAATTACTAGCACTTTAAAGATTCAAGTATTCATTTGTTTATTTCATTAAGATAAAGGATGCACAAGTCAATTACGGAAAATATAAGTAATCATGAACGAGATGAAGCATCAAGAATGCCCGGAATTATAATTATAATAGTATGGCGGAATCGTTATAAAAATCCTAAAAATTTGGGTTCTTTTGGATTTCCTTCTTGATCAATAACGACCGCAACGTTGTCATCATATTGTATTATCATACCGTTGTCGCGTTTGAGTTCTTTTTAAGTATATACTGGGCGAAGCCATTATATGTAAAATAAAAGATACCAGAATATTTTTTTTATTTTTTATTTTTATGAAACGAGTTTGAAGCTTAAATTGATTGTTATGATACACATACCCTAACTACATCATTATCTAGTGATCGAATCAACTAAGCATTTAACCACATTTGAATGTTCCTATAACTTCGTATTGCAGAAATTTCTAACTGCAACAAACCCTAGCTATCAATACAAATGATGATACTTGCAGGTGTATACATCTTTATGATGTCTTGAGTTTAATCTTCTCTTCTCTAAGGTTCTTTTTTTGTATTATTGCTCACAATAGGACAAGCATCAATAATGAACGTATATATCCTGCGAAGAGAGACCATCCTCTTTTGTAGTGAAATTATGGAGTATGATTCTCTTCCCTCCTATTTCTATTCCCTTCCCTCCCCTATTTTCACAGTGTTCTTTTTGTCTCTCTCTCTAATAAAAAATCAATATAAGATGTTGATGTGGCTTAATTGTAACCATTTAAATAGAAGGGGAGGGAAAGGGAGATATATTAGAAGGGGAGGCAATCCTCCTCCTAAAACTACTCAGCCTATTATGAAGGAAGTTGTCGATAACAACGTCTCATGCAATTTAGCAGAAGGAACTTTTCCCAAAAAGTCATCTTTAATGACTTGTAGCCCAAATAAGCCCAAGACGACAAATTGGCAGCACTGCACAGTCAGCCTTCTTTAATTCACCATAATCAAACAGCTTGGAGATTGATACAATTATTTTGAAAGACTCACAAATCCACTCCAACTAGAATTACTCCAAAGTTCCTTCATTTTATAGCTTTTTGGTCAAAGTAGATTTACATGTCTTGCAATTATTGAAATATAAAACAAATTTATTAAAATTCTCTCAAAATAATCAATAAATTTTAACTAAACTTACGGTAAAAATATAAAACAGTGTCGACTCATCAATCTACTTCCTACCAATGTTTTGGTATTGCTTTATTGCCATCCAATTATTAATAGCGGATCCATGTATGATGTGCTTAGTTACTCAATTGCTTTGCTAGATATTTTTAGGTTGTTGGCCTGGTTGTGTTGAATACTTACTTGTCAAGACTTCTAAACATACAGGAATTAAAAGGACAAGCACGATTTAGTATGCAATAATGAACTTAATTAAATTTTAGCTGTCAAAAACTTTCACTTGCCTTCTCTCTATATATCTGTAAATCGTCGATACAGATGGTCTGCCAATTTTATCCAATTCAGGTTGCTATCAATTTTTCTAACCTACATTTGACTCTCTCTCTCTCTCTCTCTCTCTCTCTCTCTCTCTCTCTCTCTCTCTCTCTCTTATTTTGTATATTTATGATATTTTTGGCTAAAGATAATATTCACTTTATAGGTCCGTACTTTTAATTAGATTTCTTGACCTGAACTTTGGAGACAAGGCCTTACTTTGAAAAAATATTTTGTAATATAACCAATTGGAACATTCGGTCAAACAGTGAAGTAGTAGCAAGCAAGTAGCAAGGCAAGAGTTGTGCAGAACTTTTTCAAACTGGTCCTAAATATACAAACACACATATATACTCCCCTCCCTGTTTAGTCCAAGACATTTCCTGTGAGAAATCTAGAAAATCTTTACCCAACTTGCATTTGACAACAAATAAATAACCCCACCACTACTTAGATCCACATGAGAGCTACAGAGTGTGAGAGTTATTTAACACATCTAGCTCCATGTGAGGAGCATAAGGTACTCCCAATCATATGAGTATTGAAGTATATTGGAAATTTTTGGAAACAAAACATTATATTAGGATTTTATGACCGGAAATTGCTATAATCCATAGCTAGTTATATTCTAAAGACAAAGGGCTATTTTTGAAGTGCTTTTAAAATGATTGAAAGTGTTTTTAGACAAAAAAAAATTTAGGTTCCAAAAGTGCTTGAAATGCTTTCTACTTCTTCCAAGAAAAACTTAAGTACTTTTCTAGGATTCACTTGCATTTTTACTAAGAATTGGTTCCAAAAATATTTTCACAAAAAACGTTTTCAATCATTTTAAAAGCACTTACAAAGGAGCCCATAAGCACCAACCCTCTTGTTAGCTAGGAAGGATATCACATATATAGTTAAGATCCTGTTAACTAGATTGTAAATCCAGACTATTGGAATAACATATTACAAATAAACCTGATTTTTTTTTCACTTGGATCCCTCATGCCTGCCACTGAAAGTAGAAATTTATTTCAATGTTCTGCAGTGAACCCATTTCTCTACTCCTATCGGAAGTGCTTTTGTAAATACTTTTGAAGTTTGAAAATTACGTGGCTGTCAAATATAACATAATTAAACTGTGCAGAAGAAGAAAACTTTCAAAAGCATGCTTTCGAGAAATCAGTATTATTTGAAGTTTGATTTAAAAAAATAAATAATGCCAGGCCTTAAAATAAATGCACTTTGGGACACGAATAATGCCAACACTATAACATCAGAGTATATATATCAACTTGACTTTACTTTGAAATAGTTCAAAAGGCAGTTTGATTTTGAAACAAACGAGAATATTTCATGTTGGTGATAAATTCGAAATTAAGTGCTTGTCTGACCTCTTCACCTATTACCAATTGTTTTTCAGTTGAATTCTCTCACTCTAACAAACTGAACCCCTTCAAACTTCCTTCAGTCTTCTTAGTCTTGTTGGACGTTAGAGCCTCCAATGGCTAATAGGTTTAGACTGTTACTAAGGATTTGCATGGAGTATAAGTAAGGTTAGGGTTTAATTAATAGTTATAGCTTATACCTCAAGTACAGTTAATATTCCGGGTTTCCTTGGAGAATAAGGGCTCCTGATTCTATCATATTTTGAATGAGATTTGGTGGATCAAATCCTTGACTGCAAAGAATCCTAATGATATCATTATTGGAAGGTTCATTATGGTTAATTTGGTATAAATACTGAGGATAGGTTTGAGTTATACAGTGGTGGTGAGTGTACAGAAGCCCTAGCTCGAGTTCTTGCTGCCGTTCGTCTTCACTGTGCCGTCAAGGATGACTTCACAAGGTTTGTTTCTTATGGTGTTTTGATCTGCATGAACCAGTTATGTTTTACAGATCTAACTTTATTCGCAAAAGGAAAAGGACATTCTCTGAATAGATTTCTGGTGTAACTTAATACCAAACTTAGTATTATGGATCTAGACCACCACCATATTCTTTCATAACTAATCAGTAATTCCTAATCACCACTAAGCTTAATTGGCATGAGTTTACTAAAATTTCTGTCTCAGATCAATGTTCTTGAAATCTAGGGAATAGAGATATTGCATGCTTGACTTAAATCTCTTATGATGATATAAACTTTGAAAACTTTCCCAAGGTAATCAATTTCGATGTACATTGACCATCCGAGGGAGAGGGGACCTCTTTAGCATCTTCTATATAATGAAACGTAGGTCCATGAGAATCATCTATACACTTCAAAAAGGAGTATCTATTGTTCAGAAAACTCAGTCACACCAAATCAATTGCCTCCAAGATCCTTTTTCTCTATACGCAGCTCACAAAGTAACCAACTGGCCAGGGCAGGGCTTATACAACAAGACGTTTCGTTCCTCGGTTGGTCAGTAACTAGGTTGAAGCCATTCCAAGCCAATTGGATCGAACAAAATTTGTGTACGCTTAATTATTGCTTGCAGCACTATGCCATTGCGTAACGTAAACAACGTAATGTTACAGTGCTGTTCTACCAACTTGCATGATGTACTTGTCCCATATGTCGCTGATTTATTTTCCTTTTTCCCATTATTACTTGCATATATGCATAATATAGTCCGTGCGATACTCAAATTGTATCTATGTGTGTGTGTGTGTATGTATGTATGTATATATATGTTGGAGGTATATCAACAATCTGTGATAAATTTATATATGCTAATAAATAATAAATGCTAACAACTAATTAACAGTGTATGAACAATGAAATAATATTAAACAGAAATATTGAAGATCGAGGCTTGCGTACCGCAATATCCTTGAAACAGAAATTTCGTCTCTACTCAGTGCTTGTAGTTCTACGGACGTCTAGTTTACCAAGATTCAACGATCAAGTCAGAATTCCAGCACCAGAAACTTGACTTCAAGCAAATTTCTGCGTGGTTCTCTCAGAAAGGATATTTGTGATTGTAGAAGAAGAATGTTAATTTTCTGTGTTCTAAATGCCATGCAGATGGATGTATATATAGTATGTTTATGCCTGTTTGCAATAGGTATGGAGAAGGGATGCATCTTCTCAAATGGGTGTTTGCTTTCTGCGTTCTTTCACCACACTTCAGACTTCATTTGAAAGGATCAGAGGGGTGTTTGCTTTCTGCATTCTTTCACCACACTTCAGTTCTTTCACCACACATCAGACTTCATTTGAAAGGATGAGTTTGTTGGTAAAAAAATAATTAATTAAATAATTAGAGCCCGAGCCCGAGCGCCAAGGCCCAAGCTCAATGTACATATATATATATATATATATATATATATATATTATCTGACAATACTAAGGGGGCCGGTGGCGAGGAGAAGAGAGAGAGTTGTGTTTGTAGAATCATAGGGGAATATGTGTGTATTGTTATCTCTCCTACATTGTGCCTTTATTTATAGTAAAAGAGGAAAGAAGATATTCCTTCTTCCTCAAGGAATACAAGTCCATATAGAAAAGGATAACTAGAATCAAATCTAATCTAGGATTTACACAATCACACTTAAATTAGGAATGCTTACAACACTCCCCCTTGAGTGTGTAAATACTTAAGGTAGATTCAGCATCATGCAGAAGTTGAGGAAGTCGACTCATCGGCACTAATTCTAAGGAACAATGCTTATTCTCAATAAGGTAGGAACTTGCATAAGTTAGTAATTCTCACTAAAAAAAAACCCTAAGGCTATGGAAAAACCCCGAGTAGGGACAAAATCCATAGTCCAAGGAAAAATGTGTGAAAAATGCAAAGTAAAAAAAAACGTCTACAGGACGTCATCAGGGATATGACCAACCCAAGGTAGGTGCCTCATTAAAACCTAGTTAGGTAGCAAAAACTCAGTGGGAAAAAATGCTCCTAATTTTAGGGAAAAAGAGTACATTAAGGCCAAACAAGTATCTTCAGAATACCCTTTTGAGTTTGACACAATTCTAAAAAGAAATAGCAATGTTACAACTCAGAAAGTTTACGCATACCAATTCCATGAACAAGCTTCTGAAACATCGTCTTCGACAGTGATTTGGTGCAGAGGTCGACCATATTGTCTTGTGAATGGATTTGCATGACTTCAATCTTCTGATATTTTTGTTGTTGATGTGAAAGGAAGAACTTCGGTGCAATGTGCTTGGTGTTGTCTCCTTTGATGTAACCCTTCTTAAGCTATTCGATGCATGTTGCGTTATCTTCAAAGATCGTCGTCGGGAAATCAATGGCCGGATAAAGATTGCAGGAGCTTCGAATATAGCCCACTACTGCTCTCAACTAAAAGCATTCTCGAGTTGCTTCATGTAAGGCAAGAATTTCAGCATGGTTAGACGAAGTGGCAACTAAGATTTGTTTAGTTGACCTCCAAGAGATTACGATGCCTCAAACGGCAAAGACATAACCTGTTTGAGAACGAGCCTTGTGCAGATCAGACAAGTATCATACTTTGGCATAACAAGCAAGGCGAGAATCGACTCGAGAAGCAGAGGGTGCGGCATCACTCGAGGATCTGTATGGATGGAACAAGCCCAAATCCATAGTACCCTTAAGGTAACGGAAGATGTCTTTCACACCAGTCCAATGTATGTGTGTAGGTGCATTACTGTATCTTGCCAAAAGATTAATAGCGAAGGAGATGTCGGGTCTAGTGCATTGAGCTAAGTACAATAAAGCGCCTATCGCACTTAGATAAGGAACTTCAGGCTCCAAAATCTCTTCATCATCCTCCTTCGAATGGAAGGGATCTTGTTTTGCATCTAGCGAACGAACGACCATTGGAGTACCCGAAGGCTTCGCTTTATTCTCATTAAAACAGCGCAACACCTTCTGGGTGTAGTTCGATTGATGTACTAGGATTCCATCTGAACAATGCTCTATCTCAAGACCGAGACAGTATCAAGTCTTACCTAGATCTTTCATCTCAAATTTTGACTTTAGGTGCGTGGTAGTTCCTGCGAGCTCTTCAGGAGTTCCAATAAGATTCATGTCATCAACATATACTGCAACAATTGCAAATCCAGAATGTGACTTCTTAATGAACACATAAGGGCATATTTCATTGCTCACATATCCTTGACTAGTCAAATACTCACTTAGACTGTTATACCACATTATTCTGGATTGTTTCAAACCGTAGAGTGAATGCCTCAGCCGAATTGAGAACGTGTTTTGGGGTTTGGAAATATTTGAACCAATCAATGTAAGTCATTCAGAAACTTTCATGTAAATTTTCGTATCAAGATCCCCATAGAGATACGCGATTACTACGTCCATCTGCTGTATACTCAATTTTTTGGAAACTACCAAACTAATAAGGCAGCGAAAAGTAATCACATTCATAACTGGTGAATAAGTTTTGTCATAGTCAATCCCGGGGCATTGTGAGAAGCCTTGTGCAACAAGACGAGCTTTGTAACGCACAATCTCATTCTTCTCATTACGTTTTCGAACAAAAATCCACTGGTAGCCAACAGGCTTCACATATGGAGGAGTATGAGCTACAGGTCCAAACACTTTACGTTTCACAAGCGAATTGAGTTTGAATTGGACTGCTTGTTTCCAGTTTGACCAATCAGTTCTACGTCGACATTCATCACCAAAGCGTGGTTCAATGTCATCACTAAACATGATCTCAGTGACTAATGAAAATGCTAATGCTAATGCTAATGCATCATCGACAATAATCTCATTTCTGCGCCACACATCATCTAAGCTAGCATAATAGACCGAAATCTCACGATTCTCAGGAGGAGGATTCGTCTCTTCAAGGATGCTTCCATAATCTAGAATTTCCTCATGAGCTGGATAAAATGAGTAAGCGATAGTCGGATTCACGCTAGGCTCTTCAGGACCTTGGGCCGTGGATTTCCTCTTCCGGGGGTGTGAATCATTTGAACCAATAGGTCTGCCATGCTTTTGTGTAGGGGTAGATGATTGGCTAGCCGCTAATGTACGTGGATCACCAAGATTGGCGTTCCGGGCTTCCAAGAGGGCAGTCCATCATACATTTGGTACATCATTTTTTGCAGGCATATTCGCAGTTGGAATGTGTGATCTTGTCACACGCGCTAAATCGGTGAAAGCATTTGGCATGCTCTAAGCTATGATCTGGAGATCTAATATGCGCTGCACTTCAGTTTCAGATTGAGTGGTGCGGGGATCTAAATGAGACAAAGTGGGAGTCGTCCACGATAATTCGCGTCGTTCATTAGGAATGTTGACGTTCTTATCTCCTCATAACGACATGAAGACTGTCTCATAGAAGTAACAATTCACAAAACGAGCGATAAACAGATCGCCTGTTAAAGGTTCTAAGTAACGAATAATCGAAGGTGAATCATATCCGACATAGATTCCCATCCTTCGCTGATGCCCCATTTTTGTACGTAAGGGCGGCGAGATCGGCACATATACTGCATAACAAAAAACCTGCAGATGCGATATGTCAGGTTCGTATCCGATAACTAACTGAAGGGCACTGAATGGTTGTGTCGTAACAGGTCTCATGCAGACTAACTTTGTTGCATGCAATATTGCATGGCCCCAAGCAGCGGTTAGGAGCTTGGTACGTATGACCAATGATCGAGCAATCATTTGTAAGCGCTTAATGAAAGCCTCTGCCAGGCCATTCTGGGTGTGAACATAGGGTACGTGATGTTCAACTTTAACCTTAACTGACATGCAATAGTCATCAAAAGTTTTAGATGTGAATTCTCCAGCATTATCCAATCGGATAATCAGGGTGGTGAACCCTGAGGTTGATAACATGAGCCAACAGTTTAGAGAATACAACGTTCCTTGTGGACAACAAGTGCATGTGTGACCAACATGTGGAAGTGTCAACCAAAACCATAAAATATCTAAATGGTCTGTATAGAGGATGAATCGGTCAACAAATGTCCCCCTGAATCCGTTGTAGAAAAATGGGAGGATTCGAATGAATCTTGTCATAAGAAGGCTTAGTAATAAGCTATGCCATAGAACATGTTTGACATACGATTCCTTGGATCGAACCTAAACTTTGGGTTAGTGGATGCCCATGTGATGATTTGAGGATTCGGCACATCGTTATTCATCCAGGATGTCCTAAACGGTCATGCCAAAGTATAATTTCGTGCACGGTCCCAGTAGTAGGGCTGGCCACATAGTGGCATTCTATTTGGTGTATGGTCATAGTATATAGACCACTCGGGATATGCTCTATCTCCTCTAGAATACGCTTCTGGCCATATTCGTAGGAAGTTATGCACAAAAATTTAACTCTGTTTTCTACGTGGGTTTCAGCATGGTAATTGTTATCTCTAATATCCTTGAAACTTAGCAACGTTCTTCCGAAACGTGGAGAATAGAGTGCCTCATCAATGGTCAAGATTGTACCATTGGACAACATTATACGTGCTTTACTGTATCCTTCTATCAGGTTGGATGGGCCTGAAAAAGTTGTTAGATGTGCATTCTTAGGTATGAAGTTAGTGAAATAGATTCGTTCACGTAAAACGGTGTGCGTGGTTGCACTATCTGCCAGACAACTAACTTTCCCACTAGTCATACCTGGAATGAAAAATTAAATTGAATCGATCATATGCATAAAAGTTCTTAAAACAAATATCAATTCAAAGTAATTTCATTTATTCAAGGATGATAATTAATTAAAACTTAATATCAAAAAACAAATCACCAATCAATAATCCAAACATAAAGGAAAATTGTTCAAAAATCAACCAAAAAAACAAGGGAGGGGTTTGGCCACTCAGTGGAATTCGGCCCTAATTGTCTTATTTCGACAAAAAAATAAGTCTATGTCTAAGATTCTAATCTTCCATAGGGGTGGTATCCTCTTGAAAGCCAAAAACCTCTATTTTTGTAGTCTTCGATTTGTCCACTTGCACAAAGTTTGATTCAAACTTCTTACGACGAGAATGATATTCATCTACAACCTTTTTGGGAGCGCGGCAAACATGGGACCAATGGTCCTTTGAACCACAGTGATAACACATATCTGCATCTATGGTTTCAGGTGCTTTGCCCTTATTCTTGAAGTTCGGGGCCTTGGGAGCGAGCTTTGAGCGCTTGGGGGCTTTGTTTCCTTTCGTGGATGGGCCTTGACTCTGTTGACCTTGGTGGGATGGTTTCTGGCCGCCACTACCACGCCTCTTTTGGTGTTTTGGGTGCTTGTTCGTGCTATAATATGTTTCAGGCACAACAGTAGCCCCAGTAGGTCGAGCTTGATGATTCTTTATCAACAGCTGGTTCTGCTTTTCAACAATAAGTAAAACATAGATCAAATTCGAGAACTTAGTAACTTCTGAGCTCTATATTGTTGTTGCAGGACAATAGGTCGAATAGATCTTCTCTAGGAGATCCTTTTCAGTCAAAGTTTCATTGAAAAACTTGAGAAACGATCGGATTCGACGAACTTCATAATTATATTCATTCACATACTTAAAGTCTTGGAAGCGTAAGTGCTGCCAATCGTGTCTTACTTCAGGCAAGAATATATCCTTTTGGTGATCAAAACGATTAGCCAAAGCGACCTATAATGCACGTAGATCCTCTTCAGCAAGATACTCAGCTTGCAGAGCGTCATGGATATGTCTTCGGATGAAGATCATAGCAGTGACTTTTTCAGCTTCGCCAACTGGCTCATCTGTTGCTTCTTCAATACCAGGATGCAAGTTCTTTGCAGTGAGGTGAAACTTCACATCTTGAACTCACTTGAGGTAGTTCTTTCCAGAGACCTCCAAAGCGGTGAAGTCGAGTTTGTTCAAATTCGACATATTCCTATCACAAAATAGATGGACAAGACATGGTTAGTGTAATGGAGAAAAATCAATCCATTCACATAATAGTAGAACATACAGGTTATAATAGACATGTATTGGTTTAATTTTACATGAAAAAACTTCGGGTTTTCATGGGTGATGTTTTTAAGTGAAAACTTCAGGTTTTCAAACAAGGCATATTTATAAGAAACTTTGGGTTTTAAAATAATTATGAACTTCAGGTTCATATATTCCTGTAGTTAAACACAAATATATATGAAACAAATATACAAAAAATAGATTTTTTAGGCTTACAATTATAATTGAATTAAATTATTTGGACTTCGGGCCAAATTAAAATGTGCGTGAAAAAATATAAAACCCATTGGGACTAAAATAATTAGGCGAATAAAATTCGGGGCTCAAAACATAAATAAGCCCACGTGGGGCTATATAAACATGGGTTCGTGCCTTGTAGGCAAAAAAAAAAAAAAAAGGATTGGGGCCCCGGGTAGGGCTGCAAGCCCACGGGGTGAGGTAGAAACCCCAGCTACAGCTGGGTTTCAAATTTGGACCGAAGGGAAGGCATGGGAGCAAGCCCAAAAGCTTGCGAGTTGCGAGGGACACCTCAACTGCAATGGACTGGCGTTATGCATAGCAGATAGTGGATCGTGACATGGGGCCCATCAAGCTAGACTTGATGGCAGTGGACCGAGAAATACGACTTCAAGCCCGTGGCTGCCGCACAAGCCCAGCAACCATAAGTGTTGTAGTATGCATTGGGAAGGAAAGCCCAGCCAACTGAGCTAGTTGGATGGCTAAAGGCCAAGGTCAGCATGCATGGGTTCGGGGCTTCAGGTCCCTGCTGAGGTGAAATCCAGGCCGTGTCCTGGTGCTGAGAGGTAGCGACACCTTATGGGTGTCGGTTTCAAGGTTGTTGGGTTGGGAGCAAAAGTTACAACTGTGTTTTTGGCTCAGAGGCCCATCGACAAGGATGAGAGAGTGCACGGGTTCGAATGAACCCTAGGTTTCCTGGAATTTTTATTTTATTTTAATTCAATTTGATGGAATTCATATAATTTAATTTAATTCAATGTGATGCATATACAAAAATATTTTATTCAAATAATGGCTAATATCAAATTCACATAATTCAACAATTATGATGATGAGGCATACACAATTGATGTAGAATCTAAAATAAGTAAAATGTAAAGTTAGGTCATGCATCATGGTGAATGTTCATGCTATCAGGGTTGCAAAAATATCGAGATAAAAACCGTTGTTTTGAAAAAAACCTGATTGCGTGATGATATGGACGAACTGGTTTGATATAGAAAAATTCTTCAACGTCGGATTCCTAAGCGCAGCGGTAGGAGCATTCTGATAGTGTGTTGTGGTCTATTTTATCTGACAATACTAAGGGGGCAGGCAACAAGGAGAAGAGAGAAAGAGAGAGAGAGAGAGTTGTGTTTGTAGAATTATAGGGTGGTCTATTTTATCTGACAATACTAAGGGGGCTGGCGGCAAGGAGAAGAGAGAGAGTTGTGTTTGTAGAATTATAGGGGAATATGTGTGTGTTGTTATCCCTCCTACATTGTGCCTTTATTTATAGTAAAAGAGGAGAGAAGATATTCCTTCTTCCCCAAGGAATACAAGTCCATATAGGAAAGGATAACTAGAATCAAATTTAATCTAGGATTTACATAATCACACTTAAACTAGGAATGTTTACAACAATATATTAATTATATATTAATTATCACTTAATTAACACACCGCAAAGCCCAAACCCAAGGTTGAGCTCAATGTTGTTTTCTATGGTCCATCACTCCAATCACTTTCTAATAAGGATAAAGCCTTATAAAGTGAGAAAACTTTTTGGTAGTGATCAATGTAGAACAATGAAATTTCTACTCAAACTTCAAAATTTCCAACAATATATGTGTGTGTATATGTGTATATATATAATACTTTAATTTGCATTGAACCATGCATACTGGCCTCAAATATTATGAGAGTACTGCATGCGTGGCCTCGAATTTTATTTATACTAAAACATTTTTAATTTTTTTTAATAACGAATGGTGTTCGTTTGCAGGTATTAATTTGCATTACGTATTTGTAATACATGAGAGGGATCTTGATGTTTTTCTTCGAGTACTCTTGCGGGACCTTGATACCAATCGGGTGAGACTCATCATAACACAATGCATGCACGGTGAAATTACAAGAACTGTATCAATAAAACTTAATATTGACACAACACAAATTTCACGGAAGCAATCTTAAAACCTTGCAACAAACATGAAAGCAATCCTAAATAGGAAAAATTAGTCAAGTTTGTACTCATTAATTTTTTATAAAAAAATTTCAATTTTTTAATTTTATATGTATCCATTCTTAAATATACCAATTTGTTAAAAATGTACCCTTTTTTTATATAAAATTTCATTCAATCTTTTCTCTAATCCATTTTAAAACTTATATGGGTACATTCTATTTCATTGATTTGAGAATGTATCCATGTCAAGTTTAATAGAACAAATTTAATAATATTATTAAGGCTAATTTTTTTTCTTTTTGCTTTTGAAAAATGTACCCATACTTTGGTAAAATAAATTTTTGGTTAGTTTTGATGAACGTACCATGTACACACACACACACACACACACACACATATACACTCACAATATATTGGAGAGTTTAATTCATCTTTAATATTTTTAATCCCATCAAATATGGGTTTCATTTAAAATCTCATTAATATAAATAACTACAAATTTTTTTTTAACTTAAAAATATAATAACCTACATAAAAATATATTTATCGCATATAAGTTAAAAACCACTACAATTTCAGTTAAAGAACATTGATAGTTAGAGACCGCATCAAAAGTGTCTCTAATTTTTATTCTACTAAAAAATACCTAATAATATATCAAAATCGATACTCTAACATAATAAGAAACCAAAGTTGCCAATTGACTTGCTAACTTTTCCAATAGTTTCTTCTGGCTTTCGATTTTTTTTTCACCTTTTATTTCGAATATACTTGCAAAGTAAAGAAAAGAAAAGAATCTTCAGTATCCAAGTTCTGCTAGGCTATGAGATCGAAATAATGCATGCCTATAACCTAGTAGGCAATTGTGCTCTTATTCATGTGGTGGACCTAGGTAGCTTGTTGTGGGTTTGAGATCCAATGGGGTCAACAAGAAATTAGAACAGTTTCCCCACTAGCGAGTGATTCTGAGACCATGTGATTGTTATCAGACTCAAGTAAAGGTATTCTCCATTGCGATTAAGAGCTAATTTTAATGAGGTTATTTGTCTAATAAATGTTTATCTGTGTTTAAAAAATAAATTATCCGTTTAATACAATTTTTTATGAATTAGTAATAAAAGAGTATTGTTCATTAAAAAAATAAAATGAACGACATTCTGTCAATTTTCATTGACATTCATAAGTCGGATAATAATAGTGAAGGTTTTCGAAGGCTTGCAGATATATTACGCTTTATAATGGTTAGTCCTTCTATTTTTTTTGGGAGTTATTATTTTGGTTAGTCAACGAAGCTCTCATGATTGCTTTAATGATACGGCTAGGGTTTTTAGAAAGGGGTGTGATATCCACACATTCCATTTTACTTCTCACATACCCTTCTAATTTTCGGCCGTCGGATCGGATGAATTGAAGAAGTTCAACGAACAGAAATTAACAAGGGGTGTGTGAGAAGTAATTTGGGGTGTGTGAATAGCACACCCCTTTTGGAAAATATATGTTGATTTTATATCAGAGCCAAAGTGTTTAGTTCGGTTGGAAGCAGAACCGTCAGAAGACAAGTATCGAATCCAAATCGAACTAGAACATGTTCAGTTCAGAAAACAAGTATTTAAATCAAACAAAAATAGCTGGTTTGGTTAGTTTTTCCTAATTGTATAATAGAAAGTTGAGGTTCCACTATAAAACCAATTGGCAATATAGGAATAGCTCAATTTACTTATAAGCACATGTAAGAGATCTTCTCTTCTCATCAATGTGAGATTCATTCTCAACACGCCCCCCCACGTGTGGTATTTTTTTAAGTCTAATACGTAGACAACACAACTTGGGTGAATGGAGCCCGTGTGGCCATTAGGCTTCACATGTGAGACACTTGATAAGAGTATAACAAGCTTATGTAACGACCCGTTTCAAAAATTTCCTTTTTATTAGTTAAAATTTCGAAATTATCCCTATTGACGGGAAAGTTGACTTTCGTTTTTACACGTGTTATTATTTTGCGTTTATTTTATTTCCATAATTCTCGTCAATTCGAACACGTAGGCGCAATCAAAATTTAATTCGGAGCTAAAACGACGCTTCTACTATTTTGAACGTTACGGGGAATTTGGTAAATTTGCAAGTGGAGATTTTTCCCCACTTTGGGCCTCTACATGGCCGACACATGGCACTCATTTATGGTGCCCTTTTTTTTTTCATGTGAACCCTTGCTCTCTCTAGAACACTCTCAGTCACTCTCTCTACTCTCTCCTCTCCGGCGAACAGACACCCACACCCACAAACCAACAAACATCACATCCATACCATTATCACCTAGACCTCATTTTTCTCCCTCACCTCTCCGATCTCATTCTTTCTCTTTCTCAACACTATGCACCATCACTGTGCACGTGTTTGTCCTACAAGGTAAGTCGAACTCACCCCTAAATATTCCTAGATCGGGTTAAGTAGGATGTTTAGGTAATTTTTGAGGCATTTTTTTGGCGGTTTGAACGCAGGGATAGCTTGGAGAAACATTTCTCAGTTTTAAGGTGAAGGTTCGTGAGTTCAAGTCATTTTTCAGCTGATCTTGACTTCAACTCAACCCTATCTTGGTATGTTCTTGTTCTTTATCTTCATATCTTTATTTTGGTTGTTGAATCATTGAAAATGGTGTAAAATTGAGCTCGATCGGAGCTTGGAAAAAGCTGCCCAGATTTCGGTCGAACCCACGGCCTGGAACCGAGTTGACCCGACCCGTGACCCTACGACCCAACTTTAAACCTAGCCCAAAACCTTGGACCTATATAGCCAAGCCCAAAACAGAACTAGGCCCAAACCCAATCTTAAAACTGGCACATCCACTTATTAGCCCAAGCTCAATCCTTTGGGCCTAAACTAAAGCCCAGAACCCAAATTGAGAACTGACCCAGTCTAGAAATCCAGTTCCACAGTCGGCGCGTGGGTGTGCGTGATGATCGGCACGTGAAGCACACGCGCCTCTGCAGGAGGTACTGTGCTTTGCCGCCATCCAAGGCAGCACCATTGACTTTTTAGGCGACCCAACTCGGCGCGTGGTGGCATGTGGCTGACCGGGTCAGTGCCTTGTGGCGGCTCATGCGGCAAAGCATGGGGGAACCTGAGGTTTCTTTTTAGATTTTTTGACGTCCCAAATCTGAATTCGCTATTCGTTTTCTGAAATTCCATCATTTTAGTAGAGTTTTATTAAATGTACTCTCATTGTGTTAAGGTGCATCGGTTCGAAGTGACCTAGTCCTCCCTAATTTGAGTGGCTCTCCGATAGTGGAATACTTGTGAGTGGACCCCTTCTTAAATTGCATGTTTTATAAATTATTAGGCTTGCATGCATCTTATATCTTATGAGTTGAATATGTCTTTCTATTATGTTTATTAAATTTATATACTTATAAATTTACCTTCGGGCAGCGATATTCATTCTTGAGTACTATTTATACGCAATGATTTTATGAACGTTTGCATGACATACAGAGTTTTTAGAAAAACCTATATGTAGTATTATATATATATATATATAGATACGAGTCTTCATAACAAGGGGTAAGTACGTCCAGATAAATGGTTTTCGTATTATTAGTATTAATATAAATTATCGTCCACTCAACTTTTTTGCTTTGCGTCCCCTCAAGACATAGCGAAGAAGAGTACGACCTGAGCTTTGAGGCTTTTCCCTACTAGTAATCTTGCATCTTTCTACTTGAGTATGGATTTCTTTCACAATCATTGTTACTTGTTGTTTTACTTTGTTCTGGCACTTTCGTTTAGTAGTATGCTCTGGACATATTCATGATTGTTGAGTACCTTATTTCGTTCATGCTTAAATCAAATATATTGTTATTATTGCTTCTTAAAGTTGCATTTACATTGTGAATGTTGTTTCTTGCATAATTTTTGTGTTGCTTGTTCCTTTATGTTCTCACTGATTCACACTCATGACTTTCGTCACCCTTGAGTGTCGGCCAAACGTGCAATCCAGGTGTCATTTGGATATTTGGGTTGGGGTGTGTCAGTTTAATAGTTTATGATCATATGGTTGTAATAGTGACAAGTGTAATCATCTTGTAAGCTTTGTAATAGCTTAGGGAGTAAGCAATCTAGTTAGATATATATTCCTGATAACTACCATTGTAATTAGTTAAGAAAAACATTTAATGAAAAATATCTCCTTCTGTCTAAAACCTCTCTCTCTCTCTCTCTCTCTCTCTCTCTCTCCGAATGCTCTTTCTTCTTCTACAAGAATACAATTCTCCATCTTTGTCTTTACATTTACATGGTATCATTCGCCGGAAAAGTTTCGTGCTTGACAGTTTATTGATCTAGGTTCTTCAGCTTCCGCAATGATTCTCGATTTAGGGTTTATGACTACCCTCTCTTCTCTGTTTCTCGGTGCTCATAATCTTGCACACTAGGTGTTTGATCTTACATCTCAAAGACTTTTTCTCTGGGTTCTTGATTGTTATTCAATGATGGCGACTGTGACACAATTGCATATTCTTTAATCTCTTACTACTGCTCTAATTTCATCAGTTTCTTCATCCGTATCTACAAAACTTGATGATTCTACCCACTTTACATGGCATTTCCAGATGGAACTTCTTCTGGAAGGACATGAAATTATGGGTTTTATGGATGGTACAAACCTTTGTCATGCGCTTTGATACTCAAAATTCAAGTGATTCCACTATGTTGTCAAGTGATTCTCCTCCAAGACTTGACAGTGATGCATTCAAGATTTGGAAGATGCATGATAAAACTCTAATGTAACTCATCACTGTAACATTATCTCATTATGCAACACTATCTGAGAGATGGTTGCTAAGAAATTACTTCAAGTTCATTTTGTCTCTTCAAATCAACAATTTGCTAATATTCTTACTAAAGGGTTGTCTACTCCATTGTTTCAGACACACTGCTACAATCTCAAGTTGAGTAAATCCTATCCTGTGATTGAGGGGGATGATAAAATTATAACAAGCTTAATAGCTTATGATTATATAGTTGTAATAGTGACAAGTGTAATTATCTGGTAAGCTTTGTAATAGCTTAGGGAGTAAGCAATCTAGTTAGATATATACTCCTAATAACTACCATTGTAATTAGTTAAGAAAAACAGTTAATGAAAAATATCTTTCTCTGTCTAAAACACCTCTCTCCCTTGAAATACTCTTTCTTCTTCTGCAATAATACAATTCTCCATCTTTGTCTTTACATTTACAACACCCTGCTCTAATATCATGTAGAAATTGAGGTTCCACCATAAAACCAATTGACAATATGAGGAGTAACCCAACTTATTTATAAGCCCACACAAGGTCCCTTATCTCATCAATGTAGAATTCATTCTCAACAGGCCCCCTCACGTACTTGTGGTGAATTTTCAAGCCTAACTTAGGGACAACACAAATCGGGTGACGTGGAGCACGTATGGCCTTTGGATTTCACACAAGGGACAATCGGCTCTGATAACATGAAGAAAGTTGGGGTTCTACCATAAAACTAATTGACAATATGTGGACTAGCCCAACCTACTTATAAATACATGCAAGGTCTCTACTCTCATCAATGTAAGATTCATTCTCAACATACACGATGTTTGTCCAACCATAGTGGCAATTGAGATAGCCAATAAGAAGACTCGATATACCTCCAAAAATTGTTTCCCTACAAACATGTCCGAATTTCTAAGAATAAAAACCCATAATCAATTCATTCCACACTTTGAAAGCCTTTCACTTCAAACCAAACCACCAACCCATCCCCACACCCAACTCCAGCAATTTCTTGGTTATAAAAAAAAAAGAAAAAAAGAGGAGTGTTATAAAAATTGTTCAAATTGACCAAAACTCATCGTTTAGTCCCCTCACTTTTACTTTTAAAACTAATTTAGAAGACCAAATTTATCGTTTTGGTCCCTCACTTTAACTTTTAAAGGCCTAATTGACCAGTCCCTTCTTCAATGCTGGGTTTGGAGGGCATGACCAAAGATTGGATGATTTTGGCTTTGGGGATTACACACATGGGTGTTCACGTAGGGGCTTGCATTAGAGAATCAAATGTTTCGTGGGCGCTACAAAAAATTATGAAAGCAATTTGTAAGAAGTGGAATTTGGGAAGGTGGGAATAGAAAATGGTGAATGTGAATTAACTTTTCTTATACAAGAAACATCCTAATATTGTTGAATGATGAAAAATACGGTTTATTTCACATAATGGCCTCTTCTAGTTAGGGATCTCTCAACTAATCTTATTTGGGGGACACTTTATGGGACGGCTTCATATTGTTTTTTTTCATAATCTAAATAGTTTACTTTCAAGTCTTCATTCAAAAATCATACAAGCAATGATAATCGTTTGGAAAGAGCTAAATAGTTCGGAGAATTCAAATACCCTGCGTGTGTATGGAGAGGATATATGACATCATATATGTAAGGAAATGATTCCTTTTTTTTTTTTGGGGAGAAAAACTCGTTTTGAAATGTATTATGCGTTCTTTACAATGATCTAAACTATTTACGTTTGACTCTTCATTCATAGATTATTCTTATAAAAACTTGGACAAACTCAAAATTAATTAAATCATTATCATTTTAGTGTTTTCTTGGATTACCAAATTTTATTTCACTAAACGTAAGAAATAATATGTCCAACCGCGGACAAATTTTCAAAAGAAGTAGCTCCGGTGATCTAAGCAATCAACACCATCGAATCTTCAATAATGTGTCCCACAACGGACAAATTTTCAAAAAAAAAATAATAAAAAAAAAAATTCCTTCAACGCGGTTACAATCTGAAGTGAATTGCTCTCCAACAACAAATTTTGAAGTCCCCGACTATTCACAAGAACCAACCCCTCCCTAGCTCCTAAACCCTTAGAAGTGTGTAATGCACTTAAATAAGATTTAAATATCAAAATGAAGTTGGATCTCTTGTATTTACTTTTCATATCTTAGATGAATAAAACAATATGAAGATGACTTCCAACCTTATCTGCTTGGCTTGTCCCACCTGCATACATCTCACTCTATTGCGCAATATTAAGATGACTTCCAACCTTATCTGCTTGGCTTGTCCCACCTGCATACATCTCACTCTATTGCGCCTCTTTTGTTCCCCTCAAACCTTAGTGTGCCATTCTTGCAAGCCAACATACAATTAAAACTCAAAAAATATCGACGTTCGATGATATGGAAATATACCCAGATGTTTGCAATTATTGTATATATAGGTATGCATTTTTGTCTACTGCCCTTTACAACTTTCAAATTTCAATGCAGTGTAGGTACCAATAACTATCAGAAAACGCATTTGATTTAAATAATAATGACTTGAAATGGATGAATTTGATAAACTTTTAAGTTTAGCATGGTCCACTCTTAATTTCACTGATATTATTCCAACTTAACCATATATTACTAGGTGTTGGGCATTATTTTTGGGAATATTAGGGTGGAAACTCCCATTTAGCATGGTCCACCAAATATCACTAATATTGTCCCAACTTAATCATCTATTACTAGGTGTTGAGTTTTATCACAAAAGGCCTTCAGAATATTAGGTTGGAAACTCTCATATACGAATTGTATATTATTTTGTTATATGCCCGATGTGTGATCCTATTCTCCAACACATCCCATCGCGAGTGGTCCACACAGGGTCACAATGAAAACCAATTCCCATGTCGAGAACTGGTCTAGTCTGTACACCGAAGCTAATGCAACTTTTCGAGAGCCAGTCAACATTCATTCTCTAGAGCCAACACAACTTTTTGAATGCCCAGTCATTCAATATCCTTAAGCTGGAACTAGCATAGCTTTTTGAAACCCCAACTTAAGGAGACAAATTTGAGCCTAGGACGTCTAGAGAATAGCTTGCTTTGGTACCATGATAAACATTTTAGGCTCAACATGGGCCACCACCAACATTACCGTTACTGTCCAGACTTAACCACCTATTATTATGTGTTAGAATTTCACACAAAAATTCTCGGTAATATTAGGAATGAAAACTCTCATATATTAATTGTTTATTATTTTAACATACAACTGAGATCTATTCTTCAACAATTCTTTAAACCCTAAACTTACAAACACATTTGAGCAATGATCAACACTAAGACTGAGAGCTTGATATAGTTGACCTAGTTGGCAAAAATCAGTCACACTTCTAACACTTTAACTACTTATACCGCGTCGAGTTTCCACATCAACGTCAATTATATTAACACTTCACTCAAAAGTCTTCAGAGGTTTGGTGGCACAGTTGCCCATTACGATAAGATAAAAAGAATGTTAGGATAAAGCATGCATTATGGTCCTTTTCATGTAAGAGGAACAACAACCAAGTCGATATAATGACTTGAAATGGATGAGTCTGATAGATTTTTTTAGGACTAGCATGGTTCACTACCAAGATCATCGATACTATCTTAACTCAATCATCTATTATTAAGTGATGAATTTGATTACAAAATGCCTCAGAGATATTAGTGATAGAAACTTCCATATAGTAATCATATGCTGGAATCCTTATTCTTCAACATGACTATGTAGAGAGTTCTTTAAACCCTAAACTTACGAACACATTTGAGCAATGATCAACATTGAGACTGAGATTGATATAGTTGACCTAGTTGGCAAAATTCAATCAAACTTCTAAACAAGAATAGCACTTTTAACTACTTATACCGCGTCGAGTTTCCACATCAACGTCAATTATATTTACACTTCACTCAAAAGTCTTAAGAGGTTTAGTGGCACAGTTGATCATTACGATAAAAGAAAGAGAATGTTAGGAAAAGGCATGCATTATGGTCCTTTTCATGTAAGAGGAACAACAACCAAGTCGATCTATGTGTCCAAGTAATGATCGGCTACGTTGGATTAGTATTGAGGACTTTCTTGGCCTTGAAAATTGAAGCGCAAAGGTCAACTCGCAGATTACTTTTCTTAATATAGTTGGTCAGGTCTTTTTGCCAATCAAATGAAAACCACTTTCACTATGATTTGGAGAGGTTTCAATTGTTAAACCAAAGACCAGTCGAAGGGTTCAACATTCACCATATTAACGAAACCCCTTGTAAAGAGCTTCGAGTATGTTAAGATATTCTATATCAAATCTTCAATTTTCAATTTGTTAATTTGTGTTAAAAAGATGTTTGTATCTCTTTAGTGAAGAGGAAAAGGACTGTTGGGTTTAAGTATGGGCAGATCAAGTAGTACTATGTATTTCATTTTGTTTATAATTGAGAAGTCTCGAGTCCAACGCAAATAGATAAATATGACATATAATATAGTAAATTAATTCATTTGTAGTAGACTATACAATATCTGGTGATCAAATGTTAATCAGTGTATGAGAATTATATAGGGTTTGGTAGTAACATAACAAATAGAAATAGCTGAACTACTATGTTTGTCTTTAGGTGTAGGCATCAAGCTGACCGAACCAACTGGATCGACTCAAATCATATTGATCGGTTTGGTTTGTGGCCTTGCAATTCAGCGATGACCATTGTGGCTGTCTGTATTTCTCTGTTGCGGTTATCGTTTATTGTGACAGATCTGTGGTTCTACTAGAGGTTTACTCTTATTTGTTTGTTTGTGCAAAATCACTCCAGATCAATTGATTGGTCACTGGAGCTATGTACCCAATGACACCTTTGTAATTGTTTGTGTTGATTAATGAAATACTATGCTATTGTTTCCTGTCAAGAAAAAAAAATTAAAGTCAAACAATTTAATTAAAACAGAATTGAGATATTTATTTTTCATTTAGTTTGGTTTGGTTTTCATGATTTTGAAAACCGATCAAATCAAATCAAAACCAAACCGATCATGTATCCTTTAATTATTAGTTTATTTAATTTACACATGTCAACATATATATTATAGATAATTTAGAGGTCTTACCATACATATATTATAAGTCTCAAGATATTATAAGTTGTAAAGAGTATTATAATATTCATATGTCTTTAATGCTTATGTAAGGTTGTAACTAATAAATCATTTGCTAGCATGAGATTTCATTTAACTGAAACTCAGTTCTATTTGATTTGATGAATTTTTATGTTCCAGAAAACTTATTCTTTTGATCGAATTGGATTGTGTGAAATATGAGGATATTTAGAAGATTAAAGCTCGTGAAATGTTGAACGCATTTTTATTTATGTGTTGGAATAAGCTTAAATGAATCGAACCACAATGATTTAATTTGATCAATTTCAAATGGTGGTATTGGTCAAAACCGAACCATAATGTTAGTTAGTTCTGTTATATCTTTGGGGATTCATAATGAGGTAAGCCCATTAGAAGCATGCTTTCCTTGTTTGATAGGGATGACTAGTTTGGATAGGACTATTAACTACATTAAGGCATTTTGAAGGAAGAAACGGATGAGAAACTTCCATGTTTTGTCTAAGTTGAAGGCTACCAAGACTTCCCTACTAGTCATTGCAAAAATGGTAGGATTAAAAGAGACAACTTCTTCCATAAGTAATCTTCAACTTGGACGAAACAAGAAAATTGTCATCTATTTCTCCCTTTTAAAATACTTAAATATAGTGAATAGTCATATCCAAGTTAATCCTCCCTGTAGAACGAGACCTCGGAGTTCAATTCTCATTACTACACTTGTTTATAATGAAAAAAAGTAGTTAATACTCAGGTTTGGACAGTCTTCTCAAAGTTTAATTGCTAGTAAAGGACATCTTTTACTCTGCACGAATAAATAAATATATAAAAAGGTCCAACCATGTATGCTTTCCATCATCAAACCCCAAATTGTGTTTCAATTAGTTAGAGTGCCATGACAAAATATATCGAGTACTTCTACACATGGAAGCACGAAAACTTGAAGATTATTGACTACTCAAGCCAAGAAGGAGCCCTACCCTACAAAATATAGATCAAATAAATTTGTATTGTGGGGTTTTAGAGCAATGAAATGTATTTTGCCCCACTGCGTACGGCTTAGACCGAGGAAAATACAAATAAAAGTTTAGGCTTTTTAACCAAAATAGTCTCTGAGATTTGCATAACACATTACTTTGGTTCTTGAAATTGAAAATCAATAGAAATGGTCCTTGAGATTGTCCACCATATATTATTTTGGTTCTTCCATTAAAAACTCCGCTAAGTGTCCCGGAGTTCTTGGCCGAAAGTTTGGGCAATTTTCAAAGCTTCGTAACTCAATCGTTTCTTAACCAAATTCGACTTATAATATATCAAAATGAAGATACGAAAGTGTAGAACAAGAATATACCTATTTGGAAGCCCAATGGTTGCCAAAGATGGCTGGAAAATAGCCTGAAACGTGACTGGTCTGCGGGAAAACTGAAAAACTCGCCGGAAATTGGGTAAACTTTAAACGTTCATAACTTCTACAATACTCAATGAAATTGAGTGATTAAAAAATGAAATTCATACTTCTTGATGAGACAAAGAGAATAGTACCTTTCTTGATGGCTAACTCCCGTGGTTTGGCCAGAAAACGGCTCGAAAGTGGCAGTGTTGGTCTCGAGTTAGCCACTTTCAAGCCGTTTTTCAGCCAAACCATAGCGAATTAGCCATGGAAAAGGTACTATTCTCTTCGTTTCATCGAGAAGTATGATTTTTGTTTTTTAATCACTTGATTTTGTTGAGTATTGAAGAAGTTATGAACTTTTAAAGTTTACCCAGTTTTCTAGTTTTCCCTCGAACCAGTCACCTTTCAGGCTATTTTTCAGCCATCTCTGGCAACTATTGGGCTTCCAAATAGGTATAATATGGTTTAATACTTTCCTATCTTCATTTTGATATATTATGGGTCGAATTTGGTTAAGAAACAATTGAGTTACGAAACTTTGAAAATTGCCCGAACATCAAGCCAAGAGTTTCAGGACACTTAATGGAGTTTTTAACGGGATGACCAAAATAATAGATAGTGGACAATCTTAGAGACCATTTCTATTGATTTTCAACCTTAGGGACAAAAGTGATACGTTATGCAAATCTCAGAAACCATTTTAGCTAAAAAGCCAAAAGTTTATAACATATTTGAAAAGCTGCTTTTGTTGCTTTCGGGTCGGTATCACGACACTTGAAAAGCTGCGTTTGAGCTTGATTCCCATGTTCACTTGGCTTAAACCTTCTGTCAAACAATATCTCTCATTTTGTGATGTTCCTTCAAGGAGCACATATGGAATCCTTTTAGCACCATTTATGTGTTGACAACTTTACCAGCCATCATATAACAATTAGTTTGGATTACTAATATTTGTTCCACCAGATAAAATGCCGAACAAGCGTTGATACCATTTGATCTAGTGACATTTACTCTTTATTTTGTTGATATTTCCAACTCGTTGGATAAAACCAAAAAACGTAGGTTTGAGTATTGCCGATTCAAAGTTCATCTTGATGTGAGAGTATATGAAAAGAAGAAAGTTGAATTATGTAATTAAAGGCCAATGCTAGAGTGGCTAGCATGTAAACAAGAAATCCACATGTTGAAAACGAAATTTTTTAATGTGTCTGGAATACGAGCACATATGTATATGCTATCATATAAGTGGAGGAACAATTGGAAGGAAAAAAAAAAGCTTTCCTTAAAACAAGCAATTTTTTTTAAAACATAGCTCTCTGACATATATAAGACAACCTGAAATATGTAAAAAACTCTAGTACATAATACAATATATAATAAGTAGTAACATAATACTCTGGAATCCGATTCCAGAGCCTACTTCTTAATCACACTCATATACAACGCAAAACATAAGATCGATCTAACAACATGTTACTAGTTATTGGCCAAGAGAGCTTGCGATTGCTTTTCATAGCGGAAGCCAAGTTTCATGGAATCATCAGCAGACCAGACAAAGATACCACCAAGTTTTCCCTCGCTCTTGAGCCTATGGCAGGCTTTAAAAAAACCGTTCTCCGGGGACAATCCGCCGCTCCCGTCACTGATAAAGCTTGCCAAGACTTGTCCGCCATTGTAATTGGAGCTCTGAGTGTTGAAATAATTGATGAACTGAGACACCGTGGTGCCCTGATCGTATGCATAAAATTGGAAGTTGACATAGTCAATCAAATGGCCATAGCTCTTCCACAAGGCCAAGTAGTGGCTCTGAACTTGATCATCGTCAAATGGAGCAATGGAAGCAAATGAGATGATTCCATTGTTCTTTAGTGTTGTTATAAGCCTTCCAATGCACTCGGAAAATGTATCGGGGTCTGCTTGAAAGTGCTCGTAATCAATGTCGATTCCGTCCAAGTTGTACTGCTGGATGATTCTTGTGAGTGAAGAAACAGCATTTGAAACCCAGGAATCAATCGAGGAAGGGTTGAAGTAGGCAGAGCCACTGCCGACACTGTCTCCTCCTAAGCTCAAGGCCACTTTAACGTTAGAATGTTGGTTTTTTATGGAGGAAACTTGGGAAGGGCTAAGGTTGTCGGAGTCCCAAAAGACATTGAATTTGCCATTGGTGGGAGAGGAGCCTGAGGGGTCATAGTCTATGGCAAAGGAGAGGATGAAGTGGAATTCGACATTAGGGTTTATGGGGACATCCGAAAACTTGACGTTGTTGAATTCGGCTCCTATGTATTCTCGAAAGAGATCGGAGTTTGCCGGACCGGCTTGGATATGGGATGTGAGGAGGGCTTGCAGGAAGAAAAGGGCGATGACGAGCTTAAGCTTTGGAACTGCCATTGCTAATATTGAAGAGTAGTGCTAGATGTTTTGTGTGTGTGGCGATGAGTGACATTGAACCTTGTTATGTTCCAGTTTTATAGTGCATTAATTACTCAATGTGAGACGGATTATGTGGAAATTAAACAGGATGATTAATCAGGCAGAGCGTGCAGTGCCGTTGCAGTAGTTGTGTTTTTGTGTTGAGCTTTGTCTTGGCAGAATTGCACAAGACAAAATTGTGGTAGTCATCTAGATTGAATATAACAGTATAATATTTATAGTTTTGTATTGATCAGTTTGGTACACCAAGTGTAATAATATAATTGGTTAATTTTTTTTTCAAGTTTACAACTTATTGTATTATTACACTTAGTGTACCAAATCGTGTTCCTGGCACATTGAATTTTTTTACATTTATGGCTTTTATATTTAGTGACATCATTTGATATGGTTTGAAGTAACAAATGTTGAAAGTAAGTAATCCCATGGCGTCATTCTACAAGTCAATTAAAAAATCAATAACCACAGTTGCACCAACCAATTAATTCTAGGACCTGGATCCTCTCCTGAGCACAAGGAGAGGATCCTCCTGACCAAGGATCCAAGACCGTTGGATGAAAATCCAACGGCTATAATTATTATAACTTTAAATGGACCCCCTTGTTTGTGGCCGTTGAATTTTCATCTAACGGCCTTGGATCTTTGGTCAGGAGGATCCTCTCCTTAGGCTCAGGAGAGGATCCAAGTCCTTAATTCTATAATACAAATAATGACAAATTTGTACGCACAACAACTTCTACTTGGGACTTGGGAGCTTCAAAGAGGGAGGATCAAATTAGGGAAAATGAGAGCAACTAGAATTATTTTTAGGGTTATTCAATTTCTCATTGATTGTAAATTACAGTTTGATGCATGTTGTTTGGGCGCAAAATAATATTTTAAGTCGAGTTGAGAGTCATTCTCGGTCCAGTAACATTCCTCTAGAATTTTGTCATGGGCTGTCTAGTCAAGGTCGGCCGAGTTCTATTGCGAGAAGGATTGGTTTAGATAAATGAGAGGAAGTCGAACCCTAGTACAACAAGGAGTCTTAAAGCTAAAGGTGCTTAGAATTAGGAATGAATCTAGTTTGATAAAGAGCGTGATTCAAAGTCCTATAGGAGTTAGGATTGGTTGAAACCTGATTAGATTGGGATGAGTTCTAATCCGAGTACATCTCTAGTTCAGCCATGAGGAGGGTTCACTGCTATAAATATAGAAGGGAGTGCATCATTCAAGGCCATTTCAAATCAACACAAAAATTGCCCTGTGCGAAGCTTCTCAACAACCCTAAGAATTTTTCTTCTTCATTTTTCTTCCCGCCAACACATCTTCAGTTTGGATAAACAGCACTATGAAGGCAACTAGCAACATCTTCAGTTTGGATAGACAGCACTGGAGCTGTAAAATCAACCGACCGAGGAGCATCTTTAGTTTGGATAAGGTTTTTTTATCCAAGTCTCCGTCGAGATGGATTTTTGAATCCTTGTTGGCAGAGGTCATCTTATCAGCCTTTCCGGCGAAGTAAAGTGTTACCAGGTTACTAGGCTCAGCACATTGAAAGCCAAGTTTTGTTTTATGATTGGATATTCACAACCATATAGTCTGGTACTAGTTTAGCGTACTTATACTCTCACGAATATAATAACCGAGATCGAACTCGGTGCCAACGATTTGTGAACTTCATAGAACTAACAGCCTTGTCTTCAGGCTCTAAAACTTGAAGGCCGAGACATGTTCCTTCCTTGGCCGCAGTTGAAAGATTAATAAGTCAGCAGCGCGCCCAACGCCATATCAATATATTTTATTCCCTGGCTGAGCTCGGCCAACTAGTTGGCATGCCCTGCACACAACTGAATGATGTAGTTAGCTTTTTAGTTACTCGGTCTGCGCACCACATATGCATAGTAGTTTTTAGGGTCAACATTTTGGCACACCTAGTGGGACCAAGTGCTAAAACTACAAAGTTCATGACCATTGAAGCATAGTTAGTAAAAAAGAAAACAGTCATGGGTAAGTCAACAACTAATCTTCCACCTACAGTCCAAAGCCCAGGACAAGATAGCTTGCCACAGGCACAGAATCCTTCTGCTGCCGTGACACCTGAAGCCACAAGTGCAACACACCAAGAAAAAGAACTTAATCTTGTCGGTCAGACATGTCATGCAGAAATCCCCACCAACATGACAAAAGCCATTTTTGTCAAAAGATTAGTGGAGGATTGTGACGAGGACAATGATGAGGCCTCTGATCCACCATTTAGATCTTTTCTCCGACGATGATTTGAAGAGCAATCCTGAAAATCTAAGCAAATGTTCAGCCGAGAAGTAAAGAGTATACTTCAAGAAATGCGTGATAATAGCGTTGTGCACTATAAATTGGTCGAAGTTCTAATTAGTAAAGTCCATGACATTGGACCCACCGATCGATCCAAGCAACCTCTTCTAAAGAAAAAACCCTGTGCTAGAGATACAGGCCTAGACAAGATCTACTTGGCTCAAAATAATTGAATTAGAGAAAAGTGGTGGATCAAGCAGCAAATTGGATACATTTGACCAAGGAGTAGAAACGACATTTGTTGACATGGTTGAAGTTCAGAGAATGATTGATTTGGCCTTTAAAAAAGGGCCAAAGTTCCCAAAATTCATTCACCCATATCGAGCCTTTGTAGAATGGTTCGAACATCCTAAGGGATTCAAGATTCTAGACTTTAGCCTTTTCACTAGAGAATTATCCTTATCCTCATTAGAACACATGGCTCGATTTACCGCTCAATGTGGAGATGTCAATAGTGACTTTCATAAATTACAGTTGTTCAATTTGGCATTGACCGGCTCACCATTCGCATGGTACATCAATCTTCTACCTAACTCCATTCAAAGCTGGGAGGAATTAGTCAAGAAATTTCATGAGCAATTTTATTGGCCAGGGATGGAAATGTCAGTCCCTTCTTTGTCCATTGTGGCTTAATCATCTTACGAGTCACCAATGGACTATCTTATGACTCGGCAAGAAACTGGTGTCGAGTACCCCTTCCTGAAGTCGAGTTTGTTAGGCTTGTCCTAAATAGCCTAGATGTGAAGTACAAAACGAAATTCTTGGGGGGAAACTTATGAGATATATACGAATTGGCTCAACATATCGAGCAATATGATTACTGGCTCTGAGCAAAGATCTCGAAGTCCCCAACCCGAAGGACGATCTACAAAAACCCAACAGTAAGTTATGCATTGGCCGAAGGCGAGGAATCCCAATATGCTAGTATAAATGCGGCTGAGATAGTCATTCACAAACCATACATATGCAAAGTGTTGGCTCACGTCAACTCCAAAGTTGTCAAAACCCGCTCAGCTTCTGCGGAGGTCACCGTAAAAACGTCAAAGGTTTATACTTTCGACCAGTTGTTACTCACAAAAATCATCAAGCTTCAGCCAGGGCATAATATCCCAAAGGTTGAAGATTTGAAAGGAAAGACGTATTGCAAATACCACAACTCAAGCAAGTACACGACAAACAATTGTGTCGTATTTTACGACGCCATCCAAAGCTAGATTGACAATGGTAAACTTAAGTTTCCTAAAAAATAAATGATCGTTGACGCCGATTATTTCCCTTCGGTGATGGTAAACATGGTAGATGCTTTTCTTCCCAGGGACAAGGGAAAAGAAAAAACTGAGTTCATCCCAACACAGTTTGTCCTTAATCGAAACTCTCCGCCATGATTAAAAATTGATTTATCTGCCAACGAGCCACCTAAATACTTTTCCAACCCAGTTTATGTCGAGTCAATGTAAGACTCTAGCGCAAAGGGAACTGACGAGTTGATGCTTTTATGTAGTCGGTGCAAATCAAACGTCATCTTAGTTGAACCATAAGAAAAGCCACGTTTGGTTCAAACACCACAACTGATGCCTGCAACTACAGTATCTCAAAAAGTGCTCGGTGCAGGCTAGTGCCAAAAAGTTTTTGACATACTCGGCCCTCAAACATAGAATAGTAAGCCGTTTTTGGCCAGACAGGGACTTAATTTGGACGCGCCATTTTACAATGAAGCATATTATGCGTGCAACTCTAGCAGCTCAGGATGACTAGCGAATCAGTAAACCTTTTAACTACCTGAGCCATGCGACTAGCGTTGGTATAGCTACAACTCCCCTACTGGTATATATACCGTGTTGTCCAAATCGCAGAAACACCGACGCTAAAGAATAGACTATATGTCTCGCTGACGAGCGGCTCGGGTAGGGATGGGCAACGGTTATGGTGGGCGGGTAACCGAGGTTATTTACCCATAACCATTTATGTTCATATCCGCATAACCGTTTACCCATTGGATAATTGCATAAACGGTTATACCCATACCCATAACCGTTTATAAACGATTAACCATACCCATAACCGTGTACCCATTTAACCATAACCGTGTGCCCATTTAACCATAACCGTGTGCCCATTTAACCATAACCGTGTGCCAATTTAACCATAACCGTTTACCTATTTACCTATTTTGAACCTGTTTATCCTTTTTTTTTAATACCTATTGACCTATTTTTCACCCATCTACATTTTTTTAACAACTTGAAAATTACAAAAGAAAAATATGTCATAATTTTCATTTTCTAACAATTTAACATTGTTATAGGTACATTTTAGCATGCATTTTCCTATTTTAATCATTTAAGTCCTCATACAATTCCAATAATTGAAATAATAGTTTACGAACGATATTTTTCTGCTAAACCCAAGCAAGTCTTCAATTATAATCCATGTGATTACAAAGTAAAGCTTCTAAAAACAAAAGGTAGTCATTATCTTGAATACTAGATAATTCAAAGCTCCAAAATATTCCAAAACTAAAGATTTTCAAACATTAATACTTTAGTATGTTCAATCACAAAATCTCATTGATTCATTGTCACCAAAAGATGCCTAAAAATGTATAAATTGAATTAGTATTCCATTAAAGAACACCGACAAGAAGAGCATGCCGAAGAGAAAGATGGATTATGACACCCCGAATATAATTCGGAGAACAAGCTAATTTCTTTCTTTAACTTTTCTTGAGTAATTAGTGTTATGTACTTTAATTTTGAACGTAAGTTTTACAATAAATAGATTAAAAAATAGGAATTTGTTTCGAGATTGTCAGTTTTCGATAGCAGGATATTTCGTATAAATTGCAGACCATAATCATTTAGGAAAACAAAGGAAAGAATATAATTATGAGACTCTGAGTCTGAAGAGATTAAAAATTTTAGCGTTTTTAATTTTTAATTTTAATTTTACATATATTAGATTAAATGGGTAAATGGAAATCCGTTATAATCACGGGTAATACCCATAACCGATAGATATCGTTATAACTATGGATAATACCCATAACCGCTCATTTAAATTTCACGAGTAAACAATTATACCCATAGCCGTTTTTTTGTCTAAACGGTTACCCATAACTGTAACCATTAACTTTAAATGGACCAATAACCGCGGTTACCCAAACCCATAGGTATTTTGCCCATCCCTAGGCTCAGGCCACCTCGGCTACCAAATGGTAGCCGAAAAAAATGGTAGGTAACGAAAATGGCTTACAACCTCCAACAATCATGGCCGATCTGCTTCAAGGAAAGAAGGTGATCAACCGCGATTTTGAAACCACAATTGAAGAATCCGAGAAGCGAATCAAACTCCTTCGCCCTGCGGAGATGAAAGCTCGCCTTAAGCACTTCTGGAAGGAAGCCGAGAGTAAACTCCCTCCATTACCCCCCACAACAGCCATTAATTAAAGTCCAACGGAATCTCTACCTGTCGTTTCTCTTTGAAGCTTTGGAATACATATGGGAGTTTCATAAGAAACATTCAGCAAATGACATGTATGGTTTGTCAAAAGCATGCCAAGAGGCTCTTGATATGGCGCTAACCTGCCTTGATGCTGAGCAGATCATCCAAAAGACCAATGATCTGGGAATGAAGGCTAGGTTCCAACATATACGCGAGGAAGAACCATGGTGTTGGTGGCTGATAGGAGTTCTCGATTCATGTTGACCTCAATGGTCGAGAGCTTAATGGCATAAAAAATGCCCAGAGTCTTCCATTCGCCTCCAAAGTGTAGCTCAATCTGGGTAACCCAAGTAGCTCAGGTTCTGGGGGTTGAAGGCTATGCTCCTAGGGTTTGGTCGAATAAAGCTGGGCAGAGTATTTATAGGCAATTAGAGAAGAAGATCAAAGGTTTGGGTTTAAAAAGATTGAGGGAAAATCCGACCAAAGAGTTTTGGAATCATAACGGATATTTGAAAATCCAATGAAGAGGCTAAAAAGCATCGAAATTGAGGTTGCACGATTGTATGTAACAGTGAAATTTATGACGAAGAGACGTTTCGGCATCTACACGCCTCGAACGTAGGGGCACGCATGATTGAAGATAGACAGTCGTGATGAGAAGCTGCCATGTCTCAAGTTGTGCAGCGTTTTCAGAAAACTGGCAGAAATGGGAGATTGTGGGAGCTGTTACGTGTCAAGTTGGGCAGCGTTTTTTTAGAAAATTGATAGAAGTAGGAGGCTGTGTTTAATAAATGCATCTGAGTGGTTAGAGTGTTCAAGGCTTGTAATGTTCTTTGAGGAATATGCTAAGGGATTGTTCTTTGGTAATAAATCGCTTTTTTAAGGTCGAGGCTCGACCAAGAATAATGAGCCGATGACCTTAGAAGCCAGAGGGCAATGTTTAGGTCCAAAATAATATTTTGGGCTGAGCTAAGAGTCATTCTCGGCCCAGTAATATTCATCTAGAATTTTGTCATTGGTTGTCCAATCAAGGTCGACCGAATCATATTGCGAGAAGAATTAGATTAGATAAATGAGAGGTAGTAGAACCCTAGTACAACAAGGAGTCTTAAAGCTGTAGGTGCTTAGAATTAGTAATGAACCTAGTTTGTTAAAGAGCATGGTTTAAAGTCCTATAAGAGTTATGATTGGTCAAAACCTGATCAGATTGGGATAAGTTCTAATCTGAGTACATCTCTAGTTCAGCCACGATGAGGGTTTGCTGCTATAAATAGATAAGGGAATGCATCATTCAAGGCCCCTTCAAATCAACACCCAAATTGCCCTGTGCAAAGCTTCTCAACAACCCTGAGAATTTTTCCTCTTCATCTTTCTTCCCGCCAACACATCTTCAGTTTGGATAGACAACATTATGAAGGCAACTGGCAACATCTTCAGTTTGGATAAATAGTACTGGAGTCATATAATCAGCCTACCGAGAAACATCTTCAGTTTGAATAGATAGCACTCCTTCAGGGCGAAGTTAGGTGTTACCAGGTTACTAGGCTCGACACATTGAAAGTTGAATTTTGTTTTATGATTAGATATTCACAAGTACATTGTAGAGTTCGACATTCTGACGACCGAACCACATTTACGATTAAGACATTTATCTCTTTCAAGTATTTGTGTCCATATAATCTAGTCCCAGTTCGACATACATATACTTTCACGAATATAATTACCGAGACCGAATTTGGTGCCAATGATTTGTGAACTTTGCAGAACTAGCAACCTTATCTTCAAATTCTATAACCTGAAGGCCGAGACGTATTCTTTCCTCGATCGCAATCGCAAGATTAAGAAATCAGTAGCGTGTCCAACGCCACATCAATATATTTTACTCCTCGGCCGAGCTTGACCGACGAGTTGGCAAGCCCTGCACACAACTGATTGACATAGTTAGCTTATTAGTTACTCGACCTGCATGACACGTAAGCTTAGTAGTTTTTAGGGTCAACACATGTACAAACATCTCTCGTTATAATTACAAAGTATTATATAGACGTATTCAAAACTTATTTTATCACTAAAGCAAATTGACTTATTACACATGAAAATAACCTAAGCATTTTACATTCTTGGAATAATTAGAATTTCTTACATTTTGTTTTTCAACTTGTAAAGACTACACATATATTACTTTACAAAATTTGATTAAAATGCTTTGATCAATTGTCAACTAAGCAATTTTCTATTTATTTAATATATATCAACTTAAGTTAGCTAGCAACTAATTTCCTACTTTAAAAAAAAATCCTACAATCTAGGAATTTTAAATTCATGGCTTTATTAAAAATATTAATTTAACTACTTCCTCATTATCATGGTCTCTTAGTACTACGGTCTAGTGATATTCCTCTTTACTTGTAAACGAGAGATCTTATGTTTGCTTTAATTTGTTAAAATTTTACGTATAATTATATAAAAAAAATGTATTTAAGACTTATGGTGTATTTGAAAAATAAACGTGCGACTTTTTGTACGTTTGGATTTTAAATGTGCCAAGAAACAAAATGTATCAAAAATCCATATGTAGGACAAAATTAAATGTACCCATATTATAAGTAATCCAATGTACCAGTATAATCAAAAGTACTCCTAAAAAATTGTAGCAAAAAAATGCTTAATCAAATTATTAAAAGAAACAAATGTTTTATTAACGAAATTGAAATACGAAGCCCTTATATCAAAACGCTCCTACATTATTTTAAAAGTTTATTTGTTTTTATTTCTATTTTTAATTTTTTGAAGTCATGAGGAATGTATTAGGCACCAACACCATGTGCCTCCACATATCACTCTTGTACACATCGAAATTTCGATAAAAATAATGTTGACTAATAATTAAAATTTCAACGCTCACGGGCACATAAATTTTACACGTAGCATGTGACTCAACAAAAAATCGAAAAGACTCTGAAAAGTCATCAATCAGAACACTTGTCAACACCTGGCAAAAACGATTTATTTAATCTGAATATTATATTCAAAATTAGGCCTTGGAAAATTCTATAAATACAAGGCCATTTCATTCATTTTGGGGACACCAATAGATAACCAACAAATCATTATGCAAAATCCTTGAAGCTTTGAAAATCTGAAGCCCTCAAGCATCTAGGTTCCCAAGAATCCCGAAAAATTGAGAGAGTTTGTTCTTCATTCTTCGTTCATCCGTTCCTCTAAGATCAAGTCTCGACGGCCCTTGGATCAACACATCCGTTCTTCAAGAATCAAGCCCAAAAGCCCTTGAAGTTCGTTCTTCGTTCATCCGTTCTTCAAGAACAAGCCCAGAAACCCTTGAAGATCATTCGTCGTTCGTCATTCATACAACCTTCAAGATCAAACCACCAACGGCCCCTTGAAGAAACAATCATCCACCTCCAAGATCAAACCTCAACAACCCTTGGATCAAGAAAAATCCACAAATCAACATCTTATGGAGATCGAATCAGAGGATTAAGTTTAAAAGAGATTGTAACCCAAATTCATTAATACAAATATATTTTGTACACGTGTTCTTGTTTTAGGAAATTTTCTTGTTTAAAAATTTGGCACGCCCAGTGGGACAATTTCTACCTCTCATCTCTTTCTTCGTTCAAGAGAAATCAAAGCACACTCCAAAAGCAATGGCATCAAGGAAGGTTCAAGCTGTTCCCGTAACCAACGCAAATAACAATAGCGTTTTTACCATAAGTGGTAGCACTTTGGGCATCATAACTCGAAGCAAGGCAAGAGCTCTTTCCGCCATATCTTCTATCCTTGCATCAACTTTGTCGAAGGAACATGAGCACTCAAAGCACGTGCCCATGATCACCCTGGTCTCGCTAAGAACACCAAGGGAAGAAAGCCCGAAGAAATACCCTGAGTCCCTGTTCTCCAATGCTGACTCAAACAGCAGCACAGCCATGCAAGTCATGACCACTAGAGCGACTTCAATTGAGGAGTAGCTAGCTCAAATGAATAAAGCGATTGCAAAACTCACACGGACTGTGGAGGAGAAAGACTTGCAAATTGTCACACTTGTCAACCAACTCGAGGTGCATCACGACTTGAAAGTCAGCCTAAAGGTTGATCCACTAAAAAGAGAAATTGGCAAAGAAGAGGAACTTCCGATAGAAAGAGCTAAGGAGAAGCTAGACCAAGCAGCGGCACTCATGAGATCTTTCTCTATCCAGCAGTTGTAGGAAATGATTGCCAACACCATCAAGGTGCAGTATGAAGGGAGCTCACATACCCCCGGGTTGTACTCGAAGCCCTTCTCAAAGAAGATTAACGCTCTGAAGATGCCGATGGGTTATCAACCACCAAAGTTCATGCAATTTGATGGAAAGGGAAACCCGAAGTAACATGTTGCTTATTTCGTTGAAACTTGCAGCAAAGCGGGGACAGAATGAGACTACCTCGCAAAGCAATTTGTCCACTCTCTAAAAGGGAATGCATTCGACTGGTACACTGACCTTGAGCTTGAATCCATCAACAGCTAGGAGCAATTGGAGTAGGAATTCCTCAACTCTTTCTACAACACTAGCCGCATCATAAGCATGCTGGAGCTGATGAATACAAAGCAGTGGAAGAACTAGCCAATAGTCGACTACAAAGATAGACTCACGGGGTTACACTACATCCTTCAAGGCATTAAACCACAAACCTTCGAAGAGTTAGCCACTCGCACCCATGACATGGAGTTGAGCATCGCTTATCATGGAAAAAATGAGCCAATCACCGACTTCAAGAAGGATAAGGTGTTTGTTCCAAAGGTGGACAATCATGGAAAAAAAGCCTGCCAAGGAAGCTTTTACCATCAACACTACCCCTACCAAGACCTCTTCCGCACCCGTCAAAATCTCCTCTAAAAACAAAGCAAAGGCGATAAAAAGAGGTGAGCCTTCTCACACCCAAGATAGGTACAAAAACACCTTAAGGGTACTAGAGCAAAAGACATACCCTTTTCTGGACTCTAACATGGCCGCAATGCTAGACGACCTGTTACAGAAAAGGTAATCGAGCTGCCTGAATGCAAGCATTCTGAAAAGATGAATCGCGTTGATGATCCCAAGTACTACAAGTACCATCGTATCATGAGTCATCCCGTTGGCAAGTGCTTCATCCTCAAGGAACTTATCATGAAGGTAGCACAACAAGGGCGAATTAAACTCGACCTAGAAGACATGGCCGCAACACACGCTACAACGATCATGTCTGGATCCTTTATTCCTGTGCCTCTTCAAGTGACGCATGACCATCCCCATCCCCATCAATGCTCAAATCACACGGCACCTTCTGCACAAACATCATTGGGGGCAAGCAACCAAGATGCACCTACTAACGATGACGAAGGATGGACCTTGGTGACCTACAAAAGGACAAGGAAGCCAAAACCACAAGCCACAAAGCCAAAGGTGGAGGAAGAGAGAAAACACCGCTACCACAACAATAGGAAGCCCAAAAGAAGCGTAAGAACCACTAAGCCAATGTACGCTGGGGAACCTATGGAGCAAGAGCCACGCATTCTTATCTCTTTGCATGAGTACTTCCCGAGCGACTTCTTCCAACAGTGCACTACCACTGCATGTCACATGGTCGAAATAGAAGTGGAAAAACCCTCAAAAGGCAAAGCTATCTCTATCGAGGAAGACAATACCCTCACACCCAAAAAAAGCTTGTTAGCACACTCTAACATCAAGGAGGCACTACGATCACCCAATGAGATGGAGAAAACATTAACAGTGGCCTTGGTGAGTCCCGATGACCACAAGGTGCAAGAAAGCAAGGACGAAGGCTTGAAGCTTCGGCCATATGAATATGCCACGTGTTGCGCCACCCGCGACGCAATCGACTTCACTAACGAAGACTTACTGCTGGGATCAAAGCCTCACCACCGCCCTCTCTTTGTCTCGAGGTACGTAAGGGAGCATAAAGTTAACTGCATGCTTGTGGATGGTGGATCGGCCATAAACATTATGCCAAAGTCAACAATGACCATAATCGGGATTAAGATGGATGAACTATCCCCAAGCCATCTACTAATACAAGGTTTTAACCAAGGAGGACAAAGAGCGATAGGCATGATCTGAGTGGAGATGACTATCAATGAACTCAAATTAAGCACGATATTCCACGTGATTGATGTAAGAACTTCATACAGCTTGCTCTTAAGAAGGCCTTGGATCCACGAGAATAGAGTAGTGTCATCCACCCTCCACCAATACCTAAAATTCTACTGAAAATGAGTGAAGGTGATCCAAGGTGATACCAAGCATGGAATAAAATGCCGATAATATCGGCGAAATATCGCCGATATTATCGGTTTTTAGAGACATCGATATTTAAACACATATCCATAAGGTTTTCGGCAAATTATCGACGAAATATCGAAAAAATCGATAATATCGCGATATTTGCGATATTATCGATTTTTTTCTTGAAAAATCGACGGGGATGGTAGGCGGCGGAGAGGAGAGGAGACTGCAATGGTAGGGGAGGACCGGAGGAGAAGACGGAAGGGAGAGTGGCGTGTGGTGTGGTGTGGGAGAGAAGAGAAGGGAGGGAGAGAAGAGTGGGTAGTTTTTGTTTTTTTGGGGAGTCAGAGAGGGTTTCCAGGGGGGAGGGTTGTTTTTCAGAAGGGGGGTCTTTTTTGGTTTTCGTCAGAATGGTTATAGGGGGCCGGGGGGGGGCCTTGGGACCCTTGGGATATTTTGAGGCGGGAGCGGGGGGGGGGGAGGGTTGGGATATTTTGATTTGTCTGTGGGCGCAGCGGTTTTGGGGGGGGGGCCTTTCATTTCATCCAAGTTGGCTGTCAGATTGTGAGGACTGTGAGGGCAGAGGTTGTGTGGTGGTGTGAAAAAAAAAAGAGGATCCAATGCAAATGATCCAATCAAAATAATGTAAAATAAAATAAAAAAAACATATAAATAATTTAAATAATTCAAAAGTGTCTGTTTAATAATTTTTACAAGACAAAAAGTAAAACATTAAGTCTTTCAGAGGCAATCCAGAGCCATTCTTCCCTGAAGTCTTTCATCGTTTCTTCTTCTTCCAGAGCCATTCTCCTCTCAGATTCTATTTGGCCTTTACAAATTACACAAAGGGTTCCATATTTAAGGTAAGTTTACAAACTTATATTTATATTATTGTAATTTATACAACAATAAAAAAATTTGTGTGAATAGGCATGTGATCTAAGAACCAAAAAATACTTGCATGTTAATTTTTGAAGTAATTAAGTAATGTTGTATAATTATTTATTCCCTAGAATAATTTTAATATGTTTAATGTTATTTATTATTTTATTATCAAATTGTATTATTATTCATTAATATTAGGTTTTATTATTCTATATTATTTTTATAATTACTTAAATTCTTACAATCATTTTCTTTATATTATTGTAATTTGTAATTTATACAACAACAAATAATTTGTGTGAACCTATGCATTTGATCTAAGAACCAAAAAATACTTGCATGTTCATTTTTTGAGCCAATTAAGTAATGTTGTATAATTAATTATTCCCTACAACAATTTTAATATGTTTAATGTTATTTATTATTTTATTAATATTAGGTTTTATTATCAAATTGGATTATTATTCATTAATATTAGGTTTTTTTTATTATCAAATTGGATTATTATCAAATTGGATTATTCATTAAATTAGATTATTATCAAATTGGATTATTCATTCATCACTATGTTTGGATTATTATTGATCACTATGTTTAATATTAGGATTTTTTTTATCAAATTGGATTATTATTCATTAAATTGGATTATTATCAAATTGGATTATTCATTAAATTGGATTATTATTAAATTAGATTATTATCAAATTGAATTATTATTCATTAAATTGGATTATTATCAAATTGGATTATTCATTAAATTGGATTATTATTCATCACTATGTTTTATATTAGGATTATTTTTTTATCAAATTGGATTATTATTCATTAATATTAGGTTTTTTTTATTATCAAATTGGATTATTCATTAAATTGGATTATTCATTAAATTGGATTATTATCAAATTGGATTATTATTCATCACTATGTTTTATATTAGGATTATTTTTTTATCAAATTGGATTATTATTCATTAATATTAGGTTTTATTAATCCATATTATTTTTTTAATTACTTAAATGTTTACAATCATTTTCTTTACTTCGTATTTAATTCTTCTGTACAATAACTTTATTATTTAGGTTCTCTTATATAACCGTCATCACTACTATATTTTTTGGCCAAAATATATTTGTCTAATTTTCATGAAAAATAAATGTAGGTACGTTTAAGATGTCTAGTGGAGCTACTAAACGTAACCCAGCTTGGGAACATAGAGACCCAATAGACGGAAACAAACATGGCACAATTTGCAAATATTGTGGTCGGGTAATGAAGAGTGGTGGAGTGACACGACTGAAGTACCATCTTAGTGGATTAGATCCAGCAAAAAATGTCCAACGATGCAATAATGTCCCCCCAGAAGTGAAGGCATTCATCAGCACATTATTAAAAAATAAACAACAGCAGAAGGAAAAGAGAACACAAGGAATGGAAAATATTCGAGCTGGGCTACGAGGAGAAGTCATTGGCCAAGCGGTTGACAGTGATGATGATGACGATGAGGACGAATGTGATGATGACATGGGACCTGAAGAACGACGCAGTTTGAAACAAGCATTACGTGCCTCCAAACAGTCAGCATGGGAAAGAGAACACCTTCATAAATTTCCTAATAGAGCACAAGGTTCCGGGACAAGTGGTGGTGCACAAATGAGACGGGGAGGCAGTCTTAGAGAATCACAACCAACACCACCAATAGCCCCAAGTTTATATAAGTCATCCAACGCACGTCAAAAGAGTGTTTGGAGTTATTTCAAGGGAGGTAATGTGAAGGAGGGAATGGGGCGTCTAATTAGCAAGTTCTTTATCTATGAAAATGTCCCTCCTGCAAAGGCATCATCACATCATTTCAAAAATATGGTAGTGGGATGTCAACAAGTCGGTGTTGGAGTACAACCTCCCACTCCCTATGAGATAAGAAACAAATATTTGGATTGGGAGTATAACGACATTGGCGAGTATGTTAACAAGTTGAGGTCAAAGTGGGAAACACATGGTTGCACAATCATGTGTGACGGATGGACTGGGCCGACCAGATTGTCTATCATAAACTTCATGGTATACTCCAAGGGAAAAACAGTTTTTTTGAAGTCTGTTGATGCTTCAGACCATATAAAGAACTACAAGTATATTTACAAATTATTGAGGGATGTAATCATGGAGGTGGGAGAGCATAATGTTGTCCAAGTCGTGACCGACAACGGTTCTGCATTTGTCAAAGCTGGAAAAAAGTTAATGAAGCATCATAATGTGTTTTGGACATCATGTGCAGCACATTGTATTGATCTCATGTTTGAGGCAATGAGGCAGAGAGAGAATGTTGCTACTGTGGTCAAAAGAGCTAGAACAATCACAAATTATATTTACAATCACAGTTGGTTGTTGGCAAAGATGCGTGAATTTTGCAAGGGAGAAATTATTCGTCCAGCTACCACTCGATTTGCCACCAATTATATTGCATTAGACAGCCTAGTTAAGAAGAAAGCAGGGTTGAAGCAACTATTCACTAGTGACGATTGGGCCAACCACAATTTCAGCCGCTCAAGTACAGGTCGTATGGTGGAAAGTATAATGCTTGATCATGCTTTTTGGACTCAATCAGAACATGTGTGCCAAGTGTTTGAACCTCTGTACAAAGTTTTACGGATCGTTGACACAGAAGTATATCCTACTATGGGGGCAGTATATGAGTTGATGCGTGTAGTGAAGGATGAATTGCAAAGAAAACATGGTGCAAGGTGGGTCATAAAGATAATTGATGACCGATGGTATAAAACATTATACCACGATTTGCATGCAGCAGGTATAAATTATGTCATAATTTGCAATTCATTTCTTTAGTTGCATAAGTATTATTTCTCTTATTAGAGTATGTGTTTCTTTGAACAGCATATTATTTGAATCCCCGATACCAATACAGACCGGTGTTGGAGATGATGGTACCCTTATACGTGCTGTACATAATGTATTCTCTAAATTAGACCCTGCATCACCAGCAGTTGGCCAATTTGGAAATGAGGTACACAATTACTTAAATTATAATAATTACTTTGTTGGATTAAACTAACACGATTTATTGAATTCAGCTAACATGGTTTAAAGATGCAAGAAGAACTTTTGGAGAACCAACATCAGTTGCTGCTCGAACAAATATGTCTCCTAGTGAGTATAAACATATTTCACTATAAGTTTATAATAGAATTTGTTGGAGTTATTAGGCTTATCAACATTGTTTTTCATTGTAGCTGAATGGTGGATCATGTATGGGACCGATGCACCAACTGTGAGAAAGTTAGCAATCAAAGTATTATCACAAACAGCTTCCTCATCTGCTTGTGAAAGAAATTGGAGCACATTTGCACTCATACACACAAAGCAAAGAAATAAGTTGGCTCATAGTAGCTTGGAAAAATTAGTTTATTGCTACTACAACATGAAGCTTCAACTTCGAGATAAGGAAGCAGAAATAGATCATGTCGACCGTGGTGACCCACTAGATGTGTTTGATATTGTTGGTGCAGATGATGATACACAGGATAACCAACTTTATCAATGGATTAGACCTCTTCATTTAGATGATGATGAAGGCAACCCAGCTCCCAGAGTTGCTGAAGAAGAACGTAATGAAGGGATAAATGTAGAAAGAGTATTAGAAGAAGAGGTGAGATCTAGCAGCGCTGACTCTTTGGAAGAACTTTTGCGCCCAAGACCAAGAAACACTGGAATTCCACCTTCTTCCAATCCTACACAACCACAACATCGTGCTGATACTAATGATAGCTCTAGTACAAGATCAGAAGACTCACCTACCACCGGAGGTGGGAATGATGAAGGATACAGTGGAGCTGGAGGTAGTGGTGGTGGATATGGAAACTATTATGGACCACCTCCCGGATTTATGACCCCCTTCACTGGTGAGGCAAACTTCACGCATGCAACACAGGATGATGACCATGGCAGTAGGCGGGCAGGACCAGGAATTGGTGCCATAGGGAAGGACTATACTTGTAGAGAAAGAGGCAAGGGGATTTTGTCAAGTCAAGAAGATGACTCGTTATCTAGAACTTCGGACTCTGTTGGTGTGGGAAGTAGTAACTATGGTTATACTCATAGCCAACCATTTCCCTACCCTTCATATCCCATTCCTGTTGGGATGGAATCGAGCGAGTCATGGAAACAATCCCAGACTCAATCTTCAAATGATTTTGCTTATGGACAACCTCAACCAATCTCGGATCCATATGGATGGCATGTTAACAATTACATGCAAAACTATTTTGGGGATTTATCATTTGATAACTACTCTTCACAATACACTCACTCTACACGTAGAGATGATGAAGATAGTGAAAATTTTGAACCTCATAGGAACTCTATGTGGTACTAAAGTGTAAAATGTTGTACTAATTCATTATATATAAATGATTTATGGTGTGTTTAGACTTCTTTCATTAATTACTACATATTTTCTACACTCACAATGTTTGTCAGCTCGCTATATAATCAACTTGATAATGTTAAATCCATCATGCAATGCATTTCCTTCCAATTTTTTGTGATAAACTAATAGATAATTGACTAAATAAACATCCTACAAAGTTTCAATAAAAATTTCCAAGTTTTTCTTACAATTTCCGTGGTTTCCATGTAATTTTTATCGATATCGATATTTTATCGATATTTCCGTGTTTTCGGACTACCGATATTTCCGATATTACCGATATTTAAATCCTTGATACCAAGCCATTCACCGAAGTCGAATCACACTTTGCAGATGCCAAGTTCTACATGGAGGAAGACATGGTGCTCGAAGCTCTTCCAAAAGAAATCAAATCTACGGGCAAAGCAACACCTAAAAGGCAAGAATGGCAAGCTGTGCACAAGACGCAAGAAAGAGAAGCTATGTCATCTTTAAGCAAAAATGATGATGAGCCTGCTAAACCTGCAATAACCGAAAGGAGTAGAACGCCCTCAAAAGGATCGAACACACCCGTTTTTCGATACATCCTAATGTCGAGAAGAAAGAATGGTTAATCCCCTTTCGAAACTGGAGCACGCAAAGCCGACACACAGCGGCATAAGGATGATATAAAGTTGCTCAAGACGAATGCAGTTTTACCTCTGACATGGCTAGGCGACGCTAAGGTTGCAAGATTACCACAAGGCTTCATAAAAGCTCTGCCAAAAGGGGTGGAACCAAGCTTTCTTCCAACCAAAAGGACCGAAGAAGGTTTTCATTCAAGCGCTTACAAACTCATGTTGAAGGCCGGGTATGACTTTGCTTCTTCGTTGAATCCTGGGAAGAAGGTTTCAAACACCGTCAATGACAAAGAATGTGACCTCATCGAGACTCAAAAGAAGTTGAAAGAGCATAGTTATAGAGTTGACAACAACAAAGCTGGACTTGGCTTCACACCAAATGCACCCGTGAAGATTTCAAGCAAAACAAAAAACACTAGCGCTCAACACATCACCGTGATCATTGAACAAGATCAAGACGAGTTTAAACCCACCCCTCAGCTGTCAGTCTTCGATATGATAAATCATTTATGACCCAGAGTGTCAGCACTTAATCGCATTGGTGGTCCGAACCGAACCTCCATCTTTAAGAGGCTTGACATGCCAACATCCCAAAGCTCTGTTTTTGAAAGATTATCAAAACCTAAGAAGCAAAGCAACATGGCTAGCTTTCCTCCTCATCGGTCAGCTTTGGAAAGACTTGAAAACAATAAGAAACTTTCTAGAAATAGGGAAATAATGTCAAATGAAGAAAAGCTTGACGGGCTAATAGAAAAATGCGATGTTCAAAGCTTAATTCCTTCAAGGATGAAGCGCCATGCAATCTTGAAGATTGACACAATTGGACCACTGAAAGTAAAAAGACGCACCATCATTCACACCGACCAATTTTCATGTCAACAAGCCCAAGAAGACGTCACTAAAAGGGAGGTCCAAGAAGTCTTCCATATCACAATCCAATAAGATAGAGAAGATGAAATTCCTAAGGAAGATGTCACTACTGCACCACCACAGCTCGAAGACTGAGGGGGGCAGGCCACAATTGATGAGCTCAAGGAACTCAACTTAGGAACGAAAAAAAAGCCCAAACCTATCTTCGTAAGTGCGGACAAGATAGATGAGTACTACCAACTGCTATTAGAGTACAAAGACGTCTTTACCTGGACATACAAGGAAAGGCCCGGCCTTGATCTTATCATCGATGTACATCGTTTTGCAGTCGCGACTTATAAAGCAAACTCAAATGTGCTATCGATCTGAGCTCATCCCACAAATAGAGGTCGAGATTGACAAGCTAATCGAAGTAGGCTTCATCCGAGATATGCAATACCCCAAGTGGACCTCCAACATCGTCATTGTCATTAAGAAATCTAGACAAATACGCGTTTGAGTAGACTTTTGAGACCTCAACGATGCTTGCCCAAAGGACGACTTTCCTCTCCCAATCATCGAAATCATGGTGGACGCAACCACTGGCCATGAGGCACTATCATTCATGGACGGCTCCTCTGGATACAATCAAATTCGCATGGTTCCTGAAGATAAGGAATTGATAGCCTTCCGCACTCCAAAAGGTATCTACTGCTACAAGGTGATACCCTTTGGTCTAAAAAATGCTAGAGCCACATATCAACGTGCAATGTAGAAAATCTTCGATGACATGCTACACAAAAACATAGAATGTTACGTAGATGATATGGTGGTCAAGACAAAAAATAGATCAGATCATTTAAAAGATTTGTGAATAGTGTTCAAAAGGCTGCAAAAATACAACCTCAAAATGAACCCCTTAAAGTGTGCATTTGGCGTCACATCCAGAAAGTTCCTCGGCTTCATTGTCAAGCATCGTGGCATCAAAGTGGACCAATCAAAGATCAAGGCCATTCAAAGCATGCCTGAGCCAAGTAATCTACACGAGTTGAAAAGTCTGCAAGGATGACTCGCTTTCATCAGACGGTTTATCTCCAACTTAGCAGGACGTTGTCAACCGTTCAGTCGACTCATGAAGAAGGATTTTCCGTTCGTATGGGATGAAGCATGCCACAATGCCTTTAAAAGCATAAAGAAGTATTTGTCAAGTCCACATGTCTTGGGGGCAGCTGTGCCCGGGAAGCAGCTCATATTGTATATCGCTGCTCAAGAAGGTTCAGTATGAGCACTTTTGGCACAAAAAAATGAATCCTAGAAAGAATGAGCGCTTTACTACCTCAGTCGAACTCTCACTGGTGCTGAGTTGAACTATACCCCGATAGAAAAGATATGCCTTGCCTTGGTATTCGTCATTCAGAAGCTCAGACATTACATGCATGCTTACACCATCTACTTGGTTGCTAAAGCCGACCCAGTCAAATATGTCATGTCCAAACCAGTTTTGACAGGGCGACTAGCTAAATGGGCGTTGTTTCTCAATCAATACGAGATCATCTACATCCCGGCTAAAGCCGTCAAGGGACAAGCACTAGCCGACTTCCTTGCCGATCATCCAATCCTAGCTGATTGGATATCTTAGACGACCTGCCTGACAAAGAGGTATTCTACATTGACATCTTCCCAACATAGACAATGTTCTTCGACGAATCCGCAAGAACAGACGGAGCGGGGGCAGGAGTAATGTTCATGTTGCCACAAAGGTAAATACTACCTTATTCCTTCCAACTTAGTGAACTATGCTCCAACAACGTCGCTGAGTACCAGGCGCTGATCATCAGGTTCCAAATGAAGATTAACATGGAAATCACAACCCTTGAGGTGTATGGCGACTCCAAGCTCATAATCAATCAACTCCTAACTGAATATAAGGTAAGGAATGACGATCTCATCCTATACTTCTGGCTGGCAACCCAACTGCTACAAAAGTTTGAGGCCGAGTCACTAGAACATGTGCTACTAGATGATGCAAATGTCATCTCAGTACTTCTGATCGATGCTGAAGAGTGGAGGCAGCCGCTAATCGACTACCTGGAGTATGGAATGCTTCCAGATGATCCTAGACATTGTTATGAAATATGTCGATGAGTACCTTACTTCCTCTATTATAAAGGAACACTTTACTGACGCTCTTTTGAATGAGTACTTATTAGATGCCTAGGTGAAGAAGAAGCCAATCAAGCCATGGAAGAAGCACACTCATGCATATGTGGGGCGCATCAGTCTGGGCCAAAGCTACATTTCTAACTCAAACAAATAGGTTACTACTGGCCGAGCATGGTGAAAAATTGTCTGGAACACACCAAAAGGTGTCAAGCCTGCCAATTCCATGCCAACTTTATACATCAACCGCCTGAGCCATTACACCCTACAATTGCTTCATGACCGTTCAACGCATGGAGATTGGATATCGTAGGACCGATCGCACCAAAGTCATCTGCAGGAGAAACTTACATCCTAGCTATAACAAACTACTTCTCCAAGTGGGCTGAAGCCATACTCCTAAAGGAAGTAAATAAGGAATTTGTCGTTCGTTTCATCAAAGAGCATATCATCCACCGATATGGTATGCTTCGCTACATCATCATAGACAATGGAAAATAGTTCTCGAACCGATCCATAGATGAGCTCTACGAGAAATACAAGTTCAAACAGCACAAGTCTTTCATGTATCATACACCAGCCAATGGCCTCGCAGAAACATTCACCAAAACTCTATGCAACCTATTGACGAAGGTCGTTAGTAAAACCAAGAGATGCTGGCATGAGAGAATAGGCAAAGCACTTTGGGCATACAAAACAACTCATTGGATGCCTACTCAAGCTACGTCGTATTCGCTCGTGTATGGCGTAGAGGCTGTTTTGCTGCTGAAAAGACAAATTCCCTCACTAAGGATGGCTATACAAGAAGGTTTGACTGATGAAGAGAATGCAAAATTGCGCCTTCAAGAGTTGGAAGCGCTAGATGAGAGAAGGCTCGAAGCTCAGCTGCATTTGGAGTGTTATCAAGTACGACTCTCCAAGGCTTTCAATAAAAAAGTTCGACCCCGTTCATTTCAAGTAGGAGATCTCATCATTGCATTGCGTAGGCCTATCATCATGACGCACAAGATGAGAAACAAATTCACCCCAAAGTGGGATGGACCTTATGTAGTACGAGAAGTCTACATAAACGGTGCTTACAAGATCGTGGAAGAAGATGGCTTGAGGATTAACCCCATAAACGGCAAGTTCTTGAAGCGGTACTATGCCTAAAAAGAAGTTATGCTCCTGCCCGCAAGAGCATAAACTGCGTACAGCACAAAAAAAAAACAAAAAAAATGTGTATTTGAACAAGGTTATTACTTGATCTCTTTTTTGGAAGAGTACGTAGGCAACTTGAAACTTCAAAACTTCGAGTACAGTCACATCATAAAAAAAAATTATTTGAACTACATTATGACTTGATCTCTTCTTTAGAATAGTACATAGGCAACTTGAAACTTCAAAACTTCAAGTACAGTCATATTATTAAAAAAAAAAAAGGACGTGCCATCTCTGGGAAATAAAGCTCATTTATTGATTTCTCTAAAAATATTACATATACATTTTACTTGAGTTAAAAAAAATCAAAAAAACAAACAAACAGGAGAGAGCCTTCATTAATCAGGTGGCGCCTCAGCACTTGGCGGAGCTGCAGAAAAACGAAGCACTAGAGGTTGATTATTCGGAGCCTCAACACTTGGTGAAGCTCTAGATGGCGAAGGCAAAAGATGCATTTAGACCACAGCCATAAACCTCTGATGGTCACTCTGAATCCGACTTTCAGACTCTTACAACTTGTCAAGTTTTCTCTTCGTGCTCGTCGAATAACTATTGGCAAGTATGTGCAACTCCCTATTTTCATGCTTAAGCCCTCTGATCTCCTACTTAAGACTCGCCACCTTAGCCATTAGTGACTCAACTTGACGAGTTCGAGTAATAAGGCGTTGGCCCATATTCGATACAGAGCCTGCACACTGGACGCTGAAAGCCAAAGAGTCTTGAACAGCCAACTCATCAGACTGCTTAGAAAGAATCCTGCTATCATTGGGGGTGAGAAGATTCTTCGCTACCACCGTAGCGGTTATGTCGTTCTTAATCACAAAATCCTCAATTGTAAGAGGACCGTTGGGGGATAAGAAGGATAGATGCCATAATGTTGTCTACAAAAGACATGTTAGCGTCTTCCTCGACGTTCAAATCAAGACGACGATTAGATGGGCAAGCCATTTCCAAAGATATTGAAGGAAAAGAGGAGGTCGAATAAATCAAATCTTAGAAGTGCAAAATGGGAGCTTCTACAGGCAGCGACTCTCGATCGTGCTTTGGAACGCAATTGATGTCGCCATAAAAAGAAGAGGCAACAAGGCCGCTTGCTTAGAAATCGAAGAGTTGCCTGCTAAAAATTCGAAGAGCTACTCGTCAGGAAATCGAAGAGGCGCTCATTCAAAAATTGAAGACTTTCTAAATCTCAAAAGCCAGATTTTCTAGATTAATTTGTTAGCACCTTTCACAAGTGATCTCAGCTTTTCCGAAGTCACGGACAAAATCAGAGTGGCTTGTCATCTCTTTCTAAACCTCAAAAGCTGGGCCGTTTGTTCAAAAATCGAAGAGACGCTACTCTTCAAATTTCGAGAGCCAGGATCTCCTGTTCAAAATGTGTCAATGCTCTTCACACGCAACATCAGCTTTCCAGATACATGAACCACTTTGTCAAAAATATCCGAAAAAGTTGAAACACGTGAACCTTACAGCTTCTAATGCATTGCTATGACCGAGAAGGGTAAAACAACAGGATCACCACTTGTTGTTGGGAAAATTCCTATATAGGTCGACCTCCATCCTCCACAGCCAAGTAGACCTGAAAAAAAATGATTAACCCTTCCTCACACCTGAAATGGCATTTCTAACGAAGCCTTTCGAAATACTCAATATTCCTCATCCCCTAGAATACCTCTGCAAATAAATCACACTAGAGTAAGAGTATCTCATATCATCAGGGTCGAAAGCAGAAGTATCTCATATCATGCTTTCTCCCTGTCTTTTTCCTTATCTTTGTTCTCACCTGCAAGACAAAGAGAAAGAATGCAATCAGTTGAACCTGAAATCAAACTTCCGATCTGGAACTGATTGCCCGGAACCTTTGCCTGGTTGCTTACCTTGCATTGCTTTCGAGTACTTATCCTCAACTGTTGTCAAGGTCACGAATTCTTTCATCAAACACCTCAGCGCAGTTGATATAGTGGTGGCTCACCATTCAAATGCAAAGGTTGCGCATCACTTCTGCTATGCAAAATATTGAAGTAGAAGGGTTAACAATGAATTGAAACAGGTCATTATAGCACAACACCTTTCTTTGCAGAACCGCATAAGCCAGATGAAGGAGTCTAAGTCGAACCAAAGCTCAGCATCGTTGCTCTAATCAAAGAGCTCAAAAAGCTTCAACAACCTTTTGCTAGCATCGTCGCCAAAGAGCAAAGCTTTGCCGTGTGACGCTGTCAAATCGCCACCACTTCTTCAAAAGCAAGAGTATCTCATATCATGCTTTCTCTCTTTCCTTTTCTTTGTCCGTGTTTCACCTACAAGATAAAGAGAAAGAGATCAATCAGCCGGTATTTGGAATCAACTTTTCGATCTGGAACTGACTGCCTGGAACCCATTCCCTGATTGCTTACCTTGCATTGCTCTCGAGTATTCATTTTCAACTGCTCATATGATGATTGGAACTGCCAAGCATGATGAGTCGCTGAAAAGTGATGTGTTAAAGGACCATTCAAAAGCAAGGTTTGCATTCCACTTCTGCATCAGTAAACACATACAACAAGAGAAAATGCTACACATGTATGGGGGGAAAACTAGGGAAAATACCACTTCTGCAAAGGGAACAGATAAGGCAAGGGAAAATGATACATTGAAGCATGTAGAGACAAGCACAACAAAACATGTGCTGGTTCATCCGCTACTTCTTCAAAAGCAAAAGTATCTCATATCATCAAGATCAAAAGTACTCTGGATTTGACGGACTTGTTTTGATCCTCAAATTCTTGAGTCAGCTCGCTAAGGTGTGGTGAACTGCATGTGCCAATTCATCCTCGACGGAGTCGAAGATCACTTGCCATGTGAAGCAGCTCGTGGTCCCAGTTCCTTCAAGATCAAGCCTCAACGGCCCTTGAAGAAATTACAAGCCTGATTCAAGATCAAGTGTCCAACACCCTTGAATTAAATCCAGTTCAAGATCAAGCCTGTGGAAAGTCAACAAGAACAAAAAATACATGCGCTGATTCGTCCCCAGCAAAGCTGAAAAAACTTTCAACCTAATTCAAGATCAAGCCTCGACGACCCTTGGATCGACATCTACATTAAAGGACTTTAAAACGCATCTTCTACACGTGACAAACACATGTATACGACGCGCCTTGAAGTGAGGGCATTTGTAGACATCAAAATTTCAATAAAATAAATGCTCGCCAATAATTAAAATTTCAATGCTCACGTGTCACATAAATTTTACAAGTAGCGTGTGACTCAACAAAAAATTGAAAAGACTCTGAAAAGTCATCAAACAAGACACGTGTCAACACCTGGCAGAAACGATTTATTTAATCTGAATATTATATTCAAAATTAGGCCTTGAAAAATTCTATAAATATAAGGCAATTTCATTCATTTTGGGGACACTAATTGATAACCAACAAATCATTATGCAAAATCCTTGAAGCTTTGAAACTCCGAAACCCTCAAGCATCCAGGTTCCCAAGAATCCCGAAAGATCTAGAGAGTTTGTTCTTCATTCTTCGTTCATCTGTTTCTCCAAGATCAAGCCTCGACAACCCTTGGATCAACACATCCGTTCTTCAAGAATCAAGCCCAAAAGCCCTTGAAGTTCGTTCTTCATTCTTCATTCATCCATTCTTCAAGAACAAGTCCAGAAGCCCTTGAAGATCATTCATCGTTCGTCGTTCATACAACCTTCAAGATCAAACCACCAACAGCTCCTTGAAGAAACAATCATCCACCTTCAAGATCAAGCCTCGACGACCCTTGGATCAAGAAAAATCCCCAAATCAACATCTTATGGAGATCGAATCAAAGGATTAAGTTTAAAAGAGATTGTAACCCAAATTCATTAATACAAAATATATTTTATACACGTGTTTTTGTTTCAGGAAATTTTCATCTTTATAACTCTTTATCACGTGGGCCAACTTTGCCACCATACACGTACGGACATAACCACTTTGTCTTCCTTTTCATCATCTTCAATTGTGTTTTCCCTTCATGTCCCAAATCTTTTCACAGTTGCATCACCAAGTATTCCGCTTGACTAATCACTATGCTAATTACTCGTTCTACTTCTCTACTTATATAAACAATTCCACCAATTGCACAAATTACCAAATCAAATGGTTGGTGAAAATTTGACAAACTTGAATTTTGTTGGACACTTTCATTCAACAACAAATTGAATTGGTTTCTCCATTTTCGACATATCAGCTCTGCAGACGTGCCTCGTTGAATTAGGTTATTTATGTGTTCAAGTGTAACTCTTGCACGACATGTTTTTGACTTGTTAATAAAGTTATTTTGATAATTTAACAACAACAACAAAGTCTTTTCTACTAAGTGGGGTGGGCTATATGAATCCTAGAACGCCATTGCACTCGATCATGGGTCATGTCTTCCGTTAGATCCAATAACTCTAAGTCTTTTCTTAGAGTCTCTTCCAAAGTCTTCTTAGTTCTTTTTTCTACCCCTTCGGCCCTGGACCTCTGTCCCATAGTCGCATCTTCTAACTGGAGCGTCAGTAGGCCTTCGTTGCACATGTCCAAACCACCGTAACCGATTTTATCTCATCTTTACTACAATTTCGGCTACTTCTACTTTACCTCAGATATCCTCATTCCTAATCTTATCCTTTCTCGTGTGCCCACACATCCAACAGAGCATCCTCATCTCCGCTACACCCATTTTATATACGTGTTGATGCTTCACCGCCCAACATTACGTGCCATACAGCATCGCCGGCCTTATTGCCATCCTATAAAAAAAAAATTAATAGCTACAGATAGTTTGAAGTTTTAGGTTCATCTCCCTCCCTTAACATAAAATATTAAAATTGCCACTCTATAACCTAAAAGGTGTTAGGTTCGAATCTCGTAAATGACGAGTTTGACACCAATTATTCCCCTTACCACTTAGTATATAGTATATACAACTTTCCCCTAAGGTCATTATACCCTGTTAAATTTTTTTATTGACCTCTACTTAAAAACACAAAATATTGATCGATTCAATTTTATTTCCAATAACATTTTGTGACCTCAACCAAATTACCCATATGATTGTTTTTTTTTTTTTGGTAAATTACAAAAAACTATCTCAACTATTAGTATCATGACACTTTCATATCTTATCTTTTAAAATTGACAATGTCATACCTCATCTTACGAATTTGTGTCAATGTTATACCTTCCGTTACTTGGCCGTGAATTTTTCAGTAAAATGCTGACGTGGCTTGATTCGGGACCCACTTTCTATTAAAATATTATTAAAATATTATTAAAAATTAAAAAAAATTATTTAATATTTTTTAAATATTAAAATAATAAAGAAAAGTAAAAAAATTTAAAAGAAAAAAAAAACAACCCTTCGTCCCTCCCCCTCCCCCTTCCCCTTCCCCCTCCTCTCTCTTCTCCCCCATCTTCATCTTCTTCCTCCCCACCCGCAACCCAAAGAAAAAAAAACCCATATTTTCTCTTCTCCCTTCTTCGTCTTTTCTTTCTTCTTTCTGGGTTGCAGGGGTCGGGTTGGGTTTTTTTTTTCCTTCTTCCTCTTCTCTCTTCTTCTTCTTTTCTTTCTTCTTCTTCCTCATTCTTCTTTCTGGTTTGCAGGGGTTGGGTTGGTTTTTTTTTCTTTCTTCTTCTTCTTCCTCATTCTTCTTCTTTCTGGATTTGGGGAGGGGGGAGAATTGGGGTCGAGTTGGGTTTTTTTCTTTTTTTTTTCCTCCACCTCTTCTCTTCTTCTGCTGCTTCTTCTTGGGTTTTAACTTTTTTTTTTTAACTTTTTTTATTATTTTAATATTTAAAAATATTAAATAATTTTTTTTTAGTTTTAAATAATTTTTTAATAAAAAGTGGGTCCCGAATCAAGCCATGTCAGCATTTAACTGAAAAATTAACGACCAAGTAACGGAAGGTATAACATTGGCACAAATTCAAAGATGAGGTATGATATTGTCAATTTTAAAAGATGAGGTATGAAAGTGTCGTGACACCAATAGTTGAGGTAGTTTTTTGTCATTTACCCTTTGTTTTTAAGGACTAGTTAATGGCTTTGCCATGACAGTCTACCCTTCCGGAGGCATTTCAGCTTCCCTCTGGCTACTATCGTGCGATTTACTAGCATCTGGAGGCGAACCTAGAACGTGCCCCGTGAAATATGGATTTGGAATTTGTTTCTACACACTTGGCCTGGAATTTGTCACCCATACGATATACATTGAATGTTTAACCAAAATTTAGTATGTTTACAAATGGTGACTGCTGCAACACAAACCTAACTGTGAACATCTCAGATTTCCGATGTCTCAATCAAACTGGAACCAACTTTCTTAAAGACCAAATTACTTGTCTTCAAAATTCAAATTTTCAAAATTAAACAACTCCTAAATCAGTCCTTTATCTTTTTACTTCTTGATTTTGTAATCAAAACCCAAAATTATACATTTCACAGTGACAAATATTTGATTGGGCCCATCATATTTAATTGAATGGGGCCCAGATTTACCCATAATTAGTTTAAATGCACACATTAATTGAAATTTGACATTAATTAAAAAGAAAAATAATAAAAAAGATTTGAAAACTTTGATTTTTAATAAAAAAGACAAAAAGATGTTGTAAGTGAATAATATCATAAGTGTTGTAAACAAATCCTAGTTTAAGTGTGATTGTGTAAATCCTAGATTAGATTTGATTAGGGTTGTAATTCTTATCCTATTGTATCTCTTATTCCTTGGAGAGCAAGGAATACCTTTATCCTAATACTATAAATAGAGGTGCAAAGTAGGAGGGATATACAACACAACTCCCCTACAATTCTCTCTTTCTCTCTTCCTTGTGCCGCCGGCCTCTCTCCCTCTCTCTCTCTCTTTGTCAGATAAAATAGTCCACAACACGTTATCAGCACGCTCCTACCGCTGCGCTTAGGAATCTGACGTTGGAGAAATTTTCTGCATCAAACCAGTTCATCCATATCATCACGCAATCAGGTTCTTTCAAAACAACGGCTTTTAACTCGATATTGTGCAAGCCCTGATAGCATGAACATTCACCATGATGCATGACCCAACTTTATGTTTAACGTATTTTAGATTCTACATAAATTGTGTATGCCTCATAACCATAATTGTTTAAATTATGTGAATTTGATATTTTCCATGAATTTAATCTTACATATGTACATGCATTGAAATATATTGCATTGAATTATTATTGAATTGAAAAAAATTGGTTTTAGAAAACTAGGGTTTTTTTTTCGAACCCGAGCCTTGGCATACTGCCAGGCTGCACCCAAGGAAATTTTGTTTGGCATTTTGTTTCCAACGAGTGGGCTCCATTTTTTTCTGCCCGTGCGGTTAAAAAAAAAAATCGATTCGTTTTGCACTTGCGGCATGCAAGTCGTAAGCCAAGAAAAAAATGTTTTTAGCGTTTTGATGCACCCTCAGCCCTAATGGGCTCCAGCTCATCGGCCCGTGTGGCTACACAAAAAAAAAAATTGTTTTCTGGGCTCGTTTTCTGCTGCCCAGCCCGAGAAAAAAAACAATGTTTTTGTTTTTTGGGGGCCTGCAGCCCCATCCAAAATCCCAGTTTTTTTCCGAGGGCCTGCAACCCAGTTTGTCTATTGGACCTTTTTTTAAACCCCCCCCCCCGGGGGTTTATTCTTTATTTAATTTAATTTTTTTTAGGCCTACGAAATATGGACCATTTTTTTTTCAAGCCACCCCGTGGCCTAGTTTTCTTCATTTTGGGTCTTGAAATTTTATTTGCCTAATTTTTTTTAGACCTCATGGGTTTTTATATTTTTTACCCACACTCTAATTTGGTCCGAAGTCCAAATAATTAAATAAATTAATTCAATTATAATTGTACACCTACAATTATATTTTTGCATATACTTGTTGCATATTTGTTTGCATATATATATTTGTGTTTGCCTGCAGGAATATATGAACCTGAAGTTCATAATTAATTTGAAACCTGAAGTTTCTTATAAACATGCCTTTATTTGAAAACCTGAAGTTTTCACTTAAACATATCACCCATGAAAACCCGAAGTTTTTCATGCAAAAATTAAACCAATACATGTCTATTAGAACCTGTATGTTCTACTCTTATGTGAATGGATTGATTTTTTCTCCATTACACTAACCACATCTTATCTATCTCTTTTGTGATAGGAACATGTCGAAATTTGAACAAACTCGACTTCACCGCTTTAGAAGTTTCTGGAAAAAACTACCTCAAGTGGGTTCAAGATGTGAAGCTCCACCTCACTGCAAAGAACTTGTGTCCTGCTATTGAAGAAGCAACAGATGAACCTGTTGGCGAAGCTGAAAAAGCCACTGCTATGATCTTCATTCGAAGACATATCCATGACGCTCTGCAAACTGAGTATCTTGCTGAGGAGGATCCACGTGCATTATGGGTCGCTTTGGCTGATCGTTTTGATCACCAAAAGGACATATTCTTGCCTGAAGCAAGACACGACTGGCAGCACTTGCGCTTCCAAGACTTTAAGTCTGTGAATGAATATAATTCTGAAGTTTGTCGAATCCGATCACTTCTCAAGTTTTGTAATGAAACTTTGACTGAAGAGGATCTCCTGGAGAAGACCTATTCGACCTTCTCTGCTTCTAATATTGTCCTGAAGCAACAATATAGAGCTCAAAAGTTCACCAAGTTCTCGGATTTGATCTCTGTTCTATTTCTCGCTAAAAAGCAGAACCAGCTGTTGATGAAGAATCATCAAGCTAGACCTACTGGGGCTACTGCTGTGCCTGAAGCACATTATAGCACTAACCAGCACCCAAGACGCCACAAGAGGCGTGGTAAGGGTGGCCAGAAGCCATCTAACCAAGGTCAACAGAGCCAAGGCCCACCCAAGGGAGGAAACAAGGCCCAGCAGCGCCCAAACCTCGCTCCCAAGGCCCAGAACTTCAAGAATAAGGGCAAAGCACCTAAAACCATGGATAACGATATGTGCTATCGTTGTGGTGCTAAGGACCATTGGTCCCGTATTTGCCGCGCTCCCAAGCAGGTTGTAGATGCATATCATTCACGTCGTCAGAAGTTTGAATCAAACTTCATGCAAGTGGACGAACCGGAGACTACAAAGATGGAGGTTTCTGACTTTCAGGAGGATACCACCCCTATGGAAGATTAGAATCTTAGACATAGACTTATTTTTTTAGTTGAAATAAGACAAATGGGGCCGAACCCCACCTTGTTTTTTGGTTGATTTTTGAATAATTTTTCCTTTATGTTTTGGATTATTCATTGGTGATTTGTTTTTGGATATTAAGTTTTAATCCTTGAATAAATTAAATTATTTTGAATTGATAATTGTTTTATAAACCTTTATGCATGTGACCGATTCAAATTAATTTTTCATTCTAGGTATGACTAGTGGGAAAGTTAGTTGTCTGGCAGATAGTGCAACCACGCACACTGTTTTGCGTGAACGCATCTATTTCACTAACTTCATACCTAAGAATGCACCTCTGACAACCCTCTCAGGCCTATCCAACCTGATAAAAGGATACGGTAAGGCACGTATAATGTTGTCCAATGGTACAATCTTAACCATTGCTGAGGCACTCTATTCCCCACGTTCCGGAAGAACGTTACTAAGTTTCAAGGATATTAGAGATAATAATTTCCACGCTGAAACCCACGTAGAAAATGGAGTTGAATTTCTGTGCATAACTTCCTACGAATATGGCCAGAAGCGTATTCTAGAGAAGATAGAGCGTATCCCGAGTGGTCTGTATACTACAACCATACGCCCCATAGAAAGCCACTATGTGGCCGGCCCTACTACTGGGACCGCGCACGAAATTACACTTTGGCATGACCGTTTGGGACATCCTGGACGAATAGCGATGCGCCGTATCCTCAAATCATCACACGGGCATCCACTAACTCGAAGTTTAGGTTCGATCCAAGGAATCGCATGTCAAACATGTTCTATGAGAAAGCTTATTACTAAGCCTTCTTATGACAAGATTCGTTCGAATCCTTCCATTTTTCTACAACGGATTCAGGGGGGACATTTGTGGATCGATTCAACCTCCCTGCGGACCATTTAGATATTTTATGGTTTTGGTTGACACTTCCACACGTTGGTCACACGTGTGTTTGTTGTCCACAAGAAACGCTGCATTCTCCAAACTGTTGGCTCAGGTTATCAAGCTCAGGGCTCACCACCCTGATTATCCAATCAAATATATTCGATTGGATAATACTGGAGAATTCACATCTAAAACTTTTGATGACTATTGCATGTCGGTTGGGGTTGAAGTTGAACATCCAGTACCCCATGTTCACACCCAGAACGGCCTGGCAGAGGCTTTCATTAAGCACTTACAAATGATTGCTCGATCGTTGGTCATACGTACCAAGCTCCCGATCGCTGTTTGGGGCCATGCAATATTGCACGCAGCAAAATTGGTCCGCCTGAGACCTGTTGCGACACAACCATTCAGTGCTCTTCAGTTGGTTACTGGATACGAACCCGACATATCGCATCTGCGCGTTTTTGGTTGTGCGGTATATGTGCCGATCTCGCCGCCCTTATGTACAAAAATGGGGCCTCAGCGAAGGATGGGAATCTATGTCGGATATAATTCTCCTTCGATTATTCGTTACTTAGAACCTTTGACAGACGATCTATTTACCGCTCGTTTTGCGGATTGTCACTTCTATGAGACAGTCTTCCCGTCATTAGGGGGAGATAAGAACGTCAACATTCCTGAAGAACGACGCGAATTATCATGGACGACTCCCACTTTGTCTCACTTAGATCCCCACACCGCTCAGTCTGAAACTGAAGTGCAACGCATATTAGATCTCCAGAGCATGCCAGATGCTTTCACCGATCTAGCGCGAGTGACAAGATCACACATTCCAGCTGCGAATACGCCTGCAAAGATAGATGTACCAAATGTACGACGGACTGCCCTCCTGGAAGCCCGGGACGCCAATTCTGGTGATCCACGTACATTAGCGGCTAGCCAATCATCTGCCCTTCCACAAAAGCGTGGCAGACCCCTTGGTTCAAAGGATTCACACCCCCGGAAGAGGAAAACTACGGCACAAGGTCCTGAAGAACCTACCGTGAATCCGACTATCGCTTACTCATTCTACCCAACTCATGAGGAAATTCTAGATTATGGAAGCATCCTTGAAGAGACGAATCCTCCTCCCAAGAATCGTGAGATTTTGGTCTATTATGCTAGCTTAGATGATTTGTGGTGTAGAAATGAGATGATTGTCGACGATGCATTATCATTTGCAGTAGCTACTGAAATCATGTTGAGCGATGACATTGAACTGCGTTCCGTTGATGAATGTCGACGTAGAGCTGATTGGTCAAACTGGAAACAAGCAATCCAAGTCGAACTCGATTCACTTGCAAAACGTAAGGTGTTTGGACCTGTAGTCCCTACTCCTCCACATGTGAAGCCCGTTGGCTACAAATGGGTTTTTCGTTCGGAAGCGAAATGAGAAGAACGAAATTGTGCGTTACAAAGCTCGTCTTGTTGCGCAAGGCTTCTCACAACGTTCCGGGATTGACTATGACGAAACTTATTCACCCGTTATGGATGTGATTACTTTTCGCTACCTTATTAGTTTGGTAGTTTCCGAAAAACTGGATATGCAGCTGATGGACGTAGTAACCGCGAATCTCTATGGAGATCTTGATACGGAAATTTATATGAAAGTTCCCGAAGGACTTACATTGACCAGTTCAAATATTTCCAAACCTCGGAACACGCTCTCAATTCGGCTGAGGCGTTCACTCTACGGTTTGAAACAATCCGGAAGGATGTGGTATAACCGTCTGAGTGAGTATTTGACTAGTCAGGGATATGTGAATAACGAATTATGCCCTTGTGTATTCATTAAGAAGTCACATTCCGGATTTGCGATTGTTGCAGTATATGTCAATGGCATGAATCTCATTGGAACTCCTGAAGAGCTCGCGAGAACTGCTTCGCACCTGAAGTCGGAATTTGAGATGAAAGATCTAGGTAAACTATCTCGGTCTCGAGATAGAGCATTGTTCGGATGGAATCCTAGTACATCAATCGAACTACACCCAGAAGGTGTTGCGCCGCTTTAATGAGGATAAAGCCTAGTCTTCGAGTACTCCTATGGTCGTTCGTACGCTAGATGCAAAACGAGATCCCTTCCGTCCGAATGAGGATGATGAAGAGATTTTGGAACCTAAAGTTCATTATCTAAGTGCGATAGGCGTTTTATTGTACTTAGCTCAATGCACTAGACCCGACATTTCCTTCGCTGTTAATCTTTTGGCAAGATACAGCAATGCACCTACACGCAGACACTGGACTGGCGTGAAAGACATCTTCCGCTACCTTAAGGGTACTACGGATCTGGGCTTGTTCTATCCCTACGAATCCTTGAATGATGATACATCTTGTGCTCCTCGAGTTGATTCTCGCCTTATTGGTTATGCTGACTCTGGATACTTATTTGATCCGCACAAGGCGCGTTCTCAAACGGGTTATGTCTTTACCGTTGGAGGCACCGCAATATCTTGGAGGTCAACGAAACAGACCTTAGTTGCCACTTCGTCTAACCATGCTGAAATTATCGCCTTACATGAAGCAACTCGGGAATGCTTTTGGTTGAGATCAGTAGTGGGCCATATTCGAAGCTCATGCGATCTTCATCCCGCCGCTGATGTCCCGATGACGATTTTTGAAGACAACGCAGCTTGCATCGAATAGCTCAAGAAGGGTTACATCAAAGGAGACAACACCAAGCACATTGCGCCGAAGTTCTTCTTTTCACATCAACAACAAGAGCATCAGAAGATTGAAGTCAAGCAAATCTGTTCACAAGACAATCTGGCCGACCTCTTCACCAAATCACTGCCGAAGGCGACGTTTCAGAAGCTTGTTCATGGAATTGGTATGCGTAAACTTTCTGAGTTGTAACTTTGCTATTTCTCTTTGGAATTATGTCAAACTCAGGGGGAGTATCCTGTAGATACTTGCTTGATCTTAATGTACACTTTTTCCCTACGATTTGGAGCATTTTTCCCACTGGGTTTTTGCTACCTAACTAGGTTTTAACTAGGCACCCACCTTGGGTTGGTCATATCCCTGAGGACGTCCTGTAGACGTTTCTTTTGACTTTGCATTTCTCACGCATTTTTCCTTAGACTATGGATTTTGTCATAGCCTTAGGGTTTTTAGTGAGACTTACTTACTTATGCAAATTCCTACCTTATTGAGAATAAGCGTTGTTCCTTGGAATCAGCACTGACAAGACGACTTCATCAACTTCTGCATGATGCTAGATCTGCCTTGAGTATTTACACACTCAAGGGGGAGTGTTGTAAACAAATCCTAGTTTAAGTGTGATTGTGTAAATCCTAGATTAGATTTGATTAGGGTTGTAATTCTTATTCTATTGTATCTCTTATTTCTTGGAGAGCAAGGAATACCTTTACCCTAATACTATAAATAGAGGTGCAAAGTAGGAGGGATATACAACACAATTCCCCTACAATTGTCTCTTTCTCTCTTCCTTGTGCCGCCAGCCTCTCTCTCCCCCTCTCTCTCTCTGTCAGATAAAATAGTCCACAACAATAAGTGACTTTTTAGTGTAAAAATGTTATTTTCGTTAAAGGTAAATAGTTCTAAAGTGTTTCGTTTAAAATTTCATAATTAAACCCTAATTTAAAAAAAAGGACACTAATTAAACCCAGGTTAATAGAAACAAGGAAGGATATATCCGTAATATCTGGTAACAATAGGGGCAATAATTTAAACCCGGTTCCGTTTCAAATTATTTGAAAAGATAAGCGAGGTGAGGACTCTTTGTCGATTCATAACGGTCGGGAATTAAACCATTTCTGCAAACGGATATTTATTTTAGTTGACGGCGTTAACTAGACGCGTCAATGCCGTCCTCTGAATTTCACACGCTCCCGTTAACGTCTCTTGAAAATTAGCCTAATTTATATTTTTAATTAAGATATTATTATTTTATTTTTGAGCTCCAAGCACAAAATTAGGAAACCCTCAAAGCAGAGTCCCTCGTTGGTCTTTCTTGTTTCTCACAGCTCTCTCTCTCTATACTCTACGACTACGACTTTCTCTCTCTAGGGACCGCCATCGCCATTGCTTCAAGGACCTCTTTGGACTTGCAGTCCGGCCGGCATTTCGATTTCACTGTAAGTTTCTTCTTCATCTTTTTCTTCATTAATTCTGCTTTTTTGTTTGTGTTTTCTGATTTCTTCGGTTTAAATCGCGCACATTTTGGTTTCGGTCGTCCGTTTTCGATCATTTTCCGATTCGAATCTGTATATCTGGGTGAATTCAGAATTGCATTGCTCGAATTTGTTTGGCGATCGATCGTTGACTCGAAGATATGATATTCAAATTATCCTATTAATATGCACTCATCTTGAATGATATTATATATATATATATATATATATATATATATATATATATATTTCTGTGTGTGTATGTACGTATGTACACTGGTACTGATGAGTGAAGGTTTTTCAGATTCAGAGAGCAACAGAGCTATGGATTCATCACAGTCCCAACAGAGAAGAGGAGGATTGGTATCACTATCACCGTCACAAACGCCACGGTCGAGTGACAAGTTGGTACGAGATCTGCGATCCGGGGAATCGAATTCGACAAACAGGCATGAGAAGGAAAAGGGTGTCAATGTTCAGGTCCTTGTGCGTTGCAGGTGAGTCGGATTTCGAGTTGAGTTCAGTGAGATGTTGTCTGAGTGAGTGAGTGAGTTAATCCATTAGTTTGCGTTTGTAGGCCATTGAGTGAAGATGAAATGAGGGTGCATACGCCGATCGTGATTTCTTGCAATGAGAGTAGAAGAGAAGTTGCCGCAATTCAGAATATAGCTAACAAGCAGATTGATAGAACTTTTGCGTTTGACAAGGTTTGTGGTTTGGAATAGTGAAAGTTAAATTCTTGTGTGTCTTCTCGTTCTAATTATGCACTAGGGTCTTATTAGATGAACGGAATTCATGGATTTTGACCGATTTTGGTTCCCAAAGTTCCGAAATATGAATAAGGATTAATCCTAAATTTTAGTTAAGCTCAATTGATAAATATTTCCTGTTGTTATGCTACTTGTTATATTTAAGTGATCAGAAAGTTGGATAGTGTTGTTTAGGTCTTTGGTCCGGCATCCCAACAGAAGGAACTGTATGATCAAGCTGTGGAGCCTATCGTAAATGAAGTTCTTGAGGGATATAACTGCACTATCTTTGCCTATGGTCAGACAGGGACGGGAAAAACATACACAATGGAAGGAGGAGCAAGAAAGAAGGTTTGTTTGTGACTTTAGAATAGTCGGTGCTCTGTATGTTACATTATGATATTCTTTTTCATAACATCCTAATTGGATTTTGTGATTTTTGTAGAATGGGGAGTTTCCAAGTGATGCGGGTGTTATCCCAAGAGCTGTTAAACAAATTTTTGACATATTAGAAGCTCAGGTTGCTGAGTATAGCATGAAAGTCACATTTTTAGAGCTGTACAATGAGGAGATAAGTGATCTTTTGGCCCCTGATGAGAACATGAAGTCTGTGGATGACAAATCAAAGAAACCCATAGCTCTCATGGAAGATGGAAAGGGTGGTGTTTTTGTAAGAGGCTTGGAAGAAGAGATAGTGTGCACAGCAAATGAAATTTATAAAATCTTGGAGAAGAGATCTGCAAAAAGGCGTACAGCTGAGACACTTCTCAACAAACAAAGCAGCCGTTCGCACTCAATATTTTCCATCACAATTCACATTAAGGAATGCACTCCAGAGGGCGAAGAAATGATTAAGTGTGGGAAGCTGAATCTTGTAGACCTCGCTGGTTCTGAGAACATTTCACGCTCTGGTGCAATTGAGGTATGGCACAAAATTAATTGTCTAAATCAATATAATGATGTAAAGCACATGCATATGGTGAGTTCCTTGGGCTGTTATTTTACTAACTGGATCTTATTGCCACAATGTCCATCAAGTTTGTGTTTTTAGCTTATTTAATCTTAACACAAACTATGGAACATGATACTGAATCCAAAGACAAGGTATTTCCATCAAGATATTTCTTTCTTTTTGAATAATATTGACGATAGGGTGGGAACTAATATACATGTTACGTTATGGCCTAAGAGCAGCAATTGCTGGAGCTTCAAGAACTTTACAGTTCTCAGCAACTTTTGGCTGTAGAATTGAGCGATAAACTTGAAAAAACTGAGGTAATACGTTTGTGTATCAACTTACAGAGTCCGCATTTGTTCTTTCTGCTCTTATCCTGAGTAAATTCAACACTTTATACTTCAGAAAAAGCTTGAGGAAACTGGACATGCACTGTTTGATCTCGAGGACAAATATCGACAAGCAAATGCGACCATCAAAGAGAAGGAATTTCTGATAGTAAATCTTCTCAAATCGGGTGAGTAAAGTTCCTGGTATTACCATCTACATATTCAGACCATTTCATCTTACCTTAGTTATATAGCTGACATTAGGGTTAATACTACACTAGTATATTTGAGTATATGCATGAAAACTAATGAAAAGGGCTTGAAAACTTTGAGTTTGAATGAAAAGGCCAGGATTGACTTTTTAGTGTAAAATGTGGTTTTCGTGAAAGTGAACACTACCCGGAGCCTTTTTGTTAAAGTTCCTATTATTAAATCTCATGCTAGATGGTACACTTAAATGCCTTTCTTTAACTATTTGTCTAGTGTTTACTTCCAGAAAGATCACTTGTCAAGCGTGCATTTGGGCTGCGAGCAGAGCTAGAGAATGCTGCATCAGATGTGTCCAGTTTATTTGCTAAAATTGGTTTGTATTTTATTTTGCATATTCTTCGTGGATCTCCCTCAAAACTTGGGTTATTTATTTCTGACAATGGCTGGTTTCGTAGAGCGTAAGGACAAGATTGAAGATGGAAACCGGATACTAGTCCAGAAATTCCAGTCCCAATTAATTCAGCAGCTTGAAGTCCTGCATAAAACTGTGGCAGTTGCAGTGACACAACAAGAACAGCAATTGAAAGATATGGAAGAGGACATGCAGTGCTTTGTATCAACGAAGGCAGAGGTAAGATCTTGACAAGGAGATGATTGTCTTTGCATGCATTTCTGAGATCAAATTCTCTCTGTACAACTTCATTATTTGGCTTGCTTTTGAAGGCTACTGAAGAACTGCGAGGAAGATTAGGAAAGCTTAAAAACATGTATGGTTCTGGTATTAAAGCTCTGGGTGGTATAGCTAGGGATCTTGAAGGAAATTCAAAATCAACATTTTCTCATCTAAACTCTGAAGTTTCTTACCATTCTTCTGCTCTGGAAGATGTAAAGCATTAAATTAACAATATTTTTAGTCTTCAGATTTCTTCCTGATTCTGTTAATGACTTTGTTTAAATGATTCAGCTCTTCAAAGGAATCACTTCCGAAGCTAATGCGTTACTCAATGATCTTCAAGGCAATCTTCACAACCAAGAAGAGAAGCTGAGTGCATTTGCACAACAACAGCGTGAGGTTCGTAATTCATTGTCGGTTTCAGGGGTGCTTTATTTTCTTTAACGTAAAAACTCAATCATCAGTTTCGGTGTAATAATTTGGTCTGTGATTTTGCGCAGGCTTATGCAAGAGCAGTTGAAACTGCACGGTCAGTTTCTAAAGTTACTGTGGACTTCTTCAAAACTCTAGACTTGCATGCATCCAATCTGACCCAAATTGTGGAAGAAGCACAAACTGTCAACGACAAGAAATTGTCAGAACTTGAAGAGAAGTTTGAGGTGGTTGCAGTGCACTTCTTAAATTGAATGGACTGTAGAACAACGTCATTCGTCAAATTAAATGCTTGTTTTTTATTATCTCTATGTAGGAGTGTGCTGCTAATGAAGAAAGGCAGTTACTAGACAAAGTGGCAGAGCTGCTGGCAAGTTCAAATGCCAGGAAGAAAAGACTGGTATGATTTGTTCTTAAGCTGCTGCCTTTTCCTTATTCCTTGTTCCTGAGGTTTTATGTTAGTATTGGGTAACAACTTTTTATTTAGGTTTCAATTGACAACGCACTATGTATTTTGAGGTCCAAACTGCAGTAAAGGATCTTCGAGAGAGCGCAACAAGCAGAACCACCAAATTACAGCAAGAAATGTCAACCATGCAAGGTTCGACTTCTTCTATCAAAGAGAAGTGGACACTTCACTTGGAAACAACAGAATCCCATTACCATGAATATACTTCGGCTGTGGAATGTGGAAAGAAAGGCATGGAGGAGGTTCTACAGAATTGGTACATATATTCTGGAGTCTCTGGATATGAGAAATTTAACTGATTTTGGCAGTTTTCTGATAGTTGAATTTTTGTAGCCCATTACTTACACCAAACAATATTGTGCAGTTTGAAGCAGGCATCAATGGGTGCAGAACAATGGAAGAAAGCTCAGGAGTCCTTGCTCGCTCTAGAAAAGAGAAATGTTGCTTCTGTGGATTCCATTGTTAGGTATGCTCAATACTGCAATCTCATTCCTTGTAAATGACAAATACTGCTGGTTTCAATTTAAAATTTTCTTTTCTTTTATCTCTTCAATTAGGAGGGGAACGGAAGCAAATCAAGCCTTACGTGATAAGTTTTCCTTGGCTGTGTCAGCTGCACTAGAAGATGTAGACGTTGCAGACAAGAATCTCATTTCTTCCATAGATCGTCAGTATCCAGTTTCACCTTTTAAGTTTACGTTTGTCTTCCTTAGTTTTTATGTTGGACTACAGTTACTGAAACAAATATTTGCAGATTCATTACAACTTGACCATGAGGCATGTGGAAATCTAATCTCAATGATTGTTCCATGTTGTGGGGATCTGAGAGAACTAAAGGGAGGTCACTACCATAATATTGTTGAATTCACTGAAAATGCAGGAAAATCTCTTCTCGATGAATATGTGGTAAGACTGTTAAGAGTGGTATTGTGCAATAACTGTTTTGCAGCTTTGCTCAAAGAAATTTTCAGAAAAAACTGATCTTCAAAATTACCCAATTAGTTTCTAAGTAGAGTTACGTTTTTAAGAATTCTGTGTTCTTTAACGATATTTTCAACCTCTGCAACAAGCAGGTGGACGAACCATCATGTTCCACGCCAAGAAGGAGGTCATTCAATCTTCCAAGCGTTGCATCCATTGAAGAACTCAGGACTCCTGCTTTTGAGGAATTGTTGAGGTTATTCTGGGATGGAAGATCGGCGAAACAGCAAGCAAATGGAGACCTGAAACACATCACAGGGGCTTACGAGGCTGTTCAATCCATTAGAGACTCCAGAGTTCCTCTCACTGCTATTAACTAAGGAGATGCGAACGTTTAGTGGTCAGAAAAACACGTGTGTACATAACGTATATGGCTTATATATGTACTCTTTAGTCACTGTGCTACGCAACTCTTATTTGTTGATTGTTTCTTGAGAAAATGAACTAGTGTGGATGGAGAAATCGATATAGTATGTAGGGTTCTTGAGGACCTTCAAAATCGAGTTTGTTGAATTTCCCACTTATGTAACAAACTGCAATTGGATTTTTGATGAGGAGTAAAGTGTTTTTGGAGTATTTCATAAGCTTCTTCTTTGCAACCATAATTCTTGTCAATCATAAATAGATATTAACGGAGGAGTACAGAGGATTTTATCCGCCACACTGTGTTCGTCCCCTCGTCCCAGAGATGATTTTTTTTTACACTACGACCGCATGAGGTAAAAATTTTGAATTCGCCAGTACTCGAAACAAGAAGTTTGATACGTAATTATGCTTGACGCATAGTATTAGTTAGCTCAACATATTTGAGTTAGCTCAACGCAAATAATAAATCAAAGAGAATAAATTCTCTCTAGATTTGCATTACCATAATTTAATACATGAGAATTATCTCTACAAGTTTGTGAGCAGTATTTTTGGGGTCACATGCTTCACCAAAAAAAAGTGGATATCAATGCTCCTCAAACAAAAAAGTTCAAAAGCAGTCCAAAATAATGCATCAAATGTGGCTTGAGTATTTTCGTCGTATAAAAGTGATAAAAAGTGTTTTTAATATTTTACTATTCAGTACAATGATACACAGTGTTTTTAATATTGGCTAAATTTTTTTCTTGATCCCTGTGGTGGGACATTACTTTTAAATCGACCCATGTGGTGAAAAAAGTGTTAATCTTAACCCTGTGGTGAAGTTCGTTATCAATCTAGTCCAAATTGAATTTTCTATCCAAATCTCATTCACATGCAGGGGTAAAATGGTCATTCTATTTTTTTCTTTTCTTTTTGGTAATTCCACTTTTTTATAATCAACAAAAGTAGGAGAAAAAGAAAATCCATCCCCAATCCCTACCATTGTCAGCCACAGCGACCACCCACCACCCTTTCCCCTCTCTCTCACATAACCCTAGTCATCACGTCCACCACTGTTCTTCTTAAAATGAAACTAAATTTAATGTCTGCATAATAACTTATATTGTAACAACCCGTCCCGGGATTTTTATTTCGACGTTATGAAATGACCATTATGCCCTTGAGTTCAGGCGAATGTTTATGTATGAGTTATTAAATTTTGGGCCAATTATAGAATTATCCTAGTTATTGGGGGCCAATGAAAATGTGAGAAAAATAATTGTGATTGGGTCTTGGTCCACACCTTCACCACCGACACTTCTCTCTTTCAGTACACCCTCAGACTGTCTCTCTCTCTTATCTCTCGACACTGTCTCTCTCTCTCTCTTCCATACACACGGCTCACACTACCCATACCAAAAAACTCATAGATCGACGAAACAAATTACATATTCAGACTCGTGAAGACCATACGAACTCAACCATACCAATTTCAGGTAAGAACTACGACGATTTCACGTCCAAAACTCAAGGTTTATATTTGGCACTATTCATCAACTTTTCATATGTTGCGTTTTAGGAGAATCTGAGATCACAGGAGTGTTCGTTGGGTCCTCTAGAGGCTCGGTGACGTTCGTTTGACAAGCTTTGACGTCGGGATCGACGAGAACAAGAGTGGCCGGTTTTTGGAGGATTTCCCGACGAGATTCTCGTTGGTTTTCGAAGTTTTTGAAGGTATAGACTTGTTCTACTCTCAATTTAGAGCATTTTGGTGAAAATTTCATGAAGAATGGTTGAGAAACGAGTGAGAAATCACACACGGAAGTTCACCAGCCACCGGAAAACTCAGTCCGGCGAGGGACCACCGGAGAAGGCGCGTGGGGTGCGCGTAGCCCCGTGGCCTTCTTGGCGCGTGGGGGCGCGTGCAAGCTCCAAAAATTATTTTTTAAATATTGCGACGCTCGTGACGTCGAGTAGGTCGCGTTGGTATATTCGTATGCCAAAATTGACCTATGTATGAGAAGTTATTCCTGTATTTGCGTGTATGTGCTTAAATGACGTATTTATAGTAATTTCTCATATAGGTGAGACATACACCGAGGACGAGCGTAGCCAGGCTAGACGCGGGGGCTACAACCCAGCGACTTATCAGTGAGTGGGCAGCTATTTACCGTATTTACCTATATATTATTATTATTTTTCCCAGAAAACGATAAATGAACGTTTATGTGATTTTAATGCCATGCAAAGTATTCATATATTATTATTGATGCATAAATGATTGCATATCCATATGTTGGTGCTGCAGACGCACAGGTAAGTGTCAGGTAAGATTATATACTGGTTATGATGAGAATGATGTGATATGATGTGATTAGAGCTCATGTACTTGCACATTGATATTAGTGCTCCCGTCCAGAGTTAGGGGCATAGTCTTTCACGTGTCATTCACCTCTCGCACCGCATGCTCGCCTTGGATCCAAGTTAGGTGCACAGTCTTGTCGTATAGACCACCTTTGAGTGGATTCGACTCGTAGGTGACCCGCGTTTATTCGCACAGTCTTCACGTGATTGTAGCACTAGAGCATATTTAATTGATATACATGATGATGAGTAGACCACCAGATGTGGTAGTGATGATTGTGCAGTATTGATATACATGATGTTATGAGCTATATGAGATATTAGATGGCCGAGGCCAAGATAATTACCTGGCATTTGATCACATCAACAGTTTATGAATGAGTTTCTGTTTTGGATACTTTGGCATGGCATACATACACTTTTCAACATGATTTTGAGAACCTATACGTACATATGAGTATATATTTTGATTCTGGGAAATTATACAGGTTTTACGGTGAGGGGCTATATGTTGAGTAAAGATTGGTTTTTAAAGGAAATTGTTTTGCTGACCCACTCAGTTTTGTTTTTCGCCCCTCCAGGTACTACGTAGCTAGAGGTTCTTTTGGTGGACGCGAGGGCTTATCGGCAGTTCTGACACATTCATTTATGTATGGCACCGGTGGTGTTATCTAGACTTATTTTATGCTTGACTGCATTCGAACTTAGAACGCTCTGATTATGTATAAGTACCTTATTATGCCTCTAGTACACTATCTTACCTAGGTTGCTAGTGGTTTTGATTTTAATTAGTTCGTACTTAGTTTTCGATCTTAGCTTCCGCACAGCGCACATGGCTACGTCACACTCACGTGACGGCCAGCATGCCCTACTTTCGGGTACGGGTGTGTCATATAGTCTAACCTAAATGCGGCAAGATACATTGTGATTTTTTAAATCTTGAATTTGGACTCTTAGCTTTCTTGAAATGAGAAAGTCTGATAATATGAACTTTGTAATTTTATTGTTTATTTATTCTTTTATTGTAGCTCTAAAAGTTTTGAAATTAAAAAAATTCATGTCCATATGGCGCTTTATGATTGGTTGATGGAATTAATAAAACGAAAATAACAATTTTGCCCCTACAAATGACAGAAGAATGAGGAAAAATCCAATTTGGACTATGATTGATAAAGAATTTCACCACATGACTACAATTAATAGCTTTTTCACCACATGTGTTTATTTAAAAGTAGGGTATCACTACAAGGATCACAAAAAAAAAATTGGCCTTTAATATTTTACTAGTCAGTGTACAGTGATAAACAATGTTTATATTTCTTGATGCACAAAATCAGTGAGGACTTTGGTACAACAGAAAGTTTTAAGTTTGTGACCTTGGCTAGATTGCTCCGGTCACTAGTGTAGATAAGTAAGTAAAAAGATAGAGGCAAGGAAGCAACACACAAGATGTATGTGGTTTACCCAGATTGGCTACGTTCACGGAGTAGAGGAATTCTTATTAATTGTGAAGGGTTTACACAAATACATACGTTCAAGCTCTCCTTTTGTAAGTTCTAGTGAATAGTTTAGTACAAATGACATTAGGGATTATTGTGGGAGAAGGATTGCTATTTATAGAAGAGTTTCTAGCTTTGTTCTGACATTGACACGTGTCATGCTGTGATTGGCCTCCGATGTTGACACCGTGTCGTGCTATGATTAGCCTCTGACGTTGTCATGTGTCGCGTTGTGATTGGCGTCCTAGTTGGAGGAAAACTCTTGTGGGTCCTTGACGGTATAATGTTGACTGATGCTTAGTAGTTTCAGGGTTAGTCAAGTATGGTACAAACAGTGCTCCCCTAAGTTCCCGAGTGAGGGAAGCCTCTCAGTTGGGGACTTGCAAGATCCAAGTCACTGAGTAATCATGAAACTTCTAAGTACCGAAGTGCAGTATCAATTTCAGTTGCCTCTGTCCCATGGGTAAAAGTGGTATATTGAACATATGTTGACGCACAAGGTAATGTATCATTTTCACTTGAAGCTTACTTGTAGTTTCTGGCTTGGTTAAATGCAATACAAACCATGTAATAGGAGTCTCCCAAGTCTTTGAGTGAGAATATCTGCCGAAAGAGGTGACAGACAAGGTAAGCAATCAGAGCTCCAAGCAAGCAGTCCCAGATCGGAGGTTTGATTTCAGACTCCGGCTGCTCGTTCTCTTTCTCTTTGTCTTCCAGGCTACATGAAGGATAAGGAGAAGCAAAGGGAGAAGAGATGATATGAAATACTTTTACTTTTGAAGAAGTACCAAATGAATCAGCATGTGCTTTGTTGTACTTGTTGACTTTCCACAGGCTTATTCTTGAACTGGGCTGGAGGGTTTTCTAGTTTCCTCTAAAGGAATGAGCTGACTTGAGAATTTGAGGGTCAAAACAAGTCCATCAAATCTAGAGTACGTTCAACCCTGATGATATGGGATATTCTTGCTCTTCAGCAGCGGTGCCAGTGAAAAGTTGTTGAAGCTCCTCGAGTTCTTTGAATGGGGCAGTGATGCCGAGCTTGGTTTTGACTTAGACTCTTCCATCTGGATTATGTAATTCTGTAGGAAGGGAGTTGTACCATAGTGACCTGTTCCAGCTCATCGTTGACCTTTCTGCTTCAATCTTTTACATAGCAGAAGTAGTGTGTACCCTTTGCATTTGAATGGTCCTTCAGGACACTATTTCTCAGCAAGGTTCTAAAAAATGCTAGGCGCTAATCGGGCGGCGGGTTGGCACCTAACGTCTAGGCGGCTAGGTGGATTTAAGTAATTTTATTGTACATCATATAAATTAATTCAATTTACTACATAATATGTGAATAAACATTGAATAATATGTTAGTTTTTTTTTTAAAAAAGAAAAATATGTGTAAGAAACTATGTAAAATTTTAGACACTTTGTATCATTTTCTAAGCCTATGAATTTTTTTAGGCTTTTTCATTAATAAAACGCAAGGTTAGGCCTTATTTTCCTTGTTTAACCTTTGAATAGAATTGTCTAATCCACTATAAATGGGTGCAATGGACCCTAACCAAAAACCCAAAGCCATCTAGTCCATTTATTATCCTATATTTCCTATTAGAGATTCATAATATAAGAACACAACAAGACTTGTACAGTCTCCCGATTCCCAATCACCGACTCACCTTCTTCGGAATAAAACCCTAAGTTGCTCACTGCAAAAACTATTGTCGCCGTCAGCCTTATCACCACATCTTCAATTGTAGATCTATTCTCTTTCTTTCTTTCTATCTCCATCTCTTTCTCTCTCTCTCTCTCTCTCTCTCTCTCTCTCTCTCTCTCTCTTGTATTGTAAACCATCATCACACCAAGAGAGAGACGGCGAGAATCGGGGAGAGAAGACGGTGAGGCGCAAAGCACCCAGATTGGCCAGTGTCCGCCTGCTTCCCAAGCCGCCCAAACCTTCCAGCTTACTCGAGGAAAGAAGACAGTGAAGCGCAAAGCACCCAGATTGGCCAGCGTCCACCTGCTTCTGGGTATACCATTCGTATTTTCCCAAGCCGCCCAACTTCCTTCTGGCCCGCCCAGCGTCTATTTACGCCGCCCAATCGTCCGCCTTACGCAGCCTAATGGTTTTCCTGATTTAGTAAACGATTTGGGGTTAATCGGGGCGGAGCACCGCCGTCTAGTGCCTAGGCGGCCGCCTAGAGCATTTTTTAGAACACTGGTGATCACTACCTAGAGTTAGGATGTGGTCCTTCTTGGTATATTAGCGATAGAGGACCATACGTATTTCAGGGGCGATCATGCTTGGTATATTTGCGATAGGTGATCATGCTTGGTATATCTGCGATGGATGATCACTGCTTGTATGATTAGATTATGCCTATGGTTCTGCTTGGTATATTCTTAATGAGAGACCATACGCATTATAGGGGTAATGAGGATTAGTTATACTTGGTACATTTCGGTAGGCGACCATATTTTAAATTTTTGTTGAGTGGTCCAAAATCCCTACTCTTGCTCATTTCCATAAGTTAGTCCGGCCCTAGATTCGAGTGAATAGGAATTGCTCATGTGAGACGTTGTGTTTATAAATTAGATTTATCATGTTATTACTTGGAATCCAGGTAGGAATTATGTAGAACTCCTTTATTAAATTTCGTGAATTGATATATGATCTTATTGATTGATTAACATAGTTAAATGTTAATATCGTGCATCTTTGATTCTTGGGATTGATTAATTGAAGTGATTGTGGAATGATGTTGAATATGATTGTTAATACTATGATTCGATTCGTTGACCGATGTGGCTAGAGAATAATATTGTGTTTTGTTGGTTGTTCTTTGAGATGTTGTATGTTATAAATTGTGGTATTATGTTGAAATATAGTGATTTATATGATGGATGAAATGAAAATCTTGATTGTCATGTGGGTTTGTTATGTAGCCCCGAATCTAGTAATTCATGCTTGTCAAATCCCAATAATTGATTGAGGAATGATATGCCTTCCTTTTAGAACACACTGAGATAAATGTCTGAGTTTAGTGAATGGTGAACTACGAATAGATTGATCCATTCTTATGGTACGTAGGCAATCTAACGCAAAGGTTAGACGCAGCCATGAAATAAAATAAAATGATTGCGTGGTTAAATCATTGATTGTGTTTTGGTCTTGTCTTGGAGGCGAGACATGATAGATAAACAAGAATGTGTTGATGTCACATGTCAATCTTAGACATATGTCGGGATGAGGGTGTGACACTACATGCCTTCCTTTTATTCTCGAGATTTTATTGTATTTTTGTGAATTTAAATTAATTTTATATTTTAATTACTTAATTACAAAGTTTGAATTTTGAAAATAGTTATTAAATCCGTAAACCTTCGAGGGTCACTTTTAATGTTCTTTAATTGGACTTGACCCCACGAGCGTTTAGGCAAAGGTCGTATGTGAATCAAGACGAGAACGGAACGTTATGAACATTTTAGAAGTTTCTTTAAAAAAAATTAAAAAACAAGGGAAAAGCTGCCTAATGGCAGCGAGGGAGTGGAGAAACGAGAAGAAAATGAGGGATGAGAGATTGAATCGGGAGAGGAAAGAGGAAGATGGTGACCAATGGGGAGGGGAGAAGGGATAATAGAAGGGAAATGAGTGAGGGAGGGGATCTGGACCCCCTCGACACGGTTGGCTCCTTGGACCCGAGAGCGCCGACCCAATTTTGGGCAGAAAAGTCGACGAAATTTTGGCCAAATTCTAGAAATTTGAACCGATCCACCACCCGAAAATGACTCACAATTGTCCCACCTTCCTTCTCATCCAAAAATGGAGTTGATTGGGCTCAAAATTGGAAAAATCAAAGCCGTCGGCTTCGAGGACACCTGACGGCAATCCACCCATTTTTGAAACGATTATCTTCACTCACCACCACCAAAACACTTATCTAGAGGTTAGGAACAAAGCCCAAATAGGTTTAGGGGCAGTGGTGTTACGGATTGGTTGAATTGAATAACACCCAAATTCAAGGGTTTTCGGCGGGTTCAGATGAAATTAGGGTTTTTTTTCGGCTAAATTAGCCTTGGTCACAGGTATGAAAATTTCTTTACTCTCTGAGATTTACTTGCCCATAAAATTTGGTAATTTTTAGAAATAGTTGAATTTTCTAGCAAGTCGGGGCGGCCAGCCGCCGCGTGCGGCGACGCATGAGCCGAGACCCCCCCTGACCTCCCTAGGCTAAATTCGATACCCTGATTCCATATGTGACATTTGATTGATGAAATCTCGTCGTATGACTATATTTTTTTATAGAGACCACCACGTGAACATTAAATGAATCGACAATATGGCCGTTGGATCGTCACCAATCTTTAATAAGTTATAGTACATAATATTTGAGGACAATAGGAACTTATGGATCAAGAATCCGACGTATGGATCTTCTCGAATTGGATTTTTAAATTCGTAAAATAAAACGTCGACTGCTATTTGAATTTGTGATTAGCAGAGATTCGACTGTTGGATCGCGATGAAATTTTAGTATGTTGTTTTAGAAGCATAATTTGGACTTTAGAAAGTTACAAATCTGAAATCCAATATGCAAATCTTCCGGATTGAATTATGTAGAATTATGGACCCTACCTTTGATAGAAGTTGACTTTTGGTCAAAATGTCTTGAAACGTTCTATATAATAAAATTAGTACTATGGGAGACTAAGTGAAGTCTAGTGGCCATACATACATGTGATATGGTTATTACCTTAATTTCTTATTTTTAATATCAATTGTGAATATAACTTGGTCTTATAATGTGATTTCTATTAAAATGTGATTTTTATATATTTAGCCTAGACCTATGTTTATTAAACATGATTGGGCTTGTGTACTGATGATGGTTGTGATATATGTGGGTTTAATTATATTTTCAGTAATGTGAGTGATGTATATGATTATTTTTACGCTATTAGAAGTATTCTATAGAACTTATATGCCTGTATGACAATATAGTTAGTACTCATGAGAAGTTGATAGAGCATGTGCCTATATTGTAAATCACAGGGGTTGAGGTAAAGGTAGATTGTGTGTTGAATTGATTGCACCATGTAGCAGAGGTACATGGATGGTCCTACTTGGTATATCCGCGATGCGTGACCATACATATTTCAGGGGTGATCATGTTTGGTATATCCGCGATGGGTGATCTCCGCTTGCACGATTAGACTACGCTTATGGCTCTGTTTGGTATATCCGTGATGGGAGACCATACGTATTTTAAGAGTGAACATGTTTGGTATATCCGTGATGGGAGACCATACGCATTTAATTAAAAAAGTCGTCTAAGCTTCTCCAGTTGCACGGCTACCGATTGGCGATTCCTATAATACTAATACCAAACAATCATTCTAAGATTGAAGAAGTCAATATAGAGAAAATATTATAAATTGTTCATAGATTGGTAACAAAAATACGCATTATTACCAAATTGTAAAAATTGAAAAATCACTTGGGTCAAGAAATGAGTTATGCTTTCCTCGGTAAACAAAGCAGAAAAGGTGCCGTCAATGCATCGTAATATACGAAAAAGCCAATAACAATCAGTTTCAAAATCAAATTTGAGGCTCAACACTCACTCAATTGGTAATCTTTTTAATAATCGAGAAATATTTAATTATGACGGGAACATAGGTGGTATATCACATGTTTTTATGTAAATAGTAAAAAAAATTTAAGTTATTAATTTTTTAACACATATATCTCACTATTTATATAATGATATGTGATGTACCACTCTGTGTGCCAATCACGTTAAAAAAATCTCTGTTAATGATCAACCGAGATACTTAGGATGATGCGGGCAACGACGATAGATACTTCTTTGAAGGTTGGTTATGGCATCTGCAGCAGACTCAGAGTGAGAGTGAGAGGTATGCCGCCTGTGCCTTGTCTTCTTCATAACTTTACTCTTTTATGCAAATTAGGGGACGGGAAGAAGCTACGAGATTGTTCGATGAAATGGTGAGCAAAAATATATTTCCATATCTACACACCTTCGGTGTCTTAGTTGACACAAATTGTAAGGAGGGGTTTGGTGGGGAAGCAAAAAATGTTGTCGAAATGATGATTCAAAGAGACATCAAACCTAACGTTGTTTACAGTTTGCTCATGTATGGATGGGGTGAAAGAAGTCTTTGATCTAATGCTTAGCAAGGGATCCATTGTTGATGCTTATAACATACTGATAAATGGCTATTGTAAGCATAAAAGGATAGATGAGGCTTGGATGCTTTTTCTAGAAATGTCTGGTGGAGGACTGGTTCCAAATACCGTTACTTATACCACTCTTATGGACGGTTTTTGCAAAGTCAGGACAATACAAGATGCACAAAAGCTTTTTTCCAAGATGCAAGTTTGTGGTCAACATCTAGTTGTTCACACTTATAATGTTTTACGGGATGGCTTGTGTAAAAGCCAACTGTCCAAGGCAATGGAAGTGTTAAGAGAGAAGGTAGGAAGAAGTTAAATCCAAATATTGTGAGTTACAGTATTCTCATTGATGGTTTGTGTAAAGCTGGAAAAATAGAATCGGCAAGGGATCTCTTTTGCATTTTATTATCAAAAGGACTTCAACTTGATGTCAGGACATATAACAAGCGAAGCAGAGAAGTTGCTGACAAATGCAAGAGTGGGGCTGTCATCCAGACAATTACACCTATAACACCATTGTCTGGGGGTTTATTAATAAGAATGAGACGTCAAGGGCAATGAGACTTGTTCGACAAATGGTGGAGAAAGGTTTTTCTGCAGATGCATCAACATACAAATTGGTTCTTGAGTGATGCTCGAGATAAAAGTAGCTCCCGCTTTGTTGCCATTGATAGAAAGAGCATTATGAAGTCAATTTGCATATTTGAAAGTCGGAACAGAACGTGCTTATGAACTCTGAAGCTACTTGGCTTTTGAAAATCACGAATCATGTATGTTATCTATACTCCGTTTGATTAATTCTCACTGTCGTCTTTGGGAGCCAAACTTTTAGCATATTGTCATAACTGGTTGAGCAATGTCATGGTTTGGAACTGTAATTGCTAACATTCAAGTGTGTGATGATGGTCCACAGCAGGATTATTCTGACTGATATTGATCTGATTCATATTCTAAATTTCTGCAGCAGGACTATACCTTTTTTCCTTTTTCATTTGCTTTTTTTTATTCTTTCTATAATTATGTTGTGAGGCAGCAATCTAATTTGGCACCAAACAAACAATGTAATATATAAATGACGGAGTCTACGCTAAAAACCATTTAGTCATTGCGCGAACAGGTTTTGCATCATTGCTGAGTTTTGCATTTGTGTTTGATTTTGAGACCAGTTTAAACTGTTCTGGGGGCTGTGTAGTTGAGACCGGTTTTACCTCGTGTGTTAACCACCTATGGTATGTAAGATTTGTATATTGCATTGATATGTATGTAGGTACAGGTCTGTGATTATATACACTTTGAATACAACCCTAATATGGTAAATACAATCATACTTGAATGACTGAATCAATCCTAATCAAATAGAATAGGAAAGACAGCTGCATGGCATATATCATAGTTGACTTTCATACGGAGGAGCTGATTGTGTGGTTGATGAACTGATCTCCTTTGATGTAGGAGTTTCCTTAACACGCCCCCGCAAGACGGTGGCACCATCGGAGACACCGATCTTGGAACGAAGGAGATGGAAACGAGAGCGTGGCAAGGGTTTAGTGAGGGCATCAGCAAGCTGATCAGTAGTGGAGACATGAGATACTTGAAGAAGACCACGAGTGACACGATCCCGGACAAACTGAAAATCAATATCGATATGTTTCATACGGGAATGGAGGACAGGATTAGCACAGTAGAACATGGCGCCAATGTTGTCACAAGAAACAGCCGGGGTTGTGGGGAGAGGGATGCCAAGTTCACGCAGTAAGGATTGAATCTATGTGAGTTCAGCAGTGGTGGTAGCAATGGCTCGATATTCGGCTTCGGTGGAGGAGCGAGAGATAGACCGCTGCTTACGAGAGCTCCAAGAGATGAGATTGCCATCGAGATAGACAACATAGCCCGTCGTAGACTTGTGATCATCACGATCACCAGCCCAGTCAGCATCTGAAAAGGCATAGAGACGATGAGAGGGGCGACGACAAAGATGAAGGCCAAAGGAAATGGTACCCTTCAAGTAGCGAAGAAGACGCTTGAGTGCCTGCCAGTGAGTCTCGGAAGGAGAATGCATGAATTGGGAGAGCTTATTGACTGAGAAAGAGATGTCAGGGCGTGTAAGACTGAGGTATTGAAGACCACCAACAAGACGACGGTAGGGAGTGGCATCCGTGAGGGATGAGCCATCATGCAGCATGAGGGAGGTAGTGGTGGAGAGAGGCGTACTGACAGCCTTTGCACCATCCATCTTGGCATCAACGAGAAGATCATGAATGTACTTGTGCTAAGAGAGGAATAGGCCAGTGGCTGTGGGAAGGACCTCAACACCAAGAAAGTAATGTAAGGAACCCAGGTCCTTGACTGAGAACCGAGTTGCCAATAGTTGAATGAACTTGGTGACAAGTGATGAATCGTTGCCTGTAATAAGAAGATCATCAACATAAACCAAAAAATAAATTACAGCAGTCCCAGTTTTGAAGAGAAAGAGTGAGGCATCAAAGATGGCATTAACAAAGCCATGGGAGAGCAGAAAGGATTGTAATTCCTTGTACCATGCCCGGGGAGCCTGTTTGAGGCCGTAGAGGGCTTTCCTCAATTTACACACATGAGATGGATGAGTAGAGTCAACAAAACCAGGTGGTTGAACCATATAGACATCTTCACGGATTGTGCCATGAAGGAAAGCATTGTTAACGTCTAACTGACGTATTGGCCACCTATGAGTCACAGCAATATGCAGAACAATGCGGATGGTAGTAGGTTTGACCACCGGACTGAAAGTATCGAAAAAATCAATACCAGGACGTTGGTGAAAACCCTTGGCAACTAAGCGTGCCTTGTACCTGTCAACAGTGACATCAGGATGCCGTTTGATACGAAACACCCACTTACAACCAATAAGATTGTGAGAGGGGAGGGGAGGGGAGGAACAAGCTCCCATGTACCATTGCGAATTAACGCATTGAACTCATTGGACATTGCTTGCCGCCAAAGGGGATCCTTGACAGCCTGGGAAACACATGTCGGTTCAACGGGGGAGAGAATGAGATGTGTAGTAGCAGTCATAGCATACCGAGGATTAGGTTTGTGGATACCTGCTTTGGCACGGGTGATGATTGGGGAGACAAGAGGTACGGAAGGGTGGGGAGGGTGTGGGGCAGAGGATGGAAATGTGACAACAGTCCTATGAGGGTTTCTAGTGTATGTACGAATGGGGTTAAGGGGAAGAGGTGGCTGGACCGGATCAGTTGGGGTTGGAGAATGTGGTGGGGGAAGTAGAGGTGCAGTAGAGGTAGGAGCCAAGGCGTGGTGGTTGGGGGACGGTAAGAGAGAAGTGGGAGCAGCAGCAAGAGGGGCCGAGGCAGCGGACAATGACGGGTCTGAGACGGGGACAAATTCTGAAGATGATGATGTGACTTGTGGTGGCAGCGAAGAAGAAACGACCGACTCAACAGGACTGGTGGGTAAGCGTACAGGAACATGAGTAACTGGAGGAAGAGAGGAGACCCAAGTGTGAGAGTTATCAACAGTGACATGGGGAATGGAGGAAGGGAGGTTGGCAAGAGGAAAAGTGGACTCATCGAATTGAACATGCCGAGAGATAAAAAGCTTGTTGGAGGAAAGATCAAGACACTGAAAAGCACTTTGATTAGAGGAGTAACCAAGGAAGAGACACGGGCGGGAACGAGGAAGTAATTTATTTGAATTGTAAGGACGTAACCATGGAAAACACAAGCAGCCAAACGTACGAAGACGGGAGTAATTTGGCTGTTCATCAAAGAGTTGAGTGAATGGGGAGAGATTGTGAAGAAGTGGAGTAGGCATGCGGTTGATAAGATAGGCAGCTGTTTTAAAGGCATAAGACCAATAGGTGAGAGGTAAAGAAGCTTAATGAAGAAGGGTGAGACCAGTTTCAACAATATGACGATGTCGTTGTTCGGCGACGCCATTGTGTTGAGGAGTGTGAGGTGGTGTAAGAAGATGGGTAATGCCATTGGATGAGAGAAAATGTTGTAGTTTGATGAATTCGCCCCCACCATCAGTGTATAATCTAGTGATTTTTCGTTTGAAGTAATTTTCGACAAGTGCTTTGAAGGTGACAAAAGTGGTAAACACATCAGACTTCTTTTTGAGAGGGTAGAACCAGATGTATTTTGTAAAATGGTCAACAAAGATAACATAGTAGGAAAAACCATCAATAAAAGAGTACGGAGCAGGGCCCCAAACATCACTATAAAGGAGATCTAATGGAGCATGACTTGTGAGAGACGAAGCACCAAACGAAAGCCGATGGCTTTTATTACATAGACATGAATGACAAACAGACTCGAACAACTTGGATGACACATTTATGGAAGACAGACGAAGGACTTGTGTGAGAGTTTGATGGCTTGGGTGACCAAGACGACGATGCCAGAGGTTGGGAGAGACGACCACACCCACCATAGCTTGCGGTTGACATAGAGATTTGGGAGACCACTCGTACACATCATTCTTATTCAGGCCTCGAAGAAGAACCGCCCCCGTGCTCAGATCCTTGACATGAAAGAAATCAGGAAAAAGTTCAATAGAGGTATTATTTTGTTTATTAAATTTAGAGATAGAAATAATGTCTTTTTGCATGGAAGGAGCACAGAGAACGTTGGATAAGTGGAAAGATTGAGAGGAGGAGGAGGGTAAAGTGGTTGAACCGACATGAGTGATACCCAAACCTAAACCATTACTAATAATTATTTCATCAGGACCATCATATGTAGAGGCACCAGAAAGAGTGTTGACATTGGAAGTAACATGGTGAGAGGCACCAGAATCAAGCAACCATGTTGGAGTAGAGGTGGACCGGCCATGGGTGGTAGGATTGGCCATCGGCGGACTGTGAGATCCAGGTTGGAGTTGAGGACAGCGTTTGGCACTATGACCTTGAGTGCCACACCATTGACAGAAACCACGATAACCTGTGGTGTTCATGGTGGTAGAGCGGTGACCATGGTCAGTGACAGATTGTTGGGTGGGTCTGTAGGAACTACGAGAATTGTTGTCAACCGAGGAGGAGTGGGTCTGCCCAAAGGAACCACGAGAAGAATTGCGAGAAGCAAAGGACCCACGGTTGGAGTTGGAGTTGTGAAAGCGAGAGCCACGGTTTGAGGTGTGGGAGCGAGATGTCTGAGTGACATTAGCAGTGATCACTGAGGCAGCAACAACGGTATCATCACGCTTGAGAGCAGCTTCATGTTCAACCAGTTTGTCATGAAGATTTTCATAGGAGATTGAGGTGTCGCGGGAACGAACGACCGCAACAATTTCTTTGAAGTCAGAGCCAACACCATTAAGAATGTAGAGGAGGAGATCGTCATCAGAGAGGGGGACATCAATGATGGCGAGCTCATCTGCAATAACACGGACTTCTTGCAGATACTGGGAGACAAGCTTGTTGTCACGTCGCAGGAGAGTAAGGCGTTCTTTGAGACCAAGAACGCGGGCACGGGCTTTGCTAGCAAAGAGATGGAGAAGCTTGTCCCAAGCCTCCTTGGATGTCTTGGCAGAGGCAATAAGAGAGATGACCTGCGGTGAGACGGAAGCAAGAATCGCATGAAGGAAGAGTTGATCTTTGCCGAATCCAAAAGGTACGAAGCACGGTGTGAGAGGATGATGGGCAGGGATTAGAACCATCCACATAACCCATGAGGTCGTAGCCGTAAAGGAGGGCGTTGAACTGAGCACGCCAGGATGGGTAATTGGTGGGTGTGAGTTTCACAGGTAGTTGGGCTGTAGCGTTGATTGCGATCAAGGTGGGAGTGATGGAATTGAGCTCTGGTAGAAGGTTAGTTGTAGAGGCGTCAGTGGCCATGGATGAAGACAGGGAAGAGAGGAATCAGAAAAAAAATTGCTCGTTGGAGTTTTTGGGCTCTTAATACCATGTAAGATTTGTATATTGCATTGATATGTATGTAGGTACAGGTCTGTGATTATATACACTTTGAATACAACCCTAATATGGTAAATACAATCATACTTGAATGACTGAATCAATCCTAATCAAATAGAATAGGAAAGACAGCTACATGACATATATCATGGTTGACTTTCATAAGGAGGAGCTGATTGTGTGGTTGATGAACTGATCTCCTTTGATGTAGGAGTTTCCTCAACACGTTTAATCACTTAGAAGATGACCTTAAATCGTTACTTAAAATATTATTGTTATCAAACCATTAATCAAAACTGTTGATTTCTGCTTCTCTCTCCTCCTGCGAGCTACCTTCTTCTTGCCGATCTGAGTAAAGATTTTTTTTTTCTTTCGTCCAGATTAAAATTTTAGACAAAGTTTTTATCGAACATAAATGAATATATCGTACTCAAACTAAAAAAAAAATGTTACAATAATTCCAAACTCTCTTCCACTTAATAATACATATATTTAATTTAGGATCGTGTTTTCATTTTTGTTTTTCCTTTTTGAAAGCATTTTGTTCTCTTTGTGCTGTATAAAATCACTCTGTGTAAATATGTTAAGGGTGTGTTTGTTTGCCATCGTTAGCTCTCACTAGACAGCTAGACAGGACTGGACTAATAGTCAGCGTAGCAAGGCACAAAGTTTAATGGGATAAAGGGGACTCGCCTTCACAAAGTCCCTCGCTAGGAGGTCTTAGCGAGGCCCTCCAAAAGGCGTCGGACTAAGCCCGTCAGTTTCGCTTCGTCTCCGTCTGTTGCGTCCGCGTCCTGCTTCATCTGCTTCTAATCCTTTCCTGCATGATTCTTCCTCTCTGCCTCTCCCTTGCCCTATCTGTTTGGACTGACTGCCCCACCCACCCCTATAAATCACAAAATCCGATTACTTACCACCCACCAATCGGTCAGCTCGATCCATATCCCCCAATTTCATTACCTCGCTGCCAAGTGCTCTCTCTCTCTCACTGCTGAAATTAAGAGATGGATTCTCTTTTTTGCTGATTTGGTTCAATGTTTTGCTTGAAATTGGTTTTCCATTTGTCGATTTTTGGTTTTTGTGGTTGGGTTTTGGTTCACTTTGATTGCTGATGCCTGGGCGAATTGAGAGCATGCTACAGGAATTGTCTTTGGCATCACTTACTATCTCTTTCAATTTGTGGCTCAATACAATTTCTGGGCTCACATTTCAGAACCTCAGATGGCGATGGACAAAAGGATTACAATACAATTTTTCCCCTAATTTTATTTTTTTATTGGGTGGCTTTGTGAGAAATTTATTATTATGTTTTAATTCTGAGAAATTGTTTGGTTTTGTTTGAATTGGGCATGTAGAGAAAAGTGGATTTAGTTAATTTCAATAATATCTTTAATAAAAAAAATAATTAAAATAGAACAATAATGTAGTTCTAGTATGAGCAAACACTAAAATGGTTACGGTACTGTTTTTATTATTCTGTTTTTTAGTTCGACACTGCACCAAACGTTTTATTAAGTTAGTATAACTTAGTCTAGTCTAAGCTAGTCTGGCTTAGTCATGAAGTTAATTCAATTTAAAACAGTCCAGTAAAACAAATGTACCTAATGGTATTAAAAAAGTAAGAAGGATAAGTTCTTTTGTTTTGTTTTATTTGTTGAAACTGAATACATGGGTAACTAGTTCTGCAGAATAAAAAAACAGCAAAAAACAAACGGAAGGACATCAAACCTGAGATTTATGGACGAAGCTTGTTGGAGTTTTAACGAAGCCGGTTGAAGATGGTGCGGGCGACAATTGCTTCTTCTTTGAAGGTTGGTTATGGCATCGGCAGCAGACTGAGAGTGAAAGTGAGAGGTATGCCGCCTGTACTTTGTCTTCTTCATAACTCTACGTTTCTATTCCTTAACAATTACTTCGCTCCGTTTCACTCTCAATCAATCAAATCTAGAAACACCCAACCCCGCCGTCTTGTGAAAGTATCTAATCTTGAGGATGCACTCCATCTGTTCGACGAAATGCTTCAAAGCCGTCCTCTGCCTTCCATTCTCTGTTTCACTCAACTCTTGGGTCAAGTCGCCAAGTTGAAACATTATTCGGCAGTCATCTCGTTGCACAACCGAATGGGTCTGTCAGGAATTCGTCCTAATGTTTATTCTCTAACCATTATCATTAATTGTTTTTCCCATATGAACCAAATGGGGTTTAGTTTATCTGTTTTGGGAAAGTTCTTCAAACTTGGTTTTGAACCGAATGTGGTGACCTTCAACACTTTAATCAACGGATTCCTTCTTCAGAATAGAGAGGCTGATGCTGTCGAAATTCTGAATAAAATGATGAAGGGCGGTAATTATAACCCGGATGTGATTACTTTCGGCACACTAGTAAAGGGCCTTTGTGCAAAAGGTAACAACACTGGAGCTATTCAATTGCTTAGGAAAATGGAAGAAGGAGATTGCAAGCCTAACCTAGTCATTTACAGCACGATCATTGACAGCCTTTGTAAAGATACTCTAGTTGTGGATGCATTGAACCTCTTCTTTGAAATGATGAGTAAAGGTATTGACCCAAACGTCATTGCCTATACTTCTTTGATTCATGGAGTACGCAAATTAGGGGGTTGGAAAGAAGCTACAAGATTGTTTAATGAAATGGTGAGCAAAGGTATCTTTCCAAATTTGCACAACTACAATGTCTTGGTAGACACCCTTTGTAAGGAGGGCTTGGTCAGGAAAGCAAAAAGCATGGTTGAAATGATGACTCATAGTGATATTGAGCCTGACATGGTCACGTACAGTTCCCTTATGGATGGTTATTGTTTGCGAGGAGAAATGGGTGAGGCGCAAAAGGTTTTGGAACTCGTGCTCAGCAAGGGCTACACAACTGATGCTTATAGCTACAACATATTCATAAATGGCTATTGTAAGCATAAAAGGATAGATGAGGCACTGATGATTTTTAAGGAAATGTCTAATAGCGGACTGGTTCCAGATACAGTTACTTATAACACTCTTATGGATGGATTTTGCAAAGTAGGAAGAATAGAGGATGCACAAAAATTGCTCTCTGAGATGCAAGCTTGTGGCCAACTTCCGAATGTTCAGACATATAATGTTTTACTGGATGGTCTGTGTAAAAACCAACAACCATCTAAAGCAATGGAAATGTTCAGAGATATGGTAGGTAAAAAGTTGGATCCAGATATTGTGAGTTACAATATTCTTATCCAAGGTTTATGCATGGCTGGAAAAGTTGAATCCGCATGGAATCTCTTTTGTGGTTTATCATCAAAAAGATTTCAGCCTAACGTCAGGACATATACTATAATGATTAGTGGATTTTGTAATGGGGGCTTAATAAGTGAAGCAGAAAAGTTGCTTCAAGAAATGAAATATAAAGGTTGTCCTCCAAATGGTTGCACCTACAACATAATTATCCGAGGGTGCATCAATAACAATGAAATTGTAAAGGCGATGAGACTTATCCAAGAAATGGTGGAGAGGGGTTTCTCTGCAGATGCGTCAACTATGGAATTGATAATTAATTTGTCGTCTAAAGATGATGTTGATCCTGCTTTGTTGACATTGATTGAAGGATCGTGATGAAGTTGATTTGCATCTTTGAAATTTGTAAGAGATCCTTCTAATTATTATGATGAGCTTTGAATCTGTTTCACCTTTGATTAGTGTCTTATATATGTTCTTCATTAATCACGTGGAAACACAATGTATATATTTGATTGAACCCCAAAGTTTAGCATTTTAGTATTTCCATATGCTTATCTTTAGAGCTTAATAGAAACATTGTTATACATCGTAATATTGTGATAACAGTTGCATAGTGATTATGTTAGTAAGAAGTTGGCATGTTTTTTCATCTGGGGAAAATCTAGGGCAGATGTTTGCAATATTGGATAGAGACAGTGTTGAGACTTTGAATTTTGGTTGTCTACAGTGGTTATGTAAATTTATTTTGGTTGCTGAAACAATTATTTGATTTATATTATGAAATTTGGATGAAAAAAGGAAAATGCCAAAGCATGTCAACAAGAGGGGAAACTTTGTAGTAAAACTCCTTTAAATTTGTGAAGAGATTCAACAGTAAAACTCCCCTTTGACAAGCTTGGATGTGTTCTATAGGTTATTTATTAGTACCATGTTATGCCTGAAAGCTTACTTTTGAAGACAAATTTATCATTCCCTTGGAATGTGTCGAGTATGATGGTCTGCGAGTCACTCTGTGGATGTCAAGCATGATGATCTCTCTCTCTCTCTTATATATATATATATACACACACACATATACGTTATGCAGTAGCTGAAGAAAATGACCAATCCCCTGCTTATTATACTGAGCTCATGTTAATGTAGATGGAGTGAACAAGACTGGTTTTACATTCAAACATGTTCTGAACAATTAATGTCGGATCTTGATGGAACAGTATAAGGATGCCACTGATTTTCTCTATAGCAACTGTTTTGCAGGGGATCAAATTCAGCTAAACAATGTCAGCCGAAGATGATGTCCGGTAGGGAATCTGTTATCAAGGTGAATGTTTCTCTCATTAATTGCTCCGGGACAAAAGGAATTTCCCTATTTCTAATATAAACCATCATTTCATGGGGGGAGCAATATGATGTGTGCACATGTTTTTGTGTGTTTGTCGAATGATCTTGTTGATAAACTATGATGTCCCTTTGCACCATGTGAACCGTGAAAAGCTTCAGGTGCAGGAGACTTCCCAATTTGGTGATATGTGTATCGTTCATGTCAATATCTAAACTCAGCTTGGTCTTGATACTCCTCAAACTTTGGGTCAATCCTTTTATCTGCCTCTCATGGATTGGTTAAAAGCTAATTTATCCTCTAATTTGGTTTGAATTGGGGTCAGGTATTTTTGGCTTAAGCTGCTGGTTCTTGTGGAGGTGGAGGAATCTGAGAGTCTTTGGTTCTGATTATACATTTTCCTTGCATGCCGCAAGAATGTGATCTGGACCTATGCTCAAGAGTGGAGGCATTCCAACTCATCGTTGCGCTCTAAACCCACCAGAACTGAGAACCTCTTGGACTGGGATCCCCCAGTGGTTTCTGCGAAGATACACCGGTTGATTTTTGGGCAGAAACTGGCTTGGTGGACTGGTTTTTGATCTGTAGAGCTTGAAATTGACTGTGACAGCTGTTATTGCTCTTGTTAAGCAACAGGATCTTCCTCTCCAGACTCCGCCCTCTTTACACCCTCATCCGTTGATCGAAATTGGCAACAAGTTCTCTACAGATTACTTGGCCAGCTGAGCTTCAGAATCGCCCTGCTGATTATGGCTTACAGCCCAAAGTCTCAAGGATGCTGCAAGATAACGAAACCCACACTACATTTATTCAGGGTGTGTTTGTTTCCCTTCACTAGAGTTCACTGGATTAGACTAGTTGTTTCCCTTCACTAGAGTTCACTGGATTAGACTAGACAAAAAATTAGTGCAATCCGGTGTTTCGGTTTTAATTTATTCTCATTCTCACTTACACTTATGGTTACGTCACCTTCGGGTGACGGCCAACATTTCCTCGACTCCGGTCGGGGTGTGTCAATTATACCCTTTATGATTGAGACTATAGCCCAAGAAAACATAGAGCTTGCTCTTAAGTTCCAACTTTGATGTAGTGTAAGGCTTTAACCAGGGAAAGCAACTACATCTAAAAATTCTGAGAGATTAGTAATCAGGAGGCTTCTTGAATAGAGTTTAATAGGGAGCGTGTTTTGAGACGATAGGCATCCTGTTGATTAGATAGATGGCAATAGAGAATGTTTCTACCCAATAGACATGAGTAACTTGGGAAGCAGCTAAAAGAGTCATACCTGTTTCAACTAGGTGCCAATGCTTGCGCTCAGCACAAGCTGAGCTGATGGTGAATACTACGTTCTTTCAAATAATTGGATAGTGCATGATTAACAAACTCTCCACCAAAAGTAGATCGAATTGCAACCATTTTATTGCACAACATATTCCCTTTCCGGTGAGGTCCTCGACGATATGTCGCACTAAATCTCCAATGTAGAACACTCATCTTGTCTGGAAGATGTAAATAAAATGCAAATTCATGTCTATTTTGATCTTCTGGAGGTGGATCCTGCCATTCAAAATGATAAAATAAATGAGATCCCAAATTTACATATCTTCCATTTGAATAGAACTAACATATACATCTATTGAAAATGTAAAATACGATGTAAATGCCGCTTTTACGTCTCAAAGTTTACATATTTCATCGAAGTTGCTGATATGAAAAAGACAATCACAAGAAGAAGTCACGAACAAGTAATTTACCGGACCTCAGCGGCTAGGGGTTACGAAAAATGGAAAATGTTTAAGTTCAGTAACGCTGTTGACATTAGCTACTTACAGATTTTACTGAACACCTCGCCAGTTGAAACTGATAAAATCAGTGCCTAGTTCTGCAAATTATCAAACGTGAGATTTATCGACGATGCCGGTTGGAGGTTTGAGGCTACACCCACCCACTCATTCATTCACTCGCTCCCTCTCTCACTTACAGATATGCTCAAGATGATGCGGGTGACGACAATTTCTTCTTCTTTGAAGGTTGGTTATGGCATCGCCAGCAGACTGAAAGTGAAAGTGGGAGGTATGCCGCCTGTGCCTTGTCTTCTTCATAACTCTGCTCATTTCCTGTTTTTCAACAGTTACTTCATTCCGTTTCACTCTCGACCTTCTTATTCAACCAAATCTACAAACACCCAACCATACTGTATTGTGAAAGCATCTAATCTTGAGGATGCACTCTATATGTTCGACGAAATGCTTCAAAGGCGTCCTCTGCCTTCCATTTTCCGTTTTAATCAACTCTTGGGTCATGTCGCCAAGTTGAAACATTATTCGGCAGTAATCTCGTTGCACAACCGAATGGTCTTGTCGGGGATTCGTCCTGATGTTTATACTCTAACCATTGTTATTAATTGCTTTTCTCATCTCAACCAAATGGGTTTTGGTTTATCTGTCTTGGGAAAGTTCTTCAAACTTGGGTTTGAACCGAATGTGGCGACCTTCAACACTTTAATCAATGGCTTTCTTCTCCAGAATAGAGAAGCTGAGGCTTTCAGGATTCTGAATGAAATGATGAAGGGAGGTAATTGTAACCCAGATGTGTTTACTTTCGGGACACTAGTAAAGGGCCTTTGTGCAAAAGGTAACAGCAGTGCAGCTATCCAATTGCTTAAGAGGATGGAACAAGCAGCTTGCAAGCCTAACCTGGTCATATACAGCACAATCATCGACAGCCTTTGTAAAGATGCTCTGGTTGTGGATGCATTGAACCTCTTCACTAAAATGGTTAGTGAGGGTGTTGCTCCAGATATCATTACCTATAACACCTTGATTCACGGAGTTTGCAGATTAGGAGAGTGGAAAGAAGCTACAAGATTGTTGAATGAAATGGTGAGTAAAAATCTCTTTCCGGACGTAATCACCTTCAATGTCTTGGTAGATGCACTTTGCAAGGAGGGGATAGTTGGGGAAGCGAAAAGTGTTGTCGAAATGATGATTCAAAGAGACATTGCACCCGATATGATTACGTACAATTCGCTTATGGATGGTTACTGCTTGCGAGGAGAAATGAATGAGGCGAAAGAAGTCTTTGATCTAATGCTTAGCAAGGGCTCAATGGTTAATGCTTACTGTTACAACATATTGATAAATGGCTATTGTAAGTGTAAAAGGGTAGATGAGGCTCGGATGCTGTTTTTGGATATGTCTCACAGGGGAGTGGTTCCGGATGCCGTAACTTATAACACTCTTATGGATGGCCTTTGCAAAATGGGGAGAATACAAGCTGCACAGGACTTGTTTTCCCAAATGCAAGCATGTGGGCTACTTCCAGATGTTCAAACTTATAATGTTTTACTGGACGGCCTATGTAAAAACCAACAAGTTTCTGCGGCAATGGAATTGCTAAGAGAGATGGAAGGTAAGAAGTTGGATTTAGATATTGTGAGTTACAATATTCTCATCCAAGGTTTTTTCATAGCTGGAAAAGTTAAATTAGCAAGGGAAGTCTTCTGCATTTTATTATCAAAAAGACCTCAACTTGATGCCAGGACATATACCGTAATGATTAATGGATTTTGTAACGGAGGGCTAACAAGCGAAGCTGAGAAGTTGCTAACAGAGATGGAAGAGAGAGGCTGTCCTCCAGACAGTTGCACCTATAATATAATTATCCGAGGGCTTATCAATAACAGCGAGACATCAAGGGCAATGGGACTTATTCGACAAATGGTGGAGAGGGGTTTCTCTGCTGATGCATCAACAGCAGAATTAATTGTTGATTTACTATCTAAAGACAAAGTAGATCCTGCTTTGTTGTCATTGATAGAAAGATCGTGATGAAGTTGATTTTCATCTTTGAAAGTTGAAACAGATGCTTCTATCACCATGATCTGTGAACCTGTTGCACCTTTCGATAACTGCGGAGGTATTACATATGGAAACAGCTGACTGTTGCACCTTTCGATAAAAGTATGTCGAATAGTTTGATTTAAATTGATTGTATGTATTGTGAATAGTTGACTTCTAAGTCGCTAGTGTGAGACGCTCTTTTTTTTATCTGTTAAGGTTGAAATTCTCGACAAGATTTTTATCGAAACTCATTATGCATCCTATACTCAAATTGTACAGTTTTCTAATCATTCATAAATATTGTATCTGACACACCCCAACCTGAAATATCGAGGCGTGCCGGCCGTCACGTGAGGGTGACGTAGCCAAGTGCGCTGTGCGGAAGTGCAAGAATGAAAAAAAATGTGCGAAAATAAAAACCAAGCAGGATAATTTACAATAAGATATAAGTGAGAGTGAGTGATGAAACGGAAGCATAACAACACGACATCAGAGTGCAAAAATCCTAGGCGCGGTCCAGATTAAACAAACACTGGAAAGCACAAACTTATGCATCATTTGGTGTTGCAAATTCACGACCATGATTGGCATCCCATGGGTGATAGAAAGTCAATTAAATTAGAAATGAAAGTGTCTGTGGGAATTGGTCACGGAGGGTACACTCTTCTTTGGTGGCTACTTACTGTGGAGGATGAAAGATATAGGAATTACAACTTCTTTTTGCAAAATCACCAGTGGAGTTTGTTAGTCCAGTTGAACTTTAACTAACGATGGAGTGTATTCCTTTTTATTCATGGGCTACCTTCTTTGTGACGAATCAGGTTATCCGTGATAGGATAAAAGGCATAATCACCTCCATGAATGCACAGATCCCTTACTTCAAGAAAATCTTTTCCATGATTGCCAACAATCTAATAAGTTTTTTGAATTTAAAGATTGAGGTCAATCTCCCTTTGAAGAAGGATGGAACAACAACTGCTTCAATCTTATTTCTCTTATTTCATAGAATGCATTTCAAGGAGCACTTGGAATCCCTTTAGAATTTGGAACAAACCATAGAGGCTTTGGACCAGTTGGGATTGGTTCATATATTACTAAATAGAGCTATCTCTAGTGCTTGTGCATGCTTGTACGATTATGGATACGCCAAGGGAAGATTTGTTTGGTCTTTGATATCTTATGTTGGTATCTTTTCTCTTGGTTCTGGTGCGACTATCTTTCATGGTGTTCAAAAGTTGTGGACTTCACATCCACCTTCAAATATTCAGTATGCAACTCTTGTGATTGGTGGCTCATTTATTATTGAAAGTGTTTCTATTCTTTTTGCCATACAAGCTATCAAGAAAGGTACAGCTGTTGAGGGCATAAAGTTGAGAGACTTTATATGGCGTGGACATGATCCAACAATATGTTGCAGCCATGATGGAGGATGACGCTACTGTAACTAGTTTTGCTATTGCTGCGGCATCATTGGTTTCAGTGAATAGAATAGGAAGTGCACTTTATGATCTCATAGGATCGATCGTAGTTGGCAACCCACTTGGAATGGTGGCTATTTTTCTGACCCAAAGGAATCGACACGCGTTGATTGGTTCTCAAGCTTTTGAGAAATGACCTAGTTGCGGATGCTTTCGATGTCACTGAAAATCTTGCATTTCAGCCTAGGTACATGTTGTCTGGTGGTCATAAGAGCAAAGTTGCATTTGCAAGATAGCTTCCAAGAAACTGCACATAATATTGTTTGTTGAGCCGTCCAATCATTACGATTTGGTTGCTATGGAGACACTGATTCAAGGTCTCGTTCTCTTCCAATGTGGCATTCTTCTGGTTAGTCATAGTGAGCATTTGGTCTCTGGAAGTATGGATGAGCTATGGTTGGTATTAGAAGGTAGGATACAACCATTCCACCGCAGTTTTGAGGACTACAAGAAGATACTGTAGTCCTCGTCGGAAAAAAGTTACCAACAATTCATCCATCACTCAAATTTTGGAAACCTAGCAATTGAATTGAAAACATGTCATTTCACTATGGTGCTGCAAGTTCTTATGCTTCATAATTGGTGGTTTTATGCTTTTTCCTTAACTCCCAAAGTTAAACCTTCCACCACCTTGCTATTGAGCACAGAGGAAGGTTTAGTGTAGAAAGTCTCCCCACAAGGAGTATTGACTTAGCAAAATTCTCACATTCCTTCCAAGAGCAACAAATTCACACTTCGGTTGCAAGACTCCTTAGTTGAATTTCACTGCAAACAGTTCTAGATTTCAAGTTCTAATCCTAACCCTGAGGACAAGGTTGTTCTTCAAAGGGAGGGCATTGGTACGAACTTAGGAGTGTGATTATCTTAATCACAAATAAAGAGTCAAGTTAGTTGTAATTGAGGGTTTTACTTGTTATTAGGGGAATTTGTTAGAAATGCCAGCTAGCAGTAGTCACTCTTCATGTATAAGAGCACTTGTTCTTTAGTTTGTAATCAGATCAGAATTTTACAAATGAAATCAATACAAAAATTGTCACTCTACTCCGTCTATCTTCATTCTTCTCTCTCTTCTATGTGCAATAGTTAAGGTTGAGTTAGGGTTTGAGATTTGGGTTCTAATAGTGTTATCATTCTGTGTTTGACGAAATCGAAGTCGAATTCAAACAGGTTGGAAAGATTTTGGGGATTAGGGATTTCATGCTGGGTTTGCTCAATTTTTTTGAAAACTTATAAGATTTTGGGAGTTAGGGTTTTTGCAAAGGGTGGAGGAGAGAGAATGGAGGGGTGGTGAAGAGGGTGGAGGAGAGGGAGATGGGTCGAGTATAGGGTTTGGCGGGCGGGCAGGGGTAGGGGCGGCAATAGGGTTGGATTGGAGGGTGGCTAGCGATGAGGGTTGATTGCAGGAAGTGTGGCTAGGGATTGAAAGGGAGGGACTGGATTAGAGGGTATCTTTTAGTTTTTTTTTAATATATTATTTTTTAAAATTTATTATTTTTAATATTCACATGGACGCTACGTCATCAGTTAATGATTAATTTAACAGCAACTTTAACAGATGTATGAAAGTGTTCAAAAACTATGACTTTACATACCACTTTGGGATTAAAAAAAACTTCATGTACCAAATGTTGAAAACCAATAAATTTCAAGTAAACCCAAATTAACCCTAATATTTATGACCGAGAGTTGTTATTGGCATTTTCGAAAAAGGTCATTATGTAATCTTCACAGGAGGAGCATGGGACAATTTATTGGAAGTACCAATAATAACATCCTTGGAGCATCTCAATGGGGATGCAAAAGTTTTGGAATCATTTCATAATTTTTGTAGGTTGGACAATGTAAAGCACTCATTAAGGCAGAAGATGAAAATAAAAAAGCAAATTTATGTCTATTTTATTACATTTTTGGAGGTGGATCCTGCCATTCAAAAAGAGAAAATAAATGAGATTTCAAATTTACATATCGAAAGCAAAATTAAAAAGGTTTTTATCATAAATTGTCCTTGAAATTGACTCTCATCATCAAGATGGTCTCTAAAATTAAAAATCAATCAATGTAGTCCCTGAAAATAGGTGTTGCAAATCAATGTGGTTCTTCCGTCAACTTTCTGTTAAAAATTTCGTTAAGTACTGATGTGACACATAAATAGGCCCAACAAGATTTATGGGTTTTTATCACAAATGGTTCCTAAAATTGACCCAAACCATCAATATGATCCCTGGAATTGAAAATCAATCAATGTAGTCCTTGAAAATAGGTGTCGCAAATCAATATGATCCTTCTGCCACAATTTTGTAAAAAAATTTGTTATGTACTGATGTGGGTTTAATAATTAATTTAAAAAATTTGTCTAAATACCTTTTTGCACAATGGATTTTAATTTTTATTTTATATATATATAAAATAGGGCCTACCCTGAAGAGAGCTCACTTCCATAAATTCTCAAAGACACAAGGCTTAAGTAAGGCCTATGTAATATCCCGAGAATTTATTATCAAAGAAGAGAAATATTTGGAAAAATATGTTGTACCTATTTATTGAAAAGGTTTTCATATGAAGGTAGTAAACTTCATTGCGAGTTTGTATCATCTTTCGGATTACTTTTCGAAACTCAAATGAATTTTTAAGAAATTTACATGTTAGATCAATGAGTAAGTGCCACGGGGCAGTCAATGAGTGGCTAACTTGCCACGTAACAGCAGTGGGAGTTAGACAGCATAGGGGCTGTTCTGATTAGGTTAGTGGCAATTTAACCACATGGCAGCCAACGAGTGGCTAGATTGCCAAGTGCCAGTTGCTGGAGACGCCAGCACTTGGCAAGTTGCCATTGGACCTTAACTAAAAGGAACCGGTGCATTTGCACCTATTTATATGAGAAGAAATCAGTTTTTTCTTCTTCGTACGAATTGAAGCACAAGGCAGAGAAGATAATTTTCCCTTCAATCTTTCGAAACTCATAACTTTCAATCCGGGAATCCGATTAAGGAACGGTTTTCGCCTACGAGTTCATGGTGAAGAGTACTACAAGCTCAGATAATAATTTTCTAGGTTTACAACAGTTTCCAGAAGTTGCCATTTTTGGATTTATTACTACACAGTGTAATATTTCGAATTCATGTGTTATTCATGATGGCTTAAGTGTGTTGGGAGCTTGATTAAATAAATTGAGATAATTTTGCCTATGGGTTAGTGGCTGTTAAACCCCATCCATGTTCAAGTTTGTGGATTTGGGGTATTGATATTATTCGAATGAATTAAAGGAATGATGGCCTACTTTGAAGTAATTGAATTGTATAAATGTGAGTATTTGAATTGACGTTGGAAATATTTTGGACTAAAAGAGGAGTAACATGAATTTGGAAACATGGTCGGCTGTACTGTTTCAGCAATAGGGACCAAATTGAAAGATGAGTTTCAGATTTGGGGCCATTTTACAGTTCTCTGAAAGTTTGGAGCAGTTTTGTTATTACCGAAGGCTTGGGACAAAACTGTGATTTTATAATTGTTTTGGATGTAGACGCTTGCTGCATTTTTCAGCGAGGCAGCATGTATATAATTGAGAAATTTTTAAGGACCCAAATAAGAAAGAAAAATATTTTAAGGGTTCCACTGAGATAAGGTGATGTTAAGCCTAATATCGGAATTCTAAAGTAAAGGATTTTATATTGATTGTTAGATATAGAGATTTTATAGTGTTATAGTTTATTTGTTGGATTAGGAACTTCAGTTACCGCGACTGTTGTGTTTAATCGAGGTGTTGGTGAGGGACATTGCTGACTAGCTTTGGAATCTAAGTAGGGGAAATACGACAGACCTTTACATAAATTGATTTTATTAAATTTTGTGAAGTATTATTGATTATGGAATTATTGCTAGAATGCTATTCGTTGAGAATACACTGTAATACATGTGAAAGATAAAATGACATCGTTTGTGCATCATTCATATTGATGTGGTTGTAATTTCAGTGTTTAGATTGGAAGTATGAAAATGAGGGTAGTTGGAAAGGATCTTTTGTGTAGTTGAATCTATTCATTGTGAAACTAGTTCCAGGCAAGCCTGATGTGCAGAGTAGAATAAGATATCGACGGGAATTGTCGATGTGGGTGATTTGGGCTGGAGATCAATGAATTAGATAAGATGACTAGCAAAAGGGGTTTATGAACTTGGAATATCATATGGGGTTAGTTTCTATAATAGAACATTCGAACCACCTCTGCAAGGGTAAAATGCATGGTATGGGACGTGCAGGTCCGCGTGTTTTATTATATAAATTAACGGGGGTAACTGAAGAGTTTGCATTGCATTCATGTATTGTTATCAATAATGATTTGATATTTGGCTATATGATTTCATGACACTTAATTTAATATTGTCAATTTTCTGTGATAAGGTTATGTCCCTACTGAGCTGTTGAAACTCATCCCCTTATTATTATATAGGTTTACGAACTAGACATTCAAGAGAGTAGGCAAGATAAGATCGGATTTGATTGGAGAATAGAAATTTTATTCATCTATTTATTGTAGGTTGTAAAGAATTCTTGATTTGTTTACAAATCATGAATTATTTTTATAAGAGGAATTTATTTTCCAACCCGTTCCAATTTCCTTTCAATTATTAAGCTTTTAACTCACGTTTCGGATTCGGATTCGGGTAGTTTTTATTACCAACCCGGGTTCGGGGTGTGACAGCCTAAGAGGGGGTGTGGAAATAGTTTTCAACCAACAATGGATGGACCTTGGTTATAACCTCATTATCTCAAGGCAGACCTCGTTGTTCTTTGCATCACTAGATCACCAAGGAAGCGCCGAACAAGCTCTCCAAGATTAAGGTTGTTAGGATGTTGATCGTCTAAATGTTAACGGTGATGTCCCAGAAGTTGTTGCCAATGGGCCAAGCCGTCACCAAAGGTGATCTCGATCCAGGTTCAATTCGGTGAACGGTGTCAAAGTGTGTAAAGATGGTTGCATTGAAATTTTTTTAAGAGAATAGAGAAAGAATGAGGTATAGAAATGTGGACTGGGATCAAAAGTGATTGCAGACTGGGTTTTTAGGTTGAATTTTTTTTATTATCTATTAAATTATTAAGCCCATTTGTAATTTTTTTTTTAAATTCAATTAGGCTCGTGTGACTCATTTATGTATCACATCAGCACATAACATAATTTTTGACAGAATTGTGACAGAATGACTTCATTGATTTGAGACACTTACTTGAGGGACGACATTGATTAATTTTCAATTTCAGAGACCATTTTGATGTCGCAAGTCAATTTTGGGGACCATTTTGATGTCATGGGTCAATTTCAAGGATCATTTGTGAAAAAATTGACTTATGGGGTCTACTTATGTACCATATCAGCACTTAACATATTTTTTTAACATAATTGTGATTGAAGGACCACATTGATTTGCGACACATATTTTCAGGGACTACATTGATTGATTTTCAATTTCAGGGACCATCTTGATGGTGAGGGCCAATTTCGAGGACCATTTGTGATAAAAACCTAAATTAAAATATACATCTATCAAAAATGTAAAATGAGATGTGAATGTGGCTTTTATATTTGAAATTTGCATTTTCCATTGGAGATCCTCTTATGAAAAAGTCAATCACAATAACTTTTGTTTTTTAACGGATACCAATTGAATGAAACAAGCAGAGCAAACAGCATGGAATAAGATCTTAAAATAGACTTTGAGAAACCCAACATCAAAATAAAACTCCCCTACTAGGAGATAAAAGCCCTAAGGCTGGATAGATAAGACAAGGAGCGAAGCTCGAGTCACCACCCAAAGGACCAAGCTCAACTAAGCATTAATGAGGACAATGAAGGTCATTGATAGAGAGAATATGAATAAGAGCGGATGTGGGTTTGGAAACTCAGACTTCCGAACACATCCTTCTTTTACATTGCGAGGCAACCCAGTTGGTTGCATATTCGCTTATCCGGGAACTCAACACCACTTAAAAGACGTAAAACAGTGGTGAAGGTTCCAGATTTGACGAAAGAGAGGAAAAATAGACCAGTTAACCTTCCGTTTATTACCGTTAATACTATTCACCAGAGTGGTGGAATCAGACTAAAAATGACTTTGGTCACGTTATTTCGGATGACCGTCTACACAGTAAGCACTGTTGCTTTGGCTTCAGCTTAAAGCACGGAAGAAGAAAACCCGCTCCCACTATTTCTAGCCACCAAAGAGCCATAAGCTGAAATGGCCTTATGAACAGTGATAGCAAGAGACAGCATGTAGCAAATGAAGCTGGCATGGCATCTTGACTTCCAGAATTCCCAACATAAAAAGGCAACCAAAGAGTAGAGACACTTGGATTGAGACATATCATTATTAACACAAGTGGGCAAGGCCATAAACCAATGATCAAATTAGGAAATAACCTTAACATCAATTTTATAGCTGAGATGAGAAGTGAACCAGACTACTGCAGTCCAAGAACAAAGAAGTAAACAATGCTCCACAGTTTCAGGGAAGTTGAAGCAGAAAGGGCACATCGGACTCTTACATGCTTGACGTTGGAAAAACGCCGACATGGTAGGAAAACAGTTATTGGCAATTCTCCATAAGAAAAACTTGATTTTTTGCGAGACATGGAGGCCCCAAACGATTTTCCAAAAAAATGAGGGAACATAGTGTGACTGATGAGCTTTACTTAGAGATGAGGAGTAATCCAACCGACTAAAGTGCTCTAAGGCATAGCCCGATTTGACCCGAGTAATCCCCGTTATCCATCCAGGGCCAAATAAAACGATCAGAAGCATAAAGATCTCTCAGAGGAATGCATTCAATAGCCTTAGCCTCCTCCATCAAAATAAACTTTCTAATTGGTCCAAGTTCCAAGTTCCCCTAGTATAGTTGATAATCTCCTTAGCCACCGAAGGGGGTGAGGGAGGAACTGGTTGGGTAAAATGATGAAACCCATCTCCAAAGTTTATAAGCCACTTATCATTCCAAATATTTATCACTTCCTTTATTTCTAACTTGCCATCGGGCTCTTTAGATAATAAGATCCCTTCCTTGAAGTAGATTGCTCCAGGCCCACGATCTCGTGAACCCTTAGAAGCATTGAGTGCATCCTTATCAGGAAAACACCAGCCTCGAAGGATACAAGCCCAGAATGTCATAGGATGAGTGATGATCTGCGAAAATTGCTTAGCCAAAAGTGCAATGTTGAAGTCAGACATGTTCCAAAAGCCCAATCCCCGCGCAAATTTAGGGGCAGAAACAGTTGTCCAATTGCGCCAATGAATTTTGTTTTCAAAGTCTTTCTGACCCCACCAGAACCAAGCAATCATGGCATCAATATCTTTGCAGAAGGTGATTGGGAACATGAAGCAATTCATAGGATAAGAGGTTATAGCCATTGCCACTGCTTTAATCAAAACTTCTCGGCCAGAAAGAGAGGGAGGCATGTTTCCAAGTTTGATTTTTTTTTTGGGTAATCTTATCTTTGATGAACCCCAGAGCCTCTTTCTTTGAGCGATCCCAAATAGTTGGAAGACCAATATATTTTCCAGGATCCAACGAGGGAGACATATTAAAGATATTGCACACCGTGTCAATGATATAAGGATGTAAATTTGCTGCGAAGACAATTGAAGATTTCTGTTGATTGATGGCCTGTCTCGAAGTCTCACAATAAATGTTCGACAATTATCCATATTCAGTTTAATGAAAAAGAGCGAATCATCAGCAAAAAATAAATGAGATAACGGCGGGCATGAAGGGCCTAGAAGGATACCAGATAAAGACCCATTATGGCAATAATGAGCAATTAAAGCCAACAGTGCCTCCGTAATGAATAGAAAAAGATATGGTTATAGCAGGTCTCCTTGTCTTAACCCATGGGAAGGTAGGAAGGAATCCTTAGATTTCCCATTAAAAGAAATGTAGAACGACATCATCTTAACACAAATCATAACCATAAAGATCCAATGTTCATGAAAACCCAGGCGAGATAGCACAACATGAAGGAAATCCTACTCAACTCTATCCTAGGCTTTATTCATGTCAACTTTCATACCCAGTTCAAATCCCTTCTTGGTTTTCATATTTTTGAGGTAATGGAAAGCTTCATGTGCCATGAAGATATTATCTTGAATCTGGCGACCAGGAACAAAAGCACTTTTTGTGGTGTGAAATAAGATTAGGAAGATAGGATTTTAATATGTTCACAAGAAGCTTAGATTAGATTTTATATGAGAAATTACACAGGCTGATCGGACAGAATTAGGAGATTTGTTCTGGATTAGAAACCTTAGGGATAAACACTAGATTGGTAGAGCTCAAAATAGGGGGAATGCTACTAAGTGAGGAAAACTCAGAAGCCACACTCGCCAATACTCCATTGATAGTATCCTAACACCGCCGATAGAACATGTCATGAAAACCATCAGGGCCGGGTAATTTAAGGTCCTCAAACTCGTCAACCGCCAATTTAATATCTTCCAAAGAGAATGGTTCCATAATTGTCGGTTGACATCGTCAGAGACCACTAGAAAGAGGCTAGTTAAAGCTCCCTTTAAAGGACGATGACTGCCAAACTTAAACAAATTTTTGAAATATCCGTCATTGTGAGCACGGATCTCTGATTCCAAAGTGATCCACAAGTCCTTTCCCGTTTTGAGGTTCAAAATCCTATTTCGTTGCCTTCTTTGAATTATTGTTTTGTGAAAGAAAGAAGTGTTTCTATCTTCATCCTTAAGCCAAGCAATACACGAATGTTAGAGCCAGTATAATTCTTCCCTTCAGGCCTCTGAATGGGACTCAAGCTCCTTGAAGAGCCTGTTTATTGTGCATCTATTATTAGAGAATTTTTTGCTTCATGTCATAATTTTAACTTTACAATTGTCAATATTTGAAAGCCAAGACAAAAAGAAAGTTCCATCTATATTATCATCCCAAGCATCAATTATAACAGATGGGAATTCGAGATCCCAGACCTAAGAAAGTTCCAAACAAAAAGGCCTAGGACCAGTACAATAGTAGAAAAACAGTAAAGGATAAGAAGATGATGATCATATTTGATAAAAGGGCTATAAGTGAGGGTCGCTGAAGGCCAAGACTCTAGCCATGTATCATTCGTTAGCACCTGATCCAATTGCTCTTCGATCCTTCCCAAGGCATCTCAATCTCTTTCTCAAGTAAACTTTGGACCAAAGAAGCCGATGTCAACTACAGCATTAGCTTGAACGAACTCCTTGAGGAAATGATGCATATTCAGTTCTCACCCCCTCTCATCAGACTTTTCATGTGCCTTTAAGAGCTCGTTGAAATCCCCCATGCAAATCCAGGGCCAACCTCTGCAGACAGAAACAAACAATTAGTCTCCCAAAACTACCTTTTTATGGCTACGAGGGGGCCGTAAAACTAAGAAACATGGGTGATGGAACCTACTGCCGTGTCATACAATAGAGTATCCAACATAAATTCAATAGCAAACATGACCTGAACAGAGACATGGTTTTCCATCATAGGCACAGACCACCAGATTATCCAGAAGCAGGGACATAAAAGTTATTATTGTACCCCAGGGAATGGCCAGTATTAGCAACACCTGCATTTTAACACTTAATTTCAGATAAAAACACTACCAAGGGCTTATTTAATCTTACTTGCTTCCGAAGAGCGTAAAATGTCAAGTCTTGCCTAATCCCTTGATAGTTTCACTAGGTAGATCACTTGGGACCTATGGCTACCTTGGGCCAGCCACTACCACCCTGGAGATTATCTTAGTTCTCCTCCACCATATGAGCTTTGCCTTTGTCTTGTTTGGTTGAAGAAGTAGAAGAAACGAAGCTTTCGGATTCCATAACTTTGTCCATTTGTTGGGTATCCCAAATTGCTACTATACGTGAAAGGTTGACTCGTCAACTGACATATAGTTTGCGTCCCAGTCATCTTCCCCAACGGACCCCAACAATCGAACAACAATCTATAGTATCCTCAAAATCAGGGGAATCTAACACAACCAGCTTAGCCACGGCAGGGGAAAACTTTGGTTTTTTTTTTTTTTTTTGAGATAATATTTGGGATAGGAAAGTTACTCGGCATCTTGAGGATGCATTTTACAGAAGGAGAAACATGGCTAATTGTTCCCTAACTAGACTGCAGGTTTGGATCAGGTGATGTCAGTGGGGAAACAGTAAAGGTGGTGGATGGAATAGCGGGAAGGACAGTTTGAGTAGTCGTTGGACAGTTGCCTCGAGATTTGAGGGTTTTTTTTTAAATGCCCAGTCTATCAGTAATGGTTGCAAGGGCCCAATTGGAAAAATACATTGTTGAGATCGTTAGTTTATTTCCTCTTTTAGGGATAGAGGAAGAAAGAAGTTGCGTTAAAGAGGTGATATGGTGGGGGAGGGTATTTGATGAATAATGTGGTAGGTGTCGACATATATTGATGGAAATATGACTTTTATGATGATTGGTTTAGGATGGGTCCCCCAGGACAAAATGAGTAATTATGAAGAGGGAAATTTCTTTGAAGGAAGTCAAAATGTGAGATTTTTTTGGCACATTATTGGATGTGTGACTAGGTTGTTGGTGTGCCAACCTGATCTTAGAAGTGGCCCCATGAGTGCATAATTGGAATTCCAAAGATGGCCCATCTGTGTGCACAGCTAACGTCAAAGAAATATCATTTGCATGGGGGATAAGATCTTTTAACTGATTCTGCATCCATGGCCTCAGCTGAGCCATGGTAGTGTTAGAACCAAGATTATAACGTAAAGCTTTTGTGAATCTAAAACCTAATTGCACTAGAAAACTGGGAGAATTCTTATTGAAAACAAAAACACTTGTAGCTGTTAAATAATAGCCTTACATCGAAAGTATAACGGGAAACAACAACCCACGATTGCAGGCTCTAGGATCGTGGTGCTTGACTAAGTCAAAAATAGAAAATGATAACTTATCCCTCAAGTATAGGAGAGATTATTTGCATGACAGAAACTAAACCCTAAAAACAAGGAACCCTAACCCTAACGACTAGGGAATCTTAACAACTTTATCATCCTCCCTTAAACGGAATGTTATTGACAATCAGTTTATTCCAGGGTATTTGTAAACACCTATTAACTCTCGCATCTTCGAAAAATCTTCGAACTTCAATAGCTTAGTGATAACATCTGCAATTTGCTCATGGGAAGAACATTGTGTCAACTCCACTACTCCATTCTTGACCAGATCTCGAAGGAAATGGAAATGAATGCCTATGTGCTTACTGCGACCATGCAATACAAGATTCTTCGAGAGTTTGATAGCTGAAATGTTGTCGCAGTACACCACCGTAGGTCCGGACTGCTCATGACCTAAACTTTTCAAAATTCTCCTTATCCAAACCACTTAACAAGCACTTAATGCTGCAGCTATAAACTCAAATTCGGTGGTAGAAAGAGTTACCACTAGCTGTTTCTTTGAAGAACAAGATACTGCACTTGAGTTCATCATAAAGACATAGCCTGAGGTGTTTTTTCTGTCATCTTGATCTCCAGCATAATCACTGTCCGTGTAGCCAAATAGTTCTTCATCTCCTCCCTTCCTATAAAACATCCCAAAGCCGGTTGTTCCCTTCACGTACCTTAGAATCCTTTTTGTTGCCATCAAATGGGACTCGATGGGACGTTCCATGTACCTGCTGATTAGGCTTACAACAAACATCAAATCGGGGCGTGTGGCAGTTAAATACATGAGGTTTCCCACCATCAGTTTGTGGAGAGTACTATCAACTCTCACTCCTTCTTTATCCTTTGAGAGTTTAAACCCAGGAACCATTGGATTTTGCATTGAATTGCACTGATCCATATTGAATCTTTCTAGTACCTCTTAAGCATACTTACGTTGGCTGATAAAGATGCCATCTTCCTTTTGTAACACTTCAATGCCCAGAAAATATCTCATTTTTCCGAGATCAGTCATATCAAATTCAACCATCATGGACTTCTTAAATTGTTCAATCAAAACTTCATCATTCCCAGTAAATATAAGGTCATCAACATATAAGCAAACAACCAATATTTTACCTTCAACTGATGTTTTAGTGAACAAAGTATGTTCATAGGGACATTTTTTGAAGCCTTCTTTGACAAAGTATGACTCTATGCGGCTGTACCAAGCTCGGGGAGCTTGTTTGAGTCCATACAATGCTTTCTTGAGTCGATAGACTTTTGATTCTTCCCTCTTCTATTCATAACCTGGAGGTTGATCAACGAATACCTCTTCATTGATTTCTCCATGCAGGAAAGCCGATTTGACGTCAAGTTGGTAAATCAACCAACTTTTCTGTGCAGCAAGGGAAATGACCAATCGAATTGTCTCCAACCGTGCCACTGGTGCAAATACTTTTGTATGATCCACTCCATATTGTTGGTTGTATCCCTTAGCAACTAGTTGCGCTTTATACTTGTCTACTTCTCCATGCTCATTAAATTTTGTTTTATAAATCCATTTCACTCCAACAGTCTTTCTTCCTGATGGCAAACTCGTTAGTTTCCATATCTCATTCTTCTCGATTGCTTCAATTTCTTGATTCATGGCAAGTCTTCATTTTTCACTTTTCATGGCCTCTTCAAATGTTGTTGGATCACCATTAGTGTATAATGCTAGATGGGTTATATTCACACCTTCTTCATCAGAGAGACCTTGACCAGTCTCATAGTCTTTCATCCGTGATGAGGGTCTTCGTGTTCGTCTTTCTGGAAGTATGTCTTCAACGTGTGAGATGTTTCCTTCAGAAGAGTTGCTACTATTAGACCTATTTTCTTTCATTGCCTCAGATTCATCTCCATTGCTTTCCTCTTCTGTACTTGCTTCTTCATCGACTTCCCATTCTAGATTAACTACTATGGCTTTCTTATGATTGTCGTCCCAGCTTCACTCTCGGTCTTCTTCAAAGACCACATCTCTACTAACAATTATCTTCTTTGAAGTAGGATCAAACAGCCTGTATGCTTTAGATTCTTCGCTTCCCCTAGAAATACACATTTGAGACTTTTGGCATCAAGCTTCACTCTCTTGTTGTCAGGTACGTGGATATGTGATATGCAGCCAAAAACTCTAAAATGATCCACTAATAGTTTGAGTCCATTCTAAGCTTCTTCGGGTGTCTTGTCTTTTACGGTAAGCGTTGGACTTCTATTTAGCACATGCACCATCCAATTCACAGCTTCAGGCCAAAAGCTTTTTGGGAATTCTCTTTTTTTACAACATGCTTTGCACCATATTCATAATAGTGCGATTTTTCCTTTCAATAACCCCGTTTTGTTGGGGAGCCTATGCAACTGTCAATTGTTTATGGATCCAATTTTCACTACAAAAACTTGTAAATTCTTGCGATGTGAACTCACCCCCTCGATCTGTTCTCAGACTTCGAATGAATGCTCATGTCTCATTTTCCACCCTAACTTTGTAGGCTTTGAAGGTGGCAAAGGCTTCTGACTTTTCCATAAAAAAATAAACCCAGGTCTTTCTACTGAAATCATCAATAGAGGTGATTAGATATCTTTTGTTGTTGTTTGATATAGGATTGATTGGGCCACATATGTCAGCGTGCACCAACTGAAGAACTTTGGAGGCCCTCCATATGCTTTCCTTTGGGAATGGGTCACGGTGCTGTCTCCCTACCAGACAGCCTTCACATACTTGTTGAATGGCTTTGAACTATGGTAATCCGTCCACCATCTTCTTTTGCTGGAGTACCTTGAGTCCATTCCAGCTAAAATGTCCATATCTAAGATGCCAAAGAGTAGCTTGGTCCGTGGTCAAAGAGGAGAGACACTTTTGCTCGTTTGGTAATGGACAGTGAGCGAGTACAACAAACATGTCCTAGCCAATGGTAACCTTTCAGAATCTACACCGCGGGCACCACATCTGAAAACATGTCGGAGATGCGCCCCCACGCGTGCTTAAAGTGCACGCACCTGATGCAAAAAAACAGAAATGTGGCTGACGTCGCCCTAACATTAGTGTTGCATCATCTCCACCTCGGACTTTCGAGCCAGCGATTCGTGCCAAGCCTGTCGCTCGGGCCCCCTCCGGCGTTGAAGCCTGCATGGGTTGGACTTGATCCCCCTAGCAATTTGGTCCTGTTCTGTCCACTGTCCATCGTGCTAAAGTCCCCGCTGGACTTGCTCTTAGTGATTTATCATCAAAAGGACTTCAGCCTAATGTCAGGACATTTACCATAATGATTAGTGGACTTTGTTACGCGGGCCTAATAAATGAAGCGGAAAATCTGCTTATAGAAATGAAGGAGAACGGCTGTTTGCCAAATGATTGCACCTATAACATAATTATCCGGTGGTTCATCAATAAGAACGAGACATCAAGGGCGATGAGACTTATCCATGAAATGGTGGAGAGGGGGTATTCAGCAGATGCGTCTATTGCAGAATTGATAGTTAATTTGTTGTGTAAAGATGATGTGGATCCTGCTTTGTTGCCATTGTTAGAAAGATCATAGTATGAGACTTATCCATGAAATGGTGGAGTTCAGCAGATGCGTCTATTGCAAAATTGATAGTTAATTTGTTGTGTAAAGATGATGTGGATCCTGCTTTGTTGCCATTGTTAGAAAGATCATAGTGAAGTTCATCTGCATCTTTGAAAGTTGATGGAGATGCTTCTGACCATCAGAGTGAACTCTGGAATTGTTGCACCTTTGACAACCATGGTGTCCAAGGTAAAACCCACTATATCAGATTGTGTTGTTGAGGACAAGTTTTTGCATTTTATTGTTGACATATTATTAGCCAGAGAACTTGCTAGATATGTTTGTATACATTGTGATATCATTGAACCAACTGCGTAATGATTTTGTTGGTAAAATTACTGATTGGTTTGCGCTCGAACGTATTTTGCCTGAAAAATCATTGAGATTGCATTGGAACACAGATCCATTAGTTTCCGGCAATAGGGAGGATAAGAAAAAACCAATCCAACATCCACAACTGTATTTATTTGCAGACAGAGCGGAAGCTCCAAAATGGGGTGTTATTGGCTTCTTTTTTGCTTTCAGGTGTTTTAGCTTCCTTTCTGATGGACATACGTTTTACATGACCGCAGGTATCTACATGACTGCAATATACGTTTCACCTTTTGAGTTTTTAACTTTTAAGATTGTGAAGTCAGATGGAGACGTGGATTTTTGGACTAATACGATCAGATTAACATGCATATCTTAAGATAATGCAAGTTCTAAGAAAATCATATAGGTAATTATATTTCATTAGGAGATTGAAAGTTAAAAATAAAAAAAATACACGTGTATTGCTTTTAATGACTTGGCGTGCCACATCAATTGTCATATAAAGTATCAATTGTCATATAAAATGGTTTATAATTAAGTTTTTTAGTCAAAATGATTTCTGAGATTTGCACAACTCCTCACTTAGGTTCTGAGATTTAAAATCATTTTGGCCAAAATGACTAAAATGATTGATGATAAACAAATTCAGGGACCATTTCTATTGATTTCAAATCTTAGGGACCAAAGTGATGAATTATGCAACTCTCAAGAACCATTTTGGCTAAAATAACCTTATAATTATGGTCTACAAAGATGGTCTCTACATGCGCAAGTTTGTTTTATGTTTTAAGGGAAAAATGACCTCAGAATTTGGTAATGAACTTGGTTGACATCATTTTAACGTTATTCCAAATGAGTTGCCATTAAATCCACACCTAGAGGAGCTCTGATTTAGAACAAGATATGAGTCAATTTCGACAAACAAAGATAAGTAAAATAAAATGCTTCAAATTCTAAACATAGAGTAGATTCTGTTTTGTTGCCAATGATCGAAGGGGCATCATGAAGTCCATTTCCATATTTGAAAATCGAAACAAACCTGCTCATCAACTTTGAAACCGCAGTTGAACGTTCGGATGGTTGTAACGTTCAGCTTGCAGCTTCTTTAAGTTGGTGTGTATTCTATATCCCCTTAGACACCTCATTATGTACGGAATCGAAGCGGAATGTCATTCCTGCTAACCATCGACAGTACAGAGAAATGCTGAAAAATTATATAGATCGCAGAGTTTGACCACTTTTTTTATTTTGGACAAACGATAGCGTTAGTGGCTAATTGAGTTAATTGACAAAATAAAAAAAATTACTGAAATAGAGAGAAAAAAGAAAAAAAAAGGCAAGGCTGCCGGATTTGGAATCTTAACCTAAGCAACCTAAGTATTAATCTATGATTTATATGATTCAAGAGTAAATAACTTAAAATGTTATGTTATCAAACCGTCAATCAGAACTAAATCTTCATCTTGAATATTGTTTTTCGTGGCGTATATGTTTTTTTTTAGTCAACGAAAAACTCGTCTAGTTCCTCACAATTAGTCCTAAACCATATATGCATAAATAACCGAAACATGGAATTGGCCATTTTGCTCACTTAATGTACACCACTATCAAGCATCAACTGCATTTTTCTTCTTCTCTTCTTCAAGATCTAAATATATAAAGACAAATATTTTGTTTATGGAAGGCAGATTCATGAGCCTCGATCAAGACTAAATTTCTACTCTACACATTTTCCGGATGGAATCAATATTATATGCAAAAATACTGCACCTTCAATGTATGACACACTCCTTTGACCTGGGAACAACCATGCGATCTGCAATCCGCGATCCGATGGGAGGTTGGAGTGCTATGCCTGCAAAACATATCAATGTCCTTCGTCAGAACCCTACACGAGGGATGGCAAAGTATAGTTGATTAAACGTAAGTTACTTCTCCTTGTCACAACTATTAGCATGCACCACAAAGGGGAGAAACCCCAATTTATTATCTTTGAGAACACCTTTTGATCATAGTAATTACTCAACTGTATATAATATATCTGACATTTCTTCGTGTAAAAGGATACCTAAAGTGGGTTCAATCAACTACAGCTTTCATGAATCATATTAATAGCAGACGAATAAAATTTCAAACCATAAGAGTTACTTGCCAACACTAAGACACAAAGGAGACGATATTATTTGGATAATGCAAAATGCCATCGAAAACTACCTGAAGATAACCTCATAATAAGCTTGCACTCAAGAGCCCAACTGTTCTTTCTCTCCCAAACGTTTCATCATCAAAATCTTCATTTGTGGAATTTTCCTGACACAACAATTTGTTTTCACGCGTTGGATTTAAGCCAACACCCTCCCAAAGCATTGGATCACCTTGGCGCATTTCATCTTGTTCAGACCCGTTATTGGTATCAGTATTATCCTCCACATCTTGTTGCATATCATCCAAACATGATGGCTCGACATTGAGATCGGAGCACACATCATATCCAGTTTGTTCCTCAGTCCCATGATAAGCCACAGTCACTGCTCCTTGGTCAGGTAGATCCCCAGCATCCTTTTTCTGCCTCTTCCATTTCTTTGTAGATGAAGTACCATCATCCTCAAAATCTTCTTCTTCTCTTTCCCTATGTAAGTAGACCCATAATTTCCTTTCCCCGTCAAATTGCACACAAGGATCACGCTCATAATGCAACCGATCAAGGGCTCCACTAACAACTTGATTAACTTGTGCATCAGACACATCTTCAACAATGTACTGAGAATCTCTTATCAAAGTGCAAACATCTGCTCTGGTGCCAATACTTCCAGGCAACCTTGCAGCTGCATCTCTCACAAGACAAAGAATTGTAACATGCGGTGGTCGATCACGTTTCAGCATAAAGTGATCTCGGGCTTTTGATGTTGGCTTACCACCGCACCTTCTCAATGGAGCAACAATGGATTTTTTACCATCAGCTGCTGTGTAAGAGAAGGCCCTGTCTGGAATTGAATACCTAAGAACCTCCTCCTTCCGGAAATAAGCCCTGACTTCTTCAGAACTTGGGCTAATGGTGTTAAGACTCTTTTGAGCTCTTAAATCCCTGAACCTTTCTTTCTCATCCAGGTTGAGCTGCATCAACTCCAAGGGCGGTGCCGGAAGAATTCCAATTTGTTGAATGGTATCTTGCCCGCATTTGAGCCAATTAGCAAACGAATCCACCAGCTTGACAAGCATTTTGTGCGGAAGACCCCAAGCTTCAGGAGATATCACCTCCTCATTAGCGTCACGATCTGATGAACTCTGAGAAACGGGCCCAGTCCACGACCAGCTTTTTGTTGCTTTTTCAAAGGCAACCAGCGTCTTCCAACCCTTTGCTCCTAAAGGTGCTGTTTTTGATGAAAATATCCTAAGAACTCCTCTCACAAGATCCTGAAGTGGCTCTTTTGTCTCAATGATACAAGGATCTCCTGGATTTGAGCTAACACGGTTCACAATCTCCTGAACCGTTAGAGAAGGCATATTTATTTCTCCAGCAAGCTCTGAGTTATTGACGTCCACCTTTTCACAAGAAAGAACCCCATTGACAGCACCCTCGCGATTTTTTTTTTGCTCATCGACAGATTCCCCAACAGTACCGTCCGGAACTGGAGTAATCATTGCCAAGCGAACAGCTGAAAGAAGATGTATAATCGAGAATGAGAAACCAGTATGAACTGTAGGTGTAATTGGAGTAAATGCCTTTTTCTGGGGCTTGGTTTCCGGCTCCATCTCTGTTGCTCCCATTTCTGCAATTGGCTGCTCAGAAATTTCTACATCTGAACTAACATTCTCATTCTCTAGCTTCCTCTTTGCCCTTTTTTTCAAGGAACTGGAATCAACAATGAGCTGTGAATGGTTAGACTGGAGATCACCATCTTCATCTCCTCTACCAGTATCCAACACATCCTCCTTCCCTTTCCGCTTCTTTGCCACCATGTTGCACCCTAATAATGGGACCTCAATCCTTTCATGGCGATCACTCTCAGAGTCTTCAAAGTTCTGACCTTTCTTCCTGATATTACCCTGTCCACTACCATTCCCTAGTAACCGCATTTCATATGAATCATCATCCTCATCAACAAAATAACGAGACTCTGGCACAGAATGATGATGGCCAACTTCTCTTTTCTGCTTTCCAGTGTAGACTTTCCGTGAGGATGTATGTAATCTTTCACCAGCTTCCCCTTGAAATTGGGCATTCTTGCCCATTTTGTAGATTTGTTTCTGTTCTTCATAATTGTCACCTTCATCATTAAACTTACTCAAGCCCGGGGTATAACGCTCTTCCAAAGCTCTAGTCGAAGAGTTATGTAAGGGACTATTGTCTCGCATCTTACCCTTTTGTTTTGCTTTGGAAGAATAGTTCCCTAGATTACGCATATGCCCATGTTCCACAAAGCCGCCCATCTTACTGGAGTAATTGATCCCATCAAGAGCCTGTAAACTATCCTTCACCTCTTTCTTCGAGTATTTGGCCCTTTTTGCATCTAGAGTGGGATTCAACAAAGAAGATGGGGAAGGTTCCATAACACCACTGGGATAAGCCAGCTTGCTCCTCAACAACGGGTTGCTATCCTCATCGTCGTCAAATTGCTCCGATGAGTCTGATTCCGTATCTTCATTTTTAACAAACATTCTATTACCTTTCAATGCTGCCATTTCTGATCCTCCATTTTGTATTCTCTTCTCTCTTGTCTTCTCTTGCAATGGTTTTGCTCTAAATTCGGAAGATATAAACCTATCATTCATCTGTGGTGGGGAAGCTCTATATGATTTGTACTTCAGATCATGAGACTCCCTCCCTGTCTTCCATTTCTTGCTCCTAGCATTCCAATCATCCGCTTTTAAGGGAGAATCCATAGAAAAAGTCTCCCCTTCAGTCCTTTTATGCCAGAATGGTTCTGGACGTTCTGATAAGTCAGCTCGATCTCCTCTGAGAGGTGGCTGCGGAAGTCTGGCTTTCAAGGACTTCATCTGATCCCCAGCTGTGAATTGATGAATATTTTCTGGATACTTGGCCTTTTTAACAAAATCATAAGGAGCTCTTATATTAGGAGGCTTTGCTGTTAACACCTTTGCCTCTGACAAAAGGTTTACACTGTGGTTCCTACCATAGGCATAAACGTCAGCCTTTGAGGAAAGAGGCAGACCCATCAAACTGTCAATGTTTAATTCGTCACCTCTTAAAAGGTCATGATTCTTTCCTATTTTGAAAACACCAGACCTATCCATAGAGCTACCACGAGACACATTTCTATCTCGCTGAATGCCAATTCCATATGCTGTGTCTTCAACATCATCACCATTTATCAATTGATCCCTCATTCTAAATGCTGCCACAGCATCATACCCTCCTGCTTTATGCTGCCGAGGAAGAGCTACTGCTGAACTGTGTAGTCCTGAATGGTTTGCTAGCTCTTTTGCTGAAGGAGTCTTGGACCCAGCCAACTTCAGTATACCTTTTGGATTCTGCTTTCCATATTTTGCAAATTCCATAGCCGATGACAGCCCTCTTGATGCAAGTTCCACACTTGTATCCACCCCATATGGAGAATAACGAGCCATTTTCTGTGCAGTTTTCCTGTCCTTGATTTTGTTGCTCTGTAAACCTTCACCCGACTCTCTTTCTGATGAGTCCGCCTCCATATCTTCCATCTTCTCACCCATCAAACTCTTCTGGATTCTCATAATATTCAGCACCCGGAGCCGCTCCTCAATACTATATCCTTTGCAATTAAGCCAAGCATCCCTTATTTGACACAGATTACTAACCATATTGTTCTGACGTTTCCTCAAAAGATTGTAGTGCTGCCGCTTCTGAAAGAAATTCAAACCCTCCCGGTAAAGAGCAACTCTTGGCTCGCACAAACCTCCCTTCAACATATCAAACAACTGCTTAACAGGGCTCCCAAAATGAAAGTTGCAACCCGTAAAAAGCTCTTTCAAGGTAATCATAAAGCTCTCCTGGTCCATATCAGGCAGATACTTAGTGAGGCCAAACTGCTCCTCCTCACTCAAGCACTCATTCCACACATCCACTGACAATATGTCTTCAAGGCTTGGAAGATCATACAGCTCGAAGGGAATGCTACAAGTCTGATTCCCAACTTGGCAAAACTCTACACCGGTTTCCCCCAATTCCAACAAATCAAAGTCATCAGACCCCGCCCCCGAGTCGGCATCATCAAATTCGTCGTCGTCGTCGGATTCCACAGCAGAGCTACGCTGTTGTAGCTCATCCTCATCACTAGACAAACTCTTCCTACTACTGGGAGAAAACTCCGATTCAATCCTCGAAACCTTAAAGTTGTTCTTCTCAATTGCCATGAATCCCAACACAAACCAAACCCAAAATCAAACAGACTCACAAATTTCACACCAAGCCACCTCCAAGTTTCACCAAATCCCCAAATTTTAAACCGTCACCGAATCAAAACCCTAATTCAAAACACAAAAGATAAAATCCTCAACATTTGCACAACCAAAACGAAAAAAAAAAAAAGAATACACAAATCGAACAGCAAGAGCATCAGGATTCACAACTTAAACCAAATTTACCCTAAATAAAAAAAAATCCATTAAAACGACTGAGATTCGAACGAAAGAATACCTGCGGCGAGCTTCAATGGCGAAATTATCCAGCAGAGCACGGAGTCATCACCGTCGGAGGTGCGAGAATTGACGGTTCGTACAGAGAGAGAGAGAAGAGAGAGATTGCGTTTGGGTGGAAGACGAGAGAAACCCTAAAAGGCTATAGAGAGCTAAAAGACGAAGCGGTTAAATTATAATATAGATGTGTGCGTAGGAGGGGTCGCAGTGGGGATGAGGAAGACGATGGTGACGTGGAGAGGGGTGCGCCGTCTGATTCCGCGAGGACGAAGATGGGAGGGGGCGAAATTACGAAAAGGGGCACCGAAGCGGGAAAGAGGAAAAAGAGGGCGCATGCGTGTGGCAGCGCAGAGGTAGAGAAGAAAGCAACAGCAGAGAACACAGAGAGAAGGCCGAGTTGACTCAGCGAGTCGCGTGACCGTTGCGAGTTCCGATTTTTTTTTATTTTTTTTTTGGCCTGTTGCTTTTTGGGGCTGGCCCAACATTTGGAGAAGCTCTACGCGCCGGCCGGTTTTACTATCTGTGACCCACTTCGATTTTACGACGTCGTCTGGTTAGTTGGCTTTTTGTTTGGATTGTGATTTTCACACACCCTTAACTACTTTTTTCACACCTCTCTATTTTTTAATATTTAATTGATATCTTACTATTTAATCTTGGGAACTTTAACGAAAAGCTCTCGGTACTGTTCACTTTAACGAAAAACCACATTTTTACACTAAAAAGTCAATTCTGGCACTATTCACTTTACCCTTTATTTTGTCCTTATCATTAAAACTCAAAGTTTTCAAGCCCTTTTCATTAGTTTTCCTTTTAATCTTCTATATATACCCTTCCTACTTTTTGACTTTTGAAAGAGTCAAGGTATACATGGAAGGGTATATATGGAAGATTAAATAGTACAATACCAATTAAGTATTAAAAAATAAGAAGGGGTGTGAGAAAAGTAGTTAAGGGTGTGTGAAAATCACAACCCTTTTGTTTTTTCAGTCTTCAAAATTTCTTATCTAAGGAAAATTTAACGAAAAGTTTCTGGTACTATTCACTTTATCTGAAAATTTTCAAGAATCAAGATGTTATTTTTGAAGAGTGGATGGAAATTGGAGATTCAGAAATTCCAAATTTTTTTATTTGAATTTTTCTAAAGTGTTCTAATCTTATTACCATGAAGTATTTTGAAATATTCTATTTTTTTTTTGTAATTATTTATAGGGGTGTGATATTCACACACCCCTTTTTACTTCTCTCACACCTTTTTTGGATTTCGGCCGTCGGATCAGATGAATTGAAGAAGATCTAACGGACAAAAATTAACAGGGTGTGTGAGAAATAAAAAAGGGTGTGTGGATAGCACACCCTTTATTTATACTAAAATGATCTGAATTTGTTGCTTGGTTTCGTAAGATGGTTCATTACACATTTGCTTTTTCATGACTATTGAACTCATCCACTAAATTTTAGTGCGCTCCATAATTTTCCTGCCCGAAACAGTTTGATGCGTGGTGTTATCTGATTAGCTTTTTATAATCAAGTTTGTATATTAGTATTAATTTTGGATACATTTTTGACACATCGCGACCTGGAATGTCCACTAGGACTCCGAATCGAGCTGTGCTGGCCAACACCTAGAAGGTGACGAAGCCATAAAGTGTGGTGATGTGTAAAATGTGAATAAATTTAAACCCAATAGTGCCTAATATCAAAGTGCGATAGTGAACAGGAGTGAACCCATCTCACACTTGACGTCAGAGCATAAGTAAAGTACAGTAAAGTGGATAAGAAGTATACCCTCAGAGGTAACCACCAATTCTGAGATTTGCCAGAAATCCTCGTCGGGACGAACGTCCATTAACTAAAACTTGAAGGGGCACAAAACAGAATATGTGAGTAGACAAAACAAAACTTTGAAAACATCTTTCTTTTTAGAAATACAATAACCCCTCATTGAAATTCGTATAATTCCCCAAAAAATACCAATACATATGGATATAAAAATCATGTTGAAGAATGGTAAAACCAAGGCATACCATGTCTAGTATCTCAGCAACAACCTTATAAGCAAGATGAAATAAATCAATATAAATGAATGTTAGCCGAAGTCACCTATAGTGACCTGTACGATTCATCCATATTTCATCAATCCATATCTCATCAATTAGTGCTAGCACATAAGTCGGAGTCACCTATAGTGACCTGTACGACTTATCCATATCTCATCAATCAAGTTCTACACACTAGTCAGAACCACCTAAAGTGGTCTGTACGATTAGTTGTATGTAAATGAATACGCTCAAGTGCTACGATCACGTGAAAGCTGTGCGAAGTATCACAAGTCACATACGAGTCGTAACCACCTAAAGTGGTCTGTACGACAGGCTGGCACCTACCTTGGAATCCAAGGTGAGCGTAAGGTGAGGAAGGTGAACGATCATGTGAAGGCTGGCCCTGGCCTCGGGCGGAGCACTGACACGGGGTGCAGGACAATGAATTCTACTCAAATTCATTTGTCACTAATTACAATTTGATCATACCAACATTATATACTTACCTGAACTTACCTTGGCCTCTGCATTGGTGTGCAACGCTGTGCAAAGTTATACTAAATCACATAATATAATGTAAAGTAATTATGGCAAGGCATTTATAAAACGTAAAACCACAATTTCTCGTTTTCCTAACACAATGATTTATAATCAACATTAAATCACCAAATCATAAGATTAAATCTCACATTTTTCACCAGATTCCTTCTGACACACCCCGACCCAGGGGTCGAAGCGTGCTGGCCGTCACGTGCGAGTGACGTAGCCAAAAACGTCAGCAGAAGGTAATTATGCATGAAATGCAGCAGTGAAAATCAAGTTGATAATATACATATGTTAAAGAGTGATATAGGACGAAAGTGAAATAGACGAGAGTCACAGAGCCAATCCTAGGTGCAATCACTTAAAACAAAACGATACGACTACAGAAGAAATCCTACATAAGTGGTGGTCTGTCAGAACTGCCTCAGCGCCTCGATAGCCGTCCACGTCGTCGCTACCTAGAACCTGGAGGGGCGCAAAACAGAAAATGTGAGTGGGCAAAAACAAGGCTTTTCCAAAACATTTCACAAAATTCATAAATAACCCCTCGCTGTAAAGTCTAATATAATTTTTCCCAGAAAATAATACATATATATATATATATATATGTACGAAAACATCGTTCGGAAAGCCAACTCGTTATCAAACTCAAGAATAGGCCATGTCGATATACCAACTCAGAAAATCATCATCATCATGCAAGTAATGTAAATCAAGGTGTCCCTAATGTCATGTCAGCCGGAGTCACCTCTAGTGACCTGTACGGCTGAATCTATAGCTTATCCATCATACTCAGTCACTATCAATCATTATCCTACACACGAGTCGGAACCACCTATAGTGGTCTGTACGACAGGCTAGGTGTATAATATTACGCTCAGTGCTACGATCACGTGAAGGTTGTGCAACGAATCGCGGGTCACCTACGAGTCGGAACCACCTATAGTGGTCTGTACGACAGGCTAGGCACCTGCCTTGGATCCAAGGTGAGCGTACGGTGCGTGAGGTGAACGATCACGTGAAGGCTAGGCCCTACTCTGGCAGAGCACAAACACCCGAGGTGCAGGTGATGAGCTAAATCACAATCTATCATCATCTCAAGCACTATTATCATACTTACCTGACTTACCTGGCCGTCCTCGGCATCGGAGCGTAACAAGTGCAAACATAATCATATTTATAAAATGTAATTGGCATACGACATGGCAATATAATTATAAAACCAATTCCGTTCATAAATCATGCAATTTGCGTTTCTGGGAAAAACGTCAATTATATATATATATATATATACTGAAAACAAAAGCCCACTCACTGATATGTCGACGGGTCGTATCCCCGGAGCCTAGAATGAATGCGCTCGTCCTCCGGATACGTCTCACCTATATGTGAAACAACTGCAAAACCGTCATTAACAGTACATAACCGAACTGCGTAAATAACTTTTCATACGAAGGTCAATTTTGGTATTTGAATATACCAACGCGACCTACACGACGTCACGATCGTCATGATAATTTTAAAATATTTTTTGGCTGTGGCACGCGCCCCCACGCGCCAGGGAACCTACGGACAGACGCGTCCCCACGCGTGTCACGTGCTTCGCACGTGCAACTGAACCCTAACGGCGTCAGGAATATTCCGTTATCTTCTAACGGTTTCCATTAGAACTAACTGACGGTGTTGGAATATTCCGTCACCCCTAACCTCCAGCTCCGGCGACGGCGCCGAAAACTGGGTAAAATTTCAAATCTTCCGTTCTCACTCATTTTTTACCCAAAATTTACGAAATTTGCACCCAAATGCTCCAAATTTAGTGTAGAACACATTTATACCTTCAAATCCTTCGAAAAACGTCTAAAATCTCGACGAACAATTCCTCCAAAGTCGGCCAAGTCCAGAGCTAGTGATCCCGACGTCCAAAATGTCTCAACGGGGGTCTCCGAGCCTCGTGGGACGATTCTAAGGTGACTGGTGATCTTGGTTTCACCTAAAACTTACTAAAATGAAAGCACATGAACAGTACCTTAGGATTAGCTTACGGTTTCGACGTGATCCCGAGGGTTTTCGAACTTAAAATTGGTATATAAATACTCAGCACATGTCATAGGCCACGATTAGACTTACCTGAGGCTCGATCTGGCGTTGAGGAAGTGTTATGTGTGTGTGTCCGTACGTCTATGGCGAGAAAGAGAGAGAGACTTCGAGAGAGTATGAGAGAGAGGAGAATCAGAATGCAGTGCACGTGTGTGCATGCGTGTGTGTGTGTAGGTTATATAATATCAGCCCAAACCTTTGGGCTTAATGTTTAGGACACCCAGGGCCCAAAACCAAACCCAAAACACACCCGTTCGCTCGTAGTCAAGGGCAAAATCGTCATTTCACGTCGAGGATATAGAAAATTTGGAACGGGATGTCACACCTTCACATTGCTCAATTTTCCAAACAAAGCTTCTGTCTCGATTATTTAATCTCATTTATTGCATGGCTGCATCTAACGTCTCGTTAGACTGCCTACGTACCCTAAACAGGGATCAAGCCAATCGTAGTTCACAATAATTCTTTATAGGTTATACGCATATGGATGTATCATGATACAATCTAAACTCAACCATCTCATAGTACTTTATAACATATAAATATATATAACATGGCATAAACTTCTTAGTTCAATTTAAAAGTATTTATGGAATTATCAATCACATATAAATATGATAAGAAGGAAAAGATCCACTCACCTAGAGTCCATGCTACAACTTCCTAGCACAAACATTGAGGCGTCACGAACGATCGGCACCTAGAACAATTATCAAATCACATCTCAGAATTCTTGTTGATAAAATACATAACTTACATAGAACTTGCGTCTACGTAATTCGACCCGGAAGATCCACATATCAGATTTCTAATCCGTAATTTCCAAGGATCCATATTATGCTTCTAGAATAATATACTAAATTTTCGGAACAATCCAACGGTCGGATCTCCGCCAATTGCCAAAACCAAGTGTCGATTAACATTTTATTTTACAAACTTACAAATCCAATTCGGGAATATCTGTACAACGGATTTCCGATCCGTAAGTTCCTACATTCCTCAAATATTACGAATAACAACCTATTAAAGTTTGGTGACGATCCAACGGTTGGATCGTCTATTCATATAATGACCTATTACGTATCGTAGTGAATTTAGGTTCTAAAGATCAATCCACGTCAATCTGTTCTAAAAAATGAACTCAAGGCATCTAATAGAACCTAAAAATAACATTGGCGGCCCTCTAGCTACGCATCGCCGCACGCGCCGCCGTGAGTTGCGGTCGGCCACGTCGACTCGCTGAAAAAATCAACTATGTCCAAAAATTCTCAAAATTTACAAAATTGAAGATCTCAATGAGTAGAGCAACTTTCATACCTGTGACCAAGGCCATTTTGGCCTAGAAAGGCTAACCCGTCCAAACCCTAGAATTGGGTGTGCTCCAATTCGACCTTCATACTTACTCCAACGCCTCCACCACAGCTTGGTCGTTGTTCCTTGGTTCTAGGGGAGTGTTTTGGTAGTGGTAATTGAAGGAAAACATTTCACAATTGGTGGATTTCGAGCAAGGTTCCCCGCGGCACCCACAGGTGCATTTCTTGCGAATTCAAGGCCAAATTGCATGAATTTTGGAATGAAATTAATAGAGAGAAGGCTAGGAAGTTGTTTCCAGGTGGTGATTTGGCTCAATTTGCCATGAAACGCCATGAATGGCGTCGGGAAGCATGGAGCGTCACTGGTCGGGTCAAACCAAAACGGGTCGAGGATCTGATCCCGTGCGCCCCCTCTCCCTCATTTCCCTCATTTTTTTGTTCCCTGATTCGTTCTCTTGCTTCCTCTCTCTTCCCCGATTCGTCCCACCTCCCTCAATTTCTCTTTGGTTCTCTCTTCTTTCCTTCTTCACCGCTGCCATCGTGCAGTCTTTTTTATTTTTATTTTTTTTATTTTTATTAAGTAGCTCTTCCTTGCCCTATTACAGCCTTCCAAATGGTTTAAAGTGTGACGGGAAGGCTCCCAAATTCCTGGAGCCTTCCAACAAATAAAATAATAAAATTACCATTTCATCCCCAACTTTAAATTTTAATATCTCCTTCGTTATAACTCCAAATTGTGCTTTGTTTACGCCCACGCGTCCATGGCAACGAGTACTACAAGGATATGTCAAGAAAATAAACCTTACGTGACACCACACAACAGTCAACAAAGGTCAACGCACTTGCCTCAAAGGGCATTTTCATAAATTCACTTATTAAAATTATAAAATCATAACTTTTAGAAATGGGCTGTTACATTTTAGTTTTATTCATAATTTTTATAAACTGATATTGACATATAAAATGACTTTAAGCACAAGAAATAAGTTTCACAAGAAGTGTTCATGGTGACTTTTTACTTTTTAGTAATACAATAAAACCTATATAAAGTTATAAAGTTGGATGGAACCAATTTTATAACATTAGAGAGGCTATTACTCAATAGAAGTGATATATTATTTGGCTGATTTATTTATCCTTAATAAATATTTATTTTCTAAATAAAAGTCCAGACAATGACAACATAAAAATATCAAAAGTTTCATGTCAAAAAGTTAAAAGCATGCTTGATCGAAGTTAGAAATATTTTGGCTTCAACAAAAGATGTCAATGTTTACAAAGTATTACACACCTGCAAGCTCAAAGACGTGACACCAACTCTAAAAGCTAAAACATTTCTCAAATAAGAAATATTTTAGTTCATCTTAAATTTTTAGGAAAACTAATGAAAATGACTTGAAAACTTTGAGTTTAACGTTTTAAAGGTATAGTGAATAGTGACAGTTAAAGATAAAAAAATAGTTTTTCGTTAAAAGTAAACAGTACCGGGAGTGTTTTATTAAACCTCTCTAAATTTTTACTTGTGATATTGCATATTTTTGTAATCATTGACAATTATTACTGTGTGAACTATCTCAACTGACTGCCACATGTGAACCATTCGTTATTCAAGCTACTGAAGAAGAATGCTCCCACCGAATGGACAGATGAATGTCAGCATGCCTTTGACAAGGTGAAAGAATACTTGTTGAATCCACCAGTATTGCTCCCCTAGCTCCTCGAAGGCCTTCTCATATACCTAACTGTCCTACAGTCGTTAATGGGCTGTGTCCTCAGGCAACATGTATGATGAGTCAGGCGTGAAAGAAAGTCGGTGTTTCCTTAAAATAAGAACATCAAAAGTTATAACTCATTACAATATGGAGTTTCTTACTATATATAAATGGTCCCAGTTGTGACCGGAATGTTTTATGATTTTAAAGAAGTTATTCCTTTATAGAGTATGAGTTCGTTTGAATGTGCTTTTAAAATGATTGAAAGTACTTTTAGAGAAAATATTTTTGGGTTCCAAAAGTACTTTAAGTGTTTTTTTTAAATTTACTTGCATTTTTACTAAGGATTAGTTCCAAACACATTTCCATCAAAAGCGCTTTCAATTATTTTAACAGTACATCCAAATGAATTCTATTACTTTAGATAAATTTTACTGTATAAGACTGAAATTTCTCAAAATCTTTTTTTAAAAGCATAATATTTTTTCTGGGGGAAGACAATTTATTTGGAATTGCCATGTACTACCATTGTATAAGACGTCTTAGTATTTATGTTTAATTTGGTTCCTATTGTTCACGGCGAATTTTTTGTCATTTGATTACAATATTTATATATATTCGATACAATCTCTATCTCGATGTTTAAATGATAATTGTATTAAATAAATGTATTTACATAAATTTATATCAACGGTCAGATTGTGGTTGTCATAAATACTAGTCCCAACCTTTTGATTTGTAAATGAATTTTTTTTAATCTTAAAAAAAAAGGGGGGCGGGGGAGGGCGTTTTTAAGTAATGCTATTCTTACCACAATTTTATACCACATTTCTTTACTATCTTATGTGGCATATGAGTTGGACAAACTATATTATTTAATTTCAATCTTTTTAAATGATGATTGTGGTATACGAGGAGTCTCATTCTTCCACCTAAGATTATTCAAGTGTTTTAATTAATAAAAAGATTGAAATTAAATAATATAACTTGTCCAATTCATCTGCCACCTAAGATGGTAAAAAAATGTGGTATAAAATTGTGGTAAGAATAACATTACTTGGCGTTTCTTCATTATGCACAATACGTGCCCCCTTTAGTTCAGTTTTCCAGCTCGCCATTGCCAATGAGACCTGCCTTAAATGCACAACATGTTTAGCCACCCCATGCATAACATGTATAAGGTTGCTAGTGCTCAGGGTTGCTTATGTTAAATGTATAACATGTTTAGCTATCCCATTGAAAGTTTTTGTCTTTGCCCTTACAAGTGAACAACAATATTACCGTTAAAATTATAAGACGAGTGGCAATATAATTATTATATCTTTAATAAGTGTGTTTTTTTAGCAAGCGGTGGATTGCTTTGTGGATAGATCTTCCCTTCAACTTACCGCATATCGAGTTCAAATCTTCCTCCTCATATCGTTTAGATGAATATCCTATCTGTTGTAAAATTAAAAATCAAAAGAGAAAATATTTTGTTATAAACATCAGTATACATAAGATATCAAAATAAAACAAAATAGTGATATGGTTCTCCTATTATTAGACAAAGAACCACCAAACTAATTGAGCCTTCCATTACTCTTCCCTCCTTTCCACACATTTGACCCTTTCAGCTTTGTCTTCTCTCCACAAACTTAACTGCGCCCTTCTTTCTCTATTTTCGACATCCATCTTTCCCTTCACAATGACATGTAAATTTCAGAGTTAAAAAAAGTTTCATGGTGGCAATGAGCATGTCAAACAATGATGACCAGAAAGACCCCAACAAATGGAAGCTTGAAAGAATTGATGTTGACCCCATGGTGGATATTCCTTTGAGTAACAATGACACAGAAGGCAATGTGACCAAAAGTTCCAACGACGTGACGTTGAAGAGGAACAACAGCAGTGTAAGGAAGAGAAATGGGGTTCAGGGAAACAATCATGCCAGCGTGGGAGGTAGGGCGCCGGTACCAGGAGGGAAAGAAGGGATTAAGAGCTTACGGTTTCTCGAGAGGACAGTCACAGGAAAAGAAGGGGAGGCATGGAAGCAGATTGAGAAGCAGTTTAATCAATACGCGGTGGATGGTAGGCTCTCTAGGGACAAATTTGGAGCCTGCATAGGTAATTACTCTTTTGCTTTATTACCCATTTGTAAGTTGTTGTATGCATTTTGAAATGGAACATGGAACACAGTGTATGTGAGATTTTAGAATCTTTCGTTTCGTAGGGATGGGAGGAGAATCGAAGGAATTCGCAGGCGAATTGTTTGATGCATTGGCTAGGAGAAGGATAATTTGCGCGAAAGGTGGGATAACTCTTGAAGAATTGAAGTTGTTTTGGGAAGACATAACTAATGAAGACATGGAAGCAAGACTTCAGATATTCTTCGACATGTAAGGAAAAACTCTGTGTTTAATTTAAATTACTGAACACAAACTAGAAATGAGTGAAGTTGATAATTTGTCAGGTGTGACAAGAATGGCGATGGGATGCTCTCCGAGGATGAGGTAACAGAGGTGAGGATGGAGACCAAACTTATATGTTTCGTTCTCTCATTTTTTTTTTTTCCGTATGTTAGTGAATCAGATTTCTAAAATTTCTTCTGGAAAAGGTTATAGTTTTGAGTGCCTCAGCGAACAAGCTGGCAAATCTTAAAAAGCAAGCAAAATCATACGCAGCTTTGATAATGGAAGAGCTTGACCCTGACCACCTCGGATATATAGAGGTGAAATATATGTAGATGGTTCATAGCATTAATAAGAAATAATTTCACTTTCAGCATCTTCTTACATTCTAGTTTTAAAACAGATGTGGCAGTTAGAAACCCTACTGAGGGGAATGGTAGTATCTGAAGACAATCAAAAAGTTGGAATGATAACGGAATCTCTCACGAGAGCCATGATTCCCAGAAGATACAGAACTCCCATTAGCAGATTTCTATCTACAACTGCAGAACTTGTGCATGAAAACTGGAAGAAAATATGGATTGTGACATTGTGGTTAGCTGTCAACATAGGCCTCTTTACTTGGAAATACCGCCAATACCAGACCCGAGGATTATACAAACTCATGGGTGAATGCATCTGCATTGCAAAGGGCTGTGCTGAGACTCTCAAGTTCAATATGGCTATCATTCTCATTCCAGTTTGTAGGGGAACACTTACTGCAATTCGATCATCATTTCTCAGCAACCTAATCCCTTTTGATGACAATATCAAATTCCATAAGTTGATTGCACTGGGAATTGTAATTTCAACTTTTATACATGGAGGTTTACACATAACTTGTGATTTCCCAAGATTGGTAACATCCCAGGAAACTGAGTTCATGGATGTTGTCGGGACATATTTCAATTATAAGCAGCCAACTTATATGGACATGATTAACAGTATTCCAGGGATAACCGGGATTCTGATGACAGTTCTAATGATGTTCTCGTTCACGCTAGCATTAAATTCAATGAGAAAAAATGTCAACTTACCGTGGCCACTCAACAGTTTGTCAGGGTTCAATTCTTTCTGGTATGCACATCATTTGCTTGCGTTGGTGTATATGCTCTTCGTCACACATGGTTACTTCCTAGTTTTCGCGAGAGACTGGCACAAGAAGACGGTATATATGCTACTTAAATTTAGCTTCATATTCTCTGAATCACTATAGTCACTAAGCTACTGGATGCACATAGACAATTTAACAAGTTCGCAAAGTTTTATTGCAAATTCAAATTCAAATTCATCCTGCTGAAACAGTTTGCATTGTTTGTTTCTTGCAGACATGGATGTATATCCTTATTCCAGTAATGTTGTATGCTATTGAGAGTTTCATTATACTCATTAAAGAAATTAATCACCCCGTCCATGTCATTAAGGTCAGTGCTCGAAACTTTTACCATTCACTAAAATATCTTTGAAACTTGATCTGATTCATCACACTTCTTGGATATTTCAGGCGGTAACATATACAGGAAATGTTCTGGCTCTGTACATGAGCAAACCTCCTGGATTCAAGTATAAAAGTGGAATGTACCTCTTTCTTAAGTGCCCTGATATATCAGGTTTTGAATGGTAATAAAAATTACATAGTTGCTGATCATGATCAGAAACCATAACATCTTTACACAAATTAAACACTTCATTCACTTCAGGCATCCCTTCACCATCACTTCTGCCCCAGGAGATTACTACTTGAGCGTCCACATACGAAGCTTGGGAGACTGGACTACGGAGCTTAGAGAAAGATTCGAAAAGGTAATGTACTTGTATTAGTATTAATGTGCCTAAATCTTAGAACTTATGTTCTAATCTACATTTCAACATCCTACTGTCCAACAGTTCGATACCTGAGGCTACTCGTTCATTTTTCAATTAGGCTACTTACTAAATCATGAAGAAATTTAGAAAACCGGCCATTTATTTTAAGCGAGTGTTAAATACACTCATTCTTTTATCTCTGCTGCAAACTTATTCAAAGATATGCAGTCATGCAGCCAGCTTCAAAGTACACAAACTAGAAGGGGAAATCTCGTTAGAATAGAAACAAAAGCGCATTCAAACCACGGTCGTGAAACAGAAGGGTGAGCAGAATCTTAGCATGAACCATATGTTTCTCATGACGAGTCAAACCAAAAGCAAAAATCAGTAAATGCTATTCAATTTTTATTTTGATGGCAGATATCCGAAGATCGTCATAAAGGGACCATATGGTGCACCGGCTCAAAATTACATAAAGTTTGACATCTTGTTGCTCATAGGTCTGGGAATTGGAGCAACTCCTTTCGTCAGCATCTTAAAAGATATCATAAACCAGATAAACCTCAAATTGGCTCATAATCCTGTGAGTCCAAGAAGCAAAAAAAGATTAAAGTTTTGTCGAGAATCTTATGTGAATGATAACTAACAATTCAAATTAGTTAATTTATGCAGGATTCAATAAACGGGCATCAAGAAACATCCGTGGAAACCGAATCAAACAGCATGCCAAGGGAGGCATATAAAAAGGGTCCAGAAAGAGCATACTTTTATTGGGTAACAAGGGAGCAGGCTTCCTTTGAATGGTTTAAAGGTGTCATGGATGACATTGCAGAATGTGATAACAATGTGAGTTTTTTAAATTAAAAGTCAGATAACAACCCTAGCAGCATTATTTTTTTCATTGTTTTCTTTAACATGAACCAAATGTTGCAGCATATGATAGAAATGCACAACTACTTGACTAGTGTGTACGAAGAAGGAGACGCGCGGTCTGCTCTCATTGCCATGGTTCAGAAACTGCAACATGCTAAGAATGGAGTTGATGTCGTCTCAGAAAGCCGGGTATTAACTTCGAAACATTGTCAACACGAAAAGCATTGGTCCTGGAGTTATATAGTAGTCCTAATTCTGTATAATGTAACTGTGACAGATAAGAACTCATTTTGCAAGGCCTAACTGGAGAAAGGTGTTTTCCGACTTGGCTACCGCGCATGAATCCTCCCGAATAGGTGAGCCTAATTCTGAGTGAAATCTCGCATTTCTTTTATCCATAGCGATAACGAAGTCTTCAAGGTGCAACAAAGTTTTGGACATTCTAAGCATATATAAGACGGTTTCAATTCACTTGTTTGCAGGAGTTTTCTATTGTGGAAGTCCAACACTTACCAAAACACTCAGGAAGCTCTGCCTAGAATTTAGTCTAAACTCAGCAACTCGGTTTGTCTTCCACAAGGAGAACTTCTAGAACAGCTTTTCCACAGTGCAGATGCAGTCCTTTTTGTACAAATACTTCTCTTTTTCTTTTTCTTTAATGTACATACTCTTCTTCTCATTAACCATTGTACATCCAGAAGGAAAGGAAAATATATACATATATATATATATATGTGCAAATATAAAAAAGGTGAGAACAAAAGTGGACTCAAATTTCTGGTCCTCACTTTGAGTTCCTTATAATTTTTTTTTCAATATCAATCATCGAAATCATATTCAATGGGGAGTTGCCTCCCAAATCTTAGTTTGCTCAAAAAAAATGTGTTGTATATTTTTTAACAGCTTATAAACTTTAATTTTGAGGTCCGTAATATGACATCCGAGTTCTAGTTGAAGGAAGTCCATGATACTAACTAATTTTTTTCCATCCCTTGTTTCAACTGGATGACGATGACAATATATGACATACACCTTTTTCTTCATAGAACAATATTCTACTCTAAAGGAATGAGATATTTTACTATAACAGGAGAGGAAATTGGGATAAGTCACATACATGCGAGTCGTGTATGAATATATCTGACCTATAGAAGCCGATGAAGAAGCCATGATCGTTAAAGCTAACATTCTCCGCTTTATCAGATCCTCAATGATTAGCTAAAAATGTGATCGTGAGGAGAAACCTTTTATATAGACAGACAATCCCTACGATTTTCCTATTAGAATTCTTGTACAAAACCAACATTGTCTCCCAGTTTTAAATCAGTGAGCAATTCAAGATCCATCGTTAGTTTCAATCCCTTACAAACTAGGACAACCAAAACATCTGCCAATAACATTTTTCTAAACAATTATGAATTAAAAAATCTGGCCAAAATATACCTACACATGATACCACTATGTTGTATTACAAATTGGTATATGACATGTACTTTAAAAAAAAGGAAAAAAAAGAAAAAGAAAGAAGTGATTTCTGCAAAGATCGGTGGCCTTTATATACCTTCCTCGTGTTTTCTTCTTCCTCTCTCGCATCTTTTTTATTTCTTCTTCCAATTTATAAACTCTCTCCCGTGTTTTTTTTCTCTCTCCCATCTTTCTTATTTGTTTTTCCAACTTCATTAATTTCTTCTTCTTCACAGTAAGTTTTTCTTGCTTCTAGTATTTTTATTTTCTCCTCTTATGTTTAATTTTTATTTACAATTTAATTTTGCAGAGATTTTATTTGAGCTAGTTGAGTACATAAAGAATTGATCGACAATGCAATTCTTCCATAATTTGGATTTCAATCACTAAATTCTTTAATTTTTAAATTGTATAATACACAAGTTTATTTATTTAAAAATTCTAATTTAAGTATTTAGATAAATTGCTACGATTTATGTTAAATTAATAAATATGTAGTCAAAGTAATTAATTTTGTCACTTGAATTGTTATGAGAAAATGGAAATAAATAATATTTATAAGCATTTCTGTTAAATTAACAATATTAAATATAACATAAACTGATAATATTTAGTAATATAAGAATATATTATGTTAATTTTTTTTTTGCACTTTAATTGTTATGAGGATATTCAGAACTTGAATTTAACAAACAATCAAGATTAGAGGAGAATAATTTTGATAACTTTTTGCTGTTATTTTAATTTGTTTTTTACTATAATAGGTGTTGGAAATTAAAAGATTGCAATCGTGATAGAGTTCGAGGGTTGAAAGATAGAAATTGAAAATTCTAATAGTTATGTCTACATGATAAGGATTGAAAGATTGTAGGGATCTTAGTATCAACGTAATATTTAACCTCGTAAAGTGGTAAAATATGGATAAGAGTTGGTTGACGATACCCCGAAATTTGGAAGCGTATACAGCTGAAATTAATTTATTTTTGGATCAAGCGGTTGCAAATGGTGTTGGCCCCGATAAGTTTAGATGTCCTTACAAAAGATGTTGTAATCGATATACTTTTGTTAGGAACATTATTGTTGAACATCTTGTATTGTATGATATGGATAAAGATTATAAAAACGCTTGGTGGCGACATCATGGTGAGCCTAACATTGGATAGCAAAATGTGGCAATTGGAGAAGAAGAAACAGGAGATGAGGTGACTAGTATGCATGATTTTCTTAATGATGTATTTGTCCAACCATTAACAGAAGAAGGTGTTGGGCCGTCTACTGAACCCTCTATTGGGGAAGTGCGGCCAGAATAGGTGGAGACTTTTTTTAGGTTGCTTGAAGTTGTGGCCAGATTGTAAGGAGTTTAAGAAATTGGAAGCGATTGTAAGACTGTATCAGATCAAGTGTTTAGCAAGAATGCCAGACGAGATCTTCACTACTTTACTTGAGTTAATTAAAAGAATGTTGCCTAAAGGGGATTGTTTGCCTGAATCCTGTTATAAGACAAAAAAACTTATAAATGACTTGAGTCTGACGTATGTGAAGATTGATGCGTGTCCTAATGATTGCATGATTTATTGGAAAGGCACTTTGGAGTTGACCGCGTGCTCAGTTTGTGGTAAATCAAGATATAAAATTACCAACGCAGAGGATAGCTTGAGGAAAAAAATTGCAACTAAGGTTATGTGGTATTTTCCTTTAAAAGCACGATCGCAGCGGCTTTTTATGTCGAAGCATACGGTTGAACATATAAGGTGGCATGCAACTGGATGTCCTAAGGATGAGTTTATGAGGTATCCTTTAGATTCTCCAGCATGGAGGCATTTAGATAATTTATATCCAGAGTTTGCGTTAGAAATTTGAAATGTTCGATTAGGGTTGGCCAATGATGGATTTAATCCTTTTGGGAAAATGAGGCATGACCATAGCACATGGCATGTGGTGCTTTCTATTTACAATTTGCTGCCCTGGATGTGTATGAAGCAATCGAATTTGTTGTTGTCTCTGTTAATACTAGGACCACGCAGTCTTGGTAAAGAGATTGATATGTACATGTGTTCATTGATTGACGAGTTGAATGCGTTGTGGGAGGTAAAATTGTAGGTATTTGCAAACATTGATGCATTATGTTTGTAATAAGCGTCGTCCTAACTTTAATTAATAATTATAATAATTTGTGTTTCGTTTTATAATTGTAGGTATTTGCAAACATTTAAGCGTTGTGTTCGTAATAATGGTTGTCCTGAAGGTTCTATTGCTGAAGTATATTTGGTGGATAAGTGCTTGTCCTTCTGTTCCATGTATCTTAAAGATGTCAAGTCTTGTCGCACCTGTAGAGGCCGAAATGAAAATGGTATTGGACGTGGAGTATCTGGTGGATTATTAATTTTTGACTCCAAAGGATGTTATATGGGTTCAGGAGAAAATGTGGAGGTCGATCTAAATGTTCTTGATCAGTGCCATAGATATATTCTAAATAACTGTGATGAAGTTTAATCATATGTCTTAATGTTTTATTGACTTTCTTAACTTTGAAAAATTGATTATCTAAATTTGGACATAATTGCCCATGCAGCATGAGGAATTCTTGAAAACTAAACATCGTCGAGAAAGGTTAACTATGCGACAAATCAAGAAGCTAAGCAAGAAATAATTTTTCAGAATGGTTCAAGCAACATGTGAGTTGATATAACAATCACATTATTTATTTATAATTTCACATTTTAATTATAACATGTTTATAGTTATCATGTCAACTTTTATCTCCTTTCTTATTACAGATGAATTCAAGATGTCATCCTAATGGCACGTTGATATCTCAAGACTTGCATTGGCTAGCTAATTATCCTAGTAGGGTTGTGAGTAGATATAAAAGTCACATTGTTCATGGGTTCAAATTTCGTATAAAATCTATGGATGATAAGCATAAGAATCAAAATTGTGGTGTCTTTGTACCTGTAAATGTTCCTGGTGAAATTGGGCAAGTGAATTGTTATGGCAGAGTTGTCGATATGTTCGAGGTTAAATATTATGGTCATATTGAGGCAGTAGATAATGGTTAAGCTGTGATGTTATTTAAGTGTGAATAGGTTAATAGTGAAAGTTCATGAGGAATGAAGACCAATTAATATGGATTTATTATGGTGAACTTCAATCGATTGGGATTTAAAGAGGATCCTTTCATATTAGCATCACAAACATTACAAGTACTTTACATCGAGGACACAACTGAAAAAGATTGGCACGTAATTGTTTGAATGCAGTCGAGGGATTTGTTAGACGTTTTAGAGGATAGTGATGCAGTTGATGATTATGCCATACCTAATTTGGATAATTGGATACTTGACAATGAAAATTTCCATACAAGGGTTGGTGTGGAAGAGACTCCTCTTAATGAATCATTACCATTGCTTACCGAGTACGTTAATTATGCCAATGCCGATGATGACCTAACAGATAGTGACACGGAATAAATATATTAATTATTTTATGTATTAATTAAACTATGTTTCAATTTGTATGTGATAATATTTTATCATAAAATTATATTTTTGTTTTTTATTACGAATTTTATTTAAGTTAAATTTTATTTATTAAAATCTTAAAATGTTATATGAGATAACCAAAAAAAAAAAGCTGGTTAATTTTTTTTTTGGGTTAAACATTTTTTTTCAAACTAGTTTCCTGTTGCTTTTAGATGACGGCATTGGTCGGATAATTTGAAATATTTAGCTGGAAATTTTCCCGCTAGTTTTGTACGAGGAAATGGATTGAGAATAGGAATTGCAGTCAGTGTCAGACTTAGTGTCGGTTTTAATCAACGCCAAGTACACTTAATTCGACATGAGTTACATTAAATTCGATGTCAGGTGAGTAATGTCGATTGTAATTGATGCTAGGATCTTTTAATTCGACGCCAACTTCATTTATTTCGATGTCATGTGAGTAGTGTCGATTAAAAGCAGCTTAAAGTTAACTTGGGAATAGATATTTCAATCAGTCACTTAGGAAGTGGACCGTCAGTCAATAAGTCAGTGTGTTAGATATCATGTCGTTTTTAACCGACACAAGCTCCATCTAAACCGACACTACGTGTAATTCAATAAAGTGTGTCAGAAGCCAGTGTTGGTTCGAACCGACACCAATTTTCATTTAAACCAACATCATGTGAATTTCAATAAAGTGTGTCAGATAGTGGCTTCATCTAATTTGACGTACATATCAATAAATTATGTTAGAAGTTGGTGTCGGTTAAATATTTCAACACCAGTGGCTTTTAATTCGACGTCAATGCAGTTAATGTCGGTTTTAACCGATGCCAACTCAGTATCCATTAAACCCCTTTCTTCCCCAATTTCAGTCTTTTCTCCTTCTCCTTCTCCATTTCATATGTGCTTTCATTTCAGTCTCACTCTTTTAATTTCCTCTTCCCCGTGCGTCCCTTTCTTCCCCCATTTTAGTTTTTCTCCTTCTCCTTCCAGTAACTTTTGCTATGGATCAACATTTTGAAGATCAACATTATGAGGAACTCCAATTCAAAGAGAAAGAGTTTGAAGGTGGTTCATTTTTAAATTATTATGATTATTAGTTTTAGTTTATGTTTTGTATTCCAACTAGTATTATGATTAAATTGAAAATTTATTTTTGTTTCTTGGTTTTTAATTATTTTTTCGGTATTCATAAGGATCAACTCAACGGAGATGCGGACCCTCAATTTTCAATTGGAAAGAACGACATTATTCATTTGATTTGTCTGGAAAAGGCATTAGTGATAATTCTAGTGCATTTTCAAAACATGTAGTGGCAGAGGTTAGAGATTACAAAAATATTCTGATGGTGAGAGATTGGCGTTTGATCAAGGAAAAAGACAAGGAAGTGTTATGGATTAGAATAAAGGTATAAATATTTTTTTTACTTGAAGATAGTAAAATAAGACAATGGTTATAATAATAATAATAATAATTAATTAGCTTAAATTGTTTGATGAATTTAGGACACTATTATTTTTCAAGAAGAAGATATAGTGAAAATGCCTATGATCCGCAAAATGACGCTTCAGATTGTGGAGCATGCACATAAAGAGTATAGAAATAGATTAAAAAAAACTTATTATATTAATAAACCAGTCGAGGAGCACAACAACACTTCTCCTGATGTGAATCCTGCACAGTGGGTTCAATTGGTGGCATACTGGAATAAAGAAAAAACAAAAGTAAACGTTTCATGATTTATTTTATTATACCTTAAAATTTGTCTAATAAATTCTCTTATTTTTCAGGAGATTGTGGAAAAAATAAGCATAATTGACAGTTGAAAACAATGAACCACACAACTGGTTCAAAATCTTTCGCAAGAGTTCGGGAAGAATTTGTATGGGTTGTACATTTTTAAGAATTGTACTTAATTTTAAATTTAATATATAGTTGGTAGAAATTTTATTTATAATATGAAGTTTGCTTAAAATTGTTTGTTTTTTCATTGACATATAATTATAGCAGAATAAGCATGGGAAGGAGGTAGATCCTGTTTCTTTTTTTCGTCATTATCATAAGCGAAAAGATAGAACTTGCATTGATGAAACATCTCAGCGCACAGGGGTAATTGATTTTTTCGTGTTAGTATTTCATTGTTATTAATTTTTAATATCTATAGTTTATTTTTCTGTTTTATGATTATTGAATTTTTATTTTTAAAAATTGTATTGCAAGGCAACCATGGAGAGAAATATTCAATCTTTGATTAAGTTTGGCCAAGAAGACAATGATGAGCTTAGGACCCGAGTTTATGTTGAGACGATGGGTCTTGAGAGTCATAATAGAGTCCGAGGATTTAGACATAGGGTGACTTCGGATATGGTGTCATATGCATCTTCTTCAGCTTCTACTTCTAAAAAATCCTCCAAGAGGTAATCCATGAGTTCAGTCGCATTGTTAATGATTGAAAAACAATGAATTGCGAAGGAAGGATGAAGCTAATGATAAACGATTCAACAAACAGATAGCCAGCAGCAACAACAAAATTAGTTGTTGACGTTGTTACTACAAAAAATCCATCCGCCACCACCGTATAGCCCAGGAACCCAACAATCAGGCCAGGGTTAGCCTTCTACTGCATATCCGTGCCCACAAGGAACCTAACCCTCGCCCTAAAGTTAGCCTACCCCTATATATCCGTATATAGGCTATAATCACAACCTCCTATATATCCTATGTATCTGACGCCGCCGATGGCATACATGTAGCCGCCGCTCATGTCATACATGCAGCAGTCGCCATATCAAATGCCTGTATATCGACATGAGATGGCTTATCCTAATGGATTTTCCCCGGATGTTCCGACTAGAGGGTTTTCTGGAATGCTCGCGGGTGCTGCATTGGATGTGGACATGACAAGGGTTTTCAGATCATAAGGAGGATCTGAAGAAGGATTTGGGGCACATTCAAGCTCTGGTTCTGTTGAGTAGTTTATTTGGTTCGCTTTCTCGTCGAATATGTATTACACTTTGGCCAACATTTGTAGTTTCTATTTCTTTTTTCTTTTTTTTTTGTATGTTATATTTGCAATGTCGAATTTAGTGTTTATTATGGCGGATGAGTTTTTGTATGTTATGTGAGATATAAAATATTTGTTATGGTGGATAATTGTTAATAGTTTTTATTGATGTTTGCTTTGGCCTATAAATGAAATATGGTGGGAATTATTTTTATATAATTTTTTAAATTATTATTAATTAAAAACTGAGACAATTTTTTTTATTATTAATATATTTGGTGTCACTTATGGATGATAGCATAATAATTATTTTATGTATCGAGATGTTATGTAATGTCGGTTAAAACCAACATTAGTTTGAGTATTTTATTTGTTTAACTGTTACGTGATGTCAGTTAGGACAACAATAAGTTTGATATTTTAATTCTTTAATTGTTTTCTTGATGTCGGTTAGGACCACCATCATCAGAATTTAATGTTGCTTCTAACCGACGTAAGGTTAGATGTCACTTTTAACTGACGTTGTTGTTCTTTTTTATTTTATATTACTTTGCTTCTTGGTGGCAGATTAAGGGGACTAACACTACTACATTTACTATTTGCACGACGAACAAAAGTTGGTTGCACAAAGTACATTTTCGTCGAACAAACTTTAGAGCGATAGAAATTTCGTCGCGCAAAGATCGTGAAGAAAGACTTTGCGTGACGAAAATCGTTATCGGTCGCAAAAACACAGCTCAACGGTTTACCTTCGTTGCACAAAATTTTTAAGAACGAGACTATTGTTCATCTCTCTAAACTTTGCGTGACAAAACGCAGTTTGTCACTTGAGTTTGGCGAGACGAAGTATTTCGTCGTGCAAAAATAAAAAAAATAAAAAATTTAAATTTACGTTTTTTTTAATTTTGTAATAAAAATAAAATTTTTTTGGGTAGTAAAATAAATTGCAATAAAAAATGTAACGAAGAGAAAAAAAATTAATATTTAAAAAGTAATATAAATGTATGTACTATGTACAAGAAAAATGTTTAAAATGTAATTAAGGAAGTAAAAAACTAAGAAAATAATGAGGCAAAATCTACGTGCTCGTCTTGCAAAGGTGGTCGGAAGGTCTCGAGATTGTCGACAGGGCCAAAGGTGTGGCCATGCTCAAGTTGGAGGAGCTCAGAGGTCGATGAGGGACGAAAATCCGGGAGATGAATGTCGAACTGATTGAGGGCCTGTACAATCTGTGACATCTGGCTCTTATACGAGGCGAGTTCAGTTCTAAGGTCGGTCACCTTTGCTGTCAAAGTTGTCACCTGATTGTTTGATTGCTATGATGAAAGGGCTTTAGGTTTTTGCCACCAAGTATTCCTCATCCCCCAACAATATGTCCCTGGCCTCTGCCCGAGAGTCTGATCCAAGGTCTCAGTAAGGATCTGAAACCCCGCACCCTATGGAGGATCCATAGACTCGAGCAAAGTATCGGGAGGAAGCTGGGAGGCGGATTTCTGAAATCGCCTGTGTAATATAACATAAAATATTAATTAAAACATTCATATAATAACCACGAAACTTGAATGCGTAAGATAATAATTAAAATTAAAGAATACTTACATGATAGGACTCAGCCAACTCATTCCCAGGTCGAACATAAACGTCGCTAAAGACATCGATCTCCGGAAATTTTGAACCCCCTGAATAAAACATGAGAAGAAAAATGTTAGTATGAATTTTTTTTAATATTAATGACATATTAAAAATTGAATATAAATTTTTTTTATTACTACGCGCCGCCACTCGCCTATCCTATATGAGAAGGGCCTGGAACCAGAATGGTGGAGAATAGTCTTCTTGTCCCTATTGCTCTTGTTAGCTTTCGCCGTCTTCTGTTATACAAAAAATAAATGTATTAGTTCAAATTGAAATGAAATATAAAAAAATCAATAAACATTAGTAAGAAATGTATAATAATTTTAAACTTAATATAAAAAAATACCACATAACTGAGCTGCTGAAAATGACCGCAGAGCCACGCCCAATTTCTGACATAAGATAATTAAATTACAAAAAAAAATTTCATTTACTACGTTTTACATGGCAAGTCGCAAATAAATTGCATTATTCATCATCTGAACTATAATAACCTTTGCTATCGTCGCTATCATCACTTTCGGTCTCCAAATCATCCTCCTCCATAACTACGTCACTATCGTCATTCGGGCCCACTACAACATCGTATCGCGGAAGATCACCGAGGTCAATTGTAATTGACTGAATCAATATTTCGATTGAAGACACTCCTTGTATCTGAAATGGTTCTTGTATAACATTTGTATCTCGAAGTGTTTCCGCATCATTTTTCATTGAAGATTCTAAACGTTGGTCAACGACGTTGTTCATGTCGTAGTCAGTTGGGTCTTGCTTTGGTATAGCATACATGTTCCTCTTATCCATCTTTTGAACAACTTTCCAACCTCTCTAGACTTTAGGGTCATTTAGATACACAATCTGTTTTGCCATGTTTGCCAAAATGTAAAGGTCGTCATATACCAAGTTCTGGTAATGTTCACAGATAGTAAGCCATGGTCAATTTTAACACTTCCCTACCTATTTAGGTTTGTATCAAACCATCGATACTTAAACATGATCACTTGGTATCGGTATTTGAAAAGCAATTGCATGACAGTTGTTAGTTTGCATAGAAATCAATGTCTGTACTTTCGCCTCCACTAGGACATGGACACCGCTGTTTTGCTTACACAACTTGTCATCTTGTGCAGTCCCCAAAAACTTGACGCCGTTAGCATGGCAACTCGAGAACAATTCAGCGCGAATCGGGCCGAATGCCAAGTTATATAACTCTGCATTGTAAGTGGGGGAATTCGATGCTTTGAATTTATTCACCTAATATTATACAAAAACATTCACATGTTAGTTTGAGAAAATTAAATACTACAATATATATGTCAAATACAAAACACTTATAACTTACATATTCGACAAACCACTGTGGAAACAATTCTCGGTGTTTCTTGGCATACAAATGTGATGGATGTTCTCACTTCATCATCTCTTCATGCTCATCTAAGTATACAATTATCTCATCACAATTGTTCAGTACAAACCAATGCGCTACCTTTATGTCATTTTTAGAAAACGACTCTCCTCGTACAGGATTTCAAAAGGGTCGTGCACTTTGGGCAAAAACAGAAAGTTTCTCCTTTCTCGCACCTCTGTCATTATTGTGCTGAGGACAATTGAAAGCCATCTCCACATCTTTTAAATACATTCCACAGAAAGTAAGTGACTTATATTGAACCTAAGCCTCTATAATTGATCCTTCAGGCTTCACCCTGCTGCGTACACTTTTTTTTTTCCAGCTCCCTGAGAAGTTTGCCAAAATAAAACGATATGATACAAATTAGCAAGCGTGGGCTAATGATGCATAAACAAATGATGAGGATTATATACCTTTCTATTGGATACATCTAGCGATAGTTGACAAGACCAGCAACCAATGCCTCTTCGGGCAAGTGAACTATCACGTGGATCATACTTGTGAAGAAATCTAGAGGGAATATCATCTCAAACTTGCATAAGACTTGGACAATGTCATGGTGCAACTAATTAATGTCTGTCTTTCACAACGTTCTTGCTGTCAGTTGGGAAAAAAAATCTGGACAACAACATGATTGGCTTCACTACATTTTCAGGCAATAAGTGTTGAATACCCACAGGAAGTAAGCATTTCATAAACGGATGGCAGTCATGACTCTTTAGTCCGGCAATAGGTGTTGAATACCCACAGGAAGTAAGCGTTGCATAAACGCATGGCAGTCATGGCTTTTCAGTCCAGCAAATTTACCCCCGTCAACATTCACGCAACGTGCGATATTAGAAGCATACCCATCGAAAAACTTTATAAACGATACAAACTTTAAAAACTCTTTTTTGTCATTCGGTTTCATGGAAAAAAAATACAAGATCCCTTCTAGCTTTATCACTGTCCCTATTCTTCCATAAACCCCTCCGTATGCCCATTCTTTCCAAACCAAGACGAGCTTTGATCGTATCCTTTGTCTTGCCTTTGATATCTAGAATCCTGCCCACCAATGTGTCAAAAGCGTTTTTCTCAACATGCATAATGTAGAGATTGTGCCTTAATTTTAGTATCGACCACTATGGGAGCTCAAAAAACATAGGCTTATGTGTCTAGTTCATATGTGTAGAAGGTCTGGTCCGACTCACTGTTTTCCTGAACTGAGCAAAATCCAAACAGTTAAGTTGTTCCAAAATCTGATCACCGGACCATTCTCTAGGTCTGAGGTGATGCTCTGTGTTCTCGTCGAACTCTCTATCCTTTTCCTGCCACTCGTGGTCCCATGGCAACCATCTCTGGTGACCAAGGTAACAAACCTTTCCAGCGTGCCAACCAGATGTTACATCATCCTTGCATATAGGGCATGTCATATAACCTTTAGTGCTCCACCCAGAAACCATTGCATATGCGGGAAAATCATTCATAGTTCATATAACTGTTGCCCGCAAAGTGAACATCTTCATAGTGGACTTATCGTATGTGCGCACACCGTTTGTTCATAAATCCTTTAACTCATCAACCAATGGCCTTAAGTAAACATCGATTGACCTGCTAGGGTCCTCAGTTATCAAAAGAGTCATCTTCATGCATTTTTTTTTCATGCATTTCCAAGGCGGGCAAATTATATAGGAATATGAAAATCAGCCAAATGCTATGGTGTTGGTTGGGGATTGAATCTGTTAGTGGTAAGTCCCAATCTAACATTTTGAGGATCAGCAGCAAACTCAGGGAACGTTCGATCGAACTCTTTCCATGCCTCCCCATCTGCAGGATGCCGCTTCACATCACCGTCTACCCATTTTTCCTTATGCCATCTCATGTTTGTGGCAGTATGCATCGACATATACAATCGCTGCAACCTAGGTTTTAGGGGCAGATAACGCATGACTTTTTGTGGGATCTTAGTCGTTCTATTCTGAGATGTCATTTTGAACCTCGACTCATTGCATACAGGGAATTTATCCAATGTTTTATACTCTTTGTAGAATAAAATACAATTGTTTTTGCAAGTGTGAATTTTTTCATAACCCAATCCATGACCATTCAACACCTTTTGCGCGTGTCTATGGTCTTTCGGCAAACAATTGTTCGTCGGAAACATTCTCTTGAAAACCCAAAAAAAAGAAATCGAAACACAGGCTCGGCATACGATACTTTATTTTTTTGTGCACTAGTTCCACAATGGCCGTGAGAATGAAAAAGCTCTTACACCCCGGGTGGTTGGCATTTTTTAATAGTTTTTCATATTGTTCGAACTCTGCATTGTCCATTGGTGTAGGCACATCATCTTCCCCTTCTTGATTGGTGTTTGTCGATGCAAATGGAAAAACATCATTTATAATATCCATGACTTGTTCATTAGGATCCACAATAGGTTCAACATTGTCCACTCTTGTGGCGTTTGAAGACGAAGCATTGTCTAATTGTTCCCCATGATGGTTCCAAGTATTATATGTCTCAATCATTCTATTCTTTACTAAATGAAATCAAACATTTTCAATTGTTTCCCTTAACATGTTGTTACACATCCTACAAGGACACCAGATTTTAGTTGCACTCGGGTTGTGTGTACGTGCAAAGTTAATAAAATTCTCGATTCCATCCCAAGTATTCGTCAGCGCATCTATTCGGGTTCTATATCCACCTCATGTCCATAATTCATGGGACCACAATCACAACAACTTCATACAAAATCACAACGTCACCTTGTGCCTCCGGTAAGGGTCCTATCCCATTCGGGAATGCATAGTCATGTCACGTAATTTACGGCTACATCAGATTAGATTTCGACGTGGATGAATTTCGACAACATCTTGGTACAATTCTTTAGGTGTACGACGTAGATATAAAATACCTATGTACCACCCAAAGAACATACAGAGATGACATCGAAATCTCCACAACCGAAACCTAATCCTTCAACCATAAACTACGCGTCATAATTGTGCATTCCCAAACTGTCCAAATAATGGGACAATTCAAGAATTAATTGGATCGCAATCATGCTTTCGCATCCATGTGCAAAATCCAACTAATCCTCAAACGGGAACTAAATTTTACTAAAAATAAAAAACAAGTACGAAGTTAATTTCACTAACTCTGTACATTACAACACATAGTTATATGTCACGTACAAATTTAACAATATAATATAAATATAATTTCACAACACAATATAAACATAACAAACTAAGTTCAACATAATGTAATTAATTTTATATTTAAAAAAAAACAAAGAAAATACCTTCTCAATCGTTCTCCACCAATCACTAATCACACATAATATCCCTATAGACAACGAAATTAATGGCGTTAGTATGAATTTACATTAATACTTTTACACTAACGACAAAAATGCTTACCACACACACAGAGATAGCTTGATCAACCTAGAGAAGAAGATGGAGGGAGTATTAGATGATGAAACTGAGAGAAAATAGAAATGACAAATGTTGGATTGCACAAAATCAAAGGGATGAGTGCAGAGGCACAATCTGCAATTTTTTTTTCTTTTCAGTTTGCCTTTGCACATGGATGAATCTAGATTAAAAAGTTCACTTTTGGACGAATGATTTTGCGCGAAGAACAAGCTCTTCGTCGCTCAAATTCCATTTGCACGACAAAAAATAATAGTTCGTTGCTCAAGTTTACCATTTTTTAATTTTATTTCCTTTCCTTTACAATTTATTCTTTTCAACAAATTGCTCGACAAACAATTTGTCGCGTAAAATTCATTTGCACAACAAAAAGGAGTAGTTTGTCGTGCAAGTTTACCATTTTTTTTAAATTTTATTTCCTTTCCTTTACAATTTTTCCTTTACATTTTTTCCTTTACAATTTATTCTTTTACAATTTATTTCCTTTCCTTTACAATTTATCTTTTACAGTTTACCTTTTTTTAAATTTTTTTTTGTTTTATTTGTATATATTATAAAATTTTATTTTATTATAAATTCAAAAACTCAAACCTAATTAAACATTAAAATAATTAACAAAACCAATTTACTATCCCAAATAGAAATTATAATTAATTTAAATATTAATACTAATCCACATAATATAAAATTAAAATTTTAATTTAATATAAGGTCCTTAAAATCTTATTTATTTAAAAAGAAAAAAAACAACCATCCTCAACTTCCACCAGTACAAAAAACACTTTGCGCGACGCAGGTCCTTCATCGCACAAAGTCAAAAAAACGTTGCGCAAAACTTAGCGCAACGAACCTTCGTCGCATGCTAATCGTTGAGCCAAGGCAATAACATAAGGGTTTGTGCGACGAAGAAGAAACATGCGTTGCGCAACAAACTACTTTGCGCAACGCAGCCTACATCGCGCAAAGTCACAAGTTGCGTCGTGCAAAATGGATTCGAATGCTTTTTGGTTTTGGTCAAAAATATTATTTTTTAATTTTTTTAATAATATTGTAATTAAGTTCTAAACAATAATTAATTAACCAAAGAAAAGTATTTAATTATAAAATATATAAAAATGTACATACAAGATGTCCGAACAAAAAAGAAAAAACTACAAGTAGTCCTCTAGGTGAAGTGGCTACTGGTATCGGTAAGGTAAAGTGGCTCGGAGGTCGAAGGTGTAGCAAGATCAGGTACTGGTAGCGAGATTTGGAGGCCGGACATCTGTGTGGCTCGTACAAGGTCTCTTTGGTGCCCAACATAGAACTTCAGCTCCTCGCCCTAGGCCCTCATCTGCTCGCCCACTGCAAGCTGATCTTTTAGGGTTGTCATTTCCTCCTTCAATGCATCGACCTTTGCGGTGTTCGATCTGGAAGAAGAGGCACCCTCTCACGAACTCGATGCTCTGTTGGTATTCGGGATCCTTCCCGTCAGTATAAATCTCCTATTCATAAACATCAACAAGAAAATACACCACATTAACACAAGCATTCTACTAGCATACAGGAGCTACTTAGAGAACAATGCAACATAAAGGACTAACGCCAAACACAAACACCACCAATGAGAAAATAAACAAGAAAAATGTATCTGCAAAAAGGAAAAAAGCATCACGAAGTTCAAATACAGATTGAATTAAACCCTGTCAAAAGCATCAGAGACACCATCAGAATCATAAAGAAAACTAACCATTAGAAAGCAAGTTGCTGGAATCTTGAGGAATCTAGCTAAATGTAGTTCCGTCACAAGACATACAATAAACATGCAAAGACAATGCTGAGCAACAGTAAAAAATGAAACAGCGATGGCAAATTTTTACCTTGCCAAATGTCCATTCACCCACAAGAACCCCTCTACAATTATCATGCAAAGCGGAAGCAACCTGCAATGAGACCCACCGATGTAAGTGGTTGAATTGTACGAACCAAAAAAAATCATACATAATTGGGATAATCATAAGTAGTCAATTTAGCATGACCATTTGACTTCCTGAAAAGGCCAGGTTGTCCAAGTTCTGAAAGAAGCCGGGTCATCCATAAAAAGAATGATTATCTGAACGGAAGCAACTTTGTAGTTTGGGCTTTAAGTAGTCACAGACTTAAAACGGGTTCATAAATTAGTAACGCTAATGAAATTAAAGCGCTTAACATAGAAAATGCGCGTTCCCATTTGAAGATCCATGTATGAACAAGAAAAGTCTTCCATCCATTTCACAATTGCACATGAGCAGCTAATTTGACAGATGACATTGTGCCTAAGTAACTAATATTGACACTGAAAGTATGTGCATAATCTCTATAAAAGAAATGACAGAATAAACACGTGCACAGTCTACCTTCGTCAATTTCAACATGCCGATTAACAATCGAAGCTTCCTTCTTCTTAAACAAGCAAGAGAAACAAGACATCACTAGCTTTTTATGTTGGCCAATATCACCAATCAATCAAAATCCTTGCCCTGTCAAAGTACACAAGTAAACATAAATTTTTGTGATGTAACTACAACTGCATGATCTGTTAGATTTAGGAGGAAGACAGATGAGTAATTAGGAATGCATTAGTCATTATTCGCTTAGATAAGAAGAAACTCTAATAAAAAGTGAAGCTTATAAACTCGAATTGCAAATCAAGGTGGCCTCTTTAATTGCGTTTGTTGCACCGGACTATCTCGGACTGGACTAGCTTCAGGGACTAAGCTGGACTGGCTTAGACTAGACTAAGCTGGACTGATTTAGTGAAGCGTTTGGTGCAGTGTCGGATTAAAAAGCAGGACTAATATATTTTATTATTAAATTTATATTTACAATATTTTATCATTAATTTAATTTATATATACTAATATTTTATTATTAAATTATCATTTTCCTTTTATCTTCTCTCGTTGTTTTGTCCGCCAGCCCTCCCCTCTCCTTTTCTCTGCCATTTCATCTCCTTTCTAGAACATCTTCCTCTCTCTCTTTTTTTTTTTTCCGCCCATTGCATCCCTCCCCTCTCCTCTTTCTCTACCATTTCATCTTCCTCTCTCTTTTTTTTGTCCACCCAAATCTTCCTCGGACTCCAAATCTGCCTTGCCCTGCACCAGCGACTCCACCTGATGCTGGCAGTCCTTGCCCTGCACCAACGACTCCACCTGCTGCTGGCAGAGAATTCAGCGACTTGAGGTTCTGGAGCTTCTCGAATGGCTCGTCCATGGCGATGGTGGCGGCAGGAAATATGGGATTGGGGATTTTTTGTGGGTGATGGTTGGTGGTGGGAAATATGAGATGGGGGATTTTTTGTGGTTGATGTTGGTGGTGGAAGAACCCTCGCAGGGAGGAGGAAGAAGCCCAGAACTCACAGAAGGGCTCGCAGGGAGGTGAATCAAGCAGGACGAAGAGAGATGCCGTCGAAATCGAGGTCGATGAGGTGAATCAAGCAGAACGAAGCGAAGTTCCTAGCTAATCCCGTGGTTTTTGGGGGGACTCGTGAAGACCGGCTAGCACGCCTCGCAGGGACTCGTAGTCGAGGCGAGTCCCATTTATTTTAGTCCCACAGCCTACCAAACGTAGGATTATAGTCCTACTTAAGGTAGTCCAAGCCAATCCCTCCTAAGAAGGTGTAACAAACGTGCCTAGCAACTGGTATGGATGACTACCCGCAGCATTGTAAATCATTGCCTAAACTATGATTAAATATGCTTGCATATGCGCCAGCCACGTGCTTTCCAAAACTCACTCTAATTTCAGTAGCAAAGTCTTGAGTAGTTGCTTATAGTTTTTACCACCTACATATCTGGAAAAATCCAGATGGGACTTTTCGAAAAAGGAAATCTCTTCAAATAAAAGAACCGGTAAAAAGAAATTTGCATATCCTCCGTACCACATGATAAGTTTTAACTGTAGCCTACACCTGTTTTCTATGAAACATTCACTGCTCCTTACTTAAAGGTATCAAAAGACAACAAAACAATAATCCTACGCATCTAAACTGCCAGAAGTTGAGGGGAAACACTAGAGAGATACCCCGACACAGTAAGGTCTGGGACTGCACCAAGTAATGCCATAGACTCTTATGCCCTATAAGATCAATCAGAAGTTCAGTTCTCTAGCTGAGTCCTTACTTCAATCAATTATCAATACTTAGACCAACTACTAAAGTAATTCCAGGAAAATGGACCAAACTTCGAATTAACACGAAACTTCCTGCTTCCCTCAATACTTTAGGCCTAAAATCGGAATTCGATAATCAAATGCTACAATTCAGCACATGGCAGCTTAGCAACTAGTAGAGGCTAAATCGCAATATCATGATGATGTTAGAGATTGCTAATGCCTTTTATTGCACTTTCCCTTTGTAATTAAGACATAAATAAAGCTTTAAAATAATAGTTTGATTCTGATTAACTGACCTTTTTAAAGCTGCATTCAAATCACGTTCTTCTTTATAATTGAAAGCGTTGTCAAACCCAAACTTGTTCTTCAGCAGATCAACCTAAACACAGAAACGGTATAATATTATTAAAATATGGCAAGAATGGGTAAAAAATAGTCATTTGAATAATTGCAGGAATGAGACCAAAAAATCTCATAGATGCACATTCTCTATTATGGTAAAGGGTCACCAATATCAATACTTTACAACATGTTCTCTCTTATTTTTCTGTTCTCCATTAGTAAAAAATTTGGCAAACTTCACTAAACACGTGTTTCTAAACCAAGAATAATCATCCAATGGAGTCACAATCACAGAAATGTAAACTGAGGTATAGTTGAAATCGACCATAATTCAACTTTTCTTTGCCTCTATTCCGGCCTGAAAATATGCGAACAGGTATAAATAAAGAATCTTTATATTGCAGAATTCATCTGAACAAAGCACTAACAGGGAATTTGTCCCTAAATAATTTGACAAAAACCCAACATACAATTTGAACCTAAACCCTTAAAAAGAAAAACCCATCGAAAATTAGAAACCCTCACCTTGATTTTGGGACTTGATTCGTGTCGGCTTCAAGATTCGCGTGGATGCCCATTGTTTAGAACGAAAGGGTAGTGGTGGTGGTAGGCCTGGCAAACGGGTCGTGTCGTGTCACACCATTATCTTAATAGGTCCTTAACAGGTCGGGTCACTTTACTACCCAACCCGTTAAGAAAAAAATATATTTTTTCTTATATTTGATAAAGTTTGTGTTTTTGGTTGTGTTTTGGTATTTTGTTGAACCAGTTTTCTTGGGATTGAGAGAGAGTTGAAATGATTTTTGGAGTGTGTTTTGATTTCAAGGTTGTGCTCAGAAATTGCAGCAGCCATACTTCGTTAATAGATAGGAAAGTGTAAGGGTATGGCACATTTCCATCACCCATACTTGAGTACAAAGGAGTTGGTAATTAGACAATTTTTAACACTAAGACACTTTACTTTTCCAGATCAAATCCTAGCCCTTCATTGGATTTAAGTGATCTAATCTGGAGTGTACATTTGTCACTTCCATGTTTAAACAAAAAACTAGCCGTTGAAGGCTTTCTCTTCATTTCTTCCTTTGGGTGCCGACCCTTCATCTTCTTTCCTTCTTCGATGCAGACAGCACCCTTAGGTTAGGGTTCCTTGCTGCCTTCGGCGCCTTGACTCCAGAAGCTGGTTAGCTTCCAACAATATTTGCACATACCACACATTGCCACATAAATATTACTTCAAAACATTAAAACAAATTTGTCATTTAAGTACTACATCTACACTCGAAAATAAGAGCCTAATAAACAAACATTCATGCAGTACTAGTCTATTACAAAATATTAAATGTGCAAGGATATGCAAAATGAAAGATTTTTTGTTTTCAAGGTTGTGAAGCCTTTATCAAAAGTTTAAACCTTGCCAATGAAACTCAAACCTTGCATGTTATTCCTTTAACAAAATTCTCAATTTTCATCAATCATCTTGACATAAGATATATGGTATCCACTTGTGTAAATATTTTAAATTAACGATCAAATTAGTTCACATATAGGATCAAGGAGTGTAGCTATAAAAAAAATCATCAAAATCGGAGTTAAAATAACCGTTAAATCGTGATTTTTTGTTTATAACTGTCGAAAAGTTTTGTCCTGTTACTTGATCTTTGAATGTTTTTTTTTTTACAATTTTTGGCGTATGCGATCTCGAAGTATATACAAACATGTTTGACGGTTGGATCATTGAAACTAGTTTCGTAGAATGCATATCACATCAAAACAATAGATTCACTAACGCTTAAAGAGTTAATTCATAATTTCATTAAGTATAACATAAGATTTTGTGGTATCCACTAGTGTAAATATTTTAAATTGAAGATCGAGTCCATTCATTGTATTAATATAGGGTCAAGGAGTGTAGCTGTAAAAAATCATCAAAATCGGAGTTAAAATAGCCGTTAAATCGTGATTTTTCGTTGATAACCAACGAAAAGTTTTGTCCCGTTACTTGATCTCTGAATGTTTATTTTTTACGATTTTTGGCGTATGTGATCTCGAAGCATATACAAATAAGTTTGACGGTTGGATTGTTAAAATTAGTTTCGTAGAATGCGTATCCCATCAAAACAATAGATTCTCTAACACTTAGAGTTATTTATACTTTCATTAAGTATAACATAAGATTTTGTGGTATCCGCCAGTGTAAATATTTTAAATTGAAGATCGAATTCATTCATTGTATTCATATAAGGTCAAGGAGTGTAGCTGTAAAAAAATCACCAAAATCGGAGTTAAAATAACCGTTAAATTGTGATTTTTTGTTTTATAACCGTCAAAAAGTTTTATCCCGTTACTTTATCTCTGAATGTTTGTTTTTTGCAATTTTTGGTGTATGCGATCTCGAAGTATATACAAACATGTTTAACAGTTGGATTGTTGAAACTAGTTTCGTAGAATGCGGATCTCATCAAAACAATAGATTCACTAACACTTAAGAGTTTATTCATACTTTTATTAAGTATAACATAAGATTTTGTGGTATCCACTAGTGTAAATATTTTAAATTGAAGATCGAGTTCATTCATTGTATTTATATAGGGTCAAGGAGTATAGCTGTAAAAAATTATCAAAATCAAAGGTAAAATAATCGTTAAATTGTGATTTTTCGTTGATAGCCGTCAAAAAGTTTTGTCTCATTACTTGATCTCTGAATGTTTGTATTTACAATTTTTGACGTATGCGATCTCGAAGCATATACAAACAAGTTTGACGGTTAAATCATTAAAATTAGTTTCTTAGAATGTGTATCCCATCAAAACGGTAAATTCACTAACACTTAGAGCTTATTTATACTTCCATTAAGTATAACATAAGATTTTGTGGTATCCACTAGTGTAAATATTTTAAATTGAAGATCGAATTCATTCATTGTATTCATATAGGATTAAGAGGTGTAGCTATTAAAAATAATTAAAATCGGAGTTAAAATAACCGTTAAATCGTGATTTTTTGTTTTATAACCATCGAAAAGTTTTGTTCGGTTACTTGATCTCTGAATGTTTGTTTTTTGCGATTTTTTGTTGATGGAATCTCGGAAGATATACAAACAAGTTTGACGGTTGGATCGTTAAAATTAGTTTCGTATAATTCGTATCCCATCAAGTTCAATGGTTTATATATATATATATATATATATATTTATTTATTTATTTATTTATTTATTAAGTAGATTTAAATCCATTTATTTTGTACGTATAATTGACCGGTACACGGAGTAGTACATCACGTGTCATTATAAAAATAGTGGGATATGTGTGATAAAAAATTAATAACTTAAAAAATAAAATTTCTCACCACATCTATTAAAACCAAGGTATTAAATATCCATAATATCCCAATATTTCCATCGAAATTTCTGTGTTTTTAGACTACCGATATTTCTGATGTCATCGAAATTTCCATCGAAATTTTCGTGTTTTTTAAATTTCTATATTTAAAAAAACACCAAAGGGATTCGAACCCTTCCCATTTTACTCCTTCAACACCTTGACCACCACATCACTTATGTTTTTGTGAAAATATGCTAAAATATTTACATATTTTCTACACTCACAATGTTTGCCAGCTCGCTATATAATCAACTTAAATCAGTTAAATCCACCATGCAATGCATTTCCTTCCAAATTTGTGTGATAAACTAATAGATAATTGACTAAATAAACATCCTGCAAAGTTTCAATAAAAATTTCCAAGTTTTCTTACAATTTCCGTGGTTTTTATTCATTTTTTATCGATATCGATAATATCCCGATATTTCCATCGAAATTTCCGTGTTTTTGGACTACCGATATTTCCGATATCATCGATATTTAATACCTTTTAAAACACATGGTGTACTATTTGTATTCCCATTAAATGAAAAATTTCTCAAGAAAAAAAGAAGAGAGAGAGGTAAATGACATACACGTGTTAGGAACACAGCTGTCGGATCTTATCCTAACAAGTGCACACTTGAGAGTTGAGAGATCACAGTGGAAAAAGTCGCCCTATTGCTACTAGTAGCAAGCAAAATACCACTACAGTACACTCATCTTTCCCTCTCTTTTTTGTTTCCTTTTCTTATAATTTTCTTTTTTCCCGCCCTTATTTTCTTTTTTCTCTCCATTTTTCTTCAAAGGGCGGATGCATACTAATTATTATATGTTTTAGGGGGAAAGAGGCGAAGAGAGAAGAGATATGTCTATAGGAAAGAGGTCCAGAAAATTGAAAAGAAAGCACCAATTTTCACTATTTCATCGCCAAAATTTTCATAACTTTGCGCGACGACCACGTTAAGGCGTCACGCAATATATTTTTTTAAAAATTATTATAAAAATTACTGAAAATATGACTTTACTCCTTTCAAATTGAATTTTTTTTTTTTTACATAAACTCCACAATAATATATTTTTCTAACAAAAACCCACAATAATTTTTTTTACATATATATCATTTAATTTCTTAAGTGTTATAAGTACAAAATAAATAAATTAAAATCTACTTAGTAAACATATATATCATTGAACTTGATGGGAAATGCATTGTACGAAACTAGTTTCAATGATCCAATCGTCAAACTTGTTTGTATATGCTTCGAGATTGCATACGCCAAAAATCGCATACAACAAACATTTAGAAATCAAGTAACGGGACAAAACTTCTCGACGGTCATAAACGAAAAAGCATGATTTAACGGTAGTTTTAACTCTGATTTTGATGATTTTTTAGAGCTACACTCCTTGACCCTATATGAATTTCAATTTAAAATATAGAAAACTTCATTTTAATCCTTGGCAAAGATTACTTTTTCATTAAAACCATGAGTAAGATTAAAATCTAATTTTAGTCCCTTAATACATTAATAACCTCATTTATTAATTATATTTTTATTTTTTAATTATTTATCTTTTTCTTTCTAATTTTTAATGTATTAATTTTATTTCATTATAGTTTTTATTTTCATTTCATTCATTGTAATATATTTTTGTTGTGAACATTTAGATAAATTAATTTTTGTTATACAATATATTTTGATGTACTGTAACTTCTTCATTTAGGTATATTAAATTCATTATAATACAATTCGGTGCATACATTTAGGTACACACATTTTGGTACTAACATTTCGGTACACATATTTCGGTGCATACATTTAGGTACATACATTTCGGTACTAACATTTCGGTGCATACATTTCGGTACACACATTTAGGTACATTAATTTAATATTAATACATTTTAGTGCATATATTTAGGTAAATACATTTCGGTGCATATATTTAGATATATACATTTCGGTGCATATATTTAGGTATATACATTTCGGTGCATATATTTTAGGTACACACATTTCAGTGCATACATTTCGGTACACATATTTAGGTACATTAATTTAATATTAATACATTTCGGTGCATATATTTAGGTACATACATTTCGGTACTAACATTTAAATATATTAGTTCAATATAATATATTTCGGTACTAACATTTAGGTACATTAATTGAGTCTTTCAAGTTTAAAGAATGTTAAATAAAATTAATAAATTAAAAAACTCTTTTTTGGTCAAAAAATAAATTAAAATTTGTGTATTAATAAATTTAAATATTTAATTGGAGATATTAAATAAAATGCACATTAATTATTTTGAATTAAGGACACATTAGGGACTAAAAATCAATATTCAATCTAACACCAGGTTTTTTTAAAATTTTAATCTTCTTGAAGGATTAAAGTTCAAAAACCCCTTTAAAATATTTACACTAGTGGATACCACAAAATCTTATGTTATACTTGATGAAAGTATAAATAAACTCGAAGTGTTAGTGAACGTATTGTTTTGATGGGAAACGCATTGTACGAAACTAGTTTCAATGATCCAACCGTCAAACTTGTTTGTAAATGCATCGAGATTGCATACGCCAAAAATCGAAAAAACCAAACCTTCAGAGATCAAGTAACAGGACAAAATTTTTCGACGGTTATAAATGAAAAAATAACGATTTAACGGTTATTTTAACTCCAATTTTAATGATTTTTTTACAGCTACACTCCTGGATCCTATATGAATACAAGAAACTGATTCGATCGTCAATTTAAAATATTTACACACAGTGGCGGAGCCAGAAATTTATGTTAGGAGGGGCGCACTTTAAACTGAAATTGGCATAATACATATAGAAACATAGCCTCATTCTTTTGGTCACCTTGTGACCAAGGATACATAATCAACTACTCGTGAATTTCATATTAAGGGTGGAGAATAAAACATTAAAAGCATATCTATTTATTGCACATTCTTATTAAATTCAAATATGAGTGATCATATATTCATTTGTAAAAACATTAAGGCATAAGAGAATTTTGAAAGGTTTTATCACAGAAAAACTTTTTCTCTTCTTGATTTCATAGATGATATATAGAGGGAAATAAGAAACTAACAAAAATAACAGTCTGCAAGTAAAGGAAAAAAATTGCATATAAACAAGAAACAGAGAATATGATCAACCAATATTCTTATAGGATTGTTAAGTGAAAATTATAGGCTTTGTATTTGTTAGATTGAAAACAAATTCAAGTTAATAGTGATATTATAAAATTAATCAATGGTAGACAAATAGTAAAAATTGCAGAAAAAAATAAACAGGGTAGGCCTAAGCCTACTGTGGTCTTAAGATGGCTCCGCCCCTGTTTACACAAGTGGATACCACAAAATCTTATGTTATACTTGATGAAAGTATAAATAAAATCTAAGTGTTAGGGAATCTAACGTTTTAATGAGATACGCATTCTACGAAACTAGTTTCAAGATCCAACCATCAAACTTGTTTGTATATGCGTCGAGATCGCATACGCCAAAAATCGTAAAAAACTAACTTTCAGAGATCAAGTAATGGAACAAAACTTTTTCGCAGTTTTTCTCAATTAGGACATTCAGTTAATGTGGTATCTCGTCATTTTCAGGCGTCAACTTTTTTTGGTATGTGCATTTTTTTGAACAAACGATATTATTTACACTAAGGGAGAGTAGGTGGGATTAGCCTCACAATGGGCTAGCAATAATGTGGTTCAAATTCGCCTTTGGCGAGAATCAGACCTAACCTCTCCCTTACAAGTAAAGAAGAATATCACTAAACTGTAGTACTAAAGGGCGGTACGTGAATTTTTTAAGAAGCGTAAAATCTCAAATATGGAATTATGTATGTATGCCAATTTTGGTTAAACTATGTATATATATGAAATCTCAAAAATGCCCTTAATTTATTTTTTATGCATCAGTATCCTCAATACTTGGATACATTTTTTTATATAATAGAAGAGTATTTTTACCAAAACAAGTGAGTGGGTATAGTAGCACTTAAAATATATTAAACCATACCTAAAACACTTAAATAAATTCCGCATGAAAATTGTAGACCAAATAGCTAAAAGCATTTGCTATAAGCTCGAGATCCAGAATTCAGTTTCCCCTACCCTAATATTGCTTAATTTATCACAATATGTTAGTGTTTTGATATTGATATGAAAAGGTTATTAGTCTAATATATAATGTGACAGCCCGTCCTGGATTATTCATATTATTAATGTGAAATTACTGAATTACCCTTGAGCTTGAGGTATGTTTGTAAATTGAGCTAATGTATTGGCCAAATTACATAATTTCCTAATCTTTTGGGACCAATGAGAAACTAAATAACTATTGCTTTTGATTGGTGGCTTTTAGACCACACATCATCTCTCTCATCTCACTCCTGTGTCTTTCTCTCTCTAACTCTCAGACTCTCTCTTTCTCTCGAACTCTCACTCTCTCTCTTCCCTCACGTACGGACACACCCAGAAACCCCTTGAAACTTCACAGATTGAGGACGTAAAGACCACCATTGTGTTTATCTCGTCACCACGAGTTCATCCATATCAATTTCAGGTGAGATTTCCATCATTTTCACGTCGGAACCATAACCCCCGATTTGGTTACTGTTCCTGCACTAATTATAGAGTGATTTTTAGGAGTTTTTAAGCTCATAGGGAGCTTAAGGAGGTTCTTAGGAGGCTCGGAGTGCTTCGTTGGAGGTTTTTGGACGTCGGAACACTGAGATCAGAGAATTTGAAATTTGGATGGAATTTTCGAGGCTTTTTCCAGCGAATCCCTTGCGAGTTAGGGGTCGAGGTGGTATGGATTTGTTCATCTCATTGAGATCTTCATTTTGGTATAAAGAATGTAAATAATGGTGCAAAAATTAGTGAGTTAGGACGGTTTGAAATTTCCCCAGAAACAAGTGACACAGTGGTCGACGGCGAAACAGTCCGGCGTCTGGAGGTTGAAGATGATGTGCGTGGAGGCACGTGGTGCCGTGCCCCTACCGGTACGTGGGGGCGCGTGAGACCATGGAATTTTTTTCTAAAATTTGTATGAGTTCGTGAAGTCGTGTAGGTCACGTTGGTATATTCAAATACCAAAATTGAGCATGTATAAGAAGTTATTTCCGAAGTTCCGTTTATATGCTTAAATAACGTTATTTCAATAAATTCTCATATAGGTGAGACATATCCCGAGGACGATCGTAACCAGGCTAGGTGTGGGGGCTACGACCCGGCTACTTATCAGTGAATGGGCAGTTATTTTCCGTATATACCGATATATTGCTATTTTCCAAGAAAATGAAATTGAATGTTTAAATGATTTGAAATTCCATGCAAAGTATCTATTTATTTTATTTAAGCATTAGTGATTGCATATAATTATGATGGTGCTGCAGACGCACAGGTAAGTGTCAGGTAAGTTATTTACGAGCTGTAATGAGAATGAAATGATGTGATGTGAATGATGAGATGTGTTGATAGCTCATACAACTGCACCTTGATATTAGTGCTCCCGCCCAGAGTTAGAGGCATAGTATTTCCTGTGATGTTCACCTCCCGCACCGCATGCTCGCCTTGGATCCAAGTTAGGTGCACAACCCTATCGTATAGACCACTAAATGTGGGTTCGACTCGTAGGTGACCCGCAAATCATTCGCACAGTCTTCACGTGATTGTAGCACTAGAGCATATTATTATATATTCAGTGATGTTATGTAGACCACTAGAGGTGGTATTGATTTGTGTGCAGGATATACGATATGATTGAGTTAATTATGAGCTATATGATACGATAAGATTATTATGAGCTATATACAGCCGAGGGCTGAGTTGATTATCTAGCACTTGATCACATCCACAGAATTATAATTTGGGCATTCAGTTATGATACTTTGGCATGGCATACATACATATTTTCCAGCATGATTTCGAGATTTATATATATGAGTATATACTTTATTTCTGGGAAATTATACAGGTTTTACGGTGAGGGGTTATAACTTTTGAGAAAAGAATGATTTTGAAAAGATTTGTTTTGCTGACCCACTCAACTTTACTTTTTGCCCCTCCAGGTTCTATGTAGCTAGTGTTCGTTGGTGGCATACGAGGATCTCATCGGACGTTCTGACAAAATTCATTTATGTAGGACACCCATTGTTATTCGAACTTACTATTCTTGCTTGACTGCATTTGACTTAGTATGCTTTAGTTTTGTATAAGCAATATAATTCTCGCTCTAGCACACTATCTTATTTAGGTTGCTAGTTGCCTGATTTTAATTTGTTTATGTTTCTTAGCATTAATCTTGCTTCCGCACTGTGCATATGGTTACGTCACGCTCACGTGACGGCCAACATGCCTTGATTTAGGTCGGGGTGTGTCAGTTTGGTATCAGAGCATTAGGTTGCAGTCCTGCATATCTCGTGAGATTTCTAATGATTTGATGTCTTATGTCAGAATTATGCCGCCTCGTAGAGAGCCACGTCATGCAGATGAGCTTAATTTCCCCAATATAGCTCAGTTAGGGGAAACGATAGTGAGTGCTATTCAGTCGGTAGTTCGTCCTTCCCACGGGACCCCTCTGGAGTCAGTCCATAATATGAAAATAACCACTTTGGTGGGGAATGAAGGACCCGAGGGTTCTAAGAAATGGATTATGCATATCGAGAAGACTTTCAGACTGATGTAGAGTCAGGGGAATCTATCTCCCGACAGATGGGTTGAGACGACCACATGGTTTTTTGGTAAAGAACCGGCATCATGGTGGGGGAAGTTGGCCGATGAGATGCCCTAGGAGGAAGCTAAGGATTGGGAGGTATTTAAACAGTTGTTCTATAAAAGATTTATTCCTTCTGTATGCATTGATCGCAAGAAGCAGGAATTAACAAGTTTGAAACAGAAGAAGTTGTCGGCTAACGAGTATTACAGGAAGTTTACTGATCTGTCCCGTTATCATCCGGAGGTTGTTGTTAACCCGATTGAGATGCTCCGCCGATTTAAATTGGGAACGAAGAAGAAATGGCGCACTATAGCGACGGCGATTCCCTATGCTACTTATCATAAGTTTTATGAGGCCTTATTGCAGATTGAGGATTCTGAGAATTTGCCCAGCGACAATGATGAAGAAGAGAAAGAAGAAAACCAGGGGAAGAATAATAAGGGGAAAGGCCAATTCTCGTAAGGACCTCACCAAACCCAGAGCTTTAAACGTAGCGGTGCTAGCTCTAGTTCTTCGAGTGGAGGCTCCAGTGCTATAGGTCAGAGATGAGGAGGCAGGTTCTTCGGAGGTTCCAGATCCCAGAGGCAGGAGAATTCTGGCAGGGGTAGTGCTCCTTTATGCCATAGGTGTAACAACCGACATTTTGGGGAATGTCGTCGTGGTAGCAGCGGATGCTATACTTGTGGTCAGGAAGGACATTTAGCTAAGTATTGTCCTTAGGCCCAGCAGAGGCCCTAGCAGCCTTCCTTACCACCGCCAGCTCGATGCAGCAGTTCTCAAGATCGAGTGGTTACACTCAGATGGGTTGTGGTAGAGCTTTCCATTATCAAGGGGATCCCATTCCTTATTCTTCAGACCAGTATTAGTATCCTTCGGACCTCTACCAGTAGGGCAGTCATGGACAGTATTCTAGAGGATATATGCCTCCACAGCAGCCATATTTGTGAGGATACATACCTCAGCAGCAGTACTCAGCTGGTGGCTCGCAGTGGTATTCAAGGGGGCAGCCTTAACAGGTGGATGCTGCTGCCAGTGGTGTTGGGTCATCGAGGCGGGCCAGTCAGTTGAGCCAGAGGCGTAATTCTCAAAAGCGAGGAGTGCATGCTAGCAGAGGTCGAGGTAGACGACAGCAGGCTTAGGGGCACATCATAACCTTTAACTTCAGGATGCCCAAAACAACCCGGACTTGATTATGGGTACGTTAAACATCCTTGGTCATTATGCTAAAGTATTGATTTACTGTGGTGCTACCTACTCTGTAATTTCTCATACATTTGCTTAGTTGACTCAACCCCAATCTTCACTCCTTGGGTATGAGTTGGAGTTTGCTATGCCTAGAAGGGAGAAATGTTATGTGGATTACGTATATCCAGGATGTCTCGTAGTAGTGGAGAATGTGGTTATGCCTGCTAACCTCACTTTGTTAGATATTGTCAACTTTGACGTCATTCTAGGCACATATTGGTTGCACTACAATCGTGCTAAAATTAACTATTACGAGAAATCAGTGACTTTTCATTGTACTGGATTACCTGAAGTTACTTTCGTGGGCGAACGTAGTGGAGTTAGACATGGAGTTATTTCGGCGGAGCGAGCCAAAAAGTTATTGAAGAAAGGTTGTCAAAGGTACTTGGCTCACGTGGTACTTAATGATGATACTCTTGTTAGCTTGGAGAATGTTAAGGTGGTCAGACATTTCTCTGACGTGTTCCCTGATGATTTACCTGGATTGCTGCCAGATCGTGATGTGGAGTTCACCATCAATTTGTTACCAGGTACTAAACCTATTTCCTTAACTCCCTATCGAATGGCTCCTGCTGAGTTGAGAGAGTTAAAGATTCAGTTGCAGGAGTTGCTTGATAAAGGATTCATTCAGCCTAGTACTTCACCATGGGGAGCCCCAGTTCTATTTGTTCGAAAGAAAGATGGTACCTTGAGGCTATGTATAGATTACAGGCAATTGAATCGGGCAACGATTAAAAACCGTTATCCGTTGCCACATATAGATGATCTTTTTTATCAACTTCGAGGTGCCTGTGTATTCTCAAAAATTGATTTGAGGTCGGGCTATTATCAGTTGAAGATCAGGACCGACGATGTTCCTAAAACCGCTTTTAGGACCCGCTATGGTCATTATGAGTTTCTCGTAATGCCATTCGGATTGACTAATGCACCAGCAGCTTTTATGGGATTAATGAACAAGGTGTTTCAGCAGTATCTGGATAGATTCGTCATTAACTTTATTGATGACATCCTGATGTATTCTAAGTCAAAGGCTGACCATGCTCGACATCTTTCCTTGGTGTTGAAGAAGCTGAGGGAGCATCGATTATATGCCAAGTTCAGCAAGTGCCAGTTCTAGCTAGATCAAGTAGCATTCTTGGGGCATATTGCTTCCACTCAAGGTATTCAGGTTGACCCCCAGAAAATTGCAGCTGTGGAGAATTGGGAGCAGCCACGAACCGTCACCGAGATATGGAGTTTCCTTCGTTTAGCAGGTTACTATCAACGGTTTGTTAAAGACTTTTCAGTCATGGCGTTACTGTTGACGAGGTTGACCAAGAAGGATGTTAAGTTTGAGTGGGATGATAATTGTGAGCGGAGTTTCCAGCAGTTAAAGTATTGTCTCACTCATGCTTCTGTCTTGACTCTTCCTGATGATGATGGTAACTTTGAGATTTACAGTGATGCTTCTTTGAATGGCATGGGTTGTGTTTTGATGCAGCATGGTAGGGCGATTGCGTACGCTTTGAGTCAGTTAAAGCCTCATGAGAAGAATTACCCTACTCATAACCTGTAATTGGCAGCCATTATCTTTACTTTAAAGATTTAGAGACATTACCTTTACTGTGAGAAATGCAGGATTTTCTCAGATCATATGAGTCTTCAGTACCTGTTTACTTAGAAGGACTTGAATCTTCGTCAGCGTCGATGGATTGAGTTGTTGAGCGACTATGACTGCACAATAGAGTATCACCCGGGTCGTGCAAACGTGGTAGCTGACACTTCTAGTAAGAAATCCCAGGGCAGAGTTAATGTTTTTCACGCGAGTCGTGTTCATCTTCTTGCAGAGTTGAGATCGACTGGAGTGCAGTTAGAAGTAGAGAATCCGGTGGTAGATGATCGAGAGGAAGCCTTACTTGGTAGTTTACAAGTCAGGTCAATCCTAATCGACAGAATACTTGAGATCCAGATGAATGATGAAGAAACTCAGGAACTTATTCGGCTAAGAAATGAAGGTAAGAAGAAAGACCTCCGAATCAGAGAAACAGACAGCATACTTATGCAGGAAAACATGATGCACGTACCAGACAATGCAGAGTTGAAGAATGATATCTTGGACGAAGCGCATATTTTCGCTTCTGCGATGCATCCTGAAGGCACGAAAATGTATCATACCATTCGACCATTCTACTATTGGCCGAGTATGAAGAGAGAAATCGCTGAGTATGAGAGCATATGTGTTATATGTCAGCAAGTCAAAGCCGAAAGAAAGAAGCCATTTGGATTGATGCAGCCACTTCCCGTTCTGTAGTGGAAATGGGAAGATAGTATTATGAATTTTGTGTACAAACTTCCTCGTACACAGAATGGATTTGATGGAGTCTGGGTGATTGTTGATCGGCTCACTAAGTCGGCGTATTTTATTCTTGTGAGGGAGAAGTTTTCTCTGAATCGATTAGCTGAGTTGTTCATATCGAAGATTGTAAAGTACCATGGCGTTTCAGTTAGTATTGTTTCAGATCGTGATCCTCGATTCACTTCTAAGTTATGGATTGCATTCCAGGAAGTTTTGGGTACGAGATTACTGTATAGTATGACATATCATCCTCAGACAGACGGTCAATCAGAGAGGACTATTCAGACCTTGGAGGATATGCTAAGATCTTCGGTTTTACAGTTTGGCAACTCATGGCATCATCGTTTGGATTTGATGGAGTTTGCCTACAATAACAGCTTTCACTCCAGCATTGGGATGGCACCGTTCGAGGCACTATATGGGAAACCTTGTCGTACACCCTTGTGTTGGTCAGAAGTCGGCGAAAGAGTTTTAAAGGGCCCTGAGATAGTAGAGGAGACTACTCAGAATGTTCAGGTTATTAAGGCTAACCAGAAAGCAGCCCAGGATCGCCAAAAGAATTTAGCAGATAGGCATGCTACTGACCGAGTGTATGATGTTGGCGACTGGGTGTTTCTTAAGTTATTGCCGTTGCAAGGTGTGGTTCAACTCAGAAAGAAAGACAAGTTAAGTCCTAGGTACATCGGACCTTATCAGATCACCGAGAGAGTCGGTGAAGTGGCTTACAGGCTTGAATTACCGTCAAAACTGTCCGGAGTGCATAATGTGTTTCATGTCTCTATGCTTTGACATTACGTTTCAAGTCCAATGCATGTGATCCCTCTGCAACCTTTAGAGATTAAACTAGGTTTGACTTACGATGAGGAGTTGGTGACGATACTTGATTGGAAGGATAAGGTGCTCAGGAATAAGACAGTACGTTTGGTGAAAGTTTTGTAGAGGAACCACTCAGCAGAAGAAGCGACTTAGGAGACAGAGGACAAGATGAGAGAGATGTATCCGCGATTGTTTTATGGATACTAGTGATTGTATTATTGTATGAAATTTTGGGATGAAATTTTTATAAAATGGGTAGATTGTGACAGCCCGTCCCGAACTATTCATATCATTAATATGAAATTACTGAAATACCCTTGAGCGTTGAGGTATGTTTGTAAATTGAGCTAATGTATTGGCCCAATTACATAATTTCCTAATCTTTTGGGACCAATGAAAAACTAAATAATTATTGTTTTTGATTGGTGGCTTTTAGACCACACATCATCTCTCTTATCTCACTCCCGTGTCTCTCTCTTTCTCTCTAACTCTCAGACTCTCTCTTTCTCTCTCTCTCTCTCTCTCTCTCTCTCTCTCTTCCCTCACGTATGGACACACCCAGAAACCCCTTGAAACTTCACAGATTGAGGACGTAAAGACCACCATTGTGTTTACCTCGTCACCACGAGTTCATCCATACCAATTTCAGGTGAGATTTCCATCGTTTTCACGTCGGAACCATAACCCCCGATTTGGTTATTTTTCATGCACTAATTATAGAGTGATTTTTAGGAGTTTTTAAGCTCATAGGGAGCTTAAGGAGGTTCTTAGGAGGCTCAGAGTGCTTCGTTAGAGGTTTTTGGATGTCGGAATATCGAGATCGAAGAATTCAAAATTTGGCCGGAACATTCGAGGCTTTTTTTGGCGAATCCTCGATGAGTTAGGGGTCGAGGTAGGTATGGATTTGTTCATCTCATCGAGATCTTCATTTTGATATAAAGAGCGTAAAAAATGGTGCAAAAATGAGTGAGTTAGGACGGTTTGAAATTTCCCCAGAAACCGGCGACACAATTGTCGCCGACGAAATAGTCCGGCGTCTGGAGGTTGAAGATGATGCGCGTGGGGGTGCGTGGTGCCGTGCCCCTACCGGCACGTGGGGGCGCATAAGACCATGGAAATTTTTTCTAAAATTTGTACGAGTTCGTGACGTCGTGTAGGTCACGTTGGTATATTCAAATACCAAAATTAAGCTATGTATGAGAAGTTATTTCCGAAGTTCCGTTTATGTGCTTAAATAACGTTATTTCAGTACATTCTCATATAGGTGAGACATATCTCGAGGACAATCATAGCCAGGTTAGGCGTGGGGGCTACGACCCGGCTACTTATCAGTGAGTGGGCAGTTATTTTCCATATATACCTGTATATTGCTATTTTCCCAGAAAATGAAACTGAATGTTTAAATGATTTGAAATGCCATGCAAAGCATCTATTTATTTTATTTATGCATTAGTAATTGCATATAATTATGATGGTACTGCAGACGCACAGGTAAGTGTCAGGTAGGTTATTTATGAGCTATAATGAGAATGAAATGATGTGATGTGAATGATGAGATGTGTTGAGAGCTCATACACCTGCACCTTGATATTAGTGCTCCCGCACAAAGTTAGAGGCATAGTCTTTCACATGTTGTTCACCTCCTACACCGCATGCTCGCCCTGGATCCAAGTTAGGTGCATAGTCCTGTCGTATAGACCACTAAATGTGGGTTCGACTCGTAGGTGACCCGCGAATCATTCGCACAGTTTTCACATGATTGTAGCACTAGAGCATATTATTATATATTCAGTGATGTTGTTCAGACCACTAGAGGTGGTATTGATTTGTGTGCATGATATACGATATGATTGAGTTGATTATGAGTTATATGATACGATGAGATTATTATGAGCTATATACAGTCGAGGGCTGAGTTGATTATCTGGCACTTGATCACATCCACAGAGTTATAATTTGGGCATTCAGTTATGATACTTTGGCATGTCATACATACATATTTTCCAGCATGATTTCGAGATTTATATATATGAGTATATACTTTATTTCTGGGAAATTATATAGGTTTTATGGTGAGGGGTTATAACTTTTGAGAAAAGAATGATTTTGAAAAGATTTGTTTTGCTGACCCATTCAACTTTGTTTTTCGCCCTTCCAGGTTCTAGATAGCTAGTGTTCGTTGGTGGCATAAGAGGATCTCATCGGACGTTCTGACAGAATTCATTTATGTAGGACACCCATTTGGTGTTATTCGAACTTATTATTCCTGCTTGACTGCATTTGACTTAGTATGCTCTGGTTCTGTATAAGCAATATAATTCTCGCTCTAGCACACTATCTTATTTGGTTGCTAGTGGCCTGATTTTAATTCGTTCGTGTTTCCTAGCATTAATCTTGCTTCCGCACTGTGCACATGGTTACGTCACGTTCACGTGACGGTCAACATGCCTTGATTTAGGTCGAGATTTGTCATATAATGAGTGCATGACGTTCATGATAATTCAAGGTTTTGATGATAATTTCATCTACTTCATTTCTTATCCAACCTACCCCGATTATCTTTTGAATTTACATATACGACAATTTACAAAATTCGTTCAGAGTAACACTATAAAATGTGATTAACTAGAACACTGATTTTACTTTTGCATACTAGTTTACATCACCCAAAATTTTAATTATATTTGCTTCAAGAAGATTATTGAAGAATTTTCAATTGGAATACTGATAAAAAAAGTGCAAAACATTCAACGTCTATATATAACTATAACATAAAAGTTGTTCTAATTAGAACACAAGCAGGGCAGCCAATCTTCTTGAAAATGAAAAAAACAATTCAACACTATTTCTCAATTATTGAACAGAGGCGCGCTGGGGTCCTCGTGTTGTGTGTTCGTAGGCACTGGTGGATTCCTTCCATTTTCTAATTTCTGTTCATAAACATTTTACAGGAAGAGAAAAGAAATTATTTTTGCTTTAGAATTTGTCGTGCAAAACTTGCTGTAGTACATTATGCAATCAGTTTTCATCATGTACTATTTATATGAATATAAGGAATTGATTTGATTGTCAATTTAAAATATTTACACAAGTTGATACCACAAAAGAAAAAGACAAAGCAAGAACTCCAAAAGAAAAGCAAAAATAAAAACTTTGCACGATGTAGGTATACCTGCGTCGCGCAAAGTTTTTTTTTTCCCCTTTTCCCCTCCCTCTCCCCCTCCCCTGTACATGTTGTTGTTGGTTGTGCCGTACGACATCGTCTCCTACACACACACACACACACACACACACACATATATATATATGATTGTTTTTACCATTTTTATTTTCTGGGTTTGTGAGAAAATCAAACAAAAAACCTTAAAGTATGGTGTTTTTTGTGTATGGGGTCAGGTCTACAAGGTCTCCATCTGAGCTGCATGTGAACTTTCATGGCCATCTGACCATCTCGTGATCCAAGTCCTTGATGATTCAACTGACCCTACAATCAAGGTATAAAGAATCTCATTCTTTCAATGGGTGATTTTCCTTTTAGTCCATTAGCAGAGCTCCAAGGGTCTCAATGTGTGTGATTTTAGACCCAATTTTTGACATGGGGTTGTTCCAATGCACAATGTATCGCCGCGCAAAGCCAATTGGAACGAAAAAACATAACTAGAATGAAAACACTATTACATACAGATTAATCATAAACCTCTGGCACTGAAAGTCTATAGCGAAGGCATCAAAGAGACTATAAAACCAAAAAGTTAAAACAAAATGGTGTCTACTTATATTATACTTCACCTTTTCAAAAGTAGTTTCTCCCATTCCTATTTTATACAGTTCATACACCAAAACTGTTTTGCGCAACGTAGGTGCACCTGCGTCGCGCAAAGTTAGGAAAAAAATGGTAAAGCATTCTTGGTTTGGCACCAAAATCTTGCGTGACGTAAGTGCACCTACGTCGTGCAAAACAGCTTTGAGCGACGCTGCCCTTCATCGCGCAAAGTACCGTTTCGCAAAGTCACTTTGCGTGACGATTTGTGTTTAGCGTCGCATAAACATACTTTGCGCGACGAAATTTGCTGCGTCGCGCAAACATGTTTTTGTACTAGTGCTCAATCCTTCCTCGCCCGCAACACATCAAACTTCCACTGCCATAATCGTTGCTTGAAAAGCCCATCCACATAAATCCATTGCTTCTCATCAGTTTCATCAATATCCTAATGAACCTACATTAATGTCAATAACAATAAATTAGTAATTTAAAAAATATTACATTTTAACAAAAATAATTGTTCATTATGTACTACAAACTTACCGATAACTCCCCAACATGGACTTCTTCAACTCCTCATAGACCTTTTTCCAAGACTCAAACTCGACAGAACAATCCTTTTGCACCAAATTTCCAATGTCATACACAAATTCGGCGTACGCCTCAACCATATTTTTGCCTCCAAAGTACAGCACTTGCTTCCGTCGATACCTCTCTAATCGCACTACAAGTTTTTTTTTGCCGGAACCTTCTCCAGAATTGGCCATTCTTTTCGAAACAAATTTTTTTTTTTAAATTTTAGGGTTCTAGAACTACATTTATATAGCACTAGGATACCTTTGCCTGACAAACCCATTCGTCGCGCAAATCTCGTTATAAATGCGCAATAAATAGGAAGGTTTGAACGCAGTCTGACGTCCTTTGCGCGACAAACATATTTGTTCGCCGCGCAAAGACATATTGCGCGAAAAATGTAATGATTGTAATATAAAATGATATCCATGTTTACGTAAACTTTATAATTACAAATAAATATTCACAAACTATTTAATACCTTAAATATTTATTCTAAAATTAATTAATACTTTAATATTTATTCTATAAATAATTAATAACTTAAATATTATTCTACAAATAATTAATGCCTTAATTCATACAATTATTTTCAGCATAAGTACGATATTCATTGAAGATTAAAAACACATATAAATCGAGGATAGCTATGGTGCTTACATTAGGTCTCAATACAAAAAAAACTCAACAGGAATTGAAACCTAATTAAGTTCAAATACATAAATTATATATAAAAAAAACCTTAAATTTAAATATTGTCATACAAAACATAAATTTTAAACTACTATTTGGATGATCCTGGTCCATTCTGCAAGACTTCATAACGCCACCGATTGTAACCTCCCTCCAACGCATCCTTAAGCAACTTCATCAATTGTTCTTTCGGTTCATTATCAAAAACGTACTTACACTGTTACACATATATGTAAATAATTAATTCCAACATATAACTAAAAAATTCACAAACTTAATTATTGATCCATCAACAATATACTTACTAATAGTTCATCCATCACAACCTTCTTCACACTCCCGGACACATCTTTCCAAGAATGCCACTCAGCAGTGGGACAATTATTTCCCATAGCTACAACAATCACATGAGCAAACTCAAAATGCTCCATCAAATCATGCGGGTTGGCGTCGCGCACATTCTTATCATTATTTTTATCCGCCATCTCAGCACGAACATAATTGTGAAGAATAAGGAAAACATAATTGTGAAGAATAAGGACAACAGAAGGGCCTATTTATAGCAAAGTTACGATCTTTGCGCAATGAATACTTTGTCGCGCAAACATCTGTAATAAATGTGGTGCTGACAACAAGTATTTCACGCCAAATAAAATTACCCCGGGTTTTCTTACTGACTTTACGCGACGACAACAAGTATTCGTCGAGCAAGATTTTTTTATTTTTTTAACTATCCTTTCTATTTTGCGGGACAAATATTTTTTTCTGTCGCGCAAGTGCGTCTTGTGCGACAAATTATTATTTGTCGCGCAACCTGTTTTTTCTACTAGTGTAATCGACGTCAATACCCTTTTCGTGACGCTAGACACGGTATTGGTTCTCCTTTCCGACATTGCAGGATTTGATGAAAAATCCGACAGTAATTGGAGTTTCTTGTCAATTTTTACACCGTCAGTGATAGCCTCTTTTGTCGTAGTGCATGATCGATCTTTCTCTACTTAACAGTTCGAATCGACCTTCAAGCAACTTAACATAACTTAAATAGAATCTAACATGATAACAAATGGCTTAACTGTTTTCAAATTTTTATTTGTTTTTGTGATAAAAAGAACATGTCATCAATCAACATATAGATCGATTGGAGCCATTCCATGCATAAGATAAATCATAAATGTCTTTTTGCATCGTCTGTTTTGTCGTTCAGGGCATTAGACATATCATTTGGTAGAGTCGTTTTGTCCATTCCAGCAAAGGGGCCTTCGTTTGAACTGCATTATAGAATGTCGTTTTCTTGTCTAGACACCAATATTGGACATTATTGTAACCTAACAGCCAAGGACTGTGTGGGATTCACATTACTCCACTGACAATGCCTCATGTGATACCGAATATACATGTCTAAGATCACTTACCATCATTAGGATTCTTATCTTACAAATGGAGGTAATTTGACCTTAGCTTATGTTTGGCAAAGTTTTATGACGATTAATCAACTTCATGTGTATGACCGTTGTTGAAGATTACAAAAATTTCATATTAGAAATCAACAAAATTAAATATGACTTATATTGATTTTGGATCCACATCAGTGTACGTTGTGCAAGTAGTAAAATGTAAGTCAGAAAACAATATCGATGTGGTTATAGTAATGAGCTAATGACCTATATATCTAAAATCTTGACAGTGCAGCTAAATAAACCATTATTGTTCAAGATAAATATGTATGTCATAAATACCCAATTACATATATACTATATAATTGTTGCAAATAAATATTTATTTTTTGGTTGTCCCTAAACATGTGTATTATTTAGAGCAAATATACGTAATATGTATTTTGTTAAGTTCATTTCCTATAAGACTAGGTAAACTTGGCTGTAGTCTATAAAAGGCAGCCCAAGATATAATTATATAGTAGCATAAGTTTGTTTGAGACTGTTTTAAAAGATGATTACTGTGTCATCTGCCAATTAAAAATGTATCTGAGAGCCTCTGACAAAATAAAAGAAGTTCTAAACTTAATGGAGCTTTCAAAAATCGATGTGATATACTTATTTGCAAAGCACTTGGATTTTAATTAAAAATTCAACATTTTTCCTCTTAAAAAAGGTTCCTATGAGAAGAAGTTCCAAAAATGGGATCTAATTTGATGGGATCTCTATATAAAAGCGAAAATGTGAAAATAAGTCATTTTCTTTTGAGTTTCTCCAAATAACAAGTGTTGGGATTGAATTAACCAAGAAAATGTGAAAATTTGTTTGACTTATGAGACTTTTAAAAGAAGGCAAAAAACACACACATTATAATTTGATGGGATCATTATGAGGGACATTGGAAAAAGTTGGCCATTTTTTTAGATTATTGGATTTTTAGCCATTTACTTTTCAAGATTTAAAAATATTGTCACTTGACACTTCCTTAAACAGTATAATTATTCGAGTTCACTCCTCGACCAGTGCTAAACATCCCTAGAATATGTTTGAGGCGATGGTTAAAATTCTTTTAAGTAAAAAATTGGCTAAAACTCTTTAGATAATCCGTAGTTTGGTGTCATAACCAAAGAATTATTATCTATGTAGAATGCCGGAGGCACATGCTGGAAAAATCCTTGGTGTCACGGCTTCAGAAAAACAATATGGCCAAAATGCCCCTCAGCCAAAAAAATCAAAAGCAGCAAAAAGTAATGCATGAAATAATACAAGGGTAATTTTGTAATTTTAAAAGTTCTTTTTTTTAATAATTAATTGTTTGGTGCATTTTTTTTAATATTTTTTATTATAATTAGTAACTCACAATAGGCTATCAATAATATGATTCAATTTCTCTAAAAAATGTCTTTCGCATCTGGATAATAATGTGAATTAATTGTCAAATGATTGTTTTTTTTAACAAAAAATATTATCTACATTGAGGGGGAGGGGGCGAGCTTAGCCTCACAATGAGCTAGCAATAATGTGATTCAATCAATTGTTTATTAAATATTATTTTCTCTATTCTTAATGTAAATTTTATAGAGACCGATTTTATTATGTGAATTCAGTTGCTTTAATTAGTTTATGAGGGGTTTCTTCTAGCATGATCTAAAATTATTCATTTACTTCAAATATTTGACTTTCCTTTTTGTCAATTTACACATATAAATACATTTAAAATGTGTAAGTCGCGCATAGCACGTCGTGATTCAAAAATGCATTTTGCACGTGCGCATGAAGGCTAGTTTCATCTTATACAAGTTGCCTCTCCCAAATATTAAAAGAAAGCACAAAAAAGTTTAGAAAAATGAAAAAAGATCCTTGCAAAATTTAAACATATAATAGACAGAATGTGTTGCATTTACTTGTTCAAAACGTCCAGACCAAGTAAACACTAATAAAAAACTGACTTCTACATGACTAGATACTACAAGTAGTGATCAGTTCACATACTCTGTGTAGCTTTAAGCTACACACAACAGACACAACGCTGCTGCATGCAATATTGCATTATATAGTACAACTAGCTAGGAATAGTACAACTAAATAGTCGACGTTTGTTTGAAATTGAGAGGTTAAAATAAGTATAGGACCCAGAACCGTAGTACTACTGTAGGACAATTGAGATCTTTCACATCACAGAAGAAGAACACAGAAAACTCAAAGCAGAAACCAAGACACCAAACAAGAGAGAGAGAGAGAGAGAGAGAGAGAGAGAGAGAGAGAGAGAGAGAGAGAGATGAATGCAGATGCAGACGCAAATGCAGCAGCAGTAGTAGGGCTTTTAGCGATTTTCTGTGAGGGTGGAGGAAGATAGAGCACTGTGGGAGGGTGTGGATTCTTCTTTGAGATCAGTGGCAGTGATAGGGAAGAGTTGAAGGGTCTTGAGGGGTGGTGTAGAAGTAGTAGTAGTAGTAATACTGCTGCTTGAACTAGTGCAACATGGGGATGGTGGGCTTACATCCATCATCATCATCATCCACTCACGACCGTACATACTCATCACGGACTTCTCCATCTCCACCTTCTCTGGGATTTCCATCTTCCAGGTGTAGTTTATCAAGGCATCTTCAACTCCCACCTATTCCAAAAAGGAAAAAAAAACATAGTTAAAATAGCTTCAAGAAAAGGAAAATTAGTAGTGAATTGGGAGAAATTAAGGACAAGAATTATGTATTCTGTTGCTTTTTACTTATTAAAAAACTTGTGTTGATTTTATTGTACACTTGTTAGTTAGAGGACAATAAAGATCAATGTCTTAACATCACCTGTAAGTGATACTTCAATAAAAAAAGTAAAATTTAGACCTGTAAAATTACATTATTGCCCTTTTTGTGCAATAGAAGACTAAATAGTCTTTTGACCCTTTTTTGATTGACAAAGAGAGTTTCATTAATGTAGTTTTAGATATTTAAAGACTATAATCAGTATATAATTATAATCTTACACCAGGCACTTATCTAAAAATATTTAAAATAAAATTATTTAAGGATTAAAGTTAAGAGTTTTATGTTTACTCTATTACCACAAACACTATATAAACAGACACTACTTATATAGTTATATATCTAATGAAGACCTAAAATAAAGGCAAGTACAAGTTCATTTTAGAAAAACAACAGTTTTCACCTTTCCATACTTATCCTCTTATGCTTTTGTCTTATATGATAAATACAGTGGCTGATTTTTTTCAGTATGATAAATAGGATGTTTTACTCTGATAAAAAGAAAAAGGATGTTTTACATAAGAATTTTTTGCTGTTAGATCTTTGTTAAGGTCAAAATTCCGATGTATAGTGAAATATAGAATTTTCGAGATTTAAATTAATAAATTTAAAAGGGTGATGAATTGTAGACTGGTAGTACTAAGTTTAAATTTAGGGGTGTGATATCTACATACCCCTTTTTACTTCTCTCACACCTTTTTGGATTTCGGCTGTCGGATTGGATGAATTAAAGAAGATCTAACGGACATAAATTAACAGGGGTGTGTGGATAGCACACCCCTAAATTTATTAATTTAGTAAATTTAATAAATTCCTTGTACTACTAACTTTAAGCAGTAATTAAGCTAAAACAATACTGACCCTAAGCAAGCATAAGGTAATGATTTTAAACATGAAGAAAAAAAAAAGAACGAGAGAATATTCTGTCTTTCCACTACTGGTAAATATCTCATCATTGTGCATAAGTATACAATCAAGAGATAAATATATACACACACGTATATATAATTATAACCTGAGGAGGAAGAAACCCAGTTGATGAGTAGTTATTGTGATGATGACAAGTAGAAAGTTGCTTATGATGAAGAGCAGAAGGGACAGGAGCAGGGGACTCAAGGTAACCAAGAAAGGTCTGCTGATTCAGCTGCTGCTCATAGTGGCAGTTACGGTAATTATGGTAATTATGATGGTGATAAAGTACTTGCTGCTGCTGCAGTTGCTTACAAAGCTTTCTCCTAAGCTTCTGTCTGTCCCTTGCCTTGTGGTTCTGGAACCAGTAAAACACATTTTTGCCCTCAATCTTGCCATAGAAAGAGAGCTGGGCAGTGATGTGTTGGATTTGAGAGGCATTGGGGGTTCTGATTCCAACCCTGTACATCTCTTCAAGGAGCATCAGTTGCTCTGGGGCAGGGAACCATCTTGGTGATGATGATGAGTTAGCTGCACGGGACATAATCGGTTTTAATTTCTTGAATTGTGGACTTCGTTTGTGGTAGCTGCAAACAGAGAAACTAAAGTAGGGTTTTTGGTGTGGTTGTGGAGGGTGAAGGGTTGAAGTAGGGGAGGTATAAATAGATAGACAAAGAGAAATTATACAGTGTTTGATTTTAGATATACCTTGAAAATAACTTTCATTTGGTGGGAAGCCACACTGTGTAGACAGTGTAGGACAATTTATGATTGATTTACATCGAATGAAAATCCAACACTTGCTCTCTAGCAAAACACAGTGGAGTAAATTAATCTCGTAAAAAATCAGACTCATACAACCTTGTCTGATGAATAAAAGTTGATGGCCTTTTAAATTTGCTTATTTATAGTAATTGTAAAGATAAGTCATGCTCATGCATGGATCACATTGATGAAAAGTGACTTCAGACACCTCCTTACTCCTCCATGTATCGTTTCCAGCAATTGTTGAAAAAATTGGGTCTAATTGCTATATTAAATCACATAGAAAATCAAGAAATAATTCATGCAATTACATATCACAATAATGCATGCACAAGAGTAATCAATGTTAAATGAACATGATATAATGGATTAAAAAAATCTAGAAAATATGGTCGAGGCAAGTGTTTGACACTTTGTCTTTAAGATAAGTTTACGCCCCACTACAGTGCTCATGATTACTCTGAGGTAGGGCATTAGACATATCATTTGGTAGAGTCGTTTTGCCCATTCCAGAAAAGGGGCCTTTCTTTGAAACTGCATTATAGAATGTCGTTTTCTTGTCTAGACACCAATATTGGACATTATTGTAACCTAACATCCAAGGACTCTGTGGGATTCACATTACTCCACTGACAATGCCTCATGTGATACCGAATATTTATGTCTAAGACCACTTACCATCACTAGGATTCTTATCTTACAAATGGAGGTAATTTGACCTTAGCTTATGTTTTGGCAAAGTTTTATGACGATTTCATTGATTCAAATTCATGTATATGATCGTGATCACTTTATTGAAGATTAAAAAAATTTCATATCAGAAATCAACAAAATTAAATATGACTTATATTGATTTTGGATCCACATCAGTGTACGTTGCAAGTAGTAAAATGTAAATTAGAAAACAACATCGGAGTGGTTATAGTAATGGGCTAATGACCCTATATATCTAAAATCTTGACAGTGCAGCTAAATAAACCATTATTGTTCAAGATAAATCTGTATGTCATAAATACCCAATTACATATATACTATATAATTGTTGCAAATAAATATTTACTTTTTGGTTGTCCACAAACATGTGTATAATTTAAAGCAAATATACGTAATATGTGTTTTGTTAAGTTCATTTCCTATAAGACTAGGTAAACTTGGCTGTAGTCTATAAAAGGCAGCCCAAGATATAATTATATAGTAGCGTAAGTTTGTTTGAGACTGTTTTAAAAGATGATTACTGTGTCATCTGCCAATTAAAAATGTATCTGAGAGCCTCTGACAAAATAAAAGAAGTTCTAAACTTAATGGAGCTTTCAAAAAGCGATGTGATATGCATTTTTGCAAAGCACTTGGATTTTAATTAAAAATTCAACATTTTTCCTCTTCAAAAAGGTGCCTATGAGAAGAAGTTCCAAAAAAGGGATCTAATTTGATGGGATCTCTATATATAAGCGAAAATGTGAAAATAAGTCATTTTCTTTTGAGTTTCTCCAAATAACAAGTGTTGGGATTGAATTAACCAAGAAAATGTGAAAATTTGTTTGACTTATGAGACTTTTAAAAGAAGGCAAAAAAACACACACATTATAATTTGATGGGATTATTATGAGGGACATTGGAAAACTTGGCCATTTTTTTAGATTATTGGATTTTTAGCCATTTACTTTTCAAGATTTAAAAATATCGTCATTCGACACTTCCTTAAACAGTATAGTTAAACACACCTAGAATATGTTTGAGTCGATGGTTAAAATTCCTTCAAGTAAACAATTGGCTAAAAGTCTTTAGATAATCCGTAGTTTAGTGTCATAACCAAAGAATTATTATTTCATCTTATACAAGTTGCCTCTCCCAATATTAAAAGAAAGCACAAAAAAAGTTTAGAAAAATGAAAAAAGATCATTGCAAAATTTAAACGTATAATAGACAGAATGTGTTGCATTGACTTGTTCAAAACGTCCAGACCAAGTAAACACTAATAAAAAACTGACTTCTACATGACTAGATACAACATGTAGTGATCAGTTCACGTACTGGGTGTGCAATCTGTCAGCTTTAAGCTACACACAACAGACAAGCTAAGACGTAAAAACAAAATACAATGCTGCTGCATGCAATATTGCACTATATAGTACAACTAGCTAGTAATAATGCAAATAAATAGTCGACATTTGTTTGAAATTGAGAGGTTAAAATAAGTATAGGACCCAGAACCGTAGCACTACTCATTGGACAATTGAGATCTTTCACATCACAGAAGAAGAACACCGAAAGCACATAGCAGAAACCAAGACACCAAACAAGTGAGAGAGAGAGAGAGAGAGAGATAGATGAATGCAGATGCAGATGCAGATGCAAATGCAGTAGTAGGGCTTTTTAGTGATTTTCTGTGAGGGTGGAGGAAGACAGAGCACTGTGGGAGGGGGTGGATTCTTCTTTGAGATCAGTGGCAGTGATAGAGAAGAGTTGAAGGGTCTTGAGGGGTGGTGTAGAAGTAGTAGTAGTAGTAGTAGTAATACTGCTGCTTGAACTAGTGCAACATGGGGATGGTGGGCTTACATCCATCATCATCAGCCACTCAGGACCGTACATACTCATTAAGGCTTTCTCCATCTCCACCTTCTCTGGGATCTCCATCTTCCAGGTGTAGTTTATCAAGGCATCTTCAACTCCCGCCTATGCCAAAAAGGAAAAAAAAACATAGTTAAAATAGCTTCAAGAAAAGGAAAATTAGTAGCGAAATGAGAGAAATTAAGGACAAGAATTATGTATTCTGGTGTTTTTTACTTATTAAAAAACTTGTGTTGATTTTATTGTACACTTGTTAGTTAGAGGACAATAAAGATCAATGCCTTAGTGTGTGATACTCTTTTTTCTTTCAATTCAAGTTGGCCGTTCTAGCAACACGGTTTTATTGACGTCACCGTTTGTGCACCTGCATATTGTTATGTATACAAATTTGTTTCGCTCTTTAATGAAAATATCGTATTACCTTGAACATAAAAATTGGTAATTATTACTTTGCAATGAGGCTCTATGAGACTCTCTAATAGTTTATGCACTTTATGTATGATTATGGACTCTATGAGACTCTCTAATAGTTAATGGACTTTATGTATGATTATGTAAACAATGAAAAGTTATTTTTGTGATTATAGGGGGGCTTGCCTATTTATACAATGTGAGATACCTCTTTGGAGAACATGTGACTATTCATAAAGAGTCAAAAGTTACAACTCTTCATTTGGGTAGACACATCTTTCTACCAAAAGGCTCCACTTCTAATTTTCATTCAATTAATAAATTTAATATAATAATAATATTATTAAATTTTTCAACAATCCCGACATGAATGGAAATTGACTAAATACCATGCAAATGACAATGCAGACACTAAAGAGAGAATTTAGTAGGAAAAGTACCATCAGCATAGGTGGCTTGTGGCTTTGAACCTTTTGTAGTGAATTACTATCGGATTTACTTGGCTATTCAGTGAACACGATGTCTTGAACTACTCAGCCGTTTGTGTAAGCCAAGACAATAGTAATCACACAATATCCTTCCAGACACCTCGTGGTTACTCGGTTGTGTTCATTTTGGCCCTTAACAATTATTGGTTTCTCATGAGTGCTTTTAGAGAATTAAGCCCTTCAAAAAATTCTCATTGGAACGGCCCCATTCCTCACTTAAGATAGGTGACTTCCCATTAAGAGTATCATGTAATACTCCACTTGTTATTTCCAAGAAAAGGAATCAAAAGAAAAGCTTATCTTAAATACGTTGCAGATAGCACTGTTTCATCATAGGACATGGGTAGGAGGTAATCTCCACAGTGCTCCCATTGAATCATCCAAAATTCGGTTGTCCCTTTGAACCTAGATCTTGGGATATCTAGTCAGCTAGGTTGGGTTGCCATTATGGCGATTCTTAAGACGTAGGATTTTAACCCATTCCCCTCGATGATATAACTTACTCTCTAGTCAAACCTTTAATTAATTTGGATCCACTAGGTTGATGACTATCTCTTATGGTGCGTACTTCCATTTATGAAATTATATTTCATTCGAGAGTAACTATTTTTCGATGTTAAGTCCTTCAAAATATATGTGAGAACTTACAGAGTAATTTGCTAATCTTGGGTACATTCCCCCACATTTAAAGTATTTGTAGGAATGTCTTCAACCTTTCAATACTTTAAAAAATTGCAAGAGTTTAGGAGATAATTTAAAAGTTTAGGAGATAATTTAAAACCATCTAGTGAACTAATCCACCGCAAAATATATCATTTTTTCAAAAATAGCTAAGCCACCCCCCACAATTCCCTTACATTGTGGTTGCTTTTTAATGCTATCAATTACTCATTCATCATACTTAAGAAGTAGGAATCAATGAAGATATTTTGTTTTTATCTATCTTCACTTGTTATGGCTTAAAGTATCACTATAGCCTTTTCGGATAAACATGTCTTAGCACTTTGCCTTTAACCTATAAACTTATTGAGTTCGCATGGCTAGGACCTTCTTTGATCAATGACAACCCTATTCCACTTGTCACACCTCGAAGTCAAAACATTATTCTCCCATGTACTTCCCTTCTCAGAAGTAGTTGTCATTACCTTACTTCCCTTTGCGGGTGATAGTTTCTATAATAAAAGATGCAATCTCTGCTTCTTTCCTTGTGGGCAGTTAACAGTGAAAACTATGCCCTTCACACACTAACATTTTTACCAAAAGTTGCATATGCCTGTGATATTGGCCAAGACATCACCTTGTGATAACTATCAACCACGAATTGATCGTTGTGATCATGTTACATTAGAACATCTATATGCATGAAGCACCCCTTTTAAGCATTTGTGGAAGTCTTTTGGTTCTACAACAATCTGATAGGAACATAATTATGTGACTTTATTAGTTTGTTTCCTTGCATTTACTTAATTAGTTTCATCTTATTAGAATGTTTTAAGCTATTTTTGTGTGTTTATAGGTTTTAATAACAAAGTTAGCAAAGAAGTGCAATTTGGTGCAATTTGGAGCTATTTTGGGGTGGAATGGATTGCATGCATGGGGAGCATAAAGGATTGGACGTTTTGGTGCATGAAAGGGCTTCAAACACATGTTAAAATCTGATCAAAATGAAGAAGATACCTTGCAAAGACCAAGCATGTGTGTTGCTAGCTGTTTTAATCATGAAAACTCAAGTGTGCAAGTTGTTTTTGCAAGGAAACCCCACGGCATGGATGGGTAATCATGTTTTGCAAGTGTGCTAGCTTATTTAATCATGAAATACAAGTGTGCTAGCTGTTTTGCAAGTGTACTAGCTGATTCATCATGAGAAGACCAAGAGGGACCAAAGGCATGGACCAATGAGGATGAATGCAAGTTGTTTAATCATGAAATTTCTGCAAAGATGCATGTGTGCTAGCTGTTTTTGATGATTAATTCTTGCTTTGTATTGTTTATTAAAACAACTTGTGTGGTTCTTTACTTTTGAGCACCTATAAATAGGACTTCTTGCAAGGCTTAAAACTCACCAATTCACACAACACTTCCATTCTACACTCCCTAAACTATCCTAGCCGCAACTCCTTTTTCTTTCTTCCAAAAATCTGGTTCTAACCTATCCTAGCCTTACCCTTCGCTACCCATCCTAAACACCACCATACATCCCCCTATCCATTCCTCCATACAATCAACCCTTCAACCCACAACCACTCCTTGTGCCATAGCAAAGGAAGGGAAGGAAAGTGCTTGGACGTGCTTGCCACTCAACGAGGATCGTTGGAGCGTTTAGGTGTTTTCTTTCTTTTATTTTCAATGTATAAATCTATTTACCTTTGTTTTACAATTATGAGGAACTAAACCCCCCCCCCCTTTTGCTAGGGGGGATTCAAAGCCATGATTACATTTGCATTATGAATTAATTACTTTTGGTTGTGCTTTAATAATTTGTGATTTCAATTCGCTTAAACTATTTGATTGATAACTTATTTGTGTATGTTAATTAAGAGTGCGCGCTTAGTTTTCATGCATAAGTTTGATGCTAGAATATAAGGAAATTTCACCTAATCGTTATGAACTTATATTCATGAGTAGTGAAGATTGCTATCCACAATCGTGTTAAGTGAATTCTTGGCAAGAGTATCATGCTTTTCATAGTTATGAATGCCTCGTCAATACTTATAGTTCTCATGAATCTTAATGACCTTTGATTGTATCTCTATTGTGCTTTTCATGTATGGAACTTTTGAAGAATGTTTTGAATTGTTATATGTGATTTCCCATTCAATTCATTAACTTAAGGAGAACTTGAAGGTTAAAAAAGTGCTATCACGGTTAACCTGGAGTATTGAGTTTCATAAGTTATCGAAAGAACAACTAAAAATTGGTTTATGTACAAGTGTATCATGTGTGGAGGAGAACCCTCTAGCTAATCCATCACCCATTCAAACAACCATATTTTGTGTCTAAATTTGTCTAGTTTATAATTTGTTTATTTTCAAGTTATTCTCATCAAAACCCAATCCTCCTTTTACAATTTATGTCCTTTGATTTGAATCTACTTTATTTGATTTCTTTTGAGTTCTTTGAGTTAATTTAGTTTAGAGTTGGTTAATTTTCATAATTTGAATCTTTTAAATTCAATTCACGTCCTAAAACAACCCTATAATCTGTTTTAGTTTATTTGTTAGTTTTATTTTGAGTTATTCTTGTTTAGTTGGAATCATTTGAATCTAGTGAAGTGTTTTGATTTTAGATTTGTGTTTTTAAAGTTTTATTTAGTGTTTCTAAGTTTATTTTATATAGATTAGCAATCCCTCCTAATCCCCGGTTTAGAACGATCCCTACTTGCATATATACTACAATTGTCAACAAGAGGGTTTAATTTGTGTGTTTGCTTATTCATCGCATCACAATCATCTTATGACGGCACTGCAATCTAGAGTAACATACATCCAAAACAAAACGACTTAATTTTCGTTTCGAAATAGAATGCCTATTCATAAGAATTGCATCATTGCTTTATTGAATTGCCCTGCTTGCTCCAGTGGATGTTCACAGAACCTAAAATATCAGAACTCTTCCTAGACAGCACCATCTATATAAGCCAATAGTTGCAGTCTGGAAAAGGACTAAATGATGCATACAAAGTGATCGTGCCTTTCTACCAAATTTAAAACCGCCAGTCTTGTCCTTTGGTCTTCTATATCCAACCTTGGAAATTTAGTCATTTTCCATTCAAAAGAGAGATTGACTTCAGGCAGGACCAAGGATCTCTTTAGTTCCATGCTTCGAATCGTTGCATCTATTAAACCGATAAGGAACACGAGATTGTGCATTCACAGAAAAGTGTGAACACCATATATATAGCTTACTATCAGCCAGGGCCCAAATCTTAATGCATGAGTTAGTTAACAAATTCGCAAAAATATAAAATTAAAATTGAAAGTGTATACACACGACACGAGTCTCTACGAATATGTGAGTCATTTTATCAGTTATATAGACATATATGCAAATTACCAATATGGAACCAACACTAATTGTTTCTAATATTTCATAATATACAATCGGATATCCCACACATAGAAATTGGGCATTAATATTATATGCATCCCGGGCCATCAATACGTCAATATGTGAATCAAAACTATGAAACAAAACTAATCAAGTTCTGTTTGCTTGAAAATGATCAGACCAAAATGAGAAAACTATTTCACATAACATTATAGTAAACTAAGCTGGTAAACTTGTCTTAAGATTATTGAAAAAAATGGGTATAATTGCTATATTAAATCACATAGAAACTCAAGAAATAATTCATGCAATTATATATCACAATAAAGGATGCAGATGAGTAATCAATGTTAAATGAACATAATATAATGGATTAGAAAAATCTAGATAATATGGTCGAGGCAAATGTTTGACACTTTAGCCTAGCTTAAGACAAGTTTACGTCCCACTATGATGCTCCTGGTTGATCAACACATGTCTCTCAAGATACAACGACCACGTCCTTGTAATAGCAACACTCCAAATCATAAGGCTCTATGAACCATGATTGTGTTGAAAACTCTCTCATATAGACTCTATGAGACTTTCTAATAGTTAATGCACTTTATGTATAATTATGTAAACAACGAAAAGTTATTTTTGTGATTATAGGAGGCTTCTTTATTTATAGAATGTGAGATACATCTTTGAAAAATATGTGACTATTCATAAAGAGTCAAAAGTTATAACTCTTCGTTCAAGTAGACATATCTTTATATTAAAAGATTCCACTTTTAATTTTCATTCAATTAATAAATTTAATATAATAATATTATTATTAAATTTTTCAACAGCAATTAGTCACGTCTTGTCTCCTCATCCCTCGTCATTTCTTCATCATTTCGACAAAAAAAAATTTAAAATAAATCAAATCAAATCAATAAAATTTTGGGCAATTGCCATTGAATGATAAGGGTGTCATTAGGGTTTTCACAAAATGCATGGCATGGAAAGACAGAAAGAGCACAATGCATGTAAGCCGACAAGGTGGTTTTATTCCGAGCTAGAAAAAGGAAAGAAAACAGAGAGACCTCCGCTTTTTTTCTCTTCCTTCTTTTCTATGCACAGTAGTTAATCTCAGTTTTTCCACATTTCAGGGGGTTAAAGTGGTCCAATTGCGTAGCTTTAACTGGGAACTTAACATATAACCCAATGTATTCATCCAAATGAACACGTTCCGAAAATTAACAAAATCATAATATACAAAGTTCCTTGTTATAAAATCGATGGTGTGTACAGTGAAATAAATAAGCAAGACAGAAAATTTACGAGGTTAATCTACAGTCAGTGTGACTGAAGTACATCCGTAGGGCAACGGTAGTGCTTTCATTATAATTTGGAATAATACGAGTACAAAGACAACTCTCACTATTCTCTCATCTCCTCTCCTCTTCCTCTCTTTTGTCTCTCTCTTTCTTTCACAATCTCTTCCGTGAACTTCTCATTTTGATGTTGTGTGGGGTTTGTATTTATATAGAAAATAGGAGTAGTGTGCAGTAAGCTTTAGCAGACAATGGAAGGGCAACTTGCCCATTATTTAATTCTTTGAGTGGACATCCACTGTTTTACAACACTCCACCATGGATGGCCACAAGTCTTCGATTTACTTGTTAAAATCTTGATTTGTTTTTTGATGCTTTCCCTGATGAGTAATACCACATATGTTGTGCTTGTTGACTTTCCACAAGCTTGGTCTTGAACTGGTCTGGAGGGTCTTCTGGTTTCCTCCAAAGGTCTGAATTTACTTCATTTATCTGGAGCTAAATTTGATTCAAGAAAGGTGGACACTTGATCTTGAATCGAACTTGTGATTTTTTCAAGGGCCGTTGAGGCTTGATCTTGAATGAAATTGGACCATGAGGAGCTTCACGTGGCAATTGATCTTCGGCTCTGTCAGGGATGAATCGGCATGTGTTTGTTGTGCTTGTTGATTCTTCGCGAGTTTTGATGTATCATTTTCACTTGCCTTATCTGTTCCCCTTGCAGAAGTGGTATTTTCCCTAGTTTTCCCCTATGTAGGTGTGCATCTTCTCTTGCAGTATTTGTCCTTGATGCAAGAGTGGTATCTTCTCTGGAAGTATATCAACAGTTGAAGATGACTACTTGAGAGTAATGTTAGGTAAGCAATCAGGGAAGGGTTCCAGACAATCAGTTCCAGATCGGAAGCTTGATTCCAAGTGGCGACTGATTGCTCTCTTTCTTCTTGTCTTGCAGGTAAGAACAACAATAAAGAAAAAGGACAAGGGAAATCATGATATGAGATACTCTTGCTCTGGTGTGACTTATTTGAAGATGTATTCTTAGAGAGAAAGAAAACTGAGTATTTTGAGATGCTTTGTTGAAGACTCATTCTTGGAGAGGATGAGGAGTTGGACATTTTTCAGATATGTCTTGCCATGGAGGACGAAGGTCGACATATATAGGGATTTCTCAATAGCAAGTAGTGGTGTTGTGTCTGTACTCTTGTCAGCAATTGTGGTGTAATTAAACAGTAAGATTCACGTGCTTTCAACTTTGTTAGAGATCTTTAACAAAGTTGCACATGATATCCAAAAAGCTGAGATTGCGTCTGAAAAGTGCCAATGAACTTTATTCAGGAAAATCTAACTTTTGAAATTCGCAGAGCGGTGCCACTTCGATTTTTGAACAAGTGGCCTTGTTGCCTCTTCTTTTATAGGGGCATCAATTGTGCTCAAAATATACACTCTGAAAACTGTTGCCTGTAGAATTTTCCCCTTCTTGCACTTCTGAGATTTTATCTAACCTCATTTTTCCTTCATCATTTTTGAAAATGGCTTGCCCATCTAACATTTGCTTAGATTTGAGTCTCAGGAGTGATACAGATGAGCCACGTCTGGATAATATATGGCGCATGTCCTTCTTATCTTCTAATGTCCCTTTTACGATTGGGGACTTTGTGATGAAGAATAACATAACTGCTACATTGGTAGCTAGGAATCTTCTCATTCCCAAGGATAATATGATACTTTCAAAGAAGTCTGATGAATTGGTTGTTCAAGACTCTTTGGCTTTAAGTGTTCAGTGTGCGGGCTCTGTTTCCAATATGGGTCAACGCCTACTTGCTCGAACTCGCCAAGTTGAATCATTAGTGGCTGAGGTGACAAGTCTTAAACAAGAGATCATAGGGCTCAAGCATGAAAAATAGAGAGTTACACATGCTTACAAATAATTACTCAACGAGCATGAAAAGAAAGCTTGACCAGCTGCAAGAATCCGAAAGTCGGATTCAAAATGATCACCAGAGATTTATGGCTAGATTCCGAAGGAAACTAATGCCTTCCCTTTCTGGTGTTTTGCCAAATATTAAGGCTTCACATGATTAATCTCCAATTCCTCCCCCTTCTAGGGTATTGCCGAGTACTGAGGCTTCACATAAGCAACATTAGTGAAGGCTTCATCCTGTTTGTTTATTTTAACTCATGCACATATCTGTAATTTCTCGGAGATATCAATAGATAAGCTTTATTTCATTCAATGTATTGTGCTAAATATAATAAAACATATACTTCACTAAGATGTGGTACTTTTGGACCAAACATCAATTCATCTTTTCCCTCACAATGATGAATGATTGTTCTTAGTGTCTAAATATTAATTAACCACTTGAGTGTTCAACTCATGATCTTCAATCCATATGATTATTTAATATCATAAACATCATGGATAAGATTCAAGTTGGCATATTGTTCGATTCTGCAATTTGAGACAATATCTCTCTCAACACTTTATAAGTTTTCTAGACTCTTCAGGAGTCTCAATTTAATATCATCAACTCTTGCAAGAGATTTAGTGTATTGTAACAATATCATAATGATAGTACTTACTAAGGCAATTTATAGCATCCATTGTTATTGAGTACATAATTTACGCTTTACCCTTCCAGGGCTTTCTTCAAGCAATATGAATCCTTCAGGGATTTTCTACACTTCATGACATATTCTCTTTTGGAATTTATACAGGGCAACTTACTTCCATGTATACTTAAGGGATTTACTTATGAATATATGGGCAACTCACAACCCTTCATATATAATTCTCCATTCATATGAACTCATTTACAAGAGTATAATTTTAGGTTTCAATAAGTAACCTTGTGTCATCTTGTGATTGTATTTCACTATATTACAAATACCCATATGTAACCTCCTTCATCCTTTGGCTATTTGTATTATATACATATATATAGGCACATTTTTTTCAAGTTCTTACAAGATTGTAATGGAATTGCTTTTCTCCATTTTTTGGTCAATAATCTTCCATTTCGTCGATGGAAAAGAACAGGACTCAATATCAACACAGCTCACTGATGAATTTAGTAACTACTTGTAAAAACTAAAATTACCATTGGTTATCATCAATCCTTGATCCCATATTCTCATGTGCATGCTCATGCATAAAAGCTTTTCATTTCTTTGGATATCCATTGCCTCTTTAAGGGCATTACACTATCTCTTCCAAGATAGTCATAGTTTAGAGAATGCAGATCATAGGCGTGCAACAGAGAAATCATTTGCTGCCATATTATTTTGTCCAACAAGAACATCAATTCTTGTAGGCACATTTGCAACAAGTATATGTGATTTCATCACTTTCGTTGCATCATTCAATTATTCTTACTTCATTTTCTCATTGATTGGTTCGTGAATCAAAATAAGACAAGTTCTCTTCGTTCTTCTAGAATTTTATTTTATCGTCGTTCTTCTATAATGGTATTTCTCCCCCTAACGGCGAGAAAATTGTCTTATCAAAATGACAGTTCGCAAACCACGCAGTAAACATATCCACAGTCAAGGGTTCCAAATATTGAATGATAGGTGGTGAAATTATTGATACCTCATTTTAATATATTTTGCCAGTGTAATAGGTACATAGATAACACAACCAAAAACTCGTAGATGTGTAATGTTTGGCTGGTGCCCATACACGAGTTGTGCTAAGAAGTATTAATGGTTGGTAATATGTCTCAACCAAACTAATAATGCACCATGTAACATGGCATGTCCCCATGTAGAAAACTTGGCAATTTCATTTTCATGAGCAGAGTGCGTGTAGTCAATTTCATATGCTTAATAAATACTTCTGCTAAACCATTATGAACATAAGGAACTTCTGGTCCTTATTTAACAGTTTGTAGACTAAGACTCTTATGTCCTTTATTACAATTAAGTTGCGGCACTCCAGCTCTTCAAACTTAAGGTACTCGTCAAGGAACTTCATATCTGATCTTGAGGATCAAGGGACTTCATGCGTGATCTTTTTGCATGATGGAACTTCTGGTCCAATCATTTTTATATCATGATGATCAAGAAACTCTAGGTTCTGATCTGATCAAGGAACTTCGGGTCCTTGTTATACTCATCATAACAAAAGAAGTACAATAAGTAAATTAAAGCAATAGACGGTAATTTTAGCCATAGTCAATAAATTGCAATAAAAATAAAGTTTGTGAAGGGCTTTAATTCAGCACTATTCACATAAATCAAAACGTAAAGCAATAGGCAGTAAAATCGTTCATGATAAATAAATTGCCTCAAAATAAATAGAACTTGTGAATGAGTTTTAAATCAACACCATTCACACACACACACACGCACGAACACACACACACACACGCACGAACACACACCCCCCCCCCCACACACACACACACACACATATATATATATATATATATATATTCTTCTTTCTTTTCAGATGGTACAACACAATCCAAAAGCCATTTTTTCATTCAAATGGTGCAGATGCATCATTCTGCCTTTTCTATTTTTTTTTTATTTCTTACTTTTTCAAATGGTTCCTTACACTATTGCCTTTTTCAGATGGTGCGATGCATATTCCATAAATTTTGCCCCCCCCCCCCCCCCGTTTTTTTTACTTTGTCTGTCTCTACCAATCTTTAACCCAAGGCTAGCTGGGTTGTTGTAGAGGTCGCACAAATCCAATTCAATCCAAAAGGCTACCAGATACTGGCGTTGTTCTTGCATGGCCCAGAAAACATGGCATTGCAAAGTAAAAACCTCCTTATAGATGACATTGGGGTTAACGAAGGCATAAGAGAATGAAGCTTGTGTGGAGTCAGTTTTGCCATCACCATCTCAGACAACCGAGATTTCTGGAAGTCTTCGAGATCCGTTAAAACCGACGCGATCTGGGTTTCAAAGTTTGATGAGATTCTTCTGGATATCTGGAAACCAGTTGTCAAGTTCGAGTTTTCTCATCTCGTGACGACTACATGTCGTTGTAAATTTTAATTCTCATCGAAATTCGATGGGGTGCTTCTAGCGCGTGGGAGAGACGAAAAATGGACACACCTTTGCTTGTTTTGCTGCACCTTTGTTTATTTGTAAGATCTCTCCATCTTTCTGTCCTCGAGAAAGATACGAGATTGTAGGTCTAGCAGAGATAAGGATCAACACATCAACAGTTAGCGTGATAAAAGAAAAGGTGATAAAAGAATTGTTGATGGATATTTGGGACAAGATGATCTTCCCTGTTTGCCGTGTTTGGCTTGGCACCTCTACTATGTGATTTTTCTCGTACTTCTTGTCAAAGCTAAACTGCTCCTAGTACCGCAAGTTCGACTTATGTTTATCTGAATTTATGGCGCTATGTTTTCCACTGACATGAGAGCTTTTCGTGCTGATAACGTGTTATAAAATCGACATGGTGTGCAGTGGAATAAATAAGCAAGACACAAAATTTACGAAGCTCCTCTATAGCTATGATGCATGGACACAGGAAAAGACCAACGTATCTCGATATGTATCTGAGTCAACAGATACTTGGTTGACTGATAGGATACGTGTATTTCATTATTGAGATACGAGTATCCTAACTTTCGGATACGTTTCAAACTATAATTAGAGGATAATCACAATAAAAAAATCAAGATAATTACACTTAATCCACACAGAATCATGATAATTGACAGTTGATTGAGATTAGCAAAACCGAAACAATTCTTTGACCAAAAATTGAAATGTTTTTGTGTATAAAATTTAGATCTACCTGTTTTTCCTCACTCGAACCTCAGAACCTTCATTGGCAACTGCTCATGTCGTCTCCGTTTGCAAGTGCTGCATCGTATCTTATGCATCTATTGGTGAGAGCTGGTAAACTGGGTTTCGAATTCTATGTTTTCCTGAAGCTTTCTTTTTCTTTTTGTTAATAATGTTGATGCTTTTTTGCTCTAATGCCTCAACTTTACTTATTAGAGCCCCCTTTTGCTTTTCCGAAACCAAACGAAAAGCTTCTTTTGCTTTTCTGTTGGCATATTATAATAATAATACTGTTAGTGGTCTAGAATAATTTAGATTATAATATCTTTATATATGCTTTTATGTTGCTTTGTTGATCTCTTAGCATAAATTTGACTTGTGACTATTTTAGATTGATTCTTACGATTTACATGTTTGTTATTTAGGAAAATGAATCATCCTGATAATCATGCAAATGCTAATATTAACCCAGTTAAAAATGTTGAAAATGATCATGGTACACTTTGGAAGTATGTCAAAAAGCTCAAAAGAGTGGAAAATGGAAGAGGAGGTAATGTGTTTCAATACAACTGTTGTCAAAAGATTTTTAGAGGATCCTACTCTAAGGTCAAGTTTCATTTGTTAAAAATTTCTAGAAATTGGATCGTCTCTTACAACAACGTTACTGATGAAGTCTTGTAGAAATGAAAAGGCTAGTTCGAGAATGAAGGACTCTTTCTTTGTATTTTTTAAGTCGTTTGGATGTTTTTTTTTTTTTTTTTAGTTTTTCAAGTTTGAAGACTAATATAGTTGTTTAGTGAATTATCTTTTTAAATGTTTGAAGTTTATCTAAATAAATTTGAACTTGAATAGTGTATTTGAATGCTTATTTAATAATATTTAAATATATTTATTTATTTATATTATTTTTAATTGCCGTATCCTTGCCACATCGTGTCTTCGTTTTTAAAAATTTGACGTATCTCCGTGTCGTGTTGTATCATATCCTCGTATCCGTGTCCGTGTCCATGCATCATAGCTCTACAGTCAGTGTGATTGGAGTACATTCTTAGGGCAGTAGCAGTGTTTTTATTATAATTTGGAATAATAAGAGTACAAAGATAACTCTCACTATTCTCTCATCTCCTCTCCTCTTCCTCTCTTTTGTCTCTTTCTCTTCCTTTCACAATCTTTTCCGTGAACTTCTCATTTTGATGTTGTGTGGGGTTTGTATTTATATAGAAAATGGAAGCAGTGTGCAGCAAGCTTCAGCAGACAATGGAAGGACAACTTGCCCATTATTTAATTCTTTGAGTGGACATCCAGTATTTTAGAACATTTCCAAAATAATAAAAGACAATATTAAAATGGTTTGTAATTAATTTGGACTAATAAATATGAAGGAGCTAAACCTAGAGAGAGAGAGAGAGAGATAGATAGAGAGAGAGAGAGAGAGTGTGTGTGTGTGTGTGTGTAGTAATAGTGATGGCCATTAATGTCGGAATTGGATCTCCTCCTGAGCCCAAGGTGAGGATCCTCTTGACTAAGGAGTGTGGCCCGTTATATGAAAATCCAACGGCTATAATTATTATAACTTTAAAGAGACTCCCTATTTATAACTGTTGAATTATCATCTAACGGGTCACACTTCTTGGTCAAGAGGATCCTCACCTTGGGCTCGGGAGAGGATCCAATTCCATTAATGTCTAGCAATTTACCAAATCTCTGAAGGCACTGCCATTGAGTGAGGCAGTGAACAAGGCATCGTATGTCATGTTTGAGAGAAGACAAGACACCGCAAGGTCTATTTGGGCAACACATCGTCCACTAGGGATCAGGGCAAAATGTGATGTTGGAGTGACAGAAGAGTGCTCATTAATTATTTGTTGGGCAAAATTAGGTATGGCAATTCCTGACACGACCCAATAATTTGACAACACGAAATTAATAGGTATTTGGGTCAACACGATAATGAATCAGGTCATTATCGGGTAACCCGGTAAGCATCTGTTAAGATAACGGGTTGGTTCGTGTATACACGTGGGTAACACGATGCACGATGAGCAAAATATTAATTTTATAATTTTATAACCCTAAAAAAATACTATAATAATTATATATATATATATTAATTTAACAATTTTATACCCCTAAAGACTATAATAATTATATATATATATATATAATTAAATTTTAAAAATTGGTACCATTGGATCGGCTTAAATATACATACCATTCAATTTCTTAAGTGTTATACGTACAAAATAAATAAATTTAAATCTACTTAATTTAAAAAAAATATATATATATGCTTCAAGATTTCATTAGCAAAAAAATAACAAAAAACAAACATTCAGAGATCAAGTAACAAGACAAAACTTTTCGACGGTTATAAAACAAAAAATCACGATTTAATGGTTATTTTAACTTCGATTTTGATTATTTTTTTATAGCTCCATACCTTGATCATATATGAATACAATAAATGAATTCAATCTTCAATTTAAAATATTTACACGAGTGGATACCACAAAATCTTATGTTATACTTAATGAAACTATAAATAAACTCTTAAGTGTTAGTTAATCTATCGTTTTGATGGGATACGCATCCTACGAAACTAATTTCAACGATCCAACCGTCAAACTTGTTTTTATGTGCTTCGAGATTGCATACGCCAAAAATCGCAAGAAACAAACATTCAGAAATCAAGTAACGCGGAAAAACGTTTTGATGGTTATAACGAAAAATTACGATTTAACGGTTATTTTAACTCCGATTTTGATGATTTTTTATAGCTACACTCATTGACCCTATATGAATGCAATGAATGAACTCGATCTTCAATTTAAAATATTTACACTAGTGGATATCTCAAAATATTATGTTATACTTAATGAAAGTATGAATAAACTCTTAAGTGTTAGTTAATCTATTGTTTTGATAGGATACGCATTCTACGAAACTAGTTTCGACGATCCAACCTTCAAACATGTTTGTATATACTTCGAGATCGCATACACCAAAAATTGCAAAAAACAAATATTCAGAGATCAAGTAACGAGACAAAACCCTGCAACGGTTATAAACAAAAAATCACGATTTAATGGTTATTTTAACTCTGATTTTGATGACTTTTTATAGCTACACTCCTTGACCATATATGAATACAATGAATGAACTCGATCTTCATTTTAAAATATTTACACTAGTGGATACCACAAAATCTTATGTTATACTTGATGAAAGTTTGAATAAACTCTCAAGTGTTAATGAATCTATTGTTTTGATGGGATACGCATTCTATGAAACTAGTTTCAACGATCTAATCATCAAACATGTTTTTATGTACTTCGAGATCGCATACGCCAAAAATTGCAAAAAAACAAACATTCAAAGATCAAGCAATGCGACAAAACTTTTCGACGGTTATAAACGAAAAATCATGATTTAACGGTTATTTGAACTCCGATTTTGATAATTTTTTTACAGCTACACTCCTTAACCCTATATGAATACAATGAATAAATTCGATCTTCAATTTAAACTATTTACACAAGTGGATACCACAAAATCTTATGTTATACTTAATGAATGTATAAATAAACTCGAAGTGTTAGTGAATCTATTGTTTTGATGGGATACGCATTGTAAGAAATTAGTTTCAACGATCCAACCGTCAAACTTGTTTGTATATCGTTCGAGATCGCATACACCAAAAATTGCAAAAAAACAAACATTCAGAGATCAAGTAACGGGACAAAACTTTTTGACGGTTATAAACGAAAAAGTCACAATTTAATGGTTATCTTAAGTCCAATTTTGATGATTTTTTACAGCTACACTCCTTGATCCTATATGAATACAATGAACTAATTTGATCATCAATATAAAATATTTACACAAGTGGATACTGCAAAATCTTATGACATGATGATCGATGAAAATTGAGGATTTTGTAAAAGGAATAACATGCAAGCTTTGAGTTCCATTGGCAATGTTTAAACTTTTGAGAAAGGCTTCACAACCTTGAAAATAAAAACTCTTTCATTTCGCATATCCTTGCACATTTAATATTTTGTAATAGACTAGTAGTGTATAGATGTTTATTTATTAGGCTCTTATTTTCGAGTGTAGATGTAGTACTTAAACGACAAATATGTTTTAATGTTTTGAAGTAATATTTATGTGGCAATGTGTGGTATGTGCAAATTTAAGAAAAATAATATTTTTCTTAACAGGTCATAACGGGTTGGGTCACTTTACCCGTTGGACCCGTTAAGATAACGGGTGTGACATGACACGACCCATTAAGATAACATGTGTTACACGAACACGACAGACACGACCCGTTTGCCAGACCCAGGCAAAATAACTATAACTATAAATACACACACACACACAGATATGTTTTATAAAACTTGAAGTCACAGACTTACAACTAATGACGGCTATTGCCAATGAGAAACGAAAACAGAGATTGTTGAGCTCGCAGGCATCTCTCTTCCTATTTTATCAAGTGTTTACAAATTTGAACTGGATTTTTAAAATTGTTTTTCTTTCGAAAGGAAAATATTCCCCCTCTTCACCCAATTCTCCTTCCTGATATAGGCCAAGAATGATTGAAGATGGAAGCAGGAAATCCGGCTGGCATGTGCCTTGGCTGGAAATGAGCCGAAAGGCTGAAGATGCTGTCGACTGACTGTGGATTCACGGGGGTGATTTTACTATTCATGAATAGTACCTTGTCTGCTACTGCAGATTATTCCCGAAATGATGGTTGTCGAAGCTGCTTTCGGTGCTGGAGATACTGTCTTGATCCTATTGGATTCTACGTACTTATAAACTGAAATGATTACATACTTGTAATGTTTTGAATACAAAATTAATACATAGTTACAAACTAAATGGGTCTTGTGAATCTTGATAATCGGCCCAATTAGCTGGTTACTGAGACGAAGCGTCTGATGGATTTCCGGAGTCGGAGCTGTCTTGCTGCAAAAGTGCTGCTTCTGCAAGAAGTTGCTGGGCAAGGTCCAATCTATTTTTCTTCTTACTAGAACTGGATTTGGACTTTGAAGTACTGGCAATACCTTTGAGTGAAGAGGATGGACTAATGTCTGATAAGGACTGGGTGTTTTCCGGGACTTGAGGCAAGGCCTTTGAAGGTTGAGTTGCAGGCAGAGCTTGCCCTGGATGAGCTGCGATAGCAGGATTTGGACTGGCAGAAATGAGAAAGTCTCTGAGGACCACTTCGATGATTTTCTGGTGATCGAACTTATCCCACCAGTTAACCATTCGTTGTCGAAAGACTTCTCTGGCTTCAACTTGATAATTCCATCTTAGAATCCATGGAACCCGATACTTGGTCATGAACAATGCTAAGAGGGAAACATCTTCGTCGAAACGGCTTCTGTCGAACTTCTTCTCGAAAGTTTGATTGAGAACTTCCATAAGCTCGTCAGGAATTATGCTGGCTATTGGCCCATGAACTGTCCACCATCGGTTGAACCATGCTGGAAAGTTGAGTTTGAAACTCTTATCAATGGTAATGAACCATGAGTGACTAAAATATTCTGTCTGATGCAAGAAAATATTAGTCCAAGCTTGGATATAATCAAAATAATTATAATTGTTGAAATGGATGGGAAGCTGATTTCCATGTAGAGGTTTTGTTTGGTAAAGGGGGATTCCCCATTCGGATTCTGTAAGGAATTTGCCAATGGTTAATGAATGGTAAAGGATTTTGTTTTTATGGGTTTTACTAAAAATGGGTTTTACGGAAATGGATGAAGTCTCAGAGAGAATGGCTTGATAAAATTGAAGTGATTTATGAATCTATGTGGGTAGGTAATGGAAATTTGGAGGAAATATCCTTTTGGCTAATTGTTCTGGAGTTTGGTTTTGACGATTGTCTCTGGGGATGCTGAAGAGATACTCTTTTGGTTCCTTAATGATGTAAGGGGATGTTTTTGTATAGCTGAGTGTTGGTGAAGGTGTTGGCGATTGCCGGTAAAAGGATGAGTATAGATCATAGTCATTGACTAATGCTGACTGGAAGTTTGGACGAGGTTGTTGGTAATTTAGTCGGAGATTTCCGATGGTTGATCCTAAAGGAGTAAATCTGTTGGTTATGGCTAAGGCCGAGGAACCGGGGATAGATTCCTATTTTGGTGGTGGTAAGGTGGCAGGAAGCCTTCTTTGCTGGGCATTGCCCTTCTGAGAATCCTGAGGATTTTTCTGCTTATTAGACATTCTTCCCCTGCAAAAATTCTCTGGTTAGAAAATCTGGAATGCAGTTATGGTTGCTCTTAATGTATTCGATTTGAAAATCAAAGATTGATAATATGGCTTGCCATCGTGCAAAATCTGTTTTGATGCAATGTTTTGAACATCATTTTGTAAAACATGTTTTGCATATTTGCAATCGACTCTAATGAGAAATTTTTGATTTAGTAAATCATCTTGAAATTTGCTAATGCATAATACAATAAATAAAATCTCTTTTTTAATAGTGCTATAATTAGCCTGTGCAGGATTCCATACTCCTAAATGGAAACGAACAATCTGTTCAGGAGAGTCTGGCGAAATTTTCTGTTTGAGGATACCTCCATAACCAGTATCCGAAGCATTGGTTTCCACTATTTTGAAAGAGTGGGGAGTTGGAATGCCAAGGCAAGGCAATGTCTTGACATGATTCTTAATCTGTTTGACAATGGAAGTATGAGTGGGAGACCACGCTGGGGGATTATCCTTAAGTATATCAAACAAGGGTTTACATTGTTGACGTAAATGAGGATAAAATTCAGAGACATAATTCAAAGAACCAATAAATCGCTGAAGTTGGGTTTTATCAGTAATCTGGTCTGGGAATTTGTCTGCGAACTGGATGACACGGTCTATGGGTTGAATTGTAGACTGATGAATGTTGTATCCTAAAAACCTAACTTTGGTTTGGAACAACTTAATCTTAGTGGCTGACACAACCAATCCATTTGATCTAATAATCCTAGCAAACAAATGCAAATGTTTCTAGTGTTCATCTATTGACTTCGAATAAACAAGAACATCATCAATATAAACAATTGTAAAATGACTATATTGATTGAAAATCTCATTCATAATATTTTGAAATTCACTGGGAGCATTCTTTAAATCGAAAGGTATTACATTCCATTCATAATGGCCGAAAGGCGTTACAAAAGCAGTCTTATACTTATCAGATTCATGCACTTGAATTTGCCAAAAACCTGATTTCATATCAAACTTTGAGAAAATAGTTGCTTTACTAAGCCTTTTTATCAAATCTCTTTTGTTGGGAATTGGATACCGAATCCATTCCAAAACAGCATTCAAAGGTTTGTAGTTAATAACTAATCTGGGAGACCCTCTTTCTAATTCTGCACTTTTCTGAACATAAAATGCAGGACAAGACCAAGGTGACTTGGATTTGCGGATAATTCCTTTGGAAAGAAGATCCTGGATTTCAGTTTTACACACATCTATTACTTCTTGACTCATTTGGATGGGTCTAGCCTTAGTAGGTATCTTGGACTCATTAAACTCCTTGATATAAGGAAGTTTAACAATGTGTTGTTTGCGGTGCCAAAAGGCATTTGGGATGTCAGAACAAACTTCTCTTATAAGCTTATCCTGAAACTGGGAGATGCGTTGAGATAAATTCTCTTGCTTGAGTTGTTCCTCAACTCTTTTGTGATTAATTTCTTCCTTCAAGAAATTAATATGGTTGGACTTATTAGTGATGAGGCTGATGGATCGCGAAATGCTATCCTTCTGGAGATGCCTTAGTTTTTTGAGGTCTGTTTCCAGGCAGAACTCAAATGTGACTTTCTGTCCTAAGACTGTGGTGGTAATCCTATTGTGATGAACCTTAAAAGGGTATATGAGGGCTATGAAAGGTAATCCTAATATGACGGGGTCTGAGATGTTCTTAATTAGAACAAATGATGTTTTAAAACACACATCATCCTGGCAGACATGTGCTTTAGGGATTTCAAATTTTAATTGCATTGGAGATTGATTTACAGCACTGAGTATTTCATTGGACTTATGAAAATACTTAGTAGGTACTAACCCTTCTTGAATACAATTCAAGTCTACTCCTGAATCTATCAAAGCAATTGATTCAAAACCGAAATCTTCGATTACTATTGAAATTTTGGAATACCATTTTCTAATCCTGATTTTGTCTAAAAGACTAGCATTAAATCCTGTTGGGATGAAGTTTTGGACGAAGAGTCCAAGTGATGGTCTGATGAAGAAGAACTGTCCTGTCCTTCGTCATTGTTGGCTAAAGCCTGCGTTTGAACTCTACTGAGCTGTGTACGAATTTCTAGGTTTTCGGACTTTAGAAACCTAATTTTGTCTTTGACTTTGTTGACTTCTCTGTGTAAGTCTTGAATGGTAATCTTTTTCTTAGACTTATTAAACCTTTCCAGGGTTGTGCTAAGAGAGATTTTTTGGGTTAGTTGCGGTTGGCTAGTGCCGCTATTATCTGAAGAAACTAATTTCTTAAGTTTCTTGAGATAGAAGGTTTTGAGTTCTGGGTCATCAACCTTGGAGATTAACTCGAGGAGAAGATCCTCTTGTTCTTCTTGCTTACTAAGCACTACGACCTTTTTACAACAAGCATCGGTACATCCTAGCTTGATGTTTGGCGAAGAAAGGCTGGAAGAAGAGTTGTGTTCAGAAGAGGATAATTCCAAATCATCTTCTGATTGACTATGGTCAGTGTCTCTCAGTTCCAGAACTTGGATGAGATGAAGTTTCTCTTCCTCAGAGATCTTCAATTGGTTAATGGTGTTCTTAACTCTACACTTATTAGCGTAATGACCGAATTTGCCACACTTGTAGCATTTTTCTTTTTGACTATTGTCTTTGGAATGGAATTTTCCAGAGGATTTCCTTTTCCCCTTTTTCCATTTGTTGGACTTTGGTTTTTCTTAGAACGAATTGGGTTGGAACTGAGGTTTCCTATGTTTGTGGTGTTTCTTACTAGAGTATTTGGTTGGATACTTACCGAAAGTATCTGACCGATGAGAGTTTTTCCTATTGGAAGGTGCTATGGGTGGAAGACCGTATTGTTCACAGAACGTTCCTAGTTCGTATTTGGCTATGGCCTTGTCTTTGTTGACTTGCCTTGATATTTTCATATCAATGCACATCTTCAACCCTTCCTTTTGGATAATATTAATTATATTACCATAAGTAAGAGTATGGTATGGTATTATACCATCGTCGTATACTAACGTTGTTCTAATCTTATGGGCGAAAAGATTGGGTAAGCCATTAATGAATTTTTCTTTCCAAAATGGTTGATTATTATCTTCTCTGAGCATGACTCTTGAGAGGAAAACATCTTTGTACCATCTAAAGTCACTTAAGGTTGGACACCTTAAATTACTTAATTGGTCGTGTATCGTAGTTGTAACGTTGGAGGGAGTTCCTATGAAGTGTTCTATGATAGTGAACAGGAGTGTGTTGACTGCATTTGGGACACCTTGTCCTAGACGATCGTCAAAGAGAGGAATTCCTTCCACATCTTTCTTGACCACATTACGGATTTCATTTCTTGATTGTTCGGTGAGGTGCTTTTCCCACCAAGAATGAAGCATTCTCGTGAAGCTAGTGACCAAAAGATCAACGACTTGGGTTTGCGTAAGATTATGGTTGGTAATGTAGCTATTAGCAACCATAGAAATGTGTTGGAGTTTGTTTAATAACTCTTGTTCTGACAAGCCATCTATGTTCCATTCATAGAGTTTATCAGAGGAGACCGAGAATTGGTTTTGGAAATTCCTTTCCTCAAATTGGAGGTCAGGAGGTGTTGGCCTAGGATACCAGTTTTTGGTGAAAGATGTGGGATTTATCCCTTTGTGGTTAATTCTCTTGAGTTCAAGACTCTGAAAGGCTTCTTCCATCTTTTGAATAGAATTAACACTTTCATCTTCTGAATCTTGTTCTGAAAAGTTTTGATTTGAGTCGAGTTCATCATTGTGATTAATCACATGAACTCCTTTTTCTGGCTTTAGCTCACTGAGCATTTGGTCTATTTTTGGGGATGTGGAGGCCACTCTGAGTGAGGGAGACTCTGGGAAGTTAACCGAAGGTTTTTCTCTTGGGATCGGCTTAGGTGAAGACAATTTATCGATTTTAATTTCGATTTTGTCTAGCTGTTTGCCTATGGTATGGAGGATCTGGTTTGTGTAATTGTTTTGTTCAATTACAGGTTTTACTCCTACATCATCCTTTGGGATTTTGAAAGGAGTGGTTGGGACTTGCGTATTGGCTGTGGTGATCAAGATCTTTTCTTGGGGAGGATGACTAGAAGAGACAATTGTTTTGTCTTCTTTTAGCCAGTTTTGTTTGGTTATTACCTCTAATTGTTGTTGTTCAGGCTCATAGTACTTTTCAACATAGTCGAAGAAAAATACTTCAAGTTTGTGCGTATTCATGAAAGTTTTCCATTTTTTGTAAATTTCAAGCTTTTCATCTTGGGTGTATTTATTTCTGAAAATATTCCTTCGCGGAATGTTTTCAGTGGCTTCTATGTCTCTATTGAGTCTTTTGTTATTAGGCTTGAATGGTTTGTTCAAGACTAATAACTGGGGGTTAACTTGACTTGCGTCAAAGTCAAATTCTGTGGGTGAAGTTGGTTCTTCCGTCCTAGAGGACTTGGGTTGGTAGACTGGGTTAATGACTTGAGATTTGGTCTCAAGTGACTGGAGTTTGATTTGGATGAGGTCGTCTACTAACTCTTGTTGGGTGACTGAGGAACTAGTGTCTACGGACTTTAGTTTCCTATTGGCTAAGGAATTAATAATTCTTGATCCTGACCCTGCCTATTGGATGACATGGATCCAGAAAAAGAATGTCTTCCTGAAACGACAGGTTTTTTGTTTGGTCTACTGACATTGATTTTGACTGTACCATCGAAGTATTGTTCGATGTTGTCAAGGTTGACCAGGTCATTCTGTATGTTGACTGGTTTACTATCGTTAATCAAAGACCAATCCGTTGGGAGATTGATATCTGACCACCTAATGGTTCTGGGTATGCTAACATTAACGTTCTCTAAAGAGGATTGGATAAGAATGGTATGATCTTTCGGACTCTTAGATAGAGCTTGAAAGTTCATGTTTGTGCCAGTAACCTTGTAATTAATACGATAAATGAGTGCCAAATGCTGTGTTCCTTCAAGGACTTTGTATCCTGAAGTCTGGGTGTTAAGTGTGAGTGCTTTCAAGATATGAGGGTCTGAAAGACTTAGCGTAAGGTCTGTAAAACAGTTGAAATGGATAGGTCCATTGAAAAGGCTGGATTCAACCATTCCAAGGATGCTATCACTAAAATCTGTGAATCTTGCAGCCCGAAGACACAAGAGAATTGAGGTATTAAGATCTCTTATGGTTAGGGTTTAACCGCAATCTGGACTAACCCTATGTGGATGTAGTTATGACCGTCTTTTCTATGTTGCCTAATTTGTTGTGGGGTGAAAAGTTGACACTTTTCACGATCTTTGCTAAGAGCGTAGGTTTGTTCTACAGTCTTAACGTGATGTTCTGTTCTAAAAGAGGCCATTGACCATTTCTTTTTGTAAATGTTTTTGGGTGAAACTTTGGGGATATTCCAATCTCCAAAGACTACTGTCTGTTTGAAAATCAAATTTCTGTTCTTCATTGACAATGTCAGGTATGCTGTCTAAATGCATATGAGAGCATCTCGGTAGTCATTGAGTTATTCTCATCTTTCTGCAAATTTAGTATTTATTCTTTCGCCCATTTTCCAGATTGCTTGTAAGCTAATCCTTTTGTGTGAATTTTCTGTATTCCCCACCAAACAGTAAGGCGCGTTGTCCAAACAGTAAGTCCCAGAGTAGAGGCATGAGCGGAGTGCATGAGCGGGAAGGAATATAGCTAATAAGCATAGAGGTTTGATAATATATATATATCTGTGTGTGTGTGTGTGTGTGTGTGTGTGTGTATTTCTCATATTATGATTAGTCATGAAATGAAAGAAATAAAGAGACAGTGATATACAACTGATTACAAAGTAGAATCTCTTATTTCGTTGAGGGTCATCACATATGTGAGTAAAATATGCATTATATCTTTTTGTTAATTAAATACGTACAAATATAAATTCAATAAGATGGGAACACGTAATTAATAAAGAAGTTTTTACTATATTTCCATACCACCAAAAGAAAAAATTGCTGAAATAAGAATTGATCCATCCTTTTCACCTTTTAGCTAGTACATTCATAACAATTAAGTACGTGGTATTGGTATTCAAGATCACTGTATAGCTTCTTTGTCTTGATCAAAAGTTGCATACAGCTCTGGACTTCCTGAATTCTGAAATAAGTTGTATGCGTGGGTGGTTCTATCCATTTCTACTTTGTGGCTTTCAAAAAATAAAAAATAAAAAAATTCGATTCCCTTGCATTTGGTGTACTGGGATTAAACTGATCATTATCTGACTTTGCAGATATACAAATCCGTTTTCATTACTAGAAGTGGTCGCCGTGGTCAAGGATTGTAATTTGTGTTTATCATATTCTTAGTTAATTATTATTGTACATACATATATATTTTTTATTGGGTATATCTCTGTTTACTACCCTAATGTTTGATGGGTTTCAACATTTAGTACATCAATTTTTTTTCATCCCAGAGTCATACATAAAGTGTAAACTTTGGGACAGTCTCATACATCTGTTAGTCAAACTGTTAGTTATACCGTTAAGTGATGACGTGGACGCCACGTGTCAATAAAAAAATTATTTAAATAAAAATAATTATAAAAAAATAAAATAAAATAAAAAAACCCACCCTGTAAAGAACAAGAAGAAGAAGAAGGAGGAGGAGAAGAAAAAAAAACCCGAACCCAGAAGAAGAAAAAGAAGAAGAAGGAGGAGGAGGAGGAGGAGAAGAAGAAGAAAGAAAGAAAAAAAGAAAAAAAGAAAAAAAAACCGAACCCAGAAGAATAAAAAATAATAAAAAACTCTCCCATTAAGTGATAACATGGTGCCCATGTGGACAATGATTGGGCGCCACGTGTCATTAAAAATAATATTAAAAAAAAAAAAAAAAAAAAAAACCTTCTCCCCCCTCGCGGGCGCCCCCAACCCAGACTTTTTTTTCTCCTCCTCCTCCTTCTTCTTCCTTCTTCTTCTTCTCCTCCTCTTCCTCCTTCTTCTTTTTCTTTTTCTTCTTCTGGGTTCAGGTTTTTTTCTTCTTCTCCTCATCCTCCTTCTCCTTCTTCTTCTTCTTCTTCTTCTTCTTTACAGGGTGGGTTTTTTTTTATAATTATTTTTATTTAAATAATATTTTTAATATTTTTTATTGACACGTGGCGTCCACGTCATCACTTAACGGTATAATTAACAGTTTGACTAACGGATGTATGAGACTGTCCCAAAATTTACACTTTAGGTATGACTCTGGGATGAAACAAAATTGATGTACTAAATGTTGAAAACCACCAAACATGAGGATAGTAAACTGTCATTTGCCCTTTTTTATTTAATTGTTGATTTTATTTTTATTAGGTTGGTTTGTTAAACTTTGAGAAGAGTGCAACAATGGCGTGGGAACTACCACCACCAACAGGACCACCTTTATGGGTCTCATTCGCAAAGTAGGGTTTTTATGGATTTAAACATACTATTTGTGCCCTTTGTTGTTCAAATACCCATGAAATTTTGCAATGCCCTGAAAGAAAATATTTTCCATACTATGTGAAGGAGCATATTAATATGAGGAACGACTCACAAAGGCATTGGAACGATCCCACTTTTTATTACTAAGCTCCATATTTGAATAAACATCCTAGTTTTAGATGGGCAGGTACTCAACAGCCTTTTGAGCAACCTAATGTGCCACAAAGTTTAGAGTACAGTTCGACTACTAATACCTTAGAATGTGTGAAGAGTTATGATAACAAGTTGGACAATGAAATTAAAGAGTAACCTGTCGGTGGCTCATGCCAAAAGGAGGAAACAGCCCTTGATGACATTGAACTTTCTCCAAAATTCATTCCTACTCAAGTCAATACACCACACATACCATATCAAGATGATGCAAAGCAACCAATTAAATTGCAGGAATGCTTTGAAATTGATGTGTTTTAAAGGGTTGCTCACACCAAGTCAGAATCTGGGGAATCACATGTACAACCCATCAAACTTAAAGAATATCAAGGCTAATCCTACAAGCAGGCTAAGGCATACGAGAAGAAAACGTTTTGTGGCAGCCAAATTCGGCCACTGCACAAATTGTGGGTATTAAATACAAGGTTTAAGTCAGTTCAATGGAAACCAAAACATCGCTGGAAAGAACCTTATTTGCTTACGAGAATTCATTCACACGGAAAGGTGGACATCAAGGCTTCAACCAATGAATTCAGATGTACAGTTGATAACCATCTAGTCACTCCATATCTACTGTTAGCCTTTGGTGTTGTCAAAGAGTGGTTGATTCTAAAAGAACAAATCACGTGATGACCAGTTTCTTTCAAATTCGTCTAGCTATGGACGTTAACTAAAGCGCTAATTGAGAGGCAACATAATTTTTCTAACCCTTTCTTTTTATTTTCGTTTTTTTTCTTGCTTTTATTTCAATCACAACAATATATATATATATATATATATATATAATTATAAAAAATTAGAAATTAAAAAACAAAAACAAAAATTAGTTAATCATGTTGTAGGCCTATTTGATTAAACAATCTTAGGATTTAGAGAGAAAGAGGGCCGGTAGCAATTAGAGAGAGGAGAGAGTGATTTAATTGTGAGGTGTGTTTGATTCATCCTATTGTGCCTGTATTTATACTAGTAGGATAGGCAAAAACCTTTCCCTTTAGGATTACAACATTTAATAGGTAATCAACTCCTAATAGAAATATAAGATACATTCCCATATCTACTAGGATTTACACAATCACATTCCTATTCTAAATATGATTGCAACATTCCCCTTTGAGTGTTTAAATACTCAACAGACCATCGCATCAGATCTTTAGTAGATAAGGTAGAATAGTTCATGAAGTCATCGGCACAATGGGTGAACGTGAGTCTTAAATTTAAGAAAGTATGCATTTGTAGTAAAACTCACAAAACCTAGCTATGGTAAAACTCAAGGCATGTGGAAAACCCATAGACTAAGGAGAAAAGCAAGAATTATGCATAATGTCTAAAACAAACGTCAAACATGACGAAAGTAGTGAACTCAACAGAGTATGATCATCTCATGATGGGTGCCTCGTTAAAACCTCGTTAGGTAGCAAAAACCCAGGGGAAAAATCCTCCTAATCGTAGGAAAAAGAGTACATTAAGATCATGTGAGTATGCTTCTAGATACTCCCCCTGAGTTAGACATAACTTCTAAATAAGAGAACTACAAGTGATTCAACTCAGATAATTTACGTATACTGATTTCTTGGACGAGCTTCTGAAAAGTAGACATGGGCAATGACTTGGTGAAGAGATCGGCTAGGTTGTCTTAGGAATGGATTTGCATGACTTCAATGTTCTGATGCTGCTGCTGGTTTGAGTAAACGGCGCTATATGCTTGGTGTTGTCTCCCTTGATGTATCCCTTCTTTAACTGCTCGATACATTCTGCATTGTCTTCAAAGATCGTCGTAGGAAGGTCAGTGAAGGAGATGTCTCCCTTGATGTATCCCTTCTTGTGTGTGGGCGCATTACTGTATTTTACTAAAAGATTAATAGTGAAGGAGATGTCGGATCTAATGCATTAAGTCAAGTACAATAAAGCCTCAATTGCACTTAGGTAAGGAACTTCAGGTTCCAAAAACTCTTCCTCATCCTTCTTTGGATAAAAATGATCTTGCTTATCATCTAGAGTCTGAACGACCATGGGTGTACTCAAAGGCTTCGCTTTATCCTCATTAAAACTACGCAACACATTTTAGGTGTAATTCGATTTCAAGTTTGTCGCAATTTCCTCAAGCTTTGTGGGAGTCCCGATAAGGTTCATGTCATCGACATAAGTTACAACAATTGCAAATTCAGAATGTGACTTCTTTATGAACATGCATGGGCATAATTCGTGTTCACATAACCCTGACTTGTCAAATATTCACTCAGATGGTTATACCACATCCGCCTGGATTGTTTCAATCCGTAGAGTGACTTTTTGGAACTTTCATGTATATTTCTGTATCTAGATCCCCATAGAGATACGTGGTTACCACGTCTATAAGCTGCATATTCAGTTTTTTAGAAACTACCAAACTGATAAGGTAGCGGAACATTATAACGTCTATTACGGGGGAATACATATCCTCGTAATCAATCTCAAGGTGCTGAGAAAAGCCTTACGCTACGAGGTGTGCTTTGTATCACACTATTTCATTCTTCTCATTACGCTTCACATACAATAGGTCCAAACACTTTACGTTTTGCAAGTGAATCAAGTTTGACATGGATTGCTTGTTTCTAGTTTAACCAATCGGTTCTACGTCGACATTCATCGACGAAACAGGGTTCAATGTCATTACTAAGCATGATGTTAGTAGCTACTGAGTACGCAAATGCATCGTCGACGATCATCTCATTCATATTCCAAACTTCATCTAATACTGCGTAGTGGATCGAAATCACACGATTCTCAGGAGGCCGGCATGTTTCATCTGAAGTATCACCGTAATCTAGAATAACCTCATGCATTGGAATGGATGAGTGGGCGATGGTCGAATTCAAACTAGGGTCACTAGTTTGTGCCATTTTCCGTTTCCGGGGTTGTGAAACCTTTGAACCAATGGGTCTGCCACTCTTCAGGGCCAGAGTAGATAATTAGCTAGTAGCCAATGTACCTTGCCGCGTGGAAGGTGCGGCCTCCCCACCTTTGGGGACGGTCGAGCTTTCCCAATTGGGTTGTTGATGTATGCGGGGTACATCTATCCTTGCAGGTACGTTTGCAGTAGATAAATGTGATCTTGTCACGTTTGAAGATCTATAATTTGTCGCACCTCAGTTTCAGATTAGACAGTGCGAGGATCTAAATGAGACATAGTGGGAGCATACCACGACAATTCGCAGCATTCTACATAAACGTTAACATGCTTATCTCTCCCTAACGAAACGTGCGGTAAAAAGATCTCATGTCAAGGGATCTAAATAGTGAACAATTGATGGTGAATCATAACCAACATAGATTCTTATTTTTCTCTGAGGACCCATTTTGGTACCTAGTGGCAGTGCTATTGGCACATAAATGGCGCACCTAAACACTCGTAAATGCGAGATGTTAAGCTCGTATCCAGTGACCAACTATAACGGTGAATGTGGTTGAGTAATAGTAGGCCTCAGGCGGACCAACATAGCTGCGTGCAATATTGCATAGCCCCAGGAAGATATTGGTAGTTTGGTTCTCATAACCAAAGTCCGAGCTATCAATTAAAGGCACTTTATGAAAGCTTCTGCCAGGCTGTTTTGGGTGTGAACATGGGGTATAGGATGTTCCACATCAATCTCTATTGACATGCAATAATCGTAAAAAAATCTATGACATAAACTCTCCGGCATTATCTAGTCGAATCAACTTAATCGGATAATCAGAGTGGTGAACCCTAAGCTTAATGATTTAAGCTAGAAGTTTAGCAAGCGTGGCGTTGCATGTGGACAATAGGCAAACATGTAACCATCGTGTCGATGCATCAACCAACACCATAAAATATCTAAATGGTCCACATGTTGGTTGGATAAGTCTACTAATGTCCCCTTGAATCTTCTGAAGAAAGTTAGGGAGGTCTTGAATAATCTTTGTATGTAAGGGTTGAGTATTCAACTTCCTTAAAGAACATGCTTTGCATGACGAAATTCAAACGCAGGAATGTAACTTATGCCCATGTGAAGATTTGAGGATACGGTGCATCATGTCACATCTAGGATGTCCCAAATAGTCATGCCAAAGCAACAAAGTGTCTTAAAACTCAGTCATATGGCAGGCCACACTGTGGGCTTCTATGCCACAAATGGTTGTGATGTATAACCCACTTGGCAGATGTTCCAACTTCTCGTGAATATGCTTCTGGCCATATTCATACGAAGTGATACAAAGAAATTCAGAACCATTATCTTTAGTGGTTTCAATATGATATTAATTATCTCGAATGTCTCTAAAACTCATCAACGTTCTTCCGGAACGTGGAGAATAAAGTGCCTCCTTAATGGTTAAGATAGTATCATTTAACAACATGATACGTGTCTTTCCGTATCCTTCAATTAGGTTGGATGGGCCTGAGAGAGTTGTCAAATAAGCTTTCTTAGGTATTAAGTTAGTAAAATAGTGTTGTTCACGCAATATGGTGTGTGTGGTTGCACTATTTGCCAGACAACTAACTTCCCCACTAGACATACCTAGAAATATAAGTCCATTCATTCCATTAAGAAGTTCAAAAAAATAATATCCATTCAAATAACAATCCATAATTCAAAACAAACCAAAACCAAACAAATTATTCCAAATACTTAGAAAAATTGTTCTAAATTAAACCATAAACCTAGAAAAATAGGGGGTAGGGGCCGGCCAATTCTAGTGGGTTTAGCCACTAGAGGTAAACACCCTAAAAACATGTCTAATTTATTCATCCATAGGAGCTGACACCTCCTAAAAATCCGATATCTCCATTGATGTAGTAGCATTTTCCAGATGATCCACATGTGCAAAGTTAGACCCGCGACAGGAATGATACTTGGTAATAGCCTCATGGGAAGCTCGGCATACACGTGACCAATGATCCATTGATCTACAGCTGTAGCATATGTCCAGTTCAATAGAAGTAGGCTGAACTGGAGCTTTGCCCTTGTTCTTGAAGTTTGGGGCATTAAGGGCTAGTGGTGGATGCTATTAGGTCACATTTTCTCCCTTAGGTGAGCCACTCTATTGACCTTGGGCCCGTGGTGGGGCTTGCTGCCCATTTCCACGGCCACGACGATTCTTTCGTCGTTTATGGCTATTAGAATTGGTCACATGCACTTCAGGAGCGGTGTTTGAGTCGGTGGGTCAAGCTTGATGATTCTTCATCAAAACTGGTTTTGCTTTTTAGCGAAAACTAAAACAAAGATTAAATCTGAAAACTTGGTGAATTTATGTGCCCTATATTGTTATTGTAGGACAATATTGGTTGCATGGAAGGTCGAATATGTCTTTTCCAGGAGATCTGATTCGGTTTATTCCATTTTGTAAAATTTCAACAGTGAACGAATTCTACAAACTTTAGAGTTGTATTCATTCATAGACTTACAAGTCCTAGAAGAGAAGATGCTACCAGTCATGTCTTGCTTTAGGCAAGTATATGTCTTTCTGGTGATCGAAACGGTCGGCCGAAGTGAAGGAAAATTTGTGAAAAACAAGTTCATTTGAGCAACATCTACAACATGCAATTAACAATTTAAGGCGGAATCATGCTTGTATGTACAAAAAAACAAAACTTTACCCATTAAATTCAAAACCGAGTAGTTGTGGTGAACCAAGACTCAACTCAAAACAAAGTGAGTTGAGAAACTTTATACCTTTGAAGCACCTCTTTGCTTAGCAAAGGTTAATCACCCATGTGAGTGCCTTCTTTCCTTTGTCACCATGCTCTTTGGCTCCATGGATTTGGATGGAGGAACTTTGCTTCTTGGCTCCATCTCTTCTTGGATATGGATGGAGAAATTGGGTTCTCCAAAAGTCCCCAAAGTTGGAGACCTCTAAGTTTCGACACCAAGGATGGTTGAGGAAGAAGATGAGTAACCATGGAAGAATTAGATGCTAGTAAATTCTCCCATGGTGGTCAGGCTTCTAGAGAGAAAATGAGAACTTGTCTTCTCTCCAATTTCCTCAAAGAAAACCCTAATGAAGAAAAGGTTATAAAGTCACATTTATACTACCTTCATTAGAGTGGCAAACTTGTAATAAGTCCAAAACCCATTCCTTCTCTAAGCATGGCCGGCCTCCTTATTGTTAGTGGGTTAATTGCCCATTTTATTTTAGTTGTCACACAACTTAAACCTTATGTACCTTGTGGACCAAAACTCTTTTGTGTCCCGAAACCCAAAACTAGCTTAAGGCCTAAAACGAACTTTTTGTTCTAGATTAATTAACTTTTAATTAATCCTCACCATATGTAATTAAGGGAACTTAAACGAAAAGTTTCTGGTACTGTTCACTTTAATGAAAAACTACATTTTTACACTAAAAAGTCAATCATGTTACTATTCACTTTACCCTTTATTTTGTCCTTACCATTAAAACTCAAAGTTTTCAAGCATTTTTCATTAGTTTTCCTTATAATTAAACTATTTAATTGTATCCTTCAATCATTGCCTTACACGTAGACCCTGCAGTTTCTGACACGACACGATGACACGACACGAAAACGACACGAAAATAACGGGTTTCGGGTCGACACGATAACTAATCGGGTCATTATCGGGTAACCCGTTAAGAACCCGTTAATAACGGGTCCTTAACAGGTTTACACGAGAGTGACACGCGGGTAACCTGTTTTGACACGAAAAGGAAAAAGTTATTTTGATGATTTTAATTTTTTTTAATTACTAAAAAAAACTTACTATAAAATACAATAAATATAGTGGATATATATATATATATATATATATATATATATATATATTTGTTCATTAATTATTATTGTATTATTATTCTAAATAAATTTTAAAAATTTAAGTTTTATTTATTTATTTTATAAAATATTATGAGCAAAGAGTGAGATTAAAAAATTATAAAACACATTAAAAATAAAAACATCAAGTAATTTAAAAAATACCAAATACATTTAAATATTTAAAATAATTAATTTACAAGTGCAAAAAATGTGAAAAAAATATGCAAGCACTCTTAATCGCATCCTCTACGCTTTAAAGGTGCGTACATGAATTTTTAAAACTATACAAACCCTCAAGTATTTTTAAGGTAGTTCAAAATAAATAAAATTCATAATCATTAATGTATAAGTCTGAAAAATGTGAAAGCATATATAAAGGGGTGTGATATTCACACACCCCATTTTACTTTTCACACACCCTTCTAATTTTCGACCGTCGGATCGGATGAATTGAAGAAAATCAACAAATAGAAATTAACAAGGGGTGTGTAAGAAGTAAAATGGGGTGTGTGGATAGCACACCCCTATATAAATGCTCATGATTGCATCCTCTACCCTTAGACAATTGTTACATGGTCGTTTAGATTTTTAAAACCCTCCAAATCTCATGAATAATGTTTTTTTTAGTGAAAAATTAATAAGATTTAAAAAAAAAAATTGCACATACCACACATTGCCACATAAATATTACTTCAAAACATTAAAACATTTGTCGTTTAAGTATTACATCTACACCCGAAAATAATACTTTTATTAAGTATATAACATAAAATTTTGTGATATCCACATCCACTAGTGTAAATATTTTAAATTGAAGATCGAATTCATTCATTGTATTCATATAGGGTCAAGGAGTGTATCTGTAAAAAATCATCAAAATCGGAGTTAAAATAACCGTTAAATCGTGATTTTTTGTTTATAACCGTCGAAAAGATTTGTCCCGTTACTTGATCTCTGAATGTTTGTTTTTTGTGATTTTTTGCTGATGTGATCTCGAAACATATACGAATAAGTTTGACGGTTGTGATTGTTGAAATTAGTTTCGGATAATTCGTATCCCATCAAAACGATAGATTGACTAACACTTAAGAGTTTATTTATACTTTCATTAAGTATAACATAAGATTTTGTGGTATCCACTTGTGTAAATATTTTAAATTGAAGATCAAATTCATTCATTGTATTCGTATAGGGTCAAGGAGTGTATCTGTAAAAAATCATCAAAATCGAAGTTAAAATAACCGTTAAATCGTGATTTTTTGTTTACAACCGTCGAAAAGCTTTGTCCCGTTACTTGATCTCTGAATGTTTGTTTTTTGTGATTTTTTGCTGATGTGATCTCGAAACATATATGAACAAGTTTGACGGTTGTGATCATTGAAATTAGTTTCGGATAATTCGTATCCCATCAAAACTATATATTGACTAACACTTAAGAGTTTATTTATACTTTCATTAAGTATAACATAAGATTTTGTGGTATCCACTTGTGTAAATATTTTAAATTGAAGATCGAATTCATTCATTGTATTCATATAGGGTCAAGGAGTGTATCTGTAAAAAAATCATCAAAATCGGAGTTTAAATAACCGTTAAATTGTGATTTTTTTGTTTATAACTGTCGAAAAGCTTTGTCCCGTTACTTGATCTCCGAATGTTTGTTTTTTGTGATTTTTTGCTGTTGTGATCTCGAAACATATACAAACAAGTTTGACGGTTGTGATAGTTGAAATTAGTTTCGAAGAATTCGTATCCCATCAAAACGATAGATTGACTAACACTTAAGAGTTTATTTATACTTTCATTAAGTATAACATAAAATTTTGTGGTATGCACTTGTGTAAATATTTTAAATTGAAGATCGAATTCATTCATCGTATTCATATAGGGTCAAGGAGTGTATCTGTAAAAAATCATCAAAATCGGAGTTAAAATAACCGTTAAATCGTGATTTTTTGTTTATAACCGTCAAAAAGCTTTGTCCCGTTACTTGATCTCTGAATGTTTGTTTTTTGTGATTTTTTGCTGATGTGATCTTGAAACATATACAAACAAGTTTGACGGTTGTGATCGTTGAAATTAGTTTCGGAGAATTCGTATCCCATCAAAACGATAGATTAACTAACACTTAAGAGTTTATTTATACTTTCATTAAGTATAGCATAAGATTTTGTGGTATCCACTTGTGTAAATATTTTAAATTAAAGATCGAATTCATTCATTGTATTCATATAGGGTCAAAGAGTGTAGCTGTATAAAATCATCAAAATCAGAGTTAAAATTACCGTTAAATCGTGATTTTTTGTTTATAACCGTCGAAAAGTTTTGTCCTGTTACTTGATCTCTGAATGTTTGTTTTTTGTGATTTTTTGCTGCTGTGATCTCGAAACATATACAAACAAGTTTGACGGTTGTGATCGTTGAAATTAGTTTCAGAGAATTCGTATCCCATCAAAACGATAGATTGACTAACACTTAAGAGTTTATTTATACTTTCATTAAGTATAACTCTCTTCATTTTGCATATCTTTGAACATTTGTATTTTGTAGTATGCACTAATGTTTTTTCATTAGACTCTTATTTTGGGGTATGTAAACTTGAAAGAAAAATGTTTTATTTATTTATTTATTAATGTTTTGAATTAATATTTATGTGACAATATGGTATGTATATACTAATTTAGTATTATGTTTTACATTTTTTAGGGTCAAATTATGTTTTTCATTTTCATTATTTATTGATTTAAAAAATATTTTTCTTAACGGGTAACGGGTCGGGTCATATTACCTGATAATATTAACGGGTCGATTTCGGGTTGGGTCATATTACCCGTTTATTTTAACGGGTGTTACACGACACGACCCGTTAAGCTATCAGGTATGACACGAAAACGACACGAAAACGACACGAACACGAGAAACACGACACGAATGCCAGGTCTACTTACACGGTGTGCGATCCATTATGTTCATTTTAACAAGGTAGTGGGTGATTAGAACTCTTCAAATCAATTGTGAATTGAAACTTACTTTCAATTCTCCCTTTAGCGATTATACACCTTTAGGGCTTCCACAAACCATGAGTGACACCTATCAATATGTAATGGCTACCCAAGCTAATAAAAAAAGGTTGGAGAACCTATTCAGTTTGGGATTACAATGCAATATGGTCTTTCTCTAATACAATACTCTTGGCCACATTGTTTGATTTGATAGTTTATTCATGTCTACTATCCAATGTGATTCTCTTACTTATATGATTACCTTAAATATGATTTGGAATGACTTCCTAAATCTCATTCATATTCTGGCCAAAGATTCTTAATCATATCATAGAGTATTCTCCCTCAAACGGTTTGAAGGTTAGAGATCCCTTGTTATGCATTCACCTGTCTCCATGACTAAGTGGCTTTACCCCAACTATGCCATGGACACCCTTCGACGGAGTAACTTTGACATAGTCAAAGATCAAGGATCTAACCACAAGACAACTATAATGCCTCAGGTCAAATGACTACTTTGCATTATCCCAACCATGAGTTCTCATGTGACATGAGTATGAAAACTCTTTGTTGATCGCGTTCAGTGGACTCATTCTCTATTGAGCACCTACATGCTTGTCTTAGTGCCAGTTACACTAATGACTCGAGACCAGTCACTCTCCCTAAGAGAAGACATAGCACGTATTGATCTTAATGGACTGTCAATGCTCAATTGGCAATCATATGATCAGGAACGTTTAGGATATGTATATGAAAGAGAATGGTCTCATGAATCTAACTTCTTTAGATCACATTCTCCCAATTATATATTCCTTGGACTTATTATTTAAGCATATAACATTTATATGAGACGGCTTTAAACAATAATCTTTGCCTTTTATATTAAACTAGATTAGTTTAACATGTAAATATCCTTAAAGTATCATCATATGATTGGTTTTAGGGCACATTTCTAACACAGAACAAGCCAGAGGGTACGAGGGTCCTCCTCATCGAATGAAGATCATTGCATTAGCCTTCTGAGCTTCATCAACAGGTTTGTCGATGATAGGTGCCTCGATGGTGGCTCTAATACCCTTTGTAGTTAGATGGAGCTTCATGTCTTGAACCGACTTTAGAAAGTTTCTTCCGGAGACTTCTAGAGTGGAGAAATCGAGCTTGTTCAAGTTCGACATGTCCCTAAAATGGAGGGAAAAAACATGATTAGTCATATGGTAAGCCATAAACATATATCGTAGAACATATAGGTTCTATAGACATGTATTGATTTAATTTATGCATGACAACTACAGGTTTCATGTGGTATGTTTTGAATGAAAATTTCAGGTTTCAAAGGTACTAAATTTGAAACTACAGGTTCAATTAGTTTTATGAACAATTAATTCATAATAAGAGGTTCCTGCAAGAAACACAGAATGCAATATACTAATTTAAATATAGTGGATTTGAGGTTCTTCGGGAACTCAAGTGTGAAAGCTTCGTTACTACAAAAGTATGTCAACGGTTCAAAGTATAAAAATAAATTATTGAATCGTTAATATCCAAAAGTGATCTTTAGGTCAATAATTTTGGATTGATTATCAGATTAATGAACTACAGGTCACTTTTAATTAATTCAATAAATCGGGCCATACGGGGTCGATTGTAGAAGCAAAATAGTATTATTAGGTCGAAAATACCATAACCCAAAAAATAGGGCTAGGTTCCGTGAGCAAAAGAAGGGGCTCAGGTTGAGTATGGCTGCAAAAGCAGCCACGGGCCTATTTTTGCAACCCATCAACAAGTGCTAATATAATTGGGGCCAGGGGGCACGGGTTAGGGCCCAACGAAAGTTGGCCTTGGGTTTGCGTGGAAAGGTAAGCCCAGTGAAGGTTGACTTGCGAGTTTGGGTCACAAGGGGCCCAGCCAAGTCCAATGGGCTGTGGCGTAGATCCTACAACCAAGAATGTTGCGACATGCTGATCAGGACGCAAAGGAAAGCTCAACGCCCTATTATTGCTGGCCATGCGGGCCAAGTTCAGAGGGACAAACCCAAGAAAGCTGCGGGCTTCCTTAGAAAGTAGATTAGGGCTTCAGGCCCATCTAGGTTAACCAGGTCGAAGACTTGGAGGTCCATGTGGTGGTTGCAATGCCCAGAGGGCTGCTGCTGTGGTGCAAAAAAAAAAACCCAATTTTTTTTCGAACCAAGGGTTTAAAAACCTTAATTTTCTTTTAATTTATTTGATATACATTGACTCACATAGTCCACATAGCAAATATAATTGTGTAATGCATGAAACAAATATATATATATATATATATATATATATATATATATATATATATATATATATATATATATATATCGTAAGGAAAATATAAACATAGAAGGGTTCATGCATCATGAAGATTTCATGCTTCGTGAATGTTTCAAATATCTTCTTTTATTTTAAGCATACCTAATTAGCAGAAAACAAATATAAGCATTTGATTTTTGTAGAAGATAGCCTCCTACGATCCGTCAATTTCTCAGCTTCTGGCAAGAGCGTACTGATAACATGTCGTATGCTTATTTGATTGAACGATCTTAGGATTTAGAGAGAGAGAGAGAGAGAGAGAGAGAGAGAGAGAGAGAGAGAGAGAGAGAGAGAGAGAGGGGGATAGAGTGATTTAATTGTAAGGTATGTTTGATGGAACCCATTATGCCTTTATTTATAGTAGTATGATAGGCAAAAACTTTTTACTTTAGGATTACAACATTTAATAGGTAATCAACTCCTAATAGGAATATAAGATATATTCTCATATTTACTAGGATTTACATAATCACATTTCTATTTTAAATATGACTGCAACAAATCAGTATTTTTTTTAATTCTAATTAGATTTTTAATGTGTATTTTTGCAGGTTGCATTTGGATTTGATCGGCCCTAAATATCCACTAAGCGTGCCCATATGACTGAATCATGCATTCAGTAGCATTCATATGTTCATCGCAACAAAATTCATCATCACATTCATAAGAATATTCATGGGAGTCAAATTCAACACAAATGCAAGCACAAGATGACGTCCAGGGATACTCACATTGGGGTTGCTGAGGAGACCCCTGTGTCTCTTGGAAAGCCCCTCTCACTCGATCATTCATTCTCACAATTCATTAAAATATTATTTTACATATAAGTTTGAGGGTGGTCCAGGCACAAAGGGGAGCACATTCATCAAGCTAATACGCAGATTGACCTCATGCAAGGATTTTTGGGCTCATGCGTTCATAAATGGAGACCCGCAATATACAGAACACATTCATGAACTTGAAAATATTAGACTAAAACCATTGATGCATGAACGCACTGAAATCAGAAAGCACTACTTTACCAGATTTATGCGAGACATAACCTAATTCGTATTTTAGGCATGCATAAGCAGCACATTTACAAATCTGGCAAGTTCAAGCTCAAATAATTACAGTGATGAATTTTACCTTTGAGGACGTCATGATCTATGAATTTTTGGGCCTCTGCATCACTTCTGGTTTGAACTTGCAAGTACAGCATACACAAGTATCAGATCAGAGAATTTCGTCATATCAATGAGCTCATGCATCAATATCAAAATAAAGTTCATATTACTTTTGGTCATGAAATCTGTAAGAAAACGGGAGGGTGGGTTCAAAAAATTGAAAACCAAAAAAAAAAAAAAACCAAAAACCAAACCGAATTCTTTTGGTTCGATTTCGGTTTCAGTGGTTTAAAACCCAAATCGAACCGAATTAATTAAATTAATATTTTTTATTTTTTATTTAATTATCTGTTTTGGGTATTATTTTTTAAACCCAATTTCTAAGCCCAATGTGTTGCCAAACGGCATATTATTTCAAAGTGTGAGTTGTTAGGATACAAACCTTCCAACAGGCAGAAAATAGGTATGCTACATAGACGATATAGTATGTATCCATCTTCTCTGGATAGTTTAACTCATCAATTGTAGAGATAATAGTCAAAAGCTGCATCAACAGATTATACAAAGTGTCAATCTCACGGGTACTTACAAAAAGAATTAAAAAGAAAAACAAATGGCAAACAAATAGAGGCTCATGCTATAGCAAGAGATACCTTTATCTGGTTAAGTGCTGAGAGTCTTAAACCAGTCATATCCAAAACATTCACACACGTTCCAATATATTGTCCATACTTCATCTTTGCGGAAGTCTACAACAAAAAGGGGGGAAAATCATGCTCCTAAAAGAATTCTTTGTTAGAAAGATATAACTAAACATTCTCAAGTACTGACCAATACAACACGATCTATGTACTCATTCATTTGGATGTGAGACTGGACATAGTAATTTACCTGCAATGACAACGAATCAAACAAGTAAGCATCACCACAAGAATAATAATATCACATAACTGCATACAAACATGCACCAAACTACGTTTTAATAGAAACACGGGAACATAAATCTCATTATTTTAGAAAATTTGTGTATCTGCATGTTAATACATAACCAATGTTATAATATCTTGAAACTCCATGGTATACTTGATGACTCATTTTCTTAGCATTGGAAGTCTCAGTAACACCAAAATATAGAACATTATGCCCATAAATTCTAATGCCTTCTCTCCGATCAGATTTTTTTCATTTAAAAAAAAAACTGAACCGAAAAAAAATAAACCGAACTGAAATTTTGGTTCAGTTTTGGTTTTGGCAAAAAAACCAAACCGATTTGAACCGAACCCAACCCTATTTACCTTGGTGTGCACTGGGAAATTGACTTGACGGGTTGGAGCTTTGATTTGCAGAGACATGGAGATTTGGGAAGAAATGACAGAAATCTAGCTATGGAGGCACAGCTGGGTATTTGCTTTGGGTTCGACAAATTGAGGACCATTGGAAGAATTTGAATGACTAGAGAGCTAAGTAGAGATGGTTTTGGTTTTTGGTCACAGAGAAGGGAGAGACATGAGACCTGCGGCTCTATATTCTTTGAGATAGAGGGCTGAGAGAAATGAGACATTTCTCAATTAATAGAGAGAGAGGCGCTTAGGGTTTCTAAAACAAATCCTCAGAAATAAGAGAAATGGGACATCTTTTAACTTTTATTTTGGAATCCTATAGAGTCAACTACACAGGTGCAGGACGTGTGCATTCCGTGTTTGTTCCAAGAAGGTAGGAAAACTAATGAAAAAGGCTTGAAAAGTTTGAGTTTTAACGATAAGGACAAAATAAAGGATAAAGTGAATAGTACCAGATGGTTCACTGCAAAACTCATATCGTCAGCAAATAGCAAGAACCATTTTCTTGGTTGGGAGAAACTGCAACATATTACTCTGATAATAGCCATAGCCAAAGGAATTGAGTAAGTTCACCATGCATGTGACCAACGAATACTTCATTTCGATATCAAACCTTCCAAGAAAACAAAACTGAATCCCCATCATTCAACAACCAAAATACAATTCAAACTGAAATAACATGAACAAGAGTAATATATTCAACTTCATGTAATTACCGTACAAATTAAAAACTTGATTATTATCTCGATCGTGACACAAAATTAGCATCATTCTTCATGGTTGTCGTTCTCCGAATCCTCTTATCGGCAACATTCTTCATCATGGTGTAAAGAAACTATAAGATATCGAAAAGAGATAATATGAGTTGGACTAAAACATGAAAAGTATTAAAAATGGCGTATCCAATAAACTAAAACTAATTCAAAGTAAATAAGTTCACTTGCCTTGGTTTAATTTGCTGAATTAATCTTTTTTTCTCTTTGAACAATTTTTTGTATCATGTCGACTCCCAATCATCTTACATGTTTGACATTGCCTGCCCTTTTTCTCCTAGGATAACTCAAGACTGCTTTTTATTCTTTTGGAACTACTGAATTTTCCTTGACTATTATCATCCTTTTTTCTACCCTTGGTCTTTGAGATATTTGGATCCAAAAGCAATGTTTGAGAAGCGTTGTCAATAGATTGATTAGGCAAATCACCATAATTTTGTAAATCATTGGTTTGAAACTCAGAAGCTTCTTCATCCGATGCAATATTGACTTCAACTTGAGATAGTTTTTTTTTTACAATTCGTCTAAAACTTCCATGTAAATTGTATATGCCTCATTTGAACATGCTGCACAACAAGCTAATTTAGTAGCTCTACAGCACATATGGCTGAGTCTCAATGCCTCTGCTTGTTCTTGACTATCATTTCTTACCAGTTCTTCTGAATCCATAACCCTAAATTTATTTGCTCCTTGCTTCCATCTTTCCATAATGAAGTGGGATGGTATGACATCAATGTCTAGACGAACAAGAACTTTAATAATATGTCGACAAAGAATTCCAACGAACTCAAAATTTTGGCATTTGCAGGTTCCCTTGTAGGTTTGTATATTGAACTTAACTAAAAATTCTTTAGCTTCACCAATTTTTTTCCTGACCAAATACATATGAAACTGATTGACACTTCTCATATCTTCAACTTTGAGTCGATTGACATGTATCCATTCTTCCTTGAACTTTTCAAACATTTTTTTAGTATAAACTTTAGTCGTTTGCTTCAAAAGGAAGTTATCATCATCCACTATATGGTACTTAAGCTCCAAAACAAAATCTTCAGCACTTTCATTTGTCACAATCTTATTAATAGCTTGCTCATACTTGACAACAAATTCTTTAAGATTTGTCGTTGATGTAATAAAATCATCAAAAAATGCATTGATACCCTCACTACGTCCAGTTGTATTCAACCCAACAAAAAATGTGCCACGATTAAAAACTGGCACCCACGACTCACTTATTTCATAGAGTTGGGCAAGCCATTCATTTTTTTTCCAATTCATACTCCTTTATCAAGTTTTCCCATTGTTGTTCAAATTCCTCTATTTTGTATGTCAACCTAATACACTTTTTCATTGCAATCTTAAAACTTGATTTTTTATAATATATATGTGACAAATTTCAGCAAATTTTTTCTTAATATGCCAAAGGCAAAGGCGATGGCGAGTATTAGGAAATTCTTGTGAAATTGCTACTCCCATTGGCAAATCTTGATTTGTGAGTATAGATACAGGATGACAACCTCCCATAGCTTCCAACCATGTCTCAAATAACCATAAAAATGTTTTCTCTGTCTCATCTTGTAAAATGGCACATCCAAATTGTATTGACTGAAAGTGATGATTTACTCTGGTAAACGGTGCAAACGGCATTTCATATTTGTTTGTTCTATATGTTGTATCAAAACTGACTACATCTCCAAAATAATGATATGCCATTCATGACCAAGAATCCACCCAAAAAAAATTTGGTGCCCTTTCCATTTTCTTCACATTGGATTGCATAAAAGAATTGTGGATTTTCTGCTTGTAGGTAATTGAGAATTGATTGCGCATCTCCTCTTTCTAGCTCTTTATGCCTGACATTTCTTAAATGGTTGTAACAGTCCCTATTATCGAAACCGACATTTTGAGCACCACCAAAAATTGATGGAACTTTACCAATCTGTAAATTTTCTCTGTGAAATGCTTATGTCAACTCCTTAACTACATCATGCATATGTCAATTGGACTTCATCATTATCCTTCGAGATAGGGTAATTGGTCTATGATTGTGAATGTCACTAAAAACTGACACTTTCCACTTGTTAGTCCATTTATCATGAACAACACGCATGATAGCCTCACACCCACATTTAACTGTTGAACAACTTCTCTGTCTTTTCTTCCTTTTTTTCATGTCACATACCTCTTGTTCATCATTATCATTCATGTCATCTTCATTTTCAAACTGCATGTTGTATTTTCCTTGATGTGAATAAACAAATTGTGCATTTGTTACCTCATTTGAACGTCGTCTAGACTTTGATGAAGTTCAAATACGAATCCAAAACCCTTCTTGTCGGCCATAATCTTCATAATAATTTCTTGCCGCTTCTATTGTTTCAAAAACCATACCCATATATGGCGTTTCTAATGCTTGATCAGTTATCTTTGGAGTGTGACAATTGTCTGTGTCACTTAATTCTTGAACTGGTGCTAACTCGACATCCTCAAGTTGAGGATCCATTAAGGCTAAAAAAAACAAACCTGAAAAATTCAGTGCTCTTCTAGTACTTTCGAATTTCACTGTAAATTATCATAAAATTGAATTAGGAAACAATTCAAATAACAGAGTTGACTGGTGTAGTCAAAGATGGCAACTAATAAAAGAGAATGATACAACAAATATTTTAGAATGCAGGAAAGTATAGAATTTTGGGCAGTGAGTAAATCACAGCAGAATTTTATATTTGGCTACATGATTTGTGTCCGTGTTATTCTCTTTAATAACAAGATTATATAGTTCAGATAACAAAATTCAAGAATATAAGTTATATAACAAAATTCAATAACACGATTCAAATAAGAAGACTAATACAACAAAATTCAAGAAGACGATTCGGAGGATATGAATTGAACAGAATTAAGAACATACCGAAGAGCAACAGTTCCAGAGTGGTAACGGTGAGCCTCTTGAAAAGTGGGCTGCAACGGTACTACTTACTGGATAACCACACAATACTAAATCGACTGGCAAAGTTACAAATTTCGTCAGTCGATATTGGTGTTGGATTTTCTGCTCTTGAATGCTTGTTCAGCTTTCTGCTTATAGCGTCACGCATAAGCATCCAACTAGTTAGGGTTTATTCCGTTTTTAAAATTTATTTTTAATTTTCCACATTTTATATTTTTTCAGTTTTAATTTTTATCATTAATATTAGTTAAAATCCACATAAACATTCATGTCATTTAATGAATAGATAAGAACCCTTGGATGTTATCAAATCTAAAGGCTACAAAGAAGTGTAAAAATATTTGTCCTTTGATTCTATCCCTATATATATATATATATATATTGCTTAAGGGGAGGGATCTCCATTTTTCTAAAAAAATGGGGATACACTTCCTACCGTTGGATTTAACTTTAATAATATTGTGTGGTTGAGATTGTGTGGCCTGTGTTTTAATCTCAACCACACAATTTCATTAAAGCCAATCTAGCGGTGGGGAGCATGTCCCCATTTTTTTGAAAAAAATTGGGATCCCTCCCCTCTTAAGCAATATATATATATTGTTGTATGACTACATATTATCCTTTGCAGAAGCAAAAGGGTACGGACTCAAAATTTGTAGAAAATCTGATAGCCATGTAAACATCCTCGGAACTCTAACTTGCGGACCACGGATACTTTCTTCTTGAAAGTTGTTCGTCCGCTCAGTATCTACAACACTTCAAAATTTTAGAAAACTTTAACAGTGTGATCGTCGTAGATGTCTAAAATACCAAACCAGTTTCCAATTTCTGCAAAAAACTGGAGAGCCACCTTATGAGTACCAAAACTCCATTTTTGGTAGCTCGGATCAAAATTTCTTCTTCATGAAAGTTGTTCAGTATCCTCTTATCCATATCATACTAAAATTTGAGTTAAAACTAACGGTTTAATCTCCTCATAAATTGCAGGCACTACTTTTGATTCCAAAATTTATAGGAACCGTTTTGATTCTTTCAAAACTTACTGAAAAAAGACTTAAGACTTGTGAAAATAAATAAAATAAAAGTAATAAAACCAAAGGTTTTTTGGAGTGGTACGTTGCACCATGTGAAAAAAAAAAAAGAAAAAAAAAGGGGGGGAAAGGCCAAAAGGCTTTGAATGGTGCATGTGACCCGTTATTAATAATCGGTGTGCGCATACGTGTGAATAGGATTATGAGGAAAATAATACACAAAGTGCCCACAACACTTCTCCAAAGATTTCTGGAACCACCATTTTGAAAAGAAAAATATATATATTTCATGTTATTGTTATTTATGTGAATGGTGTTGGCTTAGAATCCTTTCACAAGTTCTATTTACTTTAAAGCAATTTATTTATCATAGACGGTTTTACCGCCTCCTGCTTTAAGTTTTGATTTATGTGAATTGTGCTGAATTAAAGCCCTTGTCACAAGCTTTATTTACTTAAATGTAATTTATTCACTATGATTGGAATTACCGCCTATTGCTTCAATTTATTTATTGTATTTTTTTGTTACGATGAGTATAACAAGGACTTGAAGTTCCTTGATCAGATCAGAACCTACAATTTCTTGATCCTCATAACATAAAATGATTGGACTTGAAGTACCATCATGCAAAAAAAATGGGGCATGAAGTCCCTAGATCCTCAAGATCATAGCATGAAGTTCCTTGATGAGTACCTTAAGTTTGAAGAGTCGGAGTGCCACAACTTAATTGTAATAAAGGCCATAAGAGTATCAGTCTACAGACTATTAAATAAGGACCAGAAGTTCCTCATGTCCATACTCAAAATGGTTTAGCAGAAGCATTTATTAAGTGTATGAAATTGACTACACGCGCTCTGCTCATGACAACGAAATTGCCAAGTTTTCTACATGGGGACATACCATGTTACATAGTGCATTATTAGTTTGGTTGAGACATATTGCCAACCATTAATACTTCTTAGTATAACTCATGTTTGGGCACTAACCAAACATTACACATTTACAAGTTTTTGATTGTGTTATCTATGTGCATGTTGCACTGTCACAACGTACTGAACTGAGGCATCATCGCAGATTGAGAATTTATGTTAGATTTGATTCACCATCTATCATTCAATATTTGGAATCCTTGACTGGGGATATGTTTACCGCGTGGTTTACGGACTATTATTTTGATAAAACAATTTTTCAGCCATTAGAGGGAGAAAATATCGTTCCAGAAGAATGATGAGAAAAAAATGTTCCAAAAGAACGAAGCAATCAATGAGAAAATGAATTAAGAATAATTGAATGATGCAACGAAAGTGATGAAATCATATATACTTGCTGCAAATATGCCTATAAGAATTAATGTCCCTGTTTGACAAAATAATGTGGCAGCAAATGATTTATTTATTACACGTCTGAAGCGTGACAAACCCTCAGAGTCAAAAGGTTTAGTCCTTCAAAAGAAGAAGAATATGGCAATACTAAACTATTGCATTCCCGAAGCATAATTGTTGCATGCCGGAAGCATGACAGTCGCCACATAGATATATGTCCCAGAAAGGACAATCCGCGGACATGGGAATTTTGATTTCTCGTGCATGAAGCATAATAGACGTATAGGTTCCAATGACTCAGCTACCATAAATGGAGATTAAAATTCCAGCTCTATAACGCTCAAGAGAAAGTTATGATCCGCATTCTCTAAATTATGACTATCCTGGAAGAGATAGTGTAATGCCCTTGAAGAGGCAATGGATATTCAAAGAAATGAAAAGTTTAGTAATGCCCTTGAAGAGGTAATAGACGTATAGGTTCCAATGACTCAGCTCCCATATATGGGATCATGGATTGATGATAACAAATGGTAATTTTAGTTTTTACAAGTAGCTAATAAATTCATCAATGAGTTGTGTTGATATTGAGTCCCATTCTTTTTCCCATCGATGAAAGGAAATATTATTGGCCAAAATTGGAGAAAGGCAATTCCATTACAATTTTGTAGAAACGTAGAAAAATGGACCTATATATTTGAATATAATACAAATAGCCAAAGGATGTTAAACCAAAGAGGTTACATATAGGCATTTGTAATACAGTGAAATATACTAACATGATATGACATAAGGTTACTAATTGAAACCTGAAATTATACTCCTGTAAACAAGTTTATATGAATGGAGAATTATATACGAAGGGTTGTGAGTCGTCCACATCATATCTCCATAAGTAAATCCCTCAAGTATACATGGAAGCAAGTTGCTCTGTATAAATTCCAAAGGAGAATGTGTCATTAAGTGTAGAAAAACCCTGAAGGATTCAAATTGCTTGAAGAAAGCCCATGAAGGGTAAAGCATAAATTATGTACTCAATACCAATGGATGGCATAAATTGCCTTAGTAAGTACTATCATTATGATATTGTTGCAACATACTAAAATCTATTGCAAGAGTCGATGATGTTAGATTGGAACTCCTGAAGAGTTTAGAAAAATTATAAAGTGTTGACGGAAATATTGTCATGAGTTGCAGATCGAACAACATGACAACACGAATATTATCCATGATGTTTATGATATTAAAGAACCATATGGATTGAAGATTATGAGTTGAATACTCAAATGATTTAGACACTAAGAACGATCATTTATCTTTGTGAGGGAAAAGATAAATTGATATTTGGTCAAGAAGTACCACATCTTAGTGAAATATATGTTTTATTGTATTTAGCACAATACAATGAATAAGATGAAGCATTTCCTGTGAGGCACAATACCAACATATAGGTATTGAAATAAAATGAAGTTTCTTTATTGATATCTCCAGGATATTACAGACAGGTGCATACACATGAGTTACAATTATGAAAGAAAAAAAATAGAAATGAGCCTTCACTAAGGTTGCTCATGTGAAGCCACAGTACTTGGCAGAACCTCAGAAGGATGAGGCACTGAAGATTAATCATGAGATGCTTCAGTACTTGGCGAAACTCCAGAAGAAGAAGCACCAGAGGTTGATTATTTAAAGCCTCAGTACTTGGTGGAACTCCAGATGGCTTAGATAATGGATGTTTTTGGAATAGAGCCATAAACCTCTGATGGTCAGTTAGGATCCGACTTTCGAATTCCTATAGCTGGTCAAGCTTTCTTTTCATAGTTATCGAATAATTATTTGCAAGCATGAGTAGCTCTCTACTCTTGTTCTTGAGCCTTCTGATCTCTTGTTTAAGACTTGTCACCTCAGCCATTAAATTTTCAACTTGGTGAGTTCGAGCAAATAAACGTTGGCTCATGTTGGATACAAAGTCCGCACATTGAATGTTGAAAGTTAAAGAGTCTTGAACAACCAATCCATCAAACCGTTTTAAAAGTATTCTATTATCCTTGGGAGTGAGAAGATTTCTAGCTACCATTGTAGCAGTTATGTCATTTTTCATCACAGAGTCCCCAACCATTAGATGACCATTAGCAGATAAGAATGATGGGTGACATATGTTGTCTTAAGAAGACATGTTTGCATCTTCCATAACATTCAAATTAAAATGACGGTTAGATGGGCAAGCCATTTTCAAAAATGAGGTCAGATGAAATCTCAGAAGTGCAAGAAAGGGAAAATTATACAGGCAACAACTTTTTGATCGTACTCTCAAACACAATTGATGTCTCTATAAAAAAGAAGCAACATGGCCACTTGTTCAAAATCAAAGAGGCACCGCTCTCAAAATTTCAAAAGCCAGAATCAAATTCGTCTTAGATACAATCTCAGTTTTTTAAATATCGCGTGCAACTTTGTCAAAGATATCAGACAAAGTTGAAAATGCATGAATCTTACTGTTCTAATTACACTACAATTGCTAACAAGAGTAAGAGCACACCACCATTATTTGCTATTTAGAAATTCTTATATGTGTCGACATCCATCTTCTATGGCAAGGCAGACCTGAAAAATATCTAAATCTTCCTCCTCTCTGAGAATGCATCTTCAACAAAGCATCTCGAAATACTCAGTTTTCTTTCTCTCCGAGAATACCTCTTCAAAGAAATCACACCAGAGTAAGGGTATCTCATATCATCAGGGTCGAAAGCAAGGCTGCCAAGCATGATGAGTCGCTAAGAAGTGATGTTCTGAAGGACCATTCAAATGCAAGGGTTGTATTCTACTCCTGCATCAGTGGACAAATAGTGCAAGAGAAGAAGTCACACCTGCATAAGGGAAAACCAGGAAAAATACTACTTCTGCAAGGGGAACAGATAAGGCAAGCGAAAATGATACATTGAAGCATGTGGAGACAAACACAGCAAAACACGTGCCGATTCATCCCCAATGGAGTCGAAGATTACTTGTCGCGTGGAACTGTTCGTGGTCCTATTTCAGTCAAGAACAAGTCCCAATGCCCTTGAAGGAATCACAAGTCTGATTCAAGACCAAAGTCCACCACCCTTGAATCAAATTTAGCTCCAAATAAAAAGAGCAAATTCAGACCTTTGGAGAAAGTCTAGCAGAAGATCCTCCAGCCCAGTTCAAGACCAAGCCTGTGGAAAGTCAACAAGCACAACAGATATGTTACTACTCATCAGGGGGAGCATCCAAAACAGATCAAGATTTTAACGAGTCAATCAAAGATTTGTAGCCATGTAAAGGGGAGTGTTGTAAACAATATGTGGATAGCCCACATGAATAGTTTGTTCCTATTCATCCAAAAGAAAAAAAATCAAATGAATTACTATTCATTCACATTTTTCACTATTCATTTGTGGAAATTTTGTAAAGTGAATAGTGTTGCTGCACTAATTTTTTTCCTATAAAATGAAAGCATACAGAGAAAGAAAACAAGAGTAGTGTAAGACTCACAATAGAGAAGAAGGAAGGAATTGGAAGAGAGGAAGACCAAATGAGAGAATAGAGAGAGTTATCTTTGTACTCCTATTATTCCAAATTATAATGAAAGCACTACTGCTACCTAGAAGACGTACTCCAGTCACACTGACTGTAGTGGAATCTCGTAAATTTTGTGTCTTACTTATTTATTCCACTGCACATACTGTCGATTTTGCAACAATGAATTATATTTTGAAATTTGCACATTCACACCGACATGGTTTGTGGGTAGTGAGAGTGAAACACTTACTTTTAGTCTAAGTGTATTTTAATTTTTATTCTTAATAAAGTAAAGTTTAGTATGTGTTATAAAGTAATAATTATTTCACCTAAGGCTTTACTTAGTAACCGGGCTAGTCCTACCTAATCAGCAATGATTCTCAAGTCAAACGGTAGAGTTTTGGCATGGAGTAGGGTGGTTAGTTGGTTTCGTAGCCCTTTCAGCTTGAGTTAATAAGTCCTTAGGGGTGTTCTACATCTAGTGCCCTAAAGCTCGAGTGGTTTGGGAGTCATTGACCTAAAGCTCGTTACATGGGTTAGATTGAAAGCTTAAGGGAACTGGCATTGCACTACCACTACTGTTACTAGAAAAAAAATGAAAAAATTTGAAAAAGAAAAAATATGTGAAGCTGGTGTGTGAAGTATGAATGAAGAAGACGAGTGGTAAGGGTTTTAGTTGAGTCTTTTTAACTTTGTTGGTTCACTTTACACCAAAGGAAGTTCATGAATTCTTTTCTAATTGATTCTAAATGGCTTGGACTCTGTGGTGGCATTGGTTAGAACTGTTGAAAAGATGTTCTGATTTTTTAAGTTGTCTATGGATTGAAACTTGAAAGTGAAAATATTGTTTTAGCTAAGTTTTGCTCAAGTTTTTAGTTTGTTAGTTATTGCTTTTGTTTTTGAGTTTTTGTTTTGCTTGAGGACAAGCAAAAAGCTAAGTTTGGGGGTATTTGATGAGTCGATTTTATACTATATATTATTCTCTATTCTTGGTATTTTTTTGTTATTATTTTGGTGAGATTTTGATGTTTTACTAAGTGTTTTTATTGTAGGACATGCAAACTTGTTCTGAGCATAAAGTATTCAAACGGTGAAATTTTTTAGTGATTCCAATTGAAGCGGGTTTGTGAATCTGTCAAGAAGGTTGTTTCAAAATTTCATACTTTTATCTCGAAGCATCTGATTGTGGCGAATTAGTTTATGCCAAGCGTGCAATGCAAGCAGATTGGGCTGCAAAGCTTATTTGAGACTTTTGGGCTGGAAGATGATGGATTTTGGATTCGGTCTCTTTTGAAACTTGAAGAGGAAGTCCTAATCTTTAATTTGAGTCGTTTTGGACTTATTTTGGAGCCTTGAAGGTCCATAAACGTAGCTATCTCTTTGATGAGCAGATTTCCTAGTCATAATAGGAATGTAATTTCTAGTTATCCTTTTGTTATTTTATTTCCTAGCTTTTAGATAAACTTCTCTATGAGGGTTTTAATTGTGAGTGGTATAAATAAGGATTTTTAGCTATTAGGGTTCTGGGGGAACACAACATTGAGAGAAAGGAGAGGCATTATTTTGGAGAACTTCAAACTTTTTACATACAAAGTGTTTTCTTTCCATGTTCTCAATAATATTTTATTTTATAGTTGTTCGTAACTAATTTCTGTTCGCTAGGGCGAAGCCATGAACCTTAGCATGAATATGTAATTTTATTAATTTGCTTATAAATGGATGCATGCTTGCTTTGAATTATTAATCACCGCGATTAAACTATCTAATTGTCTTAGTGATTCGCAACCATTAGGGTTTTTAGACAAGTAATTTGATACAATTTATGTTGGAACCTCACCCTGAAATTGAGGAGGGCTTCTTGTGATTAGTAATTGTAAGTTCATTTACGACGAACATCACGCCTCTTAAGGGTTGCATGGTTTTTTAAAGGGTTTTCACAAAGTTTAATGAGTCTTGCATGTTTATATTTGATTTGAACATCACAGACGGATTGCATGTTAGATATACGTTTTCGCTTGAACATCACAAGGAAAATTTGTATTAGGAAAGCCTAACCTTCAATTCATGTATGTGGAAATTCGTAAGTAATTGGCAAAATTGCATAGGATTGTTAATGGTGACTGTACAACCCTAGTGTTTAAATTGTTTTCCAAAACCTTTGTCTTTTGCTTTCTTTACTTTGTCAAATTTTTATTTAATTATTTTAAATTCCAAAATCAACCTTTTCGAAACTTTGTTCTAAATAATTAGTTAAGAATCAGTTTAAATACAAATTATTCATTCAATCCCTGTGGAAAACGACCTTACTTGAGTTGTTATACTACGATAACCTTGTACTCTCACAAGTATTTTTAAGTGTTTTTATCCCTACTTTTGTAGATGGTAAAAATCCTATCAATTAACAGAATTTTTAGTACATGTATGAATATGCATGATTCACATGTACTATGGGATTTTTCACAGCTTGATCAGGCAAAAAGAAGCCTCACGAGTGCTTTTATCTTGATTAGCATATATGTATGAGTGTAATCTTGGTCCAGCATTTACGGAGGACTAAATATTAGAGATGCTTCAAATTAATTCACAGGTACTTGACTTAGAATTAGTTGCTAAATCTCAAAAGCCTAGATCCCAATTGATGTGTGAATGTTGCTTTTGTTCGACACATGTTGAAGGGATTTTTGGTATACTCCAGGGTATTCTACATTTTATGGATTTTAATTGAATTTCAACACATGATTTACAACCTTTAGGTAGCAGAACGATCAGAACAAAAATCCAAAATTTTCCTCTTTTAAATTAATGTTTCTCGCAAATTGAAAAAAAAAAAAAAAAAAAAAAAAAACCGTTGCTAGAATCAGTTTCCAGAACAAATACATACAAATAAATTTACTATTTGTACTAGAACGGACACATAATTATTATTATTTTTTCTGGAACAGCACTTAATTAAAACTAAAAGACCCCCTATAGCAATTAAAATTATTTATATTAGTGACAGTTGACCCTAATGTCAATGCTACTATACCCAACTTCTTTTATCTCACAAATATGAGTTAATTCCACAACTTCGTTATTCTCACACTACAAAAAAAAGGGGCCAAGAACAAAAAGATATGTGCCCTTTTCATTTTCATTGTACACAAATATATATTTGTGCTTTTTAAATTTCATTGAGTACCAAAATATCTCAAATGTGCCCTTGAATATAGGGCACATTCGTTGGTGTCCAAATTGTGCTTATTAAAATTTGTGTCAATATTTATAATTATAATAATTATACTTTTTTTATTAATTTACATGCGCACAAGTAGCCTTATTGCGCCCTTTGATTTAAATTATTTAATTTTATAGACACAATTGTCGTGTCTTACTCCAACAGTCTGAGTGTAAAATTTTATTTTAATATTCTTTCTCTGTTGGACGTTGGTCTGTGGGACCCACCCACGTGACCACTCTCTCAGTTCCTCTTCCCCTCGTAATCATCAAACTCAAACACTCCATCTCTCTCTCTCTCTCTCTCTCTCATTTGTAAAGTTTTTCTATCAATCATTTAAATATTTTATTTAATTTTCCACTCTTAAATCGTGTGCCTTGATATTGGTTTTGTCATCCCTTTTATATTTTTATTTACTTTTCTTTCTTTCTCCGGACCATATTTTCCTCTCCACATTAAAACTCACCCTTTATCACTCTCACTATCTACCATTTCACTTCTTTTATCAAAAAACCATTTCAACTTCAACTAGGGGTGAGCGCGGTTTGGTTCAGTGCAGTTTTGAGTGAAACAAAAACCAAAACCGCAAGTTTTTGTGGTTTGATTCGGTGCGGTTTTGAAGGCAAAACCGAAATGAAACCAAACTGTTTGGTTCGGTTTGGTGCGGTTTCAAACGGTTTCGGTTTGGTTTTTAAGAAAAAATGTACAAATTTAACATATTAAAAAGCATTTCCCAATAGTAATAGGAAAAAGACATTTTTTATGTAAACAATTAGCATGTTGCATGCAATTATGATGTTAAAACATGTTTGTGCAACAAAAGGGTGTCCCTTACAATATTTTTCATAAAACAAGTTAAATAAATTTGAATTCATTAAACGTGAGCGAAACTTTCATACTAGAATATGTGATATCATGCTTCAAATAAGTGAACTTCATTAGATCATTGTTCGACTCTTGATAACAAGATTAGTCCACCCTTGTATATATATGTGTGTGTGATGGTATAAAATAACAAAGGTCCTTCAAGTTAATGAACGAAAGAAAGTGATGAATGATGATATTTTAGTGTGGTTGAGTCCATACTAAGTGTATGGATTCTAACAAACGACCAATTAAAACATGAAATATAATATGGATATTTTATTAAATGTTTATTAATATTTGTGGTGCGGTTCGGTTTCGGTGAGGTTTTCAAAAGCCAAAACTGAAACCAAACCATTTTCTATGTTGCGGTTCAGTTTCAAAACCAAAACCGCAAAACCAAACCGTTCGGTGCGGTTTGATTTAATTCGTGTTTTGGTTTCAGTTTTCGGTTCTAAGTGCCCACCCCTAACTTCAACCACTTTAATCAGGCCGCCACCACCACCAACTGCTTAACCTCGTTCCTACATGTCTTCCAGACCCTGAGACGAGGATAGAAAGCGTGGTTTGGAACTTAACCCGAGGGCCCATGACCTCTGTTCGAACTCAGAGGTTTTCCGGCGAAATTCCGCCATACACGGCCAAGGTAAGTCTCGGGATCACCTTGTTTCTCTTCCTTTTGATGTCCTGGTGCAATTCCTGAGTCTACATGCATGATTGGTAGAGTTTTGGTGCAAATCCAACTCGAGAAGCATTTCCCTAGTTTTTCTGGCGAAACCCGCGACCTTATAGGCCGTTTCCCGGCCAACTTTGGACACTGCTGGGGAACCAAAATGGTATATTTCTAATCCTTGTCTTCCCAGCTTCATTTCGACCGCTAGAATGTTGTGTTTGGTTGAGAATTGACCCAAAATGAACACAATTAGAATCTAGGCATTTCCTTTGTTTGTTTGTTTTTTTTTTTTTGTCTATTTTTTAACAATTTTTATTTTTGTATTTGCTCCCACAAGAAACTGAAGGTCAACTCAATTAAGAGTTTTTGTTTTTTTTTGTTGAAATTTTTTGCATACTTATGCACATAAATTCATAAGTTTGAGCTATACTTTGGGAGTACAAGCTTGATGGAACTCTGCTTGTGTGAATGATGAATTAGTTGTGGAGCAGTGAAGATGGGATGACCAAAGCTTTCTGAGGAAAGATGCAATTATGTAGTAATGATTGTTTTGGAATATTTTTAAATTTAGGGATAAAACACGTAAAATGTTTGTTTTTAGTTTGTAGGGTGTTTCACTTTTAATTTTTAATTTTTTTAATATTTAATTGATAGGACACAAACAAAATTTGTGGTAAGATGGATGGGAAAGCCGTCTGACAACCTCGTCAGAACAGAGGCACAAAAAAGGACAAGGATTCTCTACTCTCTCACTTTTCATGCACTTCCATCTTCTCTTATTTGTGCAATCACGGTTAAGCCACGTCAACATTTTATATTACTGTTGTTTTTTGTCTTATTATCTCTATAAAAAATCAATATAAAATGTTGACGTGGCTTAACCGTGACCGCACAAAAGGGGGAGGATGGAAGTGTATAGGAAGTGGGAGAGTAGAGAATCCTTGTCCCACAAAAAAAAAAAACCATTGTTTGTGCTCAACTCTTTGAGCACTAAACGTCATATTGTGCCATTTGGTCAAACGTAACACCCATAAAGGGTACAGATAGAAATATAGTTGATGCACTGTTGCTATTGGTCTATGCGCACAATTGTTGGTGCTCTTTGGTCTCAAAGGGCACAGATAATTTATTGTGCGCAGTGCCCATATTTTTTGTAGTGTCTGAATACTCAATATTTATGATATGGTATAACAACTAAAAAGTTGAGAGAAAAAGTTTGATACAAGTAACTAAGGATGAATTATATCATAGCGTTGGAGCCAATTTTTCATGACTGGCATTTTTGCAAACACTTTCCTCTTGTGCTTGATCCCAAATGGAGTGACCTCTTTATCACACACATCCAAACCATGCCAAACATGGCGCGGCAAGTACCTGCGGAAGTAGAAGTAATTCGAGCTGAGATGGGAGTGAGACCCCTGCAAAACATGGACTTGTGCAAAACCAGGTCTCCAATCATCAGTTCCAGACAGTTTGAGGTAGAGGTAGCAGACTGGCGAGTCGACACATTGGCCCTTCACTTGGAACTCATCCACCACGCAAGCTTGAAATGGTTTTCTGGGAACGTCGTCAAGGACGTCAGGCTCTATCGGATCCACCCTTCTTATGTGCTTGGAGTTTAGGTGGTGAACCACAATGTCATTAGAGTTTGTGTCACCAAATCTCAGGCTTATGTGGTTTGAGGTTTCGGCACCTTTTGTGCATGTTGTTTCAATTGTAACTGCGTACGTACAGTTTTCCTACATAATGTCAAAAGTGAGATTATTTATTTCATCTAGCTAGGTGTTATCAGTTAAGTGTGGTACAAATACTTTTGATAAATTGACTAAAATGATAATTATGAATCAAATCAATTACTGAGGAAATATCAACGACATAATGATCAAATATTGACAACATACAAAAAAAGTTGATCATAGATCAGCAATTAAGATTTCAAAAAGCGATCATTTTTACCAACTTCTGATGTACTTTTTGTATGCAAAATAGTAATTAGAATGCTAATTGATTAACAAGCAAGTTTTCTAAGCTAATACTAGAAAAACAAGTGCATTCAGTGCAAAACAATAATTAGAATAGAAGGCCACACACAAAAATAAGGTTTCTATACAAACATGCCGATCATTGTTCATCCACCACCAAATTAGAGGCACATGCACAATAACAAGCAAATTCTAGAATAATTTTCAATCAGCTAGTGTGTGTCTATATGAATGTTGCATCTTCATCACCTTGTTTATTCTTGGTGCGAGACTTTCACCTCCGGCCAATAAAGCAATCAGAAGCACACAGCATATTAACAAGGAAGGTCTGCAATTCTGTGTTGCCATGTGTTGTCCTTCTAGTGTGCTAAAACAAATCAAATCATCGTTAATTGGCCAGTAAATGTTTATTATCACTATCAAGGTATGTATACAATTTATAGACACCACTCCAACGCTTCATATTCTTTGCTTGGCAAACTAAGAAAGGCATATTCTTAAACTGTATATGTGATCTAGTAGATCATATTTCATGTTTTTTCTGTACATCTAGACGTATGAATCAGGTTTCCTTGACTTCTACTTATACCATGCATCTGCTTTTTTACCGAGGTTGATTACCCGGGTATTAGAGCAAAGCATCTTTTATTAGTGCTATTCTCCTTTATATACAGTGGGTACACGCATTTTTTGGACACACATTTTGACATACATGCCCACTTTATATATTTTAACAATTTAAATGTCTATCTTTTAGGTCTTCTCTTAAAGAATATCTTACCGATAGCCACTCAAAACTGAAATCATATGACCGTTGCATTAAATGATAGTCATTTTAGTGTTTTTTTTTAACCATATCTGTCTATTTTCTTCACTACAAATGAATATCTTGGTACTCTTGAATTTGTTTAAATTTTTACAAAAATAATATATGTGTGTATATATATATGTGATGAATTAAAATATAAACGTTCGGATTAATTTCTATTGCGTGTAAAGGAGCGTTAATTTCTTCAATTTCAATTCATACCCAACTGTTATCTCTTCTCCCTTAAGCAAAATTGAAGAATTTTAATCAAGGGCAGAGTCAACCTGGAGCTAGGTGGGCTTCATCACTTAGTGAAAATTATCCCACCCCACCGAACTAAAATTTGTCTACACTCTACCTTAACTCCTTAGATGAATCAAGTCTCTGTATATAGTCGAAAACAGGGAGAAATTTGTCTTCTAAAAATTATCCTTCGTCTCAGTATAAGTCCGAAATCAAACTAACATCCCTCACCCAACAATGACGAAACCTTCAACAATCATCCCCATCTAAGCACTTCAAGAAATTGTAAGACTCATGTGAGTATCATTCAGTTACTTGGACGATAAGCAACTTGTGATTCAAGTTGACTATCGACCTAATTATATGGAAATCTTGATATATGGCTAAAATTTGGAGTCTTAATACACCTTATTTGGGAGGACTTGTGTTGATAACCATGATAAGAAACCTAATTGATATTAAAGAGTTATGGTGAACCCTAACTACTCTAATATAGGCGTATATATTAGTAGGGAACCCTAACTACTCTATATATATTAGGTTGTTTCTGCACTCAGTGCACCGGTTCCATCCTGAAGCAATAAACCCTATTTCATTGCGTGAACATTCTTGGCAGTGAGTAGAGAAGACATCTTTCTCAAAACCTACCATCATGTCTTCCATTCCAGGTTAGAGTCAAGTTAATATGCATGCATACTAGTATGACTATTCGACTGTGGTCTTATTAGTACATGTTGCGTTAATTCCATACTCTTGGGTTTTAAATAAACACTAGCTACCTTTTTCTTATTTTATTTTTCCAATTAAACTCACTTAAAATAATGTGGGCTAAAATAAAACAAAAGTGAGTGTATAAGGTGCTCACTATTGAGTACTTAAGTTTATCCATCTTTGTCGATGTCCATGGACGAGACCACAAAATCGACAAATTAGTATTAAAACCAAACAATGATGTGCAAACTAAGATTCATGAACTTTATGCCTGACGATGTCCGTGCATGTTTCACGACTGTAGGAGTTGAGAACGAACCACAAATTATAAATTAGAGAAATATTAACAGCTAGTTGGTTAACGTAGAGATATTGAGATCAAGAAAATAATTAACTAAGAACAAATTAATCTGATATCTGCATAGACAAACCTAAAACCTGTAGTAGGTGCACCAGCAGGGGTAGGTCTAGTGAGCCTGATAACGTACGACGATATATTATATATATCGACATGATCAGTACATACAATGAAATCTTACCATCCACCGTCGATTTCGATCACGACATTCAGTGATTGCATAGCTACCTTTGCTTAACACAAAATCACGTCAAATGAGGTTTCCCCATCGACACTATTCATCCCATGAGATGATGAATAATTAAAAGAAAGAATATTATTAATAATTGTAACAACGACAGCTTCATATGGCAACCTTTTAATCTGATTTTTAATTACGATTAAACACTGAACGTGAGATAAGTTGCATTGCATGTGGAATACATGAGGTCTAAAACTTGCGTTTGAATAAATTAACCTACAGAATTGTCCACGATATAATAAGATATATAATTTGGCTTTTAGAGATAAGGGCTTAAATAAGATGATTATTTGAATACACCCAAAAGGTTTTCTATATCTAAAAATGATCCTTTATTGCCAGTACTACAGTCTAGTGATATTTCTCTTCACTTGTAAGTAAGAGTTCTAGGTTTGATTCTTGCCAAAGGCAAATTTGAATCACATTATTTTTAACTCATTGAAAGACTTAGCCTACTCCTCCACCCCTAGTGTAAAAATATCGTTCGTTAAAATTAAAAAAAAAAGATTTATATAAAACCACAGGTTTTACTACTATTTACAAGAATGCCATCTTTATTGTCTACAATGTAACCTCCACCATCAAAGTTAAAAAATGTAACCATAGATTCATTATCAACCATAAACGCAATCCCCATTTTCATAGTCTATATAACAACCTACTTTTTCTTTTTTCTTTTTTTTTTTAATTTTATATTTATTCAAATTTGATATTGTGTGGAGATTGCTATTTTAGGTCCGATAGTTTTGTGGTACGGTCATTTAGGTAAGTTATATAGTTTAGGTCTGATAGATTCGGTACTGTCAATTTGGTACGATTTGTACTTTTTATGTTTTAGTTCACTAGGTTCAATAAATTAAGTCCGATAGATTAGGTCTAATAAATTAGGAGATTAGGTCTGATAAATTAGGTATGTTATACAGTTTAGGTTCAATATATTCGGTACGGTCGATTAGGTACGATTTGTATTTTTTATGTTTTAGTTTACTAGGTCTGATAGATTTGGTACAATCAATTTGGTACGATTTGTATTTTTATGTTTTAGTTCATCAGGTCTGATAGATTCAGTACGGTTAATTGGTGCAGTTTCTATTTTTTATGTTTCGGTTCATTAGGTTTGGTTAATTTGGTAAGTTTGTATTTTTTTATGTTTTAGTTCATTTGGTCCAGTAATTTTTGTACTATTGACTCGTTAGGCCTCATACATTAGTTATAATTTACAATATGCTTTTCAATTTGTTTGCGGTTGAATCCCTAAAAAGGGTAATATAGGCAAACTAAAAATACAATAAATTCATAAAAATGTAATTAAATATGACATGGAATATAATATATAAGCTGGACACAAATCAAAGTATTATTTTTAGTTTTTCATCTTACATACGGTATTATTAGAAACACAATTTTTCTACATATTAAAATGGAGTTTTCTATAATAATTAACAATAGAGCTATTTAGACCACGAAGAAATTCTAAAAAAATATATGCGAAAATTAGAAGGGGTTAGAACTTAGGGCCGTAGGGGAGAATCTAAATGGGGATTGTGGATGCAAATTTCCGCCTTTTTCTTCTTGGATAAAATTGCACATACAAAACAATTAACACCTTAGGTCAAAGCCAAGAGCCTCACGCGCCCACGAGGATTTGGCCGAAAAACCTCTTATGTCAAAGTTAGAATTTTGAGGGAAAAGTTTTTTGAGAATTTAGAGAATTTTGCAAAAGGATTCAACTCGGTTTTTTGGAGAAAATGGGGTGGCATTTATAGGATGTGGCCGGCCCTTTTGGGAGAGATGGGAATTGGCCACTTTAGTTGTTTTTTGGGTGTGATTCACAATTCATTGGCTAATTAATGAATTAATTGAGTAATAAATCAATTAATTAGCCAATTAATATAATTTGAAAGAAATAATTTGGGAGTTACCTTGTGATGGAGATTTGATAAGGATGGATGAAATAGGTTTTGAATAAATACATATTTTAATCACTTTGGACCTTGATTGAGCCGTGATTGTCCGTTGCTTACACGTAGAAGCTTCGGTGTGCCTCGAGGGTAATTTTGTCCTTTTAACCCTAGAATCCACGTGTCGCCTCCATAATTTTCTTGATTATTTTTGGCTCCACAAATGCCCCTACACCTATTGGGCTGCTCGTAGGAAAGGGCAGCAGGTGTAGAGATCTTCAACTTTGATGCAAATTCCCACTTAGACTTGGAATTAGATTCTTCTAGGAAAGGGAAATAAATCGCCTCCAAAGCCCATTTAAGTCTACCTTAAGTAGGGGATTAAATTAACTTCGGAGGGTAATTATTTATCCCTACAAGAAGGAGAGAAAACTAGACGATATTTGTTCCCTCTCACCTAGTACTCTTCTTTGCTTGCCCGTGCAAAGAACCGTCCGTTGATTTCTTGTCTTCTTCGCACCGCACCGATGTAAGAAAAAATTAATTATCCTTGTCTTTTTCTTGGGTGGTGCTACCATGGGTCAACCATCGGGTGGGTGTGGTATGTCGGCTGGCAAGGTCTAGTAGTCGACTTGCCATGAGCCAAGGAGATGGTGTGGTGGGGGCCATTGCTTGTGCTGTTCGGCTTGACTGAAGCCAAGGATTGGCTCGGCATGAGCCACGGTTTGGGCTGCCTCGTCTGGACTGCTTGCCAAAAATAAGGAAACTGCTTGAGCTTGATTTCTCAACTGTCGTAGATGGAACAGTCAAGGATGGAGCTGCTAAGATCAAAGTTGCTAAAGATGAAGTGTCAAATGAGCGAACTGTTGAGTGCAAAGTGGCTGCTGCCCCCTAATCATTTGATGTCTAGTTGGTCTTCAAGCATTCAAGAGTTTACCCAGATAGGTGTCGGGGAATTAGTTTACCCTCTCGCATTGGAGAGCAATTAATTTACCATCTCGCACTAAAGAGCAATTAGTTTAACCTCTCGCACTAGAGAACAATTAGTTTATCCTCTTGCACTAGAGAGCAAACCCAAATAGGTGTCGGGAAATTGGTTTACCCTCTCGCATTGGAGAACAATTAGTTTATCCTCTCACATTAGATAGCAGACGGATAGGTGACGGGGAATTAGTTTACCTTATCGCCCTGGAGAGAAATTAGTTTATCTTCTTGGACTGAAGAGCAGACTCGGATAGGTGTCGGAAAATTAGTTTACTCGCTCGCACTGAAGAGCAATTAGTTTACCCTCTCGCACTAGAGAGCTTACCCAGATGTGTGTTGGGGGATTGGTTTACCCTCTCGCACTGAAGAGCAATTAGTTTACCCTCTCGCACTGGAGAGCTTACCTAGATGGGTGTCAGGGGATTGGTTTACCCTCTCGCATTGGAAAGCATGGAAGTCGTTGTCATGAGTGCAGCTGAGGAAAGCTGGACTGTTGGATAACTGAAATAATCCTCAACATGAGAGGTCTTGTTTGGCGATCTGGTTAAGACTTCAAACTGCTTGTGGAACACGCGTAAGGGTGTACGCGCAGTGAGCTGCTCCCAGAATTATTGCTCCATCATTAGGCGTTTCATTGTGTGCCATTTTAAGGCTTAGTTGGAACAAGATCAGCACGACTGGGAGCTGTGGTGCAAGATTGGTATAGTTATGAGCCATGGTGATAGATCAATAGCCGCCAAGAGCCATAGAACAAGTAGGCACAACTGTGAGAGCAGAGTTGGGGCTAGCTTGGGCCAAGTTATGTGTAGCAGGAAGAATTGGACCACTAGGTCTGTGATGCTCGACTACTATTGATGTGCTGCTTCATTATTGAATGGTCTGGAGTGTTAAGAATAAAGCCTACCTATGGTTCTTTGCAGTTAGGCTAGTGTGTCCTTTTGGCACTCGTTTTCCCCCAGCACGCCATTAGGCTGAGCTGCTACCTTTGTCGGAACAAAAGTAATATTTGTATTCGACAATTTATGTGGGATAATCCTATTTGCTCGACCTTGTCATTGAACGATGACCCGCTTATGTTGGTCATGTCTCATCGAAGTGCCTCGTCAATAGCTTCGTTGCTCTGGAAATCGTGCAATCGCTTAGTCAGGAGCCTCTATACTTCTTTCTAAATTTACCTTTGTTAGGGTAGCTGAGCTCTTGTCTGCCCCCAGTCGTGACCTGCTGGCCTAGGCTGCTCTTCCATGTGTTCAGCTCGTCTTTACCGCAGCTATGGTGCATGTGGTTTATTCTTAGCAGGCAAGCGGGTAACTCGCATGCTTGGTTGAACTTGAGCCAAATTGAGTGACCGCTTCTCTCTATTCGCTATGCTGTCTACTTTGATGTGAGGTAGAGAATGCTCATTGCAGGCCTTGCCACGAATAAACAATTTGCCTGGAAGGTTGCTCATGTTGATTATCAGAGTGTGGCCCTAACCGTGAGTGTATGTTCGTCTGTGGCCCTAACCGTGAATGTATGTTCCTCCGCGTGCTAAGACAAGAGTATATGCTATATCGGGGGCCCAGTCAAAAATGTACTCCACTACAACACTTGGTCCATGGTTAGTCAAGGGGCTGCTTACAGGGACGCTGCTGGAGAGGGTCTTCGTCTGCCCTTGTACTACTTCGGGACACCTCGTCCTGGGCACATTGCATCTCGGTGCGCTGCAAGAGCTGATTCACTAACATCGTCTATTGTGCAAGGGCGCTTATTAACTCTGACTTGTCGGAACAAGTATTATTCGCTATTTGGGTTGGAAGAGCTTAGAAGGTATGCGTCTTCTTGAGTAGAGAAAGTGTAACGGACTCCAGGCGCGAGATTTGAGTTATAAAATGTCAAATATATCGAGAAATTGAGTGAAAATGTTCCTGATTCAATCGTCGATCTAGAAATCTGAAGTTGGGACGGTTGAACCAATCTTGAACCGGTTTAGGTTGCTTGGAAAGCCACGGCAATGGGTTGCTTCACGTGCGGTGCACGTGGGTGCTGGGCGCATGTCGGGTCGTAGCTCGGGCCGGCTCGCCTTTGTCTTGGGCTCATGTCGGGTCGTAGCTCGGGCTGACTCGCCTTTGTCTTGGGCCTATGTGGGCTAGAGTGATGCAGCTTGGGCCCGCTAGTCTTGGACTCGGCCTTGGAGCGCACTGGGCCCGCGAGGTCTAAGCTGCTCGAATTGCTGCAGCTACTTGGGCCTCAACTACCATAACAGTACCATAGGCTTGAATATGGGTTGGCTACCTTATGGCACGGACTTCAGCCTACTGCTACGAGGTGGCCTACTCACCGTGAGCAATGGCTCACCGCGAGTTGCTGTCGTGGCTGCTACTATGGTGGTTGTCAAGGTGGCGTCCAATGGGGGTGCTGCTGCTCCATTTGTGTTGAGCCTCGTAGATCACCGTGGTTCAAATTCTTGAACGTTGGAAGTTACGTTCATTGTGGTTTTTGAATTTCTAGTCATTGTACTTTTCTATTATGTTTTATCAAAGAATTTTTATAAACAAAAATTCCAAGAATAAGAATGTACGAAAAATCTACAAATGAACAAGAAAACAAAAATCCTTGAATGCAAGAGTCTTCTTCGAGCGTGTGAATCAAGGCTCTCAATAAAAGCACCAATTTGTAGATGCAAATTTTCGCCTTCTTCTTCTTGGACAAAATTGCACCTATTTTGATCACTTTTGACCTTGATTGAGCCATGATTGTCCGCTGCTTGCGCATAGAAGCTTCGATGTGCCTCGAGGGTAATTTTATCTTTTTAACCATAGAATCCATGTGTTGCCTCCATAATTTTCTTGATTATTTTTGGCTCCATAGGGATGACTGTGTTTTTCTTTCTATATCTCTCCTTATCATATTTTCTTTATTTTTCTGTAAAAATGAAAAGTAAATTATAAATGTAGATTTAAAATTTAAAAAAAAATAGTTATTAGATGGTGAAGTACTAATTTTTAAGGCAAAAATACTACACTATCATATTTTTCATATCACATTTGTACTACTTCTCTAATGGAACCCACTTGTATTGGTGAGCCCTATCTACATAAAAAAGGTGATATAAATATGACAAGTATAACGTTAACTTTTTAATGTTACAATGGTTTAGATGGTGCATGTATTAAATGGGACGATTCTTATTTTTAACAAAAATGCCACTCTTACCACATTTTTCATAACATATTTGTACAAAAATGGTATTAATAGTTTCTTACCATCTATTTGTATCACTCCTGTAATATAGATGAGACTCATATATATTGGTGGGTCTATCTCTATTATAGAGATTATACAAATGTATGAAATTATAGTCAATTTTTAATCACCTCCTATTCAAATACGTTGAATGTTTTTTTAAACAAGCGATATTATCCACACTAAATGAGTGAGAGAGTGAGCTAAGCTTCACAATTAATGGGCTAACAATAATGTAGTTCAAATACGTTGAATTAAAAATGAAAGAAATTTAATGGCAATGGTGCTCCTGAATCCTGATCAAGGCTTATGGGTCTTACCAAATTAGTAATAAAGTCGATCCATGCTCTCTACGAAAGATGTCTTTCTATAGTCAGTAAATAAAGTTTACACATGTATGATGGTCCATGAACAAACCTATATCAATAGCATACAGTCGCTCACACATGTGTCATTCAATTTCACACAAGATATATTTCAATTCGATAAATATAGTACAAATAGTTTACATAGTAATTAGCTGCATGTGAACTGACAATACATTAGTAGGAGAACCCTTATTTGGAAATACTTACAGTTTTGTAGTCTTAGCTAGAACATTTTCACTATTTACTACTCGCAAACTAATTAATAAACTGATTTATGATAGGCCTATTGCATCTGCAAGAACAGATGCATGCCATCTGTTAATAGATTCATTAAACATTATCATAATTATATAGTTGTTGCTGAACCTGGAAGTATTTTCGTAGGTCAAAATCACGTCCAAACAATGGAGAGACGTAGAATACTTAGGAAAGAATCGACTTGAAGGAAAGGAGGTCAACAGAAATAGAATGTCTTTGACACCACTCCACATAACAATTGCGTTACAAATATTAAAATACATCCCAAAACTGATGAAGCTCTTCACCTCTCTAAATATAAAACAACCCCAAACCTTCATACACCACACAGTACTCCATTTCAGCAGCTTCAGTTTCATCCAAGCCCTAAATATCTCCCACTTTTTCCCCCTCCTCCCCCCTCCCAAAGAGAGAGATAGAGAGTAAAATGGGAGTTCCTCTTCTTTCGTCACCAGCATTTCTTAGACTCTTGCTCGTTTCTCTCGTTACATTGTGTCTCATTCCTCAGCATGCTCTTGCAAGCATAACGAGGCACTACGAATTTGATGTATGTTCATACGTATAGAAAATGTACTTTTGTCAAACAGTTTGACATTATATATTCTTGTTTGAATGTGTGGTAGAGATGTCAATCTTCAAATACCATTCTAGTTGTCAATATCAGAGCAACCTCTGAGACAATCTTGTCGCACATACGAAGTTTGTCTCTATACATGCACATGTTTCTATTTTCCTTTGGTTCTCATTTTATGTCTTTTGTATGATTTTGCAGATCAAACGTCAAAATGTGACAAGACTATGCCACACAAAGAGCATTGTAACAGTAAACGGGCAATTTCCAGGGCCTCGAATTGTTGCTCGGGAGGGTGATCACGTCCTTATTAAAGTGGTTAATCATGTTCAAAACAATATTTCCATCCACTGGTAATTAACAGTTATATATAAGTTCGGAAAGAATGTATATGTGCTCGCTTAAATTTGATGCCATGCATGCAATTTGAATCAGGATAAAAATGGAGGTTAATTAATCATTCATTTCTTTAAACTACCAGGCATGGCATTCGACAGCTTCGATCGGGGTGGGCTGACGGACCCGCATATGTTACCCAATGTCCTATACAAACAGGCAACAATTATGTCTACAACTTCACCATTACAGGCCAAAGAGGCACTCTTTTCTGGCATGCTCATATATCATGGCTTAGATCAACTGTTTATGGTCCCTTGATCATACTTCCCAAGCGCGGTGTACCTTACCCATTCGCTAAGCCCTACAAGGAGATTCCGATCATCTTCGGTAATGCTTATCTGCATATAACAGTACTCCAAATAAGCATATATCAAAATTTTTGTCTTATCAATTATGTTCTAACAAGAAAAAATTAATATCCGGTCTCTAGTTACTAATGTTCATTGACTGAGACCTTATTAGATTTTTTAGATTTTGATCGAAGTCCCTAGCATTAATTTAAAAATGAAAAATAGTAGTTAATTTAGGGTTTAATACTCACACCTTTATTAAACTCCTAAATAATTTTTTTTCTAAAATAAAAAAAAATTAGAATAAGTTTGAACCCATTAATTTTTTCTAAGAAGATTTTCAATTTTTTTTAATCTTAAATGTAACCATTCGTATAATTTTTTAAAATTTTAATCTTAAATGTACCCATTCTTAAATATACCAATTTATTATATGTAAATGTACATTTGTTTTAATATAAACTGTACCCATTTTTTAACATAAAATCCATTCAATTTTTTTCTAATCCATTTTTAAAACTTATATAGGTACGTACATTCTTTTTCGTTGATTTGAGAATGTATCCATATCAAGTTTAATCGAAGAAATTTACTAATGTTATTAACCTAATATTATTTTTTTATATATATTTATGGTAGTACATGTTTTGGCAATATTAATTTATTGGTTAATTTTGATGAATGTACCCATATTGTGTGTGTCTGTAACATATTGGAGACTATAATTTATCTTTTAATATTTTTTTAAACAAATGATATTATCTACACTAAGTGGATAGGGGATTGATTAAGCCTTACAGTGGGCTAGCAATAATGTGGTTTAAATTTGCATTTGACGAGAATCGAACCAAAGGCATCTCACTTATAAGTTAAGAGGAATACCACTAGACCGTAGTACTAAGTGACATCTTGTAATATTTTTACTCTGACAAATTATATGTTTTATTTAAAATCTCATTAATATAAACAACTACAAATTTTAATTTTTAATTTAAAAAATATAAAAACCTACATATAAATACATTACCCATACATTAATGTCAAAGACTTCGATAAAAAATTGAAAGCTAACAAGGTTTCAGTAAAAAAACATTTATAGTTATGGACCACATCCAAAATCTTCCTCTAACAAAAGCTATACAATGTGAATACAGGAGAGTGGTGGAATGTAGACCCTGAAGCTGTTATTAGCCAAGCCTTGCAAACAGGTGGAGGGCCAAATGTCTCTGATGCTTATACCATCAATGGACTTCCAGGGCCCTTGTACAATTGTTCTGCCAAAGGTATTAAATTAGTGCGAAAATAAATGATAGACCATTTCATGGTTTATAACTTGAAAGACACAAAACTTTAAATCATATTGAGCAAGTTACATTGTATATATGTTTTTTTCTTTTCTTTTTTTCTTTTTTTTTGCAGACACATTCAAGCTGAAGGTTCAATCTGGGAAGACTTACCTTCTCCGCCTAATCAACGCTGCGCTCAATGACGAGCTCTTCTTTAGCATTGCAAACCACACCCTCAAAGTGGTAGAAGCTGATGCGATCTATGTCAAACCCTTTGAGACTGACACAATTCTGATTGCCCCGGGGCAGACTACAAATGTTCTGCTCAAGACCAAAGCAAATTTCCCCAATGCCACATTTTTCATGACCGCCAGGCCATACGCGACTGGACTAGGCACCTTTGACAACTCCACTGTTGCTGCTATTTTAGAGTATGAATCACCCTCCAAAAGCCTCCATTCAACCCTGCCAATGAAGAAGCTTCCGCTCTTCAAACCAGTTCTGCCTGCTCTAAATGACACATCATTTGCAACAAAGTTCAGCAACAAACTCCGTAGCTTAGCCAATGCACAATTCCCTGCTAATGTCCCCCAAAAGGTTGACAAACACTTTTTCTTCACAATAGGCCTTGGAACCAACCCATGCAGCAACAGTAACCAAACCTGCCAGGGACCTAATGGAACAATGTTTGCGGCTTCAGTCAATAACGTTTCTTTCGCAATGCCAACCACCGCTCTACTTCAAGCCCACTTCACGGGGCAATCAAATGGGGTTTACAGCCCTTACTTACCAAGCAGTCCTTTAATTCCATTTAACTATACAGGCACGCCACCTAATAATACAATGGTTGGCAATGGTACAAAGCTAATGGTACTTCCATTCAACACTAGTGTGGAGTTGGTGATGCAGGACACAAGCATTCTGAGCGTCGAAAACCACCCTCTTCATCTTCATGGATTTAATTTCTTTGTTGTTGGACAAGGGTTCGGGAACTTTGACCGGAATAAGGACCCTGCAAACTTCAATTTGGTCGACCCTATCGAAAGAAATACTGTGGGCGTGCCCTCTGGTGGATGGGTTGCAATACGATTCTTAGCAGATAACCCGGGTGAGTTTGTTAATAGAAAGCAGTACTATAATATAGTGTTGCAAATCTAAAGTAGCTTATCGAATTTAATCAAAAACTTTAACCTAATCAACTATGCGTTCAAAAATGCACATGCAGGTGTATGGTTCATGCATTGCCATTTGGAGATCCATACTAGCTGGGGCTTGAAGATGGCTTGGCTAGTCCTTGATGGAAAGCTTCCCAACCAGAAGTTGCTTCCTCCCCCAGCAGATCTTCCCACATGTTAATGTTTGACTCAATCTGAGCTACATTTTTTGGATTAGAAACTGCTCCCATTATTCCTTCTTTTATAACTGACAACTTAAATTTTCTTATGTATTTGTCCAATTAATTATGTTTCAATAATTCTTGTACTGATTCCTGTGGAATTTTTGTTTATTCGAATTTTTCCATATGGAGCTGGGGAAGAAAAAGGTTGAGGGGACACTGTAAGGTTTCAAATATTCTAGTGTAATCAAGAGGCTGAATATGAAACAATGAAATGCTGTACGATTTTTCATCACGACATATCTGATAGCTAATTGTGTTTAGTTTTCGGTCATTGTTTTTCAACCAAGTAGACAATCACTTAAACTAAGGATAGGAAGTTGCAATCCTACAAAACTCTACAGCAGTTTATACTTTCATAATAACAAAACCGGATTTATAGAAAACAAAATTAACTCATCTTCGTTCCATATGTCTAGATCCACTACAGTATAGGTGTCTATCTACACCATTGCCCGAAACTAAACAAAGAAATGAAGAAAAGGAGCACCAATCCACTATAAACCACCAACGAAGCTACCGGTTGCATCAGGACATCAACGCCACCATGAGACATGAACAAATGACACAAGCCCAAAAGGGCAAATCTAACATGGACAAAAGGGGCATTATAATCTAGAAATTCCATATCACAAAAATTCAGCCACATCTCTCGCCACTCCCACACTACCTTAAAACCCTAAGAGGGAGGATTTTGGGAGAAGAATTGGATTGAAACAGGACCAAAAAAAAGTGATGGAGAACCTAAACCTAAACAAAGCTAAGACATAGACTTAATCACCACAAGGGAGACTATTCCTGACAACAATAGAGTATAAAAATGAAAAAAAGGGATCGGAGCGGAGGGGAGGAGGAAAAGCAGAAGTGCTTCTGCTTCCTCTTTCCCCTGCTTCGACTTTTGCACTAGGTTTTCGCTGAGGATAGGGTTTTGCGAATCTTGTTTTTTAATAACAAGATAACGGTTTAGTGATATATATTTCTTTCAACTTTTAAATGAATGTCTTTAGTCTTCATTTTCTTACATGGTCATAGTTACTTGTTTTGAAGTGATTTTTAAAATAATTGAAAGTATTTTTGGTGAAATTATTTTGGGTTTCAAAAGCATTAAAGTGTTCATTGCAAGAAGCACATAACTTGCAAGAAGTACCAGTTATGTGCTTCTTGTATATAGTACTTCAAGTGTTTTTTTAAGATTCACTTACATTTTTACTAATAATTGGTTCCAAAACATTTTCATCAAAAGTATTTTCAATCATTTTAAAAACATTTCTAAACAAACCATTCTTTTTATAATAAGAAGCCCCCACACAAATTGCTGATACTTAAAGGGACATGCAAGGTGCCAATAAATTTCACATTATATTCATTAGTTCCCTCACTTAACTACTTGTGTATACATGCATGTAAAGAGTTGTTTATGCGTGTTATCTTTCGTGACAGACTCTCATAGTTGTTGCTAGGCCACGAAACTAATATTAAGTAGGCCAAAATCGCGTCCATTGATTGTCTTTGACACCACTCTAAAGTTGTTCTAACAACTATATAGGCATATCCCTAATCATATTATAGCTACTCAACCAAACACTACTCTTCCCTCTCCTTTATATACACAACCCAAATGCTTATCTTGAGCTCACACCTGATTGGAGCAGCTTCTCACTTCCTTGCAGAAAAACGAGAGAGAGAGAGAGAGAGAGAGAGAGAGAGAGAGAGAGAGAGAGAGAGGGGAGAGAGAGTAAAATGGGTGTTCATCTTCTTTTAGTTTCACCATTTCTTAGGCTATTTCTCTTATCTTCCATAACGTGTCTCATTCATCAGCATGCTCTTGCAGGCATAACCAGGCACTACAAGTTTGAAGTATGTGCATATTCCTCAACACATGTATAGATACATATAGATACATCAACAAGGAAAATATTACAGTTTAACATGTTATGTTTCTCAAATAAAAAATTTGTATATCGCAAGAATATAGCGATCGAAGAGAGCTATCGCTCAGCTGCTTCGCGTATTACTCACGAAAGCCGCTGGTCGTTTGATCATCACAAAAAACTTTCCTTAATTTCGAGGTGATAGATACTCTAGTCACAATTTGGCCTGTTATGCTATGAAATCAATCTCTTCGTCTTTCCCATTGATCATTTGAATTTATATTTGAACATAGGTTGACTAGATTAACTGTCTAAAAATGTACTATTCATGATAACTAACAAGATGACATTGACCCCATAGCCCTTGCAAAAAAAAAATATAACATTGACCCCATATCCAAAGCTTGTAACATACATGAAGTTTGAGCCCTTGCAGATGCATGCATGCTGCCTTTTTTTTCCCTTTGTTTTGGGTTCTTATGTTTTCCCTTTTGAATGGTTGTGCAGATCAAACAACAGAATGTGACAAGACTCTGCTACACAAAAAGCATAGTAACAGTGAACGGGCAGTTTCCTGGGCCGAAAATCATTGCTAGAGAGGGTGATCAACTCCTAATTAAAGTGGTTAATCATGTCCAAAACAATATCTCTATCCACTGGTAATCATCAACTACAACTTCAAAAGCAATATTGACACTAATCATCATTTTTTGCTTAAACTTTAGTACACACCATCACCATGCATAACTAATCTAAATTAAGTATTGGTTAATATTGTTAATTAATTTCTTTAAATTACCAGGCACGGCATTCGACAGCTTCAATCGGGGTAGGCTAATGGTCCGGCATATGTGACCCAATGTCCCATCCAAACAGGCAACAGCTATGTCTACAACTTCACCATTACAGGCCAAAGAGGCACTCTTTTTTGGCATGCTCACAGTTCATGGCTCAGATCAACTGTTTATGGCCCCTTAATCATACTTCCCAAGCGTGGTGTTCCGTACCCTTTCACTAAACCGTACAAGGAGGTTCCAATTATTTTTGGTAATTAACTTTGAGTAAATTGTAGCTATGGTCCCTTAACTTTAACTCAATTGGAGCAATGGTCCCTCAACTAAAAATCCATTACCATTGGTCCCTCAACTTATCAAAACGTGCAGCTATGGTCCCTCAACTAAAAATCCATTACCATTGGTCCCTCAACTTTAATTCAATTGGAGAAATGGTCCATTAACTTTAACTCAATTGTAGCAATGGTCCTTCCAATATAACTCATTTTGACAAAAATTTTGACATAATTGACGAAAAGAACCATAATTATACACTTTGATGAGTTGAGAGACCCTAATTGTATAAATGGTCATTCCAACATAGCTTATTTTGACAAAATTTTGACAAAATTGATGAAAAGGACTATAGCTACACATTTTAATAAGTTGAGGGACCAATGGTAATGGATTTTTAGTTGAGGGACCATTGCTCCAATTTGATTAAAGTTGAGGGACCATTTGTACAATTTACTCATTAACTTTTAACTACATATATATATATATATATATATATATATATATATATATATAGGTAGCTTAAGGGGAGGGATCCCCATTTTTTCAAAAAAAATGGGGACATGCTTTCCACCGTCAAATTGACTTTAATGAAATTATGTGGTTGATATTAAAACACAGGTCACACAATCTCAACCACACAATTTCATTAAAGTTAAATCCAACAGTGGGGAGCGTGTCCCCATTTTTTCAAAAAAATGGGAATCCTTAAGCAATTCCTATATATACACACACACGCGCGCGTGCGCGACTTTAACTCCAATTGTTACTATATTTTCTTCCTATAATAGTACGTATAACTACTAAGAAAAATTATGTATATAATTTATACTTGAAACACAGGTGAGTGGTGGAATGCAGATCCTGAAGCCATAATTAGTCGGGCCTTGCAAACTGGTGGAGGGCCGAATGTCTCTGATGCTTATACCATTAACGGATTCCGGGGCCCTTATACAATTGTTCTGCCAAAGGTATTACATCGACTATGGAATAGAAATTCGTATGAACTGTAGATTGTCATTGATAATATGTCGATACCATTGTAACAAAAAGAAATAAATGGTATCGATATAATTTCACGAATGTAGTGCTTCCGTTCAATATTAGAGAACTTGCCATGCACGGAAAGTTTTTGTTACTCTAATCTAAATTGTTTTGTACGTGTGGCTCCTTCAGATGCATTCAAGCTAAAGGTTCAACCTGGCAAGACCTACCTTCTCCGGCTAATCAACTCAGCACTCAACGAAGAGCTTTTCTTCAGCATTGCAAATCACACCTTCAAACTAGGAGAAGCCGATGCCGTTTATGTCAAACCCCTTGAGACTCGCACAATTCTCATTGCCCCAGGCCAAACCACAAACGTTCTCCTCAAGACCAAACCCAACTTCCCCAATGCCACATTTTACATGACTGCTAGGCCATATGTGACTGGCCAAGGCACATTTGACAACACCACAGTTGCTGGCATTCTAGAGTACGAATCGCCATCGATAACCAAAACCCTAAACACAAAGAGACTTCCGCTGTTGAAACCCAACGTCCCCGTCCTAAACGACACATCATTCGCAACCAAATTCGCCAACAAACTCCGTAGCTTAAACACCCCACAATTCCCAGCTAATGTCCCTCAAAAGGTTGATAAGCACTTTTTCTTCACCATAGGCCTTGGAACCAACCCTTGTAGCCAAAACAACCAAACATGCCAAGGACCCAATGGGACAATGTTTGCAGCCTCAGTTAACAACATTTCTTTTGCAATGCCAAACACTGCCTTACTCCAATCCCATTATTCTGGCCAGTCAAGTGGGGTCTACACTCCTGACTTCCCAACCAATCCCATAACGCCATTTAACTATACTGGGCCCCCACCAAATGATACTATGGTTAGCAATGGGACAAAGCTGGTGGTGCTGCCATTTAACTCTAGGGTGGAGCTGGTGATGCAGGACACTAGCATTCTTGGTGCTGAGAGCCATCCTCTGCACCTTCATGGGTTCAATTTCTTTGTTGTTGGTCAAGGGGTTGGGAACTTTGACCCGAATAAGGACCCTAAAAAGTTCAACCTGGTTGACCCTATTGAGAGGAACAGTGTCGGTGTGCCCTCTGGTGGATGGGTTACTGTCCGTTTTCTTGCTGATAACTTAGGTAACTAATTGAATTGAACGTAAAAGTCATTATCAAAATCAATAACTAATACTATCACACTACTGATCACATAAGAGAGAAATTCTTGTGTCCGACACTCCGGACTACAAGGCGGTTCGATCATCCAACCTCTATGGTTCCACACAATTCACTCTGGTGCCTTAATCGGGCATCTAGGAACAAGAATTCTCTCATGGTCATGGAGGTAATAATCACACAAAGATAGAGATGCAGTCGGTAATGTGATAGCAACAGTGAATGTACCAATAACAACTCTCAACGATAAATCAAAATTTCTTATTGCTGATTGAGTATGATTGTTAATGTATCATGTGTGAATACACAGGTGTATGGTTTATGCATTGCCACCTGGAGATCCACACAAGCTGGGGTTTGAAGATGGGTTGGGTAGTCTTGGACGGCAAGCTTCCCAATCAAAAACTGCTCCCTCCACCTGCAGACCTTCCCAAATGCTAAAGATATTTTCAATCCATTACTTCTGACCATAACTTGTCCAAAGAATTTTGCGACCCATTAACATTTGTTCATTCTTTGGCACCTTTTGGATTTATTACTTTTGCCAAATTAAATTGTTTTGAGTGTGATTACATATTTCTTAAGAAGAGCTGAGGGAAACAAAAGAGTGAGAGAATACTTAACACACTAAATTATATTAATGTACAATGCCTCTTAATATTCAATAATATTTACTAGCAGATTGTTGCTGTTCTTTTTCATTTCTTGGAATACAAGAAACAAACAAAGAAAAGGAATGCCCTGCATTATTTTGAATCTACATCTACACTTTTGGTAACAAAACAAGAAATGTTGCTGAATTGTTCGGCTAAAGCGTGTCGTTGCACAAAGTTGAGATTTCCAAGTACAAGAAACCAACCAACCCCAGATAAGCATATCTATGGATGCAGCCGCAGGGAAAAAGATCGCCCGAAAGGTACATAGCTGCCCAAGTAGAGGGATCCTATCTTCTCTTAGGCATCCGGAAGTTCCTCCATTCTAATAAAAACAAGAATAGCATGGTTTCTTCTAGGTGTGCAGTAGCATGTCACGATAGAAGAATGATCATTGATTGAATGGATGGAATGTTATGTCTGCGTATTCAAATTCCACCACCTAATCAACAGATTTATTCACAATTTGACATCATAACGCGTATGATTAACGAGAAAAAGTAATTGTGTCAAGTACTGCCATGAAAAAATTGCACAACCAATAGAAAAATGAAGTTGAACTTACTGTTTCACATAATTGATTAAAAGGGTTTCCAGTTACTGGAGCCCTGCAAATGATTGATCAGAAGTAAACAAGCAATCATGTCAAAATAGCTTTAATAAAGTTTTCAAGCTAATGGAGCCCTCCAAATGATCGATCAGTAGTAGACGAGCAATTGTGTCGAAATAGCTTTCATAAGGGTTTCATGTTAATGGAGCCCTATGATTGATCAATCAGTAGTGGACATGCATTCACGTCATACAGATGATATTTCTATGCAATAAGAGTCCCTACATTCCTTAACAGTATATACCTAAGAATCCAAAGAATTGGGTATGGTTGTAATACGACATTCCACATAGGTGCTTAATTACTTAATTAATCAATTCAACGCTTTGTATTCAAATGATACAAATTGAATTCCTAATAAACAAAAATTCATATCTATTATGCATCTATCTGTTGGTGACATCTGCCAAGAAAAATATATTCTTGTCAACATACTTGACGAGGAATCAAATGAATCTGGTTTGCAAAGCAGTAACATTATGCTTCAATAACAATGCGACACCAGCACGAATATATATATTGTTAAAAAAAAATTCCATCTGTGGCTCACCTGTACAAGTACCTCCAAACGAGGTACGAGGTTGCACAACAGACTCCAGAAGTACACAACTTTCGCATTCCTACTTACAGTCCCAGCAAACCCAAACTCTTCAGAGAATATATCGGAGATGAGAACAATACTTTCACAGATGTACCCTTTGGTGTCAAAGTTGAACTTCACTTCATCCTCTCCTTTGCTATTGACTATAAAACACAATCCCATAATCCTTCTTCCACCAATGGAGACTTTAGTGTCTTCTGGGTCGCAGAGAACCATGTTTTTTTCTGGTCGAAAACACAGAGAACCATGTAGTTCCCATAAACCGATTAAACCTTTCCTTATTTTATATCGAAAACAGAGGGAATTAAAAATATACCAAACACACATAATATATCTAAAGAATCATTGTTGAGAATTAAGGATTATATAGCTTCTGCAGTATTCAGTTGTTGAACTGGTATTGTGTACTCTTCAAAGAGAAAGCAAAATGGTTGGACAATTTTGTTAAATAAGAGGAAACACGAACATGCAAGAGTTGATACGGAGATATCATACCTGGTAGTGCTGTTATATAACTGTGTACCAAAGTATCTGATAAGTTCATGAGTAGTTCTTTTCCAACTTCAAAAAGGTACAAGCCTTGCGGAAACAACGTGGCATACTATTTAACCATGTTTATCCTACAATTCACTGTATTATAAATGGACTGATCCAGGAAGAGAAAAAGATGCCAAAAATTAAAATACGCTGGTGAAGAACCTTATGCATATACCTGCCTAGGATCATTATATCCAAAAGCAAAGGAAGTACCAAATATCCATCGAAGAAGAAAAGAACAGAGATTAAAAAGTAAAAGGATGTACTTATACAAAGAGCGTAAAGGCCTGGGATCCAATAACTGAAAGGAGCAACCTTAATTTGTTAAAAATGTATCTAAAATTTTCTCAAACTGTTTAAAACATCCTCATATGGTATGCTTTCTAGGCAATTTTTTTTTCCATTTCATATATGATTATTTCATTAGCCATCTACAGAATTGCAATTGATTGAATCGGTTTGTTCTTTGAAATAAACATAACACTTAACATACAAAACTGAATGCAGAAAACATAAATTGAAATAACACTCAAATTAAGAACCAAAATCGATATGGCATTAACAATATTTCCGTTGCAATCAATAATATCACAAAAAACAAACTACTGCTCAACTTAGTAATTAGCATTACAAAGTAAACAGTATCCCCACAAAATTACCCTGAACGTGCCGAGCTGCAGACCTCGTGGAATTCCAATCTCCACCGAATCCCAGAAAACTCAAAACCGATAACTACGAACAATTATGTCATAGTGTTCTCAACTTTTCCTCCTCTTCTTTTTCCTATCCCCTTTCTCTCCTCCTAAAGCACCAGAGCCTCCATCTTCTAACACCCCACTCTTCCTCTTTTTACTCTCTTCCTTCTTTACCTCTTCGCTCCCTGTTTTAGCCCCGCCATCTCCCTTCTTCATTTGACCCCCGTTTTCACCGGAATTGCTAACATTGTCCCTCTTTTTCTTCTTCCTATTTTGTGTATCAACTGAATCAGCCGGCTCTCTCTTTTCAACACCGCCATTTGCCCTCTCTGCAATTTTGACCCCGCCATCTCCCTTCTCAAATCGATCCCCATCTTCATTAGAATTACCTACATTGTCCCTCTTCTTCTTGTTCTTCGTCCTAAGTACCTCTACTGAATCAGCTGCCTCTTTCTTTTCACCACCCTCCCCTCCCCTCTCTGAAGTTCCACCTTCATCTTCCCCAAATTTAAGAACTTCACCCTTCTTCCTCTCCTTCTTCTTCGCCTGGGCATCCACTACCTGTCGCTGCGTTTCCGGCTTGGACTCAACCCCATGACTCACCTCACTCACACCGGTACTTTGCGCCGGATTCTCTCCGACGGTTTCTGCGTCGTCGTTTTCGGTCTCCGGCCTGTGCCGCCGCGACCGCTTCCTTTCCGATCTCGGCGATTTGAGCTCCTTGTGCAGCTGCTTCAGCTCCTTGAACGATGCCAAGGTACGTCGGAGGTAGATGCTGAACTCTTGCGACGCGCCGGTGTCGCTGGAGGCGAAGGAGGAGAGAGTGGAGGTCGCTTTGGGGAGAGAGATTGGCTTCGACGAGAGGACGATCCCCGACACCGTCTTCATGGTTGGGAATACTAGGGTTTTAGGAGAAAACGGGGAGGAGATTGGACACATGGGTTTAAGTAAAACGCGTATTTATTGCTTTGCCAACTGAAAGCTAGATTCGTCTCACCCATCGGAAATACGCTCTCCTTCCACCAAATCATCCTCGTCAACAATATGAATCTTTAAATTTTGATTTAACTATTAAAATTATTATAACTTTTAAAATGAGCTCGCGTTTTTAACCGTTTGATCAAATTTTAAAAAGTTCAGATTGTTTGATAAAGATGACTAAGTGGAAAGGATTTAGGATTCCTTTCCTCACCCTTCAGCCTCTCAACTGTTAAAATCAAGTTATTTCTAAATATTTTAAATAGTGTCTTACTGTAGTGACGGAGTAATGAGAAGAGTCTATTAAGGTGTTTGATAGTATGAAGGCATTGGGTGTGCAGAAAAGTTTCAAGTCCTGTGAGACTCTATTTAAGGCCATTATGCTCCACAACTAGTATAAGATGGCCACTAGGTATTTTAAGGAATTTGATTCTTTCCTGAGCCCAAGGTGAGGATCATCCTGACCAACACACATGGGCTGTTAGATTGACATCTAACGATTATAATTATTATAACTTTAAAGGGACTCCCTGTTTGTAGCCGTTGGATAAAAATCCAACAACCTATCTGTGGGAGGATAAAATTCAGTTTCGACTCATGGGCCCATATTGATCATCCAAAGTGTTGTGTAAGGCAAAAAGCCCACGAGGAATATACACGCCTAGACAACTATCCCACTACGGAGGAGAAGTGGGAGAGGAAGGCGGGTCGTGGTGTTTGTTCTCAAAGCCTGCAGTTACATGACAAATGACCACTAAGGGAATGGAATGAGGACTAATCGCGGTACTTGATCCCCAAGCGCGTAACCCTATAAATGGGGACATGAGCCAATGAACTAGGGGGAAAAAGTTGAAAAAAAAGAGAAGGAGAGCAATTAACTGACTTAGGCATCGGAGTGTCTTTTGCAGGTATCTCCGGCGAGTTACGAAGGACGATTACTTTGGGACACCACAAAGGACGGATTCGGCGAACGTGTGGATTGCGGTCAACAAATCTGTGGAGGTATTTCTTCTCATGAGAAATTACACTCCAACAGTTGGCGCCGTCTGTGGGAACAAAACAAAATTAAGTTACAAACATGACTGGATCCGCACATGAAGATCTGAATCCCTCCGAAGACACGGGGACTCGACCAGCGCATGTGAGGTCCCAGTCCCAAAGTAGTGAACCCAGTCTCGCCATTGAGCAATTAAGAAGGCTAACGAGGGAATTGCGTGAAACGAAAAAGACAGCAGAGGAGGCGTTGAGGAAGGCTGAAGCGAAAAATGCAGTAGAAGGTGCAACCGGCACCAAGAGACAGCGTAGAGAAGAGGAAGATAAGGCGGGCAGTTCTAGTAGCGCACCATCCAGTGACCGTGTAGAAGGGATGAAAAATCATGACGAAGGGAGTGATAGGAGAAAAGGGTCGAAAAAGACAACTAATGTTGATTTGCAAGAACAAATTGAGAAGATTGTGAAGGGGTACAAGCCACAGACCCCGGCGGAACTCGCCTTGGAAGCGGCCAGAGGGATTCGCAGATCGCCGTTCACGGAGGACATCCTAAAGGCCAAAAAACCCGCCAAGTTCACCCAACCAAAGTTTAGGCTATTTGAAGGCGCAACTGATCCCGTCGAACACATTTACCACTTTCAACAGCAGATGGCGCTTGAAGGGGATGACGAGGCCCTCCTGTGCAAGTTGTTCCCCTCAAGCCTTTCGGGATCATCTTTAACTTGGTTCAGACAGCTGAAACCAAAGTCTATCGGAAGTTTCACGGAGCTTTGCGAAGCGTTTATATCCCAATATGTCTGCAATCGAAGGCCAAAAAAAGATGTTACGATCCTGTTCAGCACCAAACAGAATGTTGGCGAGAGCCTCAAAAGTTACATGACTAGGTTCACTGAAGTGATGTCCACCCTAGAAGAATGCGATTCCCATACTGCGTCTTTAGCATTTCGAGAAGGGGTGTTACCTGGAACTAAGATGCATAGGTCATTAATCGAAACACCACCGTTGGACATGAAGGAAGTGATGGCACGGGCTGATTGAATCATTCGACTAGAAGAAGAGGAACTTATCCAATCGAAGCAGGCCACCGCGACTATTGTTGCCTCTCCAGCGGGCACTGCTGCGCCTACCTTGAAATCCATGGCTCAACCAAGACAGGAAGGAAGATTCACGCGTGGTCTGAATGAAAGGTTTAATGAAAGATCTAGACTTGATCGCCCAAACACCAAGCTAACAGTGAGCTTGGGCAAAATTTTCCACGAGAACAAGGGGAAAGGAATATTTCGTGCGCCGGCACCGATTCGAACGCCGCCAGAGATGCGAGACAGGAGCAAGATGTGTGCTCATCATAACGACTTTGGTCATGCCACCAATGATTGTCGAAGCCTCAGGAACCAGGTAGAAGCTATGCTGAAGAAGGGGATGTTGTCACAGTACCGTGTGGAATCAAGAGACGAACGTGAGAACGACGGAGGGCTAAAAATAGCAGGGAGCATCGGAGCGGATGAGAGGTTGCTGGATATCAATGTCATACATGGTGGACCCCAACCCCTTGAGGGACATGAGGCACGTTCTCGGTCGCAGAGACGGGAAGTTGAGAAGTCTAGACGCGTACATAACATAACATCAGCCCCTGAAGCATCCAAAGCATTAGAAAGCCTCGGAGTCATCTCTTTTAGCCAAAGAGACCTCAAAGGAATTCAATTCCCTCATAATGACGCGCTGGTTGTGACGCTGCACATTGCCAATTCAAGAGTGAAAAGAATAATGATAGATTGGGGAAGTAGCATAGACGTACTATTTTGTAGCACATTAAGGAGGATGAAATTGAATGAGAAAGAGATAATGCCAAACCCAACTCCCGTCTACGCGTTTGAAGGAACTAAGGCTCGGCCTATTGGAGACGTGACCCTTCCCGTCAAGGCGGCAGGTAAGACTCTTTTTGTCACTTTTGTTATTATCGAGGCACCCAGCGCGTATAATGCCATCATGGGAAGAGATTGGATCCATCGAATGGATGGTGAAGCATCTACCAGATGTCAAGTAATGAGGTGTCTGTCGGCGGATGGGCAAACGACAATCGACATCAAAGGGGACCAGTTGGAAGCCAGAAGGTGCTACAGCATGGCGACAAACATCGAGGTAATTGGAGAAATGCAACAGAGCCCGGACCCGCGTGAAAATAAACCGTTATAGCAATTAACGGAGGACCCACCACAACAGGATCAGAAAAACGAAGATCAAGAACCCCCGACTTTAGAACCACTGAAGGAAGAGGTTTTGGATCCAACCGATCCTGAGAAACGAGTATGGGTGGGTTCCCTCCTATCTGATGCGGAAGTCGAAGAGTTGTTGAAGTTTTTGAGGAGCAACGCTGATGTTTTCGCATGGTCTCATAGGGACATGCTAGGAATTGACCCGAAAGTGGCATGTCACCAGCTGAATGTTGATCCGAGTTATCCTCCACACCGACAAAAACAGAGGAGGTTTGCACCAGAAAGAAATCAGATTATCAGCGCAGAGGTCGATAGGCTCCTCGAAGTTGGATTCATTCGTGATGTGTGGTGCCCAACTTGGGTTTCAAATGTCGTGGTGGTGGGCAAGAAAGAAAAAGGAAAATGGTGCGTGTGTGTGGATTATACCAACCTGAATAGAGCGTGCCGGAAAGATTATTTTCCAATTCCAAAAATTGACCAGACGGTGGACGCCACGGCCGGGTACGCACTATTATCTTTCTTAGATGCATATTCCGGTTATAACCAAATTCCTATGGCCGTTGAAGATCAAGAGAAAACTGCTTTTATTACTGAGCGAGGATTATATTGTTACACCGTTATGCCTTTCGGACTCAAGAATGCCGGCTCGACTTACCAGAGGTTAGTAAACAAAATGTTTAAAAATCAAATCGGAAGTACAATGGAGGTTTACATTGACGATATGGTCGTCAAAAGCCCAGAAAAGTGCCAGCACATTGGTCATTTACGCAACACTTTCGACGTATTGAGAAGATATCGCATGCGGCTAAACCCGGCAAAATGCGCATTCGGTGTATCATCTGGGCAGTTCTTAGGGCACATAGTGCACAAGCAAGGTATTGAGCCGAACCCGGCAAAAGTCGAAGCTTTGTGTAGCATGCCGGATCCAGTAACACCCAGAGACATTCAAGTATTAACCAGGCAGATCGCTGCCCTTAGTCGATTCATCTCGCGGTCATCCGATCGATGCAAACCTTTTTTTCAAGCCATACGAAACAGGAAAGGAGATGTGTGGGGGCATGAGCAAAAGGAAGCTTTCGAACAACTGAAGAAGTATCTCACAAGCCCATTGCTGTTGGCCATTCCCAAACAAGAGGAGCCGTTGTACATGTACCTGGCCGTAAGCGAGGGGGCAGTAAGTGCTGCGTTATTCAGAGAGGAAGGCTCGGTCCAGCAACCCATATTTTACATAAGCAAAAGTCTAATTGATGCAGAGAAGAGGTATTCGCTCGCTGAGAAGATGGTGTTGGCTCTAGTAACTGCAAAAAAAAAACTCCGCCAGTACTTTGAAGCGCACACCATTGTTGTGTTAACTAATCAACCGATCAAGGCTATCTTATCTAAGCCGGATTTATCAGGGAGGATAACGAGGTGGGCTATCGAGCTTAGTTCATTTGACATAAAGTATCGGCCACGAAGCGCAGCCAAAGGCCAGGTAATTGCTGACTTTCTTGTAGAGTGTTATTCTCGTGAAAGTTTACAGAGTGAATGCGAAGAAACTACGAAAGTCGATCCTAGTGAGACCCCATGGGAGCTTTACGTGGATGGGTCATCCAATCAGGCAGGAGCCGGAGCAGGGATCATCTTAATTTCCCCTGAGGGTATAGACTTAGAGTGTTCAGTTCGGTTGGATTTTCCCGCAACAAATAACGTGGCGGAATACGAAGCCTTGATACTAGGCCTTGAGCTTGCAAAACAACTGAAGATAAGCCGCCTTACCGTACATAGTGATTCATAACTCATCGTCGGCCAGGCAACTAAAGAGTATGCGACTAAAAATGCGATGCAAATCGACGGGCAAAGGTCGAGACTTGACAACCCGTTGCCAGATCAAACTCAAGAGGAAGATAATGACTGTTGGATGACGCCAATTGTAAACTACCTGACAAAGGGGGTCCAGCCGATGATTTCGTGGAAGCAAGGAAGCTCTGAATGAAGGCAGTGAGGTATGCAATCCTTGGCGACAGGCTCTATAGGAGGTCATTCTCAGGACCTTACCTCAGGTGCTTAAATCCGAGACAATCTGAGTGGGTTATGAGGGAATTGCATGAAGGAATGTGTGGGAACCACTCAGGAGGAAGAAGTTTAGCGCATCGAGCATTAACTCAAGGTTATTTCTGGCCGTACATGGCTCAAGATGCGGAGCAGTATGCCAGGAAGTGCGACAAATGCCAGAAGTATGCCCCGGTTGTTAGACGACCTGCAGAAGAACTTAATCCAATCATAGGACCATGGCCATTCGCAAAGTGGGGTATGGACATCGTAGGCCCGTTGCCGAGGGCACCCGGAAGTAACAGGTTTGTTCTTCTCGCCACAGACTACTTTACTAAGTGGGTAGAAGCAGAAGCGTATGCTTCTGTTACCCAAGAAGACGTTGTGAGGTTCGTATGGAGGAACATTATATGTCGGTTCGGCATACCAAAGGCGATTGTGACGGATAACGGAACGCAGTTCGACAACCGAAGATTTAGAAGTTACTGCGCCGAAAAGGGGATCACATTACAGTTCTCTTCCAGAAGTTACCCCCAAGGCAATGGCCAAGCGGAGAAGACAAATCGAACGATTTTTGATTGTCTAAAGAAAAAGTTGGAACAGCGCAAAGGAAATTGGCAGGAAGAACTCCCTAATGTACTATGGGCTTATCGTACTACAAAACGAAAGCCAACAAGAGAAAGTCCATTTTCTCTCGCTTATGGTACAGAAGCGGTTATCCCCACAGAGGTTGGCTTACCCACGGTCAGGACATTAGTTGCGGAAAGCAGCAAGAACGAACAGCAACTAGCTCATAACCTCGACTTAGTCGAGGAACAAAGAGAAATCGCCGCACTACGACTTGCAAACTACCAGAACCAGGTTGCTACTTACTTCAACAAGCAGATAAAATCGAAGAGGTTCAGGGTAGGAGAGTGGGTATTAAGAAAGGTCATGGAAAACACAAAGGAGCTGAATGCAGGGAAGCTGGGACGAGTGTGGGAAGGGCCATACGAGGTAACCGAAGCCTTCGGAAAGGGAGCTTATAAACTCAAGCATGTTGGAACAGGTCAGTTTGTGCCGCGTCCATAGAACGCAATTCATTTGAGAAAGTACCACATTTAGCTCTTATTTATATTTTTCCGTATTTAAAATTTCTATTTCCAGCAATGTTGAAAGGTAAATTCCTTCTTATTTTCCTTGCATATCAAAGGGTGTGTCCCTGGATGTCTGTTGGCATCCCCTTATTATATCATAAATAAAGTTGCACTTCGTTTGAATCTTAGATTATAGAATAGAACTAAAGAGTACAAATCAAGGAATAATGATCGAATCCAGATTGAAAATCTAAGATTCGAGTGGGAACGGGCAACCCCAGATCGGATGGGCAGAGACCCAATCAAGATCGGAAACTTAAGATCGAATGGGAACGGACAACCCCAGATCGGATGGGCAGAGACCCAATCAAGATCGGAAACTTAAGATCGAATGGGAACGAACAACCCCAGATCGGATGGGCAGAGACCCAATCAAGATCGAAAGCTTAAAGACCGGGTGGGAGAAGATAACCCGTGATCGAATGGACGAAGATCCATCCAAGATCGAAAATTCAAGACTGAATAGGTGAAAATTGATAAAGAGTCAGTAGTGAAATGGTTAGTTCATTTTGACAGTCTCGTAATAAATCTGATGTTGTAGACTCAAAGATGAACAGTTTTGAGATCGAGATGGCGAATCTAGTAAGTTTGGTTTTCCTCCTCGTGTTTACAAAAGAAAATGAGGCGTTGCGTGTGTAAAGGTAAAAGCTGAGGGACGTTGTTTTCCTGTTGTAAAACAGAGTATATTTTATTTAAAAGAGGAAAACCTCTTGGATGTTGGCTACATATTACGATAAAATAGAAAAATAAGCCTGCTAGTAGAAAGGCAAAAACGACAACACTACCAGATACCTAGGGGTGGTTGGACCTAAGGGTCCAACTAATTAAAAGCAAAGTGACGTCTAGTCTAACGGGGTGGAGAGACTATCCTAGTTCACAAAAGGGAAGGCCGCTTTCGCCTTGGAGCGAAAATATTGAATGCCCTGTTTAAATCCGTCATGAACGCCATCCGAATGAGCAGCGGACACTGCGCGATCAGCAGCCATCAAATCCCCCCTGAGGTGATCCACTTGATGTTCAGCACGTTGCAAGTACCCTTTCAGAGTTCCACGCTCATCCAAAAGCAGGGAGTAGTCAAGGCACCGAGGGCAGTGTGGGTGGCAATGGGGAAGTACGTGAGAAGGACCCACTTCATCCCTAGCATAAGGGTCGGGAGAATGAGCGATACAGTCAGGAGCCCGAGTTGCGTAACTCCTCCCCGGAGAGACCATGCCATCAATGATAGAATTATGGGCTCGGGCGGAGTAATTTAGCCTTGGGGAGGTCCTTCCACCGGCAATGGAGTCTAAAGCCCGTTCACCCGACCTTGTTCAAGACCGGTGCATGGATTCACGAAAAGTGTTGGGGACCTCAGAAGAATGAGAAGCCCTCTTTGGTGAACGAGAAGAGGAGTTAGAACGTAACTCGATGACGTTCCTAGAACCCTCGGAACGCCTCATCCGGAAACTTCCTCTTTTGGGGACATCAGCATAAAGCCGAAAGTTGAGCTTCACTCTTCGATTGTTAGCCATGAGATCCAGGTACGACTTATTGACTCGCAAACATCGATTTATATAGAGACAATTCGAGGTTTGATAGAAACAAGAATTCAAAATTTAAAGGTAATCGTATCTTGTTGAGATAGGCTAATCTGTGGATGCAAATTTTCTCCTCCTTGATCTTGGACAATATTGCACCTACAAAACAACTAGCACCTTAGGTTAAGGCCAAAAGCCTCACGCGCCCACGATGAGTTGGGGGGGGCTTTGGCCGAAGAACCTCCGATGCCAAAGTTAGAAATTTAGAGAGAAAATGTATTTGGAGAACTTTGTGATTTTTGCAAGAGTGTGGGGATCCCCTTTTTGGTGAGAATAGGGTCCTATTTATAGAGCTAGGATTTGCTCTATTTGAGAGGTTGTGGTTTTGGCTTAATTAGCCAATTTATTGGCTAATTAAATATAAAAGAAATAAATAGGAGGTTACAAAATTATTTATTTGTATAAATGGGGTAATAAAATGGGGAATAGTGAAAAAGGTGAGGATGAAAAGGAAGTGGCCGGCCCTTTAACAATTTTTAGGTTAAATTGCATAATTTAATTGGTAATTAATGGATTAATTGGGTAATTAATCCATTAGTTAACCAATTAACACTATTTTGGAGGTTACCTCTTTTTGGAGCATTTTTGACTTTGTTGAAGGACGATTGTCTGCTCTTTGCGTGTAAAAATCCCGGTATACCTCAGGGGTAGTTTGGTCCTCTTTTACCCAAAAATCCATGTGTCGCCTTGTGATTATTTTTGGCTCCACAAATGCCCCCACACCTGTTGGGCTGCTCGCAGGAAAGGGCAGCAGGTGTAGAGATTTTCTTGCTTTAGGAAACTTAAGACTGCTTCTTATTTTGATGTTGATTCTCTCTTTAATAGGAAATTAGATCCTTCTAGGAAAGGGAAATAAATTTCTCTCAAAGCCTATTTAAGTCCACCTTAAGTGGGTTATTAAATCAACTTTTGGAGAGCGATTTATTCTACCCTACAAGAGAAAGATAGCTTAGAGGATATTTGTTCCCCCTCCTCTAGCAATCTTCTACATCTTGCCCGTACAAAGGATCGTCTTTCGTTGCTTTCTTCGTCTTCTTCGTGTCGCACCAAGGTAAGAAAAATTAATTTTCCTTGTCTTCTTCTGGGATGGTGCTACCGCGGGGCAGCCGTCGGGGTGGTGCGGCACGTCGGCTGGCATGGGCCAGGAGTCGGCTCGGCATGGGCCGAGGAGGTATTGTGGCAGGGACCACTGCTTTAAGCTGCTTGACTTGGCTAGAACCAAGAGCAGCTTATGTGGCTGGGGCTGCGGGTTGTGGCGCTAAGGCGCAATGCTAGGCAAGTTACATGGCTTATGTCTTTTTAGGCTTTTGGACATGAGACGAGCTAGGCCGGTGATTGAGAGAAATGAAGAGGTTACGGGCCTCATGAGCTGCTGGAATGTTGGGTTGAACTCCACTGCTGAGTACCATGAAATGTCGTTGGCTGCATAATCCTCTTCACTGAGAGAATGGTGGAAAGAAGAGATCTTCCCCGCCTGCTCAAGTGATGCTGGTTAAGAAAAAAATGAAAACTTTTACCCGCTGCTCATGAGGGTCTGTTTGCTACCAATAGGTGTGTGATTGGCATGACTTCTTCAAATAGGAAGAGATATGAGGCTGCTAGATTCGAGCTTATGGCGTCTGCCATGTCGAGAGTGGCTAATTCGATTGATGATAATATTGCTCAGTGTAGAGGTATTGTCATGCCCCAAATGTCGAAGTCTGTGCTAAGACGTCCGTAGGAAGCTAAGTCTGATTCTCATTTAGAGATGCTTACTATTATGAAGAGCGATAAGGTGGACTCTGCTGCTAAAGTGGTGCTAAGGCCCACTTACTCTGCTGTTGAGACTAACTCGCCTGCTGGGAAAAATGAGACTGTTCGCATGGGCAGCTGTGAGAAACCCACTATGCCTGCTTTTGGGGAGGCTGCTGAGATTTGTGTGCTTTTGAAACCAGTCTCGCTTGAAGACATGGACGCTTGTACCGCGTTTGTTGATGGCGTCAGAAAGGTTGTTTGCCCAAGTTCCTTTGCGAAGAATACGACCCAATATAGAAGGACTGCTTGGCTTGCCATGATGCAGATATAGCAAGGCTACCAAGGAGCTGGCGAAGACTATGGCAGCTGAAGCTTATTCTTTGGCCGAGGAGATCAAGAGGTTGGATTTTGAGCTTGTTGCTTTGAAGGGGTCTAATATTTCTGCCCCCACTTCTCTGCAGCTTGAGACTCAGATTCAAGATCTTGAGTTTGCTGTTTCTGAGCTTCGTTTTGCTACTTATGCAAATGATGAAAAGTTGATTGCTGCTTATAATCAAATGATCCACTTTAAGAGAATCGTCGATAGGCTTGAACCCCAAGTGTTGGAATTTCAAGGTGTACTGAAGATCAACGAAAGTCTGAAGAAGGAAGTGGATGAGCTGCAACGCGTCCGTATTGGTCTGCTTGAGGAGAATGAACAGCTGATGGGTGAGAATGATGAGCTCGAGGTTTCGAGACCTTCTTTATTTCTGTGGAAGACTTTCTCATTTTTACTTTTAAGGCTTCCCTTGGCGAAGTAGTTGGAAAAGTTGGTGCCCAGGTTGGGGCAGCAGGAGGTGAAAGCGCTGGATGATGCCGCTGCTAAGAATGTCCAAGCTGCTGTAGTCTTCTAGGTAGCATTTAGGATTTTCTTTGTTTTTCCTTGTAGCTCTTGTTTTGCTTGAACTCTTTCGGCCTTTGCTAATTGTTTATAAACATAATTCCTTCGATTTTCTTCATCTTCGCTTCTTTTGTTCATGCCCTAACCTTTAGACTTGATAGACCAGTGGCAGACATGCTACTTTTTATAAGCAGACAAGCTCGCGTAGCCTATGCAGCCGTAGGTGTTGGTGTAGAACTTTGCAAAGTTGTTAGCCATAGGGTTGGCAGCCGGATGCCTTACTTACAGAAGCAGACAAGTCCGTGTAACCACTAGGCTGTTAACCTTGTGCTTTCTCCAATTCCGTAGGTTGCGCAGCAAGTATCACAACACTTTAGGACTTGGTTTAGGTTGTTCCGCGCTTGGCAGAGGTGAAGCTTATCGACTACGTAGCATGTCGGCAGTGGATAAAGCTTCGTATATGCACGCTAGCTTGTTTAACCTTTCACAAGAATGTGCAGTTGTATAAGTCTAGCGCGGCTTTACTGCTCGAAGGGCAAGCCGTAGGCAGTCTTCTGGAAACCGTAGGCTACCTTAGTGCACTCGGTAGCAGCTTTAGGGTTCCAGGGCAGCCGTCTGTAAGGCGTACTGCGTAATGTGCCCCCTCCGTCTCTAGGGCCCGGTTCCCCGCGGATTAGGCCAAGAGACCCAAAATCCTTCAATTAGCTAAGCCTTGAAAAAGACCATTGTGGCTACTTCTAGGAATCCCGGCGCAAGCCATCGTGCTTTTCTAGTTATACTAGGGCAGCCCGGCTCATCCACGTCTGGATATTCGGAGTGTGAAGTTTATCCTCTCGTTTTGGAGAGCAGACCCATGTGGGTGTCGGGGAATTGGTTTACCCTCTCGCACTGGAGAGCATGGTTGGTCCCTCGAGGGGGGCAATTCCTACAATAAGTCCCTAAGAAGGGTGCAATCTTCTTTTTAAGTGCATGTATGATCAGTTGTCGTAGGTATGTAGTTGAGCCAATTTGCAAATTACTTTTGAATTCCTCATTGAAAAGACGAGTGAAACGAACGAATAACTTAGCTGTAAAAGACTACATAACAACTGGATAGTTCTCGACTTGCGAGGTGGTGCCCGTTAAGCTGCTTCAGTTTTTAGCTTTGATGTAATGGGAGGTCTCACATGGTACTTCCTTAGAATGTAGGCATTCCACTGTTTTTTGATCTTTTTGTCGTTTCATGGTGGCGTGTTTTTTGGGCCGAATAGTGCGTCATAAGGATGACTGCTTGCGTCTGAAGGTAAAACTTGAGCTCCCAGGTTGCAACAATTATTGCCAAACCTAGCTTTGGGATTTCTGGTAACATCGAGGAGAGCTTTTGAACTGTGGAATACAGGTAGTCGGGCCCCCAGCTCTTCTCGTATGATGATAGAGCTTATTGCTAAGACTGCCAAGTAAATGTATAAGTCCTCCGCTGCTCCTGGTTTGGGTAGTATGAGAGGTGATGTGAGATACTTCTTCAAGCTTTGGATCTCCTTCAAGATAGTGGTAGATTTCATCTCTATGATCACTTGGATGTGCTTTGATTCCTCGTTGGGTCACTAGGTACCCTAAGAATCTTCCTGAAGATATTCAAAATGTGCATTTGGTAGGTTAGGCTCAAGAACTTAGAGTAGTTCTTGGTCGTTGGGCCTCCTCTAGTCGGGAATCAGTCCCTATGCTTGGCCCCCTGCTTGATTTATTTGTTCAGTTGCTTTTTTGTCCTCCTTCTTTACCGCTACTTCTTTTTTAGGCTGTTCGGGTGCCTTGTCTGCTTGCCGAGCTTCATCCCAAAGTGCGTGTTTCTCTGCTAGAGCGAAGGAGTCTGCTATGGTTAGATCTTCTTTCATGATCAATTCTCCGAACAATGGGTGGTCTGTTGGAAGTCCTTTTTGGAAGGCTGCTCTAGCTATCAAGTCGTTGCATCCGACTATCCTTGCCTTCTCTGCCTTGAACCTCTTCACATAGTCGCGAAGTGGCTCATTTGAGTTCTTCTTGACGTTGAACAAATGGTCGGATTTCTTCTTGATCGAGCGATAGGGTGAATATTCTTTGATGAAAGCCAAAGAAAGTTCATCAAAATTTCGGATGGACTGTGGCGGCAGGGTGTAGAACCAATCTTGCGCTTCGCCTTGTAAAGTGGTGGCGAATATCTTACACATAAGATCATCGTTGTTTTGATAGAGGATCATTGCGCTTCGGTAGTGCTTCAAGTGTCCCTCCGGGTCTTCTTCCCCTTTGAAAAATGTGAAATGTGGCATGCTGAACTCGCGTGGAGGCTCTGCCTGCTCGATCTCATTTGTGAAGGGTGACTTGCTTATGTTGGTCATGTTTCGTCGTAGTGCCTCGTCGGTGACCTCGTTGCGTTGAAAATTATGCAATCGCTTGGTCAAGAGCCTTTCTACTTCCTCTTGAATTTGCCTTTGGGGTAGTGGAGCTCTCGGCGGCCCCCAATCATGACTTGTTGGTCTAAGCTGCTCTTCCATGTATTTGGCTCTTTTATGTCGCGGATGCGGTTCTTGTGGTGTGTTCTTAGCAGGCGAGCGAGTTCTTCGCAAGCTGTTGGTTGAACTTGAGCTGGATTGAGTGACCGCTTCTCTCCGTCCGTCGTGCTGCCTACTTCGATATGAGGTGGAGGATGCTCCTTGTGGGTTTAGCCGTGAATGAACACTTCGCCTGGAAGGTTGCTCATGTTGACTATCAAAGTGCGATCCCAACCGTGAATGTATGTTCGTCCGTGGGCCTAGTCGAGAGTGCACGCTTCTCCGCGCGCTAAGACGAGAGTATACGTTATCTCGAGGGCCCAGTCGGGAATGTACATTGCCAGAATGCTTAGTTCGTGGCTGGTCGAGTGGCTGCTTGCCAGAATGCTGCTGGAGAGTTTCTTCGCCTACTCTTGTCCTACTTCGGGACACCACACCTAGGGCACGTTGCATCTCGATGCGCTGCAAGAGTTGGTTCACCAAGGTCGTCTGCTGTGCGATGGCGCTCGTCAACTCTATGACTTGTCGAGACAAGTGTTGTTCTCCACTTGGGTTGGTAGAGCTTGGAATGAATGTATCTCCTTGAGCGGTGGAAGTGTGGTAGACTCCGGGCGTGAAATTTGAGTTAGGAAATGTCAAATATGCGGAGTAACGTGGTGGAAATGCCCCCGGCTTGATGGTTGGTCCGGATGGTTGAGATAGTCTTGGGCCGATTTGGGCTGCTTGGAATGCCACGGGAGCAGGCTGGGCCACGATAGTGGGCTGCTCGGCGGGAGCAGGCTGGTCCGCGAAAGTGGGCTGCTCAGCGAGAGCAGGCTGGGCCACGAGAGTGGGCTGGACCTCAGGAGCAGGCTGGGCCGCGAGAGTGGGCTGCTCGGCGGGAGCAGGCTGTGCCACGAGAGTGGGCTGGACCTCAAGAGCAGGCTGGGCTGCATGAGCAGACTGGGCCACATGAGCAGGCAGGGCTGCGTGAGCAGGCAGAGCTACGTGGCCAGGCAGGGCCGCGAAAGTGGGCTGCTTGGCGGGAACAGGCTGCTTAGTGCGTGATACATACGAGTGCGAGGCTTGGGCTATGATGGTGGTGCCATGGATCTTGCCGTGGGTGGTTGCCATGGTGGAATTTTGTGGTGGTGCCACTTCACCCATGACCACATCTAGCCTCATGGATCGCCGCGGTCCCATTTCTTGAATATGAGAATTTTTACTTGTGGAATTTTCTAAATTTCTAGCCATTATATTTTCCTTTCACGTTTTATCAAAGAATCTTTGCAAATAAAAAATTCTAATAATAAAAACGTATAAATTTTCTTTCACGTTTTATCAAAGAATCTTTGCAAATTAAAAAATTCTAATAATAAGAACGTAAGAAAATATTCAAATGGACTAGTAAATAGAGAAAAACCTTTTTATGCGAGAGTCTTCTATGAGTATGGATTTTCAACTCTCAATGAAAGCACCAATTTGTGGATGCAAATGTTCTCCTCCTTGATCTTGGACAATATTGCACCTACAAAACAACTAGCACCTTAGGTTAAGGCCAAAAGCCTCACGCGCCCACGATGAGTTGGGGGGGGGCTTTGGCCGAAGAACCTCCGATGCCAAAGTTAGAAATTTAGAGAGAAAATGTATTTGGAGAACTTTGTGATTTTTGCAAGAGTGTGGGGATCCCCTTTTTGGTGAGAATAAGGTCCTATTTATAGAGCTAGGATTTGCTCTATTTGAGAGGTTGTGGTTTTGGCTTAATTAGCCAATTTATTGGCTAATTAAATATAAAAGAAATAAATAGGAGGTTACAAAATTATTTATTTGTATAAATGGGGTAATAAAATGGGGAATAGTGAAAAAGGTGAGGATGAAAAGGAAGTGGCCGGCCCTTTAACAATTTTTAGGTTAAATTGTATAATTTAATTGGTAATTAATGGATTAATTGGGTAATTAATCCATTAGTTAACCAATTAACACTATTTTGGAGGTTACCTCTTTTTGGAGCATTTTTGACTTTGTTGAAGGACGATTGTCTGCTCTTTGCGTGTAAAAATCCCGGTATACCTCAGGGGTAGTTTGGTCCTCTTTTACCCAAAAATCCATGTGTCGCCTTGTGATTATTTTTGGCTCCACATAATCTTTAGTTTGAAAGCTCAAACTTAAGGATGGAAGATCTTAATCACATTCGATTGAAACTGAAAATCAAAAAGAACGGCCAAGGTTGGGTAATGCAAGGGCGAAGGCCCACTTGAACGACAGATAATAAGAAAATACAATAAATACAAATATAGATGGGTTTTGGCCCATGAGAACGGATAACGCGAAAGCTACTTGGCCCCAAAGTAAGAGCTGGATTGAAAACCTCCAAAACCTAAACCCGGGATGAGTCCGGAAGAAGTAGCAAATCCGCTGCCCGGGGTAGGACCAGAGGAGGCAGGTTGGTCTAGGTGTCGTTGATCTTTAGGATCCATTCCCTCATACCACTCATACCCACCAGGCTCAATCCCCATGTGATGGTCATATGCGTCGGGGTTAGCTACAAATCGATGTTCTGGACGTTGCTGACTTTGCACCCAACCGAATCTGAAGCTGGATGCCATCTCCTTGCGTATTTGCTGCGTGTTCATCTCACGCTCAGTAGCCCTCGCTCGCTTGACCTCGGTCAGCTCTTCCCTCGTGCGGCGTGTTTCAGACGCCGCAGCATCGCGAACTCTTTTCAGACTTGCGATCTCTTCCTCATATCCGAGAAGTTTAGCTTGGCACTCGTTAACCTGCTGCCGGTTGAGGTTGAGGGTGTCCAACTTGGCAGCCAGTCTGTCTGATTTTTCCTTTTGAAGTAGAGCCAACTGAAAACAACGGTTGGGTTAGAGCTTACGCAGAAAGCAAATACGTGAGAGGGTGAAAGAGTACCTTCATAAGGCAATGAGATTCGTAGGAGTCAACTTCGTCGTCAAGCATTGCCTCGAAGCGATTGGCATCGTTAGGATGGGTCAAGCCTCTAGCCACAGCAGTAGCAGCGCTCGCATTGTCCCACAGATCCTCGCCAAGGGTGACGAGACTCCCGTCTTTCTTTGTGAATTCAGGCCTCCAAGCCTGAGACGAATTACTAGAACCACCGCTAGCCGAGCCGAAGGTAGGAGGAGCCGATTGCCATGGCATGGGCCTAGGGGTTATGCCGAAGATAGTCGGTGGGCCACGCCTAGGTTTTTTGGGGCAATCCCCCTGAGGACGTTTATCCGACCTGCCTGCAATTCTGGGCACAGGAAGGTCACGAGGAGGCGATGCGATGAGGGGCAGTGGGGTACCAGGTGGTGAAGCCATCGTAGGAGAATAGTCCGAGTCAGAATCTGGGTCTGTTTTTGAATCCTCGTCTTCTTCTCCTCCGCTTCCGTCTTCAGGGCCTTCTGGTTGGGAGTCGGTCACCAGTACGGAGGGCTCTGCGTCGAACTGAAGATTAAGGTCGAGGTCGAAGATGGATTTAAGCAAGGGGTCTGGGGGCAATGACCCGTCTATCAAACGATATGGGAAATAAATAATAGAGCTACGGAGAGAGGTGATTTGAGTAAGGTGTCAACAAGTTCCCTAGAGCTCCATATCTTTCTCGTCACAAATTTCTTTAGCCAGCATTTCCGGTCATTAGAGATTATCCGGTCAGGGCCATTCGATAAATCTGCGACAAAATTCATGGTAAGTAAAGTCCACATACTTATGGAAAAAATAAATGCGAGTTTATATACCAGGTTTGTGACCGAAAGCAGAAGGAACGGATAGTCGAAACAGCTCGGGAGCTTTCCAGTTCCCTGAAATCAAAAGAGGGCGATTCTTCCAATCTCTAGCTCTTAAAGGACCCAGTGACAAAAATTTCTTGCGATATCTGGGTTTGAAGTTAAAAAAGTTAGTCTCGCCCTTAATAACCGTCAAGTCAAAGAGATATAAAAAATCCCTAAAACCTAAGGATACGCCTAGCTTCAGACCCAACGCTAGAAAGGTCGACATAAGCAAGTAGGAGTTGGGGTTCAGTTGCATAGGGTGAGTATTGGTAAAGAATAAGATGAGATGGATCATGGGGTGGAGTGGGAAACTAATAACCCCCAAGTGGTCCGGAGATAAAACGGTAGACCCAGCTGGGACACCGAGGCCCGAATGCATGTCGACTCCGGCGGGAAGAGGATTAATGTGTACGTCATCTGGAACATGACCCAGGTCACGAGCCTTGACAATTTCAAAGGGCGGGGGAGTACCACCGTATTTAGACAGAGGGCACGTCTCGACATGACAAGCAGAAATGGAAAATTACCAGGAGCCAAGGTCGCTCTGGAGTGAGAGCTTGAAGAAAAAATGAAGCAAAGAAAGGAAGAAAGCAGAAAAGAGGGCAGAAAAGAAGGTAAAGAAAAGCAGGGATGGAAAACGCAAGGTAATGACACATATATATATATATATATATATATACATACATGCATATCTGAAAGTTTGTCGCTATATGTATATACAGATAAGTAAATAAATAAATAAATAAATATATATATATATATATATATATATATATAAAATATACGAAAAAGGCATGCAAAGGCATGCAAAAGCATGAAAACAAAGGCATGCAAAGGCCTAAAATCCGTAGGAAAAATAGGTATATATATATTGTATGTACATATAAGTGGCCATGCACAAGTTAGGTAAGGATGTGACCATGTGGCAGTGAGTATGTGAGGGTGCGTGTATATAGATAAAAGCGCAGAAAATTGTAACGCGTTTTCAAAATTTCTGCTGTCAGACGTCAATCCTCTTTCGTAAAGTTTTCTCCGTTGTCAGTCTTCTTTCGTAAAGTTTTCTCCTTTGTCAGTCCTCTTTCGTAAAGTTGTGCAGAGATTCGCATGTCAATACACATGCTTATGTTGGGTGTAAGAATGTGCATATATATATGCTTACGTATGCAGGTATATGTATACATATATATATACATACATATATATATATATATACATACATATATATATATACATACATATATATATATACATACATATATATATACATACATACATACATACATATATATATATATACATACATACATACATATATATATATATATATATATATATATATATATTTATGTGTAGTCTAGTCAAAGATGTGATATATATATATATATATATATATATATATATATATATATATATATATATATATATTTATGTGTAGTCTAGTCAAAGATGTGATGTTTGCATGAACACATGCAGATGTATAGAGAAAAAGAGGGGAAAGCAGTGTGTGTGATGTTAGCCAATATATATATATATAACGTCCACTTAAAACAATCGTAATATTAATACCACCAGCTTGCAGTGGTTTTGGAAATAACATGCAGGATGAAACCGGTCAATATGGGTACTTGTTCCTTATCGAAATTTAAGGCCCACAGACATACACCTTTGCCAATATATAACCTTTTTCGACAAGATGGGATAACATCTCTACTCAGTCAAATTAGCATATGTCAGTCCACTTTCGTATCAATCCTCTTTCGTTACGTCAGTCCTTTTTCGTTACGTCAGTCCTCTTTCGTAACGTCAGTCCTCTTTCTTTACGTCAGTCCTCTTTCGTAACGGTCCTTTCGTTACGTCAGTCCTTGCGTCAGTCCTCTTTCTTTATTCCTTATGTCACATCAAATTTTGCAGTCTATTATCGTAAATTAAACTTCCGAATTTATTCTTAGAAAAAGCAACTGTTGCAAACTCGCCCTTAGTAAAGGTGAATTGAGTTTAGCTGGGCTTAAAGAGTATAGCTTCAGGGCCCTATGAGAACGAAAAGCTCAATTTTCCCCTATTTCACATGCGTAAAAAAGGGAAAAAGGGGGCATTGTGGGAGGATAAAATCCAGTTTCGACTCATGGGCCCATATTGATCATCCAAAGTGTTGTGTAAGGCAAAAAGCCCACGAGGAATATACACGCCTAGACAACTATCCCACTACGGAGGAGAAGTGGGAGAGGAAGGCGGGTCGTGGTGTTTGTTCTCAAAGCCTGCAGTTACATGACAAATGACCACTAAGGGAGTGGAATGAGGACTAATCGCGGTACTTGATCCCCAAGCGCGTAACCCTATAAATGGGGACATTAGCCAATGAACCAGGGGGGAAAAAGTCGAAAAAAGAGAGAAGGAGAGCAATTAATTGACTTAGGCATCGGAGTGTCTTTTGCAGGTATCTCCGGCGAGTTACGAAGGACGATTACTTTGGGACACCACAAAGGACGGATTCGGCGAACGTGTGGATTGCGGTCAACAAATCTGTGGAGGTATTTCTTCTCGTGAGAAATTACACTCCAACACTATCCAATTTTGTATTTTAATGCAATGTTGAGTGAGGGAATACAACCCAATTGTAAGATCCCACATCGCCCAAGAGTGAGGATCCTGTAAACCTTATATGTACATACACACCTCCAATTAGCACGAGGCCTTTTGGGAGCTCACTGGCTTTGGAGTTCGTGTTAAGCGAGTTCAGGCAAGAGCATTCCTAGGTTGGGTGACCCACTGGGAAGTTCTCGTGTGAGCTCCCAGAAACAAAACTGTGAAGGCGTAGCCCAAAGCGGACAATATCGTACTACGACAAAGCTGGTCTGGGATGTGACACCAATAAGCTTATAAGTTAAACGAGTCATTCGGTCATGCTCGCAAGGTATTTGACAAAACACCCAACTTAATTGTTTCTCTCATGAATGCCACGCTCATAAGTTATTGTAGAAAGAAACTCGATGAGAAGATACCTTGTAATTTTTTCATAACATGATACGAGTGAAGAGGCAATGATGAAAAGCCCAATAATTTCAACATACCCATTGTTCTAAAGACGTGTTGAGGTTAACACTCACATAGGGCGTAGCCCAAAGCAGACAATATTGTACTACGGCAGAGCCGGTCTGAGATGTGACACCAATAGGCATGCTTATAAATTAAATGAATCATTCGGTCATGCCCGCAATGTATTTGACAAAACACCCAACTTAATTGTTTCTCTCATGAATGCCACGCTCATAAGCTATTGTAGAGAGAAACTCGATGAGAAGATACCTTGTATCTTTTCCATAACATGATATGAGTAAAAAGGCAATGATGAAAAGCCTAATAATTTCATCATACCCATTGTTCTAAAGGCGTGTTGAGGTTAACACTCACTTATGAGAAAATAATAAATGGGTTTGTGAAGAAACATGACAAGGTTGCATTGAATATGTTTGTGGGTTATTCATTAATTGAATTGTATTCCAAATGCAAGAAATTGGCGAGGTTTTGAAAGTATTTAACGAGTTTTCACAACCAAATGTTATATGGAGCACGAAAAAAAAGAAGGCAGAGGTTTCTACCCTTTTATATTTCGCCTCTCTCCAAGACAATTCATGACTTCACTATTGCTCATACCGTCGTCCTAACTCGAGTTACTAGCTCAACATTACGCAACGAGGATGAATGCTAGGTTAAAATCTGATATTAAACTTTTAAAGGAAATCATGGTGGCATACAAATCTGTTTCGGTCTATTCTATCGCTAACACTTGAACTTGAAAGCAAGCTACAACTACCTTGAATCAATGAATGAATGAAAAAAAAAAACCCGTTTACGGTTCGAGGACCCCATACATTCTGAATACTCTACACTCTCTACATTCACTCCACATACCATATTCGTCTGTTGATTTCAAATCCGAAGGCAACGATAGTTCCTTTTGCACTGTTAACCTTATCCTATCTTTCTATGGGGCTTGGTTTTTAGAAATGGGGTCGAGACTGAAGTTTTACTTCAAGTCACTTACCCTTCATGCAGTCACCTTTTGCTATTATTTTTGTTGTACCATTTCTATGCTTTCCCGTCTCTGTTTATGGGGTTTTGCCTAAGTTAAGTCTTTGGGCATGACCTTCCTTTTATATTCTACTTATCCGTGAAAAAAAAACTCCACCTGAAGGTTTCATGACATAACCTAACAGCCTCTTCTCCACCCATTTGGAAAGTAAAAGCAAATACATGTTTAAAATGATCACGATGTTGTTGAAATCATTCAAATAATGAAAAATGTGAAGTCTTACATCATATGAAGCCTCTCAAAACGACAATTTTATGTTTCATCCGTCAAAAATAACATTTTCTCATCTACGTGTTGTACTTTTATTAGTTAGAGTTTGTTCTAAAGTTGGGAGTGCATTTGAAAGTTTAGTTCGTAATTTTAATTTTAATTTTTAAAACTTTATGGGGCCTAAACAGTTATTTCAGGTTGAATATATAGGTCTTTTAATAATAAATTGTAAAGTGGGGTGCTAAAAAATAAACCTTCTAAAAAAACAGTTTTAACATTTCAGCCGGTTCGAACCGGTCGCTGAAGCAATGTGCCGCTAGCCTAAAACCCAACCCAAAACCTTTCTGAGCGTTCCCTCTCTCTCTCTCTCTAACTGCAGCAGTTGCTTCTGCGCCACCTCCATTGAAGACTCCACCGTCGGCGCCGCCGCCACCATTCGGTACTGCTATGTATCATATCTTTAAATTGCAGCAGTGTACCATGGAAATACAAATATACAATTTTTTTTTCTTTTTAATTTCAATAGTTATGATCAAATTAACCCGGCATTCGAGTATTTCAATCTAACTTTGTGATTGATTAATTAGTTTTCGTCTCTTTTGGGTATGATCAATGTAGAGGATGAATAGAGGACAAGCCAAGACCATAATCTTCACCAAACAGCCTTTCATCGAAGACGAAGGACACCTCAGAATGTAAGCCCTTTTCATTTTTCTTCAAAAAGTAAATTTTGATTCGTTCAATTTTGTAAAGTGAGAAGCTTTCGGTTTGTATAATTCAATGCCTGTTATCATTGTGCCTGTAGAGAAAAATGGAAATTCAGTGCGATGTCCGACAAGGAGATCAGGAAAATGGCTGAAGTTCAAATCTTTAAAGGTCAATATTATGATTCCAATCGGAAGCCTATTGAAGGCGGCTTATTGGACCCCCGCTTGGTACTCTCCCACCCTTTAATTGTTGCTTTCAATTCTTGTTGAAGCAATTTCGGTTGAATTATATGGAAATTGTTGAAATGTTAGAATGATCGATGGATTTGTGCAGGCATTAGGACTTACCATAAGAAGTATTAAACAGGATTAAGGGAACAAGTTCACCAATACACTCAATATAATTGACTCACACACATAATAACATTTTCTGAAAGTTCTAGTTTTGTTTGAATTCATTTCACTTGAGTACATTTCACATGGACGAGTGCAATTAGAAACGATTCAAATAAAGAACAAAGAATGACCAAGTAGTATTCTAACAGTAGATTTTCTTTCCTTTGGATGTTCTGGTATTGCTTCAGGGTCCTGCAAATAGGAGTAGTGGTCCATGTGCGACCTGTGGTGGGACAACGAAGGACTGCCCGGGGCACTTTGGATACTTGGTGCTTGCCCTTCCTGTTTTCAATGTTGGGTATTTAAGTACTATTGTGGACATATTGAAGTGCATTTGTAAGGTACAGAGAATATGTTAACTCCTTTTGTAATTACTTTCTAATGAATTTGAATTATGTTCCTTTATATGTTTTTTTTCTACTAAAAAGTTAAATTTAACAACTTTTTATATATTTATTCTTTTTAGTTTGAGATTGGTTGAGATTTTGGGATATTTGATTTTACGAGACTTAGCTTTAGGCCACCAGGAGCCTAAAATTGAATTTAGGCTTTCCATTTTACACCTTATCTGGCCACTGTCAAGGGAAATTCAGTGATTCTCAAATACTTTTGAGAATTTAGCATACATGAATTGTGGTTAAATTTACATCTAAACAATGTTTTGGGCTAAATGCATGAGCTTGGCTTTTATTTAGGTCGGACAAGAACTTAAACGTTGAATGTATCTTGCTACCACCTAGGACTGGCAAGAGAGGAGGGGAGGGTTTGCGCACTTTATATCCATCCCTGCAGAAGTGTTGGATCCAATCCTCTCCCCATTCCGGGTTGGGTATGGGGATCGCTATTGGGCGAACGGATCAAGTTCCCCATCCCATCCACAAGAATTTATTTTGTATAATTCACAAAAAAAAAAAAAAATTAAATAAAGATATTTGCTAATATGATCAATATACAAGTTGTGATAAAACATTAAACTGGGAGAAAGACAAAAAAGAAAGAAAAATGGGGTTTTTTTTTTTGGGGGGGGGGGGGGGCGCCCTTGGAAGGATTAACTACAATGGGGGAAACTTTTATCTGTGCTACCTCCACCATTCTTTTATAGTTTGATACCTTTATAAAGATACAATTAGATTTTCGGATTTGAATTCCACTTTGGATCAGTCAAACCATAACAGTCACATACTCTGGAACTTTATGTATGCTAATCTTGATGTTTTCTGAAACTACATCATTGAGACTTATGTTTCATTATTTCTTTTAGCGATTCATAGTTCCCTTCATATGGTTTAGAGAATGTTTTTTTTTTTGTACTAGATTAAGGCTTTTATTGTTTTCTCTTGCAAAATTCATGAACTAATGGGGGAAATAAGGGAAACTTCAGTTTTGCTAGAATTAATAACCTCACCATTGTGTAAAAGAGACTCGTACTCTTGCACTAGTGACTCAAAATAATAACTGCTTTGAGACTGGACTCTTTACAAAGCAATCTTATTAGCCAAGTAAACCCTGTTTTTACTGGAATTTCAAGTTGGGATTGCATGATATGCAGTTATGTTCTGGCATACTTTTGGAGGAGGGAATGCGCATCGAATTTTTGAAGAAAATGAGGCGTCCTAAAATGGAGCCCATGAAGAAAAGTGAGTTGATGAAAGTGATAGTGAAGAAGTGTAATAGCTTGACAACCAATAATAGACCAGTGAAGTGCTCCAAATGTGGATTTATAAATGGTTTGGCTCTATTCCCTCTTGATACTTTATCCTTTTTGTTTTTCTGGCTAGATCTTCTATCATGTTTCAAAAGTAGTCATGGCTTGATATGTTATGCTTTACAGGTTCAGTGAAAAAGGCTGTGGGTGTGCTGGGCATTATCCATGATCGTTCAAAATTTATTGGTGTTATGGATGACTTTAGATCAGCAATATCTCACACGAAAGAGTCCAAAGCGTCCTTTAATCCGGCTACTCATAATCTAAACCCTTCTAGAGTTTTTTCGCTGTTCAAAAGGATGGTTGATGAGGTACTACTTATAAAAAAGCTAAAGAACAATGAAAATGGTGCTTGGTTATATATTCTCTTGCATTCTGTTCCTCTTGAAGCATATTTGTATTTTCTATTGTTATTGCAGGATTGTGAGTTGCTTTATCTTTCAGATAGACCAGAGAACCTCATAATGACAAACATTGCTGTGCCGCCGATACCTATTCGTCCTTCTGTTATTGTGGATGGATCACAGAGGTCATCTCAATATTTTATTTACTCAATATGAAGCTTTTGCTCCCTTTTCTTTTCATGTTTGTAATTAGATACCATAAACATCTTTTTTCAGTGCTTTTATGGTAGTACAGCTGCAAATAATACTTATTAGGGTTCTACTTTTCCTATTGCAGCAATGAAAATGACATTACAGAGAGGTTGAAGAGAATTATTCAATCAAATTCTAGTCTCCGACAGGATTTAATAGAAGCAAGTTCTGCAGCCAAATGTTTGGTATGAATCATGGAGGATATGTGTCCTCCAAAGTTTATCACCAGTGTCTTGTTGTTTATTTCACATTTGTACATGTAATTCTGCATGCTTGATATAGACCTACCCAGGCACTAGTATAGAAATCTTGTTTCGTATATAATGCTATATGCACACAAATATTTTAGGTTTCCTGAGATTTGAGTCACATTCATGATTTTGTGCCTTCTTTTTCTGTTGGTTTGGCCAAACTACATTCTACTCGTCTCAGCAGTTTAAAACCTAACAAACACACCTTTATAGTTCCTAACCATGTCAAATTTGTCCAAATAATATGTTGTGTCAATTTTGGTGATGGAACATGCATAAGTCACTCAAGAAAGATATAATTGCAGCCAATAGGGATTCCGAGTGGTTTTCAAAAGGTGTTCGTGGTGATGTGGGTGTGTCCTAGAAACAGGTATGTGCTGCTATTAGGAAACCATTTTGGTGCCAGGGCATCCAAGAAGATGTATACTCTTCATAGATGTGCTGCCTTGGCTTTGTTGTGGTGCATATGGTTGGACTGGAACAATGGAATCTTGAAGGAAAGGAGGAGGATCTGAGCTCAATTTGGGAATGAATTAGACTTTAGTTTTAACAGGGCCTTCTTTGTTCAAAAAATTTAAAGACATTCTGTTTCATCCATTTCTTCTGGATTGGAAGGCATGTCGTACCAAGAGCTTTTCAGGAAGCTGTTTTCTATGTTTCGTATGTAGTTTTTTTTTTTTTTTTTTTGGTTGAGAATGTAGGTTATTTGGCTGCTGGTTCTGGGGTTTCTTGGCTGAGGGATGTCTGTTCTTGTACAGTTGTAATTCAGTTTATTGTCCTATTTTCGTTGGCTGAGGATAGTATCTTTTTGTGGACTGGTGCTCCTCATTTGGCTGTACTTTAACCTTTATTGACCCAATTGTTCTGTTTTGTATAAAAAGAAAAAGAATCGCATCTGTTTATTCATTAGTTGATTATGTGGCCGCTTTTTGCGCAAATGCTGTTTAAAACATATTTGAATATCTTGTTTGCTGGTGAAGTTTAATAGGATAGTAGATATTGCTTGTGGTTCTATAGTATGATTTGTAATGCTTAATGTTGAGAACTGTTGTTCAGGCTAGTTGGGAGATACTTCAAGTTGAGGTTGCACAGTACATAAACAGTGATGTTCGTGGTGTTCCCTTCTCCATGCAAACTTCCAAGCCATTGGCTGGTTTTGTGCAGCGCCTGAAAGGGAAAGGAGGGCGCTTTCGTGGGAATTTATCTGGGAAGCGTGTAGAATATACTGGCCGAACTGTTATATCACCAGACCCTAATCTGAAAATTACTGAGGTTAGATATTCTTCTCAAGTCTGACATAATTGTGCTAATTTTATTTGCATATTTTGCCAAAACCTCTGACACAATTGTGCTAATTTTATTTGCCTGTTATGTTTGTTTCCTCTAAATCTTTATTGAATCTAGGTTGGAATCCCTATCAAAATGGCTACAATATTAACTTATCCAGAACGTGTTTCCCATCATAATATTGAGAAGTTGAGGCAGTGTGTCAGTAATGGACCTGATAAGTACCCTGGTGCCAGAGTGCTTAGAAATTCCGATGGGACTGAATGGTACGTAATAGTTTTGTGCTAATGTTGCTTGCTTTGGGTTCTTTTCTTATATTGAAATGCTTGCTTTGTTGCTGATGTTGAATTTATTGTTTTGTGCCGAAGGGTTTTAAAGGTTAACAGAAAGAGCATTGCTGATTCACTAAAATATGGTGACATAGTTGAACGCCACCTAGAAGATGGGGACGTTGTTCTTTTCAACAGACAACCAAGCTTGCATCGGATGTCTCTCATGTGTCATAGGGTGATTAAATGTTTATAATTATTTTTGTATGTGGCATTGTTTCGTGATTTTGTTGATATTTAGTCACATGTTATCATTTTGTACATGCAGGCTAAGATTATGCCTTGGAGAACATTGAGGTTTAATGAATCTGTTTGCAACCCATACAATGCTGATTTTGATGGCGATGAAATGAATATGCATGTCCCGCAAACAGAAGAGGCCCGGACAGAAGCTCTTACGTTGATGGGGGTAAATAAGATTGGATCACACTTCATTGAGATGTATGCCTATGGCTAATGGCTATGCATAAAACTGCATAAAAATTCAGTTTTTCACTACATTATTTACAATCATTGGAATATTTTGAGCATTGCAGTGTCTTGGTGTTATTATTCTGATCTCTCAGTTGGGCAAGCTGCTGTTTTCTAGGTGTTGTGCTTTGATTGGGTCTTTTCTAGCATTGCTAACATCTGTAAATCCATTTTGCTTTGCTATCTTTGGATTGATCTTCTTGTCCACTTCCCTTGTAACTTTATTGTTTGTCAGTCTCAGTAAATAGAATGGTTCCTTGAAAAAAGAAAAATGACCAAATGGGCTTGTTCGATTTCTGCTATGGTAATGAGTTGTAGTAGGTTATTTCTGTTACTGTCTTTGTTGCTGCCCTGTCAAGCTAGGTAAAACCCTAATTTTGATGGTTGTCTCCTTGGTCCTGGGAGGTCATACATCAGTGATGCATTAGACTCTGAATGCGTTTTATTTTCGTTTCTATTCCCTATTTTCTTGGTGTGGAAAGTAATGCATCGTCTCTTTTGGCTTATACTTCTGTTGATTGTTTGCTGCATTTGTTTTTGGTGTAACATTTCAGTGTGTTTATCAGGTGCAAAACAATCTATGTACTCCAAAAAATGGAGAGGTTTTGGTTGCTTCCACCCAAGATTTTCTAACGTCCTCTTTCCTTATTACAAGGAAGGACACATTTTATGACCGTGCATCTTTTTCTCTCATGTGTTCATATATGGGGGATGGAGCGGATATTATTGACTTGCCAACGCCTTCTGTAATTAAGGTGATTACTGAACCCATCATTTATTTCTGTTGTAAATTTGTTACACAATTGTACCCTTACACTTGAGAATTTCAATTATATGTCTATATCGTTTCTAGTATTTATCTTTTCTCTCCTTAACTGTTGTTTTGCAGCCAATAGAGCTATGGACAGGAAAACAATTATTTAGTGTTCTAGTACGCCCAAATTCAAAAGTGAGAGTCTATTTGAATCTTACAGTTACGGAGAAATCCTACACCAAGACTGGAGATGGAAGAGAAATTGAAGCAATGTGCCCAAACGACGGATTTGTTTATTTTCGTAACAGTGAGCTCATAGCTGGGCAACTTGGGAAGGGTACTTTGGGTCAGTTTTCTTGATTAATTTTCTTTCTTTTGATAGTATATGTTTGTCTATGTCCTGCGTTGTTTAAAATACCTGGATAGACTGTTTCCACTACATTTCATTTGATAGAAGAGGAAGGATAAAAAATAATTTTGCATTTTTTACGAGAAACAAATTTGCAACAATAGATGATTACAAACAAATGAGTTATAGAGGATAAGATTTTCTCTGACAACCTGACCTAACAGCTACCTGAAAACCATACAATAAGCAATACAGTAAACAAAACCTTCTAGGTAAGCAGCCCCCTCATATGCATTAATAACCAAGAAATATGTATTTGTAGTGGGGTAAAAATTCATCAGAACTCCTGAGGCTTGGCCTTATTGAATTGTGAATATGTGACCGGAGAGAGGGGAAAGGGGAGGATTCTTTTATTTTTGATTTACAAGGGTTCAAGGGCTAAACTACTCATTTTGCTTGTTAGGCCCAGTGACCACCTGAGCTCCCATGTCACACAGTATATGTTATCTACATGTTTGGCTCAAGTCACCTCATATGTGAGGGGGTGGGTTGAGAAATCTCACATCTAGAAATCAAAGCCATACATGCTTGTGTGCCGTGTCCTGGGTCTCTCAACCCATTTTTCAATTTGTTTGGCTTGGATGATTCATTCAATCAAATGTGTTAACTGCAGAGTGTAGTTACATGGAAGAAATTTTTGGTGTTACATAGACTCCAATATTCCTTGGAGAGAAACAAAGGAAATACTTAGCTTCACTCCATTTTAAGTGAACCTATTGTTCTCAAAAGAAGTTGATGAGGTAAAGGTTAGCATAACTGATAATAAACTCTCAGAATCTTTATACAAAGCTAAGATAGTCATGGCTTCCCTTTGAACCTTGTAACCCTACCAAAAAAATTTAGTTGAGACTTGGGTACGACTTTTTCTGATCTAGTTAATTTTCTTGATTTGAAACTTGAAAGTCTCTTGGACTTCTATTTTCATTTTATCATATATTGCATTTGGATATCTGAGTGAGTGATATTGAACCATTGAGGCTTACAGTTTTGCATTTATATCATTCCAGGGAACGGCAATAAGGATGGACTTTACTCTGTTCTATTGAGAGACTATAAAGCTCATGCTGCTGCTTCTTGCATGAATCGCCTGGCAAAGTTAAGGTATATATGCAGCACAATTATTTCTTGAATGCTAGTTCTTTTAAGCCCATCTTGACATTTCAAATTAGTTTTATTGTCTTCTGTCAGATTTCTAACCTATTGTTTATTTTATTGCATACATTTATAAAAAAAATGTTAACTAAAAAGGTATGACTAAAAGTTACTCAACAAGTTGAATTTTTTAACATAATATACCATGTGTGCTGACCCAAAAAGATCCTAATCCAACATATTTGAGATGGGTGATCAGAAAATAAAAATCATGTTAGAGGTGGTACATTTTTAATGCTCTAAATATTGTGTTGAGATTTAAAACTTAGATGGTTTCTATTTGCAAATTTTTTTGTGGTTTTGATGGTTGGATATCACTATATTGATTTTTCTTAGACTATTATCGTCTTCCTATTGTAGCTTTGATGATTATCCATCACCGAGATTTGACATTCCATGATATTGATGCTGTATATTATTTTGCTTCCCTTTAGGAATGTCTAACCCTGCATTCGTAAATTAGAAATTATCTTTTTCAATCATATTCATCATCTAATCTTCTAGTTGGATGACTCATCAAATGATGCATCCATATTTTGATGTCACTGTTCTTTGTGCATTTAAATGGTACATACAACAATATTATGTGTTTAATTTTGTCATATTTGCATGGGTGGCAGTGCCCGATGGATTGGTAATCATGGATTCTCAATTGGGATTAGCGATGTACAACCAAGTGACAGTTTGTATGATGAGAAAGAAAAATTAATTAAAGAAGGTTATGACAAATGTGGTGGCCAGATAAAGTTGTATAATGAAGGACAGCTACCACTTGTACCTGGTTTTGATGCTGCACAATCACTTGAGACTGGGATAACTAGTTTACTAAACAATATTAGAGATCAAACTGGAAAGGTGAGTTTTTTAATTTACTGTTTCCTTTGTTTATGCATTGAACTTCCCTTTTGGGTTTCCTTTGTGTATTTTTTAAGTCTCAATCTCAATTCTTAGTTTTAAAGTACAAAATGCTACAGTTTTAACTTATTAGAGTATGTCTGTTTAAAATTACTTTCATTTGAAAACTTAGTGCCATTTGTGTTGGAGTAGCACAGTTTGTTTAGCAATTATTTCTATTTTCTATTGTCATGCAAGAATATTTCAAAGACGATGGTTTTGAAATTGTCTTTTGCCATGTTTCCATAGTTGTGCATGCAAAAGCTCCATTGGAGAAATAGCCCCTTGATCATGTCCCAGTGTGGTTCTAAAGGATCTCCTATCAATATCAGCCAGATGGTTGCCTGTGTTGGCCAGCAATCAGTTGGGGGTCGTCGTGCACCTAATGGATTCATAGATCGAAGCCTTCCTCACTTCCCTAGATTTGCAAAGATGCCTGCTGTAAGTTCTGTGCCGATTTAGTCAATTTTGTATGTGTGTGAGATGTGATGCGACTCTTATCATATGCTAATTTGACATGCATATCGTCTCTAAAAAAGTTTGTCTGGCATATACGGCTATATGATTGTCTACATTATGGATTGAAGGCAGATTGCTCTTTGTGGCTTCGACAACGATTGAAATTGAAGAGAATAAGGAGAGATTAGAAAGATAATAGAATACTTCAAAAGAAAGGAGGCATGTCAACCCCTTGAAAAACTCTATAATTGGTTATGTTTAGAAAAACTCATGCATTGCAAGAACATTGGTTTTTGTTTTTCTCCCCGAAAAAGATTAAGTTGTTTGGAAGAAATAGGAGGATATTTGAGAATGTGGCGGGTGAGGAGGTGAGTGGTTATGGGACAAAGTTTCTTTTTTAATTTATAGCTTCGGAATTTATGGAGCTTTCTTCTCTCTCTCTCTCTCTCTCTCTCTCTCTCTCTTTTTCTGTTTTGTAGTTAATTCTGTTTTTGTCTTGATGTTTTCTCATAGGACCGAGGTGTTGCTGTTGTTCTTTTAGAAGTATACTACTTGTTATGTTCACTTACATTGTACTGTTTTTTTAATTTTTATCTTAATGAAGAGTTATGTCTCTTGTGAAAACAAAGAAGTGAAACCAGCTGAATGTTTATTATTTGAACTTTAATGCAAGTTTTTGTAAGTCCATTGTGAAACCTAGTATGTATTGGAGTTATTCACTTTGTGTGTATAGTTTGATGAATTATATAATGTTTTTGTCAACCTTTTCATCTGAATTTATGTGTTTAATGAACATTCTGTTATTATTGATGCAGGCAAAAGGCTTTGTTGCTAGTTCCTTTTACAGTGGCTTGACAGCTACTGAGTTCTTTTTCCATACAATGGGCGGGCGAGAGGGGCTTGTGGATACAGCCGTATGTTAACTAGTCATAACTTCATCAATCTTCCGAGTCACATTATTAATATGTTTTTTTTTTTTTTGTTCTAGACCCACTTGATTTGGGCCTGTGCATCACTTGTCAAACTTACAGATTTTTTGCTACTGGATCATTAATATAGCTAAAATACATTGGGTTATCAAGAAAATTATAGACGGTGAATAGTACGAGTTAATACTTAATCAGCATGTACATAGAATAGCTGATATTTCACGAAAATGTTACTGGACAAGCCCCTTATTTGGTTGTTGTTTGTATTTTGTTGCTTTATATGATATAAATTGCTATTCAAGTTTCCTAACAGTAATTTAACTCAAAAAACAATAAAGTAAAAAGAAAAGGAACAGAAGTTTTATTACTACAGACAAGGTTTCGAGACCCCAAACTGACTTTGTCTCGTAATTACTCCAGCACAAACTGACTCTGTCCCGTACTTTAGGCTTCTCAGCATGAAATGTAAAACACCACCATGGAATTACCTAATACACCTATATTTCTTTTAACAGACATAGCAAAAAAGCTGATGCACACGAAAATTTAAAACATTACAAATATAAGAACTCAGTTGAATCTAGTTTCATCATCATGCATTAGAAGATTCAATAAAATTAGCAGTAACCTCATTGTCAAACCTGGACAGATTGTTAATCTATTATAACATTTGAATGTATTTGTGGGGTTCAGTTCTATCAGCGAAACACAGAGTTCTTTGGGTCTTGAAATACTTTGTCTTTAATTTTTGTTTACCTTTGCAGGTGAAAACAGCTGATACTGGATACATGTCTCGTAGATTGTCAAAAATTTTGGAGGACCTATCTGTCCAGTACGATAACACAGTAAGGAATTCAAGTGGATCTATAGTTCAATTTTGTTATGGGGATGATGGTATGGATCCTGCAATGATGGAAGGAAAAGAAAGTGGAGCTCCTTTGGACTTCAACCGATTGTTTTTGAAAGCCAAGGTATGAAACCTTGATTTTCATTGGTTCAGAAGTAATCATGAACTTTTCATTGTTGAGTTGATGAGGTCCATTTACAGGCCACATGTCCTGCTGGAGGAAGTGATACCTTGTCTCCTGAAGAAGTGTCTGAAATAGTGAGTAGCAGGCTTTCAAAACACGATATGACTCCTGATGGCGGTTGCGCTGCTGGTTTCAAAACTTCTTTGGAGAAATTCCTGGATAAATTTATAAAAACATTTAGAGAAACACATGAGACTTTTGTGTTGGATCAAAATCCTGCATGGAAGGAAAAGTCTGCTACTCTGGATAAGATTGTCCAAAATATATCTGGTGTTACTTCTCAACAGCTGAAGGTACTTATTTTCCTATGTTTTAGTGCAAGTAGTCACCTTTTGCATTCCCTATTTTATTTTTACTTTTTATAGTCTTAGACATATCAATAATGTGAGCAACTTCAAATGCAAGCGTCTGTGTGTGTACTTGCCAAAAATGTATTGGTCTAAGGTGTTTGTGTGCAAGTTGGACATTCATTCATGATTTTTTATTATGAGATTGATTACGTAATTTTGGGCTGAGCCATTTCTGGTTTGTAATGTTTGGTGTTATGTTCCTTGTGTATCTTTTGAAATTGTCTGGTTATCTAATGTTTTCTTCTGAGAACTAGAGTTTGCCCTTTACATTTTTGGAGATTGTTCATTAGAACATATGATTGTGCCTTTATTGAATTTCCTTTACATTTTTTCACCAAAATTTTTTTTTTCCTTTACATTTAAATTGTAGGTCTTCCTCGATACTTGCATTTCTCGTTATCATTCAAAAAAGGTCGAAGCTGGGACAGCAATTGGAGTAATTGGAGCTCAAAGTATTGGAGAACCTGGGACACAGATGACATTAAAAACTTTTCACTTTGCCGGAGTTGCAAGCATGAGTATCCTTGATTCATTAGAATGAGTAAAGTTAAATATCTATAAAAGCTGCATGGACTTTTGGCTATTTACTGGTTGGTTTTAAATTTGATCCTTAACTCTTTGTTAGATGTTACGCTTGGGGTCCCTCGTATCAAGGAAATAATAAACGGAGCCAAAAAGATCAGTACACCCATCATCACTGCAGTACTTGAGTGGGATACTAATGCAAAATTCGCACGGCTGGTAGCAGGCCGGATTGAGAAAACAAATCTAGGGCAGGTATGTATTTTAACTAATTTGGTACTAATATTGTAAATTTGACAATAGCCCACTGTTGATCACTCTATGAAGTTTATATTTTATACTGTTGTATATATAGTTTTCAACCGAACGTGATTAGTTGGCAATGCAATTTAAGGTTTCTGTTTTTTTCCTGTTACCTTTCTTAACAACTTTGGATCGGTGGTCAATAAGTTTTTTGGCTTAGTTGGATTGCTTAGAAAGTCAAACTAGTGTTTGATTTGTTTCAGAATGTTTTAAGGTAAAGGTTGATGTTCTATTAGTAGTTTATCTTACTTATTGTTGGACGCGCATGGATCTAATATTCTTTAACAATCCGAAACTTTTCTTCCTGATGACTTGGATAGGGTTGTCTATTCTCCGTCTCCACTGTATGATTTCACTTACACATTTGGCTGTTGTTATGAAGGTTGCTAAGAGTATAAAAACTGTAATGACTTCAAGAGCGGCATCTATAGTCATCACACTTGATATGGTCATGATTCAAGATGCACACTTGTCTATAGATGCTAATGTTGTAAAAGAATCAATTTTACGAACACCGAGAATCAAACTGAAGAGCGAGGTGAGAATTTGACGTGTTAGTTAGCTAACTTTTATATGTTCTTAATAATGACTCATGGTCATGTCTCATATGCAGCATATTAGGGTTTTGGATATTAGAAAGTTAGAAATTCTTCCTCAGGAGGCTGATAGGAGTAGGCTCTATTTTCACCTCGACTATCTAAAGAGTATGCTCCCTAAAGTTATTGTACGGGTGAGACTTCTAATTTTATTCTGAAAGTTATTTCATAAATGACCGTGCTTATTTTCCTGTTTCGATTTACCAAGTTTAGAATATATCAAGCTTATGTGATTCATTAAATTCTTTCAATAACAGGGTGTAGGCACGGTTCAGCGTGTTGTTATTAATGAAGAAAAGGTGAAAAAAGAGAAAAATGATATTGAAGTTAAAGGAGACGAAAAGAAGTACAAGTTGTTTGCAGAAGGGTGAGTTTGTTATAAAATATAATTTCGCATGATGTAAGGTTTGAACGGTTTACATGTTAGATCTCTTCAAGCTATTATATTTGCATGAGTTTGGCCTGATGTTTGATTATATTTCTCATGCAAAATGGTGATTGATGTCTCTCGTACTGGTCCTCGTTTGGCAATCGGCATATGATTTAGTGCACATTTAGTTAGGAGTCTTTCTGGGTTCTTTATTTATGATGTAATGTGTATCCAAATTGGATGATTTATTTGTGATGCCATGTGAATTTTCAGTTGCTGCTCATAGTAAACTAATTTATTTATCACAAAGTCACTTCCAGAAAGATGGAACAGTATCCTGAATAACTTCACCTTTTAGTTTTGATCAACATTTACAGGAAAAAAAGCTTCACCCAGTAGTGTCTTCCACGTCTTTTCCGTCCTGGAAAAGGACTAGATGAAATATTCAATAACCAATGAACCTTAGAAGCCAAACTTGGCGTAGGCAGATACGTGTTATGTGCTGCTTCCATTGTCAAAATCTTTAGTTTTCATTGGTGAAGATGCCTTATGAAGAAAAGATATCATTATCCCGAACGTAGACAAACAAAATAGAAAAGACATAACCCAACCCAAAAATGATGTGGTGGGTGGGAAACCAGAGGAGAAAGAACAGGGTCGTTTCATTCCCTCCGTGACAAAAAGAAAACTGACTGAGTTATTGGTTATGCAATATAATTATGGGCATTAATTGAATTTCGTTATGTGTGTGTGGTTTCTGTGGTTTTCATCGTATTGTGTTATGTTTCTAATTTCTAAGTGGTAGTTGTTATTTTGCTCCCAGAAAATGATTCTAAATGTCAGCTGTTTTGTTAATCTTATTGCCGGTTTTGTTACTTTACAGCACCGGTCTTCTAGTGGTAATGGGCACTGAAGGAATTGATGGTTGTAAAACGACAAGTAATGATGTTATGGAAGTGCAGCGGACACTTGGAATTGAAGCTGCTAGAGTCTGTATCATTGAGGAGATAAAGAAAGTAATGAAATCGCATGGGATGAACATAGATGATCGCCATATGATTTTTCTAGCGGATGTTATGACGTACAGGGTAAATTCCTTTGAAACCAAATCTTTTACCGGAAATCTAAAATGCAAAATTGGTGCACACTGATGTATTAGACATGCAATTAGAGTGAGGATGCATATTCATGTGTTAATTAATCTACATGACAGGGTGAAGTTCTTGGAATCACAAGATTTGGCGTTTCAAAAATGGACAAGAGTGTTTTGATGCTTGCCTCATTTGAGCGCACAGACGACATCCTATTTAATGCTACTGTAAACGGGAGAGTTGACAAGATTGAAGGCGTAAGTGAAAGCATCATCATGGGTATCCCAATGCAGATAGGCACTGGAATGTTCAAAGTTAGGCAAAGGTAAGAATTTTGTATTTATACATGAGTTCATAGTTTGAGTCCTTATGTTGCGTAGGTTGTTCACTCTATTGCGCATGTATGCTCTCTGAACATTCAGTAATTTTGATGCGACAGTGATAAGGAAGTCTGATTATATTATGTTCTTAGAGCAGTAATACCACACTAAATATGTTTGACAGTCAACTGTGGTTGCAACTGAAAATCTTCTCGACAAGTGTTCTTCTGAACTTGCCCGATCTCCTGGGTTCAGCGAATCAAATTTAAAGTCGGCAAACTGTCAATCTGTCTAGTCGTTATAATTAAATGGATTAACTCCGTCCTGTTTTAGTTAATGAATCATTGTTTCCCCTTCTTTCTTTGAGTCGTGCATTCAGTAGCATCAGTTTCTGTGTACCGCTAGTTTTTTTTTGGACAAATGTGCACCGCTGGTTGAAAGACAATTTAAAGAACTACATTACTAATCGCGATAGTGGTTTGCATGCTTTGATCTACTTCTGTATCTAACATGAGCCATATCTAATATTTTTTGTTGGTTTTATGGCCTAACTTTCTGTTGTTTCGGGTTTTGTTTTGTGAACCTCCCGGAAGCTTTAACCGAATGTTTTTCCATGATCAGTGTTTCTTCTTGTCTGGAGCAACCCACAGATTTGGGACTACCACGTTCAGATGTGCAGCTGGATTATGGGCCACAACCGATTCTTACCTGATTTGAAGAAAAACGATTTGTAAAGCGTCTCACTTTTCCAGAACTGTGTCACACAGCCTCGACGCTTATATCATTTTGGTTGCTCTACCATCATGTCTAGATGGCTCGCCCTTCACCTCAGTTACCTGAGGATTGACTGGAACATCGGGGTGGTCCTCGCAGCAATCCAATATTTGGCTCGGTTACCAGATCATGCACACGCTCGACTAATGGAACTCATTTTAACGGGGAAGCGTGTACTCTTCGCAACATGTAGCAGTCGGATTTCAAATAATTTGTGTGAACTCGTCTGATTCATTTGCGGCTTAAACTTTGCCTACGATAGATGGGTACAAAGACAAGTAGCTTTCTCAGATAAACTTGCATAAGGAGTACCTGTATAATTTTTATGTAAGATTTTCGTAGCGTTGATGAACTTGGAAACCTAAAGTTTTCATCAAAAGCTGGTACAGGAAACAAAATATATCTTTTTATGTACATGTATATTTCTATGTCGATTTTATTCAGCTTGGATGGTCACACACAGTTATTAGCAACTGGGTATTTTCCTGCTCCGATATGTGTTTGATAAAAGCTCTTCTCCACCAAACCTCGAATCCCTTCTGAATGTTGGGGCAGTCGTCTCCCTTGTTTAGAAACCGATCGAACCAGTTAAGCAAAATAGTCTGCTGCTGCTGCAATGGCAGTGTGAGAACTCTCTGGCTTATTCCCTCTTCAACCAGTTGCTTAACAATAGACCTCGAAGAAGCCCTCCTCATCCATCCGAAGTCTTCATACAGAGCTTCCAGCCATGTTGATAGCAGCAATAATCGCGTTTCTTTGGGCGCAAGCAAATGCCTCCTCCGAATTGCAACACACGGATGAACAGTGATTCTACTTATATCGTGCCTGTACATGGTTGGAATGTTCGAATGCAGGACAGCGAGCTCCTTCTGATCCGCCCATAACTTCACAAACTCGTCGCCCATTTTCTTGTCCACCAGAATACCAACAATCCACTGCATGTTATCGGCCTCTCTCTCTATCTCCGCCATCAAAACCCCGCGATCCCGCCTGCTGTCATCTGCGGATGTCGTTTCAGATAAGCACAGAACAAGAGAACTGAGACATCTATGGCAAAGATGGTAAAGGGTTTCTTTAGAGACATCAATCCTGTTGCCGTCACTGGCTGCATCTTCTCTGAGCAACCGAGAAATGAGTCTTTATTTCCCGACGAGCTTTATCATCCTTCGCTTGAAGAACTCCAGTCAGCAATCTCATGAAGATGTCATCGGCTCTTGCAGAAGTGGACGGTTCAGATAACACTCTCAGAAGAACTTCACCGGCTAAGTCTTCATGAAGCTGGAGCTCACCGAGTTGCGATACAACTTTCTCCTCTTCTTCCTCAGACCATGGAACAGCTTCCAAATACCCCATGCATGAGGTAATCCCTTCATCAAACATGATAGCAGCAGATACCTGCAACAAAACATTAATTTTACAAATATTCACCATCACTAACTCAATGAACAAAATTAACGCAGACGGGATCCTTGTCAACGAATGTTCGATTCTTTTTTCAGTTTGGAATCGATTTACAACAATTCTTTTGTATTTTCATATATATATATAATACAGATTCGGGTCGTTGTTTTAAGTTTTGATGAACTAGGAAAACAAAAACGCAGCTTTGCACAAGAAATTGCAAATGAAAAATGGGACTTTTAGATCTTAAATTCTGATGATATTTTTTATACTGTCAATACAGTTTAACTTCTATAAATTAATAGCCTTAGGACCAAGAAAGTCCATTAATTTAGCGAAATACTTACTTGGTTAAACAATTACATAGAATTGTTAGTTCATAAGACGATAAATAAATACAATGTACAATATTTAAGGGAAAACAATAAAAAGTTTTGAAGGGAAAACAATAGATGGAAGCTCTAACTAAGTTAACAAAAGGATCCTCACGCCACACTAAAACAAATTTAGATACAAAAACTCACAAATTTTAAGTTAGGGACCAAAGCTTGAATTGAACTATAGTTGAAAGAATATTACTCTAATTATCTCGACCCTTTCAGTAAGGATAACACTAGGGAGGCTACGTTTTTTAACCAAATTTGCAAATCAAATAATTTGGGTTATTAATGATTGAATTATTATTTAAGTATTGATTAACGTACTGATTTTTTATTGATACGTCATTTAGTTTGTAAATTTTCTAATTACGATAATTTTTGTTCGCGTCTACTTTAGTAACTTCAACAATACACCATGAACGTGTACTGCCTATCCCAAAAGTGTACAGATTTCCAAAACCCATTTGTCCTAATCCAAAAATTTTCTCACCAACCAGAGTATAAGACAAAGACAAACAAAACAGAGAAAAAGGCTTATAAGCTACCGTCAACAAAAGCTAAAAGCCAAAAGCCAAAAGCAAATACCTTCAGCAAACCCAAAACCCTAGAGACCTCCTCACCCATCAACCTCCTCTTCAAATCATCATAATACATGAGAACCACAGCCTCCACATCATCGCAGTCCGAAACCTCCTGGTCTTTTCGGAGTTCTTCGGCGAAGAACCGGCTTTTCGCCGCCAGGACGCTCTTGTGCACGTCCATCGAGACCCTGAACCCGTCCTTGGCCACCACCACCAGCCTGACGTCGCCGGACACCAGCCCTCACCAATTGGGGTTCCGAAATGGCGCGTTTTGGAGGAGCCTGTGGACTTTCTCGTGGACCTTCCGGTCCGGGAGGAGCTTGGAGTTCCGGTGCTGGTCGTCGGACATCATCTCGTGGAGGGTTCGGGACCGGGTCACCCGAGTCAGGGACTGAGTTGTCCTGGCGAGTTGCGGTGGCGGCGGCGGTTGGGAAGGAGGGGAGGAGAGTAGGCCTGGGCAAAAAATACCGAGAACCGAACCGAACCCGATCGGTTCGGTTTTTTTTTCGGTTCATTCGGTATGGGTTCTTAATCGGTTCGGTTTGGTGTTCAACCGGTTCGGTTTCGGTTTTATATTTGGTACCGAACCGTACCGATTTAATTTTTAAATTAAAATGATCAAATTCGCAGTCTGACTTTTTTAGACTCTCAGATTGCTTTTTGGCCTTTGCACTTTAACATTTCTCTCTCAGACTCTGAGATCTCTCCCTCAGTCGCAAGTCGCAACCTTGTCAAACTGCATCTCCAATCTCTCAGCATTTCACGGTCTCATCTCCTCGTCTTCTCTCATGGTAAGTCAATCTGCATTTTATAAAATTAGGGTTTTAATGTTTACGCATCCGTCTGAAATTTGGGGATGTTTACACATAAGTCAATCTGCATTTTATAAAATTAGGGTTTTAATTCCGAATTGGGAGTTTCTCTGAATTTGTTTCCTTTCTGGGTTTTTTCAATTGGGAAAATGGGTTTTGACAAATGCATCATTGTCTTCCAAATTCATCTCTCCCTTGTGCACTTATGCCGTTCCAATTCGTAATGCTTGCGATGTTATTGGTGTTTTGCTTCACTACTTCCCATTGATATATGTAAGAAATTTGAATGTGGTTAGTCTTTTTGGGCCAAATCTTGTTGAATTGATGGGGTTAGGCATATATTTGTTGAATTGTTGCTGTAAATCTGAGCCAAATCTTGATTTTGTTAATATTGGGCTAAAAATTGATTTGGGCATTTTCTTTTACAAAAATTGGAAAACAGGCCTTGTCATAGGCCCAGAACCGAACCGAACCTATACACGTACCGAACCGAACCGAACCTAATAGGTTCGGTATTAAATCGGTACACCCATTTATATTGTACCGAACCGTACCGAATTTTTGCTATGGGTTCGGTTTCGGTACTACTCGGTACCGAACCGAACCGTGCCCAGGCCTAGAGGAGAGGGGTTTGAAGGCCGAGGAGGTGGGGGAATATAACTTGGAGAGGGATCTTGACGGCGAGAAGGAGAAGGTTTGATGGGAGATGAAGCCCTGTTTGATAATGGCTGACACCTCCCTCGATTTCAGCGCGTTCTCGGCCGCCATTGGAGCTCTGATAGCTCGGTGGGGGAATTAAGTGGGTGGTCAAGAAAACCCAGAAGTGGGATTTTTCTGGGGATGCAAGGATGAAAGAAAGATGGGTTCTTGGAGGATTGGAGTGAGTTAAAGAACTGAAATTTTCTAGGAAAGTAGAGAGAGAGAGAGAAAGAGAGAGAGAGAGAGAGGAATTTAATAAAGAATGGTTTCTCGGGAAGTAGACAGTAAAATATTTTCCGGGAAAATTGAAAAAGTAGGAATCCAAGAAAATCGAGAGAGAGAGGTAATGGTGTGAATGATTATAACGAACCTGAGAAAAAAGCTGTGTGTAAGGAAGGAAGAAGGTAATTATATTAACAGGTGATGAAGGAGGAAAGGAGTTTATGGATGGACCCAACTGTGTATTATTACGTATAAATTATAATATTAATCAGCTTTTAATTAGTCTATAAAATGGATCTAACTTTGGTTTAATTAACCCTAATCCAGATTTTAATAATTTAATCATGGTTAGTAATAATGGGATAATGTTTTTTCTATTTTTGATAGAAAGAAAGTGTTTTAGTTGCAGAGGAGGACATACGAGTTTGGGAAATGGAGAAACGGGAGCTCAAAAGTCTCAGGCATTCTGCTTAGGCAATATCGGAAATAACTTCCGTGCGACGGGTGAATGATATTACTTGAGGAGCGAGATCATATGTCTTAAAACACACATAACGGACCCAACACAAATAATAGAAACAAGAAAAGGCTCATGATGACGATTATATGTTCGTTTTCGCTCTGCTTTGGCTCGAAGAGCTACATGCTGGTCGCTGGAGATAGGTTTAACGGTGAATTTTGACACTGAAATCTCTCTACCCGCGATCTTGAGGGGTGTTCAAGATGAGAAACTAATATTTGGGTACAATGAAATTTAACTTCTTTTTTTTTTTCAAGTTTTCTGTGAAGTTATGTTACGTTACGTTGCCCAAACTAAATTATTTGTGAGTGATTTTGAAGTATTAATTTGATTTGTGAAGGATGATTGAAGCAACTCCAGCGGGAGTGTTTGCTCGGGCGACAGGCCACCAAACAGGGTCCGAGAGCCTGGCCTACTCACTCCAGCGTGTGGGAGCCCGAGGGACAAGACAGACCCGAGCACCAGACCTATCACAAATTGCCAGCCCGTGAGCCCGAAGGCTATTTGGCTGGCGTCAGCCCCTTTTTTTTATTTTTTTCTGTCAGGCGCGTGCACTTCACCCGCGAGTGGGGACGCGTCCCCGACAAGTTTTCAACGAATGGGGCCCACGCGCGTAGTTTCAAATTGTTACCGTTGGGAAGCCACGTGGCTTCCCATGGTCCGTTGGATCTCAACGGCAAGAAAATGTGGACCGTCCGATTTGCAACGGTAAAAAAAATAAAAAAATCTTATTTAATATCAACCATTGGATCTGCGATCAACGGTTGATATTATTCTCCTTTATAAATAAAAAAAGAAAAAGAAAAAATAGTTTTAAAATTCAGAAATGTTACCGTTGTGCCACATGGCACAATCTGAAGTGTTGGAATTCAATTTTTTTTAAAAATCCAACGGCCAAGATTAATTAGTTGAATAAATTATTTTTTTAAAATGAAAAAAAATCGGAAAAAAAATTTAAAAAATTAAAAAAAAAATTGTTTTTACTTTTCTATAAATACCTTCTCATTATCATCTATCTTACACCACAATTTCATATTTTCTCAACTACTTTCAACCACATTCCTATGTTTCTCTCAAAGTTTCAATCAATTTTTTTTCAAACAAAATGACTACTGATGCAAGTACGAATTGGACGCTTCTTGAAGATGTTGCATTGTGTACTAGCTGGGTTGAAGTTACTCGTGATTCTCTTACGGGTAATGAGATGCAGTTGTGAGAAATGTAGAGTCTTATTCATACCAATTATCTTGAGAAAATGGGTGGGAAAAGAACCAAAGAATCGATGTCCAGTTGTTGGAAATTAATTAGTCAATCGTTTAGTACGTGGAGAGACGCTTTGGCACAAGCTAGTGCTAATCTTCGAAGTGGAGAAAATTTAGCAGATCAGGTAACAATATATTATTTATTTGTTAGCTACTTTCATTATAATTATTTGTTTGTATTATTTATTTGTTACCTACTTTCATTATAATTATTTGTTTCTATTATTTATTTGTTAGCTACTTTCATTATAATTATTTGTTTCTATTATTTATTTGTTAGCTACTTTCATTATAATTATTTGTTTGTATTATTTATTTGTTACCTACTTTCATTATAATTATTTATTCTCCCGCATTGTGTAGGAACTTTAAGCACAAGCTTGGTATGGTGCCAAAACCAAAAGCAAAAACAAAACATTCATCCGGTGGGAATGTTGGAATATTGTCAAAGATCGTCCTAAATCTAGAGTCGTGCCTGTCGGTCCAAAAGTTTTCATGAACAACACTCATCTACACTCTACACCCGATTATGCCTTGCATGATCATGACGAAGATGATGCAAAAGAAGTGCTCGAAACGCCCCTCGTTGAACAAGCGTCAGGGTTGACTCGTTTTCCAATTAGGCCTCAAGGTAAGAAGGCTTCAAAAAGAAAAGGCAATGCTTCCAAGAATGATTATGCAAAGTATATGGAAGAACTTGCCCGCCAAGGTGAATTGACTTTGTCTCGGGCAATGGCTAAATTTAAGGCTGATAAGGCCAGAGAGGATGCAAAAGTTGTAGCTCTTGAGAAAAAAATTGCAGCTAATAAGAGAGAAAGAGAACTACTTCGGCAAGAAAGGGAACATAGAAAACAAGAAAGAATGACCCAACGCGATCGTGACATTATGAAGGAGCCTTTAGAAGGCAAGTCTCCGAACTCTAAATATTTTTGGAAGTCGGAGAAAGCGGATGTGGTGCTAAGGAGGCGTGCAAGAGAAGCGAGAGCAAAAGGAGATGGTCCTAGCACAACAACAGAAGATCATTCTAGCATGACAAGAGAAGATCATCCTAACACCACAAATTGGTTAGGTGATGATTATCCATTCACGAACCCATAATTTTCCAATCACTGTGTTTGTAATCAATTCGGGTTGTAATTTCTTATTCATTGAATATAGTACTTATGTTGTTTCCAATTTATTGAATTTAGTACTTTATTTAAACTAAGAGTATATTTATTTAATTTGGTAACTTTTTTCTACTAAGAGAATCTTTATTCAAAACACATTTAAACACACCAAATAAAATTACCCCAACATACCAAAAAAAAACAAACACCAAATAAAATTACATCAACATACCAAAATTACATTTCAACTCACTAAATGAACTAAAAAAAAACACACCACATAAAATTAAATAAACACACCAAATGAAAACAAACACTAATGAACTTAAGTATCTTCAGCACCCCTCAATTCCCACTGGTGCTCTATTAAGTCAATTTGGCGGGCATTGTGCATATATGGCCTTTGAAGTGCAGTATATCGTTGAATGACCTTATCATTGTAACGTCTATCCCTTTCTAATGGCTCGTGTTGCATGGGTTCTTCGGTGGCGTCATGAGCACAATATATTTGTGTTCTAGAATTGTTCATTGTGTCTGGCTCATATTCATCAACGACATCATAATCATACTCATATTCCACAATCATGTTACGGGCACAATAATAGTCCAAGAGCTCCTGACCTCATCGTTGCCTGGTTCTATCAATGTTTACAGCACGACTGGGCCAGCAGATCTGAGCCACGGCTTGGATGACTCGACGAGAATGTTAGGCTCCTGCCATTCTTGATTCGTCATCTCTCCATCTATGCTCGTCGTCCTTTTCCATCTCATTTTGGGCCCAATCCCCACCATTGAACGTTCCTTCTGATTGGTTAAACAATTCTTCCTCTTCTTGATTGATTTCTCACATCTTCTTTGAAGAAGAAGACATTGTAAGAAGGAAGCAGAAACTATGAATAATGATAAGGATTTTGGTGAAGAAGGAAGCAAAAACTATGAATAATGATAGAGATCTTGAGAAAATTGATGTGAGATTTCTGAGGATGGATGGTGGATTATATGGAAGATTCAGAAATGATTAGGTTGTAGATAATGCCACGTGGCATGTCGTCATTCGTTAAAAATTTGGTGGAAATCTATCCTCAAATATTGTAATCGGATTGTAACACGTGGGACAACGTGATTGGTTAAAAATCTTATCGGAAATTCATCACCAATAATTGTCTTTTCGAAAAATGACACGTGGTGCAACGAGAACGATTAAAAATCTTATCGGAAATACATCACCAATAATTGTCTTTGCGGATAATGACACGTGGCACAATGAGAACGATTAAAAATCTTATCCGAAATTACAAATAAAATTATTTTGAATTATTTTATAAATAAAAAAAATACTAATATTTTATTGCTATTGGCTTTTCGAATAATGACACGTGGCGCAACGAGAACGATTAAAAATCTTATCCGAAATTACAAATAAAATTATTTTGAATTATTTTATAAATAAAAAAAATACTAATATTTTATTGCTATTGGCTTTTCGAATAATGACACGTGGCGCAACGAGAACGATTAAAAATCTTATCCGAAATTACAAATAAAATTATTATGTATTATTTTATAAATAAAAAAGGCAATTACTGTTCATTAAGGACAATTACTGTTCACTAAGTGGATTAAATAGTGAATAGCTTGGGGGGAAGGCTCCCACTCTGGAACTGCTCTTACTCTTGAGATAGTGTGGCCGAGTGAATGTTTATACAAGGATCATTATAATTCATAACAAGTGCCACATGATTGGACCAAATGATGTTTTAAGACTGGCACCCAAAGGCATTATTGTGTTTTGCAACGCTGCTCTATTACCCTTGTAATATTTGTGCAAAGTCAATAATAGAGTCAGTTTGGCCACTTAGTACTATGATGTAGTGGTATTTCTTTTCATTTCTAAGTGAGAGGCTTTAGGTTCAATTTTCACCAAAGGTAAATTTGAACTACATTATTGCTAGTTCATTGTGAGGCTTTGCCCACTCCTCCACCACTTAGTGTAGATAATTTTGTTTGTTCAGAAAAATAGATAAATAAATGAATGCTTAATTAACCTTGGCTAGTTTTTCAGACATTATACACTAATCTAGACAAGGTAACACTAAATCACAGCAAGTGACCCAGTAGTAAGAGTGCAAACTGCGGCTCCCCAAAGAAACAACAAAATGTAGGAGGCCCCGAGTTCAATGCTTTGAACTAGTGAGTCTGCTTTACTGCCACATGCAAGGTGAAATTCTCCATAACCTCTATGGGCCTAGAAGGGGTGGATAAACGTAACTTGCCACTAGTTGTCCCTTTTATAAAAAATAATTAAAAAGAAAAAGAAAAAGAAAATGATGTAACGCTACATCAAAGTTAGGGGCTGAGCAAATAGAAATTTTTTATAAATATTATAAGGTAAATACAGTAATAAATGATATTTTTAATATATTTATGAAAGACAACACTATCTCATAGACATGTTGAAGATGATGCGGACGACCACAATTGCTTCTTCTTTGAAGGTTGGTTATGGCATCGGCAGCAGATTGAGACCGAGAGGTATGCCGCATGTGCCTTGTCAAGACATATAGCATAATGATCATGAATTTTGTAACGCAAGGCTAACAAGCGAAGCAGAGAAGTTGCTGACAGAAATGGAAGAGAGAAGTTGTCCTCGAGACAATTACACCTATAACACCATTGTTCGGGGGATTATCAATAAGAATGAGACGTCAAGGGCAATAAGACTTGTTCGACAAATGGTGGAGAAAGGTTTTTCTGCAGATGCATCAACACAAAAATCGGTTCTTGAGCTACGCTCTAAAGATAAAGTAGATCCCACTTTGTTGCCATTGATAGAAAGAGCATTATGAAGTCAATTTACAAATTTGAAAGTCAGAACATAATGTGCTCATGAACTTTAAAGCTGCTTCGCCTTTGAAAACCATGGATCATGTATGTTATCTGCACTCCACTTGATTAAATTCTCACTGTCGTCTTTTGGTCGGGAGCCTAACTTTTAGCATATTGTCATAGCTGGTTGAGCATTGTCATGGTTTGGAACTGCAATTGCAAACATTCAAGTGTGTGATGATATTCTGTAGCAGGATTACTCTTTTTTTTCTATATACAGTTGAATTGACGCACCAAGCGGGTTTTCATTCTTTTGACGTGGCGCCGATGTCACAATGTTACTAACTATAAGCATCGTTAGGTGATTAGTTCAACCAATTTAGTATGCTTTTTGAATCGTGTCTAACTATTATGCCACTATGAATTGTTGTTGACACTCAAAATTAGTATCTTGCACTCACAATTAATAATTATTTTAGAGTGTGAATAACAACTTTCTATGTCGAGACTCGAGAAAGTATCTCCTTACACTACTTAAAACAAATATATATATATACAATTCTACGGAAGAAAAACTCGAGTGGAGAGTGCTTTTTCACCTAGCACTCTAGGTGACATGTCCAATTTAGTTCATGAGTTACAAAATTGAGTTAATTATATTTTACCCTCTCAGGTTTGAGTACAATTGAAACCTCATATAATATATTTAAAACATTTTAATCACATTCGTTAGTCAAACAGTCAATTTGATTGTTAAGTGACAGCTTGGCAAATGTAGGGTCTATATTTTTGTTGATGTGGCAATCAAATTTGTCTGCATAGATTTAAAAATAAATTATAAATAAAAATAGGGCCCCACCCCTTCAATCTGAGCCACACTCCGTGCAATCCACCTATTTCGCCGGCTACGAGATGGGTTTGGAAGATGAGAACTCAGAGAACACAACGAGGGGTGTTGGAGTTGTCGCCGACAAGAGGTGGTGGAGGGGTGCTGACGGGTTGAGGCAGACCGTTAAAGATTTTTCATTAGTTGTCTAACCATGTGGCACAAATGACATTTAGTACTACGATTTAGTGGTATTCTTCTTCACTTGTAAGTGAAAAGTTTTAAGTTCGATTATCGCTAAATGCGTGTTTGAATCAAATTATTGCTAGTCCATTATGAGGCTAAGCTCAATCCTCTTCCATAACGTAGATAATATCGGTTGTTTTTAAAAAAAATTCACGTGGCACAAATTGACAGGCTTGTAAGGAGAAATGTGAAATCCACTGTTACCGCGTCATTATTTAACTGCCAACTTGACAAATTTTCTAACAATTGTATGAAATTGAAATGAAATAATAACTAAACGTATAAGATTGAAATGTTTTAAATATTTATAAAGTTGCGATTACATACAAACTTGAAAAAGGTAAAATGAAATTTACTCTACAAAATTGGAGTTATTAAAACATAAGTTACAATTTAATTCATGAGTTACAAAATTGGATGGCATTCTTGGGTCACGGCCTGCAAACTAGAAAATGGTTTTTTTTATTTTTTTTATTTTTTATATAATTTTAATCGAGGATATTTATGTAATTTCATTAGAAGAAAAGCTAATTCCTATTTTCTTCTCAGCTCCATACTCATCCCGCCGTCACTCCTCCTGTCCTCTTCCGAGCAAACTGCAACCTCCGCGCGGTTCAGCAAAAACCTAGCTCAGGACCCCAACCACCATTCTCATCCTTTGCGGCTCTTCTTTTCTTCCAGCAGTTGAAGCGCCGCTGCTCGACGAATGGCCGGAAGCACCTGCTGACCACCGATAGAAAGTAGTCAGGCCATTCTCAAGCGGTAGAACTCCCATTTTTCATTTTCTTCATCCATTTTATATCATATTTCTTTTCCAATTATATAAAAATTGAAAATTTTGAGTTATTTTATGGTAGGAGGTTTTTGACTGTGTAGATTTATAGGGGCGAAAGGCGTGGGAAGATTTTGAATGTTGGCGTTTGTTTGGGAAGCTTCACAATGTTTGATCACATATGAAAGAATTTCTGCCCCATTACACATCCACTCTACTTTTCTTTAACTCTTTCACTTTTAATCGTGTATGGTTACTTCTGCAAAAATTTAAATAAAAAAGACTGTTACTTGGGTTATTTCAGAAGCCCTTTTCAGAAGAGGTGAATGCTATGTCAAATTTAGGGCTCGATAAAAAGAAAAAACTTTTTAAATGTTATATTTTTTTGGCTCAAACTTTTTAAATATTATATGGTAAATACATTGAACTGATAAAATCAGTCCTCAGTTCTGCAAAACAGAAACAGCAAAAATCAAATTTGAAAGGATATGAACTTGAGATTTATCGACGAAGCCGGTTGGAGGTTTGAGACTCGCTCGCTCGCTCACTCACAGACATGTTGAAGATGATGCGGACGACCACAATTGCTTCTCCTTTGAAGGTTGGTTATGGCATCGGCAGCAGACAGAGAGTGAAAGTGAGAGTTATGCAGCCTGTGCCTTGTCTTCTTCTTCACAAATCTACTCTTTTTCTGTTCTTCAACAATTACTTCGCTCCGTTTCACTCTCGACCTTCTTATTGAACCAAATCTGCAAAAACCCAATTGCTTCAGCTTGTCAAAGTAACTAATCTTGAGGATGCACTCCATGTGTTCGACGAAATGCTTCAAATGCGTCCACTGCCTTCCGTTGTCTATTTCACTCAAGTCTTGACTCAAGTCGCCAAGTTGAAACATTATTCGACAGTCATCTCGCTGAATGACCAAATGGAGCTGTCAGGAATTCGTCTTGATGTTTATAATCTAAACATCATCGTTAATTGCTTTTCTTGTCTCAAACAAATGGAGTTTGGTTTATCTGTCTTGGGAAAATTCTTCAAACTTGGTTTTGAACCGAATGTGGTGACCTTCAACACATTAATCAATGGCTTCCTTCTTGAGGATAGAGATGCTGATGCTGTCCGGATTCTGAATAATATGATGGAGAGGTGTACTTGTAAGCCAGACGTGTTTACATTCAACACGCTAGTAAAGGGTCTGTGCATGAAAGGTAACAATATTGCAGCTATTCAACTACTTAGGAAAATGGAAGAAGGAGGTTGTAAGCCTGACATTGTTTCCTATAGCACGATCATCGACAGTCTATGCAAGGATACTATGGTTGTTGATGCTTTGAACCTTTTCTCTGAAATGATGAGTAAATGTATTGACCCCGACATCATTACCTATACTTCTTTGATTCATGGAGTATGCAAATTAGGGGAGTGGAAAGAAGCTGCAAGATTGTTGAATGAAATGGTGAGCAAATGTATCTTTCCAAATCTGCATATCTTCAATGTTTTGGTCGACACCGTTTGTAAGGAGGGCTTGGTCGGGAAAGCAAAGAGCATGGTCGAAATGATGACTGAAAGAGGTATTGAGCCTGACACAGTTACTTACAATTCGTTCATGGATGGTTATTGCTTGCGAGGAGAAATGAATGAGGCGAAGGAAGTCTTTGATCTAATGCTTAGCAAGGGATCCATTGTTGATGCTTATAGTTATAGCATATTGATAAATGGCTATTGTAAGCATAGAAGGATAGATGAGGCGGTGTTGCTTTTTAAGGAAATGTCTGGTGGAGGACTGGTTCCAGATACTGTTACTTATAGCACATTAATAGATGGTTTCTGCAAGCAAGGCAGAATACATGATGCACAAAAGCTGTTTTCCAAGATGCAAGCGTGTGGCCTTCTTCCAAATGTTCAAACTTATGCTATATTACTGGATGGTCTGTGTAAAAACCAACAACTGTCTAAGGCAATTGAATTGTTTGAAGAGATGAAAGGCAAGAGATTGGAATCAGATATTGTGGTTTACAATATTCTTATCGAAGGTTTGTGCATAAGTGGAAAAGTTGAATGCGCAAAGGATCTCTTTAGCAGTTTATCATCAACAGGACTTCAGCCTGATGTCAGGACATTCACCATAATGATTAGTGGACTTTGTAATGCGGGCCTAATATACGAAGGGGAAATGTTGCTTCAAGAAATGAAAGAGAAAGGCTGTTTGCCAGATGGTTGCACCTACAACACAATTATCCGAGGGCTTTTTAATAACAATGAGACATCAAGGGCGATGGGACTTATTCAACAAATGGTGGAGAATGGTTGTTCTGCAGATGCATCAACAGCTGAATTGGTCCTTGAGTTATTGTCTAAAGATAAATTAGATCCCGCTTTGTTGCCGTTGATAGAATAAGCACTATAAGTCAATTTGCATATTTGAAAGTCGATACAGAACCTACTCATGATTTGAATCTACTACGGCTTTGAAAACCGTGGATGATATCTGTACTCCATTTGATTAATTTTCACTGTTGCCTTGAGGGCCAAACGTTTAGCATATTGTCATATCTGATTGAGCAATGTCATGATGTGGAACCGCAATTAGTAACATTCAAGTGTGTGATGGTGCTTTGTAGCAGGATTATTCCGACTAATATTGATGTGATTCACATTCTAAATTTCAGCTGAACTAAATTTCTGCAGTAGGATTATTCCCTTTTTTTCTTTTTCATTTGCTATTTCTACTCAGCTGCAAGTTACAGTTTTCAAAGCAGAGTGTTTTGGCTTAGTTACCCATCGGGAGGAAGCGTCAGGCTACTTGTGGGTAAGCGTTTTGTCAAATTTGTTAGAGGTATGGTGCTTGTTATTTGATGGTGTTTGCTCTCTGCTTTCGTTTTGCTTTATTGATTTTAAGCATGAATATAGTCGTGTCGAATTCCAGAATAATGTTACTAATTTAAAGTAGAAGCACAATCTGTAGATTCTTGAGATTTGTGAGGCTAGAATTAGTTGTAGGAGAGCTCTGTACGGGGTTAAATCCCTTGGATTTCCTTCCTTTGGAATAGTTGATGCTAATGGGTTCTCTGGAAAAGCAGAAGAAAAGCATAGAAAAACAAAAATAAAGTCTACTGTGTTTCTAAAACAAGTGTTTTTTTATTACTTATTTTTACAAAGCATATTGAACAATGCCTATTTAATAAAAAATTTCAAATAATAAGTATATCTCCATATTCTACAAAATTACAAATTTTTAAGTGCATTATTCTCTTTGATAATTATGGCGCGTTTGCGTAACCGTAATGAAAATAGGGGGAATTGAATTGAGGAGTTGGAATGAGGAGAAGTCAGAATCAGATTCTTTTTTAAATTGTTTACTTAAATGTTTTGAAATCGGAATAGAAATGACACTAATTTCATAAAGCTGTTTACTAATGAATCAGAATATAAATTAGTATGATTACTAAAATGCCCTTGTCCCAAATCAAATATTATATATATATATATATATATATATATTTAATAAAAATTGATATAATATATAATACTAAGAAAAAAAATTAAATTGCTTTTTTATTTCATAGACACTAAAATGCTTTTGTTTATTTTTTTTTTTTCTAAATTTAAGTATTTACTTTAGTATTTAAATTTTCTCGCTCAAGTTGTAGTTTCTTTTCTTTGGCATATGCATGGAATTGTGCATAATGTGAATGAGCATGTAAATAAAAAAAAAGGTGTGATATCCACACACCCATTTTTACTTCTTTCACACTTTTTTGGATTTCGGCCGTCGAATCGGATGAATTGAAGAAGATCTAACGGACATAAATTAACAAGGGTGTGTGAGAAGTAAAAAGGGGTGTGTGGATAGCACACCCCATAAAAAAAGTAAGAAGTTGTGCATAATGGAGTTGTGTATAATTAAACTAGGGTTAATGGGTTTATAAAAGATAATCTTGGAAATAAAAAGAGTAAGTGAGGGCATAATAGGAAGAGCAAATGCATTCCCGATTCCCTCACCCTTTCGAAATTCAATTACCACATCCGTAAAGGGAGTCCAATTCCTACAATCCCATGAATTGAATTCCATTTTTTGTGTGGGTCCCATGCACTTTTGATTCCTCCCAATTTTAGTAAATACATGTATAATTCGTAATCGGAAGTGGATTCCCTATTCTCGTTCCAATTACGGGTTTGTAAACATGCCCTTATTATATTACATTCAATATCATATATTTTTTAGTCATCTAACATATTTACATCAGTTTTATAAAAAGTTTACCAAACACTAAGGTATTGGTTTTAATATTTTTTTTTGTTAAAGCACTTTTACAAAAAAACGTTTACCACACACTCAACAACTTTGTTTTACAGCTGTTTATTCTCTCAGAACAGCACAGCAAAAACAATTTCCATAAAAAGCACAAAAATATCAAACTAGCGGCAACGCTACACCTAATTTAGGGGTAGAGTAAAAAGGAAGAATTTTTAAATAATATACGGCAAATGGTGAAAAAAAGTGAAAAGTATAGAAAAGCAGAAGTAGGGTTTACCATGTTTCTAAAAACAAGTGTTTTTTTTTTTCAAAGCATAGTCAATGCCCATTTAATAAATTTTTAAAATAATAAGTACACCCCCATATTCTACAAAAGAGTAAATTGTAGTAATGATCCCTTAATATTAACTCAATTGGAATAATGGTCCCTCAACTAAAAATTCATTACCATTGGTCCCTCAACTCATCAAAACGTGCAGTTATGGTCCCTTAACTAAAATTTTGTTACCCTTGATCCCTTAACTTTAATCCAACTGGAGAAATGGTCCCTTAACTTTAACTCAATTAGAACAATGTTCCCTCAACTCTAACCCAATTTTAGCAATGGTCATTCCAACATAACTCATTTTACTAAAATTCTAACAAAGTTAACGAAAATGACCATAGTTACTCGTTTTGATGAGTTGAGGGATCCCAATTGTAGCAATGGTCCTTCCAACATAACTCATTTTGACAAAATTCTGACGAAATTGATGAAAATAACCATAGCTACACATTTCGATGAGTTGAGGGACCAATGGTAATGGATTTTTAGTTGTGGGACCATTGCTCCAATTTGATTAAAGTTGAGAGGCCATTTTTCAAGTGCATTATTCTATTTGACAATTATTATATTACATTCAATACCATATCATTTTTAGTCATCTAACATCTTCACATCAGTTTTATAAAAAAGTTTACCAAACACTCAGATACTTTTTTTTTTGTTAAAGCACTTTTACAAAAATAGTTTACCACACACTCAACAATTTTATTTTATAGCTGTTTATTCTCACAGCACAGCAGAAACAATTTCTTTAAAAAGCACAAAAATACCAAACTAGCGGCAACGCTACACCTAATTTAGGGGTAGAGTAAAAAGGAAGAATTTTTAAATAATATACGATAAATGGTGAAAAAAGAGAAAATTAAATATGGGTTTGTTCTCACAGCGAAACAAAAAATATCAGTTGATTAATAGCAAGTTGGTGTAAATATATTGCCGTATTAAAATAAAATCAGTTGGAATATTGTGGTATCAAAGTTGAGTTATACAAATGATCATGAAGGAAAATACACTAAACAAAAATATGCACCGCTACAACTGAGATAATATTGCTTGTATACCAGATAAAATATACTTTTACCTTTAATTTTTTTAAATGTGCTTCAAGCTTCTCTACTTGGTGGGAGACCAAGTTGGCCAAGAAATATGGAGGGGATCTCAGGGAGTTTCACGACCTCTTCTTCGAGCAGCTCAGTATTAAGTCTTATTCCAAGCCGAGCGAGCTCGAAAGCTGTAAGGAGATGATCCATCAGAAGAACCAACTCTTTCTAATAGGTATCTTTTATTTTCTTGACTTGTATTTTATAATATTTCATGAGTTTGTCCTCTTCTGGCCCATTTTTTGCTTCTTTTGAACTTAAAGCCCAAGGCAACACCAAAGATGTGGGTGTCAGGCTAGATGAAAAAGCTGGGGATGCCTTAGTCCTCAAAGAAGCTGCAGCCGAGGCTGCGAGGCAAGATCTAACCATACTGAAGACCTTTCAGAGCTGTTTGGAGATTCTGAGGGCAAGATTGAGCCCGTGGTGGAGACTCGAGCAACACGGCGGATAAGGCCATCAGTGGTGGAATCTTCAAAGTCCGAGCCCGAAGAGCGATCTCGAGCTCAACTTTCCATACCAGGTTTGCAGGCAACCCCCACGAAGAAAAGAACTAGGGCTCAATCTTTCAAATCCTCCAAGTCTTTTACTTCTGTAACTGAAGCAGGCCGAAAAAAAAAACAGAAGGCTTTCAGTAAGTTATCCCCATTTTTCCTGTTTAGTTGCAGTTTCAAATTCTTATGAAGTATGAGCTGATATTCTCTCCTTTATTTTGTCAGTAGGGCCTCAAGCAACAAAGAAACCTATTTTTGTATCAAGGGAGGAGCCATTGGGTGCATAGATGTATCAGAAAGACAAGCCTCTTCTTTATGCAATCATTGAGGAGTTGGAGGTATGGCTTGCACCTTTTGAGTTACCACTTCGAGGTTTTATCCTGTCTTTCCTTTAGCATTAATTCTTTGCTCGATTTCCTAAAATAAGACACAAGGGAAGAAGGGATTTTCAGCCCGAGGCCTATTCTCATCTAGCCCGAACAGTACATACTTCTCATTCTCGGGCTATATCTTCAAAGGTATACTTTCTCTTACTCTTGGCTTTAAGCTTGCAACTTTATCACTTTTGAAATTAATGGTCGACCTCAATTCTCCTATATGCCAAGGTTGGGGAACCTGCACCTTCAATCAGGCAAAGCTCTGCTTCTATCCCCTCGATTTCTTCTCCTGCACCGGTGGTGACTCTAACTTCATAGTTTAATCCTTCAACTGGGGATATGCTACACTTAGTGGAGGACAATAGTAACTTGGTGAGCATTTTTTATCTTGACATTTTTATGCTTAAAGTCCTCTTCTTCTTTTATACTTATCTTCTTTTTACTTTTCCCAGTATTCCCCAACACAAGAGTCTTATCCACCACCAGCAACTGCATTTGGGGAGCCTATAGTCCCTGAGATCCTTGTGGTCTCTGAGGTGACTAGCCCGCCAGCTTTTCCTCAAGCAGCAGTAACCACAGAGAAGCTTCATCCTCCTATTCAAGATCATGCTCAGGTATTGAAGTACTTCTACTTCTATTTTCTTTTCTGCATAAGTTGGTTGATAAGCTCATATTTATATATATTTTACATCAAATTCTCTCGTCTTTTCTTAGTTAGTTCCTTATATTTTTGAGCTATTTACTTTGATTTTGTGTTTTATATGATTTGTCAAGCAAATAAAAGAAAAATAGCACAAGTGAGATTTTATGTAACAAATTCGTCAAAACTACCTGTGCAGATCAGCCCATTTTGGAAGCAATTTGCGAACGGCCCAAAATGAACTAGAGAATGAGCCTTATATTCTTGGAAAGCTACAGATGTCTATTTTCTGGAGCATTTTGCGGATTGTTAAGATCATTTTTCTAGAAGAAGTTATGACCATTTTACTAAGGGAAGGTCAAGAGAGCACATGGGGAAGGAATAGGCGGCCAGCAAAAAAAATTGCAAGGATGACCCACGGCATGGATGGATGATTATGTTTTGCAAGTGTGCTAGCTTGTTTAATCATGAAATACAAGTGTGCTAGCTATTTTGCAAGTGTTCTAGCTGATTCATCATGAGAAGACCAAGAGGAATCCAAGGCATGGACCAATGAGGATGAATGCAAGTTGTTTCATCATGAAATTTCTGCAATGAAGCATGTGTGCTAGCTGTTTTTGATGATTAATTCTTGCTTTGTATTTGTTTATTAGAATCACTTGAGTGGCTCCTTACCTTTGTGCACCTATAAATAAAGCCTTCTTGCAAGGCTTAGACTCACCAATTCGCACAACAATCCCATTTCACACCCCCTAAACTATCCTAGCCGCAACCCCCCTTCTTTCCTCCACAAAATCTGCCTATAAACCTATCCTAGCCATCATAAACACCACCATACATCCCCCTATCCACTCCTCCATACAACCAAACCTTCAAACCACATCCACTCCTTGTGCCATAGCAAAGGAAGGGAAGGAAAGTGCTTGGACGTGCATACCACTCAACGAGGACCGTTGGAGCGTTTAGGTGTTTTCTTTCTTTCATTTTCAATGTATAAATCTATTTACCTTTGTTTTATGATTATGAGGAACTAAACCCCCCTTTTGCTAGGGGGGATTCAAAGCCATGATTACATTTGCATTATGAATTAATTACTTTTGGTTGTGATTTAATAATTTGTGATTTCAATTCGCTTAACTATTTGATTGATAACTTATTTATGTATGTTGATTAAGAGTGCACGCTTAGTTTTCATGCATAAGTTTGATGCTAGAATATAAGGGAATTTCACCTAATCGTTATGAACTTATATTCAAGAGTAGTGAAGGTTGCTATCCACAATCGTGTTAAGTGAATTCTTGGCAAGAGTATCATGCTTTTCATAGTTACGAATGCCTCGTCAATACTTATATTTCTCATGAATCTTAATGATCTTTGATTGTATCTATATTGTGCTTTTCACGTATGGAACTTTTGAAGAATGTTTTGAATTGTTATATGCGCTTTCCCATTCAATTCATTAAACTAAGGAGAACTTGAAGGTTAAAAAAGTGCTATCACGGTTAACCCGGAGTATTGAGTTTCATAAGTTATCGAAAGAACAACTAAAAATTGGTTTATATACAAGTGTATCATGTGTGGAGGAAACCCCTCTAGCTAATCCATCATCCATTCAAACAACCATATTTTGTGCTTAAATCTATCTAGTTTCCAATTTGTTTATTTTCAAGTTATTCTCATCAAGATCAAATCCCCCTTTTTCAATTTTTGTCTTTTGACTTGAATTTACCTTATTTGATTTCTTTTGCGTTCTTTGAGTAATTTAGTTTAGAGTTGGTTAATTTTCATAGCTTGAATCTTTTAAATTCATTCGTGATTTTGTTTTAGTTTATTTATTAATTTTATTTTAAGTTATTCTAGTTTATTTGGAATCATTTGAATCTAGTTAAATGTTTTGATTTTAGATTTGTGTTTTTAAAGTTTTATTTAGTGCTTCTAAATCCATAGATTAGCAATCCCTCCTAATCCCCGGTTTAAGAACGATCCCTGCTTGCATTTATACTACAATTGTCAACAAGAGGGTTTAATTTGTGTGTTAGCATATTTATCGCATCATTGGTTACTGGCACTTGCCCTTTCTTCTTAATGTTTATAGGCCTCTGGTGAGGGCTCGGGCATTATTCCTCATTCTCCAGCAAGCAAGAATGATCCATCTCAGCAATTAAGGGAAACAACTCATCCTCCACCTCTTTTCAAGACTTCAGGCTCAATTCAGGTAAACCAACTTCCCTTTCTTACTTTCTTTATCTCTATTCGAGGGTTGCCCCCTTGACTCATTATTCCTTGGTTTGTAATAGGGTCTTAGAGAGGGCTTGGGCTAATCTCATCCGCCTTAGGAGTGCAAGGTAGATCTTCCCCCACCTCCTTTAGCTTCTGGGGTCACATGGATCCCTACCCCTCGAACAAAGAAGCAAGCCAAGACTACTGCTGCCTCTACTCTTCGGGCTTCTCCTTCTGCTGAGATTTCTACCACTATTGCAACCTCTGAAAGAGCTAGAGAGATGCCCCCACCCTCTACACCTATCTCTATAACAACATCATTGCCCAAACTTTTCAAAGAGTTCAGGCAACTTAAGACAAGGCTAAGGTCTTTAAAGTTTCCCTCTGAGCCTCAAGGCTTTCAGGATCAACGTTGGACCTTCCGGGAGTGGGTTAGGATGAACTTCTCAGCTTCTTTTAGTCTCAAGTCTCCCCATGATGTAGAGAAGACCATTACTGAATTGCGCAAAACCGATCAATTATCAAAGGTTCAGTATGAGTCATTTTTCTCTTATTTTGAGAACTTGCGAGCACTGAGGAATCAGCATCAGCAAGTTGATAAGCAAGCCAATCGAGTGAGGTGCTTCAAAGAGAAACAATCCAGGACTTCAGCTCACATTCAACAATTGGTGGATGAAGACTCAACTACAAAAGATAAGATCAAGGTAGTGACTTCTGAGATCCAGAAATTAGATGAGCAACTGGTTGTGCTGAAGGCTGAACAAATGACTCTTTTTAGTAAACTTCATTAGCAAATTGAAGAGGTGAAGAGGAAGAACCTATAGCTGGAGAATACTGAGTCTCAACTTGCCAACAGTAGCACTGTTTTAGTCGAGCCTACCATAATTTTTACAATTATGAAAACTTAGTATTCCAGAATAATCACTTTGGGTGAAGATGTAAATTTGTTAAGCTAGGGTCATTTTAACCCTTCTTTTTATGGAATAAAATAAATCCCTTCTCCACTCTTACTTGTCTCACTTTCCTAACTTGATCTACTTAACTCCCTTTGATATAACAATCTCTTGTATCCTATAAAGTTAGATGATATTTCTTTAAAAACTTAGCATTGATTAGATGTCTTTACAAGTTTCTTTCTAAATATACCAAGTAATATCCTCCCTTATCCAGTACCTGGTTAATAGTGAAGAGACTTTTCCAAGTGGGACTCCACTTCCCAAAACTTCTAACTTGAGCTCCCAAGGGAAAAATTGCTTTCCACACTAATTCCCATTCTTTGGAGACTTTTAACTTTATCCTCTTATTATAAGCTTGGGCAACGGCTCTTTCCCTTCTTGAATCTTGTTTAAAGCTTTAATTCGGGCTACATCCAAATCTTCAACTCCCTGACACATAGCTTAGATGTACTTTTCACTATGTAGGCCATATTGGTTTTAAATTCTAACATAACTCACATTAATCTCCGTAGGGAGTACAGCATGTTGCCCGAAGGTTAAGGCATAAGGCGTAGTTCCATTTCCCGCCCTCTTGGAAGTTCTGTAGGCCCACAGAATATCTCGTAACTTTTCATGCCACTTCTCTGGACTATCTACTACCATCTTTTTAATAATGCTCACCAAGATCTTGTTGCTGGCTTCTGCTTGACCATTTGATTGGAGGTAGTAAGGACTAGATTAGATCATTTTTATCTTGAACTTACTTGCAAATTCCTCTACTTCTTTTGAAATAAAAGATGGCCCATGATCTGTAACAATTGTCTCGGGCACCCTATATATGTGTAAGATCTTGGTTTCAATGAACTTCTTGACAACAGTTGAGGTGATGGGCTTCATAACTGAAGCTTATACCCACTTGGTGAAGTAATTTGTTTCCATGATTATGAATGTGTGTCCTTTGCTAGAATCTAGGTAAATTTGTCCGATGAAGTCCATTGCACATCCTCTGAAAGGTTAAGGCTTGATAATAGGGTTCAAGGGTACTGAAGGCACATATTGGAGAAGTCCATGCCTTTGACATTCTTTACGCCTTTGGGCATAAGCCTTACAGTCGTTCTCCATGTCGGGCCAAAAATAGCCATATCTTCTTAACAACCACCTCATCTTAGTTCCAGCTTGATGTGCTCCACAGATTCCTTCATGTACCTCGGCCATGACTCTCATTGATTCTTCTTGGCCTAAGCACTTTAACAATAGCCCATCTGAAGTTTTTCTTAGCATAGACTCATCCCACATGACATACTTAGTTGCTTGTTGTCCATTCTTCTTACTTGTGGAGAAGGAATGATCTTTCAAGTACTGAGTAATAGGTGATCTCCAATCTTTTATCTCTGGTTCTTTAGTCATTACATCTAGGGTGAATCATTTTTTTCAAAGATAGAAGGTAGATTTCTCCTTTTGTACTTCCACATCTACCTCGACTCTTCTTTCTTGGATCTGTGCTCGAGAGGCTATTTGTGCCATCTAATTGGCAATGGAATTTGATTCTCTAGGGATCTGGTTGATTGATATCTCAGTGCCCTAATAGCTCAATAGTTGTGTAGTTGCCAAATAATAACTAGCTATGGTGATATGCTTGCACTTGTATTCTTCATTCAATTGATTGATTACTAATTCTGAGTCACCAAAAACCTCAACTTCAGTTGCCCCCAACTCCATTAAAATCTCTAAGCCAATTATCAGTGCCATATACTCTGCCCGATTGTTAGTAGTCTCTTGATAATCCAGGAGAAATGAATAACAATGATGAGCACCCTTGGGATTAATGATGACAATCCTGACCCCAACAGTATTTTGAGTGCAAGAACCATCAAAATACAATCTCCAATGAGTGATCGAGAGGCTAGTAATCCTCTTTATCTCTTGAAGAATCCATTCCTCTTTTCCCGAGAAGGCTTTGCTTGGTGGGATCCACATACTAGCCACTTTCAGAGTTCTTAGGATGTTGATAAGTTCATCCTAAGGCTCTCGGTGCTAAGCCAAAAAGTCTGCAATTGCTTGCCCTTTTATTGCTCTTTGAGGCACATATTGAAAACTGAACTTTGACAGTGCTAGAATCCACTTTCCAATCCTTCCAGTTAGCATTAGTTTTGACAGCATGTACTTAATTACATCTGTCTTGGCAATAATGTGGATGTGGCAAGGCAACATGTAATGCCTTAGCTTGCAAGCAGTGAAGTACAGAGCCAAGCACAACTTCTCCACTAGAGTATATCTTGTTTCTACCTCAGTAAGGATTCTACTGAGGTAGTATATTGCTTGTTCTTTCCCACCTTCATTGTTTTGAGCCAGCAAGCTTTCCATTGACTTTTCAAAGGCAGAAATATAAAGCTTTAAAGGCTTTCCTCTCTGAGATGACATGAGCACTAGTGAAAAGGCTAAGTAAGTCTTTATTTTGTCATAAGCCTCTTAGTGTGGTGGGCCTCACTCGAACTTTTCACCACTCGAACTTTTCTTTATCTTTCAATATTAACAGAAGAGTTAACGACTGAATTTTGCCCGCCAAATTAGCAATAAATCTCCTCAGGAAGTTGATTTTTCCCAGCACCCTCTGTAGTTGTACTTTGTTGGTGGGATGATGTGATTCAATTATTGCCCGAGCTTTGTTTTTGTCAACTTCTACCCCTCTTTGAAGAACAAGGAATCCCAAAAAGTTGCCTAATCTTACCCTAAAAGCACATTTCTTAGGATTCATTTTCAACTTTTGGGTCCTCATTCTTGTTAAAGTATGTCTGAGGTCTACTAAGTGTTGTTCTTCAAGTTTAGACTTCACCACAATGTCATTAATATATACTTTCATGTTATGGCCAATTATGTCATGGAAAATGGCGTTCATTGCTCTTTGATAAGTTGCACCAGAATTTTTGAGCTCGAATGGCATTACCAAGTATTCATATGCTCCAACATGGCATGTGCATTTAAAAGTTGTTTTATGTATAACTTCTTTAGCATTTTTATCTGATTATAACCAACATTCCCATCCATGAAAAATATAACTTTGTGTTTTGCAACTGCATCTATAAATAGGTCGATCATGGACATGGGGTATTCATCTTTATTTGTGGCTCCATTAATGTTTCTATAGTCAACATAACATCGAACTGCATTAGTTATGGCTATTAATATAGGCACAATGTTGGCCAACCACTCAACATATTTGGCAAGTCTAATAAATCCAGCCTTTCAATCTCTTCTTTGACCTTTTCTTCTTTCTCCTTTGAAATTCTTCGTGGTGCTTGCTTTACAGGTTTATATCCTTCCTTAATAGGCATTATGTGTTCTACTAAGGTTGAATTTAAACCTGACATTTCGGTGTAATGCCAAGCAAAACAGTCTTTAAACTAGTGCAAAAGGCTGACTATCTTTGCCAGATCTTTAGCTTCCAACAGGCTACTGATCTGTATAGGCCTTGGATCCTCCTCAGTTCCTAAATTAATGGTTTCTAAGGGGTTTTGTACCTCTGGCGCTGGCTTGTTGGGTTTTGCACACAAAAATTCAACTAGCTCTAAACTCTCAGGCACATCTTCTAGCCAATCTAAGTCATATATACATTCAGCTATTTGTATGGCTGCTTCTAACTTTATTTCCAAAAAACTCTTCTTCTCCTTTGTTCTGGCTGCTTGAAGCTCATTTCTCCTATTCTTCTTCTTCCTTGGCTGAGTTCTCCCTTTCTTGTTTTCTCTCTCTCCCATACACCAACAGTCTCTTGATTAAGGACATGACTGCAACTACTTGCTCCTTCATTCTTTCTTCTGCCATGACTAGTGTTGGGGAGCTGGGACGATATGGGGTCTATCTCATTCCTCCATTGTGATAAACAGCCCTTGCTCTAGTAGTTTCTGGGTCGTTGCCTTGGTTGGGCAGCATTTAGTAATGGAGTGGTTAAACGTGTAATGCAACTTGCATACTTCTTTCCCCTCAACTTTTCAGGCTTAGAAATCTTTTTGGTGCTGTCAGGCATAATTACTCTTGCCCGCACTAACTCTTCATAGATCTTTGCAGCTTTGGTTAAATCAAAAGAGTAACTTTGGTATTTAGGGGGTTTCATTGGCACAACCCCACCATCATTCATTACCACCTTTTGATCTTTGACCGGCTCGACTAAACCTTTCATTATTAATGGTTTGAAGGGCGTAGTCATCTCTGCTGCACACATGTCAATCCCTTCTCATCCTTGACCGTCACTCTCTTCTGGCTTTGTCCTTTCAAACTCCACTTGGTGAATTGTGGCTTTATTTTTGTAGAAATGAGGCACCTTGGATGAGTGCTTCACTTGTTGTTCTTCACTTAATAGCTTCTCATACTTTATGGTAGCAATTACCAACTCTTGTAGCTCATTAAACTGTACATCATAGAACTTATTCTTCAAAGGCAGCCTTAAAGCCTTCTGAGCAATAGATTTAAGTTGGGAATGGTTGATAGGAAACTGGCATCTCATCATTGTCTTCCTAAACCTCACCATGAAGTCTTTCGTAAACTCATGCTCATATTGTTTTACCTCAACTAGATCGTTGATAGTCATCTCGAGCTCCACCCTATAAAACTGTTCATGGAAAGCCATCTTCATTTGCCCCTAGTTGGCAATAGAATTAGGGAGTAACAAAGAGTGCCACTAAGATGCTAAGCCAACCAATGAATTCCCAAACAATCTCAACTTAGGATTGTCTTCAAACACCACACAGTGATTGGAGAACTTGAAAATGTGATCTCTGGATGACACATTGTTATATTCTCCACTAAATGTTGGGAACGCGAGCATCTTGAAGTTAAGGAGAAAAAAGGTTTTGCTCATCAATATATTCATGGTAGGGCTTCTGATACGTGATTCTGAACAGCGGGTGAGCTTAGGGCTGGTTGGCCACATTATTGTGTGGGGTATAAAGAGGTTCCCACTTTAGGCTATTCTCATTGCCCGAGAGAGTCTCATTCGTTGGTTCAGGTTGCCTCCGTCTGGCCCTTCCTCCCTTATTAGCCAATAGTGGTGGCCTATAAGAGGGTTTGTCCGCAATTGTGAGCTCACATTTCCCGTTGGATTCTCCAATTGGTTGGGGCATCCCATACTTCTTTCTTTCTTGCCCGCTCTACAACCTACTATCTAATGAAAAAAATAGAGGACCAGGCAATTCTGTTTCTAGGATCTCTTCCAATACTTGCTGACTAACTCTAGATCCCTCATTGCTCTTCCCTTTATCCTTTTTTTTCCTCAAGTAAAGGAAATAGGAGAATAACTAGTTCTTTCTCAAGACTTGTTTTCTCATCATTTCCTTGGCATAACCATTTTTTGGAGTAGAGTACTCTATATCTAATCTTCTTTGTAGACTCCCTGTTAAGGAACGAAGTAAACTCACTTCTCCTTTGGTTTCCAGAGTAATCTTCTCCATACTTTTCAACACTTGCACCATGGTGGCTTGTAAGTCTTCATTGGTCACATTTCCTCCCAATTTCTCAGATGAAGTCGGACTCTCCAGAATAGCCGGTCCTTGTAGGGAGGGGAACTCTTCTGGATGATCTATCATGCTTGATCTTGGTAGACACTGGGGTGGCCCATATTCTGTGTTACACCTGAAGGTTCTTTCCTTTCTCTTCCTTCTTGTCATACAAGACCAAACAAATCCCACTGGGCGTGCCAAAACTATGTTCTGGCAAAGATTTCTCCGGAAAAGGCTCATTGGACCTCAGCACAGCTCCCTAAGGGATTGGCACTTTGATGTATGTTATGATGGTTAGGCTCTTGCTTGCCTTGTGTGCTGCAATAAGAGCTTGAAGTTGGTTTTGAAAGGTGCCTTTGTAAGGCCAATTTATTAAAGTCGGGATTCGCATCACAACGAAAGCGGCCTAGACTCCGCCTTAGACAGCCTACACCGCCTCGAGCACCCAGGCAGCCATCTAGGCTCCGCCTAATTCCTCTGTCAATTTTTCTTCCGGTCCTACCTTAATCACGGTGGCTGAGCAACGACTAGCGCCTAGGCCGCTTTTTAGAACACTAAATTTTCTACAAATTTTGGGTTTAGACAGAGTAATGTTGAGATAAGGAAAGAATGTGGCTCAAGATCTCTTAATTTTCCAACAATCATTTTTTGGGTCACAAGCTTCACCAAAAAATATTTGGACAAAAATGCCCCCAACATAGAAAAATTCAAAAGCAACCCAAAATAATGCACCAAATAATGTAGGGATATTTTCGTCATTTTAACATTATTTTTTTAATAATTATTTTTTTTGTACAATTTTTTTTTAATTAGTACTTCACAATAGGCTAGCAATAATGTGATTCAATCAGTTGTTCATTAATATTATTTTCTCTATTTTAAACACGTTCAAAACATCTTAAGAAGCATGTAATGCGGATTATAAAAAAGGTCTTTCGCATGTGCATAATGATGTGATTAAATTAGTTGTCAAATGATTGTTTTTTTTTTTTTTTGAACAAATGATATTATCTACACTAAGGGGGAGGGGTAGGCTAGCAATAATGTGATTCAATCAGTTGTTTATTAAATATTATTTTCTCTATTCTTAATGTAAATTCAATAGAATGTAGAGAGAAATTGAAGTACCGGTTTTATTATCTGAATTGAACTGCTTGGATTGGTTTGTGAGGGGTTTTTTTCTAGCATGATCTAAGATTATTTATTTACTTCAAATATTTAACTTTTCTTTTGTCAATTTACACATATAAATATATTTAAAACGTGTAAGTCGCGCGTAGTACGTCACGCACGTGCGAAGGCTAATTTTTTTAAGTAAAAAGAATATTTTACACAAAATTAATCATAAAACTTACAAGTAAAGAATGATATGTAAAAGATCAAATCATCACATTGTCAGGCTAGTAATATTTATGAAAAGAAGATAATAAAAAAAAGAAATAAGAAAGATTTATTTATTTATTATTATTTACTAGCATATGGGCACACACTGTGTTTGTGAAAATTTTTGTTTTTGAAATAGAATGAGAGAGGAAGAGCGTGATAGAGAATGTGGGAGTGGGAAATGTTTTTATTTTTATTTTATTTTGTTTTTTTTAATTAGAGATATATTAAGATTACATGTAGATGAGGCTTTAAAAAAAGAACAAAATTTAGTTGTGTGAAATTACATTTCTGCTTATATTTCTTATTCATGTTCTATTTTAGTTAGAGGGTTAAACTGGTAATTTCTTAGGATTTTGGTTGACAATTAGGCCTCGTTTGGCAAAGCAGCTTGGACTGTACTAACTATTTCAGTCGGATAGAATAAATAGTCACTGGATAGTACTGACTAAATTAGTTGGCCGTTTAATGTAATATTGGACTAATGACTGTACTATTAATACTCTATTTGGTACTGGGCCGAATTAAAAAAAAAAACTAAAGATGAAATTGATCCTTCTATCCAATTTTACAGATATAGATTATATATTAAAAACCTAATTATATAAATTCAATGTAATTATCTAGAAATCCATGTTTTTCAAATCCTATCTTCATGATAAGAAGCAAATGAAAAAGCCCCAAATTAGAGCAAAACCTAATCCACATGCTTTTCAAATCTCATCTTCACGATAAGACTCAAATGAAAAAGACTTCAATTAGAGCACAACCTAATTTGAAAAAAATATATTGCTCATCGCGGCGCATTGATTCGTCACCACCATAATCACCTTCAATTTCCTTCAAAAACCAATTAAAACCTCAAATTTGTGGAGACCAACCTCCAAATTACAGACTCGGTACTTGCTCACTCAACTAGCAGAAAATTGTTTTGCAGGTGACTCAGTGCAACTCTATCTTTCGAGTTAAATTTCAAATCTGAAACACAGAGATATGAGGTGATTTTTTTGGAATTCAACCTCCTCGCAACCACCGCCACCATCAGGCCAAAAACCCCAGATGACATCTCTTCGATTCTAGTTCGATCTACCATCATGGATGTCTGAATAGGGACGCCATGGCCTGGGTTTAATACGCCACCTCTGATTTTCTGTTTGTATGTGCTTGATGTTGATCGGAGGTGGGGAGGGAGAAAGGGAGAGAAGGAAACTTGGATGAGGATTTGGCGATGCGCAGGAACAAAGGTTGGAGAAAGAGAGACCCGACTAAATTTTACAGAGGTATTGGAGTGTATAAATTAACGGGTGTAAGGGGGATAAAGTGGTGGGACCAGTTTTGTTTATTCGGTACTTAATTAATACATTAGAACACCAAACAGCTGATACTGTATTACTAATACTATCCGGTACTTTATATGGGGGTGCCAAACAAAGCCTGAGTGCTTTATTAATTAATAAAGATTATTATTTTTGTTGAAACTGATAAAATCAGTAACTAGTTCTGCAAAATAGAAATGGAAAAATACAGACATAAGATCGACAAATCCGGTCAAAGGTTTGATACTCGCTCGCTCGTTCGCTGACCCACTCACTCACACACTCAGAGACAGACATGCTGAAGGTGATGCGGACGATCACGATTGCTTCTTGTTTGAAGGTTGGTTATGGCATCAGCAGCAGACAGAGAGTGAAATTCAGAGGTACGCCGCGTGTGCCTTATCTTCTTCATAACTCTACTCTTTTTTTATTCTTCAACAATTACTTTGCTTCGTCTCGCTGTCTGCCTTCTGAATCGATCAAATTTAGAAACACGCAACAACAAGTTGTGAAAGTAACTAATCCTGAGGATGCACTTCATGTGTTCGACGAAATGCTTCAAATGCGTCATCTGCCTTCCGTTGTTCGTTTCAATCAAGTCTTGACTCAAGTCGCTAAATTGAAACATTATTCGACAGTTGTCGTGCTGAATGACCAATTGGGTCTGTCAGGAATTGGTCCTCGTGTTTACACTCTATACATTATCATTAATTGCTTTTTTTCATTTGAACAAAATGGGGTTTGGTTTGTTTGTCTTGCGAAAATTCTTCAAACTTGGTTTTGAACCTGATGTCATGACCTTCAACACTCTAATCAACGGATTCCTTCTTCAGAATAGAGAGGCTGATGTTGTTGGGATTCTGAATAAAATGATGGAAAGTAGTACTTGTAAGCCCAGTGTGGTTTCTTTCGGCACACTAGTAAAGGGCCTTTGCATGAAAGGTAACAACACTGGAGCTATCCAATTAATTAAGAAGATGGAAGAAGCAGGTTGCAAACCTGACATAGTTGTCTATAGCACGATCATCAACAGTCTTTGTAAGGACACTATGCTTGTTGATGCGATGAACCTTTTCTCTGAAATGATGAGTAAAGGTATTGACCCCAACGTTATTACCTATACTTCTTTGATTCATGGAGTATGCAAATTAGGGAAGTGGCAAGAAGCTGCGAGACTGTTTAATGAAATGGTGAGCAAAGGTATCTTTCCAAATCTGCAAACCTTCAATGTCTTGGTCGACACCCTTTGTAAGGCGGGATGGGTTGGGAAAGCAAAAGGCATGGTCAAAATGATGATCGAAATAGGTATTGAGCCTAACATGGTTACTTACTGTTCGATTGTGGATGGTTTTTGCTTGCGAGGAGAAATGAGTGAGGCGAAGGAAGTCTTTGATCTAATGCTTAGCAAGGGATATATTGTTGATGCTTATAGTTGTAGTATATTGATAAATGGCTATTGTAAGCATAGAAGGATAGATGAGGCAATGTTGCTTTCTAAGGAAATGTCTGGTGGATGACTGGTTCCAGATACTGTTACTTACACCACACTAATAGATGGTTTCTGCAATCAAGGTAGAATACACGATGCACAAAAGCTGTTTTCCAAGATGCAAGCTTGTGGCCTTCTTCCAGATGTTCAAACTTATGCTATATTACTGGATGGTCTGTGTAAAAACCAACAATTGTCTAAGGCAATTGAATTGTTTAAAGAGATGAAAGGCAAAAAATTGGATCCAAATATTATGGTTTACAGTATTCTTATCAAAGGTTTGTGCATAAGTGGAAAAGTTGAATGTGTAAAAGATCTTTTTAGCGATTTATCAACAAGAGGACTTCAGCCTAATGTCATGACGTTTACCATAATGATTAGTGGACTTTGTTATGCGGGTCTAATAGATGAAGCAGAAAATTTACTTACAGAAATGAAAGAGATAGGCTGTTCGCCAAATGGTTTCACCTATAACACAATTATTCAAGGGATTTTTAATAACAATGAGACATCAAGAGGATGGGACTTATTCAACAAATGCTGGAGAATGGTTTTTCTGCAGATGCATCAACAGCCGAATTGGTTCTTGAGTTATTGTCTAAAGATAAAGTAGATCCCGCTTTGTTGCCGTTGATAGAATAAGCACTATGAAGTCAATTTGCGTATTTGAATGTCTAAACAGAACCTACTCATGAACTTTGAAGCAGCTTCGCCTTTGAAAACCATGGATGTTATCTGTGCTCCATTTGATTAATTTTCACTGTTGCCTTTTGGTTGGGAGCCAAACTTTTAGCATATTGTGATAACTGGGTTAGCAATGTCATGGTTTGGAGCTGCAATTGCTAACATTCAAGAGTGTGATAATGTTCTGTAGCAGGATCATTCATTTATTCTTTTTTATTTGTTTTCTTTTTTAACAATTATGTTGTGAGGCAACAGTCGAATTTGGCACCAAACAAACAATGTAATATATAGATGATGGAGTCTACACCAAATTCCATTACCCCAACTGCTAGATTTTGATGAGTACTGCGGAAAATACGCACCAAGCCAGTTTTCAATCTTTTGACATGGCGTGGTCGTTGTTGGTCTCACAACTTTGCTAATTAGAAGCATCGTTAGGTGCAGTGATGGAGCTAGAATTCGTTGTGAGAGCAATCGAAGTAATCTTCACAAAACCGACAGACTCATTAAATTTAAAAGAGAGAATCAAAAGAAGTGTATAATACAACTAAGTGGGAGGTACAAAATATGGGAAGAAAATACAAAGAAATCTGATTTGAATCGTTTGACAGAAAAAAAAAAAAAAAAAAAAAAAAAAAAGGGCAAAGAGGAGAGGAAGGTTGCAAATAATAGCTGATTAAGTTGCTTTAGAAATAACTTTAACTAGTTGATTTTAAAACCCTCTCCCTGAGTTTTACTAAACCACAAAGACAAAATAACAAAACTGTTAGAAGACGTCATTCAAATTAACATTTTCATGAGAACAATTTATCTTTATTCTCATGTCTCACGCTTCTACTACTTTAGGCTTGAAGCCACTAGAAATTTCTTATACAGTGGTCAGGATGGGCCTGGAACCACTTTGGTCCTTTATGGCTCCTCCCAGGTGACTAGTTCAACCGATTTATCATGATTTTTTTATCTTTTCTAACTATTATGCCACCGCAAATTGGTGTTGACACTCAAGGATAGTATCTTACACTCACCATTAATACCTATATGAGTGTGAATAACAACTTTCCATGTCGAGACTCAAGAAAGTTACCTCTTTGCACCAAAACTTAAAAAATAATAAAAATAATAAAAAACACACACACAAACACACAATTCTATGGAAGGTGAAAACTTGAGTGGAGAGTGCATTTTCACCTAGCATACTAAGTGATAGGTCCAATTTTGTTCATGAGTTACAAAATTTGAGTGTAATTAAAACATAAATACTTTTAACACGTAACATGGTTTAACTGGACAATACTTATCACTCAACCTGCCACGTAACAAGACAAACCCAAACCAAATTTTTCCCCAACTTCTTGTATAAATCTCTTGCCTCACATTCAATTGTTCCACATGCCAATGATGACCAGTTTTTTTAGGTTTACAAATCTTGAAAGGAAACCAAAATTTTCATGAGAAAGAGGTTGGTGTGCATGAATATTTCTCATAAAAACTGCCTGCTTGCCCCCAAACCATACAATTTCTCCTTCTCCTTGCAATTTAGACATGATCAAAATGTGTTATTTAGGCAGAAAGGTCAATTAACATCCAACTTCCTCGCAGTCGACTTCGTTCATTCCATAACAAACTTTAGGACACAACACACATCCTCTCTCTCTCTCTCTCTCTCTCTCTCTCTCTCTCTCATCCGAACAATTTTGCAAGGAAACCATCTTTCTGCCACCTCCTTTCTCGAAGCGAAACTCAACAGAAATGGGAGGTAGCAGCACCAACAGCAACCACAAACTCGAAGACTCTGAAAAGAAATCATCACCTGCACTAGTGGCTCCGCCAATGATAGGCTTAAGAGCCACCCTCACTTGGGTTTTTCTCACCATTTCTGTTCTCTATCTCCTCTATTATTCCAACAGCCTTCTCTACGACCGCCAAGATTGTCCAACCACCACTTTAGATCCCTCGACCGAACGCCATCTGGAAACCCTCTCCAATGTCACTACTTCAGCTGATCTCAAACTCGGGGAGGACGACAAAGCGGACGACGAGGAATCCCCACAAGTGCCGGTACTTTATCAAAAGCCTCAGAGATTCGACACGGAGCTTAAACACATTATGTTCGGAATAGCTGCTTCGTCGAATTTGTGGGAGAAGAGGAAGGAATACATCAAAGTTTGGTGGAGGCCTAAGGAAACTAGAGGGGTAGTTTGGTTGGACAAAAAAGTGAGGACTAGAAGAAATGAGGGTCTACCCGAGATTCGGATTTCAGGTGACACCAGAGGATTTAAATACACGAATCGCCAGGGACAGCGATCTGCGTTGAGGATTTCAAGGGTGGTTTCGGAGACACTGAGGCTCGGCATGAAGGATGTGAGATGGTTTGTGATGGGGGACGATGACACGTTTTTTATGGTGGAAAATGTGGTGAGGATTCTTAACAAGTATGACCACACGCAATTTTATTATGTGGGAAGCTCGTCGGAGAGTCATATTCAGAACATATTTTTCTCGTATTCCATGGCGTATGGAGGAGGAGGTTTTGCTATAAGTTATCCTTTGGCAGTGGAATTGGAAAAGATGCAGGACCGGTGCATTCAGCGCTATCCTGGATTATATGGCAGTGATGATCGAATGCAGGCTTGCATGGCTGAGTTAGGCGTGCCACTTACCAAGGAAACTGGATTTCATCAGGTATGAGGGAAACAAAAGATGAAAATGTTTGAAAATTGGTAGCTGTTCTGTTTCTTTTCCATTTTTCCTGAGTATTTTGCTTGAATCCGAAAGTTTTGGATCCGAATGAAGTGGAAATGTCCATTTGTTTATTTACGACTCTGTCAATTGTCGTCTGCCACTTCATTTGGTGACCAGAATTTTGTGATTTAGTACTAGTGAGTTACATTCTTATTGAGTACTTTGCATCAGCCATTTTCTGGCTTCATTTTTCGTGGCTTTTTCGTAGATGAAATTTTGTGGTGGAGTTTTCAGGTGTCATTTTACATTTCTTGGTATGCAAGAATTGTTGAAATAACTTCCAAATACATACTATGAACTCTGTGTCTTGTGCTTGTTCAGTATGATGTGTATGGAGACCTACTAGGCCTTCTGAGTGCACATCCTGTGACTCCATTGGTGTCGCTTCACCACCTGGATGTAGTTGAACCAGTTTTCCCGCACATGAGTCGAGTGAAAGCGCTTCATCATCTATCCCAGTCCATCAAGCTCGACTCAGCTAGTATAATGCAGCAATCAATCTGCTACGATAAAGATCGATACTGGTCCATCTCTGTATCATGGGGCTATGTAGTTCAAATTGTTAGGGGAATCATGTCTCCGAGAGAACTAGAGACGCCCTCCAGAACCTTTCTGAATTGGTATAGAAGAGCTGATTACACAGCATATGCATTCAACACCAGGCCTGTGTCCAAGCACCCATGTCAGAAACCCTTCATTTTCTACTTGAGCTCAACTCGGTATGATGAGGATAGAAAGAAAATCATTGGATACTACACTCGTCACAAATCTCCCGTTCCTCACTGCCGATGGAAAATGGCCTCACCAGAACAAGTTGATTCCATCGTAGTACTGAAAAGGCCGGATCCTCTTCGTTGGGAAAAGGTATGGTGTTTCCAGCACATGAAATTTGACTCGTAATTTGAATGCATAGTTTCTTTTACAACACGTAAAAGCATATAGCAATCAGAATTATGAATTAGGGTTACTGATTTTACTGCACTCAGGGATCCTAGATTCCTAATACAATCCTCATATTTTTCGTTCACAATTCCGTTACTAACTGAAAGAAACTTCCTTTTGCAGTCACCAAGGAGAGATTGTTGTAGAATTCTTCCATCGCAGAAGAACTCGACCATGTACTTGTTGGTCGACAATTGCAGACTAGGTGAGATTAGTGAGTTATAGCTTATAGGAATTGGGAAACATCTCTCCTTGATCTATTTTTTTTTGTATCCGGTTCTGTTTCCCGCTGTCCGAGATTTTTGAGGGTTAGAGGAATAAAATCAAATAGCAAGTTTTGATGGGAACAGAATACAGAAAGGTCACTTGTTAGCTTTAGTTTCAATACAAAGTTCATAGAATATCATCAATGAAATGAGACAGCTACGAGTTGGAAATTCATTGCTCTAATTTTTTTATGTAAATTTGATCCGAGTATACTATTCACTGTTGTAACACTTCATCTTTAGAGGGAGTTAAATTCCGATTTTGTTCAAGTTCTCTCCCATTCCTTCGGACCAAGATCCTCTCCGAATCCTTTTTGCAAGAATCCTAGGGATCAATTCATCGTAGCCGTTCACTACAGATCAAATGATCAAGAGTCAACATTTTTATTTTAATGCAAACAGCCCCTGACCAAAAGCTCGCCGTCGCGACAGAGCTACGTGACCAAATGGACGGCGGTGGCGTTCTCGTAGATGCCGCGGATTCTGATGACGTGGGGGTGCTCGGAGGGGTGGTGCATGATATGAATCTCTCGGTAGACACCCTCGTAGTCCTCCCATCATAGGAGCTTGCGCTTAGGGATGGACTTGCAGGCGTAGGCGGTGTCCGAAGGAGATTTCAGTGCAACGTTTGCGAGCCGGTGGAGGCGAACGAACGTCCTCTATTGCGTTGATGAGGCGGCGCTGTGCTAGATGTGCGACGAGAAGGTTGACATAGTGAACAAGCTCGTGAGCAAACACCAGCGGTTCCTCTGTCCTCCCACATGCACAAATGCGATATCTACCCGGTAAACTTCAAAGATTCGAATCCCACAGCGAAAATGTTGAGAATTTGATCGTATAAACACGAAATTCAAATTGGTTTTTGCTTGAATTTTTGTGTGTTTATGATTTGCATGAGGCTGTGGGTACTTTTCTACTTAGAAGATCGAGCCTTGCTATTTTAAAAAGGAATAAAATAATTCAAAATAATTTCTAACTGCACGCTGACTTAATTCTTTGGATCCTTAGAAAAAGGATTATGAGGAGGATCCGGTCGCATTCCTTCACCACTTAGAGCTACCCTGACAACTTACTATTAAAATGGTATTATTTTTAGGGTTGTGATTTTCACACCCTTAACTACTTTTTCCACTCATTCATATTTTTTAATATTTAATTGGTATCTTACTATTTAATCTTTCATATATACCCCTCTTACTTTTTGACTTTTGAAAGAGTCAGGATATACATAGAAGGGTATATATGGAAGATTAAATAGTATAATACCAATTAAGTATTAAAAAATAAGAAGGGAATGAGAAAAGTAGTTAAAGGTGTGTGAAAATCACAACCCTATTTTTAATGGTCGTGAAGATGACCAAGTTGGAAAATAGTGAGGTGAGGTCATAAAATGCTCAGAATACCGAAAGCATTTATGACTATATTTGTCAGGAAAAAAAAATCAAAATACTTTATAAGTAGTTGAGTTATTCTTCATATAACAATTAATTGTACAGTGCAACCACAACTTCTCAAATAGATTAAAAAACACTATTTTTATAAGAGAAGTACTTAATATATGCTTCGTTTAAGAAACACTTTTATATATTTAAGGTTTTGGATGTGCTTCCAATGGAAGCCCATAACTGGTTTTCTGAAAAAGCATATCGAAATGGGTTTGTCAATAAACTTCCATAAAAAGCCGAGCTTACTAACGAAAGCTTATAACCCAAGTGGGGGCAACAAAAAGAAGTCTTCTCAAAAAATATTAACTACCATAAAAGCACTTCAAACAAAAATACTTGGATGAGTTTTCAGTTTTGTAGACAGTGTCCCAAACGGGAAACCGTACCTTCCACGATTAGAACTCGTAACCAATTATAACTTGATGGGGAAAATGAAGATTATCAATTGCATCAATTTTGGTACAACTTTTTCATAAGAGAGTATGCACGAGCGTCACGTTTTGCACCAAAGCAAACATGGTGCATTTTTGCACTCATCACCCTCGAGTGGCGGTAGAGTTTAAATTTTAAAATTTGTGCTACTATACACATCTCGAAATTAAAATCATTAAACGATGATAAATATGGTGGTGAACAAAAACATTTTCAAAGAAAACATCCTCTAATGATTTTGGGACAAATTGAGTATCTTATCATTTTTGACACTCACAATGCATGTGCTAGATGCTAAACTGAGACTGAAAGTCCCCACACTAGCTTAACTCTTCGTGTTGATTGTGAGATCGAGGCTAAATATTGCAAGTGCGGGCCTCACCACAAAATATAGCTCGACTTGCCCAAAAAAATATTTTTCTTCAATACTATGTAACATTAAACAATTCGGATAATGAGTGAATGTGATTGAAATAGAAGATTTAAACAATTGTGAAAATTAAATCTAACGGCTAAAGCACATGTAGCATTGATGTCAATCCCATCCAAAGAATTCCCTTTTTTTTTGTTCAAATAAAGGAGGACAGTAAACACCAGATCCCAACAGTTGAAGTAAGACTAGTTTGGAAGTGCTTTTAAAATAACTAAAAACGCTTTCAGTGAAAATGCTTTTGGAACCAATCCTTAGTACAATGGCAAGTGAACCCTGAAAACACACTTTATTACTTCACGCAAGAAGCATATAATTAGTGCTTCTTGTAGAAAGCACTTTAATGCTTTTGGAAACCAAAAACATTTTTTTCTAAAAGAACATCCTATCATTTTAAAAGGGAACTTTAACGAAAACTCCCGGTACTGTTCACTTTAACAAAAAACCATATTTTTACACTAAAAAGTCAATACTGGTACTATTCACTTTACCCTTTATTTTGTCCTTATCGTTAAAACACAAAATTTTCAAGCTCTTTTCATTAGTTTTATTTTTTAAATATAGTTCCAAACAAACCCATAAACATCCCATTTGCCGACAAAGTAACAAGTTAGCATCCTTTTACAAATTTGTTCAATGCTACTGTATTAAATTACGATGCCAAAGATCTCAAAGCTCTTTCGCAGCCTAAACGATATTTACCCTCCTAAACCCTAAACCCTAAACCCTCAAAACTTATCACACTCAGCCCCGGTTACACAATAACAAATCATTCACAGGAATCTCCAAGGCCCCTCTTTGAACTGGGTTAACCGGAAGAGGGGGCATCTTAAGCTCTCCAACAAGTTTTTACAATGAAGCTCGTGCACGAGAACATCCATCATTCTGCAGCTATATTCTGCTACAGAAAATGAAATTGAAACAAAAGCGGAAGCATACACGCCCGGTGGGAAACAAAAAGAGAAAAACGAGGCAATATGCGAAAGAATGGAACTTTTATAGAAATTAAGGCTAACTAATCCAATAATGTTTCTACAATGAAGCATTTTACATACGCTAAACGCCATCTCTCATGTACACCGCAAAAAAAATAGAAAAAAAAAAGCAGAAATTCTCTGTGTATGAACATTGAGGATGGCAGTCGGTACCTGTTATCTTCTACGATGCAAAAATTGATAACTAGGCCATCATCTACAAGACAGCAAAATGGTATTGGCTGCTTTATTCTTTAATGTAATCCTCCGGCCTAGTCTCTCTCTGGCCTGTCACCTCCAAGCTGCATTATATCGTCATCTCTCCTTACTTTTGGAGAAGATGGACCCTTTCTTGAGGTTTGAACTGGATCGGTTTGGTGGTCATATTTCTGGGATGCAAGGTAATGCAGCGCTGTAACTATGTCAGTTATGACAGGCCGCATATTGGGCTGCTCTTGAACGCACATCGCAGCAATAGCAAGAGCTTGGTATAATCCCCTGACTGGATAGTGACCTTGAAGCAACGGATCCACCATTATTGAGAATTTCTTCCGGTCTCTGAACATGGGTCTCGCCTGAAAACAATATAATGGTTAAGAATACACAACCAGTTCTGAAACCAAACTACTGATATTATATACATGTAACGAATTTCTATTTACTCCACTAAAAAGATAAGATACACCATTATGGACTACATCGGCTAGTTTCTATGCATGTGCGGGCAACTCAGTTGGAAATACTCAACATTTCTACTTCAAATATCAAAGTAGGAACAAAAAATCAACCGCAAGATGAAAAATCCTCCAAGAAAGTGCGATTATAATACTTGTATCCAGCCTCATGGGCCCGACCCAACATATGCCTACAAATCTGATAAACAAAGGCTTCCAGAAACATCAGCATTTCCGAGAATTATTGTGTAGCACGCAATATTTCAAAGAACAGCAGCTACCATGAATTCAACATATCCAGTTCCACAGAATGAAGTGTAATAGTAGATATCGAAGAAGAGTGCAACTAGAGCTATCTTACCCATGCTACCAGGTTCTGCTCTTTGACAGGTCTTGTATTATCAATAGCTTTCCTTCCTGTGATAAGCTCCAAAAGAACAACCCCAAAGCTATAAACATCTGATTTGAAAGTCAGCTGCCCTGTCATGGCATAATCTGGTGCACAATACCCATACGTGCCCATAACCCTAGTAGAAACATGAGTTTTATCTCCACTGGGACCTACTTTAGCCAAGCCAAAATCCGATAGCTTTGGATGATACCCCTCACCGAGCAAAATGTTTGAGCATTTCAGGTCACGGTATATAACAGGGGGCTGCATTTTCTCATGCAGATACTCTAAACCCCTAGCGGCACCAGCTGCTATCTTCATTCTTGTATTCCAGTCGAGCACACTCCTGCCGGGTGAAAGATCTGTAAAAGCAAAACAAATGTGATGCTTAAGTCAAACTCATTGCGATATAAGGGGCAGATGTAAAGAAAGTGAAAAGGTAATCTCAATCATAACACAAGAACGGGATTTTGGAATGTTTTCAGATGCATACCATGCAAATGGTTTTCCAAAGATCCTAATGGCATATATTCATAAACCAATAGCCTCTGATCTCCCTCGGCACAGAATCCAAGCAGTTTGACAAGATTAGGGTGGTCAGCCAAACTAAGCGTCAATACTTCGACAACAAATTCCCTAATTCCTTGGCATCCATTACGATCAAGCTGCTTGATAGCAACAACCTAGAACAACAACAATAGCTAAATTGGGTCAGCCCTTGAGCTTATAAGTCATTTATTAAATGAAAATCAAGGAACAAAACACATATTTTACACAATGGTATAAACGGGAACGTGTAATGTCCCAGCAGCATTCGACTCAATGTACAAGTTAAAAGCTCAGTTGAAGAAAACAGTTTTAACCGTGTGATTTAAAAACACTCAATGATAGAACTAACATTCGCATAAACACTACTGACCTGATTAATTTTCTCCAATTGACCCTTGTAAACTTTTCCAAACCCTCCTTCACCTACAAAGAAATCAGACCTGAAATTGCCAGTTGATGCTGCAAGTTCAGCAAATGTAAACGTCTGTGCCCGCTTGCCAGTGGTTTTTCCATCGTTGGAACCCTCCTCTTTTATATTCAACTCCTTTACATCCAACGATAACTGGTCATCCTTCGTGGCCTCCTCCTTTTTTACACCCAATTCCTTTTTCACATCCAATTCCTTTTTCACATTACCATTGGCATTCACTTCATGTATATAGATACACACAGACAGGTAAGTAAGAGAAATTTGAGAATGCCAAGAAAAAAAGACAAAATACAGCACATGGTAAGAAAAATCCAAAATTCGATATCGATTAGTTCTCTCAAATATGGGGTGAAAAATCGGGGTCATGTAAATATCAATGCAAACAAAGAATACAAACTGACAAATTTCGCAACTAAAAGGAGTGTGGAATATGGATTGGACCTTCCCAACCAAGCAAAAAAACAAACAAAATGAATGAGCAACAGTCTCAATGAATTGAACACCAACAGCAACCAATTTAAATTTATTAATTTAGCACCAGATGAGAAAATTAACAATTTAACATAATCCCAGGTAAACAAAAAGGATTAAAATTTTACAAATGTGATTAAATCCCATTCAGCCGTATATCTTTCCTCATCCACTGCAAAATTTCAAATATTCACACTAATTTCATGGAAAAGTCAAAAGCACCGACCTTTTGAATCGAAATTTCAAAGAAAAATGGAAGAAAGTCAAGAACTCATTCAATGAAACAAAATTTAATGGCTTTTATTCACAGATTGAAAGACACACATAAACCCAGGTAGGGTAAAGATTACTACCCACGAAATTCAAACAGATTTGGAAAAAGGAAAGCAAATTATAGCAACCGAAAATAAAACCCACAATGCCAAAAGTAATAAAAAAAACATCCAAAAATATTCTCAAAATAATACCAAAAAAATCAAATATGATCACATCACACATGGGTTTAATCTCAATGACCCCAAATTTAAATCAAATACTTCTGGAAAATAATTTTCACCTTGATGATTGGGTTTGTTGGTGTTGATGTTGGTAATTTCCTTCTCTGGTTCTTTGACTGGTTTCTTAGAGCAGCAAAAGCAGCTCATCGTTTTCCCCTTTTCTTATTTTCTCGTGCTCTCACTCCTCTTTATCTCAACTGGCGCACAAGAACAGAGCACCAGATAAGCATAGAAAACCAACCAACCAAGAAACCAGAGCAGAACGAGAGAAGAAGAAAGAAGAAAGCGCTTGCAAAACTCAGACACAAAGCGACAGACTTTTGTATTTTTTTTGTGAACTTTTTCTTTAATGTAAGGGGCTGGTTTGTGATGCAAATCAACCGCAAAAAAATAAATTCAATTTTGACAAATTGAAGTTCGCCACGTCATCAACTTTCACTTTTCAACTTTATTTCTTATCTGTTTACTTATCACGCTTCTATGAAATTCTACATTCGACGTTTTTTTATAAGTAAATTACGCAATGTCATACGCATGGCGTTGTTATCTTTTGAATTATGATTATAATTCGACTGATACGAGGTGTATCATCATGAATTCCATTCCCTATACCATGTTCAACGTTTCTTCACAAGTAGTTGGGCCAGTACCATACGTATATCATTGTTCAATTTTGGAATTATATTTATAATTTGATTAGCACCATGTGTATGTATACGGTATGTATCTAAATTGTATTCTACATGTATACAATGTGTATATTTTAAGTATTTCATTAATTTTAAGCAATTAGGAAACAACCTCTTTGTTAATTAAGAGTAAAGTTGTGTACGATATACTTTCCATCTCTTGGTCCATGCAAGGTTGTAGAAATCTATCAACAAAATGCTATTAGCCTTCATCAATGTTTGGTAAGACAATACGGTCTAGTTTTTTTTTTTTTTGGTTTTTTGACATTTTAGTATGAAGGCTATTTCAATTCTACTTGTCATTAAATTTCTTGCATGTAAGGTTCAGTTTGATTTGTAAATCGGAAATTTGGAAGCAAATATTGAACGAAACTTTTATATGGTAAACATATTATTAGAAATCTGATGTTTTTAATTGCATATCTCTTATAGTTAGAACAACATAATTGAAAACCTAAATGGCCGACTAGTATGCAATGAATGTGATGAGTCAATATTATACTATATATTTTAAGGAAAACTAATGAAAATGATTTGAAAACTTTGAGTTTAACGAAAAGCCACTTTTAAAGGTATAGTGAATAGTGACAGTTAAAGGTAAAAAAATGGTTTTTCGTTAAAAGTAAACAGTACCGGGGGTGTTTTATTAAACCTCCCTATATTTTACCCTATTCTTAGTTATAATTTAGTGATTATTTTGGTGAGATTTTGATACTTTGAATTATATTTCCAATGTAGGACATTTGACTTCCTCTGGAGCAAAAAGTAGTCAAACGGATGAATTTTAAAATGATTCCAATTGGAGGATGTTCGTGTGTCTCTCAAATTGATCGTGTCAAAGTTTCATAATTTTATACCCAGCGGTTTATTTATGGCAATGAAATAACGGAGCAGCTCGCAGTGCTGTCAATTTAGGATTATGTTTTCTAATTTAGTTTAATTTATTTGGTTTCCTAGTTTTATTCTAAGACCTTTTCTAGGTAGGATTTTATTTTCTATAGTATAAATAAGGCTTTTTAGCCATTAGGGTTGAGGAGGCTTTGGGAGGCAACATTGGAGAAGAACGCAAAACTCTTGGATTCAAGTTTATTTTCTAAGCGTTTTCTATTCTTATTTTTAATAATATTTTGTTTATGATTGTTAGTAACTAATTTCCGTTTGCTAGGGCGAGGCCACGAGCCTTAGCAAGAATATGTAGTTTCTTTTCAATTTGCTTATGATATTATGCATGCAAGTTTTGAATTATTAATCACCGGGTTAAACTATCTAATTGTCTTAATGCTTAGCTACCATTAGGATTTTTAGAAAAGTCATTTGATGCAATTTTGGTCGGAGGTCGGTCCCTGAAATTGACGAAGGCTTCTTGTGATTAATATGTGCAAGTTCACTTAGGATGAATACCACGTCTTAAGGGTTGTATGGTTTTTCAAAAGGTTTCACAAAGCTTAATGAGTCATGCATGTTTAGATTTGATCTGAATACCACTGACTGATTGCATGTTTGATATACGCTCTATGTTGGGGGTCCAAGTAGGCATATATTAGGAAAACCTAACCTTCAAAATATGCATGTGTAATTCATAAGTAATTGGAAGAACTACATAGGGTTGTTAAGGTGACGGCAGAACCCTAGGCTTTTACAATTTAATTTTTAAAAACTATTCTTTTAGTTTATTTTATTTTGTCACTTGGCTTAATTATTTTCTATTAAATTCGTTTTTATTATTTGAAATCACAAAATCAACTTTTTCTCAAACTTTGTTTAAGTAATTAATTAAGATTTGATTTGATACAAATAATTCATTCAATTCCTGTGGAGAACGATCTTGCTAGAGCTGCTATACTACGATAACCTTGTACTCTTGCAAGTATTTAAAGTGTTTTTATCCCTACTTTTGCAGGTGGTAAAATTCCTATCAGAATGCATTCTTTACGGTATTTCCCCAATATATAATTACAGCCAATATTTTTTTTTTTTATAACAAATGGCAATACCTACACAGAGGTGGCATTTTGGACCCGACTCGTTAACCCGACCCGACCCGACCCATTAATATTAGTATTTGGGTAGATGCTTAAAGGGTCGGGTCGCTAACGGGTGAACCCTTTAGCACCTGTTAGTTGATGATGTTTTAGTAATTTTAATAAAGTCTTAACAACAACAAAAAACACTCTATGCAAAAAAAAAATTATTAATAATAATAATAATTGTTAACGAGTTAAACAGGTGAAACGGGTCGGGTTCGGGTGATCTGTTAACTTAACGGGTCAGGTTCAACCAGACCTAAACCCGATAAACCCGACCCGTTTACAAGTCTACCCACACACTAAGAGGGTGGGAAAATAGGCTAAGCCTTATAATGAACTAACAATAATGTGGTTCAATTTTGCCTTTAATGAGAATCGAATTTAATAACTCTTATTTACAATTAAAGAAAAATGTCACTAGACCGTAATACTAAGTAATCATTCTCCACGATTCAAAATTAATCTTACGCTTACGCATAACTTTCGTAATCTAAAAATAAAGTGCCATACAAATAACGGGGGCCGGAATCTTCTGCATGTGTTAGCGCTTACAACGGTATCTGAGACGTCGGAGTCGAGCCTATCGCTCCGGCACTTTGCTTTCTTTGGTCAAACTCGCATTAAATTTACGAAATTTTTGTAATGTCGTTTACGTGTTCCTAACGCCTAAATGCTCTGGTTACGTGGCCATTTATCATTGGTTCGTGTGATTTTAGTTGCGAGCTGGTTCGCAAATAATCTTTGTCCTTTTCCTCCGGCGAGCAACTGAACATCTCTTCTTTCTGACCCTTCACCGACTGGTGATGGTCATCCGTCACAGCTCTTCCCACAACCGTCGGATCTGTAATAAAACAAAAGTTGATGCTTGATATTCCCCGGGTGGGTCCCCACTGAATCCACATTTTAGGGGACTTGGATCCTAGGGATCAAGCCACATGGGTCGTTCATAAAAAATCGTGCGATTACAATTAAATGCTTTTTACACAAAACGAAACTGTTTTATTTTTAAAAATATAAAAATCATTTAATTTTAGCCGCACGATTTTTTATGAACGGCCCTTGTGGCTTGATCCCCGGGATCCCCATGGAGGGGATCCAGAGAGGATTCAAGTCCCATTTTAGGGACCCTCTGACTTTATGTGTTTGCCCTTAATCGTGCTGTGCTGTGTGAAACGATGGTCTCAACGGTGATCGATGCGCTCGCCTGCCATAACTCTGCTGCGTATTTCCCAAGGAAAAAAACTGGAAAAAAAAAAGAGTTTTTGGTGTCCAACAAATTGTAATTTGACATGTGGATATCACAGCTGGCACTTGGCTTTGACTGTATTTAATTTACCTTGTGAAATTTTGAACCCACAAGCTGTTTAGGTGGGTAAGTTAGGAGAGAAATTTTTAGGTAGAAAATTGATGTATATGGTACGGATAAATTAATAAGTGTCGTTAACGAAATAAAAGCACATGTAAAATTTTGTATAATTATCCTTGGATTATTGACACATGACATCATCTAGCGGTGTATGTTATTTGTATGTAAGTGAAAATAGGAGTGGGTTCGATTTCATTTGGTTTGATTTAGTTCGGTTCGGTTTAAATTTTTTTTAGTTTTTCTCAATTTGGTTTTTATTTGGTGAATGAGAAGTTGACGTTCCAAAATATGGTATCATGCACCTATCTCTCTATGTATGACATCAAACTCGTTTTTTGACACAATATTGGAAGAGGTGAAATCGATCCTAGGACTTACATGTAGGTAATAATCAATCAATATGTTAGACAGTTTGAGTAATTTTTTTTAAAGAAAAAATTATAGCAATAGTTTCTTAACTTTAACTTAATTGGAGCAATAGTCTCTCAACTATAAATTCATGATTATTGGTCCCTTAACTCATCAAAACGTGTAGTTATGGTCATTTTCGTCAACATCATTAAAACTTCCATTAAAATGAGTTCCATGCCACGCACATGAGGTCAGAATCAAGAGGCAAATATGAAAAATTAAATGAAAAAAATTGTAGAAATGGTTCCTCAACTTTAACCTAATTGAAGAAATTATTCCTCAACTTTAATTCAATTAGAGCAATGACCCCTCAACTTTAACCTAATTGTAGCAGTGATTCTTCCAACATGACTCATTTTGATAGAAGTTTTGATGGAGTTGATGAAAAAAACCATAGTTGCACATTTTGAAGAGTTAAGAGACCTTTTGTCATAAATTTTTAATTAAGAGACCATTGTTTCAATTGCTTAAAGTTGAATGACTATTACTACAATTTCCTCCTCTTTAAACTTTGAAAAAAAAGAATAGGTGGAGGAATATTTTATATCTACCTCTAATGGTAAGTGTTTGTACCATTGTAAACGTTAACTCTACCGTTTAGGAGCAGTCTACTTCATTTCGAAAAGGACCGGCATGCACGATGCCCTTCGCACTAATACTTCTCGTGATGCCATGCAGCACGCACTTTCTCAAGCACATTTTATCCGATAAGCTAGCTAATGAAGTTGTACTTCTTGTAAAGTTCATATCTAAAAGAAGTAAATTAAAATCAGAATTGTTTAGTTATCGAGTTGTATAGAAATATATGGACGGATTCAATAAAAATATTATGAACTGTCAATCTATTTGCTACACTTGATTGACTAAATAATTTTAGTTTTAATTGATATTATGTAAAATTGATCTTTATAGACTGATTTAAAATATAAAAGTTTCGATCATAAGTACAAAATTATATAAATAAGTCACAAAGTATTTTAAAGGAAACTCTTTGTTTAACCTTAAGGAGCCAAACTTTTTTTTTTAAATCAAAAGTAGTTTTACTCATTAATTTTATTTTTTTTAAAAGTAGTCTTACTCCATGCGATCTTTAAGTAAAGATAAATGATAAACACATTTTTTTTATCATTCTAATTGCTAAAGACAAGGATAAATAGACATCTACGTAACCCTACACTGATCAACATTAAAGTTGGTGTCTCTGATATAATATGTCGTCAGAAATATTATTCTAACTGCACTTGAACCAAGGCAAGAAAAGTTACTTGGAGGAGCAAGGTCATTTCCAACCGACCCGGCCAAAGAACTATAAGACTAAAAATAACCCGTTTTGACACGAAATTCGTCTCCAACTGAGGATTAGATCAAATGGCTCATGGACCCCACCCGGCCAAAGGGCCAAAGGGTTGGCCAAGAGCAGCCAGTTTACCAGCCCTATAGCCCAACCCAAGCCTGATGTCAGGTTATTGTTTGATTTCTTTTTTCCTAATGAAATTAAAAAATATATCTAACTTTTTTATATATATAAATAACTAAGTCATTTCTACCCTATTTCTCACATCATTTTCATCATTCCGTACTATCTTACCTCATTTTATTTCAATTCTTCACCAGTTTTTTTTCACATTCTTTTCATTCTATAAGGATAAGAAATCCAAAGGCTTAATAATTTAGTGACAAGTGGCACTCAAAATATATCTGAAAACCTTATTTTAATATGATAGTTCAATTCAATTAACCATATTAATTCAATTAAAATAATAAATTATATTTGACCTATAGCCTTTTGGCCCCCTCAGTTGGAGATGGTTTTTTGTCAAAAGACTATGTTTGGTCTATGACCCTTTGGCCCCCTCGATTGAAGATGATATAAAATATGGCCTGACACTGTTTATTAAAATATTAATTTCTTGCAGGGGTATAGGGTTAAAGAGAGCCATTTGGCCCTCCTTTGGTTGGAGATGACCTAACCTAATCACTTGGGTCATATTAGTTAATAATAATTAAGAGCAATACTTGGCTTCTCAAGATTGAGAGGAGTTCTTCCTCAATTCACTTAAAAGTCGATTACAGAATTTCGTGTTTATAATTGAAACTGTTCATTTCTCTGTAATTTTTATACAAAAAATCAATTAAAACTAAGATTGTTTAGTCAATCAATTGTTGCAAATAGATAAACGGTTCTTAATGCTTTTACCGAATTTTTCCATCTATATGTATGCAGTTCAATGACTAAAGGATCTCAAATTTTATTGATTATTTACAAAAATGATATGTACCTTTATAATATGATCCGTTCCGGTCATAAGCATGAAAATTCATAAATCGACCACATAGTTAATTAGAATGAACTTCTCATCATCCTTGAGATTCCAAGTTACTTCCATTAATTAAAGCCTAGAATGTGGTTAAGACAACATATAAAAAAGGCGTTGTAAAAAATCTATATTTTATAAAGGGTAATGTCCGAAAGGTTAAATTTTTAAATAAAATTTTGTAAACCAATTGATATGAATATTGATTATTGAATTATTACTTAAGTGTTGGTTAACGTTCTTATTTTCTATTTGTAACAAATCATTTAATTTAAAATTTTAATCTCTTTACGACTATCTTTCTATAAAATAAGACACTCAACATAATCGGAGAAAGAAGGGAACAAGAAGAGTTAGAAGTCAACGATCTACAGTCCAAAAGTAGGATGAAACGAGCAAAATCCTTTGTCGAGCAAGGACGTGTTGGAGACTCTGATCAGGTAGCACTAATGGTCGGTGCACAACAAGGGAAGAATCAGTTTCACAATGATTTTATGGTTGGCTAATGAATTCAACTGTTCATGCAGTGGACACACCAACAGAAATTTCAACACATGAAAGGCCAATATTAACCACAATAATTGGGTTTAGCGCGTGCTGGTTTACCTTCTCAAATACTTTCTTTCTTTTTTTCATTTTTTTTTACATACGGCACTTCTTAAATTCAATATCTAATACTGGTAAATCACAATGGTGGTTAGAGAAAAATTTAAATGCTTCTGTAAGTTTTTCCGGTCTCCAAAATGATAGTGTCGTGGCAAAGTCACTAGATGTTCCCTTATTTTTAAACGAAAAAAAAAACTCAAATAATACACTTAGAAATATAGAATATTGTAGTTTATCTAAGCTAAGCAGGTTTTGAGAAGAAAAACAAAAACATGGTGATTAATGTCCATATTAAAATTCTTAACTTAGATCAATCTTTTAACACATGACGCATTTTAACCGAATGCATGTCGCTCAGTTTGTTACGCGTCAAAGCTTTATGCACCACATGTTCAGTTCTTGTAATTATTTTATACCAAAACAATTTTGAGATTGGTTTAGACTAATACGAAATCTCACATAGTCAAGTTATAAGTTATAACCATTCTTAATTAAGGCGATGTTGCAAATACTTTAGAATAATCGTTCTACACTCGTTTCATTCCAACATCTTGTTATAAAAAAATAGAGGAAAGATGATGATTTCATATATATTTTTTCATACCACACGTGCCATGAACTAAGATGTTACGCACCCTACTAATTTGGAGTAGTCATATAGATTATAGAGTAAGTTATCTAAACACAAATATACTACATTAGTAGCGCCTTAAGCCGACAGTCAATGGGCAGTCATCTCGTGCACGGATTTGTGCTTCAGTAGAGCAAATTAAAAGCAAATTAAAAAAAAAACTTTTATTTGGAGATTGCACTACCAACTCCCTACTCCCTTTTTCTTTTCTTAAAAAAAATGGTTGGTGGTTACATTACGAAAATTTACTTTTTTAAAGATCAGAAAGATTTATAGAGACATTGCAACTTTCTCTTATTACCATCGTGCAATTCATCAGCGCCATTAATCCAAAACCACTAAGTCATCTCGTAGTGGTTACCTACTCCTTATTTCCATTGGATACTAATTGAATCACCCACTAACCATTTATAATGGTTTGTAGCATGCCGGAAGATAAAATATAAGGGTGTGCTATTCACACAATCCTTGTTAATTGCTGTCATTTAATATTCTTTAATTCATTCGATCTAATAGTTAAAAATTAAAAAAAATATGTGAAAAGTAAAAATAAGCGTATAGATAATATTTCCAAAATATATTGTTCAAAGTTCAGCAATAATTGATGAGCATAATCCAGTGTCGTATATTGTACAGTTACCACTTGTTTATCACATTCTATTTTTGTTTTGGGTGTCCTCTCATTAATCATTACTGCTTTGCAGCCTGCAGGAGTACATTCTTCCCTTTCTTGAATTATTGCTCAAGTACAAACAAAATTCTGAAATCATGATATAATCCAAAGACAGAACTAAATCTGCCTGCTAGGTGGGAATTGAATAAAGTGTAGTGGTTAATTTGCAAAAATTGAAATGTCGGTGATCGAATGTTTTTTCCACCTAAACATTGTCAAAAAATGTTTTTGTCTCAATTAACTGCGCTTTTTTTTTCTTTGGAACAAAGGTAAAACTCATCGGCAACCATAAACCTACAAACCAGAGGCCCAAAGATAGTAAAACACAAACAAGCAAAAAAGGCCCAACCAAACCAACCAAACCAAGAGCCTAGCCAATAGTTGAGGCCCAAAACATAAACAAAGCTAAAGAAAACCAAGAATTCTGCTGCAACCGCCACCGCAACAGTGCATCTCAACCTGTACAATTCCACACCCCTAATCGAACCTCGTCGATCGCAACATCCAACCCCCGAGCACCTCTTCGAGCATAACCATAAAGTGAAGAGAGCTAGTGACCAAGTGAAAGAAGCCATGTTGGATTCCACGAGCAACACTGCTAATAAAGGCAGATAAAGAGAAGGTGGTGGTGTTGGGAACACCTGAGTCGGTGTAAGCACCAGAGCTCACAAATAATAGGGAATCGTGACTGCAAATTGGAGCTAGGATGAACAAGGAGGAGGGACGCATGTGGGGTAAAAAGAGGGCAAATCAGATAGAGAGCAGGGGATATTGTGACATCCCACATCGTCCAGGAGAGTGATCCTTAAATATATATTCCCATCCCTACCTAGTACGAGGCCTTTTGGGAGCTCACTGGCTTCGGGTTCCGTTGGAACTCCAAAGTTAAGCGAGAAGGGGGCTAGAGCACTCCCATGATGGGTGACCCACTGGGAAGTTGCTCGTGAATTCCCAGAAACAAAACCGTAAGGGCGTGGTCGGGGCCCAAAGCGGACAATATTGTGCTATGATGGTGGAGTGGGCCTGGGAGGTGGCTGCGCTCGGGCGGGGATGTGACAGATATAACAACATAAGGAGGAAAAGAACCGGCGAAGAGAGAAAAGAGAGAACAACCATTAACCCTGGACAAAACTAGGGTCGCACACCATTGAAATTGAAAAAAATTGTAATCACTCACACAAACCACGATGAACACCTTCAAGCAGAGAAAAAGTCTCCCAAAGGAAGAGAAAAGTCTTTTTCAGCAATTTGATTCCAATTAACTGCTCTAAGCTTGACTTTTGAGCTAATCTACAGTGGGTGTTGAATAGTAGCTATTCTCTTCTCAACATGATTTGAATGCTTGTGCAAAATAAAGACTGATCGATATTTACTTTGAAATGTTTTATCTTATATGTTAATTGTGAGAATTTTCTACTATATATATACATATCAAAGGAGTTTACCACATCAAAGTTCGAAACTTCAGCAGTGAGACACAATGAAATTTTCGAAGTTTTGATGATAGATACCGAGATTCATTCGAAATCCAACTTAAGCAGCGTGATATTTGACATGCCTTAAATACATACACAATAAAATTATGTATCTCTTGAATTTCTTATAAGCCAAGTAAATCAGATATAAACAATGGATGAAAGAGGATCAAAAATTTGACGTAAATTCTCTCCGTGTGAAAGTCATTTTATTTTCCTGAGAGTCTTTCCCACCATCTGTGTGAGTGAACTTCCCACCATATAAAATCATTGCCGCTGGCCCTCGTTGTGGCGAGGGTCGGAGGAAAGCTTTTCTTTTTACTCTATGTTTCTCAGTTTTTTGGTTAACTCTCGCCCCAATTTTTTTTATTCACCCACATTGTCTCTCGTCGGCGTTTGTCTTCCCAAATACTTTCAATTTGATCTTCAGTTAGATTTCAACACAAATTTTTGCAATCATTTGAGAAGGTACGTAGAGTTACCAGTGGACACATCGGCTTGAGTGTTTAATACACCATCTCATTCTCTCTGTTTGCCTTCGATGGCAGTGTCGTTTGGGGGATTCCCACAGACTTCTTCCAATTTTTGGCTGAGATCGGGGCGATCAGAGTAATTGGGGCGATCAAGACGGCTTTCGTGGTTGGGTTCTGCAGAGTTGCTTGATTGGATTTGGCGTTGACTGAAGGTTTTGTTCTGGGTTGATCAAAAAAACTTTTACTGCAATGGATACTAAGGTCGGAAAACTTCTTTTGTTTTATCTATAGTGCTGGGTTCTTTTTTTAGCTTTGTTGGATTAGTTGAGAGGTCCATTTGTGTGGCTGGTACTATTTTGTACGCGGACCTCTGTTTGTAATTTAGTGTTTGAAATAAAATTGTCTCATTTCTTGTGGAAAGGTTTTACCCAAAAATATATATACGGGGAAATTAAGGGAGGGATCCCTATTTTTCTAAAAAAATGGAGACACGCTCCCCACCGTTAGATTTAACTTTAATGAAATTGTGTGGTTGAAATTGTGTGGTTGAAATTGTGTAGCCTGTGTTTTAATCTTAGAGTGAATTGTACGAATGGTCTCTCAACTTTAATCAAATTGGAGCAATGGTCCCCTAACTAAAAATCCATTACCATTGGTCCCTCAACTTATTAAAATGTGTAGCTATAGTCCTTTTGATCAATTTTGTCAAAATTTTGTCAAAATGAGCTATGTTGGAATGACCATTTATACAATTAGGGTCCCTCAACTCATCAAAGTGTATAATTATGGTTCTTTTCGTCAAATATGTCAATTTTTTTGTCAAAATGAGTTATATTGGAAGGACCATTGCTACAATTGGGTTAAAGTTAAGTGACCATTTCTCCAGTTGAATTAAAGTTCAGGGACAAATGGTAATGAATTTTTAGTTAAGGGACCATAGCTGCACATTTTGATAAGTTGAGGGACCAATGGTAATGAAATTTTAGTTGAGGGACCATTGCTCCAATTGAGTTAAAGTAAGGGACTATAGCTACAATTTACTCTTAATCTTAACCACACAAATTTATTAAAGTCAATGTAACGATGAAGAGCGCGTCTCCATTTTTTTCAAAAAAAGGGGGATCCCTCCCCTAAAGCTCCCTGATATATATATATATATATATATATATATATATATATATATATATATATATATATATATATATATATATATATATATATATCCATAGAGGAGGGGTAAAATGGGTCAAATATCTTAACCGGGTAATTTGCCGTCTAGACCCGGTTTGAGTTTTAAGTTAATCTTGGGTGTCGGTTTCAACCAACGGCCATGATTGACTTATTCCCATAACTCCCTTAGGCCTCTCGAAGCTCCCTGGGTTGGGCTCAGAGAACGGTCTCGAGATTGAAAAATGGCGTCTCTGGTTCGATCAGCTACTCTCAGAGCACTGAAACCACTCTGCAATGTCACCCTAAAGGACGCCGTCCTCCGCCGGTCCCAAACCCTGAGCGTGCGGGCTTTCTCCGCGACCTTATCGCCGCCGTCTAAGGCGGTCGTATACGAGCAACACGGTCCTCCCGACAGGGTCACCAGGTTTAACTTTCTCTCACAATTTCACCTCTTTTATTACTCATTTTTATTTTAAATTCTTGAAATTTTAAATTAGTGGGGTTTTTGGTTGGAAGAGTGATAGAATTACCGCCGGTTGAAGTGAAGGAGAACGATGTGTGTGTGAAAATGTTGGCTGCTCCTATCAACCCTTCTGATATTAATCGAATCGAAGGTTTATTTCTCTTTTTATTTCTGGGTTCAGTCTCTCATTTTTGTTTATTATCTGTTTGGTTGCTCAGAAAATGGAGGTAAATTTATTACTTTTAACGTGTGCTCCGATTTGTTGCTTTATTTTTAAGAGCAATTTTTCGATGTATCCGGAACGCGCCCACATGAGTTAACCCTAATTACAATACGTAAATTTGTTTTCTTATATTACATCTTACAAGTGTGACATGTTAATCGTGTCGTTCACGTCTAATATAACATGTGGAATAGGACAACACCTGACTTTTGTTCCCTCTATTTTTAGCTTGTTTTGAAAAATTCAAAACAAAAATTAAAATGAGTAAACAAAGTTGCAAAATATTTTAAGATCATGTTTTGATGATATTTTTATTGAATTTACTATTTGTTGCTTACTAGTGGGTCTTTCTTGAATTGAACCATGAAAAGGGGTGTACCCTGTGAGGCCACAAGTTCCAGCAGTTGGAGGATATGAAGGAGTAGGAGAGGTACAATCAGTCGGGTCTGCGGTTAAAGGTCTCTCGCCTGGCGATTTGGTCATCCCATCTCCGCCTTCTTTCGGTATTTTCTTCATTTCAAGATCACATTTCCTTACATTTACAGTGATGCAAACAAAATATTTGAATGCATTTGGATAATTGCTTGCTTAGGGACATGGCAGACTTATATTGTGAAAGATCAGAGTGTGTGGCATAAGATCAATAAAGATTCACCTTTGGAATATGCTGCCACTGTTACGGTTAATCCTTTGACTGCTCTAAGAATGCTAGAAGACTTCACCACTTTAAAGAAAGGTATAGCAACATCTGTAATTTCTACACTGGTTTCTTAATCGTCTTATCACTGACTAATTTGGTTTGAATAGGAGATGCTATTGTTCAAAATCACTTGCTAATTTGGTTTGAATAGGAGATGCTATTGTTCAAAATGGAGCTACAAGCATCGTGGGGCAGTGCATTATTCAGCTTGCACACCATCGTGGTATCCATAACATTAACATAATAAGGGACAGGTGCTAATACGAAAGAGTGGTTTATAAGAAAATTACAGTTTTCTAATAGAAGTATATTTCTTAGATTTCTGCTTCCAGAAAAATACTTTTTTTTTTCTTGAAAGAATCTTACTTTAGTTTACCATTGTATGCTTTCTACAGGGCTGGGTCCGATGAAGTAAAAGAAAAACTTAAAAACCTTGGTGCTGATGAAGTGTTTACAGAGAGTCAGCTGGAAGTTAAGAATGTCAAGGGTCTTCTGGTATTATCTTTATTTCCTTGTTATAGTTGATATTCTCAAGTGTCTTCTGCAAGTTCTGGAATTTTTTAATTAGTTAGTGTAGTTCGGTTCTTCCTTTGCTTAGTTGTTTCACTAATCTGTTGGCGTTTAATCTGATTTATATACCAGGGTGGTAGACCTGAACCTGCATTGGGATTCAACTGTGTTGGAGGCAATGCTGCTTCTCTGGTTCTTAAATTTTTGGGGTATGATATCCCCTACTATATGCTTTGAACAGTGCAACATTTTTTATTGGTACTAGACTTTGACGTCCTTTTCTAAATGTAATGTATTTCTGTTTTAGGCCTGGTGGAACTATGGTAACATATGGTGGAATGTCTAAGAAACCTATTACTGTATCAACTTCATCTTTTATTTTTAAGGTAAGTCAATTCTACTTTTGTGGCTTTACTTTTTAGATAAAAGTATGTTGCACACATAAACCTCAAATTTTTATTTCTCCGCTGAGAACTGCGAGTTAGTGTGGGTGCGATGAGGAGTGGAGGCAAACATGTGGAAATGAGAAGGGATGCTAGATTAGAAATAAACGGACGTGGGGAAACCATGAAATAGGAAAGGGAACAATAACAAAAGCACATAAGAAAATCTGAATCCTACAAAGAAGGAAAGCAGTTAGATATGGCTGATACCAATAGAGGTCCAAAGACTGAAGGTTGCACGTTCCAAAAAAAGGATTGAGTAGACCCGGTGTCATACATATGCATTTATGGTATGTCTAGTCTTAAACTATTCTAGCAAGTTTTCTTGAGTGTTATTACAACCCTAGGAGGTGAATTTGGTTAGAAATTCAAAGTTGTATAGTTACGGAAATCCTTTCTGGCATTTAAAACCTGGATTAGGTTAGCTCTTCACATATCATAGCCGCGGAGATGAAGGGAGAAATAGGAGTTATCTGTTGGGGTATGGTGGGTTGTCATGTTGGTTGGCGAGCCTTTGGATTTCATTGTCTTCAAGCACAAAATTTGTACACCGACCAGTTCTGTTAGTAGAGAAATTTCTTATTAGTTCCACAGATTAATGTATCTGTTTGTGGTATTTTCATTCTGCCTATGTAACATGTCTCATATATCTACGTGGGTAGGATCTTTCCTTGAGGGGATTCTGGTTGCAGAAATGGATGAGTACAGAAAAGGCATTTGAGTGTAGAGTTTTGATAGATCACCTCCTGGACCTAGCACGGGAAAGGAAGTTAAAATACGAGTAAATTCTCTTTCGTCCTCTATACACTTTCGGCTCCTTTTCTTCCTCCAATTTTCTAATTTCAATTGCTGTGTTTTTAACATTTAGAGGCTTTCCCTGTTTGTAGGATGGAGCTGGTTCCCTTTGACAATTTCAGTGCTGCACTCGACAAGGCGCTTGGAAAACATGGAAGCCAACCGAAACAAGTTATCAATTTTCAGCTTTAAGCATGACGTAAGTCTTTTGTTTTGGTGATCCTTGGTTTTAATATAAGGCCGTGGATTTTATTGCGTTGGGATTTTACGTCATATGTGGGATCTCCCAGTACATAATGTAGTTGTTAGAACAAATGGAAATCGACATTTACAGCACTTACTTCCTACTGGAATAAATAGTTCAAGACCATAATGTTGAGCTGCTTCTTTCAATTCCAAGTCTTTCTTCATCCCTTCAACAACAGCATCATTTGGGTCAATGTTTTCGCGATGGATACATATTCAAGTTGTAATAGTAAAAGAGCGGCGGCTGGTGGTGGTGGTATGGAAGTGGATGAGAAGATTATAGGTTCATCAGAAGCCATGATTCGAGTTCAGTGTCCGGATCAAGACGACCGATATGCTATATGGATGAATGCACTCAAAGGATTCGGGTTACAAGTTTACCATGCATGCGAGCATGTCAATTGTCAAAGAGTTGATGATTCAAACAAGTGGAGACTTGCTACTTTAAAAACCTAGCTAGCATTTTTAACATTGACAACCCCAATTTAACAAACTAATTTTCAATAGTAAATTAGGGGACAAGTAAGTCTCCTTGTGGAGAGACACGATCATTATTCTTTAAAATATATCTAAATGCTGGAAATTTGATAAAACGTAGGCATTAACTTGGGAAATTAAAAGAAAAAAAAAACACTTTAAACATAGGAAGCAATTAGATTGATATAGTTTTACCCGAACCATACTCTTCTTCCTCACATTTCGTTTGCAGTCCAAGAAATTCAAATAGCCATGACAACAAGATACGAATGTCAAATTCTAATTTGTTAATTACTATCTGCATAATCAAACGTGTGAGAAAGTTTTATTACAAAATGCTTCGTTATTAGTAGGAGTTAGGTATGATATTTAAACTCTTTTTTTCTCAGAAATATAGTTGATATGAGATATTTTAACAATGAACGATTTCATACTTCAATTAGAGGTTTTAGAGGGGATAAACGAGTTATATTTTGACATTTTCTCCGTGATTGGAAAACGAAGCGAGACTTTTTTAGCCGTATGTATATATAAATCATGGTGTGGTACCCTTTATTCTCTATTAAATGTCCACGTTTCAGTTTTATTTATTATTAAAAAGTTTGTAACCAGTTTAATAAATGTAAATTTCTCTATTTTTAAGCTCCAATTAGTGGCCTTTATATGCACGCCAAAATGATGAAAACCATCCAATTAATACAATAACCTTCCACTTTTTCTTTATTAATAAATTTTTTCTCGTACCGTTGATGTTTTAAAAAAAATACAATAAACTTCAAAGCACTGTTGTGTCCTTGTATGACAGTGTACTTTCGAACCTCGTTGGTGACTAATCTAACGTAAAACTTACTAACACTATCGCTTAATTCAAAATAATAATAATAATAAGAATAGTTCAAAAACCTTTATTAATTAACCTCATATGATATGATACACGACCAAGAACCTAATAGTACAAAGGATAATAGTGAAAATCATCCATCTTCGAAGGCTTTGCACAAAAGAAAAATACAAGAACGAGCGCACAAGTGGAAGCAGCCGCCAGAGCTAGTACAAGAAACCAATTCTCTGTTGCCTCCTTGAGCCAAGAAACTCCACCAGAAATACTAACAACATCTTTCACAACCACGTCGTACTCTGGATACCTTAGGGTTTGAAAAGCCGGATCAAACAAGTCCTCAACCCCGTGAACAATCAGCCGTCCATTGTTATAGAGATCCCATTCAGTGACTTTGACTAGGTTAAGAGAAGCATATCCATGCGTGCCGGCCGGCAGGGAAGTAACCACGAGAGGATGACCGGGCAGGAGAGTGTCGACCTTGGACCCGTGACGGAAGGAGGCCTCCATGGAAGCTTTGTCCACCTTGAATGGAACAGCATGGTACATTAGGAGTGTCAATGGGGGCTGTGGGTACTTGGAGTTGAAGAAAGCTTTGTCTTGTGGGCAAAAGAGGGTAACAGTGCTGTTAGGGTTTACAGCCTCAAGAAGGATGTCTAGGGTAAGTGACATGGCATGATACCCTTTGTCGGAGAGGACGACTGATACCAAACCGCCGTTGATTATCTCGGATGGTTCGCGTTGGTTCGTTTCTCCGTAGGGTTGGACGGCTTCAGCTTGCATGGTGTTGGTAACAAAGAGAGGTGAAGTGAGAAGAAGAACGAGAAGAAAACGGAGTGCGAACTTGGGATCCATGGGACAAGAGAGAGCTAGGTGTATGGGGCTATGTAATTGCATACAACAAGAGATTTAGAGAGAGTTTGGTGAAACAAAACGTGAGGCGGAACCGCATATTTATAGTACTGAGCCAGTTTCTTAATCCTACCCTAATTCTAAATGATTTCCAAATCGTAAAGGGATATCTTTTTCTTTCTGGAAATATAGTCTCTTGGCGGTTTCCAAATTTTCTTGGGTTTTTGGGCCAAATGTAATGTCCACTCGAATAATCAATTGGAATCCATGTAAATGTAATGACTTCTCCAAAAATAAATGTCAACAATTGCTAATTAGCCAGACATAATAGAATAACTTATAATGGCATATATCAACAAAAAGCAAAAAAATTAAAAAAATAAAAAAACCTGGTCCTAAGCTCTACCATTTATGGGAGTTTTAACCAAACACTCTCGGTATTGTTCAGTTCAACAAAAAAAAGACAATTTTACTTTAAAAAGTCACTCATGACACTATTCACTTATAACACATTTTTGTCCTTTTTTATTAAAACTCAAAGTTTTTAAATATTTTTCATTAGTTTTCCTTTATATTTATTCACTTGCCTAGCTGGCAAAGATTTACCCTTGTGGAATTGGATTGACGTGAGAGTCCAACTACATTGCATTGCCAAAATTCATGTTGTATATTTGAAAGAAGTTGACCCCTTGCTTCTTTTGTGTTACAATCCTCTTCCCGTTGCGCCCCCTTTCTCCTCAGTCCACAGAGACCAAATGTAAGATTGGTGCCAACAGTTCATCATGAAAGAAAAGACCCACTGAGCAAGAACTAATAATACTAGTGAAAATCCTAATATGATGGAAAAACTGTCTTTTATATATACTTTCTCCAGTTCTGTTGTTACTGTGGACTTTACGCAATCGATCGGATCATATAAATATATCTTCAACGCAGATCCTTGAAAAGGATCTCGAAGACCCACCAAAGCATGAAAGCCGAGATCTTTCGGTAAATCGATTCCCATTCGAAGAGTTTCACCGCTACAATGTACCAGTTGTACGCATATTTATGCATATTATGCGAACGCTAATTTACGCAACGAGGTTCACAAGAAACTCCAATCCAAAAAAATATAAAGATGAAAACAAACTAGCTGAGCTATCTTCCCCGCTATATTCTTACTTTTATTTGGTTTTGAATCATACTGCATTTACAATATACAAACGGCGTCAAATCCAAAGAAGGCCGGGAGAACCAAGCCTTCTCTTATACCACACCAACCCTGAAGTCTTACTAGATTCTCAGATTGAATCAAATCCAGAAGGAGAACCCCGTCTCCCCTAGTTGATCTTCTTATATAGAATCTCCTCACAAACGAGATACATTACCAACCTTCCGTAACCAAAAGCATCCCTCAAATGCGATGCTGGTCGGTGGAAAACACAACAGAAAGAGAATACAGTTCGCAGTCGACAAAATTATCCCGACATGCCGTCTGGACTGAAGTGTAGAGACTCCCTCCATATAAGCTCCTTTATATCTTCTTCATCAAGGGATGCTTGCTCAAAGTCAAAGACGAATGGAGATGGGCAAATAGGCTCCTCATTGATCTCGTGAAGACTTGATAAAAATGGATGGTTCAGTGCTTCCTCCACTTTTCGTACATAGTGAACCAAAAAGATTGATGTTAGTACCTTGAACGTGAATGAGAAAATTGAAGATTGAGTGTTATTTAGTGCTAAGAGGCTTACCAGCAATACGTTTGCTTGGATCAAAAACTAGCATTCTTTCTGCAAGATCGATTGCCAGTGGCGAGACATTTGGGAATTTCTCGGCAAAGGGTTGCTTCGGGACATGTGGGAGCTGCTTGACATACTTCCTAGCATTATCACTTCTCAAAAAGCCAAGATCTGAATCATCTGGTGAACCTAGCAGCTGTATTTGAACAATCAAGAATTTGAAGCATCAAAACTATAAAATTAACAGCATAAACTTCCAAATTCTGTAACTAGTTCTGACATCCCTTCTAAAGAATATCAATAATAAACAATACACTCTGCTAAAGCTGAATCACATCTAGCACGTTCAAGAGTCGCTAGAGAATATGATAGAAAGTGCGTATACCTCAGTTATGAGACTCAACTGCTGAACATAGTCTTTACCAGGAAACAGTGGTTCCCTCCTAAGAATCTCCATGAAGATGCACCCAACTGACCAAATATCAATTGCTGCAGTGTATTCTGAACAGTTGAGTAGTAACTCTGGGGCTCGATACCAACGAGTTACAACATATTCTGTCATGAAATCTGTCTCTGATGTAGTTCTTGCAAGCCCAAAGTCACAAATCTTAAGGTCACAATTTGCATTGAGAAGCAGGTTACTCGGTTTCAGGTCGCGGTGCAAAACATTTGCAGAGTGTATGTACTTCAATCCCCGCAGTAATTGATACAGGAAATACTGCAAGAAACATTATATGCTGCTTAAAATTTAAGTGATCTAAACTTTGATTTCAACAGAACTTATTAGGTAATTTACTACACTTTTGAGTATATAAGTATATACATGTTGCTAATGCAACATGACCAATACATAGTCTACATATCATCACGAGAGAGGGAGATGGAGAGATAACCAAACAGAAGCATGAAATTTCAGAATTGCAGCAAAAAACGAAATACAGATCAAATATTCATTCTGCCTGCCCCTGTGTCCAATGTTTATGTCTGGCTTACCAGGTACCAATTTGCAAATCAGACTTTTAGGTCATATTAAAAGGCCTGTGACACAGTGCCGAACATGGCCTCTTACTTTATTCAAGCAAACGTACATGTCGAATTGTAAAGATACTGACCATAATTAACAGCGACATTCACTTTATTCAAGAAATTAGTAGCTGTTTTCGAACAACAAAGCCCTTGATTCATCGACATCATAAACCTAATAGTTTTACCATTGATATTTTGATTCATCGACATTCCTTCAAAACAATTATCACAATATGACAATGCTCAACTTACCTGACAGTGATCATCTGTCAAAGCCTGGCTGGAGTGTATTATCTGATTCAAGTCAGTATCCATCAATTCATATACAATGTAAACATCATTGAACTTTTCCCTATCTGCCGGCTTTATGATGTCCTTAATTTTGGTAACCTGCAAAACAACAGTGCAATTATTCCTTATTTGGGCATGTTTAATTTAGCTACTTTGGGTATTTCCAACTTTGCAAAAGGAAGTAACAGCAAATGAGGTTTTACATTGTCATGATCCATATGGCAAAGGAGCTTTATCTCTCGAAGCGTCCTCTTGGCATCGATCCTATTGTCAAATGCATTCCCAATTTTCTTGATTGCAACCTCTTCTTTTGTCTCAGAGTTTGTTGCACAGCTGCCATAAGGGAAACGTTAACCACCTCTAAGCTGAGTGCTCTCATTGGGTAAAAATCAAGATACAAATTAACATATATTCACCATCATGGACGGAGAGAGGTAAGGCCCTCTCATCCCAATTTTTTTTTTTTTGCATTACAAATTATTCAATTAATCATTCCATTTTTTTGGCTTTGCAGATTATTCAATTAATCATATTAAAATAGTAAGAATCCTCTTTTAGTTTTTAAATGCGCTCTGCCCTGTATATTTTTCTCACACACTAATGTCTAAACCTTATTGAATTGCATGTATTTGGTTAATTAGTACAAATGAGCATTAGATTGTCAACAATTAAAGACAAAATTAGAAAATAGAGTAATAAAATTAGGCATTTTGAAATTAATTTTTTCAGCATACGTAAAAGAACTAGCTTTATTTGTACAAAAATGGAGCTCAAATTTTGTAAGGTTCCCCCTCGTAATTAAATTTCTAGCTTTGTCCCTGTTCACCATAACATCTCTCAAATTCATCAAACAACTAAAGTAACAATATGTCCAGTTCAAATACAAAAGCAACCGAAATCAAAACGATAAAAATCGAATACTGGGTTATTGAATTTGAATCCAAAAGCTATCCTTTTGGACCCAAGAAAGGCAAAATCCCACAAAGCTAAAGCCTACCCAGTTCAATTTTGGAGCCAAACTTTTCAAATCCAAGCTCAAAAGTTCAACCCTGCTTTTCCCAGAATCCAAACAGATACCATTTCTAAGCCAAAAACGAATGTCAAAACAGAGACCAAAAAAAGTGTAGAGAGAGAGAGAGAGAGAGAGAGAGATAGGTACCAGACGATGCCGTATGCACCGCGACCGACTGGATGAATAGGAGGGGCATATTTGGCGGAGACTTCAAAGAGATTACCCAGAATGTTGTACTGTACATACTTGCCTCCGTACAGAGAAATCCCTTCTTTGTTTGCCTGATTAGCCTCAATATTCTCAGACTCCATCTCTTTCTTTCCTTCCTTCTAATTCTCCGAGAGAAGGGAATAAAAACAAGAAATAAGAAAGCCCAGCGGAGTTCTCAAACCGAGAAACACAGGAGAGGCGGATATGGAAATGGACAAGGTTGAGAGGGACCGCCTGAAAATGGTGAGTGAAAGTTATGGAGGGGCCATTTGGCACCGCCTCTGCCTGACAGCCACCAAGTTCTTCTGCTTTTTTTTTGTTTCTTTTGGATTCCAACTTTTGAACTTTCAAATTTGAATGCGGAAAAAGAAAAGTCAGTGAGTCAAGAAATCATAAGTCAATTTTTGGTCTTTCCGAGGGCCCACACTATGAGTAGGCCCATAAAGCTGCAGCTTTGATGGACCTGCCTTCTGGGTTGGGCTGCACAAGAAATTACAAACAAGGAGTGGGCCTTCAAACTCTCTCACAACATAATGTATGTTGTCTTTTCTTCTCTGTTTCAAGAGATAAATAAAGTGAAACGAGATTTGGGTTTCAAGAGGCATACCAATAAATAAGCCATCCAATAAATAAAAGGAAAACTAACGAAAAGTCCCTGAATAGTGACAGTTTTAATGAAAAGTCCTTTTTGAAGGTATAATGAATAGTGACAGTTAAAGGTAAAAAAGTGGTTTTTCGTTAAAAGTAAACAGTGCCAGGGGTGTTTTATTAAAGCTCCCATAAATAAAGTGAAACGAGATTTGGGTTTCAAGAGGCATACCAATAAATAAGCCATCCAATAAATATGATGCATTTCAAGAGGATGCTCGTCCCACCTCTCGTGATCAAGGTATTAAATATCGATGATATCGAAAATATCGATAGTTTAAAAACACGAAAATTTTGATGGAAATATCAGGATATTATCGATATCGATAAAAATTAAATAAAAACCACGAAAATTGTAAGAAAAACTTGGAAATTTTTATTGAAACTTTACAGGATTTTTATTTAATTAATTATCTATTAATTTATCACAAAAAATTGGAAGGAAATGCATTGCATGATGGATTTAACTGATTTAAGTTGATTATATAGCGAGCTGGCAAACATTGTAAGTGTATAAAATATGTAAATATTTTAGCATATTTTCACAAAAACATAAGTGATATAGTGGTCAAGGCGTTGAATGAGTAAAATGGGAGGGGTTCGAATCCCCTTGGTGGTTTTTAAAATATAGAAATTTAAAAAACACGGAAATTTCGATGGAAATATCGATGACATCGGAAATATCGGTAGTCCAAAAACATGGAAATATAAGGATATTATGGATATTTTATACCTTGCTCGTGATAACTTATCTTAACTGTATTAATTTCATAATTGAAATTGTTCAATTTTTTTATTTTATTTGAAGATCATCCGTAAAAATAAATTAAATTAGAAAATGTCTAGTCATCTCAATGTATTAAATAAATGAATAGTTCATTATGAATATGTTACTCGGTACTCACACAATAAATGATTCAGCATAATATTGGTATTAAGCATGAGATGTTCCATTTCTTAAAGCTTCAGAAAGCAAAAGGAAAGTTTGAGATGGGAATTAAACTCGATATGCATAAGGTTTATGATCGTGTGGAGTGGGATTTTCTGGATGCGGCGATGGAGAAGTTGGGTTTTGTGCTAGATGGAGGAATCTCGTTATGAGCTGCGTCAAATCGGTGAATTTTGCTGTGATTTTGAATGGGCAGCCAGGTATGAGGTTCTTCCCATCTAGGGTTACCCTTTGTCTCTATATATTTTTCTCCTTATTAGTGAGGTCCTATCCAGGCTTATCCAATCGGCGGTTAACAATCGTGATTTGTTGGGTATCCGAATGAATGCTGGTGGACCTATCATTTCTCATATGCTCTTTGCTAATGATACCTTGATATTTCTGAGGGCCGATAACCGCAACTGTTGCAATCTTGTGAAAATTTTAGATGCTTACTTTGAGGCTTCTGGGCAACAGGTGAATTTACAAAAGTCCAGTGTATTTTTTTGTGCGAATATTCCGAGCGGAGTCTCAATGGACCTTAGTCAGGCCCTTGGCATCCCCATGGTGGTTAATCCTGGCATTTACTTGGGCCTTCCTTCTTTGTGAAGCCGATAAAAAAACAAGGCCTTGCCTTTGTCAAAGGTAGGATTTTGGAGAAAATTCAAGGTTGGAAACAGTGTACTCTATCACAAGTGGGGAAATAGGTTTTGATCAAGGCCGTTATACAAGCCATCCCGGCTTATCCCATGAATTTATTTAAATTCCCCACAAACTTGTGCTCGGAGTTAGATTCTTTGATTGTTGATTTTTGGTGGGGGAAGCAGGGAGGGGACATAAGTATTCATTGGGTTTCTTGGGCTACTTTGGGGTTGCCGAAGTCTGCGGGGGGTTTGGACTTTCGTACTTTCAGTGACTTTAATGATGCCTTCCTTGCTGAGCAATGTTGAAGGTTGATACAGGATCCTAATTCGCTATGGGCTTAAGTTGTCAAAGCCTGGTACTTTCCTCACTGTTCGTTCTTTGAGGCCAAACGATGAGGCAGAGCGTCTTGGGTTGGACTAGTTTATTAGCCGGCCGTGATATTCTTCTTCGAGGTGCTCATTGGCAAATTATGAATGGTGAAAGTATTTGAGTTTGGCATGAAAAATGGATCCCTTCTCTCCCTCTTGGCCACCCTATTCCTCCAGCTAATTTTAGTGTGTCAAGGAATTTGCGAGTGAAATCTTTATTTGGTGGGCCTGTGGGGAATTGGGATATTGATTTTCTTAAACCTTTCATTTCGGAGGAGGAGTGCAGTGCGATTGCCCAAATTAGTATTGGAGATCAATTGAGAAATGATAGATTGGTTTGGCCGATGACTTGGAATGAAGTGTATTATGTGAGATATGGTTATCATTGGGTGCATTCCTCTACGGAGCGAGTGGTGACTAGGTCGATTTCTACTTCTTTCTCGATTCCTTCTGGAGTTTAGAAAGTCCTTTGGAAATTCAAGACCCCTTCGAAGATCCGTTGTTTTATGTGGAAAGCGTTTAGCGAGGTGTTGGCTACTTTGGAAGCTCGTTTTAGGCGTCGATGTTCTCCTACTTCGATCTGCCTTATCTGCCATACTTGTGAGGAATCTATAGAGCATATGCTTCTATTATGTCATTGGGTAAAATCCGTATGGTTTAGTGGTTCTCTTAATTATAAAGTGGATAGGGCGAGCATTACCAATTTGGCGAATTGGTTTTCTTCGTTGATGAGTTCTCTAATGGGGTCGATGGTGGAGGTTATTGGGCTTTTGTCATACGTTGCCTTCACTTGTTGGCACATTTGGAAGGCTCGATGTGACTTCATATTTAATCAAAAGACCATATTACCCCTGCAAGTTCTCTTGTCTATCACCTCTTTGGTTGGGTTCTTCCTAGAGGCTTCCTATTCGATGTTGGGAAGCTCTATCTCGTCGCAAGTTTCTTCTTCTGGTTTGGTCAAGTGGTCTTATCTGTGTTATCCCTTTATAAAGGTCAATGTTGATACAAGTTGGACTGCTTCCAATTACGAAGGCATAGTTGGGGTCGTTGTTCGGAATGCGGAGGGTCGGTTTGTGGCAGCAAGGAAATTGCAGACTCATGCTCCAAGTGCTGTGGCAGCTGAGGCTAATGCCATTTGCATGGGGTGTGAATTTGCTAAATCTTTGGATATTCAAGAAATTGTTGTGGAGTTGGACTCCAAGGTGAACATTTCTTGTTTGTTGACTGATATTTCTTCTGGCAGTAGGGATGTCTTTCAGAGGTGTTGCTGGTCTTGGGTTTCGAGATCAGCTAATATAGCGGCGGACCGGTTGGCGTATAGATCAAATACGGAGATGTGCGGTTCCTTCTGGGTTAACCAACCCCCATCTTCGTTGGTGCATGTCCTGAACAAGGATGGTCTCCCTTGTCCTCTTTAATTTTGTTATGGTAGTGATGGGGATGACACTATTGCACTTGGTGCAGTGTCTCCTGCCTTTGTACCCTCATCACTGCTCTGTGTTTGCTTTCCCTGGTTGTTGCCTCATTGTAGGTCTCCATGTATCTTTGGCTTCGGCCCTGATAATGCTTATTTCCAGTTCTCCAAAAAAAAAAAAAACTTAGGCTTTATATCTACATCTGCATCTAGAAAAAAAAAAGGCTCATAACGCACCTAATCTTGCAACACGTGGCAAAATGTCAGAATGGATTGAATTAAAGATTTTATTCCTTTTCTGTCCGATTTTTCTATCCTTGCTGCAGCTGTTGTTGTCCAATGTCTGTAAACCCAGACCACTCGAAAAGAGTCAAGTTCAGCGTTTGAGGAATTGTTCTTGATATCTATCCATCTCTCCATGCAACTCAGTGTCATATCGCAATCAATAAAAAAGTTCAATACATGTGACGTAGAAGAAAATATGTAGATATATAACTTAGCGACAGATACAATATAATTTTGATTAGTTTCACCTTCAAATTAACGGCAATCGAACAACTTATTAGGTAATACGTAGTTTGGTTTTATTTAAGTGAACTCTAGTGAAGATATTTGAAATTTTTTCCATCAATATATAAGGGTTAATGAAGAGAACGTCTTTGCGAGGGTTCCCGCTTTGCGAGGGTTCTGGAGGATAGAGAGAACGTCTATTGTGTGCATTGGTATTCTTACTTTGCAAAGAGATTGTTTCCACAACTCAAACCTATGACCCTTCGATCACAAAGGAGCAATATTTGTGTTGCGCCAAAGGTCGCTCTCTTCCATCTGTATTTGGTTGGATAAATATCTCTTTTCAATGTACAGGACTTGTGACAAAAGAATGTCAATACCACACATGGGATTAATTAGTCAATCCTTCACTCTATTATATACGCTGTGGATAATTGCAACCCTTGAATTTTGGATAACAATAACGTTAGACTTTAATTGAATTTCTTCCTCCTACATAATTAGTTTCTACTCCTACATATATCGCAATGTGCATGTTCCATGTACACAAGTCCTTTTAGAGGGAGACTAATTTGTTTGGGAACAACTACAATTGGCCTTCTAATTTTGACTTGTATTGTGTCACATAATTGATTGTTGCTCATTCACAACGTAATTAGTTGTCGCTAACACGTGCATGATCGATTGTCGTTACAAGAAAAACAACATGGCTAAATCCCATAACTCCCTAATACATGGAAGAATGGGATCCCTATTCAACTTCAGGTTATGCAAGCATATTGTGATCCCTCCTTCCTGTGATGTTTTTTTTTTAACTTCTACAAAAGAAACGATAGCGATATTTCATTGATCATCACAAATAAAAAAAAGAAACGATTGCAATATTTCATAGATCATCACAAACAATTACAGGGGTGCTAATTGGGCATATTACTCTAGTGACCAATACATTGACCTGTAGTGAATTTGTACAAACAACCGATTAATTAAAAACTCTATACGACTACCACAGGCAAAGTGCACCAATGCAAATTTGTCACAAAAACGAGACGCAACAAACCAATACTAGTGTAGTGACTCACTGCGTGACATACGTGGCACATAAGCATCGATCATTCCGTGATTTTCTTCCAGAAGGATAATGAAAGTGACTAATAATTAAAGAGAGAGTTGCTTATTCTAATCTGATGGTTAGCATTAGCTAATATGTCGTTTGATTAGCTTATTTAACGACCCTTCAAAATTAATTTAAATTAAATTTCAACCGTATTACAAACTAAAGCCTTGGTGTTAAGACAAATTCTTCATTAAGAATTTCGCATAAAGATTTAGAAAGTACACATCGAAGGAGACTCGAAGACCAAAAATACAAGCAGTACAACATCATGTCCAGGTTCATTGCCGGATTCAATCAAATTCTTAAAGAAGATACGATATTTCAATCTTTGAAAAAATGGCATTACAAATACATAACATGAAGAACTCAACTCTAAAAGGGTTCTTGCAAACTACATTTAAAATATTACAATAAAGTATCAGCAAATCATCGCCACGATCCTAGAACACCAAGTGAAGGAGATTCAGCAAATCAAACAACTCCACCATTCAAACATAGATTCAAAAGAGATGTAGCACACCAAAACAAAAATTAAAATGAAGCAATTCTCATATAGAGAGCAATCAAACTAGCAAACTCTTCTATAAAGAGAGAAATCTGAACCAAACTCAAAGACAAATCCTAAATATTGTAAAATAGAAACAAAATAAAAGGATAAAACCATGTCACCGCTCTACATTCTCAGGACATCCAAGAGCCATAGTACCGAATCGGCAAAACCCATAGTGTCATACTAGGTAAACTCGATCTTGACGCAATCCGAAGTTTTCCATGGCTTCCAGCTTCAACCCATATTGAATGTGATAACTAGATCTAGATCTTTGTGTTTACTATGTATGTGAACCAAAACGATTATCACGACGACTATAATGTTTACGGTGACAATTCTACACCAAAACAAAGCAAATGGAAAGAAAGAGAGGAAAATTACCAAAAATGATTGTCAAGAAAAAAAGAAGATAAGAAACAATCTAAGCAATCGTTAACACTTGAGATACCTTAATTTATATCAATCACCAAGCATCATTAAACACCCCTTGGGATTTAGAGGGCAATTAATGTGAAGTGTGAACCGAAACAAAGATTTCCAAACGACTTCAATTTTTAGCTTTGCCTATATTAGCAACCTAATGTGTCTTCATACTTTCTCAATCTTTGTTACACACCAATTAGACACGTAGTCCAAAAACCACTGACTAATCACGAATTGAATACAAGTTCTTTGGTCGAAAAACCATCGACTAAACAACCAATTGAATACAATTTCTTCTTAGTCGTTGCCTAAAAAGACAATGTTTTAATCTAAGATAATTCCTTAATTACAACATGTCAAACGGTGACAAGTGACACTCTTGATGACTCGTTCGGTCTCGATGAGTCACGTGTCATGTGTAAGATTAGTGAGACACATGGTACATGCATGCCACGTAAGTCGTGTTATATCAAAATTTAATATGTTTGTGAGTATTTATATAACCAAAATTTACATGTCTACACTAAGCTTTGAGCTTTTTCAAGTATCTATCTAATAATTTAACAAACATTTTTTTGTGCCTACAACCATCTTTTCTCATCTTTCCTTACAAAAATATTTGGAAGAAATGATTAGAAAGCGACCACCAAGACATAACTAGTTGGATAATTGTGTACAATACGATCCCATTGATTTCCTCAATGAACTTGGAAAGTGTCCAATTAGACTAATCGTTTTGTTAATCACCCTATCCTAAAACGCGCTAAAAGTCCCGTACGAATAGAATAAAAGGAAACTAAGCTCCAACCAAATCAAGTGAAATTGAGCACAAGAAGTAGCAACTACCAAATACCAACTAGTCAAAGTACGTAAACTTAGATTCCTCTAATCTTATCCGCGTGCTGAGTGGGAGTTGGAAGTAGATGTGAGTATTGATGTTACTTTGCATGATGTGCATCAAAATTGGAGTGTTTTGAGTTCCTTTACGCTCAATTGTAAAATGAAGTGGCTCACTTTAACACTTTTCTTTGTCACCTTTTAATTTTCTCAGTCCAGATTTTAATGTTTTTATTAAAATTTAATAAATTCATAGTATTGGCCCAAAAAAATACATAAGATTGTTAGGGTTTTTGAAAGAAAGAAAAAATTAAAGCATTAAACCCCCAAAAGGCAAACATTTTTTCGCAATCGAACCCTGTTAAAAGGGAATGATTTCAGCATATCATTTTTCACTTTCTGCATGTACTGTTTAGTTAAACCCTTGATCATTCAATTTAACATTGAAAATAAAAAAGGGCGGGCAATGAGAGAAAAGTTAAGTCTTGAAGGCGCTTTCCCTAATATTATATATATTTGGTCCCCCCATTCGTCTGGGCATTTAACAATAATCCTTCAATTTAAGAACCAAAAATTATTTATAATCACTATTTTAGGCCTAAAAAGACAGAATTATTATGGTAGGTGTATTAACTAAATCTTTTAACAGTTGTAGGGTACTAAAATTTTTTACACTAGCCGATAGATTACATATTATAATATAAGTGATGATATGAAATATTTTTACACTGTATCGTCACTTATATTATCATACATGGTATAATGTTTCGTATTTTGTGTACATTAAAAAATGTCCCAATACGACCAATCAAAGTTACCAAAAGCTGGTTTGTACCAAAAAGGGGCTGTTATTTTAGCGAAACTAATGCTCAAATCCAACTCCCAACACACCACGCAACACAGATCTGGCAATAAAATTGGAAGGTAAAGTATTATATTTGCACAAAATGGGTACATTGAAACACAGCAAAATTACAAAGCTGAAGAACAACTACTTCTTGTTCTAAATCACTGTAATACTAAACAAAACCCCGAAGGCCTACATCACTGGTCGACGGGCACACAGCAACACAGCAAACCCATTTCCCCAAATTTCTCTCATAACCCCAACCTCAATCCCTCGTGCACGAGAAATTCTGAATATAAATTTCTGTGTCACGGCACTCGTATGCTCAAGACACACACTAAGAAAGATTCGGGCATTCAGGTCTTCCAAAGTGGGTGCGTGCGGTACTGGTACCTGAATGCAATGAAGTCCCTCTTCGCGTGTCTTTTGTAGACGGGTGATGCGGAACAGAATTCCTTCCCAAGAATCTCCGGTCACATCCCATAAACTCAAAGACCAATAAATTAAAAAAAAAATGAACAAAACTATACTATAAGTTAACAGGAACCTCAATTTTCAGAAAATGAGGGATCAGGAGCGATCAGACTGAGCATCGGAGCAGTACCCACTTGGGGTTTCAGCTGGGGTTTGGGAGCTGGAGCTCAGGAACCCTCCATTTTCCCTCGGCTTTCGAGCTCCCCCGCCCGCCATGGGAGCCAAGAACTTGACCAAGTTCTTGAATATCTTGATCTTGATCTGTCCCCTCCTGGGAGGGAGCCCTCGATTTGGGCTGTGCGTGGACTTGGAACCTGGGATTTCCAGTCTTTTCGAATTCGACATGGTGAATTTGAAGGGTGAGGACAAGAGCAGAAGAACAGAGGAAAACAGTGTTTAGAAGAAGGCTTTTTCTCTCTCTATAGTCTAGAGAGAGGAGATGAAAAGAGAGAATTTTCTTCGACGGAAAAGAAAGAGACTGAATTGTGACAAAGTGAAAGTGCTTTGGCGACGATATTGGGGGCGCTGAGGATTATGAGAGGATGCGAGATTAAAGTGGTGGTTTTTATAGGCATTTTGCATTTTGTTTGAGGTTTTAGATTTTTGGCGCAAAACACTTAGCTTGCTCAGTAAGATTTACCGTGTTTCCATAAGACGTGGCACTTTGGAGTTTGGAGTGGCCGTTGCTCGAACTAGAACGTGTAGAAGCAACTATGGAGGACCACAGTAAAACTCCCGCAATAATGCTATTTTTCGTATGCCGGTAAAGATCATATTCTTTTTAAATTTTACGTTGGTAGCCTATTTGAAGAAACAAATGAGGTCGCAAGAGTGACTTTCATAGATGGAATCATATCGAATTAGATTGATTGTCCAATGTTTTGACATTTGATGTATGCGTCTCTATTTGAATTTAATAAAATATTCTATTGTTTGAAGAAAAGAAAAAAGTAACTCTGACATCCCACATCACCAAGGGGAGTGATCCTTAAATGTATATTCCCATCCCTACCTAGCACGAGACATTTTGAGAGCTCACTGGCTTCGGGTTTCGTTGGAACTCCGAAGTTAAGCGAGAAGGGGGCTAGAGCACTCCCATGATGGGTGATCCACTGGGAAGTTGCTCGTGAGTTCCCAGAAACAAAACCGTGAGGGCGTGGTCGGGGCCCAAAACGGACAATATCGTGCTACGGTGGTGGAGCGGGCCCGGAAGGTGGCTGTGCCCGGGCCAGGATGCGACAGTAACTGTAAAAGTTGCATGTTTTACCAATATAGTTTGCGATACTAGTCAAAAGATAAATATTTTATGCAATTAAATTTGTTGGGCGTTTAAATATAAAAATAGAAAATCTTCCTAATTACGTCGTTTTTGTTTTATTGTTGGAGTCTTAACCAGGCACCACACTAACAAAGCATCATTTTGTCACCTAAATGTAAAACGAATTAAAATAAAAAAAATGTTATTCTCATCATTTACTTGTACCGTATTTCTAATAGAGATGAGATCCACATGTGTTAGTGGGCTCTATTTTCATTAGAAAGATGTTGCAAATGATGGTATAAATAGACTGTAAACGTAACGTTGCACATTTATAATAAGATCTTGTAGTGTGTTTGGTTGAGGAAATTGAAGATGATGGGATTTGGAAAGGGAGGAGGATTCTCTCCTCCTTTTTTTTCCCATACACTTCTGTCATCTCCCTGTTTGTGTGGTCGCGGTTAAGCCACGTCAACATTTTATATTGATTTTTTTTATAGAGATAATAAGACAAAAAGATGTGGTTTAACCGTGACTACATAAACAGGAGGGGGACAAAAGTGTATGGGATCTTTGGAAAGTTTATGGGATTTAGGAGTCATGGTGCATTTCTAGCTTAGAAATCATTTCTCAATTAGAAACAATAATAACGGTGCAATTGAATCATATGGTACATGTCGTATAAAAGCTTTCCACGTGGACTCAGAATATTATTTATTTATTTTTTAACATAAATATTTTTGATTTTGTCCAAAAAAAAAACATAAATATTATTGATTCTAAAAATGGCCATATGAATCTTTTGGGTCAATGACAAAGAGACATTAGACTGATACATCGCCACATGAATAATTATATCTATTTATTTAAAAACATGTACATTGAATTTGTTCATATTCCACCATAAAACTTAATAAACTCATCGTCTACTTTTATATAATCACATGTGAATCAATAATGGACTCGTTTAGAAGTGCTTTTAAAATAACCGAAAACACTTTTAGAGAAAATATTTTTTGAATTCCAATTACACTTAAAAGTGCTTTGTACAAAAAATACCGATTAAACATACTTCAATTGTTTTTTCAAAATCCACTTATATTTTTGCTGGATATTAATTTTAAAAATATTTTCACAAAAAAAATCTTTTTTGTCTATTTTAAAGCAGGAGCTCTATGTCACTTTTTGGTCCAGGGCATAGAATGATTTTTCCAATAACTCAGCTCAGATAAACCATAACTTTTTGCCTTTTTCTTTCGTTATTAGTTATGAAAAAAACATTAAGCATCTACAAATAAACCATCGGAAACAAGTTAAACGCGTGGGCCTCTAAAGCATGTCATAAAACGCGGTATTGGAATTTTGGGATATATTACGAAATAAAGAGATGGATGGATGGATGGATGTCACAATTATATTCTTAATTATTTTCATTTTTTTTGTTAATTTGTTCCATGTAACAAGCAATTTTAGAGATTTAGAGAAGCAGTAGCAACCAATTTTAGTAATTTATTGGCCGGCAAGAAGAAAATTTACAATCACACGCGTGGGGACCCTAGCAAATATATATATATATATATATATATATATATATATATATATATTATCATAATTTTGCATGCAGCTCTTGTGGTTCTAAACCACAAAGAGCAAAATGAATTTATATTTGGGATGGCCAAGGAAATTTTAGAAAAACTTAGGTTTTTTTAGTCAAAATGGTTTCTAAGGTTTACATAACTCCTCACTCTAGTCTTTAAGATTTAAAATCTATAGAAGTTGTGCCTAAGTTTGGCCACCATCAATCTTTTTTGTTATTCCATAAAAACTATCCATTAAATAAGGATAAAATGATAAAAAAAATAACCTCAATTTTTTGACAAATCATTTCGGCCTATTGTTTATTAAATTGAGGGTAGTTTTGTCATTTTATTTTTATTTAATAATTTTTCATGAAATGACTAAAATAATTGGTGGTAAATAAACTCAAACCATTTCTATTGAATTCAAATCTCAGCAATTAAAGTGAGTAATTACACTAATCATAGATATCATTTTGGCTAAAAAGCCAAAAACTTTTTGCTACACTTTGTTTTGTTTATATTATATTATCCTATAAGAAAACCGCGTCTCTCCCTCTTTAACCTGCTTTAACTCACTCAAAACAGGAATTTGAAAACAAAAGAGGTGAATAGACATTAGATTTTGTGGACACAAAATCTCACGTCTCACATCTCACATCCCGCATCTCAAGTAGTGCCTAATAAGTTGAAATTAATTGCTATATATTCTAGTTTTGACATGATGACAAAATCAAGTCTAGGCCAAGAACAAATTAGTATTCAGGGGATACTAATTACAATTGAGGTGAAAGGTATATATCAAGAAAATTGCAAACAAGCTACATGTTCATGTAGTAAATGAAAACAAATCGATCCATTGATTGTAAGAAAAACTTTTATGTCTCCGATTTACTATACTCCTCTCTTCTTATAAACTCATCAACCGATCAAATTTGAGAAAATAAATGAATGTACACTTAAACTTGTGTAAGTCGTTCTTGCATATTTCAAGTTAATAAAGTTATTAGTCCTACCAAAAAGTTATAGATAGATACATACCATAATCATTATGCATCTGTTTGGGCCCAAAATGATGGTTTGAGCCAAGCACGAGGTGTTTTTCGGCCCAGAGGCTTGTTTGGAAAAATGCTATAGGATATTCGGTTTGTGGGCCGACTACATTAGGTTGGCCAAGTCCCAGTAGGAGAAGGACTCGTCCGGACGAAGGAAATAAAGTCCATCTGTGAGACGGACGAAGAGTCCCAGTGCGATAGGGAGTCTGGGCGAGGCCAGGATACGGATGCAACGAAGAATATGGCCAGGAAATGGGGTTAGGTTCAAAGTCCTACTAGAAGAAGGAGTGGCCGAGATAAGGCTTGATCAAGGTAGAGATTCACAGTCTGAATAGAATTGTGATTCGGTCGAAGGGGGGTCTGGCTACTATAAATATAGAGGTAATGGCAACGGGAAGGGGACCAACCTCTCAACAAACAAATCTGCCCTGCGCAATTTCTCACTCTACGCGAAACCTCTCAACACCCTTGAGATTTTTTATTTTCTTTTTCGCCAACACATCTTCAGTTTGGATAAACAGCACTGTGAAGGCAACCGGTGGTATCTTTAGTTTGGACAAACAGCACTACTGCCATAGAATCAGCCCACCTCGGAGCACCTTCAGTTTGGATAAACAGCACTGCGTCGAGGCCGACTGGTTACCTATCCAAGTCTCGGTCGACAAGGATTCCCGAATCCTTGTCGATAGAAATCATCTCATTAGCCTTCTCAGCAAAGTGAGGTGTTACTGTTTCTTTTGGGCTCGGCACATTGAACGCCGAGTTGTTATATGATTGGATATTCACAGGAAGAATTTAGTGTTCGGCACTCAAACGGTCGAACTACGTTCACCATCAAGACCTTTATCTGCTTGGAGTACTTGTGTCCCTATACCTTAATGTCAATTCGGCGTGAGTTCACCTTCACAAATACGGTGACTGTGGCCGAATCTAACGGCGACGAGCCGTGAACTTCGCAAATTTAGTAACCTTGTCTTCAGGTTTGAGAATCCGAAAGCCGAGAGGTGTTCCTTCCTCGGCCGCAATCGCAAGACGAAGAAGTCAGCAGTGACCAACGCAACATCACATCTTTTACTCCCGGGTCGAGCTCGACCGACGAGTTGGCACGCCTTGCACACATTTGAAGGACGTAGTGAGCTTGCTAATTACTCCGCATGAGCGCCACGTAGGCTAGGTGATTTTTGTAGTCAACATTTTGGCACGCCCAGCGGGACCCATTGCTAAAACTACGAAGTTCATGCCCGTTGAAACTCGTTCGGTGAAGAAGAAGACAGGAATGGGAAAGTCTGCCACCGTACTAGCGATCCATAACACGGGTTCAGAAAATTCGTCACATGCACAGATTGGTGATACCGTGACACCTGACCCACGTCGAGAGAGGGGAATAATTCTCGGCGAACCACCTCATAATACAAGGGTCCTCACTAAAGTCACAAAGGACAATCTTGTCGAAGGAACAGTGGAGGACTGCGACGAGGATGAGGGTGATGCTACTGACCCACCATCCAGGTCGTTTTTCAAGAGACGACTGGAGGAACAATCTCGACAATTTGAATAGACATTTGGCCGAGACATACAAGCAATCCTGGAAGAAGTACGTGGCAAGGTGCCATGCGGACCAAATTGCTCGAATACTTGGTCCACATTACCCCTAATTTGGGATTGACCGATTGGTCGAGAAAATCCTTGCCTAAACATAACGTAGCGTCCACGTCAACGGCCGAGGCAGGATCTGCTCGGCTTAGAACAATCGATCTAGAGAAAAAGAGCGGATCGACCAGTACAACGAATGAATTCGGGCCCGGCACACCTACCGTGAATGCCGCAGAGATCCAGCGAATGATTGATTCGGCTTTGACGAAGAGGCCGAAATTCCCCAAATTCATTTATCCGTAGCCAGAATATGTCGAGCATTTTGAGTACCCGAATGGTTTTAAGATCCCAGATTTCAGCTTGTTTGCAGGGGAATCGTCTTTATCCTCTCTCGAACACGTGGCTCGTTTTACCACACAATGTGGGGATGTTAACAATGACCATTACAAGCTACGATTGTTCAACTTCTCATTGACCGGACCGGCATTCACATGGTATATTAATCTTCCTCCAAATTCGGTCCAAAGTTGGGATAAGCTGGTTGAGAAATTTCACGAATAATTCTATTGGCCAGGAATAGAGATGTCAGTATCTTCGTTGGCTAGGATAGCTCAAGCATTTGATGAGTCAGCAATGGAGTACCTAACGAAGTTTAAGTTGGCCAGGAATTGGTGCTGAGTACCTCTCCCAGAAGTTGAATTCGTACGAATCGCTCTCAACGGCCTCAATTTGGAATATAAAAAGAAGTTCTTGGGGGCAAATTTTCAGGATATGTACGAATTGGCTCAGCACGTCGAACAATATGAATACTTACTGCGAGAGGAGAAGGTTTCAAGATCCCCGGCCCGAGGAACTGTATACAAAAACCCTTCGGTCAGCTATGCATCGACCGAAGATGGCTCCCAGTATGCCAATATAGATGCAGCGGAGATTGTCATTGATAAGCTGTATATTTGCAAGGCTTTCGCTCAATCTAAAGACACCAACACTCACGCGGCACCTGAAGAAGCTGCAGCAAAAATATCGAAGGTTTATACCTTTGACATTACCAAGGCCGACACAATTTTTGACCAGTTGTTAGCCGCAAAGATTATCAAGCTTCGGCCAAGACACAACATCCCCAAGGCCGAAGAATTGAAAGATAAAATATACTGCAAATACCACAACTCAAGTAAACATACGACCAACAACTGTGTGGTATTCCGAGACGCTATTCAAAGCTGGATCGACAAGGGCAAGCTGAAGTTTCCAGAGAAACAGATGGTCGTCAATTCTAATCCATTCCCCTTGGCGACGGTCGGCATGGTAGACGCCCATCTGCCCAAAGACAAGGGTAAAACAAAATTCGAGCTCGTACCAATGCAGCATGTTCTAAAACAAAATTCCAAGTCGCGGCTCAAGATTGACTTATTCACCAATGAACCCCCGACAGGGTTATCAGGACCTGCGATAGTTCAAGCAATGTCGGAATTGAGCGAAGAAGACCTTGACAAGCCAATTGTGCTGTGCAATCGTTGCAAGACACAAGTAGTCATAGTTGAACCAAAAGAGATCGTTGCAATTGTGCTGTGCAATTGTGCTGTACAATCGCTCCATTTTATAATGAAAATTATTACGCACGAAACTCCAGCAGTTGTGGATCAACAAGTCAAAAGACATTCAAACCGCCGGAACCGCGCGACCATTGATGGTACACGTACAATTCACCAACCGACGTGTACATTGCCCTGTCAAAATCTCAGAAGCGTCGTCGCCAAAGGATAGATTGCATGGCTCGACGATAGGCGGCCCAAGTTTCTTCGGCTCCCAAGTAGCAGCCGAAAGAAACAGAGAAGAATGGAGACGATCGCCAACCCCCAGCGATCATGACTGAGTTACTCGAAGGTAAGAAGGCCACGGACCGTGACATCAAAACTGCTTTCGAGGAGTCTGAAAAACGGATCAAGCTCTTGCTTCGACCAGAAGAAATGAAAGCTCGCTTCGAGCAAATTAGAAAGGAATCGGAGAGTAAGCTATCTCTATTGCCGACACCAAAACCGTTAATCAAAATACGACGAAATCTCCATCCTCTCTTCGTTGGTGAAGCTCTAGAATATATACAGGAATTTCATAAGATGCACTCGGCCAATGATTTGTACGGTTTACCAAATGAGTGTCAAGAGGCCCTCGACTTGGCCCTAACCTCCCTAAATGCCGAGTAGATAATTCAAAAGACTACAGACCTAGTAATGAAGGCAAAATTCCAGCACATATAGGAGGCTTGGGGGCTCGGCTTTGAGGTCGACCTGTACACGGATCTATACCCCGCCGAGCTCCCCTTTTCTTTAGAACACCTTCAATATTTGAGGTACCATTTCGAAGTTTTCTCAGCAGTAGCTATTTTCGGCCTCACAGCCGATGAAAGAGAGTGCGTAATGCGACTCGATGCGTATCTTGACACAAGAAATACTCTAATTGCTTACCAAGAGCAAGCCCGTAAAGCGGCGCATGTCCCAACAATGAGTGAGCTCGAGGGTGACATCCGAGATGATTCGGCACAAAAGGATGAGTCGCTACTCCCCGATGATACGACAGATGCCCTAGCCGAACAAACTCAAGAACAAGAAGCTTCAACCTACAACTTAAAAAAAGATGATCATGACACGCTGAGCGCTTTTATCCTCGACAATATGGAGATCAGCATGGTTCACGTCTTACCCGTCGAATTTCAAACAACTACTCCCCAACCAACATCCTTGGATGGCGATGTAGTTGCTGAGGAGGTGACACAGGTCGACTTCATCACCACCTTAGAAGAAGGGTCAGAAAACAAGGCAGACAAGCTTACGGCAGCTCTCGCTGAGTTGTTTCCCCGGTTCTCCACTACCAATCTGTAACATTTAAAGCCATTGTACGTTACGGCTCATATAGAAGGATACCCAGTCTCTAAGGTATTCGTCGATTGTGAGGCCACCGTCAACGTTATGCCGGTGTCCGTCATGCGAACCTTACAATGGTCAAATGACGAACTCATCCCGTCTGGGATAACTATGAGCAGATTCATGGGAGACAAGTCTCAGACGAAATGAGTGCTTCCTTTGGAGGTAACTGTAGCCAGTTGCAATCACATGACCTCGTTCTTCATTGTTGACTCGAAAATCGAGTACAACACCCTACTCGGCCTCAATTGGATCCATCAGACCAGCTGCATTTTTTCGTCACTCTATCAAGTCCTTGTCTTCTAGGATAGGAAATCAGTCGTTGTCCATCCGGCCGACAACCAGCCATTTGAGGCTAACATGATCCAAGCCCGTTACTATGATGATCACGTCGGCTACATTACCCTTCAAGGCTTCAATGAGGAATGACGGCCAACAAAGATTTCCGTGCAGAAGGCTATTGAGGTTGCTGCCGAGACTATCCACCAGGAGTCAGCGAGACTCGGATTGGCCAACTTATTTACCGATATCGATGATTGACGCCAGCCAAGAACGGCGCCAAGCTGCGGTTTCCTCAACTATGGAACGACTGCTGATCCACTGGTATGCAGTTTCCAAGCAACCAAACACGGGAGTCAACCTAATCGAGTTTCTAGCGAAAAGAAACAATGGCCCAGTTTTGTCATTAGATAAGGTCCAGGATGCATCGGCCGAACTCGAAGACAATCGGCCTCAAGTCAAAGACCCTTTGGAAGAAATAAATGTTGGGACGGTCGAAGAACCACGACCTTTGTTTATCAGTGCTTTGTTGCCCCAACCTATGAAAATCGAGCTTTGGAATTTATTAAATGAATTCAAAGATTGTTTTGCTTGGAGTTATCATGAGATGCCTGGTTTAGATCGAAAGCTCGTCGAACATGAGTTGCGCATCAAGCCCGGATACAAACCGTTTCGTTAACCACCTCGACGATTCTCGACCAAATTGCAGCTCGGCATAAAAGACGAGATTGTTCGACTTTTGAATGCCGAGTTCATTCGGACAGCTTAATACGTCGAATGGTTGGCAAATATAATTCTAGTTCTTAAGAAAAATAGAGCCTTGCAAATTTGTATCGATTTTCTGAATCTGAATCTGGCAACTCCCAAAGATGAATATACAATGCCGATTTCGAATCTCTTAATCGACGCAGCGGCAAGCCATGCAATTTTTTCCTTTATGGATGGACATGCTGGCTATAACCAAATTTTCATTGTCGAGGCCGATGTTCACAAAACTGCTTTTTGATGCCCAGGGGCACTCGGCACATACGAGTGGGTCGTTATGTCGTTCGGCTTAAAGAATGCCATCGCTACATACCAACAAGCGATGAATGTTATTCTTCACGATATAATTGACACTACAGTCGAAGTATACATCAACGACGTTGTAGTACAGTCAAAACGTCGACAAACACACTTGGAGGATCTTCGCCAATCCTTTTTACGAATGCGCCAACATAACCTCAAGATGAACCCGGCTAAATGTGCTTTCGGCGTATCGGCTCTTAGGGTTCTTGTTCCATCATCGAGGCATTGAGATTGACAAAAACCAGGCTCGAGCAATCATCAACATGCCACCCCTAGCGACCAAAAAGCAATTACAGTCGTTGCTTGGCAAGATCAACTTTCTCCACCGATTTATCACAAATTCGGCAGGAAAAATGGGAGCTTTTTCCACTTTATTAAAACTCAAGGACTCCGACAAGTTTGAGTGGCACACTGAGCATCACGAGGCCTTCACACAGATCAAGGTGGCTCTCTCTACCCCACTTGTCCTCGTTCCGCTTTGACATGGCAAACCTCTCAAGTTATACATCTCCGCAGCCGAGGAATCCATCGGTTGTCTTTTAGCACAAGATAATGATGTTGGGCGCGAGCAGGCTATCTTTTACCTTAGTCGCAATCTTAATGCTCCTGAGATTAATTATTCGGTTGTGGAAAAACTTTGCTTAGCGTTGTTTTTCGCTGCGTCTAAACTCAAGCATTACATGCTTCCGTCTGTCTAGAAATGACAATTTAACCCGTCAAATCTGATCCCCACAAGTAACCGATCCGAATGGTTCGATTTCGGGTATAAAATTTCGGGTATTTTATGGGTATGGGTAACTGTAGGGTAAAATTTTCGGTTTCAGGTTCGGTTATGGTTATTGGGGTATCCGCCCCAAACCCATACCCAAAACTGAACCATTTCATCTATAAATAAAAACAATATAAATATTTATTATATGAAAATGGGTTGTTAATAATCATGCATTATTAAATATGAAATTAATTATTTACTTGTATATCATTAATAATAGGAATTATATGCTTATAATTTTTAAGAGTGTAAATGTTTTCTTAGTAATATAAATTTTTAATATTACTTATTAGATGCATTGTATCAATTGTATTATGTATTAATAATAACAATTTATTTAGGGGTGTGATATCTACACACCTCATTTTACTTCTCACATGCCTTTTTAATTTTTGGTCGTCAGATCGGATGAATTGAAGAAGATCAACGGACAGAAATTATCAAAGGGTGTGTGAGAAGTAAAATGGGGTGTGTGGATAGCACACCCCTTTATTTAATATCTTTTTTTTAATATTCTTCATTTAGTTAATAATATAAATAAATATATAAATATCATAATGGGGAAAACCGTTCCCTGATAAAAAATCCATCACTCGACGAGTTCGGTTATGGGAAAACCCGTTCGAGGATTCTACGGGTTCGGGTTTGGGGAAAATATATAGGTTCAGGTTTGGGGATGGCACATCCGAACCCAAACCACCCCGTTGCCATCCCTACGTCTATCACTAAAGTTATCGCCCAAACCGACGTCATCTGTTATATGCTCACTCGGCCGATTGTTAAAGGCCGAATTAGGAAGTGGACGATGGCAAAGTCCGAGTTCAGTTTGCAATACGTGCCCCAGAAGGCTGTCAAGGGCTAAGCATTGGCCGATTTCTTGGCTCAACACCCATCCCTATACCACTTTGGGGGCAATGATCTCAAAATCTACATGGTGGAAGCCCGAGACAATTTTTGGACAATGTACTTTGATGGTTCGAGCACGGTCGTGTCGGCCGGGGTAGGAATAGTCATTCGGTCTCCCGAGCACCATCGATGGTATTTCTCTCTCAAGTTGAATTTCGACTATACAAATAACCAGGTCGAATATGAGGCCCTTATCATAGGCCTTAGTGTCCTTCACAACTTAAGGGCACCACGCGTCTTCGTCCTCGGTGATTTCGAGCTTGTGATTAACCAGCTCAATGGAACTTTTCGTTGCATGAGTTACACTCTGGCTCCATATCGTATGGTCGCTAGCTAGTTGGCCGAATCCTTCGATGGCATCACGTTTATGCACGTGTCTCAGGTCCATAATACCAATGCGGACGAGTTGGCCCAAATCGCCTCCGGTGTGCAACTCATGGGGAACAAAATAGGTCGGGCGATACCCGCCATACGACAGTCGTACCCGGCCCTGGTTAATCAACAAGTTCTTGATCAGGATCATGTCCTTGCCTTTGTTGCTAGAACAAGAACATCCCGTCGAAGTTTGTGCACTTGAAACGTTACCAGATGATTGGAGATGAGCGATCATGCGATATCTTGATAATCCCAATGGAAAACACGACTGCAAGACAAAGGTTCATGCCACGAACGACATATTATACCAAAACGCGTTATATAGAAAGGGTGGTGACGGCTTGTTGTTGTTATGTCTCGGCCCTGAAGAGGCTACCAAAGCAATGGCCGAGGTTCATAAAGGAATATGTGGAGCTCATCAGTCCAGCCGAAAGATGCGATGGTTGCTTCATCGACACGGCTACTTCTAGCCGAGTGTTTTGAAAGACTGCATTGAGTACGCGCGAGGATGTGTACAATACCAAATTCATGGTCCTATACAGAGAGTCACAGCCGAGTCATTGCATTCAGTCACCAAGCCGTGGCCATTTAGAGGATGGGCCATGGACATAATCGGCAAAATTACACCATCTTCCGGCTCAGCAAAACATGCTTGGATACTGGTAGCAACGGATTACTTCACCAAATGGGTCAAAGCAAAATCATATACCGAGCTGAAATCTAAGGAGTTGTGTGACTTCGTCGAGCAAAATATTGTGACTCGGTTCGACGTGCTAGAGACGATTATAAGATAATGGCAAAATTTTCACATCTGACCGTTTTAAGGAGTACACAACAAATCTCAAAATTCGACTCGAGTAGTCTACACCGTATTACCCACAAGCAAACAGACAAGTTGAAGCAAGCAATAAGGTTTTGATCGGCATCCTTGAAAAAATGGTGAAAGAGAGACCAGGTATGTGGCATTTAAAGTTAAATGAAGCGTTTTGGGCCTACTAAACCTCACCACGATCAGCCACTAGGACGACTCCATACGCGTTGACCTATGGGCATGATGCCATGTTACCAGTCGAGTTAAGTATAAATTCGTTGAGAATGATAGAACACAATAGTTTGTTCAGTGATAAGTACAATCAAGCCATGAGACATGAGTTAGAAGACTTGGAAGGAGCTCGCCATGACGCCTACAACTTATTGGTGGCACAAAAGAAAATTGCCTAACGAGCGTACAATTAGCGAGTTAAACAAAAGACGTTCGGCGAGAGGGAATTGTTTTGGCAGATGGTGCTGCCAGTGGGAATGAAAAACCCTAGGTTCGACAAATGGTCGCTGAATTGGGAAGGGCCGTTTGTTGTTCATAAGATCCTCGGAAATGGGGCATATCAGACTGGTTTAGTCCACAAATTGCCAATTAATGGAAAGTTCTTAAAGAAATATTATCCAACGAATTGGGAAATACAGGAATAAAGGTATTTCATTAATGGCAAAAAGTTTACAGATTACAAGTTATAATGGGATGATGGAAGATAAACCTCAAGGGCAGTTTTCAGTTCCAGCCATCTCACTTCCCCCATCGTAACTTCAGCCTGGTGCATTCTTTTCTCCAACTTCATTTGCACAATCCGCCTCGCGCCAGCTGCAAGCTCTGTCAATTTGGCCTTGTTCGCCTCAAAGGTCGCTTTAAGAGCAGAAACGACATCCAACCTTCGGCGTTGAAGCACTGCAATCTGCGAGTCAAGAGCAACCAGTTCCAATTTTTTCTCCTTTATTACTTCAAGTTCCAGTTGGGCGGCTTCCTAAGCAGCCTCGGTAGCCTTCAGGTCGTCGTCGACTTGTAGAGCTCTCTCAAAAGTCGGGAAAAAATCTTGAGTTCTCTCTAAAATAGAAGACAATTGGGTAATGGTTGCATTATCCAGTTGACCTTCAGAAGCGAGAGAATTCAGGCATTCCCTGACATAGTCAAGGCCGTTGCGCTTTAAGACTTCCAAGGCTGAAAAAGAAATGAGGTCTTGCAGCTGGGCGAAGGCAGAAGATTCGGCAGATGCGGCAGCAGGCTTGGTCGAAGAGGCAGAAAAGCCAGCTACGCCAGAAGCGGTGTAGAACAGGACATCGAGCTTGACCTGCCAGGAGGGCTGTACATAAGAAGATAAGTAGACATACTCCAAGCTAGAGGGTCGAGAATTTAGGGCAAAGAAAAGTGAATGGAACTTACAGTGGTCGGGGTGGCTTCCTGAGTAGGGATGGTGGAACCCACGTCCTGTGGAGGGACCGTGGACGCCGCCGGCGCCTCGGGCTCGACAATAGTCCTCTTCCCCTTGTCTGCCACAAGAGGATCGATCGGGAGGTCATCGGCCGCTAGGGGTGGATTTACGGAAGAAGGTCGATGACGGCTCGTGAGCGGAGTCTTATCGATGTCATCATCCTAGGAAAAAAGTTGTTAGTACTGGAATCAAAATAGAAGTTAGAATCATCAACAAGACATATTCATGCCGCTTCCTTTTCCAGGACGACCGACGGTTGTTTTGGATGCTTGGGGGGGGGGATTTGGCAACTAGGGGGGTCACCTCCTCCAGGATGCGGGCAGGAGAGGTCCCCTGGACCGCAAGGGACTCGACCTGCCGAGTAGCCTTGGGTTCGGCCTGGGGAGCAGGACGAACCATAGGCGATGGCTTGGCAGTGCCAATTCTGATACTAGGGGCAGCTGGGGCCAGCCGTCTCACCGTCTGGCTGGAAGTGACGAAAGTCTCCTGGTCCATTTTCTTCGCCAATTTCTTGACGCGTTTTCTGGGACAAAAAGACTCGCCAGTTGCCTCGATCTTCTGGTGTGGTCATTTGCTCGGTGGGTTGGCCACAATGGATGCGGCGGTTTTGGGAAGAAAAGCGGCCTTCTTCTTCTTGGCCGCAACCGCGGAAGCAACGTCTACTAGTAGAAGCGTACGATCGCCTAAAAGGGAATGAAATAAATTAGATGTGGTTTAAGTTATGAAGGTTTTGAGAGATATACTTTGGGTTGTGTCTTTTGTGAGGGTGGCAGCCTTCTTGGGTCTGTCACCAAAGAGTTTGGTGACGACATCCTCGACCGACTCGCCGAAGAATTCTTTGATGTATTCCTCCCACCAGTCACCAAAAGTGTCGATGTAGAAGGCTTCAGGGACAGTCGGTCGAAGACAGAATTTCTTGCACCGCTCTTGGAAGTCCTTCGTGGAGGATTTAAGTTCTTTTTCAAGAAAGCCAGAAAGACGTCCTTGGTTGAGAATGGAGCGGGAATAAACGAGAAGCACCGGAGCACCCTGGACATAGCCGAGCTGCGGGGCAGTAAAGTGGGGGTGGTAGACCTTCCAACTCGCTCGGCGAGCGTCACAGCCGAGGGAAGATCGCGTGGCAACACGAATGGTCCCCAGTGTCGGTGAAGAGTAAGATCTTTCTCCTCATCCCATGCCGTCGATGGGAGTTAGATCGAGTCAGGGTAGTCTCGAAGACGACAAATCAGGAGTTCGTCGTCGGACAGGGTGTTAAGGCCGAAAAAGAATTTGAAGATTTCTTCAGCCTGGTGAGGTGACGCTAGTCGAGAAGCCAGCTGAAGGCCGAATGCTTCAGGGGGGGTGGAAGATGGGCACGTCTGGCCGAAACGTGGCGAAGTAGACCTGCAGCCAGAGTTGGAAAAACCAGAGGGGTCTACTTTGCTGGGGGTCAATCTTGGCGAGGGTCGTCTCAGCCAAGCAACGGAAAAGATTGGTGAATATGGCTGGGCTGAGCGCCAAGGGGAGACCACTCGCCAAGGCCTCGGCCACCGGCATGTTCTCGACCAAGCATTTGTTTGACTTGGTACAACAAATGAATTTGTTGTACCAATAGAAAGGGAATGCCTCGTGTTCTCCCTTCCGAGGCATGTCTTTCCTTCGACCAACAAATTGGTAGTAGAAGGTGTGGTAGTTGAAGAAGTTCTTGTACCGTTTCTGAACTTCTTCATTCGAAGTATCTTTTTCCTCCTCTTTCGGGGATTCGATGTCCCGAAGTTTGAAGTAGGCCTTCAAATCCAGCCTCGACAGATGCCTAGAGAGGGCAGCATTGACTGAAGAACCAGGTGGGGGTCCCCAGAATGGCAGTAACGTCAAGGACAATGGGGCCTGTAGGGCCAAATAGAAGAACCATGGTGTTGTTGGCCGAGCACCAAAGGCTTAGAGCCGCCATAAGCAGTTCTTTGTCCATGGTAATTTCCATGGAGGAAAGTCTGATGGCATCATAGATGCCAAGTTTCTTCCACTGCTCGCCAAAGTGTGTCTCCATGCGGGCAACCCAGAGTGCCCAGAACACGGTGGTCGAGGGCCAAGAACCTTGGGGCCTGGCCGAGTCCCATTTGGACCAGTCAAACCCTCGCAACAAGGGTGTGAGGCAATGGTCCTTGCAGAGGTTGGTGATGGGTGGAGGGACGGTCTCCCTGAAAAGAGGCCCTAGAATCTGGTGAGTGATGTTTAGGTCACTCTCAAAACGCATGGTTTTGATGGAGAATCGGTCGATGATACTCTTACACTTCTCGCATTCTTCAGCGATCTTGGATATGAAAGAGGCCATTGGAGAAGGTTTTGAGGTTTCTGGGTAGGAAAAGCTTAAGGGAATTCTGAGATGCTTTTGAGGGCTTGAAGAGGATTTCAAAAGGCAAAAGCAAGGAGGATTGAAAATTCTGGAAACGTCAGAGTGCAAAAGAAGAAAATTTGGGAAGTTATAGGCGTTTTGGTGGGAAGGTCAGGCGTTTGATTTTCAAAATTAAGATAAAATCAATCGAGAAAAACGCCAATAATTCTGAATATTTGAGGGAATCTAGGAGAAAAGACCGAACGTCTCGAAAATTGAAGACGCACGATTGTGTGTGGCGGCTAGCAATAATGGAGAAACGGTTCAGTAGCCGCGTGTTTCGAGAAACATCATTAGGGTTGCTGAGAGTATTAGGGTGTCGCTACGTGGCAAGTATTTAATGAGGGTGAAGATCATCGATCATGCCCGTGAACGGGGGTTTCGAGGCAAGAATTGGTTTTGATTCTTCAAGGTCGAGGCTCGGCCAAGGCCAACGACCTCAGAAGCAAGGGGGCAATGTTTGGGCCCAAAATGATGGTTTAGGTCGAGCACAAGGTGTTTCTCAGCCCAAAGGCTTGTTTCGAGAAATCTTATGGGATATTCAGTTTGTGGGCCAACTAGATTAGGTCGGCCAAGTCCCAGTAGGAGAAGGACTCGTCTGGACGAAGGAAATAAAGTCCATCTGTGAGACGGACGAAGAGTCCCAGTGCGATTGGGAGTCTCGGCGAGGCTAGGATATGGATGCAAGGAAGAATATGGTCAAGAAAGGGGGTTAGGTTCAAAGTCCTAATAGGAGAAAGAGTGGCTGAGATAAGGCTTGATCAAGGTAAAGATTCCCAGTCCAAATAGAATTGTGATTTGGTCGAATGGGGGGGTCTGGCTACTATAAATATAGAGGTAATGTCAACGGGAAGGGGACCTCCAACTTAACACACAAATCTGTTATGCACAATTTCTCGCTCTACGCGAAACCTCTCAACACCCTTGAGATTTTTTATTTTCTTTTTCGCCAACACATCTTCAGTTTGGATAAACAGCACTACTGCCGTAGAATCAACCGACCTCAGAGCACCTTCAGTTTGGATGAACAGCACTGCGTTGAGACCGACTGGTTACCTATCCAAGTCTCGGTCGACAAGGGTTCCCGAATCCTTTTCGGTAGAGGTCATCTCATTAGCCTTCTCGGCGAAGTGAGATGTTACTGTTTCTTTTGGGCTCGGCACATTGAACGCCAAGCTGTTATATGATTGGATATTCACATGTGGAATTTAGGGTTCGGCACTCAGACGGCCGAACTACGTTCACCATTAAGACCTTTATCTGCTTTGAGTACTTGTGTCCCTATACCTTAGTGTCAATTTGGCGTGAGTTCACCTTCACAAATACGGTGACTGTGGCCGAATCTGACGACGACGAGCCATGAACTTCACATATTTAGTAACCTTGTCTTCAGTTTTGAGATAACGAAGGCCGAGAGGTGTTCCTTCCTCGGCCGCAATCGCAAGACGAAGAAGTCAGCAGCGCGACCAACGCAACATCACATCTTTTACTCCCCGATCAAGCTCGACCGACGAGTTGGCACGCCCCACACACATTCGAAGGACGTAGTTAGCTTACTAATTACTCGGCCTGCGCGCTACGTAGGCTAGGTGATTTTTGTAGTCAACAGCATCACATTGATATGGCATTAAAAGAAATCGCTAAATCAAATGACGCGTAATATTTGTTGGTAGCACTTCGTATTAGTTCTTCTATACCGTAGGAATCTTACGTACATGTTTTGTAATATAAAAAAGTATGAATGTTATCAACAACATAATTGTGTGTTATTCTATCCTATTAGTTATTTGTTGCATATATTTGTGTTAAACCAGTGATGGCTACTAAATAAGCTCCTTTTACTTTCGCAATAATAAAGTCCTTTACCTTTGTATCCATTCACCAAATCTTATTCAGTTCCATCCAAGCTCTGTTTTGTTTGAAAAGCTCTATTTCCCCTTTTTATGTAAAAAAAAAGCGCAAACGCCAATAACATGGATTAAGCTTAAATACAAATACATAGTTAAAACATTTATTAGTGTGTGGACAGGAAGAGATGCACCTTTCAAGTTGCAGCCATCGAAACTAAAGTCCGCCATCAAAGTTGACCCAATCCCACATCATATAGTATATGCTAGGGTTTGGTTTAAGGGAAGCCTCCAACAAACTAAGAGCTAACTAATTAATCAAAATAACAAATAGGAGGAACTTAATTTAGCAACAAGTGTCCGTAGGTCTTGTAGTAATGAAGGAAAGAGGAATGTGGTTTAGTTAATTTGTTCTTAGTTCCCAAAAAGGAACATCAATCATTTTAAAGTATTATCGATTTTGTAGGGTTATAGTTTTTTTAATAAATGATAGCGATAATTTATTTATACGAAAAAATAATTACAATACAATAACAAGAAGGGTGTCAATTGAGTACATTTGTTTTAGTGACCAAATTTTTAATATGAAGAGAATACACGCACAACAAGCAAACTTAATTAATTCCTATATGGCTACTATAGTGAACAAAGGAACACATGAATCATCGATATATAGTTTGCCACAATAAATCAATGGTGACATATCCAAAACCTAGGAACACACAAATTCATCGCAAAGATGTGAGGCCACACAAACCGCTAGGCAACACAAACATACACAAACACAATCACAAAATACAATTAAGCCGAGAAGAAAACCATGGTCAGCTCATCTCCACGACGACAAAGCGAGGCGCACAAATCTTCCCCCTCTGCAACCGGATTTGCGTCAGTGACAACCCAATCAAAGTGTCTCCATTACATGCTTGGCTGTGAAAGGCGATTCGATAACAAATATGTCCATGAATCCGCAACCATCATCGAATCAAGCTAGATCAGCTACCAACTACATACTAAAAAGCTGTCATCCCAACAATTGAAATTAAATTAAAATAATAATAATAATAATCATTTTCACCAATTTCCGTTTGTTCTTTACTTGTATATTTATTTTTATCCAGATGTAGATGCATTCCTATTCAGAATGGTGACCACACCAATAGTTTGGCTGGGTCTTATATTCTACACGTTCCAAACACTTTTTAACCTCACCATATCATACAAACCAAACTCATGGCTTCATATATCCCTTTCACACCATATAAAAAGAATTAGTAACATCATGTCATATATGATATTCCAAATTAAATTAATATATGTGTGGGAGGACTATATAGAAAAATGTCAGCGAACACGGTTTGGGTCATTTGGCAATTTTTGAAAAATTCAATCAAATAATGTAAATAATGACAAATCATTTCACTTGGTGACATAGCGAAAATTACATCAATGGCAGGAGGGGTTGTGACGATTGTGAGATGACGCAAAATTTATTCGATTTCAAAGAGTTTGGCAGAAGAAATTGTGTGATGATGCAAAATTGTGTCAATTTGTAGGGTAAGCAAAAGCGCGTCCCAATAATCTACCATGCATGCACGCATGATAAATAAACAAATAAATAAAAACAAAAATAAGTAAAATGAAAACTAATTATCTTAATCTAATTCCCTCGTTATCATCAACATAAAATTTAAAAGCAAACTTTAAATAGGAACAACCATTAACAAATCATCCATAACTTTTTTTAGTACACGAATATTTTTACACTAGAGAGAGGATGAGTTCGATTACACTACGTAATTAACAAATTAATTTAATATCGAATTCGTCATCTAAAAGATTCGAACATAACATCTTTCACTTCGAAGTGAAGAGAAATATCACTAGACCGTAATATTAAATAACAAAGCATGCATAACTTGATTGTTAGACGATTGACAGACATCAATAATTTCAAAAATCAGTAGAAGAATGTTTCCGCGGAAACCTAACCCAATTAAAGATTGATGATTTCATCATTAATTGCATTAATATTTTTTTTATGTAAAACCGCACACTTACTAGATTGCATACACAATTAAATTGAAGACAATAATAATGTTAACTAGTGATGAACTGTTGTACCGACTATTGAAACTTTGTTGTCGGTAAGAACAAATGAGAGTTTAAAAAAAATTAAAATTGCCAAAAAAAAAAAGATTTGCATTTTGGTTTATAGTACCACCAATGATTAATTTTCCCATTATCAATGTTAGTTTATTGTACAAATTATACATCAAGCATAGGAAATGGCATAGACAAAGTGGGGCTTATTTGCTTATTTCAGTTTTTCCTTTGGGGTGTTTTCCTGTTTAGGGCCACCATCTTGACATGGTGCATTGTTTTGGTTATTTATAGAGTGGTGTTATTCAACCGCTTATGTTTACTTTTTACGTATACCTTTTAATTTTTAATTGTCAGATCGAATGAATTGAAGAATATTAATGGATAAAATTTAGCAATAGTGTGTGACCCCAAAAAAAAAAGGTGTAAATAGCACTACTCTATTTACATGCTCTTATTTTGTGAAAGAGTAATGCTAGGAAGATCAAATTTCTAAACCAAATTTTGTAAACCAGATGATGTGAATGTTGATTATTAGATTATTACTTAACATTAATTAACGGCTTTATTTCTTATTGGTGATATATTATTTGGTTTGAAAATTTAGTTTAACAATTTGGTGATGAGTCAATTTCATATTATATATTTTACACTATTTTTAGTATGTTTTGGTAATTATTTTGGTAGAATTTTGATACTTTGATTTATATTTTCAATATAGGACATCCAACTTCTTCTGGAGAAAAACATGATCAAATGGACGAATTTTGGTGTGATTCAAATTGGAAGACGTTCGTGTGTCTCTTGGCGTGTACGTATCAAAATTTGGGATTTTTGTACCAAGCGGTTATTTTCTGGCGATGGAATAAAGGAGCAGTGCGCAATGCTCGAAAATGACGTTTATGGGCTTAAATTGCATTTTTTTAGCCCAAGATGACCTTTAATGGGTTCGTGGCCTTCTGGAGAAGTGTTCAGAATATTCCAGACCTTACATCCAGCTATATTGGGCCGATTTTGGAGCAGTTTGGGGATCCAAAACGTGGGTGTTTAGGTTTTAGGCGAATTTTATCATTTAATTTAGGGTTATGTTTCTTATTTTATTTGAGTATTTAGTCTCCTAGTTGGATTGGAAGACCTTTGATTAGGAGAATTGAATTAGGTTAAATAAGCTTGGCCGTATTATTCCTGCAAGGCTTCGTCTCCGTGCGTTCTTAAAGAGAGGAAATTGACCAAGCGTAGAGATTTTCAGACTTTTTCCATTCTAGGTGTTTTCGATCTTTTATTATTTTAATGAAGAACTTCATGATTTTTATTATGAATTTGTGTAACTAATTCTCTTTTGCTAGGGTGAGGCCACGAGCCTTAGCAAGAATATGTAGTTTCTTTTCAATTTGCTTATGATTATATGCATGCAGGTTTTTGAATTATTAATCACTGGTTTAAACTATCTAATTGTCTTGATGTTTGATCACCATTAGGATGTTTAGAAAATTAATTTGATGCAATTTTGGTCGGAGGTCGATCCCTAAAATTGACGAAGGCTTCTTGTGATTAATATGTGCAAGTTCACTTAAGATGAATACCACGTCTTAAGGGTTGCATGATTTTTCAAAAGGTTTCACAAAATTTAATGAGTCATGCATGTTTAGATTTGATCTGAATACTACAGACGGATTACATGTTTGACATACGCTCCATGTTGGGGGTCCAAGTAGGCATATATTATGAATACCAAATCTTCGAAATATGCATGTATGAGTTATAAGTAATTGGGAGAACTATATAGGATTGCTAAGGTGACGGTGGATCCCTAGTGTTTTCTTAATTTGATTTTTTTTTACAAAACTATTTTTATCTTTCAACTTTAATATTTCAGATTGTCTTATTTTCTTTTATTAGTTAAATTCCTTTTAATTTAACTAGGTTATAAAATCAATCATCTCAACTTTCTATTTTACAACAATTAATTGGAATTTGATTTGCTTCAAATTATTTAGTAATTCATGTGGAGAACAACCTTGCGAGATCCGTTTATATTACAATATCCTTGTTATTCTTGCAAGTATCATAGGAGTTTTTAACCCGTTTGCGTGTGTGGTAAAATCCCTATCAGTATTCCTAGCATTACCCTTTATAAAAAGACGAAAAGGGAGCTTGGAATAGCATTGCACTTTAAAATAGGTAAAAGAAAAGAAGTTTTAACGAAACACTACCGGTATTGTTCACTTTAATGAAAAAAAAACAATTTTACTCTAAAAAGTCACTCCTAACACTATTCGCTTACAACACCTTTTTGTCATTTTGATTAATACTCAAAGTTTTCAAGTTCTTTTCATTAATTTTCCTTAAAAGTAAAAGACATAGGTACTCGCACTTCTTTCTAAAATAACTGAATTGTTTTGGTTTAGAAATCCAAAGCATGTCATGATATGAGACAATAAACTTAAATATGATAATTTATTATTAAACTAAAACATTACGGACTGATAAATTCGTTTTATGTAAGTTGATCTCTAAAACGGCTCTACGGTAAAGTGACACCATAAAACAATGTTGCGAACTAAGGCTACCATAGGTCCACAAGACTCAGGCTGGTTTGGTATTGATGTGCTTTGAAGAAGAAAAAACTGCTTCTGCTGTGCTACGAGAATAAGCAACTGTGAAATAAAGCAGCAGAGTGTTTGGTAAACTTTTTTGTATAAGTGCTTTTGAAAAGAAAAATAAAAGCAGTATTATAGTGTTTGGTAAACTTTTATGTAAAACAAATGTGAAGAAAAAAAAGCCGATTTTTCAAAGCTAGGTTTTGCAGCTTTTTGTTTTTGGCTTTTTTCACCCAAAATTATGGAAAAAAAAAAAACTGAAGCTGAATGTTTACCAAATACAAAAAAACTGGCCGTTTTTTTTATACCATATTTTTTCAGAATCATCTCAGTACCAAACCAGGGCTCAAAAGCACCGACTATAGATCCATGACCTCGCTGCTAATTTATATTAGTATGTGGGCGCCAAAGTGAGCGGGCATCCCCAAGTAGACCTGGCATCCCCAAGTAGACCTGGCATTCGTGTCGTGTTTCATGTGTTCGTGTCGTGTTCGTGTCATACCCGATAGCTTAACGGGTCGTGTAGTGTAACACCCGTTAAAATAAACGGGTAAAATGACCCGACCCAAAATCAACCCGATAATATTAACGGGTAATATGACCCGACCCGTTACCCGTTAAGAAAAATATATTTTAAACCAATAAATAATTAAATTAAAAACATAACACTTTTTTTAGTGAAAAAAAAATTGCACACCCCAAAATAAGAGTCTAATGAAAAAACATTAGTGCATACTACAAAATACAAATGTTCAAAGATATGCAAAATGAAGAGAGTTATACTTAATGAAAGTATAAATAAACTCTTAAGTGTTAGTCAATCTATCGTTTTGATGGGATACGAATTCTCCGAAACTAATTTCAACGATCACAACCGTCAAACTTGTTCGTATATGTTTCGAGATCACATCAGCAAAAAATCACAAAAAACAAACATTCAGAGATCAAGTAACGAGACAAAGCTTTTCGACGGTTATAAACAAAAAATCACGATTTAACGATTATTTTAACTCCAATTTTGATGATTTTTTACAAATACACTCCTTGACCCTATATGAATACAATGAATGAATTCGATCTTCAATTTAAAATATTTACACAAGTGGATACCACAAAATCTTATGTTATACTTAATGAAAGTATAAATAAACTCTCAAGTATTAGTCAATCTATCGTTTTGATGGGATACGAATTATCCGAAACTAATTTCAACGATCACAACCGTCAAACTTGTTCGTATATGTTTCGAGATCACATCAGCAAAAAATCACAAAAAACAAACATTCAGATATCAAGTAACGGGACAAAGTTTTTCGACGGTTATAAACAAAAAATCACGATTTAACGGTTATTTTAACTCCGATTTTGATGATTTTTTACAGATACACTCCTTGACCCTATATGAATACAATGAATGAATTCGATCTTCAATTTAAAATATTGACACAAGTGGATACCACAAAATCTTATGTTATACTTAATGAAAATATAAATAAACTGTTAAGTGTTAGTCAATCTATCGTTTTGATGGGATACGAATTATCCGAAACTAATTTCAACGATCACAACCGTCAAACTTGTTCGTATATGTTTCGAGATCACATCAGAAAAAAATCACAAAAAACAAACATTCAGAGATCAAGTAACGGGACAAAGCTTTTCGACGGTTGTAAACAAAAAAATCACGATTTAACGGTTATTTTAACTCCGATTTTGATGATTTTTTACAGATACACTCCTTGACCCTATATGAATACAATGAATGAATTCGATCTTCAATTTAAAATATTTACACAAGTGGATACCACAAAATCTTATGTTATACTTAATGAAAGTATAAATAAACTCTTAAGTGTTAGTCAATCTATTGTTTTGATGGGATACGAATTCTCCGAAACTAATTTCAACGATCACAACTGTCAAACTTGTTCGTATATGTTTCGAGATCACATCAGCAAAAAATCACAAAAAACAAACATTCAGAGATCAAGTAACGGGACAAAGCTTTTCGACGGTTGTAAACAAAAAATCACGATTTAACGGTTATTTTAACTCCGATTTTGATGATTTTTTTACAGATACACTCCTTGACCCTATATGAATACAATGAATGAATTCGATCTTCAATTTAAAATATTTACACTAGTGGATGTGGATATCACAAAATTTTACGTTATATAATAAAAGTATTATTTTCGGGTGTAGATGTAATACTTAAACGACTAATGTTTTAATGTTTTGAAGTAATATTTATGTGGCAATGTGTGGTATGTGCAATTTTTTTTTAAAAAAATCTTATTAATTTTTCACTTCTACAATATTATTAATTTTTCACTAAAAAAAACATTATTCATGAGATTTGGAGGGTTTTAAAAATCTAAACGACCATGTAACGATTGTCTAAGGGTAGAGGATGCAATCATGAGCATTTATATAGGGGTGTGCTATCCACACACCCCATTTTACTTCTTACACACCCCTTGTTAATTTCTATTTGTTGATTTTCTTCAATTCATCCGATCCGACGGTCGAAAATTAGAAGGGTGTGTGAAAAGTAAAATGGGGTGTGTGAATATCACACCCCTTTATATATGCTTTCACATTTTTCAGACTTATACATTAATGATTATGAATTTTATTTATTTTGAACTACCTCAAAAATACTTGAGGGTTTGTATAGTTTTAAAAATTCATGTACGCACCTTTAAAGCGTAGAGGATGCGATTAAGAGTGCTTGCATATTTTTTTCACATTTTTTGCACTTGTAAATTAATTATTTTAAATATTTAAATGTATTTGGTATTTTTTAAATTACTTGATGTTTTTATTTTTAATGTGTTTTATAATTTTTTAATCTCACTCTTTGCTCATAATATTTTATAAAATAAATAAATAAAACTTAAATTTTTAAAATTTATTTAGAATAATAATACAATAATAATTAATGAACAATATATATATATATATATATATATCCACTATATTTATTGTATTTTATAGTAAGTTTTTTTTAGTAATTAAAAAAAATTAAAATCATCAAAATAACTTTTTCCTTTTCGTGTCAAAACAGGTTACCCGCGTGTCACTATCGTGTAAACCTGTTAAGGACCCGTTATTAACGGGTTCTTAACGGGTTACCCGATAATGACCCGATTAGTTATCGTGTCGACCCGAAACCCGTTATTTTCGTGTCGTGTCATCGTGTCGTGTCAAAAACTGCTAGGTCTATCCCCAAGGGCCCAAAGCAATCAAAATCTCATTTATTCTAGGAGTGGTCCTATGTACGTTTTAAGTTTCGTATTTGGATACATTATGTTTTTTTGGACACGTAATTTACTTTTTGGATGCGCAAAATAATTTATTTATTTTAGTATATCGTTATTTTTATACTAAAGGAAGAAGAGGAATACCACCAGAATATAGTACTGAGTGACCACAAATACCGTTCTTTTTTTTAATTTATTTTTTCTGTACACCCATTTTTCATTTTTTATGCCTATTTTCCTTGTATGCGGTAATTTTATATTTAAGTAAGATTGTTTTCTTTTAAATAAAACTGACAGGTATCTAGAGACAAAATTTGAGTGTACAAAGAACCTGTGATGTGAGCCAAGGCATATGGCCCTAAACCAATGGATTTGTAACCCTAAAGAAGTACTGCATTTGACCCTTTCTGCACTAAAACACAGGGTCTTTCAGGACATTCAAATCGACTTGAATAAAATTGAATGATACTTTATAAAGGAAGTGGCAAAGAAAAAAGTACACAGCCGTGGCACGGAGGGCTCCCAAGCGACTTAAAAGTGTGACCTACCTGCATTTTAACTAATACTATCTGTTTTAATGCAGATCTCATATTGAATATTGAAGTAGGAGGATGAGGCTATGAGGCTATGAGACGATGGCTTCCCAAGGAAGGTGAGTAGTGATTGTTGGGCAATTTCATGGAAGGTGATCATAGTACACAATTGTCAAACATGTGTTTGGGTTTTATGTAATGTGGGGTTAGACATATTTGGGGGAGAAAGTTATTGGTGTAATGTGGTGATTGGTTGAAGGAAAATATGGGATAAAATAGAAAGGCTAAAAGCATTTTTAGATTATCAAAAACACTTTGGATCGTGTTTGATATAAGAAAAAACACGGAATTTTATAAAAACTTTTTTTTTCTTTTCAAATGGAGAAAGATTAGGCGAAATTAGCTATTCGACAATAGTCGCGTGTGAGGCACCTATCCACTTTTGAAGGGGTGAGGACCATTACACCCAAAAATCCACCGGCCGTCCCTTCTCCTCCAGTTTTATTGATAATAAATCAAACTCAACCGAAAAAAATACAAGCTCAGGGGGTGGGGGCTCTATGCAAGGTCCCGCAAAGACAAAAACGATAAATGAAAATAGTAATAAGGACAAAACGAAATGTTACGAGCATAAGTGAAGACTAAAAAATTTGGAATTGTGGACTGCAAGTATAAGCATAAATATATGCCCGAAAAGAAGCTAAAACATCAGCAACCTAATTTTCTTATCTATAGATATATGTACATAGATTGCATTTGACGAAGCCGCCAGACAATTCTTCCAATCCATCATAAGAAACCACGAGACCATATTAGAATTCATAAAAGATAATGAATAACCAACGTGGATTATTCTTAAAAAGATAATGCTATGGAGACTAATTTTTTTTTAAACCAGATAATGTAGTTGTTGATGATTAAATTATTACTTAAGTATCGATTATCATGCTTATTGTCAATTAGTGACACATCATTTGGTTTTAAAATCCCTAGCATTACCCTTCTTAAAAATATGTCAATGTACTTCTAATAAAAGACGATTCCAATTAAACCACTCATGGCCAGAATTGTATTCTAAAAAGTATGTTAAAATATGATTTTTCAGGAAAACTAGATGGATCCAGACGCAAGCGAGTGGAGACCGGTAGAGAACTGTGCCGAGTAGAGCTTTTGTATGCCAGTGATTAGGTAAGCGCTGAGGTCATTTGAAGTGGACTTAACCAGTATCATATCATATGTGCCCCAAAAGCAAGTCAAGCTCCCGCTCACTAGCAAATCCACCTACGATTGTGTGTGCTATTGGCTATTGCTGCTCAATGTCTTCCACATTCACATCTAGAATCCAAGTTAAAACTTTTGCTATCCAATTTTCTAATAAAAACTGACTCAGCTCAGCCGTGAATATAAAGCTTGCATCCAAGAAACCCAACAAGTCAAGATGTTCTTATCCCGACGCTGCCGCCCCCTGAGCTAGGGGCCCCACCATATGAATTATGTCAATTAGGACTCCAAACTGAAAGTTAGCATTTAGGGCAGTTTTTATGTTGGGGATTGTTGAAGGATGTAAAAATGGTCCCGTATTAGAAAATGAATCAACGGTTCTACTATAAGTTGCATTGAGGTTTTTTTGATAAAGCTTCACACTTGAGGTGTTATGCAAGTCATAAGATAAATATTGGGATAGTAGTATGACTGGTTTGGCGCTGATGTACTTAATTAAAAAGCAACCTTTTGAAGAAAAAAAAAATTTGGACCTTTTATGCAAACAAGGATCATCTCTGGATCCTCTTTATAGAGATTTAGAGATCAATCAATCGTGTCCGTTCGTCATACATCGAGCGACTATTTTTTGTTATATACTATTTATATTCAATTTTAAATTAACATTTTAAAATGATTTCTAACTTCATAATATATGATAAACAGACACGATTAATTGATCCTCTTAATCCTCACAAAAAAAAAAAAAAAAAGATTCCAAGAGGATATTATTCCCTTTTATGCGTCTGGTAAATGTGAAGAAAGGTGTATTTTCTTAACGAGGCCAAGACGGCAAAATAGCATGTCTGACTCTGCTTCTAGAAACCATAGTCCCTACCCCGGAAAGCTACAAGAAACCTTCGATGACAAATTTTAAAGGTCATTTATACCTCACCTGTTTCTCAAAAGACCATCTTTGTCCTCCACTTCACTGTACCAAACACCAACTCCGACCACCCCTTGGCCCCAGTGGCGAAGCCAGGATTTGCCGAGGGGAGGGGCGAAATTCAAGAGTGCAAGGTTTAATCGAAACGGTTGCCTTCACATTGGAGAGTGCAACGTTTTGAATCAATATTCATAACAGAAAACAGTCTATCCACCAAAGCGGTTGTAAGTGGTAAGATCAAAGCCATATAAGAAGCTTAAATGCGTAAGGATTAGATTCTAAAAAACATTAGGCGCTAGTCAGGCAGCAGACTGGGGCCTACCAATTAGGCGCCTAGGCGAGATTTAGGCAGAAGCCTAGATGGATTTAAATGAATTTCTTTTATTGTAAAATAAGCATTACATGATATTTACATTATTTTTTAAAAATTAATACAACATTTATAGATAATGTGAGAGTTTAAGATAAATACGCTAGGGTCTTAAAAAGAGAGGAAAAAAATACATACAAGAATAATAAATAAAAAAAGGAAAGAGAAGAGAGAAATGAGTTAACAAACCACAAAAAAATGTGTTGTCATAATTTAAATTTAGATCATTGATTAAGTTTATTCTTTATTAAACGTATGATTTGGATTTAATTTGCCAACATAAGTCTAGTGATATACGACTTGTTGGTGACTGAACTATGTAAAAAGTAGTTATGCTCATTTATAAGTGTGTTTACGCTAAAAGCCTAAAAGTGCATTCATTAGTTTATTCAATATCTAAATGCTTCTTCGTGAATGACTTCCTGAAGAATAATCTGACAAAAAACACTTTGAGAACTTAGAAAGATATAAATTTTTATGGCAGATGTAACTAACCATTCCATTGGCATTCCCCAACAGGTCCATACATACATACATAAAAAATAAAAATAAAAAAAGGAAAACTTTGGGGGGAGGAAGCCGAGAGGTAATGGGGGACCAGTGGTCCTCCCATCATATTTTAATTTTTTTTTTCAAATTAAGCCCGAATGCCCAAAAACACCGTTTCACTTATTTTAATATTTTTTTTTCAAGATTTCCCTTCCCTGCGCAGCCATGGAGAACTGCTGCAGTTGCAGCAATTGTGAGCTGCAATCCGGCAAAACTAGAGGTGCGATGGGGCAGCAAACCATAATTTCTGGGCATGTTTTCCGGTGAGAGGAGGGGCGGACCCCTCCCGCGCCTTAACAACTTTGCCACTGCGCCCGCAACATTTGTGCAGCTGCAGCAAAAACCATGGCTTCATTTCCGGCGAGAGGAGGGGCGGGTACTCGCTCCTCGGTTTCATTTCCGGCGAAGGGAGTGGCGGCCGCCACTCCTCACCCTCATGTGGCTTCGCCATTGCTTGGCCCTAGCATGTATCAGAAACGTCGATTTCCTGACATACATCGAATGGCGTTGGTGAGGTATGGGTTTCGAAGATCGGAACTTAAGAGGTCGATATGCACATGCAGCTAGTATTACATTTTAATTTGGGTAATGATTGAGAAATCAAATTTGCAAACTAAATTGTGTGGTTGTAGATAATTAGATGATTAATTAAGTGTCGGTTAGCTTATTTATCTCTTATTGGTGACACATCATTTGATTTAAAATTTTGATCTCTCTAACATTATCTTTTTAATTTGTTTGAAATTTAAATCATGATTATGCATCAGACAGCATATACAAATGTGAACGGATAACAAAATGAAAGAGATTTTTTGTCCTATGCACTAAAATTCTTAGTCATCGGATTTTTGTTCTTGAATCCTTAACCGTACATCCACCCATCCATTGTTGGGTGCATGAAATGAATCGGAAAATACTCACAAAAGTACCGCCCTCCTTTTCCCATACCACATTAGTTCTTATCATTCCAACTTTCCGAGTTCTTTCCACTGCCTTAGGGGGGTGTTTCTTTGGACCTATAAAAAAACGGAGGCTCTGCTCCTCCTCTGTTTCTGTCCAGGGTTCCACTTTGCTCTCTACCTTCTCAAATTTCACTCTTTCCGCAGCCATGGCAACCGCTTCTTCGACACCCAAAGGGAAGAAAACTGCAACCCTTCCTCCGAGGAGAGGCGAGATCAAGGGCAAGATTTTTCGAAGCTTAGTGAAAGCAGTGATCAAGATGGCCTCGAAACTGGGAGCTCGGAGAAAAAACAGAGAAGAAGGTGGTCGAGACTCTGCCTCTGTAACACCACCACCAAGTGCCTACAACTCTGATGCCAATTCTGGCATCCGATGCAAATGATCGGATAGCTAGATGGGCTCTGTATTCATCACTGTTTCTCCGGTTCGTGCCTCGAATCGCTTCCTATCCCAATTATCCACGAAGATAAGAAAGTCTACTAGTTTAAATGCAGAAATCAAACCTGGTAACGTGTTACATTATGTTCCTGCATAGCTCATATTTTAGGCCAGTTTTGCAGGAACAAAATCCGTTTAATCTTATCTTGTATTTCAATTTCTTAGAGTTGTTTCTGAGGGTATTTTTATTTTGGCTTTGTATCGTTTATTGCTTTTATCTGTAGTTGTTATACTATACAGAGGTTATAAACATTATATTTTCCTTTTTATACGTTTTTGTCTCTGAATAATTAGTTCATCACGATCAAAACTAAGAGCCGCACTTGCATGCATCAGGTACATATTTCTTTTATCCGTACCTATTTGAAGAGACTAATTAGGATAGAATACTCAACGCATGTAAAGATTACTTTTTAGTCAAAATGGTCATTGAAATTGACATAACTTTTCAGTTTGATCCCTAAAATTTGGAATTGATAGAAACCACGAGACCGTATTAAAACATAACTTTTCAGTTTTGGGTGAAATTGACATAACTTTTCAGTTTGACGAAGTCGCTAGACAATTCTTCCAATCCATTATAAGAAACCACGAGACCGTATTAGGATCCTTAAAAAGATAGTGAATAACCAATGTGGATTATTCTTAAAAGGATAATGCTAGGGATACCAAATTTTTTAAACAAAATTTGCAAATCAAACGATGTGGTTGTTGAAGATTGGATTATTACTTAAGTGTTGATTACCATGCTTATTTCTAATTGGTGACAAATCATTTGGTTTGTAAATTTAATTTAAATTTTTAGTCTCTCTAACATTACCCTTCTTTAAAAGGTCAATGTATTTCTAATTAAAGACGATTCCAATAAAACCACTCATGACCATAATTGCATTCTAAAAATTATGTCAAAATAGGTTTTTTCCTATAATATATCATAGAATATAAACGCAACACTAGATTAATAACACCACGTTGTGTGGTGTTGCGGTCACACATAAGTACTTTTCGCTCGGAAAACTAGATGGATCAAGGCGCAAGTGATTTGAGACCTGTAGAGAACTGTGCCTAGTAGAGCTTTTGTGTGCCAACGATTGGGTAAGCACTGAGGTCATTTGAAGTATATCGTATGTGCCCCAAAAGCAAGTCAAGCTCTCGCTCACTAGCACCACACACTAACAAATCCACCCACGATTGTGTGTGCTGTTGACTGTTGCTGCTCAATGTCTTCCACATTCACATCTACAGACGAAGGAAAAAAATTTAGGAAAATTAACGAAAAGGGCTTGAAAATTCTTTCTTTTTAGCGAAAAGTCACTTTTAAATGTATAGTGAATAGTGACAGTTAAAGGTAAAAAAATAATTTTTCGTTAAAAATAAACAGTACCGGATGTGTTTTATTAAATCTCCCAAAAACTTTTGCTAACCAATTTCCAGATAAAAAACTGACTCGGCTCAGCTGTGGATAGAATACTTGCAACCCAAGAAACCAGACGTCTAGAAGCTCAGGATAAGGTTGCCGTCCTCTGTTCTAAGGGCCCACAACTCAGGGGGCCCACAATATGAATTATGTTAATTGGGATGCCAAACTGAAATTCAAATTCAAGGGCCATACATGCGTCTGGTAATTGGAGAAGAACAAAAAGTGCTTTTTCTTAAAGTTCATTCATACCTCGCCTTTTTCTCAACAAGACCGTCTTCGTCCTCCACTTCACTGTACCAAACACCAACTCCGACCGCCCTAGGCCCTAGCCCGCAAGCATCAGAGGCGTCGATTTTCCGACATGCATCGAATGGCGTTGGTGAGGTATGGGTTTCGAAGATCGGAACTTGAGAGGTCTATTGGCACATGCAGCCTATATTACATTTTAATTTGAGTAATGCTAGGGAAACTAATTTTTTTAAACCAAATTTTGAAACTAAATGGTTTGGTTGTAGATAATTAGATTACTAATTAAGTGTCAGTTAACTTGCTTATTTCTTATTAGTGACACATAATTTAATTTGCAAATTTGGTCTCTCTAACATTATTCTTTTAATTTTGTGTGAAATCCAAACCATGATTACATATTGGACAACAGATGAAAATGTAAATCGGACAACAAAGGAAAGAGATTTGTTATCCTATGCGCTAAAAATTTTAGCCATCAGATTTTTGTTCTTGAATCCTTAATCGTATATCCAACCGTCCATTGTTGGGTGCATGACATACACCGGAAAATACTCACGAAAGGAATACATGTTCTTCCTTTGGACCTACAAATACAGAAGACCACCCTCCTTTTCCCAGCCACCTTAGTCCTTACCCTTCCAAATTTCCAAGTTCTTTCCATTGCCTTGGTTTTGTGACACAAACTATCTTAAGAGGCAGAGAACCTCTGCTCCTCCTCTGTTTCTCTGCAGGGTTCTTCTTTCTCTCTGCCTTTTGCTCTCTACCTTCCTTCTCACATTTCACACTTTCAGCAGCCATGGCAACCGCTTCTTCGACACCCAAAGGGAAGAAAACCGCCGCAAGCCTTCCTTCGAGGAGGGGCAAGATCAAGGTCAAGATTTTTCGAAGCTTAGTGAAAGCAGTGATCAAGATGGCCTCAAAACTGGGAGCTCGGAGAAAAAACAGAGAAGAAGGTGGTCGAGACTCTGCCTCTGTAACACCACCACCAAGTGCCTACAACTCTGATGCCAATTCTGGCATCCGATGCAAATGATCGGATAGCTAGATGGGCTCTGTATTCATCACTGTTTCTCCGGTTCGTGCCTCGAATCGTTTCCTATCCCACTTATCTATGAAGATATGAAATTCTGCTAGTTTAAATGCAGAAATCAAACCTGGTAACGTGTTACATTATGTTCCTACAGAGCTCATATTTTAGGCCAGTTTTGCAGGATCAAAATCCATTTGATCTTATCTTGTATTTCAATTTCTTAGAGTTGTTTCTGAGGGTATTTTATTTTCGCTTTGTATCGTTGATTGCTTTGATCTGTAGTTGTTATACTATACACAGGTTATAAACATTATATTTTCCTTTTTATACGTTTTTGTCTCTGAATAATTAGTTCATTGCGATCAAAACTAAGAGCGGAACTTGCATGCATCGGGTACATATTTCTTTTCTCCGTACCTATTTGAAGAGACAAATTAGGATAAAATACTCAACGCATGCAAATATTACTTTTTAGCTAAAATGGTCATTGAAATTGACATTATTTTTCAGTTTGACCCCTAAAATTTGGAATTGATATAAGTGGTCCTTAAGTTTGTCCATTACCTATCATTTTAGTCATTCCGTGAAAAATATCCGTTAAATGAGATCAAAATGACAAAAATACCCACAAATTTTGTCAAACCATTTTGAGTCTATTGTTTATTAAATTGAGGGTATTTTTGTCATTGTGATCCTTATTTAACGGAAATTTTGGTAGGCAAACTCAAGAACCACTTCTAAAAACTTCAAATCTTAAGAACCGAAGTGAGGCTTTATGCCAATTTTGGAAATCATGTTGGCTAAAATGCCTTAGGGCCTGTTTGGTATCTTATTTGAATTTTTTTATCATTTCTCAAAACATTTCTTAAGAACATTTCTTGAAAACAGTTTTCTTTAAGACTCAAAAACTTGATTGGTTTGCGATTTAAAATTTTTAAATCTTACGACTTAAACTTGATTGGATTGGAGTAGAGACGAAAAAAATAAAAAATAAAAAGGAGAAAGAAAGAAGAAAAGAGAGAGATATATATTTGGAGTGAGAGGGGAGGAAGGAGAGAAAAGAAATGAGTGAGTTTAAGTTTAAAAACTCACTTTTTATGTTTTTAAGGAATAGACTATATTTTTGAGTTAGTCTTGAGTTCAGTTTTTAAAAATAGTCATACCAAACAAGTTTTTAAGACCTAAAACTTGAAAACTATTTTTGAGTTTAAAAAGTTGAATTCAAGTACACTACCAAACAGGGCCTTACTTTTTTTTGTTTTATGAAAAGTGGGATCGTGTGGCCATGTATCGTTGATTGCTAGACACTGAAGAAGCCATGAATTATATCATGGGCCTAAATTAAATAAATTGAAAAAAAAATCAAAATAAACTCATCCAATAACACAAAGTTGTATTAGAAAATTAACTTGCTGGAATCTTGTAAGTGATAAAGTCACCAATTGACCATCCACAACATAAGTGGTAGGGCAGGAGGCTTAACAAATTCCACATGCAAGGCCAAAGCTTTTGGGGTCGCAAAATAATACTAATTAAATACATGTGTGAATCTTGATCAGATATGTCAACGAAAACGATTTAGGGTTTGAATATTAACCAGCTGATTGCTTTATGCAGATAATATAGGAAATGCCAATTTGACAAAGAACCTCTAGTGGTTAGGCAGATGACCGCATGTCAATGAAAAAAACAAAGCCTTTTGGTGCTGCCCTACCTTGTTTCACTCTTTTTCGTTGCTTCTTATTAAGCAAGAGCCATGGTTTTTGCCCAGCAACACTAGGGACCTAAGTCACAAGTGAAATTTGAATAACACTGGTGAGCACCACATCACATAATATTGTATACAACCAGTGTAGTACAATACCATAGTTGAGTAGTTGTTGTAATATTGAAAGGTTGAGGACCCAGTGCAATGATTATATAGGACCCCTGCCCTACATGTATGTTTTCGTATAGTGAGAACTGGTTGACTGTAGGGACACATTTCTGGTGCGAATGAAGATTCTTTTCAGATTCTCTTTGTGAGGATGCAGATAATTTTTTAATCGTATTCGTTTATCATAATATTAATTTTTATCAAATATTATTTATGTTCAATTTTAAATAAAAATTTAAAATAATTTTTAATTTCACGATATACATGAGTGAACGAGTCTTCTTTCTCCCGAGCATATTGTCCCCGATGGCCTACTTGGTTTGGGCACTGTGTGGTTGCAGCCACCCAAGCACCTGGGACCCAATGGAATTTCTACAACACTATTCATCAGGATTTAAAGCTGCCCAAAATAAAATATAACGGATTGGTATCTTAGATTCTTAATTTTATTAAATAAAAAAAGCGACAATAAAGAAAAAGGTATCTAAAAACCTTAGTAATTTAGGTGGCTCTGCAAAGCGTGACCCAACCTACATTAAACTAATAATTCTTTTACGGAAGTTTTATATGCAATATTGACATATTCTTTAGAAACTTCATCCATTAAAATTTTGTGGAAGCTGATCACAACCCTAATTTGTCAAACATGTGCTTATGGGAAGACAATTTGTGCACGATAATATTTTTTTAGTTAAGCTTATCACCTTGTGCTCCATTGACTTAGGTGAAGGCCTGCAATTTCCAATTTGATATACTGATGAGATGATGACAGAAGCAGAAAACATCTCAAGACCTTTTATGTCGGCAGTGAGCGAAAGCTCATTCATATGATATATGTACAGGTACATGCACTAGTACAAGGTACAACCTCATCATGCACAGCTAATGTGATCCAAGTCTTGGTCAAGTCTTTGCTTGTTCAAATTAAATATGTTACAAAAACTGATGACTTCGAGACCAAGTAAGAGATTCGCTATTATCCACTCATCAGAGGGTAAACTTGGCGTTTTACGAAGTAAAAAAATGACGGGGTCTGATGAGAAAATTGGAGGGTTTAGTGAAGAGTATCCTTGTGTTTTGGGCTATAAGTATCCCTATTGGAGGGTTTAGCGAAGAGTTTCCTTGTGTTTTGGGCTATAAGTATCCCTTCTCTTTTCCCAATTTTCTTTCATAGTAATTTGTCTCAAGAGATTATATTCACACACCTCAAATTATTTATCCCACACCTTTTTAATTTTTTTAATATTTCCTACACACACTAACCCTTGATAGAAAAATATTAAAAAAAAATAAATGGGTGTGGGAGAAGTAATTTGGAGTGTATGAATATAATCTCCTTTTTGGTTTTGTGACCTAAATTCTGTCAAAGAGGCAGAGCCTCTGCTTCTCCTCTGTTTCTCTGCAAAGGACTTCTGAGTTCCACCACTCACAAATCCTTCTTCTGATTTTCTAATCTCATTTCTTTCTCATAATTCTCTCCAAATTATTTCTGCTTCTGTTTCTCGATTCTCTCTCTAAATTCTTATAAAATCTCCACTTTCTGTGATCCAAATTCCATCTTAACTTCCCTTTACTCTGTCGCAACCATGGAAACCACATCTTCCACACCCCAAAAGAAGAAAACCGCAACCTTTCCATCTTAACTTCCATTCACCAAATCTTATTCAGTTCCATCCAAGCTCTGTTTTGTTTGAAAAGCTCTATTTTCCTTTTTTATGTAAAAAAAAAAAGCGCAAAACGCCAATAACATGGATTAAGCTTAAATACAAATACATAGTTGAAACATTTATTAGTGTGTGGACAGGAAGAGATGCACCTTTCAAGTTGCAGCCATCGAAACTGAAGTCCGCCATCAAAGTTGACCCAATCCCACGTCATATAGTATTTGCTAGGGTTTGGTTTAAGGGAAGCCTCCAACAAACTAAGAGCTAATTAATTCAGAAAAAAATGTTCTTGGATTTTGTTAATTAATCAAAATAACAAATAGGAGGAACTTAATTTAGCAACAAGTGTCCGTAGGTCTTGTAGTAATGAAGGAAAGAGAAATGTGGTTTAGTTAATTTGTTCTTAGTTCCCAAAAAGGAACATCAATCATTTTAAAGTATTATGGATTTTGTAGGGTTATAGTTTTTTTAATAAATGATAGCGATAATTTATTTATATGAAAAAAAAATAATTAGAAATTTTCATTTTAATCCTTAGTAAAGATGACTTTTAGATAAAAACTATGAGTAAAATTAAAATCTAATTTTAGTTCCTTGATACATTAATAACCTCATTTATTAATTATATTTTGATTTTTTAATCATTTTTATTTTTATTTCTAACTTTTAATGTATTAATTTTATTTCATTATAACTTTCATTTTCATTTCATTCATCGTAATATTTTTTGTTGTGAACATTTAGATAAACTTGACACATCCCGATCTAGAATATCTACTTGGACGCCGAATCGAGCTGTGCTGGCCAACACCTGGAAAGTGACGAAGCTATAAAGTATGGTGATGTGGGAAATGTGAGTAAATTTAAACCTAAAAGTGCCTAATTACCAGAGTATACTGGTGAGCGGGAGTGAACCCATCTCACCCGTGATGGCAAAGCATAAGTAAAGTACATTAATGTGGGTAAGAATTATACCCTCAGAGATAGCCACCAATCCCAATTTTTGCCAAGAATCCTTGTTGATAAGAACTTCATCAACTAAAACCTAGAGGGGCGTAAAACATAAAACGCGAATGGGCAAAAACAAAGCTTTTTCAAAACCATTTCGATTTCCAAAACCATTTTTTTTGTATAATCGATTAGTATTATACGGAATCGACAATTAATGGTATGACTTTGGTATTGGATTTTGTATACCGACGGTATGCCATACCTACCAATATATATATATATATACACTTTTTTTCTATTTAGATATTTTAGGTATTTTTTACACACTTGACATATGAAAAACTGGGAAAATGTAAGTATTGATAGATTTTTTTCTAATTCTAATTATAGTATTTCAATCCAATGTTTATTGATATTTTTAATTTGTTATTAAATATTACTTCTTATTCTAATCATAATTTTTTTTGGAAAGGGATCCTCTCCAGACGCCTTCCACCAAATCCTCCTCATCAAACAATCCGAACCCTTGAAATTTGATCCAACAGCTAAAGTTATTATAACTTTTACGTGGACCCCTATTTGCAGCCGTTAGATCATATTTCAAGGGCCGGTTTAGTTGATGGAGAGGATTTGGTGGAAGGGATCTGGCCTTTCCCCTTTTTTTTATGTAACATTTGAACTGAAATGAATTGATTCATGGAAGATTTCACATGCATTGGTTGCTGCTACTTCAGTGATGTTGCATTATCAAAACAACAAGTTATTTGTTTTGGGATTATAATAAGGGGATTTTATAACCAGAACCATACTTTTGAGTTTTTTTGAATTTGGACAATTATATTAGTTAGACTTTTGAGTTTGTGAACTTATAACTATTTAGATTATGTTTGTTGACATTGTTGTTGGCTTATTAAGTTTTGATTTGATTTTTATTTTAATTTGTTAAGTCATGATTATGTTGGCTTATCATCAATTGAAAAATTCTAGCATCAATTTTTTTTTTCTCTTTTCTGGTTTGTTGTTTACAAGTTGGTGCATGGTCTTGAGGGTTTTTTTTTTTTTTTTGGGTAGCTTATTTGCAAACTATCGGTTATGCTATTTACCAACTGAACCAGCCAATAATTTTGGCTAAGATTTTTGGCAACTGCAAGAAGACAGTTGGCTAATGGTAATTAATTTTTGGTAATTATGTATATGTGGCCCGGCAGGTGGCACAAGGAATTTGGCATAGTTTGCCAACTGAACCCAACCCTAATTTTTGGTATACTTCGATTAAACGTGGAAAGTGATTTACTCACTTTTTTTCTCCTTGTGACGTTTGCGTTTCTTTCTTCATTTGTACCTTAATTTTCCTTTTAATTCAATTAAAAACCTAACAAAGGACGTTTGTGTTTCTTTCTTCATTTTTACCTTAATTTTCCTTTTAATTCAATTAAAAAGCTAACAAAGGAATCGTGAGAAAAATGGTGTACGAAAAACTAGTTAAATCATTATACTTAACCCTTAACTACATCCTAAGTACCCTTTTTTCATCTTATACACACTCACTCTCAATTTGGTGCTTAATCCTATTTAGTTTGTTCAATTTAACACCTAAAAAATGACACACACCGACCAGGAATGTCCACTAGGACTCCGAATCGAGCTGTGCTGGTTGACACCTGGAAGGTGACGAAGCCATAAAGTGTAGTGATATGGAAAATGTGAATAAATTTAAGGGAACTTTAACGAAAAGCTCCTGGTACTGTTCACTTTAACGAAAAACCACATTTTTACACTAAAAAGTCAATCCTGGTACTATTCACTTTACCCTTTATTTTGTCCTTATCGTTAAAACTCAAAGTTTTCAAGCCCTTTTCATTAGTTTTCCTTAAATTTAAACCTAAAAATATCTAAATACAAAGTGCGCTAGTGAGTGGGAATGAACCCATCTCACATGTGACGTCAGAGTATAAATAAAGTACAGTAAACTGGGTAAGGACTATACCCTTAAAGGTAGTCACCTATGCTGAGATGTGCAGAAAGTGAAAAAGTGATCAAAATCTCTTCTTTTTTCCCTAGCATGTAACTCCAAATGTTTCCGTTTACAGTGTTCCTCGATGCATTTTGGTAATATGCTTCTTAATATGTTGAATTCAGCAAAGTTGAAGTATAAATCTCCCCATTTTATAGAGGAATGATATGGAAATTAAAAGTACTTGATGTATAGAGCTGCAGGGAAATCTTTTTAGGAGAATATGCTTTTTGTAAATCAATTTCACCCAAATTCCAAGTTATTTAAAAATTTGAAAAATAAATGGTTGGACTGTTTCCAAATTTTTTGGTTTGGTTGGCCTTTAGATGTTCAGATTACGTTTCTAGTTTTTTTCTAGTATTGTATATTCCATGGCATAATGTGTAGGTAGGGATCATTATTGTATAACGAATGTTGGTTGGTAACCCTTTAAAAGTTATATATACAAGGTCGTTCAAGTGCTAAAAAATTAGTAAAGTAATTTACTGCTAGTAACTTTCTTAAGACTCATTTCAAAGTACTCTTCATATATGAACCGACTAATTTTGTCATTATTCAAAAAGTTTAAAACCAATGAAATCACAACAATAATTAAATGACATGAAAAATACCTAGAAAAGGTACGTAAACAACTTGAGGTGTTTCGGACTTACACCTTCACTCAAGCTCTGCAGGCAAACAACGCCTAAAAGGATGACCTAGGCCTAGGCTTCGCCCTTGACCACTAACTCAAACACTCTATTCCTGTGGAATACTTAGAGAAACTGTGCATGAAGGCAGAGCCAGCAGCTGAAGTGTCACAAGTTAGTACAACCCCAAATTGGCAAAGTTCTATTATAGATTACCTGGTCAATGGCACACTCCCCATGGAAAGGTTAAAGTCTAGAAAGCTCCAAGTTAAAACGGCACGCTACTACATGTGAAACGGCATTCTCATCCCAAGATCCTACACTAGACCACATCTCCACTACCTAGCGCCTCCCAACGGCCTAAAGGTTCTAAGCTCAATCCACGAAGGCATTTGTGGAAATCACTTCGATGGTCGATCCTTAGCGTAGAAGGCTCTTAACACTAGCTACTACTGGCCTACCATGCATTAAGAAGCTAAAAAGTTAGTACAAAAGTGTGACCGCTACCAACGCTCCAAGTCAGTACCAGCACTGCCTGCCAGCGAACTACACCTATAGACGAGTCCTTGGACATTCATGTAGTGGGCAATCGACTTGATAGGGCCAATGTCGCCCTCTACTGTGGGCAGAGGCATGATTATTGTGGCAACTGATTACTTCACTAAATGGGTAGAAGTAGAGCTCATGACAACCACGACTCAGACAAACATAGAACGCTTCATATGGAGGAACATCATTTGCCGATTTGGCATCCCTCAATCCATCGTCATCGGCAACGGCCCGCAATTCGTGGGCAAAGATTTGGCGAAGTTATTCCAATAGTATAGCATTGAGTAGTACATGTCCACACCAAGATATCCTCAAGGTAATGGGCAGGCCGAAGCATCCAACAAGATGATCCTCGACTGCCTCAAGAAATCCCTCACCAACAAAAAGGAAAAGTGGCCAGGCGAACTCCCTATATGTCTATAGGCATATCGTATGACCAAATGACGAGCCACTAGTGAGACTCATTCCTTTTTGGCACTTGGTTCATAAGTAATCATTTATCCCAATGTCATCGAGCCAAGTATTAACACTCTACTGCCAAGCATTGCGCAAAACAATAAGGAGAAGGTCGTAAACTTAGATATGGTAGATGAGAAGCGCGAGCAGACCATTACCCAAATCGCAGCCTATCAGCAACAAATCCTTTTCAGCTACAACAAAAAGACCAAGATCCGGCAGTTCCAACCTGAAAATCTTGTCCTAAGAAAAGCCTTCATCATAGTCCACAGGGAAAGCTCCAAGAAGATAAATCATATCTGGGAAGGTCCGTACAAGGTCAGCAGAGTAGGCAGCAAAGGTAATTACACCGTCACCACCATGAACGACAAAGAGATCAAAAAGCAATGAAACACCTACAACCTAAGGAAGTACCATGTGTGACCTTCTGCTACACCAAAGCCCGAAGACTCAAAGCAGCTTCATGAGCACCATCTCATGAATCGAAGATTATCCAGTTGTTATGCAGTCTCTATTTTACAGCTAAGTTTTTTGTTCATTTGGCTCGTTTTTCAATGGGGAATTCAGAAGTAATTTACAATTTGGCTCGACTACATGCTTACTATAACTGATCATTCTTGCACTTTAAAATAAGACCGTGCCCTTCTTAGAGACTCATCGCATAAATTGCACCTCCAGAGGGACCAACCATACTTTTCAGTACAATAGGGTAAACCAACTCCCTGACACCTACATGGGTCTACACTTTGAATATCCTAATACGGATGAGTCGGGCTGCCCTAGTATAACTAGATGCACAATGGCTTGTGCCGAGATTCCTAAAAGTAGCCACGATGGTCATTTTCAAGGCTTAGCTAACTAAAGGACTTTTGGTCTCGTGGCCTAATCCTCAGAGAACCGAACCCTAGAGACGGAAGGGTAACATTACGCACCACGCCCAATAGATGGTTGCCCTGGAACCCTAAAGATGCTACCAAGTGCACTAAGGTAGCCTACGGTTTCCAAAAGCCTGCCTACAACTTGCCTTTCGAGTAGTAATCCGCGTTAAACTTATACAACCACACATTTCTGTGAAAGGTTACACAAGTTAATGTGCATATACGAAGCTTCATCTATTATCGACATGCTACGCAGTTGATTGGCTTTATTTATGCCAAAGAGCGGAACGATCTACACTAAGTCCTAAAGTGTTGTGATACTTGCTATGCAACCTACGGAATTAGATTAAGCCGAAGTTAACAGCCAAGTGGTCACGCGGACTTGTCTGCTTCTGTAAGTAAGGTGTCTAGCTACCGACCATATGACTAACAACTTTGCAAAGTTCTACACTAACACTTGCGGGTGCATAGGCTATGCAGACCTGTCTGCTTATAAAAAAAGTAGCATGTTTGCCTCTGGTCTATAAAGTTTAAGGTTAAGGTATGAACAAAAGTAGTGAAGATGGAAAAAGGCGAAGGAAACAAGTTTATTAAATTTTCTAACAAAATTGGTAAACAACTAGCAAATACCGAAGGAGTTCAAGCAAAAAGCAACAAATAAAATCCTAAAGACTACCTAGAAGACTACTCCTCAGCAGCTTGAACATTCCACATCTACTCAGTCGCCACACACTCAGCATCCGCAGCCTCCTCAGCAACAGCACCATCCAACGCTTCATCCCCAACTGCTCCAGCCTGGGTATCTGCCTCTTTGACTTCTTCACCAAGGGAATCCTTGAAAGTAAAGGCGAGCAAATCTTCTAGAGAAATAGGTAATGTCTCAAAGTCTGTACTAGAAAATTCAAAGTTAGATGGCCGCCCAAAGAGATGGTCTACCTAACCTAACTTGTAGAAATCAGCTTGACACTAAGAAAGTGAAGCCTCAAACCCAACCTTATCATCCTTCAACTGCTCATTTTCCTCAAGTAGACAAGCACAAATACGCAGCAGCTCCTCCACTTCCTTCTTCAAGTTGTCATTGATCTTTAAAGCACCATGGAGTTCCAACACTTGAGGTTCAAACCTATCAACGACCTTCTTGAAGTGGATCACTTAGTTATAAGCTGCAATTAGTTCTTTATCCTTTGGATAAACAGCAGATCGGAGCTTAAAGATGGCACGCTTAAGGTCTTGAATCTAAGGTATGTGACACTCGATCTCCTTTTCTGCACTTTCATACTTTTCTTAGATCTTGTCAAGCCTAGTTTTCAAATCCACAAGCTCTTGGCGAGCGTTCTCAAGCTGCAGAGATATTAGACCCCTTCAAATCCTTTGAAATGGCAAGCTCAGATTCCAACTTTTTAACTTTTTCGGTCAAACAGTAAGCCTCGACTGCCACAGCCTTTGGCAGCCTTAGTGTCTTCTTGTTCAAGGAACTTAGACTCAGCTGCTAGAATCGTCGTTTTTTGCATCATAGCCATCAGAACAATCCTCCTATACTATAGCAAACGAAGACACCTTGTCACTCTTAATAGCAGCGAGCTTCTCCAAAAGTGAACCAGGCTTAGCCCTAGACGGACATTTTAGCACAAATTTCGGCACTAGAGGCATGGCGGAATTTCTACGTTAAGCAATCTTATCAGCAATCGAGCTAACCACCTTTGGAGCTGCAGGCATCGCAGGCACGAATCTAGCAACCTCACCTTTTTCATCTTTGGAAGAAGTCAAGTTAATCACAAGTCCAGGGGCAGCCAACGAACCCTTTCAAGCAACGAAAGAAGTTTTTGGTTTTTTCTCGGTCGGCACATCTTGAGCAAGTGAGGAATATCTTTTTCCCACCTTCATTCGCAACATGTTCCACGATGGTGATCGGGCCAGCCAACGCCTCAGCCTTGATTTTCTTTATCTCTTCTCTCGGGGGTAGCCCACCTTTCTCACAGCGAAGAGGACTAAGCAGCCAACGCCACTCACGATACTCGGAAGGAGAGCACACTTCATAGAGCAAAGCACTTCTTGAAAAGAAACGTGGCATAGAAAAAGTAAACCCTCACACGAAGAAGTAGGGGTGAAACTTGATGGCTATCTGAGCTTCACCATATGGCTCACGGCTGCTGCCTTCCTTGACATGCTTCACACGCACCCCCGACGGAATGACGTGCCTATATGCCTCAAAGAAGTTCCTAAACGAGTCATCAGAGTTAATCTTGAAGTGAGTAACCTTGAAATAGCCCACTTTACTCAAAGACCCGCCTTGACAGTACAACGGCGGAACACCATCATCACTTTTGTGGCTTGAAGAAGACATGCTCGAAGAAATTCTATAAGGGCACAAGGAAAATTCATTAGACGGCTGCATAGGAAAAAAAAATGACCCAGCACAATAGGCCCCACGGCCCAATAAAGCCTTCAACGCCCAAGCTGCGAAAGCCCAACAGTAGCCTTGTCAAGCCCCACAGCCTCGTCCACTCATGTATGGGCCCAAGCCCAGCAAAAAAAAAAGAAAAAAAAGAGGTTTGTGCCTCCTCGACCCATCATCAGCTTGGCTCGTGCTAAGCCCAAGGCCCGCGTCGCCAGCCCTTGACCCAAGCCGAGCCGCTGCTGCACCACGCCACCCACGACAACAGTGTCGTGGCTTCCCCAAGCCATTTTTCACATCTTCTCGACCCTTGTCGAACGAAATTTCAAGCACCGAGGCTCCCAAAAATTACGAAGAAAAGGAAAAATTAATTTTTTTTCTTACCTTCGTGCGGTGTGAAGACGAAGAAAGCAATGAAAGATGGTCTTTTGCACAAGCAAGTGTAGAAGATTGCTAGAGGAGGGGGAACAAATATCCCCTAGCTTTCTCTCTCTTGTAGGGTAGAATGAATTGTTCTTTGAAGTTGATTTAACAATCTACTTAAGGTAGGCTTAAATAGACTTTAGAAGTAATTTATTTCCCTTTCCTAAAAGAATCTAATTTCCAATTAAAGAGGGAATTAATATCAAAATAGGAAACAATCCTATGTTTCCTAAAGCAAGAAGATCTTTACACCTGCTGCCATTTCCTGCAAGCAGCCCAATAGGTGTGGAGGCATTTGTGGAGTAAAAAATAATTGAGAAAAATAGAGAGGCGACATGTGGATTCTTGGGTTAAAAAGACAAAATTACTCTTGAGGCACACTGAAGCTCCTACGCTCGAGAAGTAGACAATGAGCTCAGTAAAGGTCAAAAGGGATCAAAATAGGTATTTATTTAAACCTTATCTCATCAATCCTCATCAAATCCTCCATACAAGGCAACCTTAAATTATCCTTTTTGAATTAGGATTGATTAGGCAATTAATTGGTTAATTACCCAATTAATTGATTAATTGATTAATTGCTTAATTGATGGCAATTATTCCAATTTCCACCATAAGTGGCCAGTCCCTACTCTCCAAATAGGGCTAGCCACACCCTTATATATATTCCCACATTTCTCCAAAAACCTAACTTCGATTCTCTTGCTAAACTCTCCAAATTTCTCTAAACACTTTCTCCTCAAATTCTAACTTTTGCATCAGAGATTTTTCAGCCAAAGTCCACCTCTCCCTAATTCATTGTGGGTGCATGAGACTCTTGACCTTGACTTAAAGTGTTAATTGTTTTGCAAGTGTATTTTTGTCCAAGCAGAAAAATGCGAAAATTTACATCTACAAACAATATTGATAATATATAACGGCATATCCAGGGAATGTCTGCATTTTAAAAGAACACAACGTAGAATAACTTATCTTACCTAAATTATCGACTTTTATATTGGGATTAAAATATACGGACCCGGAAAAGCCCACTGGGCGGGCCTATTTGACATGTTCCACACTCTTGCACAAAGTTTGGCGCGTCAGGTTTATCAGTTGGCAGGAAAGGGAAATGCATACATATGAGTAATTGCAGTGGTGAAGGGCTGAGAACCCAGTGAACCGATTATATAAGACCCCCTACGCTACATCTAAAGGTATGCATTTGTATACTGAGAACTGGTTGACTGTAGAAAGCATATTCCCCAAGCATATACTCCCTGCTGGCCTACTTGGATTGGGCACAGAGTGGACGCAGCCCCCCAGGCGCCTGGGTGATCCAAGTCTTGCTCAAGTCTTTTGCTTGTCCACATCAAGCATGTTACAAAAATATGTCCAATTTTTGGAAAGGAAAAATAACAGTGAGTAGGCTATGAATGGGATGACTTGCAGACCAAGTAAGAGGTCCGTTATTGTTCACTTGTCGAAGGGTAAACTTGGCGTTTTACAGAAAATTTTGACAGGGCGTTTTACGAAGAAAGAAATGATCTTCTGATCACTTTCTCTTAATCCACCAAATCAATGAATCTATGCTGTTGAAAATTGATCCAATGACTGAAGTTATTATAACTTTTAAAGTATGCCCTTGTTTGTAGCTGTTGGATCAAATTTTAATGGTACGAATCCTCTGATTTGTTGGATTAGGAGGAAGATTAGACTACAAATATCCATCCTCATTTCCCCATTTCTTCCATTGTAATTTGCCTTTGGTTTTGTGACCCAAGTTCTGTCAAGAGGGCAAAGCCTCTGCTTCTCCTCTGTTTCTCTACAGAGGACTTCTGAGTTCCACCACTCACAAATCCTTCTTCTGATTTTCTAATCTCATTTCCCTCTCGTAATTCTCTTCAAATCATTTCTGCTTCTGCTTCTCCATTCTCTCTCTAAATTTCTATAAAATCTCCTCTCTCTGTGATCCAAATTCCATCTTAACTTCCCTTTACTCTGTCTTCTCTGTGTTTTCCTTGTCACCGTAACACGCGTAGAGCAACCATGGAAACCACTCCTTCGGCACCCCAAAAGAACAAAACCACAACCTTTCCTGCGATTCCGAGGAGAGGCCAGATCAAGCTTCAGATTTTTGGAAACTTGGTCAGAGCTGTGGCCAACATGGCCTCCAAACCAGGAGCTCAGGAGAACAACATAGGAGAAGGCGGCGGAGGCTCTGCATCCACAACCCCACCACCAAGCGCCTACAACTCTGATGCCAATTCCGACATCTGATAGACCTGACCAGATGGGAAGATGGGTTATGCAGCTAATCTCTGAACCTCTCCGGTTCGTGCTCCGAATCATTTCGTAATCCCACTTCTCTATGAAGCTATGGAGTTCTGCCATTTGAAGTCAGATCGATGAAGCTTCCGCTATGTTGTTTGAATATAAAGTTTTTCGTTTTTGTTTTTGGGCTTTTAGGGATTTCAGAAATCAAAGATGGGTCATGTGTTGAATTATGGTCCTGCAGAACTCATATTTTTGGAGAGTTTTTCAGGATCATAACCCATCTAAGCTTTTATCTTGTATTTCAATTTCTTTACAATTTGGTCGTGCATGGGGCCAAAAGAAAAAAAGAAAAAAAGAAAAAAAAACAGAGCCTCTTTCCAGAGTTGTTTCTATGAGTTTTAGTGAGGAGACATATTTTAAAGAGGCAGTTTGTGCATTTAAGGCTATTTTACTGTCTTTGTATTTGTTTTATGCGTAATTGTTGTATGATAAAGTAGTTGAAATTTTATTTGACTTTTGTATCTTATTTTTGAAGTACTTTGATTAAACATAGAAAGTGATTTTTGCACACTAATTTTCTCCTTGTGACGTTCGTGTTTCTTTCTTCATTTTTTTACTTTGATTCTCTTTTTAGTTCAATCTAAAAATCATATTGAAGGAAAGAAGTGCATAGAGAGAAAAATCGTGTACGATAAACCACTCGATGAAATCACGCTGTTTAATCCTTAACTCCATCCGAAGTTTTTTCTCTCTTTTTCATCTTCTGCATACTCACTCTTAATTTATCGCTTAATCTCATTTAATTTGTTCAGTCCAATATCTAAAAAAACAGATATGTGCATAAAGTGAAAACGTGATCAAAATCTCCTTTCCTTCCATGATATTTCTCATGTAGCTCCAAATGTTTCCATTTACAGTGTCCTTCGATGCATTTGATCTGCTTCTTAATATGTATAATTCAGCAAAGTTGAAGCATAAATCTCCCCATTTTATAGAGGAGCAACATGGAAAAAAAAATTACTAGATATATAGAGGTGCACGGGAAACTTGTCTAGGAGCAAATGTGCTTTTTATAAGTCAATTTCACTAAATTTCAAATTATTTAAAATTTTGAAAAATAAATGGTTGGACTTTTTCCATGTTTTTTGGTTTGGTTGGTCTTAGATGTTCAGATGCGTTTCTATTTATTTTTTTTGTCTTTTCTTTCTAGTGTTGTATATTGTATGACATAATGTCTAGGCAAGATTGTATAAAGAATGTTAGGTTGGTAACGCTTAAAAAGTTATATATACAACGTCGTTCAAGTACTAACAAATTAATAAATAATACAATGTTAATCACTTTGTTGGACCTACTTCAATGTACTTTAAATATTTGGACCTTTTTTTTTTATCAAATCCTTTTTTTTTCTTTTTTTTTTTTTGTCAAACGATAAATTTTGTTAGACTAGTCACTGACAAGTTTCGGACCCACATCATCATGTAAGGGTTCAACATCTTTCCACCACTGTGGTAAATGGCCGCTTGCTTAACCAATGAAATCACAACAATACGCAAATGATTTACAAATTTCAATCACATTATTGCTACTCCATTGTTAGGCTTAGCCAACCCCTCCTCCTCCTTATTGTAGATAATATTATCTTATGATTTTTTATTTGTTGATTTCTTACAAGGATAACATTTTAAACGAATATTGGCCCATTAACAATCCGTAATTATTAATGGATGTTGGCCATTAATATTAAGGAAAACTAACGAAAAGTCCCTGAATAGTGACAGTTTTAATGAAAAGTCCTTTTTGAAGGTATAATGAATAGTGACAGTTAAAGGTAAAAAAGTGGTTTTTCGTTAAAAGTAAACAGTGCCAGGGGTGTTTTATTAAAGCTCCCTTAATATTATGAAGGTCTAACTTTGAAAATAAACTATTTGGAGTAGCTAGAGATAAACTTTGAGGTGTTTCCAAACATTGAAGAAAATATGGAAGAATTCCTAGAGCTTGATTTGGATGGAACATCTATGAAAGAGCTTCACCATGATAAGAGCAACAACAAGACATTAGGATTACAAATGCAATAACAAAATCGACATGAAAATGAAATAAACTTAGTTGTAGAAGAGAAGGACTGATGCTAGGGTTTTAGAAGAGCTTCACCATCATGTCTTTCTCTTCTACATATAAGTTTATTTCCTTTTTCATGTCAATTTCGTTATTGCATTAATAATCCTAATGTTTTGTTGTTGCTCTTATGATTTCAGATTATTGATCGCATAACGATGGAATTCTGCATTTGTAAAGATCACAACGTAGAAAAACTTATCTTAACTGAAAAAATAATAATAATTAAAAAAAAACTTATCTTTCCTAAAGCATTATGACCCTCACACTGGGCCTAAAATATCCGTACCCGAGAAAAGCCCACTGGGCCTATTGACATGTTCCACTGATTCCACACTTGTGTGCTCTTGTAGCCTTGTAGGGAAGGGGTTCATGAAGCTGGCAAAGTCTCCGATATCACCACCACTGGCCTTCCCTTTCAACATAACATCATCTGGAATCTCATTGCTAAGTGATGATGGAATAGAACTCACAGGGCCGGAGATAAATACAATACATTGTCAAGGTTTGTTACTGAGACGACCTGTTCGTTTACCTATCATTTAATTTCTTTCGCTTACGTGATATCCCACTGGAAAAACCCCTTTGGTAATGGAGGAGCTAATATCAATTCACTTACTAAGATAATAGTCGTGGAAGCGTGCTTCCACCTGCATGATTATGGAAATTGCCTTCTCAGTTTATATGTTTTAGAGACCGTGGTCGGCGCTCGAGCTTGTTTAGGAGTTTTCTTTCTTCTTTAGAGTGAAAGTCTCATGTTGTATCGACACAAATGCAGGACACAGCGACATAATTAGTTTTGACGTGGAAAGATTTCCGTGATCAATCTGAAGGAAAGCAGCATAAATGTGTAGGAATTTGCAAGAAATTGAGTATGATGGTAGAAAACTTATGTATGCCTCGGATCAGGTTACAAACTCAATCTGCATCATTCCCCCCGCGCACAGAGCTAACCGTCAAGGAAGACTTATTTATGCTCCTGTCACGAGCAGTAAATCGTCCGATGTGAAGTTGCGGACAGTGAATGTTGGTTGGCGGGTTTCTTCCGTATTGGCCAGTATATACAAACTCATGTTATTCGTCCCCATCTTCTGGAGTACAATGTGTCATCTTTTTCTTCTTAATGAACGCGGAGCGAGGAATCACACTTACAGACATCTTCCAACATTTCGAAAGTTACCGTTAGATTAAGAGCTAGTTTGCGTACAAGGAAGTCTTGTAGAACAAAACCCACCGGTCGAAATACCATCTGTAACTTCAAATGAGACTGAACGGCAGTTTAATGCAACAGACTGCATCACGTAGGTCCTGCAGTTGGCCTGTGATGTTCAGTCCAGTTAATCTTTGCCCATAGCAAGTAGATATGCCATTTTATGTGCTATTTCTAGGCCCACGACATTAGTAGCAACTAGCAAGTCATCTTAGAACTTGTGGATCGGGAGATTCTTACGTGTAGCGGAGGATGCATTCTCAGTCACATGATGAGTGAGACAGAATGATAGGAATAATATTTCCCTTTACAACAAGGTTTTTTTTTTAATTTTTTTTACCTTTATTCTAATGTTGGAAATAGTTCATTTTAGGATCAACCAGTCATCTTTAACTTACAAAAGGAAGGAGAAGAGCAACACTTTTTGAATCTTCTGACAAAAATGGTCTGGAAATTAGAGGCCATTGCATTCATAAACTTGGATTATATACTGATTTGAATTAAGAAAACAGTTTATTGAAAAAAGATGACAGAGAAAAAACAAAGATTAGGATAGTGGAATGATGATCTCAAGTTGAAGACACAGAACTTAGGTACCAAACACACTCTTAAGCAAGGGCGGGCTAGAAAAATCGAAACACCAAACCGAATACTTAACCGACAAAAAAAACCAAACCCATTAAAAATCGAACAATAACTAAGAAAATCAACCTTAACTGAAAAATATTGGTTTCAGTTTTGGCGGTTCAAAAAAAGACCAAATGAGATACAAATTAATTTTTTATTTATTTATGTTGAGTATTCATTGTGTAAGCCTAATTCCGAGTCAACTATTAACTTAACTTCAATCCAAGGCTAAGTAAACCCAACTTAAGGTCCAAATATGTTGAAAGTAAGGACCAACCCTGAGGGTAGCCGGATAAAGCAGTCGCTTACGGGCCCCAATTTGGGGAGGCACAAGTTTTTTATATATTCTGCAAATAACATATAAATATACAAAACAATAAATATCATAATTAATTTGTTGATGTAGTGGAAATGATCGACTTTCTTTTTCTCTTGAAGGTGCGGTTCTAGAACACAGAGTTGCGTTTAGTCAATAGTCTTATCTTGTTTTCCAAATTTAATCCATATGAAATTAATAGCTCAATCCCCCTGGTCCAAACACATTTTTTTTCTTCTGCTTTTTAATGTAACTCAATAGATTAATAACGTTCACTCCTGCCTTTGATGCGTTAGCTATAGATGTAGGCTTGACTAGGGGACAGAATTCATCTATTTTGTTCTCTTCACATCTTCTTTACACTTCCACTTAATTGAACGAGATACATCGTAAAAAATTTCATTAAAACAAATTAGTGTTTGATTATATTCTGATTCACCTCTGAATTAGCGTGCTCTTTGTTTATGCTATTCTAATCAGATTGGTTTGGCATCTTAATCTCCTCGAAATTATATATGATCATGTGTTTGCCCCATTTGGGTAATATTAGTATATTAATTATTGCATTGTATCTGGTGTCCATCATCCCTAAATTCATACGATTTTATTTCATTATTACTTTATTTTTTTTAATGAAACATTTTATATTTACAATTGAAAATCTCGTATACATTAACTTTGATATCATAACGAGGTTGTATTGTCTCACCAATGCTTCCGTTTCAACAGACAAACTGATCTCTTCTAATACAAATTTAATGATTTTTTTTTTATTCTTTAACTATCGTTTGTGAAATTTGAGCTCATCAAACCACGCACAAACTTGGTAGTTAAATTTCTCACTAGATGATTGCAAGTGCCATTACTTAAGTCCTTTTTGAGTTTCGAGTACACATTGATCAGTATAGATGTATTTTAGAGCATAGTTTCGTTTTCTTTTTGTACTTTGTATCATTTTATGCAAGGCGGTTTAGTCAAAATAGTTATTGAGATTGACACAACTCCATACTTTAGTCCATGAGATTTGAAATTGATAGAACTAGTCTTAGAGTTTGTCTACTGTTAATCATTTTGGTCATTCTGTAAAAGATCTATGTCAAATAAGAACTAAAATGACAAAAATTTCCACAATGGGCCAAAATGATTTGACAAAAATTAAGGGTATTTTTTGTCATTTTATTCTTATTTAACGAAAAATTTTTATGGAAGGACCAAAATAATTGATGATGGACAAACTCGTGCACCAGTTTTATCAATTTTAAATCTCAGGAATCAAAATGAAAAGTTATGTCAATCTAAAAAACCATTTTAGCTATATGTATGCACATTTCCATTGAGAAAATTTAGAATTTGTACCGTGTGGGTGGGGGGTGTTTAATTCTTTATTGGGAGTTTGTATAGATAAGGCGCCTTACCAACCCTAATGCTTGGGGTTTGGTGTTTTATTGGTTAAGGAGAAAATTTTACATGTAAGCTGTGTATGCGGCATATTACTGATAAAATCATTGCATATAAGTTTTTGTTATTTAAAACGTTTGCCATACTATTAAGTGAAACAAATCTGAAGCTCAAAAGTTGTATATGAAATCTCATTTTTGTTTCTTTAAATTATGTCTACCTTAATTGATCTTTCTTTTCCTTTACTTTCCTTTTCCAAAGGAAAAGTATGAGGTCCACTTAGTGTTCTTTATGTTCCATGTTTGGTGTGAATCATGTGATTCATATAAAATGACTAAAATGATTTTTATTATTTTATATGAAAGCAATAATTATTATTTTTATTGCCCAAATGCCAACAACAACAAAATAGGAAACAAAAATCAAATAAAATCCAACATAAATTTATTTTCCAATATAAGATATATGCCTAGACCAATCTTATAATTCTTTTAGACAGAAGATATATGTAACACTATAATTTTCGTATCCATGTGATTTGGGTTGCAAGGCTTAGATTTGTGTGAGAAGGATCATATTTTTCTTTTTTTCTTTCTTATAAAATGCATATAAGACTTTCACATCTCTTTCAATTTAGAACAATTTTCGAGTACAAAAAAATTGATGCCTCAAAATGCACCCACTTCACATTGTTGTTTAGCTTAAATTCTAATGCGGGAATTTATTTTTAATTTTTTAGAGCAATTTATATGACACAAGTGCACCGTCATGATAGCATCTAGTGCAAATAATATATATATATACACACAGACATATGTGACAAATTCTTAACACATATTATTAACACGGATTACCATCATAATTGTTTATTCCTGTCGTTAAATCATTATTTTATTTTTATCTAAATTGCCAAACAAAGAGGGTACTTCAGTAAATTTGGGACTCCAGATATTTTGCCACTTATGTGTTATTCTATGTTCGGATTTATTTTATTATTTGATGTCTCCTCGTTATCTTAAACTAATCACTAATTGCAGAGGAAGACTAAGAGAAATATTATAAAAATTGAATAAAAAATGAAACATTGAATAAAAATAGAAACTGAAAGTATGAGAAAAGGAAGGGGATTAAAATATTGAGGGGAAGGGACTTTCCAGGAATGGTGAAGGAGCGTCCACGTCTCCCTAGGCCCCTTAACCTCGTACACCTCCTTGCTGACAATACTAATAATACAGTATATCCCCCAATACCTAGACCTGCAAAACGGGTCTGGTTTATCGAGTTTGGGTCGGGTTTAATCTAATCCGTTAAGTTAACGAGTCACCCGAACCTGACCCGTTAAGACCCGTTAACAATTATTATTATTTTTATAGAGTTTATTTTTTTTGTTAAGACTTTAATAAAATTACTAAAATATCCTCAATTAACAGATGCTAGCGAATGTTAACGAGTGCTAGCGAATGTTAACGGGTGCTAACGGGTTGATCCAAAGTAACTCGTTATTTAACGGGTTCACCAGTTAGCGACCCGACCCGGTAAGCATCCACCCAAATACTAATATTAACTGATCGGGTCTGATCGGGTTAACGGGTCGGGTCCAAAATGCCAGGTCTACCAATACCCAACCCAAAACTAATTATGAGATTGTTTGGATGTGTTTTTACAATTAGTAAAAGTATTTTTGATGAAAATATTTTTAAAAACAATTCTTAATAAAAATATTAGTAAATTTTGTAAAAGCACTTCAATTGCTTTTGAAATCTAAAAATATTTTCGCTAAAAATGCTTTCAGTCATTTTAAAAGCACATCCAAACAAAAGATATATTTTTTAAAGGCTTATTATATTGAAAACCCACATATTGTTAAATACACCCCACGTACTTAATAAACTCCACATTTTCTTTTTTAATTAAAACTTATCTTAATACACCTCATTAAAATTTATCTTAATACACCCCATTCACTTTCCCATAATATCCTTACACCCACACTCTCACCATACACCCCATATTTTCTACATACACCCCATATTTTCTACATACACCTTACACTCTTCAAATCTTATGTGCAAATACGTAAGGTCATTCAAAGGCACTGTCAATGTAAAGCTGACGCTGGTGTGATTCCGAAATTTTCTTAATTTTTCTATTGGAGTGATGCCAACAATTGTTTGATTATTTGAATGTGTTTATCCCTTCATGTTTCTCTATCCCTTTCATGGAAAGAGGTGGAAGACTGCGGGTATTCCGTACCAGTAGAGGAGGGAGATGATTTTCACAGCAGTGGATGAGGAAGATAAAAATCCACAAAAATATGGCAGCTGTAGAAATGTAGAGCTTTATATAGAGTAGCAGGAGTAGCACTGGGTAATGGAGATTAAATAAATATTGGGGTTGATGATGATTATTCCTCTTCTTTTCCTTTGAGCGAATCATGGGAATGGATTTAGTTACTAAATCATTGAATTAAAGAAAGAAATTAGGCTGTTACGTTGCTTTTAAAATCAAGGAATCTTTGTGATGTAATGTGGCTAATCCCAGAAAAAGACATAGGTTCCTCTGTTGTACTGAGATCTGCACATCATGGGAAAGGATCATGTCAGTGATATTATCTCTGTAATTGCTTCTAGTTAACTCGGCTTCTAAATTTTGCTATGTTGATTTCTAATCTATGTTTTTCTTTTTAATATAACAAAAGGGGGTTGGGAATCAAACACTCGCAAATTTAGTAGCTCCAAAGCGAATGCATTTCGCTTGTTATATCATTTTGCATGCACATCATGGGATACTGTTGAAATCACTAAAACAGTGAAATAAAAGTCTTATCTCATGTGAAGTTTCCAAAACGATTTCACGTTTCATTTATCAAGAATAATTTTTTTAATCAATGTGTTTGTAGTTTCATTAATTCTACCATGGAGGGTGAGAGTGGTTTTGAGAGTTGAAAAAGATAAATAAACTTAGGATATACATGTGAATGGTAATTTGGGGTGTATTTAGAATTTTTTTAAAACCTTATGAGGTCGAAATTGTCATTGCATAATAAGTATATAAGTTATTTAATATTAAATTTTAATGTGAGGTCCTAATAAAAAAAGCCCTTTTTAAATTATTATTCATATATCAAAATGTTTATATGGTAATACCCAAACCAATTATATTTCTTAAATTAATTGTATTATTCATATCATTAAAATGTTCTATAGATAACAGGTATAAATAAAATATTGGTATTATTGATAAGGTACCTTGCTCATCATTTGAACCTTGAATATGCTTCTTTCTCCTTCTCCCATGGGCCATGCATAGCTACTGGTAATCTCAGTGTTAGTGACTGTGAGTAATTATGGAAATAGATCTTCTCCGGATTTATTATGCAGAGATCCTAAAAAATTTCACATATCAGTCGTTTATCGTGTATTGTGCTGTCAGAAATTATTTAATTTTTATTACTTAAAATTAAATACAAATAATACCAGACTAAAATTGACAGTATGATATACGATGAACGACTGAAATGTTGAGATCCCAAAATCTGGAGATGATCCCTTTCCGTAATTGATGATACATTTTTTAGTGTGAGTTTACGTATATTAAAGATTTTTAGTTGGAGAAGAGTTTACATAAAATGAATTTACTCTATTTTACAACTTTGGTTTAATAATATAAATTTTTATCCACCTGACAGTGCATTATTGGTCGTATGGTGAATAGTTTATGTAAGTTGTTACCTATGGTTGATAGTTATTCGTATGAACGATTGTGTTTAACATTTATTTAGAGTGCTGTTAAACTCACTCATTATCCTCTTTTTCTATTCATATTATAATCTCACTCGTCATAAAGATTAAAATATTAAAATATTATTTACCACTAACCATTATTCTTAAAATAACCCCTAATATATTTAAATTCTTTTTAAAATTTCAAAAGAATTATTGTTAAAAAGAACTATTGATCCCTGGTACTCGCGGTCGAAGGGAGCAAAATGGGTGGGGGGCAAAGAAAGAGAAGCAGAAGAGTAGAGTTTGCTTATTTTGGAGGAGTAGCCAAATTTGTCAACTCAATCGACTACACCAACTTGAAGCTTGATTTTGTCTATGTGGCTCATCAAAAGGAGTTTGTTGATGCTCTAAGTTTGAATAAATCGTCATTGTCTACAACGAGGGAGTGGACTAAACCTCATAATGGGCTAGCAATAATGTGATTCAAATTTACATTTTGTGATAATTAAACATAAGACCTCTCACTTACATGTGAAGAGGAATACCACTAAAATGTAGTATTAAGTGGTAGAGATGCTTTAAGTTAATTGCATTCATCATAGGTGGCAAATCAACTCATTGTTGTTAATGGATAACCAATAAGACTCATCTAATTAGATTTAGCTATTACACCATCATTGTCACTATCACTCTCATCATCTCACGGTGAAATCAAACTAAATGGGTTTTAATGGTTACCCATTAACAACTCAATAGATTGATTTGCCACCTCTATTATCCATTATCGCTTATGATGAGTTTGAGTGTTAATTTTTTGCATCGAGTTTGAGTGTTAATTTTTTGACAATTCATGTGAAGAAAACTAACAAAATATATTTCATGATAGAGTTAAGTGTGAATGCTTTAAGGGATCAAATAACCAAATTAAAAATCCAGAAAATGAATCACAAGCTCACAAGTAAAATTTCTCCTTGTAGTAAAAATACTAATTTTGTTAACGCGTCTCAAATGATATGAATCAACGAGGTCGATTGTGGATATGATTTTACTAAACGAATTGTGCTCCCCAGATGGTATTTCGGCTAAGACTTCATGCCTCTCTTGTTTTTTTAAAGTGTGGGTTGGGCTACATTCCATGTTAACCTAGGCGGAGGTCTTTCCCCGCACTCAACGTAAATTCGATTGTTTTGATTCTGGTGGAGTAAGCATAATTAGGACATGGAATAATTGAACCACATCATCAAATATTTTGCCTTCTTTTGGTGAATGTCTTATGTTGAGAGCATTTTGTTGGTACGAAATATAAAAGCAAGTTTCCCCCAACTGTAGCTTCGCTTTAATCATACATTCATAGTACGCGCTACTGAGAGTCTGCGTCCCAGCTCTCACTCATCAACGATCAATCATTTCGGGAAAAATATCCTATGTTTCCAAGCTACACCCACCGTCGGATCAAATCGCAACGGACGGTGGCACGCACTGCAAATTGACGGACACGTGGCAGATGGGGGCTGGGGTTGGGTGGGGGTGGAACGGCGAGACGATGGGAATATGGGTACAGTACAGCTTTGGACTGAATTGGACGTATCAGGGGATACCGGGTGTAGCCGGTAAAAGGAGTCGCAGTCATGGTGGTGGGGGTCGTGGGGTAGTGGTTAGTCGAATTTACCAGATTTAGAAAATATGTTTACGAAAATTTTTAAGGTAAGAGGTTTGCCTGAATAGGAAGTGTACTAATAATTGTTTGGCTGAATAAAGCCTCTCTCTCTCTCTCTCTCTCTCTCTCTCTCTCTTCTTACTCATTTTGTTTTTATTCTTGCTTTATTTACTGCTTTTCTTTCGACCGCTATGTTTTGTGCTTGCTGGTCAATTTTCTTATATTAAATATATATTATATTTGACTGTCAGATAATAATTGTATTATATATATATATGTAAGTATTATAATCAATTTTAACAAAAAATAATTCACCAGTCTATTTTTCTTTCTTAAAAAAATAAAAATAATAGAACAACCTAATTTGTAGCAAATTTTATTTATGAGCTAGTGTGAGCCCATGATTTTTGCCCCTTACAAGTGGCACTCTAAATGGCGAGAATGACCAAAATGACCACTATGCATCGCACTCAGACAATCCGAATCAGGAGAGAGGTCTAGTCTGATTGGAGTAAGCTACTTTAATTGGCTTAGTCTAATTGGAATAAGTTACTTTGATGGGCTTTGTCAGATCGGAGTAAGCTACTCTAATCGAAGTAGTTAGTCTTCTTAGTCTAGATTGGAGTAAGCTAGCTGGATCATCGTAGCCCGACAGAGTAACTAGTTAGAACACCAAACATAATCAGACAACCATAGTCATATTACATTTAAGCCCATTATAGATATTACTTGTCCCGAAGTAAGAAAATTCTAATTCATATCAAATTGGGGTATCTTGAGGATTGGGCAACATAATCATAATCCTAACCAACAGAATCATAATCTTAGGAGGATTGAATATCTTATCCCAGATTGCCTCTTAGATACTCCTCCCAATTTATAAGGATTATTCTCCCTACAAATACTCTTAAGATCTCTAAATAAACCCTAGCTTGGGTATTCTCTACGATATCTCTAATGATCCCATAATAGGCTCATTTATCTCTTACACGTCGTAATCTACTCATAGACATATCTATGGAGATTATCCCTCTTACACATCTCGCCATAGGCTTATTTGTGAAGGATGGTTCACACTCTAGTATGCACCATAACACTCATTCTCTAAAACTACAACCATGAGTTGATTCTCCTTTATGGAGATATGTAGGCAATCTATTACATATTCATTCATAGCTCCCAAACAATCCTCGTTCACCCCTTGCCAGTGTTTATGGGAGATTCCGATCAACCATAGCTGCCGTATGCAGTTGTGAACGGAATTGGTTCCAACAGTTAGGATCTGGGACACATATTTTTTACACACGTTTTGCATGGGGCACACTTCGTAATATATTTTAGTGATCCAATCGACTATCTATTATGTCTTACTTCAAAGATCATGTTTACAAAAAATTACTCAAATTTGAAACCATATTACTATTGGATTAAATTTAGTATTTCTTTGTAGAACAATGTTTGTCCATGATCTTCACTACAAATGGATTTTTAATGGCTTGGATTTGTTTAATTTTTTGAAGGATGATCTATGAATGATGTACTAAAATATAGACAGTTTGTATCATTGAAATACATTACTAAGTGGGCTCTACAAAATGGATGTCAAAATGTGTGCCACAAGAGTCTGTCCCTAAATTCTAACCTTTTTTTTTAATATTGCCGATTATTTTGTATTTTTTATTGAATTTATGTGATGTGAAGACTTAAGTCACTAACCACATATCCCTCTCAGTTTTTAGCACTCGGATCGAATGAATTGAAGATGATTAAAAGACAGACAAAGAAAACAGCTACTTACTACTAAGAACTCTCTCAATTTTTGTTTTTCTATCTCATAATGTTTTACTTAAGCATCGAAGGCCCTTCGGTTTGGCGGACAACACACCCATTTTTTACTTCAGTTATCAGTCAATTAGGCTAATGGTGTTTGTTCTCATGTAGGTGAAATTTTGTCAAATTAGTCAAGTACGAAATTTGCATCACATCCATTATATAGTTGACCGTATTTTAACTACCTTGTTTGAATGGTATATTATTTCAATATTTTGAAGCAATTTTGTCATAATAATTATTTAGAATTTAGGCTGTAACAACCCGTCCTGGAATTTTTTTATCGTTAGTATGAAAAGACGAATTTGCCCTTGGACGTTTAATTGTGTGGTGTGGTTTAAGCCTTATTTTTGGGTCAATCATTTTAAATCCAATTTGTTTGGACCCAATAGGAAACAAGATATTTTTGTGTTGTGATTAGTTGGGTGCACTTGGACCACACAATATCACTCTCTCTCTCTCACTCCCGTACTCTCTCTCTCTCAGACACACACGCTCTCTCTTCTTCCTTCGTATGGACAACACCCAAAACCCATTCAAACTTCACAGATCGAGCTTGTGGTTGGTGTCTATGTGTTCCTCGCGAGCTTAGGAGTCGAACCATACCATTTTTAGGTAAGATCTCCTTCGAAATTACGTGAAAACCATGACCTCTGATTGAGTACTGTTCATGCAATCGTACAACTTTGTGTTTTTTGGGAATTTCAAGCTCACAGGGAGCTTAAGGAGGTCCTCATAAAACTCGGGGTGTTTCGTTGGGTGGTTTTGGACTTCGAAAAACGTAGAATAGAGAAGTTGCAGAGGTGGCCAGACTTTCGAGGATTCTCCGACGAGATTCTGTGGTCTTTGGAGCTCGAAATTGGTAAAATCATGTTCCTCTTGTCATAAGCTTTAAATTGGTTCAAATTTCATGCAATTTGGTGAAGAATTGACGAAGTTATAGCGTTTTAAAGATTTTTCAGTTTTCCGGCGACGGCGACTGTCGCCGGAGTTTGAAGGTTGAAGGTGACGGAATATTCAGTCAAGTCTGATGGAATATTCTGACGCCGTTGGTTAGAATTAACGGTTACCGTTAAGATTTGACGAAATATTCCCGACGTCGTTAACTGACGGCATTAACTGACGCCGTCAGTGTGCCTAGCACGTGGCCGCGCTTGGGGGCGCATCTGGCCGTGCCTTGGTCAGGGTGTGGCAGCGCGTGAGAGCTCGGAAAATATTTCTAAATATATGGCGATATTCCTGAGGTTGTGTAGATCACATTGGTATATTCAAATACCAAAATTGAGCAATGTATGAGAAGTTATTTTACGAATCTCGTTTATGTGCTTTAAATAACGTTTATTCAGTTACTTCTCATATAGGCGATACCTATCCGGAAGACGAGCGTAGCCAGGCTAGGCGCGGGGGTTATGACCCGTCTGCATATCAGTGAGTGGGCTTTTGTTTTTCTGTATATACCTATATACTTATTGTTTTTCCCAGAAAATGAATTTGAATGATTATACGATTTAAAACGACATGCAAAGTATCTGCCTATTTTATTATGCGTTAAATGTTGCATATATTTATGATTGGTGTTGCGGATGCATATGTAAGTGTCAGGTAAGTTTATTTATTAGTTATGATGAGAATGATATTGACACACCCGTACCTGAAAGTAGGGCATGCTGGCCGTCACGTGAGTGTGACGTAGCCATGTACGTTGTGCGGAAGCGAAGATCGATAACGAAGTACGAATAAATTCAAATCGAATTCTAGCAACCTAAAAAGGAATGTGTGCTAGAGATATTACAATACTTATACATATTCATAGCGTACTAAGTCAGTGCAGTCAAGCATGAAAAAAAAAGAGTTTAATTACACCATCGGTGCCCTACATGTGATAAATCTGTCAGAAAGCCAGAAATCCTCGAAGTGCCAAACTCGTACCTCAAGCTATCTTGAACCTGGAGGGGCGAAAAACAAAGGGAGTGGGTCAACAAAAACAATTATTTTCAAAATCAATCTTTTCTCAAAAGTCTAGCCCTTCTTCGTAAAACCTGTATAGTTCCCAGAAAATAATACGTACATATATATCTCAAACTTTCTCGGCATAAAACGTTTTTAAAGTATTTCAAAGTATGTCGTGCAATGCAATTCAATGCCATCTGAAACTCATAAGTAATGCCATGCTATGCATTTCAACAATCATATCGCTAACATATGTCATCTCAGCCCTCGGCTGTAATTATAGCTCATAACATCTCAATCTCATAATCATAACTACGCTGCAATTATAGCTCATATCATCATCATCATCACTGTATCAATAATAAATGCTCTAGTGCTACAATCACGTGAAGACTGTGCGTATGAACGCGGGTCACCTACATGTCGTACCCACTCAAAAGTGGTCTATACGACAAGATTGTGCACCTACTTGGATCCAAGGCGAGCATGCGGTGCGGGAGGTGAACGACACGTGAAAGACTATGCCCCTATCTCTGGGCGTGAGCACTAATAGTATGTACAGGTCTATGAGCTAACAATTCATGATATCTCATCATTTCACATCATATCTCATCGCTATTCGTTCTCAACTATGCATGTACCTACCTGGTACTTACCTGGCGTCTTCGGCACCAACATATGAATGAAACGTATAATTAAATACTCATGCATCAAAATCAAGTAATATGCAAGTCGATAAAACGTATTTTCCATTTCAAAAGTGATTCTGGGAAATCATTAAATATATATAGGTTATACGGAAAATAATACTGCCCACTCACTGATAGATCGCTGGATCGTAGCCCCCGCGTCGTGCCTGGCTACGGTCGTCCTCAGAATACGTTTCACCTATATGAGAAATTACTAAAAATACGTCATTTAAGCACATACACGCAAATACGGGAATAACTTCTCATACATAGCTCAATTTTGGCATATGAATATACCAACGCGACCTACACGACGTCACGGACATCGTGATATTTTTAGAAACATTTTAGGAGCCTACACGCGCCCCCACACGCTAGGAATGCCACGGGGCTACGCGCCCCCCACGCGCGGCGCGTGCACCCCACGGGTCGTCCCCAAGCTCCCTCGCCGAACTGGTTTTTCCGGTGACCTGAAAACTTCCGTGTGTGATTTCTCACTCATTTCTCAACCATTCTTCATGAAATTTTCACCAAAATGCTCTAAATTGAGAGTAGAACAAGTCTATACCTTCAAAAACTTCGAAAACCAACGAGAATCTCGTCGGAAAATCTCCAAGTTTCGGCCTCTCCTTGTTCTCGACGATCCCGACGTCAAAGCTTGTCAAACGAACGTCTCCGAGCCTCTAGAGGACCCAACAAACACTTCTGTGATCTCAGATTCTCCTAAAACGCAACGTATAAAAAGTTGATGAATAGTGCCAAACATAAACCTTGAGTTTTGGACGTGAAATCGTCGTAGTTCTTACCTGAAAATGGTATGGTTGAGTTCGTATGGACTTCACGAGTCTGAATATATAATTTGTTTCGTCGATCTACAAGTTTTTGGATGGGTTGTGTGTTTTGCCGTGTGTATGAAGAGGAGAGAGAGATATAGCGTCGAGAGGTAGAGAGAGAGAGGATGTCTGAGTGTGATTGAGGGCAGAGAGAGAATGTGTTGGTGGTGAGTGTGTGGACTAAGACCACCAATCACAATTATTTTTCCACTTTTTCATTGGCCCCTAATAACTAGGATAATTATATAATTGGCCCAAAATTATTAATCTCATGCATAAACGTTCGCCCGAACTCAAGGGCATAATAGTCATTTCATAACGTCGAAATAAAAATTCCGGGACGGGTTGTTACAGATATGATATGATGATAGCTCATAAACCTGCATCTTGATATTAGTGTTCCCGCCCAGAGTTAGGGCACAGTCCTTCACGTGATGTTCACCTCCCGCACCGTATACTTGCCTTGGATCCAAGTTAAGTGCATAGTCCTTTCGTATAGACCACTTCGACTCATAGGTGACCCGCGATTATTCGCACAGTCTTCATGTGATCGTAGTACTAGAGTATATTTATTATATATTTAGTTATGTTGTGCAGACCACTAGAGGTGGTGCTGACTTGTGTGCAGGGCATATGTTATATGATTGAGATTGATATGAGCTATAGATTCAGCCGATGGCTGATTTGATTACCTGGCATTCATTCATACTCACACCGAGTTACGATTAGCATTCAGTGGAGATACTTTGGCATGGCATATTTTCCTGGCATGATTTTGAGATATATATGTATATGAGTATAAACTTTATTTCTGGAAAATTATACAGGTTTTACAGAGAGGGGTTATAACTTTGAGAAATGAAATGATTTTGAAAAGCTTTGTTTTTGCCCACTCACACTTTTATTTTTCGCCCCTCCAGGTTCTAGGTAGTGTTCCTTGGTGGCTATGAGAATTCCAGCGGAAGTTCTGACAGACCACTCCTTATGTAGGACACCTTTTGGTGTTATGTGAACTTATTACTTTTCTGCTTGACTGTACTTAGATTATTTATGCTCTGGTTATGTAAACGCACTTAATTTCTGCACTAGCACGTTATCTTAGCTTGGACTGCTAGTTGTTGATTTTAATTCGTTCGTATTCCTCTAATTAATCTTGCTTCCGCACTATGCACATGGTTACGTCACGCTCACGTAACGGCCAGCGTGCCTCGATTTAAGTCGGGGGTGTGTCATAGGCTAGGTTAAAGTAAGACAAAGATTACAAGAAAAAAAAGTATATATGTAATAAATTGACCAATATTTTTGCCAAAATAAAAAAAAAAATCTTTTTCGTCACTTTACATAGTCACAATAGTTTTATATAAGGACATGACATGCGTTCTCCCATGAGGAAATGCACATTATCTCACTTCTTTTGAATAATGTTTATTCACCATATAACGTTGTTCTATTTCTTAATTTTTCGTTGAAGACAAAAAAATCATTCAAGTTGAAGATTGTTTAGTTATCCAAAGATATAGAACAAATAGGAGGTGTGATTATCAAGTAACATATTCATGATGAACCATTCATTTATTTAATACATATGGATGACTAAACGATCCCTGATTCGAATAATTTTTTTTTTGTAGGGACGATCTTCAAATGAATATATTGAATAGTCCTGAATATAAAAATTATATGGTGAATAAACATTATTCTAAAGAAGTGGAATATTGCATTCTACCATGGGGGAATATAAGTATTATTCTTTGAATAATAGTTTACCAAACACTCCAACACTCTAATTAATTTTTTTTATCAAAGCAATTTTACAACTATAACTTACTAAACACTTAAAAACTTTTTTCACAGCTATTTATTCTCATAACACAACCACTAGCCCTAAGTAACATTTTTCTTTTGATATACAGGTAGACTATGTATATAATAAAGGCCTACATTTTATTAGTGAGCATTTTTATTTTGTGTGTCCAAATAATTTAAAGTAATCAAATTATTAACAAACACATAGTTGACTCTTTAACTATAATAATGTTGCATTCCTCAATAAGGGAATGTATATATCCTATTCTTGTGAATAATTTTCTTTCACGGTATAAGTTTTATAATCGAAATCGTTCAAGCGCTTAACTTTATTCGACGATCATTCATACAAAAAAATATTTTGAATCAAAGGTGTGCATTCCAATTTAAATGTATGGAACAAATCAACGGTGTAAGTGCTAAGTAATATATTCATAATGAACCGTCCATTCATTTGATATATTTGAATGATTAAATGATCTCTGATTCTAATGATGTTTTAATAAGAATAATCCCAAGGAGGATGCAAGTAGCATTATCCCCTTAACTAATCCTTGATTAAAATATTGTTGATCCTTTTTCTTCCAACCAGTTATTAAACACAGACCACTCAAATATACAGATATGCGCATAAATTAGGTCTTATTTTGTTAATTGGTTGGCAGATGTGTTGGGTTTCCACGTCATAAACGATAAGACTTGTTGAGTTGTTTTCCTTTTCATTATTGGAAGGAATTATGAGTGCCACTCGCCCAAATAGTTTCATCCACTACCTCTTCATCCCTTCAGTAAAATCATTATTAGGTTATGGGAACATAGAAATTACTTTGGTCTTCAATTAAATGGAATGATAATTTTTCCTTTAATCAATAAAATGATTTAGACGATGCAAAAGTTGCTTCTTAATTAAGTCGCGATGAAGGTTTGATTAAAAAGAAACTATTTAAGAAGCAGGGCAGAATATTTAATTAAAGCGCAGAATCTCAAAAAAGACGAATAAACAAAGTGAACAAAGAGATCAATCTCTGCACACTTAAGTCATACTCGTATTATGTCATGTGACCTAATATTAGTTGACACTGATACTATAAGATGTGAACATATGGTGCAAAAATCATGCATCTTGGAAAATGAAACTACGTACCAAACAAAAGTTCAATGCACGTGATCAAATACGTGTTTGCATTTGATGGATAAGCATTAGGGTTTGGGCATGCATGCAAAATACTTTCTGGTAAAAAGCAAGCAAAATGGACAAAGATGTGTTAGTTGAAACTAATCATTTAGGTTATAAAGATGTTCACACGAACTTCTTCTTTTTAAGGTATAAACTCATTGAATTTTTACGAAAAGGCGAAAAGGGATTAGAAAAAACATGATGTTAATTATTAGTTAATTTTGAATTTAATCGATCGAACTCTCGAGAGACGAGTTTGAATATTTCTAGATTTGATGTTTCCTACATCTGCTTCTGCTATATCTGTCTGTGGAGGCAATTAGGTAGGGAGGGGACCTGTCTAGGTCTTCTTAGAAAAGAAAGATCACCACCACATAACATATAGTCAATATTTGCGTCGCAGGTGGAGTGTGGAGTGTATGGTTTCCTAAGCAACGTGGTCGTTTGTTATCATAAGAAACTTTCGAATATTATATGTCATTTTTCTCGTGCTTTCTATGAGGAAGCCAACAATCAAATAGATTGCTCACCCTCACTCACTAGATCTCTCCATCTCTTTGTTTCTTCTCTTCCTCGATCTAATCGGTCAGTGGCTAACCTGATTTTGTTAGGTAAAGAAATAATGTTGATTTTTTTCTTTACTAAGATCATTTTAGCTCAATCATCATCTGATTAGGTTAGGTTACGTGAACAAAGAAATAGATAAAAATATATATATAATCGGTGTAATAAGTTATACTGATAGATATTATCTTTAATATTATTGCTAATACAAATATAAAGGACAACTAATGATGTGTAGGTTGAAAAAGTCTTGACAAAGCTTTAACGAGGTCATACATGTGTGATATCCTTCAGTACAGTTGTTCTACATAATGTCCGATATCCTTGTAAATGTCGATGCCACAATAACTCTATTTCAAGGAAACTGTTGAGAATGAATCTCATATTGATGAGAAGGTGGATTTTGCATGTAGTTATAAAAGATTGGGCTACTTTACATGTTGCAAATCAGTTTTATGATAGAACCTTAACTTTCTTCAAAAACAATATATAGAAAACAAGAGAAAATGATCCATTGGTCCACATAATTAAAAAAAAGATTTCCCTAAAGTGTGTTTATCTCTGTCACATTATTGACCTATGAGATTATCATCTTATTAAATTACATTTGGCACAACGCGTGGTTATTAAAGAGAAACTTATACATGACATTATATTATTTGACTTAAACCTCTCAATTGGAGACACCTCTTATTTTTTCTGGTAATTTTCTTTCTTTCAACTTTGAGACTCGAAGAACTCAGGAATAAACTTACAAGCATTACTAATTCCCAGGTGTACTTGGTAGACAATTACCATAAAACATATATTTTGTTCTTTGTGCAACTCTGCACTTTTCCGCTCCACTCTATAGCATGCCCCAATTTGTTAGGTACAAGCAGGTTACTCTCGTAATTCAACACACACTACGAGGGTTATGTAAAAAGTGAAAATGAGTGTGTATATAACACTATTTCTATTCTGTGAGAAAATATCCCTACAAATCTGTCCAAGCAAGGTATATCAGCCAAAGATCCGGACAATAAAGGGAGGATCGATGAAAATCCGGCCAGAGTCACCCGAAATCCGGCTAAGACGAACCAAAGGAGCAGCGAGAGACAGAGAGGGGAAAGGACTGAATAAAATTACATAATAATTGGTGCTTTGTTGTTGCCTATGGAGAATATGTACGTGTTTGTCCTGGTTGGGCTTTTGGGATGGTAAAGGATATACTTGGAATTCAAAACATTGCGAAGTGCTGTTGCAGCAAAATCAAACTATTTTTTATTTTTGCATGGAGAAAATTCCAACCGTTGGATTATTCAGTCACGTGATGGGCATACATATGTATTTGATTAAGGTTTTTTTAACAAACAGTATTATTTAGGATAGTTCAACAATAATGTGGTTCAAATTCGTTTTTAACAAAAATCAAATTTAAAATCTCTCACGTCTAACAAAATCTATCATTTGTCAAAAAAAAATTTCCATATTTTGTCAAAGTATATCCAACTAATGAAAAATCGTTTCGTCATCTAATAATAAAATTTTAGATATGTTGTAGGCATAATTTACTGAACAATTATGGTGGCCATAGAGAGAGGGGTTAGAGAGAAGAAGAGAGAGATGTGTAATTATGAGGTGTGTTTGATTCACCCCATTGTGTCTCTATTTATAGTAGTAGAAAGGGCAAACCCTTTCCCATAAGGATTACAATACTTAATAAGTAATCTACTCCTAATAGGAATATAAGATACATTCCTAATCTACTAGGATTTACACAATCACATTCCTATTCTAAATAGGACTGCTACACAATCACATTCCTATTCTAAATAGGACTGCAACAAGATAAATATATAAATCTAATATTTGATAAACACTGGATTCTCACATTATTAACTAAATAACTAATTAATTACAAAAAAAAACTTCGACTAATTGTTTGCATGAATGACCCTTGAAGAATGACCTCAAAGATGAGAATGAGGATCTTCTCCGCATCCTCTTTGTGAGGATCCAGGGGATCCTTTAATCGTGTTCGTTCATCGTAAATTGTGCGGCCAGTTTTCATTAGGGTACTATTTGTATTCAATTTTAAATAAAAATCCAAAAACACATGCTTAAGCTCTCTTTTGCTTCTTATAGTTTACTCCAAGTTTCGTTTCAAGTTATCTAGCTTAGAATCTTCTCTCTTTTTTTTCTTGTAAAAAAAGTACACTAGCTGATGGTTTTGTCAAGGTAGTCTACCTTTTTGAAGGTTGGAAAAATTTATAGAGACATTTCAGCCTATCTCTGGTCACCATCTACCTTTGAATCTTTTGATTGTGCCAATTTTTTAACATTGTGTTTGCAATTCAAGGACATGTCTCGATTTATGTTCATTTTCTTGGCATGGAAGTGAATTTCATTCATTTTAAGATGGATTAACCGCATCTTCTTCTATCACTACGCTATTTTTAGAGAATCATAATACAAATGCTTGAATTTTTTTTTTCAAGTATTTAACCACTTATTTCATGACACATTGTACGGGACTGTGTTCCGGGCAGAATGAAAAATTTCTTCCAAAATATAGCTTTTCTTTTGGATGATGGTCACAATTAATTATCATTTTGTTTTAGGTTGTCGTAAGACTAATCTCAAAACATGCCACTTACAAAAAAGAAAAGCAGAAATACCTTTTCCTGCATTACAAGCAATGTTCTAAAAATCCCCGCCTAGCGCCGCCTAGCACCGCCTAGGCGCTAGGCGGTTGGCCACCGTCTCGATTAATGCCTAGGCGTTTAGAAATTAAGAAAGGGCGCCTAGACCGACTATGGCACCTGCCTAGCCTGCCCAGACCGGTCTAGACACCCGCCTAGGTTGCGACTCACTTAGACAGAAAATAGATAACTTTTATTTTGCATTTTATTTTTTCAATAAATTGTAAGAGACTTGTTGAATACTTAATAGGAACACACATTATATACTTGTTCGCCATATTTTCATTATGTTTCAATAACTCATAATATATATGTCATTCTATTTTGTAGTTTATGATGAAATCATATATATTTTAAGTACAAAACAAATACTTATTTACACAATATATATATATATTTAATTAAATCCGCCTAATCCGCCTAGACCCCGCCTAGCTGCCTTGGTGCTAGGCCCCAACCCGCCATCCGACTAGCGCCTAGCGTCTTTTAGAACCTTGATTACAAGTACCTTTCTTAATTAAGTAAGTTAGAACCTTGATTACAAGTACCTTTCTTAATTAAGTAAGTTGCATTGTAATTACAAAAAACTTTGTGAAATTAAATTGTATCCGTTTCAAGTTGGGCCATTATCGAATAAATATTTCCCAACATAGGATGTCAAATGCTCAATGACTCATAAGTTTTGTCAAGAAGTTTTCATCAACGCACCAAAAAATTGTCCACAAGTGACTTCGAATACAAAGGGTGGCTTTTGCAACACTTATCCCTCCATTGCAGGATTTAATTATACTGTACAGATGCGGTGTTTGCACAAGAGAAATGGATTTCTTCACACGCCTCTTCTCATTCTACACATCCTTGCTTAACTTTGTTTTTTCATTCTCCATTTATTTTATAAATTTGAATGTCATAAACAAAGATTGGTGAAGATGGGTGTATAGAGGAGAAAATGATGCGTGAAAATCACAACCTTGCACAACACCCATTTACCCATTAGCTGACGTTATGAACAGTATAAGATACTAATATAGGTGGTTTGCCAAGTGCTCGTTTGATAATAATTCAGTTTTTAGTTTTTATTTTCAATTGTTTTTCTTGTTTTTCCCAATGCTAAATGGATGAGGATGTACATATTCTTTAAGGGGAAGGATTCTTTTTTCTTTTTTTTTGAAAAATAGGGATTAGTTGTGGAGTCTACATCACATCGAACTTTAATGATCTGAACCTTCTACTTTTCAAGTTGAACCTTATAGATCACCCTTGAAAAATTATTAGCCAAGTCGGAAATATTTGAGGTGTCTAATTGAGTTCAAAGAAATTAATGAATACTATGTTCTAAGAAACTTTTAACATTCCTAATGACAATTAAATGGGCAATTGGTTTCGTGTTGAATTAAATTTTTGTATAGATGATCTATGATCGACAGTGGCGAAGTCAAAAATCGAAACTAGGAGGGGCCTCTAAGCCATATGCAAGAAATTGACAAAAACTAATATAACTAATGAAAATAAAGGTTCATTTTTTGCAGGGGAATGTAAAATTTTAATCAAAAGAGTGTAAAATTTTAATCAAAAGAGAGTAATAAAGTCACAATTTTTTCTTCAAATAATTATATCATAAACACCGAACTCCTTTATAAGTTCCTACATTGAAGTTGAACAACAATTAATATTCATGGCTCAAAACTGCGGCCATGGAAATTATCTTTCAAGATACATTCTTCTTCTATTCAATAAATGTGTGTTTCATTATAAAACAACACTCTGTCACGCAAAGGAAGACAAGTTGATATAAGGCTTTGGTTTCATAACAATAATATTGTGTTAACTCGTATAGTAAAGTCGAAAAATGCAGAGTATCCAACCAAAATGATACAAAGAGAAGCTAAAAAGGGAAAAATTTAGGGTAGGCCCGGACCTCCCCTGGTCTTCAAGTGGCTCCGCCACTGATGATCGAGACTTAGAAAATAGACTGTTCGGATAGTTGAAGTTTGATGTGGAATGAGTCTCATAACTAATCTCATTTTTTGAAAAAGGAAAAAAAAAATATTTCCCTTAAGGAGCCTGTGTGGATGTACATGGAAAAGTAAGAGCTGAAGTATGGTGAATGAAGAGTAAAGGGAAGGAGGAAAAGGAAAAGTAAGGGCTGAAGCATGGTGAATGAAGAGTAAAGGGAAGAGGAGAAGAAGTGAAAGAGAATCTCAGAAACAAAAATTAGGAAGAAAGAAAAAATGGTTTGTCAGTTTTCAAGTTTGTGCACCATTTTATGTTCATTTCAATGATTTCCCTTTTATTCATGTTTATTCGTTCATGTCGAAGGTCTACTTTCAATAACACAAATATTGTCCTTAATTTGATAATTACTGCCGCACAATCCATCAGGTGTGAGTTTTATCACAAAAGATCTCAGTATTAGTTAAAATAAATTTAGGATATATAAACTTTTCTTTTCTCAAAATATAGTCAATGTGAAATATTTCAACAATTACATGCCCATTAGACTTCGTTAGTGGTCTCACCGTCCTCACCAAAAACCAATTGTCCCTGCGTTTTTCAATCACCAAGAGTCTTTGAGTGGAATAGGAGCAAAATTTACTCGTTATCTTTTATCATGATGCATCACAACACTAATTTTGAAATCATCCAAACTTTTACGAAATTATGTTTCTCAAAGAATTGCTCTAGCTATCTCTTAATCTAATTTTTTTTGAAGACCAGATAATAAAATGCATGGTATCACATTCGTAAGAATCGTCAATGTATTTAAGTTATTAATATGCAACGTACAAAAATGTGTATCCCCACTCTACATGATATTGAGTGTGCTTCAAAAGTTTCGTATCCAAAACATGTGATTCGCGGTGCAATAAACAATAACTAATAATGTAAATTAATCAACAATATCAACATTCAGGGCCGGCACTGAGGGTAGCCGGAGTAGGCGCTCGCCTAGGGCCCCCACTTCGGAAGGGCCCCCAATTTTTAGGCTGACCTAGGTAGGTCTAGACGGGGATGGACAGAAGCTATGTGATCATATATGTAAACGCCGGAATTTAGAAATCTTTTGTTGCAGGGTCGGCCTCACTCGAGAAAGAAGACAACCCTATTCCTAACATCATTTTAATTGCACAATTTTACTTAAGATGATCCCACTATTTTTTTTATAGCTGCACATCTTCTCCTTTTTAAATAGTCTCCACCATCTTATTTTTACTTTTTTGCTTCTTTCTTAAATATCACCTTTATGTTTATTTTTAAGGAAAACTAATAAAAATGACTTGAAAACTTTGAGTTTTAATAATAAGAACAAAATAAAGGGTAAAGTGAATAGTACCAGGATTGACTTTTTAGTGTAAAAATATGGTTTTCCATTAAAATAAACAGTACCGAGAGCTTTTCGTTAAAGTTATTTTTATGGGATTTTATTACCATATTTTAAGATCACACCACATATATCTTTATTATGTACCTAAAAGGCTAAAACTAACATTTTTGAAAAATGACATTATTTCATGTCCAAATTAATTAGTTTATATAATATATAATAAATTATTTAAATCTGCATCGTCCGTCTAGACGCGTATACAAAAATTACTATCATCTTCACGCTAGTGTTTTCTCTAACTATAAGATGTTGTCTCTGTAATTCAATCATTCATTCATTTATTGAATGTAATAAGTAACGTTGTAACAATAGAAGAATGATTGGAATTTGGCGTGCTGGGTAGGAACTTCTCTTTCCGTTTGAATTGGTTGAAAAATTAGATTATGTAAACCTAATAAGTGCATTTGCATCTAAAAACGCGAGACGAGTAATATTCGAGTAATATTTGTATATCTTTCTTTTTTCAATATTAATTTTTAAAAATATTTGATGTAGAAATAGACTTTTTATGTATTTAGTAATATTTTTTTTACACGTATCAATGTACAAATGATCGGAAGTCAGAGAACTCTAAGGTCTTACTTTGAAGACTCTCTAAGGGTCCCCAAATTCTCAGGGCCGGCCCTGTCAACATTTAGCATACATTAGAACAACTTTTACTCTAATTAAACATGTAACACATAATAATCGAATCCCATGTGCATAATCATGGCAAGAGATTGATGAACAAAAGCACACATAGTAAAAGTCTACATATTTACCATTTACCATTTATTATTTACTATTTACTTGAGGTCGGCAACGGGCAATGGATGGTTGGTTTAAACTCATAGACGGGTGTTCCCATGTAGCTTGAGTCGCTAGACCCCAGAGGGAGTAAAAAATCTCTTTGCGACGTCAAAGTGACCGGGCAACGATGTAACCGGTTGCTAAAAAAATAGGAAAAATGTTCCCTCACCCGTTTAAGAGATTTTTTAATATAACCAGTATACGAAATAGTACACTACTACGTATAAGTGAGATATATGTGCAAAAAAAAAAATTTATAAAATAAAATTTCTTCCTACTCTTATTAAAACACGTAGTATATTACTTTTGTTTCTGTCACAATTAAAAATTTCTCCCGACATCCCACTTCTCTCTCTCCTCCCTCTCTTTCTCTCTCCTCCCTCTGAGAGCCTATGATATTATATATCCTATGACTCTGACTCCATGGCTTATGGTTACGGAATCACAGCACACACAGCTCAAACGACGCCATTGAGATTTCCACTCTCAACCACCCCTCGCCGCCGACTAAGTGCAAATTACTAACTCACTTTCTTAGGAAACGACGACGTTTCCAGCCTCTTGCTTTGCTTTCTCCGGCCATCGCCGACGCACCGTCTGGTCTTCCTATATTTCACGTTTGAGCTCTGATCATGTGCTTCTCGGTGTATTGTAGTGGTGTCTGATTCGGTTGATCTACGCCGTCCGGTTGGATCCGGTGATCGACGGTCAGCTGAGTGGGGAGAGCTGAAAGTGTAGGAGCCGGAGCTGAATTTGGGAGGAATATATTTGAAAAAAAAAAAAACAAAAAAAAGGAGCTATGTTGGATCTTAATCTGAACGTCGTCGTTTCGGGGCAAAACGACGTCGAATCGTGCGGCACCCAAATGGACGAGTCGGGGACGTCCAACTCGTCCGTTGTCAATGCCGACGCGTCCAGCATCAACGACGATTCGTGCTCCACACGCGCCGCCAGAAATGACGCCGTCACGATCTTCAACTTCGGTATTCTCAAGGTCAGGGGAGGAGAAGAAGAGGAAGACGATGACATCGTCGTGACCAAGGAACTGTTTCCTGTCACCGGAGGCTTGAACAATTGGCCAGGGCAGGGGGAGTCCTCTTCATCATCGCCGTTGGTGAGGAAGAATCTGATGGAGCTTGGGTTCACTCGTGGCAGCGCCGGAGAGGTCAGGTTGGTTCAACAGAAGCAACCACCACAACCAGCTGCGCCGCCGCCGCAGCAGCAGGCGAAGAAGAGCAGGAGAGGGCCGAGGTCTCGGAGCTCTCAGTACAGAGGGGTCACCTTCTACAGAAGAACTGGTAGATGGGAATCGCACATTTGGTTAGTCCAGTTTTGATTTACTCGATTTGGGTTACTAAGTTTGATTTAACTTTTGATGGGTTATTTTCGTTTGAGTTGATTTTTTGAATTTGAATGCAAGATTCAAACGCATCCGTCCCAATTTGGTATTAATCCCATTTTTTAAATTTTGACTGGGGTGCAGGGACTGTGGGAAACAAGTGTATTTGGGTATGGATTTTTGACCTTGTCTATTTGATTGACTTGGATTAGTGTTAATTAATCTAGTTATTTGTCATGATTTACTATTTGGAAAGCTTTTGATGAAAATTAAGTGTTGGGTTTTGACATATAGGTGGATTTGACACTGCTCATGCTGCGGCTAGGTAAAAAGACTTGCTCCGTTATTTTGCTTGGATTTTCGTACTGTTTGGGAATTTAGATAATTTGATTATTGTGGGAACTGTATGTACTATTGTTCTTAAATTGGGTATGCTGAATTTAGAGCTTACGACCGCGCTGCGATTAAGTTCAGAGGAGTTGATGCTGATATCAATTACAACCTCAGTGATTATGAGGATGATCTGAAACAGGTTGGATGATGCATATGTTTCTTCGTTAACCTAGTCTTGATTAAATACAAATGGGGAGTGGGATCGGGTTTTAATCTTTCTTTTTTTATTCTTCTAATGAATGAGCAGATGAAGAATTTGACCAAGGAAGAATTTGTACACATACTGCGTCGGCAGAGTACTGGCTTCTCGAGGGGCAGCTCCAGATATAGAGGGGTTACTCTGCACAAATGTGGTCGATGGGAAGCTCGAATGGGACAGTTCCTCGGAAAAAAGTGAGGAATTATTTTTGTCGAGTTTTCAATTTTCTACTGTTTGGTTTGGGTGTAACCCACATAAGTATAGTGGCTTGGTTTTGAACTTTGAACTGAGAATTGATTTTGGATTAATTCTCAATCCGTTGTCAGTCTTCTCTTTTTGTTGTCTGAAAAACAAGTCCCTAGTGTGTATTTCTAAGAAAAAAATAAATGTGTTGTGGGGACGGTGGTTTCATCGTGGAGGTTACAATGCTTGCATGCAGGTATATATATCTTGGGCTATTCGACAGTGAAGTAGAAGCTGCAAGGTCCTAATGTCATGAATTACACTCTACCTGATTGAATTTATTACCCTGAATTCTCAACCTCATTAGGTTTCCATCCAACACATCTCTCCCTTTTGCTTTTTCTGGAAATTAGGGCTTATGACAAGACAGCGATAAAATATAATGGAAGGGAAGCGGTCACCAACTTTGAGCCAAGCACATATGAAGGGGAGACGATGTCTGAGGCTGGTAATGAAGGTATAGTTTTACAAGTAATTTTCTAGTTGAGTCATTGCCGTCAGAAAAAGTTCAAGAAATTTGTCTTCATAGGATTGTACTTTATTTTTTTTGTTCCTACAATGCAGATGGCAATCACAATCTTGATCTAAATTTGGGGATATATCCCCCCTCATTTGGCACGGGTCAAAAAGAAGTCGAAGGGCGTCTGCAGTTCCACTCTGGACCTTTTGACATGCACAATGGAAAAAGGGTAACATATAATTAGTTTGATACTTATCAGTTCCTTTAGAGATAGTTTCATCTTGAGAAGCCCCAAGTTTCATAAACTTATTGAAAGGTCAGCCCTCTTGAAGGTTTTCCTAATGTTTTGGCTGGAAGGTTTTAAGGGTTCAGACAGTAAAATATCCTGTTGCTTATCTTAACATTTTGAAACTCACTCGTATGAACTTGCAAAGTGAAAGAGGAGCTAATATAGAGTTCATCTGTTTTCTTTTTCGTAGCTTTCAAAATAAAATTAACGTGTTTCAGTCTCTCTCTCTCTCTCTCTCTCTCTCTCTCTCTCGGTGCTAAAACTAAACACTCTCTTCTGACTGCAGATGGAGCCTTTTAAAGGGCCAGTAATGACATCAGATCACCATCCACCAATGTGGAACGGTGTATATCCTAGTTACTTTTCTAATCAGGTGAGTTTAAATGCTTGATATATAATGACACAACTTGAGTCCAATTCTATTAGCTTTACGACTTTGTTTTAATCCTTGGACCCTACGAGTACCCTTTTTTCAATAACCATCATAGTTCAGCCTGTACGCACAATGTCATGTTGGTAGGTGAACCTAACTTATGAAGTTACCAGAGAACACAACTTTGTAGCTAAAGAGATGTTAAATAATAACATGGCTAGACTCGTCCTGTTGTAACTGTTCGTAGTTTCGTGGTTTATACAATATCAAAAACTTGGTATACTTACAAATGCTGAACTGTCTTAACTGGCACTGCTGGAATAAGAATCAAAACTCTGTTTCATGCAAAGAATGCCTTTTCTGGTTTAGCTCTTGTTTATGCGAGGCATGAGAGGAAGTTGCATTTCATATTTGTATGAAATCTTATAGTAAATTGGGGGAACGGGGATGAATATTTGAATTACATGAAATATGAGTATTTCTTAACGAAAAAAATTTACTCTTGAATCATATATTTGTCAGGAAAACGCAACAGAGAAGAGACTTGCATTAGGATCGCAAGGACCCCCCAACTGGGCTTGGCAAATGCACGGACAGGTTACCCCAATGCCACTGTTCTCTACTGCAGCATCATCAGGATTCTCATTTTCAGCTAACGCTCCAGCCGCTGCTGTCCACCCCTTACAACCGCCAAACCCAACAGCCCTCAATCTCTGTTTTACTTCACCAGCCGCGGCGGCCACCACTCACACATCTCAATAATAGCACCACCAAGTGAAAGCCGCGGCAGACTAAGTTCCCACCAAATTCAGAAACATGGTGGCCTTCGGATTCTTTGTATGGTCCAAATATAGATTGATACATACACTGCAAGTCGATTTCTGACTCCTTTTCCTGTCGTTGCCACACTCCGTTGGACATATCAGTACTGTTTTGTCGATTTGTATTTATTCTCAAGAAAGATTTGTAACTAACTTGAGCTCTCATGTAAAAGCATCAAGTGGTTATGGTCGGATCTCATCTATCTAAAACTACTTTTGTTCAGAAAGAAATTGTTAATAGTCAGCTCTTTTAAGGTTGTTTTAGCATATGAGCCATAATTCTCGTGTCTCGCATTTGTTCACTTGTCGCTGGTTCGGCCCCACAAAACCTCGCGACACAACTTTTGCTGGGAACAGACACTCACACGCTCTTGGAAAAGATGCGGGCGCAGTCAAAATACTGTCTGCGCCAAAAGCGTGATGAGTGTCTGTAGCAGTACAACTTAGTGATAGTTCTGTACATAATGCTTGCCAGTGGAAAGAGGAACAAAATCGAGAGAAGGAATTGTTTGTGATTGCTTTACAACGAAAGCAAAGCTTGTGACAAAGTTGACATGAAACTTCAACGCACCTTTCTGTCGGAAAGATTGTCCTTTGCATCCTTTCAAAGACCAGAATCATATACTTGCTAAACTCTTTACAATTTAGAACAATGCTTCGTTACAAGTTGAGACGTATAAATCGCAGTTAAATGTGTAAACAAAAAAGCGAATATTTGTCAAATTGTGATTTGATTGCGAGGATTGCAAGCTGTGATTTGCTTCTAAAGGTGGAGAAAAATTCATTCACCGAATCACCAGTTGTATGAAACGAGTGTCTTACTTGTGAATTTTTATCGTAAAAGTGACTCTTTTTCAAATTGAGGTATACAAAATTCTATCCACACTCAATTCTATAAATCACTTGGTGTAATCTTGAGTATGTACTATAATATTATTTAATTTACTCACCAAGCAAATAAGTAGGATTCATGTGGCAGCTTCTTCTTCTCAAGAATAAAGTTGATCATGAAAGGATAGTATCCTAATCTTGTTAAACGTTTGAAATTCAAAATATTTTTTTAAAGCTTTTTTAGTTATTTAAAAGCAATTTCCAAACAAGCTCTAAGCAGCTCATTTGTAGTCCAAAATGAATAAAATCTTCTATGATTAGTGACATTAGTCCAAGAAAAAAGAGAAACCTTTTTAATTTGTAACATGGAAAAGAAAAATTAAAATTAAACTAAAAAGAAGAAATATAAGCATATAAGATGAGACCAATAATATGTTTTTGAATGACTTTTCTGCACAATAATTTGAAGGGGAAGACCCACTTGGATGTAACCTTTTGAGGTTGTGACCGTGAGTGACAAATTATTTCATCAATATCAGATGCCATTCTCCTTCATTAGATTTTCATGTATTAATATCAAATCACACTCGTACAAACTCTCACTCATGACGCTACTGTGGCTGTCTGTGTATTCGGTTCATCTAAGCTCTTCTCATTTGATGTATTTGTCATTGTCCATCTACTTGGATTGCTTTCATTTTTGGAAGTAGATGTTAACAAGAACCTACATAGGGAGATTGATGGGTTTGAAAGCTTCCCTACTCTATTATTAACGAACAATTTTTATTCACTCTTTAATTCATCTCCTATTGATTCTATTGAGGTGGCCCGGGGCTTGGGTGGTCCATGGTTTGATGGGGAGGTCGAGCTGTTTGATTTGGATAGATTTAAATTCATTAGTGCTTTTGAGACATTGTGTTTGACAAGAGATGGAAGAAATTATACGGAACATGTTCAGTGTCACCGTGATGTTTTGATTCATAAAACACCGCGTGATGTCTCTGCTCATAATATAATGTTATGCGTAAATTTCTCTTCACATAATGTTGTACTAATATAGAAGTAGGATGCCACGATGGCAGAGTAAGATGCCATGATAGCAGTAAACCAATTTCGTTTAAGTTCCTTTGCCGATGACTTTCATAGCACTTTCATGTGTCATGGAAGTTGCTCTCTCTACGTATTGACATGGTAGATCTTGTTTATTCTATTGGGTGTTGAAATAACCCACATCGACTATATCTATGAGAAAAGAAGAGTTTAAATATCATAACCTCACTCCAACTAATATCAAGACATTTTGTGATAAAAACCTCACATCTGACGGAATGTGCATGTGGTAATTAACAAGTTCTCGACAATATTGGTGTTGTTGGAGTAGGTCTTTTGCCCGTCTCTTTGATAATTCGACATTGGGTTGTCTATGGGTTGTCTAGGAAGCTGAGTTTACACCTTTTCTTTGAAGGACGTACATACACAAAATACATTGTCATTGGTAGCGTCCCGATCTAACAATACATGCTATGTGACACATGACATCGCAATCAAGTTCTTCAATTTTTTTTGTTAAATACGTCGACATGTTAAGCCAAACAAAACCATAAAAATGTGGACATGCGAGTCACATGAGAAGACAGAGAAAACAACTGCAACTGCAGCCCCGTATACTTTGTATGTGTACTTTTGCGTTGGAAGCCCTGCCTCCACTTGTACAAGATAAGTGGTGGAGGGTTGGTAGATCTCCCTCTCCCTTGCAACCACCAAAATTGGAGTTCCAAAACTCATTATAATTTGCATTTTAGGTCTAATATTCACAATTTGTTTTGGGCATGTTAAAGAATTTTTAGAAAGGCTAAAAACGTTTTTTAATCATGGGAAGCATGTCGTTTGGCACAAAAATTAAAAAAAACATATGAATTATTAAAATGCATTAAAAAAGCACATGAGAACCATTTCGAACTACTTTTCTGAGAAGTACTTAAACATTTAATATAAAACTTTGACTTTATAAACACTTTCTGAAAACTAAAAGTGACCTTACCGTGATTGACAAAAAACGTAAAAGCGCTTTCAAATTATAGAAGCGCTTTCTGGAGAAGCACTTTCAACTGCTTTCCAAGATGCACTTGATTCTTTAATTAAAATTTCAATAATTTTCACGTTAAAGCACTTATAAGCATAAGTAATTCTTATACAAGTAATCACAAATAGACTCTTTAATATTAAGACTTAAGTGGATTAATAGTTTCCGTGATGATGGGGTATTCAGAAATAGTCCCGTAAAAAATTGTCAACAATCTTCACCACACACCACAAAAGTTTAAATCCTAACATTTTTATTACAGGGGGGCTATTCTCCGAATACTCTTTATCACCAGGAGACCATTGATCCGATTTGGCATAATCTAATTAGTTACTACAACAAGCGTTGCCTCCTACTACAACCACGGTCGAATTCTCCCATCCGTAAATTGGATTAAAATATCGCTTTCCAAACCCACCCACCCACCCTTCCCAACATCAGAGATTGGGCTAAAGGGGAGGGCGGACAATGCAAGATAGACATCAATAAAGTCGTGAAACACATGGTGGGCCAAAAAGTCCAATTGGGTTATTATGGCTCTGATTTTCCACTGGCCCACCTAAATTTGGTCGATCGGAAATGTTGGGTTCTTAAACAAACATTGAACACGTGGCACTGAACAACACAACCCAAAATTGGTGGGGACGCTGTCGATGTTGTTGTGGGCCAGAGGGGTGAGATTTCACTTTTCAAAGGGCCCCACAGCCAGCCCTAGTGTTTTCTTTACCTTCAGTAGTAATACAAAATGTAGACTTTTACAAGGAGACCAAGGAGCACATGTAATTGAGAGATTGTATACTAGTATTGATGAATGCTTGGCTACACGCCGTCATTCTTAAAATTGTTCCACCAAAGGACTCGTGTACTAGTTAGTGATGAATCTCAACGTTACACTTACACGATCGACGAGTTTGATACTTAATTATTACTGATACTAGCAAACGACGAGCTTGATACTATAATTCTTTTGTTTAATTTTGACAATTTGACGCCGGCAACTGTTCGATGAGTTTGTTGACACCGAAACCGAATGGCCTCAAATTGACCGGTGTCGATGAGCTTGTTGACATCGAATAGCCAGAAAGTGACTGGTAAATAAAATGAGGCTATCGGACACACGTGTCGGGCCAAAACGAGCCACAAAGTCAGTAAGCCTTGACAAGAGGTTCATGGATACCTGTAACTCCAACCAGTAGTTGCACAAGCAGATCGATGATGGTACAGCAGCTATATCACGTGTTGGGAAAAATATGTCGATATCTCGGCAACAAAATGCTTCATCAAAACCCACATCATAGACTAATTCAATCAACAAAATATAACTAGGAAGCATCCGTCCGGTATTTTGTTCAGAAAACCCACATCAAATACTAAACAACCTAGGACGCCTTAGTTACAGCACACACCCCAAACTCAGAATATGATCGGATGATACGAAATACATTTTAATTCCAATCACTCGTATTTCTGTTTTCAACTTTGCAAACACAATACAAACAGAAAAGTACCAAGGAAAAAGATGAAAAAAAAGGTGTAATTCATTAATATCCGTTTTGTCATGTTAGACAGTTAACGCGGTATAAAACTCCCAAAAGGAGGTCAGATTTCATCCGTTTAGTTGTGAGAGCAACAATCATATACCAGTACAGCAGGGAGTTGAAAACTTACTCATCATCTGGGGGGATGATAAGCCGGTTGAAAATCAACCACATACAGCAAACCCACAATACAACATTCGCGTCAAGCATTTATCGCCCCACCTGCATAAGCATAGAAAGTAGATACCATAAAGAACATGCAAGAAATTCACACCAACTTATGATGTACCACTTCTAGAAACAGAAACAAAGGCTGGCAGGCACTGATTGATAAAAACAAAGTCAGCAGGCAATGACCCCTTTAAATTACACGGGCACTCTACTGGATTTATAGATTAGCTTTTAACTGAAAAATAAATGGATGGACAAAAAATTGGCAAACCGATCACATAACTGCCTGCAAAAATGATTTACATGCCACAGTTTTAGTTTTACTGTAACCAAGTAACCAACTAGTAAAACAAAAACTGTGTAAATACCAAAAGGAAATACTAACCAAGTATTTGATTCTTACCTGCAGGATTACAGACCCCAAAAGTACGGGAGTTTGACCCTACATCAGGCTGCCGGAGCAAGACCAGTTATGAGTCAGTCCCATCCTTGAGTACAAGGTCACAACACCACACAGCCCTCAATTCCTCCACTTGAACATTCCCAAAGCCATGAAAAGCTATTATCTTGCATGATTACATCCCAAATGTTCTGTTATATAGATCGCCGGAACTGGGCATCCGAAACTTTGATTCTTCATAACCAGAGTAAAACTTGTTGAATCCTAGTCTCTCATTTCTCAGGAGCTCCGACATACCTACATTGCTTCCACCCTGAACCTCATTCCACCCATCCCAGTGGCCATTTGACATGCCCCGGTTTCTGGACTGTTGGAGGGACATTTGCGAAAAAGGGGGAAGATTGCTAGCCTGCGACTGCTCCAAACGCCTTGAGGAGAAACCATAAGAATCATTGACGTGAGAAAAACCATCCCCAAAATCAGGAAATCTAAGATTTTGTTGTGGGGCCAGTGATCTTTGCATCAATAGTTGAAGCCTTGCATCATTTTCATACCCACTTAACTGCGAAGGGAAGTTTGATCTCATTTCTAGGCCTTGGTTGTTAAGCCCACCTTGCAGTCTCCCTTTTCCAACTGCCAATATAGCAGGATCCATAAACTCAATATCTGCGGAGCTCCCAATATTTCCAGTTGCCTGAGGTTGATATGCGTTTCTCAACAAAGATGAATTATCATACAGATGATTCCCTGAGCAGTAGATAATGAAATCAACAATTAAACATGTACAAGGAAATAAATTAGAAAATTAAAACCCAAAGGTAATTGTTAACCAACCAGACAGAGTGTCAAAGTCCTGATCCACTCTCTCATGAGAAGTAAAGCCCGGAGGTGGTGCCCTGCTTGGCACAGAGAATCCAGGAGGAGCAGAAATTTGAGCCCTTGAAACCGCTGAAAGATACAAACGAGGGTCAGAAACCAAACTAGGCAGAAAAAATGCACCCAGGCAGTAGCACAAAAGAACAAAGTAAAATGGAATCACAATAAAATCAATCAACATAGACAACTAAGGTGAAACCCAAGTTCAAGTATTAACAGAATGCAAGAACGAATTTGCTTGAAAAAAAAAAAAAAAAAAAACTTAAAGCTGTAATTAACAGTTAATCAACACCACCGATTTATCAGATAATCCAAAGGTCTGGAAACAAAATTTGAAAATATGGACTTAAAAAGAATTTCAATCATAACAGTCAAAGATCTACTTTCTCACAACGTCAGAGCAGACAGCAGAGAAAGATATGGCAATTATTGAAGATGGAAACAAGGAACACCCAATAAGTATAAAAACCACTCTCAGACATTAGCGAAAAGGACTCGGACACATTGTTAGAAGGGGGGTAAAAATATATCAACTAGTAACATGGGCGAGCAGATGATGAAAGGGATCAATAACAAAGTCTTGACTTCATACAAAATGCAAGCCCACTAAACATCAAGAAAGAACATATTACCAAAAGTGCATATGAAGGCCCAACAAAACATTATACAAGGCACAAAAAGAAAAACATGACAAACCAAATGGAAAGCAGCAAATAACGTGAAACTCAATAAATATGAAATAGAAGTCCTCCATAAAGCCAGACAATACTCACCAGAAAGCTTGTTAGAAGAAAAAGCTAAATGATTGCTGGTATGATTTTCAGATTCTTCAAAATTACTAGATGAGAAACCATTGCCAACTCCTAGATTATCCAAAAATAAATCTCTATTTTCAGAAAAGCCTTGGTGGAAGGACTGGTTATTAGAAAACTGCCCGCCAACATTCAGAGATGACTGTACATCATATGCTTGATTTTTAGCATCCTCCTGTCTTGCAAAAGAGAATCTGGACTGATTGTTATTTTGTACTTTCCAAGGACTCGACATTTTGAGAGCTCCAGACTGTCTATCAGTTTCACCCAAGAATTTGGAGAAATGCTGTGGTGATGTTAGTGAGTCATCCCATGTTAGTGAGTCCATCGATAATATATTTGAGATTATGCTACTCTCTCCCTTGTCAACAGCAGTACTGAAATCAGGATTTGCTGCATCATCCAGGAATCTTCCAGTGTGCCTCCCTGGGATGTCATTTAGAAGAGGATAGGAATGCTCCAATGGCCTCTCTGAACCAGAAGATCTGGTTACCATGTTTTCAGGGTATCCATTAGATGTTATTGAAACACTGGACGAAGATAGAAGTGAACTGTCCCTAACTTTGTTATCTACAAATAGACGATCAGCATTGGAATAAACCGCACCATAAGCCTCATTATGCAACAAAGGAGACCTAGAGTGGGTTGGAGCATGTACTGTAGTAGGCAAACTAGGCAAATATGTTGACCGACTCACTTCTGGATCCTTGAGTCTTTGATTGTCAAAAGATAGTACATCCTCTTCCACTTCTGAAGATGTACATGGCACTAATTGGGCTTGCGAATCTAGGGTCCAGTTGGATTGTTCCTTTGTAACACACACCCCATTAACAGGTGTGACAGCTTTCTCACCAGTTGTTGGAGGCTCTCTAGATTGCTCAGCACGGTATTGTTGGTTCCGAGGCGATTTAATAAAGGAGTAATCTGAAAGGGAACTGTTAGGTCTGACTACACTGGAATGTTCAACCTTGGCATTTCTATCCATGCTCATTAGAGGGATATCAGAGCACAAGTTTTGGACCACTTCTTCAGCAGAAAAAATGTTTTCATTTTCATGACGAGAACTGTAAGATAGATGATTATAGTTGGTGGGATTGCTAATGTTTGCCTGCATGCTACTGCCTTTATCATTGTCCTTGGATACTGATGGGGCAGATAACTGGCTGCTAACATTCGCAGAAGCAGAGCCTTCATCAGGTGCAGCAGGTTTGTCAGACAGATCATTTTGACAATCCACGCCACTATGCTGTTTCACAATCTTCAATGATTCTGGTTTAGATTTAGCATGTACAGTCTGACTTTCTTCATTTAATGCTGACCTCTTTCCAGCATCACTATGCACTGTAGATGACTGAACAGTAGCAACAGCTGCTGAAGAAAATGGCAACGTGCAACTGACTGTATCAGGTTTCTGTTTTGAATGTCCATTTGAACTTATTATATGTGTAGCTGGTGGCTGGCAGTTTGAACCACGTGTTCCCCTGCAATGTGCATTCAGTACGTTTAGAATTTAATACAATCATACAAACAATGTAAAGGCCAAAAACAAATAACCAGATACCATGAGGCTGCAGCTGGAAGAGCAATAGATCTACCAGAGCTTCCATTTGCAGGAGAACCTCTAATAAGACTTTCAGTATTCTGCGAGGTTAGGGGAAAAAATCAGAACAATGAAATATGACTCAAACTTGCACTTTTTAACCAGTTATTATTGAACCTAAATATCCAAAAAGCCTAAACTTGGAAAACTTGTAAAATTCACTACCCCATCAACCTAAAAGTTCTATCAAATATATCAAGATACACATGGCTTTTTAGGTCAATCAGGATAAAACATATTATGAAAAACAAACAAGAATACCATAAGAAAATAAGCCAATAGTAATGATGCCAACCAGCTTATTCTTACAATTCATAAGTTTCCTACTTAAATATGACACTTACATTTGAACCGTTTTTAATAATTGGTCCTGCCGCAGAAGCAGAACTGGTGTTGCAACAATCATCTAGTGGGGAAGGCAAAACACTCCCTGAACGCCGTTGCATACTGTTTTCTGTACCAGTAATTTGTTGTACCCTACTCCTTCAAAACAGTTAAGTCATCCAAGGAAAACACTATGCAAATTTTTTTTTTTTAAACATGGACCAAGAAAAAACAGATAGAAATAAAACTAGAAGGAAAAGTTGGGCGTTATTAGAGCATTTTAAGGTATAATATATTTCTCAAACGTCCAGTTCCACATTTCTCTTCAATAACCATATAATGTAACGTTTATGAATGAACTTTGAATTTCAATGCAGTTAAAGAAGGGACCATATCAAAATTTATGGGATGAATTTATATGAGAATGCTCATCAATACTACAGACAACTTGATAAGCATTAAGCTGAACAAAGGCGTTTATGTACAAAGGAGATCTTAGGTTACTATTCCAGATTTATTGAAAGTGTTAAGGATTTAGAAGGACAAACAAATTGTGCCTCACCAACTTTTTTAAATGCTTCTTGGGGAAAACGAAAGATTTTTTAAGACTCATCTCATCAGTAACATACCTCTAGCATAAGCTTTAGAATATTTAGCCATAATAAATACTTCTTTCAAAACCTCCTTAAGATTCTTACAATCAACAAAACAACCACAGTGCACTGGTTATTTTAGAGAGAGGGAGATATGGGCAGTACACAGGTCATTAACAAAAAAAAATGGCCAGTGTAGAGAACTAAATACCTAGTGTATGCAGAAATTATTTCATCTTTAGTGAAACTATCCTCCTGAGACCCAACCTCGTGCAGATACAAACAATCAGGATTGGTGCAAGGCTGGAAACAACAAAAAGTCAATCTCAATTCAGATTCAACAGATCTACAAGACAAAAAAAATTCATATGCCAGATAGAACAAGAAATGATTCATACCACATTCCTCAGCCATGCATGACAATATTTTGTGGTCCCAAAGCAAGCCCTGAAAAAACATGTAAGGACTATATTACTGGCTACAAAATTATTGAAAGAACAAATTTAAATAACTGTAAGTGTGCGTGTACCTCAAAGATCTACCATCCAAGAGGAACCCATGTACATTTTGAATACAACGGATTGCTTCCTCCTCTTTCAAGTATGTAATATATCTGCACATAAAGAAACATTGAAAAAAAAGACACTAAGCACACAAAGGCAATCAGAAGATTGCAAATGATCAAGGCTAAATTGGAGATGGGGGATAAAAAATCAAACATTACATCAGTTAAATAAAAAAACACTTTCTGAATGTATGTTGGATGTGGGGTGTGTGTTTGTGGTGGTGGGTAACATTTTGGGGAATGAAAGCTATTGTGGCGGTATTTCAATTCACTCAGACATGCTATTTAAAAAGTTAAAATATATGACAGTACTCGTTGAATTTGAGACCAAAATACTAAAAAATTGTTTTCTATGAAAGGGCAAAAGGTAAGTTTGGTTAAAACGCCAAAATATTGTTTAACTTGTTACCTGAAACTAAAACATAAAGCACTATAGATTAGACTAAAAACTGAGAAGAGGATAATTGCACTTTCAAATTTCAAGAAGTTTTTGTGACCGAAACTAAACTTTCTAAGTAACAAGTACGTAATTAACAAATAAACTTCTGAGCTAATTAGAAGAATAGTGGGATGAGCTGTATAAACAAACTGTATAAGATGCGACAATGTACAAAAAATAACAAAACATATGCAACAATAATACTTTAGTACCAGACATCTTAAAACAGGTTTACTTACACACTACATGTATTGTTTGGAAATTGCTGAATGACGCCAGCTGCTGTTCGAGACATGGACACTTTTTGAACCTTCCCATACTGACCAAAATATTCTCTGCGCTGCAGAAGCTGCATAACATATGCATAAAAAATAGTGAGTCTCTACAAGCCAAAAGCAGAGAATTGAGCTAGCACACTAATGTCCAAAGAGAGGGAGAATTACATCTTCATCTGCCAGATTAAGAGGCAACCCAACTATGTAAACGAGGTTCCGTTGAATGACTCGCACGCTAGTCAGCTGCTTCCGCCCTTCAGTAGATTTGACCTTTGCCTTCTGAGACTTCATCTTTTTCTCAGTGTTGATTTCTGCCACCAGCCTGTGGGCAAAGATTTATTGAGAAAGGTACAAGAAATAGAAAAACAAATGCTGCTTATCAAATCAAAGTTGGATGCAATTATCTATCTGATGAAATAAAACATGGTTTATGGATTAACAACCTCACACACTTTCCAGGTGTTCCTACAATCTTTTCCTTGTCATAAGGAGTGCGGCATGCAGGGCACCGCCCCTCTGTCTCATCCTTCTCAGCCATGTCCATTATGTGGTGCCAACACCAAACACATATCTGTGATCAAGTTAAAAGTTTCTAAATTAGGCAATCGCGACAATACAATCCGTGAAAACTTTCAGCTCTCAAATTGCACACACGAACAAAAACAAAGATTCACAATTAACAAATTCAAACACTCATTTAGAATTAAGATTCTATAGAAGCAAAGCGCGGGGGAGGAAGGGATCATCCAAAATAACAATGGCATGCATTTGGAAAGGTTCAGGGCTTCAGAATAAATAATAATAATAACACACACTGACCCAGATACAGTCATACAAGTAAGGCGAAATGAACCCTCAAAAAACCAAATCTGTTCAACTTTGAAAGGAAATGAGGAGGGGTGGCAAAAAGCAAAGTTTGATACTTTAACGCTGTACTCAATCCAACTACTCAAGAAAGTTACATAAGAGAATTATACTTTTGTTCTTTCATCCTTTTCCATCAAACAAGTAATTTCATCCCCTTATCATCCATAATGTTCTCTCATGTCTATCCATCCCAACAAACAAATTGTGAAAGATTAACTTTAGCAAAGAAAAAAAGGTTCTAAGTATTTCTCCATCAGCTGGAAAAAGAGTTTCAAATATCACTGAATCAAGATGAAGGGTTCAGTGCATATACAGGAGCCATCACATTACTAGAACTTCCTCAACTAAAGCCACGAAACAACAAAGACCACTTCACAAGTTTGGAAAGGAGGGACCAACACAGATCCCAGAGAAAGTTTCTACAGAAGCAGAAGACAATTTGTGAACCAAATCCAAATAATAAAAAATAAAAAAACAGTACAATACTAGAGTTGTCAAAACAGAATTTACACTGAAGAACCTGGACCCAATCTAGTGGGGTCAAATGTTTTTCAGTAGTATTAATGGTCGACTGTAAAGAGACTCAATAGTGATCTGCCTCACCAGGTTCAGGAGTTATCTTATAAAATTCCATCATCTTGCCACTATACTTCAGAATTGATAACTGACATAGAGCTGTTTATAATATGTTTAGGAAAGAGGTCACAACTAGTTAACAGTAAATAGTTCCTAAATAACAGTGCATCAGATATGTTACATAACCAAATAGATTAGAATTTCAAAAGCTTATCTATAAATAGTCCATCAGACGTGAAAAGTCAAATGACAATGAGTAATGATGCAGTTCAAAATTCATCAAAGGCACTATCTAGAGAAAAGGAGAACAAGTATCCTCCCTCCAACTGGACCAACCCCTAGAGAGACTGAGACAGAGAGAAAGGGTAAGTATCCCATACCTCGTAACCACATTTGCATGGCTTCAATTGCTGATCTGTCAAATCCATCTCCTCCGCGCAAAGAGGGCAAGTCTTTTCTCCCTGGTCACTCATGATTACCTTAAAAACATTTCAAAAAAAGTGTTAGTAGGTAAATAAAATGCACAAGACTCAATGCAACTATATAGCAACAGCGTATCTTAGTGGGATGTGCTCACAAATAAGAAGTAAAATACACATCAGAAATTGCAAACAAATTCAAATGCTTAAATGCAAGAAAAGATTAAACAGAAAGCAAAAAGAAGCAACTGTTGAATGTAGCAGCTCAAAGTCACCTATATTTCATTTAACAGCAAGATTATTTGCATCATGGTAAACGATTCACTCAATCGTTCATTTAACTGCATTCACATTACGGAAACAGCCATATACGAATGGCAATTACTTCAAACAAAAATCAGAAAACTGAAAAAACCCTAGAAAAATCCCAATCACAGTAAACCAGACCAGCAAAATTGAGCTCGCAACAGTCTGCCATATCCCCAAACTGAAACCCTACAACCCGATTAGTCAATCTAGCGCCATTTTAACATTAACAAACTCAAAATTCAAATCGATCCTGAAACTCAAATCAGATCAAAATCTACGGCAAAGCAGATCAAAATCGAGCACCAATTACAACAACAAAAAACATAATTCGAAAAATATTAATAAAAAAAGGGATAATAATCATCAAAATTAAACTAAAATACAAAATTTAAAACCCAATCGGAATCGTTGACATGCAACAGAAGGAACCAAAGGCAAGGATGCAAATGGAGGTCAATCAGACGGCCTCAGCCACCGACGAAATAACCAAACAAACTCATTTCAAACTTAATCCATTTTACATAGAATGATTAAAACAATTAGGGATCTGGGAGATTGGACGGAATGATGATCGGAGGGAGGTTAGGGTTAGAGAAGAGAGAGAAAGAGCGGGCAGAGAGAGGAGACTTACAGTTGGGGATCAAGAAGAAGAGGACGAATCTGTGAGGATGAGATTGTGGTGTGAGGATCGCAGCGCAGCGAGAGATAGAGAGAGAGAGAGAGAGACAATAAGAGGGGGTGCTTTTTAAGAGAGAGAGAGAGGGAGAAAGAGCTTGTTTGGATGATTGGTTATTTCCGCATAATGCCCTTAGATTTCAATTTAACTACCAACATTGGCCTTTCCTTTGTGGCCTAGCGAACGTTCGAGGAGACCAAATTTTAAAATTAAATTTTATAAGTGATTGTTAATGACTTAATTATTATTCAAGTATTGATTAACGTATTTATTTCTTCAATTCATCTTTTTATATATTTAGTTTTTATCCACCCAATATGATTTTTTTTCTTTTAAAAAAAAGTTGGGGGATCATTTATAGAGAGATAATCCAATATGGATCATTTATGTGAAAAAATTGAAAAATAAGGGTCTTTTGTTTTACATATATATACATACAAATATGAAATATACATAATAATGTTATATGATTATGTACATTCTTTGAACCCAATCTCCTTTTAAAAATAATTTTTTTATACAGATAGTATTTTACTTTAAATTAATATAAAATAAATGGACAAAAATGCCAGCATTGAGTCGGTCAACAAAAGTTGTGAATGAATTAGGAATGCATGAGCAGTCACACCAATGCTTCCTTTGCAAAAACATGGCATTAATTTCCATACCAATACATGTTCTCCTTTAGACTTTTTGTTGTTCTACCAGGATCCTAAATTTGTGGATTCCTTCTCCAAACTATGAAACGATGGGTGTGTTGCTTTAATGTCTCTTTGAATCTCCACTTAGATTTCATCTTTTTCGTAGGATAACTCTAGTATTTTTGTTTTTTGATATTTCTGCATTTTTTTTGTTCCAATTTATATATATATTCTGCATTGTTTGTCGATGACAGAAAATGTATCAACAAAAGTAAAACCAACCCTATATCACATTACACAAGCTAAAGTATGAGAATATAGCATGATTCACACATTTTTCCAGTTTTATATCTGAAACTGTTTTTAAATGGGCTAAAAGTGTATTTTTATAACTAAAAGCGTTTTTTACTACATTTGGTAAAAAAAAATTAAAATTTCTTATGCGTCACGAAAACACTTTTTAAAGAAGCATTTGTCAAGAAACGCTTAAATTTTTTAGTAAAATTTTGAACTTGTTTATGACATAAAAACTTCTTGCATGAGTGTTTATGAAGAAACAATCTCAAATGAAACCTAAAACTGGCATGTACGTAGAGCTACCCAATAAATTATGCAAGTGTTTGCCATGCTATTAAACTGCACTATTGGTGATGATGCATTTCATCAACAAAGCCTGAGGGAAATTAAAATAGAGATTTGGGAGGGAGGATGAGTGAAGAAGCATGGAGCAAGAATGGTGGAAGGGATGCGAAAAAAATGTGTCGAAAATGAAAACGAAGCTTGAACACAGAGTTCTGAACTTACATAAGTAAAGCGGTAACTTAAAGAAGTTGCAAGTTGAAAGTTACATTGTCAAAATAATTTGAATTTGAAACTTAAAGTTCTACTACTGTGAAAAGCAATGGAGTCGGACTGATGATCATCGTGATCCAACCTCCGTGTAATGCTAGAATCCACCTGCTCTAACTTTGTCGAAATGTATGTTTTAAAATTCAGTCCTTTTACGTGTTAAACTGTGTGAATTGAATATATTTCTAATTAGAGAAGGATGAAGAGAATGAATAGCTGAGCTCAGATGGAGATGGATTTGTAGCTTTGCTCTCTGTGAAGAATCAGAAAGAATGTTCTTCTTTCTATTTCTGTTTTACTCTCACGCACACACTGTGCACAACGGTTGGGTTACAAAGTATATCATAAGAGAATGATCTCAGCCACACATCTAGATGGATACAAAGAGATTCTTACACCTGTTACTAAGACCCTTTTACAATATGAGCCCTACACTTTGGTGAAATTATCAAAGTGAATACACAATTAAAACACAAGGCTTATTTACTTCTAATATCAAGTTAAGCTCAATAGCTTATACACTAACATTACGTACATTGTGCAAAATCGTTGGTGTCAAACTTTTCCCTTCATATATAAAACCAAAAGACCCAGCTAACAGGCGTATCAACAAGTCAGCCTAACAGCAGACATATTTGACGAAAATCTCAAGCAGCAGGTCACACTCAAGTATGCAAGTTCATGTAATGTCAGTTCCATTTGATAAATAAAACTGATAATCTTTCTTACCAATCCTATAGTAAAAACATAAATGCAGGAAAATGGGCATACAACGACACACAATCGACTAAGCAGTCAAAGATGACGAAGCAAACTATGCTTTTGGTGAACAATAAAGCATTCTAGTAAAGTGCGAAACCAGCAAATGCTTCGAGAAATTGTAAGGTATATAAAGCAATAGAAATCATCCCTAGAGTAAACATCTTGAATATTATGGTATTGGCCGCCTTAATCTAAGCACAAAACCATATTATAGAGAAGAGTAGAATGAGGGAAGTTATGGAGGGAAAAGTTACATAAAGAAAATGTGAGGTGTGAAAGAGAAAGAGTAGGTTGATAAAACCAAGAAAACAAGCTGTGTTTGTCTGCTTTAAACAATAACTACAACAATTACCAGGTGCAAGCTGTGTTTGCTTATTTGGACAGAACAACTATAGGCTAGTTACTACATCACACTGATGGCCTCTACTCATGTTTATCACTCGAGTAGGAAAATTACACTAAGAATTAGTTAGAGTTAGTAGAGCGGATTTTTTTACTTCACAGTATATACGCTTGACTCCTCATCAATAATCCAATTTCAGTAATGTGAGATATATAATAAACCAACAAGAATCATCCCAAGATTGTATTATAGATAAAAGTAGAATGAAGAAGACAAGAAAATTTGAATATAATAGTCACTTCACCAGAAATTGCCAGCTGACCAGACCACCCAAGTACAACAACCGTATCTAATGAGCAGAAGATAATACTTTCATGGTTGTCAAAGATTTCAACCATCCAAAGTTCATTCTCACGGATACAAATTGATTTCATAATTCTTTTCTTATTAATGGCAACAAACTTGGATCTACTTCATCCTTAGAGAGTAAATCAATTATCAATTTTGCAGTAGAAGCATCCGCAGAGAAACCCATCTCCACCATTTGTTGAATAAGTCCAATTGCTCTTGAAGTCTCATGTTATTGAAAAACCCTCGGATAGTGGTGTTATAGGTGCAACCATCTGGAGAACAACTTTTCTCTTTCATTTCTTGAAGTAACATTTCTGGTTTGCTTGTTAGCCCACTACTACAAAATCTATTTATCATTATATTATAAGTCCTGACATTGGGCAGAAGTTCTGTGCATCTTGTATTCTCCCCATCTTGCAAAAGCCATCCATAAGAGTGTTATAAATAACTATATCTGGAACAACTTCCATATCACACATCTCCTTAAAAAGCATTTGGGCCTCATGTACCCTTTTTTGTTTGCAATAGCCATTTATTAGTATGATATTACTATAAACATCAATCATGCAGCCTTTGCTAACCATTAGGCCATAGATTTCTTCTACCTCATCTATTTCTTCTCTCAAGCAATAACCATCCATAAGCGAACTATATGTAACTATATTGAGTTCCATATCTCTTTGAATCATCATTTTGATATAGCATTTCGCTTCCCCAATCATCCCTTCCTTGCAAAGTGTATCTACCAAGACATTGGAGGTGAATACATATGGATAGATACCTTTGCTCACCATTTTATTAAACAATCTCTCAACTTCTTTCCTCTCCATTAATTTGCATACTCCATGAATCAAGGTGTTATAGGTAAAGACATCTAGACTAATACCCTCATTCACCATTTTTTAGAAGAGTTTCAATGCATCAACAACTAGAGTATTCTTGCAAAGACTGTCAATGATTATGTTGTAAACAACTATGTTAGGCTTGGAATCTGCTTCTTCCATCTTCTTAAGCAATTGGATAGCTCCAGTATTGTTACCTTCCTTGCATATGCCATTTACTAGTATGCCAAAAGTAACAATATTAGGCTTACAATTTCCACTCTCCAACATTTTATTCAGAATCCCAACAACATCAGCCTCTTTATTATGTAGAAATAATCTGTTAATCAGAGTGCTGAAAGCTGTGACATCAGGTTCAAAACCGAATTTGAAGAATTTTCCCAAGACGGATAAACAAAATCCCATTTGGTTGAGATGAGAAAAGCAATTGATGATAGTGTTTAGAGTGTAAACATCAGGACGAATTCTAGACACATCCATTAGGTTATTTAACAAGATGACGACCGAATAATGTTTAAACTTGGCAACTTGAGTCAATATTTGGTTGAAACGGACAACAGAAGGCAGTGGATGCCTATAAAGCATTTCATCAAACACATGGAATGCATCCTCAGAATTATTGACTTTCACAAGCTGATGCGGGTGTTTGTAGTGATGTGAGAATTACTTGACACACAAATTAAACCCTATTGATGACAATTGTAGTAATGATGCAAGTAGGGATCGTTCTAGACCGGGGATTAACTAGGGATGCTAATCAATAAATATAAGACTCAAAAACACTAAACTAGACTCTATAAACTCAAAACTAATTAAAAAAAACTCAAAACAGCAAATAATAATCAAAAAGACTCAATTCTAAACTTAACAAGTGATTTGGACGAAAATATAACTTTAAAAGACTCAAAAGATTTAAAGAAAACAAGTTTTGACTCTCAAAGCAAGACTTAAAAGCAAGGGGTTTTGTTTTGATGAAAATTGAACTTTAAAACTTAAACTTTGAAAACAAACTTAAAGCAAAATGATTGTGATGAAATAGAATGATGAGAAATTAGTTAGAGGGTTCCTTATCCACACATGAACATATGCATATAATTTGATTCCCAGTTATGACTTCAACAAACGATAAATGACAATGTTCCAAGTTAATTAGGTTTGCTTAAATTAACTCTTAGATTTCCCTAGATTCATTGGATTGCAAGGAATACGCATTACAACCAAATTATTCCTCATCAAAGTCCCTAACTATGGAATACGCATGATAGAGACATTTAACAAAGATCATTAAGTTCAACGGAAATCATAAACATTGACTAGGCATTCATAACTATGGAATACGCATGTTACTCTTGCCAAGGATTTACTTAACACAATCGTGACTAGCGATCTTTACTACTCATGAATATAAGTTCATAACGATTAGGTGAAATTCCCTTATATCCTAGCATCAAGTTTAGGCATGCAAATTAAGTGTCGACCCTTAACCCACATACATAAACAAGTTCTTAATCAAAATAGAAAAGTAAACCACATCTAAAGTTTATGAATTCATAACTGGAGTAAATCAAATTATAACCAACATATGTCCATGGCTTCAAATTTGCCTCTAACTAAAAAGAAATTAGTTCCACATGTTTAACATAATTGAACAACAATTTAAATTAAACATTGAAAAACAAAAGAAAGAAAACACCTAAACGTTCCAACGATCCAAGCGCATCCAAGGACTTTCCTTTTCTTCTCTTTGTTGCGGCACAAGGCTTTGAATGATGTTGAAGGATTGATTTTATGGAGGAATGGATGGGGGAAGTTTAGATATGTAGGGAGAGGCAAGGAAAGGCTTGTAGAATGGTTTATTCTTGGATAGTTTATGGGCAGATTTTGTGGAGGAAAGAAAGGGTTTTGGCTAGGATAGTTTAGGGTGTGTGAAATGGGATTGTTGTGTGAATTGGTGAGTCTAAGCCTTGCAAGAAGGCTTTATTTATAGGTGCACAAAGGTAAGGAGCCACTCAAGTGATTCTAATAAACAAATACAAAGCAAGAATTAATCATCAAAAACAGCTAGCACACATGCTTCATTGCAGAAATTTCATGATGAAACAACTTGCATTCATCCTCCTTGGTCCATGCCTTGGATTCCTCTTGGTCTTCTCATGATGAATCAGCTAGAACACTTGCAAAACAGCTAGCACACTTGTATTTCATGATTAAACAAGCTAGCACACTTGCAAAACATAATCATTCATCCATGCCATGGGTCATCCTTGCAGCTGTCCGCCTATTCCTTCCCCATGTGCTCTCTTGACCTTCCCTTACTAAAATGCCCATAACTTCTTCTAGAAAAATGATCTTAACAATCCGCAAAATGCTCCAGAAAATAGACATCTGTAGCTTTCCAAGCATATAAGGCTCATTCTCTAGTTCATTTTGGGCCGCTCGCAAATTGCTTCCAAAATGGGCTGATCTGCACAGGCAGTTTTGACCCATGTGCTCTCTTGACCTTCCCTTACTAAAGTGCTCATAACTTCTTCTAGAAATATGATCTTAACAATCCGCAAAATGCTCCAGAAAATAGACATCTGTAGCTTTCCAAGCATATAAGGCTCATTCTCTAGTTCATTTTGGGCCGTTCGCAAATTGCTTCCAAAATGGGCTGATCTGCACAGGCAGTTTTGACGAATTTGTTACATAAAATCTCACTTGTGCTATTTTTCTTTTATTTGCTTGACAAATCATATAAAACACAAAATCAAAGTAAATAGCTCAAAAATATAAGGAACTAACTAAGAAAATACGAGAGAATTTGATGTAAAATATATATAAATATGAGCTTATCATTAAACCAAAAATCTGGTGGGAAACAACAAGGAAAGCCCACGGCATTGAGTTGTTTTGGTGGGTTAGGCATGGTTTTGAGTGGAGTTTTGGTCAATCCTTCTAGAAACCTATCCCTTCTTGCAACTTGTATTTGTTTCACCATATTTTTAGCATGTTCCTAGCTTCTTTTGACTTCAAATTCGTCCATCCATCTTGCATGGATCATAAGCAATCCATCTTGGGCCCAAAAACACTCCAAACTACTCCAAATTGGCCCAAAATGCACCCTTAGCCCATATAACCTACAAACACACGAAATTAGCTTTAAACACTATTATAAATACTAAATAATTACTAAAATGCAAGAAAACAAGCAAGCTAAGTCGCATAAATATGCTCCTATCATGTAGGTATGAAGGGTTGAGAATGTCGAGAGTGAAAATGAGCTAAGTAATTGTTGCCGAAAACAAAAAGAACAGACGACGTACCTCTGACTCTGAGTACGCTGGAGAAGCAGAAGAAAAAATAGTTGCCGCCCGCAACATCCTCATCAGCTCTGTATGTGGGTGACTAAGTGAGTCTTGAGGCTCGGAAGATGATCCTCTCTGGATCCACTTTGTAGGATTCTTGGATTCTCACATCTTAACGTTTTATGTACATTGAGCGGTTAGTTTTCGTCAAGTACTATTTGTGTTTAATTTCAAATAATTTTTTAATGTTTTCTAACCATACAATGCACAATGAATGACTAAAATGTGGAGATAATAATCTTCACATTTTGAATTTGGATAGAATTCAAATCCTTTAGGCTTAATGTCTCAACCTCCCATAAATTTCGTTATTGCGCCAATTTAATCCTACACGTATTCGGACAGAACAGAAAAGGATTCATTCTGGATCCATTACGTGGGAATCCTAAAGATCTTCATATCTCAACCGTTCATCGTATATCGTGAGGTCAGTTTTCGTCAGGTATTATTTGTGTTTAATTTAAAATAATAAAAGTTAAATAATTTCTGATCGCACGATACACAATAAACGACTAAAATGTGAGAATTCTTAAGATCCCCACATAATGGATCTGGAGGAATCCTTTTCCGGACGGAACAACTACATTGCACGCAATGTGTGTGGTGTCTTATCACACTAGTTGGAAAGTTGTGTTTGATTTTTTTTATTAACAATTGCATCAATACATTTTTAATCATTGTGTTTTGATTGAAAAACACTTTTGGTTAATCAATTTCTCAATACTCGTTTAGAATTGCTTTTAAAATGTCTAAAATTATTTTTGGTAAAAATGCTTTTGTGGACGATCTTTGGTTAAAATACAAGTAAAACCTGAAAAAACATTTAAATTGCTTCATACAAAAACACGTAAATGGTTCTTAACATGTAACCTAATAACGACTCGATTCGTTAACATGTCGTGTCGAAATAATTGGTCATGCAAGAAATTATCATGCATAATGTCTAGCTCTAAAAAACGATATATTATCAGGTCCTTAATGTGTGACCGAACAACAACTTGACTCGTTAATGGATTCTCAATAGGTGACCTAATAATGACCCGAATCATTAGTGAGCTGACTTGAAAACTTTTTTTTTTTGTATCACTTCGTATTTGGTAAATAGGTTGTGCAAAAAATTATCAGACCTAGTAAAAAAGGCAAGAAAATTTATCATGTGGTATATAAACCTTTTTGCGGACCCATGTTATTAAAAGAAATTAGCATCGACCTATGCCAAATTACTTATCTGTCTTTTCATAATTGTGAACCTTGTCACTTAGTATTACACTCTAGTGGTATTCTTCTTCACTTGTAAGTGAAAGGTCATTGGTTCAATTCTAGCCAAAGGCGAATTTGAACCACATTATAGCGAGTCCATTGTGAGGCTAAGCCCACCCACTCTCCTTAGTGTAAGTAATATCGTTTGTTCAAAAAAAAAATTGTAAACCTTCAAAATGTAAGGACCTAGGGGGCATTTTAAATGAAGGTTAATAGAACAAATAGAGAGTAATTTCATTTGGGATGATGGTGTTGTAGAAAATAAGATCTAATTTGTACTTTGAAGTTATTGGAAATCCATAAATAATTTATCCAACCAGGTACTAATTTGCAAACTCTTAAGCAAACACTATGCATATGAATATGGGTTAAACCAGCATCTGAATACGGGTTAAACCGGTCAAGGTAAATGTTAGACATTTTGTTCTAAAGACATGTCCGACATTTTGCTCAAGTTAGACAGTTTATGCTTTGAAGATTGAACGACCTTTCTCAATTCTCAGCTGCTACGACATAAGCTCGAAAAGGAAATTTTATATGCAATAACATTATAGCACCAACTTCACTCACTAAAAGAGAGATTTGACGTCAAGCTGTTGTTGGCATGAGTTGAAGTTTCTAGTATCGATCTCTCCATGACAAACAATTTGAATACATAGTCTTGCTGCGAGAGATTGTATTGCAAGGAATGGCCAAAGCCAACTGAAGTAAATTAATTCCGTAAGCATAAGGAGCAGTGTGTAGGGACAACCATCCCTCTGCTAGTAAATAGTTTAAAACTAATACATGGCTTGCTTTATTATTTTCATCATCTTCTCCTCATCCTCCCTACGACGAACACACTTCTGTTATTACAAATCATCACCATGAACAGCTTATTTGCGTTTTAGTTTTGTTCAAGTATTTCTTCCATTTCAATTTTTTTCAAGCAATTGCTTGTGAGATGCATGGAATCGGATTGAAAAAATCAAATGGAATTGGTGCGAAAACCACTTGTCGTTTCTTCTATTTTTAGTTCTCACACACCATTCTTTATTTATAGCTATCAGATTGAACAAATTAAATGGAATCCGTGCCACTTTGCTTCATGTTTTGGATCTGATTGGATCTATCATTACCAATCCTGATTGTGTATAGGGGTGCATGGATTCTGCATACTCATATCTCCTGGACACTATTGCTACAATACTAACCACATTAGCAAATTTCTGCAAGTCAAGTTTGATTGATCTTAATTCTTCCATGAAATAATAATGGCATGCAATTTGGACTAATTAATCAATTGAAGTGACTAGCTACAAAGTAAATATCTTACATGCAATTTCAAAGTTTTTCCAACTTCTCTGTAACTCTTTCCATTCACATTGATTATTTGAAAACATACTGTGGAGCTAATTTTTGGTCAGTGAACTTGTTTATTCTACTTGAAGAGAGTTGGAGTTCTATTATAAAATTAATTAGTTACATGGGGAGTAGCTCAATTTACTTATAAGCTCATGGAAGGTCTCTCATATCATCAATGTGAGATTCATTCTCAACATGCTCCCTCACTTACAACGAACTTTCAAGCCTAACATATGCATGAACAGCACATCGAGGTAACATGGACCGCATTTGGCCGTTTTGCTTCACAGGTGGGATAACTTGCTCGAGTACCATGAAGAAAGTTGGGATTTCACCATAAAACTAATTGGCTATATGAGGAGTAGCTCAACTTACTTATAAGCTCATGCCATAAAACAAATGAAATGTCTCTCCTGTCTCCTAACATGTGGATTCATCTTAACCCAACTTATGCCATGAAAATTGCTACGCAAAAGTTTTGCGAACAATTTCCTCCTCTTGGTGATTTCTGTCACAGCTAGAGCCACTTGCCTTGTAGCCTCATAAACCTGTGCTACAAACATTTCAAGCTCAATGTTATCATCTTCAGGATTTTTCGCGTTAAACCTTCTTCGAAACCTATGATCAAAATAAATTGGTTCCCGCTTTCGGGGAAGTAGCTATTGACTCCGATGATCCCTGGCATTGAGGAGACCGTTGAGGCATTAAATGATTAGACAAGGCTTGTAATAGGATCAGTGGTGATCCATACATAATCCTTTTCCATCATCTTCATTTCTTTTGCCTTTTCAAATAGTTGCACCGCCAATGGCGCAGACAAATGCACAACAAATACTCTACATTGGTCATTTCAAATGTTCTCAACTCATCGATTAATGACGATGAAACTGAAGGAGGGGAGCTACAAGGTGGCTAATTTATGCACCAACTTGTCTCAAGGCATCAGAGAGATGAAGTAAAACTTCATTGGCTAAAGAATCTCTATCTTGGTAAATTACAATGATTTGATGCCATTCCCAAGACCAAACTATAGTGGCAAAACTGTTTCCATTTCTTTCAACTAGTTACGAGAAGCTTGAACCAGAAAGGGCCACAACTCAGTTGCCCACATTGGATTATCCTCCTCAGCAAAGGAAACAATTAAGGTATGAGTCTCACTGAGGTTATAGAATGGCTTACTTTTTGCTCATCTATAAGATCTTTGACTGCCGATTGATTTCATTATGTTTTTGTACATATTCTTGTTATGAGCCTCAACAGTCAATTACGTACTTACTATCGAGTTTTTTTTTCAAGCTAAAACTAAAAGCAAAGAAGAGAAAAAAAAAAGAATGCATATATGATACATCCCTATATGCACTAGACTGAAGAATACATAATTATATAGCTTTTGATTATACCTCACGTTTCTAATGATAAGATAGCAACACTAAGGATGTTAAGAAATTGGTTATAGAATAAGTGAGTCAACTCTTTATATGCCTTTGTAAGGTTGCTTCACTTTTTGATATAGGACAGCTCTTGAGAATGTGAAGAATTGTCGCACATCGGGTTTAGATAATTAGGGGCGGATCCGTTTTTTTTTTCTTACAAAACTTTTGATGCACGTTTTTGTAGAGTCAACTCTATAATATATTTAATGATATGAACCGTTTATCTTTTCGAATCATCTATGATACAATTTTTAGGAGCTCTTTTGCTAGTCAGCAGTTTCTCTTGCATCCAACAAAAAATAAGATGCGTACTTGCTTTCGTCAATGTGGCATGGTTTGAAGCATGTTGTTCCTTTTTTTAATAGTCATTGGATTATTTGGGATGGAAGATTAGTTGCTTTTTGGTTTGATAAATAATTAGATTAGCCCATTATTTATCTTTGTTATCTTCGACTAGTCTCCGATGGTTTCAAATGTCATTCAAGCTTAATGTTGGACTTTGCCAAATATTTTAGGGAACTTTATACTTAAGGCATTACGTCTTCTTCTGTCATTGGTTGTGAAGGATAACAAGCTAATTTTAGTGCAGTTTTCTTTTGCTTCTGGTTATGAGCTTCTTTGCTAAAACATAATGTTTATGATTGGGCAAAGGTTATTTGGCAGCATTTCATAACCCCACAACTATTTATTTTGACTTGGCGGCTCATGATTAAATTCCAATAAGGTTGCACTTCAACGACAAGGATTTTATTTTGCATTCAATTGTCATTTATGTCATGCTTTTGAGGAATCTATTGCTTATCTTTTCTTCTGGTGTTATGAAAAATTTGGATGTGGTTGGCTTGTCAATTTCATACTTGTTTGCCCGCTTCTGAATCATTTCGAACATTTTGGGACGCTTTTGTGTGCAAGCCCTTTTTTTGTCAATTGCACAATCTTGAACTTTTTTGGATCTATTTACTGTTTATACTATTTGGATGAAACACAATGTCTATCTTTGAATATCAACCAATCTCTTTTCATCGCCTTTGCATGTCTATTGCTTTTGGGATTGTTTATGCTGACAAGGTTATTCCTGAATACTCACACAGTTTAGAACTTCGTATTATCTCCTTTTTGGGTATTCAATCTATCCTTGGAAGACCCTAATCATTTGCCATGTGCTTTGTTCTCCTTCTTGGTTTCCTACGATTAAGTTTAATACTAATGGTTTCGCTGAAGGAAATCCTAGTCATGCTGCTTGTGGAAGAGTTTTCAGAGATTGTCATGGTGATTTCTTGGTGGTATATGTCAAAACATTGGTCATCACAAATTTTTTTTTTGGGGGAATTATTGACCTATAATTGGCTTTATCAACGGGGTTTTGTATTATCTTTGGTTGGAACGTGATTCTACTAATGCTCTTGTTTGTCTTCGTTCAAAGAATTATGTTCCTCCTCGGCCTCTTCGCACTCAATACTTGACTTGTTCGGATCAAATTTAGGTGCAAAACGTAATTTTAGGAATGAAAGTGAGACGACAAAAAACTAGGGTAGCAAAGTGCGAATTTCACGATAATTGAGAGTGGTAAGTGAGAATTAGTGGGGCAAGATCTTGCCATGTTATCATTTAATAGAAAAGTTAATGACTAGGCTAACGGAAGTATCAAAGTGGCAGAAAAATCAAACTTTAGGTATGAAAGTGTGACAAAAAAAAAAGTAAGTGTGATAAGGTGTGATTTTGGCGAACTTAAAGATAGTAAAGTAAGAATTACCCAAGAATTTATATGATGTAGAATGTGTCAGATCATTTGATGCAGAAATTTAATGCCTAAATATGGGGTACATATTACCACCTAAAAAGTACGTAATAAAAAAGTATCAAAAAATGCAAAGTTGATGAGGTTCAGCTGTCTTTTGTGCAATGATTCTTTCGGCTTCAATTATTTAAACTCGAGCAATATATTTTGGTATAGATGCCTGAGTTTTGAATTTTCTGGATTAAATATATGTCCTTTTTAAGTTTTTGATTTTACATTTCCTATACTAACCAACATCCAATATCTACGAATCAAACATATTTTTAAACTATACCAAAATGATGAAATATTCATTTTTAATATAGTTTTATAATTGGGTACGTTTTAATTTAGGGTTGATACGTTTTCATTAGCCATGGGTACATTTTCACTTGGTATGGGAATGTTCTGATTTAAATAAAAATTAAATATTTAGACTGGAATATAGTTGAAATTATTCAAAAGAGTAGTACTATATCTACACATTTATTTTTCACACCCTTTCAATTTTTTACTGTTGTATCGAATGAATTTAAAAAGATCAATGACTGAAAATTAACAAGACTGTGTGAAGGTAAAAATGGAAGTGAATAATATTTTTCTATTTAAAACTAGCCCAAGCCCACACACTGTGTGTTAGCAATGTTTTATTTTTTTGGGAAAATACATGGGAGAGAGAAGTTGGAGAGAAATGTAAAAGAGAGGAGTGAATGAGAGAAAACATAAGTGGAGAGATTTATATTTATATTTTTTAATTAGATATATGCTTTGATGAGTTGTGGGCGGGGGAGAAATAAAAATTGATTTGTGTGAATTTACTTCATTGCCCATGATTTTATTTCGTGATACATAAGATCAAATATTTTTTTTGTTATGAGGTGGCCCAATGTTAGGAGACGAATTTCAAGTCCATATTCCACACGTTTTGAGTTAAATTCCTGACGCTCGTGAATCACATAATGATGATCATGAATAGGCTAAAATGTCTCTGTAAATCTTTTTGGCTTCTAAAAGAATGGATTGTCGTTACAAAATCACTAGCTGGACCTTAAAAAAATAAATATATATATATATTTGACACTGACATGTAAATTAAATTAAATTAAACTAAAGTTGCTCAAGTCAAAGCATCTTAATCAAAAGTTTCAAAAACTTAAGCAAAATTAGCAAACGTTTTTATACTAATTTTCATACTTAGCAGTTTTAAAAATATAGCTTATCAAACATTTTTTTTATAGTCTATAATTTTCTAAACACAACAAAAACAATTTTAAAAAAATCACAACAATCTCAAATTGATCCTACGTCAACAAACTCGTAAGCATCACAGCCGAGTTTAAACCCATCAACACTCTAATATAACATTTAATTTAATAAACATATCGATTTAAAAAATAAAAAAATAAAACCCAACGCATGAGCGGCATCGAATTCTAAAAATGACAAGAGCCCCTTACTAGTGCGATACTGATTGTTGTCACGTGGTTGTTTGTCACCCAACCATCCGGAGGCAAACGTGGCTTCTTATTATTGGTCCTCGGTTAACGGCGCCAACCAAAAGGTTCAAAAGCTTGCCACGAATAAAACTCGTAGGAAAAACAGTACAGGCGAGGACGTGCACTACTAATCTGCTGAACAATCACATTACAGGCCGTGACTTATTCACTTTGTTGAGCTGGGTGACTTAATCAAAATGCAAATGGAATCTTCCAAAGCCAAGGGCGTTCACACTTGCGGTAACATACATTATTTCCGCTCTCCTAAATTATGAACCGTCAAATGACCAAAATGACCTTATGTAGAAGCAAACGCTTTGGCACCCCTCTTGTCACGGCTCTTTTGTTTTCTTTTGAAGAAAGTTTCCATGGTTTCATTGATGTATTCCTCCATTGCCTCTCCTTTTCCCTGCACTTTTTTGACATCCAATTTGTTTGTTGTACCAAAAACTTTTGGTAACACAATTATCTTACGAAACAGCCGTTTCAAAAAATAAAATTTGAAAAAAAATGTTCTTACATATATGACAATGTTAAATAAAAGAATAATTTAGTGTGATATAAAACGTGTTAAGAATTAAAAAAATTCTTTATAAATTTAAGAACGTATTATGTTTATTTAAGGTTCATATTCTGCCAGTCAATATTGTCACCTAGCAAAGATAGCTTAAATTTTTTTTTTCGTTTCTAAATGAGGCTCAATATTTGTATGTTTGTCTAGATACCATTTAAATTAGATGGATTTCCTTGGTTCCTATATTCCTCCCTTTTAAGTCAAGTTTAGAAAAAAATTTCTGTGAAACCATGGACCTATTTTTTATACAATGACATTAAGAGAGGAGATTTAAACTATGTCATACAACGAACCATTATTAAATACTAAACGCGTAATCTCTAAGCGTGATTAGTCTTTGTATGTTTGACAAAAAGGAAGAAACTTTCCCAAAAAATTATGTGAACGAAATTTTTTTACTTACACGTGGTAATTTGATCCGTTGGATAATACTTAGAAAGAGGATTAGTAAAAAACCATGGGCGGCAGAAAAAGGTAATCCAAAACCATAATTAGCTTCCCGTCTTCGACGGTTCGACCAACGAACAAAGGGGCATTCCAGTCATTCCACACATAAATCCAGTCCATTTTCCTCAGAAATGACCTTTTTCAGGCGGGCCCACCAATCTTTTGCCCGTCCAAGAAAATCTGATATTTCCTCCAAAACCAAGGCCTTGACTGGCTGATCTCCTTAAACCAGCCACCAAATCCTCAATCGCCACCACATATCCAACCGTCCAAACGAATCTCAACCGTTCAAATTGACAAGACAAATCCAGCCCAAGATCATGAAAAGATCCGACGGCTGATAGAAAAGCACTAGAACCTTCTCCTCCTCACAGCCCGCCTATATCAGCCAGAGTGCTTGTGCTCTCCCCGTGCCACTCCATCGCTGCTGCTGCTAGGGTTTACATTTCACTCACCAACCAACAAGAAGATTTGAAGGTACAGTCTCTCTCGCAGACTGAAACGGCACCGTTTTCCGATTCCGATTTCTGTTGTTTTTTGTCCGAATGTCGATCCGCCAAAAATTCGGCTCCGATCGAGCCGGCTGAGTGTCGGATTATCGATCATCGGCCGGTTTGGAATTCCGATCTGATATTTTTCGGATGGTTTGACTGTTTTGCAGGACGTTTGACCATGGGGAAGTGCTACCCTACCGTGAGGGAAGAGTACAAGACGGCCGTCGACAAGGCCAGGAGGAAGCTCAGAGGCCTCATCGCCGAGAAGAACTGCGCTCCTCTCATGCTTCGTATCGCGTACGTCTCTCTCTTGTTTCTCTCTCTAAGTCTTTCTCTCTGTTTGTGTGGGAGTGAGATTTGATTGGGTGTGGTGGGGGTGCAGATGGCATTCAGCTGGAACTTACGACACCAAGACGAAGACCGGGGGGCCCTTCGGAACTATGAGGTGCCCGGCTGAGCAAGCTCACGGGGCCAACAATGGTCTCGACATCGCTGTCAGGCTCTTGGAGCCCATCAAGCAACAGTTCCCCATCCTCTCCTACGCGGACTTCTACCAGGTAATTCAAATTAGAACAATTTTCAAAATCTTATTTATGGAAATTAATGTCTGGGTTTATTTTTTTTAATGGGATTTATTTGGTCTTATAATTTTGTGTGTAGTTGGCTGGTGTTGTTGCTGTTGAGATTACTGGTGGGCCTGATGTCCCATTCCACCCAGGAAGGACGGTCAGTAAGCTTTGATTTTCTCCGAATGTTTTGGTTGGAGCCTGTAAATTTGATTAATTACCATGAATATTTTGAGTGAATTACCTTGAATATATCAAATTTTGCTTTGCATTTGAATTATGGTCTCTGATATTTTGATCTTTGATGTGTTTTCGTTTGGTCAATCAAAATGTTTGTTATCTTTTTGCTTCTGGTGCATTCATTTATTCAAATGTGTTCCGAGGTAGAAAGTTGTATTGCATTTGACAGTCATCTCTTTTCAATGATTTCTTTAAAAGGGATCGAAATTTGTCTTCTTAGTCGGATTAATCATGTTTGCCTGAATGCACCTACATGATTCAATCGGTTAGCCCTGGATTATCCTCATTTCCAGTAATTGAGCTCATTAATCATTAGTCTCGTGTTTTCCGATAGACATTATGTATTCTGTTTTTATTATTTGTAAATGTTTTGGATTTTATTTTCTTCTTCAAATTGATGCGTTTGTTTTGTTACTTTTGTTTGTGACAATTTTCATTCTGTAACTTAAGCACGGACTAGTTGTATTGATATTCTTCTTCTTGTGCCAGGATGCCCCCGAGCCACCACCAGAGGGCCGTCTTCCTGATGCTACCAAGGGTAAATATTTATTTTGACATGATCTTATCTCAATTGTTTTAGTGTATGCTTCTCTTGTATTGTAGTAGGCGAGGATGTTCTGTCCAGACTGAGTTAAAAATTGCTGTTGAAATGCTGTAGGTAATGACCATTTGAGGGATGTCTTCTGCAAGACCATGGGCCTCAGTGACAAGGATATTGTTGCTCTCTCCGGTGGTCACACCCTGGTACGTTAACTCTTATTCTCTTGATTTCTTTTGTGAAAATTGTGCCAAATTATTGTAGTTGATCGTAAATCATTTGTTATTTGGTTAATGCACGGTACTGATTTCTACTTGCGTAATTGTATTATGGTATATTGCAGGGAAGGTGCCACAAGGAGCGATCTGGATTTGAAGGACCTTGGACTCCCAACCCCCTTATCTTTGACAACTCCTACTTCAAGTAAGTTCTGTTTCCCTGCTATGTTTACTCAATATGTCTAGTTGCATTGAGCTACACAAATCATGTATGATGCTGTTCGAATGTGTAGGGTGCTTCTTGGTGGAGACCAGGAAGGTCTTCTAATGCTTCCAACTGACAAGGCTCTTCTGGATGACCCTGTCTTCCGCCCTCTTGTGGAAAAATATGCTGCAGTGCGTGTCTTCAGTAGAACTTATTCTTCTGCGTGCTTTTTCGTTACCTACATGCAATTAGTCTTCAGTAGAACTTATCCTCTTTGCTTTTCAGGATGAAGATGCTTTCTTTGCTGACTATGCTGAAGCTCACATGAAGCTCTCCGAGCTTGGGTAAATTTTGAATTACAATATTTTTCGCGTTTAGTTCCGGTTTCTTCAATGTTTTTATTCAGTGCAGAATTGGTTTTGAATACCATTTGTTGCTCTAATTTTGTAGGTTTGCTGAGGCCTAAGCAGAGGTGGTGTAACTACAAATGGATGATGCCGATGCCTCCCGCCTTGCTTTTGTTTTTTGAATGCCTCTTAGTTGTGAGGTTTTAGGCAGTTGGTGTTTTTCTTTTCTCTATCAGGTTTTAGGGAAGTGGGACTTCTGTTTCGATTTGAAGAACGAATGTTTTTAAATTGGATAGAATGCTGTGGTAAATCATCCTCGTTGATTAAATAATACTGTAATTTTCACTTCTCCGGTTTTGTTTTCTATTTGGAAATGTGCTGGTTTGGTTGTCGATGAGACAGGCTCACTTGCGCCCCTCGAAATGTTGAAGGCATCACGAGTGATGCATGTTATAGTCCGCTTGTGAGGTTTCACTGGGTTTGAGATAACCTCGGCTTTAAAAATGGGTAAGCGGTCAAAATTCGTTTTTTGTGAGAATTAAATTTAAGTCTTAACTTATAAGTGAAGATAAATACCATTAGATTGTAGTATTAAGAAATAACATTTTACCCGGTTTAATTACGTTTCAATCGACTTTAAAACGTTTTTGTGTAAAACATATAATTGTAGTGTCTTCTCTACTTTATTGAAAGAAAGAAAAAAGTGCTGGAAGTTGCATTTTCCATGTGCTTTGTCTACTTCTTGGTCTAGTAGATGAAAAAAATTATGTAGCACAAGTACATTCTAACATGGCGTTTCGTGGTAATTAAATAAAAAAATATTCGTTATTGTACTATTTTATTTATATCATATAAGTTATTTTCACAAGTCGTTATTGTATAATTGTAGTACCGTTGTACATGTAAGCTCTCGTAGTTGATTCGTGTAGCTTGAACTTGAAGGAGAATTTATCAAATATAGAAAAAAATTAACTCTTAATTTCAAAAAAGTTAGTTTTTATAAAAACTTTCATAAATATTCAAAATCTCACCTAAATAGACACAAGTATTCTCAATTTATATGAATAACTAATTTTTAGACTTAAAGACTAGGGATGACAATTTTAACTGTGAAACTCGATAACCATGAATAACCGCTTGAATGGATTGGATTTGGGTATGAAAATTCGGATTTATTTTGGGTATGGGAAAAAACCATGAATAGTATTCGGTTATGGTTATAGGAGTCCTCAATCTATATCTGTAACCGAATCCGAACCGAATAATATATAATATAATTATATGTATATATATAGGGGTGTGCTATCCACACACAATTTTTTACTTCTCACACACACCCCTATTACTTTATGTCCGTTAGATCTTTTTCAATTCATTCGATCCGATGGTCGAAATCCAAAAAGGGGTGAGAGAAGTAAAAAGGGGTGTGTGGATATCACACCCTTATATATGTATATGTATATTCATTATTCACCAAATCCATTACCTTGAGAATACAAAAATTGCATTGTGTGAGTTGCATTTTGTGGCAAAGTTCAAAAGTTTTGATATGAATCAAAATCTATGAGAATTTAATAGTATTTATGCGAGATATCAAAGATCAACTAATATTCTCAATGTTTAGCTTTAATTTTTATGTTCCACAAAATCCATTAATTAAATCATTTTATACATCAAATATTTAATGACGAAATTAATATTTACTAAATTATCATGCGTCAATTGGACGAATATTTTTTTTAACCGTTAACCGATGAGAAGTTAGTTATCCGGTGGGTATAATTATGGATAATACTCGATGGTTAATTTGCAGTTACGAATATAATTAATTTTCGTGGTTATGTGGATGAATATAACATTTCCGTCCCTAAACCGATCCGTTACCATCTCTATTAAAGACTTCTTGTGCTATAATCTCTCACTAAAAATTTATCTTTTTTTCTCTTTTCTTTTTCAAACGAAGAGCAAACGTTTTTTTTTCTCAATTTTATTTTAGTAAATAATCAAGGAAACCTTTCTTTCTCACATGGTTCCCAGAAAACACTTTTGCATGTTATAAAAGCGAACTATCAGAGTAAAGAAATAAAAGTAATAAACTTTTAGTTGTCTAAAATTTAAAGGATTTTACGTACAATCAAGATCAACAGGAATATTTATTCATTACACCCCAATTTAAAAAGAGTTATACGTGGAATGAGATTTCTACAAGTTTGTTTACAATGATCATTTGAACCAATTTTGAACGATTCCGAGTTGATTTTTTTTTCTCTACATGATGAGATCCTTTTATCTTTGCACCTACCATATTTTCCTCATGCAATTGGTGGTAGGACAATTCTTTCACGCACATCATCATTTACTATTTGCTTAGTCTGTCACCAAGTGGGCATATAGCATCTGCATATGCAATGATCAAAGAGTTTATAGTATAATAATAGAAACACATAATACTATAACATAATCCATTTACTAGTCAAGTTACAACCAAAACTTAAATTCCTTTGTTTTCATAAATTTTACGAAAAAAATAATGATCTACTACACCATTCAAATGCTCAGCAACAAGGACAATCCCCAGGTTGGAATATATATATATATATATCGACTTTGTTCCCTAAAGATCTTTTTACATTTTTCAATCTATTCAACTAAGATATGGTTGTTGTAGGTATAATTTACTTAACGATTATGGAGGCCATAGAGAGAGAGAGAAAGGTGCGGCCATAGTACAGAGAAAAGAGAGATGTGTAATTGTGGGTGTGTTCTATTCCACCACATTGTGCCTTTATTTATAATAGTAGGAAAGGTTAATTCTTTACCCTTTTAGAATTACAACTCTAATAGGAATTAGACTACTAAAGGGAATATAAAAGATATCTCTAGATACACTAGGATTTTACACAATCACATTTCTAATCTAATAGGACTACAACATTCCCCCTTGAGTGTGTAAATACTCAAGTGAATGTCACATCAGGTCTTCAACGATAAAGTAAGTATAGTTGATAAAGTCGTCTACACAATGAGCGAATGCGAGTCTCATATCAAAGGAAGAATGCATAAAAACTAAAACTCACAAAACCTCGTTATGGTAAAACCCAAGTTGGGAGAAAAACCCATAGACTAAGGAGAAAAGTGAGAAGTTGCATTAAGTCAAAACTATACGTCTTTTGGACGCAAGTAGAAGAGCTCTTAAGGGTATGATCAGTTCAGGATGGGTGCCTCGTTAAAACCTAGTTAGGTAGCAAAAATCAGTGGGAAAAATGCTACTAATCGTAGAAAAAAAGAGTACATTAAGATCAAGTGAGTATACTTTTAGATACTTCTCCCCCCTGAGTCTAACATAACTTCCAAATGAGAACTACAAGCATTGCATATGAATAGTTAGGCATACCAATTCCTTAGAAAAGCTTCTGGAAGGTTGACTTCAGCAGTGACGTTGTGTAGAGTTGGCAAGGTTGTCTGGGATCGGCTTGCATGACTTCAATCTCCTGATGCTTTGCTGATGTAGATGTGGACGCAATATGTCTTGGCGTTGACTTCGTTGATGTATCATGTCTTGGTCGGGTGGATGCATGCGACATAGTCTTCATGGATTGTTGTTGGGACTCAACGATGGATGAAATACAACAAGTACTTTGAATATGCTCAACAAGAACTCCTAACCATGTCTCACGTGTGGCGTAGTGAAGTGAGGTGAGTCTTGGAATGATTCGAAGATTTCGCAACTAAGGTCATATAATGGACCTCCAAGATATTGCGGTATCCCTAACGGTAAAGACATAACCATTTGGGGATTTTGCCTTGTGTGGGTTTGATAAGTAACATGCGTCAGCATAACAAACAAGGCAAGCATCATTCTGAGGATCATAGGGCTAGATCCGCTCGAGATGCGATAGGATTTGCCCTTGTAGTACCTTTAGGGTATGTCTTTAATATCAATTTAGTGGTTGCGTGTAGGCACGGTGCTGCATCTTTACCAAGATCAACAACGAAGGAAATGTCATGTCTTAATACAATGAACTAAGTACAACGAAGCGCAAAGTTGAACTTTAGATATGGAATTTTGGATTCCATAACCTTTTCAAAGATCTCATTTGCATATAATGTATGGACGATCATATATATACTCAAAGGTAACACATTCGGGCTGTAATTCGACTGGTAGACCAAGGTACCATCAGAACAACGCTTCAACTTCAGATCAAGGCATAAACGAGTTTCCCAAGATCCTTAATCTCAAATTCCATCTTCAGGTGCAAGGCAGTTTTCTCAAGCTCTTCCAGAGTCTTAGTGAGATTTGTGTCAACGATATAAACTGTAACTCTAGCAACTCGGAATAAGACTTCATCACTTAACTCAAGGGAAAAATTCATCCATGACTGATCAAATAATCATTTAGACAGGTATACCGCATATGTCGGATTGTAAGTGAATGCCTCAAACAAGTTAATAGGATGTTCCGTGGTTTTAGAACTATTTGAACCAGTCCATGTAATTCTTCGGGAACTTACATGTAAATCTCCGTATCTATATCCCTATGGAGAAACACTAACCACATTTCGTAATGCTGTTATCAATCATATGACGTTTGAGAGAAACCTTGCGCCGTAAAGAGTGCATCATATCACACTATTTCATTCATCTCATAACGCTTCATTTCCCACTTGTAACATAACAGGGTTACCTTGGGCAGTGTGGGAACGATAGGTTCAAACATATTTTGGTAAGTAATTTGACCTGGATTGTAATTTTGGTTGTCCAATAAGTTCTACGTTCTCATTTAATCAATGGAACACGGTTCGACATCTTCGTTTTTTATTTATGTTGGTAACTACCATATAAGTGAAAACATCATCGATGGTAATCTCATTTCAATTCCATTTTCCTCATCCAAACTAGTATACTGGAGCAAGAACTTCAAGTCTCGAGAGTAATCTGGATTAATCTCATGAGATGAAAATGATTTGAGACAGCGATCGAGTTTAGATTCATTGTTGTGTAGTGTCTTCCTCTTCTAGGGAAATGAATCCTACGAACCGAGTGATTTGTCATGCTCCAAGCTAAGACGGATTAATTGGCTATCCGCCATTGTACTGGATTGTCCAATAGAGGCATCACACCGTCTAGGGATGTTGACTCGACGTCCCTTAAGTATGTCTATCCTTGCAGGTATGTTTGCAGTTGGTATATGATCTCGTCACTTTAGCTAGATTAGAGGAATGCGTCTGGAGCAACATTCCGAAAGCTAGAATTCATCGCACTTGCTTATCACACTTGTGCGGTATGGGGATTGAGATGAGACATAGTGGGCAACGTCCACGTAAATTCGTGTCATTCTACAGGAAAGTTGACGTTCTTATCTCCCCCTAACGGCAGAAAGACTATCTCATTAAAGTGACAGCCCGCAAATGAGCGGTAAAGAGATCGCATGCAAAGGCTCGAAGATAGCTAGTGTGAGGAGAATCATAATCGACAAAGATTCACATCCTTCTTTGAGGACCCATATTGGTACGTTGTGGCGGCGCAACTTGGCACATGGAATGCACACCCAAATGTGTAAATACGAAAAGCGTCAATTTCGTACCCAATAACCAACTGTAACGTCATATAGGTTGGGTGGCAATGGGCCTCAAGGTAGACCAACATAACTGCGTACAAGATTGCATAGCTCTAGGCAGAAACCGAAAACTTGGTACGTTCACCAAAATTTGGACGAAGCTATTTGGGGTGAACATGGAAATTCGATGTTCACCAAAATTCAAGATTCGGACGATCATTTAAATTGCGCTTTATGACCGCTAGGCAAAGGTATTTGGGGTGAACATGGATATTCGATGTTTAATTATAAACCCAAAATACATGCAATACTCTATCGAAAATCGTCGATATAAACTCTCCGACATTATCCAATCTCTCGAACCTTAAGGGATAAGTAAAGTAGTGAGCCCTTAATGGGCCATGAGGTTTATCAACAATGTGTGTGGACAAACATGTGACCAGTTTATCGATTCATCAACCAAAACCATAAGTATTTATATAGTCCGCATTTTGGTTGGATTAGTCCACATATACTCCCTTGAATCCACTGTGAAAAATGGGTGATTTCGTATCTTTGTAAGGAATGATATAAAAAATCAATTTTCCTAATGAGCAGATTTGGCAATGTGTGCTTGTAGGCACAAGATCCTTACTTCGGGTAAGGAGATGCGTTGTAGCATCATTGTTTGACGTAAGTGTCCCAAAAGGTCGTGCCAAAGCAAGTAAACTACTCAATCACCAGGCTCCAGGCCGGCCACATGTGGTGTATTCCGAGTTGGGAGATAACTCATTGGCCCTAAATCAAAGCTTCAGGCTGATTTTTGGAGGTGGTGCAAAGATATTTCACTCTATTTTCTTCAGTGGTTTCTTTCATGATCATTGTCATCTTGAATATCCTTAAAAACTCAACGACAGGGAGAATTTAAGGTCCCTTAAATGGTAATTTAGTACCACTCATACAACAAGGAGCGTGCTAATGCTCTTAATCAGGTTGGATAGACCTGAAGTCGTTGTTAGAGATGTGATTTAGGTGTAAAGTTAGTGTGTGTAGTACGCATTCATCTAGACAACTAACTTTCCCACATTCTTACCTAATCACTTGTTTAATTGAATTGGTCACATGTATTAAGAAACATGATTCAATTAACTCATATTCGAGGATAGTATCAATAAGATTATCCATAAATAAAACATGCACCAAACTTGAATACAAGAACATGGAAAAATGTTCACAAAGTAAACCAAAGTTACTAGGGTGGATTCAGCCAACAAGGTCTTTCATGTCAAAATTCTGTTCTTCCAATGATGTTTAGTAGAGCAAAATTAATCTCACATATTAACTATGAGAATGGTACTCATCAACGACATTGGTAGGGGCACGAACAGGTGCATAACCAATGATCTGTTCCATCGAGACGGAAGTAGATTCTACAAGGTTGAGGTTTGGAAATATTATCCCTTATTCTTGAAGTTTTAGGTCTTAGGTGCCAAGGATCATGCTTTGGGCACGATGCCACCCCTTGGCAGCCTTAATTCTACCATATGTTTGTGGTAGTAATCAGATCCGAGAATTTGGTAAATTTCCGCTTTCTACAGTTGTTGCTTCAGGAGCGAGTTAGAAACAAGGAAGGACGAGAAATGTATTCTCTAGTCGAAATTCGATCAGATTTATAAACATCAGAATTGTACTCATTCATGGACGTAACCATGGTGTGCTTCTGGCAATGTTTTTCATGATTAAACGATCTATAGAAGCGAGCCAAAGAGCCATGAAATCCTCGTTTGGGAGGTATTTCCATTTGTAATGCTTTGAGCACAAGTCTTCGAATGAAGATCATGGCGGAGACTTATTCAGCTCGTCCTTGCCACTGCTGGCTTCAATGGTTTCTTAGCTTCTTGATAGTCAAGTGGAGATTCACGTCTTGTACCCCATATAAAGTGGTTTCTAATAGAAAATGTCCAAATCAAGAAAATCAAACTTGTAATAGTTCGACGATCCACTGAATTGGAAGGAACAAGATTGTGATTGGTGCTATGGGAATGAATCATCCATAAGCATCAAAGTTAGAACATTCGAGTTCTAAGACATGGTTTTCATGAAAAAAAAAAGTCGGGTTTTCATGGGTGTATTGTTTTATGAAAACTTCGGATTTCAAAGGCACTAAATTTGAAACTACAAGTTCAATTTAATTTATGAACATTTAGTTCATAAAAGAGAGGTTCCTAAAAGAACACATAAGGCAATATGCTGATTTAAGTGTAGTGAATTTGAGTTTCTTTGGGAACTTAAGTATGAGTGTTTCGGGACCACGAAAGTGAGTCAACGATTCAAAGAAGAGAAATAAATTATTGAACCGTTAATGTCCAAAAGTGATGTTCAAGTTAATAATTTTAGATTTCTTGTCAAATCAACGGACTGCTGGTCATTTTAATTAATTCAATAGATCGGGACCATTCGGGATCGATCATAAAAGCAAGATAATGACATTCGGGGTCATATGATTGGCATTGGGCCAAGCAATAAATAAAATATAGCTCACTTTGAGCTTAGTCGTGGGCACTCCATGGTTGGGTGCAGCTAGAAGCAGAAATGGGCCAAATTTGGCTTTGGCAGGCCACACTGGGCAACCCATTCAGCGCGTGCAAGCTACAGGCTTGCAGTAGGAAGGTGGGCCATGTGAGGCTGCTATAGGTAGCCCAACAACCTGCAAAACAAGCATTGCAGGCTTGCTGCAGTCACGGGTTGAGAAAGAAAATAAGGGAGCCCAGTGTGTTGCAATTAGCAAAGCAGGTCGAGGGGAAAAGGCAGGCCCATGTGTGAATGAAACCCAGCGAAGCTACTTTCAAGGTTAGGCTAGGAACAAAAGCCCAAAGTGCAAAGCAAGCCGAAGCCTTGCAATTAGAACGCGGGCCAATGCAGCCCAGTCAGTGATTGGTTGATGGGTTGGAGGCGCTGGACAAACCTAGCAAATAAATTGCTGGTCAGTGGCTTGGAGGGCTGCGGGCCTAATCGTGTGGAACCCAAGCATGCATGTCCATCAACAATAAAAAAAACCCAGTCCGTGGCTCAGCCGAAAAATTTCCCATAAATTATTAAATTTTAAATTCTTTTCCAAAATTTCTAGGGTTTGAAAAACCCTAATTGCTTCTAATTTATTTATATTCTTTGACTCACAAATTTCACATATCAAAAATTGCGTAATGCATGAAATAAATATATGAACATATACAATATATATATTGGACGGTAAATATATATGTAGGGGTTCATGCATCATGGGGAATGTTTTCATGCTTCAAGGTCATTTTAAATATCTTACTTTATTTTAAGCATACCTGATTGGCAGAAAACTACAAAAGCCTTTGAATTTGTAGAAAATCCTTCTCAGAAACCCGAAATTGCATCTCCAATGCGTTGTATCACGTTCAACACAGAAAAATTAAATTGAATCAATAGCATATAGATCAATTCAATAAAATAATAAAATAATCATAAAAAGAATTATTAAAACGTAATACTCCCCTGATTGAAGATCAAACTCTTGTTAGCGCAGTGTAAAAAACTTGCTGATAACGTGTTGTAGGTATAATTTACTGAACGATTATGGAGGCCATAGAGAGAGAGAAAGGTGCGGCAATAGTAGAGAGAAAAGAGAGATGTGTAATTGTAGGTGTGTTCTATTCCACCACATTGTGCCTTTGTTTATGGTAGTAGGGAAGATTAATTCTTTACCCTCTTAGACCATCTCCAATGGTAGGCTAAAAGCCAAATTACCCCCAAACTCACTCCAATGCAAGGGGAAAATTCAGGCTAAATGCTAAATGCTAAACCAAGGCCAGATTCCCCCCAGAATTTAGCCCAGAAATCAGTGTGGGCTCCACCGAACCGAGTGAAAATATTTATCGGAATTAAAATTTTTATTATTAAAATGTTCATAAATTTAATTTACGATAATCTACATTTTTTTTAAAATTTAATTTAAGAAAAAAAAATAGCCTAAGTTTATTCTTTAATAATTCCGAGCTAAAATTTTAGGCTTGAAACGGTTAGAGTAGAAAAACTGTTTTTGGGCTAAAAGCTAAATTTTTCAGGTTAAAATATTTGGCTTTTAGCACAACTCTAATAGAAATTAGACTACTAAAGGGAATATAAAAAATATTCCTAGATACACTAGGATTTTACACAATCACATTCCTAATCTAATAGGACTGCAACAATGGTAAAAAAAATTCATGCTTATTTAATATATATATATTAACAAATGATATCATCTACACTAAGAAGATGAGGTATGTTTAGTCTAATAATGGGTTAGTAATAATGTGATTCAAATTCGCATTTGACAAGAATTGAATAGATATGAATGTGGTTTGTTTGATTATATTGAAAACGCATGACAAAACTTTTATAGTCAACTACAAATTGTTGAATATTAAATTTGAGAGTATTTGTGTTTACTTAAGTGAGATTTTGAATATATTTAAATTTTTTTTATAAAAATTGACATTTTTAAAATTAGAGATTAATATTTAGCTATATTTAATAAAGGATAATACTTAAGTACCCAACAACTGACAATAGAAAATGGCCCAATAAGATAAAAACACTGTTACAATTTAATTTTATAAACAAGTAGCCAAACATCCTTTCAAAAAAAAAAAAAAAAAAAAAAAGAAGTAGCCAAACACAATATTAACCCCACATCCAAACACCTCATTTCTTCCTCAACGCGTCACCTGCCAGACTCACTCCTCTTTGCTTCTGCCATGGTTTCATCACCAGAAACCTCGTCTTCCTAACGCCTTCCAAGAACATTGTCTCCTCCGCTAGTGCAACTCACTTCTCCTCCATCCTCTATGTCGATTCCACCCCATAATCCTCTTATTCTTTATCGTGGAACACATGCCCGCACCCTATTGTCATCGTCGGAATCTCCATCGTGGAATCTATGGCATTACCGAACACCAACTTTCTCAAAATTTCACCGAATAATTTCAACCCCCTACATAATTGTTCTTCTGGGTGAAATATCCTTCATAGGGTTAGCAAGATGGATCTAAACTGTCATGGGTTTGGTGAAATTTGAGGGGTTGAACACTTTCTTGTACAATCACTATTGCTTCTTGTTGTTGGAGTGAACACTTTCTGGTTTGGGTTGGGCTGTACGTCTTCACACTTTTAATTTGGGCTGCAAAGTCAAACGTTTTCGGCTAGGAAGATCTCAGCATCACATGCTCGACAGAACTTGGCAGGTTGATAGGCCTTAGCATATGGCCCTGGCAGATCTCGACATTTCCACTATGTGCTTGACAAAATGCCTTACTGACAGACATAGCAGAAACCGTATGAACTCGAAATTTTTTTGCATGCCGTCAACATTGTTTTTTTGTCAAAGAAAAGTTTTGAACTTTTATATTAAAAACCCATGCTGTATGATTCATGAATCTACAGTTGGAAGAGAAAGTTAGACATAACATTGTTTTATTAACTTTAAGCATCATGATAAAATTCCAAGACTAAATATTTTGACTTGGCGGCTCATGATAAAATTCTAATGAGGTCGCACTTCAACGACGATGATTTTCTTTGGCATTCAATTGTCGTTTATGCCGTGCTTTTGAGGAATCTATTGCTCATCTTTTCTTCCGGTGTTCGGTACCTAAGAAAATTTGGATGTGGTTGGCTTGTCAATTTGATACTTGTTTACCATATTCTGATTCCTTATGAATGTTTTGAGATGCCTTTGTGCATAAGCCTTTTTCTCGTCAATTGCACAATCTTGAATTTTTTCAGGTCTATTTACCGCTTATACTATTTGGATGGCACACAACACAATAAGTCTATCTTTGAAGATCAACCAATCCTTTTTCATCGCTTTTGCATGTCTATTGCTTATGGGATTGTTTATATTGGCAAGGTTATTCCTGGATACTCACATGGTTTGGATCTTCGTATTATCTCTTTTATGGTATTCAACCTATACCTCGGAAGACCCTAATTATTTGCCATGTGCTTTGTTCTCCTTGGTTTCCTACAATTAAGTTTAATACTAATGGTTTGCCTAAAGAAAATCCTAGTTTTGCTGCTTGTGGAAGAGTTTTCAGAGATTGTCATGGTCATTTATTGGTGGTTTCAGTCAAAGTATTGGTCATCACAATTATTTTTTCACGAAATTATTGACCTAGAATTGGCTTCATCTACAAGGTTTATATTGTTTTTGATTGGGATGTGATACTACTAGTGCTCTTGTTTGTCTTTGTTCAAAGAATTATGTTCCTCCTCAACCTCTTCACACTCAATACTTGACTTGCTTGGATCAAATTTAGGAGCAAAACTTAATTTTTGGTATGAAAGTGAGACGAAAAAACTACGATAGCAAAGTGCGAATTTCACGATACTTGAGAGTAGTAAGTGAGAATTATTAGGACAAGATCCTGCCATGTTATCAGTTAATAGAAAAGTTAATGACTAGGCAGAAAAATCAAACTTTAGGTATGAAAGTGTGACAAAAAAAAAGTAAGTATAATAAAGTGCGATTTTGGCGAAACTTAAAGGTAGTAAAATAAGAATCACCCAAGAATTTATATGGTGTATAACGTATCTGATCATTTGGTGCACAAATTTAATGCATAAATTTGTGGTACATATCACCGCCCAAAAAGTATAACAAAAAATGCAAAGTTGATGAAGTTTAGCTGCCTTCTATGCCATGGTTCTTTCGGCTTCAATTATTTAAGCTCAAGCAATGTACTTTGGTAAAGATGCCTCAGTTTTGAATTTTCTGAATTAAATATGTCCTTTTTAAGTTTTTTATTTTGCATTTCCTATGCTAACCAACGTCAACGCTTTAATTCGAGGTTGATACATTTTCATTTGACGTTGACACATTTCCATTAGCCATGGGTACATTTTCATTTGGTAAGGGAATGTTCTGATTTAAATAAAAGATAAATCTTTGGACTTAAATATAGTTGAAATTATTCAAAGGAGTAGTGTTATCCCCACATTTATTTCTCACACACTCCCTTCAATTTTCAACTGTTGTATTGAATGAATTGGAGATAATGAATAACGGAAAATTAACAAGGGTGTGTGAAGGTAAAAATAGGCATGTGAATAATACTTTTTAATTTAAAACTAGCCCAAGCCCACACACTGTGTGTGTTAGCAATGTTTTGTTTTTTTTTGGGAAAATACATGGGAGAGAGAAGTTGAAGAGAAATGTGATGAGAGGAGTGAATAAGAGAAAACATAGGAGTGGAGAGATTTATATTTATATTTTTAAATTAGATCTATGCTATGATGATATGTGGGTGAGGGAGAAAAAAATTGATTTGTGTGAAATGACATCATTGCCCATGATTTTATTTTGTGATAAATAAGATCAAATGTTTTATTTTTATTTTTATGAGGTGACACAGTGTTAGGAGACAAATTTCAGGCTCATATCCCACATTGACTAATAGAGAAGGAGTGATGTGCATTATATGTACATGGCCACCTCCATATAGCACGAGACATTTTGGGAGCTCACTGGCTTTGGAGTTCGTCGGAACTCCGAAGTTAAGCGAGTTCGGGCGAGTGTAATCCCAGGATAGGTGACCCACTGGGAAGTTCTCGTGTGAATTTCCAGAAACAAAACCGTGAAGGCGTGTCCGGTGCCCAAAGCGGACAATATCGTGCTACGACGGAGCTGAGTCTGGGACATGACAATGATGGTCACAAACAAAGTAAAATGCCTTAGTGAATCTTTCTGGCTTTTAAAAGAATGGACTGCCGTATCGAAATCACCAACTAAATCTTAATTTTTTTTTTATACATATATATATATATATATTTGACATTGACATGTACATTAAATTAAGTGGCTCAAGCCAAAGCATCTTAATCAAAAGTTTCAAAAGCTTAATCAAAATTAGCAAACACATTTGTACTTATTTTCATACCGAGCAGTTTTAAAAATATAATTTATCAAACACTTAACTATTTTATTTTACAGTTTATAATTTTCAAAGCACAACAAAAATAATTTTAATTTTTTTTTACAACAATCTCAAATTGATCCTAATCAACAAACTTGTGAGCATCATGGCGTGAGTTTGAACCCCACAAACTCTGTAATCTAACATTTAATATAACAAATATATCGTTTGAAAAAAAAAATTAACGCCCAAGCGGCATCTAATTCTAAAATGACAAGCGCCACTTGGACCATCTCCAACCCTTGGCCCAAAACCTAAAAGTTTTAGCCCATAAAATTTAGGTTTTATCCCAGAAACAGTTTTTTTGCTCTAATTTCTCTAACCTAAAATTTTAGTCCCAGATTATTATAGAATGAATTTAGGCTAATTTTTTTTAAGACTATCCTAAATTAATTTTATGAACCTTTTAACCTAAAAATATTTAAATTCCGATAAATTTTGAAAAATCACTAAATCAATACATGAAACTCATGAAACACTACAGAAGAATATGAAAATCATAATATAGATGTATAAACACAAAATACATGAAACACACAAAACGTATATGAAGCACGTACAAAAGACATGATAGAGATATATAACACACTAAACATGTGAAACACATGCCACTCACGAAATACATACCAAAATACTTACAAAACACATGATAGAGATGTATAACACACCAAACATGTGAACACATGACACACACGAAATATAGACCAAATACATACAAAACACATGAAACACAAACCTATACACATGAAACACAAACCTTCAACCATCCTCTATATAAACACAGGTTGAATATCAAACCATCACACAACATATTCACCAATATTTTAACGTTCAAAGTGTTTTTGTTTCCCAAAAATCCTTAATATCTCATCAATAAGTGATAGAAGAAGGCGTAGCAAGGCAATGCGGATGTAGAAATGAACGACGCATAAGTCGAATTTGCAAACTCGCTTATGCAATATGAGCACCAAGCCGAATCTAGCTATCATGGTTCTGTCATGGGGGCGTTCATTTGTGTAGTGCGATAAAGAAGAGTGTCATGACCGAATGAAGAAAGATTATTTCATTGAATGTCTGAGATATCCTGCTTATGATTTTCGGAGGCGGTTTCAGATGAGGAGAGAGATTTTTAAAAGCATCTTGAACGCATTTGTCAATCATGACCACTACTTTGCAAGGAAGATAGATGCCGTAGGCCAACAAAGTCTATCATCTCATCAGAAACCAAATAAACCACATAAACTTAATACAATCGATAATTCATAAACTTAATAATGATATCCACCATCTTGACTTAGTGGTGGACTTGGGATATAGCCTTTAGATGAATCATCATCTTGAAATATACTTATTGTGGCATACTTTCGCAAAATTTCCTTTTGCTTACCACGTAAGAACTTCTTCCTCTCTGGAGTGTATTTGTTGAGATCCTCCATCATGAAATTAATTTCAGACCTCTCTTTCTCCCTATCCCTTTCTTCCTTCATGGCCAAACGCATTCGGGCCACTTCTTCTTACCGAGAGCTATGGCTTTCGGTCAATCTTGCAAATCTAGTAGCAATGTGTCCACTCATCGGATCTTGGGACTTCCCTTTTCTCTTTGCTTCATGTTGCTTATCTCTTCCTAGGGGCCTTGCAAAAGAAGAAGTTGGGGTCAATTCATGGACACCTTCATCTCCATCATTTGTCGGTGCGGCTTCACATTGAAATAATCTTCCCCACTGTTGGTCCGCATCGGTTCCCCACCTCGAACAATCCTTGGGGACGTCCCAAGCATGATGCAACTTAAAAGGTTATCCTTTTGGTGTTACTCTTGTCTTGTAAATTGCCATTACTTTGTCATCCTATGCAAAAAATACATAAAAACAATTAGTTGCAAAATACTATTATGTGCATAACAAATAAAATATTAACAAAAAAACTCACAATTTATGCGGTGCTCCTTCCATTAGTCATGCCAATCATGACTCTCTCCAAGCTTCCCTTCCATAAAGTGCATGCTTTATTGATGAACTTCCATCGATCGTAAACACTACCACCTTCCCTTCTGCCGCCGTTGCAATTTTCATGGAACTTATCAACGATTTTCTCCCACAAAACTTTTTTATTTTGATTCATGCCAATAGCACCATCTTCGCCATGCCAAGCATAATTACGACCTCTAATGTGTTCTCTTGCCATCTTGAAAATTTTGGAAATGGGAAGAAATTGTAGAAAGAAAAATTGGAAGAATTTTAGGAGAAAGGTGAGTTTTGTGTGGATGTTTGAATAATTACATAGGTATTGATAGAGTTTTTAGTTAAATATTTTTTTTAATTATTTTAGCCGTTGGATTTAAATTTTAACTGTTAAATCTTTTTTTTACCGTTATATTTGATTATATTCGATCTTAGTCGTTGGATTCAATATATTTTAAAATTACATTTTTTTATAAAACAAAATTTGAATCTGAACCATTGGATCAACCAATGGTACAAAGTTGTTGGATGAAAAAAGAGAGCCGTTAGACTCCTGATAGTGGTCGATAGTTGCCTTGACAGTAGGTCCCACCATGTCGGGCGCTGAAGGCTTCAGCCTGCATGGGGAGAGTGGGGCGCGTCTTTGAGCCAAGACTGGGCTAGGTTTGGGCGAGTCCACGCGCAACTGGGCTAAATCCTGGGTAGTATTTAGCTCTCTTTTGAGTTTTAGCTTTTAGCCTACATTTTTACCTTGGGTTGGGTTAGGTTTGGAGGAGGAATAAAACCTAAAAATTGGCTTTTAGCCCAAGGTTGGGTTTGATATTACTAGTGCGATACTGATTGTTGTCACGTGGTGGCTTGTCACCCAACAATCCGGACGCAAACTTGTCTTTTCATTATAACAAGGATCCTCGCTGGATCTCCTTCCTAGGGATCCCGCAATCGTGTTTGTTCATCGTACGATCAGAAATCATTTAAAATTTAAAATTTAAAATTTAAAATTTAAAATTTAAAATTCAAATATAAATAGTAACTAACGAAAACTGACCACACGATGTACAATGAATGGATACGATTGCAGGATCTCGTCGGATCTTGTGCTTTTTATTACATGAAAACTAATGAAAATGACTTGAAAACTTTGATTTTTAACGATAAGGACAAAATAAAGAGTAAAGTGAATAGTATCAAGATTGACTTTATAGTGTAAAAATCTAATTTTTTTTATTAAAGTGGACAATACCAAGAGTTTTTTGTTAAAATTTTCTTTTATTATTGATCATCGGTTAACAACACCAACCAATAGGTTTAAAAGCTTGCCACGAATAAAAATTCGTAGGAAAAACAGTACAGGTCTGTTGGCCAGTCACATTACAGACGGTGACTTAATCATAATGCAAATGGAATCTTCCGAATCCAAAGGCGTTCACACTTGTGGTAACAAAATATTTGTTTTCTTTTCAAGAAAATTTCCATGGTTTCATAGGTCTATTCCTCCATTGCCTCTCCTTTTCCGTGCACTTTTTTGACATCCAATTTGTCTTTTGTACAAAAAAACTTTTGGTAACGTAATTATCTTATGATACAGCGGTTTCGAAAAATAAAATTTGAGAAAGATTATTCTTATTTATGTGATAATGTTAAGTGGAAGAATAATTCAGAATAATATAAAACGTCTTAAGAATTTTAAAAAAAAAATTGTCTACAACTTTAAGAAAATATTGTGTTTATTCGAGATTCTTTTTGTGTCAGCCAATACTATCACCTGAAAAAAATAACTTAAATCATTTTCATTTCTGAATGTTTACATATTTATAATACATTTCACTCGTGGATGCATTGAGGGCCAGGGGAGTTAGCTGACTCCTCGAACTTTGGTGAACGTTTATGAATATCTTGGGTGTTGACCTTTCAAATTTTAGTGAATATTCATGGATATCTTGAGTGCTGTCATTTTGAAGATTATAGTTGGCTTCATACATGCCCTCTAACTAACTTCAGGCCTACCAAGACTCAGTGAATGTCTATAGATATCTTAGGTGTTGCCTCTGCATATATTAACAAGTGTTCAGTATGTATTTCCAAATAACTTTAGGTCTATCAAGACTTGATGAAATAGCTATATCTATATTGCATGCTATTTCTGATAAAAAAAAAATTTGCGCGCTACTGCACTCACCAACCAACGAGGTAATACAAAACCATGGGCGGGAAAAAAGGTAATCCAAAGCACTTTGATCGACCAACGAACAAAGGGGCATTCCAGCCCGCCTATATCAGCCAGAGTGCTTGTGCTCTCCCCGTGCCACTCCATCGCTGCTACCGCTAGGGTTTACATTTCACTCACCAACCAACAAGAAGCTTTGAAGGTACAGTCTCTCTCGCAGATCGAAACGGCACCGTTTTCCGATTTCGATTTCTGTTTTTTTTGTCCGAATGTCGATCCGCCGGAAAATCGGCTCCGATCGAGCCGGTTGAGTGTCGGATTATCGATTATCGGGCGGTCTGGAATTCCGATCTGATATTTTTCAGATGGTTTGTGTTAAGAGTACAACCTCACACAGCAACAATTACTCTCTCCCTACAATTCTCTCTCTCTCTCTCTCTCTCTCTGACTGTTTTCCGTCTCTGGATTCTGAGTTTCAACAGTTTGACTGTTTTGCAGGACGTTTGATCATGGGGAAGTGCTACCCTACCGTGAGCGAAGAGTACAAGACGGCCATCGACAAGGCCAGGAGGAAGCTCAGAGGCCTCATCGCCGAGAAGAACTGCTCTCCTATCATGCTTCGTATCGCGTACGTCTCTCTCTTGTTTCTCTCTATAAGTCTTTCTCTCTGTTTGTGTGGGAGTGAGATTTGATTGGGTGTGGTGGGGTGCGATGGCATTCGGCTGGAACTTACGACACCAAGACGAAGACCGGGGGGCCCTTCGGAACTATGAGGTTCCCGGCTGAGCAAGCTCACGGGGCCAGCAATGGTCTCGACATCGCCGCCAGGCTCTTGGAGCCCATCAAGCAACAGTTCCCCATCCTCTCCTAGGGGCGGATCTATTAGGGGACCAAGGTGGTCCCGGGACCACCCGAAGCTCGGAAAAATGGCTGTGAGGATCTTCAAGGACCACCCAAATCTGGGCAGTGATGGGAAGAAGAACACAGCAGCCATGGCTGCTCTCTGTGCAAAACAGAGGAGGAGGAAGAAAGCCAATTTTTTTTTTAAATGACTTGGCCAAAACGACGTCGTTTTGAGCCAAGTCATTAAAAAAAATTGAAAACTCACTCACCTCACGTGAGAACCTTCACACGGGCAGACCATCAGTTCCTTCACACGACAGAACCTTCACCTTACGGATCCCTAATTGTCCGCCGGTTGCCCCACTTCTGTTCCTTCAACTCTCTACACTCTCTACAACTTGCACCGATGGCCGACGGGCGACAATATCGGAGGGAGGCTGCCTGTACCCTGCACGGCAGCAGCAATCTGTAACCCTTCTACTGCTCGCTCTGCATAATGTATGACTGGGAGTGAATCGCCAGTGGTGGTTGTACTATCTGAAAGCATGGAGCCTGGCTTTGCAAGGGTGAGTTGAGCTCTGTTGCTTTGTAAAAGTTCTGTTTTTTCCAATACCCATGTTTTTTGTGTGTTTAAAGCCTTTATTTTAATCCAGAAGTGTCAATTAATCATGTTTCAATAAAAAAAGTTCAGGGATTTATGTTAAATTTCGCATGTAGATTGTGCGTTTTACTTGGTTTGAACAATTACTCACTGTGTTTTATAGTTGTAGAAGAAATTGGGGGTCGGGGTTTACGTTTGCAAGCGGTTGAGTAAATAAACTTTCAAATAGCCGAGAAGAACTGTGTACAAGATTCTTGCAGATGGTATATATACTAAAGTATTAGTGTTGAGGTACTAAGAGACCTAGTGGATATGCTGATCGTTTTCGTTCAATGAGAGATGGTTTCTTGATTTTTGGGTCATTTCAAGTTTCAGTATTGAAATGTTTAATGAACCACCATTACTAGATCAAAGAAGGGTTTATGAATGTTGAATGGTCCTTGTTGCCCCAATTGATGCAACTCTTCCTTCTAGAACCATTTGACCGTGGTATCGCTTGTCCAGGTTTGCTTGTTGAAAGTATGCCAATCCAATCCGTGCAAAAGAACATCGATACCTACATTTCCTATTTTCCTATGTGGATTATTTTGTGTGATTGAGAATTTGAGAGGGCAATTCGAATGATTTTTGTGGAAGGTTTAAACTCTGATGTTGTAAATTGTGAAAATTGAGTCTTGATTCTGTGTTGCTACTTGCTCAGCTGTGTTCACACTCTGGACTCTGCACGGCATCAATCTGTAACCCGTATGCTTCTCTGCATTTTTTCTCCGTCTGTGTAAAGCTTTGGTTTGGACTCTGGAAGTTGCTCATCTTCTTCTTGGTCGAAGAGGTTTGTACTCTCTTTGGCTCTGTCCATTAAATAATCTGTTGCTTTTTTCGTATGTAGTTGTAGATGATATTTTGTGTGATTGAGAAATTGAGAGGGCAATTCGAATGATTTTTGTGAAAAAGGTTTAAACTTTGATGTTGTAAATTGTGAAAATTGAGTCTTGATTTTGTGTTAGCTCAACTGTGTTCACTTATTCGTGCTTGTAGAATTTGCATTCTTGGAGTGAATAGAGTTACATTTTCCATGAAACTGGATGCTTTACAAGTGTTTTTTCGATTGAGTTGAGTTTGTTTGCATTCTTGGAGATTTGGAATTAGCGAATTTAGAGGAAGATGGGTTGGGAAATCAACTGTGTTGGATCAAAGTCCAAGTGTAAAGAGTTGAAATCGTAAGTTTTTATATTGGGACCACCCTAAGTTGAAATCCTGGATCCGCCTACGCTGACTTCTACCAGGTAATTCAAATTAAAACAATTTTCAACATCTTAAATTGTGGAAATTAATTTGGATTTTAAAAAAAAAAAAATATCTGGGTTTATTTTTTAATGGGATTTATTTGATCTTATAGTTTTGTTGTAATTTTGTTTTTAATTTTGTGTCTGGTTGACTGGTGTTGTTGCTGTTGAGATTACTGGTGGGCCTGATGTCCCATTCCACCCAGGAAGGATGGTCAGTAAGCTTTGATTTTCGCCGAATGTTTTGGTTGGAGCCTGTAAATTTGATTAATTACCATGAATATTTTGAGTGAATTACCTTGAATATATCAAATCTTGCTTTGCATTTGAATTATTGTGTGGGATATTTCGATCTTTGATGTGTTTTTGTTTGGTCACTTGAAATTTTTGTTATCTTTTTGCTTCTGGTGCATTCATTTATTCAAATGTGTTCGAGGTAGAAAGTTGTATGTCATCTCTTTTCAATGATTTCATTAAAATTGATTGAAATTTGTCTTCTTAGTCGGATTAATCATGTTTGCCTGAATGCGCCTACATGTTTCAATCGGTTAGTCCTGGATTGTCCTCGTTTCCAGTAATTGAGCTCATTAAATCATTGGCCTCGGGTTTTCCAGTAGACGTTTATGTATTCCTTTTTTATTATTTATGCATGTCTTGGATTTTTTTTCTTCTTCAAATTGATGCGTTTGTTTCGTAACTTTTGTTTGTGACGTTGATCAGTTTTTAACTCACGCACGGACTGGTTGTATTGATGATCTTGTTGTTGTGCCAGGATGCCCCCGAGCCACCACCAGAGGGCCGTCTTCCTGATGCTACCAAGGGTAAATATATGTTTTGACATGATCTGATCTCATTGTTTTAGTTTATGCTTCCCTTGTATTGTAGGCGAGGATGCTTTGTCCCGACCGAGTTAAAAATTACTGTTGATATGCTTGTAGGTAATGACCATTTGAGGGATGTCTTCTGCAAGACAATGGGCCTCAGTGACAGGGATATTGTTACTCTCTCCGGTGGTCACACCCTGGTACATTAACTCTTATTCTCTTGATTTCTTTTGTGAAAATTGTGCCAAGTTATTGTAGTTGATCGTAAATCGTTTGTTATTTGGTTAATGCACAGTACTGATTTCTACTTGCGTAATGGTATTATGGTATGTTGCAGGGAAGGTGCCACAAGGAGCGATCTGGATTTGAAGGACCTTAGACTCCCAACCCCCTTATCTTTGACAACTTCTACTTCAAGTAAGTTCCGTTTCCCTGCTATGTTTACTCAATATTTCTAGTTGCATTGAGCTACACAAATCATGTATGATGCTGTTCGAATATGTAGGGTGCTTCTCGGTGGAGACCAGGAAGGTCTTCTAATGCTTCCAACTGACAAGGCTCTTCTGGATGACCCTGTCTTCCGCCCTCTTGTGGAAAAATATGCTGCAGTGCGTCTTCAGTAAAACTTATTCTTCTGTGTGCTTATTCATCACCTACGTGCAGTTACTGATTGTTAAACTTATCCTTTTGTTTTTCAGGATGACGATGCTTTCTTTGCTGACTATGCTGAATCTCACATGAAGCTCTCCGAGCTTGCGTAATTTTTAAATTACAATATTTTTCACGAGGAGTTCTGGTTTCTTCAATGTTTTAATCAGTGTGGAATTGGTTTTGAATACGATTTGTTGCTTCAACTTGGTAGGTTTGCTGAGGCCTAAGCAGAGCCGGAGAACTACAAGGGATGATGCCGATGCCTGCACGCCTTGCTTTTGTGTTTTTGGATGCCTCTTAGTTGTGAGGTTTTAGGCAGTTGGTGTTTTCCTTTTCTCTATCAGGTTTTAGGTAAGTGGGACTTCTGGTTCGATTTGAAGAACGAATGTTTTCAAATTGGATAGAATGCTGTGGTAATCATCCTCGTTGATTAAATAAAACTGTAATTTTCACTTCTCCAGTTTTGTTTTCTATTTGGAAATGTGGTGGTTTGGTTGTCGACGAGAGGGACTCACATACGCCCCTCCGAATATCAAGGCATCACGAGCGATGTATGTTAGTCCGTTTGAGAGGTTGCACCGGGTTTGTGATAATCTCGGAAAAAGGAGTTAGCAATAACGTAGTTCAAATTTGTCTTTGGCGATGATCAAACTTAAGACTTTATACTTATAAGTGAAGAGGAATATTACTAGATTGTAGTATTTAGTGACAACATTGTACCCGGTTTAACTACTTGTTTCAATCGACTTTGAAATGAAAGATTTGGAACCAATTAGATCACAGATCCTAAAACGTGATTGCTCTCGTCGAACCAATGATACCATAACTCCCAAACCAATTAGATACGTGATTGCTCTCGTCGAACAGAAAACTCCTAAAACGTTTTCGTGCAAAACATATAATTGTAGTGTTATCTTCTCTACTTCATTGAAAGAAAGAAAAGGGTGCTGGAAGTTGCATTTTCCATGTGCTTTGCCAACTTCTTGGTCTAGTTGATGAGAAAAATTTATATGGCACAAGTATATCGCAACGTGGCGTTTCGTGTCAATGAAACAAAGAAATATCGATGAAAATTAACATAAATTTGAAGTGTTTATTTTGTTGGTACGAGCCATTATTGTACTATTTTATTTGTGTCATGTAAATTTTTCTCATGAGTCGTTATTGTATTATTGTAGTACCGTTATACTCATCAGCTCTCTTAGTTGATTCACGTGGCTTGAACTTCAAGCTTCCTTTTTTGGGGGGGTGGTTTTGAACAATGTAAAGCTAACTGGATAACGATACAGTTAAAAGTAGCACGAGGCTGCCAAGGTTGACCAAAAGACGGTCTCGTACAATCACTACTGCTTTTTCTTGTTGGAGTGAACACTTTTCTGGTTTGGGTTGGGCTGTACGTCTTCACACTTTTAATTTGGGCTGCAAAGTCGAACCTTTTCGGCTCGGAAGATCTCATGATCAACAGAACTCGCCAGGTTGATATACCTTAGCATATGGCCCCGGCATATCTCGACATTTCTGCTTGACAAAATGCCTTATTGACAGACATAGCAGAAATCGTATGAACTCAGAAATTTTTTTGGAGGCTGTCAACATTGTTTTTTTGTCAAAGAAAAGTTTTGAATTTTTATACTAAAAGCCCATGCTGTATGATTCATGAATTTATCGTTGGAAGAGAAAGTTAGACATAATGTTGTACTATTAACTTTAAATGCCATGGTGACATCTTGAAAAGTGCATGTAAATATTTCCCTTTGTAAATGTTGTGTGACTGCCTCTTGTATCGAGTAGCGTAATACGAAACACACACAGAATGGTAAGAATAAATCAAACTTATCTGACAATGTAATGCAGTGACAATTTGGTCAATGAATTCATTTTCCAGATTATTATGGTAAAAGATAGAGAATTAGAATGTAAACCTTATGAATATTAATTAGAATGACAATTTTAAGTATAATTTTATTGATAATTTTTTTTCAATATGATACATTCCTCATTGAATTTCAGCCATAACTAGTAAAGTGTCTACCATCATACTATAATGTTTCCAAGACATGATACTTCACCAAACCATTGTGTTTTCATGCACAAAGTATCCATACATATACGATTGGAGGTCACCAATCATAGAGAAGGAATCTCTTAGGATAATAAACAATGACTAATCTGTTAATTTATTTAAAGGGAAAGACCACTTCTGAAAGCATAGTCTCATTTTGATGCAAACAATATATTACAATAAGGGTGGGAAAATAAATTAGTTTTGAACCTGTCATCACTAGATTTAAATTCAAATTTTCACTTACAAGTAAAGAGAAATATTACTAGACTGTAGTATAAAGTGACAAAGTTATAGTCTCATTGATATACCCAAATAGTAAAGTTGGTGAATTAGGGAATATTGAATATATAAGAGAAGAATTAATACAGATTCATTCTTGGATATATCAAGGAATTGCATATATTTTTTTAGTAATGCTACACTTACCACATTTTTATACCGCATTTGTACAACCTTTCTAATAAAGGTAGGATCAACAAAAACATGTCAATCTCATATCTATTCGAGATGTGATACAAATAAGCTAAGAATAGTATTGTCGTATATTTTTATCTCTTAACACCACTTTCATAATAATTAGTAATTAGAGTAAATTGTGGCAATGGTCTCTCAACTTTAATCAAATTGGAGCAATGATCCCTCAACTAAAAATCTATTAGCATTGGTCCCTCAACTCATCAAAATGTGTAGCTAATGATCATTTTCGTCAACTTCGTCAGAATTTTGTCAAAATGAGTTATGTTGGAATGACCATTGCTACAATTACCCTCAACTCATCAAAAAGTGTAGTATGGTCATTTTCGTCAACTTCGTCAGAATTTTGTCAAAATGAACTATGTTGGAAGGACCATTGTTACAATTAGGCTAAAGTTGACGGACCATTTCTCTAACTGAGTTAAAGTTAATAGACCATTTCTCCAACTGGATTAAAGTTGAGGGACCAATGGTAACTCTAGTTGCATGTTTTGATGAGTTGAGAGACTAATAGTAATTAATTTTTAGTTGATGAACCATTGCTCCAATTAAGTTAAAGTTAAGAGATCATTGCTATAGTTTACTCTAGTAATTATCCTAAAATTTTTACTGTTCAAAAGTCCAGAGTATCCGAACACCATAAGAAGTTTTGTGTGTGTATGGAGGGGAGTCGCAGTCGTTGATCGATACAAACTTCATGCATGCTTGCTTGGATCCATCTCAGAAAATAGCTCATCGACTTGCATGCATAAATGTCAAGGTCAACGTTCCCCGTTTCCTGCGTTGTATTTCAATCCTGACTAAAGGTAGTTTATGAGGCCACGTGCCACTTTTAAGCATCGATCTCAACCTAATTAGGAGTCAATAAAGCCCTAAATTATCCTGGAGAATCCTCGCCTGATCTTCTTTGTGAGAATTTTGATAATTCTTCAATCACATCCGTTCATCGTACATTGTGCAGACAGAAATTATTGTAAATCTTTTTATTTAAAATTGAATATAAACAGTATCTGACAAAAACTGACCGCACGATATACGATGAACAAATATGATTGGAGGATCATCGGAATATTCACAAAGAGGATCTGGCGAGGATCCTGTCTCTAAATTATAAGAGCAAAACAGTTTCGAGTTTTCTTTATATATGGTGTAAAACTTTGTTTTCACTCTAAGTAATGATTACATGAGCAGATCAATAATACCATGTGATATGATGATGTAATGTTACGAATTCACTTAAATTATTACATACGAAATTGTAATTTAGAGTTTAGGATTCTATATTAGTAATTGTAAATGTACTGTAATTTTAGTTAATTTTAACTCCATGTTAATATGCCACGTGATGAAAAATTCTTGTTACGTGGCACAACCGACATGGCTAGCCTTTTCTAGCCTTTTGTTATTTTAGAGTATGAAGGTGTATGTATTCATTTTTTTACATTTGACAAACAATAAAATATTTATAAAGATACTTTTTACAACGAAACGTAGTAACGTAGCTATAACCCTACGGTATATGCTTCTTTTTACAATGAGCACATACCACAGCAGAAGTGTCAACTAAAACGAGGTTAATCACAAATAGGTATTAAAATTCTCACAAACATATATCGTCTTTTCTCTGAGCGGGTAAACCCTCAAACCTCTCCAAATCGAAAGGAGAATACCATCATTAGACCAAGTCTAGCTAGCTGGCTTGAGTCTTCAATATGGACTATAATTGATTGACACTTTTTAAATCAAATAGAAGGGAATATGATAATGACCTCTTTGTTCAAATGGTCAAGTTTTTTTTTTAAATGGATTTAGAAAGAGAGTTTGAAAATACTTTGACTTTTGTGCTTGGAAAAGTGCCAATGCTCGCCGGATGGGAATTGTCTGCCCTATCACTTTTCATATCATTTTATTTGAGCGGTCACGGTTAAGTCACGTCAACATTTTATATTGATTTTTTTATAGAGATAATAAGACGAAAAGCAATAGGAATATAAAATGTTGACGTAGATTAACCGTGACAGCTCAAATAGGAGGGGATGGGAAGGGGATGAGAAGTGGGAGGGCAGGCAATCCCCCTCCATGCTTGCCTAATACCTACCATTTGCATTATCTAAGATAAAACCCCAACCCTAAAAATCTAATTAAAATACCACTTAGTACTACGGTCTAGTAATATTTCTTTTCACATATAAGTGAGAAATCTTAGGCTTGAATCTCGTAGATGGCGAATTCGATACCAAATTAGGTTGTCCATTGTGTATTTAGCCGAACTCCCTCTCTCCTCAGTGTAAAATATATTGTTATACTAAAAAAAAATCTAATTAAAGTACAAATCAAGCCAAAGCAAATTGCTCACCATGAATTTTAGCATGCAGCTTCATGATCTGCATATCTTCCCAAAAAAAAAGAAAAAAATGCAGCTACATACTTTTCCATTCCTTTTTATACCAGATAATATATAAAATAAAAACCAAATTACTTTGACCAAATATGTTTGTTTACACACTTTTTCTAACCTAATTTTCTATGTGACTAGTAGTGACATGGGAATATGGATAAGAAGTTTCCTCATGAAATCAACTTGCTTGAATGAAGAATTCTGCACACCCTAGTCCAACAAGTTTTCCAGACCAAAATCCTAAAATCTTTCAAGAAAGTCCGTTTTTATAAATGATAAACTTTTAAGTTTTAAATAGTTCACCACCAATATTATTGTTGTATCAAAATTAATTAAAACGAAATTTATCACAAAAGTCTCGTGATATAAAAAGTGAAAAATCACATGCTTACAATGAGCGATATTTTAATTGTATATTCGATGCGACATTCTATTCTCTATTAATAAATCTCACTTGTGGTACGTGGAATGGAAGGGGGAGTTTTCCCAATAATTGGCTGAAAAACGTGTTCTTAAAAGTTGACTTTTTGTGAGAGATTGTTATCCTTAAGCACAACACGCAAATTCTTTCGTTGTCATCTTTCGAATCTTGTCCTTGTGTGATTACACGTGGCTTAGCTCATTGCAGTAAAACTCTTATCCCGTTCTTGTCAATGCTAATGGACAAGTAAACAAATGATTTGTTTCTTTCTTTACTCTTCTTAAAAGTTGACTTTTTTATGAGATATTATTTTATAATTTAATCAAAATAAAGACAGAAGATATGCACGAGCGTCTTCAATCTCTCTCTCCCAACATACAAAAATTCTTTAAAATATTTCTAAAACATGAGACGGATTGCAGTGGGCCTCGATAAAAATATTTATAAAAAAAACTTACTTGGAATAGGATAGAAAAAACGCCATCTACTAAACTCTTCAAATTTTGAATCTAAATTTAAAGACTGTTGATGCAAAAAATTTCACAAATTAATATATTTCGAGCATCATTGTAGTCCTGTAGATGCCTCAAATTTCCACAAATATATTTTGATAATTCAACGTTTTTGATCCAAATGAGTTTTTTTTTTTTTTTTGTAAAGACTATCTTAATTTGAATGATCATGATCTAAAAGATGATGAATAGTTAGAATTATGAGGTACGTACATTTGTAGTTGACCCAAATAAGTGGTTAATGCTTGAACGTTGAATACTAAAAGTTTAAAACCGTGTAAAGGGAATTATTTATACTAATTTTTCTTTACTAGGCTTCTAAATTCTAACGAATTATTATGTTATTTCTAAACTTTAAGCAATGAACCCTAGACCACGCATCTCAATTTTTAAGTTTACGAAAAATTGTGGTTATCTAACGTAATGGAGAGAGTATGTAAATCTTTACTATTAGATATTGTTCTAAAAATTTCCACCTAACGCCGCCTTTGTCCCATTTAGGCGCTAAGCGACTGGCTACCGTCTTTATGAGTCCCCAGGCATTTGAAAATTTAGACAATGCGCTTAGACCCTCTTAGGTGGACGCTAGCCCGTCTCAGTGCCCGTCTAAACCCGCCTAGGCATCCACTTAAGTCGCGACTTTCACTCATGTAGAAAATTGATAACTTTTATTATGCATTTTATTTTGTTAATAAAATGTAAGAGAGTTGTTGAATACTTGGATGAACACTCATTATATGTGTGGCGACCCGTCCCAAACTCTATATGTAAACCCTCCCCGTACGTATGAAATGACGATTTTACCCTTGTCGTTGAATATTACGAAAACGTCATATTACGCTTACTCGTTTTAACTATATTAGGGTAAATTTAAATTAGTAGAAATTTTGTGTAAAACCTAGTTCTCACCAACCCTACTCCACTACCCTTACCAAACCTATCCCACTCGGAATTGTTTATCCCAAACCCCATTTCCCCCGTCCCTTACAACTCACACATTCACCAAATTCTGTTATTCTAATCCTAACATCATCATCACATTCTCAGTCTCTCTCTCTCACTAAACACAGACTCAAACTCCCTCTTTCATCACAGAAGCTCGAAGCTCTCTCTCTCTCTCTCTACATTTACCTACGGACCAAATTAAAAAACAATCCAAACCTTGAAGTTTCAAAGATCCAAGATCACAGTTGGATTCCTTAGGACCTCACGAGTCTATCTACATCGATTTCAGGTAAGAACTCGATCGCTTTTACGTCGAAGTATCAATTTCCGATTATAGTATTGTTCATCAACTTTTATATGGTTGAGTTTTAAAGAAAACTAAGATCACCACGGATCTTAAAATGCTCCCAGGAACCCCGGAGCATCTCGTTTAGAAGGATTTGGACGTCGGAGAGCCGAGATCGACGAATTTGTAGGTAAGCCGAATTATCGAACGATCTCGAGAAATATCTTGGAATTTTTAAGCCTTGAAATCTATGTAACGTGATTCTTCATGCTTAGAGCTTCAATTTGATATAAAATTGGTGAAAAATGGATAAAAAATGAAGAAGATATAAAGAAAACAAAAAATTTCCAGTTTCCGGCGACCGGAGTGTCGCCGGAGGTCCACCGGAGAAAACGACGGAATATTCCGTCAACTCTGACGGAATATTCCAACGCCGTCAGTGATCTTTAACGGTCACCGTTAAGATTTAACGGAATATTCCGAGGAATATTCCGACGCCGTCAGTCAAAACTAACGGTTTCCGTTAGGACTTGACGGAATATTCTGAAGAATATTCCTAACGGCGTGACAGGGACAGTCAGCGTGCGTGGCACGTGACCGCGCGTGGGGGCGCGTAGGTCCGTGCCATGTTTGGCGCGTGAGGGCGCGTGGTAAGTCCAAAAATTATTTTAAAAATATGGGGATGTTCATGATGTCGAGTAGATCATTTTGGTATATTCAAACCTTGAGTTTGAGCAATCTATGAGAGTGTTATTTAAATTCCCGTATTTAAGCGTTAATTAATTCGTTTAAAAATATATATAAATAGGAGAATTATATCCGGAGCAATTACAAGACCAAGCTAGGCCCGGAGACTACGACCCAACGACGTATTGGTGAGTGGGCAGTTTGTTTTTATATCTATACATACTTATGGTTTCCAAACTTCATAAAATGCTTCACTTTACATATATGTTGCTAAGTATTGGACAATTGAGATATAATTGTGATAAATGCTGCTGTATGGTTGAGATATACTTGTCATGATATTCATACATGTCATATACATACTCATCTGCTGCACTGGTGTTAGTACTTGCCCCAGGGCCAGGGCCAGCCTTCACGTGTATGTTCACATTGCACCGTTCGCTCGTCTGGATCCAGGTTAGGTGCCAGCCTGTCGGGTAGATTGCATTAGGCAATCCGACTTGTATGTGATGTGCCTTTGCACCAGCTTCGCGTGACTGTAGTACTTGAGCGTATTGATTACACCCAGCCTGTTCGTGTCAGAGTCATCTGTTCGAACTTGTGTGCTAGCATTAGATGGATGAGTACATAGGAATATTGTTTATCACATGATTATACTACCGTAGCATCGATACATAGTTACGTGATATATTCCTAATCATACTGTGTTCCACATGATTATATAACTGTAGCATCAATCTTAACATGAATTGAATTGTATATCGTCATTTATACTTGGCTTTAGTATTGTGGATATATATATGTACGTACTTACTCTTACGTGCTCTTTTAATAAAGGAAATTATAATTGTTTTACGGCGAGGGGTTAATATATTCAAAACCAAACGTTTTCACATGAGTTTGTTTTGCTGACCCACTCAACTTTGTTTTTCGCCCCTCCAGGACCTAGATAGCTGTTCTTCGTGGCATTCGAGGAATTCGGAAACGTTTCTGACATTCGGCATTCCGCTTCTGACGTATGAACTTATCACTATGTGTAATAAGCGTACTTTAGTTGCTTGACTACTCTTCGGTAGTCGTTTCCTCATTAAGCTCTGAATAACTATAGTGGGCCACACCCACGTTTGTGCACTCTGTCACTATTTCAAATTTTTATAAATTCTATGTTCGATTTAAATTTATACACTTTTTACATCACATTACCCCTATGGTTACGTCACTTCACGGTGACGGCCAGCATGCGTCGACCTTTCCGGGTCGGGGCGTGTCAATATGTTTGTTCCCCATGTTTCAACATGTTCTAATACTTTATAATCTATATGTCTTTTTATTTTGCAATTTATGTATCTAATACAATTATGTGTATTTAAAGTATAAATGGACATCCAACGTATACTAAAATTATTTAAATCTGCCTAATTCACCTAGGCGCTACCTAGCTGCTTAGGCGTTGTCTAATTGCCTAAGCATTAGGTCTCAGCCCGCCAACCGACTAGCACCTATCATCTTTTAGAACCTTGCTATTAGGAAGACAGAATCACACAGGGGTCGTAAGGCTTCACTAAAGGAACTGAACTATAAAGTCCCCCAAAAATTGAGAGTAGAGATCCTATTTCTTGCTTTCTACTCATATTAATTGTTCTCTAATTTTTGTTTCTCCATCGTACATGTATACTACGCAATCCTGGGATTCACTCATGAAAATTTTCTTTTTGGGATCAATTATGAACCAATTACTTTGTTTGGATCAATACGGTTGATTAACATCCTCTTTAACCCATGCATCATGAGCTCTAACATTTCTTCACTTGACGTAAGCTGTAAAATAAATAATATCATCTCTTGTATTAAAAAAAATAAATTCAAACAACTCTTTCTCTTTACTTGAAAAAAAAAAAACCAATGCGAATAATAACACGTATTTTCATCTACAACCAAATTCACAAACGCAGACAGTCCCTTGAACAAGGTTCTAAAAGACGCTAGACGCTAGTCGGGCGGCAGACTGGGGCCTAGAACCTAGGCGGCGACGCTAGGCGGGGTCTAGGCGGATTTAAGTAAAGTCATTATATCTTGTGTAAATAAGTGTCTATTTATAATTAATATATATATAATTTCATCATAAACTACAAAATAGAATGACATGTGTATTATGAAGTATTTGAACATAATAAAAACATGGGGAACAAACATATAGTGTGTGTTCATTTAAGTATTCAACAAGTCTCTAACAATTTATTGAAAAAATTAAATGCAAATTGAAAGTTATTTATTTTTTGTCTAAGTGAGTTGTAACTTAGGCAAGTGCCTAGGCGGGTCTGGACAGAGTAGGCGTGTGCCTAGGCCGGCGCCTCTGTTGATCTGTGTGTCATTTCTTAATTTTCAAACGCTTAAGCATTAATCGGGACGGTGATCAGCCGCCTAGCGCCAAACAATGTCCTTGAAATACCCCAATAAAATAAAATAAGAATAAAATAAAATTCCAAATAGCAGTCACAACAGAAAATAATAAAATAAACCAAAATGATGGCGGTTGAAAACTTTGAACGATTCTTATCCGTCCATCAGAGGCGGCCGAAATCCTAGCCCTCCGATCCTTTCCCCCAAGCGCGTCCTCACAATTCTCTCTGGCGCGCTTTCACGTCGCCTACTTCTTCTTCCTCCAATCAGCTTTAAAATGCGCTCCTCTCAACTCCTCCACCACCACCACCTCCACCACCGACTCAACACATCAGCAGAAAATTTCTAGAGAGGGAAACTGAAGACTCCTAGAGAGAGAAGGTCGCGTCTGGGACTCCCAGAGTATTTCGAAATGGCAGACCTCGTTCCCGCTAACGGGGATTTCCCGGCGGTCCCGTCCCACGGCGGCCAGTACATCAAGTACAACATCTTTGGCAACCTCTTCGAGATCACCAACAAGTACCGCCCTCCGATCATGCCGATCGGCCGCGGCGCATACGGCATCGTCTGGTACGTTGTTTTTTTTTTCCCGGAATCGATTTCTTCTTCTTGTTTTATTTCTTTTGCGATTTAGGTTTTTGATCATCTGAGTTTCTTTCCAGCTCGGTTCTGAATTCGGAGACGAAGGAGATGGTGGCGATCAAGAAAATCGCCAACGCTTTCGACAATCACATGGACGCCAAGCGCACGCTCCGCGAGATTAAGCTGCTTCGCCATTTGGATCACGAAAATGTGAGATTAAATTGCTTTGTAATTAATGCTAATTGATTGGATTTACTTATAATTATTAATGAGAAAGTTGCCTTCTTTATAATTTTTTTTAAAGAAAAATTAGTATCTGGTCTCTAATTACTAATGATCATTGACCGAAACCTTATTAGATTTTAGATTTTGATTCAAGTTCCTAGCATTAATGTAATAATGAATTTACAATTTTTTAAAATAAAAATTAATAAGGGGCTTTGAATCCATGTCCAAAAATATAAGTAGTTTTTGGAACTAAGTCCAGTTATTCAATTACATATTTTGATATCAATTTCTCCCCTTCAGATAAAAATATTTAAATTCTTTAATTTTTTTTTGTCATTTATTCAGTTTTTAAATTTTGAATATTTAAATACTCAAACTAAAATATTATCTAGTAACTACCTACTATTTATGAAGAAAACAAAACCGGCTACCTATTGTATAGGAAGAAAAATGCTTTATACCTACAAAGGAGATATAGTCTACTTGCAAAACAAAAATAAACTACCTATTGTATTGGAAGAAAAATGCTTAGAACCTACATGGCGGAACATAGAAATATAAATATGATATAATATACCTCCACTAAAGGAATGAATTTGGAGGAAAGAACACAAAAATATCGCCCATGAAAAGAAGAGACAAAAAAGAGGAGGATTGATTCCATGATCTAACAGAGGGAATTGTTTGGAAGAAGGAAAAAAAGGAGGGATGAAATGGACTAGGGTTTGAGGTGATTATATGGCTATAACTAATCCTAAAATTAAGGGATTAGTTAAACCACAAATAATCCCATAATTAAGAAATTTTGTGTATTTAAACCACAAATAAGCATATTTAGAATCTCAATTATTGGACCTATTTCAATGAAGTGGACTAATCCTACTAATGGCTCACAAAATTGGATTTATATCAAGTTATCCCAATTAATAATTGATTTAGGATTTTAACACTCACACCTTTATTAAACTTCTAACTAATTTTTAATCCAAAACATTTTCAAAATAAATAAAAAATTAGAATAAGTTCGTACCCATTAGCTTTTTTGAAAAATGTTGTCAATTTTTTTATCTTATATGTACCGATTCATATATTTTTTCAAATTTTTAATCTTATAATGTACCTATTCTTAAATATATCAATTTGTTTTATGTAAAATGTACCATTTTTTGCAAGCAAAATAAAAAGTACTTTTTTTTAAAAATATAAAATCTATTCATTTTTTTTCTAATCCATTTTTAAACTTATATGGATACATTCTTTTTCTTTGATTTGAGAATGTATCCATGTCAAGTTTTATTGAAGAAATTTACTAATGTAATTTAGCCTAATATCCTTTTTTTTTTTGGGTGTGATTTTGAAGAATGTACCCATGTTTTGGTACACAATAATATTTTTGTTAATTTTGATGAATGTACCCATGTTTATATATATATATATATATATATATAGATATAGATATGCACACAATAGTATAATTTATATTTTAATATTTTTAATCCATAAATTATGGATTTTTATTTAAAATCTCATTAACATAAACAACTAGAAATTTCAATTTTTAATCTAAAAATATAGTAACATAAATAGAAATAAATTATTACATTAATTTCAGAGACAGATCAAAAATTGAAAACCAACAAGGTTTTAATCAAAGAATATTGATAGATAGGGACCGCATCCAAAGTCTCCAATTTTTTATTATTTATAGTTTTACATTTGTTGGTTAGAGATTCTAAAAAGGGAAAATTACTGTATTTAGTTCATTAGCTGAAGTAGAAGGTTTTGGGAAGATTTGGAGAATTTTGTAAGAATTACTTGCTAAAAGTAGAAACTTTACGATTGTCAAACAGGTCACAGCTATCAAGGATGTGATTCCTCCACCTCTAAGGAGAGAATTTTCAGATGTGTACATTGCCACGGAACTCATGGATACCGACCTGCATCAAATTATTCGCTCGAATCAGGGTTTATCGGAGGAGCATTGTCAGGTACTTGCTAGTGTTTACTTTTTGATTTCATCAACCAAGTTCCATTGGTAGTGAGTGAAATAAATGGTTGTATTATTTGAGGGCTGATTGGTGTATGCTGGAATGCTTTGCAGTACTTCTTGTATCAGATTCTGAGAGGGCTGAAATATATACACTCGGCGAATGTTATTCACAGAGACTTGAAGCCTGGCAACCTCGTGTTGAATGCCAATTGCGATCTTAAGATATGTGATTTTGGCCTTGCTCGTCCGACTGCAGAAAACGAGTTATTGACAGAGTATGTTGTCACCAGATGGTACAGGGCACCTGAGCTTCTGTTGAGCTCTTCAGACTATACTGCTGCAATCGACGTGTGGTCTGTGGGTTGCATCTTTATGGAGCTTATGAATAGGAAGCCTTTGTTTCCAGGCAAAGATCAAGTGCATCAGATGCGCCTATTAACAGAGGTAAGGTGAATTACAGACAAGTAGAAATAAAATTTGAATTCGACATAACCCGACTTTGAGTCTTTGACTGTATTATTTAACAATCACAGTTTAGAAGAAATGAAATGTCAATTAAAGTACTCATTCGACATTGTCATAATGAAGTTGTGTGTTCAATTTAGAGTGGCCGCCGCACGCGCATTAAGTACACAGCAATAAAACCCATGATGTTTCAGTATTGAATGCTTCATTGAAGCAATATCTGCTGGATGAATAACAATACATACTTTTTATTTTCTATTATAGCTTCTTGGAACACCAACTGAGTCTGATCTTGGGTTCGTTCGGAATGAGGATGCTAGAAGATATATAAGGCAGCTAGCCCCGCTTCCCCGTCAGCCACTGGAGAGGCTTTTCCCACATGTTAATCCGATGGCCATTGATCTCATTGACAGAATGTTGACGTTTGATCCTACTAAAAGGATAACTGGTAATTTCTATTCCCATGTCAATGTTTTGGTGCTTCCGACAAAAATATGTATAGAATGCTTGCTAGATTGAGGTCCCGAATGTGAGTTTTAATTGTGCAACTTGTGCTTCTGCAGTTGAACAAGCATTAGCTCATCCTTACCTGGAAAGACTACATGACGTAGCTGATGAACCAATCTGCACTGAGCCGTTCTCCTTTGATTTCGAGCAACAACCCTTGGGAGAAGAGCAAATAAAAGATATGATTTACAGAGAGGCTATAGCACTCAATCCGGAGCATGCTTGACATGAATAGCAGCGTTAGCACTTGGTTTATACATATATAAGGTAGAAAGAGTTGCACTTGCAGTGGTCTTTGATCAAAAAGGTTATTGTGACCAAATTATTGCAATCATCAGTAGGCTGCTGATCAAGTAACCGCGATCGTCCTATTTCGTCAACATCGTTACTAAGATGGGTTTGCTGATTATTCAACAATGATCACACGTCGATTTTAATAGGCCTCTATATAATTTTTGAGGTCAGTTCCTATTTGTTCTTTTCTTTTTGGCGGTTGAACTTGTATTCTATTTATCTCGTTTTATCTTTATTTTTTTGGTTTTTTGTTTTGCTGTACCAAACATGTATCATGTATAGCACGATTGTATTGACGGACCTAACTACGATTCAATAAGTAACTTTATTCCTTGCAACATTCTAATTTACAAACCCGGGATTTAGATACGTTGATCTGAAATGAAAGTTGGTTTCTTTTAATCTTCACAGAACTACTACTTTACAGTTGATTTTGGCCTAAATATGTTGGTTACCTGCTTAAGAAAATTGATAATCAAGCAATTAGGATTAACCCAACCTGATTTTGGCCTAAATATGTTTGTTACCCGCTCAGGAAAGTTGATAATCAGGCAATTAGGATTGACCCAACCTGTTCGAAAACAGGTTGGGTGAGCCGGTCTGCCTACTGTCTAGGCCGGCAATGGTTTGATTTAGGGCTAGTTTGATATTGCTGTGCTTTGAAAAAAAGCTGCTATGAGAATAAGCGGCTATGCTGTGAGAATAAGCGGCTGTGAAATAAATCAGCTGAGTGTTTGGTAAACATTTTTGTAAAAGTGCTTTTGGAAAAAAAAGCAGTCTGATAGTAGGTCTTTTCATTAAAGGAGCACTATAGCTCCGTGTGCTTTGAAAAAAAGCCAGTTTTCCAAAGCTACAAATAGGTGCTTCAGCTTTTTCCTTTGATTTCAGCTTATTCTCACAGCAGCTTCCAAAATAAGCCCTTTTTTTTTAGTTTACCAAACACCTAAAACTCTTACAGCTTTTTTTCATGGGTGTTTTTTTTTAAGCACCTCACTTCCAAACTAGGGTTTAGTGTCAGCTGGAGCCCATTGGGTTGGCCATCATATTACGATTGGGGATGAAACATTTCGTGGCTTACTATTATATTGCTACCTGCTAGGTTGAAAGTTTTTTCTTTTAAGGCACTCTTGATTTGCATTTGGTAGTGGGTGAGTGAGACCTTAACATGGAAATGTTATGGGAAATGATAAATACACTTCATTTTTTGGTTCGCTTATTACACACTTCTATTGAATGTTTCTCGTTGATTATATTTGACTTATTCAACTTGATGACTAAAAATAAATAGAAGTGTGTGAGAAGCTTAAGAAGAAGGAAAATTACCTACCATTTTTATTCGTAACGAAGTTACTTAGTCTTCCATGTAGGGGTGGGTACTTTAGTGAGTTTACTAACTAGCTCAATCAACCCAACTGAAATTGATTGTGTTGGGTTAGGTTGCAAACTATAAAATTTATTCGGATGAAATTTTTACCACCCGTTTAATGATAAACGGGTGGATTGGGTTGGATTGAAATATTTTTAACCCAATTGAACCCACTGGAATATCAACAATACTTACATGTATATTACATAGACATCTACATAAAATCCTAGAGTTTTTAAACACTTATTTATTCATAATTAGATAAGCAATAAAATTTAAAGATTAACAAATAATGATTCCTAAACACCAAATTCACATGATTTAAGTCTAATATGACATGTATTTTGGATTATTTATCAGTCATGCTCACTTTAGGAATAAGAAATAAAGTAAATAATCTCAAACCGTGAAACTCGCCCAACGCAACTTGCCTTAGAATATTTTGGGAGGGTTGATTTTGCGCATTTTCTTGTGTGGAAATGAGTTTCAATAATGTCAATCCGAGCTTATTGGGTTGTCCAACGAGTTGAAGTCAAACCCGACTAACCCACCCAATGGCAACCCGTACCTTCACACAACATACTATATTTGCTTTCATTCCCAATAATTAACATAACTTCACTATTGGTCACCCATGAATATTTAGCCTTGCAAGATAGTCCTTGCTGATTCACACAAGATTTCACTTGTCTCATGCTACTTGGGTTAGAGCAAAAGCTAGTAATGCTTTCAGCTATTGGATCTTCTTAATATCTTGTAACTCAAATTTTCTACTATTCCTTCCCATGGGAATTATATTTTTAAGAATAGCACCTAAAGTTAAAAATTCAGATCTATAGTTGGTAGGATATTTTCAGTGTGCATTGACTGAATAATTCAGAGTGGTGCTATCCACCACACTCATTTTTATTTTCAGTGTGGATTGACTGAATAATTCAGGGTGGTGCTATCCACACTCATTTTTATCTTTCACACATTCTCTATTTATTTCTTTTATCTGATCTTCTTCAAACATTAGATCCGAAGACCGAAAATTGAAAAGAGTGTGAAGAAGGTAAAAAGAGCTGTATAGATAATATCACCTTCAATTTACTAATTCGGGGTAGTGAATACTTTTTCTAAAGAAAGAAAGTATGCAAAGTGACAAAACCTGTTCAATGAAATAATAGATGACACAAAATTTAATATAGTATAACGTTATCTTATCAATTTTTATTTTTATTTTTCAAAAGGGACTAGCAGGTAGTTTTGTTACGGCTGCATGTCCACCTTTTTGGAGGTTGAGAAGACTCAGATGTATTTCATCCTCCATCTGGCCACTTCGTGTGATTCATCAGTGCCAGCATCGAACCCAGGATGTACTGTGTGGAAAACATGTCTGAAATTCGTCCTCAATCACTATTAATTTAAAAACCTGGGATTTAGATATGTTGATTTGAATCTTCACAGAACTACTAATTTACAGTTGATTTTGGCCTAAATTCGTTTGATTCCTGCTCAAGAAAATCGATAATTAAGCAATTAAAGTTGATCCAACCTGTTCGAAAATAGGTTAGGTGGGCCGGTCTGCCTATTGTCTAGGTCGACAATGGTTTGATATAGTGTCAGCTCGAGCCCATTGGGTTGGCCATTAGATTACGATTGGGGATGAAATACTTCGTAACTTACTATTATATTGCTACCTGCTAGGTTGAAAGTTTTTTCTTTTAAGGCACTCTTAATTTGTATTTGGCAGTGGGTGAGTGAGACCTTAACATAGAAATGTTACGGGGAATGATAAATACACTTTTTTTTTCTTCAGCTTAATACACACTTTTATTTAATTTTTGTCGTTGATTTTGTTTGACTTATTCAATATGATGGCAAAAAATAAATAGAAGTATGTGAGAAGCTAAGAGGAGTAAAAATTATCTACCATTTTTATTTGTAGCGAAGTTACTTAGTCTTCCACATATGGGTGGGTTCTTTAGTGAGTTTACCAGCTAACTCAATCAACCCAACTGAAATTGATTGGGTTGGGTTAGGCTGAAAACTATAAATATTTATTTTCGGATGAAATTTTTACCACCCGTTTAATGATAAATGGGTGAATTAGGTTGGGTTGAAATATTTTTAACCCAATTGAGCCCACCGGAATATTAACAATACTTACATTTATATTACATAGACATCTACATAAAATGTTAGAGATTTTAAACGCTTGTTTGTTCATAATTAGATTAGCAATAAAATTTAAAGATTAACAAATAATGATTCCTAAACACCAAATTCACATTATTTAAGTCTAATATGACATGTATTTTGGATTATTTGTCAGTCATACTCACTTTGGAATACGAAATAAAGTAAATAATCTTAACATGTGAAACTTACCCGACCCAATCTGCCTTAGAATAATTTGGGTAGGTTGATTTTGCGCATTTTCTTAGGTGGAAATGAGTTTGAATAATGTCAACCCAAGCTTATTGGGTTGGCCAACGAGTTGAAGTCAAACTCGACTAACCCACCCAATGGCAACCCTTACCTCCACGCAACATACTATATTTGCTTTCATTCGCAAAAATTAACATAACTTCACTATCGGTCATCCATGAATATTTAGCCTTGCAAGATAGTTCTTGCTGATTCCCACAGAATTCCATGTGTCTCATGTTACTTGGTTCAGAGCAAAAGCTAGTAATGCTTTCAGCTATTGGTCTTCTTAATCTCTTGTAACTCAAATTTTCTACTATTCCTTCCCACGAGAATTATATTATTAAGAATAGCATCTAAAGTTAAAAATTCAGATCTATAGTTGGATATTTTCAGAGTGGACTGACTGGATAATTCAAGGTGGTGCTATCCACACTCTATTTTATCTTTCACACGTTCTCTATTTATTTATGTTCTTTAATCTTCTTCAATCATTAAATATAAAGGCAAAAAATTAAGAAGAGTATGAAAAAGATAAAAAAAGATGTATAGATAGCAGCACCTTAAACTTACTAAGTGGGGGTAGTGAATACTTTTCCTATAGTAAGAAAGTATGCAAAGTGACAAAAGCTCTTCAATGAAATAAACATTGAAATGATTGCCTATATGACACAAAATTTAATATAGTATAACGTTATCTTATCAGTTTTTATTTTATTTTATTTTTAAAAGAGACTAGCAAATGGTTTTGTTATTGCTGTCCACTTTTTTGTGGTTAAGAAGACTCACAGAGACATTTCAGCATTTATCTGGTCAGCTCGTGTGATTAACCAGTGCTAGGATTGAACATAGGCTGTGCCATGTTGAAAGCAAGTTTGAAATTCGTCCCCCAATCACTAAGCTGTCTCGTGATATTTTTTATTTTTATTTTTTTAAAAGAGACAACAAATGGCGAACCATAGTTATCTACCACTTCTGGACCTAGATGAAATTAGTTGGGAATTGCACCTATCCATAACTATGATCAATTAAGTTTAACAGTTTATAAAATATCGAACCCATGACCTTCCGTTGTTCTATTTAAAAAGTTGGTGTCTGCACTAAAAAAATATGTAGATAGCAACATCCTAAATTTATTAAGTGGGCTAGTGAATGCTTTCCTAAAAGGAAGAAAGTATGCAAGGTGACAAAAGCTGTTAAATGAAGTAAACATTGAAAATGATTATCATAGATGACAAATATTAAATATAGAATAACGTTATCTTACCAGTTTCAATAATGATAAATGGATATGACAGCAGACGTGAATCTATATCGCAAACATTTTGGAAAATATAGTAGGGATTTTTATTTTTATTTTTCAAAAAATAGGTATTACTTGTGAGACTTACTCTATATAGAACTTCAACGATCCAAATCGTCTAGTTTGTAAGTTTCGATTTATATATCATTCTTGCAAGAAATTAATTTAATCTGAAACCATTTGACTGTTTAGTTATTACAATGAAATTTCATTGTTAAGGGTTCATTAATTTCTTTGAACTCAATTAGATATCTCAAATATTTTAGGTTGACTAATATTTTGGAAGAATGATCTATGAAGTGCAATCGAATCATTGAAGTTCGATGTGTGTGGTCTCACAACTAATCTCTCTTTAAAAAAAAAAAAAGGAACTCTATTTCCTTTAAGGCCTCCCATATAATCAATCTAACTTATTCATAGTTTATCTAGATATTGCATTTGCTTTTGTTAAAAGTCATCCTAGCCCACTAGATATTTGCTAATTTTGAGTTGGGAGTTGATTTTCTCACATTTTATTTTATTTTTAGCTATCGATTTTAATAAATTAAATGAAACTAACGTGCATAATTAAACATAGATGCGTAAATGGCAAAAAAGAATGCTTGCTTACCATTCTTTTTCGAGTTTATGCATAGCCACAGTGCGTGGTCAAACATATAGACTTATTGTTCATTAGTCTGTTTTTCAACTTCTTGTCCCCTGTGCATCGATAATCAGGTTTATGTAAAATTGTTCTTAATAGGAATTCCACAATATATATAGTGACGCTGTGGGTTCACATTTCTTGTTGAATATCACACTACCACAAACCTAGCTACAAATAGCCATTAAATGATATTTGCTGCACCAACACCAGCCCCAGCAACCTTGAGCTTTCAATATTAGCGACTAACTTCCAACATGGATGGCTCCCTCTCCCACAATGATCATGAAGCTCAAGGCCATACGTCATCAGATTCCGACAGAAGACGCGGTGGTTACCTTCCCCTTCATCACCGCTCTCTCTCTCTCTCTCTCTCTCTCTCTCTCTCTCTCTGACTTATACACACATGCTAGCGCGAAATAAGTTGTAACTTTATATTATTGACATGCTAACAAGATAATATTTCCGTAATAATATTTGTTGCTATACACATTGAGTGTGCAGGCGCTTTAGCTGGGTTGACACTTGCAGCTGAAGGGTGGATGTCAAATTTGATTGTGTATCTGATTCGAGAATTCAATGTGAAGAGCATTGATGCTGCTCAGATTTCAAACGTCCTTTACGGTTCAAGCAGTTTTTGCGCAGTCATTGGAGCAATCATAGCTGACTCTTTCTTAGGCCCGTTATTGGTTATCTCCATTTCTTCCTGCATCTCCTTGCTGGTAATTATAAAAAGTTCTACTTCCATTGCTGGTTAACTTATGTGAGACGCATGTTTAATGATATGCTGGTATGTGCATGCGCACTTGATTGCATTTGCACCGCAGACTTCATATGGAATCGGTAGCTTATATATATTTAACGGAAAAGGACAAAAAAGGCCCTCAAGTTAGACCATCTCCAACCCTGACCTAAAACCTAAAAATATTTAGCCCAGAAAATTTAGGTTTTAGCCCAGAAACAGCTTTTCTACTCCAACCCTTTTGGCTTAAAATTTTAGCCCCAAATTATCAAAGAATGAATTAAAGCTATTTTTTTCAAATTAACTTTAAAAAAAAAATTATGTAGACTATTCTAAATTAATTTTATTAACATTTTAACCTAAAAATATTTAAATTCCGATAAATTTTGAAAAATCACTAAATCAATACATGAAAATCATGATAAACCACATAAACTTAAAAAAAAAAAGACAATTAATAAACCACATAAACTTAATACAATTGAAAACTCATGGGCTATATAAACTTAATAATGATATCCACCATCTTGACTTGGTGATGGACTTGGGTGATAGTCTTGAGATGAATCATCATCTTGAAATATACTCCTTGTGGCATTCCTTCGTAAAATTTCTTTTTGCTTACCACGTAAGTATCTCTTCCTCTTTGGAGTGTATTTGTCGAGGTCTTCCATTATCAAATTAGTTTCGTACCTTTCTTGCTCCCTATCCGCTTCTTGCTTCATGGCCAAAAACCTTTGGGCCGATTCTTCTTGCCGATGGCAATGATTTTCATTCATTTTTGCCATTTCGCTAGCAAATTGTGCATATATCGGATCTTGGGACTTTCCTTTTATCTTTGCTTTCTTTTGCTTATCTCTACCCGAGGGCCTTGGCAAAGAAGAAGTTGGGGTCATTTGGTCGACACCTTCATTAACATCATTTTGGGGTGGGGCTTCATTATGAAATAATCTTCCACATTGTTGATTCGCATTAGTTCCCCACCTCGGACAATCCTTGAGGATGTTCCAAGCATGATGCAACTTAAAAGCTTGATTTTTTGGTGTAGTTCTTGTCTTGTAAATTGCCATTGCTTTGTCACCCTATGCAACAAATACATAAAAATAATTAGTTGCAAAATACTATTATGTACATGACAACTAAAATATCAATAAAGAAACTCACAATTTCTGAGGCGCCCCTTCCACTAGGCATATCAAGTCAACCATGCTCTCTCCAAGCTTCATTTCCACAAAGTGCACGCTTTGTTGATAATCTTCCACCGATCATAAACACCACCAACTTCCCTTCGACAGGCGTTGGAGTTTTCATGGAACTTATCAACGATTTTAGCCCACAAATCCTTTCTATTTTGATTGGTGCCAACGGCACCATCTTCACTAACAGAAATCCATGCCAAACATAAAGCAATATCTTCGTCAAAGGTCCAATTACGACCTCTAACATGCTCTTTTGCCATCTTGAAAATTTTGGAAATGAGAAGAAATGGTAGAAAGAAAAATTGGAAGAATTGTAGGATAAAAGTGAGTTTTGTGTGGATGTTTGAACAAATACATAGGTATTTATAGAGTTTTTGGTTGAATTTTAAGTTAAATAATTTTTTAAAATTTTTTTAGCCGTTGGATTTAAATTTGGACCGTTAGATCTTTTTTTTTTACCGTTAGATTTGATTATATTCGATCTAAGCCGTTGGATTCAATAAATATATAAATATAAAACAAAAAAAAATAATAATTTGAACTTGGGCCGTTGGATTAACCAACATCCCTTTTAAACACAACCGTTGGATCATTACAAGTAGCCGTTGGGCTGCTTTTTGGTTGCTGACAGACAGGAACACCCCACATGGGGCTGTCGGCTATCATTCAATTGCCCAGCGTGTGTGGCGCGTGGGCGGGTGGAGATGGGGAAGTGGGCAACACAGCCCAGGTTTCACTCTCAGATGGTGGAGCCCATTTTGATTTGTGGCCTAAAATTGGGCCTAAATTTGACATTCATTTGGGTTTTAGGTTTTAGGTCAGGGTTAGAGTTAGTCTTAGAAGTGACCAATACTGCAAATTAAGAGGAACTTTTGGTTTCTTCTTCTATAATATATATATATATATATGTACACTTAGGGAGAGAGATTTAAACTTGATACTTCGGGTATAAGGGATGATGTTTAGCCAATGTGATAGAAACCCCTTGCAAAGAAGGAATTTTTATTGAAGCTTATGGACGAAAGTTTTAATATCCATGATATATAGGTATAAGGTACTCTTATTTGATAAATGTAAGTTAGGACTTGTAATTTCTAACCACAACAGTGATCTAGCTGACCGCATGATCCATATATATATGTGTGTGTTGATGTGCATATGTCATATACATCAATGTTATTTCCAAATGTTAATTAACATGTCAATTGTCATATAAGATTATACGTACAAATTTCTTTAGAACATGTTTGTGAGTTATAATAACATACATGTTGTAAGAGGAAAGTCGTGCACATAAAAATTCAAAAATTCCTCACCACTAGATATATATATACAGCGTCCCCAGTATTTCTCTTTTGAGACCAACAAAAACATACAGAAAAAAGAGGGGTAAAAAAGCATTACCCCTTAGTTTCCTAGCTCACTATTTACTTGGTAACATAGTTATGGATCCATACCTAGCTAAATTAAAACCATTTATGTGATCTCATTGCTTTGCTTGCCTTGCAAGGCATAGTTCTTTTAGCGTTAACCTCGACATTTAATTCGTTGAACCCTCGACATTGTGTGAACGATGGATCTAGAGCTATGCAAACCCACCTCAACATTACAGCATGCAATTTTGTACACATCCATAGCTCTAGCAACTACTGGCTTGGGAGGCACAAGCTACACCATGGCAACAATGGGAGCAAATCAATTCAGAAACCCTAAAAACCAAACAAGTTTCTTCCACTGGTACTTCTTCACTCTCTACGCTGCTTCTGTTGTAAGCAGTACAGTGATAGTATACGTTGAGGACAATGTGAGTTGGAGATTAGGGTTTGGCCTCTGTGTCATTGCCAACTTGCTTGGATTGGCCATTTCTTATGTGGGACCCGTTTCAATCGTTTCTACAAGCCACAGGGGAGTCCATTTGTGGGTTTGGCTCGTGTTGTTGTTGCTTCAACTTGGAAGAGAAATCTACAGCACTCTTCTGATGAAAGCAAGGATTATTACTACGGGCATGGTGGAGTGACAGACATCGTGGATGCAACACCAAGCAAAAGCTTCAGGTACAAGCATTACTTTACACTGCTTATTGATGTCAGCTTGACATTAATTCTGTTCACTCATGACTCTGCTTCTCTGCACGCAAATTGAGTTGCACAAGGCTCTTGAAGAATAGGATCCCACGTTAGCCATATGACATAGAGTAATGTTAGGAAGATCAAATTTTATAAACTAAATTACAAACTAAATTACGTGTCACCAATAAGAAATAAGTACGTTATTCACACTTAATTAATAATCCAATTATCTACAATCATATTATTTAGTTTGCAAATTTGGTTTAAAAATTTAGTCTCCCTAGCATTACTTGACAAAATACTATACAATTAATATATGAGAGTTTCCACTTCTAATAACACCGAGACATTTTGTGATAAAATTCAACACCTAGCAATAGGTGGTTAAGTTGGGATAATATCGGTGATATTGGTGGTAGACCATGCTGGACCTATACATTTATCATGGTATTAGAGAAAGCTATTCTCTCAACACGTTCGAGGTCCGAGTTACTGGGTTCGAACTTGCTTTCTAATACTAACTGATAACTGGGGCCTTCGAATATTCATGCGTTGGCTCCAATGATTGACTATTGAATAACTAGGCCCTTGAAAAGTTTTGTGTTGGCTCTAGTGACGAACTACTAAATACCAACTGAGCTATCAAAAAGTTTAATATGTGCAAGTTTTCTAGGTTCGATTCTCGTCAAAGGCGAATTTGAACTAAACTATTATGGTAAGCTCATTGCGAGCCTATCATCAATTCCCAGTCAAGGTTCTAAAACCCAGATGAAATCTTTCCGAATTTGTGCAGTGGTGGTACGAGTGGTCTCTCTGCGGGCATCTCCAATTATCAGACAACGAAGGTGATAGGGAGAGTAGAACTGACGAGAGGAGACTGGGAGAACATAGTCGGCCAAGAAGTTGTGGAGAACATAACCAGTGAGAGAAGGAGATAGAGAGAATGGCGACAGTGAGCCCAGTTCGCGTGAGAAGAAGGAAAGGGACTGTCTAATTATACGACCTTTTTGGACGAGTTTAATTATTAAAAGGGTGGATGTCGTATAAAATAAGTGGATCGGATAAAATTAATTAGGTATAATTTAATACGAGAGGGTGCCAAACACCTGGCTCCATGTTAATAGTCCCATCGAGTGCTATATACGGCGTATCAAATGAGACCTTAGTATAAATAATATCACATATATATATATATGGAAATTTCCTTAAATAACACCGAGATCGTTTATGATAAACTTCAATACTTAGCAATAAGTGATTAAATCTTTTTTTTTGTTTATGATAAATCCCTTAGACCATCTCTAGCCTTTGGGGATAAAGCTTAAAAATTTAAGCCATAACCCATAAACTGCTTTTCTCCTCCAACCCTTTATGGCTTTAAAATTTTAGCTCGATATTATTAGATAATGATTTTAGCCTAACTTTGTTTTTGCTAACTTTTTTGAAAATAAAATTTATGTAGATCATCCTAATTTATTTTTATGAACATTTTTATCTAAAAATATTTATTCCAATAAGTAATTAAAAAGCATACAAATTCATAGTACTTATAAAGTTGTAAGTGAAATTTATTTAAATAATTTTCTTAAATTATTTTAGACATTAGATTTAATTTTGGGCCGTCAAATCTTTTTATTTTATTTTTTTTACCATTAGGTTTGATATTATTTGATCATAGCCGTTAGATTATAGGTAAAAATTAAAAAACGTTTGAATTATGACAGTTTGGTGGATCCAGAATAATTTAAACCAGACTTAAATCATGGAGGGAATCTAGCCCAGAAATGTATCTTCTCTCCAGAACTTATTTTAGCCCAATGGTTGGAAATGATTTTGGAGGGAGAGGGATTTTAAAATTTATATTTTAAGTTCTATCCCATGAATTAGAGATGGTCTTAGTATAGAAAATGTGTTGCCCAATTTCTCTTCATATAGGTACGGGATTTTCTTGCCTAGCTATAAACAGCTATTGAAAATCCTTTCGTTTACTTGTTGCTTTATCTGCATTGTCGAACTGCTGGAACTTATTGCATATGAAGCAACCGCACTACAAGACTAGACGTGCTAGAGCAGTTCAGGGAGCACAATATCATCGTTGCGCTATTGCTTTGTTATTATTGTATTTTAGATATATGATCAAATATGTCATTTTTACTGAAAAATGATCATTTCTAAAAACCAAAAGTCAGTTTATTGTATTATTTTCCCCCCTTCTTTTGAATGGTGTGACTGACAGGACCATTAGAAAGGTCATGCACCCAACACTATATTTACTAGAACATTGAGCCACATGCTTCTATTTAATTCGATCTGTTGTTTTACTTAAATTATTTAATTTAACAGTTAAAAATGAAGAAAAATGTGAAAGGCTAAGAATTGTGTGAAAATTCCTCTCATATATAACTAGTCTACTAAAATTGGGTGGGCATTGGCCTAGTATTATGCGATCATCTAAAGCAAAATGCACAATGTTCACCTAAAATAATTCACTAAATCTCGTCATTTATCTTTTATGCTTTTTTTTATATTATATTTTATTTATTTATGTCGATTGCAAGTTATCCTATACTTGAAAAGTTAGGTCCGTTTGATAAAAATTTCGTTTCTAATTTCAGTTTTAATTTTTTATAGTAAATATAGAAGACTGCTATGTGGAAGGAATGAGAAATGAAAAAGAGCGAAGGAAAGGTGGTGGAAGAAATCTTAAAGGAATGCATATGAAAATCTCCTTCATTTCTCCCTTCTCCTTCCCAACACCACCCTTCATTCTTCTCTATCTCCAATTTCTCCCATATACTTTCCTTATAGCTTTAACATTAAAAAAAAAAAACTAAATAGTAAAAATGAAATTGTTATCAAATAGACCCTAACCGTTCTATATTTTGGACTAGCAAAAATAGATTGATGGCCTCTTTTTCATGTGCAGGTTCCTCAACTGTGCAGCACAGAAAATTGAAGGAGACATTAAATTAGACGGCTCAATTGCAAAACCATGGAGACCATGCACAGTGCAACAAGTAGAAGATTTGAAGACCCTCATAAGAATTTCACCATTGTGGTCATCAAGTATATTCTTAGGTACCCCAATAGCAGTCCAATCCAGTTTGACCATCTTACAGGCTCTTACCATGGACCGTCCCATAGGACCTCGCTTTAAAATACCAGCTGGTTCTATTTTAGTCATTGTCCTAAGCTCCACTGCCACCTCTCTCACCCTTATTGATAGGTTCTCATGTCCCCTGTGGCAGAAACTGACCCGTCGGTTTCCGACTTCTCTCCAACATATAGAATTAGGCCATGTGTTGAACATATTCAGCATGGCTGTTTTGGCATTTGTGGAGTAAAAAAGGCTTAAAAAGTTCAAATGCACCACCTCCAAGACCAGCCTGGCACTACGTCCCGATGTTGGCGCTGTGGCTTTTCCCACGGTTTTGGTAGGCACTAGAGAGGCATTTCATTTTCCTGGCCAAGTAGCATTGTACTATCAAGAATTTTCCCTGTCACTCCAAAGCACATCGACGACGATGTTTTTGGGCACAAGTGTGATTCATTTAGTTCAAAGGGTTACAAGATGGTTGCCTGACAATATAAACAATGGGAAGTTGGATAATGTGTATTGGATGTTAGTTGTGGGGATGCTAAACTTTGGTTACTATTTAGTGTGTGCCAAGTTGTACAAGTATCAAAATGTAAAGGGTGCAAATGCCAGTCCTGGCCCTGATTCCTGTAGGTGATGAGTGAATCTTCACTTTATGTGGGTATAAGACGTGAATCTTCACTTGACTATTAAGAAGCTGATTAACCATTAAAGCCAACAATGGCATGAAAGAGATGAATAAGCCTCCACCATGCTTTTCATTCGAAGACTTATGCCCGAAGCATTACAAAACGGAAGTACCTCTCGAGCGAGGATTCTATGGCTCTTTGATTCGCTCCTACGAACTGTCTGATCATGCAAGATATTGCCCGAAGCGTACCATGATTACATCCATGAATGAGTACGATTATGAAGTTTATAAATCCGATCGAATTTTGACTAGAGAATACTTTTCTCGTCTTTCCATGTTTTTAACTCGCTCCTGAAATAGCAGTGTAGAGAGTGGAAGTTTACCAAATTCTCAGATCTGATTATTATCATAAATGTGAAAAAACTCTATAGACTCAGCTTCGGCTATAGTCTATCGAATGGTGGTGCCCTGCTTCGGCATAGATGCATTGAAGTGCATACCCTGTTTCGATAGAGGTACACTGAACGGTATTGCTCTACTTCAGTAGATGCCTACCGAGCCCAAATCCGGGTTTGTCTCTCACAATCCAATTTCGAGTTTTTTTAATTATTTTATTTTATTTACAACCTATGATAGAATCAGGGCTTGTCAAGTTGTGGCACACACTTGAAGCATGATCCTTGACACTTAAGACCTAAAATTTTAAGAATTATGGATATTATTCCCGAACCTCAACCTGTAGAATCTACTTCCGGCTCGATGGAATAGATCATTGGTTATATACCTATTTATACCCCTATCAATGTCGTTGAAGAATACCATTCTAAAAGTCAATATGTGCGACTAATTTTGCTCAACCGGACATCGTTGGAAGAGCAAAATTTTGACGTGGATGACTTTGTTGACCGAATCCCATTCGTAAACCATTTACTTTGTGAACATTTTTCTATGTTCTTGGATTCAATTTTGGGGTTGGTTTTAGTTATGGACAATCTTATCGATATTGTCCTCGAATATGAGTTAGTTGAATCGTGTTTCTTAAAACATCTGATCGAATTCAATTAAACACGTGATTAGGTACAAATGTGAGAAAGTTAGTTGTCTGGATGAATGCGATACTACGCACACTAATTTTATACCTAAATCACAACTCTAGCAACGAATTTAGGTCTATCCAACTTGATTAAGAGCATTGTCACACTCCTCGTTGTATGAATGGAACTAAATTACCATTTCAGAGACCTTATATTCTCTTCATTCTGGAAGAACATCATTGAGTTGGATATTCGAGATGACAGTAACCATGAATGAAACCACTGATGAAAAATAAAGTGGAATATCTTTGCACCACCTCCAAATACAAAGCATGAAGCCATATTTTGGGGCCTATGTGCTATCTCCCAACTGGGAACATGCGATATGTGGTTGGCCTAAAGGCAGGTGATTCGAGCAGTTTACTTGCCTTGACATGACCGTTTGGGAAACTTAGGTCAAACAATGATGCGAAAACACATCTCTGTACCTAAAGTAAAGATATTGTGCTTACAAGCACACTTTGCCAAGCCCACTCGTTAGGAAATTTGATTTCTATATCATCCTTAGCAAAGATACCAACCAAGCCTCTTTTCACAGTGGATTCAAGGGAATATATGTGGACTAATCCAACCAAAATGCGGACCATATAAATACTTATGGGTTTGGTTGATGAATCAAAAAACTGGTCACATATTTGTCCACACACATTGTTGCTAAACCTGTTCACCACCCTAATTATCCCATAAAGTCTGGAAGACTGGATAATGTCGGAGATTTTATATTGAAGATTTTTCGTAAAGTATTGCATGTCTTTTGGGTTTATAATTAGACATCAAATTCCCACGTTCACTTCCAAAATAGCCTCATAGAGTGATCATAAAGCGAAAACTAATTGATCGCCCGGACCTTGGTGACCGCACCAAGTTTTTCAGTTTCTACCTAGGGCTATGCAATCTTGTACGCAACTATGTTAGTCCACTTTAAGGTCCATTGCGACCCAACCTATTCGACGTTATAGCTGGTTACTAGATACGAACTTGACGCTTCGTACTTATGTGTTTTGGGTGTGTTTTCCATATGCCAAGTTGTGCCGACGTAACGTACCAATATGGGTAATCACAGAAGGTTGTAAATCTTTGTTGATTATGATTTTCCTTCATAATAGCTCTCTTAGAGCCTTTGTAAGCAATCTATTTACCGCTCATTTGCGGATTGTCACTTCTATGAGACAGTCTTCATGCCGTTTGAGGGAGATAAAAACATCAACGTTCTTGCAGAATGACATGAATTTGCGTGGACGTTGCCCATTATGTCTCATCTCGATCCCTATACTACACAAGCGTGATAAGTAAGTGCGATGAATTCTAGCTTTCAGAATGTTGCTCCAGACGCATTCCTTTGATCTAGTTAAAGTGACGAAACCATATACCAGTTGCAAACATGCCTGCAAAGATAGACGTACTTAACAGACGTCGAGTCAACATCCCTGAAGGGTGTGCTACCACATTTTGGTACATGCATTTCGATACAAACATTTAGGTACACACATTTCGGTACATACATTTCGATACAAACAATTAGGTATAATAATTCAATATAATACATTTCGGTACACAAATTTAGGTACATTAATTTAATATTAATACATTTCGGTGCATATATTTCGGTACATACATTTCGGTACTAACATTTAAATATATTAGTTCAATATAGTACATTTCGGTAATAACATTTAGGTACATTAATTGAGTCTTTCAAATTTGAAGAATGTTAAATAAAATTAATAAATTAAAAAACTTTTTTTTGGTCAAAAAATAAATTAAAATTTGTGTATTAATAAATTTAAATATTTAATGGGAGACATTAAATAAAATGCACATTAATTATTTTGAATTAAGGACACATTAAGGACTAAAATCAATATTCAATCTAACATCATATTTTTTTATTTTATTTTTTATTTAAATTTTAATCTTCTTGAAGGATTAAAGTTCAAAAACCCATTAAAGCTAATGGCAAAGTTGTTGCAGTTTTTTATTTATTTTTTATTTTATTTAAAAACTGTTTTGGACAAACTAACCTCGTATGTTCCCTTCTCATGATTAATTGAAGGGCGGGTATGAATGCCTAAGGTATTCAACCTTAAAAAAGTTAGTGGTTGCTGTTTGAAGCCAATAATTCGAGGAAAAAAAATTGTCCATAAATTGGTAATAAAAAGAACAAAATAGAGTGGATACGTGGGAATGCACATATTTTACTCATTGTGAATAACGTGTTTTCATAATAGGAACCGTTTAATTTTTTAATATTCATTAATTTGAAAATCATTCCGACAAAAATCATTCAAATCAAATATCCTTTAGTCATTCATGTGTATCAAATAAATGAACAACTCATCATAAATATGTTAATTGATATTCACACCGTTGATTTATTTCATACAATTAAATTCATAAACAATTTCTAATTCGAATATATTTTTGTAAAAATTGTCTTCAAATAAATTAAAATAATTTTGATAATAAAATTTATATTGTAAAAATACGTTTTTCGCAAAATGGCGTAATATATATGAGCATTTCCCCGTAAGAAATGGACGTATTATCTTAATAAAAATTGCAATCGAGACAAGTCACATTAACCAAAAATGTGTTATACATCTGGATGTAGTCTCTGAAATGTGGTGACTTATTGATTAGCTTATTAAGTGGGTAGTGAGTACCTGTTTTGAAGAAGGAAGGATGTGGTAAGTGACAAAACTACTTTCTTTAGAAATGAACAGGGTTTCTTTCTGCATTTTATAATGGCAACGATGGTAAACGTGTATGTATATTTAATTTGGGAAAATGCTAAGCAAATTATGTTTTTAGATCATGTTTTGTAAATTATATAGTGTGGTAGTTGATGATTAGATATTTTTTTCAATAATTAAAAAAAAAAAAAAAACTATCAACAATCACATTATGTGAATTATAAAATATAATTTTAATAAATGATGTCTCTAACGTCACCATTTAATTTGTATTTCCTGTCCCACAAGGATCATGAATCCAATTTATCATCAGATTCTGGTAGCAGACACGGTGTCATACATGGTACTGTCAGTATAAAATTGACAACTCAAAGCAAAATTCAAATGCTTGAGTTTGTAATTTTCTTAAGTATAACATTTTGTATGTAATTTGTCTCTTGAGCTTTTGATCTCAGGACGCCAAGCAATCACCTCATGTAAATTTAACATTCATATGCATCCATGTAGACTACAGCTACAGGAGTAAATTGTATTAGTTGGCTGCATGTTTTCTAAAATTGGCTTGAGGTTTAAATACCTACATGCAGGTGATGGATGCACTTCATGATTCACTATGGGTATCATATTTGTTTAAAAGTTTTTCAGATTTAACTATAAAAACATTTTGGGCCCCTTTGATATCCTATCCAAAAATGTCAATTGTTCTTACAAGTTGTTGAATTTTTTAAGTTAGTCTTGAGTCAAATTTTTTAGAATAGTCGTAACAAACAAGAATTCAAAGTTTAGGACTAAAAGAATATTTTTGAGTTTAAAAAATTAAATTTAAGTTAAATATCAGACAACCCTAAGTTTTTTTCTTAACACCTTTAGATTCAATTTACATCTTTCCACACACACACACACACACACACATATATATAAAGGACCCCCATTATTTTTAATAGGGATTAGTTGTGGGGCCATCACCACATCGAGCTTCAATAATTCAAACCGTCTATTTTTTAAATTGCACCTCACACATCATCATTGCAAAATATCAGCCAAATCGAAAATATTTGAGACATCTAATTTGGTTCACAGAAATTAACGAATAATTTGTTCTATAAGAAACAATGAATTTTATTGTGACAATTAAATAAGCAAATTATTTCGGATTAAATTGAAATTTTAGAAGGATGATTTATGAATCGTGACTTACAAAATAGAGAATTTGAATATTTAAAATTCGATGTAGAGTGCGTCTCATAACTAATTCCCATTTTTTGAAATAAATAGAAATCTTGTTGCAGGGCCTGTATAAGCAGCGTCGTACTAATAATTTCACTATTCGATTAAACATCCGACACTTAATTATTTCCTACCAATCACTTATCATGTTAATTTACATAGTTGCACATGGAGTTCTACATACCTGCCTACATATGCATGCATTCTTACGTGCAAGATGGGACTGCACATGTGAGGAAGGGCCATCAATTGTGTATCACACATATACACACATATGTATATATAGTTAGAATCAGGGGACATGTTTTTGTGACACTTACTCGAGCCCACTTTATAATGTGTTGCACTAACATTTGAAAGATGAACTTCCATAAATTGAGCAGGGGCTCTGGTAGGTTTGTCACTCTACAGTCGGAGGATGGCTCTCAAATTTGATAGTGTATCTTATTCAAGAGTTCATTGTAAACAGCATTGATGCTGCTCAGATTGGAAACGTGGTTAACGGTTTTTCCAAATTTTTCCCAGTCATTGCTGCAATCATAGCTCACTCTTTCTCCGTTATCTCAATTTCCTTGCTGGTAATAAAATATAACCCTGTTAGTATATTTGTCTCAATGCAGGCCTATCTGTTGTGCCCGTGATTTCTCTCCGTGACATAAACTATCATAGATAGTGTTATTTATACCGTATATATTAATCACTTATTGTTAAGTACGCACCTCTTTAATAGAGGTGGACCCCAGAAATACAATATATGTGATTGCTTTTCTTTTTTAGGTCTAAGCATGTGTGAGAGCATTAGAGAGGAGAATAAATATTTCAGTCTTCCCGAAACACAGACACATACGCCATATGTCATTATACAATTGAAAGGACATTTGAAAAAGAAAATCTCTCACTTGTATAATGACATATAACATACTATCCTATAATCCTAACACATTAAAAAATCTCTCAAAGAGAAGGCCATCAATGTAGCTAGTAGGTTCATTCAATAAAATATTTAATATAATTAGGTAGCTAATTACATCGGTATCATAGTAAATGATAAAATTGTGTTGTCAATCTAATCCGAGATCAATCATGTTGATGGTTAAGCCCATCTAATCTATGATGTGAATTGTTACTTCAACACGTGATGCTAAATATGTTAAATAAGACACGATCTGTTAAAATATCGAATATGTTACAAAAATAACACAAACACGCAAACACGATGTGATCGCCAACTCCAAGTCTAATTTCGGGCACATGCTTATTTCCATTGTTAATTACCTACGCAATAGATAGTTTTATTTTCATGACCAATAATTATTTGGATAGTTTTATTGACAACAAGAATTCCAAATTCCAAATTTCAAATTCATAAAACAATTAAACATATAATTAGGAATTTTCAATTAAATTACAAATTTAATCAAAGATAAAATGGTCATGCAAATAAGAAATAAATGCAAATTTAGGGTTTAAATCAAAACCACGTAAATGTTGGATTAAAGAAAAAAAAATAACCATGTTAACTGGGCCCAAATTAAAAGAGTTGGAGCACTTTCCGTTTTACCAATTAATTTTAAAATAAACTTTTAAACATCCTTCAAATTATCATACTCCCTCTTTAATATGCTTCATCATTTTCTAAACACAATTATGAGATGAGACTCCACTACAACAAAACTAGGCACTGCACACAATAAATTATATGTGCCTTTTAATGCCAAATGGCACCAACATATGTGCTCATAGGTCAATGGCAACAATGCAGCAATTATGTTTCCATCTGTGCCCTTTATGGGCGTTACCATTGTTGATAGCACACAATATGATGTTTTGTGCCCAAAGGCTAAGCACAAATACAAACCTTTTTGTGTTTGTCCTCTAATAAAGGCTATTGAATGTATGGTGTAAGATGGGCACAATTGCTATTTTAAAGGTTTAGATTGCTGTATAGATGTTAAAGTAAAGACACAACAACTTTAAAATTGTGCCACTCTATTATATTTTAATAAATACAATTAAGCTCCAGCACAATTGGATATTTTTATTTAAATATAGAAATCACCAGGCTTGCTCACAGGACCTAATTTCCACCAAATTTTAGGAACTTACGAATCATCCATTACAAGTTAAACATAAATCAACATTAGCTTCATTAACATTAGCACTAAAATAGTGAAGTTAATATATTACATAACTCACGTTCTTGGCTAAGACCGATTCATGCAACCTAACAATACAACCCATTCAAATGTTAAACCAAAAAATACATGTTATCCTATGCTGGATATACCCGGGATTCTCTATATACAACAAAATATAACATATCCAAGCTTGTATCCCCAATTCAAACGTACTAACGGTTAAACTAACAATATATCAACAAAATACACATCTACAAGGGCTGCTTGATGACAACTAACCAGTATTCTCACTTTGGCAATCCTCATGCATCATAACACTAGAAACTGGAGGTCCACATTGCACATTCTTGTCATTTCCACCTTCGAAAAACGTTGAAATCTGAGCGTGTGAGCTTCCACACCCTTGCTGCTGAGTTGACGTAGTTTGTAGAGCACCCACTCCAAATGAACCAATGTTGATGCCTACATGTGCCAACATGGCTTTCAATTGCTTAGCCATTTGCACCTTTGCTAAACTCAAATTCTCCTCTTGTTCAGCCCTAAGCCTTTGTATGCTTTCCTCTTGCTCTCTTTTCATCTTTTCCGCTTTCTCATTTGCCTCATGTATCATTCGAGTCATTTTTTCTTCCGCAGCAGCAGTGGCTTGTTTTTGAGCTTCATAAGCTTCCCGAATATACTTCACTTCCCTAGAAATACCTTGCTGCTCATAAACAATTCCTGGCACATCTGCCCAACCAACTCCTACTTGGAGTTGCTTAAGTCCTTTTGTGTGTGTCATTCTGCAAAAAGTCACACGATCAGGTTCACTTCCATCATGTTCTTCAGCCTAAGACACAAAAAAAAATCCCGAAAACAACCACAATCATTAAGACTTTTTCAGTTACAATGACTGAAAATATAGTGCACTATATATAACACATAAACATCATTTGGCAGATAGAATACGACACATATATTTTTCTCTACCTATACATGTTTAATTTATGGCAGGAAAAATATACGAAGTAAGGGAACAGAACATAAACTAACCTATGTCCTGAAAGGAGTATTCATAATGAGGAACAAATCACAATCAAGTTGGCTTTAAGGACAATTATAATAGTAATGAAAACAAGTATTTGTGGCAGGAATGAAAACAAATCACAAAAACTAACCTATGATACAAAATCACAATCAAGTTGCCTTTGAGGACAATTATAATAGTACTGAAAACAAGTATTCGTGGCAGGAATGAAAACAAATCACAGAAACTAACCTATGGTACAAAATTAAGAAAGATCCTATTACCATCCCTAAACTAACCTATGATACAAAATGAGGAACAAACCACAAAAACTAAGTCAAGTTTTAACCATGTACTTATAACAGGAATGAAAACAAGCATTCATCGCAACATCAAATTATAACAGTAAAAGAATCCACTCACGTAATCATTCCGTATTTGAGCAAAAGTTGTTGTCCCAGTTGTGTGACTCGTCTTTAACATTTTTCGATTCTTGGCATTAGTTGCACATCTCCACTAGTTCACAACAAATAAAGAACACCACAAAGAAAAATAATCATTTTACGAACCTTAAGTTTCGTTTCAAATAAGGTTTAATGAAGTATAGTAAATATACCGTTGAAAAGTTTTACAAACCTTATTTTTCATTTTATTTAAGGCTTGCCATTGTGTTTGGATTACCCTAGCATCATCGCAATGCTTCCTCTGCTTGGAATTCTCAAAGGGAACATAATACAACTTACGGAGTTTAGCCCTCCATGTCCTGAAACGATCATGTATTTTCGTTTCCACAATACCCCTGACTTTCTCCTCCTTGCCAGTAACTCTTGGATTTGTCCAGTCTATAGTGGCCTACATAAACAATAATTAAGTTGTCACAGAAAATTGTAAGCATACAACAAGTCAAATTTTGTAAATTTGAAGTATCTATTGCATCAATACCTGGACCAACGACCACACTCGATCAAGTTTCGAAGAATCTATTTTGCTTCAATCAGGTGAATCAATTGGGATCACCATCACGAGCCAACATGGCTATGTAGCGGCTAAATCTGGCCACATTGTCACGAGGAGAAATAGCTTGATCGAATTTGTTGAAGTTCAGTTTTTCGCGCCTCCCTCTACCCTACCATATCCTGTTAACTCCCCTATTATTCTTTCGAGTGGTGGCTGACAAAGAAGTTGAGCCACTTGATTGCATATTTCCACTACATGTCTCATGGGGTTGGTTTGTTGCAAATGATTCATTTGGAGCGAGTACACCAAATGGGGAGTGTGGTTGAGTTTCCACAGATGCCAAAAATGCATCATCATCAAGCATGAGATTAGCCCTCTACATTGCAAATTGCAAATGAAGGGTAATCAACAACAGTTAACAAGAATATATTTACATCAATAAATATACAGGCAACAAGAATTATTACCTGTTTAAAGTTCATGACTTTGCACACATCAGTTTAAAATATTTCACAAACTAAAATTTAGCAGTTCCACTGCCAACGATTCATAGTGATGGTCATTTGGCAAAAAAGTTGGGTTTGGACTACCCATGACCATTAACTAAATGACAAATAATGGTCCATAATTCATCATACCCATCTATTAACTTAATGGGTCTAACCATGCCCACTTAAAAGACAAGAGGTACGGTGAAGACCACTGGGTTATGGCTACCCAGGTTCAAGTCAATGGTTTTCTAAGCTGCTTTTTTTTTTTTCGTTTTCTTTACAAGTACAGTTTTAGTTCCAATACATTTAAAAAAAAAAAACAAGTTCCAATACTTTAGTAATAAAAAATAGTTTAAAAACATAAAACAATGATAAGTATTAGATTTGATGAAATATCAAATACAAGTTGAAACCATCAGGTCCTGCAAAATCGGAACACTCAAGTTAAAACCATCAGGTCCCAACGACCCCCAGGTTCTGGAAAATCAGAGCACACCCAAGTTGAAACCCTTATAATCCCAAAGACCTGCACCCATACTAGATTCCTAATCCCAAACCGACTGTCCTCAAACCATAAACCATATTCGAGAATGAACATCCAATTTGACCCCAAACCCTAAAGAACAAAAATCCATTGAAATTTTGAATTTAAGAAACCTTACCTGTGGGCCTCCTATATCTCTATGTGTGTTGCCGGAGGAATGCCTTTAAACTGGACAGATGAGCGACGTTGAAGTTGACGGACTCGACGGAGGAGTGGGTTCGAACTGGACGGGGGAGAAAAGATGAGTGGCGTTTTCTTTTTTGGAGAGTGGGGGTGAGATAGACTGAGATGGATAGAAGGGACCGAGAGAGAGAGAATGGACTGAAATAGATATATGGTATAATTTTAATTATTATTATAATAGTTAGTGGGCACAATTCTTAGTATAACAACTATTTTTTATTATTATTATGAGAGGTAGTGGGCACAATTGTGTATTACAGTGGTGGAAACCCAAATGTTTGAATTTGGTGGTGGGAAATCTAAACTTGCACCATAAATTGATAATTTTTGTAAAGCTGCCTTTATTGAACAATCTCGGAGCTGGTTTAATGAAATGATACAAATGGTTGTGCTTCAAATGTGGTGACATATACTGCTCTTATACATGCGTACCTTAAAGCAAAGAAGGCGTCTGATGTAGATCAACTCTTTGAGATGACGTTGACTGAAGGTTGCAATCCTAATGTTGTTACTTATATTGCTTTAATTGATGGTCATTGTAAAGCTGGTAGAATTGAAAAGGCTATATGAGAGAATGAAAGGTAATGTGGACATCCCTGATGTTGATAATTATTTTGGAAGTGATGATCAGAGTATTACAGAACCTAATGTCTATACTTATGTGGCTTTGGTGGATGGTTTATGCATAGCACACAAGGTTAAAGAGGCCTGTGACTTATTGCATGCTATGTCAGAAGAAGGTTGTGAACCTAACCATATTATTTATGATGCTCTTAAAGATGGATTTTGTAAGTATGAGAAGCTAGATGAAGCACAAGAGGTGTTTGTTAAGATGTCAGAGCAAGGGTACAGTCCAAATGTGCACGTACAGTTCTTTGATTGATAGGTTGTTTAAGGATAAAAGACTGGATCTCACTTTAAAAGTGTTGTCCAAAATGTTAGAAAACTCTTGTGCACCAAATGTTGTTATCAACACAGAGATGATTGATGCCCTATGTAAAGTTGGAAAAACAAATGAAGCCTATAAGCTTATGCTGATGATGGAAGAAAAAAGGTGTTATCCAAACGTTTAAACCCCTTTTTCCATGTAATAGCTTGCATAACAAAAATACATGACCAAGGTACATATTAGATATAAGTTCATGATTATCACGTCTGATAATCGTTCCGCAATAACAATTTCTGCAACATCCAATCTTGTTTGAACTATATCATCATCCCTTGATGTACTTTCTATATCTTGAGTTGTGTTGAGGTCTTCTATCTCTATATCGAGCATGTTGTAAACATCTCGTGGCTTTGTCTTGGTAGCAACAAACTAATCAGTATCAATAGGATCTTGACCATAAAATACTTGTGTTGCTTGTGACCCCAGTATGAATGAGTCATCCGGCGGTAAACGATGTTCACAATTAACTAAAGTGAACCCAAACTCATCCTTCTTAGTACGAAAGCTTTTGCTCTTGACATCAAACCAATCACAATCAAATAGTAAAACCTTCTGACCATTGTGATAATCTAACTCAATGATATCTGTCACAACACCATAATAATCCACATCTCCATACCTTGGATTCCTGTCGACGGTAGTAGCAAAACTACTAACTTCCGATGCTAAAAAAACACAACTATTTTGGGTTCATGCATGTCGATCAGCAGAAGCAAACTTAAATCGATTTCCATTTATGATGTATGTGGTATAACGGTTTACCCATTGCATTGGTCCATCAGCCAATGTACGTATATCATCTTTAATATCTACATCATCATTCGCCCTTATGTTATGTACCTGCATTGAATTAAATCATAGTTACAAAAATACACCATTTTGAGTGCTAAATGTAATACTGAAACTTCATATGAATATAAGTTACATTATCCCGACACCATTGAGGGAAACTATCTAAAGCTTCTCTTTCTACATCATATATAGTAGTTCTTTTGCCACGAGTGGAAATTACATGTGACGTATGTCTCCTACAAGACCAACACATAAATCAATTCAGGATCCAAGCTCGTCCATAAAACATGTACTAAGGTAATGTCATTGTTATAACCGTACCTTAATTATTCTGCCATTTGAGGACAATTTACTAGGAAATAACGATGAGCCATTTCAAATCTCGAGCGTTCTACTAAAACAGTTTCAACAGGGCTTGTTGGTTTGCCTTGGCTACCAAATAGAGGAAGTCCTTGTCGTGCATCACCTTGCATCACATCATAGTTACGTCTAAGCCTATTGCGACGGGTATGCCCATAGTGGTAACACATGTCCTTGAGGTGTGCGTATGCATCCATTACTGGAGGGTAATGCGTAGCCAAGACGACCATCAGCAACAATAGTGAGAATGTATTGATTATCAATGGAACGAGGTATGCGCCCGACATTAACAGGTTGTCGTGGATGGTGAGTTGGCTGATTCGTTGTGGAATTTGTTGTTGTAATGTTTGAAGCAATAGACGAATGTGATGTTGGAGATTCAGTTCTAATTCTAACTCTGCGACGTCGCCTGTCCCCCATTCTAAATGATGTACAACTTGATCAAATTCAAAAGGCAACTTAGTAAAGGAGTGTGGACGTTTTATACTAGAATACAGGCACAAAATCCATAATTGTGCCAACATATTTTATTGCTACAGACTAATTTATTATTTATTAATATTTATTGGACAAAATTTCTAACATTTGTGCCATAAAAAAGGAAGTTACACTACAAAAAAAATGGTCATTTGCGAGGGTCAAATGTCGTCGAAAAAGGCATTTTGACGTCGCAAATACTTATTTACGACGGGAAAAAGCCCTCACTGGGCGTCGCAAATTGATCCATTGGAAATACTTTTTTTTCGACCAGCCGTCAAAAATGCTTCATTTATGACGCTTGTGGCTTGTCGTTACTAGTTATATTTTTGTCGAAATTGATTTTTCAAAATGACAAAATTATTTTATTTTCAACATGTCTGTGTGGTCGCAAATTCTTGTATGGCCGTCGAATATACCTTCCAAACAATGACATCTGTTTTTTGCAATGATTTTCTTACCACCAAAACATTTTGTTGAAAAATGATTTTCCAACAGTAATTACAAGAGTGCACAATTGTCGCAATTACGATTACCGAAAATTAAGAATTGTCAAAAATACACACAAAAACATATTTGTGAGGGTCAAGAGTCGTTGGAATTATACATTTCCGTTGATCCTAATTCGTCGGCAAAAATAAAAGGATACAAATGCAATTTTTTTTAATTTAATAATATTTTCAATGCCAATTTTTATTGAAAGAATTGTTTTATATTAATAATCATATATTCAACTACATATACAAAAAAAATCAATGTCAAAATTTTACAAGTACTTGTTACAATTCTATGATATGTCTTATAACGCTAGTTTTTCATGTCCACTTTAACCAACTGTCAAGGAGTTTGAATGTAGTGCTACGAACATTGATCCACAAGTATTATCTTTATTCTGCAAAAAAAAAAAAAAAAAAAAAAAAAAAAAAAAAAAAAAAAAAAAAAAAAAACTTATATCAAGCACAATATAATTGTTAATTGGTAAGAAACCCAAACAATGAAAATCAAAAAATAAACGTAAGCTATAATGAAGAGCCTTGCATAATTTTAGCTCAATGTGTGAGTATATCAACCACCAATCTATACCATAAATAATGCAAGTGAGTAGTTGAAGTGAAAATTAAACACACCTCCAATACATTCTTCAATTTTTCTCGTACCACCCTAAGATCAGAGGATGCTCCAAAGACTCAAAAAAATATAAGGAAAGTAAAACTATATGCACAGTTAAACAATTATGATGTTTCACAGTTTCAGGATTATAAGGACAACTATATCAAATAAACTGAACTATAATCACAAGTTCGACAGAGAAGTTAAAAGTATATGCCAAATCACAAGTTCACAGAGAAGTATATGTCAAATCACAAGTTCAAGAAAACTGGACGATGCTGCGCTTAACTCAGTTGTTAGAGTTTGAGGGTTTTCTGTTGTCTGATGAAACATTGACATTTTGTAAGATAAACCCTATGCTCATTATCTGTATAGAAGTTCAACAATTTGTTTTTACTAGTGTGTATATGCATAAATGACATGATCCTCCAATAAAAGACATCACAAGATACACAGAATCTCATACCTTGGTTGAATTTGCGAGCACACCAACCATCTACCCCATCGCAGACAAAGCTGGAATAGCAAACTTAATCATATATTATACCCAACAAGATAGATGAACAAAATACGGCTAAAAAACTACGATTGCATTTGAATTGTGGCTTTGAATTGAAAGTTTCCATTCAATGATTTAGTTTAAACTCTGTTTGCATCAAATATTTAGAGAAGAAAACACACTATTAAATGAATCATTCGACAATATATTTTAAACTCTGTTTGCAAATCACTCCTTCCAAATCCACAAATCCAAACACCAGATAAAAGAATTCTTCAAAAGCACGAATCCTCACCTGACGAAATAGAGAACGAAGAAAAGCTGCTTGTTGGAGAAGCACTGGCCATTTTTTATTTAATTAAAATAAACAAGTAACATCGTTACTGGAATGCAAATCATAAAATTCAGTTACGAAAATTCAATGATAAGTATTTACCTGCTGGCTTAAAGGTGCTATCGGAGTAACAACCTGCAAAACATACAAGGAATAAAAAGGTTAATGATAAAAAGTGATAAGAAACTTGTAAAACTTCCTTAGCAATTAACAAAGATGTAAGCAACAAAATATCCAATGAAGGATCTTATTTAGACACATCAGGATCCAACAAATTATTCACGGTTCTAATGCAACTCAACTGAGCAGGCAGGACGTGAGATATTCCCATTTGAAAGAGGCAAATGTCTCGATATAATTTTCTTCAGAGCAAAGCAATATAGGAATAACAAACCCCTCATCTCCTACCAAGCTTACTTAATCCAAACCTATAATCTTCTAAGGACCACAACTTTTTCATGAAATCAGATAACCAAACCAACTATGACAATACATATATCAATTTTTTTTTTAACATACTGAATTACGGTGAAGATTTTACATCAAAACTTTGTGCTCAATTAAAACAGATACATCGAGGATGCTGATTAACCATGACGATCAAATGCATCCAATTACAAATGACATTGGAATCTTCTTAAAAACTAACTTGAGAAGTAGTCGCATCATGATAGGCTTGAAAGTATTCCACAAATTCGAAAAAAATCTCTCAAACAAACAGGGAAAAATGCATATGCGCTCCAAACAATAAAAATTTCACCTGTGTTTTACCCAAGCGAGACTCGAGATCCACTTCATAATCCCTGTGCTTCAATGGCTTCCTTTGCACTGGCGGACCTTTCGAGTTTCGTTAGCCAATCATGTTGGGTATGTAAAGATAGACATCGAGTTTCATTAGCCTTCGTTGAGCTACAGATTTCTTAGCCATTGGAGAACTACCTTAATCAACTTGAAATTACACAAAATGCATTGGATTACAGAATAAATGTTTTTGCCCCTACACCCAAATCGTCAAAACAAAGCACTAATTATGCATAAAAATACACACTAATCACCTTAAGTAGCTGAATTGAGGCATAAGATAGCAGTTAGAGAATAAAGAATCAGAATTTGATTGCGGAAATGGCAAGGAACAAGAAGTGAATCAATACCTTCTGGGGTTTCTCCTTGCGGACTCGGCGGCGGAGATCACAATATAATCACTACAAGCCCTAACCCTAAAACACTGAATCCGATTCCGATTCCCCTTTCTCTGTGAGTCTCTATCGACAAGCAAAATCCCTAATTGAAATGAAAACTCAGATATTTGGCTTGCCCACATACTCGGAAGACAAACAGCAAAAGCCCTACTTGGCTTGTCAATCAAATTCTTAAAAAACAAATTGCTAATCACCCAAATTATAAGTCCAATGTAAAAGAGAAATTGCATCAGTAGGCATGAGAAAGAAGAGATTTTTACCTTTTCGTCCGGACGTGGACTTCATCCATGGATTGCCAGAACACAAAAGCACCCAAAGTCATAGAGAAGTAAGTTGCCATGCCCTTCACCATCCTCTTAGCCTTCTCGTTTTCTGCTTCCAAATCTCAAATCCAGGTGAGACCTGAAAATATATATGTCAGACCTCATAAGATATAAACTTAAAAACAACATGTGTGAGGATTTCATGGTTTCTATCAACATAACGTATGGCTACTAGAGGATGGACGATGGAGGCTAGGGTTTTGTTTCTGAAGAGGAAATACAGAGAAGCTGCGAGAAAGAGATGATCAGTGCTGTCTTGGGAAATAGAGAGTTAAGTTTTTGGGCGCCATGCCAAAGTTTTGAAAATAGACAGCTAAAAATAAAAGGCGCCATGCCAAAATTTTGACAGCTATCCAAAACACACAGTAAGGATTTAATCTCACATAAGTGAGATTAAATCTGTTGATTATTAATGTAGAAGTATGTCTTGTTCTGGTTTTTAATAGTTTTTTTAATTAATGTAGAAGTAGAGAAAAAAATCTACAAACGCTCGTAATATCAAGCTCAACAACTTTTGTGAAGAGGTCAATGAGATGAAACTTTTCAACGGTTATAAATGAAAATTCACGATTTAACGGTTATTTTAACTCCGATTTTGTTGATTTTTTACAAATACACTACTAAACCCTATAAGAGTACGATGAACGAATTCGATCTTCAATTTAAAATATTTGCAATAGTGGATATCACAAAATATTATGTTCTACTTAATGGAAGTATAAAATAAACTCTAAGTGTTTGTTGAATCTATCATTTTGAAGGAATACCCATTCTACAAAACTAGTTTCAACAATCCAACCGTCAAACTTGTTTGGACATGCTTTAAGATCGCATACGTAAAAAATCGCAAAAAAATAACCTTCAGATATTAGGTAACGGGACGAAACCTTTCGACGGTTATAAACGAAAACTCACGATTTAACGGTTATTTTAACTTCAATTTTGATGATTTTTTACAAATACACTCCTCAACCCTATAAGAGTATGATGAATGAATTCGATCTTCAATTTAAAATATTTGTACTAATGGAAGTATAAAATAAACTCCAAGTGTTTGTTGAATCTATCGTTTTGAAGTAATACCCATTCTACAAAACTAGTTTCAATGATCCAACCGTCAAACTTGTTTGTGTATACTTCAAGATCGCATACGTAAAAAATTGCAAAAAACTAACATTCAGATATTAGGTAACGGGACGAAACCTTTCGACGGTTATAAACGAAAGCTCACTATTTAACGGTTATTTTAACTTCGATTTTGATGATTTTTTACAAATACACTGATTAACCCTATAAGAGTACGATGAATAAATTTGATCTTCAATTTAAAATATTTGCACTAACATACTTAATAGAAGTATAAAATAAACTCCAAGTGTTTGTTGAATATATCGTTTTGAAGGATTACCCATTCTACAAAACTAGTTTCAACTATCTAACCGTCAAACTTGTTTGTATATGCTCCAAGATCACATATGTAAAAAATCGCAAAAAACTGACATTTAGATATTAGGTAACGAGACGAAACCATTCGACGATTATAAACGAAAATTCACGATTTAACGGTTATTATAACTCCAATTTTGATGATTTTTTTACAAATACATTCTTCAACCCTATAAGAGTACAATGAACGAATTCGATCTTCAATTTAAATTAAGTATCAAACTTATTTGAAGAATATTCCAACGACACATGTGACCATTGGTAAATAATTGATTCCCACAAAACCATGCCTAAAAAATTTATTCTAACAAAGAAAAAATTTCGTCGGAAAAAATATGATTACTTCCGACAACAACTAATCACCCTCGAAAATATAAAAGCATTACCGAGATGACTTTTTTCCCTCAAAAATATAAAAACATTACCGAGAGGACTTTTTTTCCCTCGAAAATACTAAATCAATTTCGTCAACATGAGTAAACCTTCGGAGATAACCATTCTATTTCCGATAAGAACTTTACTCGTCGTTAATACAACTGGCGCCAATTCTTCCCACCAAATAAAAGTACATTTCCGACGAAACTTGAGACTTTTTCTGAGGACATTATGTGTGTTGGTAATAAAAATTCTTTTCATGCCATGTTACCGACGACCCATATTTTATGGTCGCAAAATGTGCTTTTTACGACGGTTTTTTTGGGCCCTCGGAAAATCTTCGTTGGTAATGACTACTTTTTTTGTAGTGTTATAATTATTAACTCATTTGTCTGAAGACCCACTAACTTTTGGATGATGACCCTAAGGGCACAATTGTTGGTTATGTGTCACTGCATGAAGAAATTAACACTTACTATAAAACCAAAAACCATATCACAAGTGTAAAAAAGCTAACCTGCAAAAAGATAACACTCTAAAAAGCTGTTAAAAAAATATACGAATCTAACAAACATTCATTGCAGCTGGAAATGATTCATTGTAAAACTAAAACACGCCACTTAGTACTACGGTATAGTAGTATTCTTCTTTACTTATAAGTATGAGGTTCGGCTCTCGCGAAAAACAAATTAGAATAGCATTATTACTGACTTATTTTGAGGCTAAAATATTGCATAGTAATAAACAGTTCCATACCATTATTTATCACAATTTTATAAATTTTAATTATTGGTGTGCAAGAGGAGGCAAAGATAAAGGAGAGAACATATAGTGGCTCTGACAAATAATTTTTATAGACACAAAATGTTTTTTGTGCCCATTTTCAGTAAAAAAAGTTGTCATCTGACCCCACTGGGCACGGTTTCCGTGTCGATTACTGTTTTGTGTCTGCTTTTTTTAACATTGGGCACAATAGATGGTGCCCTCTATGGAATAGGAATTGTTTAAGCTTTTTGGTGGTCAAACTGACACAAATTTCTCAATTGTGCCCTTTATTTTATACCCAAAGCTCATTTTTCTTGTAGTACTCATGTATTGAGGACTCTTTGCATCTCTATCTTTCCATGAAATAAATAAATCATATTTCCAGTATGTTAGGCATGGCATCCTTTATTTATTTGCAAATTGCATTACTTGTTTAAGACTTCATCTTAGTTTAAGCATATACATTGCTTACCCTTCTAGTAAAAGATAAGTATATGCATACACCCAAAACATATAGGTCCCAAGCCAAAAAGCAAAGAAAACAAGATAAAAAAAGAAAACAAAAAGGTGAGCCGTTAGCATCGCAACCGATAAAATAAATCAATATCAAGGAATATTGCCATCTTCTTTTTCTATATAAATATTATTATTAAGGGGTAGAGAGTTTGAAATTATCATAATAGTTTAAAAGACGGATAGTTTTGAACACGAGACATATGGGTGAAAACTTAACACCTTACTCACTAAAATAATAAACAACATGCAATATTATCATCTTATTCCATGGGCAATATTCTTAATGTATGCATAGACGGAGCCACCCTAGGCTTACTAGGGGCAGATGCCCCCACTCACATTGGTTCTTAAACAAAAAAGAGTACATGTAGTATCAACTTTCAAGCTAAAACCTCACTTAATAACCATTCTATTGAAATAGAATATTCACTTACATTTTACCAACAACACCCCCATGCACCCATTATTTTATGCCATATACAATAGAAAAGAAGCATAATGGACCTGATTGTAGATTTGGTTACAATGCTTATATGTATTTAAAATAATAACCATCTAACGATCAGTCTAATTTATGTAATTAAATGTATTTAATATAATCACCATCTGACCGTCGAGGTGGGTGATTTGTATTAAATATATGTGAGTATTGTAATTTTATTATAATTAGGAGTTTTTCGTTCAAATTGATTTATGTTATCATTTTTGTTTACATGCTCTATTTGTTCTGTTTCTTCTTCTTGTTTGTGCATATTATTTAGGGAACTTTAACGAAAAACTTCCAGTATTGTTCACTTTACCTTTTATTTTGTCCTTATTGTTAAAACTCAAAGTTTTCAAATCATTTTCATTAGTTTTCCTTATTATTTACTGGATTTTAAAGTGATTTTGATTTATGAATGTTGGTTGTTTTTTTTTTTATAAAGAACAGTGATTTCTACAAACGTAAAACATTATGACTTAACATATAAGTGGTTCGTTTGTATGTTGGGTTGAACTTTTTTAATTTTACTTTGTTGTTTTAGGATGCTCTTATTCAAAAAAGTATCTAGCTCCGTTCTGCATGTATGTATGAGACTTAGCTTTAAACGAAGTTTAACAATCAATTAGTGTTTTTTTAATTGATGACGATAGATATTCAAAGTTTAGACTTCTATAGCACAAGAGAAACATTACTAAATCAGAAGTTGGTTGGCGAACGAGGAAAATTTGAACTTAAAACATCTTTTAACAATATTCTGTTAGTTTTCTAAAATCTCCATTAACAACGACGGCTTCAATAGCATATTTTTGTCGGTTGGCATGATGGCCTCTAACATTGATTTGAAACCAACTTGAATGAAATGAATCATAGACTTGCAAATAAAAATGATTTAGAAATAAAGAATGGGAAACTGTTTCATAGTCCCAGCTGAAATTTAGAGAAAAGACGGTGTTCTGCAATCCACACATCTATTTTTTTTATTTCTCACACTTTTTTTTTTAAATTTTCGGTCGTCGAATTGAATGAATTGAAGAAGATCAATGACTTAAAATTAACAAAAGTGTGTGGGAAATAAAAATGAGTGTGTGAATAGCACTATCCAAAAGCAAAAGATATTAGGTATTTTTTCCCGCTATTTCTTAATAGTGGAGGAGATTGCCAAAGGGTTTGCAAACTTATCTATAATATATTTTTTTTTATGTACACGTAGACAAAATCTTGAATCCGCCACTAATTTCTAATATTGTATTTGATATTAATTAACTTTCAACTTATCATAGAATATGCTTCTCGACTTATCCAATGACCAAGTTTTAAGATTCATTTAAACGTTTAGAAGAGATCTCAACTTCAAATCTTTCGTACCCCTATGGTGTTTGAAGATGACTTTCATCCATTAGGCTAGAAATTATATTGCTAGTGTTATACAGTAGTAAATCCTTTAAGCTGAAAGTAATAGAGAATTAGCATGCAAATATTTCAGATAAAAATGCTACAAGAAGTAATGCTTTTCAAGTTTTGGACAAACTGACATGAAAGTATTTTAGTTAATAAAAGTAAATAAGATGAAAAGCAAGGTCCAAATATGTACAAATAAATATATTTCCCACATCAGTTGGTGTCTAAAAATATGGGATTTGTTTTGATGCTTACGGTATTTACTCAATATTTTATACCAGTCCCTAACACAAGCACATTATTTTCATTTGTAACGATCTTTTTTTCTTCGGGAGATGATTGGTATCTCACACGCAACTATTGAAGAGGAACTATCTCGCCTAATCATTTCTAAATGCAGAAAACAAAAAACAAAAAACAAAAAACAAAAATGAGGCATCTAAAGTTTAAGAGGAAAAAATGGATGAAGACATGGATAATATTGAACTGTTTGTGACATATTAGAAGACAATAATTGAGTGGGTAGTAAGTACCTGTTTTAATGGAAAAAAAATTGTGTTAAGTGACAAAAATGTCTTAATCAGTGAAAGTATGATAAAATGTATAAGAGTATATGTTCAAATACAAAAATACTAATTAAAATTTCTCCATTAAAGGAGAGTTGAAGAATGGCAAACGTGCGTGCTTTGTGGTGGTGTTGGATTGAAGGATTATATTAACCGATGCAGTGGCTTCATGTTGAATATCACACTTTGAGCTACCTTGGTACTTGACCCACCGCCATGGATGAGTCCCTCTCCCACGCCGATATCTCATCATATTCTGGTAGAAGACGCGGTGGTTGGATCACTTTCCCGTTCATCATTGGTCTCTCTCTCTCTCTCACACACACACACACATGTCCTAATCACTAATCAATTAATTTGTATGGTTGATTTGCAATTGTATTGGCTACAAATGTCTCATTCTTTACATGCAGGGATGAGACTGCACACAGAAATAAGACAGGTTGTTTGTGATTACTTTTAGAATAGTGAAAAGCTAGTTTAACAGTGTTTGACAGAAAACTTGAGAAACGTTTTCTAGAGAAGTACTTGTTTAGATAACACTCAAAAGTGACATTTGAATTTTAATCAAAATTTTGACTTTTTCTAATATAACTGTTTCTAGGAAAAACACTTCTTAGTAATTGCTCCCTATACAAAGCAGTCTCAAACAGTCGGTTTCTTGAGCAGGGGCTTTGGGAGGCTTGACACTTGCAGCTGGGGGATGGATCTCAAATTTGATTGTGTTTCTGATCGAAGAGTTCAATGTAAACAGCATCGATGCTGCCCAGATCTCAAACGTAGTTTACGGTTCTTTCAGTTTTTTCCCAATCATTGGAGCAATCATAGCTGACTCTTTCTTTGGCTCATTCTACGTTATCTCAGTATCCTCATGCATTTCCTTGCTGGTAATAAAAAAGTCAATTTCTTTACTACATGCTTTCACCCTGTATATAACATATTTGATTCGGTGGTTATGGATAATACAATTTCTTGTCAATTTGATCTGAGATCATGAGAACTGTCATTTCAATATTAGATTGGCAATCCAACAATATAACATGCAAGCTGATAATAACATATACGAATTTGCACTAGATAAAGTATATGAACTAGGGTACCATTCTAAATAATTGATAAATTCGTTGCAGGGCATCGTTTTCTTAGTTTTAACCGCAACTCTGAATTCGTTGAAGCCTCAACCTTGTGCTACCGGCTCAAAGTTATGCCAACCGACCTCAGCATTACAGTATGCAGTCTTGTACACCGGCATAACTCTTGCATCTCTTGGCTTGGGAGGTACCCGCTATACCTTGGCAACACTTGGAGCCAATCAATTTGACAAGCCTAAGCATCAAGCAAGTTTCTTCAACTGGTTCTTCTTCACTCTGTACTCTAGTACAGTGGTAGCCCTAACAGTCATTGTCTACGTTGAAGACAACGTCAGTTTTAAATGGGGGTTTGGCCTATGTGTCATCGCCAACCTAATCGGCATGGCCATTTTCTTCTCTGGAAGCCGTTTCTATAAATTCGATAAACCACAAGGGAGTCCATTTGTTGGTTTCGGTCGTGTTATTGTTGCCTCTGTTCGGAAAACTAGTCTCCAGCTATCAACCGAAAGAAAGGATTATTATTATGGACATGATGGACTGACAAACAAGGTGGCTGCTGCAACACTTAGCAAGAGTTTCAGGTACGAACATTATAGATCAATTATATACGCAAGGTAGAGATAGAGAGAGAAATTAATATGCCCGATTTCAAAACCAAATTATGTACGCTAGGTAGTGTTTTCTTGTCAAAAAAATTAGTTATGAGCATATACCTCTGCGCAAGGAGAAATTTTGGGTTCCAACAACTGAACCATATGTGCGTGCGAACCTAGACTCAACCATCCTGATTCGTTACGCAAAAAGAAAAATCTTTGCCTTTGTCAATATGGTATGATAATAGAGATTTCATTGAAATATACGTTGAATATAATGTGATGGTTTTTCCCACTGATATTATTGATTTCAAATTATATGGTCAAATTTAATCTCTGTCATAGAGTCAAGCTATCCATGTGTCAAACCAAAATGAACACATGTTAGGGACTTACATGTGAAGGGTGTGGTGAGATTATTATGTCACGCTATAGAGATGAAGCCTAACTTAGTATATGTGATAATGAGTCTCTCTACTCACTTCCAGTTCATTTAGAGGTTAAAATGTTCAATCAAATTTTACGAAATTTGACATTGTTTTCAACCTATTTTTGGTTCAATTTGGTAATTATTTTTCCTGCTCTTTGCTTGCTTACTAAAGTAAAATTGAATTCTGGAAGCGATTAGCTGAGTTGGCCAAATAAAATAAAGTACAAAAATTAAAATAAAAAAAGTAAAGTTGAGTCCTATTTAAAAACGACATTAAAGGACTTCATATTTTCATGCAGGTTCCTTAACCGTGCAGCACAGAAAATTGAAGGAGACGTGAAATCAGATGGCTCAATTGCGAAACCATGGAGCTTATGCACAACGCAACAGGTGGAAGATTTCAAGACCGTTCTAAGAATTTTTCCACTATGGTCTACAGCTTTATTCTTAGCTACCCCAATAGCAATCCAATCCAGCATGTCAGTCCTGCAGGCTCTAACCATGGACCGTCACATTGGCCCCCATTTTAAATTGCCGTCTAGTTCTGTTATAGTCATTGTTCTATTCTCCACATCCATCTTTCTAACCCTAATAGATAGATTCTTATGCCCCATGTGGCAGAAGTTCACTGGTCAGTTTCCGTCGCCCCTCCAGCGTGTTGGAGTAGGACACGTGTTAACCATTATCAGCATGGCTGTTTCAGCAGTGATGGAGTCCAAAAGGCTCAAAATAGTGCAAGAACACCACCTCCAAGACCAGTCTGGTACTATTGTTCCAATGTCGATCTTTTGGCTCTTCCCACAGTTAGTTTTGGTAGGCATTGGAGAAGCATTTCATTTTCCAGGACAAGTTGCATTGTATTATCAAGAATTTCCCATGTCACTGCGAAGCACATCGACGGCCATGATCTCATTGATTATTGGGATTGCATATTATGTAAGCACAGGTGTGGTTAACATGGTCCAAAGGGTTACTGGATGGTTACCAAACAATCTAAACAATGGGAAGCTGGACAATGTTTATTGGATGCTAGCTGTGCTAGGGGTGATAAACTTTGGTTATTATTTGTTGTGTGCTAAGTTGTACAAGTATCAAAATGTAAAGGGTGCAGATGGTAGTCCTGACCCTGATAGCTAGTGATAAGTAATTAGTGTTTGTTGGTGATTAAAGAAATTATCTTGAGTGCAACTGCTTTATCTTGTCTATAGCCATTCCGGGTTGTTTTGTTGGGGTTGGCTGCTAGAGCCGTTCGAGTCTTGTGACTGGTTCCGTCCCTGCTTATTCTTACATGGCTTATATCGCCTGGCTTTAACATCTTTCCCATTAACTGAGAATTTGACTTTGCCCTCATGGTCCGGTTTATCAAGAATTCTTGTGGCATCTGAGGCAGACTTAACAACAACTTGAGCAAACAGTGATTGGTCATTTGGATGAACAGGCTTCTTCATAAAAACTGATTCTATACAATCTCCAAATTTCCTGCATATACGTGATGAGTTAAAACAGTTAATCTAGATATTGTTGAAGCTGATAATAATAAGTCAATATATGGTAAAGCTATATATATATAGACATATAAAACTGATCATATGTCTACCGTCTCAACTAATTATATTTTGTGCCACCTCTAAATTAGCAATTCTGGTCGGTTAAAATGGTACAAACTATTTAGATTTCAAAATTGGGAACAGTCCACTACTAATCACACAATATTTTTTCAACTTAACTGGCTAAATCGGGTCACAGCCCAGTAAGTGTTGGGTTTTATCACAAAGGACTTTGGTGCAATTAGACGTGTAACCATTCAATATAAGTTGTAATCAATGAAAAAAAAAAAGAGACGAGAAATACCTGTTTAAATAGCTTTTGAGTTCTTCTTTTGAAACAGGATGACCCTTTGAGAATGTCAAGAATAAAGTTCTATCATTGTTGTTGACATTAGGTTGATACTGATCAGGCACATCATCATATGCTTCTTCGGGTGGTAATAGAGGAGGTTGAGCCTCAAAAATATTATGACCCTGCTGATTAAGTAAATAATTATGATGAAACCCTTGTTGTAATATTGGAGTCATTGGACCATTCAACAAATTGGTTTGCTGGAAACCACTGGGTATATGACCCAAATATGGATATGATATATCCCAAAAAGCTCTGTCGAAGACTTTGTCGATAAATCTCCTCATCTCTTCCCGGGCCTTCTCCTTTTTGTCAAACACAAACTCGAGTGGAATATTTTTGGCAAGACGAAGAAGACACAGTGTTCGAAACTGACTATCAATTTCCTCCGACGCCAGAGGATCAGTGTAATTTGAGTGCAGATAGTGTAAGCACATAATCGACTCGCATGCTAAAGCATACAGGTCCGAGTAATGTAAAGCTAACGTGGCCGCCATAAACTTGGTTAGGATCAAAACGTAAACCCAGCAGTCGAACGTATATTGTGCGATCAATTGAATGGAATAGCTTTAGCTCTTCAAAGGCTCTGTAAGATGATAAGTCCGTGATGATGTAAGTGCCAGTAACTCTTGGCGCGTTTGCTTTTGAAAGGGCTGGTTACGGTTTCAAAGGCTTTTGGTGTTGGTCCTTCGGCCAAAAGGTTGTTTTCTTTTTTAAGTTTCAGTGATGAGCATGGTTTTCCTTCTCAGCACACCTTGTTATATAATAATTCCAATTAGTTACCAAAAAAGGAAACTCTAATATGTGACCCAATTAAATTCTCCACGCGCTAACTTTTACTAATGTGTTAGGGTGTCAATACCCTTATTATCCAAATATCGACAGGTAATTCCCAATCCTTTTTATTTCGGTTTTTGTATTCCTTAGTTGTTTGGATATTTACTGCTGCAATCCCCAAATTGCTAGCTAATTTTTATGCGATTGACCATGCATTTAGTATGACGACCCGTTCTTAATTTTACGTTTTTATTAATTTTAAAGGCGTGAATTTACGAAAATGTCTTTAAAGGCGAGGACTTTGACTTTCATTGACCATCGTCTAGAGAAACATAAGATTTATTCTTTTACCGTATTCTTGTAGTACTCATTGGTACGAACGCATAGGCAAAAGCCGTTTGTGAGTCCAGATTATAACGGTGTAGCTACGGATGTTTTTGTACACTCGCATACAAATTTAGAACACTATCAAGAGGACAAATTTTTCATTTTAGAAATTGTACAAAATCTGATAACCAATCATCCCTTTAATTGGTGGATCCGTGTCCCCTCCTTTCCAACAAATTACATTTGTTTTCCACCAATCCCTCACCACCATTCCCTTTTCCCCTTAATTCCTGAAACCGGTCTTCTCTCTCTCTCTCTCTCTCTCTCTCTCTCTCTCTCTCTCTCTCTCTCTCTCTCTCTCTCTCTCTCTCTCTCTCTCTCTCTCATATTATTTCAACTCTTACCTTATTTCCTTCTCATCCCTCACCACTCTCTTCCTTTTCTCATTTTCTTCTGCAAAAGACAGTGAGGCCGGAAGGCCAAGGACCACCACACACACACGCATGCCCCATTTCCTTCACCTCTCAATTCTCTTGCACAGCGCAGTAACTGTGCATCTATTTCTGACGATGTATCGCCGTCTTCGACGAAGGTAAGCTCTGAGACTCCTTTGATATTCTTTCCACAGTCTACATTACCGGTTAGTGATTAAAAATGACTTGGTGAAGGTGTTAACACGAAAAACAACTCGAGGGACAAATTTCCAGAAATCTGGAAACTTCAAAAACATGGTCGTTTGACCACATTCTAGCCATTTTTCCGGCCAACCTCGCACTCCATCGAGCCTTCCAAGGGTATGAGCCTTTTCTCTATATTTCTAACTTCAAAATAGCTTTTGAATCACTGATTTTGGTTAACTATCGAACAAGAAATTAGCCCTGAAAATTTAGAAGAAATTATGCAGATTTTCCAACAAGGACCCGTGACCATTTGGCCACTTTCAAACCAAATTTCCGATCAAGACCGACAACATTTGGACTTCTAGTAGGTATGGATCTATTCCTTACATTTCTACCTTTAAATAGGTTTTTATATCATTGATTTTGGTGGTGATTTGACCTAGTTATTAGCTCTGAAAATTGGGATGAAACTTCCCAGATTTCTGAGAACTAGGAACCGTGGTCGTTTGGCCACTTTCAAGTTATTTTCCGGCCATCATAGACCTTAGCTCGGCCCTATTTTCATATAAAATTGTTCTCTACACTTCTAACTCCACGTACGTTCAGGTATCATTGATTTTGGTGGAGAATTGAGCTCGTTAGAAGCTCTGGAAGTTGGACCAAAAATTTACAAAAATTGCAGATTTTCACGAGGGAGGCGAGTACGGTTGTATTCGCGGTGCGTGGCTTCCAGTGCAGCCATTTGTGGCGGCGCATCCACCCTCCGATTGACCTTCTGTCAATTTATGTAGGTCCGTGGCGTCGAATAGATCGATTTCGTATATTTAAACCTTATGTTTGAACAATCTACAGAGGTTTTATTTAAGTTTCCGTTTATATGTTATTAAACTAAGTTAATTAGTAACTTCACGTATAGGGGAACGTATCCCGAGGACGTACGGGGTTAACCCAAGCTAGGAGGCTTTGTTGGACTACGTATATGTGAGTGGGCATGTTATTTTTATACATATACGTATTTATGGTTTCCAAACTTCATAATTGCTTCACTTTACGTATATGTTGCCAAGTAGTGAATAATTTTGATAATTGAGATAAATGTTGCTAAATGGTTGGGATATACTTGTCATGACATTCATACATATTTGTATACATGCTCATCTTGCTGCACCCTGGTGTTGGTACTCCGCCCAAGGCCAGGGCCAGTATTTCACGTGTATGTTCACATCCGCACCGTTCGTTCATCTTGGATCCAAGTTTAGGTGCCAGTGCTGTCGTACAAACTGTATTAGGCAGTTTCGACTCATGTGACCGTGCTTAGCACCAGTCTTCACGTGATTGTAGTACCAGAGCGCATTATTACACCCAGTCCTGTCATACAGACTGCATTAGGCAGTTTCGACTCGTGTGCTAGCCTAGATGATGAGCAATTGTTTATATTTGATTATCACATGATTATAGTACTGTGGCATTGATTATATCATGACTTGGCATATTCTTATATATATTGGCTATAGAATTGTGGTTACAGACTTACGTAGTATGTTTTAAGGAAACTATAATTGTTTTACGGCGAGGGGTTAGTATATTAAAAAATAAAGGTTTTCGTATAAGCATTGTTTTGCTGATCCACTCAACTTTGTTTTTTGCCCCTTCAGGTTTAGTAGCTGTGCTTACGTATATACGAGGATTATGGCAAATCTCAGGAAATGGTTACCTTCAGTGGTATAACTCTCATCCTATTTACTATATTGTCTTATGCTCTGACATCACGTGTGATTAGGGTTCAATCCCGCTCACCTGCACACTCTCTTAGCTAGGCACTTTTAGGTTTAAATTTATTCACATTTTTCACATCACTACACTTTATGGCTTCGGCACTGTCCAGGTGTCGGCCAACACAGCTCGATTTGAAGTCCAAGTGGACAATCCGGGTCGGGATGTGTCATTTAGCCTTTGAGGGTGGCAAAAATCCTAATGCTTCTCTCTTATTCATGCACACAATTAACATAAACGATTTAGCTCCAATTGTCATGGTTTTTTATATGTTTGGAACTGCGAGACATAGCGGTCTTCGAGAAACTAACTGGAAAGATGTGAAGCGGCAACACTATTTTGTCCTTTTTATTTTGATTTTGTTTAAGAATTACAAGAATCTCACTAGGAGTTTGTTGGTTTTGAATTCTCTCTTTAGGAGAGTTCTTTTATTTTAGTTTTCATTTCGGTGTGCTAGATCTCTTTTAGACCTATATGTGAAGAGGTAAAGCTGTTTGATTAGCTAGATCCACTTCATTTGGTATACTAGGGTCATGGTGGTGATTAGGTTAGGTGGTTAAACACATTACACTTCGTACTAATTAATATTTTAAAATCATTAGTGGTAGTCGGGTTGCGAAAAGAGGCCTAATCGTGGACCTAGAGCTTAGAGGCTTCGGCGGGAGCCTAGACGGGTTTTTTAGTTTAATAACATTTACTATATAATATATAAATAAACATTAAATAATAATTATTTCAAGAACATAAAATAAAGGTACATTAAGAAAATTCCACAAGCAATAATTATATGGAGTCCTTACAACCTTTTCTAAAGTCTTTGGATAAAGGTCGCAACTGCAGCAGCACCAATATGGATTGAAAGACTGGCTTAATTAGCAAGAAAGAGTCTATGGTTAAGGAGCCTTGCGTACATGCACTAAGAAAAAAGAAGACTATAGCAGTCGCAGGAGAAAATTAGGGTTAATTCTCCCACAAAGGAGACAACCATACCACCCACACACAATTTATACATACATTCTTCCTAATTGTTTAGAAAGCTACTGCCCAAGTACACCTTGTGTTTTGCAAGTGAATCAAGTTCAACCTGGATTGCTTGTTTAAAGTTTGACTAATATGTTCTACATTGACATTCAATAGTCACTCTAAGGCTTTTGGTAGTTAGATGGAGCTTCACATCTTGGACTTACCTCAAGTAGTTTCTGCCAGACACTTACAGAGGGATAAAGTTGAATTTGTTCAAGTTCGACACGTCATTGCAATGGAGGAAACAAGATTGTAGTTAGTCTTATGAAAAAGTAAAGATCCATAGACATAAAGTGGAACATTCAAGTGCTACATATATGTTTTGGTTTAATTTTCATGAAAACTTTGGATTTCATGGGTCTAGTTTTGTATAAAAACTTCGGGTTTCAAAGGCACTTAATTCGAAATTACATATTCGATTTTAGATGAACTTCAAGTTCATAAAAGGGTACCTGCAAAAACACATAATACAACATACAATCCTAGTATAGTGAATTTGGAGTTGCTTTGGGAACCTCGTGTGAGTAGCTTCGGAACAACGAAAGGTGTCAAAGCTTCAAATATAAATAATAAAAAATTAAATCATTAATTTACACACCCGAGATGCTAGCCACGAATTTATTTTTTTCCAATAGACTTAGACAAAACAGGAGTCTGTCGTATAAGCAAGAAAATATAGACATTCAAGTCATATTAGTTTTGGATGGCTGCGAGCCAAACAAGTGAGAAATAAAGCCCAAAAATGGGCTTAGTCGTGGGCACCTGAACATGGTTGGGTGCGGGGTGGAAGCAAAACATGCCAAAAATTGGGCTTAGGACGAGGAAAAGGATAGGCCAGCAGCATTGGTTTGAAAAAAAGAAAGAAAAAAAAGAAAGGTGGCCCATAAGACAGGGCGGCCCGAGAAGCGGAAGCCTAGCATTTCAGTTGTAAGCTGCTGTGAGAAGCCTAAGAAGTTGTTTGGGCTTAGCTTAAACAACAAGCCCAAACATGGGGATGCAGGTTGAAACGCCAAACGGTGTTGTTTTGGAGCAGAGGTCAGAGTTGAAGGCTCAGCTCAGAGCAATTGTGCGACACGGCTGGGCTTCAGGCCAAGCCAGGTGCGGCGGCACAGCACCAAGCCACATCTCATCATTTTGGGTTAAATTGAAACAACTGTTGTGGCCTATATTTAATTGACAAGGAGATAGAGGAATTGTAAGAGATATATTATCCCTTATACGCAGTGTCATTATTTATAGTAATAAGAGAGAGAGAAGAAATTTTTCTCCTCCAAGGAATACAAGTTCTAATAGAAAAGAATAACTAGAATCAAATCTAATCTATGATTTACACAATCATATTTAAATAAGAAGTTTATAACACTCCCCCTTGAGTGTGTAAATACTCACGTAGATTCAGCATCATGTAGAGGTTGAGGAAGTCGACTCGTCAGCACTAATTCTGGGAACACGTTATTTTCAAATAAGGTAGGAACTTGCATAAGGAAGTAAGTCTCACAAAAAATCCTATGGCTATGGTAAAAACCCGAGTAGGGATAAAATTCATAGTCTAAGGAAAAATGCGTGAGAAATGCAAAGTCAAAATGAAACGTTTACGAGACATCATTAGGGATATGATTAACCCAAGGTGGGTGCCTCGTCAAAACCTCGTTAGGTAGCAAAAACTCAGTGGGAAAAATGCTCCTAATCGTAGGAAAAATAGTACATTAAGATCAAGAAAGTATACTTCAGCATCTCCCCCTGAGTTTGACATAATTCCAAAGAGAACTATCAATGTTACAACTCAAAAAGTTTACGCATACCTATTCCTTGAACAAGTTTCTGAGACATCGCATTCGGTAGTGATTTAGTGAAGAGGTCGGTCAGATTGTCTTATGAACGGATTTCCGTGACTTCAATCTTCTAATGCACTTGTTGTTGATGTGAGAAGAATTTCGGCGTAATGTGCTTGGTATTGTCTCATTTGATGTAACCTTTCTTGAGATGTTCGATGCATGCTGCGTTGTCTTCATAGATAATCGTCAGGACGTCAACGACAAGATAAAGATCGCAGGAGCTTCGAATATGGCTCACAATTTCTCTTAACCAAAAGCATTCCCGAGTTGCTTCATGTAAGGCGAGAATTTTAGCATGGTTAGATGAGTGGCAACTAATAAGGTTTGTTTAGTTGACCTCCAAGAGATTGCGGTGCCTCCAATGGTAAAGAAGTAACCTGTTTAGGAGCGCGCCTTTTGTGAATCAGATAAGAATCCTACGTATGCATAACCAACAAGGCGAGAATCGACTCGGGATAAGAGGGTGTGACATCAGATAAGTATCCAGACTAATGTAATCCAGTCAAAGTAAGTCCTTCAGGAACTTTCATATAAATTTTCGTATCAAGATCCCCATAGAGATACACAGTTACTATGTCCATTAGCTGCATACTCAGTTTTTCAGAAACTACCAAACTAATAAGGTAGCAAAAAGTAATCACATTCATAACGAGTGAATAAGTTTCGTCATAGTCAATCATGGGCCGTTGTGAGAGTCTTTGCACAACAAGACGAGCTTTGTAATGCACAATTTTGTTCTTCTTATTACACTTCCGAACAAAAACTCATTTGTAGCCAATGGGCTTCACATGTGGATGAGTATGAGCTACAGATCTAAACATCTTACATTTTGTAAGTGAATCGAATTCAACTTGGATTGCTTGTTTCCAGTTTGACTAATCAGTTCTACATCGACATTCATTAACGAAACAGGATTTAGTGTCATCGCTCAACATGATCTCAGTAGCTACTGCATATGTTAATGCATCGTCAACGATCATCTCATTTCTGCACCAAACATTATCCAAGCTAGCATAATGGACTGAAATCTTTATATTATCGCAAAGTGGATCCGTGTCTTTAAGGACACTTCCGTAATCTAGAATTTCCTCATGAGTTGGATAGAATGAGTAGGCGACAGTCGGATTCACGGTAGGCTCTTCAGGTGCTTATGACTTGGGTTTCCTCTTCCAGGGGTGTGAATTCTTTAAACCAAGTGGTTTGACATGCTTCTGTGTGGGGGCAGATGATTGGTTAGCCGCTAATGTATGTCGATCACCAATATTGGCGTCCCGGGCCTCCAGGAGGGAAGTCAGTTGTAGATTTGGTACATCCATCTTTGTAGGGCCATTCGCAACTGGAATATGTGATATTATCACTTGCACTAGATCGGTGAAAGCATTGGCATGCTTTAAACTATGCTCTGAAGATCTAATATGTGTTGCACTTTAGTTTCAGGCTAAATAGTGCGGGATCTAAATGAGAGAAAGTGGGAGTCATCCACGATAATTCGTGTCGTTCATCACGAACGTTAACGTTCTTTTCTCCTCCTAAAAACGGGAAGACTGTCTCATATAAGTGACAATCTGTGAAACGAGCAATAAATATATCGCCAGCCAAAGGTTATAAGTAACGAATGATCGAAGGATAATCATATCTGACATAGATTCCCATCCTTCATTAAGGCCCCACTTTTGTATGTAAGGGCGATGAAATTGGCACATAGACCCCACAACAAAAAACGCGCAGATGCGATATGTCAGGTTCGTATCTGGTAACCAATTGAAAAGCGTTATATGGTTGGGTCGCAACAAGCCTCAGGCGGACCAATATGGCTGCATGCAATATTGCATGGCCCTAAGCAACAATCGGAAGCATGGTACGAATGACCAACGATCGAGCAATCATTTGTAAGCACTTAACGAATGCCTCTATCTAGCCGTACTGGGTGTGAATATGGGGTACTAGATGTTCAACTTCAACCCCAACCGACATGCAATAGTCATCAAAAGTTTTAGATGTGAATTCTCCAGCATTATCTAATCGAATAGATTTGATCGGATAATCAGGGTGGTGAGCCCTCAGCTTGATAACCTAAGCCAAAAGTTTGGAGAATGCAGCGTTCCTTGTAGATAACAAGCACACATGTGACCAATGTGTGGAAGCGTCAACCATAACCATAAAATATCTAAATGGTTTGCATAGAGGGAGAATCGGTCCACAAATGTCCCCTTGAATTCTCTGTAGAAAAATAGGAGGATTCGAACGAATCTTATCATAAGAAGGCTTAATAATAAGCTTTCCCATAGAGCAGGTTTGACATGCGATTTCGAACCTAAACTTCGGGTTAGTGGATGCCCGTGTGATGATTTGAGGATACGACGCATCGTTGTTCGTCCAGGGTGTCCCAATAATGCCAAAGTGAAATTTCATGCGTGGTCCTACAGGTGGGGCCGGACATATAGCAGCTTTCTATAGGGCGTATGGTCGTAGTATACAGACCACTCAGGATACACTACATCTTCTCTAAAATACGTTTCTGGCCATATTCGTAGGAAGTTATGCAGAGAAATTCAACTCTGTTTTCTACATAGGTTTCAGTAAGGGGTGGAAAAAAAATACCGAAAATACCAAACCAACCTGAAAAAATTCCGAAACCGAACCAAAAATCTCGAAAATTTCAGTACCCATATCGAACCGATCCTGAACTTTCAATATGGGAATCGGTCTCACATTTCCATTTTTTGGGTAATCCCGAACCGAACCGAAATAAAATATATATATTATTTAATTTTAAATATATATTTAGAATTGTAACATATGTTGGATTTAGTTGAGATTTAATCTCAACCGTTGAATACAAATCAAAGTTCAACCCTCAAAGAACTCAGTCACTCTCTCTCTCTCTCTCTCTCACAAGCCTTGACTCGACCTCACCTCACCTCAAACTCAGAGCTCAGACAACCTTTCCGTCACCACCCTCCTCGCCGATTTCTCCATCCGTCTTCAAATCCGGCCACACCCACATCACAAGTGACTCACCTCTCTGATCTTTCTCTCAAATCAGGTAAATTTTGGAATTAATTTAGGGTTTGAAATTTAGTTTAGGGTTTGAGTTCTAGGTTAGGGTTTGTGAAATTTAGCACTTGAAACTAATATGGAGTTTTATTTATATTGTGTCTTGTTTCTTTGTGGTTGGGCTCTCCACAATTAGGCATATTGAGACTCCTCATTCCAGGATTGGAAGCGAGCATCTGAAGAAGTTGTGACCATAATTATCAAGAACTTGCAGGTTTATCTTTTTTTCTTTCTCTTTCTTTCCATTTATAATATGGCGAGACTTGTTTTTCTCTCTACCCATACCTAACAAGAAACAAGTAGATGTCTTATCCTTACTTCCCTTGCAACATTTCTCTGAGGGGTTCTTGTTAATTTTCTGCAGTCGAGGTAGTAATTTTTAGTTGGATGGTATCATAGTTATTAGTTTATATGTTTAGGGGCATATAATATATAACTCCATTTGCTTTAATACATGGATAGGCATTATGCAATTTTTGGTGGAAGTATTAGCATCAATATTGGTAAAGAATTATGTAGTATGTTAGGATTGTGCCTATATCTCAGACACATGATTAGTTTTAAGATGTAACATTCAGGTATTGCCGTGTAATCTCTTTTCATGAAGGCCACTGCTTGAAACGTGTGGGAAACATTCCCTTGGATGAATACAATGTTTCAGTAATATGATGTATGCGTCGTCCTAAAATAAGCTTTCCGAGCTCTTGGGATTTCTGTGAGTCATGTGAGTGAGGTGTTCATGCTCATGAGTAAGCTATATCCCATTAGATGAAGTAAAATTTATGAATCAGGGCATGTCATTTTTCACTAGCTATCAAGCTATTTCTTATTAGTCATTTATTGTGTATCTGTGTGGTATTACTGTACTTTCTTAAGCATAGTTTGACAGAAGAATGGACATTCACCATCTGAGATGTTGTTAAAGTTAATGTTTAAAATCATAATTTCATGCCGAATAACTTACTGACTGCAACTGGATGTGTGCTGTTGGAAAACTTGTCTTATGATTTTCCAAATTATTCTTTTCAGGGAAAGCTATTCTCAAATTCCGAACCTATACAACCAAGAGCTGAGGCTGCTGTGCTTCTTAATCTATAAATTTTGTGAACAATACTCACAAGAAATTGGTAGACATTTCAAATATAGGTTATTCTGTTTGTTTTTTTTTTGTTCTTCAAGTCCTAATGTATTTTAAATTTCTCAGCAAGTGAAGGAATAGATGTGGACATTTTTTGTTCACTGGATTCTAATGATCCTTCTACTGATAGTTCCTGCTATTGCACATAAGGTGAGTATCTAACAGTGGACTAGTGAAGCATCAAAAGCCCAAAAGGCTAAATTTTGCATTTCAATATAAAAGGCTAAATTTTAGCCCAAAAGCCCAAAATTATTTCGGGATTCCCGATTTGTCCAGAAATTCTGAAACTATTTCGGGATTCCCAAAAATTTGGTTTGGGATCGGTCTTGAAATTGGGATTCCTGAAAACTTCGATTTGGGAATCGGGACAAAGGGTTTCATTTTGGTATCCCATACCGAACCAGCCCTAGATTTCAGCGTGGTAATTATTATCTCTAATGTCCTTGAAACTCTAAAACGTTCTTCAAGAACGTGGAGAATAAAGTGCATCTTCAATGGCCAAGATTGTACCATTGGACAACATTATACGTGCCTTATCGTATCCTTCGATCAGGTTGGATTGGCCTGAGAAGGTTGTCAGAGGTGCATTCTTAGGCATGAAGTTAGTGAAATAGATGAGTTCACGTAAAATAATGTGTGTGGTTGCACTATTTGCCAGACAACTAACTTTCCCACTAGTCGTATCTAGAAAAAAATTAATTTGAATCAGTCACATGCATAAAAGTTCTAAAAACAAATATCCATTCAAAATAATTTAAGTATTCAAGGATAATAATTAATTAAAAACCTAATATCCAAAAACAAATCACCAACAAATAATCCAAACATAAAAGAAAATTGTTCAAAATTAAACCAAAAACAAAGGTGGGGTTTGGCCACTACTGTGGAATTCAGCCCCAATGTCTAATTTTAATGAAAATTTAGTTTATGTCTAAGATTCTAATTTTCCATAAGGGTGGTATCCTCATGAAAGTTAGAAATCTTCATCTTGGTACTCTCCGGTTCATCCACTTGCACAAAGTTTGATTCAAACTTCTTACGACGAGAATGATATTCAGCTACAACCTTTTGGAGAACACGGCAAACACGGGACCAATGACCCTTTGAACCACAACAACAACACATGTCCGCATCCATGGTTTCAAGTGCTTTGCCTTTATTCTTGAAGTTTGGGGCCTTGGGAGCGAGGTTAGTGCACTTTTGCGCTCGGTTTCCTCCCTTAGATGGGCTTTGGCTCTGTTGACCTTGACGGGGTGGCTTCTAGCCGCCCCTACCACGCCGACGTTGGCATTTTGAGTGTTGGTTTGTGCTATAATGTGTTTTATGCACAACAGTTGCCCCAGTATGTTAGGCATGCTTTAAAACAAACTTTAAATACCCTTCAAATTATAATACTCCCTCTTTGAATCCTCTTTGAATCCCTGTCTTGCAGAACATGCTTAATCATTTTCTAAACACAATGACGAGGTGGGATTAATGTCTGAGGACTCTTTGAGTCTCTATCTTTCCATGAAATAAATAAAACCTATTTCCGGTATGTTACGCATGGCATCCTTTAATTATTTGCAAATTGCAATACGTGTTTAAGACTTCATCTTAGTATATCAAGGGATATTGCCACCTTCTTCCATGGGCAATATTCTCCATGGGCAACATACGTGTTTAAACTTAAACTAAGTTTAACAATCAATTGGTGTGTGTTTAATCAATGACAAGAGATGTTCGAACTTTAGACTTCTCTAGCACGAAAAAGAAAACATTACTAAATCAAAAGTTAGTCGACGAATTTTGACTTGAAACATCTTTTAAGTTAGTTCTTTATAATTTCTATTAACAATGACGGCTCCACTGAAGGGACCTACTGAGCAACATTTTGTCGGTGGGGATGATGGCCTCTACTGAGCAATGTATTGTCACGTCCTCTTCCTAACATTGATTTGAAACCAAACTTAGAATGAAATGAATTATACGCTTTACAAATAAAAAAAATTTAAGTAAAAGAGATGCTGAGTTTTTTTTCCCTCTATTTCTTAGTAGTGGAGCAGATTGCCAAAGGATTTGCAAACTTATCTACATTAGATTTTTTTTATGTTTCACAGACAAAATCTTGAATCCGCCAATAATTTCTAATGTTGTATTTGATATTGATTCATAAAATAGGCTTCTCAGCTTATCCAATGACCAAGTTTTAGAATTCATTTAAACCTTTAGAACATATCCCAACTTCCAATCCTTGTACCCCTAAGGTGTTTGAAAATTCCTTTCATCCATTTGGCTATAAATTATATTGCTAGGGTTATACAGTAGTAAATACTTTAAGCTGAAAGGAGTGGTAAATTAGCATGCAAATATTTCACATAAAAATGCTACAAGAAGCAAATGCATGCTTTTCAAGTTTTGGACAAAATGACATGAAAGTGTTTTAATTATTATATAAAAGTAAATAGGACGAAAACCAAGGTCCAAATATGAACAAATAAATTCATTTGCCACATCAGTCGGTGTCTAAAAATCTAGAATCTATTTTGATGCGTATAATATTTACTCAATATTTTGTACCAGTCCCTTCCACGAGCACGTTGTTTTCATTTTTATAACAAGCATCTAAAAGTTTAAGGGGGAAAATGAAGACATGGATAATATTGAATTGTTTGCGACATATTAACGGGGAAAAAAATTGTCAAGTGATGAAGTTCTTAATCAATGAAAGAAGTTTGATAACCTGTATGAGAGTATATGTTCACATACAAAAATAATAATTTAAATTTCTTAATTAATGGAGGATGGCAAACGCACGCGGTTTGTGGTCGCGTAGAATTGAAGGATTATATTTCGACCAAAAAAAAAAGTTGAAGGATTATATAAACTGATGCAGTGGGTTCATGTTGAATATCACACTTTGAGCTAGCTTAGTACTTGACCCTCCGCCATGGATGAGTCCCTCTCCCACACTGATAAAGCACATATCTCATCAGATTCTGGTAAAAGACGCGGTGGTTGGGTCACTTTCCCGTTCATCATTGGTCTCTCTCTCTCTCTCTCTCTCTCTCTCTCTCTCTCTCTCTCTCACACACACACACACACACACAAACACATACATGTCCTAATCACTAATCAATTAATTTGTATGGTCGATTTCCAATTGCATTGCCTACATGTGTCTCATTCTTTACGTGCAGGATGAGGATGGACACAGAAATAAGACAGCTTTTGTAATAGCGAAAAATGCTTTTAACAGTGTTTGATAGAAAATTTGAGGAGCGTTTTATAGAGAATACCTACTAGATGTTTCTTCATATAACACTTACAAGTGACACTTGAATTTTTAATTAAAATTTCAAATTTTTTCTAATAAAATTGTTTCTAGAAAAAACGTTTAGGCGTAATTGCTCCCTACATAAAGCAGTCTCAAATAGTTGGTTTATTGAGCAGGGGCTTTGGGAGGCTTGACACTTGCAGCTGGGGGATGGATCTCAAATTTGATTGTGTTTCTAATTAAAGAGTTCAATATAAACAACATTGATGCAGCCCAGATCGCAAACGTGGTTAACGGTTCTTTCAGTTTTTTCCCAATCATTGGAGCAATCATAGCTGACTCTTTCTTTGGGTCATTCTCCGTTATCTCAATATCCTCATGCATTTCCTTGCTGGTAATAAAAAGTCAATTTCTTTAGTACATGCTTTCACCCTATTTAAAACATACATGATTTCTGTGGTTATGGATAATACAATTTCTTGTCAATTTGATCTGAGATCATGTAGATTGTTCATCCACTGATTTTGTGAAACTGTCGTTTCAATATTAGATTGGCTAGCCAACAATATAACATGCAAGCTGATATATCATACACGAATGTTTACTAGATAATCTCCCATACATATATGAACTAGGGTAGCATTCTAAATAATTGATAAATTCGTTGCAGGGCATCGTTCTCTTAGTTTTAACCGCAACTCTGAATTCGTTGAAGCCTCAACCTTGTGCTACCGGCTCAGAGTTATGCCAACCGACCTCGGCATCACAGTATGCAGTCTTGTACACCGGCATAACTCTCGCATCTCTTGGCTTGGGAGGTACCCGCTATACCTTGGCAACACTGGGAGCCAATCAATTTTATAAGCCTAAGCATCAAGCAAGTTTCTTCAACTGGTTCTTCTTCACTTTATACTCTAGTACAGTGGTAGCCCTAACAGTCATTGTCTACATTGAAGACAACATCGGTTTTAAATGGGGGTTTGGCCTTTGTGTCATCGCCAACCTAATCGGAATGGCCATTTTCTTCTCTGGAAACCGTTTCTATAAATTTGATAAGCCACAAGGGAGTCCATTTGTTGGTTTAGGTCGTGTTATTGTTGCCTCTGTTCGGAAAACTAGACTCCAGCTATCATCTGAAAGAAAGGATTATTATTATGGACATGATGGAGTGACAAACAAGGTGGCTGCAGCAACACTTAGCAAGAGTTTCAGGTACAAACAGTATAGGATAATATTACGCAAGGTGGAGATCGAGAGAGAAATATGTGCAATTTAAAAACCAAATTATATATACATTAGATAGTGTTTTCTTGTCAAGCAATTAGTTATGAGCATTTACCTCTGTGCAAGGAAAAATATTGGGATCCGACAATCGATCTACGCGTCTGTGCGGACCCAAACACAACACCACATACTTCAACCATCCTAATTTGCAATTTAGTCCCACCCTCTCCCTCACACCAACCCCAATTTGGTTTCCTACCTAAGAACCTCTCCTGCGCAATAATCAATATAATCAATATAGTAGATTAGTATAACAAGAGTGCATTTCTTATCTTATGTATTTTAATATATTTTAAGTTTGTTGATCTTTCTTTAAATTTGGTTTTTCGTTCCTCAAAAAGAAAAAAGAAAAACTTCGCCTTTGTCAAATGGTACAATAGTAGAGATTTCATTGAAATACAGGTTAAACATAATATGATGATTTTTGCCACCGATATCTATTGCTTTCAAATTATATGTTCAAATTCAATCTCGGTCATTGAGTCAAGTTATCCATGTGTGAGACCAAATGGACACATGTTAGGCTTAAAAGACTTACATGTATATGTGATAATGAGTCTCTCTACCCACTTTCAGTTCGTTTAGAGGTTAGAATGTTTGATCAAATTTTATGAAATTTGACATTCTTTTCAACCTATTTTTGGTTCAATTTGGTAATTATTTTTCCTGCTCTTTGCTTGCTTACTAAAGTAAATTTGAATTCTGGAAGCGACTATACCAGAGTTGGCTAAAACCATTTACCAATGAACTTGATGTTCTTAGTACTATTCCCTCTCCCTCACCATCGCTATAGTACAAAAAATAAAATACAGTACAAAAATTAATATAAAAAAGTAAAGTTGAGTTCTATTTAAAAACGACATTAAAAGACTTAATATTTTCATGCAGGTTCCTTAACCGTGCAGCACAGAAAATTGAAGGAGACATGAAATCAGATGGCTCAATTGCGAAACCATGGAGCTTATGCACAACGCAACAGGTGGAAGATTTCAAGACCGTTCTAAGAATTTTTCCACTATGGTCTACAGCTTTATTCTTAGCTACCCCAATAGCAATCCAATCCAGCATGTCAGTCCTGCAGGCTCTAACCATGGACCGTCACATTGGCCCCCATTTTAAATTGCCGTCTAGTTCTGTTATAGTCATTGTTCTATTCTCCACATCCATCTTTCTAACCCTAATTGATAGGTTCTTATGCCCCATGTGGCAGAAGTTCACTGGTCAGTCTCCGTCGCCCCTCCAGCTTGTAGGAGCAGGACATGTGTTAACCATTCTCAGCATGGCTGTTTCAGCAGTGATGGAGTCCAAAAGGATCAAAAGAGTGCAAGAACACCACCTCCAAGACCAGCCTGGTACTATTGTCCCAATGTCGATCTTTTGGCTTTTCCCACAGCTAGTTTTGGTAGGCATTGGAGAAGCATTTCATTTTCCAGGACAAGTTGCACTGTATTATCAAGAATTTCCCGTGTCGCTGCGAAGCACATAGACGGCCATGACCTCATTGATTATTGGGATTGCATATTATGTAAGCACAGGTGTGGTTAATTTGGTCCAAATGGTTACTGGATGGTTACCAAACAATCTAAACAATGGGAAGCTGGACAATGTTTATTGGATGCTAGCTGTGCTGGGGGTGATAAACTTTGGCTATTATTTGTTGTGTGCTAAGTTGTACAAGTATCAAAATGTAAAGGGTGCAGATGGTAGTCCTGACCCTAATAGCTAGTGATAAGTGATTAGTGTTCGTTGGTGAGTAAAGAAACTTTATCTTGGTTATAAGTTGTCTGATATGTCCCATCTTTTACAAGTATTGAGAAAGTACTAAACATAATTTGAACCAAAGAGTTTCATATTTAAGCTAGAATTTTTAAAAAGCAACTGAGGTCAAAAGATTTTATTTTTCTCTTCCAGAATATAATAGAGCAACACATTTAGTGACGTCTTTTGTTTCACGTGTGGGTGGCCTTCATTGATGAGAAGAGTCAAGAGTGGCTGGCTATGGCGTTGAAAGCTGATGTAAACAATTTGATTCCAAATTAATGAAATATTATATAATTTGGAAAACAAACAAAGAGTGTAGTAAATGTAATAAACTAAATCATTGTATTAAAAAAAGTCACACAACATATAAATCTGATAGTATACACTATTTACCAAAAAGAAAAAAAAAATAATGACATATACAACCAACCTGCCTTTGTTTGTCTAAACCAAAAACTTCATCTAGTCTATATATACAACAAACTAATTTTGACCATTGATGCGTGATCAATTGCAGAACTGGCATCTATTACTTCTATTTTTCTTCAGACTAAAGTCAAAAAGTTATTTTTCTTTCAAAAAGTTTCTCTATGTTCTGGACAAAATCTCAAGTCCAACTGCTTTATCTTGTCTATAGCGGTTCCGGGTTGTTTTGTTGGGTTTGGCTGCTAAAGCCCTTCGAGTCTTGTGACTGGTTCCGTCGTCCTTGCTTATTCTGACAGGACTTAGATCGCCTGGCTTTAACATCTTTCCCATTAACTGAGAATTTGACTTTGCCCTCGTTGTCCAGTTTATCAAGAATTCTTGTAGCGTCTGGTGCAGTCTTAACAACTTAAGCAAACAGTGATTGATCATTCGGATGAACAGGCTTCTTCATAAAGATTGACTCTATACAATCTCCAAATTTCCTGCATATACATGATGAGTTAAAAATTGTTGAAGATGATGATAATAAATCAATAGTAAAGCCATAGATATCTTGACACATAAAACTGATCATATGTCATACCATCTCAACCAACCATATGTTGTGCCATCTCTGAATTAGAGATTCGACAAGTTATGGTCGGCTAAGATGGTACAAACTGTTTAAATTTCAACATTTGGTCCACACCGATATTGTCCCAACTCAACTACATGCACATCTCAGCAGTTGCTGAATTTCTATAACAAAAAACCTTGGTGCAATTAGATGTGTAACCATTCAATAAAAGTTAAGTAATCAACTAAAAAAAGAGACTAGACTAAAGTCTTCTTAAATAGCTTTTGAAACGGCTTTTGACTACCTGTTTAAATAGCTTTTGAGTTCTTTTGAAACAGAATGACCCTTTGAGAATGTCAAGAATAAAGTTTTATCATTGTTGTCAACATTAGGTTGATGCACATTATCATATGCTTCTTGGGGTGGCAATAGAGGAGGTTGAGCCTCAACAATATTATCACCATGCTGGTTAAGTGAATAATTATGCTGAAACCCTTGTTATACTATTGGACCATTCAACAAATTGGTTTGCTGGAAACCACTGGGTATATGACCCAAATATGGATATGATGGGACTATAATTATATCCCAAAAGGCTCTATCGAAGACATTGTCAATAAATCTCCTCATGTCTGTTAACTAATTAAGGTCTAAACTGTGATTTTTTTATTTTAGCTAGCTGATACATTGTGCAAATAAAACTGTTAGAGATAAAGGGCTGAGATTAGATCATTTTGTACTAGACTCATATGTGAGCAAGTGTCAAGATCTCATAGGGTCATATAATGAAGGGTTGGATGAGCTCATAGGCTCTCCTAGATTCTCTCCCACTCTAACAGTCATGAAAGTGGTGTAATGAAAGAGAACCACGCAGAAGAGCACATTGGCTCTCTATGAGATTTTTTTATTCCTCTCTCTATCTCTTCATTTTCGTCTCTCAAAATCTTCTTCCTCTCTGAGTAAAATTGATGCAAATACCCTACCAAATTTACATATTTTAATATGGTATCGAGAGCCTGGGTTTGATTTCAAACTGGGCGTCGATTTATGTGAAACTGTGCAAGAGAATCCAACAAGAAATCTCTCAATTTCATTTCGATTCAAGCAAAAATGGTTGGGTCTGGAAGCAGTGATTTACGAGTTCCCCTTTTTTATGGAATGAAGTTCGAATTCGAGAAAGTGAGAATGGTCACCATTTTCAAATCATATGAGATTTGAAAACTGGTATACAAAGGAATTCTTCCTCCAGAGTTGAAGAAGAAGAAGGAAAAAGGGAACACAAAGAAGGAGAAAGGCGAGGAAGATTCATCCTCATCAAAAGATGATGAAGGAGACGACGACAAGTTTGACGCACACATGGAGGATCAACTCATGAAAGATGCTAAAGTACTGAGAATTATTCAGAGTGCTGTTTCTAAAGAGATCTTCTCTCGAATTTTGAATCAAGAGATCTCAAAGGGCGTCTGGGGTCTACTCCAGGAGGAGTTTTGCGGTGATGAACATGCAAGATATGTCAAACTTCAAAGTTTGCGTCCTGCATTTAAATATATGAGGATGAAAGAAAATGAATCTATATCTGTCTATCTTACTAGACTATTTGAACTAATTAATCAGATGAAATCGTATGGTGAGATCTTCACTCACCAAAGAGAGTTCAAAAGGTTTTAATTAGTTTGTCTACTAAATATGATCTAATCTGTGTTGTGATTCAAAGAATTTATGATTTGAATACTGTGACTATGCAAAATGTGGTCAAATCCCTTAAGAGTTAAGAACTTAGGCTGAGTAGACATGAAAATGATGTTGCTAGCTCAAAGCATGCTTTCTCTAGCATGAGTGTTGTGTCAAAACCACAGAATAGGCCATTTGTGCAGGGAAATCACAGTAAGGGGAAAGAAAAATTGGAAGTTTAAGTTTAAGAAATGGAAAAACAAATCCCACCAACCTGAGAAGTAGGGTGAGATCATTGAGGGTATTAAACAAAAGTGCAAGATATGCGATAAGGCTCACTATGGAGAGTGTTGGTTTAAGGGAAAACCTAAATTCCATAACTGCAATAGATTTGGACATGTAGTGAAGAATTGCCATCAACCAAAGAAAACTCATGCTGCAAACTATTTGAACCAGGTTCAGGACAATGCAATGATGTTCTATGCTTGTCATAAAGCCTCTGTGCAAGAAAATTGTGGTGTTTAGTATATAGACAGTGGTTGTAGTAACCACATGACTAGTACTGAATCACTACTTACCAACATTGATAAGAGTATAAGGTGCAAGGTGAAAATGGGCACATGAGATCTAGTTGATTCAATTGGCAAAGGAACTCTGGTAGTGGAGACTAAGAAAGGAACAAGGTTTATACCTGAAGTTATGTTTGTACCTAGTTTAGATGAAAATCTTCTCAATGTAGGGTAAATGGTTGAACATAGGTATTGGCTTGTATTTGGTGATTTTATGGCCTGCATATTTGGTGACAGACAACTGCAAGATCATGTTGCTACTGTGCAAATGAAGGGAAATAGATTCTTCCCTCTAATGTTTGAGTCTGTTAATCATATTATGGTAAATAGAGCTACTATTGAAGATAGCACATAGAAATGGCACAGAAGATTTGGGCACTTGAACTATGACAGTTTGAGGATGCTACAAGAAAAATACATGGTGTATGGCTTACCATATCTCAAAGAACACAATCAAGTGTGTGAGAGGTGTGCTACTCGAAAGGCTCATAGAGAAGCTTTCAACAATGAACAGAAATGGAGGGCAACACTTCCACTAGAACTTGTACACTCAGATATGTGTGGATCCATGAGTGAGACAATTAGAGGTAGCATATACTTTCTCACCTTCATTGATGACAAGTCTAGAATGTGCTGGGTTTATTTTTTGAAGTGCAAGTCTGAGGTATTTAAGATATTTAAAATGTTCATGGCCATGGTTGAACTGCAAATTGGATATAAATTGAAGAAACTCAAAAGTGACAGAGGAGGAAAGTACACATCTTTGGAGTTCGAAAAGTTTTGTGAAGATGTTGGCATTGAAAAGTAACTAACTATTGCTTATTCTCCCCAGCAAAATGGTGTTGCTGAGAGAAAGAATCGTACCATTGTAGAGATGGCAAGAACCATGCTCTATGAAAATAAGCTACCACTAAAATTTTAGGGTGAAGCAGTTCACATGGTTGTCTACCTACTAAAATAAGCTACCATTGTATAGATGTCCTACAAAGGCATTGGAGAACAAGGCTCCATTTGAAGAATTTTGTGGTCGAAAACCAGGGGTAAAACACTTGAGAATCTTTGGTTCTATGTGTTATACTCATGTTCCAACCCAATTAAGGCAAAAGTTGGATGAAACTGGACAAAAATGTGTGTTTGTTGGATATGGGACAAGAGAGAAGGGTTATAGGGTGTATGATCTGAAAAGTACCAAAATCATTGTTTCCAAAAGTGTCATTTTTGATGAAGATGCAGTGCTCAATTGGGAGAATATGGAGACAATTCACATTCCTCTCCTATGTTCAAAGGCTAATGAAGGGGTGAACGTAACTAAGATTGAAAATGGTGTATGTGAGAATCTAATCCTGGTTCTTCTGAGTCAAAATCTCCAAGCACATGTGTTGACAATGTTACTGAAGCACAAAGTGATGATTCTAAAACTGTGAATGTAGAGTGTGAGATTCAATTCATAGAGACTTATGACAACACATAAAAAGTAGAGGAATTTGAATGAAGTGTTTGCTTAATGTAGACTTAGTGTCATTGACCCTGAAAGCTACAATGAAGCCTCTCAAGATGAAGCTTGGAAAAAAGTAATGAAGGATGAACTCTCTATGATTGAGAAGAATGGTATCTAGGAATTGGTTGATAAACCAAGTGACAACCCCATTGTTGGGGTAAAGTGAATTTTCAAAACCAAGCTAAATCTGGATGGCACCATACAAAAACACAAGGCGAGATTAGTTGCCAAAGGGTACACTCAAAAGCCTGGAATTGATTTTAATGAGACTGTTGCACCTGCGGCCAGTGGCGAATCCAAAATATTAGCATCAGGTGGTCCCAATTTTATAGAAAAAATAATAATAATTAAAAAGACCAAAATAACACTGAAAAAATAAACGACAAAGTCATTACCATTTATATGTCTACCAAAATAAAAATGAGTACAACTACATAATGTATAACTCTTATCATGAATGTAAGACTATCTAAACTTTTAAGATTAATACATAGATAAACATTGTGTTGAACACTTGAGTGACAAGTCCTTACAACATGCACTAATAAATAAACCAGCCTCCCCAAGAAAAACTTGCATAATTAAACCCTAATTAGGGTTTTGGGATCAAAAGAAGAATGGAAGACATTTGCAAACCAAGAGGCTGAACCCTAATGCCAAGGGATAGAAATGAGGGTAAGTTCAAAGGTTTTTTTACTGGCTGGAAGAGTTGAGGAATCCCAAAGTATCCTTGCCAATCCAGGCCGTATCCTCTTTTTGAGGATTTCGAAAAAATTTCAATCACATCAGTTTATCATACATCGTACAGTCAATTTTTGTCAAGTATCGGTTATATTCAATTTTAAATAAAAAAAACTTACAATAATTGATGACCTTATAATGTACAATGAACGAATGTGATTAGAAAATCTCTATAATCTTCACAATACAAATTCCTCTCTTCTTGACAGCAGCCAAATGGCAAAGGTGTAGAGCAAATATCAAAAGGGCCAAACATAAAACGAAGTGTTTACTTGAATGAGAATGGAACCCACTTAATTTACTTTTTCCTTTTTATTAAAATTCTCTAATTTTTTTTTTACTTGGGAATGATAAAAAAAAAACTCATCACATGGAGTCTAGACTCTAGAAAATGTCTAATCACAATGAGAATAGTAGTCGGCAGTGCTTTTAAAACTTTTTTTATTGGCTTGGCTCAAAACGGTGTGTTTGGCCAAGTCATTTTAAAACAAAGAGTCCTCCTCTTTCTTCTTCTGCAACAAAAGGAGCAGTGCATCGGCAGCCATGGCTGCTGTTCACCACCACCACAGCCAGACTTAGGTGGTCCTCTGTGGTTTCAGTAGGCCTTTATCTGAGCTTGCGGGTGGTCCTAGGACCCCCCTGGTCCCTTAATAAATTCGCCTCTGCCTGTGGCTAGATTGGACACTATAAGGACTTTCATTGCCTTAGCAATACAGAAAAAGTGGAGATTGTTTCAACTAGATGTAAAGTCTACTTTTCTGAATAGGATTCTTGAAGAAACGGTGTATGTAGACCAACCAGATGGGTATGTTGTCAAAGGAGAAGAGCACAAGGTGTACAAGCTAAAGAAAACCTTGTGTTGACTAAAGCAAGCTCCCAAAGCTTGGTATAGCAACATTGACACTTACTTGGTGCAGTGTGGTTTTACAAAAAGTCCAAGTGAAGCTACCCTATATGTGAAGCATAAGGAAGGACAGGGAACTTTCATTGTGTCTATATACGTGGATGATATTGTTTACACTGGAAGTTATCCACATATGATTGAAGATTTCAAATGTGATATGATGAACAAATATGAGATGACAGATTTAGGTTTGTTGCATCATTTTCTGGGATTGAAGTTATTTAACAAGAACGGAGTGTCTTCATTCATCAGAAGAAATATGCTTGCTCCTACTTGACAAGTTTGGGTTAAAAAATTACAAATTTGTCTCAATCCCACTAACTCTCACTGATAAGCCAAGGAAACATGATAGAAGTGAAGCTGCAGATGAGGAATTGTATAGGAGGATTGTTGGCAGCCTTTTGTACTTGACTACAACAAAGCCAGATATCATGTCAACTTGTGTACTTGCCAGATTCATGCAGTCTTACCACCAAGCATCTTGGTACTACCAAAAAAATATTAAGATATGTGCAAGGAACTGTGGATTATGGAATTAAGTACAAGAGGGAGATTAAGCTTTGCTCATAGGCTTTTGTGACAGTGACTGGAGTAGAGATGAGGATGACATGAAATCTACTACTGGCTATGCTTTTAGCTTTAGTGGTGGTGCATTTTCTTGGGCCTCTGTAAAGAAACAAAGTGTTGCACTCTCAACGGTAGAAACCGAGTATATGAGTGCTTCTAAGGCCACTACTCAAGCTATATGGTTGAGGTTTGTGCTGCATGATTTTGGTGAAAAACATACTGAGCCAACTCTCTTAATGTGTGACAACAAATCTGTGATTGCCATGTCAAAGTATCATGTGTTCCATCAGAGGTCTAAGCACGTCAAGAGAAAGTTTCATTCATCAGGGATGTAATCCAGGAAGGAACAATTGATCTGCAATACTGCAAAAGTGAGAAGCAGCTAGTAGACATCTTCATCAAAGCTGTGGCTAAAGACAAGTTCTGTACGTTAAGAGACAAGCTTGGAGTAATCTCAGTTAAGCCCTTCGAATGGAGTGTTAACTAATTTAAGGTCTGAACTGTGATTATTTATTTTAGCTAGCTGGTACATTGTGTAAATAAAACTATTAAAGATAAAGGGCTGAGATAAGATCATTTTGTACTAGGCTCAGATATGAGTAAGTGTCAAGATCTCATAAGGTCTTGTAATGAAGGGTTGGATGAGTTCATAGGCTCTCCTAGATTCTCTCCCTCTCTAACAGTCACGAAAGTGGTGTAATGAAAAAGAATCACGTAGAAGAACACATTGGCTCTCTGTGACATTTTTTATTCCTCTCTCTATCTCTTCATTTTCTTCTCTCAAAATCTTCTTCCTCTCTGAGTAAAATTGCTGCAAATACCCTATCAAATTTACAGATTCTAACAATCTCTTCCCTGGCCTTCTCTTTGTTCTCAAACACAAACTCAAGTGGAATATTTTTGGGAAGAAAAAGAAGACACAATGTTCAGAAATGGCTATCAATTTCCTCCGGTGGCAAAATGAGCGTAATTTGAATGCAGGTAGTGTAAGTACGTGATCGACTCGCATGCTAAAGCATACAGGTCCAAGTCATATAAATCTTACGTGCCCTCAGTTTCTGTATCCAGAAAATACCAAAAGGCTATTACAAGCTTATATTGGTTGGGATCAAAAAGTAAACCCAGCAGTCGAACATATATTGTGGGATCAATTGAATGGAATAGCTTTAGCTCTTCAAAGGCTCTGTAAGACGATAAGTGCATGATGATGTAAGTGTCAGTGCTCTTGCCTCTTGAAGTGTTTGGTTTTCAAAGAGCTAGTTACAGTTTCAAAGTCTTTTGATGTTGGTCCTTCGGCCAAAAGGTTGTGTTGTTTTTTAAGTTTCAGTGATAAGCATGGTTTTCCCTCTCAACTAGACCTGGCATTCGTGTCGTGTTTCTCGTGTTCGTGTCATACCCAATAGCTTAACGGGTCGTGTCGTGTAACACTCGTTTATTTTAACGGGTAATATGACCTAACCCGAAATTGACCTGTTAATATTATTAGGTAATATGACCCAACCCGTTAAGAAAAATATATTTAAATCAATAAATAATAAAAATGAAAAACATAATTTGACCCAAAAAAATTTAAAACATAATACTAAATTAGTATATACATACCACATTGTCATATAAATATTACTTCAAAACATTAAAATAAAATAATAATAAAACATTTGTCTTTCAAGTTTAGATACTTCTAAATAAGAGTCTAATGAAAAAATATTAGTGCATACTATAAAATACAAATGTTCAAAGATATGCAAAATGAAGAGGTTGAGGAACCGTGCAATAAAACCCTTCAATTTTCATCAATCACCAAGAGAAATGGTATTGGAACTTTGTGTAACATCCCACATCGCCCAGGGGTGAGGATCCTGTAAGCCTTATATGTATATTCCTATCTCTACCTAGCACGAGACCTTTTGGGAACTCACTGCTTCAGGTTCCGTAGTTAAGCGAGTTTGGTTAGAGTAATCTTAAGATGGGTGACCCCCTAGGAAGTTGCTCGTGAGTTCCCAGAAACAAAACTGTGAGGGTGTGGTCAGGGCCCAAAGCGAACAATATCGTGCTACAGTGGAGTCGAGCCCGGGATGTAGTGGCGGCCCGAGCCAGGATGTGACAATTTGGTATCAGAGCCACTCTCTGGCCGAAGTGTGCCGACGAGGATGTTGGGCCCTTAAAGGGGGTGGATTGTAACATCCCACATCCCAGAGGTGAGGATCACGTAAGCCTTATATGTATATTCTCATCTCTACCTAGCACGAGGCCTTTTGAGAGCTCACTGGCTTTGGGTTCCGTAGGAACTCCGAAGTTAAGCGAGTTTGGGATGGGTGACCCCTTGGGAAGTTACTCGTGAGTTCCCAGAAACAAAACTGTGAGGGCGTGATCGAGGCCCAAAGCAGACAATATTGTGCTACGGTGGAATCGAACTCAGGATGTGGTGGCGACCCGGGCCGGGATGTGACACTTTGGCTTAATATATTGTCTTCAAGGGTTATAGTGATGATGTTTTAACTGACGTTTTCCATAATCCATAAACTATATATCTAAATTTAACCGTTGATTATCTTTTATATTTATGCTTCATTCTTCTCACCAAACCGTTCATTTTTCTACATCCACTAAAAGATTACTTTTTCAAAAAATAAAATCTAAAAAATGAAATTCGGTGAGTAGAATAAAGTGTAAACGACGATGGACGGTTAAATTTAAATTAAGGTATATGACTATGGTGTTAGCTTTCGGAGTGCCTCTTCAAGAAAGTTGTAAAGTTTGTCATTATGAGTGATTGTATATGTATATATTTTTTACATTTTTCACACTTCTACAATAATTATTATTAATTATGCACTCAAATAAAAAAACACTATTCATGATATTTGGAGGGTTTTAAAAATCTAAACGACCATGTAATCATCGTCTAAATATAGAGGATGCAATCACGAGCGATTATATATGCTTTCACATTTTTCTGACTTATATATTAATGATTATGAATTTTATTTATTTTGAACTCCCTTAAAAATACTATTCATTCAAACAAGAACATACACATCCCAAAGTGTAGAGCATGCGACTATGAGCATCTGAATTTTTTTTTCATATTTTTCGCACTTATAAATTAATTATTATAATTCTTTAATGTGTTTGTTATTTTTAAATTACTTGATATTTTTATTTTTAATGTGTTTTATAATTTTTATCTCACTCTTTCCCTATAGTATACTATAAAAATAAATAAATAAATAAAACTTAAATTAATTTATATAAATAATAATACAATAATAATTAATAAACAATATATACATATTCACCATATTTTATAGTAAGTTTTTTTAGTAGTTTAAAAAATTAAAATCATCAAAATAACTTTTTTCTTATCGTGTCGAAACAGGTTAGCTGCATAACAACTCGATTAGTTATCGTGTTGATCCAAAATCCGTTATTTTCGTGTCGTTTACGCATTGTGTAAGAAATTATTAGGTCTACTCTAGCTCAGCTCATTATATAATAATTCTAATTAGTTACCAAAAAGGGGAACTGTAATTTTTGACCCAATTAAACTCTCCACGTGCTAAAGTGTTTTGCACTTTTACTATTGTATTAGGGTGTCAATGTGATAACAAATGTAAACCAGCAATCCATAACTATGAAGAAGAAGATATAAAGAGGAAGAAGGAAAGAAACTGAGCGAAAAGCCCTAATTGTATTGAACTGAAAAATAAGCAAAGGTTTACAAGGCTTTTATAGACTACACATTTCTCAATGACTAATCTACCCTTCCTTATTCACTCACAGATTCTATCCAACAAATTCAATAGATTCTAACTACCTTTTAACCAATTACAACCATTCTCAACCATATGAGCTGACATGGCAACAACCATTGTAGTATTGCCATGTGTCATGTGTCTTCAGTCATCATTCCCCCTCAATCTCGGCTAGGGAACCAAGTCGAAGATTGCAACAATGTTTGAAAAAGATAGGACTGTGTAAACCTTTAGTTAGAACATCCGTTGTCTGCTCCTCAGTTGGAATATACTGAACCAGTAAGTCCTTCTTCTGAACTCTTTCTCGAACAAAATGAAAATCAGTGTCAAGATGTTTAATGCGGGTATGAAACACAGGATTAGAACACAAAGCAAGAGCTGACAAGTTATCACAATGAATAAGAGGAGGTGCAGACACAAACTGATGTAAGTCCCGCAACAAATTACGGATCCAAGTAATATCAGCAGCACAATGAGCAAGGGATTTATATTAGGCTTCAATGGAGCTTCTGGAAACTGAAGATTGTTTCTTAGATTGCCACGAGATTGGATTATGTCCCAAATAAACAACAAAACCAGTGACTGACCGTCGAGTAGTAGGATCAGCTACCCAATCGGAGTCTGAGAAAGCTACAAGGGAGTGATCTGCAGCAGCTGAATAAGTCAAACCATAATGAAGAGTGTCTTTCACATAGTGCAAAATCCGTTTGAGCAAATCAAAATGAACATCAGTTGGATTATTCATATATTGACAAGTAGCATTAACAGCATATGCCAAATCAGGTCTTGTAAACGTAAGATATTGTAGTGCTCCTACCAAACTGCGATAGAAAGAAGGATCAGACAGAGGAGTTCCTTCAGAATCAAGAAATTGAGTATGTGGGTGACAAGGAGTATTCACTGGCTAGCAACTATCCATATTTGCTTTGTGTAATAAGTCTGTAGCATATTTAGATTGACTAAGGAATATATCCCCATTAGCTTTGTACTGAACCTGCAAGCCTAAGAAAAAGGACAGCTTGCCCATATCTTTGAGATCAAACACATCCCCTAACTCTGTAATGACTGCTTGCACATTCTCCGAATTAGAGCCAGTAAGGATTATGTCATCCACATAGAGAAGTAAAATAATCACATCAACTCCATCATATTTAACAAATAAACTTGTGTCAGAGTGAGACATCATAAATCCCATGGCAGGTAAATAACCAATGAATTTAGCATTCCAGGCCCGAGGTGCCTGTTTTAAAACATAAAGAGACTTGACCAATTTGCAGACATAATGAGGATGCTGGGAATCAATAAAACCTTGTGGTTGTTTCATATAAACCTCTTCCTCTAAATCACCATGCAAGAAGGCATTTTTAACATCAAGTTGTCGCAATTCCCATTTATGTTGAGCTGCTAGGGAAATAAAGTCTAACAGTAGTATGCCGAACAACAGGACTAAAGGTCTCAAAATAATCCAGACCATGTTCTTGAGAATACCCTTGAGCAACTAGTCGGGCTTTGTACCTGGAAATAGAACCATCTGAGTTCTTCTTCAATTTATAAACCCACTTACTACCAATTACTACTCGATGACAAGGTGGAGGAACTAAGATCCATGTGCCTTGACTGCAAAGGGCATCATATTCATCTTGCATTGCCTGCTGCCAGTGTGAATTCAGTGCAGCACTACGGAAATATGTTGGTTCAGCAAGATCATGAACTAAAGCTAAAAAGGAAAAGCCATTTTGACATCTATCCAAGTCTGTAACCTGTAAAGTTGATAGTTCCGGTATAGATGCAAAATATCCGGAATAATCTTTTCGAGAAATAGTGCCTGTTTGTAACCTGGTTTGTATCCTGTGAGGATGTGGATTATCAGATGAAGAACTAGTAATATTCACAGATTCTATCCAACAGATTCTAACTACCCTTTAACCAATTACAACCATTCTCAACCATATGAGCTGACATGGCAACAACCATTGTAGTATTGCCATGTGTCATGTGTCTTCAGTCATCAAAATGCACTTATTATCCAAATATTGACCGGTAGTTGCCAGCAAGGTATTAAATATCGATAATATCGGAAATATCGATAGTCCAAAAATACGAAAATTTCGATGGAAATATCAGGATAGTATTGATATCGATAAAAATTGAATAAAAACGACGGAAATTGTAAGAAAAACTTGGAAATTTTTATTGAAACTTTGCAAGATGTTTATTTAGTCAATTATCTATTAGTTTATCACAAAAAATTGGAAGGAAATGCATTGCATGATGGATTTAACTGATTTATGTTGATTATATAGCGAGCTGGCAAACATTGTGAGTGTAGAAAATATGTAAATATTTTAGAATATTTTCACAAAAACATAAGTGATATGGTGGTCAAGGTATTGAAGGAGTAAAATGGGAAACAAAGAAAATTATTCTACGGTCAGCCTTACATTTAGCCTTGAGGTTGTGAAAATCCTTATGCGTCTCTCTTTCTCCTATCCTTGTCTTTTGGCCCATGCATACAACTAATACAAAAGATTTAGCTCCAGTTGTCACGGTTTTTTAGGGATTTGGAACCGTGAGACATGACGCTTTCCGAGAAACTAACCGGGGAGTGGCATCATTATTTTGCCATTTTTTATTTTGATTTTGTTCAATAATTACAAGAAATTCACTCATAATTTGTTGATTTTAGATTCTCTCTTTAGGAGAGTTCTTTCATTTTAGTTTTCATCTTGCTCACCAACCTATTAATTACTGTTAGATGTTGACCACCTTATTAATTACTATTAGATTAGTTTAAATTTCGAGATTTGTACAGTTGGTAAATTAAATCAAACTCATCTAATAATAATCAATAGGGTGGTGAGCAAAAATATACCCAAAACAAAAGGTCAGCAAAGAGGAAGATGGTGGAGTCCATTTCTAGCGAATAAAGAGATACAAAACGATAAGTCTGAGACAAGAACGACATCGTCTAGGTTTAGTCATACCAAAGGCAAATCATCATCTTCTTAGTGAGTATGCTGGCTTTGCAACTAAAATTTTTTCAGATTCAATTCTCCACATAAACCCACCTAATGCTTATGACAAAATTGCGGTTGAAAGCCACCGCCTAGCACCTTGGGGTGATTTTTCAAACACTGATCCCAATATGACTTGAGTGTTATTGTTCTCACATGAACACGAAATTTAACGATTCTAATCATCATTATACCTTCTTTTTTTCTGATGAGCTTGGCTTTCAACGATGTATTTAAAATATGCTTAATATTGCTATGCAAGGGTCATGCTTTATTGTAATTTTATAGATCTATTTTTGTGAAGACCCTTTTTGGCACTGATTTTATGATTAAACTTAATGGATTTTCTGTTTTGCAGTTTGACATTTTTACCCTTGAAAATTAAGGTCCACTTCAGGAGTTACGAATGACAAATGTGTGAATAAAACTATTAAAGATAAAGAGCTGAGATAAGATCATTTTGTACTAGGCTCAGATGTGAGTAAGTGTCAAGATCTCATAAGGTCTTGTAATGAAGGGTTGGATGAGTTCATAGGCTCTCCTAGATTCTCTCCCTTTCTAACAGTCACGAAAGTGGTGTAATGAAAAAGAACCACGTAGAAGAACACATTGGCTCTCTGTGACATTTTTTATTCCTCTCTCTATCTCTTCATTTTCTTCTCTCAAAATCTTCTTCCTCTCTGAGTAAAATTGCTGCAAATACCCTATCAAATTTACAGATTCTAACAATCTCTTCCCTGGCCTTCTCTTTGTTCTCAAACACAAACTCAAGTGGAATATTTTTGGGAAGAAGAAGAAGACACAATGTTCAGAAATGGCTATCAATTTCCTCCGGTGGCAGATGAGCGTAATTTGAATGCAGGTAGTGTAAGTACGTGATCGACTTACATGCTAAAGCATACAGGTCCAAGTCATATAAATCTTACGTGCCCTCAGTTTCTGTATCCAAAAAATACCAAAAGGCTATTACAAGCTTATATTGGTTGGGATCAAAAAGTAAACCCAGCAGTCGAACATATATTGTGGGATCAATTGAATGGAATAGCTTTAGCTCTTCAAAGGCTCTGTAAGACGATAAGTGCATGATGATGTAAGTGTCAGTGCTCTTGCCTCTTGAAGTGTTTGGTTTTCAAAGGGCTAGTTACAATTTCAAAGTCTTTCGATGTTGGTCCTTCGGCCAAAAGGTTGTGTTGTTTTTTAAGTTTCAGTGATAAGCATGGTTTTCCCTCTCAACTAGACCTGGCATTCGTGTCGTGTTTCTCGTGTTCGTGTCATACCCAATAGCTTAACGGGTCGTGTCGTGTAACACTCGTTTATTTTAACGGGTAATATGACCTAACCCGAAATTGACCTGTTAATATTATCAGGTAATATGACCCAACTCGTTACCCGTTAAGAAAAATATATTTAAATCAATAAATAATAAAAATGAAAAACATAATTTGACCCAAAAAAATTTAAAACATAATACTAAATTAGTATATACATACCACATTGTCATATAAATATTACTTCAAAACATTAAAATAAAATAATAATAAAACATTTGCCTTTCAAGTTTAGATACTTCTAAATAAGAGTCTAATGAAAAAATATTAGTGCATACTATAAAATACAAATGTTCAAAGATATGCAAAATGAAGAGAGTTGTGTTTCAAGGTTGAGGAACCGTGCAATAAAACCCTTCAATTTTCATCAATCACCAAGGGAAATGGTATTGGAACTTTGTGTAACATCCCACATCGCCCAGGGGTGAGGATCCTGTAAGCCTTATATGTATATTCCTATCTCTACCTAGCACGAGACCTTTTGGGAACTCAGTGCTTCAGGTTCCATAGTTAAGCGAGTTTGGTTAGAGTAATCCCAAGATGGGTGACCCCCTAGGAAGTTGCTCGTGAGTTCCCAGAAACAAATTTGTGAGGGTGTGGTCAGGGCCTAAAGCGAACAATATCGTGCTACAGTGGAGTCGAGCCTGGGATGTAGTGGCGGCCCGGGCCAGGATGTGACAATTTGGTATCAGAGCCACTCTCTGGCCGGAAGTGTGCCGACGAGGATGTCGGGCCCTTAAAGGGGGTGGATTGTAACATCCCACATCCCAGAGGTGAGGATCATGTAAGCCTTATATGTATATTCTCATCTCTACCTAACACGAGGCCTTTTGAGAGCTCACTGGCTTTGGGTTCCGTAGGAACTCCGAAGTTAAGCGAGTTTGGGATGGGTGACCCCTTGGGAAGTTACTCGTGAGTTCCCAGAAACAAAACTGTGAGAGCGTGGTCGAGGCCCAAAGCGGACAATATTGTGCTACGGTGGAATCGAACTCAGGATGTGGTGGCGACCCGGGCCGGGATGTGACACTTTGGCTTAATATATTGTCTTCAAGGGTTATAGTGATGATGTTTTAACTGACGTTTTCCATAATCCATAAACTCTATATCTAAATTTAACCGTTGATTATCTTTTATATTTATGCTTCATTCTTCTCACCAAACCGTTCATTTTTCTACATCCACTAAAAGATTACGTTTTCAAAAAATAAAATCTAAAAAATGAAATTCGGTGAGTAGAATAAAGTGTAAACGACGATAGACGGTTAAATTTAAATTTAAGGTATATGACTATGGTGTTAGCTTTCGGAGTTGACCTCTTCAAGAAAGTTGTAAAGCTTGTCATTATGAGTGATTGTATATGTATATATTTTTTACATTTTTCACACTTCTACAATAATTATTATTAATTATGCACTCAAATAAAAAAAACACTATTCATGATATTTGGAGGGTTTTAAAAATCTAAACGACCATGTAATCATCGTCTAAATGTAGAGGATGCAATCACGAGCGATTATATATGCTTTCACATTTTTCCGACTTATATATTAATGATTATGAATTTTATTTATTTTGAACCCCCTTAAAATACTATTCATGAGGGTTTGTATGGTTTTAAAAATTCAAACAAGGACATACACATCCCAAAGTGTAGAGCATGTGACTATGAGCATCTGAATTTTTTTTTCATATTTTTCGCACTTATAAATTAATTATTCTAATTATTTAATGTGTTTGTTATTTTTAAATTACTGGATATTTTTATTTTTAATGTGTTTTATAATTTTTATCTCACTCTTTCCCTATAGTATACTATAAAAATAAATAAATAAATAAAACTTAAATTAATTTATATAAATAATAATACAATAATAATTAATAAACAATATATACATATTCACCATATTTTATAGTAAGTTTTTTTAGTAGTTTAAAAAATTAAAATCATCAAAATAACTTTTTTCTTATCGTGTCGAAACAGGTTAGCTGTATGTCACTCTCGTGTAAACCTGCTAAGGACCCGTTATTAACGGGTTCTTATCGTGTGACCCGATAACAACCCGATTAGTTATCGTGTTGATCCAAAATCCGTTATTTTCGTGTCGTTTACGCGTTGTGTAAGAAATTATTAGGTCTACTCTTAGCTCAGCTCATTATATAATAATTCTAATTAGTTACCAAAAAGAGGAACTGTAATTTCTGACCCAATTAAACTCTCCACGTGCTAAAGTGTTTTGCACTTTTACTATTGTATTAGGGTGTCAATGCCCTTATTATCCAAATATCCACCGGTAGTTGCCAGCAAGGTATTAAATATCGATAATATCGGAAATATCGATAGTCCAAAAACACGAAAATTTTATGGAAATATCATGATAGTATTGATATCGATAAAAATTGAATAAAAACGACGGAAATTGTAAGAAAAACTTGGAAATTTTTATTGAAACTTTGCAAGATGTTTATTTAGTCAACTATCTATTAGTTTATTACAAAAAATTGGAAGGAAATGCATTGCATGATGGATTTAACTGATTTAAGTTGATTATATAGCGAGCTGGCAAACATTGTGAGTGTAGAAAATATGTAAATATTTTAGTATATTTTCACAAAAACATAAGTGATATGGTGGTCAAGGTATTGAAGGAGTAAAATGGGAAACAAAGAAAATTATTCTACGGTCAGCCTTACATTTAGCCTTGAGGTTGTGAAAATCCTTATGCGTCTCTCTTTCTCCTCTCCCTGTCTTTTGGCCCACGCACACAATTAACACAAAAGATTTAGCTCCAGTTGTCACGGTTTTTTAGGGATTTGGAACCGTGAGACACGGCGCTTTTCGAGAAACTAACCGGGGAGTGGCATCATTATTTTGCCATTTTTATTTTGATTTTGTTCAATAATTACAAGAAATTCACTCAAAATTTGTTGATTTTAGAATCTCTCTTTAGGAGAGTTCTTTCATTTTAGTTTTCATCTTGCTCACCAACCTATTAATTACGGTTAGATGTTGACCATCTTATTAATTACTATTAGATTAGTTTAAATTTCGAAATTTGTACAGTTAGTAAATTAAATCAAACTCATCTAATGGTAATCAATAGGGTAGTGAGCAAAAATATACCCAAAACAAAAGGTCAAGCAAAGAGGAAGATGTTGGAGTCCATTTCTAGAGGATAAAGAGATACAAAACGATAAGTCTAAGACAGGAGCGACATCGTCTAGGTTTAGTCATACCAAAGGCAAAATCATCATCTTCTTAGTGAGTATGCCGCTGGCTTTGCAACTAAAATTTTTTCAAATTCAATTCTCCACATAAACCCACCTAATGCTTATGACAAAATCGCGGCTGAAAACTACCGCCTAGCACCTTGGGTGATTTTTCAAACACTGATCCCAATATGACAATTCTAATAATCATTATACTTTTTTTCTGATGAGCTTGGCTTTCAACAAAGTGGTTAAAATATGCTTAATATTGCTATGAAAGGGTCATGCTTTATTGTAATTTTATAGATCTAGTTTTGTGAAGACCCTTTTTGGCACCGATTTTATGATTAAACTTAATGGATTTTCCGTTTTGCAGTTTGACGTTTTTACCCTTGAAAATTAAGGTCCACTTTAGCAGTTACGAATGACAAAGGTGTGGGTTAGTCCAACTAGTAATGTCTGGTGTTATATCGTTATTTTCATATTACCGACTCTTGCAATTAGTTCGCTAGTATGGTAATAGCAAAGATTCTTGTAAGTAAAAGCCAAGTTTGTGCTGAAAAGATTTGTTTCTCACATGTTGTTTGAACATACTAAGTATAATGAGTTAGCTAATGATATAGATCTCTCGGATAACAGGAGACATCAAAAGGGGACAAATATTGTAAAATGAATTGGCAAATTCAACTCAAGGTGACCTCTCAATCTCTAAATTTTACTTTAAGGTTAAAAATCTGTGTTTAGAAATTTACTTGTTAGATCGAGCTGAATCAGTGTTTGAAACTCAAACAAGACAGCACATTATCCGTGGCATTAAAAAGTACACTCTCTTTGTTACTTAAGTAAGGTTCTAAAAGTCAATAAGCGCTAGTCAGGTAGCAGGCTGGGGCCTAGCGGCTAGGCAGGATCTAGACAGGTGCCTCAGCAAGTTTAGGTGTCATTTCTTAATTTTCAAATGCCTAGACATTAATTGGAGCGGTGGTTAGCTGCCTAACGCCTAGGCCCGCTAGGCAGGGATTTTTAGAACAATGTACTTAAGTACACAGGTAGATCGGCAACCTCTCTCGGAAGAGGTTCAAAATTGAACTCCATGTTTAGAGTAACATGATTGAGTACAACAAACATAATATAAGGCAAAACCATAGTGGTATAAGGTAAGAAATGAAACAATTTCTAGATTTTGAATGTTTTCAGAACAAGAAAATGTGGAAAATGTCTGTATAGATAGTTAGCTAGTGACTACAACAAAAGGAGAGGATCAAAGAAAAAGAATGGTGCGAAATAGTTAGTGTGGCATGGAATGATTAGGCGGATGGAATCCTCTTACTCTCGAAGGTTATTGAGAAGTAGGGGGGACGTTGTTGGTATGTTTTGTACAATCGAATGGTCCGATTACTTGATTAGCTTTTCGCTTCACCTGAAATTCAAAAACAGTGTAAGCACATCAGCTCATTGGTACATCTGTAAACAATGAATGGAGGATCGTCTAGGAAGCAAAACCATACCGGAGACCATGGACCCAGTTGAGGTTGAGATTTGTTGGGGGGTGAATTTTGTACAGCGCCACTTTTCTTTGTCAAAATTTCCTGCAGAAACACTTGGTATAAGATAACTACTATCATGCTAAAGACTACAAAATGTCTTGGATCAAAACTGAGAACTAGAGAATAATCAAAATGTTCGGTCACAATGAAATAGAGGCATCCAAAACCCACAGGCATTGGATCAACCGGAAGTTCAGAACTACTTGCTACGGTTTGTTTTCGTCTTCATAAATTTGGTTAGTAGTGTGTAATGTTATTGGTTTGAAGAAAAAGCAATAATTACATTATTACGTACATTTGAAGATCCAAACCAAATTAAGTAGTTGTAGTCCCAGGAGACAATTGTTATGTCAAAACAAAAAGTTATAAAATGCTGACATGGATAACAAAAGCAGTTTGCAGATTAAAAACTAGTACAAGTATTACCTCTCCGGCTGCTTCAAGTGCTGCTAACCATTCATCAGAGAATGGAACAGCATCTGATGGAGGCTTTATTACAGGGCCCTCTGGTTTCCTATCACTCCCAGGCTTCTTACTGCAAAAAGATATGGGATAATTGAATTTCGCATGGAATTTTCAATCTATAAAAGATGTGCACCAAATGGCTTAAAGGACACAAGGACAACACACTGACACATATATAAGCAGATAAAACTGATCTACGTTTTTTTGGAACATACAGCTCAGAAATGACAGATGAGCATAATTCTCCTCCCCAGGCATTTAATGCCAAAGTTGACACTGAAGTTTCTCCAGTGGTGGTTGTTGCACACGAATCAGCCTCCAGAGAAGTAGCTTGGTTGTTTAGCTTATAGTCATGACTGAAACCCTCTGCAACTTCCATCTGTAAGTAGTCAGCCTTTTCTTCCAAATCAGGTTTGCAATCATGCATTGCTGGTCCTACATTGGAACTCTTTGTTTCGCTTCCACAAGCATTATAGTCATTAAAAATCACCTCGTGAACAGTTTCCACAATATCCTTACAGTAAGTGTTGTCTGCAAGCAAGGTACCATTCAAACAAGACCCGGGGTTACTATCCTGGGATGCTCGTATGACATCAATATTTGGACGATGAATCTCAGGACATCCAGCTAGTTCTTCATATACAGTATTAACAACTGCTGAGCATGCATAGATTGAAACTGAGGTATGCTCTCGCAGATCTCCAAGATCTGGTTCCTTAATCATGTCATCACCTTCATCGACTTGTTTATTTTCTTCATTCAAGCGTTTATGCTTGGATAAACCGTGGGGACTTTGTGACCCGCTTCCACCTAAATCGTTCACTTTTGAGCTGATATCTGCACAATTCCCAATATTATCTATAAGGCAATCTTCAAAAGATTCTCTACCTTCAAATGAACTCACATGAACCACTGGACCCTGATTCAGTATTCTATCTTCTGCATTTAAGCAACTTGTACTCATCACACTAATTTCCTGTACACTGAAATTGATTTTGTCACCCATCAAAGTAATAGGCTTTACTGAAGCATCTTCAACTAGCACTTTCAGGTTTTGCTGGGACGTGAAATCTCCACTTTTCAAGAAACTGGGATCCATAGCAGTCAATGCACTTAAGGCTTGAACTTCATCCACACTCTCCAACTCCAAAAAACAATCTTGACACTTAAGCTGAGAGTCATTCCTTGAGTTAAGGTTGTAACTCTCAACCATTGCTTTGTCTTCTGACACTGAAGCAAAATTGTCCTGGGACTCCACTATTTCTGCCCCATTGGACCTGCAATCTGGCATAGCAGGTGGCATTAAAGAAAGGGTTTTAGAAACTTCTGATTCACTTTTGCAGGCACCACCTTCTGTTTCTTTTAAATCAACACATTGAAAAGCAAGTTTCTGCTGGGATTCTTCAGGGATAGTAATGAATCTATCCAATAAACAATTATCTAAGCGCAATCTATTTTCCTGGAAAACCTGTTCTCTGGAATAGCAGGAATTTGGAAGGTCTAGCTGTTCAGGCTTTTCATTTCCACAATCAGTTATCACCAATTGACAATTATCTGGAGCAGAAGACCTCAGATCAGCGTCATCCATTTCATCTGTTAATCCTCCACTTGAAGTCAGCTTTTGTGCATCTTCCTCCTGTGGGTTCTCACTCATTTTGTCAAATGTACTAGCATCAGTATTCGAGCGGTCATCAAATCCAGAGTCACACAAAGCATCAGAATCGGTTGCACTAGAATTTTGGACTATTGGACTGGCATCTGCAACCTTCACACAACTGTAGCTCTGGATCTCTTCAGAAGTTTGACATTCCTTGGTGGAACTACCACTGTTTTCCCATACCATTTGATCTCCTTCACAGATCAAAGGTTTAGACAGATCAGCTTGTTCCCCGTGCAGTTTATTGACATGATCAACATGATCACCGCTAGACTGATCAACATTAGATAATAAAGCACTATTGACAGAACTTGCATCTTCAGACTTGGACTTTGAAAAAACACCGCAATTCTTCTGGGGAGAAACAATGGGCTTGTCTTCAAGAAGTTGATGGTCAGTAATGACTGTGCCAGGCACACCGGGAAATTTCATCATGGAACTAAGATGGGATGTAACCTGGGATTCATCAGTATCTTTAATTTTTGGAGTAAGTACAAAAGCAACATTCATGCTATTATCATCTTTATCCAATTGTTCACAGGATCCCCTCTGTGAAAGAAGTTTATCCTCATTCCTCCGAAATTCTACCTCTTCCATGTGAACAACCTTTTCGGTAATATATGGTTCTGCTTGTCCCATAGATATTTTGTCTTCATGAACAGGAATTCTAATGAACTTCCCCTGATTACTTTTCATATCACAACTATTTGAGCTAGACTTAACCTTCAGATCTGCCTTCTGCATTTCTGTTACTTGTGAGAATGGTTCCACTATCTTGTTTGTGGCAGGGTTAACAATAGATGAAATTGAGCAATCCAAACTTGGGCAATGGACATCATTAATTCCTGTTATTGTGACATCATTATCTCCCGTTATTGTGCCATCCATGATCACATTTTGCTTTTCCCCAACTGAAGAGGGAGGCCGAAATTCATGAATTGGATCTACAGGGCCAGCTTGCCTCACATTAGGAATAATGCATGATTGAGAACTTGTCTTCGAAGGACTAGGCAAAGAAGAAGGTTTTGGCTGCAAATAAATAATCAAAATTGCAGCAAAGAAAAATGAGACATTGAAATGTGAAAGAATCATAACTCTTTTATGCAGCAATAGAGCAGTTCGAAAAATACCTGATGAAAGAAACCCAGTGATGGTGATGGCATCCGCAAACCTGATGGCTTTGAAGTTGGGGGTTGAGTATGTACCACACCAGAAAGAGGGGGAGGAACTACAGTTTTTCTGGATCTATCACAGCAATATGATGCATGACTGGTAGAAGGAAGTCCTTGTTTTGAGTTCACCTCAGGAACTGCAGGTTTTCTGGATCTGTCATTACGGCCATGTGATGCATGAGTGATAGAAGGAAGGACTTGCTTTCGAATCACCTGTGGAACTGGAGTTTTTCTGGATCTGTTGCCAAGGCCATATGCTGCATGACCAGTTGAAGAAACTGCTTGTTTTGATATCCCCTCTAAGCCCTTGCTTGCTTCAAAAGTCGGTGGACAGGATATTTTGGTTGGGGAACCCTTCACCAAGCTGGCCTGCAAAATTATGGAAATTCACAACACAGGAAGCATATGCATCCTTATAAATAACCAACAGCAGCAATACTAAGGAAATGTCAGCCAATTATATTCCCAAATATATCTAGTAGTTAATTTACATAGACTACTACTTCAATAAGCTTCAAGTTCTCACCACATTTCTTCTGGCCTGTCGAACAGAACTTTTGGAAGTTAAAAAATTTCCATTAGGAGGGACTTTCGTATTATTTGGCCCACTTTTGGTGTTGTTCAATTTCACTGCTGTATGAGAAAGTAGTAGTTAACACAATATAAACAAATCATTTACTTCTGATTCAAATGTGAAAAATTTTCTTTATCTTTTAAGAAAGTAGAAACATATTAGACTTCAAATCCCTCTAGAAGTAGTCAAATATATAAATCTTTTTAAGATATCTCACCACAGCAAATATTTTTGGTAATGAATTGCAATAACAATATCTTAAAAAATGTTACCAGGATGAGCAATCTGATTCCGCTTTAAATCATTTGCACCAACTGCAACATTCTTGGAAGTCCTAGAGAGCAGACAGGAATCTGGTTTTGGAACCGGTAGTTTAGAAACTTTTGGTTCTTTAATTGGCGATTTCATGGTATTCACATTCGCGGGCCTTTTAATAGTTCACATTAGTCAAGGCCAACTTTCGCAGAACCTCATATTAATAACAAAAGACTCAACAAAACTCCTACAAAAGGAAAATTAGTCAAAAGGATATGAAGAAGAGGCCACAGGTCGAGGGCAACCACTGCGTTTTGAGCCGCTTCTATTAATATCACGGGCTGAAAGCACCTTCCGCTTGGCCTGAAAAGTAGAAACTCGCAGGAAGTTAGTTTCACTCGACTCCAATCAAACAACCTTCACCAAAAAGAAAACTTTGCCATCCTCTAAGAGATTTGAGAACTAACCGCAGAACTTGGGGCTAAATTATCTTTAGCTAATGAGTCCTGCTTTGGTAATGAACTGCCACCAACAGTCCTATCCTTCTTATTTGAAGGACTTTCCGGCAAAACCTTGAATAAATTATCTTCAAGCGCATGTAGATCTGCTGAATCAGTAATGTTATTTGTGTCTTCCTCAATAACTGGCAACAACCCATTACAGTTTGCTTTCCCACTAATCATGGATAGTTCCTCGGAATTTAATACGCCTGATAAATACCAAAATGGGAAAGAAAAAAAAAAACCAATCTTTAGTTTTTTTTTCTATGAAAAATTATTTCTCAAATTCATAAACCAAAATATAAACCATCATCAGTAAAGAAGGCTCGATCCCAAGCGAGGCTTTTGCGCAAATTGTATCCTCCCCCCTTCTTCTTCCTCTTCATTTGCTGCGGCAGGAGGCTGAGTTTTTGCTCTTCTAATCTATTTGCACCAGTATTCTCTTTATTCGTATTGGCACTATCTCTACACAGCGTGGAACTCGGATTTTTTGAATTCTCACTCGCCACCACACCTTCTGCAATACAATTCAATGATTTTTCATTATATGTCATGCAATGTAGGTCCAGTTATGTATATATACATATAAACATGTAAATATCGATGAATATAAGACGGATTTCGCACAACCAAACGAATCAGAGGTCAATTTGAACCCACATTATTCAAATTGAAAGGGAAAAAAAACCCTAGACAGCCAAAACAAAGTACAAGAGACGAAGCACAGATTCAACGAAAGTATAAGCGAAAACCCTACCGAGTGGATTGGGTCTGCGGGGTTGGAGAGGCGAGCAGAAGAAAAAGGCATCGTCTTTGGAGATTTTGCTGGTGCTTGAATCGGCGTGGCCGTGGGTCAATTGGAGCAGCGAGTCGTCTTCTCCTGCGATTTCGATGAGGGGGACGTCGGACTCCATCTCTTTTTCTCTCTGGATTTCTAGGAAGATCGAATGATCGGAGGAAGTTGTTACGGATGGAGGAAATGATTGAATCAAATGGGTGTGCAGAGTGGTAATGGAGTGCGCACAGTGTTTGTTTGTTTCTGGATCTTCAATTTTTCAAAGGGTAGACGAGCGGCAAAAGGAGGAATGGGGGTGGGGACATATAGACCGTGCGAGCACGTGACTACTGAGAGGACATGACGAAAGTGCCCTTGTGGTCAACTTTGAGTCCTAAAACGATTAATCTTAAAAAACGTTAACGAAAAGTTCTCGGTATTGTTTATTTTAACGAAAAACTATATTTTTACACTAAAAAGTCAATCCCGATACTATTTACTTTATCCTTTATTTTGTCTTTATCGTTAAAACTCAAAAATTTTAAGCTTTGTTCATTAGTTTTCCTTTAACCCTACCATGTTGACATGATCCGATTTCTTAACGGATTTACACAAGCATGATCGGTTAAGCTAACGAACACAACATGTAAGTTAACGACCGAAATGACACAATCCGTTCCACCGTTAAGAAAAATGAATTTTGGATTATGAAGGGAAAGAGGAGAGAGATGAGTTTTGTAATCACAAGTCCTGACTTTACTAGGAATGAGGATCTTCTTTGGAATTTTCAAATCGTGTCCGTTTATCAAATATCGTGCGGTCAAAAATTATTTTTAAATACTTTTATTTAAAATTAACATGAATAGTACTTGACGATAACTGATCGTACGATGTACGATGAACGGACACGATTTAAGAATCTCGAGATCCTTACAAAGAGGATCCGGAGAGTATCCTCGTTGCTTCACGGGGGCAGTAGGCATGGGGATGGCTTCAAAATTCCCTTTTATTTTAAATGATTTGGTTAAAACTAAGGGAACTTTAACAAAAAGCTCCCGGTACTGTTTACTTTAACGAAAAACCACATTTTTACACTAAAAAGTCAATCTGGATACTATTCACTTTACCTTTTATTTTGTCCTTATCGTTAAAACTCAAAGTTTTCAAGCCCTTTTCATTAGTTTTCCTTAAAACTAAAGGGTCAATGAACTTATTTTTTAGATAAACGATACAATTAGTTTAAGCTTCACTAAAGAAAAAGAGAGATGGTCAGGACCAGGAACGATGTGGATTGCAAGGGACTCTGAACACTATTTAATGGCAACAAATACTCTTTGGTAGAGATACGAAACTCATTGATTACGAGTCGACTAGGTATGCATGACTTGTCACGAAACTTACAAGAAGAATTTCATCATCAAACAAGGGTGATCTCAAGCCAATAAGATTAGTCGAGGAGGAACATCTGTTATGCGCAGTCTTATCCTTATTTTGCACAGAGTGTTTTCATAACTCTAACCCGTGACCCTTTGGCCACTACTAAGAGGAGAACTTTAACAAAAAACTTTCGATACTGTTCACTTTAACGAAAAACCACATTTTTACACTAAAAAGTCAATACTAGTACTATTCACTTTACCCTTTATTTTGTCCTTATCGTTAAAACACAAAATTTTCAAGTCATTTTCATTAATTTTCCTAATTATATATCCTTACAAAACCAATTCCTTTGAATCTGTGATTTTTCTTGAACTATGTCACAACTGTAAAGGATCCAGGACCCACTCCCCCAGCAAAATCCACACTTACTGTGGATGTGTGTGTAAGCTAAAGAAACTAAAGTCCCGTAAAAGTTACATGGTGTGACGATTCCCCAGCTCCTCTTTACAAACGGTGAATCTAATTTCCCTCCTCGATTAGATATAAACGAAATACAAATCAAAGTTAATAAACCTATGAAGGGAACTAACCGCGACTCTTATCTGGAACCTTTTATACCAATTACACCAAAGAATATGAGCCACGACTTTACATTTCTAGGTCAAAATCGAGCATCTTCCTCCTCTATGCCGCCTGAAATATGGCTCTCAAATTCCATTTCAGGCTCGAGATGCAGCTCTAAATACCTTTCCTTCCGAAGAACAAGAAAACTGACACACAGGCGGACTAATCTTCATCCTCGCTTATGGAGGCAAACGAAAAAGGTTTGAACTTGTAGCCATCTCCGTGGTAGAATTTATTTTGATATTCTACCCAATGAAGACGCAGGGCATGGAGAAAAGCACTTAGCGTCTCCATCATGAGTAGTATGAATGCAGTTGCAAAGGCGAAAACTGATAACCCAATTAACCGGATAATGAAGCTGTCATACCTGTTACAAGTTTTCAGTACGTTAACAATTGACCAATATGCGCAGCATCAAATGCAATATAGTCTTTGTCACACTGGGGGATGGCTGGCCAGATTAGAATTTTTAAAATGTTACTGTGCCAGATGGAAAAAAAAAAAAAAAAAGGATCTTCAGCAAAGCCTATAAGACGGTGAGACAAATAACATGCTTGCTAAGAAACTGAGGGAAAGTGCAATAGTAATAGGGCCTGGGGAGAAGATCTTGGGGTGGGGGATCAAACTCTGGAGTTCCATAATGTGTGACCCTTCACATATCGTAAGTAGATCTAGACTACAATCTGGATTAGGTTTCGTGTGTCCAAGAGCAGGAAAAAAATGAGGAGAACTAGCATTCATATGCACATGCATGCAACGATAAAGAATTAAAGGGTTGGAACTGACCCCCAAGCAAGGAGGAGAACTTTCTCATAGAAAACAGTCGACAATTCTGAGTGCGCCAAGCTGTAATAGCAGTAACAGATATCAAACAAAAGCTACTTCATAGATGAAAGAAAACCACAGAAAAGGAAGAAAAACAAATATAGGTATACCTCAAAGCCCAAAGTCGTAGATATGAAGCTGTATTCGAAACAGCACCCAGAACAAACTCTATGGAGTGTATCATCTGGTGTACAAATACCTCGCTGAAATTAAATTCTTCATGATGTTGCCTCGCAGAATCAGGTTCCACCTCAAGATCCATCTCTGAGGTGCCAAGCATCCCATATGCACGACCCTGAAACCTCTGGAAACAAACATAAGAAAAACATTAAGTATCATATCTTCTCAAGCTCCTTGCATCTCGCCCCAAATACCTATGTGAGTCGAAGACAAATATACCTCTCATAAGTAAACCGAGTCCCCATAACCAGTTGACAATACTAATCACTAGTTAATCAAATTTTAAAAATACTTACAAATGCAGAAACATCAAAGAGAATTTTACTAGTAATTTTATCCCACTATCATCTTAAAACTCAAGAACAAATGCCTAAGCAAGTTACTCCATGGTACCTCCGTATGAAGCTTCTTCAAAATAAAAGGTTTTGGAAAGAGCATCCATGGAACTGCAACTAAAGCCAAAAGCAACAAAATGATCTGCAAAATCAGAGGTTTGTTAACCACAATATGAACATAAGAAGTTAGCACATAGGAAGTAACAAAAAAAGAGGAGCAGAATTCATGCCTGAAGTGGTCTTTGGCCCCAGAATAATTGATTTTCACCAAGATCGTCAGTTGGACTTAAAAACATGTAAATCATTACATGATAGAGGTCTGCCTGAGATCCCGTGCACCACTTGATGACCACAAGAAGTGAAAGATATCCAAAAAGACTGTTAAGAAAGATCATCTGCGGGACAAACTGGTACCTAACAAGATGGAGAATAAGTCAAACTTGTGTACACCTCATTTCAAAGTAAAACACATGGCAAACTGAAAAAATTAAAACATTTGAAGAGCAGAGAAGCACCTTATATCAAGCGAGCTGCTGAAAAACCTTGCATTGAAGTAACTTAGTAGTATTCCCAAGTTCATTTGCACAACACCCAACAAAATTGACATTTTCATTTTGAGAGAATTCAGAAAAGGCAGTTCAGAACGACTTCCACGCCAACTGGGATCCACACCAAATGGGTATGGATCACGGTACTTGATTAAGCCAATAGTGTGCACCTCACTGCTCAAAAGAAGACAAATTGATAATAAGTATACAGTTTTCTGAGGAAAGTCATATTTATCTCTCATAAATGATGGGATAGTTTTCAAGAGTTACACATAAAAGTGAGAGAGAAAATGTCAAACAAATGGAACGCTAGAAATGCCTAACAAAGAACAGTTATAATTAAGTATATCAAAAGTCAGTAATAGATTTGAACAGAAGTGCGGGGTGTAAAAGGGGAGAAAGGAGTGCAAGTTCCACAGTGACGCACATTAACGAGTTGGACATTCTGTAGGACACAGCAATATTGCACCATGGCCCAGACAAAAACTCCAAAAGAACACCACCAAACTCCATCAATCAAGGTGGAGAGAACCCCCATGGATCAAACAAGGGATGAACCCCTTTCAGCCTTAGAAATGACCCCTGAAGGAGGAGGCAATGAAACCCCAAATCCATCCAAAACAACGGTGAAGCATAACTTTAGATTAATGAATTAATTTTTGTGAATATTTTGATAGTTTCAGATTGTGGAAAATATTGTAAATTCTATAAGCATTGATCTGTAATTAAGCCTATGCAAGCAGTGCAACAGCAGACGGGTATAAGCACATAGATTCCATAAACCTCAATTCTCTAAAAGAAAAGAACAGAGCGGTACACTGTGAAAGACACAACCCAGTTGAAGGTGACTTTAATACAAGATACAACATATTAAGGCAATTGTAGAGTAGAAGACTTAAAATAGAGAGACTACCTGCAAGCAGTATCTCTACATTTGTAAGCAGACCCGCCAAATATGTGGAAAGGAACAGAAAAGAACTCATTGTAAATCAACCCACAGTAGATTGAAAATAGGGACATCAAGAGTAGTACATATCGCCCACCAAATAACATCTCCATAAAGCTCCCAAGTTTCTGGTAGGAAGTAATATGAAAACTTTCGTTAATAAACGTTTGAAAGACACAACTTTATATTTCTATTTCACATGTTAAATGCATGTTTTTTCCTTGCATTTGAGAAACCAGAATATTTTCGTTAAGATGAAAATTGAAACATCAAAATCATGCGTTCAAAGATCACAGCATTATCATCAAGTCCTTGTCCTTTTAGGGTCATTCCTCTCAAACAATAGCTATTAGGACTAGAAATAGTTTCAGCAATTCACTTGATAAGAAATGAAAGCTTATCCTACTTGCTCCCATAGAAAATATATTATTACTACTGCTGCTGTTACTGCTTTTATTAATTTGCTGTATCATCGGTACCTCTATAAGAATGGCCAAGACGTGGGATATGCAAATCTAGGTCAAGATATCATATTGGTGGTAGGTTGCTAACTAAACCATGGCTGCAGTGTTGCCTTGGACCCCAATAAATGCAGGCTCTGTTATATTGATAGTGGCTATCACTGTTTCTGTTGCTGAATAGTGTAGACACAGTAACATTGGTAGGAAAAAGCTCAGGGCGATGGTGAAAGTGGTTAGGATTACAACATATCATTCCACCGCTTCTGGAGAGTGCTAAAGATATACGTTTAAATTTGTAATAGAACCTAATAGTCAACATTTGTGAACTGGAAAATGGTACATGATTGAAGCACCTAGAAGAATAATATTTTTTTATTAACCATAGCAATAATGATTCATTACAATCAAATAAAATGTCTTTGGATAGTAAGGACACACCTGCGCACTGAGTTTACTTTCACGAGCTATAAGAACTAACGCTCCAAGCAATAAGCATATTCCATGACCCCAGTCCCCAAACATCACAGCAAAAAGAAACGGAAATGTAATAACAGTGTAAACTGCAGGGTTGGCTTCTTGATATCTTGCAACACTGCCAAATTCATTAGACAAATATCAGTTCTATTGCTAGACCACAATTCCAGTATTGCTGGTCAGCTAAACAACTATTGGGTTTTTTGACAAGCCATAGCGGAAAACAACTATTGGGTTGATTTATTTAAATTGATTCACTTACAATTTTCATAAGGTTATGAAAAATGCTAACAGAACTACTACTAAAGAGGGGAATTGTTGCCTAATCATATTTTCTTTAACAACTTGCAGCAAAATCACCACCTCCCCCTCCCTCCCATCCCATACCTAAACAAAACCCTAACAATCAAAGCTCCACCCTTTAGTAGGTTGTACAGCAGATATTTTCTACTTTTTAGTTCAAATGTCAACTGAAAATAAATATGATGTGTACTAAATCACTTGTACCAGCACATTGGCTTCCTTCCAAATGTGTCGACCATAAAACACCTACCAGTTGTGAACCATGCAAGAACAGAATGTAACTCTTAATCCCGAATACCCATCATTTACAAGGAAAATAAAGCACCAATTTAAAGCCAATGTCGTATCAAAAAACAGAAGAAAGTGGTGAGCGGCATATTTTAACTAACCCGTATGCATCAACAATTTCCTGAAATGCATTTGTGAAGCGGTTGGTTCTGAAATATGTAGGAGGTGAATCTATTGCATCCATCACATGAAATATTACTCCCACTTGTGAATTGCTATCAAATGTAGCACGTTGCAGTGCCTCCTGAATCTGTTGAACCATAAAACATATAGGTTAACTCAGTTTTTGCAAATAAGGAATTGATATATTATACCTGCTCTATAACAAAAGGTTTGATGGAGAAGGCAACACAAGTTACCTTAGGTTTCGCAAATATAGGACACCAGCCCTCTCCAACAAGACATTTTTTTGTAACATCAAAGTTCAGCATGTTCAATGTATCATAAACAGCTTTCTCCCTTCTTACCTGGGAGAGAGGGTAGAAAACAGGACAAAGTTGTCAGGATAAAACTAAATCACCTGTGCAGCCGTTAGTCATATATTGGCAAAATATTTTTTGTCAGAAATAACAGTTAACCAGAGACAAGCTGCAGAAATTTCTTACCATGTTCATCCATTTTGCTAGGTGAAACCCTACAGATGCAAGGGCCTTATTTCTGTGACGAATCCCTGCATCCAAGGTTGTTTCCAATTCAGCAAGACGTGATGAAACCTGCAACACAAAACCTGAACCTTCAGCAAAACAGAATAGAGCTTCTGTTGTTACAATTAGCATGGCCTGCAAGAATAGGCTATAACACCACAAAAAATATTAAAGGGAGTAGTTGCTAATGATGTCATCAAACACACATCAAATACAAAAAAAAAACATTGAAACATAAAGTTTTGTAAACATGTTCAAAAGAAATGGATTCCCTCTTAAAGCTTGAAACTTGTCTCCAATATAAAAATAATTGAACTTCCAACATTCTTAACAGAATACATACTTCTCTAGTTATTTGCCTCTGCTTAGTTGTATCTTCAGGAACAGGATAGCAATTTGCACCAAAGGCCTCACAAATTTTCAAAATCTTTGTTTTTGCCTGCATCCCAGAGAAGAACACTACAAAAACTGTTTTCTCAACCTGCACAACTTTGAGGAATTAGTAATTAAGTGCATAGACATTCTCATTCTACAAATAAAAAAACTAAGAGAAACCACACAAAAAAATAAATAAAATAAAATAAAAGATCCCATAGAGGCAGAAAAAAAACCATTTCAGTAGATAAAGGGTCCATCATCAGTTCATCTGCTGGGGCATGGTTGAAAAGCATGTTGCCCCTTGTAGCACGAAACAACATCCTCTCAAACCTGAGAGCCTTGGATTTACAAATAATTCCACTAACAAATCTCAAACCCGACTGGTCAGATGGTCCAGGTCTAATATCCTGTAAAATACAAAATCAATTATAAATGAAACCACAGTAAAAGGTTTTGCACCAAAAGCACATCAAATCTAGTAAGGCATAATCAACAAGTACCTGCTCAAGTAATGAAACTTCATCACCATAATGATCATTGGAGTAAATATTCTCATCTAGTTCTCTCTCCTCCGAAACCGCATGGCTATTACTTGAAACAAGAAAGCCACTTGCCTGAAAATGCATATGAAATTAGAATTAGGGAGCAAGGGTTCATGAATCATAATTTGATTCGTTTCTAAAATTGGTGGCTTCAACATATAGGAAGGCACAGAAAAAGTATTGAAATTAGGATAAGGAAGTAAGATTTTATAATTAATTCTTTTCTAAAAATAATAAATTCAATATACAGGAGATTCATGAACGAAATGGTGTTGGAGAAAACCTGACCAAAGGCCAAGCTTCAAACAACACAACACATGCATGCACAACAGGCACCTAATGAAATATACTAAAAGAAAGGGAAGCTGATAAAAGGCTGCTAATACATCACGAATACTGAAGGGAGAAGATAAAGCCAGTTACCTTTTGCAATACCATCTTGTACTCAAGGAGTTCATTGTATGAATGTTGAATTCTATCACTATTAGAGTTCAACTCAATAAGCTCATGCTCATGCTCGGCTAATTGCATCTGGAAATTATTCATGCAACGTAGAATTCAGACTATCAAATTTACAGAATCAAATGCTCCCTAAACAAGGGCGCAATTGGTCGGTGCAATTTTGGACTTTAATTTTCAGATAACAAACAAATGCAAGAGCGCTGATGTAGAAACAGACCTCTAATTCCTCTAAGTCAACATCCGGTTGTAAAACAGGATGTACAGATGAAAGTAGACCAGCTTTACTAATTTGATCTCTGAAAAACCGCAGCTTTCTTGACATCTCCGCACATCGCTTTACCTGCGGAACTCCTCAAGAGGATATACGACAAAAAATTAATGACAATTGATTACCATGATACACCACTATCAACTATAGAATTATAAGAATAAAACTATAATCACCTGCTTCTAAGAATTTCAATTCCAACTTCCAAATTTCGTCACTTTTAGAATATATAGAGGTCAACTATACAGGGTAATTTGCACAGATTCTAGGCAGAGAATAGGATTAACATAGAATACTATTCTAGTGTAATATCCATACCTTTCTATCTTCTCGTAAATAACAAGTAAAGGGGGCATGCACAATCAAGTCTTAATGTTGAATAATGAAGTTATGAAAACATGTCATACACAGTACACTGAGAAGTGGAAAGATCAGGCATTTAAATTTACAATGATACGGTAAAAAGTTACTTATGCCCCTTCAACTTTGGAATCTGTCCTGCTTTATTCCCTAAAAAGACATTGATTCAATTACCCTGTATATTATGAATTTTCTGCAATGTATATCTTCCGTCCAACCCCGTCCAAGATTCTGTCAGCGCCCTTGCATTAAACTTCCACATTTTTTAAAGAATTTTGGACGAGGTTGCACAAAAGCCCACAGTGCAACAAATTCATAAAACAGAGGGCAAATGAATGAATCATTTTCTCAGGGAACAAATTGGAACAGAACACAAAGTTGAGGAGGGCATAGGCTTTATTTTCCCAGGATTTAAGAATATGCACATTGCACACCAAAAACTGAAAGCATAAAGGCTCTAAAACAACAGAAATTTAAGGATTTAAACATTAAAATATTAAATTAGCAAAATCTTCCACCACAATTCAAGAAAGATAGATGCTGCAGTCCTCTAAACATTCAGATTGCAATGCAATTGTAGTTCTAATCAAATCCGAGTATATACCTGATTAACAAATGTTCGTTGGAAAGGACTTTTATCAGCATTTAACTGCAAAAACATAAAAAGAGAAAAAGAAATATGAAAATCAGTAGATACCAAAATTAGAAAAAGAAAAAAAAAAGGACCATATTGCATATTCATTTGAAGAACTTATATGTATGTGCAGAGACCAGAAAATAAATAACCAATAACTTCAATGCCATCATAACATTGCTTATATCCAATACACAATCCAGGTGTTTCACCAATAAACAGTAAAAACAGAGCAGAGCAGAAACTGGGAACACACCCTATAGTGCTGAAAACTACATTATATGCTCTCTTTGTTGCTGTCACAGGAAAGTATGAATAGCCAAACACTACTTCATAAGCTAAACTTAAAACAGTTTGGCATCATTAATGATTGTGGTTAGAATTTTCTTAAACATAACCAGTTAAGGAGACGGAGGAAAGTTTTAAGTACTATTCCATCCATTTCACACTCCCATTTTCTCCTTCTACACTCCTCTCCTTTTTATGTCAGTTGATTCTTCATTGTTCTATTCAATCCTAAGGCTAGGAAAAGAGGGAGGGCTGCACAAGGAGAAAACGGGAGTGTGAAAATCATTTCTCTTCCTTACGGGCATTGGGTTCTTTAAAACTTAGAATTCATATCCTCTTTCTCCTATTACATTTCAAGCTGCTGTGGTTTTGAATTATTCAGTTTCAAGCCTTGAAAACAGATGTCAAACTAGACAAATTTCACTAACTATTTCTAAGTCTTCAAATAATCTGGTACATTCTTTGATTTCAAAGAGATATATCAAAAAGATTCTCAAGCCACTCACCATTTAGACCACATGTGGTTTGAAGCTTTATCAACAAAAGAAATCCCAAACCACTTATAATTTAGACATCATATGATTTAAAGCTTTCAGTTGCAGGATTTTTCTTTTTCTTTTCCTACCAACTGCTATTAAATCGAAAAACATACCACAACACTCACAAGAATCGAGAATTGGTTCCCTGGAATGACTGACATAGATTTTGACAATGTCCAATCTGAAGTCTTAGAATAGTTAGGTGCTACAGAAAGCCCAGTACATCTCTAAAGAAAACGACAAATAAACTCTTAAACCACTTCTTAGTTATGACTATGAGCATAAAATACTTCTAAAATATTAATCACCAACCACATACATCCTCAATTTTCCTATAACATTTGGAACTCTGACGTGTATAGCTCATTGTTCAAATTATGCACAAAATTAATTGCATAAATATGGGGACCCAAATAACTCTAATTACACGATCGATAGAGAAAGACCTAGATACAAAAAGATTATAATTCAAATTAGTTCCACAAATACATGTGGATATGCAGGGAACCATCTACATGGCAGGATAAAACCTTTGGGAAAACTAGGCTTGTAAAAAAAATCAATTCCGAAAATCGGTAAAACTTGGCAACTAGGAAATGTGAATCCATAGCAATTGAGCCCATAGCAAAGGAGGTGTGGTATTCACAAAACCCAAAGCAATTGAGCCAAAGCCACAAAGGTTCCAATGTTTCACAGACCCAAATGTACTTTACTACTCTTGTCAATCACATGAAGTTAGCTAACCTGATCTAAATAATAATAGGATATAAGCATAAAGGACAAAGGTCAACTCAAATGGAATAAAGATATAAAATTATAATCACTCAAATCTAATTGTAAGTAGAGTAAGCTGGTATAGAAACTTAATATTGGCAAATGACAAGTACACAAACTTAAACTTCAAAGGAAATTAATCCAAGCAAGAAAAACATGCGGCTGTATATCGTACACAACGATCTTCTATCGTTACGGAAACGGTCTCTTAATCAATAACTTAGCACAAAACTGAACATTTCTCAACCTATACAGAAAATCACCACTTGGGACGTAGGGGTTATTTTTCTACTTAATACCAAGCAGATATGGCATCCATGGAAACCCCTCAGTGAAATTTATGCAACACACCGAGATCTAAAATGTTATCAGCATAAGAAAATGTAAACGAAAAGAGATCAAATACAATTTGAGCGTGTTCCGACGATTAAGATCAATCTAAATCCGCAATCAAACTTTAAGATGAATTCAACTAAATAAATCATGAATTCTAAAATTAAGTTCCTCAATTACTAACTCCCGCTATCCACTCAACTACCTAGAACACATGTTCGTACAAGCTGATGTAAAAATTATCTTCAATCCTAAGCCAATCAGTCAAACCGAATTCACGAAGGATCTGAGTTTCCGAAAACTTACGTCTCGGAATTGGAGGAGGCCGAGTTCGCCGAGGTAAGAAATGGCGCGGTGGGCGGACTCGACGGGGATGATGAGCTGGACGAAGGTCATCTTCTCGGAGCGCATCAGATCCATGGCGGGTAAGTTGTCGATGAACTTCTCCATTTTCTCAGCTCGTTTCCTTTTGCCTCCGGATCCGAAACTCTTCGTTCAGATCTGAAACTGCCTCAAGAGTGTGTTTTGGAAGTGCGTTATTCGGTGACGTTCATTTCCGGGTTTTCGCTTTGTTTTTGGCAACTGCCATTGGAATCGGGAGAATTCGCATCACTTTCACGCCCCGATGTGGAGTTGAATATATTCCTTGGGAAACTTTGTAGAATTGAAATTTTTGACTATGTTTGGATCACCAAGTAATTTTAATATAAATTTGTAAATTTTTTTATTTGGTTAACCTAAAAGTATCATGGAATTGAACACGAAATTTGTTATTTGTAAACTCTTATTTGTAGAAATTCATATCCTCTTTCTCCTGTTACATTTCCAAATTCCAAATGTTTTTCTACGCGGAAATTTTAAATTTTTATGTTTATGAATCTAAACAAGGGAATTAGTGCATGTCAATTCATAAATTTTGACTTTTATAGAAATTCTAAGTTTATTTCCCTTATTCAAACATAGTGTTAACAAAAATGACAAAATAAAAAGTAAAGTGAATAGTACTAGGATTGACTTACCATAAGTCACAGCTTTATCGGATGGTCCAGAACAGATAATCTCCAAAGGCCGAAAGTGTTGACTAAAGAAGTTTGTGACCAAAAAGATATAGAGCTCTAAAGAAGTTGCTAACACTATTACTCAAATCACCTATCTCCGCAGTTACATCATTTACTTCCCGTATTGTTTGGTCGATCGATCGTTGCCCCCAGACCCTCTAATTAAATCTATCTTTGCTCTTGATCTTGAGCTTTAGTTCAATGTAGACTATCCCGTACTTGCGACCGACTCCCGAACGGATGACTTCAGAGAAGAAGATGAGGAGACAAGGCAAATGGACACAGACTCCGACTTAAATTATTCTCCTACAAAATGTGGATGAGTCATTCAATCAAGCAGAAATAGGGGGCAAGAATCATTTTAATTTCTTCTGAGGGTGTAGACTTAGAGTGTTCAGCTCGGTTGTATTTTCCTGCATCAAACAATGTGGTGGAATACAAAGCCCTGAAACTAGGCCTCAAACTTGCGAAAAAATTGAAGATAAGCCATCTTACTGTGCATAATGATTCACAACTCATTGTCGGCCAAGCAACTGAAAAGTACACAACTAAAGATACGAGGATAGAGGCATATCAACAGCTGGTTATAAGGATGGCGAATGGATTCAAGTATTTCAAACTAAAGCAAATACCTAGAGAGATGAACAAAATAGCGGACTAGTTAGCGTGCGCAGCGTTAGCTGCACAAGAGAACCTACAGGTAACTGAAGTAGAATGTATGTACTCCCCGAATATCGGAGCAGTGAAATCAGATGTGATGCAGATAGACAGGCAAGGGGCGAGACTTGATAACCCATTACTAAAGCAGGCTCAAGCTGAAGATGATGATTGTTGAGTGACGTCAATCGTAAACTACCTGACTAAAGGAATCCAGCCAAAAGATCATGGAGAAGTGAGAAAACTCCGAATGAGGGCAGTGAGATATGCAATCTTCAACGACACGCTCTATAGAAGGTCATTCTCAGGACCTCACATCAGATGCTTAAATCCAAGGTAATCTAAATGGGTCCGAAGAGAATTACATGGCTCGAGACGCAGAGCAGTATACAAGAAAGTGTGAATAATGCCAGAAATACGTCCCGGTTATTAGACAACCCGCTGAATAACTCAATCTAATCGTAGAACCCTGATCATTAGCAAAATGAGGCATAAACATCGTAGGCCCGTTGTCAAGGGCTCTCGGGAATAACAAGTTTGTCCTTCTCACCACAGACTACTTCACTAAGTGGGTAGAAGCAGAAGCGTATGTTTCTGTTACATAAGATGACGTTGTAAGATTCGTATGGCGGAACATTATATGCCAATTTAGCATACTAAGGGAAATTGTGACGAATAATGGGACACAGTTCGATAATCAAAAATTTAGAAGTTATTGCACAGAGAAATGGATCACATTACAATTCTCTTCCAGAAGTTATCCCTAAGACAATGGCCAAGTGAATAAGACAAATCGAACGATTTTCAATTGTTTAAAGAAAAAGTTGGAACAACGCAAAGGAAAGTGGCATAAAGAACTCCCCAATGTACTATGGGCTTATCGTACCATAAAGCGGAAGCCAACAGGTGAAAGCCCATTCTTTCCAAAGCGGAAGCCAACAGGTGAAAGTCTATTCTTTCTCGCTTATGGCACTGAAGCAGTTATCCTCATAGAAGTCAGTCTACCTATGATCAGAACATTAGTTATGAAAAATGGCAAAAACGATTAGCAGCTAGCCCATAACCTCAATTTAGTCGAGGAACAAAGGGAAATTGATGCACTACCACTTGTGAACTACCATAACCAAGTTGCAACTTACTTCAACAAACGGTTCAAGTAAAAAAGGTTCAAGGTACGCGAATGGGTATTGAGAAAAGTTATGGAAAACACAAAAATGTTCCAGCAATTTTGATGGGTAAATCCCTTCTCATTTTCCTTGCATGTCAAAGGGTGTATCCTTAGATGTCTGCTAACATTTCTTCATTGTATAATAAATAAAGTTGCACTTCATTAAAGTCCAAGGCTGAAGAGCATAAACCATGGATTGAGGATCGAATCAAGATCGAAAACGTAAGATCGAGTGGCAAAAGAAAACCCAAGATCGGATGGGCAAAGACCCAATTAAGATCGAAAATCTAAGATCGAGTGGGAAAAAAAAGCCCAAGATCAAATAGTTAAAAACCTGATTAAAAGAAGAATTCAAGGTTGAACTGTTTAAGAACGATAACAAAAAGGTGAATTAAATAAATCTTTGCAAAGAACGATTTTCTTCCCCGAACACGTCGTGTGTTTGCCAGTGAAAATGGAGCATTATGTGTGCTAAAGTAAACACTCAAATAATGGGACGTTTTTCTCGCATGTAAAAAGGAATATCTTTTATTTAAAAAAGGAAAACCTCTTGGACGTTGGATACATAATGCGATAAAAGATAAGAATGGGAGAAGGAATAAATCTACTAGCAGAATGTGAAAACAAGGACAACATCACTACTAGATATCCTAATAGTGGTTTGACCTAAGAGCACAACTTATTACAAGCAAGATGACATGGGGTGGAGAGACTATCCCAGTTTATGGAAAGAAATGTCGCATTAGCCTTGGAGAGAAAATAGTGAATACATAGTTTAAAACCATCATGTATGCCATCTGAGTGAGCAGTGGACACGGCACGATCAGCAGCCATCAATTCCCCTCTAAGACAATCGGACACGGCATGATCAGCAGCCATCAATTCCCATCTGAGACGATCCACCTGGTGCTCAGCGTGCTGCAAGTATCCCTTTAGAGTTTCACGCTCTTCCAATAACAGGGAGTAGTCAAAGCATTATATGTAACGTAGGTGGTGAGGGAAAGTGCGCGAGGAGGACCCATTTCATCTCTTGCATAAGGGTCGGAAGAATGAGCGATAGAGTTAGGAGCCAGAGTTGCGTAATTCATCATCGGAGAGATCCTTCCACCAACAACGAAATCTAGAGCGCGTTTTCTACCCGACCTTGTTTGACACCAATACATGGATTCACGAAAAGTGTTAGGAACTTCAGAAGAGTGGGAACCTTCCTCGGTGAACGAGAAGAGGAACTCAAGCATAGCTCGATAACGTTCCTAGAGCCCTTAAAAGTTTCCTTTTTTTGGACATCAACACAGAGCCTGAAGTTGAGTTTCACTTTTCGATTGTTAGCCATATGACCCAGGTACTATTTACTTGCTCTCAAACACCTCTTTATATAAAGACATGTCGAGGTTGTTAAAAACAAGAATTCAAAATCTAAGATGATCGTATCTTATCGTGATAAGTTAATCTCTTGTTCGAAAACTCAAATTTAAAGATAAAGGATATTACTTTCATTTAATTAAAATTGAAAATCGAAAATAACGGTTAGAAAGGGTTGGGTAATGGAATTGCAAAGGCCCAACTTGCGAATGAAAAATACGCTAAGATACAAGCATATATAATAAGTAAAAGTGCGAAGACATAAATACAAACACAAATGGGTTTTAGCCCATAAGAACAGATCACGCGATTGCATCAACTATTGAGCAGCAAAACGAGGGTCGGACTAAAAGCCTCAAAAGCCTAAACCCGAAATGGGTACGAAATTAGTAACAAATCCGCAACCTAAGATAAGATCAAAATAAGTATATTCGTCTAAGGGTCTCTGATCCTTAAGATCCATCCCCTTATACCGCTCATATCCACCAAGCTCAATCCTCATATGATGATCATACACGTCAGGATCAGCGACAAATCGATGTTCTGGACATTGATGGCTTTGCTCCCAACCAAATCTAAAGCTGGAAGCCATCTCATTGCGTCTCTATTGCATGTTCATCTCGACCTCGGTGGTCCTCACTTGCTTGACCTCAACCAACTCTTCCTTCTTACGGCGTACTTCAGACGTTAGAGCATCACGAGTTCCCTTCAAATCTATGATCTCCTCTTCATATCCATGAAGTCTAGCTTGGCCCTCTCTGACCTACTGCTGTTTAAGGCTGAAGGATTCCAACTTGATAGCTAGACTATCTGATTCTTCCTTTTACAGTACAGCCATCTGAAAACAGCGATATGGATGTAAAGCTCACAGAATTGATGAGATATGCAGAGAATGAAAAAATGCATTCATAAGACAATGAGATTCATAGGAGTCGAGATCGTCATCGAGCATTACCTCAAATCAACCAGCATCATTATGATGAGTTAAGCTTCTCGCCACGGTAGTAGCAATGCTTGCATTGTCCCATAAATTGTTGCCAAGTGTGACAAAACTCTCATCTCTTTTTGTGAATCAGGTCGCCAAGCCGAATGTGGGAGAAGCAAACTGCCATTGCATAGGTCTAGAGGTTGTGCCGAAGATAGTCGGCGAACCACGTCTAGACTTTTTAGGCATATCTGCTAGAGGACGTTCATTCAACCTGCCTGTAATTCTGAGCACTAGAAGATCACAAGGAGGCCATGCAACACAGCGGGGCGGAGGAAGCTCAGAAGGCGGTGAAGCCATAATAGGAGAATAATTCAAGTCGGAGTCCGTGTCCATTTACCCTGTCTCTTCGTCTTCTTCTCTTTCGTCTTCTTATTCTGAGCCTTCCATTCGGGAGTCGGTCGCAAATACAGGAAAGTCTACGTTGAACTAAAGCTCAAGATCAAAAGCGAAGATAGATTTAAGCAGGGGGTCTAGAGGCAACGACTAGTCGACCAAACAATACGGGAAGTAAACGATAAAGTTGCGAAGAAAGGTGATTTGAGTAAAAGTGTTAGCAACTTCCCTAGAACTTCATATCTTCCTCGTCACAAACCTCTTTAGCCAACATTTTCAGGCTTTGGAGATTATATGTTCTAGACTATCTGATAAAGTTGCGAAAAAAACGTATGGTAAGTCATGTTTACATGTTTATGGAAAAGCTGATAACAAAGTAAATTTATATACTAGGTTTATGACCAAAAGTAAAAGGGATAGATAGTTGAGACAGCTCGGAAGCCTTCCAATTCCCCGAAATCAGAAGTGGGTGGTTATTCCAATCTCTAGCCCTCGAGGGATCCAATGACAAGAATTCCTTGCGATATCTAGGTTTAAAATTAATGAAACTAGTTTCACCCTTAATGGTAATCAAGTCAAAAGATAGAGGAAATCTTTAAAACCTAAGGATACGCCTAGCTTTAGACCCAATGCCAGAAAAATCGACATAATCAAGTAAGAGTTCTGGTTCAGCTGTATAGGGTGAGTATTTGTGAAGAATAAGATTAGATGAATAATGGGGTGAAGCGAGAAACTAATGACACCTAAGTGGTCTAGAGACAAAACAGTAGACCCAACTGAGATACCGAAACCCGAATACATGTCGACTCCGGTAGGAAATGAGCCGAGGTGCACGTCATCTAGAACGTGACATTGGTCGCGAGCCTTGACGATTTCAAAGTGCGGTGGAGTACCACCATATTTAGACCAATGTGTATGTCTCGACATGAGAAACGAGATAGGAAACTTGTTGGCCGAAATTGATTCGAGAAAATAAGAAGAGTTATTTGGACCCGTAAACATAAGTGGAATGTTTGAAGTATTTCATAAGAGGAGTTCAAAATGGAAAAATTACTTGTAAAGCCAAGAGGCCACTCTGAAACAAGAAATCTCAAGCTTGGTAAAGAATTGAACGGAAGAAGTGACGAAAAGCAGGGAAATGAGAAGCATAATTTATAAAAAGAGAAATAAGTGCATGAAGAATTTGGACGTAAATCTTTATCCTGTGAAGGATGGATGAAACTCCAATATAGGGGATTGGGGCTATAGACAGCCCGAATAGGACAAGACATGGAAAGTATTATTTTCTCATGTGTATTTCAGTGTGTAGTCACAATTTAAGTGACGAGAGACGACTGATAAGAAGAGCGAAATAAAAGAGCTTGTTCTATAGCACATGTTTAAAGGTGGAAAAGCGTAAGTGACGACAGAATTTAACTGGGCATGAAATTATGAAACACATTGAACATAAGGTAGTGACACATAAATATGTATGTATGTGTGTGCATATAAATATATATATAAATAAAAGGTACATAAAGAGATTCGCATGTCGGTACGCAGAGAAATGCACATATATGTTACATGTAAGTATGTGCCTATATTTACCTATATCCACACACACACACATATATACCTATGTTGCATGTAGTATTCCGCAGGTGTGTAGTGATATTTCGCCATATATATATATATATATATATATATATATATATATATATATGCACATTCTTGACGTATAATTAGAGAGATAAGGCAGGTGTGCAAAGATATTTATATGCACTCTTGCCATATAAATAGAGAGATAAAGGCAAATGTGCAGAGATCAGGCGGGAGTGCAGAGATATTTATATGCACGGTCTAGATATGCAAAATAGGAACTAGGTGTGCAAAGATATTTCGTTAGTCCACCTTTGTAAGCTTTAGTCTACTTTCGTAAGGTGTCAGCCAACTTTCGTAAATCATGCGAAGGTGCGCCAAGTTCGTAAGTTATGCTGTGATGTTTGTAAACTATGCGAAGGAGTCAGTTGACTTTCGCAAGATCAGTACACTTTCGTAAGTCCCACGTTCGTAAAGTTACGAAAGAGTCAGTCCACTTTCATAAGTCATACGAAGATAGTCATCAATCCACTTTCGTAAGTTTCATGTTCGTAAAGTTACGAAAAAGTCAGTCCACTTTCGTAAGTTCCACGTTCGTAAAGTTATGAAAAAGTCAGTCACTTTCGTAAGTCATGCATCCACGTAGACTATGCGAAGGTTTTCCAAGTTCGTAAATTAAGTTGTGATGTCTGTAAATTATACGAAAAAGTCAGCTAACTTTCGCAAGTTACGCGACAGTCAATTTTTGTGAATTATGATTTATGTATCGATTTACATTCATAAATTATGTTAAGATGATAGTTCCAAAATTTTGCGAAGATGTCAGAGCATTCGAGAGTTAGACAAAGTTTGCAGTAAGTTAGGCCTTATAAAAAGTGGGTTCCACAAGTTGGGCTTTAAAAAGAAATGCTTGAAGTTTTAGCTTGGCTTATGGAATATAGTTTCAAGGCCTCATGAGATCGAACAACTCAGTCTTTACATATTTTGCATACATACAAAATAAGGAAAAAGGGACATTGTGAGAGGATAAAATCCGGTTTCAACTCATAGGCCAATACCAATCCTCCAAAGAAATGATGTTGTGCAAGATAAACGGTGAAGAAAGCCCACAAGAAACTTCCAGACGCAAAATAAAAGAAACGTGAATAAATAACCACCTCTACTACGGATGACCACTAAGGAAAGAAAGAGAGGAAGACAAGTTGTGGTACTTGTTCGCCAAACATGTAGTCCATGTCTAGATAACTACCTCCGCTACAGAAGAGCACTAAGGAATAGGGGGAGGAAGACAGGTCGTGGTACTTGCTCCCCAATCATGTAGTCTTATAAATATGAAGATGAGTTAGAGCAAGGCATGCAATCAGACCCCGAAAGAAACTAAAGAACACAAAATCAATCGACTGACTTGAGCGTCGAAATATCTTTTGCAGGTACCCCGCCCAGACAAGCTACAGAGAAAGAAGGGACGCCTTTTACGAGGAATTCAGCGAACGTGAGGATTGCGATCAACAAATCTGTGAAGATATTTCTTCTCGTAGGAAATTTCGCTCCAACAATAGCTCAAGTCACGCTTCCCGCAAAGAAAATGTCCTGTACATAACAGAACTTTTGACCAAGTTAAACGGCAAGGATGATATTGACATGTGCAAGTGCAAGATGACAATGATTGATTTTCAATGTGCAGCGGGACAAAAATCATGAGTTTTGAAAATATAATCGATCATTTGTGATAAAACTTAAATATCTGCAGTTAATAGTACTACAAATCAAGCCTATATTATTACCATAATGATATCTTGATCTGATTGGTTGTGAAACTGGACCCCGTCTGATAGACTCTTGCTGTCTTAGAAGTATGTCAACAAAATCTTCCTCCTCGGACATCCCTAGGGGTGGAAATTTTTCCCGAAATTCCCGAACCGTCCCGATCCCGTCCCGAATTTGGACCGAAAACTTCCCGAACCGAAATTCCCGAAATATTCGGTACCCGAAACCGATCCCGACCCGAAAATTTCGGTTTGGGATTCGGCCACAGGTTTGGAGGGTTTCGGGAATCCTAAACCGAACCGAGTATTTTATATATATATATATATATTTATTTATTTATTTATTTATAATTAGAAATTATTTGAACCGTTGGATTTGTCAAAATCTAATCCAACCGTTCATTTGTTTGTTAGGTTTAGAGTCTTTTAGACTCTCTCAGACTCTCAGCCGCTCTCGCTCTCACTCTCTAAACTTCACTCCGCCGTCGAATCGAATTTGGACCGAAAACTTCACTCCCTAAAATCCATTGACTCACGGCGCGCCATTACTCTCGACGCTTCCAAGGAGCTCCGGTTTCGTTGTTCGCATGCAGCTTTGGTAAAATTCCATTTTCTTCAGCTCTGCTTTCTTACTCTTACCTCTTATTCCGTATATATAAACCGTTCTTTTTTTTTTAATTCAATAAATTTATATTAATACTTGTAGAAGAATTACTGTTATTCTGTATTTGGTTGAGATTTTGTATGCTTTTAATTTTTTTGGGGAAAATATTTAGCTTCAATTTATGTGCAGATTTTTTGGTTTTGGATCCACTGATGGTGTTTTGCATGTCATCTTTTGGAATCAAATCTATTTATTTATTTTAAAAAATTTAATGTTTTTATATTTACAATGGATAATGTTTTTGAAGAAATCTATTATACAGAAGGAGATCTCATTTCTAAACAGTTTGGAATTTGAATTGAGAAATAACTGGTGTCATTTTTGTGCAGTTTTTACTTCAAGGCCCAATCCCGAAGTGACCCGAAAATCCCGAAACACTTTCGGGAATCCCGAATTTCGGGAAATAAAGCATTTCGGTTCGGTTTCGGGATACAAAAGCCCATCCCAAAATGTTTTGGTTTGGGATTCGGGTTCGAGGTTTCGGTTCGGGATCTCGACCCGAACCACCCCTAGACATCCCCGTCCTCTTCCGCTCTGTTGCTGCCTGTTGTAGTAGTAGTACTAGTGATCATCACATTCTTTTTGGATTTTTGATCTTATGATTGTCGAGGATATTTTCAAAAATTGTCCTGAGCTTTCTTGTATGTCCTTCATAGTAGGGATCGCCCCAGTAACGAACTCAAGAAATCTGAATGAAGGAAACGCATCGACAATGTAAAATCTACCGGCAAGTATGATGGTTTCATGGCCCAAGGTGAACCAACTTTCGGCCGCATCTGGCTCTGGATCACTTCCAGAAAATCACCAAGATACAAAAGGCGAAATGAAAAAATGGAAACTACGGTGCACCAGCCATAGGGCTTGTTTAGGAGTAATTTTAGAATGTTTCTGTGTTCCCAAAAGTGCTTCTCGCAACGGACACTTAACTTGCATTTGTATTAAGGACTAGTTCCAAAACATTTTCACTAAAAACGTTTTGTCATTTTGAAAGTACTTCATAACAAGCCCTATGACTTTGGGGCATTTTACTTGCAACTCAAGGCATATTAATAATAACTTCTGGTTGGCAAGTTCCTTCTTCTATTTGAATAAAATGCAACCATTTTATATAAAAACAAATTAAAGGGAATTTTTACAAACAGAATACAGTGGAATGCATCTCGCAATAAAACATCCATTGGTGCATGAAATATCTATCAATTTATATCTTCCACTGTCCTATCCACATGGATTTTGATCGGGATTCAACTGCCGTACGTTTCAATAAAATTGTTGACGTCTGAGGTAGAAATTACAGACGTCATGTGGACAGTATTCACCATAACGAAAACTGAGAAGAAAATGATCCTGGGGTGGGAGAAATGAAAACCTAGGTAGTTCTTAAGGTAGCTCTTAAGGTAGTTCCCATAATTAAAAGAAAAAGAATGTAAGAGAATACAAGATATTTCCCAACTTCTGTACTTGCAGGGACGCATAACAGCGAGTAAAACGAGCTTTAGAAATTTTGCGCTATTATTTGGTAATTTTTCATCAAATTTGACAATAATGGAAGATAAAACTGCGCAAGGAAAATCAACCTTTTCGAAAATATAAACCCTGTACAGCAACACCAGCGATCAATAGAGAAAAAAATAGTATCAGAGTGAAAGTACATCAGACGGTCGCTGTTAAGAAGAAACAGTATACTTGCTGATTTCTTTTACAGACAGTCTCTGTCGTAAATATTTATATAATGTAATTACATCGAGCTACATCCAGGTTTAGGAAAATTATAAGGAACTTCTGACCGTTTCCAAAATCTACAAGAACTTTTATTGTCAACGTAGATTTTAATAGTTATAGTAATACTTAAAACATTGATGCATACGATCAATTATTTGAACTTGGACATCTATGGAATATAAAAACAAAGAAGAAAGATGACAGTGACAAAATTTCAACTAAAATGTATTGTACCACTTGCACCGAGAAGAAAAACACTGAAATTGGAGGAAGTTTCTTATAATTGCCGGTAACACTTTGAAATAATAAGTATCAAAACGAAATGTGAAGACTATATAGTTTTGATTTTGTTTTTATTGTGTGACTTTGTGGTGCTACTAAAGATTGATGGAATGTATAATATGTATGATAGATTCACAAGTTTCTTACCACATTGTAGGTCAATCAGTCATGTCATGTCATGCTTGTATCCATTGGGTAACTCCCTAGCACCCGCAAGAATGTGGCAAACTCCTGCAAGGAAATGCATATTGTTTAAGATTTATTTCCTTCGTAGGTTAAAGAAGTTGTTCAACTAAAGCTAAAACCGCCCTAAACATAAAAGATAAGATAAAGACAAACCTTCAGATGCCGAAGGGCATTTTGTGCACTCTGATCAGCCATTGATGCTTCAAAATCCACATAAAAAAGATAGTCAAAGTATCTGTAAGAAAATATGAGACATGATCAGGAAAAGATAGAAAAAGGTGAAACTAGACAACTCTTAAATAGATCAAAACAGTTATGAATTGGCACCAAAATCAAATTGGGTAGGGAATTAAGGCCTGTCAACAATATTCATGCCATAGGCTGTAATTAGGTTGATATGGTTACTGTATTTACTTTGAAAATCCACCATTACTATCATCAGATGCTCGCAGGGGCTGCATACGCAAAGGACGGCTTTCAATCTGGTTAATGAAACAAATTAAGCAATTGTTAGGTGCACCACACTTGCAAAAGAAACTATAGGAAAGACACTAGGAAAAGAAAAGCCCAAGGACCTACCTTCGTAAGATTGATTTGACGCAAAGCAAAAACAGCAAGTGCCTTGAAAAGGACCCCAGGACCTTCCTCTAGTGAAAAGACTATACTTGTCTAAAGTCCAATAGCCATGTGATTAACAAAAAAAAAAAAAAAAAAATCAATTTACAAAAAAGAGGCCTACCCATAGTAAACTGAATTACCAATGTATTCAACAATTCAACAACCAAAACTTGTTAATCTTGAAAGGGCTTAACCTTGAATGGCTTATCTGTGCGGGGGATAATTGGTTCTCTTGCAAGTATTAGGAACCGAGTAACATTGTCAGAATCATCCTGTACATTTCAAATGAGTAACCACCACAGTGAGGCATAATTCATGAAAACACCAAATGCTCTCCGAGACAAACCTGAATATCCTGCGCAAGTATTTGCAGACCATATATGACTGCAGCAGCTGAGCTGGCAACAGCTCCAGTATCTTTCAATTTGTGGAAAGCAACGTGCTACAATTTGTAAAATGCATGGTCAGCTAGATTAATAAAAAAAAGTCATAATAGCTACAATTTTAATGTAAGTCCAAATTCTTCAGGAAGTCGCAACCAAAAGCAAATACATGCATATCCTGACTCGTGAGGTATACTTAGCATCAGGACTTACTGGAGAAGAAATCAGTTGTCCAACTATCTGATCAAGGGCTTACCTTTGCTGCACCAGCAGTATCATCCACGGCTTCTCTGACCAATCCCAACTTTGTTAACGTGTTCTCACACTGAGCAAGAGCCTGAAATATGACTAGTTATGGGGGAGAACCATGATAAAATATTGGATGAACAGAGAATCTAGGAGAAATGCTTTATACACCTGTGGATGGCTAAGAACCCTTTTCAGGTCTTCAATTTCAACACCATGGTTGGCCAGTAAGCAATGCCGAACGGCAAGTTTCACTTCCCCTACTATATGCAACCTGTGCCTGAGTAAAAGATCGTAGTTTCTGTGGATGCTTCCACCTAAGGAATTCTCAATTGGTAAGACTGCTCTATCCACAAGCCAGCGTTCAACAGCCTGCATTGATTTGAATTGAAAAAGAATTAAGAAGCAAAAGATTTGACATTCCTGACTGAAAATACATAGACAGTTTAACAGTTTCTCTATCAGGGACGAAACTACTAACCATACTCCTTGTGCCATCAAAATATGCACAAGTAAAAAAGCAACACAAAAAAGGGAAGAAATATAGAGCACAGAAATAATGTTGTCAAAGCTCCTTCCCTACCTTTAACAATTAACGTAAAATCTTAATCATTTTGAATGCACAATGGTCCCATATTTCAAATAATCTAAGGCTTCTAGCCAACATTTATGGCAGAATCGGAACTTCTGGTAATTTAAAGAAAAGGATAAGCAAATTTTCACTATTCTTTAAAATCACACCATCAATTACTTCTCACAAAACCATGCCCCTAAAGAAAACCGTTTTGCCTGCAGCCCAACTTAGCAAGGTCCTACTGCTTCAGGTTCATGAATTATGTGCATTACGAGAACCACATCCATAAAATTTTACAAATGGAGTATCTCTTAATAATAAATAACTGAGAGCCTGGTGATCATTTCCATAATCCAAGTCCGGCTTATTCATTAACAAATATTGCAAACAAAAATAGAACGTAAAGCAGCCGAAATTAATTGCACAATTTAATCCGACAATAAGAAAAAGATGGTGATGATAAAAATGAGTAGGTATTCACCTCAAAAGCAGTATCGAATTGTTCACAAGGCACTGCTTCGCAATTTGGATACGCTTTCTCCGCAGCTGATTCACTGTATGCTCCACGAACCCCCTGAAATTTAAACATTCAACTATGTCAAAACAATTGTCAGAATTTCATTCTAATACCAATTCCAAACTCATATTACTAGGGCCAAAAATTAGCATTATTCAAATTAATTACACATACGTACACACATAAAGACGATCCACCGAGAACCTAAACTGAAGACTCTCAAGTTCAGGCCAATATCAGTTGTTCTAATAACTAACTTTCAGGTAGGAAAAAAAAGTTCGCTACTTTCAGTGTGAATTGAATACTTGTTGCAGCTACATAGTACTACCTGATACGCAACGCGAAGGCGGGAGCCATCAGACACCGGATTGGAGAAGTGGGTCGAAGACAAAGGTCCTGAACCAAGCAACAAACGAAATATAAAAACGACACCCGATTTCCACAAAATTACAGAGCAAGGACAACAATGGCAGATCGCAAGGGGCAAAAATTGTACTCGGCAGAGTGTGGAGGTCTTTCGACACTACGTCATAGGGAAAGTCCTCCAGGGCGCTCTTTAATTCGCTAGCACCTCCAACCGGATTTCTGTGACCGCCGCCGTCGATTTTGCTGGTGTTGTCGTCTGACCGAACAGAGCCCAGGGCCAGGACGATACGACGGCGTCCGGAGCGAAATTCGAAGCTTAAAGTTGTTTTGGGGAGGTGATCGGCGTGAGAGGGTTTCGATACGACGTGTCGTGGGAGTGGGGTTGTGGCTGATCGTGCAACCGAAGATGCCGCCATGGCGCTTCGGTTGGGAAGGTTCAGACGGCGCCTGAGATATTTTAAAGACGGTTAAATGCTTTTGCTTAAAATATATATATATATTTTTATGGGCTTCGGCTTCCTAAAGCCCAAACAAAACAAACGGACTTTGTGCCCAACTTTATGCCCATACCAAATTTAGGTCCAATATTCGCCTTTATTGACCGTATTCTTTGAATCAAACCGCGCCGGTAATGGTTTTCTCGTAATATTACGGTCTAGTGGTATTTATTTTGTAAATAAAATGTCATAGATTTAAATATTATGAATGATGAGTCTAATATAAATCTAACCACTTTGGATCTAACTTAAACAAATGAATAGAAACCCAATACTGATAGTATTTGTTTTCAACTATATACTGGAGTTGAATTGTATATACTATTTTGTGTTTATGATAGGAAGCTTCTTTTGTTAAATTTATCTTGGATTTTAATGTTATACATTTCAATAGTCGTTTATCTTCAATGGGCTCCCTAAATGAGTTCTTAATTGGTATTTAGGAAGCATTTAAAAAAAATCAACTTCAATCATGCTCCATATTCACCTCCTAAGACCATCTCCAACCTTGCCTTATAACCTAAAATTTCCCCTTTTTTCCTCCCCAAAATCCACTCCAACCCAAAACCTAAACCAAACCTAAAACCTAAAACTTAAAATAAAGGCAAATTCCCCTCAGAAAACAGCCCACAAAATAAAGTGGGACCCACGAATTAATTATAAAGGCCAGTCCTTCAGCCGAGGTGGACCCTCACCCACGTGGGTGTGTCCCCCGGCGTGGCAGAAAATTTATGTAGCCAACGGCTACTTTTTTCAATCCGACGGCTGTGGCAATTGGATCGTTGGTTAATCCAACGGTCCACATTCAAATTATTTTTTTTAGTTTTATATTTATATATTTACTGAATCCAACGACTTAGATCGAATATAATCAAATCTAACGGTAAAAAAAAAGATCTAACGGTCCAAATTTAAATCCAACGGCTAAAACAATTTAAAAAAATTATTTAACTTAAAATTCAACCAAAAACTCTATAAATACCTACATATTTGTTCAAACATCCACACAAAACTCACTTTTATCCTACAATTCTTCCAATTTTTCTTTCTACCATTTCTTCTCATTTCCAAAATTTTCAAGATGGCGAAAGAGCATGTTAGAGGTCGTAATTGGACCTTTGACGAAGATATTGCTTTATGTTCAGCATGGATTTCTGTTAGTGAAGATGGTGCCGTCGGCACCAATCAAAATAGAAAGGAGTTGTGGGGTAAAATCGTTGATAAGTTCCATGAAAACTCCAACGCCGGTCGAAGGGAAGTTGGTGGTGTTTATGATCGGTGGAAGATTATCAACAAAGCGTGCACTTTGTGGAAAGGAAGCTTGGAGAGAGCCATGGTTGATATGCCTAGTGGAAGGGGCGCCTCAGAAATTGTGAGTTTCTTTGTTGATATTTTAGTTATCATGTACACAGAGGCGGATCCACAGAGGGACCTGGGAGGTCCTAGGACCCCTCGGCGATCCTAAAATGCTGCTACAAATTTTCCGGAGGACCCCTCGACAAGAACACGAGGTCTGTATCTGTGCCGCGGCTTGCAGCTTGCAACAGAGAAGAAGACAGGCTGCGCCTACGGGGAAGAAGAAAGAAAACAGGGGTTTTTAAAAAGTTGGTCCAAAACGCAGTGTTTTGGCCAATTTGTTTATTTTTTATTTTTTAAACCAAAAGACAAACGATGTCGTTTGTCAATTGCCCATGATTCCATATATGCCTTGGCCCCACATGGGCCATCTTTCCCCAGAGTCCCTTTCCTTTTCCCGTTCCGTTCCTCTGCTTTCCCCCTAATCCCCATCTTTCTTATATTCACCCAAAACCCTAATATCTAATCCCACCAAATCCCATATTATAATTACATTACTCCAATATCATACCTCCACTTATTTCAATTCTTCAAGCCACCTCTATTTGGTTCAAAATTCAAGAAATTTTTTTGGTATTCTAATTTAATTTCAATTAAATTATATTCGATATTGGTGGAGATTTTTAGTCTATTATTGATATGATTGTTGATATGTTTTATGTTTGTATACTCATTTTATAATTGAAATTTAGATGGAATTTTTGTTTATTAGTTGATTGGTATATGATTTGTGTTTTTGGTTAAATGTGTAGTTTAGAAATAAAAAAATATGGAAAGATTTTTCAAGCCAAAGCCAATAGCACCATTTACTTGTTCGGGTAGTTCGATATCAAGACAAAATGAGTGTGACATTGATTTTAATAATCTTGAGAGAGACTTGGGAAAAAGAATTCAAATGAAGGACTATCCTCCTAATATTCAAGATGAGGTCTGAAGAGCATTTTCAGACTATGAAACCTCGTCGTGGACGTTTGAATTAGGATTTTATAGCTTGTAATGTTGTTTTGCACATGATTTTTGAATGAAATGTATTATATTTAACTTTTCAATGTTATTTTTATTTATAAATTTTTTGACCTTTATTATTGGAACCCCCCCGACTCTAAAATCCTGGATCCGCCACTGCATGTACATAATATTATTTTGCAACTAATTATTTTTACGTATTTGTTGCATAGGGTGACAAAGCAATGGCAATTTACAAGACAAGAACTACACCAAAAAATCAAGCTTTTAAGTTGCATCATGCTTGGAACATCCTCAAGGATTGTCCGAGGTGGGGAACTGATGCGAATCAATAATGTGGAAGATTATTTCATAATGAAGCCCCACCCCAAAATGATGTCAATGAAGGTGTCGACCAAATGACCCCAACTTCTTCTTTGCCAAGGCCCTCGGGTAGAGATAAGCAAAAGGAAGCAAAGAGAAAAGGGAAGTCCCAAGATCCGAGTTATGCACAATTTGCTAGCGAAATGGCAAAAATGAACGAAAACCATTGCCGTCGGCAAGAAGAATCGGCCCAAAGGTTTTTGGCCATGAAGCAAGAAGCGGATAAGGAGCAAGAAAGGTACGAAACTAATTTGATAATGGAGGACCTCGACAAATACACTCCAGAGAGGAAGAGATACTTATGTGGTAAGCAAAAAGAAATTATACGAAGGAATGCCACAAGGAGTATATTTCAAGATGATGATTCATCTCAAGACTTTCACCCAAGTCCATCACCAAGTCAAGATGGTGGATATCATTATTAAGTTTATGTAGTCCATGAGTTTTCGATTGTATTAAGTTTATGTGGTTTATTAACTGTTTTTTTTTTTAAGTTTATGTGGTTTATCATGATTTTCATGTATTGATTTAGTGATTTTTCAAAATTTATCGGAATTTAAATATTTTTTGGTAAAAATATTCATAAAATTAATTTAGGATAGTCTACATAATTTTTTTTTCAAAAAAAGTTAATTTAAAAAAAAAGCCTTAATTCATTCTTTGATAATTTGGGGCTAAAATTTTAGGCCAGAAGGGTTGGAGTAGAAAAGCTGTTTCTAGGCTAAAACCTAAATTTTCTGGGCTAAATATTTTTAGGTTTTAGGTCAGGGTTGGAGATGGTCTAAGATAAGAATTCACCTGGAGGGAGCTCCTAGTGGCTCTTTATAATTAAAGGTATGTTATTTTAAAACAAACTAGCAATCGACACACACGCTCCACTTGTACAACTAAATTTATTTTTTATTTTACTACGACTTATCATAAATGAGCATGGATAACAACTAAAAAATGATAAAGACAAATAAAAAAAGGAAGAGAAAAGGTAGGAGAACGTGGGGAATGTAGAGAGAAAAAATGAGGAGAAAAGTGGGGTTTATTTATTTATTTATTTTTAATTTTTAAATAAGATATGCTATATTTATATTGTAACATCCCGTCCCGATTTTTATATATATAATCGACGATTTTACCCTCGACTTACGTTCGAGCGAGGGTGTGACGGGATTAAAATTGGATTTGGGTATCTTGAGCACTAGGCCCAAAAGAAATGGGTTGTTGATGGTTGGCTGATATTATAAACATACACACACGCACCATGCACGTACACGTGCATCCATTTCTGTTTTCTTCTCTCTCTCCCATTCTCTCGAAACCTCTCTATCTCTCCTTCCCTCACTACTTCGTACGGACACACATATACCACACCATCTCGATATGGATCGAAGCCCAGGTAAGTTCATTTATGATCATTGAGACTAGTTAAGTTCATATATGATGGTTTTAAGACGGGAAACCATCGAAACCATACCAAACCCGTAAACTAAACTTGAGGTACTGTTCATGTACTTTTATTTCAGGGCGTTTTAGGTGAAAACAAGATCACCACTCGTCTTAGAATCTTCCCACGAGTCTCGGAGTACCTCGTTTGCACGTGTTGGACGTCGGGATCGTTGGTTTCGAACTCGGCCGGTTTTGGAAGAATTTCCCAACGAATTTCCAGCCGTTTTTCAAGGTATTTGAAGCTATAGAAATGTTCTACTCTAAATTTAGAGCATGTAGGAAGAAAAATGGACGAAAAAGGATGAAAAACGAGTGAGATATAGGAGTTTGAAAACCTGCCCAGATTCCGGCCGCCGGAAAAACCAGTCCGGCGAGCTGGAGGTTGAAGACGCGAATGGGGGGCGCGTGACCCCGTGAACTCCCTGGCGCGTGGGGGCGCATGACACAGCCTAAATTTTTTCTAAAAATACCACGACGTCCGTGACGTCGTTTAGGTCGTGTTGGTATATTCATATACCAAAATTAACCTTCGTATGAGAAGTTATTTCCGTAGTTTGGTTATGTGCTTTAAACATCAAGAGCCTCACTAGCTAGAACAAAAATTATATCAAATAGAAGGGCAATCTATCATTGTTCAAAACATGTTTAAGGGAGGGTCTTGGTCTCTCGACCAAAATTGAGGTTCCACAATTACTAGAATAAGTGTAGATCCCACTTACCAAGAGTCCGTCAAGACATCTCGCCTAATAGTGTTATTAGAATGACTTTATTATTAGCATGCGAGATTTTTCTTAACAACAGTATCCATGGTCTGCAAAATCTCAATGCTTTTTTATTTTATTATGTCCTACTCCCGGTTTTTGCTCATCGTTAAATGCTTAATAATTAGTTACCTCCAATGTCTCATACAAAAAATTACTTTTAAATCACGAATTTTCATTTTACCTACAAAAAAAATATAGAAACTGATAGCATCAGGAAAAATGAAAGAATGATACAATTCATCCTCCCTTGTATTTCTTTTGTGCCTTTTGACTGTTTATTTAGCAGTATATATATATTAATTTGTGGAAAGTGCACATTCTGTGACAAGTTTCAACATAACTGGCGTGATGATTTTATTTCCCTCAACCCAATATTCGTGAAGTCTATCCTATATGAGATCATCTATTTATACATGCGTTATCCATGCTCTCACGTTCTGAATTAAATAAATAATTTTTTTTATGCGTTTGGAAAAAAAAAAACCCATAAGAAAGTTTATTTACTTAATTCAGCAAAACGAGGGAATATATGTGAGATAATATTATTCACACACTCATTTTTATTTCTTACATACTTATGTTAAATTTTTGTCATTAATTTTTTTCAATTAATTTGATCCGACAACCAAAGTATGTGAGAAATAAAAATAAATGTGTGGATAGAACTACCTTATATATGTTGTGCACTTGACTTTAATTTATATTACTTTTCATTGACATGCTTATACATGTTGGGGTGCGTTTCTTTGGCCTCATTAAATGGGACTGGACTGGACTACAGTCCCATGTTTGATAAGTGTTGAGACTAAGTTAAGTGGGACTAAAGGGAACTCGTGTGGATTAGAGGCCTCCTTAAAGGTTCTTAGCGAAACCCTCCCCAAACCATAGGACTTGCTAAGACCGGCTTCTTCCTCCTTAAAGGTGGACTTGAGATCGAGAAGGGAAGCTGAGAGAGAGATTATGTGAAGAAATTAATAATAAATTAATTTCGACAATAAACTACAGTATTATTTTCATTATCCTATTTGTTAATTCGACACTGCATCAAACGCTTCACTAAATTAGTCTAGCTTAGTCTACTCTAAACCAATCCAGCTTAGTCCCTGAAGTTAGTCTAGTCCGAGATAGTCCGGTGCAACAAACACACCCCTTGTAGTCTTCACCTTCTTTATGAAGTCGTCTAAAGAACTATATTTAATTACGTGAAAATTTCTTTAAAACTTGATGGGACAATTTTAATACTTAAAAAATGAACAGGAAAATACTAAGAAAGAATTTGAGAGACTTGGAGTAGACCGAAAAAAAATTGGGATTCTGAGCTGTAAACTTTGAGCATTTTATTATCAAATCACGTCAATTACTCTATTTAGTTTAAATTTGAGGAAAATTAAATGGAAAGTTCGATCTGAATTGACATTAACGAGTAACAACAAACTTACCCATGCACGGATTATTCAAATTTTGTTTACCGTATAAATAAAATTATACGTTACACGCATCACATTTATGATTTATGCAGTTTAGGGTTGTCATTTTTTTGTGAGGGACGGGATGAATTTGGCAATGTCAACATGCACGATGTACATGCATGCATCAAGATTGAGCTAGGATCATGAAATGCGTGTATTGAATTATACGTTATCAAAACCTCGTAAGTTCAATCAAATTTGGACTCTTGTCCGTAACATATTCCAAAACCGACCCGTTCCTTCGAGTCCGACAAAACCCCAATCCGTTACCCAATCCTCTCTCTCATGATCTCAGATTCTCGGCTCCATTCAGGCCGTGATGACGTCTACCCGTTCCGTTCTCGTGACCCGCCGCGTGACTTCCCACCGTTATTTCCACGTGCCAAATAACCAACCAAAACCTCTTCTCTACCATTAGTAGGGGTGCAACTCGGACGGGTTGAATGGGTTGGAAGGTTTACCAATCCTAATCCAACTTTTATAATTTGGGCTCGAGTTCGGGTTGGGTTTCATTCGGGTTCATTTGGGCTCAGGTTTAACTGGGTTATGGTTTACTTGAGTTGGGTTTAGGTTGCTCAACTTTTTCAATTTTAATCTTATAACAACTTAGTTTCCAAGAATTCCAAAAAAAATTAAGCCAAGTAGCATCAAAGCTAGCTAACTTTAATATCATAAATCAATCTACTATAAAGCTTTAGGATTTAGAGACTACGAATATGGATTGACTAATCAAAGCCTCTTATTCCATAAGGTTGCGTTTGTTGCACCGAACTGTCTTGGACTGGACTAGCTTCAGGGATTAAGATGGACTGGCTTAGACTAGACTAAGCTGGACTAGCTTAGACTAAACTAAGTTGGACTAGCTTAGTGAAGCGTTTGGTGTAGTATCAGACTAAGAAGTAGGATAATGAAAACAATATTGTCACTAGTTTGGTGTTTGCTCAGATTAGGACTACATTATTGTTCTATTTTAATTACTTTTTTTAATTAAAAATATTATTAAGATTAATAATATTTGATGAGAGTGAGACTCAATAAAAATACAAAAACTAAATTTTCTTGCCAACGAAAGAAACATACATGATTCAAAAGTAGCATTGTTCCAAACATCAATATAACAAAGTGCTCTCCCAATAATTGACAGAGTTCATGATGCTTTTCTTAATTATTTACCTTTCGTTTAAAGTTGTAGATTAAAGTTAAAGGTGTTAGTTTATACTTGTATTTGAGTAGAATGAAAATTGATGTGTAACAAGTTCAGTTTTTCACTTAATTGTGAAATAATTACTTGGAATTACTCTTGTATGTATAAACCAATTCAGCCCATACCATGACAATTGCATTCAATACCAAGACCACAATGATGCGGGCACAATGACAAATGGATAGTTGCGCATTGATCATTGCTACATTTGGATTCCTAGCACATAAATTGGCTTGCTCCAACTAGTTTGAAGAAAACTAGTAACAATATGTAAAAGGAAGAGAGCATTCACTAAACTTTCCACCGGGATATTTTACAAATGATAGTAAACTATAGTACAGCATTCCAAAGTAGATCCCCATAATTTACAAAATCCTAGTTAAAATTAGCCAAAATATTTCACAGTGCAAGGCTTAGTTAGAAGCCATAACCTAAGATTGTACGATTAACAAAATACATCTATGTCAAAAGGCACCACATAATAATCATCCGCTTGCTTTGTCGCTTAAAAGCCTTTGGACAAACACTTTCTTGAGTTCCGAATCTATTGACATGAACACTACCACAATTTGTGATTTTTCCAAAACAAGAGTCAATCCATCAATTTGGTCTATAGGAGAAAGACTCGTTGTTTTAAGTTCGTTAGCTATGTCACTATGATCTGCAATACCTTAAACTATAGCTTTAGTTACCATTTGCATCATTTTCCCACTTTCAACATAAAATTCTTTCAGTCCATTGATAATTGCCTCAGTTCCATCACTTGAACTTCTCGTAGCTCTTTTCCTCTTTGTTTGGCTATTTTCATATTGGTTGCTTTGTTGGCTTTGCTGGTTCCCTAGAGAAAACATCATTTTCAGCTCCAATATCACTTGCATCAACTTGATTATGACTTTGTTCCTCCATCATTTCAGCAGGGGTTTTGGCTACATTACATGTGGCTCGATCCTTTCTAAATATATATATGCAAATTTATCATACAGTGAAAAAGGTTTGCTTCTCCATCCATCGGTTTCTTTATTTTTCTAAGATCATATCGACATAACAATACTAAAATTTAGCATACTTAACAAATATAACTACAAAAATATAACTAATGTATAAATAAAATAGGATATGATTCCATGCAAATCCACTCGTGTTTATCATGTCAAGGACCAAACTATATTTTTTTTTCTTTCCATTTCTTCAACTTTGACTCAATATGTGGAGTTGCCTTTATATTTGAATTAGGACATAAAACATCGACAACTTTCGCTACTTCAATCAAAGTACCTTGTTTGAAAGCACTTGTGTCACACCATTGCCTCTGAGCAAAAAAATCTTCAAGAACATATATTAATATTTCTTCCTCAAATGTTTCTCATTTACTCCTTCTTCCTTTTGGCTCTTGAGCATCATTCAAATTATTGTCGTTATACATATGTAAGATCCCACATCGCCTAGGGGTGAGGATCCTGTAAGCCTTATATGTATATTCCCACCTCCAATTAGCACGAGGTCTTTTGGGAACTCACAGTTCTCGTGTGAGTTCCTAGAAACAAAACTGTGAGGGTGTGGTAGGGGCCTAAAACAGACAATATCATGTTATGGCAGAGTTGAGCCCGAGAAGTGGTCGAGCTTGGGGCGGGACGTGACACATACCCAAACAAAAAATATTTGAATGTACTAAAGTACAATACAAAGAATTAAATTGCATAATATCCAATCAATTTGCATACTATCCAATCAATAAATCGAAGTACATTCAATGATGAGCAATCTAATCATTTTGCTAATATCTAACATATGCATGATAAAAAGGAAAACTAAAATAGGAAAACTAAAATAAAATGTTGTCATTAACACATAAAGCTAGTTCGGTTGCTGGTTCTTAATTGCTCTCCACTCATTATACATTTCCTGAGCCATAACATTCCTCTTTGCAATCCACTGGTCAGATGTTCCAACACTACCAACATATTCACCTTATTTCGTATTTTGTCCATCTTCTATTATTGGCAAATTCTCCATTGCATCTACAGACATCTCTTGCCTAATATGATTGTGCAGTAGGTAACAAACGGTAATTACTCAATCTTGTGTCCTTATCGGATAGAAAGATGGACTCCTTAGTAACGCCCACCTTCCTTTTAGCAAGCCAAAACAACGTTCAATTACATTCCTTGCCTTAGAATGTTTCATATTAAAATATTCTTCCTTATTGGAAGGTGTTTGTCCCACCCATTCAGATAAATGATAAGGTATTCCTCTATAGGGTGCAAGGAATCCTTCACCATTTGTGTAACCATCATCTACAAGGTAATAGTAACCTAATAATAATAATAATAATAATAATAAACCCTATTAGTAATTTGCAGTTCACAAACAAAACTAGGACTTAACTTACAAATTTGAAACTAACTAACAGTTTTATTAGCTGATACCTTTAAGCCATTAGGCCTAGTAATTGCATCATGTAGCACTCTAGAGTCTGATGCATAGCCCCCTTCACATACCTGCACATTGATATTAGGTAAGTTTAATTACTGTTATGTTGAGAATGAAATGATGTGATGTGATTAGAGCTCATATACCTGCACATTGATATTAGTGCTCCCGCCCAAAGATAGGGGCATAGTCTTTCACGTGTTATTCACCTCCCGCACTGCATGCTCGCCTTGGATCCAAGTTAGGTGCACAGTCCTGTCGTATAGAACACTATAAGTGGGTTCGACTCGTAGGTGACCCGTGAATCCTTCACACAGTCTTCACGTGATTGTAGCACTAGAGTATACTTATATATTCAGTGATGATAAGTAGACCACTAGTGGTGATATTGATATGTGTGCAGGATGGATATACATGATGTGATGAGTTGATTATGAGCTATATGTGCAGCCAAGGGCTGAGTTTATTATTGATATTGATTATGAGTTTTATATACGGTCGAGGGCCAAGATGATTACCTGACATTTGATCACATCCACAGATTTATGATTGAGATTCAGTTATGATACTTTTGCATGGCATACATACTCTTTTCCAGCATGATTTTGAGAAATATATATATATACGAGTATCTACTTTGATTCTGGGAATTTATACAGGTTTTACGGAGAGGGGTTACACTTTTGAGAAAAGAATGATTTTGAAAAGATTTGTTTTGCTAACCCACTCAATTTTGTTTTTGTCGCCCCTCCAGGTTCTAAGTAGCTTGAGTGTCTTTGGTGGCTAGCGAGGATCATTCGGCAATTCTAACAGACTCCTTCTTATGTAGGGCACCCTTTGGGATTATTCGTATTTAATGATTCATGCTTGACTGCATTTGGACTTGGTACGCTCTGGTTCTGTATAAGTACTATAATCTCACTCTAGCACACTATCCCTTTTAGGTTGCTAGTGGATTGGTTTTAATTAGTTCGTATTCTAATATTAATTCTTGCTTCCGCACTGTGCACATGGTTACGTCACACTCACGTGACGGCCAGCATGCCCCACTTACGAGTCAGGGTGTCTCATTATTAAAATTTGTTGATTTGTTTTATCCCAATGTTTGACACGAACATTTTATTAACAATATCTTTAAACTAATTACGTTATGCTATTTGGACACTAAAGCGCGTGACAATGTAACTCAGCTTAGGACAACAATGGTCCAAATCAAATAACTAATATGAATTAATAAAAGAAATAAAAGAAGAAAAAATATGAATAACAGATAAATAGTGAAAATTTAGTTTTAAATAGATTTATCTTTCTTTTTCTTTTTGCACACTCTAACAAATACTTTCGACTCTTGACATTCAAAAATTGAAAACAATTTATGAGCAGTAAAAAGAAAAAAAAAAAAAAAAAAATATATATATATATATATATATATATGTATATATTTGGGTGGAATCACACATTCTTTGCTTGATAAGGGAGGAAAAGTGTGGGGCCTACGGGCAAAGCCCACTAAGGCGGCCCAGTGGGGCATGACAGATGAGGCGTAGGGACTGCAGTGTGTCACTGTGTTGTGCGGTGTACTTTCCTCGTAAACTGAAATATTCGTCTCGTAGCCGCATTATTGGTGCCACGTGTCAGAATCAAAGGGGGAGGGACATTATCCAGTGGAACCCACCTACGCCGACCATATCACTCACAGCTGTCCCTACTTGTTTCTTTGCTTCCCCAAGTCGACTCTTATCCCCCGTCCCTGGAATTTTCTAGCAACGAGCCTCTACTTTGTTCACACTTCCAACTTCCATTGCATTACTTCCAACTTCACCAAAAAAAGATTCCGTTACTTCCAAACTTTTTTCATTTATTTATACAAACTATATTTCCAAGTATTTTAGTTTATATTACAAAAAGGAATTTGAATTTTGGTACAGCACCTGCTTTAGTGAGTATAATCACGCTCACCTTTATAAAACTTGAAACTTCAATTCAAAAAGACACTTGTACAAACTAAATATAGGAGTGTGATATTTACACACTTATTTTACTTTTTACACATCATTTTAATTTTTCCTGTCGAATCGAATGAATTAAAGAAAATCAACAGATAAAAATTAAGTGAACATTAAAATTCCACACACTCTAATTATAAAGTTTCAAAACCATTAAAAATAGTTACAATCACCGTGGCTAAACCAAAATACATAATTGTGAAAAGTTGAATTTAATTAACAAATCCAATATCAATCAGCATCACAAATCATCGCTATAAAAAAACATTCCATAGCCAATCGAATTAAAAGTCTCACCATTTTAAAACTAAACCCCAAAACGTGGTCGTTGCCAATTGTTCTTCAACCAACAAAGTCTTTCTTTAAGTGAGAATGCATGCTAGATTCTTTTCTTCACACAAGATGCAATCTCCACCACCTCCTCTTCCTCCTATATTTTTACGATCTATCATTTTTGAGGCACAGTTTCCTATCCCACTTTACTTCTTTTTCTAAATTTTGCTCCCCTTCAGCATTTTCTTTGACCGTTCCATTTGACCAGTCAACTAACTTCACAGATCTTCATTTCAAAATTTAACCCCACGTTTCTTCCCTTGCCCCCACCGCAATGTTTGCATTTGAACCCCAAGAGTGCCAATGCTTGTTTGTGAATCGTATTATTCAAACTTTGCATTTGAACCCCAAGAGTGCTAATGCTCGTTTGTGAATCGTATTATTTAAACTACTGGCTAATTCGGTAGTTAGGAATGAATTTTAAGTTTGTATTTTACATAACATAGTTTGGGTTTGTTTTCTGATTCTTCTGAATTACACAATGATGATCAGGGGAAGGCTGAATTCTCCTATGAGTCTTCTAGGACCCGGGAAGAGTGAACTACCACGAGAACCCACCATCCAGTCCCTTTTTGTTTTAAAAAAAATTATATTATTCAAACTAGTTTATAAAACTTTCAAATCAGTGATTTAGATTTTATAAGTATGTACTAGTTTATAGTACGAGATGTTTAGTTTTCGGATTTCAGGTTGTTGAATTTTATTATCTCATACATTTAACAGTTATTCATTTGTCATATGTCATATACTGAAGTTTTGTAGAATTTTTTATTTAACTACATCATCAATCAATATCAAATGCAACATATTTTGCAAATTGCAACTGAAGCGGTTAAATGTATTTGTTCATTCGCAATTACGTTAAAAGTCCGATGTTTAAATTCCTTTCTCATCAAATTAATTATCCTATTCAACCCTTAATTACCTATAATTAATTCTAAAAATGGTGATCAATGTTCTTTCTTGGAATGGATTGTTGGAGCCAATTGAAGCCAAAAAATTTGTTTCATAGGATCCAAAGGTTAAATCATGGTGGTCGCAATCATTGTTTGTTTATTATATTGTTTCTGACAGATTTTAACATGCAAAATATACTTGAAATCTTGTTGGAACATTGTGTTTCCCGCTAGCACTCCAAGAATATTTTTCCACAAATGGAAAATATTTCTACACATGTAAAGATGGCTAGATACCAACCGTTAGATCATCACCTGATTGGATGATCGATCTACCATCGTAAGTGGGTTGCATGTGGATAACAAAATCGGGATAATGATGAGCTTAATTTAAATTTGTTTAATAAATCAAGCCAATTAGTTAGCTAATAATTTACATTAAGGAATGATGATCTAGCTAGACTTTAATTCTAGAGCAAGAAAGTGGATGTTAGACCGTGAAAAACGACAAAAAATTGTTTCGTTTTCATACGTAGCATCCAAACATGCTTTAGTCATATGTGATTTTGATGTCAATAAAGCTTACTATTCAAGAATATTACAAAACAGAGAAGAATTGTTTGGTGTTTCGTGAGAGTGAGAAGAACAACTTTATTTGGATCAGGTAAACCGTCCGGTTGACGCTCTAATCTAATAACATAATGTCACGTTAATTTCACTTCATATGGCATGATGATATTAAATCAAGGCAAAACTGTGATAGTGTTACAGTGTCCGGAGTCCAACTAGGTCATTGAGAACGAGGCATTGATTTCAAGAAAACAGACAAGTCTCACACACTTGACTGGGAAAAGGAAAGAAAATTAAACTCTATACTTTCATGATGAGTGTGTAATTGTTAGTACACAAACACATGTAATTAGAGGCGATATGCTGCAGAAATCAAGAACTTTCCTCAATAGAAGCAGATTTTAATTACATTTGTTTAAATTTTTGGGCTGAGCAAAAAGACAATATTTGGTTCTTGAGCTGATATTCGATCTGATCTGGGCTCGATATTGCACTTTTGCAGGCTAAAATTGTTTAACCTGACAAAGGTGCATGGATTAAGAAAAATGTTTTCTTGTTAGAGAGTTTTATATGCATCATTGATTATGTTGATTTTATTCTATGATACGGTTTCATATATTTATGTGGCACGAGTTTTATATGCATCATTGAATGTGCTTAATTAACGTGTTGTTATAAAACAACGAATTAGTAGCATTACGTATAAATTTTAATTAGGTCACATAGACAAAAATTTCGGCTTGCCAATCAACATTGGGAAAGAAAAACCAAGATGGGGTTCTATAACAATGCGTATATTTGAACAATGCCATATTCGAAAATGCTGTAATTAATATACTGGGAGAGAGCTCAAACTTGCGTGCATGGCTAACACATTGCCTTGTCCAATGAGCTTATATTTGAAATTCACGAATCAATTCTGTTTTTTTTAATTACAAGCTATTTTTATACTCTAAACTACATCAAGAGGAGTAATGTTACACTTACCACATATTTATACGATAATTTGTATTGTTGTTGAGAATGAATCACACATTGATGGGAGGAGGGATCTTGCATTGGCTTATAAGTAAGTTCGGCTACTTCATATTGCCAATTAGTTTTATGGTGGAACCTCAACTTTCTTCATGGTATCAGAGAAAGTTGTCTCACATGTGAAACCAAACGGCCATACGCACTTCACGTCAGCCGGTTATGTTGTCCACGTGTTAGGCTTGAAAATTCACCACACATGAGGAGGCGTGTTGAGAATGAATTCCACATTGAGAAGAGAGACCTTGCATGAGCTTATAACTAAGTCGGGTTACCCTCCATATTATCAATTTGTTTATGGTGGAATATGGAGTAGGTGGGCACAGCACAAAATTAAAATTTTGAGGAATTGGACCTTAGGAGGGACGGCAAAGAATTGAGGAAGGGTGAAGGAGGCTAGGGTTTTACCAGGAAGAGGAAACCTAAAACTAGTGATAAGTTCCCTCATTCCATTAAAGTGAGATTTATTTTTAACAACCATCTCTCTAATAGATCTACCAACCATGTGGGTCTCATCTTTATTAGAAAGACAGTACAAATGATGATACAAATATATGATAAGAGCATCATTTTGACATTAAGAGAGAGAATGCTTCAAATGCAAGATGTAATAAAATAAAAAGAAATATCATATTCACTTGGACAATCCACCACTCGTCAATTTCATTTTCTTGAATTCTTCTTCATTAAGTTTTAGTTCAATGCACATAATTCTACTGAATTAATGACATTAGAGCTGTATTGTGTATATTACCACAATCAAACAAATCTATGGTTGTCAAACTAGGATGCACACACATTAAGCAAAGTACAAATGAATGCGTTACAGTTAGACATAAATACACAGACAGATGCCAAACTAGCCGTAAAACAAGTACCAGTGGGTACAAAATAATGCTTGTTAATTATAGTGCTATTGCTTTACGGTTGATTACGACTTGTCACAAAATTGTTCTCAACAAAGATTGGACCACAACTTCCACAAGACCAACCGGAAAAATGCAAAATTCTAGCTACCTATTCTTTTCCTTTTTTTTTAGCTAAAAAAAACACACACACACACTCTTTAGGTAGCTATGACTCTATGAGCAATTAATTTTAGGCACCTCAGAGATTAATTTTAACTCTCGTGACAAAATTTTATGTAAAATTTATTTTAGTCATTTAAAAATATTTCTCAAATAAATCTTTAGTAATAAGACAAAAGAAAATGAAACGAAGATCCTCACTCTGTGTGTATCTGTGTCATAATCACTAGCGTTCTCTCCTGCCGGTCGGTCCCAGCCTCATCATACGGTCCATATAATAAGAACCTTCAACGAATACAACCACACTAAAAATAAATAAATAAATAAAAAGCAGGCACAGACAACCATTCACTATTACAAGATCAAATTACAAACAAAGACAAGACGTTCGAATATAATAATAATGTAGTACGAATTTGAGTAAAATTACACTTATTTCATATCAACATTACCATTTGTGTCATTTTTGACAAAAATAAGATTTATCAACTCATGTGAGTCTCACTTGCAAGAGAATCTCCCTGTACTATAATGTTTTGATTCAATAATACCGCATCATTGAGTAATTTTTCACATAAGAAAATACCAAAATACAAATAAACATATACCATATAAATCATTCGTATTAAAAAATAAAGAATAAAAAAGTGCATCATTGTTCTGTGGGGACCACCCTTCCCCACTACAATCCAAAATCACCTACCCAAAATCTCTGTTTTTCTTGGTTTTTAACAAATTTTAATTTATAATATTTGTTTTAATGTAATTTTGGTGTGTGTTTTGGAACACGAGGATTGTGCAGCAGCACACTGCAGGAAAACGAGTGATGAGTTCGAGAAGGAAGCGAGGAATTGGGGGGAGAGCGGTGGATATACGATATGTCCGTGTGACCGGCACACAAAGTAGTACACCACATGTCATTATAAAAATAGTGACATATGTTTGTTAAAAAATTAATAATTTAAAAAATAAAATTTTCTATCACTTACATAAAAAATACGTAATGTACCACTCGTGTTCCGATTATAATATAAAATTTACAGGGGTGCGGGTAGCAATAAGAAAATTGTAAATAAAAATAGTGGTAGTGGTGGTGGGGCCCTGCAAAATAGTTGCATCCACGCGAGATCGGGGCCCGCAGGAGAATGGGATGGAAGTAGCAGCTGAAGCTAGTGGGGGCTGGCGCAGCGGAGAGACTCTGAGGTTTGGTGTGGCCTCACTATATATGAAACCGTTGCAGAGCACGGAAGGTGGGACTCGAATTTTCTCAGCGCACCCACCACATACACGAAACACACACACTTTATCTGCGTGTAAGCGAACACAAAATCCAACTTCATCGATTGTCTCACTTCTTGTACGGGATCAAAACTCTATCTGTCTCTCTCTCTCACTAGATTGGTATTGATTTTGTTATATATTGGATTGGAGAGTTGGGGTGTGACTTGAGCTTCTCTATTTACCTCACCTGCATGTGCTCTCTCTCTCTCTCTCTCTCTCTCTCTCTCTCTCTCTCTAAACCAAAAACTCTTTCTTCCTCTCCCTAAAAACCAGTTTTCTTCTTGCAAATTGTGGAGTGCTTGACTGATTGCATGAACTAATGGATCCTTCAAGTGGACAACGACAACAGCAACAGGTAGGATATATCATGAGGATTCTCAGAAGCTGCTTTCCGTTTTGATGTGTTTAGTTTCCAATAATATTATAGGAAGGTAGTCTTTATTTTTATTTTATTTTAATTTCACTTAATTTTCTCTTTTAAATAAATTTAATTTACCTTGATTCTTATGAGTTGGTAGCTGATTCTGTTGGGTTTTGGGTACAATTTTCAAACAAGAAGTAGTTCTTAAATTTTCCAGAAAAAGAATTAATCTTTATTTGAGTTGTGTCTTATGTTATTCGTGAATGATGCTTCTTCTTCTTCTATGAAAAATTCAATACATAGTCGGTTTCTTTTTTTTTTCTTCTGGGTTGAATTTTCATTCTTGATCGGAATAATGATATTTTGTTTGTTTCTTTTTGGTGAAATAGTAAACTGAAAAAGCAAGCAAACATGAAATAATGCTGCTGTTAATAATTACATTCACTTCTATGACCTTCTATGAGTTCACACTCTCAATTTGGACCGCCCGAGTTTTTAAACGTGTAATTCAGATTCACAGTCTAAAACCGTCACAAGTCGTCGTCATCATACGCATTTGCCTGCACAATACATGTGAATGCAAGATATGTAACTTCAAAGCAAAGCTTAGAACATATCTATCTAGCTAGTACACAATGTCTTGACACGTATTATCCTTTAAATTCCAAATTTTCTTACTTTTTGAATTTACCCCTCGATAATTCAGGAAATGTCAGCTCATTCAGTGGACATGCTGGTCGGCTCAAAATCCCAACAGCAGCAGCAAGACAGGAAGCCGAGGCCTCAGCCAGAACAAGCTCTAAAATGTCCGAGATGTGACTCCACAAACACAAAATTCTGCTACTACAACAACTACAGCCTCTCTCAGCCTAGGTACTTCTGCAAGTCCTGCAGAAGGTACTGGACCAAAGGTGGTACCCTCAGGAATGTTCCTGTGGGTGGAGGGTGCAGGAAGAACAAGAGATCGTCTTCGGCGGCGAAGCGAGCTCAGGAGCAACCGCTCACGCCCAATTCCAACCCACTCCCAGCTCTAGGTTATGACTCAAATGACCTCACCCTTGCATTTGCTAGGCTCCAAAGGCAGCAGTCATGTGGTGGGCAGCTAGGGTTTGATGATCATAACATTCTTGGAAACCCTAATTCAGCTCCTGGGTTTCTTGATGGACTCAGGACTGGGTTTCTTGAGTCGCACAATGGTAATTTCCAGAACTTGTATAACTATGGGTTTGGGAATGGTAATGGGAATTTGGGCGAGGTGGAAGATTGTGGTGGAGGAATGGGAATCCACCACCCATTTGAAGAAGCCACCACCACCTCAACCACCACCGCAGTGACGGTTACAACAATGAAGCAAGAACTGTTCAATGCACAAAGTGAGAGCAGCAACAGAGTTTTGTGGGGTTTTCCATGGCAGATGAACGGTGGAGATCATCATGCAAACATGGTGGGGAATGGGAATCACGAGTATGATTCAGGAAGAGAGAGCTGGAACGGGATTGCTTCATCTTGGCAGCATGGACTTCTGCACACAACTCCCCTAGTTTAACAAAACCCTTGAGCAGCTAGGTTTTTTAATTAGTGTGTTGGTGATCAGCAAGAAACAAAAATTAAGAGAAAAGCATAGGTTTCAATTTAATTTGTTCACTTAATTATCAGAGACTTAAATGTCAGTTTTAGTAATATTAAGCTTGTACTAAGTTATATATCTTTTGTTTCTCCATCTACCTTTTATTGCTTGATAAACCAATGAAATCTTATATTTGTGAGAGATATTTTTTTTGTCACCATTCCATCACCTGGTGAACATTTCTTGGACCAATCAATATTTTTTAACACAAACAAAACATCTTTTAAGCAGGATACACAATTGAAATTATATTTTTTCCGCAACAGAATTCCTCTTTATTTGTTGAGAAGATAAATAATAAAAAGATTTTTTTTAAGTGGAATTTTTGTACACTCTCTAACAATTTAATATTAATTTTTATATTAACCTTATAAAAATTATGCAAAAAATATAAATTAACGGAAAAATTTTCGAAGATTACCTCATTTGTCTTGCCAAGAAACTTGCGAGGTTGCCAAAGAATCATTCATTCATTTCCGTATTCGAGAAAAGGGGAGAGAGACAGAGAGAGAGTGATGTTTCATGGATTGTGCAATCTGAACTGTCTGACTGATGTAAAAGCCAAAGTTGTTGCAGCAGTAGCAGGCTTTGGATTTGGAGTGAGTGGAGTTTTCAACATATTCTGCTATCATTACATCTTATTTTCAGGTAGATATTCTTGGAATAATTTAATCTCGGGATTATTATTAAATTACCTAGGAATAAATTGATTATTTACACTATAATTGAAACTTGATAGGGTTTGTCTTCTTCCCAAGCGATACAAACTTCAGTGAAGCATGACTGCATGAAACACTATTTTCGTACATTTTATTCTATTATTTATACCAGACCAAATCCATGTGAGGATTTGGGCGTGAAAGAATTAGTCAGCACCGCAGCAGCGTCTATTTGAAAATTTCATAGAGCAGTTGCGTGACTTGTGTCTGGTTTTTATTTTACAATTTAATGTTAATTCTTATGCTAATAATATAACACATTATACTAAAAACATAAAATAACAGAGAGTTCTATTTTTAAAAGAGTCACTAACATTTCTCTAGTTTTATAGTTTATTTATTTATTTATTTGAGAAAATTAATAGACATTTGAAAGATTGTGTGTATGCTATCCCTGTTTGTGTCTCCTTTCTAATTATTTGATTCATATTCCGTTCATTAACTCAGAAAGCAACATTGTTAATAAATAATAAAACAATAATAAAGACTAAAAGTAAAAGAGCTAGGGAACATCCAACCATCCCATGAGCCACATCCAACCCCCATTCAGCTGTCCACCTTTCCTTCAACCGCCATCACAACCACCTCCTCCTCCTCCTCCGTCTCTTCCTCTTCTTGATCATCCGTCAAACTTGAGTTTGATAATTGTGGTTTATGGGTTTCAATTTTGATAGTTTCTCAATCTAATTTCTCTCTTTTTAATTCATAAGATACATGAATAACTCATCTTCCCATTATTATCTGGGACAGGGGTGCATGGAGTATTGTTATGTGAGTGAGAAGCCGTGGTGTAGTCTACATGACAGGATTGGTGTGGTAAATTGTGGTTGTAGAAGGAATCATTGTGATACGAAAGGGTGTTGAAATGTCCCACGTTGACTATATCTATGAGAAAAAGAAGAGTTTAAAACCCCTAATCTCACTCTAACTAATATCGAGGCCTTTTGTGATAAAACCCCACACCTAACGGATTGGGCATGTGGTAATTACCAAGTTGGGAACAATATCAGTATTGGTGGAGTAGGCCGTTGGCCCATCTCCTTGATAATTCTACTGGGGGATGGAGGAGGACACTAGTGGTGGAGGTGGCTGGTGATGTTGCATGTTGACTATAATTTAAGAAGGGAAAATTTTCAATTTGTCATCTTATACAAACTGCCTTAAGTTTTCCATCCCAAATAAGTGATATGGCTTTGCACATGACTTGTTATAAGGTTTTTTCTGACATTCCAACACTTCTTTTATCTACATGATTGACCACGTTGAATTCTCAAAGATTGCAATTAGCTAAACTTCATGTTATTGAGCGTAATATACTTTTTAAGTAGTTCATTATATGCTTTTGAAACGAATGCATCATATTTTTCTACTAGCAAAAATTTCGAGGTTCGTACCATAGAGGACTTTTGAACACAGAGGTCAAAAGTCTGAAATCAATTTATTTATTCACATTTTAGTGTGTGTGTGTGTGTGTGTGTGTGTGTGTGTGTGTGTGTGTGTGTGTTTTGTACAAAAAAATGTGGATAGAGGTCAAAAGTCTAAAATAACATTGAACACAACTTATTTAGATAAAAATTTAACAGAGTATGTTGAAATAATATGAAAATGTTTAAAAATTAATATGACAAATCACTTAAAATTGTCATTCAAATATTTTTCCATTTAAAAATAGAATATGAGAAGAACCAACCACTTTAATTTAGTTTAATATGATTTGGTATGTTTGGATTGTGGCAGGATCTTGAATGACAAAGGGTCGTTATATGTGAAGGATATATGGATTGTCGAGTTAAACAAAATCATATTGTACTGAATAAAATATTAGAAAAAACAAAAACGAAATACCCTTGCTTGCTTTTGCAAGTATGAAACCAGCTTTTCCCCCAATTATATATAGGCTTCAACTAAAATATTTTTGAGAAAATAAAAACTTGAACCACCCAAGTGGGAATCGAACTTGGGGCTGGGGATAAAGAGAGACATTATGAGGAATCGAGCATACAATATAGGCAATTTTATTCTCTTTATCAACATGGATATTTTTTGTATTTTAGGATTTGGATTTCGGTATTTTTGGTAGAGATGAGATCTTCGAGGAAAAACTTTAAAGGTGAATGGTTGAATAATTAAAATACAATGTAGAGTTGGCCCCACAAAAGATTTTTCAAATAAGCTTATTTGAGGATTCCGCAACATAAGGGGATTAGGAATGGGATTGTTGCCCCAAAAAAACAAAAAAAGAAAAGAAAAAAACAAAAGGGGATTGAAATTATTGCGTAAAAATGTGAAGAGAAATGCCAAGGGAATTCTCTCAAAAGTGGAACTCTCTGCCACTTCATATTTTTAGTACAATATTTATCCCTGTATCTTTAAGTGAAAATGTCATCTGCACTCCTTCAAGTGAAATTTTTATCCCTGTATCTGGACTCCGAAAGCAATCAATAAACAAACCGTGACGAGGATACGTTAGGCAGATTGAGAGGTTTAATTAGTCCGTATAAACAAGAATGCACATGTGTTTGATTCAGTGGCAGAGCTGTTGGGCCGGAGGTTTGAGCAAGAATGTTGCATTTTGATGCCTAGATCAACGGTCAAGATGGAATTGAAAGATCTATTGCTAGTGGAAGTGGGAGCCAGATGTAAGATCACGGTCAGCAAACAAACCATTTTCTATATTCAAGACTTGATGGTCCAAAAAAATTGTCACCGACCGTTAACTTGTAGTCTAGAAGAACAAGACTCTAGGCGAAATAACAATTTTCTTGGACCATGAAGTCTAGAAGAACAAGACTCTAGGCGAAATAACAATTTTTCGAATAACAACCCCAAGTCCTTGGGAGAAGAAATCATGGTGCTGTTATTCAGAGAATGCTTTGGAAGCTAACACATCTAGGGCAAGAGGAAACCGGCAAAGAAGTTGGTTCCGAGAGACAAAGAAAAATGCTAACTAAGATACAGCGTCAAGAAACCAGCAAACTCCAGCAATACCAAAACCACAAGGTTCAACATAAAACAAACAGCATAACCAGTAAAAACATTTGCTGTGATAAAACCGCAAACTCAGAACCTGAATGGAACATTCAGACAATCAAGAGAACAAGAACGATGAACACGAACAATTCACTACGAAGGAAATGAAAATCATATTTGGCCACAGAAATTTCCATCGTTGAAACATAAGCATCCGAACATAAGAGTAAGGGAGCAAGGGAAAAGGGAAACAAAAAGTGCATAAAATGGTGACAAAATTGTCTCTAAATCAAAATGTCGAAGTAGCACAACAGATAAAACATTTTATAACAAACTTAAGATCTTGGCTTCTCCTTCTTCTCCTTAAAGAGGGCCAGAAGGGACACGCCTGAAACCTTCACGACCTTGAACCTAACTCCGGGAATATCACCAACAGCATGACCTTTACGACCAAATCCAGCAATCAGAACCTCGTCCTGCAAGCGGCCACAATAATCATTACAACCCAAAAAACTTCATTTAACATAAATGCCATATTCTGGCAACACAGATTTTCTTCACTATACTCACATTTTCCTCAATGTAGTTCAAGCAACCATCGTTTGGCACAAAGGCAGCAATCTTCTTTCCGTTCTTAATAAGTTGAACCCGAGCACACTTTCTAATGGCAGAGTTAGGCTGCTTAGCTTCAATACCACTGCATAATTAAACATCCAAATATCATAAGATCCATGTCTAAAATGGATTGGTTAAAACTTTTAATGGAAAAGGCATCTAGCTAAACTTTACTTACATTTTCTCAAGAACGATGCCCTTTGCATGGGAAGATCCAGAAAATGGTTTCTTCCACTCATTTCCAAGATGGGATTTCTTGTAAGACTTGTCAGCCCACCTTTGGTTCCTACGGTGGGTCTTCAGCTTGCGAGCTGCTCCCATTCCACGTGTCTTCCTGTAAAAATTTGGCAGCAGGGTTAAGGCATTTTTAATCTACAACAACTGAGAATCTATGACAATCACACCCAATCAAAAGCTACTTCACATGATTACTGTACAAGGCTCGATTGTTTTCTTGCAATCTAATAGCCAGTAAGTGATGGCATCCAGGCACAAATTCAAGCTCACTGAATACCAAAGTTTTTAAGACAAGTTGTAGCGGGACACAAGTACATCAAAACCCAAGTTCCATATTTTGACTGTTCGATACATCATAAAAATAAAATATTTCCGAACAAATCTTTTTTACTGTAATTTGGTCTTGACCTAAATCATCATAAAGTGTATAGAACTTCCATCTTTATTACCACCAAAACATTTCTTGGAAAAATCCCAATAAAAAGAAAGCTCTTCCTCCCAAACAAATACCACACAAAAGTATTCCAACTTATTAAACATATCCCATGAAAACATCAAGAACTTAATCGAAATCATCCTAGCAGTGTGAACATGTGCAGTCCATAATCGATCCAAACAGGTGCGTAGTAATTACCATTAAATAATACAATCTGCGTCGCAAAAGAATCAATCTTCTCCATAATCTACTTTGTCTAACTAAAAATTTCAAACTTACACAGATTTACACAGGTTTTAAGCGAGAAATTCAATCGAGAAAATAGTTTCAGAGGAAACAAACAGAGAGCGAAGAGTTCACGGAATTAAAGAAGGAAGTGGAAGCTTACCCCATGGCGACGGAACAAGAAGAGAGTAGGCGATTCGCAGGGAGAGATTTGGAGCCGCAGGAAGAAGAGCTTCAAGGTCGCTAACAGAATGAGAAACCCTAGGGGCTTATCGCGCTTTCTTTAAATATATGCCTTCTCCTTGGGCTTACAAGTTTGACATAAAATGATTTTTCACTGACAATGGGCCTTCATTAAGAACCTAAAAAGGGCCCACTATGTTGTAAACCCTCCCTACATTTTTTTTAACAAACGATATTATCTACACTAAGGAGTAGAGAATTAGGCTATAAGCTTCACAATGTGCCAGGAATAATGTTGTTCAAATTTGCGTTTGACCATAATCGAATCTAAGATCTCTCCCTTACAAGTGAAATCATATTGACTACAGCATGTGTGATTTACAGCTCCTAATTATGCACCTGAATTCGAATTCTCTTTCTTAAGCTTAGATTATGAGATATTTCAAAATAAAAAAGAAAGAAGAAAATGCGTATCTGAGGAGTCATTCTTACTAACTTTTAAGAAAGTTTAAAGGCACGTGTTAAACTGTGATTTATCTGTACAAAATGTTTTGCATCTCGGACTACCACTCCAATACCACCCTAATCATGCCTCTCGTCCCATCAAAGTTACCTTCATCCATCCCGCTGCAGATTTCCTCCACTTTTTGGGTGTGCAGATTTTTTTGTAGGAGAAATTTTTTATTGTGACGGGAATATAAGTGATACACCACGTGTTTTAATAGAAGTAGTAGAAAATTTTATATTTAAGTTATTAACTTTTTAGTATACATCATACTATTTGTATAATGGCACGTGGTGTACCACCCTATGTTAAATTGCCAAATTAACATTGACGGGACATTCAATATTTTGTTTTTTTGGTAAGTGATAGTGTTAATAGATTAAATCGTGGATGGAGATTGGTGGACATCGCACCCGTACCAAGATGCATAAGCAACATTACTTTCTGTCACTATTGAAAAAACCATCTACTTGCTAGTATTTTGGTTTAGCATAGGAATAGTCCCAATTTTATTTTATTTTTTTCCTCAATTATTTGAGAGAATCTAAGATGTCGGTGTTCCAAATTAATTTGTGGAGTGCCATATTAAAACTCGTGGCGTATCATTGGTAGGAAGTTGGGATCCTCTGTTAATTGGGCAAACTCAAATAATTACAATTAACAGAGGAACTAAGCAAAGAGAAGCTCAAAAAGGATAGAAAATAGCAGGACAACTAACCCACATATTTTACCAAGTAAATATTGTCTCACATAAAAGTAAATCTTGTCCTTAACCAATACATACAGATATTCCTTCCATCACTCATGGCAGCAACGCTAAATACTCTGATAACACATCTAAACTCGTCATTATAATACTCCTGGGTTAAAGGAAAATGAACCACAATATTTCTGCGATGCAGCCACTGCACCAGCAATGGAAGTTAAGAAGATTGCCAATTAAACAAACCAGATTAGCCGTACCCCGAAAACCATATTGCTGTCAAAAGAAACACAGAAGGGTGGTTAGAAACGAAGAGGAAGAACAATACTTGCAAGGATGAAAATGCGATGAAGTTGATGATGGATATATCAAGTTATCAACCTGCCCAGGAGCATTTTTATTTCTGTGGCTTCTTCCAAAAGACCCCAATCTTCTTCAGCATGTTCCCATTTTTCTTCTTCAGTAAATCATCATCCATATCTTCAGAGTCAGGCGAGCCAAACTTCCGGGTGACGTGATTATAGCTGCTGTCCAGTGATCCAGTTCTCTCCATCAGCTTGCCGTTATTTCCTGATGAAAGCATGGTTGCAGCTGCTTCCGCTGCCTTCCTCCACTGATTGGACTGCACCTTTAACCTTCTAAGTTCCGCCTCCATTTCTGCATTGGCTGCCTGTGCTGCCTCCAGCTGTTCCGCTACTCTTGCTACCTTCTTGCTGCTCTTGTCTGCCTCTTCCATCACAATGCCAAGCTTCACGAGAGCCTCTCGCTCTGCGCACTTTGCAGCTTCCACTTCTGCCTCTACCTCATCGTTAGCTTTACTTTGGCTTTTGTTAATTTCCAACCTCAGCGTTTCATTCTCTTCTGAAATACTCTGCAGTTCCGTTTCCTTGTCCATCAAATAAGCCTTTAAATCCGTAACATGCCCTTTTAGTTCTTTCAATTCCTTTTCCAGTTCATACTCTCTCTGGCATGACAGGCTCTTCTCAAGCTTCGAATTTAGCCCCTCATTCTCCTCTGTAATGCCTTGTAATTCAGTTTCCTTGTCCATCAGGTGGGCCTTCAACTCTTCAGCTTCAGCTTTGGTTTTCGTCAATAACGCCTCCAGTTCCCCCTCTCTCTGACTAGATGCAGATTTTATCTGCTCCACCAGTTCATGAGCACTTCTTAGCTGCACGGTGCTCTGAATTTGTTCTTCATGGTATTTGGTCTCAGCAGTTTCAAGACTAGATCTTAGCCGTGCCACTTCAGACTTCAAGTCATGAAGTTCTGCCTCAGTCTGGTTTGGCTCCATACTCTCTTGCTTTTCTCCAAATTTTTGCCGAAGCTCATTGTCACCAGCCTGATTTTGCGAAATGTTGCTGCTTGCATTAATCAGGTCAGCCTTGAGTTTGCTAACGAGTTCTTCTAGTAAATTTACACGTGCCTTTGACTGATCTAACTCTGAAGCAATGGACTTGTAAGCTTCTGTTGATTTCGTGCCATCTAACCTGAGTGCCTCCATTGTTGTTCTCGCGGATTCCAGCTGCAGTAGAGTTTTGCTAACCATTGCTTGTGCTTGAGCTTCGGAATCCTTACAGTCCTTTAATTGTGTTTTCATGTTCTCCACAAGAGAGAGTGTTTCAGCCAAGTTTTCCTTCAAGATTTGAAGCTCAGCATTTGTGGATTCTGCATGCTTTATCCGATCAGCCTCAGATGCAGCTAACGCTTCAAGCTGCACCTTAAGCCTCTCAATCTCATCAACAGCAGATGTCAAGGCAGCTGAGTCAACTGAGTGCTGCTTCTGCACAGCCTCAAGCTCGGACTGCCATGCTTGGTCTCTTTCTTGTGAAATCTTGTGGAGCTTGATTACACGAGCTTCCTCAGAAATAGAAAGCTCAGGAAGCAGCAGCTGGGATTCTTCGAGCTTTGAAGACAAGGCCAGTACTTGCTTCTTGGACTCCTCGGCATCTTGCTGAGCTTGCTTCTTGCATGATTCAGAAGATTGCAGCTCGTTCTTTGCTTTCTTCAGATCCTCTTGGAGCTGAGAAATCTGAGATTCCAACTCGGATATTCTACTTGGGTTCTTCTTCTGCGTCAAGAACAGAGATTAAATTTTTTTTTTTTTTAAATTTATCTCAAGAAAGACATAGACAATGCACTCAACACAAACATTTTTACTTGCAAATCCCACCACTGCCCAAAAAAAGTACCCAATTGAAGGTAATTTTTGGGAAAGACGGAGATAAAGAAAACTACGAGGCCAGGATAATGTGACGAATTGTGTTGGATAACTTTAAGATGGCAAAAATAAAAAAATAAAAAAATAAAATTCCACCAAGGGTTTAGAGTTTAGACTATCCACACTGTACACCCCAGTGTTTATATAGCATTCTATAGATTGTGAAAGAGCAGAAGGACTCGTGGAGTTTGTTTAAAAGTACCTCAAACAATGGACTTCTAGGCGACCGACGCTCAGTGACTTTTGGGCTTCTGTCTTTAGTTGCTCTTTTAGCTTGACTTGAAGTAGATGCAGAATCAGTAGTCTCCAATGCAGTTGGCCTGAGTTGGCGAGCAACTCGTGGGGAGACCTTTTGGGAAGGACAGACCTTTTGAGGAGGAGAGACCTTTTGAGGAGGAGAGACCCTTCGAGGCACTTCAGAGGAGCCACTTCTGATATTAAAAAATAAATAAAAATCAGTCAAATAATAGCAATCAAAATGGCAACAGGAATTCTCAGCTTCAGATCCTATAAAAGCAGTCCGGAGTTTCTGTCACTTGTCCAACAAATATACCGTCCTTATAACTTGCATTTTTTTTGGCTTCGAAACATTTTAATTCTATATTCTATCCAGTTTGACGGAAGACATGACAAAGGACCGAGCGCAATGACATTCTAGGATTCATATACCCCACTTAGTGGGAAAGGCTTTGTTGTTGTTGTTGTATTCTATCTAGTTTGAATTAGAGCAAAAACTTACATTCTATCTTTCCTTTAAAAAAATTAATCTCAAAGTTTAAGAATCCTAATTTTTGAAATGGAAAATGCCAATGTCCTTGAGTAATAATCACACATTACACGGCACAATTCACACAAACCAAGACGAAGAAAAACCACATAAACTTCGTTGCACACACTTATTCGAACTGTCAAGAAAAAATTTCCTGCAACGGCCACAGAGAATGGTGCGGAAAATTACAAAAAAATTGTGATGAGATTTATTGGCTACCAGGAAAGTTTAATTTTGAGTTTGCCAATTGATTACAAATAAATGCAACACGGTGACATGATTTCCCTTCATTAGCTAAGATGTTTAAAATAATGATACTGTTTGCATGTAATGATATATTCTTTTCACTACCAAGGGCCTTACCACAGAACTGGTCCACTACTGTCAGCGGTGGAAGCGCACGAATCGATTGGTAAATGAAATACAACTACAAGTCTGACATCTCCAGATGTAAGAACTTGAATTTATTTGAACAAAAAAGAGCAGCTGCTATGACATCGGTTTTGCAGCATTGGTGAGCATTAGTACTACTACTCTCATTAGGTTATACATAGCAATACAGAAAAGTACGCAACATTATAGAACAACATTACCTTTTGCCTCAAAAAAAAACCAAAACAACGCTGCATTCGAACAAGCAAACACTCGAACAAGCTTTTAAAGAGGAGAACAAGATGCCAATCACATAAAAGGGCAAGTGAAAGTTACCTTGCTTTAGGGGTCTGCATAATGCAACTGCCTTTTCTAGCAGCAAAAGTTGCGAACGAGGCGGAACTGATTTATGCTTCGCTACTTGAATGCCCTCGACCCACCAAGACCTGAAACAGTTGAAGCAGGATCACAAGCCGGGACGGGGGAATCCAATGTTTTAAATGTTCAAAGAAATCAATTGGTTTCATGAGGGACATGTGCTCCTTATCATTCCCACAGAATGACATTATGGCAAAGATGTGCCAACTACAAATCCAAACCAACCATTTTCTTCCAACCCAAAAAGGAAAAAGAGAAAAAAGCATCTCAAAAACCCGATTAAATGCTTGGTACCAAGTTGCAAGTGGTGGATTGCTTAAAACCGCTACGTCAGGAGTTACCCTCCTCCTCTCCTTTAGCGTAGCTTATAGTAGTAATATCGCTCGTAACTAAAAGCTAAATCTTGTACCAATTGCCTTATAGTAAGTAATATCGCTTGTAACTAAAAATCAAATCACGTACCAACTAACAAGTCCCACAGGTTTCTAATCGTGCTCATGATCCATCATTGTAAGCACTGCTAGCCAATCATGATTACAGGAATACCCCTAATCCTCGCAATGAGCATTTGTTAGTTAGTTTTGTTTCGGAACAAGGGTAGTTTCGGATGCGAGAGAAAACTAAAAAGATAGTTGCCTCCTCCAGTTCTGCCGTGAAATGAGGGGACTAGTTCGAAGTGATGAACACAAAATAGTTATCTTTTCTCAAAGGTTGTCTCTTGCGCTTTTTTTTTTTTTTTTTTTTTAACGAAACATTATTTTCTCGGAAGGCATCAATTTTTTTCCCGAGAAACAAACGAACAGAAACAGATCTAAAGACAACGTAAACCCAAGAAAATAACATAAAATGTGGAATCAGAAGCTGCAGAAAAAAGCAAGTAATGCAGCTAAACAAAACTGGAGAGGAAAAGCGAAAGTTGAAAACTTGATTGTATGGAACAACTTTCTGAGATTCGACTTTGCTTTTTCCAAGCCGGAAAAAGACAAAGCAAAGCCTGCAAATGTCGAAGCACTTGGCAAAAAAAGGAGAAGCTGCTGCATTGCGTTGTTATCACTCAGCTAAGGAGCTTCTTTTTATGCTCAGAATTCATCCGAAAAAGAAGATAAAAAGAAACATCATTACCCTTGAGACTAGAAAAATAAATTTAAAAAAAAAAAGTAAAATATGAAGATAAACAACACAAAAATCCCTGTTTGGTTGCTGAGAAAATGTGAGAAAAAAAGAAGAAGAAAGAGAACCCCATTTTTGAAAACAGAAAACCCATTAAACATCAGAAAACAAAATGCTGAAAAATGCAGTAAGAAAAGGATTTGTTCCTCTGTTTTCCCCACATTTTTCACAGCAGACAAAAGAGAGCAGATTAAATGAGAGAAAACCAAAAAACGTGAAAAATGGACTTACTTGGGTGAGCTTGTGGGAGATTATGAAGTATATTTTGATAATGCAGAGAAGTGATGAGTGTGAAAACTGTTCACTTTCTTCCCTTCTCTTTCTAGCTTTGGTGTTGCAGTTTTCGAGGCTTTCTATCTCTAAATTTTTTGATATTTTGTGCTTTGTGTGTTGGGAGATTTTGGAGAGTGGAGAGAGCGGACTGTTTACCCTGTTTTTGAGTGAGAGAGAGAGAGAGAGAGAGAGGGAGAGGGAGAGAAATGTAAAGTTACAAAAACGGAGTTGGCAGAAAAAACAGAGGACATATTTGTCGTTTCATGAGCAAACGATCATAAAACTGGATTTGATTCGAGCTTTACGTCCGAAGTTGGATATATTATCCGTCTCGAGTTTTTCAAACCTCTATGAACCATTTTGGCGTTAAAAAGAATAAATTTCTGTGTAATGATTCTATATTGTTACGTTGTATATTATTTTACGTTTTATAATATAAGTAAATAATAAAATTTAGTGTGTAATTATTTTCATGTATTTGTGATACAAGCACATGAAAAATTCTCTTTAAAGTGAAAAACAACTTTCATAACACATATACACTACACATTAACGGTATATTTTATAATAATATATCACTATAAAAAACCAAAAAGTTTATACTACCTACATGTGCATTCATGTAGTAGGTCAGAGAAATGGAACAAAAAAATCAGAGAGATGCTGTTAAAGAGGAAGAATATGAACAAGAAATTATTGTTTATTTTTAGTTGGTTCAAAATTTAAAAGGACAAAAATTACGAGATCAGAGATGTGTAAGATTCTGTTAACCAAAAAACAAAAGGGTGTATAATTGTAGTAGTTATTTTTCATTTCTTTCTTATCAGAAAGTAAGAAGATTGTGATAAAAAAATATCCTCATTTAACAACGAATACACAGGTTTGGTCACTAGGTAATGACCAAACCAAAGGATGAGTGAAAATATATGAAAAGTGAAAGAGTAGAAGGCTAATAGAGAGTTGCTAATCAAACTTTGCATGAAGTTGCTGGTTGTTGACGACTGACTGGATGTCAAAAATTGGTTTGAGCAAAGATGAAACCAATAAGGCAAAGTGTTTTCATGGTTCATCATTGGTTCGATTTGATGTGTAACGAACAACGCCAAGAAACCTTAATCCACAGGTTGCCTTTTTTTCTCAACAACAATTATTGAAGTTGATAAAGTTTTCAGATCTAGCATTGTCCATTACCAACATCACCGATGTTGTTCTCGCTTTAAGGGCGGAGACATGACGAGACCAAAATGGTCTCGGGCCTACTCTGACCTTTTCTTCACACAAAACAATCTAGACTTATCACTTTGATTTCTAAAGATTTTCATAGGATTAGGGCCCCAACCATAATATTTTCCTTTTTTTCTTCACTGGGTTCGATTTGAGATTTGTGGCTCATGTGCAATTAACTGACGCCACTGTGAGTTTTGAGAGACTCAGGCGGTCAGAGGGAGAGAGATGAAGTAGGCGAGAGAGCTAGTTTTTATTTTTTATTTTTGCTTTATCCTTTTATTTTATTCCTTGCAATAGATTAATACTATTGCTTTTGCTTTTATCTGTCCCTTCTTTCCTTCATTCTTTTGCTTAAAAGGACTTTTATTTTGAATCTGAGTCATGATACTAGGCATGAAGGTTGAGTTGAGGAAGAGGATGACAAGAATGACGTCATACCAAACCTAAATGATGGCGGTCGATAACTTAGGTCACGGAAAACCCTTATTTTCTTAAATTAGGAGAGCGTTTTAGCGTGAAACTTTTAAGCCCCTCGTGACATATAATTCTGGGCTTCGCCACTGCCTCACTTAACCACCTATGACCTATTACTAGGTGTGCAATTTTATCATAAAAACCTTGATGATACTAGAAGTAGAACTTTCACATATAAATTGTATATTATTTTTATATTTTTCGATGGGGAACTATATAAATATTACTCTCTCCTTTTCTCCTCCATTTTAGCTTTGACAAACATGCACATCAACACACATCTTATTTAAACTGTGTACTATTTGCCATAGTCCATAGGAAATTGAATTTATTGATCATCTATTTAAATGAATGTGATGTTCTTCACAATGTGATTTACATTCATTATTCAGGTTGGTTAGGTGTGTTGTTGGTGGCCACCAACTCAGTCTCTGAATGCCTTTATCTCCAATCCTCCATGCCAAGTTCTTACTAGAGTCTAGTGCCAATGTCCAAATGGTATTTTTTTTTCCTTGGCATTTATGGAAAAGTATTGCAATCCATGCCATTCTAATCAGAAAGTCATGTTGTGGTCCTAGTGGAATCGTTATGGGCAATATTGGTTTGGCCACTAGAAAGCATTTATCTGGATTTAAAATTACTTGGAATGTTGCAGGACAATTTTTTTAATGTACAAATGGAAATAGGAAGACATAGAGTACTTAGACTTAATGGAAGATTTGACGCAAAATTGAACATATATGTGTTTTAGAATTTGTACAGCTGACCCCACTTGGTGGGATAAGGCTTTATTAAAATAGAGATCTAAGAAACGATTTTACCATTACCATGACTTTTCAGGCAATTAACCATGTACTGTATTAGTGGTTCAAAACGCCACAATAACATTAAACACAATGACATTAAACCTTGTTTCATCATTCATTTTCCTGCAAATAAGATTTTAGTAAATAACCAAATGCATCTTGGGTGGTTAAAGTTGTAAACTTTTCAACTTGTTTTAATATATGAACGATTTCAATTATAAACATAAAGTTTTGTACATCGATCACGTACTGAATTGAGGAGAAACTCCTCCTCGTTTATTGAGGAGCCAAGTTAATTATAATGGTTACCACATTATTGCCAGAAAACATTTGGCATGTAACTTTGGATCAGTTGTTAAAAGTTGTGTTACAATACAACATGTTTTTTTTTTTAAAGAAAACTAATGAGAAGGACTTGAAAACTTTGAGTTTTAACGATAAGGACAAAATAAAAAGTAAAGTGAATAGTATCAGGATTGACTTTTAGTGGTTTTTTTTAAGTGAACAATATCAGGAGTTTTTTGTTAAAGTTTCTTTTTTTTAGTTGTTTTATCATGGTTATTGGCTAATTAAAATTGAATGTGATTCTTGACTCGCTACTCATTGCGTTACATGGAGATTCTTGTAGGGATTGTTCATGAAATTAGAATATCTGTCTGCTCAAATATAACATCTTGAAATCAAAACATGTTTATAGGGAAACAATTTTTTGCCTATAAATTGTTGACAGTTGGAACTGGTCATGACATTTTTCTCTTTTTCATTCTAGCATGGTAATTTAGAGACAACATATCTTGTAACTGGATGTCTATACATTTGTCTTGCCACTACTAATAGTGCGAGTGACTCTAATGTGATAGAAACAATGGTGTATAAATCTAGAAACACCAAAAAGTCGTGAATCAAAATGATACTTGGTTTAAGAAACAATGCGAGTGACTCTATCGTGACTTGTTTAATTATTTGAAATCGAAAACGTCATGAATCAAAATGATACTTGGTTTAGGACAAACCACCCATTTGATGATTTGATACCTAATTGTTTATGGATACTGATTTTCTTTTTATTTTTATTCTTTAGATGTTAGTGAACAAATGATATTTCATGAATTCAAATGATGGAAAATTATCCAACTTGTAAATGTGATTTTAAACTTGTCTCAACCTTTTAAAATACTTTAAATAACTACCTACTGTTTTAAAAATTAGACACGTCTTTGGGGCTGTACTAGTCGTCGTCGTCTTTGGAGCTATTTCTAGCATTAAATGATGAGGTACTAAAGTTGGTATGTACTAGTTCTCATATTTGGAGCTCTAATTCCTTAAATCGACTCATTTTAACCAAGTTAAGCCATAAATTTGCTTAGCTAAATTGTATCGATTTGGAGATTCAAAACTCCATAGATGCCTTGAGAGTAAAACCCTAGTTTAATAATTGTTCACATCATCACTTAACGCTAATGGACTTAACATATGTCCACTTTTCAAAACATTAAGTAGTCATTAGGAATGTTTTAAAATGTTAGGAATCACGCTAAAAAGTGAAGTAGATATCCAGATTTAACCCTAAAATAATATTCATACCTTGCATATCCATTCTTAATTAGCATGCAAATGATAAATACAAGCACTTTTTTCTCTTCATGCACGCTCTTCTTTATTTTTTATGAATAAATAAAAGAAAAGTAACGAACATGCAGATAACGTTTTATAGCAGTGGTAGAAAACATTGATGCTTATGTACCATAATGCGAATTCGATCCCTACTGATTCCCCTCCTTCTTAACAACTAACAATTTACCGTACTAATGCTGTCGTTTATTAGAGAAAAATGAAGTAAAGAAGTGCAAAATGCAGAGTCTAATTAATTTTTAATAAATAAACATGTCATTATTGGTTTGGGTCTAATTGAGAATAGGAATCAGTGGGCTGTAGCTAACAAAGAAAATCAAAAAAAATTAAGTGCAGGCTTCGGCTCCCGTTTCTCTTGTTGGGTTTTCTTTGGGTGGCCTTTCAGCCTAGCTTGAGTGCTTTCTTTACTGCTGCTGCTTACTGGTGTGTTTTCTCGGTGGGCCTTTCTATTTTCAGATATAATTAATTAGTATCGAACTTGTTATCCTTTCAAGCACAAGTACAGAAGAATAGTATTAGATTGCAATTTTTAGTGGAGTTCCTTAGGATGAGTCCTCAATAATCAAACTACTTGATAGTCCAGCTTTATATCTATTAAATTATATAAGCGAAAGTTAATATTTTCTTAATACGATATAACCGTTTATTTCTCGTACGAGTGAGTATTGAAGAAAAAATAGAGCTTGTTGACATGCTTTTGTTACATGGACATCTGTGCCTTGTCCTCTTTTGGTTTTTTACTTGACTTTTCAATGGAGTTGAATTTCCACCGACTTTCATTAGAATTCCAAACTGTCACATTATCTTATAACAATATCATATACTATTATTATGTCCTTTTGATAATCATAAGATATGCTTATTATGTATCATTTCATTTCATTTTAGTTAATATTTACATTGAATGTTACTTTTTAAATTTAAAAAATAATTAAAGTAAAGTAAAAAAATACGTGACAAATAATTAATTACATATTAAATATATACCGAAATTTAAGGAAAAAATGAACAGAGGATGTAAGCTTTGAGTGTTTGACCAACTAAGTCCACGAGAACGTTACCACCGAGGGACCGACCACGTTTTACTTTATTAGGCAGTTTCTCCTCCTTTGCATATTCCAATTGTAACGTTCATCATGGACCTACCACCTTCCTTGCATATTCCATTATCCGCTTCTCTTGCGCTACTTGTTCTCTACGTTATCACTTTTGACTCATGCAAAATTTCCCACTATTAATCATTATTCATTATTTATGAGCAAGCTCCGTTGTTTTGTCGAAGTTTTCTGGTTGTTGATACAATAGGGATCGCTTGATTTGACGACATTTTTATGCTTCTTTGTCAACAAACAAACAAAAAAAAAAAAAAAGATTTTTTTCCGCGCCATATAAAAAAAAATATTTTAATTTGAGCAATAATTATGTAATATAATCACACCTACGTATAACAACTGATCTTGTGATAGAGTTTGTGTATTACACCGTGAATGTCATATAATTGTCCTAATGTCAAACAGTCAGATTGCAATTCAAAAAAGAATGTTTTTCACACACTCATTTTTACTTCTCACACATTTTGTTAATTTTTTGTTATTTATCTTCTTCAATTCATTCTATTTGATAGTAAAAAATTGAAAATAAAAATGTGAGAAATAAAAATAAGTATATAAATAGCATTATTCTTCATAAAAAAGCATCGTAAAATCTGGTGGTCAACAATTCTTAAGGAATCAAACCCCAATCTATATAGGCTTTCCACGAGTTATATAAAGTTGCCAACTTTGGGCTTGATGAACAAGACATGCCTTAAAAAGTCATCCCCGTGTATTTTCAAATTCTTTGTTTTCTGTTTGGCTGAATAAAATATGAAGGTCATTCTCAACACTCAACAGTTAAATAAATTAATTAAGTAATATATTGCAAATCAATATCTTCACTCAATTACCACAAGCAACCCAAATAGTCAAACAGTAGATCCTCTAGTAAGCAACTTCTTTCACAGTATATTCAATTGGTACACTCTGCATTCTGCAATCAAGCATTGATTTTCCCATTTTGCTATGTCATGAGTTCCGCAAGTGTTTACTAGTCCAAACCATAGACTGATATTGTACATTTTTTTTAGAAATATTAACGAAAAATTTAAAATAATTTTAGTTTTAATAAAAAAGATAAATTAATATGTAGTAAATAGTACAAAGTAAAGGTAAAAATGTAGTTTTTCGTTAAAAGTGAACAGTACATGGAGTGTTTAGTTAAAACTTCTTCTTTTATTTTTTTTATTTTGGTTCAAAAATAAGTATCAGCTAGTGGCTTTGCAAGTAATTTACTTTTTTTTTTCAAAGGTTGAAAAGACTCACAGAGATATTTCATCCTTTACCTGGTCACCATTGGGTAATTCAAAATGTCAAGAAACGAATCCAATACGTACCGTGTGGAATATGGACTTTGAATTTATCTCAACCACTGGGTCATCCCATGGTGGTTTCACACTTGAACTACTTAGACCATCTCCAATCGATGGCTGGCCAGATGGCTCGTTTTAGCCCTCTGACCCTCCAAGATTCTTCAAGATATTAATATTTTAATGAACAGTGCAGGGCCATATTTGCCTCCGTCTCCAACCGAGGGCCAGAGGGCCAGATGGCTCGTTTTGGCCCTGTCACAAAAAACCGTCTCCAACCGAGGGCCAAACATAATTTATTATTTAAAAACTACAACTTAAATTCAAATCCAACGGCTAAGTGACGTCAGCTAGCCGTTGGATTTGAATTTTTTTTTGCTATAAATAGGGTGGATATTGGGATATAATTCACACAACTTTGAATTCAATCTATTTCAATTCAATCTCTTTCAATTCAAGTTTGCAATGAATTCCAACTTTGGATCCTCTTCAGATTCCAACTGGGGGTCCTCATCCAATTCCAAAAGAGAAGCAAAATGGGCACAAATGAGACGACAAAATGAGGAGTCTGATGAAGAAGTTCAAGTAAGGCGCAACAAACAAAACAAAGCAGTAGCCATAGTTGCGGCCATGGTGTGTCAACCAACTGAGGAACAACCTCAATGGGGTGGCTCTATTGCTGGTCGTTCTTACAAACCACGAAATAGAGCGATGGCACATGCCAATCTGATGAACAACTACTTCAACCTCAACTCGGTCTACACAGAAGAGGATTTCAGACGTCGCTTCCGGATGAGGCGCCATGTCTTCGAGTGTTTACTTCATGATGTCCAGCAGGTCAATTCGTACTTTGGAGAGAAGTGGGACAGAGCAGGCTGCCCTAGTTTCTCACCTCAGCAGAAGGTTACTGTTGCACTTCGAATGATGGCCTATGGCTCCCCAGCTGATTCGATGGATGAAACCCATGGTATGTCTGAGTCTACATGCCTTGATACTCTTCAACAATTTTGTGACACAATTGTTCAGGTTTACAAAGATGAGTACCTTCGTGAGCCAAATCAAGAAGATCTGAATCGACTCATTAACAAAGCTGAAGACCGTGGGTTTCCGGGCATGATAGGGTCATTAGACTGCATGCATTGGGATTGGAAGAATTGTCCCACTGGATGGCAAGGAAGCTTTAGCGGAAGGTCGAGAAAGCCAACTGTTGTGTTAGAGGCGGTTGCCTCATATGACACATGGATCTAGCATGCTTTCTTTGGAGTCCCTAGATCCCAAAATGACATTACAGTTCTTGGGCGTTCACCCCTCTTCAATAACTTGACAGAAACTTGACTACTACATCAACGGCCGTCAATACAATATAGGGTATTACTTGGCCGATGACATCTACCCAAAGTGGGCGACACTTGTCCAAGCAATTCCAAACCCTAGGAATGACGCAGAAAAGTTGTTTACCTTACACCAAGAGGCATACTGGAAAGATGTTGAGAGAGCTTTCGGTATTCTACAAGTACAATGGAAGATCATCAGCGAACCGGCAAGAGGGTGGAGTCGAGAAAATTTGGACTCCATCATGCTGTCTTGCATCATATTACACAATATGATAGTGGAGGATGAGCAAGATGGGTACATTGATGGAGAGTCCGATGACGACCAAGAAGATCCAAATAGGTCAAGAAGGGCTCCTGCAAAAATATATGATGGGCCTAATTTGGCTTTCAATCCAAGAGATGGTAGTTTCTCTATAAGTGAGTACATGAGGCGCTATAGAATGATACGTTCTTGTGCCACAAATAAGTACCCACAACAGGATCTTGTTGCACATCTTTGGGCCGAAAGAAGCATGGAGTAGGCGTTTAAGTTTTATGTTGTTAAATGTTTTTAAAAATGTTGTTTAAGTTTCATGTTGTTTTATGTTGGTTCATGTTGTTTTATGTTGGTTAATGTTGTTAAATGTTGTTTCATGTTGTTAAATGTTTTTTCATGTTGGTTAATATTATTTAATGTTGTTTCATGTTACTTAATTTAATTTAATGTTGTATAATGGCTTATGAAGTTATAGGAAAAAATATAATTTAAAAAAAAATATGAAATAGAAGTTATAGGAAAAAAATTAGAATTTAAAATAAAATGAAACAAATTTTATGAAATAGAAGTTATAGGAAAAAATGGAATTTTAAAAAAATATGAAACAAATTTTGTAAAATAAAAGTTATAGGAAAAAATAGAAGTTATATGAAAAATTTTGTAAATAAAAAATAATAATAAAACTGTAAAAAAAAAAAAAATTTCAAATGCAACGGCTAGCTGACAGGGCGTTGCATTTGAATTTTTTGTAAATAATTTCTGTCGGTTATAACCGACAGGAATTCTGACAGCTTAAAAAAAAATAGTCAGCCCGGGGCTGGCTGGAAGTGGCCAGCCCTCTAGCCCTCCAGCCCTCTCCGATTCTGTGGGGCCCTCCCAGATTCCACAGCCCTCTAGCCTAGCCTTCGGTTGGAGACGATTTTTGGGCTCTTTTCGGCCCTCTGGCCCTCTGGACCCTTCGGTTGGAGATGATCTTAGGTCTGATATACTTAGTTAAATGAGGCCAAATGAATTTTAGGTGAAAAGTTTCATCTCAAAAGATTTTAGTGCAATTAGTAGTGGAGACTATACTTTTATGACATGTTTACTTCTAAGATATAAATGAATAATGATGAGAAGAACTGAGTAATGTATAAAAAGAAAATTCATTGGTTGTTTCATACCTTTCAAACCTTCATTTTCAGTTGTGACAATACTTAAAATTAATAAGAGTCACAGGCGTTTTCATTTCATTAATTGCTAATAAACGTATGAATATAAACGGTATTATTTGCAATTCTATTTTCTTAAGTAAACCTGTTTTAAAAATAAATTTAAATTATATAATTTGATAACCAACAATAAAAAAATATGTGAAAATCAGCTCTCCAGCCAAACCATACCAACACCCTTACAAAGCAAGATGACAACACAAAGGTAGTTTTTTTTTTTGGGACAAAGACAACACAAAGGTATTGTATGACCAAAAAAACACAAGGGTAGTCAAGTCATTTCATACGATGTCAGATGCAATTTAATACATGTCAGCAATGCAGAGAGAGTACAGATCACATTTCTCACCCTCACTGAAAACCTAAAAACCCTTATAAAACTGAAACCAACACACGACCTCATCATAACTTCAAACTTCAGAAGTGCATTCAAAGCAGAGCTGCAGCTGATAGAAGAAGAGAAAACCAAATCTCCAAACCTTCCAAAAAGGAAAACAAAACCCAGAAAAAAAAAAGATCAAATAAATCATGAGGGCTAGTAACCACTTGATTGGACTACTAAATTTCATAACTTTCCTCCTCTCGATCCCCATCCTCGGGGGAGGAATCTGGCTGAGCAGCCGCGCCAACAACACCGACTGCCTCAAGTTCCTCCAATGGCCGCTCATCGTCATAGGGGTAGCAATCATGGTGGTTTCTCTTGCTGGGTTCGCGGGTGCGTGCTACAGGAACACCTTCCTCATGTGGGCATACCTATTCGTTATGTTCTTCATCATCGGCGCCCTCATCGGCTTCATCATCTTCGCCTACGCCGTCACAGACAAGGGCTCCGGAAGGCCGGTGACGAATAGGGCTTACTTGGACTACTACCTGCAGGACTACTCCGGCTGGCTGGAGGAGCGCGTGGCGGATAATAGCTACTGGGGGAAGATCGCCTCTTGTGTGAGGGACGCTAAAACCTGTCGAAAGATGGGGAGGACTCTGAATGGTGTGCCTGAGACTGCTGACATGTTCTACAACAGAAACCTCAATCCTATCCAGGTATCTGAATTTAGTAACTTTATTTTTTTCAACTGAATTTATTTATTTAAAAGAAAAAACTAGTATGGGATTTTAGGAACTTTATTTTTTTGGTTATGTTCATATTAGTTGGGAGATTTTTCATACAAATAATGATTTATACTAAATTTATTTAAATTACAAAGAAACGATGGAATTTGGGTCCAAAAACTAAATTAAGGTATGTAATACTTGAAGCTTTTGTCCTACCGAGTAATTATTTGATTTAGTGACACTGTTTATCAAGTTTTAACGGAGAGTAGTTGAATAAAAAATCTAGGGTTCCATTTCATGGGGCAAAATTATTTCACTTTTGATTTTTCAGTTGAAGTTGAAGATGATTAATTTGTGGGTTAGTGGTAGGGAAGTTTATGGCACATGGGCAGATACAATCTGACAACCAGGGGTGGGGTTTGAGGTTGAGTCCTCCATCTTATTATATTATATTCATACCCATTAAACATTATATATTATGGGATTTCTTGTATTTTACCAATGGAAATTTGCCTTTTGTTGGCCCTCTTTTGTTTTGTTTTGGTTTTTTATTTTCTTGATAATGAAGGAAAACCACCAACAAATAGAACAATAGTGCTCCCACCCACTGTGCTTATCCAATTGGGTAATGTTCAGGAAGTCAAATTTTAAACTAAATTTTGTAAATCAAATAATGTGGTTGTTGATGATTAGATTATAACTCAATTGTTGATTAAAGTGTTTTTTTTTTATTGGTAATACACCATTTGATTTGTAAATTTGGTTTAAAAATTTGTTTTTCCTAGCATTATTATATCTAACTATGTGACTATTGTAAGAAAACAAAACTTTTGTAGAAAAGTCGCGCTTTAAATTGATCAGTGATTGAAATGGCTCATTTTGTGATAAATATATATTTTTTTGTTTTAAATTTTTTTTCTGTAGACAAAAAAGAATAACATTGTGCTTCTAAGCTCAAATCCATCAATTAAAATTTGGATTATTAAAAATTATTGACATATTAAAGGGTTTTTTGATACCACAAAACCCCAATGGGGCGTTGACCGTAATCGAGAAATTGCGGATCTCAATAATTGTCTCTTGTTTATGTGGTGTAACTTGGAAATGATGTTTACAAGATAACAATACTTGTAGCCTTGTAGGGTTTACACTTTCATCTCAAGTTAGTTTTGGATTGCTAAGTTTTTTTTCTTTCTTCAAAACGGTATCTATTGTGCTGCGAGACTAAACAATTATAAAAAAGTACGTAAGTGTTTGCTAAAATATAATGCTAAAAGTGATTTTGGTAAAATAAAAGATGTGAGTAGAATTGTTAATATAAAAGTTTCATTAATTAGTATTTTTCACTTGCCTCCTAAAAAAACATTTTTTTGAAAAGCATGAGTAAATTACTTCTGCTTTATGCTGTTTTACACCCATAATTTCATAATAAAAGAAAACATTTTTCTTTATAAACACACACAATTTTAGCCTCAACTTAAGAAAAAAAAATTAGAGCAACCCCAAACCAGACTTTAGTAACACTCATTACAAGAGTAGAAGACATTTTAATGACCAACAGAGAACGAGATTCAAATTTGAGTTGTCTATATAATTATAAAGAGAAATATAACTAACCGAAGAGCTAGGCGGTAAAACCAACTTAAATTTAAGCAACTCTTTGGGTTTGGGATCTCTTTGTTTTTCTTTTCCTTCACGTGTTTAAAGTTACTTAGGTACTAATCACAACATGGTAGTAGTTGTCTTGTATTGTACTTCATAACATGAAGTCAATGTCCTAAAAATCTTTTTAGAAAGAACGTTCACATGTTCTCTTTTGGGAGTGTTTGGAAATTGGATGGCCTTTTTTGCTTTATCTTAACAGAATTTCTTTTAGGTGGAATGCCCTCTCTCATTTTTTGTCTGGTACACCTTAGAACAAACTTGGATTTGACCTATAGTTTTCTCCTCCTTTCCCACATCTTTTTTGGAGAGATTTTATTAGTTTTCGGGAACATCGATACACTAAGTTTAATAATACAATTGGTTGGAAATAAAAAAAAAATTCAATCAATTGTATTACTAAACTTGATGTACCGAGCCGTCTTATTGGCAAATTGAAAAATTTCTCTTTTTTGGGCTCACTTCCTTTTTTTATTTTAATTCTTCTTGTTGTCTATAGGTCCACGTTATCGGCATAAAAAATACGTCCACATTATTGGTGTAAAGAAGAAAAAGTGTCCAAGTTATTGGTGGAAAGAATTACAATGTTCCATAAATTATTGCATGCGTTTAGCATTTTCCATACTTTATTCACATGTTGGACCATGCTGATCCAATATTAAAATCACAAGGGAATAAATAAATAAATTAAACTTTTCACCCATTGCATACTATTTTCCCCAAATTCTGGATTTATACTAATTAAACCAAAATTTAAAAACAAGTGGAACTTTAGTTTAAGCAAGACACCTAATTGTATCGATATGGTGATATCTGATTTTATTTCACTTAACTATATTTCATAACAAATAAAAGATATTGGAAACTTGGAAGTCTGTTTTTAGTTGGGTGAGAAAAATATTTAAGTAAAAAAAAAGGTCTCACATTCATGGTCATGTGCTGCTCGCGTAATACATTAAATGTGAGACACTTATTTCATTCAGAGTTTTTTCCGGGGCTTGATTGTTTCTAAGATCGCTTCCAATTCTAAGATTTTTACTAGTTAACAACAATAAAGCCACCACACGAAGGATTTTTATGCAGGTGAATGGAAGTTTTTCTTCTAGTTTAGTTGTAGTCTATATAAAATATCCATAATATCCTGATATTTTTATCGAAATTTCCGTATTTTTGGATTACCGATATTTTCATCAAAATTTTCGTGTTTTTTAAATTTCTATATTTAGAAAACACCAAGGGGATTCGATCCCCTCCCATTTTACTCCTTTAACACCTTGACCACCATATCACTTATGTTTTTGTGAAAACTACACTCACAATGTTTGCCAGCTCGCTATATAATAAACTTAAATCAGTTAAATCCATCATGCAATGCATTTCCTTTCAATTTTTTGTGATAAACTAATAGATAATTGACTAAATAAACATCCTATAAAGTTTCAATAAAAATTTCTAAGTTTTTCTTACAATTTCCAAGGTTTTTTTTTTTTTTTTGGGTGTGTGTGTGTGTGTGAGTACAATGATATATTTTACACTAAGGGAAGGGAGGAGTTCGGCTAAACCATACAATGGGCAACCTAATTTGGTATCAAATTCGTCATCTACGAGATTCAAACTTAAGACCTCTCACTTACAAGTGAAGAAGAATACAACTAGACCGTAGTACTGAGTGGCTTACACTTGCTCAAATTAGATTCTATAGTTATTAGGAGAACATAGGAAAATATGAAGGAAACGTGATTGAAAATCACAGAAAACAGAAACGTTTCTTTCCTGAAGAAGATATATATGTAATATGTGTGTGTTCGCGAGAGCGTGTATTTGTATTACTATGGTGACTGAAATACCAATTTTTTCCCCCACTTGTTCTACAGTCTGGCTGCTGCAAGCCCCCTACAGAATGTGGCTATAGCTATGTGAACGAGACAACCTGGACTGCCGGAGGAGGATTGGTCGGGACCAATCCGGACTGCACGATGTGGAGCAATGACCAAGAGCAACTCTGCTATTCCTGCAACTCTTGCAAAGCTGGTGTCTTGGCCAGCATCAAGAAGAGCTGGAGGAAGGTCTCTGTGATCAACATTGTTGTGTTAATCATCCTAGTTATCTTCTATGTGATAGGTTGTGCAGCATTCCGAAACAACCGTCGGATGGACAACGATGAACCCTATGGCGAGGCGCGGATGACAAAATCACAACCAAGTGTTTTCCAACTTTAATTACAAAGGTAGAGAATTTAATACGTGGAAAAACTATGTGAAAAGTGTATGTTAAAAGGCTTTTCGGGTTGCAGTCATAGGGTTATTTGTCTTAGTCAAGTGAACATCATGAATTTGGTTTGATTTTTGATAATTTGGCTATGTGAATGATTGACACACTATAGTGTCTGTATAGACTGTATTAACCATCTACTGGAGAATATTTTTTCTTCGGTATGTGTTTACGCCAACTGCAAACACGATGCAGAAACTGGTAGTGTAGGTGCTTGATGTGGAAGTGTTGTGTTGGAATGTATTGTACTTACTCCGACGATGTGAAAAAGTGTCCACACTTAGTACAGATATATATGAAGAAAAACACAGTTTGCATTACTTTTTAGTTTGTGTGTAAATTGCACAGATGATGTTGAAACTCAGAAAATCGACTCTAAATTAAATTCCCCAGATGTGCAACACAATCGTTTAGCTTGCAACATGAACATGGAAAATGTAAAATTAGAAATATGATTCTGTTTGATCACTGACCTAGTTCCATTTTCGACTACTCTGTTGCCTGTGATTCCACATCATCTGTTGTATCTTCCTCGCGGCTTTGTTCCGGACTCCATCTTGTAACTGTGCGCTCGTCAACTGTGTAATTGGTCAAACATGACGGAGAGGCAGCATCATCACCATTTTTACTAATTGTAAGAACTAGCAATGTCTTTACAACACCTAAACAAAGCCTTGTGGTGCAATGAACATCAGACCACACCTTCAATCTCCCATTTGCTTCAGCATCTCCTTCTGATGACACAAGCACAGCATATTCAGAATGGACCAAACTCGGATGGTGACGGTAAGCAACGAAGTCCACGCCGTACTGATGTCCGGGTCTCACAACCCAATTTTTCGTTCGAAGGTGAGAATACGCCTTGTAAAAGACAGGAAAAGCTGCCTTTTGGGATTTCATGTACTGCCAAAGCTCATGATCGTCCTTCGGGTGTTTATCTTCGCCGGCTATCTTGAGGCATTTTAAAGAATAGCATAGGAAAAATGCCTCTTCCATATCCAACTGAAACCAGTGCTTATCCTCATCGGCATTGACAATCGGACGACCAAAGTAGGCACGACCGAGGAGAAGGGCTTGCTCTTCTTCTGCAGCAAGAAGTACGCTGCTCCCGCATAAGATTCCCTGAGCATCTGATTGTATTAGAGAAGACTGAAGCTGCAATACTATCATTGACATCGGATTTGCAAGCGCTTTGGCTTCTGCGCCTTTTCCTTTCCATCTAGGCCCCATTCGATACTACAGTAAGATGGAGCAAAATATATAATGACAAACACATTGAAGACCTCTAAAGGGACACCCAGAATTCAGTTTACAAGCATTGCTCAATGCATTGCACCCCCGAAAACCAACCTATTTCTGCTGCCAGCATCGGAATTCTCTCTTCTTAATTGCTATAATCAAATATAAAAAATTGAAGACACAGATTGATTCAAAGTTGGCGATATTCTACAATAATCTACGCTAAGCGGAAGAGGTAGGGTTTGAACACGGGACGTCGAAGAGGAAGGCCCTAACCAGCAATCAGCCGCTTGCAAAGTTCAAAATTTTATTGATCAAAGAAAATATTAGAAACCCACCAGTTAAGCAGAGTGACCAGAAAAGTTGTTAACTGAAAATTCTAATTCCTTAATGTTTTAATCAATTCTCGAAAAGCAGCAAAAAATAAGATGGAAAATTGATGGAAAATTGGAAAGCATGCCTTTTCGTAGACGAAGAAGAAGCTCTCCTGTGGATGTGATTGTTCAAATAGTCACACACTTGGCAGTTTATGCTCAAGATTCTGGGCGGACGCACGTTTTCGGGAAAGGGTGGGCAGCTGCCTTCCAGACGCCGGAAAGCCACTTGACCGGAACTCTGTTTGCCCACCCAGACTGACCTGAAACCTGCTTGAGACGAAGCAGGAGGCTGCGCGAGGAAGAAGAAGAAAAAATCCAAATTTTAAGCCGACGTCGTTTTAGTCCCATCCCCACTTAAATGAAACTGTTCGTTTTGGTTTTCTCCCCCTCTTCCCTTCTCCCTGTTGTTGCACTCTGTTCCAAAACTGGCAAACTCCGTACTTGTTTTGGTATTGTGTACCTTGGCGAATCACAGCCCTGAAATTACAGGGGCAAAAATGTCACGTTACTCCAAAAGTTTAAAGGAGAATCGAAACTTCATGAAATAAACCATTTCATCTTTAAGGGTGCGTTTGGTACGCGGGACGGGACAGAACAGGGTGGGACGAGGCGTTCCGTCCCGCGTTTAGTACGCCTAAAACGAGTGGGACGAGACGTTCCACGGGACAAGTTTTAGATGATTTTTGGTTCCACCTCTCCCCTGGAACGGGGTTGTTCCACGTCAGTGGTACATAAATTTTTAACATTTTAGGACAAAAATGCCCCTTGTCTTTTTCAAAATTTACAACATCCCTCCCGTCCCGTTCCGTCCTGTCTGCGTACCAAACGCACCCAAGGGCACAATGCTATCATCATAGCTAGCAAGTAACTTCAACCTAGCATCACTCATAAATGTTCATTCGGAGGGTGTTGGAGCGGAAAACTTTTTTTTGTTTTTGGAAACAGGATATAGCATTATCCGGGCAAAGATGTCAAAGCTTACAGGAAGGCTTACAGGAAGGCAAACAGCCAACAACAAATACTAGAAAAAGATAGTGCAAGGAGGATACACGAGATCGAGACACCGCACCTAATGCTAAAGTGTCCCTCATCGCACTACTAAAACAAGACTAATGGGGACAAGGAAGACCGTCATCACACAAAACATGAATAAAGGAAGATGTGGGCTTGTCGACCCAAATAAGATCACATACTTCCTTACACCGCTGCGAAGCCAAAAGATCCGCTGCCGAATTGGCTGATCTTGGAACCCAAGACCAACATCACTCTTAATTGATTATCATTTGAACTGTATTGGAATTGGAACCAGTAATGATAATGTCATCTATATAGAGAAGTAGTATGGCAATGTCATTCTCACACTATTTGACAAATAAACTAGAATATGATGTTGAAGATTTAAATCCCATTGCAGGTAGATAGCTTGTGAACTTAGAGTTCCAAGCTCTTAGAGCTTGTTTAAGCTCATAGAGAGATTTCATCAGTTTGCAGACATGTGTTGGCTTAGTTATATCCACAAATCCTTGAGGTTGTTTCATGTATATATCTTCTTGCAATTCACCATGCAGGAATGTATTCTTGATATCAAGTTGTCTCAAATCCCAATGGTTAATAACAGCCAATGTAAGTACAATTCGAATTGTAGTATGTCTCACCATTGGACTAAAGGTTTCAAAATAATCAACACCTTGCTCCCGGGAAAAACCTTGTGCCACCAGTCTTGCTTTGTACCTTGAGACTGTGCCATCTGGATTTTTTTAGATTTTGTATACCCATTTGCTGCCAATAATAGACCTATCACTAAGTGGTGGCACTAATTCCAAAGTTCCTTGAGCCCTAAGAGAGTCATACTCTTCTGGCATTGCACTTTGCCATTGTGGCATTGTAGCAGCTTTTCTGAATGTTGGTGGTTCAACAGCATCACTGTTAACAACCAAAAAGGAAAACCTCCACCAAAGTATGTGTCGTCAGCTAATTGAAGTGACTGAAGTTCAGGCAATGTAGCTAAATATCCCTTATAAACTCCTCTATGGTATTGTACCATTTTTCAACCTAGTGACCATTGGATGAATAGAAACATTACTTGATTCACCAAGAGTAGATGATATGGAAGATGAAAAAGGTAGAATTACCTCAAGTTGTGTATCATTATGGATAAGCAACATTTGTGATACATCCTGAAATCTGGGAGTGATGTGATAAGGATCTTGAGTTGACGAAGCACCTTGTGATAGTGATAAATGTTCTGAACTAGATGCTAAATCCAATGAGTTCAATCTACCAACAGAATGAGAATTATTTTTAGACAAAGACAGTGAAATATCATGTGCAACCTCACCATGATTATCTCTTTGAATACCTGGAACTTCTGTAACATTATGAATAGGAACTTGAATCACAATAGGTCTCTGATTTGTAGATGTAAAATGTGAATCTTTACTGAACTTGGTGTTAACCAGAACTCTATATGGAAACATTGATTCATCATGAATGACATGCCTTGATAGAATCATTTTTCTTGTTTCAATATTGTAACATATAACTCCCTTATACCCCAAAGCATAACCAAGGAAAACACACAGAACAGACGTTACTTGTAGCTTATTTGCATTATAGGGCCTGAGAAATGGATACACAGCTATCCCAAACACTTTTAAATTCTGAATATCAGGGATCTTACCAAACAACATCTGTTATGAAGATTGCATTTGTAACACTTTACTTGGCATTCTATTAATAAAAAAAGTTACATATGAACAACCATGAAACCAGAAAGATGGATCCAAGTTTGCTTCAGACATTAAAGTTAATGTAGTCTCTATCAAATGTCTATGTTTCCTCTCAGAAATGCCATTCTGTTGAGGAGTATATGGACATGATATTCTATGAACAATCCCTTTTGATTCCAAAAAGTTGACAAACACTTTACTTATATACTCTCCTCCTCCATCAGTTTGCAAACACTTAATCTCAGTGTTGAATTGATTTAATACAAAAGCATGGAACTTTATAAATGCAGAGACTGCTTCAGATTTGTTAACCAAAGGAAATATCCACAAGAACCTTGAATAATCATCAATAAAACTGATGTAATATCTATATCCTTCAATTGATATCTTTGGAGAAGGCCCCCGTACATCTGAATGTACTCTTTCAAACATAAAGGTAGCACTACTTTGTTTTACAGGAGAAGATTGCCTACACATTTTACTTGAAATAAATGAAGTACATATGGACTGAGAATGATCTATACTAACTGGTGCTTTTGCTGCTTTCAACATAGCTGTCAATACTTCTTCAGAAGGATAGCATAGCCTCTTCTGCTAGATTGCAATCTTTATCTTCTTTCCTATAAAGCCAACTTTCACATCTTTTATCTTCTCATTCGCAGAAAACGATCTTGAAAACACTGTCACATGTATTGTAAAAAGATCCTCATCACTCATTCATTGGTAGAGTATCACATTGGTTGCCTTGTCCTGTATGAAAAACACATTATCATCACATATAAACTAGCAGCCATTATCATAGCACAATTTCTTAACTGACAAAAGATTAACAGTGATACATGGTACATGTAAAACATTCTTCAAGAATAAGCAATGATCTTGAGTAAAAAGTTTAGTAGTACCAATATGTTTCACATCCAAACCTTGACCATTTCCAATAATTATCTTCTCATCACCATTGTATGTAGTGACTTGATTCATATTATTGACATTTGTTATCATATGATGTGTAGCACTAGTATCTAGGACCCTTGTATCAGTAGCAGAAAACCCATGTGGTGGAGACTCATTTGGTTCTTGAGAATAACTCTATGAACTTTGTGCAGACATGGCAGTGAGTGTTGGAGGTGGTGGAGCCCCTTGATAGGCATAATTGTTCTTATGAAAACAGTCCAATGCGTCGAGCCCTAAATCAGTAACACCTCACTTTGCCGAGAAGGCTAATAAGATGACCTCTACCCACAAGGATTCGAAAATCCCTGTTGACCGAGACTTGGATAGATAATCAGTCGCCTTGACGCAGTGCTATTTATCCAAACTGAAGATGCTCCGAGGTCGGCTGATTTTACGGCGATAGTGTTGTTTATCAAAACTAAAGATATCATTGGTTGCCTTCACAGTGCTGCTTATCCAAACTGAAGATGTGTTGGCGGAAAAAGAAAATAAAAATCCCAATGTTGTTGAGAGGTTTCGCATATAGCAAGAGTTTGTGCAGGGAAAATTTGTGTGTTGAATTGGAGATCCCCCGAATGGTGCCCTCACCCCTCTATTTATAGCAGCAAATTCCCCTGTGATTGAATTAGAACTCCACCTGGATTAGGACTCCTTACTCTAATCCAGCCTTATCTCGGCCACTCCTACTCCCATCAGGACTTTGAACCTAGCCCTCTATCTAGCCACGTTCCTCCATGTCTTCGTATCCCAGTCTCACCGAGACTCCTTACTGCCCCAAGATTCTACTTCCCCAATCATCTATCTCATAATAGGACTTCGCCCTCCTCATCTTTATCCGGAAGACTCCCTTTCCTAAAAGGACTTGGCCGACCTGAAATAGCCAACCCACAAACCGAATATCTCACAACATCTTTCAAACTAGGCATCTGGGTCGAGAAACCCTCCACACTCGACCCAAACCATTCTATACTACTTTCTTAGGCTGCAAGTTATCCTTGCAGGATACTAGTCGCAGCTAGTTCTGTATTGGCTTATCGATGGTGAATGGGAATTGGAACACTCCTGGTTTTTATCAGAAGAAGACTAAGAGTTAAGTGAGAATGTAGGCTATAGAGTAAACTGCTTTGGTTTGTTCACTTGTCTCTAAAAAAGACAACAAAATGTAAATTCAGATATGTTTTCATTTTTGTTGAATTGTTCCAAACTTTGAAGGGTAAAACAAGAACAGATAAAACTACTTCTGGTTCTCTATTTGATGCCAATGAATCAAGATATTACTATCTTTCTTTTCTTTTGTTTTTGTTTTTGTTTTGAAAAGAAAGAGTACGATATTTATTAAAGTAGTGAATGAATAAGTACACAAGAGGATATGGTGCCTTCATTGGGCCTCGATAAAAATCTTGACAGAGATGCATATGAAAAAAAGGATAGAGGTGATGTTTAGGATATTCTCGTTATTTCTTGCGACTAGTGTACCAGAAGCCATTTACTCCACCAACACCTACACCTTAAGCTAGATGAAAGTAGACGTAGGTGGCAAATCGTTAGTTTTGTGCCAATTACCACGTTAGACGTGAGCTTTGGGTGGTTATGTTTGGGTAGTATTTTTGCAATTTTTCTATTTCCTTCTATATTTAGTCTGAGTGAGTTAGTGTGTAATCATACATTCATCCACAGTGGCGGAGCTGGCTTAAAGAATCTGGAAAGATAGCGGTGCAAACGTTGAGTTGTTCATTCGAAAACACATTGATTTTACTTTGCATTTGTTTGCTCTCAATTTTTGGCTTTGGTGTATTTTCTAACTCTAATACCATTACCTTACTGTATCTTAGCTAATTGGACACCAAACTTTCCACTTCGTTAGGAAGTTCTACATTCATATTTCATAAACGACAATTGTTGAATAAAATGTTAAAACACTCAACCTTAATTAGCTTAGGTCCTCTTTTTCTTCAAATGCTTTCTTTTTAATAGATGAGCAAAATTGCAAATCAAAAGAAAAATATTGAATTGAAGCTTGAGGATGAAATAGTCATCTCACCTTAAAGGGACAATACTGTCATCATAATGAACAAGTAACTTCAACCGAATATCATTAGGAAGTATCGATTCTGGAAAAACACTTTCACTTCTAAAACTTCTACTCTTCAAATTGTAAAAAAGCACCCTCGCTTCTGACGAATCTTGCCGGAGTAATCTCGATGAATGGAGGAGGAGCTCGCTGGTGTGAATTGTATAGAAAGGAACAGGGTACCCTAACTCCCCCCAACTAAACGGAAAGGTGATAGTTTCCTTAAACCACACTTGGTTTTGGTAGTCCTTCAAAATCCATAAGTCCATTGTATTCATCTGCCTCAACTGTTTGTCACCTATTAGAGCCAAACACCCTTCCATTTCAAATATGTTCCCAATCTTATCGTCAATACCATGAATTCTGTAATCGTAGTCTTCAGGGAGTGGGATGGCTCTGAATCTCTCATCTTTAAGGTCGAAAACTACGATAATATTTTGTGTTGAGTCATGCATCCAGTGTATGGCTCCATGGACGCACACACTTCTCCTTTCAAACTGGCACTTCAGCGGATCAAATGGGAGATCGTTAATGTCTGCCTCTATCCGTCTGCATGAACTTGTTACCTAGTTTGAAAATCTTGACCATGAAACTCATGTCCCTTGTCGAATTTAGAGGCTGAAACCTTTTCACTTGAAGGACCTTATACGCGTTCGTGTGAGAACTGAACCCAAAGTAGTGCATAACACGGATGGTGCGATAGGCAGGTGAATCATGAGGAAGAACTATACATTATCGGGTGCACTGATTGAATATTCGAACAGGATGGTTGTGATCGGTTTGATTGGGAAACAAGGAGTCAGAAAGGTAAAGACAGACTAAGCCGTTGATACTCAGTGCTTCGTAAAGACGTTCAACATTCTTGCCCGGCGGTGTTGGAAGTTTTAGAAGGTGGGTGACAAGAGTTGGACTTCCTTCTTGGTTGATTTTTACGGAAAAAAAGTGTTGCTGCCTTGCAGATTCGTCCCAGGTGGTGAGTAGGAGGTGACTGACTGTGCTTGTTGAGGTAGAATTTTCGATGGGCATTGACAAAGGAAGGGTTGCGGATGAGAGATGACCAAGACTTGCATACGGATTTGAAGCGCATCAGAGACTTCGCGGACATCCTCGAAAGTATCTGAAAGCCAATAATTTCGCTCGGGAGCTCTGAATCCGATTCCATGAATCTCTAGAACAGCCGTCGTCCCTCCCACTCCTGCTCGACACCGACCACCACTGCACCAACGATTATCCCTCTCCTCCTTTCAGATCTTACACACGATTAACTCCGATGATTAAATAGTAAAATAAACTTAAAAAATAACCCAGAAATTAATTTAATTGACGGAAATGCTTAGGATGATAAAAGGACCGATGATTTCTCCGGTATCAGGAATGATGATTCTCATAAGCAAGGAATTCACCAAATTAACACCCAATAAATTAATAAGATGCCAACCAATCTTATTTGCACGACACAAAGAAATTCATCAAATTCAATTACAAAACCCTAATTTAAAACCCAATAAACAAACCATTTATTTATTTAATTTTATACCTCAACAAATTTGTCCATCCTCGAAGGTGTGGTCGGAGAAGTTGACGCTCGAAGATCCAGTGAAGTTGAGATGAGGGAGGATGAGCAGCAGAGAAAATGAGGGAGATGGGAGAGAGTGAATGTAGGAGAGATTATAAATAAAAAAAGGCTTATTATATTGAAACTACAGATATGGTTGAATACACCCACATACTTAATACATTCCATATTTATTTATTTTTAAATTAAAATATATCTTAATACACCTCATTTACTTTCTTATAATGCCCTCACACCCCACAATCTCAGTATATACCTTATATTTTCTATCAGTAATCCTTTTTTATTGCTTTTATAATACTCAATCATGCAGAAAATTAATCATGCTAAGGTATTGATTCTTGCTGTTTCATTTCAATTTTTTTACAGAATCTTATGAAATAAAAAATGTTCAATATGCGTTCCTCCAAAAACCTAACTGAAGTTCCAAATCTAAAAACTTGGGCATATAAATCTTTTTTACTGTAAAAGTTTGGTTGAAGTTTCTTCATATTTTCAATATCTTCACAAGTTTACTTTTCTTAAATTTGGAGGGTGCACGAGTCTCAAGTATCTTCCGAAGATGCCAGGCAACATTGAATTCTTAAGTTTACGTGGCAGTGGTATAAAAGAGTTGCCTTCATCAGTTTGGTCTCACCAAAAAATTTCTTCTTTGGATATTGGAGATTGCAAAGACCTTAAGAAACTTCCAAACAACAGTTGTAAGTTGAAGGTCTCTAGTTATTTAAGTCTAGACTACTGCTTATCTCTTGATGAGTTTTCTGAGCTTTCCAGGAATATAAGTGTATTAGATTTGACATGGACATCAATAGAAGTATTGCCCATATCATCAATGAAGCGTCTTGTTAGTCTCATTGCAATTAAACTGAATGATTGCAAAAGAATCAATACTGTGATATCACTATCAATATTTTGGCGACTGAAATTACTAAAACAATGAAAATACGAAGCCTTACCTCATGTAAAGTTTTCGAAATGTTGATTTCGTGTTTCATTCATCAAGAATAATTTTTCCAATTAAAGTGTTGGTAGTTTCATTAATTCTACAATAGAGGATGAGAGTGGTTGTGACGACCTGTCCCGACATATTTAATTATTAATTGTGAAATGACGGAATTACCCCTTCGGGGATTATGTACATGTGCATGTGTGTTGTGTGAGGACCAATAATTGGTGGCCCTCAATTATTGGAGCCTTAGACATTATTGTGTTAGATAGCTTGGACACACACACACATCTCCCTTACTCACCCTCACCGACACACTCTCTCTCTCTAGCCAATTACACTCAAACTCTTTCTCTTTCTCTCTCTCTCTCTCTCTCTCTCTCTCTCTCTCTCTCTCTCTTTCACTCGAAAACACTCTCTCTTTCTCATCCTTTGGTACGGACACACCACAAAATCCTTCAAAACCTCGTAGATCGAAGAAACAAAATACATATTCATGCTCGTGAGGTCCATACGAACTCAACCATACCATTTTCAGGTAAGAACTACAACGATTTCACGTCCAAAACTCAAGGTTCATAATTGGCACTATTCATCAACTTCTTGTGGGTTGATTTTTAGGAAAATCCAAGATCACAGCGAGTTTTAGGAGGTCCCAAGGAGACTCGGAGGGGTTTGTTGGAAGTGTTTGGACGTCGGGATCACGTACATCGGAGTTGGCCAGTTTTGGAGTTTGTCCCCGAGGAAATTTAAGACCTTTTTCAAGGTTTTTGAAGGTATATTTATGTTCTACACTTAATTTAGAGCACATAGGAAGAAAAATGGGTCAAAAAGGATGAAAAATGAGCAAGATATGAAGCTTAGAAAATTTCCCAGTTTTTCGGCGAAACCAGTAGCCGGAGAAGGAGACGGAGAGGGAATATTCCGTCAAAACTGACGGAATATTCTAACGGCGTTAACTGACGCCGTTAATTGACACCGTTACTGACGCCATTAACTTTAATGGAATATTCCAGGAATATGCCTGACGGCGTTGACTGACGCCGTCAGTGTGCCAGACGCGTGGGGCCGTGCCTTCGCCGGCGCGTGGGGTCGAGAAAAATTATTTAAAAAATATGGGGATGTTTGTGACGACGAGTAGGTCACATTGGTATATCCAAATACCAAAATTAAGCTATGTATGAGAAGTTATTTCCGTAGTTACGTATATGTACTTAAATGACGTATTTTTAGTAATTTCTCATATAGGTGAGACGTATTCAGAGGACGACCGTAGCCAGGCTCGATACGGGGCTACGACCCAGCGACTTACCAGTGAGTGGGCAGCTATTATTTTCCGTATAACCTATATATATATAATGATTTTCCCAGAATCACATTTTAAATGAAAAATACGTTTTATCGACTTGCATATAACTTGATTTGATGCATGAGTATTCATATATACATTTCATGCATATGTTGGTGCCGAGGACGCCAGGTAGGTACATGCATAGTTGAGAACGAACAGTTGATACAGTTGAGATATGATGAGATGTGATATGATATGTTAGCTCATAAACCTGCACATATTGTTAGTGCTCACGCCCAAAGATAGGGGCTCAGTCTTTCACGTGTCGTTCACCTCCCGCACCGCATGCTCGCCTTGGATCTAAGTTAGGTGCATAGTCTTGTCGTATAGACCACTTTTGAGTGGGTACGACATGTAGGTGACATGCGTTCATTCGCACAGTCTTCACGTGATTGTAGCACTAGAGCATTTATTATTGATACAGTGATGATGATGATGATATGATGAGATATTGATGTATGTGCAGAGTATATATGATTATGAGATTGAGACGTTATGAGCTATATTTACAGCCGATGGCTGAGATGATATCTAGTAGTGATACGATTGTTGAAATGCATAGCATGTCATTATTTATGAGATTCAGATGGCATTGAAATGCATTGCACGACATATATTGAGATACTTTGAAAACGTTTTATGCTGAGAAAAGCTGTGATATATATGTACATATTATTTTCTGGGAAACTATACATGTTTTACGGAGAGGGGCTAGACTTTTGAGAAAAGAATGATTTTGAAAAGATTTGTTTTTACTGACCTACTCCCTTTTGTTTTTCGCCCCTCCAGGTTCTAGATAGCTTGAATTCCTGAGTTTGGCAAATCGAGGATCTTCCGGCATTTCTGACAGATTCGATATATGTAGGGCACCGTTGGTGTAATTGAACTTTTTTATTTCATGCTTGACTGCACTGACCTAGTACGCTCTGGATATGTATAAGTATTGTAATATCTCTAGCACACTATCTTATCTAGGTTGCTAGAATTCGATTTTTAATTAATTCGTACTATGTTATCGATCATTGCTTCCGCACAGCGCACTTGGCTACGTCACACTCACGTGACGGCTAGCATGCCCTACTTTCGGGCACGGGTGTGTCAGTGGTTTTGTGAGTTGAAGAAGATAAATAAACATGGGATATACATGTGAAAAGTAATTTAGATTTTTATTTTATATAAAACCTTAGAAGGTCGAAATTGTCATTACATATTAGATATGTAAGTCATTTAATATTAAATTTTAATGAGGGGTGTATTTAACAGATTATGGGGTGCTAATAAAAAAAATCATAAAAAATTATAAAAGAAAAAAATTAAATTAGTATAACATTTAATATTATACAATTTTTAGTCATTTAACATCTACATAGCAGTTTATATAAAAGTTACCAAACACTTGAATATTGCTTTTTTTGTTAAAGCACTTAAAAAAAAAGGTTTGCCAAACACTTAACTGTTTTATTTTACAGCTGTTTATCCTCATAGCACAGGACAAACAGTTTTTAAAAAAAACACAACAATACCAAACTAGCTCGAAATATCATTGCTAAAACAATTCTCACCTATATCATATAGTAAGGGCACAATGCAACTAATTATGCAGCTTAAACATGTTTAGACTTTAAAGGTTAAAGAAATTGGTAAACTTTTCACTCCACCAGCTAAAATTTAACTGGTATTGCTGGACTTGCGCAAATTTAGAACTCAAAAATGCTCTACTACAAGAATTATATGCTTCCATGCTTAAATCGAATTTAAGAACTTTAAGGATGAGAGAAACCGAGAAATTTAAATTTATAAAGAGACAACCTAACAAATAATGGACTCCAAACTACAAAATTGAAAAATACTTGCAACGCAAATTGCTCCTCATCATAACTCTCATCTTATTAAGAGGTTCAAAGAGAGATCATTAAGGTCTACCTCTATGTGCCTCCATAAACTTGTCCCCATTTTAAATATCTTGAAAATAAAATGCACATCTCCCACAGTAGGGATAAGCTTTTTTACTTGGAGAACTTTATACTCATTTGTAAAAGTGAGGTGACCGAACTGTTGATACACTGTGCAGTGTAGAGATGTTTGTCCCAGGCCGTGAGAAGGATGTGAGTGTGATTGTTGAAGCCCAAGTGGTGATGAGTGTCAATAAAGGAGGGGTTGCGGGTGAGAGATGGCAGCCTTGCGAGTATCTCGAAGCATGTAATTTGGCTGGGGATGAGCTCTGGACCGCTTGACGATTCCATTTATATTGTGAAGAAAGTTGAGGTTTCACTATAAAACCAATTGACAATATGAGAAATAACCCAATCTTTTATAAGTTCTTACAAGATTTCTCCTTTCACCAATGTGTGACTCTTTAATTACTTTTACATTCTCACATATTGATCTATATTATATACTACTTTCTTAGGATGCAAGTTATCCTCACAGGTTACTAGTCGCAGCTAGTTCTGTATCGGCATATCGATGGTGAATGGGAATTGGAACACTCCTGGGTTTTATCAGAAGAAGACTAAGAGTTAAGTGAGAATGTAGGCTATAGATTAAACTGCTTTGGTTTGTTCGCTTGTCTCTAAAAAAGACAACAAAATGTAACTTCTGCTATGTTTTCATTTTTGTTGAATTGTTCCAAACTTTGAAGGGTAAAACAAGAACAGATAAAACTACTTCTGGTTCTCTATTTGATGCTAATGAATCAAGATATTACTATTTTTATTTCCTTTTGTTTTTGTTTTGAAAAGAAAGAGTACAATATTTATTAAAGTAGTGAATGAATAAGTACACAGAAGGATATGATGCCTTTATATGGGCCTCGATAAAACCCTTGACAGGGATGCATATGAAAAAAAGGATAGAGGTGATGTTTAGGATATTCTCGTTATTTCTTGCGACTAGAGTATCAGAAGCCGTTTACTCCACCAACACCTACACCTTAAGCTAGATGAAAGTAGACGTAGGTGGCAAATCATTAGTTTTGTACCAATTAACTTTGGGTGGTTATGTTCGGGTAGTATTTTTGCAATTTTTCTATTTCCTTCTATATTTAGTTTGAGTGAGGTAGTGTGTAATCATACATTCATCCATAGCGGCAGAGCTGGCTTAAAGAATCTGGAAAGACAGCGGTGCAAACGTTGAGTTGTTCATTTGAAAACACAGTGATTTTACTTTGCATTTGTTTGCTCTCAAATTTTGGCTTTGGTCTACTTTCTAACTCTAATACCATTACCTTATTGTATATTAGCTAATTGGACACCAAAGCTTCCACTTCGTTGGGAAGTTCTACATTCATATTTCATAAACGACAATTGTTGAATAAAATGTCAAAACACTGAACCTTAATTAGCTTAGGTCCTCTTTTTCTTCAAATGCATTCTTTTTAACAGATGAACAAAATTGCAACTCAAAAGAAAAATATTGAATTGAAGCTTGAGGATGAAATAGTCATCTCACCTTAAAGGGACAATACTGTCATCATAATGGGCAAGTAACTTCAACCGAATATCATTAGCAAGTATCGATTCTGGAAAAACACTTTCACTTCTAAAACTTCTACTCTTCAAATTGTAAAAAAGCACCCTCGCTTCTGACGAATCTTGCCGGAGTAATCTCGATGACTGAAGGAGGAGGAGCTTGCTGGTGTGAATTGTATAGAAAGGAACAGGGTACCCTAACTCCCCCCAACTAAACGGAAAGGTGATAGTTTCCTTAAACCACACCTGGTTTTGGTAGTACTTCAAAATCCATAAGTCCATTGTATTCATCTGCCTCAACTGTTTGTCACCTATTAGAGCCAAACACCCTTCCATTTCAAATATGTTCCCAAGCTTATCATCAATACCATGAATTCTGTAATCGTAGTCTTCAGGGAGTGGGATGGCTCTGAATCTCTCATCTTTAAGGTCGAAAACCGCGATAATATTTTGTGTTGAGTCATGCATCCAGTGTATGGCTCCATGGACGCACACACTTCTCCTTTCAAACTGGCACTTCAGCGGATCAAATGGGAGATCGTTAATGTCTGCCTCTATCCGTCTCCATGAACTTGTACCTAGTTTGAAAATCTTGACCATGAAACTCATGTCCCTTGTCGAATTTAGAGGCTGAAACCTTTTCACTTGAAGGACCTTATACTCGTTCATGTGAGAACTGAACCCAAAGTGGTGCGTAACACGGATGGTGCGATAGGCAGGTGAATCATGAGGAAGAACTATACACTCTCGGGTGCACGGATTGAATATTCGAACAAGATGGTTGTGATCGGTTTGATTGGGAAATAAGGAGTTAGAAAGGTAAAGACAGACTAAGCCGTTGATACTCAGTGCCTCGAAGAGACGTTCAACATTCTTGCCTGGAGGTGTTGGAAGTTTTAGAAGGTGAGTGACAAGAGTTGGACTTCCTTCTTGGTTGATTTTTACGGAAAAGAAGTGTTGCTGCCTTGCAGATTCGTCCCAAGTGGTGAGGAGGAGGTGACTGTGCTTGTTGCGGTAGAATTTTCGATGGGCATTGACAAAGGAAGGGTTGTGGATGAGAGATGACCAAGACTTGCATACAGATTTGAAGCGCATCAAAGACTTCGCGGATATCCTCGAAAGTATCTGAAAGCCAATAATTTCGCTCGGGAGCTCTGAATTCGATTCCATGAGTCTCTAGCTTCATGGGAGATTATCCTTACTAATCACAACTAGTGTTGTAGAGGTAATGGTCATTATTTAATCATCAGAAGGCAACCAAATGGTCAACAGTCTTTAAATGATCGACAAATCCTAAGTTTGAATTCATCGCCATATGTTGAATAGCCTGTTCTGGCTTACTTGACTTTAAAAAGGCAACATCCTACACGTTTCTCTTCTGTTTCCAAGAAACATCAAGCGATGGCTAAACGATTCAAAATTAACGGCTGTTTCTAGACTTCGATTATTTGAAAGATAGCAGTATATATATGCAAGATTCTTGACTAATTGTAATTTACGTGTTATTTCAATGAGGATTAGTATTACTGATTTGGTCGGGCTGAATCACAATTCCACGAACGGAAATGAAAATCTTTTCTCATTAACTCCAAAGGATAATTTACATCGTATATATACTTACAGATTAAGTAAAGTCTAAAGTTACCACAAGAGGAAAATTAAAAGAATTATTACAGCAGTAACTTTAACTAACTCTAACTAACTTTTAACTCTTGTGAGTTCTTTACATATATTTACTCTATTATTCTCTTCATACTCCCTCAAGCTAAATGGAGAAGGTTGAAGTGAAAGCTTGGATCTCAGATCAAGAAACCATTGCCGAGGAAGTGATTTGTTGTGAAGGTCAGCGAGTTGATCTTGACTATAAACAAACTGAATTGTGAGAAGCTTGACAAGAACAAGACAGGATTTGAGGCTAAAGCAATCACAAAGATGTTATCACACCAAATCTGAGGTAAAACAAGTAACTGAAATCCAATATCAGTAAATAGTTGACAAATCCAAGTGATTTCAACGGCTGTATGAACTAAAGACCTGTATTTGGCTTCTGTGGATGAATGGGAAACAATGTGTTACTTCTTTGCACTTCAACTAATGAGTGAAGGGCCAAGAAAAATATAGAAACCCCTAATTGATCGTCTATCCCAAGAACAACTGGCCCAGTCAGCATTAGAAAAAGCTTTGAGTGTGAGAGAGAATGAAGATTTTGAAAACCATAAACCATAACCAAAAGAACCTTTAAGATATCTCAGTATACGTTTGACAGCTTGGAGATGTTGATCTCTTGGAGAATGCAGGAATTCACAGACAAGGTTAACAACAAATGATAAATCAGGCCTTGTCCAAGTGAGATATTGAAGAGCCCCAACAATTGATCTATATTATGTAGGATCTTCAAGGGGAGTAACACAGGGTTTTGCTCCATCCATTTTTGTCCTTTTGAGCAAGTCTAAAACATATTTAGATTGATGAATAAAAATTCATGCAGAAGATCTTTGTACTTCTAACCCAAGAAAGTAATGAAGATCTCCCATGTCTTTGACAGGAAATTGAGCACTTAACTGAGATATTACATCATTGCAAGCAATTAAAGAAGTTCTAGTCACAATTATATCATCCTCGTAGACAAGAACTAGAACTAGAACAGGTTTGTGAATCACAAATAAATTGTGATCTGATTGATAGGCCTGAAATCCCATGGAAAGTAATGCAAACTGTAGTTTCTCAAACCAAGCTCTAGGAGCTTGTTTCAATCCATTGGGAGATTTCTTTAAATGGTAGACATGATTAGGGTGATCTTAGTCAATAAACCTGGATGGTTGAGTCATGAACACATTTTCCTTCAAATTTCCATGTAAGAAAGCATTATTAACATCCAACTGATGCAAAAACCAATTTGATTGAACTGCCAAGTGAGTAATATTTTGATGGTGACTGGCTTTGCCACTAGACAAAAAGCATCACTGTAATATATTCCTTCATGCTGATTATACCACTTGGCCACTAATCTAGCCTTGTACCTGTCCACAAAACCATATGTCTTTCTTTTAATTCGAAATACCCACTTGCACCCAACTAGATTTTGAGAAGTGTTAGGTGGAACCAATGTCCAAGTCCCAGTACTTTGCAAGGCATTGAACTCATCTTGCATTGCTGTCCTCCAATAGGGAAATTTTGAGGCTTGCAAGTAAGTGGAAGAGCCATACTCATGATTTAGGGTAAATGGCAAATGATGTTTGGTTGCAATGAATGCTTTAGGTTTATAAATCCTAGATTTGGATCTAGTTTGCATAGGATGAGTGGAAGGATTGGGAATTGGTTGATGTGGTGGTGAGGGTACTGTAGGATTAGTACTAACGGTTAGGGAAAGAACATAAGTGACTTCTGTGGGTGGGATATGTGATGATGCAAATGAAGTTGAAAGTGAGGATGCAGATTGGTAAGATAATGGGGATGAGGCTGATACTTGAGGGGAAGAGGAGGGAACTTTGTAGGTTGATGAGGGATATAAATTGGGAAAGGTAAGAGAGAAGGGAGATGGTGGAGTGGTGTTTATGGAAGGGGATGTAGGCAATGACACAAAGTTAGATTGATGAAAAGGGAATGAGCTTTCATCAAAATAGACATGCCTAGAAATATAAGCTCTATTGGTTAAAGGATCTAGACATTTATAGCCTTTGTGAACTAGACTATAACCAATGAACACACAAAGCTTGCTCTTAGCCTCAAGTTTGGAATTGGTATAAGGTTTTAACCAAGGGTAGCATGTACACCCAAAAACCTTAAGGAGATTTTAATCTGGTGACTTTTTGAAGAGTTATTCTCATGGTGAAGGCTTAGAGACAGGTGGTAGTCTATTAATTAGATAGACTATAGTAAGGAAGGCTTCCACCCAAAAATGATGAGGAACTTTTGATACTATCAATAAGGTTCCAGCTGTCTCTACAACATGTATGTGCTTTCTTTCAGCACATCTATTTTGTTGAGGAGTGTAGGGTCAACTAAGATGTTGTTGAATACCATGTTGAGCAAGATGTGTCTTAAAAGCAGAGCTGAGGAATTCACCCCCTGAATCAGATCTTAAGGTACCAATTTTGGTTCCACACAAATTCTCAACAAGAGCTTTACATTGAACAAATGTATGAAACACATCTGATTTACTCTTCAAAGGATACAATCAAGTGTATTTTGCGAAATCATCAACGAAAATTACATAAAACCAATAACCACTCATAAAGAGTAAGGGTGATGGTCCCCAAACTTCAGGTCAACCTACGGCACTGGTACATTCCCTCCGAAGCTTCACTACCAATAGCAGAGTTAGAAATTTTTTACCGGGTGGACTAAATTAAAAATTTAAATCTTTATAGATAAAGAAACTTGATACCGTATTTTTTATAGTGTCAGCTAGCTTTAAAATTTTCACAAGGTGAGCTAAAAAAATTTGTAATTAAACAAATACGTGTTAAAATTAAACAAATCCAAACTTACACATGTACAAGAAGTGATGAGAAAAATAATGTAAGAAAAAAAAATGGTTTGCAAATTGTATTATATAATTATATATAGTTAAACCTAGAGAATTCGAATTAGTAACTAAATATTTGGTGGGTTACATTCAAAGATCAATCAAAATTTTATTTTTCAACGCAAGCTACCTGGGCTACAGCCCATGGCAGTCCTTAACTTAGCTCCGCCAGTGTTCACTACTGTGGAGATTCAAACTTGACACATCCTTTTGGCATTGGAAAAGAAAATACCAGTTTTTTGTTTTTGCTGGGGCTTATGTTGCCATTTCAAAAAGAAAATACCAGTAGAAGTGCTAGTTAATAAGAGGTTATCTAACCTAAATCTTTAGGTTGCCATATGCCATTTGAGGTTTCGGTTTGTCCGAAACTGCGTAGCATTGTGATTGCAGTTGATGTGATGTGATGCTGCAATTTATATTTTTTTTCTTTAACAATTTATTCCAAATGAAAAAGAAACACCCTAAAATGAGTATTACTACTACTATATGGCTACTCATCATAAACTTCAAAATAAATGCAATTATGGGTAGGTCAATTGGTTAGGGAAGAGCGCGCCGTTTTGCGCACAAATTTAAATTGTTTACATTAAAAATCAAACATATCATGTGTCCAAATAATAAAAAGAGAAATGTTAATCACACATTATTATTCTCTTCTCACCTACCCTGTTTAATCTTGACCATAGTTTTCGTTTTGATTTTTCAATCCTATGGTCAAAAATACAAAAAAAATGTGTAAGGAAAAATGACGTGTAATTATTACTTTCCTAATAGAAAAAATTCTAAATAGTAACCCATCATTAATGGTAGAGCTCCAACGTTTTAATTATAAATAACAAGACACACTGGATAGCCACTCTGCGCGTCATCAGACACCCCTGCAAAATCAAATGAAATCCTATTTACCCCAATTCCCCCAATTTCCCAACCGCAGCAGAAAAATTTCCTCTCTCCTTCTGCGGTTGAATTTTCATATTCCTCATGAAGAACCGCCATGAGAGAAACAAGTCCCTCCAATTGAATGAACGCGCTCACGACCACGGCAACGAGGACGATAACAATGGCGTACCTTCAGAAGAAAATGATCACTCTCATCAACCTTTTCTTCCCATTAACGATAACAGAAAAAGGTACAAGTTTAAGCGCCCTAATAAGTACTATTCCGTGAACGAAATCATGCAGCGTACCCGTCCGCTACCACCATCACCACCACCTCCTCCTTCATCTGAGTATTCAAATGATGATGAAGATGGTGTTGGTTTAGCCAGAGACGCGACGAGAGTGAAGCCATCAGGTACAATTAATGTAGAAACATTCTCGTTCAAGTGGGGGAAGACTGATAAAAGAGGGAGGGAGAGTCGAGTTCGTGATCGTTCACCGGAGATTATTGAGCCAGTAGTAGTGAGCCAGCCTGCGGTCGGGTGCAAATGCGAACTTCCTTTAAAGAAACTTTTATACGAAAGGTATAAAGCGGAGGTGGCTGCCATGGAAAAAGATGGTGAGCATTCTTGTCCGGCTAGTCCTCCTCAGGTGAACAAGCCAAAGGAGATGAAATAGGTTTCAGGGAAGGTCAGTTGCTCCGAATCCAGCTTAATTGGATATTAATTCATAGGCTTAATCCTTAATTAAATTTTCTTCAGAAGGCAATGGATTAAAGAGAACAAAAATGAAAATTTGAAATTTCAGGCCTGTTTGGGAACTTGTCTCTTTTGTGTTGGTTTTCATGTTATTTTTGTTATAGTGTGGTCTAAAGAGAGGAGGGACAAACAAATGCGAATGTATGGGAAAAAAATTGAAAACAAAACAAGTTGAAATTGCTTTTACATAGGACAATCCCTAGTTGTGCTAGGAGTGCCCTAGAATTTGATTGCATTGGACTTGGTTGTGCTAGTTTTTCTCTTAGTTAACATTATTTTTATTTCCTATCAAAAGAATTGTCTTTACTTTTTTTTTTCTTTTCCATTTTATATATATTAATTTCTTCCACCTCCCTTCTCAGTTCTCATCACCTTTTAGCCTCATTTCTTCTCTCTCTCTCTCTCTCTCTCTCTCTCTCTCTCTCTCTCTCTCTATATATATATATATATATATATAATTCAACAAAATGAAAGAAAAAACTAAAAGATTACGTGATCAAAAGTTGTAACTTCCTTTTAGATGAAGGATGGAACTTCTGCTCAAGGACGAGCTGTGTAAACAAGCCCTACGTTGTCATGGTAGTTTATAAGGTTATCATATCTTAGCTTTAGTTTTGTTCACTAATAACTCTCGGCTTGATGATATTCAACATGATTGACATTATTCAACCGGCCTGTTTCTATTAGTTTCATCATTTTTCATTAATTATATGTTTGGTTGTTGATATTTCCATTTGGTTGAAGTGTGTGAATGTAGAAGAGGTTACGAAAACAAACTGAGTGACCTTATATCTAGCTTTTGTGTGGGCAAGGAAGAGATAGAGTGAGTGGCCAAAAATATACGTACTTAATTTGAGTGATTCTTGAAGTTGTCTATTTTATCGTAGGAATGTGTTCATACATTCATAGTCATCATAGTAGATATATAATACTTGCAAATCATATTTACTGTGTAATACACACAATTGACGAAAATAAGCAGACAACAATAGATACTTTAGAATATTATTGTCAACTTATTTTCACATTTGTGTGTATTACACATTGATTAAACATGATAACTGGCGATAAGAGGAAATCACTTGCACGCCCTACTACTAAATTGTAAGAGGCTCACACCCTAATTGATTTTCTCCGTAATTAGATTGTGATTTTTGGAGGTGGAACACCGAAGTGATACTTTAATAAATGCTAGATGCTGTGCTTGATGTTTTAGTAACACTTAGGTCATGTATTTAGCTTCAAGCTGCACCAACACTACTAAAAATTAATTATAGGAAAAACTGCAGTTAGCACTTTCGGTTTGATGTTTGAAACACATTAATTCATGTAGTTTTAAAAATAGAAAAATAAGACTATTAAAGTTACAAATTGTTACACCATTAATCCTTCCGTTAGGTTAACCGTTTGGCCAACACAATTATTTGCTGACGTGCACAAATTTAGGGTCCACCTGTTTTTAACAAATCAGATCGAATGAGGGAGCGTATTTTTTTATTTTTTTTTGTTTCAAAACTTCCAACAAAAGTGTGCTTCAATTCCTACTCTAAGTCCAGGGAAGGGCTGCAGCCTTAAAAGAAAATCTGCAAGTGAGGCACATTGTTCATGTATTCATAAACAAGAAGTTTTAGGATCCCTCGATACAGAAACCAATTTCATGTGATGAGTATCCAACTGTATCGATTTCATCTTTGAATCCCTCACTCCTTCAAAACAACTTTCTGTTGGAGTTTTGAGACTCTTATGCTGTGTTTGGATGGAGAATTTCTAAATTTTCATAGAATTCTAAATGATGGGAATTACAATTCCCAGTAATTGAAATCCTGTTAATTGAAATTTCATTGTTTGGATGTTGGATACATGGAAATTGCAAAATGAAGGGAATTACAAATTTCATTGTTTGGATATTCCCTAGAATTTGTATTCCATAGAAGAATACAAATTCAAACCGAGGGCCAAACTCATGAGTTAGTTTTCTACCAAATCAATCTTTCTACTCAATTCGGCTTTCTCAGAATTCATAAACAAATAACATTATTTATCAATATATTCTTCATTCCGGGATTGATTGGGACTCGAAACGGCCGAGATATCCCGATTTGGAATTGGGGGAGGGTGATTGGCCGCCTGGTTCGCGGGGGGAAGAAATTTGGCGCCCAGAAAAAGAAATTTGGCGCCTTCAAGAATTCCATCCGATGGATTTGGGATTCCCTCCGTTGTTGGAATTGTGAAATTCCACCTATCTAGACAGAAATTAAAGCCAGTATTCTTCATCCCCAATTTCCCCCTTTTTTTCCCGTAGAAATTGGCGTTTCTCGCGCTGCAAGGTTCCCAAACGAGGGAAAACTACTTTCCCATCCCAAATTCCCTAGTTTAAGTGAAATTCTGTTTTATTTTACTGTATCCAAACAGAGTGTTAGTGTCCCACATCGGGAAACTTTTAGAGTGCGTTTATTGCACCGGACTATCTTGGACTATACTAGCTTTAGGGACTAAACTGGACTGGCTTAGAATAGACTAAGCTGTATTGATTTAGTAAAGCGGTTGGTGCAATGTCGGACTAAAACGCCGAACTATAATATTATATTATTTAATCTATATCTAGTAAAATTTGATTATTAATTTAATCTATACCAATTAATATTTTATTATTTCTTTATCATTTTCCATTTGTTCTAGACTCATCTTCTTCTCTAATATCTATACCTCTCATTTTTTTTATCTCATTTTTCATTCCACCCACTGTCTCCTCATTCCCCTTCATTTTTCTACCGTTTCACATCTGTACCATTGTCTCCTCTCCCCTCTCTCCCTTTGTATTCATTTTGTTTTGCCTCCAAGGAAGCGCTTGGCGCAATAGCTGCGGGGTAGCAAAGGGATCTCAAATTGCGAAGATCGTTTTCAGATCCAAAGTTCTTCATGCGGAGACTGTTATCTCTGTTTTTATGGATCTAATTCCAGTTCAATCGACGAAAATGGAGAACCCATTTTTGCATATTGATTAAGTGTTCTTTCGTTGGTTCGTTGGGAAATTTGGGTTGTGGGTTCGTCGGGAAGCAAATAAGGGATTAGGTTTGCAGGATGATGGAGATCGGCAAAAAGGCTGGATTTTGATGACTGGGCTTGCAGGATGCTGGTGGTGGAGACAAGGATTAGCAATCCCCTAGTTCTTTTAGAAAAGCTATCTTTTGTCCATTGTAAAAGCTCTGCTAGTTTAACTTAGTTTTGTAGTATCGATTCTCAGGGGCGGAGCCACCAAGGGACTAGGGTAGTCCCAGGCCCATCCTGACTTTAGCCGAGGTGTGAACCTCATGGAAGAAGATGAAGCAAACGACGTCGTTAAGCTCTTAGATTTTAAATTTTTTCGACTGTTTAATGAAATGATAAGTTTGGCAGGGAAGTTTTTAAAAGAGATGTGCAATTTTAAATGGAAAAAGCAACCCCATTTCTGGTTCGATTCTCTCACCTAATAGTAATATACACCCTATAATTTTCTAAAGCAACCCACCTTCTTTATTTGCAGATCTCTCCCCATTTTCCTTCTTTTTCTACTTCTTTGTATTTTCTTTAGCCTTCCACAACCTACCTCTTACTTGGTTGTCTGGGTTTTTACATTTTTTTCTTCTTAGTATTGAATTTAAGAGAATTTTTTTTTCAGTTTTGTGAGGATTACACAAATTGCATATGTCAACATGTTATATATTTGTGAAAGGCCCCTCCTCATTCAGAATCTTGGCTCCGCCACTGTCGATTCTCTCGTGTAGAACCTAGCCATCTACCATCCCTTTAGCATACAAACCTCTGTAAACACAAAGAGAAGTTTTTGCAAGACGTTTCAACCTTGCCCGACAAGGTGAAATCTTGCCCAAGCCTCTTTGTATGTACTTATATCTAATAGATCTATCACTTTACATGCTTTTTATTATATATTCAAGTCATTTTCAATTGCCTTCCCATTGAGGAGTCCTACTTATCTATTAATCTGGTTAACTTGATGAATTTGCGTTCACTAAGACCGAGTTGTATTCATAGAGATAGTTAAAAAGGCTCTGGACTCCCTTTGTTTCAAACATACATGTCTACTAACTAAAAGTCCTTGTTTACAAGGCAATAAAAAGAACTTAATACAGACTTAACCCATTTGTGACAATCCTTTGATAAACAAGAAGTCGGAGTAACTTGGGACGCAAGTAATCGACTTAAATCACACTTGTTCAACATCTGTTATATTGAGATAACAGTGGCATGCCTACTTCCTTATTGGTTTTTATTGTGAGCCTCAAGGCCTACACCAAGGGCCTTACAAAGGCACCTTTCAATCTAACTTTGAATCTGTCTTGCAGAACATCTAGCAATAAGAACAAACAGAACAACCTTAACCACCGTGCCAGGACCATCCTAGGGGAGCTTTGCCAAGGCCAAATTCCTGCCCGAACAGGTCTCTCACATAGTATTGTATTGAAGACCGTGGCTAGAGCTTTTAGGTTCTAAAGGGGTGTTTCTCCTTGAACTTTCATCTTCATAATATTTTTCTTTTCAATTATGAATACGCGGAACTAATTCTCTTTGCTAGGGCGAAGCCACAAGCCTTAGCATGATTATGTAATTTCTTTTCAATTATGATATGTAGTTGGAGTGGGGTTGAGATATTTAGGGTGGGTGTATTCAATTGAGAATTTGAGAGATTTTTATGGATTTTTATGGAGTCTAATTGATTTGTAGAGATTCCATGTGAAATTTTGATTCAATTCCCTCAAAATCTCTTGGAGAGAGAAGAGATTTGTGACTGCTTAAAATACACTACAAAATCTCTCAAATTCCCTCTAAGTCCTCAACTTTTTCAAATTCTTTAAAATCAAATTCTAATTGAATACATCTGGAATGTTATAAACTTCTTTAAAATCCTAATTGAATACACCTGCATTTTTGAGGATTTTAATAAACTATCTTAAAATCCTGATTGAATACACATTGAATTTCAAAGAATCACTTAAATTCCTGATTGAATACCCCTAGATTCATTAAAAGAAATAAAATCCCTCAAAATCCCAATTGAATACACCCCCCTTAAACTCTTATTTTCTTAGAGATAAGGTCGATGGAGGATATTCAACATTTTATCCCTTGTCTGATTATAGCATCTGGGGTGTTGTGATATGTGGAATCGGAACAGGTTGCCGGGTTTGAGGGGGTACGTAGACAGTGGTGAGAATGTAGGAATTGTGGTTGTGTTTGATGGTGCGTGCGGAAGAAGTATGGAATGAATGGTGGTGTAGAAAGGAGGAAGATATGGGTTTTGATAGTGAGAAAATAGGGCTAGGGTTAGGGTTTGGGTAGGGAGAAGGTGTTTGTTAAAAGAACGCAACAATTTTTGGATAACGGCACATTTTTACTTGTCCCTGTTTGTGTGATTTGTGTGTGTATAGGAATCCGGTAGCAAAAAAGATTTGGGTTTTTTCCTTGTGTAAAAAATGTCAAAATGTCAAAGTATCCAAACAAACCTCCTACATAAAGACGTATCCAAAAGATAGTAGCTACTATAAATATCCCTTTGAGTCTATCTGGTCAAACACGTTGTATATAACATAACCGGGTTCGTCTTCTCCGAACTTAGCCTTTTGTCTTTCTCACGCTACGACTCCAACTTTTAGTTGGAAACTTGAAAATCGGTGGATGGACCCACCGCTCGCAGTCCAAATTCAAAAAGGATTGCCGTTTACTTAGCCGTTACTCTAGTAGCCTTCCCTTATAAATAGCCATCCTCTCTCAAACGTTTTAGCAAAACTCATTCGAGCAGGGATCAAGTAACACTTTCAGAAAACGACTCAAATTGTACGTGGTTCAAATTCTTCTCTCTATATTTCTACATCTGCGCCTTCAATCAGTTGCATACTTTGTTTAGGTTCGACTTATTCGAACCTATTCTTTTCGTCATGAAGACCTTTCAACGGAAAATCTTGATAGAATATCTGAATGGTGCAGATGATACCAAGGGTAGAGAAATAGTACTATATAATGGTCATAAAACCCAGGTAGTAGATCGAAGTCGAACATGTAGCGAGTGCGGTATGAGATTTCGGAATGGACAAGCTTTGGGAGGTCACATAAGCATCCACTTTCAACGCCATCTAGGTCCGAAGAACAACAAGAAGTTTAAGGTGAAGCAACAACAATTGTTATTAGAATACCCTTCTTGGAATAACAGTAGACTCTCATGCCAACTTTGCAATAAGACTTTCCCATCAATGAAATCCTTGTGTGGCCACATGGGATCACATCGCCAAAGAGCTCAGTCTCCTCCACCATCGTCTTCTTTATCTTCAGCTGATCAGTACTCGGACAGGGATAGTTATATTGATTCTGCAAGCAAGCACTACAAGTACCCCAAATCAAAGAAAGGAAAATTCTTAGATGGCTACAAGGGCCATCATGTATGCCCTATTTGCTTCAAGACGTTCCCAACAGGGCAGGCACTTGGCGGCCATAAAAGATCTCACTACTATAAAGGAGGACCAGTTCTAAAAGCTGCAGCAGCAGCTAAAAACAAAGTTGCATCGACCGATGGACGTGAAGATTCAACTAAAATCAAAGTTGCATCGGCCGATGATCGTGAAGATTGTGTGATCATAGATCCAGGAAGTCAATATTGGACTGATGAAACAATTCACGTTGCAAGTCGTAGAATATTATTAGACTTGGATCTCAACAAACCTCCTAAGGAGGATGATGACGGTTCGAATTAGATAGTAGGCCTATATGTGTAGATAGATAGCTTGATTTACTAATTGATTAGTTAGATTTTAGGGGTGCGCAGTTAGATTTTAGGGGAGTGCAACTGCGCTCCCAATTAATTTTCTTTGGTAATTCACTAACTGTATTTTATCAAACAAAAAGGAGTAAATAACTAATTTTTTCTCGTAGTTGTGGAAAACAATCATATCTATGCATCCTGGTGTTAATTTGTGGTTTATTGGTTCGCCTCCTTCCTAACAATTAACTATCTAATTAAGCTACTAAAAATATCGCTCTACTAAAGAATTTCTATTGTTTTCCTTTTGAGTGAGGATTGCTATTCTGAAACCTTTTTAAAGCACTATCATCTTATCATCGTTATTAATTGAAAGAGTAAACTGTCAATTTGCCCGCTTGAACTATCATCTAACTTTTGATTTGCCCCCTGAACTTTTTAATTGGAAAATTAAGGACTTAAACTAATTTTTTGGCTGATTTGCCCCTTGCTGTTAATTTTTCATTCATTCCATCCAAATTTCTGTTAAATGGAAGCATGTGCACAATATGTAAGGATAGTTCGGTCGTTTCACTCTTTAAAATAAGTGAAAACCTTAGATTTCTAAAATATAAACCTATGCAAATATGTGTGATTCAATAGTTTTTGTATCTAAAGGTCTAGTGAATTGACGCTTTTGTCCACAAAGGAAAGGCACGTGGTGTACACGTGATAAAAGTTAACGTTAATTTGAATGAAATTTATGAAAAACTAACGGTAGGGGGAAATTGGCCAAAAAAAAAAGTTTAAATCCTTAATTTTCCAATTAAAAAGTTCAGGGGGCAAGTTGGCAGTTTAGCTTAAATTGAAATTCAAGAGAGCTTCTATCAAACTTCGGATATACTAGAACACTATCTAAGGGTGAACATTTGTGATGTATACCTTTAACTTGTAACTTTTGTTAGATCAATGGCACACAACAAACTTTTACAACGTTTTATAAGGAGTTATTGTAGGATCATAATTTTCTAAGCTCGGAGTAAGACGGATCAGAATAAGTTTACCTCAGAGGTCAGGTCATGAACTAAATAACTTCGATTGGGTTGAGCTGCTCAAACGGGTCAGTGATGCCACCACGTTTTGTTATGCTACGGAAAAGGTATATAGGCAAAGTTCAACAAACTCGCTGAGATTGACCATTTTTTTCCAGCAAGACATGAAGACTTAATTCGATTGGGGATTAGACTAGTTTCTTATATTCTTGGAGATTCCTACAATCTAGGATTCGCAAGACAGGAAAACCTGATCCGATTGGGGATCAAACTAGTGTCCTATATTCTCGGAGATTCCTACAATTTAGAGATTGGCATGCTCCTCAACTAATCACCCCTAAGAGGACTCAATATCTAATCGTAGACATCCCCTTGGATTCTCCTTGTTTAATACGGATTCTATATCCCAAAAGGTCTCTCTCTTGATTAGTATAAATATACCTATCTAGCTTTCATATTTGGTAATGCAATTATCGCATACTCATTATTCTCTTGTTTATTGCTTGATTCTTATATTACTTACTAACTTGACCGTTGTTCACTGCTTGAGTATTATATTGCTTCCTAACTTGACCGTATGATAGCCTTTGGCAGGTACCCCACCGGTTCTCAAGGTTAATCATGGTTTATCGGTTAATTGTGGTTGTTTGTTCTTTAACTTCTTTTAGAGGTAGTCGAGTTTGCTCAGCCCTTCTATTGACGAAGGGTGCATAAATTTGATTCCAACAGTTATGTTGTGAAATAATTGTACAGAGTAAAAATTTTGTGGTGTACTTGACATAAATTGCAAAATCAATTATTTCTCCCGCCTTTTCTTCATGAATACTATCATATGCCCCACACTTTGTGTGAAAATATTTTTTGTTTTTGTTTTTAAAATGAGGAGGATAGATGAAGAAAACGAGGAACGTTGAATTGGAGAGAGAAATTTTTATTTTTTTTTAAATTAGAGGATTTAGGATCAGTTTTGGAGGCTTTAAAAAATAACTGTAAATTTTAGTTTATGTGTATTTTATTTTATTGCCCATAATTTTATTTTATGGAAGAAGGCTAAATTGTATTTTCACCATCATTTAATTGACAAAGAGACTTTTATTAATATATAGTTAGTTTTGATATTGATTTCTTTCCACGAATAACCATGTTCTAGGAAAAAAAATTCAATGGTTAGTAAGATACCGGAATTCTATTAAAGAACAAAAAAAAAAAAAAAACGATACCAGCAGTATACTATTCTGCGAATCATCATGACTTCAATTTTAATCCAATAGTTGAGTGCTGCTACATGAACCAAAAAATCAAAGATATATTATGTCATTTTGTTTTTTTTACAATAATTTACAGTAAATTCATTTAAATTACATCATGATACATTGAATGTGAAAACAAACGCTCTTAACCAGCTGAATTACGAGCCTCCAACGTTCTTGGAGATTAGGTGCCACTTTAGGTGCATGTAGACTTTTGTTCAAGAAAGACAAAATTACCCTCATTAAATGGACATGCTCCTCAGATACTCCCACGCGTAGTTCGTACCCTTGAGCATCTCAGCACCTAAATATGACTGCCCATAGCTTACCTACCTTTGACAAGGAAAAGTCAAAGCATTAAAGATAAGGATTAATTATCCAAATCCTATCTTTAACACATTCCCAATTGAAGATTGACTCAAATCAAGTAAGTAATCCCAATTTAAATCAATTAGGGATAATTACAGCATTATCTCAAGATATTATTTCCTATTTAATATCTTGAGAATATTTCTCGATAAACATTGACCAATAGAATGCTGCCATGTGTAGGGTATAACCCTAACACCATGGCCGGCCCTCTCCCTTATATATACTCCATATTCTACCAAATTTAGAAGTTTTTGCTACCCCTAAAAAGCCCTAAACACTTTAATCTTTCTGAGAAACTGACTTAGGCATCGGAGATCCACCCCTCACCTCGTGGGCGCGTGAGGCTTAGGTCCTTAATCGAAGGTGTTAATTGTTTTACAGGTATATTTTCGTCAAGACTGAAGACGACAAAAATTTACATCAGAAATTATAACTTTGTTTTTGCTTATCTAGCTGCCTATTTTCCTTATCCTTTCCATTTTATGATGTTGCAAAATGTTCGAAGCTCTGTCAATATATAAATATGTTAAATACTTTGATGTTGCATGAATGGTCCATTTAACTGCTGATATCTCTAACACATCATTGCCAAGTTAATTTAAAAAATGTACTATATAAAAATTTATCTACCAATAAGAAGTAGCCACATGCAACCCGCGAAAAATCAAATCCACCCCACCAATGAAATCACATGTTCACCTTTTCCTTTGGCTGCATAACCTTAATTTCATGTCGTCTTGGTATGTTATGTCAGTACGTAATTTGATTGGATTAAAAAAATTATAAAAACAAAAAAAAAACTATTTATTAGCGGCGCACGAGCTCTACATTCAAATAAAGAAGTATGATATTTCGTTCATTAAAAAAAAGCGTTACATATACATATTTACAAAATAATGAGCTGACTTCAAGCATTTTGTTGAAAATCGAGCTCATCAGAAACCCCAAGATTGCATAGGTCAATATAATTATTGAATCTGATTACGATCATGAGAACAATACTTTTGAATTATATTGAGATAGGGAGCACAATTTTGGTCCATTAGAATAAACAATAACAATGAAATACAGAATGGTACGTTATCTGATATTATACAAGTATTACTCCAATTATATGTGACATTTGATATATGTGATCGTATTCCAGGCACACTGAAAAATTTCTCCAAGCTAAGAAGTCAAGCAAATTAGAATTTTCAATACAAAATAATCTACATCTGAAGATTTTGTATCCGTTTCCTCGTTAAATGAATGTTGTAGTTTCCAAAGATTTGTTGCAAAAAACGCATGAGGCTCTCTCTGGTTTCTCAACCTTGCAAACTCCTTTGCCACCGGCCCCAGCCTTTGGCTTGGGTGCCGGTGGCTATCCTTGTCCAAGTTCCTTGTTCTTCTCTCTCATTTCTTCTCCTAATCCTCCTCTCTTTTTTCAATTTTCCCCTAAGATTTTTCTCAATTTCCTTGAGCTTTGTCTCAATTTTTCCCATGAGTTTGTCTCACTTTTGGACTTCGTGTCCCTCATTTCCACCCATCTCTCTCCTCTGGCCGTTCTTTTCTAAACAAATAACTCCATCTCCCCTCACTTTTCCCATCTGCCTCCATTCCACATAAACAATCCCCACCCATCCTTTGCTCTGATTTGCAAACTCTGAGCCGAATATGGTTGCCAGCTTTATTTCCCTCCCTCACTGTCCCCCCCCCCCAAAAAAAAAAAAAAAAAGGCCGGATTCCATTGAGGCCAAAGGTACTGCGGCTTCGGCCAAAGTAAGACCTTCTATCCATGTGTTACTGTGTTTGTATATATTTACTAGGATTCGAGAATGGAATTTGAATCTGGTGACTATCTTTTGGTTCTGCGTCTTTGGTGAAGAAATCTGGATGTGGTGTGCTTCTTGTTGCAAGTTTGGTACTTTTGTGTAGTGATGTCTTGTTTGTTTTCACCACTTGGTCGTTTCTCTAGTGTTGCTGCTTCAGTAGTTGCTGGCAAGACTTTTGTGGAGGTGACGGTAGCAGACGCTACTTTATGCGGTCGAAAATTAGGGATTTGGATTCCCGTTTTAGTTTATTTAATTGGGTTGGACTTTTATGTATCTATTTTTCCCAATATATTTGAGTTATTTTTGCCTTCCTTTGAGTTAACCTGTAACCTACTATCAGATTAATGCATTTATCTTTGCAGACTAAAAAAAAGGAAAATTTTTCAATAGGATTGAACTTCGACCAATTAAAGCTTAAACAAAAAGTCCTATTGTTCTCCAAAAAAAAAAAAAAAAGTCCTATTTGAACAATTGAACCCCAACAGTTATCTTCCCTAACCAACAATATTTTGTTACCCATTTTACCCCAGTAGATTAATTACAGCAAACTTCTCGGATACTCAAACATACTAATCTAGACACAACTCATAATTGGAGGGATCATAATCACAGATTTCAGCCAAACCCCTATAAGTCACAAATTAAAATCCATATCAATTTTAATTAATTTCCACTAATTAATCGGGACGATTCTGTCACTCCACAAAAAATAACAAAAAAAGGCCAGAACTCACAGAAAATCAGTTAGGGCATTGAACCTTTTTGACAGGTTTTTTATACAACCAGCTTCTTCTTCTTCATAAGCTTCTCTATCAGTTTAGCTGAAAACAATTTTGGACTGTTTTTCTTTTTTTTGATGAAAAACTTCCAAGAGAAAAACAAGCACCTCAAAGAAGATTATGAAGAAGAAGAAGAAGATCAAGAAATCATGGATGATGATGACGTACGTGCACAAGAGATTGAAGAACAAGTAGCGCTACGTGGCGATGATTATCATAAGGGTAAACAAGTAGTACTAGACAGTGATGTTCATCATCGAAGCGGAGATCGGGTTTGTGAGCAATGTGGGAAGAGATTTCAAAATGGAAAAGCCTTGGGAGGTCACAGAAAGGTTCACCTCAATCAGTCTCTTCTTCCCAAGAAGAACAAAGTATTGTTTAAGCACAAGAAGAAACATGGTTCTTCCAATGAAGGCGGCAGCAGTAGTGAAGTCTCGTGCTACGTTTGCAAAAAGGAATTCCCATCCATCAAATCCTTGCACGGACACATGAGACTCCATCGCGAAAGAGAGTGGAAGGGTGTCAAACCTCCTGGGGTTGTTCAGCCTCCTTACGAAGAAAGTAAACCTTCTTCGTATGAAAATGACGGCGATGATGCTAGTAGTTTTTCTGATCACACCATAGAGACAGACAATGACGCAGCAAGTTTTTTAGTAAACTGGACGAATATTGAACAAAGACGCAGGATTTCTTACCAAAGAGATCCTAATGGCGAAGACAAAGCGGGTGAATTCGGACGGAAGAAGCTAATAGAAGCGTCACCAGTTGGATATGAAGGGTTATTTGATGATGGTAGTAAGAAAATTACCATGGAGGGAAGTAAAAGTTTTGGAGTTGCAAAACCCAAAAACGATTTCAGCTTGTTTGGTCAAACCCACAAGCAAATTTCAAGGAAGCCTCAAGAGTTTAGAGTCAGAAGATCAGATGCAACGTTGAGTGACATGAATGTAGACGAATCAGCCGGGTTTAGTAGTAAATATGCAGCTCACCAAGTTAGTGAGAAGGCAATAGAAGAGTCACCTGGTGGATACAAAGGCAATACTTCATTGAAGATAAAACTGAAACTTGAAGGTAGAAGTAATAAAACTTCGGAGAAAAGTAGGTCTGGGAGTGCGAATTTCGTGCCAAATAAGTTAAGCGTTGGAGGTAAAGAAAAGGCTTCTGTGGATGATTATGATGATGATGATCATGACGATGATGAGAATGTTGATCAGACTAGTTGGAAGGTGAAGTTGAAAAAGGCGATAATGAAGGAGGTTTCGAAAACAGGTAAAAAAACCATCAAAGACACGGCTTTAAATGATCAAACCCACTACCAGATTTCACGAAGAACTCAGGAATTTGGTGCTAAGTATGCCGAAAGAGAAAATTACAATGGCCCTAGCGCTACCAGTAACCAAGTACTTGAAAGAGCAGAAGAAGCTGAACCAGTGGAGCACGAGACCAAAGAGTTTGTGTGCAACATCTGCCCCTGCAAGTTCTCAACAGGTCAGGCTCTGGGAGGCCACAAGAGAGGTCACAACTATAGAGTGCCGGTGGAAGAAGCTCCGGAGACAGCAGAAGTAGCACTGGTGGCTGAAGAAGACGGTGAGATCACTACTGTTCCGGAAAAACTAGACTTGGATCTCAATCAACTTCCTTACGAATCAAACGATGAGTGAAGTGGGAAGAGCTAGTTAACTTGCTTGTTGATACTTGCATTTTATGAATTTCGGGAGAGGTTTCAACTCCTCCAAGTGAATTTGACTGTGATGGTTTATATGATTTGTTTCTCATATAAAAGAAAGGATCAAGATATTATTGTTCGTCATTTGTTCCTCAAGACAATTTATTTATTTATTTTTTTTTTTTACTGAGGGAAGTTATTTTTGCACTCCCTTTTTCTCGTTCTACACTCCTTCCCAGCCTTATGATTGATTAAATCAAAGGAGAATCAACGTGCATAAACAAGGGAGGAGCGCAGAAGTAGAAACTAGGGGTACAAAAATCACTACCCTCCCCCAAATGAAGTTCACAAGTATGTTGCAGCATTCTCAGTATATAAACATGTTATTTGCAAATGTGGCATGTATTTTGGAATGCAACCAAATTATGAATGTGGTGCCTTTCCACGGTTCCACCATGCTTGATGCACAATTCTTTTGGAAAATTTCCAAGCTGGGTGACTGGGTGTTCCTTTCTTTGATAATTTATCTGGATATGTTACATGAAGTGTGCTATACATTCTCTCAAGTTTATGCTGCCAAATCGGCAGGAAACAACTCCGACCCTGGCATGTCAAATACAATTTCTTCAGCACCCCCGGCACAGTGTAATACGAAACAGGTGAGGCCAACTGTAATGTGATGGGCGCACGTGATTGTTGTTCGAATGCAGCATACGTATAAAAATTTTGCTCCAAGTCAACAGAGTCCATGCTGGGTGGATTTAAGTTGAAAGTTGAGGTCTCTGCCCGCTATAAATTTCTTCGCTTTCAGGTAATAATCTCTGGTCGATATCTTCTAGACTCTTCACCAAAGTTGGCCTTCCAAGTTCCTGGGTCTGTAGCATGGAAAAAGCAGTCGTACATTAAGAACAGATGATGTATAATTGGGACATTGACTTGTACTGCAAGGTTCAGTTTCAAAATGGAACAAAAGTCTGCAATTTTCCAAGCATAGAAGACGGGAATTCGCAGAAACTAACCAGACAGTCACACAAAAACCCACACTCGAAGCAAGGCTGATAATTATCACTAACTAAAAATTTTAATGACTTTTTTTGGGTAAATTAATATGAATGACTGGAAACAATGAAAGATTGACCTAAAAAACGGAAGTACACTTTACCTTTCTCGTAGAGTTCTAATTTGCTCCCTCAATTTTAATTGAACAACCTTAATCCCTCTTAAGAAATGTCAATCTGGTCCCTCACATGGTGTGGATTGGGAGATTCGGTCAAACATGCAGTGTCAAGTGAAACTGAGATTGTCTGATGTAAAATTCAGTGCTCAATTTTAATTAGATTAATAGAATTGGCTAGAGTAAATTACAACAAAATAAAAGAAGAAGGTTTGACACCGATCACGTTGTGAACCTATAAGGAATAGACGTTGTGTCGTCAATTCCTTGTAAGTTCCAATTTTTGTGATCAACTGGAAATTACAAGGTTGACATCAATCAAATGGGCAAGATTCCCCAGAATCCCAGATTGAAACTTATAGTAAATTACAGGGGATAGAAGTATATATATACTTCGGCTTATGAAAATGTAATTTTCTAGCACCAACACGTAGACAAGATGCAACTTAATTTAAAGCTATACAATTTAAAGTTGATGCAGATTTTTCTATTTTTTTTTTTAATTTTTCTTTGGATAGCTAATGAATGTTAAAAGATATGCATTATAAGAACCTTCATACCTCTGAGTTGCTATGTCGTTCACGTTCACGTATCTGTTCAACTGTCATTCCAGACCATTCATCAATCCAAGAAAAGCAATTCCGATGGCTTTCTAAGAAAAGAGCCCTTTCACCCTATAAAAAGTATCCCGATTATAATAACACTGTTAAAAGTATAATAAAAGGTAAACGAAATAAATCAGATTGATTTTTCGATCAAAAGTAATATGTGAAAGAAGACAGAAAATCTCTTTGTTTCCTCCGTATCATTATTTTTATTTCCAACAGTAGTAAACATTGCTTCATTCTGCTGCAAAACAAACCTGAACTATGAAAAGAAATCAGCTATTTATAAATATAACTTAATGGTTAGTTGGGTGATGCTGCCATTTGCGTAGCTATTGTCATAACCCAAATACGTATATCGTATAACAAAAATAATAACTGATAATCAAATCTAAGAGAGCCTACCAATAGCAAAGCTCGTTCAAGTTTATTGCCAAAACCCCAATATGGTGCATCAATGGTGACCAGTTTGTAGGCTGTCATAACTGGATCCGACGTATCCTGACATTTTAAAAAATAATAAACAGATTAGCAGTTAGACCTAGAAGACAATCCAATCCAAGTCAAATACAAATCAGAGAGTACGATTTTGCAAGACATAATATCCATGTAAAAAGCATTACCAAGCACAGTGAGTAATAGACAATTCATAAATTAATACAAGATTAAACTAATGGTAGGGATTATTCCAACCTGCCAGCCCTCTAAAAGTGGACCACGTCCAGTTTTCGTTGATGTAAATTGGGATAAGTCGGTGTTGTTCGTGCCAACTATGTGACTCCAGTAATCCCTTGCAGATGAAGCAATATCAACAATTTCCACATCCCTGGTTGCTAGTTGTGCTTTGCTTAGACCATGAACCTAGGTCGTAGTTAACAAAGTGTCAAAGAGGACGATAAAGACAGTAAATCATCAAATTTCAGCCGCAAACAGAGGTACAAAATAAAAGAACGGAAAACTTTTCTAGAAACTTACATTATCCGAATGGCCATTGTCAGCTCTGTTAACTGTTTCAACGGTCAGCTGAAACTTGGTGAAGTACGGGCACTGCAAAATTCCAAAACATTAATTTCAAAAAAGTCCAAGAACACATGAAGTATCAATTGTTTTCAGAGATGGACAAAAAAAAATTACCTTGATTACTGTCCATTGGCCATCCATTTGAAGTCAACCAAAACCCAAGTCGGAATAAGTTTTGGAGTGTGTTTAAAAAACAAGATACATGAAAATTGACTTAAAAGAATGGAAAACCTGTCTTGCATCTTGGGTGTGCATTCCAGGCTTCCTCTTGCATGATGAGAGCATCTGCTGGCGCAAAAGTGGTAAGCCAACCAGGAGCTTTGCTGGAATAAGAAAATGAATGAATAAATAACCTTGGAATTCATAAAATGCATGTCTCAGTGAAACGTATAAAGAGATGATCCACTTCACGGAAAAGAGAGTGAACAAACAGTACGGCCACCATATACGTAGGAACACAGGTGGTATCAATGCTGTGGTAAAATCAGAACCAAATAATGTACCAAGGAATTATTTAACTGAGGAAACAAACTTCAACATCATTAAATAAACAATTTAGCGATAGCAACTTTACCTTTGTAGACGATAAATTTTAGAACTGTAGTGACCCTTTCCAAATACATCATCTTCAAAGGATTTACTCTCTACTATTTCCACCCCTTCGGTACTGTTTGTGCTCTGTTTCTGCATCTTCATGACCATGTACGTCTGGGCTACTTGATACTGCAGTTCAAAGTTGTGGTTAACAATCACTCCAGAGTTCTTTTACAAGTGAAAACTAAACAAAACTAATGGATGAGAATTTTAGTAGAATACAGAATCATAAGCTCGTTAACTGCATTTACCTCTTCCAACGACATGGGCATGACAATCCGACTTCACACAAGTCCCCAGTTGAAGAAGACAAGAGTTAAGGAAACCTCAATGGAAAGGTGACTTAGTTTTTGTATAGGAAGAGTTGTAAGAGAAAACTCTCCATAGCGGCATAGCCTTTACCAATAGTTCTCAAATACTACAATGTGCTTCTTGCTGAACAATTTAGTACGAAACTCTCATGAATCTCTTCGCAAACTATTTCGTGCATACGTGCCCAGACTGAATCACTGCTTATATATAAAGACATGATTCCATATAGTCATATAATATGCAGACTATTAAATAAGAGAAAATCACTATATAGTCATACAATATGCAGACTATTAAATAAAAGAAAATCACTATATATATACAAGTACAGATGCATATAGACTATATATGTGTATGACTATATATTTAGAAAAAAAAAATAGAAGCTTTGAATTAGCATTCAGTTTTTATTAGCCAAATATATAACAAATAAGAAGAAGAGAAAATTTTGAAATTTGAATCCCAAATAAAGAACATAAACCCCAGGATCAACAGAAAAGATTGAAACTTTGCCTTACTGTGGTTCATTGTTATTCATTTTCCTCAGCAAGCAAAGAAAAGGAAATGCTGAATCCTTCAATCAAACCCACAAAAATAAAAAATAAAATCCAGAAATGCAGGGTGCAGACGTGTACATTCATTCACCAAACTAACCATAATTTGTGACAGAAAACAAAATTAAAAACCATAATTTGATCAAGTTTGTGTTAATCCAATATCTACCACCTCAAGTAAAAATCTGTAAAACAACATAAATCAAGTTCAAACAGCATTTTCTCAGCAACCAGATAAAAGGGTAGCAAATAAACAATCCAGAAAACATAATTAAGGAAAAATATAAAGGATACAATTCCTTCATCAGAACCATTTCCACCGACTCCAATCTTCAAAATTCGACCAAAATTGTGATCCCCAGCTCCAACTGTGGCACAAAACAGACAGAACCCAGAAAGCAGAAGCAGATTTTGAACCCAAAAAGCAGAGGCAGAAGCAGAATTCAACCCAGAAGTCAGAGGATTATTTGAGCAAGCAGGGTTGAAGAAAATATCTTCCAGTTCTTGCCAAGTGCAGGGAAATTAGGTAGTCTTCGTTTCTTTATGCCGTTGGCGTTGTAATAAAAAGGCACGTCACGTCGTCACCAGCTCAACTCCCAGCGCATTTCAGCATGAGCCGAGCCAGGAGACGGAGCCAATGAACGTTGGAAGAGTAGATGCAAGTCCCTTCTGACTTTTGTGGGGTTCCTAGACGCGCGTTTTGCCGCTAAGACGACGTCGTTTCCTCCGTAAGAAAAATAGAAATAGTATATTTTTTGTTTTCTTTTATTTTATTTTTGTTTGATTGACAGTGACACCACATTGCACCGTTCAAGTCGGCTGTATTTTCCACTTCATAATTTTTTGGATTTTCTTTTCTTGAAGGAAGTTAGAGAGACATGAAAGATTAGAGGTACGGCAACCACAAGAAGGATTTGCTTTAATTTTGTTGTTTATATTAAATCCCTAATTATCCGGCAGTTTTGTCACATGCATTATTAAGGGGAAAGATTTGTTATGCTTCATTGTGCTCCACCTAAATCTGTCATTGCCAATTTGTCTTACATTGCAATTTGGCCTCCACAGGTGCGTTACCTTTCTATCTAAATTAGGATTAGGGTTCTGAAATTAATTTCCCCCCAATTTTCCCTCTCTCTCTGCCATGGAAGAACATCCATCGTCTTCCTCATCTTCTGCTGCTGCTGCTGCCGCCGCTTCGACCAGTAGGGATACTTCAGGCGGTGCGCTATGACGTTTGAGAGCTTCGCAGGTTCAGGATGAGGGGTTGTGCTTGGTTTCGATCGGGCCGAGCATGATGGAGACAACGCCAGGGGTTGAGGGAAGCCGGCTCTGACTCTGCTTCACTTTCTCATATCTCAAACCACTTCTCTCTGTTTCTCGGCTCTCTCGCTCTAAATTGAAGGTGATTTTCCAACTCTAAATTGATATATTTCATACCTGCATATGTGCAGTATAGATAATTTTATATAATGTTGTAGAATCCATGTCCTATTCAGAAATTCTGAGATGGTAAAGGTTACGGAAAAATTGGAAGGTATATAGAAATTCCAATATGAGTTCTCCGGTAGATTTGAAGGGGGACATACAAACTTTTATGTTAAGTTGATCTGTTTTCGTTTTTTGGGATGCTTAGTTTCATCTGGAAACAAGGCTGAGCATTCAAAATTTTCAATCTTATACCCATTATTCAATACTGGCTCAATAATCATCAATTTTCCTCTGGTTTTGTTTATGAATTCTGATATATAATCATATCTTAGAGTTTTCTATTGGAGAAACGTTGGGACCTGATTGTCCCTCGTAAAAAATACAGCAGCAGTGGGTTTTATTTAAAATTAATCTAATTGAAGAGACTAAGGACTGCGCACCTTCTACAAAGAGATCTATTTCATTTCCTCTTTGCTCTCTCAATCTTCATAACTTGCTTTTAGGTGCATTTTTTGTTTGGTTCTTATTTAAAATCAATCTAATTGAATATTTTTTATCAAAAGAATTAATTTTTCTAATTGCCCAATTTTGCAGGTTTTGCATCATTGGAACATATGGCCTATGTCATTGCTTTATCTAAGGTAGCTGAAATGTACATACAATATCTTAGACTTTCGTTTTTCCTTCTTTGGCTGCTTAGAGATTATGGGTCACGAGCTTGGTTTTTAATAGTAGCAAAAGTTTGCATCTTTTTGTAAGCTACGATGGGTTCCTTGAACTCAAGATTTATATATGTAACATTTCAAGACTGATGTTGGTATGAAATTGTAATTCCTCGCCCCCTCATTACATGTTTTGATGGGGACTTCAGCTCATGGAACATTAAACTCCATAAATTTGAAAAAGTTTACTTTTACAGATGGTAAAATCTTGGATTGCCAATTGAGGATATAGCTGCAATTCAAATTCAGACTGCTTTCCTTGCACATGTTGTATGTATGTCTGCACTAAAATCTCCAAAATATAAAATTCCAGTTTCATACTTCTTTCGTCCAATCATCATCACCCTCTCTGTCTCACTCTAAACAATTTCCAATTGGTTTTTAGAGAGAAGGTGGCAGCAGCAGCAGTGGGAAAGAAGAAGGTCTATTCCTGTCTCTGTGATTGTCTTTGCCCTTCGAATCTCTAGGGTTTGGCTTTGGCTCCGTTGGCTGTTGAGGTAATTATTAATCCATACTTCGATTGTAATTTTTTTTCTTCAGTATTCAGTAAGTTTGATCAAATGGGTTTCTTTGGACTTGCATAAGTTGTGTATAATATTGCTTCAATCATTTATTGGGTTCCTTTTGTATTATTGAGTCTTGGGTTTTGCTGGAAATTGTATAAATTTTGACCAAATTGCATAAATTATTGAGCTTTTGTTTGGTATTTTTATGGCTACTGTGCTAATTAGTTCATACCCAAAAAAGGAGCAGAGAATTAACTGTTCTAATCAGTAATTCCCCACTCTGAGAACTTGAGACCTTGGACTGATACGCATTTCTGAGATTTATTATTTATTTTTGTATAGAATATTTAAAGGTGTTAAACTTTTAGTGTAATTATAAAAGTATGGGTCTTTGATTCCATATAAATTGCTGTTTATATTTGTGAATACAAGAGGGGAGCATTTATATGTGGAGGTAACAAGGAGGGGTGGCTTTGAGCAGGTTGGGCTATCTATTTTATCTGTAGTTCATTTCACTAAATTAAATATGAATTATTAATTTTTTAATTTTGTAAAATGAAAGATAAAAGAAAATCATATGTACTTAATTATATATATGTGTGTGTGTGTGTGTGTAGATTGTTGCAGAGAAGAAATGGAGGGAAGTGGGAGGTGTTTTCATGTTCTCCTCAACACAACAAGCAGGTTCCTTCTCTGTCTCTGTATTTCTTCGGTGCTTACGTACATTAGTTCTAATGAATGTCTTTTCATTAGGCTGATGCGGATGGCAACGGAACCATAGACTATGATGAGTTAATCGCCGCAACAATGCACTTGAACTGGATGGATAGAGGACATCTCTACACTACCTTCCAACACTTCGATAAAGACAGCAGCGGGTAATGTTCAAAAGTACATCAATTCGATTTCTGCAGTGAAATAGAATATGATGGTAATGTTTATACCAAGTACGACCGATGTCTGCCAAGACACACCAAAAGAAAAACCCTCAACTATTTTCATCATGTAATTTATGTTTTTGCAGTTTGTTAGGAGCAAGGTCGGTTGTTGAAGCACAGTTTTTTGACTAACACAAACAGAGTCTTCACACCAAATTAACGGGAATCAGTAAACCATTCAGAGCGTTGAACTCATTCCCTTCGTAATCACCATTACTGTTTGAATTGGTTTTATTGTTATTATAATTCCTTTGTTTTATCTCTTGGCTGCTAAATCTGATACGCATATAAAAATGAATGTGATCGCAGAAGAAGAAGATAGCTGAAATTGTCATCTTTATTCCAATTCCTTTGTTTTATCTCTTGGCTGCTAAATCTGATACGCATATAAAAATGATTAAGAGTTATTGGGAAGAACAAATTTTGTTACGCAAGAGTTCATTGTATCTTCTCCTAATTCTATTCTCACTAACATTTTCTGCATATTCTTCTAAATCACTGATTTTCAATTTTATTACTTCTCTAAAATAATTGAATTCACCGTTTTTGTGGCCAAAATTGTGATAACATTTGCAATGTGATTACTTGATTCAATAGTTTTCTGATGAAGCCAGGACAGAGCAATTGATCCAGTTATAAGCAATAAGCACTAATAAAAACATTGCTAAGGCCGCTCCATCATCTGCTGGTTTGAGAAGTGATGAAAGCGCAGATAAAAGAGAGGTATCCATTAACAAACCGCCCCGACCTCTTTTTGTTTTAATTTAATAGCCATATATATGTAATCGCTTTAAGCAATATATATATATATATACATGTCTAATTCAAGTTTTGTATCAATGTTCATTTGCTATTAGCTCATGAGTGTTTTCCATCACTATCACATTTCTCTCTAACCTCGTACGTTTTCCCTTGAAAAACTTAGCTGCTACAACAAAAACACTACACTTTTTTTAAGTTTTTTGTTAAGTGCTCAAACAGATGCCTCACCTGCAGGACATGTATTTTGCCACCTTCACTACAGGGACAAAATATGTGTGTACTGCATGTTGCTTGTGTTTCTTCTGTTGCTTATAGAAACAGCCCTTCTACATATTTGTTGCTTTAAACGTTTTGCCTTGAAAAGTTAGCTATTTAAACGTTTTGCCTTGAAAAGTTAGCTACTTGAACAAGTACAAAACACTTTCTATCAATTTTGTTCCTCTGTAACATATATTTTCCCATCGTCACTGCAAGGGCAAAAGATGTGTAAACTGCATGTTGCTTCTGGTTCTTCTGTTTATTACGGAAGCAAAACATTTTTTGTGACCACATCTTTTAAATAAAAAACTTTCAATTCCTTTACATATCAGCTTGGTTAAATCTATATAAAACGCAAGTTACTTATCTTATCAACCTGATTCACTTGTGTATCCCCTTGTTCATTCATTATTATGTTGAATTTATTTTAGGTAAATGTTGCTTATTTTCTAGTGAGTCCTAAAGGAGGGCGTGTTCTGGGTTGAATCGATTTCACACACAAATTGCTGTCAAACTAATGATATAACGAATCGATCTTGTTTAATTTTCACTAAAACTATGGGGGCAATATATCCTAACCAAATCATTGTTTTGCAGGTTTGTTTATTCAATTTGGCATCAAGTTTGAATCATTTTTTTTAGTTAGCAACCCACCTATTACGCTTTGAATCATGCAAATAGAAATAGACTAGTCCCAGAGTTAATAGATAAAACTAATTACGCTTTAAATTTGGTGCATAAATTTAGTTAGCAACCCACCTATTACGCTTTAAATCAAATTAGACAAGTTAAAATCAAGTAAAATCCCACCTGAACTCAACCCAATCATTTATTGAGTTAGTTTAGGTTGAAACCTTGTCCATCTCTGGTGATGCTACAGAAACCAAATTCATGCACCAAATCATGTGGCACATTCTACACGATGTAAATTTTTATTATAATTATTTATCAAATTTCAACTTAAATTGATTTAATTGCAGTGGTATAGCTTTGAATTGGTCTCAATAGTCGTTAGTTTCACTTTTTAGCAGATGTTGATTCGTGAAATATAATTTTAAGTTTTACCTGATTTAAAGATGTTTCTCTAGTTCTTGATATTCATGTTGCGTGTGGATAGATTTTTGCTATCTTTTGTACTATTTTAAACTTATTAAGGACTCTTTTAGAAGTGGTTTTACTGTGATTGAAAACGTTTTTGGTATAATTGTTTTTGAGTTCTAAAATCACTAAACCTCAATTATGCATTTTTATTCATTTTAAAAACGTTTCAAAACGAGTCATTATCCTATTAAAAAAAAAGTTTTACCTGACGTTATGGAATTAATTTTAAATTCTATTAGATTTAGTTTTTGAAAATCTTGAAAATAGTATGTTATTGAGAGCAAGGATTTAAATATCGGTAATATCGGAAATATCGGTAGTCCGAAAACACGGAAATATCGACGGAAATATCGATAAAATATCGATATCGATAAAAATTACATGGAAACCACGGAAATTGTAAGAAAAACTTTGAAATTTTTATTGAAACTTTGTAGGATGTTTATTTAGTCAATTATCTATTAGTTTATCACAAAAAATGGGAAGGAAATGCATTGCATGATAGATTTAACTGATTTAAGTTGATTATATAGCGAGCTGACAAACATTGTGAGTGTAGAAAATATGTAGTAATTATTGAAAGAAGTTTAAACACACCATAATCATTTATATATAATGAATTAGTACAATATTTTACACTCATTTAAGCAAGAGATTAAGCAATGTGAGCTGTTGCTTCGAACCAATAACAATTGCGCCAAACCAATTACAATCATTTATATATAATGAATTAGTAAATAATTATTGAATAATATGTTATTTCTTATAAAAAGAACATACATATGTGAATGTTTTATGTACATATCTAATATGCTTGCATAAAAAAAAAATCTAATAATTTATAATTATATAACATTTATAATTATAACTTAAAACAAAGAGAAATGGATGTTTATCCAAAACTCTAATCAATGTTTAACGCGCTTGATTGAAACTTAGTTACTCATGTTCATCATAATTGAAAAGCAAATTAAGTGATCCAAACATGAAAGGGAGAAAGAACCTAGAAAAGCAAACATGAAAGGGGCGGTGCTCGTCGGAAAACTGGGTTTGGGGCCGAAGGTTTGGGTAATTTTCAAAGCTTTGGACAATTTTCAAAGCTTTGTAACTTCTTCGTTTCTTAACCAAATTGAGTGATTCAAAAGCTAAAATATAGTTAGGAATGTGGAGAAGAGGTTCATATCAAGTGAGGACCGAGTGGTGGCCGGTGTTGACCGGAAAATGACCTGAAAGATGGCCAAACGACCACGGTTTATGAGTTCGGCCGGAATTCTACCCTAACTTTGAACGTCCATAACTTCTTCGTTACTCAACCAAATTAAGTGATCCAAACATGAAAGTTGTAGTACTCGACGAGATGAAGAGATTGATACCCTGCACGCCGGCCAACTCGCCGTGGTTTGGCCGGAAAACCCCTCGAAAGGGGCGGTGCTGCCCAAACGGCCGGAATTCTACCCTAACTTTGAACGTCCATAACTTCTTCATTACTCAACCAAATTAAGTGATCCAAACATGAAAGTTGTAGTACTCGACGAGATGAAGAGATTGATACCTTGCACGTCGGCCAACTCGCCGTGGTTTGGCCGAAAAACGCCTCGAAAGGGGCGGTGCTGCCCAAACGGCCGGAATTCTACCCCAACTTTGAACGTCCATAACTTCTTCGTTACTCAACCAAATTAAGTGATCCAAGCATGAAAGTTGTAGTACTCGACGAGATGAAGAGATTGATACCTTGCACGCTGGCCAACTCGCCGTGGTTTGGCCGGAAAACGCCTCGAAAGGGGCGGTGCTCGTCGGAAAACTGGGTTTGCTTGTAGGAGTTGTCCCACATCGGCTGTGGGATAGAAAATTGGACGCTAACAGGCCTATAAATAGACCTTCCAATACTGAATGAAGCAAGTTTCTCTGGGCCCTTTGGCTAAGATGAGGCTAGTATATTTTTTTATTAATTTATTTCCGATATTATCGGAAATATCTCGATATTATAAGAAATATCGCGATATTATCGATAATATCGCGATTTTATGACGAAAACTTAAGGGATAACAAAAAAATATCGTTGAGTGATAAAAACGAAATTATCGGCGATATTTCGCCGATAATATCGATTTTTTATTCCTTGATTGAGAGTGCCCAAAAAAGCAATCCAGCAGAGAGATCTAAATCAAAAAAATTAGCTTTGGGCCAAACTAAAACCGAATTTGGATTTCTACTTCGCTAATCCAAATTTTTTGGGCCCCACCTATTATTTCAAAGCAACGCTGATGATGTTTAAATTGGCCGACAGCTGGGCCCGAACTGGCAGGGACCCAGCTGCACAACGTTAACGTTTTAGAGATGCAATTCTCGAGTAGTCTTTTTCTAAAAAATAATGAATAATTGTAGTTTATCACCAATTATCTCATTTAAAAAAAAATTGTTTCATTTTATTTTGTAGCACGTGAATTAGTTACGGTTTGGTCATCGTGTTGCGTCGTTGCGTTTGATTATGGGCTGAGTCGTTGAAAGCCCAAATCCAATAAAAGTTAGAATTGACGAAAAATAAAAATTTGACAAAATCTTCTTGTACTATTCACTTTTAATAAAATATTATAATTTTATTTTTTTAAATACTATTTACTATACTTTTATTCGTCATTTTTTATTAAAACAAAAAAAATATTCTAAACTAATTTTTCCAAACGTCTTTCGTTAGTTTTCCAAACAAAAAGAACCCTAAAATCTTAGTTGTGCAGTACGGCGTCACCACCCCTGTACTGTACTGTTGCATTGTCTTTCCTTTCCCCACCAGCAAGCGACAAATAAATACTCCCAAAGCTCCACTCACTCACTGAAAGACACTTCCAACAGCACAAAACTGGATATCCGCTAAGCCTCCCCAAACCGTAATTCCCCAAATCTCCATCTCTCTCTTCTCTCCTCTTTCTCTCTCCAACCACTGAGCCTCCTCCGTGACAGTCTCCATTTCCGGCAACAGAAATGGACCGTTGCCTCAGCCACAGCGAGCTTCTCTCTTCGAAGCTCTCAATTTTCGGCAACTCCAAGCCCTATTCGTCGGAACCAAACAGCTTCCGCTTCGTCCTCTACTCCAAGAAACTCGGAGCGCGAAGCTCATCCTCCCCCGCTCTCTGCCTCCGATCATTTCCGTCTCAGTTCGCCACTTTCCCCAACCTTACGAGTCGCCGAGTCAACTCGGTCCGGTGCGACTCGGGTAATGGCGGAGCTGCTGCGGCGAAGGAAGGGGCGGCGCCGAAGCTGGGGAAGAGGACGGACATTAAGAAGATCATGATTCTCGGAGCCGGGCCGATAGTGATTGGGCAAGCTTGCGAGTTCGATTACTCGGGGACTCAGGCGTGCAAGGCGCTGAAGGAGGACGGATACGAGGTCGTTTTGATCAATTCCAACCCGGCCACGATCATGACCGACCCGGACTTGGCCGACAAGACTTACATTACGCCGATGACTCCCGAGCTGGTCGAGCAGGTGCTCGAGAAGGAGCGGCCCGACGCTCTGTTGCCGACAATGGGAGGCCAGACGGCGCTAAATTTGGCCGTGGCACTGGCCGAGAGCGGGGCTTTGGCCAAATACGGGGTCGAATTGATCGGAGCGAAGCTGGATGCCATCAAGAAGGCAGAGGACAGGGACTTGTTCAAGCGGGCCATGAAGAACATAGGTGTCAAGACTCCGCCATCTGGGATTGCGACTACTTTGGAGGAATGTATCAAAATTGCGAATGAGATTGGGGACTTTCCGTTGATTATCAGGCCGGCGTTTACTTTGGGAGGAACCGGAGGTGGCATTGCTTATAACAGAGAAGAATTTGAGGACATTTGTAAGGCGGGGATTGCGGCTAGTGTGACGTCTCAGGTTTTGGTTGAGAAGTCGTTGTTGGGATGGAAGGAGTACGAGCTTGAGGTGATGAGGGACTTGGCTGACAATGTAGTGATTATATGTTCCATTGAGAATATTGACCCAATGGGGGTTCATACAGGGGATTCGATCACTGTGGCCCCGGCTCAGACTTTGACGGATAAGGAGTATCAGCGGCTGAGGGACTATTCCATTGCTATCATAAGGGAGATTGGAGTGGAATGTGGCGGTTCCAATGTGCAGTTTGCGGTTAATCCTGTCGATGGTGAGGTTATGGTGATTGAGATGAACCCGAGGGTGTCTCGGTCCTCGGCTTTGGCGTCCAAAGCCACTGGTTTTCCCATTGCAAAAATGGCTGCCAAGTTGTCGGTTGGGTATTCCTTGGATCAGATACCTAATGACATTACAAAGAAAACCCCGGCTAGCTTTGAGCCTTCCATAGATTATGTAGTGACCAAGGCAAGTGCTTCTTCAGTACCCTTTACATAGCACTCTAATTAAACACTCTGATAAACACGTTATGCTTTATACTTGTTTAGTCACATGTTAGCAATGAAGCGATGGTAAGACTTTAGACGGGGCTTTAACTTTTTTTTATAATGTTAGATAATCATTGTCCATCAGCTTCCTGGATAATTTGCTAAATCACGATTACTTATGCATGGAGGAAGGTCATCAATTATTGTTGTTGTTCATTTCATTGATAGCAATATTTTTCTGTTATCCCATGCACTTTTAGACCTGGTTTGTACATCATTTCTTATTTGTTCTCGTTGTATTGAATTGTGCAGATTCCCAGGTTTGCATTTGAAAAATTTCCAGGTTCACTACCAATATTGACTACACAAATGAAATCTGTTGGTGAGTCAATGGCACTGGGTCGCACATTTCAAGAGTCATTTCAGAAAGCAGTTCGATCTTTGGAATGTGGTTTCTTTGGATGGGGCTGTGCTAAAATTAAGGAGCTTGACTGGGATTGGGAACAATTGAAGTATAGCCTCCGAGTCCCTAACCCAGACCGCATCCATGCTGTATATGCTGCAATGAAGAGGGGTATGAAGGTCGATGATATTCATGACTTGAGTTTCATTGACAAATGGTTCCTCACACAGCTTAAGGAGCTGGTAGATGTGGAGCAATACATCCTGGCTAGAAACTTATCTGATTTAACAAAGGACGAGTTCTACGAAGTGAAAAAAAGAGGTTTCAGTGACAAACAGATAGCTTTTGCCACTAAATCCTCTGAAAAAGATGTCAGGTTGAAGAGACTATCATTAGGTATTGCTCCAGCATATAAGCGGGTGGATACTTGTGCTGCAGAGTTTGAGGCCAATACTCCGTACATGTACTCTTCCTATGACTATGAGTGTGAATCAGCTCCCACCCAAAGTAAGAAGGTTTTGATTTTAGGTGGAGGACCAAATCGAATAGGCCAAGGGATCGAGTTTGACTACTGTTGTTGCCACACGTCCTTTGCTCTTCAGGTTTGTCTTTGATATGTTAACTGCCCACTTGCCTACGTTCCTGAACCTAAGTTTCTAAGCAAAACCTAGATATCCTAACTTTTAGTTACTAGGCTGCTTTAGCTGAACGCAATTGGTTTTAGATATATTTGCTTAATAATAATAGGTCCTACTCATGAATTTTTAACTAGGCAGTTACAAGTTGGGCAATCAGACCGTTTTCTCCTCAATACTACAATTAGATTACTCTAGTAAGATGCCTATGGGATTTAGACTTGGGGTCGGTGAGTGTGATACACTTCCATTTCAGTGGCAGTTGATAAGAAATTTGGAGTTGCAATATCATTTGATGCATTTGTAGTAGCTCGTTCTTGAAAAGTAGTTCTGTTACTTGCATATCTAAAATAGATCTGTGGATTTATTGAATTTGGTGTGTATGTTTTATCAATGAGCTTACTGGAAGAAGGAATCCCTCCTGTGTCATTAATGCACATACATGCAAACATAGTTATACATTGGCCGCCATTACTTATACTTGGCCTCTGCAAGTTTTACCTTTTTGTTGTATAATTTAATGAATAGATGGTGCCTGTGCATTTAAGAGATGTAATTTGCCCAAATCCTCTATTGATTTGCCTGCTTCTCCCTTCTTTTCTACAGAAAGCAGGATATGAGACAATAATGATGAATTCAAATCCTGAAACAGTATCCACAGATTATGACACTAGTGACCGTCTATATTTTGAGCCACTAACTGTCGAAGACGTGCTGAACATAATTGATTTGGAAAGACCTGATGGCATCATTGTGCAGTTTGGAGGTCAAACACCGTTGAAGCTGTCACTTCCTATTCAGCAGTATCTAGATGAGAACAAGCCTAAATGTGCAAGTGGGAATGGACATGTACGCATTTGGGGTACGTCACCGGCTTCAATAGATGCTGCTGAGGACAGGGAGAAATTCAATATAATCCTTAATGAGTTAAAGATTGAACAACCAAAAGGAGGTATTGCCAAGAGTGAAGCTGATGCTGTTGCCATTGCGAAGGACATTGGGTACCCAGTTGTTGTTCGGCCTTCGTATGTATTGGGTGGCCGAGCCATGGAGATTGTATATAGTGACGAAAAACTTGCGACCTACCTCGAAAATGCTGTTGAGGTGGACCCAGAGCGCCCTGTGTTGATTGACAAGTATCTATCTGATGCCATTGAGATTGATGTTGATGCACTTGCCGACTCACAGGGGAATGTTGTCATTGGTGGGATAATGGAGCACATTGAACAGGCTGGGGTCCATTCTGGAGACTCTGCTTGCTCGATTCCAACAAAAACCATCCCTACTTCTTGCTTGGACACAATTAGGACATGGACTACAAAATTGGCCAAGAGGCTGAATGTATGTGGGCTGATGAACTGTCAATATGCAATTACATTGTCTGGAGACGTTTTCTTACTCGAGGCAAACCCTCGTGCTTCCCGTACTGTCCCTTTTGTGTCAAAGGCGATTGGGCATCCATTGGCAAAATATGCTTCTCTTGTCATGTCTGGGAAGTCCCTGCATGATCTAAATTTCACAAAGGAGGTCATTCCTACACATGTATCAGTAAAGGAAGCTGTTCTTCCATTTGAGAAGTTCCCAGGCTGTGATGTGTTGCTGGGGCCTGAGATGCGTAGCACTGGGGAGGTGATGGGTATTGATTACGAGTTTCCCATTGCATTCGCCAAGGCGCAGATTTCTGCTGGGCAGAAGCTGCCACTTGCTGGCACAGTGTTCCTCAGCTTAAATGATTTGACCAAGCCTCATCTTGAAAAGATTGCCAAAGCCTTTTTAGGACTTGGATTCAAGATTGTTTCAACTTCTGGGACGGCTCATATTCTTGAGTTAGCAAAACTTCCAGTGGAACGAGTGCTGAAACTTCATGAAGGGCGGCCTCATGCCGCTGATATGGTTGCCAATGGGCAAATCCAGTTAATGGTGATCACAAGTTCGGGTGATGCACTTGATCAGATTGATGGACGGCAACTGAGGAGGTTGGGCCTTGCTTACAAGATTCCAGTAATAACAACTATTGCCGGAGCTTTGGCAACTGCAGAAGCAATAAAGAGCCTAAAGTCTAGCACTATTAAGATGATTGCACTGCAGGACTTCTTTGAGGATGAGAACAAAGCTGGGAGTGATAAATTGTTGCAGACAGTCACTTCCAACCTCTGAGCTGACCTAGATTGTCTGGTAAGCAGTTGGGCTTCCACTTCCTCGTTTTTTCGTTTTGTTTCTAATGTACATATCTGGTAATGTTGTTATGAACAGGTTGCCTTTGAGTTATTAATTTTTTACCAAAATTCGGCCAAATCCAATTTTTTTCCCTCCCCTTTAGTGGAAGCTATAATTGCAAATTTTGGATTAGCTATAATGTAGGATTTTAAGGCATTGGTGTGCGTATCATAGATTAGTTTGATGGTGGTACAATCATGGTCTGTTTCTAGGATAGCTTTTCTGTGCTGTATGTTATTTCACTATGACGTACTTTTTCAAACTGCTTTATACTTGATCATCAGAAAACTTCTACATTATTGAGAAATTGAATATTCCGATGTACCATACCTACAACTTGCTTCAGATATAATACAGAAACCATTCGAACTTACACTTGTTTATGTAGCTTTATTATATCTAGAAATGGTAGTTAACAGCCACAGTTTTCAGGAATTCAGTTTTTGGACATATCATAGTGGTGTTTTTGCATGGGCTCACACCCGAGACAGGCTATTAGGAGAGGATAGATTTACCATTACCCTTGCCCCCCATTGACTACCACATCACTTCTGGTCTAACATTTTATGCTCTTTGCGTGGCGCAATAACGTTTTCTTTGGTCACGCGTGTGTGAACTATTCTTGGTCATTTTAGAAATCTCTTGAGCTAGTAAAACTTGGTATAGGTGTAGCAGTTGAATTAGCTTTTCCTTTCTATCTGCTTGAGCATTTCGGTCATGATCCTAGTTGATAAACATGACACGGGTGTTTCTGTTTTAATGGAGTTAAAAAGACATCTAGACAGAACCTTTACCTAAAACTTTTCCAAATGTAATAATTGTGGTTGATTATTGTGACTGGATTTCTTCTTTGTTTTCGGCAACAAATTCTCTCTTGAACAGTCATTGGTTCAGTCTGAAGTACAAACCCATCGCTGCCATGTGCTATCAGTCGACGTTTTGGGGTGTTACTGCACAAAATTTTCCCGTTTTCAGCTTAGATGCTTTTCCATCGCAGCCTTTAGTCTTTCCCAACCCAAGGTGACCGCAAGTACATGACCTTTGACCATTTTCTCTGCACTGCCAATGTATATTTGAATTTAGGTGGTCCAGGAATGGTATGCCGCCGTAGACTAGTAGCATGTTCGTTATGTTTGCACTTAGAAATACATTGAATTCTTCACTCGTTTTTGCCCTTTCTGGTGCGTGATTCGTTCATGACCCTAATTTTCTTGGTTCTCATGATTGCTGAAGTGATTGTTTGATACATAATTAACGGTTCAAGTGATTGTTTGATATGTAATCAAGGGTTGGGACACTTGAGAGGAGATTTTCAACCTTTAATTATTAGTTGGTTTTGAATGCTTTGTATTTGTATAATTCTGTAGATTGCGGTCAAGCCCGACCTACTTCAACTGAGTTATTATTGTAATTAGGACATTCTCCCAAGACTTTCACTTGACCACCATACATGGCTTGACTTTGTTTTTTGAATTTTTTTTTTTGAACAAACGATATTTTTTAGTACAAAGTGAGTGCAGAAGTAGACTAAGTCTCACAATTGGCTTGCAATAATGTGGTTCAAATTCACCTTTGTCAGGTATCGAACTTAAGACCTCTCACTTACAAGAAAATGAATACGACTAGACGGTAACACTAAATGACTACCAAACCTAATTTTTGAATGCAAATGATTTTCATTTAGGGATGGACACATTCTCGAGTGGATTGGTTTTGCCCCAAAACACCGCGGCCAAGTCAAGTATAATATAATGGTTTTCGTTACGTTTTGTTTATCGAAGCCTTTTTTTCCCTTATTTTTTTTTTTGGGTAAACAAACGGGGCTAAACGCCCAGAGAGAAAATAAAGCAAAGCATCACCAAGTCTAGAGATCTGATCAACGTATGACACTAAGAGATATCCACAAGAGGCATGAGTGTGATTAAAATAAATTGGACAAAGAGAATACGACAAACTCAAGTTAGCAAGTTCATTATCCACAAAATTCATTTTATGATAAACATAACGGAGGTCACAATTCCAATCTTTGTCTAGCAGCTCATGGCAAGTTTGCACCAATTTACCAAGAGAATGGTTGTCACTCGCACCTTGTAGAATCATATGGACAACCAAATTAGATTTCACCAAAAGATGCTATATCCCCTTGTAAGAAAATATCGAGGAAACCAAATCAAACCATAGTTTGGTTCAATTTGGGCCCTAACCCAATTATTTTGCTAGCACACAAAACTCAAATTTTCTTGTATCATCTGGACAATTAAGTCATAAATCGTACGCAAAATAAACGATCATGATTGAATTGAAAAAATACTACTTGTTTTTTCTTACTTACAGCTCGCTTATAATCCTAAACCATTTTAAAATTAAAAAAAAAAAAGGCCACTAAAGACGAACAATCCAAAAGTTGAACGTGTCATCAACCCCAAAGTACAGTAAGGAATATGACTGCAAGTCAAAAGATCAATATAACTTCAATGTTCCACTATCCAGCTGTTAGCTAATGTCATTTACCACATTTTTTATACACACGATGATGTGGCGTAATGTATTATGTTAACATTCACTTATATAAATTCAATATTAAAATGCGATGGCATCACTAATTGAGGAGGTGAAGTTATAATGACTTGTAAATTACGTAGTATGAAACATGTAATATGAATAGCATTATTCCAATTAAAGAAAAAGATCTTGTGCAGTTAACGTGAATAATCATATCAATTGAAAAAATTTATGTGTTGGTGGCCTTCTAGTAGTGGAGATGAATGTTACACTTGCATCACGATGTGAGTTTGAACTCTGTCGGCTTCCTAATCTAATAAATCTATCGTTTGACAATAACAAAACAATTGTACACATGCTATGCATGTGCTTATTATTTTTTTTTAAATTACAAAGAGAGAAATTATAAAATATAAAGTATATGTTTTTTTGTCAATTATTTATTATAGCATATACAATATAAAGTATATTGTTGATTTCTACCCTAAACTTATATCATTAAGAGTTACTTCCTTCAAATTTTATTCAGACCATTTTCCCCCGAACTAATGTAAATGATGAATAACCCCTATCCTCGTTTTTACCCACGTTCAATTCGACGTTTTGCCCCAAAAAAGTTCATATGTTGATCATTTAATGTTATTTTTATTTGATAGTTTACATTTCTTGAAATGTGACAATATTAACGAAAATTTAAATGAAACAGAGAGAAATATAATTGCTCAAAACAAAAGCATACGGAACTAATCGGCACTGGGGCAAAAGTCTAGGAAAATAGTTTAATAAATACTAGTGCTGGTTTGGATTTACTCTGTAATAACTGGAAGCATTTTTAGAAAAAATATTTTTGGGTTCTAAATGTATTTTAAGTGCTTTTTGCAAGAATCATCAGTTATGTATTTCTTCCATAAAGCATTTCACGTGATTTTCTAGGACATACTTGCATTTTTATTAAGGATTGATTTCAAAAATATTTTCACCAAAAATATTTTTAATCATTTTAAAAACACTTTTAAATTAGCTCTTATATATTAGTAAAAGTTTAAAACAAAAGTTTTCAGTATAGTTGTACTTCTGAATCTATCATTAACAAAAGTTCTAATTCCAATTCCCCTCTCCCGTTGTAAAATAATAATAAATAAATAAAATATTAATTAAGAGTCAAGTCATGATAAGGTTAGGTCCAAAATCCAAATTTGTTGTTTTATATAGATTTTCTGGGTTACGCTTGAATTTTCCAAAAATCCTTCGGCTTCTCACTTTGTCCAATTTCGGACGAGCAGCCATGTTATATTCCTACTGGAAAGGTTTTGAAGGACCCCATTAATCCTGCATGTGATAAGTATGCTTATCTGGTTATCAAGTCTATGCTTCCAATGAACTACGGGAAAAACTGCTAGATCGCATGTTATATGCAATTATGTGTTTATGTTTCTCTCACACGCAACTCTCATGAGTTATGTGAAAGTATTCTTTGGTCACATGATAAGGGAGATAGAAATCAACTTCGTTTGAAATGGAGGATTAAGTTGGAATGGATAAGTCACTATTTTTAAGGTATCATGAAGAAGAAATGAAAAAATTATGGTTTAACTTGGAGGTACGAGACGGATTAGTCAAGAAGAAAATTTATACATTTCAAGTTTTCAATCCTCCATGAAATGGTAGGATTAGAAGTGAGAAGTTTATTTCATGTCTAATCCTCTTCTAATCTCCTTAAAATAAGAGAAAAAAATCATTATTTTCTACCTTCAGTATTATTATATCTTGAATTTAGAGAGTGATCTATTCTAATCTAATTGCTAAAATCAAATGAGGCCATAAACATTTCTCATGAGCCACATGATGAATACAAAAATCACACGTCGAACAATAGAATTTCCTTCTAATTACACCGATGTTTTTTTGTGATAAAACTTCTCGCAACTGAACCACATGAATGCAAAAAAAAAAATACTATCAATGTGACCAGTAGTAGGCCACTAACACTTTTTCGACCATCTCATCAGTTATCACTACATCAGTTTAGTATTTTATTTCAACAATAAAATGATTGCTTTCGTGTTTGTTGCTTGTAATCCATTTGCGTAATTCAGTGGAAAAACGAGACAAATTACCGTGTTATGTCCGCTAATTTGGCTGCTTGAACAAGTCATTGATAGAGAGAATTAAGAAAGAAAGAGCTAGCTAATTGGAGGTCAATTGCTCTTAGCGGTCTGAGTGGGAACTGCCAACTGGTTCTACTTCTAGTCCTATCAAAGACCTTACTAATTTCATGCTAAAACCGCGTGGGCCTTCATCTTTTGAAACCGAATGAATACTTCTATGGAAAACATATGGACTTAGAAGCCTCCTATTGTTCTCAAAGCTCTAGAACACTGACAACTTTCACCCATTTAAACAAGACTTTTTAGTTTTCATCTTTCCATAAGGGTAACTGGGTAAGTATAATAATAATTTGTTACCAAATATGCGACATGTTATATTGTTAAACTTAAGTTTGAATTATATAATTACATCATTAATAAAACATTTGGAGTATTATTCTAGGATTGACATTTCAAAAAAGTCATTGTGTACTTCTCATATGAGACAATCTATAAACTGATAGTAAATGACTTCACAACCTTTGTAGTAAAAGATTGAAAATAGGAAGTCCGGATCAAGATCGAGGTTTTGAGAGAGCTCGGAGCAATGGAGGGCAAAATATATTTTTTATTTTAGTCGTGGCTATTATCGATTTGAACCGACTGAATGGTACCTCAAAATTGGAGTAGGATTTTCTCCTCTTTAGTCTCCTTCTCTCTCACTTTCCTCTGTTTCATTCTCTCTCTCTCTCTCTCTCTCTCTCTCTCTCTCTCTCTCTCTCTCTAAAGAAGTCAATGCAAGATGTTAACCTAACTTAATCGTGACTGTTCAAATGAAAAAGAATTGAAGGAAAAGATAATTTGAAGGAGAAAGAATCTTTACTTGTCTTAAGTTTGTGAGGTATAGTAATGCCTATACCCTGTACATGCCCATATCACAAATTCAATGACTCATGAGAGAGGATATATGGGTGCCACGTGTTCCCATCCATCATTCTGTGAAGTGGTAAGGCAACGGAATATAATAATTTGTATTTGTATTTTTAAGTGTGCGACTGATTGTACTTCAGAATTTGAAATCAGTCGGTCTTCCAGCGGCCGATGCATATTAATGAGGTTTACAACTTTGGTTTGTCTCTCAACTGAAAATTTAAGACTATTTTTGGTCAACTCTCGAGAATATTGTGGTCATGGTCTAAACTTGTACTGTACACATGGCGCAAATGCAATGAGTATATTTGGGTGCCCTACCTTCAAGAGCACGGCAACCTAACCATGCAAACCCTACTTATGGAATGTCCATGGATGAAATTAATCTGGGTGTCGGATGATGTCAAAGAACCACAAAATCATTAAAGTGTTCACGTTGAAATTGCATTTAATTATGAAGTATATAACCTAATAAAAATCAACTTAATTATTTTTGAATGTATAAAAAAAAAGCTAGGAAAATGAGGTTTAATTGAATGCTCAAAGTACCAATGCCGTATAGCACAAGTGCACCTAGGAGATTCTTCTTACGACCACCATGACTAGTGTAATGGATGATGAGGACATTTCCCCTTGGCAATAATCCACTGTTTTTAAACTCTAATTAAGGGGTGTGACTTTAGTGCTACGTAATATAAGTGTTTTAGCCGTTAGATTGATATTTGTATCTATTAAATCTTCTATTTTCAATATTCATCATTCCTTTTTTCGTATCACTATGAAGAAAGTTGAGGTTCTATCATAAAACAAATTGGCACAATATGTGGAGTAGTCAAATCTCTTATAAACCCTTGCAAGGTTTCTCCTTTAACCAATGTGGATGAAGAAAGTTAAGATTCCATCATAAACCAATTGGCAATATGAGGAGTAACCCAACTACTTATAAGCACATGCAAGGTCCCTCCTCTCATCAATGTGGGATCCATTCTCAACATGCACCTCACGTGTGGCAATTTTGAAGACTAACAGGTGGACAACACAACAGGGTGACTTGGAGCGCATGTGGTCATTAGACTTCACACGTGAGACAACCTACTCTTACACCATGAAGAAAGTTGTGATTTCACCATAAAACCAATTGGAAATATGGGAGTATAGCCAAACTTACTTATAAGCACTTACAGGGTCTCTCCTCCCATCAATGTGGGACTCATTCTCACCACACCCTGTCACGTAGGCAACACAAATGGGTTGATGTGGAGCGTGTGTTGTCGTTATTGGGCTTCACACATGGGACTTCCTGCTCTGATACCATGAAAAGTTGAGGTTTCACCATAAAACCAATTGACTATATAGGGAGTAGCCTAACCTCTTATAAGCCCTTGCAAGTTTTCTCCTTTCACCAATATATGACTCTTTTACCTTTACATCCTCACACATTCAATGTGACATACTATTGAGAAAAAAAAAATTACTAATTAAGTTGGACAGTTTTCAATTCTTTCAAATAATAATTTGATGGGACAAGCACTCGATCTATGACCCCTTTTGTAGATTTTATTGAAAATTAGCATCAATATCATATCAAATTAATTTGTAAGGGAAAAAAGCAGATGGGTTTCTATATATGACTTTCCTTGGATATTTTGCATATCTTATCAAATTAATTTGTAAGTACAAAAACAGAGATGCATGGCTTTCTATATATAACTTTCCTTTGATACATGCATGTATCTAATCTCCACATCTTCGTGAAACACACATTCATACATTTTGGTTAGGTTTTTTGCAAAAGGATTGTTCGAAGTTGTTTCCTTTCCTAACATGCATGTATGTGCGTAGAGTCCAATTGTAGCACACATATATCGTTTGAGTTTGAAGTTGTTTTCTCATCGTCCTCTGTCATAATTTTGCTTAGTTTAGTAAAATTTGTTTGAAGGGATTTTAAAAAGTCAGGTTTTTGATGGACTTTTAGTGCTTTTATAGTAAGTTTTTTGTTAGGGAACTGTTATTAGTACTCTAAAAATCTCATTCTACACTCCTCACAAATGTATTTTTCTTTATAATTATAGAAAGTTTGGAGTGCCAAATGAGATTTTTGGAGCGCTAATAACAATTCCCTTTGTTATATTAAATCCAACCTATATTCCTAATACAACAAACAACAACAACAAAGTCTTTTCCCACTAAGTGGGGTCGGCTATATGAATCCTAGAACGCCATTGCGCTTGGTCCTGTGTCATGTCATCCGTTAAATCCAAATACTCTAAGTCTTTTCTTAGAGTCTCTTCCAAAGTCTTCCTAGGTCTTCCTCAACCCTTTCAGCCCTGAACCTCTGTCTCGTAGTCGCATCTTCTAACCGAAGCGTCAGTAGGCCTTCGTTGCACATGTCCAAACCACCGTAACCGATTTTCTCTCATCTTTCCTTCAATTCTGGCTACTCCTACTTTACTTCGGATATCCTCATTCCTAATCTTACCCTTTCCCCACACATCCAACGAAGCATTCTCATCTCCGCTACACCCATTTTATGTACGTGTTGGTGCTTCACCGCCCAACATTTTGTACCATACAACAACGCTGGCCTTATTGCCGTCCTATAAAAATTTCCCTTGAGCTTTAGTGGCATACGGCGATCACACAACACGCCAGATGCGCTCTTCCACTTCATCCATCCAGCTTGTATTCTATAATTAAGGTCTCCATCTAAATCTTCGTTCTTTTGCAGGATAGATCCTAGGTAGCGAAAGCGGTCGCTCTTTGGTATTTCTTGGTCTCCGATCCTCACCCCTGACTCAATTGGACCTCTAGTTGCACTGAACTTGCACTCCATATATTCTGTCTTTGACCGACTTAGGCGAAGACCCTTAGATTACAACACTTCTCTCCAAAGGTTAAGCTTCGCATTTACCCCTTCCTGAGTTTCATCTATCAACACTATATCGTCTGCGAAAAGCATACACCAAGGAATATCATCTTGAATATGTCCCGTTAACTCATCCATTACCAATGCAAAAAGGTAAGGACTTAAAGATGAGCCTTGATGTAACCCTACAGTCATGGGGAAGCTTTCGGTTTGTCCTTCATGAGTTCTTACGGCCGTCTCTGCTCCATCATACATATCCTTTATAGCTTGGATACATGCTACTCGTACTTCTTTCTTCTCTAAAATCCTCCAAAGAATGTCTCTTGGAACCCGGTCATATGCTTTTTCCAAATCTAAAAAGACCATGTGTAAATCCTTTTGCATATCTCTATATTTTTCCATCAATCTTCGTAAGAGATAGATTGCCTCCATGGATTATATTTCTTGTGATTTCCATACAATATATCAGCTTGTTACATGTTGTATCAGATACACACAATCCTTGTTTCATTCTTAAGATTATGGCAATCAAAATGATATCCTTCAACTCCTCTCAAACATTTGACAAATTTATTAGTAGCATGGATGCATTATCTTAACAAAAGAAAACCATTTGGCAATGATCAAAGATGAATTCATTGTTTCATAAATTTATGGGAGGAAAATTCGAAACTGCTTATGCTTACAGTTTGCATGGGGTTATTAGCCAGCTTGCTATGCAATATGAACTCGTTATTTTCATCCGTACTTTCTGTGGTAATGCAGGTAGCTAGCAAACTATAAAAGTAGATTTTGGAATATGTTAAGGTCCACACGCATAAGATTCTTTAAGAGAAAAAAAAAAAAAAAACTAGGGTTAGTGGGGGTGAGGTGGAGATGGAGATGGATGAAAAAACACAAGTCCAACTGCTTCCACTGCAAAGTAGAAGTTTAAGAAGTGGCGGCAAACTCATCAGTCACTTAAATATTAATTAATTAAGAACCAAAAAAATAATTTTAATTATTTGGTTAAGGAAATATCTATGTTAAAATAAATATTTTTATATCTTAGATGAAGACATCACAATCGTCAATGGCAGCTTAGGACTTTAGATTACCAGAGTTTCCAGTTTTTCCCACCTCATGCGTATAACGAGCTGACCGGCTCCCTACCAACCATACCCCACCCTATCTCTATTCATTTCATCGAAAGTTTATACACCAAGACACGTATTAGTCTCTTTGTACTAAATAGTGACAGAGAGGAATTATTTGTTTATATAGAACGTCGTGACAAAGAAAATTATGAAAAACAGAAGATGAGCAATTTTTGTAACGCCTCTCCTAAAGAGACATTTTACCAAATATTTTACCCCTCCTTTATTGAAATTAAAATTGCATCTTCGCTCAATTAACTAAAAACAAAAGAGTTATTTGGGAGAAGTTGATTGCAATGTAGCTTAACTGCTTCATATACTGATTATATTAGTGATTACTTCTCTTACACTTACAAAATTTACACGAGACTGAAACTTTACTTATGTTTACGTGAAAGAGTTTATTATTGTTGCTTGATTGAACAAGAATTTTTACTGTGATCGGGTAAAAGATTGGTATTATCCAAGAAAAACACACAGAATGCTTTTAAATTTTAGCTTCATCGGGATTCTTGGGTCGTTCTCAATGCAATGAGTAGGTGATTGGGCGGTGGTTAGAGAAGTAGAAAGCTAGCACAGTGTCTCAGCGTATTCGGCAGGCACAATCACTCACCAAAAAACTGATCTACTTTTTAACTCGTTTATCGCTATCTCTGCCACACGTCACCCTGGCAAAAGGCTAAATGATAGTTTGTTTAAAGTGTTGACCATCTCGATATGGGTTTTGGTTAACCACACTTTGTAATTTCATATATATGGTAGACAAGAAAGGAAAAGCTGTAGATTTGTAATACACTTGTTCCCTCTTTCTCATATATATATATATATATATATATATATATATATATATATATATATATATAAATTTTAGCTATGAAAATCATATCGTCACATGATAGAATAATGTTAGACAAAAATGAAAAAGGTGTAGGTTTTGTAATACCCTTGTTCCCTCTTTCTCATATATATATATATATTAGCTATGAAAGTCATATCGTCACATGATAAAATAATGTCAGACAAAAAGGGAAAAGCTATAGGTTTTGTAATACCCTTGTTCCCTCTTTCTCATATATATAGTTTTTAGCTGTAAAAGTCATATTGTCGCATGATAGAATAATGTGAGTAAATCGTTAAGAGAAGTGTATTACAGTGAGAAATATTTAAAAAATCGGTGCTCACTTAAGCCTTTTCCCTTAGAATATAGGATGAATACATATTGGTTAAAATAAATAAATAACTGTTAGCGACTCTTAAAGTAAATATGACCTTTTTTGTGTAGTGTAAAATTTTGTTTGAAATAACAGTACTATATAGTATATACGACTGAAGTCCAAAAAATGGGAGGGAGAGAAAGGGAGGGACCAAGTTTTCCCATGAGAAAGTTAAACTTGACAAAGTAGGCAATAATCAAAGAATTTGCAGAGATAAAACAATAATTAAAAAATTCCTGTGAGACTATTTTGGCTAAGGAGAAAATCCGAGCTTCACCGGGGAGAGTCCCTCAATTTAGACCTTGAATATATATTGCCCTCTACGGACCACAAGTCTAATTAAATTCTAATGTTTTTACATCTGTGAAAATTTGAACGACGTTTGAGTTTAAAGTCCATCCCACGTCTCATATTTGTATGAGAAATCCAAGCTCATGACAAAATCACTTCGTCGGAGATCACCATCAATTTTAGACATATATTTGTCTACAAACTATACTGTCGTAATAAATTTCAAAACTTTTGAGTCTCTGAGAATTTGTTCTATGCCTTCTGCGTTTAAAGTGTGTTCCGTAATCGCTTGACCAGGTAAAGAAAATGAGATATTAAAGTTAAAATTCTACAAACACTAGCTAGTTTGGAAGAAAAGTTGCATGTGAAAACAAGGGCCGTCGGTAAGAAGAGAGGGTGTTCCTAGTCCGAGAGGTGGCTTTAGAAATAACAAGTGTCTTTTTTTTTTTTTTCTAGTTTTGTTGACATGGTTTTTATTCCGTATTAATTCTTAATTTATACTGTAACCATTTGACTAAACCCAACCACCCAATATCTTAACTAACAAAAAATTAAGTAAAATTTGATTAACATAATTACTAAACAATTTTAGCACTAAAGAAAATTTTGTGTGTGCATGCAAACAAATACAAGATCAATTTTAAGTGATTTGCATCTTAAAATACTAAGTTTGAAGGACAATATTGGAGATTATTGAATTGTTTATATTTGGCTAATTTTGATTTTTAAACATAAACTTGTACCAGTGAACCGGGTTTTCACAGAGGATTGAGATTTTCAAACTTTGCAAAAAAGTTTTTTTTTATCCAAATAATCCAAAAGTAAAAAATTAATCACACAAACCTAGCGGCTTAATTAGAAATTAAATATATAATTCTGTCATTATATTGGCAGCACAAGCCGCAGCCTAATTAAATACATAATAATATTCAACAGCTGACGTCATTTGGCACCTCATACCCCAGCTTCATCTTCCCTATTTATACCCTCACTTTGCGCTTCAAACAAACCCCACCTCTCTCTCTCTCTCTCTCTCTCTCTCTCTCTCTCTCCCCAAACATATACCAAGTCCAAAACAAAGATCAAAGCTTTAGCTGCAATGGAGTGCAGTACTGAAACAATGAACACAAATTACACAACCACTTCATCAACTATGTCTCAATCTCCTCCTTCTTCTTCACCATCGTCTCCTCCAACTCTAACTCCGACTCCAAGTCCACCAGTTGTTGTAAGTCCTTGTGCAGCATGCAAGATCTTGAGGAGAAGATGTGCAGACAAGTGTATTTTGGCTCCTTACTTTCCTCCCTCTGAGCCAGCCAAGTTTACTATAGCTCATCGTGTCTTTGGGGCAAGCAATATCATCAAGTTATTGCAGGTAATTTTCTTCCTCATGGACTAAACAAGAGAACTGGTCAAAGTTGGTCTAAAACTTTGGGATTTGAAATATTTCATATACGAAAGTATTCTCTTGTCAAATTATCGTCTAATTGTCAGAATATGAATTTGAAAGATACAATTATTCTTATCTCAAAGTGTAATTTATATTCACAGAACTAGTCTGATATAAAAACATAAACATGTCTAGACTGTGTAGTATTTACAACAAATATTTCGCATGTGAAATGTGTAAATTAAGGGCAACATTTTTCCATGGTACTATTATGTTTGCATCCATATTTGAAAAGTCTAGGGGTTGTTCACACACACGTAGACACTAGAGATAAATACGCAGACGTACCAAAGTGGTAGGAAATTCCATTTCATATGCTCTGGCCTGATACTACTTTAGTAGGGAAATCAACTACTCGGACTAAAGGGTAATCTAGAGAGACCAAAATTTTAAATCAAATAATGCGTCATTGATAAAAAAATAAGCACTTTAATCAACGCTAAGTAATAATTCAATCATCAACAATCACATCATTTAGTTTACAAATTTAGTCTCTCTAAGCATTATCCCTGTCTAAATTATGTTGATAACAACATGACAAGGAAGGAAAACTTCACAATTAACATCTAATCAAATATATATCTCACTATTGTTTTAAAATTTTGAGGTGTAGGGAATCTTTAGCATATTCCTAATAGATGAAGGTGTTGTGGTTTTGTGAAAGCAATCGGATAGTATACGTGATTCGGCTGCTTTTGTACAAGATTTTCTTTATGAAGTGGGTCATCTGTTTTCCAACATTATTCGGAACCTCATCTCGTACAAGAGAGTTGAGAAAAAAATTATTTACTTAATTTGGTGGATACCCCATTTTTAATTGTAGACATATATAAGTAAATGTAACATGCACTTTTTTTTTTACAGGAACTTCCAGAATCTCAAAGAGCTGATGCCGTGAGCAGCATGGTTTATGAGGCAAGTGCAAGAATTAGAGACCCAGTGTATGGGTGTGCAGGAGCAATCTGCCACCTACAGAAGCAAGTGAATGAGCTGCAAGCACAACTAGCAAAGGCACAGGCTGAGGTTGTCAACATGCAATGCCAACATGCCAACCTTGTGGCTCTGATTTGCATGGAAATGTCACAACCTAATTCCGAGCAAGGATCTCCTCCACAATCACTTGAACACAACTTCATCACCACCATTCCTCACGGCGGCAACCAGACCAACTTAGGCTTCCTTGATGATTCCACCACTCTAGGCTCATTGTGGGATCCACTTTGGACATGAATATCTAGAGAAAAATAACATTATTAATTATATATCCATAGCAACAAAAAAAAAGGGTTTCTAAATCTAATGAAATTCTCCCAAGGAGAAGTTGAAGGATATTATAATAATTAGTTAATAAATTTTGGGTAGCTCTAGTAGGAATTAAGTAGTGGAGAGATCTACAATGTTTGAACAAAAGGGAGGGAACATCCCAAGTTGGGATTGATCTAATCACTTTTGTTTAAGCTTGATGGAGGCAAAGTAGTTAGATGAGTCTTTTGCTTTTAGTCCATATGTAATCTTCTCCATATTGAAGAAGAAAAAAATTATGTTGGAAGTCCATTTGTATGCTGATCTTATTAATTAATGAATCTTTAACGAACTTTTTGGTCACCTACTACTACTATAATCACTTAAAATTTTATGCTTTTGACCATCTTTCTGTATAGCAAACTTCATGCCAACAAACTTTGTTGTGCAACTTGGGTCATCATATATGCAGCATCGTGTCTTTTTTTTTTTCCTTTTTTTTTGTTCTTGAAGAATAATAGAGGAGAGAACATCAAAAGTTCGATGCGAGGTACATAAATAAATACTTATAATCACTTAAATTACAAGTTCTTTGCTATTATAACATATTTAATTAACTGATGTAATCAGAATTTTAGAATTAATTTGAATTTTTATTCTTTTGCTCATAAATCAATTCAAAATTGTAAACTCATTAGTGGTGTAATATAGTTACGTGGAGATTAGAAATTGGTATCTAATTAAGTTGCATGGAGAGGAATGATTTTGTAGTATTTGTACCAAATTTTTTTGTCATGGCTCTAAGGCAATTTGACTCTCTCGAATAATCGTTGAGAATAGACAGCATTTCAGCATCAGGTCTGTTCCTACTTTCTAATGGCCATCATTGGGCAATATTGTAATGTACATAGGTTTAGGTTGCTGCAAATGACTGATTAATCCACAATATCTCAAGAAATTTATAAATACAATTCCAAGGTGACATGCCATTTTTAATCTCTTCTTTTCCGTTTTTCATTCCTGTTTGATGCTAGCTGCAGTAGAAGTAGTACTTCCTCAATAAAGGCAATCTTTGGGTAATCTGCAATTAATCTGATCCCCACTATTCAAAGGGTTTTTCCTTTGATGTTATCGACCTTCTTAGTCAGGCTTTCTTGTCGGTTTTTTATTTTTTATTTTTTTCATTCTCATCAGAAATCATTCAGCCATTCGATTAGCGTTGTTAAATTTAGTGGTTAAGTGAATAACATGGTGTAATTATTAGATGACTAAACGATTTCAAATTTGGTTGATTTTTAAGAGTGACAAAAAAAATGAAAATGTACCACACAACATTGTAGAATGAAAAGACAACCAAAATGGTAGAAAGAAAATGTTACTATGATGCAATCATTCCTTAAACGAGAAATGCTAAGGAGACTTTTTATAGACTCACTGTCACCTTATGTTTTTTGCACAATATTTTATAATTTTGACACATAAATTAACGTTAAACTGTAATGTTGACATAGTATTTTATAATGCATGAAAAATTTCACTTTGAGATAATCCTCTCAATATTTCTCTTCCTCCAACATAACATGTTAAAAAATATAAAATCCTTCAAAACGCATTTTGCATCCACTACCACTATAAACAATGATTAGTGTGGATCAATTACATATTTACATTTTACTGTCCCAAACGGTGACACTTTAGCCAATAAGTCACTAGGTCTTGTTCATATTAGTTATTACTGTCTCCCCATATGTTTGTTAAAAGTCACATCTTCTATACTTGACGATGGACGATGACGCAACAACAGAAAGGGGCCCTGTTGTTGTGGGTCATTACCACGTGTAAATGTGTTAATCCCTCATCGATAGTAATTAGCACATTAGTAATCATGGCTTTGATCCCCTAATTAAACGCGTTTTTGGATGCATAATTCAACTCATGTGCACCCCACGTGAGTTGATGATGAACCCTCTCAAAATTCTCAACCAAGCCAAAGAAGCGAAGGCAACAAAGAATTGTCACCTGTCGGCAACCAATTTGACTCTCTATTGGACGTCTCTTCTTCTTCATTTTTTTTGTCAAGGGACATTATATCTCTGTCTTGCCCAACATGCCATTATTTTCTATGCTTGAACGGGAACAAAGTCTGTTTTTTTGACCCAAAATTGTGCCGTAATATATATAGGGGTATCAAATTAACAAAACCTAAAGCTACTTAAAATAATGAGTTCCCTATGTCAATGATATCCTTCAAATTATATTCTTCACTATGATGACAATAATTCTTCTGTACTAGCAATTTGTACGTTGTAAACTTTATCCAACCTAACAATAGTGTAAAAAAATGAAGAAGATAATAATGGACTTGGTGGGTAGATAAGCTGCAAATCTTGAGTTGCTGGTGGAAGAAGGTAAGGATGGTATATATATACATCTTCTGTGTTGATAATGAAAAACTTATGTTAGTGTTCAAAATATTTTGAGTTTTTTGCGCTGATTGTCAATTTTTAAAATATTTGGAGTCTATGCGATGATTGTCAATTGATTTTAAGTCGAACGCTTTATTTCTTACACACTATACAGAGAAATGACAATGAAAATACAATTAATTAAATTTTTATACCCAAATATTCTTGGGCATTATGAGAAAAGAGAAATGACCTTACGAGTTATGAGGTATGTTCATTTACCAGGGTTTATTTTTATGTGCATGATGAAACCCTAACCCTAATTTTTGAACAAAAAGAAAATGATCAAGAAGTAATGATCATTATTATTCTTTTTTAGGTATAACAGTTGAGTTGAGTGGGAAATAGAACCGCCTACCAACATTATACTGTTTTAGTGCATGCCAAGATCTATAAATAGATATGACACATGCCCTATAGTTCTATTTATAACTCATCATCTTATTATTTTAAGGGGTGTGCTATCCACACACTCCTTTTTACTTCTCACACACCCCTATTACTTTCTGTCCGTTAGATCTTCTTCAATTCATCTGATCCGATAACCGAAATTCAAAAAGGTGTAAGAAAAGTAAAAAGGGATGTGTGGATATCACACCCCTATTTTAATTATTTGATCAAGAAATTATATGAGATTTCATGTGGCACCATCTCTTAATCATAAAAACAAGAATCTTGCACCAATCTACATCATTTCCCATTGGCGCCCATAGTTGCATTAGGTGTGTACGTAGCATGTTTTAAGAGGTCAGATTGCACCAAATTTAAAGTTGGAGAGCGATCGAACGCATATAATATACAAATGAAATCCACATTTAGTTGCTAAAATTTAGTGATTAACAAAAAGAAAGATTGACAAACACAAACTAAAAGGAGAATGAAGGAGTCAAAATTTGTACAAGTCTTACCCATTTTGTTTGAAAAATGCATTACCTTAAACAACTGCTACTAAAGAGAATGTTTCAATGTGGGAACTAAGACTTGAAATGTGCATATATAATTAATGAGCAAATTAAAGACTCGGGAGAGAGCGTGTGCAATGCACTCATATTTGTCTTTATCTCTCTCGTCAAATTAACGAATCAAAACTCTAAAGACAAGATGTAGTTTCTTGTGACGAGTGCAATGCATTCATGTCTCTATCTCTTTTTCTCTTCTCTCGTGTAAAAAGAGAGAGAGGAAAAAAATGAATGTGTTGCACCTATAACCCAAAAGTTGTACATCTGAAATGTTCCTCTCTATTCTCGTTCTCTATAGCTTTTATGAGTCTTCGTATGTTACACGTTTTCTGCGATTTGCATGCACATAGGTAGCCACTATCTGAGCTTTGCAGTCATTGGAGCTTCTTTTCTCACCTCATCAGGAGTTAAGGTGATAAAGCATTCAGACCAAAAAAAGATTTTACATGCACACTTTTTGTTTTTTGTTTTTGTTTTTTTTAAACAAACAATATTATCTACACTAACATAAGCGGTAGGCTTAGCCTCACAATGAGCTAGCAATACTGTGCTTTGATTATAATGTGGTTCAAATTCACTTTTGGCGAGAATCAAAACTATGATCTCTCACTCGTACAAGTGAATATGAATACCACTAGACCATAGTGTTTAGTGGTTCAAATTTGCTTTATGCATTATTTTTCGACTCTTTTATTAGTGTGATACATGTCGTTTTTCCGATCTTTCTCAGCATTTAAATTTCACAACATACTTTTCATAACTGAGGTTTAATTTCGTGGGATGGTGTTACGACTTGTGACTAAATTGTATGTAATTAACTAACCTTTTGTCCTATCAACTGTTTGAAACATCGTTATTTTCAAGTCCACTATAGTAGTGCATTTGAAAGGAAAACTTCAAGGTCTGCAGGGTATCTTGAATAGAATCATAGACCCATTCTTTGATTACAATATTTAAAGTATTCAACTAAACATCATGCTTGAGACCGAAACAACGGATTGAATAAATCAACAGAAAACAACGGACATGATTAAAAAATAATGTGTGAAAAACTTAAAAAGGTGCGTATTTATAATTTTCTTTGACAGAATCGATACGAATCAAGAATTCACATTATTTTATAGATATCCATCTTATATAACAAGGTACGGCTTACGTAACACAACATATATACAATCACATTTAAAGATATCATATAAACCCTCGTTGAAGTGTTGCTTTTTTAATTTCCCTCTAGAAAGAAGATTTATTTTCTGTTCTACACTAATGAGGACAATCAACTGATAAAATGTATAAGTATCTGAATTCGACCACGTGCACAAGACCTATGGTATGAGAAACTTCAAACTAGTCAAGTAGTCCAAGCAATATGTAATCTGTTACGTAACTCAAGTTAGAAAAGTAATACAAACGGACATAAATTGAACTTAACCCTTTGGAATTTTTCACGAACAGTTTTCCCCACGTTGAATAAAGCGGTGACACTTGTGTTTAGGTTTAGGGGCTTCCGTTAAACCAAACCAACCCGCCAACTTGACCACAATTGTTCGAGTTGATTGATCAATTAGGACAAGACGAGATGAGAAATCAATTTCTTCTGATGAAAAGCTCCATTGTTAGGGTGTAAATGCGGAGCTACCACCATTTTTAGCACTACTTGTCACCGTTTATGCTCGAAATGAAAGGAAATATATAACTTACAAATGCAACATCTGATCAAAACACCTTGAAGTGGGGAACTCTCATTGTCGCCCTCATTTGGATCAACAAACTAAACCCTGTACATCCCTATTTTCCTACTTGGAGGTGCAAGGAGGTAGTAAAACACTAGCTTTAGCTTTCCAAGCTTAACTTCGTCATTGAAGATCTCCTTCGTAGAGTCGTAATGAAAGGCGCAGAGCCAATTCTCATCCCAATTCCTAAAGCCCGTTTCTTTTCCTAAGATGATGACTTAAACGAAAGAAAATTGGACCCAAGGCCCAAAGCAGACCAGGTTTTGTGCTCAGCGGGCTTTCCAATATTGTTTATATTAAGAGTCACTCATGAAGCAAGTTTACACCCAAGAAATGAAAAACAATAAATCATGAAGCAAATATTTTTCTAATATCAAACGTGGAGTAAATACGAGCATATTGATGATCATTTCGCTTTTAGTTTTTATTTCACATTCATGTAGAGCAAGCTACGATTTTTCTTCAGTATGAAGGAATCGACATATGGGATCGAAGGTCCTCTATTTTCGAAGAAGACAAAGTGCAGATTTTGGAATAAGACATTAGATTTCAATAAGATCATAAGACACCCCACAAAAACTCAGTCATTTTCTTCAGAAAATCACACTGCTTCCAATCACCAAAGCCATAGAAGCCAAGTTCCATCAAAACATAGACTTTTTTTTTTTTTTTTTTGTTGCGAAGAACGAATATGCATATGTGAAAAGTGAGCAAAGGATATGTGACAAGTTACAACGTCGAAACTGGATGCAATTGCATACTGAACTCCCTGTGTTATTGCCTCAACAAAGCTGTTGTATCAAGTTTGCAACTGACTCTATCTATGTCATCTTACTCCTCATCCTAATGCGCTTGTCTCTTTTGTAGGTGTGGGCATGAGTTCTGATATAATTGTGGAACCGAGTGGAAAGACAAAGGCAACATGTCCATTGCCACTATGGGATGAGGGCAATATTTTGTGCATGATGAAGATGATGAAGATTTTGATGAAGAGGATGTGTCGAAGTCAGATTCCAAGAGGTATTAAGATTTTTATCACAAATGTTCTTTTATGTTCGGGGAATCCATAATTTTAATCCCTTATGTATAACTTCAATCAATGTGGCTTCATGTTTGCTCCCAAGCATCGATTTGGTCTTGCCATCCAAATACGTTAAAAACTTCGTTAGTGTGCTAATGTGGCACAAGTGTGGGAGTCGGGACTCGGGACCTACAACTTCATACATCATGTGTATTAGTGAGATTGGAAAAACAATTTGGTCGATCGATCGGACGAACTTGGACAATTTCCAGTCTTAGACCACAGTTGTTGAACCTGGATACCAATCGTAGTGATTTTGCTTTGTTGGAAGTGGTTCGGCTGGGTTGATTTGTTTAAGTGCAACGTAACAAACGTTGCTCTTTAATTTGTCAAAGTGTTTGGGACTGTCAAATTTAGCTTCAGAAGCTGCAATGTCATCATTAATCGTGTTTACTGAATAAAGCATGCTTAGCATTACAGAAAATTCTGTTTGGTGCCACTTACGTGGATGATTGACATCTTATAAATACATGTCACAAACAGAATGCATCAAAACAGCAAGGTTGCCGCGTTAGTCAATTAAGTGGGAAAAAGATCATCGATGGATTCTTTTCTTAAGAATTCTATGATCGTGACCGTTCATCATATATTGTGCAGTTAGATATTATTTTAAAATTTAAAATTAAATATAAATAGTACCTAACAAAAACTGATTGTACGATGTACGATGAACGGTCATGATTTCGGAATCCCTAAAATCTATAGAAAAATAATTCGGTGAGGATCCTTTTCCAATTAAGTGGCTCTTCTGTGGGCATGTGTGGCGTCTCGTGATTGATTTGTTTGCCCATCAAATTAAAGATAATGCGAGAAAAACCAATTGTTTAGATCAAAATTTGTAAACTAGATGGTGTTGTTGTTAATCATTAAATATTACTTAAGTATTGATTAATATATATATTTTTAAAAGTATGATATTCATTAATATGAAAAACACGTACAAAGAGAGGATAGAGTGCTAAATGAGCCTCAATAAAAACCTTGTTGGGAATTTCAACCCTGTTTAAGAGAAAAAGAGTTTTGCACAAATGTCATGTTAACAACACATTATATCATTTGTAAATTTGGTCCAAAATAATTAATCCATCTAATATTATCATTAAGTTAAATGACCATTTGACTTTGAGAGTCATAATAATAAGTACGACTAAGAAAAGTATTTCAATTAGCAATGTTGACATGGAGTGCCTAACCACCGATCGGTAAAATATATGTAAAACACAAAAGCAATGCAGATGATCCAAACATAGAGAAATATGGTGGGAAGGATAACGAAATAAAGATTGATTGGACACAACACAACACAAAATTGTACCAAAGGATAGACTCGTTATTTGGTTTCCTAACCGACATAAGATCGGTTAAAAAATGTCGTAAGATTATTGATTACATTGTAACGTGTGTATAGATATGTCTCAGAGAAAGAGGGAATAGATTGATTATTATTTACATATAGTGTTTACACACATTGTAAAAATTAAGTTATCATAATTATATTCTAACATTTCATTACTTATTAATGATCATGGCAAGAGAAGGTTTGTCTTAAACAATTGGCAAGTGTCTTAAACAATTGGCAAGTATATCTTTTGGAATAAAGAAGAGTAGTTTGGTTTGTATATGTTCTTGGTCTTTTTGGCTAAACCAAGGGTAAAGTTTGATATATATATATATATGCCCCAAAGATGCACTTAAGGCCATAATAACAATTTGATGTGGTGCAAAAATATCTTTTTATCATTTTAATAAGTTGCTTTTATATGTGAGTCGATGTGACATCCCACATCACCCAGGGGAGTGATCCTTAAATGTATATTCTCATCCCTACCTAGCACGAGGCCTTTTGGGAGCTCACTGGCTTCGGGCTCCGTTGGAACTCCGAAGTTAAGCGAGAAGGGGGCTAGAGCATTCCCATGATGGGTGACCCACTGGGAAGTTGCTCGTGAGTTCCCAGAAACAAAACCGTGAGGGCGTGGTCGGGGCCCAAAGTGGACAATATCGTGCTACGGTGGTGGAGCGGGCCTGAGAGATGGTTGCGCCCAGGCCGGGATGTGACAATTGGTATCAGAGCCTAACCCTGGCCGTGGTGTGCCGACGAGGACGTCGGGCCCCTAAGGGGGGTGGATTGTGACATCCCACATCACCCAGAGGAGTAATCCTTAAATGTATATTCCCATCCCTACCTAGCACGAGGCCTTTTGGGAGCTCACTGGTTTCGGGTTCCGTTGGAACTCCCAAGTTAAGCGAGAAGGGAGCTAGAGCACTCCCATGATGGGTGACCCACTGGGAAGTTGCTCGTGAGTTCCCAGAAACAAAACCATGAGGGCGTGGTCGGGGCCCGGGAGGTGGCTGCGCCCGGGCCGGGATGTGACAGTCGCACATACACAAGTAGCCATTACATGTAAAAAGTCGTACAATTGAATTTTAGTTTCTTTTTACAAGATGCACTATGTTACTATTAAGAGTAATGTGAGGGAGGAGACTGTTGTGCTTTGGCCTGTTATCTCACCAAGTTACAAACTCACAGTTGAACAAATTAAAATACAAGAAATAAAGACACCAAGAGAATTACGAGGTTCGGCAAAAACCTGCCTACGTCCTCGGAGAGATATTACTCTTCACTATGAGAAAAACAGTACAAGTTACACATGAGTTAAATTGACATAACCCAATCCCATATCCCTTGTACACCCACTCACAGAAGTTTCCCAAGAGCCTCACTCTACCCCAAGAGTTCCTTACTCTCACTCTCTAAATTTTTCCTTTTTTGTTCTCCTCCTTATTCTCTCTTTTCACTTGGCAAGCCTTTAAATAAAAACAGCCCCTTTTCTTCTCCTCCTTTCTTCCACCCGAAAGCCAAATAATTATGGCTTTGAAAAAGCCACAAAACAAGGAACAAGACAAGCCACAAAACAAGGAACAAAACAAGCCACAAAACAAGGAACAAAACAAGCCACAAAACAAGGAAACATAATCCTCATCATGATGTTCCCTCATCAATTTTGTTTTGTTTCCTAGCCTAATTTGGCCACTATCCAACAATCTCCACCTTGGCCAAATTCCGAAAACATCACAGAGACTCGAATCAACAATCACCATAAGCACCCAAAGTACAAACTAAAGACAACGGTAACTAAATCAAATTCCCCAAACTTTCCGGTACTCATAATGATCTCCACCTCGACTCAAACTGTACCAAAGTCCATTGGCCTTACGTACCAGCATGCACACTCTGAATCAACCTCGTTGGTCCTGTTTCGATTCAGTCACTGCCAATGCATGTGCAGCTGCTGCAAGAAAAAAAAAACACCATTTAGCTTCAGACAGGATCTCGACACATCCTCGTCTCCTCCAGCAGGTTTTCCTCCTCTTCATTGTCTGCAACTTGGAAACTTGTCAGTGCACCCATTTCCAGCAACACCCGTCGAGCCAGACAAACATTCCTCACACTTCTCATTCTTCAGGACCATCTCATCACCTGTGAATCCCATAGCTCCACCTGCTGCAAAACCCCTGCAACACTTGAGACTATACATCACCAGGAGAAGTGTTGCTTCGAGTACCTAGAGGGCATACTCGAAGTCTTCTGCCACAAAATTGCTACTACTCGGACCAAGATCATCCTTTCTTTTTCTCAAAGGACAATTTATTTTTTTATGCCCGAATTCTTTACAGCCGTAGCATTGTAGACCCTTACCTCCGGAACTTGATTTGGACCTACTGTCTCTCTCAAATCCTCCTTTCATTTTTCTTCCACCATTCCCACCTTGAACAGCTAATGCAGTCTCGTACCCATCATCAACAATGGTCTTCTTCTTTTGTGTATCATAAGACACCAAAGAAGCCTGCACCTGCTCCAAACTTACTGTATCTTTTCCATGCAGTAAGGTTGTCACAAGGTTCTCATACGAATCTGGAAGTGAGGTAAGAAGTAAGAGAGCTTTATCTTCTTCCTCAACCTTGACATCAACTTTCCTCAATTGATCCAAGTATCCGTTGAACACATTCATGTGGTCCATGAGATTCCCGCCTTCATCCATCTTCAGCTTGTAAAGTTTCCGCTTCAAATGCAACTTGTTGGTCAAACTCTTAGCAATATAGAGTTTTTCCAACTTCTCCCACAGTGCAGGCGCAGAATCTTCATCCATAACATTATTGATAATGTTATCAGCTATACAGTGTCGAATCGTGCTAACACAACGAGCCTCCAGCTCCTCCCACTGGTCATCTGTCATTTCTTGAGGCTTCCCATCTTTTCCCTTCAAAGCTCTAGCCAAGCCTTGTTGAGTCAAGACATCTTTTACTCTCATCTGCCAAAGAGTAAAACTGCCTTTCCCATTAAACTTCTCAACTGAAAATGACATGTTTGTAGTCATCATGGTGAATAACAAATCTAGACCTTCAATGAACCAAAGCTTCCAACAAAGCTCTGATACCAATTGTTGTGCTTTGGCCTGTTATCTCACCAAGTTACAAACTCACAGTTGAACAAATTAAAATACAAGAAATAAAGACACCAAGAGAATTACGAGGTTCGGCAAAAACCTGCCTACGTCCTCGGAGAGATATTACTCTTCACTATGAGAAAAACAGTACAAGTTACACATGAGTTAAATTGACATAACCCAATCCCATATCCCTTGTACACCCACTCACAGAAGTTTCCCAAGAGCCTCACTCTACCCCAAGAGTTCCTTACTCTCACTCTCTAAATTTTTCCTTTTTTGTTCTCCTCCTTATTCTCTCTTTTCACTTGGCAAGCCTTTAAATAAAAACAGCCCCTTTTCTTCTCCTCCTTTCTTCCACCCGAAAGCCAAATAATTATGGCTTTGAAAAAGCCACAAAACAAGGAACAAGACAAGCCACAAAACAAGGAACAAAACAAGCCACAAAACAAGGAACAAAACAAGCCACAAAACAAGGAAACATAATCCTCATCATGATGTTCCCTCATCAATTTTGTTTTGTTTCCTAGCCTAATTTGGCCACTATCCAACAGAGACTACATTGGGATACCATCTTATGTGACAAGTAATGTATATCATTAATATTTAATAAGATAAATTCATTAATTAATGTGACAACTACAGATCACTTATCATATCAAACGGTATGTGAATGTGGTCTATTAATTTGTCTATCTATTTTTATTGGAAGAGAATGATAATTCACCTTAGTATTGGAAGAGAATGATATTCCTGCTACGAATGCCTTTCTCTATCTATTTTTATTGCAAGAGAATGATAATTCACATTCTCTACCTTGATATTTGATTATCAGAGTTAAATAATGATGGACAATTGATTGTATGGTTTATTAATTTGTCTTCTTTTCTATTCAAAATATAAAAATGGAATATTTATAAATGGTGTTTGTTTGATCATATTTGGCCTCTCGTGAACATCATTTATACTTACAAGGGAGTAATATCTTATGTTTTACATGAATTGGGAGAATAGTTGATGCCCTTAGAAGGAAAGGGATCCTCTTTGGATTCCTTTCCACTAAATTCATCTAGTATGGGATCTAGAGCGTTGGATATTGATTCAAATGTTACAATTATTATAATTTTTAAAGGTGGTTCCTGTTTGTAGTCATTGGATCAAAGTTCAACGGTCCAGATCCCGAACTAAGTGGATCTGGTGGAAGGGGATCCCGAACTACAATTATTATAATTTTTAAAGAGGTTCCATTTTTGTAGTCGTTAGATCAAAATTCAATGGCCCGGATCTCGAACTAAGTGGATTTTTAAAAGATCCCTTTCCCCTTTTGAACTCGAGTTCACATAACGGCCATAGTACTACTATTATTGCATCGTCACATCAAAATCTCATTTAAAGAAAACACTATCAAATATATTACGGTTCATGTATATATCTTAGTAAAGAAAAAGGGTCACCTCAATTAATTTAACAGTCACAAACATGAACACAAATCCGTCATTTTCAAACAAAAAATTATTACTCTTATCATATATTTGTATGGTTTTTTTAGCAGAGATGAGACCCACATATGTGTAGTCTTTACTTATATTAGATAGATGATACAAATATTTGATAAGTGTAGATTCCAAACATATTTTTTCCATGGTGTCTTGCTTACCCTTTTTTTTTTCTCTGTGCAGCTTGTTTTTCTATTATACCCGGAATTTTACATAGCTCTTTCATCGAAATATCTTGACTCATTTGTCTGTTTAACATTTTGGTGCCACTCTATTGTAATCATTTGAACCCAAGCCAAAGACTAAAGATACTAAACTCACCAGAGAAAAAAAAAACGGTTAAATAGTTAGGGAAATTAATTAATATTTTATTTTAGAAAAATGTTAAGGAAACTTTCTTGAAGTGAGATTCGTCATGAATTATCCGTCAACTCATAATTTAACGTTAATTTTGTGTCAACAATATAAAATATTATACAAAAAACATAAATGATAGAGATTCAAGTCCTACTTTTGAGATTTTTTTAACATTTCTTTATTTTAATATGGAGATAATTGAATAATTAATATTTCTTTTTAATTTAATTGGAGCTTTAAATTTATCAGAATGTGAAATAATGATTAGTTTAAATAACTCCGTTAGAACTTAATTCTTTAATTTATCATTTTAAACCTTTTATTACGAATGTAAATTTTGATAAGACAAGATATTTAGTTAGTTGGTAAAGAGTTTCGTAGTCACTCAATAATATAATCTTATAGTCTTTCTTTTAATTTATAAGTGAAAAGTCTTATATTAAATCATGTAAATAACTAATTTAATGCTAAATTAAATTACACATTGCTTAACTTGAATCAATACTCAATTATTTCCCATAATATTGTGGATGACAGCAAAAAAGTTAGTTACGATGACGTGGCCGGCGCTGGCACTGAAAGAAACGAAATCAGCAGAATCGCGATAGTGGTCGTTACTACCCAACAACCGCCACTTCCACTATTATTCCACTGACGCACTGTCAGGACAGATCTCCACCGTCCATCTCAGCCTCATCTCACTCCCGGCCCCACTAGAATTTCCCATTCCTCCCGGCCCACGAAGACACAAGATTCCACGCAATCGAAAAATAAAAAATATTAAAGAAATTAATTCGACGAAATAAAAAGTATCGGACCCAAATTGCAAGATAGAAAGGATTCCATTTACCTCTTTCTTTTTTTTTTAGCAATAGTAGGATATTCATTAAAATAAACTAGAAAACATACAAGTTGAGGATAGAGTACATAATAGGTTTCGATAAAAACATTTCTTCGCACTTTTAAAGTGGCAAGATGATCAAAATTGTATATTTACATTTAAATTTTAAGAACAATTTGCAAAAATAAAATGAAATTTTCCTTTGAACAAAAGATATTCTACTCGTTTGGATGTGCTTTTAAAATAACCCAAAACGCTTTTGGTGAAGATATTTTTATAAACAATTCTTAGTAAAAATGCTAATAAATCTTGAAAAAAATAATAATACTCAAAGTGCTTCATGGAACACATAATTGGTGCTTCTTGTAAGAAGCACTTAAAGTGTTTTTAGAACTCATAAACATTTTCTCTAAAAACACTTTCAGTCATTTTAAAAGTATATCCAAACGAGCTCATTATCTATATTAATGGTGAGGGGGTGGGCTAAGCCTCACAACGAGCTAGCAATAATGTGGTTCAAATTTTCCTTTGGTGAGAATCAAATCTAAGATGAATATCACTAAAGTACTAAATGGTAAAAAAAAATGTAATTAAGACTTGATTTAAATGTTTGATTAATGATTCACAAGAGCTAAAACAAAAAGTTCAAGAATGAAAAGATTGTCATTCAGTGTGTTTGAAGCACATATATATACGTCATATGTCACCGTATAATTTAAGAAACATTTGAAAGAAAATTACGCTTATAATAATATATAATATTTGTTTCGAACACATTAAAAAATCGCTATCGTCGAAACAAAAAGTAAAAAGCAAAGAGTAAAGTATGAAAGTTCCAGAAAACAAGAAAGGGAATTACACTGCAACTGCGAGAAACCAAAAAGCCACCCACCCCCTTCTTCTCACTCCACTTTTCAACACCCCTTCGTTTTCAACCTTTCCACCCTCAATTTCTCCCACATTTCCCTTTTTTTTTTTTTTTTTTTCTATAATTCTTTTTTTATTCTTCTCAATGTAATAAATAAATAAAATTAAAAAGCCACTCTCTAAATTTTCAACTCTCCCATCTTTTTTCTTCCATTTTTCTTCGTTGCCCGCAGTTGCTGTGTGATCCAATGTCGGAGCCGGACACTGGACCCGAATTCTACGCGGACCGGCCCAGGCCGTGGAGACCCGATGATCTCGTAAACGGGGGCGGAAGCAGCGCTGGAAGGGCAGCGTACGGCGTCGCATCGGGCGGTGTGGCCGTGTGGCCCAATGCGAGCGAGCCGGTGCCGCCGGAGACGCTGGGGGGACTTGTGCGGGAGTTCTCGAAAGCGGCGGCGGAGATTGCCGTGGAGTTCGGGAAAGGGTGCAGGGATGTAGTGCGGCAGAGCCTAGGGAATCGGGACTCGGTGTTGGGGAGGAGCTTCGGGAAGGTGAGGGAGTCGTACTTGGGGAAGAGAGTGACGCAGCTTCGCGGGAAATTGGGGATCGTGAACGAGTATCTGCCGGAGGATAAGGACCCTATTCATGCATGGTCGGTGATTGCCTGCGTCACGATTCTTGCTTTTGCAGGTGCGTGAGTGTGTGTTGTGTTTGATTGCCGAGAAGATGTGGGAGTTTTTGTGGTCTTTTATCCACTGTTTGGTTGCTGAGAAAATTCAGGACTAATAGATTCTTTTGTTGGATGAGTTATGCTTGCTATGAGTTTTTCTATTTAATTCGAATTTTTTAAGACACGAACCGGAAAATTTTCTGACTCGGGATTTTGTCCTGTATTGTGAAATGTTATCTTGTGTTTGGTTTCTGAGAAAATGAAGGAAATATGACTTGAAAATTTCACTGTTTTAATTTATTTCATTTTCGGATCCCGAGGGAGTCGTACCAAGTGGTCAACGGTGCTTGCTAAATCTGCATGATATCCTTTCTCGAGAACCAAACAGAAATTCTGGAAATCCTGGAAATTTTCCTAGAGAAAATTCCTACAACATATTTGGTTTCACAGTGCTAGAAATTTGTTGTGGAGCGCATTACAACATTTGAAATTTGACATTGGTTGATTCATGGGGTGCTTTTTTGTTTGAATTCTCAAGTGTAATTGGGTCTTTAAAAAATAAATGTGCATTTACTGACACGGATTTTCAAATTTCCAGTGGTGTATGCGAATACCGAAATTACTCCTTCCAGTCCTGCCCCGGAAGTAAAGAAGATATACATTCATCCTCCGAGTGCTGCCCGCGTAATGCTTCCAGATGGTAGATTCATAGCATACAAGGAGCAAGGCGTTCCGGCTGACAGAGCTAGATTTTCAATCATTGCTCCACATTCTTTCCTTTCGTCCCGCCTTGCAGGTTGCACATTTTGGATGTTGAAAGCAAACAGATAACCTCTCTGTTAATGCACATTGTGCAATTTCTTAGTTTTGTGTCATTGTTTTGAACATTAGGAATACCTGGACTCAAGGCTTCCCTGTTGGAAGAGTTTGGCGTTCACTTATTGACATATGATCTTCCTGGTTTTGGAGAGAGTGATCCTCACCCCAACAGAAACCTTGAATCTTCTGCAATTGATATGTTGCTCTTAGCTGATGCTGTTGGTATGAATGACAAGTTTTGGGTTGTGGGATACTCGAGCGGAGGACTGCATGCTTGGGCAGCGCTCAGATACATTCCTGATAGACTTGCAGGTATTAATGTCTCTTCTATATGATATTTCCATGTAAAAAAATTCAAGTATATGTCAACGATGAAGAATATGGGCACAAATTCGAAGCTGTTACTGTATTTCGAGTGGCATTGCCACAGAGGAATATGTGCGTGCCTAGCATCGAGTACTATTCATTCCAGCAATGACCTTGAGTTTTGCCATGTAGTCTGAAACTTCTGATTTTCATGCAAGATATAAGCCTGAAGATTTCTACATTTACGTGGGTGAGATGTTGCTAGATTTTCGTAACAAGCATTATAATATCATAGCCTGATATGGGATAAAACTAATTTCTAATGTATGACAAATCTTTGTTCAAATCAATATTCATGTAACTGGGATGAGTAACATGTTTTGAGGAAATTTGGATCTCTAATGTATTTTATTCAAAAGCATTTTCTTATGATCCCTACCTGTCTAACTCGCAGGTGCAGCCATGTTTGCTCCAATGGTTAATCCGTATGATTCAATCATGAATAGGGAAGAGAGGCGCAGAACCTGGGAGAAGTGGACGCGAAGCAGAAAATTTATGTACTTTTTGGCTAGGAGGTTTCCTAGGTTTCTTTCTTACTTCTATCACAGAAGCTTCTTATCTGGAAAGCATGGACAAATTGATAGATGGCTGTCACTGTCTCTGGGAAAGAGGGTGAGGATCGTTGTTCATCATTTTGTTTACTTGAAATGTTTACAAATTTGGCAACTAAATTTTTAATTTTCACATAAACGCATAAGCTGCATATGTAACCAGGTATATGGGCACATAATCGGACTGTAGAGTTCTTCTCTTCTAACAATGCAGAAAGAGTTTCATGTTTGATTTGTATGTTCTAAACATGTAGCAAAGCATTATCTTTAGTTGATTTTCCAAATTATCTCAAAATTAATTTTCTAGTGGTAGACCTGGAAGATGATGCATCAAGAATTTTTAGAAGGTTTGGCTTCCATTCCACTCTAATTTGGTAATTGGGCTCCCATTTTGCCTGTGTTACTTTTAGAATAAACGAAAGGCCAAAGTAAGATTATTATCTTACCTGTATGGATTCTTATTAAAAAAAATTTACGTTGAATTTCTCCAGGATAAAGCTCTAATGGAAGACCCAATCTACGAAGAATTCTGGCAAAGGGATGTGGAAGAATCAATTAGGCAGGGAAATGCAAAACCCTTTGTGGAGGAAGCTGTTTTACAAGTGTCAAATTGGGGTTTCAGCCTTGCAGACCTCAAATTGCAGAAGAAAGAACGGGGAAAAGGCGTGCTCAATTGGCTCAAGGCCATGCTCACCTCTCAGGAGGAATTAATTGGCTTCCTTGGCCCAATACACATATGGCAGGTCTGAAGCATCTCCGTCATTTACATGTTTGTGTTTCGACTGTTTTACTGCTAAGGACTTGGAAAATTTCGATAGAAGACTGGTTATATGTTGAGTAGACTCGTAGATAGCAATGAGATCAGTCATTTGACAGGGATTGCTCTCACTGAGGTGCTTTCCCTCATGCTAATACAAAAAGTTTACATAACAATTTTTTGGAGTTTGTCAAGAGATGAATTTTACCAGAAGAATGTGAGATTGTTCTTAGGTTCAGAAACTAGTGTATGCCGTAACATATTCATATACAGATTGCTGGTGATAGTTGTTTCATTGTAAACACAACAAATCTCTGGCCGTTGAATCACTTTGCTCAAATTATACAGGAGCCTTTAGTATTTCTTATCCGATGTATAAATTTCCTGTTAAATCAAGTATTAATCATGTGCATTTGCTCCACTGTTTGACAGGGGATGGATGACAAGGTGGTCCCGCCATCGATGACTGACTTTGTGCACCGGATTTTACCAGGAGCTGCAGTACATAAGCTCCCATACGAGGGCCATTTCACTTACATCTACTTTTGTGATGAATGCCACAGACAGATATTCACCGCACTCTTTGGAACACCACAAGGGCCACTGAACTTCACCACAGAAGTAGATCAAAGTCCTCTTGAAGGTACTGAAGAGCAGGAAGAAGAGGAAGGGCGTGGTGATTCTGTTCCGGCACCAGCCGAGGCATGATTGTTCTAGTTTACTTCAGAGAGGTACAATGTATATATCATAGGGTTACTACGTTACTCGTAGAGTTGAAAAAAAATCAAAGCAAGCAAAAAATAAACGAAAAGAAAGAATAGATAAAGCATCATGTTAATTCTGTTGCTCAGAGTTTTGGATGTTATCAGGTGGAGTATGACTTTTGGAGGAAGTTTTGTCGAACAACAAAAATATACAAAGAAATCGTATTGTTTTGATTTTCAATCATTTGCTCAAATTTTCGTTCAATCTGTGCTTCCGAACTGCTCTGTTTTACACATCGATTTCAATACGTCGCCCAAATGTCAAACTGAGCGCTTATCACCCCAAGCAACTTAGGTTAACCATTCTAGATTGAGCTTATAGCCAAGTTGGCTAGAACGATATGCGCTTTGACTATGCAGTTTTTTTGTTTAATCAACCCCTCCATGCGGTTTAGATTAACATCGTGTTCATTTACAAGTCCCTGCCCGATGAAACATCAAAAACTCTTTGTATAACTCATCTTTCTTGCACCAGCTCCGCTCCAATTTGATAGCACCAACTCCCAGCAGGATCAACCTTAACCTGCTTGCAAGAACAAGTAATGGAGGAAGGAGATGAAGAGGCAATACAAACAAAGGAATTTGTAAAATTGTATTTTCTTATTATATTCTTTGTTGTGTAAACATATGGCTATATAGTAGCCCAAACAACAATAAACCTGTCAATGTCTAAACAACTCCCTTAAGAACTTCCAAATAGGAAAAGAGTCCCGAATCTATCTTACTTATTACATTTTAATCCCTTCCCAATACTTGTGCACCAAGTAATCATACTTGCACTCCAAGTAATCACAAAGACTATAACATTGCCGTCCCCTTCAAATCAACCTTGTCCTCAAGGTTATACTGCAAAATCTGGAAACCGTGTTGTAAACTCATCAAAATCTTCCCAAGTGGTCTCTGTAGCGTCCTTACCCTTCCACTGCACCAGAAGTTGGACTCCAGCCACATTGCCCTTCTTATACATCCTTCTCGACAACACAGCAACTGGGAGATCCTGTACCAGACCATCATCAGACACCAAAGGAAGTTCAACCTGTGGAATGACAGTAGTCCCAATCTGTTTTTTGAGACAGCTCACACGGAACACAGGATGAATCTTGGTCCCCTGAGGAAGTTGCAATCTGTAGGCCACCGCACCAATCTTCTCAATAACAGCATAAGGACCATAAAACCGTGGTTGTAATTTGTGATAACGATGGTGCACTAATGAATGTAACTGATAAGGGACAAGCTTCAAATAAACCATATCACCCACATTGAAATGTCGCTCAGTACGTTTCTTATCTGCCTGAACTTTCATGCGATTTTGAGCTATCTGCAAATTATTCCGTAACACAGATAACAACCCATCACGTTCAATCATACACTGTTCTACAGAAGCTACTTTAGTGGATCCCATCTCATGTGGAACAATGTGAGGTGGGGAGAAACCATAAACGACCTCAAAGGGAGTATATTTCGAAGAGGTGTGGTATGCAGTGTTAAAACACCATTCTGCCCATGGCAACCACTGAACCCACTTCCGTGGCTGACCTCCAACAAAGCACCTCAAGTAAGTCTCCAAACAGCGATTCATAACCTCAGTCTGTCCATCAGTTTGGGGATGATATCCCGAACTCATACAAAGTTTGGACCCGTGAAGTCTAAAGAGTTCTTTCCAAAATGCACTTACAAACACTGGATCTCGATCACTAACAATCGAATTAGGCATACCATGCAATCGGAAAACATGTTCGATGAACAGTTGAGCAACCATAGAAGCATTGTAGGGATGAGCTAATGCAATAAAATGGCTGTACTTCGAGAGTCTGTCCACAATGACCATGATAACAGACTTGCCCCTGCAATTGGGCAATCCCACTATAAAATCCATGCTAATATCAGACCAAACCCTCTGTGGCAAAGGCAAAGGTTGCAGTAATCCAGGTGGTGCAATAGTTTCAAATTTATTCTGTTGACAAATAGCACATTCAGCAATGAACTTCCTCAGACCCCCTTTCATTCCTTGCCAATAAAACCCCTTCCGAATCCGCTGATAAGTCTTGGCAACCCCTTGATGACCAGCAACTGGTGTACAATGATGCTCCTCCATTAGCTTAGTTCGCCATTGAGAAGTTGGACTAATGACGACCCTCTTCTTGTAGCATAAAAACCCATTATCAATAGAGTACTTAGCTAAAGCAGGATTTGTTTGTATTGCCTCTTCATCTCCTTCCTCCATTACTTGTGCACCAAGTAATCATACTTGCACTCCAAGTAATCACAAAGACCATAACACAATTCAGTCTTAAAGTATCATCCTGTTTAAAAGATTACCATTCTCTAACAAGTACTTAGGCACTTCCATCTCAAACGAAAGAACGACCAAAGCGTATTTTCTTTGGCCTTGAGGAGTCACCGGCTACGGCAAAGCCCCGCGCCGCCACCTTGAATCGCCAACATCTGTATATTTTCTCTGGTGAGCAATCTATTAATTAATATGGAGATCATTTGGACAAACAAGCATAATAGATAATCCCCTCTGTGGTTACCACAAACACAAGCACTATCGTACAAGCATAAGCACCACCAGAACAAATCTGTCACAAAGATGGCGTATGACGCTACAGCATCTCCATCAAGCAAGACCACAACAAAGCCATTGTTGGAAAATGAGGCAAAATCACTAAACATTACTAGCCAGACGCAGTACAAACGCACCTGCACTGATCCGAAAGTGAAAGCCACTGACTGGATCATCTTCAATTCGAAAATAAGGACACTCAACCAAAACCACCATAAAATTTACCGGTCCAAGAGAGATCCACAACTACCGTGAGCCAAGTGAGGCGGAGCTGCCGCAACACTATCTAGGTAAGTCAGCGCCGCCACAAATTGGTCAAAAAGATTAACTCGGCCCTTGGAAACCAAGCCAACAAATATTAAGCTACGTGCTGATTGTGTTTGGGTTTAGTTAAGGGAGTATTTGGCAACAAATATTTTTTCCCACTCAACAATATTCGTACTAGTTAAGTGAAAATCATACATATTTTAGATCAGAAAAATAATAATAATAAAGGTGTACAAACATTGGGAGGTACTAGTTAAGTGAAATCACAAAGAACAAGCTTCAATTGCGTCAGATTACCAAAAACGGGAAGATGCCGAGCATTGGTTGGCCAAAGCTATGCTTGTGCATTCATTCGCGTCTTGCCGAACGCGGAAGGAACGTTTCGTAGTCTCCTGTCCTTCTAAGAAACAGTTTTTTTATACAACCATATCTTTACACTAAGGGGATGGAGAATGAATTAGTTGCAAACTCGTTATTGTCAAGATTCGAATCTAAGACCTTCACTTATAAGTAAATAAAAATACCATTAGAATGTAAGCACTGTCAAACCCAGAGACATTCAAAATCACTTCAGCATCTAGTTGTAACAGGAAAATAGACCAACATAGTATTTCAAGTAATAGTAAAATGACATAACATTCATTACAAACATAAATAGTACGATCTTTGAGAGAAGACATAAAAGATTAGATGGTTCTATTCATTAAAGTAGACTGAAGTGTGGGTTCTACAGTGTCCCTTTCTGCATAGGCATGTCACCAGGATTAATCAAATCTCACTCAAACAAATCTAAAGAGACTCAATTCTTAAATCGAACGCAAAAAGATTGGAAATAGGCACAATCCTACACTTTCATCTAAATAAACTCAACTTGACAAGTCATTGCCCTATGAAACATCAAAAACTCCTTCAATAATTCCTCTTTCTTGCAGATAAGGTGTCTATGTGTATAAATTGTCATCTTATTCAAAAGATGGCCATTGCTCAACAAATACTTTGCTGCTTCCCTCTCAACCGGCCATCCCTTGAATCCGGTAATGGAGATAGTCTTGAGAAGCGAAGACAAACAAAAAGGCAGAAACTTTGGCGGCTCCCATACCTCTGAATATGCTTCCTCAGAATCGGCTTCCTGACAACAAAAGAATAAACTGCATGAGAATTGACTTTATGAGCTGCTGCATGTTGGTGGAGCGTAGAACAAGTGAAAAGATTTTACTTACATCTTCCAATGCAAGATCTTCCAGATTAGGTGTTTTGTAGAGCAGCCCTGCTAACAATTCCCAGTAATTACACTCATGAAGAACCAACTTCAATTTGGTCAAGTTAACCAAAATAGGGAGATACCGACCCTCTATGATTTTTCTCTTTGAAACAAAAATGAAAAATCATAGAATTGCTGGGGTAAGAAGAAGAATGGGTTATGACAACGGCTTCGATGTGGCCCCCATAGGCAGGGCGGGTGGGCTCAGCTTATGGTGGGATTCTGCAATTCGAGTTAATGTGGTGGAGTCCTCCAAACACTACATCGATGCGAACTGTTGTATTGTGGATTCATCAACGAACTTCAGGTTCACAGGTGTTTATGGTACTTCCTACAGAATTGAAAAACATGACTTTTGGGGAGGAATGAACCGGAGATTCGAATCAGACAATACCCCGTGGATTTGTGGGGGCGATTTCAATGAATTCTTGTGGGATCATGAGAAGTCAGGGGGTGCAGGTGTGAGATATAACAGAGTCCGATATCTGGAGACGTTCATGACCAAGCTGGAGCTTATGGATTTGGGCTGTAATGGGCCCGTGTTCACGTGGCGTGGCATGCGAAATGGAGATTTGGTGGAGGCACGGTTGGATAGGTGCCTTGTGAATGAGAGCTGGCAAGCCATGTGGCCTAACTCAAGGGTTACTAATGGTACTACTTTGGGATCCGATCACTGCCCTGTAATAATGCAGTGTGAACCAAGTGTTGGTAGAAAGAAAAAGATGTTCAGATTCGAAGCGCATTGGGCTAAGGATGTTGATTGCAGTGAAATTGTGAAACGTGTGTGGGATAAGCACCGTGAAGGCAACTCTGTGGAGCGGTGGCGATTGAATATTAATGAGGCCAGGCATAATCTGTCTATCTGGAGTAGAACCAAGTTCGGTCAGAGGAAAGCGGAAATTCAAGTGATGATGAATCATTTGGGTAGGCTCCAACTCGACTGGAGGAGCAACCATGAGGAGATTGATGAGCTATCGGTGAGGGTTGACTCTTTATGGTGCCAGGAGGAAAGTGTGTGGCAACAGAAATCTAGAATCCAATGGCTAAAGGAGGGCGATGCTAACACCAAATTCTTCCATCAATCTACACTTTATAAAAGAAGGAGAAACCAGGTGGCTTTGCTAAAAAATAGTGATGGGGTGTTGACTGATAATCCCAGGGAGATTCGCCAACTGTTCGATGATTTTTTTGTGAATCTATTCACTTCCTCGGGGCCTAGGGACTGGGGCAACATTCTGGACTGTGTCACCCCAAGGGTCTCTGCTGCAATGAACGAGGCTCTCTCGGCCACGGTGTCCGTGGAAGAAATAAAGGGGGCTGCTATTACGCTGGGAAGTCTTAAAGCTCCGGGTCCGGATGGCTTTCAAGGTATCTTCTACCAAACTCAGTGGGATATTATTGCGTCGGATATTAATCTGATGATTGAGGAGTTGATTAGTGGATCTATGCAGCCATTCCGTATCAATGCAACTCACCTGGCTTTAATCCCTAAGGTTCAAAATCCTGAATCGGTGTCCCAATTTCGCCCTATCAGTCTGTGTAACTTTTCTTATAAAATCCTCTCGAAGGTCCTGGCCAACAGACTGAAATTGTTACTTCCGGGACTGATCTCTAAATCTCAAAATGCGTTCGTGGAAGGCAGACAAATCAAAGACAATATTGGGGTTGCACATGAGCTTTTCCACTTCCTCAAATCGAGAAAGACGAAACACAAGTTTGAGCTGGGTATCAAACTGGATATGCATAAAGCTTATGACCGGGTGGAATGGGACTTTCTCATGGCGATCATGGAGAAGATGGGCTTTGACGACCGATGGAGGAGTCTCATCATGGGCTGCATTTAAACGGTTAATTTTGCCATGTTATTGAATGGGAAACCTGGCTCTAAATTTGCCCCGTCTAGAGGGCTGAGACAAGGCGATCCGATCTCCCCATATTTATTCCTGATGGTGAGTGAAGTGCTCCTTCTCCTTATTCAGCAGGAGTGTGATGGTGGGCGGATTAAGGGGGTTCAGATGGATCATGCCGGCCCCACTATTTCTCATATTTTCTTTGCCGACGACACTCTGATTTTCCTGAATGCTACTGTAGAGAACTGTCGGAACTTCACCAAGATCATTGATACGTACTGCTTGGCCTCAGGTCAGCAGGTCAACAAAGCCAAGTCAAGTGTTTATTTTGGAGGTAACGTGCCGGAGTCTCTGGCGACTAATCTGGCAGCTTCCCTTGGGATGGTGAGAGTGGACGACCCCGGTGTTTATCTGGGTGTCCCGGCAATCTGGGGAAGATCAAAAAAGAGCGGTCTCGCTTACATTAAAGGTAGGCTCCTGTGGGCACTTTAAGGTTGGAAGCGATCATCCCTCTCACAAGCAGGACGTGAAGTTCTAATAAAAGCAGTAGCGCAAGCAATCCCGGCGTACCCCATGAATATTTTCAAGTTCCCCAAGTCTCTCTGCAAAGAGTTGGATGCTATGATATCTAAATTTTGGTGGGGACACTTAGAGGGGGAAAATCGGATTCACTGGGTCTCTTGGAAACAGTTGGGCCGGCCGAGAGAGGAGGGTGGGCTAGGGTTGCGTTGCTTTATTGAGTTCAACGATGCTCTGTTAGCAAAATAGTGTTGGAGATTGTTGATGGAACCAAACTCCTTATGGGCTTTGACTCTCAAAGCTCGATATTTCCCTAATTGTTCCTTCCTTGATGCCAAGCGAGGTGGAAGAGCTTCGTGGGCTTGGTCTAACCTCCTTGTGGGAAGAGACATTCTTCGGGAGGGGGCCCACTGGCAAATAATGAACGGGAAGGAGGTCAGAGTATGGGTGGACCGCTGGCTTCCATCCACTATGCTGGGAAGGCCTTCCCCTCTGGGTTCGACTCGGGTATCCCCCAATCTTCGGGTAAACTCTCTGATTAATGCATCTAATGGGGAATGGGAGATTGATTTCCTGAGACCATTTTTGGTTGAGGATGAGATTAAAGCAATTCTTGGGACTCCGACGGGGGACCTATCTCTCCAGGATATGCGGGTATGGCCCTTCGTGAAAAATGGGACATACATGGTGAAGTCCGGTTATCATTGGGCCGTGTCCAGGTCCCGTTCTACTGACAATGGCTCTCATCACCGGTCTGACTGTATCCCAAGGCAGGTTTGGAAGCACGTGTGGAAGCTTACGGTGCCACCGAAAATCAAGAACTTCCTGTGGAAGACTTTACATGGGGCGCTGGCTACCATAGCCAATCTTTTTATTAGAAAGTCTTCTTCTTCCCTTTCCTGTCCTATCTGCAACCTGGCGGACGAAACTATTGAACACATTCTCCTCCAATGCCCCTGGGTGGATGAGGTGTGGCGGGGGGGGGGGGGGGATCGATGGCCAGGGATTTAAGAAGAGATGACGTGTCTTCTTGGAAGACTTGGTGGGGTTCTCTGTCGAGTTCGGTGACTGCCTTGCGGGGGGATCGGTGCAACCTGCTGGACTTTATTGTTATTTCTTGTTGGAATATTTGGAAATCAAGATGTGAATTCGTTTTTTGTTAGCAACCTCTCAATTCGGCCCGCGTCATTGTAACTATTAATCATTGTGTTTCAGCTTCAAGGGAAGCCTACATGGCTCCGGCCGTACTTTCGAGTCTTAGGATCCCCGACTCCCCGTGGTCTCCTCCCTGCTCGGGTTTTGTGAAATTTAACGTTGATGCCAGCTGGGACTGTTTGGGTGGGTCGGGTTTTGCTGGGGTGGTGTCTCGGAACGATGTGGGTTGCTTCTTGGCTGCTGCTAGATATAAGATTCTAGCCTCCTCTGCGGCTATGGCCGAAGCTCAGGCCATTCTTTTTGGGTGCCTGCTTGGCAGGACTTTGGGGTGGAACCAGATAATTGTGGAGACTGATTCAAGGGAGTCGGTTTCTTGTTTGCGGGACAAGATTTCGACTGGCAGCTGGGCTGCCTTCCCGATTCTGACCAAATGTCGTCGATTGGGTGGGCATTTCTAGGACTGTCGCTGGTCTTGGGTTCCAAGATCAGCCAACAAGGCTGTGGACCTTCTGGCGTCGCGGCGGAACTCGGAGCGATGTGACTATGTTTGGGTCGACAGGCCCCCATCCTCCCTGGTGCATGTCCTTTGCAACGATGGTCTCCCATGTCCTCATTAGTTTCTTTTGGTGTGTAGTTCGAGGAGTGACACCCTTAGCACGAAGTGCAGTGTCGCTTGTACCTCCTCGAACTACCTTGTTTTGCTTTGGGTTATTTCCTGTTTGCCTCTATGTAGGCCTCCCTGTATCTTTGGCATCTTTGCCCGCTTAATTCACTAGCCTATTCGCCTAAAAAAAAAAAAGTAAACAATCAGGGATTTTTTTTGGGGGGGGGGGGGGTGGTGGGGGTTGGTGTGGCTTAAACCATCCTTTGGGGTCTCTCCTAATATCATCCGCTTAAATATATGAATTCTTTGGCATTTAGAACCCATGAAAGGTATTTCATGCCTAAGACTAAGGGAATTGGATCCCCTCAGAGACTTTTCTTCGGGATCCTGCTGAGCAAACAACAAGGGCCTTTGGATTAAAATTTAATGGCTACAATTATTATAACTTTAGAGGAGCCCCCTGTTTGTAGTTGTTGGATCAAAATCCAACAGTTCGTGTCGTGTGCTCAGCATGTATCATGATTGGTAAGTTTTAAGACACTATTCATTCTGGAAATTTCTAATCCGTGGTTGTTTGGCTGTTTTCCAAACATTTTTCCGGACAACTCCGAGCTCCGTTGGGCCTCCTAAGGGTATGAATCTCTTCTCTATATTTCTAACTTCAAAATGGATTTTGAATCATAGAGTTTGGTTAAGTATTGAACTTGAAATTAGCCTTCAAAGTTCGGATAAAATATCTTAGATTCTGGAAAATTTATATCGAGGCCATTTGGCCATTTTCAAGCCATTTTTCCGACCAACGCCGATCTTATCTCGGCTCCACCTTGGTATGATTTTGTTCCCTACATTTCTAGCTTCATGTGGGCCTTTGTAGCACTGATTTTGGTTGAGAATCGAGCTCGAAATGAGCCCTGGAAGTCATACGTTTCAACCTGCAAAATGCAAGTTTTTGAGAGGAGGAGGAAGAGAGAAAAAAAAAAAAAACTTAGGGTCCTTATATGAATTGACAATCCGACCATTAGATCGTCACCAAACTTTAATACGTTATAGTACGTAATATTTGAGAACCATAGGAACTTATGGATCAGGAATCCAACATACGGATCTTTTCAAATTAGATTTGTAAGTTCACAAAATAAAATGTTGACCTCCACTTGAATTTACAATTGACGAAGATCTAACCGTCGGATCATGGTAAAATTTTAATATGTTATTCTAGAAGCATAATGTGGATCTTTGGAAGTTACGGATTGGAAATCTGTGGTGTGGATCTTCCGGATTGAGTTACGTAGGGTTGTGGACCTTACCGTCGATCTTTGACTGATGGTTGACTTTTGGTCAATGGGTCTCAAATTATTCTAGAACATCCTTGGTTAAGTTACATGTGCTATCGATAATAATTCTGAGATGTGACTGAATATTTGTTCTAGGCGACGATCGTTAGTGACTCCTTGATATTCGTGCTAGAGAGTTGTAGCGTGGAGGCTCGGGTAATGATGTTGCGGAGGCTCGGGTAAGCTTCAGGTGAATATACTGTGATGGTATATGTTGCATTGCATATTGTTATGCATAGATGCATTTAGAGCTTGTCATGATTACACCCCGGTATTAGTACTCATGCCCCGGGCCAGGGCACAGCCTTCACGTGATTGTTCACTTCCTGCACCGCACGCTTACCTTGGATCCAAGTCTGGTGCCAGCCTGTCGTACAGACCACAATAGGTAGTTCCGACTGGTAGGTGACCCGCGATTTATCGCACAGCCTTTACATGATCGTAGCACTTGAGCCTACATATTTATACCTAGCATGTTGTATAGATCACATTAGGTGACTTCGACTTGTGTGCTAGCTTAGATTGGTGAGCTATAGGTCTAGTCATATAGGTCATGTTAGGTGACTCCGACTGGCATACTATTTTATATTGATTTCACACCTGTATTACATCTTTTAGTGCTGAAACGTTATGACATGGCATACTTCAGTTTTTACTGGCCTTTGTGCATTGGTCTTTGTATATATACGTAGTATTATTTTCTAGAAACTATACGACTTTTACAGTGAGGGGTTATAACGTTTTCAAAAGATTTTTATTAAAACTTTATTTTTAGGCCCACTCACCCTTGTTTTTCGCCCATCTAGGTTTTAGCTGCTGAACGTTTGTATCGACGAGGATTCTTGGTGAATCTCAGTATAGGTAGCTACCTATGAGATTATGATCCTTACCCACTCCACTGTACTTTACTTATAATGGGTTCATTCCTGCTTACTAACACACTCTTTTATTTAGGCACTTTTAGATTTAAATTTATTCACATTTTCCACATCACTGCACTTTATGGCTTTGTCACCTTCCAGGTGTCGGCCAGCATAGCTTGATTTAGAGTTTTAGTGGACATTCTGGGTCGGGGTGTGTCAGAGAGTGCTTCAAAGGATCCATGTCGTTGTTCTTTCACTAACACAAGAGTTTGTCGCGCTGATAACGTGTTGTACAATAGTATAGTGGCATAAATAGTAAATAAGGCACAATATTTATGAAATCTAGCTATCCTAAAGTCTTCATTTTGAGGACTAAAAGCATATTAACCACATATTATATTAGTTTATCTCGAAAGACTTAAAATATTTTATAACTTAATTAAAGCAAAACAAGAAAATGAGGTTTCTAATGGATCATGAATTTTAAGTTGGTTTTGTTTTATTAAGTTGTCAAATATTTCAAGTATTTTATCTAGATTAATATAATCTTATTGTTAATATGCATTTGGTCCGCACAAGTCCTCATTTTGAGGACCTTAAGAAAGTAGAACTGATATTTACGAGATTCAACGAGTGTGTCTACACCCTCAAGGGTAGCATCACTAGTTTATTTCATTATCTAAAATAATAGAAAAGTAAAGATAACTCCTGCTATTTTTCGTTCTTCTCTCTAGCCTTGGTATAACTTAAATTTCTCTATTGTGATGTGTTTGCTTGTTTTGGTTTATACACAAGTGGATGAGCTAGTATGAATCAAAACCCACTAACCCATGCTTTGGTGTTTTTCACACTCATGGATTAATCGAATATCGTTATGGGGGGCTAACCACATTTACAACATATATAAATATAAAAATTACTGACTAGTTTCCCATAAATTTTGAACTTAAATTCCATTGTTTCTTAAGCGTAAGCAAATAAGAAAATCACAATTTAAAAAAAAAAAATCGTCATTTCAAATTTCGTAATTTTAGAATTCCTTTATAACTTAAATTTCTTTAACCAAATGTAGGGGTAAACAATTTTGCACATTTACCATATGATCTTTTGCCTGTGTGCGCAAATACTACATGTGGAATGTTATTATTATTATTATTTTTTACTAATAACCACCTGAAGTTTGTGATTTGGAGCACTGTACCGCTTCTGTCAACATTTGTCTATTTTCTGTTAAATTCTAGTGCAATTACATTTTAAACCTTTTAAGTATATTTTTCACTTTCACACTTCATTTTGAAAACATTACAATGTCAGACACACAATTATGATTTGCAATGTCGTATCTAACTAATCATGACACAACCATTGTACACCAAAGCGTATTCTCCCTTGACATAAGGAACTAGAAATGCATTTTAAAGAGGCATTTAAGAGAATCTATAAAAGACAGCATCTAAGTAGAGATTCGCAAATCCCTCTCACATGTCTTTGTAATGCTTGTGAACTTCATTTTTAATCTCTTCAATCTAACACTTTGTAATCCGTTACTCATTAACTCCGTATCGATACTTTAGAATTTGGAATTTGAAAGTCCCTTGCCCAAACATACCCAGTGGATCTTGCAAATCGACAAACCACAACCCCATTCTGCAAACTCCCTGGAGTAAACAAACTAGAGAGAGAGATGAATCTTTAATCCAACACAAAAGATCAGTAAATAATTACCATCAACATAACCAAACAAAGAGTTAAACCCAAATCTTAGTTAGTAAATCTTAAACAACTTTCAAAGCTTTCTTCTATATAAACTCAACCTGACAAGTCCTACTTGTCCTATGAAACTTCCAAAGTTTCTTGTATAATTCCTCTTTCTGGTGACAAACACTTCTACCTGCATATATTGTCATCTTACTTAAAAGACAACCGTTGATTAACAAATAGTTCGCTACTTCTGCATCAACCCGCCGTCCCTTGAGTCCCTTTGCGGACACAGTCTTGAGGTGCAACAACAAACACGTTAGGCACGTTCGTTGGATGGTTCCATTGAAGCTTTGGGCACTTCTTAGTGTATTTGGTTTCCTGACAATAAAAGATTTATACGAAACCTGAATAATTTAGGAACTCCGTGTTGGTATTACATAAGAGAAGCATATAAAGATTTTACTTACATCTACTAAGGCAAGATCTTCCAGAAAAGGTGCTCTGTCCAGAAACACTGCCAGCATATCCCAGTTATTGAGATCATAAAGAACGAGCTTCAATTGCCTCAGATTATCAAAATTCAAAAGCAGGGAGATCCCGAGCCTTCGTGAAAGAAACGAGTATTGATCAAAAAAATTCATGCAGAACTTTAAAGTTTCCGTATGCGTAATATACTTATTCCAAATCATAAATTGCAATTAGAAGATAGAAAACATAATTAAGAACAATATACAGGTTCATCACGAAGGAAATTAAGAGATATAATAATCTTCTCTAGCAAGGAAGTGTAACAATATACTTACCTTCCAAACATAGGCTGGAATTGGGTCAACTGACAGATGCTTAACACTGGAAATTCCGGCCAGAGGCGAAATTACACTGTTGGAAAACAAACACCGCTCTCGTGTGCAATCGTAGTTGAAAGAAATGCTAGCACTGACTAGGGATCTTGAATTCTTCAAATAATAAGTTGATGTAGCAGCTTGCTTGATATCCAAGCTCTCAAGCTTTGGGGCATCAATATCAAAACTGTTTTTGTGTTTGTATAATGCATCAAATTTTATTCTCATTGTCTTCAGTTCAGGCCCGAAAACCTTGAAAGCGTAATCGACATCAATCCGAGAAGTTCCATATATGCTCAAATGTTCAAGCCTAGGGCAAATCGAAAAAAGCTTTTCCGTTGAATCCCTATTAGAATCAGAACTGCCGACACGGAGGAACTTCAGACTCGGGAAACAGCCTGTCGTAGGAGGATCATAAGAAACATTCTTTGACCGCACTCTCAAAACCCTCAATGTCTTGCATATAAAAAGGCTCCGAGGAATCTGAAAAGTCATTCTAGTTATACGAAATATACCAACATCAAGTTCTACAACATTATGCATCACAGCAGTGCAAATCCACGCATCAATACGAAACAAATCATTAGGATAAGATATTGAAAGACGGAATTTGTTGATGTCTGATGAGTCGCGCAAGAAAAGTACACGATCAACAAAATTCATAAAACGGCGTGAGCCGTGGCAACCTTTTCCATCAGTATAGAAGTCTCTTCCACCTTCGAAGTCGAGATTGGTAATGGAAGTCCACTTGTTCTTCCATCTCTTAGACAAAAAGGGTGCTTCTTACAGCGTACTTTGTTGGAAGGTACGAAAGTATGTGACAGAGAAGCGCATCAGGTAATGCACTGATCCTATCTTTGTCTCTTGCTTGTTTCTTTGATGTCGAACCCATTTGTTATTTGTACCCCTGATGTCGAACCAGAGAAAATTACTTGGAAAAATCCATGAAAAATCACGTCCCAATGGAAAAATAAATAAATAAATTGTAGAAATTCTTAGTTGACGCTCTGTTAGGTTAAACGGAAATTATTATTCTTAACAGATGGTTTAGCTACTTTCTTCATGGAAATAAACAAATTACCAATGCAGATTGTTACTGCTATAATAATCCTTACAAACAAGTTACCCTATTTTCTATTGGATTCACATTCTAGGCAACAAACAGAACGTAAGGAAATCAAAGAAAGTTGGGAAGACAATTACCTGATAAGTGGCTAAGAAAAATAAAAGTTACTCCGAGTGCTAAATGTGGTAGTAAAAATCGCAGTCTTCAGTTTTGACGAATTTGTTAAGACGAATTTGTACCTAATGGAGCTCCGATGGATAAATCAGTTTCAGTTTATGACTTAATTGGGTAGCAAAAGCTTACTACAATTTGGTGTAGAATTGGTTATTTATAGAGCATAAGGCCGGCAATGGGGTGAGGGATGTGTCGGCATCCAGTTTGGTGTAGAATGGGTTATTTAATTAATTATATCCCAAAATTATCTCATAGAATCCTTGATTGAATTTGATTTTGATTTCTTACTTGATTGTGTTATTCTTCACTAGGAAAGCTTGAAGATAGGGATGATTTAATAATCATATATTTAATTCTCTTTTCTGATCTCTTTTCCATAGTTAGCAGAGTTTGAAGTAGTAGTCAACAACTCATGTCTTCTTGAAGGTTAAACGGTGCGTGAAACAAATGTGGGCATAGCCAATTTAAAAAGGGCATTCTCGGCACTTAATGGTAAAATTCTTTGTATCAATTCTATAATTGTTTGAATTATTTTTTGCTCCACATTAATGTCCTTGGTTGCTAAGAAACTATGGTAAATTATAGGGAACGTTATGGACCGTTTTACTTTGAGGAATCTGCCGATTGGCCCCTTGGACTTTTATTCATTGCAATTTGCCCCATGATCTTTTATTTTTTATTTTCGGAAAATTTGAGCTATATTTTTACACCTACCACACAATAGTGTCAAGTGCCGAGCATCCGTGACCCTCCTTGGTTATTATTATTATTATTATTATTATTTTATTTTTTATTTATTTTTTTCACATAAAATTGGTAGAACAAAGCTATGCTTGTGCATTCAATGGCGTCTTACCGAACCTGCAAGGAACATTATTGGAAGTGAATTCCTCGTTGGCAAGATTCAAATTTAAAACCTCTCACTTGCAAATAAAGAGAAATACCACAATTAATTGTGTTCTACCAACACTAAAACGACCACCATTCATTACATGCATAAATAGGTATGATTTCGAGGTCTTTTGCAAGAATGATCTTTGAAAGAAAACATAAAAATTAGACGGTTCTATTCATTGAAATAGACAAAAATGTGGGTTCTACAAGAGTGTCTTGCAGAGGGCATATAAATCAAATCTCACTAGAGTTAACGAATCTAAAGAGATTCGATCCTTAAATCCAACACAAACAGATTGGAAATAGGTTGCCTGCCACTGCCAAAATGTTTTTTATAAACTCCACATCAAAACATGCATTGAACTCAAATCCTTGCAGTGACCTAAACTTTCATCTCAATAAACTCAACTTGACAAGTCATTGCCCTATGAAACTGTAAACATGAAAATTCCTGAAACAAGAACATGTGTACAAAATATATTTTGTATTAATTTTGGGGTTACAATCTCTTTTACAATTTGATCCTCTGATTCTATCTTCATAAGGCGCAGATTTATGGGTGGGCTGTTGATCCAAAAGGCTGTCGGGGCTTGATCTTGGGATGAACAGTGGTGCGGATTTGTTGATGCTGATCCAAAGGGCTGTCAGGGCGTGATCTTAGGATGAATGGATGAACGGATCTTCAAGGGCCGTTGGGCTTGATCTTGATGAACGGATGAACAGATCTTCAAGGGCCTTTGGGCTTGATCTTGATGAATGGATGAACGGATCTTCAAAGGCCGTTGGACTTGATCTTGATGAACGAATGAATAGATCTTCAAGGGCCTTTGGGCTTGATCTTGATGAACGGATGAACGGATCTTCAAAGGCTGTTGAGCTTGATCTTGATGAAGAGTTGTGGATCTTGAAGGGTCGTTGGGGCTTGATCTTGATGAGCGTTTCTCTAAGGATTTGACGAAGAACGAAGATCCTTGAAATGAATGGAATTTGGGAGTAGAGAAATGTATTTGGGAATTTGGGAATTTGGGAGGTTGGATGCTTGAAAGCTTTAGAACTTCAAAGCTTCAAGGATTTGGGGAATTCTTTTCTAATTTGGGAGTAGAGAAATGTATTTGGGAATTCGTCCTTTGAAATGAATGGAATGACTTCTATTTATAAAAAATTTCAATGCCTAATCTTGAATATAATATTCATGAAATAAATCGTTTCTGCCAGGTGTTGACACGTGTCCTGTTTGATGACTTTTCAGAGTCTTTTTAATTTTTCATTGAGTCACATGCTACGTGTAAAATTTATGTGACACGTGAGCATTAAAATTTTAATTATTGGTCAACATTTATTTAATCAAAATTTCGATGTCTACAAATGCCCCCACTTCAAGGTGCATCGTATACATGTGCTTGTCACGTGTAGAAAATGCGTTTTGAAGTCCCTTAATGTAGATATCGAACCAAGGGCCATTGAGGCTTGATCTTGAATTGGGCAGGAAATTTCTTCAAGGGCCGTCGAGGCTTGATCTTGAATAAAGTTGAAAATTTCTTTAGCTTTTGCTGGGGATGAATCGGCACATGTATTTGTTGTGCTTGTTGACTTTCCATAGGCTTATTCTTGAACTGGGCTCGACGGTGGTGGTGATTTTGATGGCGTTGCATGGCGAGGCTTTTCTCTTCGGTGACGATGCTGGCGAAAGGCTGTTGAAGCTTCTCGAGCTCTTTGATTAGAGCAATGATTTTGGGCTTGTATTTGACTTAAACTCATCCTTTTGGATTATGCGGTTCTGCAAGAAATGGCGTCATGCTATAGTGATATGTTACAGTTCACCATGCTGCATTCTTCTCTACTTGTTTCTTTTGCATTGCAGAAGTGGTGCGCAACTTTTAGCCTTTGAATGGTCCTTCAGAGACTTCTCAGCAACTCATCCATATTTGGTAGCTTCAGTTTAAAGAGCTAATATTATATCAATGGTTCTGAAGTATTTGCTGAGGAAAGTCAAAACTTATTAGCAGTTGAAGACGAACACTCAAGAGCAATGCTACTAAGCAATCAAGCCAAGGTTTTGGGCAATCAGTTCCAATCAGAAGTTTGATTTCAGGTTCCGACTAATTGCTTTCTTTCTCCTTGTCTTGCAGACAAGAGCAAGGGTAAAGGAAAAGACAGGGAAAAAACATGTCATGAGATATCTTTGCCTTTGACCCTGATGATATGAGATACTTTTGCTTTTGAAGAAGTAGCTTTCCAAAGGTTCAATCTTGAACTGGGCTGAAGGGTTTTTTTTCTGCCAGATTTCCTCCAAATGTCTGAATTTACTCCTTTTATCTGGAACTGAATTTGATTCAAGGGTGGTGGACACTTGATCTGGAATCGGACTTGTGATTTCTTCAAGGGCTGTCGAGGCTTGTTCTTGAATGGAATGGGACAACAAGCAGCTCCACGTGGCAAGTGATCTTCGGCTCCGTCGGGGATGAATTGGCACATGCAGTTCACCACACTTTAGCAAGATGTCTCAAGAATTTGAGGGTCAAAACAAGTCTGTCAAATCCAGAGTATTTTCTATCCTTGATATGAGATACTTTTGCTTTTGAAGAAGTAATGGATGAATCGGCATGTGTTTTATTGTGTTTGTCTCCACATGTTTCAATGTATCATTTTCACTTGCCTTAAATATTCTCCAAGTAGAAACGGCATCTTCTCTGGAAGTACATCAACAGGTGAAGATGAGTACTCGAGAGCAATGCTAGGTAAGCAATCAGGGAAGGGGTTCCAGGCTGTCGATTCCAGATCGAAAAATTGATTCCAAGTAACGGCTGATTGCTCTCTTTCTCTTTGTCCTGTATGTGAAAACAAGGACAAGAAAAAAGACAGGGAGAAAGCATGATATGAGATACTCTTGCTTTGGTGTGATTTATTTGCAGAGGTATTCTAGGGGATGAGGAACACTGAGTATTTCGAGAGGCTTCGTTGGGAATGCGCTCTCGAAGATAAGGAAAAGTGGCATTTTTACAGGTCTACCTTGTTGTGGAGGACGAAGGTTGACATATATGGAGCTTTCCCAATAGCTGGTAGTGATGCTGTTCCTTTACTCTTATCAGCGATAGTAGGGTACTTAGAACAGTAAAGTTAACGTGTTTTTTTTTTATAACTTTGTCAGAGATTTTTGATAAAGTTGCCCGTGATATCTGAAAAAAGTTAAGGTTGTGTCTGAAATGTGGCGACAAACTTTAATCCATGAAATCCAACTTTTGAAATTCAGAAAGTAGTGCTTCCTTGATCTTTGAACAAGCGGCCCGGCTTTTGAGGTTTGGAAAAATATGCCCCTTTGATTTTGTCCATGACTTAGACAAAGTTGAGATCACGTGTGAAAGGTGCCGATAAACTTTGATTCAGAAAATCTGGCTTTTGAAATTCGGAGGGTGGTGCCTCTTCGATTTCTGAACAATCACCTCTTCGATTTTTGAACAAACAACCCTGTTGCCTCTTCTTTTTATGGAGGCATCAATTTCGTTCTAGAAAGCATGCTCTAGAGTTGCTGCCGCCTTGATTTGAATGTTGGGGAAGACGCTAACATGTCTTCTCAAGACAACATATGGCACCCATCATTCTTATCCCCCAATGGTCCTCTAACAATTGGGGATTATGTGATGAAGAACGACATAACCGCTACGGTGGTAGTGAAGAATCTTCTCACCCTCAAGGATAGCAGGATTCATTTTAAGCAGTCTGACGAGTTGGTTGTTCAAGACTCTTTGGTTTTCAGCGTCCAGTGTGCATGCCTTATATCGAATATAGGCCAACGCCTTATTGCTTGAACTTGCCAGGTTGAATCTTTGATGGCTGAAGTGGCGAGTCTTAAGCAAGAGATCAGAGGGCTCAAGCATGAAAATAGAGAGTTGCACATGCTTGCCAATAATTACTCGACGAGCATGAAGAGCAAGCTTGACTAGTTACAAGAATCTGAAAGTTGGATTCAGAGTGACCATAAGAGGTTTGTGGCTTTGTTCCAGAGGCATCTTTTGCCTTCGCCGTCTGGAGTTTTTCCAAGTATTGAGGCTCCGGACAATCAACTTCTAGTGCTTAGTCTTTCTGAAGCTCTCCCGAGTACTGAGGCTTCATGTGAGAATGAAGGCTCCATCTTGTTTGTTTGCACTTTCTTGTAATTTTTTTTTAAGTCATGTATAATGCAAATTTATGTAATTTTTTTCCCAGAGAAATAAAATAAGCTTTATTTCACTTAGTGTATTTCCTTCTTTTTTTTTAATTTTTTTTAAATTTTTTATAGTGCTCGAAGCACCATTCAAAAGAATTCTTTTTAATGATGGTGCCGCACCCAGATTCCACTCTTCCCCCTTTTTTAGGCGCCTATCGTCATTTGCTTTTACTTTTTTTGTTTGTATTTTTGTATTTTTTTTTCTTTTCAGAATGGTGTTCGCCATTCTTTTATTATTATTATTATTATTATTATTATTATTATTATTATTATTATTATTATTATTATTTTCTCATTTTATTTTATTTTAATTATATTTTTTATCAACATCCATTCAAACCTATATATATATATATATATGTATATGGATGGAGACGGCCTTCTTGGAGGATCTAGGAGGAGTTCCAGACAAGGAAGAGGACGAGGAATTGGGCTCGGTGTCCATATGTTGCGGGCTGAGATGCTGCAGAAAGGTTATAGCTCAACATCATCCATGAGGAAGTGGGAGTCGGTGTTGACGATGTCGAGAACCAGAGAGGATGCCAGATCTTTTGGTGAGTCAGCCAGATGGGCCCCGAGGTTGACGAGAGGCTGGGCTTTGGAGAGGGTGGAGAACGACAAAAGTCTGGGGAGAGAAGTTGAGAAGTGTTTGAGGGATGCCAAGATGGAGAAAAGCAGACGCCTTAGCATGTGGTGAAAAGAAGATGCCTTAGCATGAGAGAAAAGCAGATGCTTATTGTCTGACTATAAATTCTTTTTTTCTTTGCCGCCTCCTCCTTGAACTCATTTTGCTCCTCGTCAGCAACCTTCCCTAAATATGTTGCTTGCATGAACTATAGAAAACTAAGAACACAATGTTTTCTGAATATTTCTGATGCGATGAATAAGCAAACACACAAATTAAACCCTCTTGTTGACAATTGTAGTATATATGTAAGTAGGGATCGTTCTAAACTGGGGATTAGGAGGGATTGCTAATCTATATAAAATAAACATAGAACCACTAAATAAAACTTTAAAAACACAAATCTAAAATCAAAACACTTCACTAGATTCAAATGATTTCAACTAAACTAGAATAACTCAAATTAAAACTAACAAATAAACTAAAACAGATTATAGGGATGCTTTAGGACGTGAATTGAATTTAAAAGATTCAAATTATGAAAATTAACCAACTCTAAACTAAATTAATTCAAAGAACTCAAAAGAAATCAAATAAAGTAGATTCAAATCAAAGGACATAAATTGTAAAAGGGGGATTGGGTTTTGATGAGAATAACTTGAAAATAAACAAATTATAAACTAGACAAATTTAGACACAAAATATGGTTGTTTGAATGGATGATGGATTAGCTAGAGGGTTCTCCTCCACACATGATACACTTGTACATAAACCAATTTTTAGTTGTTCTTTCGATAACTTATGAAACTCAATACTCAGGGTTAACCGTGATAGCACTTTTTAAACCTTCAAGTTCTCATTAAGTTAATAAATTGAATGGGAAAGCGCATATAACAATTCAAAACATTCTTCAAAAGTTCCATATGTGAAAAGCACAATAGAGATACAATCAAAGATCATTAAGATTCATGAAAACTATAAGTATTGACGAGGCATTCGTAACTATGAAAAGCATGATACTCTTGCCAAGAATTCACTTAACACGATTGTGGATAGCAACCTTCACTACTCATGAATATAAGTTCATAACGATTAGGTGCAATTTCCTTATATTCTAGCATCAAACTTATGCATGAAAACTAAGCGTGCACTCTTAATTAACATACACAAATAAGTTATCAATCAAATAGTTAAGCGAATTGAAATCACAAATTATTAAAGCACAACCAAAAGTAATTAATTCATAATGCAAATGTAATCATGGCTTTGAATCCCCCTAGCAAAATGCGGGGTTTAGTTCCTCATAATTGTAAAATGAAGGTAAATAGATTTATACATTGAAAATAAAAGAAAGAAGCTCTAACGATCCTCGTTGAGTGGCAAGCACGTCCAAGCACTTTCCTTCCCTTCCTTTGCTACGGCACAAGGGGTGGTTGTGGGTTGAAGGTTTGGTTGTGTAGAGGAATGGATAGGAGGATGTATGGTGGTATTTAGGATGGTTTGGGGGGGGGGGGGTGTGGCAATGGTGTTTATGGGCAGATTTTTGTGGAGGGTTTTAGGGAATAGGTGCAGCTGTTTTTGGAGAGAATGAATGGATGTGTAGAAGGAAGTTGTTGTATGAATTGGTGAGTTTTAAGCCTTGCAATAAGGCCTATTTATAGGTGCTCAAAAGTAAAGAACCACACAAGTTGTTTTAATAAACAATACAAAGCAAGAATTAATCATCAAAAACAGCTAGCACACATGCATCTTTGCAGAAATTTCATGATGAAACAACTTGCATTCATCCTCCTTGGTCCATGCCTTTGGTCCCTTTTGGTCTTCTCATGATGAATCAGCTAGTACACTTGCAAAACAGCTAGCACACTAGTATTTCATGATTAAATAAGCTAGCACACTTGCAAAACATGATTACCCATCTATGCCGTGGGGTTTCCTTGCAAAAGCAACTTGCACACTTGTGTTTTCATGATTAAAACAGCTAGCAACACACATGCTTGGTCTTTGCAAGGTATCTTCTTCATTTTGATCAGATTTTAGCATGTGTGTTGCTAAAATGACATAACATAAAATGATTTCATTTTGATCTACATTATGCAAGAAAACAATTGTGGGGGATGGAATGGTTGTTTTTGAGCTCATTTGTACGTTTTGGGTTACAAAAGAAAAGAAAAACATGTGAAAAACATATGAAAAGAAAAATAGAAAAGAAAAGAAGAAAGAATGAGTTTGAAAGTATTGATTGTTGAAGGAAGGGTCCAAATCATCAAATCTGGCCCTAAAATGTGTGAGCTCTCCCCGTTTTGTTCAAAATTTGAGTTTGCATTCAAAAATGAATTCTAAGTTGATTTCATTGCTTTGCTCACTATGTCTTTAAGAACCTTTGTTTTCCATATCCGTTCTTTGTTAACCAAACACCATTCGCCCCGTTACAACCCTTACACTTCTATCTTGAGTGTTATGTGTTCAATATGTGGAGTTTGGGATTGGTATGAGCATATGGTTGAAGGATTATTTTGAGAATACATGTTCATTTAAGCAATATCATTAGCATGCAATTAACAAATTAAAGGCGGAATCATGCTTGCATATACTTAAAAACAAAACATTACCCATGAATGTTCAAAGCCTAGTAGATTGGTGAACCTTTAAACAACTCAAAACAAAGTGAGTTGAGATTTATACCTTTGTAGATTCCTCTTTGCTTAAGCAAAGGCTAATCACCCAAAGAGAGGGCCTTCATTCCTTGCATCTTAAATCTATGGATTTGGTTGGATGAAGAGGTTGCTCCAAGTTCCCAAAATTGGGAACCTCTAAGTCTCCACACCAAGGTTAGATGAAGAAGAAATGAGTGACTTTGAGGAAGTTGAATTGCTAGATTATTTCCTCAAAGTGGCCAGCCATTTTAGAGAGAAAGGAGAGCTTGTGTTCTCTCCAATTTCCCAAAAACAAACCCTAAATGAATTTTGGCTATAAAGTCATATTTATACCTTAATTCATTTGAGTGGCAAACTTGTAAATAAGTCCAAGTTCACTACCCCTTCAAAGTGGCTGGCCTTAGGATATTTTTGGAGTATTTGGGCCTTTGTAAATCATTATTTATTAAGTTGTCATACAACTTAAGTCAATGGACTTGACGTTCGAAGCCCATTGGGCCTTAAGGTCCAAAACCATCCTGAGGTCTTCAACGAACTTATTCGTTTGATTAATAATCATATTAATTAATCCTTGCCATAAATAATTAAACCATTTAATTATTCTTACTCATCTCCGTTGAATCTTCAATCTCTACCTTACACGGTGTACGATCCATTAGGTTCCTTTTAGCGAGGCAGTGGGCGATTCAAACTCTTTCAAATCGATTGTGAATTTGAAACTTACTTTCAATTCTCCCTTTAGTGTTTACACACGTTTAGGGCTTCCACAAACCATGAGTGACACCTAGCAGCATATCATGGTTACCCAAGCTAATCAGAAGAGGTGGAGAACCTATTCAGTTTAGGATTACAAATGCAATACGGTCCTTCTCTAATCCAATACTCTTGACCACATTGTTTGGTTTGATAGTTTATTCATGTCTACTATCCAATGTGAATCTTGTGCTTATATGATTGCCTTGAATGTGATCTGGAACGCATTCCAACATCTCATTCATACTCTGGCCAGAGATTCTAAATCATATCATAGAGTATTCTCCCTCAACTGTTTGAAGGTTAGAGATCCCTTGTTGCGCATTCACTTGTCTCCATGACTAGATAGCTTGACCCCAACCATGCCGTGGACACTCCAAAGGAATGCCTTTTGACACGATCAAAGATCAAGGACCTAACCACAAGACAACTATGATGCCTCAGGTCAAAGGACTAATTTGCATTATCCTAACCATGAGTTCTCACGTGACATGAATATGAGAACTCGTCGTTGATCGTGTTCAGTGAACTCATTCTCTATTGAGCACCTACGTACTTGTCTTGGTGTCACTCACACCAATGACTCGAGACTAGTCACTCTCCCTGAGAGAAGACATAGCACGTACTGATCTTAACGGACTGTCAATGCCCAATTGGCAATCCTATGATCAGGAACGTTTAGGATGTGTTTACGAAAGAATGGTCTCATGAATCTAACTTCTTTAGATCGCATTCTCCCAATCACATATTCCTTGGACTTTATCGTTTAAGCATATAACATTTATATGAGACCGCTCAAACAATAATCTTCGCCCTTGATATTAAACTAGATTAGTTTAATCATGTGAAATGTCCGTAAAGTATCATCATATGATTGGTTTTAGGGCACATTTCCAACAATCTCCCACTTGCACTAGAGCCAATCAGCTTGGTCATCAATGATGATACCTCTTCTGTAGTCATTTCAAAAATGGCTTAATAGTAGGCCTAGACAATGGATATCTATATGTTATCCATAGAAGCAACCTTGAGAATAACGACGTCACCATTATACATGATTCCCAATCATGTGGTTTAGTCTCTCATATGAGTTCGGACCTTGATGAGACCTTGATTCCTTGGCTTGAGCTATCGCCCCATTAGTGTCATACACTTTCTGGTTGGAACCGAATAGAGAGTTCATAAATGAACTTTCCCATCCAAACAACATTGTTGTAAGCTTCTATATGGCAATATATTTTGCATTCATAATGGAACACACTAAAGTCATTACTTCAATGTTTCCATCCAAATATCTCTTTAGTCATAATAAAGAGATATCTGTTTATCTCTTCATTCACAATGAAGAAACATCCAATGATGGATTGGATTCATAATCTAATACATTCACGCTTCCATTACGTTACTCTAATTCTTCCTCAATCTTTGAGGAATCTATCCTTTAGTATTTCTCAAATACTTAAGGACTCACTTGACAGTTGCCATGGTTCTGATCCTGGGCTTGCACTGATATCGTTTTGTACCGTTCTAGGTACAACTCATATCAATGTCTTTCATACAATATGAAATACATAAATCACCTTTCTGCGTATGCATAAAGGATTCTATTTACGCATTATTACTTTGGGAGTGAAAGGGTACATTCCCTTTGAGAAGAACAATTTCCTAGTCTCACTAGAATTGTCATTCTAATTGAAGTTTATCATTATATGAGAAACTTCCTAGCATCTCTTGTCCATTTTAGGGATTGATATAATCCAATTATATCTTGAAATATATCATTATAGATTTCAATCCCATATACATAGACTATATCTCCCATATTCATTCTATCGTTTATAGAATGTTTAAAGTCATAACTTTAACGAAGAAGAATTCTTTTCATTTCCAAAAATTAATATATATCATATATATTTAAATTTAGGAATATGATTAACTCCCACTAATCTTTTGTAAACCTAGTAAACAAAAGATTCATTTACATCTTTACGAGAAATCAAACGATTTGATCTTTCATAAGACGGTTATAGCTCCCACTAGCTTGCTAAGATCCATGATGGATGGATCTCTACAACTTACATGTCTTGTGATTTATAGTTTTGGATATACATTATCAAGACTATCTTAATAATGGTTATGGAAACCCATATTATGTCCAAACATTGAATCACCATTTAGTTGTAGCTAGCAATCTTTGAATTAATTGAAACTAAGACTATGTCAAAGATAGTTTCTTCAAAGTCAACCATTCTCTTTGAGTATAGTCACCTTAAGCTGCCAATTAGCTATTAAGGTTTCATTATTTCGAGTCAAATGGTACTTTACCATTTCCTTGAGTATATATCGCATATACACTCAATGTAGTCATAAGGATTTTCATTCTTATTTCTTTCGAATTAAGAGGTGCAACTCTATGACATAGTCATAAAGTTCAAACCATTCAACTAAGACGGTTTATAAATCCTTCTTGACTACCTTGGAGCTTGTGGTATAGGAACTAGGTTGTTATATTTGTTGATTACTATCTTGTCTCTCAAAGAACCCATTATTTGAGTTCTATGTCTCGTTCATTTGCGTTTAGGCAAATCATATTGTAGGATTACAATGAACTACCCAACAAACAACATTTGTTAGTTGGTTTATAGAAGTGATATCCAAAGGTTAATTTAAGGATATCTCACAAGATTGTTCTCAAACAAATATTGCTTATTAGCACACAACCCCAAATCTTAACATGCTTAAGATTTGTCTTTCTTTCCAACTACATCTTATGGAGTTATGAAAATTTTGGAAGATCTTCTAATTCACAATCACATTGTTTTAGAAGTATATACATATCCTATATATGGGTAATAGATAATATCCAACGAACTAAATCTTATTCTAGTTCGTTCTTCTCCTAATTGAGAAATTCATTATCTTATGATGCTATTTTCCTTGACATCTTTCAAGGAAACGCATCTAAAGTGTTATCTTTCCTTGGATCAAATCTAAGGAGGTAAATACTTTAGACGTCTTACTCATCAACTTACATTTCTTGAATTCTTTGAAACCTTTTGCAAAGTATTCGGACTTGTGTTTATTCAAAATAAACTATAGTCCAACCGAGAGTGATCTTCGGTGAATGTCATACAACATGAGTAGTATTATGTTATGGATAAATGCCACTAACATCTAAGTGAATTAACCTCAACAACTTTGTGATTCTTTCTTCTTTCCAAAAGAATAAAGATTCGAACATTTCGCCTCTATACAATTTTAACAAGAAGGCATTGGATCCGGATCTACCGATCCAAAGCATCCATCTACGACCAACTCGTAATTCATGTTTTTAGAGGTATCACAACCCAGTTGGGATTAGTCACTACCTTGCAACCTTTTGGGTTTTAAGCATCGTTGTATTCTAAACAGTTAACACTACCACATCATCTCTACTATAGAGACAATTAATTAGATTACAATAATCTAATCATTCTTTATTTGGTAGTTCATATGAGGAAGTAAGTACAATCCGCTTTCGCAGAGATCTATATTTTATTCACTTTCCGAATGTGAAGTACTTTCTCTTCTCTCATTAATCTTCTACTTCTTATTAGCACACTTTTACAACGATTGTAAAACATAGATACTAATACGGAATCAAGCATTCAAGTAGAAGAACCAACTGTTTTGAACTATTCAAGAACAATTTATATCACCTTGAAAAAGGTGTGTTCTTGACACTTGCAAGACATTTCTTGCAAATACCCCTTCCAATGTCCATCCTTTCATAAAGAAAGTTTGTTCCCTTGGAGTTATTTTTACTTTCTTCATTTGACTTCTCCTTTGACTACAATAGTCATGGTCCCTAAACTCCCACTATCTCTCTTGAAACTTGTTTCAATTGTGTTTATACACATCAAACAATTTGGAGAGCGTGTGGTTATTGTTCACCATATAGTTTACAATAAACTTAGTGAACGATTAGGATAGGGACACAAAGGTGAAGTCCTTGTCTAGTTTCCGTCTCGTTAAGTGTTTTAACACTTCAACATTCAATGATTCAAAATCATCATAAGTCCATGTTGATGGACTATTTTTGTCAACCAACCATTATGTTCTAAACATAATTACAAACTTTCAAGAGTTGTTTAAGGCAACTCTCATTTCTTCATACAACGATTTGTAAGTGAAGAATCATGGCACATAAAGTGTCCATGACCTTGTGCTTTCTTCTCAAGTTCCTTGTTCATGTAACAAAGAGACAAGCACTTAATGTTTGCGTTGATTAAGGGTTGTTCAAAGCAACTCTTATTTCTTCATACAACAATTTGTATTTGAAGAATTATGACATTTAAAATTGTTGTCCCCTTTTATGATAGACTTGTCTAACATGTTCTTCCATTGATACATTATCAATAGGCGTAGTGTTTGTAATTGAGTTTAAGTCGGAGAAAGAAAGTAAACCATCTTCTCCAATTTTATTTTTATTTTACACTAACATATTTCTGATTTTAATGATTCAGGCATCCACCCGAGAATTTAAACCACTGCCGAATCATTTCAAGTATCATCTCCCATTGAAAGATAAATTTCATGCTTTGGAGCCGAGGGGAGGTTAAAGGAAAGAATCGTCCGGCTAAGGACGTTAAAGAAAGCGCTACTTGGGAGGCAACCCATGCATTCAACAAAGGAAGCCCTAGGAATCACTAAAACTCCAGATTTGCGTTCCTAAAACCCTTCTCTTTGTTGTTGTTTCTAATCTGCCTAGTTTTGGATTTAAGTTGCTATTTGTTAATTCTTTGTGTTTTGTGTGGTTTTATGCTTGAAACATTGAGGACAATCTTTGATTTAAGTGTGGGGGGTAACTAAGTATGTTTGATGCAAATTCGTGGGATTTTATCACCCATTACTTATAGACTTGTTCCTTGCTGTTTTTAAGTGTTTTAAAGCTGTTTTGGTGTGTTTTAGTATGTATTGGCATAAACATACGAAAATGACATAAAAATTTGAAAAATTGTTTTGAAAAACCCAACAAGAGTTGTTTTGAGTTGGTTTTGTTTGTATGTTTGTGTCTTAGGGTACCTTCCAACACAATGATGGGGATTCGGTTTGTAATTGCATGGCTGTTAAAATGAATTGTAAACATGGATGAAAGTTTGATTTACTCTTTGTTTATGCTTGGTTGTGGTTATAACTTATGAATTCACATGCAATCATAAAGGAAAAATCAGTTTTTGTAACATGCTTGAAGGAAGGAACTCAAGCTAACGCTACAACCTTGTGAGACTTGAGCCTAATCGTTTATTTGGAGAGTTATAATCTATGCATTATTGTTTTCTAAGTCGTTGCATGATCTCATTAGTCTTTGCTTGGTTATTACTTAGAAGGCGTTTCATCATTTAGTTCCAAATGCTAGAACTCATGCCCATTTCATTCAAAGCATGTTATTGATTTGCATAACACATATTCAAGATGAAGTTGTGTAGTGACCACCACCTAAGCCAAACAGCCGTGTATCCTATTTCATTATGTCTTTAAGTTAACCCCGTTGAGCCTTGTTATCCTATTTTCTTTGTTAACCTACATTATCCTCACCTAGCCTAGATTAGGACCATCCATACCCTTGTTTTTAAAGCATAGTAAAGCATGACTACAATTGAATTCCTTTTGATTAATGAATGGCAGAAAACAAGTGTGGGGGAAGTATTTTTCATGTGAGTTTGTGTGCAAAGGCACGGGTAGAAAAGAAAAGAAAAGAGAAAAGTTGTGAAAAAAAAAAAAAGTGAAAAAGAGTTGAAAAATGTTTGAAAAAGAGTTCTAAAGTGTTGTTTGTTGAAGAAAGGGTCCAAAACAATGAATTCGGCCCTAAGTATTGTTTAAATCTTCCCTTTTTGTGTTAAACGTTGATTTCTGCATTCTAAAGTGAATTCTAAGTCTCAATTTCACTACTTTGCTTACTATCGCTTTGAGAACGTTTGTTTTCCCTATCCTTCATTTGTTAACCAATACCCCAAGCCCCGTTACAACCCTTGACTTCAATCTTGAGTGTTATGTGTTTCAATTTGTGGAGTTTGAAATTGGTATGAGCATATGGTGTCAATGGTTCTCGCATCTAAGTAGTAGCATTCCATTCATGAGATCATATCTAAACATGCTTAATAACTCCAAAAAAAATTGCTTTCCTTGTTATACATATATGTGAGCCTTCGTTTTCATATCTACATTAATCTTCTCACATATAACTAGTATAGGGTGTGTAGTTAGAAATTCTGAGTGAAAATTGAGTGCATATCTTGTAAGGAATTGAGCAAATTCTCGAAGGCATGTTACTACATTCAAAACATTGTTTTAATTGGTTAATTGTGAACTAATAAGTGGTGACTATGATTAAGTATGTGCTTGAGTGTAAGGATGACTAAAATTTGTGGGAATAACAATTTTTAACATGTCATGTTTCTTTGGAAATCCTTGAGGCAATTGTTGGAAGGTCTAAATTGTGTTTTGTTTGTTTTGTTTTGCTCGGGGACTAGCAAAAGCTAAGTGTGGGGGAATTTGATAGGAGCATATTTATGCGACTTAGCTTGCTTGTTTTCTTGCATTTTAGTAATTATTTAGTATTTATTATAGTGTTTAAAGTTAAATTCGTGTGTTTGTAGGTTTTATGGGCTAAGGGTGCATTATGAGCCAATTTGGAGTAGTTTGGAGTGTTTTTGGGCCCAAGATGGATTGCTTATGATCCAAGCTAGATGGATGGACGAATTTGGAGATTAATTGGGTTGAAATCTACTATGAAGATGGATAAGTGAAGCCCAAGTTCTTCACACATGACAAAAGAGCAAGAAACAAGGAACTTTCCTTTCCTTCCCACTTCACCTACAACATCCACCACCTTCACCTACAACATCCACCTACTTCACCTACATCCACATTCCCTATAAATACCACCCTATGCCACAACATTCTTCATCATTATCTTGGCCTTCATCATTCATACACACATCCACCCTTCACCATAACTCACCTACATCCATCCACCACCACAAATCACACTTGTGCCGCATAAAAGCAAAGAAGAAGGAAAGGAAGGAGAGCCTTGGACGTGCTTGCCATTCAAAGCTTGGATTGCTGGGCGTTTTAGGTGTATTCTATTCTATGTTTTCGATATTTAAATTATTTTTCCTTTGTTTTGTTTTGAGTATGATTGGCTAAATTCGTTTTGGCTAGAGGATAATTCAAAGCCATGATTATATTTGTAATATGAATTGATTACCTTCAGTTGTGATTTTATGAGTTGTGAATTTAATTTGCTTAACTGCTTGATTAATAACTTATTTGTGTATGTCGATTAAGAATGCATACTTAATTTACATGCATGAATTTGATGCTAGAATATAAGTGAATTTCACCTAATCGTTATGAACTTATATTCATGAGTAGTGGAGGTTGCTAGTCACAATCGCGTTAAGTAAATTCCTGGCAAACGTATCATGCTGTTCATAGTTACGAATGCCTTGTTAACACTTATGATTTTCATAGAACATAATGATCTTTAATCGTATCTCTATTGTGCTTTTCACGTAGGGAACTTTTGGGGAATAATTTGAGTTGTTGTATGCTGTTCATCCAATTCAATAACATAAGGAAAATCTGAAGGTTAATTTAAGCGTACCTAATTAATTTGGGGTGTTGAGATTTACAATTTATTGAAAGAACAACTGAAAATCAATTTAGATTACATATGTGTCATGTGTGGAGAAGAACCCTCTAGCCAGTCCGTCGCCTATCCTTTAACTCTTATTTTATGCTTTTGTCAAATTTGCAATTTATTTAAGTCTAGTTACTTCTCGTCAAAACCAAACCCCCCCCTTTATTAAATTATATTATTTAGTTAATTTTCATTGTTTTGAATCATTTTAAGTGTGTTTCGAGTTATTAGAGTTTTTAGCCTAATTTTGTGTCCTCGAGTCTTGTTTAATATTTTTAAATTAATTTAGAGTAGATTAGCAATCCCTCCTAATCCCCGGCCTAGAACGATACCCTACTTACACCTATACTACATCTGTCAAAAAGAGGGTTAAATTTATTCGGTTTAAAATCCCGTCAGACAATAGGTTGCTTTCCAAGTGGTCCGACGAGCTCGCTATTCAGGACTCTCTGGCGCTCAGCGTCCAGTGTGCAGGCTCAGTCTCAAAAATGGGCCAACGCCTTCTTGCACGATCTCGTCAGGTTAAGTCTTTGATGGCTGAGGTGGCTAGTCTTCGGCAAGAGGTCAGAGGACTCAGGCATGAGAATAAGGAGTTGCACATGCTCGCAACTAGTTACTCAACAAGTATGAAGAGGAAGCTTGACCAGCTGCAGGAGTCCGAAGTGCGAATTCAGAGTGATCATCAAAGGTTTGTGGCGTTACTGCAGAGGCATCTTCTGCCTTCGTCATCTGGAGTTGCACCAAGTGTTGAGGCTCCGGAGGATCAAACTCTGGCGCTTTGTATTTCTGGAGCTTCGTCGACTGCTGAGGCACCACCTGACCAATGAGTGCTATTAGTTTACACATTATTGTAAAATATTTTAGCTTTTATTTTTATTTGATTTGATTTGATTTTGTTCTAAATTATTTATTTTGTTTTTGTTTTTTTTAAATCAATGTAAAATATGTAAAATCAATGTAAAATATGTAAATCAATGTAAAAATATTTTATTTACCCTCCCCCACACTTAAACTAAACATTGCCCTCAATGTTTTAAACATAGATTCACACAAACAACTATAGAACTAAGTAAGCCAAGATAAATGAAGTAAAGAGAAGGGTTTAGGAATGCAAATCTGATTTGGTGAGCAATTCCAAAGTCTCCCTTCGTTGAAAGCTTGGGTTGCCTCCCAAGAAGCGCTTGCATTAACGTCGTACATCCGGACGAATCCTCCAATTAAGCTTTATTAGACCCTGCGACATGGATGGGTATGTCCTCCACAATGTGCTCCACGAAATTGTCATAGTAGGGCTTCAAACGATGTCCGTTTACCTTGAATTCTTGCCCCGTCTTCAAACTCTGAATTTGAACTTCACCATGAGGAAAAATATCAGTAATAACAAACGGTCCAATCCATCTAGAATGTAACTTACCTGGGAATAATCGAAGACGGGAATTGAAAAGTAGAACTTTCTGCCCATTTGAAAACGTTTTGGTTCGAATCATCTTGTCATGAAAGGCTTTCGTCTTCTCCTTATAGATTCGAGCGTTCTCGTAAGCTTTATTCCTAATTTCCTCAAGCTCGTTCAATTAAAGCTTCCTATGAACTCCAGCGGCATCTATGTCCATATTGAAGGCCTTAACGGCCTAATTTGCTTTATGCTCTAGCTCAACGGGAAGATGGCAAGGTTTCCCATAGATGAGTCAAAATGGGGACATGCCAATGGTGTTTTGTAGGCCGTGCGATACGCCCACAGTGCATCATTCAAGCGCAAGCTCCAATCCTTCCTCGTTGGCCCAACTGTCTTCTCTAAAATCTGCTTGCCCACTCGTTTGAGGATGATACGGTGTTGAAACCTTATGCTTAACGTTGTACTTCTTGAGTAGCGCCTCGATGGTTCTATTGCAAAAGTAGGATCCCCCATAACTGATAAGTACTCGCGGCATGCCAAACCTTGCAAATATGTTAGTTCTAACAAAATCTGCGACAACTTTAGAATCATTAGTTCGGGTGGCTTTTGCTTTCACCCATTTAGAGATATAATCAACCGCAAGTAAAATATAATTAAAACCATGAGATGAAGGAAAAGGACCCATGAAATCATTACCCCAAACATCAAAAATTTCGACAGTAAAGATAGGGGTCTACGACATTTGGTCCCTTGCACCTATATTGCCCATTCGTTGGCAACAATCACAAGTAACACAAAACGTCCTAGCATCCTTAAATATCATAGGCCAATAAAATCCACATTCTAACACTTTAAGGGCTGTGCGTTGTGTGCCAAAGTGTCCTCCACATGCATAAGTGTGACAGAAACTTAAAATTGAGTTAAACTCCGAATTATGCACACACCTACGTATAATCTGATCCGGGCAATACTTCCACAAGTATGGGTCATCCTAAACATAAAACCTAGTATCTTTTTTCAATTTTTCATGTTGGTTTTTGTTTAGGGTGCTTGGGACTTGCTTAGACACTAAAAAAATTAACCAAATCAGCATACCATGGCTCACTTACCTCCATGGACATCAACTGCTCGTCTGGGAATGCTTATGGGATGGGTAATTGCTCCTCGTTATGCACTAAACGACTTAGATGGTCAGCCACCACGTTTTCACTGCCTTTCTTGTCCCAAATTTCTATGTCAAACTCTTGAAGCAGCAGCATCCATCGAATAAGCCTTGGCTTGGCCTCCTTTTTTGTGAGCAAGTACTTCAACGCTGCATGATCAGTGTAAACAATCACTTTAGTACCAATTAAATATGAACAAAATTTATCTAAAGCAAAAACTACAGCAAGAAGTTCTTTTTCCATAGTGGAGTAGTTCAACTAGGCGTCATTCAAGGTCATTGAGGCATAGTAGATGACGTGAGGCCTCTTGTCTTTTCTTTGTCCCAAAACAGCTCCAATTGTATAATCTGATGCATCGCACGTTAGCTCGAAAGGAAGGCTCCAATCTGGTGGTACAATGATGGGGGCCGAAGTAAGCATCTCCTTGAGGTGTTTAAAGGCCTTTTCGCATTCCTCGTCAAACTTAAAGGGTACATCCTTCTGTAGGAGACGGCAAAGGGGGGTAGAAATCTTTAAGAAGTCTTTGATGAATCGCCTATAGAATCCTGCATGACCAAGAAAAGAACGAATCTCTCTCACCGAAGTGGGAGAGGGTAAGTAGCGTACAAGATCTATTTTCGACTTATCAACCTTAATTCCCCTTTCCGAAATGATGTGACCTAAAACAATGCCTTGTTTAACTATAAAGTGGCATTTCTCCCAATTTAAAACAAGGTTCGTATCCATGCATCGTTTTAAGATCAAACTGAGATTATTTAAGCAACCGTCAAACGAATCACCAAAAACACAGAAATCGTCCATGAAAACCTCAATAATTTTTTCAACAAAATCTAAAAATATACTTACCATGCATCGTTGAAAAGTTGCTGAAGCATAGCACAAACCAAATGGCATACAACGATATGCAAAGGTGCCAAATGGACAAGTAAAAGTGGTCTTTTCTTGGTCGTCCGGAGCTATGACAATTTGGTTATACCCAGAATATCCATCAAGAAAACTGTAAAATGAATGACCTGCTAACCTCTCGAGCATTTGGTCAATGAATGGCAAGGGGAAGTGGTCTTTCCTCGTGGTAGCGTTGAGCTTCCTGTAGTCGATGCACACTCTCCAACCTGTTTGGATTCGGGTAGGCACGAGTTCTTTTTCTTCATTCTTTACCACAATAACTCTTGACGTCTGTGGAACGACTTGAATTGGTGAAACCCATCGGCTATCTGAGATTGGATAGATGACCCTACAATCAAGGAGCTTGATAATTTCCTTTTTCACAACGTCCATCATTGGAAGGTTGAGACGGCGTTGAGCCTCTCGAGTTGGTTTAGCCCCCACCTCAAGATGTATGCGATGCATGCATGTAGTAGGGCTAATTCCCTTGATGTCGTCTAGGGTCCATCCAATGGCAGTTTTATGATCCTTTAACACTCGAATAAGTTTTTCTTCCTCTAATTCCGTGAGTGATGATGAAACAATGACGAGCAACGTTTCTTTTTCTCCCAAAAAGACATACTTCAAATGGTTGGGCAATGGTTTAAGCTCTAGCGTAGGTGCCTGCACCACTGAAGGTAACATCTTGTTAGTAGAAACGGGAATTGACATTGGGATTGAAGACTTACCAATGCAAGGTGGGGATGACTCATGTGCAGCCACCATCTCCTCAATTTCTTCACTAAAACCCACGGCAAAAGCTTCCTTCATGTTGTTGCCGTGCCTTTGCACAATTTCTAGGGTTTGGGTTGTGCTTTTTATTCCTTGAACGATGGTTGTTTCAAGGGCATCTCGATCCAATGAGTCAAGAAATTCCTGCGCCAAAGATTCCAAAATATCAATAGAAAAACATGAATGATCATCAATAGGATATTTCATGGCTTCAGAAATATTAAAATCAATAACTTCCCCATCAAATTCCATTGACAATGTCCCTTTGAACACATCGATCTTTTTCCGGGCTGTTTTCATGAATGGTCGCCCAAGCAAGATTGGCAATGGTGTAGTATGGACTGATTCATCCATCTCTAGAGCGTAGAAATCAGCCGGGAATACTAAATGATCCACCTGCACTAAAACATCTTCCAAAAGTCCTTTTGGATAGGCGTTAGAGCGATCGGCTAATTGAATGATTACACCATCTTTTTTTAGTTCCCCTAAGTTCATAGATGCATAGATTAAGTATGGCACTACATTAATTGATACACCTAAGTCTAGCATGGCATGTTCGAATTTAGTATTGCCAATAACACAAGGAATCGTAAAACTACCCGGATCTTTGCATTTAGGGGGTAATTTCCTTTGTAAAACAGCGGAGACATTCTCACTTACCTGGACAACCTCCTTGTTCGAAATCTTCTTCTTTGTTATGCATAGTTCCTTAAAAAACTTGGCGTACTTTGGAACTTGCTTAATTGCATCAAGGAGAGGGATATTGACTTGCACCTTTCTAAACGTCTCAAGAATGTCCTTCTCAGCTTCCTCCTTCTTCGATTGCATGAACCTGCGAGGGAATGGCACATTTGGAGGAATGACGTTAGAAATAATAGAATTTGGAATTCCCTTACCTGTGATGGACGTCATGGATGGCTTAGGGGACTTAGGTGGCTGCAACAAGGTTTTGGATCCCTTTGCCATGGCCTTTGCTTCTTCCTCCTCTTCAATTTGCATCATTTCATCCTCATTGTGACCTGTTTTTGATGAGGTAGGACCTGCCCCAACTTCCTTGCCACTTCTTAGCATGATGGCCTTGGCAGATTCGAAGCCACCCTTTGGATTTGCAATAGTTGAACTTGGGAGCTTCCCTTGGTCTCTAAATTGCCCTACAAACTCTGCAATTTGTCCAATTTGCTTCTCCAATTGATCTACCCTTTTGTCTTGGTTTTGCATGACCTTGGTTTGATCATCTTGCCCCTGAGACAAATTGGTTAGTAATTTAAGAAATGTATCATTATCGAGAGAATTACCTGAAGTGTTTTGGGCAGGTTGTTGTTGGACTTGATTTGAGGCATACGGCTTGGTGTAGAACCCTGGAGGTTACTGCCTAAAGCCTCCTTGCTGTTGGGATTGTTGGGGCTCCCTCCATTTGAAGTTGGGGTGGTCTCTCCACCTTGGATTGTACGTGTTTGAATATGGATCGTTTCGAGGCTGATTCTGATTTTGGAATCTAATGGCATTAGCGCTCTCCCATCCACCATTTTCAATCAATTGGGGACATTTTTCAGAGGAGTGTCCTTGGATGGAACACACGCCACAAACACTAGGTCCTTGCACTTTCATCCCCTCGACCATCTGTGACACAATGAAAGTAAAATTAGCTAATTGGGTTTGAATATCAAATGAAGAGCTTACCTCATGAAGTTGTTGCTGTGGCATGTCTCTTTGGCCAGTTCCTTCATATTGTTGTGCATTCAATGCACGGTTTGCAATTAATGTCTTGGCTGCCATGGGTGTTTTGTCTACTAACGCACCTCCCGCCGAAGCATCTAGCATTTGCCTTTCGATCGGAAGAAGGCCTTCATAGAAGTATTGAAGGAGAAGCTCTTCCTTCATTTGGTGCTGCGAACAAGAAGCAACAAGACTTTTAAAACGTTCATAATATGTTGGAAATGACTCACCTTTGCTTTGTTGGATTCCACTAATCTTCTTCCTCAAGAGAATGACTCTCGAAGTGGGGAAGAACTTTTCTAAGAATGCCCTTTTCATGCTCTCCCAAGAGGTGACAGTTCCAGGGGCTAATTCATACAGCCAATCTTTAGCTTTTTCTAGAAGAGAGAATGGAAAGGCCTTCATCTTCAAAATGTTTCCATCGACATTGATTGGGGTCATGCTTGAACACACCACTTCGAACTCCTTCAAGTGCTTGTTTGGATCTTCCATGGACAACCCATGGAGTTTAGGGATGTGGTGTAGCAAGCTTGATTTCAATTCAAACTCGTCGCTCTTGTTTTCAGCTTCCCTAGGGTATTGAATGCATAGGGGTGCGGTGTTGTCCAATCCCGAAGCTGAGAACTCCTTGATTGTTCGATTATCCGCCGCCATGACTTGTGGTTGCTCAACTCCTTGAGCCGTGGGCTCATTTTCCTTTTCTATATCTTTTTCCTCAAGCTCAGGTTCAAGATTGGATGGTTGAGCTTCTTGCTGTTTCTTTTTCCTTCTCAAGGTTCGCTCAAAGTCGTTGTCAAAGTCAGAGATATGCTTATGAACTGGATGAGAATTTGAGTCATACACTAGTACCTATGAAACAATATGAACAAAGCAAAGTTTAGTAACTAAATTAAAACATACGAAAAAGAAATAAGGGATTAGCAAAGTTGCTAATCCCCAGCAACGGCGCCAAAATTTGATGCGATGAATAAGCAAACACACAAATTAAACCCTCTTGTTGACAATTGTAGTATATATGCAAGTAGAGATCGTTTTAAACCGGGGTTTAGGAGGGATTGCTAATCTATATACAATAAACTTAGAAACACTAAATAAAACTTTAAAAACACAAATCTAAAATCAAAACACTTCACTAGATTCAAATGATTTCAACTAAACTAGAATAACTCAAATTAAAACTAACAAATAAACTAAAACAGATTATAGGGATGCTTTAGGACGTGAATTGAATTTAAAAGATTCAAATTATGAAAATTAACCAACTCTAAACTAAATTAATTCAAAGAACTCAAAAGAAATCAAATAAAGTAGATTCAAATCAAAGGACATAAATTGTAAAAGGGGGATTGGATTTTGATGAGAATAACTTGAAAATAAACAAATTATAAACTAGACAAATTTAGACACAAAATATGGTTGCTTGAATGGATGATGGATTAGCTAGAGGGTTCTCCTCCACACATGATACACTTGTACATAAACCAATTTTTAGTTGTTCTTTCGATAACTTATGAAACTCAATACTTTGGGTTAACCGTGATAGCACTTTTTTAACCTTCAAGTTCTCCTTAAGTTAATAAATTGAATGGGAAAACGCATATAACAATTCAAAACATTCTTCAAAAGTTCCATACGTGAAAAGCACAATAGAGATACAATCAAAGATCATTAAGATTCATGAGAACTATAAGTATTGACGAGGCATTCGTAACTATGAAAAGCATGATACTCTTGCCAAGAATTCACTTAACACGATTGTGGATAGCAACCTTCACTACTTATGAATATAAGTTCATAACGATTAGGTGAAATTTCCTTATATTCTAGCATCAAACTTATGCATGAAAACTAAGCGTGCACTCTTAATTAACATACACAAATAAGTTATCAATCAAATAGTTAAGCGAATTGAAATCACAAATTATTAAAGCACAACCAAAAGTAATTAATTCATAATGCAAATGTAATCATGGATTTGAATCCCCCCCTAGCAAAAGGGGGGGGGGGTTTAGTTCCTCATAATTGTAAAACGAAGGTAAATAGATTTATACATTGAAAATAAAAGAAAGAAAACACCTAAACGCTCCAACGATCCTCGTTGAGTGGCAAGCACGTCCAAGCACTTTCCTTCCCTTCCTTTGCTACGGCACAAGGGGTGGTTGTGGGTTGAAGGTTTGGTTGTGTAGAGGAATGGATATGAGGATGTATAGTGGTATTTAGGATGGTTGGGGGGGGGGGGGGTGTGGCAATGGTGTTTATGGGCAGATTTTTGTGGAGGGTTTTAGGGAATAAGTGCGGCTGTTTTTGGAGAGAATGAATAGATGTGTAGAAGGAAGTTGTTGTATGAATTGGTGAGTTTTAAGCCTTGCAATACGGCCTATTTATAGGTGCTCAAAAGTAAAGAACCACACAAATTGTTTTAATAAACAATACAAAGCAAGAATTAATCATCAAAAACAGCTAGCACAAAAGCCACTGTAGGTTGCTTTTTAGCATTCCATCTTATTAAATTGGAGCCAAGAAACAAACAAAAGCCACTGGTCGATTGACGATCAAATGTACACCCCGCCCAATCTGCATCAGAAAAAGCTGAGAGATTGAGATGACCAGGTTTGAACCAAAGACCGTGTGAAGCTGTGCCTTTGAGAAAACAAAGAATTTGTTTGGCTGCTTGCAGATAAAGATCAGTAGGTAGATGCATAAACTGGCAAACTTGGTTTACAGCAAAAGAAATATCAGGACGAGTCCAGGTCAAATATTGTAATGCACCTACAATAAATCCAGAAGATACTTCCCTTGATGAAGAAAAAGACCCTGTTGTGATCTGTGAACATCTAATCCCAAAAAGTAGTGAAGATGACCTAAATCCTTGATTGGAAATAAAGATCCAAGCTTTGTGATGAACAAGTTACAGACAGATGCATCAGGACCACTAACCAATATGTCATCGACATAAACCAGTACAATAACTAGAACAGGGTCCTTGAGAACAAATAAAGATGCATCAGAACAAGATTGAGTAAAGCCGAGGGACCGAAGAACTTGAAAAAGCTTATCAAACCATGCCCTGAAGCTTGCTTGAGTCCATATAAGGACTTTCGGAGTTTACACACATAAGTAGGCAAGGTGGGATCACTGAAACCAGGAGGTTGTTGCATAAACACCTTTTCTTTTAAGTCTCCATGAAGAAAGGCATTGCTAATATCAATCTGATGCAGAAACCAATTGAATTGAACAACAAAAGTGAGCAAAATGCGAATAGTGACTGGCTTAGCTACATGACTAAATGTTTCCTGATAATCAAGCCCCTCTTGTTGGTGAAAACCCTTAGCCAACAATCGGGCCTTATACCTTTCAATGGAACCGTCAGGCTTTTTCTTGATTCGAAACACCCACTTGCAGCCGACCACATTCTGAGATAGTGAGGAAGGAACAAGAGACCAAGTACCAGTGGATTGAAGAGCATTAAACTCATTTTGCATAGCTTGTCTCCATTCACTGTACTTTGCAGCCTGATGGTAGGTAGTAGGAATATAATCCACTGTAAGGGGCAGAGAGTGTTTAGTAGCAGTATACGCTTTAGGGCAAAAAAATACCATTTTTAGACCGAGTGACCATGGGATGAAGGTTAGGGAGGGGGACATGAGAGGAGGGTTCAACAGAAGCAGTAATAGTGGTTGGTGAAGAAGGAGAAGGTTGAGGTGAGGAATGAGAAGTAAAAGGTTGAGCAGCAGGTGTAGAAGAAGGATGAATAGGTAGAGAAGCAAGGCGAGAAATTGGAAAATGAAGATCGATAATGGGAAAGGGATGTACAGTAGTAGTAGAAGGCTAAGAATGAGAATGACCATGAGGAAATGGAAAAATAGATTCATTGAACAATACATGCCGAGAGATGTATACTCAACCAGTAAGAGGATCCAGGCACCGATTGCCCTTATGTTGCAAACTATACCCAAGAAAGACACACTATTTACTTTTACCATCGAACTTCGAAGAAACATATGGTTTTAACCACGGAAAACAACTGCAGCCAAATACCTTAAGTCTAGTATAGTCTGGAGCTGAATGAAATAACAATTCCCAAGGAGAATGGACAAGACCATAAATAGGCAAGCGATTGATCAAATAAAGTGCAGTGGAAATTACTTCAACCCAATACTGTTGAGGAACATGAGATGCAACTAATAGAGTGCGAGCTGTCTTAATGAGATGTTTGTGCTCCCGTTCAACACATCCATTTTGTTCAGGGGTATGGGGACAACTGAGCTGATGAGAAATACCATGTAATGCGAGAAAGGATTGAAAAGTAGTGCTAACAAATTCACCCCTTGAATCTGAGCGTATAGCCTTTATTTTATTTCCAACAGAATTTTCTACATATGTCTTGAAGCTTACAAATGTAGAATACACTTCTGATTTAGCTTTTAAAGGAAGGAACCAGCTATACTTGGTATGATCATCAACTATCAGCAAGTAATAACGAAAACCACTAACAAAAAACACTAGTGCAAGTCCCCAAACGTCACAGTGTAGTAATGTTATATTGTGAGAAGCCGACGAACTTGCAGCTTTAAAACGAAGCTTGTGATTTTTGGCAATAGCACAATCAGAGCAGAAAAAATCCACAGAAGATGTACCTCGCATAGCAAGTTTATTACTAGATATAATCTTGCGAAAAATAGAAGATGAAGGATGACCCAAGCGACTGTGCCAAATTTTGATTGGAGCTGTAATACTAACAAGAGCCAAAGCAGGAATGGAAGAGAGATCTTGACCAGTAGAAGAGACAGTGTGCAGAGGATAAAACCCATCCTTAACTGAGCCCCGCAAAAGCATCTTCCCCGTAGAACGATCCTTGACAACGAATCCATCAGAGTCAAGTGTCAAAGAACAGTAATTGTCACGAAGAAATTGAAATGCAGACAAAAAATTATGTTTCATGTGAGGTACATGAAGAACATTATTCAACTTAAAAGAAGTTGTAGGTGTACATAGCGTAGAAGAACCAACATGAGTAATAGACATACCTTTACCATCACCAATGTGTACTTTGTCTTCACCAGTGTAGGGAGTAGAAGAATTGATGGTGGAGATATCGTTGGTGATGTGCGAGGTAGCACCAGAGTCTATCAGCCAAGAAGGAGAAGATTTTGCAAAGTGACGAGCACACATTGCTTGAAGTTTAGCAGGGGGAATGCGACCAGAAATCTCAGGATTCATGCAATCAAAACAGTCAATAGCTTCATGACTGGATTACCACAAATTTGACAGGGTGCCCGAGGACCAGAAGATGAACCACGAGCTGAGAAATGGTTATTGGTATTGCGAGGGAAGCCACTGGAATACTGATGTCCACGATAATTGCCTCTAGATCCACGATTACTGTGGAAACGATTGTTCCGGCCACGATTTGAGTTGTAGCGAAAAGAGTTCTGAAGTGGTTGATTCTGTACTACATACGCCTGAGGTGGTGTGGGAAGAAGAGGTGGTTGACCTTGGACAGAAAAGGCATGAAAAGGGTCAACATTAGGAGATGAAGCAACCTTTTTGCGACGAGACATAGAGAGTTTCTTAGTAAGCAGTAACCCATGTAATTCATCCAGAGATGTTGAAGACAATTGAAGCATGATCGAGTCAGTAAAAGACTCAAAATCATCACGAAGACCAGCAAGAGTAGCAGCAATCAGATCACGATCAGAGATAGAAGCACCACCGGCAGTGAGAGAGTCAGAGATCTCCTTAAGTTCTTGTAGGTAATCGGACATGGATCGGGAACCTTTATGAATACTTTGAAGTCTCGATCGAAGTTGATGGATATAGGCATCAGAAACACCCCAAAATCAGCGTTCAAGCTTAAGCCAGAGATCACGAGAAATGGAAACGCCAATAGTAAATGGAATTACCTCCTCAGGAAGCGTTAATTAAACCAAATTAGGAAGTTCTGATCATTCTCATACCAAGTCTCGAAGGCAAGATTGAGAATGCGATCAGGCAGGAGAGGCGGCGGACAAGGATCTGTGCCATCGATGATACCAAGAAGCCGATAGCGCCAAAGAATCGGAGTAAAGAGAGCTCGCCATGGCAAATAATTGGATTTGGTAAGCTTGATAGGAACCATGCTGCCAATATTCTGGATCGTGAGAGATGTGGAAGAATTGGGGTTTGAAGAAGAGTTAGGGTTGACATTGGGCACCGACTCAGAAGATGCAGAAGGAGACGCCATGAGAGATCACGATCGAAGGTACAAAACACAATCAAAGATCGAAGATCGACACAGAAATCAACAAATTTGAGAGAAATCAGAGAGACGGAGCGGAGGAGAAAATGATCGAGAGAGGTTGTGAGGCGGTTGGCGATGAAACCATATAGAAAACTAAGAACACAGTGTTTTCTGAATATTTCACTTTTCATTCTATCAATGAATAATTACATTATATGAGATATATATAGCCAAAGCTATTTACAATATTCTTTCTACCAGTCTAACAAACTTTGTACACATGGCATATTATAATTGGCTATCTAAGACACATATGTCATGACTTGGTATCCCCATCTTTATGAACACCATCATTCATTGCATGTGCTTTGTATTGTTTATGAAGTTTTTTTTTCAACTTAATATATACATAATATATATATATATATATATATATATGTAGGGGATGGAGTGAGAGTTTTCAGAGAAGGACGAAGACATATGGAGAGGTAGAGTAGAACTTGGCGGTAATGCAAAGCGTCGGGCTTCACGATCGGCTAGTTGTTTGACGGCGGTCACTGAAGCTCTTTGTTGATTTTGATCATGTTAGCCAGAATGACGAGCTCGAGGTAGTGCAAGACAAAAGATTGTAACAGGGTTTCGTTGTGTAGTGCCTTTTGGTCACAGTTTTTCCTTAGTAGTCTTTAAAGTATGCTGCGATGACGACTACCCACAGTGCCAGTCTTTAAAGTATGCTGTGACCTCAAACCCCAGAGGAGCACTGATAGGCACAGGAGCATCTTGACGGGATTTTAAAACCGCACAAATTTAAACCCTCTTTTTGACAGTTGTAGTAAAGATGAAAGTAGGGTATCGTTCTAGGCCGGGGATTAGGAGGGATTGCTAATCTACTCTAAATTAATTTAAAAATATTAAATAAGACTCAAAAACACAAAACTAGGCTAAAAACTCTAATAATTCAAAAACACACTAAAATGACTCGAAACAAAGAAAACAATCAAATTAACTCAATCCAGACACTAGGAAATTAATTGGACGGAAATCGAATTAAAAGATTAAAAATAATAAAAATTAACTAAATAATAATATTTTAATAATGGGGGGGTTTGGTTTTGATGAAACGTAAATTAAACTTAAATAAATTACATAATTGACAAAAACATAAAATAAAAGTGAATGGATAGGCGACGGATTGGCTAGAGGGTTTTTCTCCACACAAGACACATATGCAATCTAAATTGACCTTCAGTTGTTCTTTCAATAAGTTGTAAATCTCAACACCCCAAATTAATTAGGTACGCTTAAATTAACCTTCAGATTTTCCTTAAGTTATTGAATTGGATGAACCGTATACAACAACTCAAATTATTCCCCAAAAGTTCCCTACGTGAAAAGCATCATAGAGATACGATTAAAGATCATTATGTTCTATGAAAATCATAAGTGTTGACAAGGCATTCGTAACTATGAACAGCATGATACGTTTGCCAGGAATTTACTTAACGCGATTGTGACTAGCAACCTTCACTACTCATGAATATAAGTTCATAACAATTAGGTGAAATTCACTTATATTCTAGCATCAAATTCATGCATGTAAATTAAGTATGCATTCTTAATCGACAAACACAAATAAGTTATTAATCAAGCAGTTAAGCAAATTAAATCACAACTCAGAAATCACAACTGAAATTATCAATTCAAATTACAAATATATCCATGGCTTTGAATTAACCTCTAGCCAACACAAATTAATTACACATTATTTATAAATTAAAAACAGAAATAAAAACTGAGTTTGGAGGATTAAACCGAAACGAGGTGCAGGGACTTTCTGTGCACTGTGCTTGCTGCCAGATGCTTGCTGCCAGATGGCAGCTCCCTGGCGTCCACGTCATGGTTCCCGCGCTGCCTTCTCCAGCTGCTTCCGTCAGCAGCCTTCAAGGCTACCTTCCCCGTGGCCCCCTTCTGTTTCTGATTTGCACCGTGTGGTGCCTTCTGCCCTCGGCACTTTGCACTCACGCTTCCTCAAGCTGCCAAGAGGCAACCTCGACTTGCTGTGCGTTTCTTTTATTTGCAGCTGCCAAGAGGCAGTTTTATGCTTCTGTCCTCCCGTCACTGCTGCTGTTGGCAGCTTCACCGCAAGACTGCACCGCAGCTCTCCAAGGAGCTCCTGGTTCCCGAGAGCCAAAGGCAGCCCTCGCTGCTCTCTCCCCCCAGTCTCCGCTTCTCTGGTTTTCTGTCTCGGTGACCAAGGCCTCAAAGGTAGCTTCCTCTATTTCTTCTTTTGCCCCCCGCGAGAGCTCCCTCTCTCTAGCTGCAAAGACAGCTGCCCTCTGCTTTTCTTCAATCAAGGCCCCGAGGCCTCACACGTTCCTCCTCATTATTCTGTTTCCCCTTTCATCATTTCTGACCGACCCCCTCATCTCCTCTTTTTATTTGTTTATTATTATTTCTTTTCCTTACTCCCCTGGTGCTCAAATGGGCGCTGCCATGCTATCACACACACACAAATTATATATATATATATATATATATATATATATATATATATATATATATATTATTTTACAAATGATAAGTTTTATTCAACAAGCAAGATAGTTTAGACGAATTTAGCACTTAAAACTTCACTTATTCTATTTTTATTTTCTTAGCTAGATAAATTCTATTAAAACACAAAAACAAAGTAAATAGCTCAAAATATAACGAACTAACTAAGAAAAGACGAGTGAATTTGATGTAAAAATGTATATAAATATGATCCGATCAAATATCCCCACACTTAGCTTTTGCTAGTCCTCGAGCAAAACAAAGAAAACAGAAAAAGTAATAACATGAAAAACATTAGCTTCCCCCTATTTGCCCCTCATAGGATTTAATTCAAGAACATAATTCAGCAAGAACCATAGCTAACACCAACAAGCTAATCCAAGTCCATCTTCCTTATTCAAATATTAGCAGTAATCTTTAAATCATCCTTGAAGTGTAGTGTGTGAGATAGCCATGCTAATGCAATTTCAAGTTTTTATTTTTAAAATCACCATATGCAAACCAGCAACCTTTTCACACTATATGCACTCAATCACACATGTGTTTAGTTTTAATGTATTTCGCTCAAAGAAACAAATGTGAAAGTTCTACCATAAGCTTGCATAAAGATCACTTCTCCACAGTCATAATTGCAAAACTTAAATCAAGAGGACTTTTATTGGATGTAATGAGGCTTAGGGATAGGGCTATTGAAACGAAAGAATAGGAAAACACAAGTTCCAAGCTATATTGCAAGCAATTCTTTTGTTGAGATTTATAAGAACTCAAGTTCTCCAACGATTCTTCTAACACTTCCAACCACATCCTTAAACTGAAACTTTAAAAACTTTTTTTTTTAATTTTCTTCGTATACAATCTTTCTTTTTCTCTTTCTTTTTCTTTTCTCATTTTTTTTTATAAATACAAACATGAAATACCCCCACACTTATTCTTTTGCCAAACTCCTTCCAAGTACTTCACAAACATTTCTCAAAAGACATTTTCAAATTGCTCGCTTGGAAAGGGTAAGGAAACATATTTGAGGTATAAGGGTAGACATATCTGGAGATAAGAAATAAAAGGCTCAACAAATACGGCTCAAATTGGCAATCTAATGATATCATTTTTCTTTGGGAAATAAGGTTATTTGGGCCATGGTGGTGAACCTAATGCCTCTATCATTTTCAAGTTCATGCAATCAATGACAAATATTTCAAAAGATCGTTACGCAAGTTCTAGAGATGCATCTCACATAAGTTCATCACACATAAAAGAATGGGAGTGTATGAAAAATGCACACATTTTCAATAGGCTCAAAACCTCACATAGGATGTATACGGTCACTAAATTCACATATGAAGCTTTAAATCATGCTTTAGTTTCACATCAACAAGGCTATGTGCATTTGGTTTTTCAAAGATGATCAAACATGTACAATACTAACAAGAGAACAAGGAATTTCATAAAACACATGTTAACTAAGTTCTTGATAATCATGGTTCAAATTTCATCCAGTTATATCATTGGGTCGGGAAACTAATAAAAATCTAATTTAAAACCATAAGGAAAACAAGACAATATTTTTGGATTTTTTAAATTTTTCGAGAAAAATTAAATAAAACACAAAACTCCGAAAAAAAATTAAGTAAAACACAAAGCTAATTAAGAAAACAAAAAGCAATAACATGGAAACAAATGAAACCAGTTCAAAGTCGAAGGTACAAAAAATTTCAATTTGGTCATTTTTTTATACTTGATACCCCCACACTTAAACTAGACATTGTCCCCAATGTCATAAAACAAAAATATGCAAATAAAAATAAAATGAATAAATAATACGAAACAAAATAAAGAAAAGGGACTGAAAACTTCTCTAATTTGCAGAAAACCAAGCGATGACCCCCAAGCGTAAATTTTGCAATCAACTTCAAGGGAGAAAATAACCAAACGTTCCTGCAAAGAACAGAAATAAACAGTTAAGCACGCAAGAAAAATTATTCAACGAGCATGAAAAGGAAGCTTGACCAGCTGTAGGAATCTGAAGGTCGGATTCAAAGCGACCATCAGAGGTTGGCGGCTTTATTCTAGAGGCACATTTTTCCTTCGTCGTCCGGAGTTCGACTAAGTATTAGGGTTCCGAATAATCAACTTTCGGTGCCTCTCCTTCCTAGAGTTTCGCCAAGTATTGGGACGTCACGTGAGCAACTTTTGTGAAGGCTCCCTCTTCTTTCTTTCTTTCTTTTGTTTTCTTTTTTCTTTTTTCTTTTTTTTGTGTGTACATATTTGTAGTTTTCAGAGATATTAATAGATGGGCTTCATTTTATTTAGTGTATTGTGCTAAATACAAATAAAGCAAATATCTCACTGTCGCCACCTTCCCTTTTTTTTTTCTTCTTGACCTGCTAATAGTAGCATGCACCATAACCTTTATATATATATATATATATATATATATATATATATATATATATATATATATATATAATTTGTGTCATTGTGCCGTCCACCATGATCCCACCATTTTTATATATACATATTTTTAACATGGTGCGTGAGGCACCACCAACGCACCGCCATTTTTATTATTTTATTATTATTTTTATATATAGAGGATAAAATGAGAGTTTTCAGAGAAGATGAATGGAGAGCTAGAGTCGGGCTTGGAACTGGGAGTTTGTTGCTTATTGCAGCGCGTCACTTTTTACTGTGTGGTGCTGTGCAAAAGACTGCAGTATGGTTTCGTTGTGTAGTGCCTTTTGGTCACAGTTTTCCCTCGGTGGTGCGCTACCGTGTGGTGCTGTACAAAAGACTGCAGCGGGATTTTGCTGTTTAATGCCTTTTGGTCACGATTTTCCCTCGGTGGTGACGTTGCTGTGTTTTGCCATCGTTTGTTGCTGTACGAGGACTGTTGCACTGCCGTTGCTGATGGGCAGAAAGATAGGGAAAACTTGTAGAGGGCATAGTAGCCTGGGCGGGGAGGAGTGCCATGGCAACTAGGAGACGAAGGTAGCCAGCAATACACAACAAGGGATGAAGAAAACTGCGATGGGCTCACGGTAGAGATGGTGGAGCTGAGGGAGAGTTAGAGGTGGTGATAGAGACTGTTCTCCGAGGTTGGCGACGAGAGGGCATATAAGTACTATGTTGAAGATGTACCATCCCGGATGCTGCTGCTTTACCATGGTTCATAACGACGACGAGGTCATAAGTTTTAGAGACGCAGGTTTGCACAGAGGATGAGCAGAGGATACGTGCTGGTCGTGGAGGCTACACAACAAAGACGAAGGAGGCCTTGATGCTCTCGAAAGTGTGGCCGGAGAGAAATCAGAGAAGAGCTTGGTGGACGCGCAGCAACTGCAATGGGCTCACGGTGGAGAATCCGAGAGAGGAGGGAGCAGGGGGCGTCGCTGGCTATGGCTGGCGAAGTCGTTGAGGCCGAGGGTACCTACATGTCTAATAGCCTGATGAAGCTCCAAGTTCTTAGCTTTCATGAAAATCTCACCGCATTCAGGGAAGGAACAAATGTTGCCCCTCAGAGAATGGTATCTAGCAAAACCAAGAATAGGATCAACCACAATTCGACACTCATAGCAGCCTGAAAATCTCTTAAAAGGCATTTCTCTAAACGACCCACCACCACCAGCAGAAGAGTTATTATGAGAGGAAGAATAAATTGCAGCAAACGAAGAAGAAGATGTTAAAACAACCTCGTTGGTTTCTTGGAGTGGTGCTTTCATGGATCTACTTGAAGCCTCATTGCTGTTGCTTGAAGAACCCATTGAAGAATGAGCCATTTTCTTGTGGACTTCTAGAGATGCTAGCAGTTCCAGATGAAGTGCTTGTAGAGCCATCTGATGCTTGCGGCGCAGCGGATGCCACGATAGTAGTGGGCATCAGAGGAAACCCAAGTGAAGTAAAAAATTTGACGGGATTTTAAACCACACAAATTTAACCCTCTTTTTGACAATTGTAGTATAGGTGTAAGTAGGGTATCGTTCTAGGCCGGGGATTAGGAGGGATTGCTAATCTACTCTAAATTAATTTAAAAATATTAAAAAAGACTCAAGGAAACAAAATTAGGCTAAAAACTCTAATAATTCAAAACACACTAAAATGACTCAAAACAAAGAAAACAAATTAAATAAACACTAGGAACTAAAATGGACGGAAATTGAATTAAAAGATTAAAAATAATAAAAACTAACTAAATAATATAATTTAATAATGGGGGGGTTGGTTTGGATGAAACGTAAATTAATGCACTTATATTCTAGCATCAAATTCACTTATATTCTAGCATCAAATTCATGCATGCAAACTAAGTATGCATCCTTAATCGACATACACAAATAAGTTATCTATCAAGCAGTTAAGCAAATTGAATCACAACTCAGAAATCACAACTGAAGGTAATTAATTCATATTACAATTATATCCATAGCTTTGAATTAACCTCTAGCCAACACAAATTAATTACACATTATTTATAAATTAAAAACAGAAATTAAAATTTGAGTTTGGAGGATTTAACCAAATTGAGAGCGCAAAGATTTCCTCCGTGTGCCCTCTGCTGGTCTCTGCCTTCAGAAAACTGGATTTGTGCAGTTCTTGCACCGTGACTGTCTCTGCGCTGCACCTATCCGTGTAGCTGCTTTCGTGCACTGCCCGTGCCTTGCTGTCCTCTGATTGGCTGTGCAATTGCACCATACCACAGTGCGCCAATGCACTCTCTGCCTGCTCTGACTGCCTCTTGCAGTCTTCAGTGCTGCACCTGACTTTGTGCACTAGATTTCTGTACCGCAGCTGCCTGGCAGCCTCCGTTTTCAAAGCTGCCCTTCTTCCGTAAAATAGGCGCCTCCTGTTTTTGGTCACCTCTCTTCAGCCTCTCCAATTGGCCACGCCCTCGCTGACTCCAATCTGTCCGTCCTCCCAATTGGCAGCTTGTAATTGCTGCCTTGTTCTTTTCAGCTCCGAGGAGCTCCCCAGGAGCTCCCTCCTAAGTATCTCCCCCCTTTAATTATTCTTTCCATGACCCTCCTCTTACTTCATCCTCTTACTTCATCCTCTCAATTAGCTGCCTTTTTATTGCCAGCTCTCTCTTATCACTGGCAGATCACATTCTTTTTATTATTTTAAAAACTGCCGCTGCCTTTCTTTTCTTTTTATTTTCCGCATTGCCTTTTATGCTCGCCAGCTGCCCACTCTTATGCCGAGCCCCCTCCATTAATTTTCTGCCTTTCTTCAATCTTTCATCATTATTTTCTTTCCAGCCCACCCGTGCCTTTCATCATTTCTGTTCAACAAAGGGCAGATGCCCTCCATCATTTTGCTTATATTATTTTCTGCAATCATTCTCTCCACCTAGCAGCCCCACTTGTATATTAATTTCTGCTTATTTTTCTTAAGTTACAAAAATCAAATAAGTGAGAAAGATAAAAATAACTAATTTATTACTTAAAATTTCACTAGTGCTATTTTTATTTTCTTAGCTAGATAAATTCTATAAAACACAAAAACAAAGTAAATAGCTCAAAATATGAGGAACTAACTAAGAAAAGACGAGTGAATTTGATGTAAAAATGTATATAAATATGATCCGATCAAATACCCCCACACTTAGCTTTTGCTAGTCCTCGAGCAAAACAAAGAAAACAAGAAAAAGTAATAACATGAAAGACATTAGCTTCCCCCTATGTGACCCTCATAGAATTTCATTCGAGAACACAAATCATCAAGAACCATAGCTAGCACCAAACAAGCTAATTCAAGCTCATCTTCCTTATTCAAATATTAACAGTAATCTTTAAATCATCCTTGAAGTGTATTGTGTGATATAGCCATGCTAATGCAATTTCAAGTTTTTATTTTTAAAATCATCATATGCAAACCAGCAACCTTCTCACGGGATATGCACTGAATCACACATGCGTTTAGTTTTAATGTGTTTCGCTCAAAGAAACAAATGTGAAAGTTCTACCATAAACTTGCATAAAGATCACTTCTCCACAATCATAATTGCAAAACTTAAATCAAGAGGACTTTTATTGGATGTAATGAGGCTTAGGGATAGGGCTATTGAAACGAAAGAATAGGAAAGCACAAGTTCCAAGTTACACTGCAAGCAATTCTTTTGTTGAGATTTATAAGAACTCAAACTTTCCAGCGGTTCTTTTAACACTTCCAACCACACCCTTAAACTGAAACTTTTAAACTTTTTATTTTCTTTGTATACAATATTTCTTTTTTTCTTTTCTTTTCTTCTCTTTTTCCTCTTTTTTTTTTTTAATAATAAAGACAAACATGAAATACCCCCACACTTATTCTTTTGCCAAACTCGTTCCAAGTACTTCACAAACATTTCTCAAAAGACAGTTTCAAATTGCTCGCTTGGAAAGGGTAAGGAAAAATGTTTGAGGTATAAAGGTAGACATGTCTGGTGATAAGAAATAAAAGGCTCACATATACGGCTCAAATAGGCAATCTAATGATAATAATTTTTTTTTCTTTGGGAAATATGGTTATTTGGGCCATGGTGGTGAACCTAATGCCTCTATCATTTTCAAGTTCATGCAATCAATGACAAATATTTCGAAAGATCGTTACGCAAGTTCTAGAGATGCATCTCACATAAGTTCATCACACATGAAAGAATAGGAGTGTATAGGATCAAAACCTCACATAGGATGTAAATGGTCACTAAATTCACATATGAAGCTTTAAGTCATGCTTTAGTTTCACATCAACAAGGCTATGTGCATTTGGTTTTTCAAGAATGATCAAACATGTACCAAACTAACAAGAGAATTAGGAATTTCACATAACACATGTTAACTAAGTTCTTGATCATCATGGTTCAAATTTAATCCAATTATATCATTGGATCGGGAAACTAACAAAAATCTAATTCAAAAGAATAAGGAAAACAAGACAATATTTTTGGATTTTTTTAAATTTTTCGAAAAAAATTAAATAAAACAAAACTAATTAAGAAAACAAAAAGCAATAACACGGAAACAAATGAACCAGTTCAAAGTCGAAGGTACAAAAATTTTCAATTTGGTCATTTTTTTTATACTCTTGATACCCCCACACTTAAACTAGACATTGTCCCCAATGTCAGAAAAAAATAATAATGCAATTAGAAATATAAAAATAAAAATAAAAATAAAATTACTAAATGAAAAGAAACAAAATAAAGCAATGGACTGAAAACTTCCCTAATTTGCAGAAAAATCAAGCGATGACCCCCAAGCGTAAATTCTGCAATCAACTTCAAGGGTAGAAATAACCAAAAATTCCTGCAAAGAAAGAAACTAAATCAAAAATCAAAAGTAAAAGACACAAACACAAATATAAACATAAACACAAATATAAAAATAAACACAAATATAAAAATAAACACAAACAAAAATAAAGGGATTAGCAAAGTTACTAATCCCCGGCAACGGCGCCAAAAATTTGACGGGATTTTAAACCGCACAAATTTAACCCTCTTTTTGACAATTGTAGTATAGGTGTAAGTAGGGTATCGTTCTAGGCCGGGGATTAGGAGGGATTGCTAATCTACTCTAAATTAATTTAAAAATATTAAACAAGACTCAAGGAAACAAAATTAGGCTAAAAACTCTAATAATTCAAAACACACTAAAATGACTCAAAACAAAGAAAACAAATTAAATAAACACTAGGAACTAAAATGGACGGAAATTGAATTAAAAGATTAAAAATAATAAAAACTAACTAAATAATATAATTTAATAATGGGGGGGTTGGTTTGGATGAAACGTAAATTAAACTTAAATAAATTATTGAATTGACAAAAACATAAAATAAAAGCGAATGGATAGGCGACGGACTGGCTAGAGGGTTTTTCTCCACACAAGACACATATGCAATCTAAATTGACCTTCAGTTGTTCTTTCAATAAATTGTAAATCTCAATACTCCAGATTAACCGTGAACAACACTTTTTTAATCTTCAAGTTTTCCTTAAGTTATTGAATTGGATGAACAGCATACAACAATTCAACACATTCTCTAAAAGTCCCCTACGTGAAAAGCACAATAGAGATACAATCAAAGATCATTAAACTTTGTGAAAACTATAAATACTGACGAGGCATTCGTAACTATGAAAAGCATGATACTCCTGCCAAGAATTCACTTAACGCGATTGTGGATAACAACCTTCACTACTCATGAATATAAGTTCATAACGATTAGGTGAAATTCACTTATATTCTAGCATCAAATTCATGCATGCAAACTAAGTATGCATCCTTAATCGACATACACAAATAAGTTATCTATCAAGCAGTTAAGCAAATTGAATCACAACTCAGAAATCACAACTGAAGGTAATTAATTCATATTACAATTATATCCATAGCTTTGAATTAACCTCTAGCCAACACAAATTAATTACACATTATTTATAAATTAAAAACAGAAATTAAAATTTGAGTTTGGAGGATTTAACCAAATTGAGAGCGCAAAGATTTCCTCCGTGTGCCCTCTGCTGGTCTCTGCCTTCAGAAAACTGGATTTGTGCAGTTCTTGCACCGTGACTGTCTCTGCGCTGCACCTATCCGTGTAGATGCTTTCGTGCACTGCCCGTGCCTTGCTGTCCTCTGATTGGCTGTGCAATTGCACCATACCACAGTGCGCCAATGCACTCTCTGCCTGCTATGACTGCCTCTTGCAGTCTTCAGTGCTGCACCTGACTTTGTGCACTAGATTTCTGTACCGCAGCTACCTGGCAGCCTCCGTTTTCAAAGCTGCCCTTCTTCCGTAAAATAGGCGCCTCCTGTTTTTGGTCACCTCTCTTCAGCCTCTCCAATTGGCCACGCCCCCGCTGACTCCAATCTGTCTGTCCTCCCAATTGGCAGCTTGTAATTGCTGCCTTGTTCTTTTCAGCTCCGAGGAGCTCCCCAGGAGCTCCCTCCTAAGTATCTCCCCCTTTAATTATTCTTTCCGTGACCCTCCTCTTACTTCATCCTCTCAATTAGCTGCCTTTTTATTGCCAGCTCTCTCTTATCACTGGCAGATCACATTCTTTTTATTATTTTAAAAACTGCCGCTGCCTTTCTTTTCTTTTTATTTTCCGCATTGCCTTTTATGCTCGCCAGCTGCCCACTCTTATGCCGAGCCCCCTCCATTAATTTTCTGCCTTTCTTCAATCTTTCATCATTATTTTCTTTCCAGCCCACCCGTGCCTTTCATCATTTCTGTTCAACAAAGGGCAGATGCCCTCCATCATTTTGCTTATATAAATATGATCCGATCAAATGGGGAGATGGTTGATTCCAAGCCTTCTGCTTTATTTGATGTCGACCATCATTGAAACCAGGCAAAAACAGAACCCATGAGATCGCCTTGCAGATGACGACAGTGCAGAAGACTGCGATGGAGGTTTGGGTTTGGGTGTCTCCGACAACACTTCTTTCACTGTCTCTTCATCTACTGGCGACGGTGCTCTACTCTCACGAGCAGCGCTAGATCTTTATTCTTCATTGCCCACCAATGAATGTTGGTGCTTTTGAGGACCATAAGTATATGACTTTCCGTTGGCAGTGGTGCGAAGTTGGGATCACAGGGCATGCAACAATGGTGGGTGCAATGTTGACAGCTGTATACTGATAAAGCATGAGAAATTCAGTCACCAGCATTTCCAGAGGCCGAGACTGTACATGCACAAATGGGCTGATCTTCAAAAAGCCCTATAAAGAACTCAAAACTGTGTGGACTGTTGTGGGGATATGTGATGCTGCTGCGGGCTATGGCTCAGGCCGAGTCCTGAACTTTGGAGATGCATGGGCTTGCTTTGGCTTGAGTCGAGCCTAAGCCTGGATTTGGGCTACTGAGGAATCCTTTCCTTGTTGGATTTGGGCCCGTAACTTGTGGCTTGAATCCTTGTTGCTGCTGGGCTGGACACATATGCATATATTTTTCTTTTTTTTTCTTTTTTAGAAAGAATGTACATTTTTTAATACATAATAATATATGTACATTTTTTTCTTCTTTTGTAATAAAATTGACCTTCTTTAACTGAACATTTATTATTATTATTATTTTGATGTGATGTAAATGGACTCGAAAATTGAATTTTCGAGTTGCCTACGTACCCCTGCAAAGAAGAGATCAAGTCATAACGTAGTTCAAATACAATTTTTTTTTTGTGCCGTGCGCAGTTTATGCTCTTGCGGGCCAGGAGCATGGCATCTTTTTAGGCATAGTACCTCTTCAAGAACTTGCCGTTTATGGGGCCAATCCTCAAGCCGTCTTCTTCCACGATTAGGTAGGCACTATTGGTGTAAACCTCTTGTATCACGTAAGGCCCATCCCACTTTGATGTGAACTTGCTTTTTATCTTTTGAGTTGTGACGATAGGCCTTCGTAATGCAAGGACGAGATCTTCTACTTGAAAAGAACGGGGGTGAACTTTCTTGTCGAAGGCTTTGGAGAGTCGTGCTTGATAGCACTCCACATGTTGCTGAGCTTCGAGCCTTTTCTCGTCCAATGCTTCTAACTCTTGAAGACTCACCTTTGCATTCTTTTCATTAGTTAGAACTTCTTGTATAACTATCCTTAGTGAGGGAATTTGGCTTTCTAGTGGAAAAACAGCCTCCACGCCGTACACGAGTGAATACGGGGTAGCTTGACTAGGCGTTCAATGCGTCGTTCTGTATGCCCAAAGTGCTTCTCTTATTCATTCGTGCCAGTCTCTCTTGGTTCTACCAACGACCTTCTTCAAGAGGTTGCATAGAGTTTTGTTGAATGCTTCCGTAAGGCCATTGGCTGGGGCATGATACATGGAAGACTTGTGTTGCTTGAACTTGTATTTCTCGTAGAGCTCGTCCATGAGTTGGTTGGAGAATTGTTTTTCGTTGTCCGTGATGATGCAGCAAGGTACACATATCGGTGGATGATACGCTCCTTGATGAAATGGACAACAGTTTCCTTCTTGATTTTTCTTAGGGGTAAGGCTTCAGCCCACTTAGAGAAGTAATATGTTGCAGCTAGGATGTAAGCTTCTCCTGCAGATGACTTTGGTGCGATTGGTCCTATGACGTCCAATCCACATGCATCGAACGACCATGAAGCAACTCTAGGGTGTAGTGGTTCAGGCAATTGTTGTATGAAGTTGGCATGGAATTGGCAGGCTTGAAATCTTTTGGCGTGTTCCAGACAATCCTTCACCATACTCAGCCAGTAGTAACCTATTCTTTTGAGTTAGAAATGTAGCTTTGGCCCAGACTGATGTGCCCCTTATACACCTGAGTATGCTTCATCTATGGCTTGATTGGCTTCTTCTTCGCTTAGGCATCTTAGAAGTACTTCTTCAAAAGAGCGTCGGTAGAGTGTCCCTTTGTAGTAGACGAAGCGAGGTGCTCGTCGACGTATTTTAGAGCGATGTCTAGAATCATCTGGAAGCTTTCCATGCTCCAGGTAATCGATCAGTGGCTATCTCCACTCTTTAGCGTCGACTAGAAGTACTAAGATGACATTTATATCATATAGTAGCATTTCAGTGACTAACAGGATCACCCATCTTTGGCAGACTGGCACTTCTGCAGCTTCGCCTTCTCCATGTCATACTCAAGGCTAGGTTGGCGAGGGTATCTGCCATTTGATTTTCTTTTCTTGGCACATGTTCTAGTGTCACAGCCTCGAACCTTTGTAGCAGTTGAGTTGCCAGCCGGAAGTATGGGATAAGATCATCTTTCCTCACCTCATATTCAGTTAAGAGCTTATTGATTACGAGCTTGGAGTCGCTATACACCTCAAGGGTTGTGATTTCCATGTTAATCGCCATTTGGAGCTCGATGATCAGTGCCTGGTACTCAGCAACATTGTTGGAGCACAACTCACCAAGTTGGAAGGAATAAGGTAGTATTTTCCTTTGTAATGACACGAACACTACTCCTGCCCTCGCTCCGTCTGCTCACGCGGATCCGTCGAAGAACATTGTCCATGTCGGGAAAATGTCGATGTAGAACACCTCATCGTCAGGCAAGTTGTCTGAGATCTTCCAATCTGATGGGATTAGATGATTGGCAAGGAAGTCTGCTAGCACTTGTCCTTTGACGGCTTTAACAGGGATGTAAATGATTTCATATTGATTAAGAAGCAACGCCCATTTAGCTAGTCGCCCTGTCAAAACTGGTTTGGACATGACGTATTTGACTAGGTTAGCTTTAGCAACCAAGTGTATAGCGTAAGCATGCATGTAATGTCTGAGCTTCTGAATGGCGAACACCAAGGCAAGGCACATCTTTTCTATAGGGGTGTAGTTTAACTCAACACCGGTGAGAGTTCGACTCGGGTAGTACAGTGCTCATTCTTTCTGGGATTCATTTTCTTGTGCCAAAAGTGCTTATACTGAACTTTCTTGAGTGGCGATATATAGTATGAGTGGCTTTCTGGGCACGAGTGCCCCCAGGATAGGCGGACTTGACAAATACCTTTTTATGCTTTCAAAGGCATTGTGGCATGCTTCATCCCATATGAACGGAGCATCCTTTTTCATGAGTCGACTGAATGGTTGACAACATCCTGCCATGTTGGAGATAAACCATCTGATGAAAGCAAGTCGTCCTTGCAGACTTTTCAACTCGTGTAAATTTCTTTGCTCAAGCATGCTTTGAATGGCCTTGATCTTTGATTGGTCCACTTTGATGCCACGGTGCTTGACAATGAAGCCGAGGAACTTTCCAGAGGTGACGCCAAATGCACACTTCAATGGGTTTATCTTGAGGTTGTATTTTTGCAGCCTTTCGAACATTATTCGCAAATCCTTCAAATGATCTGATCTCTTTTTTGTCTTGACCACCATTTTGTCTACGTAACATTCTACATTTTTGTGTAGCATGTCATTGAAGATTTTCAGCATTGCACGTTGGTATGTAGCTCTAGTGTTTTTTAGACTAAAAGGCATCACCTTGTAGCAGTAGATACCTTTTGGAGTGCGGAAGGCTGTTAGTTCCTTATCTTCAGGAGCCATGCGAATTTGATTGTATCCAGATGAGTCATCCATGAATGACAGTGCATCGTGGCCAATGGTTACGTCTACCATGATTTCGATGATTGGCAAGGGAAAGTCATCATTTGGGCAATCATCGTTGAGGTCTCGGAAGTCCACGCAAACACGTATTTGACCAGATTTCTTAAGGACAATGACGGTGTTAGAGATCCACTTGGGGTCTCGGAAGTCGATATCGCATTTGCATTTGCTTTATCAGTCATGTTCCAGGCTTGACTGCAAGACAATATACTGTGATGATAAGGTCATGGCTGGGCATTTCCTTGTATGTCTAGGCAAAGACATCTTTATACTCTAATAGTATTTGGTAGTATTCCTCTATCTTGTCCGCATTTAGTAGTGTGTTCATGAAGATAGGTTTGGGCTCCTCCTTCGTTCCTAAGTTAAGTTCCTTGAGCTCATCAACCGTGGCTCGCCCCTCATCCGTCTTCAAGCTGTGGTGGTGCAGCAATGACATCTTCCTTGGGGATTTCATCTTTTTTATCTTCTTAGATTATGATGTGGAAGACGTCTTGAACTTCCCCTTCAATGTCGTCATCTAGGGCTTGTTGGCGTGAAGATTAGCCAGTGTGGATGATGGTGCGCCTTCTTACTTTCAGTGGTCAACTTGTGTTAACCTCCAAGATTGCTTGGCGCTTCATCTTTGAAGGAATTGAACTTTGAACATCGCCGTTTTCTGTTAGCCTGTCGCGTTTTTCTTCCTTTAACGTTGTTTCCCTATTTCTAGAAAGCTTCTTATTGTTTTCGAGTCTTTCCAAAGTTGACTGACGAGAAAGAGAGCTAGCCGTGTTGCTTTGATTCTTAGGTTTTGACAACCTTTCAAAAACAAAGCTTTGGGATGTTGGCATGTTAAGCCTCTTGAAGACGGAGGTTCGGTTTTGACTACTAATGCGATTAAGTGCTGACATTCGGGGTCTTGAACGATTCATCCTATTGAAGACTAATGGCTGGGGGGTGGGTTTAAGCCCTTCTTGATCTTGTTCAATGCTAACGGTGATGTGTTGAGCGCTAGCATTTTGCACTTTGCTTGAAATCTTTACGGGTGTATTTGGCGTGAAACGAAGTCCGGCTTTGTTGTTGTCAACTTCGTAGCCATGCTCTTTCAACTTCTTTTGAGTCTTAGTGAGGTCATGTTCTTTGTCGTTGACGGTGTTTGAAACCTTCTTCCCATGATTCAATGAGGAAGCAAAGTCATACCCAGTCTCCGACATGAGTTTGTAGGCATTTAGATCGAAACCTTCTTCGGTCCTCTTGGTTGGAAGAAAGCTTGGTTCCACCCCTTTTGGCAGAGCTTTTATAAAGCCTTGTGGTAGTCTTGCAACCTTAGCGTTGCCTACTCATGTCAGAGGTAAAACTGCATTCGTCTTGAGCAACTTTACGTCATCATTGTGCAGTTATGTGTTAAATTTGCTTGCTCCAATTTCGGACGGGGATTGATCATTCTTTCTTCTCGACATCGGGATGTATTGAAAAAGGGTGCGGCCGGTCCTTTTGAGGGTGTCATACTCCCTTTGGTTATTGTAGGTTTAGCAAGCTTATCATCATTTTTTATTGACGATGACATGGCTTCTCTTTCTTGCTTCATGGGCACAACTTGCCATTCTTGCCTCTTAGGTGTTGCTTTGCCCATAGATTTGATTTCTTTTGGAATAGCTTCGGGGACCATGTCTTCCTCCATGTAGAACTTGGCGTCCGCAAAGTGTGATTCGGCCTCGGTGAATGGCTTGGTATCACCTTGGATCACCTTCACTTCTTCTCGGTAGAATTTTAAACATTATTGGATGGTGGATGGCACTAACCCATTCTCGTGGATCCAAGGTCTTCTTAAAAGCAAGCTGTACGAAGTTCTTGTACCAATCACGTGGAATATCGTGCTTGATTTGAGCTCACCAATGGTCATCTCCACTCAAATCATGCTTATCGCCCTTTGTCCTCCTTGGTTAAAACCCTGGATTAACAGACAGCTTAGGGACAGTTCATCCACGTTGATGCCGATTATGGTCATTGTTGACTTTGGCATGATGTTTATGCCCAATCCACCGTCCACAAGCATGCGGTTGACTTTGTGCTCTCTTACGTACCTCGAGATGAAGAGAGGACAGTTGTGAGGTTTTGATCCCAGCAGTAAGTCTTCGTCAGTGAAGTTGATTATGTCACGGGCGGCACAACACGTGGCATATTCATGTAGCCGAAGCTTCAAGCCTTCATCCTTGCTTTCTTGCACCTTGTGATCATTGGGGCTCACCAAGGCCGCTGCTAGTGCTTTTTCCATCTCATTGGGTAATCGCAGTGCCTCCTTGATATTAGAGTGTACCAGCAAGCTTTCCTTGGGTGTGAGGGTATTGTCTTCCTCGATGGCGATAACTTTATCTTTTGAAGGTTCTTCCATTTCTATTTCGACCATGTGACATGCAGCGGTAGTGCACTGTTAGAAGAAGTCGCTCGGGAAGTACTCGTGCAATGAGATATAAATACATAGCTCTTGCTCCATAGGTTCCCCAGTGTATGTTGGCTTAGCAGCTCTTGCGTTTCTTTTGGGCTTCCTATTGTTGCGGCGGCGGTGCTTTCTTCATTCCTCTACATTTGGCCTTGTGATTTGTGGTTTTGGCTTCCTCGTTTTTTTGTAGGTCACCAAGGTCCATCCTTCGTCATCGTCAGTAAGTGCGTCTTGGTTGCTTGCCCCCAATGATGGTTGTGCAGAAGGTGCCATATGATTTGAGTATTGATGAGGATGGTCGCGCATTACCTGAAGAAGTACGGGATCAAATGATCCAAACATGATCATAGTAGTGTGTGTTGTAGCCACTTCTTCTAAGTCGAGTTCGATTTGCCTTGTTGTGCTAGCTTCATAACTAGTTCCTTGAGGATGAAGCACTTGCTAACAAGATGACTCACGATATAATGGTACTTGCAGTACCTGTGATCGTCAACGCGATTCATCTCTTCAGGACGCTTGCATTCAGACAGCTCGATTACCTTTTTCTCCAATAGGTCGTCTAGTATTGCTGCCATGTCGAAGTCTGAAAAAAGGGTATGTCTTCTGCTTTAGTTCCCTCAAGGTATTTTTGTACCTATCTTGGGTGCGAGAAGGCTTACCTTTCTTTATCTCCTTTACTTTTTTTTTGGAGGAGATTTTGATGGGTGCAGAAGAGGTCTTGGTAAGGGTAGTGTTGATGGTAAAAGCTTCCTTAGCGGGCTTCTTCCCATGATTGTCCACCTTTGGAGCAAATATCTTATCCTTCTTGAAGTCGGTGATTGGTTCTTTTTTTCCATGGTTGGCGATGCTCAACTCCATGTCGTGGGCTCGGGTTGCTAACTCTTCGAAGGTCCGTGGTTTAATGCCTTGAAGGATGTAGTGTAACCTCCATTTCATGCCTTGGACGCATATCTCAATCGAGGAGATTTTTGTGAGTCTGTCTTTGCAGTCAAGGCTTAAAATGCGCCATCGGTTAATGTAGTCAATGACTCGCTTATCCTTCCACTGCTTTGTACTCGTCAGCTCCAGTATGCTGTGGCGAGTGCTATAGAAGTAGTTGAGGAATTCCCGCTCCAATTGCTCCCAACTATTGATGGATTCAGGCTTAAGGTTAGTGTACCAGTCGAATGCATTCTCCTTCAGAGAGCGGACAAATTACTTTGCGAGGTGGTCTCCTTCAGTCCCTGCGTTGTTGCAAGTTTCCACGAAATGGGCGGCGTGCTGCTTCGGGTTTCCCTTTCCATCAAATTGCATGAATTTTGGTGATTGATAACCTCTCGGCATCTTCAGGGCATCAATCTTCTTTGAGTAGGGCTTCGAGTATAACTCGGGGGTATGTGAGCTCCCTTCGTACTGGGCCTTGATGGTGCTAGCAATCATCTCCTGCAACTGCTAGATAGAAAGAGATCATATGAATGTCGGTGCTTGGTCTGACTTCTCCTTAGCTTTTTCTATCGGAGTTTCCTCTTCTTCGCCAGCTCCTCTTTTTAGTGGATCAACCTTTAAGTCGACTTTCATGTCGGGCTGCACTTCTAGTTGGTTGACAAGTGCGGCAATTTGCAAGTCTTTCTCCTCTACAGTAAATGTGAGCTTTGCAATTGCTTCATTCATTTGAGCCAGCTGTTCTTCGATTGAAGTCGCTCTAGTGGTCATGACTTACATGGCTGTGCTGCTGCTCGAGTTGGCATCGAAGAGCAGGGACTCGGAGTACTTCTTCGGGCTTTCATCCCTTGGTGCTCTTAGTGAGGCTAGGGTGATCACGGGCTCGTGTTTCGGGTGCTCATGTTCCTTCATTAAAGTTGATGCAAGGATGGAAGATATGGCGGAAAGAGCTCTTGCCTTGCGTTGAGTTATGTCAAAAATTTGATGTGATATGAACTAGCACTCAAATTAAACCCTCTTGTTGACAGTTGTAGTAAAGATGCAAGTAGGGATCGTTCTAGGCCGGGGATTAGGAGGGATTGCTAATCTACTCAAAACTGACTTAAAAACTATAAACAAGACTCAAAAACAAAAAAACTAGGCTAAAAACACTTAACTATACTCAAATAACTTAAAATAGACTAGAATGACTTAAAACAGCACAAAACAATCTAATTGGCTCAAAACAGAAACTAAAGATGATTTTGGACAAAAATTGAATTAAAAAGACTCAAACAATGAATTCTAACTTATATTGACTCAACAAACTCAAAAGAAACCATATTGGACATATTCTAACTCAACTAACACAATGAAGTTATAGGGGGTTTGTTTTGACGAATTTAAAAACTTAAAAGTAAAGAACTTGCAGAATGTAAACAAAGCACAAAATTAGGGTAAATAAATGGATGGAAGGACTAGCTAGAGGGTTCTTCTCCACACATAACACACTTGCATACAAATCGATTTTCAATTGCTTTTTCAATAAGAAATGAACCTCAACACCCCAGATTAACCGTGAACAACACTAACTAACCCTCAAGTTTTCCTTAAGTCATTGAATTGGATGGAATATGCATCGTCAACCAAATTATTCTTCAAACGTTCCCTACATAAACAACATAATAGAGATACAATCAAAGATCATTACACTTTGTGAAAACTATAAGCGTTGCCAAGGCATTCATAACTATGAATAGCATGATACTCCTGCCAGGAATTCACTTAACACGATTGTGACTAGTAACCTCCACTACTTGTGAATATAAGTTCATAACGATTAGGTGAAACTCCCTTATATTCTAGCATCAGATTCATGCATACAAACTAAGTGTGCACCCTTAATCGACATACAAGAATAAGTTTTGAATCAAACAGTTAAGCAAATTGCATTCACAATTTATGAAATCATAACTGAAGGTAATCAATTCATATTGCAAGTATGTTCATGGTATTAAAACAAAGACAATAAAACTTATACATTGAAAAACAAAAGAAAGAAAACACCTAAACGTTCCAGCAATCCAACTTGAATAGCAAGCACGTCCAAGAGCATTCCTCCTCCTTCTTTGCTGCGGCACAAGGGTTGGGTGAAGGTTTGAGAGGTTATTTAGATGGAAGAATGATTTAAAAGGTGTATGGGTGTGTTTAGGATTGAAGGTTGGTGCGGCAAGGGTTTGAGAGGTTCAGAAAATATGGAAAGATATGTGAGAAGGGTGCGGCATAGATTGGAGAGGGAATTGGGAATATGTAGAGAATGTTTTAAGGCTGAGAAGGTTATAAATTTATAGGGCTAGGGCATGGCAAGGCTTAAGGAAAGTGTTTAAAGACAACTAATTTTTCCCACAATTTAAAAGGTAAAAAAGTGTCAGAAATTAGAGAGAAATAGGTAAGAAAAGTGTGGCACAATATATGAAAGGTATTGAAGGTCACAAATCAAGAGGGAAAAGGAATGTAGGGCGACAAAGGGAGAAATAAAAGGGGAATGTGGTTTTAAGGCAGAAAATAGGAAAGAAAGGGATCCCCCTTATGCAGCAAGGAAGAGGAAACACAAAGATTGGTGCGGCAACCTCTTTGGATTGGTGAAACCCAACGATTATCGGTGATTGGATAGATCACTCCACAATCAATTAGCTTGATAATCACTTTCTTTACAACTTCCATCATTGGAGGGTTGAGTCGGCCTTAAGCCTGTTGAGTTGGTTTAGTCCTCTCCTCCAAAAGTATACGATGCATGCATGTGGTAGGGCTTATTCCCTTGATGTCGGCTAATGTCCAACCAATTGCTGTTTTGTATTCCCTCAACACCCTCACCAACTTTTCTTCTTTTTGTGTTGTGAGTGAAGAGGAGACAATGACGGGCAAAGTCTCTTGTTCTCCCAAGAAAACATACTTCAAATGGCTTGGTAATGGTTTGAGTTCAAGGGAGGGTGCCTGAATTATGGAAGGTAGCAATTTAGTTGAAACTAAACTTGAAATTGGGAGTTGAAGCTTACCATGTTGTTGTGGTAACGATTCTAGGGTAGCCACCATCTCAGCCACATCTTCACTAGGAGGCACGACAAGGGTGCCTTTATGCATGCTGTGGGTAAGCATAGGCCATGCCCCTTCATTTTTTAGACCCATTCCCTTCGTTATGGTTATTTCAAGGGCATCCTCATTCAAGTCTACAAGGTATTGCTGCGCCAAAGAATCAATTATATCAATGGAAAAACACGAATAATCATCACTAGGGTACCTCATAGCTTCAGAAATATTGAAATCAATAACATCGCCATCGAATTCCATTGTCAATGTCCCTTTGAATACATTAATCTTGGTGCGAGCTGTTTTCATTAATGGCCATCCAATGTGACGGGATTTTAAACCGCACAAATTTAACCCTCTTTTTGACAGATGTAGTATAGGTGTAAGTAGGGTATCGTTCTAAGCCGGGGATTAGGAGGGCTTGCTAATCTACTCTAAATTAATTTAAAAATATTAAACAAGACTCAAGGACACAAAATTAAGCTAAAAACTCTAATAATTCAAAACACACAAAAATGACTCAAAACAAAAAAAACAAATTAAATAAACACTAGGAACTAAAATGGACGGAAATCGAATTAAAAGATTGAAAATAATAAAAACTAACTAAATAATATAATTTAATAATGGGGGGGGGTTTGGTTTTGACGAAGTAAATTAAACTTAAATAAATTACAAAATTGACAAAAACATAAAATTAAGGTGAACGGATGGACGACGGATTGGCTAGAGGGTTTTTCTCCACACAAGACACATATGCAATCTAAATTGATTTTCAGTTGTTCTTTCAATAAATTGTAAATTTCAATACTCCAGATTAACCGTGAACAGCACTTATTTAATCTTCAAGTTTTCCTTAAGTTATTGAATTGGATGAACAACATACAACAATTCAACACATTCTCTAAAAGTCCCCTACGTGAAAAGCACAATAGAGATACAATCAAAGATCATTAAGCTTTGTGAAAACTATAAGTACTGACGAGGCATTCGTAACTATGAAAAGCATGATACTCCTGCCAAGAATTTACTTAACGCGATTGTGGATAACAACCTTCACTACTCATGAATATAAGTTCATAACGATTAGGTGAAATTCACTTATATTCTAGCATCAAATTCATGCATGTAAATTAAGTATGCATTCTTAATCAACATACACAAATAAGTTATCAATCAAGCAGTTAAGCAAATTAAATCACAACTCAGAAATCACAACTGAAGGTATCAATTCATATTACAAATATAATCATGGTTTTGAATTATCCTCTAGCCAACACAAATTAATTACACATTATTTATAAATTAAAACAGAAATTAAAATATAAGTTTGGAGGATTAAACCAAATTGAGGAGTATTAGGATTTCCTCCGTGTAAGCTCCCTGTGCTCTGTGCCGCTGCACAGACTGTGCAGTGTTTGACTGTGCAGCTCTTGGTTCCGCTGCCTTTGAACCGCCCACACCTGGCAGCTTCTGTTTGATTGGCAGCAACACTGCGCTGCGCCTCTGCTTGGATTGTTGTCTTCAACGCTGCCCACTGGCTGCTTGCGCACTTACTGCGCTCCTCTCCCTGCTTGCACCGAGGCCTTCTTCGCTGGCCACGTCAACTGCTTCTTATTATTATTTTTTATATTTTCTTCTTATGGTTCTCTCCTTTTCCGAGAGCCCTCAAACTCCTTATTAATTCTTTTCACCCGAGGAGCTCCCTGAGCTCTCTAGCTGCCCTCTGTTCCGTGCTGCTCTTCTTTCCCTGGCGCCTGTGCTGCCAGCTGCCTTTTATTTCCTTTCTTCCGCTGTCAAAGGCAGCGTCCACACTCAGATGCCTCTCCCGAGGCTTCTCTCCATTATTCCCAGGCCTTTCATCATTTGTTTTGCTTTTCTATTTAAAACTCCTCCACTTTCTGATTTTTTCCTTTCTTTTCTTTTACAAAACAAAACCATCTGTTCCTTTCTTTCTTCTACAAAACAAAACCATCATGATGATGTTTCAAACATCATCATGACTTATCATTATTATATATTTTTTTAATTTAATTTAAAAGTTGATCTACACAGACAGTTTTGACGAATTTATTACATACAATTTCACTTATTCTATTTTTATTTTCTTAGCTAGATAAATTCTATAAAACACAAAAATAACGTAAATAGCTCAAAATATAACGAACTAACTAAAAAAGACGAGTGAATTTGATGTAAAAATGTATATAAATAAGGTCCGATCAAATACCCCCACACTTAACTTTTGCTAGTCCTCGAGCAAAACGAAGAAAACAGAATAAGTAATAACATGAAAAACATTAGCTTCCCCCTATTTGACCCTCAAAGAATTTCATTTGAGAACATAAATCATCAAGAACACATAGCTAGCACTAAACAAACTAATCTAAGTTCATCTTCCTTATTCAAATATTAGCAGTAATCTTTAAATCATCCTTGAAGTGTAGTGTGTGAGATAGCCATGCTAATGCAATTTCAAGTTTTTATTTTTAAAATCATCATATGCAAACCAGCAACCTTCTCACGGGATATGCACTCAATCACACATGTGTTTAGTTTTAATGTGTTTCGCTCAAAGAAACAAATGTGAAAGATCTACCATAAGCTTACATAAAAATCACTTCTCCACAATCATAATTGCAAAACTTAAATCAAGAGGACTTTTATTGGATGTAATGAGGCTTAGGGATAGGGCTATTGAAACGAAAGAATAGGAAAACACAAGTTCCAAGCTACATCGCAAGCGATTCTTTTGTTGAGATTTATAAGAACTCAAGCTCTCCAACGATTCTTTTAACACCTCCAACCACACCCTTAAACTGAAACTTTAAACTTTTTATTTTCTTTGAATACAATCTTTCTTTTTCTTCTTCCTTTTCTCATTTCATATTTTTTTTTTTTAAACAAACATGAAATACTCCCACACTTATTATTTTGCCAAACACCTTCCAAGTACTTCACAAACATTTCTCATAAAATAGTCTCAAATTGCTCGCTTGGAAAGGGTAAGGAAACATGTTTTGAGGTATAAGGGTAGACATATCTGGTGATAAGAAATAAAAGGCTCAACATAACGGCTCAAATTGGCAATCTAATGATATCATTTTTCTTTGGGAAATAAGGTTATTTGGGCCATGGTGGTAAACCTAATGCCTCTATCCTTTTCAAGTTCATGCAATCAATGACAAATATTTCAAAAGATCGTTACGCAAGTTCTAGAGATGCATCTCACATCAGTTCATCACACATGAAAGAATAGGAGTGTATGAAAAATGCACACACTTTCAATAGGCTCAAAAACTCACATAGGATGTATACGGTCACTAAATTCACATATGAAGCTTTAAGTCATGCTTTAATTTCACATCAACACGGCTATGTGCATTTGGTTTTTCAAAGATGATCAAACATGTACAAAACTAACAAGAGAATAAGGAATTTCATACAACACATGTTAGCTAAGTTCTTGATAATCATGGTTCAAACTTCATCCAGTTATATCATTGGGTCGGGAAACTAATAAAAATCTAATTCAAAACAATAAGGAAAATAAAACAATATTTTTGGATTTTTAAAATTTTTTCGAAAAAATTAAATAAAACAAAACTAATTAAGAAAACAAAAACAACAACATGGAAACAAATGAAACCAGTTCAAAGTTGAAGGTACAAAAATTTTCAATTTGGTCATTTTTTATCTTGATACCCCCACACTTAAACTAGACATTGTCCCCAATGTCAGAAAACAATAAAATGCAAATAAAAATAAAATGAATAAATAATACAAAACAAAATAAAGAAAAGGGACTGAAAACTTCTCTAATTTGCAGAAAACCAAGCGATGACCCCCAAGCGTAAATTTTGCAATCAACTTCAAGGGAGAAAATAACCAAACGTTCCTGCAAAGAAAAGAAATAAAACAGTTAAGCACGCAAGAAAATATAGAAAAATCAAACGAAAAATTGAAAATGAAAATAAACGACAACGAAAAGAACTAATAGGCGATCATTGGTCGCTTGTTGATTTTCCACAGCTTTCATCTTGAACTGGATAGGCCTCCTTTCTGGCAAGTGCTCCTCAGCCTAGTAGAGGATGAGTCAGCACGTGTCTCTACATGCTTCAAGTAGTCCGGTCTCCACGCAGGTGTGGCATCTTCTTGAACTCTTGGATCATCTCACCCTCCGCCTTCATCAGGATGCACCTCAGACTCCTCTTGCTTCGTCTGTGAGGTACTTTTGTTTTTTAAGAAGTACCTCAGCACAGGTTTATTTTTGAAGTGTGTTGGGAGGGGTCTGAGATGAGTACTCGAGAGCAAGACTAGGTAAGCAATCAGGATCTCACTTTCTCCACGTTCCTCAGATGAAGGAGAGGAGAAAGCATGATATGAGATACTTTTGCTTTTAACCTTTTTGATATGAAATACTTTTGCTCTGGATGATTTGTTTTCTGGGGTGATCCAAGGGATGAAGAACACTGAGTAACTCGAAAGCTTTCTTTGGGAAGACATTATCGGAGATGAAGAGAGGTTGAGAGGTTGAGAGGGTGTGAAGGTGTGCCTTTGATGTGGAAGGCGAAGGTCGAGACTTATAGAAATTTTTCTTCCTCAACCGGAACTATTCTCGCACTATTTGTCGGCAGCCGGTGGATGGATGAACAATGCCCGTTACGCGCTTTCTAACAAAGCGTCCGTAATTTCCGCGAAGCTGACTGCGCATACGACGAGTGACGACAAACTGGAATGATGATCTTTTGAAAACCGGGGTTCAAATCCGGGTTCGGCTCGTGGTTTTCGCAACGCTCCAAGCTGCACGTGATGAGTCACGACAAAATTGGAAAAACAGAACGCCTCGTGATGTCTGAGCAATTCCGACTTTTGAGAAAGGAAACGGCTCTCGAGAAAGGAGCGTCCAGCTTTGATCTCTGAGGAGCGCCTCTTTGATCTCTGAGGAGCGGGCGCTCTTTGATTTGCTTCTTTTTATAGAGGCGCTAATTCTGCTCCACCTCACACTTGAACTCCCTTCCTCAAACACTTCCTTCTGCACTTCTGCAATCTTACTCCTTCCGCTCTCTTCTTCCGCTTCAGCAATCTTAATCTTCCCGAACTCTTTTCTTCCTCAACCCCCTCTAAAAATGTCTTGCCCTTCCGACCGTCGCTTAAACTTGAATGTCGGGGAAGACGATGACTCGTCTGCTGCGAACAACATTTGGAATCCGTCTTTTATATCCCCCAATGGTCCTCTTACAGTCGGGGACACAATGATGAGGAACGATATAACCGCTACGGTGGTTGCTAGGAATCTGCTTACTCCTAGAGACAATAGGATGCTATCCATGCGGTCAGACGAGTTAGCTGTTCAAGACTCCCTTGCTCTTAGCGTCCAAAGTGCAGGCTCAGTTTCAAACATGGGCCAGCGCCTGCTTGCCCGGTCTCGTCAAGTGGAGTCACTGATGGCAGAGGTGGCCAGTCTTCGGCAGGAGGTCAGAGGACTCAGGCACGAGAACAAGGAGTTGCACATGCTTGCAACTAGTTACTCGACCAGCATGAAGAGGAAGCTGGACCAGCTGCAGGAGTCGGACGGTCGGATCCAGAGTGATCATGAAAGGTTCATGGCGCTACTCCCGAGGTTTATGTTGCCTTCGTCCTCTGAAGTAGCACCAAGCGTTCCGGCTCCGGAGATTCCAACTCTGGCTCTTCGTCTTCCCGGAGCTCCGTCGACCTCTGAGGCGCCACCTAACCAATGACCAATGATTGCTATTAGTTTTTCGCATTATTGTAATTTTTTTTTTTTAAAGTTTTTTTTTTTTTTTTTTTAAAGTTTATTTTAAGCAAAATAAAATATGTAAAGTAAAATATGTAAATTAATGCAAAAAGACTTTATTTAACCGTACTTAAAATAAACATTGCCCTTAATTTATTTAAACACAAACTAAACAAAAATTAACCAAATAAAACAACTAACAAAACAAAACAAAATGAAAGTAAAGGCAATAAAGAAGAGGATTAGAAATGCAAATCTGATTGCTTGGGTTGCCTCCCAAGAAGCGCTTGCTTTAACGTCTTTAGCCGGATGATTCTTCCTTTTAAGCTTGAATAGGGCCCACGTCACGGAGGATGATATCGTCCACAACGTACTCATATGTTGAATCTTTAAACGAACGGGGATAATGGTCCTTACGCCAACATGAACTCTTCTACCACCTTTGATTTGATTAGGTACCTGCACAACAGAAGGTAGCAACCTATTAGTTGAAATGGGAATTGGAATTGGAGTAGGTGACTTACCAATGGGTGGCGTTGAAGTGGCAGCATTATGAACAAATGTACAAGGGGTGCTCTCGGCCAAATCTGGGGGTTCTTTGATGGCAGGGACGTGTCCCTTGTGTTTCATTCCAATTCCTTCTTCGTTCATGGTTTGCATAAATCTGCCAGGAAAAGGCACATTCGGAGGAATAATGTTAGAAGGAATTGAATTTGACACATTATTACCTTTATTTGATAGATTGAATGGCTTAGGAGCAATAGGGGCCTGTGGCAAAGGTGTTTCCACCCTTGTCGTGGGTATGGTGTGTTCCTCCTCCACACTTTGCAATCTTTCATCTTCCTTGTGATTTGATGATTGTGGGTCTGCTCCAACCTCCTTGTCACTTCTCAAGATGATTGCCTTGACAGTTTCAAATCCTTCCTTCGAATTCGTAATGGTTGAACTAGGGAGGTTGCCTTGGTCTCGAAACTGTCCTACGAACTCCGATATCTGCCCAATTTGCTTTTCCAAGTGGTCCACCCTTTTGTCTTGAGTTTCTTTCTCCTGAGACAAATTGGTGAGTAACTTAATAAGCGTATCATTATCCAAAGACATACTTGAAATTGTTTGGGTAGGTTGTCCTGGGGCGTAGGGCTGTTGGAATATCCCAAGGGGTGGCCGAAGTCTTCCTTGTTGTTGAAGCTCTCCCCAATTGAAGTTTGGGTGATCACACCATCCCGGATTGTACGTGTTGGCGTATGGATCATATTTGGGCTGATTTTGGCCTTGATACCCAATGGTGTTGACACTTTCCCATCCTCCATTCTCAATCAATTGAGGGCACTTTTCAGATTGGTGTCCTTGCATGGAACATATGCCACAGATTGTGTTTTCATGCACTTTGGGTTTTTCAATAGCATGTGACACAAGAAGAGTGAGATTAGCCAATTGAGATTGAATTTCGGAGATTGCATTTACCTCTTGATGCCATGGGGGGTCCCTTTGTCCAACACCTTCATATTGTTGTGCGTTTAAAGCTCGGTTGGCAATCAAGGTCTGGGCAGCCACGGGTGTTTTGTCAACCAATACACCACCTGCTGAAGCATCTAACATTTGTCGTTCGAGGGGAAGAAGTCCTTCGTAAAAGTATTGAATGAGCATCTCTTCTTTTATTTGGTGTTGCGGACATGAGGCAACAAGGGTCTTGAATCGCTCATAGTACGTTGGGAATGATTCTCCTTGATTTTGCTCAATGCCACAAATCATTTTGCGTAGGAGAATGACTCGAGAAGTTGGGAAAAATTTCTCCAAGAACGCCCGTTTCATGCTCTCCCAAGATGTGATAGTTCCGAAGTCTAGTTCGTAAAACCAATCCTTTGCCCTTTCCAAGAGAGAAAAGGGAAAAGCCTTCATCTTCAGAATGTTGCTATCGAAATTGCCGGGAGTCATGCTTGAACAAACCACTTCAAACTTCTTCAAATGCTTGATAGGATCTTCCATGGACAGCCCATGAAACTTAGGAATATGGTGCAGCAAGCTCGACTTTAGTTCGAACTCGTCGGTCTTGTCTTGGGCCGCCCTAGGGTATTGGATGTATAGAGGTGCTGCATTGTCCAGCCACGAGGCTAAGAGTTCTTTGATTGTTCGATTGTCCACCATGATGAGTACCTGAAAACAAGAAATAAATCAAATATCAAAAGTAAAATACACAAACACAAAAATAAACAAAAACACAAATATCAAAATAAACACAAACAAAAATAAAGGGATTAGCAAATTTGCTAATCCCCGGCAACGGCGCCAAAAATTTGACGGGATTTTAAACCGCACAAATTTAACCCTCTTTTTGACAGATGTAGTATAGGTGTAAGTAGGGTATCGTTCTAAGCCGGGAATTAGGAGGGCTTGCTAATCTACTCTAAATTAATTTAAAAATATTAAACAAGACTCAAGGACACAAAATTAAGCTAAAAACTCTAATAATTCAAAACACACAAAAATGACTCAAAACAAAAAAAACAAATTAAATAAACACTAGGAACTAAAATGGACGGAAATCGAATTAAAAGATTGAAAATAATAAAAACTAACTAAATAATATAATTTAATAATGGGGGGGGTTTGGTTTTGACGAAGTAAATTAAACTTAAATAAATTACAAAATTGACAAAAACATAAAATTAAGGTGAACGGATGGACGACGGATTGGCTAGAGGGTTTTTCTCCACACAAGACACATATGCAATCTAAATTGATTTTCAGTTGTTCTTTCAATAAATTGTAAATTTCAATACTCCAGATTAACCGTGAACAGCACTTTTTTAATCTTCAAGTTTTCCTTAAGTTATTGAATTGGATGAACAGCATACAACAATTCAACACATTCTCTAAAAGTCCCCTACGTGAAAAGCACAATAGAGATACAATCAAAGATCATTAAGCTTTGTGAAAACTATAAGTACTGACGAGGCATTCGTAACTATGAAAAGCATGATACTCCTGCCAAGAATTTACTTAACGCGATTGTGGATAACAACCTTCACTACTCATGAATATAAGTTCATAACGATTAGGTGAAATTCACTTATATTCTAGCATCAAATTCATGCATGTAAATTAAGTATGCATTCTTAATCAACATACACAAATAAGTTATCAATCAAGCAGTTAAGCAAATTAAATCACAACTCAGAAATCACAACTGAAGGTATCAATTCATATTACAAATATAATCATGGTTTTGAATTATCCTCTAGCCAACACAAATTAATTACACATTATTTATAAATTAAAACAGAAATTAAAATATAAGTTTGGAGGATTAAACCAAATTGAGGAGTATTAGGATTTCCTCCGTGTAAGCTCCCTGTGCTCTGTGCCGCTGCACAGACTGTGCAGTGTTTGACTGTGCAGCTCTTGGTTCCGCTGCCTTTGAACCGCCCACACCTGGCAGCTTCTGTTTGATTGGCAGCAACACTGCGCTGCGCCTCTGCTTGGATTGTTGTCTTCAACGCTGCCCACTGGCTGCTTGCGCACTTACTGCGCTCCTCTCCCTGCTTGCACCGAGGCCTTCTTCGCTGGCCACGTCAACTGCTTCTTATTATTTTTTTTTATATTTTCTTCTTATGGTTCTCTCCTTTTCCGAGAGCCCTCAAACTCCTTATTAATTCTTTTCTCCCGAGGAGCTCCCTGAGCTCTCTAGCTGCCCTCTGTTCCGTGCTGCTCTTCTTTCCCTGGCGCCTGTGCTGCCAGCTGCCTTTTATTTCCTTTCTTCCACTGTCAAAGGCAACGTCCACACTCAGATGCCTCTCCCGAGGCTTCTCTCCATTATTCCCAGGCCTTTCATCATTTGTTTTGCTTTTCTATTTAAAACTCATCCACTTTCTGATTTTTTCCTTTCTTTTCTTTTACAAAACAAAACCATCTGTTCCTTTCTTTCTTCTACAAAACAAAACCATCATGATGATGTTTCAAACATCATCATGACTTATCATTATTATATATATTTTTTTAATTTAATTTAAAAGCTGATCTACACAGACAGTTTTGACGAATTTATTACATACAATTTCACTTATTCTATTTTTATTTTCTTAGCTAGATAAATTCTATAAAACACAAAAATAACGTAAATAGCTCAAAATATAACGAACTAACTAAAAAAAGACGAGTGAATTTGATGTAAAATTGTATATAAATAAGGTCCGATCACAATGGCATTGGCACTTTCCCAGCCTTCATTCTCGATCAATTAAGGGAGTGTTTCAGATTGATGTCCTTGGATAGAGCACACGCCACAGATTTTGTTTTCTTGCACTTTGGGTCTTTCAACAACCTGTGACACAAGAAGAGTGAGATTAGCCAATTGAGATTGAATTTCAGAAATTGCATTTACCTCATTCACATGTTGCTGCCCTGGGGGTTCTCTCTACCCAACTTCTTCGTATTGTTGTACATTCAAGGCTCGGTTGGCAATTAGAGTCTTGGCAGCTGTAGGTGTTTTGTTCACCGAAGCTCCCCCCGCTGAGGCATCTAGCATTTGTCTCTCAATTGGAAGAAGTCCTTCATAGAAATATTGTATAAGAAGCTCTTCTTTCATTTGATGTTGAGGACAGGATGAAACTAGAGTTTTGAAACACTCATAATATGTCAGAAATGATTCTCCTTGATTTTGTTGAATGCCACTAATCCGCTTCCTCAAAAGAATGACTCTTGACGTTAGAAAGAACTTCTCTAAGAATGCCTTCTTCATGCTTTCCCAAGAGGTGACGGTTCCAGGTGCCAATTCATACAACCAATCCTTAGCCTTCTCTGAAAGAGAGAAGGGAAAAGCCTTCATCTTTATAATATTGTCATCTACATTGACTGGGGTCATGCTTGAACAAACCACTTTGAATTCCTTCAAATGCTTTTTTGGATCCTTCATGGACAACCCATGGTACTTCGAAATGTGGTGCAGCAAACTAGACTTTAATTCAAACTCATATATCTTGTCTTGAGCAGCCATAAGATATTGAATGCACAAGGGTACGACATTGTTCAATCCCGAGGCAGCAAGCTCCTTGATTGTTCGATTGTCAACTGCCATGACTTGTTCTTCCTCTAATTCCTGAGCCGTGGCTTCTTATTGTTCTTCTACTTCTTCAAACTCGAATTCAGAACTAGAATAAGATGGATTAGGTTCTGGTTCTTTCCTCTTTCTCCTTAAAGTTCATTCAAAATCGTCGTCAAACTCCAAGATACGTTCTCGAATAGGTTGAGAACTTCTAGTCATAAACTAGTACCTGAAACAAAGAAAACAAAACATGATCAGAAACTGAAACAAAATTTATGAAAAGAAAAAAAAAGGGATTAGCAAAGTTGCTAATCCCCGGCAACGGCGCCAAAAATTTGATGTGATATGAACTAGCACTCAAATTAAACCCTCTTGTTGACAGTTGTAGTAAAGATGCAAGTAGGGATCGTTCTAGGTCGGGGATTAGGAGGGACTACTAATCTACTCAAAACTGACTTAAAAACTCTAAACAAGACTCAAAAACACAAAACTAGGCTAAAAACACTTAACTAGACTCAAATAACTCAAAATTGACTAGAATGACTTAAAACAACACAAAAAAAATCTAATTGACACAAAACAGAAACTAAAGATGATTTTGGATGAAAATTGAATTAAAAAGACTCAAACAATGAATTCTAACTTATATTGACTCAACAAACTCAAAAGAAATCAAATTGGACAGATTCTAACTCAACTAACACAATGAAGTTATAGGGGGTTTGTTTTGACGAATTTAAAAACTTAAAAGTAAAGAACTTGTAGAATGTAAACAAAGCACAAAATTGGGGTAAATCAATGGATGGAAGGACTAGCTAAAAGGTTCTTCTCCACACATGACACACTTGCATACAAATCGATTTTTAGTTGCTTTTTCAATAAGCAATGAACCTCAACACCCCAGATTAACCGTGAACAACACTAACTAACCCTCAAGTTTTCCTTAAGTCATTGAATTGGATGGAATACGCATCGTCAACCAAATTATTCTTCAAAAGTTCCCTACATGAACAGCATAATAGAGATACAATCAAAGATCATTACGCTTTGTGAAAACTATAAGCGTTGACAAGGCATTCATAACTCTAAATAGCATGATACTCCTGCCATGAATTCACTTAACACGATTGTGACTAGTAACCTCCACTACTTGTGAATATAAGTTCATAACGATTAGGTGAAACTCCCTTATATTCTAGCATCATATTCATGCATGCAAACTAAGTGTGTACCCTTAATCAACATACAAGAATAAGTTTTAAACCAAACAGTTAAGCAAATTGCATTCACAATTTATGAAATCACAACTGAAGGTAATCAATTCATATTGCAAGTATGTTCATGGTATTGAATATCCCCCTAGCTAAAAGGAATTTAGCTCCTCATGTTCGCAAAACAAAGACAATAAAACTTATACATTGAAAAAACAAAAGAAAGAAAACATCTAAACGTTCCAGCAATCCAACTTGAATAACAAACACGTCCAAGAGCGTTCCTTCTCCTTCTTTGCTGCGGCACAAGGGTTGGGTGAAGGTTTGAGAGGTTATTTGGATGAAATAATGATTTAAAAGGTGTATGGTTGTCTTTAGGATTGAAGGTTGGTGCAGCAAGGGTTGGAAAGGTTCAGAAAATAGGGAAGGATATGTGAGAAGGGTGAGGCATAGATTGGAGAGGGAATTCGGAATGTGTAGAGAATGTTTTAAGGCTGAGAAGGTTATGAATTTATAGGGGTAGGGCACGGCAAGGCTTAAGGAGAGTGTTTAAAGACTTAACTAATTTGTCCCACAATTTAAAAGGTACGAAGGAGTCAGAAATTAGAGAGAAATAGGTAAGAAAAGTGTGGCACAATATAGGAAAGGTATTGGAGGTCACAAATCAAGAGGGAAAAGGAATGTAGGGCGGCAAAGGTAGAAATTAAAGGGGAATGTGGTTTAAGGCATAAAATAGGAAAGAAAGGGATCCCCCTTGTGCGGCAAGGAAGAGGAAACACAAAGATTGGTGCGGCAACATCTTTGGAATGGGACAAAGCTTCTAGAACCATGTAATTAGGCAACCTAACATGTTTTGGAAACCCCTTTGTAGCTACAACTCAAGTGAAGTAGGATTAGGAAAGTTCTAATCCAAATATGGAAACTTTGGTTGGCATTCCTTATTTCTTTTCTGAGCTCATTGACTTCATTTATCTTCAATTCATTTCTTCCATCTATTTGCTCATTCTTAACCTCATTTGGTCTTCAATTTCGTCCATTCACTTAGCTCCAAGCATATGTTATCCTTTGCAATCTAAAACTACTCCAAAATGCACTTTTTTGCTACCTTAACCCTTGGAACCTACAAACAGATGAAAATAGCTTAAATTACTAAAATAACTAAGAACTAACAACCTAAATGCAAGGAAACAAGCTTACTAAGTCGCATAAATATGCTCCTATCAATGCCCAAAGTGCTACCACTTGTGGTAATGACGCTTTTGTTCTTCGCGTTGGTTGCGGGAATAGCTTGAACCTTCCTTGATGCCATTTGTGCTTTGGATTTCTTAAATGAAGAAAGAGATGAGAGGTATAAATAATCCCATCGGGCGTGCCAAATTAGTAAACACGAAAATTTCCTGAGACAAGAAACACGTGTACAAAATAATATTTGTATTTAATGAATTTTGGGTTACAATCTCTTTTAAACTTAATCCTCTGATTCAATCTCTGTAAGATGTTGATTTGTGGATTTTGTTGATCCAAGAGTCGTCGAGGCTTGATCTTGGAGGTGTATGAATGTTTCTTCAAGGGCCGTCGGGGCTTGATCTTGAAGGTTGAGCAAAGTTTCTTCAAGGGCCTTTAGACTTGTTCTTGAAGAACAGATGAACGAAGAACGAACTTCAAGGGCTTTTGGGCTTGATTCTTGAAGAATGGATGTGTTGATCCAGGGACCGTCGGGGCTTGATCTTCAGGGATTTGATGAAGAACTAAGAGAGCTTTCTTAATCTTTCGAGGTTCTTGGAAATTTGGGTGCTTAAGAGTTTTGGGGTTTTGAAACTTCAAGGATTTTGGAGATTTCTCTTCCAATTTTGGGAGTAGAGAAAATACTTATCTTTTCCAATTCCTTCATGGGCTTTGAGAATCAATCACTACCATCCATTTTTTTGGTGAAGTAAGTGGAGGTTGTAGGTGAAAATGAATAGGTTGTTGTAGGTGAAAATGAATGGAGGTTGTAAGTGAAAATGAATGGAGGTTGTAATTTTAATGCATTTGGTCAACTTTTATTTCACCAAAATTTCGATGTCTATAAGCACGTCTACAACTTTGCCTTCTCCTAGTGTCATACTCGAGGCTAAGTTGGCGAGAGCGTCTGCCATTTGACGTGGCCAAGGGAGCAGTCACTATGGCTTTTGGTGGTGATATGATTAACTTTAAGATTTCTGAATCGGTTGAGAATACTAAAGATGTTCGTTCTTGTTGTGCTATGAATGTAATTGAAAATATAGGGCAGGAATGTTCAACGCTAGTCAAGAAGAATGCGCCTCAACCCACCATCGAGGAAGGAATTGGAGTGCACAACAAGGAGTGCACGGCCCCAACTTTACAATTACCAAATCTGGCCGAGACCACCCCTTGTGCAGTTGTCCATTGTGCTACCACTTCCTTGCTGTACAAAGGTAAGCCACCTATTCCAATTTCGATTCCCATTTCAACTAAAAGGTTGTTACCTTGTATGGAGCAGGTACCTAATCGAATTCAACGTGGTGGGAGAGTTCGTGTTGATTTAGAGAAGCCAAACACCATAATCAGAAAGGACCATTATCCCATCCCATTCAAGGACCCAAAGTATGAAGTATTTCTGAGGGCAGATCGTAGACGATACACCTCTCCATGTCGTGGGGTCCAATAAGCTTCAAAGGAGTTTCGTCCGGCTGCAAGACGTTAAAGAAAGCGCTACTTGGCAGGCAACCCATGCATACAACAAAGGAAGACCTAGAAAGCACTCCAAATTCCAGATTTGCGTTCCTAAACCCTTCTCTTTGTTGTTGTTTTCAATTATGCCATGTTAAATTACTTAGTTGCTGTTTTGTTTGTTTGTTGATTATTTGTGTTAGTCTATGCTTGAAACATTGAGGACAATGTTTGATTTAAGTGTGGGGGGGAAACCAAAGTGTTTTGATGCAAATTCGTAGGGTTTTCTCACTCATAATTTCTAATGTTGTTTTTCACTGTTTTTAAGCCTTTTTAAGCTGTTTTGGTGTGTTTTAGTGTGTTTTGTGTCAAAAATCCGAAAATCCCATAAAAATTTGAAAAATTGTTTTAAAAACCCAAAAAGAGTTGTTTTTGTGTGTTTTTGTGTCTTAGGGTACCTTCCAACACAATGATGAGGATTCGGTTTGTAATTGCATGACGGTTAAAGAAAGTTATAAACATGGATAAAAGTTTGATTTACTCTTTGGTTTATGCTTGGTTGTGGTTGTAACTTATGAATTCACATGTAATCATAAAGGAAAAATTAGTTTTTGTAACATGCTTGAAGGAAGTAACTCAAACCAACGCTACAACCTTGTGAGACTTGAGCCTAAACGTTTATTTGGAGAGTTAATAATCTGTGAACTTGTTGCTTTTCTAAGTCGTTGTATGATCTCATTATTCTTTGCTTGATTGCTACTTAGAAGGCGTTTCATCGTTTAGTTCCAAATGCCAGAACTCATGCCCAATTCATTCAAAGCATGCTATTGATTTGCATATCACATATTCAAGAAGAAGTTGTGTAGTGACCACCACTTTAGCCAAAATGCCATGTGCCCTACTCTATTTTATGTTTAAGTTAACCCTGTTGAGCCTTGTTAGCCTATGTTCTTTGTTAACCCATGTTTTCCTCACTTAGCCTAGATTAGGATTATCCATACCCTCGTTCTTAAAGTATAGTAAGCATGATTCAAATTGAATTCCTTTGTGGCAGAAATCAAGTGTGGGGGAAGTTTTTATTTTGTGAATTGTGTGTCTTAGGCACGGATGAAAAAAAAAAAAAAGATGACCAAAGTATTGTTTGTTGAAGTAAGGGTCCAAAACAATGAATTCGGCCCTAAAGAGTTGTCTAAGTTTTCCCCTTGTGTTTTCAAGTTAAATTCCACAATCTAAGTGAATTCTAAGTCTTAATTTCATTACTTTGCTTACTATTGCTTGAAGAACGTTTGTTTTCCCTATCCTTTCTTTGTTAACCAATACCCCAAGCCCCGTTGCAACCCTTAACTTCTTCTTGAGTGATATGTGTTTCAATTTGTGGAGTTTGAATTTGGTATGAGCATATGGTGTCATTGGTTCTCGCATCTAAGTAGTAGTATTCCATTCATGAGATCATATCTAAACATGCTTATTAACTCCGGAAATTACGTCCTTTGTGATACATATATGTGAGCATTCGTTTTTATATCTACATCAATTCTCTCACATATAACTAGTATAGGGTGTGTAGTTAGAAAATCTGAGTGAAAATAGAGTGCATATCTTGTAAGGATTGAGGGAATTCTCTAAAGGCATGTTACTACATTCAAAACATTGTTTTAATTGGTTCATTGTGAACTAGTAAGTAGTGACTATGATTAAGTATGTGCTTAAGTGTTAAATTGACTCAAATATGTGGGAATGATAATCTTTAACATGTCATGTGCATTGGAAATCCCTGAGGCAAACGTTGGAAGGTTTAGGTTATGTTTGTTTATTTGTTTTGTTTTATTTCTTTGTTTTGCTCGAGGACTAGCAAAAGCTAAGTGTGGGGGAATTTGATAGGAGCATATTTATGCACCTTAGTTAGCTAGTTCTTATGCATTTATGTTATGTTTCTTACTTAATTTAGTGTTTAAAGTCATTTTTCGTGTATTTGTAGGTTTATATGTCAAAGTATGCAAAAAAAAGCAATTTGGAGCATTCTAGAGCATTTTTGGGCCAAGATTGGATAGTGCAAACATGGAGGCATGAGGATGGATGAATTTGATGCAAAGAAGCCCAAGAATTTGATGCAAAGAAGCCCAAAAATCTGATGCAAAGAAGCCCAAAAATCTGTTGCAATGGGCCTAAAAATATGATGTAATGCCTATCTCATCATGACATTTGAGTGGATGATGCAATGCTTAACTCACCATGACATGTGAGTGGATGATGCAATGCTTAGTTCACCATGACATGTGAAGTGGATGACTCAAAACCTACCACCACCAACAATTCTCCACCATTGCCATGAGTTTCCTTGTGTTCTCACCAGAAATTTGCATTAAATAAGTCCATTCTCTCCCTATAAATACCCATGGTAGCAACCTCATTAAAATCATCCAAGAATAAACCATTCTACAAGCCTTTCCTTGCCTCTCCCTACATATCTAAACTTCCCCCATCCATTCCTCCATAAAACCAACCCTTCAAACATCACTCCACCCTGGAGGCACGGCAAAGAAGAAGAGGAAAGCTCTTAGACGTGCTTGCTATCCAACAAGGATCGTTGGAACGTTTAGGTGTTTTCTTTCTTTTGTTTTTTTCAATGTTTAATTTAAATTGTTGTTCAATTATGTTAAACATGTGGAACTAATTTCTTTTTAGTTAGAGGCAAATTTGAAGCCATGGACATATGTTGGTTATGATTTGATTTACCCCAGTTATGAATTTATGAATGTTGGATGTGGTTTACTTTTCTGTTTTGATTAAGAAATTGTTTATGTATGTGGGTTAAGGGTCGACACTTAATTTGCATGCTTAGACTTGATGCTAGGATATAAGGGAATTTCACCTAATCGTTATGAACTTATATTCACAAGTAGTAAAGGTTGTTGATCACAATCGTGTTAAGTAAATTCTTGGCATAAGTTTCATGCAATTCATAGTAACAAGTGCCTCGTCAATGCTTATGGTTTTCATAGAACTTAATGATTCTTGCTTGTATCTCTATTATGCAATTCATGTAGGGAACTTGTGGGGAATGTTTTGGGTTGTCGTATGCAATCATCCAATCTAATGACTTTAGGAAAATCTGAAAGTTAATTTAAGCGGACCTAATTAACTTGGAGCATTGTCATTCATTCGTTTGTTGAATTCATAACTGGGAATCAAATTATATGCATATGTTCATGTGTGGATAAGGAACCCTCTAACTAGTTTCTCATCATTCTATTTCATCACAATCTATTTGCTTTGAGTTTGTTTTCAAAGTTTTAGTTTTAAAGTTCAATTTTCATCAAAACAAAACCCCTTGTTTTAAAGTCTTGCTTTTAGAGCCAAAACTTGTTTTCTTTAAATCTTTTGAGTCTTTTAAAGTTATATTGTCGTTCAAATCACTTGTTAAGTTTAGAATTGAGTCTTTTGATTATTATTTGCTGTTTTGAGTGTTTTTAAATTAGTTTTGAGTTTATAGAGTCTAGTTTAGTGTTTTTTAGTCTTATATTTATTGATTAGCATCCCTAGTTAATCCCCGGTCTAGAACGATCCCTACTTGCATCATTACTACAATTGTCATCAATAGGGTTTAATTTGTGTGTCAAGTAATTCTCGCACCAAATTTTGGCGCCGTTGCCGGGGATTAGCGAAATTGCTAATCCCTTGTGTTTTTGCCGTGTGTTTTTAGTGTAATTTACCTAGTTTTCTTATTTTGTTTTGTTTTCTTGGTTTAGGTACTAATGCATGACGCGGAGTTCTCAAACTGTGCATATCTTGGACTTTAACGCCGATTTTGAACGTGATTTGAGAAGAAAGAGGAGGCATCCTGAACCTAGCGAACCTAGTGAACCTAGTTCAAGTTCAGAGGACGAATCTGAGTTTGAAGAAGTAAAAGAAGAAGTTATGGCAGCGGACAATCGGACCATTAAAGAGCTTTCGGCCTCGGGGTTGACCAATGCCGCACCATTATGCATTCAATACCCCGCGGCCGCCAAAGGCAAGACCGATGAGACCCCGTAACCTTTATCCACGAAATTCAAAAATATTCATCAAGACGATCCCTTGAAATTTAAAAAAAAATTATAATTAATAGTCTTACTCGTCCATTTCTTTCATCCCTCAAAGAATATTAATCAAGGAGATCCCTCGAGAAAAAAAAAGTGGGGGGACGCAACACGAGGACTTACCAGGAGGTCACCCATCCTAGTACTACTCTCGCCCAAGCTCGCTTAACTTCGAAGTTCTGATGGCATTCGGTGCTTGTGAGTTAGTTTGATTGCATCCGTCAGTCTCTGACTTGTAACTGTATATAATCGTTTCTTTGTCTATGACCTCGTAGCCTTTATGCAAGAAATTCAAAAATATTAATTGAGACGATCCCTCGAAATTTAAAAAATATAATTAATAGTCTTACTCGTCCATTTCTTTCATCTCTCAAGGAATATTAATCAAGACAATCCCTCGGAAAAATAAAAGAAAATAAAATAAAGAGATGGGGGAATGCAACCCGAGGACTTCCCAAGAGGTCACCCATCCTAGTACTACTCTCGCCCAAACTTGCTTAACTTCGGAGTTCTAATGGGTTCCGGTGCATGTGAGTTGGTATGATCGCATCCGTCAGTCTATTACTTGTAATTGTATATAATTGTTCCTTTATTCATGAAATTTTAAAATATTTTTTACGACGTTCTCTCGAAATTTAAAAAAAATATTTAATCGCCTTATACTCATCTGTTTCTTTCATTTCTCGAGGAATATTAAACAAGAGGATCTCTCGGATTACAAAAAAAAAGGGTGAGGGGAAGTAACATGAGGACTTCCTAGGAGGTCACCCATCCTAGTACTACTCTCGCCTAAACTCGCTTAATTTCGAAGTTCTGATGGGATTCGGTGCATGTGAGTTGGGATGATCGCATCCGATAGTCTATGACTTGTAATTGTATATAACCGTTTCTTTGGCCATGACCGAGTAACCTTTATGCACGAAATTCAAAAATATTAATCAAGACGATCCCTCAAAATTTAAAACATATAATTAATAGTCTTAGTCGTCCATTTCTTTCATCTCCCAAGGAATATTAATCAAGACGATCCGTCAAAAAAAAAAAAACAGGTGGGGGGATGCAACACGAGGACTTCCCAGGAGGTCATCAATCCTAGTACTACTCTCGCTTAAACTCGCATAACTTCGGAGTTCTGATAGGATTCGGTGCATGTGAGTTGGTATGACCACATCCGTTAGTTTATGACTTGTAATTGTATATAACCGTTTCTTTGACCTTGACCCCGTAACCTTTAAGCACAAATTAAAAAAATATTAATCAAGACGATCCCTCAAAATTAAAAAAATATATTTAATAGTCTTACTCGTCCATTAATTTCATCTCCTAAGGAATATTATTCAAGACGATCGCCCAGAAAAAAGAAAAACAAAAGAAAGAGATGGGGGGATGCAACACGAAACTTCTGAAAAGTTCACCTATCCTAGTACTACTCTCGCCCAAACTTGCTTAACTTCGGAGTTCTGATGGGATGCAGTGCATGTGAGTTGGTATGATCGCATCCGTCAGTCTATGACTTGTAATTTTATATAACCATTTCTTTGGCAACGACCCCGTAACCTTTATCCATGAAATTCAAAAATATTCATCAAGACGATCCCTAGAAATTCAAAAATAAATAAAATTAATAGTCTTTTCCATTCCTTTTTTTCGTTGCCCAAGCTTGAGACTCAGTTATAAACGACGGGCTCAACAAATAAGCCACTAAATCACGCAAGAAAGAATTATGAAAAAAAAAGGTGGGGGGATGCAGTGCATGTGAGTTGGTATGATCGCATCCGTTAGTCTATGACTTGTAATTGTATACAACCGTTTCTTTGGCATTGACCCCTTAACTTTTATGCACGAAATTCAAAAATATTAGTCAAGATGATTGCTCAAATTTTAAAAATATGTAATTAATAGTCTTGCTTGTCCATTTCTTTTATCTCCCATGGAATATTAATCAAGACGATCCCTCGGGAAAAAAAATGAGGAGGGGGGATGCAACACGAAGACTTCTCAAGAGGTCACCCATCCTAGTACTACTCTCGCCCAAACAGACTTAACTTCGGAGTTCTTATGGGATCCAGTGCATGTGAGTTAGTATGATTGCATCCGTCAATGTATGACTTGTAATTGTATATACCTGTTTCTTTGGCCGTGACCCCGTAACCTTTATGCAAGAAATTCAAAAATATTAATCAAGACGATCCCTTGAAATTAAAACAAAATATAATTAATTGTCTAACTTGTTGGAAGTATGCCCACAAAGCCACTCATTTGATGTAATAACTTTTTGGAATACTTATTATGTTAAACTATTATATGTTTAATAGAGGGCAAAGCTTATTGTTAATCACTATTTATTGTATTATGTGTTTAAGCAATAAGGGAATCCAATGAATGTATTTAATCTAAGAGAGAAGTGATCTAAGTGAATTGGATTAACGAGACCTTTCTCTTATTTTCATTCCTAAAACGTTCCTAGCCATAGGATTGCCAATTGGGCATTGATAATCCACTAAGGTTAGTATGTGTTATGTTAACTCAAGCGTAGGTATGACTAGTCTCAAGTCATTTAGTGTTGGACACTGAGGCAAACACATAGGTGCTCAAAAAGTAATTGAGTACACTAAACAACGATCAAAAGAGAGTTCGAACTTACAAGTCGTGTAAGAACTTGTAAGTTGCAATATGCAAAGTAGTCCTTTGACCTGAGGCATCATAGATGTCTAATGGTTAGGTCCTTGATCTTTTATCATGTCAAAGGCATTCCATCGAGAGTGTCCACAACATTGTTGGGGTCAAGTTATCTAGTCATGTAGGCATATGAATGCACAACAAGGGATCTCTAACCTTCCATGCTGGAGGGAGAATACTCTGAGATATGATTTGGGAGTCTTTGGCCAAAGCATACGAATATGACTTAGGAAGTTTGTTCCAAATCATATTCAAATGAATCATATAGAGAAGTATCACATTGGATAGTAGACATGAAACAAACTATCACTTAAACAATGTGATCAAGAGTATTGTATTAGAGAATGACCGTATTGCGTTGTAGTTGTAGCTGGATAGGTTCTCCAACCAATTCTACTTAGCTTGGGTAGCCATGACATACTGCTAGGTGTCACCCATGGTTTGTGGAAGTCCTAAGGATTAGCAAACACTAATCTTCATCAAAGGGAGAATTGAAATGTAGTTTCAATTCACAATTGATCATTAAGAGTAACAATCGCCCACTGCCTCGCTAAATGGAACCTAATGGATCGTACACCGAGTAAGGATGAATGTGAAGATATAAAAGAGATGGATAAGCAATTAAATGGTTTAATTGAGAATGGTCAAAGATTAATTAATTAGTTAATTAATTATACCAAAGGTTCATATTGGGCTTTTAAGTTAGTTTTGGGTTTCGGGGCCCAAAAGGGTTTTTGGTCCACAAGGCCCATTGAATTTAGGTTGTGTGACAACTAAAACTAAATGGAAATTAACCCAAAAACAAAGCCAAAACCAGCCTAGGGTGAGTGGTAGCAAACTTGAGTTAATTACAAGTTTGCCACTCACATGTGAGGTGGTATAAAGGCAACTTTATAGCCATTCTCTCACAAGGGTTTTCTTGAGGCAAAAGAAGAGAATCATTTTCTCCCTTTTTCTCTAAAAGAGGCCGGCCACTTAGGGAAGAAATAGCTAGCAATCTTTTCTTCTCTAAGTCATCCATTTCATCTTCACACCTTATCCTTGGTGTGGAGACTTAGAGACACCAAATCTTTGGTGTTCTTGGAGATCCTTTCCTCACATCCTCAGGGAGCAAAGGAGCATCAACAAAGAAGAAAATCACAAGGAAGATCCAAGAAGCTAGGAGGTGACTTGAAGGCTCTCCACTTGGGTGAATCCCTTGTGTAAACAAGGATGAGCTTCAAGGGTAATGAATCTCAAATCCTTCCTTCTCTTTAATGTTGTTAAAGAGTCTTATGGTTCACCATTCTCTAGGCTTTGAAAGTCATGGGTTTTAGATTTGTTTTTGAATGCATGCCTACTTTAAAGTGTTATTAGTTTGCATATGTGTTCAAATATTCTCACATGTTTTTAGCGAGGGCAAATTTTTCCTTCATAACTCATCCATTTCTTTCGTCTCCCAAGGAATATTAGTCAAGACGATCCCTCGAAATTCAAAACATAGAATTAATAGTCTTTTCCATTCCTTTCTTTCATCGCCTAAGCACGAGACTCGGTTATAAATGACGCACGCCACAAATAAGCCACTAAAAACACGCAAAAAAGAATTATGAAAGAAAAAAAAAAGGTCGGGGGACGCGGTGCATGTGAGTTGGTATGATCGCATCTGTCAGTCTATGACTTGTAATTGTATGCAACCGTTTCTTTGGCATTGACCTTTATGCAAGAAATTCAAAAATATTAATCAAGACAATCCCTCAAAATTTAAAAAATATAATTAATAGTCTTACTAGTCCATTTCTTTCATCTCCCAAGAAATATTAATCAAGACGATCCCTCAGGAAAAAAAAAAGATAAGAGGGGATGCAGCACAAGGGCTTCCCAGGAGGTCACCCATCCTAGTATTACTCTCGCCCAAACTCACTTAACTTTACAGTTCTAATGGGATCCGGTGCATTTGAGTTGGTATGATCGCATCCATCAATCTATGACTTGTAATTGTATATAACTGTTTCTTTTGCCATGACCCCATAACCTTTATGCACGAAATTCTAAAATATTAATCAAGATGATCCCTCCAAAAAAAAAGAGGTGGGGGATGCAACACCAGGACTTCCCTGGAGGTCACCCATCATAATACTAGTCTCTCCCAAACTCGCTTAACTTCGAAGTTCTGATGGGATCCGACACATGTGAGTTGGTATAATCGCATCCATCAGTCTATAACTTGTAATTGTATATAACCGTTCATTTGGCCATGACTTCGTAACCTTTGTGCACGAAATTCAAACTCGAAATTAAAAAAATATATTTAATAGTCTTACACGTCCATTTCTTTCATCTCCAAAGGAATATTAATCAAGAAGATCCCTCGGGAAAAAAAAACACACAGGGTGGGGTCCGATGCATGTGATCCGATGCATGTGAGTTGGTATGATTGCATCCTTCAGTCTATGACTTGTAATTGTATATTTGTTTCTTTGGCCATGACCCTGTAACCTTTATGCACGAAATTCAAAAATATTAATCAAGTCGATCCCTTGAAATTTAAAAAATATAATTAATAGTCTTACTCGTCGATTTCTTTCATCTCCCAAGGAATATAAATCAAGACGATCCCTCGGAAGAAAAAAAAAAAAGAAAGAGGTGGGGGTATGCAACACGAGGACTTTCGAGGAGGCCACCCATCCTAGTACTACTCTCACCCAAACTCGCTTAACTTCGGAGTTCTTATGGGATGCGGTGCAAGTAAGTTAGTATGATCGCATCTGTCAGTCTATGACTTGTAATTGTATATAACCGTTTCTTTGGCCATGACCTCGTAACCTTTATGCACGAAATTCAAAAATATTAACCAAGACAATCCTTTGAAATTAAAAATATATAATTAATTGTCTTACTCATCCATTTCTTTCATCTCCCAAGGAATATTACTCAAGTTGATCCCTCGAAATTCATAAAATAGAATTAATAGTCTTTTCCATTCCTTTCTTTCATCTCCCAAGCACGAGACTTGGTTATAAACGTGCGCCACAAATATGCCGCTAAGAACACACAAAAAAGAATTATGAAAAAAAAAAAAAAAAAAAAAAAGAGGTGGGGGGATGCAACACGATGACTTCCTAGGACGTCACCCATCCTAGTACTACTCTCGCCCAAACTCGCTTAATTTGGAGTTCTTATAGAATTTGGTGCATGTAAGTTGGTATGATTGCATCCGCCAGTCTAAGTCTTGTAATTGTATATAACCATTTCTTTTGCCATGACCTCGTAACCTTTATGCACGAAATTCAAAAATATTAATCAAGGCGATCCCTCAAAATTTAAAAAATATAACTAATAGTCTTACTCATCCATTTCTTTCATCTCCCATGGAATATTAATCAAGACAATCCCTCGAAATTCAAAAAAATAGAATTAATGGTGTTTCCCATTCATTTATTTCATCTCCTAAGCACTATACTCGATTACAAACGACGCGCGCCACAAATAAACCACTAAAAACATGCAAAAAAGAATTATGAAAAAATTTAAAAAAGGTGGGGGATGCATCACGAGGACTTCCCAGGAGGTCACCCATCTTAGTACTACTCTCACACAAACTCACTTAACTTCGGAGTTCTGATTGAATCCGGTGCATGTGAGGTGGTATGATCACATCCGTCAATCTATGACTTGTAATTGTATATAACCATTTCTTTGGCCATGACCTCGCAACCTTTATGCATGAAATTCAAAAAGATTAATCAAGACAATCCCTCGAAATTTAAAAATATATAATTAATAGTCTTAGTCATCCATTTCTTTCATCACCAAGGGAATATTACTCAAGACGATCCCTTGAAATTCATAAAATAGAATTAATAGTCTTTTCCATTCCTTTCTTTCATCTCCCAAGCACGAGACTCAGTTATAAACGATGCACGCCACAAACAAGCCGCTAAAAACATGCAAAAAAGAATTATGAAAAATTTAAAAAAAAATTAAAAAAATAAAAAAGGTGGGGGGATGCAACATAATGACTTCCTAAGAGGTCACCCATCCTAGTACTACTCTTGCCCAAACTTGCTTAACTTCGGAGTTCTAATGGGATCTGATGCATGTAAGTTGGTATGATCACATCTGTTAGTCTATGACTTGTAATTGTATATAACCATTTCTTTCGCCATGACCCCGTAATCTTTCTGCACGAAATTCAAAAATATTAATCAAGATGATCCCTCGAAATTTAAAAATATATAATTAATAGTCTTACTCGTCCATTGTGACTAGCCGTCCCTAAATTTCCCAGAAAATTATCCCTGACTATGTAATTTGACAATTTTACCCTTTTTGGGAAAAATATATTCTGACGTGGATGCAATTATTTGACTTTGAATGACTTTCTTGCCATGCTAATTTTATTATACTCGTCGTTGCAAGTAGATGTTAAATGCTACAGTGTAGGAACACTATTGTGGATAGATTGCCCTAGATTTTCTTTAAATTGGTTGGACCCTTGCATGTGACTTCACACACCAACCAATCATTTTCTTCCCTTATTTTTTGCTACCCAATCAGAAACCCCATTTTCAACCAATCACCATCAGCCATCTCAATCTTCTCTTCTCTCTTCCCGTAACCCTCACTCTCACTCTCATCTTCTCTGTAACTCGAACACCGTCATCATCTATTCGCAGATCGAACCTAAAACCTACATATTTGGACTCCTCTCACCACCACAAGCACAATCATACCTATGGTTCCTCGAATGGACGAGTTTTGACTCGTCAACTCGGAAGCTCTGACTCAGTGAGTTTGAGTTCAACGTATTTTTGACCATGTTTCAAGGTTTGGAAGGTTGGAGAAGCTCTCTTGCACCTCCCTAAGCTGCCTAGGACAAGTTTGAAGAAGCTTTGATATGAACTAACCGTGCCCTTCAAGCCATTTGTAGGCCACCTATGTCCACTTTTTGGACTTTTGGATGGTAAAACGTCATTCTCCTCTTCATAAGCTTCATTTCCATATAAATTTCATGAAAATGGTTGTGAAATGAAGAAGATATGAAGGTTTGAATTTTTTTCCAGTTTTCGGCGACTTGGACGGCGGCAACCGGCAAGGCTCGTTGTAGAAGAAGAATGAATATTCTATCAAAGTTGACGGAATATTCTAACGGCGTCCGGTAACATCGTTAACTCTGTCAGTTAAGTTAACAAAATATTCCGCCAGGTAAGTTAACGGAATATTCCGTTAACTCCAAAATTATTTCTAAAAATTTGGGGATGTTCGTGACGTTAAGTAGGTCACGTTCTTATATTTAAACCCTACGTTTGAGCAAACTATGAGGGTTTTATTTAAGTTTTCGTATATGTGTTATTAATTTAATTAATTTAGTAATTTCACATATAGGGGAGACTTATCCCGAGCACGTACATGGGCACACAAGGCTAGGAGGTTACGATCCTATGACTTACTAGTGAGTGGGCATTTTGTTTTCGTATATTTAGTTTTCCATAAATGTTTTAAATGAATTATGCATGTTATGCCATGATACTTATACTTTACAAATGCTTTATTAAAGTAGAAATTTTATTTATTATCATGGTATATCTATATGCACTTTACCTGCATGTGATTGTGATGAATGTATTGAAATTCTAAGGCGATCGCGAGACGTGCAGGTAAGTTCAGTTAAGGTTATGATTGTTTGTAAATATTATTGGCATGCTTATGTTCATTTAGTGGTCATCATTGCTACACCCCGGTGTTAGTGCTTCCGCCAGGGCACAGCCTACACGTGTATGTTCACCTCATGCACCGCACGCTCACCTTGGATCCAAGTAGGTGTTAGCCTATCATACAGACTGGATTAGGCAGTTCTGACTCGTAGGTGGCCTGCGCCTAACGCATAGCTTCACGTGATCGTAGCACTAGAGCGTTATTTATTACACCGAGCTTATCGTACAAACTACACTAGGCAGTTCCGACTCATGTGTTAGCATAGATTGATAAGCGATAGGCTCAGCCGTACAGGTCACACTAGGTGACTCCGACTAACATGTTATTATACTTTACAGCACTTGATCTTATCCTTATTGTTGTTGAGTTTTTCTGTTGTAATATATATACTCCTGGACTTACACTTGGCATGCATATGTTTCATACTTATACGTAGTATGATATTTTAGAAACTATACTTGTTTTACAGCGAAGGGTTAGTACGTTTAGAAAGTAAATGGTTTTCTTAAACCTTGATTTTTTTTGCCTACTCACCCTTTCTGTTTTTTTTCACTCCTCGAGGTTCTAGATAACTGTATTCTCCATGGCACTTGAGGATTCTTCGGCAATTCTAACATTATCTCTGTTTAGAAGTATGAACTTATCTATTGTTGTGTAATAAGTGTACTATAACTGCTTTGACTACCTTATTGTAGTCATACTATCTATTATACTTTGAATAATTGTAGTAAGTTCTTCCCACGACTGCGCATTCTTTCACTATTTAGTTTAAATTAGTTCTAGTTTAGTTTTAATTTAGTCATTTTTTCACGCCATTTACCTTATGGTTAGGTCACCTCCCGGTGATGGCTAGCACGCTTCGACCTCTGGCGGTCGGGGTGTGTCAGCTTGGTATCAGAGCATAGGTTTAGATAGTCCTGTACTTCTTAGTGTGTTTTAACTCTTATTTTCTTATGTCAGAATCATGCCACCTTGTAGAGACTTAAAGGCTTCTTCCAAAGCTAATTTTTTAAACTTTGGGCAATTTGGTGAGGCTATCACCAGTGCTATTCAGTCTGCACTTCATCCTCCCCAAAAGGAATACCTTGGATACTGTGTCCCGCCTAAAGATAAATGACTTCTATGGAAATGAAGGATCTGAGAAATCCAAAATTTGGCTTGATCATGTTGAGAAGACCTTTCGAGTTATGCATCGACGTGGAAATCTTCCTGTAAAGAGATAGGTTGAGACGACGACTTGGTTCTTTCATCTATGAGTAGAATCTTGGTAGGCTCAAAAGTCAAACTCATTGTCTGCTAAAGATGCCATGAATTGGGATATTTTCAAGCACTGATTTCAGGTTAGATTCATATTTCCAGAGTACTTGGATTGTAAAAATGATGAATTCTCATATCTGAGGCAGGGTAAGATGTCAGTCACTGAATATCACCAGAAGTTTACAGATCTATCCCGTTACTATTCCAAGACTGTCGTGAATCCTAGGGAGATGCTCTGTCTTTTTAAGAGGGGAACTCGCAAACGACTACGTTCTATGGCAACCATTACTCCATGTTCTACCTACCAGGAGTTCTTCGAGGTCTTGCTCTGGGTTAAAGATTCGGAGAATGCTCATGATGACAAGGATGAGGATGATGACATGAACGCCCAGAGAAATAGTAACAAAAGGCAATCTTTTCATGGCCCTAGAAAGACTCAAAGTTTTAAGCGCAGTGGAAACAGTTTTGGGTCATCGAGCGGAGGTTCGAATTCTAATACGTCATGCAGAGGCGACAGGGCCACATGTAATACTCGTTTCCAGAACTAGATAAACTCTAATGTTTTTAGTGCTCCACTTTGTCATAGGTGCAACAACTCTTATTTTGGGGAGTGTAGAAGTGAAACAAAGGTTGATTACTTGTGGACAGATGAGGCATAGAGCTAACAATTGCCCGCATAATCAAAAGCCTCAGCCTCCTACCCTAGTTCCCTTACAGCAGATTGCAGAACCTAGTACTTACACTCCAACTGGTTACGGTGGTGCTTTCCACTATTAGGGCGAAGTGGCTCAGTATCTAAAAGGAGTGTATCAGTAACCGTATGATCCTTACTATTAGAGTGGCTATCCATAGTACCAGGGTGGCTACGCTCAGTATCGGGGTGGCTATACACCATACACGCCGTATCAGACTGGCAGACAACAGTGGTATGCCGGAGCACAATCCCAAAGTCTTGAAGGAGCTTCTAGCAACAGTGTGTCTACCAGATAACTGCTTCATATGAATACAAGTCGAGGAAACCAAGGCCAAAGAAATAGAGGTCGAGGGGGACGTCAGCAAACCCAGGGGCGAGTCAACCATATCACTTTCTAGGATGCACAAAGTAATCCAGACTTAATCATGGGTACGTTAAATGTTCTTGGTCACTTTGTTAGAATATTGATTGACTATGGTGCTACACACTCAGTTAATTCCCATAAGTTTGCTCAATAAACTCAACCTCAACCCACTCTACTTGGGTTTGAGTTAAAGTTTTCAATGCTTAAAGGTGAAATTTATTACGTTGGTTGGGAATATCAAGGATGTCCTATTCTTGTTGAAAACGTCGTGATGCCAGCCCATCTTGTTCCTTTAGATATCGTCGACTTTGGTGTTATCTTGGGTATGGATTGGTTGCATTACAATCGTGCTAAGTTGGATTGGTACCATAAGAGTGTTACTTTCCACAAAAAAGGCATGCCAATTGTCACGTTTATTAGTGAACGTAGCAGTCTCAAGCACAGAGTCATTTCTGGTATGAGGGCTTGTTAAGAAAAAGATGTCAGGGGTACTTGGCTCATGTAGTGGCAACAGAAGATAATTCAGTTCGAATAGAAGATATTCGGGTAGTCAGACACTTTCCCGACGTTTTTCGTGATGAATTACCTGGCTTACCACCAGATCGTGAAGTGGAATTCACCATCAATCTTCTTCTAAGTACCATTCCTATTTCTCTTACACCTTACCGTATGGCTCCTGCGGAGTTAAGGGAACTTAAAACGCAGTTCAAGAACTTGTTGACAATGGGTTCATTCAGTCGAGCACTTCCCCTTGGGGTGCTTCAGTACTGTTCGTTAGGAAGAAATTCGAACCTTGAGGTTATGCATTGATTATAGGCAGTTGAATTGGGTGACGATTAAAAACTATTATCCATTGCCTTGTATCGATGACCTTTTTGACCAGCTTCGTGGTGCAATAGTTTTCTCAAAGATTAACCTAAGGTCTGGTTACTACCAATTTAAGATCAAAAGAGATGATGTCATTATGAGTTTCTTGTGATGTTATTCGGGTTGGTTACCATCTTCTTTTTGTTCTGCTCGAAATTTGGCAGTGCAGTGCTGATGCTTGGTACCACGACATTAGGAGGAAATGATCACCTCGGAACCATACGCCAGGGAGAATGAAGTTTCGCTGGTTGCTCATCTCTTGATAGTGCGATATACCTATAGAACACTAGGGATCTTATCTGACCACTTACCTTTCTTGTTGAAGAGGGTCTTCTTAAGGTAGATGGTCTTATTAGACATCTTAGCCTGCTCGTTGCCTTGCGGATGTCGGGGTATGGGTTCGGCTAAGACGCCATATTTTTTGAAGAACTTTATCAAGTCATTGCCCATGAACTGCAGACCATTGTCGGTGACGATGGAGTATGGGATGCCAAAGTGGCAGATGATGTTCTTCACTTTATGTTCGTCTGGGTAGTTGTAGTCATGGGTTCGGCTTCGACCCATTTTGTGAAGTAGTCAGTCGCTACATCCATCATGCATCTGCCCTCAATGGCAGGGGGCATAGGTCCTACCAGGTCAACAGCCCACTGCATGAATAGCCATGGGCTCATCTACGGGTGGAGTTCGCTGGCAGGTAGTGCGGGCACAAGCTTAAAGTGCTGGCAGCTGTCACAACTTTGGACATATTCCTTGGCGTCTTGATGCATACTTTTAATTTGAATTGGAAATCAAGAAATAATGTGTGTGCGCACTATTAATCCATGGTATAAGATAGACAAAATAAGATAACCTATGATATAGGTAGATAAACACATTTAACTTGAGATAGATTATCAATAATGTGTGATAGGTTGATAATACAATTTATCCATGATACAGGTAGTATAAAACACACAGAGGTAGATTAGAAAAAAAATGTGATATATCTATACCAACAAGATCCATAGAAAATGATGAATAAAAAGATGAATAAAAAGATGATACTAAGGGAGTAAAACACGAAGATGATACTAAGGGAGTAAAACAATGAACTAGTATCGTTATATACGAACATTCCTTCAATTCGTTATAGACGAACATTATGCAAGCCATAATGGCAGTTTCTGATCAGATCCAATTCTCAATTCTCTTAATCAACCTGCAAGTAGCACAAAGAAGTTATGAAAGAAAAGGGAAGGAGAGAAGAAGGAGAAGAGGTCCAATATTTTTTGTATTGATTTCTTTTTATCAAATTAAGCAGTGGACAAAGCCATTACACATTGGACTATTTATAGTACTTCCAAAATCACTGACAGCTAGCAGAATCTAAAAAACTTTCCTAGTTACTTGTAATAGTCCCATTTAACTAATTCAATGCCTAACTATGATTAAGCTAATCAGGGTCATAACAGTGAGGTCAGGTGCTACATCTCTTACTATTGCTGATCTACCAGTGTAGTAATATCTGCACAAAATAAGAAATAAAACAATTCATTCTGGATTCAACGTATACTGTTCCATAAGCTGCACACAAAGGGGGAGGAGAAATATTCCATAAGCTGCCCCCTTGTCGTCTACTGTTCTAACTCTTTCTTTGTCAACGTCCTCCTATTTCTGACCCTCTATTTCAGCTCTTGAGGATTTTCTGGTATTTTTTTTATAACGAATGTCTTCAATCTCTGATAGAGGGGGCAATCCCTTTATCCCTTGAAAATCCTTCAATGCAATCAAAGTTGTCAGATGCAACAATTCATGTATGTTTGCAAATCAAACAAAATTTCGAAAATATATAAATAATAAAAAATAAATAAATGGACAGATATTTGTGGGACCAATAATTAGAATTGAAGTAGCCAATATGAAGATCCCAGACTACGTCCCCTATACACCTAGAATTTTTCTAACTTTTCCCTATAGATTAGATTGGGAGCTCCAACTAGAGATGGTCGTAGGAGTTTAGAACATCAAATTTCTGTGACCAAAGGAACAAGGGAACATGTAATTTATTTGAACCCCAATAAAGTTATTAAATATAGTAGAAATTTATATTGTAACAAAGTGCATATTTCAGAAAAGTTAGGGCAGCGCTTCCTAGTTCAGCTGGTAGAGGGAGTGACGTCTGCCCTTCACAGTCATGGGGATATCGGCAAGGCATAAGCTTGCTTCGGACTAAGGTGGCCCCATTGTTGCAAATTGACGAAGTCAAGCTCCAAAAAGCAAACTAAGCAGACTAAGTTGGGTATTATCAGAATTTGAAAGGTAAGAGAACACGGTCCCACATTGACGAAGTCAAGCTCCAAAAAGCGCATTATAAGAAAGAGTGTAAATCCACATATAAGAATAAAGTTATGCGGGTGCATTGCAATAATTAAATAATCAAAGACGGGCCTTGGGCCTTGGGGATCTTGGGAAATGAAAGAAACGGACAGATAAAAGACGATTAAATATATTTTTTAAATTTGAGAGAACATCGTAAAAAATATTTTTAAATTTCGCGAATAAAGGAACGAGTATATACAATTAAAAGTAATAGACTGACGGATGCGATCATACCAACTCACATGCACCGGATCCCATCAGAACTCCGAAGTTAAGCGAGTTTGGGCGAGAGTAGTACTAGGATGGGTGACCTCCTGGGAAGTCCTCGTGTTGCATCCCCCCCCCCCCTTTTTTATTATTTTTATAGTTTTTTTTTGTTTTTTTTGTAATCCGAGAGATCGTCTTTGTTTAATATTCCTTGGGAAATGAAAGAAACGGACAGATAAAAGACGATTAAATATATTTTTTAAATTTCGAGAGAACATCGTAAAAAATATTTTTAAATTTCGCGAATAAAGGAACGAGTATATACAATTAAAAGTAATAGACTGACGGATGCGATCATACCAACTCACATGCACCGGATCCCATCAGAACTCCGAAGTTAAGCGAGTTTGGGCGAGAGTAGTACTAGGATGGGTGACCTCCTGGGAAGTCCTCGTGTTGCATCCCCCCCCCCCCTTTTTTATTATTTTTATAGTTTTTTTTTGTTTTTTTTGTAATCCGAGAGATCGTCTTTGTTTAATATTCCTTGGGAAATGAAAGAAACGGACAGATAAAAGACGATTAAATATATTTTTTAAATTTCGAGAGAACATCGTAAAAAATATTTTTAAATTTCGCGAATAAAGGAACGAGTATATACAATTAAAAGTAATAGACTGACGGATGCGATCATACCAACTCACATGCACCGGATCCCATCAGAACTCCGAAGTTAAGCGAGTTTGGGCGAGAGTAGTACTAGGATGGGTGACCTCCTGGGAAGTCCTCGTGTTGCATCCCCCCCCCCCCTTTTTTATTATTTTTATAGTTTTTTTTTGTTTTTTTTGTAATCCGAGAGATCGTCTTTGTTTAATATTCCTTGGGAAATGAAAGAAACGGACAGATAAAAGACGATTAAATATATTTTTTAAATTTCGAGAGAACATCGTAAAAAATATTTTTAAATTTCGCGAATAAAGGAACGAGTATATACAATTAAAAGTAATAGACTGACGGATGCGATCATACCAACTCACATGCACCGGATCCCATCAGAACTCCGAAGTTAAGCGAGTTTGGGCGAGAGTAGTACTAGGATGGGTGACCTCCTGGGAAGTCCTCGTGTTGCATCCCCCCCCCCCCTTTTTTATTATTTTTATAGTTTTTTTTTGTTTTTTTTGTAATCCGAGAGATCGTCTTTGTTTAATATTCCTTGGGAAATGAAAGAAACGGACAGATAAAAGACGATTAAATATATTTTTTAAATTTCGAGAGAACATCGTAAAAAATATTTTTAAATTTCGCGAATAAAGGAACGAGTATATACAATTAAAAGTAATAGACTGACGGATGCGATCATACCAACTCACATGCACCGGATCCCATCAGAACTCCGAAGTTAAGCGAGTTTGGGCGAGAGTAGTACTAGGATGGGTGACCTCCTGGGAAGTCCTCGTGTTGCATCCCCCCCCCCCCTTTTTTATTATTTTTATAGTTTTTTTTTGTTTTTTTTGTAATCCGAGAGATCGTCTTTGTTTAATATTCCTTGGGAAATGAAAGAAACGGACAGATAAAAGACGATTAAATATATTTTTTAAATTTCGAGAGAACATCGTAAAAAATATTTTTAAATTTCGCGAATAAAGGAACGAGTATATACAATTAAAAGTAATAGACTGACGGATGCGATCATACCAACTCACATGCACCGGATCCCATCAGAACTCCGAAGTTAAGCGAGTTTGGGCGAGAGTAGTACTAGGATGGGTGACCTCCTGGGAAGTCCTCGTGTTGCATCCCCCCCCCCCCTTTTTTATTATTTTTATAGTTTTTTTTTGTTTTTTTTGTAATCCGAGAGATCGTCTTTGTTTAATATTCCTTGGGAAATGAAAGAAACGGACAGATAAAAGACGATTAAATATATTTTTTAAATTTCGAGAGAACATCGTAAAAAATATTTTTAAATTTCGCGAATAAAGGAACGAGTATATACAATTAAAAGTAATAGACTGACGGATGCGATCATACCAACTCACATGCACCGGATCCCATCAGAACTCCGAAGTTAAGCGAGTTTGGGCGAGAGTAGTACTAGGATGGGTGACCTCCTGGGAAGTCCTCGTGTTGCATCCCCCCCCCCCCTTTTTTATTATTTTTATAGTTTTTTTTTGTTTTTTTTGTAATCCGAGAGATCGTCTTTGTTTAATATTCCTTGGGAAATGAAAGAAACGGACAGATAAAAGACGATTAAATATATTTTTTAAATTTCGAGAGAACATCGTAAAAAATATTTTTAAATTTCGCGAATAAAGGAACGAGTATATACAATTAAAAGTAATAGACTGACGGATGCGATCATACCAACTCACATGCACCGGATCCCATCAGAACTCCGAAGTTAAGCGAGTTTGGGCGAGAGTAGTACTAGGATGGGTGACCTCCTGGGAAGTCCTCGTGTTGCATCCCCCCCCCCCCTTTTTTATTATTTTTATAGTTTTTTTTTGTTTTTTTTGTAATCCGAGAGATCGTCTTTGTTTAATATTCCTTGGGAAATGAAAGAAACGGACAGATAAAAGACGATTAAATATATTTTTTAAATTTCGAGAGAACATCGTAAAAAATATTTTTAAATTTCGCGAATAAAGGAACGAGTATATACAATTAAAAGTAATAGACTGACGGATGCGATCATACCAACTCACATGCACCGGATCCCATCAGAACTCCGAAGTTAAGCGAGTTTGGGCGAGAGTAGTACTAGGATGGGTGACCTCCTGGGAAGTCCTCGTGTTGCATCCCCCCCCCCCCTTTTTTATTATTTTTATAGTTTTTTTTTGTTTTTTTTGTAATCCGAGAGATCGTCTTTGTTTAATATTCCTTGGGAAATGAAAGAAACGGACAGATAAAAGACGATTAAATATATTTTTTAAATTTCGAGAGAACATCGTAAAAAATATTTTTAAATTTCGCGAATAAAGGAACGAGTATATACAATTAAAAGTAATAGACTGACGGATGCGATCATACCAACTCACATGCACCGGATCCCATCAGAACTCCGAAGTTAAGCGAGTTTGGGCGAGAGTAGTACTAGGATGGGTGACCTCCTGGGAAGTCCTCGTGTTGCATCCCCCCCCCCCCTTTTTTATTATTTTTATAGTTTTTTTTTGTTTTTTTTGTAATCCGAGAGATCGTCTTTGTTTAATATTCCTTGGGAAATGAAAGAAACGGACAGATAAAAGACGATTAAATATATTTTTTAAATTTCGAGAGAACATCGTAAAAAATATTTTTAAATTTCGCGAATAAAGGAACGAGTATATACAATTAAAAGTAATAGACTGACGGATGCGATCATACCAACTCACATGCACCGGATCCCATCAGAACTCCGAAGTTAAGCGAGTTTGGGCGAGAGTAGTACTAGGATGGGTGACCTCCTGGGAAGTCCTCGTGTTGCATCCCCCCCCCCCCTTTTTTATTATTTTTATAGTTTTTTTTTGTTTTTTTTGTAATCCGAGAGATCGTCTTTGTTTAATATTCCTTGGGAAATGAAAGAAACGGACAGATAAAAGACGATTAAATATATTTTTTAAATTTCGAGAGAACATCGTAAAAAATATTTTTAAATTTCGCGAATAAAGGAACGAGTATATACAATTAAAAGTAATAGACTGACGGATGCGATCATACCAACTCACATGCACCGGATCCCATCAGAACTCCGAAGTTAAGCGAGTTTGGGCGAGAGTAGTACTAGGATGGGTGACCTCCTGGGAAGTCCTCGTGTTGCATCCCCCCCCCCCCTTTTTTATTATTTTTATAGTTTTTTTTTGTTTTTTTTGTAATCCGAGAGATCGTCTTTGTTTAATATTCCTTGGGAAATGAAAGAAACGGACAGATAAAAGACGATTAAATATATTTTTTAAATTTCGAGAGAACATCGTAAAAAATATTTTTAAATTTCGCGAATAAAGGAACGAGTATATACAATTAAAAGTAATAGACTGACGGATGCGATCATACCAACTCACATGCACCGGATCCCATCAGAACTCCGAAGTTAAGCGAGTTTGGGCGAGAGTAGTACTAGGATGGGTGACCTCCTGGGAAGTCCTCGTGTTGCATCCCCCCCCCCCCTTTTTTATTATTTTTATAGTTTTTTTTTGTTTTTTTTGTAATCCGAGAGATCGTCTTTGTTTAATATTCCTTGGGAAATGAAAGAAACGGACAGATAAAAGACGATTAAATATATTTTTTAAATTTCGAGAGAACATCGTAAAAAATATTTTTAAATTTCGCGAATAAAGGAACGAGTATATACAATTAAAAGTAATAGACTGACGGATGCGATCATACCAACTCACATGCACCGGATCCCATCAGAACTCCGAAGTTAAGCGAGTTTGGGCGAGAGTAGTACTAGGATGGGTGACCTCCTGGGAAGTCCTCGTGTTGCATCCCCCCCCCCCCTTTTTTATTATTTTTATAGTTTTTTTTTGTTTTTTTTGTAATCCGAGAGATCGTCTTTGTTTAATATTCCTTGGGAAATGAAAGAAACGGACAGATAAAAGACGATTAAATATATTTTTTAAATTTCGAGAGAACATCGTAAAAAATATTTTTAAATTTCGCGAATAAAGGAACGAGTATATACAATTAAAAGTAATAGACTGACGGATGCGATCATACCAACTCACATGCACCGGATCCCATCAGAACTCCGAAGTTAAGCGAGTTTGGGCGAGAGTAGTACTAGGATGGGTGACCTCCTGGGAAGTCCTCGTGTTGCACCCCCCCCCCCCCCTTTTTTATTATTTTTATAGTTTTTTTTTGTTTTTTTTGTAATCCGAGAGATCGTCTTTGTTTAATATTCCTTGGGAAATGAAAGAAACGGACAGATAAAAGACGATTAAATATATTTTTTAAATTTCGAGAGAACATCGTAAAAAATATTTTTAAATTTCGCGAATAAAGGAACGAGTATATACAATTAAAAGTAATAGACTGACGGATGCGATCATACCAACTCACATGCACCGGATCCCATCAGAACTCCGAAGTTAAGCGAGTTTGGGCGAGAGTAGTACTAGGATGGGTGACCTCCTGGGAAGTCCTCGTGTTGCATCCCCCCCCCCCCTTTTTTATTATTTTTATAGTTTTTTTTTGTTTTTTTTGTAATCCGAGAGATCGTCTTTGTTTAATATTCCTTGGGAAATGAAAGAAACGGACAGATAAAAGACGATTAAATATATTTTTTAAATTTCGAGAGAACATCGTAAAAAATATTTTTAAATTTCGCGAATAAAGGAACGAGTATATACAATTAAAAGTAATAGACTGACGGATGCGATCATACCAACTCACATGCACCGGATCCCATCAGAACTCCGAAGTTAAGCGAGTTTGGGCGAGAGTAGTACTAGGATGGGTGACCTCCTGGGAAGTCCTCGTGTTGCATCCCCCCCCCCCCCTTTTTTATTATTTTTATATATTTTTTTTGTTTTTTTTGTAATCCGAGAGATCGTCTTTGTTTAATATTCCTTGGGAAATGAAAGAAACGGACAGATAAAAGACGATTAAATATATTTTTTAAATTTCGAGAGAACATCGTAAAAAATATTTTTAAATTTCGCGAATAAAGGAACGAGTATATACAATTAAAAGTAATAGACTGACGGATGCGATCATACCAACTCACATGCACCGGATCCCATCAGAACTCCGAAGTTAAGCGAGTTTGGGCGAGAGTAGTACTAGGATGGGTGACCTCCTGGGAAGTCCTCGTGTTGCATCCCCCCCCCCCCTTTTTTATTATTTTTATAGTTTTTTTTTGTTTTTTTTGTAATTCGAGAGATCGTCTTTGTTTAATATTCCTTGGGAAATGAAAGAAACGGACAGATAAAAGACGATTAAATATATTTTTTAAATTTCGAGAGAACATCGTAAAAAATATTTTTAAATTTCGCGAATAAAGGAACGAGTATATACAATTAAAAGTAATAGACTGACGGATGCGATCATACCAACTCACATGCACCGGATCCCATCAGAACTCCGAAGTTAAGCGAGTTTGGGCGAGAGTAGTACTAGGATGGGTGACCTCCTGGGAAGTCCTCGTGTTGCATCCCCCCCCCCCCCTTTTTATTATTTTTATAGTTTTTTTTTGTTTTTTTTGTAATCCGAGAGATCGTCTTTGTTTAATATTCCTTGGGAAATGAAAGAAACGGACAGATAAAAGACGATTAAATATATTTTTTAAATTTCGAGAGAACATCGTAAAAAATATTTTTAAATTTCGCGAATAAAGGAACGAGTATATACAATTAAAAGTAATAGACTGACGGATGCGATCATACCAACTCACATGCACCGGATCCCATCAGAACTCCGAAGTTAAGCGAGTTTGGGCGAGAGTAGTACTAGGATGGGTGGCCTCCTGGGAAGTCCTCGTGTTGCATCCCCCCCCCCCTTTTTTATTATTTTTATAGTTTTTTTTTGTTTTTTTTGTAATCCGAGAGATCGTCTTTGTTTAATATTCCTTGGGAAATGAAAGAAACGGACAGATAAAAGACGATTAAATATATTTTTTAAATTTCGAGAGAACATCGTAAAAAATATTTTTAAATTTCGCGAATAAAGGAACGAGTATATACAATTAAAAGTAATAGACTGACGGATGCGATCATACCAACTCACATGCACCGGATCCCATCAGAACTCCGAAGTTAAGCGAGTTTGGGCGAGAGTAGTACTAGGATGGGTGACCTCCTGGGAAGTCCTCGTGTTGCATCCCCCCCCCCCCTTTTTTATTATTTTTATAGTTTTTTTTTGTTTTTTTTGTAATCCGAGAGATCGTCTTTGTTTAATATTCCTTGGGAAATGAAAGAAACGGACAGATAAAAGACGATTAAATATATTTTTTAAATTTCGAGAGAACATCGTAAAAAATATTTTTAAATTTCGCGAATAAAGGAACGAGTATATACAATTAAAAGTAATAGACTGACGGATGCGATCATACCAACTCACATGCACCGGATCCCATCAGAACTCCGAAGTTAAGCGAGTTTGGGCGAGAGTAGTACTAGGATGGGTGACCTCCTGGGAAGTCCTCGTGTTGCATCCCCCCCCCCCTTTTTTATTATTTTTATAGTTTTTTTTTGTTTTTTTTGTAATCCGAGAGATCGTCTTTGTTTAATATTCCTTGGGAAATGAAAGAAACGGACAAATAAAAAACGATTAAATATATTTTTTAAATTTCGAGAGAACATCGTAAAAAATATTTTTAAATTTCGCGAATAAAGGAACGAGTATATACAATTAAAAGTATAGACTGACAGATGCGATCATACCAACTCACATGCACCGGATCCCATCAGAACTCCGAAGTTAAGCGAGTTCGGGCGAGAGTAGTACTAGGATGGGTGACCTCCTGGGAAGTCCTCGTGTTGCATCCCCCCCCCCCCTTTTTTATTATTTTTATAGTTTTTTTTTGTTTTTTTTGTAATCCGAGAGATCGTCTTTGTTTAATATTCCTTGGGAAATGATAGAAACGGACAGATAAAAGACGATTAAATATATTTTTTAAATTTCGAGAGAACATCGTAAAAAATATTTTTAAATTTCGCGAATAAAGGAACGAGTATATACAATTAAAAGTAATAGCCTGACGGATGCGATCATACCAACTCACATGCACCGGATCCCATCAGAACTCCGAAGTTAAGCGAGTTTGGGCGAGAGTAGTACTAGGATGGGTGACCTCCTGAGAAGTCCTCGTGTTGCATCCCCCCCCCCTTTTTTATTATTTTTATAGTTTTTTTTGTTTTTTTTGTAATCCGAGAGATCGTCTTTGTTTAATATTCCTTGGGAAATGAAAGAAACGGACAGATAAAAGACGATTAAATATATTTTTTAAATTTCGAGAGAACATCGTAAAAAATATTTTTAAATTTCGCGAATAAAGGAACGAGTATATACAATTAAAAGTAATAGACTGACGGATGCGATCATACCAACTCACATGCACCGGATCCCATCAGAACTCCAAATTAAGCGAGTTTGGGCGAGAGTAGTACTAGGATGGGTGACCTCCTGGGAAGTCCTCGTGTTGCATCACCCCCCCCCCCTTTTTTATTATTTTTATAGTTTTTTTTTGTTTTTTTTGTAATCCGAGAGATCGTCTTTGTTTAATATTCCTTGGGAAATGAAAGAAACGGACAGATAAAAGACGATTAAATATATTTTTTAAATTTCGAGAGAACATCGTAAAAAATATTTTTAAATTTCGCGAATAAAGGAACGAGTATATACAATTAAAAGTAATAGACTGACGGATGCGATCATACCAACTCACATGCACCGGATCCCATCAGAACTCCGAAGTTAAGCGAGTTTGGGCGAGAGTAGTACTAGGATGGGTGACCTCCTGGGAAGTCCTCGTGTTGCATCCCCCCCCCCCTTTTTTATTATTTTTATAGTTTTTTTTTGTTTTTTTTGTAATCCGAGAGATCGTCTTTGTTTAATATTCCTTGGGAAATGAAAGAAACGGACAGATAAAAGACGATTAAATATATTTTTTAAATTTCGAGAGAACATCGTAAAAAATATTTTTAAATTTCGCGAATAAAGGAACGAGTATATACAATTAAAAGTAATAGCCTGACGGATGTGATCATACCAACTCACATGCACCGGATCCCATCAGAACTCCGAAGTTAAGCGAGTTTGGGCGAGAGTAGTACTAGGATGGGTGACCTCCTGGGAAGTCCTCGTGTTGCATCCCCCCCCCCCCCTTTTTTATTATTTTTATAGTTTTTTTTTGTTTTTTTTGTAATCCGAGAGATCGTCTTTGTTTAATATTCCTTGGGAAATGAAAGAAACGGACAGATAAAAGACGATTAAATATATTTTTTAAATTTCGAGAGAACATCGTAAAAAATATTTTTAAATTTCGCGAATAAAGGAACGAGTATATACAATTAAAAGTAATAGGCTGACGGATGCGATCATACCAACTCACATGCACCGGATCCCATCAGAACTCCGAAGTTAAGCGAGTTTGGGCGAGAGTAGTACTAGGATGGGTGACCTCCTGGGAAGTCCTCGTGTTGCATCCCCCCCCCCCTTTTTTATTATTTTTATAGTTTTTTTTTGTTTTTTTTGTAATCCGAGAGATCGTCTTTGTTTAATATTCCTTGGGAAATGAAAGAAACGGACAGATAAAAGACGATTAAATATATTTTTTAAATTTCGAGAGAACATCGTAAAAAATATTTTTAAATTTCGCGAATAAAGGAACGAGTATATACAATTAAAAGTAATAGACTGACGGATGCGATCATACCAACTCACATGCACCGGATCCCATCAGAACTCCGAAGTTAAGCGAGTTTGGGCGAGAGTAGTACTAGGATGGGTGACCTCCTGGGAAGTCCTCGTGTTGCATCCCCCCCCCCCTTTTTTATTATTTTTACAGTTTTTTTTTGTTTTTTTTGTAATCCGAGAGATCGTCTTTGTTTAATATTCCTTGGGAAATGAAAGAAACGGACAGATAAAAGACGATTAAATATATTTTTTAAATTTCGAGAGAACATCGTAAAAAATATTTTTAAATTTCGCGAATAAAGGAACGAGTATATACAATTAAAAGTAATAGACTGACGGATGCGATCATACCAACTCACATGCACCGGATCCCATCAGAACTCCGAAGTTAAGCGAGTTTGGGCGAGAGTAGTACTAGGATGGGTGACCTCCTGGGAAGTCCTCGTGTTGCATCCCCCCCCCCCCCTTTTTTATTATTTTTATAGTTTTTTTTTGTTTTTTTTGTAATCCGAGAGATCGTCTTTGTTTAATATTCCTTGGGAAATGAAAGAAACGGACAGATAAAAGACGATTAAATATATTTTTTAAATTTCGAGAGAACATCGTAAAAAATATTTTTAAATTTCGCGAATAAAGGAACGAGTATATACAATTAAAAGTAATAGACTGACGGATGCGATCATACCAACTCACATGCACCGGATCCCATCAGAACTCCGAAGTTAAGCGAGTTTGGGCAAGAGTAGTACTAGGATGGGTGACCTCCTGGGAAGTCCTCGTGTTGCATCCCCCCCCCCCCTTTTTTATTATTTTTATAGTTTTTTTTTGTTTTTTTTGTAATCCGAGAGATCGTCTTTGTTTAATATTCCTTGGGAAATGAAAGAAACGGACAGATAAACAACGATTAAATATATTTTTTAAATTTCGAGAGAACATCGTAAAAAATATTTTTAAATTTCGCGAATAAAGGAACGAGTATATACAATTAAAAGTAATAGACTGACGGATGCGATCATACCAACTCACATGCACCGGATCCCATCAGAACTCCAAATTAAGCGAGTTTGGGCGAGAGTAGTACTAGGATGGGTGACCTCCTGGGAAGTCCTCGTGTTGCATCCCCCCCCCCCCCTTTTTATTATTTTTATAGTTTTTTTTTGTTTTTTTTGTAATCCGAGAGATCGTCTTTGTTTAATATTCCTTGGGAAATGAAAGAAACTGACAGATAAAAGACGATTAAATATATTTTTTAAATTTCGAGAGAACATCGTAAAAAATATTTTTAAATTTCGCGAATAAAGGAACGAGTATATACAATTAAAAGTAATAGACTGACGGATGCGATCATACCAACTCACATGCACCGGATCCCATCAGAACTCCGAAGTTAAGCGAGTTTGGGCGAGAGTAGTACTAGGATGGGTGACCTCCTGGGAAGTCCTCGTGTTGCATCCCCCCCCCCTTTTTTATTATTTTTATAGTTTTTTTTTGTTTTTTTTGTAATCCGAGAGATCGTCTTTGTTTAATATTCCTTGGGAAATGAAAGAAACGGACAGATAAAAGACGATTAAATATATTTTTTAAATTTCGAGAGAACATCGTAAAAAATATTTTTAAATTTCGCGAATAAAGGAACGAGTATATACAATTAAAAGTAATAGCCTGACGGATGTGATCATACCAACTCACATGCACCGGATCCCATCAGAACTCCGAAGTTAAGCGAGTTCGGGCGAGAGTAGTACTAGGATGGGTGACCTCCTGGGAAGTCCTCGTGTTGCATCCCCCCCCCCCCTTTTTTATTATTTTTATAGTTTTTTTTTGTTTTTTTTGTAATCCGAGAGATCGTCTTTGTTTAATATTCCTTGGGAAATGAAAGAAACGGACAGATAAAAGACGATTAAATATATTTTTTAAATTTCGAGAGAACATCGTAAAAAATATTTTTAAATTTCGCGAATAAAGGAACGAGTATATACAATTAAAAGTAATAGGCTGACGGATGCGATCATACCAACTCACATGCACCGGATCCCATCAGAACTCCGAAGTTAAGCGAGTTTGGGCGAGAGTAGTACTAGGATGGGTGACCTCCTGGGAAGTCCTCGTGTTGCATCCCCCCCCCCTTTTTTATTATTTTTATAGTTTTTTTTTGTTTTTTTTGTAATCCGAGAGATCGTCTTTGTTTAATATTCCTTGGGAAATGAAAGAAACGGACAGATAAAAGACGATTAAATATATTTTTTAAATTTCGAGAGAACATCGTAAAAAATATTTTTAAATTTCGCGAATAAAGGAACGAGTATATACAATTAAAAGTAATAGACTGACGGATGCGATCATACCAACTCACATGCACCGGATCCCATCAGAACTCCGAAGTTAAGCGAGTTTGGGCGAGAGTAGTACTAGGATGGGTGACCTCCTGGGAAGTCCTCGTGTTGCATCCCCCCCCCCTTTTTTATTATTTTTATAGTTTTTTTTTGTTTTTTTTGTAATCCGAGAGATCGTCTTTGTTTAATATTCCTTGGGAAATGAAAGAAACGGACAGATAAAAGACGATTAAATATATTTTTTAAATTTCGAGAGAACATCGTAAAAAATATTTTTAAATTCGCGAATAAAGGAACGAGTATATACAATTAAAAGTAATAGACTGACGGATGCGATCATACCAACTCACATGCACCGGATCCCATCAGAACTCCGAAGTTAAGCGAGTTTGGGCGAGAGTAGTACTAGGATGGGTGACCTCCTGGGAAGTCCTCGTGTTGCATCCCCCCCCCCCCTTTTTATTATTTTTATAGTTTTTTTTTGTTTTTTTTGTAATCCGAGAGATCGTCTTTGTTTAATATTCCTTGGGAAATGAAAGAAACGGACAGATAAAAGACGATTAAATATATTTTTTAAATTTCGAGAGAACATCGTAAAAAATATTTTTAAATTTCGCGAATAAAGGAACGAGTATATACAATTAAAAGTAATAGACTGACGGATGCGATCATACCAACTCACATGCACCGGATCCCATCAGAACTCCGAAGTTAAGCGAGTTTGGGCGAGAGTAGTACTAGGATGGGTGACCTCCTGGGAAGTCCTCGTGTTGCATCCCCCCCCCCCCCCTTTTTATTATTTTTATAGTTTTTTTTTGTTTTTTTTGTAATCCGAGAGATCGTCTTTGTTTAATATTCCTTGGGAAATGAAAGAAACGGACAGATAAAAGACGATTAAATATATTTTTTGGAAATGAAAGAAACGGACAGATAAAAGACGATTAAATATATTTTTTAAATTTCGAGAGAACATCGTAAAAAATATTTTTAAATTTCGCGAATAAAGGAACGAGTATATACAATTAAAAGTAATAGACCGACGGATGCAGTCATACCAACTCACATGCACCGGATCCCATCAGAACTCCGAAGTTAAGCGAGTTTGGGCGAGAGTAGTACTAGGATGGGTGATCTCCTGGGAAGTCCTCGTGTTGCATCCCCCCCCCCCCTTTTTTTATTATTTTTATAGTTTTTTTTTGTTTTTTTTGTAATCCGAGAGATCGTCTTTGTTTAATATTCCTTGGGAAATGAAAGAAACGGACAGATAAAAGACGATTAAATATACTTTTTAAATTTCGAGAGAACATCGTAAAAAATATTTTTAAATTTCGCGAATAAAGGAACGAGTATATACAATTAAAAGTAATAGACTGACGGATGCGATCATACCAACTCACATGCACCGGATCCCATCAGAACTCCGAAGTTAAGCGAGTTTGGGCGAGAGTAGTACTAGGATGGGTGACCTCCTGGGAAGTCCTCGTGTTGCATCCCCCCCCCTTTTTTTTATTATTTTTATAGTTTTTTTTTGTTTTTTTTGTAATCCGAGAGATCGTCTTGTTTAATATTCCTTTGGAAATGAAAGAAACGGACAGATAAAAGACGATTAAATATATTTTTTAAATTTCGAGAGAACATCGTAAAAAATATTTTTAAATTTCGCGAATAAAGGAACGAGTATATACAATTAAAAGTAATAGACTGACGGATGCGATCATACCAACTCACATGCACCGGATCCCATCAGAACTCCGAAGTTAAGCGAGTTTGGGCGAGAGTAGTACTAGGATGGGTGACCTCCCGGGAAGTCCTCGTGTTGGATCCCCCCCCCTTTTTTTTTTATTATTTTTATAGTTTTTTTTTGTTTTTTTTGTAATCAGAGAGATCGTCTTGTTTAATATTCCTTGGGAAATGAAAGAAACGGACAGATAAAAGACGATTAAATATATTTTTTTAAATTTCGAGAGAACATCGTAAAAAATATTTTTAAATTTCGCGAATAAAGGAACGAGTATATACAATTAAAAGTAATAGACTGACGGATGCGATCATACCAACTCACATGCACCGGATCCCATCAGAACTCCGAAGTTAAGCGAGTTTGGGCGAGAGTAGTACTAGGATGGGTGACCTCCTGGGAAGTCCTCGTGTTGCATCCCCCCCCCCTTTTTTTTTTTTTTTTTTTTATAGTTTTTTTTTGTTTTTTTTGTAATCAGAGAGATCGTCTTGTTTAATATTCCTTGGGAAATGAAAGAAACGGACAGATAAAAGACGATTAAATATATTTTTTTAAATTTCGAGAGAACATCGTAAAAAATATTTTTAAATTTCGCGAATAAAGGAACGAGTATATACAATTAAAAGTAATAGACTGACGGATGCGATCATACCAACTCACATGCACCGGATCCCATCAGAACTCCGAAGTTAAGCGAGTTTGGGCGAGAGTAGTACTAGGATGGGTGACCTCCTGGGAAGTCCTCGTGTTGCATCCCCCCCCCCCCTTTTTTATTATTTTTATAGTTTTTTTTTGTTTTTTTTGTAATCCGAGAGATCGTCTTTGTTTAATATTCCTTGGGAAATGAAAGAAACGGACAGATAAAAGACGATTAAATATATTTTTTAAATTTCGAGAGAACATCGTAAAAAATATTTTTAAATTTCGCGAATAAAGGAACGAGTATATACAATTAAAAGTAATAGACTGACGGATGCGATCATACCAACTCACATGCACCGGATCCCATCAGAACTCCGAAGTTAAGCGAGTTTGGGCGAGAGTAGTACTAGGATGGGTGACCTCCTGGGAAGTCCTCGTGTTGCATCCCCCCCCCCTTTTTTATTATTTTTATAGTTTTTTTTTGTTTTTTTTGTAATCCGAGAGATCGTCTTTGTTTAATATTCCTTGGGAAATGAAAGAAACGGACAGATAAAAGACGATTAAATATATTTTTTGGAAATGAAAGAAACAGACAGATAAAAGACGATCAAATATATTTTTTAAATTTCGAGAGAACATCGTAAAAAATATTTTTAAATTTCGCGAATAAAGGAACGAGTATATACAATTAAAAGTAATAGACTGACGGATGCGATCATACCAACTCACATGCACCAGATCCCATCAGAACTCCGAAGTTAATCGAGTTTGGGCGAGAGTAGTACTAGGATGGGTGACCTCCTGGGAAGTCCTCGTGTTGCATCCCCCCCGCCCCCCCCTTTTTTATTATTTTTATAGTTTTTTTTTGTTTTTTTTGTAATCCGAGAGATCGTCTTTGTTTAATATTCCTTGGGAAATGAAAGAAACGGAAAGATAAAAGACGATTAAATATACTTTTTAAAATTCGAGAGAACATCGTAAAAAATATTTTTAAATTTCGCGAATAAAGGAACGAGTATATACAATTAAAAGTATTAGACTGACGGATGCGATCATACCAACTCACATGCACCGGATCCCATCAGAACTCCGAAGTTAAGCGAGTTTGGGCGAGAGTAGTACTAGGATGGGTGACCTCCTGGGAAGTCCTCGTGTTGCATCCCCCCCCCTTTTTTATTATTTTTATAGTTTTTTTTTGTTTTTTTTGTAATCCGAGAGATCGTCTTTGTTTAATATTCCTTGGGAAATGAAAGAAACGGACAGATAAAAGACGATTAAATATATTTTTTAAATTTCGAGAGAACATCGTAAAAAATATTTTTAAATTTCGCGAATAAAGGAACGAGTATATACAATTAAAAGTAATAGACTGACGGATGCGATCATACCAACTCACATGCACCGGATCCCATCAAAACTCCGAAGTTAAGCGAGTTTGGGCGAGAGTAGTACTAGGATGGGTGACCTCCTGGGAAGTCCTCGTGTTGCATCCCCCCCCCCCCTTTTTTATTATTTTTATAGTTTTTTTTTGTTTTTTTTGTAATCCGAGAGATCGTCTTTGTTTAATATTCCTTGGGAAATGAAAGAAACGGACAGATAAAAGACGATTAAATATATTTTTTGGAAATGAAAGAAACGGACAGATAAAAGACGATCAAATATATTTTTTAAATTTCGAGAGAACATCGTAAAAAATATTTTTAAATTTCGCGAATAAAGGAACGAGTATATACAATTAAAAGTAATAGACTGACGGATGCGATCATACCAACTCACATGCACCAGATCCCATCAGAACTCCGAAGTTAATCGAGTTTGGGCGAGAGTAGTACTAGGATGGGTGACCTCCTGGGAAGTCCTCGTGTTGCATCCCCCCCCCCCCCCTTTTTTATTATTTTTATAGTTTTTTTTTGTTTTTTTTGTAATCCGAGAGATCGTCTTTGTTTAATATTCCTTGGGAAATGAAAGAAACGGACAGATAAAAGACGATTAAATATACTTTTTAAAATTCGAGAGAACATCGTAAAAAATATTTTTAAATTTCGCGAATAAAGGAACGAGTATATACAATTAAAAGTATTAGACTGACGGATGCGATCATACCAACTCACATGCACCGGATCCCATCTGAACTCCGAAGTTAAGCGAGTTTGGGCGAGAGTAGTACTAGGATGGGTGACCTCCTGGGAAGTCCTCGTGTTGCATCCCCCCCCCCTTTTTTATTATTTTTATAGTTTTTTTTTGTTTTTTTTGTAATCCGAGAGATCGTCTTTGTTTAATATTCCTTGGGAAATGAAAGAAACGGACAGATAAAAGACGATTAAATATATTTTTTAAATTTCGAGAGAACATCGTAAAAAATATTTTTAAATTTCGCGAATAAAGGAACGAGTATATACAATTAAAAGTAATAGACTGACGGATGCGATCATACCAACTCACATGCACCGGATCCCATCAGAACTCCGAAGTTAAGCGAGTTTGGGCGAGAGTAGTACTAGGATGGGTGACCTCCTGGGAAGTCCTCGTGTTGCATCCCCCCCCCCCCCTTTTTATTATTTTTATAGTTTTTTTTTGTTTTTTTTGTAATCCGAGAGATCGTCTTTGTTTAATATTCCTTGGGAAATGAAAGAAACGGACAGATAAAAGACGATTAAATATATTTTTTAAATTTCGAGAGAACATCGTAAAAAATATTTTTAAATTTCGCGAATAAAGGAACGAGTATATACAATTAAAAGTAATAGACTGACGGATGCGATCATACCAACTCACATGCACCGGATCCCATCAGAACCCCGAAGTTAAGCGAGTTTGGGCGAGAGTAGTACTAGGATGGGTGACCTCCTGGGAAGTCCTCGTGTTGCATCCCCCCCCCTTGTTTATTATTTTTATAGTTTTTTTTTGTTTTTTTTGTAATCCGAGAGATCGTCTTTGTTTAATATTCCTTGGGAAATGAAAGAAACGGACAGATAAAAGACGATTAAATATATTTTTTAAATTTCGAGAGAACATCGTAAAAAATATTTTTAAATTTCGCGAATAAAGGAACGAGTATATACAATTAAAAGTAATAGACTGACGGATGCGATCATACCAACTCACATGCACCGGATCCCATCAGAACTCCGAAGTTAAGCGAGTTTGGGCGAGAGTAGTACTAGGATGGGTGACCTCCTGGGAAGTCCTCGTGTTGCATCCCCCCCCCCTTTTTTTTATTATTTTTATAGTTTTTTTTGTTTTTTTTGTAATCCGAGAGATCGTCTTGTTTAATATTCCTTTGGAAATGAAAGAAACGGACAGATAAAAGACGATTAAATATATTTTTTAAATTTCGAGAGAACATCGTAAAAAATATTTTTAAATTTCGCGAATAAAGGAACGAGTATATACAATTAAAAGTAATAGACTGACGGATGCGATCATACCAACTCACATGCACCGGATCCCATCAGAACTCCGAAGTTAAGCGAGTTTGGGCGAGAGTAGTACTAGGATGGGTGACCTCCTGGGAAGTCCTCGTGTTGCATCCCCCCCCCCCCCTTTTTTTTTATTATTTTTATAGTTTTTTTTTGTTTTTTTTGTAATCAGAGAGATCGTCTTGTTTAATATTCCTTGGGAAATGAAAGAAACGGACAGATAAAAGACGATTAAATATATTTTTTAAATTTCGAGAGAACATCGTAAAAAATATTTTTAAATTTCGCGAATAAAGGAACGAGTATATACAATTAAAAGTAATAGACTGACGGATGCGATCATACCAACTCACATGCACCGGATCCCATCAGAACTCTGAAGTTAAGCGAGTTTGGGCGAGAGTAGTACTAGGATGGGTGACCTCCTGGTAAGTCTTCGTGTTGCATCCCCCCCCCCCCTTTTTTTTAATTATTTTATAGTTTTTTTTTTGTTTTTTTTGTAATCAGAGAGATCGTCTTGTTTAATATTCCTTGGGAAATGAAAGAAACGGACAGATAAAAGACGATTAAATATATTTTTTAAATTTCGAGAGAACATCGTAAAAAATATTTTTAAATTTCGCGAATAAAGGAACAAGTATATACAATTAAAAGTAATAGACTGACGGATGCGATCATACCAACTCACATGCACCGGATCCCATCAGAACTCCGAAGTTAAGCGAGTTCGGGCGAGAGTAGTACTAGGATGGGTGACCTCCTGGGAAGTCCTCGTGTTGCATCCCCCCCCCCTTTTTTATTATTTTTATAGTTTTTTTTGTAATCCGAGAGATCGTCTTGTTTAATATTCCTTGGGAAATGAAAGAAACGGATAGATAAAAGACGATTAAATATATTTTTTAAATTTCGATAGAACGTCGTAAAAAATATTTTTAAATTTCGCGAATAAAGGAACGAGTATATACAATTAAAAGTAATAGACTGACGGATGCGATCATACCAACTCACATGCACCGGATCCCATCAGAACTCCGAAGTTAAGCGAGTTTGGGCGAGAGTAGTACTAGGATGGGTGACCTCCTGGGAAGTCCTCGTGTTGCATCCCCCCCCCTTTTTTTTATTATTTTTATAGTTTTTTTTGTTTTTTTTGTAATCCGAGAGATCGTCTTGTTTAATATTCCTTTGGAAATGAAAGAAACGGACAGATAAAAGACGATTAAATATATTTTTTAAATTTCGAGAGAACATCGTAAAAAATATTTTTAAATTTCGCGAATAAAGGAACGAGTATATACAATTAAAAGTAATAGACTGACGGATGCGATCATACCAACTCACATGCACCGGATCCCATCAGAACTCCGAAGTTAAGCGAGTTTGGGCGAGAGTAGTACTAGGATGGGTGACCTCCTGGGAAGTCCTCGTGTTGCATCCCCCCCCCCCCCTTTTTTTTTATTATTTTTATAGTTTTTTTTTGTTTTTTTTGTAATCAGAGAGATCGTCTTGTTTAATATTCCTTGGGAAATGAAAGAAACGGACAGATAAAAGACGATTAAATATATTTTTTAAATTTCGAGAGAACATCGTAAAAAATATTTTTAAATTTCGCGAATAAAGGAACGAGTATATACAATTAAAAGTAATAGACTGACGGATGCGATCATACCAACTCACATGCACCGGATCCCATCAGAACTCTGAAGTTAAGCGAGTTTGGGCGAGAGTAGTACTAGGATGGGTGACCTCCTGGTAAGTCTTCGTGTTGCATCCCCCCCCCCCCTTTTTTTTAATTATTTTATAGTTTTTTTTTTGTTTTTTTTGTAATCAGAGAGATCGTCTTGTTTAATATTCCTTGGGAAATGAAAGAAACGGACAGATAAAAGACGATTAAATATATTTTTTAAATTTCGAGAGAACATCGTAAAAAATATTTTTAAATTTCGCGAATAAAGGAACAAGTATATACAATTAAAAGTAATAGACTGACGGATGCGATCATACCAACTCACATGCACCGGATCCCATCAGAACTCCGAAGTTAAGCGAGTTCGGGCGAGAGTAGTACTAGGATGGGTGACCTCCTGGGAAGTCCTCGTGTTGCATCCCCCCCCCCTTTTTTATTATTTTTATAGTTTTTTTTGTAATCCGAGAGATCGTCTTGTTTAATATTCCTTGGGAAATGAAAGAAACGGATAGATAAAAGACGATTAAATATATTTTTTAAATTTCGATAGAACGTCGTAAAAAATATTTTAAAATTTTGCGAATAAAGGAACGAGTATATACAATTAAAAGTAATAGACTGACGGATGCAATCATACCAACTCACATGCACCGGATTCCATCAGAACTCCGAAGTTAAGCGAGTTTGGGCGAGAGTAGTACTAGGATGGGTGACCTCGTGGGAAGTCCTCGTGTTGCATCACCCCCCCCCCCCTTTTTATTTTTTTTATTTTTATTTTGGTAATCCGAGAGATCGTCTTGTTTAACATTCCTTGAGAAATGAAAGAAACGGATAGATAAAGGCGATCTACTTCTTCTCTTGCAAAACTTGTTTATTTATGTTCTTTGATTCTTTGTTTTATTCAGAAACCTATGAGCGTGCAAAAATCACTTAGGCATCGTTTCCATAACATACGATACACCATTCTCTTAAACATCGGTTTTGTCGAGCCAAGTTCCACGAATGGGCTCATAAGATTAAGTAGTTTGTGGTGATGATAACTTGACTCTCAAGTTGTCCAAGTTCTCAACCTACCTGACTTCCCTAAATTTGATAGAGAAACATCCTTTGCACTTTGAGCGTAGCTTTCAGTACAAAACAATTGAATTCTACAACTCCTGTTTAACGATTTCGTCCAAAGAATTAAGTTACAACAATTGAATCAAACGACGGCTACGATACAACATGAACAATGCATTCATGGCACAACCATCACAGCAATTACCCCAAAGAAGCAACTCCAAGAATTGTGCTTCTTTGTACACTTACTGAGGATGCTGATTGAAACATCACCAATGCTACTGCTTTTCTCTAACTCGGTGTATTATTACAGTCCGTGGACTCCGCACTTTTTGCGGGGCAGACAGAAGAATATTGACAGAACCTGCATTTCCATCGCTCATCCTCAGGAGTGTAACTTGCTTCTCGCTCTCCTAACCAGAACTCAAGACAACCCTGTATTTGATTCTTGACCCAATCAGAGTCGTATGCAAACTCATCTTCACCAAGTAACGAATGATCTTTCTGTAACTCATATCTGACTCAAAAATAGTCATATCAGTATCTTCCCAAAAGTTATTGTGACCAAGCAAATGTAAAAGATCTCCCGTATAAATTTTATACTCACCTCAATAGCAGCTGGTCATGTGCAGAGGGCAGCATGCTACATGTGTTTCTATAGTATCTCACTATGTCACCAAGGGTCTGCGCACATGAGAAATTTTTTACCTATACATGCATGCCTTTCAAGTGGTAATTATCTAAAGAATCTATGTCACACAATTTTGTTTATGAACTAATAAACAAAACAAATTACTAAAAAAATTGCATCTTTAATATCAAGTGATTGGTTTTAAAAGCAAGTATAGTGATAACGGGAACATCAAACAATAGAAAACCCCGAAAATCCTGATTTCCTAGACTAAATGTATCTAAGAATTCAATGGAAAGACTTTACCTCTGCCGGGAACCCTGAGTTAGCAGTCATCTCTCTGATTTCTTCAGATAAGATGCCATGAGGATTTAAGGAAAACGAAGTGAAAAATTTCTCTGATGGGAATTTATCGGCAACTAAATCATCCCAAATGTGCTTGTAGCACATTAATTGAAGCCTGCCAAAATAGAGTTTGAGTTCATTTTGGTGCATTTCATCATCAATGGCAACAAAACATCAGCCCAAAACAGAAGCTAATAAAGGTGCATACCTTCCATTTCTTCGTAAAACAGAAGCTAATAAAGGTGCATACCTTCCATTTCTTCGTTGTGGTTCAGCAGGAAGTGTATCTTTCACACGAGTCTTTGTGTCAACTAATATTGGATGTTGGTTGGTTTCCGTAACAGGCATTCGAATCTCATCAATCACACCCACCATCCATACCCCTTCTGCAAAACCTATTCTGATATCATAAGAAAGTATAGCCAATCATTGAAGGAAAGGAGGTTAAGAAGATCCAATGCTCCGATATCATCAATTCTATCAGAGATAAACAGAGAATTGGCTGTAAATATAAAGCAAAAGAAAGAGCATGCCTATCTGACATACTGATATATAAAGGTAAGATGTTTTTCTAAGACTTTCTCAATCATGTTTCATTTTCAGTACTGATGTTTCAGGTATCCAGAGCATTGTCTCATTAGGTCCCAAAAACTACATCTGGATCACCATCAGCAATCACTCGTGTGTATTTCATATTATTTCAATCAAGTACATGACAAGCTGTATATTCAGTTAAAGGGTGCCATCCAGGATTCGTACTTACATCCAACCCATACAAAAACTGCCAAAGAAAGGATCAGATCTGCAAACTTAATCCAGACGTCATTCCTCACAGATGATAACTACTTTATGCAACAATAATGATCCATTTATTAATTGATTATAATGCTAAATAAGCCTGAAGAACGCCTTTATCTAACTCATTATGACAAAATGCCCCACAAAGATGAATTAGGAAATAGAAAGATAAAGCTTGGACCTCACTTGGATTGACAGCATTACAATATCAAGTAGCTCCATTCAGGAGGTTAAAAGCCACCTAAACAATGTATCGGGAGTCCAAGATTGAATCAAGAGGCGCAGATGAATTAACTTACAGTGGTAGCTCACGTGTCAATCCTTCAAACAGTAATTGATTTACACCAGTTATAAAATTCAGAAGCTTCAGAGCCCATCTATCTTCAGTCGACGTGACACGAACTTTAACTCTTTTTACAACCTGCCCACAAATATAAGCAGATTCTAAACGTGCATAGCAAACATGGAGGCCACGGAAAGGTAAGGGAAAGTGCTTTGTACTTTGACAAGAAAGAAAAACGAAAGAGGAATTTTATAAAATCCCGAATTCTAACTTGACTACCAAATTGAAAAATGATTTCAAACTGCTAGGAGTCAGCTAATTCATGCAGGACAAAACCCCAAATAGTAATCATTTTTTGAATGCTTACCTCTTCTTCAAGTTTTGCATGGCGAGCAATACCCGCTTTCATAGCCTTACTCTCTTTTCGCTTGCCAACAAGGAGAACAAACTCCATTTGTTTTTCACACCATTCCTATAATTGACATGTAATGAGAACAAATCTAGCTCAAATATCTTTTGACTCGTTAACATGGATGGACAGAAAACTCGAATTAAACCCTCTCACAGAGTAATAATAGCGTTAAGATTACTGAAGTTGTTTATTCATAGTTACTACTACACCCCGCACACATTACCAATACTATCTGGAATAAACGACTATACATGGAAATTGGAAGCATTCACAAACTCACACCGGAGAAACAGAGATACTCAATTGGATTCCACCTAATCTTCGATTTTCCAACCGAAGATTATTCAATTTTCAAATTGGAAATGATAACAAAATGCTCTTGTGAATCAAATTTTTTTTGCATTAGATTCATACGCCATTGATGTGTCATTGAGAAAAGCAGTAAAATTCAAACCAATCTACTGCACAAAATCATTGTCATCTCATCGCCATACAATTCAAGAATCAATTGATCTCAAACATTCAACGTAATCATCCACACCCATTACCAAAAGTCCCATCTGATTCAAAATCAAACATTAAAGATTCAAATTTGACAAATAAAAACCTAGACCCATTTCGCAAAAACTCCTAAAAAAAGAATCCGAAAGCCAAGAAACTCCATACCGTGGCAGTAATGTCGGTGACATATAACCCCTTCTTCCTAAACCGGTGCAAAAACGAGTCAGCCACCCGAGTCTTCTTCTGGGCACTCTTCAACCCACCCGAATCCTCAATATCGGGTTCGGAACAACCCGATAGCCTCCTCTTCGACAAAGCGGTGATCGACTGAATAGACCTGACGTTGCTGTGGAACGAAAGCGTTGAGGACCGAATTGCAGGGATGGCAGAGAAGGAAGCGCGAGCGGAAACAATTGCAGCTTCGAGTAGAGCCATCTCTTCCTCGCTCACAATCTCGATTGGGATTTCTGGCACGATTGCATCGTTCCCCTCGTTGTTGTGGTTGAAAGGTGAGTCGGACATTGACTCGAACGGTGACTCGGTCATTTCGGACGAGTCTGGGGAAATGTGACCGTTAGGAGCGCCACGCTTATGGGGCAAGTAATCGTTGCGTATAAGATTTACCAAAAGTTGCTTTTTTTTCAAAAGAAAACTTGTGAAGAAAGATGGGAGCACAATGGACTGGGCCTGGTCTCACTTCTGAGGTTTAGGCTTCCAAGTTTTGGTTCCTTGAAAGTGATGGGTTAAGCCTCAAAATGTGTTAGTAATAAATTAATAACGTAGTTTAAATTTGTTTTTGGCGAGAATTGAACTTTAAACCTTTCACTTACAATATGTGATTTTGGATTAAGCATGACCCTCAATTAAGAGATACTTTTAAGGGAAAACTTGAAATAAGTCCAATTTTATAGCCCAACATTAGGATTAGTCCAATTTTTAGTTATTTTTTACTTAGCTCCAATGACTAGGATTTCATGTCAGTAATTTTTCTGAGTAGGTTGATTTTTTTGCATTGTTATTACTATTTTATCCTCCTATAGCTTTTGCACGTTCAGTTATTCCATAAAAAACAATGCTTTTTGTACTGGGTTGTAGCACTTTAATATAGACACAATATTCGCATCATACTTCTTGCAAACACCATCAATGATCAAGTTCTCGTGGTACGCTTTGAACAACCTCCCGAATGGTGTACGATTCATTAACTCAAGATGCGCATTTGTCACATTAAGTCTCATTTCTTCAATAACACGACGAAATTTCAAAAGGTCAGACCCGTACTCGAGGCTTATCTTTTTTTTTTTCTTTTTTTTTTCTCTTCATGCAAAACATCTTCGGCTGCAAGTAATACAAAGTTTGTTATAAGCATGATTATTCCAAGCCAAACCACATATCATATTTATATAAGTAATGTTAAAAAGAGACTAATTTAACAATATAAACTAATTATCCTAAAAGTAACTCTACAAGATAAACGACGTATCAATTCACCACCATATTTATCATTGTTAGAAGAGTTTAAATTTTGAGATTTGTGTCTACCCACTACACAGATCTCAAAATTTAAACTCATTTAAAGGGTGGTAGACATCACCATCACTTGATGAGCAAAAATATTCCCTAATTAAGTGAGATACTATCATCAGAGGTGGATGCATGTATGGACCCAAGTGGTCTCAGAGCCTAGTGGTCCCAAAACCATCCAGAAGTCTGAATAAGTGCTTGTGAGAACCTCTGAAAGACCACCCAATGGTCTAGACAGGTGCTGGAAAAGAGAAGACCACCATGATTGTGCTGATGTTGTGCAACATAAGCTTTGAACCAAGAAGAAAGACCACCACCATAACTCTGTTGTTCTTAGACCTTGATTCCAACGAAGAATAAAGACTTTCTCTCTTCATTTCCCACGTGACCAACTCCCCATTTTTCTTTTTCTTTTTTTTAATTGTTTTCCAATCAATTGTGTCATCTAACATTTTAATTAATGAAGGGATGAAAATTACTCAACCAATGCTTTTATACCATATATTTGACGCCATTAATTCTTTTAAAAGTAGTAATATATTCACACTATCTCTGAAATATATTTCGTAAAGTACTATGAACTCATAATCATTTGAACTTTCATTATTAAAGAAAATTATGATATTTTTAATGTTATATGTTTAATAATAAACCTAATTAAAGTAATAAACTCAAATTCTCAGTACAAATATGGATTTTTAATTGTAAATATGCACTTATTTATATATACATAAAAAATTTACTTAAATCCATCTAGAACCCCCATCCTGCTGCCCGATTAGTGCTTAGTGTACCTTAACTATGATCATCTGATGTTAGAATCTTGGATCCACCACTAGATATAACCAATACATTTGTTCTTGAACTCTCATATTAATTTATGAAGTCATTAATTTTAATAATGTGTTGTCTCATTGGTCCTTTTCACTAACATTGTCTATTTTTTCATTAAATCTATAAAAAAATCTAGAAATATAAGAGAGTTCAATGTCGAAAATTAAACTCATAATAAAGTTTAAGGGTTTGTTACATTTAAGCCGATTTATGGAGTCAAATATGAGTTGGCGAAAGAACGGAAAACAAAAATATTATTCCTACCATCTATTTGTATCACCTTTCTAACAAATAGCAAGTGATCTTTTACTATAGTAGTAGAAATGAGTTGAATTCTTGCATAATAGTGTGAATTCGAATTCCGTTGATGACTAATTTAATATTTAATTTTTCTAACAAATATGAGACCCATATGTAAAATGAAAAAGTTACTGCAAGTTTAAAACGAGATAAAAACAAAGAATCTGAATTGTTTCTGAACAGGAGGAATAGATCGTAGGCAGGTTGGTTTACTCAGGCTGCGTCAAGTGGTAACTCTGTCTGTCGCACTCTCACGCTGTGTGCGAATATTTCTCTTCCAAACCCCAACTGTGTCTAAACAATAAACCGCCAGCAAACCACAAACTCTGCATGGCCGACGCGTGTCCCTCACTCTCTCCCCCTCCTCTATAAACCCCACACTTCACCCTAAAGTTTAGTTCACAGAAATCATCACAGAGAAAGCAAAAAAGAAGAAAAAATGGGAAACAAAGTGATGAGGCTTGTGGTTTTGATGCTGGTGATGTGCTACGGAGTTTCAATGACGGTGGGGTACACTGGTGACCAGGATGAGGGTTGGAGGACAGGGACGACGGAGGAGAAAGAAGATTGGAGGGAGGAGCAGGAAAGCGGTGGGAGGAGGAGGTGGCCGGAGGAGAAGGAGGAGGAGCAATATCCGGAATGGGGAGGGGTAGAATCGAGAGAAGAGAGGTTTTTGCTGCCAGAAGCAAAGCGTGTAGTGAAAACTGCAGCAGGAGAGATGAGAGTGGTGATGAGTGCGCTTGGTAGGGCTGTATATAAGCCCATGCATATTGGGTTTATTACCATGGAGCCTAAGTCCCTCTTTATTCCTCAGTATCTCGACTCCAATCTCATCCTCTTCGTCCGCAGAGGTAATCGTATTACCAATCGACTAATTAAGAGAATTTGTTTTCTTAATTTTGCCTTTAATTTTTGAATTGAAATGTCAATGCTTTGCAATGATCCATGTATGCAAATTCGCACGCTTCAAGGTGGTGAGTGGACCCATAAATCTTTAAGTCTGATCTCCATACCGACGGAAGTTTGATTATCATATCCACACGTATAATTTTAATTATCATATCTACACTGATACGTGGTGTTACAAAATTCATGTATTCTGATTTTCAGTCTCTAATGAGTTGCTTAATTTCCTTGCTTGTTTGATTTTACTTTTATAATTGAACATGCATGCAATTGTACGACGCGGGACTTGGTGAGTGAGTGATACCCTTTAAAGGGTATAGTGGATAATGGAATCTTAATTTTTAATATATTTCTTAATTATTTGCTTTTATTTTCTTTTTTGTGTGGATATTTGCATTTATTTTTGTGATTTAAATATGAGTAATGCTATTCATACCATATTTTTATACCATCTTAGGTGGTATTTGATGTGAACAGCACATTATTTGAAAAATTTGCAAAATCCAAGAAAATGAAGGAAGAATATTGTGGTTGTCCACGTCAGACCACACTTAAGGTGGTATAGGAATATGGTATAAAAACATGGTATGAATAGCATTACTCTTTAAATATTATGCATGCAATTATGGAAAGTAGGACTTCCAATTTTTTTAGTGAACAATTCCCTTTGATGGGTTGCTTTTGAATTAGATACTCTTGATTTGTGGAAATGAATTATAATTGTTTGGTTGCAGGAGAAGTAAAGGTGGGGTTGATCTACAAAGATGAATTGGGAGAGAGGAGATTGAAGGCAGGGGATGTGTATATAATTCCAGCTGGGTCTCCATTTTACTTGGTGAATACTGGGGAGGGCCAGAGGGTTCACATCATTTGCAGCATCGACATTTCTGAGAGTTTGGGAATGGGTTTGCAGGTACACAACAAATAAAAAATATCATTCCTTAAATTAATCATAAAAACTTCTAATTAGGGTTTATGATCATTGAAATTTTCAGCATCTGTAAAGTAATTTGGGTGTTTTGGAAAATAATGCAGTCTTTCTTCATTGGCGGAGGAAGCAACCCACAATCTATTATTGCTGGATTTGACCGTGAAGTACTAGCAAATGCCTTCAATGTAAGTACATCGCAGCTTTATTATGATCAGTTCTTAAATTTAAAATTGCTACATATTATTTATCATCATATTATTATGAGTAAGAATCTGTTCAAATTGATATATGAAATCCACAAATATGTGACACCAACCCTATAAATTTTCTTGTCAAAACTAAGCACGTGACATGCGTGAAATAGTGTGGTTGGTATCCCGGATTTATCCATTAAAGGGGACTCATGCACTTTTTCACGTGCTTTTGACAGAAAATCTAAAGAAGTGTGAGGACCAATGCTCCACGTTTTGTCGAACTCGGATATTAATTTGAATGGATTTTTATATTGCAATGGGGTGTTCTCCAATTTTCTGTATAATTAACAATAATCCTAGAACACACCAAATTTTGTATCAAATTTTCTCATGTTAGAGGTACATGAGTTCATTTTTGAGAAGGACTTGCATGAATTGTGACCCGAGGTGGCATCATCCCTATCATGCAAGCGTTTTCTACCGCATCATCTCGAAAGTCTGAGTCTTTGATTACATCAATTGGTAAACAATTTAGTAAACGAATTTGGTGAGTGTTGCAGTACCTTGCGATGTACTAAACGCCATCATATGCTGTAATTAGTGTAATCAGAAATTAAAGAAACAAATGTGTGTCCAATATTGCAGGTCACGTCATCAGAACTAAGCGAAATGTTCACAAGTCAACAACAAGGTCCGATTGTCTTTGTGCCCGAATCTCATTCGCCAAGCGTCTGGTCGAAATTCCTCCGGCTGAAACAGCAAGACAGACTTCAAGAAATGAAGAGTATGTTTGACATCCAACAAGAAGATCATCACCAAGGCAAATCAGAAACATGGTCGTGGAGGAAGCTCTTGAACTCGGTGTTTGGCGCTGATTCGAACGAAAACAAGAGGCGAGATGACTACGACAAGAAGAAGCGAGGTGACTATGACAAGGGCAAGGGAAGAGGAAAGTCACCGGACTCTTACAATCTCTACGACAAAAAACCCGACTTCAGAAACAACTACGGATGGAGCATGCAGCTCGATCATTCTGATTACTCACCTTTGGAACACTCTGGAATTGGCGTTTACCTTGTCAACCTCACCGCCGGTTCAATGATGGCACCACATGTGAATCCCAGAGCGACAGAATACGGCATAGTGTTGAGAGGCTCCGGAACGCTACAGATTGTGTTCCCAAATGGGACACAAGCCATAAATGCCAAGATACAAGAAGGTGATGTGTTTTGGGTGCCGAGGTACTTCGCATTCTGTCAAATCGCGTCAAGAACCGGGCCACTTGAGTTCTTCGGATTCACAACTTCAGCGCGGAAGAACAGGCCTCAGTTTTTGGTCGGTGCAGCATCCGTTCTTCAGGAGCTCAAAGGACCCGAGCTTGCAGCTGCTTTCAGCGTGAGCGAGGACCGGTTGAGAAAGTTTATTGATGCTCAGCGTGAGGCAGTGATCTTGCCTACGGCACAAGCAGCACCTCCGTACAAGGAAGAGAGGAAGCCACCGAAGGAGGAGGAGGAAGAGAGGAAGCAGCAGCCGCCGGAGGAGGGAGAGAGAAGAGAGGGCGAGAGAAGGGAGGATGCGGGAAGGGGCGAGGGAAGAAGGAAGGATGACAGAGGGGATAAGGGTAGGTTTCAGAGGGTGCCGGAGGTGATCAAGAGTATTGGGAATGACATGGTTATGGGATTTGATTGAGAGTCTCTGTGGTGAATAAAGAGTCTGGCTTTGTGGAGTTTTTATTTCTCAAGGTTATTTAGGAGCTTTTTGTTCATGTTTTTAGCTTTTGTACTTGGTCTTGTCTTTCTTCTTTTGGTTAAATTTTGTGGTTATGTTACGTTTGTGAATGAGTTGCTCGCCAATAAGAAAAGTACTACCTTCTGTTTTTGTCTGGTGACTGTCGGAATTGCTTGTTTTACAGTTAGTGCGATCTCAACCATCTTCTTGTTGGGCACAGAAACTCAACGGATGGAGTGTGAAATGAACGGAGTGAGACCCTCAAGAACCAATACTCCTATTGGTCTTGGTCTATACTGTTCTCAAAACCCTCTTCAAACGGAAGTTAAGATATGTTATTGGTGCTTCCTCGAGACTTTTCATAGATTGTGCCACCTCATACTTTGGCACAACATTTTATAATGTTGATAAATTGACGTTAAACTGTGAGGTGAGAGAGTCTATGAAGTGTTTCACTTTTAAGAGAGTTTTCTTAGCATTTCTCACAGAAGTTTGATTACTGTTGAGAATGAACTTTTAATTGATAAGATGAGAGATTTTGCATGGATTTATAAGCAACTTGAGTTACTTCTCATATTATCAATCATTTTTATGTGGAATTTCTTTCTTCATAGAATCTGAGCAGATTGTTCCAGCTCACAGTTTGTATTGTACACGTGTAGACTTAAAAATTTGCAACATGTGAGGCGGAGAATTCCCAATGATGGTAAGAAAGCCTTGCATGAGTTTATAAGTAAGTTATGCTACTCTTCATATCATTAATTGTTTTACGGTGAAACTTCAGTTTTTTTTTTATGTATAATTGAATATAGTATATGGTACTTAGTACTACCGTCAACAAATGGAATATATGACCCAAACCATTCCGCAGATGGATATATTTTTTTTTGGGTCAATTCGAATGGAATATATTTAGCGAATGGAAGTGACACACTACAGTGAACAACATCATGGAGTCTCTGTGGGCGAGGGAATAAGCCTCATGCCTACCATATCAACAGTTTACAAACAAATAGATGGACAATAAAACGAGGTTTGAAATTGCAACGAATTTATAAGTTTATTACGACATTACTATGTTTAAAAGGCATGAGTTTGGTATATGATCCAGAGTTGAAGTGGTAAAATAGTAAATATTTTACATTTGGGTGAGAGAGTTAGCCCTTAACTTGCTACGTCATCATTTAACGGCAAAATTGATTGAAAATATACGAAAGTATGATATTACATTGTATTTCAAATGGTTGTGTAATATTGCAATGTTTAAAAGATAAGGTATGAATTTTTCTATATAAAAAATTCAAAACAAAATATTGATGTGATTTAATCGTAACCGTTTAAATAAGATAATAGAGAAAGGAAAAGAGAATTCTACCTTTTTTTTTACAAACGATATTATTTATGCTAAAAGTTGAGGCATATGTTTAACTTCATACTGAATTAGTAATAATGTGATTCTAATTTACCTTACACATGGCTCAGAGACAGTGCCGGCACCTCTCACTTACAAAGTTTGCATGGTTCTGGCACCGTCTCTGAGCCACGTGCAAGGCATGCTTTTCCTTTTGGCCAGGTGCAAAGCGAAAACGTTAGGTATATTTATAGTACGAAACTGAAGTTGGGGATAACTTGCAGTGCTTCGTCCGTCAATCTAATTTTCCCGGAAAATTTTGAAATTTTCTCAGCAGACATGAAAACCCACTCTGCTTCTCTAGTTTTAATCTCAGTTCTTCTCTTTCTTCTTCCAATCCTGACAACCCATACCCAAGCCGAGGTTATAACCCTAACCGCCGACACCTTCTCAGACAAGGTAACAACTCCAAAACCCATTCAAATTCTTCATTTTTTCGCATTCGCTTTCACAGATCGAATCTGTTGAATAAGCTCATGAGTTATGGCTATGATATTACCGCTCAGATTCTTCGCCCAATATCCGGGCAGATTGGGTAGGGCTGTGTTGTGATTATGATGTTTGATGCAGATCCTGTTTTGCAATTTCTACACACAGGCACATTTAATTAGGGTTTTTAACCCTAACCCAGATCCCATTTTCCCTTACTAGCTTATCAATCCCTTGTGATCTTATCAATGCTAATGCCTAATTAGTTTCACCCTTCTTGTCAATTTTGTTTTAATTTAGTATTGGTGCCAGAATTAAATGGCGATTGAGTCTACGAAATTGGACTGGAAGTTAAAGTGAAAAACGTGGGTTTTATAAGAAATGTATGATTCCAGGAAAACAAGAGGCTAATTAAGTAGGAAGTAATTTGGAAAGAGAAATGTATATCTCAAGCTAGAGCTAATGGGAAATGTATTTCCCCTTTATCACCTTGCTGATTGTTTATTTGCGTGTGCGTTTTCTTAGGTGAAGGAGAGAGACACGGCATGGTTTGTGAAATTCTGTGTACCGTGGTGTAAACATTGGTAAGTTTTCCCTACCTCTGCCAAGTTTATGATTAGAAAAGATTATGAAAGATTGGTATTCTTACTAGTAATAGCAACACTTGCTTTCAGTAAGAACATGGGTACGTTGTGGGAGGACCTTGGGAAGACAATTGAAGGCGAAGACGAAATAGAGGTTGGGGAAGTTGATTGCAGTACGAGTAAACCAGTATGTTCGAAAGTTGACATTCATTCATATCCTACATTTAAAGTATTCTATGATGGTGAAGAAGTCGCAAAATATCAAGGTATGATTCAAATTTCATTTCTGCTATATCAGTTGTGTTTCCATCCATTGTCATCTTTGTGCTGCATAATAACTTTTCTATTTGATCTACTTATGCTTACTAACAGCACTTATGCTATCACATTATAATCTTATCAAATGTGCTTCCAATTTATATGAAATTCCTGTTGAAGGGCCTTGTCTAGAAAATAGATTTCAAGTGCAAGCTCCTTGTGGGCGTGGGCTTGGGCACGTATTTACGTGATTCACCATACCCTGATGTGCTTGTTAGTAATAACTTCCAGGATGAAGAAAGTGTTCTATCTATTTATTTTCAATTCAGATACCTAGCACTTCCATATTCATTTTAGTCCAATACTGGGAAATCATTATAATTTATTTTGGGCATATAAATTGGCCATCATGTCCGCTATTTTGTAGTTTCATTCATTCTAATATTATTCTCATAGTTGAAATGCCCTAAGTATAATAACAACACTGGAAATCCATTACAAATGAGAAGTCCTTACATTTGGCTACGTCAACATTAAAAGAGGCAATATATTATTATTGTGGATGGTGGTAAATACTGCACCATACCTTATCATACCCCAATGTTGAAAAAATGTGTGCATGTTTTTATATTATTTTCTTTTGCCCCCTTTTATTTTTTGCTGGAGGAGGAAATGTGAGATATAAATTGCGACAATGTTTGAGTGGTGCTGTGTGTACCTGTGAAAGATTTGGCTGCTTGGTTTAGTTTAGCAGTGATAGAGAGAATGTTTGTAGTGGTGATTGATCCTTGGCTTATTTGGTATGTACATACTTATATTGGCTGGCCTTCTTTAGTATAAACATGGTGACATTAGTTCTGTTAACTGTTACATTGGTGGCCATGGTTACAAAAACAATGCATATTACTTCCGTGGCAATGGGTACATCGCCACCGTGGCGTCTCGTTCCAATGATACAATGTCATGTGTAAGCAAGGTTCTAAAATACGCTAGGCACTAGTCGGGCGGCGGGCTGGGGCCTAGAGCCTAAGCGGACTAGGCGAATTTAAGTAAATCTATTGTATTTCGTGTAAATAAGTATCTGTTTATACTTAAAAATATATATAATTTCATCATAAACTAGAAAATAGAATGACATATATATATATATATATATATATATATATATATATATATATATATTATGAAGTATTGGAACATAATGAAAACACGGGGAGTAAACATATGATGTGTGTTTATTTAAGTGTTCAATAAGTCTCTTACAATTTATTGAAAACAATAAAATGCAAAAGGAAAATTATATATTTTCTATCTAAGTGAGTCGCAACCTAGGCAGGTGACCAGACGGGTCTAGGCAGGGATTTTTAGAACAGTGTGTGTAAGTTTATCTCCACCTGGGATGGCACGATGGCAGGGAACTAGTGCCAGTTTGATCTGATATTAGTCCAAGTAACTGTTTCATCTGCTGATATTAGTTCAAGTGCAGCCTACTGAAAGGCCGAGTGTTTATTTTCTTGTTCCAATAACGTATTAGACTTTCTATAGTGTAGTATCTCACTCAGTTATTGTTTCTTGTGCAAATGAACAGGGCCGAGGGATGTTGACTCGCTTAAAAACTTTGTCTTAGAAGAAGCCGAAAAGGCAGCAGCAAAGGCACAGCTTGACAATGATAAAGAGTTGTAGTAAACTGTCGGGTACACCTTGCTCCGGCTGATTGTGAAATCTAAATCTTTTGAACTCGTGGATTGCTTGCAAAGAATGATTTGGAAAATATTAATCTTAGTGCTCCTCAGGAATCAATCTGTATGTAACAATTGAATGTCTTTACCTGCTGCAGATGTGACTTGCGTGTTGAACCCGCATTAGCAAACATTGTGATTGTGACAGACTCCCAGTATATGCTTTTATGGACACCAGCCTAGCTTCAGCAGTTGGGTTCGGGCACAACACCTTCTGACTTAGGGTCGCGACTCCAGTGCGGCAAATACTAACCACAACTGCTACATGGGCAAGATCATATGTGGTTTGGATGTTCGTTAGGTTGGTGGAAGTGTCCGTCTAAGTTATTCTTGATTTAAATTGATCGCGATTCACGAATAGTTCATGTTTAGATTTATAACTTGTTTCGAACATTCGAGGTTGGAGGTTTATTATCAAATTCGTATCATATTTCTAACTGTCATTCTGCCTAACTGCTGATGCTCAACATAATGATTTCTAACTGTCATTCAATTAAGTCACCAATACGAGCTTAAACGTTAACTCGTTCAACCAGTCATTGTCGGCGGAATAAAGGGCCAACGTACACGTACTGATGCGGCCCGGCTAACCGGAAAGTTTGGCCGGAACTGAAAGCAAAACCAGCACCATCAGATTGCCACTATACAAAACCAAGAGCAATAAACAACTTTGATTAAAGTTTACGATATACAACTTGATCCACCTCAAACCAGATGCGCACAACTTGTTCAAAAACAAACTTGGGGCACAATAAGAAACCATGTACTGCAAAGTTTCAAGTGTTCCGAATTATATAGTATACTCCCAGAGCACCATTAAAAATCCACGACGCCTAAAAGGCCCGACGCCTTTTAGTCGTCAAATATTGGTTTTCCATCAAACACCCGACGCCTAAAAGGCCCGAATTATCTCAACTCCCAGAGCACCATTAAAAATCCACGAGTACAGAGGCTTCACAAGGACTCCATATATATCAAAGTTGATGGATTTAAGACAAACAGAGACGAAAACATATATTTAACACACAAGCAGAAGGAAATCTGACGAAAAAACCTAAGAAAAAAGCAATTAACATATAAATTTAAGGCAAAAGGATACTAAAGAGACAAAACACAGAAGTTGCAAACATTAATACGAAATTGGCCAATAACCAACTACACGACTCATCTCGATGTATAATCCAGCCAAAAACCATAACAAATAGCATACAACACAGCTTGCCGAGCAACCCGAATCACTTCTTGCGGCTCAGCTCCTCCAACATCCTTGCAAGCAAGTTTAGGAGGGCTACGATGTAGAACTCATAAAACCTGTCCAAATTAACTAAAGAGTATAGCGCAAAAATGGAAAATAAGCGACTTTAGACAAAACTAATCCAGTTAAGGCCGGATGATGACACAACACACTTCATTTCTTCTTGGCTGCAGCCTTGGTCACCTTGGCACCAGTTGGCTCCTTCTTCTCCACACTCTTGATCACACCAACAGCAACTGTCTGACGCATGTCTCTCACAGCAAATCGACCAAGTGGTGGGTACTCAGAGAAGGTCTCGACAACCATGGGCTTGGTGGGAATCATCTTAACCATACCAGCGTCTCCATTCTTCAAGAACTTCGGTTCCTTCTCAAGCTCCTTACCAGATCGCCTGTCAATCTTGGTCAAAATCTCAGCAAACTTGACGGCAATGTGGGAGGTGTGACAATCAAGAACTGGAGCATAACCATTTCCAATCTGCCCAGGGTGGTTCATGATGATGACTTGAGAGGTAAAGTTGGCAGCCTCCTTTGCAGGATCATCCTTGGAGTTGGAAGCAACAAAACCACGCTTGAGATCCTTGACAGCAACGTTCTTCACATTGAACCCAACATTGTCACCTGGGAGAGCCTCCTGGAGAGCTTCATGGTGCATCTCAACAGACTTAACTTCAGTGGTCAGACCAGTGGGACCAAAGGTCACAACCATGCCAGGCTTAACAACACCAGTTTCAACTCGTCCCACAGGCACAGTTCCAATGCCACCAATCTTGTACACGTCCTGAAGTGGGAGACGGAGGGGCTTGTCTGAGGGCCTCTTAGGCTCATTGATCAGGTCAAGGGCCTCAAGAAGGGTTGGTCCCTTGTACCAGTCAAGGTTGGTGGACCTCTCAATCATGTTGTCACCCTCAAATCCGGAAATGGGGACAAAGGCAATTTTGTCAGGGTTGTACCCAACCTTCTTGAGGTAGGATGAAACTTCCTTAACAATTTCATCGTACCTTGCTTTTGAGTACTTGGGAGTGGTGGCATCCATCTGCAAAAATAAGAAATAATGAAACATGAGTTAGAACTGTCAACAAATATGTACAATCATTACAAATGAAATGCAATAAAATTTCCATATAATGTATAAGGCTCACCTTGTTGCAGCAGCAAATCATCTGCTTGACACCAAGAGTGAAAGCAAGCAAAGCATGCTCACGAGTCTGACCATCCTTGGAAATACCGGCTTCAAAACCACCAGTGGTGGAGTCAATAATGAGGACAGCACAATCAGCCTGGGAGGTACCAGTAATCATGTTCTTAATGAAATCACGATGTCCGGGAGCATCAATAACGGTGCAGTAGTACTTGGTGGTCTCAAACTTCCACAAGGCAATATCAATGGTAATACCGCGCTCACGCTCGGCCTTGAGCTTGTCCAACACCCAGGCATACTTGAATGACCTCTTGTTCATCTCAGCAGCTTCCTTCTCGAACCTCTCAATGACACGCTTGTCAATTCCTCCAAGTTTGTAGATCAAGTGACCAGTGGTGGTCGACTTCCCAGAGTCGACATGTCCAATGACCACAATGTTGATGTGAAACTTTTCCTTACCCATGGTGGGATTTCAGCAAATTATCTGAAAGTGCAAAAACAAGAATCATCAAAACACAACAGGCAATTAGCCTGAAATGAATATATGATCGTGACAGCACCACAATTCATCATAAGAAATAATAGCAATTAAATACAAATCAACACTGTAGAGCATTTACAAAAACATAAATTGGAACTCAGTCCCTTAGATGTTCTTAGATATGCGATCATTACCGCAAATCATTACAGGTCTGTAGGAATCATCACAGTTACTTTAATAACTACTAGAGTAACAAATTTTTAAAAAAAATTAATGTAGTTTGTAAACATGCACAACCGAAAAAGGTAGTTGCTACAGTGTTCCCATACAAACAAGAGAAAATTGAACTCAGTCCCTTAGATGTTCTTAGATCTGCGATCATATCCGCAAATCATTACAGGTCTGTAGGAATCATCACTGTTGCAATCAAATTACTGAACCCAAATGCATAATATTATTAAATATTAACAAAATAAACGTTTTAAAAATAAATAACGAAATTACTTTTACGAAAAGATTTAGTTGCACCAATAATCCCCAAATAAACAAGAAAAAATTAGAGGTAAAAATTTATGGAAAGCAACACGATTAATATTGCTTCAAGGGAACGAGTCACATGGAACTGATAAATCCACAAACCAGATAATGAAGCCTAATAAACTTAATTGCAAAACCCAATTCAGATTGGATCTTCATGCATCTGATACAAGAATCCAAAGTGTCTGAATGTAAATTCAAGAACCCAGTTCATAAATCATCCAACATTTTCATCAAAAACGAAAAACCCCTAAAACCCACGAATCCACATGCCATTTCAACAAAAACCCACAGATCTTATCACAAATATTGATCGATAAACAAAGCCCAGACCATCGATTCACTTCAATCAATCAAATGACATTCAAAACGATACGATTTCAAGAACTTCGAAGCCATGAACATTGATGCAGAGAGAAAATCTAAATCTAGAGAGAGAGAGAGATGTGCTAACCTCAAGAAAATGGAGGAGCGAAAGAAGATCTCGCGGCCGACTTTAGACTCAGGAGCGAGATGGAGAGGATGACGAGAGTGAGGAGCTCGGGGATTTAAAGGGGAGCGATTGCTGCATCAGTTTCGTTAGGGTTTCTTTCTGAGCCGTTGGATTTCGGGATTTGATCTAACGGTTGTAATTCTTACTTAGCACTGCGGCTGGCCTGTGAGTCTTGTGATGCCCTAATCTTTTACGCATGATGTCGCTACTTTGGCACGTTCGCATATTCTTTCGCACCAAATTGACCATACTGCCTTTCCATTTCAATTTGTTTATTTACTTTTTAAGCCTCCTTTGCAGTTACAAATTACATTTTGTTTCGTTTATATTATTAGCACCACTTGAGCGGCGGCGGCGGCAGCGGCGGCAGCGGCAGCAGCAGCTTTCAGCAAGGAGCCGTCGGCGGCAACCAAGTAGGCTTCCCTTTTTACTCTATATCTGTTCAGATTCTTTAGATATGAATATATGATACTAAAATGGATTTCTTTCCTAGTTTTTTCCTTTTTCACATTGACCCACCGATTAATGCCGGTTTTGAATTACTAAAAAATATCTTCAAATTCATGGATTGTGCAGAATTCATTGGTACCCGATAAAAAATCGTGGGTTTTGGAAGAAAAGATTGATTAATGCTGTCGCTTTGGATTTGGAGTAATTAAGTGGTGTAAAGTTGGGAGCTTTTAAGTAATATATGCCTGGGTTTTAAGTTTTCAGTAGAAACTTGATAGAATTTTGCAAAAAAATGTGTTCAAATATGCTTATAAATTATAGGGAGGCAGCTACTGATGTTGTTGAGGTCATTTTGCAATGAAGGTTTGAACTTTCGAAGTAGATTTGAACCGGTTTAATCGAAACCCCCTTCATAGGAGGTTTGGTTCTACAATGTTATGGAACTAAAAACTTACATTGATGTACTGACTCTTCTTATTGGGTTTATAGAATATACATTGCTAGAGTAGGGCTGGGATCCATATATACTCGATTGACCATTAATTTTTAGGGCAATGGGAGATTAGAATATGAAATCATATAATCTTCTGTCTGCATCTCCAACATGAATCCTTCGTGGAACTGTATTCGTTTCATATGAATCAATATGTGACAGAATTATGTTAGCTTTTGAGGAGGAACTCTATAAAGAATTATTTAAATTTATCTTTTTTATTTAGGGCATCATAAGAATCAGAAAGTGGCTGGTTGGAGAATTTCTCTGCTATGGTATTCTCTCTCTCTCTCTCTCTCTCTCTCTCTCTCTCTCTCTCTCTCTCTCACACACACAAAAAATTCTATCATCACTCTCATGATTTATCTATCTTATTATTGCAGATATAATTTCCATTGTCTCAATTCCTCTCAAGATTTTAATTTTGGGGGCCTCATGCATATTTCTTTAATTCCTAGGTATCATTGTGGATGCGTTTGTAATTGATATCTTCTTTTCGTATTTCCCTTGTTGGTCTTTTTTGGTGACAAATGGCTTCACCTTGTATTTATGTCCCAGGAAAGTTGATGTGAATGGCGATTCCACACTTGCATTCTGTGAGAGTTTCTTTCCTGTGCCGCATTTCCTTTCCTAACCAGTATCATTATGGTAGAAGCAATTTCAGTAGAAAGAGCAGTTCTCTTGTTTATGCTTCCACCCGCGACCTTGACAGGGACCTCCATTTTCAATCAAAGGTACCTACTTGTGCAGTTAATTTCACTAGTTTAATGTTGATTGTCATTCTGTACTAGAAATATTTCTAATCGAGATGACGCATAGTGAAATTAGAGAAGGATTCTTCATTGTTTGAATTTATTTTGATAAACCCATCAGCATTTACAGAAATCAATACCGAGAAGAACTATAACACCCTCAGCATTGTTTGAAATTACAGAATGATTCTTCATTGTTTGAATTTAGTAGTTTGTGTATAAGTGCCAATATATGATATATATATATATATATATATATATATATATATATATATGCATGTTCACTTAGTGTTGTAAATGTACAAAACTTGTTACAAATCACTCTCCTATCATGACCTACTGTAGTGCCAATAGATTTAATATATGCATCTTCACTTAGTTTGTTTTGGATGCCGTATTTTTCCTCTTCACATTTTAAGGATAGAATATGCAAATGGATGAGATCCTAATATCCATCAATATTATTTCAGGTTGAAACAGTGTTAGACAGTGTAAAATGGGATGACAAAGGTTTAGCGGTGGCCATAGCTCAAAACGTTGACACAGGAGCCATCTTGATGCAAGGCTTTGCTAACAGGGAGGCAGTGGCCACGACAGTTTCCTCACGGAAGGCTACATTCTACAGTCGGTCGCGATCAACCTTGTGGACAAAGGGAGAGACCTCCAATAATTTCATTAATGTCCAAGAAATCTTCCTTGATTGTGATCGAGACTCCGTATGTCATTGGCTAGTTTAGCTAGAACCTACTCGCTAATATTTTTTTTACATCAATTACTTTAACTCAGACCTATTTCTCAGATAATATACCTTGGGAAGCCTGATGGACCTACCTGCCACACAGGGTCAGAGACGTGCTATTACACACCAGTGCTTGATTTGTTGGAACATCGACAGGTTTTCATCATTGAATCAATAAAAATAAAAAAACTCATGCATCAAATTTACAGTATGTTTTGTAAGTAATTCAGATGATTTGTGACAGGACGAAGAACATAAATTAGCTTTGACCACTTTGTACTCATTAGAGTCAACAATTGCCAAGCGAAAAGAAGAATTAGAAGTTCCAGAGAGTGGAAAGCCCTCGTGGACTCGCCGTCTACTATCTGATGAGAAGTTGTTGTGCTCAAAAATCAGGTAAGACGTTCAAAATGTCACATTGCTTGTCAGATTTGAGTCGGAATGATATAATTCTTTTTCACTTTAGTTCTTAACTTCTCAATAACTCGAAAATAGGTAGTAAAAGAATTAGAATAGTAATATGCTTGTTATCATCGGATGCAGACTTTTAGGTGGTTCAAGTTATAGATGTTATCCTCATAGTCGAAAACTATATTAATAAATGAGCTATCTTCTGTATTCACTTGTAAGCCATTGTTCATGGTTTTCTTTCTCATTCCAGGGAAGAGGCGGACGAGCTATGCCGAACACTGGAGGAGAACGAAGATAGGCTGCGTGCTGCTTCGGAGATGGCAGATGTGCTTTATCATGGCATGGCTCTGTTGGCCCGTAAAGGCGTGAAAATGGAAGAGGTTCTGGAAATTCTTCGACGTAGGTTTTCTCAGTCGGGTATCGAGGAAAAGAGAAACCGCAAGTCACAAGCCTAGACACGGGCAGCCCAGTCCGTCAAGTTTAAATGATTCGAACTCGGTTGTGATACAAAGCTCAATCCAATTTATGTGCTACAGCGGAATGTTGGATGCTAGTAGAAGAATTAAAACGTTATTTAAAGTGAGAAAACTCGATGATATTTCTGATAAATAACAAATAGTAGGCCTAGGCAAAAAATATCGAGAACCGAACCTGTACCGAATCCAGTCGGTTCGGTTCTTTTTTTCGGTTCATTAGTATCGGTACAAAATCGGTTTGGTTTGGTACTTAGTCAGTTCAGGTTCGGTTCTATGTTCGGTACCGAATCGTACCAAATTAGTTTTGGGCAAAAAACTAATTTGAGCTTTTTTTTTTATTTACAAAAATTGAAAAATATGTCTTATTCCTTAAACGCCCAAAACCGAACCGAACCGAACCTATAAGGTTCGGTATTAAATTGGTAAAACTATTCATACTGAACAGTACCGAAATTTTACTACGGGTTCGGTTTCGGTACCACCCCAGTATCGAACCGTGCCCAGGCCTAACAAATAGAGTAAATGATAAAAAATACCTCAACTATTGGTGTAACGACACTTTCATACCTGATCTTTTAAAAGTGACAATGTCATATTCCGTTACTTGGCTGTGAATTTTTTTAGTTAAATGCTGACGTGGCTTGATTCGAGACCCACTTTTTATTAAAAAATTAGTAAATTATTATTAAAAACTAATTTTTTTTAATAATATTTTAAAAAATATTAAAATAATAAAAAAAGTAAAATAAAAAAAATAAAAAACTATGTCAGTCGACTCTCTCTCTCTCTCTCTCTCTCTCTCTCTCTCTCTCTCTCTCTTCCCATCTTCCTGCAGAAAGAAGAAGAAAAAGGAAGAAGAGGAAGCAGGAGGAGGAGGAGGAAGAAGAAGGAGGAGGAGGAAGAGGAAGAAGAAAGGAAAAAAAAAAAAAAAAAAACCCAAATCTGGGTTGCTCCGCGCGGACAGAGAAGAAGAGGAAGAAGGAGAAAGAAGGAGGAGGAGGAAGAAGAGGAAGAAGGAGAAAGGAAAAAAAAACCTAAATCTGGGTTCTCCGCGCAGACAGAGAAGAAGGAGAAGAAGAAGGAGGATGAAGAAGAAGAAGAAGAAAGGAGAGCAGGGACGACGCCTTTTTTTTTATTTATTTACTTTTTAATATTTAAAAAAAATATTAAATAATTTTTTTTGTTTTTAATAATTTTTTTAATAGAAAATGGGTCCCAAATCAAGCCACGTCAGCGTTTAACTGAAAAATTGACACCAAACTAACGGAAGGTATGACATTGTCACAAATTTGTAAGATGAGGTATGACATTATGACATTGTCACAAATTTGTAAGATGAGGTATGACATTGTCACTTTTAAAAGATCAGGTATGAAAGTGTCTTGACACCAATAGTTGAGGTAGTTTTTTGTAATTTATCCTAACAAATATTAGCTTCCCAGGGGAATACTCTTTCCAGTTAAGGGATCATCTGAGGCTCCTATTAGATCGACTATGATCCAACGACAAAGATGGCAATACCAGTGCTCAAACCATTTTAGGACTTATTTGGAAGTACTTTTAAAATGACTAAAAGCATTTTTGGTAAAATTAATTTTGAATTCCAAAAGCACTTAAGCTGTTTTTTTTTTAAGAAACATCAGATATATGCTTCTTGCAGGAAGTACTAAAACTGCTTATTCAGGATTACTTAGATTTTTACTAAAAATTGATTTTAAAAATATTTTCATCAAAATCGCTTTCAGTCATTTTAAAAATACTTTTAAATGAGCTCTTATTGTGCTACAAGTTACAAAGGAGTGGGTTGTTAATAGGAGAATTTAAAAACTATTTAAATAAAAAATAAGAAACTTTTTCCGCTGCCGGGATTCGAACCCGGTTGTGATACAAAGCTCAATCCAATTTATGTGCTACAGCAGAATGTTGGATGCTAGTAGAAGAATTAAAAAGTTATTTAAAGTGAGAAAACACGATAATATTTGTGATAAATAATAAATATTAGCTTCCCAGGGGAATACTCTTTCCAGTTAAGGGATCATCTGAGGCTCATATTAGATCAAATATGATCCAACGATGTGTGATTATAATTTTCTTAGATATGAAACGGTTTATGATCATAATTTTTGGACATAAAACGATGTGTGATCATAATTTTTAGCTACGACCCTTTGTTCAATGTTAAAGCATATTCAAAGTAAAAATCATGAAATTTAAAATTAAAAAAAAAAAAGACGATTGAGTTGAATTGATCTTTCTTCACACTCCAGTCTTCAAATTACTTCTCTGACGTTGTTTAAGGGAAATAAGGCTCACCAAGCACGTAAAAAGATGACCAACTTTGCCGATTCCACGAATGTTGATCTTCCAATGGCTTTCGTCATTAAAATTGTACATTGTTAACTGTTCTCCGAACACCATCAAATCATGGGACCGGAATGTTTTAACTTCAAATATGGGATGGAGACCCTCATTTAAGTCCAAGACTCCCTCACTCCATATTCCGTCATGACCCAAAACTCGTTATATGTCCCACCACGAGGACAAGAATAATACGTTATGCATAACCGTTGTCTGAAGACTCCCAGTTTCATCCTCTGATTAGTACTTCCGACATAACCACATTCAAGCGGGAGCGGAATTTCTCGAACCCTCTCCTCCCGCGTTAGAGCAACGGAAACAATCAACCGCGACTGGTCTTCGAGTCTTTCCCCGAACCAATGGAGATCTCCATTCAGCATAATCCCATTTTCACTTGCATAAAATCTGTAGGGAAATGATCCCTCGATCTTTCTCCAAGAATCAGTTTCCAGCGTATAAACACAAAACACAACGTCTTCATCAAAATCATCGAGCAAGAGGTTGATTAAGCGATTGTTTTCGTGTAGAATCCCTTAACCACCTTGTGTTCATAAGTGGAGTGATCAAATCCAATCCCATATCGATTGATTGAACTACGATACTTCAAATCCAATCCCATATCGATTGATTGAACTACGATACTTCTCTTCTTTTGGTATTTCTGGCAGTTTCTTGGTTTCCTTGGTGGAGGGGTTAACCAAATATAACCTCGAGTCGCACAGCATGCATAACAACAGGTCGTTGCATGAACACAACAGGGAAACCCAAACACCCAACACTTCGCTATAAACATACACGTGCTCGATGGCTGCAACTACACTTCGATCACCGGTATCATTAGGATCATCGCGATACTTATGATCGAGAAACTTGTCGAGATGCATGGAGTGGAGGCCATTATGTGCCGCATCAGAAAACATGACGCTTCGTGTTTGGCAGTGTAGACGGTCTTTGTCATTGATCGCTTTTCCTCTATAAATTTTCCCTCAATTCGAATACATTTAGTTCAGTGTACAATTTTTCCGGTATGCTAATCCAGTAGCTTCGTAATTAGATAAACAAGTAAACTCACATGACAGAAGGTTCACATACATGTATTTACCGGGCCTGGAATCACGAACATGTGAGATTCATCAAGACAACAACCGAAAAAATAGTCCACCAGAAGTGCAGTGTTCATCCACAATGTCTGTAAAGCAAAACCGGATAACTTTCTGTGACCTGTGAGATCATGCTTAGTGAATGTTGTGGATGGCTGTGGTGATACTTTGTGAATCAAATTCCATGATCTTCATCCAGTTCTCAAAGTCTCCGATTTCCTGCGACACAAACCCAGCCACAAAAGAGTCAAACTATTAGCACACTCCACTCCCGAAAATTACAGTATGTTTTGTAAGTGATACAGACGATTTGTTGTTGGATAATTATCAACAATCAATAACAATTATATATGCTAATAAATAAATGCGAATAAAACTTTGCAGAGTATGAACAATCAAAACAGAAATATAAAACAAACGATTTGAAGATCGAGGCTTGCGTACCGCAATGTCCTTGAAACAGAATTTCGTCCCTACTCTGTGCTTGTAGTTCGATGGACGACTGTTCCACTAGGATTCAACGATCAAGTTTAAGATTCCAGCACCGGAAAACTTTAACTTCTGGCGAAAATCTTTATGGTTTTCTCAGTATGAAGGTTATGGAATGTTATGATTTTTCTGTGTCCTAAATGCCTAGCAGATGAATGTATATATACTGGGATTATGCCAGTTCGTAACAGGTATGGAGAAGGGATGCATCTGTTGGAAAACATCTTTTCTGAAGTGGTGCTTTGATCTGGCGTTTTTCTTAAACTCTTCAGACTTCATCTGAAAGGATGAGTCTGTTGGGTTTAAAATAAATAAATAATTAAATTCGAATTTAATTAATTAAAAAATAATAATTAATTAAATCCAAAAAATAATTAATTAAATATTTGAGCCCAACCCCAAGGCCCATCTTTTTGATAATTAATTATATATTAATTATAATTAATTATATATATATTAATTACCAATTAAATAGCACACCCCAAAGCCCAACCCCAAGGGTGAGCCCAATTTCCTTCTCCAGGGCCTATCCTCCAATTACTTTCTATAAAGGCCAAAGCCTTATAAAGTATAGAAGTCTTTTGGGAATGGCCAATGTGGGACTCAAGGAAATTTCAACTCAAACTCAAAATTTCCAACAATACCCCACATTTGAGTTGAAATTTCATTCAAACCTCAAAAAATGACCCCACATTTGAATGCAAATGGAAATGCAAATGTATGACTAGGCTGCCTAAAACTGAGAGAGAATAGACATGAGATGCATCGGGTGAAGTGTCTTTTGGACTTGAACTTACCCTAGTGAAAACATATCGGGTTTACTTGGTGACGCAGTGGATGTGGAAGATCTTGAACTGTTCACCGCAGTAGTAAACCGAGACAATATGCTACACACATATCATGTCTGCCACACGTTAATTCATACGGTTGTGTTCATTTTGGCCCTGAACATATCCCGGATTTCGTAGGAGCTTTAGAGAATTTAGCCATTTCAATTCTCATAAATGTGGCCCCATTTACTCCTATATAGGTGACATTAATTAAGAATAGTCTGCCATATTCCTCTTGATAACAAGATATTAATGTCATTAAATGTATAAAACATAACCCCTCAAACTCAACAGACAACACACATTGATCATGAGAATGGGTAAGTTGTGTGTTCAACTTGTGAATCAAACTCAACCAGTTTGCCTATTGAACCTAGACCATGGGATCTCCAATCAGCTAGGTTAGGTTTCCGCCCAGTCCGATTCATTGAATTGGCTTGAGACCCATTCCCCTCGATGTAAATAATATTTGCTCTCTTGGTAGGCCTTTTGTCAAAGGATCAGCTATATTTTCCTTTGACTTCACATAATCAATGGATATTATTCCATTGGAGAGCAACTTCCTAAGAGTGTTATGCCGACGCCTGATGTGTCACGACTTTCCATTGTATACATGATTTTTGGCCCTTGATTGCGCGGCCATACTATCACAATGTATACATATAGCAGTTACAGGCTTTGGCCACATTGGAATATCCTCCAAAAAATGTTTAAGCCACTCGGCTTCTTCTCCAGCCAAGTCTAAAGCTATAAACTCTGACTCCATGGTGGAACGAGCTATACATTTTTGTTTAGAGGATTTCCATGATATTGCTGCACCTCCTAAGGTAAAAACATATCCACTTGTTGATTTGGATTCCGTAGTGTCAGAAATCCAATTAGCATCACTAAAGCCTTCTACAACAGGTGGATACTTAGTGTAGTGTAATCCGTAGTCAAGTGTATTTTTTAAATACCTTAACACTCTTACTAAAGCATCCCAATGCTCTTGTGCCGGATTACTTGTATATCTACTAAGCCTACTTACCGCATAAGCTAAGTCAGGTCTAGTAGAATTCATCAAGTACATTAGACTTCCAATTACTTGAGAATATTCAAGTTGAGATATGGCATTGCCTTTATTTTTCTCCAACTTGCATCCAGCATCAAAAGGAGTTGCAACAGGTTTGCAGTCCGATTGACCAAACCTTCGTAATATTTTTTTTGCATAATGAGATTGTGTAAGGACATAACCTTCACCATTTCTCTTAATTTGAATTCCTAAAATGACATTGGCTTGACCTAAGTCTTTCATGTCAAAATTGGAATTTAACATTTTCTTTGTTTTGTTGATGATATCTTTATCACTTCCCATGATTAGCATATCATCCACATATAAACAAACAATAACACAACTTTTATCATTACTCTTAATGTAGACACATTTATCAGATTCATTTATTTTGAATCCATGTGTCAACAAAGTATGATCAAATTTCTCGTGCCATTGTTTTGGTGCTTGTTTAAGTCCATATAATGACTTAACTAGTTTGCACACTTTGCTTTCTTGTCCTTTAAGCACGAACCCTTCAGGTTGGTCCATGTATATTTCTTCATCTAGTTCTCCATTTAAAAATGCTGTTTTTACATCCATTTGATGTATATCAAAATTGTATACAGCCGCAATCGCTATTAATGTCCTAATGGACGTTATGCGAGAAACTGGAGAATAGGTGTCGAAATAATCCAACCCTTCCTTTTGGCGATAACCTTTGGCTACTAAACGTGCCTTGAACTTGTCAATGGTTCCATCCGCCTTAAGTTTCTTCTTGAAAATCCATTTATGACCAATTGGTTTACTACCGGGAGGTAGATCAACCAATTCCCATGTGTTATTTTCCATAATGGATTCCATTTCACTTTTAATTGCTTCCTTCCATAAAGGAGCCTTGGAAGAAGACATTGCTTCTTTAAAAGTTCTAGGTTCATTCTCGGACAAGTAAGCAATGAAATCAGGTCCAAAGTTTTTAGAAACTTTGGTTCTTTTTCCTCTTCTTGGTTCCACATCATGTTCTTGGACACCAGAAGAAGAGGCTTCATCATGACTATGATCATGAACTCTTTTTGTATTAGAAGCAGATTCCTTTTCCTTTTCTTTGTAAGGAAATATATCCTCAAAGAATTCTGCATCTGCCGATTCTAATATAGTGTTAACATGTATGTCAGAAATTGAAGATTTTACCACAAGAAAGCTATAAGCAGCACTATTCTTTGCATATCCAATGAATACACAATCAATAGTCTTAGGTCCTAGTTTCGTTCTTTTTGGTAACGGAACTTGCACCTTTGCTAAACAACCCCACACTTTGAGAGTTTTGTAAGTGGGTTTATGTCCTTTCCATAGTTCATAAGGTGACTCGTCCATTTTCTTTAGAGGAACCTTATTTAATATGGTATTTGCAGTAAGTAAAGCTTCACCCCACAAACTGTGTGGAAGCCCAGAACTATTTAACATGGAATTAATCATATCTTTGAATGTTCTATTTTTTCTTTCGGCAACACCATTTTGTTGTGGTGTGTATGGAGCCGTTGTTTGATGAATAATTCCATGTTGTGCACAAAAATCTGAGAAGGCAGTAGACTCATACTCTCATCCTCTATCGGATCTAAGTGCTTTGATTTTTCTCTCAAGTTGATTTTCAACTTCGGCTTTATATGTCTTAAACATATTCAAAGCTTCGTCCTTGCTATGAATCAAATAAACATAGCAATACTTACTGCAATCATCAATAAAAGTGACATAATAATTCTTTCCTCCACGAGTTGGTGTGGATTTAAAGTCACAAAGATCACTATGAATTAATCCAAGTAATTCATTTGATCTTTCCAAAATTGACTTTCTCGTTTGTCTAGCAAATTTTGATTCAATACATGTTTCACACTTATGATTAAAATTAATTTCGAATTTAGGTAATAAATCTAAATTAACCATTCTTTGCATGGATCGAAAATTAACATGTCCTAATCTAGCATGCCAAATATTAGAAGACTCAACGATATAAGTAGAAGCATTTATTTTATTAGCATCATCAATGGCAGTTACATTGAGTTTCACAAGGCCATCAGCCACATATCCCTTTCCAACAAACATCCCACCCTTGGTAAGTACAAATTTGTTGGATTCCATTACAAGTTTAAAGCCCTTAGTAATCAGAATAGGTCCAGAAACCAAGTTCCTCCTTATTTCAGGAACATGCAGCACATTCAGCAAAGTGAGACTTTTTCCAGAAGTGAATTTGAGTATCACTTTGCCTTTGCCCTCCACCGCAGATGAGGCAGAATTGCCCATATACAGCTTTTCTCCAGGGGCAGCAGGATGGTATTCAGTGAACAAATTTCTGTCTGCGCAGATGTGCTTGGTAGCACCAGTATCCATAAGCCATTCACCCACATTCGAGACCATGTTGACCTCGGACACAACAGCAACCAATTCTTCTTCGGCGATTACCATGTTAGCATGGTTGTTGTTGTTTCCATGGCCTTGATTTCCATCCTTGCGATGATAACAATCTTGTGCCTTGTGGCCAGATTTGCCACACACATAGCAGGCGCCCTTAATCTTCTTCAGATTCTTTCCTTTAGGAGCAAGGGCAGATTGCACAAACTGCTTTGGTTTTGGAGCCTTATTCTTCTTTGGTGGAGGCTTGGCCTTGGAGGTCCCTCCCTCAACATAATTGACATTGGCTTCAATGGCAGCAAACCCCCCAGAACGGTCTGCCTTTCTGTGGTCTTCTTCCACTCTTAGCCTCAGTATCAGATCCTCCATATTCATCTCACGACGCTTGTGCTTGAGATAAATTTTGAAGTCATTCCAGGAAGTTGGTAATTTCTCAATTATTGCCCCAACTTGGAAATGCTCATTGATCTCGCATCCCTCGGAGTGCAACTCATAGATCAACTTCTGGATTTCTTCAACCTGAGATACAACAGATTTGGAATCCACCATGGTATATTTGAGAAACTTACCGATAACAAATTTCTTTGAACCGGCATCATCAATCTTATACTTTTTCTCTAGGGATTCCCACAACTCCTTCGCTGTCTTGCACAGAGAATAAATGTCGTAGAGATTGTCATCCAAACTATTCAGAATATAGTTTCTGCAACAAAACTCAGAATGATTCCAAGCTTCTATTGCCATGACAGTCTCTTTCGTCATTGGATTCTCATTGGACTGCGGAGCGTCTTCCTTGACAACATGAGCGAGATTCATGGTTGTCAGGAAAAACAACATCTTCTGTTGCCATCTCTTGAAGTCCAGCCCTTTGAACTTCTCAGGCTTTTCAGAGTATTTCGGCACAGTGCCATTCACAGTCATGGATGATTGTTGATCCATATTCTGTTTCAAGATTGTTGGTTAATTATCAACAATCAATAACAATTATATATGCTAATAAATAAATGCGAATAAAACTTTGCAGAGTATGAACAATCAAAACAGAAATATAAAACAAACGATTTGAAGATCGAGGCTTGCGTACCGCAATGTCCTTGAAACAGAATTTCGTCCCTACTCAGTGCTTGTAGTTCGATGGACGACTGTTCCACCAGGATTCAGCGATCAAGTTTAAGATTCCAGCACCGGAAAACTTTAACTTCTGGCGAAAATCTTTGTGGTTCTCTCAGTATGAAGGTTATGGAATGTTATGATTTTTCTGTGTCCTAAATGCCTAGCAGATGAATGTATATATACTGGGATTATGCCAGTTCGTAACAGGTATGGAGAAGGGATGCATCTGTTGGAAAACATCTTTTCTGAAGTGGTGCTTTGATCTGGCGTTTTTCTTAAACTCTTCAGACTTCATCTGAAAGGATGAGTCTGTTGGGTTTAAAATAAATAAATAATTAAATTCGAATTTAATTAATTAAAAAATAATAATTAATTAAATCCAAAAAATAATTAATTAAATATTTGAGCCCAACCCCAAGGCCCATCTTTTTGATAATTAATTATATATTAATTATAATTAATTATATATATATATATATTAATTACCAATTAAATAGCACACCCCAAAACCCAACCTCAAGGGTGAGCCCAATTTCCTTCTCCAGGGCCTATCCTCCAATTACTTTCTATAAAGGCCAAAGCCTTATAAAGTATAGAAGTATTTTGGGAATGGCCAATGTGGGACTCAAGGAAATTTCAACTCAAACTCAAAATTTCCAACGTTTGTGACAGGATGAAGAACATAAATTAGCTTGGACCACTTTGTACTCATTAGAATCGACAATTGCTAAGCGAAAAGAAGAATTAGAAGTTCCGGAGAGTGGAAAGCCCTCGTGGACTCGCCGTCTACTATCTGATGAGAAGTTGTTGTGCTAAAAAATCAGGTAAGACGATCAAAATGTCACATTGCTTGTCAGATTTGAGTTGGAATGATATAATTCTTTTTCACTATATTTCTTAACTTCTCAATAACTCGAAAATGGGTAGTAAAAGAATTAGAATAGTAATATGCTTGTTATCATCGGATGCAGACTTTTAGGTGGTTCGAGTTATAGATGTTATCCTCATAGCAGAAAACTATATTAATAAATGCGCCATCTTCTGTATTTTCACTTGTAAGCCATTGTTCATGGTTTTCTTTCTCATTCCAGGGAAGAGGCGGACGAGCTATGCCGAACACTAGAGAAGAATGAAGATAGGCTGCGTGCTGCCTCGGAGATGGCAGATGTGCTTTATCATGGCAGGGCTCTGCTGGCTCGTAAAGGCGGGAAAATGGAAGAGGTTTTGGAAATTCTTCGGCGTAGGTTTTCCCAGTCGGGTATCGAGAAAAAGAGAAACCGCAAGTCACAAGCATAGACATGGGTAGCTCAGTCGCGTGAAAAATGGCAGATGTGCCTTATTCACCATATATTGTGGTCTTCATTTGCTAAAAGGAGTATTTCTGAACGGAAATTTGCAGCCAATTTGGGTAGTGTGTGTGATTTTAAATCTCAATCATTTGGTTAACTAGTTCCGATCAACGACAAAGATGGCAGTACCGCTGCTCAAATCATTTTAGAGCTCATTTGAAAGTGCTTTCAAAATGACTGACAGCGTTTTTGGTGAAATTAGTTTTGGATTCCAAAAGAACTTTATGTGCTTTTTTGAAAAAGTATCAGATATACTTCTTGTAGAAAGCACTTCAACTGCTTTTCCTGGATTACTTGAATTTTTACTAAGGATTGGTTTCAAAAATATTTTCATCAAAAGCGTTTTCAATTATTTTAAAAATACTTCTAAATAAGTCATTATTGTGCTACAAGTTACAAAGGAGTGGGTTGTTAATAGGAGAATTTAAAAACTATGCAAATAAAAAATTAAAAACTTCTTCCGCTGCCGGGATTCAAACCCGGTTGTGATACAAAGCTCAATCCAATTTGTGTGCTACATCGGAATATTGGATACTAGTAGAAGAATTAAAAAGTTATTTAAAGTGAGAGAATTCGATGATATTTGTGATAAATAATAATTATTAGCGTCCCAGGGGAATACTCTTTCCAGTTAAGGGATCATCTGAGGCTCATATTAGACCAACTATAATCGAACAATGTGTGACCATAATTTTCTTAGACATGAAACGGCTTGTGATCATAATTTTTTGGACATATACTGATGTGTGATCATAATTTTCTTGGACATAGAACGATGTGTGATCATAATTTTTTTGGACATCAAGTTAGGAAAACATGACCATATCTTGGAGTAAATTTTTGTACAAATGATCTTTTAGTAATGATCTATAGCGTATCTTCTGATAGCTTTCGTCATTAAAATTGTACATGATTAACTGTTCTACGAACACCATCAAATCATAGGACTTTGTCCAGAAACCGGAATGTTTTAACTTCGAATATGGGATGGAAACCCTCATTTTAGTCCAAGACTCCCTCACTCCATATTCTGTCATGACCCAAAACTCATTATACGTTCCACCACGAGGACAAGAATAATTCACTATGCATAACCATTTTCTGAAGACTCCTAGTTTCATCTTCCGATTTGTACTTCCGACATAACCACATTCAAGCGGGAGCGGAATTTCTCGAACCCTCTCCTCCCCCGTTAGAGCGACGGAAACAATCTTTGAGTCTTTCCCCGAATCAATGGAGATCTCCATTCAACATAATCCCTTGTTCACTTGCATAAAATCTGTAGGGAAATAACCCCTCAATCTTTCTCCAAGAATCGGTTTCCAGCGTATAAACACTAAACACAAAGTCTTCATCGAAATCATCGAGATCTAGCAAGAGGTTGATTAAGCGATAGTGTCTCGTGTAGAGTCCCTTAACCACCTTGTGTTCATAAGTGGAATGATCAAATCCAATCCCATATAGATTGATTGAATAACGTGCATACGATACTTCTCTTCTTTTGGTATTTCTGGTAGTTTCTTGGTTTCCTTGGTGGAGGGGTTAACCAAATATAACCCCGAGTCGCACAGCATGCATAACAGTATAAACATACTCGTGCTCGATGGCTTCTACTACACTTGGATCACCGGTATCATTAGGATCATCTTGATACTTATGATATAGAAACTTGTCGAGATGCATGGAGTGGAGGCTATTACTGAGTGAATCCAAATAATTGATTAGTGTCACAAATTGATTGGTGCTTGAACACGTAATAGTAGTAGTAAAGACCATCAGAAGTAAAATTTTCCTTAAAAAAAAAAGGTCTATGAATCTAAACTTGGCAACTAAGAGAAAAGTTTGACAGGAACATTAACTATTAATCATTATTTTAGCCATTAGAACCCTTTGTTCAATGTTGAAGCATATTCAAAGAATACCAAAATCATGAATTTTTTTTTTTTAAAAATGCGATTGAGTTGAATTGATATTTCTTCACGCTTCAATCTTCAAATTACTTCTCTGACGTTGTTTAAGCGAAATAAGGCTCTCTAAGCACGTAAAAATACGACCAACTTTGCCGATTCCACGAATGCTGATCTTCCAATGGCTTTTGTCATTAAAATTGTACATGATTAACTGTTCTCCAAACACCATCAAATCATGAGACTGTGTCCAGAAACCAGAATGTTTTAACTTTGGATATGGGACGGAGACCCTCATTTTAGTCCAAGACTCCCTCACTCCATATTCCGTCATGACCCAAAACTCGTTATATGTCCCACCACGAGGACAAGAATAATACGTTATGCATAACCATTGTCTGAAGACTCCCAGTTTCATCCTCCGATTAGTACTTCCGACATAACCACATTCAAGCGGGAGCAGAATTTCTCGAACCCTCTCCTCCCCCGTTAAAGTGACAGAAACAATCAACCGTGACTGGTCTTCGAGTCTTTCCCCAAACCAGTGGAGATCTCCATTCAACATAATCCCTTGTTCACTTGCATAAAATATGTAGGGAAATGATCCCTCGATCCTTCTCCAAGAATCGGTTTCCAGCGTATAAACACTAAACACAACGTCTTCATCAAAATCATCGAGCAAGAGGTTGATTAAGCGATTGTGTTTTGTGTAGAGTCCCTTAACCACCTTGTGTTCATAAGTGGAGTGATCAAATCCAATCCCATATAGATTGATTGAACTACTATACTTCTTTTCTTTTGGTATTTCTGGCAGTTTCTTGGTTTCCTTGGTGGAGGGGTTAACCAAATATAACCTCGAGTCGCACAGCATGCATAACAACAGGTCGTTGCAGGAACACAACAGGGAAACCCAAACACCGGACATCTCGCTATAAACATACTCGTGCTCAATCGCTGCTACTACACTTCGGTCACCGGTGTCATTAGGATCATCGCGATACTTATGATCGAGAAACTTGTCGAGATGCATGGAGTGGAGGCCATTATGTGCCGCATCAGTAAACACGACGCTTCGTGTTTGGCAGTGTAGACGGTCTTTGTCTTTGATTGCTTTGATGAAGTGCGTTGTGACGAATTTGGGGTCGGAGATCAGAGAACGCCACGACTTTGAGACGCACTCAAAGCGGCGTAAGGACTTAACTGGCAACCATGAAAGAATCTCGTGTATGACCTCGGGCGGAAGGTTGTTAGGGTTTTCCCTCAGCTGGCTTTTCATTCTCTCCAAGACAGAGAGAACAAATTTCTCAGCAACTTATATATTAGGGTAATTTGCTTGTTATTCTAGTCCTAGTCGAGTTTTATGTCCTGCAATGTTGGTATTGAACAAGGAGTCCGGCAGGGTTAAGGGTCCCTAATCCCCATCAAAAGCTAATTAAGGAGTCTGATTAAACAGTTCACCAGGACTCTAAAACTAATTTCCGAAATAATACAGAGAAATTTTCAATGAAATTAATTAGAACAATCCTTAATGCATCATTTCCGCCCGTAGGCTCTTCAAATCCCTTTTCCTCTATAAATTTTCCCCCAATTCGAATACATCTAGTTCAGTGTACAATTTTTCCGGTATGCTAATCCAGTCGCTTCGTAATTAGATAAACAAGTAAAATCACATGATAAAAGCCGAAAAAATGTGAGATTCACCAAGACAACAGCCGAAAAAATGGTCCACCAGAAGTGCACTGTTCATCCACAATGTCTGTAAAGCAAACCTGGACAACTTTCTTTGACCTGTGAGATCATGCTTGGTGAACGTTGTGGATGGCTGCGGTGATACTTTGTGAATCAAATCCCATGATCTTGATCCAGTTCTCAAAGTCTCTGATTTCCTGCGACACAAACCCAGCCACAAAAGAGTCAAACTATTAGCACACTCCACTCGAAAACTTCAGAAGTTTTGGCACAGCTATTGGCCAAAAAGAAAAGGTTAAAGAGCTATGTCATGGGCAAGAGCATGATTCATTACCTTGTGGATTTGGTTGGGACTATAGCTCACATTTCTCAAAAGATAATTATTATTTTGTTCCTTAGAAGTTAAATGAAGTAATGAACCCTTATGGCAGTGTTGATAAAGAGAGAGAGGGAGAGCCATTGATCATTACGTTTGACAAATTGGGAAATGGTGGCATTCAGAAGTTCGCCTTCTCTGCCACAATCACTCACATTATTCTTAATTTTTTATTTGATTACTAATTCATTCGAACAGTTGACAATCCTGGCAACAAAAAGAAACAAACCATAGATCTAATGTCGGCGGTGTTGATCAGTGAGTTCGTGGATTCTGAGGGAGGCATGGTGGTGCTCTTGTACCAATTGGAGCACAGAATCTTCTAGTTCCCCTGGCTTTGTCTTGGACGAGCAGGATGCCACTGGAGCATGTTCTAGGGGAAGAGATGCTGGTGAATACATGCTTGGCAGAAAGTTCTTGGAGAGTGAGCTGTGCTGGATTCTTAACAGCCATGTTTAAGGTGGGTTAAGAGAGGTAACTTTTAAAGCCTGTTTATCTGCAACAATAAAGTAAACACTGGATCAGATATATTTTTTTTTTTCATATCGTAATCTGATAACTTAAAACTTTCCTCAAAGATAACAGTACTTCTCAGTTAAAGGTAGACATTCAACGAGTTCCAGCAGATACACTTTTATTTGATATTGAAAAGCTTCATCCAAAAACTCGTTAAAAAGATTGTTATCATATAGTCAACTAGGCTATGACTGATATGACAGTTATAATTTTTAATCCGCGATGAAATGAATATAGGGCAAACAGATATATACAAAAGATTCAAATTAATACTATGTCCTCTTCAAATCCAATTTGGCAGATGCACTTATCAAAATCCAACGCAGAAAATTATAACCACACCAGATGCCAACCGCATATAGGTTGGTTCTAATTTAGGCAGTAGCCCGCATTAACAATACTGGCAGTTGGTACATTTGCGCAGTAAAGATCAAAGTAAATGGGAGATGTGCTCACAAATGATCAATGACACTACCTGATTTGAGCATGAGCACTCGGATCTCCGTAGTCATCTTCAAGAACATATAGAAGCTTCCTGTAAGCATGTCCATTGAGAAGGTCCTTCTCTTCGAATTCCTTCAACAACTTCATTGCCTCTCCAACCCTTCCTTGTCTGCAGATTTCATCAAGTACTGTCTTATAAGTAATGAATTCAGCTGATCTTCGATTCTCAATCATCTCCCACAGATACTTCAGTGCCTCCTCAACCTCTCCATGAAGAGCCAAAGCGTTCACAAGGGAGTTGTATGATTTACTACTCGGCATAAACCCCTTGCTCTTCATTTCATTGCACAGCTGCTTAGCATTGTGTGTTCGGCCTTGGCAACATAACCCATGGATGAGATAATCGTAGGAAAACGAGTTTGGTGTGCATTTATAGACCACATCCATCTGATGGAATATTCTAAGTGCATCATTGAGATGAAGGGAAAGTACATAACCCTTAATCATAGAATTCAAAGAGTAAATATCAGGCTCAATCCCATCATCCACCATTTGCCGAAACAGACACCTGGTGGTCTCCATATACATGTGATTTATGTAAGAATTAGATCCCCTACTCAAAAAGGCCGTAAAAAGAATATTATACGTCCTAATTGAAGGCCTACACTCCATGTTTCTGCAGTTCCTCATGTGTTTAAATATATTGACAGCTCTAGTCAACTTCCGGGCTTCCGTGAAAAAGTAAATAATGGAATTGTAAAGCGCCTCAGAACCAATGTAAGAAATAGCAAGCACTTGGTTGACAACATCATCCATTTCTTGATACATTTTAGCTACACCAAGTTTCTTGATCGTAATGTGATAAGTAGAAACATCGTGTCTGAACCGTGGCTGTTGTGATGCCCAATTGAACAACTCTAAACACACAAAAGGGTTGTCTTGCTGAGTTATAACATTGCAAAGTTCTTCAGGTGTAAATCTAGGCAACAACTGGGATAAGGCCCTTTGAAACTGGACTTCATCAAGAGTTGATTTATTGGATTCCGATCTCTTACGCTCTCTCCTTCTAAAAGATCGCGATGGGGGCTTGGTCGAGTAATAATTACACAGCAAAAACCGCTCATATATACCAAGATATCCATTTGAAGCGATTTTGGGAACTGGGTCAATTTGGGTTTGAATCAAATAGTGTAGAGGCCTCGAAGTGCCAGTGACGGAATTCAAACTAAAAGAAAGAACACCCATTCTAAAGCAATATCTACGAACGGAAATCATATTACTGAATGGTTACCGCAAGATGGAAGCACTCAGTCCCGTACTACCGCACTTCTTAATTTGGTTGTGCCTCCTTACGCATTATGAACGTTTAGCCCAAAAACTGAAATCACAAACACAAATCATCAAAGCTCAATCAGCCAATTACTTTTAAAGAATGACACATATAAACCGAAAAGTACTTTCTCATATCACGAAAACATGGCCTTTCATCATCAAACATTTTTTTTTTTTTGTGGAAAAACAAAACGCGAAATGATTGCAAAACCTTATTGGAAATTAGATCTTTCTATAATCACATACATGATTACGGAAAATCAAGCTAACCCAGAATCCAAAATCCAAAAAATCAAATCCACAAATTACAAAATAACAGCCGCCTTAGGTTCAAAATAATACAGAAAAAAAAAAGAGAATTCATGAAAAATGGTTGAATGCCCAAACCAATAATCTCGATGGAAACATTGAACGCAACAGTTTCCAGGGGAAACAGAAACAAAAATACAGATTATTAGTATTACTTGTAAGTTTAATTCATTTTTCGCTTTTTCTTGGCAATCAAACGGGTCGTAAGGAAATCAAGAGAAGTTGAGAAGAGATTACCTGAAAAATAAGAGCGCTACTCTGTCAGCGACCGAGTGCTTGGTTGCTGAGAATCGATGAGAAATGTGGCTTCAGTACTCTACTAGGAGCTTTACTACACTGGAAGTGGTCTAAAAGCAACTCCGCTCTTGAGCGGTAATTGCCAGGGCTATCGGGCAATTAGCAATTATTACTTTAGTGAATAATAATTAACTGAGTGAATTGATATTATGTAAAAGCTGTGATATTTACTCACTTCATTTTACTTTTTACATATTTTTTTAATTTTTAACTATTGAATCGAATGAATTGAAGAAAATTAACGGACATAAATTATCAAGGGGTGTGTAAAAAGTAAAATGGAGGGTGTAGATAGCATACTCCTCCTACAAATAAATTTTTGGGCAATTGAAATTCAATAATTATTTACAAAATAATAATAAGTTTAATTTTAAATAGAACTTCTAATCAATTTCGTGTTGTCACATATTATCATCTGAAATTACAATTTCGTTCCGCGCCACGGTTCATACTCCCTTAGTTTAAATTTTTTTTATATTTATTAATATTTTTTAACATTTTTTAATTTAGATGACATTTTATTTTTAATCCAGACTCCAGATTGTGACACGTAAACAACAAGTCTTTTACATTTTATTTTTATTTTCAAAATCATGATTAGAAATGACTGTCTGATTTGGGAAATCCAATGGCCCAAATTCGAAGACTGCTGCAGCGCGAGCCCGTCACCTAGGTTTTCGCCGGACGACTGCACCCACTCGCTTGGCGCAAAAAAATTTGTAACGTAGTGACGTCGAACTCCATCACGCAATGGGTTGGGTGATTGCGTCCCAATTGAGCAGTTAGCCCTTCTCCTTTTCACTGTAGCTTGACTGATTGGGCAAAGGCTGGAGCTCGTATTGTTGGTTTTGGTTAATTGAATCACCCAGTTCCTCTAGTAATTGGGAGGGTATAATTACTCTAATTTTATGTGTACATCTCAAGTTCTCAACCCCCGTCTATCCCATTACTCTCCCTCCTCTCAACAGTTATATCTTAAAGTTTTGCATCTCCTCCCTCTTTATCTCGTCCATTTCACGAATTTCTAGTAGTTCTCATTTCTAGTGATTGGGTCATCTATCTCGCGCTGAATTTCTTTCTTTCTCATATCTGGTCTCTCTGATGTTGGATTTGGCCATGGCAAAGGTAAATGGCAACAAAAAATAATAGGTTTCATGAAAATTACTTTGATATACTGATATTATGTGAAGATTTCAAAGATATTTACCAACAACCCACATTTGACGAACACCAATAGTGTCTCTAACTTGCATACAGATTCATACCACGAATTTTGTTGTATATAATCACAAAAAAAAAAACTCTATTAACAATTCATTATATATTGAATTTTATTTTGTCAATTTATTAACGTGGAATTTTCGTAACACACCCTTCTAATGTGGTGCCACCATATAGTGAGATGTGCATGCATATATTTCCACGCTGGTGATTAATATTTTATTACAAGCCCAAACAACTCTTTGGGGAAGTAAGGTCATCTCCAATCGAACCGGCCAAAGGGCCATAGAGCTAAAAATAGCTCGTTTTGACATGAAAATCGTCTCCAACCGAGGGTTAGGCCAAAGTGCTCATGGGCTACACCCAACCAAAAATGAGAGAACCGACCAAAGGACTGGCCAAGAGCAGTCAGCCCGCCAGCCCTACAGCCTAGCCCAAGCACATGCTACCTGATGTCATGCTGACATCAAGTTACTGTTTGTTTGTTTTTTTTTTGTTTTTTTATTTTTAACGAAATACCTAAGCCATTTATACCTCATTTCTCACTGTTTTTTTTTACCATTCCATACTATCTTACTTCATTTTATTTTAATTCTTCACCAATTTTTCACATCTTTTTCATTCTATAAAGATAAGAAATCCGAAGGTTTATTAATTTAGCGATGAGTGACACTCAAAATATGTCTGAATACCTTATTTTAATATAGTAGTTCAATTCAATTAACCATATTAATTCAATAAAATAATAAATTATATTTGGCCCATGACCCTTTGGCCCCCTCAGTTTGAGATGATTTTTTTGTCAAAAAGCTATGTTTGGCCTATGGCCCTTTGGCCTCGATTGGAGATGGTATAAAATATGGCATGTTACTGTTTAATAAAATATAATTTCTTGCAAGGCTATAGGGCTAAACATGGCATTTTAGCCATTTTTCGATTGGAAATGACCTAAAAACCCAATGATTAAGGCCCAGTGCAAACAACGTCACACATACAATTCTTAATTGTATATCATCAGATCGAAACATTGAAGAAAATTATTGATTAAAAATTAACAAATATATGTGAGAGGTAAAGATAAGTGTGTGAATAACACTCTCATTTCAATATTTCTACATCATGAAGGCAAGTAATGACACACCCCGACCCGAAAGTAGGGCATGCTGGCCGTCACGTGAGTGTGACGTAGCCATGTGCGCTGTGCGGAAGCGAAGATCGATGACGTAGTACGAATTTATTAAAATCGAAATCTAACAATCTAAATAAGGATGTGTACTAGAAATAATCTGATACTTATACATATTCAGAGCGTACTAGGTCGAGTACAGTCAAGCATAAGTGAAAGAAATCCTACATAAATGGTAGTCTGTCAGAACCGTCTTGGTGCCTCGCTAACCTTCCATGACGTTGCTACCTAGTACCTGGAGGGGCGCAAAACTTAAAATGTGAGTGGGCAAAAACAAAGTTTTCCAAAACCATTTCATAAATTCCTAAATAACCCCTCGCTGTAAATCAGTATAATTTCCCAGAAAATAATACGTATATAAACTTATATACGAAAACTCGTCTTAACATCAAATCTCGTTATCAAACGTAATCATAGGCCATGTAAATATATATCAATTCAGAAACTCATTATCATCATCAGGCAAGTAACATAAACTAGGGTATCCCTAGTGTCCTGTCAGCCGGAGTCACCTCTAATGACCTGTACGGCTGAATCTAGAACTCATTCATCATACTCAATCCCTATCAATCATTATCATCATCCTCATTCTTATTATCATCCTGCACACGAGTCGGAACCACCTATTGTGGTCTGTACGACAGGCTAGGTGTATAATATTACGCTCTGTGCTACGATCACGTGAAGGTTGTGCGACGAATCGCGGGTCACCAACGAGTCGGAACCACCTATTGTGGTCTGTACGACAGGCTAGGCACCTATCTTGGATCCAAGTTGAGCGTACGGTGCGTGAGGTGAACGATCACGTGAAGGCTAGGCCCTACTCTGGCGGAGCACAACACCCGAGGTGCAGGTGATTAGCTAAATCACAATCTATCATCATTTCAAGCACTATCACAGTCCTTACCTGACTTGCCGGCCGTCCTCGGCATCAGTGCATAATGAATGCAATTATAATCATATTTATACACTATAGTAAGCATGCGACATGGCAATCTAATTATCAAATCCAATCAATTCGTAAATCAATCAATTTACGTTTCTGGGAAAAACGTCATATATATATATATACTGAAAACAAAAGCCCACTCACCTGGACTCCACGCTATAGCCCCCTAGCACAACTCTCGAGATATCCCAAATGATTCCAATTGATCACTGCCTAGCATAAATATCAATTCATGTCTCAGAATCCGTACTGAGAGAATATGAAATTTATAATAAACGCATCCCTACGAATTTGATCTGGAAGATCCGTATCACGAATCTTCGATCCATCACTTCCAATAATCCACATTAAGCTTCTAGAATAATATCCCAAAGTTTCGTTACGATCCAACGGTTGGATCTCCGCCAATTGCCAAAACCAAGTGGCGGTTAACGTTTTATTTACAAACTTATAATTCCAATTCGGGAAGATCCGTTAGACGGATTCCCGATCGGTAAATTCCTATATTCCTCAAATATTATGTACTACAACATACTAAATTTTGGTGACGATCCAACGGTCGGATCGTCGATTCATATTTTGACATATTATCGAAACGTAACGAATTTAAAGCGCATAACGGACTACGTAAATAACTTCTCATACGAAGGTCAATTTTGGTATTTGAATATACCAACGCGACCTACACGACGTCACGATCGTCGTGATAATTTTAAAATAATTTTGGGGTGTCTCACGCGCCGCCACGCGCCCAGGGGTCCACGGGGTCACGCGCCCCCACGCGCGTCATCCCCTACCTCCAGCTCGCCGGAAAACCCACCGGCGCCGGAAAACCTGCAATTCGTCCTTTCTCTCTCATTTCTTCACCTTTTTCACTCGTTTTTCTTCCTACATCTTCTAAATTCAATGTAGAACAAGGCCATACCTTCAAATTCCTCGAAAAACTTCTAGAAATTCCACGGGGAATTTCTCCAAAACCGGCCGATCTCGAAACCCACGATCCCGACGTCCAACACGTGCAAACGAGGTACTCCGAGCCTCGTGGGAACCTCTAGAGTCTCTCTGTGATTTTAGTTTCACCTAAAACGAAGCCAAATCAAAGTTGATGAATAGTGCCTCGAGTTTAAGTTACGGGTTCGAGATGTTTTCAAGGGTTTCTAGGCTTAAAACCTATATATATGAATTCACCAGTTCCAACGAGTTCAAAAACTTACCTTAAACCTTGGTTGTGTCGTGATGGCTTGTGTGTGTGTGTGTGTCCGTAGGAACAAGTCGAGGGAGAAGTGAGAGAGTTTGGTAGAGTTTGAGAAGAGAGATAAGAACCAGAAACTGTGCACGTGTGTGCGTGCATGTATTAGTACAGATGTCAAAAACCAGCCCAAAAGTTTGGGCTTAATATCTGGGACACCCAAAGCCCAATTTCGTGTCCAAAACGCACCCGTTCGTGAAGTCAAGGGCAATTTCGTCGTTTCACATTAACGTAATATAAATCTCGGGACGGGATGTCACAACCTACCCTCCTTAATAAAATTTCGTCCCCGAAATTTACATAACATAAGCAAACACTAATACACATAGAATAAGCGCAGATACATAACTCTCATCCGCTCCTCTAACTCCCAAGTAGCCTCCTCAACCGAATGGTTTCGCTACAACACCTTTACTAACCGAACCGTCTTGTTCCGTAGAACCTTATCCTTCCAGTCTAGGATAGTCACCGGCTCCTCCTCGTACGTCAAATCAGGACTAACTTCTAACTGCTGCGGAGGTAGAACGTGAGACGGATCAGCAACGTAATGACGTAGTATTGAAACGTGAAACACGTCATGAACTCTGGATAGCTCTGAAGGCAACTTGAGTCTATACGCCACTTCACCTATCCGCTCGGTGATTAGGTATGGTCCGATATACCTGGGACTTAACTTCCCCTTCTTACCGAACCGTACAACTCTTTTCCACGGCGACAACTTCAGAAACACCCAATCGCCTACCACGTAAACCCGATCTGTGGCATGTCTATTGGCTAAACTCTTCTGGCGATTCTGGGCCACTTTCAGGTTAAACTTAATTACTTGGATATTCTGAGTCGTCTCATCGACTATCTCTGGGCCCTCTACTACTCTCTCACCAACTTCCGACCAACATAGGGACGTACGACAAGCTCGACCGTACAATGCTTCGAATGGTGACATTCCAATGCTCGAATGATAACTGTTATTGTACGCGAACTCCATCAGATCCAAGCGTAGATGCCATGCATCACCAGACTGTAGTACGGAAAATCGTAACATATCCTCAAGCGTCTGAATGGTCCTCTCGGACTGTCCGTCCGTCTATGGATGATAAGCCGTACTATACAGTAGCCTCGTGCCAAGGGCTTCCTGGAATGCCGTCCAGAACTTGGATGTGAATCTCGGATCTCGATCTGAGATAATGCTGACTGGCACACCATGATGCTTGACTATCTTCGATACGAAAAGCTCGGCTAATCGTCATTGAGAAAACTTCTCTCGAACCGGAACGAAATGTGCAGATTTCGTAAGCCGATCAACTATTACCCAAACACCATCATAACCATTTAGTGTATGGGGTAACTTATAGACGAAATTCATAGTGATGTTCTCCCATTTCCACTAAGGAATGGGAAGCGATTGCATTCGTCCGAACGGTTTCTTCCTCTCGGCTTTAACCTGTTGGCAAACAATACATTCGCTCACGTACTCGGCGATCTCCCTCAATTCCTTCAACACCAACGAAAGATGTTGAACATGATCTTCTTTTAACTTAGAATACACCAGAATGTCATCAATGAAGACAATAGCGAATCTGTCCAAATACTACTGAAATACCTTATTCATTAACCCCACAAAAGTATTGGTGTATTCGCCAATCTAAATAGTATCACAAGAACTCATAGTGACCATAACAAGTCCTAAAACGGTTTTAGGGACATCTTCACTACTAAACTTCGATTGGTAATAACCATACTTCAAGTCAATCTTGGAATACACACAGGCACCTCTAGGCCGATCAATCGTTCATCAACACGTGGCAACGGATAACAATGCTCAATTGTTACCCGATTCGACTTCTTATAATCAATGTATCAACTTACAACCCTGACTTCTTCCTTTCAACAAAATTGACTTTTCCAAGACAATGTACTAGGTTAAATGAAACCTTTATCAACCAATTCTTACAACTGAATCATCAATTTTCTTAATTTAGCCGGAGCTATAAGATAAGAAGTTAAGGAACTAGGATTTGTACTAGGTAACAATCAGGGATGAACTCCACATCGTGACCTAGCGACGTGAGTCAAGTACTCATAACAACCTTTCTTTAATAACTTTTGGCTCTCACAACTAAAATGATTCCATGCCTGACTCCATTATATTCACTAATCCAAGTAACTTTGGAAATCCACGACGATGGAAATTAACTAATTCCCGTAGTAATCGATATCGGTGAGATCTTATCGCGACCAACCTGAGTCTAGAATAACATTAAAGTCTACTATATCTGACGTATAAGATTATCTAGAATAATATCAAAATCCACAATTTAATGGAATAAAATTAACTGACACAATACATATTCTATTATTACTAAACATTCTAATTAAGTATGATACTAACATAGAATAACCTATCGGTTTACTTGCTTAACGAATCCAACGAATAAGTTATTAATATTACGGTCTGCAGTCCGCAATACTGATAAATCATCGTTGTCTCGATAAGTAAGCAATCACTCTCGGGAATATAATATTACTATTTTGTCACTCATTGGGAAATACATACACTCGTCTCAACCGCGTTTATTTACTACCTTCTAGGCAATATCACCCATAATAAGAAATATATCAGCCGGAGTCAACTAAAATGACCTATACGGCTGATTCTCTGGCTCAATCATCTATACTAGCATATTAGTCGGAGTCACTTATAGTGACCTGTACGACTTACACATCAATTTCTCATGTATCAGCCGGATCCACCTCTTGTGGTCTGTATGGCTGAACATTTAACTCATCAAATATCTCTGTACCCACGATCAATCCGACCAAACTACTAAGTCCATAAACCTACTGAATCGACACTGTGGTGTCATGGAAAACTGTTGGGTACAACTGATTCTAGGGACAATTCATAATTCTATGTCCCATTTGTCCACATCAATACATTCACTGATTCCCACACTTTCTAAAGTGTCTAATATTGTACCTGCTACACAAGGTACCCTTCCCTTACTCGAGACACCTTGTCTCTACAATCTGGGATTATCAATAAATCCATCATTTCGCCTCTGACCAGTGGCATTAAAACCTCAGTTAAAAACATTAGCTATAGCTTCACTTCTTTCGAAGCTCTGAATCTTTCTATATCCTTGATATGACGAATCATTAACTCTATCGTATTCTTTTGATTCCTATTCTTTTCTTTAACAAGTACTCTATGACCTGTGGAGCTAAAACCTTCGCTGGAAAAACTAGAACTGGTTTCGTATCTCTGGAAATCCTGAGTCTAGCGAAGTCTCTGAGACGATTACCCAATTCCTTGATTCTTATCCTTATTCGGATTATTATCTTTTCCTTCCTCTTTCTCACTAGTACCAGACACGTCATCAGAGTTCGCAATTCTCAACAAAGTCTCGTAGAATTTCTCGATAAGTATTATAAGGATAAATGGTCGCCATCGAACGCCATTTCTTCCTAATATCCAGTTTTAAGCATCTAATCATCTCAACTGAAATAGTAGCAATCTCTAAGTCATAACGAAACAAGTTAGTACTCGTTACAAGATAACTTCTCCTGTTTCGAATCCGTTAACTCTTGCGTCTTACGGTCTGGTATGCCGGAATATGAATCTCTTATAGAATGACCGTTTAAAATTCTATCAGTCTGTAATCTCCTCGGGCTTTCACCCGTAAGTTTCCTATTCTCATTATGATACCAATTCTGCGTCCAAACACCAACCAGTGGTCTCTATCCACTTATCGTTCAGAAAACTTCCCTGGCTCTACATCAGCCTAAGTATTCTCAATCTAATCGAGCCAACGCTCAAAACCCTTCATGGCTTTCATTACCCCTAAAGGTAAGCAACTTTAGATTATACTCTGACTCCAAAGAGTTCGCTGAAAAGGCGAATTACGGACTGATCAATACTAACGATAGTTTCCCCTCAACTGAGCTATATAGGGAAACTAAGTTCATTTGAACGATATAGCTCTCTACGAGGCGGCATAGTTCTGACAGAAGACGTCAAATCATTAGAAACTCCACAAAATATGCAAGACTGCAACCTAGGGCTCTGATACCAAGTTGACACACCCCGACCCGAAAGTAGGGCATGCTGGCCGTCACGTGAGTGTGACGTAGCCATGTGCGCTGTGCGGAAGCGAAGATCGATGACGTAGTACGAATTTATTAAAATCGAAATCTAACAATCTAAATAAGGATGTGTACTAGAAATAATCTGATACTTATACATATTCAGAGCGTACTAGGTCGAGTACAGTCAAGCATAAGTGAAAGAAATCCTACATAAATGGTAGTCTGTCAGAACCGTCTTGGTGCCTCGCTAACCTTCCATGACGTTGCTACCTAGTACCTGGAGGGGCGCAAAACTTAAAATGTGAGTGGGCAAAAACAAAGTTTTCCAAAACCATTTCATAAATTCCTAAATAACCCATCGCTGTAAATCAGTATAATTTCCCAGAAAATAATACGTATATAAACTTATATACGAAAACTCGTCTTAACATCAAATCTCGTTATCAAACGTAATCATAGGCCATGTCAATATATATCAATTCAGAAACTCATTATCATCATCAGGCAAGTAACATAAACTAGGGTATCCCTAGTGTCCTGTCAGCCGGAGTCACCTCTAATGACCTGTACGGCTGAATCTAGAACTCATTCATCATACTCAATCCCTATCAATCATTATCATCATCCTCATTCTTATTATCATCCTGCACACGAGTCGGAACCACCTATTGTGGTCTGTACGACAGGCTAGGTGTATAATATTACGCTCTGTGCTACGATCACGTGAAGGCTGTGCGACGAATCGCGGGTCACCAACGAGTCGGAACCACCTATTGTGGTCTGTACGACAGGCTAGGCACCTATCTTGGATCCAAGTTGAGCGTACGGTGCGTGAGGTGAACGATCACGTGAAGGCTAGGCCCTACTCTGGCGGAGCACAACACCCGAGGTGCAGGTGATTAGCTAAATCACAATCTATCATCATTTCAAGCACTATCACAGTCCTTACCTGACTTGCCGGCCGTCCTCGGCATCAGTGCATAATGAATGCAATTATAATCATATTTATACACTATAGTAAGCATGCGACATGGCAATCTAATTATCAAATCCAATCAATTCGTAAATCAATCAATTTACGTTTCTGGGAAAAACGTCATATATATATATATACTGAAAACAAAAGCCCACTCACCTGGACTCCACGCTATAGCCCCCTAGCACAACTCTCGAGATATCCCAAATGATTCCAATTGATCACTGCCTAGCATAAATATCAATTCATGTCTCAGAATCCGTACTGAGAGAATATGAAATTTATAATAAACGCATCCCTACGAATTTGATCTGGAAGATCCGTATCACGAATCTTCGATCCATCACTTCCAATAATCCACATTAAGCTTCTAGAATAATATCCCAAAGTTTCGTTACGATCCAACGGTTGGATCTCCGCCAATTGCCAAAACCAAGTGGCGGTTAACGTTTTATTTACAAACTTATAATTCCAATTCGGGAAGATCCGTTAGACGGATTCCCGATCGGTAAATTCCTATATTCCTCAAATATTATGTACTACAACATACTAAATTTTGGTGACGATCCAACGGTCGGATCGTCGATTCATATTTTGACATATTATCGAAACGTAACGAATTTAAAGCGCATAACGGACTACGTAAATAACTTCTCATACGAAGGTCAATTTTGGTATTTGAATATACCAACGCGACCTACACGACGTCACGATCGTCGTGATAATTTTAAAATAATTTTGGGGTGTCTCACGCGCCGCCACGCGCCCAGGGGTCCACGGGGTCACGCGCCCCCACGCGCGTCATCCCCTACCTCCAGCTCGCCGGAAAACCCACCGGCGCCGGAAAACCTGCAATTCGTCCTTTCTCTCTCATTTCTTCACCTTTTTCACTCGTTTTTCTTCCTACATCTTCTAAATTCAATGTAGAACAAGGCCATACCTTCAAATTCCTCGAAAAACTTCTAGAAATTCCACGGGGAATTTCTCCAAAACCGGCCGATCTCGAAACCCACGATCCCGACGTCCAACACGTGCAAACGAGGTACTCCGAGCCTCGTGGGAACCTCTAGAGTCTCTCTGTGATTTTAGTTTCACCTAAAACGAAGCCAAATCAAAGTTGATGAATAGTGCCTCGAGTTTAAGTTACGGGTTCGAGATGTTTTCAAGGGTTTCTAGGCTTAAAACCTATATATATGAATTCACCAGTTCCAACGAGTTCAAAAACTTACCTTAAACCTTGGTTGTGTCGTGATGGCTTGTGTGTGTGTGTGTGTCCGTAGGAACAAGTCGAGGGAGAAGTGAGAGAGTTTGGTAGAGTTTGAGAAGAGAGATAAGAACCAGAAACTGTGCACGTGTGTGCGTGCATGTATTAGTACAGATGTCAAAAACCAGCCCAAAAGTTTGGGCTTAATATCTGGGACACCCAAAGCCCAATTTCGTGTCCAAAACGCACCCGTTCGTGAAGTCAAGGGCAATTTCGTCGTTTCACATTAACGTAATATAAATCTCGGGACGGGATGTCACAAGTAACTAAGACAGTAAAATTCAACAAAAACAAATACAACAGTAAAAGATTTATTTTTTATTTTTTTAATTAAATCGTAAAGCAAACTTATTTATGAAATACAATAATTAAAATCTTATATAAAAGTGCAACTTTGATCAACAACTATTTAGCAGTAAAACAATCACACTGAAAAACTTATCCCAAATGCTTCCCGCTCAAACCTCGTACAAGAATTTGAAGTCAAACACCTGATGCAAGGATTTGTAATCAAATTAGTGCGATCCGAGGATGTTAAATTTTTAATAAATTTTGTACTATTTATTAAAATAATGATATTGAAGGATGTCGTTACCGGAAAAATCGTGAAACGGGATTACCGAATTCAGAATATGCCAGCGCAGCGCAAGCAAACACTCACAACCGTCCGATCGAAAACTCAATCATCCAAAGGCGGTGAGTAAAACCCTAACCCAACAGTAGCCCCATTTCCGCCTATTTAAAATTCACGAGGCTCTCACTTTGGTCATCCTCTGCCATTTCTCGCTCTTCACACTCCGAAGTTGGCGAGATAAACAATCCCCTGAATCTTCCAGTCGCTCTCGACTGCTTCTTCCAGGTTCGCACAGATCTCCGTCTCTTTGTTGCAGGTTTTGTTATTGATTTAATTAAATCCCTTGCGATTCTATTTGTTCGATTTAATTCAGGTTCCTTTTAGATGTTAATTTCGTGAACATTTTTGAAAATTAGGGGCGTTTTTTTTGTTCGTTTGCTGATGAATTGGTGAGCTGGGTTGCGGTTTTTGTTTGATATTTGTGATCAGATCTAGATTTCTGTGTGAATTGCATGTGGGTTTTAGGGTTTTCGTATGTCTAATCCAACACTGTTAGAGAATTTATTTATTTGTTTATTTGATTTAGAGTTTTGATTCTGGGTCTATTTAATTTGTTTATTTGCTGATCGGATGCAATCGCGCATTTGTTACATTAATATTTTAATAATCTTGATTTTTGTTTTAATATTCTTTAATTGTTTATATTGTTTTTGTTCTGGTGTGTAGATTTGATCAGTTCCGTGAAACTGCTTCCTTGAAGCAATAGTAATAGTTGTGGCGTTTTGAAAATCTGACGCTCAATTTGTTTTGGGTATTTTGTGGAATTTCTGGAGCAACTATATTTTGCCCTCGTATTTTGTTAGTAGCATCTAAACGACTCTGTATTTGGATAATCTTTTACATCGATTCGGTTGTGGCGTTCTTATATGTTCTGCAGTATGTTGTTGTTTGACTACCTGACTGATTTATTTTTGTTAATCTGTTTGATATTTCAGTTCTGTTGCTGATAATCCGTCATGGGTAAAGAGAAGTTCCATATCAACATTGTGGTCATTGGCCATGTCGACTCTGGCAAGTCAACCACCACTGGCCACTTGATCTACAAGCTTGGTGGTATTGACAAACGTGTGATTGAGAGGTTCGAGAAGGAGGCTGCTGAGATGAACAAGAGATCATTCAAGTATGCCTGGGTGTTGGACAAGCTCAAGGCAGAGCGTGAGCGTGGTATTACCATTGATATTGCCTTGTGGAAATTTGAGACCACCAAGTACTACTGCACTGTCATTGATGCTCCTGGACATCGTGACTTTATCAAGAACATGATTACTGGAACCTCCCAGGCTGACTGTGCTATCCTCATCATTGACTCCACCACTGGAGGTTTTGAAGCCGGTATTTCCAAGGATGGTCAGACCCGTGAGCATGCTTTGCTTGCTTTCACTCTTGGTGTCAAGCAAATGATTTGCTGCTGCAACAAGGTGAGCCTTATGTATCTTGTGTCAAATGTATTTCAAATTTTATATTGTTTGGTATTTATTTGTTTTTATATTGCAATTGTATATTGAATTTTTTACGACGATGATACTTCAATTGGTATTGGATGTCAGCTATTATTGCTGTGATTTCACAAGCAGTTCTAACTCATGTCACACAACGTCAATTATTGTGTACAGATGGATGCCACCACTCCCAAGTACTCAAAGGCAAGGTACGAAGAAATTGTGAAGGAAGTGTCGTCCTATCTCAAGAAGGTTGGCTACAACCCAGATAAGATTCCCTTTGTCCCCATTTCTGGGTTTGAGGGTGACAACATGATTGAGAGGTCCACCAACCTTGACTGGTACAAGGGTCCCACCCTTCTTGAGGCTCTTGACCAGATCAACGAGCCCAAGAGGCCCTCAGACAAGCCCCTCCGGCTTCCACTTCAGGATGTGTATAAGATTGGTGGTATTGGTACCGTCCCTGTTGGACGTGTTGAGACTGGTGTCATTAAGCCTGGTATGGTAGTGACTTTTGGCCCAACTGGGCTAACTACTGAGGTCAAGTCTGTTGAGATGCACCACGAAGCTATGCTGGAGGCCCTTCCAGGTGATAATGTTGGATTCAACGTGAAGAATGTTGCTGTCAAGGATCTCAAGCGTGGTTATGTTGCTTCCAACTCCAAGGATGATCCTGCAAAGGAGGCAGCTAACTTCACCTCTCAGGTCATCATCATGAACCACCCCGGGCAAATTGGACAGGGATATGCACCAGTTCTCGACTGTCATACCTGCCACATTGCTGTCAAGTTTGCTGAGCTTGTGACAAAGATTGACAGGCGATCTGGCAAGGAGCTTGAGAAGGAGCCTAAGTTCTTGAAGAATGGTGATGCGGGATTTGTGAAGATGATTCCAACTAAGCCCATGGTTGTTGAGACCTTCTCTGAGTACCCCCCACTCGGACGTTTTGCTGTGAGGGACATGCGCCAGACTGTAGCAGTTGGTGTCATCAAGAGCGTTGAGAAGAAGGATCCAACTGGAGCGAAGATCACCAAGGCCGCAGCTAAGAAGAAGTGAACCGCAGTGGTTCATCAGATTTCCGCAGGCGAAATCTCATATCCCAATAATAATAATAGTCGTACAAACTTATCTCCTAGTATTTCTATGGATTGCTGGTTGCGTAATTTGTTGTCGTTGTCGTCGTTGGGCATTCATTCTCAGAATTGGGTGCTCGACCGGCGGTGGCGATGCTAGTGTGTTCTTGTGTTTGTCTCCTCTGTTGAGAGTCTAGGCGCTCTGGGTTTTTCTCAGTGCGGCTAAAAGCTTTTGTGACTGGTTCTTGCTACTCTCGTTATAAACACTTAGCGTCTAATAAATATGTTCTTGTGGTATTTCATATTTCGTACTTTGCATGTGATTTTTCCACTTCCTTTTTATACGGTTTTGAAACAGCACAAGCGTCGGGGATAATTATATTCTCTCTGATAACCAAACTTTAATCTCCGGCAAGCTCCGACTGCAGAGAATGTGGTTCTTCGATGATGTCTTGTATGGGGATATGTTGTAGAATGTTTTAGTGCTTGGTTTATTCTTTCCGTCTTAATAGTTTCAGTACGGAGAGCAATTTACATGGAATGGTGTTACCGCTGCCTGGCTGCCGCCTTGGTCAAATAATATATTGTTGCATGAAAAATTAACTCACAACAATATATTATTGGATCTAACCCGTTTCTCATTCTCCTCTTAAGAGGATCAGACTTGTATGGTGTTTGGTGTGACCTTGGGTTTGCATTAGATTACAAGTGGATGGAGTGTTATTGGACGGTGCACGTTGCACTTTGTCATCTACATTTGTGTCAAGGGACGATCATTAGGCTGGGATAAGCGACTCAGTTTGGTTTCAACATTTTTACAAAGACAACGCCTTCAGCTTGATGACAAGGCAATTTAGGCAAGGCAATGTTGCCTTGTTATACCACTTTTGAGGCAACATTTTCCTGTTGCCTTGTCATTGGAGAGGTGAAATGCCATTGAGATTCAAGGGTTTACAGTCGGGTTTATCTTCAGGTTTCTTTCACTAAATTCACTCAATCAATCAATTCGGACCCTTGAAATTTGATCTAACGGTTACAAACAAGGGGTCTCTTTAAAAATTATAATAACTTTAGTCAGTTTTCATTTAACTTACCAAATTATGTGGTCCAATAAAAACAGGACATGTGTTAGATGTTTAAGTTTTATAACCAAGTAACCACACTCTTTTCTCTTAGGCTTTTTACCTGAAATGGTCGCTGAGTTTTGCATAATTCATCACTTTGGTCCTTAAGATTTGAAATCAATAAAAGTGGTTCTTGAGATTGTCCACCATCAATTATTTTAGTTATTCTATGAAAAATTATGTTAAATAAGGATCAAAATAACAAAAATACCCTCATTTTAATAAACAATAGGCCAAAATGATTTGACAAAAATTGAGGGTATTTTTGTCATTTTATGCTTATTTAATGGAGATTTTTCACGAAATAATCAAAATGATTAATAGTGGACAATCTCCGGGACCAATTCTATCGATTTCAAATCTCAGTGTCTGTGACCAAAGTGAGGAGTTATGCAAATCTCAAGGACAATTTTGGTTTAAAAAAACCTTTCTCTTATTAAATCCATTACCAAACATAATCCTCCTCCTCCAACGAGTTTGCAAGACTTCGGTTTGATCCTAGGTTTAAGGGGTTGGTTTGCGTTTGGTTACAAAGATGGCTAAGTGTTGTAATCGACAAACGTCTTAAACTATCACGCACACAAGTTAGTACTTTGGGTACTCGCCAATGAGTACCCAAGTATTATTTTTACTAAAAGCACACTTATTTATTCTCATTCTATTGATATTAAATATAAGCGCAATTCATCTTTTAACTTCAAAGTTGATAACTTTTTCATTTCTCATAATCAATTTCAAAAGAATAACCATTCGTCTATTCATTTAATGTACTTTTTCAATCTTAAAACATCAAACAAGACGTATGTTTTTAAACGATCTAGTGAAGTATACAAGTGCCTATTTTCTTACTAGTAGTCACCATCAGATGACTGGGATCGATAGTACGGAAAGCCATCCCAAACCATATTCCTCGCACTTAATTGGCACCACTTCTGGCCCGCAATCATGCACGCCGGCACCGGCCTTTCAGATGTCCCATTTACTCACTCTCATTTGACACCGTTACCAAACCCTCGTTGACCAAGAAATTTTCAGCATGCCGGGCAAACGGTTCGGTACATTAAGTGTTATAATATAATTGGTTAAAATTTCTTTTATCAAGTTTTCAACTAATTATATTGTTTGTACGAAACTGTGTTTTCAGCACGCTAAAAAATATCTCCTTATTGATGACCCGTTGCCAACGGCCGCCATAGCCCCACTTACCACAACATTTTCCTCGATAGGACTGATTATTCTATAGACACTAGTCATGCACATGGGAATATATGTTGTACAAAACATCACATACCCTCTCAAGCATGAAAAATACTTTCTTATCCTCCATGGCGTCTGTGTCTCTCCACATTTAATCACATGAGAAGGGGAGAGAAACATGCGCTGCAATGTAGATAGGACTAGAGAAGGTTTTTATTTTATTTTATTTTTTTTTTAGACTTTTTTTGTTTACATAACAATATATTTACATTAAAGTTGGAAGCCATACAATAATATCAATAAGTAATGAGTCGTACACGAAAATGAGAGAAAAGACTCCACTATAAAAGGAAGAGAGGGAAGACTTGACTCGTGACACTTCCGTCTTGCTCTGTAATTTGTTAAGATGCAAACGGTTGGAAGTGGAGTCTAGCCGACCATGAGAATCTAGACATGAGGCAAGTTCCTCAAATGAATCGTTCATTCCTAAAAGAAATTGAACTCCTTTTCTTAAGAAGTATAAAGCAATTTAATACACACACACACACATATAATTAAAAGTAAGGAACTGACCTATGCTTTTTATACAGCCTTTGACACGCATTTTTGGTGTGCCACGATGTCAAATTATCAGAGAGACGGGCCAAAGATCCGCTTCCAACAACACCAATATTGTCCCAAACTTATAATTACTACATACATAGTCTGACGGTTGTGTGATTTCATCACAAAATGGCTTAGTATTAGTAGAAGTGGGGTTAGGATATTAAACACATTTTTCTTTCTCTGGCCGATGTAGGATATTCAACACACGAATCCGCCCTCTAAAAGTATTGTATCACTTAAAGGGAAAGAACAACATTAAAACTATACTGAGGATTTCAAATATAAAAAAAGTATATGTAACACCACCTTATCAATCTATGCGACACCCCGATTGATTCTCGACAAAGCAATTGAAAAATGTATGAATAACAAGTGGTCATGAGACCAAATTCGCTACTAGAAGGTTCTCATTGCTTTTGTTCACTAACTCATCTAAAACGGGAGTTGGGGAGGAAAGTAGGTAAGAGGGAAGCAAGTGCTTCTTGCAATGCCTCAGAGTCTAGGCAAGAAACCAATCGGTAGTTGGAGCTTGGATACCGTGGGGGTGGTCATGGTCGACACTGTAGGGTGTAGACACTTAGGCCATCTCCAACCGAAGTGTTCAGAGTGCCAGATGGCCGAAAATAGCCCAAAAATCGTCTCCAACCGAGGGCTAGGCCAGAGGGCTGTGGAATCTAGGAGGACCCCATGGAATCGGAAATGGCTGGAGGGCTAAAGGGCTGGCCACTTCCAGTCAGCCCCGGGCTAGCCAGAAGTTTTTTTAAAGTGTCGGAATAATAGGAATACATTTATATTACAATATAAATGTATTATTGTCGGTTATAACCGGCAGGAATGCTTTGAATTTTTTTTAAACAGTTTTATTATTTTTTTTTATTTACAAAATTTTTTCCTATAAGTTCTATTTTTCATATTTTTTTTAAATTCTTTTTTTTTTCTATAACTTTGATTTTACAAAATTTGTTTCATATTTTTTTTAAGTTCCATTTTTCCTATAACTTCTATTTCACAAAATTTGTTTCATTTTATTTTAAATTCTATTTTTTTCCTATAACTTCTTTTTAATTATATTTTTTTCCTATAACTTCCTAAGCCATTTACAACATTAAATTAAATTAAGTAACATGAAACAACATTAAACAATATGAAACAATATTAAATAACATTAACCAACATAAAAAAAACATTTAACAACATGAAACTGAAACAACATTTAAGTTGTAGTTTTTAAATAATAAATTATGTTTGGCCCTTTGACCCTTTGACCCTCGATTGGAGACGGTTTTTTGTGACAGGGCTAAAACGAGCCATCTGGCCCTTTAGCCCTCGGTTAGAGATGGAGGCAAATATGGCCATGTACTTTTCATTAAAATATTAATATTTTGGAGAATCTTGGAGGGCCAGAGGGCTAAAACGAGCCCTCTGTGACACACCCCGACCTAAATCAAGGCATGCTGGCCGTCACGTGAGCGTGACGAAACCATGTGCACAGTGCGGAAGCAAGATTAATAATAGAAATTTCGAACGAATTAAAACCAGGCCACTAGCAACCTAAATAAGATAGTGTGCTAGAGCGAGAATTATAGTGCTTATACAGAACCAGAGCATACTAAGTCAAATGCAGTCAAGCAGGAATAATAAGTTCGAATGACACTAAAGGGGTGTCTTACATAAATGAATTCTAGCAGAACGTCCGATGAGATCCTCGTATGCCACTAACAAACATTAGCTACCTAGAACCTGGAAGGGCGAAAAACAAAGTTGAGTGGGTCAGCAAAACAAATCTTTTCAAAACCATTTTTTTCTCAAAAGTTATAACCCTTCTCTGTATAATTTCCCAATATATATATATATATATATATATATATATCTCTCTCTCTCTCTCTCGAAATCATGCTGGAAAAATATGTATGTATGCCATGCCAAATTATCACAACTGAATTCTAAATCATAACTCTATGGATGTGATTAAATGCCAGGTAATCAACTCAGCCCTCAGCTGTATATATAGCTCATAATCATTCTCAATAATCGATTCAGCCCTCAGCTGCATATATAGCTCATAATCAAACTCATCATGTCATGTATATATTTTGCACACAAATCAATACCACCTCTAGTGGTCTGCACAACATCACTGTATATAGAATAAATATGCCCTAGTGCTACAATCACGTGAAGACTGTGCGAATAGTTCACGGGTCACCTACGAGTCGAACCCACTTATAATGGTCTATACGACAAGATTGTGCACCTAACTTAGATCCAAGGCGAGCATGCGGTGCGGGAGGTGAACATCACGTGAAAAACTATGCCCCTAACTCTGGGCGGGAACACTAATATCAAGGTGCAAGTGTATGAGCTCACATCACTTCACATCACTTCATTCATTTCATTCTCATCATAAACAATAAATAACTTACCTGACACTTACCTATGTGTCCTCAACACCATCATAATCATATGCAATCACTAATGCATCATTAAAATAAATAGATACTTTGAATGGCATTTCAAAACGTATAATCATTTAAGTTCATTTTCTGGGAAAATAGCAGTATATAGGTATATACGGAAAACAACTGCCCACTCACTGATAAGTAGCTGGATCGTAGCCCCCACGCCTAGCCGAGCTACACTCGTCCTCGGGATAGGTCTCACCTATATGAGAATTAACTGAATAAACGTTATTTAAGCACATAAAAAAAACTTTGGAAATAACTTCTCATACATAGCTCAATTTTGGTATTTGAATATACCAACGTGACCTACACAACGTCACGAACCCGTACAATTTTTTAGAATAATTTTCCCGTGCCTCACGCGCCCTTACGAGCCTGCGAGTGCACAGTGAAACGCGCCCCCATGCGCGTCACCCCTTACCTCCAAACGCTGGACTGTAACGCCGGCGACCACTGTGTCGCCGGTTTCTGGGAAAATTTCAAATCGCCATATCTTTCTCATTTTTGCACCATTTTTCACGTTCTTTATATCAAAATGAAGATCTCGATGAGATGAAAAAAATCCATACCTGCCTTGACCCCCAACTCGCCAGGGATTCGCCGGAAAAAGCCTCGAAAGTTCCGGCCAAATTTCGAATTCTTTGATCTCGGTGTTCCGACGTCCAAAAACCTCCAACGAAGCACTCCAAGCTTTGTAAAGACCTCATTAAGCTCCCTATGAGCTTAAAAACTCCTAAAAATCACTCTATAATTAGTGCATGAACAGTAGCCAAATCGGGGGTTATGGATTCTACGTGAAAATGAAGGTATTCGTACCTGAAAATGGTACCTCTAAACTCACCACACCACGAGGAACACGATGGTGCCCTCAAACTCCTCAATCTGCAAGGTTTAGTGTGAGTTTGGGTGTCGTCCATACGTGAGGGAAGAGAGAGAGTGAGAGTTCGAGAGAAAGAGAGAGTCTGAGAGTTAGAGAGAGAGAAAGAGAGAGAGAGACACGAGAGTGAGATGAGAGAGAGAGGATGTTGGTTTGTGTGTGTGGTCTAAAAGCCACCAATCAAAGGCAATAATTCACTAACTTCCCATTGGTCCCAAAAATGTAAGAATTTATGTAATTGGACCAAAACTTAGTGCAGAATTGCAAACGTACCTCAACGCTCAAGGGCAATTTAGTAACTTCACATTAACGATATGAATAATCCGGGACGGGCTGTCACACTCTGGCCAGCCCTCGGTTAGAGATAGCCTTAAATGGATTGGATTTTGATCCGAATTATATGTAATTAATATGAATGGATATGAGATTTAAATCAGATAAATTATAACTTAACTTATAATGCATGAGTTTCATACTATATATTGGATCAGATGAAATAAGTTTTTCAACAAATCAAATCAAATCCGTATTGTTCCGGTCAATCCGATCGGTAACATGTCTAGACGGAAAAGGTCTAGCTGGTACGGGGAGGGAAGTGGTCTTGTTGTCTGATAAGGGAGGGAAGTGGTCTATTTGAAGGACCACATGAACTTAGAAAAAGAGTTGCAAGACTAAATCGTTACTGGTACGCGTATAAAATAAGACATCATAATTGCTTTAAATTGCATAATAGTTTCATGTCCAATTGAATAAATGATCATCGTAGTAATATGATAGTTGGAAGGTAGCCTCTGTGATAAAACAGTATGAAAACAAATGGGAAAAATAAGAAAACGAGTGCTTGAAAATTATTTCCAAATAAACTTTTATTTGCGTTTCAACAAGAACTTAAACTTGAGAAATGATAAAGAACACTCCTTTTGTTTTTGTTTGATTCAATCAATTTAATGACAAAAAATAAAGAGTTTTAACCAGAAATAGTTTTTAAGTCCCAAATAAAAAATTATTGTTTGGTATGACTATTTTTAAAAAAGTAAATTTAAAACAATTTAAAAATTATCTTACTTTAAAAAACACAAAAAAGTCGCCACATAGTACTACGGTCTAGTGGTATTCCTCTTTACTTGAAAGTGAGAGGTTTTATGTTCGATTCTTGTTAAAGACGAATTTAAACCACATTATTGCTAGTTCATTATGAAGCTTAGCCCACTCCCACACTTTCATAGTGTAGATAATATCGTTTGTTCAAAAGAAAACAAACACAAAAAAATCAATTTTTAAACTCATCTCTCTCCATCTTTTCTTGTTATCACCTATCTAATTTTTCTCTTCTCTCTCCCAGGGGTGGGCAAGTCCGGTTCGGCCCAATTCCACTCTCAAACTGGAATTAGAACCGAAAAATATCAACGGTTTAGTTTGATACGGTTTTCCTTAAATTTATTACTAAAATTATAAGGTTCGGTTTATGACGATTCTAATTCAGTTCATATCGGTTTGTGGTTCTAACTAAAATTACATATATTTTTTTCGAGTCATTCACTTCTTTGGTTTATTGTCAAATAATGATGAACAAACACTCTTAAAAAAAAATTCTAAGATTGATAAACCATTAGAAAACATCAAGCAGAGCTTAGAAGACAGAAAACTTGTGTTTATGGTATTATGAGATGGGGCTACGTGTTGAGATGATGAATCAGGAGAATAATTGAAAAAAAAAATGAAGAGAACTAAAGAAAATGGAAATGTGGTGCCACGCAAAAGAAGAAGAGATGAAGAGATGAGAAAAATAAGGAAGGGGTGTGCTATCTTCTCAAACACTCCTTGTTAATTTATGTTCGTTGATCTTCTTCAATTTATCCGATCCGACGGCTAAAAACAAAAAATATCTGAAAAAAATAAAATGGGGTGTGTGAACTTTTTTTTCCTCTCTATATGTTCTAATTTTTCTCTCTCCTCTTCCTTTCTCTCATATCTTCTTATCCTTTCTGAGGCCTCTTCCTAGATCTGATATTCGTGTCATGTTTTTTGTGTTTATTTCATTTTCATGACATACCTGATATCTTAACAGGTCGTGTCGTGTAACCCACATTAAAGTAAAAGAAAAACTAGTGAAAAGTACTTGAAAACTTTGAGTTTTAACGATAAGGACAAAATAAAGGGTAAAGTGAATAGTATCAGGATTGACTTTTTAGTGTAAAAATGTGATTTTTCGTTAAAGTGAACAGTACCGGGAGCTTTTCATTAAAGTTCCCGTTAAAGAAAATATATTTAAATCAATAAATAATGAAAATGAAAACATAATTTGACCCCAAAAAATAGAAAACATAATACTAAATTAGTATATGCATACCATATTGTCACATAAATATTAATGCAAAACATTAAAAAAAAAATCGGTTTGGTTTGGTTCGGCTGTAAACACATAATTTTGATGTGTTTTATAATTTTTTTAATCATTCTTTACATATAGTATACTATAAAAATAAATAAACTTAATTTTTTTTTAAATTTATGTAAAATAATTATACAATAATACATATTTAATATACAGTATATACAATATACACTATGATTATTATATTTTATGAAGTTTTAACGAAACACTCCCGGTACTGTTCACTTTTAACGAAAAACCACATTTTAACCTTTCTCTGATACTATTCACTATACCCTTAAAAATGACTTTTTATTATAAAAAAAATATTGCATTTTTCGTTAATTTTCCTTATATTTTATAGTTAATTTGTTTAGTAGTTTAAGAAATTAGAATCATCGAAATAATTTTTTTCTTAACGTGTTGAAACGAGTTACTCGCTGTTACATTTGTGTAAACCTATTAAGGATATGTTATTAAGAAGTTTTTATCATGGGACCCGATAATAACTAAATTAATTATCGTTTTGATCCGTAACTCGTTATTTTCGTATCATTTACATCTGCTAACAAATCATATAAGAAATTGTCTAGTCTGCCTCTTTCCCTCGTGTCTCTCTCACCCTAGTTTCTTTCTCTCCGTTCTCTCTCCTCCATCTATGTCCCCCCTTCTTTTGATCTTCTCTTTTCTTTCTCCTTTCTTATTTATTTAATTGTTATTTGAAAATAATTATGAATTTTATATCGAAAAAGTTTTTGAACCTTATAAAAAAAACTGTTCTACAAAGTAGTTTTAACAAATATTTTTTGAAATGATAAATTCCTTAAAAAAAAAAGATTATATGCACGCTTCAAATTATTTCTTCCACAATTTTTAAATTTTTTAATATTTTTTTTATCAAACGTTAGTGGCTTGTAGAAAATAATAAAAAATTAAAAAATAATGAAAAAAGTAATTTGAAGTGTGTAAATATAATTTCTAAAAGAAATGAATGAAAATCGCTTCGTTGTGAACTTTTCTTTTTTCCGGTCAGAACAATAATTTGAACTTGGATCAAATTCAAAACATGGATGTATGGATGGTCATGCTCATGTGATAAGTCTTCGTTCTTTGTCTGAACAGTGGTACTGCAGAGTCACAGTCCATAACCAAACCAGCAAACAAGAAGAATGACACATCAAAGGCAAAGATAATCAGTTTCCCAAAAAATAAAGGCAAAGATCCCAAAACCCTATAAAGCAAAAAGTTCAAAAACAACCCAGATCAAACATGAACTCCAAATATATCTTATAAAAATTCATCAAACCCCACATACATTAATCCAAAGTAGGCCCATAAACACATAAATTAACTAAGATTAAATTCAATAAGCTAATTTAAGCTAAAGGTAATTGAATTTATGCAGCTTTTGCAGTGCAAGCCAAAAAACTGCAACACAGATCATGTAGGGCAGTAGCTAGATCTCCATCATCTTCCTTGATCTCTTCTGCTGCAACTCTTTCACTTGTTCCTTCAAAACCCACTTCTTGATTTGCATGCAGAGCTGCCCTCGCTTGTGATCTCTTCCTTTTCATGGCTTCCCTTCTGCGATCATGATCTGCCATCCTAAATAAAAACACCCCCATAAAAAAGAAAAATGATCAAAAACCCAAAAAACATATTCTAAAAAAAAACAGAAAGAGAGCTTTAGAGAGAGAAAGTAGAGAGAGAAAGGAAGGAATTATACATACTCCTTAGAAAAGGTGAGATGGTGATGGGATATCCCTGAAACACACAGAGGCAGGCCAAAGCTTCCATGGAGGGTTAACATGGACTGCATTTTTCTCTCTCTTCCTATTTTTTTGGGTTTTTTCTGGAGGAGAAAATAAAATGAGAACTTTTGAGAAATTATTGTATGTATTTTTGGTGAATTTTGGGCAAATATAAATGCAGACAGGAGCAGACAGGAGTCTGACAGAGCATTCTTGGGTTTTTGGCATTATACTGTGCATTTATGGACATGGGCTCTCAATTCATTTTTTTTTTTTGGAAGAAGGGCTCTTATTTCCTTGCCATTTGATTATGAGTAGTAACTTCTACTCAATTTTTTTTAAAATTATTTGTTGTCAATTTATAAAATTTCGTGTTTATAATCAGTATTGTTCATATTATAAATTAACTTATGAAGATTGCCTCAGCAAAAAATAAATTAAAACTTAAGTCGTTTGGTTATCAAATTGTTTAAAAACAAATGAACAGCATTGGTAAAAGCATTACGAATCGTCTATGTATTTGTTACAATAGATTGATTAAACGATCTTAATTTTAATTTATTTTTTGTAGAGATGATCTTTATAGTGTGATTCATAATATAAATGGTTCTGATTATAAGCACAAAGTTTTATGATTAAAACACTAAAATTTTTAAGTAGGAATTCTACTCGTCTTTAAGTAGCTAATATTATTCGTTTGGGCTTTGATGCATTTGGACCTAAACTAAGCTCAATTTTTATATAAAAAGCAGTCCAATAGTCGGGAAAATGGTCCAAACACTTGATCTGTATTTTTAGAATTAGACGCTTTTAATCAGCTAAACTACAAAATTTATGAAGAAAAAATGTCGTACATTTTGAAGCTGGTGGGGTGCGAGGGAGGACACGAATCGGTTTGGTTCGGTATGTGGTTACGTTGTTAACGACCAACTAAATAAAATCGGTTTAACTTGGTTCGATGTATCAAAATTTTCGATTAGTCGGTTTTGATTTTTATTTCCAAATAAAATTTTAATTCCTTTTATGGTTTTCATTTGCAAAAATTAATAAATCAAATGACCCACCCCTGGTTTAATTTGCACCGTAGCAGAACGTTTAATTTGCAACCGTTAAAACCTTAATACTCGTACGATAAATCTTAGCTACCTTTTTTCTCATTTCGTTCTTATTTAAAAATGTGAATTGATAATCAAAATTGTCTATTAACCAAATTGAAAATCGGTTAGTCATCTAACTGTTTTTAAATAAATTCACAATTGAAAATCGGTTATTGTAAACATTACATGTATTTTCATGTAAATCAAGTGTTTTAAATGGATTTAATTTTTCTATTTTCCTTTTTTTTTTCGTGAGGTGATTTTGATTTGGAACATCTTCCAACAGCGGACAGAGAAGTAATACTAGGCTAAAGACTAGTCGGTAAGTTTTCTTTTTTTGAGATTGAGGTTAAATTCTCTCCTCTTAATATGCATTCTTGAAAGACTTCAAAGTTAGTGTACGCTAAAGAAGAAAGAAGGAAGACATTGGTGATGTAAACTGACTCCACAACTCATGCAACAATTAGACAGGAGTCGCCCAACTTATGTCTTGTTTACAATCCATCCCACAATCGTCTTACCAATCAAACTCCACTAAACGCCATGAGAGCTGCCATTTCGGAGTTGGGTGGGAATCAAACTTGGGTGGGAATCAAACTTGGGTGTCTACAATTTTGAACACCCTCCCCCTTTGGGGTCTCTAGTTGGTAATATTGATTATTGATGGTTGATTTGTATTTTTTGCTTGCCTTATATCACCTGTGTTACCCACATGATTTGGAAGCAAAATTTTACTAATCTGTTTTGTAAATTCATTGCAACAAAAACTCTGGAGGTGAAATCCTATGAATTCTGAGAAGATTTGGAAGCAATCACTATTGTATGGATCTTTTGTTTTTGTAAATTTACTCATCTCTACATTTTTTACGCATGTATTTACATATTTTCTCGGAGAATTTGGACCACGCATTCAGACAAGAACAAACCCGATCAATGGTTTAGAGTCACAATAATATTTGAATTTCAAACCACCTACTGCCCAAATAACTCAAAAGAAGTGCAAACATTGCTATAAATATCACGATAATAAGTTCATGCTTGAGTGGATACGCAACGCCGAAATAAAGAACACGATGTATTATCTCTAACAAGTTTCTCGAAACCAACTAGCCATTGAGAAATATATTCCCGAGTGTAAACAGTGTTACAAGTTGATAGTTTTAACTGTTGAAACACAACAAATTTCAACTTGGCTCCTGCTGGTTGTTTCATGTTCAGAAGCTATGCCGCCATCCAGCTACTATGATCCTTCGGCGCCCGATGTTGGATTTTCGAAAGCGGAGAAACCCCAGAAAGTCTTCAAAGAGTAGGGCTGAGAGATAGTCACACCTTCAGTGATTTTAGATACCTGCAATTTCAAAATTGAAAAGGTGTCATCATACAAGGAATGCAATAAACTCCACACTTCCGGCGTACAATATGATCAGGATTTGTCAAGACCAATTTGCTGCATCTCCTTTTGGCCTTGCTACTACTGTGTTAATTTCAAACTACTTCCCCCCCACTTGGTAAGGTAGCCTTAAGAAGCTTGAACTTATTAACGACAAATACGAAGATGACTGGTTTTAAAAACTCAACTCTTTACATTTACACCAAATCCAACATTGGGCGCCTATGACGTTTTTTAGAACACTGATTTTATATAAAGTACATGTGTTAGAAAACTTGTTGGGTAGAAATAGGAAAAAGAATTTGACAGTAAATTGAACCATTCACTCCTGTTCATTAGAATAGCAAGTACTATTTCCCTCTTTGTCCACTTTAAACAATTTCTGGAGCTTAGTTAGAATGTGTGTCTGTGTGAAAGGCAGAGAGGAACTTACATGGACAACAACAACAACAAGAAAAAAAAAATCTTTTGAAAAAGATTTATCAGGTTTCATAAAAATGTTGAAGAGGATAAAAGATGGCAGGTAAGCAGATCATGTGCTAGTCAAAGAAAATATACAGATAGATACGTAAGAAAACTCTCAGGAATAGCTAGCCTACAAATTACAGAATATATAACTTTAACATTGTTAGTATTATAGGATACTAACTGATAGAGCAAGTAGCACTAATTAATTACTCTACCCGAAGCTTGTTGACAGCAAACCGATCACGATAGAGAAGGAACGCATGCACTTCTCCAGCAGCTTTACACCTTCTTCGAAACTCAAGTTCTCATGCCACTCATCACGAAGAATAGGCCGTGCAAGGTGATTTCCAAATCCTGTAGCTACATGATTGTCCTCAAAATTCACGCCTATCATGCTAACCTGGACAAGGATAAAAATATGACTAGTAACTAAGGCCATCTCGTTAGCCAGATGGCTCATTTCAACCTTCTGGCCCTCTAAGATTCTCCAAGATATTAATATTTTAATGAACAGTACATGACCATATTTGTCTCCGTCTCCAACCGAAGGTCAGAGGGCTCGTTTTAGCCCTGTTACAAAAAATCGTCTCCAACCGAGGACCAAAAGGCCATAGGGCCAACCATAATTTATGTTTTTTTATGTTGTATAATTTGTATGTTGGTTAATGTTATTTAATGTTTTTTCATCTTGTTTAATGTTGTTTCAAGTTACTTAATTTAATTTAATGTTGTATAATGGCTTAGGAAGTTATAGGAAAAAATATAATTTAAAAAAAATATGAAACAAATTTTGTGAAATAGAAGTTATAGGAAAAAAAAAGAATTTAAAAAAAAATGAAACAAATTTTGTGAAATAGAAGTTATAGGAAAAAATGGAATTTTAAAAAAAATATGAAACAAATTTTGTAAAATAAAAGTTATAGAAAAAAATAGAAGTTATATGAAAATTTTTGTAAATAAAAAATAATAATAAAACTGTAAAAAAAAATTTCAAATGCAACGGCTAGTTAGCTAGCCGTTGCATTTGAATTTTTTCTTAAGAATAACCGACAGGAATACATTTATATTAAGTAATTGTAAACACGAAAATTTCCTGAAACAGGAAGAACACGTGTACAAAATAATATTTGTATTTGATGATTTTGGGTTACAATCTCTATTTGTTCCTCTGATTCGATCTCCGTAAGACTTTGATTTGTGGGTTTGATCCAAAAGGCCGTTGAGGCTTGATCCTGGATGAGCAAAGAGAGTTTCTTCAAAGGCCGTTGGGCTTGATCTTGAAGTTTGGCGGATGAACGTTTCTTTAGGGGCCTTTTGGGCTTGGCTCTTGAAGTTGGATGAACGGATCTTCAGGGGGGGTTGGGGCTTGATCCTGAAGTTGGATGAACGTTGAATGACGAACGGATCTTCAAGGGCTTTTGAGCTTGTTCTTGAAGATGGATGAACGACGAACGAAGAACGATGAACGATGAACGATGGATGAACTTCAAGGGGCTTTTGGGCTTGATTCTTGAAGAATGGATGTGTGGATCCAAGGGCCGTCAGGGCTTGATCTTGGAAAGTGGATAAATGTTGCTTCAAGGGCCGTCGGGGCTTGATCTTGAAGAACGGATGAACAGTGATGTGGATTTGTTGATGTTGTGTTGATCCGAAGGGGCTGCTTGGAGCTTAATTCTTGGGATGAACGAGGATGATCTTCAAGAATTTTGATGAAGAACGTTGATGTCATGTTGATCCGAAGGGCCTTTGGTGGCTTGATCTTAGGATGGATGAGCGTTTCTTCAGGGGTCGTTGAGGCTTGAATCTTGAAGAACAAAGAATGAAGAACGATGAACGAACTTCAAGAGAATTCTCTTCCAATTTGGGAGTAGAGAAATGTATTTGTGAATTGGTGAATGAAATGGCTTCCTATTTATAGAATTCCAAAACTTGATTTTTGGATTTAAATAATCAGATGAAATAAGTCATTTCTGCCAAGTGTTGACACGTGTCTTGTTTGATGGCTTTTCTGACTCTTTTCGATTTTTCGTCGAGTTATACACTACATGTAAAATTTATGTGACACGTGAGCGTTGAAATTTTAATTATTGGTCAACATTTATTTTACCGAAGTTTCAATGTCTACAGTAATATAAATGTATTCCTGTCGGTTATAACCAACAGGAAATCCGACACATTTTAAAAAAATTCTGGCTAGCCCTCTAGCCCTCTCCGATTCCGTGGGGCCCTCCTATTTTCGGCCCTCTGAACTCTTCGGTTGGAGATGGCCTAAGTCACCTCATTCAGTATATTTATTCTTTAAAGGAAAATATATGTTCTAAAGCCATACAGCATGCTACAAGTGTTAACGGAAGGAAAAAAATAAGGCCTACCATGCCAAGGTACTTCTGTCCCTTTTTTACTCCACCAAGGACAAGAGGGTTCCATAGTGGATCAAACTTGTTACGCCCATTGTACATCACACGGGTCAGATAGTTGTGCACCTCTTTTGGTCCCAAAGAGTTCCCATCCCACCGTATAGGCTACAACCAGAAAACTCAAACTGAATAATCCTTTAACCAACTGTTGCAAATGTTACAAAGAAGCATAGCAAAAAAGCGCAATGAAAACGTTAAGAAAGGTAGCTAGACAGTCATCTTCATAATTTTCCTTAAATCAAGAATGCTTACATGAGCTCATCAAGATAACGTAATAGCTCCTGAAAGTTACTTATTTCTCCACTTGCGCCAAGAAGGGAATGCTTTCCAATGGGCTTCATTTGCACCACACTCTTGTACCGCAGGGTAGACCCACAAGAACCTATCAACAAATCCATCATTGTGATACTGTTAAGAAACCTCAAACGACACAAAAGGAGCATACATGGGTTTCTAAATTTTGCGTCATGAAGTACTAGACTCCAAATCCAAAAAAAAGAAAAAGAAAAGAGGTGATGTGCATTATTGACAAAAAGATGGCATTTTAGGGATCTAAAAAGCTTAGAATGACTGCTAACAATGGGCATTATATATAATAACAAAGAAATTAATGTACCTTTGAAAGTACTCTAATTTGAACCATATTCTGCTCAAGATAAATGGAAACAAAAAGAACAAGCGTACAAGAACAACTCTAAAAATTTCATGACACAATTCTTTACAAGAAGCTAAGAGCAACTCCAATGTAGGAGCCCTCCCCCCAGGCAATACACTATTCAATCCACCTAGTGAATAGTAACTGCCCTTAATGAACAGTGTATTCCCCTGGCAATTACCTTTTGCATCTCCACCCCTGCACTTGAATAGCCCTGGCAATTGGTAATAAAATATTAGTATTTTTATTTTATAAATAATACATAATAATACAAAACAAAAAGCCGAATGATAATACACCCAGTGGCTCAGTGGGTGGATTTTCAAGTTGTTCCTCTGTCCCTTTCGTCCCTCTCAAGTCTTAAGCCATTTTCTCCTCTCCCACACATTATATAAATATTTACAGTTGAGACTGAGACACTTTTTTAGAGAGAGAGAGAGCTGTGATTGGAATTGTGGTTTTGTCTGCTTCAATGTATTAATTTGATCACTCTCTCTTTTGATTTTTGGGATCCAAGCAGTGAACTTTTCATCTGGGTTTTTTCCAATTTGTCTAATTTCTGAGATCTGCTGGAGAATTGGATCGATTTGGGTTTATTTTCAATTGGGTTCAATTGGGTTTCCTGGATTTGAAGAATTGGCGATAAAGATTGGTTCTTTTGATCTTAAGGTATGGTTTCTGGTTGGATTTATGTTTTGGTTCTTTTTTGTTTTGTATTATTATTCGGCTTTATGTTGTTCTTACATTAAAAGATTAGATTTGGAAATGTTGACTGTTCTGTTCTGTCTCAAATCCACCCAGTGGCTCGGTGGGTGGATTTTCCACCGGCCTGTCCACCGGGCTCCCCCTTCACTCGGGCCTCCAGCAACGCTGGAGCAAATTGACTGGCCCTCGGGCCGTTTTTTTCTGCCTGTCCCTCGAGCATCCAGCACCGCTGGACTTGCTCTAAGAGAAAGGGGGAAAAGAGTCCCACATTCCAACAAACAACAGAAAAAAAAAGTTATACACAGCACCAACATCATCAATTTTCAATCTAGAAACTGACCAACAAGTTCAATCAAATAAAAAATTAAAACTTTAATTTGTGATGCAATGTAAATAGGATTGTTAGCCAACCTCCCATAGCAGCAGCCATCCATCAAAATTCCATCTTTGTACTTGAGAGCCACAACAGATGTACCGGTCACATATGGATACCCTTAAAAAGTTAAAAAAAACACACACACACACACAAAAATCAGAATTAAAGAATTGAAGGCTAAATCCCCAACAACCCAAAATACCCTAATCTCTGTACATTAAAAAAAAGGTAAATTACATAATACTTCCTCAGGTTTGAGGTCTATTATAACCACATACAATATTTTTAAAACATTTCACTTTCATACCTCTCTTACTATTTTATTTCGATATAGTACTTCCTTTACATTTTTCATCCATTAATCCGTTAAGAACTAACGTGTCTGCCACATTTGTACCACGTGGCTGGCACAGGTGACGGAGTACGCAGCGGGAGAGCTGTTGTCGCTGTGCTCGGCTTCAGAGAAGAGCCAAAACGAGGCATGTCGGAGGGGATTTTGAACCAGGTGAGGGAGATGAGGGTGAGAAAAGAGAAGGGGTTGGAGATGAGGGAGGTGGTTGGGAGGCTCGACTCGGGAGGGAGAAGAGGAGTGGGGTGGGGTTGCAAGGAAGGTGGGGTGGGTTTTGCGTATTTTAGTTTTTTTTTTTTTTTTTTTTTTTTTTTTTTTTTTTTTTGAGAAGATTCAAGTTTTTTTTTTAAATTAATTTTTTTTTGGTCACGTGTTACACAAGTGGCAACCACATGTCACACAGGTGGCAGCCACGTGGTACAAATGTGGCAGCCACGTCAGTTCTTAACAGATCAATAGATGAAAAATGTAACGTATATACTATATTGAAATAAAATAGTAGCTGAGGTATGAAAGTGAAATGTTTTAAAGATGTTGTATGGTGTTGTAATAGACCTCAAAACTGAGGGGGTATTATATAATTTACCCTTAAAAAGTATAGATAATTTGTTGAAAATTAAACATAAAGAGAGAGAGAGAGAGAGAGAGAGAACATAATACATACATGGTTCTTTGAGAGCCTTCAGGATTGCACGGTAGGCCGGGTTTGGATAGATTCGACTCCATTAACTGCTCGAAAGAACCTTCAAATGTTAAATCGAAGTACTTAAGCGATAATCTAGGTGGTGAAATCAAATGGGTACTCGAATCCTGCACTCGTTTTTTGCTTTCTGAAATTGTTTTGGTGAGATCGCAGAGAGAAGAAAGAGTTCGACGTCCTGAAGCTCTGTGAAGCACAAATAAAGACTACTTTTTCTTTTCCTTCTACTCAAGAAATTGCGACCCGACTCATTACTTGGTTTGGATTACGAAAGACTTGCTCAACAAACCTCTAATGAATCAAATTTTGATCTGGATCTGATCCGAATCTGGTTTAATTAATAAGATATAGATCACAATTTTTAATTTGATTATCCGAATAAGATTTGAATCTGATAATATAATTATAAATAGATATGGGAAAATTTTATTTAAATCCATGTAACCTCTTTCTACATTCAACTTAAATTTTAGATGTTAATTGTCTTTTTTACCTTATTGCATAATTACCATCAAGTACAAGATGAAATTAATAATAAAACTAAAATTTATCAATAAACCCACACACTATAATTAAACTCCACCATGACTCCTTGTTTGTGTTATGTTCATTTCCGCTAAAACCCTATAACTTTTATAGAGAAAAACAAGCTTTTTTATTTTTTAATTTTTTTAATTTTTTTTTTTCAGTTTGAGGAAAGTGCTTCTATTGTCTATGCAACATTAGCTATTGATAAAGAGTTGCAACAAAACAAGGTGAAAAGAAAAAATGTTTGTTTCCAACCCCAAGTTTTCAGTGCACTTTGAGGCTATTGAGGTGAGATTTCTTCAAGCATCGTATAACACATAATTCAAAAGTTGGTGTTTGTGGAACTTTTCAAAGAAAAAAAAACAAAGGGTACTCTCTCTTTCATTCAGCATGAATAGTCCCTTGCATGTCGATTAACGCAAACCTTGCTCCGGAATTACCCAAGTCCATTCCGAGATAAAGTCACTCCACCCTGAAACACCCACTCACTTCAGCTTCGTCATTACTGCTTCCACCAACCATTGGTACTATTAGACCTCTTGGTCGCCATCTCGGTTTTGCTTGCTCGTTCTTCACGCCATTACACAACCTATTTCTTGAAAACTCTGTCTGTGGACTAAACATCCATGAAGCATCAAACACTTAATAACTTGAATTTGATGCACAACTACTGTAACTACTTAATATTGGTGATGAGAGAGAGAGAGAGACCATGTATATGTGTATATGTACGTGTCGGGGATGGCGACCATGGAAACATGAAGGAGGTTGCATTTGTAGCCATGGGAAATGCTATAAATAGGTGTAAAGATAATTTTACATTTTGAACTGGGTTTGTAAAGATAAATTTTTACAAGTATAATGATATGATGGTTATAACATAAACAATTTTTTCATGAATTTTGTGAGCAAGCCACAAAAGAGAGGATCTCTCCACTCTACGAAAAGAAAGAGATCTCTCTCTACACGGAAGACTTTCCCATTCATTCCATGGTGCATGCCCCACCTCGTCTCGTCCTTCTTTTTTAGAGCAACACCAACGTTGGGTTTAGCCAAGAGGACCGACCTCAATTCCAATCCAATTGTCGGCTTAAAAGGCTCCAACCCGTGCTGGCGATTAGGCTCGGGGGAGGCTTGCTTGAAAGGGGAGCGTGAATCAACAGCCCAAGCGCCTGAGGGCGAGGTGATGTCAGCTACTATTTAAAAAATTTGCGTTACGCGCGCGTGGGGGTGTGTTCAAGACACCTTTTCAAGCTGAGGGGCTCGCTATTTGACTCTAAAATGTTATCGTTTATGGGGACACGTAGCATCTTCTCGACCGTTGGATTTCAAATGGTAAAAAAAAATTCAAACCTCCCCCCAACGGCTAGATGACGCGGCACAATATCATCCGTTGGATTTCAAATCAACGGTCCACGTTATTCGCCTTTAAAAATAAAAAAATAAGAAATAAAAGGAAAAAAATAGATATATTACCGATGTGACACGTGGCACAATCTGGAGGGTTGGATTTCAATTTTTTTTTAATCCAACAGCAGAAATTAATTAAGTTAATAACAAATTCATAAAAATGTAAAAAATTAATTAAAAAAATTCGAAATTTTTTTTTAAAAATTAAATTATTTTTTTTAACTTTTCTATAAATACCTTCTCATTATCTTCTACCTTACATCACAATTTCATATTTTCTCAAATACCTTCAACCACATTCCAACCTTTCTCTCAAAGTTTCAATCCAATTGGTTTCCAACAAAATGACTAATGATGCAGGTACAAATTGAACACTTATTGAAGATGTTATGTTGTGTTCTAGTTGGGTTGAAGTTAGTCATGATCCGATTACGGGTAATGAGATGCAGTTGCGAGAAATGTGGAGTCTTATTCATACCCTTTTTCTTGAGAAAATTGACAGGAAAAGAACGAAAGAATAGATGTTCAGTCGTTGGAGAATACTTAGCCAATTGTTTACTCATTGGAGAAACGCATTGGCACAAGCTAGTAGTAATATTCGAAGTGGGAAAATTTCACGGATTAGGTAACAATATATTATTTATTTGTTTGTACTATACTCAAATTTACATTAGCTACTTTGATTATAATTATTTCTTCTCCCGCATTGTGTAGACACTTCAAGCACAAGCTTGATATAATGCCAAAAACAAAAACAAATCATTCACCCGGTGGGAATGTTGGAGTATTGTCAAAGATTGTCTTAAATTCAAAGTTGTGCTTGTCGGTCCAAAAGTTGTCATGAACAGCACCCTTCTACACTTTACTCCCGATCATGACTCGCATGTTCATGAAAGCGACACAGAACAAGTGCCGGAAGCGACCCTTGAACAAGGGTCGGGGTCGACTCGTTATCCAATTAGGCCTCAAGGTAAGAAGGCTTCAAAGAGAAAAGTGAGTGCTTCCAAGAATGATTATGCAAAATATATGGAAGAACTTGCTCGCCAAGGTGAATTGATTTTGGCGTGGAAAATGGCTAAATTTGAGGCTAATAAGGTTAGAGATGAGGCAAAAACTGTAGCTGCTGAGAGATTATTTCAAGTTAATGAGAGAGAAAGAGAGCTACTTGGGCAAGAAATGGAAGAGCTTAAAGAAGAAAGAAGGGCTCAACAAGATTGTGACATTATGAAGGAGTCTGTAGAGGCGATGTCTCCAAATTCTAAATATTTTTGGAATTCGGAGAAAGCGGATGTGGAGCAAAGGAGGCATGCAAGAGAAGCGAGAGCAAGAGGAGATGGTCTTAGCACCACAAGAGGAGATGGTCCTAGCACCACAATTGGTTAGGTGATGATTTTTCATTCACGAGGGACTAGGGAATTTATTTTTAATCGGAGACCATAATTTTCCAATCACTTTGGGTTGTAATTTCTTATTTATTGAATAAAGTACTTTATGTTGTTTCCAATTTATTGAATTAAGTACTTTATTTAAACTAAGAGTATATTTATTTAATTTAGTACTTTACTTAAACTAAGAGAATCTTTATTCAAAGGACATAAACACACCAAATAAAAAAAACTCACTAATTGAACTTAAAAACACACCAAATAAAATTTTAAAAAAAACACACCAAAAAAAAAAACACACTAAATGAACTTAAGTTTCTAGAGCTTGTTTTAATTCTCACTGGTGCTCTATCAAGTCAATTTGTCAGGCATTGTGAATGTATGAGTCTTGAAGTGAAGTATATCGTTGAATGAGCCTTTCATTGTAACGTCCATCCCTTGTAATGGCTCGCGTTGCACAGGTTCTTCGGTGGCGTCATGAGCACAATATATTTGTGTTCTGGAATTATTCATCGTGTTTGGCTCATATTCATCAACGACATCATAATTGTACTCATATTCCACAATCATGTTGTGAAGAATGATGCACATCAGCATGATGGATCAAAGCGACTTTAAATCAAACATTATGGCAGCACCCCTGACAATCGCCCAACGAGCTTGGAGGTAACCAAAACAATGCTCCACATCCTTCCTATACCTTTCTTGATAGCTTGCAAAGTGTTTTTTCCTTTTCACTTTGCGGACGTGGCACTGCTTTGACAAACCATGTCCACCTTGGGTAAATGTCGTCTGCTAGGTAGTATGGTATGTATTACTTATGTCCATTGACCCAATACGTGATTCTTGGTGCTTTTCCTTGCAAGACATCGTCGAACACTGGTGATTGAGTAAGGACATTGAGGTCATTTTGAGCTCCCGGAACACCGAAGAAAGCGTGCTAAATCCATGTATCAAATGATGACACCGCCTTCAAAATGATACTTTTTGCTCATTTTTTGTTCCCATAAGCTCCTTGCCATGGACTTGGACAGTTTTTCCAGGTTTAGTGCATATAGTCGATGCTTCCAATCATCCCAGGAAAACCTCCCTTCTTTAGAATCCTTTGCAAGTCCATTTGAGTAGGTTTCCGGATGTACTCTGTGGTGTAGATAGCTTCAACTGCGGGGAAAAACCTCATCAGAGACTCAAGAATGGTTGATTTCCCCATCATCGCTATCTCATCCACTTGGTCTGCAGATGCTCCATATGCAAGCATCCGCAAGGCAGCCGTAATTTTTTGCTCAGGAAGGAGACCCATAACACCAAAAGCATCCTTCTTTTGCACAAAGTAAGAATCATGGTTGCAAACAACAATCATGATTTTGTTGAACAAATGTCGTTCCATTCTAAAACGACATCTAAAGTGCGTATCAGGGAATGCACTGTTATGGACAAAATAATCGTCCAAGAGATTTATACCTCGTTGTTGCCTGTTTCTATCAATGCTTGCGGAACGACTGGGCCTGGAGATCTGAGCCATAACTTGGATGACTCGACGGGAATGTGAGGCTCTTTGGCTTCTTGCTTCGTCATCTCTCCTTCTACATTCCTCATCCTCTTCTATCTCATTTTTGCCCACCTGGAGATTGAACATTTCTTCCCCTTAAACAATTTTTTCCCTTGCTCATTGATTTCCCACAAACATCCTTGAAGAAGAAGACATATGACCTGGCAATATCAGGCGGCGTGGACCCCATTCGATCAGATGATGAGTCCCAACCGTACGAATTTACCCGAGTCCAAAAAGCCGGCGTGGAACACTGACACGTGAGCGCACCGAACCCGTCCCCGTAAAAAAACGGATTGGACAATCAGCGATAGGTCCGAACTTTGTTATTGGGGGGGTTGGTTGTGGTTGTGGGGGTCATCGGACAAAAAAGATAAAAAAAACGCAAAATCATTTACAGGGACGAAGAACAAAGAGCAATATCACAAAGTCGGTGTTTGGGAAAAGCCCTAGACTCCCTCCCCCAATTCGATCAAGCAAAGTAAGATTTCATTTTTTATTTATTTATTAATTTTTGCTTGTGATTGCTCAATTCAGGACCATCAGTTGAGAACATGAGATGGTTTTTTTTTTTTTTTTTTTTTTTTTTTTGTGGTAATTTTGATTAATTTTTTGGATTTGGTAGCCAGTTACAACGTATTTAGTTGATTTTTTTTATTTGATTAATTTTTTTTTTCTTGATGCTTATTGTTATTGTTGCTGAAAGTCGCTGGAAAAAGTAATTTTGTAGTCCAGTTTTTGCATATGGTAGAACATTAGCCTCAGTAATTTTGCTTTGCTTTGCGAGTTCAGTCAATGGCGGGATCGTTTTACTTTAGTGAATTTAGTGAACTAGTATGCGCCATGTGGGCGGTGTTATTGAATGCATCAGCGGAAATAAGCTCATATAAGTAGCTTTATGTGTGTGTCACTTAGTTTTTTCTGTTATCCAATTAGTAGATGATATAATGTAGTTGGGTTATGTCTCAAATGACAACTGTTTTGTTTTTGGTTAATTTTACATTTAGTGTTGTTCGTGTGACCTGCATAAGGTGTGAATAGATGAGATAAGAAAAATGAGTTTGGGTATTTTGAAGTCGAGAAATGCGAAGAAGCAAAGATATATGAATACAGTTGATCATGAATAGTTTGCAAGTAATTGTTGGATATTGGAGATTTACCTTCTAAGAAAGAGTTGTAAATCTAGTCACACATTCGGTTGGAAGTTTTAATTTTCTTTTTCCTGTCCCATTTCTTTCCCCTTGAGGTTAAAGTATCGTTCACAGCGTTTAGTTCATTGAGACTGTTTTCATATCATATTCAACTTGTGAAATTCATAATATGCAGACAGTTTTGCTTGCACTGTATACCTAACTTCATATATTACTGGTTCTGTCAGTTAAGAAAAGTAAAGAGATTGTGTTATATGTACCCACTTGTATTGGATACCTAAGTTTTTTTTTTTTTTTTTTGGTTGGGTTTAAATCATTGCATTCTGTTATCATGGTTTTTTTGTTAAAGAAGCTAGTGACTTGTTTCTTTCAGAATTCCAACGAAAGTTCATAGCATAAACAAAATAACAATTTGGAGAAAAGATTGCTTTAGCTACTTAATTACATTTTAGGAAGTCCAAAAGTTGGTTAGGTACAGAGGGTGTGCCATTACTGTTTTGGACTATTTTGGCGCTTTTGCTTACTATTGCAGAGGATTTTTTGGTGCCACTTCTTGAAGCAGTGAATTTATTAGAATTTTTATTTTCATTGCAGGAAAAATTGGCATATTTTCGAATAAAAGAGCTCAAAGATGTTCTCACCCAATTAGGTCTTTTGAAGCAGGGGATGTAGCAGGTGAGATGCTAGAAATACCACTCTGTGATGTGATGTTGGGTTCCTGTATATTGTGGATATTATCTACATATTCACCTCTTCATTCCTTTATATAGTGGATGATATCTATGTACTCACCATTGCACTGCATTTTATGCTTATGTGGCGTACTTTTTTTGAGTTCACAGGAATTAATGTTGATGTGGGTTCCATTGTTCATGTCAATACTCATATAAAGTATAAGAGGTCCTATTATATTCTGCATATTTATTTAGGTGTAATTTATCAAGGTTGGATGATTTGTTACATAGAGTTCTCAATGACTACCAAGAGTTCTTTTATTATAAAAAAAAAGACTACCAAGAGTTGCTTAGTTAATTTTCCCTCTCTTACTTTCCTCACCCCAGAAAAATGTGTAATATAAGCGAACCTAAGACCAAATATGACCTGTTCATTGCATAATAATTAGCTTACCTTTTACGATGGTATATTGGGAAGCCATTTAACAAGGTTTTTGGGATGAATGTCGTAAGAGAAGACTGTTGTTTGATTTACCAATTTCTATTATACAGGATCTTGTTGACCGGATATTAGCTCTTCTTTCTGATGAACAAGGTAAATGGTTCCATACCAACTGCTTTTTCCTGGTTCAGATGATTTAATTGCTACGATAACAGTCTGTGTATGCTATCTGTTTTTATAAGTGTAGCTTATATGTTGGCGAACCCAGTGCATGTATTGCATAGTTCCTTTTCTTCATCCAGCCAGATAAGATATAAGAAGTAGTTGTTTCTTAGTTGGGTTCTATAATAAAAGCATAGGAAATGACAACTGATTGTGCCATAAGTTGTTGATGTAGTTCATATGACATTTGATGTTAATGAGCATGCTACATCTATTTAGCATTCATTATGCTTTCGCACTGAAGAATTAGAAGTGGCTTTCATCTGCAGTTTGTCTTCTATTTGGCTGACCTAGAAACGTTCCGGATCATGTATCTGGTGTCTTAGAATCTTAGATTTAGGAATGCAGCTGTTTTTTCTCTTAAAGAGCATTTTCTGGTTCAGAAAACCATTGAAGATATTTTAGTTATAAATCTTGTAAAACTGAAATTTGATGTTATCGACAGTTCTTTTTAATCATTCAGCTTTCAGTTAAAGGGTTGTCATCCAATCATTCAAATTTTGAGACATACTCATGATAGAGAATCAAGTCATTCTAAATCTGGATAGTTTTTTAATTTCCAAAATTTTCGAACCTAGTTATTGTTTCCTTTTTCCTGTGCACTGAACTTTGCTTCTCGACCTCTCTATGGGTTTAGGGCTTATGCTAGAAACACTAATTTTTACTAAAAACTCAAGTGCTTCTTGGAAATGCTTCCTACAGAAGAAGCACAACGGAAAAGCACTAAAAATAATTTTATTGCCCGAAGCACTTCTAGTTATTTCTGCTAAATACTGCTAAAAGTGCTTTTAGCTATTCCAAAAGCAGTGCCAAACAGGCGTTCAGCTTCTATACTCCAAACCATTTTTCTAATGATTGTGTTTTCATTATATTTTGACACAGGACCGAGCGCAATAGTGTTCTAGGATTCATATAGCCGACCCCACTTAGTGGGAAAAGGCTTTGTTGTTGTTGTTGTTTTTTCATTATATTTTATCTGGTCTGGTTCTTTTGGAAACACTTTTTTTTATTGTAGTTTATGACACCACAATATGTCTGCATTATTTTGAGGTTTTGGTTGTGCTCCATTTTTCTGCGTTTCCATTTCTTTGCTTTGATCATTAAAATATTTTACTCTGTTTATTTCGATTTGTCTACAGTTTCTAAAATGTGGGCAAGGAAGAATGCAGTTGGAAAGGAACAGGTGGCGGAACTTGTAGATGACATCTATAGGTTTGTCCTCATATATGCTAAAATGCCACATATTTGTTGCATTATTTTATTGAAGGGTTGGAGTTGTCTTTGCCTTCTTTTTTTAACTTTGTAAAACTGACTTACTCCTTGTATAATGTATTTAATGTATAGCTGAAGTCCTCAGATGTGCTTTATATATAGTTCTCTATTTGTTCAGACTACGTATTTTACTTTGCTTTTTTCCCCTGAATTGTATTTGTTTTCTGTTTTCTCTAGGAAAATGCAGATTTCTGGTGCCCCTGATTTAACAGGCGAAATTGAGGATCCCTACCAGTTAGATGTAAAGGTTCGCTGTCTCTGCGGGAATTCATTAGAGACAGGGTCAATGATTAAGGTAGTATACAATTTTTTGTATTTTCTTCCTCGTTCCCTTCGATTGCAGCACATTTGATTAATCACGAGTCTTTTACTTGTCCCGTCCTTTTTTCATATGATTATACATGAAACATTTTCTTATATGAACACCTTTTCTGCACTTTCTTATGGTTTTTGCAATTTCTCATCCCTTCAATGGCAGTGTGAAGATCCAAGATGCCAAGTGTGGCAACACTTTGGTTGTGTTATAGTTCCAGAGAAACCTATGGAAGGCAATCCACCAGTTCCTGAGTTATTTTACTGTGAACTTTGTCGACTAAGTCGGGCTGATCCGTATGTAGCACCAGTATTTTCTTGTTATAAAAAACTGATTATAGCTTGTTATTTTTTGTATGTCTTATTTTGAATTACGCATGTAACCATTCGCCAAGCCATCTGTTTTCCTTCATTGTTTTTGCTTTTTTGGGGACATTGGGGGGTTTGTTTAACTCATACTTGCTAGTCCTTTCTGCCAACTTCTTTCCCATTTTTAAATTTGGCTATAATCTTTCATATGGTGATGTTAACATAATGAAAGTGATTTTTATTTTGGATTTATGACCTTTATAACCTGCTCTACTCAGTTTATGTACCATTGGAACAATTCAATATTTTATAAAAGTGCTGAAGTTTTGCTCAAACAAAAAACTAGGTCTCACTTTGGCCCATGGTATATTTCTTTGTGATTGCTTGAATTTTTGAGTATCACTTGAACAATAAACTAGCTAGAATGGCAAAGTGTATATTGAATTGAATTGAGGGGGTGGTAGGATTATCATGTGGTATGATTTAGTGGACTGTATGACTTTATTTGGAGATAAGTAGCCAAAGAGATTCTTCTTGGTCCCAACACAATCATTATGCTGATGGCATGGCTTTTTCCATTATATTGTGTTTTTTTTTTTTATATTTGTTGTATATTGACATTCTTTAAAATAGACCTATTTTTAACTAGTAACTTCAGTATGGTGGGTCAAACTCAGTAACTAGGGATATATGGCTATGTGATGGTTTCTACTTAATATCTGGTTATGGTATTTTGGTTTGAGTGAATACTTTCACTTTATTTGTTTTATGTAACTATTGCCTCACTTAGCTTATGTTTTATTTTAACATTGCAAATACTTTGCCCCCTTTTATGCTATGACATCTTTTTTGTTATGCTTACTTTGGCTTAATTGTTTGTCTATTTTATTCAGGTTCTGGGTAACTATTCAACATCCTTTACAGCCCGTTAAGTTGAATGCTACAAATATTCCAACTGATGGGTGAGTGGATCATGTTTCATTTTTTATAGTTATTTCTCATGAATGTACTATGTGCACATGCACTGAGTAATAACATTCTAATTCCAGCAACAGTTTAGTTCATTCTGAAGATGACATTTCATTGTGTGTGATATCTAGCCATCATAAATATGATACAAAATCATGCACGCAATGTTACTTAACTCATAAAACCATTAATGAACCTGTATATTCAAAAGAGTAAACGTCTTGTGGCTTGAAAGTACTTATTTTCCTTTGATTTACTATGAAGACTTTGAAGTTTGCTTTAACAGGTAGAAGTAACCTTATGAAGTTACAAGTATCTATGTACACTCACATATAGACAAGCAGATCCCTTGTGAAAATATTTGCACATCATCTATGTTTTGAATGCTTTGCTTTACATCTGATCTTGTTCTCCATCCCCCTGGAAATTTTCCAGTTCGAATCCAGTGCAAAGTGTGGAGAAAACATTTCAAGTCACAAGGGCAGACATGGACTTGCTGTCTAAACAAGAATATGATGTTCAGGTTGGTTAGCGTATTGATTGATGATTGGTGAGTCATTGGCTTTATATTAGTACTAAATTCACTGATTGGTGATTTGACATCATAATGCAGGTTTGGTGTATGCTTCTAAATGACAAAGTTGCATTCAGGATGCAATGGCCGCAACATGCAGATCTACAGGTCAATGGTATGGTTGTTCTGAATGTTTTATTTGGTCTTTAAAGATGCTGCTTTGAAATGGTTTTTTCAGTGTATCCACTTGAATGTGCTCTGTTTATTATTGGAGATGTTCTGGATAATGTGCAGGTATGCCTGTTCATGCAATCTATAGACCTGGCTCCCAACTTCTTGGTGCTAATGGTCGTGATGATGGTCCTATTGTGAGTTTTTCTCCAATGAATTTATTAGCTTTTAGTTGTCAGTGTTCTTTTCATGTGCTGGACCCTTTCTTTTGATTTTAGACGAGATTACTTGCATTGTGACTGCAGGGCTTTTCTGATTACTCTGTAAATCAAAACACTTAATAAGTTGTTTGTGTTAGTATCTTAGTGTACTTCATGTTGTTTTGTCAGATCACACCATACACGAAAGACGGAATTAATAAGATTTCCTTAACAGGATGTGATGCCCGTATTTTCTGCTTAGGGGTTCGTATTGTGAAGAGACGCACTGTGCAACAGGTAATTATGATTTTTTATTTATTTGTTTTGTTCCTTTGGGTGGTTGAGCTTGCTATAATGCTCTTGTAGCTTCTTCAGCATATGTTTGTAAAACTGGTAATCAGAGAAAGAAACTTGCGGAAGAAGATTGTTGATGAGGGAGATGTTAAATCCATAACGTCAAATTTATGCTGCTGTCGAATGGCCAACAATCTTTTTATAAAAAGCACAAAAAATATCTTCTTGGTTGAATGTCCTGAAGCAGGAATTTATACATGGCTAACTTTTTGAGCTCAATCTCATAATTTAGTGGACTATTGTTCTTGTAGATTTGATCGTTTTTATATTTCTTCCAGTACTTGTCGATGTTTAAGTATAAATTTGTATGCTATCTGTTATTGGTTTTCCGTGGCATTTATTATATTAGTGTGGTCTTTTAAAATTTTTCTTTTTCTAGATTCTCAATCTGATTCCCAAGGAGTCTGATGGTGAGCGTATTGAAGATGCGCTTGCTCGTGTGTGTCGTGTTGCTGGTGGTGGGACTGCAATGGATAATGATGACAGTGACAGTGATTTGGAAGTTGTTGCAGATTCTTTGACTGTCAATCTACGTTGTCCGGTAAGTTGTCTTTCCAACTTACCTTTTGTGCGACGAAATGCTCTCTTCTATGTAGGAGTTTAATTACAGTCAGGATATATGACTCAATTATCTGATAATACTTTGGTGAATTTTATTTTTTGTATATGAGCTCAAGACGCCGTATGCAATAAAGAGCTCAACTCTTGGGGTTGAAGAACGCGTATTTTGCCAAGCATATGAATAACCAAGGGACTCTTCTAACTTGTTCAGATTCTTGTAATTTTGATATCAGGAGCAGGTCTTTATGTTGCGTGTTACGCTAATTGTTTAAAGTGATTTCGAAGTTCTGATGTGTCTAGGGTTGTGACAAAGAAAAGCACCCCACTAGTGATGGGACAATCTTTTATTTGCCTAAACATGCTGACACTAATTGTTCTAACTCACACATATCCTCTTTATGGTGCAATTATATTTTCTTTGATATATTAGGAATTCGTGTTGAATTATTTTTCTGTAGTACATAAATAAATCGTCAGGAGACGAGTTTTCTTATGTCAAGTAACATCTTTCATGCCTTTTCTGAAATTGGTATATTTTTTTTTTCTGCTTATATTTTGTAGATGAGTGGTTCAAGAATGAAGGTTGCTGGGAGATTCAAGCCCTGCCGTCACATTGGCTGTTTTGATCTTGATGTTTTTGTGGAAATGAATCAACGTTCAAGGAAGGCAAGCTTCTATGCAAATTGCGAAGTGGAAGATGCAGTTTGTTTGTCCTTGTTTTTTATTCTGTTTGTTTAGCATGGTTTGGTTTGGTTTGTGATTGCAGTGGCAATGCCCTATTTGTCTTAAGAACTATGCGCTGGAGGATGTCGTTATTGACCCTTATTTCAACCGTATCACTTCAAAGGTAATGCCTTTTTACCCGCTACATAATATTTTGGTTCTAAAGCATCGCTTAATTGATCCATCCTTTGTTTTTTTGTTTTATATTTTTGTTTCGTGGGGTTGTTACAGATGAGGTGTTGTGGAGAGGATGTAGCAGAGATTGAGGTGAAGCCTGGTGGTTCTTGGCGAGTTAAGACTAGAAGTGAAAGTGATCGTAGGGAGCTTGGGGAACTTGGACGGTGGCACCTTCCTGATACCACACTTAGTGTACGGCCTGCTGTCCGATACATTTTCTAGTTTATTTTTTGTATCCTGGAAGTGGAAGGGCTGCTCCCACTTTATTCAAAATGTCCGGTATTCAAGCGAGTGCTCTACGTGTCATAATATAAGTGGAGGGACACGAATAGATATATTATTTCCTCTATATGTATAAAGGCATGTGGAGTACTGCTTCAAGACCCAGCGTTTGGAAAAATCTCTCCAAAACTTGAACTTGCTCAACGTATGTATATGGAGCAGAGGCAAAACTCAAGGTACACAAAAATAAGAACACATTGTATAATATAACAATATCAAAACATTTTTTAACAACGCGATGTCCTAAATTACTTTAATTTATTGGAGAGCTCGAACGTGTGTGCAAAGGAACGGGAATAGCAGATGGGTGCGTTTGGTACGCGGGAAGGGACGGGATGGGACGGGACGAGGCGTTCCGTCCCGCGTTTGGTACGCCTAAAACGAGTGGGACGAGGCGTTCCACGGGACAAGTTTTGGATGATTTTTGGTTCCACCTCCCCCCATGGAACGAGATTGTTCCACGTCTGTGGGACAAATTTTTTTAACATTTTAGGACAACAATGCCCCTTGTCTTTTTCAAAATTTACAACATCCGTCCCGTCCTGTCTGCGTACCAAACGCACCCAGTAATGAAAGAAAAGAGGAACGATTTAGTAGAGAAAACTAAACTTGTTCATTTTCCACCAAATTTAGGCTTTAGTTAGAAGAAGAAGGAAAAAGGTGAATAACAGAAGAGAAGGAATTAATAAAAATATTAACTGAATCCAACAAGCGAGAAGTTTGGATTTTCCTTCTTCTACAAGTAAGAGAGAAACATACTTTCATCACAGTCGGATAACTTAGTCCAAGTTATTGTAAACATTACATGTACTTTCATGTAAATTAAGTGTTTTAAATGGAATTAATTTTTCTATTTTCCTTTTTTTTTTTTTTTTGTGAAGTGATTTTGATTTGGAACATCTTCCAACAGCGGACAGAGAAGTAATACTAGGCTAAAGACTAGTCGGTAAGTTTTCTTTTTTTGAGATTGAGGTTAAATTCTCCCCTCTTAATATGCATTATTGAAAGACTCCAAAGTTAGTGTACGCTAAAGAAGAAAGAAGGAAGACATTGGTGATGTAAACTGACTCCACAACTCATGCAACAATTAGACAGGAGTCGGCCAACTTATGTCTTGTTTACAATCCATCCCACAATCGTCTTACCAATCAAACTCCACTAAACGCCATGAGAGCTGCCATTTCGGAGTTGGGTGTCTACAATTTTGAACACTCTCCCCCTTTGGGGTCTCTAGTTGGTAATATTGATTATTGATGGTTGATTTGTATTTTTTGCTTGCCGTATATCACCTGTGTTACCCACATGATTTGGAAGCAAAATTTTACTAATCTGTTTTGTAGAAGTGAAATCCTAAGAATTCTGACAAGATTTGGAAGCAATCACTATTGTACGGATCTTTTTCTTTTTTCTTTTTTTTGGTGTAAATTTACACATCTCTACATTTTTTTTTACGCATGTATTTACATATTTTTTCGGGAAATTTGGAACACGCATTCAGACAAGAACAATCCTGATCAATGGTTTAGAGTCACAATAATATTTGAATTTCAAACCACACATTGCCCAAATAACAAAAAAGAAGTAGAAACACTGGTATAAATATCACGACAATAAGTTCATGCTTGAGTGGATGATGCAACACCGAAATAAAGAAGATGATGTATTATCTCTAACAAGTTTCTCGAAACCAACTAGCCATTGAGAAATATATTCCCGAGGGTAAACAGTGTTACAAGTTGATAGTTTTAACTGTTGAAACACAACAAATTTCAACTTGGCTCCTAGCTGGGTTTTTCATGTTCAGAAGCTATGCCGCCATCCAGCTACCATGATCCTTCAGCGCCCAACGTTGGATTTTCGAAGGAGGAGAAACCCCAGAAAGTCTTCAAAGAGTAAGGCTGAGAGATAGTCACACCTTCTTCAGTGATTTTAGATATCTGCAATTTCAAAATTGAAAAGCTGTCATCGTACGAGGAATGCAATAAACTCCACACTTCCGGCGTACAATATGATCAGGATCTGTCAAGACCAATTGCTGCATCTCCTTTTTCAAACTACTTGTTCACTTCTTTTTCAAATGTCCCAATACAATTATCGAATGTGTGCAAATCGTCACTTTACTAACAAACCTATTGCAAGATCATAGTTTTCTCCACTAACGATTTCCCGAACTCAGGTAAATGCTTGAACTTATTAACGACAAACACGAAGATTACTGATTTTAAAAACTCAACTCTGTCACCAACTAATGTAAGAGGATATAGGCAAACCCGACTAACATAAACGTGAAATTTGGAACACTAATTTCCAAAGGGAAAGAATTTCCCATTACAACTAAAATCAACTTGAAAAGAGTAGGAAAACATGGACATGCAGAAATAAAACGATTATATATTTCCTCAACCCCAATCTAGAACACTTCCCACACTCGGTGAAAAGTGAGGACATACAAGGTAGCTATCATCCATGACTCAAAATTTGAAATCAGAATCCATTGGAAGCCTACCCTAGTACATTGTCTCACATTGTCCATTAGAATAGCAAGTATTATTTCCCACATTGTCCACTTTAAGCACTTTCTGGAGCTAAAGCCCAATCTACTATCAGTAAAATAACTAGTAGTTTCCGAGTAAAATTTAATTAACATACTTCTCAGGCTTATGAGAATTTCTCGCACTATAAACTAGACACTATAACATTAGCAAAATCAAGAGTGACAAGTCTTTAGTAAAATAGTTTTAATGTGTGTGTTTGTGTGAAAGGAAGAGAGGAACTTACACGGACAACAATAGCAACAAGAAAAAAAAATCTTTTGTAAAAGGTTTATCAGGTTTCATAAATGTTGAAGAAGATAAAAGATGACAGATAAGCAGAATATATGCCAGTTAAAGAAAATAAACAGATAGATAAATAAGAAAGCTCTCAGGAATAGCTAGACTACAAATTACAGAATATAACTTAAAACATAGTATTGTAGGATACTAATTGATAGAGGAAATGTCATTAATTAATTACTCTACCTGAAGCTTGTTGACAGCAGACCGATCACGATAGAGAAGGACACGCATGCACTTCTCCAGCAGCTTTACACCTTCTTCAAAAGTCAAGTTCTCATGCCACTCATCACGAAGAATAGGCCGTGCGAGATGATTTCCAAATCCTGTAGCTACATGATTGTCCTCAAAATTCACGCCTATCATGCTAACCTGGACAAGGATAAAAATATGACAAGTAACTAAGTCACCTCATTCAGTATATTTATTCTTTTAAGGAAAAACATATGTTCTAAAACCATAGAGCATGCTACAAGTGTTAACGGAAGGAAAAAATGAGGCCTACCATGCCAAGATACTTCTGTCCCTTTTTTACTCCACCAAGGACAAGAGAGTTCCACAGTGGATCAAACTTGTTACGCCTATTGTACATCACACGGGTCAGATAGTTGTGCACCTCTTTCGGTCCCAAAGAGTTCCCATCATCCCACATGTTGTCATATAGGCTACAACCAGAAAACTCAAAATGAATAATCCTTTAACCAACTGTTGCAAATGATACAAAGAAGCATAGCAAAAAAGCGCAATTAAAACATTAAGAAAGGTAGCTAGACAGTCATCTTCATTATTTTCCTTAATCAAGAATGCTTACATGAGCTCATCAAGATAACGCAATAGCTCCTGAAAGTCACTTATTTCTCCACTTGCACCAAGAAGGGAATGCTTTCCAACGGGCTTCATTCGCTCCACACTCTTGTACCGCAGGGTAGACCCATAAGAACCTATCAACAAATCCAAATCCATCATTGTGATACTGTTAAGAAACCTCAACAGACACAAAAGGAGCACACATGGGTTTCTAAATTTTGCCTCATGAAGTACGAGACTCCAAATCCGAAAAAGAAAAGAGGTGAAGTGCATTACTGATAAAAAGATGGACACAGCATATGAAACAATGAGATAGAGAAGACATTACATGGTACAAAGACTGTTAATAGTTACAACAATGCACAAACTTGGCACTCAGCAAAAAGAGGGGAGCAAGAAAACAAAGCATATACGCTTTTGTTTATGTTCCCCCCCCCCCCCCCACCCGCACCAAAAAAAAAAAAAGAAGGAATTTACAGCTTGCTACATTCTTGATAACTTTAAACAGTAATGATGCAAACTGCAAACAACCATTTATAATTTATCCATATATTTAAAGAATAAATTGCTTGTTAGGACCTAAGTTTGCTGATTTTACTTTCTGAAACATGAGGAGAAAGTCAAAAACATCCCATTGTCCCACACATACTCTGTGCTTGTTTTATTTCTCCCAGATATCTTGGAACTTTTACAGAATGTGAGAAGTTCGAATCCGTTTTTGGATACCATTTTAGCCTTTATCTCAACTACAATTGGCATTTTAGGGATCTAAAAAGCTAGAATGACTGCTAACAATGGGCATTATATATAATAACAAAGAAATTAATGTACCTTCAAAAGACTCTAATTTGAACTATTTCTGCTCAAGATAAATGGAAACAAAAAGAATAAGCATACAAGAGCAACTCTGAAAATTCCATAATAAATTGCTCTACAAGAAGCTAAAGAGAAAGGGGGAAAAAAGTCCCACATTCCAACAAACACCAGAAAAAAAAGGTATACACGGCACCAACATTATCAATTTTCAATCTAGAAACTGATCAACAAGTTCAATCAAATAAAAAATTAAAACTTTACTTTGTGATGCAATGTAAATGGGATTGGTAACTAACCTCCCATATCAGCAGCCATCAAAATTCCATCTTTGTACTTGAGAGCCACAACAGATGTACCAGTCACATATGGATACCTTTAAAAAGTAAAAAAAAAAAAAAAAAAAAAAAAAATCAGAATTAAATAATTGAAAGCTAAATCTCCAACAACCCAAAATACCCAAATCTCTGTACATTAAAAAATTACAGATAATTTGTTGAAAATTAAACATAGAGAGAGAGAGAGAGAGAGAGAGAGAACAGAATACATACAGGGTTCTCTGAGAGCCTTCAGGATTGCACAGTAGGCCGGGTTTGGATTGATTCGCCTCCATTAACTGCTCGAAAGAACCTTCAAATGTTAAATCGAAGTAATTAAGCGATAATCTGGGTGGTGAAATCAAATGGGTACTCGAAACTTACACCCTTTTCTGCTTTCTGAAATTATGTTGGTGAGATCGCAGAGGGAAGAAAGAGTTGGACGTTCTGAAGCTCTGTCAAGTACAAATAAAGACTCGACGTTTTCTTTTCCTTCCGCTCAAGAAATTGCGACCCGAATCATTACTTGGTTTGGATTACGGAAGACTCGGTGGAATTGGACTATAATTCTAAGCCCAACTGTAAGTTCTGGCCAGCCCAATTCAAATTCGGGTTTTAAAATAAAAAATGATTTGCCTATCTAGGTTTGTCAATAGACCTGCTAATGAATCGAATTTTGATCCGGATCGGATCTGATTCTGGTTTAATTAGTAAGATATAGATCATGGATTCATGTTGATTCGATCTAACTTAATATAACATATTTTTTTTTTTTTTATACTTTTTCGTAATAGTAGTTTAAGTTTTTTTATGTAACATATTATTCGATTATAAATGGATTAAAAATACATTTATATTCTATTTTCTTATTATTTAATATTAAACTTTTGATTAAATTTAATAAAATAATGAGATTATTAATAATAATTTTATTTTTTTTAGGTTTATTAATAATAATTTTATTATTTTAGGTCTTGAATTTAATCCAACGATCCAATACAATGACTTTAATCCTCCCATTTTGGAGTCAAGTTGAATCTTTAAGTTTTCTTCTCAGATAAATTTTCTCCCATTTTTGTATTTGGGCCTTGTTAGGATTGTTGAATAAATACCCTCATCAACTGAGTTGACTACTGAAAGGATCAAGATGAGTTCATTCTCAATTCGTGATCGGTTCGCGAAACTTTATACTTATAATAAGGTGTTTTATTATTATAAATTAATTTGTAAATACCATCTTTCTCAAAAATAAATATGAAATTGGTATAAAAACATGTAAATGAATTCGAGAAAAGTATTACAAATTGTCTATCTGTTTACCAGAGTTGATTAGCTACAAGAACAACAACAAAGACTTATATCACTAAGTGTGGTCAGTTGTATAAATCCTAAAATGTCATTGTGCTCTTTTTTGCGTCAAGTCTTCCGTGAATTCTAAGTACTCTATTTTTTTTTTTTGGAATCACTTTCCAAGTCTTCTTAGGTTTTCATCAATCCCTTTACCCTGAGTCTTTGTCTCATAATTACATCTTTTAACCAAAGCATTTGTATGTCTTTGATTAATTGACTAAATAACTTTAATTAAATTTTTGCAAATATGATAATATGATACTTATAAAGTAATTTAAAATATAAACAAATTTATCATGAATTTTGTGAATGAGCCGCAAAAGAGTGGATCCATCCACACTACAGAAAGAAGAGATCTCCCTCTCCACGGAGGACTTTCCCGTTCCTTCCATGGTGTGGGACCCACCACGTTTCGTCCTTCTTTTGAAAAAAAATAATAAAAATAGTTTGAAAATTTTGAATTTTAATGATAAAAATAAAATAAAAAATAAAATTAATAATAATAAAATTGACTTTTTATTAAAATAAACGATATCAAAAAAATTTCAGAATTTCCTGCCCGTCTTTGGACACTCTTTTTTCTCCTTTGATAAAAATAAATAAAGTTATTTGTATGCAGGAAAAATTGGTTTTGTGCGGGACAACAGGCGATGGTTTCGTGGTCCTTCCTTCCTCCTCCATTCCAGATTCTCTCATCGTGCGATCTTTTTTCCAGTCCTCTTTGATCGACACCTAATTGGACTCGTTATTAATTTTTAATAACAATAAACAGATTAATTATTTTAATTATGACGTGGCAAGATCAGTGCGGCGTGGACCCCATTCGATCAGACCGATGAGTCCCAACCGTACGAATTTACCCGAGACTAAAATGCGGGCGTGGCGCACTGACACGAGAGCGCACCGAAACCAAACCCGGACGCGTTCCCCGTTAAAAAAACGGATTGGATAATCGGCGATAGGTCCGAACTTTGATATTCGGGGGAGTGGTTCTGGTTGTGGGGGTCTTCGGTCAAAAAAGAGAAAAAACGCAAAATCATTTACAGGGACGAAGAACGAAGAGCAGTATCACAAAGTCGGTGTTTGGGACAAACCCTTTACTCCGTCCCCCAATTCGATCAAGCAAAGTACGATTTTTTTTTTGGGGGGTTTTTTTTTTTTTTTGGCATGCGATTGCTCAATTCAGGACTATCAGTTGACAACATGAGATGGTTTAATTTCAATTTTTTTTTTTTTGGAAATTTGATTAATATTTTGGTTTTTTTTTTTTGGTGGATAGATCGGTCCCTGTGGAGGTTATGTGCTGGTTTATTTGGTTTGATGGTTGATTAAATTATTGGTCCGGAGGAGATTTTGTACTTTCTGGGCCTTAATTTTTGGCGGTGAAAATGGATTTGGTAGCTAGTTGCAAGGTATTTAGATGATATTTTTTTTTCGATTTGATTATTATTTTTTTTGATGCTTATTGTTATATCTGCTGAAAAAAAGTAATTTCGTAGTCCAGTTTTTGCATATGGTAGAACATCAGCCTCAGTAAGTTTGCTTTACTTTGCGAGTTCAGTCAATGGCGGGATCGTTTTACTTTAGTGTTATTGAATGCATCAGTGGAAATAAGCTCATATAAGTAGCTTTAGGTGCGTGTCACTCAGTTTCTTCTGTCATCCAATTAGTAGATGATATAATGTAGTTGGGTTATGTCTCAAATGACAACTTTTTTGTTTTTGGTTAATTTTACATTTAGTGTTGTTCGTGTGACCTGCATAAGGTGTGAATAGATGAGATGAGAAAAATGAGTTTGGGTATTTTGAAGTAGAGAAATGCGAAGAAGCAAAGATATATGAATACAGTTGATCACGAATAGTTCGCAAGTAATTGTTGGATGGTGGAGATTTACCTTCTAAGAAAGAGTTGTAAATCTAGTTGCACATTCGGTTGTAAGTTTTAATTTTCTTTTTCATGTCCCGTTTCTTTTCCCTCGAGGCTAAAGTATCCTTCACAGCTTTTAATTCGTTGAGATTGTTTTCATATTATATTCAACTTATGAAATACATAATATGTAGACAGTTTTGCTTGTACTGTATGCCTAACTTCATATATTACTGGTTCTGTCAGTTGAGAAAAGTAAAGAGATTGTGCTAAATGTGCTAAATGTACCCACTTGTATTGGATACCTAAGTTTTTTTTACTGTTTTTGGTTGGGTTTAAAACATTGCATATATGTTATCATGGTTTATTTGTTAAAGGAGCTAGTGACTTGTTTCTTTCAGAATTCCAACGATAGTTCATAGCATAAACAAAATAAGAATTTGGAGAAAAGATTGCTTTAGCTGCTTAATTACATTTTAGGAAGTCCAAAAGTTGGTTAGGTAGAGAGGGTGTGCCATTACTGTCTTGACCGATTTTGGTGCTTTTGCTTACTATTGCAGAGGATTTTTTGGTACCACTTCTTGAAGCAGTGAATTTATTAGAATTTTATTTTGTCATTGCAGGAAAAATTGGCATATTTTCGAATAAAAGAGCTCAAAGATGTTCTCACCCAATTAGGTCGTTCGAAGCAGGGGAAGAAGCAGGTGAGATGCTAGAAATACCACTCTGTGATGTGATGTTGGGTTCCTGTATATTGTGGATATTATCTACATACTCACCTCTTCATTCCTTTATATAGTGGATGATATCTATGTACTCACCTTTGCACTGCATTTTATGCTTATGTGGCGTACTTTTTTTGAGTTCACAGGAATTCATGTTGATGTGGGTTCCATTGTTCATGTCAATACTCCTATAAAGTATAAGAGGTCCTATTATATTCTGCATATTTATTTAGGTGTAATTTATCAAGGTGGGATAATTTGTTACATAGAGTTCTCAATGACTACCAAGAGTTCTTTTATTATAAAAAAAAAAAAAGACTACCAAGAGTTGCTTAGTTAATTTTCCCTCTCTTACTTCCCCACCCCAGAAAAATGTGTAATATAAGCGAACCTAAGACCAAATATGACCTGTTCATTGCATAATAATTAGGTTACCTTTTACGATGGTATATTGGGAAGCCATTTTACAAGGTTTTTGAGATGAATATCGTAAGAGAAGACCGTTGTCTGATTTACCAATTTCTATTATACAGGATCTTGTTGACCGGATATTAGCGCTTCTTTCTGATGAACAAGGTAAATGGTTCTATACCAACTGCTTTTTCCTGGTTCAGATGATTTCATTGCTACGATAACAGTCTCTGTATGCTCTCTGCTTTTATAAGTGTAGCTTATATGTTGGGGAACCCAGTGCACGTATTGCATAGTTCCTTTTCTTCGTTCAGCCAGATAAGATATAAGAAGTAGTTGTTTCTTAGTTGGGTTCTATAATAAAAGCATAGGAAATGAGAACTGATTGTGTCATAAGTTGTTGATGTAGTTCATATGACATTTGATGTTAATGAGCAGCTACATCTATTTAGCATTCATTATGCTTTCGCACTGAAGAATTAGAAGTGGCTTTCATCTGCAGTTCGTCTTCTATTTGGCTGACCTAGAAACGTTCAGGATCATGTATCTGGTGTCTTAGAATCTTAGATTTAGGAATGCAGCTGTTTTTTCTCTTAAAGAGCATTTTCTGGTTCGGAAAACCATTGAAGATATTTTAGTTATAAATCTTGTAAAACTAAAATTTGATGTTATCCACAGTTCTTTTTAATCATTCAGCTTTCAGTTAAAGGGTTGTCATCCAATCATTCAAATTTTGAGACATACTCATGATTAAGAATCAATTCATTCTAAATCTGGATAGTTTTTTAATTTCCAACATTTTCAAACCTAGTTATTGTTTCCTTTTTCCTGTGCACTGAACTTTGCTTCTTGACCTCTCTATGGGTTTACGGTTTTTAGCGATTATGCTAGAAACACTAATTTTTACAAACTACTCAAGTGCTTCTTGGAAATGCTTCCTACAGAAGAAGCACAACGGAAAAGCACTAAAAATAATTTTACTGCACAAAGCACTTCTAGTTATTTCTGCTAATACTGCTAAAAGTGCTTTTAGCTATTCCAAAAGCAGTGCCAAACAGGCCTGCAGCTTCTATGCTCCAAACCACTTTTTCTAATGATTGTGTTTTAATTATATTTTATCTGGTCTGTTTCTTTTGGAAACACTTTTTTTTTAATTTTTTTATTGTAGTTTATGACGCCACAATATGTATGCATTATTTTGAGGTTTTGGTTGTGCTTCATTTTTCTGCGTTTCCATTTCTTTGCTTTGATCATAAAAATATTTTACTCTGTTTATTTTGATTTATCTACAGTTTCTAAAATGTGCGCAAGGAAGAATGCAGTTGGAAAGGAACAGGTGGCGGAACTTGTAGATGACATCTATAGGTTTGTCCTCATATTTGCTAATATTTGCTAATATGCCACATATTTGTTGCATTATTTTATTGAAGGGTTGGAGTTAACTTTGCCTTGTTTTTTTAACTTTGTAAAACTGACTTACTCCTTGTATAATATATTGAATGTATAGCTGAAGTCCTCAGATGTGCTTTATATATAGTTCTCTATTTGTTCAGACTACATATTTTACTTTGCTTTTTCCCCTGAATTGTATTTGTTTTCTGTTTTCTCTAGGAAAATGCAGATTTCTGGTGCCCCTGATTTAGCATCAAAGGGACAATGCATCTCTGATAGTAGTAATGTGAAAATAAAAGGCGAAATTGTGGATCCCTACCAGTCAGTTATAAAGGTTCGCTGTCTCTGCGGGAATTCATTAGATACAGAGTCAATGATTAAGGTAGCCTACAATTTTTTGTATCTTCTTCTTCGTTCCCTTGGATTGTAGCACATTTGATTAATCACAAGTCTTTTACTTGTCCCATCCTTTTTTTCATTTGATTATACATGAAACATTTTCTTATATGAACACCTTTACTGCACTTTCTTATGGTTTTTGCAATTTCTCATCCCTTCAATGGCAGTGTGAAGATCCAAGATGCCAAGTGTGGCAACACATTGGTTGTGTTATAGTTCCAGAGAAACCTATGGAAGGCAATCCACCAGTTCCTGAGTTATTTTACTGTGAACTTTGTCGACTAAGTCGGGCTGATCCGTATGTAGCACCAGTATTTTCTTGTTATAAAAAACTGATTATAGCTTGTTATTTTTTGTATGTCTTATTTTGAATTACGCATGTAACCATTCGCTAAGCCATCTGTTTTCCTTCATTGTTTTTGCTTTTTTGGGGACATTGGGGGGTTTGTTTAACTCATACTTGATAGTCCTTTCTGCCAGCTTCTTTCCCATTTTTAAATTGGGCTATAATCTTTTATATGGTGATGTTAACATAATGAAAGTGATTTTTATTTTGGATTTATGACCTTTATAACCTGCTCTACTCAGTTTATGTACCATTGGAACAATTCAATATTTTATAAAAGTGCTGAAGCTTTGCTCAAACAAAAAACTAGGTCTCACTTTGGCCCATGGTATATTTCTTTGTGATTGCTTGAATTTTTGGGTATCACTTAAACAATAAACTAGCTAGAATGGCAAAGTGTACATTGAATTGAATTGAGGGGGTGGTAGGATTATCATGTGGTATGATTTAGCGGACTGTATGACTTTAATTGGAGATAAGTAGCCAAAGAGATTCATTTACGTCCCAACACAATCAATATGCTGATGGCATGGCATTTTCCATTATATTGTGTTTTTTAATATTTGTTGTATCTAGACGTTCTTTAAAATAGACCTATTTTAACTAGTAACTTCAGTATGTTGGGTCAAACTCAGCAACTAGGGATTTATGGCTATGTGATGGTTTCTACTTATATCAGGTTATGGTATTTTGGTTTGAGTGAATACTTTCACTTTATTTGTTTTATGTAACTATTGCCTCACTTAGCATATGTTTTATTTTAACATTGCAAATACTTTGCCTTCTTTTATGCTATGACATCTTTTTTGTTATGCTTACTATGGCTTAATTGTTTGTCTATTTTATTCAGGTTCTGGGTAACTATTCAACATCCTTTACAGCCCGTTAAGTTGAATGCTACAAATATTCCAACTGATGGGTGAGTGGATCATGTTTCATTTTTTATAGTTATTTCTCATGAATGTACTATGTACTCATGCACTGAGTAATGGCATTCTAATTCCAGCAACAGTTTAGTTCATTCTGAAGATGACATTACATTGTGTATGATATCCAACCATCATAAATATGATACATAATCATGCACACGATGTTTTTAACTCATAAAACCATTAATGAACCTGTATATTCAAAAGAGTAAACGTCTTGTGCCCTGAAAGTACTTATTTTCCTTTGATTTACTATGAAGACTTTGAAGTTTGCTTTAACAGGTAGAAGTAACCTTATGAAGTGACAAGTATCTATGTACACTCAAATATAGACAAGCAGATCCCTTGTGAAAATATTTGCACATTATCTATGTTTTAATGCTTTACTTTACATCTGATCTTGTTTCCCACCCCCCTGCAAATTGTCCAGTTCGAATCCAGTGCAAAGTGTGGAGAAAACATTTCAAGTCACAAGGGCAGACAAGGACTTGCTGTCTAAACAAGAATATGATGTTCAGGTTGGTTAGCGTATTGATTGATGATTGGTGAATCATTGGCTTTATATTAGTACTAAATTCACTGATTGGTGATTTGACATCATAATGCAGGTTTGGTGTATGCTTCTAAATGACAAAGTTGCGTTTAGGATGCAATGGCCGCAACATGCAGATCTACAGATCAATGGTATGGTTGTTCTGAATTTTTTATTTGGTCTTTAAAGATGCTGCTTTGAAATGGTTTTTTCAGTGTATCCACTTGAATGTGCTCTGTTTATTATTGGAGATGTTCTGGATAATGTGCAGGTATGCCTGTTCGTGCAATCTATAGACCTGGCTCTCAACTTCTTGGTGCTAATGGTCGTGATGATGGTCCTATTGTGAGTTTTTCTCCAATGAATTTATTAGCTTTTAGTTGTCAGTGTTCTTTTCATGTGCTGGACCCTTTCTTTTGATTTTAGATGAGATTACTTGCATTGTGACTGCGGGGCTTTTCTGATTACTCTGTAAATCAAAACACTTAATAAGTTGTTTGTGTTAGTATCTTAGTGTACTTCATGTTGTTTTGTCAGATCACACCATACACGAAAGACGGAATTAATAAGATTTCCTTAACAGGATGTGATGCCCGTATTTTCTGCTTAGGGGTTCGTATTGTGAAGAGACGCACTGTGCAACAGGTAATTATGATTTTTTATTTATTTGTTTTGTTCCTTTGGGTGGTTGAGCTTGCTATGATGCTCTTGTAGCTTCTTCAGCATATATTTGTAAAAATGGTAATCAGAGAAAGAAACTTGCGGAAGAATATTGTTGGCGAGGGAGATATTAAATCCATAACATCAAATTTATGCTGTTGTCGAATTGCCAACAATCTTTTTATATAAAGCACAAAAAAAATATCTTCTTGATTGAATGTCCTGAAGTAGGAATTTATACATGGCTAACTTTTTGAGCTCAATCTCATAATTTACTGGATTATTCTTGTTCTTGTAGATTTGATCTTTTTTATTTTTCTACCCGTACTAGTTGATGTTTAAGTATAAATTTGTATGCTATCTATTATTGGTTTTCCATGGCATTTATTATATTAGTGCGGTCTTTTCAAATTTTCCTTTCTCTAGATTCTCAATCTGATTCCCAAGGAGTCTGATGGTGAGCGTTTTGAAGATGCGCTTGCGCGTGTGTGTCGATGTGTTGGTGGTGGGACTGCAATGGATAATGATGACAGTGACAGTGATTTGGAAGTTGTTGCAGATTCTTTTACTGTCAATCTACGTTGTCCGGTAAGTTGTCTTTTACAGTCAGGCCATATGACTCAATTATCTGATAGTACTTTGATGAATTTTAGTTTTTGTATATGAGCTCAAGACGCCGTATGCAATTAATATCTCAACTCTTGGGGGTTGAAGAATGCTTATTTTGCCAAGCATATGAATAACCAAGGGACTCTTCTAACTTCTTCAGATTCTTATAATTTCGATATCAGGAGTATGTCTTTATGTTGCTAATTATTTTAAGTGATTTCCAAGTTCTGATGTCTCTAGTCTAGGGTTGTGACAAAGAAAAGCACCCTACTAGTGATGGGACAATCTTTTATTTGCCTGAACATGCTGACACTAATTGTTCTAACTCACACATATCTTCTTTATTGTGCAATTATATATATTTTTTATATATTAGGAATTCGTGTTGAATTATTTTTCTGTAGTTCAGAAATAAATCGTCCGGAGACAAGTTTTAATATGTCAACTAACATCTTTCATCCCTTGATTTCTGAAATTGGTTTTTTTTTTTTCTGCATATATTTTATAGATGAGTGGTTCAAGAATGAAGGTTGCTGGGAGATTCAAGCCCTGCCTTCACTTGGGCTGTTTTGATCTTGATGTTTTTGTGGAAATGAATCAACGTTCAAGGAAGGCAAGCTTCTATGCAAAGTGAAAGATGCAGTTTGTTTGTCCTTGTTTTTTATTCTGTTTGTTTAGCATGGTTTGGTTTGTGATTGCAGTGGCAATGTCCTATTTGTCTTAAGAACTATGCGCTGGAGAATGTCATTATTGACCCTTATTTCAACCGTATCACTTCAAAGGTAATGCCTTTTTGTGCACTACATAATATTTTGGTTCTAAAGTATCACTTAATTGTTCCATCCTTTGTTTTTTTGTTTTCTATTTTTGTTTCGTGGGGTTGTTACAGATGAGGTATTGTGGAGAGGATGTAGCAGAGATTGAGGTGAAGCCTGATGGTTCTTGGCGAGTTAAGACTAAAAGTGAAAGTGATCGTAGGGAGCTTGGGGAACTTGGATGGTGGCACCTTCCTGATAGCACACTTAGTGTCCCAACAGAAGGAGAAAGTATCCCAAAGACGGAAGAGTTGAAGCAGGTCAAACTGGAAGGTGTTTCAGAAGGTCGTACTGGATTGAAACTTGGAATCAGGAAGAATCACAATGGCTTTTGGGAAGTCAGCAAACCTGAAGATATGAACACTTCTTCTGGTAATAGATTACAAGAGCAGTTTGCAGACCACGAGCTAAATGTTATCCCAATGAGCAGCAGTGCCACTGGAAGTGGTAGGGATGGTGAAGATGCGAGTGTAAATCAGGATGGTGGCGGGAACTTTGATTTCTCTACTAACAATGGGATTGAGATGGATTCTTTTTCTCTGAATGCGTATGGATTTTCGGGACAAAATCCTTGTGCACCAGTAGGAGACGCAGAAGTTGTTGTACTAAGTGATTCTGATGACGATATAATGCCCTCTGGAACCATATATAGGAATGACAGAACTGATGCTTCTGGGATTAGTTTTCCTATGGCACCTTCTGGAATTGCTGATTCATTTGGTGGCGATCCCACACTTGGAACTGGTGGGAACTCATGCATGGATCTTTTTGGCAATGATGATGAATTTATTCCGCTCTGGCCATCATTAGCTCCCGGAACTCAATCTGGCCCTGGGTTCCAGTTATTTACGTCTGAGGCAGATGTACCAGATACCCTAGGTGGTCTGCAGCATGGTTCCATCCATTGTTCCACATCTATGAATGGATACACTCTGGCTCCAGAAACTACCATGGGATCTGCTACCCTAGTACCTGATTCTTCTCTTGCACGTTCAGATGTTGACATGAACGGTGGCTTAGTTGATTATCCAATGGCATTTCCTGGTGATGACCCTTCTCTTCAAATTTTTCTTCCCACAAGACCATCAGATGCATCAGTTCATTCTGATTTGAGAGATCAGGCTGATATGTCAAATGGTGTCCACACCGATGATTGGATATCTCTTAGGCTTGGAGGCGACGCCAGTGGCATCAATGGCACACCTGCAACTCCAAATGGTTTGGATTCTAGAGTGCAAATGCCATCCAGCGAAGGTGCCATGGATTCTTTGGCTGATACAGGTTCGTCCTCTTTTGACAGATTTGCTGCAAATGACTTTTAGATTGGTTCATGATTAGCATCAAAGGTAGCTCGACTGTACGGGTATGCAAATATTTTAAACATGACACAACATCGCTGTTTTCATTGTGGGGTTTTGTTTGAGCTCTGATTTATTTTATTGTTGAATAAAACTGTTACTCTTAGACTTGTTTTCTGGATGTGAAACAAAGTTTGTGGTGGGAGGGAGGAAATGGGATGTCTTTATTTCCTTCTTCTTTTATTGTCTTAGGAGCCAGTTGTAGCACATCAGTTGTAGCACATTCATTATATATAGTTTAGGCAGGTGCTACTTCCACATCTTATGTTGCTTCTTGAATGAGGTTATTGACTTTCAACTATTTCTCAAGTCTTAAAAAGAAAAGCTATAATATTTGTTCAGGATAATTCTACTTTTCACAAAAGTTGAATGTAAACTTTTGACTGTATATGGCATTTGCTTCCATTCATTGTTTTACCCCTGCGTGACTAGCCTTCTAGGATGTTTAATTAGCACCAGTAATGTTCTTTGAGATAAAGTTTGATTACTAGCCTTGTTTTGAACTTTCGAATACTCTTTTATCGGCAAAGTTAGTTTCCTTTTTTTTTTCCTTGCACAACTATGGATGCTTAAATTCTAAAAAGCAGAAACTCGATTACAAAGGAAACTAATTGGGTTGTTTAATTAATAAACAATGATAAAAGATTACAAGTGCCTGAAATATATCCAGGCTATTTGTTATGTATTTTCTTGATTTAGTTGAATTGGGTGGCCTGGCTGAAATTGTTTTATACTGTTTGAGTTTTGTTTAATGAAGTTTTGCTACTCCAAATTTATATGCTGATAGTTGAACGTTTTTATCCGAGTCTAAGAGGTCTAACCTTATTCTAGAATTTCTGGTGGTTAAAAGTTTGACTGACTTCTTCCTTTGTATAATTCATTCATGTAATCTGATGTGTACAAGCTGATCTCAATCCAGTGAAACAGTATCAACACCTTAGTCTTGTCGTTAAGCACATCACATACAGATTTTATTTTGTCTTTACTCCCTATTTTTGGATTTTGGTGGTTCTTTCAAATTAATCTTGGTTTTTGCTTGCTATCGTGTTAAAAACCAGAAGGAACTAAAATATAACAGATTTTAAACATTCTTACCTGAGTGCTATCTCAGGTTCTAAAAATCTCCTTTCTGTCAATAAGCTTCACCGATATAAGTGAGTGCTGTCTCGGAAGATGCATAAACGAGTTTGAGTAATGAATTGAGTGCTATTGAGCTTCTTGAAGCTCAACCTCGTTTGGAATCACATGTTCACGTTAGAACTCCATGGAAGTAAAATCTGCAATTCAAATAGGACCTATTTTTTCCAAGCTTGTTGCTTACTCTCTGTCCGTGTGCATCTTTCACTCTAAAGCTTATTTGAAAGGTCTGAAGTTCATATGTTCACTAAGGCAAGATGAATTGATGCAGACTCTGTGATACAATCGCATCAGACACAATCACATCTAAATTTCTTCTTACGTCTTTGTTTATGTTGTCAGAGTTCGTAATTAGTGGTTAACAGAGAACTAAAGGGATGCCTGTGTGTAGAGTCAACTTTTATCTGGCGTCTTCGTCTGTAAATATTGCTTTCTTTCTCTTAGGAAACCCACAAAGAGAGTTGAAAAGTTGATAACTTTATTAAAGTGACTGGGTATAGCAATATAGGGGGTATGGAAATCGTCCCACCCATTGTATTGTTGTCATTCCTATATTTGGCATTCTTGGCAGTTTAATCAAAGATTATTAGGCTCACAGTTGTTCCCTTTGCAGCTTCTTTGCTTCTCGGTATGAACGATGGTAGCAGATCTGACAGAAGTAGGCGAAGATCCAATAGTCCTTTCTCATTTCCTCGCCAAAAACGTTCTGTGAGACCGCGATTGTATCTTTCTATTGACTCGGACTCTGAATAGAGGAACTGGAACTTGTTTTGAGAACTACCTTTTTGGATTTTTTGTCTTTTTATCTCCCCGGGATTCAAAGCGTATCCTGGAGTAATCCTATGGTTGAGACGGAGAATCTAGTTTTGGGTTTATAGTTGGAAGAATGCCGACGGACATTTGGTTCCTGCCAAGAAATGAAGTTTTTGGCGAGGCACAAGGCATCCGAGGTAGAATAAAGCTGTACAAGGCATCCAAATGCCCTGCATTGTCGCAAAACTTGCGCTGGCACCTGCAGAAATTTCCCATTGGTTTGTGAGTTTTATTCCTTTTTAATCATATTCCGTTATCGTGCTTATGCATCAGCAGGAGTGCTTCGGGTGCCTGTTTAACTGACGGGATTGTTCGACTTCCTCTCAGTAAGGATCTGCAGGTCCGGTGCTGGTGTTGTGCCGGAGACTCTGATTTGAATCCGGAAAACTGGGATGTAGTGGGGGGAAACCTTATGAAACAAATTAAAGGAAAATAGATGCCTGGTCGGCTCGGTTTTATAGTGAGAAGCAATAGCCTGTAAATATTCGCTCAGTTTCAGTTGTTAGTCGATAAGTCATTTTTTTCGAAAATCGATATTTTTCTAGTAGGTCATGGTTTTAATGACTCTTTATTTTGGGTGTGTACATTTCTGTTGGGGCACACGATATTTGTATCAACTTATAGAGATCCGTTCAAAGTACAGGGGAAAGGCACCTTGTGCGTTGCTCCTGTTGCTCCGACGGCCGACGTTGAAGTCGTGATTGCCGAGATCATAGCATAACAGTGACTTCTGGTGAGGCAGCATAGAAATTATAAAATAAATTACGTGTTTATTGTATTTGGAATGCAATTTAGTTTCACGATCGATTATTCCAACTTCCCATATATGGATGAGATTTTTGTTATTTCTGAATCCGGAGTCCCAACCCGAAGAAATTGTTTCAGCCGGTTTTATGCAATATGTCATCGGATGTGAATTTGTTGTGTAAAAATCCTAAGGTCGCTACCATTGGATGAAAATTCAATGGTTTCAAGCTTGCGCTTCTAGCATTACAATCTAATAGTATTGTTTTTCACTTGTAATCTGTGTTTAAAATATCGATATTGGTTGGCATTTCAGAGATGTTAAAATAAAAAAATAAAAAGTTAAAAAATCTGTAAGTGTTCCTACTAAGTATATGTAGTGAATTAATAAATATCATTGATGTTCATTGATTTTCTTATGTAGTCGACTTTTTTTTTGGATATGTCAACTAAAATACCGATAATTTTGTAAATATTTAAACACTGCTTGTAAGTAATAGTTATCAAGTTTAATGGAGTTAGATGGCCAGTGTGACACAACGATATTTGTGTGAAGGATGAGACATCAATCATTTGATTTCAAACTTGCCATTTATAGGGGTTGAAGTTAGCAGTAACAAATCTCCAACTGGAATTAAGGGGGGAAAATGGAAAAATTCCTGTGTTTCTTAAACAATTGATATGGCAGTAAATTTCGAAACTCAGATTCATGGTTGTACTGCAAACACTATTTGTTTTGTCTCTTGCAACGTTTGACGAAGGCATCGCAGAATCCCGAAAGCCACCACGGTAGATGTAATGCAGATGATTGCCTTGAACAACTAGCACCCGTGACAGTAGCCAGGTCATGCGTTCGAGACACCACATACGCGGAGACAGCATCGTATTCAAAATCCGCTACACTTCATCCTTCATTTATATTTGGAATCCTGGAATGCCTAGTGCTCTCACAACCTGGGCAGTTATGCAAGCTTTCATGAATATATATGTCGCATTCGAGACAGAAGTGCTGTTTGCATTTTGGGCAAGCGACCCGAAGGCTGGCCTTGTTTCCTGTGTCATAAACAGTGAAAACAAAGGTAAGATAGGGAGGCGATCCCGCCCGCTCCTGGTACAAAAATTGAAAACAAAGGCAAGATCTACATATGACATCAACGAATAACTAGGATATACATTTGGGAGGCAAATTTTTCCCTGTGATTTTAAAAGTACGTTTCCAGGTTCATCTTTTCACTTATATTTCTTTCTCTCTTCGATTTTCTATTACCGAATCCTTTTGGCAGGAGAAGAAATGGCCTTTTATTCTCTTATTCTCCCTTTAAGTATCTTATTATTCCTAGAGTCACAAGCAGCTTCATGCTGCTGCTTCCTAAGGGAGCATCTGCTAACACGTTGCAATAAAACAAAGAAACACTACGGTCCCCAGCTTCCTCTTCAGACTTGCATAACTTCTATCAGACCATGAGGCCGCTGTTTACTAGAATTCAACCATGTAATTCATATCAAGAATATTGCCTGGTCTGTAGATATCTTCCTCGAAAGAGAATACATTGAAGCTACCTATGTCCAATCTTGTTACAACTATAGCTAAGCTTTTACATTGTGAACTTAGTATTTCATTCAGAAAGTTGTTTTGGAGATCACATTGTCCTCGGTTTGTGGATTCTTTTCATATTTTGTTATGCACTTGTTTTAATAATGACGGCAACACAATTATACAAAACACGACTAACCTACATGTACAACATTTTACAAGAAAACAAAAATATAGGATAGTGCTATCAAATTTATTGCAAAAGCTCCAAAGTACCTATTTTATGTACATACTTACCGGGACTGAGAAAACTTTGTTGGCAGCCGAAACAAGCTCTAGGAAACTTGTTTTGTTGATCAATTAGTAGTGACAGAGAGACCTCGTCAAAAGGTACAATGGGAAAGAGATGATGGTAAGACCTTGCTAAATGAGGGGAAGAAATGAGTGTCAGCCCACAAATGCGACACTCTGTAGGTAGCTCGCATACACGAGCCTTGCACCTAGGACAAGTGTATCCAGCTCCTACCTTCGCTTCCTTGTGACATGAACAAATGGCCACAGAGCCCTCTGCCGCTCTTTGTGGGAAGCCCATCTTTATCAAATTAGCAATTGCAAATTCTGCTATTGCTGGAGGTGGAGGTGCATGTTCCAATATCAACTCTTTTAAGTGTGCCTACACAAGAAGAAACATATCAGAACCAATGTTATAAAAACGAATTTTGTAGGTTTTATATAACTGTGGATGAAAATCTTAAATCTTTTATGTGCAAAACAAAAGACCTCTTGCCAGTCTCTACGACAAATTTAACTCTGTTGATTATTTTTTGGTTATTCATTCTCGTGCTCAAATGCACTGGAAACCCAAAATTCATGTAATTTAGCAGTGTAGGGTTACTTAGATGAACTCACCTCATCCAATGCAATATAGTACAAGCCACCAGTTTCTTGGCATAAATGTTTGCATATGAAAATTTCTGCTGAGAGACCGATAACCGAGCACCTAATTTTGGATTTCTTACACTTCTGGATAGTTTCCATTATATCTCCAGGATCACAGGTACTGAGAGCTGAATATAAGATCAATACTTCTCTATGACCATATGATGGGATCTGATTAAGATACCCATGTACAAGATCCAATGCATTCTGTAGGGACGAGTCACCAGAGCATTCCAGTTTGCCCATCAAAGCTTTAACATGAGACTCGGGACTGCCACCAAGATCCGTTAAGCAATGAGCAACACCATCTTTTACAGTCACCAGGCCAACTTGACTAAGCGGATTCTGGTAGAAAAACTCTCTTATGAAAGCCTCAACATGTTTCGCAACGACCCCCATTCGGCTTGGTCGAAAATCCATTTCTGCAGCTGCCTTCAGATATCAAACGAAACCAAAAGTAACAATTTAACATCACATATAAAGTAAATACATTGCACAAGAACTGTCACAGAAAACTCTGCATCCATGTATCTTAATACACCATTTTCGTTTTTGACTGAAGACGATATAAACCAATATCATTGGCTGCCCAAGCTAAGTTCGTCAACCCGAAAAATGGCAGTACAAAAATATAGTCAATTCACTTGTTTCCCTTAAAATATCAATTTAAAGCTCCAAACTTTACCAAACAAAGGTTTCAGAAAAACAAATTCCTGCAGATCAAACCACAAAAATAGTATAAATAAGCTAAAATCTCTGTTTCTCTCTCTCTCTCTCTCTCTCTCTCCCCCTCTCTCTCTCTCAACACAAACAGATGGCAGACCCAGCAAAATTGAAAAAAATTTCCTAAGGGCAACAAGCAAACAGGAATCAGATACCTTAGAGAGGTCGATAACAATGAAAAGATAACGAATGAGACCCTTTTGGATTCGGGCAGTGGAGGCGGCGCGAAGGCGGCGGCGGTATTGGGCATGTTTGAGGGACTGGTTGTCAATGGGCTGGAGAAGCCCGGACTCGTCCTCCTGCAGGGACTCCCACGACCTCTCGTCGGCGTAAGCTCGCTCCCAGGCGGCGAGGCCGCCATTGTTTGCGTCGTCATCGTCTTCGTCTTCCTCAGCTTCTCCGTTTAGGCGTCTTTGTTCGCCGTTGTTCATGGTTCGATTGACCTTGATTTGCTGTGGCTGTTGGAGTGATGCGACCCACGGCACGGAGACGCAGAGACGCCCACCAGCTCATAATTATGTACTCAAATTGCTGGGCATTTTTGCCTTTTTCTTTTAAGATTATCAAAAAAAATTAAAATGACGGAAATTTTTTAAAATTTGTGAATTTTTTTATTTAGCTAACCTAACAAACAACAAAATTTATTATTTTAAATTCCCACTCATAGAAATTTAGAAATGACATCTATTTACGTAAAATTTATTTTTAGAATTAGAGGTTCCAAATTTCAATTTTGTTTCTGAGTAAAAATTTTAAATTTCTATATTTATAAATAAAAACAAATGAGTACATGCCAATTTACAAATTCTGAGTTTTGTCAAAATGATTTTTTTGGGTAAATTTATACCCTTTTTTTTTGCCATTAGTCACTACAATTTAGTAGTTTTCTTTTCACTTGTACGTTATAGTGTGTGATTGGTTCGATTCTCTCAAATGATGAACTTAACACTAAATTATGACTGACAGATTGTGCAACTTCAATATAAAGTTTTTTTTTTTTAAAAAAAAACGATGTTTTCTTAGTTATTTAACTTGATTGATATTTGATAACCAAAAAATTGCACCGGTCAGGGTACAATGGCCGTTGCCTTTGTCATTAGGGTTTTCTAGAAAACCTCTAGTGAAATTCAAATGCACATTTGGGTGACTAATCACAACTTGGTACTTTTGAGCTAATGCAGGATGCCTAGTTGAGACCATCTGGGCATGTATATTCAACCGGTTCAGAACCGCCAGCTCTCAGTCCACTTTAGTTCCATGGGTAGCAACATGTTCTGCACCACCGGACACTCGTGCTCGAGGAGTTCTGGAGAAAACCCCACTCCCAGCCAATTTCTAAAAGAGATAAGAACATGGTTGCATGATTTAAATCTATTGAACTCGCAATATTGCTGGTGAATAAATTCAGAAAACTGATAACACGTTGGATTAAATTCAGAACGTCCACAGATGGTTCACCATTTTAATTCGCTTTCCCAGCTGCAGGATTCCGGCCAAACTGGATGATCATTGGTTTGCCTTTGAACACATACCCATTTACTAGATTCTGCAACGAAGGTATAATGGTATAACAAATGAGTAATTTTTTCCATGCTTCAACGAAAAAGCAAGATAACAAAGGGAATACAGATGTCTGCTTGAACGGTAAGCAAAACTGCATACACTGGCTGCAATTAAAAATCTGTCACAACCTATGAAATCGCCATAAAACTAGCAGACGAGCACCAAGACCATCTTGATACTAATTGTAGAGCAACTAGATTTGGAGATCAGAGAGACATACCAAAGCATAATGGGCTAGTTCAACTGATGGAAATGTCACAAAAGCTTGGCCTCTCATTCTTCCTTCCTGCAATCCAAAATATAACTTTCAGCTTTTGCCAGTAGGAAAGCACTTGACTCAGATGCAAAGATTGGCAAAAGATCCTAACTGGCATTCAATATTATATAACATGCCACAGAGACTTTATAAGGAATGAAATCTTCATGACAACAAGTCTTCATCAAGGCATTCAATTTTATATATGGACTCCTTCAAGTTTATTATAGGCTTTCTTCATATGTCAGGGTACATGTCTCATTCCAACCTCATAGTCCTCCACAATTTTCTCAAACTGCGCCCATAACTCGTCCTAGTTTTCTATCTTCCACTTTTTCTTGTTCCATCATTTATTTCAGCTATGGTTGACGTACAAAGAGTGTAACTTAAGACAGCACAGTTAATCGAATATGTAAAGGAACAAAGGTTGACTTGGAAGCATAAGGATGATCAAGAGATATCACCTGCATGAGCTTCATGCTGAGACCAGATTTGGCTGCATCCATGCTTCCAAATAATGACCCTATGGCATAGCAAGAGTATTACAGTAGTTTAGAATGGTTAAACCTAGATGTGAGACAGTTTAACAATTCTTGGACGAGGAAAATTGGAGTGATTTCTCCTGTTTGGACACCAAAAAGATGTGAAGAGAATTCATATGTAAAGAATCACATCTTGAACACTACTTTAAAATATCTCGGCATAAATACTTGTACAGAACTAAGATTTCTAAAATACCGTTTAAGAAAACTAAAATAAGTTAAATAGAGTTCATCAGAACTGTGAGCTCACCAAATATGTAGTAGAAGTCATCAGCAACAATGTCCTTTGCCAAGTTCTTTATGTACAACACTGAGGCAGGATTCCCAGCTGCATAGTTCTGCAGATCCCAAGTGAGATCTCCATATTAAATATCTTTTTTTTTGTAAGTCACCTAAAATTTTTCCTCAAAGTTCATATATAATTTTTATGACTAGGCGTCGCTTCAGCCTCCATACAGGAAGGCCGCCTACCAAAATAGAGCCAAAATGTCAAATCGGTACCTTAAACATTGGCAGTGATAATATTTCTTCTGGAGGTAACTTTCCTTTTTCCAGTTCTTCTGGAGTTGCAAAAGCATTGATATCTGCACTCTCATTTTCTGGATTCTCTGAGTCTTCAGTAATGGTATCATCTTTATTTTCATTAGTAACAACTTTTGGTGCAATTTTTATCTGCAACAATCCAAGAACAATATATGAAAAAATGCTAGGCATAAGAGATCACCCTACAAAGATGACCATTCATCTTGAAAAGTAAATGATCTCTTCATATAAAAAAAGAACCAAAAGACCTGTACGATAGAGTTCTTCTTTTTTATCATTGGAATCTCCTTTGGGATAAGAGTAGCCGATTTCAATCCAACATCTTCATGAGCTACATCTTTATCAACTGCAGGACCAAGAATAGCTTCCCGCTTACGACGCTTCTGTCCACTAAAAGCTCTGCTATAGGATTTTTCCTTGACTTCCTGATAACATTCAATTCAAAGTCTCAAAGGTTGTATAAACTATAAAGAAACAAGAACATTAAACAGCTAGAGTAAATTTTCTCTCTTTGACATAATAATACAAATTTGGATGTGTGGACATATCAAATTGATGAAACATGAAATGATTTCACAAGTCTCATAGTTCAACAACCACTTAACAAGTACATTTTATTTAAAATTTCATTCTTCTTGAAAGCTATCAAGGGAATAAAGTCTAGAAAAATAAACTTCTAACTGAACTTTTTGGGGACCAAGGGAGAAAAGGTTGGCGTGCCACTGGTTCTAAACCTCTGCAACTAGGGTGCAGATATTTCTTGGAACATATATAAAGATGTGCAGAGATACAAGCACTCAGAAAATATATGTGTTCCAGATGCTTTAACTTCCCGCTTATGAGTCTTCCTCTCACGCATTCAAGCACGCAAACTTAAAGAAGAAAAAAAAAACATAAATCGTTAGCAAAGGAAGACCTGGCAATCTATGAAGTTACCTCATCCGAAGATTCCATTTCTGACTCTTCACTCGATAAATCAGCCGAGCAAGGCCTTTCGCCTAGAAGTGGGGGTGGTGGTGGAAGTGGCACGGGTACCAAGGGTGGTAGTGGTGGAGAGGGAAGAGCCATACGAAATGGAGCTGGTATGTTCATTTTGTTCATCAAGTGCAAAACCTACAATTGAGAGTGCAAGTCTTAGATAATATGGCCCAAAATGTCTCATTGACTAGATAAAATCAAAGTACATATTCAAATTTTGAGATCTTAAGTGCACTGTTACATTAGTTTTGTCTGAGATTAGAAAGAACCTGTGTATAAAAGCGAGGTACAGCTATAAGAGCATTTACAATGTTGGTTAGAATATTTCCATCTGGTGGCGGGTAAGCGTACCTGTAATACGTAAAATCAAATCATTTTAAACCTATTGAAGGGTACAATAGAGATATAACTTCCCATCCATATCAACATATGAGTAACAGACTAACAAACATATTGATAAATTTCTCAAATATAGGACGAACCTCATAAAATATGTTTTTACAATTTGAAGAAGTGGAGTGGAATAACATACTCGAGGTGAGGAGGAAAGGGATAGTCTACACCAAGCCTCGGAGCAATGGGCTCTGATCTTGAGACTCCAATTTTTTCAGCCTCTATCTTGATGGTAGGATTGTGGACCGAAGATGGTTTGGCAGTGGGTTTTACAGAAATAGAATCCTTGTTAGCAGCCTGCGATGGCTTATCATTATTGGTGGCTGCCCTCTCCACTTTTAACACCTTACCAAGAAACCTCAGCCTACCCAAACAAAGAAAACAATGCGACAAACCAATTAGTAACATAACATGACAATGTGACTGCAATGCAAGAAAACAAGTATATGACAGTGCTTGGGATACCCATTTAACTGTCGCTGTGCTTGGTACGCCAAGCCTTCGTTTTGGAAATCCACAAATGCGCAGTTTCTCAGCCTGTGAGTATATGCATATAGATTAGAGCGAGAACAGCAAAAGAAAAAACAGAGGAACAATAACAATTCAGAAGGAGAAGAGAGAACTGACCGGCCAGTGGCAGCGCAGGAGCGAACAGAAGAAGCACCGTAGTGGGACAACAGCCGAAACAGAGTCTCCTCAGAAATAGCTTCCGGAAGGTGACGAATCAATAAGCTCACCCTACCACCACTGCTTCCACTAGGTGATTCTTCAAAACCCAGATTGTGGTGGTAATGTTGCTGCTGCTGCATCTCAACTCTCAAAGGGACGCCTGGGTTTGGTTAAACACAAATGTTGAAGACGAAACCCTCTCAACCGAAACCGGCTGCTCCAGCCAAAATTTCTTACTTCCGCAATACCTATTCATGAATACCATGTGAATTTTCGATGAACGATAAAAACCCATTTGGCAATTAACAAAAAAAAAAAAAAAACTTGCTTCTCACAACACTTCACCAGAATGATAAAAATAAAATAAAAAATCAAATTTAACCTAATCTCACTCCATGAACTGCTCAAACTACATTTAACATGAACACTGTTGCATAAAATCGGCATTAGCTAAATCTAATCAAGGGTTTGGAACTAGAATCTTAGCTAATATTTTTCATCATAAAAGCAGTATCAAACAAAGCTAATCAAGTATTTTGGATTTAGACAGAATTTTTTTTGAAACCTGAAACTTGGCCTTTCAATTTAAGGCTGCGCTATGCTGCTTGTGGAAACACCGCAAACGCCAAAGGTAAGATTTTGATGGAGGATTAAAGAACCCAGGAGGGAAGCTAGCTCAGGAGTACGATGTAGAAGAAGCCGAAGCTAAAGAGCCATGAGAGAGGATTTCATACCTTTTGCCACGGACAAATGTGGAGAGTTCCGAGTTCATACATTCACCGATAAAACGCGCGACAGTTGTGTTGGAACCTCTGGCTCTCTCGGACTTTGCATAGTTTTCTTTTCCTTTTTATTATTAATTTTTTTTTTTAAGTTTAAATAGTTCTAATTTTTTTTTCGGTCAAATAAATAGTTCTAAACTGATTGGAATTGAAAGCGTTTTTTTTGTGAAAATATTTTTAAAATAATTTTTTAAAGTTGTTCTAGAAAAAAAAAGTAATACTATCCTTAGACTCATTTACACACTCTTCTTAATTTTCGGCCGTTGGATCGAATAAATTGAAGAAGATCATTGGTCAAAATTAACAAGGGTGTGCGAATAACACATCTAACTGAGTCCTACAAATAAAAGGTCTTTGTTTGAAAAATTAATCAAAATAATTAATATTAAAATCTCAATTGCTGCCAAAGACGAATTTGAACTACACTATTACTAACTCATTGTAAGGCTAAGCCTACCCTTTCTCCTTTGATGTATATAAAAAAATATATCTCAATTGCTAAAATGATCAGTTCTTTTAAAAATATCGTTGATATCTTATTGCTCTATATTTAATTTTAATTTCTACATCGTATTTTAAATTGATATGTTATTGATGTATAAGTTTGATTAGTTCAGAAAGTGAAATTTAAATTCTCATAATTTTAATGAATCCTACATTTTTATTCTTCTAATAATATAGGATCGTTTAAAAAAAAATATGAAATGATTATCTTTAGAATAGAACCCAATTAGAACCTAAATTTGGGAAGTTGATTTGTGTGTTTCACTGCTGAAACAGATCCTTATGACCAACAATGCAGTTTGAAAGTGTTGCACTTTTGACAACTTCGGTGCTTCCTTCCCTCGAATGCTGCATTGGAGCACTAGGAGTCCAATTCAAGTAGCCATTTGTTCATAACGATGTATGATATGTGTTGTGTGTTTAATCTATCGAGTGACAGAGCAACTTTTATGATATTCTTTTAAGATTGTGAAACCTGTTGAAGAAGTAGAGTATTTGGACAATCTCAGGTGCTACATCACATCGCATACTTCATGCGTTGTCACACCATGGCAATTTTTATTAAAAATATATATATATTAGATTAGGTAGCAAGCATGTGATTTATAACATCTCAATCTCTCTATTCATCAAAATTATGGAAAGTAGAGAATTTGATCTCGGAATGTACTGAGTTGAAGAGGAATGTTCTATTCACTAGAACAATCCACTTGTAACCCTTAAATCTTTTCGAAGGCAAAATCATTCTTTTAGAATCCAAACAGTGTGTAGAAACTTGTTGCATTTCAGATCAAAGCAGTTGTCTTTTGAAATGCTTAAGTGGAGTGTGAATGGTCAGATTGTTACACCTTGTATGGCTTGTGAGAAAATGGAAGCAAATTAAATATCATCAATACTATTTTTTTCCGGTGCAGTTTTGAAGCTTGAATTGAAATGAAACCAAAACATTTGGTTGCACTTCGGTTTGGTTTCAAACAATTTTGGTTTTTCAAACTAAATGCTTTATGCTATTAATACAACCCAATTGAAAATAATAATAATAATAATTTCATGATCACCACACTAAAATTGAACTTGAAATAAAGTTCAAATCAAAATGCCTTCTGACATTACTTTAGCAATACCCAATTGAAAAAGTTAAGTTTACCACACTAAAACTAAAGTTCAAACAAACTTCAATACAAAATGCCTTATAAGATTATTAGTATAACCTGAAAAAAATAAATGATTCATACAATTCAACAAAAAAAGTTTTGGTGCTTCAACTTTTAAGTCACTACTTTGCACCGTTCAACCCTTTATGTTTCCCCTTCCTTTTGGACACTTACTCTTCGAAGGTTAAGAGGCCCTTGAACTTGTGAACGAGCTTGAGAAGCCAATACTTGGGAAGACCTTGGACCTGGTGAAATTTAATTCAATGGATGAGAAGTCATTGAACCTTGTGAACTAGAAGCTTGAGATGCCTTGAAGCTTGCTGTTATGGTTGTCGGTTAAGAGTAAGAGATGCGATACTTGAATTCAAAATGACCAACTCTACATAATACAAATACATAAGCAATATAAATTACATTAGTTATTATAAACTTTAAAAAGCCTACAAAAGCAACAAAACACATTGAAAAAACAAAACAAAGAAAACCTACAATATAAATTATCTAATACTGGTATTAAATTAAATATTTATTTAATTTTTGTAGTGCGGTTCAGTCCTAGTGAGGTTTTAGATGTTCAAAACTGAAACAAAATTGTTTTTCATATGATATTTCTATTCACACATTCGTTTTTTTTTTTTTTATTTCTACACATCGTTGTTAATTTTTGTCAATGATCTTTTTCAATCAATTGATTTCACGACCGAAAATTGAGAGAAGTGTGAAAATACCACCTTTTCATATTGCCATTCAGTTTTAAACCAAAATCGTTTCAAAATCGCAAAAACAGAATTATTCAGTAGGTTCAATTTAATTCGTGTTTCGGTTTAAGCTTTTAGTTCTAAGTGTCCACCCCTAACTCTAAACTGGCAGACGACTAATAGACTCCTTCCATACCTATATATAAAGCCAACACAAAAGGTGAGCAATGTTTTTGGTGTCACCAAGTTTCAACAAAAATATTTGGACAAAAATGCCCCTAAGACAAAAAATTTCAAAGGCATCCCAAAATAATGCATGGGCATTTTCATCATTTTAACGGTGTTTTTTTAATAGTTAATTTTTTGTGCTGTTTTTTTTAATTTATAATTAGTACCTCACAATAGGTTAGCAACAATGTGATTCAATTTCTCTAGTTTTAGACACGTTGAAAACATCTTAAGAGGTGTGTAATGCCGGTTATAAAAATAAATAAAAAAGTCTTTTGCTGATAATAATGTGATTAAATTAGTTGTCAAATAATTTTTTTTAACAAACGATTTTATCTACACTAAGGAGAGGGGGTGGGCTTAGCCTGACAATAGGCTAGCAATAATGTGATTTAATCAGCTATTCGTTCAATATTATTTTCTCTATTTTTAAACACGTTGAAAACATCTTAAGAGGCGTGTAATGCCGGTTATAAAAAAAAAGTCTTTCGCACGCGGATAATAATGTGATTAAATTAGTTGTCAAATGATTTTTTTTTAACAAACGATATTATCTACACTAAGGGGGAAGGGGTGGGCTTAGCCTCACAATGGGCTAGCAATAATGTGATTCAATCAATTGTTCATTAAATATCATTTTCTCTCTTGTTATTGTAAATTTTATAGAGACCGATTTTATTATTCAGTTGCTTTAATTGGTTTATGAGAGGTTTCTTCTAGCATGATCTAAAATTATTCATTTACTTCAAATATTTGACTTTTCTTTTGTCAATTTATGCATATAAATATATTTAAAACGTGTAAGTTGCGCGTAGCACGCCGTAATTCAAAAAATGTCACGCACGTGCATGAAGGCTAGTCTATATATAAAGAGAACACAAAAGGTGAATACTATTTTTGGTGTCACCAAGCTTCAACAAAAATATTTGGACAAAAATGTTCTCAAGACAAAAAACTTCAAAGGCATCCCAAAATAATGCATCAAATAAGGCAGGTGTGACATCCCGTCCTGAATTTTTGTATCGATAGCGTGGGAATGTTAGTTTTATCCTTGAACGTTGAGTGTGTATGGAGATTGGGCCTAGAGTTGGATCCGTTTCCTTATATTTTCCTAAAGATTCGGGTTTTAATTATTGTGATTGGGGGAGAACTATAACACACACTCACACATGCACACGTACACCATTCCTCTTCTGTTTCTGTCTCTCTCTTTCTTCTCGAATTCTCTCTATCTATACAACTTGTACAGTCGACTTCCAAACCCTTTCAAAGCCTCATAGATCGACCCTTTTGAGACCAGGTTCGAGTTCCTTATAAGATCAGGATCACAACTGTATCATTAGTTGGATGTGGGGACTTCGAAAAACCCTAGAACCCGTGACCTCCGACAATAGCACTGTTCATGCACTTGTGATCGTGGACGTTTTAGCAAGTTTTAAGGCCTTAGGATGATCTAAACCGTCTTCACGAGGCTCGGGGAGTAATGTTGGAGTGTTTTGGACGTCAAAATACTCGAGAATAGGGAGTTACAGAGGTGGCCGGAGTATTGGACTTTTTTCGACGAGGTTCCGTCGAGTTTTGGGTCCTAAAAGTGGTATAAATCTCTTTCCCTCGTCTTAAGCTTCATTTTGGTGTTAATTTCATGAATTTTGGTGCTGAATGAGTGAGAAATGATGTTTAAAACTTTTTCTAGAATCCGGCAACGCAGCGGTGGTCGGCGCCAAATTTCGGCGAACCAAGGTAGGGGAAGGAGAATATTCCGTCAACTTTGACGGAATATTCCTAACAAAGGTTAACAGAGCTAGGTTAGATTTAATGGAATATTCTGGTATTTGACGAAATATTCCCTAATGGCGTTAAGGAATCCATCAATGTGTCAGGCACGTACCTGCGTGTGGGCGGTGCATGTGGCCGTGCCTTAGTCAGCGCTTGGGGGCGCGTGAGACATCGGAAAATTTTTCTAAAAATATGGGGGTGTTCGTGGGATCGATTAGATCATGTTGTTATATTCAAACACCCTAATTGAGCAATGTATGAGAAGTTATTACCTAGTGTTGGTTATGTGCTTTTAAATGACGGTTTTATAGTTGTTTTGCATATAGGTGAGACCTAACCTGAGGACGAGCGCAGTCAAGCGAGACTCGGGGGCTACGATCCTTCCACATATCAGTGAGTGGGCTTTTGTTTTCAGTATATATATATATATATATATATATATATATATATATATATATATATATATATGCTTAGTATTTTTCCAGAAATTACGTTTTAAATAGTTTTATGAATTAGAATGCCATGTCAAATATCATTTATATTTAGTATGGTTTTTGTGATGGTTGTTACTTGGCGCTGCGGATGCTCAGGTAAGTCGGGTGAGTATATTGTTGGTAGTGATGGTTATGATCATGATGATGAGATGTGTATATAACTCATATTCCTGCACCCCAGTGTTTGTGCTCCGCCAGAGAGTAAGGCTTAGCCTTCACGTGATCGTTTACCTCCCGCACCACACGCTCACCTTAGATCCAAGGCAGGTGTCAGCCTGTCATACAGACCACTATAAGTGGTTCTAACTCGTAGGTGACTTGCTATACTTTGCACAGCCTTCACATGATCGTAGCATTGAGCGTATTTATACATGTATACACCCAGCATGTCGTACAGACCACTATAGGTGGTTCTGACTCGTGTGCAGGAAATTGGCTGAGAAGCTATAAATTCAGTCGTACAGGTCATGTTAGGTGACTCCGACTGACATATTGTTATTGCTGGCATATTGTGGATATTGGTTTATCTCACCTGTTTGATATATATATATATATATATATATATATATATATATATATATATATATATATTTCTTGACTAGATATTTTGACATGGCATATTTCTGACATGGTATATTCTGGAATTACCATTTTGCTAGCATGATTTGAGATTTGAGTATGTACAATATTTTCTGAGGAAGTATACGGGTTTTACAGCGAGGGGTTACTACTTTTGATATTGAAATGGTTTTGAAAAGTTTTGTTTTTGCCCACTCACGTTTTCTGTTTTGCGCCCCTCCAGGTTTTAGGTAGAAGTAACTGTTGGTGGCTAACGAGGATCAGACGGCAATTCTGACAGAATACCATCAATGTGACTTTCCTTGGGTATTGTATAATTAGTACTTATTCGTTCTAGACTACACCCAGGTTGATTATACTCTGTTGTGCTTTATCTTGAATTCTCGTCACTTTTACTTACTTGGTTATCTAGTGTAAGTAATCAGTTTGGTTTTCTTTCATTCACATTTTCATTTCAGTACTTCCGCATCGCACACTCGACTACGTCACCCTCATGTAATAGCCAGTACACCCTGATTTTATGTCGGGGTGTGTCAGTTTGGTATTAGAGCCTAGGTTTGGCAATCCTATATATCTTGTGAATATTTTAATTATTTTGGTGTTTTCTGTTAGAACTATGCCGCCTCGCAGAGAGCCACATTCTTCCGCTGAGCCTAGCTTCCATGATATTGCCCAGTTATGGGAAGCTATAGCTAATGCTATACAGTTGACGCTTCGTCCTCCCCAGAACACTCATCTAGAGACTGTTTATAATTTGAAGTTAAACACTTTTATGGGTAATGAAAGGCATGAAGGTGCAGAGAAATGGCTTAATCACATTGAGAAGACTTTCCGTTTGATGCAGAGTCAGGGGAGTCTTCCTGCAGACAGATGGGTCGAGACGACTACTTGGTTTTTAGGTAAGGAACCTGTATCTTGGTGGGAGCAGCAGGCTGATGAGTTATCACAGGATGAAGCTGCAGATTAAGAGGTATTTAAGCAGCTGTTCTAAAAGAGATTTATCTCTCTTGCATATATAGATAGCAAGAAGTAGGAATTCACGAGTTTGAGATAGAAGAAGATGACAGCTAATGAGTATTATAGAAAGTTCACGGATTTGTCTTGCTATTATCCAGAGGTTGCTGCTAATCCAGTTGAGATGTTTCTCCGTTTTAAGTTAGGTACTCGAAAGAAGTGGTGCTCGATGGCGACCACGACTCCATGCACGTCCTACCATGAGTTTTATGAGATTTTGCTACGAATTGAAGACTTAGAGAACTTGCCCAGTGAGAGTAAAGAAGAAGAGGAAAAAGACGATAATCAGAAGAAAAATGATAAAGGTAAAGGTCAGTTATCTCAGGGACCTCGTAAGACGCAAAGTTTTAAAAGAAGCAGCGCTAGTTTTAGTTCATCTAGCAGAGGCATGAGTTCCACGGGTTAGAGGATAAGTGGTAGGTTTACTGGAGGTCCACGTTTTCAGAGGCAGCGAGATGCTAGTGGTTCTAGATGACCATTTTGTCTTAAGTGCAATGGTCGACATTTTGGGGAGTGCAGACAGGGTAGCAAATGATGTTTTACTTATGGACAACATTTCAGGAAACTCTTGGCTCGAGACTGCTTTATATTACGGCGTATCATCCTCAGACAGATGGGCAATCTCAGAGGACAATTCAGACGTTGGAGGACATGCTGAGATCTTCCGTATTACAGTTTGGTGATGCTTGGCATAAACATCTGGATCTGATGGAGTTTACCTACAACAATAGCTACCATTCGAGCATTGGTATGGCACTGTTTGAGGCACTGTATGGTAAATCTTGTCGTACACCTTTGTGTTGGTCAGAGGTCTACGAAAAAAATTTGGTGGGCCCAGAGATTGTAGACGAGACTACTCAAAATATTAAGGTAATTAAATCTAACCTGAAAGTGGCCTAGGATCGCCAGAAGAGTCTAACAGACAGACATGCCACTGATCGGACATATAAAGTAGGTGATTGGGTATTCTTGAAGCTGTCACCATGGAAAAGTATTGTACAATTCGAGAAAAAAGGGAAGTTGAGTCCTAGGTATATCGGACCGTACTAGATCACTGAACGGATCGACGAAGTAGCTTATAGACTTGAATTGCCTCCAGAGTTGTCTAAAGTGCATAATGTGTTCCACGTTTCCATGCTTGGTCATTACATCTCCGATCCATCACATGTGTTACCTCCGCAGCCGTTGAAAATTAATCCAGATTTGACATATGACGAGGAATCGGTGACCATATTGGATTGGAAAGATAAGGTTTTGAGAAACAAGACAGTGCGCTTAGTGAAAGTTTTTTGGAGGAACCACTCGGTGGAGGAAGCCACTTGGGAAACGGATGAGCGTATGAAAAAGATGTATTCATGCCTGTTTTACGAGTTTTAGTGGTTTGTAATTAATGTATAAAATTTTGAGGACGAAATTTTCTTAAAAAGGGTAGGTTGTGACATCCCGTCTTGAATTTTTGTATCGATAGCGTGAGAATGTTGGTTTTATCCTTGAACGTTGAGTGTGTGTGGAGATTGGGCCTAGAGTTTGACCCATTTCTTTATATTTTCCTAAAGATTTAGACCCAATGGGAAACTTGGGTTTTAATTATTGTGATTGGGGGAAAACTATAACACACACACGCACACACACACACACACACACACACACACACACACACACACACACACACACACACACACACACACACTCACGCATACACACGTGCACCATTCCTCTTCTATTTCTATCTCTCTCTTTCTTCTCGAATTCTCTCTATCCGTACAACTTGTATGGTCGACTTCTAAACCCTTTCAAAGCCTCACAGATCGACCTTTTTGAGACCAGGTTCGAGTTCCTTATAAGCTCAGGATCACAACTATATCATTAGTTGGATGTGGGGACTTTGAAAAACCCTAGAACCCGTGACCTCCGACGATAGCACTGTTCATGCACTTGTGATTATGGACGTTTTAGCAAGTTTTAAGGCCTTAGGATGATCTAAACCGTCTTCACGAAGCTCGGGAGTAACATTGGAGTGTTTTGGACGTCAAAATACTCAAGAATAGTGAGTTACAGAGGTGGCCGGAGTATTGGACTTTTTTCGACGAGGTTCCGTCGAGTTTTGGGTCCTAAAAGTGGTATAAATCTCTTTCCCTCGTCTTAAGCTTCATTTTGGTGTTAATTTCCTGAATTTTTGTGCTGAAATGAGTGAGAAATGAAGTTTAGAACTTTTTCTAGGATTCGGTGACGCATCGGTGGCTGGCGCCAGATTCCGGCGAACCAAGGTAGGGGAAGGAGAATATTCCGTCAACTTTGACGGAATATTCCTAACGGAGGTTAACAGAGTTAGGTTAGATTTAACGGAATATTTTGGTATTTGGTAAAATATTCCCTAACGACATTAGGGAATCCGTCAGTGTGCTAGGCACGTGCCTACGCGTGGGCGGCGCGTGAGACGTCGGAAAATTTTTCTTAAAATATGGGGTGTTCATGGGATTGAGTAGATCATGTTGGTACATTCAAACACCCCAATTGAGCAATGTATGAGAAGTTATTACCTAGTGTTGGTTATGTGCTTTTAAATGACGGTTTTATAGTTGTTTCGCATATAGGTGAGACCTATCCTGAGGACGAGCGCAATCAAGCGAGACTCAGGGGCTACGATCTTTTCACATATCAATAAATGGGCTTTTGTTTTCAGTACACACACACACACACACACACACACACACACACACATATATGCTTGGTAGTTTCCTAGAAATTACATTTTAAATGGTTTTATGAATTAGAATGCCATGTCAAATATCATTTATATTTAGTATGGTTTTTGTGATGGTTGTTGCTTGGCGCTGCAAACGCTCAGGTAAGTCAGGTAAGTATATTGTTGGTAGTAATGGTTATGATCATGATGATGAGATGTGTATATAGCTCATATTCTTCCACCCCGGTGTTTGTGCTCCGCCAGAGAGTAGGGCTTAGCCTTCACGTGATCGTTCACCTCCCGCACCACACGCTCACCTTAGATCCAAGGCAGGTGCCAGCCTATCGTACAGACCACTATAGGTGGTTCCGACTCATAGGTGACTTGCAATACTTCGCACATCCTTCACGTGATTGTAGCACTGAGCGTATTTACACATGTATACACCCAGCCTGTCATACAGACCACTATAAGTGGTTCCGACTCGTGTGTAGGAAATTGGTTGATGAGCTATAGATTCAGCCGTACAAGTCACGTTAGGTGACTCCGGCTGACATATTGTGGCTATTGGTTTATCTCACCTGATTGATATATATATATATTTCTTGACTAGATATTTTGACATGGCATATTTCTGACATGGTATATTCTGAAATTACCATTTTGCTAGCATGATTTGAGATTTGAGTACGTGCAATATTTTCTAGGGAAGTATATGGGTTTTACAGCGAGGGGTTACTACTTTTGATATTGAAATGGTTTTGATAAGCTTTGTTTTTGCCCACTTACGTTTTTTGTTTTGCCCCTCTCCAGGTTTTAGGTAGAAGTGACTGTTGGTGGCTAACGAGAATCTGACGACAGTTCTGACAGAATACCATCAATGTAGGACTTTCCTTGGGTATTGTATAATTAGTACTTATTCGTTCTAGACTGCACCTAGGTTGATTATGCTCTGTTGTGCTTTATCTTGAATTCCTTCACTATTACTTACTTGGTTATCTAGTGTAAGTAATCAGTTTGGTTTTCTTTCATTCACATTTTCACTTCAGTACTTCCGTATCGCGCACTCGGTTACGTCACCCTCATGTGACGGCCAACACACCCTGATTTTAACAATGTTTTTAATATTAATTTTTTATGTTAAAAAAAATAGTATGTCATAATAGGCTAGTAAGAATGTGATTCAATTTTTCTATTTTTAAATACGTTCAAAACTTCTTAAGATGCATATAATGCTGGTTATAAAAAAATCATACTCGCATGCTAATAATAATGTGATTAAATTAGTTGTCAAATTATTGTTTTTTTTTTAACAAACGATTATTTACATTAAGGGGAAGAGGGTGAGCTTAGCCTCATAATAGACTAGCAATAATATGATTCAATCAATTATTCATTAAATATTATTTTCTCTATTCTTATTATAAATTATGTAGAGACCAATTTTATTATGTGAATTCAGCTGCATTAATTGTGTTGAAGTTGTTAGGATATCTAGCCGTTACTGATATGGTTTACTGCTAGGGTTCCTTGTTTTTAAGGTTGTTAATCGTGTAGGAGTCCAATAATAGCTATACTTGAGGGATAAGCATGTATTTTTCTGTTTTGACATAGTCTTTACCACGATTATAGGATCTGTAAAATCGTGGACAATTGCTCTTTATTTCAGTTCAAGTGTAAGGTTATTTAATAGCCATGATAATTGTTTTCATTTAATAAGAATTCTCCCTGGTTTATGTAAGCTTTCAAGCTTTGCATAACAGAAGTTCTTTGTGATTTCTTGGTTCTAACATCTAGTAACAAGACTTGATCAAAAGCTTGCAACCTAGGTGCTAGAGTGAAGAAACAAAGACATGGCGTTTGAGAATAGTTTCATGCAACCAGCATTCCAAGGTTTGATGGACACTACGACCATTGGAGTATGCTAATGGAGAACTTTCTTCGTTCCAAAGAGTATTGGAACTTGGTGGAGATTGGGATCATTGCTACAGCAGGGGGATCAGATTCCAATGAAGCACATAATAAGCTTTAGATGAACTGAAGCTAAAGGATTTAAAGGCCAAGAACTATTTGTTCCAAGTCATACATTGGTCATTATTAGAGACCATTCTGAAGAAGGATACTGCGTAGGATATAAGGGACACCTTGAAATAGAAATATCAAGGAACTGCACGTGTAAAACGTGCTTAATTGCAGGCTCTTCGCAAAGAGTTTGAGGTGCTGCACATGAAGAATAGAGAAACATTCAATGACTATTTTGGGAGAACACTTGCCATAGCCAACAAGATGAGAACTCAGGGGGAGAAGATGGATGATGCGGTGATCATTGAAATTTTTTTGAAGTCCATGACTTCGAAATACGATTATGTTGTCTGTTCGATCAAGGAATCTAATGATCTGGACACCCTATCCATAGACGAACTCTAGAGTAGCCTTTTGGTGCACGAGCAAAGGATAAGTCGACATGTGGTGTATGAACAAGCACTTCAAGTCACTCATGGAGTCCAGCAAGAAGGACGAGGTCGGGGAACTTGTTGAGGAAAAGGAAGATGACGGGGTAGGCTAGGTTTCGAAAAGTTAACCCTACAATGCTATAATTACCATGAACTAGGGCACTTTTAGTACAAGTGTCCTAGGAAACCTAAGGAAGAGAAAGCAAACTATGTGGAAACAAAGGAAAAAATGATGTTAATGGCACTTGTGGAGTTCAAGGAGGCAACAATGGAGCACGTATGGTTTCTTGACTCTGGGTGCAGCAATCATATGTGTGGCAAGAAGGACATGTTTTGTGAGCTTGATAGCAGTTTCAAAGAATCAGTGAAGCTATGAAATGTGACGGGATTTTAAACCGCACAAATTTAACCCTCTTTTTGACAGATGTAGTATAGATGTAAGTAGGGTATCGTTCTAGGCCGGGGATTAGGAGGGCTTGCTAAAACCTCTAAAATAAAATTAAATTAAAAACGTAAAAAAACAAAGTTTAAAACACTAAACTAAAATGAAAACACTTAACTAGAATAACTCAAATTAAAACTAACAAATAATCTAAAACAATTCAAAAGACTCAAAATAATTCTAGACTCAAGAAAACACAAACTAAAATTAATTTCCAACAAATCTAACACTTTAAAATAAATTGGGGGATTTTGGTTTTTGACGAGAAGTTAATTTAAAACAGAAACTTAAAAACAAACTTCGAAGGAAATAATATTTTATAAAATAGAATGACGAGACGTTAGTTAGAGGGTTCCTTATCCACACATGAACATATGCATATAATTTAATTTCCAGTTATGAATTCAACAAACGAATAATGACAATGTTCCAAGTTAATTAGGTCCGCTTAAATTAACCTTCAGATTTCCCTAAATTCATTGAATTGGACGGGATACGCATCACAACCAAATTATTCTTATCAAGTTCCCTAACTATGGAATACGCATGATAGAGAGACATATCAAAGATCATTAAGTTTAATGGAAATCATAAACATCGACTAGGCATTCATAACTATGGAATACGCATGTTAATCCAACCTAGGGTTTACTAAACACAATCGTGACTAGCGATTTTTACTACTCATGAATATAAGTTCATAACGATTAGGTGAAATTCCCTTATATTCTAGCATCAAGTCTAAATATGCAAATTAAGTGTTGACCCTTAACCCACATACATAAACACGTTATTAATCAAAACAGAATAGTAAACCACATCCAAACATTTATACATTCATAACTGGAGTAAATCAAATCATAATAAACATTTATCCATGGTTTCAAATTTCCTCTAACTAAACAAAATTTAGTTACACATGCTTAATATAATTTAAAAGATAAATTAAATTAAACATGAGTTTAAGAAAAATAAAACCAAATGAGGAGCTATCTGTGCTTGCTCCGTGACCTTGACTTTTCCCTGGACCTCCAGCTGCCAAGCACTCTCGGTGACTTCTCTCCTCTCTCGTGATTGCCCCGTGGCTGCGCTGCCTCAAGGTCCCCCGAGATGCTCCCTTCTATCTCGCCTGATGGGCTGCTCCGAGATCTCTGTGTCGCTGCACACTTGAGCTGCCAAGGCAGCTCTCAGATGTTGCTCCCCGCTTTGGCGCCTCTCTCCAGTCAAACTCACGCCCCTCCCCTTTTGTGCTGCGTGCTTCAGCTCCTCTTAAGTTGAAAAATCAACTTAGCTTTAATTATTTTATTTTTTTCTTTTTCTGCAAGTTCAAGTGCCTTCCTTTCTTTTCTTTTAAAACTCCCCATTTTATTATTTTCCTTTCTGTGATGCTCCCCCCACCGACTCCTGTCTATTTCTTTTTTTTCTTGTCCAATGATTCCTTCGGTGCATGATTCCTTTGTGCATCCCAACTGTAATCACACACACATATATTAATATATATTAATATATAATATAAATAAACATATAAATATATAAATATATAAATATATATATATATATATATATATATTTATATAATATTATTTTTCACAAGATAAGTTTTATTCAACAAGTAAGATAGTTTAAACGAATTAATTACTTAACACTTCATTTATTCTATTTTTATTTTCTTTTCTTGAAAAACTTATAAAACATAAAAATAACGCAAATAGCTCGAAATATAACGAACTAACTAAGAAAAGACGAGAGAATTTGATATAAAAATATATAAAAATATGGTCCGATCAAATACCCCCACACTTAGCTTTTGCTAGTCCTCGAGCAAAACAAAGAAAACAGAAAAAGTAATAACATGAAAAATATTAGCTTCCCCTTATTTGACCCTCATAGAATTTAATTCGAGAACATAATTCAGCAAGAACCATAGCTAACACCAACAAACTAATCCAAGTTCATCTTCCTTATTCAAATATTAGCAGTAATCTTTAAATCATCCTTGAAGTGTAGTGTGTGAGATAGCCATGCCAATGCAATTTCAAGTTTTTATTTTCAAAATCATCATATGTAAACTAGCAACCTTCTCACGGGATATGCACTCAATCACACATGTGTTTAGTTTTAATGTGTTTCGCTCAAAGAAACAAATGTGAAAGTTCTACCATAAGCTTGCATAAAGATCACTTCTCCACAATCATAATTGCAAAACTTAAATCAAGAGGACTTTTATTGGATGTAATGAGGCTTAGGGATAGGGCTATTGAAACGAAAGAATAGGAAAACACAAGTTCCAAGCTACATCGCAAGCGATTCTTTTGTTGAGATTTATAAGAACTCAAACTTTCCAACGATTCTTTTGACACAATCAACCACACCCCTAAACTGAAACTTTAAACTTTTTATTTTCGTCGTAAACAATCTTTCTTTTTCCTTTTCTTTTCTTCTCTTTTCTCATTTTTTTTTTTTTTTTTTTTAATATGAAATACCCCCACACTTATTCTTTTGCCAAACTCCTTCCAAGTACTTCACAAACATTTCTCAAAAGATAGTCTCAAATTGCTCGCTTGGAAAGGGTAAGGAAACATGTTTGAGGTATAAGGGTAGACATATCTGGTGATAAGAAATAAAAGGCTCAACAAATACGGCTCAAATTGGCAATCTAAAGATATCATTTTTTTTTTCTTTGGGAAATATGGTTATTTGGGCCATGGTGGTGAACCTAATGCCTCTATCATTTTCAAGTTCATGCAATCAATGACAAATATTTCAAAAGATCGTTACGCAAGTTCTAGAGATGCATCTCACATAAGTTCATCACACATGAAAGAATAGGAGTGTATGAAAAATGCACACACTTTCAATAGGCTCAAAAACTCACATGGGATGTATATGGTCACTACATTCACATATGAAGCTTTAATTCATGCTTTAGTTTCACATCAACAAGGCTATGTGCATTTGGATTTTCAAAGATGATCAAACATGTACAATACTAACAAGAGAACAAGGAATTTCACATAACACATGTTAACTAAGTTCTTGATAATCATGGTTCAAATTCATCCAGTTATATCATTGGGTCGGGAAACTAATAAAAATCTAATTTAAAACCATAAGGAAAACAAGACAATATTTTTGGATTTTTTAAAAATTTCGAGAAAAATTAAATAAAACACAAAACTAATTAAGAAAACAAAAAGCAATAACATGGAAACAAATGAAACCAGTTCAAAGTCGAAGGTACAAAAATTTTCAATTTGGTCATTTTTTAACAAAAATTTTCAATTTGGTCATTTTTTATACTTGATACCCCCACACTTAAACTAGACATTGTCCCCAATGTCAGAAAACAATAAAATGCAAATAAAACTAAAATAAAAAAAATAATACGAAACAAAATAAAGCAAAGGGACTGAAAACTTCTCTAATTTGCAGAAAACCAAGCGATGACCCCCAAGCATAAATTTTGCAATCAACTTCAAGGGAGGAAATAACCAAACGTTCCTGCAAAGAAAAGAAATAAATCAGTTAAGCACGCAAACAAATATAGAAAATGCAAACGAAAATTGAAAATGAAAATAAAAGATAACGAAAAGAACTAATAGGTGGTCATTGGTCATGACTGTTGATTTTCCACAGCTTTCATCTTGAACTGGATGGGCCTCCTTTCTTGCAAGTGCTCCTCGGCTTAGTTGAGGATGAGTCAGCACGTTGTCTCCACATGCTTCAAGTAGTCCGGTCTCCACGCAGGTGTGGCATCTTCTTGAACTCTTGGATCAACCCAGACTCATCTGCTCTTGGGTGCACCTCAGACTCCTCCTGCTTCGTCTGTGAGGTACTTTTGTTTTTGAAGAAGTACCTCAACACGGTTTTATTTTTGAAGTGGGCTGGGAGGGGTCTGAGATGAGTACTCGAGAGCAAGACTAGGTAAGCAATCAGGATCTCACTTTCTCCACGTTCCTCAGATGAAGGAGAGGAGAAAGCATAATATGAGATACTTTTGCTTTTAACCTTTTTAATATGAAATACTTTTGCTCTGGAAGGTTTGTTTTCTGGGGTGATCCAAGGGATGAAGAACACTGAATAACTCGAAAGCTTTCTTTGGGAAGACATTATCGGAGATGAAGAGAGGTTGAGAGGTTGAGAGGTTGAGAGGTTGTGAGGTTGAGAGGTGAGAGGGTGTGAAGGTGTGCCTTTGATGTGGAAGCAAATGTCGAAACTTATAGAAATTTTTCTTCCTCAACCGGAACTATTCTTGCACTATTTGTCGGCAGCCGGTGATGGATGAACAGTGCCCGTTACGCGCTTTCTGACAAAGCGTCCGTAATTTCCGCGAGGCTGACGATGCAAAGACGAGTGACGACAAAACCGGAATGATGATCTTTTGAAAACCGGGGTTCAAAACCGGGTGCGGCTCGTGGTTTTCGCAACGCTCCACGCTGCACGTCATGAGTGACGACACGTCCGGCCAAATCGACCGCCTCGTGATTCCTGACTGCTCCTGCTTTTGAGAAAGGCGCCCGACTTTTTCGATTTGCGCGAGGACGCGTCTTCAATCTTCGAGCGAACGCGTCATCGACCTCTGAAGAACGCCTCTCAATTTCTTCTTCTTATAGGGGCACAAAATTTGTTTCACGACACACTGAATTGCCATAAACACTCTCTCCTCTTGTAAACACTTCCCTCTTGTAAACACTTCTGCAACTTACTCCTTTCTTGCACTCTTCCTGCACTCTTAAACTTTCCGAACTCTTTTCTTCCTCAACCTCCTCTAAAAATGTCTTGCCCTTCCGACCGTCGCCTAAACTTGAATGTCGGGGAAGACGATGACTCGTCTTCTCCGAACAACATTTGGAATCCGTCCTTCATATCCCCCAATGGTCCTCTTACAGTCGGGGACACAATGATGAGGAACGATATAACCGCAACGGTGGTTGCAAGAAACCTTCTTACTCCCAGAGACACTAGGTTGCTGTCTATGCGGTCAGACGAGCTGGCTGTTCAGGACTCACTGGCTCTCAGTGTCCAGTGTGCAGGCTCAGTTTCAAACATGGGTCAGCGCCTGCTTGCAAGATCTCGTCAGGTGGAGTCGCTAATGGCGGAGGTGGTCAGTCTTCGGCAAGAAGTCAGAGGACTCAGGCATGAGAACAAGGAGTTGCACATGCTTGCAACTAGTTACTCGACCAGCATGAAGAGGAAGCTGGACCAGCTGCAGGAGTCGGACGGTCGGATCCAGAGTGATCATGAGCGGTTCATGGCGTTACTCCCGCGGTTTATGTTGCCTTCGTCCTCTGGAGCAGCACCAAGCGTTCCGGCTCCGGAGATTCCAACTCTGGCTCTTCGTCTTCCCGGAGCTCCGTCGACCTCTGAGGCGCCACCTAACCAATGACCAATGATTGCTATTAGTTTTTCGTATTTTTGTAAAATTTTTTTTTTTTTTTATTTTTTTTTAAAGCCTTTTTTTTTTTTTAAAGTTTATTTTAAGCAAAATAAAATAAATGTAAATCAAAATATGTAAATTAATGTAAATTTTAATTTTAATTTTTTTTTTAAAGTTTATTTTAAGCAATATAAAATATGTAAATCAAAATATGTAAATTAATGTAAAAAGACTTTATTTATCCGCACTAAAAATAAACAAGGCCCTTAATTTATTTAAACTCAAACTAAATAAAAATCAACCAAAAAAAACAAAATAACAAAACAAAAATGAAAGCAGTAAATAGAAGGGTTTAGGAATGCAAATCTGATTGTGGGTGATTCCTAGGCTTCCCTTCTTTATTCAAGTGCATGGCTTTATCCTTGAACGGACAGTGGTACTTGAAATGATCCGGCAATGGTCTGAATTCACGAGTGGGTGCCTGAATCATAAAAATCAGATTGTTAGTAAAAAACAAAATTAAAAATGGAGAAGATGGCTTACTTTCATTCTCCGACGCAAACTCAATGACAAAAACTACGTTTTTGGATATCTCCGGGATTTTGAACTGGGCCAAGTTTATTATGATGGTTGTGGCCTGTCCCGTGTCATCAAACTCAATTTCTTGGGCCTTTGTTTCCTTCACAGTCTCTTGGATGTATTCTTGAATTTCTACGCATTCTCCAGCCACTTCGATGTCTTGAATCTCTTTTCTTGGTGTGCAAGGTTCGGGAACTTGTTTTGGTGCACCAAGAATCGAGATATCACTTTGCACCTCGAAGTTGGACAACATAGGGACTTCAGGGGTTTGAGACAAGAATTCTTCTAAACTGCCCAGGTCGTCCTCTTCCTCTTCTGCTTGCAGCGGCGATTCGTCCAAGTTAACTTCATCCTCCACGTCACCTTCCAAAGAGATGGCTTCATCGATTTCAACTTCCGCCATTGAATTTTCAATAGGTGAGTTGGAGAGTTCACTTTGATTTTGAATCTCGGCCATGATTTCCATAATCTCCCCAACTTGCCTCTCCAATTCGTCCACTCTGTTGGTCCGGTCTTGCATCTCCTGGATTCGATTTTCCACTCCCTGATTCAAAGAGGAGAGTAACTTATTAAACGTATCATTATCCAGAGATGTACCTGAATCGAATTGGGCATATTCTTGTGGTGGCTGTGATGGTTCATATGGCCACTGATAGGACTCTTCCGAAGGCTGCAATTGTTCTTCTCTTTGTGAGCCCTGCGTTAAAGAAATTAGTCCTTCAAGAATTTCATTATAATTAACGGGCATACTTGAATTTGATTGGAATTGTTGTGGATGATACTGTGGTGGCTGCATAGGTCTGGAATAGAACTCGTCTTGCTGCCAATATCCACTTTGTTGAAAATGTTGAGGTTCATCCCACATCTGATTTGAATAACCTCTCCAATCCGAATTGCAAGCGTTGGAATACATGTTGCCCCTTGATTGATCATAGCCTTGATATCCCCAATCATCTTCATATGCAGAAAATTGCGGATATTGCTGAGTTTGATATCCTTGCCCATAGGGCACATCAAGTGTAGGGACACTTGGCATTGAGGTTCGTTCGGCATTATTAGTCAATTGAGCAGTAAGTTGCGCCAATTGAGCTTGAATGCTATCCATGTCTTCATCCATTTTTACCTAAAATTAAAGAACGAAAACTAAATCAAATATCAAAAATAAAATACACAAACACAAATATAAACATAAACACAAACAAACAAAACAAAATAAAATAAAATAAAATAAAATAAAATAAAATAAACACAAACAAAAATATAAAGGGATTAGCAAATTTACTAATCCCCGGCAACGGCGCCAAAAACTTGACGGGATTTTAAACCGCACAAATTTAACCCTCTTTTTGACAGATGTAGTATAGATGTAAGTAGGGTATCGTTCTAGGCCGGGGATTAGGAGGGCTTGCTAAAACCTCTAAAATAAAATTAAATTAAAAACGTAAAAAAACAAAGTTTAAAACACTAAACTAAAATGAAAACACTTAACTAGAATAACTCAAATTAAAACTAACAAATAATCTAAAACAATTCAAAAGACTCAAAATAATTCTAGACTCAAGAAAACACAAACTAAAATTAATTTCCAACAAATCTAACACTTTAAAATAAATTGGGGGATTTTTGTTTTTGACGAGAAGTTAATTTAAAACAGAAACTTAAAAACAAACTTCGAAGGAAATAATATTTTATAAAATAGAATGACGAGACGTTAGTTAGAGGGTTCCTTATCCACACATGAACATATGCATATAATTTAATTTCCAGTTATGAATTCAACAAACGAATAATGACAATGTTCCAAGTTAATTAGGTCCGCTTAAATTAACCTTCAGATTTCCCTAAATTCATTGAATTGGACGGGATACGCATCACAACCAAATTATTCTTATCAAGTTCCCTAACTATGGAATACGCATGATAGAGAGACATATCAAAGATCATTAAGTTTAATGGAAATCATAAACATCGACTAGGCATTCATAACTATGGAATACGCATGTTAATCCAACCTAGGGTTTACTAAACACAATCGTGACTAGCGATTTTTACTACTCATGAATATAAGTTCATAACGATTAGGTGAAATTCCCTTATATTCTAGCATCAAGTCTAAATATGCAAATTAAGTGTTGACCCTTAACCCACATACATAAACACGTTATTAATCAAAACAGAATAGTAAACCACATCCAAACATTTATACATTCATAACTGGAGTAAATCAAATCATAATAAACATTTATCCATGGTTTCAAATTTCCTCTAACTAAACAAAATTTAGTTACACATGCTTAATATAATTTAAAAGATAAATTAAATTAAACATGAGTTTAAGAAAAATAAAACCAAATGAGGAGCTATCTGTGCTTGCTCCGTGACCTTGACTTTTCCCTGGACCTCCAGCTGCCAAGCACTCTCGGTGACTTCTCTCCTCTCTCGTGATTGCCCCGTGGCTGCGCTGCCTCAAGGTCCCCCGAGATGCTCCCTTCTATCTCGCCTGATGGGCTGCTCCGAGATCTCTGTGTCGCTGCACACTTGAGCTGCCAAGGCAGCTCTCAGATGTTGCTCCCCGCTTTGGCGCCTCTCTCCAGTCAAACTCACGCCCCTCCCCTTTTGTGCTGCGTGCTTCAGCTCCTCTTAAGTTGAAAAATCAACTTAGCTTTAATTATTTTATTTTTTTCTTTTTCTGCAAGTTCAAGTGCCTTCCTTTCTTTTCTTTTAAAACTCCCCATTTTATTATTTTCCTTTCTGTGATGCTCCCCCCACCGACTCCTGTCTATTTCTTTTTTTTCTTGTCCAATGATTCCTTCGGTGCATGATTCCTTTGTGCATCCCAACTGTAATCACACACACATATATTAATATATATTAATATATAATATAAATAAACATATAAATATATAAATATATAAATATATATATATATATATATATATTTATATAATATTATTTTTCACAAGATAAGTTTTATTCAACAAGTAAGATAGTTTAAACGAATTAATTACTTAACACTTCATTTATTCTATTTTTATTTTCTTTTCTTGAAAAACTTATAAAACATAAAAATAACGCAAATAGCTCGAAATATAACGAACTAACTAAGAAAAGACGAGAGAATTTGATATAAAAATATATAAAAATATGGTCCGATCAAAATGATTACAGTTTGACTGTGCAAGGCAAGGGAAATATGCGAATGGAGGTGAATGGCATTATACATGTGATCACATGTGTTTTCTACAAGCTAGATTTGAAGAATAATTTGTTAAGCATTGGTTAATTGCAAGATAAGAGACTTACAATACTAATCCAACATGGAAGATGCAAGATATTTCACTCTGAAAGAGGTCTAATCATGAAGACCAAAATGAGTAACAATAGAATGTTTGTAGTGTTGGCTCGCTGTCCACTAAAGGAACAAAAATGTTTTTCCTCTTACACTATATCAAGCAGAACTTTGGTAGTGTCGTTATGGGCATCTCAGTTGGAATGGGCTTAAAATGCTTCAACAGAAGCAAATGGTGGAAGGATTGCCTCAATTCATAGCATCTCAAAGGGTGTGTGAAGATTGCTTGGTAGGAAGACAACACCGAGATCCATTTCCCAAGGAAAGCTTATGGAGAACCTCTAAGGTACTTTAGTTAGTGCATGCTAACATATATGGACCAATTAACCCTACCTCGAGCAGCAATAAAAGGCATCTCATCACCTTTATAGATGATTTCAGCAAAAACTTCTTCGTAAAGAAGTCAGAGGCATTTGGTACATTCAAATCCTACAAAGCACGGTTAGAGAAAGAAACTGGGGCAATTATAAGAAGTTTAAGGACAGATCAAGGATGAGAGTTCACCTCGCATGAGTTTACAAATTTTGTCATGAGAATGAGATTCATAGGCATCTAACTACGACCTATATTCCCCAACAGAATGGTGTTGCAAAAGGGAAGAATCGCACCATCATAAACATGGTGCGAAGCATGTTGTCAACAAAACAAATTCCCAAAACTTTCTAGCCTGAAGCAGTAATTGGACAGCGCATGTGTTGAATCGATGCCCTACCCTTGCCGTGAAGAACAAGACACCTGATGGGGCTTGGAATGGACACAAACCATCTATGGATCATTTCAGGATTTTTTTGTTACATTGCTCATGTTCACGTACTTGACAACAAAAGGGTGAAGCTTGATGCCAAGAGTTGTAAGTGCATATTGATTAGGGTAAATAAGGAATCTAAGGCTTATCGATTGTTTGATCCTGTTTTACAGAAAGTAATTATAAGCCGAGATGTTATGTTTGAAGAAAATCAAAAATGGAGTTGGGATGACAGTCACAAGGAAGATATAGTGGCAGTTCTCGAGTAGGATACTGATGAAGAAAATGGCACACTAAGGGAGGAAAGTGACCTCGAGTCTGGAACTGATGAAGCCGTGGAAAAGACTGAATTTGAGTCTGATCACAGTGGCTCATTAGTTGAAGAAGACATTCAAAATGACGAAATCTCACCTCATATGGGACGAACTCAAAGACCACCAATTTAGATGAGAGATTACGAAACAGGTAAGGGTCTATCTGATGAGGAGAATGTTAGCATGGCTCACTTGGCATTATTCATTAATCAAGATCCCATGACTTTTAAAGATGCTGTGAAGTTTGAAAAATGGAGACAAGCTATGGATCAAAAGATACAAGCCATCAAGAAGAACAATACGTGGGAATTGGTAGAGCTGCCACCAGAAAGGAAAACCATTGGAGTGAAGTGGATGTTTAAGACAAAGCTCAATGAGAAGGGGGAAATGGACAAGTACAAAGCTTGATTAGTTGCTAAAGGTTACAGTCAACAATATGGAATCGATTATGCAGAGGTATTCGCACCAGTCGCTTGTCTAGACACCATTCGAATTGTCATTTCCCTTGCTGCTCAAAAGAATCGGGTGATCTACCAACTTGATATCAAGTCTGCATTTCTGCATGGGAAGATCAATGAAGATGTGTTTGTTGATCAGCCACCTGGATATCAGCATAAGAGGCATGAGTCAAAGGTGTATAGACTCAAAAAGGCTTTATATGGACTTAAACATGCCCTTGATCCTGGTATAGTCATATAGAGTCATATTTCATTAAGGAGGGATTCAACAAGTGCCCTTATGAGCATACCTTGTTCATTAAGGTACCGTTTGGTACGCGGACAGGACGGGATGGAACAGGACAGGACGAGACGGAATATTGGTTCCATGTTATGTTTGGTATGCGCGGGACAGAACGGAAGAGTTATTCTGTTCTGCGTTTGGTAAGCGCAGGATGGAACGAAACCAAAAGATTAAAATGACTAACTTATCCCTATTCCGTCTTTTGTTTGGTATAATGTGCTTGGGACGGGACGAAACTATGCAAAACCCAGTATATCTCTGTCCTCAATCACCTCCACCCTCCGAACCAATCGACCCACCGTCTTTCTCCTCCACTCAGGAAACCGTGGAGGAGCTTCTGAGGAAGAAAAACAAGGAAACACAAATTTTGGGATCAGAAAAACCCAGAAAAATCACAAGAAAGAAAGTAATCGGATTTGCTTACAAATCCATAACCCTTGGATCTTCCAGGCTAACCCTCCCACAAAGATTTTGGTAAAAGTTGTGTCATTGTATTGCCCTTGATTGTTCATGTAATTAATTCCCCCCACCATCTGAAATTGCCTTCCTTGATTCATCAAAACCAATACCCAAAAAAACAAAAAGATTAAAAAAATTTAATTTTTTTTAAGAGGAAAAAAAACGCAGAACCCAAATTTTTTTTGTGTTTTGTTTGAAAAATCACATCAAAGAAAACAGAGAAACACTCGTGCGGTTGGTGAGATTCTGTTTGTTCTTCTTCTTCTTCTTCTTTGTGAAATGACTGTTTTTTGGAATGAGGCTTCTTCTTCTTCTATAACCGCCACTTTTTCACAACTCCTCTGATTCTTCAACAACGGTTCCCCTAACGAGAAAATCATTACTGTTTGAGGGTGGAAAAAAGGGAGGAGAGAGAGAGAGAGAGAAAAATATTACCACCCCATCAAAATCTTTATATGCAAAAACACAAAAACGGAGAGTCAGAAGAAATATAAAAGGAGAACAGAGAAATATTGAATATTTTTAAAATTATTGGAAGAAGAAAAAGAAAGGAGAAGACAAAAAAACTGCCAGTTGAAACCCACGACAATGGTCGGCAAATGTAGTGGCCAATGGAAATATGGAAGACCAGCAGAGACCAAAGGATCAGGCTTTCTTGCTGTATCTTCACTTTCTCTCTCTCTCAACTATATGCAGGGATGAAGATCACAGCGGCGCGGCAGAGAAGATGATGAGGAGGGTTGCGAAGGGGCCAATCTCACAGATAGGGTTTTTTGTATGATTTAGGTGTAAAAATTGATAAAGCTAAAGGGTATTTTTGTCTTAAAATTTATGATTTTTGTGTTCCACGGGATGGAAAAACCCGTTCCAGGGGGGAAGGGGGAACCAAAATTTAACCCATTTTCGTTCCGTGGGACACGCGTTCCACATAATTTTAACGCACCAAACATAGGACGGAACGCGTCCGTCCCACTCTGTTCCGTCCCGTCCCGCGTACCAAACGCACCCTAAGACAGCGGAATGAGGTAAGATCTTGATAATGTGTCTTTATGTCGATGGTCTTATTTTTACTGGCAATGATGAAACAATGTTTGAACAATTTAAGAAGTCTATGATGGTTAAGTTCGACATAACTGACCTTGGAAAAATGGGATATTTCTTTGGTATTGAAGTGATACAAGGTTCTGATGGGATCTTTATCAGTTAATGAAAGTATGCTTAAGAGATCTTGGAGAGATTCAACATGGATCAATGTAACCTAGTACTCAATCTTGTGGTTCCTAGTTTTAAACTCACAAAGGATGAATGAGGAGTCGAAGTTGATAACACTATTTACAAACAGATAGTGGGAAACCTCATGTATCTAACAGCCACACGCCCTGATTTAATGTTTATTGTTAGTTTGATCAGTAGATACATGAAGCGTCCAACTGAGGCTTACTTGCAGATAGCAAAAAGGGCTCTAAGGTACGTAAAAGGGATTATCGATTTGGGGATATTCTACAAGAAGAGAGGAACCAATGAGCTTATTGGGTATACAAATAGTGACTACGCTGGTGATCAAGATGATAGGAAAAACACCTCAGGTTATGCGTTTATAATGAGTTCAAGTGCTGTTTTTTGGTCCTCAAAGAAGTAGCCAGTTGTTAATTTATCCACCAATGAAGTGGAGTTCATAGCAGCAGCATCGAGTGCCTGCCAAATTGTATGGTTAAGAAGGATCTTGAAGAGTCTTAATCAGGAGCAAATAGTCCAACCTTGGTGTATTGTGATAATGTTTCAACGATCAAACTCTCAAGGAATCCTGTGATGCATGGTCGTGGCAAGCATATTGATGTAAGATTTCATTTTCTTTGAGACTTGGTCAAGAGTGGAGTTTTAGAGCTGGTGCAGTGTTCAACTCAGGAACAAATTGCAGATGTCTTAACAAAACCATTGAAGGTTGATGCGTTTCTGAATATGTGAGATTTGCTGGGTGTTTGCAAGTTTCTAGGAGTAAACTGAATGTCTGTGGTATTCAGTTTAAGGGAGGATGTTGAAGTTGTTGGGATTTCTAGCTGTTACTGCTAGGGTTCCTAGTTTTTAGGGTTGTTAATCATGTAGGAGTCCAATAATCGCTATACTTGAAGGACAAGCATGTATTTTTTTTTTGTTTTGAAGTAGTTTTTACTACAATTATAGGATCTGTAAAATCGTGGGCAGTTGCTCTTTCTTTCAGTTCAAGTGTAAGGCTACTTAATAGCCATGATAGTTGTTTTCATTTAATAAGAATTCTCCCTGGTTTATGTAGGCTTTCAAGCTTGGCATTACAAAAGTTCTTTGAGATTTCTTGATTCTAACAAATTGGTTTATGAAGTGTTTCTTCTAGCATGATATAAGATTATTCATTTACTTCAAATATTTGACTTTCTTTTTGTCAATTTATGCATATATATACATTTAAAATGTGTAAGTCGCGTAGTACGCCGTGATTCAAAAAAATGCCTTCTGCATGCGCGTGAGCACGGACTAATAATAATAAAGTCATTGACAAAAACGTGCAATCAAGAACTCAAATCAGAATTCTCTTCAAGTTTTGAATCTCAATATTTCCAATTTCAACATTTGGATTTCAGTATTTCCTAAAACATGGGCTGAGAAATCAAGTGAAATATTGTTATTAAAACGGCCAAAAGTGGAGCCCGCCCAGGAAACGAGAGGCCAGAGCCGCCAGACCAGTGCGCTCAATCGCTTTACTCCTTTTCTCTTTCCCTCGATTCCATCTTTCGTTGGCCGAAATTCTGTGCGGCTTGGAGCAAAAATGGCCCTCGTCGGCGTTCTTGCTCTTCAGGGGTCTTTCAACGAACACATAGCAGGCACTCCATTTTTGCCTCCTCTCTCGCAGCAAATGCTTTCGATATCATTGCACTATGTTTTTCTGATGCACTGTGCGACTGTTTGTGTGTGTTGTAGCTCTGAGAAGGCTTGGGGTGAAGGGCGTGGAGATAAGGAAGCCAGAGCAGCTTGAAACCGTGGCGTCCCTTATAATCCCTGGAGGGGAGAGCACCACCATGGCTAAGCTCGCTGAGTACCACAACCTGGTATCTCTCTCTCTCTCTCTCTCTCTCTCTGCTTCTGGGTTTGTTTTGATTTGTTCCTTTGTTTCATATTGGTTTATTTTGTTGACAGTTTCCTGCTTTGCGTGAGTTTGTTAAAATGGGGAAGCCTGTTTGGGGGACCTGTGCAGGTCTTATTTTCTTAGCAAACAAAGCTACAGGCACGTTCATGTTCCTTCTTTCTTTCGTTGCTGTTATCAATCTTTTTAAGTTATTGATATGTTCAATTGTTTTTATAAATGTGATGAGACGAGTGGCATGTTTTTCACTTTTCAGGACAGAAAATAGGAGGACAGGAACTTGTTGGCGGCCTAGATTGCACTGTCCACAGAAACTTCTTTGGCAGTCAGGTAATGCACTCGCTTCTCTATTCTCAAGTTCACGTAATTTCGATATTCAATGTGGTAATTGTTTTGCTTTTCCTAAACCACAAACTTGCAGCTTCAGAGCTTTGAGGCTGAACTTGTAGTACCGGAGCTTGCTTCTACGGAAGGTGGTCCTCAAGTTTTTCGTGGAGTTTTCATCCGTGCTCCCGCTATCCTTGATGTAGGACCAGAAGTTGAAGTGCTGGCTGATTATCCTGTTCCATCTAATAAGGTGGTAGCTTCAAACTCTGTGGTTGAAGCTCAAGAGGTTTGTGGTTTTTCTTCTGTCCATAAATTTTTTACTGGTTATACTGTTATATAATGTCTTTAGTCAGGCCTCATTTATTTCGTTTAAGTTGACAGCTGTATTTGCTTCTTCAGTAACCATATTTCCTTGTAAAACATAAGACTTGTTTTGGAAGGACTTGAAATACTTATCGTATCAGAACAAGTTCAGCATCTCTTTCTAAAATAGGTAGTTAGTTTGCAAGTTTATGATAGACTTAGTGGAGCAAGTTATGATCAAAAGTTCATTTTCTTATCCGAGAAGCGGTAAATTTCTTGTGGTCTTGTCTGAAACATATGTCTATGATTGAAAGTTGTTGACTGGAATTAGATAGACTAATTTGTTATGTACATGGGTACGGTTATATCATCTCGCTTAGTTTTGAGCTCGTACAATCACCAGTCACAAACCTGGTTATGTCATGTGTTGTCAGTAACACTGCTTCTGCGTATATAGCAAAGAGAAGAGACACTATCAATGCTTCTGTTCTGGTGTGCAAATATGCAGTTATATTGCTATACAAAACCAGAGTATCATTCGTCCAAGATGAAATTACCAATGACGGCATGCTGCTGACATATATTAAGTTCGTTTTACCTTCTTTCATTGCTATTTTCTTATTAGTTTTTGATATTTCAGGAGAATCCTGTGCCTGAGAATAAAGTGATTGTAGCAGTTCGACAAAAGAATTTGCTGGCGACTGCCTTCCATCCTGAATTGACAGCAGACACTCGATGGTAAATGTGCTTACTCTGTCAGCCATTCTCCTAAATTCACATGAGGTTCTAAGTATTTAATATCGCAGGCATAGTTACTTCTTGAAGATGTCAACTGAAACCGGAGAAGGAGGCATCGTTGCTGTTGGAGCAGATCTAAGTTTAAACCAACAAACAAAGATTGACCTCCCTATATTTCAATAGTGGCGGACAGATAAGTGTTAAGGTTTTCTGCCGTGCATTTTGTTGAATTCCTTACTATTTAGAGTGTTTTTCCGTTGGCGGATGTTGATGTACAATATCTGTTTCAGGTGAATGGTTTAGTTTTAAGGCAGATAATCCGTTCTGCATTTCAGATGGTGTATATACAATAACACAGTTGAAAAGAAGTTCCCTGTTAATCCTTCGAATAAATGTTGAGGATATTACCTTTCTCTCGTGCAGTAAGTAGTTAAATATCAAATTACTATAGGCTAAACCCCAAAAACTTCCCCCACTAAGACAAAGGCTGTTTTGCCTTGCGAAAGTCACTGATCTTGAGGATGCCCTCAATGTGTTGGACGAAATGTTTTAAACGCGTCCTCTGCCTTCCGTTGTCTGCTTCAATCAATTATTGGGTCAAGTTGCGAAGTTGAAACATTATTCTGCAGTCCTCTCTTTGAATAACCAAATGGGTTTTGGGATCGTCCTGGTATTTATGTTCTAAACATCATCATTAATTGTTGTTTTCACGACCTTCAACACTCTAATCTGCGGTTCTCTTCTTGAGGATAGAGTGGCCGAGGCAGCACAAGTTTTCAATAAAATGTTGGAGAGTAGTAACTGCAAGCTGGTTGTGATTACTTTCGGCACCCTAGTAAAGGGACTTTGCATGAAAGGTAACAATCAATTGCTTAAGAAGATGGAAGAGGGAACTTGCAAACCTAACCTAATTATTTATAGCTCCATCATTGATGGTCTTTGTAAGGATACTTTAATTATTGATGCACTGAACCTCTTCCCAGAAATGATGAGAAAGGGTATTGCTCCTCCCAACGTCATTACCTATAGCTCTTTGATCCACGGAGTTTGCAAATAAGGGGAGTGGAAAGAATCTATAGGATTGTTGAATGAAATGGCATTATCCTGGTTAACTACCTTTGTAAGGAGGGGCTGGTCAAGGAAGAAAAAAGCGTGGTCAAAATGATTACTCGAAAAGATATTGATCCTGATACAGTTACTTATCGTACACTTAGGCTATCTCCAATCCAACATAATCCTACTCCGTATTTTGAAGGAGTTTTGATGTTGGATTCTTTTTGGATCACTTAATTATGCTATTTGATCGTTGGATCTCCTTTTTATTGAAAATTGATTAAATTAGATTTGAGAAGTTGAATTAAAAAAAAAGAACTGTACAATGGTAACAAAATCTAGAACACACAATAAAAACCCCGTTGGAGTGGAGTGTAGTTGAGCGCGACACGCTAAATCATAACCCAGGCGGCAACTATTAAGAAAGGAAATCTTTGTGTTCTTTTCCGGTCGAAGAAAAAGGAAAATCTTTGTCGAAACTCAACAACATAAAGTGAAGTTTAGGTGGAATTCGATAAATGTACACGGACGGACGGACGCACGTGAGTCTTGTCGATCAATCAGTGAACGTTAGTTGAGTCTCTGCGACTCGCAGAGTTGAGTTGCTGAAGAAGATGATGCGGTGGGCAACAACTGCTGCTTGTTATGGCAGCCGCAGGCTCAGAGCCAGGGGTATGCCGCCTTCTCTTCACTCCTCTGTTGTTGTTTTCGTAAACAATTACTTGGGTTTGTTTCATTCTCGAGCTTCTATATCAACCGAATCCAGAAGCACCCAACCACCCCAGTTTGCGAAAGTCATTAATCTTGAGGATGCCCTCAATGTGTTCGACGAAATGCTTCGAAGGCGTCCTCTGCCTTCCCTTGTCCGCTTCAATCAATTATTGGGTCAAGTTGCGAGATTGAAACATTATTCCACCGTCATCTCGTTGAATAACCAAATGGGTGTGTCAGGAATTCGTCCTGATGTTTGTACTCTCAACATTATCATCAATTGCTACTGTCATCTCAACCAAGTGGGGTTTGGTTTGTCATTCTTGGGAAAATTCTTCAAATTAAGTTTTGAACCTCATGTCTCGACCTTCAACACTCTAATCAACGTCTTTCTTCTCAAGGATAGAGAGGCTGATGCTGTCAGGATTCTGAATAACATGATGGAGAGTGGTAACTGGAAACCTACTGTGGTTACTTTTGGCATACTAGTAAAGGGACTTTGCATGAAAGGTAACAACATTGGAGCTATCCAATTGCTTAAGAAGATGGAAGAAGGGGGTTGCAAGCCTGGCGTAGTTATTTATAGCACGGTCATTGACAGTCTTTGCAAGGATGCTTTAATTGTTGATGCATTCAACCTCTTCTCCGAAATGACAAGTAAAGGAATTGCCCCAGATGTCATTACTTATAACTGTTTGATTCATGGAGTTTGCAAATTAGGGGAGTGGAAAGAATCTATAAGATTGTTGAATGAAATGGTGAGTAAAGGTATATTTCCAAATTTGCGCACCTTTAATGTCTTGATTGATACAATTTGTAAAGAGGGAATGATCCAAAAAGCAAGGAGCGTGGTCGAAATAATGATTCGAAGAGATATTGAACCTAATACAGTTACTTACAATACACTTATGGACGGTTACTGTTTGCCCGGAGAAATGGGTCAGGCGAAAAAAGTTTTTGAACTAATGCTTAGCAAAGGATCCATGATTGATGTTCGTAGCTATAACATATTGATAAATGGTTATTGTAAGCATAAAATGATTGATGACGCCTGAATGCTTTTTCTGGAAATGTCTCATAGGGGAGTGGTTCCAAATACAATTACTTATAACACTCTTATGGATGGGTTTTGCAAGATGGGGAGAATACAAGATGCACAGACTTTGTTCTCTCAAATGCAAGCTTGTGGCCAACTTCCAAATGTTCAAACTTATAATATTTTACTCGATGGCCTGTTTGAAAACCAACAATTTCCCAAAGCAGTGCAATTGCTAAGCGAGATGGAGGGAAAGAAGTTGAACTTTGATATCGTAACATACTGTATTCTTATTGAAGGTTTGTGCAAAGATGGAAAAGTTGAGTATGCATGGCAAGTCTTTCGCAGTTTATCATCAAAAGGATTTCAGCATAATGTCAGGACATATACGATAATGATTAGTGGATTTTGTAACGCGTTGGAGGCCCTTAACTCTTTCTTATTATTAGTAATGATCGAATGAGAATGGATAAGAGGCTCGTGGGATTGCCTCTATTCAAAGGGGCGAAATGAGTCTGGATATTTTGACGATTGGGGCTAACGAGTGAAGCAGAAAACTTGCTTAGGGAAATGAAAAAGAAAGGTTGTTCTCCAAATGGTTGCACGTACAACACAATTATTTGCGGGTTTATCAGTAACAGTGAAACGTCCAGGGCAATGAGACTTATTAAAGAAATGGTGGAAAGGGGTTTTTCTGCAGATGCGTGGACTGCAGAATTGATAGTTGAAACAGATCCCACTTTGTTGGCATTGATAGAAAGGGCAGTGTGAAGTTCATTTGTATTTTTGATAGCCGAAACAGATCCTTATGACCATCACAATGCAGTTTGGAACTGTTGCACTTTTGGCAACTTTCGGTGGTTCCTTCCCTCGAATGCTGCATTGGTGCAAGTTCTTCCACTGACGAGTCCAGTTCAGGTAGCCATTCGTTCATGCTCCGCCTAGTGATGTATGATATGTGTTAGTTATTTAATCTATCAAATGACAGAGCAACTTTTATGTTACTCTTTTAAGATTGTGATATCTGTTGGAGAAGCAGAGTATTTGGACTGATATGATCAGATGAAATGCATTACTGCATTTATGGCTGGGTTTAATTTTTGTTTAATTTAGCTCTTATAGTTTGTTTTTGGTAATAAGATATGAATGTGATGGAGAAGCACTGGAGGAAATGATAGCCACATCTGATCAAAAGATGTATCCGAATTCCCTCACGAAAGGAAGAGTCTGTAATCGACCAAGCGATGTCAAATGCGATTAAAAGGAGATTATACGATTTCCATGTTTGCTTATACATTTTTGTATGTGCACCAAATATTGAAAGAGGAGAAGGTGTGGACAGTAGCCAACTCATTCGGTCTCTCAGGCACCGGCTATCTTCAGCATTCTTCTCTAAGGATTTTCTGCGTGACCAGATGCAGTTGGGATTATTAGTTGGTTTCTCTTTCGAGCACTGCTGGCTGGTTTCACCACTCCTTCATTTATTTCTTGTAATAAGCCATATGATGATGGAGAATATGAACCTCTGCCACTTAGTACTATGATTTGGAGACACTCATCTTTTAATTGTATGTCAGGGGTTCTCTTCGAAGTTCCTTAACAACAGCAGCCGATGCCTCAGGGTTGAGACCCAAATCACCTAATGCAATGAGGATGGAGAGGGTGTGAGGGTCAAGGCCCGTGTCAAGAATGTTGGACATCTGAAATGCTAGGTCAAGAGATTCCCGTGCGGTTTTTGCAGCATCCGCATCCATATTCAGAGTCTGAATAAAACATGAAACAAAACAGCCATATTGAACCAGCAATGACCAAAAAGAAAAGAAAGTTGCTTGAGGTTTACGGTTTCATCTGGACTAGTATTGGGAAGCAACACTACAGCAATAAAATTGGGGCATGAAATTCAATTTGAATTCCTTTTCTTATACTATTTATCTTCTTATTGTTTCCAAGGTGTGTTTAGCAGTTTAATGGATCTAGCAAACCGATCTCCAGTAGGTTCGATGTTCTTAATCAAATTTGCACGGCATTTGATTTCAATTCCGTTTTCGATAAACACAGAGACGATTTACTAAGAACATCGAACCTACTGGAGATCGGTTTGCTAGATCCAATAAACTGCTTAAACACCCAAATCAAACCCAATAAACAGGTTTAATACTACGCAATAATCAACCACAATCACAATTTGGGATAGTAAAAAAACCCCAAATTGAAACCTCTGCTAAAGCGGGCATCCCCAATTTTAGCATATTTCAACCAATTAAAAGTAGCAGTACACAGAATAGCTCTGCAAACACAAGTAACCCAGTAAAATTATAAATTACAAACCCTAATTTAAATCCTATAAAATTCCCCATCTCAAAACCCCTAAAATTAAACCCTAAATGAAATAATTTTTTTTTTCAAAATAAATTCCAATAGACACCTGGTAGAAATTATAACAACAACAACAAGAAGATGAGGAAGTTACCGACTGAAACAGTGATTACAGAAGCGAGAGGGAAGACGGAAGAGCTTCTTGTTAGTCGAGTCGGCTGGGCTTCACGCTTTGCTTTTGTCGCCTCGGCCCTGCACTATTCACTTCAGTTTTTTTTTTGTCCCTTGATTTGCTCTAAAAAGGTTTCATTTTTTTTTAATTTCATTGCAAGCGATATTATTATTATAAGTTGGATTAAAAAGACGTTGAGTTTCAGATAAAATGTAGTGGGTTGAAGAAGAAATCCACGTAAACAATTCACCGCTTGATTAGTTCAATTAAGGTTTTTTCATATTCTCGTCGGGGAAAGTAGGATTGACGCATCTACAGTTAAGAGTATGCTTGTACAAGTGGGTTACCCAGAACTACTAGCCCTTCATCTTTAGAGCAACTCCACTGTGGTGGAAGCCCCTTAGGTGGGGGCTATCCACTATGTTATACACTCAGTGAACAGGAACTCCCTTAATGAATAATAATCGATTTTTGCATCTCCACTATTACACTTGAATAGCTCTGGCAATTGATAATAAAATATTACTATTTTTTTTAATTTATAAAATAATACAAAATAATTTTATTTGTAATTTCGAATAAGATTTTTAATCGTTCTTGTTGCGCCACGTGTCATTATCGGAAAAGACAATTATTGGTGACGGATTTCCTATAAGATTTGTAATCGTTCTCGTTGCGCCAAGTGTCATTATCGGAACAAACAATTATTAGAGATGGATTTCCGATAAGATTTTTAACCAATCACGTCGTGCCACATGTCATTATCCGAAAAGACAATTATTAGAGATGCATTTCCAATAAGATTTTTAACCAATCACGTCGCGCCACGTATCACAATCTATTTACAATCTTTGAGGATAGATTTCCACCAGATTTTTAACGAATGACAACATACCACGTGACATTATCTACAACCTAATCGTTTATGAATCCTCTATATAATCCACCATCCATCCTCAGAAATCTCACACCAATTTTCTCAAGATCTCTATCATTATTCATAATTTTTGCTTCCTTCTTACAATGTCTTCTTCTTCTTCTTTTTCATTTTCAAATATGATGTGAGAAATCGATCAGCAAGAGGAAGAATTGTTTAACCAATCAAAAGGAATGTTCAATTCAAACTCCAGTGGGCCCAAAATGAGAAGGAATAGGATGACGAGCGTTGACGGAGAGATGACGAATTAAGAATGGTAAGAGCCTCACATTCCCATCGAGTAATCCAAGCTGTGGCTCAGATTTGCAGGCCCAACCGTGCTGGGAACATTGATAGAAGAAGGCAACGACTAGGTAAGGATCTCTTGGATGATTATTTTGTCTGTAACAGTGCATTCTATAATATGTACTTTAGACGTCGTTTTGGAATGGAATGACATTTGTTCAACAAAATCAAAGGCGCTGTTTGCAACCATAATTCTTACTTTGTGCAAAAGAATGATGTTTTTGGTGTTATGGGTCTCCTGCCTGAGCAAAAAATTACTGCTGCCTTACGGATGCTTGCATATGGAGCATCTGCTGACTTAGTGGACGAGATAGCGAGGATGGGAAAATCAATCATTCTTGAGTCCTTGATGAGGTTTTGCTCCGTAATCGAATCTATCTATATCGCAGAGTACTTCCAGAAACCTACTGAGATGGACTTGCAAAGGCTTCTAAAGAAGAGCGAGATGTGAGGTTTTCCTGGGATGATTGGAAGCATCGGTTGTATGCACTGAACTTGGAAAAATTGTCCAAGTGCATGGCAAGGAGCTTATGGGGGATATAAAAGGCACAAAAAGTATCATTTTAGAGGCGGTAGCATCATTTGATACATGGATTTGACAAGCCTTTTTTAGTGTTCTAGGAACTCAAAATGACCTCAACGTGCTTGCACAATCCCCAGTGTTCAACGATGTTATGCAAGGCAAAGTACCAAGGTGCACGTACTATGCCAACGAGCATAAGTACCATGGGCCATACTACCTAGTTGACGACATTTACCCATGGTGGTCATCGTTTGTCAAAATAGTGCCACGTCTGCGAAGTGCAAAGGAAAAACACTTTGCAAGGTGTCAAGGGGGGTGTAGGAAGGATGTTGAACGTTGTTTTGGTATCTTCCAAGCTCGTCGGGTGATTGTCAGGGGTGCTGCCAAAATGTTTGATGTAGAGTCGCTTTGATCCATCATGATGACGTGCATCATTCTTCACAACATGATTGTGGAAGATGAGTACGATTATGATGCCATTGATGAATATGTGCCAGACACGATGAACAATTCCAAAACACAAATATATTGTGCTCATGACGCTACTGAAGAACCCGTGTAACACGACCCATTAGAAAGGGATATACGTTACAATGAAAGGCTCATTCAATGATATAGTGTCAAAAGGGGTGCAGGAAGGATGTTGAACGTTGTTTTGGTATCTTCCAAGTTCGTCGAGTGATTGTGAGGGGTGCTGCCAGAATGTTTGATGTAGAGTCGCTTCGATCCATCATGATGACGTGCATCATTCTTCACAACATGATTGTGGAAGATGAGTACGATTATGATGCCGTTGATGAATATGTGCCAGACACGATGAACAATTCCAAAACACAAATATATTATGCTCATGACGCCACTGAAGAACCCGTGCAACACGACCCATTAGAAAGGGATGTATGTTACAATGAAAGGCTCATTCAATGATATACTTCAAGACCTATATATGCACAATGCCCGACAAATTGACTTAATAAAACACCAATGGGAATTGAAATAAGCTGAAGATGCTTAAGTTCATTTAGTGTGTTTGTTTTTATTAGGTGTGTTTTTTAAGTTCATTTAGTGAGTTTTTTTATTATTAGGTATGTTGATGTAATTTTATTTGGTGTATTTATGTCATTTGAATAAAGATTGTCTTAGTATAAATAAATTACCAAATTAAATAAATATACTCTTAGTTTAAATAAAGTACTAAATTCAATCAATTGGAAACAACATAAAGTACTCTATTCAATAAATAAGAAATTACAACCCAAAGTGATTGAAAAATTATGTGCTCTGATTACAAACAAAGTGATTGGAAAATTATGGGCTAATGAATGGATCATCATCACCTAACCAATTTGTGGTGCTAGGATCATCTTCTCTTGTCGTGCTAGGACCATCTCCTCTTGCTCTAGCTTCTCTTGCACGCCTCATTCGCACCACGTCTGCTTTCTCCGACTTCCAAAAATATTTAGAATTTGGAGACTTCCCTTCTAAAGGCGTGTTCATAATGTCACGTTCTCTTCGAGCCATTCTTTCTTCTCTAACCAGTTCCCATTCTTGCCTAAGTAGTTCTCTTTCTCTCTCAGCAGCTTTAAATTATTTCTCAATAGCTGTAGCTTTTGCATCCTCTCTAGCCTTATCAGCCTTAAATTTAGCCATTTCCCGCGCCAAAGTCAATTCACCTTGCGCGAGCAAGGTCTTCCATATACTTTGCATAATCATTCTTGGAAGCATTCCCTTTTCTCTTTGAAGCTTTCTTACCTTGAGGCCTAATTGGATAACGGGTCGACCCCGACGCTTGTTCAGGGAGGGGCATTTCAAGCACTTCTTCTGCGTCATCTTCATGATCATACAAGGCATGATCCGGCGTAGAGTGTAGAGGGGTTTTGTTAAAGACCACTTCTGGACCGATAGACACAATTTTGAATTTAGGACAATCTTTGACAATATTCCAACACTCCCACCGGTTGAACGATTTGTTTTTGCTTGTGATTTTAGCATTATACCCAGCTAGTACACAACGTAACATCTTCAATAAGCATTCAATTCGTACCTGCATCATTTGTCATTTTGTTGGAAAAAAATTGGATTGAAACTTTGAGATAAAGATAGAAATGTGGTTGAAAATAGTTGACAAAATATGAAATTGTGGTGTAAGGTAGAAGATAATGAGAAGGTATTTAGAGAAAAGTAAAATCAATTTTTTTTGTTTAATTTTTCAAAATTTCTTTTTGGATTTTTATTAATTTTTTACATTTTTTTTAAATTTTTTATTCACCTAATTAATCTATACGTTGGATTTAAACAAATTTGAATTCCGACACTCCAGATTGTGCCACGTGGCACAACAGTAAAATTTCTGATTTTAAAACTGGTTTTTAAGTCGAATTACGTGGACCGTTGATCTCAGATCCAACGGCTGATATTAAATAAGGTTTTTTAATTTTTATTACCGTTGGAAATCCAACGGTCCACAAATTATATCCGTTGAAATCCAATGGGCGTGGGGAAGCCACGTGGCTTCCCAACGGTAACAAAAAAAAAATCTGCGCCGCGGGCCCCTTTTCTGATTTTGTGTCTCTTGACGCGAGCCCACGCGCGCTTGAACGCCACACGCCTGACAGAAAAAAAAATTAATAAAGGCGTTTGACATCAGCTGACGTTAGACCCATCTCAGGCTCAAGGGCCGGCACGAATCCACGGGCTTGGCGCTCGGGCTTGCTCCAGCTCCCTCGCCAGCCAACGTTGGCCTTCCTCCCTCGGGCGATCCGGCCCTATTCCACCCATTGTCCCTCCAGCAATTCATCCCGCTAGAGTTGCTCTTACAATTTATATCTATCTTCCTCATTTAGCTTTGGCCCTTTATTTGGTGTTCTTGTCTGAGCTTGTCTAAATATACTCAAGAGCTTATCTCAAATCTGGATTTTATGTCCTTTTTTTACTCAGGTGTTGCCATATTTCGCAAGTCTTCTATCATCCTCATCCGCTACTTAACCCATCAAGTGTCTCTCTTCAATGGTGTTGTGTTTTTTAAGTGCTTTTAGCACTGTTTAATAGGGACCCATCAAGTGTCTCATAAAAAGAGACCCATCACCACTTCATATGACAACTTTCACATGCAAATTGCAATATGAGTCATGCCGAAAGAAATGCTAATGTGAACTACTAAGCAAAATACACCAAAAAATTCAACAAAATTGAGGATTTGAAAGTTCCATCAGTAAATTTTTTAGTTATGTTTACATTTTAAGTTTATTTCACTCATCCAAATAAACTTATATGAACTCATTTATGCATGCAAGCATATCCAAATAAACTTATATATATATATATATATATATATATATATATATATATATATATGAACTAAAATATAGTTAGCAACTTGATTAGAAAGCTTGATATAAGTAGCATATATATAAATGAACTAAAATGTGGTTAGCAATTTGATTAGAAAGATATATATAAGTAGCAATACTTGCTAAGGTGAAGAATGTAATGGTGTTTGGGATAGAAAACTTTTATTAGAATGATCAAAATAAATAAATAAGACTTTTCTTACAACTTTGACATGCAAATTGCTTTGAGGAAGCCGAAAGAAATGCTAATGTGCTATGCCAAATACACAAATATTTTTTTTTTTGAAGCAGTCCCAATGCTTAAGAAGCTTAAGTGACATCTAATAGCCATAAAAATATTAGCCAAAGTTGCTGGTTCTAGGCTGTTTGATTGCATGAAGAAGCAATGAGTACAAGCATGGAGCCGAATTCCAGGGCTAGCTAGGGTTTCCTCACCACTCCCTTATATAATCTCTTCTTGTACCCTTTCTTTCCCATCAATTCTTCAGCTCAAACCACAAAATACAATCAACAGAAGGAGAAGAGAAGCATACATAATTAGTAGTTAGAAATGGCGCCTATGATTACAATGTCGCATATTTTGGTGGCTGTTTTTGTCGTCCTTGTTTCGATGGAAGCCGCCTTGGTTATGGGCAAGGCAATGGAAATGGGAAAGGGAACGGGAATGCGAATGGCAATGGAAACGGCAATGGGAATGGGAATGGGAACGGCAAAGGCAAAAAAACGGATGAGGCTGATGTTTCCAACTACGACATGTTAACACCAGTGGGATCCGAGCAGGAGCGAGGGTTTTGCAAAGCAAATGGGGCTTGCTATTACAAGACCCTTACATGCCCATCCGAATGCCCTCAGAAAAAGCCGAAGAAGAACAAGGGTTGTTTCATTAACTGCGGTAGCAAGTGTGAAGCTACTTGCAAGTGTAAGTCATATAACCCTTTTTTTTTCTTTCAATTAACTAGATATATAACTAACAAAAGGAATTTTACTAACAACTACATCTTTTCTGTTGGTGCAGTTAGGAAAGGCAAGTGTGATGGATATGGCTCTCTGTGCTACGATCCTAGGTTTGTTGGCGGTGACGGTGTGATGTTCTACTTCCATGGAGCCAAGGGCGGAAACTTTGCCATTGTTTTAGACACCAACCTCCAAATCAACGCACACTTCATTGGGACTCGTCCAACAGGAAGGACTCGCGATTTCACATGGGTTCAGGCTTTCGCAGTGATGTTCAACTCTCACACCCTCGTCATCGCAGCAAAGAGGGTCTCAAAGTGGGATGACAAAGTTGTTGCCATCCCCATTGACGGAGATGCCGAGTGGAGGACTAACGGTGAAGATAGAGAGGTAATCATCCAAGGAACCGATGACACCAACTACGTTAGGGTTTGATAAGCTCATATTTATATATATTTTACATCAAATTCACTTGTCTTTTCTTAGTTAGTTCATTATATTTTTGAGCTATTTACTTTGATTTTGTGTTTTATATGATTTGTCAAGCAAAGAAAAGAAAAATAGAACAAGTGAGATTTTAAGTAATAAATTCGTCAAAACGGCCTGTGCAGCTGACTTTGGAAGCAAGTTGCGAACAGCTCAGAATAAATTAGAGAATGAGCCTTATATGCTTGGAAATCTACAGATGTCTATTTTCTAGAACATTTCGCGGATTGTTAATATCATTTTTCTAGAAGAAGTTATGGGCATTTTAGCAAGGAAAGGTTGCAGCTGATGCCCTTTGGCTCAAGCAAAGAGGCAGAGAGGAACACGGACCAAAAAAATTAAGAAAGGCAGAAAAAGATTAGAGGAAGTGGGAAATATTAGGTGAAGTGGAAAAGGGAAGGAGAAATGGGATGTATTCCACTTGGCCTTGGTGGTTGAAATAAAGAAAACTTATGGTTTTCTTGGCAGCAAAACACATGCACGGCAGCAAAGAGAATAAACAGAAATGAATAATTAGCATGATCCAATGCAAAAGAAAGGAAGGTAAAGCTAAAAGGAAAACCAATCAGCAAGAATAAAAAAAGAAAAGTAAAGAAGAAAGGAGAGAGCACATGGGAGAAGAGATACACTTTCGGCAAAAAGAAAGAAAAAAAGAGTGGGGAGTCTAGGTGGAAGCTGCCTTTTGTTTTGAAGGCAGCGGGGCAGAGAAAATAATAAGGAATAATAAGGCACACAACATCAAGGCAAGAGGTAATATACATACGGAGAGAAAAGAAACAACCGGGGATAAAATAAAAGAACAACACAGAAAGCACGGCAAGGGAATAGAAAAGGGCAGAGAGAGCAGAATATATCGTGGAGCAAAAGAAGAGGCTCACGGACAGAGGATAGAGCAGGAGACTCGGACAGGGGGCTGCAGGAGTGCAGAGCAGCAGGGAGATACACACGGACAGAGAGCAGATAGAGGCAGAACACAGAGAGCTCGGCAAAGGGAAGGAAGGAAAGAAGAAGAAATCTTTGCAATCTCCTCTTTCGGTTCTATCTTCTCAAACTCATGTTTTATTTTTGGTTTAATTTGAGAATAATGTGTAACTAATTTTTAGTAGTTAGGGGCTGTTTTGAAGCCCCGAATATGATTGTAAGTTTGTTATGACATTTCGTTTGAATGACTTTTATGAAAGGATGAAAATTGCTTCACTACTTATGTCAGTGATGAATTCTTTATGTGTTTTCTATGGATGCATACGTAGTAAGCATATCTAGGATTCTAATACTATGAATATGTGTGTGCCTACCCTTGTTGAATGAGGACCTACATATGTTCTAGAGTAGCACTTGTTAATTGCGATTAACATGTGAACCAATTTCTAGGATAAGTAAGACAACGCCAGTACTTACGATGCCTTGTGATGACTCAAACTCTTTTCATTCTTAATGATTTCTACTTGTTAAATCTATGAACACGCCATTCTAGATTGCATGTTAGGGACTAAGTTAAGTTGAAAACACCATTCTCTTAACATACTACGTAAGAAAGCGTAATAGGTTGAGTTTTAACATTGAGCCAACTTGAGCATCTTCATCCAGAAATAAAAGAAATTTGAATGAAATATAACATGTTCGCATGATTATTTGGTGGTGGATAGCATTTCCCCTAACTCGTTTTCTTAACTTGTGAATTACAATCTATTGGTATATTTAAACTTTGCTTCTGTCCTGTTTTGTACGATTTAATTTCAATAGCAAATCAACTCCAAAAATCCCAAAAATTTGTGTGAGCGTAGCTTTGTGTGTCTAGTATACAACAACAACAACAACAACAACAAAGCCTTTTCCCACTAAGTGGGGTCGGCTATATGAATCCTAGAACGCCATTGTGCTCGGTCCTGTGTCATGTCGTTCGTTAAATCCAAATACTCTAAGTCTTTTCTTAGAGTCTCTTCCCAAGTCTTCCTAGGTCTCCCTCTACCCCTTCGGCCCTGAGCTTCTGTCCCGTAGTCGCCTCTTCTAACCGGGGCGTTAGTAGGCCTTCGTTGCACATGTCCAAACCACCGTAACCGATTTTCTCTCATCTTTCCTTCAATTTCGGCTACTCCTACTTTAACTCGAATCTCCTCATTCCTAATCTTATCCCTTCTTGTGTGCCCACACATCCAACGAAGCATTCTCATCTCTGTTACACCCATTTTATGTACATGTTGGTGCTTCACCGCCCAACATTCCGTACCATACAACAACGCTGGCCTTATTGCCGTCCTATAAAATTTTCCCTTGAGCTTTAGTGGCATACGACGATCACACAACACGCCAGATGCACTCTTCCACTTCATCCATCCAGCTTGTATTCTATGGTTAAGGTCTCCATCTAAATCCCCGTTCTTTTGCAGAATAGATCCTAGGTAACGAAAGCGGTCGCTCTTTGGTATTTCCTGGTCGCCGATCCTCACCCCTGACTCGATTGGACCTCCAGTTGCATTGAACTTGCACTCCATATATTCTGTCTTTGACCGACTTAGGCGAAGACCCTTAGATTCCAACACTTCTCTCCAAAGGTTAAGCTTTGCATTTACCCCTTCCTGAGTTTCATCTATCAACACTATATCATCTGCGAAAAGCATACACCAAGGAATATCATCTTGAATATGTCCCGTTAACTCATCCATTACCAATGCAAAAAGGTAAGGACTTAAAGATGAGCCTTGATGTAACCCTACAGTTATGGGGAAGCTTTCGGTTTGTCCTTCATGGGTTCTTACGGCCGTCTCTGCTCCATCATACATATCCTTTATAGCTTGGATATATGCTACTCGTACTCCTTTCTTCTCTAAAATCCTCCAAAGAATGTCTCTTGGAACCCTATCATATGCTTTTTCCAAATCTATAAAGACCATGTGTAAATCCTTTTGCATATCTCTATATTTTTCCATCAATCTTCGTAAGAGATAGATTGCTTCCATGGTTGAGCGCCCTGGCATGAACCCGAATTGGTTGTCCGAGATCCGTGTTTCTTGCCTTAGTCTATGCTCAATGACTCTCTCCCAGAGCTTCATTGTGTGACTCATTAGCTTAATACCCCTATAGTTCATGCAATTTTGTATGTCGCCCTTATTCTTGTAGATAGGCACCAAAGTGCTCTTTCGCCACTCATTTGGCATCTTCTTCGTTTTCAAAATCCTATTAAAAAGGTCAGTGAGCCAAGCAATACCAGTCTCTCCCAAGACTTTCCACACTTCGATCGGTATATCATCTGGGCCCACTGCTTTTCTCTGCTTCATCTTCTTTAGGGCTACAACCACTTCTTCCTTCCTAATTCGACGGTAAAAGGAGTAGTTTCTACACTCTTCTGAGTTACCCAACTCTCCCAAAGAAGTACTCCTTTCATGTCCTTCGTTGAAAAGATTATGAAAATAACCTCTCCATCTATCTTTGACCGCCTTCTCCGTAGCAAGAACTTTTCCATCCTCATCCTTGATGCACCTCACTTGGTTTAGGTCTCTTGTCTTCCTTTCCCTTGCTCTAGCTAGTTTATAGACATCCAACTCTCCTTCTTTGGTATCTAGTCGCTTATACATCTCGTCAAAAGCCGCTAGCTTAGCTTCTCTCACAGCCTTTTTCGCCTCCTGCTTCGCTATTCTATACCTTTCACCGTTTGCATCAGACCTATCCTTGTATAAGGCTTTACAACATTCCTTCTTAGCCTTAACCTTTGATTGTACCTCCTCATTCCACCACCAAGATTCTTTTTGATGTGAAGCAAAGCCCTTGGACTCTCCTAGTATATGAATATAAAATTTCGTTGACTTTAAATAAGTGTAAGTTAGTCTAATAATTATTTTTCGGTGGCTGGTCAGTAGAGACAGCAGCCCAATTTGTGTGACATTTTAAGTAGTTAGATAAAACAATCTTCTGCTGGAAAGACCCTTATTTTCATATGCTACAATTGACAAATTTTAGTGTTAATAAGGAAAATCAATAAGATAATTGTGTGCTACTTTGTGGTGTGCTTTTAATACCTACGAGGGTTACAGTGGCCGGTCTCGTGGAAATGGACATTAGGGTTAGGCCTATTGGAGAAAAGGAAAACAAGGTTCATAACTACCAAATACCAGCTGATGACACATTTGCTCACTTGGAGACACAATTCAGATTTACCAATTTATCCGATCTTGTGGAGGGTGTTTTGAGCAAGACAAGTACAAATCTTCATCCCTCTTTTCTGCTCTTTGCAAGGTTTGCAGGTTCCACAAACAGCCTGCGCTTGCAGCTGCTGGAGGAATTGCTCAGTACTCACACTGATCAAGAGTAAATAAACAACATATTTGTGTATTTTGGGTATTTTGTTAGCATTTCAGACTTGAGAATAAGCAAATAAGGTCTGCATATGAAGCTTGCCTAGAACATATTTGCTATGCTACTTGTAAACTTAAATTTTGTGTGCTTATTATGTAAACTTAAAAGCTTTTGACTAAACTTTGTGAACTCGTTTCTATAGATCTAGGCAGAGAGAAAAATAACTTTTGGAATCTTGTCTTGCAAGTAACCTTGGTTGATTGTAGGGATGGCAACTTCCCTGTCAATTTCGGCCCCGAGGAACCACCCTAATGGAACGACTATAGAGAAACTTGGGGATAACATTTTACCTAAAGCCAGGAGCGATGTCTATCTACAGGATGCTTCTACTACTAAACTCTTTGCTACTCCTTTACATGGGTCACCGAATGTTTTAACCGAGACTTCAATGCTACAGCTCTTGGATCCAACACAAGCCTGTAATCGTAAACAAAGAGAGGTTAAACTAAAGTTGGAGGTGCAAAGAATTTTATCAACGTAGCAAGCAAGATCATACCTTCTGTACAATGGACAGAGCGCTACTGCTCTTGCATTGGCCATGGCTAAAGCTCCCACAAGTCCCTTGAGGTTTTCCGTAACTTGCAAATTTGATTGAAGAAATGATCTGGTTTGGAAATGGGCACTCAAGTGATAGCACAGGCCCTAACTTCCTTCCTGCTTTTGAATCTGAACTCCACGTATCCACAGGTGACAGATGAGAGTCCGATACATGTGAGCACAAATTTTCAATCTGTTTGGTAGCAAAAGATATCTGCGTTGGATCACCCCCAATTTCCTCAAACAGGACAAGAGTATTGTCGCTTGGTTTCAACCATGAACGAGGCACGTGGTACCTGTACATGTAGTCAGATCAAATATTCAGAATCAAAGTTTCAATTCAAGTTCTTCCCTTAGATTCTCTTCTACTTACAATTCCTGAGATGGCTTGCCACAGTTCTTTCTGCATTTGTCGGAGTTATAAGGTCCCCTGAAATCACAAGAATCAGGGCAACCACTAGTTGGAGAAATGTTGGTCGGCCAGTACCTCCCAATACTTTGTCCGTTCACCCATGCTTCACCCTTTCCCATTCCTGTAAAGTCTAGTGCAACAGGATTACTGCCATCAGGAGCATTAAATGTTGCCTGAATGAGAAGGAATGTTTCTTAGGTTAGTATCTAAAAGAAAAGAGCCTAGCATTCCTAGTAGCTGTTATCCTAAATCATGATTAGCCAAGACTTAGGGAAACCCACATCACTCAGAATACACCACATGCAAGCATGAACACGTAAGAAAATACAACATATGCACCACATGTAGCAGTGTTAGAAAGGTTAAATACTTTGTGTCCCTGCAATTTCTCCAAAATCACATTGTTTTTCACCACATTTACCCGTATGCATAATAATTATGCTGAATATTTACCTTGTACCATGTCAAGGGTTGTTTCTTGGGCAAGGTAGGTTGTGAAACCCACTGAGAAGAACTTCCACTGGGAAAATCCAAGTCTTCCCCTTGAAGTCCAATCTGCAGTTGCAATGATGAAGACGACAAAAGGAAAATTGTTAGATTTCATCCTTTAAGGTACACCATTGCTTATTCAGAATGAAGAACTTGGGTATTTCTCTTTCTATTTTCAATTTTCCAAATTTTATTAGCCACTTCCCTCAAGTTTGTAAATTGATTGAAATCGATAGCAGGGAATTGCAACATAACAACAACTGAACAAAAAGAGGAAGACTGACCTGATAAGTCCACTGCTGAGATGAGAGATCAATAGTAGTGCCATTTTTCAAGCCTTTCAGCTGTACAGGACCAGTGATCCCAGCACCGGTTTTGTCAAAAAAAGCTCCATAGTTCTGAAAATGGGTATACAAAAAGTACTTTAGTCACAAATTGACCTTAAAGCATGGAACTCATTTATGAAAACTGCAATGCCAGAATATATATCATAGATGCGAGCTTGTTTATAAACACATGTACAGAAGCATAAGAAATAAGGTCAAACCTGAAGGCCAACAGTCAAACTCAGAAGATCTATTGTGTTCTTCCCAGATGCAAATGTTACGGGGATTTCCACAGAAACCTTGGGATTGCTAGCGCTGCCTGTTCCACTCCCTGAAAAGAATCCAATTATAACATTAATACAAGATCGGAACAGTTGTAAAGTTGACCCAGAACATTTGCAATAGTCCAACCAATGCACTAATTACTTGTCAACCACTCTCATTCAGATATGAAATTCACAACTGTAAAGCATGAACCTTATCATCAGGCTTCTGTCTTAGTATCTAATCATTGGTATTACAGGAGGAGCTTTTCCCAGAAAAAAAAAAAGAAGAAAAAAAAAGAAACATAGAACCACAGTATTTGAGATCAAAACCCCATTTAACATGGTGCCTAATGAGAGTGCATTCTGAAATCTTCTTTTGCAATACAGTAAGCAGAACAATGTTAAATGTTCTTGTAGTCTATAGAACAGAATGGCTTGGGGGATTTAAAACTTAGATTGGGCAGCAATCAAACCCTTGAAGGCCTGCCTCTCCAAACTACAAAGGTTTAGGGAAAATATAATTATTGTTTCCTTCGTAGTTTCTCAATACAATGTCAACGTCTATTTGCCAGGTAACTAAGGTAGCCACTGGATTAAGACCAAGGAAGAAGGGCAAGCAATCAAATTGTAATCACACTGGTTTATAACTTTATACATCACCTGCAGGCTTTCCATTAATAAAGGCATGAAGGGCATGGCCAAGTGATTCCACATGAAGAACAGTTTGAGACCCATCTTGAAGGAATGTATCAGAACTTGTGACATCAATGCTGCAGAATTTGTTTAGAATATGGATATAAGTCTTGAAAGAAATCAAGACAACTGGATGAAAGGCAAGAAATATGTATAAAGTTGTTAACAAAGCAGCCGTGGATTGCATACCTTAAAGAGTACCATAAATAGTCACTTTTATCAGCTGTGGTATTTATTTGCTCCAACAATCCAACTCTGGTAAATGCATCCTTCTTTGAGATACCAACTGGTTCATTTATCCAACTCCAGCCTGAGCCCAATGCTTCAGAGGAATTGATATCATCTATCACTGAGTGATGCATGAAGCTTGGAATCATGGCAGCAGAGTTAATCTGTCATGATAGATTATATACTTATGAAACAATTCCATTGAAAAAAGAAAACATAACATGATTTGAGCACAATATTTATGAATATGAAGGCTTCAAAAGAAAATATACAATATTTCTCGGAAATGAATACCAAATATGAAATACGAGACATACAGTAAACAACAGGATTACATAAAGAATTTTGATAAACCCTCATTAGAAACTGGAATACACAGATCTGAAAAAAGTAGGGAGTAGGGACAGATAACTTTTTGAAGATAACTCTTCTCTTGAACATACCAAGAAAAGGTACACATGATATACATTTAGAGAACAAAATATTCTGCTGATACAAGCAAGCACAGCCAATAGAAGAAAGGAAGGCAAACCTTTGCAGTGTTAAGGGCTACATTTTTGCAGTCCGGTAAGATGCTCACAGACCAAGCAGGCAACTGATAAGAATTTCCATTGAACGTCACAGTGGCATCAGATTTAGTGTCAGAATTGGAAAGAAACGCAGCACATGCTGATCCTGTTTGGTAAACAGTTGCCTGAGAAAATAAACAAGAAAATAAAAGTTAAAAAAAATCACATGATGCAAGGGCATTCACCTAGACAAATGGAGTCGTACTTATTACCTCATTTCAGATACACAAAGCATACAGGTGAAGACTAGAAGCTACAGGTCATATATGATTACATTGGAGATCCTAAGAACTAGTTTGGTACCTAAAGCTATACAGTTTTTTTTAATAGGAACTAGTTTTGCAGGATCAATATCAAGGAAGTTAATCCAAGATCAATGGAATATGGTTTCACTTCAGATACCTACCACAGATACTTCCTTTTGGGTATTCCAACATGAAAACTAGTAAGTTCAGATACTAGTACTGCAGATATTTTTTCTCAGATATTCAACATGAATAACTTCCAAGTTCTATTGCTTCAGTATTAATAAAAGGGTACGAGTGATAAAGCCCACACTAGATATGGCTACATGGAGGTATGCACTTAGACTGGAGGACTTTGAGGCCTGGAAATATGTAAAATTTCTCATCTAGCCATGAATAGGAGACAAAGGATACTCTCTAACACTGAGTAAAAATATTATACCTCTACGTTTGGACCAAGAGAAGAATTCTTTGGGTCAGTGGCCACCATTGCTTCTTCGCAAAGCTTTACGGCCTTGTGCACATCTTTTAGGTGACCCCACTTAGGTTGCCTAAGAAATCCTGCAACAGACAAGAAAAGTTGAATCAGTTACTGATGAGCCACCAATGTTATATGCATTTGATGTTCTTAATAATTATTTCTTCTCATGATAAAAAGTATATACTGACAGAAACTGCAGTTCATTTATATACATACAATTTGCAAACACGACCATATCAATTAGCAAATATGCCTATACCATCAGCAGTATTAAAGCAATAATATAGGCATACTAGAAAACATACCATACTCATCAATTGGAGCATCATAGTCATAACTTGTAGCAATAAAGGGTCCACCAGTGCTCCGCCCAAAGTTAGTCCCGCCATGGTACTGTTCAAAAGCAACAGAGAACAAATCACTCCATATTTTCTTCCTGGTTTTTGAAATATACTGAATTTGTCCTAAATCATCAAGAGTCGCTTAAAGTTATGTTAAAATGTTAACTCCAGAGACAATTGCAGTACCATATAATAATTTTGGAAAGTTCCACCTTTCTGAAAGAAGCGTGCTACAGAAAATGCGAGGTCTTCCACTGGTCTTTGAGGCACAGCACCACCAAAGGAAAGATACCTAGTGATCACATACATTTTGAACATTGCCAATAAAAGAGCAGTCAGATCAAAATAATACAGGTGATGCCAGAAATTGATTCAAATTTGTAGAAAAACTAAGCTAAAAATACCCAAAAAGAGAAAAGGATTAGGTCACATTACCATCCACTCCAATTCTCGGTCCACATTTTGGGTCTCTTTTCAGGAAGTCTTGGGGTCCATTGATCACAATAAAATCCATTGCAAGTGCTGATCTGGAGGCAGTTATATAGCATGCAAATAGAACAAAGAAAGCATCATGAGAATTCTGTCTTAATACAAAGTCAATACACTACAATACAAACGAGAACTGACTACAAAAGCCTCACCACAGATGCAGGAGCATCGTCTTGCTGACACATGACCCAGGGAACCCCAGTATCCAAAGACACAGCCATGCTTGCTGCCCACTTAATATAGGTTTGGGCAGCAGCCCCATATGCTTGATCAATGTTTCCATACTCGTTTTCAATCTGGTATAATTGCAACAACAATTAACCCATAACTCAAATTGGAATGTTCTTAAAACCAAAAACATTGGGTAAATAATAAAAAGAAAAAAGAAAATTTGAAACCTGGGATAAAATGATGGGTCCGCCCTGAGATGCATAAAGCTTCTCCTCCTTCATCATATCAACAATTTTTGCCGTGAATCGCTGCATTTCTGCCTGAACCACATAAATTCTACTAAAACACCGAAGTTGAGAAAACACCAAGAAAGGAAACACTAACACAGAGGCAGTTGGGATAAAGTGGAGAAGAAGAAACCTTGAACGGCTCATTGTCCGTTCGCAATTGAATTCCGGGTATGAAATGCAACCAAAGGGGAAAGCCACTGTTGAAAAATTGAAACACAACACAATCACACAATAAAACTTCTTCAGAAAGTATTGAAAAGTAAGTTGATCATCATAAAAGCAACTTCCTTTTTTATTTCTCCAAAAAAGGAAAATGGAAAAAGACCAATCAAAATTCAATTAAATTCATAATACCCGTAGTTCCACTCTGCGCACACATATGGACCAATTCGAAGGTGCACATAAAGGCCAGCTTCTGCTACTGTCTTCACAAATTTAACCAAATCTTTTCCTCCCCCAAAATCGTACTGCAAAAGTTGTATGTTCCACCAGTCACCACCATAACAAAGACAAAATGCACTAGTTCAAGATAACCAAAAGCACAAAAAACCCGCTACGAAATAGAAATTCTGGGTTCAAACCATCCTCCATTCTCTTATAAAACTAAAACGAAAAACAAATTCTGGGTTTTCATGGTTTCTTTAGCACTTTTGTCTCCTGACCAAGAAAAACAGTAATGATTGCCATGAACTTTTAGTCTTCGTCTTTCCACATTCTCACAGAAACTAAACGGCGTCGCAATAGGATTGAAGAGTTCAGAAGAATCGAGAAATAGAAATGTGACGAGAGAGAGACCTGGCCTTGAACTGGTTCGTGCAAGTCCCAGAAGACGTAGGTCTCAATCACGTCCAAGCCTCCGTCTTTCGATTTTTGAATAAGGTCCGGCCACATCTACAACCAAACACACACACAGCACAATTCAGAGAGAAAAAAAAAATTACCAAAAAAAAAAAATGGAAAAATGGAAAAACCCGAGGAAGAGAAGAACCTCAGGAGTGCTGCGAGGATAGTGAATGGAGCCAGACACCAAAACTCGGCGCTTCCCATCAATCACCAGCGCCCTGTGGTCGTACGTCACGGTGGCGCAATAAGACGCCGTCGCCAGAACTCCGAGCACCAAAAGCACCACTAAAATCCTCATCTTGTTCAATTCTGAATTTCCGAGTTCGTTTCTGTGCTCAATATTTCTCTTATATTTTCGGAAAATGATTTCTTGAAGCAAAGGTTTAATCAATTAAAACTTAAAAGCAGGTTCTACAAGTTTTTCTTGCAGCATTTGCTTTGCTTTGTTGCCTAATGTTTGATACTTTGTTTATCTGCTTGTGTTTTGGCTCGCTTGGCCGCTTCCTTAAAACGACGCTTGGAACCAAAGCGGTGACGTTTTGGAGAACGTCATCGCTGCCGTCGTCGTCTTCGTCGTCTCCTGCTTTCTGCTTCTGGCTTCTGCTTTGTGCTGCTAGTGCTGCTGCTCTAATTAGTAATTATCAGTGAGCTTAAAAGGAGTGATTACGGTTTGGTTGGATAATGAGCGCGTTAAAATGCTTTTGCTGGCAACGCGGGGGTAATATCGGGTGTGACGGGGTGCACGGTAAGATTGGTGTGTCGCGTCTCTGTGTGCGGAAACGCGGAGTTGTAACTTATTTGTCACAGTGACGGAAAGGTTGTTACTGTAGTGGTGTAAAACAAAACTTACGTAATCTGGTTAGGAAGATATAAAGTTACTTTTTACCCAAAAACAAAAGATAAAACGTTACCGTAACGTTAGCCGTGAACGTTTAGTAGTTTAGTTGGAGGTGATGTGGATTGGCGGGAGCTGGCGTTTCGGTTTTGCGTTTGTTGAGTGTGAACGTTGGACTGCCAAAAGAAAAAAAAGAATATTTTAAGTGGTGAGAAAATCTCGTGAAGGATTTAATTATTAAGATTATTATTTCCGATTATTGGATTAAAAAATTATGTTCCACGTATGTCCGATACCAATCATAATATTATGATTTCAATATAAGAGGCATTTTGTCACGTATTGATAGCTTACTAATCTATTTTTCTACGCAGTTTGAGTATCGTGTAAGGCGTTACTTTTAGCATTTAAGTCAAATGACAAACCAAAGATGAGCAAGTAGATCTAAATAATGTATTAATGTGAGTTCATATTTGGATTAAGGTTTCAAACATTTACTCGCTTTCTACCTCTTGAGGTTATACCAATCAACATGTGGCCAATAGTTATTATTTAGGTAAATTACATAATACTCCATCAGGTTTGAGATCTATTATAACCTCATACAAATCTTTAAAACATTTCACTTTCATACCTCACGTCTTATTTTATTTCAAAATAATACTTCCGTTACATTTTTTATTCGTTGATCCGTTAAGTGCTGATGTGGTTGCCAAATGCGTGCCACATGGCAAAAAAAAAAATTTACTTTAAAAAAAAAAACCTTAATCTTCAACACAAAAAAAAACTTAGAAAACCCAGATCCCACCACCCCCAACCTCCTCCCCCCCCCTCAGCTAAACCCCATCCGTCGTGCACAACCCGAATCCCCTCCCTACAATCCCATATCTCCCCCCTTGGGGAACCCAAGCCTAACCTGCAACCCAGAAAAACCCATCTTCATCTTCCCCAACCCTCCCTTCCCTACAACCACCCCTTTCTTCTCCCTCCCATCTTCCCCAAACCCACCATGCACCCATCATCCACCTCTTCCTCTGCACTCACTACCTGCAACCCAGTAAAGAATAAAAAAAAATCCCATCTACCTTTCCCTACAACCCAGATCCCGTCTTCCCCAATGGGTGTGGATTTAAAGAATGAGTTGTGTAGAGGAGGGAAGAGGGTGGGTGCGCGTGCGGAGGAGCACGTGGAGGATGAGTGCGGTGGGTTTGGGGAAGACGGGAGGGGGAAGAAAGGGGTGGGTTGCAAGGAAGGGGGTTGGGGAAGATGCAGGTGGGCTTTTTTCTTTTTCTTCTTCTTTTGGGTGAGGAAGGGGGAGAGGGGAGGGAGGGAAGACGAAGTGGGGGTTGCGTTTGTTTTTGGTTTTTAAAAAAAAAAATTTTGCCACGTGGCATAAATGTGGCAGCTACGTTAGCGCTTAACGGATCAATGGATGTAAAATATAACGGAGGTATTATTTTGAAATAAAATAGTACGTGAGGTATGAAAGTGAAATGTTTTAAAGATGTTGTATGGGGTTGTAATAGACCTCAAACATGAGGGGGTATTATGTAATTTAACCTTATAATCTTTACTTTTAGGATGATGTTTCAAGAGACAATTTATTGTTTTAAAGAAAATGTCGCTTACAAATTAGTTTTTAATTGACATAATAATATCTAATTGAATTTATAGGACTCATTTATGTACCACATCAGCATTTAACAGATTTTTTGACGGAATTGTAACGGAAGGACCGTATTGATTTGCAACAGCCATTTTCAAGGACTACATTGATCGATTTTCAATTTCATGAACCATCTTGATTGAGTGGGTCAATTTAAAGACCATTTATGATAAAAACCCAATTATTTTATGTGTATTTCTCTCATTTCTTAAGGTGAATTGAGGATATGAATTTTTTTTTCTTCTAAATATATGGTTTTGTTTTTGTCTATTTTTTATGTAAGATTTTTTATGACAAGTTGATAAGAAAAATGTCCTTATTTGTCTCTTCAATCAAAGTTTGAATCTCTCTATCTGTTTGTACCCGTAATTTAAATTAATTAAATATGACCATCACTCGGATAAACAAAAAAAAATACATAATGCTCATACCTATTTTTCATATACAAGTTTATTATTATCGTATTAGTCCAATATCTTAGTGAATAGGTTGTTCAATTTCTACCAATGCATTATGAGTTCGAAACTCATCCCCATTTCAATTATCATAATAGTTTGGAACTCCCATCCTCTCCTCAATAATAATGATTAAAAAAAACAGTTTTATTATTATCCACCGTCACCGGCCCACCCCCTTGACGGTTGTCGTCATGGAAGGTTTTGTAATTTGCTTAGGGTTGAGACAGAATCAATCTAGGCAGGACTTTGATCAAGACAACAAAAGAGTGGAGACAAAAAACATTTTCTTCTGCAGTCTGTCATTAGTCATTACATGGTTGAAGCTGAAGGGTATACGCCAAATTCCGCAAGGTCTTAATCTTAGTACTATTTGCTGCATTAAGGAATTCGCATGCCACGTCAAAGTATTCCAACGTATGATAGCTAATCTTACCTTCCAAAGTCCTAATTTAATTATGGTATTTGTTTTTATTTTATTTTATTTATTTAATCTAATAGTTAGAAATTAGAAAGAAAAGAAACGGTGTGTGAGAAATTTAAACGATTGTGTGAAAGTTATCTCTCTAAATTAAATTGTTAGAACATTTTTTCCACGTTTCAGTAATGCGAGATGAGAGTTGGTTTTTGTTTTGAGAAATGCTAACTGGCTAAGTACTTTTATTTATTGAACCAAAATTCAAATTTGAGCGAAAATGAAAATACTGACATAAACAACTGATTTAATTGTAATTACAAATTAGTCCCATTCAAACAATAGTGTGTTGCATCATCCATTTCATGTAAGTTAATTCATTTTGTTCGATTGTGTGATAGATATTTTTGCTTGGGGTTATTAATCCAACTTTAACTTTAGCATGGACTGGTAGCTAGTTCATCAGCTTGGCATGACCTGCAAGGTTGGCCTGGTTACTGAAAACTAGAAGCTACAGTTGAAACCTTTGAATGGGGGTAGTTTCGTAACATTATTATTGTTCAAATGGAAACCCTAATAGCTAGTGGGAAGGTTCATCATTCAGATATTGTGAGGGCTGCCCCAAGTTTGATGAGGATACACTTACTAACTTTTCTTCCAGAAGCGAAGCATTATTCTTGTTTTAAGAATCACGCTTCGCTGTTGAAATACCAATGAACGGACACGTGAGAATAATTGAAATTGAAAACTATGATTGAATAATTGTTCATTAGTGATTAGGTTTCAACAACACTTGCGGTTCTTCTTCCGTATTTGTTGCATCACTTAACTCAAACGAACGTACTTGTTTGGTTTGAAAACAGGGAAGTGCTTGTCATCTCATTGCTTGCTATACCCTAAAAAGAACTAATCACTAATGAAGCTCACTGCAATAGGTTGTATAAAACAAATTAACCCACCAAACTATAGTGTGAAACCCAACACAAGCGAGTACAATGAGGTGTCACAAAATCATACAAAGCACCCGAATTCCAGAAGGAATGATACATATAGATGCATTAAGTCATTGACCTTGTTGTGCTTTAGGTTGGCCTACTCAGAAAATGATATGTACTTTGGGGCGGTGCATGCGTGCAGCGAGTGCATGAAATGATCCAAAGTTCAAACACACAATTGCCAAAACCTACTTTGTACTATAATATATCTGCATGCATGGTTGATACTATTGGAAAACCATATGAACCACTAGTATATAATGTCCAACCACTACTTTTAAATTTAATTAACTACCCAAACAAATGAGAGTAACTTAGATGGACCAGATACACTAATGCGGTGGCATTTCAATTTACAAATACAAATATGATATAACAATTTTATTTCACATGATATTGTATTGTTAGACCAGATACACTATCACATCCCTGTCTAATAATTTAATGCCATGTGTTAATCACAATTTGCAGGCTATTGAGTTATTAGATTAGGACACTAGGATACTCGGTCTATCTAAATCATTCTCCAAAAATAAGGAAATTGATGTTGCCTACTCATTTGCTCTTTCATTAAATTGCTCTGATAAGTCTCGCACAAACGATAAGATATTGTACATTATATTTATTTAAACTAAAGGAGAATTCCAGCATTAAAATTTGGATGCATAGACAAATACTCTTAGCTAGTTGAACTACAAACCACTTGTTAATGAGTCTCGTCTTTTAACCAATAGTTTCATACCATTATCCCATTGCTAAATCTAGAAAATTGACCTAGCTCATACAGAATTTTGGCTAGCTACACACCAAAATGGTAGGCACAGCACTATACCGTTTAGTGGCCACCTCACAAGAAAAAAAATGCAAGTTTTTCGATATATTGATAAGTTAGAAAGTTCAATTACCAACACCATAATAGTGGTAGAAAAAGTTAGAAAAAGTTTTCAAAGTAACAACATATATTTTGATCCTTGGATCTAAGTTTTATATACAACCAATTTATGGAGGGAAAATCAAACCAATTCTGAATAAAAAGATAAACGCTCTTAACCAATTGAGCTACAAATCTTTAAGTGTGATACTCAACATTTAACAAGAAATAGAATCAACTATTTGTGCTTTACGGCCTGGCTAAATCTCCCGTGATGTTTTAATATCCCAGATTTATAGCCATAAGAACTTCTTTTTATATTAAACTTCAATGTTTAAATCTCATTGTTCATTTTTTGGATTACTCAATGTGACGTTGCATTGTAAAAATCTTGAACATTTTTGAAATACGTACATCATTGCGGGGGGAAAGATTTAATTATGGTCCGAATGGTGTTGGGTTATAGATGTTGATAGCTTCTTTTTTAGGGGACTGGGATCAATAAAATGGAATGAGAATCCTCTCCGGATTCTCAAATCGTAGCTTTTAATCGTAAATCGTACGGTCAGAAATTATTTTAAATTAAATATAAATAATACTTGATGAAAACTGACTACATAATATATGATGAACGAATACGATTTAAAAATTCCTATTATCCTCGTAAAAAGAATCCAGAGAAGATCTGGAATAAAATGCTGCTGTCTCAGATAAGCACCTTGACAATTTGACACAATCACATGCCCTACTGAGTTACTCAAACAAACCTACAACCTAATTCTTATTTTAGGTCTAGGTCGGTCCAATCTGGTTGAATTGTAAGGAACTTTAATGAAAATATTCAGTACTGTTAATTTTAACGAAAAATTATATTTTTACACTAAAAATCAATCATAATACTATTCACTTTACCCTTTACTTTGTTCTTATCATTAAAATTCGAAGTTTTCAAGTCATTTTCATTAATTTTCTTTTAATTTTAATGTCAGGTTTTATCATTAAGCTACTGATTAAAATTCTAAACCAATGACGCTTTATCCTAATGAAGTAATTATATTTATGCATTCTAATTCGAGTTTGACTCTCACAAATTTTTTTTCTTTAACAACTAACTATATTAATATTATTGCTGTACTAAAAATGGTCTAAAATGTGACGTTTAGTATTTCAAGTTTGCATCGTAAACTATTGTGCAAATTTTTATTTTGATAACCAAAATAGAATTAAGAAAAAACTGTGCAGAGGGTTCCATCTCAATTTGATGGGAAATTTTAGAGAACGGAGAAGAAGACGCATGACATCAAATATTAGAATTTAAATTCATTTATCATTGATAAATAATGTAGTGAGTACCACAATTATTTGAGGGTACAACAAAAATATTTCAATTTGTCATAAACTAATATGATTTTCAATTTTTCATATTATGTGGAACTAAGATGTGTATTTAAGCATGGAAAATATTTTTGCTCAATACCCTCAAGTAAAAGTGGTGCTCCTTATCTTATTTATCACTGTTGGATAAGTTTAATTTCAAGAGTTGTGTAGTGTAAAGACACAAATTTCAAAATTCAAAATCACACAACGATAATGAGTAGGGTGGTGAGCATTACCACCACTTGAGGATGGTAAACAAAAATGCAACCCCAAACGAGTTCAAATCTTCTGTACACATTTTGTATGTGGCCTCTCTGTGACCTCTATAATTAATTGACACATGTTTATAAACTTACAGCTTCTTAATTATGTTGTTATAAGTTCAACACCTATCAATCATTGACAGAGACCATAGAGATGTGGCCACACAAAATAGGAGCACCGAAAATTAAAAATCCCCTCAAGCCTGTGTACTAGAGCCAACAAGATCGTCTTCGGATCCTTTTGATGAGAATCTTGAAAATTTGTAAATCGTGTCTGTTCATCGTATATCGTACGATCAGTTTTTGTCAGATAATGTTTGTATTTAATTTTAAATAAAAATATTTAAAATAATTTCTGACTGCATGATTTACAATGAACGGATATGATTAGTAAATCTTTGGATTCTGAGGATCCGGGTTCGTACTAGCTCTGTGTATGCTTAGGCCATCTCCAACCGAAGGGTCCAGAGGGCCGAAAATAGCCCTAAAACCATCTCCAACCGAGGGCTAGGCCAGAGGGCTCTGGAATATGGGAGGGCCCCACAGGATCGGAAAGGGTTGGAGGGCTGGCTATTTTTTTTTATAATTTTCTTACTGCTGTCGGTTGTAACCGACAGCATTAATAAAGGTTTTACTAATACTGTTGGTTATAACCGACAGTAATAAGGATTCAAGGGATTTTTTTTTTTTGAATTACTATTAGTGTCGGTTGTAACCGACACTAATAGTAATTACTAAAACATTAGTGTCGGTTATAACCGACACTAATAATTTAAAAAAAAACTAGCTGTTGCATTATTTTTTTTTTTGAATTTGTTTTTTACAGTTTTATTATTATTTTTTATTTACAAAAATTTTCCTATAACTTTTTTATTTTTTCCTATAACTTTTATTTTTTCCTATAACTTCTATTTTTTCATAACTTCTATTTTTTCCTATAACTTTTATTTTCTCCTATTACTTTTAATTTTTCATATAACTTCTATTTTTCCCTATCACTTTTATTTTACAAAATTTGTTTCATATTTTTTTAAAATTCCATTTTCCCCTATAACTTCTATTTCACAAAATTTGTTTCATTTTATTTTAAATTCTATTTTTTTCCTATAACTTCCATTTCAATTTTTTTTTAAATTATATATTTTTTTTCCTATAACTTCTTAAGCCATTATACAACATGAATTTAAATTTAAATCGTAGTTTTTAAATAATAAATTATGTTTGGCCCTATGGCTCTTTGGCCCTCGGTTGGAGACGGTTTTTTGTGACAGGGCTAAAACGAGCCCTTTGGCCCTCTGGCCCTCGGTTGGAGACGGAGGCAAATATGGCCCTGTACTGTTCATTAAAATATTAATATCTTGGAGAATCTTGGAGGGCCAGAGGGCTAAAATGAGCCATCTGGCCAGCCATCGGTTGGAGATGGCCTTATGTGCAAATGGGTCATGAGGGCTGGGCCCAATAATAGCATTAATAAGAGAAAATGAAGTCCATTTGCAAATGACGACCAAAGCCCTAAGCCTAAGTAGTTTCCATCCCAAGACTTGATTCAAAGTTACACTTTGCAGGTCGCAGCAGAGGAAGCTCCCCCAACAATGGCGACCCCCAAAAAGGACATAACGCCAAAGAAAACCAAAGAAGCAAAGAAGCCGAGCACCAAATCCCCACCGCCGAAGAAAACCCAGCAAACAAAGAAACCGACCACGGCCAAGGCAAAAACCCCTGAGAAAAAGAAGCCGAGCAGCGCCAAGAAATCCACCAACATAAACAAGATCACCAACAACGGAAATGCGAGAGAATCCGACGTCGAGGCGGTTCCGTCGCCGAGCTCCGAGTCCCGGAGAGGCGGAGAGCAGAACGGGGGTAAAATTACGAAAACGCCCACCCCGAAGTCGAAGAAGGGCAAGGAGAAAGGAAAGCGAAAGCGAGAGGGGGAGGACGCAGATGAAGAGGAGGTGAAGGCGTATACGTTTCCGATGGAACGTGTGAGGAGGATTATCAGGAGCGAGGATTCGGATTTGCGGATTAGCAACGACGCCGTTTTCCTCATCAACAAAGCAACCGTAACTTTCTGACTTCCTCTCTCAATTTCCGAATTAGGGTTTTCATTTTTTTTAATTAATTTTTCAAATTTTGGGTTGCAGGAGAAGTTTCTGGAGAAGTTCTGTGAAGAATCACATGCGTGCTGTGTTAAGGACCGGAGGAAGGCTATTGCTTACAAGCACCTAGGTAATTTTCTCCTCCTCACTATGAATGTATTATTTATTTATTGGATTTTAATTAGATATTTGAATTTGAATTTTTTATTTCGTCTGTGATTGCTGCATTGTTATGAGTAGTGAACATTTTGATCAAATGGGTGTTTGAAATGATCGAAATTTTCTCAAATGTTATACTGCTATAGTGTTCTTATGGTTCGGCTTCGTGATTTGAGGTATTTTTTACATGCTTTGTTCAAAATTGAAATGGAGTTAGCATTTCGATATTCTCATGAAATGGAGAGGTCCCGTTGGTGAATCCTCTCATTGTGCGGTGTAAATTGTACCATCGATCATGTTTATATAGCAGTTAGGAAGTGCAGACATAGAACTCCTCTGGGTAGGATTGGAGAGTCTTGTTCAAAATGACCTCTGACTTCTTGTGTACATGGTTGCCATCAGTTTATGTGCATCGGGTAATTGGATTTAGTTATGAACAGAATGTAGCCGTTGTTGCTAGAGTTATGTTGTATTTCTCTGGCATGTTGATGAAATTGTGCTTACAACAAAAGCTGACCAATATGTATTGTTAAGAGGAACAAAGTTTTGGTTTGGAGTGTCCAATGTCAAACAAATATTTGACAATATGAAAACTTCGAGTGCAGAAGATTTTGTTACGAGTTAAGAACCACCATTTTGATTTTCCTTTGTGTTTGAAAAAGGCCTCTAGCTGCCCTGCTGAAAACGTTTTTTGTTTTAGATTTCTAGACAGATGATTTTTTTGTCACAGTTACTAGAAACTGGATTTCTAAACTTTGCTTACAGCTCCTCTTTCTAATACTGTCAACGGGGGAATGCTAATTCTTGAAACATTATTATTACTGTATCAGAGTTTTTTGGGAAGTAGAAGACATCGTAGTTAGTTATTGTAAGTTACATGAGTTCCCACTCATATTAACGTGCTTTCTTTTTGTTTCAGCCACAGTTGTTTCTAAACGAAAGAGATACGACTTCCTTTCAGGTATCTTTTATGCTTGCACTCAATCCTACTCCTAATTAAAAATATGATTTTTGGTCTACCATTATTTATGCTGTCTAATGCACAATCGTTAACAGATTACGTTCCGGAGAAGGTAAAAGCTGAGGATGCATTGGCAAAGAGAAAATTAGCCGAAGCAAAAGCAGGTTAGGAGTTCCAGAACATACTAAATGCAGACCACTAGGAAATATGCAACCTTGTAGTATTGTACAATGTATTGGATGCACTTGTTCTTCATCCACTTTTGCAAGTGCACAAAACATACATGAACTTAGTTCATGTTATTTTGGAAGATCATAATTTTTCCCGACGATGAAAATTTCGGTGTTATGGGTACATTAGATGGTAGATCAGCTGGTGAAGTGGGAGTGAAGTCGGGATCTCGCTGTCGATGCGTAGCTATAGCTGTTTTTCTGAAATATTTTCAGATATCATATGAGAAATGTGTAAGATTTCATGCCAGGGTACTTGTCCTGCCAACAGTGTACAAGATGTTCTATCTTTTCTTTGTCGTGTTTTTACTTGAGCACGATCCTTCATCCCCCGTTTGGACCATATATTTTTGTCTCTTTAAAAAATATGATGACTTTTTAGCTAAAATGATAATTGAGATTGTTTAAAATCGATATAAGTAGTTTTTGAAATTGTTCACGAACAATCATTTTAATTCTTCTAAGAGAAATCTCCGTTAAATTAAAAAAACCAGTTCAAGGGATTTGACAAAAAAAAACCCTTCATTCAATAGTCTTGTAACGACTAAAATGATTGACGGTAGGCAAACTTAGAGACCAAAGTATGAAATTATGTAAATCTCGAGAACAGTTTTGACAAAAATACCATATGAAAACTATACAGCTCCTGTTAAACACCATAGAAAACTTTCATTTATACGAATCACGTCCGAAACACATACCGATGCTAGTTTTAAAACGAAAAGATTTTGCCTCTGCAGACGCAAAACAATGGGTATCTGTATATGTATTGTCCTATAGAAAGGCAGTCAACAGCAAGTGAATATTGTGAGTTGTAAGTTGTAAACCTACCTTTGCAAAAACCTAATAGAAATACAATTATGCCCTGTGCATCTCTCTCTACCCCTCTTTCCGTGCTTCTTATCTAAAAGAAAACGTCGTTTCTCACCGTTGAGCCAGATCATAGCCATCAACTGAAACAACTCAATGACCAGGTATGCTACGTATGGCAATCTGAAGGAACCAAGTTGCTGGAAGCGGCATAATTACAGGTTCAAACGGCGAATCAGCACTACGGAAGGTTCAATCGACTGCTTTTCGACATTTCCCTGAAATTAAAAGCGCCACCTTTGCCTGTCAGTGGTTGTTGCTCCTTTGAAGTAGTGCCGAGCAGGGATTGTGGGTTGTTTGATTTACTTTCAGTGAATGGCTTGCTTTTTGCCGGTTCTGTGTAACCTTTGCCTGTGAGGAGTTGGTCCTTCGGACTAGCACCTAGCAGGGTTTCTGCGTTTGTTTTAGTTTCAGGCTCACCGGGTCTCATCCAAATTTTCACATGCCCCTCCCAAGACGCGGTGAGAATAGCATCCTCTGTGAAATGTAATCCGGATAGGGGCTCAGAATGAATGCAGTGAGACACCAGTGGGGAGAGCTTTGGAATGTCCCGCATGCTGGGAGCAGGTTGAAGAGTGCCAATGGGGTAAACACTGTCCCAATGGGATGACTGGCTACCTGTGCTGAATGTTGGAGATCCACCAAGTGAACTTCGGCGAAGTGGCACTACAATCTCATCCATTGGCAGGTCCCATAGGAGCAATTTTGTGTCCTGTCAACACATGTATGAGAGGTGGAAGTAGAAAGACAAGCAAAACAGAATGAAAAAAGAGAGCACAACAAAAGCAGAAAGATTTCATGGCTGATTTTAGGTTCATAAAAGTAAATCATGTCCCAATTTCTTTCTTTGAAAATATTGCACCTGGCTATTAGATTCTTTATTTGGACTTAAGCAATTGTCACCCTCAAAAAACGAAACAAAAAATTGGACAGTTAAAAGTAATTTGATACTAACCAGCACGAGCAAAAGTTTAAAAGAATATGTAGTTTAGCTGTTTGATGGGGAGGGAAGTGGATTGATAAAGATATTATAAGCTAATAAAGATAAGCCCTTGTCGACAGAGGAAAAAGAAGGTAAACATAAGCCCTCAACTGATATTATCTTTAAACATATTAAGCATGGCATATCATCTCAGTATTTACTTTAGGCAAGGATGAGAAGTGGAGAGCAAATACCTGACCCACAGAACCAAAACGGTAAACAATATTTTCTTCCGTGTCATCTGAACTTGGTGGTGACCAATATGAATCAAAAGCAACACCACTGACCTGCATACATCAGGGCTGAAAGGCGTAAGATGTTGAGTTTTTGACAAATCAACAAGAGGGAGGGAGAGAGAGAGAGAGAGAGAGAGAGAGAGAGAGAGAGAGAGAGAGAGAGAGAGAGAGAGAGAGAGAGAGAGAGAGAGAGAGAGAGAGAGAGAGAGAGAGAGAGAACTCAATAAACATTCACAAAAGTTCTGCTGAAACTGTACCCATGAGTTGTGCCCTTCACCCCAAGCTACTACTTTTCTATCTTCCATGCTCCACACGGTAACAAGATCCTCTTCCCCTCCTGTCAAAATGTATTTCCCATCCAGACTGAGAAACAACACATCATGAAGGTCAATTATGAACATCATAGTGATACAACACATTCAGTCTGACGAAAATTCGTATGAAGATGTCATGTGGAACGCAAGTATAACTTTCTGGATAAACTAATGACAGGACTTTGGCCACTATAATTCATATATCAAGGAAAATATATATTTTTATCCTCTTACCTCCACGCACAACACAGAAGAGCACCATAATAACTCTTGCCACCGAATACTAGTTGTTCTTTTGAGTAGTCAAATACTCGCAAATAGCCTACATGCAGCACCTAATATCAGTACCAATTAACAGACGCACTCATCCACAAAGTCACAAGCCTAACAGATTGAGAAATACCATCTCTACCGACGGTTGCCAAATTTGCCCCATCTGCTGAGTAAACAATGCTGTTTATTGAACCTTGGCAAATATGCCATCTGGAAATTGGATTACTCTGCAGATAAACCATAAAATGAAAAAGGGGGGAAAAAGAAACCCGAAGGAAGATGGTAAAAAGTTCTATATCTGGTTCTTGTATAAGCTTGAGGAAATAACAAAAGTTCCAACTATCAGCCAAACTTCATAATCTATATGGTAGTATTGCAGCAGCTAACACAAAAATGTGGAAAATGTAGGCCAAAAGGTAGTGGCGGTAATGATATTATGAATTTGGTCATAATAGTATGTACTTTAAAAGCCAATCTTTTGAATAAACAGACAATTACGTATAATAATGCTTTACTTAACATGTGAAGAAATTTTATACATTGATATTACCTTGCTGGATCTTGCATGAGCCACCGAAAATTGAGTATGATCCTTTATAGCTGGGAAAGAAGAATCACCAGTACTTTCCTTACTCTAAAGTGAATTAACGCCGATTTCAGTTCATGGAGTAAGGAAAACAGGAAAAACAGGAAAACCAGGAAAGGATACATAGCATTTGACATAGAAAAAAATTAAAGCTTAAGGCTTGCCTTCTCATAGACATACAAATTTCCATCAGCATGAGCAGCAACAAAGGTACCATCCCCTTTAGGAACCCACGCAACACTGGTACATCGGCTGTTAAAACCAACTAGTTAGTTTGTGTATGAAGACTGCTAATCATAGGATTTGTGCCCCCAACAGATACCACAAAGAATATTCGAGTAGCATATTCAATGAGAAAATAAATGCACTCTTCCCCCACCCCCGACAATGCATTTGGGTCTGTTGCTTCCAAATGTTATAACCTTTCCAAGCCAATAGCTAGAGTGATTACAATTTATTACATAAGCAAACTGTATTTGAAATATAACAACCACATTTCTGGTTCTACTATGATACATGTACTTCTGGGGTAAAAAATGGGAAATGACAGATCGCCAAAAATAGCATTTTTCCTGGATAAGGAACTCTCAGTTCCACTTATGCAACAAGTGCTAGTTTGTTTATCTACCTTATGCCAAACGTACTTCTTGACCCACCAATTTCTCCGTAACACTATCAGGATTATATGCACACCATTAGTGATAATGTACATTCCCGATACCTTTTTTCATCAACGAACTCATGAAATATATGGAAATAAGGCAAAGTTGAGCAACAATCTTGCCTGCTAGTGACAGCACCTTCTTTGTTATAATGATGGGCACCAACAAGCTTCTTTCCAGAATCTTGCAATTGCAGCCTCAAGGAGGCCGAATAAACTACAACAACAAACAAAGTAAACAAGTCACAAACACCCTCATCATCACCAAAACCCCATTAAATCACAGAGAAACAAAATTCCTTACTATCTCCAGAGCTCAATCCAATAAGCAAGTCATGCCCGTCCTTGGCCCCGGAATCAAAAGCATGGCACACCGGATTCGAATTGCTAAAATGCAACGACTTAATAGGATCCTACAAGCAAATTCCCCAAAACCCTTTACACAAATTTCCCCAAAACAAAAACCCAATTATCCAAACTCCACAAAAAAACCGATGCAACCCCAAGAAAACCGAAAATTACCTTATCAAGCGAATTGAGATCACTGATATAAACAGTATCCCCAACATTGAAAATCAAAAACGACCCTTTACAGCCGAGATTCGAGTTAACCGCGTGGTGGGTCCCATTCGACCCGCCGAAATGAGCATACCTGCTACTCCCATTGCTGGTTCTGCTATATCCACTCCCTCCCACAAAGTTCAGAGCTTTGCCCCCGCTTCCTCCCAACAGCCTTGCCGCCGCCGACCGCACCCCGGTGGTGCTGAAACTCGGCGTCAGCGTAGGCTGGCTGCTAGGCTTGTCCTTGAGCTGCGCTACCGTCACCTAAAATTCACAACCAAACACTGACTAACTCCAAGTCAACAGAGACAGCGATAACATAACTAACACAACCGATTAATTAGGGCCTCGTTTCGCTTAATCCTTCATTAAATTACATTAATTTCGTTTTTTGTTTTTGTTTTTGGGTACCTGAGAAATTGACTTGGCGTACGAGTAGGGGAGGAGGTTGGGCGGCCGAGTCTTCTCCGAGTGAAGTTTGTATCGGCCTTCTGGGGTTTTGAAATACGCCTTTATCAGCGATTGGGTCTGGGAATTTGTTGTGCTAGAAGAAGAAGACGACGTCGTTTGGGGCGTCGCCGTCGTTGACGATGATGCCGACGGCATCGGGCTCAGGCCGTTTTTATTGTTGGAGTACCCGTTGTTGAACATCGTCGTTGAAATTAAGCGAATCACAGCCACCGACTGACAGAGAGAGACAACATCGTAGAGTGTTCCTTTTAACTGGTTTTTTGTTCTGCTTTTTGGGGAGGCGGGATCGGGTGGTGCGCGGGGTGTTGGTGTCTCCGATGAGGATGGGAATGTAATCGAATGAAAGTGTGGTTTTTGTTTGGGGTGTTTGGAGCTTAGTTGACTTTGGGGTTTGGACTTTTCGGAAAGGAGATGGAGATGGAGATGGAGATGGCCGGTGTCTGGGACGGTGAGGGCGATTCCACGTGTTGGCTGGCTGTGACTTTGGAGGAAATTGAAAAATTAAAAAGGAAAACTAATGAAAAGGGCTTGAAAACTTTGAGTTTTAACAATAAGGACAAAATAAAGGATAAAGTGAACAGTATCAGGATTGACTTTTTAGTGTAAAAATGTGGTTTTTCGTTAAAGTGAAAAGTACCGGGAGCTTTTCGTTAAAGTTCCCAAATTAAAAGGCATAATGCTATGTAAGCGATGTGGCGCTGTTGTTGATAATTGAATTGTTACTAATGCATTTATAAACGTAATTATTCTTTATATAATTATAAATATGATTTAAAAATTAATTTACCTAGCAATTACCTAAACTCGTAAATTACCAATAAAATAATGTTTATCCTCTCCGTCTTTAATATCTATGAAAATTCAAAGTGAAGTGTTATAACGTAAAAATGTCCGAGTTGGTGGATACCATTATACCTCTTCCAATTCACTCTTTGATTCTCTCTCTACCATGTGTTTAACATGTAAAAATTGGATTATTGAGCTTGGCACAAACACAACCCATTTATAATTCTTATTTAGAAATTGTGCCATATTCGTGGTGTGTCTAAAAATAAGTTACACAACTGCTAACTTCATGAGTTTGAACCGTATTATGATGTCGTATCAAAATTGTTACTCCAAAATATTCCTTTAATTGAAAATAATGTTTTATCGCAATAACAGAAATTAATAATGTTTATACACCATGGTGTTTGGTGTGATAAAAAGTTATGTCCCTTTAATTTTGATATGCATTTGCTATTTGGGTCGGCTTAGCTCTAGGTGGGTTTCTCATATGGGCTAATACTTGTGATAGACTTTTAACTGGTCTTGTAAGATCCATTACCACTCAAGGTGCGGGAGGACAAATGAATGGGCTGTTCCCTCCTTGGGCTGAGGCAAGAGTCCCGCCTATTTGTCATTGGGCTCATGAGAGGTATGGCCATGAAGGTTGAAAGTTGAAATGTCACGGTGAATCTTTCCAACTCTAGAAATGTGAACTGTCGTGACGAAACAAACAATTAATCATTCTCTTAGGAAAGAAAAAAAAAAAAACGTGAGCCAAATTTTGCATTGGGCTACAACCTAGGGCAGCCCTACCATGGTTCTGCCGAGTACTTGAAAGAACTGTAGGATGCATTTTCCCTTTAATTTAGTTTGTTTTTCTATCAAAAATAAATAAATAAAATGAGTTCAGTTTCTGCACGAGTATCCAAAAAGTCATAGATGAAAGTTTTGACGTAATGCGGCCTTGGCTGTAGTAATGGTGGCTAAGACAGTGTGTCTCCCCCTCTTCACCTATTTTGAAATCAGGTAAATTTTATATATCAAGTTGGCGTTAGGTTTTAAGGAAATATATCATGCTTAAGGAAAAAAAATATGATATCACTTACTATGACGGTCTATAGTTGTATTTTTCTTTACTTGTAAGTAAGAGATCTTAGATTCGAATCTTGAAAATGACAAGTTTGATACTGATTTGTTCCTTATCCTCTCAGTGCAAATATATTGTTATATAAAAGAAAGGACTAAATCTTTTAGGATAGGTCACAAACATGGAAAGGGATTCTCTCCAGATCCCTTCTACCTAATCTACTAAGTCCGGAGATCCGAGCTGTTTAAATTTGATCGAACGGCTACAAACAGGGGCCCACTTTAAACGTTATAATAACTTTAGCTGTTAGATCAAATTTAAAAGACTCGAAATCCCGAACTTGGTGGATTAGAAAGAAGGGAACCGAAGATGTTCCCTTTCCCACAAACATAATTCCAAGATGAGCATAGTAACAAATAAAAGATAGTGAAGAGTACCATATTGTCCTCAAGCTTACTTCTTGTAGGATGTTTTTTTTTTTTTTGAAAAAACGATATTATCCACACTAAGAGAAAGGGAGAGGTGGACTTAGCCACACAGTGGGTTAGCAATAATAATATGGTTCAAATATATTTTTGCGCAAGAATCGAACTTAAGACATCTCACTTACAAATGAAGAGGAATACCACTAGACCGTTGTATTAAATGACACTTGTTTAAGGATGTTAGAGATTGGGGTTGATTTCCCAATTTCAGGGAATTAAAAGGTCCGTCAAGTTCTGGGGTTGATCATTTTGAGTTCAGAGTTTTACAATGTCATTTGGAAGGTTAATGGCTTATACAGCCTCTTGATAGTTGGGTTGGGCATTTTTATCATTTTAACTAACAAATTAGTTCGACTTTTCATTTAATAACTAAAGTAAAAAAACGAAAATTTAATTGAAATTATTTTGTTGGTATACAAACTAAAAGGTCCCAAATCCCCGACCCCTCTCCCATATTGAAAATCAAATTAGGCTACTGCATGAAGGGATTTTTTTTTTAAAACTTTAATCCTTCAAGAAAATTGAAATTTAAAATAAATTTGGTGTTAAATTACATATTGATTATAATCACTTGATGTATCCTTGATTCAAAATAATTAATGTGCATTTTATTTAATGTCTCCCGTTAAATATTTAAATTTATTAATATACAAATTTTAATTTATTTTTTGGCCAAAAAAGAGTTTTTTAATTTATTAATTTTATTTAACATTTTTTAAACTCAAAAGACTCAATTAATGTACCTAAATGTTAGTATCGAAATGTGTTTACCGAATTGTATTTTATTGAACTAATGTATTTAAATGTTAGTACCGAAATATATGCACCGAAATGTATTATATTAAATTAATATACCTAAATGTGTGTACCGAAATGTATGCATTGAAATGTTACTACCGAAATGTATTATATTGAATTAATGTACTTACATATTTGTATCGAAATGTATGTACCGAAATGTGTGTACCTAAATTTATGCACCAAAATGTATTGTAATGAGTTTAATGTACCTAAATGAAGAAGACAAAGTATATCGAAATATATTATATAACAAAAATTAGTTTATCTAAATGTTTACAATAAAATATATTACGATAAATGAAATGAAAATGAAAATTATAATGAAATAAAATTAATACATTAAAAATTAGGAAGAAAAAGAAAAATAATTAAATTAGATTTTAATCTTACTCATGGTTTTAATCTAAAAATCATCTTTACCAAGAATTAAAATGAAGTTTTCTAATAAAAAAAAGGATTTTGACTTTTAGTATTTATGTAACTTTATATATCTAAAGTTAAGATGTAAGATATCGTAGCTGCTTCAATGAAACACATAGAAATGAAATTTCAGAATCACAATAGCTAATGTCAACTGATAGATGTAGAGGTAAGGCCCCATCACCCAAAGAGAAAATAACAACAAAACTTTAAGAAAGCAAATGGAAAGCAGTAAGATTTGTGAAGGTGACCTACTTGGAGCAATCATCGGCAGACAGCAAGGGAGTTTTCATCCATGAGGATTGGGTTGGCCCAGGGATTTCACAACTTGCATCTCTTCATCAATCATCGTCATGCTCCTGAGAAAGTAAAAAGCCATACTTATTCCTTTTAAGTTTGCGGCTTGCAGTGCATGCATATATAAGGGCAACTCCAGCGTAGGAAAGGAATGCTATCCTAAGGCAATTGCCTATTGAATCACCTTCAATAAATAGTAACTGTCTTTAATGAACAGTAATTGCCTTTTGTATTTTCATTCCTAATTAAATAGCCATAGTAATAAGCAATAAAATATTAGTATTTTTTTATTTTATAAAATAATACAAGGTAATTTTATTTGTAATTTCGGATAAATTTTTTAATCATTTTCGTTGCGTCACGTGTCATTATCCAAAAAGATACTTTTTGGTAATAGATTTTGATAAGATTTTTATCCAATGCCGTCACGCCACTTGTCGTTACATTTTCAGAATCGTTGAGGATAAATTTCTGATAAGATTTTTAACCAATTGCGTCGCGCCATGTGTCACAATATGTTTACAATCTTTGAGGATAGATTTCGATCAGATTTTTAACGAATGATGGCATAATATGTGACACTATCTACAACCTCATCCTTTCTTTTTCCTCCATATAACCCATCATCCATCCTAAGAAATCACATCATCCATCCTAAGAAATCACACACCAAAATCAAAATCTATATCCTTATTCATAGTTTCTACTTCCTTCTTACAATGTCTTCTTCAAGGATGTTGTGGGAAATCAATGAGTAAGAGAAAAAAATGTTTAAGCAAGGGGAAGAAATGTTTAATCTTTAGGGGCAAAATGAGATGGAAGAGAAAAATGATGAGGAGCGTAGAAGGAGAGATGACGAAGCAAGAAGCCAAAGAGCCTTACATTCCCGTCGAGTCATCCAAGCTGTGGTTGAGATCTCCAGGCCCAGCCGTTCCACAAACATTGATATAAGCAGGTAACGACGAGGTACAGATCTCTTGGACGATTATTTTGTCCGTAACAGTGCATTCCCTGATACGTACTTTAGACGTCATTTTAGAATAGAATGACATTTGTTCAACACAATCATGATTGCTGTTTGCAACCATGATTCTTACTTTGTGCAAAAGAAGGATGCTTTTGGTGTTATGGGTTTCTTTCCTGAGCAAAACATTACTGCTGCCTTATGGATGCTTGCATATGGAGGTTCTGTAGACCAAGTGGATGAGATAGCAAGGATGGGGAAATCAACCATTCTTGAGTCCTTAATGAGGTTTTGTTTCGCAATCGAATCTATCTGCACCACAGAGTACCTCCGGAGACCTACTGAGATGGACTTGCAAAGGCTTCTGAAGAAGGGTGAGATGCGAGGTTTTTTGGGGATGATTGAAAGCATCGACTGTATGCACTGGACCTGGAAAAACTAACCAACTGCATGGCAAAGAGCTTATGGGGACAGAAAATGGGCAAAAAGTATCATTTTGGAGGTGGTGGATTCATTTAATACACAGATTTGGCATGCTTTTTTCGGTGTTCCGGGAGCTCAAAATGACCTCAATGTCTTTGCCTAATCTCCAGTGTTCAATGATGTCCCGCAAGGAAAAGTACCAAGAGTCACGTACTGGGTTAACAGACATAAGTATCACGGGCCATACTACCTAGCAAATGGCATTTACCCAAGGTGGACATTGTTTGTCAAAACAGTGCCACATCCGCGAAGTGAAAAGGAAAAACACTTTGAAAGCTGTCAAGAGGGGTGTAGGAAGGATGTGGAGCATTGTTTTGGTATCTTCCAAGCTCGTTGGGCGATTATCATGGGTGCTGCCAAAATGTTTGATTTGGAGTCGCTTCGATCTATCATGATGACGTGTATCATTCTTCATAACATGATTGTGGAAGATGAGCATGATTATGATGTCGTTGATGAATATGAGCCAAACACGATGAACAATTCTAGAACATAAATATATTGTGCTTATGACGCCACCGAAGAACCCCATGCAACACGAGCCATTACAAAGTGATGGACATTACAATGAAAGACTCATTCAACGATATACTTCACTTCAAGACTCATACATTCACAAAGCCTGGCAAATTGACTTGATAGATCACCAGTGGGAATTGAAACAAGCTCAAGAAACTTAAGTTCATTTAGTGTGTTTGTTTTTATTTGGTGTGTTTATTTAATTTTATTTGGTGTGTTTTTTAAGTTCATTTATTTATTTGGTGTGTTTGTAATTTTATTTGGTATGTTTATGCAATTTTATTTAGTGTGTTTATTTCCTTTAAATAAAGATTCTCTTAGTTTAAATAAAGTACTAAATTCAATAAATTGGAAACAACATAAAGTACTCTATTCAATAAATAAGAAATTACAACCCAAAGTGATTGGAAAATTATGGACTCTGATTAAAAACAAATTTCCTGGTTCCTCATGAATGGAAAATCATCACCTAACCAATTTGTGGTGCTAGGACCATCTCATTTTGCTCTCGCTTCTCTTGCACGCCTCATTCGCACAACGACCACTTTCTCTTAATTCCAAAAATATTTAGAATTCGGAGACATCGCCTCTACAGGCTATTTCATAATGTCATGATCTTGTTGAGCCCTTCTTTCTTCTTTAAGCTCCTCCCTTTCTTGCCTAAGTAGCTCCCTTTCTCTCATTAACTTGAAATAATCTTTCAATAGCTGTAGCTTTTGCCTCATCTCTAACCTTATCAGCCTTAAATTTAGCCATTTCTCGTGCTAAAGTCAATTCACCCTGACAAGCAAATTCTTCCATATATTTTGCATAATCATTCTTGGAAGCACTCCTTTTTCTCTTTAACACATTCTTACCTTGAGGCCTAAGGGGGCGTTTGTTTGCCCTCACTAAAGGGTACTGGACTGGACTGGACTAAGGGTTAGTCCAGTCCCATGTTTGTTCCTGACAGGGACTAGGTTTAATGAGACTAAGTCTCACTAGCCTGGACTAAATCAGGGACTAGCTGGTCTTAGCGAGACCCCTCAAAAACCATGGGACTAGCTAAGACTGTCCCCTTTCTCCTCCTCGCCTTGCTCCTCGACCACTCACATTCGAAAGCCATTGGACTAGATGCTTTTCACAACCAATTTTCATATAAAATACCAAATTGAAGAATAGATTGGAACAGACAAGGGAAAAAAAGATGGAGAAAAAGAGGGAGAGAATGGGGGGGGGGGGGGTAAGGAAGGATTAGAGGGATAAAAAAAAAAGGATAAAAATAAAATATTAATAATTATGGATTAAATAATATAATATTATAGTTTGTTAATTATCCTGCTTGTTAGTCCGACACTGCACCAAACGCTTCACTAAGCTAGTCCAGCTTAGTCTAGTCTAAGCCAGTACAGCTTAGTCCCTGAAACTAGTCCAGTCCGAGACAGTCCGGTGCAACAAACGCACCCTAATTGGATAACGGGTCGACCCCGACCCTTGTTAAAGGGTCGCTTCCGGCACTTGTTCTGTGTCGCTTTCATGAACACGTGAGTCATGATCCGGCGTAGAGTGTAAAATGGTGCTATTCTTGTCAACTTTTGGACAGACATGCACAACTCTGAATTTAGGACAATCTTTGACAATATTCCAACATTCCCACAAGGTGAATGATTTGTTTTTATTTTTGGCATTATACCAAGCTTGTGCTTGACGTGTCTACACAATGCCGGAGAATAAATAATTCTGATCAAAGTAGCTAATGTAAATTTGGGTATAGTACATGCAAATAAATAATATATTGTTACCTGATCCGCAAAATTTTCCCCACTTCGAATATTACTACTAGCTTGTGCCAAGGCGTTTCTCCAATGAATAAATGATTGGCTGAGTATTCTCCAATGATTGGACATCGATTCTTTTGTTCTTTTCCCACCAATTTTCTCAAGAAAAAAGGTATGAATAAAACTCCACATTTCTTGTAACTGCATCTCATTACCCGTAATTGGATCATGAGTAACTTCAACCCAGCTAGAACACAATGTAACAACTTCAATAAGCGTCCAATTCGTACCTGCATTATTAGTCATTTTGTTGGAAACCAATTGGATTGAAACTTTGAGAGAAAGATTGGAATGTGGTTGAAAGTATTTGAGAAAATATGAAATTGTGGTGTAAGGTAGAAGATAATGAGAATGTATTTATAGAAAAGTAAAATCAATTTTTATTAATTTTTTATTAACTTAATTAATTTTTGCTGTTGGATTAAAACAACTTTGAAATCCAACCCTCCAGATTGTGCCATGTAGCACAACGGTAACATATTTGATTTTTTTTCCTTTTTTTCTTTTTATTTTTTAATTTTTAAAGGAGAATAATGTGGGCCGTTGATCTGAAATCTAATTGCTGATATTGGGGGAGGTTTGAATTTTTTTTGGACCCATTGGAAATCCAATGGTCCAGAAAAAGTATCCGTTGAAATCTAACAGACGAGAAGGTGCCATGTGCCCCAGGAAACGGTAACATTTCAGACGTCTGGATCGCAGGCCCCACCGACTGAAAAGCTGTCGGTGATGCGCCCTCACTCGCACGTGTGTGACATGCGCCTGGCACAATTTTTTTAATAATGTGATTGACGTCAAGATCATACGGCCCCAGGCGCTCGGGCTTGCGATTCAAGCCCGCCCTCTCACTCGGCCCCCCCTCAGCCCAATCGCGCTGGAGCAAAGAGGGGAGGCAATTGGATTGAAATGGTTGCCGGTCCACTGGGCTATCACATATGGTGGACTTGCTCTAAGTGAAAACAAAGCAATGATGCACTTACTAACCAGCTTTATTTGCCCACACCCACTTGATTTTCCCTCTGGTTTTTTTCTTCTTTCCCAAGCAAACTAGCAGCTCTGACAACATAATCTCGCAATACATGCATATCCTCTCCCTCTCAAGAAAATAAGAGATGCCCTCTCTCACCTAATACCTCCTCCCCGACCACTTATATAAACGCTCTCTTTTTCTCCAAACTCATATCAGACATCTGTGAGCAAAATATCAAACACATCCCACCACAATTAAATATGATGAAGCAACAACATCAGCCTCTCTTCTTACTCACACTCCTACTCATCTTCCTTTCCCATTGCACCAAAACCCTAGCCCAAGGCCCTGCTGCTGCCCCGGCAATCACCAGCCCGGCGGCCGTTCCGGTACCACCAGCCAACGCCCCGGCACTAACCAGCCCGGCGGCCATTCCGGCACCACCAGCCAACGCCCCAGCGCCACCAGGCCCAACCAACGTCACCAAAATCCTTGAAAAGGCAGGAGGCTTCAACGTCTTAATCCGCCTTCTAAAAACCACCCAAGTCGATAACCAGCTTTACGGCCAGCTCAACAAATCCAGCACTGAATTTACACTTTTAGCGCCGTCCGACAGCGCCTTCTCTAGCCTCAAGGGTGGATCCATGAACTCCCTCAGCGTTGAACAAAAAGTCAAGCTCTTGCAATTCCATCTAATCCCAGATTTCCTCACTACCCAAAACTTCCAAACTGTGAGCAATCCGGTGAGAACCCAAGTCGGAGACGGTTTCGAGTACCCGCTAAACATCACCACATCAGGCAAGACAGTGAACATTTCAACTGGTCTTGTCAACACCTCAATCTCAGACACTATCTACTCTGATGGTCAATTGGCTATTTACCAAGTTGACAGTGTGCTCCAACCCTATGGTATTTTTGCTCCCAAGCTTCGGGCCGCGTCACCGGCATCCGCTCCTGGAGAAGAAAAGCCTAAGGAGGAGCCTTCTCTTGACCCTGTTGCTGAAGTGAAGTCAGGTGCTGTGCCTACACTGACTATCCCCAAGATTAATGGCATTGTCTCTATTGGAGTTGCATTATTAGCTGCTGCAGCTATAAACTTTTTGTGACGAACTGGCTGGCTGTGACTTTGGAGAAAATCGAAGAAATAAAAAGCATAATGCTTGTGAGACCATATGTTTAAACTATATTTTGTGAATTATATGACGTTATTATTGGAGTGTTGATTAAAGTCTTTATTTTTTATTAGTGACACATTACATAATTTACAAATTTAATCTAAAAAATTTATCTACTTAGCATTACCTAAACTCGTAAATTACCAGCAAAACAATGCTTATCCTTCCCATCTTCAAGATCAAATGAAAATTCAAGGCGGAGTGTTATAACTTAAAAATGTATGAGTTGGTGGATGACCATTGTCACATCCCGGCCCGGGCGCAGCCACCTCCCGGCCCGGGCGCAGCCACCTCCCGGGCCCGCTCCACCACCGTAGCACGATATTGTCTGCTTTGGGCCCCAACCACGCCCTCACGGTTTTGTTTCTGGGAACTCACGAGCAACTTCCCAGGAGGTCACCCATCTTGGGATTGCTCTAGCCCCCTTCTCGCTTAACTTCGGAGTTCCTACGGAACCCAAAGCCAGTGAGCTCCCAAAAGGCCTCGTACTAGGTAGGGATGGGAATATACATTTAAGGATCACTCCCCTGGGCGATGTGGGATGTCACAATCCACCCCCCTTAGGGGCCCGACGTCCTCGTCGGCACACCACGGCCAGGGTTAGGCTCTGATACCAATTGTCACATCCCGGCCCGGGGGCAGCCACCTCCCGGGCCCGCTCTACCACCGTAGCACGATATTGTCCGCTTTGGGCCCCCGACCACGCCCTCACGGTTTTGTTTCTGGGAACTCACGAGCAACTTCCCAGGAGGTCACCCATCCTGGGATTGCTCTAGCCCCCTTCTCGCTTAACTTCGGAGTTCCTACGGAACCCAAAGCCAGTGAGCTCCCAAAAGGCCTCGTACTAGGTAGAGATGAGAATATACATTTAAGGATCACTCTCCTGGGCGATGTGGGATGTCACAACCATAATAACTCTTCCAGTTCACTCTTTGATTTCTCTACACCATAATGTGTTTAACATGTAAAAATGGGATTATTGAGCTTGGTACAACCCATTTGTAATTCTTATTTAGAAACTGTACCATGTTCATGTTCGTGTCAAAAAATGAGTTACACAACTGCTAACTTCATGAGTACAAACCTTATTATGATGTCGTGTCGTAAATTGTCACACTTAATTGTCATTTTACTTACAGATAATATTTTATCACAGTGACAAAAATCAATTATGTAGTATGCGAAGTCGATAAAAAGGATGTCCTTTTAATTTTGATATGCGTTTGCTATTTGGGTCGGCTAATCTCTAGTTGGGTTTCTAATATGGGCTAATATTTACTTTTAACTGGTCTCGTAAGATCCATTACCATTCAAGACGTGAGAAGACAAATGAATGGGCTGTTCCCTTTTTGGGCCAAGGCAAGAGTACTGTTTATTTTGCATTGGGCTCATGAGAGGTAATGTTTTTTTTTTAATTATTAATTTTTTATATTTATTTATTTATTTAACAAATGACAATTTCTATATTAAGGGAGTGGGCTAAATCTTATTACAATAAGCTTGCTAAAATAATATGGTTTAACTTCGCTTTTGGCGAGAATCGAACCTAAGACCTCTCACTTACAAGTGAAGAAGAATACCATTAGGCCGTAGTACTAAGTGACTCATAAGAAGTAATGCTAATTATATAAAAACATATGAATATATGAAATAAAAACGAAAGTCAAATTCTGAAACCAAAAACAAAAAGTTAAAAAAAAAAAAAAAAAACAAAAGAAAACGTGAGCCAAAAATTGCATTGGACTAAGTTGAATTAAGTTTCTGTATGAGTATCCAAAAATTTATACATGAAAATTTTGACTTAATGCAGCCTTAGCCATAGTAAAGGTGGCTAAGACAATGTATCACTCCCTCTTCACCTGTTTTGAAGTCAGGTGAATTTACATATCAAGTTGGAGTTAGGTTTTAAGGAAATATATCATGCTTAAGGAAATATATCATGTCACTTAGTGTTACAGTCTAATGATAAGTTGAGGCTTTTTAGTTCTGAAAATTTAGGTTCTAATCTAGAAACAATTTTCTCTACTAATGGTATGGCTTCAAATCTTAGCCCAAGGCTATTAAAGAATGATTTTAGTCTACTATTTTTGGGTAAGTTTTTTAAAATAAAATTTATGTAGATTCTTCGAGTTTATTCTATGAACATTTTAATCTAAAATATTTAAATTCCAATAAATAATAAAAAATGACACACCCCGACCCAGATATGTCCACTAGGATTCTGAATCGAACTGTGCTGGCTGACACCTGGAAGGTGACGAAGCCATAAAGTGTAGTTGTGTGGAAAATATGAATAAATTTAAACCTAATAGTGCCTAAATATCATAGTGTGCTCGTGAGCGGGAGCGAACCCATCTCACACGTGATGATAGAGCATAAGTGAAGTACAGTAGGGTGGGTAAGAATTATACCCCCAAAAGTAGCTACCAAATTTGAGACTTGCAAAGAATCCTCGTTGATACGAACCTTATCAGTTATAACCTGGAAGGACACAAAACAGATATGTGAGTAGACAAAATAAACTTCAAAAATGTCTTTCTTTTTAGCAGTATACCCAGAGAATACTAATACTTAGGTTTATATCAATCATATTGAAGGATGGTAAACCAAAACATACCATGTCGAGTATCTCAGCAACAACCATGTAAGTAGGATGAAATAACTTAATATAAATGAACGTCAGTCGTAGTCACCTATAGTGACCTATATGACTTATCCATATCTCATCCATCATATCACATCGATTAAGGGCTAGCACATATCTCATCAATCACATAACATCAATCAGGTGCTAGCACGTGAACCGGAGTCACCTATAGTGACCTGTACGACTCATCCACATCTCATCAATCATATAACATTAATCAGGTGCTAACACGTATCTCATCAATCATATAACATCAATCAGGTGGTAGCACGTGAGCCGGAGTCACCTATAGTGACCTGTACGAGTCACCCACATCTCATCAATCATATAACATCAATCAGGTCCTGCACATGAGTCGGAACCACCTAAAGTGGTCTGTACGACAGGCTGGGTGTAAATAAATACGCTCAAGTGCTACGATCACGTGAAGGCTGTGCGAAGTATCGCAAGTCACCTACGAGTCGGAACCACCTATAGTGGTCTGTACGACAGGCTGGCACCTACCTTGGAATCCAAGGTGAGCGTAAGGTGCGGGAGGTGAACGATCACGTGAAGGCTGGCCCTGGCCACGGGCGGAGCACTAACACCGGGGTGCAGGACAATGAATGCTACTTAAATCCATTCGTCACTAATTACCCTTCGATCATACTAACACTATAAACTCACCTGAACTTACCTTGATCTCCGCATCGTCGTGCCACGATGTGCAAACTGTATTAAATCACGTACTAAAATATAAACTAATTAAGACATAGCACTTATAAAATGTAATACCACAATTTCTCATTTCATTGTACAAAGATTTATAGTCCACATGCCAACACCAATTCATAAAACTAAAACATACCTTTTTACCAATTTCCTTCACATTACTCAATTCTCAAACAATGCTTTTGCATTAATTATTATATGGCTGCATCTAACATCTCGTTAGACTGCCTACGTACCCTAAACAGGGATCAAGCCATTCGTAGTTCACAATAATTATTTACTGGTAATAGCGTATGAATATATCTTGGTATAATCTACTCTTAACCTTCTCTTGGTATTTCATAATATATGAATATATACATATATATATATATATATAAAATATAAATTTCTTAATTCCATTCAAAAGCAGTTATGGAATTATCAATCACATATATTTATATAATCAGAAAGAGAAGATCCACTCACCTGGGGTCCACGCTACAGCCCCTAGCACGACTCTCGAGATATCTCAAATAATCCCAAATGATCACCGCCTTCGAGAAAGTCCAATTTGGCCTCGAAGACCTCCAATTTCACCAAAACCCGCAAGAACCCTAAGTTTGGGTGTGCACCAATTCAACCTCCAAACTTGCTCCGATGCCATAACCATTGCTTGGGCTTTGCTCCTGAGTTCTAAGGGAGTCTATTGGTGGTGGATATTGGAAGAAATTCTTTCGGGATTGGTGGATTTGAATACACACACCGGCCGCACCCTTAGTGCGGTTTCACCCATTTTAAGAGTCAAATCTTCCCAAATTTTGTGTGGAATAGGTAGAGGGTAGGTCAATATAGTGATTGGGAGTGATGGTTTGGCTCAATTTGCCGGAAAAATGGGTGAATTTCACCGGAATTGGAACGGGGTCGATAATGGGGCGCGGGTCAAGGGGAAACCCAGTTTCCCTCTCCTTCTCACCTTCCTTCCTTTCCCTCCTTACTTCCCTCTCCAATTGGTCACTTACTTTCTCTCTCCTCATCTTATTCCTCCCTTTCTTTTCCTGATTATCCTTTCCTTTTAATCCCCACCACACAAAATTTATTTCTTTTAATCTGGGCCGTCCATTTGGCCCTCAAATTTTCTGGAACTTTCCAACAATTTCATAAAGTATCAATTTTGCCCTCAACTTCAAATATTAATAACTTCTTCGTTATAGCTCCAAATTTGAATCCGTTTGCGCCTACGCGTCCGTAGCGACGAATGCTACAAGGCTATCCCAAGAAAACAAATCTTAGGTGTCACTACGAGGCAGTCAACGCCAATCGAAGTATGTGCCTCGAAGGGTATTTTCGTAAACTCGCTTATTAAAATTATAAAAATCAAAATTTTTAGGGACGGGTTGTCACAAAAAATTATTAAACCTACTTCATTCTTACACATATGCACCACATGAAAGAGCATAGAAAACCACACAATAGCCATTCTCAAACACAATTACATAGGTGGGTAGAAAGAAAAAAAAAAGGAAGAATTGTATGACGAAATTGAAATTTGTGTGGATTTTTGAACAAATACATAGGTATTATTGAGTTTTTGGGTGAATTTTGTCGTTGGATTTAATGTACTTATAAATTTGATATTTAAAAAAAAAAATTTGAATTTGGACCGTTGGATCAACCAACAATCTAACCACGTGGGCCGTCCAATAAAAATAATGCAGTTGGTCTTTTTGCAAGTGGTCAAGAGTGTTAGCAGCAGGGCTCCGCCACTATCATTGGCTCATTTTATGGGGGAAATTTGCTCGAAAAATAAGTTTTAACCCATTTTTTTTTTGTTTGGTGTTGGGGGGGGTGCGGCGGCTACGGGTGTTTAAGTTCGAATATCGAAAATAGCGAGTTCGATATCAATTTATTCTTCATCTCATTAATTTAAATGTATAGTTGTATATAAAAAAAGGTGAACTAAATATTTTAGGATACGTCACAAACTCAATTGCAAGGTGAGCATACTAAACAAAAGATGGGGAATATTATCCTATTGTCCTCAAGCTTCAATGAAATACATAGAAAAGAAATTTCAGAATCCAAATGGCTAATGTCAACTGATAGATGCAGAGGTAAGGCCCCAACACCAAAAAGAAAATAACAACAAAACTTTAAGAAAGCAAATGGAAATTAGTAAGATTTGTGAAGGTGACCTACTTGGAGCAATCATCAGCAGATCAGCAGATAGCAAGGGAGTTTTCATCCATCAGGATGGGGTTGGCCCACAGGGATTTTACAACTTGCATATCTTCATCAATCATCATCATGCTCCTGCGGATAAAATAATATGCCACACATTCCTTAAGTTTGTGGCAAGCAAATCGTATGCATATCTTTATTTGATTTTATGATTTTTCATTTTTATATCTAATTCAAACTTGAATGCATAAAATAAAATTATTATAGTTAAGTTGACTAAATTCATATGCTTTTCTTATATTTTATTTGTTTTTTTTTGGTCAAGTTTTTAATTAATTGTTAAATTTTGCCTAAAGTGCGTGCATATGTAAGTGAAAACAAAGCAATCATGCACTTACTAACTAGCCCAATATATTTGCCCACACCCACTTGATTGCCCTCTGTTATTTTCCTCCTTTCCCAAGCAAACTAGTAGTTCTGACACCATAATCTCACTCTACAACATGCATATCATCTCCCTCTCAAGAAAATAAGACATGCCCTCTCTCACCTAATCCCTACTCTTCCACCACTAATATAAACCCTCTCTTTTCCTCCAAACTCATATCAGAGATTTGTGTGCAAAATATCAAACACATCCAACCACACTTAAATATGATGATGCAACAGTATCAGCCTCTCTTCTCACTCACACTCCTACTCATCTTCATTTCCCACTCCACCAAAACCCTAGCCCAAGCCCCTGCTGCTGCCCCAGCAATAACCAGCCCAGCTGCCGTTCCGTTACCACCAGCAAACGCCCCGTCACTCACCAGCCCGGTGGCCGTTCCGGCACCACCAGCCAACGCCCCAGCGTCAACAGGCCCAACCAACATCACCAAAATCCTTGAAAAGGCAGGAGGCTTCAACATCTTAATCCGCCTCCTAAAAAGCACCCAAATCGACAACCAGCTCTACAGCCAGCTCAACAACACCAACAGTGAATTGACAATTTTAGCCCCGTCGGACAGTGCCTTCTCAAACCTCGGATCCCTGAACTCCCTCAGCGATGAACAAAAAGTCCAGCTCTTGCAATTCCATCTAATCCCAGATTTCCTCACTACCCAAAGGTTCCAAACTATAAGCAATCCGGTGAGAACCCAAGCGGGAGACGGTTTCGAGTACCCACTAAACATCACCACATCAGGCAATGCAGTGAACATTTCAACTGGCCTTGTCAACACTTCAATCTCAGGCACTGTCTACTCTGATGGTCAGTTGGCTATTTACCAAGTTGACAGTGTGCTCCAACCTTACGGTGTTTTTGCTCCCAAGCCTCCCCCGCCAACACCGGCACCAGCACCAGCTCTTGCGGAAGAGAAGCCTAAGAAGAAGCCATCTCATCAAGTCCCTGTTGCTGAAGTGAAGTCTGGTGCTGTGCCTACACTGAATATCCCCAAGATTAATGGCATTGTCTCTATTGGAGTTGCATTATTAGCTGCTGCAGCTATGAACTTTTTGTGACGAAATTATTAAATTGGTGCCCATTGGAGTTGAATTTGTTTTATACAAGGCGACTCGATCGATTCGGATTGAATATGAAGGGTAACGATGGACACGTAAGGTGAGTGGTTTGGAATAATGTTGTGTCCGGTAGACTCATTACCATTGTTATGCATGCCAGTTTGTGATCATATATGAGAGCAATACTGTGTAAATAATGAATCTTATGGGGTTCTTGTACGTAATTTGCATGTTCTTTTGTACTCTATTTGTTGATAATGACCTATTATTACAAATATATACATTTTTCAATAAATGTTATTCCTTTTCAAATTATGATTAACGAGCAATGAGCTCTCACACTAAAAAATAATGTTAGATAGACCAATCCTTTAAACCAAATTTGTAAATAACAAAAATTATTGAGCAACTATACTAAAATTGTGTCTGACATGTATACCAAAAAATAATAACATATATACGTAAATTAATTTATGTAAGAATAATATATATATAGCTATATATATATATATATTAAGAAATTTAAAGAAGAGAAATTAACTATCAATGATTTCCGTCGTTAACAATTACATCATGAAATAACTTGGAAATTCCGGAAGCCATCCAGGTTGACTTTAATCCCACATTGATTTGACATGCACGAAGAAGACATTGAAAATGTACTATTTTCATGAAGCATGTAGTTTAACTGATCCAAATAATTAGATGAAGTGGGTACGGTTGGTTATGAACTTTCTAGAAAAGAAAACTACAAAACAATTTAAATATGGTAAATTATATTTTACCCCTTTGGGTCTGGGGTTGTTTGCAACCTCTTACAATATCTTTAAAACATTTCAATTTCATACATTTACTTTCATTTTATTTCAATTTCATATATCCATAGAAAATCTGTTAAGTAACTCGTTAACTGATGACGTGGCAAATATGGGATCCACATTTTTGCTGACCTGGCTAACAAATGTGTGCATGCGGCATAAACAATCAATAACATATTAAAATAATTAATTAGAAAAGTACAAAAAAAAAAAAAAACCCCAAAACCCCCTTTGTCTTCCCTACCCAAACCACACGAGCAGCAACAACCACTCCATTCCCCATCACCATCATAGTCCCAAACCACTCCTCCCTCTTCACCTCTCCAGCCCACCTTCTCCATCTCTTTCACTCTCTTCACCTCCCCTCCCCTGGCTGAGACCCACCGTCGAAGATGACGTCGAACCAGAACCTAAATCCTTATGTTCGAACTATTTATAGAGCCCCGCTTCCAACTCCTTCCCTCATCCCCCTCCCCCCGTCGCCACTTAATCCTCGCCACCTTCTCATTTGCTGTCTCCAACATCTCTCTCTTGTTATTTTGCATTTACTTGCAATTTTTTCAATTTTTTTTGGGTGATTCTTTCTGATTTGGTTTATGGGTTGGTGGGTTTGTTTCATATTTGATGTGAAGGGTTATGTGACGGTGTTTGGGAGTCTTGATTGGGCGTGAACGCATGAAGCGGTGAAGAGAGTGGGTTGTAAACACGAAAATTTCCTGAAGGAACAAGAACACGTGTACAAAATATATTTGTATTAATGAATTTGTTTGGGTTACAATCTCTATTTGTTCCTCTGATTCTATCTTCGTAAGATATGGATTTTGTTGATGGGCTGTTGATCCAAAGGGCCGTTGGGCTTGATCCTTGGATGAACAGTGATGTGGATTTGTTGATGATGTGTTGATCCGAAGGGGCTGTTTTGGAGCTTGATCCTTGGATGAACAGTGATGTTCTTCAGAGGTTTGATGATGAATGAAGAATGATGAACGATGAACTAAGTTCAAGGGGCTTTCGGGTTTGATTCTTTGAAGAATGGATGTATGGATTCCAGGGGCCGTCGGGGCTTGATCTTGAAGGGTGGATGGATGTTGCTTCAAGGGCCGTCGGGGCTTGATCTTGAAGAAGGTGGATGAATGATGAACGATGAACGACGAACGACGAACGATGGATGAACTTCAAGGGGCTTTTGGGCTTGGTTCTTGAAAGAATGGATGTGTGGATCCAAGGGCCGTCGGGGCTTGATCTTGGAAGGTGGATGAATGTTGCTTCAAGGGCCGTCGGGGCTTGATCTTGAAGGTGGATGAACGGATGAGTGATGAACGGATCTTCAAGGGGCTTTTGATCTTGAAGAACAGTTGTGTTGATCCAAGGGGCCGTCGGGGCTTGATCTTGGATTAAGAATCGGCACGTGACCAAGGTGCTTGTTGATTCTTCAAAGGTTTTGGCGAAGTTCCTTCAAGGGCCGTTGGGCTTGATCTCGAAGAACGAAGAACGATGAACGATGAACGAAGAACGAAGAACGAAGAACGAACTTCCAGAGAATTCTCTTCCAATTTGGGAGTAGAGAAATGTATTTGTGAATTGGTGAATTGGAATGAATGAATTTGGCTTCTATTTATAGAATTCCAAAACTTGATTTTTTGGGTTTAAATAATCAGATGAAATAAGTCGTCTCTGCCAGGTGTTGACACGTGTCCTGTTTGACAGCTTTTCGGACTCTTTTCGAATTTTCGTCGAATCATACAATACGTGTACAATTTATGTAATACACGAGTGTTTAAAATTTTGACCATTGGTCAACATTTTATTTACTGAAATTTCACTGTCTACAAATGCCCCCACTTCAAGGCGTGTCGTATACATGTGTTTGTCATATGTAGGAGATGCGTCTTTGAAGTTTCTTAATGTAGACGTTTGATCCAAGGGCCGTCGAGGCTTGATCTTGGATCGGTTTTTGTGATTTTTCCACAGCTTTCATCTTGAACTGGTTTTGATTCAAGGGTGTTTGGACACTTGATCTTGAATCGGGTCTTGATTTCTCCAAGGGCCGTTGAGGCTTGATCTTGAATGTTGATTCAAGGGTGTTGGACACTTGATCTTGAATCGGGTCTTGATTTCTCCAAGGGCCGTTGCGGCTTGATCTTGAAGGTTGATTCAAGGGTGACGGTCACTTGATCTTGAATCGGGTTTTGTGATTCTTCCACAGCTTTCATCTTGAACTGGTTTTGATTCAGGGGTGTTGGACACTTGATCTTGAATCGGGTTTGTAATTTCTCCAAGGGCCGTTGCGGCTTGATCTTGAAGGTTGATTCAGCACGTTGTCTCCACATGTTTCAAGTAATCGGATCTTCATGCAGGTCTGGCATCTTCTTTTGCAGTATTTTTCTCTAATGCAAAAATTCCCATGAAAGCAATTGGAGATGCCGCTCCAAAACATTCAATGTGGAGATTAGCTATGCTGCAAAAATTCCCATGAAAGCATCAGAACATCACTTCTCAGCGACTCATCATGTTTTCCAGCTTCCAACATTAGTTGAAGATGACTGCTCGAGAGTAATGCTAGGTAAGCAATCAGGGAAGGGTTCCAGACAATCAGTCCCAGATCGGAAGCTTGACTCCAAGTGGCGGCTGATCGCTCTCTTTCTCTTTGTCCTATAGGCAAGAGCAAGGGTAAAGGAAAAGCATGCCATGAGATATCTTTGCCTTCGACCCTGCTGATATGAGATACTTTGGCTTTTGAAGAAGTACAAGTTGATTTTTGAACTGGGTTTGGGAGCCTTTTTACTTGCAAGTGATCCTCAGCTTAGTTGAGGATGAATCAGCACGTTGTCACCACATGCTTCAAGTAGTCCGGTCTCCATGCAGGTGTGGCATCTTCTTGAACTCTTGGATCAACCCAGACTCATCTGCTTTTCGAAGCAACTCAGACTCCTCCTGCTTCGTCTGTGAGGTACTTTTGCTTTTGAAGAAGCACCTCAACACAGGTTTATTTTTTAAGTGGGCTGGGAGGGGTCTGAGATGAGTACTCGAGAGCAAGACTAGGTAAGCAATCAGGATCTCACTTTCTCCACGTTCCTCAGATGAAGGTGAGGAGAAAGCGTAATATGAGATACTTTTGCTTTTAACCTTTTTAATATGAAATACTTTCGCTCTGGATGATTTGTTTTCTGGGGTGTTCCAAGGGATGAAGAACACTGAGTGACTCGAAAGGTTTCTTTGGGAAGACATTATCTGAGATGAAGAGAGTTTGAGAGGGTGTGCCTTTGCTGTGGAAGGCGAAGGTAGAACTTATAGAATTTTTTTTTTTCTTCTCAACCGGAACTATTCTCGCACTATTTGTCGGCAGCCGGTGGATGGATGAATAGTACCAGTTACGCGCTTTCTGACAAACTGCCCGTAATTTCCGGAAAGCTGACGGTGCATGCGACGAGTGACGATACGTCTGGAATGATGATGTTTTTTGAAAACCGGGGTTCAAATCCGGGTTCGGCTCGTGGTTTTCGCAACGCTCCAAGCTGCATGCGACGCATGTGACGAGTGATGACAAACTGGAAAAGCTGATGCCACGTGATTTCTGTGTCAAGCCCAGCTTTTGATAGAGGAACGACTCTTTTGAGACAGGACTCCGGCCTTCGAGAAAGGAGCGTCACTCTTTGATTTGCGAGAGGAGCGCTTCTTCGATCTCTGAGGAGCGCTTCTTCATTTTCTTCTTTTTATAGAGGCGCGAATTTTTTTGTTTCACCTCACACTTGAACTCTCTTCCGCTCTCTTCTTGCACTTCTGTAATTTTACTCCTTCCGCTTTCTTCTTTCTTAACACATTCTGAAAATGTCTTGCCCTTCTGACCGTCGCCTTAACTTGAACGTCGGAGAAGATGATGACTTGTCTTCTCCAGACAATATTTGGCGTCCGTCCTTCATATCCCCCAATGGTCCTCTTACAGTCGGGGACACAATGATGAGGAATGAAATAACCGCTACGGTGGTTGCTCGAAATCTCCTCACTCCAAGGGATAATAGGATGCTTTCCAGGCGGTCAGACGAGCTGGCTGTTCAGGAATCTCTTGCTCTTAGTGTCTAGTGTGCAGGCACTGTTTCAAACATGGGCCAGCGCCTTCTTGCCCGGTCTCGTCAGGTGGAGTCGCTTATGGCTGAGGTGGCTAGTCTCCGGCAAGAAGTCAGAAGTCTCAGGCACGAGAACAAGGAGTTGCACCTGCTTGCAACTAGTTACTCGACCAGTATGAAGAGGAAGCTGGACCAGCTGCAGGAGTCGGACGGTCGGATCCAAAGTGACCATGACAGATTCATGGCGTTACTCCCGAGGTTCATGTTGCCTTCGTCCTCCGGAGTTGCACCAAGCGTCCCGGCTCCGGAGATTCCAACTCTGGCTCTTCGTCTTCCCGGAGCTCCGTCGACTTCTGAGGCACCACCTGATCGTCCTTGAAGAGTTTTTTTCCTTGTTTGCATATTTCTTGTAATCTCTTTTTTTTTTTTTTTGTGACATGTAGAATGCCAACTTATGTAATTTTTCAGAGAAATAAATAAAATGGATTTATTCCACTCGATGCATTTTTTTTTCTTTCTTTATATATATATATATATATTATATGCATATATGTACACACGCACATCATAACTTTCTTTACTTTTATTTTTATTTTTATTATATATATATATATATATATATATATATTTTTTTTTTTCTTTTCTTTTCTTTACACATGGTGCCAACACACTTTGCTCCACCACTCCATAGCTTTTTATTTTTTTTTTATTTTTTTTTCTTTCGGTGTTGGCCATCACCATTCATTTTTTTATATTTTTTCTTTCTTTCTTTTTTATTCTTTGTTGTCCACCTTCCTCCTTTTTTTTATATATATATTTTTTTCTATATAAACCTTGAGTGATGGAGTGAAAAATTTGTAGGTGGAGGACGGAGAAGGTGAGCTGCAGAAGTCGACGGAGATAGCATGGTGGAGCTGAGCTAGAGTGGAGCATCCTCGCTGGGCGGAAGGAGACGGAGGAAGATATAAGCACCGAGCAAGGAGCAAAGGTTGGAGAGAAGATGAATGAGGAAAGCATGGACGAAGAGGCCCATGAAGACGGAGGCAGCGACCGTAGATCTTGCAGTACCAGATACTTTCTTCCTCCTGATAATCATGACCATGATGATGATCGTGACCTAAGCCTCCACATGCATGATGGGTGTGGTCGTGACCAAGCCACAAGACCATGATTAAGTTGACAAGAAACCCAAATGCTGCAACTGAAAACATGAGTAACCCGTTCACCTTTTCCTTAGTGTGAACGATACTGTCAACTGCTTCATAGATCAAGATCCCAGAGACCAGCCATATGAGCTGCACAGAAAAAAGGGCACTCAAAACCTCAAGACGGTGATATCCGAAAGACTGTAAGATGATTGTCACTGCAAGCAAGATTCCAGTTCCTGAACCAATTGCACCCATGAAATCGGCCAACACTGTCAGTGCACCGATGCACATAACTCCAAAAGCAGCAGCCGTGGGAATGTAGTGGTTCAGCTCCTTCTGCAAGTTTGACTCACGGTGACCAGGCATCACCTTTTGTTGTTCCTTGAGCTGCTTGGCGACATCTTTGGCAGAGGATCCAGAAACTTCAATCCATGTTTTGGAGAAAAGCGCACAGGCTGATAACATAAACACAAGATAGCATAGTGCATGGAAGGGATTGGCTGCCATATTAGCTAAGCTTGATGGTGCAGTGATATAATATGCAAGACCACCGATAGGGACAAATTGACCTCCTGAATATTCAGACTCCTTCCATTTGCCCAAAAGATTCACAAGGAAATTTTCGCTGTACCTCCTGTAAAGCAACTGGGAGATAAAGTAAAGGTTGGACACAAGAGCAGACTGCAAAATGATGGGCAGAAGGCGACTTTGATGGAGTTCCCGAGTGCTGCACCGCTCATCTGCCTCAGAAACTTGGCTCTTAGTCCATGATTGATTTTATTGATGTCTTTGAGAACCTCCTGACGGGGAGTATTCCACCGGGATATGAGTAAAGAGGTGATACAGATTTAGATAAGGGTCTGATGACTGCAAAACCGAGCCATCGCTGTCGTCGTCTCGGTCAGTCCATACCCACCGACGCAGTCGCAGCAGTGATGAGCTTCGCTGCCTCGCTCTCATCACGAAGTTCATTCTTCTCAACCTTCAACTCATTTATCATCTCATGCCGATTTGCACTTGACTCCTTTAGTTGTTGGGCTTCCCCACGTAACTGAGTTATCATTCTAACAGCTTCGCTCAGTAGCAACTGGTTCCAGTGGATTATATTATACAAGCCAAGAGCACTGATGCACAGAAGCCATGCCAACACCATGGTGATGAAGATGATGATTGGGCCGGTTTGAATGAGAAGCCGGTGTTTGAGGAAGGTTCCTGACAATCAAGTTGAATTTGATGGTGGTGAAGAAGGTTCGATCTGCCGCCAATTTTCTTGCCGTGGTGCCACGCCTTGTTGTTCGGGGACCACGACTGCTACTTGTAGATTAGAAAAGGAGGCGCTGAGGAGCTTATGGCCTGTACATGTAATAACCTTTGAGATAAGGGCAGCTTTTGATGGGTCTTGGGCCATTCCAGTTGTTTGGGCCGAGAAGGAAGCTATATATATATATATATATATATATATATATATATATATATATATATATTTTTTTTTTTTGTTTTTGGTAATGAAATTGACTTTCATTAATAAACATTTTTTTTAATTAATTAATTAATTTTTTTTATTTTGATGTGACTGAACTCAAACATTTGAATATTTGAGATGCCTACGTACCCTTCCAACGAAAGAGATCAAGTCAAAACGTAGTTCAAAATACATGCATATTTTTTTTTTTTTGTATTTTCTTTTGGTGCCGTTTGCAGTTTTAACTCGTACAGGCAAGGAGCTTTCGTTCATGCAGTTTAGGCTCGTGCGAACAAGGAGCAATGTGTTTTGCAGTTTCAGCTCATGCAGACAAGGAGCAGCACACGGATTTGTCAAGCCATTTTGGAGAAGCGTTCCTCGCAATTTTTGTAGCAAGGAGCTTTGACCGGGTGTTTGAAGAAATCTTCCGGGAGGAAATCGCGTATCGTGATGGGGATAAGCGATATTTGTGTTGAATTTCCATCATCTTCAACAATTTCTCGTTGCTTCGGAGATTGGCAAGAGCTGCTTTGCCCCCTTTCCGGTTGGTGGACTTGTGGTGGAGGCATAGGCTTCATGTGCCATTTCTTTGGAGCAACATGAATCCATCCTTCAGCTTTGCTTGATTCGGAGCATGCCCCCAGCGGTGGCGTTGAAGACTTCAAATCAAATGTGCCGAAAGTGATGGTGGTATAATTTGTCTTTACCACATCGTCGAGATCTAGCTCAATGGTTCCTTGCTGAGCCAGCCTTACGATGAGATCTTTTAGCACGAAGCATTTTCCCGTCGGTTGACTGACGAAGCGGTGGTACTTACAGTACCTTGGGTTGTCGGTGCGATTTATTTCTTCTGGCCATCGGCATTCGGGTAAATCGATCACCTTCTTCTCCAATAGGTCATCCAGCATTGCGGCCACGTCGGAGTCCGGAAAAGGATATATCTTCTGCTCTAATTCCCTCAAGGTTTTTTTGTACCTGTCTTGGGTGCTAGAAGGCTCTCCTTTCTTTATCTCCCTTGTTTTATACTTGGACGGGATTTTGACAGGCGCAGATGAGATTTTGACGGGGGCGGTGTTAATGGTAAAAGCTTCCTTAGCGGGCTTCTTCCCAGTCTCGTCCACCTTCGGAGCAAACACTTTCTCTTTGAAGTTGGTGGTTGGCTCCCTTCTTCCATGGTTGGCGATGCTCAACTCCATGTCATGGGCGCGGGTTGCTAACTCTTCGAAGGTCCGCGGTTTGATGCCTTGGAGGATGTAGTGCAATCCCCATTGCATGCCTTGGATGCACATCTCGATCGAAGAGCGCTCTAAGAGTCTATCTTTGCAGTCAAGGCTAAGGGTGCGCCATCGATTGATGTAGTCAACGACTGGCTCTTCCCTCCACTGTTTTGTGCTTGTCAGCTCCAGCATGCTGACTGTACGGCGGGTGCTGTAGAAGCGGTTGAGGAATTCACGCTCCAGTTGCTCCCAGCTGTCAATGGATTCCGGCTCAAGATCGGTGTACCAATCGAAGGCGTTACTTTTCAGCGAGCGCACAAACTGCTTGGCAAGGTAGTCCCCTTCAGTGCCCGCATTATTGCAAGTTTCAACGAAGTGGGCGATGTGCTGTTTCGGGTTCCCCCTTCCATCGAACTGCATGAATTTGGGTGGTTGATATCCCCTTGGCATCTTCAGGGCATCAATCTTCTTAGAGTAAGGCTTAGAGTACAACCCGGAGGTATTTGAGCTCCCTTGGTACTGTGCCTTGACTGTGTTGGCGATCATCTCTTGCAACTGCTTGATTGAGAGAGATCCCATGAGCGGCGCTGCTTGGTCTGGTTCTAGCTTTTCTTCAAACTTTTCCACCGAAGGCTCTTCTTCTTCGTCACCACCTTTCTTAGGGCCAGAGCCGGATCCTTCATCATGCCTTGCCCCCAATTTGTTCACGAGCATAGCAATCTTCAAATCTTTTTCTTCAAGGGTTTTCGTCATCATTGCAAACATCTCCTTCATCTGAATCAACTGTTCTTCGATGGAGGTGGCGCCGATGACTTGTTCCTTGCCTGAAGCCATTGTGCTTGAAGTGTGCTTTGGATTTCTTGAACGGAGAAAGAGATGAGAGGTAGAGATGGTCCCACTGGGCGTGCCAAATTTGTAAACACGAAAATTTCCTGAAGGAACAAGAACACGTGTACAAAATATATTTGTATTAATGAATTTGTTTGGGTTACAATCTCTATTTGTTCCTCTGATTCTATCTTCGTAAGATATGGATTTTGTTGATGGGCTGTTGATCCAAAGGGCCGTTGGGCTTGATCCTTGGATGAACAGTGATGTGGATTTGTTGATGATGTGTTGATCCGAAGGGGCTGTTTTGGAGCTTGATCCTTGGATGAACAGTGATGTTCTTCAGAGGTTTGATGATGAATGAAGAATGATGAACGATAAACTAAGTTCAAGGGGCTTTCGGGTTTGATTCTTTGAAGAATGGATGTATGGATTCCAGGGGCCGTCGGGGCTTGATCTTGAAGGGTGGATGGATGTTGCTTCAAGGGCCGTCGGGGCTTGATCTTGAAGAAGGTGGATGAATGATGAACGATGAACGACGAACGACGAACGATGGATGAACTTCAAGGGGCTTTTGGGCTTGGTTCTTGAAAGAATGGATGTGTGGATCCAAGGGCCGTCGGGGCTTGATCTTGGAAGGTGGATGAATGTTGCTTCAAGGGCCGTCGGGGCTTGATCTTGAAGGTGGATGAACGGATGAGTGATGAACGGATCTTCAAGGGGCTTTTGATCTTGAAGAACAGTTGTGTTGATCCAAGGGGCCGTCGGGGCTTGATCTTGGATTAAGAATCGGCACGTGACCAAGGTGCTTGTTGATTCTTCAAAGGTTTTGGCGAAGTTCCTTCAAGGGCCGTTGGGCTTGATCTCGAAGAACGAAGAACGATGAACGATGAACGAAGAACGAAGAACGAAGAACGAACTTCCAAAGAATTCTCTTCCAATTTGGGAGTAGAGAAATGTATTTGTGAATTGGTGAATTGGAATGAATGAATTTGGCTTCTATTTATAGAATTCCAAAACTTGATTTTTTGGGTTTAAATAATCAGATGAAATAAGTCGTCTCTGCCAGGTGTTGACACGTGTCCTGTTTGACAGCTTTTCGGACTCTTTTCGAATTTTCGTCGAATCATACAATACGTGTACAATTTATGTAATACACGAGTGTTTAAAATTTTGACCATTGGTCAACATTTTATTTACTGAAATTTCACTGTCTACATGGGTCTCTGGGGAGAGAAAAGGGGGGGGGTGGTTGGAGTGGGCCCCGATTGCGGCGAGTAGGTGGATGAGGAGTGTGAGGAGGACATGGTGGCGGTGAAGAGCATAAGAGGTGGAGAGGTTTTGGGCTCGATGAAGGTGAGGAGGGGTTGGGAGGGGAGGGAGAAGATGGGTTTCTGGGTTTGTTTGGTTAAAAAATAAAATAAATAGGGTAAATATTATTATATTTTAAATGCATAATTTTTTTTTTGCCATGTAGCACAATTTTGGCAACCACGTCAGCACAAATGTGGATCCCATATTTTCCATGTCATCACTTAACGGTTTACTTAATAGATTTTGTCACATCCCGACCTCGGGCGAATCACTTCCCGGGCACGCTTCACCACTGTAGTACGATATTATCTGTTTTGGGCCCCAACCACGCCCTCACGGTTTTGTTTCTGGGAACTCACGAGCAACTTCCCAGTGGGTCACCTATCATGGGAGTGCTCTAGCCCCATTCTCGCTTAACTTCAGAGTTCCTACGGAACCCGAAGCCAGTGAGCTCCCAAAAGGCCTCGTGCTAGGTAGGGTTGAGAATATACATTTAAGGATCACTCCCCTGGGCGATGTGGGATGTCACAATCCACCCCCCTTAGGGGCCCGACGTCCTTGTTGGCACACTTCCGGCCAAGGATTGGCTCTGATACCAATTGTCACATCCCGACCCGGGGCGGACCACTTCCTGGGCCCGCTCCACCACCGTAGCACGATATTGTCCTCTTTGGGCCCCGACCACGCCCTCACGATTTTGTTTCTGGGAACTCACGAGCAACTTCCCAGTGGTCACCCATCATGGGAGTGCTCTAGCCCCTTTCTTGCTTAACTTCGGAGTTCCTACGGAACCCGAAGCCAATGAGCTCCCAAAAGGCCTCGTGCTAGGTAGGGATGGGAATATACATTTAAGGATCACTCCCCTAGGCGATGTGGGATGTCACAATCCACCCCCCTTAGGGGCCCGACGTCCTCGTCGGCACACGTCCGGCCAGGGATTGGCCCTGATACCAATTGTCACATCCCGACCCGGGGCGGACCACTTCCCAGGCCCACTCCACCACCGTAGCACGATATTGTCCGCTTTGGGCCCCGACCACGCCCTCACGGTTTTGTTTCTAGGAACTCACGAGCAACTTCCCAGTAGGTCACCCATCATGGGAGTGCTCTAGCTCCCTTCTCGCTTAACTTCGAAATTCCTACGAAACCCGAAGCCAGTGAGCTCCCAAAAGGCCTCGTGCTAGGTAGGGGTGGGAATATACATTTAAGGATCACTCCCCTGGGCGATGTGGGATGTCACAGATTTTCTAACGGATGTATGAAATTGAAATAAAATGATAAATAAATGTATGAAATTGAAATGTTTTAAAGATGCTGTTAGGAATTGAAATCGACTCCAAACCTGAGGGTAAAATGTAATTTACCCATTTAAATATGTTGACGGAAAATTTACATAGAGATAGAGAGAGACAGAGAGAAAGAGAGTGCTCTTAAGTTGTTAATTGCACATGCTATCTTGTGGCCTTATGTCTTTATTTATACTAATCAAATAAGCTTTACTTGCTTTATAAATAATACACAATCTAGGCCTGGAAATTTCTAACCCGACACGACACGACCAGAAATTAACAGGTGTTCGTGTAATACCCTGAAAATTTAAATATGTGAATTATATATTCATAATTATGAATATGTGGGAAAAATCGAAAATAAATCGATTTATAATTCTGAAGAATTTAATCGAGAACTTTTAAAGTTTTGGTTTCGGAAATTATGATAATCTATGTATTTATATTATTGAGCTTTTATATGATTTTTCGAGAATTTATAATAATTGATGTGAGTTAAGTTTTAAATTAAACTAATTACGAGGTTTAAAGTTTGGAAATTAATTATTTAAAATCCGTAGACCTTTTGAGGTCACAATTTATATTTTTGGATAGAGCTCGACCTCACGAACGCGTGGGTCCAAACCGTTCGTGAAACGGTGTTTTAACGAAGAAGATATAAATGAACAAAGAAAAGGGTGAAATTGTCATTTAACCATTTTCTGGAGGGCTCCAGAACTTCTGGAGCAGGGAGGAGTGAAGCCACGTGGTGGGCTGTGAGAGGAGGAATTGGGCACGGCCCAATCAGAAAAAAGGAAAGTAGGGAAAGAAGGGGGGGGGGGAGAAGGAGGAGATAAAAAGAACAGGTTCACTCTTGACCCACTTGACCCGTCTGAGGTACCAAACCTCAACGCCAACTCCGGCGTTTTTCCGGAAAATTGGACATAGCCACCCCCTTCAATCAACTCAATGACTCTCCTTCTTCCAATTACAACTCAAAATATTAGGAAATTGGCTTTGAATTAGTGACATCTGCACCGGTTGATGCGGTGGATCCTTGTCTTCGATTTCCCAATTCTAAAATATTTTCATCAAATTAATACCACCACTAGAATTCCCTCAAGGTCTAGAACAAGGCCCAAACAATGGTAGGTGTGGCGGAGTACCAGAGGTGACAAATCGTAGCCACCCATTTATAGGGTTTTGGTGGGTTCGAGGAAAATTGGAGCCTTTCCAGGCCAAATTGGACTTGGCCACAGGTATAAAGTTTTCTCTACTCATTGAGATCTTCATTTTTGTAATTTTTGAGAATTTTTAAAAATAGTTGAATTTTACGCCGTGTCAGGGTAGTCGACCGCCACCTACGGCGGCGCGTGGCTAGAATGATGACATTGTTCTTTTAAGTTAATTACAATGTTTTGAGTCCATGTTTATAATATGTTTGATGTGGATCAATTGTTTGGATTGAATTATGTGAATCGCTAGTCACTAAAATGTCGAAGATAATGAATTAGGTTTGTAATGTGAACTACAAATGGCTTGATCCGTATTTAGGATACGTAGGCAATCTAACGAGACGTTAGATGCAACCATAAAATAAGTAAGATTAATAATCAAAAGGTTGTTGTTAGTTGGAGATTTGGATCTAAGAGGAGCAAATTCAATTAATTGAAAATGAAATTATATGTGTTGTTAAATAGAAAAATGGTTATGAATCACTTGTGAAAAGAAGAAATTTATTTGGAGTTGTTGAATAATGTTAGTGAATTAAGTTAGTATTTTTAATTATTTGGGTTGGTATCAAACAAAAAAATGTGGATAGTTTTGTAAGAAATTCAATCGTTGAAATGAAAGAACGTAACTAATGATAATAAACTAAATAAGAGTTTTAATTTGGGCCTATTACCAATAGTAATCTTTTTCCTGAAATAAAATAAATACTTCGGGGCCGGGGCGTTACAGTTTGGGTTGACACGATAACAAATCGGGTCGTTATCGGTAACCCGATAAGCACCTATTAAGATAACGGGTTGGTTTGGGTATACATGTGGGTAACACGATACACGATAAGCAAAATATTAATTTAATAATTTTATAACCATAAAAAAAATACTATAATAATTATATATATTAATTTATCAATTTATACCCCTAAAAACTATAATAATTATATATATTAAATTAAATTTTAAAAATTGGTGACCTTTGGATCGGCTTAAATATACATACCATTCAATTTCTTAAGTGTTATACGTACAAAATAAATAAATTTAAATCTACTTAATATATATATATGTATATATACACACACACATTGAACTTGATGGGATACGAATTCTACGAAACTAATTTCAACAATCCAACCGTCAAACTTATTTGTATATGCTTCGTGATCGCATATGCCAAAAATCATAAAAAACAAACATTCAGAGATCAAGTAACGGGATAAAACTTTTCAACGGTTATCAACGAAAAATCATGATTTAACGATTATTTTAACTCCGATTTTGATGATTTTTTACAGCTACACTCCTTGCCCTATATAAATACAATGAATGAACTCGATCTTTAATTTAAATTATTTACACTAATGGATACCACCAAATCTTATGTTATATTTAATGAAAGTATGAATAAACTCTTAAGAAAACTAATGAAATGGGCTTGAAAACTTTGAGTTTTAACAATAAGGACAAAGTAAAGAGTAAAGTGAATAGTACCAGAATTGACTTTTTAGTGTGAAAATGTGGTTTTTCGTTAAAGTGAACAGTACCGATAGCTTTTCGTTAAAGTTCTCTAAACTCTTAAGTGTTAGTGAATCTCTTGTTTTGATGGGATATGCATTCTACGAAACTAGTTTCAACGATCCAACCGCCAAACATGTTTGTATATACTTCGAGATCGCATACACCAAAAATTGCGAAAAACAAACATTCAAAGATTAGGTAACGGGACAAAACTTTTCGACGGTTATAAACGAAAAATCACTATTTAACGGTTATTTTAACTCCGATTTTGATGATTTTTTACAACTATACTCCTTGATCCTATATGAATACAATGAACTAATTTGATAATCAATTTAAAATATTTACACAAAATCTTTGAGGATTCTGTAAAATGAATAACATGCAAGCTTTGAGTTCCATTGGCAAGGTTTAAACTTTTGAGAAATGCCTCACAACCTTGAAAACAAAAAAGCTTTCATTTTGCATATCCTTGCACATTTAATATTTTGTAATGGACTAGTAGTGTATGGATGTTTGTTTATTAGGCTCTTATTTTCGAGTGTAGATGTAGTACTTAAACGACAAATGTGTTTTAATGTTTTGAAGTAATATTTATGTGGCAATGTGTGGTATGTGTAAATTTAAGAAAAAAAAATAATTTTCTTAACGGGTCATATCGGGTCGGGGCACTTTACCCGTTAGGTAAAGTGACCTGACCTGTTAAGGACCCGTTAAGATAACGGGTGTGACACAACACAACTTGTTAAGATAACAGGTGTTACATGAAAACGGCACGAACACGAGAGACACCGCCTGTTTGCCAGGTCTAACACAATCTGTTGTGAAATCGACGGTGTGTGCAGTGGAATAAATAAGCAAGACACAAAATTTACGAGGTTCCTCTACAGTTAGTGTGACTAGAGTATGTCCTTGAGGCAGCAGTGGTGCTTTCATTTATAATCTGAAATAATAAGAGTACAAAGATAGCTCTCTCCTCATCATTCCTCTCTTTTCTTTTCTTTTTCTTTCCTCTGTCTCTCCCTCTGTCTCTCGCTCTCTCTTTCTCTCTCTCTCTCTCTCTCTCTCTCTCTCTCTCTCTCTCTCTCTCGTGAGCTTTATGGCTTCTATCTTCCATTTTATTATCTTTTTCTTTCATATGCTCCTTTGTTTTATAGGTAAAGTAGGAGTACAGAAAGCAAACAGCGGCAGCTCATAGTGGAAGGACATGTTATGGATGACAGCCTTATTTCCACTTGCTTATTTAGTGGACAGTTATATTCCTTTGCTGTTCTTTGGTTGAATGGACATCCACTATTTACAACACTCCCCCTTGGATGACCATAAGCCATGATGCTGCTGCTGGCTACCACTCCGATCATTTTCACTTGCCTTATTTGTCCCCACGTAGAAGTGCTATGTTCTCTAATTTTTTTCCAGGAAGATATGTCATCTTCTCTGGAAAGCCTTAAAATCTTAATTTGTTTTTGGGTGCTCCCCTTGATAAGTTTCTCCCCCTGATTTCAAATTCTTTAGGCTAATGTTTCCCCCCAAAGATGATATACCTTTTTCACTTGCTTTACTTGTTGATTTTCCACCGCTTAATCTTGAACTGGGCTGAAGGGTTTTATGCTAGACTTCTTCCAAGGGTCTGAATTTATTCTTTTTATCTGGAGCTGAATTTGATTCAAAGGTGGTGAACACTTGATCTTAAACCGGACTTATGATTTCTTCAAGGGCGTTGGGACTTGTTCTTGGATGAAATGGGACCACAAGCAGCTCCATGTGACAAATGATCTTCGGCTCCGTTGGGGATGAATCGGCACGTGTTTTGCTGTGCTTGTCTCCACATGTTTCAATGTATCATTGCCTTATCTGTTCCCCTTGTAGAAGTGATATTTTCCCTATGTAGGTGTGACATCTTTTCTTGTAGCATTTGTCCACTAATGCAGGAGTGGAATGCAACCCTTGTATTTGAATGGTTCTTCAGAACATCACTTCTTTGCGACTTATCATGCTTGGCAGCTTTAATGTAAATAACCAACATTGTATCAACAGTTGAAAATGAGTACTCGAGAGCAATGCAAGATAAGCAACCAGGGAAGGGTTCTAGACAATCAGTTCCAGATCGAGAGTTTGATTCGAAGTGGCGACTGATTGCTCTTTTTCTTCTTATCTTGCATGTAAGAACAACAACAAAGAAAAAGGAGAAGGAAAATCATGATATGAGATACCCTTGCTTTCGACCCTGATGATATGAGATGTTCTTGCTCTAGTGTGACTTGTTTGAAGAGGTATTCTCAGAGAGAGAAAACTGAGTATTTCGAGATGCTTTGTTGAAGATGCATTCTCGGAGAGGAGGAAGAGTTAGGTATTCTTGTAGGTCTACCTTGTTATGGAGGAAAGATATCGACATATATAGGGATTTCCCAATACCAGGTAGTGGTGCCGTGCTTTTACTCTTGCCAGCAACTGTGGTGTAATTAGAACAATAAGATTCACGCGTTTTCAACTTTGTCAGAGATCTTTGACAAAGTTGCACGTGATATTCGAAAAGCTGAGATTGCGTTTGAAAAGTACCAATGAGGGATGAAATAACAGCTACAGTAGTAGGTAGGAATCTTCTTACTCCAAAGGATAACAGAATCCTTTCAAACATGTCTAATGAGTCGGTTGTTCAAGACTCCTTGGCTCTCAATATTCAGTGTGTGGGCTCTATTTCTAATATAGGTTAGTGCCTACTTGCTCGAACTCGCCAAGTTGAATCATTGATGGCTGAGGTGACAAGTCTTTAACAAGAGATTAGAGGGCTCAAGCATGAGAATAGAGTGTCACACGTGCTTGCAAATAATTAATCGACGAGCATGAAAAGAAAGCTTGACCAACTATTGGAATTCGAAAGTCGAACTCAAAATGACAATCAAGGGTTCGTGTGTTTATTCCAAAGACACCCATTGTCTCAGCCGTTTGGAGTTCCACCAAGTATTGAGGCTCCAAATAATTAACCTATGATGCCTCCCCCTTATGGGGTACTTCTGAGTACTGAGGCTTCACATGGGCAGCCTTTGTGAAGATTCCCTCCTATTTGTTTGTTTTAACTCATGTGTATGTAATTTCTCGGAGATATTAATATATAAGCTTTATTTCATTTAGTGTATTGTGTTAAATACAATAAAGCATATACTTCATTAAGATGTGGTACTTCTGGACCAAATATCAGTTTATCGTTACCTGATAGGCATTTTTACCACCTGCAAAAGTAGGGATAAAAATAATTAAAAATACGTGCAAGAGTACAAGGTTATCGTAGTATAGTAGCTTAAGCAAGGTTATTTTCCACAAGAATTGAATGAATAATTTGTATTTAAACTAATTCTTAATTAACTATTTTAAAACAAGATTTGGAAAATGGTGATTTTGGAATTTTAAATAACAAAAACGAATTTAATAAAAGCAACTAAATAAATTGACAAAGATAAACTAAAGGAAATAGTTTTGAAAATAAAGTTAAAAGCCTAGGGTTCCGCCGTCCCCTTAACAATCTTATGTAGTTTTTTTACCAATTACTTATGAATTACACATGCAACTTTGAAGGTTAGGTTTTCTTAATTTATGTTCTACTTGGAACCTCCATCATAGAACGTATATCTAACACGCAACCCGTCCGGACATTCGGATCAAATCTGAACATGAGAGACTCATTATGCTTTATGAAAACCTTTTGAAAAACCATGCAACCCTTAAGACGTGGTGTTCATCTTAAGTGAAATTACAATTATCAATCACAAGAAGCCAACGTCAATTTCAGGGAACCTTCTAACCAAAATTGCATCCAATTACTTATCTAAAAATCCTAATGGTAACTAAGCATTAAGACAATTAGACAGTTTAAAATAGTGATTAATAATTCAAAGTATGATAATGCAATCAATCATAAGCAATTAAATAAAAATTACATATTCATGCTACGGCTCAAGGCTTTACCCTAGCAAGCGAAAATTAGTTACGAACAACCATAAGCAAAATATTATTAAAATAAGGATAGAAAACACCTTGAAAATAAACTTCAAAGGCTCTCTAAATTAGTGCGTGCGTTCTCTCCTCTTATGTTACGTGGAGAACCCTAATGGCTAACAATCCTTATTTATACTATTACAAAATAAAACCCTACCTAGAAAAGGTCTTAGAATAAAACTGGGAAACCAAATAAATTAAAATAAATTAAGAAACATAATCCTAAATTGACTAGTAAAATTCGCCCAAAATCTGCACAACCACAAAACAGCCACATGTCTGGATCTTCAGAGCTCCAAAACAGGCCCGAAATGGGTCGAATTAAAGCTTGAGATGTCCCGAGCATAATTACAGAAGGCCTGAAACCCAAAAGACATAATCTTGGAGCCAAAAAGCCCAAAACGTCAGTTTGACAACACTGCACGCTGCTCCTTTATTTTATCGCCATAAATAAACCGCTGGGTAGAAAAATCTGATACTTTGATACGAACAAGTTGAGAGACACATGAACATCCACCAATTGGAATCACTCCAAAATTCCTCCGTTTGACTACTTTTTGCTCCAGATGAAGTTGAATGTCCTACATTGAAAATATAATTAAAAGTATCAAAATATTATACTAAGAATAGGGTAAAATATATAGTATAATATCGACTCATCAAATACCCCCAAACTTAGCTTTTCGCTTGTCCTCAAGCAAAACAAAAGTCAAAACAAAAATAAAAACTAACAAACTACGAACTTAAGCAAAACTTAACTAAGACACAAATTTTCACCTCCAAGTTGCAATCACAGAAAACATTAAAAGTTAGAACATCTTTCCAAAAGTTCCAACCAATCCCACCACAAAGTCTAAGCCATTTAGAATCAATTAGAAAAGAGTTCATGAACTTCCTTTGGTGTAAGGTGAACCAACAAAGTTAAGGAGACTTGACAAAAACCCTTACCACTCGTCTTCTTTATTCATACTCCACACATACTAACTTCACACACACACACATATATATATATATATATTTTTTTTCTTTTATTTTTTCAATTTTTTTCTCTTTGTTTCAATTTTTTTTTCAGTAATAGTAGTGGTTGTGCAATGTTAGTTCCATTAAGCTTTAAATCCAACCCATGTAGCGAGTTTTAGGTCAATGACTACCAAACCACTAAGGCTTTAGGGCACTAGGTGTAAAGCACCCCTAAGGACTTATTAACTCGAGCTGAAAAGGCTACGAAACCAACTAACCACCCTGCCCCATGCCAAGACTCTACCGTTTGACGCGAGAATCACTGTTGATTATGTAGAACTGGCCCGGTTATTAAGCAAAGTCTTGGGTGGAACAATTATTACTTTATAACAATAACTAACTTTACTTTAAACAAAAAAATAAAAATAAAATAAACTTAGACTAAAAGTAAATGTTTCAATCTCACTCCCCACAAACCATGTTGATGTGAATGTGCAAAATTTTAAAGTATAACTCATGAATTAGTGTCTAAGCAACGACAAATAGAAAAGACTCTAATGTGGGATTAACCTTCACCAAGTCCATTTGTTCCAACGTTTAAAATAAACTATGGATTTTAACTCAAAAATGAAAAATTTTAACTGACACAAATATTAAAAATCTAAAATTTTACTTTCCCACCCCCAAACTTAAATCACACATTGTCTTGAAGGTGTGGAAAAATAAAGAAAATAAAACAAAACAAAAATAATAAGTCCTAAAGTAAAAACATAAAACAACTAACAAAGATAAAGAAAATAAACTAGGAAAGGAAAATAGAACACAATAAAAGAAATAAAATAACAAATAAAACAGAAAACAAGAGAAAAGAAAAGGAAACTGACACACCTGAGATTCGAACACGAGACTTGGAAGAGAAATCAGGAAGCATCGTAAAAATTTGAAAAAGTATGAGAGGCACTGAGCTTTACACAACACGCACGGAACCACATGTGTGAATAAACTAAGATGCTTCATTTGTACATTTAGAAGCCCATGCTCCTTCGTCTCCCATTTCTTCCGTTGATCTCTTATCCCCTCTTCTCTCTAGCCTCGAGCTTAGAGCCATGAGAGCTCTCTTCCTCTCTCTTTATTTCTCTCTATAATCTTCAGCCTCATATGTCATCCCTCATCTCTAATCTTCTTGGCCTGCAACCCAAAACCAAAACAACCCACACCCCAATTTCTGCAAATCTCGGCCTCTCGCTTCGTCGAACATGTCTTGAAACAGAGAGAAAGTACTCTCTGTACCTGCGGTTCTGAAATCCAAAACCCAGCTCGGCCATCACCGATGCAAGCCTACAATATGGTCCGCACTGCTTTTGAGTAGAAATATGCTCAGAGATCAGAGAGTCAAGTAGCCCATAAACAGATCTAAATCGATACAAATGCACAAAGGTAAGCAACCCCTTTGCTTAGACATCTCCGTTTCTAGTTTTCTTTTTTATTAGAAAATAGATGAAACCCTCATGCATGTGTGCTTTTAGTGCAGGTTCAACAATCAGCGGAGATGGTCAAGAACACGAATAGAGCGACTGCAGAATTGCAAATCTGCCTGATACAAGCGGAAAATTTGAGGCTCGATATCTGCAAGAAAAGGTATAAGGCCTCCTTCCCCAAATTCAAGCTCGATCTTGTGCATACCATATCTCGAGTTATATCAATATATTCTCGAGCCAAGCATGTGCATAACTAAATCAGTATTCTGCCTTGATGTGTTGTGTCCTCTGTGCTACTTAGATCCCCGAAAAGTAGAATGCGTGTATTAGGAATTTGATGAATGGATCTAAGTGGCACATAAGCTTCTCAGTAGCCCCCTTTGTGAGTATTTCTGAACTATGTCTGTTTTTTTTCTTCGCATCGGCACTGCCTAATCCCATTAATGTAGAGGAATGGATGATGAATGTGCTGGGGGTGAATAAATATTAATTGCACGCCTGTAGTTAGGATTAGGCCAAATCAGTTTCGAATGCAATCTGCAATAAAAAACCTAATTAGATCAGTAAAGTAAAATAACAAGAATAAAAAATTGCATTTTTTTTCAATTTTTTTGATTTTTTTTAAATAGGAATGAAAAGAGGAAAATAAAATAAACGAAAATAAAAAGAGCTTTAGTTAACGTCTATAGCTAGACATAGAGGAACTGATGATCACGTTACTTGTCCTTTTAGAATTAACCACTATTTTGTAGCATCATACGGCAATAGTGGGTACGGAATGAGTTGATGTTTATCAGTGGTTGAATTCTTCATAATTGCCCTTATATGTGAATGAATCTTTGTGATCAAATAGGGTCCCCTCTATTGATGCTTGTGTTTCCCTTCAACTGACTTAATTCTTGTATTTAACACCCATAATTTCTGCACTTGCTGAAGTTCTCTATGAGGTAACTGGCGGCCACAAAATGTTTCGTGCTTTCTTTCATAGAATTTACCCTGCTTGTAAATTTGGCTCTGACATTCTTGAAATTTGATGGGAACTACTATTCGCTTGTTTATTTTAGCAACCAAATTTTTTTGATCAATAGTCTGCCTTGTTTCCAAAGTTGTAATGACCATAAGCTGACCTTGTGATGTACCCAGTGCTGATTTTGTATGAATAGCTTCTAACACATGAATTTTTGTGCATTCGTACAGCCTTTGTGAGAAGGATTCTGGCGGCACATGAACCTGGGTTGCCATAGATTCTGGTGGGAGTATAGGATCAGAATGTGTTGCTTTCTCCCTTGGACGTGAATGGCTGGAAGATTACTCCTCAACTTTTTCAATCTCTTCTCGATCATCATAGTTATTCCCACAGTTTAATGCTTGAATTTGAAATCCTTGATTGGTTCTTTCAATGTACAATTCAGATGATTCCAACAATATAGAGATTTTGCTTTCTACTGAAAGCTCTTGTGGTACATCAAGCTGCTAAAAGAACTGTTGATTACATGCCCACATAAAATAAAGATGCTTCTTTAAACATGGAGTGTAGAATTCTGAATAGGGATTGTTCCAATGCCTTTTTGAGTTGTTTCTCATATTGATGTGCTTTTGAACAAACTGTAGGTTTAAATCGATAAAACCCCTTTTCTGCTAAAGAAACCCATAAGGGCAATCCTCCTTCTGGTAGCTTCATTGAATTGCTCTTAAAATTAATCAAACAATAACTTACAAAAATAAAAAGAAAATCAACAACTAAATGAAAAGATATTTACAAAAATAATTTACTAAGAATATGGTAAACACAAATTATTTGAAACAATCCCCGGCAGCGGCGCCAATTTCTTGATAGGTATTTTTACCACCTGCAAGAGTAGGGATAAAAACACTTAAAAATATTTGCAAGAGTATAAGGTTATCGTAGTATAGCAACTCAAGTAAGGTCATTTTCCAAAGGGATTGAATGAATAATTTGTATTTAAACTAATTCTTAATTAACTATTTTAAAACAAGATTTGGAAAATGGTGATTTTGGAATTTCAAATAACAAAAACGAATTTAATAAAAGCAACTAAATAAATTGACAAAGATAAACTAAAGGAAATAGTTTTGAAAATAAAGTTAAAAGTCTAGGGTTCTGTTGCCCCCTTAACAATCTTATGTAATTTTACCAATTACTTATGAATTACACATGCAACTTTGAAAGTTAGGTTTTCCTAATTTATATTCTACTTGGAACCTCCATCATAGAACGTATATCTAACATGCAACTCGTTCGGACGTTCGGATCAAATCTGAACATGAGAGACTCATTATGCTTCATGAAAACCTTTTGAAAAACCATGCAACCCTTAAGACGTGGTGTTCATCTTACATGAAATTACAATTATCAATCACAAGAAGCTAGCTTCAATTTCAGGGAACCTTCCGACCAAAATTGCATCCAATTACTTATCTAAAAATCCTAATGGTAGCTAAGCATTAAGACAATTCGACAGTTTAAAATCGTGATTAATAATTCAAAGTATGCATGCAATTAATCATAAGCAATTAAATAAAATTACATATTCATGCTAAGGCTCAAGGCTTCGCCCTAGCAAGCGGAAATTAGCTACGAACAACCATAAAAAAAATATTATTAAAAATAATGATAGAAAACACCTTGAAAATAAACTTCAAAGGCTCTTTAAATTAGTGCGTGCGTTCTCTCCTCCAATGTTGCGTGGAGAACCCTAATGGTTAAAAATCCTTATTTATACTATTACAAAATAAAACCCTACCTAGAAAAGGTCTTAGAATAAAACTGGGAAACCAAATAAATTAAAATAAATTAAGAAACATAATCCTAAATTGACTAGTAAAATTCGCCCAAAATCTGTACATTTCGTTAGGCTGCCTATGTACCCTAGATGGGGATCAAGCCATTCGTAGTTCACAATTCCACATTTCAAATTAAAACCAAATATATGCATTTAATTCCACATATACCACAATTGTACTAATATTCAAACCACATGAGTTTAATCTCAAGAACATAATTAAAATAACTAAATTCGCATAAAAAAAACATAATGTTTGCTCCCTGGCCGTGCACCGCTGCACCTGCTGCTGTGGGTGGTGGTCGGTCGCCCTGACTCGCCGAAAAATTCAACTATTTCTAAAAATTTCTAAAAATTACCGGAAAATTCAACTATTTCAAAAAATTTCCAAAAATTCAACTTTATACATGTGACCAAGTCCAATTTGGCCTGGAAATACCTCAAATCGACAATGAACCGCAAGAAACCCTTGAATTTGGGTGTATTCAATTCGATGTCAAAGTAACTCCAACACCCCTAAACTTGTTTGGGCTTTGTTCCACACCTCAAGATGAGTCTAATGGTGGTATCAATTTGATGGAATTGTTTCAAAATTGGGGGAATCGAAGACACGGGTTCTTCATGCCGTGAGTACGGGTATCCCAATTTCAACCTCCATTTCTTCCTATTTTGGGGTAGAATGAAATGATGGAACGATGGGGAAGGTTTTATAGGTTTTTAGGAGAAGCAACTCACCGGAAAAATCCACGAAAACCCATCGGAATTGCTTGAGAAAGCCGAGTTGGGTCATGGGTTGAAGGGCACCTGTTTTCCCTTCCTCATTTTCTACCATCCTTTCTCTCCTTTCTCTTTTTTCCTCCCCCCTTGATTGGCCCTTGTCTCTCCCTTTCTCTCATTCCCTTTGCATCACAGCCACACATGTGGCTTATTAGATCTTGGCTCCAACAAATCTAGAGCCTTCCAGGTATTAATTAAAGACCATTTTATCCCTAATTTCAATCGTTAATAACTTCTACGTTACAACTCCGTTTCACGAACGGTTTGTGCCTACGTGTTCGTGAGATCGAGCTCTATTCAAAAATATAAATTGTGATCTCAAAAAGTTTACAACTTTTAAATAATAAATTTCCAAACTTTAAACTTCATAGATTATAAAAATTTCCCAATTCTATTTTCATAACCATAAATTGATTTATTTTTTCGATGTTCTCCACATATTCGTAATTATGAATATATAATTCATATATTTAAATTTTTAGGGTATTACAATGCATGTACTCAATTGTATATGGATTATATCATCATTTACATGAATCAAGGAACTTCTAGTCCTTATTCAATAGTCTGTGGATTGAGGCTTTTATGGCGATCATTTTAATTTAATTAAGGAACTGCTGCTCTCTCAGTTAATTCAAAAACTTCAGGTTTTGATTTGGATCAAGGAACTTCGGGTCTGATCTTTTAATGATGATGATAAAGGAACTTAAGGTCTGATCCTTTTACATGATAGAACTTTAGGTTCAATCATTTTATATGATGAGGATCTAGAAACTTCAGGTGCAGTATGTACTCATCGTAACAAAAAAAAAAATACAATAAATAAATTAAAGCAATAGGCTGTAATTCCAGCTATGGTAAATAAATTGCTTTTAAGTAAATAAAACTTATGACAAGGGCTTTGATTCAACACCATTCACATAAATATCAAAGCTTTAAAGTGTAATAATTCTACCTACTATAAATAAATAGAACTTGTGATAGGGCTTTAAACCAACACCATGCACATAAATAGCCAAAATAGAAAATGCAATGATTAAGTCCCCATCTTTTGCTTTTTTTTTTCTTGGTCTGCCACTTTCTTTTGTTTCATTCCTTTTATTTTATTTTTTATTTTCAAAACTATAAGTCTTTTTAGTTACTCAGGAATTAATAATAACAATAAGTTCCAATTGGTGTTCCTCCTCCGTGAGTTTCGAAAAAGTCGAAATGGTTTCCATAAGGTTTGGAGTCAAGAGTGTTTGCAACTTATGAGAGGATCAAACCGTTAGATTTAGCTCATATTTTAGTATGATATGGATAAGAGGAAACCAAAAAACTTTTGTAAAGAAACAATTTCGATCTGAACGACCGAAACCGAGTTTTGACACTCATAATGTGGCTGCTCAGTTTTCTGCGGAAATTGGAAACTAATTTGGTATTTCAGACATCTGCAACGATCACACCGTTGGATTTTTCTGAAAATTCGGGATGTTATAGATATTGGATGGATGAACAACTTTAAAGAAGAAAGTATTTCAATCCGAGGTCTGCAAGTTGGAGTTTCGAGGCTGTTTATATGGCTGTCAGATTCTCTACGAAATTTGAGTTTGTACTCTTTTGCTTCTGCAAAGGATGATATACAGTAATACAACAATATATATATAGTTGCTTCAAGAAAATCAGTAGTACAGAGATTTTAAAATGAAATGAAAATATTTTCTTATTTGAGAGATTCCAGTTGACGGAGGTGAGAAGTGCTTATCTGGATTTGTGGTGTTGTGCTTTCCATTTACACGAGAGATTCTCGTGCTGATAACGTGTTGTGAAATCGACCGTGTGTGCAGTGGAATAAATAAGTAAGACACAAAATTTACGAGGTTCCTCTACAGTCAGTGTGATTGGAGTACATTCTCGGGGTAACAGTGGTGCTTTCATTTATAATTTGAAATAATAAGAGTACAAAGATAATTCTCTCTTTATTCTCTCCTCCTCCTTCCTCTCTCTCTCTCTCTCTCTCTCTCTCTCTCTCTCTCTCTCTTCCGTGAGCCTTATGGCTTCTATCTTCTGTTTTGTTATCTCTTTCTTTCATACGCTCCTTTGTTTTATAGGTAAAGTAGGAGTACAAAAAGCAAGCAGTGGCAGCTCCTAGTGGAAGGACATGATGACAGCCTTATTTCCACTTGCTTATTTAGTGGACAACTATATTCCTTTGTTGTTCCTTGACTGAATGGACATCTACTATTTACAACATAATCACATTTCTAAACAATCTTAACTGGAACAAAATACATGTTATAAGAGTAATTTTCTCCCTAATTTCTTGCATGCATACAATAAATCCACATCGCTAGTCAATAACTAGTTTTTATGTTAGTACTTTTCTTTCTGCATATAAAAGTGTCAAGTTTAAATCTTATATCATTTAATAAATAAAATAAAAGATATAAAAGTTGTATGGGTATGGGTATTATGTTTTAATAATGTTGTTCTTCTCCACAAACCTAACGGAATAACATACTACACTGTCAAGTGTGGACTAGAATCACAAGAATTATAGTGGCTCGGCGAGAAAAGCCCACGTCCACTTAAAAATTATTAATTGAAGTCTTATCCATAGAGCCAAAAGAATGAGCTACATGGAAGAGGATCCTCTCCGGGTCTATTTTGTGAGGATCCTTAGCCGTTCATCATATATTGTAGGCTATTTTTTTTTCAGGTACTATTTGTGTTTTATTTTAAATAAAAAAAGTCAAATGATTTCTGACCGCACGATGCATGATGAATGGTTAAGATATAAGGATCCGAGGATCTACACAATTTGGATCTGGATGGGATCCAAATCCAAGCTACAAACACTATATACAGAGTACAATTTTCTTTTTGATAAACCGCAAAGTCAAGTTTGCTCCAACATTGCTATTATGGGAAATGTCTATGAGGTGATTTATATTTTTTTAAATACAATATGTCAAGGGGCATGAAACCAAACTACCATTAAAGAAGTCATGAAAAACAAGGCAAAATAACTTGAATTTAATAATCAAAAGAAAAACTTATAAAAAAGAATTTGAGAAAGGTTGTGAATAAGTAACTGCAACACAATGAGGGCATTATCTCACCAATGAACAACATAGTGATCAACATTATAATTGGCCAGACAATTAACAACTTGATTACCGTATAAAATACGAGTACAATCACCAATAACATTAATTAATGAGTAATGCTATTCATACCATGTTCTTATTCTACATTTCTATACCACCTTAAGTGCCATCTGATGTAGACAACCACATCATTTGAAAAGTTTGCAAAACCCAAAGAAAGGAAGGAGAAAGACTCCTCGTATACCATAATCATCATTTAATTAACTAGTTTTTCTTAATTATTAGTTTATTAAATAATGAACTAAATCAAAAAATTTGATTAATTCAAATGATGTGGCTGTCCACATCAAATGCCACCTAAGGTGGTATGAAAATGTGGTACAAAAATATGGTATGAATATCATTACTCTTAATAAATCTGTGCAATTACTGTGACAACTAGTCATATTAACAATAAACACAAACATGTACATCAATAAATAGAGAATTTCAGAGTTTTGAACGTGCCTCACGCATTGAGAACCAAAAACCCAGAAATAACCTGTTCGTGCTTTTCTCTCTGTGAAAGTGGCGGAGTCAGTAGAGCTTGGTAGGCAGGTGAATCGGAAGTCTTCAGGAATGGGTGGAGAATTATTTTTTTCACCGATTGAATTTGGAGTTAATGGTGCTGATTCTTCCCGATCTGGTAAGAGAATTCGTGGGATTGATGGACCGAATTTGGATGTCGAACGTTACATGGCTGATCTGCACTCCTAAGGCTGTATGGGTTAGGATACTGGGTGTTCCAATTGAGTATTTTAATGTTTGGGCAATAAGGAAGATATGTAGTGTGCTGAGAAAACTGTTGAAGATTGATGTGAACACTAACTCTCAATATAGGGGTAAATTTGCTAGAATTTGTGTTGAGATTGATGTGACTAAGCCTCTTGAAGCATTTATTCAAATTAATGACGGAAGGTACAATTTGGAGTACGAATGTATGCCAGAAATTTGTTTCAGATATGGTCACTATGGGCATAAGAGGGAGAGCTGTCCTTGGAGCGTTGATCTTAGGGTGGAAAATGTTGATGGTGGTGAAAATGAGAGTAATATTATGAATATGGATGAGCCTATAGTAAAGTCTGCTCAAAGTAGCAATGATGTTTCTGCTATTTATGGTACATGGGTGCAAGTTAAGCCTATAGGTAGATCACGAAAAATAAATAATGGACAAGGAGGTGTGGATGTTCCTTTTAATGGGCAGAGGTTAAGGTTCAATGCGCTTAATGGGGAAAATAAAAGTTTGAACGAGGGTAATGTGGGAAGTGGCACAAATGGTGAGAAGGGTAAAGGTTCTATTGAGAGGAAAATTTTGGTGGCTAGGAAGAAGAAGGAAACTGGTGATCGGGATGCACTTGCTGATATCTCTAACTTTGGTGGAAAGGCAAATGCTTCTTCCCGAATGAGCACTGATAATTTGGGGTAGCTAAGACAACCATTGGTGAGAAGGTCAAGTTCTAGTTCGGTTAGTAATGTTGAGGCTTAGCCGTTCAAATTTAATTTTAAAGCCTTCAAGACTGATATGTACTATGGTTCAAATATGTTAAAGGGAACGTGTATTTTTGGTCACCAACCATCTAATGCAAGTGGCATTAGTGTTGAGTTAGCTGCGTGTGATTTGTATCCAGGTGAAGAGGTTCAACCGAGGATTCTTGTTCAGCTAAGTCTGATGAGATGTGTGCCTCTTATGTGGAGGCAACCCTTTTGGGTTGCTAGGCTTTATGCCTTGGTTTTATCTATCTCCTCTATCTTTATGATGAATATTGTAGTATGGAACTCTATAGGTGCAAAGTTTAAAGATAATGTTGCAGATTTAATTAATATTCACTAAATGGAAATTTTGGTTATTTATGAGCTCATGATTAGTGGTCAGAAAGCTATTTCAGTAGTGAAATCTCTTAGTTTTCCGTGCTTTGAGATTGTGGATCCTATTGGCTTCTCTAGTGGTTTGTGGATGTTGTGGAAAGATTCTATATTAAAGATGGACGTTATTGGTACCACTGACCAAGCTATTTCTGTTATTGTGAGAGGTGTTGGTTAGAACCATTGAATTTTCATTGTCGTCTATGCTAGCCCTTGTGTTACTAAAAGAGAGAGATTGTGGGATTATTTGGATTTTGTAGCCGTTTGTCATCAATTGCCTTGGTTAATTATTGGGGATTTCAATGACATGTTGTGTGTGGAAGATAAACTTGGTGGTGCTCCATTATGCAGATTAAAAGGCTTCTAATCTTGGGTGGATAGGAATTATATGATTGATTTGGGTTTTATTGGTCCTAAATTTACTTGGAGTAATAAAAAAGTTTTAGAAATAATTGTTTGAGGGATTTGTAATATGAGTTGGATGAGCTTTTTCTCTGAATCTTATGTTCACCATCTTCCGCAAACCAAGTCAGATGACTGCCCAGTTAAGATATGCTTAAATTCTCATCATTCATTTTCTCCTAAGCATCGTCCTTTTCGTTTTGAAGCTATGTGGTTGAGGCATGAAAATTTCAAGGAGTTTGTTGCTGGTTATTGGAGTAATGGTGGTGGTTCGGCTGTTGATAAAACTTGTGCCCTTATTGAACCGCTTAAGAAGTGGAATATTCAAGTCTTTGGTCATCTCAAACAAAGAAAGCGCATACTTCTAGCAAGAATTGATGAGATTCAAAAAGCTTTGTGTTGTGGGCCTAATAAATTTCTTTCTATGTTAGGGATGAGTTGATTTTTAAATATAATGAAGTTCTGAATGAGTAGGCTATATTTTGACATCAAAAGTCTTGGTTGAGGTGGTTTCAAGAAGGTGATCATAATACAAACTTTTTTCATCTCACTACTACTGTAAGGAGTAGAAGAAATAAAATTGAGGGGCTCATTAACAATCAAGGGGCTCGGATATCAGAGCCTTCTGATATGAAAAAGTTAGCAGTGGAGTACTTTCAAATTATTATTTTTGCATTGGCAAAAGTCTAATTAAATGGAATCTCTTCCTAATCTTTTTTTTCCTGATATACATGATACTGATCGTGAAGCTCTTACCAAAAATATTTATATGGTTGAAGTCAAGGAAAGCCTCTTTAATATTGGAGACCTTAAAGCTTTAGGTATTGATGGTTTTCCTTCTTGCTTTTATCAAAATCAGTGGAATATATGTGCTAATGATATCTTTGAAATGGTATGGAATGCTTTTCACTAAAGGAGATTGCCTATGGGGTTAAACAGTACACTGATAACATTGGTCCCTAAAATTGATAATCCTGAAAAGATGCTGAATTTTAGGCCAATTAGTCTTTGTTGCACTCTTTATAAAGTGATCTCTAAAATCATTGTTACTAGAATCAGACCTCTCTTGTCTTATTTGATTAGTCCTAATCAGGCTAGTTTTGTTCCTAGGAGAATTTTTTTTTGACAATATCTTCATTGCTCAAGAAATTCTTCACAAGTCAAGAATGTCAAAAGGCCAAAAAGGATTTTTAACCTGGAAAATTGATATCTCTAAGGTGTATGGCAGACTTAATTGGAAGTTTATTAAGTATGTGCTAAGTGAGGTTGGGTTGCCTTCGAATTTGGTTCAACTTATGATTGAATGTGTATCCACCGTTAGGTACCAAATTTGTTTCAATGGTGAGTTTTACTCCTCAAAATTGTATTCGGCAATGGGATCTTTTGTCCCCTTATTTGTTTGTTCTATGTATTGAGAAACTTTCTCATTTAATTTTTGCAACTGTGAACAGAGGAAGGTGGAAACTTGCTAAGGCATCTAAATCTGGACCTGGGGTTTCTCATCTCTTTTTCGCTGATGAATTAAATTTTTTTTTTTGAAGCTACTCCAAAGCAAGCAAGATTAATGAAGATGTGCCTTGAAATTTTTTGCAAAGCTTCTGGTCAAGCTGTTAACTTTGAAAATTATGTTCTCTGTTATTCGAAACATGTCCAGGGCTATTGTTAATAGTATTAGTACAATTTGTGGTTCTTCTGTCTCTGAGAGTCTTGGGAATTATTTAGTAATGCCTCTAATTCAGACTAAAGTTTCAAAGGCTACTAATTTGGACGTTATTGACAAAGTTTAGAAGAGGTTGGCAACTTGGAAGAGCAAGGTATTGTCCATCACTGGAAGAATTACCTTAATTCAAGCTGTTACCTTATCCATACCAGTATATGCCATGCATACAACTAAGCTTTTTGCTAATGTGTGTGAAGAGTTTCATTACAAAACTTGAGAAGTGATCGGATTCGACAAACTTCTGAATTATATTCATTCACAGACTTAAAGTCTTGGAAGCTCAAATGCTGCCAGTCATGTCTTGCTTCAGGCAAAAATATGTCCTTTTGATGATCATGACAATCAGCCAAAGCGACCCATAGTGCACGTGGATCCTCCTTAGTATGATACTTAGTTTGCAAGGCATTATGGATATGTCTTCGGATGAAGATCATAACAGTGGCTTTTTCAGCTTCGCCAACAGGGTTGTCTGTCTCTTCTTTAATAGTGAGACGCAAGTTCTTTGCAATGAGGTAGAACTTCACATCTTGGACCCACTTGAGGTAATTCATTCCAGAGACCTCCAAAGCAGTGAAGTCGAGTTTGTTCAAATTTGACATGTTCCTATCACAAAATAGATGGATAGTATGTGGTTAATATAATGGAGAAAAAATCAATCCATTCATATAGGAGTAGAACATACAGGTTCTAATAGACATGTATTGGTTTAATTTTGCATGAAAAAACTTCGGGTTTTCATGGGTGATGTTTTTAAATGAAAACTTCAGGTTTCAAACAAGGCATGTTTTTAAGAAACTTCAGGTTTCAAAATAATTATGAACTTCAGGTTCATATATTCCTGCAGGCAAACACAAATATGTACACCAAAATATGCAACAAAAATATGCAAATAGAACTTCAGGTTTACGATTGTAATTAAATTAATTATTTGGACTTCAAGCCAAATTTAAAGTGTGGGTGAAAAAATATAAAACCCAAATTGTTTAAAAATATTAAACAATCGAAACTCGAGCCCCAAAAATATAGGCCAAAGCACACGGGTGGGCTGAGCAAATTTTGGTCCGTGTAGCCAAGGCCCAAAAATTAGGCTGGGGTTTCTTGGATGCAGGCTTCAGGCCCATGGGGAGGAAAGGGACAAAACGTGCCAAAATAGACGAACCCTAAAAAAATCCGTGCGGTCTGTTGTAGGTGAGCCCAAGAATTTGGTTTTTTTTTTCTTTCCACGGGCTGATCAGTCCTTAATATGAATAGTGGGCTGCAGGCCTGATATAGTAGGCCGACTGTACAAAAACAGCCAAGCCTAAAAAAAAGGGTGGCCCAAACGGGGGCCGGATCACGTGTGACGCGATACGGGGGAACACAGATGCGCCAGCAGAGTTGGGATTCGGTGCGACACACAACGCCGGGACACAATGGCCTTTCGGGCCGGTGTTGGGTTGAGCCATATATTGGGTTGCATTATGTGTGCCCATTCTAAAAAATCTCTTTTTTTTTCTTTTTTTTTTCTACGGGTCGAGAAAGGTCAGCCCAAAGATTTGGGGCTTAGGGTTTCAATCAAGAACACCCTAGTCGGAGTTGGGTGTAGTCACCGGGGATGAAGGCCAGTACCGCAGCTGTAGGCGACTGTAAAATTTCTCAGTGCAAGGTTAGAGGTTCAACGGCGAACAAGTTCTGGGGGATGGAAGGAGTACCTTGACATCGGGGGAAAAAAACCTAAGAAATTCAAACTGGAATTTAACCCAAATTTGATGAAATTTCTTCGAGAATTTCAATGATATCGAATCAAAATTACGATACCATGTCGGATTTGGTCAGAAAATTGCACAGCAAAACCGTGGTCTCTTTGCAGGCGATGTGGATTTTCTGGGTTTAGACGCCATGGGCATCGGGTTTCAAAGGAGCTTTGATGCTCCATGCTTGCTTGGGGTCACGGGTTCAAAGAACCCAGTTGGCAATTTTGATTGTTTTTTTTTTCAATTCAATTCATATACAATTCAATTTGATGCATATGCAATTCTATAATTTACTGCATGTACATATATTTGATGCAATTCATGGCAAATATCAAATTTACATAATTCAACAATTATGAATATAATGCATACACAATTTATGTAGAATCTAAAATTTAAAAAAGCGTAAAGTTGTGTCATGCATTATGGTGAATGTTCATGCTATCAGGGCTGTAAAAATATCGAGATAAAAAAAGTTGTTTTGAAAGAACCTGATTGTGCGATGATATGGATGAACTGGTTTGATGCAAAAAAATTCTTCAAAGGTGAGGGGGCCAGGGACAAGGAGAAGAGAGAGTGAGAGAGATGTGTTTGTAGAATTGTAGGGTAATGTGTGTGTTATTGCTCCCATATAGTATCTTTATTTATAGTAGTAAAAGGAGAGAAAATATTCCTTCATCCCCAAGGAATACAAGTTGTAATAGGAAATGATAACTAGAATCAAATCTAATCTAGGATTTACACAATCACACTTAAACTAGGAAAGTTACACTAATATATATATATATATATATATATATATAATATACTAATTGTTTGAGCGAAATTTCCCACAAGAAGAAATACCTCAACAGGTTAGTTGAATACAATCCTTATGATCGCCGAACTCCCGCAAAAGGCGTCCTTCCTTTTCTCCGTGGCTTGTTTAGGTGGGGTACTTGTAAAAGATACTCCGACGCTCAAGTTAGTTGATTGATCTTTCTGTTATCTGGTTTCTCTCAGGGTCTCATTACCTACCTTGTTCTTTGGCCCCTCTCCATATTTATAGGGTTGCCTGCTTGGAGAAAAAGTACCATCACCTCTCTTCGTTTCCCACTTCCTTAGTGGTCTCCCGTCAGATGATTGCATGCTTTGGGAAAAAGTACCACGTCCCGTCTCCCATCCCCACTTCCTCAATAGTCTTCCGTAGTGGAGGTAGTTACTCCCTTTATGGGCCTATGTAGTGGAGGCAGTTATATATATATGAATGTGTGTGTGTGTCTATATATATATTCCTCGCGGGCTTTCCTTACCGTTTACCTTGCACATGGTGATTTGTATTGCCCCATGAGTCAAAACTGGATTTTATCCTCCCACAATGCCCCTTTTTCTCCTTTTTTTACGTATGTAAAATAAGAGAAAACTAAATTTTTCGATCTCATGGGGCCTTGAAATTATACTTATATATATGGCGAACAATGACTGACACCTTGTGTGATTTTTACAAACGCCGGTACATGATTTACGAACATGGACTGACACCTTGTGTGATTTTTACGATCGAGGATTTACGAACAATTGACACCTTGTATAACGAACAAGGACTAACACCTTGTGTGATTTTTATGAATGAGAATTTACGAACAAGGATTGACACCTAGTGTGATATTTATGAACGAGGATTTACGAACAAGGACTGACAACGAACAAGGACTGACACCTCATGAATGACCACAATATGGACGACATTGATAAGACAAAGCAGGGCAGACAATTTTGTCTATACATATATCAATCCATTGATACATACATACATATATATATATATATATATATATATATATATATATATATATATAAAATACACCTTGGAGGTATCTTTAGGTCCTGTGGTCGACACATGCTGACAGAAAACTTACTTATATATATATATATATATATAGACACACACACACTCACATACACACACAACGGCACACTCACTTATATATATATACACACACACACACACACACACACACACCGACACACTTACTTTTCTCACTCTTTCTCTTTATAAATATATGTATTTTGCCTTTGTAGGCATCACATGCACTCTAACACTTGCTTTTCCCTCTCTTATACATCTATGTACATTCCTGCAGGCATCATATCCTTGACTAGCATATATAGGCGCATTCTTATACGCAACATAGGCATACCTTTGAGTACCAACATGCAAATCTCTGCATGTACTTTTCATATATTTGCATGCATCTCTACACATACATGTGTATATATTTATATGTCCTTACCTTGAGTTTGTCCGTCCCCATTTTCCTTCACTTCATTTGTTCAACCTCTTCACCAAACTTGTGATTTTTCATTTCAGAGTGGCCTCTTAGCTTACAGGTGATTCTCCATTTCAAACCCCTATGGTGGGAATATTTGCAACATTCCTTTTTTGTCTTCTTTAACTAATTTCGGCCGGCAAATCTCTTACCTATTTCTCATGTTGAGATGTACGCCTTTGTCTTAATATGGTGGTTCTCCGCCATACTTTGAAATCGTCAAGGCTCGTGACCAATGTCATGTTCCAGATGACGTGCACCTCAACCCACTTCTTGCTGGATCCGACATGTATTTGGGTTTCGGTATTTCAGCTAGGTCTATAGTTTTGTCTCCGGGCCACTTAGGGGCCATGAATTTCCCGCTCCACCCTATGATTCATCTCATTTTATTCTTCACAAATACTCACCCTATGCAACTAAACCCGAACTCTTACTTAGTTATGCCGACTATCTTGGCATTGGGTCTGAAGCTAGGCGTGTCCTTAGGTTTTAGAGATTTCCTCTATCTCTTCGACTTGACTACCATTAAGGGTGAAACTAACTTCTTTAATTTTAAACCTAGATATCGCAAGAAATTCTTGTCATTGGATCCCTCGAGAGCCAAAGATTGGAAAAATCACCCTTTTCTGATTTCAGGGAATTTGAAGGCTCCCGAGCTGTCCTAACTATCCATCCCTTCCACTTTTGGTCCTAAACCTGGTATATAAATTTACCTTTGTTATAATTTTTCCATGAATATGCAAACATAACTTACCATGAGTTTTTTTCGCAGCTTTATTAGATGGTCTCGAACAGATAATCTCCAAGGACCGAAAATGTTGGCTAAAGAGGTTTGTGACAAGGAAGATATGGAGCTTTAGCGAAGTTTCTGACACCCTTACCCAAATCACTTCTCCCTGTAACTTCATCATTTTCTTCCCGTATTGTTTAGTTGACCGGTCGTTGCCCCCGGAACCCATGCTTAAATCTATCTTTGCTTTTGACCTTGAGCTTTAATTCAACGTAAAGACTCACATAATCGTGACTTACTCTAGATTAGTCGTCTCAGAGGAAGAAGACGAAAGAAAAGAAGATGAGGAGATAGGGCGAACGGACATGGACTCCGACCCGAATTATTCTCCTACCATGGCTTCATCATCTGACCTTCCACCACCCTTTGCATCGCCTTATCATGATCTTCCAGTGTCCAGGATTGCAAGCAGGCCAGATAAACATTCTCTAACGGATAGGCCTAAAAAGTCCAGGCACGGTTCGCCAACTATCTTTGGTATAACTACTGGACCCATGCAATAGTAGTCAACTCTTCTCGACTCAGCTAGTGGTGATAATTCCAATAGTTCTTCTCAAGCTTGGAAACCTGACTTCACAAAAAGAGACGAGAGTTTCGTCACTATTGGCGACAATTTATGGGATAATGCAAGCATCGCTACTGCTGTGGCGAGAGGCTTGACTCATCCGAATGATGCCGACCGCTTTGAGGCAATGCTTGATGACAATCTCGACTCTTATGAATCCTATTATCTTGTGAACGTATTCTCTCATTATTTGCATATCTCATCATTTATGTGAGCCTTATCTTTTCCGTTGTTTTCAGATGGCTCTACTCCAAAAGGAAAAATTGGATAGACTACTTGCCAGGTTGGAGTCTTTTAGCCTTAATCAGCAGCAGGTTAGAGAATGCTAAGCTAAACTTCACGAAAATGAGGATGAGATCTCATATGTGAAGGGAGCTCATGATGTTGCGACGTCTAAAGTACGTCGTACAAAGGAAGAGTTGGCTGAAGTCAAGCCAGTGAGGGCCACCAAGCGTGAGATGAATATGCGGCATATATGCAAGGATATGGCCTCTAGCTTCAGATTTGGTTGGGTGCAAAGCCAACAACGTCTGGAACATCGATTTGTAGCTGATCCTGATGAGTATGATCACTACATGAGGATTGAGCCTGGTGGATATGAGTGATACGAAGGGATGGATCTGAAGGATCAGAGACCCCCAGATGAACCTGCTCATTCTGATCCTATCCCAGGCAGCAGGTTCGTAACTAATTTCGGGCCCATTTCTAGTTTAGGCTTTGGGGGCTTCTAGTCTGGCCCTCGTTTTGGTGCTCAGTAGCTGATGAGTTGTCCTTGTGGGCTAAAACCCATTTGTGTTTGTACTTGCATCTCTGTATTTTTACTTATTATATCTGTTTGTATCTTAGTGTGTTTTTCGTTCGCAAGTTGGGCCCTTGCCCTTCTCTTGCTGAACTTTTTCCAGTCGTTCCTTTCGACTTTTAATTAAATGAAAGCAATGTCATTTATCCTTAAATTTGAATTTTTGAGCGAAAGATTAACCTACCCCGATAAGATACGATCATCCTAGATTTTGAATTCTTGTTTCTAACTACCTCAACATGTCTTTGTATAAAGAGGTGTTTGAGAGCAAGCAAGTAGTACCTGGGTCTTATGGCTAATAATCGAAGAGTGAAACTCAACTTCCGACTTTGCACCGATTTCCTCAAAAAGGAAAGCTCTCAGAAGCGTTTCAAAGGCTCTTGGAACGTTATTGAGCTATGCTTCAGTTCCCCTTCTCGTTCACCAAGAAGGACTTCCCACTCTTCTGAAGTTCCTAACACTTTTCGTGAATCCACGTATCGGTCTCGAGGTGGAAAACAGGCTCTAGATTCCATTGTAAGTGGAAAGATCTCTCTGATGATGAATTATGCTCCTAACTTTCATTCTCCCGACCCTTATGCAAGGAATGAAGTGGATCCTTCTCGCGTACCTTCCCTACGCCATTCACGTTGCCCCCAGTGCCTTGATTACTCCCTGTTATTGGACAAGCGTGAAACTCTAAAGGGATACTTGCAGCACACCGAACATTAGGTGGATCATCTTAAAGGGGAATTGATGGCTGCAGATCGTGCTGTGTCCGGCGCTTATTCAAATGGCATACATGATGGTTTTAAACAAGGTATTCACTATTTCAGATCCAAGGTTAATGAGACCTTTCCTTCCATAAACTGGGATAGTCTTCCCACCCCGTTAGACTAAATGACATCTCGCTTGTAATAAGTTGGGCTTTTAGGTCTAACCAGGATATCTAGTAGTGATGTTGTCTTTGTTCTCTCCTTCTACCAGTAGGTTCATTTCACTTTTCATTCTTATCCTTTATCACACTATGTATCCAAGAGGTTTCCCTCTTTTAAATAAAAGATATTTCTTCTTACGGGCGGGAAAATTACGTCCCACTACTTGGACTTTTACTTTTGCACACGTAATGCTCCATTTTCTCTTTCAAACACAAGACGTGTTCGAGAAGGAAAATCGTTCTTTGCAAAGATTTATCTCTCGCCTTTTCGTTATCATTCTCAAATTGTTCAACCTTGAATTCTTCTTTTAATCAGGTCCATAGCTATTCAATCTTGGACTTTCGATCTTGGTCGGTCTTTACTCGTTTGATCTTAGGTTTTCTTTTCCCGATCTCAGATTTTCGATCTTGATTGGGTCTTTGCCCATTCAATCTTGGGCTTTCTTTTCCCACTCAATCTTAGATTTTCAATCTTAATTGGGTCTTTGCCCATTCGATCTTGGGCTTTCTTTTCCCACTTGATCTTAGAAGACCCATTCGATCTTGGGCTTTCTTTTCCCACTCGATCTTAGATTTTTTATCTTAATCGAGTCTTTGCCCATTCGATCTTGGGCTTTCTTTTCCCACTTGATCTTAGATTTTCGATCTTAATTTGATCCTTAATCCATGGTCAATCCATGGTCAATGCTCTTCAGCCTTATACTTTAATGAAATGCAACTTTATTTATCGTACAATGAGGAGATGTCAGCAGACATCTAGGGATACACCCTTTAACATGCAAGGAAGACAAGAAGGGATTTAACATTGCTGGAAATAGAAATTTAAATACGGAAAACATAAATATGAAAATCTAAATGTGATATTTTCTCAGATGAATTGCGTTCTAAGGGCGTGGCACGTAATGACCTGTTTCAACGTGCCTGAGTTTATAAGTTCCATTTCCGAATGCCTCAATCACCTCATATGGTACTTCTCACAGACGGCGCCAACTGTTGGAGTGAAACTTCCCACGAGAAGAAATACCTCCACAGATTAGTTGACTGCAATCCTTACATTCGCCGAATCCTCGTAAGAGGCATCCTCCATTTTCTCCGTAGCTTGTTTGGGTGATACTCCGACGCTCAAGTTAGTTTGATTGATCTTTCTGTTCTCTGGTTTCTCTCGGGGTCTCATTACCTACCTTATTCTTTGGCCCCTCTCCATATTTATAGGGTTGCCTGCTTGGAGAAAAAGTACCATCACCTCTCTTCCTTCCCACTTCCTTAGTGGTCTCCCGTCAGATGACTGCATGCTTCGAGAACAAGTACCATGTTCCGTCTCCCTTTCCCACTTCCTCAATAGTCTTTCGTAGTGGAGGTAGTTACTCCCTCTATGGGCCTATGTAGTGGAGGCAGTTATATATATATGAATGTGTGTGTGTGTTTTTATATATATATTCCTCGTGGGCTTTCCTTACCATTTACCTTGCACACGGTGATTTGTATTGGCCCATGAGTCGAAACCAGATTTTATCCTCCCACACTAATATACTATATATTACTCAATCAGATTTAGGGATGGATATGGATCAAGGCCATGCGTACCAAGCTTTCACAATCTGCTTGGAGCTATGCAATTCTGTAAGTAGCTATGTTGTTTCACATGAGACCCATTGCCACCCAATCTCTTTCATCGTTACAGTTGGTTACTAACTATGAGCCTGCCGTCTCGCAGTTAAGTGTGTTTGGGTGGGCAATTTATGTGCCAATAATGTTGCCACTATGCACCAAAATGGGTCCTCATAGGAAAATGAGAATCTATGTCGGTTATGGTTCGCCACCTATTATTCGCCATACTTAGAGCCCTTGACATGTGATCTCTTTATCGCTCACTTTACAGATTGTCACTTCGATGAGAGAATCTTCCTACCGTTAGTTTGAGATATGAATGTTACATTTTTGGAAAACATCGCGAATTCTCACATTGATGGGAGGAGGGACCTTGCATGAGCTTATAAGTAAGTTAGGTTATTCCTCATATTGCCAATTTGTTTTATGGTTGAACTTCAATTTTCTTCATGGTATCAAAGTAGGTTTGGCTATGTGTGAAGGCCAACAGCCAAACGTGCTCCATGTCACCCAGTTTGTGTTGTTCACATGTTTGGCGTGAAAATCCGTTACACGTGATGGAGCGTGTGAGAATATGAGGTGAAAGAATTCCACATCAGTGAAGGGAGAAACCTTACTGGGCTTATAAAAGGTTGGACTACTCCACTTATTGACAATTGGTTTTATGGTGGAACCCCAACTTGCAAAGGCTTATAAGAGATTGAGCTATTTCCCATATTGCCAATTAATTTTATGATGGAACCCAACTTTTTGAGATGATATGGGTCACACCGGTAAGGATGCATGTTGATGATATAGATTCAGCCGAAATCCCTGGCACCTAATTGTGTTGAGGGAGAGACATCCTTCATGAGGAAATAGCCAGATTTTGCTCTTAATGTCTTTCTACATTAATTTTCTAGAACCACGATGTTTTGATAGTTTTCTAGGTTATAATTAAGATGAATTTACGGTGTTATGAGTATTATAGGTTTTTTTTACTGGTACATAATTGATACTATAATAAATTGTTTTAAACAAACAACATTATTATTTGAATTGTACAAAAACTAATAGATCCCTGGATATTCTTATTTATTAGGGGATACTAGACTGGATTAAAGTGATGTACTATAAACAAATAGGAATATCAAAGATCTATTTGTTATAAACGACAAGCTTGTATGTCGATTACAACAATTGACAAACATTCTTGTTAACCTAACAATTAAACATTACTAATTACTTGGGAATGCAAATTACCTCAAATCTAGTAAATAAAGTAGAAGCCACTCCATTGTCATGGAGCTTTTTTTTTTTTTTTTTTTTTCTCTAAATTAGCTCAACTTGAATTGTCTAATTAGGCCCACATCCGCGTACATTAGATTCCCTTGTTTAAAACTGACGGTGGAAAATGTTGACACTGAGAAAAGGCAGTGATATGGGTCACAAATCACAGCCAAACATGCCACATTTTAGGCTTTAGTGCTTATCGAATGACAAGAAAGATTAAATCTTAAAACAAAATAAAATCTACAACATGCATGCATGGAGGGTCCCTATACCCTCCATGAATTGTCTCTTTTTGTTAACCCTCTGCCAACCTGCACTAGCTCTCTCTCCGAGTTGACTCGCTTTGTAGGAGTGCAACTCAGACTCGTTATATCCTCCTAATAATCTAATTCCATTGGTATTCATTTCATCTAAAACTCTAGTTATAGTACAACAAAGTCTTCCTTATAATATAATTGCCTTGTAATTGATGTCATTGATGCCGACCACTAGTAGCAGTACTAGCGTATTGGCTCAAGTCATTCATAGAAGCTAACTTTGCTAGCTCTTGTTTAAAGAAAGGCATTCCCCCACTAAATATTGCATCACCTCCTCCTACTCAAAGGAAGTCTCTGGTTAAACTGCTTTGCTCACTGTGTCCTTGTTTTGTCATGGCTGCTGCTCCAGCTGACATCATCAAGTGTTTGTTGCTCAAGAACAGTGACCCATCTCCAATTGTGGCTCCTTGAGTTGACGAAGGAGTCATAGAATTCACCAAATCATTGAAGTTAAAATCGGCGTCGTTGAATGTTGTAGCTGGGTTGTTGTTGCTGGTTGTAGATCCCATTCGAGCTGCTTTTTGCCAAGGTGCTGTGGCTGATATGGGTTTTTGTTGGTGGTGGTTCTGATTGTTATTAATGTTGTTATTATAGAAAGAGGTGGTAGTGGTGGTAATTGTTTCAGAGGAACTTCCTTTGGATTCTTCCTCCTCCTTGAGTACTCCCTGAATTAACAATGGCGATGACATAGAGAGATTGTTGGCATTTGCAAATGATGATTCTTCCACGAACTTTTTGTTGTTAATGAGCCATTGCATCTGAGATGACGACGAAGATGATCCAAACATGTCCATTGATGCCGTTTGCAGCATGACGGAAGCATTGGAGCTGAGATGAGAATTGTTGGCCGCTAGATGGTCAGAGCTAGCAAATTCCGACTGAAACATTGGTATTAAATTTGGGATTCTTTGTGGTTGATGGGCATTATTGATAATAGACCCATTCATGAAGCTTGGATTAATAGTTGAGGTTGAGCAAAATCTTGCACTTTGCTCAGCTGCCAATGCATCACAGAAGGCTCTGTGTGTTATGAAGCTATCCTTCCTGTTTAACAAAATTTGATCCACAAACTGATGAGTCTAACAGTGTATTATATGCATGTATAAAGCACATTTAAGTAGTCATAGAATTTTGGTAAATAAATTTGTGAAAATTCTATTATGCTCCTTATAGCAATGCACTGGAACAATGAATGGTTGAATATGTTGCAAAAAATTAAATGAACAAAGATTTGATAATCGAGGATCCTCTGTATGATTCCCGGTGCAGAGTAGAAAATCCTACAAATTTGATGAGTTCAGCAGTCTCGAAATATACATGATAAAATCGTACACCTGAGTAATCATACAGCATTAAATATTTAAATTCAATTAGATCCCCATAAAAGTCTCTACGTGAGAGCATTAAATGTATGTTCTTTCCCCAAATTGATCCTATAAAAGGAGGGAATTTGTAAAAAGAGGAAGTGACGGATTAAACTGGAAATAAACAGTAGATAGTAGTACCTGGAAAAGAGTGTGCCACAGTCACATCTATACTCTCTAGTCCCACAAACTTTGCCATGTGCCTTCCAATCCGATTGAACAGCGTATTTCTTTGAGCACTTCTCACACTTCCACTTCTTCTCGCCGTGCTTTCGGCTGAAGTGCTTTTTGATTCCGGTGAGGTCTCCGAGCGCTCGCGATGGCTCGTGGTGCACGCAAGTCTTTTCCGGGCACACGTACACCTTCTTCCGAATAACTTCTGTTTTTGATCTTTGTTTGAGCTTCCACGGAAGGTTGTGGCCACGTCGGTGAAGCTGCAAGTTCTGGTCTCTCTGGAAACCCTTGTTGCAAATTTCGCAAACGAACCGATTTGTGGCCATTAGAGATTTTGGGGACATAGCTATCACTTCTGCATCTGGATCTGCAATTGAATTGAAGTCCCATCAAACAAAAAAAATGAAAAAAGGAAAATAACAAAAAAGGAAGGAATATTGATTAACATATGTTGATCGAAGCTAATGAAGTGTGTGAAGCTGCAAGGTAGACATGAAAACACACTTGCCTGGCGTTCCAGGTAAACTTCTCTTCCTTTTGAATTGATTATTTATATTAGGGTTAGGGTTAGGGTTGGAATCGGGCTCTTGAGCAAACCCTGTGATGGTGGAGGGAACTAAAAGCGCATCTTCGGACATCATCTGGAAGTTGAGCTTATTAGATGTAATGGGTTGTGGTCTAAACTTGATAATTAATTCAGCAAAAGTAAGTACAGAAGAAGTACCCTACCAAAACAAATTAAGAAAAAAAGTTAAAAACTTTACTAATGCAGAAGACAATAATAAAAATCTCAGCGTCTGTATTGAATCCTTGAGAACAAATGAAGCACCTCAGATCAAAGCTTTTTTGTTTTCTGGGAAAATTCTTCACTTTGCTTGAACTTGGAAGTGAAAATGCCACACAGAAAATGAAAGCAAAAGAGAATATTTCTTCTCTCTCTTCCCCTTATCTTATACGGCTGCGCTCTCAAAGTCGGTCAGCCATAGAATCAGCTGGACCGGTAGACCCCATTCTCTTCCTTTTCTTCAATAATAATTACAAAAGTGGGAAAGTTTTAAAAGATGAAATCAAGTTTTGAATTGAAAAGGTTAAACCCTAAAGAAAAGTAAGTTGCCTTTACAGCCAGCAATTCATGAGGTAAAAATCATTACGCTATAATTGCATGAGGGCCATGAGGAGAAAGAGAGAGAGAGGGTGGTGCCGCCCGTGAGAGCTGAGTGGCAACAGAGAGAGTGGGGGACCCATAAAAGACTGTCGATGACGGTGAGAAGGGAAAGTTGATAATACAAAGACAAGAGATGACTGGTACCGCTTGACATGTCGACCAAAACCCACGAGACACTACTTCAGCCTACACACGGGTACTGCCCACACTGTTCTCTAGAAATTCTCTCTCTAGTTAAAAATCAGAGTGCAATTTATTATTTAAAATTTTTTATTTTAATTCTTGGCAAAGATGATTTTTATATTAAAATTATGAGTAAAATTAAAATCTAATTTTAGTCAATTGATACATTAATAATCTCATTTATTAATTATATTTTGATTTTTTTAAATATTTATCTTTTTTATTTCTAATTTTTAATGTATTAATTTTATTTGATTATAATTTTTATTTTCATTTCATTCATCGTAATATATTTTGTTGTGAACATTTAGATAAATTAATTTTTGTTATATAATATATTTTGATGTATCTTATCTTCTTCATTTAGGTATATTAAATTCATTATAATACATTTCGGTGCATATATTTAGGTACACACATTTCGGTACATACATTTCGATACAAACATTTAGGTACATTAATTCAATATAATACATTTCGGTACTAAAATTTTGGTGCATACATTTCGGTACACACATTTAGGTAGATTAATTTAATATTAATATATTTCGGTGCATGTATTAAGGTACATGCATTTTGGTACTAACATTTAAATATATTAGTTCAATATAATATATTTCGGTACTAACATTTAGGTACATTAATTTAGTCTTTCAAGTTTGAAGAGTGTTAAATAAAGTTAATAAATTTAAAAACTCTTTTTTGGTCAAAAAATAAATTAAAATTTGTGTATTAATAAATTTAAATATTTATTTAATGGGAGACATTAAATAAAATGCACATTATTTATTTTGAATTAAGGACACATTAGGGACTAAAATCAATATTCAATCTAACACCAGGTTTTTATTTTTAATTTTAATCTTCCTGAAGGATTAAAATTCAAAAATCCCTTTATTAATTGAAAGAAAAATAAATAAAATTGTCGAGACGGTTAATTATAAACGGATGGCTACATTTTGACTGATTTACTTAACTGAATAACATCCATCTTATTTATAGTAAAACAAATTCTAAACCAAAGAAACGCAAACCTAATTTTAATGGACTGGAGCCAATACTAAACTTAAAACTCAAACAATAGAAATAAATGAAGAAATGGGCTCCACCATAAAACCAATGACAATATAAGGAGCAGCTCAACCTATTATCAGCCTTTATAAGATTTCTCCTTTCACCAATGTAAGACTCTTTCATCTTCAAATTCTCACATGCTCTCTCATGTGTGGCGAAATTTCAAGCCAAACACGTGGACAACATGAATTGGGTGATGTGGAGCACATGCGGCAGTTGAGCTTTACACGTGGGCCAACGTGTTCTGATACTATGAAGAAATTGGGGTTCTACCATAAAACCAATTGGCAACAAGGGGAGTAACCCAACCTCTTAGAGCATCCCCAATGGGTGCTTTATCCTTCTTGAGGCTAATACATTTGTAGCTTTAGCGAAATATTTCATCCCCAATAGGCCAAAAAATGGGGTTACATCCACCACATGGACTCCCAACTTCAATCCTTGGGTAGCAAAAAATTAGGCTACATCTAGCCCCAAAAAGCATGGGATCCACACCAAATTGAGGGCCCAATCTTGGTTTTTATTTTGTTTTTTAAAGATGGTTTTTACTTCGTGTTTAATTTTCTAGATTGAAAAACTCATAAAAACAGTGATGAAATTTAAAATTGGTAGTTTGGAGACCTAAACAGAAAACATAAACAAACAACATAAATAAATTGGGGTAAATTACACCATACCCCCTCAGGTTTGAGGTCTATTACAATCCCATACAATATGTTTAAAACATTTCACTTTCATACCTCAAGTACTATTTTATTTCAATTTCATACCTCCGTTACATTTTCCATCCATTGAACCGTTAAGTGCTAATGTGGCTGCCAAATGTGTGCCACGTGGCAAAAAAAATAATTTTTTTATAAAAAAAAACCTGAATTAAAAAAAAAAGATGAAGAAGGAAGCCCCAGCGACCAGAAGAAGAAGGGACGAAGAAGAAGAAGAGGGGAAGAGGAAGAAAAAATTCCCCCCCCCCAACGAAGAAGAAAGAAAAAAAAAAAAGGCCAACGACTGGAAGAAGAAAAAGAAGAAAAAGAAGAAGAAGAAGAAGAAGAAGGAAGAAAAAAAATCCCCCTCAGCGAAGAAGAAAGAAAAAAGAAGAAGAAAGAAGCCCAGCGACTAGAAGAAGAAGGGAAGAAGAATAAGAAGAAGGAGGAGGAAGAAAAAATCCGCCCTCTACCAGCGAAGAAGAAAGAAAAAAAAGAAAGAAGCCCAGTGACCAGACTAGAAGAAGAAGAAGAAGAAAGAAAGAAAGAAAGAAAAAAGAAAAGAAAAATAAAGAAGCCGACCAAAAGAAGAAGAAGAGGGAAGAAGAAAAGAAAGAAAAAAAAAACCAACCCCCGCCCACAACCCTCCTCCTGTCGCCCCTCGGAGACCCAGCTCCCAAGTTTTTTTTTTTTTTTTTTTTTTTTTTGGTAAAAAATCAGGTTTAAAAAATTATTTTTTTGCCATATGGCACATATTTGGCAGTCACGTCAGCACTTAACGGTTCAATGGATGGAAAATGTAACGGAGGTATGAAATTGAAATAAAATAGTACTTGAGGTATGAAAGTGAAATGTTTTAAACATGTTGTATGGGGTTGTAATAGATCTCAAAACTGAGGGGGTATGGTGTAATTTACCCAATAAATTGTGATAAGATAATCCAATCCAATGGTGGTTATGAAATAAAATCTTATCTTATTTCATTGAAACATACTAACGGTTTAGATTGAGATAAGAGAACCTGCAATGGTGCATAAGTGATGAAATCGAACTTTGTCAGAATTTGAATTTTTTAGGTTGAATAGTTCATAAATAAATTTTTAAGGTAGCACGTCCAAAAATCAATTTTAAAAAAAAGTTAAGACAAAAATAAATTTATCGTATAATCAAATTATTGCATAAACTAATATATAGCCCCATATAGAGCCCGAAATGTTATAGTTCCTTATTGGGAGAGATTCTTTTTTAGAGCCCCAAAGATTCCTCGGAGCTCTAAATTAGGCTATATCCACCACTTTTTAGCCCCATATAGAGCCCCTCATTTGAGATGCTCTTATAAGCCTTTGCAAGATTTCTTCTTCTATCAATGTGAGATTCTTTTACCTTTACATTCTCAAAATAAACCTAAAAACTATTATCTTCCAACATCTTTCTCTGTGGGCTGGAGAATTGAGTCTTGTGGTAAAAGTAGTATATATTCTTACATTTACTGTATTCAGCAATATTCATGAGCCAAATCTATGTCATTTGCATCTCAATTATTTTAACAGTTGAACTCATCTATTTGCATCTTAATTATTCCAATATATATAAAATTCATCATATTTTTTTTGGCTTCTATTTGTAAGTGTAGATATCGAAATTTCGATGAAATAAATGTTCACCAACACATTAAAGTTTCTACATGCCAGGGGCATACGTATACGCAATGTGTCTCACAAATTGTACACATATATGTGACTCATCAAAATCGGATGAGTCATCAAGAAGGACACGTGTCAATACTTGGTTGAAATGAATTATTTGATTTCAATTTAATTAAATCAAATGTTAAATGATGGAGTTAAATCACGAACCGGTCCATAAATCAAGTCCTGATTTTTTTGTCAATTAATCAAACACATTCATCTGTAGACAAGGTTTGGAGATTCTATAAATTCGAGGCTCCAAGACAAAGAAAGGGTCCAAAAAATCATTCACGCCTAAATACTAAAGCATTGAAACTCTGGAGCTCTTAGATTTAGAAAACCCTCTGTGTTCTTCATCAAACATGTGAAGAACCACTAAGCACCCCTACACATGCTGGTTCCTCCATTGCCAAGAGCCAAAACCTTGCAACATCCGTTCATCCAAGATCAAGACATCGCGACCCTTGGATCAACAACACTACACACCTTACATTTCTATGATCGAATCAGATGATCAAGTTGTAAAGAGATTGTAACCTACATTTACATTAATACAAATATTCTTTGTACACGTGTTCTTATCTCATTTGTCATGGGATTTTCATGTTTACAAATTTCGCACGCCCAGTAGGACTTGAGATCTTATCCAATGAGAAGGATATATGAAGTTTCGATTTGTATATTATATGGATGATCTGATCAAACCAAGGTATTAAATATCGATGATATCGGAAATATCGGTAGTCCAGAAACACGGAAATATCGATGGAAATATCGGGATATTATCGATATCGATAAAAATAATATGGAAACCACGGAAATTGTAAGAAATAGTTGGAAATTTTTATTGAAACTTTGCAGGATGTTTATTTAGTCAATTATCTATTAGTTTATCACAAAAAATTGGAAGGAAATGCATTGCATGATGGATTGAACTGATTTAAGTTGATTATATAGCGAGCTGGCAAACATTGTGAGTGTAGAAAATATGTAGTAATTAATGAAAGAAGTTTAAACACATCATAATCATTTATATGTAATGAATTAGTACAGTCTTTTACACTTTATACATTGCATGGTAAGATACATGAGTGACTTAGTACCACATAGAGTTCCTATGAGGTTCAAAATTTTGACTATCTTCATCATCTCTATGTGTAGAGTAAGTGTATTGTGAAGAGTAGTCATCAAATGATAAATCCCCAAAAAAATTTTGCATGTAATTGTTAACATGCCACCCATATGGATCCGAGCTTGGTTGACATTGTCCATAAGCAAAATCATTTGAAGATTAAGTCTCAGATTCTTTCCATGAGTCGCTCGATTCCATCCCAACAGGAATGAGATATGAAGGATAGGGAAATGGTTGGTTATGTGTATAACCATAGTTACTACTTCCCACTCCAACAGAGTCTGAAGTTATAGACAACGAGTCATCTTGTTGACGTGACAAAGTCTCATTGCCTCTTTCTCTACGAGTATAGTCCTTCCCTATGGCACCAATTCCTAGTCCTGCCCGCCTACTGCCATGGTCCTCATCCTGTGTTGCATGCGTGAAGTTTGCCTCACTAGTGAATGGGCTTATAAATCTGGGAGGTGGTCCAACATAGTTTCCATATCCACCACTACCTCTAGCTCCACTATATCCTTCATCATTCCCACCTCTGGTGGTAGGTGAGTCTCCTGATCTTGTACTAGAGCTATCATTAGTATCAGCAGGATCTTGTGGTTGTGTAGGATTGGAATAAGGTGGAATTCCAGTGTTTCTTGGTCTTGGGCGCAAAAGTTATTCGAAAGAGTCAGCGCTGCTAGATCCCACCTCATCCTCTAATACTCTTTCTACATTTATCCCTTCATTACGTGCTTCTTCAGTAACTCTTGGAGCTGGGTTGCCTTTATCATCATCTAAAAGAATGAAGGAAAGGATAATGATTAATTTTTTTCTCAATGTAATGAAGAGGTCTAATCCATTGATAAAGTTGGTTACCCTCTGTATCATCATCTTCAGCAAAAATATCAAACACATCTAGTGGGTCACCACGGTCGACATGATCTATTTCTGCTTCCTTATCTCGAATTTGAAGCTTTATGTTGTAGTAGCAATAAACTAATTTTTCCAACCTACTATGAGCCAACCTATTTCTTTGCTTTGTCTGTAGGAGTGCAAATGTGCTCCAATTTCTTTCACAAGTAGATGAGGAAACTGTTTGTGATAATACTTTGATTGCTAACTTTCTCACAGTTGGTGCATCAGTCTCATACATGATCCACCATTCAGCTACAATGAAAAACAATGTTGATAAGCCTAATAACTCCAACAAATTCTATTATAAACTGATAGTGAAATATGTTTACACTCACTAGGAGACATTTTTGTTCGAGCAGCAACTGATGTTGGTTCTCCAAAAGTTCTTCTTACATCTTTAAACCATGTTAGCTAAATTCAATAAATCGTGTTAGTTTAATCCAACAAAGTAATTATTATAATTTAAGTAATTGTGTACCTCATTTCTAAATTGGCCAACTGCTGGTGATGCAGGGTCTAATTTAGAGTATACATTATGTACAGCACGTATAATGGTACCATCATCTCCAACACCGGGTCTGTATTGGTATCGAGGATTCAAATAATATGCTGTTCAAAGAAACACATACTCTAATAAGAGAAATAATACTTATGCAACTAAAGAAATGAATTGCAAATTATGACATAATTTATACCTGCTGCATGCAAATCGTGGTATAATGGTTTATACCATCGATCATCAATTATCTTTATGACCCACCTTGCACCATGTTTTCTTTCCAAGTCCTTCTTCACTACACGCATCAACTCATATATTGCCCCCATATTAGGATACACTTCTGTGTCAACGATCCGTAAAACTTTGTAAAAAGGTTCAAACACTTGACACACATGTTCTGATTGAGTCCAAAAAGCTTGATCAAGCACTATACTTTCCACCATACGACCTGCATTTGAGCGGCTGAAATTGTGGTTGGCCCAATCGTTCAACCCTGCTTTCTTCTTAAGTAGGCTGTCTAATGCAATATAGTTGGTGGCGAATCGAGTGGTAGCTGGATGAATAATTTCTCCTTTGCAAAATTCACGCTTCTTTGCCAACAACCAACCGTGATTGTAAATAAAATTTGTGATCATTCTACCTCTTTTTACGACAGTAGCAACATTCTCTCTCTTCCCCATTGCCTCAAACATGAGATCAATACAATGTGCTGCACATGATGTCCAAAATACATTATGATGCTTCATTAACTTTTTTTTTTCCAGCTTTGACAAATGCAGAACCGTTGTCGGTCACGACTTGGACAACATTATGCTCTCCCACCTCCATGATTACATCCCTTAATAATTTGTAAATATACTTGTAGTTCTTTATATGGTACGAAGCATCAACAGACTTCAAAAAAATTGTCTTTCCCTTGGAGTAGACCATGAAGTTTATGATAGACAATCTGGTCGGGCCAGTCCATCCGTCACACATGATTGTGCAACCATTAGTTTCCCACTTTGACCTCAACTTGTTAACATATTCGCCAATGTCTTTATACTCCATATCCAAATATTTGTTTCTTACCTCATAGGGAGTGGAAGGTTGTACTCAAACACCGACCTGTTGACATCCCAATACCATATTTTTGAAATGATGTGATGATGCCTTCTCAGTAAGGACATTTTCATAGATAAAGAACTTGCTAATTACCCATTCCCTCATTCACATTACCTCCAGTAAAATAACTGCAAACACTCTTTTGACGTGCTTTCGATGACTTATATAAACTTGGGGCTATTGGTGGTGTTGGTTGTGATTCTCTAACACTTGCTCCCCGTCTCATTTGTGGACCACCACTTGTCCCGGAACCTTGTGCTCTATTAGGAATTTTATGAAGGTGTTCTCTTTCCCATGCTGACTGTTTGGAGGCACGTAATGCTTGTTTCAAATTGCGTCGTTCTTCAAGTCCCATGTCATCATCACATTCGTCCTCATCGTCATCATCATCACTGTCAACTGCTTGGCCAATGACTTCTCCTCGTAGCCCAGCTCGAATATTTTCCATTCCATGTGTTATCTTTTCCTGCTGCTGTTTTTTATTTTTTAATAATGTGCTGATGAATGCCTTCACTTCTGGGGGGGACATTATCGCATCGTTGGACATTTTTTGCTGGATCTAATCCACTAAGATGGTACTTAAGTCGTGTCACTCCGCCACTCTTCATTACCCGACCACAATATTTGCAAATTGTGCCATGTTTGTTTCTGTCCATTGGGTCTCCATGTTCCTAAGCTGGATCACGTTTAGTAACTCCACTGGACATCTTAAATGTACCTATATTTATTTTTCCTGAAAATTAGACAATTTTTTTTGGCCAAAAAATATAGTAGTGATGACGGTTATATAAGAGAACCTAAATAATAAAGTTATTCTATAGAAGAATTAAATACGAAGTAAAGAAAATGATTGTAAAAATTTAAGTAATTATAAAAATAATATGGAATAATAAAACCTAATGTTAATCAATAATAATCCAATTTGATAAAAAAATAATCCTAATATTAAACATAGTGATGAATAATAATCCAATTTGATAATAATCCAATTTAATAATAATCTAATTTAATGAATAATCCAATTTGATAATAATCCAATTTAATGAATAATAATCCCATTTGATAATAAAAAAAACCAAATATTAATGAATAATAATCCAATTTGATAATATAAAAAAACCTAATATTAATGAATAATAATCCAATTTGATAATAAAACCTAATATTAATAAAATAATAAATAACATTAAACATATTAAAATTATCCTAGGGAATAATTATAAAACATTACTTAATTACTTAAAAAAATTAACATGTATTTGTTAACATTACTTTATTACTTAAAAAAATTAACATGTAATTGTTGACATTACTTAATTACTTAAAAAATTTAACATGCAAGTATTAATTACTTAAAAAATTAACATACGAGTCTACACAATTTTTTTTGTTGTTGTATAAATTACAATAATATAAATATAAGTTTGTAAACTTACCTTAAATATGGAATCCTTTGTGTTGAAGCTCTGGAATGGATCTGGAATGGCTCTGAAAGGGGTAAGGGAAGAAGAAGAAACGAAAAGGCTCTGAATGGCTCTGATACTCCACCTCTGAGAATGTGAAAGAATATCACAGTGGCACACAATTTTGAATGTGAAAGAATAACACAGTGGCACACAGTTTTGAATGAAACCATTATTATTTTTGTCCATGGTCTGAAATTGTCAAAACGTAACTATAAAAGTTGTCAGGTGAGGTGACCCAACCACACACACACACACACAAAGACACGCCACCACGAGATCACACACGCACACAGACATCATATGCAGACCATTCAACCTTAGTCTCTCTCTCTGGATCATTCTTCTCTCTTATCTCCTTTCTCCATTGTCCCCCCCACACACACACAGATCTGTCGATCTCTTTTCTCCCTTCTCCCACAGCCTTCTCTCTCTCTCGATCCTTCTCTCTCCTCTCCATTCTCCATTCTCCCACACACACACACACACACACATACAGATCTTCTCAAATCTCTTCTCGGTCTCTCTCTCGAAACTCTTTTCTCGATCTCTCTTCTCAGTCTCTCTCTCCGAGACCCACATACACACACGCACACCATCGCACCTGCTTTAGGTCCTGAAACCCCTTCTCGTCTCTGCAACTCGGCGAACGCAGGAACTCCGGCGAGTTTCTTGAATTTCTCCGGTTAGGTAAGCTTCGGAGAAATCGTGTTTTTGCAACCTCAGTCTCTCTCTCTGTTCTAGATTGAAGTTATATGTGAAATTTAAGTTCAAAATCGTGTTTTTGCAAGGTTTTTGGGAATAAATCAGCTCGGGAATAGGCACACCCATCTCCGGCGAGGCCGTGGGTGTTGACAATCTTTCCGAACACCTCCGTCCGTTTCACAGCAAACAGATGTTACAAAAACCCTTATCTCGTCTTCTATTTCATTTTGATACCTAGATCGGAGTCTAGGGTGTACTTTTACAGTCGGCCGGAGCTGTAAAAGCTCCGGCGTTCTTCTCCGATTCGAACATTTCCACAATATCGTGATATTTTCGGAAATATCGCGATATTTCAACGAAAACTCATTGGATAATCATTAAAATATCGGTATATCAAAAAACCGATATTATCGGCGAAATATCGCCGATAATATCGGCATTTCAGACTATGGATCAAACCATGATATTGAGATTTGTTTGACAAGGCAATGACATACTTGACTCTATAAAAAAATACTACTCTTACCACATATTTGTACCATCATTTGTACAATTTCTCTAATAGTGATGAGACCTATACGCGTTGCCGGACTCTACCTTTATTAGAGAGGTGATGCAAATGATGATACAAATAGGTGGTAAATGTTACATTACTGTTAAATTTATATTGTATAACAAAGATGCGAAAAGGATTGAGAAGCAAGCTAGCTTTTTCCAAAATTTTGATAGGTTTGCTTACGTATTTGGAAGAATCGTGCTATAGGAAAAGACCCTAAAACCACAAGTGATATGATGGAGACTTAGGCTAGTGAAAACACATAGGAGCAAGAAACATCTTCTAATAGTAGTGTTACAAAGAGGAAAAGAAGAGCTAACAGTAAATACAATAATTGTTGCTACATATGTCACCAAAATGAAGATGATTGTGGAGGAATTAGTAAACAATAAAGATGACGGTTACAATTTTGAGAAAATAGAGAACATAGTTCTGTTATTGCAAACGAACTTAAGAAATGAGGTTGTCTTTGTGACTATTGGTAGGATTTTTACCACCTACAAAACTAGGGATAAAAACACTAAAATACTTGCAAGAGTACAAGGTAATCGTAGTATAGTCGGCTCTAGCAAGGTCGTTCGCCTCAGGGATTGAGTAAATAACTTATGCAAATACCAAATCTTAATTAATTATTTGAAAACAAAGTTTGGAAGAGGTTGATTTTATGACCTAAAATATTTAAAACGAATTTAATTAAAAATTAAATAAATTTGCAAAGTAAAAGAAACAAAAGAAAATAGTTTTAGAAATCAATTTAAATTTAAGCACTAGGGTTCCACTGTCACCTTAACAATCCTACATAGTTCTTCCAATTACTTATGACTTACACATGCATATTTGAATTGGGTTTTCCTAATATATGCCTACTTGGACCCCCAACATAGAGTGTATATCAAACATGCAATCCGTCTGTGGTATTTAGATCAAATCTAAACATGCATGACTCATTAAGTTTTGTGAAACCTTTTGAAAAACCACACAACCCTTAAGACGTGGTATTCATCTTAAGTGAACTTGCACATATTAACCATAAGAAACCTTCATCAATTTCAAGGACTGACCTCCAGCCAAAATTGCATCAAATTACTTTTCTAAACATCCTAATGATAGTTAAGCATTAAGACAATTAGATAGTTTTAAACTAGTGATTAATAATTCAAACCCGCATACATTATATCATAAGCAAATTGAAAAGAAACTACATATTCTTCTACCCTAGCAAAAGAGAATTAGTTACTAACAATTATAGAACAAAATATTATTAAAAACAAGGATAGAAAACACCTTGTAAATAAACTTCAATTGTCAAAAGCTCTGAAGTAGTGCATTCTACCCCTCTTTCTCCCGCAAACCCTAATGGCTAAAAAGCCTTATTTATACTACTACACAATTAAAATCCTTACTAGAAAAGGTCTTAAAAAATTAAGAAACATATAGAATAAGATAACTAGGAAATACATTCATATTCTAACTTTGGAAAATCTGTCTAGTCATAAATAATCTCACGTTTCTGGATCTTCAGGGCTCCAAAATAGGCCCAAAATACCTAGAATTAAAGCTTGAGATGTCTCGAACATAATTGAAGAAGGCCTTGAACCCAAAAGACATCATTTTGGATGCCAAAAAGCCCAAATAAGCCCAAAACGTCACATTGACAGCACTGCATGCTGCTCCTTTATTTCATTGCCATAAATAAACTGCTTGGTAGAAAGTTATGAAACTTTGATAAGAATAAGTTGAGAGACACATGAACGTCCTCCAATTTGAATCACTCCAAAATTCATCCGTTTCGTCTTGTTTTATTCCAGATAAAGTCGAATGTTCTACATTAAGAATATAAATCAAAGTATCAAAATTCTTACAAAATAGCCACTAAATTAATACTAAGATTAAAATATATAGTATAATATCGACTCATCAACTATAATTTTAGTGATAACATAAATGAAGGACTGTTGAGAATGTAACAATGTTGTAGAGAAATTAACAAACGTAGAAGAAAGAATAACAACTCTTGAGAGATAAGGAAAGAGAAATCTGAATTGTATTTCTGTATTGGTTGATTGAAATGATCAAAGTTATTACACTGTTTATATTGCCACACATGGCATACACTCTAAGATATCTATTTTAACAGAACTAACAACCTTTCTGTTAACAGTGTTAACAAACTAATAGCTACTAACAGCTTTCTTAACAGACTTAACAATCACTTAACAGCTTACATCATTCATCATCCCTCCTCAATCTTAACTAGGTTCCCCAGGCTTGAGATTGAAACAATGCTTGACAAAAGTAGGGTTGTGAAGACCTTTGGTGAGCACATCAGTTGTTTGTTCATCAGTTGGGAGTTGGGACATATGTAACTTCCAAGATGTTTAATTTTTTAATGGAACACCAGATTAGCACTTAAAGCAACTGCTGACATGTTGTCACAAAATATCACAGGTGGATTAGGTAGGAAAACCTCTAAGTCCTTCAAAGTATTCCTTACCCAAGTAATATTAGAGGCTATATGTGCAAGAGCTTTGTATTCAACCTCAGTTGAGCTTCTAGAAACTGAGTTTTGCTTCTTAAATTGCCAAGATATAAGGTTGTTATCAAGAAACACAACACATATAGTCTCTGACCTCTTTGTATTAAGATCAACAGCCTAAATCCAAATCAGAAAATGCACTGAGACATGGTTCTGCAATGGATGAGCAGACAATACTAGCTTGAATTGTACTCTAAAGATACCTTATAATCTGCTTTATTGCCCCTAGTTGTATATCAGTTGGACTTGTCATATATTGACATACCAAGTTTACAACAAAAACAATATTTGGCCTAGTAAAGGTCAAATATTGCAATGGTCTAACTAAGCTTTTGTAAAGTCTAGATTCTGTAAGTGGTGCTTCTTCTATTATTAATAATAAACTGTGAGGTTTGCAGGGAAAGCAGGCTTGTATGCATCCATTCCTGCTTTGTGAATAAGATTTTTGATATATTTAGCCTAATTGACAAATATATCTCCATTTTCTTGATATTTAACCTGTAATCCTAGAAACTATGTCAACTTTCCTAGATCCTTCAAGTCAAACACTACATATAGTTCTTTGACCATTGATTGAATTGTTGCAGGATTAGATCCAGTCAAGATTATGTCATCATCATAAAGTAAAAGAATGATAATACATGAGTGATCATTCTTTGTAAAAGGATTTGTATCAGACAATGAGGCAGTGAATCATATAGCAATGAGATAACTTGTGAAATTTGAATTCCAGGCTTTTGGTGCTTACTTTAGACCATATAGAGATTTTTATAAGTTTGCACACATGTATTGGATATTGTGGATCAACAAATTCCTAAAGTTGTTTCATATATATCTCCTCCTGCAAATCTCCATGCAGATTCTTGATGTCCTACTGTTTCAAATTCCAATGATTCATTACAACAAATGCTAAGATAATCCTCATAGTTAACCTATTATCTAAGTTTGCTTTTTTATGCTGTGAATTGTTACTTAAATATTGCTATTACCTTGATAAGAGAAATTGTTCCTATGATAGTACTCAAGTGCAATATGATCCCTCTTTCCACATATTTGATAAACCATAATGCCTAAAGATTGTCTGTAGTTATCAGCTCTATAATAACAATTTGGTGCAGTGTGTCCTTTCTTTGAAATTTTTTTAGCACTCAGGTGAAATAACATTCTTGAAAATTTTTGCCATTCCAAGATCCTCCTTTCCATAATTATTACCAAAGAACTGATGACTTTTTCCATTTCCAGAATATGAATTGCCTCCATTGCTCCCATTACCAAAGAATGAGTTATTTCCAGATCTATTTGAGAAATTTCCAAAAAAAAAAAAAAGGCTTGGAGTTGTTTCCAGAGAAATTGTCTTATTTGCTTCTATTGAATTTTCTATTATTTCTTGACAAAATACTCATTTGTTGAAATATGTTGTTATTGCTCACATAACCTGATCCTCCATGGAAGTCTGACCCATTATTATACCTTTGTGAATTTGAACTTTCTCCCTGCTCATAATTTTGATGTCCTCCTTGAAATATGCTAGACCATCTCTTTATACATACACGACAGACATGAAATTGGATAAGGATTGCATTCTGGACTCAGTACTAGCTTCTACACCCAACAATTATGCTTTGAAATCTTTAAGTGACATTATAGAATCCCTTGCAAGAATCACTGTCTTGATCACCTCAAAATTAGCAAGCAATCCAGACAAAACAGCAATGATATAATCACTATCTGATATCTTCTCACTAGCAGAAATTAATTGATCTTTAATTCCCTTGAGTCTGAGCATGAACTTGTCCACAGAACCTCCTCATTTTTGTGCAGTGTGAAATTCTATTTTCAGTTAATTCACATGAACTATTGATACTGATGCAAATCTTTCCTGTAGGCAGCTCTAGGCTTCTTGTGAACTCTTGCATCCAATGACATGTTCCATGACATCATTGGAAAGAGTAGCAATAAACAGACTTAACAATGCAAGATCTTTCTTTACCCAATCTTTGTATGCTGAAGTGCTTAATTCTAGTTTCTATATTGATCACATGCTTCGGTGGACATGGTGAATCTCCAATAAAGAAATCAAACAGATCATAACCTCTCAAATGAGATTGAAATTGGAAGCTCTACTTCACAAAATTGTCATCTTGAAGCTTGACAGTAAGCATTCCCAACAACCCCCCCCCCCCTTTTCATAGACTCAGATGTGATGATATTTCAAGAATCTTGAAACAAAAATGCAAATTATATCCAGCAACCAATTGAACCCAAGATTTATCAGACAATACACTTCGGTTATTGGCCTTAAAGAAGTGTAGCAATCAAGAATTTATCAAATTCTCTAGAGAAAAATGGCCATCAGCCTTATCAAACTCTCTACTTCAGAAAAACTTAATCTTGGCTATCGGCCTTATCAAACTCTCTACTTCAAATACTTAATCTTGGCTATCGGCCTTGAATTTTAAGCAAGAACTCATGAAAAACTTTCATTGATGCATTGATATAAATAGTTTATATGCATAGTAGAAACCAAAGAACAAAAGAACCTGATGGTAGTCGAAATTATGACCCAAATCGAAGAAAAGCAAAAATCCTTCTCCACAAACTTCAAAGAACCAAGTTGAAGACCGGAACCAAGGACCATGTAGCGATTGATACCATGATAACAGAAGTGAAGGATTGCAAAAAATGCAACAATGTTGCAGAGAAATTAACAAACATTGAAGAAAGAATAACAACTCTTGAGAGAGAAGGATAGAGAAATGTGAATTGTATTTCTATATTGCTTGATTGAAATGATCAAAGTTATTACACTATTTATATAGTCACACATGGCTTACACTCTAAGATATCTATTTCAACATAACTAACTACCTAACAACCTTTTTGTTAATAGTGTTATAGCTTTCTTAAACAATCACTTAACATCTTACATTATTCATCCACCGTTTGGGTACAAACAATACCGGATTAGTGGGAATGGTTGTAGAGCACCAGACCTAGTGGCTTGGATCAGACCTGGCTTCCTGGATTATACCTTCGAATAGAAAATTAGGGATCCAGTTGATCCGAATCTTGTGGATTGGTAAGCGGGATTCATTCCGTTGAGAAAAGGCCTACGTTCGTAAATAACCGACTCCTAATTGTATCCAATTAGAATAGTATCTTGGGAATCCCAGTAGTCAACGAATTGCCCTGCCCTATAACCATAGCTCTAAAAAGAATGAAATTACTTGATTCCCCCTAGGATTCTCATGGCTAAATAAGATTTCTATGAGGACTCTTCTAATTAGTAGAAATACAACCCATAGGGTTCACATCAAGGGTACTGATTACATTGAATTTCAGAGAATCGCTTAAATTCTTGATTGAATACTTCTAAATTCTTGAATTCTAATATGTTTACTAACTTGACTATCAAAGAGTCCTTACTATTAACGGTTGTTGTTTGACCTTGTTAGGTTTCCCGATGATTGCTCAGCCGTACACAAAGGTGTACGAATTTTGTTCAAGATAAGAGTTGTTCTAAGACTTCGGGGGTGTATTCAATTGAGAATTTGAGAGATTTTAATGGATTTATAAATCCATGGATTTTTATGGAGTCTAATTGATTTGTAGAGATTTCATGTAAAATTTTGATGCAATTCCCTCAAAATCTCATGGGTAGAGGTGAGATTTGTGGATGCTTAAAATAACTACAAAATCTCTCCAATTCCCTCTAATTCCTCAACTTTTTCAAATTCTTTAAAATCAAATTCTAATTGAATACACCTAGAATGTTATAAACTTCTTTAAAATCCTAATTGAATACATATGGATTTTTGAGGATTTTAATAAACTATCATAAAATTGTGATTGAATACACATTGAATTTCAGAGAATCGCTTAAATTGTTGATTGAATACCCCTAGATTCATTAATAGATTTAAAATCCCTCAAAATCCCAATTGAATACATTCATGTCATTGGAAGTTGTTATTAAGATGCTTTTATGAGGAATTGTTCAAGAGAGGAGCTCAAGGTTGAAATGAAAAATTGGATTGTGTTTGGATGACCCATAAGCCACATAATCCAACCTAACATTTAGGACTCTTCGAGGACTTACACAACCGTTACATCGTCTTTCACCATCACAAAAACCTTGTTTACGACTTTTCTCTGTGAAAATTTCTACCACAGAAAATCCCAATGTGTTGAATTATGACCAAACCTTAGAAAGATATATGAACATATATATCTTCTAGAAACATGATATGCATGATGAACTCACTCGTACGAAACCCAAAAATATTTGATATGGATACCAAAAGGTTCATAAAAGGCAACTCAGATGAAAGAATGTTCTGTAAAAGATATTTGATTTCTCACTCTAATTTAGATGCAATATATTAATTTATCTATTATAAGAGACAACCCTAGGGCTTGAAGATAACCAGTAAAAGTTGGATATAAAAAACTAAAGTAAAAGTACATGAAACATTGAGATTGAGAAACTGAATTTCGTAATGTGCGCTCAAGCGCCATTATCTGCTCAAGTTCTAGAACGTAGACCAATTTCCACTTAAGCGTTTCTCATTCTCGATCTTAGAGTGTCTCTCCCAAAATGAAACTTTACTACAAGAGAGTTGGCGTCCTGAAAAACACACTCTTAAAGTTTCATATAATTCAAAGCACATAAAGTCACTATGCACATCACATTAAATTGACACGTGCATATATAATAAATACTCGTAATCAACATATAAATGCATGCATGAAATCTTAGTCAAATTTGTCTTCCTATGTTATGACTTAATTACCACAGATAACGAACAAATGTTGAAATTTGAGCTTTGATCTTCATTATCAACAAGAAACACTTGAGAAGAACAATTCTTATATCTAATACTCAACTTGCTTACGTCGTTCTTTACACACAAACATTTAGGCTAGACAAATATCAATTATAATATTTATGCTTAAGAAGGTATTATTCGAAGTATCTGGCATTAATGTAATAGTGTAAGTTATTATTTTTTTAATTAATAATTAAAAATTAAAATTTGTATTTGTTTATTTTAATGAGATTTTAAATATAACCCATAATTTGTGGGATTAAAAATAATAAAATATAAATGATACTCTCTATTATATTTTGTGTGTGTGTAGGTACATTCATCAAATTAACCAAAAAAAAATTATTGTACCAAAACATGGATACATTCTTCAAAACCAAAAAAAAAAAAAAGATATTAGGCTTAATAACATTAGTAAATTTCCTCGATTAAACTTGATATAGATACATTCTCAAATCAACAAAAAAAGAATATACCCATATAAGTTTAAAAATGGATTAAAAAAATCTGAATGGATTTTATATTAAAAAATTGGGTAAATTTATATAAAAAATTTGAACATTTTATATTAAAAAAAGAGTACATTTTAATCCATTTTATAGTTGGATCATTCCATATAACCCATGGTTGCTGTTAAGGTATGATTGTCACATCAAGGTTGAAATTTGTGCAAGCATAAAATGTGTCGAGTACTTATATAAGTATGTTTACAAAGGCCCAGATAGAGTGACAGTCGAACTGCAATCAGACCCTGAATAAGATGAAATAAGGCAGTTTCAGGATGCAAGATTGGTTTGTGCACCAGAGGAATTATGGAAGATATTCAAGTTCATTATTAATCGAATTTACCTATCTATTGGGCGATTGCAAATACATCTTCCTAATATGTACCAAGTTCAGTTTCGTGCCAACGAGAGTATAACAAATATTCTACATGATGAGAGTACATGGAGATCCCATCACATTACAGATGAATTCAAGCTTAAAGAAAGTGGTCTAAAAGAATGAATTATAACAAGGTTATTGGGCGAATATATGCAGTTTCACCTGCTGAAGGCGAAAAATTTTACTTTCAGATTCTTCTTAATCACGTTAGAGGACCAACATCCTTCACAAATTGGAGAACAATTAATGAGGTTTTGCATCAAACATATGAGTAGGCAGCAGAACAACGAGGTTTGTTAGAAAGAGATGGCAGTATTCGACAATGTTTGCTAGAGGCCTCCACAATTCAGATGTCGTTGACTTTAAGAAGATTGTTTGCCACCATATTGATATATTGTGCACCAATTGGTGTTCGAGGGTTATGGGATGAGTTCTATCCATTCATGATAGAAGCTTATGTTTCCATGACTAACATAACTCCCATACTTGCTACCAATAGACTCTTGTGTGAGTTGAAAACACTTTTGGTTCAATTTAATAAGAGTATAAACAAGTTTGATTTGCCCCAAATGACAAGAGGAATTGAATCAAGTTCAGGAATGACACGATGTATTAAAGATGAAATATCTATAGGTATTCCACAACAAGATCTTGATGCAATTAAACGCTTAAATGATGACCAAAGAAGTGTGTTTAACACAATAATGGGTGTAGTTCAACAATCGGAGAATGAAACATTTTTTTGTGGATGATCCCGGTGGAATTGGAAAAACTTACTTATATCGCGCATTGTTAGCAAGCTTGAGAAGTTTGGAACACATAGTATTAACAACAGCATCATCTGGAATAGTAGCTACAATATTGCCTGGTGAGAGGACAACCCATTCTAAATTCAAGATACCACTTAGTTTCGATGCATCATTGATGTGTTTGATCAGTAAGCAATCTGATTTAGCAAAGCTAATACAAAAGGTAAAGGCAATTATCTGGGATGAAGCAACAATGATGCATCATCATGCATTTGAAGCACTTAATCGGACGTTTAGAGACTTAATAGATATTGACTTAACATTTGGGGGGAAGATAATTATATTTGAGGGAGACTTTCGACAAGTTCTTCCTGTTATCCAAAAAGGAACCAAGTCCGAACTAATCCAAGCCAGTATCGTTAAAGCATCATTTTGGTTACAGGTATAGATTTTAAAACTCAAACAAAGCATGAGATCTATAAATGATCGTGAATTTTCAAAATTTTTATTTTGTGTTGGTGATGGGAATAAAGATGTTATTATGGATAATATGGTAAACCTACCTGAATGCATAGTGATACCATGGGAGAGTGAGCATTCCATTAATCAATTAATTGCCAAAATCTTCCCTGACTTAAAGGATCATATAAATGATGCAACATACATGGTGGAAAAGGGCAGTAGTAACTCCTACAAATGAAAACGTTGATATGTTGAATGAAAAGATCAATATGTTTCTAGGTATAGAAGAGACAATGTATTCATTTTATTTAGTTGAGGATGACACAAGGAATTTGTATCAGCCAGAGTTCTTGAATTCAATCTCACTTGGTGGTTTGCCTCCGCACAAGTTAACTCTGAAAAGAAGTGCTCCAATCATGCTTTTAAGAAATATTGATCCGAAATTAGGATTGTGTAATGGTACAAGATTATTGTGTCGTGGTTCTCACCAAAATCTTATTGATGCTGAAATTCTAACAAGACAATTTGCTAGACCCAGAGTTTTCTTACCAAGAATTCCTCTTAAAAGTATTGATACTACTGGGCTTCCATTTGAACTTACAAGAAAGCAGTTTCTAGTGAAACTAAGTATCTCTATCACTATAAACAAATCTCAAGGTCAGACAATACCACATGTAGGCATTTACCTTTCAGATCACGTTTTCAATCATGAACAATTATATGTTGCTTTATCAAGGGGGTCTCAAAATCAACCATAACTGTGTTAGTAAAAAATAACTCCATAGTAAGCCAAGAAGGTTTATTTACACGGAATGTGGTATACAAAGAAGTCTTGCTTCATTCTAGCTAATTATGGTGATTTCTAATAGGTAACAACTTTATTAACGATAGCCTTTTAGTATGCATTTCTCACATATCAATTAGCACTTTTTATTTGATTTTTAATTTTCTTACTATTGTTTGTAGATTGGCAATGAAAATTTGGAGCATCAATCATGAACTAATGGGTGGAAATTGCAGTATTGATGTCAATATGTAAACTTTCTTTTCAAAATGCACAGTGACATATAGACTTCATGGGTATTGTGAACAATGTACATATTGTGATGTAGGCTTTATATTTTGACATTTAAGTTGTTTTGTATTTTGCTACAAGAACTAAATGTTTTCATCTACTCTTTTTTTTTTATTTTAATATTTACATCTACTTACTATTGTTCATGGATTTTAGGTAGGAACTTGCATCCAAAATTCCATGTTGTTTGACAATAGCATGAATAGCATTTAAATCATTAGGTTACGCAAAGCGAAAACGAAAAACATTACAACTTTTTAGAACTTGCATGGTAAAGAAAAATTTCCTCTTTGCACAATACATTTAAAATATATCTTGACAATTACAATGGAAAAAAAATTAATGCAATACAACTTTAGGGGGTGCGTAGTGTGATGCAAAAATACCTCTCGTGCATGCAAAGAGGCTAGTTTTACATATAACAAATTGGTATATTTAAGAATGGGCACATTTAAGATTAAAAAAAATTAAAAATCATATGAATGGGTACATTTAAGATTAAAACATTAAGAATCTTTTTATAAAAAACTAATGGGTAAAAACTTATTCTAATTTATTTTTTTTTTATTTTAAAAATGTTTGAATTGAAAATTAATTAGGAGTTTAATATAGGTGTGAGTATTAATGTTACAGCCCGTCCCGAATTAATGTATATATTTTATTCCCGAGTATGTGAAATGACAAAAATGCCCTCGAGGCTTGGTGATGTGGACGTACTTATTTAGAATTTTATCATTGGTGTCACTGGCGTAATTAAATGTTACGAAGAATCGAGAATTGGGTCCCAATTAGAAAGTTGGGATGGTTTAGTTCAAATTGGGTCCAAATTTGATCATGCCCAAAATTCTATGGCCCAATTAGGGCTTGTGATTTTTTTTTAATGGCCAACCAGTGGCCTTTGTACTCATACCCGCACACATAGACACATCTTCTACTTTCCCCCCATCTTCTGGAGCCTTCCATTTTCCGTACAACCAAAACCTCAACTACCAAACTCATCTCTAGCTTCACGGATCAAACTATCCAAGATCACGCTCTTGTTCCTTGTGACCTCACGAGTCGAGTGGTACCATTCGACCATTGAAAAGACTTTCGAAAACCCCAGATTTCATAAGCTCCGGTGAGCTGCTTAGTGACTCCAACATGATCGTGGGTGATCTAGTTGGTTTTAGGACTCGAGAAGGTAATTATCTAACTTCCTTAGCAGTTTAGAGTGACTCTGGAGTAGTTTTAACGTTGGAAAGTGTGGATGTAACGAGTTGCAGGTTTTGCCAGAAATTCAAGAAATATTCCGAGCTAATTTCGACAAGTTAGGGTCCCCAAATAGATAAGGATTTATTCTTCTAGTTGAGAGCTTCAATTTGGTTTAAAAATCGTGAGTTTTGGCGTGAAAATGAAGTAGAAATCAACGTTTTAGGATTTTCTAGAAACCGGCGACATACACGGCGGCCGGCGGCAGAATCTGGCAAGGCCATCGGAAAAGACAGAGAATATTCTGTCAACTTTGATAGAATATTCCTAATGGCTTCAGTTATATATAACGGTATATTCCAATATTTAACGGAATAGTCCCTAACGGTGTCAGGGATTCCATTCGTGTGCCAGGCACGTGCCTGCACGTGGCCGGTGCGTGACGGTGTGTGGGACCTCGAAAAAAATTATTTTAAAAATATGGGGGTGTTCATGGTGTTGTGTAGATCTCATTGGTATATTCAAACACCCCATTTGAGTAATGTATGAGAAAGTTATCCTAGGTTTCATATATGTGCGTCATAAATAACGTTAAATCAGTGGTTTCTCATTTAGGTGAGACGTTTCCAAATGAGGAGAATAGCCATGCAAGACTTAGGGATTACGGCCCAGCTACATACCAGTGAGTGGGCTTTTGGTTTTATATATATGTATATATGCTTTAAATTTCTCAGAAATTATTTTAAATGGAATTTCATTTTAAATGACATGTCTATGGCATCATACTTTAGTTTATGCATTAGTATATATATGCATAATGTTGCTTAATGTTGCGGATACTCAGGTAAGTTCCAGGTGAGTACATCATGATGATAGTGTTTACGGTGGGTATGATTATGTTGTGATGCATTTAAAGCTCATTATCCTATACCCTAGTGTTAGTGCTCCCGCCTGTGGCCAGGGCACAGTCTTTCACGTGATCTTTACCTCCTGCACCGCATGCTCACCTTGGATCCAAGTTTGGTGCATAGCCCTATCGTACAGACCACCTTAAGTGATTTTGACTCGTAGGTGACCCGTGATTATTTGCACAGCCTTCACGTGATCGTAGCACTTGAGCGTACATATCTACACCTAATCCTGTCGTACATACCACATTAGGTCGGGGTGTGTCAATTAAAATCCTAAATCAATTACTAATTTTTATTTTAAAATATGTAATAAACATGTAAATTCATTATCACATTAATTTTAGGGACTTCAATCAAAATTTGAAAAATAATAAGGTCTCAGTCAATGAACATTAGTAATTAGGAACCCGATACTAATTGATTTCCTTAAAATAATTATTTTTATGAAAAATTAGTATCCTATCCCTAGTTACTATTGTTCATTGACTGAAACCTTATTAGTTTTCAATTTTTGATTAAAGTCCCTGTAGCATTAATGTGATAATAAATTTACATGTTTATTACATAATTTTTTAAAATAAAAAATAGTAATCGATTTAGGGTTTTAATATTCACACCTGTATTAAACTCCAAATTAATTTTTAATTCAACCATTTTCAAAATAAAAATAAATAAATAAGAATAAGTTTGTACCCATTTGTTTTTTTATAAAAAGATTCTCAATTTTTTAATCTTAAATGTACCAATTTGTTATATATAAAATGGACCCAATTTTTCAATATAAAATCCATTCAAATTTTTTTTTAATTCATTTTTAAACTTATATGGATACATTCTTTTTTGTAGATTTTGAGAATGTATCTATGTCAAGTTCAATCGAAGAAATTTACCAATGTTATTAAGCCTAATATCTTCTTTTTTTCCTATGGTTTTGAAGAATGTACCCATGTTCTGCTTTCGTACAATAATTTTTTTTGTTTTGTTAATTTTGATGAATGTAACTATATATATATATATATATATATATATATATATATATATATATATAACACAATATAATAGAGAGTATACTTTATATTTTATTATTTTTAATCCCATAAATTATGGGTTTTATTTAAAATCTCATTAATATAAACAAATACAAATTTCAATTTTTAATTTAAAAACTATGGTAACTTACATTATTACATTAATGTCAAGAACTTTGATAAAAAAAATAAAAAATAAAAACAGACAAGGTTTCAATCTAAGAATATTGATATCTAGAGACAGCACTCAAAGTGTCCCTATATAATTTTAAATAGTTGACATAAAAAGTCTAGTTTTGTGTTAGAATATAATATTGTAAACCTTAGTTAGTTAGTTAGAGACTTTGCTTTCTCTTTTTCTCTCTCTCTCTCTCTCCCTCTCTCTCTCTCTCTCTCTCTATATATATATATATATATATACACACATCATTGTAATAACTTCTTGAGTAAGAAATCAATACAACAAATTCTACAATTCATCTCTTTATAACCTCTTCTCTCTCTAGTTCTTGAAACGTTAATCATTTCTCAATCTCTCTCCACATTAACATGGTATCAGAACCAGGTTAAAGCTTGATCCACTTCTTCGATCCTTTCTTTTGCTTCCGCTACACGAAATTCTTTCTTCTTCTGTCTTGTGGGTATCTCAAGATTACCCAGTTCTTCATTCTTCGCTCTGAAAGGTTATGCACCCCTGGTGTTTGAGTCTTTTCCTCAGACAGATTTTTCTACAATTTTTTGAAATGGTAACTGCGAATCAACTTCAAATCTTGCAATCATTGATGATTGGATGAGACCAACTATCTAGAATGGCATTTTCAGATGCAGTTGATGCTTGAAGTCCATGGAATTATCGGGTTCGTTGACAGATCAAATCTCTGTCCTACTCAGTTTTCTTCTACTTCTTCAAGAGATTCAGAGGTAACATCTGGTACTTCATCTTCAAGAATTGAAACTAATGAGTACAAAGTCTGGAAAATGCATGATCATTCCTTGATGTTGTTACTTACTACAACACTTTCTTCATCTGCTATTTCCTATGTGATTGGTAGCAAGAGTTCTCAAGAGATGTGGGTTCGTCTTCAAAACTAATTTTTTCTTACCAAGTACAAACTGATCTTTACAACATTCAGAAGGGATCAAATTCAATTTCCCAGTATCTTCAAAGAATTAAAGAATCAAGGGATGAACTTTATATTCTTGGTGTCATATTTGCTGATGAAGACTTTGTGATCATTGCGTTGAATGGACTCCCTCCAAAATACAACACATTTAAATGTGTACTCAAAGGGCGTGAGAGTATTATGCTGGCTTCAATGGTAGTTATCATGCTCAATCCAATTTTAGTTCATGTCAATCAAGCTATGGTAATAATGTTGATAGTTATAATGGAATTCTTGACTCACCTCCATCTCTATATCTTAGTTCTTTGCCACTTGAAATTACTACATGTCAAATTTGTTCACATAAGGATAATCTTGCTGCCCATTGTTCTGGTCAAACTACCAATTCATCTATTACACAAGATCCAGGATCAGCTTCAAGTTTCTGATTCAATGGAGTCAATTAAGACAAAATCTATTATGGTCAATTCTTTCTCTCATTACCTTGAATCTTCCCTGCCACTTATTTCCACAACAAGAGCTTCTATTAGTGCTTCAAAGCAGAACGATCATGATAAAACAATTATAATGAAAACCGAGGAGCAGCCAGCTAATTCTGTTGGTGCAGAAAGTTCATAAACTAGCGGATTAGCTAAATTACCAACATCTTGTGAATCAACCCATTTAATAGAAGTGCAAGGACTATCTATACTGCATTTTTTGTGACTAGGCTCCATCTGTTACATTAGTTTACTCAGGTTCCTACAGACCTATCATAGGAAAAGTACAATGCATGACTATTTTTAGACTCATTTTTTGTTCAACTTGTTGTTTTGGCCATATGGGAGAAATCTATTCAAATTGATACACATGAGTTCAGAGGATCTTATGTATTTCGCTTATGCAATGTTGGAGGTATATTTGGTATTCAAGTAGGATACCATATGGGCATTTGTGATACGGGTGGTGGCACCAGGTCTATGTTGATTTGGCGACTATGGTACACATGATATTTCAATAATATACAAGCTCAAGATGCCATAAGGGTTTTCTTAATGTAGAGACTTTGTGCAGCAGCAACCTCATTCTCCAATTGTAAGGAATACTGCACTAATGTACTTTGACAATTTGACTCCTTCAACCTCATGATTGGGTGCCCCAATCTTGAGTTTGAGGGGGGATGTTAGAATATAATATTGTAAACCTTAGTTAGTTAGTTAGTTAGAGACTTTGCTCTCTCTCTCTCTCTCTCTCTCTCTCTCTCTCTATATATATATATATATATATATATATATATATATATATATATACACACATCATTGTAATAACTTCTTGAGTAAGAAATCAATACAATAGATTCTGCAATTCATCTCTCTAAAACCTCTTCTTTTTTTTTTTCTCTCTCTCTCTCTCTCTCTCTCTCTCTCTCTCTCTCTCTCTCTCTCTCTCTCTCTCTCTCTCTCTCTCTCTCTCTCTCTCTCTCTCTCTCGTTCTTGAAACCCTAATCATTTCTCAATCTCTCTCTACATTAACATTTGAAGTAAGATAATCCAAGCCTTGAATTCTTATACCAAACACAAGATATATATATATATATATATATATATATATATATATATATATATATATATATATATATATATATATATATATATATATATATATGGTTTGGGAATACTTTTACATGACTAAAATCACTTGTAGAGAAAATATCTTTGGGTTCTTTATAAGGCACTTGAAATGCTTTTTACAAGAAAAACCAGTTATGTACTTCTTGTAGAAAGCATTTCAAGTGATTTTTTTTTTCTAAAAATTAGTATATAAAATAATTTTGTCTAAAAAAGTTTTCAGTCATATAAAAGTACATTTCTCTAACGAGCCATAGAATTCTGCCTCTTAGTCCAACTTACACCAAACATAATAAACAGGATTAAGTCTTAACCAAGCCTATCCAAGTCAATAATGTGTACCAAACACACCCTAATAATAGTGCCTCCGATCGATCAGGTTGAACAGGGATAACCAACCAATTCAATAGCCCTAGCATCCATCATTTCATCTTCTTCAGCATTTTAAACTATGGCTTCCAGAGATGAAACCCCAACAAGTTTTCAGTTAACTTCTTTTATCATTAGCTATTCGTATAAGCATATATAGTAGAACTTCGATAATTTAATATCTGATAAATTAATAATCTTATTTAAGAAATATTTTTGGTTGGGCCCAGCTTGAGGATTACATGCTAAATTAATAATTTGCTAATTTATAAGATAAGACATTACATAAAATTTATATAAGTCCCAAATAATATAAATTAGTAATGTTCTGATGCATACTGCTTATGATTCAATATAAGGCCTTTCTAAAATATGACTCAATCATTGCTTGTTTCTTCTTGAATTGATGTCACCTTAGATCTCATCTCTACCTCTTCTTAACATGATAAGAAGTTCTGGTGTGCTTTTCTCATACTGCAACAAAAATTATTCAATGTCATCATCGCTTGATTGTATTTGATGTCATCCCATGACTCACTTGTAAGTTGAATTTTCTCACACCCACTGTTGCAATTATTTTTTTAGTGTTATTTTGGATACTCTTTATTATACTCACACAATGCTTTATGCATTTCATCCGTAATTGTTGATTTCTTTACACCTTTGAGGTCAGAAACCACTGTTGTATGTGTGATGTGTTGTGTTACTAAGGCTTTATATCTACACACACACACACACATATATATATATATATATATATATATATATATATATATATATATTTAAATGGATCTTTTCATTGAGGATAACATGCTAAATTAATGTTTAGCTAATTTATAAGATAAGACATTATAGAAAATTCATCATAATATATATATTAATAATTTTTTGATACATACTGCTTATGATTCGATTATGAGGCATTTCTAAAATATGACTCAATTATTGTTTGTTTCTTCTTGAAATTGATGTCACCTTGGATCTCATCTCTACCTTTTCTTAACATGATAAGAAGTTCTGGTGTGATTTTCTCATACTGCAACAAAAATTATTCAATGTCATCATCGCTTGACCGTATTTGATATCATCCCTTGACTCACTTGTAAGTTGAATGTTCTAAAAACACCCAATGTTGCAATTGTTTTTAGTGCTATTTTAGATACTCTTTATTATACTCGCACAATGCTTTATCCATTTCATCCGTCATTCACTACAACAAAAATGGGCTGAGAACACAATTCATTTGTGCCCTTTTCATTATCATTGAGCACAAATACATATTTGTGCTTTTTAAATGCCAATGAGCACCAAAACCATCTCAAATGTGCCCTCTAAACAAAGGGCACATTAACTGGTGCCGAAAAAGAAAAATAGAAAAGTTTATTTGTGCCTACAAAAATTTGAGCACAAAACTATTGTGCCTAGTTTGTGTATGTCCCTTTCATGTCAGAAATTAGATTTTTTTTATTAATATACAAAAGCACAAAACATATATTTGTGCTCAATAACAAATTAAAGTAACTAGCAAATTTTAAAAAGTGATCCCAACACTTTGTAAAGGACACAATTATTTAATTTTTTATTACTTTCTCATGAAAACAGCCCCACCCGCACCCACAATTTTTTTTAAAACTGCCTATTTTTTACCAGCCGGTCGGGTCCAGCCCCTCTCCCTTCTCATTTGTTTGAAATTATATTCTTAATGCACATTCATGTTTATATATGGCATTTCGATTCCACAAAATAAAGAAGAATTAATAGACAACTTTTATTTACAGGTGTATAGAAATCGTTTCTTTAAATTTATTCTATTTTCTAAACAACATCGTCAAGCGGTGCACTCAAATGACACAATTTGAAAATAAATGCCTATTAAATATTAATAATTATAAATTTCCTTTTTGAGACACAAATTTTAAAAATTGTGTTCAATAAATAATAAATCATTCCACTTTTCACGCAAAAAAAAAAAAAAAAAAAAAAAAACATGTTGGCACAGTTATAAACTTTTGTACTTAAATTATTTTAATATTATTTATGTTTGAGTGATGTGCCGTGGGACCCACTCACATGTGAGTCCCTCTTCCCCATGCAAACCCCCTCATTTTCCACTCTCTTTCTGCCATCCCCCACAGTCAAACTCTGCATCCCTCATTTGAATTTTTTTTATTAATTTACAACACACAATATGGGCTTTTGTGCCCTCTAATTGAATATATTTAAATAAACAAATATGTTTTTGTGCCCTTTAAACCAGATTCCACTGATCTGGTTCCTTTACACTCATTAAATTATTTAAAATTAATTTTTGACACCCCACGTGGGTCTTCACGCCTTCCCGTGCATCACTATCTTCTTCAAACACTCTTCCGTCTCTCCTTCGCACAACTCTTCTCTCACGAACTCTCTCTACTTCTCCACTCTATTCTCTGTAATATCCCTCACCATCTCTGTGCTCACTGCACAGAAAATCGCAGCACCATCTCCACCTCATTAGCCACTCCGGTGAACCTTGCCACCACCCAAACACCACACTGGCAATCTCTCTTTCTCTCCTTTCTCCCCCTCTCTGCGTCTTCCTTGACAGACAGAAGCACATAAGGAATGACGGTGGGGGAACTGCCATTCTCTGGCGAGGCAACCACCAGCTTTATTCCTCTCGTCACCACGGACTCCCATTACTTTTTTATTTCTGGAAACCAAAATCGACGCAGTGAAGTGACGAGCTCCGTCGCGGCTTGACTTCCCCGGCGAGATTTTCCGCTGAATCTAGTATAGGTGAGTCTCGAAAACACCTTAGTTAGGTTCTCTAGGTTGTTTAGAAACGTTTTCGTGCACTGGATGCCTGATTTGTTTAAGGTTGGATGCAGTTTCAACTCGGGGAAAATTCCCCAGATTTCCGATGAGACCCGCGAGTTTCAAGCTGATTTTAGGCTATCACCGGCCGCCGAATGGCCGTGAGGAAGGTATATTTTGAATCCTTACCTTCGTAACTTTTTTTGGGCTTTTGAATCGCTGAAAATGATTTTTTTTTTTGGGAACGAATTCTAAAGCCCCTTGTGTAGCTGTAGGGGATGGCGCGTGGAGCTGTGCGTGGTACTGTTGAGGGTGGCGCGTGGTGCACAGACGCCTTCACCGAAGGATGAATGGCTGAAAGGAAGAATATACGTTTGAAATCATTACCTTGTTTTTTTTCTTTAATTTATAATGTGATTACTTGGTTCAGTTTACGTTTCAAATGTTTGTTTCAGGTTATATTGTGTTACATGTTTTTTTTTAATTTTTTTTTATATATTTAACTGATAGGGCACAATTACAAAAATTGTGCTAACATGAATTTGAAATGTCACCTGACACATGTGTCGAAACAGGGGCACAAAAATACCCTTATATGTGCTCAACCCTTTGAGCACCAATAGCCATATTGTGCTCTCTAATCAATGGTGACGCCCATAGAGGGCACAGATACAAATTTAGTTGCCGCATCGTTGCTATTGCTCTATGGACACAATTGTTGGTGCTCTTTAGCCTCAAAGGGCACATATAATTTATTGTGTGCAGTGCCCATTTTTGTTGTAGTGATTGTCGATTTCTTTACACCTTTGAGGTGAGAAACCATTGTTGTATGTGTGATATGTTGTGTTACTAAAGCTTTTGTTTATTTAAATCGATCTTTTCCTTGGTTAAATGTTTATAAAATGGAATATTGTAGTACATTAAACAATCTACAATATTTTTTGATTGTTTAATGTATAGAGTTGTTAGTTCATAAAACGAGAAACAAAATACAATGTGCAATATTAAAAAAAAAAGTTATTATTTAATCGAGAATATAAGTTATTTAATCAATAAACTAATAAATAATTAATTTATCAATTATTTATTCCGCTAAATTAATAGAATTCCTTGGTCCTAAATGTTATTAATTTATAAAACTTTAACTATATATTGATCTTCATTAGCAATGTAATCCTTTTTTAGGCGAATTAGCAATGTAATCTTTTTTTACCATTTTTTATCAACTTAAGTGTCGCTACATGCACGTTTATAACAACAATTAGATAAGCTAAACTTTTGTGTGTGTGTGTGTGTATATAAATATATTTAATTATTATTGTATAATATATTGTCAGATTGACCGTAGATATATGATATGCATTTACCTGGAAAATCAACAAGATAAGCTTAGACCGTGGTTCAGACATAAAAGGACAAACCCACCTAGGATTCGGTTTACATTGCATAATTTATTAATCGATTTGAACAAGGGTCATCATCCTATGTGTGTATATATGCACGAGGGATAATTCCTATATACAACAGCAAATGAAGTTCGAGAATTCATGTATACATGGAAACAAATTTAGACCTGGGTTTCACCGGGCTCTTCTCATCGAAGATTACAAAAGCTAAGCTTTTCCGAATTATTTTTTGGTGCATAAAGTCTTCTGTTTAACTCTGACAGCCCAAATGGGTATCATGAGTTTGATTATTTTCCAACTCAATGACTAGCATTATGAACCTCATGCCCATGCACGTACAGGGCTCAAATTACTATTAAGAAGAGAGTAAGGGAGACAGTACGTGACACATTAGCACGTAAGGAAAGGAAGGGGTCGACATATATAAGCAAGTTACCTTCGTTTATTGTTAAGTTGTAAAATTACCTATGCATGATTGGTAAATAGTAATTAAATATATATGGTACTATAAATAATCAATATGGTGCGTAGCTATATATATATGTACACTAAATAGTGAGGAAATTAATTGGTATTGAACTCATCATTTCTTAAAGTTTGAACCTATGACTCTCTTGTGTAGTGGATTGGAGAAATCCAATATCATACAAAAGCATTAATGTAATAAAAGAACAACATTTTTAGATTCTGTACAAAACCAATCCCTCAAAAAATTTGATAAAAAAAAAATCAATACTATAAACATCTTTTAGTAACCTAGATTTAAGCATGTAATTGGTTTTTTACTGTGCCAATTTTATCCTCGCTCAACTTTTTTCTTTTTTGTCAACTCATAATTTTTTGTATAGTTTAATGTCATTTGTAATGATGAAATTAGGACACTATTGTTTGAGTAAATGTAAAAATATAGAAAATAATTAGAAAAATAACTTTGAGGTACGACTTGAATCGTTTCTTTAAAGTGTTATTTTTCCCCACTCGAATGAGTTTGCTAAAGGGTTATTGGCAAATCACTTCCAGGATACAACAAAGTATGGAACATTTGATTGGCAAAACCAATTTATATTCCCTTATAAATAACTAGAAAGGAATTGTATGAATGTGATAGAAAGAGAAGAGAGAGCAAGAAAATTGTGTAGATAATAAATTTCTGAATGAATCTATAGAGAGAATTGCTTCTGTTTAAGTTAATCGAAAGCACATAACTTTTGAAGTCATATTGGTTCAAAGAAGTCACGTCTGTTGGAACATATACAATGCATTATCTAAAAGGTATTTCAATGGGTATACATGATACAGAGAACCAAATACCCAAAGATGATATCTGTTATGAAAAGGAATACATTTGTTCACAATACATCATGTCTTTTTGCCAAATAGGAAAAGGTGCAGTGTTTAATTTCAAAGAGTATGATTGTTGGGTACACACCATTCAGAATCTAAACTATACTAACCTTTCATAAACCAATAATATTTCAACACTTGTCCCTTTAATATTCATAAGTTCATAACCAAACACCAATCCCACTTTATACTCATAACCAAACATCCCCTTCTTCAGTTTTCTCTTACCCACACGGTTGCAAATCTGATCAGCCTTATTTTCTTTTGTGTCTATTAAAGCAAAACCTTTCATGGAACCATAGACGGGGTGGGAACGACGAAGGTGACATGGTTAGGTTGACGAAGGGTGACGGGGTTGGGTCGACGGAGGATATAAGGTGGAAACAATGGAGGGGATTGGGTACTCCCTGTCAGGGCCGATCCTAAGATTTTAGGGGCTATGTGCGAAAGTAAGTTGAAAACCCAAAATAATGCTAAAATCGTAATTGGCTTTCAGTTGTATTCTATAAATAATAATAGGACAAAGAATTTTATAAAAACAACACGTGGTGTCGTGTATTAGTGTTTTACATTGATTTTAAGAGGTCTAGGGTTCGAACCTTGGTGTCAATTTTTGTGAAAATGCATGCATTTAATTTATAAAGAATTAAAAGAAAATGAAAATAAACCAAGGCAAGATTCAAACTCTCTCCAGGCGGAAACAAAGTAGCGCTAACCTATATGCATGCAAAAATAAAAAATCAAGACCTTATATGGTGGCACCACTTGCACTCCCTCAGGGTCAGCTTCTCACTGAAGAAAAAGGGTTAGGTTGGACTTGCTTGAGAAGAGAGGGTTTGGGGGTAGGCTTGTCGGAGAAGTGAGGGATTGAGGGTTGGTCTCACTATGGATGAGGGGGGATTGAGGTTTTTTCTTGCACATAGGCAAGAAGAGTGATGCGATGTAAATCAACACTCAAGTTAAACCCTCTTGTTGTCAATTGTAGTATGGATGCAAGTAGGGATCGTTCTAGACTGGGGATGAGGAGGGATTGCTAATCTATGTAACACTGACTCAAAAACGTAAAATAAGACTCAAGAATGCAAAACTAGGCTAAAAACACTTAACTAGACTCAAATAAATCAAAATAGATTAGAATGACTCAAAACAACACAAAACTAACAAATAGACCTAAAACAGATTCTAAGGTTGATTTTGGACGAATTTTGAAATATGAAGACTCAAACTATGAAAATAAACCAATTCTAGCCGAAATTAACTCAAAAGACTCAAAAGAAACCAAATAGCACAGATTCTAACTAAAAGACACAAGTTATAAAAGGGGGATTGGGTTTTGACAAATTTAAAGCAAAAACAAGTAAATTGAAAACTAGGACAGATTTTGGCACGAAATTGGGGTAATTAGATGGATGATGGACTAGCTAGAGGGTTCTTCTCTACACATGACACACTTGCACATAAACCAATTTTTAGTTGTTTGTTCGATAAATTATGAAACTCAATACCCCAGGTTGACTGTGATAGCACTTTTTCAACCTTCAAGTTCTCCTTAAGTTATTGAATTCGATGGGAAAGCACATACACAATTCACTCTAAAAGTTCCCTACGTGAAAAGCACAATAGAGATACAATCAAAGATCATTAAGATTCATGAGAACTATAAGTATTGACGAGGCATTCATAACTATGAAAAGCATGAAACTCCTGCCAAGAATTCACTTAACACGATTATGGATAGCAACCTTCACTACTCATGAATATAAGTTCATAACGATTAGGTGAAATTCCTTTATATTCTAGCACCAAATTTATGCATGAAAACTAAGCGTGCACTCTCAATCAACATACACAAATAAGTTATCAATCAAACAGTTAAGCGAATTGAAATCACAAGTTATGAAACCACAACCAAAAGTAATCAATTCATAACGCAAGTGTAATCATGGTATTGAATATCCCCTAGCCAAAAGGGCTTAGTTCCTCATAATCGCACAACAAAAGTAACTAGATTTATACATTGAAAATAAAAGAAAGAAAACACCTAAACACTCCAGCAATCAAAGATGAACAGCAAGCACGTCCAAGCACTCTCCTTCCCTTCCTTTGCTGCGGCACAAGGAGCGGGTTGTGTTTTGAAGGGCTGTTTGTATGGAGAAATAGGTAGGAGGATGTATGGTGATGTTTAGAGTAGATGGGTGGTGCAGCAAGGGGTGTGAAAGCTCAGAAAATATGAAGAGTTGAAGGGGATGAATGTGGCAGAGATTGGAGAAGGCAAAAAGTGTGTCTGGGTTGTGTAGAGAATGATTTGTGCGGAATGGATGTGTGTGTATATATATAGGGGAGTTCAGCTAGGGTACAGAAAAGGTCATGAAAACTGAGCTAAATTGTCCCCTAATTGAATAAGGAAGAAAAGAATCAGAAAATAAAATAGAATAGGTAAGTAACTTGCGGCAAGGAAAGGGAAACAAGGTTTTTGGCCAGAAAATAGGAGAAAAGGTAAGGAATGGTGCGGCCATGATGATAGGATGTAAAGGGGAAGAAATTTAGGACACAAAACAGGGAAGAACAAACCTCATTGCACGGCAAGGCTTGGCACAAAACAGAAATGTGCCTATGAAGTCAAAAAATAGGAAAGAGATTGGTTCATTGTGCGGCAAGGGAAGGAATTGTGCAATAACGGTGCGGCAAGAAGTTTTAAGGCAAGTTTAGGCTTGTAGAACGACCAATTGAATACCCTAACCTATTTTGGAATCCTTTTAGGGCTGGAACATAGGTGAGGAAGGATTACGAAACTTCCAATCCAAATTTAGAAACTTTCAAGAATGGAAACCTTCAAGAATAGAAACTTCCAACTTTAGAAACTTCGGTTTCCAATTTTGACTCTTCATTCTTCATTCGCCTTGAATCCCATTCTTTACATCTTCACTAAATCCTAGGCTCATTTGATATTCAATTTCGTTCTTCCATTTAGCTCCAAGCATATGCTATCCATCTTAGGCCCAAAATTGCTCCAAAACGCACCAAAATGCACTTCTTTGCTCCAATAGCCCAATGGACCTACAAACACACGAAAATAGCTTAAAGTACTAAAATAACTAAGTTCTAACAACGTAAATGCAAGGAAACAAGCTAGTTAAGTCGCATAAATATGCTCGTATCAAAGAGAGAAAGAAGATGGATGGTGTTTGGTTATGAAGATAGTAGGAGTTTGGGAAAAAAAATTATTTGACATGTGTTAAGGTTTTAGTGGGCCATGTAGGATGGTTAGCAAACTCTCCCCACGAATCTTCTTCTTCAAGCTCTCCCCCTGAATCATCTTCTTCAAAATATCCATCTTAACTAGAAAATGTAAATAATTTACGTCTTTGCATCTTCTATTAGAGATGCAAATTTGAGATGTAAATCCCCATTTCACTTTATATAATGTAAATATGAGTTATACTTCAATGCATGGGAGAGATGTAAATATGGAATCTTGTTTACTTATTTTCTCTCTTTGACTAGCGAAGCCTACCTCATAAAGATTTAAAAACAAATGCAAATATAGATTTTTGTTTATATCTTCTAGCGAGATGAATAGTTTACATTCTGCCATTGGAGAGCTTTCTGGCCAAGAAAAGAAATTATAAAATGTCAATTTTGAAGGCATTTTGCATCCACTGAGATACTCTTAGAAATGTTCTGATAACAACTTTCATTATTTACTAACTCTTAGTCTAATCATATTTCTCTTCTTAATGTTAATTTTTTTTTACGTGTAAATTCCTATAAAAGATAAAAGATCATTTATCATAGAATGTGATACCTTTATTATTAATTGTCATTGTGATTCATGATACAATCGAATTTTCATAACCCGACTTGGATTTTAAAACCACAGCAAAACTCAACTTGGATTTTAAAATCACAGTAAGTGACACAGTGGTAAGGGCGCAGACTACGGCTCTCCAATAAACAAAAAAATGTGGGAGGTCTCGGGTTCGATGCTCCGAGCTGGTGAGTTTGCTTGACTGTGGTCACGGGCAGGGTGAAATTTCCTATCCAGAAGAGGTGGATAATCGTAGCTTGCCATCAGTTATCCTACTTTAAAAAAAAAAAAATTAAGCCGATCGACATATCAACTTTTGTGATAAATGTGATACCTATATTATTAATTGTCATCGTGATTCATGATACGATCGAATTTTCAATTAAGCCGATCGACATATCAACTTTTGTGTGATCCTGTCCAAGTGAGCTAGGTTTCATCACATTCTTTCCATCCATATAATGCATAACCAAACTTGTCTCTGTATGTACTAACGATACTTTATCAAATAAATACCAAGAGAAAAATTGAATAAAACGACAAGTATCCCTACCTTATGGATAAATTTCATATACTATAAAATGTTTTCATGCTTTACAGCTCCACCCACTTAATATGTTGGATATCTATTATCTATACATATTTATACTGAATTATAGTTTACATTATCTCGCACTCATGATCAACATCACCATGTACTCTATGAATATAGGCTGGAGAGTAAGACGCTCAAATCACATCTGCGAACAAGGAAATGTTTTACCGGCAGAAAGATACTGTTTAGTGTTTATGCTGATGGCATTATTATGTCTTTGACATAAAGTGGACACGTCTCCATAAAGCTTGGTCCGGAGAAAACTATGTTGTTAAAAGCATAGAAGTGTTAAGAGAATCTATTCATAATCCGATTCAAAAGATTTAGAACCACACAATGTTGCATGCATTGACAATCTAATAATGTTTTGTCATAATCTGATCAAGTCCAGCCAGAGTCCAGCCAATTTGGAGCACAATTGGGTTTGAAACATATGGGAAATAGTGTTTTCACCGCCGTAACCCCAAGCAATAAACAAAGAATCTCAACAAGTTATTCCAAGAGAGTAACTAAACAACCACTAACACGGTGATATTCGTTTGATTACGGTTGTCTCATAAGACAACGTAACTATGAGTTGGATGGAAGTGTGTGTTGTCATATGCGGCAGCCGTACTGAAGACTCGCCCTCTCTGAGTGAGAGATAAGAAACTAGTTGTTTGGACGTAAGCCAACCATTATTTACCTATTTTAAATATGGGAGAATGATTGCATTTTGACTAATAGGGTTTAACAAGTTAAATTCAGCTTACTACAGTTGGAGCTTATACACCAAACGCGTTGATCCTAATGGGTGCGTTTGGTACGCGGGACGGGACGGGACGAGGCGTTCCGTCCCGCGTTTGGTACGCCTAAAACGAGTGGGACGAGGCGTTCCACGGGACAAGTTTTGGATGATTTTTGGTTCCACCTCCCCCCCCTGGAACGGGCTTGTTCCACGTCTGTGGGACATAAATTTTTAACATTTTAGGACAACAATGCCCCTTGTCTTTTTCAAAATTTACAACATCCGTCCCGTCCTGTTCCGTCCCGTCCCGTCTGCGTACCAAACGCACCCAATAGTTTAAGCTGTTATAATGTGAGCCTCAGCCAACCATTCTATTTTGTTCCAAAAGCGAATCAAAATATGCTACATTATTCACCTATATACTTGAGACATATAATTACCAAAACTCAGTAAAATCCAGGAGAACTTTCCTTCTTATGATTAATCTAAAGAGTTATTCACATGAAATTTCCATGCAGAACCCCACATGCAAATTACCTGTCATAACTTTGTCTTTAACTAGGGTAAATTACATGGAAACCTACACTTTACTGAAACCCCTTCTCAACCAAAACTTATTTTGATGAGTTAAATTAAAGGAAAACTAATGAAAATGACTTGAAAACTTTGAGTTTTAACGAAAATAACAAAAATGTGTTATAAGTGAATAGTATCAAGATTGACTTTTTAGAGTAAAATGTGGTTTTTCGTTAAAGTAAACAGTATCGGAGACTTTTCGCTAAAACTCCCTTAAATTAATGTGTATTAGCTCCAGAGCCTAAGGACCGTACAATATTATCCAAGAAGGTTCTAAGAATGTAAGTTCAACATAATAATCCAAACAGGTAGCCGTCTCGAAGTCTCTTTCTTTGGAGTTGAAACATGCATTTAATTACGTGAGACTTTTTTTTGTTTAGTACTATCTCACGTAATGTCCGCATCTGCATGAAAAATGCACATATATAGTGCCTCTCACACCATTTCATTTTCCATCTACAACTGTTTTAGATTGATATTATCGTTGCTTCTTATTGTATTCCCTCGTCGTTCAAGGAAAAACTGCCCTTTCATGGAGAAAGAACCCGCATTCACGACTTATTCAACTATGCAATTGCCTCCGGGTTTCAGATTCCATCCATCAGATGAAGAACTCATCGTTCACTACTTGCGAAACAAAATGATTTCGCATCCGCTTCCAGCTCAGTTGATCACGGAGATCGATCTGTATAAGTATAATCCGTGGGAGCTACCCAGTCAGTACTGAAGCATTCACTCATTTCATTCCTCCATGGTTAATCCTTCGATTTGGATTGCACAGTAATAACCGAGTGTATATGTTTTTGAATTGTTTGTTTTATTACTTGATTTTTGCAGACAAGGCTTTGTTTGGAGAAGATGAGTGGTTCTTCTTCAGCCCGAGGGACCGGAAATATCCAAATGGGGAGAGGCCTAATAGAACAGCAGCTTTGGGTTATTGGAAGGCTGCTGGAAGTGACAAGCCAATTCTCACCTCTTGTGGATCGAAGCGGATAGGAGTGAAGAAGGCTTTGGTCTTTTACACCGGACGAGCTCCTAAAGGAGTTAAGACTGAATGGATCATGAACGAGTATAGACTGCTCGACTGTACGGTTAACCCCTCGAGATCCAAAGGTTCTATGAGAGTAAGTCGATAGAATGAGATACTGAGTTTGCATATTGTATATATATATATCTCAAAAAATGGAACAAACCACTTAAAGGCATAAGCTTACTAATCGACCAATACGTATTGTACTTTGTTTCACATGTGAAAAATGCTAGCATCAGTCATTTACGTGTGTCTTCCTGATAACCGTTGATCCCCACATCCATAAACTGTTTAGAGTGGCTTATGCTCTATCAAACTCTCGTGCTAGCCTAGCTAGCTAGGTTCCCTCAGAATTCAACATACTCAATCTTGCCTACTATAGCTAATGTGTTTTTAAATGTGAAACACAGATGGTAGAGGTACTAAACATTTTAAATCTTAAAAATCGTTGCTTCAGACCATGCTTTGATTTAACTATTTAAGTCGCCGTCTTCGTGTTTTTATTCACTACAACTCGGTAAATTATGCAATTCATACGTACATCGACTTTGATCAAAACAATGTGATCAAATGCAATACATTAAAAAATACTTCGTGTTATTACAGTTGGATGATTGGGTACTATGCCGAGTTCAACAGCGAGGAAACACAACAAAGAACACATGTAACGCTCAAGACATCTACAACAATGAATTTTGGGGGTGCCTACCAAAATCTGGGCCAACAGTACAGCCTACAAATCCAATCCAACGTGCTGATATAATCACAGATTTTCTATACAAAGACTGTCGAGTATTAGCTTCCATCCTCGCCGGTCAACCACCATCACCGATAGAGACCTCAAGTGCGAGCTTTCAAGGGAGCAAAGATAGCTATCTAGTCGGCTCAAATAATAAGGTAAAATCCACAGTATCAATTTCTTCTTCGGGCATTAATTCCACACTAAAAAGGAAGATTAGAGAAGAAAATACGAAAGAAAATCTCTTTCCACTCATAAATCTAGAAAGCAAGAACAAAGATGGGAACGTTCTGCCTAGCAAGAAACTAGCAGCTGGCAATGTTGTCAACTGCTACATTCCAAACCACTTGCAAAATGACATACCCAAAGCAAATCCAACTGTTCCAGCCAACTTTGAGGGGTTTAATGAAATGGCCTTCCTCGCTACATACTCCTCGTAATAATGTCTTTGATGAAAGCTGAGTACCCTTGACGAATGAACACATTCAGGAGGCCATAGTTTCTGTCTGTACAGCATGAAGTGTAAACAAGGTGTACAAAGCACGATATCGATTTGGCCTCCAAGACTGGGTAGTACATATAACCAGTTCAATAATCTACATTTGTTGCTAGTTAACTCTGTTTATGTGGAAGATATCGATTTGGCATCCAAGACTGGGCAGTACATATAACCAGTTCAATAATCTACATTTGTTGCTAGTTAACTCTGTTTATGTGGAAAATGCTCTCCTGGTTGGGAATATTTATTACCACCCTCATAAGATTGTGTAAGTTCATGCTTGATCAAGATTGGGAAAAAAAGAAAGAAAATAAACATTTTTCAGTATAATAATATGTAAATTAGTATTGTCAAATAATTAAATAATATGAGTAATTATCATACATGTTCAGTTTGTTTTCCTTTCATTGGGTTATAAATTCTTTCCGTTTACAAAAAGATAATTTGACATTCTATAGCATATTTTTTTCCCTAGTGCTACTTAATTTGCTGACCCCCTAAAGTAAGGGTGATGCTCACCAAACTAATATAACGGCAATAAATTGGGGTGAGCATCACACTTACTTTAACGGGTTAGCAAAAATGCACTCAACAATATGGATTTGGATCAAACTACACACTGTAAAACTATATAAGGCAAATTGATGCTCAATAAATTCATTGAATGACAAGTACAGACATATAAAATCTAAACTACAAATTCTCCACATTGTTGGGAGAAAGAACTGTTAAAATGTAATCTTGTCTTCGGCCCAAATACAAGTGATCCAACCCAAAACAGATGTGTGCAAATGCTAGAAAATTCTAGCTGATTGGAGTGTGTGTATGCACTAGAAATTTCTAGCAAAAGATTGTTGGTGTGTATGCTAGAAAGGTCTAGTTGATTGTAAACTTGTGTAGTGTGTGTGCATGATCATACACTAGAAAATTCTAGTGATGGCAAAGCATGCCTATAAATATAGGTATGTGTGTGTGTTGTGAGTAAAGAACTAAGAAAGAGAGCAAGTAGTGAGAAGTGAGAAGAAGCAACAAAGCTTCTAAGAGTGTTTGAGTGTTTCCTCTTGTATTAAGTTTGTGTGAGTGAATAAAAATTTTGTGAATTAACTTGAGTGTTCTTTCTTTCTCTTGCCTATCAAATTCCGCTGCGTCACAATCTTCTTTGTGAGATAAACATCTCCAAAGTAGTGAAATCCTTTTAAGCCCCAACAAAGTGGTATCAGAGCCATGGCTAGCAACGCAATGGCATCCTTCCAAGTTCCAATGCTCAACAACAACAACTTCGACAATTGGAGTATCAAAATGAAGGCCCTTTTGGGAGCACATGATGTCTGGGAAGTCATGGAGAAAAGCTACACTGAGCCAGAAGATGAAGCTACTTTGTCCCAACCCCAGAAGGAGAGTTTGAAAGATTCAAGAAAGAGAGACAAGAAGGCTCTCTACCTCATCTACCAAGCATTAGATGACAATGGCTTTGAGAAGGTCTCGAGTGCAACCTCCGCCAAGCAAGCATGGGAGAAGCTTCAAACCTCTTACAAAGGAGCCGAACAAGTGAAAAAGGTTCGTCTTCAAGTATTAAGAGGTGAGTTCGAATCCCTACAAATGAAAGGGTCTGAATCAATCTCTGATTATTTCTCAAGAGTCTTAGCCGTTTCTAATCAATTAAAAAGAAACGGTGAAAAATTGGAAGATGTTAGAATTATGGAGAAGATATTACGCTCGTTAGATCCCAAATTCGAGCATATTGTCGTAACGATTGAAGAAACTAAAAACTTGGAAGAAATTAGCATAGAGCAATTAATGGGTTCACTGCAAGCATATGAAGAGAAACATAAGAAAAGGCAAGGGAATGATGAACAGCTCCTCAAGACGCATGTTCAGCCAAAGAAGAAAGAAGAAAGCTTCAACAACAAGGGAAACCAATACGAAAGAGGTCGTGGCCGAGGTCGCGGACGTGGGCGTGGACATGGACGTGGACGTGGTTGCAACTTCAACAACCATAGCAACTACGAAAGAGGAGAAAGCTTAACTAAAGGTCGTGGAGGAGGGCGCTCAAACTCGAGGTATGAAAAATCTCAAGTTCAATGCTACAATTGTCAAAAGTATGGGCATTATGCTTGGGAATGTAGAGCTTCAAGCAACAGACCTGATGAGAAGGTCAATTATGTGAAAGAAGAGAAAGAAAAGAATGGTGTTGTGCTACTGGCATGCAAAAATAATGATGGAGACCAAGACTATACATGGTACCTCGACACCGGCGCCAGCAACCACATGTGCGAAAAAAGAAACATGTTTGTAGAGCTCAATGAATCGGTGAGTGGCACGTTTCTTTTGGAGACGAATCCAAAATACCCGTAAAAGGAAAAGGTAACATCCTTATTCCCCTGAAAAATGGCGGTCATCAAATAATTTCAAATGTCTACTATGTGCCTAATATGAAAAGCAACATTTTGAGTTTGGGTCAACTCTTAGAAAAAGGTTATGATTTTCATACGAAAAATTATATCCTTTTTCTTAGAGATGACAAAGGAAGATTAATTGCCAAGGCGAAAATGTCAAAGCATAGGATGTTTCCTATGAATATTCAAAATGATGTTGCAAAGTGTCTCAAGATATTTTACAAAGACACATCCTGGCTTTGGCATCTTCGTTTTGGGCATCTTAACTTTGAAGGACTGGAGTTATTATACAATAAGGAAATGGTGAGAGGCCTACCGTGCATCAGTCATCCTGATCAAGTTTGCGAATGATGTTTACTTGGGAAACAGTTCAGGAAAAGCTTTCCAAAGGAGTCGACCAAAAGAGCCCAGAAGCCACTCGAGCTCATTCATATCGATGTGTGCGGTCCAATAAAGCCAAGCTCTTTGGGTAAAAATAATTATTTCCTTTTCTTCATTGATGATTTTTCAAGGAAAACCTGGGTATATTTCTTGAAGCAGAAATCAAAAGTCTTTGGAGCATTCAAGAAGTTCAAAGCCGCTGTAGAAAAAGAGAGTGGTTGCAAGATCAAAGCCATGAGATCTGATCGAGGAGGAGAATTCACTTCAAAGGAATTTCAAGAATTTTGTGAAGCCAATGGAATTCGTCGACCTTTGACAGTTCCAAGATCCCCTCAACAAAATGGTGTGGTAGAAAGAAAAAATCGAACTATCCTCGACATGGCTCGAAGCATGCTCAAAAGTAAGAAACTACCTCAGGAGTTGTGGGCAGAAGTTGTAGCATGTGTTGTCTATCTATCCAATCGGTCTCCAACAAGAAGTGTGTGGGGAAAAACTCCGCAAGAAGCATGGAGTGGAAGAAAGCCAGGTATCTCTCGTCTAAGAGTTTTTGGAAGCATAACCCATGTACATGTACCAGATGAGAGGAGAACCAAACTTGACGACAAAAGTGAAAAGTTCATCTTCATCGGCTATGACACAAATTCAAAAGGCTATAAGCTGTATAATCCGAAAAATGGGAAGATGGTGATTAGTCGAGACGTGACGTTCGATGAAGAAGGAGAATGGGATTTTGATCCGCATGCAGGTGATCTTCACTTCTTTCCTCAGTTTGAAGAAGATAATGAACAAACAATAATGGAGGAAGGCTACACTGAGCCAGAAGATCCGGTGTTCCACGACAGGAGCAAGCACATAGATACCCGTTATCACTACATAATAGAGTGTATTGCAAGAAAGGATGTGCAAGTGGAATACGTGAAGTCTCAAGATCAAGTCGCCGACATATTCACCAAGCCACTCAAACAAGAAGACTTTGTTAGATTGAGGAACTCAATTGGCATCACAAGACAAGATTAAGGGGGGATGTTAAAATGTAATCTTGTCTTCGGCCCAAATACAAGTGATCCAACCCAAAACAGATGTGTGCAAATGCTAGAAAATTCTAGCTGATTGGAGTGTGTGTATGCACTAGAAATTTCTAGCAAAAGATTGTTGGTGTGTATGCTAGAAAGATCTAGTTGATCGTAAACTTGTGTAGTGTGTGTGCATGATCATACACTAGAAAATTCTAGTGATCGCAAAGCATGCCTATAAATATAGGTATGTGTGTGTGTTGTGAGTAAAGAACTAAGAAAGAGAGCAAGTAGTGAGAAGTGAGAAGAAGCAACAAAGCTTCTAAGAGTGTTTGAGTGTTTCCTCTTGTATTAAGTTTGTGTGAGTGAATAAAAATTTTGTGAATTAACTTGAGTGTTCTTTCTTTCTCTTGCCTATCAAATTCCGCTGCGTCACAATCTTCTTTGTAAGATAAACATCTCCAAAGTAGTGAAGTCCTTTTAAGCCCCAACAAGAACCACCATGAGCAAGAAATATATAATCATCTTCAAGTAGCCAAAACCAGATTAGATAATTAACGTTGTACTCGAACGAAAGATGTTAAAGAGATACAAGCTAGCCAAGCCTTATGAAATGGAAGAATGTAATACCACATCAGATATGATCCGACAAGCTGCTGAAGTCTTTTTAAAGTAACTTCATCGCATTAGTAAACAAAACAGTTAAATATCTCATTTACTCAAGGAAGAAAAGTATGTTAAAGCATTTAGAACACGCGAAATCAATTCTTAGACAACCCTGTGAAATAAATGTGGCATAAACTGTCTTATGAGTTATTTTCCGGAACATGAAACCAATTTCACAGAACGTTTAACTCTACGTCAGGAAGTGTGTGTAGCATTTGGGGACTATGATTTTAAGGTTTTCTTAGTAAAAAGACACAGAGAATACTTACTTGTAAAGATAGAAGGCGATTCCCAGAACAATGCAAAGCAAAATAATGTCAATGCAGAAATTCCAGCTCGACCTCACCTGCAAAACAAACCAAGTTTCTTATTAGTAGAGCCCTACCTGTATGATGCAACAATTAAAACTGATCAATATGATCAGCGTACAGATACCTTGTTTAAATTCACCGTCAAAGTTCCCATCTGAATGGTAAGGGAACACATTAATATTAATAATCTATCAAAATGCTTGACATTCATTGAAAACTATAACTGCAGAAAAATAAAAAAGCATACAAAATACTGATTACCTTATGAGTCAAATTTGATATTTTTATGAGATGTTGAAGTTCCCCATTCCCCAGCTTTTTTAGCTGCAGTTTCTGTCTATCCTCTCAGGCAGTGCAAAAACCAGATCGCTAAGTGTTTCTAGTTCTTCAGGGGACAGCTCTTTAACCTGTAATTAAACGAAAATACGAATACAAGTTAAGCAACTTTGTTGTTACAAGTCTTTAGAGATAGTAGTGGTGATAATAATCAATATTAACCAGTACGACCCAAATACCTTTATTTTTGTGTGGGTGTGCGTGTCTATAGGTCCAAGATGTTCACAGTCACAATATGGTTGCCATGTTATATACTAAGGCTATATGTTGGGCACACTCTTATGGTATCTGAAGAACCATGCCGACGCCAATTCATGCTCTCGCGTTGCGGGATGATATTCTCACGCTGTGCAACTCTTTATGTAGCTTTCGGATTTGGTCACGTTGGTTACGTTTTTGCTTTTTATTGTCAAAGCGAATCCACATCAGTAACCAAAAAGTGCAGCATAAACATCATTAGCGGGATAAATGTTAGAAGGTTACGTCAGTTCAGGGTAAAACATGAACATGAGATATGAAATGATAATATAGGCAAGAAGGAATTAACAAAAAGAAGATACGTGAAGCCGTTTTCAGAACATCATATTTTCTCCGAGAATGCAGAGCTGGTGAAGTGTGACAGAAAAAAATTACCTAAGAAAAGAAGCAAACCCAAAGAAAAAGCAAATTCATGACAAGTCATCAGAGTAGGGAAGCTGATTGTTAGATTCTATGCAACCCCTTGAGAATTCATGTGAACGGGTTCTCTATCTGCTTAGGAACGTGACGAATAGCTTCGTAAGGTCCCAACTCTTATGCTAATGGTCTCGGAACATTAGTTGTATTATAAAGAGGAAATGCAACATCTCATGGAATATATCTACCGAGGTTACAGTTGTCTCGTTTCGCCTCGCCTCTAGGCAAGCGCGTTTGCTTCCACTCTGTCTTCGTAGTCTAGTCCCTTGTAGCTTCTGAAATTCCGTTGACGATGATTGTTTTGTTCCTTTACTACAAGAACCACTCTTGTTTTGTTCATCTCGTGCGTCGATGATAGACACACAGTAAACAGTAACAGTCAGGCTCAATCCACACCATTTTTCCAAAACCAAGAAACTACCGACTTTTTTCGACCACAAGAAACTGTCTTGACTTGGGAGAGAAAGCCAACAATTAGATAAGAATGTGACATCAATTTGGAGGCATTCTCACACACTTCATCCGTACACACTATCTCCATTTTGGCTAATTACCATTGGCTGAATCAAAATTCCCATACATTTTGACCCACCAAATCTCGAATCACATGGGCCTCTTTCAAAATTTATGTTTACACAATCGATTAAAACTTAGAAAAGAAAAACATAATAGGTGGTGCAGCATATCTTACGATTTTTTGCGTCCTATATTATCCTACTATATAAAATAAATAATAAATAAATAAAATCATATCTAGTCATATATATTTTCTAATTTTGTCTTAATTAATAATTAAGCATGAAACTTAAACATAAAATAAAAATAGATGAATTTGATTCGTTTCACCTTTTTCTGAGCCAACTTGCGCAACTTAGGAAGTTCCTCCATCAACCGAGCCATGGTCCGACGAATTTCCACTTATGACCGCCACAGCCCGATTACTCTCCATCGCAGCCTTCTCGGCTTTCTGCACATTCCGACACACAATCAAATTGTTGGAAAATTTAAATTGTTATTATATTAATTGAATAGAAACTAAAAGTGGTGTCTTTAGTGGAAAAATGTGTCTTTCAAATGAAGAGTTACTACTTTTAGCTCTTTAATAATAGTCACATGCTTTCCAAAGAAAGATTTCAAATTTTATAAATAGGAAGCCTCCTATAATCTTTCAAAACCCTTTTATTGTATACATAATCATACATAGACTGAAGTAAATATTAGAGAGTCTCATTGAGTTCACATGAGAGGTATTCAACACAATCTTAACTCCACTACTATAAAAGGGGATATTAGTGGTGCTATAAAACCGACAAAAAACACCACTTACTGTCGGATTTTTGGTAAAAATCCAACATTAAATCGTGCAATGTCGCATAGTGGAACCGACGCCAATACTACCGTCACAAAAAAGGTATTGGCGTCGCTTATCCCCCTTAATCCGCCACCAAGAAGGAAAGTATTATAAAATAAAAAAGAACAATAGCGTCGCTTAAAACCGACATCGGTTCTTACGTTGCTTAAAAGCGACATCAAAACTCGCAGAGACGTCGGTTCAAACCGACATTCCCTAAAAAATAATAATTAAAATATCAAACTTAGTGTCGCTTCCAACCGACATCATTTTAGTTAAATAAATAAAATACTCAAACTAAGACATTCCCTAAAAAATAATAATTAAAATATCAAACTTAGTGTCGCTTCCAACCGACATCATTTTAGTTAAATAAATAAAATACTCAAACTAACGTCGCTTATAAACGACACTAGACATATTAAAAATAAAAAATTTACTAATCTTCACATCAATTAAGTACTAATTTTTTTTTTAAATATCAAATTTGGTGTCGCTTTTAACCGACATCGCTTGAGTTAAATAATAAAATATTGAAGCTAACGTCGCTTACAAGCGACCCTAGACATTAAAAAAAATTCTAAATTAGCCGTCAGTTTTTATTTGTTTTTATCAAAGTTCTAAAAAACTTTAGGCGCTAGTCGAACGGGGGGCTAGAGCCTAGCGCCTAGGCAGCTAGGCGGAATCTAGACGGACACCTAAGTGGACTAGGCGAATTTAATTAAAAGAAGAAGAAGATAATAATATATAATATATTTGTTTAATAGTGAAGTATGTAACTTTTATTTATATAATTAATAAGCCTGGGAAATCGGCAATGAAAATGGATAATAATATATAATATATTTGTTTAATAATGATGGAAATCCATCTTGACGGGGGGAGTCATTATTTTCTTCACCGGGAGTGGCTTTTGAAGCCTTGGAAATCGGAAGGCCTTGGAAATAGATAATAATATATTTGTTTAATAACAGTGAAAATCCATCTAACAGAAGGGAGTCATTATTATTTACCCCGGGAGTGGTCGAAGCCTCGGAAATCGGCAAGGCCTTTTATTTAAGGGTTTCTCGTTTCCTCTTCCTTCCATTCTTATTCCTCCGCTTGATTCCCCATCTTCTCTGTCTAATTTTCATCTTCTTGCTCTCTATAATTTTCTAAAATCCATGAGTCCGGTCAAATTTCTTCTTGCTCTATATAATTTTCCAAAATCCATGAGTCCGGTCAAATTCCTCAAGCATAGCGAAGAAATCCTCTTCGGCGAAGAAATCTGAAACTTCCATGTCAAAGTTTCGTTATTTTTTTTTCTGCAATTGCACTGTTATTCTAATTCTTTCTACAAATCTCTTTCACGCTCACTCTTTCCTCATGCTCTCTCAGTTGCTATTTTCAAATTTTATGTCGTCACCCTCACGGTGTACTGAAACGGTGTAACGTATACTATTTTAACAGAACCACCTCGGAGGTCGCTTAGTCTGGCGCCTGGGCTGCCTAGCCCACCTAGCCCGCCTAGTCGGCCACCTAGCACCACCTAATACCCTTGCCGATTTATTGAACGTTTTTAAAATAATCGCGGCGGTGGCTCCGCGCCCAGCGCCTAGGTGGCCGCCCAGACCACGTTTTAGAACACTGGTTTTTATTTCTTTTTAGGCCAAAGCAAACATTAATAAAAACTAATAACAATAACAATTGTCCCAATTCATTCTCAATTCATTGTTCTTAGTCATCAGCATTGTTACAAAACTCCTGGATTATCTCTTGGGGGAAATAGAAGTAGAAACTGAAGAAGATGCATAAGACACCATATGAAGCTCCTCAGAAAAGATGGTTCCACAGTCATATTTATACTCCCTTGTGTCGCAAGTCTTCTGATGCGCCTTCCAATCTAACTGCACTACATATTTCTTGGAGAACTTGTCACATTTCCATTTTTTCTCCCCATGTTTCTGACTGAACTACTTCTTAATGTCGGTGAGATCTCCTAGCACCCAAGCTGGGTTGTGGTGAACACACGTCGGCATGGGACATATGTAGACCTTTTTTCTAACCTCAGTGGTGGTTCCTTGCCGGAGCTTCCATGGAAGGTTATGGCCTCGACGATGTAGCTGAAGGTTTTCATCCCTTTGAAACGCTTTGTTGCAAATCTCACACACAAATCGGTTCGTTGCCATTAGGGTTGTTGATGATAGTGCAATAACTTCTGCACTAGGATCTGATCACACAAATACAAAACTTTTAGTGAAACATGCCAATCAAATCAAGAAACTACTTGATATTAATTCAAGATTATTTGCCTGGAGTTCCTAGAAGATTTCTTTTCTTCTTAACTGGCGACTGCTGCGACTGCTGATGAGTAACAGAGCCATTACTATTGCTTTGGGCACCTAAAGCACCTTCAGAGCTGGAGCGATGCAAGTGGTTTTCTTGTTGCTTTTGCTCTTGACGAACTTCTAATTCTCCAGTATTATTCCCTGAGGAGAAGCTTCCTTCTTCAACATCACCTGTAAACGAGAGAGAGAAATGTAAGAGAGAAATGGAAGCACGGAAGTAATGGGAAAGACGAGGTTTAAATATGGATAAAAACTTAGCGTCGATTAATACCGACACCATATCTAACAAACTGACAGTAGCTATAAGTTGCGTCAAAATTTTAGGACTTTGTGTCGGTTCAAACCGACACTAGGTGACACGACCCAGATACACGCAGCCTGACACACTTTTGACTGAAAGGGTCGGCGTCGAAATAGGATCACATTGCGTCGGATAAAACCGACGTTAGTCTGACAAATTTGTGTGGCGTCGAAATAAGGGAAATTTTGTGTCGACATAATCAGAGGTTGCGTCGGTTAAAACCGACGCCAACTATGACACTGACTGCAGAAGCTTGTCCAATCATTTTCCCCGTGCAAAAAAATCGAGAAAATTCCCTCCCAAAATATTTTAATTAAAGCACAAAATTTTTACACTAGTGGATACCACAAAATCAACGAAAAATCACGATTTAACGGTTATTTTAACTCCGATTTTGATGATTTTTTACAACCACACTCCTTGATCCTATATGAATACAATGAATGAATTCGCTCTTCAATTTAAAATATTTACAGTAGTAGATACCACAAAATATTATGTTATACTTAATGAAAGTATGAATAAACTCCTAAGTGTTAGTGAATCTATTATTTTAATGGGATGCGCATTCTACGAAACTAGTTTCAACGATCCAATCGTCAAACATGTTTTTATATACTTCGAGATCACATACACCAAAAATCGCAAAAAATAAACATTCAGAGATCAAATAACGGGACAAAACGTTTCGACGGTTATCAACTAAAAATCACGATTTAACGGTTGTTTTAACTCTGATTTTGATGATTTTTTACAGCTACACTCCTTGATCCTATATGAATATAATGAATGAATTCGATCTTCAATTTAAAATATTTACAGTAGTGGATACCACAAAATCTTATGTTATACTTAATGAATGAATAAACTTGAATTTATTGTTTTGATGGGATACGCATTGTATGAAACTAATTTCAACGATCCAACCGTCAAACTTGTTTATATATACTTCGAGGTCGCATATGCCAAAAATCGCAAAAAAAAAAATATTCAGAGATCAAGAAACGGGACAAAACGTTTTGACAGTTGTCAACGAAAAATCACGATTTAACGGTTATTTTAACTCTGATTTTGATGTTTTTTTTACAGCTACACTCCTTAATCTTATATGAATACAATGAATAAATTCAATCTTCAATTTAAAATGTTTACATTAGTGGATACCACACAATCTTATGTTATACTTAATGAAAGTATGAATAAACTTGAATCTATTGTTTTGATGGAATACGCATTGTACGAAACTAATTTCAACGATCCAACCATCAAGCTTGTTTGTATATACTTCGAGATTCCATACGCCAAAAATCGCAAAAAAACAAATATTCAGAGATCTAGTAATAGGACAAAACGTTTCGATGGTTATCAACGAAAAATCACGATTTAACGGTTATTTTAACTCCGATTTTGATGATTTATTACAGCTACGCTCCTTGATCCTATATGAATATAATGAATAAATTCGATCTTCAATTTAAAATATTTACAGTAGTGGATACCACATAATCTTATGTTATACTTAATGAAAGTATGAATAAACTCTTAAATGTTAGTGAATCTATTGTTTTGATGGGATACGCATTGTACGAAATTAATTTCAACGATCCAACCGTCAAACTTGTTTGTATATTCTTCGAGATTGCATAAGCCAAAAATCGAAAAAATAAATATTCAGAGATCAAGTAACGAGACAAAACGTTTCGACGGTTATCAACGAAAAATCACGATTTAACAGTTATTTTAACTCCGATTTTGATGATTTTTTACAGCTACACTCCTTGATCCTATATGAATACAATGAATGAATTCGATCTTCAATTTAAAATATTTACAGTAGTGGATACCACAAAATCTTATGTTATATTTAATGAAAGTATGAATAAACTCCTAAGTGTTAGTGAATCTATTGTTTTAATGGGATACGCATTCTACAAAACTAGTTTCACTGATCCAACCGTCGATTTCTATCTTTCAACCCTCGAACACTATCACGATTGCAATCTTTTAATTTTCAACACCTATTATAGTAAAAACAAATTAAAATAACAACAAAAAGTTATCAAAAGTTTGCTCATCTAATCCATTCTAGTAAATAACAACCAAAAGTTATCAAAGTTATCAAAATAACAACAAAAACAAATTAAAATAACAACAAATTAATTTAACATAATATATTCTTATATTACTAAATATTATAAGTTAACATAATATATTCTTATATTACTAAATGTTATAAGTTTATGTTATATTTAATATTTTAAAAAATAAGGACAAGTTTTTGTGGCATCGAAATAAGGATAAGTTTGCGTCGGTTCAAACTGACGTAAACCTGACATGTCAGTGCACTTGGATAAGTTTCCAGTCATTTGCCTGCTTTGTGTCGCTTAAAAGCGACGCCAGTATTTAAAAATATTAAAATGTATTCTTACGTCGCTTTAAAAGCGACACCAGTATTTGAAAACATTAAAAATTATTCTTACATCGGTTTAAAAGCGACAACAGTATTTTATGATTCTTATAAGCGACAGTAAAACCGACGTCATGTTCAATTAGTGTCGCAACTGTCTAATCCGTCACTATATTAGATTAAATCGACACCACCCACTGACACTATAAAAACCTTTTGTAGTAATGCTCATTGAAGCCTTGTGATTTATAGTGCTACTATTACAAGGTTGTGGTCGTTATATCCTGGGAGACAAACTCCAATCACCCATAAGCACCGTAATAGAGTGTAAACTTGTCTTAAGGATAAAATGTCTAACATTTGCCTCAACTGTATTTCTAGATTGTTCTAATCCATTATGTCATGTTCATTTAACATTGGTTACTTATGTGCATGCATTAATTTGATATACAATTCCATGAATTATTTCTTGATTTACTAAAACAATTAAACCCTATTTTTCCAATACAAATCACTTAAACATTGTCTCGGCAAACAAACAGAAGTAGCAATACCGGACGACCAAAAGTGAAACCACGAACCATAAGAGTGGCTCTTATTTCGCAGTCAACGTAAGTGTAGTGACAGGCGAAGGCATCTTTTTTCGGGGGGGTTGAGGTCACGGTGCTTCTCAATGTCATACTTGTCGTATTTCTTGCATATTGAGTCAACTCGGGAGAGAATGTCGATCATGCTCATTTTCTTTGATTCTCTAGAAATCAGAAGATAAGGTTGTTGATCGTCTAGTTCAGGCATTGCACCCCTCTCTCTGTCCCTGCTTGAATTTTCGAACGATTTTTCCATTTTGGAGAACTGGGTAGGAAGGAATGGCACGAAAGCATGGAATTATTAGATGTCTTTTTGGCAGGTACACAACTACACATCCAATTGGTTGTTTATACTTCAAATTTGACAATACTTATACTCAATAGTGATTACTTACCTTTTGATTTGTCCAAAAATAAATTGACACATGTTTTATTGTTTTAGAGGACAATACTTATACTCAATAGTGACTAAGAACATTTTAATTTTGTCCAAAGATAAATCAACACATGTTTTATTGTTTTAGAGGACAATACTTATACTCAATAGTGATTAAGCACATTTTAATTTTGTCCAAAGATAAATCAACACATGTTTTATTGTTTTAGAAAATAATGAACATGTTATTAATTTTTCTTGGGCTTTAAAAACGAGGAACATTTGACTTTTTATTGGGCCAAATAAAAAAGTGAGTGCATAGAATACTCACTAGTGATTATGAAATATTTTTCCCAAAATTTATTTTGGTCAATATGTTTAAATTTAACAAGTTTGGTCACCATATTTTATAAAGTTTACAATGTCACTCATCACTTCCGTAAAAAATTAAATGATTCTTTTTTTTTTTTTGAACAAACGATATTATCTACACTAAGGGAGAGGTGGGCTTAGCCTCACAATAGGTTAGCAATAATGTGGTACAAATTCACCTTTGGCGAGAATCGAACCTAAGACCTCTCACTTACAAGTGAAGATGAATATCACTAAACTGTAGTACTGAGTGGCTAGTTAAAAACTAAATATATTTATTTAAAAATAACCTTATTGTCCTTCTTCTTCTTCCCACAACCCCCAATCACCCCCGTATCCTCGAATTGCATTTGCAACATAGTAATTCACAAATGGATCACAAACTTCGATCTAAATCAATTTTAATTTGAGTCAAATAAAAATGCCTCGAAGCAAGGATACGTGGAGGGCATCCAGCTAAGCACCAATGGACCTCGTCTCTCCACCTTCTCTTTGCAGATGATACATCGATCTTCCTCAAAGCATTAAGGAACAATTGTCGAAACTGTGAAATTGCAAAATGCTTACTGCCAAGGGTCGGGGAAGGAGATTAGCTTATGAAATTTGGTGGTCTATTTCAATGCGAATATATCGGTTGAGATTGTGATGAGCTTAGTGCTTTACTAGAAATGTCGACGATCCAGGAAAATATTTGGTATCCCAGTTTGGGGTAGATAAAAAAGGGAACCCTAACTTATGTTAAAGACCGTATATTAGGAAAAATCGAGGGGTGATAACAACAGTATCTTTCACATGCCATAAATGAAACTTTGATTAAGACGTTGGCCTTGACAGTTCCGACATATCTAATGAATGTCTTCAAAATTCTTGATGTATTATGTAGGGATATAGGTGCGAGTCTTGCTAGGTTCTGGTGGGGACAAAAGCAAAATGAGTGTAAAATACATTGGCTTAGCTGTGAAGCCTTGAGTTAGGCAAAGAATGAGGGTGTGATGCGTTTCGGGAACCTAAAGGACTTTAACCTTGCATTCTTAGCAAAACAATGTTAAAGGTTGATTCACCAGCTAGGCTCTCTATGGTGCCAAGTCCTCAAGGAGAGATACTTCTTGCACACTTCGGTCTTGGAAACTAAGGTGGGTAGGAGAGCCTCCTAGATCTGGACAAACCTGACAGAAGGAAGATAAGTATCACTAAAAGGGGCGCGTTGGCAAATTATGAATAGGGGTCGAACTACCTGATGTGGTCCTGGGTCACCTAACTTTCTTAATTGGTGCAACAATAGGTAACGACTAGCCTATTGCCTCAATCACCCACTCAAAGGAGCAATGCTAGCAGTTAGAGCCAATCCGTGGGCTAATTTCTGAGGAGGATGGCTCGTTTATCACTAAAGTTTAGGTGGGTGATTCCATAAGCTTGGATAAATTGATTTGTCCAACTGAGAAGAAAAGAAATTATAAGGTAAAATTGGGGTACAGGTGGCTAAGAAAAAAATGACAGAAGGTAACAAAGACGGTTTTCCACATCAAGAATCACAGACCCTACTGTTTGGAAAGGGTTATAAGCATTGAAGGTTCATCCAAAAATCATGAATGTCCTGTGGAAAGGACTAAAAAGGGCAACTACAACAAAGGCGAATCTTTTCAAAATGACATAGGCTAATAACTTCTATTTACCCTCTATGCAATAAGCAGGAAGAGACTTCTGAGCACTTGCTACTGTTGTATCCTTGGGTAACTTGGTTTGGTTTGTAAGACCTCTAAGTTATATGATTGATAGAGACACATAACCACCTTTGATGCCTGGTTATCGAAGACATTCAATGAGAATTTGGTTAGAAAGAGAAGAGAGCTAGAATCATGACTCAACTTGCTATTACTTGCTAGCACATCTGGAAAGCTCGTTATAAGGCAACTTTCAACCAAATAGACTGATCCCAAATGCAAGCCATCTAGGCCATCTTGTGTGCGAGGACCCTATTCATGAAGGCAAAGGAATTGAATTTACCAACATGAACCTCTTAGCCCCAGATCATTGGAATGCGACTATGGTTCCCTCCCTCGCCTCAAATAGTCAAAATAAATGTCTATGCGAGCTAGAAACCAAGGGGCTTCATTGGGCGCGCAGGGGTTGTGGCTAGAAATTCGAGCAAAACATGCATAACAATTAGGACAAGGCAAGTCCAGGCTTCTACTACATTACAAACCGATGCTATAGCAATTTTGGAGGGTTGTCTCCTTGCCAAACTCTGGAATTTTCCTCGAATCATGATTGAAAATAAGTATCTTATGTTTAAACAATGGCATCAACACTTGCAGCTGAGACATCTTCCCCATCCTTGGCCATAGTTTGAAGCTTGGAAACTCCTTTCAAGCATGTTCATGGTCTTAGGTCCCAAGTTCGGCAAATGAAATGGCACACTTCGTCGCGACGCACCATGGAGCAGAGATGCGCTACTTAGTCTAGGTCAAAAGGCCCTCATCTTTGTTTGTGAGAATTTTGAACAAAGACCACCTCCAATGCCCTCATTTGTAAATGATGGTAGTGTAGGAAATGAATTGACGTCGGGGCCTTCTATGGCAATGTCACTTCTCTTGCGGGTTTATATTTCTATGTTTAAGTGTTTCTCAATCATTTTGTATCATTGGCTTTGCCTTATTTAATGAAATGCTTTTTTTCTTATAAAAAAAAATTCTAACAATAATTTAAATTGTTAAATGCTCTGGTGTAGAGAGAGGGAGGTGTATAGATTGGTCAAAAGTTCAAAATCAATAAAGAAAATGCAACATGGGTTGCGGCTAAGGATTTGATAGATAAGTTGGTGGTGATGGGAGGTGGCGATGGACGAGGGAGAAGGACGTCGGGGGAGGGGCGGCGAAGGTGGGCCTGAGGTATATAACACCTTTTGTTTTTTTTTTAATTTCCTTGATTCCACTCTTGTTGAATTCTACTAGCCCATGACTAGATACAAGATTTGGGCCAAGAACAATCAAATCATAATGGCCCAACTCTCATGAAATCATGATTTTTTTTCCTTTCTTTTTGAAAACAGATGGCAAGTAATTTTTCCGCTCCTAGTTTCTTCTTCAACACTTTTTTGTTTTCCGTCTTTTGATTCTACTTGGATTATTCAATCCGAGTTTAATAACGAACTTAGAGATTTTTCTTACAATAATTCTTGACAATCCACAAAAGGTCTAATAAAGAAAAGTGCACCATGACATTTTTTTCAAAAAAAAAAAAAAAAAAAAAAAAAAAAAAACCAATAACAAGTCGTCATTTGCTTTTTGGCAAAAAATTTGGACTTTGATGCTCCACAGTTATAATTTTCCATTGGTAGTTAAGGTTGGTGGTTTCAAAAACCTTAGTGTCAAAGGGGTAGATGCGTCCATCATGAATAGGGTGGATATCTCGTATCAAAAAACTAGGCTCAAACTCAATTTTCTGTGATGAACTATTTTTATCAACGGATTAGTTCAAATCAAACTTGAGATAATGGGTGCAATCCAAAAAAGGATTCATCCGCTACCAAATTCTAAGGAGTCGGTATCCATTTTAAACGTAAAAGCATGCAAACAGGAAAGAGTAACGAACAAACTAACAATTGAAGAGGTAGTCACTGCATCACAATTTCCCAACTTCCTCCACTTCCACATTGGTGAAGTAACCATCCAAACTCGTCACTGGAAAAGCTAGTGGAATAAAGATCTTACAACAAACAGATAGTTGCATAAAGATCGTACAGCTCTAGAGTTTTCTCAACTAGAGCTAATCTTATCAATATATGCTAACATGTCCCCCCTCAAGTAGGAATCATTATGAATTGAACACACAAGAATTGGAACACAAACAAGTCCTAATATGCGACTGATACAAATCGACAATATTAAACACAACCAAATAACAAAATCTTGACAGCTAAGCTATATGAGCTGAGCCGAAGTTGTTTGTTTTTAAGCTTTTGAAACATTAGAAGGGAAGTACCATTGCTATATTCATCCATGGGCAAGTAATCCTTATTCAATAAATCATAACAACCAACTGTACTTTGCTTTGTGCGATGGAAGAATGTAGATTTATGCCATAAGTCTTGTAAACCAGTAGTTAATCTTCCAATTCTCAACTATATGTGAGTTGAGTAGAGCTTAGCTAACAAACCTTACATAGTCTGCCACAGATCACAAAACCAGCAGAGCTCATAGAACTAGCATAACATTTAACGTCATGCTTAATAGAATTTTATCATATACTTATAAGACATCTTAAAGATTTCTTACTTTTGTGTGGTAACAAATATTCTATTTGCTCTGTACTTAGCCAGCAAGGTTTGTCTATTGAGATGACTAGGGGATTGACGAGTGTCAGACGGTGAACTCTGTGGGTAAACTCAGCCCCAGTAAAAAAAATTATGTTTCTGCATTCACTCCCATAATTGTAGTAGTAGTCATCAAGAAATCAAATGATTCAAAGATATCAAGAGTAATGGGCACTCATTTTGTAAGAAGTTTAAGTTTATGAACCCCCCTCCCCCCCGGCGACTGTCTTAAATAACGAATGTTATTCCTTCTAACCATAGTCCCCATCATTCGGAGAGAAGAAGCCGACAAACAGTCAGTTATAATCAAGTTCTTTGCATTTGTTCATCATTCATCATATTTTGTATTTCCATTTATTAGATTTCACCCAAAAAGGACCAAGGGCATGGTTTTCTGAGCATACAACAATAGTCAATGTACAAACAATGACAAATGAAGTGCACATCCATTTATATGATATTATCAACTCTGTCAAGAACAAAGGACAAAACAAGGAACATTTCAGCAAAAGAGGGCTTGTATGCAAATGATTAAACATCTTTCTCAAAAATCTCTATACCCTTTTTATTTGGATCGCCTTTTTTCCAATTCTAGTTCTTATTAGCAAAAGTCTACTTGTTTTCTCTCATCATGAATCTCCCAAGTTTGCACAATTATGTTTTCCCTTTAATCTTTTAAATTTCTACAAAGTCAAAACTATTGGATCCTCAAATTCTCAACCATTCAATGTAATTATGTAACACTTCAACATTAGAGAGCAAAATAACGTCGAGGCGCGGAGTCGTAGAGGACGACGACGCTTGGGACTGAGATGAACCTCAAGTCATTGTTAGGACAACACGAAGAGGGCGTGAGCTACAAAGAAAGAGAGAGAGGGAGAGAGCGCAACTGAGCAAACGAAGAAAATTTAGGGAGTGTAATTAATGTGGACAATACTTACTTCCTTATGGTTGGTTGGACAATACTTACTTCTTTAATGTTGGGTTAGACATGTCAAATTATAACAATCAAATTATAATGGATGGCTAAATGTGATAACTTTTTAATGTTAGATTTTGTATTCCATCAAATAAATTGTTAAATGTTTTTTTTTAAATTATATAGAGTTTTAAATTGTTATATTTACTATAAAAAATAGTTGAAACAAAATTTTTAAGGAAAATTAGGATCTCCTATAGTTTTTTATATCATTTAGATTAAACATATGTGCTTTTTAAAATTTGATTAAAGTGCTTTGACCATTAGTCACCTCTATTTTTTAAATTAAAATAATTTTTGAATTTATCATTTTATCTGCACGATGCACTTTCCTTATTTAGTGGAGATATTAATAATCAAACTATATTTTCTCCTCCTCCAAATATGTTTTTTCGATCACAGTTTTTTATATTATATATATATATATATATATATATATATATATATATATATTTTATGCAAACATTTAATATTATTTTTTTTCCAAATGATTTATTCTTTTTCAAATAGCTGGTGATCAACATAAAAGCTCCTTGTAATTTTTTCAATTTTTTTGTGAAATTACACACACACACACACACACACACAGATATATATATATATATATATATATATATATATATTGCTGTGACAACCCGTCTCTAAAAATTTTGATTTTTATAATTTTAATAAGCAAGTTTACGAAAATGCCCTTCGAGGCACATACTTCGATTGGTGTTGACTGCCTCGTAGTGACACCTAAGATTTGTTTTCTTGGCATATCCTTGTAGAATTCGTCGCTATGGACGCGTGGGCGCAAACGGATTTGAATTTGGATTTATAACGAAGAAGATATTAACGTTTAAAGTTAGGGATGAAATTGTAAACTTATTATTTTCTGGAAAATTCCAGAAAATTTGAGTGTGCCACGTGTTGGGCAGTGAGTAGATGGAGTGGGCTTTGCCCAATCAGATGTTGAAGAGGGGAGGGACGGGAGGAAGGCAGAAAACACACGGGATCAAGGATCCCTCCTCCCCAAACCCGCGGGTATGTCGACCCGAAGAACCTCCGGTGGCTTTCCACCCATTTTTCCGTCGAATTACCTCAAATGATTACCTAGAAACCTCTCTATAACCTTCCCTCTATCCATTACACCTCAAATTAAGAAATATTTGGTCTCCAAAATAGAGAAAACCGATGTGGTGCCAAAACGGGTCGTGCTCGAAATCCTCCAAACCTGAAACGTTTTCACGAAATTAATACTTCCCTAGAACCCAGAAACAAAGCCCAATCCTTGGTTGGAGCATCGGAGTTGATTTGGAGCTCGAATTGGAGCACACCCATTCTAGGGTTCTTGGTGGGTGTGATGAAATTGAGCTCTTCGAGGCTAAATTGGACTTTCTCAAAGGTATGAAATTTGTTCTACTCATTGAGATATTTAATTCTTCAAATTTTGGTAATTTTTAGTGAAAGTTGAATTTTCCGGCGAGCCGGCGCAGCGCGTGCGGCGGCACGTGCCCCGAGGGCCGCCAATGATGTTTTTAGGCATTATTCAATGCCTTGAATTTAGTTTTGATAATGGATTGACGTAAATTGATCATTAGGACCTAAATTCGGTACGATTCGGTAATAGGTCAAAATATGAATCGACAATTCGACCGTTGGATCGTCACCAAACTTTAGTATGTTGTAATACATAATATTTGAGGAATGTAGGAATTTACGGATCGGGAATCCTTCGTACTGATCTTCCGGAATTGGAATTGTATGTTTGTAAATAAAACGTTAACCGCCACTTGGTTTTGGCAATTGGCGGAGATCCAACCGTTGGATCATAACAAAACTTTGGGGTATTGTTCTAGAAGTTTAATGTAGATTATCGGAAGTGACGGATCGAAGATTCGGGGTACAGATCTTCCGGATCAAATTCGTAGGGATGTGTTTTATGTGAATTGTATATTCTCTCAGTGCGGATTCTGAGATGTGAATTGATATTTATGCTAGGCTGTGATCATTTGTGATTATTTGGGATATCTCGAGAGTCGTGCTAGGGGGCTGTAGCGTGGACTCCAGGTGAGTGGGCTTTTGTTTTCAGTATATATATATATAGTTGATGTTTTGCCAGAAACTTCATTTTTAAATGATTTAGAATTGAATTGGTTTTATGATTGAAATGCGATGTCGAATGCCATTTATATTTGATTATTATGATTATGATTGTGCTGGTCATACTTCGGCGCTGTGGACGCTCAGGTAAGTCAGGTGAGTATGCTTGTTAGTCATAGTGATGATGGTGAGATTGTGATATAGCTCATATTCTTGCACCTCGGGTGTTTGTGCTCTGCCAGAGTAGAGCCTAGCCTTCACGTGATCGTTCACCTCCCGCACCGTATGCTCACCTTGGATCCAAGGTAGGTACCAGCCTGTCTTACGAACCACTATAGGTGGTTCTGACTCGTAAGTGACCCGCGATTCGTCGCACAGCCTTCACATGATCGTAGCACTGAGCGTATTTTATACACCTAGCCTGTCGTACAGACCACTATAGGTGGTTCCGACTCGTGTGAAGGATAGTGGTCAGCCGTACAGGTCACGTTAGGTGACTCCGGCTGAAGTATTTATAATGCCGGCATATTATGATTACTGATTTATCTCACCTGATTGATGCATATATTTCTTGGCTGGATATTTTGGCATGGCATATATCTGACATGGCATATTCGAGTTTTATCGTTTTACAGCCTATTTTGGTATATGAATATATATATATATATATATATATATATATATTATTTTCTGAGAAAGTATACGGATTTTACAGAGAGGGGTTAGTACTTTTGATATTGAAATGGTTTTAAAAGCTTTGTTTTTGCCCACTCACGTTTTCTGTTTTGCGCCCCTCTAGGTTTAGCTGTTAAGGTTCATATCGACGAGGATTATTGGCGAATCTCTGGAGTGGTGGCTACTTCTGAGGGTATACTTCTTACTCGCTCTACTGTATTTACTTATGCTCTGAAGTCACGCGTGAGATTGATTCGCTCCTGCTCACGAGCACACTCTGGTGTTTAGGCACTTTTAGGTTTAAATTTATTCACATTTTCCACATCACTACACTTTATGGCTTCGTCACCTTCCAGGTGTCGGCCAGCACAGCTCGACTTCGGTGTCCTAGTGGACTTTCTAGGTCGAGGTGTGACAACCCGTCCCGATATTTTTATTTATTAATAGTGAAATGACAGAATTACCCCTTCGGGGTTATGTACGTGTGCATGTATGTTGAGTGAGGACCAATGGATGGTGGCCCTCAATAATTGGAAGCATTGAGATATTAGGACCACACACATCTCCCTTACACCCTCACTCTCGTCACTTTCTCTCTCTCTGTCAATTATTAACACTCACTCTCACAGACTCTTTCTCACTCTAACTCACGAAAACACTCTCTCTCTCTCTCTCTCGCCATTGTACGGACACACTCACAACCCTTGCAAACTCAATAGATCGAGCAAACCATTACCACCATTCGACTCCTAGCGACTTCACGATCACGGTGGTACCATTTTCAGGTAAGTTTTACTTCGTTTTCACGTCGAAATCACATCTTCGAGTTTGAGCACTATTCATCAACTTTATAATGGTTACGTTTTAGGACAATCCAAGCTCACAGCGAGCTTTGTGAGGTCCCAAGGAGGCTCGGAGTAGTTCGTTGGAAGTGTTTGGACGTCGGGATCACGTGGTCGGAGTTTGGCCGGTTTTGGAGTTTGTCCCCGAGGAGATTTAAGGCCTTTTTCAAGGTTTTTGAGGGTATATTTATGTTCTACTCTTAATTTGGAGCACATAGGAAGAAAAATGGGTCAAAAAGGATGAAAAATGAGTAAGATATGAAGCTTTGAAAATTACCTAGAAATTCCAGCAAAACCAGTCGCCGAAGAAGGTGACGGAATATTCCGTCAAAACTGACGGAATATTCTGACGGCGTTAAATGACGCCGTTACTGACGCCGTTAAAGATAACAGAATATTCCAGGAATATGCCTGACGGCGTTAACTGACGCCGTCAGTATGCTAGGCGCGTGGCCGCGCATGGCCGGCGTGTGGGGCCGTGGCTTCGCCGGCGCGTGGGGTCGAGAAAAATTATTTTAAAAATATGGGATGTTCGTGACGACGAGTAGGTCACGTTGGTATATCCAAATACCAAAATTGAGTCACCAGTAGGTCACGTTGGTATATCCAAATACCAAAATTGAGCTATGTATGAGAAGTTATTTTCGTAGTTACATATATGTACTTAAATAACGTATTTTTAGTAATTTCTCATATAGGTGAGACGTATTCAGAGGACGACCGTAGCCAGGCTCGACGTGGGGGCTACGACCCAGCGACTTACCAGTGAGTGGGCAGCTATTATTTTTCCGTATAACCTATATATATATATATATATATAATGATTTTCCCAGAATCATATCTTAATTGAAAAGTACGTTTTTAACGATATGCATATAACTTGATTTTGATGCATGAGTATTCATATATACATTTCATGCATATGTTGGTGCCGAGGACGCCAGGTAAGTACCAGGTAGGTACATGCATAGTTGAGAACGAATAGTCGATATACGATGAGATATGATGAGATATGATGTGATATGTTAGCTCATAAACCTGCACATATTGTTAGTGCTCACGCCCAGAGATAGGGGCACAGTCTTTCACATGTTGTTCACCTCCCGCACCGCATGCTCGCCTTTGATCCAAGTTAGGTACACAGTCTTATCGTATAGACCACTTTTGAGTGGGTACGACATGTAGGTGACCCGCGTTCATTTGCACAGTCTTCACGTGATTGTAGCACAAGAGCATTTATTATTGATACAGTGATGATGATGATATGATGAGATATTGATGTATGTGCAGAGTATATATGATGATGAGATAGAGATGTTATGAGCTATATTTACAGCTGAGGGCTGAGATGATATCTAGTAACGATATGATTATCGAAATGCATAGCATGACATTATTTATGAGATTCTGATGGCATTGAAATGCATTGCACGACATATATTGAGATACATTGAAAATGGTTTTATGCTGAGAAAAGTTGTGATATATGTGTACGTATTATTTTCTGGAAAACTATACAGGATTTACAGAGAGGGGCTAGACTTTTGAGAAAAGAATGATTTTGAAAAGATTTGTTTTTGCTAACCCACTCCATTTTGTTTTTCGCCCCTCCTGGTTCTAGATAGGCTTGAGTTCCTGAGTTTGGCTAGCGAGGATCTTCCGGCATTTCTGACAGACCTGCTATATGTTGGGCACCGTTGGTGTAATTGAACTCATTTAATTCATGCTTGACTGCACTGACCTAGTACGCTCTGGATATGTATAAGTATTGTAATATCTCTAGCACACTATCATTTCTAGGTTGCTAGAATTCGATTTTAATTAATTCGTACTTCGTTATCGATCCTTGCTTCCGCACTGTGCACTTGGCTACGTCACACTCACGTGACGGCCAGCACGCCCTACTTCGGGTACGGGTGTGTCACGGGGTGTGTCAATTGCTTTTTTTTTTTAAGTATAGTTGTTGATGAATTATTATTAGGTACAATATATTATCTATGGTTAAGTTTGAATTTACAAAAATTACTAATTGGTACATTTATTTGTAATTTTGGTACGTTTGATTTGATACATATTATTAATATTGGTACATTATTTTTATTTTGGTACGTTTTATTTTGTACACATTGGCCTCGTTTGGCAGCTCGGACTGTACTGACTATTTCTGTCGGATAGGATAAATAGTCACTGGATAGTACTGACTAAATTAGTCGAGCGTTTGGTGCAGTATCAGACTAATGACCGTATTATTTATACTGTGTATGGTAATTACTGGAAAAGAAAAAGAATAGAAAAACAACCCAGTTTGATGATTACTGGAAAAGAAAAAGAATAGAAAAAAACAAAGTTGTCAAATGCAGAAAGAACCCAGTAGCCATTACACCAGCGTGGGTAGATGGTCAAGCAGCAGCGCAGAAAGAACCCAGCACAGACAGGCGGGTTCAATTTACAGAAGCAAACCTCCAGATTCATTCATTCAAAAATGAAACGCCCTTAAAAAATCATCAATTCCATCCTTCTAGGGGAATCATGGCAGCCAAAAACCCAATTTTGAGCTTCTAATCCATTAAATTAAAAGAACCATATAAAATCTCGCCCAGTTCTGAGTTTCTAATCCATTGAAATAAAAACCCAGATGAAATCTTGCCCAGTTCTGAGTTTAATCACCACACATCAACAAAATTAATGAACAATTCAGCCAAAAACTCAAAAAATGTCTCCCGGCGTGATTTGAGTTCGATCTGCAACCTTTCCGTTTGAAATTTTCTTGATGCTGATCAGAGGTGGGGATGGAGAAAGAGCAAGAGAAAGAATACCTTGAGAAGTTAGTGATGTGCATAGCAGATGGCGAGATGGCTTGGAGAAAAGCCAGTGTGTTTTTGTTCGCGTGAAACCGACTAAATAATCCCAAGGTTTTGGTCGGGATAAACAAGCGGGTGTAAGGGAGACAAAATAGGTGGGGCCGGATTAATAATACGGTGCTTATTTAGTACGAAAGGTCACCAAACACCTGTTTCGTATTATATAATACTATCCGGTGTCTTATACGGTGTGCCAAACAAGGCCATTGTGTATTGGTATGTTTATATTATTCTCAATCCTATTTTCTCTTAACGTACTAAAAGAAAAACTTATTTCGGTACGCTTGATTTTGAGGGATTTAAAAATATTTTAAACTATTTTGAAAAGAAAATATCTTAAATCGTAGATAATTATTGCTAAAGTGTAATTGAATCTAGGAAATTTTAATGAAAAACTTCCGGTACTATTCACTTTAACGAAAATCACATTTTTGCACTAAAAAAGTCAATTGTGGTACTATTCACTTTATTCTTTATTTTGTCCTTATCGTTAAAACTCAAAGTTTTCAATTCATTTTCATTAGTTTTTCTTGGAATCTAACCAACTTTTTTATTTTACAATTATCTCTAACGGAGGAGAGTGTAATCAAATGGCTAGATTATAGGAAATTTGTTACAGTATAATGTGCATATAGCACCAAAATTATGAGAATTTTTTTTAATCAAATCACTAAAAGACATGAATGTTTAATTTAGAAAATTCAAAACTAAGGTGCCTATATCAAAAGATCTCAAATTTTTATTAGTTGAAATGTTAGTCAAATAAGAAGCCTACCATTAAAATTAATAAGATTCGTGAAATCTTCAAATTCAATCAATAAAAAACACTTCAATTAGAAGATTTTTTTATGTTAATAAATACAGTGATATCTTTACTTAAAATTTGACATTAATTAAAAAAATACTCTTAGTTAAACTATGAAGTCAAAAATAAATATGGACCGCGTAGGGAAGGCCAGTGTGGTTACTAATAGGGGTGGGCACTGAGAACCGAAAACCGAAACCAAAACACGAACCAAATCGAACCGCACCAAACGGTTTGGTTTTGCGGTTTTGAAACGGTTTCGGTTTTGAAACGGTTTTGGTTTTGAAACCGAACCGCAACATAAAAAACGGTTTGGTTTTGGTTTTGGCTTTTGAAAATAGCACCAAAATCGAACCGTACCGCAAATATTAATAAATATTTAATTAAATGTCCATATTAGATTTCATGTTTTAATTAGTTGTTTGTTAGAATCCATACACTTAGTATGGACTCAACCACACTAGAATATCATCATTCATCACTTTCTTTCGTTCATTAACTTGAAGGACCTTTGTTATTTTATACCATCACACACACATCTATATACAAGGGTGGACTAATCTTGTTATCAAGAGTCGAACAATGATCTAATGAAGTCCACTCATTTGAAGCATGATATCACATATTCTAGTATGAAAATTTTGCTCACGTTTAATGAATTCTAATTTATTCAACTTGTTTTATGAAAAACATTGTAAGTGACACCTATTTGTTGCACAAACATGTTTTAACATCACAACTGCCATATTCTAGTATGAAAGTTTCGCTCACGTTTAATGAATTCAAATTTATTCAACTTGTTTTATGAAAAACATTGTAAGGGACACCTTTTTGTTGTACAAATATGTTTTAACATCACAACTGCATGCAACATGTTAATTGTTTACATAACAAATATCTTTTTCCTATTACTATCGGGAAATGCTTATTAATATGTTATATTGCAAATTGTACATTTTTTCTTAAAAACCAAACTGAAACCGTTTGAAACCGCACCGAACCGAGCCAAACGGTTTAGTTTCATTTCGATTTTGGCTTCAAAACCGCACTGAACCAAACCGCAAAAACTTGCGGTTTTGGTTTTGGTTTCACTCAAAACCGCACCAAACCGAACCGCGCCCACCCCTAGTTACTAAAACAGCTACAGTTGGATCAACGGAACCAGATCAAGCGCCAAAAAATGCTGTTATTATTTGGGTAAATTATTTTTATCTTCTCAAGTTTTGCAACTTCATATAATATTTTTAAAACATTTCAATTTTATACATTTACTATTATTTCATTTCAATTTCATACCTCCGTTAAAAAGTATGTTAAGTAAACTATTAAATAATAACGTAACAAATGTGGAGTCCTCATTAGTGTTGTGGCTGTCAAACTCGCGCTACGTAGACAAATAACTAATAAAAAAACTAAAATTTAATTATAACATTAAAATATTAAATAATTAAAAGAATTTGAAAAGTATAAATTAAAAAAAAAAATTGGTTCCTCTTCCCTACCGAACACCCCCTTCTCCCATCACCACCCCCTTCCACCATGACTTCTGCACCTCTTTCTCTAACCCGAAATTCTTATTTCCCCATTTTCCGCATCCAATTTTGTGTTTCAACTCTTTCTTTAATTGGGATCGAACTGGAGTGAAACGCAGCTCAATACTTTTACTTTTGCAGCTGTATATGGATGTCGTCGAATCTGAAGCGGTTACATGGACCGGTTGTTCAGACAATGATTTTTCGACGGACGACGTCAAAATTGGCAACGACGATGAGGAGTAAAGGGCGTGACGACCTTGAACGCGTTCGATTTGATTTCGTTCTCGGCCGGGCCATACCTGTCGGGGTTGTTCGAGCCGTTGAGCAGCAGACCGGCGGAAGGCGGCGAGTGATTTATCAGAAAAATTACAGAGATAGAGAGAGAAGAGATTGGTTATTGGTTCTCGACGGAGAGGAAAATGGAGTTGGGCAGATTTTTAGGGTAATTATCGCATGGTATATTCGCATGGTATATTAATCCCCCCCAAACTCTATTCAAAGTTGGGAAGAGCTGGTCGAGAACTTCCACGAACAATTCTATCGGCCAGGAATGAAGATGTTAGTATCTTCGTTGGCCAGGATGGCTCAGACATCTGATGAGTCACCAATGGAGTACCTAACGAGGTTTAAGTCGGCCAGGAATTGGTGCCGAGTACCTCTCCCCAAAGTCGAATTCATGAGAATCACTCTGAATGGTCTGGACCTTGAGTATAAAAAGAAATTCCTAGGGGCGAATTTTCGGGATATGTACAAATTAACTCAGCATGTTGAACAATACGAATACTTACTCCAAGAAGAGAAGATATCCAAATCTCCGGCCCGAGGAACTATATACAGAAACCCTTCGGTTAGTTACGCGTCGGCCGAAGAAGACGACTCCCAGTATGCTAGTATAGATGCGGCTCAGATTGTAATTGACAAGCCGTACATTTGCAAGGCTTTAGCGCAATCCAAAGATGCCAAAACTCGCGCGGCCCCTGAGGAAGTTACAGCCAAACCATCGAAGGTTTATACCTTTGACATTACTAAGGCCGACGCAATCTTCAACCAGCTGTTGTTGGCAAAGATTATCAAGCTTCGGTCAGGACATAACATCCATAAGGTCGAAGAATTGAAAGACAAAATATACTGCAAATACCACAACTCGAGTAAGCATACGACCAACAACTGTGTGGTGTTCCGTGATGCTATTTAAAGCTGGATTGAAAAAACAGATAGTCGTCGATGCTAATCCCTTCCCCTTGGCGACAATCGGTATGGTAGATGCTTATCTGCCCAAAAATAAGGGTAAAACAAAGGCCAAGTTCGTGCCAATACAGCATACTGTAAAATAGAATTCTTAGCCGCGACTCAAGATCGACTTATTCTCTAATGAGCCACTAACAGAATTGATATGACCTGCGATAATTGAAGCTATGTCAGGATTTAGCGAAGAGGAGTCTGACAGACCGATGGTTTTGTGCAGCCATTGTAAGACACAGGTGGTCATAACCGAGCCGAAAGATAGACAACTTTAGGTACCGACACCGTGGCAGCCGCCTACAAACATGGCGATGTCCCGAAAACCACCTATTGTCGCGGCAACGCCACCAAAGGTACTCGGCGTGAGCCAGCACTAAAAGGTGTTCGACAGGCTTGGCCCTCAACCAAAAGCCGATGGATCATCTTCGGCCAGGCGACGATTGGACTTTGATACCCCATTTTATAATGAGGATTACTATGCGTGAAACTCCAGCAATTCCGGCTCGTTGGCGAACCAAAAGACATTCAAGATGCCGGAACCACGTGACCAACGATGGTACACTTACAATTCCCCAACCGGCGTGTATACTGCACTGTCAAAGTCTCAAAAGCGTTGTTGCCAGCAGATAGATTGCATGGCTCGACCACAAGCGGCTCAAGCTTCTTCGGCTCCCAAGTGGCAGCCGAAAGAAACAGTGGAGAGTGGAGATGACCGACAGCCCTTAACAATCATGACTGAATTACTTCAAGGGAAGAAGACGACTGATCATGAGATCGAAATTTCCTTCAAAGAATCTGAGAAGCAGATCAAACTCCTTCTCCGGCCTGGGGAAATGAAAACTTGTTTTGAGCAATTCAGAAAGGAATCGGAAAGTAAGTTCCCTCCATTGCCACCACCAAACCCATTGTCAAGATACGACGGAATCTCCATCCTCTTTTTGTTGGCGAAGTCCTAGAATACATGCTGTAATTTCATAAGACGCATTCAGCCAATGATTTATACGGCTTACCAAAGGAGCGTCAAGAGGCCCTTGACTTGGCTTTAACCTCCCCAAATGCCGAACAAATTATCTAGAAGACCACAGATCCAGCGATGAATGCCAAATTCCAGCATATACGCGAAGCTCAGGTACTCGGCTTTGAGGTCGATCCATACACTGATATAGACCCCGCCGAGCTATCTTTTTCCCTGGAAGACCTTCAATATTTAAGGTATCATTTCGAAGTCTTCTCGGCAATGGGTCTTTTCGGCCTTACGGCCAATGACAAAGAATGCATGGCGCGACTAGATGCGTACCTTGATACAAGAAACGCTCGAATCGCTTATCAAGAACAAGCCCGTAAAGCAACACAAGTCCTAACAACGAGTGAGCTCGAGGGTGACACCCGTGATGATTCGGCACAAAAGGATGACCCGCAACTCATCATTAATAAGACTGATGTTCGAGCCGAGGATGCTCAAGAACAAGATGCTTCGGTTGATAACCCAGGAGGAGTCGATCATAACCCTATGGGCCTTTCTGTCATTGACAATATGGAAATCAGTGTGGTTTATGTCTTACCTGCCGAATTCCAGACGACTATTTCCCAACCAACATCCTTGGATGGCGATTTAGTTGCCAAGGAGGCAACACAAGTCAACTTTGTCATTACCAAAGAAAATGGATCAGAAAGTAAGCAAGACAGGCTTGCAGCAGCCCTCGCCGAGTTGTTTCCCTGATCTCCCAGCACCAATCTGCAGCATCTAAAGCCGTTGTATGTCACGGCTCATATCGAAGGATATCCAATCTCCAAGGTATTCGTCGATTGTGGGGCAACCGTCAACGTTATGCCCGTTTCCATCATGTGAGCACTACGACGGTTAAACGACAAGCTTGTCTCGTTCGAAATAACCATGAGCAGCTTTGTGGGTGACAAATCTCAGACGAAAGGAGTGTTTCCTTTAGAGGTGACTGTCGCCGTCCGTAACCACATTACCGCTTTCTTCATAGTGGACTCAAAGACCGAGCACAATGCACTGCTCGGTCTTGATTGGATTCATTAGACCGGCTGTATTCTGTCGTCATTATACCAAGTCCTTGTTTTCTGGGACGGAAAATCGGTCATAGTCCATCCAGCCGACAACCAGCCGTTAAAGGTTATCATGATTCAGGCCCGTTACTATGATAATCACGTCGACTACATCACCCTTCAAGGCTTCAATGAGGAATGATGGCTGACTCAAATTTCAGTGCAGAAGGCCATTGAGGTTGCTGCCGAGACTGTACGTCAGGATTCGTCGAGACTTAGATTGGCCAACCTACTTACCAATTCTGATGACTAATGCTAGCCAAGAAAGGCGTCGGGCCGCGGTTTCATCGACCATGAAACGCCTGCTGGCCTATTGGTATGCTGTTTCCAAGCAACCAAACTCGGAAGTCAACTTGATTGTTGGATAAAGTTCAGGCTGCATCGATCGAACTCGAAGATAATCGGCCTCAGGTCAAAGACCCTTTGGAAGAAATAAATGTTGGGACGGCCGAAGACCCATGACCTTTATTTATTAATGCTTTGTTACCCCAACCTATGAAAAATGAGCTTTGCAATTTACTCAAGGAATTTAAAGATTGTTTTGCTTGGAGCTACCATGAGATGCCTGGTTTAGATCGAAAGCTCGTTGAACATGAGCTACGCATTAAGCCTGGATACAAACCGTTTCGTCAAGCACCTCGACGATTCTCAACCGAAGTGCAGCTCGGCATAAAAGACGAGATTGTTTGACTTTTAAATGCCGGTTTCATTCGGACAGCTCGATACGTCGAATGGTTGGCGAATATCATCCCAGTTCTAAAGAAAAATGGTGCCTTGCGAATTTGTATCGATTTTCGAAATCCAAATCGGGCAACTCCCAAAGATGAATATACGATGTTGATTTCGAATCTATTAATCAATGCAGCAGCAAGCCACGAAATTTTATCCTTTATGGATGGACATGCTAGCTATAACCAGATTTTCATCGCCGAAGCCGATGTCCACAAAACTGCTTTTCGATGCCCGGGGGCACTCGGTACATACGAGTGGGTCGTTATGCCATTTGGCGTAAAGAATGCCGGTGCTACGTACCAACGAGCTATGAACGCTATCTTCCACGACCTAATTGAGACTACAGTCGAAGTATACATTGACGATGTTGTAGTAAAGTCAAAACAACAACGAACACACTTGGAAGACCTTCGCCACGCTTTCTTACGTATGCGCCGGCATAACCTCAAAGGGAACCCTGCCAAGTGTGCTTTTGGCGTGTCAGCCGGCAACTTCTTAGGGTTCTTGGTACATTACCGGGGCATTGAAATCGACGAGAATAAGGCTCGAGCAATCATTCGCGCCGCCCCCAACGACAAAAAAAACAGTTACAATCGTTGCTTGATAAGATCAACTTCCTTCACCGATTCATTGTAAATTCGGCAGGAAAGATGCGAGCCTTTTCCACATTTCTCAAACTCAAGGACTCCAACAAGTTTGAGTGGCGCATTGAGCATCACGAGGCCTTCACACAGATCAAGGTGACTCTTTCAACCCCACATGTCCTTGTTCCGCCTCGACGAGGCAGACCCCTCAAGTTGTATATCTCTGCGGCCGAGGAATCTATCGGTTGTCTTCTAGCACAAGACAATGATGACGGGCGCGAGCATGCTATATTTTACCTTAGCTGCAACCTCAGTGCTCCTGAGATCAACTATTTGGCCGTTGAAAAACTTTGCTTAGCTTTGTTTTTCGCTGCGTCTAAACTCAGGCATTATATGCTCCTATATGTCAATCAAGTCATCGCCCAAACCGACATCATCCGTTATATACTCACTCGGCCGATTGTCAAAGGCCAAATTGGGAAGTGGACAATGGCGTTATCTGAATTCAGTTTGCAATACATACCCCTGAAGGCTGTCAAGGGCCAGACACTGACGAATTTTTTGGCTCAGCACCCGTCTCCATACGACTTTGGGGGCAATGATGTCAAAATCGGCATGGTGGAAACCCAAGACAATTATTGGACATTGTACTTTGATTGTTCGAGCACTGCCGTCTCAGCTGGGGTTGGAATAATCATTCAATCTCCCAAGCACCGTCGGTGGTATTTCTCTCTAAAGTTAGACTTTGACTGTTCAAACAACCAGGCCTAGTATGAGGCCCTTATCATCGGCCTCCGTATCCTTCACGACATATGGGCTCCTCACGTCCTTGTCCTCGAAAACTCCGAACTTGTGATTAACCAATTCAATGGCAGTTTTCGTTGCATGAGTTGCACTCTGGCTCCCTATGACATGGTCGCTAGCTATTTGACCAAGTCTTTCGATGGCATTACATTCACGCATATTTCTCGGGTCTATAATACTGATGCAGACGAGTTGACCCAAATAGCCTCTGGCGCACAACTCATGGGGGCAAGATATGCTGGGCGATACCCGTAATACGACAATCATACCCGGCCCTAGTTAATCGATAAGTTCTCGAACAGGATTATGTGATCCGAACGCAAGTCATGTCCTTACCTTCGTTGCTAGAGTATGAATATTCCATCAAAATTTACGCGATCGAAGCATTACCAGATGATTAGAGAATGACGATCATGTGATACCTCGACAACCCTAATGGAAAACACGACCGTAAGACAAAGGTGCACACCACAAATTACGTGTTGTACAGAAAAGGTGAGGACGGCCTCTTGTTGCTATGCCTCGGCCCTGAAGAGGCCGGCCAGGCAATTACCTAGGTTCATGAAGGAAAATCGCGACGGATTACTTCACCAAATGGGTCGAAGCAAAATCGTATGCCAAATTAACGTCTAAAAAGGTTTGTGACTTCGTTGAGGAAAACATCGTAACCATATTCGGTGTGTCAGAGACGATTATAACGGATAATGGTACGATCTTCACATCCGACATGTTTAAAGAGTATACGGCGAACTTTAAAATTCGACTTGAGCAGTCTACGCCGTATTACCCATAAGCGAATGGGCAAGCTGAAGCAAGCAATAAGGTTTTGATCGGCATCCTTGAAAAGATGGTAAGAGAGAGGCCTGGCATGTGGCATTTAAAGTTAAATGAAGAATTATGGGCCTATCGAACCTCACTCTGGTCGGCCACTGAGATGACTTCATACGCATTGACTTATGGACACGATGCAATGTTGCCCGTCAAGCGAAGAGTATAAATTCACTAAGAATGATTGAGCAAAGTAGTTTGTTCAACGACGATTATAGTCAGGCTATGAGGCAAAAGTTATAAGACCTAGAAGAAGCTCGGCTTGATACTTATAACCTGTTAGTCGCCCAAAAGAAAATTACCGAAATAGCCTATAATCAGAAAGTTAAGCAAAAAACGTTCGGCGAAGGCGAACTGGTTTGGCAAACCATGTTGCCAGTAGGGATTAAAGACCCTAAGTTTGGCAAATGGTCGCCAAATTGGGAAGGGACGTTTGTTATTCACAAGGTTCTCGGCAATGGGGCATATCATCTCGAGGATCGGACTGGTTTAGTTCAGAAATTGCCAATCAATGGAAATTTTTTAAAGAAATACTATCCGACAACTTGGGAAATGCAAGAATAAAGGTGTTTCATTTCATTAAATTGGAAAGATTACAAATAAAGAATGAAAGCAGCCTGCAAGATTACATTCTTAAGGGGTCGAAAGGAGATAAGCTTCGAGAGCAGCCTTAACTTCCAGCCACCTCACTTTGCTCAGCGTGACTTCGGCTTGGTGTATCATTTTCTTCGATTTCATATGTGCAATCTGTTTTACGCCGGCTGCAAGCTTCGTTAATTTGGCCTTGTTCGTCTCAAAGTACGCTTCAAGAGCGGAAGCAACGGCCGACCTTCGACATTGGAGCGCAGCGATATGGTCGTCAAGGGCGGCCTGTTCCAACTTCTGCTCATTTATTATCTCAAACTCCGGTTGAATGGCTCCCTGAGCAGCCTCTGTAGCTTTCAGGTCATATTCTGCTCAAAGAGCCTTCTCGAAAATGGGGAAGAAGTCTCGAGTTTTCTTTAGGATAAAAGACAATTGGGTAATGGTTTCATTATCCAATTGACCTTCAGAAGTAAGAGCGTTCAGGAACTCCCCAACAGAGTCGAGGCTGTTGCGCTTTAGGATTTCTGAGGCCGAAAGAGACAGGAGGTCTTGTACCTGGGCAAAAGCAAATGATTCAGCAGCGGCATGGGCAAGCTTGGTCGAGGAAGCAAAAGAGCCAACCACGCCAGAAGTTGTGGAGATCAGGGCGTCGAGCTCGACTTGCCAAGAGGGCTGCATACAAAGAATTTATTAGAACAGATTTGGAACAAGAATGTCAAGGTTAGAAAGAATGTTAAACCTGCCGAGAAGAAACTTTGGCCATATCCGCTGGCTCGTTGCTCGAGCTTAAAGAGCTTAACAGCCGAGCCCAGTGCTTAAGATTTTCCCTTAATTCACGCGGCCAATGAAGGTTATCTATGTTTGATGGCCACGGAGGTGGCCAAGAGATATAGATAACGCCCTTAGGCGCATAGAATTTTCGGTGGTATGAGGAAATAGGCACCTGACATTAATATTTTCCTGATTTAGAACCCTAGGGCAGAAGATGGGCAGAAAAGGGATAAACGATATGAACTTACAAAGGTCGAAGTAGCTTCTTGATGGGGAATCACAAAGCCTTCATTCTGCGGATGGACCGGTGGTTTCGCCGACGCTTCAGGCTCGGTAAGGGCCCTCTTTCCCTTGTCCACCGCATGAGGATCGACCAGGATGTCTTCGGCCAGTGGAAGAGGTTTAGGGAAAGTGGTCAAGGATGGCTCGTCAACTGAGTCTCGTCAATGTCATCACCATAAGATAGAGGTTGTTAGTACTAGGAAGATCAAAATAAAAATTAGAAGAATTACTAATAGCATAGTTATACCTCTTCTTCTTCCAGGACGACTCTTGATTGTTTTGGATGCTTGTGGGGAGATTTTGCAACTAGGGGAGGCGTCTTCTCCAAGATGGGTACAGCAGACGACCCCTAAATTGTAGGAGCCTCGATCCGTGAAGCAGCTGTCGGAGGAGAGATAGTTGGAGTAGTTGCTCCTGTCGACTGGCTGAAGACGACGTGAATCTCCCACTCCCCTTTCTTCGCCAATTTCTTGACGCGTTTTGGAGGTTGGGGAGTTTCATATGCTGTTCCTGCCTCTTAACATGGTCGTTTGTTCGACGGTGCCAACACGGCAGCAACAACGTGCTTTTAGAGAAGGGGAGATTCACTAACCGCCTTGACCTCCGGGCGTGGCCGCTTTTTCTGCAAAGTCGCCACAATGACTCTAGTGTTTTTAGACGGGAGGACGGTTTTCTTTTGGGCCGCATCCGTAGCAATCACGTTTGCTGGCTTTGGCACACGACCGCTTGGATAAATAAAAGCAGGTTTTGTGTTTTAAGTATTCAAAGGAGAAGTTCTGAGAAGTATACCTTTGATCGTTTCTTTAATGTGGAGGGTAGAAGCCCTCATGGGTCTGTCACCAAAGATCTTGCCGACGACGTCTTCAACCGACGCACCGAAGAAATCCTTAGTGAATTCCTCCCACAAATCACCAAAAGTGTCGGTACAGAGGGTTTCGGGGACGGTCGGTCAAAGGCGGAACTTCCTGCACTGCTCTTGAAAGTTCTTCTCGGCGTCTTTGTACTCCTTATCGAGAGAGCCAGAGAGGCGTCTTCAGCTTAGGAGGGAGCGAGATGAGAGGAGAGGCACCAGAGAACCCTGGACAAAGCCAAGCTGTCGGGCAGTGAAGTGAAGGTGGTAGACTTCCCAGCTCACTCGGGGAGTGTCACAACTAAGCGAAAGGTCGCGAGAAAGCATGAATGACTCCTAGGCTTGGCGGAGGGCGGCATCATCATCCTCACTTCATGATGATGTCGGGAGCTGGATCGATTTGGGGTACTCTCGACGACGGCAGACCAGTAATTCGTCGTTAGAGACGGCGTCAAGACAAAAGAAGTATTTGAAAACTTCCTATGAGGAGGTGCTGGTCAAGAAGCCAGCTGAAGGCCTAGGGTTTCGGAAGGAGGGAAGTGGACATTTTCTAGTCGAAGGGTGGTGAAGTAAACTTGCAGCCAGAGCTGAAACACCCACAAGGGTCTGCTCTGGTATGGGTCGATCTTGTGAAGGGTCGCCTCGGCCAGGCAGCGAAACAAGTTGGCGAGAATGGCCAGGCTGAGTGCCAGGATGCCACCGCTGGCCAGGGCCTCGGCCACTGACATGTTCTCGACCAGGCATTTGTTTGATTTGGTACAACAAATGAATTTGTTGTACCAATGGAAAAGGAAAGCCTCGTGTTCTCCCATCCGAGAGTTTTCCTCCCCTCGACCAGTGAAGTGGTAGATAAGGGTGTCGTAGTTGAAAAAAAATTGTGTCGTTTCTGGATTTCTTCTTTGGAAGGCTCATGATCTTCCTGTCTTAGGGATTCAACGGCTCGTACGTCGAAGAGCGCCTTCAGGTCCAGTTTCAACGGATGCCCAGGGATGGCAGCGTCGATTGGGATACTAGAAGTTGAAGTCCCCAAGATGGCGGTAACATCGAGGACGGTGGGGCCGGTAGGGCCGAGTGGGAGAACCATGGTGTTGGTGGCTGAGCACCAGAAAATCAAGGCCACCATAAGTAGCTCATTGTCCATGGCGATTTCCATGGATGATAATCTGATGGCATCGTAAATGCCAAGATTATTCCATTGCTCGCCGAAGAGCTTCTCCATTCGGGTAACCCAGGCTGCCCAGGTTGCTGTGGTCGAGGGCCAGAAGCCTTGGGGCTTGGCCGAATCCCACTTTGACCACTCAAACTCTTGCAGTAAGGGTGATAGGCAGTGGTCCTTGTAGAGGTTGGTGACACTTATGTTGGGGGGTGACACTTATGTCGCTCTCGAAACGCACAGTCTTGACAGAGAATCGGTCGATGATGTTCTTGCACTTGTTGCACTCTTTAGAAATTTGGGAGATGAAGGGGGCCATTGAAGAAATTCTGGAAGTTGCTGGGGGAAATTTAAAGGAATTTCAGATGGGAATTGGAAGGATTTCTCACAGAAAGCTGGAATGGGTTCTGCGTTTTTGAAGAGCAAGCTGGAAGGAAATTCATAAGAACTGGGTATTTATAGATGTTTTGGTAGGAAGATCAAACGTTTGATTTTCAAAATTCAGATAAGAATAACCGGGAAAGGCGCCAATCATTACGAATATTTGAGGGAATCTAGGTGAAAAGACCGAACGTCTCGCAAATTGAAGACGCACGATTACGTGTAGCGGCGAGCAATAATGGAGAAACGTTTCAGTGGCTGCGTGTTTCGAGAAACATCATTAGGGTTGCTAGGAATGCTAGGGTGATGCCACGTGGCAGAGAGTTAATGAGTATGGAGACAGGCGATCGTGTTTCATAATTACGCATGATTGAGTGTTTTGAGGTAAGTAAAGTGGTTTGGCTTCTTCAAGGCCGAGGGTCGACCAAGGCCGACGACCTCAGAAGCAAGGGGGCAATGTTTGGGCCCAAAATAATGGTTTGGGCCGAGCGTGAAGTGTTTCTCGGCCCAGAAGCTTAGTCGGAAAAATGCTATGGGATATTCAGTTTGTGGGCCGACTAATTTGGGACGGACGAGTTCTATTAGGAAAGAAGTTGTCCGGATAGAGATAAAAAGGGGAGAGACATATGGTTAAATGGATAAGGAAGTGAAGTCCTAGTGCAGCAAGGAGTCTCGGCGGGGTGGAAATATGGAGATATGGATGTGGCCTGATAAAGGGGCCGGGTTCAAAGTCCTAATGAAAGAAGGAGTGGCCGAGATAAAGTTTGATCGGGGTAGGGAGTCCGAGTTCGAGTAAGATTATGATTCGATCGGAGGAGGTTTAGCCACTATAAATACAGATGCAATGGCAACAGGAGAGGGACCTCCAACTCAGCACATAAATCTGCCCTGCGCAAACCTTCGCTCTATGCGAAACCTCTAAACGCCTTTGAGATTTTTGTTTTCTTTTTTCGCCTTCACATCTTCAGTTTGGACAAACAGCACTGTGAAGGCAACCGGTGACACCTTCAGTTTGGATAAACATCACTGTTGCCGTAGAATCAGCCGTCCTTGAAGCACCTTCAGTTTGGATAAACAGCATTGCGTCGAGGTCGACTGGTTATCTATCCAAGTCTCGACCGACAAGGATTTTCGGATCCCTGTCGAAAGAGGTCATCTCATCAGCCTTCTCGGTGAAGTGATGTGTTACTGATTGTTAGGCTCAGTGCGTCAGAGGTCATCTCATCAGCCTTCTCACCAGCCTTCACAAATACAGTTACCGTGGCCAAGTCAGACGACGACGAATCGTGAACTTTGTAATTAGTAGCCTTGTTTTCAGGCTTGAGAATCCAGAGGCCGAGATATGTTCCTTCCTCGGCCGCAGTCGCATGACACAGAAGTCAGCCGCGCACATCAACGCAGCACATTAGCATATTTTTACTCCCCGGCCGAGCTCGGCCGACGAGTTGGCACGCCCCACACACATTTGAAGGACGTAGTTAGCTTGTTAATTACTCGGCCTGCGTGCCGTGTAGACTAAGTAATTTTTAGAGTCAACAGTAAGCTATATGTGCAAGTTGTTGGGAAGAAAAAAATGGACCGTGAACGGCCTGAAGACCCCACCTGGTGCGCTCTTTCGGGTCCTTCGGCTCCTCCTGAGTGTCGACGTAGTGAAACAACGTGACCGTACAAGTACAACTCCCAAACACAAGATTGCATAGCACTGCCCGCCCAACCTTCCCAAAAGTCCCTCAGCTACCTCCATATTCCTAACTCAATATTTACTCTTATTTTTTACAACTCTAAAGTTCACTGGATGTAACTTATATAAAGAGAGAGGAAAGAACTAAGGGGCAGAGAGGTGTGGAAGAAGCAGCAGCTAGCCACTGAAAACAATGTTTCGTTTAAAACTTTTTAAGGCAGCTGTGATTGTCGTTTTGCAACGGACTGTTTTGGATGTCACCACGACGGCAAAATTAGTGTCTTGGGGTGTGAACACAAACTGACACTAAGGTTATTGAGGATTAGCTGTTGTGCTAGCTTCCAAATGTAGTGGTCTTTGCGGTGGAATTCAGGCATTGGTGGGATGTAATATTCAGCACGACAAACAAACTACATATAATACTAATTAAAACAATTTCACTATAAATTTGCTGAGATAACTACATAATCCTTCTACTACAATGTGACTGACTTATAAAATAACCAATATAAGACTCTTATTCATTGGAGACAAATTAAAAAAAATAAAAATAAAAATAATCCCTAGCGGACAAGAAATCTTATACTTGATGAGAAAAGAATCTTAATCCTTAGCCCACAAGGTTTTTTCCGTTTACCAACGTATGACTCTTTTACTTTCATATCTTCTCACGCCTCCTCATTATGTCAAATTTTCAAGCCAAACACGTTACAAATCAGGTAACGTGAAGCACGTATGACTGTTGAACTTCACACATGGGTCAACCAGCTCTAATATCATGTTAACTTTTAGTATTTGATGTTATTTTCTTACTAAGAAAAGCTGAAAGAATGAAGAACAAAAGTTCTATATTATCTGTGTAAAGAAAGTTGCGGTTCAATCCATTGCACAGTTCACATAAAAAACAATCTCCTACACTTTTGCACTAAATTCAATCTAAACCATACACACTAGGTCATCAACAATGGCATCACACTTGACTACAATCTAAGACATAAGTAAAAGATGGATTGGATCTAGGCTCTACATTTGATCTATTGACTTACGTAGAACATTGTAACTTAAAAATCAAATAACCAAAAACAATTTATATTCCAACGTTAATTCCATTTAGTATGAAACATAATTGTCGCTTCAAAAGTGTACATGATGGGGTGTGAAACTGCAGTCAGACATCCAGCCCAACTTAGATGTTTTTTCTTTTGATCCCGCTCATCGGGAAGGTCCTTTTGTTCGCAATGTTACCAACGTTCCCAGGTCGGTCCCAAGACCGATCTATTGTGGTCACCCTCGACGAGAAAATCTATGTTCTAGAGAGTAGTGGGTGAGCGGAATAAAAAAAATTCAGCCAACCGAGCAGAACCATTTTGAAGCTTTTGATCGGTATATCCAATGGTGGAAACATATCCCTAATCCACCCCGCTATGAAGGAGGTAGTACTTTGCTAGGGGCCGGAGGCTCGTTATTTGTACCAAGTCGGGTTCATACTTTTTTGACACTCACGAAGAAAAATGGGAGGATGCAAAGGACATCCTGAAGGCCTTTGAGATCAAATTCCCATGGTATTCTCCCTCTGGTATTCTCGTAGATTTTGGGGGATTTTTAATTGCATGGATTAAGGGGAGCCAAGAGCTTGTTGCTTATCATTTGGATTCAAATGGGATCCCAAAGTCGTGTCAAAATCTACCCGAGCTTAAGGAGATGTTCAATAATTATTTACTTACCGATAACTGTTTCGTGTTGGGTGAATGCGGTGAAGGTGAACGCATGTGCTTCGTGTTTTTCGGAAGGGATTGTATGCCTACTGCATACATACATGTATTAGTTTTTCGAGTTAAAATATCAAATAGCGTCGCTGGCAAGCCAGTCCATGCAGATCTTGAGGCTGTGGAGAAATATTGTGGCATCTTGTTCTGATACCATGTAAAAAATTTTAAGTCGACGAGCCGAGGGCCTACTTCAACAACACTGATACTGTCCCCACTTAACCACCTGCACAATCCTCAGGTGTGGGGTTTTATCACAAAAAACCTCAATGTTAGTTAGAGTGAGATAATTCTATATAAATTGTTTGTTCTCTTCCCTCTTGGCCGATGTGGGACAATGGCTGTTCCAACAAGCTTCAATTTTAGTTTTCTAAAATAATAATACCCCTGCAGTATTATGACTTCTCGCTTTATGTTCATGATGTTTGATTCTTGATGATCAAACATCATGTGAGACTGAAGAGTACCAAAGTTCTCACCAAAGAAACATAATGTTTGTTATTTAATATATCCTGCATCCCCTGTATTCGTGATTTTGTTCTCTTCCCTTTCATTTGCTTATTACTTTTGTGAAAATTTTCCTTACTTTATTGTTGCTATTTTACAGAAAACATGCTACAACATAGTACAGTAAAACAATTGAAACAGTGTACTGTATGTGTATCTATCCCTGCCAATTATGAAGCAAATCAAAGAAGATAGATGAAGTACAAATATATATATATATAACATTATTATAAAAAGTAGGATGCAATGCTTCAAGTATCTCCATTCTCTTCCATCATTGCGCCATTGTCCTTGCTATCATCATATGCCGTCCCATGTTAAGTACATGTGTTTGAGCAGGTTCCATGGTTGTAGTACTAGTATTAGTTGTAGTAGCTTCCCGATGAACCGAGATTTTTTCATTGACATCAACCCTCTCATGGTGGTGGTAAGAGGATGAAGTGTCATCTACATGAAGGTGGTGTGAGAGGGAGGGCGATTCGTTGGCCCAACGTTCACCCTCAAAATTTGATTTTCTTGGTGATGTATGGAAACTATCCACTTCGCTCCGATAGTTCCGGAGGAGGTGGACGGGGGACGTGGTGGGATGGAGTGGCTGATCTGCTAGACATTGGGGTTACGGAGCCTTTGTTCTGCTTTATGTGCTTCATGGCCGTGTGATGCCAGTTCCGTGATGCTGTGGCTACTCTATATACATATGAACAACAAATTAGAACAACAAAAACCATCATATATATACAGGCTTTGCGAATGCCAGTTCCGTTTACAGGCTTTGCTCCTACAAATTAGAACAACAAAAACCATCATATATATATATATACATATGAAGATCTGATTCAGTGATTCGCCGCTTAATTTGCCGTAAAATATACCCCTAAGTAAGCTATATATGCAGGCTACTGGGAAGAAACGATGGACCGTGAACGGCACGAAGACGCCGCCTGGTGCGCTCCTTCGGGTCCTTCGGCTCCTCCTCAGCGCCGACGTAGTGAACAACCGCGACCGTCACAAGTACAAGTCCCAAACACAAGACTGCATAGCAGTGCCTGCCCAACTTTCCCAAAAGCTCCTCAGCTATCTCCATATCCCTAACTCAATATTTTCTCTTATTTTTTAGAACTAAAAAGTTTACTAGATGTAGCTTATATAAAGAGAGAGGAAAGAAACAAGGAACAGAGAGGTGTGGAAGAAGCAGCAGCTAGCCGCTGGAAACAAAGAAAAACCAAGGGTTGTTTGGTTTAAAGCGTTTTAAGGCAGCTGTGACTGTCGTTTTGCAGCAGACTTTGTTTTGGATTTCACCACGACAGCAAAATTGGTGTGACACTAGGGTTGTTGAGGATTAGCCATTTGGGCTAGCTTCCAAATGTAGTGCTCTTTGCGGTGGAATTCAGGCATTGGTCGATGTAATATTTAAGTTTAAGCAGCACGCGCGACGTACAAACAAATATAAAACTACATATAATACTTTACTAATTAAAACTATTTGACACTATAAATTTGCTGAGACAACTACATAATTAGGAGGGTGTAGTCAAACTTGGATTTGAGAGGATTTTAAAAGACTTTAAAATCCTAGTGTAGTCAATTAAAAGATTTTAAAGGATTTTAGAATTCATTCAAATCTAGGTGTAGTCAATTAAAGGATTTTAGAATCCTTTAAAATCTAGGTGTAGTCAATTATAAGATTTTAAAGGATTTTAAAATCCATCCAAATCTAAGTATATTAAAAAAAATTAAGATTTTGAAGGATTTCTAAAAGTTGTGGATTTTGTGGGATTTGAAAGCAATAAGTATGTATAACCAAGACTCAAAAGAATCCAACAGTGGCAGAGCCAAAATTCTGAATGAGGAGAGGCCTTTCACAAATATATAGCATGTTAACATTTGCAATTTGTGTAATCCTCACAAAACTGAAAAAAAATTCTCTTAAATTCAATACTAAGAAGAAAAAAATGTAAAAACCCAGACAACCAAGTAAGAGGTAGGTTGTGGAAGGCTAAAGAAAATACAAAGAAGTAGAAAAAGAAGGAAAAGGGGGAGAGGTCTGCAAATAAAGAAGGTGGGTTGCTTTAGAAAATTATAGGGTGTATATTACTGTTAGGTGAGAGAATCGAACCAGAAGTGGGGTTGCTTTTTCCGTTTAAAATTGCACGTCTCTTTTAAAAACTTCCCTGCCAAACTTATCGTTTCATTAAATAGCCGAGAAGATTTAAAATCAAAACAGCTTAACGACGTCGTTTGCTTCATCTTCTTCCATGAGGTTCACACCTCAGCTGAAGTCAGGATAGGCCTGGGACTATCCTAGTCCCTTGGTGGCTCCGCCCCTGGAATCCAACCTCACCCTCTAGGATTTCAAATCCTTCCACCACAATCCACCACAATCCATTCAAATTCGTTACAATCCATATGAAGTAACCAATACAAGACTCTTATTCATTGGTAAAGAGGAAAAAAAAAAACAAATTCTTAGCAGACAAGAAATTTTAAACTTGATGAGCAAAGAATAATAATCCTTAGCCCACAAGGTTTCTTCATTTACTAATGTATGACTCTTTTACTTTCAAATTCTTATACGCCCCCTCACGAGTGACGATTTTTCCAGTCAACATTGACAACACAAATCAGGTGATGTAAAGCACGTATGACCATTGAACTTTACTCGTGGACAACCTGCTCTAATACCATGTTAATTTTTAGTAATTGATGTTGCTCGGTCCCAAGACCAATCCTATCGTGGTCACCCTTGAAGAGAAAATCTATGTTCTACAGAGAGTAATGGATGAGCGGAATAAAAAAAAATTCAGCAAACCGAGCAGAACCTTTATGAAGTTTATGATCAGTCTGTCCAATGGTGAAAACATATCCCTAATCCACCCAACTACTAATAACGTCTTACACTACTTTGCTTGGGGGCCATAGGCTCGTTATTTGTACCAATTCTGGTTCGTAATTTTTTGAATGTCACGAAGAAAAATAGGAAGATGCAAAGGACATCCTGAGGCCTTTGAGATCAAATTCCAATGGTATTCTCCCTCTAGTATTCTTGTACATTTTGGGGAGTTTTAATTGCATGGATTAAGGGGAGCCAAGAGCTTGTTGCGTATCATTTGGATTCAAATGGGATCCCAAAGTCGTATTTGTTTGGATTAATATTTGAATATTGGGCTTGAAAAAAATGAAGTCCAAGGATGCCAATTAAAGGAGACTTGCCTAAAGCCCAGCCTTGAGCTCAGAAGCAAACTGAAGCCTTCTCAGCCAAGATACAAGCCACGTACTTACAATTGAAATGACAAGTGATGGAGACCCACCTACTACCAGTCAAATAACACTTTCCAGTAGTAATAAGTTGATGACTCACTACCCTCCAAATACTTTCGAGCAAGAACAAAAGCTACAACAGTCAGGCTAAACTGCCTATAAAAGAAAGAAAAGGAGATAAAGACAAGGACACTCAACCAATCAAACAAACAAACTTACAAACTTTGCTCTCAAGCCAGATTTGTATCCAAAAGCTGTAATCAGCCCAAATTTCAGATCTTTTAGAAATAATTTCCTTAGAAAGACTATCTTGCTTGAAGTTCAACCTTGTAAATTCAAAGAGAAGTGACTGCAAGAAGTTCAACCTTGCCAGACAAGGTGAAATCTTGCTCAAAGCTCTTTGTTTGTTTTCTAAATTAGTAGATCTATTACTTAATGCATTTTCTAGCATGTATTCAAATCATTTCCACTTGTTTTCTACTTTAAGAATCTCATTTGTATATAGATCTGGTCACTTTAATGGATGTGCCTTCATTTAAAACCAACTTGGAACCAAGCAAATGACTTAAAGGGCTCCGAACTCTCTCATTTCAAACGTACAAGACTATGAACTGAAAGTCCTTGTTTATAAGGCAATAAAAAGAACTTAAGGCAGACTTAACCCATTTGCTATGATTCTTTGATAACAAGAAGTTTGAGTAACTTGGGGCACAAGTAATCAACTTAAACCAAATTTGTTCTACATCTGCTATGCTGAGATAGCAATGGCACGCCTAGCACTTAGTTAGTTTTGATTGCGAGCCTCAAGGCCTACACCTAAGGCCCTACAAAGCCCTACAAAGACACCTTTCAGAACTAACTTTGTTATCTTCTTGTAGCATATCAGCAAGCAAGAGCCCGACTACACATCCAAAGTGCCAACCCTTGGGGAGCTGTGCTGAGGTCCGAGGCGCCTTCTCTAGAGAAATCTTTGCCCGAGCATAATCTTGGCACGCCCGATAGGGCACTTATATAGTCTTGTATGTTAAGAAGGAAGAGGAAGGAACAAACCTTCAGGTGGAATACAGAATCCGAACCACCCTAATATCTACCAAGATCAAATATGACAGATCCACCAGAAGATTTCCCTTCCTCACGAGGATCAACTTTTCTGGAAAGCCCAAGGTCATCTGAGAAGTCAGGAGGAAATGTGACTAATGAAGACTTACAAGCCACCATGGTACAAGTGTTGAAAAGTATGGAGAAAATCTTTTTAGAGACTGGAGGAGAAGTAAGCAGACTTTGTTCCATAATAGGGAGTTTGCAGAGAAGACTAGATTTGGAGTATTTTACTCCAAGAAATGGCCATGAAGATGTGGTGAGAGAATCAAGCCCTGAGAAGGAACCGGCTTTTCCCCTATTCCATTTACTTGAGGAAGCGAAGGAGAGAAGAACGAAGAACTTGAAACCAGCCAGCCAGTGTTAGAAGAGATTCTAGAAGTAGAGTTGCCCAACCCATTGGCTAATAAGGGGAAAACAAGAAGAAGTATGGAATGACCCAACAAATTAGGGAATACAATGGAAAAGGTGTGCCCTTGAGAGTGGGCATGCCCTTTTCTTATAGGCCACAACCATTGGCTAATAAGGGAGGAGAGGCTAGGTGTGTTGGAAACGTGCCCTAAAACTAATCATATGATGATACTTTACGGACATTTCACATGTTAAACTAATCTAGTTTAATACAAAGGGCAAAGATTATTGTTTAAAGCCATCTCATATAAATGTTATATGCTTAAACGATAAGTCCAAGGAATATGTAATTGGGAGAATGTGATCTAAAGAAGTTAGATTCATGAGACCATTTTCTTTCGTATACATATCCTAAACATTCCTGATCATAGGATTGCCAATTTGGCATTGACAATCCGTTAAGATCAGTATGTGATATGTCTTCTCTTAGGTAGAGTGACTGGTCTCGAGTCATTGGTGTGACTGACACCAAGAAAAGCATGTAGGTGCTCAATAGAGAATGGGTCCACTAAACACAATCAACAAGGAGTTCTCATACTCATGTCACATGAGAACTCATGGTTTGGATAATGCAAAGTAGTCCTTTGACCTGAGGCATCATAATTGTCTTGTGGTTAAGTCATTGATCTTTGACTATGTCAAAGTCACTCCGTCAGAGGGTGTCCATAACATTGTTGGGGTTAAGCCACTTAGTCATGGAGGCAAGTGAATGCGCAACAAAGGATCTCCAACCTTCAAACCGTTTGAGGGAAAATACTTTATGATATGATTAAGAACCTCTGGCCAGAGTATGAATGATATTTAGGAAGTCGTTCCAAATCACATTCAAGGTAATCATATAAGTAAAAGAATCACATTAGATAGTAGACATGAATAAACTATCAAACCAAACAATATGGTCAAGAGTATTGTACTAGAGAAAGACCGTATTGCATTGTAATCCTAAACTGAATAGGTTCTCTACCTTTTCTGATTAGCTTGGGTAGCCATGAGATACTGCTAGGTGTCACTCATGGTTTGTGGAAGCCCTAAAGGTGTATAATCACTAAAGGGAGAATTGAAAGTATGTTTCAATTTACAATCGATTTGAAGAGTTTAATCGTCCACTGCCTCTCTAAAAGGAACCTAATGGATCGTACACCATGTAAGGTAGAGATTGAAGAAATAACGGAGATGAGTAAGGATAATTAAATGGTTTAATTATTTATGGTTAGGATTAATTAATATGTTAATTAATCAAACGAATAAGTTTTGTTATAGACCACGGGGTTAGTTTTGGGCTGCAAGGCCCAAGGGGATTTGAATGTCAAGTCCAATAACTCAAGTTGTATGACAACTTGAAACACAAAGGGCCTCAAAGCCCAAAGAACCCAATATGGCAGGCCATAAGAGTGAGGGGTAGTGAACTTTGCTTTATAGCCATTTCATCCTTAGAATTTTTCTTTGGAGAAAAGACGAGAACACAAAGCTCGCTTGACTCTCAAGGAGGCCAGCCACCTTGGAAGAGATTACTAGCATCTATCTCTTCCTAGGTCACTCATCTCTTCATCAATGCTCTCCTTGGTGTAGAGACTTAGAGGTTCTTTATTTTGGGAACTTGGAGAATCCATTCTATCATTCTCATCCAAGAAATCCATGGAGCTAAGAAATAAGGAATGAAGGCCCTATCTCTTGAGTGATTAGCCTTTACTTAGGCAAAGAGGAATCAACAAAGGTATAATATTTCTCAACTCACTTTGTTCTTGAGTTGAGTCTTGGTTCACCACACTTACTAGGCCTTAAATTTCATGGGCAAAGTTTTGTTTTTGAGTGCATACAAGCATGATTTCGCCTTTAATTGTTAATTGCATATTGTAGGTGTTGCTCAAATGAACTTGAAACACAAAAAGTTCCTTCAAGGTGGAGGCAACCTGAACCAAGGAATGAGACTTTCTCGGGCAATGATCGTAGCCTGAAGTGGGAACTTCCTTATACCTTACACAATAACACAGCCAACCAGCAGCTCAAGGAGGTGTTGGCTAGGCTAAGAAGAATCGTGGTCCAGAACAGGTTCGCCCGCTATTTAGGATCACCTACTAGAATCCCTACCTTGAGTATATCGATGAGTTGAACCCATTTCCCTTTAACTTCAAGATGCCTACATTCCTAACATTCAGTGGAGAAGATGGCAATGTGTCATCCAGAGATCACATTATCAAGTTCTCCAAGCATTGTGTGGCATTTGAGGACAATCCTTATTATAAATTAAGGTTGTTTGGGAACTCGCTGATGGGATTAGCATCGCAATGGTATTCCTTGTTGCCCCCTAATTCGATTGCTAATTGGGGGCAAATGAAGATAACTTTTCATGAACAGTTCTATAAGGTGGAGCCTGAAATTACTATCAACAATCTAGTTGAAGTAAAGCAATATGAGCATGAGTCCACATAAGACTTCATGATGAGGTTCAAGAAAACAAGGATGAGGTGCCAGTTTCTTATCAACCATGTCTAGCTTATATCTATTGCTTAGAAGGCATTGAGGCTTCATTTGAGGAAAACGTTTTATGATGTGCAGTTCAATGAACTGCAAAAATTGGTAATTGCTGCCACAAAGTATGAAAAATTGTTGATTGAAGAACAACAAGTGAAGAATTCATCCAAAATACCTCATTTATACAAGAATAAAGCTGCAATTCACCAAGTGGAGTTTGAAAGAGTAGAGCCCGAGAAAGGTGATGGTTATGGAGGAAAGGGAATTGAAATGTATGCAACATAGATGACTGCTTTTGTCAAACCTTTAATGGTGAAGGGGTTAGTCCAGCCAGTCAAAGATTATAAAGTGGTAATGAATGATGATGGATTCGTCCCTATGAAACCACCTAAATACCAAAGTTATTCTTTTGGCTTGACCAAAGCCTCCGAGATCTATGAAAAGCTAGTGCGGGCAAGAGTGATTGTGCCCGACAGTACTAAAAAACTACCCAAGCCCGAGGAATTGAGAGGGAAGAAGTATTGCAAGCTGCACTTCACCTTTAACCACTCTATAACCAACTATGTCCAGTTCATGGATTGGATACAAGACCTCATAGTCAAGGGAAAGTTGCTCTTGGATAAACCACAAGCCAACATGATGATTGACACATATCCTTTCCTATAGGCCCTAATAAACATGATCAACTTGACTTGGGTTAAGAAGGGAAAAGGAAAAGCCATGTGGGAAGTAAAGGTTGAAAGACGACCACTTGAGAGACTTACAGAATGAGCCATTAAGTTGCTCGAGAGACCTAAAGTGGCCATAATCAAAGAGGTGGTGCTGTGTAGCAAATGCCAATGTGAATGTGAGCTAGAAGTGCCAACATCAGGAGCTATTATTGATCATAAATTGATCAAAAGAATAAAGAAAGAATAACAAAAGGCTCGCAGAAGCATCATGCGAACAGCTGAGAAAGAAACCTCCAGAAATATTTTCTAAAGACTAGATGGAAACTCTGAACCAAAAGACTTATCCGAGGTATTCAAAAATTATGAAGCCTCATAAAAAATGGAGGATAAAGAAGCCAAAATACCAAAATGGGTGGAAGTAAGTTAAAATGAAAGGAAGAGCGAAGAATCCAGTATCCCCAGTCACAAAGAAAGGTTCTGCTCGACTCGGGCAAAAATGGTATGTAGTGGGGAGGGATGGAAAACCAATGAAGGAAATGAGAGCTTATGAAATCACTAAAAGTCCCATATGAAATCACTAAAAGTCCCTACTACATTAGAAACCTCTAAAAATGTGAAGTTTAAAAAAGTGCCTCATGAAGGAACAAATCAACTTCAATGAAGAAGCAAGAAGGAGGTAGATAGAACCAATAACAAGATTGAGGGAGAAGGGGATCATGTGCCACAAAATCCTCATCATGGAAAATATAGACTCTTGAGAAGGGCTTAAGAAGATATGATAATGATGCCAACCCTAAGAAGGAGTCCAGAACCCATATTTTTTTAGAAAATTTCACCCGAGAGAGGGATGCTTCACCTTTGTTGTTTGAGACTCTTTGTGAAATTTCAGGGCAAGTGTCAAACTTTTCTATAACTAGAGACGAGGAAGTGCCCAAATTAATGTTGCCAAAAGAACCACAGGCTTGGTTAGATGAGTTTACAGACCATATTAGAGGAAATAATGAAGATTTACTTGGACCTAGTAACTTTCACGTAAACATGACATATGTTTTATCTGCTATGTTCTGCGATAAACCTAATCAACCTACCACAATGGAGGGTGATTACTTGGCAACAGAACCAATGATGGCACATGTTAGTGTTGAAGAAGCAGGAAAATGAGAGTCGGGCAAATCAGAGTTGCCTGAAGCCTTAAATGAAAAGCCCGAGAGAGTGTATTCGGACAAAATGGTCTTCAGTCGCCCAAGCATGGCCCTAGCTAACCATCTTAAGCCCATATATGTAACTACTCATCTGGAAGGAGTACCCTTCAAAATGGTTTTGATTGATGGAGGAGATGCGGTCAATGTACTCCAAGCAAAATAGATGAAGAAGTTAGGAATGGGTGATGATGATCTTATTCCTACAGAGTTGATAGTCTCTAGTTTTTCTAGAGCCATTACTAGAACCCATGAGATATTACCCTTGGAAGTTGACTTGGGATCTAAGCAAATCATGCTAGCTTTCTTTGTGATGGACTGTAGCTCCATTTATGGAGCATTGCTTGGTAGAGATTGGATCCATCAAAGCCTCTCTGTGCCTTCCACCATGCATCAACAAGTAGCTGTTTACCATGCGGTAGGGGCTGAGGGACTAGGATTCTGGGAGACGGTGGAGGCTGAATCACGGCCATTCTTTCCTACCACTAATGTTGTAGAAGCCAATTTTTATGATCCCAACGTGGGGATTATGGAGTGCTTAGGAGCTGATGAGAATGACCGCTTGACTAAGGTGATGGCCCAAAAGCTCTTAGAACAAGGATTGTCTTTCATTTGGGAGAAATGGGATATACGTCATATCATCCCAAATCCCTAACACTAGTAATGTCAGAAAAAAAGAAGGAAGGACCAAGTAAATGCAGTCAGGTCTTTAGTCAAAAGACTGTTGGTATATGGAAGAGAGAAAACAAGAAAGGGAGAGCTCATCCAAAGAAGAAGAAAAATAGAAGGGATAAGCTTCAAGCAACCAGAACGAGGGTGAAAAAAGTGTTTTTGGAAAGAGTTTGAAATAGCCATACAAACGATTGAATGTATATTTGACTTGGATTGGCCAGAAGGCATGCTCGAGAGTCCAGTGCTAGTTGAATTTTTGTGTGCAAAGCCGAACATGCCACAACCAGAAGTACAAGATCCCTTAGAAACCATTGATTTGGGAGCTCAGGAAGATCTAAGGTCCATTCAGATTAGTGGCTTATTAGAAATTAAAGATCGAGCAAAGTTAGTTGTCCTTTTACACGAGTTTAAAGGCTGTTTTGCTTGGCATTATACTGAAATGACAGGTTTAGATTCAACCTTGATAGAACACATAATGCCTATCAAGGAGGGATATAAACCTATAAAGCAAGTACCACGAAGGATGTCAAAGGAGATAGAAGAGGAAGTCAAAGAAGAAATTGAAAGGCTAGTAAAGGCTGGATTTATTAGGCCTAGCAAATATGTCGAATGGTTGGCCAACATTGTACCTGTATTAAAAGCCATAACTAAAGCAGTTTGATATTGTAGAAACATTAATGAAGCCACACATAACGATGAATACCCGATGCCCATGGCTGACCTATCCATGGATGCAGTTGCGAAACACAAAGTTCTATCTTTCATGGATAGGAATGCTGACCTAAGCCATGTTGGAGCATATGAATAATTGGCAATGCTAATCGAGCTCAAAAATGCTGGATCAACTTATCAGAGAGCAATGAATGTCATTTTTCATGATTTAATTGGCCATAGCATGAAGGTATACATTGATGACATTGTGGTGAAGTCTAAAACTGAAGATCAACACCTAATAGACCTCAGACAAGCCTTAACAAGGATGATGATCCATAAGTTGAAGATGAATCCAAAGAAATGTGCTTTTGGGGTAAGAATGGGCAACTTTTTAGGATTCCTTATCCATCAAAGAGGAGTTGAGGTCGACAAGAATAAAGCTCGGGCAATAATGGAATCACCACCCCCACTAATAAAGTACAGTTGCAGAGGCTACTTGAAAAAATCCACTTCCTGAGGAGATTCATTGCTAACTTGGCAGGCAAGATTCAACCGTTGACTCCACTGCTAAGATTGAAAGATAAAGAAGAGCTTGAGTGGGGACCACCACATTAAGAGGCTTTTGATAAGGTAAAGACTTATTTAGCCTCTCCACCAGTGCTCATGCCACCTCAAAGAGAAAAGCCTTTAAAGCTTTACATCTCTGCCTTTGAAAAGTCGATGGGAAGCCTGCGAGCTTAAAACAATGAAGGTGGGAAAGAGCAAGCAATATACTACCTCAGTAGAATCCTTACTAAGGAAGAAACAAGATATACCTCTGTGAAGAAGCTTTGTTTAGCCTTGTACTTCACTGCCTATAAACTAAAGCATTACATGTTGCCTTACCATATCCACATTATTGCTAAGACAGATGTGATCAAGTACATGCTGTCAAAACCAATGTTAACTAGAAGGATTGGAAAGTGGATTCCTGCACTTTCAGAATTCAGTTTTCAATATATGCCTCAGAGAGCAATAAAGGGGCAAGCAATTGCAGACTTTTTGGCCGAGCACCAAGATCGCAGGATGAACTTATCAATATCCATGGGACTCTATAGGTAGCCAGTTTCTGGATCCCACTAAGCAGAGCTCTTTCAGGCAAAAAAAGAATGGATACAACATGAGATGAAGAGAATAGCTAGCCTCTGGATCACTCATTACAAGTTGTAATTTGATGGATCTTGCACTCAAAATGCTACTAGAGCCCCATAGGAAGTTATCATTGTTATTCATTCCTTCTAAACTATCAAGAGACTACCAAAAATTAGGCAGAGTATAAGGCACTAATAATAGGCCTAGAAATCTTGATAGAATTGGGGGAACTGAAGTTGAAGTGTTTGGTGATTCAGAACTAGTAATCAATTAGTTGAATGGAGAGTACAAATGCAGACACATCACCATGGCTGGTTACTATTTATCATTGACATAACTATTGAGTTATTAGGGCACTGAAATATCAATCAACCATTGTCACGCCCCGAACCCGGGTCAGTAATAAAAACTCGAACTCGAATCCGAAACGTGAGTTAAAAGCTTAATAATTAAAAGGAAATTGACACGGGTGGAAAAATAAATTCCTTTTATAAAAATAATTGATGATTCTTAATTCTTTACAACCTACAGTAAATAAGTGAATAAACTTTGTATTCTCCAAACCAATTCGATCTCATCTTGCCTACTCTCTAGAATGTATAGTTCATAAATCTGCATAATAATAAAGGGATGAGCTTTAACAGCTCAGTAGGGACATAACCTTATCACAATAAATTGAAAATATTAAATTAAGTGTCATAAAATCATATAGCCAAATATCAAATCATTATTGATAATAATACATGAATGCAATGCAACCTCTTCAATTACCCTCGTTAATTTATATAATAAAATACACGGACGTGCACATCCCATACCATGCATTTTACCCCTGCAGAGGTGGGTCGAATGTTCTATCATAGAAATTAACCCCCATATGATATCCCAAGTTCATAAACCCCTTTTGCTAGTCATCTTATCTAATTCATTCATCTCTAACCCAAATCACCCACATCGACAATTCCCGTCGATATCCTATTCTACTGTGCACATCAGGCTCACCTGGAACTGGTTTCACAATGAATAGATCCAACTACACAAAAGATCCTTTCCAACTACCCAAATTTCCATACTTCCAATTTGAACACTAAAATTCCAACCACATCAATATGAATGATGCACAAATGATGTCATTTTATCTTTTACATGTATCACAGTATATTCTCAACAAATAACATTTCAGCAATAATTCTATAACCAATAACAAGTAAACACTTAATTGAAGCAATTAGCCAGTTAAATCAAACCTTATAAATCAACCAAAAAGATCAAGAATATTATAGCACTTCACGAAATTTAATAAAATCAATTTCTGTAAAGGTCTACCTTATTTCCTCTACCTGGATTCCAAAGCTAAAACGAAGATCCACATCACTACTAGAATAGCTAAGCTCCACATACTTATTCACGTCAATACTGAAATAGTTAAGTTCCATGTACTTGAGGAAGCTCCCTGGTCGCTCCTAACACCATATGTTTCTTCTACTTTCTTTTATTTTCTAAACTCTCTCTACATGTATGTGCGTAGGTATGCATACATATATATCATATAGTATGCATACGAACATATGAGGATGCTCCAATTTTACCTAAATGTCTTAAGACGATAAAGATGCTTCTTTTTCATGTCAAACTCTAGATCCCATCTGGCTTCTTCCATTCCATGGTACTACCATCTCACTTTCACAAGAGGTATTTACCAATTCCTAAGCATTCTCATTTCCCGATCAACTAGACATGTCGATCCTTCTTTGGAGGACACATTTTATGCTAGTAGCAAATTAATCCAAGACATGAATTGTTGGATATCAAATGCACTCTTATACGGTTGAGATACACGGAGCAAATGGTGTATATATGACAACTTTGACGGTAAGTCCCATCGATAAGAAATGGGTCCAATACATTTAATCTTGAACAAAACAATGTATCTTGGTGCTAATTTTCCTTTCACTCCAAATTGTTTCATTTCCTTTTGAGGGCTAATCTTCAAGAATACAAAATTACCACTTGGAGCTCAAAAGGCTTTCTCCTTTTATCAACATAAAACTTTTGCCTACTCTGAGCAACTCTCAATATATCTTGAACAACCTTGATCTTTTCTCTTGGTTCTTTAATGATTTCTAGGCCAACGGTAATTCAATCTTCATAGCTCCACCCAAGACAATGATGATCAACAAGGCCATTCGTATAGTCCTTCTTAAGATCCATTCCAATGCTTCTTCGCTATGGAACTAAAAGCTTAGTATTAATTTTTAACTATCACAACTCCAATTGCCTCTAATTACAATCTCATTAAAGTACTTGTAAATAACAAGGCCATTTAACGAAACCCTAAATGTAGTTTCCAAATGGAATCATAGCTACATGTGGTATTTCTGATGCCTCAATGGTTTACATCATTCTGAACCTATCACTCGTTCCACTATATTGATTCTCTTATTCTTATCACACATTATTCTTATCACACAATCAAAATATGTGTACCTAACAAACTAAAACTTCAACACTACACTTGTGCATTTAATCTCCACACTTAGGTCATGGATTCAAACTCCAAAACATATGTATACTCTAAGTATTTCTCTTGATTGTAAAATATCATCAAGCTCATGCTACCACAAAAATACATCTTATAACCTTCAACTCTAACCTCATAATATTTCTCTCCAGAAGTCAAATATGACAATTCAGCTTATTAATCCTTAATTGATTACTCTCATAATCTTGAAACTTAGAAACATTCCATTATCATTCCTTTAAGAAATTTCACCAATTGCATTGCCAACTCTCCAATATGCAATATTCACTTTGTATCAAAACACCATTTAAAATCCTTGTCCCACAAGTCTATCACAATACTATTGTCCACTAACGTCTTCCAAAAGTTATGTCATCAATATCAATTTTTCAGATCTCATCTCAAATATCCTCAAGGGAGTTCAACTTAAATTTAATACTTTTCCAAGTATTTCTATGAATTCGTACATGTATTACTTATATATCCAAATCCAAAATAATTAAATCCTCTTTGAAAAGTCACCAATAAATCACATACTAAGAAACAACAATCTATCACTTTATGATGTCAATCTGAAACTAATTTCATGATTCCACTGAACAACCAATATTCCAAGTTATCTCACTATTCAAATCCTCTACTAACCAACAACTTCAACAACGTATCAATTTATCAAGGACTAATATCTTACATTCTTCCAGGTTAAGGATCACCACTTTCCTCTTACTCAAGTCCATAGTCCAAGTTCTCTCGTTCTTTAGTTACTCTTGCACCCATTTCACTTGAGAAATTCACCTTAAAGTTATATGCATGCATTGCTTAACTTTCATCATTTTCGTTTTTGAATCAAACTTTATTTCCTTTCTCAAAAGATCCACATATAAATTCATTTGCCAAGATCACATGCAAAAACCGACTTCACATTCAAGCCTATTTCATACACTATTCACCAGAGGCCGACAAACATTTACTTCCAAAAATCTAACTCACATATTCTTCTAAATTCAAAATCCTCCCACAGCTCTTATCCAAGGGTGTCTAATACATATGCTTTGATACCATTCTGTCACGCCCCGAACCCGGGTCGGTAATAAAAACTCGAACTCAAATCCAAAACGTGAGTTAAAAGCTTAATAATTAAAAGGATATTGACACGGGTGGGAAAATAAATTCCCCTTATAAAAATAATTCATGATTCTTAATTCTTTACAACCTACAGTAAATAGATTAATAAACTTTCTATTCTCCAAACCAATCCGATCTCATCTTGCCTACTCTCTTGAATGTCTAGTTCGTAAATCTGCATAATAATAAAGGGATGACCTTTAACAACTAAGTAGGGACATAACCTTATCACAATAAATTAACAATATTAAATTAAGTGTCATAAAATCATATAGCCAAATATCAAATCATTATTGATAATAATACATGAATGTGGACCTACACGTCGCGTACCATGCATTTTACCGCTGCAGAGGTGGTTTGAATGTTCTATCATAGAAACTAACCCCTATATGATATGCCAAGTTCATAAACCCCTTTTGCTAGTTATCTTATCTAATTCATTGATCTCTAGCCCAAACCACCCACATCGACAATTCCCGTCGATATCCTATTCTACTATGCACATCAGGCTCACCTGGAACTAGTTTCACAACGAATAGATTCAACTACACAAAAAATCCTTTCCAACTACCCTAATTTCCATACTTCCAATTTGAACACTAAAATTCCAACCACATCAATATGAATGATGCACAAATGATGTCATTTTATCTTTTACATGTATCACAGTATATTCTCAACAAGTAATATTTCAGGAATAATTATATAACCACGCTTAACTGAAGCAATTAGCCAATTCAATCAAACCTTATAAATCAACCAAAAATATCAAGAATATTATAGCACTTCACGAAATTTAATAAAATCAATTTCTGTAAAGGTTTGCCTTATTTCCCCTACCTGGATTCCAAAGCTAAAACAAAGATCCACATCACTACCAGAATAGCTAAGCTCCACGTACTTATTCACATCAATACCAAAATAGTTAAGTTTCATGTACTTGAGGAAGCTCCCTGATCGCTCCTAACACCATATATTTCTTCTACTTTATTTTATTTTCTAATCTCTCTCTACATGTATGTGCGTAGGTAGTGTAGGTATGCATACATATATATCATATAGTATGCATACGAACATATCGTTATATATATATACTGAGTTGCAGAGCATGCATTGCATGCTAGCTCTCCCTCCAAAACAAATGGAGATGATCTCCTATTTATAGCAATAGGAGGCCGCTACAAACTACATGCCAACTAGTGTAGATTGACATGATATTGGTTCTAATCTAAACATGGCCAATCAGATAAAGGCTTGGGCATTAAGCAAGTCACCTGTTGGATATTTTTATCTCCATTTTGGAAAATAGTTTCTCTGATACAAAGTACAAACACGTCCTACTACTAAAACCATGAATCACTTGTATCTCTTTTGGATGCATGTAAACTTACTTCCACCTGTAGTTTGTAGAAAGTTTGATTAACTTTAGACTTCCACGTGTAAAGAAAGGCCACCTCCTGCTTATATTTGTGTAGCAATTTGACTACCTCACCAGATCAATTTCCACCTAGCGTGCTACAAACATAACAAATGTCTGTGCTGGCATATTGGTTGATCCCATGTGACAAACTTAGCCACTTAGTTGCTGCCATATATCACCAAGTCATTGGTCCAGCTGTAAATTCTAAATTCATATAAATTCCAAAATGTATTTCAAAAATGCGATAAGCTCATAATAATTCCTACTATCTTCATATAAAGACCTTTTTTCGATAAATAGTTTCCAAATAATTCTCTTCTTTGGTAATAAATTCTTGGGATCTCACAACCATATCCCAAGAAAATCAAATTTGATTGCCAATGAGATGGCACAATTGGCCTTGGAGGCTCAAATTCAAGAAAGAAAGTTTGAGGTGGAGGTAGAAGTTCAAAAAAGAAATCTACCTTCTATCTTTGAAAGAGGATTCAGCCTAGAGGTGATGATTGAAGAAATAGAGATAGAAGAGTGGAGGACACTCATTATTCAGTATTTGAAAGATCTGTCATTCCCCATAAGTAAGAAGAATGGACAACAAGCAACTAAGTATGTCATGTGGGATAAATCTACGTTAAGGAAGAGTCTAGATGGACTGATGTTGAAATGCTTAGGACAAGAAGAATCAATGAGAGTGATGGCCGAAGTACATGAATGAATTTGTGGGGCACATTAAGCTGGAACGAAGATGAAATGGTTGCTTAGAAGATATGGCTATTTTTGGCCCGACATGGAGAAGGATGGAAAGGCTTATGTCCGAGGGTGTAAAGAATGCTAAAGACATTGACCTCTCCAATATGTACCCTCAGTAACCTTGAACCCCGTGGCCAAACCTTAGCCCTTCAGAGGGTGGGCAATGGACTTCATCGGGCAAATTCACCCTACTTCTAGCAAAGGACACACATTCATAATTGTGGCAACATATTACTTTACCAAGTAGGTAGAAGCTTCAGTTGTGAAGAGCATTACCTTAACTGCTATCAAAAAGTTCATTGAAACCATGATCTTACACAAATATGGGGTGCCCGAGACAATTATTACAGACTTGCAACAAACTTTAAAATAAAGATGATCCAGTCTAGTCCTTACCACCCCCAATCAAATGGTTAAGTAGAGGTTAGCAATGAAATCTTGGTGAATATTATTAAGAGAATGATAGCAAAGAGTCTAGAAAAGTGGCATGAGAAGTTGGGGAACACTTTGTGGGCTTATAGAACTTCCAAAAGGGTAGGAATTAGGACCACACCTTATGCCCTAACCTTCGGGCAAGATGATGTGCTTCCCATAGAGATTAATGTAAGTTTTATCAGGATTTAATACCAATTCGGGCTACACAGTGAAGAGTACATCCAAGCTAAGTGCCAATGAGTTGAAGATCTAGATGTAACATGAATTGAAGCTTTAAACAAGATTCAAGAAGGGAAAAGAGTTGTTGCCCGAGCTTATAACAAGAAGGTGAAGTTAAAAACCTTCAGGGAATGAGACTTAATGCGGAAAGCAATTCTGCCTTTGGGGACTCAAGTCAGAGGCTTTGGGAAATTGAGTCCTACGTGGGGAGGTCCTTTCATTGTCAACCAAGTGCTAGATAAGGGAGGATATTACTTGGAAAATTTGGAGAGAAGCTTGCAAAGACATCCAATTAATGTTAAGTTTTTAAAGAAATATCATCTAACTTTGCAGGATATCAGATATTGTTATATTGAGGAGGTTTAGTTATGGAAGGATGAATGGTGTAGTAAAACTTCAATGTAAAGAAAATAGTGAGACAAGTAAAGATAAAGAGAGGATTCATTTCATTTCATAAGGAGGGAATTACAATGGCCTTAGCCTAATAAATTTACATCTTCGCCTAAAGTAATTATTCTAGAATGATAAGTTTGCATAATTGTGAGTATTCTAGTAGGCTCGGCCAAAATAGTACTACTATTGACTAGTTGAGACTCAGCATCCTTTAGCTCTAGGTTTTCCTTCTTTACTTCTTTAATTTGTTGATGAAGTTTGCTGAGAAGAGTAGTTTGTTCAGCTTTCAGCACAGTGAGTTGCTCTTCTAACTTCTGGATCTCAGAAGTCACCACCTTGATCTTCTCTTCTGTAGCTGAGCCTTTATCCACCAGTTGTTGAATTCGAGTTAAAGTACTGGATTGTTTCACATTGAAGCACTTCACTCAATTAGCTTGCCTCTCAGCTCGTTGATATTGATCTCTTAGAGCCCTAAAGTTTTCAAAGTAGGAGATGAAGAACTCATACTGAACTTTGGATAGTTGATTAGCCTTGAACAGATCAGTTATGGCCTTCTCTACGTCATGGAGGGCCTTGAGGCTAAAGGAAGTTGAGAACTCTATCTTAGACTACTCTTGGAAGAATCGACGTTGATCTTCAAAGCCTAAAAGCTTATAAGGATACCTTGAAGACCCTAGCTTTGTCTTAAGTTGCCTAAACTTTTAAAAAGCTCAGGCAGAGATGCAGTTATAGAGTAGGTGCAGGGGGTAAGGGCATTTCTCTAGCTTCTTTAGAAGATGCAGCAATTGAAACGGTATCAGCAAGAGAAGGTGGCCCAGAAGTTGGAGCAGAGGTAACAGTGGCGGCAGTAGCCTTAGCTTTCTTATTTGGCTGAGGGATAAGGATCTGTGTGACCCTAGAAGCTAGAAGAGGTCGTGGAAGAGCTGTCTTGCCTACCAAGGGTAGAGGAGATTTGCCTGAAACCTCTCCAAGACCCTGTTGCAACCAGGAGAGACAAGTTAAGAAAATAGTCTACAATTTAGAATTAAAGGAAGGGAAAATGAGAGAAGTTAATATACCTAAGTTGAGTTTGAAGCGTTGGAATGAGGTGGAACAGGAGTTGCTTCCTTTGGTTGTTAAGAAAAATCATCATTGCTTGCTGGGAGGGGGAACAATGCCTGAAACTTCACTAGAGGCCTATAAAATCAAGAAAGATAAGTGTTAGCAGATCAAATTATGCAAAAAAGAAAAACATAAGAAGAAAAGCCTCCATAACTTAGTAGGACCTTGAGAAGAAGCTGGCGAGCTAGCCCGAACTGCAGTTTAAGAAGCCCGTGGGCTGGTCACCTCTGAGACCACAAGGATCTCAAGAACTATGGGCTCCCCAAAAGCAATTGTTGTTGGTTGATATGACTCATGTGTTGGGGAAGACTGCAAAAAAAAAAAAAAATAGAAGAAAATAAGTATAAAAAAAGGGAAACGTTAAGCATATAAGTGTTAAAATAACAATGTTCACCAAATTGCTGTCCTCATCCGCAAAATGCAGCATTTCCCTAGTCTTTAGATTGAATTGGGAGGTTGGAGTCACCACCAATGTAGGAGGGGGAATGGAAGACTTGGGAGTTGAGCCTTGCCCGATCGAAGACGCAAGTTCACCAACCTTGGCCTGTAAAGAAGTGGAAGTCAATCATTAGCTTTCAAAGTAATAAAGTTGCAAATTCTAAGCCAAGAGTGAGAAAAGTATACCTTGGAAGATTTAGCTCGAGAAGGAGAAGCATGTACCGTTCGGTCAGGAAGTGAAGAGGCATCGGGCAGAGAAATCCTTTCTTCCCTTATGGCATGTTTCAGGCAATCTGACAAAGAGTCACTAAAAATATTAAGAAGAACCTCATAAGAGTAACTTGGGATACAGGCTATACCTCCATCTCATCAAGAGTAGTATCAAGAAGATCCTTGACCTTCTAATGGATCTCCACACCTAATGGTTCCTCTCTTGAGAAAAAAATGGGCTTCTTTGTTCCTTGAGGCCCTAGATTAGAAGAAGAAGGAGTTGTTAGCTCTTAACATGAAAATGCAGATAGAAAGAAAGAGGATTGAGACAAGATTCACTTACTAGAACCTTTTATTTTTTCTTGACCACCTCAGAAGTGGAAACAGAAGACTTGGAGGATTTGGAAATTTGAGCCGTGGTTTTTTTCTTCATGGGAGTTGCCCACGGACTTGGGATAGAGAGTTGAGCTCGAGGTCGCTCTTCAGGCTCAGACTCTGAAGATTATACTATTGTTGCTCTTGTCCGCAGAGTTGCATGAACCTCCACTGCGGGCTCAACCTTGCCTTTTGAGTCCCTAAACAACTCAGAGATATCTCTGCCCACTCTATCACTTTGCCGCATGGCCTCTTGGAGGACAAATGTGTCTCCAGCCTTTACATCAAGCCCGACATCCACTACTTCAGTGTTGCCTTGGACTAGAAAGATCAAAGGAAGCGAGAGAGAGGTTAATAGAAGGCAGGTTGTAAAATAAACATAAAATACAGGTTAAGGGAATAGAAGATACATTTTGAAAAGTAGTTGGTTCTTTTGATGAATCATCTCCTTTCAACCTTCAAGTTCACTTAGCTTTGGATATGACTTGATTGTGAGGTGTTTGAAGAGACGGCCATGAGATTCCCTAAGATCCCCTTTGTACTTCTTGGTCCACTTTGCCTCTCACCAAGAGGAGAAAGAGTGAGTGCACTCAAAGTTTAAGGCCATAGGCTTTTGGACGACCTTGCTCATGACTTCAAGGCTGTGTTGGGCAGCTGGAAAGGTAACTTCTTGTGGCGAGCGAAGGCGGAAGGAGGTGCCACAATTCATGGAATAAAAAAACAGCACATGAATGGCTTGCCTGAAGCCTAACTACTTACTACAGAAGTTTAGATGGTATACCTCTAGCTTTCTTGGCTGGATACAACTGATGAACTTCTTTCTGCAGAAGGCACATGCGTCCTCCCCAAAGGTAACTTAGAAAGCTTGGTTAGAGAACCAAGGGTATCTTCTCAACACCGAAGTTCCCCGAGTTATCTCGAAGAGAAGGTGGTAGAGATGGGAAAAAAGAAAATGGCCTGTTGCTACGTCATCAAAATTGTGCAGAGTTTCCACCAAAGGGATCCATTCAACTTTACTCATTTGGACTTGTTGGGGAATACATGCTTGTTGAGCCAGTACAACAAAAAGTACATGTGCTCTTGATCTCTGTTGGCAGTGGATCAGGTGGGGCCAAAACTCTTATTAGCAAATTGGATGAAGCCTGTAAATGAGGTCTCGTAGCTCTTGAGGCTTGATGAGTTATACTCCATTTGAAGAAAAGAGTCAGAGCTGCCCGAGCTCTCTGCGATCGGGTGACTGAAGGGAGACCAGTCATGGGTGACATCCACAAATTTGCCTAAAGGCCTCAACCTAAATACCTGGGCCATATCGAGGATGGTTGGGGACATAAGACTTATCCTGAAATAAAAAATATTTGTCCCCGAGTTCCAGAATAGGTGAGCTATGGTCAGCAACTAGGGCTTAGCAATGACGGTGGTCTTCTAGAGCATGTTTAGCTCATATATGCCGTTGCTTATCCACTTCTGCTTGAAAGTATGCTCCAGCTCATTTATCGATTGAGTCCAGCCTTCATATTTCATTAAAGGAATTCCGCATCAGTGGTTCAATCATTTGGAGGCTGAAATTCCAGCTTTGGTAAAAATGGGTTCGGGGTGAACCATTTCTCTTTAGGCATGTTACTTGGGTAGTCCATGTAGGTCCTAGAAAGTGCACGCCTCCCTCCTCAAAGAAAAGTGAGGTCTGCAGGCCAGCTCGAGGGCGATGAAAGCCATTGAGCAGACGACACATGGTGGCAATGCCCTCGCCAGTTTCATAGGTAGATTGGGTAGTTTTGGGTGCCATTGGAAGAAAATTGAGAATGAAATTGAGGCTGGGAAGCAAAAACATAGAGCAAGAAAATTATGAAAATTTTGGGAATTGTGGGAAGTTTTGGAAATTCGAAGGTTTAAAATTGCTAAGGTATTTAGCCAAAGGGTTTAAGTGAGGGTTATATAGTAATGTAGTTAATTAATGTTGGAATTCATGGGTTAGTTAACAACGACTGTTTTAAATAGTGCAGGTCATGAGTAAAGGCATGCGACGACTGTTTAATCATTATTAGCATCTCGAGTTGTAGACTTAACAATGATTAAAGGGGGCACTGTTTGAGTTAATAATTGAATATTGGGCTTGAAGAAAATAAAGCCCAAGGATGCCAATTAAAGGAGACTTGCTCGAAGCCCAGCCTCGAGCCTAGAAGCAAACTGAAGCCTTCTCAGCCAAGATACAAGCCACGTGCTTACAATTGAAATGACAAGTGATAGAGACTAACCTACTACCAGCCAAAGAACACTTTCTAGTGGCATTGCTAGTAATAAGTTGATGACTCACCACCCTCTAAATGTTTTCGGGCAAGAACAAAAGCTACAACAGTCAGGCTAAACTGCCTATAAAAGAAAGAATAGAAGATAAAGACAAAAACACTCAACCCATCAAACAAACAAACTTACAAACTCTGCTCTCAAGCCAGATTTGCATCCAAAAGCTGTAATCAGCCCAACTCTTAGATCTTTTAGCAATAGTTTCCTTAGAAAGACTATATTTCCTTAGTTTAAAAGCTCTACTACTTTCTAGCATTGTAGTATCGATTCCCTCATGTAAACTTTTTTACCATCCATCCCTTTTCAAAGCACACAACCATTGTAAATTCAAAGAAAGGTGACTGCAAGAAGTTCAACCTTGCCAGACAAGGTGAAATCTTGCCCGAAGCTCTTTGTTTGTTTTCTAAATTAGTAGATCTATTACCTAATGCACTTTCTAGCATGTATTTAAATCATTTCTACTTGTTTTCTACTTTAAGAATCTCATTTGTATCTGGATCTGGTCACTTTAATGGATATGCTTTCATTTAAAACCAACTTGGAACCAAGCAAATGACTTAAGGGCTCTGAGCTCCCTCCTTTCAAACGTACAAGACTATGAACGGAAAGTCCTTATTTACAAGGTAATAAAAACAACTTAAGGCAGACTTAACCCATCTGCTACGATCCTTTGATAACAGGAAGTTTGAGTAACTTAGGTCGCAAGTAATCAACTTCAACCAAATTTGTTCTATATCTGCTATGCTGAGATAGTAGTGGCACACCTAGCACTTGGTTAGTTTTGATTGCAAACCTCAAGGCCTACACTTAAGGCCCTACAAAGGCACCTTTCAGAACTAACTTGGTTCTCTTCTTGTAGCACATTAACAAGCAAGAGCCCAACTACACATCCAAAGCGCCAATCCCTTGGGGAGCTGTGCTGAGGTTCGAGGAGCCTTCTCCAGAGAAATCTTTGCCCGAACAGTGTCAAATGCTACACGAGCTTAAGGAGATGTGTTCAATAATTATTTACTTACCGATAACTGTTTCTTGTTGGGTGAAAGTGGTGAAGGTGATCGCATGTGCTTAGTGTTTTTGGGAAGGGATTGTATGCATACTGCGTACAAACATGTAGTAGTTTTTCGAGTTAAAATATCAAATAGCGTCGCTGGCAAGCCAGTCTTCATGCAGATCTTGAGGCTGTGGAGGAATATTGTGGCAGCTTGTTTGTAGGACAAAAATTGGATCAGATTTCATCATGTACCACGAATATTAAACAATCACGATATGGAGTGTATGCAGCTTGAATTTAAGTTTTCTAAAGTAATAATACCCCTGCAGTATCATGACTTTTCGCTTTATGTTCATAATGATTCTTGACAATCAAATTAGGATGTGAGACTGAAGAATATTAAAGTTTTCACCAATGAAATATAATGTTTGTTATTTAATATATCCTGCATCCCCTGTATTCGTGATTTTGTTCTCTTCCCTTTCATTTACTCAATACTTATGTGAAAATTTTCCTTACTTTATTGTTGCTATTTTACAGAAAACATGCTACAACATAGCACATTAAAACAATTGAAACAGTCACTGTACGTGTATCTCCATCCCTGCCAAATATGAAGCAAATCAAAGAAGATAAATAGATATATAAAAATAACACTAATGTAAAAGGCAGGATGCAAAATCTATGGCTTCAAGTATCTCCATTCTCTCCCATCATTGCGCCATCGTCCTTGCTACCATCATTGTCGATCTCTAATGACAATACATAATGCAACACAATTTGTGACCTATTATATACTTTGCCTCTTGTCAAATGAGAAGTCTTTCGACCGTCCCATGTTAATTACATGTTGTGTTTGAGCAGGTTCCATGGTAGTAGTACTAGTATTAGTTGTAGTAGCTTCCTCATGAACCGAGATTTGTTCATTGACATCAACCCTGTCATGGTGGTGGTAAGAGGATGAAGTGTCATCTACATGGAGGTGGTGTGAGGGGGAGGGCGATTCGTTGGCCCAACGTTCACCCTCAAAATTTGATTTTCTTGGTGATGTATGGAAACTATCCACTTCGCTCCGATAGTTCCGGAGGAGGTGGACGGGGGACATGTGGTGGCATGGAGTGGCTGGTCTGCTAGACATTGGGGTTACGGAGCCTTTGTTCTGCTTTATGTGCTTCCTGGCCGTGTGATGCCAGTTCCGCAATGCTGCTGCTACTCTTTCATTGAATATGGTTGGTTTCATGGTTGAGCCCATCTGCACAAATGAACATATATAGTCAATATTAATTTCAAGATTTATTTCATTCAGTCATTGATGTAGGGAAAACAGGTTTATATGTGCGATTCAGATTCACTCGGATAATAATACATAAGAATGAGTGCTATATATTGACAAATCATTCATGATCATACGACTAGAATTCAGGACCGCTCTATTGAATGTAATTGCAACTAAATAGTCATTTTTATCACGCAAATTCACAGATTAGATCAATCAGGTTCTCATTAAAACTACGTGGTTGCTCAATTAAATCTATGAATTGATGTTCATGTCATGTAATTAGATCATTACCTGTGTGACAAGGGCATAGAGGGGGAGAGTGACATAACTGCAGAGAATCTGTATGAGGACCCTGAAAATCACCACCATTGGTTGTGTGTTAGAACAATTTAAACGGTTGGGAAACAAAGAATTAATTAAGAGTTAAGGCCAAGGAAGAAGTGAGACTCACCCCATTGAAACTCTGATGATCACGTCCTCCGTGTGCTCGTGAAAACAAGATTTCAAGCTAAATTCATACTGAAATGACAAAAAGTTCGAGATTCATCAGATAATTAGTATACTACTTCACTTTTCTTATTTACTTATCTAATAAATCTCAAATTAATTAAGAATTAGGAAGATGTAGCTTACCCAACTCCATGCAAAGAAAGCAAGCTGGAAGGCATTCTGAAATTTAAAAAAAAGATGATGCAAAAGGGTCAGTATATGTTCGCGAGATACTCTCATCTCCAAAAATCTCTAGATTGAGTTAAATTTAGTAAGTTGAAAGGGGAAAATGAATCAATTGTAATTACTCCACAATTCTCTACATCGAGTTAAGTTTAGTAAGTGGTATAGGGAAATGAATCAATTATAACTAATTACTGCATCAAATGTATTCTATATATCATGTAACCTTGGAAATGAATTAAGTTCATGTTAATATAAATTTGAGTACTTAAAAAACTCTGATAAATTGCAGATGGAAACTCACTAACGCTATCATTAGTTCAAAAAAGAAAACACTGTTAAAATTGTCAAGGTACGTACCTGAAAGAGAACAAAGTTGATGAGATAGAGAATGAGACGGGGGCGGTTAAACCAAAAGAGATCATCACCAGGTTGAACCACAAGAAGCCCCTTCACAACCTCTCCTCTTTCTTGAATTCGAAGACCCATTTTTGTGATGATCACCTGTAGCTTGGTCCCCACCAAAAGAATGATCTGAAAGTTCAAGTGCATTTTAAACCGTTAGATCTATCTATCCATCTTGTGGTCCAACTATTATATTACAATTACTTGGTAGATTATGATGAGGAAAGATATTTTACTTACAATCAACGGGACGAACGGTAGCCAAAGATAAGAATACCAGCCTGTCCAAAAGAAATTCAAGAAAGCTTAATCAAATAATGTAATTAATTATTATATTTTAACAAACAATATTATCGGTGGGAGAGTGGGCTAAGCCTCACAATGAGCTAGTAATAAAGTGGTTCAAGTTCGCTTTGGTTAGAATCGAACTTAAGACTTCCTACTTGCAAATAAATAAGTGAAAATAATTACTACTAGACCATAGTATTAAGTGACAAATAATGTAATTAATTTGAAACATTAATTTAGAGTTTAAAGTGGAACATATACATTCCAGTAGGTGAAGACGTGATGAAATATATGAGTAAAATATTATATATGTTTACTCACCGTGAGTATTAAAGAGTAGGAATATCACAGCAAAGAACCAAATTGGAGGACTGCAATTTGAAACAAATTAAGAAAATTAAGTTTACGTCAACAAATCCCAATCTGAAACATGATCGAGTCTATAACAGTGAAATAAAAAGGATAAAAACTAGAAGAAAACGCCAAATCACTAACCTGATTCCCACAACCACCTTGAAATCCTCTTCAAGTGATCTGTTTATGTACTTTTGGAAATTGAACTTCTTATGGCTCTGGGGTGCCAAATGTGCCTGAAATATTGTTTTACAATGAATTTATCGAAACTAATGTATGTCGTGTTTTATTATTATTTGTTACAACTTTATATGATTTCATGACAAAACGTATAGCTCCATCATTTTTCTTCACACAATATTGTATGATTGTCTATGTACCATACAATATAGTTGCTTTTCAATTTGTGTAGAACTTTTGGAATTTCATCTCTATTATTCTGTTTAATAATATTAATATACAAAGCACTTACCATGATAAATCCATGCCGCAAGGTTAAGTAATCCACTTTGGGAACCGACCTAACAAACTGTCTGAAAAAACAAACCTGCAATAGTATAAAATCATAAGATTAACATAAGATTATTATTATTATTATTATTATTATCTTGTGCACATATGAAAATTGAAAAAGGATTGTTTTTATTTTTATGTCGTGTGAAAAGGAATGTTCCATTGATTATTTAACAGTGATCAAATCATAAGATTAACATAAATTTCCATGCATCTAACAATTATTAAGTATTTGGATTCTTTAATGTTTGATGAGAAAATGAATAAAAACAAAGTCAAGCTGGTGTCGAATACTAACTTTTTCACCACCAAAAAAAAAAAAGAAAAAAAGAAAAAAAAACGAAGCAACATGCTGCAATGAACAAATTAAAACGGTAAGTACGTAAGCCACTAGGGTTAGTCTAGTTGTGAAGGTGGACAAAATAAAAGGTAGGACTAGATAGGTTCATGATTTGAAACATTTCAACGTAAAAATGCAAAGTGATAAGTAATATACTTTCATAAAGGAAAGAGGAATTAGAGAGAGCTCTTACTATCCACATAAGGAAAGGTGTTTTAGTCCAGAAACGCATATGCCTCCTCCCGAAAGATGTGTCCCTTGCAAACCTGAATCTCTCTGGGTCTGTCATACACGCAACAAACGAAACAAAAATTAAATAATTAAATGACTCATTGACTCTGAATGATTTCATGTATTGTAGTTAAAACTTAAAAATCGCCCTTCTAGAACTACAAGAATTAAATAATCAATTATTTTATTTAATTAATTTGCTGTTTAGAAATTTTTTGGCTCTTAAATATGGACTTGGATCCTCTCCGGATCCCCTTCATGGAGATCTTAGAGATCAAGGAATAAGGGCCGTTCATTAAAAATCGTGCGGCTACAATTAAATGATTTTTATATTTTTAAAAATAAAGCAGTCTCGTTTTGCGTAAAAAACATTTAATTGTAGCCGCACGATTTTTGATGAACGGCCCTTGTTGCTTGATCCTTAGGATCCCCATGAAGGGGATCCGGAGAGGATCCAAATCCCTTAAATATTATTAATTTGCAGTACTAACCATGCGAAAATTGATATTCATCTGTTCTTGTTTCCTTTTCCCACCGCTTCCAACTTCTCATCTGAACTCACAAATAGTCATCATCAATTGATTAATCATTAAATACTTATTAAAAAAGAAAGAGAAATAGTTAATTATTCGTGAATGAATTGATGAGAAATTACGTACCTTGGCTCTTCCTAAGGCCATGGTGAGGATGCAATAGAGGACATGGAAAACAGCCAACACGAAGATAAAAATGTGCAGTTGATGAATACCATCCGCAGATATAAAAGATACTTTACCCTGCAAAATTTGAGTTGACATTCTATGAGCCTCAATTCCTATATTATAAACCAATATCGATATTTAAACTATAAAAAAAAAAATATTAAAGTGTTTGCTTCATCCCTAATTAGTTTTTGATCTACATTGGAAACTATTATTGACATTCTGAAAATCTTAGTTTGCAATCTTCATAAGTGTATTTTCTTTGTAAACATAGAAAATTTGTAGATTAAAATATATAAGTGATGGACATTCGTATAGTTCCTACCTTTGCTGCACATTTATCGGTGCTAGCAGCCGCCAGAACACGGCGTGCGCCACCACCAGTCTCGTTAAACAGTGAGAGCAGTCTCCTACCCGGGATTTCATCCTCATACTCCACATCCTCTTTCTTATTCAATTTTTTTTCTGGCTTCTTGCCACATGGATGCCAAGTGTTGCCAATTTTCTGTGATATGCATATGTTTGATATTGGTCCTTGTCCCACAGTTAGGAGCAAGGATATGAACCCCAATAGCATAAGCTCTATTTACACCAGAAACACAAACAAAACGTATGTATTAGCTCAATATTATCAATATTAACTCTCACTAAATTAATGAGCGGGAAATGAATTCAACACCATTTTTCTCCTCTTGGACAACTCGATCGGATTATTTATAGCTTTTTGATGGGGAAAGAAAAAAAAAACAAAGAATCAAGAAACGAAAAATGGACCGCATATGTGCAAAAAGAGAAAAGTGGTGTCCATAAATCATTTTCCATAATCAGTTAGTCTATGATTCGACAAGTGTTACCTGATTTGATCTTTTCTAGTGCTTCATAAAGAGCTCTTTTGTGTTTCTTCTTTAACCACTGCAAAAATGGTGAAAGAATATATGTAATATTGAAATTAAAATCCAGGAGAGTTAACTAATTGAAGAACCAGAAAGTCTGTCCGAAAACCGAATTAACGAACTTTCATTTATAGTATGATTTTACCTTTGCTATAAGTTCGATTATGCGTTCAATGATTATTGAAATTAAGACCAAAACAAAACAGACTACGGCAACAGCCCATGTTGGCGTTTGCTCTAATGACCTTCCTGACGTTGCCCCTGCCATGCTTCTGAATTAAGTAGCCCAATTGACAATGAACAATGGACTGGAAAAATCCAAGTGATCAAATATCATGAGAGAGAGAGAGAGACAGAGAGAGAGAGAGATGATAGAATATGAAATGAACAGATGAAGGTAATATAGAGGTTTCGTGTGCAGTTGAAATGATCCTAAAGAAAAAAAATAGATGCGAGTGCAGCGGATGTGTTTGGACTTTTGGACGCGTTAGAGAAAAACAGAGAGAGAGAGAGAGAGAGAGAGAGTTGAATGATTCCTTGACCTGATACAAAAATCAAATACAGATTTCTTTGACTGAATCATACTCGGACCCCTTCATTTTTTTTTCTTAACATATTTTGTTTTGAAACGTTTGTTTGTATGCATATAGCTGTATTTGTAGACGAAAGAGTATGAGTTTGGGTTCCGTTACATAGTGAGTCATTCTTGATAATTTAGTATCAAATTCATAATAGGAGACCAAACTTGAGATTTTCTACTTACAAGTAAAGAAAAATGTTATTAAATTATAATACTAAGTAGTATCGTACCCTCATTAACTTTAACTTAAAATTTGGCTACAATAAGCATGTAGTCCAATATCGTAGGGGATATGGTGTTAGGTTCGACCCGTGCATCGTCAATTCAAAACTTTCATTTCTTAAATTGTAATAGTTTCGAATTCTCTCTCTCTCTTCCTAATAATAGTATAATTATTTTTTTTTATAAAAAACGATTCATACTAAAGACGAATTTGAACAACTTTATTGCTAATTCATTATGAGGTTTCACCTACTCTCTCACCCTTTTAATGTAGATAATATTGTTTGTTAAAAAACAAAAAGTTAGTTCCAATATTGACTACAACCGTTAATCACTCCCCCAGTCAACACCCAGCTTAAATTTATTTAATATGAGGAATTTGGTAATTCTTTTTGTTTCCCAACCTTTGGATCCCAATCCAAGGGTCCAAAACTGAGGACATGTAGATACCATTTCTGGCCTCGTGACGAATTAAGATAATATACTATATTTACAGAACAAACAAAATAGAAATGGGAAAAGGATCAAGAATTCTAGGGATATTTAATTTTAAATTTTAAATTTTAAAATAATAAATGATCACGATTACAATTACGAAATTTTTAAGATTTCGTGAAAAAGAATCCAACGAGGATCCTTTTCCATAGAAATTAATGGTTCCCATATCGTATATGTTAATTGACTGATTGATGAGGCTCAATGAAGCATATATATATAAATAATTTCAAAGCCGGATCCTTTTCCATAGAAATGTATGGTTCTTATATCGTATATGTTAATTGACCGATTGGTGAGGCTGACGGTGGTCAACAAATCAAGGAACAAGTGCCAAGTCAATGAAGCATATAAATGTAAATACTTTCAAAATTATTGTCTACATCTATTGACTTTGTATGTCCAGAATATTTTCTGCATTGACCTATAATATTATTTTGAAAAAATTAATGAAAATAACTTTAAAGCTTTGAGTTTTAACTAAAATAACAAAATAAAAAATAAAGTGAATAGTACTAGAATTATTTTTTTATTGCAAAAATATAATTTTTTGTTAAAATTAACCGTATAAAAAACTTTTCGTTAAAAATTTCATATTATTTTTCTTTATCCACAGCTCATACATAGTGATTGATTCTACTTCTTGCAATAAATTAACAATAAAAGTGGAAAATGTAGCTCCCTGATTTTGTCATTGTGCGTGCTATGTGCTATTGGATATAACCTTAAATTCTTTTAATTTTTTTAATTTGAATATACATCGAGAAGCTTACGCTTTCCATATAACGGAAATTAACAGTTTCCAACGTATGCATGACGAAAATTTTGAGTATGTTGTAGGTCTATTTGATTGAGCGATCTATGGTTTAGATAGAGGGGGCGGCCACTTTAGAGAGAAGAGAGATTGATTTAATTGTGAGGTGTGTTTGATTCACCCCATTGTGTCTTTATTTATAGTAGAAGAATAGGTAAAAACATTTCCTTTTAGGATTACAACATTTAATAGGTAATCTACTCCTAATAGGAATATAACATACATTCACATATCTACTAGGATTTAGACAATCACATTCTTATTCTAAATATGACTGCAACACTCCCCCTTGAGTGTGTAAATACTCAACGTACCATTGCATCAGATATTCAAGTCATCGGCACAACGGGTGATCACGAGTCTCAAATTTAAGTGAAGTATGCATTTGTAGTAAAACTCACAAAAGTGAGAAGTATGCATAATGTCTAAAACAAACGTCAAACGGGACGAAAGTAATGAACTCAAGGGAGTATGATCATCCCAGGATGGGTGCTGTGGAGCCAAAAATATTCAAGAGACGACACGTAGATTTTTGGGTAAAAAGGACAAAGTTACCCCTCAGACACACCGGTTGTCCTACGTGCGAGCAGTGGACAATCATTCTTTAATCAAGCCAAGGGTGTCCAAAAAAGGTAACCAATTTCAAATTATCTCATCCATCCTCATTTTAGGTAATTACTTCATAACCTATAAATTATTTCTTATAAATGGAGATTAATGGCTAATTAATTAATTAATTCCTAATTAATTCATTAATCAACCAATTAAATCACCAATTATACCCAAAAAAATACCCTAAAGGCCGGTTACCCACTCTCCCAAGGGAACCGGCCATCTCCTTTTATTTTCTACAAAATCTTCCTTTTTTTTAAGACCATATTGATTAGCTAATTAATTAAGAAATTATTTTAATTGATTAGCTAATTATTCTATAACTCCCAAAATCATCACAAATCATGAGCCTAGTACACAAATCCATCCAAGTGGCCGGTCCATCTCCTCCCAAGGTAGCCGGCCACTCCCCTATAAAAAGCCTCACATTTTTCTCCTAGACTCACTTCTGACTTTCTGGCTAAAATTCTCCAAAATTCTCAAACACTTTCTCTCTAAATTCTAACTTTAGCATCGGAGGTTCTTCGGCCAAAGCCCCCTGCCCCCAATTCATCATGGGCGCGTGAGGGTCTTGGCCTTGATCAAAGGTGTTAATTGTTTTGTAGGTGCAATTTTGTCCTAGAAGAAAGCGGCGGAAATTTGCATCCACAAATTGGTGCTTTCATTGAGAGTTGAAGATCCATACTCGTAGAAGACTCTCGCATAAAAAGGTTTTTCTCTATTTTCTAGTCCATTTGAATATTTTTCATATGTTCTTATTATTAGAATTTTTTAATTTGCAAAAATTCTTTGATAAAATATGAAAGAAAAATATAATGGCTAAAAATTTAGAAAATTCCACAAGTGAAATTTCCAATACTCAAGAAATGAGACCGCGGCGATCCACGAGGCTAAACGTGGTCATGGATGGAGTGGCACCACAACAAAGTTCCACCATGGCAACCATCCATGGCGAGATCCATGGCATCACCATCATGGCCCAAGCTATGCCATCCAAGGTTGCACGGGCCCGAGCCCAAGCCTCGCACTCGCATGCATCACTCACTAAGCAGCCTGCCCCGCCGAGCAGCCTGCTTTCGCAGCCCTGCCTGCTCATGCGGCCCTGCCTACTCTAGAGGCCTAGCTTGCTCCAGAGGCCCAGCTTGCTCCCCTGGTTTCTCAAGCAGCCCAAGTCAGTTCAAAAGTAGCACAACTGTCCCGATTCCAAGTTTCGGGACCCATGATCGAACTGGGGGCATTTTCATCATATTTTTCTGCAGATTTGACATTTCCCAACTCAAACCTTGCACCCGGAGTCTACCACACCTCTACTGATCAAGGAGATACATTCCTTCCAAGCTCTTCCAACCCAAATGAAGAACAACACTTGTCTCGACAAGTCATATAGTTGACGAGCGCCCTCGCACAGTAGACGACCTTGGTGAACCAGCTATTGCAGCACACCGAGATGCAACATGCCCTAGGTGAGGTGTCCCAAAGTAGGACAAGGGCAGACGAGGAACCTCTCCAGCAGCATCCCGGAAAGTAGCCATTCAACTGGCCACTCACCGAGCATTCAGGCAGTGTACACTCTCATCTGAGCCCTTGAGATAACGTATACTCCCATCTTAGTGCGTGGAGGAGCGTGCACTCTCGACTAGGCCCACGGACGAACATACATTCACAGTTAGGGTCACACTTCGATAGTCAACATGAGCAATCTTCTAGGCAAAGTGTTCATTCACGGCTAAACCTGCAAGGAGCATCCTCCACCTCACATCAGAGTAGGCAGCACGACGGACAGAGAGAAGCAGTCACTCAATCCGGCTCAAGTTCAACTGGCAGCCTGTGAAGAACTTGCTCGCCTGCTAGGAATGCACCACAGGCACCGCATCCGCGGCATAGACGAGCCAAACACATGGAAGAGCAGCTTAGACCAACAAGTCATGACTGGAGGTAGCCAAGAGCTTTGCTACCCCAAAGGAAAATTCAGGAAGAAGTAGAGAGACTCTTGACCAAGCAATTGCGCAATTTTTAATGCAACGAGGTCACTGATGAGGCACTACGACGAAACATGACCAACATAAAGAGGTCACCCTTCACGGATGACATCGAGTAAGTAGAGCCTCCACGCGAGTTCAGCATGCCACATTTCACATCTTTCAAAGGGGAAGAAGACCCAGAGAGACACTTAAAGCACTACCAAAATGCAATTATCCTCTATTAAAACAACGACGATCTCATGTGCAAAATATTCACCACCACTCTACCAGGCGAAGTGCAAGATTGGTTCTACACCTTGCCGCCACAATCCATCCGGAATTTCGACGAACTTTCTTTGGTCTTCACCAAAGAATATTCATCGTATCGCTCGATCAAGAAGAAATCTGACCATTTGTTCAACGTCAAGAAGAACCCAAATGAGTCGCTTCGCGATTATGTGAAGAGGTTCAAAGCAGAGAAGGCAAGGATAGTCGGATGCAACGACTTGATAGCTAGAGCAGCTTTCTAAAAAGGACTTCCAGTAGACCACCCGTTGTTCGGAGAATTGATCATGAAATAAGATCTCACCCTAGCAGACTTCTTCGTTATAACAGAGAAACACGCACTTTGGGACGAGGCTCGGCGAGCAGACAAGGCACCCGAGTAGGCTAAAAAAGAAGTAGCAGTAAAGAAGGAGGACGGAAAGCAGCTGAACAACAAAAGTAGACAGAGGGCCAAGCGTAGGGACCGATCCTTGACTAGAGGAGGCCTGACGACCAGGAACTACTCTAAGTTCTCGATCCTAAGCCCACCAAATGCACATTCGGAGTATCTTCAGGCAGATTCTTAGGGTACCTAGTAACCCAATGAGGAATCAAAGCACATCCCAAGCAAATCCGAGGGATCCTAGATATGAAATCTCCCACTACCTTGAAAGAGATCCAAAGCTTAACCGCACGAGCAGCTGCCCTCAACCTCTTTCTTTCGCGGTCCACCGATTGATGCAAGTCTTTTTTTTTTCAATGCCATCAAGAGGGCACAACGAGACAAATGGGATAAAGAGTGCGAAAGAGTTTTCCAATACCTGAAGAAGTATCTCACATCACCTTCCTTACTATCCAAGCCAGAAACAGTGGAGGACTTGTACATTTACTTAGCAGTCTCAGAAGTAGCAATAAGCTATATCATCATACGAGAAGAGCTGGGCCCGACTACCTGCATTCCATAGTTCAAAAGCTCTCCTTGATGCTACCATAAATTCAAAAGCTAGGTTTGGCAATAGTTGTTGCAACCCGGAAGCTCAAGTTTTACCTCTAGACGTAAGCAGTCATCCTTATGGTGCACTATTCTGCCCAATCTAGACGCTCAATGATAAAGGCGTAGACACTAGCGGATGCAAAGTTTTTTGACAAACGTAACAATTCGGCCCAAAAGGCGCGCCAACGGTAGACGAACACTAGAATGACACACTTGGAAGCAAGTTTTGTCTTCGTTGCCCCAAAAGATTCTACTTAGTAACATGTACCGCAAGTTGAATATCACCTTCTGCTACGTGTTACACGGCCTCAACCAACCCTTGCTTTATAATTCAACTCTAGAGTGGCCTAATATCGGCAGTTGAGCATCTCCTGCTACGTGTTACATGGCCCAGCTCCATGGCTCCCTACCACGCACTCACGCCTAGCCTAGGCGACGCAACAAAGCGGCCCAACAAGTCGAGTACGCCCTAGCCGCACCTGCTCCATTCGATGGAGACTTCTGGCATTTTCATATCGACGGCGCATCTAACTACAATGGTTCGGAGGTGGGAATGGTCATTTTCACCTTAGACGGTTCAATGCCCGAGCAGTCAATCACTCTAGGCTTCAAAGCATCCAACAACGAAGTGGAGTATGAGGCCCTATTAGCAGGTCTTCTAATGGCAAAAGACCTAGTGGTGAAAAAGCTCACAATTCATTCCAATTCCTAGCTAATCACCAACCAGAATGCCAAGGAGTACACGACAAAACATCCAAGGATGGCGCAATACCTAGAAAAGGTACGCAAGCAACTTGAGACGTTTCAGACTTACACTTTATTCAAGTTCCGTGGGCAGACAACGCCCAAAGATGTACTAGCCGGCCTGGGCTTCGTCCTCGACCACCAACTCAAACGTTAGCCAAGCATAGAGGCAGAGCTGGAAGCCGAAAATTCACAGGTTAGCACAACTCTAAACTGGCAAAGTTCTATTATAGACTACCTGGTCAATGGCACATTTCTTATGGAAAGATTAGAGTCTAGAAAGCCAAAAATCAAGGCAGCGTGTTATTACATTTGGAACGAAATTCCCATCCGAATATCCTACACCGGACCACATCTCCGCTGCCTAACGCCTCTCGTTGACCTGAATGTTTTAAGCTCAGTCTACGAAGGTGTTTGTGGAAATCACTTCCGAGATCAATCCTTGGCTCAGAAGGCATTTAACACAGGCTACTATTGGATGCTAAGAAGTTAGTACAAAAGTGCGACTGCTGCCAACACTTCAAGCCAATATCAGCACTGCCTGCTAACAAACTCACCGGCAAACGAGTCCATAGCCATTCATGCAATGGACAATCGACTTAGTGGGACCCATACCTCCTACTATTTGGGGCAGAGGCATAATGATTATGGCAATCGATTACTTCACCAAATGGGTAGAAGTAGAACCCATGACAAACCACAACTTAGACGAACATAGAGCGTTTCATATGGTGGAACATCATTTGCCAATTTGGCATCCCTCAGTCCATCGTCATTGACAACAACTCATAATTCGTGGGCAAAGGCTTAGCGAAGTTCTTCCAAAAGTATGGCATCAAGCAGCACATCTCCACACCAAGATATCTTAAAGGCAATGGGCAGGCTAAAACATCTAACAAGATGATCTTCGACTGCCTTCCGACAAGAATGGAAAATGGTCAGATGAACTCCCCTGATGTTTGTAGGCATATCACACCATCAAACGACGAGCTATTGTAAGGAGATGACCACAAGCTTAGATCTGGCAGAGGAGAAGGGTGAACAGACCATCACCTGCATCACAGCCTACCAGGAGCAACTCCTCTCCAGCTACAACAAAAGGGCTAAGATCCTGTAGTTTTGGCTCGGAGATCTACTATTACGAAAAACCTTCATCACTGCCCGCAGAGAAGGCTCCAAAAAAGATGAATCATATCTGGGAAGGTCCATACAAGATCAACAAAGAGATTGAGAAGTAATGAAACGCCTACAACCTAAGGAAGTACCATGTGTAACCTCTCATTATATCGAGACCCGAAGACTCAAGCAACTCAACGGGCACCACATCGTAAGCCGAGAACTATCCAGTTGTTATGTAGTCTTTTACAGCTAAGTTATTTGTTCGCTTCACTCGTTTTTTCAATGAGGAATTCAGAAGTAATTTACAACTTGGCTCAACTACATGCCTACAACAACTGATCATCCCTGCACTTCAAAAGAAGACTGTGCTCTTCTTAGGGACTCATCATAGGAATTGTAGCCCCCGAGGGATCAACCATGCTCTCCATTGCGATAGGGTAAACCAATTCCTTGACACCCATATGGGTCTGCTCTCCAAAGTGGGAGGATAAACTCCATACTCCGAATATCCAGACGTGGATGAGCCGGGCTGCTCTAGTATAACTAGAAGCACAATGGCTTGCGCCAGGATTCCTAGAAGTAGCCACAATGGTCTTTTTCAAGGCCTGGCTAACTGAAGGATTTTGGGTCTCTTGGCCTGATCCGCGGGGAACCGGGACCTAGAGACGGCTGCCCTGGAACCCTAAAGCTGTTGTCGAGTACACTAAGGTAGCCTATGATTTCCAGAAGACTGCCTATGGCTTGCCCTTCGAGCAGTAAAGCCATGCTAGACTTATATAACCGCACATTCTTGTGAAAGGTTAAACAAGTTAGTGTGCATATATGAAGCTTTATCCACTGCCGACATGCTACATAGTTAATAAGCTTCACCTCTGCCAAACACGGAACAATCTACACCAGTTCCTAAAGTGTTGTGATACCTGCTATACAACCTAGGAAATTAGAGAAAGCCAAGGTTAATAGTCTAGAGGTCACACGAACTTGCCTACTTCTGTAAGTAAGGCATCCAGCTGCCGACTCTATGGCTAATAACTTTTCCAAGTTTTACACCAACACCTACGGCTACATCGGCTACGCGGCCTGTCTGCTTATAGAAAAGTAGCACGTCTGCCTTTGGTCTATAAAGTCCAAAGGTTAGGGCATGAGCAGAAGAAACAAAGATGAAGAAAAGTGAAGGAAGCATGTTTATAAATAACTAGAAAAGGCCGAAGAAGTTTAAGAAAAACAAGAGCTACCAGGAAAAACAAAGAAAATCCTAAAGGTTACTTAGAATACTACACTTTAGCAATTTAGACGTCCCATGACTACGTGGACGCCACACTTTCAGCAGCCGTGACGCTCTTAGCAGCGGCATCATCCAGAGTTTCACCCTCAAATGCTCCAGCTTGGGCATCAGCATCTCCGGCTACTTCACCAATGGAGTCCTCAAAAGTAAAGACAAGTAAGTTTTCCAAACAAATAGAGAAGGTTTCAAAGTCTCTCCTAGCAAACTCGAAGTCAGACGGCCTACCAAAGAGATGATCTACATATCCCAGCTTGTAGAAATCGGCCTCACTCTGAACAAGCGGAGCCTCGAGCCTATCCTTCTCACTTTTCAGCTGTCTAATTTCCTCAAGCAGACCAACATGGACGCGCTGCAGTTCATCCACTTCTTTCTTCAAACTTTCATTGATCTTTAGTGCACCTTAGAGTTCCAACACTTGGGGTTCAAGCCTATTAACAACCATTTTAAAGTGGATCACTTGGTTATAAGCAGCAATCAACTCTTCATCCTTTGCATAAGCAGCAAAATAAAGCTAAAAAAATGGTATGCTCAAGATCTTGAATATGAGGTATGTGACATCTGATCTTCTTCTCTGCACTTTCATACTTAAAGTTGGATCACGTCAAGCCTAGTCTTCAAGTCAATGACTTCTTGGTGAGCTGTCTCAAGCTGTAAAGAAGTGGGGGCAGAGATATTAGACCCTTTCAAAGCAACGAGCTCAGATTCCAACCTCTTGATCTTCTTAACAGAAGAATAATCTTCAGCTGCCACAACCTTTACCACCTCCTTGGTAGCCTTAGTTTCCTCATGATTAAGGAACATAGACTCAGCTGCCATAATCTCTGTTTTCTGTATCATGGCCAGCAGTGCAGTCTTCTTATACTCGGTTGAATGCTTCACAAAGGAACTCGGGCCAACAAACCTTTTGATGTTATCGGCAAATTTGGCATAATCATCCATGTCTTCAAGCAGATTTGGTTTCAAAAGCGCACAGATCTTAGCAGCCTTTCTAGAAGTATACTTAGTGGATTTCTCACAGCTGCTCACGCGAGGAATCTCCTCCTTCCCAGCAGGCGATTTAGTTTCAGCAGCAGCAGGAGTGGGCCTTGGCACCACTTCAGCAAAAGAGTCCACCTTATCACTCTTCATAATACTAAGCCTATCCAAAGGTGAATAAGACTTAGCTCCCAACGAACGTTTTGGTATAGACTTCGACAATAGGGGCATGACATAACCTCTACGCTGAGCAACCCTATCAGTAGTCGAGCTAGCCATCTTTAGCATGACAGACGTCACTGGTTCAGCTTAGCAACCACATCTTTCGTCCCCATGGAAAAAGTCAAGTAAATCACAAGCCTGGGGGCAACCGGCGAACCTTCGCGAGCAGCGAAAGAAGTCTCTGGTTTTTTCTCAGCCGGCATCTCTTGAGCAGGCGGGGAAGATCTATTTTCCTACCTTCACTTATAGCGGGATCCATAACAGCAATTGGATGAGCCAATACATCCGCCTTGATCTTATTCATTTCCTTTCTCGTGAGCAGCTTACCTTTTTTTCAGAAAAGAAGACTAAGCAGCCAGCGCCATTCACGGTACTCAGCAGGGGAGCTCAACCCATACTGGCTTTTCCCTCATTTTTCTCTCTCAGACTAGCTGGCAAGAGGCCTACATACCCAGCATTCTAGCAGCTTCTAAGGCCCACGACCTCCTCATTTCTCCCAATCGCCAGCCTGGTCCGTGTCAGGTCCAAGAGTCCAAAAGACATGAGCCATGCGACTCGCCTAGCACTGCGCCTCAGCGCCACAATTCGTGACCCTAGCCGCATAAGTTACCCTTGGTTCTAGCTAAGCCGAGCAGTCGAAAGTAGTGGTCCCTACTACAACACCTCATCGGCCCATACCGAGCCGACTCCTGGCCCCTGCCAACTGACGCGCCACACCTCACCGACAGTTGCCCCGTGACAACACGATCCAAGAAGAAAATAAGAAAAATTAAATTTTTCTTACATCGGTGCGGCACGAAGAAGACGAAGAAAACAACGAAAGACGGTCCTCTGCACGGGCAAGATGTAGAAGATTGCTAGAGGAGGGGGAACAAATATCCTCTAAGCTATCTCTCTCTTGTAGGGTAGAATAAATTGCTCTCTAAACTTGATTTAATAACCCACTTAAGGTGGACTTAAATAGGCTTTGAGAGAAATTTATTTCCCTTTCCTAGAAGTATCTAATTTCCGATTAAAGAGGGAATCTACATTAAAATAGGAAGCAGTCCTAAGTTTCCTAAAGCAAGAAGATTTTTACACCTGTTGCACTTTTCTACGAGCAGCCCAACAGGTGTGGGGGCATTTGTGGAGCCAAAAATATTCAAAAGGCGACACGTAGATTTTTGGGTGAAAAGGACAAAGTTACCCTTGAGACACACCAGTTGTCCTACGCGCGAGCAGTGGACAATCATTCTTTAATCAAGCCAAGGTTGTCCAAAAAAGGTAACCAATTCCAAATTATCTCATCCATCCTCATTTTAGGTAATTACTTCATAACCTATAAATTATTCCATATAAAAGGAGATTAATTGGCTAATTAATGAATTAATTCCTAATTAATTCATTAATCAACCAATTAAATCACCAATTATACCCAAAAAATACCCTAAAGGCCGGTTACCCACTCTCCCAAAGGAACCGGCCATCTCTTTTTATTTTATAACAAATCTTCCTTTTTTTAAGACCATATTGATTAGCTAATTAATTAAGAAATTATTTTAATTGATTAGCTAATTATTCTATAACTCCCAAAATCATCACAAATCATGAACCTAGTACACAAATCCATCCAAGTGGCCAGTCCATCTTCTCCCAAGGTGGCCGGCCACTCCCCTATAAAAAGCCTCACATTTTTCTCCTAGACTCACTTCAGACTTTCTGGCTAAAACTCTCCAAAATTCTCAAACACTTTCTCTCTAAATTCTAACTTTGGCATCGGAGGTTCTTCGGCCAAAGCCTCCCCCCAATTCATCGTGGGCGCGTGAGGCTCTTGGCCTTGATCAAAGGTGTTAATTGTTTTGTAGGTGCAATTTTTTCCTAGAAGAAAGCGGCGAAAATATGCATCCACATGTGCCTCATCAAAACCTTGTTAGGTAGCAAAAACCCCGTGGAAAAAATGCTCCTAATCGTAGGAAAAAGAGTACATTAAGATCATGTGAGTATGCTTCTAGATACTCCCCCTGAGTTAGACATAACTTCTAAATAAGAGAACTACAAGCGATTCAACTCAGATAATTTACGCATACCGATTCCTTGGAAGAGCTTCTGAAAAGTAGACTTAGGCAATGATTTGGTGAAGAGATCGGCCAGGTTGTCCTGAGAACAGATTTGCTTGACTTCAATGTTCTAATGCTGCTATTGCTAGTGTGAGTAAAAGAACTTCAGTGCTATGTGCTTGGTGTTGTCTCCCTTGATGTATCCATTCTTCAACTGCTCGATACATGCTGCATTGTCTTCAAAGATCGTCATAGGAAGGTCAATGACTGATGTAAGACCACTAGTACTTCGGATATGTTCCATAACTTCTCTCAGCCAAAAGCATTCACGCATTGCTTCATGTAGGGCGAGAATCTCAACATGGTTCGACGAAATAGCAACTATTGTTTGTTTGGTAGACCTCCAAGATATAGCGGTGTCTCCAATGATAAAGACATAACCTGTTTAAGAACGTGCTCTATGTGGGTTAAAAAGATATCCAGCATCTGCGTAACTAACAAGGCGAGAATCAATCCGAGGACTATAGGGGGCAGCAACACTTGGTGATTTATGGGTAGAGAACAAATCCGAATTCGATGTACCCTTGAGGTAGCAGAAAATGTCTTTTAACACCATTCCAGTGCCTGGGTGTGGGCGCATTATTGTATCTTGCCAAAAGATTAACAACGAAGGAGATGTCGGGTCTAGTGCACTAATCCAAGTACAATAAAGCCCCAATTGCTCTCAGGTAAGGAACTTCGGGTTCATAAAAATCTTCTTCATCCTCATTTGGACGGAAGGGATCTTGTTTAGCATCTAGAGTCTGAACGACCATTGGTGTACTTGAAGGCTTCGCTTTATCCTCATTAAAACTATGCAACACCTTTGGGGTGTAGTTCAATTGATGTACTAGGATTCCATTCGAACAATACTCAATTTCCAGGCCAAGACAGTATCGAATATTTCCAAGATCCTTCATCTCAAATTCCGATTTCAAAAATGTTTGGGCTTGGTGCCGTGGGTAAGGGGCACATATTGGGTGCAGGAAGGCAACCCATGGTAACTGCAGGCCACGGGCCTGGGTGGGGTGGCACTGGGACAAGCCCAGCTCACGTTGGCTTGTGGGCTAGCACACGAAGAAAGCCAAAGAAAACTGGGGCCTTGGTCTTTGGTACGAGAAGCCCAGCCACGTGGCTGGCTTTCGTTGTTGTAGGCCAAGGTGCATGCTACGGGCCTGGCAACATAAAACCGAGCAACCTTAAAAGTCACAGGGAAAAAGAGCCTAGCCGATCTGGGCTGGATTGGATGGCTACATGCCGTAGTGTAAACGGGAGAATGGCTTCAGGCCCATCAAAGTTACCCCAGGTCGAAGCCTGGTGTCTGTGTGCACAGTGGTGGTGCGGTGGTGTGCCGCACCATGTCCAATTCCCATATATTTTTCAAAATCCCCTAGGGTTTAGGAAACCTAAATTTTCTTCTAATTTATTTTGTATAATTTGACTCACAAATTCCACATAACAATTTAATTGTGCGATGAATGAAACAAATATATATACTGACAAATATATAAACATATACAATACATATATATCAAAAGGAAAATATAAACATAGAGAGGTTCATGCATCGTGGGGAATGTTTTCATGCTTCGTGGACGTTTCAAATATCTTCTTTTATTTTAAGCGTACCTGATTAGTAGAAAACGAATATAAGCCTTTGAATTTGGTGGATGAAAGCCTCCTCCTACGATGCGTCAATTTCTTAGCTTCTGGCAATAGCGTGCTGATAACGTGTTGTAGGCCTATTTGATTGAGCGATCTAGGGTTTAGAGAGAGAGAGGGCCGGCCACTTTAGAGAGAAGAGAGATTGATTTAATTGTGAGGTGTGTTTGATTCACCCCATTGTGCCTTTATTTATAGTATAATGATAGGTAAAAACCTTTCCCTTTAGGATTACAACATTTAATAGGTAATCTACTCTTAATAGGAATATAAGATACATTCCCATATCTACTAGGATTTACACAATCACATTCCTATTCTAAATATGACTGCAACAGAGTAAACTTTTACTTTTTTAATATGAGTAAAAGAAAAAATCAATAACGTGTGTGCATAAGTATTGGAATACAATACTGTGGTATAATTACCATGTGTGGAATACAATAGTGTGGTATAATTACCATGGGTATTACGTTTCTAAGATTATTTTTTTTTTAATGAAAACATGAATAACGTGTGTGCATAAGTCAGACATACTAGACATAACCAAGAAATCACACACGCCAAAAGACACATCATAATTTCACCATTACAAACTCGTGTGTGGCCATTTTAACTCACCACGCTTTTAAAACCTTCCTCCAACAAGGCTCTTTATTTTAGGGCTTATTAGCCAAAATGATTTGTGACTTTGTTATAACCCCTCCCATCATTTTGGTCTCTGACATTGAAAACCGATAGAAATGGTCCTTGAATTTATTCATCATAAATTATTTTGGTATTTTTGTGAAAAAAAATGTCAATATTCTCGTTAAATTGTCACGTGAGCGGCCACTTGACTACCTTTCAAAATGTATTTTTGCCAAACCAACCCCTCGACTTAATGATCAGAGAAAATTGTTTGTTTCGTGATCTTGGATTCTAAGATCATTCTAACAAAAAAAATCTTTCGAATCAAACATTGTGGAGCCAAAAATAATCAAGATGAATATGGAGGTGACACGTGGATTTTAGGGTAAATAGGACAAAAATACCCTCGAGGAATATCCAAACTCTTACGCGCGAGCAGTGGACAATCATCCCTCAATCAAGTCAAAAGTGCCCAAAATAGGTATTTATTCAAAACATATTTCATCCATCCTCGTCAAATCTTCTGCACAAGGTAACCCCCAAATCATTCATTTCTAATTATATTAATTAGCTAATTAATTGATTTATTACCGAATTAATTTATTCATTAGCTAACAAATCATGAATCTCACCCAAAAAACCATCCAAGTGCCCAGTCCATCTCCACCCAAAGGGGCCGACCACACCCCTATAAATACCACCTCATTTTCTCCAAAACTCAATTCCAACTCTCTTGCAAAATTCTCTAAATTCTCCAAACACTTTTCTCTGTAAATTCTAACTTTGGCATCGGAGGTTCTTCGGCCAAAGCCCTCCCCATTCATCGTGGGCACGTAAGGCTCTTGGACTTGACCTAAGGTGTTAATTGTTTTGTAGGTGCAATTTTGTCTAAGAATGAAAAGGCAGAAATTTGCATCCACAAATCGGTGCTTTCATTGAGAGTTTGATTCACACACTTGACTAAGATTCTTGGATTCAAAGTTTCTCGTTTGTCGTTCGTTCGTAAATTTTTTGTACTTTCTTATTCCTATATTTTTTTTTTAATTCTTTGAATAGAGGTGAGGAAAAAAAAATACAATGATGGGAAATTTAGAAACCACGACGAACAAAACTTCATACTTTCAAAGATCCAAATCGAATGATGGAGGATGAGACATAGCCCCACCCAACGTTCCACAAGACTTAATACGATGGCAAGAGGAGCAACTTTGCCACCAAAGAGCACCACCATCATGGTAGCCACAAGGACCATTATGGCAGTGGAGAGTGGGCCAGTGCCATAACAGCAAGCCCAAGTGAGCAAGGGCAGCGAGGTAGCCACCAATATAGGGCCACGTTAGTTTGCAACAGTAAGGCCAGGCACTAGAAGCAGCCCAAGTTGCTGCCCCAGCAGCACAAGCCCAAGCCTCGTCCACTTGGCGCATGGTCCAATCTGCAGCCCACGCTACATGGCAGCCGAGCCAAGCCTAGCATGAGCCGACCCCAGCCACTACCTCAGCAACGCAAGCCCAAGCAGCTGCTGCAGGAGAAGCAGGCCAATGCATTTTGGAGCAAAGCCTAGGCCCAGTGCCCACGCACATCGCATGCGAGGCAATGCACACCATCCACTTTACCAGTTATGAGCCGAGTGTTTTGGCGGTGTACACTCCCGACAAGGTCCCTAAAATAGCGTGTACCCTCGTCTTAGTGCGTGCAAGAGCGTGCATTCTCGATTAGGCCCACAAACGAGCATACATTCACCGTTGAGGCCTCACCCTGATTATCAACATGGACAACCTTCCAAGTGAAGTGTTCATTCGTAGCTAGGAACGTACCATATGCACCGCAACCACGACATAGACAAGCTGAACACATAGAAGAGCAGCCTAGACCAATAGGTCAAGACATGGGGCAACTAAGAGCTCTGCCACCCCCAACAAAGGCAAATTCAAGAAGAAGTAGAGAGGCTCTTAACTGAACTATTGCATGATTTCCAGCACAGCGAGGCTACTGACGAGGTACTCCGATCAGACATGATACACATAAGCAGGCCACCTTTCGTTGACAAGATTGAGTAGACGAGACTATCACATATAGATTGTCGAATACAAAGATTACTGTTGTTCCGACAAATGTAGCAACTCAGCCTAATGACGAGCTGGGGGCAAACGAGTACCAGAAGGACACACTAGGCCAACTACCAAGAACTGGGGGCATGCCTTATTCTTAACACTCGAGATGATTCAATACTGAAGCAGCACATCACCAATATCTAAGCATCATTGACCTAGTGGTCCAGTTGCTGTTCACAACTTGGCCTTAGCCCGCTTCAGCTTTACGCTCACAGTCATGTCTATTTACTTCATGGCTCCCAGTAGCCCTAGATTTGTCACCATGGCTCTTAACTGTGCCTACTTGTTCCACAACTCCCAACATATCTTGATCTGTCACTATGGCTCCTAATCATGCCGATCTTGCACCACAGCTCCCAACCGTGCCAATCTCGCCTTGTGGCTCCTAATCATGCCGACCAAGCCTATAGCACTCCAAACTTTAAAGCATCCAATAACGGAGTAGAAGACAAAGCTTTATTAGCAGCCCCTACTAGCGAAAGACCTAGCGGTGAAGAAATTTGCAATCCATTCAAGATTCTCAGTTGATCATCAACCAAGCTTTAAAAGGGCATACAATGAAACATTTAATGATGGCGCAATAATTCTGGGAGCAGCTCACTGCGCTTACACCCTTACGCGGGCGGTTCGAAGCCTTATGCAGATCGCCAAATAAGACCTCGCAAGCTGAGGATTATTTTAGTTGTCTAGTAATCCAGCTTTCCTCAACTACACTTATGATAATGACTTACATGGTCTGTAGTGCGAGAAGGTAAACCAATACCCAGACACCCACCTGGGTAAGCTCTCTAGTGTGAGAAGGTAAACTAATTGCTCTCTAGTGCGAGAGGTTAAACCAATTCCCTAACACCTGTATGGGTTTGCTCTCTAATGCGAGAGGATAAACTAATTACTCTCCAATGCGATAGGGTAAACCAATTCTCTGACACCCATATAGGTCTGCTCTCCAGTGCAAGATGTTAAACTAATTGCTCTCCAGTGCGAGAGGGTAAACTAATTCCCCAATACCCATATGGGTTTACTATTCAGTGTGAGATGATAAACTAATTGCTCTCTAGTGCGATAGGGTAAACCAATTCCCTTACACCCATATGGGTTTGCTGTCTAGTATGAAAGGATAAACTAATTGCTCTCCAGTGCAAGAGAGTAAACCAATTCCCTGACACCCATATGGGTCTTCTCTCTAGTGCGAAATGGTAAATAAATTCCCCAACACCCATCTGGGTAAACTCTCCAATGCGAGAATGCCACACAACTCGAAAGATTGGATACTTGAAGACTAGCTAAGCAACAAAGGGTCAGGGGGCAGCAGCCACTTCTCACTCAACAATTTGCTCATTCGACACTTCATCTTTAGCAGCTCCAGTCTTGGCAGCTCTTTTATTTGACCACTCCATCTACGCCAGCTGATAAATTACACTCAATCAGTTTCCTCATTCTTGGCAAGCAGCCCAGACGTGGCATTCCAAACCATGACCCATGCCACGCCACTTCTTCGGCTTATGTCGAGCTAGCCCTTGGCATCAGTCAAGCCAAGCAGCACAAGTTGTGGCCCCCTGCCACACCACCTCTTTGGCCCATATACTTTTAGCCCCTGCCAGCTAATGTGCCACACCACCCCGACTGCTGCTTCGTGGCAGCACCACCCAAGAAGAAGACAAGGAAAATTAAGTTGTTCTTACATCGGTGCGGTGTAAAGAAGGCAAAGAAATCAACGGAAAGACGGTTCTTTGCACGGGCAAGCAAAGAAAAGTGCTAGGGGAGGGGGAACAAATATCCTCTAGTTTTCTCTCTTTCTTGTAGGGATAAATAATTGCCCTCCGAAGTTGATTTAATCTCTTACTTAAGGTATGCTTAAATAGGCTTTGGAGGTGATTTATTTCCCTTTCCTAGAAGAATCTAATTCCAAGTCCAAGTGGGAATCTGCATCAAAGTTGGAGAACTCTACACCTGCTGCCCTTTCCTACGAGCAACCCAGCAGGTGTAGGGGTATTTGTAGAGCCAAAAATAATCAAGAAGAACATGGAAGTGACACATGGATTTTAGGGTAAATAGCACAAAAATACCCTCGAGGAATACCAGAAGTCCTACGCGCGAGCAGTGAACAATCATCCCTCAATCAAGTCAAAAGTGCCCAAAATAGGTATTTATTCAAAACGTATTTCATCCATTCTCATCAAATCTTCTCCACAAGGTAACCCCCAAATCATTTCTTTCTAATTATATTAATTAGTTAATTAATTGATTTATTACCTAATTAATTTATTAATTAGCTAACAAATCATGAATCTCACCCAAAAAACCATCAAAGTGGCCGGTCCATCTCCACCCAAAGGGGCCGGCCACACCCCTATAAATACCACTTCATTTTCTCCAAAACTCAATTCCAACTCTCTTGCAAAATTCTCTAAATTCTCCAAACATTTTTCTCTCTAAATTCATCGTGGGCACGTGAGGCTCTTGGCCTTGACCTAAGGTGTTAATTGTTTTGTAGGTGCAATTTTGTCCAAAAAGGAGAAGGCAAGAATTTGCATCCACAAACATCGTTTATACATCCAAATGTATAGAACAAATTGATGGTGTGAATACCAATTAACATATTCATATGAATTGTTTATTTATTTGATACATTTAGATGACTAAATAATTTTTTAAGGGATGATCTTCAAATGAAGTTAAGAAATTAAATGGTTCTAACATCTAATCTAATAAATCTATCATTTGACTTAAAAAAAAAAAAAAAAAGGAAAAAATGCGTTTTTCATAAGGCATTAAATATATTGATTCCCTTCCTGGAAGAATGCAGGTATGAATCAGAATGGAATATCGCCATAAATACTAAGTATAACAAATTATAATTGACAACGTTAATAGAAATTTGGAGAACCCCTCACTCTCGTAGCCTATTACAGTACTGATCTCATAGTGCCAATTTGGTTGCTCTTGACAAGCTGGTTGGTTTTAGTCTACGTACATATGGATGGAAAGAAGTCTCCGACAAACATAAAGGTTGCAGGAAAGAAACTGAAGTCTCCAACCAAGTTTGTCTAGGTTCATTCAGACAAATGATTAGCATTGTCCCATACGTCCGTTACTAGAATTTTAGAAAATGCCATGCAAAAATGACCGCGTCGAAAGCACGCTGGTTTAGAATTTTAGCCCATTTGACCATTTATGCATTAGGCTTCTCCTAACTGCGACTTGATGATTGCCATGTCTTGTTTTTGAGCTTCCAGGAAGCCAGACATGATATATAATAACACCAAAAAATATACAAGCTATATATAAGAAATGTACATATTGGGTATATGAGGCAACTAAAAGTAAAAATAATTACACCAGGGAAAAAAGAACCGTACAGTTGATGGAAAAAAAATTACACTTGTACGGAGCAAAAAATAATCCGAAAAATTATGGACTTGCTACGTGGCTTTTTTCTCGAAGCAGACAAGAATGCTCTCATTAAATTGGCAAGGCTCATATCCGCTCCATGCGTAGTTCAACCCTCCTGAAAAAAAATGATAGCTGACTACAACCTCATCAAGTTCTCCTACCCATGGCAAGGGAGAAAAAGTCAAAAGTTATTAAAGATAAAATTAATTACTAAATCTTATTTTTATGCCTTCCTAATTGAAGGCTTCATCAAACAAGGAATCACAGTCACATCTAATCAAGAATATTTCAAAGATAATTCCGAGAATTATTTATTAAATAATGTATTTGATAATTCTTTCCTTATCCATATGACTCATCTTATTCAATCGGATGTTGACACAGCTCTTATAAATATCACATCTCCACCAATTTCTGATAAGCTTTTGCTACACAATTAAATTCTCTATTGTTAGAAAAACTGACTTAGGCATCAGGAATTAATTGGCCAAACCAACCCCACCTCGTGGGCTCACAAGGCCTTGTCTTGTAGGTACAATTTTGTGAAAATTGAAGACAACGGATTTTTGCTACCACAATTTACATATATTAAAATCATTCTTCTTCAAAATAGGAAAGGTAGCAAACTTGTGCATAATCATAGTGGCTGGAATGAATATGCTATCTCTTATGGATATGAGTTTGAATCTCTTACTCACACGTTTAATTAGCTTAGATAAAATATCCTTGCTGGTATGGAAAAAAAAACATTTATATTTCCAAACTGTTTCCTACTTGAATACCTAACTTTGTCCCCCATAATTTTATTATTATAAGGAGGTTATTACTTCGTAGAGGTGTAGTTTTAAAAATAATATTTTAGCCTAGCAATCCCGGAAAGTAAACAGATACAAAAGAAGCATGCAAAATTTTTAAATGTAATGACGGAAAAAGATAGGCGCTTAATCTCTAAAAGCATACAAAAATTTCATGCCAAGAAGTTTATAAACACGCTTGAGAAGTTAAAAATATTGCTTCAATAGGAAGGTGTCTCAGTCTATCTTGAGAAGGTATTACGTTGTAGACAGTGAAATTTCAGTAAATAAAATGTTGACCAATGGTCAAAATTTTAACACTCGTGTATTACATAAATTGTACACGTATTGTATGATTCGACGAAAATTCGAAAAGAGTCCGAAAAGCTGTCAAACAGGACACGTGTCAACACCTGGCAGAGACGACTTATTTCATCTGATTATTTAAACCCAAAAATCAAGTTTTGGAATTCTATAAATAGAAGCCAATTTCATTCATTTCAATGGACCAATTCACAAATACATTTCTCTACTCCCAAATTGGAAGAGAATTCTCTGACGTTCGTTCTTCGTTCTTCGTTCTTCGTTCATCGTTCATCGTTCTTCAAGATCAAGCCCCAACGGCCCTTGAAGAAACGCTCATCCATCCTAAGATCAAGCCCCAACGGCCCCTTGGATTAGCACAATTGTTCTTCAAGATCAAGTCCAGAAGCCCTTGAAGATCCATCCACCATCCATCGTTCATCCGTTCATCTGTTCTTCAAGAACCAAGCCCAAAAGCCCCTTGAAGCTCGTTCATTGTTCATCGTTCTTCGTTCATCGTTCGTCGTTCATCCATCTTCTTCAAAGATCAAGCCCCGACGGCCCTTGAAGCAACATTCATCCACCCTCCAAGATCAAGCCCCGACGGCCCTTGGAATCAATACATTCATCCTTCAAGAATCAAGCTCAAAGCCCCTTGAAGCTCATCCATCGTTCATCGTTCATCATCAAACATCTGAAGATCATCACTGTTCATCCCAAAAATCAAAGCGCCAAACAGCCCCTTCGGATCAACACAAACAGAATCCACATCACTGTTCATCAAAGGATCAAGCCCAACGGCCCTTTGGATCAACAGCCCATCAACAGAATCCATATCTTACGGAGATAGAATCAGAGGAACAAATAGAGATTGTAACCCCAAAATTCATCAAATAACAAATATATTTTGTACACGTGTTCTTGTTCCTTCAGGAAATTTTCGTGTTTACATACGTACTTACAAACTTAAAGACGTGACATCAACTCTAACAAAAAAAGGCATTGTCTCAAACAACTTTAGAGAAATATTTTAGTTTATGTTAAATTTTTATTTGTGACATTGCACACTTTTGACTTATTAACAATTATTACTATGTGGAGGCAAACTTCCTTAGGATGAGATCTAAAAAATTATGACCTAGTACAATGTGGTGTTTATTTCTATTTATTACTAGCTCAAGTTGGGATCAAAATTTTTATAACCATAATTAGCTAATATCAGTGCCACCAGTGGCGGAGGGATGAAAGGACTAGGCATAGGCCAAGACCCATCCTGACATTTTTTTACAACCATCCTGCTATTAGTATTATTCTTTCATTATTCTTTCTTTACAACCCTCCGTATGTTGGTCAACAATACAAAACGAATTACAAACTATCTTTTTGTTCTAAATATTATTTAATACGTGATTGTATATATCCTAAATAAATTTAGTTTCTAGACTATTCATTATTCTAGTGATTCTTTTTTTATAGCATTGTACTTACTTGGAAGACAAGCTAATCATATCCTCTTGGTTTACTATAAATAAAGACATAGACATAGGAAGAATCACACAATCGCTAAGCATTCTACAATTTATCCTTTCTCTCTCTGCTGCCTCACCCTCTCCATAGACCACAATGTTATCAACACACTCTTTGAAATTATGTCAAACTCAGAGGAGTATACTCACTTGTCCTAATGTATTTTTTTCCTATGATTAGGAACATTTTTTTCCTCTAGGTTTTTGCTACCTAACTAGGTTTTAACAAGGGACCCATCTTGGATTGGTCATACCCTTATATACGTCTCTTAGTCATTTAAATTGGCTTTGCATCCAACTCACCGTTTTCCTTAGACTATGTTTTTGTCCCATATTAGGTTTTACCGCAGCTGGGTTTTGTGAGACTTATTTCCATATGCAAGTTCTATGTCTGAGACTAGCATGTTCCCAGATTAGTGCGATGAGTCAACTTCTTCAACTTTACCGAACCTAATGTTACATCAACTTGTGTATTTACACATTCTATGGGGAGTGTTATGAAATATTATCTAATATATGATTGTGTAAATCCTAGATAGGTTTAAGTTTATAGATTATCCATTATTCTAGTAATTCTTTTCATATAGGATTGTACTTGGAGGATAAGTTAATCCTCTCCTCTTGGTTTACTGCAAATAAAGGCATTAGAATAAGGAGAATCACACAATTCCTAAGCATCATACAATTTCTCCTTTCTCTCTCTCTCCTTCCACACCCTCTCTGCCCCTCAAATAACATAGGCCACAACCCTATTTCCTGTTTCAAGTTTGAACTTCCAAGTCTAATTCCTTCCCGACACTAATTCTAATATTTATTATCTTTATATAACATAAAATCAAGGATTTTCATTACAAATGGCCCCTGAGATTGACCAAACCCATCATTTTAGTCTCTCGCTTTCAAAATCAATCAATGTCGTCCTTGACATTTACTGCCTCACATCAATTTGGTCATTCCGTTAAGATTCCGTCAACTATTCTATTAGTTTGTATGTGGGACCCACAAATCCAATTAAATGGTGACACATTACACAAAATAAGGGTTTTTTTATCGCAAATAGTCCCTGACATTGATCCAACTCCTCATTTTGATCCCTAAGTCCCAAAAATCGATAAACTTGGTCCCTGACTTTCACTACCACACATCAATTTATTCCCTCCATTAATGTGGTCCCACTAATCCAATTATATGGCTTAACGTGGATTAATGATAAGAAACTTTTTTTTTTAAGAGTGAACCAAAAGAAGAGTATTCCGCGCTGACATTTTTCTCGCATCCCCCAATTGAAAAAACAAATCAATCTAAATTCAATAAAATCAAATCCAAATTCAATTCAAAATTGATAGGATTTAGGATTATAACCAACTAGAGAGAATGAGGAGTAGGTTCAGCAGGCCAAGTAATTTAGTGGTGTCATGGTACATTCCTTTTCCTTTTAAGCATACCCTGATGAAGACGACGATGACTTTTTTTTTCTTTTAGTTTTGGTTTTTAGTTTCTTATTTTACTTTTACTTTTAAATCTTAACAAAAAGTTTATAATGGTTAATCCATGTGGTGTTATATGATTGGATTAGTGGGACAACAAGTATTGACGAAACTTTAATGGAAGGATTAAATTGATGTGCGGTATTGAAAATCAGGGATCAAATTTATCGATTTTTGAAACTCAGGGACCAAAATGTAGAGTTGGATCAATGTCAGAGACCATTTGCGATAAAAATCCTTATTTTGTGTAATCCACGTGTCACCATTTGATTGGATTTGTCGGTCCCACATACAAACTAATAGAATAATTGACGGAATCTTAACGGAATGACCAAATTGATGTGTGGTTGTGAATGTCAGGGACGACATTGATTGATTCTAAAAGTGAAGAACCAAAATGATGAGTTAGATCAATCTCATAGACAATTTGTGATAAAAACCCTAAAATCAATAATTTTTAACATTATGATTAAAAAAACAATAACATTAAACCAGTTAACTTTTAATTTTTTTATTGTTAAAAGTTCATCATTGATCTTCCTCTTTCACGGTGCAACCCAGGAGCAGAAGTCTACAAAACTATTCTTCCCATTTGTCGTTCCAGAATTCAAACAAATTCAACAAACAACAATATAATTCATAAAATCTATCTTTTTTCTTTACTTTTTTTAATTATTTGTCCTCTATCTTACCTCTTACTTAAGTTACTTAACTTGTAAGAGGCAATGATGATTATTGTGACTTAAGATGTTTTGGTTAGTAGTTTGTAAGGAAATTGCTATTTACACATTTATTTTTATCTCTCAACGCTCTTGTTAATTTTTAGCCATTAATTTTCTTTAATTCATTCGATCCGACGGCTAAAAATTGAAAGAGGTGTGTGAGAAGTAAAAATAAGTACGTGAATAACACTACCCATTTTGTAATTGCTATCCATCATTTTTTTACATTTGTAAAAGGCCCCTCTCCACATAAAGTCGTGGCTCCGCCATAGTGTCAATCAGCTAAATAAGCTGATGTGGGTAAGGATTAGTGCCTGATAATTAGGAGCTTAGTCAGTGAGCTTTATTAGATTAGTTGGCTTAATATTATATGTATATATAATATTGTAAACAGGTCTTGTAAGACATTCATTTCATTCGAACAAATATAACAAAAGAGCTTCTTGCCTCTTCTATACCTTGTGAAAAATGGAAGTTGGCTGAGTACCATTGACAGAGTGATGTATGGCAGTTGGCTGAGTACCATTTGATATATCTTCAGTCAAGTTCTCTCATGCTTCGCAGGAATGCAATAGAGTGGCTCGGTGGCTTCTTTTGTTAATAAAAATGTTGGTTTACATAGGTGGATAATGGTGTATGAAATATGAGTACCACTATTGCCAGTGACATAACCGATTCTTGCTAATTGAATAAAATGCTATTTTTCTGACTAAAAAAGAACTATAACAGAAATATCACGGATACTATAGTACCATGGTAGGGTTATTATTCCGTTCCCAACTCAATTACAGGATTTAATCCATTGTTCTAAAAATTCCCGCCTAGCTCCGCCTAGGCGCTAGGCGCCTGGCCACCGCCCCGATTAATGCCTAGGCATTTGAAAATTAAGAAAGGGCGTCTAGACCTGCTAAGGCGCCCGCCTAAGCACCCGCCTAGCCCGACTAGACCCGCCTAGGCATCCATCTAGGTTGCGACTCACTTAGACAGAAAATAGATAACTTTTATTTTGGATTTTATTTTTTTCAATAATTTGTAAGAAACTTTTTGAATACTTAAATGAACACACATTATATGCTTGTTCCCCATGTTTTAATTATGTTCAAATACTTCATAATATATATGTCATTCTGTTTTGTAGTTTATGATAAAATTATATATATTTTAAGACAAACAAATACTTATTTACACGAAATATAACAGATTTAGTTAAATCCGCCTAGTCCACCTAGGCGCCCGCCTAGACCCCGCCTAGCCGCCTAGGCGCTAGGCTCCACCTAGGCGCTAGGCTCCAGCCCGCCGCCCGACTAGCGTCTTTTAGAACTTTAATCACACAATCTTATATAAGTCATAAGTGAGAACAAGTATACCTCAAAGCATATAGAATGAAAATGTCACCCAGCCTAGAGGGCATGCATACGTGGTACTAGTATATTACACTATAATTTCTCGTATGAATGCCGTCTACCCCTTAACCACCATAGGTGGTCCAACTGGACTACCATACAAGCCACTTCTGAACAACATTTCATGCGTTTTCTTTCAGTTTTTTTTTTTCTTTTCTAGAGCACAGAGCACGTTTTCAGTTGATTTCCCATTAACCCATCAAGTCCTGGTTAGTTAGATTTTGCTTTTTCAAACAAGATTGCATTTCTCTTGGTCTTTGTCAATTCAACTAGTTTCCAATGCATCTTTCCATATGGGGTAGTAGTCTACTATATACATCGGAAAAAAGTGGGATCATAAGAGTCAAACTCTGACCATGGAAGAAAGTGCTCCACTAATCAAGTTATACGAATCTGATCAGTTTATGGAACTATGAATTCTGAGTCCTTTTTGTGTTTCCTGGCGTATCAAACAAGAAAAAAGTCTACTTGTTTGATCTTTCCAAAATTAGTACCACGTACCCTATCTCACAAGGCATCTCAATATAATTAAGTCATTGGACCAAGAAATTAAGCAAGCCGACACCGATAAAGGATCCGGTTTAAATGAAAATCCTTTGGGACTGTGGCTTTTCAATGTCAAAGAACCATTTAATGTGTTGAAGCTGATATGTTCAATTTTAAATCCATCAACAAGAGTATAGCAATCATATGCCGTGCAGCATAAGCTGTTGCAGCTTGCGAAAAGTTTCGTCTGACACGTTTGTTGCCGGCCGGTTTCGATAACAAAGTTTGTTAACATGTGAAGGTGGTGGAGATTCATGTTGGTTAGAGCATTCTTCTTCAATTTACTGTGTTCCGAGTAAAATCTCCACTTTTTAGTGTCCATTAAAATAGTAATATCGGTTGTATTAAAACAAAAAAAATTGTTAACATGCAATTTTGTCATTGTCAACTGTTTAAGAGCGATGTCCCTTATTTAGTAAAACATCACAAATTTTTGAACCAAAAATTCTTTAATTGAGATCTCTAAATATAACAAAATGTGCACTATTGGTCCCTTTGTGAGATTTTTCGTCAATTTAATTACGCGTCAAGGCATAAAATCCACAACCAGTCATGAATTTTCACCCTAATTTTGATTTGGCTATTAAGCATTCACTTTAATTAGTCTAAATTTAGTTTTTAAATACATATTTAGAATTGGATATGTGATATACACAAGTGTGCCACATCATCAAACTAGCATTTTTTATGCAAAGATATATTTACAACATGATAGTGGAAGAATAAATTAGTTGCAAAGTTGTTATTCTCGATATTAAGGGTAATAACCTCAATCAATATACTTTTAATCAAGCAACCAAATATAAATTAGAGTGAAAGTTTAAGACGCAATTCTAAATTTAGTCATTTTAAAAAAGGGGTCAGGAAGGTGAAAAGCAATACTAGTTCATCAAGATTCAAATCATCCATGCAAAATCGTGTCTGTTGCCAAGTTCCAAGGGGCACAGTCAGGGGATAGGATTTCTTTTGACTCGGAGGCCATGTTCATATACATAGTCCTAACTCGGAGGCCATGTTCATATACATAGTCCTAACAATGTAACACTTTCAATTTCATATTACTTTACATAGTCCTAACAATGTCACACTTTCAATTTCAGATTACTTCCCGGAAAGATACAAGAGGAAAAGAAATTATGTGAAATTTGAAAAACAGCATTCAGTCATTAATAATATATAGGTGGTAGAAATTATGTAAAATCGATGCACATATATGGTCCCATATTGTTGACAGTGAAGTATTTTTAATAATTAAATTTGATTACATATGTTGACCCTAAAAACTATCAAACCTACGTGGCACGCAGGCCGAGCTAACTACGTCCTTCAAATATGTGCGGGACGTGCCAACTCGTAGGACGAGCTTGGCCGGGGAGTAAAATGTGTTGCGTGGTGTTGGTCACGATGCTGACTTCTCGATCTTACGACTACGGCCGAGGAAGGAACACGTCTCGGCATGCAGGTTCTAGAGCCTGAAGACAAGGCTGCTAGTTCGGTGAAGTTCATAAATCGTCGACACCGAGTTCGGTCACAATGATTATATTTGTAAAAGTATAAGCACATCGAACCAGCTCTAGACTATATGGGCACATATACTCAAACGAAATATATGTCTTGACTGTGAATGTGGTTCAGTCGTCAAAATGTCGAACTCTAAAACTTACTTGTGAATATCTAATCATAAAATAACTCAGCATTCAATATGCTAAGCCCAGTAATCTGTAACACCTCACTTTGCCGAGAAAGCTAATGAGATGACCTCTGCCAATAAAGACTCGAAAATCCTTCTTGACCGAGATTTGGATAGATAACCAGTCGGCCTCGACGCAGTGCTGTTTATCCAAACTGAAGGTGCTCCGAGGTCGGCTGATTCTACGACAACAGTGTTGTTTATCCAAACTGAAGATCTCACCGGTTGCCTTCACAGTGCTGTTTATCCAAACTGAAAATGTGTTGGCGGAAAAATAAAATAAAATTGCTATACTGGCTTTGGCGACTGACACTTGTTGCAGAATCCAATTGCTTTTCAAACTTATAAAGCAATTTACGTTACGCAGGCCAAAGCCCACATTTTAATTATAAATGGAAGCCACGTGTTCATTTGTAGCAACCTGATATACTGCCATTTTATCTCCAAGTCTTGCATGTGTTGCCGTTTGACTAAAATTCTTGGCATCCTGCCAAGGATATTCAGTCCCACCATCATTTCATAATCTTTTATCTCTTCATGCATGGTAACCTCCTGCTGCATCACGTTACTATTTCCTGACTTCATCTATAGGCTGAAACCTTTCATCCAAATGGCTGGCTTTCCAACCAAGATAAAAGCCCATCTTGACTTATCCCATCATGATCAAAAGTCTAGCCTATCTAGGCTTCTTACCTCATCATAATTCCATCAACACGACACTTAAGCCACGTGCCCAAAACAAACCCAAAAACATCTACACTTTTAGAAATAATTTTCAATAATTCCTCAGATATTATTATGATTAAAACCATAATAATATCTAGACAAATTATTAATCAATGATCTCAATCTTCTTTTAATCCAACAGCTCATAATTTTACTCATTCTACGGCTTCGATTGCTCTAGTCGATAGTGTAAAATCTGGTCCAAACATTGCTCTCCAGTTTCCTTGAGCTTCGGCCCGAAAGCCAAATGGTCAAGGAAATTGATTGTTTGTAGCCAACAAAATCCCGTATCGCTGAAAAAGAAATTTTGTTCCTCGGTAATAACATCTCTGTGTTGCCAATGTTGTGGTCTTCCTCGGTTGCCACAATTCTATACAAGGCTCGGCAACTTTAATAAATAACCTTGTAATCACTTCAACCATCTCAAAGGACAGAACTTGCAAATGACATCGAGAAATTTTGGGCCAAGGAAAACCAAATGGGGTCGAAGTCTCAATGACTCTCACCCACTGCTTCTCACGGTACTCAGGATATATATGTGTGTTTATATATAGGTAGTTGATATATATATATATAGGTAACCTAATTGCCTGATATGATTTGTCGACCATGCAGTTGGCATATATATATATGTGTGTGTGTGTGTGTGAGAGAGAGAGAGAGAGAGAGAGAGAGAGAGAGAGAGAGAGCGAGTATAGGATTGCCTGAACCATATCACAAGGGGCTTGTCTTGAATATCAACAAATGATTCGATGCCACACGGGATATTCCTCGGCTCAGTAGAACAACCTTTATTTAAACAAACCTAGTGTGAATTAATCTACACGGTTGTCAATCGCGTAGACTTACTCAGTGTGCCGCATAGGATGTTCATCTGCCCCCTTTATTTTCTTAAGCATCGGCCTACACGGTTGAATGATTAAGAAAATAATTTTTTTTCGTCAACACTGCCACCTAAAGCAACAAACACTGAATGATTTCTGTCCAACACTGAAACTCTATATAACATGTAGTCTCGGCAAGAATAAATTTTAATCACCTAATCGCCAAGCATACAGTGTGCAACCTATTATTTTTATGCATCAGCCTGAAAGGCCAAATGATTAAGAAAATATTTTTTAGCAAAAGAGAATGAAAATGGCCGAACCATAATCAGGAGGAGGCCAATGATGCTTTATTCCAAACCGAGATCTTGTTATATCAAAATCTTCAAATTGATTTCGTTCTAAGCTGAATAAAGAATTTTCTTCAAATATTTTTTACTTGGCGAAATATTTTTCATTTTCAACTGCCAAATGTGTTGAACAATTATTATGCCCCCAGGCATAATTACTTGGTTAATTTGAGCTTTTAAATCAAATAACTTAGCCGAATGAGATTTCTCCATGTTGACTTTATCACCAATAATCATATCGACTGCCGTGTTTTTTTCCGGCTAGGCCTAAGACCATGTTTTGGCCCTGTTCGTCATTTGAACACTTATCTGACGAATCATTTTCTAAGTCAATTTTTGGCTCAAAAGCTTGAACTTTTTCTTCTAGGCTAACCAAACTTTTAGTCTCGACTAAAAAAATAGGTGACCTAGGTTTTTCTTTTTGGCCGACCATATTTTCAGTCTTGATCGAAAAAATAGGTGGCCTTTTTTCTTCGGCGAAATTAACAATTTTCTTGGGTCGACATCTAATTGTGGCTAGAGCAACAAATTGCCTCCGGGTCTTTTGAACCAACCATTCTTCAAATGGAATTGATTTGAACCTAAGACCAAAAAGCGTTTTCTTATTGAGCCACTCATAAAATTGAGCTCTCTCTTTATTTAACCATTGATCTTGTGGGCTATGATTTTGTCCGCATCAAGTTGAACTAGGAATGCGTCCAATCGGCTAAGTAGAGCCAGATTGGAATCTTGATATATCAAATGAACTTCATAGTTTTAGCACTGGGTCCAACTGAGCGTGCCAAAATGTTGACCATAAAAACTACCAAACCTATGTGGCATGCAGGCCGAGTAATTAATGAGCTAACTACGTCCTTCAGTTATGTGCGAGCAGGGCATTCCAACTCGTCAGTCGAGCCCGGCCCTGGAGTAAAATGTGTTGTGTGGCGTTGGTTGCGTTGTTGACTTCTTGATCTTACAACTGCGGTTGAGGAAGGAACACGACTCGGCTTTCGGGTTTTATAGCCTGAAGACAAGGTTGCTAGTTATGCGAAGTTCACAAATCATTGGCACCGGGTTCGATCACAGTGATTATATTTGTAAAAGTATAAGCACGTCGAACCGGCTCCAGACTATATAGGCACAAATACTCAAACGAAATATATGTCTTGAATGTGGTTCGGTCGTCAGAATGCCGAACTCTAAAACTTACTTGTGAATATCCAATCATAAAATAATTCAGCATTCAATGTGCTGAGCCCAGTAATCTGTAACACCTTATTTCGCCGAGAAGGCTAATGAGATGACCTTTTCCAACTAAAGACTCGAAAATCCTTCTTGATCGAGACTTGGATAGATAACCAGTCGGCCTCGACACAGTGCTATTTATCCAACTGAACGTACCTCGAGGTCGGTTGATTCTACGATAACAGTATTGTTTATCCAAATTAAAGATGCCACCGGTTGCCTTCATAATGCTGCTTATCCAAACTGAAGATGTGTTGGCAGAAAAAGAAAATAAAAATCTCAAGGTTGTTGAGAGGTTTCGCGTAGAGTGAGAGTTTGCGCAGAGCAATTTGTGTGTTAAATTGGAGGGGTCCCTTCCATGTTGCACGTCGCTTTGTATTTATAAAGCTACTATACTAGCTTTGGCGACTGACACTTGTTGCATAATCCAATTGCTTTTCAAACTTATAAAGCAATTTATGTTACACAAGCCAAAGCCCACATTTTAGTCATATCATCTCATGGAAACTGAAGCCACGTGTTCATTTGTGGCAACCTGATATATTGCCATTTTATCTCTAAGTCTTACATGTGTTGCCATTCGACTAAAATTCTTGGCATCCTACTAAGGATATTTGGTCCCACCATCATTTCATAATCTTTTATCTCTTCATGCACGGTAACCTCCTGATGCATCACTTCACTATTTCCTTACTTCATCTATAAGTTGAAACCTATCGTCTAAATGGCTGGCTTTCCAAACAAGATAAAAGCCCATCTTGACTTATCCCATCATGATCAAAAGTCTAACCTATCTACACTTCTTAACTCATCATAATTCCATCAACATTATGTCAACATTATGTTGCATTACCCCATGCTTTCTGCAAAGCAAAACACCTCTGAAACTTTATTATCACACGACATTTAAGCCACGTGCCCAGAATAAACCCAAAAACATCTGCACTTTTAGAAATAATTTTCAATAATTCCTTAGATATTATTATGATTAAAACCATAATAATATCCAGACGTTATTAATCAATCATCTCAATCTTTTTTTCAATCCAACGGCTCATAATTTTACTCATTCTACGACTTCGATTGCTTAGGTCGATAGTGTAAAATCGGGTCCAAACAGTATCATATAAGATTATAGAGTTAACTGTCTTTAATTTCTAATGATCATCTTGATAAGAATGGTCAGCTGGAAAAGCGAAATTAATCTTTGAAAAAAAATATTGAGGACAATGGATTCGGTCCGATTAACTATGTTGTATAAACCTTTACCGCTTGATATAGAAAAATAAAATAAAACAAGTGTTCATTCAGAACATCCTTAGTACGAGAGAATTGTATTGATATAAAAAGGAAGTTACAACTAATCAGGGAGGCATAACGTTACCTTTTATAAAGCAAGAAAATCAAAATACAGAAAAAAGAGGAGGGATGGCATAAACCTTACCCTTCTTGAAAAAGAAAATAAAACAAAATAGAAAGGGAGCATAAAACCTTCCCACTCTTACAAAAACCTACAAGAAAAATGGGGATGGGAGGATATAGGACCAAATTCCTCTAAAATAAAACCCAAAAGGTAAATAACTGCAAAGGTGCAAAACAAAAAGGAAAAATTCGAAAGGATTAGGTAAAAACGAAAATCACACATCAAGAAGGAGAAAAAAACTTGTAGGCCAGCATGCCCAAAAAATATGAAAGCAGAAAAGGAAAAATCTTTATAGGAAGAGCGACATGCCAAACAAGTGAAGACTAGAGAAGCCCTAAATTGACTAATTTGTCAGCATCAACATTCCCTTCTCAAAATATATGAGAGCAACGGAAAATCATGTGCCATAACTGAGAAACATAGTTTTTAACGAGTTTGAAGCAACCAAGGAGAAGAAAAAGAGTTAGAAGCAAAACAAGATACCACATTAGAATAGTCACTTTCAAGCCATAAATTTTGCCAACCCTACACGTGAGCTAGCTCTACAACAAGTGTGACAGCATGAAGCTCCGCATAGAAGGAAGTATAATGCCCTAAGCTCAAGAAGAAACCACCAAGAAAATAACCTGCATAATCTCATAAAACCCCACCACAAGTTGCATGACCCGGGTTACCTTTTGCAAGGCCATCCATCTTCAATTTGATAGAAGGAACTGGAGGAGGATGCCAAAGAACAAGAACTGTAAAAGGAGCTTTCCGGGATTCAACTGAGATTCCAAAAGAGACTAAAAGTTGCTTATCTAAAATAGCATGTGCATGACCACAAGGATTTGACATAAGAAAATATCATGTACGTGACCAGTAAAAGGGGAAGTTTCATCATCTCCATCTATCACTCCCACACCAGCCATGACAACACCATCTCCTCTAGATATCAAGCATCCCAGCTAGGCAAATCAACCATTGACTTTTACATAATCTCTAATTGTTAATTTGTATATATAACTGCTACTAATTACAACTTTTCATTTATTACTTTCTATGTAAAGTCACTTCTAGACTAGTATATCATCTTGTATTATTCCTTGTAAACATATCAATTAAAGTTATCCAGCCTGACTTAAAACGTTATATGGTATCATGGAGCCCTAAGCTTTAACGAGCAGTTTCTCAATTTTTTCCCTGTGCGATCACAATGTCAGACTAGCAATCAACCAACTCCGGTTTCGTTGCCCACCCATCCAACTCTTTACTTTCAGTTGACAACTCCAGATCATTAATTACGATCAACACTGCTGGCCAACTGCCTGTTAAACTTACGCCCATGAACTATCCCTCTTGGCGTGCTCAATTTATTGCCTTCCTCATAGGGTATGATCTTCTGAGATATATCGATGGAACATATCCTTGCCCAGAAAAATTGAACACTTCGTTATCAACGTCAGTATATAATCTTTGGCTACGCCAAAATCAGCTGCTGCTCCATGCCATCCTTGCATCTTTTTTCGAACAAGTTGTCTCTCTTATTGCCTCTACCTTAACCTCCAAGGCTGCATAGGACAAACTCAAACAACTCTATCCCAATCGAGCTCGATCTCGTGTCATGAGTCTCAAAGAATGCATTACTCTCATGCTTCGTGACTCCAAGCCCATTTCTGAATATCTCCAAGTCGTTAAAACCATTACCGATGAACTCATTCTTATTAATGCTCCCATCAGTGATGATGGTCTTGTTATACACTTCTTAAATGGTGTTGGACCTGAGTTGAAAAAACTTGCAACTGCTGTTCGTGCCCATGACAACCCTATTTCCTTTGAAGACCTCCATGATAAACTTATTGAGTGTGAAATTGCTCTTAAACGCAAAGACCATATTGGCTCCTCCAGTCCCATTATTACCAACACTGCGCAACACTCTGCCACTTCTCGTTCTTTCCATTGTGGCTCTCGCAATAGCAACAATTATCAGCCCCGATCATCTTTTGGTTCACGCAATAATAATAAGTTTTGAGATATTTTTTGTTTTAGTTCCTCAAGTTGAGGTTCTTTAAACGGTTCCACCTCTCGTCGCCCCAATCCTCCTGGCATAGGGTATCATGGGACTTGTCAGTGGTGTGCCCAATACAGTCATAACACCAAATTCTACTCTCAATTGCCTCCACAGCACAAACCGGTTGCCAACTACACTCGTGCCCACTAATTGGATACTTGACTCCAAGGCCTCGCATCATGTTACATCAGATGTCAATAACCTATCTTCTCCTTCACGCTATGAAGGACCTAATGAAATTATAATTGGTAATGGTATATGTTTCCATATTACCCATGTTGGTTCTACGCCATTTCCCTCCCCCTCAAACTTTTCCTTATCTATTTTTTTGTGTGTTCTTTCGATTCGGAAGGATTTAATTTCTATTTCCAAATTCAATAAACAAGACAAAACCTCTATTGAATTGTTTACCTTATCAATTGTATGCCTACACAAACACTTACCAACGTTTCTCTATATACCACTCTTTTTGACAAAATCCGCATTATCACAAACTTCGTGTATTTGGATGCTAATGTTTTCCATGGTTAAGACCCTAATACTCTAATAAACTAGAACCCCGTTCACGCCTTTGTCTCTTTCTCGATTACTCCACCTCTCAAAGTGCCTATCGGTGCTTCAATTTGTCTACTAATTGTCTGTTTCTATCCCGACATGTCAAATTCGATGAGTTCACCTTTCACTTTTCCTCCCATGATCCAAATTCTCTTAGTGTGTCGTCAAAAAGTCTTGCCACTTGGTCTTCTCATCTTCCCCCCGTCATCCTGGTTCCTTTCGTCTATGCCACAATGTCACCCCACCATGATACCATCACATCTCATACTTAGGCCATTTCTCATTCTACACGTCATCTGCCTCGGAGGAGTCTTGCCATTTGCATGCTCCATCCCTAGAGCCATCTTCCCCAAATTCATCTTCTACATCTCATTTCCCATACCCTACCACGCCTATCTTGCCCATTATTTCACCAAATCACCTACCTTCTCCTCCACCTAACCCTCAGAATAATCACCCCATGACAACCTGTTCCAAAAATCTCATTTTCAAACCCAAACACCCTATTCTCCCCTCGTTGAAACCAACATGTGTTTCTCAAGTTGTACATAACCCTCATTGGCATGCTGCCATGTCCGATGAATTTAATGCATTGATCGAAAATGGAACTTGGGAACTTGTTCCTTCTCACCCTCAGCAAAACCTTATTGGTCGTAAGTGAATATTTCATATCAAACGTCGCCCTGTTAGAAGCATTGAAAGATATAAAGATCGCTTAGTGGCCAAGGGCTTTCATTAATGCCCTGGCATTGAATTTTTTAACTCATTTAGCCTGGTTATGAAACCTACCACTATCAGGGTGGTCTTGCATCTTACTTTGTCACATGGCTGGCCTATTCATCAACTTGATGTCAATAATGCCTTTCTCCCTAGCTCACTTTCTTAAGATGTGTACATGTCTCAGCCCCCCGGCTTCATCCATTCTAATTTTCCCTTTCATGTTTGCAAACTTCGTAAAGCCCTCTACGGTCTCAAGTAGGCTCTCAGTGCATGGTACAAGGAATTGGGTTCATTTTTACTTTCTTATGGTTTTACTAAGGCTATCTCAAATGCCTCCCTTTTTATTTTTTGCAATGAAAGTGTTGTTATATATTTTCTTGTCTACGTTGATGATCTTATTGTTATAGGAAACCAACGTTCAGTTATCTCTCAGTTTGTCCATGCTCTAGCTAAAAAGTTTTCAATCAAAAGCTCGGGGTCCCTTCACTACTTTCTTGTTGTTGAGGTTATGCCCACTAATGGTGGGTTATTTCTCTCCTAACATAAGTATATAAGGAAGCTTCTGATTAAAGTCAATATGGAAGGTGCCAAAGAAGTCAGCACATCGCTGTTTACTTCTGGTTCCTAGGTCCTTCATGATGGTTCTCCTCCCACCGATGCCACCATGTTTCGTCGACGTGGTGGTTTCCAGTACCTCAGTCTTACTCGTCCTGACATCTTATTTACGGTTAATAAGCTCTCACAATTTATGCATCAGTCGTCATCTCTTCATTGGCAAGCTCTCAAACGTCTACTTCACTATTTGAAAGGTACCCTCTATCATAACCTATTTCTTCGACGGTCCATCTCTTCCACTTTATATGCCTTCTCCAATGTGAATTGGGCTGGCAATCATGATGACCGCACCTCCACCATAGCATATGTTATCTACCTTGGCGGAATTCTAATATCTTGGAGTTCCTGAAAACAATGTTTTGTTGCTCGCTCTTCCACTGAAGCAGAGTATTGCAACATTGCTTGCACTACCGTTGAACTCGCATGGATTTAATCATTGCTCCGTGAACTTGGTGTTTCTCCTTTCATCAAGCCTACAATCTCTTGTGACAACATTGACACAACCTTCTATTGTGCCAATCCAGTACTGCACTCTCGAATGAAACACATTGATATTGACTTTCAGTTTGTTTGTAATCGTGTCACTCGTGGCCTTCTTCAAGTATCCCATGTCTGCACCACTAATCAACTTGCAGACACCTTGACTAAACCATCGTCTCATCCTCGATTTTAATTTCTTTAGTCTAAGATCAGTGTAATTGACGACTCCACCATCTTGCGAGGGCGTAAAAAGGAAGTCTCATCATCTCCATCTATCACTCCCACACTTGCCATGACGACACTATCTCCTCCAGATATCAAGCATCCCAGCTAGGCAAATCAATTGTTTTACATAATCTCTAATTGTTAATTTGTATATATAGCTGCTACTAATTACAAGTTTTCATTTATTACTTTATGTGTAAAGTCACTCCTAGACTAGTATATCATCTTATATTATTCCTTGTAAACATATCAATGAAAGCTATTCATCAAAATTTTGTTATGTTCCTTTCAAGTGAAAATATAAGGATAGTATAATGGCACAAGTAAGGGTGTCAAACCACAGGGACTGATTAGACCTCTACAAATTACTAGCTTTATGTGAGCCCTAACTAAACAATGAATATGAAAACTAAAATTAGATTTTTCAATTGAAAACTGAAATAACTTAAAAATGAAAGAAAGATAAAGATAAATGATAGGTTGATTCATAAATAATGGGAATGGAACTAGATACCGATTTCACCATTACAAGCCAATTCCATGAGAGTTAAGTCAAAACGCATTCAACTCTCTAATTTCCAACTAGGGTTCGTTTTAATCATTTATGATCATCCATTTGATGTGTGGTTGTGATCAAGTACTCCTAATCTGCAACCTAGTTGTGATGTTCAACTTAGATTACCAAATAAGAATCTGTTAAGAACAAGAAAACTTCAAAGAAATCACATGGTAGGATGTATGCATAGCAGTTTCTTCATTCATTCACATGTCTGCCATGATTATGTGTACTATAACCTTGATCAAATAATCTATAAAAAAACCCTAATGGTGATCAAACATTAAGATAAACAAACAAATTAAAATATAAATAAAAAGTGCAACATTAGTGAAATTAAAATATAAATAAAAAACCCCTTGAAGCAATTTTGATGTGGAAATCCTTCAAGAACAGCTCGGCTGCGTGGTTTCTTCGGTGGCATGGGATGGTGAAAGGGAAATAGGGTTCTTTTCTGGAAGAAAGGCCAAAGAAAGAGATAAAGCTTTGGTTGTCCCCAAGGGGGGCATGTGTAATAGTGATCTGAAACCCTAGTATTTATATGCTAAATGGGGCTGCAACTGATTGCAAGGTGATCCCAACCATTAAGTCAAGGTTTTGAACGTTTTTCCTTATTTGGCTTCTCCAAATCAGGCTAGATATTCCAATTCTTTTCCCATTCTGCTCTTGGTCTTCTAACCAGCCAGATTCGCATTGGATTCTTTATTTGGGCTTCAAAGCAGGCCACTAAACTTCTTTCCACGTTTGAATAAGGGTCAACCCCAAAAATGGCATGTTTTAACTTCTTTTGACTTCAAATTGATCCTAAAAAGCAGGAGTGAAAATTCCAACTCGCCTAATCTAGGCCAAAGTAGAACGACAAAGACGTGAAAAGGAAGAAGGTTTACTTTCAAGCTTTACTTTGTTACGCATTTAAGGAAAACCCTAATGCTAGTTAGACATTGCGAATTTGTGGAGAAAATCGTTTTGACACAAAGTAAGCCATAAATTCGAAAAGGAACCTGTAAGCGGAAGAGTAGTGCCGTATTGAGTACCAAGCCAAAACCAAGCAATTCACAATTAAAAAAAATAAGTGCTCAATATATTCAGGATTATTGTAACAGAGTTATAGCATATTTGAACCAGAGAAATGCCATGTCGTTGAAGTTGATCCTCTATTGACATCTTATTGAAAATAATCCTCCAAATTAAAATAGAGTAGCAAGGTGGAATGAAAAGCCACCATTCAGTTTTGATAACACGTTCGGGATAAGTTTTATGACTTAACTTCAAGATGAGCTTGTGTTTTGTGACGTTTAGATATTGCATTTCTATGTTGTAACCCCAAGTTGAAGCTAGAATTCTGGGAACTGACCTTTTTAATGTTTAACTATCTTTCCTTCTGGTTTGCTATTGAAAAGTCATCTTTATAAATATGGGTTGTAATTTTTAGTGGATATATTTCGTTATGCATTCATCTTGATAATATGTTGATAATGCGTAGTGTTGTTTTTACTTTCAATCAATGACAAAGCATCAGAGTTTCATATTAGTTTGTTCTTCTTTCGCCATTCTGTGGGTTGTTAGGTATTATAAAAGCATGTTCGACCTCTAGAGGTTCAACCCACTCTTGTTTGGTATCAGTTCGATTCTGGTTTCTTGTTCAGTTTTTTCCACTTAGCCTTCTGGATTTTTTTTTTTTTCCTCTAGTCTTCTTTCATGGAAAGTTGATATTTTTATTCTTCGTTTTTGTCTTGATATTGTTTTCCGCACCATCATTGAGCTCACATATCTAGGCAAAGATAACATATAGGAAAAAGAGTGGATACAACAACAAGAATAAAGTCTTTTTTCATAAAGTGGGGTCACCTATATAAATCATAGAACGACATTACGCTCAGTTCTGTGTCACGTCTTCCGTTAGATGTAAGTACTCTAATTTGTTTTTAAAGTCTCTTCTAAAGTCTTTCTAAATCTTTCTCTACTCGCATCTTCTGACCAAAGCGTCAATAGGTCTTCGTTTCACATGTCCAAACCATCATAACCGATTTTCTCTCATCTTTCCTTCAATTTCGGGCTACTCCTACTTTACCTCGAATATCCTTATTCTTAATCTTATCATTTCTTGTGTGCCCACACATCCAACGAAACATTCTCATCTCCACTACACTCATTTTATGTACGTGTGGATACTTCACCACCCAACATTCCGTGCCTTAAAGCATTGCCGGCCTTGTTGCTATCCTATAAAAAAATGTCCTTGAGCTTCAGTGGCATACGACTGTCACATAACATGCTGGATGCAGTCTTCCACTTCATCTATCCAACTTGTATTCTATGGTTGAGGTCTCTATCCAATTCTCCGTTCTTTTGTAAGATAGATCCTAGGTAGCGCAAGCGGTCGCTCTTTGGTACTTCCTAGTCTCCAATCCTCACCCCTAACTCATTTGAGCCTCCGTTTGCATTGAACTTGCATAGAAAAAAGTGGATATGTAGAAAAAATCAATCTCCAACTTCCAATTATGCATAATAGCGGATAAGAGTCGCGTAATAGCGAATGAGAGTAGTCATCACAAAAGATTAGCCTAAAGCACATGAATAAGTCGCAAAGAAGTGCTTCAAATTGGGAGGTAGATATAAAGTTAAAGAGAGCGAAAAAATTTATAAATAAAAAAGGTTTGGGGGGAAGGATTATAGGATGATGAGGATTAAGCAAAGAAAGGTTATTGGATGCTAAAATTTGAGCCTGACTAGTCTCACAATGGACTTGTTATTCACTAAGATGAAAATCAAATGCCAGGAGAAAGAGGGAGAAACTTGCTCTGTCCTTCCCTCTTGTAGCTATAGTTTTTCTCTAGGTCTTAGACTAAGTCACTAGTAAGCATCTTTAACAAGCAAGTAATGAAAGAGATCCAATTTTTCGTTATGAAGTGCTTTGAACGACCTTTCCTTGCTTGAAATGATTTATATGGACTTTATAGGGAAGTGTTATTGGTGCTCCAAAAATTTCGTTCTACACTCATTATAAGTCTTTTTTTTTCTCTAAATACAGAAAGTTAGGAGTGTAGAATGAGAATTTTGGAGTGTTAATAATAATTCCCACTTTACAATGCCAAAAATACCTAGTCTATAAAAAAGAAATGCTAAGAAGACTCTCAAAGTGGAACTCTCATAGATTTTCTACCACCTCACAATTTAATGTTAATTCTTATGCCAAAATTATAAAAATTATGCAAAAAAAATGAGGTGGCAGGGAGTCTGTGGAGAGTCCCACTTTTGAGAGAGTGTCTGTAGATATCGAAATTTTGGTGAAATAAATGTTGACAAACGCATTAAAATTTCAACATGCCGAGGAATACATGTCACGTGCCATGTGTCGTACAAATTGAACACATGGCGTGTGACTCAACAAAATAGAAAGAAATACCCTTGGAGGATTAAACAAGTTTTTCTTCTCATTTTCGGCAATGACAAGGCAAGAACATTTCAATCCATTATGGATCAAAACAAGTTTTTCTTCTCATTTTTGGGCAATGACAAGGCAAGCACACTTCAATCCATTAAGGATCAAAGAAAATTTTTCTCATTTGGGCAATGACAAAGCATGCACATTTCAAGTTTAAAATGGTATTAAGTGGGAAATTAGGCCATAAGTTAGGCCACTTCAATTTCAATATTGCATTAAGTGGGAAAATTAGGTAAAAGTGCTTGGAAAAGAAAAAAAAATATTTGTGGTGGTGATTCATTCTCAAAGCCTATAAATAGGCTTCTCCATCAAGGTATGAGACATCCAAAATCATACATTCAAAGCAAAGCCAAAATCTCAAAATCTTCCCAACATAAAAAGTTATCCCAAAATGGAAAAGAATACCCCCACACATCCAAAATCCTTGAAGCTTCGAAACTCTAAAGCTCTCAAGCATCTAACCCCCAAATTCCCAAGAATTCCAAAGAATCGAGAAAGCTCTTTTCATTCTTCATCAAATTCTTGAGGCAACCATTCATTCAAGATCAAGCCCCAATGACCCTTGGATCAACAAACAATTGTTCTTCAAGATCAAGCCTCAAAGGCCCTTGAAGAAACTTCAACTATTCATCCAAGATCAAGCCCCGACGACCCCTTGGATCAACAATATCAACAAATCCGCACAACTGTTCATCCTAAGATCAAGCCTCGATGGCCTTTGGGATCAACAACATCAACAAATCCATACCACTGTTCATCCAAGATCAAATCATCGTGACCATTGGATCAACAACACATCCACACATCTACACCTTACAGAGATCGAATCAGAGGATCAAGTTAAAAGAGATCGTAACCTACAAAATCATTACTACATATTATTTTATACACGCGTTCTTGTCTCATTTGTTTTGGGAATTTTCGTGTTTACAATGTCCTTAGCATTTCTCTCTATAAAATACCAAACAATCTTTTTATAAAATTTAATCTCATAACGTGGATATTTTTTGAGGCCTTGATTACATTGCTAATCTTTCGTTCGGACCCACTACACAATTTAATCTCATAAGGTGAATCGTTTGTTTTCTAGGTCTTTATGCAGATATTGTTTTTGCATAAATTCACCTAATTTAGAAATAATTTCATTGTTTGATTATTTCATTGTTTATCAACAATAATGAGTTCATTTTGTTCATTTGGTTATATTAAATAATTAAAATGTTTCAAATAGAGTGAATTTTAGTATACATAATCTTTGAAAGACGGCCTAAAACATAACCAACTCGTATAATACAACACATGCTGGAATTTGTCAAAACAAATGACTAACTTTATATTAACTTGCTAACTAATTACCAACTCTCCAACAGTATTTAACCAAAGCAAAGAGGCAAAAAAACGAAGGGCTTGTGCTTTTGTGACAAAAAAAAGGCCATAGATTAAGGCCCAGAACAATGATGCCGCCGCGGCATTGCCAACCAACTAAAATGTACTCCATTCCAGTCCTCCCTAACCCTTCGGCTGACAAAAACCAGTCTGGGACTTCCTGGACAAAGCTCGTATGGTGGGATATTGCAGATCTGAATCTGAGTAAACTGACTAAACTTTGGTGGAGTCATTGCCGTAAAACCATCGGAATATAAAAAATTAGAGATTTCAGATTTGCAGAGCAAACATGAATATGTGGTAATGTGAGGGGGAAAAAAAAAAAATTAAAGACGAGGGGCATTCCGAGAATTGACTCGAGACCTCTCGCACCCTAAGCGAGAATCATACCACTAGACCAAATGCCCATAATAATTTTTCTGCCAAAGTAAAACATTTTTAGTAATTCAGTTTCACAGTTACCATTTACCATGTGAGGGCTAGTGGCATGTTATTATTTTATCGAACTGGTGAAAATTCATAGTGCGTGACTTATCGAGAGTAAAAAACAAAACATGAAAAGAGTTAGAGTCAACATGTTAGAATGTTATCGTTCAACTTTCTAAGTAACTTTTTTTATGGTACATGATAAGTTGTTATCAACTTATAAGTGGTGAATTATTTTGTTAGTTAGGTCTTTCTCTACAACTCACTGCGTCTCGGTTCGAATCATTTTCTGACTTTTTTTTATTATTTTTAATTAATTTGAGAAAGAAGATTTGAACATGATTCGAAGTTAGTTGTTAGAAAACCAACATAAAGATCCAAAAGCATTGATCATAAATATATTCATCAACGTACTGCATTCGATTGGGGTTGATTGACTTTGAATATCATCTTGTGTTTATGCATTCAAAATTTCGAACATGCATCTATGGAGAATAACACTAACATTACGGGAGTTTATCGAACCTCCAATGCATTGTTAATTTAATTAAGTCAATCATCACATGTATTTTCAGTAGTAGCCATAACAAGAATCAAAGAGAATGTCACCGGAGTTGGAGGACATCAATGTGAGTAATCAAATTAGTTCTCAGTACCATTACGTCTAACTAATCATAAAGGTTATGTCCAGGAATTAATACAAGATAATATTCCAGAATTGGTTATGTTCACTGGCATTCTAGTTGGTGTTGGATTAGATAAATAAATAAAACCCTAATGGATGGATCATGAAACCCTTGAACTCATTTCTGTAAAATACAAGAGGACTCTGCACACTCTAACATAAGCAATAGCTGCAATACCACTCTCTACTCCCTAAATATTGAATCATTGCATTAGGGATAGTAGTGTGTAGAAGGCTTTTTTGGAGATTTAAACAACCGTGCTCAAGAATAATGGATGCTCCACATATGATATAGGTTGTGTTTTATTTGATACACACATGCCTATATAGTCTACTTTTATTGAGAAATCCCTCAAATAAGTTATTTGAGGGATCTCTTGTAGGACCAAATTCCCAATGTATTTCAATGATCTAATTGTTTATCTTTAAGGTTTTTTTTTAAAGATCATCTCTATGGTAGTCATTTTAGTGTTTCTTTAAAAAGTCGTAGTCGTCTATTTTCTTCACTACAATTAGATATCTTAATGGTTTTAAATTTTTCTAAGTTTTTGCAAGGACGATCTATATGAATGATGGATTAAAATGTAGACGGTTCAAATCATTGAAAAAAAAAAGTTACAAAATGAGCACCATAAGGTATTCCTCAACGGAAGGGGAGTATACATATAGATGGAGTTCTCAAATAAGATTATTTGAGGGATACCTTGTGGAGCTCACTTCGTAGAAAAATTCAACAATCCAAATCGTATGCATATATTGTTCTTACAAAAAAAAAAAAAAAAAAAAAAAAAAAAAAAGACGAATGAAAAACCATTAAGATATGCAATTGTAGTGAGAAAAAAAAGGTGAATATGATACTTCTAAGAAATACTAAAGTAAACACCATTTAACCCAACGTTCATATAGTTTCCAATTTGAGTGATTATTGCTAAATGTGATATTTGAGGTTAAATACGTAAAAGATAGACTGTTGTATTGTTAAAATACAATATGGATATTTATCTCTACAAGAGTCTCCCTCGAATAAGCTTATTTGAGGGATTTTTTGTAAGACCAAATCCATGTATTTCAATGATCCAGTTGTCTATCTTCAATGCCTTTCTTAAAAGATCATCTCTATAAAAAATACTCAAATCCGAAACAATATGATCATAATTAAATGGTATTCACTAGAATCGGATGTCTTAATGGTTTTAAATTTTTCTAATTTTTTGCAGGAATGATCTATGAATGATGAATTAAGGGGGGTGTAGTCAAATTAGGATTTGATAGGATTTTAATAGACTATGAAATATAGGTGTAATCAATTAAAATTTTAGAAGAGGATTTTAAAAGATTTTGAAATCACGGTGTAGTCAAATTAGGATTTAAGGGGATTTTAAAAATCCATCCAATTATGATTTAAAAAAAAAATCCACACAAGTATAGATGCAGTCAAAATCTCAAAGATTAGTAGGATTTTATTAGGTGAAGGATTTTGATGGATTTGAAAGAAGTGGTATAAATACCAAATGCCATCCAAAATTTGATCCTAACCCCTCTGATTTCTTTTCACCCCAGAGGAAGATGAACAAGCCATTCCATGTATCTGTCAAGTTACTGCCTTTTTCACCGAAGCTCATATCGAGCAAAAAAAGGTGACCGAAGCCATTTGGCTTTTGATCTCTCTACTCAATACGACGCCATTCCCACTCTAGTCGAGTTGATTCTCTAAAATGTCTTAGGTATGATCTTTCACCCAGACCTTGAAAATTTTCTTTTCAATTCTACCAAACTTTGAATAAATTTTTTTCATGCGTTGTATGTTTCGAAAATGAACTCGTGGTTTTTTATTGAAACGGGAATCACAATTTATCTTTGTTTTGTGACTCTCTGCATTCCCAGTTCCAATTTCCACTTTTGTGGGTACTATGCATATTTGGCCCCAAGTTGTTTGATTAAATGCCTCAAAGAAGTGTATGGGAATCATATTGGGAGAGTACTGCAACCTGCAAAGGATCTAATAAGAGCACCTTCGAGTTTGGTCAAGTGACACACTCATCTGCTTCAGTGATTGGTAAATCTTTCTCCTTGTGTGTGCTGCCCATGCAATTCATTTTGGTTTGTATATTGTGTTATGTTCAATAAATAAGCAATGCATAGGCAACTGGTTGTCCATAAGGACAAGAAAGCATTTATTAGTTGATAAGATGATGATGAATTGCTGGACAACAATTCAATTGATGTTAATTGATGATTTCCTTGTAGCTTTTATATAGCAGGAGTTTGACTATGACTGCAACCTATATTTATAATTGAATGGCCTTTGCTGAAACAGTTAGCAAACGCACTGATGAAGTGAAGAATTGGAAACTGAGACGCATAGAATAAGTGAGACAAATTCAGGATCTCCTCATCCAGTTTCATCTCCTATACTGTGTGGAAGTGCTCCGTTGGGTCACAGGGACTTGTTTAGTCCAACTGAATATGTCAGTGCAAAGAGTCCAGCTGTTTCTGGCTGTAGGTGATGAAAAGGTTCATAATGCAGTAGGAAGTCTGCAAGTGTTCCGTTGATATGCAGTGTTTTAAATATAGTTATGCCAAAACGGTTTGTGCATTATATGCAATGAAATGTGTTCTGAAAATTGTTGGTGGTGTAGGTGCAAACCTTTACTTTTTTTTTTTATAACAAATGTTGCACTTTTGAGTAAATTGGGGACAATCATCCAGCAAATTCCACTTGTATTTTGTATGCAGATGTAATGAAATTTTTTTGTGAAAATCAATTATCATTGTATAGATTTTGGGTTTCGGATTTTGAATAAAGTAGCATTGCAATGAGATTACGTTCTTATCTTCTTTTCCTTAAATCAGGAACAAGAAAAATTGCACCAATGCCTACTGAAATTGGGTTGTATCCCTAATTGCCCTAGGAAATCCATAAAAATCCAAAGAAATCCATGAAAAAACTCCATACAAATCTATAATAGAAATCCCTACAAATCTTCCAAAATCCAAAAGAATTGTAAAATCTATTTAAATCCTTTAAAATCTGTCATTGAAAAATAATCTATTAAAATCCTAAGAAATCCAAATTGACTACCCCCTAAAATATAGATGGTTATCGTTGAAAAAGCAGTGTTCTAAAAATCTCTGCCTAGCGCCGCCTAGGCGCTAGACGGCTAGCCATACCCCGATTAATGCCTAGGCGTTTGAAAATTAGGAAAGGGCACCTAGACTTGCTCAGGCGACCGCCTAGACGGCCCAGGCGCCTGCCTAGCCCATCCAGACCCGCTTAGGTTGCAACTCACTTAGACAGAAAATAGATAACTTTTATTTTGCATTTTATTGTTTTTCCAATAAATTGTAAGAGACTTGTTGTATACTTAAATGAACACACATTATATCCTTATTTCACATGTTTTCATTATGTTTCAATACTTCATAATATATATGTATTTTATTTTGTAGTTTATGATGAAATTATATATATTTTTAAGTATAATAAGACAATTATTTACATGAAATATGATAAATTGACTTAAATCTGCCTAGTCCACCTAAGTGTCTGCCTACGCCCCGCCTAGCCACCTAGGCGCTAAGCCCCAGCCCACCGCCCGACTAGCGCCTAACGTCTTTTAGAACCTTGTGAAAAAGTTACAAGATGAGCATCATAAGGTGTTCCTCAAAGGAAGAGGAGAATATATACAAAGGGATCCCTAAAATAAGGCTATCTGAGAGACACCTTGTGGAGCGTGCTTCGGAAAAATTCAACAATCCAAATGGTTCGAATATATTGTTTTTCCAAATTAAAATGTTAGAAAAATGTAAAATTATTTAGACATCCAATTGTACTGAAGAAAAAAGACATATATGGTATTTCAGAGAAATACTAAAATGACTACCATTTAATCCAACTATCATATTATTTCCAATTTGGGTGATTTTTGCTAGATATGATATGTGAGGTTAAATACCTAAAAGATAGACGGTTGTATTGTTAAAATATAATGGAGATATCTTCTTTTTTTAACAAACGATATTATCTATACTAAGAGAATGAGGGAGTGGGGTAAGCCTCACAGTGGGGTAAGCCTCATAATGAGCTAGTAATAATGTGGTTGTTATTCGTCATTGACAAGAATCGAGTCTAAGACCTCTCACTTACAAGTGAAAATGAATACTACTAGATCGTAGTACTAAGTGGCATAATATGATCTCTACAAGAATATAATACCTTAACTGAACTCTCTGTACAACAAAAACATATCAATGGAGACGGGGATTCAATCAAATATTTGGCTTTAAATAAGACAACTTATTAGTTGCCGTGTTATGTTACTTTGACGAACCTCTTGTCCGGTCTTCAATAAGACGTAGTCTCCAGCTTCTATGTGTGAATGTAAAACTTGATGATTATATTTTTTAAATTATAATAATTTGGTTCGAATGCCACTAAATTGTAATATTAAATAACAACTTGATGATGATATTTAAACATATGTAAGTTATAGGAAAGAAAAAGTCTCTGGTGAAATTTAACCTTTTCATATATGGTTTAAATTTACTATTTAGAAATTATAATACGATATGTAATACTATACCAAAATTACCCATGGAAATGGAATTAATCAAGTGTGAGTCTTAAATGGTCACAATTATAATAAGAGGTTCAAAAACTTTAATTAAGCAGGACTCGTCTCCATTTGAGGAATAGCTTTGCTTGCACATCTATTATATATAAAGCCAGAGGTGTGCTGAACATTGCAGCACAATGGAGATCAGATTTTTTATGGCTAAATTATCAATTTACTGTTACATAATTTGAAATATGATTTTGGGCAGGTTTTGAATTTTTTTTGCTAAGGGGCAGTTTGGTCCAATTATTTTTGTCAAATTGGGTGACACCAAAATTTTTGTCTTATGTGTAAAGAATAAAAAAATGAAAGGGAAGAGAGAAAATAATAAATAAATGACAAAGTTCATGGTACCCACGTGATATAAAAACAAATCTTTTACACAAGAATAATAATGTGATTAAATAAGTTGTCAAATAATTTTTTTTATGTAACAAACGATATTGTCTACACTAAGGTGAGGGGGCTTAGTCTCACAATGGGCTAGTAATAATGTGATTCGATTAGTTGTTTATTAAATATTATTTTCTCTATTTTTAAACACATTCAAAATGTAAGATCCCACATCGCCCAGGGGTGAGGATTCGATAAGCCTTATATGTACATTCTCACCTCCAATTAGCACGAGGCCTTTTGGGAGCTCACTGGCTTCGGAGTTCCAATCCGAAGTTAATTGAGTTCAGGAGAGAGCATTCTTAGGATGGGTGACCCACTCGGAAGTTCTCGTGTGAGTTTCCAAAAACAAAACCGTGAGGGTGTGGTCAGGGACCAAAGCGGACAATATTGTGCTATGGCGGAGTCGAGCCTGGGAAGTGGTCCAGCTCAGGCCGGGATGTGACAATTTGGTATCAAAGTCACTCTGCCGTTCAGTGCGAGTGTGCTGACGAGGACGTCGGGCCCTTAAGGGGGGGTGAATTGTAAGATCCCACATCACTCAGGGGTGAGGATCTTGTAAGCTTTATATGTACATTCCTACCTCCAATTAGTACGAGGCTTTTTGGGGGCTCATTGGCTTCGAAGTTCCAACTCCAAAGTTAAGTGAGTTCGCGTGAGAGCAATCCCAGGATGGGTGACCCACTGCTCATGTGAGTTTCCAGAAACAAAACCATGAGGGTGTGGTAGGGTCCCAAAGCGGACAATATCGTGCTATGGCAGAGTCGAGCCTTAGTCGGGATGTCACATCCTGACCTGAGCCCTTACCACAACCCGAGCTTGACTCCACCGTAGCACGATATTGTCCGCTTTGGGCCCCGAGCACTCCCTCACGGTTTTGTTTCTGGGAACTCACACGAGAACTTCCCAATAAGTCACCCATCTTGGGATTGTTCTCGTGCGAACTTGCTTAACTTTGGAGTTCTTAGGGTGCGTTTGGTACGCGGGACGGGACGAGGCGTTCCGTCCCGCGTTTGGTACGCCTAAAACGAGTGGGACGAGGCGTTCCACGGGACAAGTTTTGAATGATTTTTGGTTCCACCTCCACCCCCTGGAACGGGGTTGTTCCACGTCTGTGGGACAGAAATTTTTAACATTTTAGGACAAAAATGCCCATTGTCTTTTTCAAAATTTACAACATCCGTCCCGTCCTGTTCCGTCCCGTCCTGTTCCGTCCCGTCCCGTTCCATCCCGTCTCGTCCCGTCCCGTTCCGTTCTGTCCCGTCTGCGTACCAAACGCACCCTTACGGAATCGGAAGCCATTGAGCTCCCAAAAGGCCTCGTGCTAGGTAGAGATGGGAATGTACATATAAGGCTTACATGATCCTCTCCCCTGGGCGATGTGGGATGTTACAATAAGGTTCTAACCTTCGTTTTTGTGAATAGGTTTAAAGTTCCCTAGATAAAGTGTTTGATTGGGTAATTCTCTAACCGATAAGCTTCAGTGACTAAGTCCTCTCAATGAAATAGGACTTGTTTGAAAAGTCACAAGGAAAACTGATATATGAGTTATTCGATAAGAAATAAGGAGAATAAATGTGGTGTTAACAAGATGGATCAATGGTGTCTTCTAGTTCTCGCATTCGGTGGCATCCCAAGTAATACTTTGAGAAAAGACACCAAAGGTATACATCCTCGAACATACTAAACTACTAACCAACTTTACAACATGAACTAAAAGGTATTCATAGTTTTCTTAACACTCAAAACATGCTAGCAGTGAAATGTCATTTCACCTTTCGATCTTACTGCTTTCCCGAGCACAAGTCCACCATAGCACGATATTGTCCGCTTTGGGCCCCGAGCACACCCTCACTGTTATATTTCTGGGAATTCACACGAGACCTTCCCAGTGGGTACCCCATCCTGGGATTGCTCTCGCGCAAACTCGCTTAACTTCGGAGTTCCTACGAAACCCGTAGCGAGTGAGCTCCTACAAGGCCTCGTGCTAGGTTGATAGGAATGTACATATAAGGCTTACAGGATCCTCTCCCTTGGGTGATGTAGGATGTTACACGAGATGTACCAATTTGGTATTAGAGTCACTCTGTCGTTCGGTGCGAATGTGCCGACGAGGATGTCGGGCCCCTAAGAGGGGTGGATTGTAAGTTCTTACATTGCTCAGGGGTAAGGACCTTGTAAGCCTTATATGTACATTCCCACATCCAATTAGCAAAAGGCCTTTTGGGAGCTCACTGGCTTCGAAGTTCATCGGAACTGGGCGATGATCCTGTAAGCCTTATATGTACCTCACCTCCAATTAGCACGAGGCTTTTTAAGAGCTCACTGGCTTCGGAGTTTATCGAAACTCCGAAGTTAAGCAAGTTCGCGCGAGAGCAATCCTAAGATGGGTGACTTACTAGGAAGTTCTCGTGTGAATTCTCAGAAACAAAACTGTAAGGGTGTGGTCAGGGCCCAAAATGGACAATATCGTGCTACGGCAGAGTCGAGCTCGAGAAGTGGCCGAGCCCGGCCGGGATGTGACAATTTGGTATCAGAGCCACTCCATGGCAGGAAGTGTGCCAACAAAGACATCGGGTCCCTAAGGGGGTGGATTGTAAGATCCCACATCGCCCAAGGGTGAAAATCATGTAAGCCTTATTGATAGGATTGTAAAACAATACTCAAATTAAACCCTCTTGTTGACAGTTGTAGTATAGATGTAAGTAGGGATCGTTCTAGGCCAGGGATTAGGAGGGATTGCTAATCTACTCTAAACTGACTTAAAAACACTAAAATAGGCAAAAAAAACACTAAACAAAACTCAAATAACACAAAACAAACTAGAATGACTCAAAACAGCTCAAAACAATCAAATTGACTCAAACTAGACACTAGGGACTAATTTGGACGAAAATAAACTCAAAAGATTAACCAAACACAAACTAGGACAGATTCTAACTAAATTGACACTACTTAATGATGGGGGTTTGGTTTGCACGAAAATTGAAACTAAAACTAAACAAACTTGCAGAATTAAACAAAGACATAAAATTAAGGTAAATGGATAGGTGATGGACTAGCTAGAGGTTTCTTCTCCACACATGACACATATGCAACATAAATCAATTTTCAATTGTTCTTTCAATAAACCATGAATCTCAACACCCTAGATTAACCGTGAACAGTACTTTTTTAATCTTCAAGTTCTCCTTAAGTTATTGAATTGGATGGGAAAGCACATACAACAATTCAAAACATTCTCTAAAAGTCCCCTACGTGAACAGCACAATAGAGATACAATCAAAGATCATTAAGCTTTGTGAAAACTATAAGCATTGACAAGGCATTCGTAACTATGAACAGCATGATACTCCTGCCAAGAATTCACCTAACGCGATTGTGACTAGCAACCTCCACTACTTGTGAATATAAGTTCATAATGATTAGGTGAAACTCCCTTATATTCTAGCATCAAATTCATCTATGCAAACTAAGTATGCATCCTTAATCGACATACAAGAATAATTTATCAATCAAGTAGTTAAGCAAATTGAATTCACAACTCATGAAATCACAACTGAAGGTAATCAATTCATATTACAAATATGTCATGTCTTTGAATTAACCTCTAGCCAAAACAAATTTAGTTACACATTATTCTCAAATTAAAACAAAAGTAGAACATGGGTTTGAGAAGATAAAACCGAAAGAGGAAAGTGCAAAGATTGTTTTCTTCCTTCCTCTACCCAACTCTCTTGTCGAGCTTTCTGTGCTTCTCGCTCTCTATCCCCTGCCTTTATTTGCTGCCTCTGTGCAGCTTCTCTCTATGTGATGCTCTCTCTGAAAAATGCCTCCCCTCTTTGCACTGCTCTCTTTCTTTTTGTGCAGTCCGTGTATTGCTCTCTCTATTTATGACTTTTCTTCTCTGCCCTCTGTGTTGTCCGTATGTAAAATAATAATAGCCTCTGTCCGTGGCTTGACTTTTGTGCAACTTCCTCTCCGTGTATTCCTTCTGCTTCTTTGCTGTCCGTCTATTGCCATGTTGTCCATGTGTTGCTTCCTTTATTTTCTGCTTTGTCACTTCCATTTTGTCCCACTTCCCACTACATTCACTACTCTTTCCACCATTATTTTTTTTTTTTTTTGCTTTCCTTTTCTATATTGTATCAGAAGTGCCCCTTGCTTTTTGTCTTCTTTGTCCGTTACCTTTAGCCAAAGGGCAATGACAATTCAAAGCACCAATGACATCATTCATTTCTGCCCCTTCCTTACTCCAAGTTGTCGTCAGCTGCGACCTTCTCTTACTCAAATGCCCATAACTTCTTCTACAAAAATGATATTAACAATCCGTAAAATGCTCCAGAAAATAGACATCTGTAACTTTTCAAGAATATAAGGCTCATTTTCTAGTTCATTCTGAGCTGTTCGAAACTTGCTCCCAAAGTCAGCTGATCTGCACAAGTAATTTTGACGAATTTATTACTTAAAATCTTACTTGTTCTATTTTTATTTTCTTTGCTTGACAAATCCTATAAAACACAAAAACAAAGTAAATAGCTCAAAAATATAAGGAACTAACTAAGAAAAGACAAGTGAATTTGATGTAAAATATATATAAATATGAGCTTATCACTTATATGTACATTCCCACCTCTAATTGGCATGAGGCATTTTGGGAGCTCATTGGCTTCGGAGTTCCAACTCTGAAGTTAAGCGAGTTCGCATGAGAGCAATAGCAAGATGGGTACTGAGAAGTTCTTGTGTGAGTTCCCAGAAACAAAACCATAAAGATGTGGTAGGGGCTCAAAGCGGACAATATCGTGCTATGGTAAAGTCGAGCTCGGGCCGGGATGTGACAATTTGGTATCAGAGCCACTCTGCCATTTAGTGCGAGTGTGCCAACGAGGACGTCGGCTCCTAAGAGGGGTGGATTGTAAGATCCTACATTGCCCAAGGGTAAGGATCTTGTAAGCCTTATATGTACATTCCCACCTCTAATTAGCACAAGGCCTTTTGGGAGCTCACTGGCTTCAGAGTTCGTCGAACCTAGGCGATTATCCTGTAAGCCTTATATGTACATTCTCACCTCTAATTAGTACGGAGCCTTTTGGGTGTTCACTGGCTTCGGAGTTCATCAGAACTCCGAAGTTAAGCAAGTTCGCGCGAGAGCAATGCCTGGATAGGTAACCTACTAGGAAGTTCTCGTGTGAGTTCCCAGAAACAGAACCGTGAGGGTGTGGTCGGGGCCCAAAGTGGACACTATCATGCTACGGCAGAGTCGAGCTCAGGCCGGGATGTGACAATTTAGTATCAGAGCCACTTTCTAGCTGGAAATATGCCGACGAGGACGTCGGGCCCTTAAGAGAGGTGCATTGTAAGATCCCACATCGTCAAGGGTGAGGATCCTGTAAGCCTTATATGTACATTCCTACCTCCAATTAGCATAAGGCCTTTTGGGAGCTCACTAGCTTTGGAGTTCTTAAGCGAGTTTGCGCGAGAGCAATCCCAAGATGGGTGACCTACTGAGAAGTTCTTGTGTGAGTTCCCAAAAAACATCATGAGGCTGTCATTGGGGCCCAAAACAGACAATATCGTGCTACGACGGAGTCGAGCCAAGGAAGTGGTCAAGCTCGGGTCGGGATGTGACACAAAAAATCGTAAGAAAAGTGTAATGCCAGTTAAAAAAAAGGTCTTTCGCATGCGGATAATAATGTGATTAAATTAATTGTCAAATGATTTTTTTTAAACAAACGATATTATTTACACTAAGGAGGATGGGGTGAGCTTAGCCTCACAATGGCTAGCAATAATGTGATTCAATCAATTGTTTATTAAATATTATTTTCTCTATTCTTAATGTATATTCTATAAAGACCAATTTTATTATGTGAATTCAACTGCTTTAATTGGTTTATGAGAGGTTACTTCTAGCATGATCTAAAATTATTCATTTACTTCAAATATTTAACTTTTCTTTTGTCAATTTACTCATATAAATATAAATACATTTAAAACGTATAAGTCACATTGGTGTCACCAAGCTTCAATAAAATAATTTGGACAAAAATGCCCCCAAGACGAAAAAATTCAAAGGCATCCCAAAATAATGCATCAAATAAGGCATTGGCATTTTCGTCATTTTAACAGTATTGTTTTAATAATTAATTTTTTTGATGTTTTTTTTATTTTTATAATTAGTACCTCACAATAGGCTAGCAATAATGTGATTCAATTTCTCTATTTTTAAACACGTTCAAAACATCTTAAGAGACGTGTAATGCCGGTTATAAAAAAATGGTCTTTCACATGCGGATAATAATGCGATTATTGTCAAACGATTGATTTTTTTTATTTTTTTTGTAACAAACGATATTATCTACACTAAGAGGAGGGAGTGGGTTTAACCTCACAATGGGCTAACAATAATGTGATCCTATCAGTTGTTTATTAAATATTATTTTCTCTATTTTTAAATACGTTCAAAACATCCTAAGAAGCATATAATGTCAGTTATAAAAATAAAAATAAAAAAAAAGTCTTTCGCATGCGAATAATAATGTATTTAAATTAATTGTCAAATGATTTTTTTTTTTTGTAAACAAACAATATTATCTACACTAAATGGGAGGAGGTGAGCTTGGCCTCACAATGACTAGCAATAATGTGATTCAATCAATTGTTTATTAAACATTATTTTCTCTATTCTTAATGTAAATTCTAGAGAGACTGATTTTATTATGTGAATTTAGCTGTTTTAATTGGTTTGTGAGAGGTTACTTCTAGCATGATCTAAAATGATTCATTTACTTCAAATATTTGACTTTCTTTTTGTCAATTTACGCATATAAATACATTTAAAACGTATAAGTCGCGTGTAATACGCCGTGATTCAAAAAATACATTCTGCACGCGCTCACGCTCATGAATAAGGCTAGTAATAATAATGCGATTAATTAGTAGATAAATATTTGGTATATTAAATGGAGCTATATACAATGTGATGCTTTAGTACCAACATAGTAGAATCTCCCGAACTTGTCTTTCAGTTCAATATTGGATGGCCGCTTTATATAAATATATGATTTCCTTTCCCTTGTGGGATTTTTTAAATAATTTTATTTAAAGGACACATTTTGGTGCTCATTCCCTGACTTTCCTCAATGATCCAGATCGTCTATATTTTAGCACATCATTCATAGATCATCATTGAAGAAAACTGGACAAATCCAAAATCACTTAAGACATCCAATTGTAGTCAAATAATTTCGAATTTGGGTGATTTTTTGTACACACACACACACACACATATACATACGAATATGAACCACTTTCGTTGAGGGATCCCTTAAATAGCTTTATTTGAGAGACATCTTTTAGTGCCAATCCTCAATTTATTTCATGATCCAACTGTTTATCTTTAAGGTCTTCTTTCAAGATCATCTTTATACAAAATTACTCAAATCCAAACAATAGGACCGTTGGATTAAATGATAGCTATTTTAGTGTGTCTTTGAAGAATGGCATGTCAGATATTCAGAGAGATGGCTACTGGCCCACCCTTAACCACACGGATATTGTCTTAACTTAACCACCTATTCCTAGATATTGAGTTTTATCACAAAAGATCTCACTGTTATTAGAGATGGTAATGGTTCGGTTTGAGGACGGAAATGTTATATTCATCCCCATAACCACAAAAATTAGCCATATCCATAACTGCAAATTAACTAACGGGTATTATCCATAACCATACCTGAGGAGCAAAAAATAATCAAGAAAATTATGGAGGCAACACGTGGACATTTTGGTGAAAAGGACAAAATTACTCTCGAGGCACACCGGGATTCACACGCGCAAGCAGCGGCCAATAACAGCTCAATCAAGGTCAAAGATGATATATGTGGTATTTATTCAAAACCTTTTTCAACAAATCCTCCCTACAAGGTAGCCCCCACATTATTCTTGTTAAATTAGGATTGATTAGCTAATTAACTGATAAATTACCCAATTAATTAGTTAATTGCCTAATTGATTACAATTACATCCAAATCATCACCATAAGTGGCCCTATATATACCTCCTTATTTCTTCAAAAACCTAAGTCTAATTCTCTTCTAAAATTCTCCAAATTTCTCTAAACACTTTCTCTCTCAAATTCTAACTTTGGCATCGGAGGTTCTTCGGCCAAAGCCCCCTCTCATTCATCACTGGCTCATGAGGCTTTTGGTCTTGACTTTAGGTGTTAATTGTTTTGCAGGAGCATTTTCATCCAAGAAGAAGAAAGTGGAAATTCGTATCCACAAATTGGTGCTTTCATTGAGAGTCTTGATTCACACGCTCAAAGAAGACTCTCGCATTCAGGGTTTTTCGTTTTCTTGTTCATTTGTAGATTTTTTCGAATGTTCTTATTCTTGGAATTTTTGTTTATAAAAATTCTTTGATAAAACATAAAACAAAAGTACAATGACTAGAAATTCGGAAAGCACAACAAACAGAACTTCCAACGATCAAGAATTTGGACCACGACCATCTACGAGGCTCAACACAATGATGAGTAGAATGGCACCACTCCGACGGGGCACCGCCGTGACAACCACCATGGTAGCAGCCACAACAACAACTCGTAGCGAGCCTACTACCCACGGTGAGTAGGTCACCTCGCAGCAGCAAGCGCAAGCCCATGCCACAAGGCAGCCAACCCATATTCAAGCCCAAGGTGCTGCACTGGCAGTTGAGGCCTAAGTAGCTGCAGCAATTAGAGCAGCCCAACACTCGTCAGCCCAAGGCCAGCACGAGCCCAACGCGCTCCAAAGCCGAGCCCAAGACTCGCATGCTCAAGTTGGGTCGAGGACAACCCACCGCCTCACTCCGCACTAAACCACACGAACCTAAGCCCAATGTGTGCCGACCAAAGCTGCGACTTGGTGCTAGCCCAAGCCCAACAAGCACGCGCGTCGTACATGGAGCAGCCCACTCCCTGGCCTTCCAAGCAACCTAAATCAGTCCAAGACCGATTCAACAGTCCCAGCTTCAGATTTTTGGATCGACGATTGAACTGGGGGCATTTTCGCTCTGAGTTTCTGCGGATTTGACCTATCCAGGCTCAAATTTTACAACCCGGAGTCCACTACACTTCTACCGTATATGGAGAACCCTACCATCCAAACTCTTCCATCCCTCATGGTGAACAACACATTTCCCGACAAAGTCATAGAGTTGACAAACGCCCTCGCACAACAGACAACCTTGGTGAATCAGCTTTTGCAGCATACCGAGATGCAGCGTGCCCCAAACGATGTGTCTTGAAACAGGACCAGGGCAGATGACAAACTTCTCCAGCAGTATCCCGGCAAGTAGCCCCTTAACCAACCACGATTCGAGCGTTCTGCAGTTTACGCTCCCGCCTAGATTATTGGGATAGTGTATACTCTCATCTTAGCATACAGAGGAACGTGCACTCCCGATCAAGCCCACGGATGAGTATACGTTCATGGTTAAGGCCACACTATAATTATAAGCATAGACAACCTTCCAAGTTAAGTAAAGTCCATTCACAACTAGGCTTGCAAAGAGCATTATCCACCTCATATCGAAGTAGGCAACATGGCAAACGAAGGAAAGCAATCACTCAATCCAACTCAAGTTCAACTGGTAGTCTACACGCAACATGCTCGCTTGCCAGGAACGTGCCACATGCACTGCAGCCGCAGCATAGACAAGGCAAACATAGGGAAGAGCGGCCTAAACTAACAGGTCCTTACTAGGGGCAGCTGAAAGTTCCACTACCTCAACAGAGGCAAATTCAAGAAGAAGTTTAAAGGCTTCTAACTGAACGATTACCCAATTTCCAACGCAACGAGGCTATTGACGATGCACTTCGACGAGACATGACCAACATAAGCATGTCACCATTCACGAATAAGATTGAGCGAACAAATCCACCTTGCGGGTTAACTATGCCTCACTTCACTCCATCCAAGGGAGACAAAGATCCAAATTGACATCTCAAGCACTACTGCAGTACCATGATCCTCTACAGAAACAACGACGTGTCTATGTGCAAAAAAAATTCACAACTCTACAGGCTGAGGCGCAAGACTGGTTTCACACCCTACCGCCGCAGTCGATCCAGAGTTTCAATGAACTTTCCTTAGTTTTCACTAAGGAGTATTCATTTAACCACTCAATCAAAAGGACATCCGACCATCTCTTCATCATCGTAAAAGACCCTTGGGAGACAATTTGCAACTATGTTAAGAGATTCAAAGTAGAGAAGGCCAAGATTCTTAGCTGCAATGAAGACATAGCAACGACAGCATTCAGAAATAGGATTCTCACCGAACACCTTTTATTTGGAAAACTGATCATGGGAGAAAAACTAACCTTGGAAGCTTCGTATGCTTTGGTGGAGAAACACGCACTATGGGACGAGGCCAAGCAGTTTAACAAAAACGAGTCAGAAAAGAAGCACAAGGAACGTTCCCTGACCAGAGAAAACCCAACGCCCGAAACATTCACAAAGTTTATAGTTTCAATCGGCCAAATTCTCTGCAAGCTCAAGTACGAACCTTGGTTAGAACTGCTGCCACCTATGAAGGGCGATCTTACCAAGCTAGATTAGACAAAGTATTACGCATTCATTAAGGACCAAGCCACGCTACCAACGACTACTTAGAGTGGAAGCAGTACCTTGAGAAGCTGACAAATGAAGGCCAGTGCGACGAGTATCTTGATAGGTCAACGACACAGCCTACATAAACAAGGGAAGTCTTCATCACCCCTTGAACCTCGTTAGGGCTTTTCCAAATAAGTTTGAAGTCTCAAGAAGCTCGACGAACGAAACTTTGCAACTCAAGGATTATCCAATTTGTTATACAGTTTCTACCTTCCAACACAATTGATCATTTTCTTTATTCTCAATGAAGATTCAAGAAGTTATTCATAAGGCTGGTTTAACTGTTGTCTACAACAACTGCTCAACCCCTATTTGGGTTTGGTCTCCGGTATGAAAGGATAAACTAATTGCTTTCTAGTGCGAGAGGGTAAACTAATTCTCTAACATCCATACAGGTTTGTTCTCCAGTGCAAGAGGATAAACTAATTGCTCTCCAGTGCGAAAGGGTAAACCAATTCCCCAACACTCATCTAGGTTTGCTATCTAGTGTGAGAGGATAAACTAATTGCTCTCCAGTGCGAGAGGGTAAACCAATTCCCCAACACCCATATGCATCTGCTATCTAATGCGAAAGGATAAACTAATTGCTCTCCAGTGCGAAAAGGTAAACTAATTCCTCGACATCCATCCGGGTCAACTCTCTAGTGTGAGATGATAAACCAATTGCTCTTTAGTACAAGAGGTGTTGAAGTACATTTCGAGTGCAAATATAAGGATAATATAGTGGCACAAGTAAGGGTGACGAACCACAGGGACTGTTTAACAAATTTGTAAGACCTTTGACTCTTACATATTAGCATCAGTTAATGACTCCTATGACTTAAAATTAGGGGGGATAAGTAATTTTGGAAAATAAATAGAGATAGAAAGAAAAGGGAAAATTAGAACTATCTAAAAATAAACCTAAGACATGAAATAGGTTAGAAATGCTTTTATGAAATAAATCTGACTTAAAATAAGTTGTTCACATATCTATCATGGCATATAAATAGATTGTATGAATCCTCACTCTCTTTGCATGTTAAATGCATGGCATATACATCAAACTTATGTTTGTAGGTGCAACCTAGCATGGCATATACTCAAATTTAGCACCTAGAAACTCATTAAGAACAAAGAGGATTATGAACATCACATGAACCCTAGAACATGGCATTTATCCTAGATTTTCATGGAATCAACTTACATGATTAGTTCTGAACCTAACCACATGTTGCTAAGGAATGAAAGAAGATATAGTAGTCATCCTTATCATTCTCAATAGAAAGTAAATATAAACAAGGTAGCTAAGCTTGAAAATATGTGCCTAAAACAATTGAGACAAAAAACTAATTCTAGCTTGCAAATGAAATTGATAAACTAACATTGCATCATAACATTAATTCAATCATGTCTAGGGCTTCAAAGCAGCCCTAAGTATCAATAATCTAAATTAAAAACATAACAAAATGCATAAAAAGTTAGGAAGGCTAGAACCTAGAAACTGCTCAAGGCTGAAGACTCCTCCTCCTCTTTGATGTTGTGTATCTCTTCCTTTTTTCTTCTTCAGATTCTGTGTATTTTTCTCCTATTAAAAGGCTTAGGAGTTTTCTAACATCTAACACATTTACATCCTTAAATTGACTCTTATTTATAGCGCATTATAATCAGCTTTTAGTATATGAGTAATTGAAAACTAGCTGTTATCACAACTGAACAGCTCTTCTTTATTCTGTCATAATTTCTAGTCGAAACCTCTAAATCATAAGCTGAAAAGATCATCAGAAAGAAGACTCCCACGGCTTTCCAACCGTATATGGCCCATTTTCTAATTCATTCTAAGTACTTTGGGGCAAAGCTCGCAAGTTGGTTGTTCTATAAGAGCCTTTTTCTAGCAGATCCTGGAAAAGTTGTGAGCTATAATCTGGTCTTGGACAAGTTAGGCTTCAAGTTATCCATTCTAGACTCTTAAAATCTTCAAAATAAGATGATTTCTTCAAGCCCTTACTTTCATCCTGAAATTCAATACGAACAACACAATATCTTGTGATGCATAGAGATTTTAAGTCAAAAACCTAAGTAAAAGAGGGCGTAAAAGTAAAACTTTATGCACTCAACAAATACCCCCAAACTTAGATTTTGCTAGTCCTCGAGCAAACCAAAAAAAAAACAAAAGACAAACATAAGTTGATCTAAAACCAATTACGTTGGTGAGACAAATGCATTGAGCACATGCATCAAGCCTTTAAACTTGTAGGCATCCCTAGTAGGAGGAGTTGTGTCTCCTAAGGGTTTAACAGTGATGGTACCCATAAACATCCTAAACAACCTACAAAACAACGATTAGAGCACATTTGTAACAAGATAATAAGAATCAAAGTTGAACTATGCTTTACTATCTTAACTTTAACTTTACCGTTCCAGCAATCAAATCTGCATGTTAGTGGGTGCTCTAGCTCAAACTCAACATGTTACTAAGTTACAAGCTCAAGCAAGGAAGATAAGATTCGTCTCAACTCTAATCTCATAGAATCACTCTTTCACTTGTTCCTAGGGCTTGCTCTCAACAAGTATATGTGAGTAAGGTTATGTAATGGAAAGCAAGATATTCTCACACATAATTCAATTTGAAACAAAAGAACTTTCTGGATAGATCTCATGAAAGGAATCAAATACTAATAATAGGATAGCACACATACTTACTAGCACCCAAGAATACATCCTCAAAGATCAGCTCGGTCTTTCATAAGGTTGTAGTGTAAGGTTTGGGGAGAGGCTATGAAATGATGGACAAGGAATACTAGAACTTGAGATATACCAAAGTGTCTTCCAGCATGCTCTCCTCTTTATTTGTTCATCTTTACATGTTTTCGGCATCCAGGACCTATGTGTGATGATACATGGATTTAGAAATTGCATCTTCTTCTTTTTTTTCACCTACTTTTTTTTATTTTGAAACTGTTTTCTTTGTTTGTTACATTGCAATTCTAGCACATGCTACCTCGGTACACGCCACTTTCTTAGTTTAAAGCTCGAGTATTTTGTCCTCATCACTTTGGTATTCCCCAAGCTATTGGGAATGCTATTATGGGAGAAAATGTGTGATCGGACCATATTTATATATATTTTTATATCAAATTCACTCGTCTTTTCTTTGTTAGTTCGTTATATTTTGAGCTATTTACGTTGATTTTATGTTTTATAGAATTTATCTAGCTAAGAAAATAAAAATAGAATAAGTGAAGTGTTATGTAATAAATTCGTTTTAACTATTGAATAGAACTTATTATTTGGAAAACAATATATATATATATATATATATATTTATATATTTATATATTTATATATTTAAATATAATATGTTGTGTGTGAATAAGGGGAGGAATAATTAGCCAAGTAGAGCATTCGGAAATAATTGAAAGGGGCACATGCATTCGGTGGAAAAGCTTAGTCAAAAGCAGAAAATAATGAAGAAAGGCATGCGGCCAGCTTAAAAGAAATGGAGCAGCATGATTAAAAGCAGGGGCAGCCAGAAAATGAAATAAAAGCAAGTGGCCTCGGGGTTAATGAAGGGGGAGGATACGAGAGCTGCCATTTTTTTGGCAGCGCCTATTAGGTGAAACAAAGGCAGACTGAGGCTGCCAGAACCAAGCAGAGGGAGAGCACCGAGGGAAGCCTCGGGAGTGCAGGCAGCAGGAGTCACCAATCAGAAGACCAGTGCACGGAAGGCAGCTGCCTTGGCAGCTACACGGAATTGGAGGTCAGAAATAAGGGAGCTGCCATTAGGCAGCTTTGGAAAAATTCAAAAGAAACAAAAGCGAGGCTGCTTGGGTTTTGTGAGGGCAGCGTGCAAGAAGCTTGATGCGCCAGGTGGAGACTAGCAGAAGGCAGCGTACCAATCTGTGAGGTGCACAGAATTGCACAGTGCACAGATCTTTGCTTGCATCCCCATTTCGGTTTAATCCTTCAACTTATGTTTTAATTTCTGTTTTAATTTATAAATATGTGTAAATAAATTTTATATGGGCTAGAGGTTAATTCAAAGCCATGATTATATTTGTAATTTAAATTGATAACTTCAGTTGTGATTTCTGAGTTGTGATTTAATTTGCTTAACTGCTTGATTGATAACTTATTTGTGTATGTTGATTAAGAATGCATACTTAATTTACATGCATGAATTTGATGCTAGAATATAAGTGAATTTCACCTAATCGTTATGAACTTATATTCATGAGTAGTGAAGGTTGTTATCCACAATCGTGTTAAGTAAATTCTTGGCAGGAGTATCATGCTTTTCATAGTTACGAATGCCTCGTCAGTATTTATAGTTTTCACAAAGTTTAATGATCTTTGATTGTATCTCTATTGTGCTTTTCACGTAGGGGACTTTTAGAGAATGTGTTGAATTGTTGCATGCTGTTCATCCAATTCAATAACTTAAGGAAAACTTGAAGATTAAAAAAGTGCTGTTCACGGTTAATCTGGAGTATTGAAATTTACAATTTATTGAAAGAACAACTGAAGGTCAATTTAGATTACATATGTGTCTTGTGTGGAGAAAAACCCTCTAGCCAATCCGTCGCCTATCTGTTCACTTTTAATTTTATGTTTTGTCAATTTGTAATTTATTTAAGTTTAATTTACTTCGTCAAAACCAAACCAATCCCCCCCATTATTAAAATATTATTATTTAGTTAATTTTTATTATTTTTAATCTTTTAATTCGATTTCCGTCCATTTTAAATTCCTAGTGTTTAATTTGATTGTTTTTATTATTTTGAGTCATTTTAAATGTGTTTCGAGTTTTGAGTCTAGTTTAGTGTTTTGAACTTTGTTTTTACGTTTTTAAATTAATTTAGAGTAGATTAGCAATCCCTCCTAATCCCCGGCGTAGAACGATACCCTACTTACATCTTTACTACAACTGTCAAAAAGAGGGTTAAATTTGTGCGGTTTAAAATCTCGTCAAATTTTTGGCGCCGTTGCCGGGGATTAGCAACTTTGCTAATCCCTTTATTTTTGTTTGTGTTTATTTTTATATTTGTGTTTATGTTTATATTTGTGTTTGTGTGTTTTATTTTTGATATTTGATTTATTTTTCTTTCTTTAATTTTAGGTACTAATGGAGCAAGATATGGCAACCATTCAAGCTCAATTGGCGCAGCTCACTGCTCAATTGACTCATAATGCCGAACGGACCTCAATGCCAAATGTCCCGACATTTGATGTGCCTTATGGGCAAGGATATCAAACTCATCAGTATCCTCAATTTTCTGCATATGAAGATGATTGGGGATATCAAGGTCACAGCCAATCAAGGGGCAACATGTTTTCCAACGCTTGCAATTTGAATTGGAGAGATTATTCAGATCAGATGTGGGATGAACCTCAGCAATTTCAACAAAGTGGATATTGGCAGCAAGACGAGTTCTATTCCAGACCTATGCAGCCACCACAGCATCCCCCACAACAATTCCAATCGAATTCAAGTATGCCCGTAAATTATAATGAAATTCTTGAAGGACTAATTTCTTTGACGCAGGGCTCACAAAAAGAAGAACAATTGCCGTCATCGGAAGAGTTCTATCAGTGGCCATATGAGCCACCACAGCCACCACAGCCACCACAACAATCTGCCCAATTCAATTCAGGTACATCTGTGAATAATGATAATATTATTCAATTACTTATCTCTTTGAACCAGGAAGTAGAAAATCAAACCAAAGAGATAGGAGAATTGAATAATCAAATGGGGCAGATTGTGGAAGTTCTTCCTGAGATCCAAAGTGATATCCCGATTCTTGGTGCAATAAATCAAGTTCCAGATTTTGCTGAAACGTTCAAAGAACCTTGCACACCAAGAAGAAGGATTCAAGAGAATGAAGTGGCTGGAGACTTTCAAGAATACATCAAAGAGGCTGTTCATGAGATAATCAAGCCCAAAGCAGTTGAATTTGGTGACATGGGACAAGCCACAACCACCATCGTCAATCTGGCCAAGTGCAAAGTCCCAGAAATGTCCAAAAATATGGTTTTTGTCATTGAGTTTGCATCGGAGAAAGACAGTAAGCCATCTTCTCCAATTTTAATTTTAATTTTATTTTATACTAACATTTTTCTCATTTTAATGATTCAGGCGCCCACTCTTGAATTTAGACTGCTGCCGAATCATTTCAAGTATCACCTCCCATTGAAAGATAAATTCTATGCTTTGAAGCCGATGGGAGGTTAAGGAAAGAATCGTCCGGCTAAAGACGTTAAAGCAAGCGCTTCTTGGGAGGCAACCCAAGCAACCAGATTTGCATTTCTTAACCCTACTCTTTATTGCCTTTACTTTGCAATTTTTGTTTTGTTTTGTTAGTTGTTTTATTTGGTTGATTTTTGTTCAATTTGTGTTTAAATAAATTTAGGGCCTTGTTTATTTTAAGTGCGGGTAGATAAAGTCTTTTTGCATTAATTTACATATTTTAATTTACATATTTTACTTTGCTTAAAATAAACCCTGAAAAAAAAATATTTAAATTATAATAATAATAATATTTATATATATATATATATATAAATATTTAAATAAACTTAAAAGAAAAAAAATTTACAATAATACGAAAAACTAATAGCATTCACTGATCATTGGTTAGGTGGCGCCTCAGAAGTCGAAGGAGCCCCGGGAAGTCGAAGAGCCAGAGTTGGAATCTCTGGAGCCGGAACACTTGGTGCTGCTCCAGAGGACGAAGGCAACATAAACCGCGGGAGTAGCGCCATGAACCTTTCATGATCACTCTGGATCCGACCGTCCGACTCCTGCAGCTGGTCCAGCTTCCTCTTCATGCTGGTCGAGTAACTAGTTGCAAGCATGTGGAACTCCTTGTTCTCGTGCCTGAGTCCTCTGACTTCTTGCCGAAGACTGGCCACCTCTGCCATCAGCGACTCCACTTGACGAGACCGGGCAAGCAGGCGCTGGCCCATGTTTGAAACTGAGCCTGCACTTTGGACGCTGAGGGCCAGAGATTCCTGAACGGCCAGCTCGTCCGACCGCCTGGATAGCATCCTATTGTCCCTTGGAGTGAGCAGATTTCTGGCAATCACCGTAGCGGTGATTTCATTCCTCATCATTGTGTCCCCGACTGTAAGAGGACCATTGGGGGATATGAAGGACGGATTCCAAATGTTGTTCGGAGAAGACGAGTCATCGTCTTCCCCGACATTCAAGTTTAGGCGACGGTCGGAAGGGCAAGACATTTTTAGAGGGGGTTGAGGAAGAAAAGAGTTCGGAAAAATTAAGATTGCTGAAGCGGAAGAAGAGATCGGAAAGATTAAAAGATTAAAAAGTGCAAGAAGAGAGCGGAAGGAGTATGAGTGCAGAAGTGTTTGAGGAAGGGAGTTCAAGTGTGATGTGAAGCAGAATTAGCGCCTCTATAAAAAGAAGCAAATCAAAGAGAGGCGCTCCTCTGAGGTTGAAGACGAGTCCTCGCGCAAATCGAAATAGCCAGACACCTTTCTCAAATGCCGGAATCCTTTATCAAAAGCTGGGCGTGACTCAGGCATCACGAGGCGCTCAGTTTTTCGAGTTTGTCGTCACCTGCGTCACATGCGGCTTGGAGCGTTGCGAAAACCACGGGCCGCACCCGGATTTGAACCCCGGTTTTCAAAAGATCATCATTCCAGTTTGTCGTCACTCTTCGCATGCGCAGTCAGCTTCGCGGAAATTACGGACGCTTTGTCAGAAAGCGCGTAACGGGCACTGTTCATCCATCCACCGGCTGCCGACAAATAGTGAAGGAATAGTTCCGGTTGTGAAGCCAAATTTCTATAAGTTCGACCTTCGCCTTCCACATCAAAGGCACACCTTCACACCCTCTCAACCTCTCTTCATCTCCGATAATGTCTTCCCAAAGAAAGCTTTCGAGTTACTCAGTGTTCTTCATCCCTTGGATCACCCCAGAAAACAAACCTTCCAGAGCAAAAGTATTTCATATCAAAAAGGTTAAAAGCAAAAGTATCTCATATCATGCTTTCTCCTCACCTTCATCTGAGGAACGTGGAGAAAGTGAGATCCTGATTGCTTACCTAGTCTTGCTCTCGAGTACTCATCTCAGACCCCTCCCAACACACTTCAAAAATAAACCTGTGTTGAGGTACTTCTTCAAAAACAAAAGTACCTCACAGACGAAGCAGGAGGAGTCTGAGGTGCATCCTGATGAAGGCGGAGGGTGAGATGATCCAAGAGTTCAAGAAGATGCCACACCTGCGTGGAGACCGGACTACTTGAAGCATGTGGAGACAACGTGCTGATTCATCCTCAACTAAGCTGAGGAGCACTTGCAAGAAAGGAGGCCCATCCAGTTCAAGATGAAAGCTGTGGAAAATCAACAATCATGACCAATGATCGCCTATTAGTTCTTTTCATTATCTTTTATTTTCATTTTCAATTTTTCGTTTGCATATTTTCTATATTTTCTTGTGTGCTTAACTGTTTTATTTCTTTTTATTTGCAGGAACTTTCGGTTATTTCTGCCCTTGAAGTTGATTGCAAAATTTACGCTGGGGTCTTCGCTTGGTTTTCTGCAAATTAGGGAAGTTTTCAGTCCTATTGCTTTATTTTGTTTCTTATTATTTATTCCTGTTAATTTTTTTTCATATTAATGTTTTCTGACATTGGGGACAATGTCTAGTTTAAGTGTGGGGGTATCAAGAGTATAAAAAATGACCAAATTGAAAGTTTTTGTACCTTCGACTTTGAACTGGTTTCATTTGTTTCCATGTTATTGCTTTTTGTTTTCTTAATTAGTTTTGTTTTATTTAATTTTTTTCGAAAAAATTTAAAAATCCAAAAATATTGTCTTGTTTTCCTTATTGTTTTAAATTAGATTTTTATTAGTTTCCCGACCCAATGATATAACTGGATTAAATTTGAACCATGATTATCAAGAACTTAGTTAACATGTGTTATGTGAAATTCCTTATTCTTTTGTTAGTATTGTACATGTTTGATCATCTTTAAAAAAACCAAATGCACATAGCCGTGTTGATGTGAAACTAAAGCATGACTTAAAGCTTCATATGTGAATTTAGTGACCATATACATCATATGTGAGTTTTTGAGCCTGTTGAAAGTGTGTGCATTTTTCATACACTCCTATTCTTTCATGTGTGATGAATTTATGTGAGATGCATCTCTAGAACTTGCGTAACGATCTTTCGAAATATTTGTCATTGATTGCATGAACTTGAAAATGATAGAGGCATTAGGTTCACCACCATGGCCCAAATAACCATATTTCCCAAAGAAAAAAAAATGATATCATTAGATTGCCAATTTGAGCCGTATGTTGAGCCTTTTATTTCTTATCACCAGATATGTCTACCCTTATACCTCAAGCATGTTTCCTTACCCTTTCCAAGCAAGCAATTTGAGATTGTCTTATGAGAAATGTTTGTGAAGTTCTTGGAAGGTGTTTGGCAAAAGAATAAGTGTGGGGGTATTTCATGTTTGTATTTATTATTATATAAAAAAAAGAAAAAATAAAAAAAGAAAAAGAAAGATTGTATTCGAAGAAAATAAAAAGTTTAAAGTTTCAGTTTTTGGGTGTGGTTGGAAGTGTTAGAAGAATCGTTGGAGAGCTTGAGTTTTCATAAACCTCAACAAAAGAATCGCTTGCGATGTAGCTTGGAACTTGTGTTTTCCTATTCTTTCGTTTCAATAACCCTATCCCTAAGCCTCATTACATCCAATAAAAGTCCTCTTGATTTAAGTTTTGCAATTATGATTGTGGAGAAGTGATCTTTATGCAAGCTTATGGTAGAACTTTCACATTTGTTTCTTTGAGCGAAACACATTAAAACTAAACACATGTGTGATTGAGTGCATATCCCGTGAGAAGGTTGCTGGTTTGCATATGATGATTTTAAAAATAAAAACTTGAAATTGCATTAGCATGGCTATCTCACACACTACACTTCAAGGATGATTTAAAGATTACTGCTAATATTTGAATAAGGAAGATGAGCTTGAATTAGCTTGTTTGGTGCTAGCTATGGTTCTTGCTGATTTATGTTCTCGAATGAAATTCTATGAGGGTCAAATAGGGAGAAGCTAATATTTTTCATGTTATTACTTATTCTGTTTTCTGTGTTTTGCTCGAGGACTAGCAAAAGCTAAGTGTGGGGGTATTTGATCGGACCATATTTATATATATTTTTATATCAAATTCACTCGTCTTTTCTTTGTTAGTTCGTTATATTTTGAGCTATTTACGTTGATTTTATGTTTTATAGAATTTATCTAGCTAAGAAAATAAAAATAGAATAAGTGAAGTGTTATGTAATAAATTCGTTTTAACTATTGAATAGAACTTATTATTTGGAAAACAATATATATATATATATATATATATTTATATATTTATATATTTATATATTTAAATATAATATGTTGTGTGTGAATAAGGGGAGGAATAATTAGCCAAGTAGAGCATTCGGAAATAATTGAAAGGGGCACATGCATTCGGTGGAAAAGCTTAGTCAAAAGCAGAAAATAATGAAGAAAGGCATGCGGCCAGCTTAAAAGAAATGGAGCAGCATGATTAAAAGCAGGGGCAGCCAGAAAATGAAATAAAAGCAAGTGGCCTCGGGGTTAATGAAGGGGGAGGATACGAGAGCTGCCATTTTTTTGGCAGCGCCTATTAGGTGAAACAAAGGCAGACTGAGGCTGCCAGAACCAAGCAGAGGGAGAGCACCGAGGGAAGCCTCGGGAGTGCAGGCAGCAGGAGTCACCAATCAGAAGACCAGTGCACGGAAGGCAGCTGCCTTGGCAGCTACACGGAATTGGAGGTCAGAAATAAGGGAGCTGCCATTAGGCAGCTTTGGAAAAATTCAAAAGAAACAAAAGCGAGGCTGCTTGGGTTTTGTGAGGGCAGCGTGCAAGAAGCTTGATGCGCCAGGTGGAGACTAGCAGAAGGCAGCGTACCAATCTGTGAGGTGCACAGAATTGCACAGTGCACAGATCTTTGCTTGCATCCCCATTTCGGTTTAATCCTTCAACTTATGTTTTAATTTCTGTTTTAATTTATAAATATGTGTAAATAAATTTTATATTGGCTAGAGGTTAATTCAAAGCCATGATTATATTTGTAATTTAAATTGATAACTTCAGTTGTGATTTCTGAGTTGTGATTTAATTTGCTTAACTGCTTGATTGATAACTTATTTGTGTATGTTGATTAAGAATGCATACTTAATTTACATGCATGAATTTGATGCTAGAATATAAGTGAATTTCACCTAATCGTTATGAACTTATATTCATGAGTAGTGAAGGTTGTTATCCACAATCGTGTTAAGTAAATTCTTGGCAGGAGTATCATGCTTTTCATAGTTACGAATGCCTCGTCAGTATTTATAGTTTTCACAAAGTTTAATGATCTTTGATTGTATCTCTATTGTGCTTTTCACGTAGGGGACTTTTAGAGAATGTGTTGAATTGTTGCATGCTGTTCATCCAATTCAATAACTTAAGGAAAACTTGAAGATTAAAAAAGTGCTGTTCACGGTTAATCTGGAGTATTGAAATTTACAATTTATTGAAAGAACAACTGAAGGTCAATTTAGATTACATATGTGTCTTGTGTGGAGAAAAACCCTCTAGCCAATCCGTCGCCTATCTGTTCACTTTTAATTTTATGTTTTGTCAATTTGTAATTTATTTAAGTTTAATTTACTTCGTCAAAACCAAACCAATCCCCCCCATTATTAAAATATTATTATTTAGTTAATTTTTATTATTTTTAATCTTTTAATTCGATTTCCGTCCATTTTAAATTCCTAGTGTTTAATTTGATTGTTTTTATTATTTTGAGTCATTTTAAATGTGTTTCGAGTTTTGAGTCTAGTTTAGTGTTTTGAACTTTGTTTTTACGTTTTTAAATTAATTTAGAGTAGATTAGCAATCCCTCCTAATGCCCGGCGTAGAACGATACCCTACTTACATCTTTACTACAACTGTCAAAAAGAGGGTTAAATTTGTGCGGTTTAAAATCCCGTCAATGTGTAAATTTTAGTGTGGTTGATGAAAGATATGGCTGTGTTTTGCTTCAACATAACAAAGGTAGGGAATTAGGCCATTTACTAGTTAAAACACACATAGCCTAACATTGTCTCAATGAGTTCATTCATGAGTTATAATAAGCACAAGTATCCACAAAAGAGAATAACTCTTAGTATTCAATCAAAAATGAATAATGAGATCATTTGAAATGAATTGGAAGAAAATGATAGGAGTAGAAACAATTTAATCCCTCTAAAAGAAGCAAAGAGGCACAAAATTGCTCAAAAGTCAGTCTCCACTATCCTTCTTTTAAGGCTTGAACTAGTAACCTTTCACAAGTATTCTTAGAACTATAAGCAGTGGTATTATATAGTAGATACAACAACTTTCAAAGCATAGCTAAAGTTATGATTGAAGACAAAATTAAACATGTACATTCCCATTATTTAATTGCAAATAGCTCTAATCATGACTCGAACAGACTAAAAGTTCCATACCACATACCCCCAAACCCAAAACAAAGCATTGTCTGCAATGAGTACAAATGAATGAAATGAAAGCAATGCAAAGTATGGCAAAGAATGGCATAGTATAAATAATAAAAGAAAACAAAAACAAAATAAAGGGTAGGAAAAAACCTAGTTGGGTTGCCTCCCAACAAGCGCTTTATTTTATGTCTAGGCAAGACATGATGTGAAGGTTAAGTGGCCGATGATGGTGCTGGATGGAGAGTCTTAATGACCTTAGGAATTAGTTTATAAGCATCATAGTATGGCTTAAGACGATGACCATTCACTTTGAAAGTGTTCCCTATTTGGACGTTTTGAATATCCACTGCATCATGAGGAACGAAGCTTACCAGGGAAGAGCTTAAGGCGTGAATTGAATAAAAGAACTTTCTGCTCAATCTCAAACGAATTCCTGTGGATTGCTTTGTCATGATATGCTTTGGTCCTTTCTTTATAAATTCAAGAGCTCTCATATGCATCATTCCTTAACTCATCAAGCTCACTGAGTTAAAACATCCTCAAATAGCCTACCTCCTTTAGATCAAAATTGAGCTTTTTATAGCCTAATAAGCTCTATGTTCTAGCTCCACTTGTTTGACTTCACGATTAGAGATTTTAGCTTGTCCACTTGTTTAAGGGTGGTGTGGTGTGGAAACTTTATGCATGACTCCATAGCATTTTAATAATCAAATGAGCGGTTGCAAAAGTGTGTATGATAGCTCTAGGGGTTCCAAAACTAGCAAATGTGTATTCTTTAAGGAAACTGAGAACCACTTTAGAGTCATCAGTCCTAGTGGAGATTGCCTCAACCCACTTCGAAACATAATCAACAACAAGCAATATGTATAAAAGCCATGAAAATTAGGAAAAAGTGCCATGAAATCAATGCCCCAAACATCAAAAATTTTAACAACTATAATTGAGTTTAAAGGCATTTGATCATGAGAACCTAAGTTACATGTACATTGGCAGCGATCACATGTGACAACAAACTTATAAGCATCTTTGAACAAGCTAGGCCAATAGAAACTACTTTGAAGAACTTTAAGAGTTGTTTTCTTGGCTCCAAAATGACCTCCACATGGTGAATCATGACACAATGTTAAAATAGAATGGAATTCAGATTCAGGTACACACCTTCTTATGATCAGATCTGGGTAATATTTCCATAAAAATGGATCATTCCAAATGTAATACTTAGCTTGTTTTACTAGCTTGTCTTTTTGGAATTGACTGAATGTGTTAGGGACCTGCTTGGTGACCAAGTAATTAATAATGTTTGCGATCCAAGGATCTGAAATGTCAAGGGCAAATAGCTGTTCATCTGGGAAATTTTCTTGTAAGGGCAAGTGATCTTGTTCTTCATTAGATGAATGCACTAAACGGCTAAGATGATCTACCACAACATTTTCTGAACCTTTCTTATCTGGAATCTCCACATCAAACTCTTAGAGTAGAAACATCCAACGAATCAACATTGTCTTGGCATCTTTTTTGGTGAGGAGATATTTCAAAGCTGCATGATCAGAATAGATAATCACTTTAGTACCAATAAGATAAGATCTAAACTGTTCTAGACCAAAAATAACAGCAAATAACTCATTTTCAGTTGTTAAGTAATTAAGTTGTGCATCATTTAAAGTTTGACTAGCATAGTAAATGACATGGGGAAGCTTGTTCACACGCTGCCTAAAACAACTCCTACTGCATAATTCGAGGCATCACACATAAGCTCAAATGGAATACTTCAATCTGGTGGTATAATGATAAGAGCAGTACTAAGGAGCCTTTTGAGCTTCTCAAAAGCTTCATGGCACTTGCTATTGAACTCAAATGGAGCATCTTTAGCCAACAAGTTGCATAAAAGCCTTGAAATCTGAGAGAAGTCCTTGATAAACCGTCGGTAAAATCCAGCATATCTAAGAAAATATCAGATTTCCTTCACTGATGTAGGAGGCGGAAACTTATTCACTATGTCCACCTTGGCTTTGTCCACTTCAATTCCACGAGCAAAGATCACACAGCCTAAAACACTGCCTTGTTGCACCTTGAAATGACAATTCTCCCAGTTAAGCACCAAATTGCATTCCCTACACCTTTGCAACACTAAAGAAAGATTGTGAAGACATACATCAAAAGAGTCACCAAATATAGAAAAATCATCCATAAAAACCTCAATGATGTCCCTAACCATGTCCGAGAATATGCTTATCATGCATCACTAAAATGTTGCAGGGGCGTTGCACAATCTAAATGGCATCCGTCTATAAGCAAATGTGCCAAATGGGCATGTGAATGTGGTTTTTTCTTGGTCCTCAGGGGCTATAGCGATTTGATTATATCCAGAATATCCGTCCAAAAAGCAATAATGGTTATGACTTGCAAGATGCTCAAGCATTTGATCAATAAAAGGTATAGGAAAATGATCCTTACGAGTTGTTGCATTGAGCTTGCGATAGTCAGTGCACACCCTCCAACCGGTCTGCACTCTTGTTGGCACCATGTCATCATGGTCATTCTTGACAACTGTGATGTCGGATGTTTTAGGGACCACATGTATCATACTTAACTATTTTGAATCAGAAATTGGGCAAATAATTCCTACATCTAAAAGCTTCAAAATCTCCTTCACCACCTCCTTCATAGGTGGATTTAAGCGTCTTTGAGCTTCTCTAGTTGGCTTGGCTCCATCCTTCAAAAGAATCTAATGCATGCACTTTGTTGGGCTAATTCCCTTTATATCAGCTATTATTCATCCAATGGCTTTCTTATTCTCTCTTAGAACTCTTACTAGCTTTTCTATCTCAACATCACTTAAATTGCCATTTATAATGACAGGAATAGTATTCTCATTACCAAGTTAAGCATATTTAAGATGTTTAGGGATTGGTTTGAGTTCTAACCTTAGAGCTTGAATCACAGAAGGAATTGGCTTATCTGTTGAGCTAGGGAGAAGCTAAAAACATGGGTACCATGAAGGCTTGTAAAATGGCATGGCTTCTAAGGCAACAAGTATCTCAATTCTTGCTTCATCATATGCATCATTCTCATGTTGAGTTAAAGTGAGTGCTCTCTCTAATGGATCATCCCAGCCTTGTGTTTCAACTGGTGCCCAATGTTAAGCTTAAATCAATAGAATTGCATTCATGAATATCACTAGGGTATCTCATAGCTTCAAGGATTTGAAAAGTTCTTGTTTCTCCTAGAACAGTCATGATAAGTTTTCCAAAATGACAATCAATGATGGCACGAGTTGTGGCTAAAAATAGTCAACCAAAAATAAGAGGAAGCTGGTTTGGTAGAGGGCTTTCTTCCATGTCCAAAATGTAGAAATTTGCTGGTAGAACTAGGTCATCGATTTAGACAATCACATCTTCCACAATTCCTCAAGGATGAGTAAAAGAACGATTTGCTAGTTGAATCATCATATGAGTTGGCTTATTACAACCAGCTTTTAGTATAGGAGTAACTGAAAACTAGTTATTATTAGAATTTGTAACTGAACAGCTCTTCTTTATTCTATCATAATTTCTAGTCAAAACTTCTAAATCACAATCTGTGACGACCATCATAAAGAAGACTTCCAGGGCTTTCAAAACCATATATGGCCCATTTTCTAATTCGTTCTGAGCACTTCGGGACAAAGCTCGCAAGTTGGCTGTTCTGCAAGGGCCTTTTCTGGCGGATCTTGGAAAAGTTGTGAGCTATAGTTTGGTCTTGGGCAAGTTGGGCTTCAAGTTATCCATTCTAGACTCTTAAAATCTTCAAAATAAGATGATTTCTTCAAGCCCTTACTTTTATCCTGAAATACAATACAAATGACAAAATACCTTGTGATGCATAGAGATTTTAAGTCAAAAACCTAAGTAAAAGAGGGCGTAAAAGTATAACTTTATGCACTCAACAAGAGGGTAAACTAATTCCCTGACACCCATTTGGGTCTACTTTCTAGTGTGAGAGGATAAACTAATTGCTCTCTAATATGAGAGGGTGAACTAATTCCCTGACACTATCCAGTGTGAAAGGATAAACTAATTGCTCTCTAATGCGAGAGGGTGAACTAATTCCCTGACGCCCCTCCGGGTCTGCTCTCCAATGCGAATGGATAAATTAATTGCTCACTAGTATGAAAAGGCCACATAACTCAAAAGATCGAATACTAGAAGATTAACTAGGCAGTAAATGGTCAGGGGGCAGCAACCATTTCGTACTCAACAGTTCGCTCATCCGATACTTCATATTCAGCAACTCTGATCTTGGCAGCTCTATTCTTAATTGCTCTATCTACAGCAATTGAGAAATTAAACTCAAGCAGTTTTCTTGACAAGCAGCCCAGATGTGGCACCCCAAACCGTGGCCCATGCTACGCCACTTCCTCGGCCCATGTCGAGCCAGCCCTTGGCTTCAATCTAGCCTAGCAGCACAAGTTGTGGCCCCTACCATACCATCTATTCTCCCCATGCCAAGCCGACTCCTGGCCCCTGCCAACCGACGTGCTGCACCATCTCGACGGCTATCCCAAGGCAACACTACTCGAGAAGAAGACAAAGAAAATTAGTTTTTTTGACATTGGTGAGGCGCAGAGAAGACAAAGAAATCAACGACAGATGATTCTTTACACGAACAAGCAAAGAAGAACGCTAGGGGAGGGGGAACAAATGCCCCCTAGCTTTCTATTTTTCTTTTAGTGATAAATAATTGTCCTCCAAAGTTGATTTAATCCCCCTACTTAAGATAGGCTTAAATAGACTTTAGAGGCGATTTATTTCCCTTTCCTAGAAGAATCTAATTCTAAGTCCAAGTGGAAATCTGCATCAAAGTTGGAGATCTCTACACCTGCTGCCTTTTCCTACGAGCAGCCCAGCAAGTGTGGGGGCATTTGAGGAGCCAAAAATAATCAAGAAGATTATGGAGGCGACACGTGGACTTTTGGTTGAAAATGACAAAATTACCCTTGAGGAACACCGGGATTCCCACGTGCAAGCAGCAGATCAAGGTCAAAGATAACCTATATGGTATTTATTCAAAACATTTTTAATCAATTCTCATCAAATCCTCCCTACAAGGTAACCCCCACATTATTCTTTTTAAATTAGGATTGATTAGCTAATTAATTGATTAATTACCCAATTGATTACAATTACATCCAAATCACCACTATAAGTGGTCAGTCCCTATTTCTCCAAATAGGGCCAGCCACACCCCTATATCTACCTCCTAATTTCTCCAAAAACCTACTTCTAAAATTCTCCAAATTTCTCTAAACATTTTCTCTCTCAAATTATAACTTTGGCATCGGAGGTTCTTCAGCCAAAGCCACCTCATTCATCATGGGCGGTGAGGCTTTTGGCCTTGACTTTAGGTGTTAATTGTTTTGCAGGTGCATTTTCATCCAAGAAGAAGAAGGCGGAAATTTACATCCACAAACCCACTGGGTAACAGATTTTCCATCGGTTAACAGTTATGTCCATCTTCCTCAAAAACAAGAATTATACTCATATAATTGACGTACAATAATTTCGTAGATACTCATTTTGTCATTAATGGCCACATCCAATAATAAAAAACACAAGAATGAATGAATTTTGTAGAGTATAAATGAAACACTGATGATGTTGGCAGTTGATCTCCATAAGCATGATGTTTGGTGCATAATGAATATAGTATAAGGTCTGCCGATAATGAATATAGCATAGGTTCGATGAATACTATTATATATATATATATATATATAATATTATATATCATTTTTTTTTTCAGTTCGGATTTGGTGACAGATATGGATCTGAGATCCCTATAACCGTACCCAAAACCATAACCGAATAAAGTTCACGGTTTTTCTCCATATTCATAATATACCTGAATTTTCATACTCAAATCCGCTCTATTTGGATGGTTATTTACGGTTATCGAGTTGAACGATTTGAATTGCCATCCCTAACTGTTATTAGGGGTGAAAACCATACATTTACTATTGTACTTTATTTTCTCAATTCCTTAATGTGGGACTTATATTCAACATGATATTTTTCTACTTTCTACACAACTGCACATATCTTAATAATGATTTTGGATTTGTCTAATTTTTTTCAAAGATGATCTGCGATTGATAAATGAAACTATTGATGGTTTGAATCATTGAAAACATTTACGAAATGGGCATTGTGCATCACAATGGATATCTTAATAGGAGACTCTATATTATGTATGTATGTATGCAACACGTATGTAGTAGTCAAGGCCATCAAGCATAAAATTTAAAGGGAATTATTATTGGCACTCTAAAAATCTCATTTTGCACTCCAAACTTTCTATAATTAGAAAGAAAAATACATTTGTGAGTAAGGGTGGACAAACGGGTATGTGAATCGCTGGTAGGGGCAGGTAATTCAGGTTCAGGGCGGGTATGGGGCGAGTCCAAAATTTCTAGACACAAAATGGGACGAGGCGGCTCGGGTATACAAAACTAGCGGGGTGGGGCGGATCCTAAAATAGGAAGGAACGGGCCCTCGGCCCAGCCCATTTCTAGCATGGAAAAATAGGCCTCGATTTCCTCTTACTTGGGTTTGAGCTCAAGGGCTCCTCTCATTTCACTTAAAACCTAACTCGCTCCCAAAACCTTTCTCTACACAAGCCCCCAAAACCTAACTCGCTCCCACAGTCCCATCCCAACTTCGACCATTGTCCCATCCCAGCTCCATCGCGGTTAAGCATGTTTATTATAACCCGGATGGCACGGCACTTGGCCACGTGGATCAACACGATGACGCTTTGCTTGGTGCCTTTGATGGTGATCTCGTAGGCCCACCGAAGCTCCTAATCGTATGTGCTTGATTTCGCCATTACCGGTGGTGGTGGTGGTGCACTTGGTGGATCTCAATCGGACTCTGCTATAGTTTAATGGTAAAATATATAGATCTGGATTTTTTAGTTCAGGGATTTAGGAATTTTGAATCAGGATTTTTGAAATTTCTGGGTTACTAAATTTAAGGATATAATTTCTAAATTTTCTGGATTTAATTGGTTTTGGTTTTGATTTTAGCTTTGGAAAATCATGTTGTTTGCAAAAAAAATAATTAGTATTTTCTGCATCTTGGCATGGATTTCTATTCATTTTCAGAACTAAATGACACATCTATTTTGATGTATTACTGCCATTTGCAAGGATTCTTTTGCGATATATGATTAACTTTGAGGTTGCGAGATGGTTTCCGTTGCTAAAGTAAATAGTTGTTACTGTGAATTAGCATTTAAATAGCAAATTGATTGTGTGAGTTTTGTTGGAGATGTGAAGAGGATGAAGATGATGTGAAGAGGAGAATGACAAAAAAAAAAGTAATTGGACCTAGCCCGTTTCAAATGGGCAGGGTTAGGTCTGGTTTCTAAACTCAAAATCTCTCTACCTGGTCCGTCCGTTACTTTTTAAAACTGGTAGGGTCCAGTTCCTCTAAATTTGGGTTCAGCCTGGTCCGCGCCCAGCCCTACTTATGAGAAGTGTAAAATGAGATTTGTAGAATGCTAATAATAATTCCCAATTTAAAAACCTAATCTTGTATGTGGAATTCTGATTTGGATCTTTTCGTTTCTTGTGACAATAATTCCCAATTTAAAAACCTAATCTTGTATGTGGAATTCTGATTTGGATCTTTTCGTTTCTTGTGACAAATAAATGACCTATCAATTAATTAATAGATCATGTCACTTTCTTCATTTCAACTTCATAATTTGATATCATTAAAGAAGCAAATTATCGAAAAGAACATTACTTACGCCCATTGACTAACTAGCGATGTCAATTCCTTTTTTCTTTTTTCAAGGGGAATTTTTGACATTTAGAAAACGTTACATTAAATAATATTCAAATCATTCAATCTTGGATGGTCCGTTGCATAATATCTATATTTCTATTGGGAAATGGTAGACGATATATAACACCTACAAAACAATTAAGAAATGAATTATCGTGGTCTTCCCGAAAATAATCATGCAATGGGGGAATGTGGACCTACATTTTGCACCTCTAACATTTCCAAAAGAAATGTCATTTGGACTGTGAAACATATATATTTGGTGATTGTATTGAAATCTTGACTTGATCAAAAAATCCTGAAAAATTATATATGGTGGGCCTAATATTTTTGGTAGAGAGGGCAAGTATTAGAAAAATATTTGGCGTGCCTTCTGAGTTTGGGAGGTGGAGCTCTCCCTCAAAGCCAGCCATGTTCATCTAAATTACTTATTAATAAAATTTTCTTTGTTAATTAGAAAAGGATAAAAAGACAATTTAATCTTTTATCACAAATTAAATTATGAGTAGTAATGTAATTTTCCGTAAAGCAATTTACTGTTTTTTTAATTCTTTACTTACATGTGATCAAAGCATAACCCTTCACTTTCTAGTTTCTATCCTAACTTCCTTCCATTTCCTAAACCCTTTTTTTTTTATTCACACATATAGTATGTGTGCTACATTCTAGTAACCAAAAAGAAAACAACTATGGCCCGACAACGGCAACTCGATGGTGTGGCCGAACAAACTTCTTTATTCTAATCACTATATCTTAATCCCTAAAATGGCATCGAACAATGTTCGCTAAACTATAATAAGGAGGATATTTGGAAATTATCATTAAGAAGGGATAATAATTGAGCATGACTCTTTTCTATGGACTTTGAGGGGTTAAGAATATGGGACTTTTGCCTTTTGTTGTATAAGTAACTATATAACTTATTTTGAAGGAACTATTATTGGCATATGGCACTCCAAAAATTTTATTTTACACTTCTCTCACAAGTATATGTTTCTTTTTAAATATAGACAGTTTGGAGTGAAAAATTAGAATATTAGAGTGCTAATAACAATTTCTTATTTTATTCAATATAATATTGTAGACACTAACACTACAATTTAATAATATTTTATTTACTAATAAATGAGAGATATCATATTCAGATTGCTTAAATGATGAATATGATATCTTATTATTATGATTGTCCTATTATGTATCTTAACCCAAATGATGACAATGAACATCTTCTTAATTTAGTAATGTTGTGTAACTTAGTCCAAATGACGCGTCGCCTTTGTCTTTCTACTTTAGCCTGAATTAGGCAGGTTCGAGTTTTCTCTCTTGGTCATCTCCATGGTGTTTTGAATAAACAACTTAGTCTCTTTTGGGATATCAAACGATAGGGGTGGGCACTTGGAACTGAAAACCGAAACCGAAACACGAATCAAATCAAACCGAACCGAACGGTTCGGTTTTGCGGTTTTGAAACGGTTGCTATTTTGAAACCAAACCGCGGTTAGGAAAACGACTTGGTTTCGGTTTTGGGTTTTCAAAACCGAACCGAAACCGAAGTGGCACCATATATTAAATGTCATGTTTTAATTGGTTCTTTATTAGAGTACATACAAGACTCAACTACACAGTGTATGCCATAGTCCGGCAGCAATGTTTTTCACTTTAGTTTCGGACAATGATTTCACGTAACTTGGTTTTAGCTGATCTATTGTATTCCCTTGCCCACACTGGATCAAAATGGGAAAGAAGAGAAATGCAGCAGATAAATAACAAGAACGAGAAAAGGAAAATGGGGTTCTAATTGAAAATTTAATCAGTAGTACTCCTAATTATCAAAGTATACAAGAAGAGCAATCAATTCTCTCAGTTCCGCTCAAACAGCATAAGACATTGACTAGCATAGCAAGCTCACCTGTAAAAGTAAGCCGCCCTTTAGCATAAGATATTGACTAGCATAAGACCTTGTGCTCGTCCTAAACAACCAGCACAAACCTGTAAAAGCAAGCCCCCCTTTAGCTACCAGTTTTGGAATATGGTTGCTACCGTGACTGGAGAAAAAACGCACTCAACATTTTCCCTTCCTTCTCGAACCAAAACCAGAAGACTCAGAAATCCAAGGAGAAAAAAACATCTCAAAAACCGAACCGAAACCGTTTGAAACTGCACCGAACTGAACCAAACGGTTTGATTTCATTTCGGTTTTGGCTTCAAAACCGCACCGAACCGCACCGCAAAATGTTTCGATTTCGGTTGCGGTTTCACTCGAAACCGCACCGCGCCCACCCCTATCAGACGAATCACTAAAATCTCATTCAATGATTCTCATTCTTTGGCATCCTCCTTTGTTCATGAGGGTCAAAATGAATATGGATGACCTTGCTAAGGATAACTCAGGTCATGTGGCTTATGATGTGTTTTTTTTTTTTTCTTTTTTGAGATTTTGCAGGTTAATTTCTTTGTGGCTTCTCCAAGTTTGGGGTATCCCACTTCTTTCTATGTTGAGTTTCATACTATCATCTTGATATGGAGTTGACTCATACACAGAGATAAATTAAAAATTGTGGCTTGAAAGTAATTCTTATTGTGATCTCTTGCTTTGCTCCTGGTCCTTTTGTTTTTACTAATTACCCCCTAAATTTTTATACTTTGCAAAATCCCCCGTCTTTAGATTTTCAAAATTTCCATCCAACATTCTGTCTATCTTTGCAAGCATTGTCCAAGTGAGAAACTTCCGAGAAAAGTCATTTTGTCCCTCACCCGTTCCCACAACAATTTCCACCTTTCTTCCTTTCCATCTAATGCTTAGTTGGGCACAAAATGACTTGCTCACTCTCTGAAGTTTCTCACGTGAACATATGTGACCAAAATAGATGGAATGTTCGATTGGAAAATTCAAAAATTTAATTGTAAGGAGAGATTGGGCTGATTATAAAAATTTAGGTGGTAATTGACTTAAATAAATGTTTAGAAGGAAAATTAGCAATGTCTTACTAGTGGAGGGGACAAATTGAAAAAATATAATAATGAGTTAGACGATAACTACCTTTTTATAAATATTGAAAATATATAAATCAAAATTGAAAATGTTTTAATTAGCTAAAAAGAGTATGTGAACGATTTTCTTTTATGGACAAAATTTGTAGCCAATTTTCTAAAGAATTTGATGGTGGCTAAGCTGACCACGTACTGTGAAGAATGGGCAATACTTAGGTTCAGTATATCTTCTATTATGAACAATATGAAAAATCGCTTCTTGGTAAAACTTTCAATTGACAGAATAAGACGTGTTATAATATTGGGGTCCTAAGTTCAAACCAGTCAAATTCCGTGAATTATATGCAAGCAATGACTCTGAAGTTGAGACATGAGAATTTGCCCGGCGTTTAAGTTGTGGACTTCTAGAGGAAGAGGAGAGTACGAATTAATATGCAGCAAGGTGTGTATGGAAGTCATGGAACGGAAACAAATTCAAGCAGATGCTTCCGAACAAAAACGAAAGCCAAAAGATTGAAAAATCGTAGAGTGAAGGTCGCATTCTTTAATACGAGTTTTTTCTTTCCTTAATATGAGTTATTTTCTTTTTTGGCTAATGAAAGTATAGGTGGGACTGACGACTATGGTGGCTGCATATTTGGGTTTCTGGAAAGGCTATATAAGATACGTTATCGTTATTTGCAAGTGGCAGAATGAGTATACCTCTTTAACGGAGAATGCAATTATAATTCTTCCAAGAACAATAAAAAAAATTCGAATTTTTAGGATGTGTTTTGAACTTATTCTGATAAAAGAATTTCAAGTTATTTGCTAAAATTATGTATTTCATAATCAACTTTTGTATTTTATAGTAAATTTTGTATGTACTTTATTCAGGGAGCTCTATTTACAGTGACAAAAAAAAAATCACAAAATACATAATTTCATTCCCAACAGCGATCCCTCTTCTTTTTTTCTTTTTCGTTTCACATAGGATTCAACTAGTTTTGAATCATTTTAAGGAGAGACAAAAGCTTAATTTCCAACAAACCTAGCCCAAAAACAAGCGAACTAAATTTTTAAAATCTCAATCATGCCGCCAATAAACTTGTTACTTAACCAAACCAAAATTACAATATCTATAAAAACTTCAAACTGGTTTCAGATCCATAAAAATTAATTTCTATAAGATCAGTATCATAATTCACGCACTTTTGCAAGATCAGTTTTAAATTTTTTTGCACTTCTGCAAGATCAATTTCAAAATTCATGCACTTTTGCAAGAGGGAGAAAGATAGAGGTCAAAAGAAGAAGGATAGAAGTACCAAGAAAGAAAGAGAGAGAGAAAGAAATAAGGAGATAGAAAGACATCTTCAAATATAGACAGGTAAAATTATAAATGTAAAGACATTTAAAAAAACAACCATTACATCATTTTTATATATAAGGGTGGTTCGGATCAGGATCTCAATCCGAAAATGGTAAACCTAATTCCGAACTAATCATTTTCAAGATAGGATTTCGAAAACCAAAACTGAATCAAAATTTCGATATTCTTGAATTTCAGGATTCCTGAAAAAAAAATTGAGATTTTAGTACAGTTCGGGGGTATAATTTTCAATATATAAAACGACAACATCATGCTTAGAAATTCAACATCTAATTGCAGAAATCCAACATGCATGCTCAAAAATCCAAACAATTCGATTGCAGAAATCCAACATGCATGCTCAAAAATCCAAACAATTCGATTGCAGAAATCAAACACACATTCTCAGATATTCAAATTGCTCAAATTGAGAAATCCAAATCCAATTGCATAAATCCAAAACCCAAATAATAAAAAAAAATTGATCTGACCTGAAAGTTATGAAATGGAAATTGAAAATATTATTTCCGACCCGATGTGTCCAAAAATCCCCCTTCTGAAAAATCGATAATTGGCTATAACTTCAAAAGGTAAGTAATTTGATATCGGGAACTACATTTGAAGGACTTGTCGAAACAAAAAACTAATTTAAATGTCAACTATATGATTTTGATGTAGCAGTTGTGGTTGTGAATCTTTTTATGATTCACAAGCATGAATTAGCAAGTGCCCTTCACATAGTTTGCTGGCATTTCTCTAATATAGGTGGGGTCTTACAAAGACAATTGCTCAACTCTTTTCAGTTTCTGCTTGTCAAACGTTTCAAATCCACACATGTACTCTTTTTTTACAAACACCTCTCATACTAATTAAGTAAAAAGTCTAAACATGTGACTTACACAGTTTTGTTTAAAAAGTATTTTTAGTAGAGTGATAGTGTCAGTGAATAAGATAGTTATAATTGTTAGGGGAGAGAGGAATCGATAGAACCAAACCCACACTAGTTCATAGACATGTAAATGTTTTCCGCCACTGCAATAAAACGTCATCTACTTGTTAGAAAGAGAGGAATCAGTAAGCAAAAATGCACCCACCGAAAAAATAAGGTTCCCAAATGAGACCTAAGAGCCAACGAAAAAAATATCGGACCAGAAACCCCCTTCAAACAAACCTTCATTATATATATAATAAACCGTGTCAAACCAAGTTTAATGGATACGACCTTCACAAGATGCAGCTTTGCTTGGACTTGAAAGTCATAGCAGCCCATAAGATTTGAACATTTCATCCCCTTCTTCTTCTCTATTTGATTGGAGTATTTAAATTAACAAATTTATGTGCTTTCTTTCATCTCTTTCATTAATTCCTCCATTGATGCTGATCCATTTTTCCCCCAAGAAAACATAGAAATTATGGCTTCTGGAGGATCAGCATCCAGCCGTTCACTTCAAGACACACCCACCTGGGCTTTGGCAGCAGTTTGCTTTGTGTTCATATTTCTCTCTCTATTTATAGAGCACTTGATCCATCTCCTTAGCAAAGTATGTACATATTCCCCTTTGTAAGATATTACCATCAAATTTGTTGAAAAGAGTCGTATGGTTTTTTAAAGTGGTTTCACTGATTTCAAATTTCTTTAATTTGATCATGTAATTTGGTGCAGTGGCTCAAAACTCACAGAAAGACAGCCTTGTTCGAGGCCGTAGAGAAGCTCAAATCAGGTAAGTTATTTCAGATTGTTGGTATATTCATTGAAAAATGATCGAACTCGCCTATCCTAATTATTCTGGCTATTCGTTCAACGTCAGCAGTTTAATGTGTTCTAGTTGATAATTTGATAGGATTTGCTGAATCGAATTTTTAATTTTTTGGTGCAGTGCTTATACTCCTGGGATTTATGTCACTAATTTTGACAGTATCACAAAGATCCATATCCAAAATATGCATACCCACAAAAGTTGCATTTACCATGCTTCCCTGCAGAAAAAAACCACCAACAAAAACCACCAAAGCACTTGGTTCTGAGCAAATATCAGTAGAAAGAATGCTTGCAGCAGCTGATACCAGTGAGGATCACTGTGAATCCCAGGTGTGTTATTAAGTATTTTGTTTTTATTTATATTTATATTTTTAGGACGAAAATTAAGTGTAGTTGTATTTTCTCTTTTAATTTAGTTTTATTTAATTAAAAAAAATTGGGTTTGCAGGGAAAGACCTCGTTTATATCTCAAGGGGGCCTCAATCAGCTCAACAATTTCATCTTTGTATTGGCAGTTATGCAAATCGTGTACAGTGTTCTCACCATGGCTTTAGGAAGGGCCAAGGTATGCATTCACACACTTTAAAAATAAAATAAAAATGTTTGCTATAATGCCTTTGACTTTTGTAAGTATATGGGAAAAAGTTGAATGGCTCTTACCCCACAAAATAGATATAAAAGTTTTGGGATTGGATTCATCGGATCCATTTTGTAGGGATCCTAGAAATATTTACATCTAAAGCATTCATTGTGTATCATGTAGTCAGAAATTATTTAATTTTTTTGTTTAAAATTAAATACAAATAGTATCTAATAAAAATTGACCGCACGATATATGATAAACTGTTAGGATGTGGAGATCCTTACGATCCACACAGATTCGAAGAGGATTTTTTCAAAAAGTTTTAACTTAGGTGCATGGTACTGCTTTTTTTTTTTTTTTTTTTTTTTTTTTTTGGTTAAAGGCAGAACTTCATAGAAAAGAGAGGCACAAGGCCAAACAACAAGTAGAGAAACTAACTCTGCAGCTACAGAGAAACAAAGACAAAGATAAATAGGATTGAGATCCTCCTAATATCGATCAAGATCCTCCTTACAACCCAGATTTTGATTTATCACCACATATACCCACTCAGCCAAAGTAGTGATTGAGCTTCGATTAATCTGAAAGCTCAGCGGACCCCCAATCCAAACTCTGGAAACCTATGGGCACAGAAGAAGAATTCATTCCATGGTCTCCTCACAACCGTTACAAACTGGGCAAAGGGGGGAAGTGGCACACCTGCGTCAAAACAAATTTGACTTAGTAGCACAAGCATCCCAAAGAGCCCTCCAGAGGAAAATTTTCATCTTTGGGTGAGCCTTACAACTCCAAATCCAAGCCCAAACCTAGGGATCAACACTTCAAGAAGAGGAAAGGCGATCAAGGTTTATCCTGGGATGCCAATAGTGATTTCTCCAATACCCAGACTTAACTGAGAAAAAGCCTTTTTGCTCATATGGCCAAACAAGCTTGTCAGGACTCATAAGTAGCCCCACATAAATTTGAGAAATGGTGTCGTTCCGTTTCCAAAAGAAGGTCCAAATTCCAATTTCTTGAAATTGGATCAATGAACTCCCTAACCTTGCTCTCCCTGTTTATAACCGAATGTTTAAGAGGGGTAGAGTGCCCTCCTGAGATGCCTGAAACCTAATTATCCTCCCATGATCTGCCATCTAGTATTTCTTAGAATGAGATCCCTCCCTTCTAGTAAGCTCACCCATGCCCAGGAGGCCCTTCCACCCTTCTTAGCCTCCAAGAAAAACACATTTGGGAAATAACGTGCTTTCAAAACGCACACCCACAGGGAATCCGGGTCATGAATCAAACGCCAACATTGCTTTGCAAGAAGAGCAATATTGAAAACATTTAGGTTGCAAAAACCCAAACCACCATCCTTCTTTGATCGACTCAAATCATTCCAGTTTACCCAATGTATCCCACGATCCCTGTCTGCTCCCGCCCACCAAAACCTCGCCACTGCCGCATCAATATCCTTGCATAAACTCACTGGCAATCGAAAGACGCACATTGGGTACATAGGAATAGCCTGGACCACAGCTTTTATGAGAACTTCATTCCCCACTTGAGAAAGAAATTGCCGCTTCCAACTCGCAATCTTCTTCAAAATCTGGTCCTTAATAAACTATAAGGTCTCCTTCTTCGATCTCCCCCAAATTGTTGGTAAACCCAAATATTTCCCTGGGTCTTCCACCTTCGGCATTTCTAAGATATTACAAAGCTCCGAAGATAAATGGGCAGGAGTATTCGCCCCAAAATAAACCACCGATTTCTGAATGCTAACCTGGTGCCCGGATGCTCTACAATAAGCATGAAGAAGGGAAGATAAATTCCTGCAATTCTGATTGGTAGCTTTAAATTGTCTTTATCTACACATGCAAAGAGTTGTCTTTCTTCTTTCTTTTTTCTTTTTTCTTTTTTCTTTTTTCTTTATCAAACTATAGATTTTGTTATATTATCTATCGAAGGAGTTTGAATCTACGTTGTTATGCAAAAGCTCAATACTTCACCACTGTAGTAAAGAGTCACTTGCAAGAATTGTCTTTTTCTTTTTCTTTTTTAAATAGAATTTTTATCCAATAAAGGTGTCCTGCTAGACCAACAATGTCTACAGAACAATGTCTACAGTAAAAACTGTATAACATGCACGACCGTTGATTGTTCAATAATTGTCTACGAACAACATTTTGGGTTGTTAAAAATAGTAAATCTTATTTAAATTTTTACACATTGACTTTTTTAAGATTTTGAGAATGCATCCCAACCTGAAACTCAAAGGAATTAGATAACGAAGTCCTTGTTTTTTTTTTTTTTGTTTTTTTTTTTTTGGAGGAACGAAGTCCTTGTTTTACATGGAAATTTTTGCACTTTTGGGTGTGAAGTAAATTGCATGGACCGTAGGAGGCAGTTGGGGAAGCTTTGAGAATTGAAAAGCAGAAAAAATGCATTAAGATTCGGATCACACACATTCCCCTCCAATTTTAAATTAATCATGCGTCATTTCATGGTCAAAGGAAAAGTATATATATAGTTTTTCAATATTATTCTAATTCTATTGGTGTTATATATATATATATATATCTATATATATATGATTCGGATCACACACATTCCCCTCCAATTTTAAATTAATCATGCGTCATTTCATAGTGAAAGGAAAAGTATATAGTTTTTCAATATTATTCTAATCCTATTGGTGTTATATATATTTATATATATATTATGTTGCTACATGTTAATTAATTATAAAAATATTGTGGTAGCAAGTAACACAAGCTGGCGGGCACTTCAATTTGTTGTGTTCTAAATCGTTCGTCGAAAAATCATTAAAACAATAATATTCTAGACTTGCAACGCGAGTAGCAGGTCAAAATGTTTAGCTGTCAGTAGTTTTTGAGCCAGATCTTAACCAATGGATCTTGTAGTTTTCTTGTTTTTCATATTTCGGCATTAGAATGTTCTGATCCCTCATTGAATTTCTTAGTTCAACATTGAGTCAGCCCCGCTTTCCTCTCCCGCGGCAAGAGCTCGTTTGCCAAGTTCGAACTCCCATCCTGCCACTTCAGCACCTTGTGATCGTTCAGAAGATCATTACGAGCCCTTTCCTAGAATATTTTTGTAGATTTCGAAAATTTCATGGTGGATCAGGAAGAGAATGAATCCGGGAATCCAGGGCATACTAATCCGGAAGCTTCTGCCCTCCTCTGGGAGGCTTTTGTTAGAATTTGAATTTAAATGGGAGATTTATGTGCAATGACCTCACAACTTCTCCAAGAAGAAGTTACAGTACAGAGAATGAAGAATGATGAAAGAGAGAGACACTGCAAGCAGAGACTGTGACTGCAAATTTTCATTCACACGCACAGCATGAGCTTGCTAGCAAGAGTGAGAAGAATCCCACACGCTTCTAACGGTGACATAGTTTTGGCAGTATTCAAGTTTACATCAAAGCAATTTCAGTCTTCCATCTTACATCCTATAAGATGAAGACGCATGACACCTCACTTACTTAAGACCTATAAGACTTAAATAAGTAAAATTACATTTAAACCTGAGCTATTTACTCCAGCAATGTGAGTTAGGATTAATACAAACACTCAGCACATCAGTTCACGATTTATGCTTCAACAACTTTTACTTAAATGACAGAGCACTTTTTTATAACTATTATTAATTTAGTTTTTTTTTTTTTTTTTAACTTATTGGCTACTTGGATAACTGGTTTTGTGTTCAAATAAACTAACAGATGAGGCGTTGGGAAGCATGGGAAAAAGAAACTCAGACAGTGGAATACCAAGTGGCAAATGGTAAGATAAACAATGACATAAATTCTTCATTTGATTTTTTAGGTGTAGTCTCAATTTGTTTTTGTGTAAACTAATCTAGCTTAATTTGTTTAATTTATTCCATGATCCAATTTCAATAAAATGCAGCAGCTAATCCAACCCTTTTTTTTCGATACTCAACTTTTGGGTGTAGATCCTAATCGGTTTAGGTTTACAAGGCAGACAACATTTGCTCTTAGACATATGAGTTCTTGCACAGGAAGTGGAACATCTGTTGGACTGTGGATTGTGAGTTTTTCACTTTAGGGTTTAGGAAAAGAGAGGAGGCACTTCTTAACTATTTATTAAACTTTGATTATTTTATTCTGGTTTTTCTGCAGAGGTGCTTCTTCCGGCAATTTTTCCATTCAGTGGAGAAAGTTGATTACCTCACTCTGCGTCATGGTTTCGTTTCGGTGAGTATAATTAAATGGATATACAAATAAGACACAAAACCATATCATTCAGTTCACTGTTATTTAGTTATCGTTTCCAGTAGTTTATATCTAAACTATGTTTTTCACAAATTTTGCAGACTCATTTTCCAACAAACAACAATGCATTCGATTTCCAAAATTATATACAACGATCACTGGAGGATGATTTTAGAGCTGTAGTCGGAATCAGGTTGCCAACTGTTAATTTTTTTAATTTTTAATTTTTCATCAATTTTTTGCTATTATTATATCTACAATTAAAATACTGATAACATACGATCACATCTTTCACATAAATATATATATATATATATATATATATATATATATATATATATATATATATCACCTATGTAACCGGTATGTTCACATTCCATTTATGTGAGATATTCAATCAACGGCTCCTTTTATAACAACCTAATTGTGTGTTTGTGAAATGCATCGCTTGGCAGCCCTTTCATGTGGTTTATAGTCGTCATCTTCATCCTCCTCGACGTGCATGGTAATTAAGCAGCAACCAGTTTAATATACTTGTTCAACATAGAATTTTCAATTCTGGTTGGTATTAATTAATTTTATATATGAACTTAAACAGGTTGGCAGGTGTATTTCTGGGTATCATTTGTGCCACTAATTGTATGTACTAAATCTTAAACTAGCTCTTTCTAATCGTGGGTTTATTTTACTAATTCTTGTATGAATTAAGGGCTAATTAAGGATTATGTGCTCGTAGATAGTGCTAGTTCTTGGAACCAAACTTGAAGTAGTAGTGGCAAACATGGCTCATCAACTTCATGACCAGCATAATGTGATTCAAGGAGCTCCTATAGTGCAACCAAAGGACAGTCACTTCTGGTTCAATCAACCGCGGTTCGTCTTGACTCTTGTACATCTCACATTGTTTATGGTAAATATTGATATTCTTTCTTAACTCCGTATGAGGACGTACTAATGCCTAATTAATCACTTCAATTATTACTATGATCAAATCAACTGACATGATTCAACTTTTCAGAATGCTTTTGAACTTGCCTTCTTCATATGGGTCACGGTACGTCATATTAATCCTCACTTGTTCGTTTTATTTAATTAGAAATGTGAACAATTGACAAACAACTTCTTATGTTATACCATATTCTTATGTTATATATATTATTCTTGACAATGTGACAATATAACATGCAGTACTCTTATTTAGTCGATTGAACTAGTACTCAAGATAAAAGTCCCTGAGTTTCAATGAAAATTAAGATAAAACTAACTTATCTCTCCTTTCTTACTTATTTTCAGATGCAATATGGGATACACTCCTGCTACCATGAACACATACAGATTATAATTGTACGAGTGGTTTTAGCGTGAGTACCAACGCTATCTTCCTCTACTTTTATTCTCTTCATCTACGTATTCATCACACTCAATTTTGCACATATGTTTGTCATTGTACATATCAGGATGCTACTTAGTATTGTTCCACTAAAAGTAAATTGTTGACAAATTTCTGTAGGGTGACGGTTCAAGTGATGTGCAGTTACATTACTCTTCCTCTCTATGCTCTAGTGACCCAGGTAATGCATGCCTTTACGTGCATATGCGCATATATTTGTTTTCTCTTGTCAGATATATGTTTTGTTTCAAACTTTCAATCTGAATCACAGATTCGAATGCAAATCTTATTCATCAGCGGTTAAAGTTAACAGTTTAATAGCAGAACATATCGTTTGATATCAGTAGAAAATATAACCCTTGTTAATGTACACCTAAACTCGGGTTATGCATGCAGATGGGATCAAATTTCAAGAGTGCAGCAGTGCTTGAAGAGCAAACGACAAATGTTATAAAGCAGTGGCACGCTGATGTGAAGAGAAAGAGGAAAAAAAAATCACACTATTCACAATCTGGTCATGACGAAGATTCATCTACGGTGGGAAGCAACTGGGAAATCATGCATTCCCCAGCTTATTCTTCTCGTCGTCCCCAACTTTCTTTCGTCGAAATGAACCAGAGTCACCCTAGAGAAACTGAGAATTTTTATGGTAACGAAGAAATTGTTGAAGATCATCAAGAAAGGGTTGGACAAAATGATATTGAACTAGCTAGTAATGTTTCATCTATTGAGGTACATATAGGAATGCCGGAGGTCACCAGAAGACAAACTTAAACCTAAACTGTTTTTTTGGCAAAAACAAAGCAAGTATGATAAATAGGTTAGCCCATTAGAGGATTGGAGTTTCTCTAATCAATTAGCATGCCTGTATAGTTGGTAGTTTACATTTCTCTATTTTTCTCCCTCAAGGTTAATAAGCCTTTACCACTTAGTGGGAAAATGCTTTGTTGTTGTTGTTGTAAGATTAATAAGCCTTTAAATTGTAACTTCCAGTCTTATGATGAGCTCCAGATTATAATTTTGAATGCTTTGGTACCCCTATGTATCCATTAATTAACGTAAAATACTTGGCTCTTTATATGAGTAATAAGAATTTATCATTGCAGATGAAATCACAGCTTGATACGTGGGTAAAACTTTTTTCTTTTGCAGATTTTACTAAATTATTTTACATGTGTCAGACTGTAATTTGTATGCAAGAATGAATGACTTCTTATATTAACCATTCAAGAACAGTCCTTATCCTTAATTAACGGCTTAGAAGGTAAAATTTTAAGTTTTGCTGGGAACAACGGAATTGGCTTGCAACTCTAGAACCCTTCCGTCAATTTCCCATGCTACCAGCCCTAGCTATGGCCAGGGTCGGTGGCTGTCCCTTCCTTTTTCTCTTTTCTTTTTCCTTCCTTACTTTATGTTGCTGTTTTCCCCTGGCTATCCTTCCCAACCAGCCTGGTCTTTCAACACCAATAGTTGTTAATCATACTCCACTAAGCCCTCAAATCCGTTCGTTTCTTTCCTCTAATCCTTGTTATCCATCTATCTTCACGTCCTCCATCCATCCTCGCAATTCCAATATATCCTTTCATTCACTTCGTTCTCACCTCTAGGTCTTTCTTTCTGTTTACTTCTGGTTTTGGGCCTCAACTCTTATTGGGCTCTTTGTGTTTTGCTTGGAAGGTCCACTTTTTCTTTGTTCTTACTTTGTTTTGAGCCTTTGTGTAAATTTTGCTGTTGGATAAAGATTACCCTAGTCCAAACAAAGCAATGGCATTACAGGGAGAAATGAGAATTGTTATTAACACTTTAAAATTTTTATTTGGCACTCTAAATTTTGTATATTTAGAAAGAAAAATACACTTGTGAGGAGTGTAGAATGAGATTTTTGGAGTGCTAATAACAATTCTCATAGAAATTTGGCATTTTAAACTAATTCATTGCCAAGCCGGGGGACCCCAAGAATCATACGGTTTGGTTTAAGGTTTTGAGCCTATAAGACTGAGACGGAACAAAATTTAAATGGCCCAACTAATTGTTACATGTGAACACATCTGCTAATGTTTTGACAAAAAATTAAATTAAATTAAAAAAAAAACACATCTACGAATGGTATACTTAGGACTTAGATGAACCGGGCTAAGTTGTTCTCCTAGGTCAGTGCCAACACATAGAGCAGCCTTCTCAAGGAGTTGGACACAATAGGTGGCGTCTCATTGAGAGTGTTGCCCTATACATCAACCTCATATAAGAATTTCTTCCAAAAACGTTCCATACAACTAAAAAATAAAAGACAAAAGAAAAACCATTACTAATATAGTCTAGTGTTATTTCTAGTTACCTGTAGGTGAGAAATCTCCAATTCGAGTTTCATAAATGACAGAGTCGTTGCTTAACTTTTGATGTCCCTTTGTTTGGCTTTGTCCAAATCATCTTCCCTCAGTATTGTTGTATTACAATACAGGAAACAGAAGATAAACCTTATATAAAATTATTGACTTTAAAAATGCATCAGGGCAAGAAACAAGTATTTATCAAATATAGTAAAAAATTAACCCTTAATTTCAAAAATGTAACTTTTTTTATAAAATCTTTCAAATATATCCAAAATTTCACCAAAATAAACACAAATACCCTCAAATTTAACAATCAAATAAATTAACAGCTTTTTAGACAAAATGGTTCGTGATATTGACATACCTTCTTAATCTGGTCCTTAACAATTAATGATAAGCAATAGTAATGTTTTTGAAGTTGTCTATCATGAATCATTTGAGTCTTTCTTTGAATTTGTCCATCGTGATCATTTTAATTTTTTCGTAAAAAATTTGTCAATTGCTCTGTTAATATAATGATGTGGCGCCAATAGAATCATATTACGACATGTGGATTAACTTTAAAACTATTTTTATATTTAAAACTAAAAATGATATTAGTAAGAAAAAAAGGCATTAAGGCATGATTGAAATTCTGCTGCTCCCACTTGCAGTAACCGTGGTGGCGCTCAATGTCGGTGATGAGGGTGTCAAAAGGGATAGGCTTATGGTGGTGGAATGTAAAGTTGGACCAGAGCTTAAGACAACGGTAGCTAAAAAGACTTTAATTTATTTAATTATTAAATTTGAAAATATTTGTGTCTCCTTAAGTAAAATTTGAAATATATTTAAAAAAATTTATAAAATAATGATATTTTTAAAATTAAAAATTAATTTTTAACTATATTTAATAAGTACTCGCAAGATCATCAATCAGCTCCAAGATGTCTAATCATAAGATAAGAAAACTGTGGCAAGAAAGAAACCTTTGCCAGAAGAATCAAACATGTCGTACAAGATAAGAGGCAAAGGGCGTACAAGATAAGAGACACGGGCAATGCCCTTTGCCAATTTACGACAATTAATGCAAAGGCCCACAGGCCCAAAGGCAGACCGAAAACACCAACCATTTTGGTGTAGAAATTGGAATCAATCAATCAAATCTTGTTGCGACAAAACATATAGTTAAAGTTGGAGACCCACTTGTGAAAGAAAATTATTAAAAGCATGTTGGAGCTTAGTTTTCAGCCTTATTTGACTCGGATTGTTCCTATTGGGCCATTGGGACATCAGTTTATCAAGTATTTACAAAACTCTATCAGGTTTATAAAATTACACACGTAGCTCTAAGTTTTAAAATCACTTTCACATAACCGCTTTCATCAAAACTCCAGTGAAAGTTGCTTAATTTAGTATAAAAATATCTTTTAGGGCGTGTTTAGGCGAGAAATTTCCAAATTGCAAGGCAATTAGAAAAAGAATGAAGAAATGGATCACAATAAGTAAGACAGAAATGCTCTCCTAAGGTCCTCATTTTGAGGACCTGTGAGGTCCTATTTTATTTCAACCCTTAAAATTAATCTGATTGTGAAATAATGTAAAATATGATATTATCCCTGTTACAACATAACAAAATAATAATGTTGTAACAAGGATAATAACAAAATATGATATTATCCCTGTTACAACATAACAGATATATGACATTCACGCCTGAAGCTCTTCTTTTTTTTTCTTTTTTTTTATCAAAATTATTATTTTGTTATGTTGTAACAAGGATAATATCATATTTTGGATCATTTCACAATCAGATTAATTTTAGGGGTTGAAATGAAAAAGGACCTCACAGGTCCTCAAAATAAGGACCTTAGGAGAGCATTTCTGATAAGTAAGATGGGTGGAATCGGAACATACGTTCATGAACATTAATTACAAACATATATAATAGGGATTTGTAAATGGCTCCTTCAAAGTAATCATTTGCAAATCCCTTTATCATGCCTTTTGTGATGCTTATGTGCTACATTTGTAATCCCTCATTTAAACTTTTTGTGATCCAAATATTTAAAAGTTGCTCACCCAAACATACCCTTAAGTACAAATGTACCCTTGTAGTTTTAAGATTGATTTTTTTTATTTTCAAAATTGGTGATGAGTTTTAGTTATGAAATGAATGATTTTTTTAACTAAGGGTGAATTGTAGTTGGCTTGTCTAATTTTTTACGAGTTCGACTCAAGTTAGCTTTTGCTTACTTATATATTATACGAACCGAGTTTAAGCGAGTCTAAAAAATTAAAATACTTTTTCTTTATATAAACATTACAGGAATTGAGGATTTGACTAAGTCAGACAGTAATAACTTCTGAAGACAGAAGTTTAATGGTTTCACATACTGAACTGAGAATCAATAGCTATCGAGAAAATAATGAAAATTGTTCTACATCGGCCCTAAAAAAGTCCATCTCAAATGAGCTTAATTTTTGTAGTGAGTACTTAAGAGTCACAAAAACGTCTTTTTCTCGTTAGATTGATGACTGGAAATTAGGGGGAGGTTAGGTTATCATACTTGTAGTTTCCTTAGAAATTAAAGAAGATGGAGGACATGATCTCAATCTCTATCTTAAAAAGTAAAGTTAACTTGATGATGGCCAATCTAAACTTGGTAAAATTACCAAAACGCAATTTCTCGAAAACAAAATCTCAAACATGCCCTTTCATTGCAAACAAACTTCTTAAATGTATTTTAATTCGAGTTGTTTCATGAAAAATATGAAATGCTCACGAGTTTTACGAGCCAAACACACTAATGTCATTCAAATTTAATTTATTTCTTATCAAGCCAAACATAGACTTTATTTGTTTCTTTTACAAGCCAAACAAGAGCCAAAATGCCAAATCCAATACAAACTCTAAAGTCATTTCAAACCAATTTACAGCCCTAGTTAAAAAGGCCATATTAATAGTTTTTGCACTGTGCCCCGTAATATAAATGTCCCTGCATGGATGACTCGGTCTCCTCTATATACACACACCCACCCACGCATCTCCGAAATCATGGTCGCTTCAATGGTTCCTACATGTTTGTCGAGTACCATAGCATCTATCCATTGCATTCACACTACTACATTTAACTATTTGCGCGATGAACAAAGTTAGTCATGCAAAGTGTATTTCCGTCGTACAAACGTTTGAGCGACGAAAACTTCGTCGCACAAAGATCGTGAAGAAAGACTTTGTGCAACGAATAATAGCATTGATTGCAAGAACGCGACGCGACGGTTTAGCCTTCGTCGCACAAAATTTTTAGGAACGAATGTGTTCGTCACATAAAATACCAGGATACAAACATGGGACGACTAATATTCATCTCTTGAAACTTTGCGCAATGACAATTTATTCTTGCACGACGAAACACTGTTAGTTGCTAGAATTTTATGAGACGAAGGTATTAATCAAACAAAAAGAAAGAAAATTTTAATTAAATTTTTTGTTCTATTTATTTAATTTTATTTTGTAATAAAATTAAATTGCAATTAAAAATGTAATGAAGAGAAAAATAATTTATTTGAATAAATATAAAATGTATGTACAAGGAAAATGTTTAAAAAGTAATGGAGTACAAAAATAAGAAAATAATGTGGCGTAATCTACGAGGTCATCATTCAGAGGCGGTTGGAAGGTCTCGAGGTTGGGGATAGACTCAGAGGTCGAAGGAGCAGAGTTGTGGGCATGCACGGGTTGGAGGGGCTCGGATGTCGACTGGGCACGAAGATCCGGGAGAAGAATGCCAGACTGACTGAGGGCCTATACAATCAATGACATCTGGCTCTTATACAAGACAAGCTCAGTCCTAAGGTCGGCCACCTCTGCTGTCAAAGCTATCACCTCACTCTTTGACTACGATGATGAAGAGGCTCTAGGTTCCCACCGCCAGACATTCTCATCCCCCAACTATACATCCCCAGCCTCTGCTCGAGAATCTGATCCAAGGTCTCTGTAAGGATATGAAATCTCGCATCCTCTGGGGGGATCCACAGACTTGAGTGGAGTTTTGGGAGGAAGCTAGGAGGCAGACTCTTAAAGAACTAACTGCCTCTTCTTTATCATCGTCGCCTGTGTAATATAACATGAAATAGTATTAATAACATTCAAATAATAACCATGATACTTGAATGCGTAAGATAGTAATTACAATTGAAGAATACTTATATGAAAGGACTCAGCCAACTCAAACCCGGGTCAAATATAAACGTTGCTAAAGACATTGATCTCCTGAGAACAAGAGAAGAAAAATGTTAGTACGAAAAACAAAATTAGTATTATTGACATATTAAAAATTGAATATGAAAAACTTTATTAATACCTACCGCCGCGCCTCCATCCTATATGAGAAGGGCCTTGAACCAGAATGGTGGACAAGAGTCTTCTTCTCCCAATTGCTCTTGTTTGCTTTTGCCTTCTTCTATTATGCAAAAAATAAATGTATTAGTTCAAATTTAAATGAAACATAAAAAAATCAATAAACATTAGTAAGAAACGTGTAATACTTTTATACTTGATATAAAAACTGTATTGCATAGTCGGGTTCCTGAAAATGACTGCAGAGCCACACCCAATTATCTTCCCGGTCCTCAAACTCCTTCGGGCAACCCTCCTCAACAATGACGTGCGGATCATCAGAGGTCTCAAAATATTGGGGTAGGTCGCTCTTCCACTGCTTGTATCGTTCAGCAAAGAGCCTGTTGACATAAGCCAACATATCATCATTGATGTTGTCGAAATTGTAGTTCGTCTGCAACGTAACAAATTAATTATATACATTAAGTAATATAAATATATAAAATTTAAAGGAAAAACAATTAAAAGGTGGGATACTTACCAACAATTGGGCGCGCACCTTCGTCCTCACATCGTCTGGTATCGCCTTCCAAGACTTCCATTGCATGGGGCAATATGTCTGAACGACATGACCAATGTCATGGGCCAATGCACTATGCTACTCCGCCGTTGGTGCAGCCCGATGCTGGTCGTTGTATTCGATCGTGATACATCCGTTGGTCACCCAGGTGACCTTCGACATCTTTAACTGGCGACAAGGACCCCAGGTATTTTTCATTATTGAAAAACAATAAAAAAACAGTCAAACAAACACAACAAATTAAATCAAAATTTCGACAGAACCTCCCCTAAAGTTATAACAATTCCTAAATCCTGGACAATGTAATGAATAATATATGATATCCAACAACAATTATAACAGTTGAATGCTTCAGTAGTGGATTCCAAGTGAAATATTACATAGTGTATATCTAGTTTGTAACCTATCCAAAATCAAAAGCCAACTAAAAATTTTAATCGCAAAGGAACATTTAACTTCCACATTCTATTTAGCAACTCATTTTTTTAAGTTATTTGTTGTTACATTATTTTGAATTCATGTTTCGGAGGTTTGACAGTAAATTGACCATTGGCATTCATGCTCTAACAAATAGAATCATTTATATCAAACACTGATAACAGAATACGACAAAATTTTATTAGCAATATAAATATTGACAAAATTTAGCATAAGTGATTATTCGAGCAGTTATTGAAAATAAAATGACAAACTTTCAGGTTGCAAAGCTTAATTGATTTTCCTGTATGAAATGGAACAATCTATATGAAGAAATCACCAAGGCACTATAGAAAAATTCAGTTCTCAGCGTTTATCACATATTTACCTTGTTGGGGCCATGAGGCATCAGTATTGGATGCCGATGTGTCGGCGTGTGGGGGCGGCGGTGACCATGCCTGGCACTAACAGGTTGTGCCACTGAAGAGGCTAATGACATCAGCACCTAGGAGACCCCAGAACCAACCAGATCGACCGGATTAACTGGCATGTGGTCCATTTCTGCTGGAGCAGTGGCAGCTAAAGTGGGAGGTGGGGGAATCGAACGGGCAACATTAGACACCACCTTATGACTTCTATTAGATGTGACATCTGCACAATGAGAAGATAATAAATTGCTCTCTAGACTATTGGTTGTAAAAGCATCCAATCATAATCCTTCTAAAACTTCTATAGTATTTATCAGATTAATCATATAAGCTTCTCCCATTTATATTAGAAACTTTTAAAAAATAATACATAAAAAGAATAACATTGAATTAAGGATATAAGAAAAATTCTAGTTCTATTGGAAATTTGTGCAATAAAGTACACAGTGTATCGATTATGAAAGAAAGCAAGCACATAGGATTTAAGCCACAAAAGCCTACTTACTAGATGTATCCAAGTAAATCAACCATTTATACCTGAAGGAGGTTTTCAGGGTAAATGCTTTCACAAGACTTTGAAACCTAGCATTATAGTTGTTTGAATTAAAATCAAGCAAATACAACAATAAAAACAAGTAGACTAAACCATCAACTCATTAAATTAAAATCATCATAGTAGTTTGAATCTTAGCATGAGAAAGATGGAATGTCAGATGGTCAACTAAATGGACTATATTAACTAGAAAATCGCCAACTCAAAGGACCATATTAACTAGAAAATCGCCAACAAAAAGTAGCAAGGACTTCCCCTTATTCTCAGTGTAGAGAAGTATCCTTCACGTATGACAATAAGTTGGATAAAGTTGATATTAATGTGATGGATGCTCTTATTACAGTTCTAGTTATGAAGTCTTAAGATGAATTTCGTATACAATTGGGAGAGTTCCACTCAAGTAGACATGCCTAATAAACACAAGTGAGAAAGAAGAAAGCTCATTTTATACTTTTTATCTTCTTTTTTTGTTAGGGCAAAATGTGCATAACACCGTTGGGTATGACCTTATAATAATGCATGGATATAACAAATGATGAGGAATAAAGCAACACGAAACTTTATTAAAGAAAACAACGTGAATATGAACATGTATTTCATCCTTGTGTTCAATCAGGTAGTAGTATTTTTTGCTCAAATGTTCAATCAGTTAAATTGAAAATATAATAACGCATGGATATCAACAGATTGTAAAACATGTATTTCATCCTTCTTGATAGGATAGCAAACCTTATTAAAGAAAGCAATTGCAATAAGAATTAGTTCGGAATCAAATCAACACAATACAAACAAAGCATCTTTATCTTTATCCCAATATACCTAAACACTAAAGTAGCCCTCTATAATTATAATGCATAACGTAGTGGGACTCTGCACATGTTTGTACAATTCATACACAAATGAACTGAACAACTCAATCACTAGTGAAAAAATCATAACCATGGAACAGTTTTGACCATGCTTAATAGTAGTAGCATCTACTATATTGATTTCACAATTAGTGACAAGCTCAAACTTTAACTCTACCAATCAACATTTACACTTTCAACAGCCGACATCAAGAATTTTAACACAACTTATGCTTTTTTACAATTTCAAAATCTGTTAGTAAGTTAGATAGTGCTTCAACCATAAAAGATCATTGAACTGTACAACAAACATCACCTAATGTCCACCTCAAAATAGACAAGTTGAACTGTAGCTCAAATATAACAATGTTATCGATGTTATCTTCACCCAATCTCCACTTTACTTTACATACACACAAAATTATTCTATTCTAAACTACTGTCGAGAAGACAAAATTTAAAAGAAAACTAAAATAAACCCATTGAATGCACATAATTCAAGATGAACCAAGGTGAAAAATAAAAGTGCAGTTAAATAGATTCAACTGTTTTGCAAAAAATAGCTCAACAACATATTGCAGTAAAAAATTAGTACCCATCTCAGACCAACTGCTAATGTTGACATGACCAGATTGCAGTTAAATATGTTTGTTGAATTGAACTCAAACAACTAAAGGAAACCATTCTCAGACCAACTGCTAATGTTGACATTTTTAACATGACTAGAAAAGCAATTAAGTATTTTATCATGTTGCTTTGTAGTTAATATTCACATGATAAGAGCTTCGGTCACCTTTCTATACAATCAAATTCCAGAGATGTTCCCTAATTTGACTACATGTTCATATATATGTGGTTTCCTAGGCCTTACTAAAGCATGCCGTTGATAACTAATTAAATTGTTGCAGGTATTCAATCTATAAACTTGTCACACCCTTTTTCGATAGTAATAGAACATAGCTTTTCAACAAGCACAACCCATTAATTTAAATTTCCAAACAACATAGTGTAGCTCTTCAACAAGCAGATGTTATAAATGGCAATGACTTTGTAATACTACCCTCTCCCTCCTACCATGAATTTGCAGTCAACAGATTATGTGTATAAACATCAATTATAAAAATCAAAGCAATTATCAACGCAGATTAGAACCTATATTCAAAGCATTAGATTTCGAGCAACCTGAAATCAATTAATTATAAAAATCAAATGACATTAGAACCCTAATTCTAGAACCCCCTAATTCCTAAATTTACTAAAGTAAATTGAAAATTACCTCAGCGAGAGAGGGCTGTCGTCGGAGGAAGATAAAGGGCTATTGGAAGAGGAAGATAGATGGTAGTCGAAGAAGGAAGAAAGAGTGCGAGGGAAAGCTGAGGGTGATAGCTATCAAAGGGAAAGAGTTTACATAGAGGAAGAATTGAGGGGAAAGTGTTTGCAATTTTAGTTTAATCCTGAGGCTCTTGCGCGACGACCAAAAGATATTCGTCTCGCAAAAAATTCAAATTTTCACGAAATTATTTTCGTGCCTACCAAAATGTCAAAAATTTTAGCTCCTTATGAGACAAAAGGGAAATTATTCATCGTGCAAGTAATATTTGCCAACGAATAATATTTTATTCGTCGCCCAATGAGTTAGTTTCCATAGAAATCAATGTACATACTTTTGCCTCCACCTGGGACATGGACACTGCTATTTTACGTGCACAACTTGTCATCTCGTGCAGTCCCAAAAACTTGACGCCGTTAACATGGCAACCTGAGAATAATTTAGTACGAATCGAGCCGAACGCCAAGTTATATAACTCTTCACTGTAAGTAGGGGAATTCGATGCTTTCAATTTATTGACTTAATATTATACAAAAACATACACTCGTTAGTTTGAGAAAATTAAATACTAAAATATATATCACAAATACAAAACACTTATAACGTACATATTTGAGAAACCACTGTGGAAACAATTCTCGGTGTTTCTTGGCATACAAATGTGATGGATGTTCTTGCTTCATCATCTTTTCATGCTTATCTAGGTATGTCATTATCTCATTACAATTTTTCAATACGAACCAATGCACTACCTTAATGTTATTTTTGGAAAACGACTCGCCTCGTACAAGATCTCCAAAGGGTTGTGTGCATTGGGCAAAAGCAGAAAGTTTCTCCTTTCTCACACCCTCGTCATTATTGCGCTAAGGACGATTGAAAGTCATCTCCACATCCTTTAAATACATTCCACAAAAAGTAAGCGACTCATATTGAACCCAAGCCTCTATAATTAATCCTTTGGGCTTCACCCTGTTTCGTACACTTTTTTTCAACTCCCTGAGAAGCCTGCCAAAATAAAATAAAAACGATACAATTTAGTAAGTATGGGTTAATGATGCATAAATAAATGATGAGGATTATATACCTTTTTATTGGATACATCCAGCGATAGTTGACAGGACCAGCAAGCAATGCCTCTTCAGGCAAGTGAACCAACACGTGGATCATACTGTGAAGAAGGCTAGAGGGAATATCATCTCAAACCTGCATAAGACTTGGACAATGATTGATTAACATCCGTCTTTCTCAACGTTCTTGCCGTCAGTTAGGAAAAAATCTGGACAACAACATGATTGGCTTCACAACATCTTCCAGCAATATGTGTCCAATACCTACAAGAAGTAGGCGCTGCATAAACACATGGCAGTCATGAATCTTTAGTCCAGCAAATTTATCTCCGTTAACATTCACGCAACGCAAGATATTAGAAGCATACCCATCCGAAAACTTTACAGACGATACAAACTTTATAAACTCTTTTTTGTCATTTGGTTTCATGAAAAAAAATGCAAGATCCCTTTTGCCTTTTTCACTGCCCCTATTCATCCATAAGCCCCTCTGTATGCCCATTCTTTCCAAAGCAAGACAAGCTTTGATCGGGTCTTTTGTCTTGCCCTCGATATCTAGAATGGTGCCTACCAATGTGTCAAATACATTTTTCTAAACATGCATAACATCGAGGTCAATTTTAGTTTTCAACCAATACGAGAGTTCAAAAAACATAGGTTTATGCATCCAATTTGTATATGTAGAAGGTCTGGTCCAGTTGAGGCGATACTCTGTTTTCCCGTCGAACTCTTTATCATTTTCTCGCCACTCGTGGTCCTATGGCAACCATCTCTGATGACCAAGGTAACAAACTTTTTCGGCATGCCAACTAGATGTTACATCATCCTTGCATACATGGCATTATATATAACCCTTAATGCTCTAACCAGAAACCATTGCATATGCAGGAACATCGTTCACAATCCACATAATTGTTGCCCGCAAAGTGAACATCTTCTGAGTGCACTTATCGTATGTGCGAGCACTGTTTGTCCATAAATCCTTTAGCTCATCAACCAACCGCCTTAAGTAAACATCGATTGACCTACCAGAATCCTCAGTTATCAACAGAGTCATCATCATGTATTCTTTTTTTCATGCATTTTCAAGGCGGCAAATTATATGGGAATACGAAAATCGGCCAAGTGTTGTGGTGTTGGTTTAGAACCCCGAACGGATTGAATTCATCAGTGGCATGTCCTAATCTAACATTTTGAGGATCAACAGCAAACTCGGGGGATGTTCAATCAAACTTTTTCCAAGTCTCTTAATCTGCAGGATGCCTCATCACATCGTTGTCTACCCATTTTTCCTTATGCCATCTCATGTCGGTGGCAATATGCGTTGACATATATAATCGTTGCAACCTAAGTTTTAGGGGTAGATAACGCATGACTTTTTGTGGGATCATAGTCGTTCTGTTATGAGATGTCATTTTAAGCCTTGACTCATCGCATGCAGGGCATTTATCCAATGATTTATTCTCTTTGTAAAATAAAATACAATTGCTTTTGCAAGCATGAATTTTTTTCATAACCCAATCCAAAACCATTCAATACCTTTGGCGCATATCTATGGTCTTTCGGCAAAAAATTGTCCTTTGGAAGCATTCTCTTGAAAACCCCCAAAAAGTAATCGAAACACTGGTTTGACATACGATACTTTATTTTTTCGTGCATTAGTTCCACAATGGCTGTGAGAACCGAAAAGCTCTCGCACCCTAAGTATAACTCTTGGTTGGTATTTTTTAATAGTTTTTCATATTGTTCGAACTCTACACTGTCCATTGGTGTAGGCACGTCATCTTCCCCTTCCTGATTGTTGTTTGTCAAAAGCATCATTTATAATATCTATGACTTGTTCATTAGGATCCACAAAAGGTTCAACATTGTCCACTCTTGTGACGTTTGAAGATGAAGCATTGTCTAATTGTTCCCCATGATGGTTTCAAGTATTATATGCCTCAATCATTCCATTCCTTACAAAATGAAATCGAACATTTTCAATTGTCTCCCTGAACATGTTATTACATCTCCTACAAAGACACCAGATTCTAGTTGCACCCGGGTTGTGTGTACGTGCAAAGTTAATAAAATCCTTCATTCCATCCAAGTATTCGTCAGCACATATATTCAAGTTCTATATCCACATCCTGTTTATAATTCCTGGAACCACAATAACAATACAACAATCACAACAACTTCATACAAATGATATTGTCACCTTATGCCACCGGTAAGGACCCTATCCTATTCGGGAATGCATAGTTATGTCACGTAATTTATAGCTAAATCAAATTAGATTTCGATGTGATGAATTTCGGCAGCATCTCGGGACAGTTCTTCAGATGTACAATGTAAATATAAAATACCTATGTGCCACCCAAAAAACGTACAAAGATGACACCGAAATCTCCACAACCGAAACCTAATCCTTCAACCATGAACTACGTGCCATAACTGTGCATTCCCAAACTGTCCAAATAATGGGACAATTCAAAAATTAATTGGACCACATGCTTTCGCATCCATGCGCGAAATCCAACTAATCCTAAAACAGGAAACTAAGTTTTACTCGACATATATAAAAAAAAAAACAAGTACGAAGTTAATTTCCATTAACTCCGTACATCACAACACATATTTGTACGTCATGTACAAATTTAACAACATAATATAAATATAATTTCACAACACAATATAAACATAACAACATAAGTTCAACATAATTTAATTAATTTGATATTTTTTTAAAATAAAACAAAGAAAATACCTTCTCAATCGTTCTCCACCAATTGCAAATCACACAAAATATCCCTATTGACAAAAAAATTCATGGCGTTAGTATGAATTTACATTAATACGTTTACCCTAACAAAAAAAAAACGCTTACCAGACACACTGAGATAGCTTGATCAACCTAAAGAAGAAGATTGAGGGAGTATTAGATGAAGAAATTGAGAGAAAATGGAAATGACGGATGCCGGATTGAGCAAAACCGAAGGGGATGAGTGGAGAGGCTAAATCTGTAATTTTACTGTAGTTTGCCTTTGCACAAGCTGAATCCAGATTATAAAGTTCACTTTTGGGCAAATAACCTTTGCACGACAAAAAAAGTATTTGTAACTTTGTCACGCAAGTTTACCACTTCTTTTATTTTATTTCCTTCACTTTATAATTTATTCTTTTCAACAAATTGTGCGACGAAAACATGTATTGTCACGCAATGCATATTCATTTACTTTTTTTTTAAGTTTTTCCATTTTCTTTTTATGTAATGTAAATTTTATTTTAATCTAAATTAAAAATTCAAACCTAATTAAACATTAAATTAATTAAGACAACTAATTTATTATCCCAACTACAAACTATAATTAATGTAAATATTAATACTCATCCACATAACATAAATTTATTAATTAAAATAAATATAAAGTCCACAAAATCTTATTCCAAAAAAAAAAAGAATTACAATTCAACTTCAATCCTCATCCGCTCACAACACATCAAACTTCCACTGCCGGAAACTCTGCTTGAAACACCCATCCACATACTTCCATTACTTCTCATTGGCATCATCAACATCCCAATGAATCTACATTAATGCCAATAACAATAAATTAGTAATTTAAAAATTTTACGTTTTCATGAAAATAATTATTCATTATTTACTACAAACCTACCAATAAGTCCCTCAGCATGGACTTCTTCAACTCCTCATGGACCTTTTTCCAAGACTCAAACTCCGCAGAACATTCCCTCCGCACCAAACTCTCAATGTCATACCTAAATTCGGCGTACGCATCAACCATACTTTTGTCTACAAAGTACGGCACTTGCTTCCGTCGATACCTCTCTGATCACATTACAAGTTTCTTTTTGCCAGTACCTTCTCCAGAATCGGCCATTCTTTTGAAACTTTTTTTTTTAAACTAAGGTTCTGAAACTATGTTTATATAGCACTAGAATCCCTTTGTGCGACAAAGCTATTTGTTGCACAAATACCTATGTTCGTCGCACAAAATACATCATAAATGCGCAATAAATGGCAAGGTTTGAATGTAATCTGCCCGTACTTTATGTGACGACAGCTATTGTTCGTCACGCAATATATGTTGTGATGAATAGAATGATTGTAATTATAAAGTTTACGTAAACATACATATCTATGTTTACGTAAACTTTATAATTACAAACAAATATTCAGTTAAATATTTATTCTAAAAATAATTAGTACCTTAAATATTTATTCCAAAAATAATTAATACCTTAAATATTTATTCTAAAAATAATTAATACTTTAATCCATTCATTTATTTTTTTTAAAAAACAGGAATTAAAGCCTAATTAAGTCCAAATACATAACTTATTAAAAAAATCTTCAATTTAAATATTGTCAAACTCGATGGTCCTCCATTCCGCTCGACTTCATAGCACCACCGATTGTTACCTCCCTCCAACGCATCTTCCATCAACTTCATCAATTGTTCATTTGTATCATCATCAAGAGTATACTTACACTGTTACACATATATGCAAATAATTAATTCCAACATATAACAAAAAATTTCGCAAAAATTAATTATTGATCCATCAACATTATACTTACTAATAATTCATCCATCACCGCCTTCTTCGCATTCTCGGGCATATATTTCCAAGAACGTCACTCAGTAGTAGGACAATTATTCCACATAGCTACAACAATCGCATGCATGAACTCAAAATGTTGCTCAAATCATTCAGGTCGGCGGCAGGCACGATCCTTGTTTTTATCCTCCATCCTAGAACGAATAGAATTATGAAGAATAAGGAGAACATAATTGTGAAGAGTAATGACAGCAGAAGAGCATATTTATAGGAAGGTTAGGGCCTTTGCACGAAAAAGGCTTTGTCGCGTAAACATTTGTAATAAATGCAATATTGATTCCTCTGATTCACCTGTAGTGAATGGTCTGAGTGAAAACTGACAGGAACTTGTGCAACGAAATCTTTATTGCGCAAAGGTCCCCTTTTCTTAATGACTTTGCACGACGACAACTATTGTTAGTCAAGCGAAGTATTCTTGCGCGACGAAGGTTTTCCTCGCGCAATTTTTTTTTTCCTTTCCTGTCTTTTTTGTGCAATGGGAAAAACCTTTGTCACGCAATTTTTTTTTTCCTTTCCTATCTTTTTTCGTGACGACACTATTTTTTCCATCACGCAAGTACCTCTTGTGCGACGAAATATCCTCCGTCGCACAAGCTGTTTTTTCTACTAGTGTCATTTGATGTTATATGATGTATCAGCATAATGTAGTTTTTCTTTTGATGTAGGGTTTGTTAATTACTATGTATGACAATGAAAACAAAACCTTGACCAAAATGTAGTTAATAACTTAATATGATGGAGCATCGTACCAACATGTAGCATTTGGTATTTTCCAAAAGAAAAATAAATAAACATGCTGCCTTTGGTTGCAGCAAATCAGACCAGCTAGCCAGACCAAAATATGGCCCTTTGATATTCAACCCTAAACTTGATCGTCAAAAGTGATTAGCTGCCAACAGCTGTTGTTGATCTCTTTACAACATGTTATTATCTGGAGTTACATCTTTTTTATAATATATATCAAACTAAAATACTTTTAGTAGCTCACAATAAAAAAGGTAAGAACAAAATATAACCATGCATCACTAACACATGGAACATGATGTGCGTTATAAACTCATAAGTTGGGGAGCTTCAATTAGGGTTTAGGGTTTAGGAAAGGATGTTTCGTGTATGTTAGTTCCCAGAGCAGAAGGAAGAGCTACTAAGATGTGACAAAAGAGCTCAAACATTAAAACTAAAGGCTATTTATTTGTAGAGTCTAATTGCAATGTATTTTAATTATCTAAACATCATTTTTTGGGGTCCTTCATAGGAGATTATACCTGAAAAAAAAAACCAAAATTTAAAAACATTTAACCATTAGATTAAAGGGTTGTGATTTTAGGGTTTTTTTTTTTTTTTTTTTTTGGAAACATGTGTTTGTCTACTTATTTCATCGCAATTGGATGCCTTAATAGTTTACAAATTGCTAAAAAAAAATCTTTCAAGGATGATCTATTATGAAGACTTGAAAACATACACTTGATTCGTAGCCACACTACAATTGTGTTCATGAATCCCCCAATAAAAGGGGACTAGTTACGAACTTATCATGAATATGGTGAAATGTGTAGTGTGTAGCCGATCGAGGATGTGATTTTTCTTTTGTTAGGTTTCCTTTGAATGTACAAAAACAAATGAAACAAATAAAAGACAAGTTATATTTGTTTTAAGTTTTTTAATTGGTTGTTGCACATCAAATATTATATCGCGCTACATTGTTAATCTTGATCTAACAGTAGGTTTTCGATATAGATTGGGTGTAGATCCCACTTCTTGGCTCTTGTTAATCCTTCTTTTATCATGATTAAGTGAGAGTAGGGACTCCAAAACAAATCTTAGCTCCAAACAAGAAGATCTTCCCGTCTATAATTCGGTTTTAAAAGTGTACATTATCCATAAAATATGATGACTCTGTGGGGTGACCCCTTATTTTTTATTGTTGGCCGTCACCACTCGCAGCTAGCTGGACTCTGTTTGTCATGCTCCGATTGCAAGCTTGTAGCCATGGGGATACCATTTGCCCCCCTACATAGGACCCACCAAGGGCATCACAAACATATATCAACCAAAGTTCCTTGCCGCTGGTAATAGTGTGTCGGTATGTGCGGCCATGCAATACTACAAGAAATTATGTGATAGGCAACGGTTTAAAAAGGCACATATATATTATGTACTTTTTACAATTTCTTTTTTCCTTTTCAACAAGGCACAAAACCTAGATAGTCAAAGAGGAACTCTCGTGCAGCATGTTGTCTGAAAAATAAACCTCTCTCTCTCTCTCTCTCTCTCTCTCTCTCTCTCTCTCTCTATGTACAAGTTTTTTTTTTCTGGGTTGTTCCTATAAACAATAATTATGCTGATTGTTATGCGAGTACAGAGAGAAAAACGATGTTTCATATATACAATATATTGCATGCAAGCTTTTTGTTGAATTGTACCATACATCAATCTCCATGTCGTTTTCTAGGGAATGAAAAATTCCTTAATCTCCCATATTTTGGTTTTAGGAAAGTAAATAACATTGTCATTTTATCCATCGGTGATTTTTGCTTGAATTGAAAACAACTTATTTAGTTTTCCAATTAATGTATCCTAATTAGAAATTCACAAACTTTTTACAAACAAACAATTTTAATTAGGGTTTGGGTTCAGAGGATGGGGGGTTGGGCACATGTTCTTATGCCACGTCTGTGGGTTTTTGTATCTTGGCTGGAGAAACAGGCCATTAACAGACAGACCTTGAACCCTTAAAGCGTCTAATTCACATATTTTACCATTTTCTTCTTTTTGTCGAACAAATAAGGAAGTAAAAACATCTTTAAACGAAGACATCGGGCCGTTGGCATGTTTAGACGTGTTTTTGGCTAGATATTGATTCTTGGGAACTTTAACGAAAAGCTCCCGGTACTGTTCACTTTAACGAAAAACCACATTTTTACACTAAAAAATCAATCCTGGCACTATTCACTTTACCCTTTATTTTGTCCTTATCATTAAAACTCAAAGTTTTCAAGCCTTTTTCATTAGTTTTCCTTTGATTCTTCCCATCGTTTTAATAACGTGTAATCACTGTCAACCACCAATTAATGCTGGCTAGTTTTTCTACTTCTTATTAGTTTGTTTGTTTGTTTGGGGTAGGGGGTAAATTTTTCTACTTGTTGATATAATAGGGTCACACACCTGGTCATCAAAGCCTTGGCATGGGGAGAGAGAAGAAGACATTGACATATGAGAAAGGGGTACGATGAATGCGGGCAACAAAATAAAAGATGATGATCATGAAAAAGCCAAAAACTAAATAAAGTCGAAAAAAAGACCTACAACATCAACAGACAAACACAAGTTGATTAAAGTCGAAACACACAGTACTGACTGCTGCAGGGAAAGCAAGACATCGAGTGATCAGTTAATTAAATTAGTATTTATTTTTTATTTCAACCTTTTTTATTTTATTTGTCAAGAAGTGATGAGTGGAAGCAGCACAAAAAGTGACCGGCATAACTCTCGAGGGTTTCTCTTTGATCACTCGTCTCTTTCTTTTTTCACTTCTGCGGATAATAAGACATTGAATGCCCTGAGACCTCAGCTGATCACGCACATGCACACAAAGAGTTACTGCAGGCACAAAGCACACCTTAATTGTTGATACAGTAGGGTCACTTGGGTCTGTGCCTTTAAAAAAGTCGTTCTAATTATATTAAGCGACAAACTTTGGTGTGGCATCTCAATACCTGAATCATGGTGTTATCCTTTTGAATCTTTTCTTCTCTTTCTTTCTTTTTTCAACACTAAACACACGCACACAACAAATTATCACCCGACTACTCAACACAATGCATTCACTTTCCCTATTTTAATCAACCTTCTTTATGAATGCTTTAAAAGAAATGAAAAATTGAATTTTGAGTGCGGAATGACAATCGGGGAGTGTGATCTCCTGTATATATGTTGACATACTTGATATGAAATAACTAAGTAATACGTGCATTATAATTTTTTTTTTAGTAGAGTGATTGTGTAAGGGGTTTAAATAGTTAGTTGTTAGGGGTGGGGGAAAATCGGTAGGGATCGAACTCGCACCTAAATACATAAGCATGATTACTTTATGTCACTACAGTAAAAACATCATACGAATGTGTGTTATTATTTGAGTGGATTTAATAGAGTGATTGTGTAAGGGGTTTAAATAGTTAGTTGTTAGGGGTGATCGAACTCGCACCTAAATACATAAGCATGATTACTTTATGTCACTACGGTAAAAACATCATACGAATGTGTGTTATTATTTGAGTGGATTTAATAGAGTGATTGTGTAAGGGTTTAAATAGTTAGTTGTTACGGGTGGGGGAAAATCGGTAGGGATCAAATTCGCACCTAAATACATAAGCATGATTACTTTATATCACTACGGTAAAAACATCATACGGATGTGTGTTATTATTTGAGTGGATTTGAATGCATTAAAAAAGAACACCATTATATCCTTCTCTTAACTCTACCTAAACCAACATCGACCTCGATCCATCTCACTCATACATAAAGGACACATTAATGGACCTGTAACCTCCATGCATGCAACAAAGGACGTACTGGTTAGATTTTTTTACTTCTGTGAAAAATGAGCACGTTTAGCATAATACTTTCCCATTTTTGGATCAAGCCTGTAAACCCTGTTAAATTAACTGCGTACAAATTTGACAAAATGTTTCATCATCTCTTTAAAAAAAAAAAAAGTAAAGCTTTTATGTGGGGTGTTTTCAATAGTATGTGGAGTGTGAATAAAACTACCCAAACAAAATTATTTGTTTACTAAAGTTTAAACATATTCTTTCACAGAACAAAAAAAAAAATTCAACCATAAAGCGTCTGTATGTTGAATCATGATTTCTTATGTTAGGTGGCTTATGATCTTCCTTAAATGATTTGATCCATACATATTATGGATACAGTATGTGTAAAACTACAGTCGAAGTAAATAGAATATTGACAAGATCCGGCTGTAAAAAATTATTCTCTTTGATTGAGTTTTTCCGTTTAAGGTAATTGTGGTACATCCTGATTTGGCCCAAGCCGGTCCAATCTGGTATTTACATATTCCAAACCCAAACAGAGAGACAAACAGTACTACGTCATGTCCATTCCAAAGTTGTCTTTAATTCCATTTCTTGAACATGTGAACCTTGAGGGCATCTCCTGACCTAAAAAGAAAAAAAGAAGCATTCTCAAAATGCAAAAATGCACATTTACTTTGATACCCAATTATTAAGGATAAGAACTAACTCCTGGGTTCGTACTCTCTTCTTTTTCATCACTTGATTGGTCACATAACGAGTGAGGAAGAGAGAATGGGGTATTAAACTTGTTACAACTAAGTTTTTTTTTACTAAGATGGCGACTTTAAGCCAACAAAACTTCCCACTTTGCGAGGGTTGGGGGAGGACTGTCTATAGTACAAATTAATTCTTAAGTAACAAAGAGAGTTAATCAGATGATGCTTCTACTTGAAGATAATGCAGTAAATACAAATCTCCATATATAAGATGCCCCAAATGGTTTCCATTGTTTTGGTAGTAATTTTTCTATTCTCGAAATGGAAAAAAAGCTGTGGCTGCCATTTATTGTCCATTACTATTATCTGTAACTGCAGGCTATTGTATTTGTTGCCAAGTTGCATTGCTACTTTCGCTACTCATGCATAGAACTCTCCTTCCACATTTGGACTCTAATGAAGACTGATGTACTAGCAAGTAGTGCAAATCTAGTTTTCAAAAACAATGCATGTGACGGATAGTAGGATGAGATGGGGTGCTATGTACTACTGGTATATCTTGTAGTTACCTGTAGTTTTATTTCATCATGTCAATTTCAGTTTAGACGAATGAGTCATAAATTCGTAATTAGGTTATTGAACTTGTCATTTTTAAAAGTCAAACTTGAAAAATCTCACTTACAAATAAAGAAGATCTAGTGAAGTACTAAATCGTAGTACCATGTGACTATTTTTAATGTTCTAAAGGATTAATGTGTACTTAATGTAAGGAAACATATCTGTACAAAAAAAAAAAGTGATGTATAGGCCATCTCCAACCGAGCTGGCTATAGGCCAAAACATAGCCTTTTTTACACAAAACTCATCTCCAATGGTGTAAAAAAATCATCTCCAATGAGGGCTAGGCCAAAAAAATTTGGGACCCACTAGGCTAAAATCCAACCAAATGGCCAACGGGCTAGGCAAACATAGCCATCCCGAAAAGTTGGGCCCAACTGTGCTGCTAGCTGACGTCATATAACCTTTGTTTTTTTTTTTAAGATGAAATATAAAAATTAAAAATTAGAAATTCTATTTTTTTTTTCTATAAATACCTAAGTCATATCTACACCCTTTCTCATATCCCTTTCACCCTTCCATACTATCTTACCTCATTTTAATGTCTAAGTTGTTAACTTGCAAGTAAAATTAAAATAGTTAATAACATGAAACTTAAAACAATATATAGTGAGAAGTGACACTAAAAATATGTCCAAAAATCTTATTTTAATATGGTAATTCAATTCAATTAACCAATAAAATTAAAGCACAAACTTAAAATAATAAATAATTGAAGTGGCAAAAAAATAACCCACTTCGGTTGAAGATGGTATATAAATATGGTATGACACTGTTCATTAAAAAATAATTTCTTGCAGCGTTATAATCTAGAATGAGGCTAAACATAGCCCCTTCGGTTGGAGATGGCTTTACCTAGATATATATATATATATATATATATATATATATATATATATATATATATTGCTGCTTTAACATATCTGTACACACACCGACCCTTTGTAAGAAGTAGTTCTCACTTTACTACCCTCAAGTATTGTGAAACTCCAACTTTCATATGTAATTCTTTTTCGTCCCACTTTCATGCCTAAACTTTGAATTTTGTGAGAATTTCATACTTCTATTAGCCTTTTCGTCAAGGGCTCTGTTATCTGCTTAGGTGGACGTCGCGAGCCTCATACATTTTTGTCTAAATAGGGTAATTCTCAATTTATTACCCTCAAGTATCATGAAATTCCAACTTTCATACATAAAGTTTTTTTCATCTCACTTTCATACCTAAAGTTTGAATTTTGTACACTTTCATACTTCCGTTAGCCTTTTCGTCAAGGGCTCAGTTAACTAATGATGTAGCACACCACTAGATGATGAATGTTTAATTAGAAATGTGGCATTGAGGGCCCCACATGGCCATATCATTGTGCATAGTTGTTGGACTAGAAGGAATGGGAAGTGAAGAGGGTGGAGGAGAGGGAGGACTTGGTGGCGATGGAGAGGTCAACAAGGCGCTCAAAGACGGGCATTTGGTGGATGAGCTTGTGGATGTGAGGGAAGTCGGTGGGGTGGGCTAAGCGGATTCAGGATGAGTGTGGGTGATCCATTGGGGTCGAGCTTCGGGGTACGCTGTTGAAGGCCTTTGGGGTTCGGGTAGGTGGCGGTGCTTGGGAAAATGGTATTGGTGTGTGAATAGTCAAAAAAAATTATTTTATTTGTTTTTTTATCCACATGACACAAATATTATGAGGCCCGTGACGTTCGCATAGGCAGATAACAGAGCCCTTGACGAAAAGGCTAACGAAAGTATGAAAGTGTCACGAACTTTAGGTATGAAAGTGGATAAAAAACTATAGGTATGCAAATTGGAATTTACGATACTTGGGGGTAATAAAGTAAGAATTTCTCAAAAAATATTATATTTGTTTTTTTATACACGTGACACAAATATTATGGGACTCGTGGCCTCCACGTAGGCAGATAACGGAGCCTCTGACGGAAAGGCTAACGGAATTATGAAAGTGTCACAAAATTCAAACTTTAGGTATCAAAATGAGATGTGAAAAACTTTAGGTATGAAAGTTAGAATTTAACGATACCTGAGGGTAATAAAGTGCGAACAATCAAAAAATAATTTCTTAGTGAACCCGTATTCTTCTCCTAAGGTTTCCTGCCCCCAAACTATATTTCTTCTTTAGGGATGGATGTATTGCAGTGACTCTTCTAAGGTTAGGGTTGATGCAATCCTATTATAGAATAAGCATCTATCGTGCAAATGAAAAAAAGGGTGTTCAAATTAATTTCCAGGTACAAGTGAGAGTGTGAATATCTCTTTTCTTTACTCTTCATTAAGTGGTTAGGGGTGCAAAAATGAAAAATTAAGTTGTTTATGATAGCAATAATAAATAATAGGAATCAAACGTCGGACTGCTAGGCATAAGTAAATAGTTTCAAACTTATTGAAGGAAAATTAGGTTATTAATTATTTTTTTTCCCATGACAAAGATTTCATTGACTATTTATAATCAAAGGGTTAATTACTTGACTAATCAAAATGCTAAGTTAAACGTCATAATTACGTGCAGAAGAGGTCCACCGGGAATACAAACTAACCTCGAGGCAAAAAAACAGGGGAATTCAAAAGGGCTGAGAAGGTGTTCGGGAATAGCTTTGTAAGGTGAGCATTTTTACTCCTCCTCATCAACTATAGTGTATGCTCATCATATACTTTATTATTTGACATGTGTTTTTTCACTTAATCATAATTATTATTATTTTTTATATTAAAAGAGAAACATTTAATATTAAAATTAACCATAATTAATTAAAAAACAAGTGTTAAATAAGGAGGTGTATAGTAAACATAAATTATAGTTATTGTGATGAGCAAAAATGTTTCCGCTCTCTAAATGCCTGTGCGCTGCACGTGTCAGTCTCTCAAAAGCCCAATAGAGTGGAAGTTCAGTGAATACGAAAACGCACGAGCGGCAAATTCGGTACATCGGTAATCGAGGAGCGAGAGAGAATGCATGGGGTTGGGGTGGTGGGGGGATGACGGAGCGCCAAAGGCGCAGGCCAAAGACATAAGAATCTCTTCCATGCACTCTACGCTCCTGTCAGCGGCTGTGGACAAACGTTGTCAGAAAACGTGGTGGGTGTTCAAAAGAAAACAAGGGTTGATGAGACTCGAGATGCAAAAAAGATGGGAGTGGGACTGCGGAAGGGAAAGGAAGGAGGGAAGGGAGAGTCTTTCTCATAAGAATTAAATGATCTAAACTGTTCAAATTTAATCAAACGACTACAATTATTAAAAAATTTTAAAAATTCTTATTTATAATCGTTTAATCAAATTTTAACGACCTGAATTCTTTACTCATGAGGCTCAATTTATTTGAGTCGGAAGGATCCGGTTCCTTCTCATAACAACACTCCCACCATATTTGCTGCCAAAATGTCCCAAGGGCCCCTCATCTTTCTATTTTCCATTGATAACTCTCTCTCTCTCTCTCTCTCTCTCTCTCTCTCGTCAATGCCAAGATTCCTGTTTCGACAGTTGTGGGGTTGGCAACTGTTTTAACATATTTTAATAACAAACACTAATATTATGACGATGAATGTTAAGAATATTAAATTTAAAAATAAAGTGACGTGTCGCAAATAAAAATAAACAGATTTATTAACGTGTAGATAATAAAACAATCATTAGCTTCTATGTCTGTTTTTTTTCAAATTAACTTCTATATCTTTTAATTTTTAAAACTTTACCCATCTTCAAAATTTTAAAATATACTACTTTTTTGTTCAAAAAAAAATTTACTTTACCCATCTTATGGATCTCACATTTTTCCAAAAGAACCCGGCAGTCATCTATTAAATTAGAAAAAAATTAATGGGTTTCGGGGGGATGGGGTGGTGGTTGTGTTCAACCTCTCTGTTGCACAATCAATACGAGACTTCCTCCGTAAAAGCAAAACCACTGTTCTCTTTCCCCAGTAATTGTTTGTTACTAATCACCACTAGTTATCACTAAACATTGTCTACTCGAGGCATCTTCAACATACTTTGCTAATTTAAGCATCAAATGCTCTTCGGCCGGTAACACGAGGTGGTGTCCTTTGATACTTTTTTTTTTTTTATCCTTGTTGAGTACTTAGGCCATCTCCAACCGAAGGGTCCAAAGAGTCAGATGGCCGAAAATAGCTCAAAAATCATCTTCAACCGAGGGCTAGGCCAAAGGGCTCGTGGGCCTCACGAGACAAAAAAGGGCCAACCGGTTGGCCCAACCTAGCCAGTTCCGGGCTAAGCTAGAAAATTTGAATGCAACGGCTAGTTGACATCAGCTAGACGTTATATTTTTTTTTTACAAATTTAAAAAAAATTAATTCTATTTTTTCCTATAACTTCCTAAGCCATTAAACAACATTAAAAACATTAAGTAACATGTAACAACATTAAATAACATTAAACAACATAAAAATAAAATAAAAAACATTTTTAAAAACATTTAACAACATAAAACTTAAGCGTCTACTTCATGCTTCTTTTGGCACAAAGATGTGTAACAAGATCCTGCTGTAGGTACTTGTTTGTGGCACGGGAACGTATCATCTTATTGCATCTCATGTACTCATTTAAGGAGATACTACCAGTTCTTGGATTCAAAGGCAAATTAGGCTCATCATATATTTTTGCACGAACCCTTCTTGACCTATTTGGATCCTCTTGGTTGCCATCAGACTCTCCATCAATATACCCATCTCACTCACCCTCCACAATCATGTTGTGTAATATGATGCAAGACATCATGATGGAGTACAAATTTTCTCAATTCCATCCTTTTGCCGATTCCTTGATGATCTTCCATTGTGCTTGTAGAATACCGAAAGCTCTCTAAACATCATTCTGGTATGCTTCTTGTTGTAAGGTAAACCACTTTTCGGCATCATTTGTAAGGTTTGGAATTGCTTGGACAAGTGTCGCCTACTTTGGGTAGATGTCATCTGCCAAGTAATACCCCATATTATATTGACGCCCGTTGATGTAGTAGTCAAGTTGAGGTGATTTACCTTCCATCAGGTTATTGAAGAGGGGTGAACGCCCAAGAACTGTAATGTCATTTTAGGATCCAGGAACTCCAAAGAAAGCATGTCAAATCCATGTGTCATACGAGGTAATTGCCTCTAACACAACAGTTGGCTTTCTCGACCTTTCTCTAAATCCTCATTGGCATCCGGTGGGATAGTTCTTCCAATTCCAATGCATGCAGTCTAATAACTCTATCATGCTCGGAAAACCCACGGTCTTCAGCTTTGCGAAGGAGCCGATCCAAATCTTCTTGATTTGGCTCGCGAAGGTATTCCTCTTTGTAAAGCTGAACAATTGTGTTATAGAATTCAGCAAGAGTATCAAGGCATGTAGACTCAGACATACCACATGTTTCGTCCATCGAATTAGCTCGGGAGGCATAGGCCATCATTCGTAGTGCAACAGTAACTTTTTGATGAGGTGAGAAACCAGGGCGGCATACTCTGTCCAGCTTCTGTCAAAAGTATGGATTGACCTGCTGGACATCATGAAGTAAACGCTTAAAGATATGACGCCTCATCCGAAAGTGACGTCTAAAATCCTTTTTTGTGTACACCGAGTTGGGGTTAAAGTAGTTTTTTATCAGATTGACATGCGTCATCGCTCCATTTCACGGTTTATAAGAGTGACCAGCAACATAGCCATCCCATTGAGGTTGTTCCTCAGTTGGCTGACACACCGTGGCCACAACCATGGCTGACACACCATGGCCACCACATACTGTGTACATTGAAGAGAATCCAAAGTTGGAATTCATTGCAAACTTGGATTGAAAGAGATTGAATTCAAATGTGTGTGAATTATAACCCAATATCCACCCTATCTATAGCCCAAAAAAATTCAAATCCAATGGCTACCTAACGTCAGTTACCATTGGATTTGTTTTTTTTTTTTCAGCCAAATTTTTTTAAAATAATATTTTAAAATTCTCATATTTTCCTATAAATTTAAGCTGTTGTAGTTTTTAAATTTAAATAATAAATTATGTTTGGCCTTACGGCCCATTGGCCCTTGGTTGGAGATGTTTTTTTGTCACAAGGCTATGTTTGGCCCTACGGCCCTTAGATGAAGATGGTAAGTAATATGGCCTTGAACTGTTCATTAAAATATTAATTTCTTGGAGGGCTAGAGGACTAAAACAAGCCATTTGGCCCTCATTCGATTAGAGATGGCCTTAGTACCTTTCTCTATTGACTGCAATACACTTGCGAAGGTTATTCTCACCAAAAAATGTATTTTACATGCAAAAGCGTATGTGTCTGTGTTTGGCAACAATGTTTAGAAGGAATTCTTGTTCCTAGAATCGCTTTTTGACTAAGCATTTGAAATTTTGAATATATAATTTTTACAGTCACTGTGAAATTAAAGTGAAGCTACAAGAAACATAGTAAAAAATAAACCTAGGAACCTTAGTGCCACATCGTGCATCCACCACTGCAATTTCAATAAAAAAAATTCTATAGATTTTATTAAGGGATAGTTTAGTTGTGCTATCTGGTCCCTATTTGTTATAGACTCAAAATTTATGCATTTAAATTTTTTTTATTGAAGTCCCTCTCTTGCTACATAAATGACATAATACTAAAAGAGATGTAATTATAACAATAAAGACTCGACCTTTTTTCTTTCTTTCATTTACACTACCAATTTAATTATTCAAAATTGCTTATGGGTTTTGATAAAAAAAATTAATAATAATTGCTTATGGGTGTATTCTAGATTATATATATATATATATATATATATATATATATATATATATATATAATGGGTACATTTACATAAAAACGTGGGCACGTTTATATAAAAAACAATGGGTACATATTATATTTTAAAAACAATGGTATATTTTATATTAAAAAATAAATAGATTTTACATTAAAAATGGGTACATTTTACATAAAAAATGGTACTTACAAAAAAAAATAGGGATACATTTTATATAACATCCCACATCGACTAACGGAGAGGGGGTGATATGCCTTATATGTACATGCTCCCCTTCTTATAGCACGAGGCCTTTTGGGAGCTCACTTGCTTTAGAGTTAGCACAAGAGCAATTTCAGGATGGGTGACCCACTGAAAAGTTCTCGTGTGAGTTCCCATAAACAAAACCGTGAGGGTGTGGTAGGGGCCCAAAGCCGACAATATTGTACTACGGCAGAGTCAAGCCCGGGGCGGGATGTGACAATTTGGTATCAGGACCATTCTGTCGTGTGGTGCGAGTGTGCCGACGATGACGTCGTGCCCCTAAGGGGGTAGATTGTAACATCCCACATCGACCAACAGAGAGGGAGTGATGTGCCTTATATGTACATGCTCCCCTCCCTATAACACGAGGCCTTTTGGGAGCTCACTGGCTTTGGAGTTCGCAATCGAGGCGTGTTGGCCGTCACGTGAGGATGACGTAGCCATGTGCGCAATGCAGAAGTGAAAGTGAAATGAAAATGTGAATAACTAAAAATTGAAACTAACTAAGTTATACTAAGGTGGTATATAAGTGCGTTATAGTGTGCAAAGTAACGATACAAACGTTCAGAGCGTAAGTAACCTAGATGCAGTCTAGCAGGCTAAGTATTAATTATACATAACATGAAAGAAAATTTTACATTTATTACAGTGCTGTCATACCCGCCGTAGAGTCCTCGTGAGCCACCGACACAAACTTCTACCTAGAACCTTGAGGGGCACAAAACAGAAAATGTGAGTGGGCAAAAACAAATATTTTGAAAACATGTTTCACTTTTCAAATATAATAACCTCTCACCGTAAAACCCGTATAATTTCCCAGAAAATTAATATATATATATATATACACGTATCTAGAAATCATGCTCGATAATGAAGAAAACCAAGTATATGCCATGTCGAATATCTCATAACCAAATATGTAAGCCAGGTGATGTGATTTAATATGACAGTGATATATCAGCCGGAGTCACCTAACGTGACCTATACGGCTGAATCTATAGCTCATAAATATGTATTCCTGCACACGAGTCGGAACCACCTAACGTGGTCTGTATGACAGGCTAGATGTAAATAAATACGCTCAAGTGCTACGATCACGTGAAGGCTGTTCGAAGTATTGCAAGTCACCTACGAGTCGAAACGACTTAGTGTGGTCCGTACGACAGGCTAACACCGCCTTGGATCCAAGGTGAGCATGTGGTGCGGGAGGTGAACGATCATGTGAAGGCTAAGCCCTGGCCCCGAGTGGAGCACTAACACCAAGGTGCAGGATAATGAGCACTAACCATATATAAACACAACCATATTCACATCAATCTCTATCATCAATATGTACTCACTTGAAACTTACATGGGCGTCCGCGGCATTACAATATTATGCATATCGACATTAATGCATAACTAAAATATGTTGCAATTGACATGGCATTTAAAACATGAAACCATTTAAAACAATTTCTGGGAAATGTAAAGCATAAATACGTATATATAGAAAACTAAAAGCCTACTCACTGGTATGTAGAAGGGTCGTAACCCCCAAGTCTTACCTTGCTATACTCATCATCTGGAAACATCACACCTATATGTGAAACAACTGATTAAACGTTAATTCGGAAGTACATAACCAAAACCTAGGATTAATTTCTCGTACATTGCTCAATTAGGATATTTGAATATACCAATGTGATATATGCATAACCATACACAATGCAACCACTATCATCATAATTTTCAACCATACCTCGAAGCTGATAGGGTGATTGCATATGCTTCGCGACAGTTGAAGCCACATGAGATGAATTACCCTACTCATGATCTCGAGTTAACGGCCATTATTTTCGCCCTAAAGATTTGGAGGCATTATTTGTATGGAGAGAAATGCTGAATTTTTATGGACCATAAAAGCCTCAGGTATATATTCACCCAGAAGGATCTTAACCTTTGGCAGCGGAGATGGATAAAACTGCTCAATGGTTATGATTGGAAGATTGAATATCACCCAAGTCGTGCAAATTTAGTGGCACACACACTTAACATGAAATCACTTGTCAAACTTAATGCTTTGTATGCTAGTCGTGTTCCTCTTCTTACAGAATTGAGTTCCTAAAAACAAAACCGTGAGAGTATGATAGGGGCCCAAAGCAGAAAATATTGTGCTACGGCGGAGTCGAGCTCGGGAAGTGGTCCAGCCCGGGACGAGATGTGATAATTTGGTATCAAAACCACTTTGTCGTGTGGTGCGAGTGTGCCAACGAGGACGTCGAGCCACTAAGGGGGTGGATTGTAACATCCCACATCAACCAACAGAGAGGGGGTGATGTGCCTTATATGTACATGCTCCCATCCCTATAGCACGATGCCTTTTGGAAGCTCACTGGCTTCGGAGTTCGTTAAGTATGTTCGCGCGAGAGCAATTCCAAGATGGGTGATCCACTGGGAAGTTCTCGTGTGAGTTCCCAGAAACAAAACCGTGAGTGTGTGGTAGGGGCCCAAAGCGGACAATATCATGCTACGGCGGAGTCGAGCTATAGAAGTGGTATAGCCGGGGCCGGGATGTGACATTTTACATACAACAAAGTGGTACATTTGTGTAAAAAAATGGGTACATTATAAATAAATGATGGGTACAAATAAAAGGTTAAAAAAAATATGAGTACAAATACAAGTTTAAAAAATAAGGGACAAAAAGAAATTAATATATGGGTATAAATTAAAATTTAAAAGAAAATTGGTACAATTTAAAAAAGGGTTGCAAATTAAAAATGAGTACAAACTAGAAATAGAAATATATGATTAAAAAGTATAGCCATAAATATAATATACCAACTATAACGTTTCTAACACTAAATCAATATATTTAAAAATAAAACTGTTGCAATCCTATTTAGAATAGGAATGTGATTGTGTAAATCCTAGTAGATTAGGAATGTATCTTATATTCCTATTAAGAGTAGATTACTTATTAAGTATTGTAATCCTTATGGGAAAGGGTTTGCCCTTTCTACTACTATAAATAGAGGCACAATGGGGTGAATAAAACACACCTCACAATTAAATCTTTCTCTCTTCTCTCTAAAGTGGTCGGCCTCCCTCTCCCTCTCTAACCCTAGATCGCTCAATCAAATAGGCCTACAACACGTTATCAGCACGCTCTTGACGCTACGCTAACAAGAGAGTTTATTCTTCAATCAGGGGAGTATTACGTTTTAATTATTCTTTTTGTGATTAATTTATTATTATTTTGAATTGATCTGCATGATATTGATTCAATTTAATTTTTCTTTGTTGAACGTGATACATCGCATTGGAGACGCAATTTCGGCTTTCTGAGAAGGATCTTCTACAAATTCAAAGGCTTTTGTAAGTTTTCTGCCAATCAAGTACGCTTAAAATAAAGTAAGATATTTGAAACGACCTTGAAGCATGAAAACATTCCCCATGATGCATGAACCCCTACATTTATATTTACCTTCCGATATATATATATATATATATATATATATATATATATATATATATTGTATATTTTCATATATTTTTCGATATATATATTTGTTTCATGCCTTATGCAATTATGCTATGTGGAATATGTGAGTCAAAGAATCGAAAAAAATTAGAAGCAATTAGGGTTTTTAACCCTAGATTCGAAACAAACAAAACAAACAAAGTTGGGTAATTTTTTTTTTTTGCTGCACCACCGTGTGACAGACCTTGGGATGGCGTCTTAACGCCTTGGACCTTGCGCAACCTTTTGGGTTGCCATCTTTCTCAGACCCAACCAGGCCTCGGCCTAAGTTGTTTGCTCAACGGGCTTGAAGCCCCAGGTCCAAACTTGAGCCCAAACCCGCATGCCTGAAGCTATGCTGGGCTGGTCCCCTGTCCTGGTCCACGCCAGCAGCTGGGCTTAGCCATGGCCTACGTTTTCAATCAGCCAGCCCATATGGCGCGGCTCACCTCTGCGGCCCAAACTGAAACCCAGCTTCGCTAGGGTTTCCACGCTCCCACCTGCAAGCCTTTTGGCTTGCCTCGTGTGTCTTACCCAGCCCAACACTCCAATCATTTATGGCTGGGCTTCCTAAATTGAACCTGTGGCCTGCAGCCATTGATTAAGCTGTCTTTAGCAGCCACCCAAGTCTAAACCGATTTGGGCTATGTTTTTCGAATTCAATGCTAATGTTTGGCATTCTAAAATAATTTTAACCTAAATGTTATTATTATTATTGCTTCTACAATCGACCCCGAATGGTTCCGATCTATTGAATTAATTAAAAGTGATCTGCAGTCCATTAATCTGATAATGAATCCAAAATTATTGACCTGAAGATCACTTTTGGACATTAACGATTCAATAATTTATTTCTCTTCTTTGAACCGTTGACTCACTTTCGTAGTCCCGAAGCACTCACACTTGAGTTCCCGAAGAACCTCAAAATCCACTACACTTAGTTGTATATTGCATTCTGTGTTCTTTTAGGAACCTCTCTTTTATGAACTAAACATTCATAAACTAAATCGAACATGTAATTTCGAATTTAGTGCCTTTGAAACCTGAAGTTTTCATAAAACAATACACCCATGAAAACCTGACGTTTTTCATGAAAATCATGTCTTAGCACTCGAATGTTCTAACTTTGATGCTTATGGATGACTCCTTCCCATAGCACCAATCACCATCTTGTTCCTTCCAATTCAGTGGATTATCGAACCGTCACAAGTGTGATTTTCCTGATTTGGACGTTTCTAATAGAAACCACTTTATGTGGGGTACAAGACGCGAATCTCCACTTGACTATCAAGACGTTGAGCAACCATTGAAGCCAACAACGGCATGGAAGAGCTGAATAAGCCTCCGCCATGCTCTTCATTCGAAGACTTATGCCCGAAGCATTACAAATGGAAATACCTCCAAACGAGGATTCCATGGCTCTTTGGCTCGCTTCTACGGACTGTTTAATCATGAAAGATATTGCCCGCAGCATACCATGATTACGTCCATGAATTAGTACAATTTTGAAGTTTATAAATCCGATTGAATTTTGACTAGAGAATACTTTTCTCGTCATTCCTTGTTTCTAACTTGCTCTTGAAGCAGCAATGTAGAAAGTGGAAGTCTACCAAATTCTCGGATATGATTACTACCACAAACGTGAGAGAAAGGTATAGACCCAGTTCGGCGGAGTCTACCGAATGGTATAGACTCAGTTCGGCTGGAGTCTACCAAATGGCTCGACCCAGTTAGGTCAAAGACTACCAAATGGTGATACACTGCTTCGGCAGAGATACACCGAATGGCATACCTTCTCACAATCCAATTTCGAGTTTGTTTTTACAACATATGGTAGAATCAGGGCCTGCCAAGGTGTGGCATCATGCCCGAAGCGTGATTCTTGGCACCTAAGACCTGAAACTTCAAGAATAAGGGATAGTATTCCCGAACCTTAACCCTGCAGAATCTACTTCATTCTCGATGGAATAGATCATTGGTTATGCACATGTTCGTGCCCCTACCAATGTTGTTAAGGAGTACCATTCTCGTAGTCAATATGTGAGATTAATTTTGCTCCACCAAACACTGTTGGAAGAGCATAATTATGACATGGCTGGCCTTATTGGCCGAATCCCCTTAGTAAACCATTTACTTTGTGAACATTTTTCCATGTTCTTGGATTCAAGTTTGGTGTATGTTTTACTTATGGATAATCTTATTGATATTGTCCTCGAATATGAGTTAATTGAATCATGTTTCTTAGTACATGTGACCGATTCAATTAAACACGTGATTAGGTAGGAATGTGGGAAAGTTAGTTGTCTGGACGAATGCGTACTACGCACACTAACTTTACACCTAAATCACATCTCTAACAACGACTTCAGGTCTATCCAACCTGATTAAGAGCATTGGCACGCTCCTCGTTGTATGAATGGTACTGCATCACCATTTAAGGGACCTTAAATTCTCCCTGACGTTGAGTTTTTAAGGATATTCGAGATGACAATGATCATAAATGAAACCACTGACAAAAAATAGAGTGAAATATCTTTGCACCACCTCCAAAAATGAGCATGAAGCTTTGATTTAGGGCCAATGGGTTGTCTCCCACCTGGGAATACACCACATGTGGCCGGCCTAGAGCTGGGTGATTGAGCCAGTTTCCTTACTTTGGCATGACATTTTGGGACACTTAGGTCGAACAATGATGCTACGACGCATCTCCTTACCCGAAGTAAGGATCTTGTGCCTACAAGCACACTTTGCCAAGCCTGCTCATTAGGGAAATTGATTTTCTATATCATTCCTCGCAAAGATTCGAAATCACCTCTTGTTCACAGTGGATTCAAGGGAATATATGTGGACTAATCCAATCAAAATGCGGACCATATAAAGACTTATGGTTTTGATTGATGAATCGACAAACTGGTCACATGTTTGTCCACACACATTACTGCTAAACCTCTTGGCCGATTATGGGTTCACCACCCTACTTATCCCTTAAGGTCCTGGAGACTGGATAATGCCGGAGAGTTTATATCGACGGTTTTCGATAAAGTATTGCATGTTGTTTTGGGTTTCTAATTGAACATTGAGTTCCCATGTTCACCCCAAATAGCCTCGCTTAGTGATCATAAAGCGCAATTTAAATGATCGCCCGAATTTTGGTGAACATACCAAGTTTTCGGTTTCTGCCTAGGGCTATGCAATCCTTGTACGCAGTTATGTTGGTCCGCCTTGAGGCCCATTGCCACTCAACCTATATGACGTTACAGTTGGTTACTAGGTACGAACCTGACGATTTTCGTATTTACGCATTTGGTGTGCATTCCATGTGCCAAGTTGCGCCGCCGCAACGTACCACCATGGGTCCTCAAAGAAGGATGTGTATCTTTTGTCGATCATGATTCTCCTTCACACTAGCTCTCTTCGAGCCCTTGCATGCGATCTCTTTACCGCTCATTTGCGGGTTGTCACTTTAATGAGACACTCTTCCCGCCGTTAGGGGGAGATAAGAACGTCAACGTTCCTGTAGAACTGTGCGAAGTTGCGTGGACGTTGCCCACTATGTCTCATCTTAATCCCCATACCGCACAAGTGTGATAAGCAAGTGCGATGAATTCTAGATTTCAGAATGTTGTTCCAGACGCATTCCTCTGATCTAGCTAAAGTGACGAGATCATATACCAGCTGCAAATATGCCTGCAAGGATAGACGTACTTAATGGACGTCGAGTCAACATCCCTGAAGGGTGTGCCGCCCCTGTTGGACGGTCCGGTACAACGGCGGATAGCCAATCAATCTGTCTTGGCCTGGAGCACGACAGATCATTCGGTTCGTAGGATTCACTTCCCTAGAAGAGGAAGACAAGGCACAACTATGAATCTAAACTCGATCGCTGTCTCAAATCATTTCCATCTCATGAGATTAATCCGGATTACTCCCGAGACATGAAGTTCTTGGTCTAGTATACTAGTTTGGATGAGAAAAATGGAATTGAAATGAGATTATCATCGATGATGTTTTCACTTATATGGTAGCTACCGACATAAATGAAAAGCGACGATATTGAACCGTGTTCCGTTGATTAAGTGACAACGTAGAACTGATTGGACAACTGAGATTACAATCTAGGTCAAATTCCTTACCAAAGTGTGTATTGGACCTGTCGTTCCTACACTGCCCAAGGTAACCCTATTGTGTTACAAGTAGGAAAGGAAGCGTTATGAGATGAATGAAATAGTGCGATATGATGTACGCCTTATGGCGCAAGGTTTCTCTCAAAACGTCATGTGATTGATAGCAGCATTATGAAATGTGGTTAGTATTTCTCCATGGGGATATAAATACGGAGATTGACATGTAAGTTCCTGAAGAATTACATGGACTGGTTCAAAAAGTTTCAAAACCACGGAACACCCTCTTAACTTGTTTTGAGGCGTTCACTTAAATCCGACGGATATGGTATACCCGTTTAAGTGATTGTTTGATCAGTCAGGGATATGAATTATGCCCTTGCGTGTTAAACTATGAAGTCTTATTCCAAATTGCTAGAGTTACAGTTTATGTCGTTAACACGAATCTCACTAAGACTCTTGAAGAGCTTGAGAAAACTGCCTCGCACCCGAAGATGGAATTTGAGATGAAGGATCTTAGGAAAACTCGTTTATGCATTGACCTGAAGTTCAAAGCATTGTTCTGACAGTATTTTGGTCTACCAGTCGAACTACACCTTGAAGGTGTTACTTTTGAGTATACCTTTGATCGTCCATACGTTATATGCAAATGAGACCCTTGAAGAGGTTATGGAATCTGAAATTCCATATCTAAGTTCAACTTTGCGCTTCGTTGTACTTAGCTCATTGTATTTAGACAGGACATCTCCTTCGCTGTTGATCTTGGTAAAGATGCAGCACCACGCCTACACGCAACCACTGAATTGGTATTAAAAGACGTACCTTGAAGGTATTACGAGGGCAAATCCCAACGCATCCTAGTGGATCCGACCCCCTGATCCTCGAAATGATGCTTGCCTTGTTGTTATGCTGACGCTGGTTACTTATCAAACCCGCACAAGGAAAAATCCCAAATGGTTATGTCTTTACCGTTAGGGACATCGCAATATCTTGGAGGTCCATCATATGACCTTAGTTGCGAAATCTTCGAATCGTTCCAAGACTCACCTCACTTCACTACGCCACAAGTGAGACATGGTTAGGAGTTCTTGTTGAGCATATTCAAAGTACTTGATCTGTTTTCATTCATCGTTGAGTCCCGACAACGATTCATGAAGACTATGCCTCATGTATCAACCCGACCAAGCCATGATACATCAAGAAAGTCAACGCCAAGACCTATTGCGACTACATCTACATCAGCAAAGCATCAGGAGATTGAAGTTATGCAAGCCGATCCCAGACAACCTTGCCGACCTCTACACGACGTCACTGCCGAAGTCAACCTTCCAGAAGCTTGTCCGAGGAATTGGTATGCCTAACTATTATATGCAATGCTTGTAGTTCTCATTTGGAAGTTATGTCAAACTCAGGGGGAGTATCCAGAAGTATACTCACTTGATCTTAATGTACTCTTTTTCCCTACGATTAGGAGCATTTTTCCCACTGGGTTTTTGCTACCTAACTAGGTTTTAACGAGGCACCCATCCTGGGCTGATCATACCCTTGTGAGCTCTTCTACTTGCGTCCAAATGACGTATAGTTTTGACTTAATGCAACTTCTCACTTTTCTCCTTAGACTATGGGTTTTTCCCTACCTTGGGTTTTACCATAGCGAGGTTTTGTGAGTTTTACTTTTTATGCATTCTTCCGTTGATTTGAGACTCGCATTCGCTCATTGTGCCGACGACTTCATCAACTGTACCTGCTTCATCTTTGAAGACCTGATGCGCCATTTACATGAGTATTTACACACTCAAGGGGGAGTGTTGCAGTCCTATTTAGAATAGGAATGTGATTGTGTAAATCCTAGTAGATTAGGAATGTATCTTATATTCCTATTAGGAGTAGATTACTTATTAAGTATTGTAATCCTTATGGGAAAGGGTTTGCCCTTTCTACTACTATAAATAGAGGCACAATGGGGTGAATAAAACACACCTCACAATTAAATCTTTCTCTCTTCTCTCTAAAGTGGCCGGACTCCCTCTCCCTCTCTAACCTAGATCGCTCAATCAAATAGGCCTACAACAAAAACTTAATTATCTTGACATGTAAATATTTTGTTTTTGAATAACTAGGGTGTTTATTAAAACCAAAGGATCTTGATCAAACTTTAAAAAGAAATAACGTTTTAATCAATAAAGTAAAAATAAAATAAAAATGAGAACTTAATTTCTCATTTTATTAATTACTGTAAAAATTAACAATGGTCAGTCTGTGAGATTAAAGCTTAAACTTTTTACTACTTAACAGGAAAGTACGTGCTATAACTAGGAACATTGACACAATATTCCTGCTTAATTAGTACGGGATCGAGATAATGTTGTCCTTCAAATCATGTTTTTGTCATATTAATGTATTTTAAGGTCATTGGTAAGATCTTTATCTACAACAGATCATTGAAGCAAAATGACTGGTGTGGTAATTTGAGAAATTTTATTGAAAAGAATTTGGATAATAATCAAGAGGTTTGAGATTTGAGGAATACTAGCAGTCTCTTAAATAATTTTTATTCTAGCTCACTAATTCTATTTCTTGTTCTCCAATGTTGCACTATATCTAAAATCCTATATTTTTTTAATTCATCACTTAAAAGTAGGGAGGTTTAATAAAACACTCCCGGTACCATTTACTTTTAACAAAAAACCTTTTTTTTACCTTTAACTGTCACTATTCACTATACCTTTAAAAGTGACTTTTCGTTAAAATGAAAGTTTTCAAGCCATTTTCGTTAGTTTTTCTTTAAAAGTATTTATTTAACATTACTGAGAGTATGACTCTCACATTGGAGAAATGAGGGACCTTGTATGTGTTTATAAATAATTGGATTACTCTTCATATTTTATATTTTATAGTGGAACCTCAACTTTTTTATAGTATCAGAGCACGTTGTTCCATGTGTGAATCCCAATGGCCACATGTGCTCCACGTCACTCGATTTGTGTTTTTCACGTGCCAGGTTTGAAAATTTGTCACACATGAGAAGCATGTTGGAAGTATGAACCCCACATTGGAGAAAAAAAAAACTTTGCATTTACTTAAATAATTGAATTACTCTCCATATTTTTAATTAGTTTTATGATGGAACCTATACTTTCTTCAAACATTTGTAAATAAGGTGAGTTAAAAATATAAAACTAAAAAAATGAATTGGTTAATTTGATAGGAGTATATTATCTCTATTATCTGTTAAGTTTTAAGATTTTATTTTAACAAATGGTAGGATGATCTACAGTAAATACATTTAAACTATGTGGAAATGATTTAAACACGGGATCTTGGGCTTAAGTGCAAAGACAAATACTAACCGAGTGAATTACAAACCACTTGCCTCTTAAGTTTCAAGATAAATTCATGTTTTTATAGTATTATCATTCTAAACTACACAATGAAAAAGTAAATAGCTTCAACTTCGAAGACGGTGAATTGGAAAAGAAAACCCTATTCACAAAGGTAATCAATTATTTGCATGAAACATGTTTTTAATATTTTATAATTACTTAGAATGTGTAAACGATTATGGATGTCTAATCAACAATTTTAAATAATTTTCATCTTGAATGGTTAAAACATTATCGTCCACTCCTGAAATTTCTCGCTTACTATTCCAATAAGGTTGAAAAGGCTTTACCTGCACGTTATTCATAAGTTTTTTATTGGTCGAAAGTTATTCACGAGTTTGGGAATCGAGATTAAATCTATAATTCTTAACAAACTGTTAATTATAACAAAATAAAATAAAAAACAAATTGAGGTGCAAGTAGTTCCAAATTCAAATGGTATGAAACCTGCTTCTAAGCCTGTTTCAATTTTCATATTTATCCACTTCCTTAAGATATACGATTCTTTATATAAAAAAGTGATATTACTGTTGTCCGATGTTAATGGCAGTGCATGATTGTTAATTAGCAGATGTTAAAGATTAAAATATATTCATGATTGATGGCTGAGAAATTAAGGTTGCTTAGGCATCGTTATAAACTTATAGTGAAGATATGAGAGGAGGTTTATATACATGCTAGCTATATCCTTGCACGTAAAGGATTGGATATACCCTTTTTCTGTATATTTTTTTTATCGCTTGTTATAATAGGATAGGGTAATACAAAGAAAAGTGTATTAATTCATGTTACATATAAGTGAACTGCCAATTTAGTCTTTCAATTATTACATAAGTAAAAATTAAGTTTCTCAATTATTTTTTTTCAAAAAAACTAAGTCTTTAAGCTATTAAAAACTATCAATGTCATCCCTACCATTGGATTCGAAGATATTCCCTTTAATCCAACAAATTTAAGTCGCATACTTTGCATGTAAAACCCTTTAGAAGATAATTATTGTTATTTTCTCGCCCATAAGTCTTTAATGTTGGATATAGAATGAAAAAATAAATGCTAATTTACAATCCAAAGTTAACTTCATACACTATCTTTTTTAGAACAAATAAGTTCTTGAGCTCATTAAAAAGTATCAATCTCTCCTTAAAAACATATCATATGAATTACAGTTACGGAAACTCGAATGAAATAACTTCGATTCTAATATTAAGGATGAAAATTGTTAATTTTTGATAAGTTTAAGGACTTATATCTCTGAAAAAATTAATATTGGGATTTAATTCCATTATGGTAATAATAATTCAAGGTCTAAATCAGATGTGACAATAAAAATAAAATCAGACGTTAATTTTAAAAATTAAGACAACTCTCCAAATTATAATAAAATAATATAAAAGATAGGAATCGTGACTGCACATAAAATAGATTTAACACCTACCTCAACAGTAGGTTACAAGAAATTCTAATTGGAGACAAATCATGAAAATAACAAACTTCAAAATCTCCTCAAAACTTAAAAATTCCTAGTTTAACAACAAAATTTGACTTAAATAGTACATATGTTATTATAAAGGTTAGTTTGGTGGTGACGTTACTATCCTCAAAACTGTAAGATAAATTGTATTTTAAAGGCTCAAATATGAACATGGAGTCTAAATCTGCAATACTTTGAATTTGCTGGCGTTTTGTGTTGTTCCGTGTTAACTCCGTCATTTGTTCTACATCCCTTTCTTCTCATGCAGCGAACTGAGGCGGTAAACTGAAGTGCAAGCATGGTGATTATGTACACATATGACGCCACGCATAGTAGTACCAGTAATACGTAGCAATACCAAATACGAATGTATAGTAATTATGTTGACTCCAACATGGCAACAATGAAATCCCAATTGGATGCTCGATGCTTTATCTGCGGATGTTGTACCATGCTGATCACTCTCCTCTCATCTCTCTCAATAAGATAAGAGGAAGAAATTGCGGCGTTTAGTGAAAATTACAACATGTGGATCAATCTGCATCATTCATCATTATCATCATCAGATTCATACTCATCATCGTCTCCAGTAAATGAGTACCATAAATATCGAGCTCACCGGACCACTACTCGGTCAAAAGGTAATAATTAGAAACTTTCTGACACAAAATTTATTAAATCTTATAAATAGATAAAAGTTAGCTAAATAACTTTTGCTAAGAGAGAGGACGGGTGCAAATATTACACTGTTTAGTTTTGTAATATCACCACAAAAGTAAAGCAAATATGAGAAAATGAGAGGTCCTAAAAGTATTATATTTCTTCCTTTTCTATTTCTGATGTTATCATTTTGAATACTCGTAGTGCTCTATTTATAGAGCAACTACCTTGGAATTTAGTTGATTGGTAAGTCAATGTAATCCGATTCTCTGCACTAACTTTGAAATGTGCACTTCGGTAAAGATTTGGTGAACAAGTCTGCCAAATTTTCATTGGAACGGATTTGTATGACTTCAATCACTTTAGCCTTTTGAAGCTCATGTGCACTGAAAAACTTTGGAGATATGTGTTTAGTCTTATCGCCCTTGATGAATCCTTCCTTCATCTAAGCAACACAAGCTGCATTATCTTCATGTATGACAGTTGAAGTGTCTATCTTTGATGGTAGACCACACGAAGTCCGAACATGATGGATCATTGATCTTAACCAAGAACATTCACGACTTGTTTCATGTAAAACAAGTATTTCCGAGTGATTAGAAGATGTAGCAACCAATGTTTGCTTTGTTGAGTGCCATGAAATTGATGTATCTCCATTAGTGAACGCATATCCAGTTTGTGAGCAGGCTTTATGCGGATTAGAAAGGAAACTAGCGTCTACATATCCAACAAGGATCTGGTCATTTGTGGGCTTGTCTAAGTAGAAAAGACCCATGTTTATTGTCCCACGAAGGTATCGTAGAACATCTTTGACTCCCTTCCAATGACAAATTGTTGGAGCAGAGCTATAACTTGCTAGCAAGTTTACTGAAGAAGAAAAAAAGCTATATCTGGTCTAGTAGTACTTCTGAACCAAAGACCAATTCATCATCTTCTTTTGGACAAAATGGATCTTTCTTAATGTCCAAAGAACGAATGACCATTGGGGTGCTAAGTGGATAAGCCTTGTCCATGCCAAATAACTTTAGTATTTTTTCAATGTAAGCTAATTGATGGACCAAAACTCCATTAACACAATGCTCGATATGCAAACCGAGACAATATTTTGTTTTCTCAAGGTCTTTCATTTCAAATTCGCTTTTCAGATACTCAACAATTTTATTTAGTTCTTCAGGGGTTCCAACTAGGTTCATATCATCAACATATACTGCTACTATAGTGAAACCAATATTTGATTTCTTAATGAACACACAAGGGTAGATGAAATTGTTGGCATATCCTTCTTTGATCAAATACTCATTGAGACGATTATACCACATTCATCCAGATTGTTTCAACCCATATAATGATCGCCTTAATTTGATTGAGAACATACATCATGGTTTGTTAGTCGTTTCATGCAACTTCAGTCCTTCTCGGACTTTCATATATATGTTAGTATCTAATTCTCCATATAAATACGCAATGATGACATCCATAAGTCGTATGTTAAGTTTTTTTGAAACCATCAAACTTATTAAGTAATGGAAAGTAATTGCATCCATTACAAGAGAGTATGTCTCATCATAATTTATTCTAGGTCTTTGTGAAAAACCTTGTGCAACGAGTCTTGCTTTATAACTTGCAATCTCATTTTTCTCGTTGTGTTTCCTTGTGAATACTCATATGTAACCTATGGGGTTCACACCAGGCAGGGTTTGGACTACTGGTCCAAAAACACTTCGCCTTTCCAAGGAATTTAATTCTGCCTGGATTGCATCTTTCCACTTAGGCCAATCATGTCTCTGTTTGCATTCATCAATAGAGCGGGGCTCAATGTCATCGCTTAATATGATTTCAGTGGCTACTGCGAAAGCGAACATATCATCGATGATTATTTCATTTCGATCCCACAATTCATTAGTACATGCATAATTTATGGAGATTTCTTTGCTTCCATGTACTTCTGTCTCTTCAAGAACATGTGTCTAATCAAGGACATTTTCTTTTTCAGAAAATTCAGAATCATGAGTTGTGGATTTATCATTCGCTTTCTTTTCCTGAATGATTTCATTTGAATTTAGATGTGCCCTCATCTTTCTTTTTCGATGGGCTGAATCTTTTGAACTTGGGAGTCTACCACACTTCAGGCGTGCACCAGATGAATCATTCGCTGCCACTTTATTTTGTCCAACCCGGACATCAATTCTTACAGGTGCATTTGTAGGTGGTATATGTGACTTTGTCACTTTCGAAACATCATTAAATGCATCTGGCATTTGATTAGCAATACTTTGAAGATGAACGATCATTTTCACTTCATCTTCACATTCAGTGCTTTGTGGATCAAAATGAGATAAGGTGGGAACAACCCATGTCAACTATTGTCGTTTTTCTGGAACAGTCTTTTCTCCCCCTAACGATAGGAAAACTGTCTCATCAAAGTGACAATCAGCAAAACGAGCTGTAAACATCACCTGTTAAGGGTTCCAAATATCTAATGATAGATGGTGAATCAAAACCTACATAAATTTCTAGTTTGCGCTAAAGTCTCATTTTAGTGCGTTGTGCCAGTGCAATAAGCACATGAACAACACAACCAAAAACTCGTAAATGTGAAATGTTTGGCTGATGCCTAAACACGAGTTGTAGTGATGAGTATTGGTGGTTAGCTATGGGTCTCAACTGAACCAATGATGCAGCATGTAAGATTGCATGTCCCCATGCCGAAACTGCTAATTTTGTTTTCATAAGCAGAGTGCGAGTTATTAATTGAAGTTGCTTGATAAATACCTCTGCTAAGCCATTTTGAGTATGGACATGAGGAACAGGGTGTTCAACATCAATGCTCAGTGTCATGTAGTAATCATCAAAGGTTTGGGACGTAAATTTACCAGCGTTATCAAGTCGGATTAACTTAATGGGATAATCTAGAAATTATGCTCACAACTTAATTATCTGAGCAAGAAGTCTTTCAAACGCTACATTTCGAGTAGACAAGAGGCAAACATGTGACCATCAAGTAGATGCATCAACCAGAACCATAAAATATTGAAATAGTCCACAAGGTGGTTGAATATGTCCACAAATATCCCCTTGAATTCTTTGCAAAAATGATGGGGATTCAACATTAACCTTTAGTTGTGATGGTCTAATTATTAACTTCCCTTGGAAACAAGCCTTGCAAGGGTTATCATTTGAGACATCGATGTGTCTGCTTAATAATAGATGTCCATTAGAGTTGGTAATGATTCTACGCATCATAGTAGATCCTGGATGACCCAAACAGTCAGGCCAAAGCATATAAACTTTTGAATCAATGAACTTCTGGTTCATGATAGTATGTGCCTCGATTGTCTTTTTGTATGTATAATACAATCTACTCGATAAACCATGCAAATTTTCTAATATACGCTTCTGGGTATCATTGGAGGTAATGCATAGATATTCCACATTTTCTACACTTTTCGTTTCAATGTGGTATCCATTTAGATGTATGTCTTTAAAACTCAACAAATTTCGAGTGGATCGAATAGCGTACAACGCATTTTGTATGAACAATATTGTTCCATTTGGTAACATGATCTGGACTTTTCTTGAGCCTTTAATTACATTTGATTGCCCTAATATTGTTGTTACATTTACTTTTGTAAGCATCAAGCTTGAGAAATACTTTCAATCTCGAAGTATTGTATGCATGGTTGCGCTGTTTACAAGACAAAAATATCTACCATTCCTCTTGTTTTGAGAATAACCATAATTTTTATCCATGCTTTCTAAGTAATGGAAATTACAGTTAAAAACAGTTTATTCACACTGGAGTACCACTTTTATTGAATTGAAAGTGCGAGCATTAAACCACAAATACAAATAACAAGAGTATATCAAACATAAATGATTCAATCAGACCCAAACACTTCATTCCCTCTTTCAATAATGAAGTCTGAGACATCTAGGTGGGTTGTGTTCAATTGTCCTGATAAATCGAACACTAGATCAGGTATATCCATCTGTTTAGCCTGGCCGAGGAAATTGGTCTCGTCACCTTTCTCCTTGAGGGAGGCTTGATACAGATCCACCAGATGTTTTGGGGTATGATAGGTATGCGCCTAGTGCCCATTGCCACCACACCCATGGCAAACTCTTTCATGATTTCTATGAGTGTTCATATGAGCTTTGCCTTTCTGGCGATTTGCATTCTTGGAGCTCGATTATGCCTTGGAACCAGGTTGTGAAACTGGACACCATGGTTCTTGCCTTTCTGGCCTCGTTTGTAATTATTGCCATGAGAGGATGTGGTATTCCATTCAAGTGAGCATCGTTCACTTCTGGGAATTGTGCTGATCCAATAGGCTGAGACTGATGATTCTTCATCAGAAGCTCATTGTTTTGCTCAGCTATAAGGAGCACAAATATCAACTGGTTGTATTGAGTAAAGCCTCGTTCTCTATACTGCTGCTACATGAGCACGTTGGATGCATGAAAGGTGTTGAAAGTCTTTTTCAGCATATTTTCCTCAGTAATGGTTTCTCCACAGAGTTTCAACTGTGAGGTAATTCTGAACATAGCAGAATTGTACTCAGCCACCGTCTTAAAATCTTGGATCCTTAGGTGAGCCCACTCATAACGAGCCCTTAGAAGAATCATTGTTTTTTTGTGATTGTGTCTATTTTTCAGTGCCTTCTAGAGGGTTAATGGGTCTTCAACCATGACGTACTCGCTCTTCAGTCCCTCATCAAGGTGGTGACGGATAAAGATTATGGCCTTCACCCGATCTTGAGAGGATGCACTGTTATCCCCCTTAATAGTTTCTCCAAGATTCGCTGTCTCCAGATGAATCTTGGTATCCATTACCCAGGTAAGATAATTCTTCCCAGTAATATCTAGGGCAACAACATCAAGTTTTTCCAAGTTCGCCATTTTCCTTTCTGAAAGAAAAATAAGGTGTGTAAGAACTTGCAATAATGTGTATTCTAAAGGAATATATTGTTAGAACTTTTGGTTCTTACAAAATTTTCATTTTGATTTTCAGGCCAAAATGATAAGTACTCGAAACTTCAAGCTCGAGATTTACATAATTCATGAGGAATGCAATTGTACCGCACCATTCTCATTAAACAGCATATGATGGGCGATTATTTAGCACCACTCAAGCAATAGAAAAAATTAAATATGCAGAGTAGGGTGGGTGATTATACCACACTACCTAAAATTGCAATAAAATTAAATAGCAGGCAAATTTAAATATGCAGGGTAAGGTGGGCGATTATACTGCACCACCTAAACTTTGTAGTAAAATTAAATCTATAGTTCAAGATAGGCGATAATACAGCACCATCTTGGATTGCAGTAAGATTAGCATAAATAAATACTGGATTAGTAACCAGGAACTATGCCAAACAAGAAATCAAAGATATAAGTAACTTTTATGTTGAGAACTAAAAGACTAAAAGCAGGCATGGTGCGAACAATTCTTCACGAGGCTATATCCAGCAGGTGAGACAGAGCAAGAAGAAGAACAGTAAAATCCTTGGAGGAAACTTTTTTTTTTCTTTTCTCTTAAGCGAATGGAGATTAGAACAATTTAGGGTTAGAGAGTTGTGCTGATAACGTGTTATAAATAGGCAAAAATTAGAGAAATAACCTTTGCTAAGAGCAAGGGCGAAATGGGTGCAAATATTACACTGTTTTGTTTTGTGATATCACCACAAAAGTAATGCAGGTATAAGAAAATGAGGGGTACTGAAAGTATTATATTTTTTCCTTTTCTCTTTCTGGTGTTATCATTTTGAACACTCGTAGTGCTCTATTTATAGAGCAACTACCTTGAAAACTTACAAAAATTTCACTATTTAGCATATGAAAGTTTTACTGTATACATGTGGGCAAACATACCCACTGTTTACAACAATCTAATCTTTATTTCTTTCTTTTCTCTTCCTTCAGAGATCTGTAGATAAAGCGTGTATGCACATGTATGTATGTGGAGAATCCATACCTCTAATGACTTGTTCCTCTTTATATGATGATGCAATATTATGTTATTGTACAAATATTATAATCTGAATCATTCGATGTTTTTGTCATCATCAAAATAGTATATTTACAATTTTTTTTTATTTGAAGACTGATTAATGGTCGAACAAACCAATGGTTATATTAACATATAAGATCCTCACGATTAATCATCTGCATGTTCTCAATATTTTTTATTATTAACTTTTAAAGTCACATCATCGTGTAAGAAAGAAATGAAAAATATCACTATACTTAATTGGGTAAACTGCCATTTGATCCCTTGAACTATTACTCTAGTTGAAATTAACCCTTGAACTATTTCTTTGGTAAATTAACCCCCCTAAACTATTTGAAATCAATCAATTGACATCTTGTTGGTAGATTTCATTCACTATTTCATCAAATTCAAAGGAAAATTAGTCTTTCCTTTATTAATTCTTACTTCTCAACTATAACCACCAATGAAATTATGACATGTGAAAACAAAATAATGTGTAATGATAATGTGAGATGGTTCGTTTGTAAACATTTGGTATTTTTATGTTTTCTCATTATGTTATATGTTTTCTAATTATTACGTGTCCATATGTCAAAATTTTATTGGTAGTTATAGTTGACAAGTAACGGTTGATGTTGAAATGACTAATTTGCCCTTGAATTTGATAGAATTGATTATGCAATCTAATAGCAAGAGGTTAATTGACTGATTCTAAATAGTTCAGGGAGTTAATTTATCAAAAAAATAGTTTAGGGGGTCAATTTCAACTGGAGTGATAGTTCAGGGGTCAAACTGTAATTTATCCTACTTAATTTGATTATTTTCTTGGACAATTTAAACAAACTTTTGTATTGACAAAAAAAAAAACTTTTGTTAAAAAAAGGCAAATGACAACGTTATTTGGTTTTTTTATTGTAGTTATTAGTCATTTTCCTTTTTGTAAGATTTCACATCGCCCAGGGGTGATGATCATATAAGCTTTATACGTACATTCACACCTCCAATTAGCACGAGGCCTTTTGGGAGCTCATTGGCTTCGGAGTTATTCGGAACTTTAAAGTTAAGCGAGTTCGCCCGGGAGCAATCCCACGATGGGTGACCTACTGGAAAGTTCTCGTGTGAGTTCTCAGAAACAAAACTGTAAGGGTGTGGTCGGGACCCAAAGCGAACAATATCGTGTTACGGCGGAATCGAGCCCGGGATGTGGTCGAGTCTGGGTCGGGATGTGAAAATTTGGTATCAAAGTCACTCCCTGGCCGGAAGTGTGTCGACAAGGACGTCGGGCCCCTAAGGGAGGTGGATTGTAAGATCCCACATCGTCCAGGGGTGAGGATCCTATAAGCCTTATATGTACATTCTCACCTCCAATTAGCATGAGGCTTTTTGGGAGCTCACTGGTTTCGGAGTTCATCGGAACTCTGAAGTTAAGCGAGTTCGTGCGAGAGCAATCTCATGATGGGTGACCCACTGGGAAGTTCTCGTGAGAGTTCCTAGAAACAAAACCGTGAGGGTGTAGTCGGGGCCCAAAGCAGACAATATCATGCTACGGCGGAGTCGAGCCCGGGATGTGGTCAAGCTTGGGTCGGGATGTGACACTTTTTGCATGAGAAGTGATAACTACGCATTTTCTTACACATTTTTATTTAATACTGTCTATGTTTTCATTAAATGATTTAAGTAAGCATGAACATTTTCAAACTAAATGTTCCGATGAACATTTTTAATATTGTTTGATTTAGCATGAACATTTTTATTTTTTACTCTGAAGTTAAGCCCGGGTCGGAACATTTTTATTTTAAACACTATATGATTTAGCATGAACATTTTCAAAACCTATGTTTTGTGTGGGTGACTTCAAACAAATTAAGTCATTTACTTGCTTACTTTAAGAACGAGGGAAAAATTTTACCCTTCTTTTTTTATTTTTTTATTTTCTTTTCAGTAAGGTACCTTACTTAATAAAAGAGCATTTACTTGCATACTTTAAGAACGAGGGAGATTTTTTAGCCTTATTTTTTTTTTTTTCAGTAAGGTAGCTTACTTAATAAAGGAGTAAGTCTTACTCGATTAAGGTTTCTTCAAAGGCCATTCTTTATCACATGTTGTTTGACATTGTGATGTTGTTTGATATCTGTTGAATGAAATCCAATTTTACCTTAAAAAAAAAAGAGAGTAAGTTTTACTTCGTTACTCTAAAGATTAAGTGGTGCTAGCAATAAACCGTTGCCTAACTTGAACCAAGAGTTTTGGTCTTTAAATGTTGCACGTACTTGTTTAGTTCAAACAATCCATAGGTTTGATAGGGGGATGTTATGTAATTTGTTTAGTTTTCTTCATAAGAAAAGATAAATTCCAAAGAAAATTCATGAGGGCATCCTTCTCAAGAAATATCAAAATGAAGACTATAAAAGATTGTATTTGGAGCACGATAAACTATAACATGCGAAATAATATAATTGGTGACCGTAATCAGCAACGCCATCATCATAAGTAATTAGGTTCATGGTGCTGGTAAATTACCTGATGGTGATTAGAGGAAAATTGAAATGTCTTTGTGAGTCTTCTCAATCTCTAAGAGGATAGATTATCGTGGCTTCACCGCCAACTTGGTTCCTTTTTCTAAATAACAAAAGTAAATTTGCTATTTAATAGACATGATAAGTATCTTCAAATGAAATGTTGGAAAAATTAGGGTCTAATTGCTATATTAAATCATATAGAAAATCAAGAAATAATTCATACAATTATATATTAAAGTAATACATACACATGAGTAACCAATGTTAAAGAACATGACATAATAGTAATGCATACACATGAGTAACCAATGTTAAAGAACATGACATAATGGACTAGAAAAACTTGAAAATACGGTCGAGGCAAGTGTTGGACACTGTCCTTAAGACAAGTTTACGCCCCACTACGGTGCTCATGGTTGATCGGCGCATCTCTCCCAATATACAATGACCACATCCTTGTAATAGTAGCACTCCAAATCACAGGGCTCTATGAACCACGATTGTGTTGAAAACTCTCTCATATGGACTCAATGAGACTCTCTAATATTTAGTACACTCTATGTATCTTTTGTGATTATAGGAGACTTCCCTATTTATAGAATGTGAGATACCTCTTTGGAAAGCATGTGACTATTCATGAAGAGTCAAAAGTTGCAACTCTTCATTTGAGTAGACACATTTCTACCAAAATGGTCCACTTCTAATTTCCATTCAATTAATAAATTTAATATAATATTATTATTATTATTAAATTTTCCAACATGAAATAATTAGATGTGTAAAGTTCAGAATCACAATTTTCAGTTTATAAGGAACCTTGTATATGTTGCATGAATGAAATCAGTAAGCAACTTTCTCGAAACCAGTCATTCGAGATCCAAGCAAAACAACAACAACAAGAGGGGTTCTTCCATCTTCCATCTGAATCTCTCGGATAGAATTGAAGCAGCACGAGAGGATGTTAGAATAGAATTAATTAGTCTGAAATTCTCGTAATTATTGTATGTATTATAAGAATGTAAGTTCCCTTGTAATGTAGGATAATATCATTTATGTAATTCTATATATATTTAATACTTTGCACAAATTAATACAATGAGTCATATTTCTACATAGAAGAATATATTTGTCTAGTGACAAAAAAAAAATCGTAATTACATCATTCACTGATTTAATTAACTGTTGCTAATGTAGTTGAGATGACACTACTTTCTAACGTTCGTTTGTTTACTTTTTCTTCCCCTTAAATAAACGTATAACTATGAAATTCAACCAAATATACATTTATTTTCAAGCATAACATCTTGAACGAGATGCACATTGTTTACCTCACAAGATGCATATGGTTGAATGCCTATCCCAGAATTAGGGTAGTGTTGCAGTCCTATTTAGAATAGGAATGTGATTGTGTAAATCCTAGAAGATATGGGAATGTATCTTATATTCCTAATAGGAGTAGATTACATATTAAATGTTGTAATTCTAAAGGGAAAGGTTTTTACCTATCCTACTACTATAAATAGAGGCACAATGGGTGAATAAAACACACCTCACAATTACACATCTCTCTCTTCTCCTCTCTATGTGCCGCACCCCTTCACTCTGTATGGCCTTTATACAGTTTAGTAAATTATACCTACAACACATTATTAGCATGCTCTTGACGCTACGCTAACAAGAGAGTTTATTCTTCAATCAAGGGAGTATTACGTTTTAATTATTCTTTTTTAGATTAATTTTTTATTATTTTGAATTGATCTACATGATATTGATTCAATTTAATTTTTCTTTGTTGAACGTGATATAACGCATTGGAGACGCAATTTCGGCTTTCTGAGAATGATCTTCTACAAATTCAAAGGCTTTTGTAAGTTTTCTGCCAATCAGGTACGCTTAAAATAAAGTAAGATATTTGAAACGACCTTGAAGCATGAAAACATTCCCCATGATGCATGAACCCCCTATGTTTATATTTTCCTTCCGATATATATATTGTATATGTTCATATATTTGTTTCATGCATTACGCAATTATAAAATTGCTATGTGGAATATGTGAGTCAAATAATCGAAAAAAATTAGAAGCAATTAGGGTTTTTCAAACCCTAAGATTGTCAAAAAAAGAAAAAATTGGAAAAATTTTGCGGTTGAAAGCACCAAGCCTAAAGCTTAGGTATGCAACTGGACAGCCTTTTTAGGCTTATTGCTCAAATTGGACCAAGCATGCTGCTTGGGTCCTTAGTGCATGGGCTTCAAGCCCCCAGTCAATTCTAGAAGCCAGCAAACATGCTGGGCTTCTCGCGCCTCAGCCCATTACCAATGGCCTTTGCTCTGCTGTGCTTCGCTTCAGCTCAGCCCGCTTTCAATTGCAGGCTTGCAGCTTGCCTTGTACGATGAGCTGCACAACAGCTTTTTCCAAACAAAAGCCCTGCGCTAGGCGTTTCCCATCTGACAAACCTGCAGCCCATGGTCCACTTCCCTGTTGCCTACAGCAGCTTCACACAACCTATGGGCTTCCCAATTTGACCCGTGGCTTGCGGCCATGATTTGGGTTGCTCTTAACAGCCAACCTGTGCCCTTACCCATGGCACCAAACCCAAATATTTTTTTTTGGGGCTCTATTTTTCGACCCAATGCTATTATTTTAGCATTATAAATAATTTTAACCCGTATGTTAATATTATTTTGCTTCTACAATCGACCCCGAATGGTCCCGATCTATTGAATTAATTAAAAGTGACCTGCAATCCATTAATCTGATAATGAATCCAAAATTATTGACCTGAAGATCACTTTTTGGAAATTAACGATTCAATAATTTATTTCTCTTCTTTGAACCGTTGACTTACTTTCGTAGTCCCGAAGTACTCACACTTGAGTTCCCGAAGAACCTCAAAATCCACTACACTTAGTTGTATATTGCATTTTGTGTTCTTGCAGGAACCTCTCTTTTATGAACTAAACGTTCATAAACTAAATCGAACTTGTAGTTTCGAATTTAGTGCCTTTGAAACCCGACGTTTTCATAAAACAATACACCAATGAAAACCCGACGTTTTTTCATGAAACCATGTCTTAGAACTCGAATGTTCTAACTTTGATGCTTATGGATGATTCCTCCCCATAACACCAATCACAATCTTGTTCCCTCCAAATTCAATGGATTGTCAAACCGTCACAAGTTTGATTTCCCTTATTTGGACGTTTCTATTAGAAACCACTTTATGTGGGGTACAAGACGTGAATCTCCACTTAACTATCAAGAAGTTGAGAAACCATTGAAGCCAACAATGGCATGGAAGAGCTGAATAAGCCTCCGCCATGATCTTCATTTGAAGACTTATGCCCGAAGCATTACAAATGGAAATACCCCCTGAACGAGGATTCCATAGCTCTTTGGCTCGCTTCTACGGACTGTTTAATCATACAAGATATTGCCTGAAGCATACCATGATTACGTCCATGAATGAGTACAATTCTGAAGTTTATAAATCCGATTGAGTTTTGACTAGAGAATACTTTTCTCGTCCTTCCTTATTTCTAACTTGCTCCTGAAGCAACAAGTGTAGAAAGCGGAAGTTTACTGAATTCTCGGATCTGATTACTACCACAATCATATGATAAAATCAAGGCCTGCCAAGGTGTGCCATCATGCCCAAAGCGTGATCCTTGGCACCTAAGACCTAAAACTTCAAGAATAAGGGATAGTATTCCCAAACCTTAACCCTACATAATCTACTTCTGTCTCGATGGAATAGATCATTGGTTATGCACATGTTCGTGCCCCTACCAATGTTGTTAAGGAGTACCATTCTAGTAGTCAATATGTGAGATTAATTTTGCTCCACCGAACACCATTGGGAGAGCATAATTTTGACATGGATGGCCTTATTGGCCGAATCCCTTTAGTAAACCATTTACTTTGTGAACATTTTTCCATGTTCTTGGATTCAAGTTTGGTGTATGTTTTACTTATGGATAATCTTATTGATATTGTCCTCAAATATGAGTTAATTGAATCATGTTTCTTAGTACATGTGACTGATTCAATTAAACACGTGATTAGGTAGGAATGTGGGAAAGTTAGTTGTCTGGACGAATGCGTACTACACACACTAACTTTACACCTAAATCACATCTCTAACAACGACTTCAGGTCCATCCAACCTAATTAAGAGCATTGGCATGCTCCTCGTTGTATGAATGGTACTGCATCACCATTTAAGGGACCTTAAATTCTCCCTGACGTTGAGTTTTTAAGGATATTCGAGATGACAATGATCATAAATGAAACCACTGAAGAAAATAGAGTGAAATATCTTTGCACCACCTCCAACAATGAGCCTGAAGCTTTGATTTAGGGCCAATGGGTTGGTCTCCCAACTAGGAACATGCCACATGTGGCCGGCCTAGAGCTAGGTGATTGAGCAGTTTACTTGCTTTGGCACGACCATTTGGGACACTTAGGTTGAACAATGATGCTACGACGCATCTCCTTACCCGAAGTAAGGATCTTGTGCCTACAAGCACACTTTGCCAAGCTTGCTCATTAAGGAAGTTGATTTTCTATATCATTCCTCGCAAAGATACGAAATCACCTCCTTTCTATAGTGGATTCAAGAGAATATATGTGGACTAATCCAATCAAAATGCGGACCATATAAAGACTTATGGTTTTGATTGATGAATCAACAAATTGGTCACATGTTTGTCCACACACATTACTGCTAAACCTCTTGGCCGATTATAGGTTCACCACCCTACTTATCCCTTAAGGTCCTGGAGACTGGATAATGTCGGAGAGTTTATATCAACGGTTTTCGATAAAGTATTGCATGTTGTTTTGGGTTTCTAATTGAACATTGAGTTCCCATGTTCACCCCAAATAGCCTCGCCTAGTGATCATAAAGCGCAATTTAAATGATCGCCCGAATTTTGGTAAAAGTACCAAGTTTTTGGTTTTCTGGCTAGGGCTATGCAATCTTTGTACGCAGTTATGTTGGTCCGCCTTGAGGCCCATTGCCACCCAACCTATATGACGTTACAGTTGGTTACTGGGTACGAACCTGACGATTTTCGTATTTACGCATTTGGGTGTGCATTCTATGTGCCAAGTTGCGCCACCGCAACGTCCCACCATGGGTCCTCAAAGAAGGATATGTATCTTTTGTCGATCATGATTCTCCTTCACAATAGTTCTCTTCGAGCCCTTGCATGCGATCTCTTTACCGCTCATTTGCTGGTTGTCACTTTAATGAGACAATCTTCCCGCCGTTAGAGGGAGATAAGAACGTCAACGTTCCTGTAAAATAGCGCGAAGTTGCGTGGACGGTTCCCACTATGTCTCATCTCGATCTCCATACTGCACAAGTGTGATAAGCAAGTGCGATGAATTCTAGATTTCAGAATGTTGCTCCAGACGCATTCCTCTGATCTAGCTAAAAGTGACGAGATCATATACCAGCTGCAAATATGCCTGCATGGATAGACGTACTTAACGGACGTCGAGTCAACATCCCTGGAGGATGTGCCGCCCCTGTTGGACGGTTTGGACACCCCTGTTGGACGGTCCGGTACAACCGCGGATAGCCAATCAATCTGTCTTGGCCTGAAGCATGACAGATCATTCGATTCGTAGGATTTACTTCCCTAGAAGAGGAAGACAAGGCACAACTATGAATCTAAACTTGATCGCTGTCTCAAATCATTCCATCTCATGAGATTAATCCGGATTACTCCCGAGACATGAAGTTCTTAGTCCAGTATACTAGTTTGGATGAGAAAAATGGAATTGAAATGAGATTATCATCGATGATGTTTTCACTTATATGGTAGCTACCGACATAAATGAAAAGCGACGATATCGAACCGTGTTTCGTTGATTAAGTGACAACGTAGAACTGATTGGACAACTGAGATTACAATCTAGGTCAAATTCCTTACCAAAGTGTGTATTGGACCTACAAGTAGGAAAGGAAGCGTTATGAGATGAATGAAATAGTGCGATGTGATGCACGCCTTACGGCGCAAGGTTTCTCTCAAACGTCATGTGATTGATAGCAGCATTATAAAATGTGGTTAGTGTTTTCTCCATGGGGATATAGATACGGAGATTGACATGTAAGTTCCCGAAGAATTACATGGACTGGTTCAAAAAGTTCCAAAACCACGGAACACCCTCTTAACTTGTTTTGAGGCGTTCACTTAAATTCGACGGATGTGGTATACCCGTTTAAGTGATTGTTTGATCAGTCAGGGATATGAATTATGCCCTTGCGTGTTAAACTATGAAGTCTTATTCCAAATTGCTAGAGTTATAGTTTATGTCGTTAACACGAATCTCACTAAGACTCTTGAAGAGCTTGAGAAAACTGCCTCGCACCCGAAGATGGAATTTGAGATGAATGATCTTAGGAAAACTCGTTTATGCCTTGACCTGAAGTTCAAGTGTTGTTCTGACGGTATTTTGGTCTACCAGTCGAACTACACTCCGAATGTGTTACTTTTGAGTATACTTTTGATCGTCCATACGTTATATACAAATGAGACCCTTGAAAAGGTTATGGAATCTGAAATTCCATATCTAAGTTCAACTTTGTGCTTCGTTGTACTTAGCTCATTGTATTTAGACATGACATCTCATTCGCTATTAATCTTGGTAAAGATGCAGCACCGCGCTTACACGCAACCGCAGAATTGGTATTAAAGACGTACCCTGAAGGTATTATGAGGGCAAATCCCAACGCATCTTAGCGAATCCGACCCCCCCTTATCCTCGAAATGATGTTTGCCTTGTTGTTATGTTGACACTGGTTACTTATCAAACCCGCACAAGGCAAAATCCCCAAATGGTTATATCTTTACTGTTAGGGATATTGCAATATCTTGGAGGTCCATAATATGACCTTAGTTGTGAAATCTTTGAATCGTTCCAAGACTCACCTCACTTCACTACGCCACAAGTGAGACATGGTTAGGAGTTCTTGTTGAGCATGTTCGTAGTACTTGCTGTGTTTTCATTCATCGTTGAGTCCCAACAACGATCCATGAAGATTATGCCGCATGTATCAACCCGACCAAGCCATGATACATCAACAAAGTCAACACCAAGACATATTGCGTCTACATCTACATCAGTAAAGCATTAGGAGATTGAAGTCATGCAAGCCGATCCCAGACAACCTTGCCGACCTCTACACGACGTCACTGCCGAAGTCAACCTTCCAAAAGCTTGTCCGAGGAATTGGTATGCCTAACTATCATATGCAATGCTTGTAGTTCTCATTTGGAAGTTATGTCAAACTCAGGGGGAGTATCCAGAAGTATACTCACTTGATCTTAATGTACTCTTTTTCCCTACGATTAGGAGCATTTTTCCCATTGGGTTTTTGCTACCTAACTAGGTTTTAACGAGGCACCCATCCTGGGCTGATCATACCCTTGTGAGCTCTTCTACTTGCGTCCAAATGACGTATAGTTTTGACTTAATGTAACTTCTCACTTTTCTCCTTAGACTATGGGTTTTTCCCCACCTTGGGTTTTACCACAGTGAGGTTTTGTGAGTTTTACTTTTTATGCATTCTTCTGTTGATTTAAGACTTGCATTCGCTCATTATGCTGACGACTTCATAACTGTACCTGCTTCATCACTGAAGACCTGATGCGCCATTTACTTGAGTATTTACACACTCAAAGGGGAGAGTTGCAGTCCTATTTAGAATAGGAATGTGATTGTGTAAATCCTAGTAGATATGGGAATGTATCTTATATTCCTAATAGGAGTAGATTACCTATTAAATGTTGTAATCCTAAAGGGAAAGGTTTTTACCTATCCTACTACTATAAATAGAGGCACAATGGGGTGAATAAAACACACCTCACAATTACACATCTCTCTCTTCTCCTCTCTATGTGCCGCACCCCTTCACTCTCTATGGCCTTTATACAGTTTAGTAAATTATACCTACAACAGGTAGTAATTTTTAACTCCCTTTTTTTCTTTCTGCATATGTTCTCTTATTTTGTTTTTGGTTTTTTTTAATTTATTCAATTTGAAAACTAAACAAAAGAAGAAACTTAAAAATTAGCATAAAGAGGTAGTATATCATATACCAGTAGGGTTGGCATTGTCTTTGGCTGGAAGTGAGTCTTTTAGTGTTATTTATGCCCTCCAATCGATTGATTTTGATCCTCCTTGGTCTCTTCGTACGTAGGCAGTGGTCTATATGTTTAGACCGCATTCGAAAGACGACTTTCTATGCCTCTCACATATATCGCGAAGGCAATGTAGTTGCGGACAATTTTGCTAATATGAGCTTGTCTTCTCCAACGTTGGTATGCCATGATTCTCTTACAATGGCGGTTCATGCTGCTTTGTTTTCAGACTATATTGGCTTACCTGGCTTCCACTTCTCAAATTAATATGGGCTTTCCTTTTCATACAAAAACCCTAGGTCTAAAAACTTCAAAGTTGTCGGTCCCTTGTTTAGTCTTGGGGTTGGTAGCAGCCTTTCTCTAGTTTTCCTAGCCTTTCTTCTTCCTCTTTTCGTGGATTGCCACAGTTTTTTTTCTTCTTGTTTTAGTATTTCCGTTTATAAGTGCCTCCTTGGTGGCGCTATTTGTGAGTATCACCCCCTAACTATTTTGTTTTGTATACTTGTGTTATCGGGTTTTTTTTTGTCTACTTCGATGTTTCTTTCGCTATTTTTGGTGGTTTCGCTAATGGTGTTGAGCACAAACTTCATGTTGGCATGGACATAATTAGTTCCTTGTCAATTTCTCTTTGGAGTCTCGCTGCTTATTGTCAAAGAGTGTTTTCATATTCAGTAATGCCCTTTTTGTGTGCATAGTTTCTCAAGTTCCAAAACGCGAAGCATTTTTATTGCATTTTAAAGAATTTTATATAAGAAAATAGAAAATGAATGAAACCCCCTTTTTGTCTTTTCAATATATTTTCTTGCTAAAACCTTCCTTTTGTCTTTGGTGGAGGGCCTCACCCACGTCCCACATACAGTAAAGGAGAATTACCAATTAAAAGGAAAGAAAAAATGATAAAGCCAAAGGCAGAGCAAAAGCAGAGAGAAAGAAGAGAGAGAGAGACTGTGTTGGGTGGGGGGGACAGGCTAGGACAATACATTACCAACACACACTCTCTCTCTCTCTCTCTCTCTCTCCTGTTAAACAGTTGAAGTCGAAAAAGCCATCACCACATTGGTTTTCTTTGCCTTTTGTTTCTGTGTTCGTATGCAGTTGTCTACGTCTGCTGCTTCTTCTGCTCCCTCTTCTCACTACCTGCAAATGGGGGAGGAGAAAATGAAATCATACTTTGAATTCCTTGTTATCATTTGATAATCCTATTCTTCTTCTTCCTCTCTTTCTCTCTCTCTCTCTCTCTCTCTGCCCTTCTCTCTGCCTCACTCGCTGAAATTTTCCTCCAAACCAAACATGATTTTCTTCTTCTTTTCTGTTCATCTCCTCTTTTGGCTTTGTGGGTTCCCTTTAAATAATCAAAATTCCTTGAACTGATTTGAATTTCGCCTCCCCATTTCCAACTTTCCATTTCTGCTTTCTGGGTTCTCCCCACTTTTCCCATTTGGTTACTCATTTTCTTGTCAATTTTTCTGGTGGAACTGCTTATCTGGGAAGCACTTTTTTTCTGAGCAATTCTGGGGAGCATTCATGGAAATTGATCTGAACCATGCAGTGAGTGAGGTGGAGAAGAAGGCTTATTGCAATGGGGATTGTGGTGGTGTTTGTGTTTATTGCTTGTCCTCTTCAACTTCTTCATCTTCTTCCAATTCATCCTCAGCTCCTGTGGCTTCCTCAATTTATCTGGAGCTTTGGCATGCATGTGCTGGCCCTCTCATCTCACTCCCCAAGAAAGGGAATGTGGTTGTCTACTTCCCACAAGGCCACTTGGAGCAAGTTGCCTCCTCCTCCCCTTTCTCTCCCATGGAGATGCCCACCTTTGATCTCCACCCTCAGATCTTCTGCAAGGTTGTCAATGTCCAGCTGCTTGTAAGTACCTTCCATATAAAATTTAAATTTCCATTTTTTTTCCAAATATGTTTTGGTTATTTAATTTGTTGTTTCTTGAATTAACAGGCTAACAAGGAGAATGATGAGGTATACACACATGTCACTTTGCTTCCTCTGCCTGAGGTATGATTTTTTGTTGACACTTAAATTTGGAGTGGAATTGGTCAATGTGAATTCTTGAGTTTTTATGGTTGTACACTTTGTGTTGGAATGCTGTTTTATGGTAGAGGCTGCTGAGTTTTATCCTTTTATGGTGGTTATAATTACTAATTAGGATGTGGATTGTGGGAATTATGTAGTTGGCAGGAACAAATTTGGAAGGGAAAGAGCTTGAAGAGTTGGGAGTGGATGGGGGGGATGGAGGATCACCTACAAAATCAACCCCTCACATGTTCTGCAAAACGCTTACAGCTTCCGATACCAGTACCCACGGAGGGTTCTCTGTTCCTCGCAGAGCTGCTGAAGACTGTTTCCCTCCTTTGGTATGAATCAATGCTTTTATTTTTATCCGGTCTTCGTAGACGAGCTTTTAGCTTTTGTAAGTTTTAATAGATTTTGTTTATTTTTTTGGTAGGACTATAAGCAGCAGAGGCCCTCTCAAGAGCTTGTTGCAAAGGACCTTCATGGGGTGGAGTGGAGGTTTCGGCATATTTATAGAGGTAAACTATTTGTAATTCCTTTTTGTAGTTTCACTCAGGATTAAATTGATACAATTCTGTGAGTTCTGCTCATCAGGTCAGCCAAGGCGACATTTGCTCACTACCGGATGGAGTATATTTATAAGCCAAAAGAATCTTGTATCGGGTGATGCTGTGCTATTTTTGAGGTAACTGCAATTAATCGACTATTTTTGTGGCAACTGAGCATGGCTTAGTGATCATTCAAATTTGTTTGTTTACCAATTGGAAGGCTCCTTTGATATTCTAAAAGGCGAGAAGTGGCCAAAATATAGGCCTTTTATATGAATGACGTTAATGCCTATTTTTTCCTCTTTTCGGAGATCTCTTCGTCAAGAAGCTATTAAACATTACTAGGAATCGTGAAAGTGTTGATTTGCCGTATAGTACTTGATTGATTATATACATGTATGCTTCTATTTATCAGAATCTCTTTTTGTTGAAATGCAAATACTTCTTTACGTCCAAAGGCGAAAATAGGTTCTCACACTTGATACAATACAAGCTTATATATGTGCATGAAAAAATATTACGTCCTTGGAACAAGAATAATTTGACTTCTATGTGGAGCTAAAAATTTCCTTTACTTTTTCATTGTCTGCTAACCTCGATAACTTGAACGATTTACAATGGTCTTTGTAGGGGTGAAAACGGAGAGCTAAGGTTGGGAATTAGAAAGGCTGTTCGACCAAGAAATTGCCTTCCTGATTCAATTGTAGGAAACCAGAATACTTATCCCAGTGTTCTTTCTCTCGTGGCTAATGCAATATCCACCAAGAGCATGTTTCATGTATTCTACAGTCCAAGGTAGTACAAGATGTGTATTTTTTACTTCAGAATCTACCAAGTTGTTCACCCTGTATTTTGTGCATACGTTTCTTTAAGTATTATTCTTTCTTTAGATGGGTATGGTTACTTTCATTCATTGTATGCTTAATGGCAGTGACCTCTCTTTTCATTTGCTCAAATCATCTATCAATCAAACATTTTTTTTAACCTGTAAACAAAGTTGTTCTTACAAAAACAAAAACAGATATTTCTTTCACAGAGATTCGTAAACATGCATGGACCGGCTTATGCATTTTGCTAGGCATTGACAGAATCTTTCTAAATTGTTTAAATTTCTGTGATGCAGAGCAAGCCATTCAGAGTTTGTCATTCCCTACCAAAAATATGTCAGAAGCATCGCTAATCCAGTGACCTCCGGGACGAGATTCAAAATGAGATTCGATAGGGATGATTCACCTGAAAGAAGGTATTTATAAGTTGATTCAACGGCATGGCCAGCCTGTATTCCTTGTTAGACTTTCTATTGGACAATACAGATTTTGGTTTCTTGTAGGTGTAGTGGTGTAGTGACAGGTATCACCGACTTGGATCCGTTTCGATGGCCAAACTCAAAATGGAGATGCTTGATGGTATGCTTCGTATTTTATTTTCCTTTCATAAGACCAATAATGAACTGCGTGCATTATTCATAAATTGTTCCCGTCATTGTATTTTAATTTCATGATTTGCATTATTTGGTGCTATCATTGAATCGGTACCTTACATTATCTTTAATTTATAGTACTTGTGCAGAATGTATCAATTGGCATTGCTGATTTATTGAAATGTATTTATGCATGCACTGCATTTGCACTTTGTGTAAAGAATTGACAACTTCACAAACTATATTTCTATTACTGCGGTATTGCAGAAATTCTGATATTTACACCTTTATTTTTACGCTTACCAGGTTAGATGGGATGAAGATATAGGAAATGATCATCAAGAACGAGTCTCGCCATGGGAGGTTGATCCTTCTGCTTCTCTCCCACCTATGAACATTCAGTCTTCTCCAAGACTGAAGAAACTGCGGACAAGTCCGCAGGGAACCCAACCCATCCACTCCACTGGTACGATACTCCCCAATAACATCGCGAGCATTTTTCACATTACTCATTTGTCCTCAATAAGTGAATTTTCTTGCAGCTGGAGGGGCTGGGTTTAAGGACTTTGAGGAATCAGTTAAATCCTCTAAGGTCTTGCAAGGTCAAGAAAATATAGGTTTCATATCACCCCTCTATGGGTGTGATACTGTAAACCGCTCGCAAGATTTTGAGATGCATGCCCCGGCACATCTAAGTCTTGCATCAAATGCAACACAGAAGGCTACTATTGATGAACTTATGAGGGCTCGCCACACCTCTTACACAGGATTTGCGGAATCTGATAGATTTCCAAAAGTCTTGCAAGGTCAAGAAATAAGCCCGTTGAGATCGTTGACAGGAAAAGCAAATTTCACCCTAGGTGATTGGGAATCCAACATTGGTTGCACGCCTTTCAACATTTATCAACCGCCCAAACCAAATCATTTCTCTCTAGCTTCTGAATCCCTTCCAAATATGTACTTTCCTTATGGTGACGTTCACAGAGCCGGCCAGGAACCCACGATGTGCTCTAATGCTACTAACTTACCCAGAGAGAATATGCAAATCAACCCATATTCTATGCAGATGGGAGTCACAAGAAATGAAGTTGGACGGCCAAATAAACCTAGTGAGCATAAGACACAGAGGAGTACTTCTGCGCTTCCCGCTTTAGTACCAAACCCAAGAAATCCAAATGATGAAGACTATAACGGGACTGTAACTGGGTGTAAACTTTTCGGTTTTTCCTTGACTGGGGAAAATCCCTCTCCAAACTCTCAGAGTTCCAGTAAGCGGAGTTGTACAAAGGTAAGCTATAGTAGCCCTCAGGTTGGACTGTAACTTGCCATGCCTTGGACATCTTTGCCAACTGATGTTACATATATTGAGTGAAGGTTCACAAGCAAGGCAGCTTAGTGGGAAGAGCCATTGATCTCGCGAAACTGAATGGCTATGGGGACCTGCTGACTGAACTGGAGCGGCTATTTGGCATGGAAGGCCTTCTTCGAGATTCTGATAAAGGATGGCGGATCTTGTACACTGATAGCGAGAACGATGTGATGGTTGCTGGGGATGACCCATGGCAGTAAGTCTCTCTCCGAAGTAAAATTTTATCCGTATCTAGTTCTTTTGCACGACAAACTCACGCATCTTAACTAATCTGTGTTTCTGAGCAGTCCATATTAGTACTTTTTGTATATGACCTTTCGGAAATGATGGGTTCTTGATGCAGCGAGTTTTGCAATGTGGTCTCCAAAATCCATATATATACCCAGGAAGAAGTGGAGAAGATGACCATCGGAATGATCAGCGATGATACTCAAAGCAGTTTGGAACAAGCGCCGGTCATGCTTGAAGTGTCGAAGTCCTCATCCGTGAGCCAGCCGGATTCTTCCCCAACAGTCATCCGGGTCTAAACATGAATAAAATTCAGTGTTGTTACTGCGTTGTTGTAATCTTAAGTCTGCATATGCACCAGAACCTAACTATGTATTTTATGGAGTTCCGAGGCCTAAGTTATGCAGTTCCGGTTATCCGTGGTCTTGAAAACGAGACACCTACGGCCTTCGAGCGATCGACCTCTTTCCGGTTGACATTTGATTGCGTAGTACCGTGACATTTTATGAGTATAAATTGTTGGATGTGTGCTGTTAGGTTTCCAACTTATAGATCATGCTGCCTTACGGGTAAAGACGATGAACATGGTTTTACAGCAAAGTGAAAAAGCAAATCAAATTTCCGAACTTTTACTGTTTTTGTTACCCGAAGAAAACTGGATTCGCGTTTTCTGATCATGGATACATCAGTTGCTAAAACTATGAACGACCGAGTAAGATCAACCGGTCGGCCATTTGTTTACTGATCACGGATACACCAGTAACTACGAACCATGGTGCTTCTGTATTCTGTTATCTGTGAGTGAAGGAAACTCAAATGGCTGACTGCAACATCTGGAGTATCTTGAATGCGGTGCTCAAGAGCTGCAAATATTTCAGCTCAGAAATTGAACACGTGCATCGTCTCTCACTGATCCTTATATAGCGCACGGCCAATTATCATCCTTCTGATCTCACTAGTCCCAGCTCCAATCTCATACAGTTTGGCATCTCGAAGGAGACGCCCAGTTGGGTACTCATTTACATACCCATTACCACCTAAGCATTGTATAGCCTGCAACGTTCAAATAGATTTGTTCAGAGCAGTTGTAAAGTTATCATGCACAGCTCAAACTCGTTCTACAGATCCCGGTTCTGGTTATGATAAACTCTCGGAAAAAATCATGGCAACGAAAATTATTAACTTTGTTATGGGCATTCGAGCAATATGTAGAATACTATTCGTCTGGCCAAGCTAGGACTATATTGATTGGCCTGAATGAGGTTTATGTTTGAGCAGAAAAATTCTACATGTGCACAAGTTGATCAAATGGAACTTGTGCAGAATCTTTTACCTGCAAAGCAACCTGCGTGGCTCTTTCAGCCGTACATAGTATAACTCCAGCACAATCCTGAAAATTCGTACCTAGAAGAGTTATTGTTTGCCTAAGCCAAATCGTTTTTTGCCAAATGCAAAGACAAACTTGTAAGATCACAAACTAAAGTGATAAAAGAATTCAGAAACACCAACAGCACCTTAGGGTCAATTTTTCCATTGTCACACTCCCTTGCAACAGAATACACGTAGGACCTGAAAACAAAGGGGAGAGAGGAAGAAAGAGATGGATAACTCTGTTACCATTTGAATATTAGAAGAAAGGAAAGGCAGTCCAAGAAATAATACGAATCCGTTACCTTGATGATTGCAAAGAGGTATACATGTCAGCAAGTTTCCCCTGGAATTGAAAGGCCGTTAGCGCATGAAGTGTATAATTCAAATACAATGCTAGAAAACAGTAAGACTAGTGAAATACAACAAAAAACCTGTATAAGCTGAAATTCTCCAATGGGTCGGCCAAACTGCTCTCGCTGTTGAACATAAGGAATGACAGCATCCATACATGCCTGCATAATACCCAGGGGCCCACCTGCTAAAACAAGCCTCTCTAGATCCAGCCCTGACATCATGACATAGACACCTGAAAGAAAGGGCAATAACAATGTTCTAGTAAAGTGATATGATGGAAGCAGAATTTTTCTCCACAGCTGAGGCATAATCACTACAGCATAACACACCATTCCACCAACACCTATGTGTTTAGGATAAATGATAATAATTGACAAACTAAAGATGCTACTTCTTATTCCAATATCAACCGTATCTACATTCAACAAGAGTTGTCATGGGATCCAATTAATTTCACGTTTACAGACCATTTTTCTCAAGAATCAAAGAGTAATCAACTTATCATTCAAACTACAATTATAAAGTCGTCTATTTGCTTTAGGTGATAATCTGGGAGGTCAGTGGCGCAACAAAACTGTTGTCATCATATATTACCAGAACAAGTCTGGTTGAGCAGTTCCAGCAATACAGGAATAAGTCCCATGGTAAAAGTCTTCGCTAATGGTAAATTTTGATCACCCTAATACTAAACAGCAGCTCAGAAGCCATACGATAGATGAGCAATCAGGTTATAACTAACATATCAATTCTTGCTGCGAATTTTAACGTGCAACCAATCCAAATGATCTTTCCTTCCAATAACAAAGTTGTAATAAAAGTATCACTACACCTTTTCCTTCCTGCCCAAGAACATTTTCTTCTGGAACAAAGCAGTTCTCAAAGACAAGTTCACATCTGCAGAGAGCATTGCCACTATTAGTAATTTAGTAGAAAAAAGAGCAAAAGAAGAGAGAATGGACTCCAGATACAGATAATTTCACTTAAAGCATTGATAACGTACGTATCACTTCCTCGCATGCCAAGTTTGTCTAACTTCTGGGCGGTACTGAATCTGCATGGGCATAAATAATTTCATAAAAAGAGAGATTTCATAATATTCCGATTGCACTTTGTTAGAATACTTTGATTTTATGTAATTGCAAGCAGGAATCATTTTATTCTCCTGTGTCCTACCTATTTTGGGGGATTGGTGTCACATTAGAAAGTTTTCATTGATATACATCAAGCAAGATCGAAGATGTATGTTATTCAGAAAGCAATATGTAAGGATACTTTCCTAAACATTTTACTAGAAGGCAGGTGGAACACTCTTAACTCTATATAAATTTAGAGGGCTCTTTATTATACTAGCTTATGCGTATGTACATCTGGTTTTGACCAGAATATAGCTGTGTGAACGTACCCAGGTGTTCCTTTCTCAATGATGAATGCTGTGATTCCTTTTGAGCCCGCTGCAATGTCTGTTTTTGCATAAATAACCTGATGGAACTCTAAATATCAGTTAAACAATATGATAAATTCATATGTACACACATACATATATCTAAAGGTCTTATATGTATGAACTTTACAATGAGATTATACTAAATATAGAAATGTAAATTTAGTACCATTAAAGTGGGTATGGTGCAGAAACTGCATTGAAGATTCCATACTAATAGCAACACACTAAACGATGACTCCTAATGAAGTGGGCCCAATATAAAATGTTAACAATTATAAAGTGATATACTATAGAATATATGCCATTGACAGCTTCATCTCTTAGCAATCGTACGTGATAAAACTTAACCCTTCACATGTATGGCATTGGCAATAGCATCTTAAGCAATGAAGGTCCATGTCTTCTGCGGTTCAATGATGACACAAATCTTGGGAGCATGCATGGTATGTTAATGATCATCAAGAGATTGCAGCATACAGCATCATCTTGTGCATTTCCCTACTTTAAAAGTTCCTAATCCTAAATAAAGCTGTAGAAAATTCTCAATCTCTAGCATTCATGAAAAATGATGTTGGAAGCACATGCTACCTAACAAAGGTATAGCGTAATGTTGCTTGACTGAATTTCACAGTGTGGTGACAATAGCCAGTAATAGCTAAAAGAAAGAGATTCTAACAAACATACCAATGTTTGAGCAACTGGGCCATTGGTGCACCACATCTTGTTCCCGTTTAAGACATAACCCCCATCTACTCGATCAGCCTTGCATTTCATGCTAACAACGTCAGAACCAGCTGGAAGAGAGAGAGAGGGGGTCAGCATAATCAATTTAAGGAAACCTAGATTATACACAGAAAGTAAATACAAGATGAAACGTGTGGAGTAGTACACATAGTACACATAAGTTACCATTGGGTTCACTCATTGCAAGAGCCCCTATATGCTCTCCACTGATAAGCTACATAAATAATTAGAATTTTTTAGTCAAAAGGAATAGAAGAATTCGAAAATTAACAATATTTAGAAATAACCTAGAACAGAGGAAAGACAGTTTCATGCAACATAACTAATGACCACTAGTATTGGTCTGAAAATAAGTGAGGAAGGAAGAAGGATATCCAGCTACCCAGGAAGTTTTATGATCAATATTTAATTAGTATACACTGCTTTACCCGCACAAAAACTGTTGATAAATGACTCAAAAGTTCAGAACCAAATAATTGCTGGGTCAGAAATCCTTGATCATCTCATGCTTATGTGGTTGAAGCCGGTGAATAAAATTAGTGTTTGAATGTGTGGTGCCAACCAAAACAGTAAGCAATAACATGTGAGGCAAAATTTTATTTTTAAAAAAAAAAAAATCAGTTTACGGTGTAGAAAGATGTCAAAATGCTTTACAAAATAATGATTGCAATGAAAATTGTGGGTCGATAGAACCCGTCATCTATAATTAAGCATATCTGAAAACTGTAAATACTACGCTACATTACACTATGCATACATAAATATTTAATCAAATGAAAATGTAACCTTTGGCAAATACTTCTGTTTCTGAGTAGGGTTTCCATGCCTCACCTACCAAAACAAACAAACAACAAATGAATCAAATGGTAGAGTAAAAACTTATGAGATACAAGCACATGTTATCACAAATGCACTCAGTCTTTTGTTTACCAATTGATTGATGCACAGGTTAGAATGGGCACCGTATGAGAGGCCAACAGACCCTGAAGCACGGCTTATTTCTTCCATAGCTATACAGTGATACAAGTAACCAAGACCAAGCCCTCCATATTCCTCTACAAGACAACCCATAGTCAAATTTCTAAATTCATGAATCTGCAGTATATTGAATGAAAATGCATAAATATGATTGAAGAAAGAAATAAATGACAATCCAAAGATTCTTAATAAATCAATCTAACCATTTCATTACTTGATAACTTCCTTCTACCAACCAATAAGATCAATAGACCATTGATATCTTTTCCCTTCTCTTCATTATTCCCATTAATTTTTATCCATCCTACCAAACCGATGAATGAAAATTCTCATGATCCTACAACAGTTTGTGAATGAATATTAAGTCACTTAGTACCAACAAAAAAGACATGAAAACTTTTGTGTTAAATAACACGGCATCCTACAACAATTTGCTATCTCACGGAATCCTACACTACAAGTTAATATAAAGACCTCACGGCCCTATACAACGGAAAGCCAAAAATGTCGTGGGTAGAAGCACACTCAAAGAAAAATTCATCCTTGATATATGTTTTCAATTAAAACAACAAAGAAGGAAAGGCAAAGCTTCAGAGAATAAAGGTAAAGGTACAACCACATAGCATCATCACATTCACACTAAAAACATGCCTCTCTACACAAACACTAAATAGAAAAAACTTTGAAAAGATAAGACTGTCAAAATCTCCAATAGAATTTAAACTAAGTAATAAGTAGAGCTCTTATATGTATGATGAAAACTGTACCTGGTGCAGTAATTCCATGAAGATTAAAATCCCCCATGAGTTTCCATAAGTTGACCTCCTGAGGTAAATAATTTGTGTGGTCTATTTTCGACGCATGAGGGGCGATGTTTTCTTGTGCAAACTGAGCAACACTTTCTTTAAACTGCATTCATAACAACCAAGAAAAAGACAAAATTGTCAATAAGGGGACTATTTTTAAACTGAGCAACACTTTCTTTTCACAGAGTCACACAGAGCTAAGCAACACATAAATTGTCAATAAGGGGACTATTTTTATCTGGGACCCCTCTAATTTTACTCTCCTCCTGCTAAATTGACCACTCCAATCGAAACAGACAAAAACTTTTCACTGTTACCGCAATTTTACTTCAATCGTCTGGCTGAATCAGCACTTCCTTTCTAAAAATTTACCCAGAAATGCAATCAACATAAATACTTCAATCCAATGTTCCTAGAGAGAGAATTGACAGAGATCAAAAGAACACGACTAAATACATGAATTTTCAAATGGGCTCATATTTTTATCTGGGAGCAATCTAATTTTTACTCTCCACCTGCTAAATTGATCGTTTCAAATAAAAAAGGAAACAACTTTTTACTATTTACCACAGAAATCACTTCAGTCGTCTGCTATATTAGCACTTCCATCACTGAACGGAGATTTCGAGATTGTTCTTGAAAGTTTTCGCAGAGAAGTGCAATCAACACATATAGTTTAATCCAATATTTCTAATTTCTACTCGTGAATTTTAATTCATACATATACACATATATACATATATATATATATATATATATAGAGAGAGAGAGAGAGAGAGAGAGAGAGAGAGAGAGAGAGAGAAGAACCTGAATCTGAGTATCATCGAAGAGTAAGGCGGTAGAAAAAGAAGCAACCTTTCTCTGATTTCTGACAATCGCAGCGCATGTAGACCTCGCAGCAAATAGCCTTTGCATATTCACTGGTTCCTTTTTTTAGACAGAGAGAGAAAGAGAGAGAGTTGAGAAGAAGAAGATGGCTTGCAGAGCGGCAATGGATGCTAAATGCTAAAATGGGAGCCGCACGGGTGTCATTTCCGTAATTAAGGACTCAATCAATTCGTAATTACGTGAGTGGGTTGATGATGTGTCAGCTTGTTATCCATGAAGCCATGCTGGCTTCCTTATCTGCGTCTGGGAAGAAATGTTTTCAATTATTTTCTCTTTTTTTTAAAAAAAAATTTAGAAATTGAATCGGATCAGATTATATTTTATAAATTCCATCAAAATAATCTGAAATTTTATAATATTACGTTGTTGATAGCTGTTTTTACCACATGTGCAAATGGGTTAAAAACTCTAATTTTACTTGCAAGAATGACAAGGATATTGTAGTATAAATGAATCTCACAAGGTCGTTCTCCACAGGGATTACTAAACAAATCGAAACAAATCAAACTCCAATTAATTATTGTAAAACAGAAAGTTGTGATGGTTGATTTTATGACCTACTTAAATTAAAACGAATTTAACTAATAAAATTAGACTAAACTGCAATATTAAGATGAAGACAGAAAATAGTTTTGTGACAATCAAATTAAGAAAACACTAGGGATCCGCCGTCACCTTAACAATCATATGTAGTTCTCTCAATTACTCATGACCCATACATGCATATTCCAAAGGTTAGGTATTCCTAATATATGCCTACTTGGACCCCCAACATAGAGCGTATATCACACGTGCAATCCGTCTGTGGTATTCAGATCAAATCTAAACATGCATGACTCATTAAGTTCTGTGAAACCTTTTGAAAAACCATGCAACCCTTAAGACGTGGTATTCATCCTAAGTGAACTTGCACATATTAATCACAAAGAAGCCTTCGTCAATTTCAGGGACCGACCTCCGACCAAAATTGCATCAAATTACTTTTCTAAACATCCTAATGGTGATCAAGCATTAAGATAATTAGATAGTTTAAATCAGTGATTAATAATTCGAAAACCTGCATGCATATAGTCATAAGCAAATTGAAAAGAAACTACATATTCTTGCTAAGGCTCGTGGCCTCACCCTAGCAAGAGAGAATTAGTTACGCATATTCATAATAAAAATCATAAAATTCTTCATTAAATTAATAAAAGATCGAAAACACCTTGAATGGAAAAGTCTCAAAATCTCTATGCTCACTGGGAAGAAGAAGATGTAAAGAACCCCCTGACAAAACCCTACGGCTCCCTTTAACCTAACTGAAACCTGATAATCAAAGACCCCAAATTAAATGTGAAATTCGCCTACAATCTGAACAGCCACGTTTTGGACCCCTAAACTGCTCCAAAACCGGCCCATAATGACTGGATTTAAGATTTGAAATATTCTGAACACTTCTCCAGAAGGCCACGAACCCATCAGAGGTCATCTTGGGCTCCAAAAACGCAATTTAAGCCCAAAAACGTCATTTTCCAGCACTGCGCGCTGCTTCTTTATTCCATCGCCAGAAAATAACCGCTTGGTAGAAAAATCCGAAATTTTGACACGAACACGCCAAGGAACACACGAACGTCATCCAATTTGAATCACTCCAAAATTCGTCCATTTGATCATGTTTTGTTCCAGACGAAGTCGAATGTCCTATATTGAAAATATAAATCAAAGTATCAAAATTCTACCAAAACATACTAAGAATAGGGTAAAATATATAATATGAAATTGACTCATCAAAATACCCCCAAACTTAGCTTTTTGCTTGTCCTCAAGCAAAATAAAACTAGAAAAACGAAAATAAAGCTAACAAACTATAAACTTAACTCAAACTAACTTGACGACAATTTTCACCTTCAAAGTTGCAAACCATAGCAAACGTTAAAAATTAGAACATCTTTCCAAAAGTTTCAACCAATCCCACTACAGAGTCTAAGCCATTTAGAACCAATTAGAAAAGAATTCACGAACTTCCTTCAGTGTAAAGTGAACCAACAAAGTTAAGGGAACTCGACCAAAACTCTCACCTCTTGTCCTTCTTTATTTCACACATATTAAAAATAAATATAACGTCTTTTTATTTTTATTTTTATTTTTTTTATTTATTTATTTATTATTATTATTTTTTTTTCAGTAACAGTGGTGGTCGTGCAATGTCAGTTCACTTAAGCTTTCGATCCAACCCATGTAGCGAGCTTTAGGTCAATGACTCCCAAACCACTAGGGCTTTAGGGCACTAGGTGTAGAACACCCCTAAGGACTTATTAACCCGAGTTGAAAAGGCTACGAAACCAACTAACCACCCTGCCCCATACCAAAACTCTACCGTTTTACGCGAGAATCGCTGCTGATTAGGCAAGACTGGCCCGGTTACTAAGCAAAGCCTCGGGTGGAACAATTATTACTTTATTCAAAATAAGGACTAACTTCACTTAAAACAAAAATTAAACATAAACTCAGACTAAAGTAAATGTTTCAATCTCACTCCCCACAAACCTTGTTGGTGTGATGTGCAAATTGTCAAAGTATAATTTATGAATTAGTATCTAAGCAACGATAAATAGAAAAGACTCTAATGTGGGATTAATTTTCACCATGTCCATTTGTTCTAACGTTTAAAATCATCTATGGATATTAACTTAAAAAGAATTTTAATTTTTTTATTAACACAAAAATTAAAATCTTAAAAGTTTACTTTCTCACCCCCAAACTTATTTCACACTTTGTCCTCAAGGTGTGGAAAAATAAACAAGAAACAAATAAAACAACAAAAGAAAAATAAATCAAAAACCTAACTGAAACTAAACAAAACGACAAAAGGTGAAAGCAGAAAAATAAAATAATAAAAAAAAACATAAAAGAAAACAAACAAAACAAATAAAAATAAAGAAAAGACAACACCTGGGCTCAAATTTTGGACCTGGCATGCGAAAGGAATCATCATGGCATGACAAGGTTGAGCTGTAGAAAAACTACAGAAGGAGCCCATTGATTTATCTTTCGGTTAGAGCCCAACCCGCAAAGCAATGGTCCAAGATTTACCTTGGATTCCCATGAGCTAGTTGCTAGCGACTTTACTTCTTCTGCCATAGGAATTAGCAACTGCCATCAGTCATCAGTCATTGTCAGTCATGGAGCCCAGAGCCAACGGCTCTCTTCCAATTCATTTCAAAATCCCCTCTCGGGCAGAGAAGAATAGCATCCAGATTTTTGCACACGTGTCGCACATCCGAGTAAAAAAAACCCATATGATTCGAAATTAAGGGTTAAGATAAACCCTACTTTTCCCTTCTCTCTCTAAAAAAAATCTGACACTGCTATTACATCCCTCCATTTGCCCTCCAGACCAACGCCTATTCCAGAAATAACTCGCCCAAATTTTATTTTATTTTATTTTTTCCACAGCCCTCTCTCATTAACCTCAGACCCCAGTGATCTCTCTAAAAAAAAATGAAAAGCATTTGATTCTCTCCATTGTCTCACAAGTCTAACGCCCATTCAAAAAAATAACTCTCCCATTTTTTTTTTCTGTGCAGCCCTCTCTCTCTTTCTCTCAGTTTCTTACCCCTCTTTACTCCGAGCTTCTCAACCACACACAACCTTCTGTAAAAATCCCGAAACCACACACAACCTTCTGCCATGGAAATGGTTGTTCATCGGAGCTCCACTCGCCCCTCAGAGGTAAACGTCACCCCCAAACTTGTTGTAATGTGTCCATCTGATGATTTTTATATAGAAAATAGACAAACTAACATGCTTTTGGCTGAGTTGTGTGTGATGTGGGGAGCTCCGCGGAAGACATAATGGGCAAAAAGGAAGAGCAGCACTCAAACAACTCAGATCCGAGACTAAAGAGGTAACATTTCAAGTCTCCAGAACTGATCTCTCACTGCATGTCTCATAAAAACCTCACCCGATCTGTGTATAATATGTGCATCTCGTTTGTGTGCGAAGGGGGACGATGTGGGAGCTCTGCAACGACAAGAAAAGGAAAACCAGTCACTACATTGCAGATCCAAACCCTGCAAAGGTAAATTCTTGTTCTCTGCTAATGATGGACCCCAAGATGTGAGAAAGTTGTTTCTTTATGCCTGCATGTAGTTATACCGGTGTAGATGTGTGCAGATCACTTGGATCCATGATAGATGCGAGAAAAAAAAATGCTCAAACGGGAGATCCACCAGACAGAAGGCAGGACGCATGTCCAAACTCTGGATCTGTGAAAACTGAAGGTAGAACACGCCTCCCTGCAGACTAGAATGAATTTCACAATGTTGTGTTTTAAATGATGCACAACCGGGGTCATAAGAGCCAAGAACTCATTAATTTTTTCTCTTGTAAGCTGTGCAGGGCGGCGATCTGGCCTTGAGAGCAAAGGAAATAGACAGGACAGCTTGCAAATCACCGATCCTCCTCCCACACGAAGGTAAAACTAGTCCTCTGTTGTATCTAAATCTGGATCTGGAAAGATGATGTGTGATGTCACTGCATGGTCTCATGTTGGTCTTCTCTGTGCAGGTTAGGTGGATCACTGATAGATCCGTGTGAAGGGAAAGGCATGCACAAGCTGCAGTGAACAAGAACAGCGAAACTTCCAAGAGCCCAGATTGGTGCATCTGGGAGGTAAGATCTTGTATCCCTGCCCCAATTAATTATTTCAGATCTGTGAATGTATGATCATGTTAATTATTCTGAATGTCGGCATAGGATAGATGTGAATGATGTTAACGTAGACTTGCTGCTGGGTGCATGATTCCAGCATAGGACGCGCTGCATTTTATTCTACGTTCGCAACCTGCAACAAACCATTAATTGTGGCAATTAAAAACGGAGTTAAAATCAACGTGCGTAAATAACAAACGTGACAAATTTTTTTGTTTGTGTTTTTGTTTTTTTTTTTTTTTTAGTTAAGAAATATTGTCATGCATGTAGAAATTCAACCGAATAAGAAATTGGAAAATAAACCAAACAAAATAAAATAACGAAAAGGGTTTAGGAAAATTGAGTTGCCTCCCAATAAGCGCTTTATTTTAAGTCTGTAGCTAGACGTTGCAGAAGCCTGGTGGTCAGATCACTGGGTCCTTCAGAGTCAGCGACTCGCGTGCAATATCAAAGGGTGACTCCAAGTATGGTTTCAGCCTGTGACCATTCACCTTGAATGTGTTGCCATTAATTTCGCTTGCAATGTCAACTGCCCCATGCGGATAAACCTTAGTAACCAAATAGGGACCATTCCAATGAGACTTTAATTTTCCAGGAAATAACTTCAATCTTGAACTGAACAACAGAACTTTTTGCCCTAGCTGAAAATTTTTTCTGAGAATCTGACTGTCATGAAATGCTTTGGTTTTTTCTTTGTAAATGCGCGAATTTTCATAAGCATCATTACGGATTTCCTCAAGCTCATTAATTTGCAACTTGCGTTTTTCTCCGGCAGAATCATATGAAAAATTCAACTATTTAATAGCCCAAAACGCCTTATGCTCTAGCTCCATAGGTAAATGACAAGCCTTACCATAAACAAGCCGAAATGGGGACATCCCAATTGGGCCTTTAAATGCTGTTCTGTACGCCCAGAGAGCATCGCTTAATTTCAAACTCCAGTCTCTGCGAGTGGAGCTAACCGTTTTTTCAAGAATGCGCTTGATCTCTCTGTTTGACACCTCAACTTGCCCTGATGTTTGTGGGTGATAAGGTGTAGCAACACGATGGGTGATCCCATATTTAGCCAATAATGTAGCAAACGGTCTGTTAACAAAGTGTTTACCCCCGTCACTTAGAATTACACGTGGTGTACCAAACCTTGGAAAAATTACCCCTGGAGGAACTTCAGAACAACTGATCCTTGATTGGTTGGAGCTGCAATTGCCTCGACCCATTTAGACACGTATTCAGCAGCCACCAAAATATACTGATTACCATGGGAAATTGGAAATGGTCCCATAAAATCAATACCCCATACATCAAATAATTCAACAACTAATATACTTTGCTGTGGCATCTCATTTCGTTTGGATTGATTACCAACCCTTTGACAACGATCACACGATCTACACCAATTATTAGCATCTTTGAAAAGACTAGGCCAAAACAAACCACTTTGCAAAATTTTAGCTGCTGTCCTCTTAGGTCCAAAATGTCCCCCACAAGCGTAAAGATGTGCAAACTTCAACACACTTTCATGCTCTTCTTCTGGAATACACCTGAGAATAATTTGGTCTGAACAATATTTGTATAAATATGGCTCATCCCAAAAATAATACTTTGCATCTGCCAAAAATTTCTTTTTCTGCTGGAAAGTGAAATCTGGATGAATTACCCCTCTAGCCAAATAGTTAACTAAATCAGCAAACCAAGGTGAACTAATTTGGGCAGCAAATAACTGTTCATCAGGAAATTTTTCATTTAGAGGCAGCAAGTCATCTTTTGCAGAAAATGGCACAACCAGCCTTGATAAATGATCAGCCACAACATTTTCACTACCCTTTTTATCCCTGATTTCTAAGTCAAACTCTTGCAGTAAAAGAATCTAGCGAATTAATCGAGGCTTAGCATCTTTTTTTGTCAACAAATATTTCAAAGCTGCATGGTCTGTGTACACAATCACCTTAGCCCCAACCAAATAAGAACGAAATTTTTCCAGAGCAAAAATAACGGCCAACAATTCCTTCTCTGTTGTTGCATAGTTTAACTGTGCGTCATTGAGGGTTCGACTAGCATAAAAAATAACATGGGGAAGCTTATCTTTTCGCTGTCCAAGAACTGCTCCTACTGCATAGTCCGAAGCATCACACATTAATTCGAAAGGTAGACTCCAATCAGGGGCTGCAATAATGGGTGCTGTGGTGAGGAGTGTCTTTAACTTGTTGAAGGCCTCTAAGCACGCATCATCAAAAACAAAAGAAACATCCTTAGCCAATAAATTACACAATGGTCGGCTAATCTTAGAGAAATCTTTGATAAACCGTCGGTAAAACCCAGCATGGCCAAGGAAAGATCGAACACTTTTAACAGTTGTTGGTGGTGGTAGCTTTGCAATTACATCAATTTTAGCCTTATCAACCCCAATACCCCTGTAAGAAATCAAGTGGCCTAGAACAATCCCTTGCTTCACCATGAAATGACACTTTTCCCAGTTTAAAACAAGGTTCGTCTTAATACACCTCTCAAGAACTAGGGATAAATTTTTCAAACATTGATCAAATGAATCCCCAAAAACTGAAAAGTCATCCATAAAAACCTCCACAACTTGCTCAACCAAACCCGAAAATATGCTCATCATGCATCGCTGAAACGTTGCAGGGGCATTGCACAAACCAAAAGGCATTCTACGATATGCAAAAGTACCAAAAGGACATGTAAAAGTTGTCTTCTCTTGATCCTCAGGTGCAACTGGAATCTGGTTGTACCCTGAATATCCATCCAAGAAACAATAAAAAGCACGACCAGCCAACCTTTCCAACATTTGATCAATGAATGGCAGAGGAAAATGATCTTTTCTAGTGCCTACATTGATCTTTCTGTAATCAACACACATACGCCACCCTGTAGTCAAACGCGTAGGCACAAGTTCATTATTATCATTCTTCACAACTGTAATACCTGAACGCTTAGGCACCACTTGAGTGGGGCTAACCCACTTACTGTCTGAAATTGGGTAGATCATCCCAGCATCTAAAAGCTTCATAACTTCATTACGAACAACTTCTTTCATGATTGGATTTAAACGGCGTTGTGCATCAATGGTGGCCTTTACTCCATCTTCCATCAAAATTCGGTGCATACAAACTGTAGGGCTGATCCCTTTAATGTCGTCAATTGTCCAACCAATTGCGTCTTGATAATTTCTTAAAATACGCAACAATTTTTCTTCTTCAGTTGATGATAAATCTGCAGCAATAATAACTGGCAGCGAAGAATCTGCACCCAAATAAGCATATTTCAAGTGTTCTGGAAGTACTTTTAACTCCAATTTTGGTGGCCGAACTGTAGAAGGCTGCAACAGTTTTTTCGGTTCCCCCAAACTCTCAAAAACGTGCCTCCAACGGGGCTGCTGAATAGGGACACTTTCCAAAGCTGAAACGTACTCAAAAACCTTTTCATCTTCAGTGGTTTTATTCTCAAACCCATGCAACACTTTTAACAATGGATCTGATGTCAAATGAGGCATAAATTCAGCGTGTATTAAACTGTCCAAAACATCAATGCGCATACAATCAAGCAAATCAACTGGCTTTTTGGTGGCTTCAAATAAACTGAAAACAACGGATTGACCTTGCACTCTTAGTGTAAGTGTTCCAGCCTCAACATCAATTAAAGTTCTAGCAGTAGCCATGAACGGACGCCCCAAAATAATTGGTGTTTGCATATCTTCATCCATATCTAAAACGACAAAATCTGCAGGAAGATAAAGATTATCCACTTTAATAATGAGGTCTTCAATAATACCCCTAGGATAAGCAACCGAGCGGTCCGCCAGTTGTAGAATAACTGATGTAGGCTTGATTTCACCTTGTCCTAGTCTCCGAAAAACAGAAAAAGGCATTAAGTTAATGCTTGCACCTAAATCAATTAAAGCACGTTTAAAATTAGAATTTCCAATTGTGCATGAAATTGTAAAACTCCCTGGGTATTGTTTCTTTGGAGGCAATTTGTGTAATACAACTGCGCTGCATTGCTCTGTAAGAATAACTTTTTCAAAATCCGCGAGCTTCTTTTTATTTGTGCAAACATCCTTCAAAAACTTGGCATAGGATGGAATGTTCTTAATTGCATCAATCAATGGAAGATTAATTTGAACTTTGGCCAACGTCTTCATAAAATCTGTCAACTGTTGATCTTTAACTTTGGGCTTCAACCTTTCGGGATAAGGCATAGGTGGCACGTAAACCCGTTCTGCAGTTTCTGCTGCATTTTCTGCACTATTTTCGGATCTGGCCAAAAGCTGTGTAGGATCTGCAGAAATTGCAGAATCTGTAGCAAAATCATTTTTCTCAAAATTTCCCGAAATTGGTGGTTTTGGCACTCCCAGCGAATTACCAGCGCAATTGTCACCTCCGTTTTCATAACTTTTACCGGAACGTAAAACTCGAATTGCTTTGCAATCTGCGCCTCCCCTTGGGTTCTGTTCAGTTTGGCTGGGAAATGTACCTGGTGCTCTTTCTGAAACTTGTAATGCAATTTGGCCCATTTGCTTTTCTATGTTTGTCACCGAAGCCTGCAGATTTTGGATTTGATGACTGGTTGTATTTGCTAATTTTTCAATTGCAACTTCCCAAGCAGCCTTAGGTGCAGCAGGTTGCTGTACCTGTTGTTGAAATTGTGGCCTTGCAAACTGATCTCTATCCCACTTTAAATTAGGATGATCTCTCCAACCTGGGTTGTAAAAATTTTAATATGGATCATTTCTTGGACGCTGAAAATTATTAAATGCATTAACCTGTTCCGCTGCAAATTCTGGGTAAACATCCTTATGTGGACAACTCAAGAAATCATGGGTTGTCAAATTACAAATGCTGCAGGCAGTTGGTAAAGGTTGCTGGACAGCAACCTGGTTACCTGGAACTCTTTGTAATAACATGTCAAATTTTGCATCAAATCTTTCTAGCTTTTTCTCCATTTTTTCAATTTGTGCCGACACATTTGGAGACGCATTAGACATCTGAAAAACAGACCTTGATTGTGGCTGCTCAACTGCCCACTGTTGTGTATCTGCTGCCATTTTCTCAAATAACAAACAAGCCTCTTGTGCATTTTTATCCTTGTATGAACCGCCACATGAAGCGTTGACAAGAGTTTTTGTTGTCATATTTAACCCTCTGAAAAATATGTGCACCTGATCAGTACTGTTAATACCAGAATGTGGACATTTTCTGTTCAACTCTTTAAACCGTTCCCACGCCTCATGAAACTCTTCATTTGGTTTTTGGGCAAAAGACATTATTTGTGTTCTCATGTCAAGAGTTTTTGAGGCTGGATAATACTTGTTTAAGAATCTTTCACTGAGTTGGTGCCAAGCGGTAATGCTTCCAGATGGAAGTGTGAGAAGCCATCTCTTTGCATGATCTTTCAAAGTGTATGGAAATAAACGAAGCTTAATAGACTCAGCCGAAAATCCTCTCACCAAAATATTCTTGCAACCCATTAGAAATTCTGCAATATGCATGTTTGGATCATCGGAGGGTAACCCATGGAATGTAGGTAGAATATTTAACATGTGCTGCTTTATTTCAAATGTAGACCCTTCCTCTACTTCTGGATAAGTAATGCAACCTGGTATGTTAGTTGCATGTGCTGTCAAAGAATCACCCAAAGGATCACCAGCCTCTGGAATAACAAATGCCATTGTGTTTTGACTGTGCAGGTCCTCAGAAAATAATGTATGCAGAAAAGTCCCCTGCAGTGAAAGAACCCGTTCTCTGCGTCTTCTTCTCAAAGTCTGCTCAGGTTCCGGATCGAATGGAACAATTATCTGCACCGATGTTCTAGTGCTGACCATGCACAAATTGTGTAATCTGCAGAAATATAATAAAAACGAAAATTAGTTTTTTTTTTTTTTTTATATATATATATACAGCAATAACTAACTGGAATGTTGAATAGAACGAATTATTTCAAATAATCCCCGGCAGCGGCGCCATTTTCTTGATAGCTGTTTTTACCACACGTGCAAATGGGTTAAAAACTCTAATTTTACTTGCAAGAATGACAAGGATATTGTAGTATAAATGAATCTCACAAGGTCGTTCTCCACAGGGATTACTAAACAAATCGAAACAAATCAAACTCCAATTAATTATTGTAAAACAGAAAGTTGTGATGGTTGATTTTATGACCTACTTAAATTAAAACGAATTTAACTAATAAAATTAGACTAAACTGCAATATTAAGATGAAGACAGAAAATAGTTTTGTGACAATCAAATTAAGAAAACACTAGGGATCCGCCGTCACCTTAACAATCATATGTAGTTCTCTCAATTACTCATGACCCATACATGCATATTCCAAAGGTTAGGTATTCCTAATATATGCCTACTTGGACCCCCAACATAGAGCGTATATCACACGTGCAATCCGTCTGTGGTATTCAGATCAAATCTAAACATGCATGACTCATTAAGTTCTGTGAAACCTTTTGAAAAACCATGCAACCCTTAAGACGTGGTATTCATCCTAAGTGAACTTGCACATATTAATCACAAAGAAGCCTTCGTCAATTTCAGGGACCGACCTCCGACCAAAATTGCATCAAATTACTTTTCTAAACATCCTAATGGTGATCAAGCATTAAGATAATTAGATAGTTTAAATCAGTGATTAATAATTCGAAAACCTGCATGCATATAGTCATAAGCAAATTGAAAAGAAACTACATATTCTTGCTAAGGCTCGTGGCCTCACCCTAGCAAGAGAGAATTAGTTACGCATATTCATAATAAAAATCATAAAATTCTTCATTAAATTAATAAAAGATCGAAAACACCTTGAATGGAAAAGTCTCAAAATCTCTATGCTCACTGGGAAGAAGAAGATGTAAAGAACCCCCTGACAAAACCCTACGGCTCCCTTTAACCTAACTGAAACCTGATAATCCCCCCAGTCTTCCAATCCCAATAGGAAACTAAAAATAAAATAGGAAACAAAGACCCCAAATTAAATGTGAAATTCGCCTACAATCTGAACAGCCACGTTTTGGACCCCTAAACTGCTCCAAAACCGGCCCATAATGACTGGATTTAAGATTTGAAATATTCTGAACACTTCTCCAGAAGGCCACGAACCCATCAGAGGTCATCTTGGGCTCCAAAAACGCAATTTAAGCCCAAAAACGTCATTTTCCAGCACTGCGCGCTGCTTCTTTATTCCATCGCCAGAAAATAACCGCTTGGTAGAAAAATCCGAAATTTTGACACGAACACGCCAAGGAACACACGAACGTCATCCAATTTGAATCACTCCAAAATTCGTCCATTTGATCATGTTTTGTTCCAGACGAAGTCGAATGTCCTATATTGAAAATATAAATCAAAGTATCAAAATTCTACCAAAATAATTACCAAAACATACTAAGAATAGGGTAAAATATATAATATGAAATTGACTCATCAGTTGTCACACTCCCTGCCTCCCAAAGATGCCTAAAGGACGGGCCAGACGCAGCAGAGCGACGACCCGGGAGCAGATTCCCCACCGGCGGGGGGACAGGAGACGGCCATCTCAAGGCACATCACGACCTACAGGCAACACCGGCGAGACCTGGTAGGACAACCCGATTGGGAGTCAGAAGATCCATAGTACCTGCAGCCCCACGGACTTCATATTCATCATTTTTTAAGGGGGGGAAGGGATCTCTTTTCTGCAACGGAAAAAACGGAGCAAATTTTACTGGGCACAACCTAACGATTCATCCAATACCAATGATCTGTGCCTGGAATGCGTTGCTAGATCTCTGCTCTAGAAAGCTATACAAGCAACAACAAACGCAGTTTGACCCCAGGCTTCACTTTCATTACTTCTTTCACGACGAGGGAACCGCGCCCGCATCAGTCGATGCGGTGGAACACCTTCCTGAGTCAAAGATAGAGCTAAAGAGAAAAGCTTATCATACAACCAATACCAATACCATCGAAAAGAAAAGCACTATAGGCCACATCAGAAAAAACATGTATCCCAAATGTGCATATTTTGGAAAGAAAGATCTGCACTCACAATGGCATCTGCTACAAAATTTGCTTTCCTGAAGATGTGAGCCAATTTGACCAACGAGAAGGAAGATGTCAACCACCGAATGTCCTCAACGATCGGTCTAAGTCTCCAAGGAACACCACAAAGTCCTTGAACCGCATTGAAAACCAGTTTTGAATCACCATGCACAAAAATCCGAAGAAGGCCTTTTATCTCGCACATTTAAGTGCTTCACTCAAAGCCATAGCTTCTACCACTGAGATAGTAGTTTCACATCGGTTCAAAGTGCTCCGACAATGATAGATTGACCTTTATCATCTCTAATCACAAAACTTGATGCCCCTTCTTGACATTCTTAACATGGATGTTGAAATAATTCACATCTGCAACAACAACGAGAGTAATAGAATGAGCAGGGTTCAGACGAATAGCTTGGAAAATTAACAAATTTCTATCATTCCAAAGTTGCCAACAAATTAAAAGAGTTATGCTAAGAGGAGAGAGTTAGGCCACCTGCAATTGAGCCGGTCATAGGACTATAGGCCAGAAAGTAGCCTTTTTGACACAAAATTCATCTCCAATGGAGGTCTAAGCCAAAAAATCTTGGGATCCACGAGGCCAAAATTCAGCCATATGGCCAGTGGGCTAGCCATTTTTAGCCAGCCAGCTCTTTCAGTTGGGCCCAACTGGATTTTTTTAAGACAAAATTAAAATTAAATTTCTAATTTCTAATTTTTTTTTTCTATAAATACCTAAGACATTTCAACATCATTTCTCACAACTTTTTCATGCTTCCATACTATCTTAACTTATTTTATTTTAAGTCTTCACATTATATTTACCTTGAACACTATTTTTATACACACTCATCTCTTACCTCTTCTAATAATCTTTCCTTTAATTTTTTTCAATAATTTTCAAATGGCCACATTTTCAAGTGGCACTCAAAATATATCCGGAAGCTTATTTATTTAGCAACGAGTGTCACTCAAAATATGTCTGTAAATCTTATTTTAATATAGTAGTTTAATTCAATTAACTAATAAAATTAAAGAACAAATTTAAAATAATAAATTATTGAGGGGGCTAAAAAAATAGCCCCTTCAGTTGGAGATGGTATATAAATACAACCTAACACAGTTCATTAAAAAATAATTTTTTGTAGGACTATAATCTGAACAGGGACTAAACATAACCCCTTCAATTGGAGATGACCTTAGTAGCCTCAAAACTTGGCACCAATTCTAGCCAATCCAAGATATCAACACTTGAACTTGAGATTTGCATTTTAGGGATTGTATGGAGCTAAGCTCCAAACATCCTTAGCATAATTGCAATTAAGGAAGATTGTATTCCCCCAATTCCGGTCATGGAATAGATGAAATAACTCAAAAAATAAATTTTTGTTCAAGAATGAAATCTTATTGGAACTATTGTTTTGATCTTTTTCCGCCATGCCACAGAAGGGACACTTACAATTTAAATCTTTAACAAATCTATTAAGCCGTTTTCTCATTTATTATCTTCCTTTAATTAACAACCAAGTAAACATCTTCACCTTCTGCGGAAAGGTAAGCTTTCACATTTCATTCAAAAGTTTATGCTTTGTATAACTTTAGTGATTTTCATTTTGTAATGATTTAACTGTGAACTTTCTATTTGCAAATAAACCTCAAATGAACCTGTTTGAAGTGTCATGCAAAGGAATGTATTCATTTGTAGACATCGAAATTTCGGTGAAATAAATGTTGATCAATGCACCAAAGACTACAACTATAAACATCGAATTTTTGGTGAAATAAATGTTGATCAAAGTATCAAAATTACAACCTCCATTCATTTCATCTACATCATCCACTTACTTCACCAACAAAAAAATGGATGGTAGTGATTCATTCTCACCAACAAAAATGGATGGTGGTGATTCATTCTCACCAACAAAATGAATGGTAATGATTCATTCTCAATGCCTATAAATAGGCTTCTCCATCAAGACGAATTCAGAACTAATTCACAAATACATTTCTCTACTCCCAAATTGGAAGAGAATTGGTCCTTGAAGCTTTGAAGTTCCGAAGCTCTCAAGCATCCAGGTTTCTGAAGAATCGAGGAGGCTCTCTTCGTTCTTCGTTCTTGGCTTATCGTTCTTCCAAGATCAAGCCCCGACGGCCCTTGGATCAACAAATCATCCATCTTCAAGATCAAGCCCAAAAGCCCTTGAAGATCGTTCATCGTTCGACGTTCATCCACCTTCAAGATCAAGCCCCGACGACCCTTGAAGCAACGTTCATCCACCTTCCAAGATCAAGCCCCGACGGCCCTTGGATCCGCACATTCGTTCTTCAAGAATCAAGCCCAAAAACCCCTTGAAGTTCATCCATCGTTCATCGTTCATCGTTCTTCGTTCGTCGTTCATCCATCTTCAAGGACAAGCCCAAAAGCCCTTTAAAGATCGTTCATCGTTCAACGTTCATCCAACTTCAGGATCAAGCCCCAAAAGGTCCCTAGGGAAACGTTCATCCGCCAAACTTCAAGATCATGCCCAACGACCCTTGAAGAAACTTTTCCTTGTTCATCCAAGATTAAAGCCTCGACAGTCCTTCGATCAAGTCCACAAATCAAAGTTTTACGGAGATCGAATCAGAGGAACAAATAGAGATTGTAACCCAAAATCAATCAAATACAAATATTATTTTGTACACGTGTTCTTGTTGCTTTCAGGAAAATTTCGTGTTCACACCATTATAGTGATATCAAATTAAACGGGACTTAACATGTTTCTATTAACAACATAATAAGTTGATTTGTCACATCTAGATAGAATATCGTATTGTAAAAAACATTAAATAACCATTTTACTTTTTTTTAGTGGTGATAAGCTCACCCACATGTCTTGTCATTTGAAACTTTTAATATTGCAATGTCACTCAATACTACAATCTGATTGTATTTCTTTTCACTTATATGTGAAAGGTCTTAGTTTAGGTTCGAATCTCGAAGTTAACAAATTTAATTAAATTAGGTTGTTTATCGTGTTTGCGTAGTCAAACTCCCCCTCTTCGTCCTTAGTGTAAAATACATACAACAATAGTGAAATTAATTTTTGAAAAAGGGAAAACCAAATGAAAGAATCAAAGGGCCGAGACATTGTTTTGGCAGTCCAACCCTTTTCGAAGGGTTTTGGGTTGTGAATTTTTGGAGTTTTAGATATCTCCAAATGAGATGTTAAATTATAAGAGTCAAATTATAATTAATGACTGATGTGACAATCTAAAGTCTTATGTCAAATTTTGACTTCTCTAACAGAACTGTCAAATGTTATTTTATTATTTAAATAGAACTTTAAATGATTATAAATTTTTTTTATTGGTTGAAATGCTAATGAAATAAGGGATCCACCATTAAAATAAATTAAAAATAAATTTGACATTGATGTCAAATTTAACTCCAAATCACTAAGCCTTTAGAAACACTTAGCAAATAACATTTCGATTGGAGAGAGTTTTGATATCAAATATGTATAGTAACATTCTATTTGGAATTTTAACAATTTTTTAGAGATGCTTTTGGAGGCAAGTTCTCTATTCTCCCACTTCTCATACACTTCCATCCTCTCCTATTTGTATTGTCATAATTAAGTCATGTCAACATTTTATATTACTATTAATTTTTGTCTTATTATCTCTATAAAAAAATTTAATATAAAATGTTTAAGTGGCTTAATCGAGACCGCAAAAATAGAGGGAGAATGAAAATGTATAGAAAGTGAAAGAGCAAAGAATCTGCCTCCGATGCCCTTAGGGGTCTTATGGAAATTTCAGAACGGTCGGAAGGCCGTGCTGGTGAGCTGTATTGGGTTGGGTCACCTAATTAAGGATATTTTAGAGATAAAGTGGGTGAGAAAAGAGTAAGAATTTTTTCTCTTTTTTTTGGTGGGTGGAAAAATAATAAATTGGAGTAGGTTTATCATCACTTTTTAGTGTATAGAAAACTAATAAAAAGAGTTTGAAAACTTTGAGTTTTAACGATAAAAACAAAATAAAGAATAAAGTAAATAGTATCAGGATTGACTTTTTAGTGTAAAAATGTGATTTTTTTTAAAGTGAACAGTACCGGAAACTTTTCGTTAAAGTTTCCTAATTATTTTTTTTAATATTTTAATTCTTCTAATGGTTCAATCAAACTTTAAGTGATTTTTTGAAATTTGAAGAGAATTTAATCAAGATTTTGAAATAGTTTATTAAAATTTTTAAAAATTTGGATGTATTCAATTAAATTTTTTAAGAAGTTATAAGTGTATTCAATTAGAAATTAATTTTAAAAAATTTGAAATAGTTGAGGAATTAGAGAAATTTCGTAATATAATATTAACAAATCTCACATCTTTCTCATGAGATTTCTAAAAATTTGAATAAAATTTTACATAAAATCTTTATAAATCAATTAAACCGGTAAAATTTTTGGGTTCATAAATCTATTAAAATCAACACACCTGCTTATTTTGTTTGCTTTTGAAAATTTTTGTTTTTCAAACAGCAGCCAAACCGAGAGCGCCCAAAACCCACGAAGCTCACACCAATGTCACAAGGCGAGAGATTCAGACAGTCGCTGAGTGGGCGCTGCTAACACATTCGAAGTCCACTCACACTCCATCCCACCAGCCATGGATTCCAGAGACAAAGGCTCGCCTCAGCCGAAGCCCTCCAAGTTCTCAGTGTACCAAAACCCATCCTTCTCCGCTGCCCTCACCGCCAATAGCCTCCGCCCTTCCAAGCATGCAGTCCTCTACATCTTCTCTCTCTCCTCCGCCTCCGCTGTCGCCTTCATTGCGATGTTCTCCAGGTACCTAATTGTCGAATTTCAAAAACTAGGGTTTGAGGAGGGTTTAAGCCAAGATTTTTTTTTGGTTTTTTTTTTTTTTTTGTCTTTAGTTTGGGAACGTTGCTCTGTTGGATTGCTGGTAAAAGGAAGAAAGAATGGGGATATAATCTAAGAAACTGAATAATAGGAAGAAGAACAAAATAAAAACTTCAACTTTTTAATCTTGAGATTTGTTCTCTGGGTTTTGGGATTTTTAAGACCTAATGAGCAAACTATATGTGCATATCTTGTTCGAGTCTGTATTTATCTACCAAGAAGAAATTCAAGACTTTTCATTGTTCGTATTATGTTTATGTTATATATCAAAGAAAGAATTTGAATAAGAAGATTGTGTTGGGCCATTGAAATTGGTTTCGGCTCTTTATTACGTGTTGGCTAACGCAATAAACTGCCTTGAATTGTTGAAGGGAAAATGGGTTTATTGACAATTTGAAGCTCAAAAGTCTTTCCCAAGAGGCAGCCTGTAAGTTGTTAAATTCGATCCAGTTACCTTTGATTGGTTTGAACTTGATGCTTTGATTGGTCTTGCTCGTTTTGAACATCTTGTTTTGGCTTTCAGATTTGTTTGTCAAAGTAATACATACCGTGGTGGGCTTAGTATTTTTGGGAACTCTATTTGCACTCTTCAGAGCCATCTCATTGAGAAATGGCGCTTTTGTGCCAACTAAATCTTCCTCAAAAGGAAATGGCGATAAAAAACCCCTTACAAATCGCCAATTAGGACTTTTGGGAATTAAGCCAAAGGTTGAACAAGTCATATCTGAGTCTTCGAAGAAACCTCCCAAGTCCAAACCCCACATGTCTTCTCCTTCAGATGTGCTTGTTCCACTTCATCAGCCTATCACCAGTTCAAGTCGTATGTCCCGACTTGGCGTGGATAAGTCAAACACCAGTGGAGGAACTAAGATGGGATCTATCAGTAACACTTCTAAATCACCTGGTTCTTCATCTTCTTTGTATCTTGTGTCAGGAGGTGTTTCACCATTGTCTTCTGTCCAGAGTTCACCCGGAATGGATTCAGTGCTCACCACCCCTTGGTCAACCAAGCGAGCCTCTACAAGAGAGATAATGTCAGAAGAACAATTTGAACAGTTCTTGGCAGACGTGGATGAGAAAATCACGGAATCAGCAGGGAAACTGGCAACTCCACCACCCACCATTAGAGGCTTTGGTGTAACCAGTCCCAGTTCAGCTAATACGTCTGGAACTACTAGGAGTACACCATTGAGGCCTGTCAGGATGTCTCCAGGTTCCCAGAAGTTCAGCACTCCCCCAAAGAAAGGAGAGGGTGAGCTTCCTCCACCTATGTCCATGGAAGAATCAATTAACGCATTTGAGCGTTTGGGAATATATCCTCAAATTGAGCAGTGGCGTGACAACCTCAGGCAGTGGTTTTCTTCGGTTTTGCTTAATCCCCTGCTTAACAAGATTGAAACCAGTCATATTCAGGTTTATATTCACCATTTTCACCCCCTTCGTTTTTTTCCCTTCCTAGTCTTATATTGAGGAAAGTGTAATGTTTGTTGGTTGGTAAGAAAGTGTAATGTTTCAACTACAGAAGTTGAAATCTGATGACAAGATGAATATATGTTTTTGTATAATGTATATTCTATCTGATACTAAATCTATATAAAATTCATAAATTTATAGGTAATCCAAACAGCTGCCAAACTTGGGATGCCGATCACAGTTAGTCAAGTTGGAAGCGATTTGCCAACTACTAGAAGTGCTACTGTGTCTTCAATGGATGGGACTAAGGAATGGCAGCCAACATTAACTCTTGATGAAGATGGACTTCTGCATCAATTGCGAGCTCGTCTTGTCCAGGCTATTGATGCTTCCACCTGTAAGTTGTTCAACTTGTTCTTCAATTACGATCACATTTCATTTAAAATTTTCTTGAATGGTTGTGACAATGTTTAAAATTTTCATTTAAAATTTCATTTAAAATTACGATCACATCATATGCAGCCAAGCCTCAATTCAGTCTGCAACAAACCCCACCACAAAATGCATTGGCCCCTCTTATGCAGGAGTGTCTGGATGCTATCACTGAACACCAGAGGCTTCATGCATTAATGAAGGGAGAGTTGATTAAAGGTCTGCTACCGCAGAGCAGTATTCGAGCAGAATATACAGTACAAAGGATTCGAGGTACTTAAATTAGTGATTTTCATTGTGTATCACCTTTATGTGGGCATCGGCGTAGGATGGCTAGGGGGGGAATATTGGGAGTTTGTCAATTAGGGTTTGATTGTTTAAGAAAGTTCTGCTTCAAGCCTCAAACCAATAGGTCTTTTGGATCACTCCGAGAGGTAGAAAGACCACACTTAGGGTTCACTAGAGTTAAAATGGTTGGATGCTCAAATCAGTCTTCATTCATGGGAGTAATTTGTATATGTATCCAGATTGTTACAACTGTAATCAGTATTCTTGAATAAAACAAGTCTTGAGCACATGATTGTATTTTGTCAAACACAACTAAAAGATGCCCAATTGTTACAAAATGGACCCACAAAAAACCCTTAAGCTACATGATATTATAAACTATACTCAGGCTACAGTACTGTCAACAGTGTCTTGCAGTAATAAAAATCCCGTGTCAGACCTCTATCAGAACTATCCACGAAATCAAAGCTTGAGATTGCCTAATCTGCCTCGTTCATATTTCTAAAGTTTCAAGGGCTTATTCTAGTCTCCTGATTAATTATGTTAATTTGAGATATAGAGTTTATGGATATCATTTGCCTTTATAATATAAACTCAGTCTTTTTCCGGGCGAGTTTCACAGAGCTTGCTGAAGGAACATGCGTGAAGAATTATGAATATCTTGGAAGTGGAGAGGTATACGATAAAAAGAACAAGAAGTGGACTCTTGAACTGCCAACTGATTCTCACTTGCTCTTGTATCTGTTCTGTGCTTTCCTGGAGCATCCAAAATGGATGCTGCATGTTGATCCTACATCCTATGCCGGTGCTCGTTTGAGCAAAAATCCCTTATTCTTGGGAGTCCTACCTCCGAAAGAAAGGTTTCCTGAGAAGTACATAGCCGTCGTATCGGGGGTCCCTTCTGCTGTCCACCCAGGCGCTTGTGTACTCGCAGTTGGAAGGCAAAGTCCACCAGTTTTAGCCTTGTATTGGGATAAGAAATCACAACATTCTCTTCAGGTAGGTACTTACTAGTATATGTTCGCTTAGTTAAACATCGTCAGTTGGGTGAAGGCATAAATGTAACGATCAATGCCACTTTCATACCAAATTGAGTTCTAAGTTGCTGGTGTTTTACTAGTCATTCAGTCTGTTTATTGTGCCAGTGCTATTGAATTTGTTCCATCAATATACAAAGAATTTGGAAACAGCCGTTGTTTCATTATCATTTGAACTGACAAAGAAGTACGATCTTTGTTTCAGGGAATGACGGCATTGTGGGATTCCATATTGCTTCTATGCCACAGGATTAAGGTTGACTATGGGGGGATCGTTCGGGGCATGCATCTTAGTTCTTCAGCCCTAAGCATCCTCCCTGTTCTGGACTCAGAAATGGAAGACTGATGGACCCAAAACATTTCCTTGCAATTGCCTTCTATACATTACCAAATGGACTCGTGAACATATCAGCAACTCAAGGCATTTGTTTCAATGCTGAGCTGCCGGAGAGGACTGTTTGAAGCTTGTTTAACGTTTTTTTATGTTGGACGATTCTGCAGACAATTGACTTGGATTATTTGGAGATTATTCTTTCAGCCGGCAGATGATTGACTTTGATACCTGAGATTCGGCATCTCCATAGTCACAAGTTGGATTCCGTTTTGATGAGATAGATGAGAATAAATGATTTGGATTTGACAAAATGAATAGGTTAGTTTAACAAGAAAAAGAAAAAACTATTCAATATATTTTGTATGGATTTAAAGTATTAGTATAATGTCATATTTTATTTCCATTTCTTCTCATAAAAATGTGTTTGAACTCAAGCAAATTGAAGCTCATAAAAATGTGTTTCAACTCAAGCAAATTGAATGACTTGTACATAAGCTGCATCAAGCTGCATCAAATTTTTCTGGATCTTGTTATTTGCATTATGTTGCTCATATCACCCAAATAAAAATACTTGGCTTCTCACCTTAAGGAGTCTTTACTGCTTACAAACAAATCACATGCGGGAAAATAAACGTTAAATCTAGTAGCAGTACTTCCACTGTGGTTATGATTTATGACCTCTAAGACAGGTAAATTGTTGCGCCTCCCTTAGTTTCAATCAAGGTATACACCTACCACGAATGTCGTCAATTGTCCATTAGCGTGTTAGGTCATCTCTTAGTGAATTAAAATTGAATCCAAATCTCTTAGTGCTACTTAAATTTTGCTTCACCAAAATCCAACGAGGAGAACTCCCCAGGTATCATTCTGGCAGGGCCCCAAGCCAATAAAGATTCCCGCTTTGCAAGGATTGGAAAGAAACGTCTATCATTTTAGCAAGGAGTGGAAAAAAATTGTGGGGCTCAGACTGAAGTCTTTGGAGGAGAGGAGAACAAGGAATCAAAAGAAAATTGATCTGCAAACCAAAAGGAATAAGGGAAAAGAAAAAAAAAGGAATCACAAATTAAAATAGGTTTAATACGTTTGGATTCAATGTTTCATAAATAGCCCGTCTAGCTCAGTTGGTAGAGCGCAAGGCTCTTAACCTTGTGGTCGTGGGTTCGAGCCCCACGGTGGGCGTACTTTTTCATTTTTATTTTTATTTATTTTATTTTTATTATTTATATAAAATGCATTTTTTGTTGTCTTCTTCTTCATTGCCTTCACACCCAAGGCACAACCACCCAGCAAATCCACTCCCACATCTCACCTCCGACTTACTCCTCCGTCACGATTTCACCCCAGCTTACCTTCTCCTATTCAACACTGTCCTCCGCTGCTACTCCTCTGGCGACTTCCCTCACTAAGCTTTTTGCCTTCTTTCTACAAACACCTTCGTTAGTATCATTTTTACTTTGACTTCATCACTTCTTCCTTCTCTACGCCTCCATTGCTTTTTAAACAACGTAAACCTTCCCACATCCAAGCCCTCACTCACAAACTGGATTTTCATTTCCATGTCTATGTCGAAACTGCCCTGATAACTGGCTTTTTGGTGCTTGCTTTCAATGTGCAGAGGAATTTTGTCGTTAGGAAGGAATGTTATGATAACTGGTTTGGTCAAATGTGGTGAACTTGAATTGGCTCAGTCTCTGTTTGATCAAATGTCGGAGCCTACTGTCTGTTGTATCCTGGACTGCCATTGTTGATGCATACTCGTGTATAAATCAGCGTTAGGAAGCCGTGGCTTTGTATTGGAGAATGGTTGTTGAAGATCTTATTGTACCCACGGGAATTACACTTCTGGCCATATTTCCGGCTGTTTCGGTTCCTCGGGCTCTTAAGATTTGTCAATCACTTAGTGCTTATGGTGAGAAGAGAGGGTTTAATGCGTCTAACATAATTGTCGCGAACTTTCTTTTGGACTGGTATGCAAAATGTGGCTGCAAAGAGAGTGCGCTGAGATTTTTTTTAGGAGATACCTCCCCAAAGGAAGAATTTTAGTGTCATGGACGTCCATAATCTATGGTTTCGCAACGCACCGAATGGAGAAAGAAGCTGTCGAGAATTTTGCAAGTGTGGAGAAGGTTGTTCTCAAACATAATCAAGTGACATTTTTGAGTATTTTCAATGCTTGTAGCCATGGAGGATTAATGGATAAGGGGCTAAACTTCTTTCAGAAGATGATAGAGGAGTATGAAATGGCGCTGGATATCAAGCACTACTGTTGTTTAATAGACATGCTAGGGAGGGCAGGGAGATTAGAAGTAGCAGAAAAAATGGCTTTGGAGATTCCTTGCAATATTGTTAATATTACGATTTGGAGGTCAGTTTGTAGTGCTTGTGCCTTCTAACATCTTTGCTGGTGTTAGAAGGTAAACTGAAGCATATGCAGAAAAACCCCTTTACACCATTTTTTAAATAAGTCTCACCACCGTTGATGTCTCATTGTTGTTCAATAACCGTTGGATAATTGTGTTTACGTGCAACCATTTGGAGAACAACATTTCTCTTCCATTTGTCTAAGCAAGTTTTCTGCTTCACTTGTTAGCTCCCCGTTACAAAATCCACTAATCATTATAGTAAATGTCTTTACATTAGGTTGAATTCCTTTTGATGATAAACTGTGAAAGAGATCCCATGCATATCCAGCTTTTTCAGCTTGCACAAACCTTCTACAAAAATACTATCTAGATCCAATTTCTTTCCCTCCATTTCTCTTAACAAATCCACTGTCATAGAGATTTGTTGGTTTTTACAAGGGTGGTGCTATTCACACACTCATTTTTACCTCTTACATACTTCTCTCACTTTTTAGCCGTCAGATTGAATGAATTGAAGAAAATTAATGGACGAAAATTAACAAGAGTGTGTGGGAGATAAAAAGGGATATGTGGGAGGTAAAAAGAAGGAGTGTGTGAATAGCACTACCCTTTTACAAATGCTATCTAATAAAATAGATAAAATTACACAAAACTACCTCAATTATGGGTCGAACCACAATCTCATACATCATGTTTTAAACATTGCAATGTCATACCTCAACTTATGAATTCATTGCGATGTCAGACCTCCGTTAAATTTTCTATCAATGTAGCTGTTAAAGATGACATGGCAGGAATGGGGCCCACTCATTTGTCAACTGGAATACAAAAATAATTAACTAAAATTAATTGAAAATAATAATTAATCTTTAATAAATAAATAATTTTTTATTTAAAATAATTAAGATTAATTAAAAAATCTCTCACTCTCTCTCCTCCCTAGATTGCCGATCATCTCCTTCTTTCATTCCCTCCTCATCTATCACTCCCTCCTCCTCTATCACTCCCTCCTCCTTATACCATCACATCCCAAACCCAATCATACTCTAACTCGCAGCCTCCTTCTTCTTCACCCCACTTCTCGACCCTAAACTCTAATCGCTGACGTTTAGCCTTGACAAATTACACGAGCTCAGCGTTGACCCTTTGTCACCCTTAGACCCAAAAAAGCTCTTCTATGGCAACGACCCCGATCTCATCTTTATCCTATTCAACCTGATCGATGACGTCAAAATGAGAGACGATGAAGTTGCCAGCTCCGCTGCCCTTGATTACACAGATGACTTCTTCGTAGTCGTGCCAGTCAAGCTTGCGGACTCTGCCTACTGAATCCACTACCACTGCTAGAACTAGTACTCGGGGCGGGTGAGTTGTCTTTGGATGTGGATTTGGAATTTTGATTTTGCAGGGGAGGAGGATCGAAGGGAAGAGATGATCGAAAATCTAGGGAGAAGAGAGAAAGAGAGATTTTTTTTGTCAATTAAATTTAATTATTAAATATATAATTTAATAATTTATCAATAATTAATTAATTTTTCATTCTAGTTAACCAATGAGTGGGCCCCACTCTTGCCACATCATCATTTAACAGTTTGACAAAAAATTTAGCAGAGGTTTGACATTGTAACGGATTCATAAGTTGAGGTATGATATTGCAATGTTTAAAACATGAGGTATGAAATTGTGGTTCGACCCATAATTGAGGTAGTTTTGTATAATTTACCTAGAAAATATTATAAGTATGAACATCTAGAAGTTGGCCACAACCTTGCATTTGAAAGAACAAGTTTACTACATGTTGTGTTCTCCCCGTCCTGCAAAACCCATCCATAAAAGTGTTATAAGTAACTGTATCTGGAACCACTCCCTTATGAGACATCTTCAACATCCATCCTTTATGCTTATAATAGCCGTTTATCAATATATTATAACTATAAGCGTCAACCAATCAACCATTGCAAAGCATTAGTTCAAAAACCTTGTTTGCCTTTTTCATCTCTCCTCGCAAGCAATAACCAACAATAAGAAAATTGTACTTAATTGTATTAGGTTCGATATCTCTTTGAATCATTATATTGAACACTCTTTGCTTTCCTGACCATCCCCTGTTTGCAAAGTGTATCAACCAAAACATTGAAGGTGCACACATTTGTAAAGATACCTTTACTCACCATTTCATTTAACAATCTCGTAACTTCTTCCCACTCCCCTAATTTACAAATTATGTAGAAAAGAGAATAAATTAGTTTCAAACTCGCTATTAACGAGATTTCTACACGAGAATCGCTCGTGCTCTTGTAATACACTACCATGTATCATGGAATTGGGGTAGTAAAGTGGAAGGATGGAGAGCAAATTGTGTAACAATAATTTTGACATTGTTTTTGTGAAACTCCAACTTTTCTTATATAAATACATAATGCGTAATGTGCTCGTTTGTCATAATTTTAAGTGTTGAACTTATTACTCATGAATACTAACAAATTTATATTATTTATGTGAAATATGAACGCACTATCTGTATTTTATATATTTTATTTAATATATTTATATTTTTAGGATCTATCCGGATGTGACATAAGTTTGACATTCTTTACATTGAGATCGATCAATTGACTCGTTTGCACACATAATCCACATCAAATGGATTCCAGGATGGACTCATATTATTTACGTGATATATGAATGCATCACGTGTATTTTATATATTATTATTTACTGTATTCAAGTTTTTAGGATCTATCTGGACATGATATTAGTTTGACAATCTTAAGATTGAGATCGATCGATTGATTTGATTGCTACAAACACTCCACATCAAATGGATTGTAGGATAGAATAAAATTGGGGCTTCCTTCACAATCCACGTCAAATGAGTTGGAGGATTGAATAAAATTGTGGCCTCCTCCTAACTTTTTCCCAAAAAAGGTTAACTCCATCAAAGTGTGTTTCTTCTTTTTTGGGCTAAATATGGGTGCTGTGAAGGGAAAATAAATGGTTTCCAAAACTCAAAGACCTAAGAGAGAGACTTAAACAATAAATGAGTTCACCGATATGTGATGTATGGGTCCGACGATGATTGTTATATGATAATTATTTTTTCATATGAAAATGCATTATTAAATTGAGATGCTATATTGATGGTAAACATATTGACACGAAACCTCAAGAGAATAACATCAAATGGTCACACATGACATCAAATGAGTTCAATGTTATGTGAAGTTCGGTCCAACGATGCATTGTTACATGTTAATTCTTTTCTTTATATAAAAATACATTATTAGATTGAGATGCTTTGTTGAGGGTAAACACATTTGTCATTCAGTACTAAGGTCTGGTGGTATTTCTCTTCACTTAGAAGTGAGAGGTCTTAGGTTTGAATCTCGTGGATGCCGAATTCGATACCAAATTAGGATGTCCATTATGTGACTTAGCTAAACTTCTTATCTCCTTAGTGTAAAAATATCGATGTATTAAAAAAAAGAGTAAATGACAAAAAACTACCTCAAGTATTGGTGTCACGACACTTTCATACCTCATCTTTTAAAGTTGACAATGTCATACCTCATCTTACGAATTTGTGCTAATGTTATACCTTCCGTTAATTGGCCGTGAATTTTTCAGTTAAATGCTGACGTGGCTTGATCCGGGGCCCACTTTTTATTAAAAAATTAATAAAAAATTATTAAAAACTAAAAGAAATCATATAATATTTTTTAAATATTAAAATAGAGTAAATGACAAAAAACTACCTCAAGTATTGGTGTCACGACACTTTCATACCTCATCTTTTAAAGTTGACAATGTCATACCTCATCTTACGAATTTGTGCCAATGTTATACCTTCCGTTAAGGGGAAGAAGAAATGGGGGAGAAGAGAGAGAAGAAAGAAAGGGGGGGGGGGAACGGGACGATCAGTTTTTTTTAAAAACTTTTCTTTATTATTTTAATATTTAAAAAATATTATATGATTTTTTTAGTTTTTAATAATATTTTATTAATTTTTTAATAAAAAGTGGGTCCCGGATCAAGCCACGTCAGCATTTAACTGAAAAATTCACGGCCAATTAACGGAAGGTATAACATTTGCACAAATTCGTAAGATGAGGTATGACATTGTCAACTTTAAAAGATGAGGTATGAAAGTGTCGTGACACCAATACTTGAGGTAGTTTTTTGTCATTTACTCTATTTTAATATTTAAAAAATATTATATGATTTTTTTTAGTTTTTAATAATTTTTTATTAATTTTTTAATAAAAAGTGGGTCCCGGATCAAGACACGTCAGCATTTAATTGAAAAATTCACGGCCAATTAACGGAAGGTATAACATTGGCACAAATTCGTAAGATGAGGTATGACATTGTCAACTTTAAAAAATGAGGTATGAAAGTGTCGTGACACCAATAATTGAGGTAGTTTTTTTAATTTACCCTAAAAAAAAACCACATTTACTGAAAACCTGAAGAAAATGAAATCGAACCGTCACACACCTACCCATCTATCATTCCTCCATATTTTTCCAATTCTCCTCTTTTCCCCTTTGAACGACAAACCAAGCAACCATTTTTTTTTTTACACCCCAATTGCTTCTTCGGAAGCGCTTCAACCGCAAAAGCACTTTTCTTTGCCCACCTCTGCCCCTCCTATATATCCACATTCCCCAAATAACCCATCTTTCTTCCCAAATAAAATTTCCACAATTTGCTTCGTTGCCCTCAAGGATTTTTTTTCTTTTCAAATCCCTCCTCCCAAACCCCACCGCTTACCCTGGGAAGAATTCAGTTCTCGCGATTGCGTCATTTCTAGGGCTTTCGTTCCGGACGCCTCTCCTCAGTAATATCCCATTTCACTTCGAATATTCCGATGGCATCCTCCTTGATTCCAAATTAGGGTGTCGAGTGGAAAATATTGGGATTTTGAAATTTTGGATTTTCCATTAACACACCCATATTTTCGTTTGAAAAATAATTGGTGGGATTTTTTTATGTGTTTATTTAAAACTATGTCGTTGTCGTAGGTGCTTGATGTGATGATTGTGGTCCGAGAGTTCCACGCAAACATGTCCTTTTGTAAATTTCTGCTGTATTTGTTTAATGGGGTGTGCTATGTTCGTTAATTTTTTGTTATTTAATTTTTAATATTTTGATGTTAAATTATTGAAATTCTGTGTGTTTGTTTACGTGATTCAGGACCGGGTCAACGTATGGTTGGTTGGGGAAGGTGTGGGTAACAGCCTGCATTGGAGGATATATAAACTGGAGTCATCGCGATGCTGGGTTTGAATCGTGATGGCTTCAATATCCCGAGCTTTTTCTTTCATTTGGCAGAATGGCATCCACTTGAATAGCAAAGCTCAATCGGGCTTTTGACGCCCTCTCCTCTCCCTCTGTAAACTCAGGTTTGCATTCACAAACCCAAGTTGTAAAATTGTGATTGGTAATGTGGATTTTCGCTCCTTCAGAATTAGTGTTTGGCTTAACATGAAGAATACTGGAATGTGCTTACCTGAAAAATAAAATGAACAAGAAATTCTAACAGAATGGTTTGGTTTGGCAGCTGCTTGATATGGCTATGCAGAAACTACTTAATGATCAAACGAACCCTTCTTTCTGAATTTCTGTTTCGGTTTATTTGTATTTTGTGAAGGCTAATATGTTAAAAGTTATTTCACATATATGTGTATGTGTGTGCGCACACGTTAAGTATACATGCAGTGGTGAAATTTATGATTTGTGAAATTATTTGATGTGATCTTGTGCAGGTTTCTGGAAACCGTCTCGTTTGTTGGTGGGAGCTGTAGTAACAACTACAAATATTGAGTTTCTAATGTTCCTTAAGAGTTCCTCTCTTGCAAGAATGATGGGTTGCTGCAATTGCTTTGGCTTCATCAGAATGCCCAAGCGGAAACCAAAGCCTAATTACGGATTTAATAATCACTGTTCCCAGGACCTGTTGTTGGATGATGATATAGAAGATGATGATGATGGTTCTTACAATGGTGAGGTTACAAGAACTACTCATGCTGATGAAAGCGAGCCACAAAGCTGCATTAATCGTTCTGAGGAGTTTCTACACATCAGAGAACTGAATGGGATGATTTGTAGGCCATGCCCTGTGAAGGAAACCCGAAAAGTTGTTCGCACTGAGGTAAATATTTTTTTAGGGTAAGGTAACATAGATTTACTTGAATTCATTTCTCATACATTTTTGCATGAAATTTCAGGATGAAAATGGGAATAAGATGGTCAATGACTATGTTCGCGAGTGTAAGATTGGTGCTGGAAGCTATGGGAAAGTGGTACAGATAGTTTTTTTTTTCTTTTTTTCGTTACTGCTTACTGGAAATGTTTCTTTACTCTTTTTGTATTGATGTGTGCAACAGGTTCTGTATCGAAGTCTTGTAGATGGACAGCATTATGCAATTAAGGTAGTTTTTCTTCGTATTAAATTACTGGCTTCAGTATTTTGGATGAAAGAGATAACTACAGTTATGAGAAGTGTTTTTTCTGATCCTATAGGGAATTGCTGTGTAAGATGAAAAACACTTCAGATTGATGATAACTTTGTAAAACTAATATATTTAGATAAAGGCTAAGATAATATTTGGTATTTTCTTGGTATGTTTAAGGTAGACATTTATTATAGAATTAAAAATGAGTTGAATTTTTACAGGCTTTTCATAAATCTCATTTATTAAAACTCCGAGTTGCACCTTCAGAGACAGCTATGACAGATGTTCTTCGTGAGGTATGCATTTTCTGTCTTCTTGTGTGAGTTCATTTCTCGGTTCATAATGGGAATTCTTGACCAGTTGTCTTATAGATTATGATGGTATTATCTCTTGCTAGTGGCTTTTGTTTCTTCTTGTTCAGTGTCATATCACTTTATTCGTGTGCATCTACTGGGTCTGTGGATCTACATACATTTTTGTTGTTGTTGTTCCCAACCATGCTGCATATGCCACTCTACTAAAGCCTAGTGTGTGTTATACTTTCTGGTAGGCAAATCAGATTGTATTCAATCTATTGATGAATGCTCGCTAATTTTGTTTTCCTTTACCGTACAGGTTCTTATTATGAAAATGTTGCACCATCCTAACATAGTTAATCTCATTGAGGTGATTGACGACCCAGAAATAGATCATTTCTACATGGGTACTTATTGCCTCTCTCTCTCTCTCTCTCTCTCCCCAGTCACTTTTGAACTTATTTGCTTGATGATCATGCAAGGATGTATGCTGCTCTAAACATATCTCAAAAGGAAAAATGATTTCAAATCTGGTCCCTTGCAAGATTATTTTGGAAATGCTAGTGGTTTTAAATTTATATATGTTTGAGTTCCCATGGAAACTCACCTTACAAGTACAAAAAGATCAACAAAAATATGATATTGCCAAAATTGAAGGGCACCACTGTCACGTTTTAGTTTTTTCTCATCAACATTGTCTTTATTTTTTCGAACTTTGAAGCATCAATATTTATATAAAGTTGGGATTTTTGAACAATTTTGTGGAGATGTATAGAATAAGACACATCCTAAGTAAAAATTATCTAGAAATAAAAAGTGAATATCTTGTGTTTGTGAGATTATCCTGTTGCAACATAGTTCACTTTTTCACATTAGGATTACTTTTCATAAATATAGTACAGATGCACTATCCTCGTATGTTCTCATATGTAATTTAATCTTTATCATGGGTCTTTGTTTTATAGATCTCCACAAGTTTATTTTCAAAAAGCACAAATTTTATGACAAAATAAAATAAAACTGAAAAGGATTGGTTAGTGTTTTTTATTGTTAGACAATGACAATGGTGTTCTCGGTACTTATCCTGTTTTTAATTGTTTGACAATGACAATGGTCCTCTCGGTACTTTTCCAAGTTGATACAATTAGATCATATAAATATGTGCACTGAAGGTGACATTAAATTTGACAAACTCTATTAGACGGTGGGCATAACTGAAAAAGGAAAAGAAATCATACTTTTTGTCAAAAAAAATGGTGAGGGGGCTATAGAATTAAAAAAAGTAAAATTATGCTAAGTGTTGAATATTTACCGGTACCATTTGTTTAGTTTATGCTTGACTGCAAGTTGTTCTTTTTCTTTTCCTTCTTCTGTTTCAGTTCTTGAATATGTTGAAGGCAAATGGGTTTGTGATGGCTCTGGTCCACCAGGTGGAATAGGAGAACATACTGCAAGGAAGTACTTGCGGGACATAGTTTCAGGGCTAATGTACCTCCACGCTCATGTATGATCTTTAAACTTTGGTTTTGTATATACTCTTGGCTGAACACTCCCCCCCTCTCTTTCTAGTTTTCTATTGTCTGCTTTTGACAGGGATGCATTTTGTAATGGAAACCAGTTTAATCCTTGTATCAAATTGACCATATATATTTGTGGTGGTTAACACACGGATATTGGACTTTATTTAATTATTAATAATATAACCATATTTTTTAAGAGAGAAAACCATCTTAATAGAGCAAGCACAAAATTCAGTTCTTTATATTGTCAGTGTATGGATAATGTATGCTTACTAGCTTGCATTGATGATGGAAACAGCTGAAGCCCCATACACACACACAATATAAATGGGGATCTTAATTGCGTTCTCTGGTTCACAGAACATTACTTTTTACTCTTTACAGTAGGGTACTTGTTTTTTGTATATCTTGTTTGGGGCTGTCCCACTCTGACAGTTCTTCTGCATTTTTCTACACACACACACACACACACTATAAGTGGGGATCTTAATTGAGTTCTCTGGGTCACAGAACATTACTTTTTACTCCTTACAGTAGGGTACTTGTTTTTTGTATATCTTGTTTGGGGCTGTCCCACTCTGACAGTTCTTCTGCATTTTTCTATTTGATTGTTAAAACTGTTCAATGCTTATTTTGAAATGCGCACATAACTGAGAATGATGCCCCATTTTGTGCAAATGCATGACAATATTTAGATTATCCCAGAAAAAAGGACTACCCATACAGCACTGTAGCTTTTTTCCCAATATGTGTGTTATATCTTCACTTTAGCGTACAGTGATTGATTTTCCATTATTACTTTTGTGATTTTCTTGTGGTTCCTTTGACAACAGAATATAGTACATGGTGATATCAAACCTGATAATCTGTTGGTTAGTCGCGATGGTACGGTGAAGATAGGGGATTTTAGTGTCAGCCAGGTTTTTGAGGTAATGGAACTGCTGAATGTTGTACAGTTTAGACATTCTAAGATTTTTCTTTTCTGCAATTTTGCTGAAGGAGACCATAAGAGCTATTCTGTTGTATTATGGCCATTGACTTGATGTTACTGTTGTTGTGGATGTACAACCTTGCCGTATGTTTGCACTATAAGAAGATTGCCAATGAACTATTCAAACACTACAAAACTACTAAAAAAACACTAGGAATGCACTAAACAAGACTTCCATGACACCTTTGAAGGAGTTATTTGAAAGTTATCTCAAATATATTGCATCTAGTCATTTTGAAGTCCCTCTATCTAAGTTTTTATTACATTCTTACGTAGCCTAACACGGTTAGAGCAATAAATTATTATTTTTTATTTTGTATCTATTTAGTTTTATTTATTTATTATTATTACTTTTGTTTAAGCCATGTTGTTTGGCATAACAATAGTTCACAACAATTAAGGTGTTGTATTTGGTTTCACCTGCAGGATGATCATGACGAGCTGCGGCGATCACCGGGGACTCCTGTTTTTACTGCACCTGAATGTTGTTTAGGTTAGATTCTCTTGCTATAAGATAGGTCAAATCTTCTTTGCAAGATATAAAAATGTGCTAGTAGGTCTTCCAGTGGCCTGCCCAAGGGCACATCCTCCTTGAAAGCGGGTGGAAGTTTCTGGATTCAATCTATCCGGCATGTGTGGACAATTAAAAAAACAAGCATAGTATATACATCCATCTGCGGTTAATAAAAAACTAGCACATAAAAAATATCCATCTGCTTTGAGTGATAGTTTTCAGTGGGCCAGATTTAATTTCCTGGAGTTAGACTTGAGTCCAAACCTTGTTCTGTTTTATTTCACAAGAAAATAAAATATTATTTTGTGGTCTTAGAAGGTTAATTAATCATATAAAGTTGCTTATGCATAATTGCATGTGCTATAATTGATTTTCCAACTATACTTAAGTCAGTTGGTTATGAATTTTTCCAGCATCTCGAGTCTAATAACTCGGGAAGATGATAGAAATTATGGTTTTGTAACTGCTAAAGTTGATAGAAAGATGATAGAAAATCTTATGGTTTAGTACTGAGGAAGATGGTTACCTTATAGTTATTTTCTTGTGATCAACAGGGCTAACCTATCGCGGTAGAGCTGCTGACACATGGGCAGTAGGGGTTACTTTGTACTGTATGGTACTGGGACAATACCCATTCCTTGGAGACACACTTCAGGAGACATATGACAAGGTATGAAAAACACCAGTATTCCTGTGCAAAACCACAAATTATGTCATAAACTTTAAGCCGGGTGTTTACGGTATTCCCTATAACTTATCTGATTGGAATTTTTTCCTTGCAGATTGTTAATAACCCTTTAGTACTTCCAGATGATATGAACCCACTGTTAAAAGATTTACTTGAAGGTCTTCTTTGCAAAGGTTGGTGACATGCAATATTTTGATTTATGGCTGGTGCTTCAGCTTTTCTGCAACTCTGTCATCTTTTCCTATCTGCCCCCGGCCCGCCGTTGTATGTCTCATGATTATGGCATGATATTCTATATGCAGACCCAAACATGAGGTTAACACTGGAGGCTGTCGCAGAGCATACTTGGGTTATTGGAGATGATGGGCCGATACCTCAGTTTTCATGTTGGTGCAAGGGTAAGAGTTTGCGAGATGAATCTAATGGGAGGAAATATGACTAGCATAACCCATACTGACTAGGGTGTTTAGGTTGGATTTGTTTTTCGCTTTCCAGTTTTGGTTTTCGGGTCGCAAACATCGTTCTGGTTACTCTGGCTTTCGGAATTGTCATGATTTTGGTGATAAAATGTGTTGTAAGTAATAATATATCCGGCCCTTGTCCGCATCAAACTTATCGTAACAGAACCTTTTTCTCTCTAGTGTTTCTTCTCTGGGTTGCTTCTTTTTCTGGTGTCATGTGTTATTTGTTGGGCTCGGTTGGAATCACACTGGTCAACCGTTATTGAATCCATTTGTAGGAAATACTTTTGTTCGGAAGCGCTTTTGTTGATAGCAGTTTTCATAGAAATGATGCATCAGTTTCCTTTATTGCGAGCCATGTAAAAGGGCTGGCTTGTCGAAAGTGTCCGTAGATAGAATAGAAAAGTAGTTGGAAATGCTTTCATAATTCAAAGTATTCGAAGTCGAGAGAATCGCTCGTTTGAAACTGCTTCTCGAAGAGTTGAAAGCGCTTTTTGACAATCAAAAGCTCAACTTTGGGGCAAACAGCAATCAAACGACATGGTTTCTCAAAAATCCAAACCACATTGGTTAAGAACCGATCAAGTCCATCAGCCGAGTTGCCAGTTGATTTCGGTAGCAATGACTTGAATTTAGGTCCAAACTCGACGTACAAGCATGCCTTTAACACCTATTTTTTTTTAATAAGATTACGATTTTATCCTACCAAAATGGTGGGGTATACAATCTGAGTAGTTACCTAAGATTGTGAGATACGCATGGATTGGATGGGACTTCATAGTTGAAATCTCAGCGGATACTAGCATGGTTCATGAAATGGAATTTGGATTCCATCTGGATTTCATCTGGATTCTCTTTGTGAGAATCCTAACATTCTATCTGTTCATTGTACAACGTGCGGTTAGAAATTATTTTAAAATTTTTATTTAAAAGAAATTATTATGAAGTTTTTATTTAAATTAAACAAAAACAGTACTTAATGAAAATTGACCACACGATATATAATAAACGGATAAGATATGAGAATATCTGGAATTCTCGTAAAAAAAGCCGGATTCTCATCTCATGGGACGAGACAACATGCAAGAGCAAAAGGGTTGTTCCCGCATTGGCACAACAGTGGCTGTGGCCGTCCGAACGCCTGCGAATCGGACCTCATCGTGTCATCTCCCTTTCATCTCAGGAACAAGAAACAGCTGTTGCATGCCTCAAATCGTTAGTGTTTCGACGAGGGTTAACTTAACCCCAATTGTATTTCGATCTCTCTTTCTGCATTTTCGATAGGTTACAGCTTTTCAGGTTCTGTTGAAAGCACATTGATTTTGTGTTAATTTTAGTCTTTGCGTTATGAATTCTGGTGTTTTGCGTTCAATTTGGGTTTATGGAATTTCGAAGTTGTACCCTTTGCTCTAATTAATTTTGATTTCGTTTGTTATTGTTGGGTTTGATTAAATTTCGAACCTTTCGTTTTCGTTTTCAAAATTTTTGAGTTCTATCTATTAAACGTTTTCGTTCTCAAATTTTTTGAGTTCTATCTATTAAATATCAGTTAAAAGACTCGCATGTATGTACAGAAATCCAGTAGAATTACTATGTATTTCATTCTAATTTTTGTTTGATTTTTAACAGTGCTATTTCAAATATGGTATCAGCCAGGACAACATGATGGGACTAACGTATTTTCCGCTTCATTGATGCAGAGAGAAAGTGGAATGACGTTGATGTTCGACATCTTCGTTTGGAAAACAAGATTTTTCCCAATTTGATGTGGAATTAATGGGAGTTGGAGAAAACCAGTGAAGGTCAAACTCTTTGAATTCTTCTCTTTGTTTCTAATTCTTATGACGGACTTTGATATTCTGCATTTGGAACTTAGAATCAAGGTTCTAATTGGTTACCATATTTCAGCAGCCACTTTGCTCCAGATCTTTCCAGTTGAAATTCCCCTCCTTCACCCTTTGCAAGTTGAATTTCACATCATCATCATCTTCCTGGAGTTTGGTTCATACTAAATTTAGGTGGTTTCCCTTCATGAAGGCTAACTGTTTATTTTAGGCCTGGAATATAATTTCTGGAGAATGTACATTGTTGATGATAATTTTTCGAACAATACTGCCCCAAAAATTCTCTTCATGTTACCCTCAATGTAGGCATCGTATAACCGTCATCCGAACTTCTCAACCATTTAAAGGGCTCATTCCAACCAGTGCCATTTGGTTGTAGAACAGCATTGCAACTTTTTTTTATCTCTTATATTCTTATTAGCTTTTTACTCTCTCTCTCTCTCTCTCTCTCTCTCTCTCTCTCTCTCTCTCTCTCTCTCTCTCTCCTTTTTCTATGCATATGAATTGTTTCTTAAATAATTTTTTATTAATCACTACAGAGCACTTCTTTCTGACATTAGGTAATAAAACTAGAGGAGGATTGTATGCCCTCCTCTTTCTGGTGCCCTCCTATTTGTGTGGTCACGGTTAAGCCACGTCAACATTTTATATTACTATTCATTTTTGTCTTATTATCTCTATAAAAAAACAATATAAAATATTGACGTGGCTTAACCGTGACCACATAAAACAGGAGGGCACGGGAGGGTACGAGAAGGAGGAGGGCAGACAATCCTCCTCCAATAAAACTATACAAGTTCTACCATGAACATTACCATCCCAGCAATTCACAATTTTGGCTATGTAATACATTGTACAAACAAATATCTTTTGTTCCTTATCGAATATAAAGATGTAATAGACTTTATTCTATCTGGTACGTTGAACACAGTTTTAAGACCCGCGACATCGCGCTGGGGCTCAGTCACTTGTCCTAAACTAAATAGAAAAAATATTTCAAATTAATCGTAATCCTAATAACCTCAAATTTTTTATTCATGAACTCGTGACTAATTTACTACCTCATAAAGGAAACTACAATGTAGAGCGTATATTCAGATTGACCTATTTTAAAATATCAAAATATTTGATAAAGTAGCTACCCACTGTATTAGTAATAGCATCAATCGATAATTAAGTAATAATTCAATCATCAACAATTACGTCATATGATTTACAAAATTGGTCTTCTTAACATTACCTTTTTACTTGAAAAGTCGACTGAATGGTTCATCGTCATGACAGTGGTGCGCCACTTAGTGATGAGAGTATAAAATAGATGGGGTTGTTGGGGGTGAAGGTTGTCCGTTGGTCGAGTTGGGTGGGGAAGATAAAGGTGGTGGTGTGCCACTTAGTGAAGAGAGTAGAAAATAGATGAGGTTGTCGGGGTGAGGGTTGTTTGTGTTAGACCAAGTCATGGTACAGCTGCAGTCAACACCACTTCAACTGTTTGAGTTATTTTGTAATTCTTATCTTTACAGAAGTTGGCTAAGTGTAGGACTTCTTCAAATATTTGTTTTATGGTCAAACAGTCTGTAACTTCTTTAGTGCTTCTATTTGTATTTTGAATTTTGAATCTTCCTTGTAAATAGGGATTTCATTCCCTGATGTAATATGGAGTTGAATATAAATACATGCAGCCTTTCTTTGTAAAGGCATGCAATTAAAGTGAAACACTGAGTACTTAAAGTTTTACATGGTATTAAGCCTTTTTCGTCTAATGACAACGATCCTACATAGTTTTTTCATCATCTTGAAATGGTTGAGAACAACACCACCGTCAATACCCCCTACCAATACCCCTCCTACCAATCTTTTCCACCCCTTGTCATCCTCCATGACTACAATGGTCAATATTAAGCTTGACAAGTCCAACTATCCTTCATGGTTGGCCTAGATTTTACCTATCTTGAAGAGCAGAGATCTCATGGGATATGTTGATGGCACTCTGGTGTGTCCTCCTAAGCACCTGCGTAGAGCTGCTGCTCCCAGCCTACACTACGTGGGTGCAGTAGGATCAAATGATCCTTGGTTGGATTAATGGGTCTTTGACTGCGTCTGTTTTATCAGTGGTGGCGAGCAAACGAACTTATCGTGCCACCTGGGAAGCTCTTGAGCAAAGGTATGCTTCCTCTTCACATAATAGAATTTTATTTCTGCGAAATGAACTTCTGCAAACTAGGAAAGGTGATCCATCTGTGGCAGATTACCTTGATCAAATGAATGTTGTTGCTGACAACCTTGCCCTAGTTGGGCAACTCGTGAATGATGATGAGTTGCTACAGATTATTTTGAATAATCTAGGACCAGCGTTTGAGATGACGGTCAACGCTGCTCAAGCTCGTGATATGTCTATCACATACCTAACACTTGAATCTCTCTTGCTGACAATAGAGAGAATGATGGCAGAGTAAACAGTGCCCTTGGTGGAAAATGCTCCAGTGAATGCATTTGTTGTTGCAAGAGGTTGTGGTGGTGCATGCTATCGTGGCATTGAACGAGGTGCTTCTCCGTCCAACCGTGGTGCTGCTTTCAATCAACAAGGATTCAACCCTCACAACAACAGCAATCCACGACTTCCTGCAGGTAATGTTGAATGGTCTAATTTTGGTGAAAGATATACTTATGGTAGTGAAATGATAGTTTGCCAAATATGTGGCAAGCTTGGGCATCCAGCCTTTGATTGTTACCAAAGAATGAATGCAGCATTCGAAGGTCAAATTCCAGCTAAACGCTTGACAGCCATAACGTCCTCACCAATTACTCTTAACAGACAACAGAATGGATCAGGGCTCCTTGACACGGGGGCCAACGCTCATATTACTCTTGATCTTCAGAACTTGGTGAATGCAAATGAGTATAATGGTAATGAGAACATTAGTGGTGTAGGTAATTATAATAGCCTTTCTATTGCTCATTTTGGTTCAAGTAAAATTCGTACTAAATCTTGCTCATTTGATTTAAACCATATTCTACATTGTCCCACTGCTTCCACTAATATCATCTCTGCCCTTAAGTTCAACTTAGTTAACCTTTGTTACTTACTTATTTTTCCCAATTTTTTCCTTGTCAAGGACCTCAAGACCCAGAAGACGTTTTTTTTGAGGGAGATGTGAGAATGGCTTATACCCATTTCCTAATGGTGGTGGACAATTTCATTATCCTATTTCATCATTTGTAGGGACTCGAGTGTCAATTCAGAAGTGGCACTTGCGGCTTGGCCACCCAGCGTCGTCAATAATTAAGTTTTTGGTTTCAAATAAATTAGTACCAGTTCATAGTACTTCAAATGTAGACTTCTGTCAGTCTGGTCCTTTAGGAAAGAGTACTAAGTTACCTTTCACTTTGTCAGAGTTTGTTTCTCAATTTCCATTGCAACTCTTACATTCTGATGTTTGGTGTTCACCGGTCATTTCAATTGAAGGTTTTCGTTATTATTTGCTCATTGTGGATGATTATTCTTGATACTCATGGATATTTCCAATGAAACATAAGTCTGAAGTGTGTGACATTTTTATCACATTTAAGGCAAAGGTAAAAAACATGTTGAATTTATCCATCAAAACCCTTTAATGCGATGAAGGAGGTGAATACAAAAGTCATGCATTTCAACAATTTCTTGCTGTCCATGGGATTTCTCAAAAATTTTCTTGTCCCAAACACCCTAAACAAAAGGGTCTTGCAGAAAGAAAACATCGTGATATTATTGAAACCAGTGTTATGCTTTCTCAATCTCACATGCCTAATAAGTATTGGTTCGATGCTTATTCAACGGCCACATATTTAATCAATAGGTTGCCAACAAGAGTTTTGTCAAACACATCACCATTTGAGAAATTGTTTAAATGAACACCAAATTATCACATGCTAAATTTTTTTGGTTGTAGATGTTTTCCTTGGTTAGTGCCTTATTTACAAAATAAACTTCAGCCAAAATCCAAATCATGTGTTTTCTTAGGTTATTCCCTGAATCATCAAGGATACAAATGCTTGGATTTGTCTATGAGACGAATTTACTTGTCTCGCCATGTCCTATTCGATGAGGACTCTTTTCATTTTCAGGATCTCACATCTTCTCAGGAAAACGTAAAAAAAAAAGGTACAACTTAATCTCCTGATTTGTTGTTTGCGGTTCCCTTAATTTTAGCACCCTCCCCGATGCCTACAGAGTCCCACGCTATCCCATCCACCACTATAGCCACAAATACTAATCTTATCCCTACTACTCAAAACATGCTGCCCTCAATCCAAAATTCCACCCCACAAATACCTATTCCAAGTTCCAATGAACCTGTGACTCCACCACATCCCTCAATCCAAAATCCCACTGCACAAATACCTATTCCGAGTTCCAATGAACCTATGACTGCACCACACCCCACTGATCCTAGTCCATAATCAAATTAGGAAGAGGTGGTTAACATTGGACCACTGTTAGTTTAACCTTCACCTGTTGTTGCACCGAACCTGGCTCTATTGTCACAACATCCCATGACAACTAGATCACGTGCTAGAATCCAAAAACCAAACCCTAAATATGCCATGCATTTTTCTATTAACAATAATGTTGTTGAACCGGTCAGGCAGTAAAGCATCAGGAGTGGAGGAATGCTATAGTGCAGGAGTTTAATGCTTTGCAACGGTGTGGAACTTGGAGTTTGGTACCTTATCATCCTAAAATGAACCTTCTTCCCAACAAGTGGGTGTTCAAGATTAAGAGATGTGTCGACAGTTCTATTAAGAGACATAAAGCCAGTCTTGTAGCTAGTGGTTTCCATCAGAAGCCTGGGGTGGATTTCACAGAGACTTTCAGTCCTGTGGTCAAGCACAGTACCATCCGTCTTGTTCTTAGTCTTACTATATCCAAAAGATGGCATGTTTACAACTAGATGTACATAATGCATTTCTGCACGGGTATCTTAATGAAGAGGTATATATGCGTCAATCGTCAAGCTTTATTGACAAGCAATCTCCTAATCATGTTTGTAAGTTGTAGCGAAGCATTTACGGTCTAAAGCAAGCACCGAGGGCTTGGTTCCAAAGGTTCTCAAAGTTCTTGCTCCAATTGGGTTTTCAAGAATCCACATGTGACTATAGCTTGTTCATGTTTAACCAGCAAGGGGTATACTTGATCCTTCTTATATATGTCGACGACATCTTGATCACAGGTAATAATCCTCATCAAATGTCTTGCCTCATTAAGAAACTGGGAACTTTGTTTTCCATGAAAGATTTGGGTTCTTTAAATTACTTTTTGGGCGTGGAAGTTAAGTATGTTGGTAGTCATATGCATTTGAGTCAATCCAAATATGCTTTGGATTTGCTAAAAAAGACCAAGTTCACAGATGCCAAACCAATCTCTACTCTGGTGCCATCTGGACATAAACTTAGTACATATGATGGTGATCCTCATGAGAATCCAGAGATGTATATAACTGTTGTTGGAGCATTGCAGTATCTAACCATCACACGACCTGATTTATCTTATGCAGTAAATCAAGTTTGTCAATTTATGCATTCTCCAAAGACAACTCATTGGACGACAATCAAGAGGATTCTTCACTATTTAAAAGCCACTTACAATCATGGTCTCTTGTACAAGCCTGGTGGTTCACAACTTATAGCCTATTCTGATGTTGATTATGCTGGGAATCCAGATACAAGACATTCCACTTGTGGTTACTGTATTTATTTAGGTCCAAATCTTGTTTCATGGAGTTCCAAGAAGCAAAAGACAGTTTCTAGGTCAAATGCTGAGGCCGAATATAGGGAACTGGCCTACACTGCTGCTGAGCTATCATGGTTAAGATCTTTATTTAGGGACCTGCACTTGCATCTTGTACGACCCACGGTATGGTGTGATAATGTGTGTTCAATAGCCTTATCTTCTAATCCGGTTTTCCACTCTCGTACTAAACACTTGGAGGTTGATTATCACTATGTTAGGGAGAAGGTGGTTCGAGGTCAGTTAGTTGTCAATTATATTTGATCGCAAGATCAACTAGCTGATCTTTTCACCAAAGGGCTATCTTCCTCTTGGTTCAAACTGTTTCCTCGCAAGCTTCCAGTTGTTTCTTCAACTGTTAGCTTGCGAGGAAATGTTAGACCAAGTCGTGGTACAGCTGCAGTCAACACCACTTCAATTGTTTGAGTTATTTTGTAATTCTTATCTTTACAAAAGTTGGCTAAGTGTAGGACTTCTTCAAATATTTGTTGTATGGTCAAACAGTCTATAACTTCTTTAGTGCTTCTATTTGTATTTTGAATTTTGAATCTTCCTTATAAATAGGGATTTCATTCCTTGATGTAATCTGGAGTTGAATATAAATACATGTAGCCTCTCTTTGAAAAGGCATGCAATTAAAGTGAAACACTGAGTACTTAAAGTTTTACAGTTCGTTGGTCGACTTGGGTGGGGAAGATGAAGGTGGGGGAGATTTGGTTTAGTTTTCTTTAATTCTGGAAAAAAATAAAATATATTAATAATCTCCTCAAGGAAAATTGCATTTTGCCCTTACATTTTACAAAAGATGAAATTTTGATTTGACTATTATTGCTAACGGACTTCAACCTAAAGTATGAATTCAAAATTACTATATCACCACATGAATTGCGAAAAATATTTGGCCTAAAAGTACAGGATCACCTCATGAACTCCGAAATATTTGACTTAAAAATTTAGAATCGCCACATGAGAAATTACACTAACACGTATTGTAACCCCTTGAGTAAAAAAAATCTTCTTATAAATTTACTAATTTACCTTTATAATTAAAGAAAAGTTCTATTTTCTATTGAATAAGAAAATATTTATAAATACATGGAAAATATTTATAATTTGCTACAAAATCCAAAGACAATAGAAAAAAAAGACTATATTTGAAAAAAAAGACAATACAAAATCCAAAGACAATGGAAAATTTGCTAGAAATGGTATACATGTAATTAATTATTTGAAAAAAAAGACTATTTTTTTTTTGGGTAATCCATAACTTTATTCCTTTCAATCTAATTAGCTTATTCTAATCAAGATATGTTACTATAATTTCTCAAACATAAGGAAATTTTGTTAAAATACAATAAACCTCATCAAGTGTAAGTAAAAATAACACAAACCAAATTTAATGTATTCGTTTAAACACATTACCATAATGAGTTTACTAATGCACATCAAAATAAAGGTATAGGTTGATTAACAAGACTACAAAAACTTGCATTTGATTAAATAAAAGAAGAACAATACTGTAGACATCGAAATTTTGGTGAAATAAATGTTAACCAATAATTAAAATTTCAATGCTCACATGTCACATAAATTTTACACATAGCATGTGACTCAACGAAAAATTGAAAAGAGTAAAAAAAGTCATCAAATAGGACACGTGTTAATACCTGGCAGAAATGATTTATTTCATTTGAATATTATATTCAAAATTAGGCCCTGGAAAATTCTATAAATACAAGGCCATTTCATTCATTTTCATTCACCAATTCACAAATACAATTCACCAAAGAATTGGTCCTTGAAGCTTTGAAACTCTAAAGCTTTCAATCATCCAAACTCCCAAATTCCCAAGAGTTCCGAAGGATCAAGAAAGCTCTCTTCGTTCTTCGTCAAATCCTTGAGGCCCTCCCTTAAGATCAAGCCCCGACGGCCCTTGAAGAAATTTCCCTCATCCATCAAGATCAAGCCCCAAAGGCCCTTGAAGAACACTTTCCTTGTTCATCAAGATCAAGCCCTGAAGGCCCTTGAAGATCCGTTCATCGTTCATCAAGATCAACCCCTAAAGGCCCTTGAAGGTCAGTTCATCCGTTCATCAAGATCAAGCCTTAAAGGCACTTGAAGATTCGTTCATCGTTCATCAAGATCAAGCCCCAAATGCCCTTGAAGATTCGTTCATCATTCATCAAGATCAATCCCCGAAGGCCCTTGAAGATTCGTTCACCGTTCATCAAGATCAAGCCCTGAAAGCCTTTGAAGATTCGTTCATCTATTCATCAAGATCCAGCCTCGAAGGACCTTGAAGATTTGCTCATCGTTCATCAAGATCAAGCCCAAAGGCCCTTGAAGATCCGTTCATCGTTCATCAAGATCATGCCCCGAAGGCCCTTGAAGATCTGCTCATCAATTGTTTATCAAGATCAAGCCCAAAGGCCCTTGAAAATCCGTTTAACCACTCATTCAAGATCAAGCCTTAACATATATATACATTCTTGAAATTAAAACAATTTGTCATGGATATATATGCCATACTACAAAATCAAATATGAAATTGATTGACACACTCTGACTCGAAATGTCCTCTTGGACTCCGAATCGAGCTGTGTTGACTGACGTCAAGAGAGGGACGAAGACATAAACTATAGTGATGTGGAAAATGTGAGTAAATTTACATCTAAAAGTGCCTAAATGAAAGAGTGCGCTTGTGAGTGGGAATGAACTCATTTCCTATGTGATGTCAGAGCATAAGTAAAGTATAGTAATATTAGAATAAGAATTATACCATCGAGAGTAGTCTCTGATATCAGTGTTTGCCAGAAATTCTCGTCGACATGAACACTGCCACTAAATCCTGAAGGGACAAAAAATAAGGGTGAGTGGGCCTAAAAATAAAGCTTTGTAAAAATCTTTTCAAAACATAATAACCCCTTGCTGTAAAATAAGTATAGTTTCTAAAATATACATACTACGTATAGTATGAAAATGCTTACCGTAGCCTGCAATATCTCAATAATTCAATACGTCACAATATTTCGTAAATAGACATCTAACGTCCAGTAATCACAAAATCTCGCATACACAAACATATCATATCGAGTGCTCATTGACATATGCTGACACACAAGTTCATGCAGAGATATTCTAACATGAACATGACTAGGTGTAATAATGATATACGCTATAATACTACAATCATGTGAAGACTGGCGCAATGCGCACCTCATACAAGTCCTAATTGCCTACAACAATCTAGGACAAGACTTGCACCTACAATGGATCCAAAGTGAGCGTACGGTGCAATGTAAACATAAACGTGAAAGACTAGTCAGGCGAGTATTAACACCAGTGCAGCAACGATGAACAGATAACATAAACAAAATCATACAACAGTAAATGAATAATTTACGTCGACATAATACTATTCTCTGCCATAAATATAAATTAGGCATCCCGTAAAAATATGCACACATGTGCATCCCGTAGGATTCATAATAATCTCACAATTTCAATCATCCCGACAATAACATCAATTTAATTATGGAATCACTTAGAAAATGCATTATTAATCTATGTATGGAAACTCACATAATACACACACACACACACAATATATATATATATATATATATATATATATATATATATATATATATATATATATATATATATATATATATATATATATATATATATAAAAGAAAAGATCCTCTCACAAGTACTTGTGAGGCCGTAACCGTTCGAACAAGGAAAGCCAGAGTCTCTGATGGTAATCACACCTAAGCATAATATTGGGACCCATTAGTAAAACTCAACTTAAATGATCAAATTTGGAAAAACAGAGTGCGAATTTGGAATTAGAACGTCAAAATACTCTAAAATGGTCTTAGGCAAATTTTGTAAAAAAGTCAACAAAAAGTCAATGGCCAACCTTAAAAAGTCAATAGAGACTTCGAGCCGGTCAACTACGTTAAAATTTCGAAATTTCACTAAATAGATGTCATAAACAAACTCGGGACGTTGAAATTAGCCTAGGAGGGTTTTCGAGAAAATTTAAAAAAAAAAGACAACACAAAGAATGTTCCAGAGAATATTACAAGAATATTCTAAATCAATTTCGGAAAAGGCCGGGTCGAGTCAACAGGCCATGAAGCTAGGAAAACAAAGATTCAAAATATATCTAGATGGGACTAAGCCGTGGCTGGAGTTGGCCGGAAAATGGCTCGAAAGTCATTAGATCTCCGCCGAAAAAATGGGAAACCTCCCCCGCATTGATTCATACGTCCAAACGTCACCAAAACATCTCAAATTTACCCTACTCGTACACCAAAACAAGATTTAAGAAGTTTTTGAAGGTTTTCAAGGCCTACCTTTGTCGGGAACGGTGCGAAATCACCAGAGATAGTGACAAGTCCAGACTTAGGTTAGGTTTGTGACGTAGGTGTTTAGGTGGTGCTCACCAGAGTGGCGACAACGTGGTGGTTTAGGCGATTTCCAGTGGTCCATCGGAGAATGAGGATGAGAAAGAGAGTTAAGGGGGTTTTGAGCAAGGTTCTAAAAAACGCTAGGCGCTAGTCAGGCGGTGGGCTAGTGCCTAGCGGCTAGGCGGATTTACATAAATTTACACTATATAGTATAAAATATGAGTATGTGTGTATAATTTTAAGATTTTTTTTAAAATAATTTTTACAAAGAATAATGGGCCTAGTTTGCTTTTTCTTTGAACAAAATAATGGGCCACAAAATAGACTAAACTTGAAAGACAAGCCCATTTTTTCAATTAAACCAACACCTTTTCCACTGCCTTTCTCGGTTTCTACAATTCCCATTTTTTCCATTGCCTTTCTCGGAAACCGAGAGCTTTTCCACTACCCATTTTTTCAAACCATCTTGTTTAGTGGCTCTAGGCCATCTGTATTTATCCTTTCTTTTCCTACCTGTTTTCATTTACTCTTTCGACTATCTCTCTCTTCTTTCTTTCTTTCTCTCTCTCTCTCTCTCTCTCTCTCTCTCTCTCTCTCTCTTTACCTTTCTCTCTCTCTCTCTCTATCTCTCTATCTCTATCTCTCCTCTTCAACAGATCCCATTCTCTCTCTGCAGGAAAACCCAACCTCTTCTCTTCAACATATCCCTTTTTCTCTATGCAGTAAAACCGAATGGACATATTATGTGTATTGTTCATCCATGTATATTCTCTATCTACTTGGGTTCATCGATTGATGTTGGGTGCAAGAGTGCAGGTTTGAAGATCTGGGTTGTGGGTGGTGGATCGTGCGGATGCGAGGGGAGATTTGTAGAGAAAATCAGTTGCATCGACCGTCGCCTAGCACCGCCTAGGTGGCCGCCTAAATCCTTCCTACCTTACTTGAATGATTTAGCCTAAATCGGATCGAGACTCCACTGCCGAGCGCCTAGGCCAATTTTTAGAACACTGGTTTAGAGAGAGAGAGAGAGAGAGAGCTGAGAGAGTAGTCGAGAGAAGAGAGAGAGGTCCAAATTTTGGGGATGAATGATACGTGGCAAGAAAGGAGAGCAAAGTTTGTGTGAAGTGTGGGTCCCATGGCCAGAAAAATTAATAAAGTAATAAAAATATCCCCAAAAAATTATTAAAATAATATAATAAGTTTTAAAAAAATATATATATAATATAATATAGTAATTTTTACGAAGGTATTTTTCAAATTCATAGTTCCGTAAAATTTTCGTCGTCACTTCGAATTCGATTCCTCTTGAGCCTATGTGTTTGTACCATTGAGCACTTCGATAATATGGTAAATTAATAGCTCATATGTGTCACGTAATGACGGTCAACGAAAGTCAACAATCTCGCCACTAAGGGCATTTTTGTCAATTCACTTTTTAGAATTTATAAAATAGTAAAATTAGGCACGGGTTGTTACATTGATTGATTAATATAATAAGAGAAAATTGGTAAACTATGGTTTGATTGACATGGATGCCAGTAACGTATTATATTTGTATTTAGTTCGATAATTAGTTAGTGGCTTGCCTATTATGTGTCTAGTCCAATCCCCCTCCCCTTACATGGCAGAATACAAGGTGTATTTTTTCATTTTGTCAAACATCAAAAATTTAAATCATTTAAGACTCCTTTTGAATGGGCAAGATGTTGGTAACTTAAGTGGTTAACAACGTTTATTTTGGTGCCCTAAGTCTGTGCTCGAATCCCCCTTATTTTGCTTTGATAGAAAATTTAGAAGAATTAAAAAAAAAGATTTAATTTGGAAAACTATGCTAAATTTGCTACAAAATCCGAAAACATAGATTCTATGTAATTCAAAAAAGACTATGTTTAGTTTTTTTTTTTGGTAATCCATAACTTTAGGCTATTTATATTAGCACCCCACATTAAAATTTAATATTAAATAATTTATTTACCTCACAATGTAATGACAATTTTGACCTTTTAGGTTTTTAAAAAAAATTAAAAAAATTTAGATACACCCTAAATCACTTTTAGCATATTAATTATCTTCTCAACTATCAAAACCCTCACACCCTCCATTGTTGAACAAAACCCTAACCTCCTTGATTAGTTGATTGTGCATCGGATGCATCCTATGCCCAAGCCCCGGATGCATCCTATGCCCAAGCCCCGGATGCATCCTATGCCCAAGCCCCCTTTGCCTTTTTCCAACCTCAAGCCTCTAGGTTTAGTTCTATTTAATAGTGTTGTGAAGTGAAAGATGATGAAAGTTGCTACGAAAAATTGGGAAAATCCTCTCTTCAGTTAGCATCAAACAAAAATAAAAAAACTCTAAAAAATTATCCTAATTTTTCATATCTCAAAAACCCTACAACAAGAATATCATCCAGGGTTCTTTATGGGAAAATATGTGGGGTGTATTAAGTATGTAAAGTTTATTCAACAATTTTTGAAGTGTTAATATAATAAGTCTAACTTTATTCCTATCATTCTAATTAGCTTACTCTAATCAAGTTATGTTACTATAATTTCTCAAACATAAAGGGGATTTTGTTAAAGTACAGTAAACCTTATCAGTGCAAGTAAAAATAACCCAAACCAAATGTAATCCGTTCGTTTAAACACATTACCATAATGAGTTTACTAACGCACATCAAAATAAAGGTATAGTGTGACATCCCACGTCGCCCAGGGGAGTGATCCTTAAATGTATATTCCTATCCCTACCTAGCACGAGGCCTTTTGGGAGCTCACTGGCTTTAAAGTTCATCGGAACTCCGAAGTTAAGCGAGTAGCACGCGAGAGCACTCTCATGATGGGTGACCCACTGAGAAGTTGTTCGTGAGTTCCCAGAAACAAAACCGTGATGGCGTGGTCAGGGCCCAAAGCAGACAATATTGTGCTACGGTGGTGGAGCGGGCCCGAAAAGTGATCCGCCGTGGGTCGGGATGTGACATATAGATTGATTAACAAGACAACAAAAACTTACAAAATTTAATTAAAAAAAGATGAACAATATTAATTATAGAAAAACCGAAGAACAATGCTAATCACTTTAACTATGTACATAGTCCATAGCGAAACAATAAGTGGACTTCCCGTCCACAAATGACCATAAATCAACTGGAACGTCAACTTCAAGGCGATTCCTGGAAACCACAGTTTCCCATTCACCATCAGAACCTAAGGCATACCTCCCACCTTCCATTTTAACCAACTTTATTAGGGAAGTATAACCTACTAGTTCAACGAGCTTCGCTACTTGTATCTTTCACATTGGCGAGTTTTGCCTTGTCATTCGGGTGAGAATAAGGAATGAGGATCCTCATCAGATTTTCTTTGAGAGGATCCTCGTCGGATTCTCTTTGTAAAAATCTTGGGGATCCTATAATTACATCCGTCAATCGTATATCGTGGGGTTAAAAATTATTAAAATTATTAGGGTAAATTACAAAAAACTACCTCAATTATTGGTGTCACGACACTTTCATACCTCATCTTTAAAACGTGACAATGTCATACCGCATCTTACGAATTTGTGACAATGTCATACCTCCGTCAATTTTTCTGTTAAGTGCTGACGTGGCAATATATGGGGACCACTCACTAATACAGCTAGATTAAAAAATAATTAAATATATTTTTAATAATTAAAAATTTAAAATTAAATTTTTTTTAAGAGAGAGACATTTAATATAAAAATATTTTTTTTTAATTTTTAATTATTAAAAATATATTTAATTATATTTTAATCCAGCTGTATTAGTGAGTGGTTCCCATATCTTGCCACGTCAGCACTTAACAGAAAAACTAACAGAAAAATTGACGGAGGTATGACATTGTCACAAATTCGTAAGATGCGGTATGACATTGTCACGTTTTAAAGATGAGGTATGAAAGTGTCGTGACACCAATAGTTGAGGTAGTTTTTTGTCATTTACCCAAATTATTATTATTTAAAATTGAATATAAATAGTATCTGACGAAAATTGATTGCACGATATAAGATGAACAGATGTGATTGAAAATTGAATGCACGATATAAAATGAACGGATGTGATTGGAGGATTCCCAGAATCCTCACAAAGAGGATCCGGCGAGAATCATCTCTGGAGAATAAGACTCAGTAATAGTGTTTATGTATTTTTAAACACGTTTTACATATGTCCCATTGAAACTGTATTTAAGTCGACTGATGAGATTTACGTGGCCAATCTTCATCTTATGGATTGTTTTTGTTTTTGTTGGGAAAACATCTTATGGATCTTTTTCTTGGTGTTCTCTGTCAAATCAAAATTAGACATCTTTAAAATTTGATATATATTCAAGGTATAATTAACCTTGTGGAATCGAGAAGATCACTATGCCCAACGTAATATAGCTAGACTCTGGAAAAACCGATCTCCAATCCTAATAGTCTAAATTAATTGCACGATCTGGCATGCATGCAGATTCATATTAGCGCAAGATCATGCAATTAATTTAGACCAGTGGGATTGGTGACCGGTTTTTACAGAATCAAAGCTATAAATAAGGTTGGCTGCCAACTTGGGCATAGTGAGTATAGTACAACAGTTAGTTTGCATATCGATGTTCTCAATTCCACAACGTTATATCTTGAATTTATATCAAATTTAGAGATGGCTAATTTTGTTTTGGCAGAGAACACCATGAAAAGGATCCATGACATGAATGGTGGCCAGATAAAACTCGTTGGACGACTTAATTTGAAGTTCCAAAGGCACATATGTAGTAGGTGTTTAATAATAGATGAGACATTACTACTGAGCCTTATTCTCTCTCCAGCCGACAAGGCAAGACTCGCCAATGTTGGAGATACATTGGCAGTGACGCTCATTGAACTAGAAGGTTATACTTCCCTAATAAAGTTGATTAAAATGGGAGGTGGGAGGTATGCCTTGGGTTTTGATGGTGAATGGGAAACTGTTGTTTCCAGGAATCACCTTGAGGCAGACGTTCCAATTGATTTATGGTCATTTGTAAACTGCGAGTCTACTCGTTGTTTTGCTATTAATTATGTAGTGATTAATTAAATAGGAATATTTTTCTATTGAACAATTGATCAACATTGTAAGATCGCACATCGTTCAGGAGTGAGGATTCTATAAGCTTTATATGTATATGCCCACCTCCAATTAGCATGAGGCCTTTTGAGAGCTCACTGGCTTCGGAGTTAATCGGAACTCCGAAGTTAAGCGAGTTTGCGCGAGAGCAATCTCAAGATGGGTGACCCACTGGGAAGTTCTCGTGTGAATTCCCATAAACAAAACCGTGAGGGTGTGGTCGGGGCCCAAAGCGGACAATATCGTGCTATGGTGGAGTCGAGCCCGGGCCGGTATGTGACAATTTGGTATCAGAACCACTCCTTGGCCAGAAGTGTGCCGACGAGGAAGTCGGGCCCCTTAAGGGGGTGGATTGTAAGAACCCACATCGCCTAGGGGTGAGGATCCTATAAGTCTTATATGTACATGCCCACCTCTAATTAGCACAATGAGTCTTATATGTACATGCCCACTTCTAATTAGCACAATGCTTTTTGGGAGCTCACTGGCTTCGGGTTCCATTGGAACTCCGAAGTTAAGCGAGTTCGTGCGAGAGCAATCCCAAGATGATTGACCCACTGAGAAGTTCTCGTGTGAGTTCCCATAAACAAAACCATGAGGGTGTGATCAGGGCCCAAAACGGACAATATCGTGCTACGGCAGGGTTAAGCCCGGGCCGAGATGTGACAAACATTGTCCTTTGGTTCTTCTATAATTAGTATTGTTCTTCTTTTTTAATTAAATGTAAGATTTTGTTTTTTTGTTAATAAATTTATACCTTTATTTTGAAGTGCATTACCAAATCCGTTATGGTAATGTGCTTAGATGAATAGATTAATTTAGTTGGGGTTAATTCACTTACACTTGATGAGGTTTATTGTGTTTTCACAAAACTTTCTTAAATTTGAGAAATTATATTAACATTTCTTGATTAGAAGAAGCCTAATTACTAATTTTTGTTTTATTTTGAGGGAAAGCCTAATTGCTAATTAGAATGAAAGGAGTAAACTTATGAATTACAAAAAGAATTCTAAACATAGTCTTTTAAAATTAACTCATTAAATGTATACGCGTGACTTACACATTTTAAATGTATTTATATGTGTAAATTGACAAAAGGAAAGTCAAATATTTGAAGTAAATGAATAATCTTAGATCATGGTAGAAGAAACCCCTCATAAACTAATTAATGCAACTGAATTCACATAATAAAATCGATCTCTATTGAATTTATATTAAGAATAGAGAAAATAATATTTAATAGACAACTGATTGAATCACATTTTGCTAGCCCATTGTGAGGCTAAACACACCCATCCCTCTTAGTGTAGATAATATCGTTTGTTAAAAAAAAACAATTTGTTAAAAAGAAACATTTGACAACTAATTTAATAATAGTATTATCCGCGTGCGAAAGACTATTTTTATAACTGGCATTACATGCCTCTTAAGATGTTTTGAACGTGTTTAAAAAAAAAAATTTAATGAATAACTGATTGAATCACATTATTGCTAGCTTATTGTGATGTATTAATTATTTAAAAATACTATTCAGTTTAGTGTTGGCTTTATATATAGAGATACGTAAAATCTATGTTTTTTAGATTTTGTAGCAAATCTAGCATAGTTTTTCAAATTCAAATCTTTTCATTCAAATTCTTATAAGTTTTCTAAACAAGAAAAATGCAGAGATTCGAGCACACACTTAGACTATCAAGAAAAACGCTCTTAATCACTTAAATTACAACCTATTACCTATCTAAAAGGAGCCTTAAAATAATAAAAAAAATAAACCGAAACCTTTTAAACTATAAAAAAATACAAAAAAATAAGATTATATATGTAAAGGTCAGATGCCTTATATGTGCACCAAGATTTAAGATATCAAGCCCTTGTTACAATCGTATGCCCTACGAGACGATTGAGTCTCTCATAAATTGCTCGATCACCACCGAAACCATCTAAACATAAGCCGATTCACCTATATCAAATATTGCTCCACCACCAGGTGCACTGCAAATCGAACCAGAGCTAACAACTTGGACGAAAATCTATTGTGGAAAAGCTCATCGATCGATATCAGCGTTATCAAATAATATTAAATATAGTGCAATAAAAATTCAATTATTGAAGAGGATTTTAATTGGCAACACTTAAAAGCTAAATTGCTCATATTTTCCAACAAATTCTAGGACTTGTTTGAAAGTGCTTTTAATGAAAATATTTTTAGATTGCAAAAGCATTTGAACTGTGTCCTACAAGTCTTGCATGAAACTATTCAAGTGGTTTCCAGAATTCACTTTATTTTTATTATGAATTGGCTCGAAAATATATTCACCAAAAGAGTGTTCAACCATTTTAAAAGCACTACAAAACTAGCCTTATATTATTCTTATTATAGAATGACAAGGCAACAAAAGAAAATAATCATATAAAATCGGGTGGGCATATTTTTTTCATGAGGGTTTTACTCATCAATGTACTATGGGTAAGGCTTCTGATAAGTGATCCTGAACAGTGAGCGAGCTTGGGGTTGAGCATTCTGGACCACCATCCTTCTCAACTCAGCCAACTCATTTCTAAGTTGCTGGTTAGCTGCATTGTTGTGTGGGGTATAAGGAGGTCCCCATTTCGGGCTACGCTCATTGCTCGAGAGGGCTTCTTTTTGTGGATCTGACTACTTCCACCTAGCTTCCCCTCCCTTATTAGCCAACGGTAGAGGTCCACTGGACTCTCCAACAGTCTGAGTCATTCTATACTCATTTTCATCTTGACTAATCTGCCTTTTTCTATTTATTGGGAATAATAGAAGGTTGGGCAAATTTGCCTCATGGATTTCTTCTTCTTCTTCTAGCTGGTTGGCTCTAGATTCTTCCTTCTTCTTCCCTTATCCTTCTTCTCCTCAAGCAAAGGAAATAGGGGAAGCAGTGGTTTTTTTCTCAGGACTGGCTTCTCTCATCATTTCCCTAGCATAGTCGTCATTCGACGTAGAATATTCCAACTCTAACCTCTTCTGCAAACTCCCTGTTAATGAACAGAGTCTACTGACTTCTCCTTTAGTCTCTAAGGAAATCTTCTCCATGCTTCTTAATACTTGCACCATGGTGGTTTGCAAGTCTTCATTTGTAACTTTTCTGTTCGATTTCTCAGAAGAAGTTGGGCTTTCCTAAATAGAAGAACCTTGTAAGGATGAAAAAATTTCTAGGTGATCTGCCATGTTTGATCCTTCTGAATGTTGTGGTTGCCCGTACTCTGTATTCCACTTAATAGTCCGCTTATTCCTTCTTCTTGGCATACACGTCAATGTATTGTCCACCGAGCGTGCCAAAACTATGTTCGGGCAAGGATTCGGCCCTAGCAAAGCTCCCTTGGGAGGTCCTGGCACGGTGGATGATGTTATGTTGCTTTTGTTCTTGCTGCTTGATTTTTTGCAAGAAAGGTTCATAGTTAGTTTGGAATGTGCCTTTGTAGGGCCTTTGGTGTAAGACTTGAAGCTCACAATCAAAACTAACAAGGATTTAGGCGTGCCACTGCTATCTCAGTATAATAGATGTTGAACAAGTGTGTTTTAAGTCAATACTTACGTCCCAAGTTACTCAGACTCCTTGTTATCAAATGATTGTCACAGATGGGTTAAGTTGGCATTATGTTCTTTTCTTGCCTTGTAAACAAGGACTTTTAATTCATAAACTTGTATGTTCAAAATGAAGGGAGTCCAAAGCCCTTTTAACTATTTCCTTGAATACAACTTGGTCTTGGTGAACACAAATTCATTAAGTTAACCAAATTTAAAGACAAATGAAACTTCTTAGTTAGAAAATAGTTGGAAATGACTTGAATACATAATAAAGAAAGCATGTAAAGCGATAGATCTACTAAATACCATGCAAAGAGGCTCTGGCAATATTTCACCTTGTCGGGCAAGGTTGAAACGTCTTGCAAAAACTTCTCTTTGTGTTTACAGAGATTTGTATGCTGAAAAAGTGTGATAGATAGCTAGATTCTACACACGGGAATCGATACTATGATACTAAGTTAAAATAGCAGAGCTTTTACAATGGATAAAAGATAGGTTTTCTAAGAAAACTATGGCTGAAAGGATTGAATCTGGACAGGTTTTAGCTTTCTGGGTCTGAACTAGCTTGAGAGCAAAGTTTGGATGTCTTTTGTTTGATTGGTTAAGTGTCATTGATGCTGATGTCTCTCTTCCCTTTCATAGGCGTATTGGCCTAGCTGCTTTCAACTTCAAACTTACCCGAAAGCTCTTGAATGGTAGTGAATCATCATTTATTTACTTGTAGTGCCACTAAAAAGTACTTTTTGTCCTGAGAGTGAGTTGGCCTCCATCACTTGTCACTTCATCCATAGGCATGTGACCTATGTCTTGGTTAAGATGGCTTCAATCTGCTTTCAAACTTGTCGATTGGGCTTCAGGCATGTTTAACTTCCTTTGGTGCCATTGGGCCTCCCTCTGTGCAAAGCCCAATGTTTAAATGTTAACCTAAACACCTAGTTTGCAGCAGTTGCACCATAAACTCTTTAAGAGAATAGAATATGACTTACTTTTTAAATTGGTAGAACAATTTGGAAGGCATGATAGAACCTACACAAAGCAATACCACATAGCTGAAAGGAGAGTTGAGAGAGAGAGAAAGAGGCGAGTGAAAGGAGAGGAGAGAGGTTGCGAGTCGAGTGTTGGTAGTTGAACCACCGAGAGACAGAGAGAGAAGATGCAGCTCTGAAATTTGAAATCGAGAGGAGAGATGAAATTGCATAAATGGAAAATGATAGCAGCTAGGGTTAATGAAAATGTTAAGTATGAGTAACTAATAGTTATTAAGTGTATAAATATATTTTATGCATTATTAACAATTGCGAGTTGGCTTAGTGGTGAAGTTCCTTGATTCTGCAAGGGGATCAGGCGTTCGAAACCTTCCGGCCTCATTTTTGAGATAATAACCAAACCGCCCTGTCCGTCACTGCCGTAAAAAGGACTAAGTTACGAGTTGGAATCCACCCCACCCTTTGTCCTCACTGCTCCGCTATATAATATAGCACATAATTCAACCCTCTCTCCTCTCTCTACTTCTCATCTCTTTCTTTGTCCCTGCCGGATTCCGGCAACATGCCGACGGAAAAAGTTCCGGCAATTTTCGCAGGCGACCGTACGATTGAGATCCGAAATCGATTATTTCCACTTTCTAGGTACGCACACATTTCGTTTATTTTCGTCTTGATTCCTTGAAGTTGTTTTTCTCAGCTCCTTTTGGGCGAGATCCGAGTAACTACCGATTCGGATCCTAATCTTTCAATCGGCATCGGATTCGGATTGGATTTAGCTCTCTGCATAGTTTTATTGTTTTTGTTTGCTTGCTGTTGCTGTTGGGTGTGCATTTTTTTGTAAAGTTTGTGTCTTTGGTATTGAATTTGTGCTTGATTTTGTGGAATATGCAGATTTTTGTGTTTGGATTGATGGAAATCATTCAAGAAAAGGTTGTTGGGAATTCTCGATAGTCTGGTGAAATAAGCAGAATGAATCCGATGGGGGATGGCTATGAGATTGTTTGAATTTCGATTTCGATATAGAAATTGGAAATGGAGTTTGTCATGGAATTTTGACTATTCTTTAATTGAGGGGAAGGAGTATATCAATGGAAATCGATTGCCTTGCAAAGATCGGAATTGTTTTTTCGGGTATGGGGTTGATAGATTTGGGATTTGTGTAATTGGGATTTTTTTGGAACCTATATGAAGATTGTTTTTTGTTTGGGAGTTTTGGTTGGGATATACTGAAGTTTTGTTAACATGAGAAACATGCCTTCCCAGTTGGCTAATTATACCAAGGAAGAAGAGGAAGAGAGCGTAAATGTTATTTCGAATGTGAATTCGAACGGGACAATGAATGATGGTCGTCGTAGGTATGGATCAAGTGACTCGCTTGTCCCCGGTCTTATTGACGATGTAGCTTTGAATTGCCTTGCTTGGGCTTCTAGATTGGATTATGCTTCTCTGTCGTGTATTAATACAAGTTTTAATAAGTTAATTAAAAGTGGGTATTTGTATGGGTTGAGAGAGCAGTTGGGAATTCTGGAGCATTGGGTGTATCTTGTGTGTGATTTAAGAGGGTGGGAGGCATTTGATCCAATGGGAAACAAATGGATGACATTGCCTAAGATGCCTTGTGATGAGTGTTTCAATCATGCGGATAAGGAGTCTTTGGCTGTGGGAAGTCAATTGTTGGTTTTTGGTCGTGAACTGTTGGATTTTGCAATTTGGAAGTATAGTGCAATACATCGTAGCTGGATAAAATGTTGGGGATTGAACCAGCCCCGCTGTTTGTTCGGGTCTGGTAGCCTTGGTTCAATTGCTATTGTTGCGGGTGGGAGTGATAGAAATGGAAATGTTTTGAAATCGGCGGAGATATATGATTCTGTATCAGGTAGGTGGGAATTGCTACCCAACATGCACACTCCACGTAGATTGTGCACTGGTTTTTTTTGGGACGGCAAGTTCTACGTTATGGGTGGGATGTCAAGTCCTACTGACTCGCTTACTTGTGGGGAGGAATATGATCTCGATACGGGGAAATGGAGGAAAATTAAGGGTATGTATCCATCTGTCAATAGGGCTGCGCAGGCTCCTCCACTTTGTGCAGTTGTTGATAACCAATTGTATGCAGTTGAGTATTTAACCAACATGGTGAAGAAGTATGACAAGGGGAAGAACACCTGGGATGTTTTAGGAAGACTTCCAGTGAGGGCTGACTCTTCAAACGGCTGGGGCCTGGCCTTCAAGGCTTGTGGAAAGGAACTTCTTGTTGTGGGCGGGCAAAGAGGTCCTGAAGGTGAAGGGATTGTTCTGAACTCATGGTCTCCAAAGTCAGGGGTCAAGAATGGCACCTTGGATTGGAAAGTTATCGGTGTGAAAGAGCATGTTGGGGTGTTTGTGTACAACTGTGCAGTTATGGGTTGTTGAAGATTCTTTTTAGATTAACACCACAGAGGGTACTGGTTTCTGCAATCTGACATGGTGGGTAGTTCCTTGTGCATCCATCTGATTGGCTAGAATTAATTGTTGCCGAGATAGCATTTCCCTGGCTCGGAAGTTGGTTCTCTTTTCTTAACATGCCTGCATCTGGAGGTGTTTCATTCTTCCATGATCCTGCATAAGATTTGCTCCAAAAAGAGCGAAGTAGGGACACATGGGTAGTATGCTGCTCCCTATTTATTTTTCAAGTTGTGTTTCTCTTCTACAGTCACTTATTTGTTTTAATAAATTGAAAGCGTAATTGTTTAATGATTTGTTTTTATAAATTTGATGCTTGATAGTGTTCTGTTGGTCACAATTTATAGTTTTCTGGAGCAAGATAATGAATTCTTATCTATCAGCTTCTTGATGAGCCGTACTGTTATGTGCTTCAGAAATGCGTCAATATATATTCCACTGCTAGCAGATATCTGGCCTACAATTATTCTAGAAGCCTACAACCTGATATACACGTGTCCATGAACATGAAGTCGTTAGCCATTTCGTTACTTATGAACTTAGTTACTCTTCAATTTGTTAAATTTTGATGTGTACTTGGTGTTGTTACTAGATTTATATGTGTATTATTGGTACATGAGTGCTCTGCTTTCTTGAAGCTTGATGGTGAATCTAGTTTGAGGTATTCTACATTGTGATCAAGACGTGTTTTCTTCTAGGTACTGAGATGTGATTCTTGCATTTCCGACATATTTCTTCAGTGATGCTTTCCTGGTTTAACCTATTTCCTTTGCCTGGAACAACATCTTTTCCATGTTCATCTGGTTTTTCAATCTTCAGTGTTGCACATAATTCAACATCTTTGTTTTTCTGGGTAAATGAAAAACCATTGGCTAACTTTCCTTCTGTTACATTATCTGGTTTTTCAACCTTAGGTATTTTTTCTTACGTTTTCATTGTTACGTTATCTCAGTTTATCCATTTTGGATCATAACTTTGGCATCTGTTGTTTTCTTTCATGCAAAACTGGTTGTGGTGCATGGTTGCATTTGACCGATATCTACGAGCATTTTGTAACATGAAATTGCACTTTCTGCCACCAAAATGCAGTATGCTCGCACGCGAGCACCTGTTTTTGCTTTGTTAGAGGAGGCCACGAGTTCAAATCTCATGACACGAGTTGTTTGGAGCTTGTCCAAGTTTATGCTGGAAAACTGATTGAGTGAGGGCTGTCAAATGCCTATATGGTGTGGGAAAATTTTGAAAATTTTGAAAATTATCGAAATCGTTACTCACACAAAATTACTCCTCGCCACAAATTGAAGCCGTCGTCGAGATTCTTGCCGAGCGAGGAGTACAGAACGTCAGTAGTCAGTTGTTTCTTTCCTCCCAACTCTGCCGGCATAAGAGAAGGCATTTTCGAAGTCTGAAATTCCATTAGTATTTCATTAACGTAAACTTGTGTAAGCCACCAGTCCATGGAAGGAAGGGATTAGGTATTGAGTATTGGATCCATGCATGATCACCAAAATGAACAATTTTTGAAAATATGTCGGAAAGTTTCTCTTTAAATTTGCAGAAAGGACATGAGGAGTCAGTGTTGGGATAAAATTCCCTCAAATTGCTTCTCATTTTAAGCATCCTCTTATAAAACGGTTGAAACGTTAAAGTACATTACTAAAAATCACGTAAATCTAAAACTATATGACCATTTGGATCAAATAATAGTCATTTTAGCTTTTCTTTGCAGAATCGCATTCATCTATTTTCTTTATTATACATGAATGTGCTAATAATATTAAATTTGTATAATTATTTTTTTGTAGAAATAATCTATGAATGACAGAATTATTAAACAGTTCAGATTTTTTAGAAGAGTCGTGGACTTATAAACTCAGTAAAAAGAGGAAGTCATCCGATCTTAACCCCAAATGTGGAATCTCTCAATGTTAGAGAACTCATATACAGTGATATAAATCGTATTCTAGAATAAATTATAAAAAAAAAAGAATTTTAACGAAACACTTATAGTACTGTGTGACAAGTGCAAAAGATTGGATATCGTACTTCCGCACCTTGTACTGTTGTTGCTGCATCTGTCAGCACACCACCTCAGCAGCTGGGACCAACAAAATAAAAAAAACAAACAAAATAGTGGAATTTAATTTAGGATTGGTGTAAATTGTACGAATGATCTCTCAACTTTAATCAAATTGGAGTAATGGTCCCTCAATTAAAAATGCATTATTGGTCACTTAACTTATCAAAATGTGCAGCTATAGTCATTTTCATCAATTTTGTCAAAATAAGCTACGTTGGAATAACCATTTATACAATTAGGGTCCCTCAACTCATTAAAGTGTATACTTATGGTTCTTTTCGTCATCTATGTAAATTTTTTTGTCAAAACGAGTTATATTGGAAGGACCATTGCTATAATTGAGTTAAAATTAAGGGACCATTTCTCCAGTTAAATTAAAGTTAAGGGACCGTAGCTACAATTTATTCTTTAGGATTGATCCAAATGTGATGACGTGGCGATAGAAGCGAGAACAGAAGAAGAAGAAAGTTAGGCTTCTGTTTCCTTGCCAACTCCTAAGGTGGTCGTGGCGGACGTATGACGTTGTCGTTGGTTGGGTCGGTGGACAGACAGACACCCCAATATCCCGTTTACAGATTCATTCATTCGAAAATCTCAATCTCTCTCTCTAGAATGCAAACAACACATCCCATGCCAAGGTACGTTTTCTCTGTTTTTTCAGAATCATTTATCATGTTACTTGTTGGGTTTTCATCATAATTTAATCTTCTCAATTTGTTTTGTGAATTTTTATTTATAAATGATTGATGGAAATGATTTTCTGATCTAACTTTTAACAAATTCCAACACTTTCATTGCGCTTCTTCTTCAGGTTTCTCATCTGCCAAACAGAAGATTCAATATTTTATGGTATTTTCTGGGTGTTTTTAATCGTTTAATAAGAACATTGAAAATTGAAATTCCCAAGTACCGAGAAAATGGGTAATTTTGGAAGCACCACCTCCGGGGGTCGCCGGAGGCACCGCCCGCAACCCCAAATGTCTGTGGGCACTCATGTTTTTGCTGCTTCCTCACCACCTCATCCGTCTCAATATCCAAACGGACCAGACTCCAATCCGCCGGAATACCATCGGAACCCGTCTCAATATACAAATGGATCAAACCCCAATCCGCCCCCGTTCTTCCAATACCCCAGATTCTACCCGCCGCCGCCTGTGCCGGTACCGTATCCGCAGTCTTTTCACGGCAGCGGAGTCTATATGGGCCCCACTCCCGCCAATTGGGTTCATGGGCAGTTCCCTTTCGGTGCTGCTCCCCCTGCCCCTCCCCCTCAGGGTGCTCCCTTTGTGGAACATCAGAAGACGGTCACCGTTAAGAATGCCGTGAATATCAAGAAAGACTCTTTGCGGGTTGAGCCGGATGAGGAGAATCCCGGGAGGTTCCTTGTTGCTTTCACGTTTGATGCTGCTGCGCCCGGAAGGTAAATTGCTTGTGTTTCATGGATGCATGTTTTATGAGAGTATTTTTTGTATGTTTTGATCATTGGAGTAGTGATGTTTGACTAATGACTACGGCTTTTTGAAAAGATGTAGTTCTTTGATGACATTAGATTAGTTGAATTTGTTTCGAGCTGATTTTTTGGATTATTGGTGATACTTGGTGGTCATGTTAGGCAATATTTACATGCCTTGATCATGTCAACTGTTTGAAAACATAGCATAGTCTTGTAGACCAAGGAGGAAAGCATATAGCCTAGCTCAAGCTGTCAAGCTTATTACATGGTTAATATTATCTAATGATAGAGGTTAAGGGCCTAAGGTCGATGAACTGCTAAATGAAGTTATGAGGCTTCTGCCCCTGCTGTAAAATGATTTACAATTCTGTCGGCGTTATTTGTGACATGGAGATTATGGGAGTCTAATATTTCTCGATTAGAGTTTAAACAAAACCTCTTTTCCTAATTGCCTAAAGTTTCTTATTCTGTTGTTAAACACCTTCATATGATGTTCTTAGACAACATAATGTGTATGTGCAGCTTGAAAGGGTCTTCTCATTCTTCTCAACCTTTTTATTTTTTATTTTTTTTTTGCCATAGGTAAACGCATTCATGTGACGTTTCTTCTATAAATGTTCCTTTTTACTTAATTATTTATCCCCTGTTTTGTGCCACAGCATTACAGTTCTTTTTTTGGCTAAAGAAGATGTAGACTGTAAACTGATAGCAACAAAGGAAAGCTTGCTTAAATCTGTTACAGTGCCTTTTGAGAAAGGCCTTGGTCAAAAATTTAGACAACCGTCTGGAACTGGGATTGACTTCTCACTGTTTGAGAACATAGGGTTAAGTAAAGAGGGTGACATAGATGTGTATCCTCTTGTCGTGAAGGCTGAATGCTGTCCCTTGAATGAAAGTGAGCGGGAGTCGGTTGGAAATTCAGCTAGGAATTCTCAGATCACCCAGGCGGTCTTTGAAAAGAAGGAGAATGGGGAATGCAAAGTGCGGGTGATGAAGCAGATACTATGGCTGAATGGTATGAGGTACGAGCTGCAGGAGATCTATGGTATTGGGAATTCGCTTGAAAGTGATCAAAGTGGAAATGATTCTGGCAAAGAATGTATAATTTGCTTGTCAGAGCCTCGAGATACAACTGTCCTCCCATGCCGGCACATGGTATGTAAAGATTCTATTCTTTCCCTCGTCTTCTATCTTTAGTTTGAATGAACAGATCTTTATGTGATATCCTTTTTGATTTTTCTTACGAGAGAAATTGAATCTAAGTTCTATCCTTATAAACCTCCACACAATTGCACTTGAGCTACATTTTTTGGGGGAGAGAGACATCCCTAACTTTCATAACTTTTCTGGCTGAAAAAGTGCATCATCCGCTTCCACCCCCGCCCCTCCTACAGACTTCCATTTAGCCTCGGAAGTTCAGAACATATTGTTTCCCTCTTGGATGCATAGAGGAGTGTCGCAAATGGGCCAGAATCCACTTTGTATCACTCCCTATGTTTACGGCCTTTTGGTTGATGTTACATCTTGGGAGTTCTGCTCTGGTGTTGTAATTTGAGCGTGTTCATCTTCTTTTCTTCTGGCTAATATTTTGTCTTTTGACTGCAGTGCATGTGCAGTGGTTGTGCTAAGGTTCTGAGGTTCCAGACAAATAGATGCCCCGTCTGTAGGCAACCAGTGGATCGTCTCTTGGAAATCAAGGTGAACAATGGAGCTGATAGTTCAGAGTAGGGTGCTATCAACACTTGTAAAATCTATAAACTCCAGAAGAAAACGAAAGGAGAAAAGGAAGAAAAACACGACCCAACTTTCTCACGTCAGTATTTAGTAACGACAGTATCGTGTCTTAACACAACGCGCTTTATTTACTTTTATCCTGTCTTGATCGTTGTCATGCATTTCCTAATGACGCCACTGTGGATGGTTCGGATCATAGTGAGCTCAACTCTGAGTGTAAGTTTTTTCACCGTTAGGGTAGATGTACAAAACCTGGTTTTGAGAGTTGTATTGTGCATGTTAGAAAGATTGTGTACCAGTTTGCAAAGTGCATAGAAAGATGGAACGCATTTCTCACAAAATAAGGGTGATATGTATCTTCAAGCTAGCTGAGATTCTTTAGTATGTACTTCGTGTGATGGTAATGAACTATATCTATTTGACATGTACTTTACCTAAACTCGAATTTAAATTAGATTTCAGATGACTTTATGCGTTCAAATCCCGTTGACAATGCGAGATAGTCGTTACTTAACACTATTTTTTCCTTGTATTTTAGTGCGATAGTATTGAGTCCTTTTACAACCTCCAAACAACTCTTATTTTTTCTTCAATTTGTGTAAATACTATTTTCTTTAGAAAGTATTAAAGATTCAACTTGAAGGGTAAGCTCTCTAATACGGATTTTTCTGAACTATCAAATTCGACATACATCCCTATTAGAATACATGAAATAAAGCTTTTTAGTCAAAATGGTCCTGGAGATTTGCAAAATTCCTCACTTTAGTTCTTGAGATTTGAAATCGATAGAAGTGGTCCCTGGATTTGTCCACTGTTAATTATTTTGGTCATTCAGTCAATATCTCCGTTAAATAAGGACCAAAATGACAAAAATCACTTTCAGTTAATGAAAAACGAAGTATAAAATTCATCATTCATCCATTGTATAACACGTGACAATGGATGGTGATTTTCACTCTCATTTTCTCCTTAACACACTCCTTGGAGAAAATCATGTTGATACATTGAAATCATTATACTCTCAAGTTGAGTTGTTTTAAGCAACAACTCATTTATTTGGACTCTAAAAATTACCGAGCACAATTGACACAGACTTTGAAGCTTACAATCAAAACTAAAAGCATAGGTTATGTGAGTATAGCTTGCATGAACTCTGCATCTTCTGCCATAGTTTGTAGAGTCTCTGGCCAAAGACAAGCTTCAAATTCAATACTTCCTTCTTCAGCCCCAGGAAGCACCGTTAAGCTCCCAACCTTTCTTTCTTGAATTCTGCTTCGCACAGCAACCGGCCTTCCCCACCCAAAATCATTACAATACACATTGAACCACGGCGAGCTTCCTGTGACCAAATCAAGAGTTCCTGGATCCATTTGAGAATTTGGAGGAAATGTAGGAGCTTTTACCCAATCCTCCATGTACTTCCTCACTTCTTCAGCTTTCAGCGAACCAATTTTTTTGTTTATTCGGAAGGCTGCCCACCCTAGTCCATGTTGTACTAGCTCCCCTGCTGTGCACTTCACAATAACGCCTAGAACCGCATTCCCGAAGTACTTTTTGGCAATGGTGGCTCCATTCTTTGCCGCAATCCCGCTGCAATCAGGTAGCGAACTTCTTGATCTGGGTTCAGATTTCTGGCACGCGTTACCGCTCGCCAAAGATGAGCCATGAGTGCTTGAAGGGATGAGACCGTGTTTTTGTCCGTGGTGCCCATCTCAACATTAGCCTTGGACTTGAGCTCTGCCACTTTCTCTGTAGGAAAATGAAATACTACCCTCTGTGAAGAATTCGAAGACGACGATCCATGTCCAATTACAGGCTTCTTGGTCATGATTTCTTGAACGTAGGAGAAGGGTAGCTGATAGAAACATATTTATGTGACTTTATTAGTTTGTTTCCTTGCATTTACTTAATTAGTTTCATTTTATTAGAATGTTTTAAGCTATTTTCGTGTGTTTGTATGTAGGTTCTAAATAACAAAGTTAGCAAAGAAGTGTATTTTGGTGCAATTTGGAGCTATTTTGGGGTGAAATGGATTGCATGCATGGGGAGCATAAAAAATGGATGATTGTGATTCATTCTAACCAACAAAATGGATGGTAGTGATTCATTCTCACCAACAAAAATGGATGGTGGTGATTCATTCTCAATAGCAACACAATATGGTAAAACTATCACATATACTTAAAACTTCCAACTAAACTAGACAAGAAAAGAAATATAAAAAGGGGAAATATGTAGTATAAATATTGTTTCATCAAAATACCCCCAAACTTACATTTTTGCTAATCCTCTAGCAAAACAAAATACAAAACAAAACTATTCAACTAAGACTTGACTCAACAACTTAGTAGCTAACTTCTCAATTTCGATTTCAGAGATAAGTGCTAACCATGAAATAAACAGCCAAGAACTAAGCAACAAGTGCTCCAAACATCATCCAATAGTTAACCAAATTTCCTTCAAACAAAACTTGAAACATCATGTATGAGCTAGTCTTGTCAATGCAATTCCAAGCTCCCTTAAATCATCATATGCAAACATATGAGCTTCTCACAAGACCTATGCTCATTCACTCATATGTTTTGGTTAATGTGTTTCACTCAAGTGATCTCATTGTACATGCCGCCATATGCATGCTTGTCCACCTAACTCGATACCAATAACAAGTAATTTTTCAGATCAAAGGTCTTTAACAAGGTTGTAATGGGGCTGAGGGTTAAGTGGTTAAACAATGAAGGGCATGGAAATCAAAGTCCAATAACTTGTAGAGCTTTACAATCATATGTGAGATATTAATAACATTAAACCCATGAAGCACATCAAAATTTGAACTTTATTTCACTTGATTGATCTTGGAAACCTCTCCTTTTCTTTTCACTTTTTTTTTATTTTCTACAATATTTGGCTCCAACTACTTTGAACTCTCTCCTTTTATTGAATTACTCTACAAGCTCCGTCTCAAAAGAGTAGGAATATTTAATACAAGGCTAGGTAGAGAAAATTAGGTCGAAGAACAAAAAGGCTTATATAGAAGCTCAAAAGGCTAACTAAGGGACAAATAATAGAAAGGTTGGCTTGAAAGGCTCAAACGAAAGAAAGAAATGCCTATATCACTTCCAAGTTAGTTGCATGAATTGATAATGTTCAAGAGATATAAAGCATGTTCTAGAGATACATGTACAGTGAGATCATATGCACAAGAAGAAATGTGACTGAAGCATAATGGTTCAATCATGTAAAGGCTCAAAAGTTCACAAGGTTTACACAATCTCACATGATTCACATATGAAACGTTAAATCATGCTCAAGTTTTACATTGACAAGACTAGGCACATTTATTTTTCAAGGATGATTGCTAGAAATTACAATTAACACAAAGACAACGAAAAGAACTATTGTTAAGTGTAGACTTCTTGAAAGTAAGAAGGAAATTAAGATCAAATCTCATCATTGAATTGAGAAGCACAAAAATGCAAGAAAAAGGTTATTTATTTTAATTTTTTAAAACTTTTTAAACAAGAAGTAAACTAACGAAATATGTATTTCCACCCCCAAACTTAATTCTAGCATTGTCCCCAATGATAATGAAAGGAATTTCGAAAAATGAGAAATAAAAATGGAAGGAAAGAAATACAAAATGAAATAAAGATACATAAAGAAAAGGAAAGAACACACCAATTTGTGTAGGCGAGGAGAGCAGTAGTAAAAATGCATTTTTGTTCCATGGTATAATTCCAAATCACCCCCCAAACTTGCTTCAACATGTCCCATTATGCATAACAAATGTGTGAGTAACCCGTGGGATTAAGAAAATTTGCAAGAAGTTATGGTAGAGACTGCAAAAACATTACCTACATAAAGGGAGCAAAAGTAGGACTTAAATACACAAACCAAAAAACAAAGAAAAACATAACTAGAAAATTGAAAATTATTCAAACATAAAGGAAAGATAGAAAGCTTGGGTTGCCTCCCAAGAAGCGCTTTAGTTAATGTCTAGAGTTAGACATCTTATTGGTAGTTTGATTCAAATAACAATTTCCTTCAAAGTGATGGAATCCTTAGCAAGATCATATGGAGACTCCTTGCATAACTTCAAGCAATGTCCATTAACTTTGAAGACAAAACCAGTTTGCATGTTTTGGATATCTACAGCCCCATGAAGATGGACATGGACGACACGTTATGGACCATTCTAATGCGATTTAAGCTTTCCTAGGAATAGTTTCAATCTTGAATTAAACAGCAAAACCTTTTGGCTCGGATGAAACTCTTTACGAAGGATGTGAGCATCGTGAAATTTCTTGGTCTTGTCCTTGTAAATCTTTGCATTCTCATAAGCATCATTTCTTATTTCTTCTAGTTCATTCAATTGTAGCTTCTGCTTCTCTCTCGCTGCCTGGTAGTCAAAATTGAGGTGCTTAATAGCCCAATATTTCTTATGCTCAAGTTCCATAGGCAGATACTTCAACCTATTGGTGTCTTATAAGCTGTCCTATATGCCCACAAAGCGTTAGTAAGCTTTAAACTCCAAATTGGTGTCTTATAAGCTGTCCTATATGCCCACAATAAGCTGTCCTATATGCCCACAAAGCATTAGTAAGCTTTAAACTCCAATCTTTTCGAGATGAACTTACAGTTTTCTCAAGAATCCTTTTGAGCTCACGATTAGATACTTCAACCTATCCAGATGTCTGTGAATGGTATGGAGTGGCTATGCAATGGTGAATATGATACTTGGCACAAAGAGTAGTTGTGGTGCGGTTTAAGAAATGCGTACCTTCGTCACTAATGATAGCACAAGGTACTCTAAATCGGGAGAAAATAGTATTCTGCAAGAAATCTAACACCATAGAATTTTTGCACGTTGGCGAAACTATTGCCTCCACCCACTTAGAGACGTAATCAACTGCCACTAAGATGTAAAGATTGCCATGTGAAGAAGGGAAGGGTCTCATGAAGTCTATACCCCAAACATCAAATAGTTCAATCACCAAAATACTTTGTTGAGGCATCTCATTTCTCTGAGAAAGATTTCCAACTCTTTGACACTTATCACAATCTTGGCAGCATAGGTATGCATCTTTGAATAAAGATGGCCAAAAGAAACCAGCATGTAAGATCTTGGCTGCTGTCATTCTTGGTCCAAAATGACCACCACATGGATAGTGGTGAGCAAACTTCAAAATGCTTTCATGTTCTTCTGAGGGGACACACCGACGAATGATTTGATCTTGGCAGTGCTTAAAAAGATATGTCTCATCCCAAAAGTAGTGTTTTACAGTGGAGATGAACTTCTTCCTTTGTTGGTAACTGAACTTTGACAGTATTTCTCCAGATGCCAAATAATTTGCGATGTTGGCATACCATGGGACTTGATGAGTAACCGCTAGAAGTTGCTCGTCCATAAAGCTCTCTTGTAGGGGCAATGAATCTATCTCATCAGTACTTGCATTTACTAATCTTGAGAGATGATCTGCTATAACACTCATACATCCCTTTTTATCTCAGATCTCCAAATCAAACTCTTGCAAGAGAAGAACCCATCGAATCAATCGTGGTTTGGCCTCTTTTTTAGACAATAAGTACTTAAGAGCAGAATGATCAGAATACAAAATGACTTTAGAACCAATTAATTACGATCGAAACTTTTCAAAAGCAAATACCACTGCAAGTAATTCTTTTTCCGTAGTGGCATAATTCAACTAAGCATCATTCAAAGTGTAGTTGGCATGATAAATAACATGGGGGAGCTTGTCTCGTTGCTGACCAAAGACAACACCCAAAGCTTTATCGAAAGCATTGCACATGAGCTCAAAAGGAAGGGTCCAATTGGGAGCTGTTATAATAGGGGATAATGTGAGAAAATCCTTCAATTTGTTAAAAGCTTCATGACAAGCTACATCAAAATCAAAAGTAGCATCTTTAGCAAGTAAATTACAAAGAAGACGACTAATTTTGGAAAAATCCTTGATGAATCTTCGATAAAAACCAACATGTCCCAAAAACTTACATTCTTCACAGAAGTGGGTGGTGGCAATTTGGCTATCACCTCAATCTTGGCCTTGTCGACCTTTGTTCCTTTGCTTGAAATTAGATGTCCTAGCACAATGCCATGCTTAACCATAAAATGGCATTTCTCCCAATTTAACACAAGATTTGTCTCCTTGCATCTTTCCAAAACCAAAGACAAGTTATCCAAACATATATCAAAAGAATAATCGAAAATAGAAAAGTCATCCATAAAAACCTCAACAATCTTTTCAACCATTCTGGAAAAAATAGTCATCATGCATTGTTGGAAAGTGGCAGGGGCATTGCACAATCCAAATGGCATTCATCTGTATGCAAATGTACCAAAATGGCATGCAAACGTTGTCTTCTCTTGATCCTCAGGGGCAATTGGAATTTGGTTGTACCCTGAATAACCATCTAGGAAACAATAAAAAGAATGACTAGCTGATCTCTCGAGCATCTGATCAATGAATGGTGGGAAAAAATGATCCTTTATAGTGCTATCATTGGGCTTTCTATAGTCAACACACATTCGCCATCTAGTGGTCATCCTTGTAGGCACAAGCTCATTGTTATCATTCTTGACAACAGTAATACCAATTTTCTTTGGAACCACTTGAGTCGGGCTCACCCATTTGCTATTTGAGATTCGATAAATGATACCTGCATCAAGTAACTTCATCACCTCAACTCTTACAACTTCCTTCATGATTGGATTTAGACGTCTTTGAGCTTCAACAATTGGTTTAGTCCTAGCCTCCATAAAAATTCGATGCATATACAAAGCTAGACTAATGCCCTTAATGTCAGCAATTGTGCACCCCATAACATCTTGATACTTGCGAAAAATTCTTAGCAATTTGTCTTCCTCCGTGTCACGAAGACCAGCAGCAATAATAACAGGCAAGGTCTCATTCACCCTGAGATAAGTATACTTGAGGTGGCTCAGCAGTAGCTTGAGCTCTAGCTTCAGAGCTTGCTCACTTAAAGGAAGAAATGGCTGCTTAGGCACTCCAAGGCTTTCATAAACATGTCACCACTTTGGATTTTGAACTAATGCAGTATCTAATGCAGCAATGAGGTCCACCACATTTTCTTCCATAGATAAAGAAGCATCATGGTTATGGTTGGTGAGGCAAGTTAACAGCTCATCATTAAACGATCTTGCGGCAAAGTTTGCATGCACTATCTCATCCAAAACATCAACACGAAAACACTCTTCAAGTTCGAGAGGATGCTTGACAACTTCAAAGAGTTTGAACACAACTAACTCTCCTTGCACTCTTAAGGTTAAAGTACCTGCTTCCACATCAATAAGTGTTCGGGCGGTGGCCATGAACGGTCGGCCTAATATGAGAGGCACTTCTTTGTCTTCCTCCATGTCAAGTACAATGAAATCAACTGGAAGATAGAATTTATCCACTTTAATAATCACATCTTCTAGAATACCCAAAGGATAAGTCACAAACATATCTACTAATTGAAGACTCACAGATGTGGGCTTGAGTTCTCCTTTACCTAATTTTTGAAACACAGAATAAGGCATAAGGTTAACACTTGCACTAAATCAATCAACACTTTATGAAAATCAAGACTACCAATAGTTCAAGAGATAGTGAAACTCCCCAGATCTTTCTTCTTGGGTGGTAGCTTATGTAAGAGGATAACACTGCATTGCTTAGTTAAAATCACCTTTTCGTATTCCAAGAAATTTTTCTTATTAGAACATAGCCTTTTCAGAAATTTAGCATATGATGGGATCTATTTAATAGCATCTAATAGAGGCAAATTGATTTGAACCTTAGCCAATGTTTTCATGAATTCAATGGCTTGTTGATCCTTAGAACGTTGTTGTTATCGTTGCGGAAATAACAAATATGGAGTGTATGGTGGCTTGTCAAAATGTGAAAATAAACTGCCAAGACCTTGTTTTCATCAAAGTTGGGTTGAGATTGCACTCTATTACTCATGCTAGGATCTAGAATACCTACCACAGAAACAACATCTGACTGAGACTTTGCAGCCAACTGTGCACTTTCAGTAAGCTCTTCTTCTTCCACTTCGGCCTCATGGTGTACCACTTCTCTATTGTCAAAGCTTTTGCCACTTATTAATGTCCGCATGACTTTACAATGCTTCATACCTCTTGGATTTTACTCAGGTTGGCTCGGGAACCTTCATTTGTCTCTTTCATTGAACATGGTAGCAAGCTGTCCAACTTGAGTTTCCAAATCCCCCACTGATGCCATGAGATTTTGAATGCTAGTTTGCATGGATTGGACAAAATTGTTGGTGCTATTAGAGAGATCAGACATATGTTGAGCTAGCTGCGATATTTGGTCTTCAAGAGATGGTTTCTTTGCCTCACTAGTTGATTGGTAAGACTGTTGGTATTTGCATGGTTGTTGGTTGCCACCCCAACTAAGATTGGGATGGTTCTTCCACCTAGGATTATATATATTGGAATGAGGGTCATTCCTGGGTCTAATATAATTATTCACCATATTCACATGCTCTTGCACAAGCTCAAGGTAGCTATCCTTGTTGGGGCATTGGGTAGTGTCACGAGTTGTGTTACTACAAATGATACAAGCTTCTTAGGCATTGGGCACGGAAGAGACTTGCATTAAGGCAGCAAACTTGGCATTGAAATTCTTCTCCATTTTAGCAATTTGAACAGAAACATTAGGAGAAATCTGAGAAATCTCAAAAACTCCCCTATTTTGTGTTTGTTCTTCTGTCCATTGTTGGGATTTAGAAGCCATCATATCAAATAACTTAAATGTTTCCCTTGCTGTTTTTGACATTAGCGACCCTCCAGCAGATGCATTCACTTGACTCTTGGTGGTGGCATTGGGACCATCATAAAAGATGTTCATTTATAGGTTAGAATCAAACCCAGCGTGAGGACATTTTGTGTACATCTCATTATACCATTCCTAAGCTTCATGGAAAGACTCATTTGCCTTTTGAGCGAAAGCCAATGTCTCTTTCTTGAGTGCAAGAGTCTTGGAAGAAGGAAAGTAATAATTGAGAAAATTTTCTTGCAATTCTATCCATGTTGTAATGCTATTGGCAGAGAAAGAATGAAGCCACGCCTTGGCTTTATCCTTCAAAGAAAATGGGAACAAGCGTAACTTGATAGCTTCAGGAGAGAAACCTCTGATTATGGTACTGTCACATGCCTCAATAAAATCAGTCAAATGCATGTTGGGATCACTGTTTAGCAACCCATGAAAGGACGACAATATGTTGAGGATGTGAGGTTTGATTTCAAAAGTTGTCCTATCTTCCACATCTGGATATACAATGCACCTAGGCTTTGCATTGACTCTCACTGCCAATGAGTTCCTTAAAGGTTGACCTGTTGCACGTAAGGCTAGGGCCATGTTTGCAACTGGAGCCCAAGGTTGGAAAATAGATGTGCTGCTTTCAAGATCACAAAACAACTCCTCAAGAAAAGTATCACAAAGGTTGGAATCTCATGCTAAATATCTTTCTTTAGCTGACTTCCTTGCACTTCTCTCAGGTTCAGGGTCATAAGGAATAAGAATTTCATTCTTGGACCTTGTTCCAATCACCATAAACTACCTAAAACCTGGACAAACAACAAAAATATCAAGCCACAATAAAAATAAATTAAAACTTATACAAAAACTAATTAAACAAATTTCTGTTTTTTTATAATAAATAACAACTAATAAAAATAAGATATCATCATAAGCAAAATAAACACAAAAACTCGGGAACTGTTGACACAGTCCTTGACAATGGCACCAATTTCTTGATAGCGATTTTACCACCTGTAAAACAAGGGTTAAACCATAGAAAATTCTTGCAAGATAACAAGTGTTTGTAGTATAGAATTGCTTAAGCAAGGTCGATCTCATCAGGGATTGGTATAAACAACTTAAGAGTTTTTGTGTATTTGACTTAGTTAACTCTAAGAACTAGACTATTTTGACAGAACTAAATACTATTGTACTTGATTAAAACAAATATCTAAAATGGGAATTGGCTTATAGAAATAGTGATCCAACTAAACAAAACAAGTAAATGTAGAAACTCAATATAATAGAAATAATTGAAGAAAATTCGATTGACAAAGCACTAGAGTTCGACCTTTACCAACAACACTCCTACGTAGCTCTTCCAATTGCTTAAGTAATAAAAAATACACATGCTTTGAAGGTTGGATTTTTCCTTGTGTATGTTTTACTTGTGACATTCAAGCTAAAACACATACCACTACATGCAATTTATCCATGACATTTGGATTAAATATAAACACGAGTGATTCATTAATCTTGGTGAAAATCCTTTTGTTAAACCATGTAATCCCTAAGAGTATGATATTTACCTTAGGAGAAATTACAATCCTCAATCACAAGAAGCATAACCAATTTTAACGTGACATTCGTTCAAAATTGCATCCGATGACTTTTCTAAGCATCCTAATGGTGATCAAACATCAAGGCACATCGATAGTTTAATTCAATGATTGAAAATATCAAAGTAGGCATGTAACGACACTTAAGTAATTGAAAGAGAAATCTACGTAATATGTTGTGGCTCATGGCCTCACTCTAGCGAAAGGAAATTAGTTACACATAATTATCTGAATACATAAGAAATTATCCATGAAGAATCAAAGAAAGAGACAACCCTTTTTTACAAGGAAGCTATTTGCTGAGCTTTTCGATCTTCTACTAAGTGGATTTGTTTATTGTCAACTTTTATTATTGTTGTTCTTTTCTTTTTGTTTGCCAAGCCAAAATGAGAGTCTCTAACCCAACATTCGAATAATGAGATGTCCTTAGAAAATTCCAACTGAAATCACTCAAAAATTCCATATTTGCATCCTTTTCCACCAAATTTGATCATGCTGCTCCTAGAAACACAATATGGCAAAACTATCACATATACTTAAAATTTCTTACTAAACTAGACAAAAAAAGAAATATAAAAAGGGGAAATATGTAGTATAAATATTGTTTCATCAAAGTGACATATTTTAAAGAATTGTAAAATCCTTACAACTTTCAAAGAATTCATATGGATTTTGATGAAATATTTGAAATGATTCTTATGGACTTTGATTAAAGATTTGAATGGATTTTGAGAGACTCTTCTCATTTTAAAAATTATTTTTTTAAATAAATAAAATTAAACTTGAAAAATTAATGGAAAACTATCCAAAACACCCTAGAAAACTTTCATTTAACCATAAAGACAAATAATTTCAAAAATGTCAAAGTTGCCCTTGAAAACCTTCAGATAACAACTAATTACAAAAGATAATAAAGTATGGGCATGGGCTCCAGGAGAAGGCATGTAGGAAGTCCACATGCATTCAACAAGTTCACATTGTTGGAATGTGATTATGATAACATAGACAATATGTGTAATCATGTGTGAAGGTACACTATAACATTGGTACCCTGGATAAGTTTAAGGCTCGACTTGTAGCTAAGGGTTATACCTAGAAACCCGGTATGGATTTTGTGGACACTTACTCTCCAGTTGCGAAGTTTACATCAATTCATATTCTTATGGCAATTGTTGCTAGAATGGATTTAGAACTTCATCAGTTAAATGTCAAAACAACATTCTTGAATGGAAATTTGAAGGAAGACATCTATATGATTCAACTTGAAGGATATCATGCCAAAGGACATGAAAACAAAGTCTATAAATTAAGAAAGTCATTGTACGACCTTAAACAATCATCAAGACAATGGTATTTAAAGTTCCACCAAGCCATTATGGAAATGGGTTATAAAATAAATCCATTGGATCATTGTGTTTACTCTTCGAAGTGCCAAGATAATTTATGTATGTTGTCACTGTATGCGGATGACATCTTACTTGCAGGTAATTATATATATGATTGATAAGACTAAGTCATATCTGGGATCCAAATTTGAAATGAAAGGTATGGGAGAAACATCTTATGTTCTAGGAATTAAAATTACTATGGATAGAGATGCCAAAGCGCTTTATTTGGATAAAATATTTAAAAGATTTAATATGCAAGATTGCAAGCCAGTTAGTACACCTGTTTGTAAAGAATGATGCTTTCCAAAAATATGTGTCCGTTACAGAAGCAAGACATCATTGCTATGCAAAATGTTCCGTATGCCCAAGCAGTTGGAAGTTTGATGTATGCTATGACCAGCACAAGACCTGACATATGTCATGCAGTTGGATTAGTAAGTAGATATCAATCCAACCCTGGAAAGCAACATTGGACGACAGTAAAGAGAATTATTAGATATCTAAAAGGCACCCAAGGTATGAAACTTTTTTTCAGATTAAATGATCTGGATTTAGTTTGTTATTGCAATGCAGATTTCGCAGGCGACTTGGATGACATAATGTCAACAAGTGGTAACATTTTCTTGTTTGGTGGAACGGCTGTTTCTTGGTTAAGTAAGAAACAAGGCTGTGTTGCAAAGTCTACCATGGAAGCAGAATCTTATAGCACAACAATAAGTACTACAGTATGGGTTAAACAATTTTTCGATAATTTAAATCTAGGTCTACTTAATGATCCTGTCAATGTGTTTTGTGATAATAAGTCCACCATCTTTTTGATAAAGAGTGGAGCAAATAGTTCCAAAGGAAAACACATTGATATTAAATATCACTATATACAAGATATAATGGTGATAAGAGAGGTAAATGTCGACTACATACCCTCTGAAGAGATGGTGGCTGATCCAATGACCAAGGGATTGTTTATGGAAAAATTCAAAGAGCATGTGACTACAATGGGTTGCAAAACATCTAGATGTGTTATAGTGTGAGACGTGCTGCAGGCGTCGTTGTATGTTTTTAGAGACGCCTAAAACATAGACAAGTAAATGCGACTCTATCTGGTTCTTTAATACTTGGTCGGTTAAAGATAGAGAGCACTAGCGAGGTAACCAGGTTATAATAAATTGTCTTGAAAGTAAAATCCGTAATAAGCTTCAAGAAAGAATTCATATAACACTGTGGCGTATAGTGCGGGGCTAAGTCATCATTTGTAACCAGGTATGTATTTTTTTTTCCTAGTTACTTGGACATGATGCCATTTTACTGAAGAGTAAAATGTTATCAGATAAAGTGGAATGGTGCGCACCAAGTAAAGAAGCCACATATCTGATGTTACATTGAATTTCTTTAAGAGTAATACTCTTGAGAAACAAATCAGAACATGAAACTGTTTATGTCATCATAATCAAGTGGGAGATGTTGGAATAATTATGATAACATGGTTTTCACAATATGTGTAATCATGTGTGAAGGTACACCATAACATTGGTGTGCTAATATACATATGATTGTAGTGAAATAAGTTAATTAATTAATAAAGGAAATAATATAATTAATTAATTCTAAAAGGATATGAACAGTTGTATTCTAACATGGAAGGTTATAACTTCCACTGAAGAATACAACTTCTCTAGAAAGGTTATTTCCATCTCTATATATTTGTCAAATCTTTTTCTGTCAGATTCATTCAATTCTATAATCACTCTGAGTTCATATCCTTCACACCATGTTGTGATCGATAGTCTAACAACATCTGTTTTCGATCCTGTGAATTACACAATTTCTATCACACATGCCATTCAAAACAAACGAAAAAGAAGACAAAGCAAAAGAAGACAAATAATTCAGTCCATATTCAGAAACAGTAACATCGACAATTTAAAAAAAACACTGCAAAGTTACTATTTAAAAAAGTTGTAAATAGTTATTTTCATTTTGAAAAGCTATTTTGTCGTTTAGGAAATTGATTTGTATATAGGGGAGCCTTTCTTCCCATACAAGGACATCTGAAGACACTAATCCAATACACCTCAAGCATAGAGCATCCAAAACATTCCTATCCCTTGTAAACACTTCTTTGTAAACATTTTATATATCAATAAAAGTTCTAGTGTACAAATTCAAGCAATCTCCAAGTCTTATGTAAGTTTTCTTCTTTCTTTCTTTCTTTCTTTCTTTAGTGTGTTTGTTTAATTAGACTTCTAGTCCAAAATAGGGAAACACTATTGTAGTTATATTATTAACCTGATAAACTGATGATCATACTTTGTTCAAGCACTCTGTTATAGTTGAATGTTTGTCATACAAATAACTGGATATTAACCAAGGTACCTCTGAGTTTAGCCTTTAAGGCCTTATACCTGTATTGTGAGTAGCCGTCATGCTGAAACATGTCGAGTTTTATGTGCAAGGTTTTATGTCTAGCTGTTATAATGGTCATCCGACTATTTAACTGGGCCTTTGCTTTATAAATTTGGTATCAGAGCCAAGTTTATCATTTTAATAGTATGATTATAATAGTAAAGTACATTGAGGTAGGAAGTCATTAACACAACTGATATTACACACTTGTTTAATTTTATATGAACAATAGATATTATTGTCCTTGTAGACCTTGTCAACCACAACCACTAGGTATTTGTTGTCCTAGACAACCAACTATAACTAGCATAAAGAGAAGATTAGCATATATTTTAAAAAGAATTAGCAAGACTTTGAAGAAGCAGAAGTTTTATCTTGGTTATCTTGAACACCCCTCATTTATTAGTAAATATAATAACACATAAGTGCAGTATAACGTATTAGCAGCAAAAAGAGTGACATATCATAATTTAAAGACTTTGCTAGAAGAAAGAGAGTTTTTAAGAAACTAGTTAGCTGTAACTTTAGAGAAAGGTATACTGTAGTTTATGATAGATTATCTTAATTTAGAAATTAGTGAACCTCAAAAAAGAAAAATCACTTAGACCAAAATAGTTTAGTTTATTATTTTCTATTGAGAAAGCATAATCATATTTTGTATAGTGAAAAAGATCCACAAGCCAATTGTATTGTAGATCTTTTTATTAGTCAAACAGAAAATATAAAACTAGAAAATAATAAGCATAATTATTTGTTAAACCTGTTGTTAGAGCATTTTCAGAAAAATTCCAAAAAAATAATTAGACAAAATTTAGATTATATTACATCTCAATTAGAAGATAATAATAAAAATATCCAAGGGTTTCCTTGCAAAAGAGGGATAAAAGAACTTATTGACCTCATAAATAGTAAGCCTAAGCAAAGAGAACTTAGATCACTAGAAATAGTTGAGCAATTAAAATTAGAAGTTCAAAAAAATTCAATTAGTACAAAAAGAGTTGAGTGAACAAGTACATAAGTTACATAATAAAATAGATAGATATTAGTTTAATGATCGATTCTAGAACTAATAGAAAATATATCCAAGCTATGAAAGAAATTAGTAAGTTAGACAAAGAACCAGTAGGATTAACAGATTTTTCAACACTAGTACCTAGTAATAATATCCCTATTGACAAAATAATTTAATTATCCAATTAGTTTTAAGTTTAGTCGAAAAATTAGACCATTTTGAAGAACAAATAACGAAAATAAATCAAGTTTTACATAACACATCTTCATCACTTCCACCATCTTTGTTAGAAAAATTAGAAAACTTAACTTTAAGTACAAATAATCATATTAGAAGATCTAAGATAAATCTTTTTGATAATAGGAAATGGAATTCTTTAGGAGAAAAAGAAAAGAAGTAGTTAGAGATGAAAATATTTATCCAAATAAAGAACAAACACAAGAATTTATTAGAAGAGGATTTGAGAGCACACAGAGAAATAAATATAATTTGTATCAACTAGGTTTATTTGAAAATAGAAGTAGAATTGTAAGTAGCATTAGTCGACATGAAGTTAGTTGTATTAATAAAGAAGTTACACTTAATTTACTCAGTAAAGAAGCAGTTACTCAATTGAGAAAATCACATTATAGTCAAATTTATATAGGAACACTTTAAATTGGAATAACAGGATTAATTAGAGCACAAGTAGGCACATAAGCTTTAGTATACATATATGATGATAAATGGGATAATTTTCAACAAGCAGCAATAGCAACAGCTGAAGTAACTTAAGTTCAAACTCAGGAGTCATAGGTTATATTCCTAATTATGTTATGAAAATTAATTAATTTAGTAAAAATATTAAAATAAGCATAAGAACAAAAAATTATAATATGAAAGGAGAGTAAAAAATGTGTGTATTAGTCTAATGTATATCGGTAAAGTTTCTAATAAATATAATCATAAATTTAATTTAGAATTTCAAAATTTAGTTCAAATATTTGGTAGTAAATAGTTACAAAATAGTTGAAACAGATACTTCATCATCAGGATGGGCAGGTTTACTATACTAGAAAAAGCATAAGGAGTTATCAAAGTCTGATGAACAAGTTTGTAGATATTCATCAGGAAAATTTAGTGATGTATAGTCATGATTACCATCAATAGATTTCGAAATTTAAGGAATAATTAACTCACTTGAGGCATTTTCTTTATTTTTACATAATGAAGTATTTACAATTAGAACAGATTGTCAAAATATAGTTTCTCATTATAATAAAATACATACTAATAAACAGGCAACCCGAAGATGGGTCAATTTTGTTGATTCAATTACATGAAATGGCTTTATGTTATGGCCTATATTTAATAGAGAGGTGCGGCAAAAGGAAGAGAAATAGATTGGAGAATAGACTTGAGGAATTGTGTGTTAATTCCTTAGTCCTTGTGCCTTTATTTATAGTAATAAGGAGGAGAGAAACTTGCTCTCCAAGTAATACAAAGTATATTAGGAAAGATCTTCTAGATCACAAAGTATTCCTATTTTATGTCTACTTAGGATTTACACAATCACATATTGATAAGAACATATGTCACAATACTCCCCCTTGAGTGTGTAAATACTCAAGTAGATAGCACATCAGATCTTCAGGCAAATGTAGAAGTAGTTGATGAAGTCGTCTCCTCTAGTCGGCACAAGTAGTGAATGCGAGTCTCAAAACAAATGGAAGAATGCATGCGAGTCTCAAAAGCTCATAGGCTAAGGAAAAAAGTGAGAAGTTGCATTAAGTCAAAACTATACGTTTTTTGGATGCAAGTAGAAGAACTCATAAAGATATGACCAGCCTAAGATGGGCGCCTCTTTAAAACCTAGTTAGGTAGCAAAAACCCAATGCGAAAACTGCTCCTCATCATAGGAAAAAGAGTAATACTCCCCTTGAGTGTGTCAAAACTTTCAAATGAAACTACAAGCATCGCAAATGAGAAAGTTACGCATATCAATTCCTTGGACAAGCTTTTGAAAGGTAAACTTTGGCAGTGACTCTGTGTAGATGTCGGCAAGGTTGTCTATGATTGGACTGCTTGACTTTTATGTTCTGATGCTCATGCTGATGTAGACACAATATGTTTGGTGTTGACTTGTTGGATGTATCATGACCTAGTCAATACATAAAGCATTGTCTTCATGGATCGTTGTTGGGATTCAACGATGGATGAAAAATCACATGGATTTTGAATATGCTCAACAAGAGTTCTTAACTACATCTCTCACGTGATGAGACATAGTGAGTATTGGAACAATTCAAAGGTTTTGCAACAAAAAAAGTCTATCTTGGTTGACCTCTAAAATATTGCGATGTTCCTTAATGGTAAAGGCATAACCATGCGGGAACGTACCTTGTGCAGTTAGACAGATAGTCTGATTCAATGAATCCCACAGGTAGGCATCATTCTGAAGATCAAGGGGGTGTGATATATTCTAAGATGCAGAAGGATAAATATGCCCAAATCCGTAGTAACGGAAAAACGTCTTTAACACCAAATTTGGTGGTGGCGTGTAGGTGCAATGCTGCTTTATGTCAAAAAGATTATTAGCACATAAAATGTTCGATCTAGTGCATTTGAGCTAAGTACAACAAACGCCTATAGTACTTAGATATGGCTGCCTCACGTTCCAATATGGAACCTTCTGCTCCATACCATTCGTAAAGGTCTCATGTACATCTAGCATACAGACGATCAAGGTATACTTAGACGTAACACCTTGTGGGTTTAGTTCGAGTGGTGGACCAGAATACCATCAGAACTACCTCAAAACTTCAGGTCGAGGTAATGTCGTGTTCTCCCAAGATCATTCATCTTAAAGTTCAACTCTAGCAATTTCAGATTTTGTACACGTAGGGGCATTTATCCCTAACTGATCAAATATTCACTTAAACGGGTATACCACATGTACCCGGATAGTTCTGCATCTGTAAAGTGAAGGTCTCTTGAGAACTGAAAAGGGTGTTCTTGTGGTCTAGAACTATTTGAATCAGTACATGTAAGTCATTTAGAAACTCTATATAGTTTCGTATCAGGATCCCAAAGATACTACAACCATGTTTGTAATGCTACAATCAATCACATGGCGTATGAGAGAAACTTTGCGCCACAAGGCGTCATATCACATTATTTCATTCATCTCATTCATCATAGATTGACTCTTTTAGTTAACCAATCAGTTATACATTGACGCTAATCAACAGAATGCGGTTTGTTATTGTCGTTTTTCATTTATATCGGTAGCTACCATATAAATGAAACATCATCTATGATAATCTCATTCCAATTCCATATCTCATCCAAAATAATATACTAGACCAAGAACTTTAGGTTTCAAGAGTAATCTGCATTTAATCTCATGGGATGAAAAGGATTGAGACAGCGATCGAGGGGGGGGATTCATTCGTGCCACGTTCCTCCACTTTTTGGGGAGGTGAATCCTCGAATCGAGTGATCTACCATACTTCTGGCGTAAGACAGATTGATTGGCTAGCCGCCAATGTACGAGGGTCGGCCATAGTAGTGGCGTTCCTACTTTTGGGACAAAGGTCCGTCATACATTTGGTACACATCTTTCAGGCACATTTGCAGCTACTATATGTGATCTCGTCACTTTTGCTAGATCAGAGAAAATGTATGGTTATACTCTGATGATCTAGATTGGGATCGAGATGAGACATAGTAGGGACGTCCACGATAATTTGCGTCGTTCTTTAGGAATGTTGACATTCTTATCTCCCCCTAACAATGGGAAGACTGTCTCATAAAATTGACAATCTGCAAAATGAGCGATAAAGAGATCGCTTGGCAAAGGTTTTAAATAAGGAATATTAGAAGAAGAATCATAACCGACATAGATTTCCATCCTTCCCCAAGAACCTTTTTTTTCTTTTATACGTAAGGGCGGCGCAAAATGGCACATGGGCCGCACAACCAAAGACGCACAGATTCGATATGTCAGGTTTGGATCTGGTACCTAACTAATACGCGCTTTATAAGGTTAGGTCTTGATGGGACTCAGGCGGACCAACATGGTTGCTTGCTATATTGCATGGCCCCAAACAGAGATTGGGAATTTGGTATGTATGGCCAATCGATTGTGCAATCATTTGAAGGTGTTTAATGAATGCTTCTGTTGGGTCGTTCTGGGTATGAACATAGGGTACTTGTTGCTCAACTTCAAAAACCCAACCGACATGGAATATCCATTGAAAGTTAAAGTTTTCAATGTAAATTCTCCAACTTATCCAATCAAATAGATTTGATCAGATAATCAGGGTGGTGAGCCCTGAGCTTGTTAATCTGAGCCACCAGTGTGAAGAATGCAATTTGTGGACAACAGCCACACGTGTGACAAACATGTAGAAACATCAACTGATACTATAAAGTATCTAAATAGTCCACAGAGTGGTTGAATTAGTCCACAAATTTTCCCTTGAATTCTTTGTAGAAAAGATAGAGAGTGCTAATGTATGATACAATTCCAGGTATGATGTTTTTACTTCTGGTAAAAGAATGCCCAAGATGGGCATTAGGGTCATCCTAGATATCCCAAACGTTCATCCATAATAAAAATTCCTTTGGAATCACAGCCTTCTGGCCGACCACATAGTGGGCCTGAATGGGTGTAATCTACTCTTTAGGCGTTCCATCTTCTCTAGAATATGCATTTGGCTATATTTGTAAGAAGTGCAATATGGTAATATGCCAAATGAATGTTACTCCATTTTTCTACATTGGTTTCAATATGGTAATAATACTCTCGTATATCCTTAAAGCTCAAAAATGGCGTTCTTCCGGAACAAATGAGTATAAGGCTTCCCTTTATGGTAAAATTAATACCATTGGACAATATAGGGCAGTGCCATAACCCACAATTAGGTTGGATAAGCCTGAAACGTTGTCAATGGATGATTAGGTATGAAGTTAGCATAGAACCAGACAGCTAACTTCCCCACAAAACATACAAAAGCATGAGTTAATTGTAGTCACATGTGGTAATTTTCGTTAATTAACTCTTATTTGAGAACAATAGTGGCATCCAAACACCAATCTTAAATCCGAGAATAAATAAATTATTCACAAAGTAAACCAAAAAGACAAGGGGGTTCGGCCAATAGGTCTTCCATGTCAAATTTCGTTCTTCTAAATGTGTTAGGTGGAGCAAAATTAGTCTCACAGATTGACTATAGGAATAGTACTCCTCAACAACATTGGGAAAAGCACAGAAAAGTGCATAAACAACGATTTATTTTTGTCAAAACTAAATTAGATTTTGCAGGGTTGAGGTTTGGGAATATTATCCCTTATTCTTGAAGTTTTTTTTTTAAGGTGCCAGAGATTATGCTTCGGGAGTAATACTACCTCTTGGCAGGCCTCATTATACCATATGTTGTAAAACAAACTCAAAATGGGATTGTGAGAGAGAGATAGACCCATACTTGAGTTTGGTAGGCTCCGACCGAAATTAGAGGGGTCTGCTCGGTAAGTTCTACCGAGGTAGAGTAATATTGCTCAGTACACATCTACCGAAGCAGAGCATGCATTTCGGTGTATCCCTGCCAAAGCAGGGCACCACCATTCGGTAGACTCCAGCCAAAACTGGGTCTATACCGTTCGGTAGCTCCTAGCCAAATTGCTGGGGGTACCATTCTCTCACCAGTGTGGTAGTAATCAGATTCGAGAATTTGGTAAACCTCTGTTCTCTATACTGCTACTTTAGGATCAATTTAGATGTAGAAAGACGATAAAGATTTTCTTCCTGTCAAAATTCGATTAGATATAAACTTCAGAATTGTACCTATTCATGGATGTAAAAGTTTCACTCATGATTTGCTTCGGGCAAAAATTCATCTTTGCATGATTTGAAACGGTTTATAGCAAGTCAAAGATCTATGAAGTCCTTGGCAGTCATGTATTTCCATTTGATATGCTTCAGGCATAAATCTTCAAATGAAGATCATAGCAGAAGCTTATTAAGCTTTTCCACACCATAACTGGCTACAATGATTTTGCAACTAGTCATAGTCAAGCGGGGTGTCACGTCTTGTATCCACATAAAGTAGTTTCTTATTCGAAACTTCTAAATCAGTGAAATCGAACTTGTTACGGTTCAACAATACGCTGAATGTCGGAAACAAGAATGTGATTGGTGTTTTAGAAAATAAAATTTCCATAAACATCAAAGTTAGAACATGAAGGTTCTAAGACATGGTTTGGTTTAAATGAATTTAAGCATAGAAAACTTCGGGTCTCAACATGAGTGTTACTCGTTAAGAAACTTCAGGTGTCTATGGCATTTTTTCGAAACTTCAGGTTCAGAAGTATGAAAAACTTGCAAACAAACACAAAATATACAAGATAAAAATATATAAAGCTAGAAAAAACATATATATTATAGAGGGTAGCTTCGAGACCCTTTGTGTGAAAATTTACGAAAACGACCCTAAAAGTATGGAGCTTCAAGTCTAAAAAATATTATTTTAATTGGCTGGGCTACAGTCCAACGAGAAGAGTTGGGTTAGCAGAACCCAGACCCAAGTATGGATTAAGAAAGAAAAAGTGAAAACCAAATCTCGATTTATAGGGTTTAGGATTTCATATGGGCTAAGTAAATAGGCCCAAAAGAAAAAAAAATCACACAAATTGGATTGCAGGTCCAACTAGAAAAAATAGGCTAAATACCCAAAAGAATGGAGAATGAGCCAAGCCCAGAATGGGCTGTTTGGCAAGCTGCTAATGTAGCAGGTCTAAGAAAAACAAAACGGGCCTTAAGGTCCTAAGCCCAAAAATTGAGGCCGTTTGTTAGCTGTGGGCTGATAGTAGGAAAAGCCCAAGGCCTCTTATGCAAGATCGAAGCCCATCTGCGATGGGTGAAGGGCTTTGTTGAGAAACAATAGTGGTCGTCATCGTGGAATCTCAAAAAATGAGGCAACGAAAGACGGTTGAGGAGGCTTCAAGAATCGCAATGGGTGTCTAATCAATCCGGCGAAATGTTTCGACAGGAAATAATTGATGTTCAACGTCGAAATCGATGGTGGTGGACAAATTTTGGCATCACCATTATCATGCAATCACCGAGATTTGGTGATGAGTGCGGCTGCGAGCACAGTCCTCGATTTCGTCAAGATGTATAGGACTAGAGGAAAAAGACATCTAAAACGACGTCATTCTGTGCTGGGCTGCAAGACATGGTTTAGACACAGGCCAGTGTGAGCTTGGTACTCAAGCACTGGGCTCTCATAGAATAGGCCCAGTCTAAAGTAGACTAAGGCATCTAGGTCCATTACGAGTTCTAGGGTTTCAATATATTTTTTTCTTTGCTTTTTCTTCCTTATTCACACATATTCAATTCACATAATAGCAACATTATGGATATAATGCATAAACAATTTAAGTAGAATCTAAAATTCGTAAATTGTAAAGTTAGGTCATGCATTATGGTGAAGGTTCATGCAATCAAGGCTAAAAAAATATTGAGATAAATAACGTTGTTTTAGAAGACCCTGGATTGCATGATGAATATTGCGAATGGGTTTGTAAGAGTTCTTTCTTCAATTTCGGCTTTCATCTTCAAGCTTGTATCACATTCAACATAAGAAGAAAAATAAATTGAAGCAATAAAAGTATATGAATTCAATAAAATCAAAATTGAATCAATTAAAATAATTGAAACGTAATACTCCACTGATTAAAGACGAATAAATTCTTTTTAGCACAGCTGAGCGTGCTGATAACGTGTTGTGGCTTATATTTAATAGAGAGGTGTGGCAAAGGGAATAGAAAGGGATTGGAGAATAGACTTGAGGAATTGTGTGTTAATTCTCCAATCCTTGTGCCTTTATTTATAGTAATAAGGAGGAGATAAACTTGCTCTCTAAGTAATACAAAGTATATTAGGAAAGATCTTCTAGATCCCAAAGGATTCCTATTTTATCTCTACTTAGGATTTACATAATCACATATTGATAAGAACATATATCACAACACTTTAAACCAATTTTTGAACATATTAAAGGTAGTGATAATACATTAGCCGATATCTTATCAAGACTAATTCATTGGACATGAATAGAATATCATGGACCATCATCCTCTAATAGCACAAGACTATAAGTCAAAAGAGTACATTTCAATAGCATAATGATGCACCATGGACCTTCACCATTCAATGAATTCCAAAATAGCATAAACAGACTAGCATCACCACTAGTACCCACCTTTAACTTTAATGGCACTATTGTTGAAGGAATCAGAAATCCAACTCTGAGGTATAGGCTAAGGGTACCATGACTCACTGATAAACAACATGTTCTCTTAGATAACTTTTGGAATGTTAAGATTAAGCAGCCAAGTATGAGGTTAGGTCATGAAAAATTAATTAGAGTTTTAGAACAAGAATTTGATAGTTTTAATTTTAATTTCCATCAAAACCAACATTATATTCATTCTCTTGAACATAGCCTCCAAGCCCTTTCTAGAGATCATGAGTCATTGCTTAATCAGTTCACCAAAATGAACCAAGAACTTCAATCCTTTATAATGCAGCATAAGGCACGTAACACCTTGAAAAAGAGAATTGAAAATAGGCATAGAAACTGATCAACATAAGAATAAAGAAAAATAGGTTATTGAACCCATAGAGCAAGAAACTAATAGAAGAGAGAGATTAAGATTGAGCTTTTAGAAGAAGATATTGAAATGGAGCAGCATCAAAATAATGAGCAGTATTAGACAAATAAGCAACATCAGCATCTGAGTGACAAAGAAAAACAAGAAAGATATGAAAGTTTTCTTAGGAATTTATCTTCAGACTTAATAATAGATGATATCCTATTAGAAGAAATTTCAAAAACAAAATTAAGAATAATGCCACCTGATATGCAAAATGAGATCCTAAGCAGAGCATCACAGTTCATGAAAGAGTTACAATTACAATGTGCTTTGTATCAAGGGGTGTGATATCCACACACCCCATTTTACTTCTCACACACCCTTCTAATTTTCGGCCGTCGGATCGGATGAATTAAGTAAAATCAACAGACAAAAATTAACAAGGGGTGTGTGAGAAGTAATTTGGGGTGTGTGGATAGCACACCCCTTGTATCAATCCATCTTTGATCCAAAATTAGGGATGAATATTATTACAAAGATGTATCCATCATGTCTTTGTGATAATACATAGAGTTGTATTTGTAAACCAGAGATTAGCATAATCGTACCAGGATTAACATGAAAGATTTCAGATCATGGCATTTTAGTTATGAGCATAAAAAAAAAACATAATGTAGTAGAAGTTACTCCAACCTTACTATTAAAGTTTGGCTATCTTGATAAAATATTCATTAACCATATTTCCCAACTAGAATCATTTCCTGAAAAGCTTATAAAAGTAGTAGAAGATTATATAGAACAGTGGAAAGAAATTTGCATAAGTTTTATTGGTAGTCCTCCAAATTGGTATGTACATATGCATAAGGAGAAAGCTAGACATATAACGATGATTAATGAAGAGTCCTTTATACTATCATTTATCTCCCTACACAGGTGGACTCCTTCATACAAAAATATTTTGAGATTTCAAGGGATCCAAATGTTAGCCTTGGATGAGTTTGAAGATTTTAGGTATGATATGATATTAGTAGAAGAAGAAGAAGAATAATAAATGTATATTTACAGCAAGTTAAAAGCCTCATCAGCCATACTGGAAACCTCAAAATTTCAAAAGAGAAACAGAAAATATGTATTACATGGTGAAAGAAGATAGTGAAAGAGAGGCAGAGCTAGTAGAAGGGGGCGAAAAGTACTGGAACAATTTGACATAATATAAAGCACAACATCGACAACATGATGGAAGCATGAAGAGCTGATAGCAAATTAGCAAAAGAAAGTAGCATAAGTTGAATAGTATCATGCAAAATAATGTATTTTAACTAGACAAAAATGTCAACATCATTGTTGACCCTTTTACAATAATGAAATAATGGCATAAGAGTAAATAAAGAAAAAAGCTTGATCTATTATAGACTTTTCATACCAAAAAATGTCCTTATGATTAAAATTGAATAGTGAAATGACTGTTTCATTAGAACTCCCAAATAGTAACGAAGAATTGTGCCCAATTATCTCAAGTAACCCCAATCCTCTATAGTCCTCTACCAACAGAAAAGTTCAAATACAAATTAAGCTCCCCAAAGTTACCTTCCACCATATCATTATGAAAGGAGGATTCAGAAGGATTCCGGGAGTAGATAAAATGGTTGGGGTTGAGGGCTTCCTGTGTATATTCAAGTCAACGTAATGAACTTGATATATTTGGAATGAAGGCCGTGATATATCATATAATAATACCAAGCAGAAAGACGAGAAAAGGGCAATTGAGTAGTTGAGAAATTGTATAATGGTCAAATTAAATCAAATTCTATAAACCAAAAGAATAATTTGATTATAAAAATAAATAAATAAATAAAAGCAAACCCACATGAGAGATCTCATTCAGATCACCTTGGTGGGGTGGGGCAGGGTGGGGTCGGTGGCTGAGATGCCAGAAGGAAAGAAGGATGGAAGGATGGGTTTCTCAGAAAAAAAAAATGGAGAGTGAAAGAAAGCTCGAGTTGCAGAGTGGAGAGAGAAAGGGAGAAAGCTAGGGGGTTGAAAAGAAATCCTAAGGGTGGAAGTAGGATTTTGTTATTCTTACCATCCTTTCTCAAATCCTACAAAATCTCTTATTGAATGAAATCCTTCAAAATCTATGAATATTTGAATACTTATAGATTTGCATGGACTGTATAAAAATCCTTTAAAATCCTAGTTGATTATACTAGGATTCTACAGTCTTTTAAAATTTTCTAATTGACAACCGCTGTATTTAAGTGGACTCTTTTAAAATCTTTTAAAATCCTAATTGACTACACCATGATTCTAAAGTATTTTAAAATCCTCATTTGAGTACACCCCCTAATAATACTCACCTACCTTGTTGTGTGGAGGCAAAAGAAATGAGACCAATAATTTTACAACTCAAAATATGATAAATGCAAAAATATAAATAACACAAAGGTTAATATTGGTTCTTTGTAAGCCTACATTTAGTTTTGAGACATTAGAGAAATTTCACTAAATGGAGATTGCTAAAGTGTTTGAGCTATCACAATCCAAATCGAAAGAGTGTTCTTGCATTGTCTAGGTTAAGAAGAGTAAGAGACATGGCAGCTCACCAAACCGGTGATGTGAACAACTTAAAGCTACGTGCTTTCTCAAACGAGTATTTATCAAATATAGCCAAATATTAGCCCTTAATTTTAAAAATATCAATTTTTATAAAAAACTTTCAAATATATCCAAAATATCAATAAAACATACACAAATACCCTTCCACTTTAAAACCAAATAAATTAAAAAACCACCCTATTAGATGAAGAATTTATGATGGCAAAAACTAAGAATGGAGACTTTTGCAACCCTAAACGAAGGTCAGTGTTGATGGTTAATTTTTTGCATTTTTCCTTGTCTACTTTTTCTCTTTGTTTTTGTAGTTTCTTCTTTCAGTTGGATATTTATTGAAGAATGAACTGTTAATCTTTGTAACGTTATTTATCTCAAATTTCCTTTGGATTATATGCGCTTCGTATTTAATTTTCAAACCTTGGCATTATTAAGGGTGTTGTCTGTGTCCGGATTCCATTTTGAAGGTTATCATTGACTGTGGTAGTTAACTAAGAAATCTGTTGGTCATAGAAAGTGCAAAAAGCATATTTTTAAGGTTTATGGAATAGAATTCTTTTAGTGCATATTAGAAAATTTTGGTTTCTTGTGTCTAATAGAAGATTGACAAATCTAATAGCATTTGCCAATTAGTTACAGGCAAAGCTAATAGATTTTTTTTTAGTGCATATTAGAAAAAGTAGGGTTTACGGAATAATTTTTTTTCTTTCTTTGTGTTTTTATTCTTCTTAAATTAATTATTTTAAATGTGTATGTCACTTTTTTCTTTTCTTATTGTGTTTCTTATACTTCAGAAAAATGTCTAGTTTGACGACTTTGGTAAACTATGGTTGGAGGTGGGCTGACTCAATGTACACAATTGCAAAATGAAAGGATTACTTGTTTCAAATAACATTACATTTGTGGAACTTTAGAAGAAAGTACATGGAGTTGTCCATCGCAACTTACTCATTCCATGCATATGATGGATCTCATATTAAAGTTATGAATTTAGAGAAAAAAGAGTTGCACATGCGGGCAATTTGGTCTTGACCAACTACCTTGCTCACATGCTTGTGTTGCATGTAAACACGTACAAATTTCATGTTATCCTATGTGTTCCCAATATTATACTACAAACCCCATTGGTCATTGCGTATGTAAAAGCTATATGACCAGTTGGTGATCAGACAGACCGCTTGGGTAGTAATTGATAATGTGCGTGAAAGAATTGTCCTACCACCAATTACACGAAGAAGATATGGTAGGCACAAAGAAAAGAGGATCTCATCAAGTGGAGAAGAAAAATCAACTCGAAAGTGTTCAAAATGTGGTTCAAATGGCCATTATAAGCAAACTTGTAAGAATTCCGTTCATCCTACTTGTAGAACTTTTTTAAATTTGGAATTTAACAAATAAAATTTTCTTTCTATTATTTTATTGTTTATTTTGGTTGTAAAATCCTTTAAATTTGAGACAAGTAAAAGTTAATTCATTTTTATTTGTTCACTCTGGTAATTCACTCGCTGCTATATGAATATAGTATATTACCCTTCTAATGTTTTCTGGTATGTTGCCCTTCTAGAGTCATAACACGTTAAATTTCTTTACGTTGATTCCTAGCAAGATAAGAACAAAATATCTGACAAGTAGGATATTAATATCTCATTCTTTGATTATTTATTAAAAAATAAATTAAGAAAAACCTATGGTCTTCATTTGACAAAGAAAATAAAAAAAAGAGAAAAATATTAGTGAAAGCAACACTTGATTATAGCACAAGAATCTTTTAATTAACAATTAGTTATTTGTATGAATTGAGGGTTTTTTTTTTTATGAAGAAGAAATTTATTAAAGTTTAAAACCTCTAATACAACCGTTTCTAATACAATCAAAATTAAAAGCCTTCATAGTCGAAATCGGAAGACAATAATCTCAAAAGTAAAGGTTGGCAACAATGAGGCCCATATGAGCTAATGCATTCGCCATGAAATTTGCCTCTCTATAAATATGCTCTCAATTGATATGCTTAAACCTAGAAGCCAACTATTTGATATTATCTATGATAGGTTTAAGATGCTAATGGGGCATCCAAACATCTTGCACCACCTCGATGACAAGCTTAGAATCGTTAGGTATTATTTATATTTAAATTTTAAATTTTAAATTTTTTACCGCACTGGATACGATGAACAGATTCGGCCGGATCCTTTTCCAAGTGTAAGGACCAGTTCAACTCCAAGTTAGCAGACAGTTCCACTACTTTTCACAATGTCTTCAACTCCAACTGCCGAACCCTCAGTAACTCAACTCCTAAACTCACCGTCCCCTCTCAACGGTCACGATTCAACCGATCAACCCCAACCGCCCCAGGACCCCGCAACCCAACCGCCAGACGACGCCGTTTCCGGCGACAAACGCAAGCGAGAGGAAAACGACGACGTCCCCAACCCTTCCGCCGCGCCCCCTCTATGGAAGACCAGCCTCTGCTCCTTCTTCAGGCGCGAGGCCAAAACCTGCGGCCACGGAAGCGAGTGCCGTTACGCGCACGGCGAGGCGGAACTCCGTCCCCGACCCGACAACGCGTGGGACCCGACATCCGAGCGCGCCAAGAAGCAGAAGTTGGAGGAGGAGATTGAGGAGTGCGTGGCTTTGGACAATGTGATGATGACGGAGGCCGTCGATGACGACGGAGACGGCGGCAGCGATGCTGGGGGTTTGGATCCTGCGCTGAGCAAGTGCCTGGTGCATGTGCCGAGGAATTGGAAATCCGAGAAATTGAAAGAATTTCTCAGTGAGAAGGCAAGTGTTTTTCTTAGTGATTTGTATTTTTCGGGGTTCGAATTTCGATGTTTGGGATTGTGAATTTTTGGTAATGGATTGCAGGGAGTCGAATTTAAGTCGGCGAAGAAGAAGAAAGGCATGGCTTTAGGGTTTGTGAGTTTTGAGAACGCAGAGCAATTACAAACTGCTGTGAAGGTATCCCCTGACTTGCACAAAACATAATTTGAAACTTTATTATGTGTAAATTGACATGCTCAATGTCACTTGAAAATCTCTGTGCGGCAGGATCTGGAAGGAATATCAATTGGCAACAAAGTTATGAAGGTTGCGGACGTCATTCCCAGATCATTTGAGAAGAGAACTAAATCGATATTGGCACCTCGAATCCCAGGTGTTGGATTAGATGGGGAGAATGTGGAAGACTCTATGACGGCAAACGGGGCTGAGGATGGTGATGGGACTACTGGACGAAGTGCCCGTAAAGTCGTGACTCCTCTTGCTCATATGTCTTATGATGATCAATTGGAGCATAAAAAGAGCTCTCTTATGCAGATTCTCAAAAGACTTGTCAGTGGTGCTTGTTTATAATATTTCTTTTAATATCATAATTTTGGTATTATTATTAGCATCTTTATAGTTATTCACATGCACAGAAAAACGAGTTAGTTACTGTTGCAACTGTTATTTTGCAGACGAGGAACGCTCGTAAAGCTTGTCCTGATGGTATTCCACTTCCAGAGTGGATTGTCAAGTCTAGGGAGTTAGGTAATCTTCATACATTACCTGTGAGCTTATTGAAACACTTTTGATTGTTTATTTTATTGTTTTCGAGATGATAGTGGGTCAAAGTGGTTGATTGCTCCAATTTTCGCCATTGTACTTGCAACAAAGTTTGACTAGGGGTTCACCCCTTGCATTTTGATGATGATAGGTGGTCTTCCATGCAGTTTAGAGGGTATACTAGCGTCCCCAGTTGTAAAAGGATATCGCAACAAGTGTGAGTTTTCAGTTGGGTATTCTCTACAGGGAAAAATAACTGTGGGATTTATGCTTGGAAACTTTAGGTAATTCACTTTCAATAGACTTTTCTGCTTTTTTTTGTTCTTCGAATAGATTTTTCACTAAATTAAATATTTCCAGGGAGGGTGTTACGGCAGTTGAAGAACCTTTTGACTGCCCAAATGTTTCCAGAATTTCGTCCGAATATGCTTCAATATTTCAAGAATTTCTGCAACATTCGAGTTTACCAATTTGGAACAGATTTAAGAATATTGGATTCTGGCGTCAATTGACGGTAGGTGTTGTAAAATTGAGGGTCTGCTTGAAAAAATATTTTGTCTTACAAGTACCGCTGTCTTTCCAAGTACCCGATGCTCAATATACTGTTGATATGCACCTGATAAGTAATATTGTTTTCCCAATCACTGAATATGCTGTCTCGTGATTTTTCTTCTAAGGTTCGAGAAGGGAGGAGACCAGGCATTGCTACTGATTCTGAACATTGTGAGGCCAATATTGTGGAGGTCATGCTGATTGTTCAGGTTAGTGTGTGTGAACCTGCATCAGGATTTACAAGTGTCTTTTCTTTATTTCCCTCTATAAGCCTTCTTTTATAGTTAGGGAAATTGAACAGTAAACTATAATATTCAGTGTGAGTTTGATAAAAAAATTCTGAAAGAATCTTGTGAAACCATGTAACCGTAATTTTATGTTTTCACCCTCTCTGTAAATAGGTATCCAGTAGTGGATTTGATGATGCACAGATAACTAGTGAATACGAGAGGTTGGCCCAAGCTTTCGCTGCAGGAGCTGCTGCTAGCACTCCAGCTTTGCCACTAACATTTTTAGTTATTCAGGTACTAAATCCTTATTTTTGGATAACCAGTTACTAAATTCTTGTAGTCTAGGTTTGTTATATACTTATCCCAGCAGAAGGTAGTAAGAATGTCACAGCTGAATTCGACTCGATGATGTCTTAGTCTCATGACAGACCGCTTTCTAGAGAATATGTTGCTCCCCTTAATTTATGATAGAGCAATGTTGTCTTTTCAGTTTTTAATGTGTTGTGCTCACTGTGTGTGATGGTTTACTTTTTTGTCAGGATCACCTAGGAATATCAAATGCAGCTCCAGCTGATGCTCCACTGCACTCATTATCTATTCCTGAAGCAGAAGGTGGTTCCGAAAATCAGGCCGCCGACAGTGTTGTTGAACCAAAAATTCATGACTATATAAACAATCTTAAGTTCTGTATATCACCAACCGCCTTTTTCCAGGTTGGTCATCAGCTTGCTTATTGATCAGCTCACCTGAAAAGAATTTTTCTTGCAATACTAATTATTCCTGAATCCAACTATACTTCAGGTTAATACCCCTGCTGCAGAGAAGCTATACTCGCTTGCAGGGGATTGGGCTCAGTTGGGTCCTGATACCTTGCTATTTGACGTATGTTGTGGGACTGGAACAATTGGGCTGACTTTAGCACACCGTGTTGGTATGGTAATATTCAAAATCCTGATTCTCATTTTTTGTCTTTTCCCCCTTCTGGAGTGGTTACATGCTTTTCATTTTGTACTAATTAAATCCCTCATTAAAGATTTAAGACTTTCATCCTTGGCGAGAATCGTATAAAGTTGAAAAACGTATGTCATGCAGCCTATTGTATTGATGCTGTGAACTTTTCAGTCCTTATCGTTCATCATGGAACACAGAGAGGAAACAGAAACCACTTACAGTAGAAACCAAATGATATTCCAATTTTTATTTTGTAAATAATCTGATCTGTCCGTGCCCTTCTTTTAGAGTTGGTAAATGCAAGAAAAATTATGACTAGTCAGAATGTTAGCTTCCATTTCATCTTCATATGAAAACAAAACTTGTTATTTCTTTACTTTTCCCCTGTTGACTAAGACTGTTCTCCCTACAAATATTTTCCAGGTTGTTGGCATTGAAATGAATGCTTCTGCAGTTTCAGATGCTCGTAGGAATGCTGAAATTAATGACATAAAGAACTGTAGATTTGTCTGTGCGAAGGTGAGAATTTGGGTTGTGATTTATATTAATTTTTCCAATGTGCCTTTGGATCTTTTGAAAAATGTAGTACACCCTTGAAAGAAAATTGGAGATAATAAATCCTTATCTTCAATCAATTCATTAATTTTTTTGAAGACTTTGTAGTTTCTTTGAGTCCAGTAGTTGAAGGTAATAAAGTTTTTTTTTACCATTTATTTTGTATTGTTGTCATCCATGGAACGACAGGCAGAGGATGTGATGCGGTCTTTGTTGGAAGAGTACACAATTGCATCGCAGAAACAAGATGATCACGTCTCTGAAGGTAATGACAAAGTTATAGTTTCTGAGGATGAGAAAGCAATCTCAATGGACGACAAACCCAACCCTGAGGAGAGTTCAAGCCATGAGCTTGAAAATGGAAATGCTGCATCTGAGGGTTTAAGAATCGACAAGCAGGAAGTGAGAAGCGAACCTCAGAGCAGTTGCACTTCTGAAAAGGGGAAAGCTCCAGTCAAATGTTTCAGTAATGTTGTTGCTATTGTTGATCCTCCAAGAAACGGACTTCACCCCACTGTGAGTAACACTCGGTGCTTTCCGTATGATATCTCTGAAAATTTTGTACCCTTTTTGACACCGTTTGCTCAACCAGCATGTGAATGCGATTTGAAAATTAGTTTGGCCCTACGCAAGCCTGGAAAACCTTGATTTTTGTAAAGAGTGAGGTTTGTTTGGGCTAGCTTGCCCACTTGAAATTTTGATGAGAATATCAAGACTGAAAAATATATGGAGGTAGCAAATTTGTCTAGTGAACCATGTTGAAGTGAATGAGTGATTAATTTTGGAGACCCTTCCACTGGTAGCCTAAAAGCTGTTTCTTGTTATCAAATACACTCATCTTTTTGAGTGCGTCAAAAACTCTTTATCCATTAACTGGTAATACTGCAGTTGTGGGTTTTTTTTCCTAGGACTCGAAAAATAGGCTCACTTCTTGAAAAACTCTTTGAACTTCTTTTAAAATCTAGTAAACTGTATGCAAAAATTTTGTTCTTTTTTGCTAGTGTTTTCCGCTGAAAAAACAAATTCCTAATTGGGTTTCTCTGATTGTGGACTGTGATACGATATTGGCTACTGACGTGAGCACTCAACAATGTCTATTTCTAGTGGCTTTTGTTGTATGTTAGAGACAGGATATTTCCTGAGACTGTTGAGCCTGATGATTGGTCTGCGATATGTAGGTGATCAAGGCACTGAGGACTCATGCTGATCTACGGAAGCTTGTGTTAGTCCACATACATTCCCCTATGTTTTTGCTTTCATTTATTTCAATACCAGAATCTGACTTTTTCCTCCTATTTGGTTTAGCTACATTTCCTGCAATCCTGAAACCTTGGTGGCAAATGCGATCGAGCTTTGCACACCATCTCCTGAGAAAATCGACAAGAACAAGAACAACAGAGCATGGAGAAACATGGGTAGTGCTGGCCTAGCACGGCACAGGGCCAAGTCTATGCCTGCCTCAGAGCCTTTCCGACCGGTAAAAGCAATGGCTGTGGACATTTTCCCACATACCGTACACTGTGAATTAGTAATGCTCCTTGAGAGGTAGGCAGGCTCGAGTCAGTCTGGGAAATTTCGTTATATGCATGCAGCTGATCACACCAGTCTGAATGGTTCAACAAATAATTTATTTCGTTTACTAACAAATTTTGACAGAATTCTAGAGACAGTTTTCAATTGGCATCTACCAGTTTTGTAGGATCGATGTATTTGCATTCTCGAACCATCAATTTGGCCCCAAAATGCTTCTGATTCATTTTCGCATGTTATGGGATCCCATGTGTTGTTGATTTCGAGATAGGTAATATGCCTTAAACTAGGGAATCTCTTTTGGACGGACAATGAACTGAACCGATGCATGAACCATTAGATTTGCAAGACGCTCTCCAGAACTCAAAAGTAAATTGTAGCAATGGTTTATCAACTTTAATCAAATTGAAGTAATAGTGATTCAACTAAAAATTCATTATCATTGGTCTCTTAACTCATCGAAATGTGTAGTTATGGTTTTTTTTGTCAATTTTGTTAGAATTGCCAAAATAAGTTATGTTGGAAGGATTATTGTTACAATTGGGTTCCTCAACTCATCAAAACGTGTAGTTATGGTCATTTTTGTCAGAATTTTATCAAAATGAGTTATGTTGGAAGGGCCATTGCTACAGTTGGGTTAAAGTTTAAGGGACCATTGTTCCAATTACGTTAGAGTTGAGGGACCATTTCTCCAGTTAAATTAAAGTTTAGGGACTAATGGTAAATGATTTTTAGTTAAGGGGCCATAATTACACATTTTGATGAGTTGAGGGATTAGTAGTGATGAATTTTTAGTTGAGGGAGCATTGCTCCAATTGAGTTAAAGTTAAGAGACCGTTGCTACAGTTTACTCAAATAATTAATTTTTAGTTGAGGGAGCATTGCTCCAATTAACTTAACCGAACTCTTCCTCTTCATAATGTAGAAATTATGTACTAAAAAAATTGTACGAAGAATGTGAGAATGAGTATATTTGGCAGACGATTATCTTTGAAACACAGAATACGTCGGGACAATTTGGCGACAAGGTAAGGGTTTTCTAATGTCATATCTTGCTCTTGCTTCGAAATTCCAATTTTAAAATTCCAAGAGTATACACTCATATAAAGTGCAAACACTCCCCTTTTTACCTAATAAAAATTATAGTCGCGTAATTAGGTTGCATAATCAAATCCTAACAATTTTCTGCGACTTCCCCGTCTCTCCCTTTTCCTCCGATTCCAACACAGTTTTTCCCTCTCCAAGCCACCACGGTTGGAGATTTAGATTATCTGTTTTTGCATTTAGCTTTCTATTGTTTTCCTTATGAGCATTTTGTGTCTCAGATTGTTCTGAGCTTTGTCTCAATCTTTCCTGAGTTTATTTCAGATCTGTTTTTTTTTTGCCTTGTTTCTCTCCAAATATCGCTCCTCACCGTGAATCTTCTACCATCTACCCTTGCTGCTCGTTTCATCGGGTGTCTTCTCCTAAGATCTCCTCCGGAGGCACACTTTGGTGGTTTGTAGCATTTAAATTGCATTTTGCACTATTTGGTAGGATTATGAGAAAGCTCGTAGCGCTGGTAGCTTGCCTACCCCATTTTCCGTTCATCCATTTGGTTCTTTGGCCCTTCTACTAGTGGTGGTGACGGATTTGCGGTGGCGGTGCGGCTGTTTTGGTGGAGGTTCTTGTCTAGGTTTTTTGGTTTGGTTGCTGCTCACTTTGGCCCCTTTGCATTGTAATTTTCGTTTATGGAGTTAGGCTTTTGGACTCTCTTTTGGAGATGGCCTTACCTTATATTAACTTTCTCATTAAATGAAATTTACTTTGTTTGTCAAAAAAAAAAAAAAAAAAGAAACACAATTTTCTGCTATCTAGATTTCAGACCAAACAGCTGGAGCGTTAATAGTTTGAATCTTTACCATGATTCATTTAACCAAACATCAAATGTAATATTTAGATGAAACGTCTTAATCATGTTAGGGAAGCACATAGAATGTTGACTCAAGTCTAAGTGCTTTTTTCACCAGCATGATATTTCAAAAAGCAGGGTTTCCCAGCCAAGAAACTGGACCTGAGGTTTTTCTAGGAATCCTAGAAGTCATGTGATCGTAATCTTTCATCGTATATCATGTAATCAGAAATCATTTTAAAATTTAAAATTAAATATAAATAATACTTAACAAAAACTGACTGCACGATGTACGATAAATTGTTACGATCATGGGATCCCTAGAATTCCCAGAAAAAAGATCCGGCGAGTATCCTTTTCCTTTTATAAAAGCACTCCTTGGAAAAGCAAAAAGCTGGGGTTTCTAATTGAGCCTTTAGAGGCCACTCACGGTATGGTTGTATTCATCTTTACTTGTGAGTAAGAGGTTTTAGGTTCGAATCTCGTCGATGGCGAATTCGATACTAAATTGGGTTGCTCATTGTGTGGCTTAACCGAACTCTCTCATTCTCTTAGTGTAAAATATATCGTTGTACTAAAAAAAAATTTAAGCCTTTAGAGACATTGAGTACGAATGAATTAACTACATAATGAAGTTATAATTAAATAATTAATCGTGCAGCTAAGATTAGTTTTCAGAAAACATTCAAGAAATTGAGTAAGGAATATCCTTAATCATCAGTCCCCCAACTTGACCGCCTTTAAAACAAGGGAACTTTAACGAAAAGCTCCCGGTACTGTTCACTTTAACGAAAAACCACATTTTTACACTAAAAAGTCAATACTGGTACTATTCACTTTACCCTTTATTTTGTCCTTATCATTAAAACACAAAGTTTTCAAGCCCTTTTCATTAGTTTTCCTTTAAAACAAAGAAAGGTATACTAATAGAATTGAACGTATACCAAAATTTACAAAAGCAATCATTCAAGGCTTCAAGTTCTTATCTTTGTTCTATCACAGAGTAGATTATAGCTGTGCAAGTACATGTTAATACGCAAAGAGGAGTGCTAGGATCAGTATTGTGGGCACCAGCAGGTTAATCTCGGCCCCACTTGCTTTGGACGTCCCAAAAGCAAGGATGATCTGATTAACCGATGCATATGTGCATGATTTAACCTAACATTTCAAATTATGCAAACTTCACTTTGAATCAACGGCGGCCAAAAATTATTCGGTAGGTGAGTTAAGCAAAAAATTATTACTACGAAATTATATGTTTAATATCTTTTTTCTTGCCTACATAAAAATAAACAATAGTAAACCTGAAAGTAAATTTGAAGTAAGAAGTTTATAATCTATTTTCTAAGCTTCTAGCCTTTAAAACTTTTAAATGAATAAAATAAAACACTGTAATATAAAAGTTTTAATTTATTACTACTAAATTTTAATATTGGTTAATTTATTAACTCTTACTTTCCCTAAAAACAGAGATTCAGACTATTTATTTGCTATATGGATTATGACAATTAAAGATAATAAAATAGCTTAAATGATTAGTATTTTTAAGCTCGAAGAGGTAAAACTCTCGCTATGCTATAGCTTTGGCTGTGCCGGTGCTTTGTATTTTAATTATCAATTTGACAACAACTAATCATGTAGGAATGTTATTCCAATATCTTTTCTCTGTTGTTGGGTTGATCCTCCAGATAACGAGATCTTGTTAAAAAGATTGGAGATCAAAAGAAACTGGTGATTTAGTAATTTAGTAGGCTTAGTGCTCTCATCACTCGTGGGGATGGTATATGATATTTTATAATTCTGTATGTCATCTTATCTGTCGCCACGTGCACTATCACTTTGTGCACCCATTTCTCTTTCTATATGATTTATTCTCAGCTCACTAAGCAATTTAGTATAGTGGTAAAAATAACTCTGCTTTTCGTTGTATAAGTTAGGACTGTTTTGTAAGTTAGAAGAAATGATTCTTTTTCGAGTAAGAAGTCAAGTAATATTATTTGTAAAAGATTTTTAATGTTATTGTCAATTAGACTTTATTAATGTTACTAATTTACGTATTATAATATAAATAGTCATCATGATTAATATGCTAAAAACATAATATGTCAGGTTTATTGTTATTTTATAACATAATGCAATGATCATAAAAAGATTTGCACGTCTAAGTTTGACTATTGAACATTTATGTTAGTATTAGCTCTAACCCCACAATAGATGTAATATGTAATCAAAAGAATAAAAATAGGATAAAAAAGACAATCACAAAAGTCTGCCAAGATCTATGTATAAACTCTCAAATTGCTTGGTTGAATATCAAATTTGAGATTTATGTCATATATATATATATATATATATATATATATATATATATATATATATATATATATATATTCATTAGTTTGTATGAAATCACGAGCTAGAATAGTAGCACCGATTATGTGAGATCAAATTAATGATAAAAATCATAAAAAAATTCACGTACAAAATAAATGCAAAAGATTTGAATTTGTAGCAGTAATATTGAGATTTTAAAAGGTCCAACCAAATGCACCTCGACTTCAATGAGGATGGATGAATTCTGAACCCAACAACATTCCCAGGAACCAAGCTCTTGTGACGAACTAAAATGAGAAGAACCTCCTTTTATTAAAAAGAATAAGGTCTTGGTGTATTGGTATTTCTCTTTTAAATATGAATAAAAATAAATCTAAAGTTAAAACTAGTTACAAATTAATTCATTTCCAGTTAATTGTTTTCTTCGGACGTGACACTCAATGACCCACTTTTATCTCACACTAACATCAAATCGATATCACGTTTTACTTATTTGTTGTTGATATAACATCTGTTTATTCACGTGACACTGATTTAGCGTGTATGCAAGTAACAAAACATAACAGACCAAGTGCTTCATAAAATGAGGAGATCTAGTGTCATAGTGGAAATCAAGCACTTTTGTGACCCTCCTCACCTAGATTCGAGGCTCCTCCACGTCTTTCATCTTTTGAAGGAGTCGTTTACAAATTCTTCTCACATGCCTTTTACAAATTCTTCTTGCATGCCTTTTACAATACTTGTGATGCATATCTAGTCCCACTTGTCTAACATTTTGTGATCTATTTCTTAATTACTTTCTTGGAATTTGTAAGTTGCTCACTCAAAACATTCCTAAGTGATCAGGGGTTTCTCAATGGATCAAGTGATAAGATGAAAAAAATGTTGGAGTGGACCAAGCATGTCGGACGAGCGGGGGTGAGAGTTAGCGTGTCCAAAAAGAACCCAAAAAATTACTGGAGTCCGCGCGCACTACGAATGTGACACTCACTGCTGAGGAAGGAAGGGAGAGTGGGAGAGTGGGCAGAAGTAGGCCACCTCTCTCCACTCCACCCCACCGCCACCTTTTGTCATAAATATGCATTCAGAAGCATCTCCAATCTCCCTTTCCTCTCCTTTACTGCTACTCCTACATGATTTTCCCTTCCCTCCCTTCCTCCCCACTCCCTCACACACCTCAAGAAACCTACATCCCCATAACCCAAAATTCCAAGTTCTCTCTTATTTTCCTTTTCTTTGTTGTCTTCTAGTCTCCTTATTTTTTGGGTTTATTTTTAGGTTGGGATGCGTGGGCTTGTTGTTTGAAGGGTGTTCTGAATTGGGTTTTGTTTGGTTTGTGGGATTGTAAGAGAGAGAATGGGAACTGAGGAAGAAAAGCATGATCATGATCAAAATCCGTGCCAAGTGCAAGGAGAAGTTGTGCCACTTCACAAGGTACAAACTTTCTGTTTCCATTTACAGTTTACAATTTCACTCACTTTGTAATCCAGCAGTCACCATTTCCCCCGTTTTTTGAGCGAATCATGAGCTAGATTATAAGTATTGTACCCCTTCATTTACATCGGATGATTAATTAAATGCGTTTTTCTTGTATTTTCTTTGGATCATCTGTTTCTGATGCTCTTGTTCTCTGTTATCTCATAAGCCAAAGAAAAAATAAACAGGAAGTTAGGGACTCTGTCCAAAAATTTTGATCTTTTTTCTTTGATTCATGAGTTATTGTGAATCATTGCGGCACATTTCCTTAGATTTGTATGTACTGTCAATGTCTAATCCGGTTGCCAAGTATGTAATGTTTGTCTACAAAATCAACAGTTGTAACTTTAAATGATCAATGATGCAGAGCAGTTTTGTCTGTGAATTCTGAGAAGAAAAGTATTAAACTTGTATAGGTCTACAGTCCACCTATTGAAATGAGCCGAAGACAGACCTGATGCGTTAGTTCCCCAAACATGAAAATGTGCAATTATTTTAAAATCATCACCCCGTAAGTAAACTGGATTAACATTTCGTACTCTGAAGGACAAATTGTGGGTGTCTTGCCAAAATGAGTAGCTGGGATTTTAGTATCTCTCAATAATCTTAGCCGCATCCAGTGTAAGTGGTTTTTTTTCAGTACAAATGTGAGTGCGCATGAATCTAAATCAAATGATAAATTGTTTTATGTGTTTCTGATATACAGACTATGGTTACATACCTAGTAGTTGTGCATTGAAACATACCCATGTTGTATTACTATACTATCCAAGTTCAAACAATATAAAGCTGCAAAGTGTCGGATTTAAACTGTGAAATTGGCTGATATAAGAAATTCATAGGTGGGGAAGTTTTCTAGTGTATATTCAGTTATTGAGCGATTCACATCCTGCAGAGTAGGCCCCTGATCCCCATTTGTCGGAAACAACTGGTATCCCTCTCACTCAGCTGCCTGCACACACTCACACACATGCACAGATACATGACTTACCAATGAAACAGGAGTCTCTGTATATAAATGTTCTAGTTCAGAAAAGATTGATCAAGTACATCAGATATCACTGATTGTGATGGTGTCCATTATGTTTCATGGATGAAGCTGTTTTCTTTTTCCCTGATTAATTTCTGCTTACAAAAAGAAATCATACATGAAAAACTTGGAAAACATTTTCAGATAATATCTAGGTTCTAACCAAGCTGTACGACTTAATACAACACTTCTATCTGATACAGCCGGTTACTTCTCTCTTACAGAACTGCTATCTTTTCTAATCAGATTAATTTATTGAAAAACTTGAAAGAAGGACTGATTGCTAAGCTAGAAAATAAATATATATGTACACACACACACACACATATATATGTATTGCGTTCTGCTTCTATTTTACATCCTCTTCAATTCATTTTATATCCTCGTTTGTTCAGGTTGAAGATTCAGTAGGAGTAGCTGAAGAAGCACCCCAAGTTCATCCATGGAAGCGACAAAATCTCCACCTGGAGATACCCACGAGAACATCCGAAGATTGTGTTAAGGATTTTGTTGCAATAAAGATGCCTCCAACACCAAGTCCCACTCCTAGGAAAGTGAATTTTCTTTTGACACCTGGTTCTGTAGACAGAAGAATGAGTGGTTCGCCAGGGCCCTCTTCAGCTAAAGGCAAATCATCTATAAAAGCTCTTTTTCCAAAACTAAGCTTCAAGTATCGAAGTTTTGCTGATGCCGATAAGGCGTCCAACCTAGCTTCAGAAGGTTCGTCTACAGGAGCTCCGGAGAAAGCTTCCATCTCAAGGTCACTGTCTCTCACAAAACTTTTCACGCCGAGGATGAAGACAACATCATCCCTACCTGTAACTCCAATTGCACTTGCACACCGAGAGTCTGCACATGGTGGAAGCGTTGGTGGCTCTCTGAATTCAATTGTAAGTTCTGGACATTATTGCTCAAGAATGTCTAATCAAACCTAGTTGATCAACCCACCATCACGTGGTTGTTAGCATACATGTTAACTAGGCAATCATACATCTCAGTCATGTCCATCTATTAACATGTGTATTATAAGGTCTTGTTTCTTTTATCTTACAGAGGAAAGAATCCCGAAGACAGATAACTCGCTCACTTTCAGTCCCAGTCAACCATAATGAAATGAACTTAAGGATGATGGATTCATTTTTCCGTGTAATTCCTTCCACTCCTCGAGTCAAGGAAGGGGATGGTGTATCGATTAGTTCCCCAACAGTAGATGCTGGTATTTTTCTTGTCTACAATTATGTCATGAACACAGAATCCTGATCAAGTTTTATATGATAACGTTTCTGACTTATAACTTTCTTATATAACAAATTTGCTTAGGCTATTTTGTTAATTCTTACTCTATCTTATTGCTCTCATGGTTTGGGAAAAGATGATGATAATGGTGAAGACATACCTGAGGAACAGGCCGTCTGTAGAATTTGTCTAGTGGAACTGTGTGAAGGGGGCGAGACCCTCAAAATGGAATGCAGTTGCAAAGGCGAACTTGCTCTGGCCCACAAAGAATGTGCTATTAAATGGTTTAGCATCAAAGGTAACAAGACCTGTGATGTGTGTAAGCAAGAGGTTCAAAACCTGCCTGTCACTCTATTACGAATTCAAAGTGTTCGAGCTCGAAATGCTGGAGCAAGTTTATATGAGCAGGAAGATGGTGATGGGTTCAGGCAAGTGTCTTTGCATATATACAGTTGTTATTGTTCAATGCCTCATGAAGAAACCTGCTTGTTTAATTATCTTGCATCCCATAAGCTCGATGAAAGAATCTTGCTGAAAAAATGTTCCGTAGAAAAACATTCATGCACTAATATTGTTAGTTCATATCTTTTCAGGGTTTGGCAGGAAGTGCCTGTGCTTGTCATTGTCAGCATGCTTGCCTACTTTTGTTTTCTTGAACAGCTCCTGGTAAGATTGGAAATCAAAACTGCGGAGCATGTCATTTTATATTTTTTTGTCTCCTTCATAATATGTATGTTCGTTGCAGGTGGAGAAGATGGGTACTGGAGCAATTGCCATCTCTCTTCCATTTTCTTGTGTACTGGGTCTCCTCTCATCCATGACCTCATCAGCCATGGGTAGGCTGGCAATCATCCTTTCACTTTAATTTGTTCAATCTTCTAGTGCTCGTTTGTGGTGTGAAAAACACGCGTTCTGAGTTTGTATGTTACAAGTAATTCTAACACGCATCGGCCCGAAGGCAACTACGAGAGCAATCATTTAATATTAGAATATAAAGCCATGATATATTTTCAAGCACCCGTAGCAGTGAATTGTTATCATATTCTTTTACGACTTATAGATTGTTGATTCACTACTCTTAACTTTTGAATCTTCTGTGTTCAGTGAAAAGAAGATTTGTCTGGGTTTATGCATCGGTTCAGTTTGCTCTGGTCGTTCTATTTGCACATATATTTTACTCTTTGGTAAGAAACTTTTCTCACACCAAGTTATCTTTTTTTTTTCTTAGGTTCGTTCTGCATTTTTCTTTAAATCGAAGTAAACGACCTCTTATTTATAGTTACTCTGCTCTCAGCGTAGCTTACAGACCTTTATGCACATAATTCAGATCATAAATATCGATCAACTTTTTGCACCAGTCTGAACACTAAATGGCCGTGTGCTAGTTTTTGGACCTGTAATCCCCTCGGGACAACAAGCATCCAATATCCCAAGATCTACGTTTATTTGAAGACAATATGCTACACTTCTTTACCTATGATTTTCTTCTTGGAATAACTGTAGCATTCCAAGTCCCATTATCTTATGTGAATGTGTGTTAAATATTTATGCATTATGTTGTGGCTTCAGGTCCGCGTGCAGGCTGTTCTTTGTATTCTCCTTGCAACATTTGCTGGGTTGGGAGTTGCAATGAGTGGGAGTTCCATTATTGTCGAGTTCTTGAGACGGAGAAGAAGATGGCAAACTGCATCTGAGCAACGCCAGATGTCCTAATTGTTGCATGACTAGACCAGTTCCCAGGAACCATAAATTCACAGAGGAGAGACCGATCGTTACTGTAAGGTCACCAAAGGTTGATATCACGTGAGTAAGCTTATAGCGGAGATAAAGAGTTTCCATAATTTTTGTAATATATCCTGGAATTTTGTTTGCTTCCCACTTTTAATACAAGATTGTATAGCCTCAAAATTATAGCAGTGGTAGTACCTAGTGTAATTAGACGTGTTTTAGTTAGAGCGATTGGAGCATTAGTTTCTGAACTCGTGCTCGAGCTTCAACTTTAGAAAGCACAAAATACTTATGCTGTATTGAATAACAATCATTGCCAGTTCGACCAAAAGTGATACAAAAAACCCCATGTTTGATTGTCTACTACATGTAATAGGAATGTAATATTGGAGAATAATGTTGATCAGTGTTCTAAAACGTGGTCAAGGCGGCCGCCTAGGTGCTGGGCTTCGGACCGCCACCGCGATTTATCCAAAAACGTTCAATAAATCGGCAAGGGTATTAGGCGGTGTTTAGGCGGCCGACTGGGCGGGCTGGATGGTGAGCTAGGCGGTCCTGTCAAAAAAAAAAAATTAGGGCGACAACATAAAATCTAAAAGAGAGAGAGCGAGAGAGTGAGGGAAGAGACCAGTAGGCAATTGCTGGAAAAAAAACATGAAAAATTTGACCTGGACTCTTCGAATTTCTTCATCGGTGTCAGACTGGGATCTCAAAGCAAAGAGAGAGAGAGAGAGAGAGAGAGAGAGAGAGAGATAAAACGTTTCAAATGGTGCGGAGTGGGATCTCAAAGCAAGGTAAAATCTGATGGTTTTAATTGTGAAAACCATGAACTCTAGTGGTTTTAATAACGAAAACCACCCAAGGTGGACAAGTGATGGGATAGATAGAGTAGATGTGTGGTGGACGGGTTGATGGTTTTATTTTAATAATAAAAACCACCACACAGTGGGCTTTTTATATTTTTAAAAGCTTGTTATATATATTGTGTGTGTGTATATAAATCTTATATAAATTATAAATTATTTAAATAATTTTTTTTCCTAGGCAAGCATATTTGACATATATGTACATAAAACATTCACATATGTATGTTCTTCTATTAGAAATAACATATTAGTCAATAATTATTTACATGTGATATAGTAAATTTAATTAATTCATAAAATATATAAGAAATTTACCTAAATCCGCCTAGGCCGCCTAAGCGTCCGCCTAGACCCCGCCTAGCCGCTTAGGCGCTAGGTGCTAGCCCGCCGCCCAACTAGCGCCTAGCGTTTTTTAGAACCTTGATGTTGATTGTGATTTGATCTCTTAAAGATATCAATCCTATATAAGGTGTCTTATATTGGAAATAGGATTGATGGAATCCTTAATTGAATATGAGTATGATACTTGACTTGGAGGCTAAGAAAGTAAGTTTAGGTTTTCTTTATGGATGGATACCCTAACTTTTAGCCTATATGTAAAACACTGGTCCCTAGAAGTCCTAGAATAACAACATAATGCTTTCCATAGAGTAGTTGTATCCGGCTAGGTGTTTATAGAAGATCTTGGTGTTGCCGTGCGCTACTTCTTTTGTGTTCGACTTCCATGGCTGCCGTTGGAATCATGTCAGTCACTCTTTCGTTTGTGTTTTAATTGTATAACCTTTATAAGGCTAACAGTTGGTATCAGAGCCTCTGGTTATATGATTAAGACCTATTAAGTTTGAAGTTTGATTATATAAATTTTTCATGAACTGCAGTTTTGATCATACATCCAAATTGTGATTGCACTTGGCAACACCACCACGCTGAACCTCCATGAAATCTGCATAACGCTTCCTGCGTATAATTGCTTGTACATAACAACACCACCGTGTTGGATTAATCAGCGGAATTTGAGGATTATTAATAGGTTGTATAACCAATATGTTTTAATCAAGAGTATGTTTTAATACCTTATGGCATGAATCTGGGAAACTTTATCAAGAATAGCAATAAATCGTGGATCAATCCTATAATAGTGGCATGCCGCATGTGGGGAAGCATATATATAAACCGTGTTGAAGTATAAAATTAACACAATGGTGGTGATCGAAATATGGAATAAGCTTCAAATCTCAACAATTTTTTAAACTATACCTATTTTAATTGCAAATAATATGGTTTAGTTGATAGTTTTTTGATCAGGCATCTTTATTGCATAAAATATGTTTGGGTCGAACCACCGAAGTCTGGAGATTGTTAGTATTTTGACCAAGCAAGTGAATGTAACTTTTATTTTTAGCCAATTTGATTAGTCAAATTTGATTACCGCCAATAGTTTTGATAAGGGGATGTTAAAGAAAATTGATTAGTTAGTTCATTGGATTAACTATAACTAGAAACCATGCATATTTCAGATTTTCTATTTTAAAGCTAAGGTTTTTGGTTGGAATGTTTAACCATGTACTACGGATGTCTTTGTAAATTTTGTAAGCATATGTAAATATACATTTACATTGGAAAAGTGATGCGGCCTGTCCATTTAGCAACCTGACCTCTGCCAAAGCAGAGCATTGTGTTTCATCGACTCAATTCAGATTTTGGGTTTTTGGTGTAATCTTTTCCTATGGTCTTAATTGCTGACAAGATTTTGTGGTGGATTTAAAAAGTGATTATTTGGTTCCTGCATAACTTACCTATGTCGTGACATCTCCTTATTATTTGGAATAATATGTTTTTGGTGGCATTGAAGAGTTTTCGTACTAGCATAACCAACTAATTATTCAAAACACAATTTTGACTGCAACCTAATTCTTAGAATTAAGAAAGAGGCGTCACAGTTCAAATATTGCTTTACATCTTTTTGACTGTAGGTAACGAAATTGTTCACTTCTAGATTGTTTTCAATACTATTATTGGTATATGGGTTGTGCCTATATATATATGATTGTGGTAACATATATTTCAGTTGTGTTGCAGGGAAGCATATGCCAAGTTTTATGCATGTCAACTATGTACTTGTGTTAATGAATTTTAATAGAAGTCCTATACATGAAAGTAAGTCATACATATTTTGGCAACATTTGTTAAGCAAATGGCGTGTATGTTACTTGTATGGATAATTTGGTTCAAGCATGAGATGACATATTTTTAATATTGCTGTGGGTTTTGGACTATAGTGAATTGTAATTTTTGTTTCCACTAATTTTGACGAGATGTGAATGAACTTTTATGTCATTAATAGCACAAGAAATATGCGTGACTAATCAATCAGGTTTATCTATAATTTGCTTTCCTATCTCTATAGTCATTTAAATTATACATGACTAGTTAACTATGAAAAATTGATGTATACTTTGTGGATTGACTGAGAATGACAGAAAGCATCCAGTGACAAGAACAAGGGTATTATACAAATGAATAAGGTTTGTAGTAATTATGTAACAATTCTCATTTGTATTTTTATCTATTCTTATATAAGAATTATTGTTGGTCATGTCATTATATATATGTTTACAAAGAAGTGGTGAACATATGAAGGCATGAGGTATGTAATCCATTCAAAGTATATGACATATTGATAAGCATGAATTTTCAAACATGTATTACTGCTTGTGGTTTTTCCTATGCCTAAAGAATTTAAACAGTACTTTGATTAGTAATTTTTTATATGTCATAAGGGGAGAAGAAAAGAAACTTTTCAAGGCTAATGTAGGGCATATATTGGAGATGTTTTCCATGGAAGAAAATAGTTTTGGTTGTTCCTTTTATTTAATTTGGTATTTACAAAACTAATGCATGATTTTAATGCTATGTTTAGTAGTTTTGTACTACGGAAAGAAATATATAAAAGGAAAGGAACCCGTTTGACTTAAGAAAACATTTGAGCGATTTAGCTATTAAATTAAAAAAATGTATTGTTCTTTCCCATTACATAAAGTATTTCTATTTTAAGTAATTAACGCCATAAAGATAAGTATTGACATTCTTGTGGTGGAATAAAACTTGTTCTATATGTGATTAATCTCTTTCAAGTATGATGTCAGGTTTCTTGAGATTAATTTAATGTCAAAGGGAGTCATGAAGGAACTAGTGCTATTTGTTGGCAAGACTCGAAATAGGTTATCATAATCTTGTCACTTACAGTTAATTAATCCATGTCACTTCTTGTATTGTTTCAGGGCAGAGTTGAGGGTTTAAGGACAAACGACAACGGCTAGTTTGTTTGAAAAGAAATGAAGCATAGGATTCTAGTTTGTCAAAGAACAGATGTAAGGCTAGGATTAGAACCGATGTAAGGCTGTGATTCACATATCCAGCTGTCCAATAGTAGGACATGTACTATCTGCAATACCAGCAGATAAGTAGAAAGAATGTTTTTCAAAAAGGTATGATGAATGAATTCGAAAAGTCTGCAGCCATGATTTGCGGTCATTAAACAAACTCTCTAAAAATTCTTTTTGTTCTTTCTTAGCTGCTGCTCTAAATCATTCCCTAAATATCCAAATTCTAACATGCATGGTTCTTAAAACGGACTTTTTTCGACACTTACCTTGATAATTAGAAAGGTAAATGTAACGGTTACATAGCGTTTAGCTTTTTTGATGTCGAAGCTACATATATAATGCATGTATGGTTCTTAAAATGGACCATCTTCAACACTTACCTTGATAATTAATGAAATAAATGTTACGGTTACACAACCTTTAACTTTCGGATGAAGCTACACGTATAATGCATGCATGGTTTTTGAAACAGGCTTTCTTTGACACTTATCTTGATAACTAATGAAATAAATATTACTGTTACACAGAGTTCAACTTTTTTGACGTTGAAGCTACACGTATAATCCATGCATAGTTTTTGAAACGGACTTTCTTCAACACTCACCTTGATAATTCATGTGACCTTATCTCTATTGTGCTTATCCATTCCAAGGCCTTGCTCTATAAAATAATCTTTCCCAACGGGATGTGAAATCAAGTTTTGTACTGCGTTGTAAGCAACACAGACGAGCTGGTGCTTAAAGCCTTTGTTAGAACTTGTGGTACTTATCCAAGTTCATAACAATTCTTGGAAAAGGGTGGCATGGGAGGAAGAGGGTAAAGGCACGGATCGATCCTAGAGTCTTCCGGGTAGGTTTGCTGTCGGTGGTGCTCGAGAGTTGGTTTTCAGTCCTCTTCTGCATCTTCCGGACTCCGACCTTCGCGGCTAACAGAAGACGAGGCGCGGTCCGTAAGGTCACGACTCCAACCTTCTCTTGGAGAAAGAGCCACATTGTAATGTGTAATTTGCATGATGCGGAGGGAGTTATTGTTGGATTATGTGGCCAAGTGGCCATATGCTTTAGAATAAACAAACCAAAAGTGGACAACATCTTTCCTTGTTTTGGGGAAGAAAATATGGGTTGCTTTTTTTTTGTTTACCACCCGTGAGTTTTGGCTCCTTTATAATGGAGGGTTTGGTTGCTTTCTTCCATTCGGTTGTGTGGTAGAGAGAGAGAAGAGAGCTGCTGCCCTTTTGTTTTCAGAGGAGAAAAATAGAGAGAAAAAATCAGAGAGTTGCAGTCTTGCAAAGAGCCCAGAGAAGAAGAAAGTGCTCTTCTCATTGGTTAGTAATCATCCACCAAAGTAGTTGTTGTTGTAATAGCTTTGAGCTATATGTATAGAGAAGAAATTATTCATTATATTTCTAACTCTATTTGTTTCTTTGGTGTGTGAGAGCTATTGGGTGTATTGGGGTTTTGGGTTGTGAGACTTGGGTTTGAGAGTTAAAACTCTATTTGTAATCTCCATTTGGACAATAGTGGAATTTCCTTACCGTCTCAGAACTGGACGTAGGCTTACGCCGAACCAGTATAAATCTTTGTGTCTTTTGGATATTTTGTCTTGTCATATTTTACCATATTAGTTGATTGGTTTCATATTTGACGCTTCCGCACAACAAGTGGTATCAGAGCTCCGGGTTTTGACTTGGGGCTTTGTACTAGTATGTCTATGAAACCTTCGAATATGTCGGTGAAATATGATATTGAAAAATTCAATGGGAGGAATGATTTTAGCCTTTGGCGTGTTAAGATGCGAGCTGTGCTAGTTCAACAAGGGTTGCTTAAGGCACTAAAGGGTGTGGAAGCCTTGCCACATGATTGGTCTGCTGAAGAAAAAGAAGATGCGTTGGATCGTGCACATAGTGCAATTATGTTGTCACTATCTGATGAAGTTCTTCGTGAGGTGGATGATGAGACTACTGCAGCTGGTTTGTGGCTTAAGTTAGAGAGTATATATATGACCAAATCTCTCACCAATCGTTTGTATTTGAAGCAACGTTTGTACACTCTCCGTATGACTGAAGGTACACTTATTCAAAACCATCTTGATGAGTTTAATAAGGTTATTATGGATTTGAAAAGTATGGATAATAAAATTGATGATGAGGATCAAGCTTTGATTTTGTTGTGTTCTTTACCTCCTTCGTATGCTAATTTTGTTGAAACTTTGTTATATGGGAGAGATTCTATTTGTATGGAGGATGCAAAAGCCGCTTTGAATTCAAGAGAGTTAAAGAATAGAGTATTTGGAAATTTGAATGATTCTCATTCTGAGGCTTTGATAGCAAGAGGCAGAGGTAGGGAATATGGTTCAGGTAGTAATAAAGGAAATTTCAGATCGAAATCTAAGACCAGAAACAACATATGCAACTATTGTTGCAAGGAAGGGCATTGGAAAGTTGATTGCCCAAAACTGAAAGATAAATCTGATGGTTCCTTTAATGCTAGTGCTAGTGCGAATGTCGTCGATGACGACTTCGACTTTGTTCTATGATGACAGTTGGCTACACCAGATTTGAAAAAGGAATCTGGTGTTGTGGGTACTCTTGAATCTCTCCGCTACATATGGAGATTTAAGAGTTTGTAAGGATTCTTTTGTTAAGATTTGCGAAAGTTGCTTAGTAGCCTCTATGTATGTGTTATGTCAGTTGCTCTTCATCGGTGTTTTTTTTTTGGATATTGGTATGGTTTTGCTTTTTTTTTGGTAAAGTTGAATTCAGTGAGGGCCAAATTTGTTGAGTTCTGCAAAGTTTGGATAGTGAGACACCACACTATTTTGGATACACCACGTGCAATGCGGAACATTTGTGTGGAACCCTCTTGTAGAAGGCAAGTTATGTGCTTTCTAACTTTGTTTGGTATATGGACATTTGGTTGGATTTGTTTGCCACTGCTATTTGGTTTGTTGGTCTCCATCATCTGCAATAACCTTTCTTGAAGACTCCAGTTGAGGTATGGTTTTGGATCTCCTGCTGATTATTTGAATTTGAAATATTTGGTTGTCCTGTTGGTGCTCATGTAATGATGATAAACTTGAGTGAAGGGCATAATATCGGTATTCCTAGGATATGAATTTGGGTGAAAGGTTTTGTATGTGGTATGTTAGACCTTGTTGCCAAATTTTGTAATCAGTTTTGACTTGGAGAATGTGTCATGCTATGTGAATGAGTCTATTGGTGAAGTTTCAGACCATGGTGTTTGTGAGCAGGTGGAGTTCGTTGTGTGTCCAACTTTGGTATGGTGTGCTTGATCTTTTGTTGGTGATATTGAAGAATTTCAGTTCTTTGTTTGAATCACTTTTGTTTTGATCAAGGCACTTATTGTTTGCAAATTTGGAGAAGACGGTAGAGAAATGGTCTACTTTTGTTGGCTTTGGTATAATTTGAGTTGAGGTGGAGATCATTATGAGTACCTAGAGCTTGTGGCATCTGATTTGGCTTCATTTGTTGAAGTTTATAATTGGGGTGCTTATGATGATTGTTGATTCTACTCTTCGTGTTGCTATGGGAACTTGGCCAAGGTGGAGATTGTTGGATTATGTGGCCAAGTGGCCATATACTTTAGAATAAACAAACCAAAAGTGGACAACATCTTTCCTTGTTTTGGGGAAGAAAATATGGGTTGCTTTTTTTTTGTTTACCACCCGTGAGTTTTGGCTCCTTTATAATGGAGGGTTTGGTTGCTTTCTTCCATTCGGTTGTGTGGTAGAGAGAGAGAAGAGAGCTGCTGCCCTTTTGTTTTCAGAGGAGAAAAATAGAGAGAAAAAATCAGAGAGTTGCAGTCTTACAAAGAGCCCAGAGAAGAAGAAAGTGCTCTTCTCATTGGTTAGTAATCATCCACCAAAGTAGTTGTTGTTGTAATAGCTTTGAGCTATATGTATAGAGAAGAAATTATTCATTATATTTCTAACTCTATTTGTTTCTTTGGTGTGTGAGAGCTATTGGGTGTATTGGGGTTTTGGGTTGTGAGACTTGGGTTTGAGAGTTAAAACTCTATTTGTAATCTCCATTTGGACAATAGTGGAATTTCCTTACCGTCTCAGAACTGGACGTAGGCTTACGCCGAACCAGTATAAATCTTTGTGTCTTTTGGATATTTTGTCTTGTCATATTTTACCATATTAGTTGATTGGTTTCATATTTGACGCTTCCGCACAACAGTTATGCCGAAATAAACGAGATTTAAACTTAGAACCTCGTTCAACAAAATGAAGGCTTGAGTAGAACAGTACGAAATGACCACGGGACAGCTTAATATATGTTTGTTGAAATAGTGATATCATTAGGAGTTTTCCTAGTAAATGTGACATGACGAAGGTGCTACCATATCCAATAGTTTCTTTTGCCCGTCATGGAGAGCAACTCTGATTTGTCAACAAACGTAATGAAACGCCATGTGATTTGTTTCCGTTGAAGGAATAGAAATCAATAAAATGCTTTTTTTTTTTTTTGTTTTTGTTTAATTCATCTATATTAATCTTTAATAACATTTTAATTAGTGATATCAATTTGTTTCGTTAAAGTGGAGAGTTTAAATGTCCTTAGCCACCTCCTTAGCTCCGCCATGACTTCCTGCTTTTAACCCCAATCCTCCAACCACCACTCACCCCCTTCTGAAATCATAATTAAATTTTCTCTGAAGTGAAAAATAACCAAAAACTTTGTAATTTGTATTGAGTATAAAGTGATCGATCGTGTTATTGTATTGCATATATACAATATATGTATTATATAAATATATATCAACCAGCTAGCGCTTTTGTTTGTATCAAAACAAAAATGGAGATTATATTCACACATTCCAAATTACTTCTCTCACACCCTTTTAATTTTTAAATATTTTTCTATCAAGTGTTAGTGGTGTGTAGAAAATATTAAAAAATTTAAAAAGTGTGAGAAAAGTTATTTGGGTGTGCAAATATAATCTCTCAACAAAAAAGAAGGAATTTAGAAGAAAATAACTTTTGAGCAGCAGCAGCAGAGAAGGGAAAACACAAACAACTAGCGCGTTTGTTTTACCACCCTCTTGATTCCTTCAAAGTTAGTAAACGCTTGAACACTCCGTAATCGGAATCCAACTACCTATATTTATGCCAAAACCCTCGCTATTTAGGCTGCATTTTCTGACCCATCCGGTATTTGATGAATCATCTCTGGACGGTCAGTTAAATTTGGACAAGGATGCACAGGGTGAACTTAAACAGTCTCTTGACAGATAGCACATATCAGTGGTAAAACATATCCAACTAACCTCACATACAGAGTCTCCAAAATGCGTGAACTCGACATAAACATAAAAGCTAAAAACTGATTTAGGACAACTGGAGAAGTAAAAGCAAATAGTATCAGGCTCAAAACAACTTATTTCTTTGATGATGATATAAACACACCACATGCTTAACATTTTAGATTCCCCTAACATTTTAGCATGGAAAAACTGGGATCACTCTCTCAGATACGAAAAACCAAACATCATCAGTGAGTATTAGTTCTCCACACGTCATTAAAAAGAATGGGATTTCAGTAAGAGAAGTAGCCTTCACCTCTTTACCTGTTTCATGAACTCGGAGGACTTTTCGTTCCAATTCCTGAACATATTGAAACAATGAACCATCTCAAATACTCAAAATCACTCTTATGAAAAAATGAAACAGAGTTATGTGCATCACAACCCACCTCATTCAAATCACGAGCTTCCTCTCCGTCATCCCTGTCTTCCTGCACTGCCCGGACTAGTTTCTTCTAGATTTAACTAGAGTAGCCCTATTTTTACAATTAACTACCTTCCACATTGGTGAAGTGACCGTCAAATTTGAAGAGAAGGTGAGCAATCAGATAAGAATATGACATAAATTTCAAGCTATTATTATCACACGCTTTATCCCTACACACAATCGGTAAGTATTGAACTTATCATATGCTTGCAACATTCTCTCCCAGATGCCAATTTGCTCAGCTTAGGGATTTCTTCTATCAATTGATCCTTGGTCCAACGAATCTCCACATTCATTGCAACCGCAAGAAAGCAGGCCAATGGAGTTAGAGAAACTGATGCTATCAGTAACAAACCCGCTAAGAATTTCATCAATTCCTATGACAATTGTTTCAGAAACAAAGTAATGTAAAAAAAATGCAAGATAATCTCAGCTTGGGACTTTCCGAAACCAAGAAAAAAAAGAAATCCACTTTAGAAGAATTGAATACAGAACAACTGAACTCTACTCATTCTGAAAACTTATGTGGAACAACTGAACAAGCAAAGTAAATCAGAGTAGAATAGGACATCAATTTAGAGGTTTTAGTGTTATCAAATACTTAAACCGTACACGCAATCTCTATCGTACCCGCTACGATTCTCAATTCTCATAGTATGTGAGTCTATGACAAACCAAATCATGCCTAATACCATCTCTGAGAAAAAATTCAGCTATAAAAAAATGTTGGCAATTAGAAAGGAGTTTGTATGATCTATGAGCCGATAAGCTCGCAATTAAAAAGGAGATGATATGATCTATGAGCCAATAAATAAGCTCAGCTTAGGGACTTCCTCCATCAGTTGAGCCTCGGAGTGATGAATCTCCACATTCATCATTCCTTACAACAACTTCAATTCTTATGATAACTGTTTCAATAAAATAAAGATGAAATGCAGGATCTCTGGGAAGAAATGAATTTCTCAGAATCTGTGATAAAATTACCAAATCATATCTCATCACACTTCACCTTTATTTTCTTTTTTCTTACATTTTCTCTGTAACCAAACACAATTGAGGAAAGGGAAATTACAAACCTGAAGAGTGGCTTGGATTTCGTTGTCCTCGACGTCGACGGGAGCGAAGGAAGGAAAGTTCGCTGCTTTTAAGAGAGAAAATTGTCTACCCTGCTGGATTTTATTGTACCCAAGTCAGAAAGGAAGCATGTCATTCTAATGTTTATATGTTCAGCCCTCAGCCTCAGAACCATCAAAACTCGCTTCGTTCTACCTAATTTTACGTGGAGTTCCCTTTTTTTGACAAATACAACTCCAGTGGGCAGTAGAGAAATACTCAAACAAAGAAAACGATGCAACTCTTCTATTAGCACAACAATTAAACCAAACGCTCCTTTACTTGGTCGCAATGCAACTAAGCTGAAATGAAATCCGCCATTCTGTCCTCAGAGTAGCACTGCTGAGTGCAATCACCAACTTTTATCTTTTGCAAAATACAGTCTGACACCAGATGATCAGCTAGACTGAATAGAAATACCAAAAACGAATGGGGTATATTGCCAGACATGATATATCAAATTCAACATATTTGAAACAACACTCGACATTGCTGAGTGCAAACATCAACTCCTACGCGATGTATGTGCAGCACTCAACTAAAATATGGACTACCCTACACCAGAAGACCGACCACATATAAAGGAGACTTAAAATAGCAAAACAGAGGTGAATTATAACGATCACGAGTTGAGACCCAGTCTGCAAACTAACAAGAAATAATATTGTGTTCTCCTTGCATTTTCAAAGAAGCAAGAAATCGAGAACTGAAAACTAGTCCTCTGAATATTAATATGCTTGAGAAAAATGACATGTTATCATTTCTGTTGTTATGCAAAATGAAGGCTACCTGGAAAATTTTCCTCTTATTAGTGGGAAACGGCTGTAGCCTCACAGCAATCACAGGACAAACATCAAGATCAAAGTCTAACTAACAAACTAACTAATACTGTTACCGTAAAGAGAAAACGATTGATTACAAAGATGAAAAATCAATAAGCCTGGTACATATGAAGGAGCATAACTTCTCACACTTGTAAATTTGTAATTGATAACTTTTGTTCACAGCTGCTTGCCATTTCCCTGTGATTAGAGGTAGAAGAGACTTACCGCTGCCTCCCAGCTATCACGGGATCGCCATCAAGAAGAGAAAGGCTCCCCACACAAATGGCTGCTTCAAAAACACCAATTTTGACTTCAATGCTATTTGCCTTTTCCAAATCTTTCTTTTCTAAATCCAACCAAAGAAGCGCAAGATCATCTTTCTTTATAACAACCATTTCACCATTCTTCGAGAGCATCAAAGGTCTACAGGAATGAAACGGCCATGGCACAGTTTCCCGATCAATTGAATAAAGCAGGCTCCAAGATTCCGCCACACCGTCCTTCATAATCCAAACATCATGTCTACTGCCCCAGTGAATAACAGAAATACATAGAGAGCCCCCTAAAACCTCCAAATGCATAGCAGAATTGGCATCCTCATCCACTGGGGTGTCAAACACCCGATACTCCTCACTGGCAAGATCAAGGGTTAGGATTATGCATCGATCTAATTTGTCATGCATCAACCAACTCCAAGCACCGTTCGAAAAAACGATATCACTGTTGTCGTGCATTTCAAAACCATTGCAAGGCAAGTTTTGGATCCTTCTCCAAGAGTTGGATTTTAGGCTATAAACAGTGACATTCTCGCCATTAATAAACCCCGCAATTCCCAAAACTTTAAAGTCATCGTTAGCTAAATCGTACCCGACTCCAACTTTAAGGTCGATCTCTAATCCACACTGATCTGAATCTGATGGTGGCTGCTGCTCAATCTCAAAGGTTGGGAAGGGAATCTTCTTGAACTTTTGAATTGACGGGTTCCACAAAGCGATGTCTCCATCCTCTTGGTTGTGAATACAAACCACGCCATTCACTGAGCAGCCCAACACGAAAGTGTAGTCCTCAGGGGATTCCATTGGCTGCCCAATTTCAACGGCCGTCCCGAATGTTTCACTGTCGTCAAGAGGCAATGAAGAGAAATGAGTTGGAAGATTGTCATATGAACCGAGTAAAATAGTGCGAGCAGAAATGGTTTGGATGGAGCGTTGAAGATGAGCTTTGATGAAGCGATGGTCGTGGATCAAGGCATTCCAAGCTTTGGAGACACACAGGGATCGAATCAAATCCTCGGGCGGAAGCCGTGTTAGGATTTCAAGCAGTATCTCCGGTGGTAAGTCTGACATTATTTTCTGAAGAAATCTGCAGTATTGGAATCCGGGGTTAGGGGTTTAGCCTTTGGGACAACCAAGAACCTCAGCTGTTCAAGATTTGAGAAATTTGGAGGATTAGGGCGTCATCACGTCGGTGAGAAAATCTCATATTTCATGAACGAAATTGTTATAACGGTGTCAAGTTAACATTAATTATGTTTAGTTAATTGGCTGAGAATTTTATTTATTTTTTATTATTTTAATTATTGTCAAGTTAACATTAATTATGTTTAGTTCAAAAAGTAAAGGTACAAAGGTGCCACACGCAAAAATGGGTGTAAAAAACCTCATTTCAGTGTTTGAACTTCAACTAAAGTGAAGTAATGATCCTCAATTAAAATTACGTGATTATTAGTTAACTCATCAAAAATGTGCATCTATGAGGCCCCTTTCGTCTAATGGCAGAGCCAGAAATGCAGACTAGGAGGGGCCTTAAGCCATACAAAAGAAATTAGACAACTTAATTGCAATTTTATTGAGCAAGAGAAAAATTAAAGGTTTTGTTTTTTGTATTGGCGTGAAATTTTTTAATCAAACAAGAGTGGTAGAGCCTAATTTGTAGTATTGACATGATTATATCATAAGAATAAAACTTGTTTATGACTTTGATAAAGAAAAGATTAATACATTAGATTTAAGCAAAAAATTTATGTCAAGACTTAAAATTAGATCTTGTGCTATATTGTATAGGTTTTTTTTAAAATCAACTGGCCAGAAAAAAAAAAAGAATATGATTTTTATATGGTAAAAACATAAGGCTTATTATTGTAAAATAAAAATTGAAAAAAAAATGAAGGCTTTGTTTTATATGGTAAAATAGAAGGGAAATTATAACAACAAAAAGAAGCTATTAAGTCTCAGCCTCAAGACCGCTTGAAGTGGCAAAACCTCACTAACCAACGAGCCACATGGTCATTTCAGTAAAACCTTGTAGATAATATATATATATATATATATATATATATATATATATATATATATATATAATGAAATTTCAAGACAGGCCTAGGCCTTTCCTGGCCTCTACGTGGCTCCGCCACAACTTTCGTCCACTTCATTAAAATATCTGTGAAAATAAGTCACGTGTCACCTACACACGTGAGAATGAATTAAGGAGTTAATATGAAAAATTAAATGAGAAAAATTGTAGCAATGGTCACTCAACTTTAATGATCTCTCAATTTTAATCTAATTGGAGAAACGGTCCGTCAACTTTAACCAATCATAGTAATGGTCATTCCAACATGACATAATTTTGAGAGAGTTGACGAAAATGATCATAGCTGCATGTTTTGACGATTTGAGGGACTAATGGTCATGGATTTTTGGTTAAGAGACTATTGCTCCAATTGGGTTAAAGTTGAGGAGCCATTACTACAATTTTCTCTTGTTGAATTGTTGAATGATCGTAACAATAAAAGCGACAAGGCTTAAATAGACTTAACTCAACATTTGGGAATGAAGTGGAGTGTTAGGTAGGGGTGGGCGTAAAAACTTTAGAACCACGAAAGCCGAATCTATCAGCGACAAAATAAATTGTAAAAACACGTGTTGACAAAAAATGTCAACTTAGGTTAAGAACCGGACTGAACCATTCATACCAGTTCTAGTTCTAGTTTTCATGTTGTTAGAACTGTTTAAAAGAAAACTAAACAGTTAATATAAATATTTTATTTAATAGTTATATACACGTGTCAGTAAATGAGTGGCGAAAACCAAACTAGTTTTACCTAGTGCGACTGCATGTGGGCATTTCTAAATAAGGTCTTTCACTTGCACAGTTCACCTATTGAGATATGACACATAGTCAAGAGAAAGATCTCCAAATTTGACGTTCAGATTTCAATTTCATGTTCTTCTTAGATAGAATGATCTTAAGATGTTTAGTTCCATCTTCCCTTTTTCTTTGCCTTTTTTCTTGGGGCTTTTTTTAATTTCTTGATAAGTCCTTTTGGGGCTTAATTTATCGCATTCGTACTAACATTCTTAGTACATAGTGGAGGTATTTGTATGTGTGGATGTATTTGTATTATGAATGTTTATGTACATTTGAATATTGTTTCTTTTTTGGGAAATAGACAAAAATGACTCTTTTTTTTTTAATTTTGGGATCTAAATAGGATTTTTTGTATTACACAATTCATGCACATGACATGCACAACAACATGATATAAATAAAACTTTCTAAAATCTTATTACCAAATTGCCCTGCTATATAAATGGGTTACTCAAAAATTCCAAGACAATGTCGTGTATCAGTTCAAAAGAACATTTCAACTCTAGAAACAACTCCAAGGAAGTGCTTTTTACAATTAGAATTTGGGGACTAAAATTCAGAATTTCTCAGTACACACGCAGCGTGAGATACTTTTTATATATACAAGGTAGTTCCCATTGGATGAATACTGCATTTTCTCTTCTTCTTTTAAATCCCTGGATGTTGACAGATAGGGGCAGCTCTCTATTTCTTGGTGTGGCGTAGACACATATGCAGAATTATGTAACTAAGAGGACGAAAAAACGTATAAAAAATCTGTTTTGGGGTTTTAGCATGGAAAAACTAAACATCATCAGTAAGTATTATTTCTACGCATGTCATTGAAAAGACTAAGGCTAAAGTACAAAAAATTATCTCAACTATTGGTTTCACATACTTTCATACCTTATATTTTAAAATTGACAATGTCATATCTCATCTTTAGAATTTGGTCCAATGTTATACCTTTCGTTAATTGACCGTTTACTTTTCAGTTAAATGCTGACGGGGCTTGATCCGGAACCCACTTTTTATTAAAAATTAATAAAATAATATTAAAAACTAAAAAAAATCATTTAATAATTTTTAAATATTAAAATAACAAAAAAAAAAGTAAAAAAGAAAAACCCATCAGTAACCCCACCACCCCTGAAGAAGAAGAAGAACAAGAACAAGAACAAGAACAAGAACAAAAAAAAAAGAAAAAAAAAACCAAATCAAACCTAGTTCTCTCCCCCCTCCTCGGGGCCGGAGCAACCCAGATTCGGGTTTTTTTTTTCTTTTTTTTTCGTTCTTCTTCTTCTTCTTCTCGGTTGCAGATTCGGGTTTTTTTTTCTTTCTTTTTTTCTTCTTCTCTGTTGCAGATTCTGTTTTTTTCCCCTCCTTCTCCTCCGTCTTCCTTCTTCTTCTTCTTCTTCTTCTTCTTCTTCTTCTTCTTCTTCTGGGTTGCAGATTCAGATTTTTTTTTGTTTTTTTTTGTTTTCTTTCTTCTTTTTCTTCCTCCTCCTCCTCCTTCTTCTTTTGGGTTGCAGATTCGGGGGTTTTCCCCCTCTTCTTCTTCTTCTTCCTCCTTCTTCTTCTTCTTCTTCTTCTGGATTGCAGATTCCGTTTTTTCTTTTTTCCTTCTTCTTCTTTCTCCTTTTTTCTGGGTTGCAGGAAGAGAGTTGGAAGGGGAAGAAGGAGAAGATGGGGAAGAAGAGAGAGAAGAGGGAGGAGGACCGGGGGGAAGAAGTGCACGAACATAGGGTTTTTTTTTAATTTTAATTTTTAAATTTTCTTTATTATTTTAATATTTAAAAATTATTAAATGATTTTTTTAGTTTTTAGTAATATTTTATTAATTTTTTTAATAAAAAGTGAATCTCGAATCAAGACACATCAGCATTTAACTGAAAAGTAAACGACCAAGTAACGGAAGGTATAACATTAGACAAAATTCTAAAGATGAGGTATGACATTGTCAATTTAAAAAAAAGAGGTATGAAAGTGTCGTGACACTAATAATTTAGATAATTTTTTGTACTTTACTCAAAGATTAAGGTTTCAGGCAGAAATGTAGTTCTCACCTCTGCATCTATCTCATCAACTTGTGGGACTTGTCGTTCCAATTCCCAAAAATACTGAAACAATGAACCATCTCAAAGAAAAATTAATGATCACCAACTATGACCCAAACATCTATAAATCTGTGGAGCATTTACCCCAAAAATGCAGAGCTGGTGAAGCATGGCAGAATAGAAGCCCTCCCAAGAAACTCAGAGAAGCAAACACATATATAGCCAGAGAACAAAATCAATGCCAAGTCATTCAAGTATGTAACCCGATTCTTAGATTGTATTCAACCTCTTTATAATTTATAGGGTAAAGTGCCGATTTAGTCCCTAAATTATCACCTCAGTAAAAATTAGGTTCCTGAATTATTTTTTGGGTAAAATAAGTCCTTAAATTCATTAGAAATTGCTAATTTCATCCCTACTATTATATTCAAAGCTGTTTTATACAATTTTTTGTTAACTTAAGTCACTTGACATACTTTAGAGTGTAATACTATCATTTTCTCGTCTATAAGCCCTTAACATTTCATATATGTGCGAATTTAATGTCTAATTTACCCTCAAAAGTTAACTTACACTATTTATTTATAAAACTACCAATTTATCCTCCAAAGTTAACTCTATACATTATTTCTTTATGAAAAACTACCAATCTACTCTCCAATGTGTATCACATGCAAGTAACATGACTTAAATTGACGAAAACTTGAATATAGTAGCTTTGAATATAACATTAGAGTTGTAATTGACTAATTTTATAATTTAGGGGTTAATTTTTTTTAAAAATTAATTTAAGGATCTAATTTTCATTAAAATGATAATTCATGGACTAAATTTACGGTTTACCTAATTTATATCAAAATGGTGTTCTCTATCCGCATAAAAATCTTACGCAAGCTGCGAAGTGACCCAATTCTTTTTTCTTTCTTTTTTTTTTTTTTTTTTGGGAACTAGTGAAGTTACCCAATTCTTATGCCAATTGTTACTTGGTCAAAAGTGAAAGATATCTACGGAGGTTAAATTTGTCTTGCTTTAGCCTGATCTCAAGGTACTTGCTTCCTCTCCGACCTCCCTGTCCCATTTCGGCAAAAGTCCTGCACTTCCGAGACTAGTTTCTTCTACATTTTACTAGAGTGGCCCTTGTATAACTACCTTCTACATTGGTGAAATAAACGTCAAATTTGGAGAGAGAAATCTGTCAGATAAGAATATGACATTAATTTGGAGATCCCTACCGACAATTGTGTGTATTGAACTTATATTATGCTTGCAACATTCCCTCCCAAATGCCTATTTGCTCAGCTTAGGAATTTCTTCTATCAATTGATCCTTGGTCCAACGAATATCTACATTCGTTGCAACCGCAAGAAAGTAGACCAATGGAGTTAGCGAAATTGATGCTATCATCTCTTCCGCCCGAGTTATTAACGTAAATACATAGAGACCCCCAAAACATCCAAACGCATAGCAGAATTGTCCTCATCCACTGGGGTGTGAAATTGCCGATACATCTCACTGGCAAGATCAAGGGTTAGGATTATGCATCGATTTTTATCTAATTTGTTATGCATCAGCCAACTCCAAGCACCGTTCGAAAACACAATATCACTATTGTGCATCGGCAATTCCCAAACTTTTACAGTCATCATTAGCTGAATCGTACCCCAGTCCAAGTTGAAGGTCCATCCCTAAATCTGATGGTTACTGCTGCTCAATCCCAGAGGTTGGGTAGGGAATCTTCTTCAACTTTTGACTTGACGGATTCCACAATCTATAGTCTTGGCTGTGAATACAAACCACACCATTAACTGAGCAGTCCAACATCTTAGCATTAGCGTCGTCGTCCTCAGGGGATTCCGTTGGCTGCTCAATTTCAACGGCTGTCCCGAATGTTTCACTGTCGTCAAGAGGCAATGAAAAGAAACGTGATGGAAGAGCGTACTCTAAACGGAGTAAAATGGTGCGAGCAGAATTGGTTTGGATGGAGCGTTGAAGATGAGCTTTGATGAAGCGATGGTCGTGTATCAAGGCATTACAAGCTTTGGAAACGCAGAGGGATCGAATCAAAACCACGGGCGGAAGCCATGATAGGATATTAAGTAGTATCTTCGGCGGCAAGTAAGACATTATTTTCTGAAGAAATCAGCTATACCGGAATCTGGGGTTAGGGTTTTTGCCTTTAGGACAACAACCAAGCAACTCGGCTGGTCAAGATTTGAGAAGAGTAGAGGATGAGGAAGTCATCGTGTGTGTTGAAGAAGGACGAAGGCACGAAGCTACCGAGGAATACAAGTGTTGAATGATATCATTGTAATAGAAGTGACAAGGCTTAAATAGACTCAACTCTATCCTTGGGAGTAACGCTTGAGAATGTAGCGCAGTTTTCAAAAATAAAAAGACATTAATCCGACGAAGAAAACGAAAAATCTGACTTTTATTACAAATTGTAAAATAAATTAAAAAAAGTCTAAATGATTTTGGATGGCTAAAATTTATCACAAATCACAGCAAAGCAGCGTGTTGAACTAGGGCGTTTTGCTTTTTTCATAAATGTATTATGCGATCAAAATAGAGTCGAACGTCAAATCTGTGTTGTGTTCTTTTGTCTTTCTTCGATCCATTTCATCTTTAACTCAGTATTTTTCAATTTTCTTTTTCTTTTCCAGACTTAAAAAATAAAGAAAAACATCTTAAAAGTTAAATTAGTAATTACAACTTTTATTTCACATGATAAATTGTCATGTATCTCCAAACGAAGAACTTGTATTCTAAATACAATATTACTGGAAACAATTACAACTTTTTTAAAGGATAAGACAGAATTCAAACCGTCATAACTGTTGGTTTAAGCCATTATAAATATGGTTGTAGTATCAGAAATGTTATATCAATTTTAACGTTCTCTTCCTATTATTTCATTGAGAAACACACTTCATTTTGCCAAGAATCCAAGTTCGAGTGCAAGAACTTGGATTAGATAGTTGTACCCTGCAAGGTAAATGGCCACAAGCTACTGCATTGGTGTGGGATGCATTTCTGTCTTAGGAGATTGTTACTGCAAACCTCTATCTTCGAAAACTGAGTTTGTAATATTTGTTGTGATTATATTTACAAATTCATTAAAATATTAGTATTTGTGTTCAAGTTATATTAGTATTTATGATGTTTTAGAATTCATATAGCCGATCTCACTTAATGAGAAAAGGCTTTGTTGTTGTTGTTGTTGTTGTCGTCGTCGTTGTTGTTGTGGCGTTCAAGTTATATCATTGAATTCGATACATATATAAACGGTATAATTTTTGCATGTAAATTATCACCTGCATTTGATTTACTCTAACAAATATAACCCCATATATATATTATTGTCTACACATTAATACAAGAAATCATAATTTTGCATGGTATCACTCGCCTAGGTATTTCTTAGGTCCTAGGGTTTCTTTCCTTTTTGCCCTTCCCTTGCTGTCCAAATCAAACCAAAAAAAATTACCAAACCAACTCAGTTTGCCGTCCCAAATTTCGAGCATTCTTCTCTCGCGGTGTCATTTTCTTCCTTTCTCCCTGGCCAAACACCATCACCTTGCTTAAACTTTCTACCACTAACTATAATGTTTGGGGGTTAGTCAACTCAAAAAAATTCCTATTGGCCATGGTCTCTGGAAATATGTAGATGGTTCATTTCCCTCTCCTCCACCCACTATCGCAAATCGCAAACATAGCTCACACTTCACCTTTATTTTTCCTTTTTGTTACATTTTCTCTGTAACCAAACACAATTGAGGAAAGGGAAATAATTACAAACCTGAAGAGTGGCTTGGATTTTGCTGTCCTCGACGTCGACTAGAGCGAAGGAAGTAAAGATCGCTGCGTTAAAGAGAGAAAATGTCTACCCAGCTGGATTCTATTGGACCCAAGTAAGAATGTCATTACAATTTCTATATTTTTAGCCCTAAGCCTCAAAATCATCAAAGTTCGCTTCATTCTACCTAGTTTTACATGGAGTTCCAACTCCAATGGGCAGTAGAGAAATACTCAAATAAAGAAAATGACGCGACTCTTCTATTAGCACTACAGTTAAACCAGACACTCCTTTATTTGGTCGCACTGAAACGAAATCTCAGAGCAGCTCTGCTGAGTGCAATCACCAACTTCTATGTTTTGAAGTAGACTCTTACACCAGATGATCAGCTAGACTAAAAAGAAATACCAAAAACGAATGGAGTTTATTGTCAGACATGATATATCAAATTCAACATAGTTCAAACAACATTCGGCATCGCTGAGTGCAAACATCAACTTCTACGCTATGTCTGTGCAGGACTCTCCTAAAATATGAACTACCCTAAACCAGAAGACTGGTCACGTATAAAGGAGGCTTAGCAAAATAGAAGTGAATTATAACGATCACGAGTTGAGACCCAGACTGCAAACTAACAAATGAACTAATATTATGTTCTTGCACTTTCAAAGAAGCAAGAAATCATGAGTTGGGAAGTCCTCAGAATTTTAATATGCTTAAGAAAGATGACGTGTTATCATTTCTTTTGGGATACCAAATGAAGGCTAATAGGAAATTTTCCTCTTATTTGTGAGGAATGGCAGCAGCCTCCCAACAATCACAGGACAAACATCAAGATCAAAGACTAAGGAACACAGCCTACTGGGCCCAGAAAATTGCCGCACATCATCATTTATTCATGCACACTATAACTTGAATCACTAGAGAAAATAGGCAAATTGGAATAGTAAGAAGCCAAAACAAAACCGAGGATAACTATAATGATATGAGTTGAACACAGTTCTGCAAACTAACAAACTAACTAATACTGTTATCATAAAGATAAAACCGATTGATTGCAAAGATGAAACATCAATAAGCCTAGTTCTGCAAACTAACAAACTAACTAATTTTGTTTGCAGCTGCTTGCCATTTTCCTGTGATTAGAGGTAGAAGAGACCCACTGCTACCTCCAAACAATCACCGGATCCCCATCAAGAAGAGAAAGGCCCCTCACACAAACGGTTGAATGTAATATGGACCACCAATTTCGACTTTGATGCTATTTTTCTTTTCTAAATAAAACCAAACAAGCGCATCGCCAACTTTCTTCATAAGAACCATTTCACGGTTCTTTGAGAGCATCAAAGGCTAAGGAACCAAACTGCCCTGGCACAGTTTCCCAATTAATTGAATAAAGCAGGCTCCAAGATTCCGCCACACTGTCCATAATCCAAACATCATGTCTACTACCACAATTATTAACAGAAATACATAGAGAGGCCCCCAAAACTACCAAATGCTTAGCATATTTGTCCCCATCCATTGGGGTGTGAAACTCGTGATACTTCTCACTGGAAAGATCAAGGGTTAGGATTATGCATTTATCTAATTTGTTATGCATCAGCCAACTCCAAGCACCGTCCGAAAACACGATATCAGTATTGTGCATTTCAAAACCACTGCATGGCAAGCCCTGGATCCTTCTCCAAGAGTTGGATTTGAGACTATAACACTGATTTCAGAACTCACAGTAACAATCTTGCTATTAACAAACTCAGCAATTCCCAAAATTTTAAAGTCATCGTTAGCTGAATCGTACCCGACTCCAAGTTGAAGGTCGATCTCTAATCCATACTGATCTAAATGTGATGGTGACTGCTGCTCAATCTCAAAGGTTGGGAAGGGAATCTTCTTGAACTTATGAATTGACGGGTTCCACAAAGCGACGTCTCTATCCTCTTGGTTGTGAGTACAAACCACGCCATTAACTGAGCAGCCCAACATCTTAATGTGTCTGACCAACAAAAACATCCTAGTGCGGGATTTCATTGGCTGCTCAATTTCAACGGCTGTCCCGAATGTTTCACTTGTTGGGGGTTAAAAAGACTTCACTACTTTGGAGATGTTTATCTCACAAAGAAAAATGTAACGCAGCGGAAATTGATAGGCAAAAGAAAAAGAAACACTCAAGGTAATACACAAAAACTTTATTTTTACTCTCACAACAAACTAATACAAGAGGAAACACTCAAACACTCTTAGAAGCTTTGTTGCTTCTTCTCACTTCTCACTTGGCACTCTCACTTCTCACTACTTGCTCTCTTGTTTGTTACATCACATAGCTTATCACCTCACCTATTTATAGGCAAGGTTTGCCAACTTTGACATTGCAAGAACTTTCTAGCTAATGCTTAACAACCACACAATTTTACAAGATTCTAGGTCTTTCTACAAAAGACCTTAGATATTTTATGCATGCATTCATCCTACTTGCTTTTGCTAGAATCTTCTAGCCTTTGCATGAATCATCCATTGTGCTTATGTTGCCTTTTCAACATGGGTTGCCTGGCCCAAGACAAGATTACAATTCAATATCCCCCCTTAATCTTGTCTTGTGACGTTGATTGAGTTTCTCAGTCTGATAAAGTCTTCTTGTTTGAGTGGCTTGGTGAATATGTCCGCGATTTGGTCTTGAGACTTCACGTATTCCACTTGCACATCCTTTCTTGCAATGCACTCTCTTATGTAATGATAGCGGGTATCTATATGTTTGCTCCTGTCATGGAATACTAGATTCTTTGCTAGAGATATTGTAGACTTGTTGTCGATGTAGATCTCTGTTGGCTCTTCTTGTGGCATGCTTAATTCTTTTAGCAAGTTTCTCAACCAGATTGCATGACAGACACATGATGTAGTAGCTACGTATTCAGCTTCACAGGTAGAGAGAGTGACAATCGGTTGCTTCTTTGACATCAGTGCGAATGCAGTGTCTCCCATGAAGAATACAAATCCAGTAGTACTTTTTCTATCATCGGAATCTCCTGCCCAATCACTGTCACTATATCCAGCAAGTTTGTAGTTATCAAAACTTGAATAGAACAAGCACTACTACAATATTAGCTTTAGGTGTCGGAATTTGGTGGCGGTTATTAAGTATTTCTGACGGATAAAGATATCCGACAGATATTTCATTTATTGTCGAATAAAAACTAATTTCTGGCGGATTTTTCCGACAGAACTGTCTGTCGGATTATTCCTGGCGGATTTTTCCGACAGAAATTTCTGTCGGATTTTTTCTGGCGGATTTTACCGACAGAAATTGGTTACTGGCGGATTTATAACCCTCAGTAATTTTGAATTCTTTATTTTAATATTTTTTTACATATTCTAGCCGTTGTAATTTAAATATCGGATTTTTTCTGGCGGATTTTACCGACAGAAATTGGTTCTTGGCAGATTTAAAATTATTATAACCCTCAGTAATTTTGAATTTTTTTTATAATATTTTTTAAATATTCTAGCCGTTTCTATTTAAATATCTTTTGCTTCCATTTTATCATCTTCATTTGCAATCCTCATCTTCAATCTTCAATCATTTCTTTTGCTTTCATACTTTTCATCTTCTATTTCTTTTTTCATCAAGCACTTCATCTTTTTCATCTCTTCATCTCTTCATCTCACACAGTAAGTTTTTCATTTCTTTTGCCTCGGTACTTTTCATCTTTTATTTCTTTCTTAATCAAGTATTTTGGTCCTTATTTTTATTTTATGATTTGATTTTGCAGGGGCTTTAATTAGTTTGCTGCCTACGTAAAGAATAGATCAACGACGGAATTCTTCAATAGTTCAGGTTTTATTACTGAACTTCTTGATGTTGAAATTGTTTGTTTAACACACAAGATTATTTATTTAGAGATTTTAATTTAATTAGTAAGATAAATTAGGAATATTTGTGTTCCATTAGTTTATGTTATTTACTTAAATTGTTATGAATAAATTGAGATAGGGATTGAAATATTGTATTTTATTTACTTAAACTATTATGAAGAAATTGATATAAATATTATTTGTAAATATTTATGTTAAATTGACAATATTTAATATACCATAAATTGGTAATATTTAGTAATATAGGTATATATTATGTTAATTAATTAAATATTTCACTCTAATTGATATGATGATAATAAAAAATTAAATTTAATAAATAATCAAGAGTGTAGATAAACATATTTTTGTTAACCTTTTATTGTTTTTTTTATTTGCTTTACTGTGATAGGTGTTGGAAATTAAATTGCAATTGTGATAGTTCGAGGTTGAGAGATAGAGATTGAAATTTCGAATAGTTATGCCTACATGATAGGGATTGAAAGATTGTAGGCATCTTAGTTTCAACGTAGTATTTGCTCTCGTATAGTGGTAAAACATGGAAAAGAATTGGTTGACACTACCGCGAAATTTGGAAGCGTATACAGATGGAATTAATTTATTTTTGGATCAAGCGATTGCGAATGGTGCTGGCCCTGATAAGTTTAGATGTCCTTGCAAAAGATGTTGTAATCGATATACTTTTGTTAGAAAAACTATTGTCGAACATCTTGTGTTGTATGATATGGATAAAGATTACAAAAATACTTCGTGGCGACATCATGGGGAACCTTTAATTGTAGAGCAAAATATGGGGATTGGAGAAGAAGGTGTTGGGCCATCTACTGAAACAGGAGATCAGTTGACTGGTATTCATGATGTTCTTAATGTTGTATTTGTCCAACCATTAACTGAAGAAGGTGTTGGGCCGTCTACTGAACCCCTTTCTGGGGAAGGGCGTCCGGAAGAGGTCGATACTTTTTTTAAGTTGCTTGAAGAGGCAGATCAAGATTTGTGGCCAGGTTGTAAGGAATTTAAAAAATTGGAGGCGGTTGTAAGATTGTATCAGATCAAGTGTTTAGCAAGAATGCCGGACGGGATCTTTACCACGTTACTCGAGTTAATTAAAAAAATGCTGCCTGATGGAGATTGTTTGCCTGAATCTTGTTATAAGGCAAAAAAACTTATAAATGACTTAGGTCTGACGTATGTAAAGATTGACCGACAGAAAAGCCAATTCCTGTCGGTTTTAGGGCATTAACCGACAGAAAAGCCAATTCCTGACGCCAGCAATGCTGTCGGTTTGTATATCCGTCACTGCATCAATTTTCTGTCGGATTTTAGTATTTTTCCGACAGAAATAGTTGTTTCTTGTCGGTTATTATAGCGACACTAATAATTTCTTTTGTAGTAGTGAAGCCAAGGTTAACGGTACCTTTAAGGTATCAAAGAATTCTTTTGGCGGTCTTCAAGTGTGTAGTTGTGGTATTCTCCATGTAGCGACTTACTAATCCGATGGCATAGAGAATATCTAGTCTTGTGCAAGTCAAGTAGTGCAAGCTTCCAACTAGACTTTTGAAAAATGTTGGATCTACCTTTTCTCCTTTGTCATGCTTGGTTATTTTGACTCCACACTTCATTGGCGTGCTTATGGGCTTGCAGACGTCCATTTTGAACTTTTTAGTATCTCCTTTGTGTAGCTTTCTTGGGAGATGAAAATGCCTTCTTCATTCTGGTTGACTTCAATGGCTAGGTAGTATGCCATCAGCCCGATGTCAGTCATCTCGAATTATTTGGTCATCACTTTCTTGAACTCTTCAAACATGCTTGGATTACTTCTAGTGAAGATTAGATCATCCACATATAAGCAAACAATCAAAATATCTCCGTCTTTGACTTTGACGTAAATAGCATGTTCATTAGGGCACTTCATAAAGTTGTTCTCATGAAAGTACTTGTCGATGCAACTATTCCATGCTCTTGGCGCTTGTTTTAACCCATAGAGGGCTTTCTTCAACTTCAGAACTTTGTCTTCATGCCCTTTGATTTTATAGCTTGATGGTTGCTGAATGTAGACTTCTTCTTCAAGGACTCCATTTAGGAAAGCGGACTTCACATCCATTTGTTGAATCTTCCATTTGTTTTTAGCTACCAAAGAGATTAGCAATTGTATATTTTCTAAACAAGCAATGGGTGCAAATACTTCATCATAATCGATTCCAGCTTTTTTACTATAGCCTTTCGCCACTAGCTTTGCCTTGTATCTTTTGACCTCTCCTTTGGCATTTTTCTTTGTCTTGTACACCCACTTGACTCCGATGGCTTTGTGTCCTTCCGGAAGAATAGTGAATTCCCATGTGTCATTTTTCTAAATTGCTTCGATTTCTTCATCCATTGCTTTCTTCCACTTAGCATCATGCGCTGCTTCTTGGAAGTCGACTGGTTCACAATCAGCAAAGAGACATAAAAAGTGTAGGATTATCAAGTCTTTCAGCTACCTTACAGAGTTCTCATATACTTCTTGTGTGTGGTACTTCTCTTTCATTTGGACTCCCACTTAATGATGTTGATGCTGGTGAATTGGTTGGTTAATGTTGGTGAAATAGGTGGAGTAGTGGATTGGTGTTGAACATCTCTTGCTTGCTCCATTATTGCTTGTTCATTATCTTCTTCAAATTGAGGAATGAAGTGAAGTGAAGATCACCCTGCATGCGGGCCAAAATCCCATTCTACTTTTTCATCGAATGTCACATCTCGACTGATCACCGTCTTTCCATTTCTTGGATTATACAGCTTATAGCCTTTTGAATTTGTGTCATAGCCGATGAAGATGAACTTCTCACTTTTGTCGTCGAGTTTCATTCTCCTCTCGTCTGGTACATGTACATGGGTTATGCTTCCAAAAACTCTTAGATGAGAATACCTGGTTTTCTTCCACTCCATGCTTCTTGCGGAATCTTTCCTTACACACTTCTTGTTGCAGACCGATTGGATAGGTAAACAGCACATGCTACAGGTTCTGTCCACAACTCCTTAGGCAAATTCTTGCTTTTGAGCATGCTTCGAGCCTTGTCGAGGATAGTTTAATTTTTTCTTTTTGCCACACCATTTTGTTGAGGGGATCTTGGAACTGTCAAAGGTCGACGAATTCCATTAGCTGCACAGAATTCTTGAAATTCCTTCGAAGTGAATTCTCTTCCTCGATCAAATCTCATGGCTTTGATCTTGCAACCACTTTCCTTTTCTACAGCGGCTTTGAACTTCATAAATGCTTCAAAGGCTTCTGATTTCTGCTTCAAGAAATATACCCAGGTTTTCCGTGAAAAATCATCAATGAAGAGAAGGAAATAATTATTTTTACCGAAAGAGCTTGGTTTTATTGGACCACACACATTGGTATGAATAAGCTCGAATGGCTTCTGGGCTCTTATGGTCGACTCATTTGGAAAGCTTTTCCTGAACTATTTCCCAAATAAACATCCTTCGCAAACTTGATCAGGGTGACTGATGCATGGTAAGCCTCTCACCATCACCTTCTTGGATAATAACTCCAATCCTCCAAAGTTAAGATGCCCAAAACAAAGATGCCAAAGTCAGGATGTGTCTTTGTAACATGTTTTAAGGCACTTTGCAACATCATTTTGAATAGTCATAGGAAACACCCTATTCTTTGACATTTTCACCTTGGCAATTAATCTTCCTTTGTCATCTCTAAGAAAAAGGCTATAATTTTTCATGTAAATATCATAACCTTTTTCTAAGAGTTGACCCAAACTCAAAATGTTGCTTTTCATATTGGGCACGTAGTAGACATTTGAAATTAATTGGTGGCCGCCATTTTTCAGGGGAATAAGGATGTTACCTTTTCCTTTTACGGGTATTTTGTATTTGTCTCCAAAAGAAACGTTGCCACTCACCGATTCATTGAGCTCTACAAACATGTTTCTTCTTCCGCACATATGGTTGCTGGCACTGGTGTCAAGGTACCATGTATAGTCTTGGTCTCCATCATTGTTCTTGCATGCTAGTAGCACAATGCCATTCTCTTCTTTCTCTTCTTTCACATAATTGACCTTCTCATTAAGTCTGTTGCTTTGAGCTCTACATTCCCAAGCATAATGCCCACACTTTTGACAATTGTAGCATTGAACTTGAGATTTTTCATACCTCTAGTTTAAGCGTCCTTTTCCAAGACCTTTAGTTGAGCTTTCTCCTCTTTCATAGTTGCTATGGTTGTTGAAGTTCCAACCACGTCCACGTCCATGTCCATGCCCAACTTTACGACCTCGACCACGACTTCTTTCATATTGGCTTCTCTCATTGTTGAAGCTTTCTTCTTTCTTATTTGGCTGGCCCACTGTCTTGAGGAGTTGCTCATCATTACCTTGCCTCTTCTTATGTTTCTCTTCATATGCTTGCAACGAACCCATTAATTGCTCTATAGTAATTTCTTCCAAGTTTTTGGCTTCTTCAATCGTCACAACAACATACTCGGATTTGGGGTCCAACAAGCGTAGTATCTTCTCCATAATTCTAACATCTTCCAATTTTTCACCGTTTCTTTTTAATTGATTAGAAACAGCTAAGACTCTTGAGAAATAATCAAAGATTGATTCAGACCCTTTCATTTGTAGAGATTCGAACTCACCTCTTAATACTTGAAGACGAACCTTTTTCACTTGTTCGGCTCCTTTGTAAGAGGTTTAAAGCTTCTCCCATGCTTGCCTAGCTAAGGTTGCACTCGAGACCTTATCAAAGCCATTGTCATCTAATGCTTGGTAGATGAGGTAGAGGGCCTTCTTGTCTCTCTTTCCTGAATCTTTCAAACTTTTCTTCTGGGGTTGGGACAGGGTAGCTTCATCTTTTGGTTCAGTGTAGCCTTTCTCCACGACTTCCTAGACATCATGTGCTCCCAAAAAGGCTTTCATTTTGATACTCTAATTGTTGAAGTTGTTGTTGTCGAGTACTAGAACTTGGAAGGCTACTATAACATTGCTAGCCATAGCTCTGATACCACTTTGTTGGGGCTTAAAAAGACTTCACTACTTTGGAGATGTTTATCTCACAAAGAAGAATGTAACGCAGCGGAAATTGATAGGCAAGAGAAAAAGAAACACTCAAGGTAATACATAAAAACCTTTTATTCACTCACAAACTAGTACAAGTGGAAACACTCAAACACTCTTAGAAGCTTTGTTACTTCTTCTCACTTCTCAATTGGCACTTTCACTTCTCACTACTTGCTTTCTTGTTTGTTAAATCACATAGCTTAGCACCTCACATATTTATAGGCAAGGTTTGCCAACTTTGACATTGCTAGAACTTTCTAGCTAATGCTTAACAACCACACAATTTTACAAGATTCTAGGTCTTTCTACAAAAGACCTTAGATATTTTATGCATGCATTCATCCTACATGTTTTTGCTAGAATCTTCTAGCCTTTGCATGAATCATCAATTGTGCTTGTGTTGCCTTTTCAACATGGGCTGGGCCCGGCCCAAGACAATATTACAATTCAATATCACTTTCGTCAAGAGGTAATGAAAAGACACGTGATGGAGGAAGGTCATATGAATGGAGTAAAATTTTTTAGAGCAGAATTGGTTTGGATGGAGCATTGAATATGAGCTTTGATGAAGCGATGGTCTCAGATGAAGGCATTCCAAGCTTTGGAAACGCAGAGGGATCGAATCAAATCCTCGGGCGGAATGAGTGATAGGATATTAAGCAGTATCTCCGGCGGCAAGTGTGATGTGATATATGCTAGCACTCAAATTAAACCTTCTTGTTGACAGTTGTAGTAAAGATACAAGTAGGGATCGTTCTAGGCCGAGGATTATGAGGGATTGCTATCTACTCTAAACTGACTTTAAAACACTAAACAAGACTAAAAAACACAAAACTAAATTCTAATCACTCAAAACAAACTAGAATGACTCAAAACAATTCAAAACAAACAGTTTGACTCAAAACAGAAACTAGGAAGTGATTTTGGACGAAAATTGATTCTAACTAGGAAGTGATATAAAGGGGGGATTGGTTTTGGACGAATTTAAAATAAAGGTTAACAAACTTTGTAAAAATAACTTAAAAGACAGATTTGAGTGACTCAATGGATGATAAGCTAGCTAGAGGGTTCTTCTCCACACATGACACACATGCAACACAAAATTGATTTCCAGTTATGATTTCGATAAACCATGAACCTCAATGCCCCAAGTTAATCGTGAACTGCACAAATTAACCATCAGATTTCCCTAAATTCATTGAATTGGACAGACAATGCATACAACAACCTAAAACATTCTTCAATAGTTCCCTACATGAACTGCATAATAGAGATACAATCAAAGATCATTAAGTTCTATGGAAATCATAAGCATTGACAAGGCATTCGTAACTATGAGCTGCATGATACTCTTGCCAGGAATTCACTTAACGCAATTGTGACTAGCAACCTCCACTACTTGTGAATATAAGTTCATAATGATTAGGTGAAACTCCTTTTTATTCTAGCATCAGATTCATGCATGCAAACTAAGTAGGCCTCCTTAATCAACATACAAGAATAAGTTTTTAATCAAACAGTTAAGCAAATTGCTTTCACAATTCATGAAATCCCAACTGAAGGTAATCAATTCATATTGCAAATATATTCATGGCTTTGAATATCCCCCTAACCAAAAGGAATTTAACTCCTCATGTTCGCAAAACAAAGATAAACAAACTTATACATTGAAAACAAAAGAAAGAAAACACCTAGAATGCTCCAGCAATCCAAACTTGAATCGAAGGCACGTCCAAGGTCCTTCCTCCTCCTTCTTTGTTGCGGCACAAGGGTTGGGTGAAGGTTTGGATGGTGATTTGGATGAAAGAATGATTTAGAAGGTGTATGGTTGTATTTAGGATAAAGGTTTAGTGCGGCAGAGAGTTTAGAGAGGGTAAGGGTGTGTGTAAGGGTGGTAGAGGACATAGGTGGATGGGGGAATGCGGCAGAATTGTGTAGAGAATGCAAGAGGTGCGGCATTATGTATTTATAGGGAATAAGGGCACAGCTAGGCTTTAGGAATGTGAATAAACTTAGATATTTTATCCTACAAGAATTAAAAGTCAGAAATCAATTGGAATTAGGCAAGTAAGGTCAGAAATTAAAGAGAAATAGGAATGGATAGGTGCGGCAAAAGTTAGGGAAGAAAAGGGTAAATGATTTGGAGCAGAAAATAGGAAATAAAGAGTCCCCCTCGTATGGCAAGGAAGGGAGAAAGGGAAAGTGTAATTAGATGTCAGAAATTAAGAGGGAAAAGGAAGGTATTGTGTGGCAAGGGGAGAAACAAAATAGGAATGTGGCTTTAAGGCAGGAAATAGGAAAGGATGAGGTGGTGTTTTGTGCGGCAAGGAAGAGGGATGAGTAAGGGTGGTGTGGCATGGACTTTAGGGACTGCCTAAGACTTCTAGAACAAGTAATTAAGTAACCAAAAATGTCTAGGAAACCCCTTTGTAGCTGGAACTTAGGCGAATTTGAATTAGGAAAGTTTTAGGCCAAATAAAGAAACTTTGATTAGCCTTTGCTAAATTCCTTCTTTCTTGCTTGACTTCATTTGTCTTGAATTTCTTCCTTTCACCTCTTGGCTCATTCCTAACCTCTTTTGGTCTTCAATTTCGTCCATCCACTTGGCTTCAAGCATATGTTATCCATCCAATGCCCAAAACTGCTCCAAAATGCACTTCCTTGCCACATTAGCACTTTGAACCTACAAACATACGAAAATAGCTTAAAATACTAAAATAACTAGGAACTAACAATGTAAATGCAAGGAAACAAGCTAACTAAATCACATAAATATGCTCCTATCAAAGTGAGACATTATTTTATGAAGAAATCAGTTAAACTGGAATCTGGGGTTTGGGTTTTAGCCTTTAAGACAACAAACAAGCCGGCTGGTCAAGATTTGAGAATAGCAAAGGATGAGGAAGTCATCAGGTGGGTTGACGCAGCAGAAATACAGGCGTAATCTTTCGAAGAATAGACTTTTGGGATTCACTAGTTTGGTGTGAAAATTTCATATTTTGATTATTTGTTGAGTTGTTCAATGATCATTCGATTCATCACAATAAATTGAACGACAAAAACAATATTTGGGTACTAACTATTAAGTAAGTAAATATTTAGCTTTTAATTTTGTCCTAAGATATTTTAACACTTGTTTTATTACTTTTAAAAATAATAAACCAATTTTTTTAGAGGCATTAAAAAAATACTAGTGAGTACTTATCATCCTTAGAGGCTTTAAAATACGGTTTTAGAAGTCAAAACGACTTCGGATGACTAAAATCCATCATAAATCTCAGCAAAGCACTATATTGAAATGGGAAGTCGCACTTTTTTTAGGAGAGTATGCACCAAAAACGGAGCTTAGACACCAAACTTATAAATTTCCACTACGTCCCTTTGTCTTTCTTCGGTCTATTTTGTCTTCAACTCATTAGTTCCCAACTTTTATTCTTCTTTACCAAACTTTGAAACATTTATGTTCTTTTATCTTTTTTTCATTGAAATTGACCCATGTCTTAATGTACATGCCAAAAAAGATCACAAGTTATTAAGTTTTTTATTTTAAAATGAACTAATTATCTTGATTAAATTCAAACCAAATAGTTAACAACCAATAAAACTGAAATGCCATATGTCATTTACTGATTGGGTTAGTTAGAATTGTTGGTATGATGTAATGAATTAGTTAGAATAGTGATGAGGTGTACTACCACAGAGGCATAGTTTGTTACCATTGCTGAGTATAAATACCTTATAATAATTATGTTTTCTCTTAATGAAATCATTTCAGCTTCTTACAGTTTCTCTCTCATTTCACACTGTCTAAAAATCTCTCTCAATCTTTCTCTGTGAGTTCATAGTGTTCATCAATAGTAATGCTTAAGTTTTGTTAATATGGTATCAGAGCCATCGATTCTTCGTGGGTTTCGTATCACTAAATCTTTCCATTGATTTTTCTTTTGGGGGAGCTTTTCGTTGGAAATTTTCATCTAGGTTGCATCCATAGCTACTGTTCATCATGTTCATTGCTGTATGTGCTGCTATCTTATTTGTTTCCTCTACTTTGATGATTATGATGGTGTATGCTGATACGGTTGAATCTGATGAAATCTCAAGTTCTATGTTCGAAATCTTGCAAAATATTATCTTTGATTCTTAATTTCTTGAGTTGTTTCTTGTTAAAGATTTGGAACTTTTAGTGTACATATATGTTACTATGATAGTTAATCAGTAGTATCGAAACAATTAAAGGTCGAATAGCCATTCTAATAGAGGCCAAATGCCATTAATTGAAGGCCAATTGCCAAATATGTGAATCTTGATTGAAGTTATGAAGGCTGATTGCCATAGATTGATTTCAATTAGAATCTGTAAGTGGAGAATACTAGTTTTCTTGTTAATCTTGAAGTGATAAGTTGGTTGTGTACGCTTGTGAATTTTGGAAATTTCTATGTTCTTGGAATCTTAGTAGTGATATAATGGCATCTACAACTGTGAAAATTGAAGGATTACTAGGAATGTTGACAATCAAACTTGGTGATCACAATTACACCAAATGGGCACTTCAGTTCAAATCAGAGCTGAAAGGATATAAATTGTTTAATCATTTTAATGGATTTAATGTCTGTCCATTAGGATTTGTTCTAAATTCTGAGACTGGGGTTACTAATGAAGTGACAATTGTATTTCAAGAATGGGAGGCCACTGATTTTGCTCTTTTTAGCTTACTAACTACTACATTATCTAATGATGCTATAAAGTATGTAATTGGATGTAAGACTGCTAGTGAGGCTTAGAACAATCTTCAAGAAAGGTTTGCTTCAGAATCTAAAACATGAGTTAATCACTTGAAAATTGAGCTACATACTATACAGAAAAAGTGGTGATGTTATAAATAAGTATTTATTGAGACTTAAATCTTTAAGGGATCAGTTAACTGCAACTGGTGAATTCATCTCTGATAATGATGTGATAATTGTAGCTCTGGTAGGTTTACATAGAGAATATGCAACTATAAGAACTGTCATTCTTGCTAGGGACACTTCTGTTTCTATAAAAGAATTTAGAGCATTGTTGTTAGGTGCTGTGTAACGACCCGTCCAGGAATTTATGAAACGGTAGGGCATTTTGGTAATTTCCCTTTGTCGGGCTAGATATTTTGAATTGTTGAATTTTGGATCTTATTTTGTGTGCCACTAGGGCCCACTAGGTTGCCCTTGTTCCCCGTTACCCTCTCATTTATCTCTCTCTCTTGCCCTCATTTCCTCTCATTTTCTCTTTATCTCTCCCTACCTCTCCCCACAATAACAATAATAACACTCCCCCTACCACCCAAACCAAGTGCACCATGAGCTTCGTCTCATCCTCACGAGCCTATTACCCAAACTCACCTTGAACTTCCTTCCGGATCGTCGGGATCTAAACCAAGTCGGGCCACGATATTTTAGGCCATTTTTTAGCCAAATCATGTCGAGTTACCCATTGAAAAAGGTAACATTCTCTTAGTCTCATTAAGAAGTATGATTTTCATTTTTAAATCACTCGATTTCGTCAACTATTGAAGAAGTTATGAACATTTAACGTTTTCTCAATTTTTTGACAAGCACTGCCCCTTTTGAGGCATTTTCTAGCCAAACCACGGCGACTTAGCCATCGTTAAGGTACCATTATCTTTATCTCGTTGAGTACTACAACTTTGGTTTTTGAATCACTTGTTTTGGTTGTGTATTGAAGAAGTTATGGAGCTTTGAATGTTAACCCAAAATTCGGCCAAAAACCCAGTTTCCGATGGGTTTAAAGTGGTCGAGTCGACCCGACTCGTAATCAATGTAACCGGCCCAAACCCAAAGTCTAATCCCCTAACCTACTAACCTAAGTCCCATTTTTATAAACCCAAAGCCCAAATCCATTAACCCAAAACCATTTGGCCCAAAACTTTAACCAGATCCAACCCAAGTCCAAACCCGGTTGACCCAGACCTGTTAAACCGACTTGATTGACTTTGACTCTGTCAATGCTAACAGTTGACTTTGACCAATCAATGTTGACTTTTTTGGGTTTCAGTTGGGACCCCTCCTAGGTTAATTTTGACGTCCTGAATCCATTTTTTTACGTCCGTTTTTTGAAATTCAATCGTTTGAGTATAGTTTTGTTAATTGCACCCTTTATGTGCTTAATTGCGTTTATTAGCGACGATTCCATCATTTATTTTTCACATAATTGTTCAATGACGGAGTATTTGTGAGTGGACCCCTTCTAAAATGCATTTTTAATAGTAGAAATGCATACATGGAATGCATGATTTAATGACTACGTTTTGTGAGATATTATGCTTATTAAGAATAATCTGAATTCCCATATTTTATCGAACTGATGTTATTTGTAATATATATGATGAATGACTATATACTGCTTGAGTGGAAGCTTTCTTTGAAGGATTGCACTACATTCTTCTGTCAACTAAATCTTCTCATGATCACCAAATTTTATTTTCTTTGAGACGATATCCTTCATGAATTTGGCATAGTTCGGCATCTGCTCCAGAGCATCCGCAAATGGAATATTAATCTCTAATTTCTTAAACATCTCTAAGAAATTGAAATACTTCTCATCTAACTTATTCTTCTTGAGTCGCTGAGGAAAAGGAATAAGAGGCACATATGGCTTCACAGGTGGAACAACAGGCTTAGCTAGCAGCTCAGCGACAATGGCAGATTTCAGAGAAGTGTCGGCAATGGTTCCCGTGATGACTGATGGTTGTAGGATACCTAACAATGGTTGCTGCTCTTGTGCAGTTTCTTTGACCTCTTCTTCCTCAATATTTGGTCCCAAATCCACTATAGTCTTCACTTGTTTTCCATTCCGAAGAATTATTGCTTAAGCTTGCTCATGATTTCTCAAGTTAACTTTAGTTTGGCTTGGAAAAGAACCTTTTTCTCTAACTGCCAATGACTGAGCTAACTACCCCAATTGAACCTCTAAATTTTTTTTTATAGAAGCAGCCTGGTTCTAAAGAGTTGTATCATTTTTGCTCATAAACTGATTTATATTGATAAAAAGAGTATTCACGTTACCGGCAACCTAAGCAATGACATCTTTCAAATTATTCTTCTTCTCTTAAGGTTAGGAACCTGATGGTGGCTTTTTCACATTTTGATTGATGACCCATGAGAGATTTAGATGGTTCTTCATCCTTGATTATAAGTTTTGGAGTACGGATCATTACCAAGACGTCTGTAAGCATTCACCATGTTTGCTTGCTCTTGAACAAATTCTGGAAAATCAACACGATACAGATAACCAACTATGGCATGACCAAGAACTGCATATATGGAACAAACCTCTTGAATTGGTGCTCTCCCATTCATAGAAAGCAAAGTGTCAAGTTTACTAGCAATCGTATCGATTGTGCCTTTGAAGCAAAATCTGTAGAATTATTAATCTCAAGAACTCATGCACGTCTTCCTCTTGCTTCAGAATGTTGCGTTTTGAGTGCTAGAGTATCAAAAAGTGCTTGGCATTCGGCTGGCGTCTTATTCTTAATTGATCCCCCTGCATAGTTGTTCACTGCAGCTTTGCTTGAAACTATTAATCCTTTATAAAATATCCACATGAGAACAAGAGTAAGTAAACCTTGGTGCATACACTAAATCAACAGATTATTGAATCTCTCCCATGCCTCAGAAAAAGTCTCATCTGTATTTTGAGTGAACTACATGATATTATCTCTTAGAATATCGGTCTTTTGGGTCAAAAAGAATTTCTCCAAACATTTATTCTGAATATCGTTCCAACTTGTCAAGGTTATAGGCCTCAAAGAATTCAATCATGTCTTGGCTTTGTCTTTCATAGTGTATGGAAAAACCTTCATCCTGAGATGTTCCTCTATGACTTCTTCCACCAATGCCATGTTTGGCACCATATTGAAGATATCTCTAATATGTGCCAATGGATCTTCAGTGCTTATGCCATGAAAAGAAGGCATCATATTAAAGTGGATATTCTTCAATTCATAATTCCTTGCAGTAGCAGGAAGAGCTGCTTAACAATGATTCCGGAATGGTTGGAATATCAAGATCTCCCATCGTTTCATTATGAACTAACGCCATCCTGCTCTCTTACTACTTTTTTTTCTCCCTATTTTCTCTTTGTTCTCTTCGGATTTCACGAAGTCTTTTCTCAATTTCTGGTTCAAACTCAAATAGTACACAATCCGACGAACGAATACCAAGCATTCACCTTCAAGAAACAATGAAAAAATAAGTGAGAATGCACCGAGAAAAATTAATAAAAAAACGAAAATAAAAATAACATAAACTGAAAAATCACAAAAGTAAAATTAAATTAAATTCGATCCGAGACAACGGCACCACAAAACTTGTTGTTAATAATTGCAAGTGTACAATATTGTCCAAGTAATATAGTGATAAGTAGAGTGTCATTCAAATAAGGATCGGATTAACCTAAATTTACTATTGAGATTGACTTCAAACTAAACTTAAATAAAAGAAGGATTACAATGACAACTTCAAATATGCTAAGAAACGAAACGAAAGTAAAAATAATAATTGATCGAACACGAAGTAAAAGTGAATGAATTATGTAAGATTAATATATGGAAGCAATAGGACATCAGGTTCCTCATTCTCAATCCTTTCTAATCCCGTTATTCATATTAACATCAAATTATTCTCATGTTGCTAGCAATTATCCCTTGATTCGTCAATATTTCCTGTCATAATATACCAGCTGTATTTCTAACTATCTACCCACACTATGTCTAGCCACAGATATAGATAATCACAACCCTTTACACTAAATGGATAATTACACGATACTACACAAATCATAACCAGTATGTCTACTCAATTATGTAATTCATGGTAAGTTCTTATGAGAAGCAATCTACTAAACTCAACTTGTCAGTCACAATTTAGTTCTTCAACAAATAATGGCCAGTTATTTAATAACGATAAAGCACAATAACAATTACTCAACATAGAAAATAACTGAGATTAATACAAAATAATGAGAATTATATGTTCATGATAAGAGTACACCCTAGTCCTAGCAAAAAGACTTAGTTCATGATCAAACTAATAACAAACATGGATGAATTCGATGACATGGGATGAATCTTGAACTCCAACCTTATATTTGAGTGTGTATATGCGATGGCAAAAACTTGAAGCCTATCTAGAGTTCTAGAAAATTGTCGCATGTATGTGTGTGCCTGATGATGGAGGGCCTCTTTTCAATTTATGTCATGCCTTTTTATATTCACCCTTTCTCTTCCCTATTTGTCCCCAAGCTCTAGCCACCAGGAATTCACCCTAATCCCCTTTGGAAAAGGAAAGCAAACCAAATTGGTTTCGGAAATTAAATAAGCATAGGCCCACCTTTTAGATTAGAACTCTGGGCTTTCCAATTTACACAAGTTAGACACTTTTGTACTAGCACAAATCTCAAGTAACAGCACCTCACTTAGATCTTCTTTCATGCTTTCCTTGTCATTCTTCTCAAACATCCAGTTTTCTCCGAAAAATAATTTCTATAAAATTCACACAAAACACATCAAATCCAACTATTTTATATCAAACCATGACTAAATTAATAGGTAAAAGAGATACAATATATCCCTATTATATCAACCTAACAACTATTCCTACCAAGCTCCAGCACCACCTACATATTTGAATCCAGCACTTGCTCCATTCGATGGAAACTTCTCGTATCAAGTGTCTTCACAAATGTATCAAATGTCATTCCATGCTCCTGAAAATCAATATCAATAGCAAATGATTGCAATGAATGCTCAGGGATTAACATCTAATCCAACCTCATGCATCTTAGACACTGGGGCATCACATAATGTGACATCTGATATTGACAGTCTCAACCAAGTGACTTCTTTCGAAAGGTCAAGATTTGGATATTGAACATGTTAGATCTACAATGATTAAAAATCCAAATCATTTCGTTATTTTGAAGAATGTTCTACATATGCCATATATTGTTGTGAATCCTTTGTCAGTGACTCAATTATGCAAAGACAAAAAATGTTGGTTTATTTGTGCAGGACAATGTGACAAAGGTGATTTTGTACAAAGGAAATAGTAGGCCTAATACATTGTTTCAGATTCCAGTCTCCATATTTTAGCATGCAAGAGCTTTTTTGGGACAATTGGTCAAGTCATCAATGTGTCATCAAAGATTAGGACATCCAACTAATGAAGTATTGTCTGTGATGTTAGCTAAGTTTCAAGTTTCTCATTCAATAGTTGACATATATAGGGTATGTATAAATTGTATTCATGGTAAAATGTCTAGGAGTTCATTTCCATTTCATTCAATTAGATGTTTGCTACCTTTTGATAGGATTCATACAAATGTATAGGGTCTATCTCCTATAAAATCGATTAAGGGTTACATATATTAATTAGTCTTTGTTAATGATTGTACAAGATTTATATGAATATTTCTCTTATTCAATCAATCAGAAGTGTTCTCAATTTTTGTTAAGTTTTATTAGTTCATATCAGTACAATTTGGTATAAAAATTAAGAGTGCAATCTGATGGTGATGTTGAGTTTACAAGTAAGTTGTTTAGTGATTTTTTATAGAAAAATGGAATGTTATATAGAGTGTCATGTCCATACACTCCACAACAAAATGGTCATGTGGAGAGAAAACACAGATGTATTGTAGAAACAGCAATAATCTTGATGTTAGCGACATGTTTATCACAAAAATTATGGTATCATGCTTGTTCTCATGCTATCTAATAAACAAAATGTCAAGTAGAACATTGCACATGAACTCTCCGTTTTATGTCTTGTATGACAAGAATTCAACTCTGCAAGACTTAAGAATATTTGAATCTGCAATTTTCCTATACTTAAGACCTTACAACAATAATAAGTTTTAACCTAGACCAACGATGTGTATATTTCTTGACTATGGTTCAGAGTATAAATGAGCTATATGTTACCATCTAGATTCAAAATATTGCTTCTATCTAGACATGTATTGCATGATGAATTAGTATTTCCAGCAAAACTCACTTCTTCAAATTGGTCTACCTCTTAGAACACTGGTGTATCTGTGTCAAATGCTTTAGTAGTGGTTAGATTTTGTAACATATCAAGTACTACACACTTGAATTATGGGAAGAATCAAAATGCAACTACAAGTTCACTCTCAAATCATAATTCGGTTCAAAATCAGACTCTATCACCTACAAATTCACAAGATACTGAAATGCCATCATCTAACAGTTCATCATAGATTCATGATCAAGATGGGACAAGCTACACTTATGGATCTGAAACAATGGTATCTACTACTCAAGTACAAAATCAATATCCACTTTTGTTGTCTGTCCTAGACCCTACACAGCTTCAGGTAATGCTCCTTATTTCTCCATCTCTTTCACAGGATGATAATATTGTTTCATCACTTAGAAAAAATCATTACATGACAACTAGACTTCAATCTGGAGCTATTCCTAGAAAAGTTTATAGTGCATATGTGTTTGCATTTCTTGAGCTTCAAAGTTTACAATTGAATGATGATGTGAATTATAGAGGTTTCTCATTTCTGGCTAACATTATGGACTCAGAAGAACCAAAGAATTTTAAAGCAGCTATAATTCATACAAATTGGTAGCAAGCAATGCAGGATGAGTTTGATGCATTTAAATCTCATAATACTTGAGAGTTAGTACCACAACTTAGTGACCGAACTATCATTGGTAGTAAATGGGTATGCAAGGTAAAGAAAAATTCAGATAGCAGTGTTGCAAGGTATATTGCCAGGCTTGTGGCACAAGGGTACACTCAATAGCATGGTTTGGACTATTCTGAAACCCTTAGTCTAGTGGTTAGACATACAATAGTAAGATTGATACTTGCACTTGCCACTAATCACAAATGGGAGTTAAGAAATCTTGATATAAAGAATGCATTTCTACATGGTGATTTACAAGTGGATATATATTATGAAGCAGCCACAGGGTTTTGTTGATGACAGATATCCAAATCATGTTTGTAGGTTGATTAAGTCATTATATGGCCTAAAACAAGCTCTAAGAGCCTGGAATTCAAATTTCATAGAGATATTGCCCTCTCTTGGCTTCACTGCATCACAATCCGACATAAGTTTGCTTGTTAAACAAGATGGGGCATATGTTATTGTGTTACTCTTATATGTAGATGACATAATATTGACTGGCTCCAATCATGTGAAAATTTAAGATACAATCACTCAACTCAATGAATGCTTTGAATTGAAGGATATAGGAAGACTAACCTATTTACATATTTAGTATAAGCCAAATGAAGAACTTTTCATTTCTCGATCTAAATATGCCAAAGAGTTGATAAAGAAGGCTAGTATGGAAAGCTGGAAATCCTTTCCAAGTACTCTATCAAAACCACATACACAGATGCTTGTTTCAGAAGGAACTCATCTTGTTGATCCTAACTAATACAGAAGCATAGTTAGTGCTCTTCAGTACTTAACGTTCACAAGACCGAACATTGCATACTCAGTCAATGTAGTATGTCGTTCATGAATAGGCCTACAAATGCACATTTATTTCTAGTCAAGAGAATTCTCAGGTATTTGCAAGGAACACTAGAGTGTGGACTCATCTATACACCTTATGCTACTTAAATCCATGGATATTTTATTGATGATTGGGCATCAGATATTAATACAAGACATTTAATCACGCTGGCAATAGTTTAGTTTGGGGATGAAAATACTTTATCCATCCCTATAACCCCGAAAATTAATCATATCCATCACCGCAAATTAACCATCGAGTATTATCCATAACCATACCCATCGGGTAACAGATTACCTATCGGTTAACAGGTATATCCATCTTCGTCAATAAAAAAATATATATTCATTCAGTTGAGACATTATAAGTTAGTAGATATTAATTTCGTCATTAAACATTTGATGTATAAAATGATCCAATGACTGAATCTTGTTAAGTATAAAAATTAAAACACTAATGATGTTGGCTTGTCTTTGATATCTCCCATAAGCACCATTGAGTTCGCATTGATTTTGATTCAAAACTTTACTTTCCTACAAAATGCAACTTTTGTATTCTCAAGGTAATGGTTCGGTGAATAATGGATATATATATATATATATATATAAATTATATTATTTACTAATCAGGTCGGATTCGGTTATGGATATGGCTTGGGGACCTCTATAACCATATCCAAAACCATAACCAAATAATATAGACGATTTTTCCCCATATCTAGAATATATCTAAACTTCCATACCCAAATCCGTTCCATTCGGACGGCTATCCACTGTTATCAGGTTTAACGGTTAGAATTGTCATCCCTAATTGTATTCATTGGTGACAATCTCATATCTTGGCAATCAAAAAAGGAGCCATAAGTTTCACGAAGCTCAACTAAGGCTGAGAATAAAGCATTGGCAAATTGCACTGCAGATGTATGTTGGATTCAAAATATACCCAGAGATGTGCATGAGTATTTGGATACTCCACCATCACAACACTATGATAATATCTCTGCACTTAAATTGAGTACAAATTTTGTCTTCCATTCGAGGATAAATCATATGGATATAGATTATCATTTTGTTTGAGAAATAGTGTAGAAGAAGGATGTGACAGTTCATTACATCCCTACTGAGAATCAAGTAGTTGATGTTCTTACAAAGGGTTTACATAGCCCAGTCTTCATTAAACATTGTTAAAATCTCAAACATGGTTATCCTCACTGAGATTGAGGGGGAGTAACAACCAATAAAACTGAAATGCCATCTGTCATTTACTGATTGGGTTAGTTAGAATTGTTGGTATGATATTGCCATATTGGGGTAGTTTGTTACCATTGCTTACTACAAATACCCTGTAATAATTATGTTTTCTCTTAATGAAATCATTGCAGTTTCTTACATTCTATCCCATTTCGCACTCTCTCTCTCTCTCTCTCTCTCTCTCTATCTCTCTCTCTCTCTAAAACCCTCTTTCAATCTTTATCTTTGAGTTCATTGTGTTCATCAATGGTAATGCTTCAATTCTGTTAATAAGGTCATCTCTAACCGATCCGGCCAGAGGGCTAGATGGCCGAAAATAGCCTAAAATGGAAAAACCGTCTCCAATTGAGAGTCAGGGTAAAGGGCTCGTGGGCCCCACTAAGCCAAAAAAGGAGAAAAAAGCTAGCTAGCTGGCCCAACCCATCCAATCGGCCTGAGGCTGGCCTAAAATTTTGAATCCTAAGGTAGCTGACGTCAGTTATGGTTGGATTCAAAAAAAAAAAAAAAAATTGGGCCAAATTTTAAAAAATTTCCCTTTTTTCCCTATAAATACCTAAGTCATTCCTACACTATTTCCATACTATCTCACTTCATTCAATTTCAATTCTTAACATTCTATTTTCTTACCTCTTCCAATAATCTTTCCTTCAATTTTTTCAATAATTTTCAAATGGCCACATCTACAATGAAAGGTAGGGCTTGGACTTGAAAAGAAGATAAAGCTCTTTGCATGGCTTATAGATGGGTCTCAAAAGATAGTGTGATAAGGACTCCTCAAACAAGTGAAGGTGTTTGGACTCGTGTGTCCAAAATATACTTAGAGTTCTACGAAAGCACCATTCCACCGAATACCCGAAACCACGAGAGTTGTTCTTCAAGATGGAAGAAACATCTTCATCCAAGTTTGAATAAATGCAATCAAGCATTGTTAACAGCTACAAGTAGACATAAAAACACTGTTAACTGCCGCAAGTAGACAAGCGGAGCCAATTACTACGATGAAATAAGTATTTTCACAATTTATTTTAAATATTTAATTATATTAAATTTAATTTCATAAATTAATTTCCTTTCATTTTTGTAATTATATTTTCTAGGTACACTAAGCGAAGGAATTATATATGGAGGGCAACTCGAAACCCCTTCAGCATCACGGTTGTTGAGAAAATATGTAGTAATTAATGAAAGAAATTTAAACACACCATAATCATTTATATATAATGAATTAGTACAATGTTTTACACTTTATACATTGCATGGTAAGATACATGAGTGACTTAGTACCACATAGAGTTCCTATGAGGTTCAAAATTTTGACTATCTTCATCATCTCTATGTGTAAAGTAAGTGTATTTTGAAGAGTAGTCATCAAATGATAAATCCCCAAAATAGTTTTGCATGTAATTGTTAACATGCCACCCATATGGATCCGAGCTTGGTTGACGTTGTCCATAAGCAAAATCATTTGAAGATTGAGTCTCACATTCTTTCCATGAGTCGCTCAATTCCATCCCAACAGGAATGGGATATGAAGGGTAGGGAAATGGTTGGTTATGTGTATAACCATAGTTACTACTTCCCACTCCAACAGAGTCCAAAGTTATAGATAACAAGTCATCTTCTTGACTTGACAAAGTCTCCTTGCCTCTTTCTCTACGAGTATAGTCCTTCCCTATGGCACCAATTCCTGGTCCTGCCCGCCTACTGCCATGGTCCTCATCCTGTGTTGCATGCGTGAAGTTTGCCTCACTAGTGAAGGGGCTCATAAATTCGGGAGGTGGTCCAACATAGTTTCCATATCTACCACTACCTTCAGCTCCACTATATCCTTCATCATTCCCACCTCCAGTGGTAGGTAAGTCTCCTGATCTTGTACTACAGCTATCATTAGTATCAGTAGGATCTTGTGGTTGTGTAGGATTGGAAGAAGGTGGAATTCCAGTGATTCTTGGTCTTGGGCGCAAAAGTTCTTCGAAAGAGTCAACGCTGCTAGATCCCACCTCCTCCTCTAATACTCTTTCTACATTTATCCCTTCATTACGTGCTTCTTCAGCAACTCTTGGAGCTAGGTTGCCTTCATCATCATCTAAATGAAGAAGTCTAATCCATTGATAAAGTTGGTTACCCTCTGTATCATCATCTTCAGCAACAATATCAAACACATCTAGTAGGTCACCACGGTCGACATGATCTATTTCTGCTTCCTTATCTCGAATTTGAAGCTTCATGTTGTAGTAGCAATAAACTAATTTTTCCAACCTACTATGAGCCAGCCCATTTCTTTGCTTTGTGTGTATGAGTGCAAATGTACTCCAATTTCTTTCAAAAGTAGATGAGGAAGCTGTTTGTGATAATACTTTGATTGTTAACTTTCTCACAGTTGGTGCATCAGTCCCATCCATGATCCACCATTCAGCTATAATGAAAAACAATGTTGATAAGCCTAATAACTCCAACAAATTCTATTATAAACTAATAGTGAAATATGTTTACACTCACTAGGAGACATTTTTGTTCGAGCAGTAACTAATGTTGGTTCTCCAAAAGTTCTTCTTGCATCTTTAAACCATGTTAGCTGAATTCAATAAATCGTGTTAGTTTAATCCAACAATTTAATTATTATAATTTAAGTAATTATGTACCTCATTTCTAAATTGGCCAACTGCTGGTGATGCAGGGTCTAATTTAGAGTATACATTATGTACAACACGTATAAGGGTACCATCATCTCCAACACCAAGTCTGTATTGGTATCGAGGATTCAAATAATATGCTGTTCAAAGAAACACATACTCTAATAAGAGAAATAATACTTATGCAACTAAAGAAATGAATTGCAAATTATGACATAATTTATACCTGCTGCATGCAAATCATGGTATTATGTTTTATATCATCGGTCATCAATTATCTTTATGACACACCTTGCACCATGTTTTCTTTCCAAGTCCTCCTTCACTACACGCATCAACTCATATATTGCCCCCATAGTAGGATACACTTCTGTGTCAATGATCCGTAAAACTTTGTAAAAAGGTTCAAACACTTGGCACACATGTTCTGATTGAGTCTAAAAAGCTTGATCAAGCACTATACTTTCCACCATACGACTTGCATTTGAGTGGCTGAAATTGTGGTTGGCCCAATCGTCACTAGTGAATAGTTGCTTCAACCCTGCTTTCTTCTTAAGTAGGCTGTCTAATGCAATATAGTTGGTGGCGAATCGAGTGGTAGTTGGACGATTAATTTCTCCTTTGCAAAATTCACGCATCTTTGCCAACAACCAACCGTGATTGTAAATATAATTTGTCATCGTTCTAGCTATTTTTACGACAGTAGCAACATTTTCTCTCTTCCTCATTGCCTCAAACACGAGATCAATACAATGTGCTTCACATGATGTCCAAAACACATTATGATGCTTCATTAACTTTTTTTCAGCTTTGACAAATGCAGAACTGTTGTCGGTCACGACTTGGACAACATTATGCTCTCCCACCTCCATGATTACATCCCTCAATAATTTGTAAATATACTTGTAGTTCTTTATATGGTCTGAAGCACCAACAGGCTTCAAAAAAATTGTCTTTCCCTTGGAGTATACCATGAAGTTTATGATAGACAATCTGGTCGGTCCAGTCCATTCGTCACACATGATTGTGCAACCATTAGTTTCCCACTTTGACCTCAACTTGTTAACATACTCGCCAATGTCTTTATGCTCCATTTCTAGATATTTGTTTCTTATCTCATAGGGAGTGGGAGGTTGTACTCCAACACCGGCCTATTGACATCCTTGCACCATATTTTTGAAATGATGTGATGATGCCTTCGCAACAGGGACATTTTCATAGATAAAGAACTTGCTAATTAGGCGCCCCATTCCCTCCTTCACATGACCTCCAGTGAAATAACTCCAAAGACTCTTTTGACGTACTTTGGATGACTTATATAAACTTAGGCCTATTGGTGGTGTTGGTTGTGATTCTCTAACACTTCCTCCCCATCTCATTTGTGCACCACCACTTGTCCCAGAACCTTGTGCTCTATTAGGAATTTTATGAAGGTGTTCTCTTTCCCATGCTGACTGTTTGGAGGCACGTAATGCTTGTTTGAAACTGCGTCGTTCTTCAGGTCCCATGTCATCATCACATTTGTCCTCATCGTCATCATCATCACTGTCAACCGCTTGGCCAATGACTTATCCTCGTAGCCCAGCTCGAATATTTTCCATTCCATGTGTTTTCTTTTCATTCTGCTGTTTTTTATTTTTTAATAATGTGGTGATGAATGCCTTCACTTCTGGGGGGGGGACATTATCGCATCGTTGGACATTATTTCATGGATCTAATCCACTAAGATGGTACTTAAGTCATGTCACTCCGCCACTCTTCATTACCCGACCACAATATTTGCAAATTGTACCATTATTGTTTCCGTCTATTGGGTCTCCATGTTCCCAAGCTGGATCACGTCTGGACATCTTAAACGTACCTATATTTATTTTTCATGGAAATTAGGCAATTATTTTTTGGCCAAAAAATATAGTAGTGACGAAAAATTAACATGCAAGTATTATTTGGTTCTTAGATCTCATGCACGGGTTCACACAAATTTTTTTGTTTTTGTATAAATTACAAATTACAAATTACAATAATATAAAGAAAATGATTGTAAGAATTTAAGTAATTATAAAAATAATATGGAATAATAAAACCTAATATTAATGAATAATAATCCAATTTGATAATAAAATAATAAATAACATTAAACATATTAAAATTATTCTAGGGAATAATTATACAACATTACTTAATTACTTCAAAAAATTAACATGCAAGTATTATTTGGTTCTTAGATCACATGCACGGGTTCACACAAATTTTTTTGTTGTTGTATAAATTACAATAATATAAATATAAGTTTGTAAACTTATCTTAAATATGGAACCCTTTGTGTAAAGGCCAAATAGAATCTGCGTGGAGCAACAATAAAATAATAATTACACAAATGTAACAAATCTGGAACTTTCGATGTCGTACGTACTACGTAGCAGCAAAACCTCGACGATCATTTGCAGCTTGCTGTCTGTGAATAAATGAGAGAGAAAGAAGGTATGAAATGATTCTGGAATGGCTTTGAAAGGGCTAAGGGAAGAAGAAGAAACGAAAATGTGTAATAGAGGTTTTTCAATTTTCGAATGGTCAAAAAATGTGTGATGATCTGATACTCCACCTCTGAGAATGTGAAAGAATATCACGCGTGGCACACGGTTTTGAGAAACCACCATTACTTTTTGTCTTGTCAAAATTGTAAAAGTTGTAAAAGTTGTCAAGAGGCCAGAGACACGGTTTTAAATTATTTGGATGCTTTTTTTTCTCACATGATTTAACCAAATAGCCAGTACAAAAGATGTCAAAGATTCTTAGATACAAAAGATGTCAAAGATTCTTAGATACAAAAGATGTCAGAGATTCTTCTCTAACATTACTTTTAAATAATATATGGCCATAGTTAATAATATAAGCCTAAATCCTTATCAGCTATTCATCTTTTTCTGTTTCTCTTTTAGTTTATTTTCTTTTCTTTTCTTTTCTTTTCAATTCGAAATCATTTGCCTATTTAATTATCACAATAAAATTTCAATATTTTTTTAGAAGAAAGTGTACATTAATTTCTTTGATTAAATGCCTCAAATATTTTTTATTTTGGCCACTGTTCTTAAAAATCCTCGCCTAGGCGTTAGGCGGTTGGCAACCACCCCGACTAATGCCTATGCATTTGAAAATTAAGAAAGGGCACATAGACTTGCTGAGGCACCCGCCTAGAACCCCTAGACCCGCCTAAACACCTGCCTAGGTTGCAACTCACTTAGACAGAAAACATTTAACTTTCATTTTGCATTTTACTTTTTTCAATAAGTTGTAAGAGACTTGTTGAATACTTAAATGAACACACATTATATATTTGTTCCCCATATTTTCATTATGTTCCAATACTTCATAATATATATGTCATTCTATTTTGTAGTTTATGATGAAATTATATATATTTAAGTGACATAAGACTGGTGTACTCACGCGTGTCACACGCCACCACTCACACACACACAGATCGAGAGCCCACAGTCCACACATGCACATAGAGACCTCAGTCAGTCTCTCGATCCTTATCTCTTCTCCGGTTCTCCCTTCCATACACACACACAGACTCATAGAGATCTCGATCCTTCTCTCTTCTCCCTTCTCCCACACACACGCACAGAGATCTTAGTCTCTCGATCATTCTCCCACTGTCCCACATGGCATTCTGCTCCTCCCTCGCCTTCCTCCTCGTCCGCGTCTTCCGCCTCGTCGGCGCGGTCTCCATCTCCCGTGACCTCTACCTCAAGTGGGTCATCCCATCGACGCAATCTGCTTCCTTTTCCTCTGCTCCTCCCTTGCCTTCCTCCTCGTCCGCGTCTTCCGCCTCGTCGGCACCGTCTCCATCTCCCGTGCGTGACCTCTAATTTCACCGTCTCTGCTCCGCCTCGTCGCCTTCCGCCTCTGGATCTCCAATTCCGCCTCTCCGTCTCCTTCATCCAGATGCTCAAGGCCCTCTCCACCTCTCTATCTACTCCATCAGCATCCCCTTCAAGCAAGGACGCGATATTATCGATATTATTGTGATATTTTGACGAAAATCAATTGGATAGGTGTATAAATATCGGGCTCTTACAAAAACGAATCGCCGATATTATCGATATTTTATACATTGGTTGTATCAAGCACATGCTCATTCATCTTGTTGCATTCAAGCTTTTATGGTCTTCAAAGAGGCCATGAGTTTAAATCTTGTACATGACAGTTAGCAAAAATATAAAAAAAATTCTTCCATAGATGCTGTTCATCGCCATCAACATAACTACACATACCCTCTGCTTGGTATTTTACGGTGGCTGGAGTTATGACCCTTAAGGATGGAGCAGATAGCTGCTCGTCATCAGCTGCCAAGATCAAGCTATCTTCTGGTGAAGACATCAAGGCAAATGAGGAATAACAGCTTCTTTGCTAGAGAAACCAAATCCTCCGGTAGCATCAACGTTGCAACCGTCTGAAGAATCTAGATACAGAGGTTGTGAATCATCATCTACTTTCCCTTCTTTCTCCCATGCCACCCATTTCTAGAAATTGTTACAAACTTGGATAAACAACACAAGTTCTAACACAGGACTTAAGCACCACCAGTCCCTGTGTGTAGGTTAGAGAGCAATAAGAAATGCGATTTCTCATCTTTGTTGGGAAATATGATTTATAGAGCAAGGCCTTGGAATGGATAACCAAAAGAGAGAGATGGTCACACTAATTATCAAGGTAAGTTTCAAAGATTTCAATAACTGTGCATGCATTATACGTGTCGCTTCATCAACTCAAAAAGATTAATTATATATTTAGATTCATATGTCACTTATAAAGCAACTCAATACTTTTTTATAGCGTGACAACTTTTTAACAATAGTTTAAGATTTCGGCTTAGTTAAATTGGTCATAACAATATGTTTCCTCTGAGCTCGAATCCTCTTCCGTTTAGATTAGTTTGATACAAACTCAATTTTTGTTTACCACTCTGTGAAAAAGAAAAAAGAAATCAAATTTTTTAAAGGGTTCTTTAGATATTAACCCTTACAACTCTTATTTCCTAGATAAAAACCCATCTAGTTATAAACATCCAAATAAAACCCAAATTTAAAAATGGCTGCCAAGTATAGAAGTAATTGACCTATTATTACAAAATATTTACAATTTGTGCCATAATATTCAAAATAAATCAATAAATGTTATTACTCACCTTAATTACAATGAAAATATAATTATTGACATATTATTACCCCTAACACACACATATATACGTTCAAATATAATTTTATAAATATATTATCACCATAAGCTCAATATATATATATAACACACATATATAGTTTACCTATATATATAATACTACTATACGTTCATATATATATATATATATACACACACACACATGCACAGTACTACATATATCATCAAAAACCATTATTGGGTTTGCTTTATGTCGGTAAACTAATATTGAATAAAATAATAACATTTTTTTATGTAGGTACATTATTTTGCATATATTTTGCATATATTGGGTTTGCTTTATTATGTAGGTAAATTAATATTGAATAAAATAATAACATTTTTTTATGTAGGTACATTATTTTGCATGTATTTTGCATATATTGGGTTTGCTTTATTATGTAGGTAAATTATTTTTCATGAATTTTTATGTATATCAGGCATTTTTTTTGTTATATATATATATATGTGTGTGTGTGTGTAAAATAATTTACCTACATTTATATGTAAAATATAATTTTATTGACTTAACTAAGCATGTGTTACTGTACTAAAAAAACACCACGCATGTATTCCTACATTTATTAGGCATGTTTCATTGTTATTATATATTAGGCAATGAAATATTTATTTTTTTATTTTTGTAAAATCATTAATTCTCCCTTTCAATTTGTATGTAATTAATTGTGTAAATCAAGCATTCAAATAGGGGTGTTTTGGGCATCAAAATTTTTTAAATGTGTAAAGTTAAATATAATTAATGAATTTGCTGATGTGGAATCTACTCAATGGGTTTTATTTGAGTAAAAAACTTATGTTGGATTTTATGTGGAGAAAATTAAGTTTCATGGGCTAAAGTCATATTTTCAGTTTTTTAAATTACCGTTATGTAAATGGGCATCCGGTCCTCATCGTTGACGTACGGCACATGACAAACTACGAGGGAGCAGAATAACTCAGAGGGGATGTCCATTCCAACAAGAATCGCAGCCAGACTTCCCCTACTCGCCTCTCCTTCGCTTCCCTCCTCCTTTTCTTTCCGCCTCCGCAGCTTCTCCTCTTCATTCTCTCACCACCGTCAGTCAGTCAGTCTCTCTTTGTCTCGCGCACACAAATTGAGTGAGAAAACAAGCTTATCAAACTTAGCTATTTCTTCTTCTTTTTCTCCAGGCGTGCGCAAATTGGGTAATTTAACGCCAACAGTGCACATCAGTAGATTGAAACGCTGCGTTGCGAAGAAGATGGCTTGGAGTTTGGAGAAGAGCAACGCGGGGGTTGAAACCCACTTGGGGGTGGTCCGTCCGGCCACTGAAGCTCACGCTGAAGAGGCCGTCGGAGCTCTCAGAGCCGGAAAAGTCATTGCCGTCCCCACCGATACGCTGTACGGCTTCGCTTGTGATGCTTGGTATGGAAATCAACCCTATGCACTCTACCTGTTTGTTTAAATGCCTCAGCGTCTAAAACCCTGTTTTTGGATATCGGTATAGTGCTCTTATTTTTGTTATGATGATTTATAAGAAAGCCCATACTTTTAATTTGTGTAATTTGGTAACCCATCCCTGAAATGGTTGCAGCTCTTTGGAAGCAGTGAACCGAATATATGAGATTAAAGGACGTAAGCATACAAGTCCTCTTGCAGTTTGTGTTGGGGATGTTCCTGACATTGAGCGGTTTGCTGCCATAGAACATTTGCCTCATGGCTTGCTTGAGGCTCTCCTTCCAGGACCCGTTACTCTTGTACTAAGCCGAGGTATAGCAACAGAACAGAAATTTCTGTATTCAAGAAAAAAAAGTACAAGATTTTTTTCTGATAGACACCACCATTTGATTGATGCTTGATGTCAATAGGGTTGATTTCGTTTCGGCTTTGTCACTTTCACATTCAGTGTTGAATAAGAAAAGCTAGTTTGGGTATTATGCAGGGGAGTCAAGTATTCTTGAGAAGTCTTTAAACCCAGGATTGGAAAGTATAGGAGTCCGAGTACCCGACTGTAACTTCATCAGGGACATTGCACGCAAATTGGGGAGTGCATTGGCCCTTACAAGTGCAAACATAAGTGGGCAGCCAAGTAGTGTTTCCATCAAAGATTTTGAGAACCTCTGGGAACACTGTGCGTACGTTTACAATGGTGGTGTGCTTCCTTCAGGCCGTGCAGGCTCAACAGTTGTGGACCTCACCAGACTCGACAAGTACAAGATTCTTCGACCCGGAAGGTAAGAATCCCATTGACTACACAAACCTTTTCCGTGATGTAAATGGTTGGGAAAATGAAAATATGACATTATTGTTGTGGTTTTGTTATTTAAATCTAGAAGAAGTCCTTAAGGAAATAATAGTTAGCATCTCATTAGAGATGAAGTATAGCTGAAGTATTACATATGGTGTATTTTCATCTCATCAATGCATTCTATTTATGAGAAATTGATTAAGTTTGTCTAGTACTCACTAGTCACTACACACGTAAATATGACAGTAATAAACTAATAATTGGTCTAATGATGCCTTTTCTGTTGTTGAGTTTAACAAAATTGTCGGGATAGCTATCAGTAATAATAATTTTTCTCCAGTTTTAAGATGCAAATATGTTTAGGATTGTTTTGATGGATCAAAATCCCGAATGTTGCTCTTTATATATGTCTTGTTTATACCCTCTTGTTTCATGTTGCTTTGGCATGATAATACGTACTTTAGTACAACCAGGATCTAGTGGTATAAATACTCCCTGCTTTGCCATGCAGTGCGAAAGACGAAACTGTCGCAATTCTAGAGAGGTTTTCTCTTGAGGAAGAAGGAACAGCTACCTAAACACACATGCATTGCAACTTCCATGCTTTACATGCCTTAATGGCTGTGACCTGGGCAGCTGGTAGGTATGAATCGACGATATATACACTTATAATCCGGAATTGAAGCGAATATGTGATGTAGAATTCTATTTAGTTTTGTAATTTTATATGACCTGAGGCGATCGATGAAGTTTGGATCCCAAGTTATATTGGTTAAACTCATTCACCACTAAGCTATTATCTCAAATTCTGTAATATTTTAATACTTTTATATTTTGATACAAGTTATTTTGTATCAGATGTATTTTAAATTTGTATTTCTGCAAGTATATATAGGTGTTAGGAGAGAACAATTTATATGGAACAAGTTCACCGTCATGTGGCTTTCCAATTCAATAATGCATTGTCATGTGGACAAATATTGCACTTGGATGTATTATTGAATATGAGATGCCACATGGCATTAAATTCGTTTGATATAAATCCTCGTGTTTGAGAGATACTATTGACGACGTAGTTTCACTTCTAGGCCACTTGCTCAAGCCATATTGGATGCTTGGCCTTCTCAGGCTATTTTTTAGTACAAAGTTATTTCCTTATAATATGCTGTCAAATTTGTAAGCGGGCGCGGGGGGGGGGGTGTCATATTTACAAGTACAATAATATTGCCATAAGGACGTTACACGACACGATAACCCGATTCAAGCTCAATATAATTATTTAATCGGATTAGTAAGAGTCTGGCGTGAGTTTAATAAGTAAACTATAAATCTTCTAATTTGTATTTCTCTATGTTTTTCAAGTTTGGGAGCCACCAATTCTGGTTCAAAGGATTCGATGGAAGCGCGTGGGCAGCAATTTCAGTTGGAAGGCCTGCAGTTTAGTTTGTTAAGTTGTCTTCCGGCGACAGAATTATGCCAAAACGGTGTATACAAGATTCCTAGTTGTGCTTATTCTTTGGCCTCAAAACGTAGAGAACTCGTGCTAATTCCTTCTCTCCAAATTAGGCATTTTGTGATTGGTTAAAAAAAAAAATTTTGTGTAAATTACATTTTACCACTTCACTTTGGATCACATAACAAACGCATTTCTCATTTTTGAGACATTACAATGTTATACATCAACTTACGATTCATTGCAATGTCAGACTTCTGTTAAATTTTCTATCAATTGGTCGTTAAATGATGACGTGTCAGGCGCACAAGAACACTTTCTCGGCCAAATTTTAAAAAATAAAAATTACATTTTATCACCTTAACTTTGAGTCACATAACAAACGCATACTTCATCTTTTGAATATTGCAATGTCATACATCAATTTATGAATTCGTTACAATGTCAGGCCTCATTTTCTTATCTATTAATTTGTCTGTTAACTGCTAACGTGTAGCGTGATAGGCGCGGGCCCACTCCCTTGCCTACTGGGACTCCACGCTGTTGACATGTCGAAGCTAGCGAACATGTTCAATGTAGAGTCGGGAGAGAAAGAGCACCAAATGCCGCTGTCCCAACCGAGCACGTTGTCTCCGTCGACGATCTAGTCGTCCAAGTTGGAGTGAGCACTTCTGGATATGTAGACTTTGAGAAAGTAGGAAGCGAATAGGAAGCCAGATGAGAAGAAAAGTCGGGGACAAAATGATTCCCAAGCGGAGAAGCAGCCGACAGTGAAGAAAGAGAGAACGGAGGCAAATGTGAATTCGAATTTGCTCTATCCGGTTCAACAATAGGTCAATACCTGTACCCACCGATTTAGTAAATGAGATATATTTAGCGAATGGGACTAGCCACACTTCTCCTTTGACAAGTAAGTAGTATGGAGTTCCACTTGGCGAAGGACTGGGCCTTGCGCCTACCACGTTAGTAATTAACAAAAAAATTGACGAACAAGGAAACGAGGTCTGACATTCTAACGAATTCGTAATGTTGTATATGGCATTGCAATGTTCAAAACATGAAGTGTGTGTTTCTTATACGACCCAAAATTGAGATAGTAAAATGTAATTTGTTTTTTTATGAGAAAGTGAGGAGTGCGCCCGAAATATCATCATTTAATAGTTAAATTGACAAAAAATATAAAAGTGTGACATTGCAAGGAATTGTAAGTTGATGTATGAAAAAACAATTGCACGACAAGTTTACATGTTCTGAAAAAAAAACACATGCACAATGAACATGGACAAAGCTTCGATTGCATCTTTATGGCGTTGGTTCCATGGCGCATAGATCATTAGACCTATATTTAATGCCCGTCACATTACTGTATTAATTTCTTTCTTTTTCTTCCAACTCCCTAAAGGTTTTGTGGAGGAAGAAGGCTGAAAATTAGTAAGAAGAATAGCACACGCAATTATTAATGGCTTCGTGCTTTGTATGGTAAGATGAGTCAATAGATACCAAGATTAAACATTTACCAGAAAAATAGATACCAAAACAAATGGTTTTGTCCATATCCTTCCAGCCCCCAGACAATCCACAAAATGGTACAAATTCAACCATTGAAAAACAAATTTCCAAAAATCCATTGACAACTCCCATCTCTCACTCCCCTTCCCACCACCAAATTTTCCAACTTCTGGAGTTCCAGAGCCTTCTTCTTCCCCTTCTCTCTCTCAGCAGCTCCGACTGATCAACTCCACACCTCACTCAAGGTAAAACAGAAAAAACCCATCAGCACAATCACCAGCACGCCGAGTGTCCACCAAGGAAAGTGGAGAATTCAGTTGGTGTGAATGTGATTAGGTGGTGGATTAGTTTAGTGTTTTGGGCTCTGGGAAAGCTGAGAAATTTATAAGGAAGATCGTTTTTTTTTTTTTTTTTTTTTTGAAGTTTCTTTATGTGCTCAGCTTAAGGAAAGAGTGAATTTGAAAACCCACATTTTTTTTTCCTGTTTATGTTTTGGTTCATGATTAATCAAAGCTCTTGTCTTGACATATTAATTCTGAATTTTGATGTACAAAATGATTTGTTAACTGAATTTCTTGTAAATTTTGATTTTCAATTGTGAAGGGTAAAGCTTTGCAGTCGTGGAAATGGCAACCGGAGCTGTACCGGCTTCTTTTACGGGTCTGAAAGGCAGGGACTCAAGATTCGGGTTTGCTAAAAGTATGGATTTTGTGAGGATTTCTGACTTGAAGAGATTCAAGTCTGGCAGAACAAGAATCTCAGTGATACGAAACTCAAATCCAGGCTCGGATATTGCCGAGCTCAAGCCTGCATCTGAAGGCAGCCCTTTGTTAGGTTGTTGAACTCCCTAATTGGAACTTTGTTTTAATGCATGTGTTGTGTTTTAGTCCTTGAAATTACTTTTGGCAGCGGCGAAAACCGGTGAAAAGTAAAAGCAGATTACTGTGTTTTCTTTTGCCTTGTTTCCTGGTTTCTCAGAAATGCCCAACAAGAAATAATCGTAGTTATTATTAGCTGGTTGTAAGTTTCCTGTTAATCAGTAGTTCATTTACATTGTTATTCTGAAAATCCAAGTCTTGCCTAAACTAAGCCCTAGTTTGGTACTGAGGTGATTATAAAAAAAGTTGCTAGCTTTTTTGTGTTTGGTAAACATTCAGCTTCAGTCTTTTTTCACAGTTTTAGTTTAAAAAAATCCAAAAACAGGAAGCTACAAAACCCAGTTTTGAAAAACCGACTTTTTTTTCACATCTGTTTTACACAAAATTTACCAAACACTATTAATACTGTTTTTTTTTCAAAAGCATTTACAAAAAAGTTTGCCAAACACTTTGCTGCTTTATTTCACAGTTGCTTATTCTCACAGCAGAAACAACTTTTTTTCAAAGCATAGCAATACCAAACCAGCTCTAAGTCAAGTAATTTTTTAGCATCAGTCAAACTAAGCCTTGGCTTGATCACTGCTAGTCATTGTTTTTCTTTTTAAGTTTTCTTCAGTTTTCGGAGAGACGAAATGGAATGTAAGGTAGTATATATCAGCCTGAGCATGTTTGTCTTTCTACCTCTCTAAAATTTCTTTCACATTGTCTAATAAATGTTTTTTTTTTTGTCAATGTAGTTCCTCGGCAAAAGTATTGTGAATCCATACACAAAACTGTCAGGAGGAAAACACGCACAGTTATGGTTGGAAATGTGGCTATTGGTAGTGAGCATCCCATAAGGATTCAAACAATGACCACAACTGACACAAAGGATGTTCCTGCTACAGTTGAACAGGTTTGATAGTTCCCCTTTTGTTCGTTTATAAGTGGATAGACCCAACCCGGTGTATACATGATATCTCTAGGTCTGATTCAGACTGTTGGCATCTCAATTTCTCCTTTGTTTGTAGGTAATGAGAATAGCAGATAAAGGGGCAGATATTGTTCGGATAACAGTTCAAGGGAGAAAAGAAGCAGATGCTTGCTTCGAAATTAAAAATTCCCTCGTGCAGAAGAAGTAGGCTTCCTTGTTGTATTTTCAGTGGTTAAAGATCTACTACTTATGTTGTTTAAGGCCTGACCGTGTTTCAATCTATATGTGCAGTTATGATATACCTTTGGTGGCAGATATTCATTTTGCTCCTACTGTTGCACTGCGAGTTGCTGAATGCTTTGACAAAATTCGTGTCAACCCAGGAAACTTTGGTACACAGTTCACTGTTCAATGGTTTTGTTTGATTCTATTTGAAGGGAGTGATTGTGGATTCATTTAGGTGTTTTATTGCAGCTGATAGACGGGCCCAGTTTGAGAAGTTAGAGTACACGGAAGATGACTATCAGAAAGAACTTGAGCACATTGAGCAGGTAACCATATATCTATCAGTACATGGCCTCTGCTCGTGTTCACTGTTAAAAGCACACATTAATGTTTGAGAAACTGATGCAGACTTGGATTTTCATTAAAGTTTGATACGTACGTTTGAAATTGTAACTGTGTTTTCCAAAAGTAAATTGACTATGAACCAAATAAAATAAAGAGATTAAAGAGGTAAGTATTTTGTAAAACCTATATTGTTGTATCAAACGATCTATTATGTTGATACACAATCATGCCCTAATGTGCTCAGTTTAATGAAAGTTTTGTTCTCAACAACGGTAGGTTTTTACTCCATTGGTTGAAAAGTGTAAGAAGTATGGAAGAGCAATGCGGATTGGGACAAACCATGGGAGCCTTTCAGATCGTATAATGAGCTATTATGGGGATTCTCCTCGAGGAATGGTAAGCAAAACATTGTCTTTTTGCTGAAAATAGTTCAAGCTTGTTTGATGTGCATACAAACTCATTGGGTGTCAATGACATGTCACTCCTCAACAGGTTGAATCTGCATTTGAGTTTGCAAGGATTTGCCGGAAGTTGGACTACCATAATTTTGTTTTTTCAATGAAAGCAAGCAACCCAGTTATCATGGTCCAGGCATATCGTCTGCTTGTAGCTGAAATGTATGTTCAAGGCTGGGATTATCCATTGCACTTGGGAGTTACTGAAGCTGGAGAAGGTGAAGATGGGCGAATGAAATCTGCAATTGGTATTGGAACTCTTCTTCAGGTACTATTCGAATCATTATGTTCAGGTGTTGTGATCGATTCAAAACCAGTAAACATCGTAAAGATTATTCTGATTTATGTGCAAGTAATTCACAGTTTTGTTAAGTTGGCTTTAAGAATAAGTATTTACGTACTGCAACTGTGCTTATGACAGATGGTAGGTTTATGATAGAAGGTTCATCTATTTGTGTATGTCGTGTGATCCTGCACTTAGTTCAATAGTTCGAAGCTAATATAAATGCTACGAAACATTACATTTATAAAGTCATGTCTAGCCATAATGGAACACTAGAATTTTGTATGCAGGATGGCTTGGGTGATACAATTAGGGTTTCACTTACTGAAGCACCGGAGGAGGAGATAGATCCCTGCAGACGATTGGCCAACCTTGGTAAGAGAGCAGCTGATCTTCAGCAAGGAGTGGTAGGATTTTACAATCTTCTGTTAGTTGATTAATATTCTTGATCACTTCTATTTTAGAAATTGAAAGTCTAATCAGCTTTCTTGATGGCATTATTTGTATCAGGCTCCATTTGAAGAGAAGCACCGACATTATTTTGAATTTCAGCGTCGATCTGGTCAACTGCCAGTACAAAAGGAGGTTGGCCTAGATCTTGACATTGAATCACTTAGTGCTTCATATTTTTTATCTTTGACAGAGATAATGATGTCATCAAAACACAGGGTGAAGAGGTGGATTATAGAGGTGTCTTGCACCGTGATGGCTCCGTTCTGATGTCAGTATCCCTTGACCAGTTGAAGGTACAGTTGAAATCATACATCCTTTGCTCCATTTTATTGCTTTTTTCTTTTTGTTGGGGTTGTTGTTTGGGGAGGGGGGTAAGGGGTTTGGGTGGAGAATGTACACTGACCCTTTTGCTTTTTGTTAGACACCAGAGCTCCTGTACAAGTCACTAGCAACAAAACTTGTTCTCGGAATGCCATTTAAGGTCTACTTTTATTCCATTTTATGCTTCATATTGTACATCATGTACGTTTACTGGGATTTTCATTTATATAGTTCTGTTTATACAGGATCTTGCAACCGTTGACTCAATCTTATTGAGACAACTTCCACCTGTCGATGATGCTGATTCTGTAAGAACCCTACTAAAATTTTCTTCATTACTTTTGGAGATAATCCTGTTCTAAGTTCTTTGCAAGAACAAGAATAATGTGACAGTTTTCTTTGTATTATGATCAGCGGCTAGCTCTCAAAAGGTTGATAGATGTAAGTATGGGTGTTATAACACCGTTGTCAGAACAGCTAACAAAGTCATTGCCCAATGCCATGGTTCTGGTAAATTCGAAGGAGTTATCAACTGGTGCATACAAGCTTTTGCCAGAAGGTGAAGCTTTGTTACCGAATTGAGTACTCCTGATTTATAGTCTGTATTTCTTATTGTGAGTATATTACCTTGTAGGTACACGGTTGGTGGTCTCATTACGTGGTGATGAACCCTATGAAGTGCTAGATATTCTCAAGGGCATTGATGCTACAATGATTCTCCATGATCTGCCCTTCGGTGAAAATAAAATAAGCCGAGTGCATGCTGCAAGGAGGTAATGACTTTATAACTCATATAAATCACTGTTGAAATAAAATCGCCATTGTAAGAATTTCAATCTAGAAGGACACTTAACTAGGCCCTAGACACTTCAACCAATATGAAATTTGTTTTCTCCGTTCTTTAGGGCCGTTGATTGCTAAATGATAGTCCATGTTTTAACTTCTTGTATTGTTATGCTCATCTTTCCTTCTCCTGATAATATAAGTCTTATGTTTCTGTTTCTGTAGGCTATTCGAGTATCTGGGAGACAATGCTCTAAACTTCCCCGTAATACACCATATTCAGTTTCCAAGTGGAATCCATGGGTAATTACATGATTGACTCTTCATTCTGTCAGAGATCCATGGTATTAGTACTTCTGGCTTAATTCCACTTCGTGCAGGGACGACTTGGTTATTGGCGCTGGTACTAATGCGGGGGCCCTTTTAGTAGATGGACTTGGAGATGGTCTCCTATTGGAAGCCCCAGACAAGGACTTTGATTACCTGAGAAACACATCTTTCAATTTACTACAAGGATGTAGAATGCGGAATACAAAGACGGTAGGGAGTTTTCTTACGAAATATAACTGAATTTGACATATCATGAAGAGACGATGGTCTTAAACAATCGTTGTACATGCCTAAATTTCATTTCAGGAGTATGTTTCATGCCCATCCTGTGGCCGAACTTTGTTTGATCTTCAAGAAATAAGTGCACAAATACGAGAGAAGACGTCACACTTGCCTGGCGTTTCAGTAATTACCTTATTCTTTAATGATCTTGAACGGTGATTGTCTTTTGTACTCAGTAATCCAATGGTTTGCGTAATTCGTTCTCTATTTCCTTTTTCTAGATTGCAATCATGGGTTGCATTGTAAATGGACCCGGGGAGATGGCTGATGCAGACTTTGGGTATGTTGGTGGCGCTCCTGGAAAGATTGACCTCTACGTTGGGAAGGTATTTCCTCCGTCCAGCTTGAAGTCTGATATCGGTTTAGTTTGAAGAACATAAATTAAATGACACAGAAGCAGCGCTTCAGCTTTATGTTAGTCATTGTTACAGTTTGTTTCCAATCTTCATAAACGTGCGAACCTGATACGAGGTTGAATTGTGTTTCAGACGGTGGTGAAGCGTGGAATTGAGATGGAGCACGCAACCGATGCCTTGATCCAGCTAATAAAAGATCACGGCCGCTGGGTTGACCCTCCTGCGGAAGAGTAAATGCCGGTAATTTCTGATCATCGCAGATTGAAAGTAGAGGGTACTTAAGTAACCACAGTTGAAAACAATAAACGATCACTTGATCTCAAAGAAAATGTATTGCCTTCAATGTAAGCCGCACAGGGCATGAAATTAGTGCTGAGTTGCAGCCCAACGTGCAATATGTTCATCGTCGAGTATACAAAACAACAATGTAATTCTCCCGTTACTAAATTAAAACCTTAGGTTTAGCTGCCTTAATGTTGATGATGTCAAAATTGTGCGAGTAAGTGTCTGCTTCTGTAGCAAGTACTTTTGATTATAAGCACTTCTATTCGAATGTTTTCAATAGAGTTTTTTCAAGTTAAAGTTAAAACTATCAAGGCTACCGTCGCAAAAGACCATTTATCGCCACCTATTTCGTTGCCTCATTTGCTGCTGCTCAGTCGTCACAAAAGCATTTTGCGAACGTTGACGAGCCCTAACATGGTATTGGCACGAGTTGACAACATTCCCAAGAGGCCTAAAGTTGAAACTGCCCCGCACTTAATACCAAAATTTTCATTTGGCGTTTGTTTTTTTTTTTACTTAACGATATTATTTACACTAAGACCAAACTCAACCCTAAGTTAAATGCTCTTTTTTAGGTTTTATTCCCCCCTCCCCAAACTCAACCCAACTCATGCTAAATGTGTAGGCTAAAAGCTAAAAGCCAAATTTCTCTCAGAATTTAGCCTAGAAAATGGTGTGGGCACCACCAGCAGGACCCCAACCACATGGGCATGTCTTCCATGATTAATTAAATCCAACCGTTGAGATGGAATATAATCAAATTTAGTAGTAAAAACAGATCTAACGGCCCAAATTTAAATCCAACGGCTAAAATAATTAAAATTTTTATTTAACTCAAAATTCATCCAAATTTAGTGATTTTTCAATATTTATTGGAATTTAAAAATTAGCCTAAATTTATTCTTTAATAAGTTTAGGCTAAAAATTTAGGTCAGAATGGTTGGAGTAAAAATGCTGCTAAAATCTAAATTTTCTGAGCTAAAAATTTTAAGTTTTAGTCTAAAAATTGGAGATGATCTAAGAGCAGGTCCAGCGGATGGAGTTGCTCGGGGGACAGGGAAGAAAAAACAGCCCGAGGGCCAGTGGACTTGCTCCAGCGTTGCTGGAGGCCCGAGGGAAGAGGGAGCCCGGTGGACAGGCAGGTGGAAAATCCACCCACCGAGCCACTGGGTGGATTTAAGCCCAAATGACCTCAGCCCGCGTCAGAAAGCATTCAAAAAAATTTTGTGTCAGGCGCGTGCACCCCACGCGCGCGTGGGGGCGCGTCGCCCGACCGGATTTCAGAAAAAAAGGCAGTTTGCAGAAAGTTTGCAGAAATAACAGGTTACCGTTGGGAAGCCACGTGGCTTCCCACGGTCCGTTCGATCCCAACGGCTCTTTAATTTTGACCGTCCGATTTTCAACGGTAATAAAAATAAAAAAATCTTATTTAATATCAACCGTTGGATCTCAGATCAACGGTTGATATTATTCCGTAAAAAATTATAAAAAATTGAAAAAAAATCGTAAAAATTTGAAAAAAAAACGTAAAAAATTGTAAAAAAAGGGTAAAAAATTGTAAAAAATCTGTAAATTTTTTTTTTATTTTTTTACTTTTCTATAAATACCTTATCATTAACATCTACCTTACACCACAATTCCATATTTTCTCAACTATTTCTTCTCACATTCAAAAGCCTTTCCCTCAAAGTTTGAAGCCAATTTTTTTTTTCAAACAAAATGAGTACTGGTGCAGGTACGAATTGGACGCTTCTTGAAGATGTTGCGTTGTGTGCTAGCTGGGTTAAAATTACTCATGATTCACTTTCGGGTAATGAGATGCAGTTGAGAGAAATGTGGAGTCTTATTCATACCATTTATATTGAGAAAATGGGTGGGCAAAGAACCAAAGATTCACTTTCCAGTCGTTGGAAATTACTTAATATATCGTTTAGTTTGTGGAGAGACGCCTTGACACAAGCTAGTACTAATCTTCGAAGTGGGGAAAGTTTAGCGGATCAGGTAACAATATATTATTTATTTGTTTGTATTATTTAATTGTTAGCTACTTTCATTATAATTATTTGTTACCTACTTTTATTATAATTATTTGTTAGCTATTTTCATATTATTTATTGCTTTGTATTAATTATTTGTTACCTCTTTTCATTATAATTATTATGTTGTATTAATTATTTGTTAGCTAGTTTCATTATAATTATTTCTTATCTATTTTCATATTATTTATTTGTTTGTATTAATGATTGTTACATATTTTCATTATAATTATTATGTTGTATTAATTATTTGTTAGCTAGTTTCATTATAAATATTTCTTATCTATTTTCATATTATTTATTTGTTTGTATTAATGATTGTTACATATTTTCATTATAATTATTATGTTGTATTAATTATTTGTTAGGTAGTTTCATTATAAATAATTCTTATCTATTTTCATATTATTTATTTGTTTGTATTAATTATTGTTACATATTTTCATTATAATTATTATGTTGTATTCATTTTTTGTTAGCTAGTTTCATTATAAATATTTCTTATCTATTTTTTAGCTAGTTTCATCATAATTATTTAATCTCCCGCATTGTATAGGAACTTCAAGCACAAGCTTGGTATGGTGCCAAAACCAAAAGCAAAAACAAAACATTCACCCGGTTTGAATGTTGGAATGTGGTCAAAGATTGTCCTAAATTCAGAGTTGTGCCTGTCGGTCCAGAAGTTTTCATGAACAGCACCCCTCTACACTCTACACCCGATCATGCCTCGCATGATCATGATGAAGATGATGCAGAAGAAGTGCCTGAAACGCCCCCTGTTGAACAAGCGTCGGGGTCGACCCGTTTTCCAATTAGGCCTCAAGGTAAGAAGGCTGCAAAGAGAAAAGGTAATACTTCAAAGAAAGATTATGGAAAGTTTATGGAAGACCTTGCCCGCCAAGGTGAATTGACTTTGGCCCGAGAAATGGCTAAATATGAGGCCGACAAGGCTAGAGAGGATGCAAAAGCTGCAGCTTTTCAGAAAAAATTTGAAGCTGATGAGAGAGAAAGAGAACTACTTCGGCAAGAAAGGGAACGTAGAAGAGAAGAAAGAATGGCTGAACAAGATCGTAACATTATGAAAGAGCCTTTAGAAGGGAAGTCTCCAAATTCTAAATATTTTTGGAAGTCGGAGAAAGAAGATGTGGTGCGAAGGAGGCGTGCAAGAGAAGCGAGAGCAAGAGGAGATGGTCCTAGCATGACACGAGGAGATGGTCCTAGCACGACAAGAGAATATCATCCTAGCACGACAAGAGAAGATCATCCTAGCACCACAAATTGGTTAAGCACGACAAGAGAAGATCATCCTAGCACCACAAATTGGTTAAGTGATGATTATTGAATTTAGGTTGTAATTTCTTATTGATTGAATTTAGTACTTTATGTTGTTTTCAATTTATCGAATTTAGTACTTGATGTTATTTCCAATTTATTGAATTTAGTACTTGATGTTATTTCCAATTTATTGATTTAGTACTTGATGTTATTTCCAATTTATTGAATTTAGTACTTTATGTTATTTCCAATTTATTGAATTTAGTACTTGATGTTATTTCCAATTTATTGAATTTAGTACTTTATTCGTAACACATTTAAACACACCAAATAAAATAACATCAACATACCAAAGAAAATTACATCACACACCAAATAAAAAGCACACTAAATGAACTAAATAAACACACAACATGAAATAAACACACGACATGAAATAAAATAAAACACCCCAAATAAAAACAAACACTAATGAACTTAAGTATCTTCAACACCCCTAATTTTCCACTGGTGTTCTATCAAGTCAATTTGGCGAGCATTGTGCATATATGGCCTTTGCATTGCAGTATATCGTTGAATGACTCTATCATTGTAACGTCCATCCCGCAGTATTGGGTCGTGTTGCACGGGTTCTTCGGTGGCGTCATGAGCACAATATATTCGTGTTCTGGAATTGTTCATCGTGTCTGGCTCATATTCATCAACAGTGTCATAATCGTACTCATCTTCCACAATCATGTTGTGAAGAATGATGCACGTCATCATGATAGATCGAAGCGACTCAACATCAAACATTCTGGCAGCACCCCTAACAATAGCCCAGCGAGCTTGGAGTATACCAAAACAACGCTCCACATCCTTCCTGCATCCTTCTTGACAGCTTGCAAAGTATTTTTCCTTTGCACTTTGTGGACGTGGCACTGTTTTGACAAAACATTCCCACCTTGGGTAAATGCCGTCTGCTAGGTAGTATGGGCCGTCGTACTTACGTTCGTTGACCCAGTATGTGACTTTTGGTGCCTTTCCTTGCAGGACTTCATCGAACACTGGGGATTGGGCAAGGACATTAAGATCATTTTGAGCTCCTGGAACCCCAAAAAAGGCGTGCCAAATCCAAGTATCAAAAGATGCCACCGCCTCTAAAATGATACTTTTCGATCCTTTTCTGTCCCCATAAGCGCCTTGCCATGCACTTGGACAGTTTTTCCAAGTCCAGTGCATACAATCAATGCTTCCAATCATCCCTGGAAAACCTCGCATCTCGCCATTCTTCAAAAGCCTTTCCAAGTCCATATGAGTAGGCCTCCGGAGGTACTCATTGGTGTAGATAGATTCGATTGCCGAGCAAAACCTCATCAGGGACTCAAGAATGGTTGATTTTCCCATCCTCGTTATCTCGTCCACTTGGTCTGCAGCTGCTCCATATGCAAGCATCCGCAAAGCAGCAGTAATTTTTTGCTCAGGCAGGAGACCTATAGCACCAAATGCATCCGGCTTTTGCACAAAGTAAGAATCATGGTTGCAAACAGCGCCCATGATTCTGTTGAACAAATGTCGTTCCATTCTAAAACGACGTCGGAAGTACGTATCAGGGAATGCACTGTTCCGGACAAAATAATCGTCCAAGAGCTCCTGACCTCGTCGTTGCCTGTTTCTATTTATGTTTCCAGCACGGTTGGGCCTGCAGATCTGAGCCACACCTTGGACGACTCGACGGGAATGTGAAGCTCGTGCCATTCTTGATTCGTCATCTCTCCGTCTACGCTCATCGTTCTCTTCCATCTCATTTTGGGCCCAATCCCCGGCATTGAACATTCCTTCTGATTGGTTAAACAATTCTTCCTCTTCTTGATCGATTTCCCACATCATCTTTGAAGAAGAAGAAGAAGACATTGGTGAAGAAGGAAGCAGAAACTATGAATAATGAAAGGGATTTTGGTGAAGAAGGAAGCAGAAACTATGAATAATGATAGAGAGCTTGAGAAAATTGGTGTGAGATTTCTGAGGATGGAGGGTTTCATTATATGGAGGGTTTGGGCAAGGATTAGGTTGTAGATAATGACACGTGGCATGCCGTCATTCGTTAAAAATCTGATAGAAATCTATCCTCAAAGATTGTAATCGGATTGTGACACGTGGCACGACGTGATTGGTTACAAATCTTATCGAAAATCCCTCACCAATAATTGTCCTTTCAGATAATGACACGTGGTATGCCGTCATTCGTTAAAAATCTGGTGGAAATCTATCCTCAAAGATTGTAATCGGATTGTGACACGTGGCACGACATGATTGGTTACAAATATTATCGGAAATCCAAAATCACAAATAAAATTATTTTGAATTTTTTTTATAAATAAAAAAATTCAAATATTTTATTGCTATTGGCTTTTCGGATAATGACACAATGCGCAATGAGACGATTAAAAATATTATCTGAAATTACAAATAAAATTATTATGTATTATTTTATAAATAAAAAAATACTAATATTTTATTGCCAATTGCCAGGGCTATTCAAGTGCAGGGGTGGAGATGCAAAAAGGCTATTGCCAGGGGGATACACTGTTCATTGAGGCAATTACTGTTCATTATGTGGATTGAATAGTGTATTGCCTGGGGAGAGGGCTCCTACACTGGAGTTGCTCTAAGAAAGTGAAAGAGTGAATTAAACCTCATAACGACACCAAAGAAAAAAAGTCAAATACATTATAGTTAGACCGACTCATTCTTGGTGCAATTTCCTAATAATATTTGTGTATACCAGTGTCACTTAGTGCAATTTCTGAAAAATTTCCGGCCGTCATTCTTCACATTTACATATTACAATATGACATGTGTCATATCATTTTATTTTATGATTCAAACAAGTCACTTATTAAAGTTATCCAATCCAAACGACCGAACTAAATGGTTGCCCGACTGGACACAAAACACCAGCTCTACGGTTCTTTTAGTCCCACCCGCCTATTTTGCACAGTGCCTTAAAAGAGGTTCCTCCGCTCATGAATATGCGGGAGTTTGTAATTAGAGTGTGATATCCACTGTTTTATTTTTTCCACACTTTTTTGAATTTCAGTCGTCGAATCGAATGAATTGAAGACGATTTAACGAATAGAAATTAACAAAAGTGTAAAAAGTAAAAAGGAGTTTACGAACTTTCATGGAAGAAGAAATTTCTCATTAACTGAGTAGTGGCCAAGCCATGTTCAAAGATGACCCAAAAGTGAAGTCAATTTACTGATGCATGATGAGAAAAAAGACGACCTATGGCATGAGTAGGTTTTTCATGACGCGGATAGACCACCACTATAGTATCCAGTGTCAATGTCAATGACAAGTCACAAAGGTTAGGGTGGCAATATTCTCTGTTATGGAATTTACACCCTTTTTCAAAAGTTTATTAGAATAATGATTTATTTTAAACTGATCAAAATCAAATATTGGCAAATATTCTGATCCTATATTGACAACAAACTAATCAAATATTAAAAATCATCACTTTAATCAATTTTCCTATTTAATTTCGGCCGGAAGGAAGTTGTCTTTGTCTGGTACAAGTGGGTACAGTGCGGTTCGGTCCAGTCCAGTTCTATTCTCAAATTGGAACCAAAATAAAAAAACATAAACCGTTTGGTTCGGTGCGATTCTAATTTCGTTCTGCCAACATAAAAACCAAAACCGGTATGAACGGTTGGATCCAGTTCCTAAACTTAAGTTGATTTTTTTTAGTCAACAAAGTTTTTTATGATTTATTTTATCGTAGTTCGATTCAATTTTCTAATTTGTGCTCTAATTTAGTGTTTAAAGTAACTTTAAAGATGCCGAAGCAAAAGTAAAAGCCATAAAAGCATAAAAATGGAGGGCAGGTAGAAAGGAGGGAATTCACAAAAGAAAAATTCTTTTTTCTTGGCACAAAGTCGAAAGAAAAATAAATATGAAATAAAACGAAACCAACAAAAAGACTATAGACCAAAACAGTAAAAGGAATACGTACCATTCTTCACCACAAAGAGCGAGAGTTCTTAAGACAGATCCGAATCTTTTCAATAGCAAGTTCGAACTAAAATGTATAATTACATTAAAAAAAAAACACTCCAAATCACTCAATATATTTCCATCTTAACCAATTTTTCCAAAACTTGAATTGAGTTGTATCGGTATCAATTATTAGTAAATTGTATTGAATTAATTTACCATATTTATCATTCACCATTTATTTCTATCCTTCCCTCTTCACAATTTCCATTTATTCACAATCATCGCGTTCGAATCAACGGGATGAATCAAATCACCAAGTTATATAATTGAACCGCAATTAAAAACTGAACGCCTCCTAATCAGATTTTGCAGTGGTGGAAAAGATTTAAATCCTTATATGCCAGAGTGGTTTCAAACCCGTAAGCGACTAATTTAATATTTAGTCTAATAAAATCAATCATTTGATTTAAAAAAATAATAATAATAATCGCAAATAAAATGGCAGAAGAAAAACTTTTAACTCCAAATCTGTAAATCCAATTATTATATTATATTTCTAAAATAGAGAAGCAATACATCAATCACTCATATAATCATATTTGACTAATCAATTATTTTACCTCCAAAATTTAAAAAGAAAATAATAAAAATAATCTACCTATCACCACTCCTCCGCCACCACCGCCGCCGGTGCCAAAAAATCAAGAATCGAATTGAATCACCATTTTTCACCGTCGTAGAAAACCCGAATTTAATCATATACTGAACAAGCCCAGAATTTAACCAAAAAAATTACGAGAAATTAATACCAGAAAATTTAAGATTTAACAGTAACCTCTATAAGTAGAAGAGCTTCGCATATGAAGACGGTTGAGTGTTTCTTCAGATAATCTCTCTCCTGGCGGCGTAACTGTACTGAGATCTACGGACGTTATCTTGACGCTTCTTGTACACGAATCCTCCCAGCCCTACCAAACCGACTCCGACGATGACTCCGAACGCGATCCCCGCCTTCTTTCCCGTGCTCATTCCTCCTTCGGAGAACACCTCTCCGTCGCCGTCGGCGATGATGTTATTGTGATTGATGTCGCTAGGAACCGACGGCGCCGGAGAGGGAACCGAAGGTTCGCTGTCAGGCGACGGCAATGGAGTCGATTGCGGCGGAGCGGGAGGAGAAGATGGAATTGGTGAGTGAGCCGGAGCATTCGACGGAAGAGGGAGGGAAATCGGGGAAGGAGATGACGGTGAAGGTGAATCGGCGCCGGGTTGCGGCGATGGAGTCGGGGAGGGCTCCGGCGGAGAGGAAGAAGAGACGGCGGTGCTGAATTGGACTAGGAACAAAGCGAGAAGCAGAGGCGAGAGGAGTTCGATGAACCTCGACATTGTTGAAGGAGGAGGCGGCGTCGGCTCGAGGTGTTTGTTTCCCGAGAAAATGTGGATCTGATGGGAAAGTGAGAAGCGAGGAAGTTGAGATTTTGGAAGCAGTTTTGAAATGGAGTGGAGGAGATCTGAATTTGAAAGGAGGAGACCTCGGGACAAGGGAAAAGGGGGACGGCCGCGATTGAAGGGGAGGGAAGAGGTGGATTCAGATCTGGACACGTAGGTGGAGTAAAGAAGCAGGGAGAGGAGCGATACACTGGATCTAGAAAAATGCGGAGGAGATTTAAGTTGGGTTTTTTTGGAAGTGTGGAAAAGAGTTGGATGATGTTGTAATTTTATTATTTTATTTGATTTTATTTATAAAGAGTTGTGTTTTTTTCTTTTTTTTTTGGTTGGAAATGCAATATTATGAACTATATTTTATTGAATTCGAAATGAAATCGTTATTTTAGACTATACTATTTTACGAGGTTCATTTAGTATTATAGTATGACAATATTCTTTTTATTTGTAAATAGAAGTTTTAGATTCAATATTATTAACAGTTCAATCTTCAAATTTGTGTAAATGAAGATAATGATATCACTTGCATTGCAAAAAAGAAAATACATTATTGTATAAAAAAATGTATCAGACTCCAAATGCAAAGGGAGCAGCCATTTAATACTACGATCTAATGGTATTCTTCATTTATGAGTAAGAGGTATTAAGTTCGATTCTCGCCAAATGCGAGTTTGAACTAAATTATTACTTATCCATTGCGAGGCTAAATTTACACTCTTTTTTTTATATAGATAATATCGTTTGTTAAAAAAAAAATATAAATGGAGCGGATATATGGAGGAGAGGAAGGGACAACGTTTAAAAAGTGAGTTGGAGATGACCTGATATGAGCTTTAATTGCTTGGTGGGTTTATTATGAATATTAATTTCTTTATTTATGAGATGACTTGAATTGGAAGGAGATGAGAAATGTGATTTATCAAACACAATAAACGCGGCAAGAAATATCTTTATTTATGTTTTGCAAGCTACTGTTTTTTATGCAATTTGCACATGATATGATGGGGACTAATTTTGTATTTTTGTTACTTTTTAAAAAGAATGTGCTATCCACACACTCTATTTTACTTCTCACAAATCTCTTAATAATTTTTGTCTATTGATCTTTTTCAATTCATCCGATCCGACGGCCAAAAATTAAAAAAAAAATGTGTGAGAAGTAAAATGGAGTGTGTGGATATCACACCCTTTTAAAAACCCTAACTCCAAATTGGAAAGGAATATTTGATCATCCAAAAAAAAGGAATATCTAGGCAGAAAAATGTGGAGTGATATAGGGATGGATGTGTGACTCAATCTGAACTTGACCTTAGATGGGTGGGTGGGTGGTCGGATCCAAAAGGTCATGTTTAGTTGTCACATGGGAATCGCCGTATGGGGTTCGGGGTAGAGGTGGCATTTTTGACCCGATCCGTTAACCCGACCCGTTAATATTAGTATTTGGGTGGATGCTTAACGGGTCGGGTCGTTAATGGGTGAATCCGTTAAATAACGGGTCACTTTGGGTCAACCCGTTAGACCCATTAACACCCGTTAGCACCTGTTAGTTAAGGATGTTTTAGTAATTTTAATAAAGTCTTAATAAAAAAAAATAAACTCTATGCAAAAAAAAAAAAATTTATTAACGGGTCTTAACGGGTGACCCATTAGCTTAACGGGTCGGGTTCAACCCGACCCAAACCCGATAAATCCGACCCGTTTACAGGTCTAGTTCGGGGGTTAATGAGTTGTGTTTGGCGATAATCAGATCGTGTTCTTGTTTAGAATTATTGTGTCAGTTGACGTGAAATTTATTTATAAAAAACTTCATTTTAATTATTGACAAAGATGACTTTTAGATAAAAATCATGAGTAAGATCAAAATCTAATTTTAGTCTATTAATACATTAATAACCTCATTTATTAATTATATTTTGATTTTTTAATTATTTATCTTTTTCTTTCTAATTTTTAATGTATTAATTTTATTTCATTATAATTTTTATTTTCATTTCATTCATTGTAATATATTTTGTTGTGAACATTTAGATAAACTAATTTTTGTTATACAATATATTTCGATGTACTTTATCTTCTTCATTTAGATATATTAAATTTATTATAATACATTTCGGTGCATACATTTTGGTACACACATTTTTAAATGTTAGTACCGAAATGTGTGTATCGAAATATATTATATTGAACTAATATATTTAAATGTTAGTACCGAAATGTATGTACCTAAATATATACACCAAAATATATTAATATTAAATTAATGTACCTAAATGTGTGTACCGAAATGTATGCACCGAAATGTATTATATTGAATTAATGTACCTAAATGTTTGTATCGAAATGTATGTACCTAAATGTATGCACCGAACTGTATTATAATGAATTTAATATACATAAATGAAGAAGATAAAGTATATCGAAATATATTGTATGACAAAAATTAGTTTATCTAAATGTTCACAAAAAAATATATTACGATGAATGAAATAAAAATAAAAATTATAATGAAATAAAATTAGTACATTAAAAATTAGAAAGAAAAAGATAAATAATTAAAAAAATCAAAATATAATTAATAAATGAGGTTATTAATGTATCAATAGACTAAAATTAAATTTTGATATTACTCATGGTTTTTATCTAAAAGTCATCTTTGCCAAGGATTAAAATAAAGTTTTCTATTTATTTATCAAAATATGAGGAATAAAGTTTCCGAAACAATGTGGCTTCATAGTCCCCTGCCGACTCTTTAGATAAATTTGAAGTAGAACATCGCATTTGGTTCATAATTTTTTTCATTTCGGAAACAAAAACCGAACAGTTGTTTTATACCTTATCAGTTATGGCATTACAACAAATACGTGACAGGATAGCAGTGCTAAATTGCTAATGGGTTAATTTGTTTTTCTTTTTTGCAAGATGACAAATATGGAAATTAAACTATATACATACCATTGATACCAACCACAAAATTAAAACTTTATTATCTTTTATCGACAAAAAAAAAATAAAGAAAAACAAAAGAATGCATTATACATGAAGTTGTGGACATGATTGCCCATCCAAATATAGGATAAATAATGAACAGCGGAGAAGAGAGGTGTGGTTTTTTTGTCATTGACAATATGGCTCTCCAACCATATATGATAAGATAATTAACAATTATTATTCACTTAATATGAAATTAATTATGCGTATGCAAAACAAATTAGAGTCCATTTGCACATGGACATGGTTTCACATGCATTATGCATACATGGATCTGCTTAAAAAAGCAATAACAATTATTAAAATTCCAATTAATAGCTAAAGGGCACCGAAAATAATTTACATGATACGAATTTATCGTCATTAAGCGTCATGTGCTAATAATATATAGAGATGTGTATGTTTTTATCCACATGACATAAGTTTTTATCCACCTTACCACTGTAGCGTGTAGAGTCATAGTTGGTAACGCGTTGCCTCTAGACTTTTAAATTTGGTGGGCATCTTTGAATAACACTGAATATAATTTGAAGTGTTAGGATGTTCATTTTCTTCTTTACTAATCTATCTTAAATTCTAAGACCATCTCCAATCACTGGGGATAAAGCTTAAAAATTAAAGTCAGTGTTGTAAACTTTCCTAGTTTAAGTGTGATTTTGTAAATCCTAAATTATATTTTATTCTAGTTATCCTTCCCTATATGGACTTGTATTTCTTGGAGAAGAATGAATATCTTCTCTCCTTTTATTACTATAAATAAAAGGCACAATGTAGAAGGGATAACAACACATATTCCCCTACAATTCTACAAAAACATCACTCTCTCTTCTCCTTGCCACCAGCCACCCTAAATATTGTCAGATAAAATAGGTTACAACACGTCATCAGTATGCTCCTACCGCTACGCTTAAGGAATCTGACGTTGAAGAATTTTTTTTGCATCAAACCAATTCATCCATATCATCACGCAATCAGGTTCTTTCAAAACAACGGTTTTTATCTTGATATTTTTGCAGCCCTGATAGCATGAACATTCACCATGATGCATGACCCAACTTTACGTTTTACGAATTTTAGATTCTACATAAATTGTGTATGCATCATTTTCATAATTGTGAATTATGTGAATTTGATATTTGCCATGAATTGCATCAAATATATGTACATGCATTGAAATTATTAAATTGAATATGCATCCAATTGAATTGAATTAAATTGAAAAACAAAAAAAACAAAAACAAAAAACAAAAGAAATCGAGAAAGGCAACCTGGGTTCTTTGAACCCATGACCTCGAACCAGTTGACCAAGCCTGCAGCTTGGGTGGCCGAGAGTTCCCTAGCCGGAGCCGAGGGCTCTTAGATTGAAACCCAACAATCTCGACACCTTCCATGGCATCTTCTCCCGTTGCAGGTTGGCCTGCAGCCAATCCCCACCCACAGGTCATCGTGTTTTACGGCCTGAAGTTCATTCTCGACACCAATTGACCGAGATTCTTTCGAATCTCACCAATTTTATTTTAAAATCTTTCGATTCGTTTTCTAGGGTTTTGATATAACGTCGAGATTTCTCAATCTCCGTTCCTATTTGGGTCCCCAGTAGGACCTCCGTGCTTCGTTGTGCCATAAACCCCCGAGGACAGTCGCCTGAAGCAACACCAGCGTCCTCCCGGCCACGTTCTAACACCCTGCGTCGCTTGGGTGTCTCGAACCTCCTTGACCCGAGCCCAATTAGGTCTCGACCCCTCGGCATGCATCAGCGCCCGTTGGGCTTGCTGCTGCTATGTGTTGTCCTGGGGCAGCCCCTGTGAAAAAAAAAACAAAAAAAAAACAAAACGAAACAAACAAACAAACAAAAAATTCTAAGGCTCCTCTACAGCGAGCCGTGCAATTTTTTTAGGGGTCAATTTTTTAAGTGGCCCGTGTTTTTTTTTTAAGGCCTGCCTTTCTGCGGCCCTTCCGTTTCTCCTCTTCCCGTAGGCCTGCAACCCCACCTGAGGCACCCTAGCCCAATTTTGGGCCTAGTTCACACGACACCATTTTATATAGCACTCCGTGGGCTTATATTTTTCTTTTGGGCCCTGAGTTTTATTCGCCTAATTATTTTTAGGCCCAATGGGTTTATCTTTTTTCACCCACATTTTTAATTTGGCCTAAAGTCCAAATAATTAATTCAATTATAATTATAGACCTAAAAATCGTATTTTTTGCATATTTGTTTGCATATATATTTGTGTTTGCCTGCAAGAATATATGAACCTCAAGTTCATAACTATTTTGAAACCCGAAGTTTCTTATAAATATGCCTTGTTTGAAAACCTGAAGTTTTCACTTTAAAACATCACCCATGAAAACCCGAAGTATTTTCATGCAAAATTAGTCCAATACATGTCTATTCGAACCTATATGTTCTACTTCTATGTGAATTGATTGATTTTTCTCTATTACACTAACCACATCTGGTCCATCTATTTTGTGATAGGAACATGTTGAATTTGAACAAACTCGACTTCACCGCTTTGGAGGTCTCTAGAAAGAGTTACCTCAAGTGGGTTTAAAATGTGAAGCTACAACTCACTGCAAAAGAACTTGCGTCCTACTATTGAAGAAGCAATGGACGAGCCTGTTAGCGAAGCTGAAAAAGCCACTACTATGATCTTCATCTGAAGACATGTCCATGACGCTCTACAAACTGAGTATCTTGCTGAGGAGGATCCACATGCTTTATGGGTTGCTTTGGCTGATCGTTTTGATCACCAAAAAGACATATTCTTGCCTGAAGCAAGACACGACTGGCAGCACTTGCGCTTCCAAGACTTAGTTTGTGAATGAATATAATTCTGAAGTTTGTCGAATTTGATCACTTCTCAAGTTTTGCAATGAAACTTTGACCGAATAGGATCTCCTGGAGAAGACATGTTCGACCTTCTCTGCATTTAATATTGTCATGTAGCAATAATATAGAGCTCAGAAGTTCACTAAGTTCTCGGATTTGATCTTTGTTTTACTGCTCGCTGAAAAGCAGAACCAGCTCCTGATGAAAAATCATCAAGTTCGACCTACTGGGGCTACTGTTGTGCCTGAAGCACATTAAAGCACAAACCAACGTCCAAAACATCAAAAGAGGCATGGTAGGGGCTACTAGAAGCCACCTTGCGAAGGTCAACAAAGTGAAGGCCTATCCAAGGGAGGAAACAAAGTCCATAAGCGCTTAAACCACACTCCCAAGGCCCTGAACTTCAAGAATAAGGGCAAAGCACCTGAAACCATGGATACGGATATATGCTATCGATGTGGTCCAAAAGACCACTAGTCCTGTGTTTGCCGAGTTCCCAAGAAGGTTGTAGATGAATATCATTCTCGTCGTAAGAAGTGGACGAACAGAAGACTACAAAGATGGAGGTTTCTAACTTTCAAGAAGATACCACCCCTATGGAAGATTAGAATCTTAGACATAGACTTATTTTTTCATTGAAATAAGACAATTGGGGCCGAATTCCACTAAGTGGCCGAACCCCCTTGTGTTTTGGTTGATTTTTGAACAATTTTCCTTTGTATTTGGATTATTTATTGGTGATTTGTTTTTTAGATATTAAGTTTTAATTACCATCCTTGAATAAATGAAATTATTTTGAATTGATATATTTTTTTAAAAACTTTTATGCATGTGACCGATTCAAATTAGTTTTTCATTCTAGGTATGACTAGTAGGAAAGTTAGTTGTTTGGCAGATAGTGCAACCATGCACACTATTTTGCGTGAACGCATCTATTTCACTAACTTTATACCTAAGAATGCACCTTTGACAACCTTTTCAGGCCCATCTAACCTGATAGAAGGATATGATAGGCACGCATAAAGTTATCCAATGGTACAATCTTGACCATTGATGAGGCACTCTATTCTCCACGTTCCGAAAGAACGTTGCTAAGTTTCACGGACATTAGAGATAACAATTACCACGCTGAAACCCATGTAGAAAACGGAATTGAATTTCTGTACATAACTTCATATGGCCATAAGCATATTCTAGATAAGATGGATCGTATCCCGAGTAGTCTGTATACTACGACCATACGCCCCATAGAATGCCACTATGTAGCCGGCCCTACTACTGAGACTGCGCACAAAATTACACTTTGGCATGATCGTTGGGACATCATGGACGAATAGCGATGCGCCGTATCCTCAAATCCTCAAATAGGCATCCACTAACCTGAAGCTTAGGTTTAATCCAAGGAATCACATGTCAAACATGTTCTATAAGGAAAGCTTATTACTAAGCCTTCTTATGACAATATTCGTTCGAATCCTCCCATTTTTCTACAACTGATTCAGGGGGACATTTGTGGACTGATTCACCCTCCTTGCGGAACATTTAGATATTTTATAATTTTAGTTGACGCTTCCACACTTTGGTCACACGTGTGCTCGTTGTCCATAAGGAATGCTGCATTTTCCAAATTGTTAGCTCAAGTTATCAAGCTCAGGGCTCACCACCCTGATTATCCGATCAAATCTATTCGATTAGATAATGCTGGAGAATTCACAACTAAAACTTTTAATGACTATTGAATGTCAGTTGAGGTTGAAGTTGAACATCTCGTACCCCATGTTCACACCCAGAACGGCCTAGCAAAGGCTTTCATTAAGTACTTACAAATGATTGCTCGATCGTTGGTCCTACATACCCAGCTCCTGATCGCTGCTTAGGGCCATGCAATATTGAACACAACAAAGTTGGTCCGCATAAGGCTTGTTGCAACCCAACCATTCAGTGCCTTTCAGTTGGTCACCAGATATGAACTCGACATATCGCATCTGCGCGTTTTTTGTTGTGCGATATATGTGCTAATCTCGCCGCCATTCAGTATAAAAATTGGGCCTCAGCAGAGGATGGGAATCTATGTCGAATATAATTCTTCTTCGATTATTCGTTACTTAGAACCTTTGATAGGTGATATGTTTACTGCTGATTTTGCGGATTATCACTTCTATGAGTCAGTCTTCCCATCGTTAGGGAGAAATAAAAACGTCAACGTTCCTGAAGAACGACGCGAATTATCGTGGATGACTCCCACTTTGTCTCATTTAGATCCCTGCACCGCTCAGTCTAAAACAGAAGGACAATACATATTAGATCTTCAGAGCATAGCTCAGAGCATGCCATATGCTTTCACCGATTTAGTGCGCGTGACAACATCACACTTTCCAGCTGCAAATATGCCTGCAAAGATGGATGTACCAAATGTACGACGGACTACCCTCTTGGAAGCCCAAGACACCAATCTTGGTGATCCACATACATAAGCAACTAGCCAATCATCTGCTCCTACACCAAAGCGTGGCAGACCTCTTGGTTCAAAGGATTCTCACTCCCGAAAGAGGAAACCCACAGCACAAGGTCCTGAAGAGCCTACTGTGAATCTGACTATCGCTTACTCATTCTATCCAACTCATGAGGAAATTCTAGATTATGGAAGCATCATTGAAGAGACGAATCCTCTTCCCAAGAATCATGATATTTCGGTCTATTATGCTAGCTTAGATGGCGTGTTGCGTAGAACTGAGATGATTGTCGACGATGCATTAGCATTTCCAATAGCTACTGAGATTATGTTGAGCAATGACATTGAATTGTGTTCAATTGATGAATGTTGATGTAGAACTGATTGGTCAAACTAGAAACAAGCAATCCAAGTCGAACTCGATTCGCTTACGAAACGTAAAATGTTTGGACATGTAGCTCTTCCTCCTTCACATGTAAAGCATGTTGACTATAAATGGGTTTTCGTTCGAAAACGTAATGAGAAAACAAAATTGTGCATTACAAAGCTCGTCTTGTTGCATAAGACTTTTCACAACACCCCGGGATTGACCATGACAAAACTTATTCACCCGTTATGGATGTGATTACTTTTCGCTACCTTATCAGTTTAGTAGTTTCCGAAAAACAGACTATGCAGCTAATGGACGTAGTAGCCGCGTATCTATATGAGAATCTTGATACTGAAATTTACATGAAAGTTCCCGAAAGACTTACATTGATTGGTTCAAATATTTCCAAACCCCGGAACACACTCTCAATTCGGCTGAGGCGTTCACTCTACGGTATGAAATAATTCGAAAGAATGTGGTATAACCGTCTGAGTGAGTATTTGACTAGTCAGGGATATGTGAACAACAAAATATGCCCTTATGTGTTAATTAATAAGTCATATTGTGGATTTGCTATTGTTGCAGTATATGTCGATGACATGAATCTTATTGAAACTCCTGAAAAGCTCGCAAAAACCGTCGCGCACTTGAAGTTGAAATTTGAGATGAAAGATCTAGGTAAGACTCGAGACTGTCTTGGTCTTTAGACAGAGCACTGTTCGGATGGAATCCTAGTACATCAATCAAACTATACCCAGAAGGTGTTGCGTCACTTTAATGAGGATAAAGCGAAGCCTTTGAGTACTCCTATGGTCTTTCGATCGCTAGATGTAAAACGAGATCCCTTCCGTCTGAATGAGGATGATGAAGAGAGTTTGGAGCCTGAAGTTCCTTATCTAAGTACAGTAGGCACTTTATTGTACATAGATCAATGCATTAGACCCGATATCTCTTTTGTTGTTAATTTTTTTGGCAAGATACAGTAATTCACCTACATGCAAACACTGTACTGACGTGAAAGACATCTTCTGTTACCTTAAGGGTACTACGAATTTGGGCTTGTTTCATCCTTACAGATCCTCGAGTGATGTCGCACCTTCTGCTTCTCGAGTCGATTCTCTCCTTGTTGGTTATGCCGACGCAGGATACTTGCCTGATTCTCACAAGGCTCGTTCTCAAACGGGTATGTCTTTATAGTTAGAGGCACCGAAATCTCTTGGAGGTCAACTAAACAGACCTTAGTTGCCACTTCATCTAACCATGCTGAAATTCTCGCTTTACGTGAAGCAACTTGGGAATGCTTTTGGTTGATAGCAGTAGTGGGCCACATTCAAAGCTCCTGCGATCTTTATCCCGTCATTGATGTCCCGATGACGATCTTTGAAGACAATGCAGCATGCATTAAAATGCTCAAGAAAAGGTTACATCAAAGGAGACAACACCAAGCACATTACGCCGAAGTTCTTCTTTTCACATCAACAACAAGAGCATCAGAAGATTGAAGTCATGCAAATCCATTCACAAGACAATCTGGCCAACCTCTTCACTAAATCACTGTTGAAGACAATGTTTCAGAAGTTTGTTCATGGAATTGGTATGCGTAAACTTTCTGAGTTGTAACATTGCTATTTCTCTTTAGAATTGTGTCAAACTCAGGGGGAGTATTTTGAAGATACTTGTTTGACCTTAATGTACTCTTTTTCCCTACGATTAAAAGCATTTTTCCCACTAGGTTTTTGCTACCTAACTAGGTTTTAATGAGGCACCTACCTTGAGTTGGTCATATCCCTAATGACGTCTCGTAGATGTTTCTTTGACTTTTGCATTTCTCATGCATTTTGTCCCTCTCGGGTTTTCTCCATAGCTTTAGGATTTTTAAGTGAGACTTACTTACTTATGCAAGTTCCTACCTTATTGAGAATAAGTGTTGTTCCTTAAAATCAGTGCCGACGAGTCGACTTCCTCAACTTCTGCATGATGCTGAATCTGCCTTTTACACACTCAAGGGGGAATGTTGTAAAGTTTCCTAGTTTAAGTGTGATTGTGTAAATCCTATATTAGATTTTATTCTAGTTATCCTTTCCTATATAGATTTGTATTCCTTGGAGAAGAAGGAATATCTTCTCTCCTTTTATTACTATAAATAAAGGCACAATGTAGGAGGGATAACAACACATATTCCCCTACAATTCTACAAACACATCACTCTCTCTCCTCCTTGTCGCCGACCACCCTAAATATTGTCAGATAAAATAGGCTACAACAGCCAGAAAATTTTAAGCCATATCCCAAAACCTGTTTTTCTTCTTAAAATTTTAGCCCGATATTATTAAACAATGATTTTAGCCTAACTTTATTTTTTCGATAACTTTTTTGAAAATAAAAATTTATGTAGATTATCCTAATTTATTTTTATGAACAGTATAGTCTTAAAAACATTTAAATTCCAATAAGTAATTAAAAATCATACAAATACATAAGAATTTATAAAGTTTAAGTTAAATTTGATTTAAATAATTTTCTTAAATTATTTTAGATGTTAGATTTAATTTTGGGCCATAAAATCTTTTTTTTACCATTAGATTTGATCTCATTTGATCATAGTCGATAGATTATAAGTGAATTTTTTTTTTAAATATGATAGTTTGGTGGGTCAAGAATAATTTAAGACAGACATAAATCCTGGGAAAATCTAGCCCAGAGATATAGTTTCTCCCCATGGCTTATTTTAGGCCATGGTTGGAGATGGTTGGGGAGGTTTTAAAGCTTATATTTTTAATCTTTATCTCATAGATTAGATATGGTCTAAGGGTGACAATTTTGTTGTCTTATCATGTAATGCTACTAGATCTTGATTGCATGAGAGGCTGTTCTATTTATGCCAACTCACATTGGGCTACAAGTTCCCTACAATGTTTGACCCAAAAAAAAGGTACCCTACAACTAATGGACCACCTTACCTAAGTCTCTTGATATGCATACGAGAAAATAAAAGTGTGTATGAGACGAAAAAGAACATCTATTTCTTGAAAAATAGCCTTAACCACTTAATTAAAAGCCACTTTTATGGAATTGTCAATTTTACCTCGGATAATTAGCTACGATATGTTGTAAATAGTGGGAATGTATGCCCACATGCCAACAGTAACTTTCTCATATGCCTTATAGTGTTGTTTTTGTTTGTTGTATGGCAATCATTCACTTTCTATAAGCTTACCACATATGTTGCTCCATATAAAGGCACTCCTTGTGATCAAAATACACAACAATAAAAAGAAGTGAAAGATATAATATCAGTACCCCTCAATTCCTCTCTTTACCTGCAATCCTTTTGTGTTATGTTTACGAAACTAAACAATGTGATACTTTGCACCCGCTTCGCTCTTGTACCTAGCAAAGGTTATATGTCTAACTTTTGCCTATTTCTAACACGTTATCAGCACGACTCTCTAACCCTAACCAGTTCTCATTTCCCTTCGCCGAAAAAAAATGTTTCCTCTTAGGATTTTACTGTTCTTCTTCCTCATCTGCCTCACTTACTTGATGTACCCTCTCAAAGATCTACTAGCACCTTGCCTGCTCCTAGTTCTCAATATAGTAAATACTTATATTTTTTTTATTTCTTTTTTGGTGTAGCTCCTGATTACTAACCCATTATTTATTTATGATAATTTTACTGCAATCAAAGATGGTGCAGTATCATCATGCATCTTGAACTGTTATTTAATTTTACTACAATTTTAGGTGGTGCGATATAATCGTCCACCCTGCATTGCATATTTAAATTTTCCTGCTACTTGAGTGATGCAGTATAATCGCCCATCCTATGCTATATTGTTTCAATGAGAATGGTGCGGTACAATCGTCTTCCTCATTAATCATGTAAATTTCGAGCCTGCAGAGTGCTTACCATTTTGGCCTGAAGATCAAAATAAAAAATTTGTAAGAACCAGAAGTTCTAACACTACATTCCTCCAGAATACATATTATTGCAAGTTCTTACACATCTCATTTTTCTTTCAGAAAAGAAAATGGCGAACTTGGCAAAGCTTGATTTTGTTGCCCTGGATATTACTGGGAAGAACTACCTTACCTGGGTAGTGGATGCCAAGATCCATTAGAGGCATGGAATCTTGGGGAAACTATCAAAGATCGGGCGAAGGCCATGATCTTTATTCGTCGCCACCTTGATAAAGGACTGAAGAGCGAGTACCTAGCGGTTGAAGATTCATTAGCCCTTTGGATGACATTAAGAAATAGATACAATCACTAGCAAACAGTGATTCTTCCAAGGGCCCGTTATGGGTGGACACACCTGAGAATCCAGGATTTCAAGTCGGTTGCTGAGTACAACTCTGCAATATTTAGAATTAACTCCGAGATGAAACTTTGTGGGGAGACCATCACCGAGGAGATATGTTGGAAAAGACTTTCAGCACTTTTCATGCCTCCAATGTGCTCATGCAGCAGAAATATAAAGAGCGCGGTTTTATGAAATATAATCAACAAAGAACGATGCTTCTTGTGGCTGAAGAAAATAATGAGCTTCTGATAAAAAATCATCAGTCCCAACCTACTATAGCAGCACCATTCGCAGAAGTGAATGTTGCTTTCTTTGAAGTGAACACCACATCCTCTCATGGCAATAAACAAGAATGTGGTCACAGACGAGGTTGGTAGAACGGAAAAGGCAAGAATCATGGTGTCCAGTTCTACAACTAGGGTCCAAGGCATAATTCAGGCTCAAGCTTCAAAAATACTAATCGCCACAAAGAAAAAACTCGTATGAATAACACTCCTAGAAAACCTGAAGGAGCTTATCATAGATGTGGTGGCAATGGGCACTGGGCATGTACCTGTCGTACCCCAAAACATCTAGTAGACATGTACCAAGCCTCTCTTAAGGAGAAGGGTGTCGAAACTAATTTCCTCAACTAGGCTAAACCAATGGATATACTTGATCCAATGTTCAATTTATCAGGGCAATTGAACACAACCCACCTAGATATCTCAGATTTCATTGTTGAAAAAAGGAATGAAGTGTATCGGTCCAATTGAATCATTTCTGTTTGATGTATTCTTATTATCTGAACTTGTAGTTCAAAACTCTCATTTCAATTAAATAAAGTGGCATTCCAATTTCCTTTTTATGAATAAATTGCTTTTAACTATGATTCTTTTACTCAAATATCATGGAGAAAAACTATGGTTATTCTCAAAATAAAAGCAATGGTGGAGATATTTGTCTTGAGACATTGCAACCACGCATACAATACTCCGAGATCAAAAATATTTCTCAATTTTGATACTTGTAAAAGTAAAGGTAACAACAATATCAAGGCAATCAGATGTAATTAAAGGCTCAAGAAAAGCCCAGATCGTGTTACCAAATAGAACAATATTGTCCATACAAAATGTGTTGTACGCTACTCAATCTACTCGAAATTTGTTGAGTTTTAAAGACATACGTTTAAATGAATACCACATTGAAATGAAAAGTGCAAAAAATGTGGAATATATTTGCATTACCTCTAATGATACCCATAAGCGTACATTGGAGAAGTTGTGTGGTTTATCAAATGGATTGTATTATACATACATAAAGATAATTGAAGCACATACTGTCATGAACCAGAAGTTCATTGATCCAAAGATTTACATGTTTTGGCATGACCGTCTGGTTTATCCAGGATCCACCATGATGCATAGAATCATTACCAACTCTAATTGACATCCATTATTAAGCAGACACATTGATATCTCGAATTATAACCCTTGCAAGGTTTGTTTGCAAGGGAAGTTAGTAATTAGACCATCACAATTAAAGGTTGATGCTGAATCCCCATCATTTATGCAAAGAATTTAAGGGGATATTTGTGGGCCTATTCAACCACCTTGTGGACCATTTCGATATTTTATGGTCTTTGTTGATACATCTACTCAGTGGTCGCATGCTTGCCTATTGTCTACCCAAAATGTAGCATTTGCAAGACTCATTGCTCAGATAATTAAGTTGCGAGCACAATTCCTAAATTACCTTATTAAGTCAATCTAACTTGATAACACTGGTGAATTTACATCCCAAACCCTTAATGATTACTGCATGACACTAGGCATTGATGTTGAACATCATGTTCCTCATGTCCATACTCAAAATGGTTTTGCAGAAGCATTTATCAAGTGGCTTCCATTAATAGCTCGCACTCTGATCATGAAAACTAAACTGCTAGTTTCTACTTGGTGACATGCCATCTTACATGTTGCATCATTGGTTTGATTGATACCTATAGCCAACCATTAATACTCATCAATACAACTCGTGTTTGGGCATCAGCCAAACATTTCACATTTACGAGTTTTTAGTTGTGTTGTTTATGTGCTTATTGCACCGCCACAATGCACTAAAATAGGACACTAACGCATATTGAGAATTTATGTGGGTTTTGATTCACCATCTATCATTAGATATTTGAAACCTTTGACATGAGATATGTTTACAGTTCATTTTGTGGATTGTCATTTTGATGAGACAATTTTGACTATGAGACAGTTTTCCAGTCAAAAGATTGTTCTAAAAGAACGGCAAGAGCTGACATGGGTTATACCCACCTTATCTCATTTTGGTCCATAAAGCACTCAATGTGAAAATGAAGTGAAAATGATCGTTCATCTTCAAAGTATTGCTAATCAAATGCCAGATGCATTTAATGATGCTATGAAAGTGACAAAATCACATATACCAGCTGCAAATGCGCCGGCAAGAATTGATATCTCTGTTGGACAAAATAAAGTGGCAGTGAATGATTCATTTAGTGCACGCCTGAAGCGTGGTAGACCCCCAGGTTCAAAAGATTCAACCCTTCAAAAGAGAAAGGTGAGGGCGCAGCTGAATCCAAATGAAGTCATTCAGGAAAAGAAAATGAATGAAGAATCCACAACCATGATTCTAAACTTCCAAAAAAGGAAAATGTCTTTGATGATACACGTCTCTGAAGAGACAAAAATACATGAAAGCAACAAAATCTCCATAAATTATGCGTGTACTAACGAATTGTGGGAACGAAATGAAATAATCATCAACGACGTGTTTGCATTTGCAAAAGCCACTGAAATCATATTAAGCAATGACATTGAGCCCCACTCTGTTGATGAATGGAAACAGAGACAAGATTGGCCTAAGTGGAAAGATATAATCCAGGCAGAATTAAATTCCTTGGAAAGGCGAAGTGTTTTTGGATCGGTAGTCCAAACCTCGCCTAGTGTAAACCCTGTGGGTTACAAATGTGTATTCACAAGAAAGCGCAATGAGAAAAACGAAATTGCAAGATATAAAGCACGACTCATTGCACAAGGGTTTTCACAAAGACCTAGAATTGATTGTGAGGAGATACTCTCCTATACTGGACGCAATTACGTTCCGTTACTTAATAAGTTTGGTGGTTTTAGAAAAAGTTGACATGCGACTTATGGATGTCATCATATCGTATCTATATGGATAATTAGATACTGGCATATATATGAAGGTCTCAAAAGGACTTAAGTTGCCTAAAACGACCAACAAACTATGAGGTATGCTCTCAATCAAATTAAGGCGATCATTATATGGACTGAAACAATTTGGACGAATATGGTATAATCGTCTCAATGAGTATTTGATCAAAGAAGGATATACCAACAATGTCATTTGCCCTTGTGTGTTCATTAATAAATCAAATTCTAGATTTGCTATAGTGGCAGTATATGTTGATATATGAACTTAGTTGGAACCCCTGAAGAGCTTGATAAAATTGTTTATATATCTGAAAAACAAAATTGAAATGAAAGACTATGGGAAAACCAAATATTGCCTCGACCTGCAGATCAAGCATTGTGCTGATGGAATTTTGGTCCATCAATCAGGCTACACTGAAATTCTTTTAAAGCAATTTGGCATGGACAATGTTTATCCACTTAGCACACCAATGGTTGTTCGTTCTCTGGACATTAAGAATATCTGTTTCGTCTAAAAGAGGATGATGAAATGGTCCTTGGTCTAGAAGTACCATATCTGAGTGCAATAGGTGCTTTATTATATTTTGTACAGTGTACTAGACCAGATATAGCCTTTTCAGTAAACTTGTTAGTAAGGTATAACTCTACTCTAACAATTTGTCATTGGAAGGAAGTCAAAGATGTTCTATGATACCTTCGTGGGACAACAGACATGTGCCTCTTTTACTCAAAGAAATCCACAAATGACCATATCCTTGTTGGATATGCAGATGCTGGTTTTCTCTCCGATCTACATAAAGCCTGCTCACAAACTAGATATGTATTCATTAATGGAGATACGGCGATTTCATGGCGCTCAACAAAGCAAACATTAGTTGCTACATCTTCCAATCACTCTGAAATACTTGCTTTACATGAAGCAAGTTGTGAATGTTCTTGGTTAAGATCAATGATCCATCACATCCGGAATTCATATGGTCTATCTTCAAAGACAGACGCTCCAACTGTCATTCATGAAGATAATGCAGCCTATGTTGCCCAAATGAAGGAAAGATTCATCAAGGGTGATAAGACTAAACACATATTTCCAAAGTTTTTCAGTGCACATGAACTTTAAAAGGCTAAAGTTATTGAAGTTAGACAAATCTGTTCCAATGAAAATCTGGCAGACCTATTCACCAAATCTTTACCAAAATGCACGTTTCAAAAGCTAGTGAAGGGTATCGGATTACGTCGGCTTACCAATCAATTAAATTTGAAAAATGTGGGAACAAGGGGAGATACATTTAAGGGGGAACATCCATGGTACATGCATGTTGTACTCTTTTTCCTTCGACTAGGATTTTTCCCACTAGGTTTTTTCTATCAAGGTTTTAACGAGGCAACATAAGCATACTTAACACTACATCCACAATCCACGCAAAGTTGTACTCTTTTTCCTTTGCTACGGTTTTTTCCACTGGGTTTTTTCGAGCAAGGTTTTAACAAGGTAACTAATGTTGATATATAAGCATCCAAGGGAGAGTTGTAAATAGTGGAAATGTATGCCCACATGCCAACAATAACTTTATCATATGCCTAACAACATTGTTTTTGTTTGATGTATGACAATCATTCACTTTCTGTAATCATTCACTTTCTATAAGCTTATCACAAATGTTGCTCTATATAAAGAGCACCCCGTGTGATCAAAATACACAACAATAAAAAAAAAGTGAAAGATATAATATCAGTACTCCTCCATTCCTCTCTTTACCTGCAATCCTTTTGTGTTATTTTTACCAAACTAAACAGTGTGATACTTTGCACCCGCTTCGCTCTTGTACCTATCAAAGATTATCTCTCTAACTTTTGCCTATTTATAGCACAATAAACATTAGCTACGATAAACATATTTTGACATTTTGTCGATGTCGTGGTTGGATTAAATTGATGCCTTTGTAACAAACTAAACTGAAATAACACATTCATCACAGCAACGAGAGATTATTCAGGTTAAGTTTCTTAAAATTTTCCGGACATCTTTTCGGGGTTTATATTGCGAATTTGAGTTTATCATATCATTTCTGATCTCCCTATTTTATCTTCTATGCGACAAGTCTCTCTTTCTCTACCCACAGTGATGGTGATGGCCAATACTAACTAGGCAGACATATTAGCATACGCTATTATATTCCTCACAAATCACAATTCATCCTTCGAATCTTCGGCGCTGCCGCTCCCTTTACTCTCTGTAGCAGCAGAACCCTCGGATTTTGGTGTTGAGGCTGGCTTTTGGAGCTTGAAAGGGATTGATGCGTTTTTCTTGAGGAATTTGTAGAATGCCACCACTGTGCGGTCACTGTCTACGGTAATCTGTTTGGCATCAAGGAACCAGATAGTCTACGTCAGACATAAAACAAGGAAGAACAAGAAGAAATGTGCAGAAGCTCTTGTTGGATCTAAGAAAAACATAATGAACGATTCTAAATGCCACTTACTGGATCGAAGCTCTTATTTCCTGCTGGGAAGAACAGAAGTGTGGGGAACCCATCGGCCTGCAAAATCAAATGAGCAGCAATTAATTGCAGAGTTCTTGTTTCCAATGGACATTTACTTTTTACCACAAGGATATCGACATTAGGTGGTAAAAACCATAAATCTAATCACTTTTCTTCCACCGCAAATTTGGCCCCATAGCTCTCTAATAGGCTATTGAAATATGCAAACTATCATTTAACCACAGCAATTTGACGTTACCTTCGCCCTGGGATGCTCATTTGTGGTTCCGTCCATCTTGGCTATAACAATAGAGTCAATGCCTTGTAGATGTTTGGCAAGCTTGTTGTAGGTTGGCTCCAGAGATTGGCAATGCCCGCACCAGGGTGCATATATCTGAGATAATGATTCTTCAAAACTGAGGACCTTGCAAAGACAAATTTTAATCAACTATTCAATTGTTTCCTAGTTTGCAGTGTTACCTCGAGAAGAACATCCTTTGACTCATCCAAGACAATTTCATCAAAGTTATTCCCAACAACTATTTTCACATCCCCGTCGTTCTGTGTCAATTAAAGAAAACATAAAAGTTTGAATAGAGAACCAAGACAACACAATTAGGAGGATGAAAGAAATTTAACACTTACACTTTCAGGAATTGGGTCCGACTTATAGAAAGGTTTAAGCTTGTCCTCAATAAAGTCCTCCCCAAAAGCCTAATGAAAAATGAATTCACAACATACCGTTAGACTGTATAAAATGAAGCACACAAGAGAGAGAGAGAGAGAGAGAGAGAGAGAGAGTAGTCACCTTTAAATTAGCTATGGCCACCTCTCCATCTAGAAAAAATTTCCTACCATCGTCATTTCCAGTGTACCCAAGAACCTATAAGGAACAATATTATTCATAGCAACAAATAAATCCAGGAACATGTAAATTGCAACTGTACAATCTATCTTCTATCTTTCCAAAGTAAAAGTAAGTGAATTGAATACAAAGGTTAGGAAAAGCTCACTGTTGGAGCTTCACTAGTGACACCGAAATAATCCGAAACTGGCTTTCCAATATCTTCATTATCCGTTTCCACATATACAAAGATAAGCTGCAAGCAACCACACATACAAATTATAAAAAGTTAAGTTGCAACCCTCATCCTTTGTTAACAAAATAAGAATGCAATGTGTAGCTTAGCAGCCAAAAAAGATCAGATGCTCAAATTATCCAGGTCATATATAGTGGCCACAGTGAACAACACATTCAAAGTTAATAGAAACTGACCGACATACTTAAAGGACAAGGTATATATTTACTTTTTTATTTTCTATTGAAACAATATTTTGTTAGTAAAAAGAGATGAGCACAAACTGAAAACACAAAATTTAGCAGAGCACAAACAGAAAACCCTAATAAGGCCGATAAAGAGTTCCCTGGAATTTTTCAAAAATCAAAGCTGGATTACCAAATTGAAACTTTACACGACCAAACATCATCCCCATGTCCCCTAATGCACTAAAATTGCTTTATTTCTTCCTAACTACAACACCCCCAAACACAGCCATCAACCACATCTCCATAGGACTAACACCTCTTCCCTCACCCTCAAAGCATGTGGATTTCAATAAGAAATAAAAAAATACACAATGCAGGAACTACCAACCACTATCAGCTTCTCCTTTACATGTGATGTACTACAAACAAGGTATTTCAAGCCTACACTGTTTAAAAACCTTTAGGTAATTGTTATTTTAGATGCTCTTGAACAACTTCTGTGACAGCAATCCAACTCATAGCGAATGACGAATAGTAACCATACCTTTCCTTTGAAAAGTTGTGCAGCCTTTTGAAAGTCAGGGAGAACCTTCTCTGAATCTTTTGAAGAGGCAAAGAGCAACAGCTGAGAATACAAAGATTACATGTCAATTAGCATGTGATGTTTAATACTCTGTTTTAAAGAGTTTCGTATTGAAGTCGCATCTATGAAAAAAAAATTCACACATGTAACAATTACCTGTTTCTTGATAGTACTTTCAAAAATTTGTGGGGCATTATCCCTGGTAAAGGTGATAACCAGAGGTAGCTTATTCGCAAAAACAAACTCCGCAATTGCAGTCTTATCAAATTTACCATCTGCAGAAATGAGAAACTGAGTACATAGTAATGCAACCCAAAATCTCAATCTTAGACATCTTAGCCAATGTGTTAACAATAAAGAAACTAACCAAAATAGCTTAGTTTCTCAGCCTCCTTCTTTAGCAGGACCAAAGCAGGGCGCTTAACTTCAGCGTCAAGATGGAAAAGTTTTGCCACCTTAGGATCTACAGTTTGGTAAAAGGACACCTCATCTTCAAGTCTTGAAGCAGCGCCAAGCTCATCACTCTCAGGACCCTTTTATCATAAGAACAAGACATAATTACAACAAGTATCATACCATGGGAGACAAATTACAAAAATTAACAAGAGTAAATTCTGAGATCTTCCAGCCACCTTTGTTTTCCTTTTTTGTTTCGACAAATCATTTTACAGATATCAACTTTATTATTAATTTATTACATGAAGAAAGATCTAAGTGTTTTGTATGCTTCATTGATCACCTACTTTTGAATTCCTATTCTAGATTATGTGCTATTAATCAGCATGCAAAATTCAGCAGATACCCAATTCGGCATTTGACAGCCAAACTTGTCCTAATAGATTCGGGTAGTTCCATGTCCTCGTATATTACTCAAACATACTCTAGGCCGTCAACTAAAAGCCGACTGCTTGGACCACATTCTAAATTTAAGACTAATTCCATTCCTAGACTATGAACCTGGAAGAAAATTTTCAATTTCCTTATTACCGCCACCAGAGTTTACGACCAACCACTGTATTATGCACATTAATTAATCAATGCATTATTATAAAATCACAAAATTATACATTTCAGATTTCATAACATACCACCAAAGAGTTGAGGTAGCCCAAAACGACTTTGCTTTCAGCAGTCAATATGCGTTCCGCATCCTCCAATGTGGTCACGTTTTGGATGCCAGGTCCAATCTTCTTCTTTATCCAGGTTACAATTCCCTCCCTGAACTCACATTTCCAAAAATTAAAAACAATCCATAAAATTTAAAAATCGGCCTCTGCAATTTTGATAATTCTATCAAATTAACCAAAAAAGAAACTCACTTGGTCCTTTGGCCTGCGTAAGGCTTGTGAACGCCATCAATGAAGAAGAAGATAGTCGGGAAACCCTCGACGCCGTACTCCTGCGACAGCTCGTTCTCCTCCGTGGCGTCGACCTTGGCCAAAATTACATCTTCCCCCTTGAGCTCGGTAGCTGCCGCAGCGTACTCCGGCTTCAAGGCCTGGCAGTGTCCGCACCACGGCGCGTAGAACTCGACCATGACGAACCTGTTCTTCTCCACCACATCGCTGAAATTCGCCGCCTTCAAAACGGCGACGTCCTTCTCGTCCACCTCCGGCTCCTTGGACGAGTCCTCATGATCGCCACCCTCGTCGAAATCGGAGTAGTTCTCGAGATCGTCGTAATTGTCCTCGTCGTAGTGGTCCGGATCTGGGTAGTGCGGCGCAGCGTCGCTGTGGTCGGTGGGCTCTTCGAGGAAGCTGAGATCCTCATCGTCGTCGTCGATCGGGTGCGATTCCTTGCAGAAAACCGAGTGGGAGAAGAAGAGGAGAGCGCTGAGCGCGAACGCGAGAGCGAGTCGACTCGCCATTTTTCAGTGAGTGAGTGAACGAGCGAGTTCGGGGATCCAATCAGTGAGTCTGAGATCCGGTTTTAGCAGTGGTTTATAGATAGTGGAGGAGGAAGAAAAGACAGGAGGAGTCAAGGCCTCGTACGACGTCGTTCCGTAGAGAAATGCTTTACCGTTGGAGTTGCCGCTGGATTTGGTTTAAAAGCGTTAAAGCATCTTTCACGTTGACCAGCAATTTAACTCAAAAGCATTTTTTAGATTGGAAGGCAACTTAAGAAATTGCCAAAGACAAAAAATGTAACTTGAGACATAATTTTTCGAGTGATTTCTAGTACTTTGAATCTTAATGTGATAAATCGCAAGAGACCCTCTTTCACTGTGGTAGAGAAGTGTTGCGTGCTGTCCTTGCACATTAACGTAGGTTTAAATTTTTTCGGTTTTTTAATCTAACATCTAATTTAACAAATTTATCGTTTAATAAAATAAAATAAAATCTTAATGTGATAAATTGATTTCATCCGCCACTGTTAAGCAAAAATTGAAATCTCACTAAATTAATAGAATTTTGATATCTCGCTTAATAAATATAATACATATAAGCTACTAATATTTTACACTAGGGGAATAGGGAGTTCGGCTAAGCCAGGTATTGAATTTGCCATCTACGAGATTTAAATCTAAGACCTCTCACTTCTAAGTGAAGAGGAATACCACAAGACCGTAGTACTAAGTGGCGTCAAGGCTATTAATTTAAAGAGGTTAAATTGTATTACCTATAATCTTAAGTTTGCAGGATTACAAGCTCATTTTGATGTGCTTTTAAAATGACTGAAAGAGCTTTTGATGAAAATATTTTTTAAACAAATCTTTAGTAAAAATGCAAGTAAATTCTAAAAAAAAAAAAAATACTTAAAGTGCTTCATGGAAGAAGCACATAACTGGTACTTTAAGGGCTTTTAGAACCCAAAAATGTTTTCTTTAAAAGTGCTTTTAGTCATTTTAAAAACACATCTAAACGAGCCCTACAACTATTATAATTCCTTAGACTCCAAGGGAGTTTTAAATGATTTAAGAACTAATACTACTACTGTATCACAGACTTTAAGAGTTTTATAAAATTTGGGCTAAATATATAACATAAAGTAGATAAGAATTTTTTTTTTTAACAAATGATATTACTTACACTAAGGAATTGTGACAGTAAGTTTAGCTTCACAATAGGTTAGCATAATGTGATTCAAATTCTCCTTTGACGAGAATCGAATCTAACATCTCTCACTACTAAGTATAATACTCTTTAAAAAAATTAAAACGACTCCTTAAAATGTTTCATTTTTAAAGTATTTTGTTTAGTCTCTTTATAGTGCATTTGTATGCTAGCTTTGTTTCGCTTGAATAGTTAGCAACTGTTTCAAGTCTTATGACGCGTGAAGAGATAAGAAAAGCAACTTGCTATGGAGTTGGGATATAAATAAATAAAAAATATTAATTTTATGTCGTAGATGTTTAGATGATCTCTGCACGTTCAATTTCTTGCCATGGAAGCACCACAAAGCTAGCAAGCAAAGCAGCAATGGATCTCAACAAATGGTTTCTTTACTTCTAACCACTATTCTAAAAATCCCCGCCTAGCGCCACCCAGGCTCTGTCTAGACGCTAAACGGCTGACCACCGCCCCAATTAATGCCTAGGCATTTGAAAAGTGAGAAAGGGAGCCTAGACTTACTGAAGAGCCCGCCTAGACCGCCTAACCAGCCCAAACCCGCCTAAGTTGCGACTCACTTAGACAGAAAATAAATAACTTTCATTTTAGATTTTATTTTTTTCAATAAATTGTAATAGACTTGTTGAATACTTAAATGAGCACAGGTTATATGCTTATTCCCCATGTTTTCATTATGTTCCAATACTTTATAATATGTGTCATTCTATTTTATAGTTTATGATGAAATTATATATATTTTAAGTATAAACAAACACTTATTTACATGAAATATAACATATTTACCTAGTCCGCCCAGGCGCCGGCCTAAGCCCCCTAGCCGTCTAGGCCTTAGGCCCCAGCCCACCGCCCGATTAGCGCCTAGCGTCTTTTATAACCTAACGCAACTTTTGCTATCTAAAATATTCTAATAGGAAACCCCTTCAAAGGGTCAGGACGACATAGTCCAACTAGCTCTTGATCTAATGATATTTTACTACTTTGTCCGTGAAAATTTGCTATCAAAATATACTTGGCTTGGTTGCTTTGAATTGAATAAAACATATTGACAACCAATTGCATCACGAAAGCCAGTGATTTTCTTGAAGACCTGTATAGCTTTTAGAGAATGGCTAATTTATACATTGAACCTTGAACTTTTACTATTTTCATTTGATTCATATACTCAACAATGCTTTTATGTATCATATATTTTTCTTGTGTAATTATTTACAAGTCAATCAAATGCATAAAAGAATGAAGAGAAGACACTGATACAAGGAACTCATTTGAAAAGCTCACTCCCAAGAGTCACAGCACCTATCTCCTCATCAACTTCTATTTGAAAATGGCTACTTTCTCTCCCTCGACAAATTCGTTCTAGCTCCTCCACAACAATCTGCATCTGCGGCCTTCGTTCGCTCCCATCTACGCACATCAATGCCAGCTCCATCATCTGTTTTGCAGTTTGCCTTGACATGTCACCTAATGTTTTATCAACAAATCTGTCCAAATCCTTGCAATCCTTCGCCTACAAAAGCAAACGCAACTTGATAAGAAATGAAAGGGTTGTAAAGATAACTATATAGGCTGCACTTCGCCTTGTTGCTTTCTCTTTTTGTTTACAGTTATGTCACATAAGCAGATCTTAAGAACGAATGAAAAGGTTACTTTTTTGTATGACAAGCTTGCAAGTACGAATAGTAAGTGAAGTTTCACACCTACTCATAAATGCATATATAACGATGAAAGCATGTCCAAAATAGTCAGTGAACTAATAACCTAAGGTGAGCCATGATCTTGTAAATGCTTGAGTGAATGCATTGTTCAGAACTGACGACTCATTCTCCCTCTCCACGAACTTTTGATCTCCTTCGTTCATAAGGTACTAGGATTTTCTCTCTACTACATCTCTCACACACTCTCTAAAACCTTCCTTCTTTCTTTAAAAGCTCTCCAATTACGTCCCTTGATCTGATCCGAAAAGGATAAGAACAACGTGCAAGCTACTCTAGAATCTTGAGAACGTACATTAAATTAGAGAGAGCTTCAGCTATCATTTTGCTTGCCTTAGAGAAGTGAAGTGTCCATCCACATAAAGACGTGTGGAGTGAAAGAGTGTAGATGGGGAGGCGTTTGGCATTAAACGCGTTAAGTCTTTCTGCAGTGCATGAAAAACAACAGACAAGTAGAAGTTATCATTAGGGCAAGATAGAGATAGACACCTGCAATATTAAATTATCCCCCGAGTTCAACTGGTTCCTTGCATTCGCTTCACGTCCACTGATCAATTCCAGTAAGAAGACCCCGAAACTGTACACATCACTTCTCTCTGAAAACTTCTTTGATGAATCCAACCTTTAGGAAAAATAAGGAGTAGATTAGATTAGACATAATCAACAAATTCAGTCTAAACAGAACTTACCGTAGTTCTATAATGAATGAGATCTGAAGGTTTTTTCTTCAATCGAATTAGTCAACTTAAAATTTGAAGCAACTTCCACTATAAGAACTAGAGGCATAACTTGATGCACTCAGAAGCAGACTGTTAATAGCTGCTCAATGTAGTACTACAAGAAAGTTAAATCATACCGTAATACAGTCAACCTCTAATCTTGATAGTTTGGCACTCAACTGATTATAGAACCCGACACAATCAATGGTCCTGTTTAGTGTTAGACTGTTTTCACCAATCTAGATTGCATAACGTGCAAAAATGACCTGCAACGAATTGACCGAGAAATCTTTGGTCAATAAGTTGGTGGAGAAGGAAACTTACTCTTATAGTCCACGCAGGCAATTCTTGCACATCAAGCAATCATGATCGTTAGTGACAAATAGCATTACAGGCACAAAGAGGTGCTATCCGCATCCTACAATCTAGCATAGACTTAGCATTTTGAAGATGGATACATACTCTGGGTCAAGAAAGCAATCTACGGCTGAAGATGAGCCAGCATGATGAACCACTAGCAATTTGGTTAGTCCATAATCAGACACCTTGGCAGTAAAGCTTTCGTCCAGTAGAACATTGCTTGTACTAAAATGCATGTGCAGAAGAGGAGGCACCAAACTGTGAAGGTGCGCAAGTCCTTTTGTGCAAAATAACCAAAAGAGGAAGTTCAATTATTTAATGCAAAAGAGAGAGACTTGCACAAGAACTTGAAGCTGGTGATGTACCTTTGGCTGCTCCCAAAGCAATCGATAGCCTTTGCTTTATGCCCAACTTTCCAATAGGTAAACCTTCAGCATCTGCATAATTATGTTGTTAAAGAGGGAGAGAGAGAGAGAGAGAGAGAGAGAGAGAGAGAGAGAGAGAGAGTACCGTATAGATGATTCCCAACATTTCCATTTCGAAGATAGTCATATACAAGTAACTGTTGAGTAGCATCTTGACAATAACCAATAAGCCTGAGAATATGCACGTGGTTGACACGAGCTACGTGCTTCACCTGTATCACATCAAGAGAAGCCAGAATACTCAGAAGTTGCTACCAAATCATTTTCTATGCACTACCTCACTATGAAAGTCATGGTTTACAAGATAAGAAATATGAATCGGCACTTGCGTACCTCATGAAAGAAATACTGAGTTGGTGCATGTAGGCGTCTCTTGATAGCCACAATAGTTCCATCTTGGAGCAATCCCTTGTAGACCAAACCAAATCTACCTTGGCCTATGATATTAATTTCATTGAAATTGCGCGTCGCTTGCTCCAATTCCAATATTGTGAGTTGCCTCAAGTTTGGTGCACTGTATGGAGAATGAGCAACGGCGTAGGGAGATGTGTCCCCTCTTTCCCACTGAACTGAAAGAAATCAAAGAAGAAACCAATTCACCAAACTTACCGTAGTGAGCCAAACCAAATTTTAACAGATAAAACACCAATTAATATTTTGTACAACATTATCAATCAAGCATGAAACAAACTTTGCATCATTTTCAGTCACATCCTACTGTTACATCCGTAATCTTTTTAAGACATCATCAACGATAGAGAGTACTTTTATGCAGAGCGGCAGAAGTGACGTACACTGGAACTGAATTCTACAAGACGCACCATATAATGCCAACTTTGGACCATCTAGCTAGGAAAATTCCACCATTTGTTTTTTGGGATAATTAGAATGAAAAGTGGTAAATACAAATAATCGAAACACATGGATGTTTTGCTCCCTTTCGTAGAAGAAGCAAGTTGATTTATCTTGAGGACCTGTTTGGGAAACCCCAATTTGAGAAAGGCATTTCTGTATTGTACCAAAGTGGGTGTGTGTGGCCAGAAACTCATTACTTACCCCAGTGCTGCTTCAATTTGAAGCCTTAGAAACAGTATAAAATTGTATTGTTCATCATTTGACTTAACAAGAATACGGATGGCAACTGGTATTTCACATGTTTTATGTCATGCCCCTTTCAATAAACTGCCTGGAAGGCTGAAGTGAAGGCATATGCGATGCAAGGAATCCACGGAATTCTTTGGCTAATGATCAATGCATTTAGATGTTTTCCCTCATTTGAGTCATTTTACATTCTTTGGCTATCTTACCAGTGGGTGATGGTGCAGATGACGCTGTCTCAGATGTTCGCCTAGTTAATCGTTTTACACGCATCAAGCAGATGTAAACTAGCATCGCTATGATAATCACAAGCAGAGTGGCAACAACTCCACCAGTAATTGCTGCAACTTTCCGTTTTGATGAATGGTTACCATGAACTTCTTCCACGGGTGTGAGTGTTGGAGTACCGTTATCCCCATCAACTATGGCTTCTATCCTCCTGCTTCTTGGTTTATGGTGCTCTTTTCGTAGTTGAATTGAAGGGTGCGTAACAAAAAGTCTTGGAGCAAAAGGTGGCAAACTGACTGCGTTAGTCCACAAAGAAACTGAACAGATACCAGAAAACCTGTTGAAGCATAACATCTAACATACTTCTTACATGATTACAGAAATACGAGCAAAAGACGAAACTGTCAACGACACATTATTTAGAATCTAAGGTACTTGCAATATGCGTCAAAGCTCAAGAGTATAGTTCCCTTAACTATAAGAAAATTATTTCAGACTTGTGGCAGTCTTCATAAAGCTCTTCAGTACAAAAACCAGACTTTTTCTCCTAAGTTACATTGGTAGTATCGTAAAATAAAAATTGAATGGGGCTTCCACACAATGTGTTTTATGTAACTAGTTGAACACAATTTTATACCAACTTGGATTCTTAAAGTAAAACCCATAGAACATAATTGGATCACGATCCAACAGAATATACAGGTCCCAAGGAGCCGATTTGTAAAACTAGCATGTTGTTACAAACGGGGGATTAACTTTTTGGCTAGTAGACTAGAACATTCAGGATATGTTCAACATAAGTACTGATATGCATTACTACGAGGCTTTAATTTGTAGTTAGCTTCCTGGCGGTAATCAATTTGTTCGCTTGCGTCTTATATTAGTGCTATGAAGGCAACAATTGTTCTACCCTGAATTTTTTAATGAATCATCCTATACTATTAACTTCTACATATTACAGACTGCACTGCTAGAGAGAGAGAGAGAGAGAGAGAGATCTTACAGAGGAAAAATGCAAGGGTCCTTCAGTTTATGACAGTTGACAATTTTCCATTGTCTTAGACAAGGACATCTTCCAATTCGACCATCAAACAGTTGCGGAATTCTACCTCCACTCTTAAAAGTTAGTAGAGCTTCAGCTATATATTTCAGAGAGGGAAAAAAGAATAAGAGATCAGCATTTTTCCAAATGCCAATCGCAATTAAGATTAAGCAAAGCATATTATTCAAAACCAACAAGAAGTAAGAATATGACAGCCTAAACATCATGCACATTTTGCGTCAATCGCATGCCTAGCCAAACCATTTCGGACATGAACAAGAAGTTGCAGCATAGCAGTTTATAAGGGAATTCCGATATCCAAAACAATTCTAAACACCGAGTACACATTGGAAGCAGCAACTTAAACATATGATTTCATCCTATGAGTCAAATAACAGTAGAAAAAATGACTGCTTTTAGTTCTTACCGCAGAATCCATTCCATTTCATTCAAATAATATGCACAAGAAAACGTGGCAATAACAAAGTTGGATAGAACAATATGCTCCTACTCCGACTCAAGTTTGAATCCCGTTTCTGGCAGTTTAGATTAGATTAAAATATCGCTCGAATAAAAAAGAAGAAGCTAAGCTAAGTGAGAGAAAAAGTACCATAAATTTTGTAGCTTGTTCTGCTGGGTTCCAAAATCTGGATGAGAAGAAGCAGAGGCAGCTGTTGCCACCAGAACAAGCGCATTGTCAATAAGCCTCAACCCATTTGAAAATCACCCCCAAAACAAACCACCCTGCAAATTTTAAACCAAACAAAACCCTAATCAGCCACCCAATCCAGATTCTCGAGACTTGAAGAACCCCGAAGGACCGACAGAACAGGCTGTCTTGTCTTTTATGGGACCACCATTTGCTGTGTTTCTAGTACAACGGCTAAAATCCCAACATTGCATTCACACTTGGCAAACAAAATCACAAAATCCCCCACATCCCAAGAGATTCCCATGGGAATCGCAGAAACATCCACATGAAACAGTTCAAAACTTGGGAAATGTTCAAGTCCCAGAACCCAGATAGTGAATGATGATAATTGATAAAAAATTGCTGTGCTTTTCCCTCGGGTTTTTCAATTTTCACCTTGCAAAAAAAAAAAAAAGCAGCTTTTTCTGACAGGGCTTTTTACTTCTGCTGTTCAGAAAAATCTTAGGATTCTCGCGAAAGTAATGAGACCCCAAATTTCCAAATCTTTGCAGATTTTTGGGTTTTTGATCAGAAAAAGTTGGTCAACACAAAGCTGTAGTGTGACTAAATGGGCCTTCCCTTCAAATGTCAGAACATGTTATCTGTGACAATCTTTTGCAAACTTTTTTTTTCTTCATGTCAAGGAAAATCAAAATAAAATAAATAAATAAATAAATATATATAATATAGATATATATAGTCTAGAGAGACGGAGAGAGGGGCAAAAAAAGCTGAAGAGAATCATAGATTATGGAAAAAGCAGCTTATTTTGTTGCTGCAATAAGGCTTCAGCTTACCGGCGAATTCTTGTATTTTGAGTTTGTTGAGGTCCCTTGTGCAGGTTTACATTGGAAACAAAGACTTCTTCTCCCAGAAAAGCAGCTAAACACAGACATAATGAATGACATGACAAACAAGATATGTTCCAAGTAGGTCCGGATGTTCCTATGACATTAGAACAGTTGTTCTTCAAAACCCCTTTGTTTCTTGGCCTTCACATTTGTTTACCGGCCCAGGTAACTCTGGAGCATTAAATTATTAGTTTTTCAAATTTAAGAAATTCAAATCTTTCTTTGTGTTGCTTTATAGAGAATTAGAAATGATTTGGACAGTCCTAATGTAAGATTTCAACTATTAGTGCAACTAAGTCTCACAATGCATCACTAGTTAACAGTTATTCGTGTACGTATGAACAAATATTACTTGCACAACTCTTATATAGATTCATAAGAGATTTTAGGTTTTAAGTGTTTGTCAACTTACGTAGAAACTGAGCATGTTGTGTGTACTTTTTCATATGCCATTACATTTATTATATAGGGTATTTGAGTCTACATAATATAAGTACAAATGAGTTAACGAGAAGATGTGTTGGGACACTTACTTAAATAAGAGGGGAATTCAGCCGTTGATACAAGCTAATCTCATAATACATTAATGGCTGACAGTCATTCACGTGTGCATAGACAACAATTATAATAATAGAATTTTTGGATGAATTTTTTTGTCAAATTATATATCTTAAATCTTCGAGTGAACTTAATTTGAGGTTCAGAGGAGAATGTGAAATTGTAATTTCTCTGTCCAAAGTCAGAACAAATTTGAGATTGTATTCTCTGCAAAGCAACAATTTAAATGGGGCTTAGCCTCATAGGCTAGCAATAATTTAATTTAAATTCGCATTTGGCGAGAATCGAATCTAAGACTTCTCACTTACAAGTGAAGAGGAATATCACTAAAATGTAGTACTAAAATGGCAAAGCAACAAACTTTACTTTATAAATTTGGAGAAGAACTTACATGCAATTAGGACGTCAATACGGCATTAACCCGCACCAATTACTCATGAGTAATGCCACTAGTTGCATGTAACAAGTCTCTCTCATAAATTTTAGATAGTTGTGTATAGAATATCTATGGGTCTACATAATACAAGTAGTAGTGAGTGTGGTCCTGCATAATCCTGCGGTTCGTGGAGTCCAAAATGTCCCACAACCAGCGACAGTCACATGGCACAGGGTGGCTGTGCTGCCGAGCGTTGGCAGAGGGCACTCACATGCAAAACCCCTTCCCTCCTAATACTATTCTCTCCTTAATATCCTTTGTCTGCCGAGCGTTGGCAGAGGGGACTCTAATCTCTATCCTTGTTTTAAAAAGTTGGTTTTATGGAAGAAAACAAAAACAAAATAAAAGGACTCTACTGACCTAGTCCTTTCCTTCCTTCATGCAAGCCATATTGGGAGAATAAATTTAAAATTTAAAAAAATGTGTTAGAGCGTCTCTAATCGAGATTGTCAAACGTGTTTTGACAAAAATGTGATTTTCTGCCAAATTTGAAGGCAACGTCAATTTTTGTTTTTGTTTTATTTTAATGATGAGCCCATACATTTATTCTTTCTTCACTAATTGATTATTTTATTATTAAATTCTAACTCACTTGATTTTATAAACAACCAAAAAAGTATTTTAATTTGACGTCTTGGTTAGAATATGAGACTTTACAAAATGTTATTTTGCCATATCAGCTATAAAAAAAAAATTGACATTTTAGTGTAACATTTTCATTGGAGATGGTCTTATACTGGAAAGTTAAGAATCCTTCAATAAATTTATAAAGAGTTTAACTAATTTTGTTTGTTGAAACAATTCCAACTATTTTTGTTATCTGAAAGCGTTTTTAACACTTGGGGGGCGTTTGTTTGCCATCACTAAAGGGTACTGGACTAAGGGTTAGTCCAGTCCCATGTTTGTTCCTGACAGGGACTATGTTTAATGAGACTAAGTCTCACTAGCCTAGACTAAATCAGGGACTAGCTGGTCTTAGTGAGACCCCTAAAAAACCATGGGACTAGCTAAGACTGTCCCATTTCTCCTCCTCGCCTTGCTCCTTGACCACTCACATTCGAAAGCTATTGGACTAGATGTTTTTCACAACTAATTTTTTCATATAAAATACCAAATTGAAGAATATATTGGAACAGACAAGGGAGAAAAAGATAGAGAAAAAGAGGGAGAGAATGGGGGGTAATGAAGGATTAGAGGGATAAAAAAATAGGATAAAAATAAAATATTAATAATTATGGATTAAATAATATAATATTGGAGTTTGTTAATTATCCTGCTTGTTAGTTCGACACTGCACCAAACGCTTCACTAAGCTAGTCCAGCTTAGTCTAGTCTAAGCCAGTACAGCTTAGTCCCTAAAGCTAATCCAGTCCGAGACAGTCTGATGCAACAAACGCACCCTTGGAGAACGCCTAGGAACGCCGAACAAGTTGGGATTGTTGGAAATTGACCGAGTCGGACAATTCGTGAACCCGAGCTCAACCCATCCTCTCACAAATAACCGGATTCAGTTAGGGTAACGGGTTAGAACCCATCCATGAATTATACTGGGCCTGCCCATGTAAATCTCTTTTGGGTTGGGCCTGGATTTCATAAATTTAACACCAGCCCAAATCAAGTCCTCTCCCCTGTCGCGCGAGCCGAACAAAATCAGCTACCCATTGTTCTCCTCCATCCGCACAGAAATCAAATCGAAAACAGCCCCAAATTCCATACGCATATCCGCCATGATTAGCGTTCTTGCTCAGGTAATCCTCAATCGAATCTACAAATTCAAACCTTTTTGCTTCGATTCGTGATTTTCTCTTATGAACAAAATTTGAAAAATGCAGGAGCGTCTGCTGGGCGCTGCACTCGGAAGCATTTTCACGGGGATCGTTGTGTTCGAGCAGCGCCGATGCATCTACAACTCCATTTCCGGCACCAAATCTCAACCTGTTTCCCGGGTAATTTCCAATTTCCTTGTTTAATTATTGGTGTTACGGCCTCGTTTTGTGGCGACTGAAAACCCTAGCTTTAGTGTGTAAAGTCTTAATCTTGTTGATTTGTAGCTTTTCCCATTTGGTCGTGTTTACCAGATAGTGAGGTTATGGCTAGGATTAGGATTGCTTAAAATCAGTATAATTGGATCATTTGTTGTGGAAAAATATTTGATTTTGTTTTTCTGTGAAATCAATTTCTGTACATTACCACGTCGCGGTACCGCTGTGGATTCTATAAACACTACAAAATTTTTCCAAGGGGTGTTGTGCTATATGTCTATAACAACGTAAAACTGAATTGGTGATGATCACGAGTTATGTGGGGAATGTAACGGTAGGGAAATCAGGGGATGGATATTTGTTCTTACTCATTTTGGCTTGTAATGTATGGGTTTTCTGTCTTTGCTTTCTCCTCGAAACTTGTTGAAATGAAAATCTTTGACCTTGATGATGTACAATTATAATCATAGGTAGGCATTTGGCTCAACATATGCATCTAATTCAGTTAAGCTACATCCCAAAGGAAAGTTAGAGGAGTGGAATAGCTAAGGCGTCAGATTGAAACACTTACATACATGAATTTATTACAATTTAGGGTTCTAGTGGTTTCTTGGTAGAAAGGTTCATTCCTCAAAAAGACATTTGATAATTCAGCAATAATGAAAAAGAAAGCAGCATCTTCTCAGAAAAGAGGAACAAGCTTTTGGCAATGGGATAAATAGAAATGGCGTGTCCCAACCAATGTTTTAAAAAACTCGCCTCGGGGCGCGCCTAGGGCGCCATGACGAACGCCTCAGTTTTGCTGGAGTGGGCGAAAGGCTTTGCCGGAGCCGCCTAGGCTCCGCCCAGTGGGTTTTTTTTTTTTTTTTTTTTTTTTTTTTTTTTTTACTCCCAAACCCAAATTTTGGGTAGGATTTTATATAATGGATGTGTGTGCTGTCTACATGCATTGTTATATGTGTGCTCATTGTGCTTTTCATCCTCTATTTTATACATATATAATATAATATATGTATATATATGTGTGTATATATATATTTATAATATATGTGTGTGCTCAGGTGATTATTGATTAATAATCTTTCTCTTTTTGATATAATATATGTGTATGCTTAGTGTATATATTACAAAATTTAGGTCCCGTGAGGCTTAGCCTCACGCCTAGGCCGGGCTTCCCCTCGGACGCCTCGCCCACGCCTCACGCTTTTAATACATTGGTCCCAACCAATATAACAATTCTCGAGTATGTATAGAAAGCACTAGTATTCAGAGATTTGTGAGTATTGTGTTGTAATATAGGATCAATGAACAGAGGCGGCTAATCTAGTTAATACATGTTCAATTAATGATGTACTTGGCGGAATATTCATTGCTTTAAGAAAAAGTGTTACTACTTTCTTGAAATTAGGGGTGTGATATCCCCACACCCCATTTTACTTCTCACACACCCTTCTAATTTTCGGCCGTTGGATCGGATGAATTGAAGAAGATCAAAGGACAGAAATTAACAAGGGGTGTGTGGGAAGTAATTTAGGGTGTGTGGATAGCACATCCCATGATCAACTATCATTGTTCATTGCTAATTATAGGAACAATTATTACGCAAAATCCAGAAATGATCTTTGTTCTTTCTTGTAAACTATATACTGGCATTTTTTTGGTCTGGATCTAAATTTTTCCATTTGCTAATGATATTGTAGGAAGAACTGTCGGGTCCTGAACATGTAATAAGGTGGGTTTGGGGGAGGAAAACTGAAGTTGGAGTAGGTTAATTTTGGCTTAAATTTCTCTGATGCACCTATTGCTCATGTAACAGAAGTTGGTGAAGGATAAAACTCTTGGTTCATGAAAGTTAGGTAGTTGAGTTTAGAATCCTTTTTGGCTGGGCACTTTGTGTGTACTTTTCAAGTGAGGTTGCAAACTTGGGATTTATGCCTTTATGTTATGGACTTGTGTGCATTTTGTGTGTTTCGCTTCTTTCTCCATCAAACTTATCATGTAGCTAGAAACTATGAACTGAACTTACCAATAAGCATGTGTGACATAGGTTGAAATATTTCATGATTTATTGAGTTCCGAGCTTGCTTTGCTTGAATTCTAATAATTTCAGCTTTCAAAACTCTGCAGATTACAGAGCCCATATTTGGAAGGAAAACTCGCGCAGAGCTTGCGCATCTTTGGAACAAAGCTGTGGACCAGACATTTCGACCTTTGATTGAATCTCTTAGTTCATCTGGATGGTAGATACATTTGAATTGCTGCACTGCACCCCTTATGGAGTTCTATTTGTGTGACATTTATACACACTGGACTAAACTTGCCCACATTGTATCTTTTTACATATTTTGAGCAAACCAGAAGAGAATGCATCGTAACCATCATTTTAAAGGCATAATGATTTTGCCGGCAAACTATATTATATTTTTTTTTAATTTACATCAGTGAATGTCTTTTTCTTGATGGTTCATGACCTTCGTGACAGTTCAAGATTTACCAAAAGCCCTGATTGTCAAACCAATCCATCTGGATCTTTTATACCATTGCGACCATTGGAAGTTACTCCATAACTGAACATATATCTAGCTTTATGGTTGTTAGTACAAATGCCCCCAACTAGTGACTTTCCTTTCAGCTGTTTGTGACACTTCTGGCTTTCTTTAGGAATGCCTCTCATTCGTTTTTAAAATGACACGATCATTTGCGGATTCTTAGCTCAACGCGGCTCTAGATGGGGATTTTAGAACATTGGTTCTGGTACGAGTTCGATGTTTAGAGGCGGAGCCATGAAGGGGCGAGGATGGTCCTAGGCTCATCCTGAGATTTTTCACACATAAAAGTTTAGTGCTATGTATATGATTTTCAAGGCTTTTCGTAAGCTCAAAGCCCCAATCTAACATTTTTACTTTAATTTCTTTCATTGGATTTGATTTGAGGTTCGTGGCTTCTATGGAGTTCAGGCAATCCATTGCTTGTGAGCTTTGAGGAGGCCTTTGGTCTTAGAATCAGTGGAGGGAGAGAAAAAGAAAGTTAGAGAGGCTTGCAGTTTAAGTTTAAGGAAGATGATGATAAAGACAACACCATACCATACCTAAACAACGTTGATCAATTGCTTATCACATGACAGAATAATTTTTGTAAGATTAGGAGAGCGTTTTTTAGATTGAGACATTTGGACCCCTCCTAGGCTAAAATTTTGGCTCCGCCACTGTTGATGTTGATGTTTTTAGAAATCGTAAGACATAATCATGAAACCTATTTTTGTTTTTCTCTTTATTCTTGTAGGTTACTTGCTATTTAACTTGTTAACATGGGACCTCCATTTTCTATCATTGACTGCTCTCAATGTAGATTGCTTGGTAATCATTTGGTTTCTCAGTTTTGCTTGAATGCTAAAAGGTGAACAAACTTAATTGCCATTAATTAAGGAATAAGTTTAACTCGTAGATACCGTGCACTGATCACTAATTAATTATAGATACACACTACATAATCTGGTTTTAGTACAATGAAATGAAGAAGAAATCATAGAGAGGTCCAAGTAGGGTTGTAGATAGTTTGGTCGTGCCATGAAGCTTCATGCAGTGAGAAGAGAACTTCATACATCGGGTTTTACCGTGTTGGTTCGACTCATATTTGCTCTGCGTGTGACAATCACATGGTAAACACCCATTGCCATAAAGACTGCAAATGCTAAACCGAACACAATGCCAGCAACCCCAGCAACTCCGAATCTCGCTCGCCCATTCTGTGATGTAGAGAATCTGCTCTCGTGTGCTTCTGTTGATCGTACTTGAGCTGCCAGAGGCAATGGTGAGCAACTGGATTCAACACATGGGTCTTTGGCATTGGGGTTTTGGGACGTTGGATGGAAAAAATTGTACGCTGATGGTGAAAACGCCATCGGGTTTTCATTCGCAAGGCCGTGGGGGGCTCTTTCCTCGGCAGAAGCAATGGAGAGAAACATCAGAGAAGAGAAAAGAAAGATAGAAACCCTAGAAGCCATTTTTTTCTCTCTTGCTAATGTATGTAGTAGTAGTTAGTCTTTTCCTATGAAACTTTTGGGTGCATTAGTGTGGCTTTTATAAGGTCCGAGGAGGGAGTGGTTGTCGCTTCGCTTGGACTAGAATTTTGGTGATGGAAAAGAGATCCAGTAGGGAACAGAATGATGGTGTTTTACTGTACTGATCTCCCGCACCTAATAAGAATGTCTAGATTTCCAGAAATACCCTTTAAAGGTTAATTTTGTTGCATTTTTTACGAAGCATTACATGATTGTCATTTAATTTGTTCACAACCTTAATATCTTCAATAGTTTAGTTTCTCTTTATCATGTTTTTTTTTTTTTTTTGGGAAACTTCTCTTTTTCATGTTTTTGCTCTACTTGATTGCCTTAATTCTTAATCTTGTCAGAACCACTATGTCCTTAATTACTCCTTAATCTTCTCAGAACCACTTCTTCTCTTTAACTAATTTTTGTTGGATTGTGCTATCCACACACCGCTCATAATTTTCGACCGTCAGATCGAATGAATTGAAGAAAATCGACAGACATTAACAACAGTGTGTGAGAGGTAAGAAGAAGTGTATGAATAACACTACCCTTTCTATTTTGGTTCCCCCAAGTATTCCCTTTGTAGCTCAAATGAGAGATGAAAATGTCTTGCACGGATGTAAAATACATATTTTAGCTTAAACGTGTAAATTACATCTTTAGGAGTTCGGGTTTGCCATTTATAGATATTGAAGTAAATGAAATTTCAAATTTAAATTGAGTAAAACTTATATTTATATCTCCCATGAATGTTATATGAGATGTAAATATGGCTTTTCCATCTCTCCATGATGCTCTGGACAGTGGAGTTGAATGCAAAATCTTGAGTGCAAGAATAAGAACACGTAACCATTCGAGCTACAAAAAGCACAAGTCTTGTTTAATTATCATTATAGAAAATCAAATTTAAAGTGGTCTTGTAGTACCTTACAAGTACAATTAATATATGCATTACAAACAAGCATGGGTGTGGTTTATGCACTGTTTCAAATGTAATTAGTGGCAATGAAACAGAAAAGCAATTTGGTGAAGTGTAGGGTGTAAAAGTAGTTAAGTAATGGAAGGAGGCTACCATAAGCATGGCGTGGAGGTTTCTTTGCTTGAAGGGGCAGCAAAGACAACGTCCATGTACATCCATTCATGATGGGCAGCCAAGCTTTGTGTGTGTGCCACCGGCCTTGGCAGTTGACATTATTGCAGATGTTTATACGCATGTCATTGCCAATTTGCCAAACCTCAAATAAATATTTCCATTCTCGCTCACCCACTGTTATGTTAGAGTCATGATTGATCATAAGTCATTACTCTCTCTCTCTCTCTCTCTCTCTCTCTCTCTCTCTCTCTCTCTCTCTCTCTCTCTCTCTCTCTCTTAAGGCATCCACAAGATCCTTGTTATTTGGTTCAGTCAGGGCATCACGTGTTTGAGCACTGCACCTTCCACATCACGAGCTTTGGTTATATGTGATAAACATCTCGGTCTTTTTGCAACTTCAACATTTCAATCTTTTATTTGTGTTTGGTAAGCAAAAACTTTGATATCACTAGTTTACATTCTTTTAACGTTCCGAGCATTGAATGTCAAAAACGGTCGTTTGGTGACAACTCGTAAAATGCAAGGTATATTGAAGAGAACGATGAGTGATTTTTCTTTGAGAGATGATTAGACATGAAAAATTTATGTCTACTTATCATACTATTTTTTTAGGGATAGAAAATTGTAATGTGTATGATTTCTTACTGAGTAACTCATTTTCCTTTTTCAAGTTGGACATAATCTATTCTTCTATTTCTTAGACATCACCTTTATATAGTGAACCATCTATCCCGGTCATAGAACTCCAAACGAGACCATATTCTATGGGGCAACTCATGTCCTAATGATACAATTGGGCCTACTATAGAACTCATTTATTTGCACAAAAATATGAAAATGTTATGTGGTGTGTCACATCAATTGGACTTGAACAAAAATAAATCAACAAAACACATTACGTAACATTTTGTTGGTTTTTTTTTCTCCCTACTTTGAAGAAGATCTGACAACATATCATGTTTGTTGTTTTCAGATCATACTTGTTATCTTAACAAATCATGTCATGCCAAGCTCATTATTTTAACGAGTTCGTAACATGTGACTCGATAATGACCTGACTCGTTGATGGGTTCTTAACAATTGACTGGATAACCACCCAACTTGTTAGTGGATTGATTCGAAACCTATTATTTTCGTGTCAATTTAACGAGTTGTGCAAAAAATTGCCGGACTTACTTTGGGGTCACCTAAGTAGTCTTCTATCTCTTTAAGTGTCTTCACGAGGAGCAGAAGTCACCTTTAATTGGTGACGACGGTTGCTGATGTACCACTCTCGAATGCCTAAATCAGAAATAGACCTCTCAAATGGTAATAAGATTGTACTCAATGTTGTAGTTTTCAGAAGTAATGTTGTAGACATTGAAATTTTGGTGAAATAAATGTTGATCAATAATTAAAATTTCAACGCTCACGTGTCACATAAATTTTACACGTAGCATGTGACTCAACGAAAAATCGGAAAAAAGTCGAAAAAGTCAGCAAACAGAATCCGTGTCAACACCTGGCAAAAATGATTTGTTTCATCTGAATATTATATTCAAAATTAGGCTTTGAATAAATATAAGGTCATTTCATTCATTTGGAGGACCAATTGACATATGCATTTCTCTACTACCAAACTGGAAGAGAATTCTCCAAAATCCTTGAAGCTTTGAAGCCTCAAAGCTTTCAAGCATCCAAATTCCCAAGAATCCTGAAAGATTAAGAAAGCTCTCTTCGATCTTTGTCAAATTCTTGAAGATCATCATCGTTCATCCTAAGATCAAGCCCCGACAGCCCTTTGGATCCACAACATTAACAAATCTACACCACTGCTCATCCCAAGATCAAGCCCCGACGACCCTTTGGATCAGTAACCCATCTATAAATCTATTCCTTACAAAGATAGAATCAGAGGATTAAATAGTAAAAGATATTATAATCCCAAAATTAATACAAAATATTAATTTGTACACGTGTTCTTGTCTCATTCATCACGGGAAATTTCGTGTTTACAAATTTAGGACGCCCAGTATGACTATCTCTACCTCTCATATATTTCTCCGTTCAAGAAATTCAAAGCACACTCGAAGCACAAATGGCATCAAGGAAGGTTCAAGCTATTCCCGTAACCAACGCGAAGAACAAGAGCGCCCTCACCACAAGTGGTAGCACTTTGGGCATCATAACTCGAAGCAAGGCAAGAGCTCTTTCTGCCATATCTTCCACCCTTGCATCAACTTTTCCAAAGGAACATGAGCATCCGAGGCACGGGCCCGTGATCACCCTGGCCTTGCTAAGAACACCAAGGGAAGAAAGTGCAAAGACATACTCCGAGTCCTTGCTCTCTGATGCTAACTCAAGCAGCAGTACAGCCATGCAAGTCATGACCACCAGAGCAACTTCAATCGAGGAGTAGCTGACTTAAATGAATGAAGCGATAGCAAAACTCACACAGACGGTGGAGGAGAAATACTTGCAAATTGCCGCACTCCTTAACCAACTTGAAGCGCAGCACGACGTGAAAGTCAACCCAAAGGTTGATCCACCAAAAGGAAAAGCTAATGAAGAAGATGAGCCTCCGATAGAAAAAGCCGATGCGAAGCCAGACCAAGAAGCAGTGCTCATGAGATCTCTCTCTATCCAGCAGCTGCAACATATGATTGCCAGCACCATCAAGGCGCAGTACGAAATGAGCTCACATACCTCCATGTTATACTCGAAGTTCTACTACAAGAAGATTGATGCCCTGAATATGTAGAGGGTTATCAATCGCCAAAGTTCATGCAGTTTGATGAAAAGGGAAACCTAAAGCAACACGTCGCCCATTTCGTTGAAACTTGCAACAACGCGAGAACGGAAGGACACTACCTCACAAAACAGTATGTCTGCTCTCTGAAGGGGAATGCATTTGACTGATACACGGACCTAGAACCTGAGTCCCTCAACAGCTAGGAGCAATTAGAGCAGGAGTTCTTGAACCACTTTTATAACACCCGTCACACTGTATGCATGTTAGAACTGACAAGTACGAAGCAATGGAATGACAAGCCAGTCATTGACTACATTAACAGATAGCGTAACCTAAGCCTCGACTGCAAAGACAAACTCTCAGAGATCTCCTCAATCAAGATGTGTGTCTAAGGCATACAATAGGGATTACACTACATCCTCTAAGGCATCAAACCACGGACCTTTGAAGAGTTAGCCACCTGCGCCCATAACATGGAGTTGAGCATTGCCCATCATGGAAAAAATGAGCCAATCACCGACTTCAAGAATGACAATATGTTTACTTCGAAGATAGACAATCATGGGAAGAAGCCCGCCAAAGAAGTTTTTACCATCAGCACTACTCCCATCAAGACCTTCTCTGCATCTGTCAAGATCTCATCTAAGAACAAAACGAATGAGATGAAAAGAGGTGAGCCTCCATGTACCCAAGATAAATACAAAAATACCTTGAGAGAACTGAAGTAGAAGACATACCCTTTTCCAGACTCTGACATGGCCACAATGCTAAACGACCTGTTAGAGAAGAAAATGATCGAATTGCCTGAATGCAAGCGTCCCGAAGAGATGAATCGCATTGATGATCCCAGATATTGCAAGTCTCATCATATCGTAAGTCATCCCGTTGGCAAATGCTTCATCCTCAAGGAACTCATTATGAAGTTGGCACAACAAGGGCGAATCAAACTCGATCTAGAAAAAGTGGCTGCAACACACACTACTACGATTATGTTTGGATCCTTTGATCTCGTACCTCTTTAGGTAACACATGACCATCCCTATCAATGCTCAAATCACACGATACCTTCTGCACAACCATCATTGTGGGCAAGCAACCAACATGCATCTACTAACGATGATGAAGGATGGACCTTGGTGACCTACAAAATGACGAAGAAGCCAAAACCATAAGCCACAAGGCCAAAGGTGGAGGAAGGAAGAAATCAATGTCGCCTCAATAATAGGAAGCCTAAAAGAAGCATAAGAGCTGCTAAGCCAACATATGCTAGGGAGCTTATGGAGCAAGAGCAATGCATTCATATCTCTTTGCACGAGTACTTCTCGAATGACTTCTTCCAATAGTGCACTACCGCTGTATGTCACATGGTCAAAATAGAAATGGAAGAACCCTCAAAAGGAAAAGCTTTCGCCATCAAGGAAGACAATACCCTCACACCCAAAGAAATCTTGCCAGTACACTCTAACATCAAGGAGGCACTGCGATCGCCCAAATAGATAAGGAAAGCACTAGCAGCGGTCATGGTGAGTCCTGATGACCATAAGGTGCAAGAAAGCAAGGACGAAGGCTTGAAGCTTCAGCCACATGAATATGCCACGTGTTGTGCTGCTCGTGATGCAATCAGCTTCACTGACGAAGACTTACTTCTAAGATTAAAGCCTCACAACCATCCTCTTTTCGTCTCGGGGTACGTAAAGGAGCACAAAGTCAACCGCATGCTTGTGGATGGTGGATCGGCCATAAACATCATGCCAAAGTCAACAATGACCACAATCAGCATCAAGATGGATGAACTATCCCTAAGCCGTCTACTAATCTAGGGTTTTAACCAAGGAGGAGAAAGAGCGATAGGCATGATCCGAGCGGAGATGACCATTGGTGAACTCAAATTAAGCATGATATTCTATGTGTTTGATGCAAGAACTTCATACAACTTGCTTTTAGGAAGGCCTTGGATCCACGAGAATGGAGTAGTGCCATCCACCCTCCACCAATGTTTCAAATTCTACCGAGAATAAGTGAATGTGATCCAAGGTGATACCAAGCCATTCACCGAAGCCGAATCACACTTTGTAGATGCCAATTTCTACATGAAGGAATACATGGTGCCCGAAGCTCTTCCAAAAGAAATCAAATCTACGAGCAAAGCAACACCTAAAAGGCAAGAATGGCAAGCCGTGCCCAAGAAGCAAGAAAGAGAAGCCATGTTATCTTCAAGCAAAAATGATGATGAACCTGCTAAACCTGCAATAACCAAAAAGAGTAAGACACCCTCAAAAGGATCGAACACACCCATTTTCTGTTACATCCCGATGTCGAGAAGAAAGAATAGTCAATCCCCGTTCAAAACTGGAGCAAGCAAAGTCGGCACACAACAACGCAAGGATGATATAAAGTTGCTCAAGACGAATGCAGTTTTACCTTTGATATGGCTAGGCAACGCTAAGGTTGCAAGACTACCACAAGAGTTCATAAAAGCTCTGCCAAAAGAGGTAGAACCAAGCTTTCTTCCAACCAAAAGAACCGAAGAAGGTTTTGATCTAAACGCTTACAAACTCATGTCAAAGGCCAGGTATGACTTCACTTCCTCTTCGAATCCTAGGAAGAAGGTTTCAAACACCGTCAATGATAAAGAACATGACCTCACCGAGACTCAAAAGAAGTTGAAAGAGCATGGTTACGGAGTTCACAACAACAAAGCTGGACTTGGCTTCACACCAAATGCACCTATGAAGATTTCAAGCAAAGTGAAAAACGTTAGCGCTCAACACATCAGCGTGAGCATTGAACAAGATCAAGAAGAGCTTAAACCCGCCCCCCCCCCAGACGTCAGTCTTTGATAAGATGAATCGTTCAAGACCCAAAATGTCAGCACTTAATCGCATTGGTGGTCAAAACTGAATCTTCGTCTTCAAGAGGCTTAACATGCCAACATCCTAAAGCTTTGTTTTTTGAAAGGTTGTCAAAACCTAAGAAGCAAAGCAACATGGCTAGCTCTTCTCCTCGTCAGTCAGCTTTGGAAAGACTTGAAGACAACAAGAAGCTTTCTAGAAATAATGAGACAACGCCAAAGGAAGAAAAGCTTGACGGGCTAGCAGAAAAAAACGATGTTAGAAGCTCAATTCCTTCAAGGATGAAGCGCCAAGCAATCTTGGAGGTTGACACAAATGGACCACTAAAAGTAAGAAGGCCCACCACTATCCACACTGGCCAATCTTCACGCCAACAAGCCTTAAAAGACGACACTGAATGAGAGTTTCAAGACGTCTTCCACATCACAATCCAGGAAGATGTCACTGCTGCACCACCACAGCTCGAAGATGGGGGGCAAGCCACAGTTGATGAGCTCAAATAGCTTAACTTATGAACGAAAGAGGAGCCCAAACCTATCTTCACGAGTGCACTGCTAAGTGTGGACGAGATAGAGGAGTACTACCAACTACTATTAGAGTACAAAGACGTCTTTGCCTGGACATATAAAGAAATGCCCGGCCTTGACCTATCATCGCAGTGCATTGTCTTGCAGTCAAGCCTAGAACACGACCGATAAAGCAGACTCAAAAGCATTATCAATCTAAGATCATCCCATAAATAGAGGCCGAGATTGACAAGCTAATCGAGGCAGGCTTCATCGGAGAGGTGCAATACCCTAAGTGGATATCTAACATCGTCATTGTCCTTAAGAAATCTAGACAAATACGTGTTTGTGTAAACTTTCGAGACCTCAACGATGCTTGCCCAAAGGATGACTTTCCCTTGCCAGTCACCGAAATCATAATGGACTCAACCACTGGCCACAAGGCACTGTTATTTATGGATGGCTCATCTGGATACAATCAAATTCGCATGGCTCCTGAAGATGAGGAACTTACAAACAGTGTTCAAAAGGCTACAAAAATACAACCTCAAGATGAACCCGTTGAAGTGTGCATTTGGCGTCACCTTTGGAAAGTTCCTTGGCTTCATTGTCAAGCACTGTGGCATCGAAGTGGACCAATTAAAGATCAAGGCCATTCAAAGCATGCCTGAGCCAAGAAATCTACACGAGCTGAAAAAGTCTGCAAGGATGACTCGCCTTCATCAAATGGTTTATCTCCAACCTGGGAGGACGTTGTCAACCATTCAATTGACTCATGAAAAAGCATGTTCCATTCGTATGAGACGAAGTGCTAGGAACATATTTATGTGACTTTATTAGTTTGTTTCCTTGCATTTACTTAATTAGTTTCATCTTATTAGAATGTTTTAAGCTATTTTCGTGTGTTTGTAGGTTCTAAATAACAAAGTTAGCAAAGAAGTGCATTTTGGTGCAATTTGGAGCTATTTTGGGGTGAAATGGATTGCATGCATGGGGAGCATAAAAAATGGATGGTTGTGATTCATTCTCACCAACAAAATGGATGGTAGTGATTCATTCTCGCCAATAAAAATGGATAGGGGTGATTCATTCTCACCAACAAAATGGATGGTAGTGATTCATTCTCACCAACAAAAATGGATGGTGGTGATTCATTCTCACCAAGAAAATGGATGGTAGTGATTCATTCTCAAAGCCTATAAATAGGCTTCTCCATCAAGGCCAAAGACACCAATTCACACAACACTTCCATTCTACACTCCCTAAACTATCTTAGCCTTACCTCTACCTACCCATCCTAAACACCATACATCCCCCTATCCATTCCTCCATACAACCAAGCCTTCAACCCATAACCACCCCTTGTGCCATAGCAAAGGAAGGGAAGGAAAGTGCTTGGACATGCTTGCCACTCAACGAGGATCGTTGGAGCATTTAGGTGTTTTCTTTCTTTTATTTTCAATGTATAAATCTATTTACCTTTGTTTTACAATTATGAGGAACTAAACCCCCCCCCTTTTGCTAGGGGGGATTCAAAGTCATGATTACATTTTCATTATGAATTAATTACTTTTGGTTGTGCTTTAATAATTTGTGATTTCAATTCGCTTAACTATTTGATTGATAACTTATTTGTGTATGTATTAAGAGTGCACGCTTAGTTTTCATGCATAAGTTTGATGCTAGAATATAAGGAAATTTCACCTAATCGTTATGAACTTATATTCATGAGTAGTGAAGGTTGTTATCCACAATCGTGTTAAGTGAATTCTTGGCAAGAGCATCATGCTTTTCATAGTTACAAATGCCTCGTCAATACTTATAGTTCTCATGAATCTTAATGATCTTTGATTGTATCTCTATTATGCTTTTCACGTATGGAACTTTTGAAGAATGTTTTGAATTGTTATATGCGCTTTCCTATTCAATTCATTAACTTAAGGAGAACTTGAAGGTTAAAAAAGTGCTATCACGGAGTATTGAGTTTCATAAGTTATCGAAAGAACAACTAAAAATTGGTTTATGTACAAGTGTATCATGTGTGGAGGGGAACCCTCTACCTAATCCATCATCCATTCAAACAACCATACTTTGTGTCTAAATTTGTCTAGTTTATAATTTGTTTATTTTCAAGTTATTCTCATCAAAACCCAATCCCCCTTTTACAATTTATGTCCTTTGATTTGAATCTACTTTATTTGATTTCTTTTGAGTTCTTTGAGTTAATTTAGTTTAAAGTTGGTTAATTTTCATAATTTGAATCTTTTAAATTCATTTCACGTCCTAAAACAACCCTAGAATCTATTTTAGTTTATTTGTTAGTTTTATTTTGAGTTATTCTAGTTTAGTTGGAATCATTTGAATCTAGTTAAGTGTTTTGATTTTAGATTTGTGTTTTTAAAGTTTTATTTAGTATTTCTAAGTTTATTTTATATAGATTAGCAATCCCTCCTAATCCCCGGTTTAGAACGATCCCTACTTGCATATATACTACAATTGTCAACAAGAGGGTTTAATTTGTGTGTTTGCATAATCATCGCATCACGAAGCATGCCACAATGCCTTTGAAAGCATAAAAAGGTATTTGTCAAGTTTGCCTGTCTTAGGGGCACCTGTGCCCGGGAAGCCACTTATATTGTATATCACCCTTCAAGAAAGTTTAGGATGAGCACTTTTGGCACAAGAAAATGAATTCCAGAAATGAGTGTTTTACTACCTCAGTCAAACTCTCATCGGTGCTGAGTTGAACTACACCCCGATAGAAAAGATGTGTCTTGCCTTGGTGTTCTCCATTCAGAAGCTCATACATTACATGCATGCTTACACCATCCACTTGATTGCTAAAGCTGACCTAGTCAAATACGTCATGTCCAAACTAGTTTTGACAGGGCGACTAGCTAAATGGGCATTACTTCTCAATTAGTATGAGATCATCTACGTCCCAGCTAAAGCCGTCAAGGGACAAGCGCTAGCAGACTTCCTTGCTGATCATCCAATCCTAGCCGATTGGAAAATCTCATACGACTTACCTGACGATGAGGTGTTCTACATCGACATCTTCCCGACATGGACGATGTTCTTCGACGGATCCGCACGAGCAGACCGAGTGGGGGCATGAGCAGTATTCATGTCGCCACAAAGTCAAATACTACCTTATTCCTTCCAACTTAGTGAACTATACTCCAACAACGTCACTAAGTACTAGGCACTGATCATCGGGCTCCAAATGGCAGTTAACATGAAAATCATAACCCTTGAGGTGCATAGCGACTTCAAGCTCAAAATCAATCAGCTATTAACTGAATATGAGGTTAGGAGAGATGATCTCGTCCCTTACTTCCAGCTGGCAACTCAACTGCTACAAAAGTTTGAGGATGTGACACTATAACATGTGATAAGAAAAGAAAATCAAATGGCAGATGCTCTCGCTAACCTAGCCTCAAGTATGACATTAGGAGAAGGTGAAGCTACAGACGTGCCAGTCTGCCAAAGATTGGTGATCCTACTAGTCACTAAAATGCTACTGGATGATACAAATGTCATCTTAGTACTTCTAGTCGGCGCTAAAGAGTTGAGACAGCCGCTGATTAATTACTTGGAGCATGGAAAGCTTCCAGATGATCCTAGACACCGCTCTGAAATACTTTGATGATCACCTCGTTTTCTCTACTATAAAGGAACACTCTACTAACGCTTTTTTGAATGAGTACTTTTGAGATGATTAGGTAAAGAAGAAGCCAATCAAGCCATGGAAAAAGCACACTCAGGTGTATGCGGGGCACATCAGTCTGGACCAAATCTACGTTTCTAGCTCAAAAAAAATGGGTTACCACTGGCCAAGTATGGTGAAGGATTGTCTGGAACACGCCAAAAGGTGTCAAGCCTGCCAATTCCATGCCAACTTCATACATCAACCGTATGAACCACTACACCCTACTTCATGGCCGTTCGATGCATGGGGATTGGATGTCGTAGGACTAATCACGCCAAAGTTATCTTCAAGAGAAGCTTAAGCTGCAACATATTACTTCTCCAATTGGGCTGAAGCCGTACCCCTAAGAGAAATTAAGAAGGAAACTGTCATCCGTTTCATCAAGGAGTATATCATCCACCGATATGGTGTGCCTTGCTACAACAACACAGACAATGAAAAACAATTCTCCAACCAACTCATAAACGAGCTCAGTAAGAAATACAAGTTCAAGCAACACAAGTCTTTCATGTATCATGCCCCAGCCAATGTCTTACGAAAGAATTCAACAAAACCCTATGCAACCTCTTGAAGAAGGTCGTTGGTAGGACCAAGAGGGACTGCCATGAGAGAATAAGCGAAGCGCTTTGGGCATACCAGACGACGCACATGATGCCTATTCAAGCTACGCCGTATTCGCTCGTGTATGGCGTAGAAGTTGTTTTGTTGCTGGAAAGCCAAATTCCTTCACTAAGGATGGCTATACAAGAAGGTCTAACTGATGAAGAGAATGTAAAGTTACGTCTTCAAGAGTTGGAAGCACTGGACGAGAGAAGGCTCGAAGCTCAGCAACATTTGTAGTGCTATCAAGCACGACTTTCCAAGGTCTTCAATAAGAAAGTTTGCCCCCGTTCTTTTCAAGTAAGAGATCTCGTCCTTGCATTACGAAGGTTTATCATTACAACTCACAAGACAAAAAGCAAGTTCACATCAAAATGGGATGGGCCTTACGTAATATAAGAGGTTTACACCAAAGGCGCCTACCTAATCATGGAAGAAGATGGCTTGAAAATTCCCTATAAACGGCAAGTTCTTAAAGCAGTACTATGCCTAAGAAGAAGCCATGCTCCTAGCTCGCAAGAGCATAAACTGCGTATGGCACAAAAAAAAGTATTTGAACTACGTTATGACTTGATCTCTTTTTTGGAAGAGTACGTAGGCAACTTGAAACTTCAAAACTTCGAGCACACAAGAAAAAATAATAACGTTAAAAAAAATACACATATATATGTGTATACATACGCATACATACATATATCTATATATACACATGTTTATATGTGTATATACGTAAAGATTGCTGCATGATGGGACGTTGGGCTTGGTACGAGTCATCCCTCTAAGGTCCAGCTCGGAGGCAGCTTTGGGCTCCCACGTCAAGAAATGGCTCACCCACAACAAATTGGCTCGACCCATCTTTCCAAAACTTGAGACAAGCCCAACCGTCTTTGAACTTGAGATAGGGGAGGACTAGCGTCATGGTGGCATAAAGATTGACATATAGAAGTGTGAGGTTACTATTGTGCTGAAAAAAAGGGCAGGTGGTGGAGAAGAGGTAACTCTTTTCTATTGGCTAAGGGGCCCGTAGGGGCTTGTTACTGCTTCTCAACCTCCAAAGCTAGATAATCAGGACCAAGGAAATAAAGCCATATTGGTTTGCTAAGCGCACCCACATCTTGGTGCCCCGCCTAAGGTCGCATGCTTGCACCTCTTCCAACCAACCCGACGGTGCAACCCAATTCTAGCAACCGTTGAACTCGAATCACTTATTCTCCAGATCAATCACCACATATGTTGCTCTCTCCACCGCTTCTCCCTCCTTGAGCAGTACCCAACTGAGTGGAGATCGTATAGATGGACGACCCAAATAGAGGGATCCAGTCAGACACCAACTTGTCCTTCGAACTCAATACCCAAGTTCATTTTCTTGTGCATCTCTGCACTCGAGAAATCAAACAGCACTGGCCGGAAGTGGTTTTTCAAGTTCTCTTTGTAGGTTGCCATTCACGCCGCCGTGAAGCTTCCCGATTGTGTGTCTGGTCATGACTTTGCTGGGAGTCAACCCCCTCAACACTGCTATAGAAATCACCAAGCAAATCGCCGATTCCAAGCCGGTGCTCGCCTTTTTCTGCCACTGAGTCAAACACCCGGCTGAGTCCTGAGTTGCAGCCATTTCTTTATCTTTTTCTTCGCAGTGTTACAGATCTCTAGCTAACCCGTGCTCCGAGAGCCTCTGCTCACCCAGCTTCTCTGATTTGAAAGGTCTTCCTTGCCTCGCTTCCCGTAGTCTTAATCAAGGCGAAAAAGAGCAATTTGGGTCTAGGGCGAAAAATAGAAGCAGCTCCAACCTTTGCGAGACTCCACGAGGGCAAGCGCATCAGAAAGTTGGTGGCGAAGACGAAGTATTTCATCACCGTGAATCATATTCAAATTTTAGTACTTCATTTAATGCATCGCGCAACTGAGCTTTGAGTCTATCTTCCAGTCAACTCACTCATCTCCAAAGACCACAGAAGTATGGAAAATCGGACAGTATCTCCCAGCATTCTCGCACCTTTGCTGCAATTCCTCCACTTCAAGCTAGGGGTGGGTTCAAAAAACTGAAAATCGAAAAAAACCGAAAACCAAACTGAACCGAATTCTTTTGGTTCGGTTCGGTTTTAGAGGTCTAGAAACCGAACCAAACCGAACCGAACCGAATTATTTAAATTAATTTTTTTTTTAATTTTTTTAATTTAATTATTTGTTTTGGGTATTATTTTTTAAACCCAATTTGTAATATTTTTAAACCCAATTTTATTTGTTTAATTATTTATTTTAGGTATTATTTTTTAAACCCAATTTGTAAGCCCAATGTGTTGCCAAATACTTACTACCCTTTTCTCGTTTTTCTCACACTCCAATTTTACTACTAATTTTTTTATGGTTTGTTTGTTTCATCACTAAACCAGTTGCTTTCCATTTGTCTCTTGATCAATCATGTTCTTCTTTGTTTGTGTTTTTATTGTTTGAATTGAAATTATGAGTGATTTGGAGTAATAATCACAGGGTAATCAAATCTACTTGTACAACCTCTCTCTCTTTGCACTCCAATCCATTTACTTTCATATCTCTGTTAGGTAAAAATTGAGAGGGAGTGAGGAGGGAGAGAGAGTTAAACATTTTAAATTTTATTTTTTGTTGCTTGACTTTGTAAAACACTGAAACTTTCACTGCATTCTCTTAGAAAACTAAACATACCATTGGATTTGATGGTTGTTTGTGGTTTGGGTTTTACTGCTTTGTTTGCCCTTTATTAATAATCATGTAATGTTTGAGTGATCTATTCTGCTAAAAAGTTTTAGGACTTTCCTTGATATTTTCTAAAGAACCAAACAAGGATTAACCCGATGTATACTTTGTTTGTTTGCTTGATGTGAAAAAAAAAATATCCAAAACAAATAATGAAATAAATAATACTAAGAAAAAGAGAATTTAAAATACCATTACTTTTTAAACCCAATTTCTCAATAACCAAACAAGGATTAACCTTGTGTATACTTTGTTTTTTTTTTAAACCCAACCGTGATGTGAAAAAAAACCGAAACTGAACCGGAAAAAAAATTGAAACAAAAAAAAAAGAACCGAACCGATTTAAACCGAACCCACCCCTACTTCAAGCTTGACGCTTTGCACTACCGCAAGCTCATCACTCTGGCAACCATAATCAAAGTCGATGAAGAATTTCAGCGATCGCTATCAAATGACTAGCCGATCGTGAAGCTTGACACTTTGCACTACCTCAAACTCCGGTTGCTTCTGCACTTCCGCCATGGCTGCTGCCTGTGAATGTGATTAACAAAACCAAAGTTTGTCAACTCACATATCTTTGCCTCTGCCGCTACTTACATATGCTTGCCTCGACTGCTACCTGTGAATGTGATTAACAAAACCAAAGTTTGTCAACTCACATCTGCTTGCCTCGGCTACAGCATGTTAATCTTGCCTCTGCTGCTGCCTATGAATATGATTACCAAAACTAAAGTTTGTCAACTCACACCTCATTGCCTCTTTGCTCTGTGCCTAGCCTCTTGCTGCTCTTATCTCCTCTGCACCATGTGGAGGATATATAGAAAAGAAAGGGAATGTGTTGGCCGACAAAAAAAAAGATTATATATATATAAAGGCTTTAGTAATGGTACACGCCACTATGTGAAAGGTTTTGGGTGGGATTAAGCTGCAGGACAAAGCCACTTGTTCAAAAGTGACCTATTAACACATTTGACATGAGTTCTCGCATGCCAATTCAAAGGTGGAGCTCACATTTTTCTAAAGATGAATGATATCCTATGAAAATTCGAGCACCCACCAAGGAACCCAGTTGTGCCATCTTAAAACCGCTCACAATTGCATGCTACTATTAGTAAGTCAAGAAGGAAAAAAGAAAAAGGGTGATGGAGACATAATAATTGAAAAGTAGAAAGTATGGGGATGATGGTGCATCAGACACTAAAAAAATTAATTAAAATTAAAAAAAATAATAATTAAAATTTAGCACAATATATTGAATAAAAAAAGCCCGTCTACTGATATCTCTGAAGAAAAAAAAATTACAAATATGTAAAAAAAAAGAAGAAAAAAGAAGAAGAGGGAGCTTTCACAAAAGTTGCTCACGTGATGTCCCAATACTTGGCGAAACTCCAGGAAGAATAGGCACCGAAGGTTGATTATTAGGAGCCTCAATACTTGGTCAAACTCTAGATGACGAAGGCAAAAGGTGTCTCTTGAATAAAGTTGCCAACCTCTGATGGTCACTTTGAATCCGACCTTCGGATTCTTGCAGCTGGTCAAGCTTTCTCTTCATGCTCGTTGAATAATTATTTGCAAGCATGTGCAACTCTTTATTCTCGTGCTTGAGCCATCTAACCTCTTACCTAAGAGTTACCACCTCAGCCATCAATGATTCAACTTCACAGGTTCGAGCAAGTAGGTGTTGGCCTATATTAGACACAGAGCCCGCACACTAAACAATGAAATCCATGGAGTCTTAGATGGCCAACTCATCGAACCGTCTTGAAAGTAGCCTATTATCTCTAGGAGTGAGGAGATTCCTGGCTACTACTGTAGCCATTATTGCATTCCCCATCATTGAGTCTCCAATTGTAAGAGGGCCATTAAAAGATAAAAATGATGGGTGCCATATATTATCCTGACACGGCACGCCTATATCACTCTTGAGAATCAAATCTAAGCAAATGTTAGACGGGTAAGCCATTTTCAGAAATGGTAAAAGAAAAGATCTAGAAGGAGTAAAATCTCATAAATACACCAGAGACAATTTTCATGAGCGGACAATCTTCAAAGTGTGCATGTTGGATGTGATCGATACCTCTATAAAAGGAGAGGCAACACAGGCACCCATTCAAAAAATCGAAGAGATACCACCCTCCGAATTTCAAAAGCTAAATTTTTCTGCATAAAATTCGTCAACACTTTTCAGACGCGGTCTCAACTTTTCAAATAACACGTGCAACTTTGTCAAAAATCTCTGACAAAGTTGAAAACACGTGAAGTTCATTATTCCAACTACGACACTTTTGCCGACAAGAGTGGACGACAAGGCCACATTCGCACCACTACAAGCAATGGGGAAATCCCTATATAGGTCGGCCTTCATCCTCTATGGCAAGGCGCACATCCAAAATGATTGGCTCTTCTTCCTTACAAAAAAATGCATACGCAACCAAACCTTTCAATATACTCAGTTGTCTTTCTCTCCGAGAAAACCCTTTTAATCAAGTCACTCAAAATGATCAACTCATTTCCTCAGCTAGAAACCCCTTTTGATCAAAGAGTTTGCACCAGCATCAAAATCATATGCTTCTTTCATTCAATAGAAAAAGTATCTCATATCATCAGGGTTGAGAGCAAGAGTATCTCATATCATGCAATCGCATTGTTCTTTCCCTCGCCCTTGCTTTTGCCTGCAAGACAAAGAGAAAGAAAGCAATCAGTCAGAACCTGAAATCAAACTTATGATCTGGAACTGACTGCCTGGAACCCATTCCTTGATTGCTTACTTAGCGTTGCTCTTAAGTAGTCGTCTTCAACGGTTGATACACTTCCAGAGAACAAGCCACTTCCATTTGGAAAAAAAAGATAAGGCAAGTAAAAATGATACATCAAGCTCGTGGAGAATCAACAAGCATAACAACTGTACGTGCTGATTCATCCCCAACAAAGTCGAAGATCACTTGCCATGTGAAGCTGCTCGTGGTCCATTTTTCATTCAAGAACAAGCCCCGACAGCCCTTGAAGAAATCACAAGTCCGATTCAAGATCAAGCGGCCACCACCATTGAATCAAATTCAACTCTAGATAAAATGAGTAAGTTTAGACATTTAGAGGAAGTTTAATAGAAAAAACTTTCCAGCCCAGTTCAAGATTAAACCTGTGGAAAGTTACTTCTTCAAAAGTAAAAGTATCTCATATTATCAGAGGCTAAAATGATCAGTCAACATTTGGAAGAAGAGCAATCAGTCAGCGCTTGGAATCAAGCTTCTAGTCAGGAACCGACTGCTTGGAATCCCTTCCTTGATTGCTTACCTAGCATCGCTCTCGAATACTCATCTTCAACCGTTAATGTGCTTCCAGAGAAAATACCACATCTCCTTGGAGAACAGATAAGACGAGTGACCATAAAACATTAAGCTTGTGGATAATCAGCAAACGCAACAATTGCACGTGCTGATTTATCCCCAACAGAGCCGAATCTCACTTGCCAGGTGAAACTATTTATGGTCCTATTTAAATTCAAGATCAAGCCTCAATGGCTCTTGAAGAAATCATAAGTCCGATTCAAGATCAAGTGTCCACCACCCCTGAAGATCATACCGTTAACCAAACTGCTTGGGGTTCATATGACAACGCCACGAACTTGCTTGATCTTTCAAAGCAAACTTTTTTGCAGCCTCTGACCTTGTCCTCTAACCCTTTTCAGTATGAATTGGAAAGATTGAACAAAGAAACAAACCATCACCACCACCGCCAAGGAACTCTTTTCTTCCTTGCTTGGATCTTCTAGCCCAGTTCAAGAACAAGCCTATGAAAAATCAACAATTAGAGGAAACTAGAAAACCTTCCAACCCTATTCAAGATTAAACCTGTGGAAAATCAACAATTTGAGGAAACCAGAAAATCTTCCAGCCAAATTCAAGATCAAGCCTCAAACAGCCATTGAAGAAACTTTCGGCCCAATTCAAGATCAAGCCTCAGCAGCCCTTGAAAAAACTTTCAGCCCAATTTAGGATCAAGCCTTGACAACCCTTGGATCGACGTCTACATTAAAGGACTTTAAAATGCATCTTCTACACATGACAAGCTAATGTATACGACACGCCTCGAAGTGGGAGCATTTGTAGACATCAAAATTTTGGAGAAATAAATGTTGACCAATAATTAAAATTTCAGCGCTCACGTGTCACATAAATTTTACACGTAGCATGTGACTCAACGAAAAATCAGAAGAAAAAAAAGTCGAAAAAGTCATCAAACATGTCACGTGTCAACACCTGGAAAAAATGATTTGTTTCATCTGAATATTATATTCAAAATTAGGCTTTGAAAAATTCTATAAATACAAGGCCATTTCATTCATTTGGGGGACCAATTGACATATGCATTTCTCTACCACCAAATTGGAAGAGAATTCTCCAAAATCCTTGAAGCTTTTAAATCCCAAAGCTCTTAAGCATCCAAATTCCCAGAATCTCGAAAGATTAAGAAAGCTCTCTTCGATCTTTGTCAAATCCTTGAAGATCATCCTCGTTCATCCTAAGATCAAGCCCCAACGGCCCTTTGGATCAACAACATCAACAAATCCACACTACTATTCATCCTAAGATCAAGCCCCAACGGCCTTTTGGATCCACAACATCAACAAATCTACACCACTATTCATCACAAGATCAAGCCCCGACGGCCCTTTGGATCAACAGCCCATCGACAAATCTATAACTTACAAAGATAGAATCAGAGGATTAAATTGTAAAAGAGATTATAACCCCAAAATTAATACAAAATATTATTTTGTACATGTGTTCTTGTCTCATTCATCGCAAGAAATGTCGTGTTTACAAATGTTCTTATACCTTTGCTGAAGAACTAAATAAGGGATGACAACGGTTCAGTTTGGGGATGGAAATATTATATCTATAACCACAAATTAACCACTAGGGATTATCCATAATGATACCCACCGAGTAATAGATCCCCATCGGTTAATGGTTATATCCATGTTCGTCAATACCAAAAATAAATTAGTTAAATTGACACATTATAATATAGTAGATACTAATTTTGTAATTACAATACATAGATATATTCGTGATGCTCTTTGATCTCTCCCATAAATACTATTGAATTCTCATTGGTTTTTATTCAAAACTTTTGAACTTTCACACAAATGTAACTTTTGTAATTCTCAAGGTAATGGGTTTGGTGAATATAAATTATACAATATAATATGTAGAAAAGTACATCTTGAATTCTGGGCAGTGCATAAATAAATCAAAATCTTTAGTTTTTTTTTTTGGAAAATATACAAGCAGTCGGCGTACTATTATTCTAAAGTTTCTTGATGTAATCAGGGAAATCTGCCTTTTACTTATCTAGGTGTTCCCATCTTTCGAGGTCGTCCGAAAATGATATATTTTCAAGCCATTGCTGATAAGATTTGTTGCAAGTTGATGGCTTGGAAAGGTTCTTTACTTTCACAAGCGGGGAGACTCCAACTTATTAATTCAATAATTCAGGGAATCTTGGTTTATAGTTTTTAAATTTATGTTTGTCCTACTAAGTTACTACGTGAGGTTCAAGAATGGATTAGAAATTTCTTTTGGTCTGGTGATCCGTTAAAACGAGGTATGCCTCTAATAGCTTGGAGTGCTTGTTGCAAGTTGAAAGAGAATGGTGGTTTGGGCATCCGTGATCTTTTTGAATCCAAGCGTTCTCTCCTTCTTAAAAGATGCTGGGATGTAATTTCTTCTTCCTCACCAGCTTCGGATTGGTTACGTAATAGATTTCTTAAGGACAACTTTCATTTGCTAAAATCTTATAAGAAGTCTTCCGTTCAGTTGGGGCTTAAACAAGTGTGGCCGTCTTTCTATAGTTCCCTTCAATGGAGTGTTGGTGATGGCCGTAAGATTTCTTTTTTGTATGATAACTATCTTGGATTCCCTTTGCTCTCTAATATTGGTGAGGTTGACATAATTCCTTTGAATTCTAAGGCAAAAGATTTTATTCAGGATGCATAATGGTCTTTTCCCATCTTATTTACTTCTTTTTTCCTCATCTTCAGAAAAGATTATGAAGACTCCATTGCCGATTACGAACATGGATGATGCTTTATTTTGGACAGGTGTATCTTCGGATACTGTCTCGACTAGGCCTGGCAATTCCTGACACGACCCGATAACACGACACGACACGACACGAAATTAACAGGTGTTCGGGTCGACACGATAACGAATCGGGTCGTTATCGAGTAACCCGATAGCACCTGTTAAGATAACGGGTTGATTCGGGTATACACGTGGGTATACACGATAAGCAGAATATTAATTTTATAACCCTAAAAAGATACTATTATAATTATATATATATTAATTTAACAATTTTATACCCCTAAAAACTATAATAAATATATAGTTATATATATATATATTAAATTAAGTTAATTAACTATAATAATTATATATATATATTAAATTTTATAAAACTATAATAATTATTAATTAATAATATGCATGAATCCATGAGCATGATTGTTACAACCCGTCCCGGAATTATTAATTCCGAAGATGTGAAATTACAAAAATACCCTTGTTCGGGATTAAGGTGTGTAAATGTGACGTTGGTTTTAATTTAAGTTCCTACTTTTGGTTAATGTGATTATTTGTGGGTTAAGAACTTAGGTTTAGATTTAGTCTGTTTGGTAATAATTTTGTAGTCAAAATTTGGTAGGACCTCAAATGGGATCCCATCCCTCAAAACCTTCCCTAAATCCCGTAACTGGTCTCTCTCTCTTCTCAAACTCTCGTCTCTCTCTCTAACTCCTGATCGTGAACCACACTCAAACCCACCTAAAACTTCAACCAACGCTGGATTTAAGATCACCATTGTAACCTTGAGGACTTCACGATCACGTAGGTACCAAATCCAGGTAAGTTTCACTTCAAAAATCCCTAGTTCTAAAGTCCCCATGAATGTGCATTGTTCATGCACACGTAAATCCTTATGTTTTGGGAATTTGAAGCTTGTAGGAAGCTTGGTGAGGCCCTAAGGAAGCTCGGAGTGCTTCGTTTGGAAGGATTGGACGTCGGGATCACCTAGTTCGAAGGTAGGCCGGATTTTCGTGTTTTTGAAAAGTTTGATCTTGTAGTTTTTAGACCCTAAAACTAGTTCAATGTGATTCTACATGTTAAGGGCTTCAATTTGGTATAAAATTCGAGAAATTTGGACGAAAAACGAGTGAGAATAGTTAGTTTGAAAATTTCCCAGTTTTCCGGCGAGTTTTCCGGCGAAACCAGTCGCCGGCGGCCGGCGAAGTTGCCGGAGAAGACGACGGAGAAGGAATATTCCGTCAACCCTGACGGAATATTCCAACGCCGTTAACTGACGCCGTTAACTAACGCCGTTACTGACGCCGTTAAAGTTGACGGAATATTCCGGGAATATTCGCCGTCACTGTGCAAGGCGCGTGGGGGCGCGTAGACCCGTGCCCAATTCGGCGCGTGAGGGCGCGTGAGGTAGAAAAAAATTAATTTAAAAATACTACGATGCTCGTGAGGTTGTGTAGATCACGTTAGAGTGTTCGTTTGTCAAAATTGAGCATCGTATGAGGAATTAATTGCCTAGTTGGTTTATGTGCGTTAAATGACGTTGTTTTAGTGGTTTCGCCTTTAGGTGGAACTTATAACGAGGACGAGCACAACCAGGGGCGTCAAGGGGGTCATGACCCGGCAACATACCAGTGAGTGGGCATTTGCTTTTTATATATATACCTATATACTCGATTTCTCCCAGAAATCAAACGTAAATGAAAAGTATGTTGAAATAAGATATGAAATATGTTTTGATTGCCATGCATAGAATTTCATGAATATTACGAATTGTTGTATGATGCATATATGTGAAATGGTGCGGCGGGCGTACAGGTGAGTATCAGGTGAGTATTATTATTGTATGATGATGTTGAGATATGTTGAGCTCATAACCTGCACCATGATATTAGTGCTTATAATATTCACCGCATCGCACGCTCGCCTTGGATCCAAGTAGATGCTAGTCGTACAGACCATAGGAGGTGGTTCCGACAGGCCAGTCGTACAGACTTTTAGAGAGGTTCCGACTGGTGGGTGACCTTAGATTATGTGCACAAATGATTGATGAGAAAAGCACTAGAGCGTAATAATAACCATTAAGTCGTACAGACTACATTAGGTAGTTCCGACTTATGTGCAGAAGGCCGTACAGGTCACAGGTGGTGACTCCGGCAAGATGAGATTTTGAGCAAGATGAGATTTGAGCTCTAGATTCAGCCGTACAGGGCCATTAGGGGGTCTCCGGTTGATTACTTTCTTTCACCTGATCTGATTTATGTTAATGCATTCATACTAAACTGTTGAATTTGGCATGGTATATTCTCTATTGAATCTGTTAGGAGACTGATGATTGAGATGGTTGAGATATATATGTATGCTTATATACTATTTTTCTGGGAAAGTATACAGGTTTTCAAAGAGGGGTTATGAATGTGGATTTATGAAATGATTTGAAAAAGCTTTATTTTCGCCCACTCACGTTTTCTGTTTTGCGCCCCTCCAGGTTCTAGTTGATAGTTGAGGCGTTGGTGGCTTACGAGGACTCCTTCGGCGTTCTGACAAGACTAAATAAATGTAGGATTCACCGAGGGTGTTGTAAAATAGTTATGGTCCTACTTGACTGCACCTAGATGCTTATGCTCTGTTTATGTGTGTTTAGTATTGTTTTATGTACTTAAAACGCTAGGTTGTTAATATCTGCAATAATTGGGTTTTCTTCTTTTTGTTGGCTCGTATTTTGTTATATTATCGTTTCCGCTTGCACTTATGGTTACGTCACGCTCACGTGACGGCCAGCACGTCCTAGTCTTCGGGTTAGGGTGTTTCAGTTTGGTATCAGAGCATAGGTTGCAGTCCTGTATAACTAGTAAAATCATCTATTGATTTTTGAATGTCTTGTGTCAGAACTATGCCGCCTCGTAGAGAGCCCCGCCGTGCTACTGAGCCTAATCTCCCCAATATGGCTCAGTATGGGGAAGCAATGGCTCAGCCTTTTCAGGCTAATATTCGTCCTCCTCAGAGAACACCCATAGAGACGATGTATAATCTGAAATTGGAAACCTTTGAAGGAAATGAAGGTTATGAGGGGGCAGAAAAGTGGTTGGATCGGATTGAGCAGACTTTTCAAGTGATGCAGAGTCAGGGGAACCTACCTGAGAGTAGATGGGTCGAGACTACCATTTGGTTTTTAAGCCGTGAAATTGCAGTTTGGTGGGGAAATGAAACTAACTTTCTGGCACCTGAGATGGTGCAAGATTGGAACACATTCAAGGGAATATTTAAGAAAAGATTTGTTCCTCCGGAGTACATTGATAGTAAGAAACAGGAGTTCACCCAACTGAAGCAAAGAAAGATGTCGGCGGGTGAATACTACAGGAAGTTTACAGATTTTTCTCGTTATGATCCGGAAGTGGCTGCTAATCCAATGGAAATGCTTCGTCGATTTAAGTTGGGATCAAAGAAGAAATGGCGAACATTTGCTAGCGCACTTCCTTGTGCTAACTATCATGAGTTCTCTGAGATCCTGGTTCGGATGGAGGAGTCCGAGAAACTTCCTAGTGATAGTGACGAAGAGGAAGATAAGAATGGTGGCAAACAGAGGAATGATGGCAAAGGTAAAGGTATCTCATTCCAGGGACCTCGTCAGACGCAGAATTTCAAGAAAAGTGGAATGAGTTCGAGTTATTTCAGTGGTGGATTTAGTGCCACAGGTCCGAGGAGAGGAGGTGGTAGGTTTGGTAGTGGACCTAGATTTCCTGTTCAGAGAGGCTTTTGTGGTGCTGGTGGTTCTGGTCCTCCGTTATGTCGCCGTTGTAATTTCCGACATCATGGGGAATGTAGGAGAATCAGTGGTGCATGCTTTACGTGTGGTCAGCCAGGACATCGAGCTATGCATTGTCCCCAGGGTCAACAGAGGCCCCAGCAGCCTGTTATGCCAGCTCCAGCACCGACTCAGCAGAACTTTAATTCAGGCAGTTATGGCCAGTTGGGTCGTGGTGGTGCTTATCACTATCAAGGTGATGCTGCTCCTTATGCTTCGGGACAGTATCAATATTCCCAGGATCCTTATTTTCAGAGTGGATATTCTCAGGATCAGGGAGGTTATACTTCATATCCGTCTATGCCAGCTAGCGGATCTCAGGGGTATCAGGGGAGTCAGCCCCAGCAGAGTGGGGTTGCTGCTAGTAGAACAGGGCCGTCTAGGCAGCCTGTCCAGGCAGGTTAAGGACGTACTCATCAAGGACGAGGTAATCAGGGTGGCAGAGGTCGTGGAGGACGACAGCCAGCTCAGGGAAGTATTAACCACATCTCGCTGCAAGATGCTCAGAACCATCCAGACTTGATTATGGGTACGTTGAATGTCCTTGGTCATTTTGCTAGAGTCTTGATTGATTGTGGTGCTACACACTCTGTGATTTCTCATACATTTGCTCAAATGACACAACCTCATTCTTCACCTCTAGGGTTTGATTTAGAGTTTGCTATGCCTAGAGGGGATAAATGTTATGTTGATAGTTTTAATCCTGGATGTCCAGTGATGGTAGATAATGTAGTTATGCTTGCTAATCTTATCCCGTTAGACATCGTGGATTTTGATGTGATTTTAGGGGCGGATTGGTTGCATTATAATCGCGCCCATATAGACTGTTACGGGAAATCAGTTGTGAGGCATGGAGTTATTTCCGCCTTAAGGGCAAAGAAGTTGTTATCCAAGGGTTGTCAGGGATACTTAGCACATGTGGTTTTGAATGATGTTGCTCCCAGTAGTGTGGAGGAAGTCGGAGTAGTCAGACACTATCCTGATGTGTTTCCGGATGATTTGCCTGGATTGCCTCCAGATAGAGATGTGGAGTTTTCGATTGATTTGCTTCCAGGTACAAACCCTATCTCTTTGACTCCTTATAGAATGGCACCAGCGGAATTAAGAGAATTGAAAATTCAATTGCAAGAATTAATTGATAAAGGTTTCATTCAGCCTAGTTCTTCACCGTGGGGAGCTCCGGTGTTGTTTGTAAGAAAGAAGGATGGAACTTTGAGATTGTGTATTGATTACAGGCAATTGAATCGGGTAACGATTAAAAACCGTTATCCATTGCCTCGTATAGATGATTTGTTCGATCAACTCAAGGGTGCCTGTGTGTTTTCTAAGATCGATTTGAGGTCAGGGTATTATCAATTAAAGATTAAAGATGAGGATGTTCATAAATCGGCTTTCAGGACTCGTTATGGGCATTATGAGTTTCTGGTTATGCCATTTGGATTAACTAATGCCCCTGCAGCTTTCATGAGATTGATGAATGAAGTATTCCAAGAATATCTCGACAGGTTTGTCATTGTTTTTATTGATGATATCCTGGTATACTCTAAGTCGAAATCAAACCGTATTCGACATCTTAACTTGGTGTTAAGGAAATTGAGGGAACACCGATTATATGCCAAGTTTAGTAAATGTCAGTTTTGGCTGGATCAAGTGGCATTTTTGGGACATGTGGTATCGGCTCAGGGAATTCAAGTGGATCCTCAAAAGATAGCAGCAGTGGAGAGTTGGGAACAACCTCGAACCGTCACTGAGGTACGAAGTTTTCTTGGCTTGGCAGGTTATTATCGACGGTTTGTTCAAGACTTTTCTATGATTGCCTTGCCATTAACGAAGTTAACCAGGAAGGATGTTAAGTTTGAGTGGGATAATAGTTGTGAGCAAAGTTTCCAGCAGTTGAAATATTGCCTCACTCATGCACCGGTGTTAGTACTTCCCGACGATAGTGGCAACTTCGAGATCTACAGTGATGCTTCTTTGAATGGTTTGGGTTGCGTTTTGATGCAGCATAGTAAAGTGATTGCCTATGCTTCTAGGCAGTTGAAGACTCATGAAAGGAACTACCCTACTCACGATCTTGAGTTGGCAGCTATTGTGTTTGCTTTGAAGATTTGGAGACATTATCTCTATGGCGAGAAATGTAAGATTTTTACAGATCATAAAAGTCTTCAGTACCTTTTCACCCAGCATGATCTTAATCTTCGTCAGAGAAGATGGTTGGAATTACTAAGTGATTATGATTGCACGATTGAGTACCATCCGGGTCGTGCAAATGTGGTAGCTGATGCCCTGAGTAGGAAACCTCAAGGTCGACTTAACGCTTTGTATGCCAGCCGTGTTCCTCTTCTTGCAGAGTTGAGATCTACTGGAGTAGAGTTAGAATTGGAAGAACGAAGTGAAGCTTTTCTTGCCAATTTTCAAGTCAAGCCAATTTTAATTGATCGGGTGCTTGCAGCTCAATCGTTGGATGAAGAAATCCAAGAGTTGGTCAGTTTAAGAAAGGAAGGGAAGAAGAAAGATCTCAGGATCCGAGGATCAGATGGTATGCTTATGCAAGAGAACAGGATGTATGTGCCAAATAATGAGGAATTAAAGAAAGAAATTTTGGATGAAGCACATTGTTCGGCTTATGCTATGCACCCAGGAGGAACTAAAATGTATCATACCATTCGACCATTTTATTATTGGCCGGGTATGAAAAGGGAGATTGCAGAGTATGTAAGTAGGTGTATTGTTTGCCAGCAGGTTAAGGCTGAAAGAAAGAAGCCGTTTGGAATATTGCAACCACTCCCTGTTCCCCAGTGGAAGTGGGAGAACATAACGATGGATTTTGTGTATAAGCTACCTCGTACACAAAATGGTTTTGATGGCATTTGGGTGGTTGTAGATCGACTTACCAAAACAGCACATTTTATTCCAGTAAGGGAGAAGTACCCTTTAAATAAGTTGGCTAAGTTGTTCATTTCGAAGGTGGTAAAGTATCATGGTGTCCCAGTGAATATCATTTCTGATCGAGATCCAAGGTTTACTTCTAAGTTTTGGATAGCTTTTGCAAGAAGCTTTGGGCACTAAATTGCTTTACAGTACGGCATATCACCCACAGACAGATGGTCAGTCAGAGAGGACGATTCAGACACTCGAGGATATGTTGAGATCCTCTGTGATGCAATTTGGTGATTCTTGGCATGATCGCTTAGATTTGATGGAGTTTGCCTACAATAATAGTTTTCATTCGAGTATTGAAATGTCTCCATTTGAAGCGCTTTATGGTAAAGCTTGTCGTACGCCATTATGTTGGTCAGAGGTCGGTGAAAGAGTACTTGAGGGCCCAGAGATTGTGGATGAGACTACTCAAAATATTCAGGTAATTAAGTCTAACCTGAAAGCGGCCCAGGATAGACAAAAGAGCCTATCGGATCGACATACCACGAATAGAATGTATAACGTGGGGGACTATGTATTTTTGAAATTATCACCTTGGAGAGGTGTGGTTCGATTTGGGAAGAAAGGAAAGCTCAGTCCCAGGTACATTGGACCTTATGAGATCACTGAGAGGATTGGTGAAGTTGCTTACAGGTTGGAGCTGCCTCCAGAGTTGTCTAAGGTGCATAATGTGTTTCATGTCTCTATGCTTCGGCATTATGTTTCAGATCATTCACATGTGATTCCTCCTCAACCATTGGAAATCAATCCGGATTTGACGTATGACGAAGAACCAGTGACTATACTGGATAGGAAAGATAAGACTCTAAGGAATAAAGTAGTGAGCTTGGTAAAAGTATTGTGGAGGAACCATTCAGCGGAAGAAGCTACTTGGGAGACAGAAGAACGGATGAGAGATATGTACCCGAGGTTATTTTATGGGTATTGATGGGTTGGTTGGTTGCTGGAATTTCGGGGACGAAATTCTATAAGGATGGGAGATTGTTACAACCCGTCCCGGAATTATTAAATCCGAAGATGTGAAATTACAAAAATACCCTTGTTCGGGATTAAGGTGTGTAAATGTGACGTTGGTTTTAATTTAAGTTCCTACTTTTGGTTAATGTGATTATTTGTGGGTTAAGAACTTAGGTTTAGATTTAGTCTGTTTGGTAATAATTTTGTAGTCAAAATTTGGTAGGACCTCAAATGGGATCCCATCCCTCAAAACCTTCCCTAAATCCCGTAACTGGTCTCTCTCTCTTCTCAAACTCTCGTCTCTCTCTAACTCCTGATCGTGAACCACACTCAAACCCACCTAAAACTTCAACCAACGCTGGATTTAAGATCACCATTGTAACCTTGAGGACTTCACGATCACGTAGGTACCAAATCCAGGTAAGTTTCACTTCAAAAATCCCTAGTTCTAAAGTCCCCATGAATGTGCATTGTTCATGCACACGTAAATCCTTATGTTTTGGGAATTTGAAGCTTGTAGGAAGCTTGGTGAGGCCCTAAGGAAGCTCGGAGTGCTTCGTTTGGAAGGATTGGACGTCGGGATCACCTAGTTCGAAGGTAGGCCGGATTTTCGTGTTTTTCAAAAGTTTGATCTTGTAGTTTTTAGACCCTAAAACTAGTTCAATGTGATTCTACATGTTAAGGGCTTCAATTTGGTATAAAATTCAAGAAATTTGGACGAAAAACGAGTGAGAATAGTTAGTTTGAAAATTTCCCAGTTTTCCGGCGAAACCAGTCGCCGGCGGCCGGCGAAGTTGCCGGAGAAGACGACGGAGAAGGAATATTCCGTCAACTCTGACGGAATATTCCAACGCCGTTAACTGACGCCGTTAACTAACGCCGTTACTGACGCCGTTAAAGTTGACGGAATATTCCGGGAATATTCCTAACGGCGTCAACTGACGCCGTCACTGTGCAAGGCGCGTGGCCGCGCGTGGGGGCGCGTAGACCCGTGCCCAATTCGGCGTGTGAGGGCGCGTGAGGTATAGAAAAATTAATTTAAAAATACTACGATGCTCGTGAGGTTGTGTAGATCACGTTAGAGTGTTCGTTTGTCAAAATTGAGCATCGTATGAGGAATTAATTGCCTAGTTGGTTTATGTGCGTTAAATGTGCGTTAAATGACGTTGTTTTAGTGGTTTCGCCTTTAGGTGGAACTTATAACGAGGACGAGCACAACCAGGGGCGTCAAGGGGGTCATGACCCGGCAACATACCAGTGAGTGGGCATTTGCTTTTTATATATATACCTATATACTCGATTTCTCCCAGAAATCAAACGTAAATGAAAAGTATGTTGAAATAAGATATGAAATATGTTTTGATTGCCATGCATAGAATTTCATGAATATTACGAATTGTTGTATGATGCATATATGTGAAATGGTGCGGCGGACGTACAGGTGAGTATCAGGTGAGTATTATTATTGTATGATGATGTTGAGATATGTTGAGCTCATAACCTGCACCATGATATTAGTGCTTATAATATTCACCGCATCGCACGCTCGCCTTGGATCCAAGTAGATGCTAGTCGTACAGACCATAGGAGGTGGTTCCGACAGGCCAGTCGTACAGACTTTTAGAGAGGTTCCGACTGGTGGGTGACCTTAGATTATGTGCACAAATGATTGATGAGAAAAGCACTAGAGCGTAATAATAACCATTAAGTCGTACAGACTACATTAGGTAGTTCCGACTTATGTGCAGAAGGCCGTACAGGTCACAGGTGGTGACTCCGGCAAGATGAGATTTTGAGCAAGATGAGATTTGAGCTCTAGATTCAGCCGTACAGGGCCATTAGGGGGTCTCCGGTTGATTACTTTCTTTCACCTGATCTGATTTATGTTAATGCATTCATACTAAACTGTTGAATTTGGCATGGTACATTCTCTATTGAATCTGTTAGGAGACTGATGATTGAGATGGTTGAGATATATATGTATGCTTATATACTATTTTTCTGGGAAAGTATACAGGTTTTCAAAGAGGGGTTATGAATGTGGATTTATGAAATGATTTGAAAAAGCTTTATTTTCGACCACTCACGTTTTCTGTTTTGCGCCCCTCCAGGTTCTAGTTGATAGTTGAGGCGTTGGTGGCTTACGAGGACTCCTTCGGCGTTCTGACAAGACTAAATAAATGTAGGATTCACCGAGGGTGTTGTAAAATAGTTATGGTCCTACTTGACTGCACCTAGATGCTTATGCTCTGTTTATGTGTGTTTAGTATCGTTTTATGTACTTAAAACGCTAGGTTGTTAATATCTGCAATAATTGGGTTTTCTTCTTTTTGTTGGCTCGTATTTTGTTATATTATCGTTTCCGCTTGCACTTATGGTTACGTCACGCTCACGTGACGGCCAGCACGTCCTAGTCTTCGGGTTAGGGTGTGTCAATGATGCATGCATCCAAGTCCAACCATAATCGGACAATCCATTATTCATGATTCATTTGATTCCATTTCAACTTTTAAGTGCTGCCCTTTTTGAAGAAAAAAGCAGGGAAAATGAAAATGATAAAACAAGTTGAAAATGAAACAAAAAAGAGAGGGAATTAGGAAAAGATGGGTAGGCTACCGGAAGGAAAAGTGAAAATTATAATAAAAGTTGAAAATAAAACAAAAAAAAAAGAGGGAAAAATGAAAATTAATAAATAAATAGATTTAAATCTACTTAATATATATATATACACACACACACACAATACAATACACACCATTGATTCATTGAACTTGATGAGATACGAATTCTCCAAAACTAATTTCAACGATCCCAACCGTCAAACTTGTTTGCATATGCTTCGAGATCACATCAGCAAAAAATCACAAAAAACAAACATTCAAAGATCAAGTAACGAGACAAAGTTTTTTTACGGTTATAAACGAAAAATCACGATTTAACGGTTATTTGAACTCCGATTTTGATGATTTTTTACAGCTACACTCCTTGACCCTATATGAATACAATGAATGAGGTTGATCTTCAATTTAAAATATTTATACAAGTGGATACCACAAAATCTTATGTTATACTTAATGAAAGTATAAATAAACTCTTAAGTGTTAGTGAATCTATCGTTTTAATGGGATATGAATTTTTCGAAACTAATTTCAACGATCCCAACTGTCAAACTTGTTTGTGTATGCTTCAAGATCACATCAACAAAAAATCACAAAAAACAAACATTCAGAGATCAAGTAACGGGACAAAACTTTTCGACGGTTATAAACGAAAAATCACGATTTAACGGTTATTTTAACTCCGATTTTGATGATTTTTTACAGCTACACTCTTTGACCCTATATGAATACAATGATAGAATTCGATCTTCAATTTAAAATATTTATACAAGTGGATATCACAAAATCTTATGTTATACTTAATGAAAGTATAAATAAACTCTAAGTGTTAGTGAATCTATCGTTTTAATAGGATGCGAATTCTCTGAAACTAATTTCAACGATCCCAACCGTCAAACTTGTTTGTCTATGCTTCGAGATCACACCAGCAAAAAATCACAAAAAACAAACATTCAAAGATCAAGTAACGGGACAAAACTTTTCGACGGTTATAAACGAAAAATCACGATTTAACGGTTATTTTAACTCCGATTTTGATGATTTTTTTACAGCTACACTCCTTGACCCTACATGAATACAATGAATAAATTTGATCTTCAATTTAAAATATTTACACTAGTGGATGTGGATATCACAAAATCTTATGTTATATACTTAATAAAAGTATGAATCAACTATAATAATTATATATATTAATTTAACAATTTGATACCCCTAAAAAAACTATAATAATTATATAATATAATTATATATATTAAATTAAATTTTAAAGATTGATGACCATTGGATCGGCTGAGATTTAATCTCAGCCATCCATTTCATTATTATTTTATTTCTTTTCATAATTATTTTGTTAAACTTCTCATAATTTGAATGGTTTTTAATGTTTGATTTTTCTATACTTAGTTTATGCAGAAGAGAGTTCTGACGTGGAAAACCTTACTGAAAACATCATCAACATAACTCTTGAAGGCAATAGATCAAGCCAAAGTTCCAATACAATTTCATGATGATCAATGTAATTTGAAGATTTTGTAAATCGAGATTTAAACTTTTGAAAAAGACTTACAACCTTGAAAACAAAAACTCTTTCATTTTGCATATCCTTGCACATTTAATATTTGTAATAAATTAGTAGTGTATGTATTATTTTTTTTATTAGGAGCTTATTTTCGAGTGTAGATATAGTACTTAAACGACAAATATTTTAATGTTTTGAAGTAATATTTATGTGGCAATGTGTGGTATGTGCAAATTTAAAAAAAATATATTTTTCGTAACGGGTCATAACGGGTCGTGTCACTTTACCCGTTATGTGGCAATGTGTGGTATGTGCAAATTTAAAAATATATATATATTTTTCATAACGGGTCGGGTCACTTTACCCGTTGGGTAAAGTGACACGACCTGTTAAGGACCCGTTAAGATAACGGGTGTGACACGACACGACCCGTTTGCCAGGCCTAGTCTCGGCTAAGGAGGCTTTTCATTTTTTCTCATCTCATGCTCTAGGCAGAAAAAGGGGTAAAATGGTTTGGCATCAATCTATTCAGCCACACAAAAGGTTAATACTTTGGAAAGCTTGTCATTGGAGATTATTGACTAATGATTTATTGCAATGTCGAGGTGTGGCTTTAGCTTCTTATTGTGCTTTTTGTCATAATGCTAGGGAATCTTGTGACCATCTTCTTCTGCATTGTCCCCAAACAGTTGCTTTATGGAAATGGATTTTCATTCTTTTTGGCAAGCCTTATGCTCCTTAGCAATTCATTGAAAATATTTTTTTTTATGGTTCTTTGGTCTCATCTTTCTCCATGTCTATTTAGAAACTTTGGTTCTTGGTTGTTTCCAATTTCTTTTTGTGGCTTTGGCATGAAAGGAACTAAATCAGGTTTGAGAACAAATGTTCTAGTGTTGTCACATCCCAACGTCGTCTTTTACAACATTGGAGGGATTCAACTTTTATTTCTTGTTCTTCTTTCACTAATTGCGTATCGATTCCCATATTCTCCATGTTAAGAATTTCATCCCTTTCTATGGTTGCTCTTAGTTTTGTGCCTGTGTTTTGGCGTCCTCCTCCTATTGGGTGGATTAAGAATAACACAGACGGGACTTGTAAAGGGAATGGTCAGGTGGGTAGAGGTGGTGTTTTTCGTGACTCCAGTGATCTTTTTTAGGAGCATTTGCCTCCTCATCTTCTTATCCAATTGCATTTGTTGCAGAGATTGTGAGTGTGATTGAGGCAATTCAGATTGCATGGGATAAAGAAGGGCATAACATTTGGTTAAAGACATTCTATGCATGTCATTAGCCTACTATCAACTCACTCCATGGATGTTCCATGATTTCTTAAAGTTTCTTGGGCAAATTGTTTATGGCATATTACTCGCTTGCTCTTGCATTTGGATATTTTCAAGGAAGGGAATTGTTTGGCGGATGCTTTTGCTAATTTTGGTGCAATGAATAGTATTTTTACGTGGTGGGACATGGTACTCGATTTTGCTGATGAGTCTTATAAAAGAGACTGTGTCGGGCTTCCATTCTTCCATTTGAAGTCATGAGGAGCAAATTGTTGTTGTGGAAGTGGATTTTGGCAATGAAATATGAGCAGCGGAATTATGAGAAATCAATTTTAGGTGGCTAAAGCTAAAGAAGTTGTAAACTAGACCATATCATTTTCGTTAATTGTCTTTAGCGGGTATTGACTTAGTACGCCCGCTTGTTTTACTTTTCTTTATAAAAACAAGTATTGAAAAAAAAATGTATTATTCGATACAGATTTGGAGACGGATACGGATCGGTGACCCCTATAACCATAACCGAATAATATTTTTGGTTTTTTCCCATATTCAAAATATAACCAAATTTTTATCCCATAATATGTTATAGTCGGGCGGTTATCCACGGAGTTTAACGTTTTGAATTGCCATTCCTAAACTAAATGAGTTTGATCAAGCCTTGTTTTCAAGTGAAGCATTCCACAAGAGAACAATCCCCTCGTTCCGCCTGTTTTGCAACATTTATAGACTGGCTAATAATCTGGGAGCTCAGGCTGCACTGTTTGCTAGCTAGGATATAAGGGTGGGAATGGGGGTGGTTCGGCGCTGGTTGAATTCCAACCCATTGTCCAACCGAAGCGGTTTGGATTATGCTACTTGTGGCGGTAGTGAGGGTCACCCTGCTCAAGGTGTCACGCCCAAGTTTGAACCTCAAACTAGCAGTGCAGTAGTGTCACGCTTCACCAAAAATATAAAGTTATAATGTCTAGTCCCAATATCGTAGAATTACATTACAGTGAGTCGTCTCAGATTCAGAGACTCCTACTGAGGATAATCTCCCCGGATATCCCAAATGACCTCCGTTTCTGTGTGCGGTACATTGTGCCAATTTGTGAGAGTCGGAGTATGATCGAGGGAACACGTGATTTTTTACCATTTATGTGCTAATTGCTTCTTCAGTACTCTTCCTCTCCAAGGATTACTCATTATCTGGTGGAGTCCTCCTACAACCTTCGTACTCCTCAAGGGAGACTTGGGTAAGGAGCCGAAGGATAAGTGTGAGTGGCGCCACACTGCAATCTTCAGGAGGATGGAAGATTGGGTGGGAAAGGAGGAAGAGATCAAGTTCTTGGCCAAGTAACTAGCTAAGGCAACTACGAAGAATGACCTCCACTCTACTGACAATGCTAGGGTGGTGGCAGAGAGCAAGAAATTCGAGGCTAGGGTCTAGCGTAAAAAATGGATTTAGAGAGCAAGTTGGATCAAAATGATTTTCGCGACGTGGGATTTCGAACATATTTTAGAGGACATAGCAAAAATTAACCCATTCAATATGATGGTGGACCTTTTACTTATTTTGAAAGAAGCTTGCAAAATAAGTAGAAAAGTAGTAGCTTATTGCGACAATAAAACCAAGATATATCGTAAGACAAAGGCTATAATTTAAACAAGAAAAATACAAACCCTAGAAAGAAAACATTATCTAACCCTTGGAAGGAAGCGCATACAATAAGCTAAATAATATATATTTGCTATTTGGTCACTGCTTACCGACCATGAAAATAGGTAACTGTTAATTATTTTCTAACTTTTCTTTATTTTTACGATTAAGATAACGTTGTGCAGTATTTGATAAGGTGGCATCATCGTGTTCATACGCTTGCCAACTACTACTAAATTACCCAAAAACTTAAGAAAATATTAAGAGTGACGTGAGTGGCAAAACGTCTCTCACTACATGCGTAACTCCAACAAGAAGCAACTTAAAGCATTACCTACTTATTATTCCTAGAAAACGACCACAAAGCCATCAAATATGGACGAAGATAAGGTAGAATGCTCACTGCAAAACCAATAGCGGAGCCAAAAAAAAATTCTGGGGTGGGCTAGCTAAAATTAATACCATAAAATCATATGCTTATTTTTTTTTCTTATATAAAATTATATAATAATCAATATAAAAGAACAACAATAGAATATAAATAATTTTTGAAATCATAACCCTAACCAAGGTATTAAATATCAATCATATCGGAAATATCGGTAGTCCAAAAACACGGAAATTTTGATGGAAATATCGGGATATTATCGATATCGATAAAAATTGAATAAAAACCACGAAAATTGTAAGAAAAACTTGGAAATTTTTATTGAAACTTTGCAAGATGTTTATTTAGTCAATTATCTATTGGTTTATCACAAAAAAAATGGAAGGAAATGTATTGCATGATGGATTTAACTGATTTAATTATACAGCGAGCTGGCAAACATTGTGAGTGTAGAAAATATGTAAATATTTTAGCATATTTTCACAAAAACATAAGTGATATGGTGGTCAAGGTGTTGAAGGCGTAAAATTGGAGGAGTTTAAATCTCCTTGGTGTTTTTTTAAATATAGAAATTTAAAAAACACGAAAATTTCAATAGAAATATTGATGACGTCAGAAATATCGACAGTCCAAAAACACAGAAATTTTAATGGAAATATCGGAATATTATAGATATTTTATACCTTGACCCTAACCAACAACTTCAAGGACCATATAAATAAAGGGCTTTTAGATTTCAGGACCTAAATAAGATTACTTTTAGATTAAAACATGCATGGTTTTCTCTATCCAATTTAAGTCCCTATTTTAAAATCTTAACACTATGTCATATTTAATTGCCTCTATCACATATACTATTTACAAACTTGCCATCCACATTTTCCTATTCAATTCATAATTAAGACTAAAAATTGGAAATTGACTTTCACACTCAAATAACCCATTAATAATACACTTAAATCAAAATTTTAAAATTTTTGGAAAGTACTAATAGGTACAAGAAAATAAATGAAAATTTTTATATTGATTAATTGTGAATATAAATATGAAAGAAATGACAAAAATACATTACAAAAGAAAAGCAAAACATCATCAATAACACAATTCCCATCTCTATAAGAAAAAAGAACACCCATAAAAATTATAAGTACATTAACAAAGTGCTATACATGGGTATGGAAGTATAAGTGTATAAGTATAGGTATAGAAGTATAAGTGAAAAAGCATAGGTACAGAAGTATAAGTGCATAAGCATAGGTTCGGAATTATAAATGCATAAGCATATGTACGGAAGTATAAGACCATAAATATAGGTACATAATTATAAATGCATAGGCATAGGTTCAAAAGTATAAGTGCATAGGCATAGGTACGGAAGTATAAGGGCATAAACATAAGTACATAATTATATATGCATAGGCATAGGTACGGAAATATAAGGACATAAACATAGGTACACAATTTTGGTATGCAAACTTTACTCCATGTATCTTCATATAAGTACACAAATCAAAGATTTAAAAATATGTACTTGTCAATCTCCATAGACAAAAAATTATCATACACGAATAAACACAATCCATAGGTATACACGAATAAACCAGTGTTCTAAAAATCGGCCTAGGCGGCCGCCTAGACGGCGCCTAGGCGCTGGGCGGTGGTCAGCTGCCGGGATTAATGCATAATCGGGAGCAAAATCGGGACAGGGATTAGGCGGGCGCCGAGGTGGCCTGAGCGGCCCTTGGGCGGCCTAGGCGGGCGACTGGGTGGTCCAGGCGGTCTGGGAATTTCAATTTTTCTGTTGTCAAACTTGAGAAAATGCGGATTAGCTTTGTTCTGGTTTTTCTGAACTTCATGAACGTCTGGTTTGTATTCTTGCGAAGAGGAAAAAGATGAGAGTTTCTCTCTCTTCCTTCCACACCCACGTGATCACTCTCTTTATTTATTTTTTATTTTTGGTTTCTGTCCATTCGGACAGCTATCATCTTGACCTTCTAAAAGAAGGGCTGTCAGTCCATCCATACTTCCATTCCATAGCATCAGGTACTATTAATAATATAAAAAACATATATTGTAAGCTGTCAGTTCTTTTTAAGACTTGTTAGATAGGCATTTTATTATTTATTATTTTTTTATTTAGAAATTTCATACCAGTATAATTTTTTGTAAGTGTCAATATACACTTATTTATAAAATATACAAAAAATTTACCTAAATCCGCCTAGACCCCGCCTAGCCGCCTAGGCGCTAGGCGCCAGCCCGCCGCCCGACTAGCGCCTAGCGTGTTTTAGAACCTTGGAATAAACACAATTCATAGGTAAAAAATAGATTTGCAAACCTTAGTTGTTCCATAATGCAAAAAACATACGAATCATGAGAATATACAATTTAGAGAGATAAAAGATAATATAAAGGAGAAGTGTGTATGTAAATTTGACATGTTACTCTTCATAAATGAGACATAATTCTGATTGTGCAACTCGTATAGACATTTAGTAAAAATATTTTTTTTTATTTATTTCAAAGTAAACATGAGAGCTCAAATGCCTAATAGTCAATATTTATTGGCTAAATCATAGGAAAATGGCGATTTAGGAACAAACAAAAATAATTCTTTTAATTAATTGACTCTTCAACTCTTATATGGAAAGTTGTTGAGTTGAATATAAAGTCAAAGGATCAAAATTAAATATTAGATCTTACACTCGGTTTTTTTGAAAATAGAAAATTTCATTTTAATCCTTAAAAAAGATGAGTTTTAGATTATAACCTTATGAAAGATTAAAATCCAATTTTAGTCCCTAGTACATTTAATCATATCATTTATTAGTTTTATTTTTATTTTTATTTTTATTTTAATGTATTAATTATGTTTAAATTTAATTTTTATTTCATTCATCATAATATATTTTAGTGTCTACATTTAGGCAATTAATTTTTTATAATATATATTCCGATAACAATTTTGTATGTTCTTCATTTAGATACATTAATACATTTGAATATTTCGATATATCCATCGGTACAAACATATAGGTACATTGATTCAATATAATGCATTTCATTAAGTACATTTTGGTATGCATATTTAAGTACATTAATTCAATATATTATATTTCAGTACATACATTTATGTACGTGCATTTTGATACATACATTTTGGTATTGACGTTTAGGTACATATATTTTGGTATTGACATTTAGGTACGTACATTTCGGTATTGACATTTAGGTACATTAATTCAATATAATACATTTCAGTACATACATTTAGGTTCATTATATTATATTTCAGTACAATCATGTAGGTACAAATATTTCGGTACAAAAACGTCAATTTTATATATTTGGCACAGTCATTTATCTACACTTATGTATTTATATATTTTTGTATCACAAATTTCTTTTAATATTTTCTCATTTACATTCATTTATAATTAAAAAACTAAATATGTGCATATTAATAAAATTAAAATTTAATGTGAAGAGAGTAAATAAAAATACACATTAAATAACAAAAATTGAATGCAAATTTTGATAAAAGTACATTCAAGGGATTAAATTGAATATTTAATCTAGCACCAGGTTTTTTTTTTAATTTTAATCTTTTGCAAGGACTAATGTTCAAAAACTCCTTTTGAAAATTAAATCTTGTGAAAGGATGTTAATCTAATTTTCTGTATAAAGTAATTAACCTACTAAATAAATCAAGAATAAATAAATAAAGCGATTAAGAATGTATCAAAGGTTACATTCATTCATTGGAAAATCGCAACGAAAAGTGAGGAATTGCAGAGATAGAGATTTAATTGTGAACTAAAAGAAAATTCTTTTTATTTTCTTGAGTAAGAAGTACGGAGGCTAAATCGCATAGGATAAATGGTCTTTTTCTTTAACGAATAGGATAGAAGGGGAGGGAAGATAGAACTAATTTATTATTTTTAGCATAAAAAAATATTATTTATTACCTATCCTCTACTAAATATACATGAAATAATAACCTGTATTCGAATTGATTAGGCTATATAGGCTACATGTATTAACATAAGTCATTAAAGCATGAGTTTGAAAAATGATAGTGTTATTTACACACCCTTATTAATTTTTTGTTATTGATCTTTGTCAATTCATTCAATTCGAAAGTCAAAAACTAAAAGAGATGTGTGAGAAATAAAATAAGTGCGTAGATAACACTACACTTACAAAAAAAACCTCCCTGGGCTACAACCCACCTTAGCCTTGTAGGTGGCTACGCCAGTGTGCAAAACTATATATTATTGGGTTCCATTTAACATCCAGCAACCTTTTGAAATAGTAAGACAAAGGCAGCTCGAATGACCTGGTAGTGGCATACATATGTGTTGTCCCTAGAGCCTATATCCCAAACTACCGCATGCCAAAGATAATCAAAATCAAATGCACCATCGATCTCACTCTCAAGGTCCACCACAAAAACGCATCTTTATAATACCATAAACAATCTCATCAGCAACTTTTTAATAATTGAAACGATAAGAACGCATACAACTCAACTCATCTCTGGTTTTGATATTATATTGCAACTAATTTACACCCACCGCAATCCCAACTAGAGAGAGAGAGAGAGAGGTGAAAACAGTAAGCCTTTATAGTTTTCGTTTCAAGCCTTTTGACAGTTGCTAATTTCTCTTTGGAGAGGATCCAACTTTGAACACATATAAACTCTTAACTTGTTATGATAGTTTTTTCTTACTATTTAGACCAACTCCAAAAGCTTTATGCTTTGGACAAAGAAATGCTTTATTGGCGTTTTCCATGAAATATAATTTAGTTTTCTTACATTGATTTTGAAAATGATCAAAGGATGAATAAAATATATATTTCAATGGGTAATTTGTTGATCAAATTCAGACTCGGTAACGTTTGGAAGAAAAGTATATCACACCAGAAGCTAGTTGGTCACTTCATTATGGGATATGATTCCACCATTTAAATAAAGTGAAGTTAATGTGTATCTTACATTATCTCTTAATCAATATGATCACATTTTCAAACCTGATTAATTAACTCTACCTAATCTGATAATTGTGTTGAGGAATATTCATTAATTAATTTGTAAGCAAATTAAAACCATGATGTGAAGCATTAGCAGGTGATTGAGACTAAAGAAAACAACTCATATTTCATTAGCACTATCTGGTACAAATATAAAATATAAGTACACCACCACTTAAAAAAGTAACAAGAGAAAATAGTAAATAATACTAAAAGATAAGGATGCACAGAAGAAATGAAAATAGCACAAACATGCAAAGCAAAGATAACAAAGAAGAGAGGGATACAAAATAACACCCTTTGCCCAAAACCATGATTATCTACAATTCCGTAGCCCTTCAAATTTCTCCTTTTGAGACCATGACAGACTTGCACTCCTCAATTTCGTTATTCCTTTAGAAACACCATCTCCGTTTGAAAACCATGGATCAAATTAATTAAGAATTGCTCCTGAAAGATCCTAGAGCCTTGATGGCTCCTGCTCTAAGAATGTATTGGTGGTAGAAGGCAGCAATGGCAGCTCCAATGAAGGGTCCAAGCCAGAAGATCCACTAAGATATAAAACAAAACCAATTAATTAAGATAATTAGTGAACCAATTAGATGTTGATCAATTACTTACACAAAAGAAAATAATATAATAAAGTCAATATATGGGAAAACTGAGAGAGATCATACTTGGTCATCCCAAGCTTTGTCCTTGTTGTAGATGACAGCAGCTCCAAAACTCCTAGCGGGGTTGATGCCAGTCCCAGTGATTGGAATGGTGGCCAAGTGAACAATGAACACAGCAAATCCAATGGGAAGTGGTGCCAAAACCTAAATTTAAGGTGGAAAAAAAAAACATAAATGGTCAATAAATTTACTTAAACACAACGCAAAATTTATCGGTTATAAAAAACTGCTAATGATCATTTGGTCTAATGACACTCAGTTTATAATTTATTAGGCCACAAGTTCAAATCTCGTAGCTAACAATTGAGTAAGAGATGTGCTTACAGGGACGTGAGAGTCTCTGGCATTTCTCTTGGGGTCGGTGGCTGAGAAGACGGTGTAGACAAGAACAAAGGTACCGATGATCTCAGCTCCCAAACCAGTGCCCTTGTTGTAGCCATCAGCCAACTCGTTGGCTCCACCACCATACTTCACGTAGTATGACTTCTGGAAGGCCTTCACCAACCCAACACCACAGATGGCACCCAAAGACTGTGCTATGATGTACAACACTGCCCTGATCAGTGAAACCTTGCGAGCCAAGAACAGCCCAAAGGTCACAGCTGGGTTAATGTGTCCTCCTGCAATTGTCATAGAGAAACAAGACTTAGATTCAGTTGTAAGTACTTTTGTATAAAGCGCTTTCAGTATAACAGTTTTTGTTAATAGCACTTTTATAAACACTAATAAAAATTTATTAAAAGTTCAAGTACTTCTGAAATCATAGAGTCGCTCAGAATTTCAACTTCCTCCAAAAGCACTTACTAATGATATGCTTCTTCAGGAAGTGCTCGCGTGCTTCTGAAATTTCATGAACACTTTTTTTTTTTCCTCTCAAACACTTCCAAGAGTACTTTTAAAGTTCAGAAGCACTTTTATCTATTCTGCCAAAGATGGAGAAGAAAAAGACGTACCTGAGATACCGGCGGTGCAGTAAACAAGGACGAAGATCATGCCACCGAAGGCCCAAGCGATACCAAGAATGCCAACTCCGCCGCATTGATCAGCTTCACTCTGGCTTTTGTAGCCAATCACAGTCAAAACCGTGATGTAAAGGAAGAGAAGGGTGGCAATGAACTCAGCAATGACAGCTCTGTAAAATGACCACTTGGTGAGCTCTTCGGCATCAAACAAGGGGGTTGGAGGTGGGTCCTGGTAGTCTTTGGTGGCAAACTCACCGTGCTCAGCTCCCTCAATATCTTTTGCCATGGCTTCTGTGACTAATTAAGCAGCTTTTGGCTTTTTGGCTTTTGACTAGTAAGGAATGAGAGAAGAGGGAAGTCGTTTGGGTTTGTGAGTGTGGATGGAGAGCTGCGAGTGTAAAGGGGTATTTATGGGGCAGATAGAGTTAGTGTATGCTAAACAATAATTAGGAAAGTATTTTTATGTTATTGTTTAAGTAAATGATACATGATGATTAACATGATTATGTTATTTTTATGCCGCCCATAATCCATATTAGCTTTATTTCGCTTGCATGGTCCCCTCCTTGTCCTCCAAACCCTACTAAAAATAAAAGGGTTTTACTTTATTTTATCACCTTTATTCATCACTTTAGAGATGGCCACTCACCTAGACACAAATAAAGGGTAGTTAATTGGTAGATTTATAAGTGTTACTCAATTTACATTGGCAAATGCAATGGGTAGAATAATGCGCTTGAAAGCAAAATGGCAAATGTTAAACGATCATCCAACCCCAAAAAGGGTAGGCGACGGTCTAATGCTTACACTCACATTTTGCTTTTTGGTTGCTTTGGGTAGATCGGTACTTTTTGTGGGATATGTTCATTGACAATGAATGTTATAAGAATTTGAAAGGAATGAGTTTCGTTCATGTATTAATAGCTAAGGAGTGAAATGATACTCTTACCACTTAGTTGTATCATTCCTCTTATAAAGATGAGACTCACATGCGTTGACGAGCCCTATATCTATTAGAAAAATAATAAAAATGATAGTACAATTAGATGATAATTGTAGCATTACTCATATAAAGATTTTTCTTCTTCTTGCTCTCTATTTTCGTGCATGCAAATTGTGAAAACCAATAGAAAAGGAACCTGAAAGATAGGAGAAATTCACAATTCTCACCTACAAAATAGTATATAATAAGAAGCCTATAATTGGGAATTCAATAATAATATAAGGAACAGAACCATTATCCTTAAAGTTGTAATTAATTAATTTATGAATATGTTATCCCTAAACTTATTGTCATATGTTGGCAGATGATGGTTTGCCAGAAGAACTTATCTGGATCCTACCTAATATCAAATGTTATACACATATGGTGGTTATGCACCATTCGTCATCGCAATTATCAGACCGGTCTTGTTTTTCTCAAATCCCCTTAGACTTATTAAAACCAAATTCAGGGCAATATGGTTTCAAGTTAAGTTGAGACGGTATTGTAATTTGACTTAGAATTTTATATGTATCCTAAAAATTTTGTATAGATTCTCGTTGGGTTTTGTAAAATTACAGGATGAGAATGTTATCATTGTGTGGCTAAATATACGTGATGAATGCGTATGACTTTAACCATACATCATAAGACACATGTTGTTCGCTTTGCTTTTTCTACCAGTTCTGTTGAGAACTCATGTGTCAATTTACTTTAGAATCAAAGCGATACTATTACCCTTATATGTCAAAATATTTTACATATTGATGTGCAACTCTCTTTACGCTTAACTTTAAATTCCGTTCTTCATAATTTACATTGGTCAAATAAAATAAAGAAAATTGTCTGCATATTTACCAAGTATTTATATAACTAAGCCAAGTTTGGCTACACCTGAATAAAACAAATTCAGGATCCAAACATTGTACAAAAATACATAGCTCATGACAACCTCCTCACAATAGATAAACCACTTAATTTTTACTTTTAGTGAAATGTTGATGTCATGAATTGGCAACCATCGCCGCCCCACTCAAATACAACTACAACCCCTTTTGATTCTTATTCCAATTGACAATCTGACATTCCCCAAATACCGATTCCCCGATCCAAAATTCCACATTTTGTTTTCAACTTTCAATATTGTCCTTTAAAGTATGGCTAAAAATGCAACACTTGTCCAAAATTTGAAGGTGGATGATGTAATTGAAAGAAAACTTTGCTTGTGTTCTTGGCTTTTGTGTGGCTGCGAGTGACTTCTCATTGGCCGGTGCCTCCCCCAAATTTTTTAGTCCATGATTTAGACATGTTGAAGTGATTGCTTAAGGGTTGATGGTGATCTAATGCAAAAATTAGTCCTAAAAATATCTTGACAACAGACTAGAGAGAGCTCTTGAGAAGAAAATAAGTGAAATAGACTAGGGAGGGAGGGAGAGCTCAACTCTAAAGACTTTGGAGAAGAAAAGTAATGGTGTATCCTTTTATTTGCTCCAAGTTCCTTTTTCCAACATGTTTAAGTGGCAGACAATTGAGAAGGCATTTTGGCTAACCCTACCAGAAGGGTCTTGTGCCCTTTGTTGGCTTATCCGGTACAAGAATTTTGTAACTCAATGGATTGAGAGCATTTATACTTGCGCTTGATATTTTAGTTTTGGTTTCTTTTCCTTTTACTCTTGTTTGTGTGAGAAAAATAGATAAATAGCGCTGAGTTTAAATAAAAGATTTGAAACTTGTTGTGAAATTGAGGTACGCGTGCAGTGAAACATAAATTAAATAAGACACAATATTTATGAGGTTCGACAAGTGTACCTACATTGACACACCCCGACCCGGAATGTCCACTAGGACTCCGAAATAGAGTTGTGCTGGCCGACACCTGGAGGGTGACGAAGCCATAAAGTGTAGTGATATGGAAATGTGAATAAATTTAAACCTAAAAGGGCCTATATACCAGAGTGCGCTGGTGAGCGGAAGCAAACCCATCTCACACGTGACGTTAGAGCATAAGTAAGGTGCAGTAGAGCGGGTAAGAATCATACCCTCAGAAGTAGCCACCAATCCCGAGGTTTGCCAAGAATCCTTGTCGAGACGAACATTCAGTAACTAAAGCCTGGAGGGGCACAAGGCAGAACATGTGAGTAGACAAACGAAGCTTTGCAAACATCTTACCTTATAAAAATACAATGACCCCTCACCGAAAACCGTGTAATTCCTCATAAAATAACAATACACACACACACACACACACACACACATATATATATATATATATAAACCATGCTGAAGAATGGTAAAACCAATGTATACTATGTCAAAGTATCTCTGCAACAACCATATAAGCAAGATAAAATAAATCAATATAAAATGAACATAAGTCGGAGTCTCCTGTAGTGACTTATACGACTCATCTATATTTCATCAATCCAATCTCATCAATCAATATCTTATTAATCAATGTTAGCACATAAGTCGGAGTCACCTATAGTGACCTATACGACTTATCCATATCTCAACAATCAATGGTAGCATATATCTCATCATATCTCATCAATCAGTGCTAGCATATAAGTCGGAGTCACCTATAGTGACCTGTACGACTTATCCATATCTCAACAATCAATGCTAGCATATATCTCATCAATCAAGGCTAGCACATATCTCATCAATCAATGCTAGCATATATCTCATCAATCAAGGCTAGCACATATCTCATCAATCAAGTCCTACACACAATTCGAAACCACCTAAAGTGGTCTATACGATAGGCTGGGTGTAAATGAGTATGCTCAAGAGCTACGATCACATGAAGGCTGTGCGAAGTATCGCAAGTCACCTACGAGTCGGAACCACCTACAGTGGTCTGTACGATAGGCTGGCACCTACCTTGGAATCCAAGGTGAGCGTAAGGTGCGGGAGGTGAACGATCACGTGAAGGCTGGCCCTAGCCTCGGGCAGAGCACTGACACCGGGGTGCAGGACAATGAATTCTACTCAAATCCATTCATCATCAATTACCATTCGATCGTACTAATAATATATACTCGCCTGAACTTACCTTGGCCTCCGTATTGGTGTGCAACACTGTGCAATATTGTACTAAATCACATATTAAAATGTAAACTAATTATGGCATGGCATTTATAAAACGTAAAACCACGATTTCCCATTTCCTCACACAGTGATTTATAACCAACATTAACTCACCAAGTCTTAAGATTAAATCTCACATTTTTCATCTGATTCCTTCACATTGCTCAATTTTCCAAACAAAGCTTCTGCCTCGATTATTTAATCTCACTTATTACATGGCTGCATCTAACGTCTCGTTAGACTGCCTACGTACCCTAAGCAGGGATCAAGCCAATCGTAGTTCACAATAATTATTTGTATGTAATAGCGTATGAATATATCGTGATATAATCTAAATCAACCCTCTCATCGTATTTCATAACATATGAATGTATATAATATGGTATAAATTTCTTAATTCCATTTAAAAGCATTTATGGAATTATCAATTACACATGTATATATATATATATATATATATATATATATATATATATATATATGATAAGAAGAAAAAGATTCACTCACCTGGAGTCCGCGCTACAACTCTCCAGCATGAATATCAAGATGTCTTGAACGATCATCGCCTGTGGCCAAGGCCAATTTGGCCTAGAAAGGCTCTAATTTCATCAAAACCCGTCGGAACCCTAGAATTGGGTGTGTTCCAATTCGACCTCCAAAGCAACTCCGACGCCTCAACCATTGCTTGGGCTTTGTTCTAGGCCTCAAGAGGAGTCTAATGGTGGTGGTAATTTAATGGAATCATTTTGGATTTGGGTGATTCAAACACACCCCCGCTGCACCCCACCGTGCCGTTTCTCCCAATTTCAAGCCTAAATCTCTTGCTTTTTGGGGTGTAATAGGAAGAGGGAATGCCATGTGTTGAGAATATCGCGTTTAAGAATGGGGAAAACAAGAACAAACTCCGGAAATCGAGAAACAAATAACCAAGATAAATAACACCAACAATTTACGTGGTTCGGCAATATGTGCCTACGTCCACGGGACAGCAACAACAATCTTTCACTATATCAATAATGAGTACAATCAATAATCTTGCCAAATCTCTAGAGCTAGGACTTGACGAAAAACCTGAAAGAACAAGAACAAGAAATACATTATCTCTTTTCTTTTCTCTCGCACGCACTTTACAATATTCTCTCACTCTAATCCCATGAGTGGTATACAATTTATTGTTTTGCTCTGTCCAATTCAAACCTAGTACAATAGCCCCTTTATATAGACATAATAAAGGTCTTCTTCAATAAGGATTACTAATCCTAATTGGAATCTAGTTAAGAATCCTTCTCCAATTGAGAAACCAACTCCAATTGGGTAAACAACTCCAACTGGGAAAACAACTCCAATTGGGAAAAACAATTTAATCCTCTATGACTATTAATTCCCAATAGACTTAGGACAACTTAACATGGGATGGAAAAAAACCCAACAATCTCCCCCTCCAGACCATGAGGAAGGTATACCAAAAAAAAAAAAAATAGGATTGCTCTTTGACCAAACTCCCATTGATCGTACTACTCATTAACCAAGACCCTCTTGATTAGACTTCTCTTGACCAGGCTCCCCCTGATCAGAACTACCATCGTCATTGGCAAAGGCAATTGTAGACTTCTTTGCCAGAAAACATCGCTTATCTTCATCTTGGTCCAATCAACATCAGACATGCTTGCTGGCTTGCTCTTAACACCTTCAGTAAAGCATGTCCTCCTCTTGATTTCCACATAACCCAATTAAAGTGGGTTGCACCCTCCATTCTAAACGGATATCAGCCAAACTTGGCTCTGATACCACTTGTTGAGAATATCGCGTTTAAGAATGGGGAAAACAAGAACAAACTCCGGAAATCGAGAAACAAATAACCAAGATAAATAACACCAACAATTTACGTGGTTCGGCAATATGTGCCTACGTCCACGGGACAGCAACAACAATCTTTCACTATATCAATAATGAGTACAATCAATAATCTTGCCAAATCTCTAGAGCTAGGACTTGACGAAAAACCTGAAAGAACAAGAACAAGAAATACACTATCTCTTTTCTTTTCTCTCGCACGCACTTTACAATATTCTCTCACTCTAATCCCATGAGTGGTATACAATTTATTGTTTTGCTCTGTCCAATTCAAACCTAGTACAATAGCCCCTTTATATAGACGTAATAAAGGTCTTCTTCAATAAGGATTACTAATCCTAATTGGAATCTAGTTAAGAATCCTTCTCCAATTGAGAAACCAACTCCAATTGGGTAAACAACTCCAACTGGGAAAACAACTCCAATTGGGAAAAACAATTTAATCCTCTATGACTATTAATTCCCAATAGACTTAGGACAACTTAACATGGGATGGAAAAAAAACCCAACACCATGGAGGGTTTTCCAAGGTTTATTTTGGTGTAATTCACCGGAAAAATGTGGAGGAAGGGATCAGAAACTACACGGGTTCGATAGAGGGTGCAGGTCAACCCGTTTCCCCTTTCTCTTTCTCCCTCATTTCCCTCCTTTCTTTCTTCCCTGATTGGCCACTTTTGTTCTCTCATTTCTCTCATTTCCCTTCTTTCTCTACTCTCCTTCTAATCCTAGCCGCACATCTTACTCCCCCTTTACATCTCAGCCACACATGTGGCACTCCATATTTTTTGGAGTTTTCCAAATAATTGGGAAAGTATCAATTTTGTCCTCAACTTCAATCATTAATAACTTCTTCGTTATAACTCCAAATTGCTATCCATCTGCGCCCACGCATCCGTAGCGACGAGTACTACAAGGATATGCCAAGAAAATGAACCTTACGTGACACAACACGTCAATCAACCAAAGTCAACACTTTGCCTCAAAGGGCATTTTCATAAACTCACTTATTAAAATTATAAAAATCATGATTTTTAGGGACGGGCTGTTACATACATCTTCGGGACAGTAGTAGTAGTCTCTCTCATTACCAAACTGAAATTACAAGGGCAATGGAAACAATAGATTGTGTATCTTCTTTTTCTTCTACTGCTTATGTTTTATTTGCGACTTAATATTGACCATTATATAGGAATTATGAGATGTACTGATTATGAGGATCGGGTAGAAATCCTTGAAATTGTGTGCCTCTCCACCAATCCACTTTCTTTGACTTTGTCTATACGTGGAGGTCCATTCAAACCAAATAATGATATCCATATTTACAACACTCTCCCTTAGATGGCCCAAGTCTTCGATTGATTTTTCTTAGACGCTTCCCCTAACGATATCTCCCCCTAATTATGAAAAGCTTGGATTAACTAACTTGTCATCAAGCTAATGCGTGTCGATGCAACTCGTGAACTTTATGAAGTGAAAACTTTGGCAAATAGTTGGTGAGGTTTTGTACCATAGCTTTGAACACGTTTCTCCAGCTTCCATTACACTACTAGAAAATATCATTTTGCCAACAAATATAAAGCCGACAAAACAAATTTTTGTCGGCACAAAAGTTTTACCCGACGAAAATTTTAATTTGCAGGCTCCAAACTTCTAGACCTATGCCGACCAAAATTTTACTGGCAGAGAATATTCAAGCCGATGAATAAACTAAAGGTCGGCAGAAACATGCCGGTTCGTCGTCAAGAGAGGGGCGCAATTCATTAATTCCTTCCGCCCCTTTATTTTTAGTCTTTTCGATTCCCCCGCTTAATTTTTTTTGTCGAAAGAATTTTCCCCTTAAATCTAGATACAATATTTGACAAACCCTATTATTTGTGGATAACCGTCCCCTCTTCTCTCTCTCTCACAAGGCGCAGCTCTTCGCCTTCCGTCGACATTGTTTTTTACAAGTGCCTTATCATGGTGAATTCTTATTTTAAAATATGTTGTAGTTTGTGTTCTTGTTTGTGATGGCCATTTGATTTAAAACTGGGAATGCTCCTTTTCTGGTTTCTAAATTCTTAACCAATTTGAGCAGGTTGTAATGTCATGCCTATTCAAAAGTGAACAAAGGTAAGGTTGTGATTTTATTATCAATTTTAAAACAATGTGGTTTAGTATTGTTTTGGCATTTTGGTGAAATGCGTTTGTTTGTACCTAACTGCAAACTTTTTGTTTGCTCATGATTAAATTTTGACTGAGTATCCATGCTTATACATACTTTAATCTTCTTCTTTTTTTCTTTTTTTTCTTTTTTTTGCAACATGTGTTCATGTGGCTAAAATTCTGTGATTAGTTTTCTTCCTTGAAGCTTTGGATTAGTTTAATTCTATTCGAATATGAATTATTTCTTTATGCAACATAGATACCTTTTGGTTTGTTGGTGAGGCATTATTTACTAAAGGTGGTTTTATAGGAACTGCTTATTAAGAGAATGAAGTGGCAATTTTTTCATACAATTGTTAATACTAAAGTTGCAGAATTAATTTAAGGATGTAAGTTTCCTCACAAACTTAGTTGGACTTGAAAGTGTTTCTTTGAAAGTTTCCAAGTTTTATTTCTCTTCATTGACAAAAATTCATAGATTGGCAGCTTGTGACATACTAACTTGCAGTACTAGCGGGAAAGGCCTGTTATCAAGGACAAAGAATGTTGTAACAACTACTACTTTGTGCTGAAAGCCTTTATTCTCCATGTAGTCATTCAATAAATTTATCTTTATTTAACTTCATCACAAACAGCTAAGCCATATACATTTTGAATTTTAAATGGAGTGGATGGTTCACATTTAGGATTGTCAAAATGAGCTACAGCTGCATGAAAGGATTTATAAGGGTTTTGGTGGAATAAGTGAAGATTCATCTAGGTAATTGATGACTAGTAACTTGAAATGATCTTCAAATTATACACATCAGAGATATTATTAATTGTAGACAGTACTATTCTTAGTATATTGGCAATGTGTTTGTTGGCTAGGAAGTTGTGTCATATGTGATATAAGTATTAATCTTCCCTGTTGGGTATTTTGTTACAGGTTCTTTGCTCTCAAGTATGTTGCACGTGCAAGATGGTTGTGATTGTGTAGGTGCTAGTGCTGGATGGTTGTGATTATGTAGGGGCAAGATGCAAGATGTGTTATGATGCTACATGGCAGCCAATTTTGAGGAATGACGGTAGGATAATTTTATTATATGACATGCTTTTGTATAAGTATTCTAGAGAGAGATTCAAATTTTGCAAGTTAGAGAGATATTCAGATTTTGGTTGCCCAATAAAACTACGGCTATTAGTGAGTTTATTTGAGATAGAATAAGCATATATTTATAATTTCCTAGAGATATCAATAGACAGGTTTGGCTTCATTCTAATACCTATACGTTAGTATTATACCTTACAGGAAATGTTTCATCTAATTCACCAGGACACTTTCTTTGACATTGTCCATACGTGAAATGTGTTGGTTATGAGGATTGGGTAGAAATCCTTAAAATTGTGTGCTTCTCCACTGTGCCACTTTCTTTGACTTTGTCCATACCTGAAGGTCCATTCAAACCAATAATGTAACCCATATCTACAACAAAACTGTATATTTTGTGATTTTCTATTTTGTTTTTTATACTTTTGGGCTTTGGGCCGATATAAATCGTATGGTTAAATACAAAAGAGCCAGAATGCTATTTAAAATATAGAACTTTAACAACAACAAAAAAACTTTGATACTATTCACTTTAACGAAAAATTATATTTTCATACTAAAAAATTAATTATGGTACTATTCACTTTACCCTTGATTTTGTCGTTATAGTTAAAACTCAAAGTTTTCAAACTTTTTTCATTAGTTTTCTTTTCAAAATATGGAAGGTACAAAATGGGCTTCACCCATTTAAAAAAATATACAACTCTCTTTTTAAGGAAAATTTGACGTTTTAATGATTTTACAACATTTTACTGCGAAATTAACTAATATAAAAAAATAAGAAAAATTAGTTGTTTTATGATTCTTGAGAAATTTTATTTGAACTCATAGAACCTCAGTCTGCACTCAACCTAAAATTTCAAATGTAATTTTCTTTTTTATCTTATTATATAATTACCATCAAGTATAAGATGAAAATAACAATAAAATTAAAATTTATTAATAAACCCACTAATAATATTGTGGCTCTTGAAAATGATTAAAAATTGTTTGATAGATATGTTATGTTTTAGATAAAAAAAAATTATAAAAAAAACACAACTATATTGCACTTGCAGAAATAGACTTAATGAACAGCGCATTCATTAGAGAGAGCCAAGAACTTGTAGGCTGCAGTAATGAAAACTAAAGCTCAATCAAGATTGAACACATTATTTGGGTAGAATAGAAACAAAAAGTAGTTTGATTAGTGATCAGACATGCCTTACAACAGAAAAACAATAAAACCAAGAATCATAACTTGCGAAGATCAATCCCAGTTTTCTTCGCAACAGCATCGATTGGACAACATGGAGAGGTTGAGAATAGATTGGACAACAGGGAAAGGTTGCCCAATCAATCATTGACAGGAAAATTTAGTATCGAGTTACACAAACCTACTTTGTATTAAGATTGAATGAGTTGCAGAACATTCATGGATGAAATGTCATTGGAGAGAGAGACTACAATATGTGAGTGATGAATTAGTCAAGTAAACCGATGAACCAATTACCCCTTTTGAATGATCACTCACATATTGTTGTAAACCTCATTGATTTGATTGCTTTCTTTACGCCTTGAATGAATTGCAAGACATGATCTTAGGTTTTTATTTTCTAAATGGGTGTGAAGATAAATTTTCATATTGAATTGGATTTGTGATTTAGGTAATAAATTTGGGTTTAAAGAGATATTGATAGTTTAATTTAAAAAAATATGGGTGTAGAAAGTGAATTGGGTGTAGAAAAATGTTATATAGGTTCAAATAAAATTTTCTTTCTACAAAATCAAAGTATTGACCTAACCAATTTTTTTTTAAATGATACGAGAAACAACTCTTGCTCTAATTGTGACATAAAAAATGAATTATTATTGACACTCCAAAAATCTTAGTGTACACTCTAAATTTTTTATATTTAAAAAGAAAAATACACTTGTGAGGAGTGTATAATGAGATTTTTGTTGCTTCAATAACAATTCTTAAGAAAAAAAAGATAATACTTGCATTCCCTACTTTGAGGATGAATTCATTTCTTCACTTGCAAATAACGTATCTTCACCGTAGGGAATGCAAGTACCAAATAAAACAACGGTTCATCATAAATATGTTACTTGATACCTACATACATTGTTGATTTATTTAATACATTTTGGATGACCAAATAATATCCGATTCGAATGATTTTTGGTATAGATGATCATTATCTAAAGATTAAGAAATTTTCATGATGTAGATAAATTATTTGCAAGTGGAAAAAATGGAAATTGAGAACCTGTTTGCTCACTGTTTATTTTTTTCATTTTTCAAAATTTTTTTAACTAAAATCAAAATTTAAAGCTATTTTTGTGAGTCTAAAAAATTGGCGGGATTTTAAAATGATTTTTCACTTTTTAAAAATAAAATTGAAAAGCGAAAATAAAATCGTCATCAAATAGCCCTAAGCTATACAATCCAAAATTCAAGGAAAACATACTTTCCGTATTTTGGGTATGTATTCCTTCAATTGTTTCTAAACTTAGAATTTGATTAAATGAAAAAAAAAATCAACAAATAAAATAACAACCTTGACATAAAAGAGAGACTAAATTATAGAATAGTTGGATTACATTGATGCACAAGTGACTAAAATATATTCACAAATGTACATAAAAAATACATATACCAATTATCCAAGAGTGGCTGACAATTGTAAGCCATCATCTCAAATAATTGTCATCTCTCATTCAACTCCTGAACGAGGACGCCATCTCCATTCTCCAGCACAAACTTCCCCTTCAAAACAAGGGGAAAGTATTCCTCAAACCAAAACCAAGAACACTAATCGTCGTCGTCGTCGTCATTATGCTCATCCACTCGCTCCTCGAGAATCGTCTCCAATTTCGGAGAGCTAGAACCCTTCCATGGAAAATCAAGAAGGGGCGGTGCAACCTCAATCCAAGGCTTCCTCGTATGCACGAGCTCCCTGGGCATTGCGAGTTTGTAACTTACCATCTTCATAGCTTGTTAAGCAAAATTGAAGCGAAATCGTAGGTTTTGATGTCGAAATTTGTATGTTTTTGTGATGTAGAGAAGATTTTAGGTAAATGGATGCCTCTCTTTCTCCTTTTGGTTTTTAAGGTTGAGAAAGAGAGAGGAGGATGGGAAAGGATAACGAGGGATTTGAGAAATGGGGTTTTGAGTGAATTTAGATTTGAGGGGTTTGAGGGTTTATATAGGTTGTGTGTTTAGGCAAAAGCCCAACTTAGGGGGAGGCTAAACAAGCAAATTTAGCAACAGAATTCTAATTTTCCTTTGCATCTTCCTATTATTGGGGTAATGAACATAAATTAGGTTGGCGAAATTTATGCCTAATTCCTACAAGGTTCGACCTAGAAAGTGTTAACTTTTCTAGATGGGGCGTTATTTTTCGGTCAATCTATACAAGGTATGTTTTAGATTAGGAAATGACCTCAAAACAACCCGTTCATCGATTCTCCTTAAATTTATTCTCTTTAGATTTATTCAATCTAAATGCCATAAAATGGTGTCGAAAAGAGTGCAAAAATCAGTACAGTTTGGATTTAAGATACACCTGGATGCCAAAGATCCACACAACAAAATCTACATCCGATTTTCGGAGGTAAGACTTGACTTTACATATTGGATTCGTATCCAAGCACACCCGTATTGTGCCCGTATCCAACACTTAAAAACACAAGAAACCAGAGAGCACACAACCATTGTCTGAAAGTCTACTCACCCTGGACGAATATCCAGAACTAGGCCTGGCAATTCCTGACACGACACGAAATTAATAGGTATTTGGGTCGACACGATAACGAATCGGGTCGTTATCGAGTAACCCGATAAGCACCTGTTAAGATAACGGGCTAGTTCGAGTATACATGTGGGTAACACAATACACGACAAACAAAATATTAATTTTATAATTTTATAATCCTAAAACAATACTATAATTATATATATATATATATATATATATTAATTTAACAATTTTATACCCCTACAAACTATAATAATTATATATATATAATTAAATTTTAAAAATTGGTGACCATTGGATCAGCTTAAATATACATACCATTCAATTTCTTAAATGTTATACATACAAAATAAATAAATTTAAATCTACTTAATAAAAATAAAAAAAAATATATATATATATACACCATTGAACTTGATGTGATATAAATTCTATGAAACTAATTTCAGCGATCCAACCGTCAAACTTGTTTGTATATGCTTCGAGATCGCATCAGCAAAAAAACAAACATTCAGAGATTAAGTAACGGGATAAAAAAATTCGACGGTTGTAAAACGAAAAATTACAATTTAATGGTTATTTTAACTTCGATTTTGATTATTTTTTATAGCTACACTCCTTGATCCTATATGAATACAATGAATGAATTCGATCTTCAATTTAAAATATTTACGCCAGTGGTTACCATAAAATCTTATGTTATACTTAATAAAAGTATAAATAAACTCTAAGTGTTAGTGAATATATCATTTTGATGGGATACGCATCCTTCGAAATTAATTTCAACGATCCAACCGTCAAACTTGTTTGTATATGCTTCGAGATCGCATATGCCAAAAATAGCAAAACACAAACATTTAGAGATAAAGTAACGGGACAAAACTTTTTGACAGTTGTAAACAAAAAATCACAATTTAACAGTTATTTTAACTCCAATTTTGATGATTTTTTATAGCTACACTCCTTGAGCCTATATGAATACAATGAATGAACTCGATTTTCAATTTAAAATATTTACACTAGTGGATATCACAAAATCTTATGTTATACTTAATGAAAATATGAATAAACTCTTAAGTGTTGGTGAATCTATTGTTTTGATGGAATATGCATTCTGCGAAACTAGTTTCAACGATCTAACCTTCAAACATGTTTGTATATACTTCGAGATCGCATAAGCCAAAAAATTGCAAAAAATAAATATTCAGAGATCAAGTAATGAGACAAAACTTTTCGACAGTTATAAATGAAAAATCACAATTTAACGGTTATTTTAACTCTGATTTTGATGATTTTTTACAACTACACTCATTGATCCTATATGAATACAATGAATGAACTTGATCTTCAATTTAAAATATTTAAACTAGTGGATACTACAAAATCTTATGTTATACTTAATGAAAGTATGAATAAACTCTGAAGTGTTAGTGAATTTATTATTTTAATGGGATACGCATTATATGAAATTAGCGTCAACGATCTAATCGTTAAACATGTTTGTATATACTTCAAGATCGCATACGCCAAAAATTGCAAAAAAAAAAAAACATTCAGATATCAAAGTAACGAGACAAAACTTTTCGACTGTTATAAACAAAAAATCGCGATTTAAAAGTTATTTTAACTCCGATTTTGATGATTTTTTACAACTACACTCATTAACCCTATATGAATACAATGAATGAATTCGATCTTCAATTTAAAATATTTACACTAGTGAATACTACAAAATCTTATGTTATACTTACTGAAAGTATAAATAAACTTCAAGTGTTAGTGAATCTATCGTTTTGATGGGATACGCATCCTACGAAACTAATTTCAAAAATCCAACCATCAAACTTGCTTGTATCACTGTTTTAAAAATTCTCACCTAGCTCCTCCTAGGCCCCACATAGGCGCTAGGCGATTGGCCACCGCCCCGATCAATGTCTAGGCGTTTGAAAATTAAAAAATAGCGCCTAGACCGCATAGGCAACTGCCTAACCCACCCAAACCCGCCTCAACACTCGTCTAGGTTGCGACTCACTTAGACAAAAAATAGATAACTTTCATTCTGCATTTTAGTTTTTCAATAAATTGTAAGAGATTTGTTGAATACTTAAAGGAACACACATATATACTTGTTCTTTCATTATATTCCAATAGCTCATAATATATATATCATTTCATTTTGTAATTTATGATGAAATCATATATATTTTAAGTATAAACAGATACTTATTTACACGAAATATAATAAATTTAATTAAATCTGCCAAAACCGCCTAGGCACTATGCCCCAGCCCGCCGCCCGATTAGCACTTAGCGCCTTTTAGAACCTTGGTTTGTATATGTTTCGAGATCGTATACACCAAAAATCGCAAAGAACAAACATTCAACGATCAAGTAACGGGACAAAAAATTTCGACGATTATAAAACGAAAAATCATGATTTAACGGTTATTAACTCTGATTTTGATGATTTTTTACAGCTACACTCCTTGACCCCTATATGAATACAATGAATGAATTTGATCTTCAATTTAAAATATTTACAGTAGTAGATACCACAAAATCTTATGTTATACTTAATGAAAGTATGAGTAAACTTTTAAGTGTTACTGAATCTATTGTTTTGATGGGATACGCATTCTATAAAACTAGTTTCAACGATCTAACCGTCAAATATGTTTGTATATACTTCGAGATCACATACTCCAAAAATTGAAAAGAAAAAAACAAACATTCAGAGATCAAGTAATAGAACAAAACTTTTCAACGGTTATAAACGAAAAATCACGATTTAACTATTATTTTAACTCCTATTTTGATATTTTTTTACAGTTACTCTTTGACCCTATATGAATACAATGAATGTACTCGATCTTCAATTTAAAATATTTACACCAGTGGATACTACAAAATCTTATGTTATACTTAATGAAAGTATAAATAAACTCTCAAGTCTTAGTGAATTTATTGTTTTGATGGGATACACATTCTATGAAACTATTTTCAACGATCTAACCGTCAAACATGTTTGTATATACTACAAAATCGCATACGCTAAAAATTACAAAAAAAACAAATATTCAAAGATCAAGTAATGAGATAAATTTTTCGACGATTATAAACAAAAAATCACGATTTAATGATTATTTTAAGGATGTGATATCCACACACTCCTTTTTACTTCTCCCACACCTTTTTGAATTTCGGCCGTCGAATCGAATGAATTGAAGAAAATCTAACGGACAGAAATTAACAGGGGTGTGTAAGAAGTAAAAAGGGGTGTGTGGATAGCACACCCCTTATTTTAACTCCAATTTTTATGATTTTTTTATAGCTACACTTTGTGATCCTATATAAATAGGATGAATTAATTTGATCGTCAATTTAAAATATTTACACAAGTGAATACCACAAAATCTTATATCATGATGATTGATGAACATTGAGAAATTTGTAAAAGGAATAACTTGCAAGCTTTGAGTTCCATTGGCACGGTTCAAACTTTTGAGTAAGGCTTCACAACCTTGAAAACAAAAACTCTTCCATTTTGCATATACTTACACATTTAATATTTTGTAATAGACTAGTAGTGTATAGATGTTTGTTTATTAAGCTCTTATTTTCGAGTGTAGATGTACTTAAACAACAAATGTGTTTTAATGTTTTGAAGTAATATTTATGCGACAATGTGTGGAATGTGCAAATTTAAGAAAATATATAATATTTTTCTTAACAGGTCGTAACGGGTCGGAAGACCCGTTAAGATAACAAGCATAACACGACACGACCCGTTAAAATAACTGGACCAAGGAAAAATAAAACCACCATCCAAGGAAGAAACAACCTTATCACCGAAATCATAAAGATTCAGCCTCTCTGAACCTAGCCCCAACTATTATCTCGACAGCATTCCAAAAATGCTACCAGGAAAAATAAAACCACCATCCAATTAGGGGTAGCATGTCCTAAGTGGGGCTGTCTAAACTAAATTTGAACTTAGAAACAATAGTCCTAACAGGGATTATAAACGCGAAATGCATGCCGCACGCAGTAGTAGTACTTGAAAAACAGAAAAACTAAAAAGAAACAAAGCTTAACGAGGTGCGCATTGCGATGTCGGGTGAGAGACAAGACTTTCAGAAGTGAACTTCAAAACATACAGTAAACATGTTGCAAAAAACAGAAGAATTGGTAGGGGAAATGACAAGATACACTTGAACTAATAGTTCAATCCGCGGTGTGTTGGTAGTTCAAGATACAAAATTCAATACAAATGCTTCAACCAAAACAGGTGAAGCAAACAACGGCACGAAATAGGACTCGAAATCCTGCAACTCGTCTAAATTACCATGAAAAAGTGTGATTAACGATCTTAATAACGTGCTCAAAATTAATCACCAAATTATCCGAAATGGCATACACTTCAAAACAAAATTTTAATTCTGCTAAAGGAAAAGAGAGAGCCTCACTGAAGCAGCAGCTCAGTCGAGAGGGATCTCGACGTCACCGTCGGCGATCTCCTGCTGCAAATCCTTGGGGTCCTTGCCGTCGACAGTGCAGCCCACCGAGACGCAGGTTCCGAGAATCTCCTTCACCGTGCCGGCGAGCTCCTTGGCCATGGATCTGTTCCTCATAACCTTGGCTATCTCGATGACGTCATCGAGGGAGATGTTGCCGCTGTGCTTGATGTTCTTGGTCTTCTTGCGATCGCGCTCGGGCTCCTTCAAGGCCTTGATGACCAGTGCGGCCGCTGACGGCACCACCGAGACCTTAGCCTGCCTGTTCTGGACGGTGAGCTTGACGGTGACGCGGAGGCCCTTCCAGTCCTTGGCGGTCTCCTTTGCGATGTCTTCTCCGATCTTCTTTGGGGAGAGACCCAGGGGACCGATCTTTGGGGCGAGGGAACTGGCGGCGCCGACCTCCCCGCCGGTCACGCGGACGTATACGTCGACGACCTGTGAGGGATCGAACTTTGGCGGCATTGTTGCAGATAATGGCGAAGGACAAAGAGTGAAAAGCTAGGGTTTCCAACAAAGGCGACAGACGGAGAGTGGGAAATGCTGTGAATTATATGCTAGGGTTTTGCAGGGATTGATATTGCAAAATGTCGGAATTGGCCCTGGTGTTTGTCATTTGGGCTTTCTGTAGGGCTCTTCCTTAAATTGGGTTTGGGCCTGGTAAAACCACTACTTAGACTTGACCTACTGTCATTGGGCTTTTTTCTATATGCCTGATTGCCTTTCATATTTTGCCGTTGTTACTCTCCGTCCAGCCATTTTGTGATCAACTTCTTCAAATTAAGGGTAACTCTTTATCTCGCATATCGGAGTTTAAGAGTTTTAATCAGTACAGTGTTGCTGACTTTAGAAATTGCAATGCCTACATAGCGCGAGGCCGAGCAATTATGAGCTAATTACATCCTTCTTATGAATGCGGGCGTGTCAATTCACAACCGAGCTCGGCTGGGCGAGTAGAATAGATGTAGGGGTGGTAATGTCGAATGCGCTGCTAACTTCTGTACTCAAACAATTACGGCCGAGGAAGGAACACTTCTTGGCCTTGGATTCTAGAACCTAAAGGGAAGGTTGGCTAGATCAGTGCAAAGTTCTAGCCAACAAGAGGTTCGGCAGCCTTGACTATATTCATAAAAATATAGATGAACCAAATCGGTATTAGGCTGTATTCAAAGGAGATAAGCATTTTTATAATCAACGTGTTTCAGCCATGTGAACTTCGAACCGCAAAGTCTTGTGTCTTGGGGAACGCAGCTCTGTCACTACCAATCTAATTCGGTATTTTCTATTTGTTTGAAATATTTTGCTGCATTAGAATGGTTTGATATTTCAGTCGTGCACTCCTCGTTCGCGTTGAAATTAAATTACAACGTTCGGTCTTGTTAACGAAGCTCACCTTAGTTGAAAGTTTTCTTGGTTGATTTGATGTCGTACCACACACACACAGCAGGACTCTCTTGTATTTTTGTCGATCAAAAAGTTTTCTTGGTTGATTTGATGTCTCATCTGTACCAGAAATCTGGTGCTGCTGCTGAGCTCTTGTAGAAAAACTACAGCCGTTTGTCGCGACTATCTTTGTTTTGCAACTGTTATCGCAACCTGTCACGGTCCACCTCGAGCATCTTTACTTACATCTCAAGTGATGAAGTGTGCTAGAGCTTACATCCGCACTTCTCGCCTTAGAGCTTACATCTGTATTTCTCTGTTTAATTCGTTGTCCTCCGTCACTACTTGTATCAAAGGGGAAAAGGCAGGTCTATCATTGTTCTTTCAACTCCCGAACGAATTATTTAACTGAATTATCAAGAGAAAAGATCGGCTTTATTTGACTAATAAGGAGTCATTTTTTAGTGTGGGACACTGGGATTTGATCGTATTGGGGTCATTTCAATTGCGAAAAACAAATAATGGTGGGGAGAGAGTTTGGAAGTTGCAGTTAGGGTTTCATTTTTAGTTTAGAAGTTAGAACTAACTAGTAATGCCCCACGTTGTTGCGAGATTACAAATTGACTTTCTAGCAGTGTATAAATTTGAGTTAGTATCAGTATAACATTAATTAATCTAAACAAAATTACCATAGTGAAGGAAAGAATTCTATTTGCAATAGAAAAATTATAGTTTTGATACCTTACATCGGTAACTTGTTTAAAAGGATTGAAAGCCAGCGGTTTTCAATCTTGAAATTCCACAGCATCTTTTGAAAAATAACGACCATCATCGGATAGAACTATTGTTCCACCTAGAGGAAAGAAAAACAATGAGTTACTGAAATATTCTTATATGCAAAAAGAAAACACTCGAAACTGAATGAACAAAATATTCAAACATGGAAAGCACATCATGAGAGATTATCTATCATTTTTGGCCAAGTGAGGAATGATATCTTGAGTACCGAGATAGAGTTACAACCCTACCAACATCACCCCTAGTATTGGGTGTCCATCTAATTTAACTTAAATTTCTTCTTCATTCTTAGATATACATGATGCTTCAGTTTAAGTTTTACCATACAAAAAATTATGAATCTAAATGGGTTTTATAAATAGATGATAAAACTGCAACTCAATAGAATCGAAGACAATGAAAAATTGAATGTTATTTACCATAAATTGACATGCAAATTTAAATGCAAGAATGCAAATGAAGAGAATTCGCTTCATTGTGTTCAGCAAGGAAATAAATAGCAACAAAAATAGTATGATTTTGTGACCCTTACATTTAACTTATTTTGACGATAAGGCATTAAAGGTTGACCAAACCAAATTCTACAAGTAATGTGGTTGCATAAAAACTTTTGCCTGAAAATTTAAAGCCACTATCATACAAAGGTTAATAAGAAAAATCCAACCCAATAATCACATCTGTCTGAGAAGTGTATTTCAGCTTAGAAAACACGTATGCATTTAAAAAGGTGTGTGTGTGCGCGCACGTGTGAGAGAGAGAGATGAACCTTCTTGCGGAAAGTAAATGTTCAGGCCTGGACAAAGAGCTTTAGAGATCTGTACTTGAGTATTCTGGTGAAGTTCATACATTCATTATTGAAATTCATATATTTATAAATATGTAGAACAAACTAAAAGAATTCTAAGATAATAAAAAATAATGCTTAACTTAAAATGTTTACACATTTGCAAGAGAAACTGAAGTGAAACAGCTGAATAAAGCTTATGAAGCTATTTGAAGTGCTGCCAATATTTTCTTTAGCTTTCTATATACATATTTTTTTTTTGTAAAGATATATGAAATTCGAATTTAAAATGTTTGAGAAAAAGAAAAAAAAGAAAAAAACCAAAAGCAATGTTAACTTCACATACTCGATATTTTATCTATTGTTTGTTTTTCTCCAGCAAAAGCATAGATCATTTTTGTGCAAGGAGATTGTCAAAATCTATATCAAATGTCCGCAACGTATACGGAGAGAATTGAACTGTACAGCCTGGGACATTCGATCGATTTCACAAAACACATCTTCTTTTTTTTATGGATAAATTACATTTTACCACCTTAGGTTTGGGGTCAATTTCAATTCCTTACAACATCTTTAAAACTTTTCATTTTCATACCTCAAGTACTATTTTATTACAATATAATACATCAGTTATATTTTTCATCTATTTGTCCGTCACATTTGTGCTGGCGTGGCTGCCACATTTGTGCCATGTGGCAAACAAATAATTTTTTTATCAATTTAAAATTTTATAATAATTTACCCTATTTAAAAAAAAAGAATAAATTACATTTTACCCTCTCATGTTTCGGTGCAATTACAACCTCATACAACATCTTTAAAACATTTCAATCTCATATATTTAGTAATATATTTTTTTCAATTTCATACAGCCGTTAAAAAATCTTTTAAGTTAACCGTTAAGTGATGACATGGCGAATAAGGGGTCCCCATTTGTGCTGACATGGCTGCCACATTTGTGCCATGTGGCTAAACACTTAATAAAATATTTAAAATATTAAAATAATTAATTAAAGAAAAAAAAACCCAAAACCAGATCGTCTTCTCCACCTCTTTCTCCTTACCTGAGCCCACCCCAAATCACAGTCCCTCTCTCTAATCACTAAACCATTCGTCTTCCCCAAATCAGAGACACCCCATTCTATCAACCCAAGCCCACCCCCAGATCCCCCATCACGACCTATTCTCGTGCGTGCGCTCACTACTCGACGTCATCGGCTGCAGCAGCCATTGTGCCTCTCTCACCTCCCACACATGCTACGACGTCAATTAATGGAAAAATCAAATATGATTTCACTGAAAATGGCGCCGTCAGCAAGGTATGTCAAGTGATCAGAGCCGTCGTCAATGTTCGGTTCAACGAGGTGTTGCCGCCGATCCTCACGGCTCTCGAGGTTCTAGATAACTCAAAGGTGGGATTATAAATTAGAGAGAAAGAGAGGTTCTGGATAACTCGAATGGGTTTTCAGGTTTAAGGATTAGAGAAAGAAGGAGTGTGATTTGGGGGTGGGCTTGGGTGGGGAGAATGAGGTAGAAAAGACGATCTTGTTTTGTTTTGTTTTGTTTTTTACTTTTCTTTAATTAATTATTTTAATATTTAAAATATTTGATTAAGTGTTTAGCCACGCGGCACAAATGTAGCAGCCACGTCAGCACAAATGTAGCAGCCACGTCAACACAAATGGGGACATCTTATTCACCACATCATCACTTAAAGATTAACTTAACAGATTTTTTAATGGCTGTATGAAACTGAAAAAAAATAATACTAAATGTATGAGATTGAAATTTTTTAAAAATATTGTATGAGATTGTAATTGCATCGAAACCCGAGGAGGTAAAATGTAATTAACCTTTTTTTTAATAGGGTAAATTATTATAACATTTTTAATGGATAAAAAATTTATTTGTTTGCCACGTGACACAAATGTGGCAGCCACGTCAGCTCTTAACGGACCAATGAATAAAAACTGTAACGGATGTATTACATTGAAATAAAATAGTACTTGGGGTATGAAAATGAATTGTTTTAAAAATGTTGTAAGGAATTGAAATCGACCCCAAACCTGAAGTGGTAAAGTGTAATTTACCCTTTTTTTATTCACACTTAAACTAAGTTTAACAGTTAAAGCAATAAAAAAGTCAATAGCCAAAATTCTCACATAATAATGTTTAATTCATGAATAACCTAACTTTTCAATCAGAAGAAGATATATTTGGAGAAAAAGAGTTCATTACATCGTCTGAAGGCAACTAAGTGGCAGCAGAAATTGAAAAAAAAGAACAACTTTGGCCTCAATTTTTTTCTAGAATAATTGAAAAAATTAATTGTCACATCTCGGCTCGGGTCCGACCACTTTTCGTGCTCAACTCTACCGTAGCACGACATTGTCCGCTTTGGGCTCTGACCACGCCCTCACGGTTTTGTTTCTGGGAACTCACACAATCCTATCCCAAAAATCCTAGTGCTAGGTAGAGATGAGAATATACATATAAGGCTTACATGATCCTATCCCATGGGTGATGTGGGATGTTACAATCCACCCCCTTTAGGGGCCCGACGTTCTCGTCGGCACACCACGGCCAATGTTTGGCTCTGATACTAAATTGTCACATCCCGGCCTGGGCCCGACCACTTTCCGAGCTCGACTCCACCATAGCACGATATTGTCCGCTTTGGGCCCTGACCATGCCCTCACAGTTTTGTTTCTGAGAACTTCCCAGTGGGTCACCTATCATGGGAGTGGGTCACCTATCATGGGAGTGTTCTTGCGTGTTATTCGCTTAACTTCGAAGTTCCTACAGACACCGAAGGCAGTTAGCTCTCAAAAGGCCTCGTGCTAGGTAGAGATGGGAATATACATATAAGACTTACAGGATCCTCTCCCCTAGGCAATGTGGGATGTTACAATAATAAAATTAAAAGCTAGGAGTTCTTAATGTTATTTAATTATATGCAATGACATTAGTGAAGACTGAAGAGTCGCACCACGTGTTATAGCAAAAGAAGCTGTATCTAGATTTGGGAAAAAAAATACATATAATCATAGAAATAAGTATATAGAATTTTCAAATGTTCATACTTGCGAGGCTTGGAGTCAAATATAACTGGTAAGCCCATTTCATAGGGGAAAGTTACAACCGATCATGATGGACCCATCACCCATCAGACAGAATGTGGCAGAAGTATAAAAGCATTTGCTGCCCTCTACTGCAAAAGAAATGAATTACCATAAATCAAGAATCTATACCATGATACACAAATAGAGGAATCATAGCATCAAACCATTTGAATAAACAATATAAATATAGATAAAGTAAGATGAGATTGCAATACATTCTCTATGCGTATTACAAGGAAGATGGAGCTTTGATTTTAGAATGCTATAACACACGGGAGAGAGGGTTAAGAGTGAATGGCTAATTACCACCTAATTTGACAGAATCTGGCCAGAATTGCGCTTGCCTATTCTCTATAAATTTGCCAGAAAACGCAATAGTTAGGGTTTAAACTGAAATCACAAATTTAAAGCAGATATAATGTACCTGAGGTTATGCGGAGCTCCTCGCTAATGCTGGATGGGGCATCAACCCAAGTCCTCTTCCATATGGGGTATCATGAACGGAAGGAGGCAATCTAGGTAGGTTCTGATACTTTGATCATTATGTGCTAACGGGCAAGAGTGGTTTTCCCCATTCGCCCCACCCCAACAATTGAGATTATACCATTCCCCGAACACTTTTCACTCATCTCACAGGCTATAGATTGTGGGCTCTACTTCTTCAATTAACTTATAGGCGGCAGTTACAATTCCTAGTCTCCCAGACTATTCAATCTCTCTAATTTTTTACACAATTAAACTTTATCCTCTTCGCAATTCGAACCCAATCGACCAATTTAGTGCAACAAAAGCAAGATGTGAGTTGGAAAAAGCATACCTTCGCAAATCTAAAAGCTTTTGTTGAATTTAAAAGCTTGGTCCAACTTCGAAATCTGCAATGAAAAAAAATATATAAACCCAAATTATAGCTTTTTCTCTCACTCAAAAGAAAATCAAAAACTTTATATGAAATTGAAGCTTTACATGTAAAACACAGATTCCAAACCTTCTTGTTCAACTGAAGAGATTTCAAAGTGAATCAATACAAATATTCATTAAAATTAAAAAAAAAAAACTAGAAAAAAAAAATCCAAGATTTTCCTCAAGGGTTATCCCAGAATTTAAATTCACGCTAAACCTATTCCCTAATTCTCTTAATTGAAGGCAACCCAGAAACAAAAAAAAATGAAAAACTTAATCTCAGTATCCAAACAGATCAAAGCCCATAACAAAAAAAAAAAGAAAAAATAATATCTTTGCCGGTTTGGAGCCCTTTTCTTATAATTGTTACAGTATTAGTGTTGCGCCTCAATTCGTGGTGTTTCCGTTAGTATCAATCGAAGGTGGGGCTGCTGGTTTTGGGTGAAGAAAAATAGGAAGGGGCTGCTGGTTTTGGAATCACAAAAAGCAAACGTAAACACAAAACTCATCTGCAAATCTAAAACCACCAAAATAAATAAATAAAATAAAAACACCCACACTAAGAAAGCCATAAATGATTGAAATAACTTGACATAAAAATCCACACTACTATCACAATTCTAGAACGACCATCACTATATTTCCTTTACTATTGGGGAATGTTAGCAATTTTTTCATTCGAATATTCTCATTTTTCGGTTCTCTTTTTCATCTTATAGTGTTTGATGGTCGAAACCGTTTAATTTCTAGGTCATTCTATAAAGATCAATTCTACAAAAAAAAAATCAAATTAGACCAATTAATTAATGGTTTTATTAACGTTGTCAACCTTACAAATATTCAGGTGAAAAGCATGGTTCATCTCTTTAACGGGTAATTGTTTGATAAGTAAGCCATTTTAGATTTTGTAAACATTATAGAGATTATCTTTAAATGATGATCTAGAAAATAGACGATTTAGAGTATTACGCAACATTAGAGAAAAAGCCGAAATGGTAAATTGAGAAGACCCAGATGAGAAGGTTCCTAGCTACTCTTACAAATATCACTACTATTTAAACTTTGTAATCATTACCACTACTTTAGTATCTTGATTATTTCGGTGTTTTAGTTTAAATTGAGTTACCTTGGCAAATGACTCATAACTCAAGTAATTAAGTAACATTCCCTCTTATATTAAGGATCATATGTTTATCATTCCCCTCATCCAATATCACTAATAGAGAAAGAAAAAAAAGTTTATTGATCAATTAAACTCCAAAATGAATCATTCTATAAAATTCTATAAAATGAGAGTGATTTCTGCAGTATAATTTTTTTTTTCTGCACATTTCTGTTTATTTCAACCTTAGCATCAAATAAATTAGAAAAAAATTCAAGAGACTTAAATAAACAAATATTTCCATAAAAAAAAAAATAAATGTCCAGAAATTATTTCGTTTCAACAGCCAAAACCATCACATTCAAAGGAAAATAAGGGTGCATAAAGGAGCTTCAAAGTTGCAAGTAACAACCCCACTTTGGATAAGGAAATCACCCTCTCCTATCCAATCACTCTCAAACAACCTCAGCTATAAGCTAGACTCTACTAAAATGCTCCAATAGCATTACGTATCAATCCAACGGCCCACAACTCACATCAACTTTATGCCGTGAAAGTGAAACCCTAGCTGTAAGGCCTTCTCGCCCTCTCCTCCTCCATGCCTTTTAATGGAAAGAGACTCTCACTCGTCTTATTAACCAATAATACAGCATCACTATCACACAAGTAATAATCCAAGTTGAAGGGTGATTATAATGGAATTTTCTTATTATGAAAATCAATGTATTTAGAGTTTGTTTCGAAACTGTCTTTAAAACATCTAAAAACATTTTGGCTTTTTTACCAAAATGACCCTTGAGATTTGCATAACATATGATTTTGGTTCGTGAGATTGAAAATCAATAGAAATGATTCCTGAGATTGTTCACCATCCATTATTTTGGTCATTTCGTTAAAAACTCTGTTAAGTGTCCTCTTGGCCAGAAGTTTGAGCAATTTTCAAAGCTTCGTAATTCAATCCTTGCTTAACAAAATTCGACCCATAATATATCAAAATGAATATAGAAAAGTGTAGAACAAGATTTTACCCATTTGGAAGCCCAATGGTTGCCGCAGATGGCCGGAAAATAGCCTGAAATGTGATTGGTCTGTAGGAAAATTGAAAAACTCGCCGAAAACTGGCTAAACTTTAAACGTTCATAACTTCTTCAATACTCAACAAAATTGAGTGATTAAAAAATAAAAATCATACTTCTCGACGAGACGAAGAGAATGGTACCCTTCTCGACGGCTAAATCACCGTGGTTTGGCCGGTCTTGGTCTCGAGTTATAATCTTGTTCTACACTTTCCTATATTCATTTTGATATATTATGGGTCAAATTTGGTTAAGAAACGATTGAGTTACGAAGCTTTGAAAATTGCTTAAACTTCTGGCCAAAAGTTCTAGGACACTTAACAGAGTTTTTAACGAAATGACCAAAATAATGGATGATGAACAATCTTAGGGATCATTTCTATTGATTTTCAATCTCAGAGACCAAAATGATATGTTATGCAAATCTCAGAGACCATTTTGACTAAAAAACCAAATACTTTTTGTGAAAATGCTTCTAAAACCAATCTTTAGTAAAAATATAAGTGAAATCTAGAAAAGCACAAGAAGTGCGTCCTACAAGAAGCAAATAATTAGTATGTCCTACCAGAAGCACATAACTCAAGAAGCACTTTAAGTGTTTTTGGAACTCAAAAACATTTTTTTTTATTTTTTATGAAAAATATTTTCAGTCATTTTAAAAGTATATCTAAACGGAATCTTATTAAAATAAAATGCTAGAGAGACCATATTTTATAAACCACATGAGATGGTTGGACACTTCTTAAATAATTAAAACAAAAAATCCAACTACTAACTATCACAACATATAATATACAGAATATAATTTAAACAGATGATCAACATTACATTAAACATTTGTACAAGACTGGAAAAGCAATAAAGCGAAAAGGCAAAACTAAAGCAGATAAAAACTACTTAAACAACTGAAAAACTCACGTCACAAGCCGCACAACCAACAAAACATATACCGCTAATATCCGCATTTGGGTGGAACTTTGAATTTCAAAGAAGTGATGCCTTTTAGCTGTTGTTGGGATCATCTGCTGTGGAATTATAATTGTTTTCAAAGATCCAATTTTGATGCCATTTTAGTCCTCGATAAGGTAATCCAATACCCACTACCCAAAAGATCACATTATTGTTGTCCCTCGTGATTTTAATATCTACTACTTATGACTATCTGGCTTTTAACAATTCTTTGCAAAAACAAATTAAAACATAGATTTATTTTATTTATTTTTTGTCGAAAAACGTCGATTTAATTAATTGAAAATAAATATTTAAGTATAAGTCTAAGAAGGTGTTTGGTTAACTATTGCCCCATTTGGTCCCCTTACGTGCATATCTATCTTTCTCCTTAAACTATGATTTAATTAGAAAAAGGAGTTTAATTTGTACAAACTCGTGTTAAGTTGTTAAATTCAATCAAATCAACGACTTGTTTAAGGATTGGTTTGAAGTTGTTTACATTTTTTAAAAGCAACTTCTTAAAAAAGTTAGGTCTTTATTGTGTTTGGTAAAATGAAAAAAAAAATGTTTTTTTCCTTCAAAATTATGGATCCAAAATAGAAAAATACAGAAGTATAGTTTACCAAAAAAAAAACGGTTTTTTTATTAGAGGCAGGTGGACAATCCCACCCCATCTCTTTTTTGTTTTTTTTTACTAAAAACATTAGTACTATAATTTACTAACACTTACCTACTTTTTACGTAACAATTTATTTTCACATCATAATATAAGCAGTTTTGAAAAGAAAAGAAAAAAACACAACTCCAAAGAGCCCTAAATGTGTACGTCGCGCGTGAAACAATATTCTTTTTGAACAAATGTGGAACAATATTCTAACCAAAAGGAAAAGGCATGGCACAAGTACTTCAACAAAAAGTGCTTCTCTTTATGAAATTGCACCTACTTTTTTCCATAGAAAAAGTTTATGGCAGGTGGCTTAAGTCTTAAGATGCTTGAATCAATATGTTATTGGCTTATTGCTAAGTGATCTTTAATTAATGCATGAAATGATTTCCACTTAAAAAAAAATCGTAGCTCTACTATATAAATATGACTTGATCGTAGCCTAAATAAACAAGCCTTGAATTAAGGTCACCATTATTGGAGTGTAATTTTTTTTTTAATGAAAGTAGTATATAATTATTATATTATAGTTTAATATAATATATAATAAACGAAACATCGCATAATTAAGACAAGACGTCATCACCGAATTGATTAATCAATTTATTATTGAATGATTTGGATTAAATTTAAGAAATGAAACAATCACTATGGCATTGAGTGGATTGGTGTTATTAAAACCGAATCGTAGGAAAGCTTTATTTACCAAAGTAATTCATCACATGTATCATACCGTCACGAATAATAACGCAACCCCAATAGATTTATAAATTCATGGATTTTTATGGAGTTTAATTGATTTGTAGAGATTTCATGTAAAATTTTGATTCAATTCCTTTGAAATCTCATGGGGAGATGTGAGATTTGTGGATGCTTAAAATACACTATGAAATCTCTCCAATTCCCTCTAATTCCTCAACTTTCTCAAATTCTTTAACATCATTTTCTAATTGAATACACCTATAATGTTATAAACTTTTTAAAAATCCTAATTGAATACACCCGGATTTTTAAGAATTTTAATAAACTATCTTAAAATTTTAATTGAATACACCTCGAATTCAGAGAATCACTTAAAATCTTGATTGAATACTTCTAGATTCATTAAAAGAATTAAAATCTCAATTGAATAACAAAATATTATGTCAGTCAATAATTTGGAGTCACCCTACCTATTCTGTGAACACAAATAAAGTTATAAAAAAAAACCCAATGCTAGTGTTAATTGGATGATTTAGACCACATTTTAGCCATCAAAATATAATATTCTCATGGAAGCCAGCCGGAAGGACGTATTATTCCCATTGGTTATTGTGAAACTCATTTGCACGAATCAAAACTTATGCTTCCGTTGCTAAAAGCTGACCGCATTAAGCCCAACTTTATCCAAATGAATTTGGTAGCTAAACAAGTTAGGTACAAATAATATGGATTAGATCAGTTGACTTAATTAAATTTAATTTTATAAAAATGAATTTGGTAGCTAATTAAGTTAGATACAAGTATACCAGAGTTAGATAAGTTAATGAGGACAACGTCTTAGTTTAGCTTACATTTGAGTTTAAATTCAATCAGAGTAGTTTTGAATTCAATTAAATAAAATGATCAATGAGAACTGATTTTTGCAAACAATTTATCTTCTACTATAGAGTACATTATTTTTTGTTTTTGTCTATTAATTATTATGCGCTTTATGCAACCCAAAAGTTAAAAATAAACATACGCGTGCACAGAAAAAAAAAATCGAGTTTTAATGAAACACTCATGATACTGTTCATTTTTAACGAAAAACCACATTTTTACTTTTTTATATACTATTCACTACACCTTTATTTATTATTTTTCATTAAAACTATTTTTTTTTTAAAATTTTTCGTTAATTTTCTTTTAAAAAAAAAAAGATGTGTCTAAAAATCATCTTATGAAATCAATAATTACAGGTTTAATATTATACAAAGAAGAGAAAGTGAAGAAAGACCGATTGACCGGACCGACTTGAGCATTCACATTTTCTACACAGCGCGAATCCTATCGCTTTCATAAGCAAAGCGTGAAGTTTGCTTTGCCGTTCAACGTTCAACTAATTTCATTAAACTCCAGTGGGTCCCCCCACTCACGATACCAATCCAATAAAACGCAGTACGCGCGCGACGATTTTTCGCACTTGGTTGTCGCGTTTGAGAGGACAACTAGCCAGCTGGTATGAGTCGCGCTAGATCCGAGCAGTGGGGCCAACTTCACGTGCCAGCATGCTCCGCAGTTGCGTGAAAGCAAACTCCGCCACGTGGCACGTACACAAGTGACGGGACACGTGTCCAAGTCCTCGAACGTCTAAACAGAACCACTTTTGGCCTCTTTTCAATTAAAAATGTACACAGAATAATATACTACGTGTTATTATAGTAGAATATTTGAACGAGAGTGTAAACATCAAAATTTAAGAATTTTTCGTGTTTACATAGAAATTTTTCGTTACAATTAAAAATATCTCTAAGTGAACCCCTCCCTCATCCACGTCGCGACAAAACTTGTGACTACCAGTTCGAGATGCATTGTACTTTTGTTTTGTTCTCGCTTTATGACAAACCCGCATTTACCATACTGCCCCTCTCTCACCCTTTTCGTCCGCTTCCCCCGCAATCTCTCTACGTTACGCTTTCAATTCCCTCGCCCTACGTGGCGGTCATCGACGGCTTGGAAACCAACGGCGCCGAAATTTTTGGCGAGTTACGAAATTCTGTTATTTAATTTTTTTTTTTATAAAACGGAAAATACAAAGTAGTATTCTTCAGATTTTTCATCTTTTCCTTCACATTTTTCATCAAATCCACCATATTTTATTTTTTAAATGTAAGTTATATTGTTTGTAGTGGTGAGATTCATGTGAGACTCAAGCATCTAAAATAACTCAGGTTTCCAAACGGGCAATGCGTTTTTTGTATGCGGTTCGAAGAAATAAAGTAAGTGATTACAAGAAAAGAAAACTTTATATGATACAAGTACTTGTCACGACATCTTATATGATCAATGGTGAATATAATTATTTGGGCCGCCAAAAAGATTTAAAAAAAATAACGTGTTTACACGTCATAAATTTTAACAACTTTTATTTACTTTTTTAATTTTGGACAGAAGACTTTAAAAGAATGGGGCAAGCGGACCCAATTATCATCCCAGACTTTGGCATTTTTGCCAGTTCCACTTTGCGACCTCGAACCTTGGCGAATAACTTCATGAGCTGAACACAAAAGCTTTTGTCCAAGTCCACATATCTCATATTTCTTATGCATATGGTGTAAGGATGCGTCTTTTACATTACAATTTGAAAATCGGGGGCTTTGGTCGTTTTTGTAATAACCGTTACTGCCGCCAAGATTCATTTTTACTTTTTGATGAGCTGCAGTATCTGAGTGACGAGCGATAAGAAAGTTATGCGCTCAATCTACACTGACAGACACAATTTGCCTGATTTATCTATAACTTTTAGACAAAACATATTAATTTAGAAAGTGAAATAAAATCTTATTTCAAAATGCATGTAAATCCCTTTTCTTTTTTGTTAAAAAAAATAATTCAAAACAAAAATATCATCAGTGTCTCTTTTATAGTTTACAGTTACAAAAGATGTATTACGTTATTTGGGCTAAACAAAAAGGATCAAACGCCAAGCATTAGGGGTGGAAAAAATTCCCAAAATTCCCAAACCAAACCAAAAAAATACCGATCCCAAACCAAAAATGTCCCAAACCGATTTTCCCAAAATTTCGGTATTTCCATACCGAAAAAATACCGAAATTTCGGTATGGGAATCGGGATTGTCTTTCCAATATTTCGGTATTCCCATACCGAACCGAAAATATATATTTTTAATTGTTATTATATATACATATATATATATATATATTTATTTACATAGATAATAATATATATTATTTTTTTAATTATAGTTAGGGTTAATTTGAATTGTTGGATTGTTTCAAATTAATCTATGCCGTCCATCTATTCATGCATGTCTAACCAGTTCAAGGATTGAGTGAAAGAGTCCATTCTTCCTTACCTTTTTTTTGTTGTGAACTACATGGTTCTTAGCATATATGGAGGTTATTCTCTTCTAGTAGGAAGCCATTATTAATAAAATAGATGTCACATTAGCGACCCATATTTACCAATGTTGATCAAAGTTTAAGCAAGATAAATTTTTTTTTGTCTTTTTATGAGAATTACTTGGGGTATTAGGCAGACATCATTACTGATGATATTTCAAATGTTGTTTTGTTGGTGTGTTATTGTTAACAGAGAAGGTGTACAAACCAATGCCACAAGGACATCAAGGACAAGGTAATTCTGTTTGCCTCAATCGAGTAGGATTCATCTCCTTTCTAGCCTTGTCCAGCTTCTCCATATTTACCGTTATGAATGACTGTATAAACACCCTATATGGATTAAATACGACATGTAATGTACATGTACTGTTGATTTGGCAGATTGGGCCTAGCTATATGTCAATTTTTCAATATAAAAGGTTGAATTTTAGCCCAAAAGCATAATATGTCAAATTTTAGTCCAAAAGCCCAAAACCATTTCGGGATTCCCGATTTGTCCCGAAATCCCGAAACTATTTCGGGATTCCCGAAAATTTGGTTTGGGATTGGTATTGAAATTGGGATTCCCGAAAATTTCGGTTTGGGAATTGGGACAAGAGTTTCGGTATGGGATCCCATACCGAACCACCCCTACCAAGCATACGACTCTATACGAACTGTCTTTTTTTTTTAATAAAAAAAAGGAAACAAAAAAAGAGGAACAATTAATGATAAGTTATGATTATTTACTTTTTTTTCAAAAGGAGGAAGACTCACACAGATAAGAAATTTTTAGTTATAATAAGAACACGGATAGTACATGTATTTTTATGTAAGTAATGAAAAATTTTAATTTTTAAGTTATTAACATTTTAACACACATAATTTACTATTTATATAGAGATACGTGCTGTACCACCTCATCTGACGGTCACACTGAAAAATCTCTTTACACAGACATTTTAAGCTCGCAGGGCCACCCACTACTATCCAGCCACGTAGCGAGTGTAACTCCATACATCCAAGTGGGTCCAATAAAAACCTCCCCCAGCAGAACCGTGCGATGCATATAATTCCGGGCCCCACCCCCGAGATATTGAACCTAACCCCGAGTGGATAAATCGAAAATCCTACGTGTCAATTCCCATAAAATGAGAAGGGCAAGTTACGTAATTTTACCATAATTGAACTGGAAGAGGGAGGTCAGTCTTATCCACTTGTGCCCAAGCGGCGAGCCGACCTGTATAAAAGGCAATCGAAACGCCCTCATTTCGCAGAACCAAGAACCCAAAACGCAGAAGGAAAAAATCCCAAGCTTGGAACCAAAACGCAGCGTTTTGAACCCTCCCGAATGGCGACTACTAAGAGCTACTACGCTAGGCCGAACTACCGGTACCTCACCAGCGACCACCAGCACCAAACCCTATCGTCCGATTTCGAGCTCGACGAGTCGGACATCTACAACTTCGGCAGGTCCAACTCGCCGGAGTTCCGCAAACCGGTCCCGGACTCCCGCGGCGTCTCGGAGTCGAAGAATCGGCGGGGAGATGCCGGTGACCGGTCAGACCGGACCTGCGGCACGGCGTCGTCGTTGCCGGTTGGCATTCCGGACTGGTCTAAGATCTTGAGAGACGAGTACCGGGAGAAACGGAGGAGCGACGATGACGACGAGGCGGACGGCGATGACGACGTGGAGGGAGGCGTGCGGATCCCGCCGCACGAGTTGTTGGCGAGGCAGATGGCGAGAACGAGAATCGCGTCGTACTCGGTGCACGAAGGCGTCGGGAGGACATTGAAAGGGAGGGATCTCAGTCGGGTCCGAAATGCAATTTGGGAAAAAACTGGGTTCGAAGATTAATATTTATTTTTCAGAAGCAGGAAATACGGAGAGGGTTTGGGGTGTACGGAAATTATTGGTTAGAATTTTTTTTTCGTTCCTTTTTTTTAAAATTTTTTTTCTGCTCGTTTTTCTTCTAGTTTGTGGGATCAAGATGATTGTTTTTACGAATGTAACCCCGAATTGGAGAATTGTCCTGAAATTCTCGTAGGTTTAAATTTAAATTAACATAATTTGTTCTTTAAATTCCAATTTTTTAAATTTAATTAAGTTAATTGGGTTGTTATTTCGAATGATATGAGAGTGGTTAATTTTTGGGTTTGAAGTCTGAAAATTGTAAAGGAGAAATGGTGGTGGCGGTGGCGGGGCCAAGTTGGTAAATAGAAATGGAAAGTAAATGATTGGCGGGCGTTTTTTTAATTGTTTGATTGTTGGTGGGGTTGGTACGAAATAAAAAGCGGAGGTTGGAAACTGATGAGAAGGACCGCAATTGAAAAATAATACACTCTCTTCTTCTCCCGTGTAACCTGAATAATAATAATAATAATAATAATAATAATAATAATAATAATAATAATAATAATAATAATAATACAAAGGTGTCAAATCTTTACCCTTTTTCTTTGCCTTTCAAGTTTTTTCGTCGCCCCTGAAATTTTCATCAATCTTTCTTTAGATGGTCTAACACACATATTTTACTTTGAGTAGGATTCTCTTATCTTTTAAATTTTTTTTTCATTCTCATTTTACTTGAACAGTTATGGCTAAGTTTCATTAACATCTTATAGATTTTTATAGAGACAATAAAACAAAAAATAATGTGTGAAAGAAGGGGAGAGAAAAAGATAGGAATAGACGAAAAGAGAATCCTACTCTATTTTACTTTACACACTCCCTTCTTAATTTTGAGTTGTTGAGTCGAACATCAATAGCTAAGGTCATCTCCAACCGAAGAGTCTAGAGGGTTAAATGGTTGAAAATAGCACGAAAATCGTCTCAAATTGAGAGTCAAGCCAAATGGCTCGTGAGCCCCACTAGACAAAAAAGGGTCAAAGGGCCAATCGGCTGGCCCAAAGGAACCAGCTAGCCCCGGGCCAGGCCATATTTGAATTCTAACTGTAGCTAGCTGTTATATTTGAATTTTTTTTTACAGTTTTTTTTTCAATTTTTTTTTTAAATTTAAAATTTTTATTTTTTTTCTATAACTTCCTAAGTCATTAAACAACATTAAATAATATTAAGTAACATGAAACAACATTAAACAATATTAAACAACATAAAAAAACATTTAACAACATGAAACTTTAACAACATTTTAAAAAACATTTAACAACATAAAACTTAAACGCTTATTCTATACTTCTTTTGGCCCAAAGATGTGCAACAAGATCCTGGGTAGGTACTTGTTTGTGGCACGGGAACGTATCATCTTATAACGCCTCATGAACTCATTTAAAGAGATATGACCAGTTCTTGGATTCAAGGGCAAATTAGGCCCATCATATATTTTTGCACGAGCCATTCTTGACCTATTTGGATCCTCTTAGTCGTCATTACTCTCCATCAATATACCCATCTCGCTTATCCTCCACAATCATGTTGTGCAATATGATGCAAGACATCATGATAGAGTCCAAATTATCTCGACTCTACCCTTTTGCCGGTTCCTTGATGATCTTCCCTCGTGCTTGTAGAATATCGAAAGCTTTCTCAACATCTTTTCGGTATGTCTCTTGTTGTAAGGTAACCACTTTTCAGCGTTATTCACGGGGTTTGGAATTGCTTGGACAAGTGTCGCCCACTTTGGGTAGATGCCATCTACCAAGTAATACCCCATATTGTACTAACGGGCGTTGATGTGGTAGTCAAGTTGAGGTGATTTACCTTCCATCAGGTTATTGAAGAGGGGTGAACGCCCAAGAACTGTAATGTCATTTTGGGATCCAAAGACTCCAAATAAAGCATGTTAGATCCATATGTCATACGAGGCAACCGCCTCTAACACAATAGTTGGCTTTCTCGACCTTCCGCTAAAGCCTCATGGCCATCTAGTGGGACAATTCTTCCAATTCTAATGCATGCAGTCTAATGACCCTATCATGCCCAGAAAACCACGGTTTTCAGTTTTGCGAATAAGCCGATCCAGATCTTCTTGATTTGGCTGGCGGAGATACTCCTTTTTGTAAAGTTGAACAATTGTGTCATAGAATTCAACAAGAGTATCAAGGCATGTAGACTCAAACATACCATGGATTTCATCCATCGAATTAGCTGGGAAGCTATAAGCCATCATTTGTAATGCAACAGTAACCTTATGATGAGGTGAGTAACCAGGGCAACCTGTTTTGTCTAACTTCTGTCGAAAGTATGGATTGACCTATTGGACATCATGAAGTAAACGCTCGAAGATGTGATGCCTCATCCGGAAACGATGTCTGAAATCATCTTCTGTGTACACCAAGTTGGGGTTGAAGTAGTTGTTTATCAGATTGGCATGCATCATCGCTTTATTTCGTGGTTTGTAAGAGCGACCAGCAGTAGAGCCACCCCATTGAGGTTGTTCCTCAGTTCGCTAACACACCATGTCTGCTATATATTGTTTTACGGCATGCTTCATTTTCTTCATCAAACTCCTCATATTCTCTTCATGTAATAGTCTTAATGATGAGCGCTTGATTGAAGTTTTGGATCTATGTTATGCATTATGGAAATTTGAATGTTAAAGTGATTGTGAAATTTTGACAAGTAGATGGAAAAGTCGTATTATACCTGTGCAATTTGAGAAATGTAGAATTAGGCAAAAAAGGCCCGTGGATGTTGAATTAGGCAAAAAAGACCCGTAGATGTCAATCTGGGCGTGATAGCCTGTGGAATGGAAGGATGTGTGATTGGGTAAAGTGGCCCGTGAACGATGAATTGGGCAAAATGACCTGTAAAATATGAAGGAATAGTTTAATGGGCACAAAGACCTAATATTTTCGGAGAGAAGCTCTATGTGTGGGCCATGAGAATGTGATGTGTGAGATAGTATAATTGTTAAGTATACTACGATCTTTTCCAGTTGCTAGTCACTTGTTGGGATAAAAAGAAAATCGTGGTAACACCTTTGTTTGGCCAATGAAATTATGGTTGGAAATTCTAATATTTATGAAAATCATGAAGCTATATCAAATGAGAATGAAATTATAAAATGCGGTTATGGTTTTTCCACTATAATTGGACTGGTGGAAAGATTATGAAGGCTTCCTCATTTATTATGGGTGGAAATTTCAATGATTTTGGTTGGAATTTTTGATATCTGATTTGCCAGTTATAAAGGTTTGTCTTGAAATTTTGATATTACTTAGCCACTGATGATTATGGCTTGAAATTCTGATATCTATTTGGCTGAAGATAGTTATGATTGGAATTTATGATATTTCTTTTTGCCAATATTAAGTATGGCAAAAATTTATTGTAACATCCCACATCGACCAACGGAGATGAGGTAATGTGCATTATATGTACATGATCTCCTCCATTTAGCATGAGACTTTTTGGGAGCTTACTGGCTTCGGATTCCATCGGAACTCCGAAGTTAAGTGAGTTCGGGTGAGAGCAATCCCAGGATGGGTGACCCACTAAGAAGCTCTCATGTGAGTTCTCAGAAACAAAACCGTGAAGGCGTGATCGGGGCCCAAAGCGGACAATATCATGCTACAACGGAGCCGAGTTTAGGACATGACATAATGATATCAGATCCACTCTGTTGTGTGGTGCGAGTGTGCCGACAAGGACATCGGGCCCCTAAGAAGGTGGACTATAAAATTCCACATTGACCAACGGAAAGAGGGTACTGTGCCTTATATGTACATGCTCTTCTTCATTTAGCACGAAACTTTTTGGGAGCTCATTGACTTCAGATTCCATCGAAACTCCAAAGTTAAGCGAGTTCAGGAAAGAGCAATCCCAGGATGGGTGACCCACTGAGAAGTTCTCGTGTGAGTTCCTAGAAATAAAACTGTGAGGGCGTGGCCGGGGCCCAAAGTGGACAATATAGTGCTACGCTGGAGCCGAGTCTGGGACGTGACAATTTTTATGTTGTTTAATGTTGTTTCATGTTACTTAATGTTATGTAATGTTTAATGGTTTAGAAGTTACAGGGGAAAAAATAAAATTTTTAAAACAAATTTTGTAATTTAAAAAGAAAAAAAAATCGGCTAGCTTACTTTAGCATCTAGCCGTTGGAAATTCAAATTTTAGCCTGACCCAAAAGGTTCATAAAGCTAAAAATAGCCCAAAAACCGTCTCAAACCGAGGGCTAAGCCAAAGGGCTCGTGGGCTCCACGGGACAAAAAAGGGCTAAAGGGTCAACCGGCTGCCCATCTTCAACCAGCCCACTGGCTAACCCACTTTTTTTTATTTATTTATACAATTGCATACTATCTTACCTCGTTTTATTTTAATTTTTCACATTCCATACTATAGCCATTTGACGCTCAGTTAGAGATGATTTTTTTGTCACAGGGCTATGTTTGGCCTATGGCCCTCTGGCCCCTCGATTGGAGATGGTAAGAAATATGGCCCTGCATTGTTCATTAAAATATTAATTTCTTGGAGGATCAGATGGCTAAAACGAGACATCTGGCCCTTCTTCGATTGGAGATGACCTAAGAAATATGGTCATGCACTGTTCATTAAAATATTAATTTTTTGGAGAGCCAGAGGGTTAAAACGAGCCCTTTAGCGCTCATTCAGTTGGAGATGGCCTAAATGGTTGAAAAATGTTTGTGTTTGTAATTCTGCAAGGTTTCTTGGTCTAAAGGAAAATTTGGTATTATGTCTACTCATGTTTATAATTTGGGTCGATTGGGATTTACAAATGCATTGGTGGTTTTCAACAATTACTTTCGCATCATCAGCAGTTGATAATTGCTTGTATGATCGTCGATGACTAATACAAGAATTTTTTCTATGCAATTGCTATGTGGTTTTTCAAAGCATCTGTAATGGGACTCTAAATGAAGTCTCTACAACCTTACCATCCTTAAAATAAGTACATAAGGCTTCCAATGGGTTGTAATAGCAGTTCTAAAAGTATCTCAATATATAAGAACTCACCAAATATCTCAAAGAAATTCTCGAGTGTAATGACTGTCAATAAGGATTCAAAGGGTGTGCCCAGTGCAACTTTTGAGTGGGAAACAACCCCTTCCATGAGGAAATGCCTTCTCTTTTTGGGAATGTTGCACAACACCTTCTTTTTTGGTTTTTCTCTTTCAACGATAGATATAACTTTTGGGTTTTTATCAACGGCCACAATACTCCAACAAAACAAATAATAATTTTTTAATATTTTAGTCCCTACATTTAGGAATTGTACTCATGTTTATAATTAGGGAAATCATATGGATTGTAGAGGAATTAACTAATTTGAAGGCAGCCTATTTATTCTAAAAACATAATACTTAAAATTATTAAACTCAGATATAAATAATGTTTGAAACTGCTCTAATCTACCAGAATGAAAAATCTAAACCACATCACGATATTGTAAACTTGAAATACTTTAACTTGAAGCCAATCTTAATTAGTTTTGAAATATTCTTGTGGTGAGATGTCAATTTTTTTTCCATCACTTGAGTAATATGTAGACTACCACCATTACTCATATATAGTTTTTTTTCTCCCAACAAATCTTATGCTTTTTTAAGGCTCTAGTTGCTTCTTCGATAAGGTTATTTAGTGTCCAGTTCTTTAATTAATAGTTACTTAGGTTTTTAATTCAATCGGACTGTCAGGATAACAATCTAAACATCATATCTTGGAAAAAAAAAACACACACACACACAAATTGCCTACTTTGCATGATCTATTGGGATTAATAATCCAAACTGATCCACTTGAAATCATAAAACCTTCAGTGAAATCGAGACAAAAAAAAACTTCCAACAATTATTTTCTAAAGTTGCAAAACTCTAAATGAACAAATGGAATTGACAAAATGAAACTAGAATAACGAACTTTTACTTATAAACTTCTCCGCATCTCAATTACGTTGAATCTTCATTATACATGAACCGTTATTACAATTCCGTTATTTAATTATAGGAAAATTAATGAAAATGATTTTAAAACTTTGCATTTTAACAAAAAATCATCTAATAATTTTATTTAATGATAAGGACAAAAAAATATAAAATATAAACACGTGTGCCCAGCGTGCATTAAGTTTCTTAAACAATGTAGTAAGTTTTATAAACAGTGTAGAACTGTTAAGTTTCATAAATAATGTAGTAAGTTTCATAAACAATGTAGTAAATTTCATAAACTGTATGTCCCGCGCATTAGTTTTTTTTTAATATTAAAATTATATCTTTTTCATTCAAATTTAAGTTTTTTTTTTGTCTTTTTTATTAAAGTTTAAGGGGTTTTCATTAAAATTTAAGTCTTTTTCATTAAATAAAGTTATAGCATGATTTTTTTGTTAAAATAAACTTAATTTAAGCTTTTTTCATAAAAATTTCCTTTAATTATATATTTATTAGTTTCACATTCATAGATATTTCAATCTTGCCTCTTCCACTTCAAATTTTTGCACTAAAAATTTAAACGAACAAAAAGATCAAAAAAAAAAAAAAGTGAAGAAAATGTCACCCATGTTTTGAGATGGATGGTTCTGTCATATTTCAATTATGCTTTTGAATGAAAACGACTAATTGACAAATAAGGACACCAAGCGTTAAATACTTGGTTAATAAAGCAAGGACCACTTCGTCATTATGCCAGCGTAAAAAACGACTGACATTCGACCTTGTTTTGGCAAAAATGAACGGATGGCCATAAAGCTTGGGCAACGGCTTCCTTTCCGAAACACAAGTTTGGAAGGATCTTAACCGTTGATTTTTGTTTGAGTGGGACCACAGATTTGGGAGTTATTCCATACCAGTCCCTCACCCGTTTTATTTAAGTTCCCCCGTCCTCCTCGCCCTCGTCTCTTTCGTTTGGAGAATAAGTCCCTTTCATTATGTTTCAACTTGGGATCATTTGGTTAGGAAAAAAAAAAAAAATTTAACGAAACACTTTTGATACTGTTTATTTTAACAAAAAATGACATTTTAATTCTAAAAAGTCACTTATGATACTATTCACTTACAACACATTTTTGTCATTTTGGTTAAAACTCAAAGTTTTAAAGTCATTTTCATTAGTTTTCCTAAAAAATAAAATATCTTTCACTCTTAATGCAGACAAGGATTAGTAGAACACGAGTATACTGCACGTGACGTCTTGTGCTTATAGTAAAAAGAAATGTGTGTGTGTGTGTGTCTTTTCACATATCTTCCTGTTATTGGCACATAAAAGAAATCATTGTAACAATGAATTTGTGCCATAAAAGTTGCCATCCTTAGTGCGAGGTGATTACGTGAAAGAAACCGTTATGCTTATGTTATATACTGGTTCAAGATAAACCTAACATTGAATATATTTTACCATTCAATCAGATGATCACATGTGGATTAGGAGATGCCTCTTTAACGAAAATTCTCATGAATCGTGTAATTTTCTAAGGGTAATGTTAGAGAGACTAAATTTGTAGAAATTTTTTGAAAACTAAAGGACATATAAGTTGATGATTGGTTTATTACTTAGCGTTGATAAAAGTATTCATTCTTATTGGTTACACATCATTTAGTTGCAAAATTTTGTCTCCAAATTTAACCTCCCTAGCATTAAGAACTTAGGTCCTAAATAAAGATACTTGATAGATTACAACATATTATGCTTTGGTAAATGTGGTGAGTTTGACATAGTAAATGTGGTGAGTTCGACATAGTCTGCTTGAATGTGCCACGGGCAATGTGAAATTCTTCATAGTGACCACCCCAACCCGGAATGTCCACTACGACTCTGAAGTTGAGCTGTGCTGGCCGACACCTAGAAGGTGACGAAGCCATAAAGTGTAGTGATGTGGAAAATGTGAATAAATTTAAACCTAAAGGTGCATAAATACCAGAGTGTGCTGGTGAGCGAGAGCAAACCCATCTTACACGTGACGTCAAAGCATAAGTAAAGTACAGTAGAGCGGGTAAGAATTATACCCTCATAAGTAGCCACCAATTCTGGGATCTACTAAGAATCCTCGTCGATACGCACTTCAACAGTTAAAACCTGGACGGGCACAGAACAGAAAATTGGAGTGGGCAAAAACAAAGGTTTAAAAACGCATTTCTCTTTTCAAATATAATAACACCTCATCGTAAAACCCGTATGCTTTCCTAGAAAGTATCGATACATAAGTATATAAAAATCATGCTCAAAATTGAAGTCAAAGTATATGCCATGTCTAGTCTCAATCAATATAAAATGCAAGCCAGGTGATAATAAATCAATGTAAATGCTATGTCAGCCGGAGTCACCTAACGTGACTTGTGCGACTGAATCTATAGCTCATAATCTATTCCTTCACACAAGTTGGAACCACCTATAGTGGTATGTACGACAGGCTGGGTGTGTATATATATAAATAAGCTCAGTGCTACGATCAAGTGAAGGCTGTGAGAAGTATCGCAAGTCACCTACGAGTCGAAACCACCTAAAGTGGTCTGTACAACAGGTTGGCACCTGCCTTGAATCCAAGGTGAGTGTGTGGTGTGGGAGGTGAACGACCATGTGGAGGCTAGGCCCTATCCCCTGGCGGAACACTAACACTGGGGTGCAGGATAATGAGCTATACATACATCTCAACACAATCATACTCATTACCATCACTACTATCAGCATATACTCACCTGAAGCTTACCTGAGCATTCGCAATGTCAAGCAACAATATACAATAACTATACTAACGTCTAATCAAACATAAAGAGCATTTGACATGGCATTTTAAAATATAAAACCATTTAACATACTTTCTGGGAAAAATACCAAGTATATATGTATATACTGAAAACAAAAGCCTACTCACCTGGAGTTCGCGCTACAATTCGCTAGCACCAATATCAAGATGTCTTGAACGATCGTCGCCTAGAACAAATATCAAATCACATATCAGAATCCTTACTAAGAGAACATGTAATTTACATATAACGCATCCCTACGTAATTCGATCCGAAAGATCCGTATCACGAATCTTTGATCCGTTACTTCCAAAGATCCACATTATTCTTCTAGAACAACACCCTAAAGTTTCATTACAATCCAATGGTTGGATCTTCGCCAATTGCCAAAACCAAGTGGCGGTTAACATTCCTCAAATATTATGGATAATAACCTATTAAAGTTTGATGACGATCCAACGGTCGGATCATCGATTCATACATTGACCTATTAACGTATCGTAGCGAATCTAGGTTCTAATGATCAATATTCGTCAATCCATTCTCAAAACTGAACTCAACGCATTTAATATAACCTAAAAATAACATTGGCCGTCCACTGGCCACCCGCCGTCGTGGGTGGCAGTCGGCTGCCCCGACTCACCAGAAAATCCAACTATCTCCAAAAAATCTCAAATTTTACAGAATTGAAGATCTCAATGAGAAGAGCAACTTTCATTCCTGTGACCAAGGCCAATTTGGCCAGAAAAGTCTCCAATTTTGTTAAAACCCTTTGGAAACCTTAAGGTGGGTGTCCCTTGATTCGTCCTCAAATCGACTCAAACGCTCCAACAAAGGATTAGGTATTGTTCCTGGGTTCTAGGGAACTATTTTTGACACACCCCGACCTAAATCGAGGCATGCTGGCCGTCATGTAAGCGTGACGTAACCATGTGCACAGTGCGGAAGCAAGGTTAATAAGAGGAATTTCGAACGAATTAAAACTAACCAACTAGCAATCCAAATAAGATAACGTGCTGATTCGAGAATTAAGTGTGATTACACAACCAGAGCATAAATAGTCTAGTGCAGTCAAGCAGTAAAGTAATAAGTTCAAATAACACCCAAGGGTGTCCTACGTGAAGATAGTCTGTTAGAACTTTCGCTAGGATCCTCGTAAGCCACCAAGGAACACTACCTAGAACCTAGAGGGGCGAAAAACAAAAGCGTGAGTGGGAAAAAACAAAGCTTTTCAAAATCATTTCATTTCTCAAAGTTATAACCCCTCTCCGTAAAACCTGTATAATTTTCCAAAAATAAAGTTTATACTTATATACATATATATCTCAAAATCAAGCTAGGAAAATATGCCATGCCAAAAATATCACAACTAAAAGCCAAATGTAACTCGGTGAGTATGAATGAATGCCAAGTAATCAAATCAGCCCTCGGCTGAATCTATAGCTCATATCAATCTCAATCATATAACTTATGCCATGCACACAAATCAACATCACCTCTAGTGGTCTGCATAACATAACTGAGTATAGAATAAATATGCTCTAGTGCTACGATCACGTGAAGACTGTGCGAATAATCGCGGGTCACCTACGAGTCGAACCCACTTATAGTGGTCTATACGACAGGACTGTGCACCTAACTTGGATCCAAGGCGAGCATACGGTGCGGGAAGTGAACATCACGTGAAGGATTGTGCTCTAACTCTGGGCGGGATCACTAATATCAAGATGCAGGTTTATGAGCTCTCATCAGATCACATCACATCATTCTCATCATAACCGATATATACATATTTACCTGACACTTACCTGAGCGTTCGTAGCATCAACAATCATATGTGGAACCATAATGCACATTAACATATAAATACATTTGGTATGGCAATTTCATTTAAACTCAAGCCATTTAAATAAGTTTTTCTGGGAAACCAAGCATATACGTATATATAGAAAACAAAAGCACACTCACTGATATGTAGTCGGGTCGTAACCCCCGCGCCTAGCCTGGCTACGCTCGTCATCCGGATAGGTCTCGCCTATATGAGAAGCAACTATAAAAACGTTATTTTAAAGCACATAAACAAAACTCGGAAATAATTTCTCATACATAACTCAATTTTGGTATTTGAATATACCAACGTGATCTACACAACCTCAAGAACAACCCCATATTTTTAGAAACATTTTCCGAGCTCTCACGCGCCGCCAAGGGCACGGCACTACGCGCCCCCACGCGCGACCACATGTCAGGCACACTGACTGCATCAGTTAACGCCGTCAGGAATATTCTGAGGAATATTCTGTTAAATCCAACTAACGGCGTCAGGATATTCCGTCAGACTTGACGGAATATTCCGTCGCCTTCAACCTCTGGACTCCGGCGAGTCTCCGGTCACCGAAAAACTGGGAAATTTTAAAACCTTATATCTCAGCCATTACTCAACCAAAATGCATGAAACTTGGACCAAATGAAAGCTTACATCGAGTAGAACAAAACTTTACCACTTAAAAGCTTCAAAAACTATGGGATATTGTCGGAGATCCCTCGAAAATTCGGCCAACTCTACAACTTCTCTGTTCTATGTTTTCCGACATCCAAAACCACCTAACGAGACACCCCGAGCTTTGTGAAGACCTTATAAAACTCCCTGTGAGCTTAAAATACCCAAAAAATCACGCATGATTTAGTACATGAACAATGCATGGGAACAGGTTAAGGTTTCCACGTGATCTGCAATGGTGTCCTTAGACACCTTGATCTGCAAGGTTTGAGATGCTTTTGGTGCTTGTCCGTACAAAAATAGAAGGAGAGAGAGTACGGGAAAGAAAAGTGAGAAGGGTATTGTTTTGTGTGTGTGTGGTCCAAAAATGCTCACCAATAGCAAGTAACCAAAGTTAAGTTCTCATTGGCCCCAAAAATTTAGGAATTAACATAATTGGACCAAAACCCTAGCTCAATTCACAACCGCATACCCAACGCTTAAGGGCAATTTAGCAACTTCACATCGACAAATTCAAAAATTCTGGGACGTGTTGTGACAATTTTGGTGGTGAAAATCAAATTTATTTCATTCGGAAATGAGTGGATTGTCACCAAGAACACCATGGTGCCACCGATACCCATCCCACAAAATCAAGACCAAATCTTGTCAAAGTTGTGTGAAAAATCAAAGAGGGAAGGTTGTGAAGTTGATTCTAGATGATTCGGTGGTGTAATTCACCGGAAACATAGGTAAAAAGTCATCGGAAACCATAGGGTACCGTAGGTCGGGTCGCGGGTCTTCAAAATGACCCGATTCCCTCATTTTTTCTTTCCTACTTTCCCCTCCTTACTATCCTTTCCCATTGGGCAACCTCTTTCTCTCTCATTTCCTTATTCCTCCATTTCTCTCCATGTTCTTCCTTTCTTTCCCATCCGCACCATTCATTTCAGTTTCTTTTAATCTGGGCCATATATGTGGCCCTCCAGATTTTGTTTCAAATCTGGGGTTTTCTAGAAAATAATCAATTTACCATTTTGTCCCTAACTTTAAACATTAATATCTCCTTCGTTATAACTCCAAAGTGCGCTCCGTCTGCGCCCACGCTTCCGTAGTGATGAGTACTACAAGGATATGCCAAGAAAATGAACCTTACATGACACGACATGTCAGTCAACTAAAGTCAACACTTTGCCTCAAAGGGCATTTTCGTAAACTCACTTATTAAAATGATAAAAATCATAATTTTTAGGGATGGGCTGTTACACATAGCCTCTCCAAGCCCGGAAAAGGTATATAACCATAACTTGCCACCAGTTGTCTTCTCTTTTGAAAAAAAATAAAAATAAAAATATAATAAATCAATGGTAGATAATTCAAGAATCTTATAATTAAAGTTATCTTGCCACATAAACTTATTGGCAAATAGTCCAACATGCTAAAAGACAATTTGCTATGAATCAATTGTTGCGAGACAATATATTTTTATTTTAAAATTTTTTTAGACTGTCAATTTGAATCACATAATTTGATATCTGATTAAAACGTATGAACATTCAAATAGATAATCTAGCAATATAAAATTCCAGATATACGATGAGAAATTATTTCCATGTATAGAAACCGTTTAGTTGAGATGTTCATAACTCATAAGTCGAGAGTTATGCTCTTATTAGCAATTTTTGACATGTAATTTTATCGAGTTAAAATATTAATATATGTTTGAGTGTCCAACTAGATATTGATAAAATTCAATAGCCTTACCAAAAGTTAAACTGTAAGATATGATAAAGAGTGTGACAGCCCGTCCCGGGAATCTTGTGTAGTTGATGTGAATTGACAGTTTTACCCTCGAGCGTTGAGTACGTAATTGCATTTTGAGTTAATGTATTGGTCCAATTACATAATTTCCTACATTTTGGGACCAATTAGAAACTAAGGAGATATTTATTTGGATTGGTGGCTTTTGGACCACATAAACCAATTAACATCCTCTCTCTCTCCTCTCACTCCCGTACTCTCTCTCTCATACTCTCTTTTTCTCCCATTTCATACGGACAAGCTCTAAGACGCCCAAAACTTCACAGATCATAGGAACTAAAGGTACCATTGTGTTCCTTACAAGCTCAGGAACACAACGACACTAGTTTCAGGTAAGGAAGCTCTCGATTTCACGTCGAAATCATAACCCCGAGATAAGTACTGTTCATGCAGTTGTTAAACGTTGTGTTTTTTTGGGAATTTGAAGCTTATAGGAAGCTTAATGAGGTCTTAATGAAGCTCGGAGACGTTCGTTGGAGGTGTTTGGACGTCGGGAAACCTAAGATCAGAGCTTGGCCGATTTTCCTCGAAATTTCCTTGCGAGATCCCGTGGGTTTTAAGGCTTAAAAGAGGTATATTTATGTTCTACTCTTCAAATGCTTCAATTTGACATAAAAATCGAGAAAATTGGATGTAAATCGGTTGAGATACAAGGTTTCGAAAAATTCCCAGTTTTCGGCGCCAACGACGGTCGCCGGAGAGTTTGAGGTAGAAGATGACAACATATTCCGTCAGAGTTGATGGAATATGCTGACGCCGTAGGTTAACTTTAACGGTTTCAGTTAAGAGATAACATAATATTCCCAGTATATACCTAGCGGCGTTAACTGACGCCGTCAGTGTGCAAGTCACATGACCGCGCTTGGGGAAGCGTAGGTCGGTGCCGTCGCAGGCGCGTGGCGGCGCATGGAGGCTGGAAAAATTATTCTAAAAATTTCTGGATGTTTTTGATGTCGAGTAGATCACGTTGGTATGTTCAAATACCAAAATTGAGCTACGTATGAGAAGTTAATTCTAAAGTTCCGTTTATGTACGTTAAATAACTTTTATTTAGTTACTTCTCATATAGGCGAGGCCTATCCTGAGGACGAACGTAGCCAGGCTAGGCGTGGGGGCTACGATCCGGCTATTTATCAGTGAGTGGGCAGTTTGTTTTCCGTACATACCTATATATATTGCTATTTTCCCAGAAAATGAATTTAAATGATGAAATAATTGAGATGTCATGCAAAGTGTCTATTTACTTTAATTATGCATTAATGACTGCATATAATTATGATGGTGCTGCGGACGCACAAGTAAGTATCAGGTAAGGTTCTATACTGGTTATGACGAGAATGAAATAATGCGATGTGATATGAATGAATGAAATGATGTGATTAGAGCTCATATACCTGCACATTGATATTAGTGCTCCCGCCCAGAGTTAGGGGCACAGTCTTTTACGTGTTGTTCACCTCTCGCACCGCATGCTCACCTTGGATCCAAGTTAGATGCACAGTCCTGTCGTATAGACCACTATAAGTGGGTTCGACTCGTAGGTGACCCGTGAATCATTCGCACAGTCTTTACGTGATTGTAGCACTAGAGCATACTTATATATATATATATATGCAGGATTGATATAGATGATATGATGAGTTGATTATGAGCTATTATATAGCCGAGGGCTGAGATGATATGATGAGTTGATTATGAGCTATTATACAGCTGAGGGCTGAGATGATATGTTGAGTTGATTATGAGATATATACGGCCGAGGGCCAAGATGATTACTTGATATTTAATCACATCTATAGATTTATGATTGAGATTCAGTTATGATACTTTGTCATGGCATTCATACATACATACATATAGATATTTTCCAGCATGAATTGAGATATATATGTATATGAGTATATACTTTATTTCTGGGAAATTATACAGGTTTTATGGATAGGGGTTACAGTTTTTGAGAAAAGAATGATTTTGAAAAGACTTGTTTTGCTGACCCACTCAACTTTGTTTTTCGCCCCTCCAGGTATTAAGTAGTGTTTGTTGGTGGCATACGAGGATCTCTCGGACGTTCTCATAGAATTCACTTATGTAGGATCACCTGCGGGTGTTATTTCCATTTAGTACTTTTTGCTTGGCTGCACGTAGACCATTTATGCTCTGGTTTGTAAAAGCACTATAAATTCTCTCACTAGCATGTCACCTTAGTTTGGACTGCTAGCCGTTTGGTTTTAGTTGGTTCGTATTTTTCTAATTAATCTTGCTTCCGCACTGTGCACATGGTTATGTCACACTCACGTGACGGCCAGCGCGCCCTACTTTCGGGTCGGGGTGTGTCAAAGAGACTTTGTTAAAACTAAAAAATAATAAGAATAATACTTGTGTTTCCCCTATGGTTAAAATTTAAAAATAATAAGCATAATCTTGCATTCCCCTATGGGTGGAATACACATATTCTATTTATATTTTTTCGAATAACAAATTTTCATCATGAATTTGTGCCATACAAGTTGCCATCCTTAGTGCGAGGTGATTACGTGAAAGAAACTGTTATGCTTATGTAATATACTGGTTCAAGATAAACCTAACATTAAATATATTTTACCATTCAATCAGATGATCACATATGGATTAGGAGATGCCTCTTTAACGAAATATCTCATGGATCGTGTAATTTTCTAAGGGTAATGTTAGAGAGACTAAATTTGTAGATTTTTTTTAAAAACTAAAGGACATAGAAGTTGATGATTGGTTTATTACCTAAGCGTTGATAAAAGTATTCATTTTTATTGGTTACACATCATTTAGTTGCAAAATTTTGTCTCCAAATTTAGCCTCCCTAGCATTAAGAACTTAGGTCCTAAATTAAGATACTTGATAGATTACAACATATTATGCTTTGGTAAATGTGGTGAGTTCGACATAGTCTGCTTGAATGTGCCATGAGCAGTGTGAAATTCTTCATAGTGACACACCCCGACCCGGAATGTCCTTTAAGACTCCGAAGTCGAGCTGTGCTGGCCGACATCTGGAAGGTGACGAAGCCATAAAATGTAGTGATGTGGAAAATGTGAATAAATTTAAACCTAAAGGTGCTTAAATATCATAGTGTGCTAGTGAGCGAGAGCGAACCCATCTCACACATGATGTCAGAGCATAAGTAAAGCACATTAGAGCGGATAAGAATTATACCCTTAGAAGTAGCCACCAATCCTGAGATCTGCTAAGAATCCTCGCTGATATGAACTTCAACAGCTAAAACTTGGAGGGGCACAAAACAGAAAATGTGAGTGGGCAAAAACAAAGGTTTTAAAAACGCATTTCTCTTTTCAAATATAATAACACCTCACCGTAAAACCCGTATGCTTTCCTAGAAAGTATCGATACATAAGTATATAAAAATCATGCTCAAAACAGTGGAAATCGAAGTATATGCCATGTCTAGTCTCAATCAATATAAAATGCAAGCCAGGTGATAATAAATCAATGTAAATGCTATGTTAGCCGGAGTCACCTAATGTGACATGTGCAGCTGAATCTATAGCTCATAATCTATTCTTGCACATGAGTCGGAACCACCTAAAGTGGTATGTACGACAGGTTGGATGTATATATATTATCCCCTGGCGGAACACTAACACCGGGGTGCAGGATAATGAGCTATACATACATCTCAACACAATCATATTCATTACCATCACTACTATCAGCATATACTCACCTGAAGCTTACCTGAGCGTCTGCAGTGTCAAGCAATAATATACAATAACTATACTAACGTCTAATCAAACATAAAGAGCATTTGACATGGCATTTTAAAATATAAAACCATTTAACATACTTTCTGGAAAAAATACCAAGTATATACGTATATACTGAAAACAAAAGCCCACTTACCTGGAGTTCGCGCTACAACTCGCTAGCACCAATATCAGGATGTCTTGAACGATCGTCGCCTAGAACAAATATCAAATCACATCTCAGAATCCTTACTGAGAGAACATGTAATTTACATATAACACATCCCAACGTAATTCGATCCGAAAGATCTGTATCACGAATCTTCGATTCGTTACTTCCAAAGATCCACATTATGCTTCTGGAACAACACCCTAAGGTTTCATTACAATCCAACGGTTGGATCTCTACCAATTGCCAAAATCAAGTGGCGGTTAACATTTTATTTTTGAACTTACAAATCCAATTCGGGAAGATCTGTACGACTCATACATTGACCTATTAACGTATCGTAGTGAATCTAGGTTCTAACGATCAATCTTCGTCAATCCATTCTCAAAACTAAACTCAAGGCATTTAATATAACCTAAAAATAATATTGGCGGTCCATAGGCCACGCGCCCCCCCCCCCCACGCGCCGCCGTGGGTGGTGGTGGGCCGCTCTAACTTACCGAAAAATCCAACTATCTCCAAAAATTCTCAAAATTTATAGAATTAAAGATCTCAATTAATAGAGCAACTTTCATACCTGTGACCAAGGCCAATTTGGCCGGAAAAGTCTCCAATTTTGCTAAAACCCTTCAGAAACCCTAAGGTAGGTGTCCCTTGATTCGTCCTCAAATTGACTCCAACGCTCCAACAAAGGATTAAGTATTGTTCCTAGGTTATAGGGAACTGTTTTGGTGGTGAAGATCGAATGTATTTCATTCGGAAATGAGTGGATTGTCACCAAGAACACCATGGTGCCGCCGGTGCCCTTCCCACGAAATCAAGACCAAATATTGTCAAAGTTGTGTGGAAAATCAAAGAGGGAAGGTTGTGAAGTTGATTCTAGATGGTTATGTGGTGTAATTCACAGGAAAAATAGGTGAAAAGTTGTCGGAAACCATGGGGTACCGCGGGTCGGGTCGCGGGTCTTCAAAATGACCCGATTCCGTCCTTTTCTCCTTCCTCATTTCCCCTCCTTACTCTCCTTTCCCATTGGGCCATCTTTCTCTCTCCTCTTCTTATTCCTCCACTTCTCTCCCTGTTCTTCCTTTCTTTCCCATCCGCACCATCCATTTCAGTTTCTTTTAATCTAGGCCATACATGTGGCCCTCTAGATTTTGTTTCAAAATCTGGGGTTTTCTAGAAAAAAATCAATTTACCATTTTGTCCTTAACTTTAAACGTGAATATCTCATTCGTTATAACTCCAAATTGCGCTCCGTCTGCGCCCACACGTCCTCAGCAATGAGTATTACAAGGATATGTCAAGAAAATGAACCTTACGTGACACGACACGTCAATCAACCAAAGTCAACACTTTGCCTCAAAGGGCATTTTCGTAAACTCACTTATTGAAATTATAAAAATCATAATTTTTAGGGACGAACTGTTACACATAGCCTCTCCAAGCCCGAAAAGGTAGATAACCGTAACTTGCCACCAGTTGTCTTCTCTTTTGAAGAAAAAATAAATAAAAAAATATAATAAATCAATGGTAGATAATTCAAGAATCTTATAATTAAAGTTATCTTGCCACATAAACTTATTGGCAAATAGTCCAACATGCTAAAAGACAATTTGCTATGAATTAATTGTTGCAAGACAATATGGTTTTATTTTAAATTTTTTTAAGACTGTCAATTTGAACCACATAATTTGATATCTGATTAAAATGTATGAACATTCAAATAGATAATCTGGCAATATAAAATTCCAGATATACGATGAGAAATTATTTCCATGTATAGAAACGGTTTAGTTGAGATGTTCATAACTCATAAGTCGAGAGTTATGCTCTTATTAGCCAGTTTTGACATGTTATTTTATCAAGTTAAAATATTAATATATATTTGAGTGTCCAACTAGATATTGATAAAATTCAATAGCTTTACCAAAAGTTAAACTATAAGATTTTTGGATATGATAAAGAGACTTTGTTAAAACTAAAAAATAATAAGAATAATACTTGTGTTTCCCCTATGGTTAAAATTAAAAAATAATAAGAATAATCTTGCATTCCCCTATTGGTGGAATACACATATTCTTACTCTTAATTAGAAGGTCATTTCTATAGAAATCATTTGAAGCGAAGATCATTTAGTAATTTAAATGTACCAAACAATTCAACAGTGTGATTACCCAAAAACATATTCATGATAAACCGTCCATTTATTTCATACAGTTGGATGACTAAACGATTTCCAATTCGAATAATTTTTTCGTAAAGATGATCTTCAAATGAAGATTAAGAAACTGAACGTTTAGATTATGGAATTTATACGACAGAAATACGTTATTTGCAAAAGATGGAGCTCATTTTCTAATAAATTCTGTGCAGAAATTGAGATTTGTTGTGTAATCATATTGTGAGGACAAGCCCGGTCAACCTACAATTTTCAGAAGCTTTGGGCTTGGCCCAAAAGACCCTTTGACCCGCCCCAACCCAAAGGTATAAAGTCCGAACTTTACAAACCGGCCCGTATCGCACTCGCCCGGCTCAGTGCGGATTTCGGAGCCACCCACCTACTGGTCAGAGCCGCGTTGCGAATGGAGTAATTTGCAGCGGAGCACACGACAGGACCAACGACTGGTAGACGAGCCCCTCTCTCTCTAGTCTCGACCCTGTCTCTCTCCAAGCACACTCGATTGGAGCCCTAATTTCTCACTTTCACCAAAGCTCACCGCGATTCCCTAACCTTTCTGGTTCTCCATGTCCTCCGAATCGGGAGCTTCGACCTCCGGCGACGAAGCCTCCGAGCCAAACCCTAACCCTGACCATACTCCCAAACCCCCAGAAGACCAATTGGCCGCCCTCGCATTGTCGGAGGTGGATAGCCACGGGAATGGCGTCTCACATGGATCCGCCGCGGAGAACAATCACCAGGAGATCGAGAACGACGAGGAGGAAATCCAGGCCAATTCGGTTGCTCCTGGTTTAGCTGAGGTGGAGGAGGCGATCGTGGGTTCGCCACGTGGCGGAGTCGGCGGTGGTGTTGTGTGGGCGAGGACCAATTCGGAGCTGGAGATTGATGGGCCGTCGAGCCCTAGCAGCAGTGGGTATGCTGGTGAAAGAGGTAGTAGTGCCAGTAGTGGTGGCTCTGGAATTGATGAGATTTCGGAAGTGAGGAAAGATGAGATTGTCGATGGGGTTCCAGATTCGCAAACCCCGTGGGTGCCCAGTAAACGGCATGTTGATGAGGTATTGCGTTCTAACAACTCCTTGGTTGTGTAATTTGTCTGAAAATTTGATTGCATTGGTTGAATTGCTTGGTCATTGTATTGGTCAGTCAAATGAGGTGTTCGTTTTAGAGCTTAATTGTTGCGAGGATTTAGCATTATCCTAGAAACTTCAACATTATTGGACATTGAATATGAAGTGAGAGTTTTAATTGTGATTTAGTATTGCAAAATAAACAGTAGTGATTGGGGGAGAAATTGTGAAGAGAGTTGGGTAATTTCCCTAGGAACTTCTTCCGGAAATGGTTTTGAAAATAGCTCAAGTAGTCGTTTCATTTGTATGTTTGTGTATTTCACGAAATTCAAAATGTCAAAAGATTTTCGTTTAGAATGTGATTAATATTTAGTTGCCTTAGACTAATATAAATGGAAATAAGAATTAAGATTAAACACTTTGTATTATTGTTGTCTGAAAGTACACAGAAATGTCCCTTAAAGTCTGAGAATACTTGCTACTACTATAAAATAGACCAAAGTCTACCGCTAATGTTACAATGAATATTTTGAAATTGAGACAGACAAGTATGTCAGTGTTTTTCTTTTTGACATGTATTTGTACCTTCTTTTGATGAAGCCAGTTTTGCACCTTTTTAGACGAACTCACAGTATGGAGTTACACTTAATTGTTGGAGCCAAAATTGCCAAATTTTTTACCTTTAGACTGCCCTTAACTGCTGAATGATTTGGTGCTTACTCAAACAATCTTGTTGAATTTTCACATTGCCTTAACCATATCAATGTAACTGCCAAAATTCACACCATTGTTTAATGATGAAACGGTTCCAAAGGTAGAAATGAAGGTGTAATAACAAATTAATAATGTGTTTCTTGGACTTGAATAATTTCATTTTATTGGGAATTCAATCAATACATGAGAAATAGCTTTCATTTCTTTCATATCAACAGTCGATCCAATGTCTAGGATGTTAATTTTGTGTTTGCAGTAAAAAATGTTTCAACAAAAGACGAATTAGACAATAATTAAGATTCTAAGATAATCCAAAATATCCAAGGGGTATAGGCTTACTTGTAGGGGTGCTATGTATCGAACATTGTAGAACTGCTGGTGTTCTTGTTGACTGGAATAAGCGTAAATAGACTGTCTAATGTTCAAATTTAAGATATTTGCATGTGCTCGTGCACTTGAATAAGGCATTCAGATTTTGAATGATAGACGTTATTGTTCTCAGTTTTTGTAACTGTTTGGGCTTATATGGTCATATAAATTCCTGTTTATGAGAAATCTTAGTTGAGTTACAGAGCTAAAAGCCTTAAAGTTTGGATATAGCATGTTCTGTGATAAGTAATAATACATCATAATAGGTATTGAATGCAGGATGATCATATATTGCGCATTACTGTGGCGTTTAGTCCTTAAACCTTGATCTTCAATAGAGAACTTGATTGAAAATAATACGCTGTTCAGTGTCTTTTTTATTAATAAACAGTTCGCTACATGCACATAGCTTTACTTTCACTGGAAAAGTGATTTTCAAGGATAACTGCAATGTTCTGTTTGATTTATACTTGAAGTGCAGGATGATGCTTCCATATCATGGAGAAAGAGGAAGAAACACTTTTTCATACTAAGTCACTCTGGCAAACCAATATATTCCAGGTTTGTCTCAGGTGCCTCAACTATCTTTTTAAATAAGTGCAAAATTTACATTAATCTCTATGGAAAATAAAGGGAAACCAGTTTGTCTATATTCTGCAGTCGTGATATATTTGTCTTCTATTGAATTTCTTGTTTAATTGCAGATATGGAGACGAACACAAGCTAGCAGGATTTTCAGCAACATTACAAGCCATAATTTCCTTCGTGGAGAATGGGTACACACCTCAACCTTTCTGAGTTGATTCTCTTCTCCAATTTCTTAATTATTAATTATTTGTCCACTCTTACAGATTTACTTTAATGAAAGGTAAAAAACTTCCAGTGATTTGGTTCCTTAATTGTTTTACAGTGGGGATCATGTCAAATTGGTTAGGGCTGGAAAGCATCAGGTCTGCTTTGTTCCTTTATGCGTTTAGAATTTTTGTTCTTCAAGTTATCTCTTCTATAAATAATTCATGATTGCTAGGATGATCAAAAGAACTACTTTCTCATTTTCCTGGTTGTATAATCTTTACATGATCTCGCTTGAATTCTTTTGACCATTCCCCCGAACAGAAAACAACTTTAATAGTGATATATGCATGTTATTCTACAATATATATATATATATATATATATATATATATATATATATATAAAGGGACCTTAGGCTTGTACTTTTTGAATTTGATTATATGATGTGAAATGAGTTTAGTTTTATTCCTGAGCATCAACTTATGTATTTTAAGGATATAAACATAATGTTCATCGCCTTCAAAATGCCTAGTTGTTATTGTTTTATGGACGTCTAGAATGAATGACATTATTTTACTTTGTACAACACAACTCACAGTTGTAAGTCTTATCTTTTTGGAATTAGTTAAATTAAATTGGCATGAAATATTTTTATGCTCAGGTGATTTTTCTTGTCAAGGGACCGATTTACTTAGTATGCATCAGCTGTACAGAAGAGCCTTACGAGTCTTTGAGGGTGCAATTGGAACTTATTTATGGTCAGGTAGCATTGGGTTCTTCCCTTCCTCAAAATTCTTTGTGTGTTAATATGTTTGACTGTTAGGTCATATTTTGTTAGTGATTTGTTGAATAACCAAAATATTCTTCTTGTACTTCCCTTTTAATGGAATAAAATATCTTATGTTAATAACTGCACCTAATTAATTTTTTTTTTATGTGAATGCAGATGCTACTTATTCTTACTAAATCAGTAAATAGATGTTTTGAGAAGAATCCGAAGTTTGATATGACACCTTTGCTAGGAGGAACAGATATTGTCTTCTCATCCCTCATCCATTCATTCAGTTGGTTTGTTTCTCTGTTCCCCTTGGCATGCCAAAATTGGAAAATGGATTTTTTCTCTTTTCTTTTTTGGTTTTGAAAAACCATCCAGTATACTCTTGTGGTTGTCTTTATATTTAAGTGTTTAACACAAGTAGTACGTTACAGATATTTTTATATTGGTGATGAAATATTGTAGTACAGACAGTAATAGATCATCCAATGTAATGAAGGGGCTGCTTCCCTGATTGAATATTATTATCATATCAAACCTGATCTGTTTTAAACTGATTGTTCACTTTCAAAATTACATGTCTGGAGATCATAAAAGTTTCAAATTAAATTTTTGGTTGTAAATTTTTTAGAACATATCTGATAAAACTATGCTTTTCAATATGAAGTTTACGTAAGCAAAGTCATTTTTATCTTGAAATGTGATATATATTGGATGCTGTGCTACTTTTTATGTTACTACTATTGATAGTCTAATTTTTCTTGTTATTATACACTGCCAATGTGATTCTCATTGCCCCGGCCAAAAAATAAAATAAAAAATCCAAAGCAGATGATGCTTATACTATTTACTTCTTTCTGTATTTTCAGGAATCCTTCCACTTTTCTTCATGCATACACTTGTCTTCCCCTTGCTTATGCGACAAGGCAAGCAGCAGGTGCCATATTGCAAGATGTTGCTGATTCTGGTGTTCTGTTTGCAATACTGATGTGCAAACACAAGGTTCTGTCATCCGCCTTATGTTTATAATTGGGAAAACCTTAAAGGACATTTAAAAAAATTTATATTTCATGGCACAGTTTATGAACCTTTTGCAGTTGCAATGTAAGAACTTGAAATTGATTGCAGGTTATCTGTCTTGTTGGTGCTCAAAAGGCCTCTCTTCATCCTGATGACATGCTGCTACTTTCCAACTTTGTCATGGCATCAGAATCATTTAGGCAAGTAGATTAATTGAATAGGTCTGGTGTCATCTCAGTAATTTAAATGAGAATGGGAATCGAAACCAGTACGATATGATACAGTAAATACTAAGTACTAGTTTCAATTTCCAATCCCATGTACTTGTTTCAGTTTCCAATCACGAGATTTTCAGTTTTTAAGCACAATCGTACACTAAAACGCCATATGATACTTTCTTTCTGCTAACATGGTTTCAATTGTGGGTGATAATTATTTATCTACACTTTCAGGTGCAATAGTCTTAAATTCTACTTTTCTCTCTATGCAGGACATCTGAATCTTTCTCTCCAATTTGCTTGCCTAGATATAATCCCATGGCATTTTTGTATGCTTATGTCCATTATCTTGATGTGAGTGATATTTAGGTTCATGACATTTCTTGAGTAAATTTACATGCACATATAGTATACTTTGCCTCGTGTCAGCCTTCTCTACTTAAAATATCGTGAAACGATAATACTTTCTTGTGGCAGGTTGATACATACTTGATGTTGCTTACTACTAGTTCAGATGCCTTTTATCATCTCAAGGATTGCAGGTATGCTATAGAATCATAGGTATTATTAAGGATATTTGTGCTGTAGGAGGGCTTCATGTGGCAATTTCTTATCCTATTACATAGCAAATCATTAACTAGTTTTTTCTTCCCTTTATAATTTTTCCTGTGATCTTATAGGATTCGTATTGAATCGGTTCTTTTGAAGTCAAATGTACTTAGCGAGATTCAGAGATCCATGGTAGATGGTGGGATGCGTGTTGAGGAGTTGCCTCTGGATCCTTTGCCACGTTCTGGATCTTTTTCTCCTCATTTGGTTCAACATACAGTTTCAACAGATTCTCCTGACAGGTTCAGGGAACCATATATTGGCGTAGGCGGTCCTGCTGGACTTTGGCATTTTATATATAGAAGTATATTTTTGGATCAGTATGTATCATCCGAGTTCTCACCACCAATAAGTAGTACTCGTCAGCAGAAAAGGTGACAGCTGAATCTAACAGTACACTTAGGGCTAGTTTGGTATTGCTGTGCTTTGAAAAAAAACTGCTGTGAGAATAAGCGGCTGTGCTGTGAGAATAAGCGGCTGTGAAATAAATCAGCTGAGTGTTTGGTAAACATTTTTTTAAAAGTGCTTTTGGAAAAAAAAGCAGTCTGATAGTGGGTCTTTTCATTAAAGGAGCACTGTAGCTCCGTGTGCTTTGAAAAAAAGCCAGTTTTCCAAAGCTACAAATAGGTGCTTCAGCTTTTTCCTTTGATTTCAGCTTATTCTCACAGCAGCTTCCAAAATAAGCCCTTTTTTTTAGTTTACCAAACACCTAAAACTCTTACAGCTTTTTTTCATGGGTGCTTTTTTTTTAAGCACCTCACTCCCAAACTAGGGTTTAAGCATAAAATCGAATGTCTCCCACAATGAAGTTGTATGTCACTTTTTGTTGTAGGCAGATAATTAATTCTTCTTCCTGCAGATTATACAGAGCTTACCAGAAGCTTTATGCTTCCATGCATGACAAAGGAATAGGGCCACACAAAACCCAGTTTAGAAGAGATGAGAACTATGGTACGTTTGAATTTATACTGCTTCATGCATATGTGGAAAGGAAAAGTTGAAACACTGAAATTTTTTAATTTTGTGGATGCACTCTCATTGCTACATCTTCCAAATTTTGGTTTTTTAACTATGATTGTATCATTTCAAACCTGAATATTAATGTTGGCTTCTCAATCGACCGGCATTTAATGGCCAGTACTTGAGGTATTTTGAAGTCGTAGTTTCGCAATTAGCCATTGGTTTGTTGATCCCTTCACGTTTATGATTGTAATTAATAAAAACTCTATGGTAATCAAACTTGATCTTTACTCTGTGTGTGTCATTTTTACTGCTTCATATTACATTTTTATATACGATACCACAGTTGACATTTGCTTTGATCACATCATACTTGCGATGACATGCATGGTGATACATTCCTAATGAAGTTATATGATCATATTGTTTTGTCAGTTTTACTATGCTGGGCCACCCAGGACTTTGAGCTTTATGCAGCTTTTGATCCACTTGCAGACAAGGTATGATTATTCTTTAGGTTTTATTGTTTCCTACCCTTTTCCACTATGCATACTTGTACCACTTTTACATCTGCCAAAGGGAATAAAAGGGAAAGGGTTGATACTTTTTACTTCCACCGGCCTTGTTTGGTTTTATTAGACAAAAGGGAGGGCAAGAATATAAAGTAAAAGGTTCTGGGTCCCAGCTTATGTTAAGTAATATAATTCCCTCCACGCCTCCCTCCCGCGTATTTTTTGGCTGCCTCATTTCTCCTACAAACAGTGAATTGCAAATTGTGGGCCCAGTGAAAGGGTATATATGCAAATCCTTGCCCTACCATCCAAATTTTTCGTTTTCCCATTTCTCTAGACTAAATATAGATTTAGGGATGAGTTGACAAGAAAGGGTTTTTCTGAATGAGGCATGATCACTTATCCAAAGAGCAGTATGGTGTTCATCTCGTGGGATAGGGGTTGAAATGTGTTTCTGGTTAAGCTGCAGAATAAATGGGCAATGCTATAGAGCTTGTCACTAGCGTAATCAACTCATAGGTTATCAACGTTTTGTATGCCCTGCTTATATATTATCACTAGGCTAACGCAATCTCAAACCAAGTTAGTGGGACCGGAGATGCTCATAGACAAAAGGAGAAATCAGAGAAGTGAACAGAACAACTTAGAAGATAAGAACTTGTAAAGTAAGAAATAACTGTGGTAATGTGAAATGAAAGTGAAAGAAATTGAAAGACTGATAGTAAACAGGCCCTACAATGTACATGAAACTCAACCCCGTGATTCATGTGTCGTTGCACTTTGACATTTCATTATAATCACTTGGGATAAGGTAGATTCAACTGGTTACATCCACTTATTAGCATGTGACAAACAGAAATCTGCCCTTCACAAGGTGCATTTTCTTTAATGTCATGGCATTGAGGAAAATCAACTTCTCGTCAAGCCAGTGGGAGAAATGGGCTTATATTTATTTTTGTTTTGGCTATAATTAATATTTTCTTGGAGAAGCAAGTTGTAGCTGATTTGGATTTATCTTTAGATGCATTTTTTTGCTTCTTTAAATGCCTTCGCAACGTAAATTCGTACTGGTTTTCAGGCATTGGCAATAAAGACTTGCAATCGGGTTTGTCAGTGGGTGAAAGATGTGGAAAACGAGATTTTTTTGCTAGGAGCAAGCCCCTTTTCATGGTGATATCCCATTAGATTCTGTAATACTTGCTGTACCATAGTTGTGTTTCTTTAACAAAGTTGAAGTTATCATTTTTGTCATACGCATTTGAAATAGCAGGCGATGTTGATCTTAACTTGCCACTCTGTTGCTTCAGCTTCAAAAGGTTTGCATTTGGCACAGATGTAAAAGCAGTCACAAAAACAATCCTTTTTAACACATGGTTATAAGTTTTTCCACGCGCAAACTTTTGTGTAAGAAATGGCTCCCTTCTGTCTGTCGATGTTTTTCTCTTTTCCGGATTGAGGTCTGCTGGATGTTCGAGAAGACATTTTAGGACCATTTTAAGCCTTGTTTTCGTTGACGGGTGTAGGGTTTAACGTATTAAATTGCCATGAACAATGCCCTAATCAGCACCATTCGTCACTGCACGTCTTGTACTTGTTTCCTTGTGTGTTTTTGTTTCTTCTATTTGCTCTTTTGGTACATTATCGGCATTCTTTTGGTACCTAAACAGCTCACGATCCTTGATTGCCATTCATTTCCAAAGCTAGAGTGTCCGTATTTACAGTCTGTTTTGTACCCCTTTCTAGAAGGGCTAAGAGCGTTTTTAGATAAGCGAAAGTGCTTTTGGCAGGTGCTATTTCACGAAGCATTTTAAAGTGCTTTTACGCAAAGCATTTGGGTTTTGTGGTGCTTCTTATAAAAGGGCAGAACCAGAAATGCTTTCTACATAAGCATATCCCAAAGGCCTCTAATCAATGTTAATGCCGATTAGATATTTTCTTGCTCGAGTGATGTTAATAAAATCACATTGTGGCAGGTGGAGTTCATTGGTAAAAACAATCATCGCCTAGCACATTGTCTTAATCATGAAATTAAGACAATATCCAGCGCTGAATCTTAAATCATATCTCCATCATTATTCTTCCTCTCCTCCTCCGCATTGACGTTTGACTCCACCACCACCACCACGACGCATGGTTTTTGCAGCGTTTCTACTTTTAGTAGGTCTGGACCTTCTTCCTTCCTTCCTTCTTCTGCAACAGTAATTTCGAAGGGCCAGCTTTTATATTTTATTTTATTTTATTTTTTCCCGTCATAAGTAAGCAGCAGAGGGAAACAGTGGAGTAAATTCATAAATTAATTAATTAATTAAAAATAAATAAATAAAAAGGGGGTATTAATGGAGGAATTAATGAAACTTGAAGGCTCTCTCATCAAGTAAACAGGTCCCACATGAATTCAATAGTAGCCTCCTCTCTCTCTCGCTCTCTCGCACTTACTTGAGTGGGGGTAATGTAAGTTATGTAATGAAAGTGGTTGAGGCCTCAGAGGAATATCTTGTGTTCACATCATTGATTAGGGTTTTGTTAATTAAACATTTGCAACTAATCTTCACAAGAATACTGTTAATTAACATGTTGGACCTGGATCCAACAATTGCGGGACAAAAATTGATCGACCTGCGATACTTGGCCGGAAGATCGTCTCTCTCTACTATGCAGTGATAGGATCTCGTGACTAAGGCTCTCTACTTAGTAGAACTTTCATGTGTTAAAACGGAAAATTTTAGATTCTGGATTAAATCTAGTAGCTACCGTATCTGATGGTATGAGAAGCAGCAAAGGAAATCAACCATCACTCCAAAAGTCAAAAGAGCTTTGTTCTCGATAATTAGAATTTCAATCACTTCATAACCTACTACATAAAAGATTACGCGCGCAAAACCTCCAACAAAACTAGTAAGAAAACACTCTCTATATTAGTACGACAACATGGTATGATCATTTAAATATCATTCCAATTGACAAATGATATTACTACTATAACATGGTATGATCATTTTCAAGTTTTTCTTTTCTTGCGTGCCTATAAACAAGCTTCATTGACTTTGATCAACGATCAAACTCGTCTCGCTTTTCACATGATGCATCAAAATAATATATATAGGGTCAAGTGTCGATTTAGTCATGGAATTATCACCTTAGTGAAAATTAAGTCCCTAAATTATTATTTTTTCGGTAAAATAAGTCTCTAAATTCATAAAAATTGCTTATTTCATCCCTACTATTATATTCAAAGCTATTTTATCCAATTTTTCGTCAACTTAAGTGACTTGACACACTTTATAATGTAATAGCGTCATTTGTTCGCCTATAAGCCCTTAATATTTCATATAAGTTGCGAATCTAATGTCTAATTTATCCTCCAAAGTTAACTCCGTATACTAATTCTTTATGAAAAATTATCAATTTACTCTCTAATGTGTATCACATGCAAGTAGTATGACTTAAATTGACGAAAAATTGAATATAGTAGTTTCGAATCTAATATTAGGGATGTAATTGACTGATTTTTCTGGAAAAAAAAATAGTTTAGAGACCTAATTTTCACTCAAGTGATAATTCAGGGACTAAACTAGTAATTCACACACACACACACACACACACACCATATTCTCTAAGGGAAGGAATTTTATTTAATTTAAAAAATAAAGGGATTAGTTGTGGGGCCACACCGTATCGAACTTCAACATTCAAACCGTTTATTGCACTTCATAGATCATCCTTACAAAATATTAGCTAGATCGAAAATATTGAGGCATTTAATTAAGTTCAATAAAATTAACGAAAACTATATCCTAGAAAACATTTAAATTGCATTGTGTCAATTAAAAGGGAAAATGATTTTAGATGAAATTGAATTTTGAAAGTTTTAATGAAATACTCCAGGTACTGGTCACTTTTAACAAAAACACATTTTTATCTTTTCCTGATACTATTCACTATACCTTTATTTGTTATTTTTTATTAAAACTAAATTTTTTTCAAGACTTTTTGTTAGTTTTTCTTTGAATTTTTGCATAAATAATTTATAAATTAAAACTTACAAAATAAAGAATTCAAATCTTTGAAGTTCAATGTAAAATGGGTCTCATAATTAATCATTTCCCTTGTTATTTGTAAGATAAATTATTTTATAAATTTGGAAGATGATGCCCTCCTTGCTAGGCTACACACATCATTAAATGCCTAATTGAATTCCATCATCATCGGCAACAACAAGAAGATTTAAAAGTTAGTGGGGAATGCTTTTTCAAACTTTTTCATTTACTGGTCCATCTTCTTTGTGGACTAACTTGGAATTTGGAATTGGAACCAACCCGCCACCGTCTTCCAATTTCCCTTCCTCAAAAGTATAGACATTTTCTTCACTTACATGAAGTTTGGAAGAGGAAAGATAAACTTAGAATTTAGATTGAAATTAGAATTTATAAATTGACATGAATTCTCTTGTTTGGATTTAAAAGTATAGAAATTTAGAATTTGACGTGAAAAAAAACTTGGAATTGGGATCTCTAATTCTCAAGTTTAAATTCTATGCAAATAGGTATTGTTTTCTAATTTCTATAATTGAGAGTTTAAAAATAAAAAATTTCATATTCAATTCCATTGTTTTTAAGGTTAACCAAACAAGAAAATTCACATATTCTTGAAAATAAAATCTAGTCATTTCAATTTTCATCATTTTAAAATTCCTTAGTAATTTTAAATTTCTTCATCCAAACATAGTGTTAGTGCTATGGTCCAGTAATATTCTTTTTTACTTGTGAGGTCTTAGGTTCAACTCTCGTCAAAGGCGAATTTAAACTACATTATTGTCGCTTGTCCATTTTTAAACTCACCCCCTTTAATATAAATAATATCATTTTTTTAATGTAGATAATATTGTATGTTCAGAAAAAAGTATATGACATTTTCGGTATTTCATATTATAGTCAAACATCATCAATTTCGGAGGTTAAAGAAAGAAAGAAAAAGCAGTTTTTGTTTATGTTTTGCTCCCCACTTTTATTTGTCCGTGTACCATGACCATAACATCCATGGACAAACGACTTAACTTTATGAAAATTAAGGGGCAATTTGATCATTTGACGACATCCGTGCTGGTTCCATGCTTCTCTGACTAGGGAATTATATGTACATGAAAGTCCCCTTATTATAATGTGCATGAAAGAGTGCACTATTGACTGGCCGATGTCGACCGCGGAGGCTTGGTTTTATGGTGTTGACACGAAACAACTGCGAGTAACATTATATGTAACATGTTTTTGGTTTTAAAACAAAGGGATTTTCCCTTCTTTTGTTGTACTTTGTTTAAATGTTTGAAGGGAGATGGTGCATCTGTTGTTAATAAGAGCATTTTCACTGGTTTGTGTGGAGGGTAATGGTAATTAGAGGATAAGGACAATAAATTCTTACTTTTCACTTTAAACAATAATCGTATTTGTGCAAGTCCACTAATTTGGAAAGAGGAAGGGCAAATGCGGTTACTATTCACACAAAAAAATTAATATCCTTTTTTCATCTTATCCACACATATCATCGCCGTAGATTTTTGGGTAATTTTAAACGTTTAATTTGCAAGTGTGTTGAATTTTGTAAGATTTTTAAAGTGTGACCATTATAAGTTTTTATTTAATTTTTTTGGTAATTTATATAATTTTTTTTAGAGTTGGATTAATCCTAGTCATTGGATTGAAGTTTTTTTATTTTTTTTTGAAATCAAAGGCTTACAAAGAGCCATGTGGGTGGGGAAAACCTCTGTCTGTTGGGCTTCAAGTAGGGAGCAAGCCCTTGCAATTGTTGAAGGGGTAGCTGCTCTTACAATTGGGGTAGCTACCTTTAATGCAATTGCCTCCATTTTGTGGATTGCTAGAGGAGTTTTTTTGGGGTGAAGGGCAACTCAACCCAATTGCCCTTGCAATTGGTTGACTGGTGAAGATGCTCTAAGGACCAACTCAATCCTCTTGCCCAAGGATCCTAGATGGAACCCTAGTAGAGCCGCCTACTTCGATTAACGACGATGCACAATTCATACTAAATACGGTCAACTGCACATTCTATTTTCTCTGCGTTCTTGACAACCAGTAATTGTCCTGACAAAGTCTTTTGGTTGCATACTATGGCTTAAAAAGACTAATATCATATAATGTGGGCGGTAGTTACGATCATAAAATATGATTAGTCTAACATTACAACTAATAAGAAGATGAAACCAAAAGGTACAATGTTAGTGGTGTTGCAAAAGAAACGAGTAGTAGAAAGAGTAGCACCATTGCCAAGAAATTTGGGCATTAAAGTTGCCTGAGTAGTAGAATCTCTTCTCTTTGATATGCTTTTGACTGACGCAGCAGCTGCATGAGGTTTAAATGCATAGGTTTAATGCTTTGTACTCACAATTAAATCCTCAAAGAAAATCCCATTGATATTTTCACAAATCAAAAGAAATTTAAAACAAGATTTAAAATTCTTTTATGTAGAAAGGGAATTTAATATTGACCAAAAAGAAAGAAAGAAAGGGAATTTAATAAGTTTGAAATGATAATTATGTACATTTTATCCAAAATGGTTTTTGAAAATTGGAATAACTCTTCACTTTGGTTTTTGAGATTTAAAATCGGTAGAAGTGGTCTTTGAATTTGTCTACCATCAATCATTTTGATCTATCATTCAGTAAAAAATCTTTGTTAAATAAGGACTAAATAACAAAAAAAGCCATAATTTATGTATTATTGATTAGATGGTGGTATTTATTTTCTGTAAAAGGTTATGGCCCCAAACCAATCTCTACAATTGTTCACCAGGGAAGGGAAGGGAAGGGACCAATTTGGATTGGTCCATCCATATTCTACATGGCAGAAGGCTTTTCATCCCCTAACACAATTAGCGGGCTTATTTTAATGACATTATTTGGTTTACAAAATTGAATTTAAAATTTTGGTTTACCTGCATTACCCTTATATTTATTTTTTGAACAAATGATATTATCAACACTAAGGGAACGGGGTGAGCTTAACCTCACAACAGGCTAGCCCCTTATATTTTTATTTAAGATTGCATCACCTTGTCATGCAAATGCAATATACTTAAGGAGCACAAAATTATGCAAGAAAAAGGAAGGGAAGGGTCACATATGGATGACTACTTTTTGGTCCCATTAAAAGTCTCTTATACTCATCACCTCTATACAAAAAGATCTATGTCCTTTGACCACAATGTCATTGACAAAATACATTGTGTTCATAACAAACTTGACATTCGTTAAACTTGTTCATATTCCCCTCTACCAAGAAAAAGTATTACTAATTTTGATTATATCTTTTACAAGATGGAAATCATTTGAGATGATTTTTTTTTTTGGTGTGTGTGTGGACAAGAGCGGTTGTTTCTTAAACAATGGAAGCGTCGAGAACATATTGCTTATGCTTAATTTTATTGAACTCTAATATCATCTATTAACAAAATTGATTATATAGAGAGTATAACGATCGTTTAGAGTAAGATATTTCGTTGTAAGACAAGTGGTGGATTGTCCTGATGATTAGAGCATACCTCTTTAACATACTGTGTATGTCTTATTTAGAGAATAACACCTTGCTTGAGATCCATCTATATAAATGAAACTCACTCAAACGAAAATTTTCATGAATAATGCGGCTTGTAAATATGATCCATATACATTGTAATTGACATATCTACCATTAATTTGCCACGGCAATGAAATTAGTGTGATTAATTGGGATTAGATACCAACTTAAGTATAAATGAGGAAAGGGCGTGGCACATCAGCAGAGGTAGGAGTAGGAGGTAGCTATTGTCTTCTATAAATTAAAGCAGAACAGAACAGGTAGCTATTGTTTTTTTTTTTTTTTTTTTTTTTTTTTTTTTTTTTTTTTGTGTGTGGCAAACGAACAGGTAGCTATAGTTTTACCTAAATTCAAAATTGTTTTATAACATTCAGCCTATAGTTGCATTTATTTTTTTTCTTTTTTCAAATTTTCAAAAAAGAGCTAGTTGGTGACTTCATCACGGTAGGCTGCAACTTACTCTTCTTGGAGCCGGAAAGACTTACATATGCATTTCAATCTCTCTTGGCCACTATCGTGTCATTCACCAACGCTAAGAATCGAACTCAGGGCATAAAATACGACCCCGATCACTAGGCCACCCGTGATGGTTTAGAGTTGCATTTAATTAACTAAATCTTTTTCTGCTAAAATAGATATAAGTGTTATTTTTTATCAAATTGGGGCTCGATTTTTCTTTCCTAGCTATTCATTTCTTGAGGGGAAGAAGGGAAGGAAAATTAGAAGTCCAAAACTCATGACTAAATAATTGATGGGCTACTTTGATTAAGGTCAAAATATATGAGCAACTATTGAATTTAGTTCAGTTGCTCTTTTTCTCAATTTTAATATTTTTATTTATTTATGTTCTTTACTCACATTTTTAAGTTGAATATTTTAAGGGGTTTTTGAACTTTAATTCTTCAAGAAGATTAAAATTTAGAAAAAACCTGGTGTTAGATTAAATATTAATTTTTAGTCCCTAATGTGTCCTTAATTCAAAATAATTAATGTGCATTTTATTTAATATCTCCCATTAAATATTTAAATTTATTAATACACAAATTTTAATTTATTTTTTTACCAAAAAAGAGATTTTTAATTTATTAATTTTATTTAACATTCTTCAAACTTGAAAAACTCAATTAATGTACCTAAATGTTAGTATATGTGTGTACCGAAATATATTATATTGAACTAATATATTTAAATGTTAGTACCGAAATGTATGTACCTAAATATATGCATCGAAATGTATTAATATTAAATTAATGTACCGAAATATGTGTACCTAAATATATGCACCGAAATGTATGTACCTAATATATGTACCGAAATGTATGTATCTAAATATATGCACCGAAATGTATGTACCTAAATTATTTAGGTACATACATTTCGGTGCATATATTTAGGCTAAATATATGCACTGAAATGTATTAATATTAAATTACTGTACCTAAATGTTAGTACCGAAATGTATGCACCGAAATGTTAGTACCGAAATGTATGTACCTAAATGTATGCACCGAAATGTGTGTACCGAAATGTATGCACCGAAATGTTAGTACCAAAATGTGTGTACCTAAATGTATGCACCGAAATGTATTTTAATGAATTTAATATACCTAAATGAAGAAGTTATAGTACATCGAAATATATTGTATAACAAAAATTAGTTTATCTAAATGTTCACAACAAAAATATATTACAATGAATGAAATGAAAATAAAAATTATAATGAAATAAAATTAATACATTAAAAATTAAAAAGAAAAAGATAAATAATTAAAAAATCAAAATATAATTAATAAATGAGGTTATTAATGTATCAAGAGACTAAAATTAGATTTTGATACTCATGGTTTTAATCAAAAAGTAATCTTTGCCAAGAATTAAAATGAAGTTATCTAATATTTGGTAATATAAAAGTCTAATCACTTTTGGTGAAAATTAGTTAAAAGAAAATCTTTATGTCATCATATATGATACATATACCATAGATTGATAAAAGACAGTTAACTTGTTATAGAGGTTATATGAAAATAAATAAAATTTAATCTATCTATCATCCATGAAAATAGCTCAAAGAAATTTCATATTTCCTATGTTCGTAAATCCATATATATGCTGATAAGCTTGATATATATAATACTACTACTTACAATATAAATTAATTAAAATAGTTAACCTGACACACCCCGTCCCGAGACAAGGAGTGCTGGCCGTCACCGAAAAGGTGACGTAACCAAAATGCAAGTGATGTGAAAAATGTGAGATAATTAAAATCGAAATAGAATTTAGTTTAGACTACTGAACAGAGTATGCAGAAGTGATAAAACCCATAAGTTACAATGTCAGAGTATAGCTAGAAAGTAGTACAGTCGAACTAGCAAATGTATTTAATTAATAGAAAACTTCATTTTAATCCTTGGCAAAGATTACTTTTTTTATTAAAATCATGAGTAAGATCAAAATCTAATTTTAGTCCCTTAATACATTAATAACCTCATTTATTAATTATATTTTGATTTTTTTAATTATTTATCTTTTTCTTTCTAATTTTTAATGTATTAATTTTATTTTATTATAATTTTTATTTTCATTTCATTCATTGTAATATATTTTTGTTGTGAACATTTAGATAAACTAATTTTTTTATACAATATATTTCGATGTACTGTAACTTCTTCATTTAGGTATATTAAATTCATTATAATACATTTCGGTGCATACATTTAGGTACACACATTTTGGTTCTAACATTTCGGTGCATACATTTCGGTGCACACATTTCGGTACACACATTTCGGTACACACATTTCGGTACATACATTTCGGTACTAACATTTCGGTGCATACATTTCGGTACACACATTTAGGTACATTAATTTAATATTAATACATTTCAATGCATAGATTTAGATACATAAATTTCAGTGCATATATTTAGATACATACATTTCGGTGCATATATTTAGGTACACACATTTCGGTGCATACATTTCAGTACGCGCATTTAGGTACATTAATTTAATATTAATACATTTCGGTGCATATATTTAGGTACATACATTTCGGTACTAATATTTAAATATATTAGTTCAATATAATATATTTCGGTACACACATTTAGATACATTAATTGAGTCTTTCAAGTTTGAAAAACGTTAAATAAAATTAATAAATTAAAAAACTCTTTTTTGGTCAAAAAAATAAATTAAAATTTGTGTATTAATAAATTTAAATATTTAATGGGGGATATTAAATAAAATGCACATTAATTATTTTGAATTAAGGACACATTAGGGACTAAAAATCAATATTCAATCTAACACCATGTTTTTTTTAAATTTTAATCTTATTGAAGGATTAAAGTTCAAAAACCCCTTAATTAATACATAACAGAGAATGGTGAAGGATTATTTTGAGAATACATGTTCATTTAAGCAATATCATTAGCATGCAATTAACAAATTAAAGGCGGAATCATGCTTGCATATACTTAAAAACAAAACATTACCCATGAATGTTCAAAGCCTAGTAGATTGGTGAACCTTTAAACAACTCAAAACAAAGTGAGTTGAGATTTATACCTTTGTAGATTCCTCTTTGCTTAAGCAAAGGCTAATCACCCAAAGAGAGGGCCTTCATTCCTTGCATCTTAGATCTAGGGATTTAGATGGAAGAATGGGTTCTCTAAGTTCCCAAAATTGAGAACCTCTAAGATTCTACACCAAGGTTAGATTGGAGAAGATATGAGTGACCTTGGAGGAGTAGGATTGCTAGATGTACCCTCCAAGGTGGCTGGCCATTTCTAGAGAGAAGGGAGAGTTTGTGTTTCTCCAATTTCCCCAAAAACAACCCCTAAATGAATTTTGGCTATAAAGTCATATTTATACCTTAATTCATTTGAGTGGCAAACTTGTAAATAAGTCCAAGTTTGCTACCCTTACATTGTGGCCGGCCTTAGGGATTAATTTGGGCAATTTTGTCTTTGTGAATCATTATTCATTAAGTTGTCATACAACTTAAGTTAATGGACTCGACGTTCGAAGCCCATTGGGCCTTAAGGTCCAAAACTATCCCGAGGTCTTTAACGAACTCATTCGTTTGATTAATTAACATATTAATTAATCCTTACCATAAATAATTAAACCATTTAATTATTCTTACTCATCTCCGTTGAATCTTCAATCTTTACCTTACACGGTGTACGATCCATTAGGTTCCTTTTAGCGAGGCAGTGGGCGATTCAAACTCTTTTAAATCGATTGTGAATTTGAAACTAACTTTCAATTCTCCCTTTAGTGTTTATACACGTTTAGGGCTTCCACAAACCATGAGTGACACCTAACAGCATATCATGGTTACCCAAGCTAATCAGAAGAGGTAGAGAACCTATTCAGTTTAGGATTACAAATGCAATACGGTCCTTCTCTAATACAATACTCTTGACCACATTGTTTGGCTTGATAGTTTATTCATGTCTACTATCCAATGTGAATCTCGTGCTTATATGATTCCTTTGAATGTGATCTGGAACACATTCCAACATCTCATTCATACTCTGGCCAGAGATTCTAAATCATATCATAGAGTATTCTCCCTTAACGGTTTGAAGGTTAGAGATCCCTTGTTGCGCATTCACTTGTCTCCATGACTAGATAGCTTGACCCCAACCATGCCGTGGACACTCCAAAGGAATGCCTTTTGACACGATCAAAGATCAAGGACCTAACCACAAGACAACTATGATGCCTCAGGTCAAAGGACTAATTTGCATTATCCTAACCATGAGTTCTCACGTGACATGAATATGAGAACTCGTCGTTGATCGTTTTCAGTGAACTCATTCTCTATTGAGCACCTACGTACTTGTCTTGGTGTCAGTCACACCAATGACTCGAGACTAGTCACTCTCCCTGAGAGAAGACATAGCACGTACTGATCTTAACGGACTGTCAATGCCCAATTGGCAATCCTATGATCAGGAACGTTTAGGATGTGTCTACGAAAGAATGGTCTCATGAATCTAACTTCTTTTAGATTGCATTCTCCCAATCACATATTCCTTGGACTTTATCGTTTAAGCATATAACATTTATATGAGACCGCTCAAACAATAATCTTTGCCCTTGATATTAAACTAAATTAGTTTAACATGTGAAATGTCCGTAAAGTATCATCATATGATTGGTTTTAGGGCACATTTCCAACAAATGGTTCCTACATTAATATGAGACGAATGTCAGAACCAATGAGATCTCCTCGAGTGCCACATGAATTCCACTAACAAGGACTTGGAGGGGCGAAAAAACTGAAGGGTGAGTGGGCACAAAAATAAAGGTTTATAAAAACATTTCTCTTTTCGAACGTACTAACCCCTTGCTGTAAAACATGTATAGTTTCCAAAATATCATACTACGTATAATTATGAAAAACTGATGCATGCCAAATGAAAGTCCAGATGTTTAACACAATATAAAGTCTCAGCAATAATATAAATATGATCATGCTGTAATCCAATCAGAATATGTCAGCCGGAGTAACCTAATGTGACTTGTACGACTGTACCTATCGCTCATCAGTCATATGCTAACACACGACTCAGAGTCACCTAATGTGACCTGTATGACTGGTTAGGTGTAATAATAATCGCCTACAATTCAGAACTGCCTATTGCAGTCTATACAACAGGCTAACACCTACTTAGATCCAAGGCGAGCGTGCAGTGCTGGGAGGTGAACATACATGTGAAGGCTAGCCTAGCCTCAGCTGAGCACTCACCTGGGGTGTAGGAGTGATGAGCAATCTATATATAAGCATGCCACACAATTCAACCAATTCCAATCATCACATAAACTTACCTGGACTTACCTGCGCGTCTCACATTCATCTTAGCATTCAGAACCATTCATAACAATTATAAGCAGGTAATATGCATATACATATGCCATGATGCCATATAAAACTCAATCATTTCGTAGTATTCAGAAATATATAAAGCATGGCATAAAAATGCATGAACCATTTAAAACATTTATGGAAATTATAAAGTATATACATAATATACGAAAACAAAATGCCCACTCACTGGTAAGTCGAAGGGTCGTAGCCTCCAAGCCTAACTTGACCATGAACGTCCTCGGGATAGGTCTCCCCTATATGTGAAATCACCAATTTAATTAATTTTTAATAATACATATATAGAAATTTAAATAAAACCCCCATAGTTTGCTCAAACCTAGGGTTTAAATATATGAATGTGATCTACTCTATGCCACGAACCTACACAAATTTTCAGAAAAATTTTTGGACCCCAGACTTGCCGGCAATGCTTAGGCACGTGTGGTTTGTGTGACTGATTATGTTAGGAATATTCCATTAAATGTAACTAACGGAGCTAACGTCATTACTTGATGTCGTTAGAATATTCTGTCAATTTTGACAGCATATTCTCCTTATTCTCCGGTGAACCTTGCCGATCGCCGGTTGCCATTGTCCGCCGCCGTCTGCACTCGTCGGTTTTTGGGATAACTTTCCAAATTGCATAACTTTCACAATTCTCAACCATTTTTTTACCAATCTTATATGGAAATTAAGGTCTCGAGGAGAAGAACAAAACAATACCTTCCAAAAGTCCAAAAAGTGGACGGATATGGCCTGAAATTAGCTCGAAACTCACGGCCAAAAAGTCAACTCTTCAAAACTGCTTAGTTTCACGTCAACTCTTACTCGAACCTTCACTAGAGAGCTCAGGGAGTTAGGTGGATGCCTTTAGACTTCCCCAAAACTTGTAACTCGTTTGAAAACACGTTGAACTCGCGAGCATCGAGTCTGACCTTCTGAGTTAACGAGTCAAAACTCGGTCAAATCACAATCCAAGAGTATGGTCGTGCTCGTGAGGTCGAGATGAACACGATGGTGCTAATTTTGTGTTTGATATGTGGGTTTAGAGTGGTGGTCTTCGAGTTGCAGAGGAGAGAAAAGAGTGAAATGGGAGAAAGAGAATAAGGTAAGAGAGAGATTGATGATGGTGTTTGATTAGTGCCAGGAATTGAGGAAGAAAGGTGGTTGGTGTGTGAATGAAATCACACGGGCTCAGTTTTAAAGACAGAAATTGGATATAGTTCGTACGAAGAAAATCCAACACAATCTATCCGAAACAATAATTCTACACTGTAGAATTAACCGCGTACTCGAAATGACAGGTATAATAAAATTATTAATGCGAGAAAAAAATTTAAGGGTAAATTATAAAAAAACTACCTCAACTATTATGGTCACGACAGTTTTATACCTCATCTTTTAAATTTGAAAATGTCATACCGCATCTTACGAATTTGTGACAATGTCATACCTTCGTCAATTTTCTGTTAAGTGCTGACGTGGCTTGATTCGGAGCCCACTTTCTATTAAAAAATTATTAAAAACAAAAAAAAATATTTTTTAAATATTAAAATAATAAATAAAAGTGAAAAAAAAAACCTTAGTCATCCCTTCCCCCCTCTCTCTTCTCCATCTTCATCTTCTTCCCTGCTTAATCTTTAACACCAAAAAAAAAATTGAAAACTCAACCCCACCCACCCCCCCCCAGGAGAAGGAGGAAGAACCGAAGAAGAAGAATGAAGAAGGAAAAAGGAGGAGGAAGAAGAAGAGGAGGGAAAAAAATGGAAACTGCAACCTAGAAAAAAAACCAGAAGAAGGAAGAAGAAGAAGAAGAAGAAGAAGAAGAAGAAGAAGGAGGAGGAAGAGGAAGAAGAAAACCCATCAACTCAACCCCCTCCTGGCTCGCCCGCGGAAGAAGAAGAAGAAGAAGAAGAAGAAGAAGAAGGCAAAGAGGAAGAATAGGAGGATGAGGAGAAAAAAAAACCCAAATTGCAACTCAGAAGAAGGAAGAAGAAGGAATAAGGAAGAAGAAGAAAAAAAAAAATTAAAACACCCCCTCCTGCGAAAGAAGAATAAAAAGGAGAAAAGAAAAAAAAAAAACCCAACTCAACCTAGTTCGTCCCCCCCAACCTAACACACACTCATCTCTCCTCCCCCATCTTCATCTTCTTCCTCTTTTCTCTCTACCTGCAACCTAGAAAAAAAATCGAACCCAGTTTCGGCCCAAGAAGAAGAAGAACCTTCTCTGTCTCCTCCCAATCTTCATCTTCGTCCCCTTTTCCCTCTACCTGCAACCCAGAAACAAACAAAAAAAAAATTCATACCCAATTTTGGCCCAAGAAGAAGAAGAAGAAGAAGAAGAAGAAGAAAACGAAAAAAAAAAGTGATAAATCCAGTTTCGGTCCAGGAGAAGAAGAAGGAGAGAGAAGAAAACGAAAAAGAAAAAAGAAGTGACAAATCCAATTTCGGCCCAGAAGAAGAAGAAGAAGGAGAGAGAACAAAAAAAAATTGAAATTGGTGCGGGTGAACGAAAGGGGATGCCGCACCCCTAGGAATTTTTTTTGTTTTGTTTTTTTATTCTTAATTTTTTAATATTTAATTATTAAAAATATATTTAATTATTTTTAATCCAGCTGGATTAGTGAGTGATCCCCATCTCTTGCCACGTCAGCACTTAACAAAAAAAAACTAACATAAAAATTGACGGAGGTATGACATTGTCAATTTAAAAAGATGAGCTATGAAACTGTCATGACCCCAATAATTGAGGTAGTTTTTTTTAATTTACCCATAATTTAAAGTTAAATAAATACATCTACGTCAGATATACATATCTCGAAAAGGATAAAATTGTCAAATTACACCGATGGGGAGAATTTTCTGGAAAAATTAGGGACGAATCGTCACATAACCTATGATGAAGTAGAAGGAAAAATTGAGATACAAATTAGGAGCAGGAATAAGGAGAAAAAATATTTAATCCTAAAATTAAGTAAAAGATAATTATACAAATAAAGGGATACTAATCAAAATTTAATAAAAAGATAATAAAAATAAAGATAATCAGTATCTGGACCTTATCCAACAGGTAGACTTAATCCAACAAAAACTTACAAAATTAGACTTATATCTAGGGGTGAAATTTTTTACCACATTACCATACCTACCGTATCATACCAAAGTTGTGCCAAAAAATTTGTACCACTGGTAATGGTACGGTATTTGTACCATATCATACTGTTTCGATACGGTACTGGTACTCAAAACTAGTACCGGTGGTTTACCATACCTACCGGTTACCAATATTATTAATATTATATTATATATTTATTCATGTATATATATATATATATTATTAATATTATATTATATATTTATTCATGTATATATATATATATATATATATATATATATATATATAGAATTATGTATTATGTATTATGTAATATTATATTATGCCGTTTGACACTTTGACTCATTTATCCTATTCCTAAAATCTCCACAAACCAAACACTCTTAGTCTCTCACTCTAGTCTCTGCTCGACACATTAGAAACCTAGGGCTTGTTTCGCCGTCGCATCTCTCTCATCGATTCATCTTCGTTTCTCGTTTCTGGCAACTTTGTCTTCCAAGTGAGGGCACAACATATGCATTGGGTATTACCACCTTGGATTGTGGGTTCAAATCAGCAAGCCAGTCGTCGAGCACAGCTATGGATATTTACATTTTTGTGGTTTGTTGTCTTACGTTTCTGGTTCATTTGAGTCTCAGCATGCTATAGAAATCTTGTCTTATGATTTATTAAGTTTTTACCACTTTGACATACAATAGTAAAAAATCTTGAATTAGGTTAAATTGTGTATATATGTCAAACTGTGTATATATTTCTGGACTTTGAATTAGGTTAGAAAAATATTAGATTTTGGGCAAACAAAGTGGCGTAAAACAAAGTAGTAATTACCATTGGCATACCATTACCGTATCAAACTTTTGGTATACCGATCGGTATACCAAAACCAAAAGTTTGATACGGTAATGGTAATAGATTTTGTCGTACCAAATATTTGGTATGGTAATCGGTACGGAGATTTTGGTACGGTAATGTACCAAAACCACCCTATTATATCAAGTTAACTTATACTTGATAGCTCTCATCAACCACTTATTAAATTATTAATGCCTACAAGTACTATAGTTATGATATTGCAGGGGAAGTGATGCAGTAAAAATAAGCTGAAAATCTATCAAAAATTTGAAATTCACCATAAAATAGAGAAAATCTCTGCAGTTTAAATAATAACATGAACAAAATTACAAATCTAAAGATAGGATGACCTATTTAAAATGTTACTTAGCCCTAGAAATCTTAGGAGTACGAATAGAAAATGAATTAAACCAAGAACAAAAACTAAAACATCCTTAAAATTCGAATTAAACATTGTAAAAGACAAATTATACAAATTCTTGTAGCCCTCGTCGTCCTTTCGAATTCCCTATATTACGGACCCAAATTTAATACACCAAACTAAAGTTAAGTTACCCCGAACAACTCTAAAAGTCCAAAATATAGACCGATGTGCAGCACCATTAGCTAGCTGACTGACATGGGAAGTTTTTGACGCATTGAAGCTCTGCATTATTACCTTTGAATTCTCGATGAGCCCACCTACCACTGAATTATCCGGTTCTTCCTTTTGTATTACCTTGACAACTTGTAAAGCATCACCTTGAAGATGAACCTGGAGGTACCCTTGCACTGAAGGCAAAACAACCTCTTTTCTAGCTGCTAATGCTTCAACATGAAATGGGAAAGTTTTCAGGATATCACAACAACAAATAACCTATTAACCCATGAATTCTCGATTTTCTAATCACCTTTCTTGCATGTGAAATAACCTAATTTCTGGACTACCTTAGAAAAGCTCACAATACTATTGGCTCATTTACTAATTTCGAATTGTAAAGAGATGATTGAGGAGGAATCAGAATAGAAAGGAATAGAATCAAATTTCTGTTGAAGTTGGTGACAAATTGTTATGAAATAGAAGTGTAGTAAGTTGTTTTCTAATTCACCTTAATTGAAATGGAGATAACGAGTTTCAACAAACGAACCTTGGATATGGGATCAGCTATTCAATAACGTCTCGCTACCAAAAGCTAAGTCATCCGAATTTTTCACGCACAGAAGCGTGCAATGTTTCTGGCAAACGAAAACTGAAATTTCTGACTATGTCCAAATTTCACTAAATTTAACATAAAGATGAATCTCAACATGAGAAACAACTTTTATACCTGCTACGAATTACAAAAGTGGACGAAAGACAACGAAATCTCCTAAAAGCCCTCGAAAGGCGCAATCAAGCTGCGTCGCCGTCCGACATTCGATGGACGATCATAAGATAGGGTTTTGAAGCTAGGGGTGATGCTAGCCTAAATGAGGTGGTGGTGACCGTCGCCATTTAATAGATTTGTAGGAAAAAAAAAAGAAGAAGAGAGAAAAGACCGTCAGAACTCTAGAAAGATCATGGCTACACACCATAGCATGTGGTGGTTTATCGTATTGGAACTTTGGTAAGTTTTGTTCCCGGGGTCAAGGTGACACACCCGACCCTGATATTCTCCAAACACTAGAGTAGGCATGTGCTGGTTGACACCCGAAGGTGACGAAGCCATATTAGGATGCATGAGAACTAGAAACAATTAACCGACATAAATAAAACTTGTAAATTTAATTATAATGAATATGCAATTATGGAACGTATTCAGAGCATACAACTAATCTGAGACACTAAAAAAGAATAATATAAAATTGAATGAACAAAGAGAAGGGTCCTAAACCGAGAGGACTCAAAGATGCCGATGCGGGAGTGCCTTGATGCTGGGATTGTACGCCTCGATTCTAAGTCCTGAGGGGGTGCAAAACAAAACATGAGTGGACCAAATTGATATAAGTAATACTAAAAGAATTAAACTTTAACATACTAACCCCTAGGTTTAGAAAACTTGTATAGCATAATAAGTAATAGGATTTTTCGAAAAACCTAGCATGCCATAAAACCTTTCATAAAACATATATCTTATATAGGGTGCTTAGTAGTACTAGCACAAGACACACACACACACACACACACACACACACACACACACACACACACACACACATTTTCACCTGAAGGCACTACATCTCCCGGTCGAAACCACTAACCTACGCCTAGCCGAAGCCAATATAAGTATCTTCCGCCTATAGGCACTACAACCCTCGGCCGAAGCCAATATAAGTATCATTCGCCCGTAGGCAAATCGTATGAGTAACCACTAAATAAGCACATAAAAACATTAACATAATATTTCTAATACACATATATATCTATCTCAATCGAAGCTTAGTAGCTAAAACGTCATATCGTAAATCATGTTCAAAGTATATAATCATAAATCATATATACATCAAAGAACGTAAATCTGATAAAGCATAATATATCATAAAGTGTAAATCCAACTTACTCATAAACGTTTCATAAAATGTAACTAACAAATCATGCTTTTTATGTATGCATTTTTTATAGTAAAGTATGCATTTTAGAAAGGATCCACTCAGAAATACTTCGCCGTCAAAGAACCATGAAAACTTGAGAAATTCATACATAAAAAGCATACTTTACTATAAAGTATGCATTGGTACCAAAACAACTCAAAATCATCCCAAACTCACATATAAACAATTGCACCTAAGCACATAAAGGTACCAATTAACAAAACTATACTAAAATGGTTGAATTTTGAAAAATGGACATCATAAACGGATTTAGGACGTCAAAAAACATAGGGGGGCCTTGGGTACCCCTACGCGTCGCCACGGGACAACTGCCCTAACCGCCACACGCCGATTTGGATTGCCGGAAAGTTGGCTGGAAAAGTCACTGTCCACAGTACCTCCGGTGAAGGCACGTGTGCTCCACGCGCCGGCCAAGACAGGCTCACATGCACAACCAAGCACTGGCCAGGGTTCTGGGTTTGTTTTTGTGCTAAAAGGTTAGGCCGGGTAGCTAGAACTGGACTTAGGTTATATGGGTTTGGGCTCATATTGGGTTATAAGTAAGCCCTTAACAGCCACCAAAACAACTCAAAATCATCCCAAACTCATATATAAACACCCTCCAAGAGATTTTAAGGACTTACCTACGTCGAGGGTTAGTCGGATGAGGAGGTGCATAGTGGCGCAGCCACGATGCAACGAGATACAAGGAGGTTAATGGTGTCCTTCCTTTGTTGTATGCTTCGTGGAACTCGTAGGGTTAAAAGGTGAAGGTGGTGAGTGGTGTTGCCGTCATTGTAAGTGCGTATGCGTGTGTGGTGCTCGGGGAAAATGAGAGGATGTAGCGAGGGAGGAAGAGAGAAATAGAGAGAGAGAGAGAGAGAGAGAGAGGTCTAAGAGTTGTCACGAAGAGGAGGGAAGATAGAGAATGAAATGTTGGGCCGAGGGGACAAAAACCAAAGGGTGGGCCCCCTTGGGCACACAAAATAAGACCCAAAATATCTAGCCTAATCTCGATGAAATTACCAATATACCCTTCCGATCCAAAATCCATAAAATCATTTGGGACGGGTTGTTACACGAGGGCTACATTTTGGTGGCAGTGGCGATGATTACCATCTGCCAAAGAAGGAAAAACCCAAGTCGTTATAAAACGGTGTCATAAGTCGGGTCTAGCGCCCTGATCGTATCTAATTTGGGTGTGCTAGAATCTGAGTTTCCATTTTGGGGAACCTAAAATTTTGAAGATTCTTAGGTCAAACTTGCTATTTTTAGTAAGGTCAAAGTACCAAAATGCCCATCACTTTTGATGTTTGTAACTTTTTTGTTCTAACTCAAAATTAAGCGCCGTTTGCGACTACATGTTCATGGAATTGAGCTCTATCCATTTATTCTAAATCCACCTCCAAACGCCAAAGTAAAATTTAAAATGACCAAAACACCATTTGAAATCATTTATCTCAAAACTGTAATAATAATAATAATAATAATAATAATAATAATAAATTCGTAAGATGAGGTATGACATTGTCAACTTTAAAAAATGAGGTATGAAAGTGTCGTGACACCAATTGTGACATCCCACATCGCCCAGAGGAGTGATCCTTAAATGTATATTCTCATCCCTACCTAGCACGAGGCCTTTTGGGAGCTCACTGGCTTCGGGTTTCGTTGGAACTCCGAAGTTAAGCGAGAAGGGGGCTAGAGCAATCCCAGGATGGGTGACCCACTGGGAAGTTGCTCGTGAGTTCCCAGAAACAAAACCGTGAGGGCGTGGTCGGGGCCCAAAGCGGACAATATCGTGCTACGGTAGTGGAGCAGGCCCGGGAAGTGGTCCCGCCCGGGCTGGGATGTGACACCAATACTTGAGGTAGTTTTTTGTAATTTACCCTTAAATATATGCAGGTCGGTTCAGTTAACCGCACCCTAAGAATTTTGAGAACCGATTGCCAAATTAATTAAGGTCTGTGCGGTTTGGTTTAACCACTGAAAATTAAAAATAAAAAATAAAAACCAAACCAAACCGTCGATGCGGTTTAGGCGCTTCAATCTGCTTTTTTTAATATTTTAAATGCCTACCCTAGGCCAAAATATAGCCAAATGGCCAAAAGATTGGGTAAATATAGCTAGCCCTAAAAGTTGGGCCTAGCTGTGCTGCTAACTGATGTCATGTAGCCTTTTTTTTAAGACGAAATTTAAAAAAAATTATAAATTATAAAATTTTTTTCTATAAATGTAACGCCCCGCCCCCGAAATACTTATTATATTTCAGAAAATAATATCGTTGATAGGCCCAAACTAAACTTTTGTTTAGTTAACTACCATTAAACATGATTCTCTACTTCAATTTCCTAATCCCTCACATTAAATTATGACCAACATTTAAATACCAAAACACAAGGCCAAATCTCAAATTATTTACCAAATTCCTTTTCATCATACAATTTCTCAACAAATGATCTATCTCGATTATTTAAGGCTGCATCTAACACTGTTAGACTGCCTACGTACCCTTGAGCGGGATCAAGCCTTTCGTAGTTCACATTTGATTCTTTTATCCTTTCTCGAAAATATTCAATTCACTCTCTAACCAATGTAGGCCCACTAGACTTCACTCAGTCTCCTACAAATTTTAGTATTTAGAATGTTTTGAGACATGTTGACCAAAAGTCAAGTCTTGATCAACGGTAGGGTCCACAACCCTACGTAATTCAATTTGGAAGATCCGCACATCAGATTTTGGATCCGTAACTTCTTAAGGTTCTTATTATGCTTATAGAACATCATACTAAAATTTCACCCAGATTCGACGATCGAATCTCTGTCAATTACAATTTTCAATGGCAGTCAACGTTTTATTTTACGAACTTACAAATCCAATTCGGGAAGATATGTACGTCGGATTCCTGATCCATCAGTTCCTAATATCCTTAAAGATTACATTCTATAATGCATTAAAATTTGGTGACGATCTAACAGTCGGATCGTTAATTCAAATATTAATAATGCACCATAATGAAACTAGGTCCACAATCATCAAATCACATACTATGGGCGTCAAATCTAAGATTAAGATATCAATTTAGTATAAAATAACATCGGCGGTCTACATGCCATGTGCAGCCGTAAGTGGTGGTTAGCAGCCTCGACTCGCCGAAAAATTCAACTATAACTAAAATTTATCAAATTTCACAAGAAAGTAGATCTCAAAAAGGAGAGAAATTTTCATACCTATGGCCAAGTCCAATTTGGCCAAGAAAGGCCCCAATTTCACTCAAACCCACCGAAAACCCTAGAATTTGGGTGACTTCGATCCATCACCTTCGGTGCTCCGCCACCCCCAAATTTGTTTAGGCTTTGTTCCTGCCCTTCAAAGGAGTGTGCTAGTGATGGTATTTGAAGGAAATTGTTTCAAAAATTGGAGGATTGAAGGTAAGAACACCTGCACCCACCGGTGCGGTTTTTCCGAATTCAAAGTCAAATTCTTTTGATTTTGGGGTATAATGGGATGATGGAACGATGGGGAGTGTTTTCCTGGTGGTTAGGTGACGTGGTTCACCAAGAAAATCGATTAAAAATCACCGGAATTGATTGAGGGAGCTAGGTCAGGCATGGGTTGAAGGAAGGTTCGATTTTCCCCTCTCATTTTCTATTCCCTCATTTCCTCTCTCCCCCATTCGTTCGTTCCCCCTCTCATTTCCCTCCTTTCTCTCCTCCTTCTCCCAACATAGCCACACATGTGGCACTATCTCAGTGCTTCAAAAAATCTAGAGCCTTCTAAATGAGGGTCAAATTACAAAAATGTCCCTAACTTTAAACGTTAATAACTCTTTCGTTATAACTCCGTTTCACAAACGGCTTGCGCCTACGCGCTCATGAAATCGTCCTCTATCCAAATATGTCAAGAAATATGATAAAATCTTGTAAGCTCTGCCCTTATACAAGAAAATCTGGGGGCCCAACTGCTAGTACTACACACTTCTACTAGGGGCATTTTCATCTTTTCCACTTATACTAGAAACAAAACTTTAAAATCTCTCAATTAAATTTTCATAACTATAAATCGTTTTATTTTCGATTTTCTCCACATATTCATAATTATGAATATCTAATTCATGTATTTAAATTGTTAGGGTATTACAATAAATACCTAACTCATTGCTACACCATTTCTCACATTCTTTTCACCCTTTCATACTATCTTACCTCATTTTAATGTCTAAGTTGTTAATATGCAAATAAAATTAAAATATTTAATAACATGAAACTTAAAACAACATTTAGCGACAAGTGACCCTCAAAATATGTCCAGAAACCTTATTTTAATATGGTAGTTTAATTCAATTAACCAATAAAATTAAAGAACAAACTTAAAGTAATAAATTATTATGGGGCTAAAAATAGTCCATTTCGGTTGAAGATGGTATATAAATATGGCATAGCACTGTTCATTAAAAAATAATTTTTTGCAAAGCTATGATCCGAACATGGGTTAAACTTAGCCCTTTTGGTTGGAGATGGCCTAAATCATTTCAAATAGGTTTTACAAAGCTTTAATTTTAGGTCCACTTACCCTCATTTTTCGCCCCTCTAGGATTTAGTAGTAGAGTTTTGTGTCGATGAGGAAATAAATTGATTTTTCCACATGGTGAGGGAAAACAAAAGGAAATAAATTCTTGAACACATACACGAAACAAATCTTAATTGTTTAATAAATGTGTTTTGTAACACTAAAACAATCAACCTAAGCCTGTTTTGGAGAAAATCTTACGTATTGCAATTTTTTTTTTCGATTGTCTAATTGCAACTAATAAGTGTCGGACATCCATTGGCCATAAAAAGCAAACAGTAAATCTTATCTGTCACAATTGTATTCAACGAGTGTCTAACATACATTGGTTATAACTGACATATCGTTGTCCCGTTGTAAACAATCCCTCGATTCACATACATTGATCATAACTGACATTAGCCGTTTTATTGCTTACAACGAGTGTCTCACATGCAACGTTTCTACAATCACATGATCAGCGCATATCAATGCAGGCAACACACTCGGATGCACTAAAACAACATGTTTTCACTCCCTTTTGAGAAACATAATTAAATGATATTAAGTTATAATCGGTAAATGGTATCAAAATAATACAATATTCAAATTAGTGTAAAAAAAATAAAAAAATAATTATCGTTCTCTTGTTAACAAATCCCTCATGATTTGTAATTAGTATTATGGTGTGGTAATATTCTTTTTTACTTATAAGTGAAAAGTTTTAAGTTCGATTATTCCCAAAAACATATCTAAACATATTATTGCTAGCTCGCGAGGCTTAGCCCACTCTGCTATTCTCTTAGTGTATATTATGTTTGTTCACAAAAAAAAAAAAAAACAAATCCCTTGTGATTTATGATCATAAAAATTAACTAAATTAAATAAAAATATCAGATAAAATTGAACAAATGTATAGATGGAGAGAAAAATGATATGAGGTTGTCATTTTTTCATAAAATATCAATTAACCTAATACTTACTTTGTAACATTTAAAATTTTGTTTTGTATTTTTTAGTAAATTTGAAGTCTAAAAATATAGAATATGAAAAGAAAAATGGCGGTGAAATATACATCAAGTTTGTAGGCAAAGTGATTTTGTATATATTTTACATTATATAAATTTTCATTACAATAGTTAATTTAAATTAAATTACAAATTTAATAGGTGTCACATCATTTCGTACGCTATGCTGCGCATAGCAAAGAAAGAAAAGAAAGAAAAAAAAATCTAAGAAAAGATGGCATCCATGGAACCCATGCAGAAGCAGCCTAACGTTCAGTTGACTCCCACCAATAAAACCCCACTATTTAATTTAACTCCCGTCTCTCTCTTCTCTCTCCGCCCAATATTTTATTATTACCTTCCCAAAAGACAAACTCCACTCTCCTAAAATATTAACCCCCCTGGGACCCTGAGTGACCTCCCTTCTCTCTCCTCCATCTCTCTCTCTCTCTCCTAAAATATTAACCCCCCGGGACCCTGAGTGACCTCCTTTCTCTCTCCTCCATCTCTCTCTCCCTCTCCTTTTTGCAGCTCCACATCCCCCAACTCCAAAGTCCCAACCTCCTCTCTACAAACTCAATTTCACACCACCACTCATAAAAACCCTAAAATACTCTGATCTCAACCGGACCCATTTCCCGCCCGCCCCCCGAAACCCAAATCCACTGTCGACCCGACCCAAAATCGGCGTCGATCCGATCTCGCTCGGCTCCTCCCATTACCTAAACCCAACCTTGGAGCTCCGAGAACAGTTGGGTTGGACGGGGACGCACAGGGAGGGAGAGTGAAGAGTAAAGGGGCGAAGAAATGTACAAGAACCAGCTGCAAGAGCTGGCCCAAAGGAGCTGCTTCAACTTGCCTTCCTACACGTGCATTCGGGAAGGTCCGGACCACGCGCCCAGGTTCAAGGCCAACGTCAACTTTAACGGCGAGATCTTCGAGAGCCCTCACCACTGCACCACCCTCCGCCAGGCCGAACACTCCGCCGCCGAGGTCGCCCTCAACTACCTCTCTAATCGCGGCCCCTCTCACTCTCTTGCCGCTAGGATTCTGGTTAGTTATCTCTCCCTTTCTCTTCACACCGTTGGGATTCCTTTAGGGTTTTGCGCGCGTGGTCTTCAGTCGCCGCTCGGTTTCTCGCTGATCAGTTACTGTGTGAACATGATGTTAAAATTCTGTTCTGTGTAATTTCGAAATTTGGTGTTTTGTACGGGGTTTGCTAATGTGCGCCGTGTGAGTGATCAAGTATGTCCTGCTCACCGGAGTTGTGCGGAAGTCGGAGGTGTAGATCACTGGCCGGCCGGGATTAGGCTCTTGAGGTTGGGAACTGGACGAAATGACGGAAACGCCCCTCTTCTTTTTGTACTTGATAGCAGCGGGGGTTCTTAGAATCCAGTTTGGATTCTCTGAATTCTGAAAAGCTGACGACCATGCGCTAACTGGAAATGTGCTAGTAATTAAATCGTCAGGGAGGGGTATTTTGGTCATATAAAATGTGGGTTTGGAGGGTCAACTTTAGGGAACCTGTTCTCTCTAGTTGTCCGCCTGATTGGTTGCCGGGAAAACGGGGCAAGTCAATTTCTTTTTGCAACTTTATATGGAATTGGTTTATTATTTAATTTACAACTTGGCATGTGTTTTGGTGCAATTTGGAGGAGGAGATTTGATCTCATGAAACTTGATTGTGTAGTTGTTGATGGAAATTGATGCATTCTCGTTGAGTGAATCGGCATCAAGGAGGTTGAAATGGCCATTAAACTTTGTTTCCATGCTTTATCTACATTTTTCGGGTCGGTTGGGTGTTGATATGACACCTAAACTATCCTCCCTTCCAAAAGAGTTTAGGAACTTTTGCTGCCAAATGTAATTAGTTGAAATGGGTCGGTGTAATTTTCCAATGTCATTATCACTTTCATGTGTTGGGAACACAATGCGTTTTGCGATTTCATTTGGTATGTTGTCTTGATTCTGATAAGCCCTTGTTTTGCTCAGGATGAGACGGGAGTTTACAAGAACCTCTTGCAGGAAATTGCTCAACGAGTAGGAGCTCCGTTGCCGCAGTACAAAACCTTCAGGTCTGGCCTTGGCCACCTACCTGTTTTCACCGGGGTAGTTGAATTGGCTGGAATCACATTTACAGGGGAACCTGCCAAGAACAAAAAACAAGCAGAGAAGAATGCAGCGATGGCAGCTTGGTCATCTTTGAAACAATGTGAGTTCCTGTGTACTAGTCAGACTTATATTTCATCGCATTTTATTATTTCGGATCACAGTTTTTCTGGAATTTGATTTTAGTTTAGTGCCCATCTAAACCCTAAACCCTTTTGCATCTGCTGCTTTCATTTTAATGTTCTTCTCGTTGGCACATAAAAGAGTTTCTGAATTATTTTTTTTTTTTGTCGTTTCTTTCTGTATGATACTCATCTATGAAATTAACGCGATATCTCTTTGAAGTCATCCTTCCATATTATGTTCCAATTTTTTTTTAAAAACTTCTATGTGTTGAACTTGGTGATATATTATGAGAGTTGTGGTCAAAGTTTAGTAACTTTTGTGTTTAACTTGAAACGCATATTTTATATTGGACAGTGGCAAAGGAAACTGCAAGCTCTTCATCTGAGCCCGAGCACAATGATGAGCTGGAACAGATCACTATAGCACGAGCCTTAATCAATTATCGGTTAAAGGAAAAAATGACAATGCCAAATCCAACTGCTCCAATTCTATTTCCGAAGAAGTTTCCATTTCAAAACTGCAGACCTACAAGTCCACAACCTCCACCTGCTCACACCTCAAAAATACTGCCCTTAATTTGCCAAAAGCAAGCCTCGCGGAGCAGATTCCAATCAAATGCAACACATGATAATCGTGTTACATCATCACAGGCTTCTCCGATAGACAGTCGTGTGATGCGTCCCCAAAGATTCCCTGCTGCAGGAGCAGCTCCTTATGTACCCATCCGACAATTGAGGACTCCTTGCCATGGGATTGCACCGCCAGTGACAATAAGGACAGCGGTGCCTGTGTTCTCGGCACCACCACTTCCACCACCTCATGCAATGCCCTGCCAAACAATGCGCATTCCACCCGTACGAGTGGCTCCTCCTGTCACTGTGAGGCAGGCGGTACCTGTATTTACTTCTTCACCGGTTAAGAAAGATGATCCACTGACCACTCGGAAAGAAGAATCGCCAATCATTTTGAAAGAAGATTCTCCAATCGTTCAGAAAGAAGACCCTCCAATCATTCCAAAAGATTCTTCTGCTGTTATTGCTCCCGCTGTGCAGAATAAATCAATAGGTCAAGTAGAGGAAACTGTAAGAGCAGCAGCTGCCAACGATTTGGAGGAATCGAAGACAATTGAAATCTTGGAACAACTAAAAATTTGATGGTCGTCGGGAAGAACTTAATCCGTGGGAGGTACAAGTGGTTTTGTCGGCTTGAAGTTCGTCCTGTCATATTTCTCATCATATTATGTGTTTTTTTTCTTTTCTTGCTGTTGCTTTCTTTATTCCTTTTTGTTCTGTTAAAACTTCAGTTGGCAGGTTGATTTAGAATTAGAAAATCTCATATCTATGCTCTTCAAAAGTAGATTGCTATTTTAATTACTAATTTTGCATTAGGAAAGTGATTTCCGCACTCGCATTAGGTCCCCATGCACTCCTGTTTCTTATAGCCTCTAGATTGAATGAATCAATGAGTGTGAAAATGAGTGCGGAAGGAGAAAACGGAGAGTGAAAATCAGCTCTCTTCATATATCGTTAACATTAATGTGACCGCATTCCACTTCTGTATGCCATTCAAAACGAGCTGCGTACTGCAGAGGAGAGGAATGACACATGATTTTAACATGTATTAATTTGAATTTCAAGTGTACAGGGAAACGAGACACGTTTTTCACATCATTTTTCCCTTCCGTACACATTTATTTCATTTCATAAACCAAAACAAAATGAACTAAAATGAGCAAGGGTGTGTTGAAGGATAAAAGGGGTTTGGAAATCATTTTCCTGATGAAGACTCTCGCATATCAAAGTTCTAGTTAGTCAAATTAATCGCTAAAGAACGCTCCAGTGAGATTCAGTATTCAATCTCCATTTTGTCAAAGGAGGTCATGAGTTTCGAGTCAATTTTTAACTCGAGTCTCCATTCTAATTATGTTTTTAAATGTAACTTGCATTACAAGTGATGCATTTTTACCATTTGAAATAAAGCCTTGGTATTTTGCATCACTATAAACAATTTCTTCAACTCTACGTTACACTCTGATGGTGCACAAAGAATTGTGGATCAACCAGGTCCGTAAATCCGTTGAAAAAAAAATTAAATAATAAGGGGCCCAAGTTTCCATCTTCTCGAGGGTTGGCTCTCCCACAACAACATGAGCAAGGTTTTCTCAAGACCATCCAACTGGATCGGACCTTATGCCAATATTCTAACTCCTTTTACTCAAGAAATTCTTTTGAGATCAAAAGTTCGAAATAACCTGAACAAGGCACGTGATTTATTTTAGATAAAAAATTTAACAAGGATAGGATGAGAAGGCAAATTAATAATATCGATATGACAAATTGCTTAAAATTTAATTTATATAAAAAATTGAAAAAAAGCGTATAAGTTGATGACATTTTAAAAAAGTTTCCTTTGCACAACAGTACAACAACTACCAGTGAACAACTAACAAAACAAGTCATATCATAAGACAAGAATATTTACATGTTATACATGGACTAAGCCTTTGTCCTCTTCTGAAGCCCCGACTCACTCACCCTTGGCGGCAAAGCAATGGAGATTGGAGTGCTACACCCTAAACGGCGAGAGTCTGGTAACCAAAAGAATCACTTGTTGACGCTCTAACCCGAGTAATCTAGGACACGTGGAATCTCATGTGAGTCAGCAAGAATCACATTGCAGGACTAAATATTCCTCAGTGACCGATAATGAAGTAGTACGCCTACGATTAGGCACGGGTAAACTTGCTAACGTGTACAAGTGGTACGCATACGATTCATTATGCTTAAATCCAATTAATATCCCTCCCTACCCAACAAAATATAAAGTTCTAAATTTATATTATAAGTGATAGAGGTCATTGGGTTCCAGGGAGGAGTGTCGAAGAGAGATACTATCTTGTTATCACGAGTCTGCCGCGTGACAAACGTCTATAGAATGACAAATTCACTTTTAAATATGTGACAAACGTTTATTGGGCGAATGATGCTATTTAGACTAGGTCTTAATTGCAGGATAAAATATCTTGTGTAAGTGGCATCTTTGGAATGAGTTGACACCATCGGTGGACTAGATAACTTCACAAGCTCTACCAACGAGTTTTATTTTGTGTTTTTGCATTGATTGTCTTAAGTGGAAAATTGGGAACTCCTTATGGGGAACATAAGTTTTTATTAGTTTGAAACTTTGAAATAGAAATCCTTGAGTTATTATGTAAAATGATACAAGAACAATTGGAGTTGTCACCTGATACAAGCCAGAAATGTGGATGGACTTAATCTCACATTGATTTAGTCTCTTTTGATAATGTAACCTTCTTAGCACTTTTGTAGCGTTTCGTTGATTTCAGTTCACTAAGTAATATACGTAGTTTCGTAGTCCTTTTTCTAGTTTGTCAGATGTACTCTCAGTCTCATAAAACGTTTAGCATGTGAGAGGCAAAACAATAAATTGAATTAAGCTAGTGTTCAAGTCTTTGGTATTTGGTAAGCCCCACAGGACATTGGTTCTTAACTAGGAAAAATTGAACATGAGGATAAGTTGTTCAAGTCATTTGCTCATAACCCCATCTTTTTTTGAATTTGGTCACACCTAAACGGTCTACAATGTTTTTAAAGCAAAGTTTGAGCCACATACGTCCTAATTTCTTAAAATGTTGGAACCAAATACCAAAAATGCACCAAAACTGGGGCCATATGAATGCTTATAAAACATGCAAAATGATTTTTGCAATTGAATCCATATTGTCCTTATACCACCAACTAATTTTTCTATGTCCCTCTAACAGACAGCCGAAGAATCCCATGGATCAATAAATTTAGGTATAAATTCATTCAGTTGAAAGAGGAAATGTACAAATTCAAACTCACTTCTTTGTTGGATCAGAACCTGCAGGTCGTCTTTACCACTCTGCCAGGTTATAAAAGTGCACCAATTGGTTTGGGACAGATTTATCAGGTCATCTTCATTCGAAAATGAATAGGTCTAGATCGTCACGAGTTGTATATAACTATGAGTTTATATAACTCATCACGTGTGTGTGGATGATAAAGAAATAAATACATGATTACATATAACTAGTAATATATTAGATTTTTTCCTTGTGCGTGAACATAATGCTCTATTAGGTTGTTTATAGTCACACAATAACTAAAGATAATTTTTATGAGCACTTCAAAATTCTCATTTTGCACTCCAAACTTTCTATATTTAGAAACAAAAACACATTTATAAGGATTGCAAAATAAGTTTTTTTTTTAAGTTGTAATAAAGGTTCCCCAACTAAAAGCTTTTTAAATGTGTTGTTCCCAAACCAGAGTCGGATGCAGACCGGGACCTAGGTGGTCTCCCAGGACCACCTGGAGTTTAGAAAATATATATTTGAAGGTCTTTGAAGGTCCTCCAAATTTTTGTACGGGTCCTTTTATACCTACTAAGTGTTAATATAATACTTGCTAGGCATATCTTGACAAGTTGAGTGGATACACTAGCCAAATTCTCTCAATATCATTCATCAAGTATTCGATGAAATGTCTCAGTGAATAATTTGATCTTTTTTTGCACGCTTCGTGCCTTGTTTTTATCTAAAAAAAACTTGAACTTTTAACACTGAGACCATCCAAGATTCGAATCCTGAACCCGCCACTATCCCTATTTGCAATATCTCTGAAAGAGAAATTACTAAGAAGACTCTCCAAAATAGAACTCTCTGTCATTTCATGTTTTTAACACAATATTTTATAATGTTGACATGAAAATTAATATTAAATTGTGAGATGGAGAGTCCCACTTTGAGAGTCTCTTTCCCGTTTCTATACTATAAAATATTGTGCCAAAAATATAATATGATTGTATAGAAAATCTCACTCTAAAAAGAATCTCAGATCATTTCTCCTATTAAAAATAGTGGTCCAAAAATCATCTAGAATTTTGGCTAGCAAATCTTGTAAATACCATTCATTAATGCATGCTTAGGTATCTCCCTGGTTCATCTACCTCAAGGCTCACTAACGTTTACAATGCCAAGTTTGGCACACAAAATACGACACCGATATATTTATTGAGTTTAAACCTACGTGCGCTAATTTTGTTTAGAATAACATATTTTTATAAAAGACTTTAGATGCAGTCCCTAACTATAAATATTTTTTTACTAAAACCTTGTTGGTTTTCAATTTTTGATTTAAGTCCCTAAAATTAATGTGATACTTTATTTCTATATACGTTACTATATTTTTTTAATTAAAATTTAAAATTTATAGTTGTTTATATTAATAAGATTTGAAATAAAAAACCATAATTTGAGGATTAAAAATATTAAAATATAAATATACTATTGTGTGTGTAAACATGTGTACGTTCATCAAAATTAACTAAAAAATTATTGTATCAAAACATGGGTACATTCTTCAAAATCACAAAAAAAACGATATTAGGCTTAATAAAATTAGTAATTTTTTTCGATTAAACTTAACATGGATACATTCTCAAATCAAATATAAAAAAAGAATGTACCCATATAAATTTAAAAATGGATTAGAAAAAAAAAATTGAATATATTTAATATAAAAAAATGGTACATTTTACATATAACAAATTGATATATTTAAAAATGAGTACATTTTAAGATTAAAAATTTGGAAAAAAAATTACATGTATGGTACATATAATTATCATGGGTACATTTAGCAAAATTAAAAATGGGTACATATAAATAAAAAAATATGGGTACAAATACAAATAAAACTTTATAAAATATGGGCACAAAAATAAATTAATATATGGGTACAAATTAAAACTGAAAAAAAAATTGGTACAAATTAAAAAAAAGGGTTGCAAATTAAAAATGGGTACAAATTAAAAGTAAAAATATATGACAAAAATTTTACCTATAAATATAAATATACTAATTGTAACATTTTTAATATTAAATGGATATATTTAGAAATAAAAATATTTTATTATTGAAATAATTAATGATATTATTAATATCAATGATCTTGATCAAAAATTGAAAATAAATAAGATTTTAATCAATAGAGTAGTAAAATGAAAGATGAAAACCTAATTTCTTCTATTTTTATCCTGAAACCGCGAGACTGTTAGTGCTATAAGGGGGCGTTTGTTTGCCCTCACTAAAAAGTACTGGACTGGACTGGACTAAGGGTTAGTCCAGTCCCATGTTTGTTCCTGACAGGGACTAAGTTTAATGAGACTAAATCTCACTAGCCTAGACTAAATCAGGGACTAGCTGGTCTTAGTGAAACCCTTCAAAAACCATGGGACTAGCTAAGACTGTCCCCTTTCTCCTCCTCGCCTTGCTCCTCGACCACTCGCATTCGAAAGCTATTGGACTAGATGCTTTTCACAACCAATTTTCATATAAAATACCAAATTGAAGAAAAGATTGGAACGGACAAGGGAGAAAAAGATGGAGAAAAAGAGGGAGAGAATTGGGCGGTAAGGAAGGATTAGAGGGATTTAAAAAATAGGATAAAAAAATATTAATAATTATGAATTAAATAATATAATATTAGAGTTTGTTAATTATCTTGTTTATTAGTCCGACACTGCACCAAACGCTTTACTAAGCTAGTCCAGCTTAGTTTAGTCTAAGCCAGTACAGCTTAGTCCCTGAAGCTAGTCCAGTCCGAGACAGTCCGGTGCAACAAACGCACCCTAAAAACCTTTGTGAATAACTTGTCGTTTTTTGGAGGATAACTGAGTGAAAGTATGTTTTAAATTGGAGCCCTCTAAAGTGAGGATTTAGATCTATGCGTTTTATAAAAATCAAAGTGCCTAGTTTATGTGATTTTGTAATTAAAGGTTGTTAAAGTCAGTTTGTTATTTAATGGATTACTTTTTTTTTTCTTTGGGTAAAGTCGATCCATTGCTAGATCCAATGCCTTAAAAATGACTTTGTCATACAGTGCTTCTTCACGTCTTTTAGGAATTCTTTTTTTAGTAATGTTAGAGATATCAAATTTTTTAAACTAAATTTGCAAATTAAATAATGTGGTTGTTGATGATTAGATTATTAACTAAGTTTCGATTAACGTGTTTGTTTCTTATTGGCGACACATCATTTTGTTTACACATTTAGTTTAAAATTTTAGTCTCTCTAGCATTACCCTTCTTTTCCATGTAAAGTACGAGAAATGTTAAGAAAATTCTCTTACAAAGTGAGACTCTTTATTGATTCTCTGTCATTTATGTTTTTAGCACAATATTTTATCGTGTTGTCACGGAAATTGTGCCAAAAACATAAGATGATGAAGAGTCTATATAGAGCCTCACTTTTGAGAAAGTCTTCATAGCATTTCCCGAGATTTATGTATTTTGCAGTAACTGATTACATGATTAATATAGGAAAGCCAGAATTTTCACTATTTGCTTGTATGTTGTGCGCTAGACTTTTCACTCTCCAAAGTTTACGCATACTATTGCTTTAGTAACACCCTTTTATCAATTTGGAGTCTTTTACATCCAGCCAGCTAGCATAATGAAATGTGAAGAAAAAAAACCCTACTATCTTCATTATTAATTACGGAGTAAAAATGTACTCGGTATTGTAGCCTATTTATCTGACTAAGGGGAAGGGACCAGCGGCAAGGAGAGATTGTAGAGAGAGATGTGTTTGTAGGAATGTAGGGGAATGTGTGTGTTATTCCTCCCTATGTAGTGCCTTTATTTATAGTAATAAGAGGGAGAAGAATTTCTTCATCCCCAAGGAATACAAGTTCATATAGGATAGGATAACTAGAATCAAATCAAATCTAGGATTTACACAATCACTTAAACTAGGAAAGTTTATACATTTCCCCTGGAGTGTGTAAATGCTTAAGGTAGATTCAGCATCATGTAGAAGTTGACGAAGTGCACTCGTCGGCACTAAATCTGGGAACAATGTTATTCTCAATAAGGTAGAAACTTGCATAAAGAAGTAAGTCACACTAAAAAAAAACCCTAAGGCTATGGCAAAAACCCTAGTAGGGACAAAATCCATAGTCTAAGGAAAAATGCGTGAGAAATGCAAAGTCAAAAGAAACGTCTACATGATGTCATCAGGGATATGATTAACCTAAGGTGGGTGCCTCATTAAAACCTAGTTAGGTAGCAAAAATCGAGTGAGAAAAATGCTCCTAATCGTAGGGAAAAAGAGTACATTAAGATCAAGCAAGTATACTTCAGGATACTCTCCCTGAGTTTGACACAATTCCAAAGATAACTAGCAATGTTACAACTCAAAAAGTTTACACATTCCAATTCCTTGAACAAGTTTTTGAAATGTCGCCTTCGGTAGTGATTTGGTGAAGAGGTTGGCCAGATTGTCTTGTGAACAGATTTGTGTGACTTCAATCTTCTGATGCTCTTGTTGTTGATGTAAGAAGAAGAACTTCGGCATAATGTGTTGGGTTTTGTCTCTTTTGATGTAACATTTCTTAAGCTATTTGATGAATCATGTGTTATCTTCATAGATCGTCATCGAGATATCTATGATGGGGTAAAGATCGCAGGAGCTTCTAATATGGCTCACAACTACTCTCAACCAAAAGCATTCTCGAGTTGCTTCATGTAAAGCGAGAATTTCAGCATGGTTAGATGAAGTGGCAACTAAGGTCTGTTTAGTTGACCTCCAAGAGATTGCGGTGCCTCCAATGGTAAAGACATAACCCGTTTGAGAACCCGCCTTGTGCAGATCAGATAAGTATCATGCTTCGGCATAACCAACAAGGCGAGAATCGATTCGAGAAGCAGGGGGTGTGCGGCATCACTTAAGGATCCGTAGGGATAGAACAAGCCCAAATTCGTAGTACCTTTAAGGTAATGGAAGATGTCTTTAACACCAGTCCAGTGTCTGCGTGTTGGTGCATTATTGTATCTTGCCAAAAGATTAACAGTAAAGGAGATGTCAGGTCTAATGCATTGAGCTAAGTATAATAAAGTTCCTATCGCACTTAGATAATGAACTTCAGGCTCCAAAATCTCTTCATAATCCTCATTCGGATGAAAGGGATCTCGTTTTACATCTAGCTATCGAACAACCATAAGAGTATTCAAAGGCTTCGCTTTACCCTTATTAAAGCGGCCACACACTTTCTGGGTGTAGTTCGTTTGATATACTAAGATTCCATCCGAACAATGCTCTATCTCAAGACCAAGACAATATCGAATCATTCCTAGATCTTTCATCCAAATTCCGACTTCAGGTGCGTGGCAGTTCTCTCGAGCTCTTCAAGAGTTCCGATAAGGTTCATGTCATTGACATATACTACAACTATCGCAAAATCGAAATGTGACTTCTTAATGAATACACAAGGGCATAGTTCGTTGTTCACATATTATTGACTAGTCAAATACTCACTCAGACAGTATACCACATTTTTTTTCCAGATTGCTTTAAACCATAGAATGAACGCCTCAGCCGAATTGAGAGCGTGCTCCGGGGTTTGAAAATATTTGATATAGTCAATGTAAGTCATTTGGGAACTTTCATATAAATTTCCCGTATCAAGATCCCCATAGAGATACGCAATTACTACGTCCATTAGCTACATACTCAGTTTTTCAAAAACTACCATACTAATAAGGTAGCAAAAAGTAATCACATCCATAATGGGTGAATAAATTTCATCATAGTCAATCCCGTGGTGTTGTGAGAAGCCTTGCGCAACAAGACGAGCCTTATAACGCACAATTTCGTTCTTCTCATTACGTTTCCGAACGAAAACCCACTTGTAGCCAACAGGCTTCACATGCAAAGGAGTATGAGCTACAGGTCCAAACATCTTACGTTTCATAAGTGAATCGAGTTCAACTTGGATTGCTTGTTTCCAATTTGACCAATTGGTTCTACGTCCACATTCATAAACGGAACGGGGTTAAATGTCATCGCTCAACATGATTTCAGTAGCTATTGCATATGTTAATGCATCGTTCGACGATCATCTCATTTCTACACCACACATCATCTAAGTGTAATCTGACGATTCTCGAGAGGTGGATTCATCTCTTCAAGGACGCTTCTGTAATATAAAATTTTCTCATGAGTTGGATAAAATGAGTAAGCAATAATCGGATTCACGGTAAGCTCTTTAGGGGCATGTGTTGTGGATTTCCACTTTCGGGGGTGTGAATCCTTTGAACCAAAAGGTCTACCACGCTTTTGTGTAGGGGCAGATGATTGGCTAACCGCTAATGTACATAGACCACCAAAGTTGGCATCTCGGACCTCCAGAAGGGAAGTCCGTCATACATTTGGTACATCCATCTTTACAGGCATATTCACAGCTGGAATATGTGATATTATCACTCGAGCTAGATCGATGAAAGCATCTGGCATGCTTTGAAGATTTAATATACGCTGCACTTCAGTTTCAAACTGAGCGGTGCGGGAATCTAAATGAGATAAAGTGGGAGTCGTCCATGATAATTCGCGTCGTTCTTCAGGAACGTTGACATTCTTATCTCCCCTAACAACAGAAAGATTGTCTCATAGAAGTGACAATCCGCGAAACAAGCGATAAACAGATTGCCTGTCAAAGGTTCTAAGTAACGAATAATCGAAGGAGAATCATATCCAACATAGATTCATATCATTTGTTAAGGCCTCATTTTTTACGTAAGGGCGGCAAAATCGGTATAGCAAAAAACACGCAAATGCGATATGTTGGGTTCGTATTTGGTAACCAACTGAATGGCGTTATATGGTTGGGTCGCAACAGGCCTCAGGCGGACAAGCATGGCTGCGTGCAATATTGCAAAGGCCCGAGCAGCGATCGGGAGATTGATACGTATGACCAACGATCAAGCAATCATTTGTAAGCACTTAATTAATGCATTTGCCAGGCTATTCTAGGTGTGAACATGGGGTACTGGATGTTCAACTTCAACCCCAACCGACATATAATAGTCATCAAAATTTTTAGATGTGAATTCTCTAGCAATATCTAATCGAATAGATTTTATCAGATAATCAGGGTGGTGAACGTTGAGCTTGATAACCAAAGCCAACAGTTTGGAAAATGCAACATTCCTTGTGAACAACAAGCACACGTGTAACCAACGTGTGGAAACGTCAACCAAAACCATAAAATATCTAAATGGTCTGCATGGAGGGTGAATCGGTCCACAAATGTCCCCCTGAATCCTTTGTTGAAAAATAGGAAGATTCAGACGAATCTTGTTATAAGAAGTATTAGTAATAAGCTTTCCCATTGAACATGTTTGACATGCGATTCCTTGAATCAATCCTAAACTTCGGTTGAGTGGATGCCCGTGTGATGATTTGAGGATACGGCGCATCGCTATTTGTCTAGGGTGTCCCAAACGATCATGTCGAAATGTAATTTCGCGTGCGGTCCCAGAGGTAAGGCCGGCCACATAGTCAGTGGCAGAGCCAGAAAACTAGATTAGGAGGGGCCTTTAAGCCATAGAAAGATTAGCCTTTGAAATATAATTAATGGGAGAAAAATTAAAGGTTTTTTTTTTTTTTTTTGTATTGGCGTGAAAATTTTTAATCAAACAAAAATGGTGGAGCTTTAAATTTTGTATGAAAAACCTAGTATTGAAATGAATATATCATAAAACAGAACTTGTTTACAATCCTTGATAATAAAAAATTAACACATTAGAGTCGTACAAAAATTTAAAATCACGACTTAAAATTAGATTTTGCTCTAGACTGTATAGACCATTTTTTTATATCAACTAGCCAAAAAAGATAGTATGGTTTTTTTATATATTAAAAAATAAGACTTAGTTTTAATATGGTAAAAAATAAGGAAAACTAATGAAAAGGGCTTGAAAACTTTGAGTTTTAATGATAATGACAAAATAAAGAGTAAAGTAAATAGTACCAGGATTGACTTTTTAGTGTAAAAATATGATTTTTCGTTAAAGTGAATAGTACCGGGAGCTTTTCGTTAAAGTTCCCTAAAAAATAAGGCAAATAATAAGAACTCTTTTTTTTTCTTTCAGTTTAAAAAAATCTAAAAAATTACTGGACCGCTAGAAAGGCTCGAACTCGGGCTATTTGGAATTGCAAAATCCCAGTAGCCAGTGATTCACATGCTCATTTTTGTAAGATCTTGCAGAAAGTACATACATAAATGAATTTTTAGGGTAGACCTGGGTTATCGCTGGCCTCTATGTGGCTCCGCCACTGCACATAGTGGCTCTCTATGGGGCGTATGTTCGTAGTATACAGACCACTCGAGATAAGCTTCATCTTCTCTAGAATACGCTTCTGGCTATATTTGTAGGAAGTTATACACATAAAATCAACTCTATTTTCTACGTGGGTTTTAGCGTGGCAATTGTTATCTCTAATATCCTTAAAATTCAATAACGTTCTTTTAGAACGCGGAGAATAAAGTGTCACATCAATGGTCAAAATTGTACCATTGGACAACACTATGTGTGCCTTACCGTATCCTTCGATCAGGTTGGATGGGCCTTAGAAGGTCGTCAAATGTGCATTCTTAGGTATGAAGTTAGTGAAATAGATGCGTTCATGCAAAACGGTGTGCATAGTTGCACTATCTGCCAGACAATTAACTTTCTCACTAATACCTAGAATGAAAAATTAATTTGAAATGGTCACATGCATAAAAGTTCTAAAAACAAATATCCATTCAAAATAATTTTAAGTATTCAAGGACGATAATTAATTAAAAACTTAATATCCAAAAAACAAATCACCAACAAATAATCAAAACATAAAGGAAAATTGTTCAAAATTAACCAAAAAACAAAGGGGTTCGGCCACCACTGTGGAATTCGGCCCCTATGTCTTATTTCGACTAAAAAATAGTTTATGTCTAAAATTCTAATCTTCCATAGGGGTGGTATCCTCTTGAAAGTCAGAAACCTCCATCTTGGTACTCCTCGGTTTATCCAGTTACACAAAGTTTGATTCAAACTTCTTAGACGAGAATGATATTTAGCCACAACATTTTTAGGAGCTCGACAAACACAGGACCAATGGTCCTTTGAACCACATGTAATAACACATGTTTGCATCCATTGTTTCAGGTGCTTTACCCTTATTCTTGAAGTTTGGGGCCTTGAGAGCGAGGTTAAGGCGCTTCTAGGCTCGGTTTCCTCCCTTAGATAGGCCTTGGCTTTGTTGACCTTGATGAGGTGGCTTCTGGCCGCTCCTACCATGTCTCTTTTGGTGTTTTGGGTATTAGTTCATGCTATAGTGTGCTTCAGGCATATTAGTCGCCTAGTAGGTCGAGCTTGATGATTTTTCACCAACATCTGATTCTGCTTTTCAGCGAGAAGTAAAACAAAGATTAAATCTGAGAACTTAGTGACTTCTGAACTCTATATTGTTGTTGCATGACAATATTAGTAATAGAGAATGTCAAATAGGTATTCTCCAGGAGATCCTCTTTGATCAAAGTCTCGTTACAAAACTTAAAAAGTGATCGGATTCGATAAACTTCAAAATTATATTCATTCACTGACTTAAAGTCTTAGAAGTGAAAATGCTACCAGTCATGTCTTGCTTCAGTAAAAAAGATGTCTTTTTAGTGATCAAAACGATCGGCCAAAGCGACCCATAATGCTTGTGGATCCTTCTCAGCAAGGTACTCGGTTTGCAGGGCGTTATGAATATGACTTCTGATGACGATCATGGCAGTGGCTTTCTCAGCTATGCTAACTGAGTTATCCGTCTCAACTTCAATGGCGGAACGCAAATTCTTTGTAGTGAGGTAAAGGTTCACATCTTGGACCCAATTGAGATAGTTCCTTCTAGAAACCTCCAAAGTGATGAAGTCGAGTTTGTTCAAATTCAACATGTTTCTATCACAAAATAAAGGACAAGATGTGATTAGTGTAATAGAAAAAAAATATATTCATTCATTCACATATGAGTAGAACATTCAGGTTCTAATAGACATGTATTGGTTAAAATTCGCATGAAATTCATAGGTGATGTTTTTATGGAAAGCTTCAGGTTTCAAAATGATTATGAACTTCAGGTTTATATGTTTCCGTAGACAAATGCAAATATACACACAGAAATATGCAACAAGAGAATATACAAATAGAACTTCAGGTCTATAATTATAATTGAATTAATTATTTGGACTTTGAGACAAATTTAAATTATGGGTGAAAAAATATAAAATCGAAATTGTCTAAAAATAATAAACAATTTAAGCTCGGGGCCCAAAAAAGTAGGCCAAAGCCCACGGGTGGGCTGAGCTAATCTTTGTAGTGAGGTCCAGGCCCAGATTGAGCTGGAATTGTCTCGGGTGGGCTGCAGGCCAAAGGTGAGAAGAGAAAAAAAAAGGCCGGATCCAAGGGAGAGCCCATGAAAGGGTACAGATCTGGTGCGACACGGAGCAGTGCACCGATCCTCCAGCAACAAACTGGGATCGTGTGTGGCGTAGACAGGTGAACCCAGATGAAAATGTAATCCAATGCGTTATAGGACATGGAGACACCAAAGCACAATTGGGATGGCGTTGCAAGTGGGCTAGAAGATAGGGCTTGTGACAACAAACCCAAAAGCCAAATCTGGGTTTTGATTTGGGCCGAGAATAGTCAAAGCCCAAAGGGCTTGGCTTTTGGATCAGAAGAACAACCCAGCCGTGTGCTGGGTGTGCTCGCCGATGAAGAATACCTGACTCGTCGCTTTTAGCGGTGATCTGGGGCTATGATTGACCGTAGAACCTCTTTCCAGGTGACAGAAGTCAAAACTCAACATCGACGAACCAATCAGGTTCAAGTTAAGGTTTCAAATTCATGTAATCGGTAAAGCAGCCGTGGTGGCTGGGTATGGCTGCAGGCCATGCTTATGTTAGAAATCGGTGGTGATGCCGGTGATGGTGTCAAGTTCTAGGTTTGGAGATTTGTAGGGCTCCATGGTCTTGGCTAAGGTTGGGTTCGGTTTGTAACGGTTTGGTTTTTTGCCAAATCCGAAACCGAACCGAATTTTCGGTTCGGTTTCGGCCCGGTTCAGATTTTTTGTTTTTGTTTTTTTAATAAAAAGTAAACTTACATAAATAACAAAAGCCCATAACTAAACACAAACAAAAAAATTGGCCCGCACAACAACCCAACCCAAAGGTTGAGCCCGAAAAAGAAAGAAAAAAAAAACTGAAAGCTCTAGCCGCTTAGTTCCCTTGCCGCTGTCAAAGCAAGCTTCAGTGACCATGAACCAGTAACCTAACAAACACCAGAGGTGAAGACCAACCAAGCCCCAACAACAAAAAGAGAAGCAGACATCTTAAAATTGATAAACAATTAAATCTGGAAATTGGTAAAGAAATGTATCTGGAAAGAAACAAATCTGCAAGTCTGCAACATGAAGAGCAACACAAGCACATAATCCATCAAAATACTATCTTAATCCACAACTCACATCAATAATTACATTTCAAACAACTAACAAACCCACAACAAAAAAATGGAACAAATCTGCAATACGAAACTAGAATACAAATCTGCAATATAAAGTTGCAATACAAATTTGCAATCGAACAAATAATTAATGTCATGGAAATAGAATGGAGAAGAATGGAGAAAGTGGAGGCATGGACATGGAGGGTCTCACAAATATGAAGCTAAGAATAGAAAGGAGGATGCGGGTTATGGAGAAGAATGGAGAATAATGAAAAAATTGGAGGCATGGACATGGAGGGTCTCACAAATATGAAGCTTGGAATAGAAAGGCGGATGCGGGTTATGGAGAAGAATGGACAAATAGACATGGAGCCATGGAGGGAGGACTCTGGAGGCAGGGAACGAGAGAGAGAGAGAGAGAAGAGGGAAAAGATGAAATAAAAAAGTGTGGTTGCGCTTGGGAAAGGTGTTGCTGCACTAGGGTTTTGTTGATTTGGTCTTAAAACTTAAAAAAAATCTACAAAATCTAGGAGGCATGACGAGGGTTCGAACCCATGCGCTCCGAAAAGTTTCACTAAAACCAACTTCACAACAGGTTCTGTTTTGTTATGATTGTATGACTAAACTATTTATACACATTGAAAAAAAAAATTAAATATATATATATCGATTCAGTTCGGTTTCAGAACCTCAAAAACCAAAACCGAACTGGCCAGATTCGATTTGAGAGTTTCGATACAGTTTTTATTTTGGTTTGGTTTTTTTCGGCCTCGGTCCGGTTTGGTTTTCGGTTTTTTTCGGTTTTCGGTTTTTTGAACCCACCCCTAGTCTCGTCTTTGGTTTGGGTTCAAACAAATCCAATTTTTTTTTTCTATTCAATTCAATTGCATGTACATTAATATATAATTCAATGCATGGACATATATTTGATGCAATTCATGGCAATATCAAATTCATATAATTCAACAATTGTGAATATAATGCATACACAATTTATGTAGAATCTAAAATTCAAAAAATGTAAAGCTGGGTCATACATTATGGTGAATGTTTATGTTATCAGGGCTGTAAAAATATCGAGATAAAAACGGTTATTTTGGAAGAATCTGATTGTGTGATGATATGGATGAATTGGTTTGATGCAGAAAGCTTCCATGTCAGATTCCTAAGCACAGTGGTAGGAGCATGTTGATAACATGTTGTAACCTATTTTATCTGACTAAGGGGAAGGGGCCGACAACAAGGAGAAATTGTAGAGCGAGATGTGTTTGTAGGAATGTAGGGGAATGTGTGTGTTATTCCTCCTTACATACTGCCTTTATTTATAGTAATAAGAAGGAGAATAATTCCTTCATCCGCTAGGAATACAAGTCCATATAGGAAAAAATAACTAGAATCAAATCTAATCTAGGATTTACACAATCACACTTAAACTAGGAAATCTCATATCACTCGGACAATTATTTTTCATTAAGAGAATAATTGACAGGGAAATTATTGCATTAATGGAGTGGACTTGCTCTAATATTGGATATATAAATGCTAGGGAGACTAAATTTGTAGACAAAATTTAAAAACTAAGACTATCTTCAACGGAGATATCAAATTGTGGACATAGAGTTTAAATTTGATAGCCTATGTAGCATTTTGACGTATTTTTTTACTTCATTCTCCACCTAATATGTGACGACGCGTCCCTAATTTTCTATGTAATTTCTCCTCAAGCGTGTAAATTGACAGTTATGCTCTGGTTGGCAAAATGATGTGGACGTGATTATGCAGCTTTAAATTATTTTCCTTGCTATCATAATTAAATTGTACTCGTTGTTATGATCGCATAAGCACGAATTAGACCTGAATCAGATTTGTAACGAAAAAGTTACGTTACGTTAAAGTACATTAGCAACAGGTAGAGTTGTACACGCATGTGTTAATTATTTAGTACTGGAAACTACTATTTCAGATAGGGTACGTTACATTTCGTCCAATTATGATTGTACAAACCCTACCTGTTTTCTTCTTTAAAATTGGACACAAGCCCTCAAACCCTCACCACCAATCAATTTCACTCCTCAATTCTCTTACCCCAACCAAACAACTTCCCTCACTTTTCCACCAATTATAAAAGTTGTCATTCTTTCTCTTTCATCTTATTCCCCTCTCTCACCCGTACTTCCATCTTCTCTGCAACTACAAGAACCATCATCAAACACTCACAGATCGAACTTAAAAATACCACTGTCGTGATCCTCTCATCCTCATGAACCCAACCGTACAAACCGATCTTGAAGTGGTTGAGTTTTGACTCGCCGACTCGGAAGCTCTGACTTGGACGAGTTTGCTCCAACATGATCCCGACCGAATTACAACGTTTTGAAGGTTGTGGAAGCATCCACACAACTCCCTAGAGTCCCTAGATTAAGATTGGAGTGGAGACAAAGTCAAGAAGCACGGTTCAAGGAGTTGAGTTTTAAGCCGAGAATTGTGAGGCTTTTTAGGTCATTTTCCATCCATTTTTTGGCTTTTGAAAGGTATAATCTTGTTCTTCTCCTTAAGAGCTTCATTTCATATAAAGTTGGTAAAAATTGATTGAGAAATGAAGAAGTTATGCAAGTTTTAAAATTTTCCAGAAACCGGCCACTTTTTTTCAAAATCCGGCGAAACCAGACGACGCCGGTGGAGGTGGACAGCGAGGATCACCGAAGAGGACGAAGAATATTCCGTCAAAGTTGACGGAATATACTAACGGCATTAGGTTCCGTTACTATTTAACAAAATATACTATCAGTTTATGCCAGGCGCGTGGCCGCTCGTGTGGCCATAGGTTGGGCGGCGCGTAAAGGCGCGTCTGACCTCCGACCGGCAAGTGGTTGATATGTGCGGGTTCGTGACGTTGAGTAGAACATTTTCGTATATTTAAACCTTGTTTGAGCAAGCTATGGGGAGTTTTCCTAGATTTTTTTGTATATGTGTTATTTAATTAATTATTATTAGTTGTTTCGCATATAAGGGAGGCTTACCCCAAGGACGGTCAAGGACAAGCGAGGCTAAGGCACTACGATCCATCGACATATCAGTGAGTGAGCATTTTGTTTTCGTGTATATATATAAACTTTATTATTTCTACAAATGCTTTTAAATTGATTTATGCATATATGCCATGATTTAATTAATTTTAATATGTTGTTATGTGGTTGAGATTTTTATATTATCATTGCATATTCATATACATTTTACTTGCTCACCAATGTTGTACTGTTGTGAAATGCTAAAATAATCATACGGGATGCACAGGTAAGTTCAGGTAAGCTTATTATGTTGATTGGAATTATTGAATCATATTGAATCATTATGGCATGCTTATATTCATGTAGTTTGCTCATCATTGTTGCACTACGGTGTTAGTGCTCGCCTTGGGCCAGGGCTAGTCCTTCAGGTGTATGTTCACCTCCGCATCGCACGCTTGTCTTGGATCCAAGTAAGTGCCAGTCCTGTCATACAGGTTGCATTAAGCGACTCCAACTTGTAGGTGACCGCGATTATCGCCAGTCTTCACGTGATCATAACACTTAAGCGTATATTATTACACACAGTCCTGTCGTACATGTCGCATTAGATGACTCCAACTCATAGGTGATCGTGATTATTGCCAATCTTCATGTGATCGTAGCACTAGAGCGTTTATTATTACACACAATCCTGTTGTACAAGTCGCATTAAGCGATTCCAACTCATGTGCTAGCATAGATTAATGAGCATCATGGCCAGTCGTACAAGTCGCATTAGGCGACTCCGACTTGTGTGCTAGTATAGATTAATTGAACACCTGATTTTATTTATATTGTTGTTGAGTTATTGCGGTGTGCCATGCTACTTGATTTACATTTGATTTCATACTTATACGTAGTATGATTTTCTGAAAATTATACATGTTTTACAGTGAGGGGTTAGTATGTTCGGAAAATAATTGTGTTTTATAAACTTTTGTTTTTGTGCCCACTCACCTTTCTGTTTTTCGCCCCTCTAGGTTCTAGATAGTTGACCTACCCTGTGGCGTGCGAGGATTAGCGGCGATTCTGACGTATTCCTGTTTAAATGTAGGGAACTTTTTCCAGTTATGTACTAAGTACTTAATTAGTTTCATCTGCACTGCTTATGTTATCTATGATCTGAATAGTTGTAGTTTATGGGTTCTATCCACTACTGTACACTCATTTTGTCACATCTTGGCCTGGGTGGGACCACTTCCCGGGCCCGCTCCGCCACCGTAGCACGATATTGTCCGCTTTGGGCCCCCGACCACGCCCTCACGGTTTTGTTTCTGGGAACTCACGAGCAACTTCCCAGTGGGTCACCCATCATGGGAGTGCTCTAGCCCTCTTCTCGCTTAACTTCGAAGTTCCTACAGAACCCAAAGCCAGTGAGCTCCCAAAAGGCCTCGTGCTAGGTAGGGATGGGAATATACATTTAAGGATCACTCCCCTGGGCGATGTGGGATGTCACACATTTTATTAGTTTAAATAAGTTTTAGCTTCGGTTTTAATTTATTCACATTTTTACATCATTCACACTTTGGTTACATCACCTTCGGGTGATGACCAGTATGTCTCGACTTCGGTCGGGGTGTGTCACGATATATCAAATTAAACTATTATTTTATTATATATATTTTTTTCTTAATTTCTATTTTATATTTTTATATTTTACATATATAAATAATTCATTTTGTAAAGCAACCAATTCGAACTTTTCTAATTCTTCAACAGACTCAAAATTAACAAGACTTCAAAAATGCTCCTCAGCTGATTAGAAGATGAATTGAAAAAAATTTGAGGCAGGTTCACAAAGTAATGTAGGATGTCTATTGAAGCACAAACCATTGTATGAAATTCTCAAACCACTGTTTTTCACAAAGCATGTGTTGCTTAAATTGAAAAGAACTCGTTGATTAAAAAAGAAGAAAGAGATAGTATATAAAACGACTGCATCGTTCAATAATCAAATAATAAAATATATTTAATAATTAATAAAGGAGTTTGAAGCTACTATTAAATTTGACAACAATTCTTTCTGTTACCGTTTCATGTCATGCCACATAATGTTTGATATTTGGTTGAAAACAATTAGTGGTTGTCTTTTTTTATTTTTTATTTTTTTATTTTTTCTGTATATCTTATGTGGACATTTTGTTATCTCTTTTGAAAATACTGTAATAATATATCACTAATAATAAATAAACACATTTATCTATACTTAAATAATAATTTAATCTTTAATTTTTATATCATTTAATTTATCTAATTTAATCGGTCTATTGAATTCGAAGAAGAGTAAACAACACAATAGGGTAGTGCATTTGGGTTAAGATAAACTTTTACTAAACCAATTTCTAACCAGTAACCATTCGTGGCATCCAACCATTTGTCAGTTAAACTTTATGGTGAAAATAACAGAGCATGTGTACCAAATAAGCAAAGATTCAAAGGAGAGAGAGAGAGAGGTGTCACACCTCACACATAACAGTCTTACAGGATGACAAAGTGGCGTGTTTGGGGTGGGGCCAAGTCTCCACTTCGACGACACCTACCACTCAAAGCAGATTCCACGTGAGCAGTCTATTGATTTACGCAACAACGTTTTTTAATGAATAGAGAGCAAATGTATGGGGCCCGCCCAGACAGAATGGGCCCACATGATTGGACTGGAGATGGGGCCCCCCACCCCCCAAAAAGGGCTTTCAGAAGCACTGGCAATATTCCTTTCCTATGAGAAAAGCAATGGCTCAAGGAAAAAGGAGAAAGATGGAACCCTCCACCCATTCGGAAGAAAAAAAATATCAAACAAAAAATGAAAGTGTAGCACAAGTATTTTTATTTTGTACTGCGATTTAGTGTCATTTATTATTTATAAATGAGAAAGTGTAGATTAAACTCTTGTTAACGACGAGCTCAAATCAAATTATTATAATTATTATGTAGCTTAATTTAAAGAGAAATACTAGGAATATCAAATTTTTTAAACTAAATTTATAAACCAAATAATATGGTTTTATATGATTGAATTGTTAATTAACTGTTGATTAACGTTCTTATTTCTTATTAGTGACATAACATTTAATTTATAAATTTGATTCCCCTCTAGCATTATAAATCTTGGAAAAAGATCATTACAGAATTCTTTTCCTGGGAATCTGGGAGATTTCGTGATCATGACTGTTCATCGTATATCGTGCAGTCAATTGTCGTTAGATACTATTTATATTTAATTTAAAATTTAAAATAATTTATGACTGCATAATATACAATAAACGGTTATGATCACAAGATACCCTAATTCCCGAGCGAGGATCCTTTTCCATAAATATTCGCCTCTTAATATAGTTGTATAAAAAATTGTCAAAAAAAAAAAGAAGAATAAGGGAGGAGGGGGACAAAGTGGAATGATGTTAATCTCATCATCTAAAGTTAATAAAGAGGAAAAAGTATTTTACCCCATTTGACTTTGTTATTGACAACAGGATTGTCTTTGGATTATTTTGGCGAGGATCCTAAAAATGTAAATCATGTTTTTTCATCATACATCGTACATCGTGTGATTAGTTTTTATCAAATATTTTTTGTATTTAATTTTAAATAAAAATATTTAAAATATTTTTTTACCACACGATATACGATAAACGGACACGATTTACAAATCTTTATAATTTTTACAAAAAAAAATCGGCGAGGATCTAGATTCTTTTTATTGCCCATCATACCTCATTGATTGTGTACAATATATATATATATATATATATATATATATATATATATATATATATATATATATATATGTGGAAACAGGCATTATATATGTGATGAATAACCCACCATGTGTTATATTATATGGCTCCTCTTTTGTAACCATGAATCATAATGTGTACTTTGGAATTGAAGATAGGTATAATCTACTTTCTTTTTAAGCCTGCATATGTCAAGGAACAGAAGAACTCCACTATCTTTGTTTACTTTTAGCCAAAAGATGCTTGGTATTTCTTAATGTTGATGATAACATTTTGTATTGCATAAATGTAAATGTTTCATACGGTATATTCTCTAAGCGTATGGTCTTGATTGACATTCTATGGTCAGAGCATATACAACGTTTATGCACAAACATAGTTGAAAAGCGCTTGTTATCACGACCATCGTAATACTTTGATTTGAAATATTTTGAATTGAGACAAAGCACAATGTTGTATATCGAAACTATCATAACGATTAGCATGACCTTGTCTTTAGATTGCAAAATCCAAGATCAAGAAGGTCTTTCATCTACGATAATTGTTTGATTTGAAGTTTAGACCAGCGCAAAACATCAACACGATAAATATACATGTGGCCTCTTGGTTGCGCATTGGCATGCATGTACCACTCAAGACTCTCGAATGACGTACTCAAGTCCTAAAATCTTGGTTTACACTCCAAGTAGGCTTGTAGATTTTAGGGTTAACACTATGTTCATATGGTTTATTCTCTTTCTTATTAAGGTAAGAAACATTTCATTGATACAATAGAACGAGGAACATCATCAATTGGGAATACAATTCCATGATACAAACGCAACTGAAAGACAATACAAAACCTAGCCATATAACCATACTCAACCAAAAGATGACGTTCACGAATACAAACTTTGCATCACTTTCTAATAAATTGTACTTGCAAAAGAAGACGCTCCTTAAGCAAAGATTGCCTGCTATGAGGAATCACGAAGATACACAGTCCTTTGCATGGCAGACAGATTATTAAACCACAAAAAGGAAAATAGAACATAATACAAAAAATCATCCATAGGAGAAACCTAACCAATATGAAAGATACGCTCATAGAGCCTAAACCCTACAAGCCGAACCCAACACCATCAAACACACAAGGGAAACATCGTATCATCATCTGAAGGTCTTGAAAATGACAAACGACAAGAAAATGTGACTATGAATCCTTCAAAACCACTGCAACGACACTACAATGGAAATAGTGTACCACCCTTTGATTATCTTGCAATTGCCAGCAAAAAAGACCCTCTTACAAGTCGCTTCCAACAAAGGTCGAGCTTTCTCCTCATAGCTCTTACCTAGCGCACAAACCACAAAACCACCACCTCAAATTCGAACAACAGTTGTAGCTTTAAGCTCAGAAGTTAAGCAGTAAGTCAAAACTACAACAAAATGCTCTCCTCCTCAGAAGGAGAAAGTCACTACAACCATGAAAATTCTTCTCAACAAAATCATATAACGACTACCTCTAAGATACTGTTTATACTCTATATGTATGGTGCTGATAGATATTGTAACACAATATTAGTATGAAATTGGCACATCATGATTCATGCTCCCAAAATCCTACCAATACATAAAGAATATACTTGGTTTCCCTTTCCCTCCATGTGCATGAAAGAGAGACTTATGTCGGGGCTGATTATGCACAATCATGCCATCACCACCATATCCATACATGGGAGCATGAAAAAGCTTTTTCAACGCAGAAAGTCAAATTCTTATGCTTTTTACTATTTTCTTCCGTATTCTTTTGTTTCCACATGTTCTTCTTACTTGTATCATCTCATTTCGCATGCTTCATGTTCTTGGAAGGTAGCGAATGCAAAGGCATATTGGGCAGACAGCATACTGGAATGTCAAACTTTCTTTTTGTTGAATTAAGCTTCCCGTTATCAGATCCAAACAAAATACATCTATTCCAGTTATAGTGCCAAGATAAGAATCACGATTCGCGTTCCGAAAATGGAAGTGGGAGCGGCGGAATTCGCCAAGATTTTATTAATTAATAGAAATTTTATTAATTATTAGGGACGTTATTAATTTACACACCAAAGCAAAGCTTATAACCTTTTTTAAGAAATGCTAAGAAAACTTTTTCAAAATTAGAACTCTCTGAAAAATGAGACTTTTATTGGATTATCTGCAATTTTATGTTTTTGACATAATATTTTATAATTTTTTAAGTGTAAAATTTAATGTTAAACTATGAGGTAACAAATAATTCATAAAGAGTCACCCTACGAGAAAATCTCTTAGTACTACAGGTCTTTTTGATAGATATGTAGAGAGGATCATAGAGGAATTCGGATCTCTTGATATGACATGCTCTAAATTCTCACAGACGCAAGGGATTTGTTCCTTCATAAATTTGTGCTATTTTTTTAGGAGTAGGATTGAATTTGCGCTATTTTTTAATCCATTTTTGGAATACAAGACCCTCTCTATTGCAGTGCTTTCATCGGACATCCATTAGGTTGGCAACAACCGGGCAGACAGGGTTCTTTCACATAATTATACATTGAAAATTGTATCTGTTGATTTTTTTTTATCTTTTGGTTAATTTTGTTGCATATTTATTTTAGAGAAATGTTAAGGAGATTATTTTAAAAGTGGAATTCTTCATGTAATCTGTCATTTCATGTTTTTTGCATAATTTTTATGCCAATATTATAAAATATTGTGTCAAAAAAGTTAAGTGACAGAGAGACTATAGAGAATATTACTGTGGAAGAGCTTCCTTTACATTTCTCTTTATTTTAATAATAATAATAATTCTTTTATTGTTTAAAATAAACAACTTTTTCATCATTTGCTCATTATTTTAGTACAAATAATTGTTCCACAATCTTTATGGAAAACAAGTGGAATGTAAAAGGTAAGAATGGACGGATGTATGGTAAAGTGGGGATGGTTTTGTAACATTTATATTTGTTAATCGCACTAACCGAGTCCGAGACCCTCGGACAAGTTCATGGAGTAGAATTTTGACATGCCTAATGACATTCTCTTCTTTTCCAAAAAAAAGAAAAAGAAAAACGACATTCTCTTCAGTGGAGTATGGTCAAACTGTGAGATAAAATCAAATTTTGTTGGCTTTCGGATCGAATGAATCGAAGAAGATTAAAAAATATAAATTAACAAAAAGTGTAGAAAGTAAAAATGATGTGTAGATAGCAGCACCCAAAACATAATTACTACACGGTATTAGTTTTGTTACTTAATAAATATATTAGTATTACGACGATAGTTGTTCCTCCTTAAATAACGACATGACATTGTTTTGTCAAAAAACGTTATAAAAATAATCATTTATCCTCATTATCATCGTCTAAAAATCATCTTAAAAAAATATATTAAATTTGAAAAACGTTTAGCTATCCGTATATGTTAAACAAAATCGACGATTACAAAATAACAAAGCATATGGATATTGATTCAACAATTGCAAATGCGAATTCTTCATGGCGTCATAGCTCTATACCTTGAACTTGGGCCACTTCGATCATCTCAATTGTTTAAATATTCGAGTTCAACAAATTCAACAAAAAAAATAAACTATGATTGAATCAAAAAGATTAATTTGAACCCTATGTGCAAAACTATAGTATTTTACACCACCTTCTTGTTTCTGATGCAATATATTATATCCTTTTGGTAATTGGGTTGTTGCCTTCTCTCAATAAAATTAAAAACAGAAAGACATTTGCTTGCCCAATGCTGAAAAAACATTAATTAAGTCAAATTGACTATGATTTCTCATGAAGTATATTTTTAATAATAAGAAAATTACATGTTTTGTAGATGGTATAAGGGGAATATAGGAAGCACGTGAGATTACTTTTTACCCACGCCAAAAGCAAGTGAAAATGCCATAAAACAAATAATAATGTTATTCATATCATGTTTTTGTATCATATTTAATTTTTTTTAATCAAATTCCATTTATTTTTTTATTAATAAAAATTAAAAAGTGCATCAAATATGATTAGAAATATAAAGAGTAATGTTATCTACGCACCAATTTTTATTTCTAACTCACCAGTCTCAATTTTTTATCACGCATCAAATATAATATTAAATTTTTCATTAAAAAATGAAAAAAATTAATATAATAAGATGAATTTAGGAACAATATATGTGCGCTGTCCGCAACGTCCAAGCGGCAACAATTCTATAATTTTCCGAATTTCCTAATAAACAAAAACCCACTTTAGTATGGTTTTATTTATTTATTTTCTCTTACTTTTGATGATGTTTGGTTTTGGATTAAATGAAACTTCCCTTGGAAATTATACTCAAAGCCACTGGTCCTCCTTGTTCCTTTAGAGCAATTCCACCACTAAAGACTTTGCACCAACATCCAGCCTATTTATCTACTCAGTTAACAGTAATAGACCAAAGCATCTCCACCCATAACAAAAAATAGCCTAGTCAATTTTTTTAAAATATAAAATTTTAATTATAAAATAATAAAAATAATTATTTTATTTTTAATTTCTGACATTAATTTTTTTAGGGGGAAAAACGTGGACCGTTGATCTGTGATCGAACGGTCCAGTTTAAAAGTGAAATTCAATTTTTTTTTATCGTTGGAAATCCAACGGTCTAGAAAAACTAGTTGTTGGAAATCCAACAGCACAAAGAGGGCCACGTCGCCGAGCCCGGGTGAAGGGTGAGTGCACTTGACAGTGGGCCTCCGTCGTCTGCTTTCTTGTCTCCTACTCGCACCCACGTGCGCGTGAATGCCGCGTGCCAGCGCAAAAAACCAAATAGGCTGGTCCCTTGGTCAATCAAAAATGGGTTGGTCTATTGCTTGGCTTGGGCTGGGTGCCAAGCAAGTTTGTGGGCTGGAGTGGATTCACTGACCCCCAGCCTGGTTTTTTGACTAGGTGCTGGCACACTTCCCCTCCAGTAGAAGTGCTCTTAGTCTATGGCTTCAAAAATGTCTTTTGTTTCGTTCATGGAGGATTGAATTATAATGTATAATTTTTTTAAAATTCATGACCTATTGAAAGTAAAGGAGAAATATTTTTTATTTTAAAGGGATTAGAAGGAGAATAGATTAGACATGAACGAAACTTCTCATTTGTAATTTTACTATATTTTGAAGAGGAATGGAATTGATAATTTTTATTCTTGAGTAATTTTTATCCCCAACATCTAAGTTAGTCACAATTTTGTTTTCTTTTTTTTTTCCTTCAAAATACTTAAAAATTCTTATTCATTTCATTCCATTCTTATTAGAAAACAAGGTTTTCATGTTTAGGACCAAACCAATTGTATTACTATAAGGAGGTTATTACTCAGTAGATTGTAATTTAATATCGCTTGTTCAAAAAAATACTCTTGATTAAGGAAAGTTGTATGAATACAAAGGAACTACCATAGTAATGGAGCATGCAAATATCGAAAATGTAACAATGAGAAAAGAGGGACACCTCAACTCTAAAAGCATACAAAAGTTTCATACCAAGAAACTGTAAACAACCTTGAGAAGTTAAAAGCATTTTGGCTTCAATAAGAAGGTGTTCATGTTGACGTGACCCTCCCTGTGCACCCCTCAACTCGTGACCCTCCCCCTCCACACCCACCCTATTTCCTTCTCTACACACCCCCATTCTCCTCTACACACTCCCATTCCGCGAACCCGTGATGGTGAGACGGATTTGGGTATTTTTTTTCTGTTTTTTTTTCTTTTCTGGGTTGCAGGTAGGGGGTTGGGGGGAAGAAGATGAAGATGAGAGAGAGGAGAGGGGAAAAAGATGAAGATGATGAAGATGGGGAGATCCGACCGTCACCAAACTTTTTTTTCCTTTTTCTTTATTTTCTTTCTGGGTTGCAGGGAAGAAGATGAAGATGGGGATATGGGTTTGGGGTTTGCGGGGAGAAGAGAGAGGGAAGGTCGCGGGTTGGGGGGTGCGCATGGAAGGTCACGGGTGGATGGGCGGGGGTGTGGGGGTGTTTTGGGGTGGGGGATGCGGGTGGAGTGGGTGGGGTGTGGGTGGGATGGGGGGAAGGGAGAGGGAACTAGGTTTTGGGAGTTGCAGGAGAAGATGAGGGGGGAAGAGAGGAGGGAACTGCGTTTTGGGTTTTGGTGAGTTTTTTTTAATATATATTTAAATTAGGTTTAATATTATAATATTGTTAATGTATAAAAAATTATTTTTTTGCCACGTGGCAGCCACGTCAGCATTTAACAGACTAATAGATGGAAAATCTAACGGAGGTGTTATTTTGAAATAAAATGATACTTAATGTATGAAAGTGAAATGTTTTAAACATATTGTATGAGATTGTAATAGACCTTAAACCTGAGGGGATTTAGTGTAATTTACCCTAAATTTAATGATTGTAAAAAGGTTATTCTTCATGGTATAATTTTACCATAATTTTTTATAGAGAAAACTTGATAAAGTCTAACTTTTTAAACCAATATTAGGAATAATTCATTTTGTTAAATTAGGTCTGATCCATTGAATTCATGATTATTTTATTATCACTAATTATCTTTCTAATGATAAAATTTACTATAGAAATTAAATCTCTTCCTAATTATCTTTGTAATTATTTATTCCTGTTTCGTTTTCTTTTTGTTATTTCTTCATCTTCTTCATACTCTAAACCCCATTCATATATGTTATTTCTTCTTCTTCCTCCTCTAAAACTCAACCTATCTCACATGTAATTAAGGCTGGAATTTTTTTCTCGAATATCCCAAATCAAACCAAAAAAATTCTGATCTTATACCGAAAAATTCTAAAACCGATAATATCAAAATTTTGGAAACTCCATACCGAACCGATCTCGAACCTTTCGGTACGGGAATCAGTATTACATATTTAATGGTTTGCGAATCTCGAACCGAATTGAAAAAATATATATATATATATATATATGTATATATTTATTTTGGTTGCATTTTAAATGTCGAATTTGAGTAGTTTGATAGTAGATTATATTAGAAATAGAAGTATGAAATTAAGTACTTTGGAATGTTAATTTGACTTGTTATGAATGAATTGATATTTCAATTGATATAAAATTAGGTAACAAAATTTCAGGCCAAAAGCCCCAAATTTTGCCTACAACCCAAAAATTTCAAATTTCAACCCAAAAGCCCAAAGCACAAAATATAGTCTCAATCCATCTTGAAATATTGAAAAATATTTCGGGAATCCTGAAATTTGGGAATATCGAATTTCGGTTCAGGATTGGTCTTTAAATTCCCATCCCAAAAATTTTCGGTTTGGAATTCGGGATTTGTTTTCAATTTGGGATCCCATATTGTACCACCCCTACATGTAATTGTATTTATCTTCTTATATGTCAGATTTTTTTTATAGTATCATATATTAATGTGTCTTACTTGTAGGTATATTATATTTTTGTACCTTTTAATTAGATTTCATATCTCGCTTATAAGTATATTATCCATTCATGTATTTCTTTCTTGAGTTAGATCGTATACTGTGTAGATGAGTTTTATGTTAATGTATTAGTTTTTTGTTAGAAGAAAAGATAATATCAGACTTAGCTTAATAGGATGTTAATTTTTTGAACTCAAATCTAAATGTCTCTTTTTTTATACAATTGAAATAAATATATTTTCTTAGAAGGAATTATTTTATTAGGTATTATTAGTGATACTCTCAAAATCGAGTTGACGAAAATATTCTATATGTAATTAAAAGGGTAAATTACACCATAGCCCCTCAGGTTTGAGGTCTATTACAACCCCATACAACATCTTTAAAACATTTCACTTTCATACCTCAAGTACTATTTTATTTCAATTTCATACAGCCGTTACATTTTCCATCCATTGAACCGTTAAGTGCTGACGTGGCCGCCACATATATGCCACGTGGCTGCCAAATGTTTGCCACGTGGCAAATAAAATAATTTTTTATTTTTTTTTAATTTAAAAATCCCAAATTTTCTCAACCAAAAAAAAAATTTGGGTAAATTACACCATACCCCCTCAAGTTTGAGGTCTATTACAACTCCATACAACATCTTTAAAACATTTCACTTTCATACATCCAGTACCATTTTGTAGTAGATCCATCTAATCTCAGGTGGAATTTTTGGGGGTGGGTGATGGGGGATGGGAGAAAGGGGTGGCTCGGGTGGGATTTTGGGGGGGGGGGGGGGTGATGATGGATAGAAGAAGGGGTGAGTCGGGGAAGACGATTTCAGTTTTTTTTTTTAATATTTTTTTTAGAAGATTCAGGTTTTTAAAAATATTAAAAAAAAAATTGTCACGTGGCAGCCACGTCAACATTTAATAGACCAATGGATGGAAAATCTAACAGAGATGTTATTTTGAAATAAAATGGTACTGGATGTATGAAAGTGAAATATTTTAAAGATGTTGTATGAAGTTGTAATAGACCTCAAACCTGAGGGGGTATGGTGTAATTTACCCAATTTTTTTTTGGTTGAGAAAATTTAGGTTTTTTAAATAAAAAATTATTTTTATTTGCCACGTGGCAGACATTTGGCAGCCACGTGGCATATATGTGGCGGCCACGTCAGCACTTAACGGTTCAATGGATGGAAAATTTAACGGCTGTATGAAATTGAAATAAAATAGTACTTAAGGTATGAAAGTGAAATGTTTTAAAGATGTTGTACGAAGTTGTAATAGACCTCAAACCTGAGGGACTATGGTGTAATTTACCCTAATTAAAATGTTATTAGAATATTCAACATCCTAGTAGATATAGTGTTGAATTTCTACCTATGTTTCATGAGTTCAAAACTCTTAATTCTTTAAATTATTGTAATAATTTCGAACATTCTTTTGACATCTAAATAATAAAAAAGAAAAAGTATACGCAATAGTTTAGAAATTACATTCATTTATTTGAGATTTAATTTCATGATTTCACAAATAGACTACTAACTGATATAATTAGAAAACTTCCAAACATTTCTATAGAAACATATGTTTTTAGCCGTTGAGGTTCTATAAACTCTCTGTCACCTTATGTTTTTTGCACAATATTTTATAATTTTAGCATGAAAATTAACATTAAACTATGAAATGACAGAAAGTTCATAAAAATTTTCAAAACTGAATCCAAAAGCCCCTTTTGGACAAATATGGATTTATAAATGTGTTTTTTGAGAAATGCTTAAAAAGCTCTCTTCGATAAAAACTCTTTATAAATTTTCTGTCATCTTATACTATTTACAAGATATTTATTAGTATCAATGTGAGAATTAAAGTTAAACACGAGTTTACAAGATATTTATTAGTATCAATATGAGAATTAAAGTTAAACACGAGTTGACAAAATCCGTAGAGAGTCCACTTGGAAAAACTGTCTTTAGCATTTCTTACTTTTTTGAATGCCAAGATAAGATTTGGTTTACTTGACCGAGACATATGACAGGAGAGCCTCAGCCCCTGTAGTCTATAATCTATAGATGTGTCCTCTATGGTCTAAGACGTCATTACAAAAATACACTAGGGACAGCGACGTAAATACGCCGAACTCATATGAAAAATCATCAATATTAAACTAGTCAAAATAAAAAATTGGGAGCTCGACACTGCTAAATGTGTCGATATGCGTGCCACATCAACACTCCTTTTCTCTATCCTCTCCCTTTCTCCACTGTTTCTTCTATTCTCCACTGTTTCTGCTCAGCTCAGATCACTGTCTTTTTAGCTCCCTCCCCTCTCTCTCTCTCTCTCTCTCTCTGATACAATAATCAAATAATGAAGCCAACCCCATAAATCTTCACTCACATTTTCTCACTGAAAAGTGGCAAAAACAGCTTCTCTCTCCAGGATAATTATGATTAGGGTTTCTCTCTCTTCTTCCGGATTGTCTTCTCCTACAACCATCTCTCTGATGCTTCTGGAGATTTATTTTCTCCTGACACTATGATTTTGAGCTTTGTTTTTTCTGTTCAAACCAAAGTTGCTATGTGTAACAAGCTTCTATTCATTGTGTGATGAATGGATCTTTAGGTGGAAAAAGACTGATTGAGGTGGTGGTTTTTGGAAACTCAAAAAAATAAGTGGGTTTTGTGTGTTCGTGTCATATCTTTGGACTTTTTTGGAAAGAGAAGAAGTCGGTTTCTTTCTGTTCAAAACAGCTAGAAGTTTTGGCTTTGAGCTTTCGTTTGTAAATTTTTGTATTGTATTCAAAGTTCCAATCGCAGCAACCAATAACAGAGAGCTGTGTGAAGAAATTAAGGAAAAATCCAGACTTTGATTTTATAACCAAAACCCCGAATTGGGTATTCACCAACAAGCAAGCAGCCACTGCTTCTGTTCACACAAGCCCAAGAATCTTCTGGCTCAAAAATCCAGTCTTGCTCAACCGTTTACACTTAATATATCTCTCTCCTCACTCTCTCTCTAGACGGACTTTACAAAGCAGAAAATCTTTAACCTTCTTCTGAAATCCAGAGAAAAACCAAAACAAACCATCTCTCTCCTCCCACTTTTTGCTGTTTATATTAGCTTTGAGCTTTTGTTGGTTTGGGGTTTGGGAAAATGGCCATGGTTGTGGCTCACCACAGGGAGAGCAGCAGTGGGAGCAGCATAAATAAGCACCTCGATGCTGGAAAATATGTACGTTACACATCTGAGCAAGTGGAAGCTCTTGAGAGAGTCTACGCCGAGTGCCCCAAGCCGAGCTCTCTGCGTAGGCAACAATTGATCCGGGAGTGCCCCATTTTATCAAACATTGAGCCCAGACAGATCAAAGTCTGGTTCCAGAACCGCAGGTACATATGAACAGGACTGATTGGCAACTGGTTTTTTTACCCTCGTTGTTTTTGCCCTTTTGGTGGATCAAGTTTAATCCTTGGGTAGTTTGAAAACTGGGTTTTGCTCAATTTCCCAGTTTGATCAAAGTTCAAGACCATATTTTTCTAGAATTTAGCTTTTACATATGGGGTTTTTTCTTTATATTTTTAATATTTGAGGTGATTTGAAAATTGGGTTTTACTAATTTTTTTTTAAAGGTTTAAGTGTTTGATTTGGCCTTGAGATCATTCATTTTGGGCTAAAAAAAGAAGGGGATTTGGTGTTTTGGGTATGCAGGTGTAGGGAGAAGCAGAGAAAAGAGTCCTCAAGACTGCAGATTGTAAACAGAAAATTATCAGCAATGAACAAACTGCTGATGGAGGAAAATGATCGATTGCAGAAACAAGTCTCTCAGCTTGTTTGTGAAAATGGGTATATGCGCCAACAATTGCATACTGTAAGTACAATTATCAGAGATTTTGGGGAAGGAATTTTCTTTTTTTAGTCCTGTATTGGAATTATATTTTATCTTTTAGCAGTTATTTATTAGAAAGTTTTAATATGTTTTGGCCAAGTTTTAGTATTGCATTTGCAAGTTTTGCATTTATTCTAATTTAATGGAGTTTACCATGGCCAGCTGAATTGCAGTAGAATTTAGTGGTTGCTAGAACTTAACCTCTGATAAGTGGTTTTCTCTTAGGCACCAGCTGCAACTACTGATGCAAGCTGCGACTCTCTGGTGACAACTCCTCAGCATTCTCTTAGAGATGCTAATAACCCTGCTGGGTAAATTTTTACTGCCAATTGAGTTTCACCTTTCCTAATTCCCTTTGTAAATATTTACTGGCATGTTGATTTTCTTGTATTACATGATCTAATCTTTATTTTGTTATTTGGCAGACTCCTATCCATAGCGGAGGAGACCTTGGCAGAGTTCCTATCCAAGGCTACAGGAACTGCTGTCGATTGGGTCCAGATGCCTGGGATGAAGGTTGCTTCTTGTTTTTATTATTTGTGGGAAATGCTTGTTTGTGTATCTTCTCCCTTGTTAAATTTTTGTGCAATCTTATGGCATAAATTGTTGTTCATCTTATGCATGCTGAATCATCTTATTCAATTGTTTACCAGCCTGGTCCGGATTCGGTTGGGATCTTTGCCATTTCACAAAGTTGCAGTGGAGTGGCAGCAAGAGCCTGCGGCCTTGTAAGTTTAGAGCCTACGAAGGTAAGAATGTACATCATTTGATGGTGCTATAATTTTTTTTGCTACATATTTGTATACGCCTTAGTTTCATGTGACAAGGTACAGGAAGCATTTGAATTTGAAGTTAATTATTCATATACAACAGATTGCAGAGATCCTTAAAGATCGTCCATCTTGGTTCCGGGACTGTCGGAGCCTTGAAGTTTTTACCATGTTTCCTGCTGGAAATGGAGGAACCATAGAACTTATATATACACAGGTGAACAAAAACTGTTGGAAACTTGGGAAATTTTTTTGTTTTATCATCTGTTTTTGTTTAAAGGAATAACTAACATTTAATTGTTCCAGACATATGCTCCAACTACTTTGGCTCCTGCAAGGGATTTTTGGACCCTGAGATACACTACAACTCTAGACAATGGCAGTTTTGTGGTAAGCATTCTGGTGTATATTATGTTGTCATAATTTGTGCTTACCAGTTTATGACAAATACAAATTTGACTTCCTTCTCTTTTTTTGTACTCCTGTAAGTGGATACCTAATGTGCTCTAAAAATATCTTGTTATTCATGTTATAAGGTGTGTGAAAGATCTCTTTCTGGTTCTGGCGCTGGCCCAAATCCAGCTTCTGCTTCACAGTTTGTTAGAGCCGCGATGCTTCCTAGTGGTTATCTGATTCGACCATGTGAGGGTGGAGGATCAATCATTCACATTGTTGACCACCTGAATCTTGAGGTATGAATTTCGGATTCTTACTCTCGTAAGTCTCTTAGTTAGAAAAACTCAATTGTTTCTCATCTTATTTCAGGCATGGAGTGTACCAGAGGTGCTGCGACCGCTTTATGAATCGTCCAAAGTGGTAGCACAAAGAATGACTATTGCGGTGAGTAGTTAATGATTGAGTCATTGACTTGATACTTTCTTCTGTACAATCAATGTAACAAAGTGCTTGATATTCTGATTTCTGTACAAAAAGTGAATTTTCTGAGCTCTCATATGTGATCAACTTCCTTTACGTCTTTAGACATTAAGTTTTATGCCCTTTGATATGAACCAAGGGCACCCGGGAAAGTAGAATTTCTCAATGTAAATTCCATTTATTCTAAAAAATGCTGCGGTGTGCTAGTGTTAATAGCACTTTGACTGTAGAACGGAAAGATAAACTAGTAAACCCCTCCCCTCCCTATCCTACAAAATGCATTAGATATTTTGAGAATAGAAGCACTAATTAAACTTCTTTTATGAAGGCGTTACGGTACATCAGGCAAATAGCACAGGAAACAAGTGGTGAAGTGGTATACAGTTTGGGCAGGCAGCCAGCTGTTCTGCGAACCTTTAGCCAAAGATTGATCAGGTGGGGTATTATACTTCACTTATTAATCATTTGCTCATTTGATACAACTGTTTGTATAATTGCTTTGTCACCTTTTTCAGTGTTAATAACCACCATCGTTCTATATCATTTTTGTAAATAAAATTTATCGGTGTCTTCTTGTAGAGGCTTCAATGATGCTGTCAATGGATTCAATGACGATGGATGGTCATTGGTCAACTGTGATGGTGCTGAAGATGTTATAATTACAGTTAATTCAACCAAGAATTTAACTTCTACTTCGAACCATGCCAATTCCCTTGCATTACTTGGAGGTGTTCTTTGTGCAAAGGCTTCCATGTTACTACAAGTAAGTCTGGAATCTGACGACCACTCTAAAAATGATAGTTTCTGTGTTATGATCTAAGATGCCTTTGTTATCTACCTTCTCTCTCGGATCATGAATGAGCATATTTGCTTTGTTGTCTAATCTTCTCGCATGATGAATGAGGGTATATCTGTCTTATGAACTCAATTCAAGTTTCTTGATTCCTAAGATGTATATGTTTGTCCTGAGTCCCTGTCCTATATTGTGGAGTTTGAGTAGCCTTTTCTGTGTTGGGAAAATAGTAGAATGTCCATGATTCTTCTTTATTGCTTTGTTGTTCTGAGATTAGGCATTGAGCTTTATCCAGAGGGCTGCATTTACAATGATTTTGTCCCGTCTGCATCTTTTATATTGCTGTCTACTTGGATTAGTGGAAATCGGTGTTAGTTTTGAATGGCTAAGAGCATATATGCTTTCTCCAGCTTGTTGTCTAAACCATAAATTTTAGCTAATGAGAACTTGGCATGCATTTCTTTTTCAACTCCAGAATGTTCCCCCAGCTGTTCTCGTTGGTTTCTTGAGGGAGCACCGTTCAGAGTGGGCAGATTTCAATGTTGATGCCTACTCTGCCGCATCTTTGAAAGCTGGTTCGTATGCTTATCCTGGGATGAGGCCAACAAGGTTTACCGGGGGACAAATTATCATGCCGCTTGGTCACACAATTGAACAAGAGGAGGTATGCTGTTTCAATTGGTTCAGATTTTTATTTTACTTATAACATCTGAACCTTTGTTGTGAAACATTACGTTAACAGGATGATAATTGCAACCACTTTCTGTCATGTTAAAGTGCAAGTATATTCTACAGAATGCTTCGCATCCCCCTTTTCTTTTCTTTTTTCTTACTTCTAATTTTGATTGCAGTTGCTTGAAGTTGTTCGACTTGAAGGCCATTCTCTCACTCAAGAGGATGCTTTTGCATCAAGGGACATTCATCTCTTGCAGGTGCTTTTTCCTGCTGCTCGTTCAGCTACTGCCGCCCTTGCTACTATCTGTTGGGTTACTATTGTGTACTGAGCATATGAAAAAATGTCTTGTTTCTATTGGCAGATATGTAGTGGAGTTGATGAGAATGCTGCCGGAGCCTGTTCTGAGCTTGTTTTTGCCCCAATTGATGAGATGTTTCCAGATGATGCTCCCTTGCTTCCCTCTGGTTTCCGTATTATCCCATTGGATTCAAAAACAGTTGAGTTTTTTTTGTGCTTCACGTGGGTTTTACCTGTTAATTCAATCAAATAGACATGTGCATTAATATTGTCATAGCCTTGGGGCCATGCTGGACTGCATCTTAATGTGTTTTTTGGGCTCCCCCAACATGCTAATGTCCTGCAATTATGAATACAGAGTGATTCAAAGGCTACTTTGAATACGCATCGAACATTAGATCTGACATCCAGTCTTGAAGTGGGCTCTACAACGAGCAATGCAGCTGGAGATCTAACTACATTTCACAATACTCGATCAGTATTGACGATCGCCTTCCAGTTTCCGCTTGATAATAGTCTACAAGAGAATGTGGCAAACATGGCACGGCAGTATGTTCGCAGTGTAATTTCATCTGTGCAGAGAGTTGCAATGGCTATATCTCCATCTGGATTGAGTCCGTCTGTGGGACCAAAACTATCTCCCGGCTCTCCAGAAGCTGAGACGCTGGCTCACTGGATCTGCCAGAGTTACAGGCAAGTTCTTTGTTGTATACTTTAGATTGCATGCATGATTCATCTGTTGGGAAAAACGTGCCATATTTGCGCATAATTTCTATTTCTCAATCCTTTTCTTTCTCACCTACAGTTATCATGTTGGGGGAGAATTGCTGAGACCTGATTCCTTGGGTGGTGACTCGATGTTGAAACATTTATGGCATCACCAAGATGCTATTTTGTGTTGTTCATTGAAGGTAGACGTGCAACATCACTGACACAGATGCTAAATCTTTATATTGTTTCCGAGTAGCATAACAAATTTAACGCGTCATTCTGTTCAATAATTTGTGGAGATCGTAATGTGTGCAATTTGTTCGGTTTGCAGTCAATGCCGGTTTTTACCTTTGCAAACCAGGCAGGACTTGACATGCTGGAGACAACATTAGTCGCCCTTCAGGACATCTCATTGGATAAGATCTTTGACGAGGCCGGACGCAAGACGTTGTGCGCAGACTTCTCTAAACTAATGAACCAGGTACATAACATGTTTCAACTTTCTCCACCCAATGGTGCTTTTACGAAAGCACGGTCACCCCGGTGGCCCTCCACCTTCTCAACTTTCCTCTCTCATTGTAGCCTATTTCATCATTTATCCTTTCTTCCTCTTTAGGGTTTTGCATACTTGCCAGCTGGCATCTGCATGTCGACGATGGGTCGCCACGTGTCGTATGAACAAGCGATTGCATGGAAAGTACTTGCTGCAGAAGAAAACTCTGTCCACTGCCTAGCTTTCTCCTTCATAAACTGGTCTTTTGTGTGAGCATTTTAATTTGTTCCATCCCTCTCGCCTTTCATCCACTTGAACATGCAAAAGAAGCTTTGAGAGAAAAAGAAAAGCAGAAATGTGGAAAAAGGAAAAGAAGTTTTGTATCATATTAATTTTAATTTGATTTTCATATGCAACTGTGCTGCAATTGGCAATGTTGGCATGCATTTACGTGACCAAGGGTAAAACGGCACAAGCATTTTTGTACACCTGACTTGCGTTGGCTTCTATTCGGTCATTTCTCTTTGCAGACAAACCGATCTTGCCCTAAACTAGTTAATTACCACATGCACAATTCGTCAGGCGTAAAGTTTTATTACAAAACGCTTTGGTGCTAGTTAGAATGGAGTTACTATATTTAATCTCTTTTTTTTTCACCGGTGTGGGATAGCTGACTATTTTTTACCCAATTAAGTATAAACCAAAATATAGCAACGTAAAAGCACGTGCTACTCGACTATGTTAGCCAGCATAACCATGCCAAGGCAACCGGGAGAAAAATGTTGATCGGAAAGAATCCGACCCTGGCAGAAACGTACATGATATTCTCGAGGATATGATCTCCTTGAGGCAGGCAAACATTGCTAACTTTTTGTTTGCCAATAATGTTTTAAAAGGCGAAGGCGTAAGACATGCAATTCATGGAGATTAAATTTTCTGCACCCAAATTTGATGTGGCCTCTCTGTGGCCCCAATAAGTGATTGACACATATTAAATTCATAACAACAAAATTTAGAAAAGTTAAGATAATAATTACGTATCAGTCACTTATTGGGGTCATAGAGAGGCAACACCAAATTTGGGTGCATAAGATTTAATCTCGTTCATGGATAGTCCCACCTAGACAAAACTCTTGAGGCATGAGGCTTCCACTCATGGAATTTAAGATTTTTAGTATATATTATACATAATTATTAGTGGGATACCTAAGAGTCTTAAATAATATAACATTTTAAGAAATATATATATATATATATATAAATAACGTTAAAAAACAAAAAACTTTTTTTTTTTTGCTGGCCAATCACCTTTTTTAAGTAAAGAATAATATAACGTTATAAGATATTTTTATGAAAATATCTTTTTTTAGTACAACAGTATACTTTATACTATGGGGACAAGAGGAGTTTGGTTAAGCCACACAATGAGCAATTTAATTGGATATTGAATTCACCATCTATGAAATTCGAATATAAGATACAAGTGAATAGGAATACCACCATACTGTAATAGTGAGTGACTTAACTTTAGTCTCTTGAAATCTATAAAATAATATTAAACATAGTCTAATAAAAAAGAATATGCTAGGAAAATATGCAAGAGAATATGTTGGACAATTGGGGAATATGCTGGATAGCTGAGAGAATATGCTGTATAGTTGGAGGATATGCTGGACAGGTGTTAAACAACCGTCAATGAAGGATATTATGTACAGTTGGAGAATATGCTGTGCAGCTGGTAAATCACTCTAAAAGACGGTGTCTTCTTCATCTTCTACAAAGTGCAGCTACTCAAGCACGCCTTAGCCCGCTTAGGCCACCTTGACCACGTCTAGGCAAGTTTTGGCCTACGTCCAATGGGTAGAGGCGATTTCACCCCCACCTCCAAAGCTGCCCAGGCTTGCCTCGAGATGTGTTTTTTAAAACACTGCCGTCCTGCGTGCTTCTATCCATTCAGTTAGGTTAGGAGAGCCTTTAATCGTCAACTTTTTCAATGCTGGAAACAAAGCCCATTTATCCTTGCTTCTTGTTGTAAGTAGTGCATCATAGCCATGAAACTCAGGTCCCAAACTTTTAAGATCATGCATCCAATCAATCTCAAGACTCAAGACAACTAAGATTAGGCAAATGACCGAGTGTTGGGACTCTTTCACAGCCTCTGCAACGCACTAATCGAAACTCCAAGTTTTTGAGTGAGGACATCCATGAAGGAAGCACAACACCCCTAAAGCTTGCAATCTCTAAGCTTTCCAACTCCGGTTGCCATTCAAGGTGTCTCAAGTTGGTCAATAATAACTTCTGCAATCCTCTGACTAAATTCAAGGGGCTCAAGTTGACCGTGCCTTTGATCCAACGTTCTCAACGTCTGAAGATTATAGAGCTCTGCAATTGGTTTGGTGAGTGCTCTCATTGCTTGCTGTGTAGGAAACATCCAGATAACTCAAATGTTTCAACTCCCCAACCGAGACACGTAAAGCTTTAAACATCCAAATACCCCAAAAACAGTCGAATCTAAGCAACGTTATTTCTGTTCAACATTGTTTATGGTATTGAAGCATGAATAACTACCACATGGCGAGTGCTCTCGGCCTTATATTCCATGTTGCAGCTTCAATCCCACACCAGGATCTCAGATTTTGATACAAGTTCTGCAAATTCATGAACGAGACCATGCATCTGACATACAATACAATACACTCATCCGTTCTGATATTCCTTGAGCCATATCCAAAGCTGGTTCAAACCATTCTTCTCAAATTTGAAATCTTTCTTGAATAAGGGAAAAATATGCAAAACATTGTTTCAAAGAGGGTGATTTCAAATTGTCAAAACTCAATTTCAAAATTCACATGAGTTTTTCTTCTTCTGGTAAATCCAGTGTTCACTTTTTTTTTCTATTGACAACCATTCGTCTTTATTTTTGTTACGCATAATGCTCCCCAACATTAATAAAGTTATAAGATTTGGTAGTAGCTGTTGGAACAAAACAATCATAATACAACTTTATCGATAACAAATTATAAGAAACTACTGAAATAACTATAATCTAATATTGTATTACAACCAATTCGTAATTGTAATATTGTAAACTAAAAGAAACAAGAAAGTAGGAAAACAGACTTGATTGAAAAGATAGAGGCCTGCAGATTTTGCAGTGTCCTAAAGACAGAATTGTGCCCCTACTCCATGCTTGTAGTTCAACAGACGTCCGTCCCCCAGGATCCAACTATCTATAGTTCAAAGTTCCAGCACCGAACTTTTGAATCCTGGCGAACTTTTCGTGTCTGACCTCTTTGTTATTATGTAGGATATTAAGTATCCTTTCCCAACAGGTATTAGAAAGTTAAGAAACTGTTTGCATAAGTCAAATTCAAATTGAAGAGATAAGTATGAAATTTTGAAACTGGCTTATTCAAATACCTGTTCGGTCTTTTACCAACATACCCATATAACATATTAATATTCGCACCAAATTACTAATAATATGAAGATTATAATATCAAGTATCTTGATATATATATATATATACAGACACTAACAATATGTGACAATTTGCATACAAACTCCAACAATACCCCACATTTGTATGGAAATTGTCATAAATGAAATGCATGCAGCCTTGGAAGAGAAAAAGGAAACAAAATATGCATCAGAAGAGGTGTATTTTGGACTTGAGTCTTTCTTAGTGAGTACTTATCGGGTCTAATGCAATGGATATAGACAATCTTGAATTGTTCATCTTTTGGTGATAAACCGATACAATAAGAATCACACATATTTCATTTCTACATACTTAGGTTCATACATTTGTGTTCGTTTTGGTCTTGATCTTGAACAACATCCTGGTTTCATGAGAGATTTAGAGAATTTAGCCAAAAAATTCTCATAAATGCGACCCCACATTTATTATCATATAGGTGACCACCAATTAAGAATGTTTTGCTACATTCCTCTTATACAAAGATATCAGCGTCATTAAAAGTAAAATACATAACCTAAACCTACCGCAGACAACACAAATTCATCCTAGGAATGGTCAATTGTGTGTTTAACTATTGATTTTACCCAACCAGTTTGCCTATTGAACCTAAACCATGTGATCTCCAATCAGCTAGGTAGGTTTCTGTTCGGTTCAACTCATTATATTGGCTTTAGACCCATTCCCCTCGATGAAAATTTAATTTGCTCACGTGGTAGGCCTTTTGTTAAAAGATCTGCTATATTTTCCTTTGACTTCACATAATCAATGGATACAATTCCATTTTTGAGTAATTGTCTAATTGTATTATGTCTACGTCTTATATGTCTCGATGTCCCATTGTACATCTTATTTTTTGCTCTTAGAATTGCCGCCATGCAATCACAATGTATATAAATGGCTGTTACAGGCTTCGGCACCAACATAATATCTTCCATAAAATTTCGAAGCCACTCTGCTTCATTTGCGCTCATTTCTAAAGCTATGAACTCTGATTCCATGGTCAAACGTGCCATACACGTTTGCTTGGAAGATTTCCATGCCACTGCTGCTCCTCTAAATGTGAAAACATATCCACTTGTGGATTTGGTTTAGAAGTTATCTGAAATCCAGTTTGCATCACTATATCCTTCAAGCAGCGGTGGATATTTTGAATAATGCAGTCCAAAGTTCATCGTGCCTTTTAAATAGCGTAGTACTCTAACCAAACCATTCCAATGGTCTTTCCCTAAATTACTTGTATATCTACTAAGTCTACTTACAGAATATGCCAAATCAGGTCTTGTAGAGTTCATTAAGTACATTAAACTTCCAATAACTCGTGCATATTCCAATTGAGAGACTGGATCTCCAACATGCTTTTTCAATTTGCAGCTGGGATCAAATGGAGTTACAACAGCATTGTCATTATAATGACCAAATTTTTTAAGTACTGATTCCACATAGTGAGATTGTGTCAATATATAACCTTCATCAATTCTTTTGATTCGAATTCCTAATACAATATCTGCAAGACTCAAGTCTTTCATGTCAAAATTAGAATTCAATATCTTTTTTGTGGAATTAATAACGTCTTTATCAGTTCCCAAAATGAGCATATCATCTTCATACAAGCATACAATGACACATGAATTTTATAGCTCTTTACATACACACACTTATCACTTTCATTTATTTTAAATCCGTGTGTAATCATTGTATGATCAAATTTTTCATGCCACATTTTTTGTGCTTGTTTTAATCCATATAGGGACTTAACAAGTTTACAAACTTTATTCTCTTGCCCTTTCACTAGAAAAGTTGTTCCATGTACATTTCTTCTTCAAGTTCTCTATTTAAGAAAGTCGTCTTAACGTCCATTTGGTATATTTCTAAATTATATATGGCTGCGGTAGAAATTAACATCCTAATCGATGTAATTCTTGATACAGGGGAATATGTATCAAAATAATCCAGCCCTTCTCTTTGTCGATAGCCAAGACGTGCTTTATATTTATCTATAGAGCAGTTTGGTTTTAATTTTTTTTTGAATATCTACTTGTAACCTATTGGTTTATTACCGGGTGGTAAATCAACCAATTTCCATTTGTTATTTTGCATTATCGACTCCATTTCACTATGTATAGCCTGCTTCCAAAACGAAGCCTCAGTAGATGATATTGCTTCCTTAAAAGTCTTTGGTTCGGCCTTTGACAAAAGAGCAATAAAGTCAGGTCCAAAGTTTTTAGGGATTTTCATTCTAGTGCTTCTTCTTGGTTCCAAGTCTGTAACTTGAACATCAGATGTTGGTGGAGCGTCATTATGAATTTGGTCATGTGATCTCTTTTTACTAGAACTTAATTTATTCTCTTTATATGGAAAGATCTTCTCAAAGAACTTCGCATCAATATATTCCAAAATTGTGTTCACATGTATATCCACAATTTCATATTTTACAACTAAAAATCTGAATGCTGCACTATTATTAGCATAGCCAATGAATGCGCAATTGAACTTTTTGGTCAGAGCTTAGTTCTCTTCGGCAAAGGAACCCGAACTTTAGCTAAACAACCCCATACTTTTAATATTTTATATGTGGGTATCCTTCCCTTCCACAATTCATAAGGAGATTGATTTCTCTTCTTATGTGGAATTTGATTTAAGATTTTGTTTGTATTAAGCAAAGCTTCACCCCACATATTATGTGGAAACCCAGAACTATTAAGCATAGAATTGATCATAACTTTTAAAGTTCTATTTTTTCTTTCCGCTACACCGTTTTGTTGAGGCGTATACGGTGCCGTTGTTTGATGTACAATACCATGCTCATTACAAAAATCTGCAAAGGCAGAAGACTCATACTCACATCCTTTATTCAATCATAGAACTTTGAATTTCTTGTTAAGTTTATTTTCAACATCGGCTTTATATGTCTTAAACATATTCAAGGCTTCATCCTTGCTATGAACTAGATAAACATAGCAATACTTACTGCAATAGTGAATGAAAGAAATATAATAATTCTTTCCTCCTCGAGTTGGTCTTGATTTAAAGTCACATAGATCACTATGTATTAAATCAAGCAACTCACTTGACTTATTAAAAACTGATTTAAAAGTTTGCCTAGCAAACTTTGATTCAAATCATATTTCACATTTTTATTGAAATCTATAGCATGTTTTGGTATTAATCCTAAATTAGCCATTCTATGCATTGATCGATAATTAATATGGCCTAATCTAGCATGCCAAAGTTCAATAGACTCAACAGTATAAACAGAAGCCTTATTTATATTATTAATAAAAACATCAACAATTACATTGAGTTTGAATAATCCCTCAGCCAAATAACCCTTGCCTATAAACATTCTTCCCTTGCTAAGCACGAATTTGTCAGATTTGAACTCTAACTTAAAGCCCTTATTGCTTAACAAAGGCCCTGAAACTAAGTTTTTTTCTAATTTTAGGAACATGGAGGACTTTCAGCAAGGTAAGTTCATTCCCAGAAGTGAACTTTAGTACAACTCTTCCTTTTTCCAACAACTTCTGCAGCGGAGGCATTCCCCATATAAAGCTTTTCACCACTTGAATTTGGTTCATAGGTAGAGAACAAGTTTTTATCCCCACAAATATGCCTCGTTGCTCCGGTGTCAATCCACCAATCATTTGTATCAGATACCATGTTGGTTTATGAAACAACACCAACCAACATATCTCCTTCAGTCACATTGGCTTTATTGGTCCTGCCATTGTTAGTGTTTGAATTGGTAGATTTCATATCCTTTCGGTACGAGAATCTTGTGCCCTATGCCCTGGTTTTTCGCACACCAAGCATGCTCCTTTGATTTTTTTGAAGTCATTTGCTTTTGGTTCATGGATAGTAGAGTTGTATTTCTTTTTAGCATTCTTCTCCTTGTTTTTCTATAAATGCTTTAGCCTTGGATTGCTTGCCTTAACGAAGTTGGCCTTGGCTTCCATGGAAGACGCATCAACTTTGTTGCCTTTCCTGTGATCATCTTCGACTATTAGCTTGAGAATTAAATCTTCCAAAGACATCTCCTTGTGCTTATGCTTCAGATAGATTTTAAAGTCATTCCAAGATGAAGGTAGTTTTTCAATGATTGCCCTAACTTGGAAGTGTTCATTAATGGAGCATCCTTCAGTAAGTAAATCATGGATTAAGCATTTAAGTTCTTCAACTTGGCCCATAACAGGTTTGGAATCCACCATGTTGAATTTAAAACATTTACCAATGATAAATTTCTTTGATCCAGCATCTTCAGTGATATATTTCTTGGTTAGTGAATCTCGAAGGTCCTTGGCAGTCTTGCATGATGAATATACATCATATAGACAATCATCCAACCCATTCAAAATGTAGTTTCTGCAAAGAAACTCAGAGTGAGTCCAAGCGTTTATTGTAGACAACATGTCCTTATCCGCTGGCAGTTCAGTCGCCACATAAGCCTTCTCCTTCACAACATAGGCTAGGTTCAAAGTGGTCAAGAAGAACAACATCTTTTGTTGCCATCTTTTGAAGTCCAAACCTTTGAATTTCTCTGGTTTCTCAGAAATAGGATTCTTAACGCCTGTTGCATTCACTGATGTTTGATCCATCACAATTCTGTCTTTAGATTGTTGGAACAAAACAATCAGAATATAACTTTATTGATAACAAATTATAATAAACTACTGAAATAACTATAATCTAATATTGTATTACAACCAATTCGTAATTGTAATATTGTAAAATAAAAGAAACAAGAAAGTAGGAAAACTGACTTGATAAAAAAGATGAACGCCTGCAGATTTTGTAGTGTCCTAAAGATAGAATTCGCCCCTACTCCGTGCTTGTAGTTCAACGGGCGTCCGTCCCCCAGGATCCAACTATCTATAATTCAAAGTTCTAGCACCGGACCATTGAATTCTGGTGAACTTTTGAATGCTTTCTCTTCCAAATGATATGTATATTATATGCAGTAGGTGTATGTTATTATTATATTTTTTGTGTCTGACCTCTTTGCTATTATATGGATACTAAGTATCCTTTCCTAACAAGTATTAGGAAGTTCAGAAACTGCCTGCATAAGTCAATTCCAAATTGAAGAGATAAGTATGAAATTTTGAATTTGACTTATCCAAATACATGTTCAGTTTTTTACCAACAAACCCATATAACATATTAATATTCGCTCCAAATTACTAATAATATGAAGATTATAATATCAAGTATCTTGATAATATATATATTAACGATATGTGACAATTTGCATACAAACTCCAACAGTAACAACATGAGGGTAGATATAAATCAAATATTCAGGTAATTTAGGCATGAACTTGATACAAAAGTTTGCATAGAAGTTCACTGATCAACTATGTTGGCGGCATCTACTTTTGTACCAATGCTTCGACAATGACTACAATATAAAGATTGTTTCAAGTTCATACATAATTTAAGTTTCCAACATAATCGTCTCATCGTGACTTTTGAATAGCAAGTTAACATCCACAAAACAAAGTAGGAACCTACAAATAAAACAAAGTACTAACCCAAGATACTTCCTACAACCGATCACAAATACATCACTCAAACTAACATCCATAATCGTCTAATGGTGTTCTAAAGATTAATTGTGATGGTGCATGGTGTGGGAAGACACTCAAGGGAGGATATGGTTGGGTTATGAAGGACTTTGCTGGGTTGCTGCAAGCGGCAGGTGGGGAAGGGGGTTTGTTTTTCAATAATGGGGTAATGGCAGAAGCTGTTGCGGAGATTGAGTCTTGACTCTCAGGTCATAATTAGTCTGATTAATGGGTAGTATGATGTAGATGCTACTTTGGAGTTTTATCCATGATATTGGTCATTTGGCGTCTCAATAAGAAGGGGTGAGGTTTGTGTTTGTAAAGCGGAAAGGAAATGCCACTGCTTATGTTGTAGCCTCATATGTTATCTTGCATGGAGGTGCTTTTCGTTGGAATGCTCTTGGTCCAGAGTTTTTATTTAACGTTTTTATTGTTGAAAATGTGAACGTTTTTATTTGAATTTAATAAAAGTTAACCTTTGATAAAATAAAATAAAAACTAATATTGTTTTTCACATAGTTCTAGCAAAAAATAATTGTACCCACGTAATTATTGGTATAGTTTAAAAAATAACTATTGATATATTTTAAAACATAAAATAAGTACATATAATTTAGCATAGGTACATTCACAATATATATATATATATATGGGTAAATTACACCATACCCCCTCAGGTTTGAAGTCTATTACAACCCCATACAACATGTTTAAAACATTTCACTTTCATACCTTAAGTACTATTTTATTTCACTTTCAACCACCAAATCAAATCACTGCAACAATACTGGAGTTCATCTTATATGGTTCCTTCACAACAGCCACCGTTCTTCTCCAAGTTCCGCACGAATACATAAACGGAACGCCCATCCCGACTGTAGCATTTCGTGGTCTCCCGTCCATCTTTTATGCTTTCATTATTTGCATCATTGTAGCCTTTTCATGTGCGTTTAGTACCTTAATGTTGGCTTCCATCAAGCCTAACTTTGCAAGGTTTACCGGATTCTGTTCCATGGCCTCCATGTCTTCGGCTATCCTTCTGCTAATTTGGGCAATCTACGGGACCAACTGATTTGGCTACTTTATTCTGTTATATGGCTCTTTCAATATGTTATAAACTTATTAAAGAAACCCACTGAGTGACTTTTTCTTAAGAAACCAAACTAGGGAGGTTTGAATGGAGAATTGGCTAGGAGTTTGAATAATAGGTAATTGGGTGAATGATTTTCTCATTGTTCTCAATGTCAACAATACAAGATATATGTATAATACAACATTCAATCACACCTATTTCTAAACAGTAGTGGATCCAAGATTTTAAATTCGGGGGTCCTAATAATAAAGGTCAAAAAATTTATAGACAAAAATAACATTGAAAAGTTAAAAAATCATATGCAAAACAACATTACAAGTTATAAAATCCTAATTCAAGCGTCCACGTCGAGGTTTCATAGTCTGAAAATGTCCCATGATAACTTCATTACCAATACATGAAAAAAAATATTTCTCAATGTAAACAACGGAAAATGCCCTCTCCACTAAAGCGGTTACAACCGGTAAAACCAAAGCTAATTGAACAAGCAAATATACATATGCAAATGTTCGATGCAAACCTTTCTCCACCATTTTCTTAGCAAGATCATTAATCCCCCGCAATTGAGAAAAATCATTATCAGAACGCACAATATGAATATAAATATTAAGTTGATCTTGAAGTGCCGATCTATCTCAATCCGTGAAATCTTTAGGATACATCTGAGCAAGAATTCCATCCAATTTTCAATGATAAAATGAGTATACAAACATAAAACATATCAACAATTATATCAATAATAGACTAAAAGTCTCTACCAATATCTAATATAATTTAATTGAGATTAGATTAGAATACAAAAAAAAACTTACTTTAATTTTGAACCAAATAGTGGTGGCTTGGAGAATTGAAACAAGTGGAGGTATGATATTGGAGTAATGTAATTATAATATGGGATTTGGTGGGATTAGAAATTTAGGATTTTGGGAGAATATAAGAAAGATGAGGATTAGGGGGAAAAGCAAAGGAGCGAGGAAAGGAAAGGGAACTCGCGGGAAAGATGTGGCCCATGTCGGGCTAGGCGTTAAAAGAATATGGAAACTAGAACATCATGGACAAATGGCAACGTTTGTCCCTTTTGATTTTTTTTAAAAAAGAAATTAAAGCAATTGGCCAATTGTTAAAACAAATGGCAGCGTTTTGGACCAATTTTAAGAAGGCCCTATTTTCTTTCTTCTCCCCCGTTGTCTTCTTCTCCATTGCACCTGAAACCTGCAACCTACAGCACAGACCTCGTGTTCGAGTACGAGGGGTCCCTTGAAAAATTTCAAGTAGCAATTTAGGATCGCCGAAGGGTCCTGAGACCTCCTAGGTCCCTCTGTAGATCCGCCACTGTTTCTAAAGATAGGAATCCATGATCCACATTGGGTGGGATTTGATCTAAGACTAAATCCGGAAAGTAAATATTACAAATATGTTACATTTGGTGGGATTTGACCCACATTTCGAATTCATTTGTCTGAGAGAGACAGGAGAAATGAAAGGGAAGATAGTGGGGAATGACATGAGGCATTGGATTAATCAGACTGTAGAAAGTCTAAGACATTTAGAGATAAATCATAGTTAACTTAAACAAAATGTTACTCTTACCACATATTTGAATCATCTCTCTAGACCCACATGCCATACCTCTACCATAGAGATGATAGAAATAAGGGTAAATTACACCATAACCCCTCAAGTTTGAGGTCTATTACAACCCCATACAACATCTTTAAAACATTTCACTTTCATACATTAAGTACTATTTTATTTCAATTTCATACAGCCGTTACATTTTCCATCCATTGAACCGTTAACTGCTGACGTGGCAGCCACATATATGCCACGTGGCTGCCAAATGTCTGCCACGTGGCAAATAAAAATAATTTTTTATTTAAAAAACCTAAATTTTCTCAACCAAAAAAAAAATTGGGTAAATTACACCATACCCCCTCAGGTTTGAGGTCTATTACAACTTCATACAACATCTTTAAAATATTTCACTTTTATACATCCAGTACCATTTTATTTCAAAATAACATCTCCGTTAGATTTTCCATCCATTGGTCTGTTAAATATTGACGTGGCTACCACATTTGTGCTGATGTGGCTGCCACGTGACAAATTTTTTTTTTTAAATATTTTTAAAAACCTGAATCTTCTAAAAAAAAAAAACCTGAAATCGTCTTCCCCGACTCACCCCTTTTTCTATCCATCATCACCCCCCCCCCAAAATCCCACTCGAGCCACCCCTCTCTCCCATCCCTCATCACCCACCCCCAAAAATTCCACCCGAGGTTAGATGGATCTACTACAAAATGGTACTGAATGTATGAAAGTGAAATGTTTTAAAGATGTTGTATGGAGTTGTAATAGACCTCAAACTTGAGGGGGCATGGTGTAATTTACCCTTTTTTTTTTTTTTGGTTGAGAAAATTAAGGTTTTTTAAATAAAATATTTTTTTATTTGCCACGTGGCAGACATTTGGCAGCCACGTGGCATATATGTGGCGGCCACGTCAGCACTTAACGGTTCAATGGATGGAAAATGTAACGGCTGTATGAAATTGAAATAAAATAGTACTTGAGGTATGAAAGTGAAATGTTTTAAAGATGTTGTATGAGGTTGTAATAGACCTCAAACCTGAGGGGCTATGGTGTAATTTACCCTAGAAATAATGGTACAAATAAGTGGTAAGTGTAGCACTACTCAAACTTAAATAACACAGGTGGCATTTTCAGAACAAGATTTACAAGTGTCAATTAGGCATTGGTTAAGAACCCCAACTCAGCTGGAGTGCCGGTAACCTGGGAAAATTTCTCAATCATTGAACTAGTAATTCATCTCCATTCTGAAAAATCTTTGACCTAATCCCTCCTAAATTCCTAACCCTTTAAATTCTAGTCCCTGTTTTTTTACCTAATGAAGTGTAAACTAAAGCATAGCAAGGTAAAAGCACATGCTAGCCACCATATCGATGCGAAGACACCCGAGAGGAAAATGCCGATGATCAGAAAGAATCCTATCACGACAGAAACGTATCCGATGTTCCCAAGGATGGCGGCAGCTCTATGGTTGCCGCGTACTTTCTGAAAGGACCTGGTAAAGCAAACACCATAGCCACTCCAAAAATATGAAAAAAGAACGAATGCGGCAGTTGAGACTCGTCAGCTTGGCCTGCTCAACTGGTAGTGGTGGTAAATGATGGCGACGAAGAGGACAACGGGGAGTTCTGAGAAGAAAGAACCAAGGCAACTATAATAATTGTGCTCGATACTGAGCTTTTATTCATTTAACGTTTATATAGAACTTTACGAGTAGAGTTTGAGTGAAGAGCAAACTCTTCAAAACAAACAAAACCAAAAGATAAATTTCAGAAAATATAAAATCAAAGTATTATCATACAATCTGCTTGAATTCAAAATATTCAAACAGTTAAAGGATTGGATTGAGGTGAGCCTTGACTAACTCCATTGTTATCACTTGTGCTTGTTGTGGCGGGAACTGAGCTTTTCAAACTTGGTTTATCACACCACCGCAAGCTGAGCGGTCACCGGTGAACGGGAAGCTTGGAGAGAAGGTAATTGAAACGATAAATGGACAGTCCTTTGGTTAAGAAGTCAGTAAGTTGATCTTGCGTGGCAACATAACCAACCTGCAGTTCATGGTGTGTGACCTTTTCTCAAATATAATGGTAATCAACTTCGACATGTTTTGTGCGACCATAAAAGGCGGGGTTAGACGTCAGGGAGATTGCTGAAATATTATCACACCATACTTTTGGAGGAGAAAGATGAAGATGCAAATCAAGAGCTTACGAAACCAAGAAATGGTGGCTGTGGTGATGGCGAGTTGTCTATATTCAGACTCCGTGCTTGAGCGAGACATTCCTTTTTGTTTCTTGGAACTCCAGGACACAAGGTTTGGACCGAGAAAAAAAAAATCCTCCAGTTGATTTTTGATCATCAGGATCTCCAGCATAGTCAGAGTCAGCAAAGTCAGTGAGGGTGAGAGGTCCAGGTTTATACATAAATCCATGATAAGGAGTGGACTTTAAATACCGAAGAATTCTTTTAACAATAATCCAGTGTGCAGTCGTGGGTTTATGCATGAACTAGCAAACCATTACTGGAGCAATAAACCTCCATGCCCAGAAAATAATTCAAAGGACCAAGGTCTTTTAGTGAAAAAGCTGAGCCCACATCCTTGATCAAACTGTTAATGGACTGGATGTTGTTGCCCATTATAAGTATATCATCAACATAGATTAATAAGTAAATATGAATTAAACCATGACAATATACAAAAAGTGATGAATATGGTTGAGAAGCCACGAAACAAAGATGTTCTAGATGATTAGAAAAACATTGAAACCACACCCGAGGGGCACGTTTTGGACGTCAGAATCACGAGTTCTAAAGTTGGTCGAATTCCTTGACTTTTCTCCGGCGAGTTTTGACCTTCAAAGTGGTAAGGATGTGTTCTACTCATCCTAAGCTTCATTTTGGTATAAATTTCGTAAAATTTGGTTGAAAAACGAGTGAGAAAGTGAGTTTGAAAAATTCCCAGTTTTCCGGCGATAGCAGCGGCGTCGGCGCCAGACTCTGGCAACGCGAGGTAGGAGGAGGAGAATATTCCGTCAACTTTGACGAACGGAACCTAACGGCGTTAGGTTATATTTAACGGAATATTCCCTGACGGCGTCAGGGTTACCGTTAGTGTGCTAGGCACGTGCCTGTGCGTGGGCGGCACGTGACTCATTGGAAATTTTTTCTAAAAATATGGGGGTGTTCGTGGGATCGAGTAGAGCATGTTGGTATATTCAAACATCCCAATAGAGCAATGTATGAGAAGTTATTACCTAAGTTCGATTATGTGCATTTAATTGACGGTTTTATAGTTGTTTTGCATATAGGTGAGACGTACCCAGAGGACGAGCGCAGCCATGCCAGGATCGGGGGATACGACCCTTCTACTTATCAGTGAGTGGGCGTTTGCTTTCATTATATATATATATATATATATATATATATGATTGACGTTTTTTCAGAAACTTTGTTTTAAATGATTCTAGAATCGAATGATTTTATGATTGAAATGCCATGTCGAATAACATTTATATTATGATTATGATTGTGCTGGTCATGCTTTGGCGCTGTGGACGCTCAGGTAAGTCAGGTGAGTATACTTATTAGTGATAGTGATGATGATGATATTGTGATATAGCTCATATTCCTGCACCCCGGTGTTTGTGCTCCTCCAAAGTAGGGCCTAGCCTTCACGCGATCGTTCACTTCCCACACCGTACGCTCACCTTGGATCCAAGGCAGGTGTCAACCTGTCGTACAGACCACTATAGGTGGTTCCGACTCGTAGGTGACTCGCAATTCGTCGCCCAGCCTTCACGTGATCGTAGCACTGAGCGTAATATTATACACATAGCCTGTCGTACAGACCACTATAGGTGGTTCCGACTCGTGTGCAGGATTTGGTTGAGGAGCTATAGATTCAGCTGTACAGGTTACATTTGGTGACTCCGGCTGACGTATGATTGTTGCTTGCGTATTATGATGTGATTTATCTCACCTGCTTGATGCTTATTCAGTTTGATTTGGGTACTTCGACATGGCGTATTTCTAACTTGATATATATGAGATTATTGCTTTTCAGTATGATTTTTCGTATACGAGTACATACGATATTTTCTGGGAAACTATACTTGTTTTACAGAGAAGGTTTACTACTTTGATTTATGAAACGGTTTTGGAAAGGATTTGTTTTTGCCCACTCACGTTTTCTGTTTTCTGCCCTTCCAGGTTTTAGGTAGCGGTGACGTTGGCGGCAAACGAGGCATCCAGGCTATTCTGACAGAACATCATCCATGTAGGATTCCTTTGGGTATCTCTTCAGTGTTTTGTTTAATTTGGACTGCACCTAGGGTTTCCACTTTGATGTTGTGTTGACATAATTCCGCTTTATCACTCACTTGCACTTATATCGTATTGTAAATTATCTTGCTTGGCTTTTACTTCTGCACTTCATTCATACATGTTCTTCCGCACTGCGCTTTTGGCTATGTCGCCCTCACGTGACGGCCAGCACGCCTCGATATTTCGGGTCAGGGTATGTCAATATATTTATTTATTTATTATAAACTTAGTATTATACATCTTTTGGTTTGCACAAAATTCTCAAATTCTAATCACTAATACTTAAAACAAGAGGTCTTTTTTTTTTTTTTTACCCAAAGGCACTCATCCTAAAACTAAATTTAACTCTTATTTTGTAAACAAGGCAATAACTCTTAAAATTAAAATCTAAAGTCTACTTTAGTTTTATCCAAAAATATTCTTTTAATTTGCCAACCAAAAGAATAATAAACTTCGAGCTTTTTCTCGTTCCCTTGTTGAATTTCATATGTTTTGTCCTCCAAATTTCCAACCCAAAACAATACTAAGGTTTGTAAATCTCTTTGTTCTCTTTAACTTTTTACTAACAATATGGTCTAAAAACATGATTTCCCTAGCATTTTTCATTCAGTTGATATTGGAAGGTTAATTTATAAGGAAAACTAACGAAAGGGGCTTCAAATTTTGCATTTTAATAAAAAATCATCCACTAACTTTATTGAATGATAATGGACAAAATAAAAATAAATAAAAAACAAAACATGCGTTGGCGCGCATAGACCCCACCCCACCTCCCATTTCCACTATGTTTTCTCCCCATTGTCAGCAAACATTAAGCCATTATTATTATTTATTTTTGCTTCGTATAAGAGAAAGGATTCAAATTGAATTATATTTTCCTAGTTTTATTTTTGAGGTGTCGTTTTCAAATAGTAGGCAAGATGACGAGAGATTTTTCAATGTGCCCGGAACACGAAGTGATATATCATGTCTCTATACAAGTGATGAGATTCTTGTGTTAAAAAATAAAAAATTTCACCACTTACATAATAACACGTGGTGTAGAAAGTTAAGATTGTAGGTGGAGGAGAAGAGGAATCCGCAGATGGGCGGAACAATAGAAGAAAATTAAGTAATTAGTGTAGAAAGTTAATAAATTGAAGAGATACAGAGAAAATTTGATGAGTATCAAAGAAAATTAGAAGAAGAAAATGTGTTTGGAAGGTGAGAATGTGCCAAGAAAATTCAAGAAGTGAGAGAAAAGAATGTAGTTCCGTAAAGTTTCATAAACAATGTAGTACCCTTAAATTTCATAAACGGTGTAGCACCGTTAAATTTCATAAACAATGTAGTACCGTTAACTTTTATAAATAGTTGTTGACCCTAACAACTACCAAGCCTACAAATGAGCTAACTACGTCTTTCGGTTGTGTGCGGTGTGTTGAGCACGCGGCTGACTTCTCAATCTTGTGACTGCAGCAGAGAAAGGAACACGTCTCGGCCTTCGAGTTCTAGAGCATGAAGACAAGGCTACTAGTTTTGCTAAGTTCACAAATCGTCGGCAGGTCTAACCCATCCCTATTTTCTACTGCGTTGTAACTTAGAAACTTTCCCAACAATCCCTTCTTGTGCAGCCTTTATGGGAGGCCGAGCTTGATGCCCTACTCTTCAAAACCTTCGTAGTAGCTGGGCCTTCTACCGCCACGATGAAACCTTCCGCGACTGTGGCTGAATCTAATGCCTTTATCAAGTTGCATGAACTTTTATCTCTCTTAGCCTTACAAGTCCTTCAACCCAAATGCCTCGATTCTGTAGGAGAGTGCTTGAACGACCTTGCAGCCGGTGGTCTATTGAGCAGCAAAAATATCATTCATTTATCCAGCGTTCTACAGCGAACTCAAAAATATTTCATTATTTTTTAGCAGGCTCTTCAAGCAGAGGACGACCTCAAGGTCGCAACGGCCACTCAAGAAGCTATCCGACCAGAACTTGAGGTTATAAAGTCGAGGAAAGAACGACTGGCCGACCTTAACTATGAAATTGTTAAGCTTCATCATCAAATGTCGATCGTCGCTTCTGAGCTTGAGAAAGGTTTCGAGTCGAGGAAAGCTCAGCTGGCAGAGTACGCGGCATAGGTGAAGCGGCTGCAGCAACTTCAACTTAACAAAAGAACAAGACAAGCCGAAGTAACAATGGGCGAAGTAAGGTGGCTGGAACTGAAAGTCGCTCTTGAAGTCTTCTTTCTTTCGACCCCTTAGGATTTTGTCTGTAGTTGTAGGCCGTTTCGATTGTTACCTTGCTTGTATCCCTTTTGCAAAATTAATGAAATAAACCTTTTATTCTTGCATCTCTTAAGTGATTGCATAGTATTTCTTTAAGAATTTCTCGTTGATTGGTAACTTATGAATTAAACCAGTCTGATCGTTAAGGTCGTCTGCCCTATTGCCGAGGATTTTATGGACAACAAATGGTTCTTCCCAATTTGGCGACCATTTCCCGAATCAAGGGTCTTTAATTCCCACGGGCAACACGGTTTGCTAAACCAACTTTCTCTTGCCGAACGTTTTTTGTGTGACTTGTTGATTATAGGCTCGCTCAGCAATCTTTTTATGTGCCACCAATAAATTATAAGCATCAAGTCGAACTTTCTCCAAGTCTTCTAACTCTTGTCTTATGGCCTGATTGTACTCGGCATTGAACAAACTACTTTTGTCACATCTTGACTCTGCCATAGCAAGATATTGTCCGCTTTGGGCCCAACTCAGACGATTTTGTTCTTGGGCCTTCCCAGGGGGTCACCCATCATGGGACTCTCTCGCCCAAACTCGCTTAACTTCGGAGTTCTTATGGGATCTGAAGCCAGCAACTTCCCAAAACACGTCTTACTATAGAAAGATGGGCATGTACATATAAGGCCATGGACCAACCTCTACCCCGCCGATGTGGGATCTCACAATCCACCCCCATTGGGAGCCCGACGTCCTCATTGGCATACTCGAACAAACGGTGAGTCTGGCTCTGATACCAAATTGTCACATCCCAGTTTGCATAGCAATATATTGTCCGCTTTGGGCTCAGCCCGCACGGTTTTGTTCTTGGGTTCTTGGACTTTGCTAGGAGGTCACCCATCCTGGGACCGCTCTCGCCCAAACTCGCTTAACTTCGAAGTTCTTACGGGATCCGAAGCCAGTGAGTTCCCAAAACGCATCTTACTATAGAAAGATGGGCATGTACATATAAGGCCATAGACCAAAACCCACCCCGCCGATGTGGGATCTCACAACTTTGTTCGATTACTCGCAATTAGTTTATACTTAGCTCAACTGGTAACATCGCGTCATACCTATAAGTTAACACATATAGGGTTATCCCAGTTGCTGATCAGAGTGAAGTTCGATAGGCCCATAATGCTTCGTTTAACTTCAGATGCCACATACCTGACTTTTCTTTTAACCTTTTTTTTTTAAGAATACCGATCAAAACCTTATTACTTGCTTCGGCCTATCCATTCGCCTGCGGGTAATACAACGTTGACTGATTAAGTCAAATTTTCAAACTCACCGTGTACTTTTTAAATCTATCAGATGTAAAGATCATCCCATTGTCCGTTATGATTATTTCTGGTACACCGAATCTAGTCACGATGTTTTCTTCCACAAAATTACAAACGTTTTTAGATGTTAACTCGGCTTATGACTTTGCTTCAACTTATTTGGTGAAGTAATTTGTTGCAATGAGTATACATGCATGCTTTGCTAACTTGGAAGACGGCGTAATTTTGCTGATTACGCCAATGGCATATCCTCTGAACGGCCATGGTTTAGTGATCGAGTGAAGTAATTCGGTCGGGACTCTCTGTATAGGCCTATGAATTTGACATTGTATACATCCTCGTGCGTACTCAATACGATCTTTTAATATACTCGACCAAAAATAGTCGTGTCGGCGAAGCAACCAACGCATTTTGTGTCTAGATTAATGAGCTCTGCAAATTCCTTCATGCACTTCTATAATTACTTGGGCAGCTTCTTGCAGGCCGATGCACAATAACAATAGACCATCATCACTCTTTGGGTACAACTCATTTTGGTACGTTACATAATTCATGGCACGAACCCTTGTCTTGTGGTCATGTTTGCCACTAGGGTTGTCAAGATATCGCACAATTGACTTTCTCCAGTTATCCGGTACTGCCTCGATTGCACAAACGTCTATAGGATCATTTTGCTCCAACAACGAAGGTAAAGACATGACTCGTGTACGGATTAAACCATCGTGTTGGAAAACTTGTTGATTAACCAAGGCCGAGTGCATTCGTCATACTACAAGCATTACCCAGCCTAGCTCACCCCCAAAAGTTGTGCTCTGAAGGCTATTTGAGCCAATTCGTCTGCGTTGGTGTTTTAGATACGGGAAATGTGTTTGAATGCGATACCGTCGAATAACTCAGCCAAATAGCTAGCAATTATTTGCTAGGGTGCTAGAGTATAACTCATGCAATGAAAAGTTCCATTGAGTTGGTTAATCACAAATTCTAAATCACCGAGGATGAGGACGCGAGGTGCCTGCAAGTCATGAAGGATGTTAAGGCTAATGATAAGGGCTTCGTATTCGGCTTGATTATTTGTACAATCAAAATCGAGCTTGAGGGAAAAGTACCAGCGATGTTGATCCGAAGATTGAATGACAACGCCAACACCAGCCGAGACGGAGGTACTAAAGCCATCGAAATACATTGTCCAATAATTATCACGTGTTTCCACCATGCCAATTTCAACATTATTGCCCCCAAAACCGTATAGGGAGGGATGTTGGGCCAAGAAATCGGCCAATGCTTGGCCCTTGACGGCTTTCTGGGGCACGTATTGTAAACTGAATTCGAATAGTGCTATTGTTCACTTCCCAATTCGGCCTTTTACTATCGGCCGAGTTGGCATGTAACAAATAACATCAGTCTGGGTGTTGACAAGAGTGACTGATGGAAGCATGTAATGCCTGAGTTTTGACGCGACAAAAAATAAGGCTAGGTAGAGCTTTTCGACAGCGGAATAATTTATCTCAGGTGGGTTGAGATTTCGGCTAAGATAGAAAATAGCCTGCTCATGCCCAAATTCATTATCTTGCGCAAGAAGACAACCGATGGATTCTTCAGCCACCGAGATATACAGCTTGAGAGGTTTGTCGCTTCTAGGTGGCACAAGGACAGATGGTGTTGTAAGGGAGACTTTGATTTGTGTGAAGGCATCCTGATGCTCCTCACCCCATACGAAGGTGTTAGATTCTTTGAGTTTTAAGAGCGTGGAAAAGGCTTTCATTTTTCCCGCCGAATTAGTAATGAAGCGGCGGAGAAAATTGATCTTGTCGAGTAAAGATTGTAATTACTTCTTGGTCGTTGGTGATAAAACGTCGATGATTGCTTGAGGTTTATTTTCGTCTACCTCAATACCACGATGATGTATAAGAAAGCCCAAAAAAATTTCGACTAATACACTAAAGGCACACTTGGCAGGGTTCATTTTAAGGTTATGCTAGCGCATACAAAGGAAAGCCTGCCGAATATCATCTAAATGTGTTCGGCGACGTTTCGATTTGACAACAACATCGTCGATGTAGACTTCGACTGTGGTACCAATCAAATCATGAAAAATATTATTCATGGCTCGTTGGTATGTGGCACCAGCGTTTTTTCAGGCTGAATGGCTTGACGACCCATTTGTACGTTCTGAGTGCACCAGGGTAACGAAAAGCGATTTTGTGGACTTCGGCCTCAGCGATGAAAATCTTGTTGCAACCAGCATGACCATCCATGAAAGATAATACCTCATGGTTTATTGCCGCATCGATTAACAAATCTGAAATTGGCATTGGATATTCGTGTTTAGGGGTTACGAGATTCAAATTTTGAAAATCGATACAAATACGAAACACCACTTTTCTTTAAAACTAGGACGATATTTGCCAACCATTCGACATATTGAGTTGTCTGAATAAACCCGGCTTTTAAAAGTTGAACGAGTTCATACTTTATGCTTAGTTGTACTTCGGTCGAGAAACGTCGGAGGGGGAGGGTTGATGGAACGGTTTACACCCAGGTTTGATGTGTAATTCATGCTCGATGAGCGTTTGGTCTAAACCAGGCATCTCATGGTAACTCCAAGCAAAACAATCTTTAAATTCCTTGAGTAAATTACAAGGCTCGGTTTCCATATATTGGGGTAAGAAAGCATTAATAAATAAAGATCGTGGGTCTTTGGCCGTTCCAGCGTTTATTTTCTCTAACGGATAATTGACTTAACGCTGACTATCTTCGAGCTCGGCCAAGGCAACTTGAACCTTATCTAGTGATAAAACTGGGTCGTTGTCTCATTCGGCCAGAAACTCTACTAAGTTGATGCTCGAATTTGGTTGCTTAGAAATAACATACCAATAGGCCAACAGTCATTCCATGCTGGATGACACTGCTCTTGTTTGGCTTTAGACATCAGTATCAGCAATCAGGTTGGCCAACCCGAGTCTCGCCAAATCCTTGTGCGTACCTCGATGTCTTTTTTAACTGAGATTCGAGTTGGTCGTCATTCCTCATTAAAACTCTATAGGGTAATGTAGCCAACATGATTGTCGTAATAGCGAGCCTGAATCATGTTGGCTTTGAACAATTGATTATCAGCCGGATGAACCACAACCGATTTGCCATCCTAGAAGATGAGAACTTGGTATAACGGCGAAGGAATACAGCTCATTTGATGGATCCAGTCACGGCCGATCAATGCATTATACTTGGTATTTGAATTGACTATAAAAAAATATGGTCATGTGATTGCGACATGTGACACCCACCTCCAAAGGAAACACCCCATTTGTCTGGGACTTGTCACTGGCGAAGCTGCTCATGGTCACCCCTGACGGGATGAATTCGTAGCTAGAGTGTTGTATCGCTTTCATGATTGACACATGCATGATATTGGTTGTTACCCCACAATCAATGAACACTTTGAAAACTGGGTATCCTTCAATATGAGCCATAACATATAACGGCTTTAGATGTTAATGATTAATAAAAATAAAGAGGGGGAACAATTCGGCAAAAGTTTCTTTAAGTTTATCTTCTTTGCTTACTTGCCCAGCTTCCTCGGCAACGAAGTCGATTTGTGTTACTTCTTCGGCAACCACATCACCATCCAGGAAATTTGGTTGAGATATGGTTGGCTGAAACTCAGCAAGTAAAATATGGACCATGCTGATTTCCATATTCTTGAGGACAAAAAAGCCCATTGGGTCATGATCTTCATCTTTCGGACTGTCGGCCGAGGTATATCTCTCTTGAGTATCATTGGCCTGATCGACTTCCGCTCTAATGAGTAAGTGTTCCTGTGGTACATCCACTAGACTTGTTTTATTTTGACTATCATCCTTCGAGGTTGCTCGACGTTGGAATTTGGTTTTGTCCGTACGGCGCCTTACGGGCCCGCTCTTGATAGACGATTCGGGCGTCCTTTGTGTCCAGGTAAGCATTTAAATGCACAACGCGCTCTTTAAATGACACGGCTAAGAAAACTTCAAAATGATATCACAAATATTGGAAGTCCTCGAGAGAGAAAGAAAGCTTTTATATCAGTATATGGATCGACCTCGAAGCCGAGAACTCGAGCTTCATGTATATGCTGGAATTTGGCCTTCATCCCTGGATCGATGGTCTTTTGAATAATTTGTTCGACAACAGGGCAAGTTAGTGCCAGGTCGAGTGCTGCTTGACATGCCTTTGGTAGGCTGTATAGGTTGTTAACGGAATATTTCTTGTGAAACTTCCGCATGTACTCTAAGGCTTCGCCGAGAAATAGGGGGTGTAGATTTCGTCGGATTCTTACTAATGGCTCTTGTGAGGGCAACAGAGGAAGTTTGCTTTCCACTTTCTTTTTGAAGTGCTCAAAATGAGCTTTCATCTCCCCTGGCCGAATAAGGAGTTTGATACGCTTCTCAGATTCTTTAATTATGGTTTCAAAGTCGCGATCAATTACCTTATTTCCCTGAATTAACTCAGCCATGATTGCCGGAGGTTGTTAGTCATCTTCGCTACCCGTTGTTTCTTTTGGCTTCCATTTGGTAGCCGAAGTAGCCTATGCCGCTTGTTGGCGGGTCATGCAGTCTATTTACTGATGTCGGCATTTCTGAGATTTAGATAATGCAGTATACATGCCAGTGGTAGAATTGTAACTATACCACCGTTGATCGCGTGGCTTAAGCGGCTTGAAAGTTTTCTGGTTCACAGATGAACTCGAGCTGCTAGAGTTGCGCTTATAATAATCTTCATTATAAAATGGTGCATCAAAATTATGACACCGTCTAGCTGAAGGTGGCCCCTCAATTCGTGTTTGAAGGCCGAGCGTATCGAACACTCTCGGGTGCTGGCCTACGCCGAGCACCTTTTGAGGCATCGTTGTGACCATGGGTGGTTGTAGTGGTATTGTAGTCCGTAATGGCTTCTCATTGGGTTCGATTAAGATAACATTTGCTTTGCATTGACTACACAAAACCATTGGCCCGTCCACTTCCTCTGCGCTGGATTCTGACATGGATTCGACGATAATTAGTCCTAAAAAGTCTTTGGGCAGCTCGTTTGAAAATAAAATCAATCTTTAGCCGTGGTTGAGAGTTCTGCTTTAGGACGTGTTGCATTAAAATGAACTCGGCCTTCCATTTTCTTTTGTTTTTGGGTAGATTAGCATCTACCATGCTAACTATCGCTGAACAGAAAGGATCAGCGTCAACTACCATTTGTTTTTCAAAAAAATTGAGCTTACCTTTATCAATCCAGCTTTGGATGGCATCGCGGAATACGACACAGTTATTTGTCGTATGCTTGTTTGAGTTGTGATATTTGTAGTAAGTTTTTCCCTTTAAGTCTTCGACTTTAGGAATATGATGCCCTGGCCAAAGCTTAATAATTTTCGCAAGTAATAACTGGTCGAAGATGGCATCAGCCTTAGTGATATCTAAAGTATAGACCTTTGTCGTTTTCATGGGGGCCGAGCGGGTTTTGATATTTTTAGAACTAGCAAGAACTAAAGCTTTGCATACATATGGTTTGTCAATCACTATCTTGGCCGTATCTATGTTGGCATATTAGGATTCTTCCCCATCGGTCAATGCATAAATGATCGTGGGGTTCTTGTAGATCATTCCTCGAGATGGGGATTTTGAGATCTTCTCTTCTCAAAGAAAATAATCACATTACTCGACATGTTAAGCCAATTCATGCGTATCTCGGAAGTTTGCCCCCAAGAATTTCTTTTTGTATTCTACATCCAAGTCATTCAAAGCGATTCTAACGAACTCAACTTCGAGGAAAAGTACTCAGCACTAGTTTCTAGCCGACTTAAACATTGTTAGGTATTTCATTGGTGACTCGTTAGAGGCTTGACCCATCCTGGTCAGAGAAGATACTCACACATCCATTCCCGGTCAATAAAATTATTCATGAAACTACTCAACCAGTTCTTCCCAACCTTGGATGGAATAGGGTAAGAGGTTGATATACCATGCGAATACTGAGCCTGTTAATGAAAAGTTGAACAATCGCAACTTATAGAAATCACTGTGAACATCTCCACATTGAGTAGTGAATCGAGCCACGTGTTCTAATGATGACAAGGATGATTCTATTGCAAAAAAGCTGAAGTCTGGGATCTTGAACCCTTGGGGTACTCGAATTTTTTCACATAACTAGGATATGGGTGAATGAATTTCAGAAAATTCGGCCTTTTTTTTAAAACCGAATCGATCATTTTCTAGACTTCGACCATATCAACAGATATTATTGCCCTCTGATCAAAGCCGTCCGATTTGCTGCTTGATCCACCATTTTTTTCAAGTCAATCATTTTGGGTCGAGTGGATCTTGTCTCGACTTGTATTATTGTTAATAGGTTACTTTTGAATAATCGTTGTCTAATTTGATCAGCGGATCTACTATTGTGGACTGTGCCAACTAGGGTATCGATCTTCTTGTACATTTCTTCATGTATGTTTTTTATTTCTCGGTTAAATATCTGCTCAAATTGCCGAGATTGCTCTTTGAATTGTCGTCGAAATAACGATCTAGTTGGCAGGTCAGAGGTCTCATCATCGTCCTCATCACAAATCTCCACTACTCATCCAACCAAAATTCCTTTTGTTGTTTTGGTATGGATCTCCACATTACAAATCTCCACTACTCCTCCAACGAAAACTCCTCCAACCAAAATTCCTTTTCGGCGTGCAATGTGTCGAGCCTAGTAACCTGTAACACCTCACCTCGCTAAGAAGGCTAATGAGATGACCTCTACCAACAAGGACTCGGAAATCCTTGTCGACTGAGACTTGGATAAATAACCAGTCGGTCTTGAAGCAGTGTTATTTATCCAAACTGAAGGTGTTCCTCGATCGGCTGATTCTACGACTCCAGTGCTATCTATCCAAACTGAAGATGTCACCGGTTGCCTTCACAGTGCTGTCTATCCAAACTGAAGATGTGTTGGCGAAAACAAGGGAGAAAGATAAAATCTCAAGGGTTATTGAGAAGCTTTGCGTAGAGGAATTTGTGTGTTGAATTGGAAGGGGCTCAAATGATGCATTCCTTTCTCTATTTATAGCAATAAACCTTCTCACAGGCGAGCTAGAACCATACTCGAATTAGAACTCCTCAACCTCGGCCAATCCTAATTCCATTAAGACTTTGAACCAACCTTTTTTAACGAACCAAATTCATTTCCCGAGTCTTAGCATCCTTAGCCACTAAGACTCCTTATTGCACTAGGTTTTGACTACTCTAATCTTTCTCTAGACTAATCCGTCTTGCAATAAGACTTGGCCGGACCCGACTGAACGGCCCACGATAATTCTAGAAAAAGACTACTAAGCCGAGAACATCTCCAAGCTCGGCCCAGAACAATATTTTGGGCCCAAACAATAGTGTAGTAAGTTTCATAAATAGTGCCATAATTTTTCATAAACAGCGTAGTAAGTTTCATAAACAGTGTCATAAGTTTCATAAACAATGTAGTACAGTTATGTTTCATAAACAGTGTAGAAAGTTTCATAAACAGTTTGTGTGAGGACACGTGGATCCGTAGTTTAGATTTTTTTTGGGAGGTTTAATAAAACACCCCCGGTACTGTTTACTTTTAACGAACAACCGTTTTTTTTACCTTTAACTGTCACTATTCACTATACCTTTAAAAGTGGCTTTTCGTTAAAAGGAAAGTTTTCAAGCCCTTTTCGTTAGTTTTTTTTTTTTTTAATTTTTAAATATTAAAATTATGTTTTTTTCATTAAAATTTAAGATCTTTTTCATAAACAGTTTATGAAACATTCATTAAAATTTAAATCTTTTTAATTAAATAAAGTTATAGCATAGTTTTTTTTATTAAAATAAACTTAGCCCAAGCCATTTTCATGAAAGTTTCCTAATTTCTTTTAATCATCTTTAATTTTGATTAACTACTCTCTATATTGACTTGATATTGGAATGATAATTTTAATAGAAAACTTCATTTTAATCCTTGACAAAGATTACTTTTTGATTAAAACCATGAGTAAGATCAAAATCTAATTTTAGTCATTTGATACATTAATAACCTCATTTATTAATTATATTTTGATTTTTTTAATTATTTATCTTTTTCTTTCTAATTTTTAATGTTTTATTTTCATTTCATTCATTGTAATATATTTTTGTTATGAACATTCAGATAAATTAATTTTTTTTATACAATATATTTCAATGCACTGTAACTTCTTCGTTTAGGTATATTAAATTCATTATAATACATTTCGGTGCATACATTTAGGTACACACATTTTGGTACTAACATTTCGGTGCACACATTTTGGTACACACATTTCGGTGCATACATTTAGGTACATACATTTTGGTACTAACATTTCGGTGCATACATTTCGGTACACACATTTAGATACATTAATTTAATATTAATACATTTTAGTGCATATATTTGGATACATACATTTCAGTGCATATATTTAGATACACACATTTCGGTGCATATATTTTGGTATACACATTTCGGTGCATATATTTAGGTATACACATTTCGGTGCATATATTTAGGTATACACATTTTGGTGCATACATTTCAGTACACACATTTAGGTACATTAATTTAATATTAATACATTTTGGTGCATATATTTAGGTACATACATTTCGGTACTAACGTTTAAATATATTAGTTCAATATAATATATTTCGGTACTAACATTTAGGTACATTAATTAAGTCTTTCAAGTTTGAAGAATGTTAAATAAAATTAATAAATTAAAAAACTCTTTTTTGGTCAAAAAAAAAAATTAAAATTTGTGTATTAATAAATTTAAATATTTAATGGGAGATATTAAATAAAATGCACATTAATTATTTTGAATTAAGGACACATTAGGGACTAAAAATCAATATTCAATCTAACACCAGGTTTTTTTAAAATTTTAATCTTTTTGAAGGATTAAAGTTCAAAAACCCCTAATTTTAACCTGGATATTGGAATGATAATTTTAACATGAGAAAAACATTTAGCACCTCAAAAAAAAAATTAGTTAGCTCACAACTCCAAGCATGTATTATAAGCTCTTGTAAACATTATTTATTTGTTTTTAACATTTAAGTGAGGCTCCTCCTCACATAAAATCATGGCTTCGCCACTGCTAGCCTCCATGTCTTCGCCACTGCTAGCCTCCATGTCTTCGGCTATTGTTCTGCTCATTTGGGCAATCTATGGGACCGACTGATTTGACACTTTGTCATGCTATTTGGCACTTTCAATTGATTCAAGCCGGCCAATTCCTCTATTCCATGACCCGTTTTATAACCCATGGGCAAACTCAGGTAATGTTTGAAGATTAGTCATTTGTGCAATACCAATAGGAACTTGTGCAATCCTCTTACTAAATTCAAGGTGTCTCAAGTTGATCAAATTATTGACTTTCTTTGGTAACTTTTGAATTTCTCTGGGAATTTTGGACTGTACCTTTGATCAAGCATTCTCAGTGTTTGAAGATTATAGAGCTTTGCAACATATTTGGGGAATGCTCTCATTGCTTGCTGTGTAGGAAACATCCAGATACCTCAAATGTTTCAACTCCCCAATTGAGTTTGGAAACTCCTCGAAAAATATGCATTTAATTTTAAGACACGTAAAGCTTTAAACATTGAAAAAATATCACTCAGAGATTCAATATTCAAATACTTCAAAAATAGTGAAGCATGAATAACTACTACAAGTCGAGTGCTCTCAGTCTTAGAATTCCAAGATCTCAGATTTTGATACAAATTTTGAAAGATCATGCACGAGATTGTGCATCTGACTTACTATACAATACAACTACACTCATCCATTCTAATATTCCTTGAGCCATATCCAAAGGTGCATCAAATCTTTCTTCTCAAATTCGAAATCTTTCTTGAACATGGAACAATACGCAAAACATTGTTTCAAAGAGGGTGATTTCAAATTATCAAAACTCACTTTAAAAATTGACATGATTTTTTCTTCCAATAAATCCAATGTTCGCCATTTACCGATGACAACTCTTGTAGGTTTTTAAGAAGTGCATCCTGCCTTTTGATCCCAACTCTTGTAGGGTTTAGAAATTCTAAGATCCCACTTAAAATTGTATTGACGTCGAAAGTGTTGGAAACAAGCACCCATATTTGCTTATTAAAGTGTATTTATCTCATTTTCCTTGTACACTTACTTGGCCAAAGTTGTCTTTCCCATAATGGCCATAACCGAAAGATTTCTTGATTGTTAGAGTTGACCAGTTCAGTAACTATATTTGTCGCTACCTCGTCCCTTCCAACAATTTTTTCATCATTCTCAAAGAATGAGTTGGTTTCTCTGTCCCATCTAATTCTTTGATGCAAACCTGTTGTCGCTGCATCTTTTTTTGCAACTAAACAGATTACAAATGCTTTATTTACTCTACAGATTCCACAAAGATGCATTGATGTGTTTAATTTTATGTGCCATTTTAAGACGACATGCACCTGGATTCGAGAATGAGAAGTTGAGTACCTTTTTTCGTGGTGTGGTGTTCCAGTTTTACTTTATGCCAGAGATCTTCATATTGAAACTCATCGAACACAACATCAGCATCCTCAGCTACATCTTTAAGTTTCTTCACCCGCTCCTTAATTGCCTTGCCTCGTCCTTGTGCTTGCTTGGAAACAAGCTAAGATATCTTGAATCATGGAGAATGATTCACTGAGCTGCGATAATTCATCCTTGATTACAAATGCCATGCCGAAATCTTGATAAACGGCAAGAGAAGCAACTTTTTCAGCATTCCCTCGGCAGCAGAAGTGAGGAGAGACTCTAGCACCATATCTCAGTAAGTATGTGAGACAAAGAGGATAGCTCGACTCCCCTCTAAACATATGGTGACCAAAAACATTGATTACATCGTAAAATAACAACCATGCTAGTCTAATGTTAACAGCAACAAAAAATACCATACTAACGACTTAAGTGAAGGTCGACGATAAAATTTCTACTCCAACCATGCATGTTCATTAGTATTAAAAGATTACATATGTGCCATATCGCAGGTTGTTTCCCTCATTAAAACCCACAAAATTCATCTAAACTATGTGGAAAGGATACGAACTTGAGTGTTGAGGGAGGAACACTGCTCTAGCTAACTTCTTCAGTTGGAAATATTGTTTTTTTAATACAAACTCATGTACTCAAGCATGAAGGAGTGGGTGAAGCTGTATTGCAAAGGTTTGGTGTAGTACTAGCATGACAAGGTTTGGTGTATTGCAAAGGACGTGGCCGGGGTTGGGTAGCGATTTGTGACGAAAAGAACAATCTGATATTCGAGGATAGCAAACTTCTCACCGATTTGGTTGAACCTAAATTATGATACATCCTTTCTCTGCCAGATGATTCAGTTAGTTACTACTTAATCAGCAAAGCCAAGCTCTTCAATCTTCATAGTACTCAGTTGACCTTGTTTCTCTTAGTATAAATCTTATCTTCACTAGTGACTGACCACTTTCGATCAAACACATATCGCAAAAAAACTCCCTCATCCCAAGAGCAGCAAGTTTAGACAGTTACTCAACCGAGTCACTTGTCTACAACAAGAGTTTGAGAACTTCACTTATTGTTCTCTGGACAGTTGCTGGATTGAGCTTAATCGCTGCATGTGTCTTTCTGTCTAACTTTTGCGGATTGACTATGCATGCAAACTTTCTATGTAATGATCTATTTGTTTAGATCGCAATCAGAAAATGACTTTATACGCATCTCACATATATCGTGAAGGAAATCTTGTTGCGGACAATTTTGCTTACATGGACTCGTCTTCTCTATCTTTAACATGATTCTCCTTCATCAGCGGCTCGTATTACTTTGTTTTCAGACTATGTTGGTTTGCCTGACTACCACTTCCCAAATTAATGTGCATTTTGTTGAAAAAACCGCACACTAGACATTGTTCTTTAATGTAACCAACGGCAATAGACTAAAACTTAGCAAAATAGAGAAAACTAGAAAACAAACAAGACTTATACTGGTTCGGCAGAACTCTTATCTACGTCCAGTTGTGATTTCTCTAGGTAGAGAAATCACCGCTCATTTGATTAATAATAGAGATTACAAAACTTTTGCAAACCCTAGAACTAATCTCTCTCACTTGTCTCGGCTGTCACAGTTTTTCTCTCAGAAAAGCCTTGCCGCACCCTATTTATAGGCATAGGGTGCAATTTACATGTCTTTTACAGATTATAAATCTTATTCTATGTGGAATAGAAAATTAGACTTCCTTTCCAATTCCAAATAGACTTCTAGGATTTCTAATCTAAATTGAATAAGGAAACTAAGTTTTTTTCCTAGCCATTTTAGGAGAAGAATCGGTGCACCCTTTTTTTCCCTAAAATAATCCTAAACAGAAAAGGACATTAATTGACGAGCCAAAACCTAACAATCTCCACCTTGGTGAGTCAAACCAAGTCTTGATCGTTGCACCCCAGAGTATCTTTGAACCTTCTTGAAACAACTATGGAAATCTTCAAGAGCCTTCACCTTGGCAATCTTCTTCTTGCCTCATTGCACCTCAAGTGAGAAGGTGCTCCACTTTAATTAATCAACGAGATTGATCAAGTTCAAGCAATGGCTGACACTATCATTATAAAGAAATCTGCGCTATTGTCATTCGTATGAATCTATTCAATCTAAATTTCCTTAGACTCCACCTAATCTTTGATTCTATGATACCTTGCTTCAATGTGCTTTGACCTTCCAGAAAAAACCTTATTCTTCGCCAAGTGAATGTCACTTTGACTATCACATTTCAACTTCACACAATCTTAAGTGATTCTTGTTTGACTTACCAAGTCAATAAGCCAAATTGCTTCATTTCCAACTTCGGCCAAAGCAATATACTCTATTTCTATGGTCGACAAAGCTATAATTGTTTGTAGTAGTGCCCTCCAACTAATTACTTTTCGTGCGCATGTAAACACATAACCAGAAGTTGACCTTCTCTTATCCAAGTCCCCTACATAATCGACATCCACATATCCTAACATCCCTGCATTTTCTTTTTGCTTCTCAAACATAATCCTTTGTCGCTAAGAACCCTTCAAATAACGCAAAATCCACTTGACTGTATCCCAATGTTACTTTCTTGGATTTGCCATGTATTTGGAAACGACACTGGTTGCTTGAGCTATGTCGGGACGTGTGCATACCATTACATACATGAGGCAGCCCACGTCATTAGCATAAGGCATATTCTCCATTACTTGTTGATCTTCCTCGGACAGATGACACTGTTGCCCACTTAACCTGAAGTGAGCCGCCAAAGGAGTCGAAACTACATTTGTTTCTTGCATGTTGAACTTCTCAAGAACCTTCTAAATATACTTAGCTTGTGATATCCAGATCCTTCTAGCGGTCCTATCTCTTTGAATTTCCATGCCAAGGATCTTCTGTTTAGCACCTAGATCCTTCATGTCAAACTCATCGCTCAACATCTTTTTCAAGTCTTGAATTCTAGACTTGTCTTGACAAGCAATTAACATGTCATCCACATATAACAATAGCAATATGATCATCCATCTTGGAACACATGATAGTACACGCAACAGCCATATAAACATCTTCTAAAATTGATTTTCAGCATGAATGAATCAAACCTCTTGTACCACTGTCTTGGAGACTATTTCAGGCCATACAGAAACTTCCTTAGCTAACATACTAGGTTATCTTTCCCATATTCAACAAACCTTTCTGGTTGAGCCATGAAAATCATCTCATCTAGATCCCCATAAAGAAACGATGTCTTCACATCCATCTGCTCAATCTTCATGTAATGCTGAGCTGCCATAGCTAAAAGCAATATGATAGAAGTATGCTTGACTACAAGTGAAAAGACCTCATCATAATCTACCCATTCCTTTTGTGAGTACCCCTTAGTCACGAACCTTGCTTTGAATCTCACGGCATCTTGTTCATGTAGTCCTTTTTTTTTCATTTCTAAATACCCACTTGCATCCAACTAGCTTTCTGTCTTTAGGCTTAGAAACCAACTCCCAAATAGAGTTCTTGTAAAGAGACTCTATTTCTTCTATCATAGCACTTATCCAAATATCTTGCACATCATTTGCTACAACTTCTCGATAAGTAGTCAGATCTTCTTGACTAATGTTAAGAGCATAATTAACTTCGTCTTGGTCAAACCCAAACCTATCAGGTTTTTTCTTGTTCTGATTAGGTTTGTCTAGTGTTATGCATCTCTGGAATGCAGGTGGATTATTGGTTAGAGTTCGAACCCTTTGAGATGTCTGGCGGATTGGAGTGCCTTCAATTTGCCCTGTTTCTTGCTTCACCTGATTCCTAACTGGTGAAGGATACTGATGCTCTTATTTTTCCTCAAAACCATTAGATTTGGCCTCTCGCTTGATTTGCTCCACTGAGCTTTTTCTTCATTTAAACTGATTAACAGAATCTTGGTTGCTTCAATTTTAGCATTGTTCTTCTTCTCCCTATTGTTACTACTCTCGACTTTATTTAAAGGCATTTGTCTCATCAAAGATAATATCTCGGCTAACAACTTTTTTCTTGTTGTTGATATCCCAAAGCTTGAAACCCTTCATTCCTTTCTCAAAACCTAAGAATATGCAATATGTAGAGTTAGGATTGAGCTTAGACCTTTCATCACTTGGAATATGTGCATAGGCACTACAATCGAACATCTTGAGCTTGGAATAGTCCACCGGCTTCTTAGACTATACATATTCTTCACTCTTAAAATCGAGAACTATAGATGGTTATTTGTTAATCAAATAACTTGCATGATTAACAGCCTTTGCTAAAAAATTATCAGGCAATCTTGCACGAAATCACATGCTCTTTTCTCTCCCTCTCTCTTTATGAGAGTTCGGTTTATTCTCTCAACGACTCTATTTTGTTGGGGATTCTTCTTTACTGCGAAGTGCCTTATAATGTCTTCCTGCTTCCAGTAATCGGTAAACCTTCCTACAAAAATCATCTATAAAAGTAACAAAATACGTGGCTCCACCATTTGATTTAGTTGGTGCAGGGCCCCAAACATCTGAGTGAATATAGCTAAGTTACTTATTGTTTCGGTTATCTGCACTGATACTTGGAATGATACATTTCTTTGCTTCCCGAGAACACAGTATTCACAAAAGTCCAGTTTGCAAGATGACATGCGTTCTAACAAGCCTTGCTTGTGTAATTCTTACAACCTCTTCTGGCTTATGTGCCCAAGCTTATGATGCCAAAGTTCAGTCTTGTCTTCTACACTCTGATTTACAGAAACAGTTGTTCCCCAACTATAGTGGTCCCAATTAACTTATACAGCTTATTGGGTTGTAGGTTACCTTGCATTACCACTAGCGACCATTTGGTTACCTTGAGTCTTCCTTTTTTAGACTTGTACCCATAACCGGCCTCATCTAAAGTACCCAAGGAAATCAAATTCTTTCTTAGTCTAGGGACATATCTAATGTTCCCCAAAGCTCGTATCTTCCCATCGAACATTATGATTCGAACAGTGCCGATTCCTCTTATAGGACATGAAGCATCATCCCCTATTAAGACTTCCCTGCTGTTGATTTCTTTGTAAGTATTGAACCATTCTCTTACTACACATATGAAAACTGCATCCAGTATCCAAAATCTAATTTGTGAAAGCCTTGGAGCCTGATGTTACTGAAAGAAGATCCCCGTCACTCTCATGCTCGGTGACTGCACTAGCTGAACCTGAGCTTCCTTCTATCTTAACTTTCTTCACTTTCCAAATCTTGCAGTTCCTCTTCTAATGATCTGCTGAACCATATTCGAAGCAACCTTCCTTCTTTTCCTTTTTCTTCTTAGATTTTGACCTACCTCTGTTGCCGGTTTTCTGTTCCTTTGTCTTTTCCCGCCCCCTCTCTTTGCCTTTGACATAAAGGCCTTGAGAGCTTTCAGTTATATCATTCAGTTTAGCATGTGACTGAAGAGCTTGAATTATGTCTTCAAGCTTCAGGGATTATTTTCCAAACATTAGAGTTGTTCGAAAGTGTTTGAAAGACGAATGTAGAGACCTCAGCAAGATGATAGCCATATCATCATCTTCGTAAGTTTCTTCGACCTTCTGAAAATTAGCTATGCAATTCTGAAATGTGCATACGTGATCTTCAATATCACCTATTTCTTCTAATCGAAGCCCGAATAGTTCATCCTTTAGAAAAAGTTTATTAGACACGATTTTGCCTATATAAACATTCTCCAGCTTTTCCCATGCTTTCTGGGTAGTCATCTTTTCGGTGATGTGTGACCGAACTGATCTTGTGAGATGGATCTCAATGGAACTCTTGGCCTTCTTGAGAACCTTAGTCCATGCTGCTTCTGTCGTGTTTGCCAGCTTCTCACCATCGAGTGCATCATCCAAATCCTAATGTATCAGTACGTTCTTCATCATCCTTTGCCAGTTCGTGAAGTCATCATTGACATCAAAGGGCTTTAACGTAGGTCCTAGATCCGCATTCATCTTCCATTTTGACATCGTAAAACACCTTGAACCTGGCTTTGATACCAATTGTTGAAAAAACCGCACACTAGACCTTGTTCTTTAATGTAACAAATGACAATAAACTAAAACTTAGCAAAATAGAGAAAACTAGAAAACACACAAGACTTATACTAGTTCGACATAACTTTTGCCTACGTCTAGTTGTGATTTCTCTAGGTAGAGAAATCACCATTCCTTTGATTTTTAATAGAGATTACAAAACTTTTGCAAACCCTAGAACTAATCTCTCTCACTTGTCTCGGCTGTCACAGTTTTTCTCTTAGAAATTTAAGCCTTGCCCACCCTATTTATAGGCATAGGGTGCAATTTACATGTCCTTTATAGATTATAATTCCTATTCTAAGTGGAATAGGAAAGTAGACTTCCTTTCCAATTCCAAATAGACTTCTAGGATTTCTAATCTAAATCGAATAAGGAAACGAAGATTCTTTCCTAGCCCTTTTAGGAGAAGAATCGGTGCACCGTTTTTTCCCTAAAACAATCCTAAACAGAAAAGGACACTAATTGACAAGCCAAAACCTAACACATCTCGACATCCGGGTTTGTCTCATTTCCCCCCCCCTAACTTTATGGTGTTGTTCGACTTGTTTTGCAGGTTTAGACCTTTAGGTTTGATTTTTGAGGGGTTAGGTTTCATGTCCCCCCTCTTTTCTTTATATCATGCTTGTTTTTGTTTCTAGAAGAGAAAGGTTTATGTCCCTTCTTCTTTTTCGTGTATTCTTTTTTGTTGTATCTGATTTTTGAGATGTAAGGTTTATGTCCCACCTAGCTAGATGTAACTTGTTTTTTCATTGTTGATAAAATTTCCCTCGTACCATCGAGATTTCTCCAAAAAAAAAATGACTATGCATTCTAACTTGCTACAAGCGCTGTATGTTCTCGCAGAAACTGAAATTGGCACTAGTTTAGGTTGTCTCCAAGACTTTGATATTGCTCAGATGTTCTCAACTGGCCACTGGCCACACCTGTATTGATTGCCTGGTGTCAAACGGGATCTCGAAGGAAAGTTGGAAACCAGTTGCCCAGAGTTTGAAGCATTGCCGAGAGTCCTGTTGCGAATGCGGAGAAAGTATACTGCCAATTTCTAAGTGTTCAGTGATGCGCAAACGGGAGGTCTTGTAATTTCACCAACAGTTTGTTGACAAAGGACGCGTGAAATGCATGAAATTTCCTCACTATTCTGCATCAACCTCAACGTTCCTTGGCACTGCCAAATGAGCTGCCAAGAGTACAAACGATCGGAGACATAATTATAATCAGATGATCACGTGTATACGTCTCTCGCGACGGAGAAATCCTGACACCAGTGCTTGTAAATTTTGTGTTTATGTTGTTCTATTTTATTTTATTTTTAATAAACGATATTATCTACACTAACGGATAGCGGGTAAACTGAGCCTCACAACGGACTAATAATAATGTACGCCTTTGGCGAGAATCAAACATAAGACTTCTCACTTACAAGTAAAAAAGAATACCACTAGATTGTCATACTAAATGGCATTTAAGCTTAACCCTCGTTATTGGCGCTTGCGATGGTAAAATTTCTTCTCCGACTCCGCAAAATAGTCAACCACAATATTTAGAGACTTTTAACAAAACACTCCCGATACTGTTCACTTTTAACGAAAACCCACATTTTTACATTTCCCTGATAGTATTCACTATATCTTTAAAAAGAATTTTTCATTAAAAGTGAGGTTTTTTTGGACTTTTCGTTAGTTTTCCTTATTTATAAACCAAAAATCAAGGCAATGCCGCAAAATAGTCAACCACAGCGAATGATGAGAATCATATCTAACTTAATTATCTAAAATGATCAAATGCAACTCTTTCTCCTTCCCAAGTCACTTGTACATGCAAAAGGAGAATGGAAGAAAAGCGTACGAAGAGTTGACGGCAGAACAGTCTATTATCACATGAAAACATACATCTCTTCAAACTTCATGTAAATGTTTAGCTGTTTACCACAATACAAGTCGAATTGTCGAAACAATTCAACCTCCTGTTTGACAAGATAACTAACCAACCCACATTCACGATCCCGAATATTTGACGTCACAGCAACAATACACACAAAACTACAAGTTTCAATCAAAGCACATTGCAGTACATGACAGGCAAGAAAAATCATGCAAAACACAATAAGCTTGGCTAGCATTCAAACATGGAACATGTCGTCATCCTCTTCTCGAGTGTTTTTTCACTATACATGCATTCATTGAGATGCCAGTGACCAGAAATTCAAGAGAAAAGATGGTAATGCAGCAAACCAGGATATGAAAGCCATCGCTGTAGCTGTTTCAAATTGTGCACAATGGTTGTGGGCACAGCTACTAAGATCATTGTCAATAAGAACTGTGATGCCTGCAGAAGCACAAGCTGCAGCAAATGTAAGAGTGGATGTCACCTGCAGCAAATAACAGCAGATTGTTTCAGCCATGGAGAACAAGTAACTAATCAAACTGAGACTTCTATGCAAACAAAAGGAAAACCGTTGACAGTAACAAAGACAGGAATATCCGGAGCAAGTTTAGAGAGTACAATCGCATGGATTGGCAAAATTTGTTTAGCATGGTTTCACTGGGTAGGACAAATCAAATATTCAGGTAATTCAGGCAAGAACTTGATAAAGAAGTTTCCTTTCCATAGAAGTTCACTGATCAACTATGATGGGGCATCTACTTTTGTATCAATGCTCTGACAGTGACTATAATATAAAGATTGCTTCAAGTTCATACATAAGTTAAGTTTCCAATATAATCATCTAATCGTGACTTAGGAATAGCAATTTAACATTCATAAAACAAAGTAGGGCCCTGCAAAAAAGACCATGTACTGACCCAAAATACTTCCTACAACTACAACCGAGGTTATCACGAATATATCACTCAAACTAATGAGAGGGCAAGGTGAAACCACCATTGATTCCTAAACAAATAGAGCCGTTGACTGTCAACCAATTCGATTAGACTGAGAATCAGATCCATCATGCTTTTGCACTATCAGTGATTGGCAATAGGACAGCACCAATTAGATTCAACACTACTGATTAAAAAGTTATGCAGCTTGTAAAGAAGGCAACAACTTTTTCAGCTATTTACAAGTAAATTCACAAATAATCGGCAGACAAAAACTCGAAAATGCTTCAATTTGAATGTAGAAAATTAAAACCTAACAAAAACAAGCAAGATCCACATCTCCAAATTGTTGAAAACACCGAAATCTGCAAAAATTAATTCGAATTTCGATTTATCTTACCCCATCACCAAGGGTGAACATGCACACAACTCGATGGTTCTGCAAGGAACGCCCAACTAGAAGGGCATAAACGTCAACAACGCCCAACGAGAAGCTCCACAAACACTGCAAACCAGTAGCTGCAACAAGGTAGCTGAAAACCACACACATAACAGAACAAACCAAAAAACCCAATTGTTACCTGACGGAAATTAAAGCATAATTAAAATAATTGGAGAAAAAGAAGCTGAAAAAGAAGCTATGAGTTCAGTTGTGGCGGCTACCCACCAAAACGCAGTGACGGAGGGGAAGTCAGAGGTGGTGGCCATGACGACGAGCGAGGCGGCAGAGAAGAAGAACTGGGCGAGGCGCAAGACGAGGCCGCCCGCGGTGCCGGGCATGCCAGGAAGATCCTTCATTCGGACCCGGGGTGGGTTCGGGCCGGCGCCGTCTGTGGTGGGTACATCTTCAACTGGGTGAACCGACCCATGGCTCACGTTCATCTCCTCCCGGGTCTTCAATTGGTCCGAACCATCGTCGTTAATCAGTCAACGATGGTGGATCGGAGCTGAGGGTTGAATCGAAGGAGCGCGGTGGTTGCGGGATCTGGGTTCGGTGGGTTTGTGGGAGCAGAAACTTCTTGATAAATCGGGGTAGAAGATGGAGAACCAGGAGATCAAACGGGGGCTTATCTCAGGTGTCAGGGAAAGAAGCTGCGAGTGACTTCTCGCTTTGTTATGACACGACGGGTGGATCAAATGAGATTTTGACATTTTCGCTGCCTTTTTTGTTCTTGCTGATATACCCTGCTGAGTGCTCGCTACAGACCGCGGTACAGAGATTTGGGTAATTGATTGAGTAAATTTTCAATAAACTCTGAATATCCTCACGTCACGTATTGTTTGTTACTATTCGTTTATTTCATGTGAAATGTTATTTTAGTCACTTATAATTAAGAACGGTGTCGGTTACTCATTTTTAAATTTAATATAAAAGTTGATATTAAATGATTGTAATTTTTATATTTTGATCTTGGTTGTTAATATCAAATCTCTTTAGTTACTAGGGGAAGGGGACGAGACAAACATGACGATAGCTGGCAGATTGATTGTCACAAACAAAAAATTCTTTTACCAAACCACCTCACTAACAAAACCCTATCCGCTAGAGAACCTTTAGTGATTGTAGTTGTGGTTGCTCTTTCTTTTAGGAAAGAGTTTTTGTAATGATTATGATTTACTGCTGAACCCAAGATCTTAGAGCGACAATTATCTAAATCTAAAGTAATGGTTTTGTGATTTATGTGCTTGACAATGACTATGTAGAGTAAGCTCGACGTTTTTTTAAGTGACTCATAGCATATTTTTTGTCGACTATTGTAAGATAACCAAAGGGAGGTGCGATCTTTTCGTCGTGGGGTCGTTGCAGTGGCTTGAGGAATTCACATTCATGTTTTCTTGTCGTTGCAAACTCTTCATATGATGGTACGATCTCGTGCTAAGAGAGTATTTGAGCCTTGAATAGTTTTGGATGGGCAAGTTGATGGTCCCATCAACGTAACCAAATAGGCCATGACTTTGTAGGATGGGTGATATATGAGCTAACCAAATTGGGTAAGTTCTTTCAACTTTTAGGTGGATTGTTCATCTCATACCCAGTTAAAGTTCGGCACATTCTCACTCCTTCATATTCCCATACCATCTAAGGAAACCGCCCTAAAACTTTATGTCTAAAGACTTTTGTTTTGGGATAATCAGTGACTAAAAGCAAAACAAAATATGAGTTGCCATGAACAAATTGCCTTGTCATCAATTATATATATTTTAAATATTTTCTTATTTTTGTACCGAATTTCCTAGTTCAAAGAAGAAAAATAACATAATGTCAATACATGTCTCATAAAATTATGTCGTGCTTAATGATCACAATTATATTCCTCTATATGAATAAGATTTATTGCATACAAACCCTAAACTTAAAGAAGATATTATGGCCTAGTTTGATATTGCTTTTTCCACCAAAACCTGCTTCACTTTAAAGTTCAACAGTAAAAAAATATTTGGTAAAAATAAAATATTCTGCTTATTTTAAAGTACTGACCTCTAAACAGCAACTTTCAAAAGCAGCATGTAGGTAGTTCTACCAGAAGTATATATGCCATATAAAGTTTTGTGAATATATAATTTTGGTAGAAATTGGTTTATAATTCCTTTTATGGTTGTTCATATATTAAAATAAATTATTTTAGTTCACCTGGCAATGTGGAGTAGTTGTAATTTTATGCTATATTTATGTCTTTTTTTGTAAGACAAGAAAGAGCCACGTAACCTTGGTCAACCACTAACATCAAATATCACCATCATCCCTAACCAACAATATGTGGTCATATAGAATTGCAAGTGTTTTATACCCATAAATTGTCACACACATCATCATCATATTTCTTTATTCAAATTAATTTTTTTTCTCTTTTGGTGATCAGTCAATTGAGAGTAATTCATGAATCATCATGACTAATAATTATAATAAAAAAGTGAGTGAAAAGGGAACAAAACAAGAAGAGAGAATTCCCTTTCCAAAAAAAAAAAAAAAAACAAGAAGAGAGAATTTGTATCAAATTTTAATATACTGATTAAATTATTGTTTTGAATACAAACCGCAATAAATTGAAGATAAAAGTCTTATTAACTACAGTAATTTACCACTTGCTGAATTGATCAAAACCAATGTCTAAAATATCGATGATATCGGAAATATCGGTAGTCCAAAAACACGAAAATTTAGATGAAAATATCGGGATATTATCGATATCGATAAAAATTAAATAAAAACCACAGAAATTGTAAGAAAAACTTGGAAATTTTTATTGAAACTTTGCAGGATGTTTATTTAGTCAATTATCTATTAGTTTATCACAAAAAATTAGAAGAAAATGCATTGCATGATGGATTTAACTGATTTAAGTTGATTATATAGCGAGCTGGCAAACATTGTGAGTGTATAAAATATGTAAATATTTTAGCATATTTTCACAAAAACATAAGTGATATCGTGATCAATGTGTTGAAGGAGTAAAATTGGAGGGGTTTGAATCCCCTTGGTGTTTTTTTTAAATATACAAATTTAAAAAACACGGAAATTTCGATAGAAATATCGATGACATCGGAAATATCAGTAGTCCAAAAATACGAAAATTTCTATGAAAATATCAGGATATTATGAATATTTTAGACCTTGATCAAAACTCAAAGTGAACCATAAAACAATCAAAGATAATGACACAACTATTATATATTAACGACATACTAAAAACGGATGATAACGAATTTCTCACAAAATTTGTTAATTTGACCTCCATTGGTACTTTGTGCGTCTCTCTCTCCCCGCCAGCAGCCGGGATTCGGGAATTACCCCAAATAAGCCAACGAGCCGATTACCCTTTTTGCGCTTATTATTTTATTGGGCCTCATTTCATCTGTCTCTCGATCTTCACGGCCTTTGCTCCCTCGTCCCTCATCGATCTCTCAAAAAACTAGGGTTTCGGCTTTCGAGCTCTAAATTCACCGACCTCCTCGCCTGCTCCCAAAAATTCCCGCCTGTCCCGCGACGGCCTAGATTTTCTGCTTCTGCTTCTCCTCCTGGTGCTGCTACTGCTTCTAGGGTTTACAGATCTAAGCCAGCTTTCACTTCCCAGCTCTGCTCTCTCTATTCACCATGTTTTGGAAGCTCACTTCTCTCTCTGCCTCATCGCCTGTAACTCTCTATCTTTTCCAATCTCTGTAATTTCGAAACCTAATTTCAGCTGCTTGTTGTGTCGAAATTGACTGGTGTGGTGTTCTATTTGATCAATTTGCTAATTTAAAAGTTTAGCTGGTGTGGAGTTAATTGCTAATTAATTTTGTTTAATTGGGTTTTGTTACAAATTGGTTGAGGCTGATCGGACGTAGCTATATTAGTTTCCGAAGTTGAATGGAAAAGTAGATATTAGTGAGTTGTATTTTTCGTTGGTTGGATTTACTTTCTAAGAGCGGTATTAATGTGATTGAGATTAAGGGGGGTGTATTCAATTGGGATTTTGAGGGATTTTAATTCTTTTAATGAATCTAGGGGTATTCAATCAGGAATTTAAGTGATTCTCTGAAATTCAATGTGTATTCAATCAAGATTTTGAGAGAGTTTATTAAAATCCTCAGAAATCCAGGTGTATTCAATTAGGATTTTAAAGAAGTTTATAACATTCCAGGTGTATTCAATTAGAATTTGATTTTAAAGAATTTGAAAAAGTTGAGGAATTTGAGGGAATTTGAGAGATTTTGTAGTGTATTTTAAGCATCCACAAATCTCTTCCCTCCCCAAGAGATTTTGAGGGAATTGAATCAAAATTTTACAAGGAATCTCTACAAATCAATTAGACTCTATAAAAATTCATGGATTTATAAATCCATCAAAATCTCTCAAATTCTCAATTGAATACACCCCCCTAAAGTTGGGTAGCTCAAAATTTTGTAATTCCGGGATATGCGATTTACCGCCTATATTTGCCTGGGGTTTGGATAAGTGGGGTCTTTTACTATTAAGATTGTGATTGAAGTGGGGGAGCTCAAATTTGGTAATTTTTTGATGTGTGATTATCGTCTGTTTGGTTGCTGAGAAACCGAAGGAAGTAGTGGGAAAGAACTACTTTTGAAGTTCATAATTTTTGGTTAATGGGGTTTAGATTTGGAGGCTGCAGTCTTTAGCTGCATCTAGTTCCCATGCGCTGCCTTTTCTTTGGCCAGCTATATACCATGAGTAACAGTGTTTGACTGCTGTAGTTCTCAGTGCATTGAGCTCACATACGATTCTTTGCTTGCAAGCGTGACACTTCTGTTTTTATGGCCTCTTATTACAGGTAGAGACAGTGCTAGACAAGGAAAATTTTACATTAGAGGAGCTTCTGGACGAAGAAGAGATCATCCAAGAATGCAAAGCCTTAAACACTCGTCTCATTAATTTGTAATGTCTCATAGATGTTCTCTTTACGGATTTTACTGCTACTGATATTATCAAAGTTCCCCCTCCCGTATATATATTAAACTCAATACCAGAATTTGTTGGCTTTCCTTACAGTTTTTGGGAATTTTTTGAGGAATTATACATAGATGATATCTTGTGTATATGGAACTTGATTGTGGATGAATGACTGATACTCTTGTGTAAGTTTATGTTTACAGTTTACGAGATAGGGACCAGGTGGAGCAATTATTGCGTTATATTGTTGAAGAAGCTCCTGAGGATGCTGAAAGCAAACGAGCCTTCAAGTATTATTTCATCTTAATAAAGCATTACTGTTGACATTTTTAATTGGCTTTTTAGCCAAAATGGTCCGTGAGATTTGTATAACTCCTCACTTTGGTCCTTGAGATTTGAAATCAATAGAATTGGTCCCTGAGTTTGTCCACCATCAATCATTTTGGTCATTCCTTGAAAAATCTCCTTTAAATAAGAATTGAATGACCAAAATGCCCTTAATTTTTGTCAAATCATTTTGAGGGTATATTTGTCATTTTGATCCTTATTTAACATAATTTTGCATGGAATGACCAAAATGATTGATAGTGGACAAACTCAGAGACCAATTCTATTGATTTCAAATCTCAAGGACCAAAGTGAGGAGTTATGCAAATCTCAGGGGCCATTTTGGGTAAAAAGCCTTTTTTATTTATACTCATATATTTCTCTCCAAAACGTTTGAGAAATTTTTTTTTTTTTTTTTTTTTTTTGAGTTTTGCTTTTGGTTATTTGATTAAATGTTTTTTTACCTCATGATCGATAGGTTCCCCTTCATTGCTTGTGAGGTTTTTACTTGTGAAATTGATGTTATCTTAAAGGCTTTGGTGGATGAAGAGAAGGTATTTATGATTATATCATAATCTTGATTAAGGAATTTGGCGTATAAAATCTTGTCTAGTCTTGACATATGTTTATTTTGTGATTGCAGCTAATGAACTTACTTTTCTCCTTCTTGGAACCAAATCGTCCTCATAGTGCCCCGCTGGCTGGGTATTTCAGCAAGGTATTTTTTTAGGATATTAACCGTTTGTCCTGCTTTATCTTGTCTCAAAATGGGTCCTTGACAAATTTTTTTGGGAACTTTAGGTTGTTGTATGCCTAATGATGCGGAAGACAGTCCCACTCATGAATTATGTTCAAGTAAGTAACTCTGTTAGCGTATCTTCATATTTTCAAATTTCTGCAATTTGGTTTTCTTCATTGCATTAATTTGTGACAGTACTTTGCCCTTGGACCTGTTGCCTCTTAGCATTGCCAGCAATAGCATCTATATCACACATTTATCTGATTGCATTGCATGCTCTTCTAAGTCAAGATGCCATGGTTTTGGAAACAAAGTTTTGTGGGAACTGTTTTAGCCATGAAATAGGGGTGATATCCTGATATCCCTTTTCTGTTTGTGTATATGTTTTTGATTTACAATCTTTGGTGTCTGCAGGCCCATCAGGATGTTTTCCGTCAGCTAGTTGATTTGATAGGAATTACGTCCATCATGGAGGTATTTAAGAATTCGAATTGAGTTCAAAGTTTTTGGCATTTTTCTTGTAGGATCCTCGTTGGAATTCAATTTGAGGTGTTTTCATGGCACAGGTTTTGGTTCGACTTGTTGGTGCGGATGACCATGTGTATCCCAATTTTATTGATGTGATGCAATGGTTAGCTGAAAGTAATCTGCTTGAAATGATCGTAGATAAGTTGAGCCCAAATGTACGTGGAAGATTATATTCTTGTTATCTATAGAATTTTTTCATTCCTTGTCTACTTATTTATGAAACATATATGACTAGTGACTACTTATGCATTTTGTTTTGCATCCATAGCCATTAAGCATGCTCCAGGGTACAATTGGTTTCTTTAGTCATTATTGGTAACAATGTCTTACGTCCTGAGCTAGCAATACCTTTAGTTGAGAACAAGTTATGTTGACAATATAACCTAATGGATATCTGTTTTACTTGAATGCTCATGTGTCATGTGTATGTCTATTTTGCCTCTGTGCAAAAGGTGCTGCCCCTTAGATCCAGGGAACACAGAATAAGAAGTATTGCATACTTTGTCACCTTAACTGTATGCCTTTGGCCTTTCTACTTGGAGTTCTATGTGATTTTGTTGTTTTTGGTAGAAATTAATAACAAAAGAGAGACTACTGCGATTGAACTTAAAAATTTAATTGGAGAAAACACTAAATCATAGCATACTTTTTCATGAGCTTAAGAAGTTTGGAATACATGTTAATTAGAGCAGTCCTGGTGCATACTCTACATCTAACAACGTTCTTTTTTACTTTGGACCAGAATCCTCCTGAAGTTCATGCTAATGCAGCTGAAACACTTTCTGCTATAACTCGAAATGCTCCATCGGCCCTAGCCAACAAACTTTCCAGTCCAAGGTTTGTGATCAGAACACTGTTTTGGATGGCTTTGAGTATTTATTACGTTTTTGGTACATTTTGTTTGGATTGGTTTTTAGTTTTCTTAAATACTCTTATGCAGTTTTGTTACAAGAATATTTGGTCATGCATTGGAAGATTCACATTCAAAGTCTGGTCTTGTACACTCGCTTTCGGTCTGCATCTCTTTGTTGGATCCGAAAAGATCAGCAGTTTCTTCTCCCTTGTTCCATTCTTTTCGGAGCCAACATATGTACGAGTCTCCAATCCCTGTTAATCCAGATACTGTCAGTACAATGCTCCCAAAACTTGGTGAGTGCAAATATCTCTTGCCATAATTATTTAAAAAAAAATTGTAAAAATGTACGTTTTTCGAGCTGCCTTGCATGTATAATTATTGTTTCTTGTCTGCTGATGTTTATTTTATTTGGCTGATTATATTTCTGCTGTAGTTACATCATTGTTTAATTTTTCAGTTGCATTTTTCAACAATAAATGCTGAATCTTCACTTTGCCGTTAAATTTTAATCTAACTTGACCTTTTGTTGCTTCTTGAAAGTAGTAGGGGATACTTAGGGTTTGGTGCATGGAAGGTGGATGTAATCCATTGAACCTCCCAGTGGCTTAGAAATATGACAAGGCTTTAGGATATGAAGAAGGCTCATATCATAGTGTAAAATAATATTGTAATATCTTGGGACTGCCAGAGGAATATGCCTCATATTTGTACAGAACCTGAGGGCTATTAGGATTTGTCAGTACAGTGATACGTTTACTCAGTCATGGGTGCAAGTTTTTCATTATAGCTGCCTTAAAGAAAAAGAACTGTTTCATTGTTGAAATTTTAAGATTCAAAGTGGTTGTCCAGGCGACTTGCTTATGCTTTTGAATGTGTCATCGGATGAGAAAACATTGCCAACAACATATGGCGAGTTGAGGCCCCCACTTGGAAAGCATCGTTTAAAGGTTGGTTTTTCTCTTTACCTCTACTGGAGTTTAGTAGTATTCTGGCTGTTTTATCTACTAAATTGTTGATGAATTTTTTAATTCAGTTCTTGCTGGCAGAATTTTTATTTGATAAGAAGTTACGTGTTAAATGAATTTTCCGCCCTAATTTACAGAATAAGAAAATTGTTAATTATTGGAATACTTTAATTGTCAATTTGCCATTTCTAAACTGTTCTGCAATTTATTTCAGATTGTGGAGTTCATTGCTGTTCTACTGAGATCAGGCAATGAAGAGGCAGAAAAGGAATTGGTTAGCTCGGGGACCATCCAACGGGTTATTGATCTTTTCTTTGAGTAAGCTGTTGCTTCAATTTTTTATTTTGAATTAGTGAGTCCTGAGGATAGGTTGTTAAGGGACAATATCTTCTCTTTTGTTGTTGTGAATGACTTACCTGTTACTAATATCCTAATATGTTTATTTAATTAATGCAGGTACCCCTACAATAGTTCCTTGCATCATCATGTAGATAGTATAATATCGTCATGCTTGGAAAGCAAGAGTGATGCCATTGTTGACCATCTTCTTCGAGAGTGTGATTTAATTGGAAAGTTCCTTCAAACAGATAAACAACCTATTCTATCTGGTGATGCTAATAAGGTAGAGAAATGGATATCTTCCCTACTTCTTTAACTGTACATAATAACGCCTCTAGTTCCTTTGTTGGATGAGGTGTATTATGAAAGGGAGAGCATGGTTATGCTTGAGTGGAGTTTAGATTTTTTGCAGTGCATGTAACCATATATCAGTGACTACCTCTAATTGTTTGTTGATTTATTTCAAACTCTGATAATGACTTTTTCCTTGATTATGTAGCCAACAGTACCTGCTGCCGGAAAATCAGCACCACGGGCAGGAAACCTTGGGCACATAACACGAATTTCTAATAAGCTCATTCAATTGGGAAACAGCCAAAGCCGTGTTCAGGCATGCCTTCAGGTAGGTTGCAGGTCTGAACTTTAAATTACTACAAGAAGCATACATATACGGATCATGGCTTTTTTTCTTATTTGTGATTTTGACAGTGATCATATTCAATTGTTTGTAACTTTTATAGTAAGATGACTTCTCTGTGAAGCAATTCTACCATATTTCATGTCGTATCTTTGCTGTAAAGTCTGCATCTACATTATCAACTCAAATTTATTGTCATTTACCTCTCTATATTGGTAAGATAGTGATGTTATCACATTTTGGGACGCTTGAGTGGGTGTTAGTGTTTTTGACAGAATTTTTATTATTAGGGTTTTTTCTAATAATATTTTTCTTGGCTTGTTTTTCTAGGAAAATAGCGAATGGAATGAGTGGCAAACAACAGTTTTGCAGGGGCGCAATGCAGTTGAAAATGTTTATCGATGGGCTTGCGGGTATGGTGTTCCATATATCTGTTCTGAAATGTACATTATTTAAGTATGATTAGGGACCATGACGCACAAATTACCATAATTTTCAAGTTTATATATAGCATTGAATTCAAAGTAACAAAGTTGTCAGTTAGGTTATGACGACGGCCTTTTTGGGTGTAGTCTTGCAATTATAAAATTGATGTTTTTTTTTTCCCTTTAACTCCTCTTTGGCCCTCTTGTCGGACGCCTCTTCATCTACCCCACACTGCGGTTATTATAATATATTAGTTGAATTCTACCCTATGCAAACAATAAAGCTATTCTTAATAGTCTTAACCAGCTAAAGCATCCTTAATTCAAAATGTTTTATTTGCCTTTTGTGTGAGGAAAATATCCTAAATATTGACTTTGCCCCGCTTTTAAATTATTGAATGGTTTTGTTGTAAAGCTGTATCTTTCTCTTGTCACATACAGACTCACACATTTGCTCTATTATTTAATTTTAAAAACATTCGTTTCCATATTTTTTTTTTTTAACTTTATATTTTCTTCTCACTTACTCAGTCATAAAGAGAAAATATACTATGAATTCATAATGTCAAATTTTACTATTTCTCTATTAATTTTGATGTATTCTTAGTCGAAGTTTTTAATTTTGTTCGTAAATTCCCTATGAATTATTTTATTTCCACAAATTCTTGTAAAAATCGCTATTTGATATGAATCTCAATATCTTCATCGATATATCTATATTTATGAACTTAAGAATACCATTTCATATCTAGTATGTAGTTCTTGATTTTATTTTCTGTTAAGTGATGATATATTCATGGCACACAAAGTACTTGCTTATAGTTGTAGAGCCTTATTAAATGATCAATGTGGTTTACCCTTCTATACATCAAACTCATTTTGTTGGATCTCAACTTCACTTGTGTTTATCCTTGTTACACACAGTCGCCCAACTGCTTTGCAAGACAGGACAAGGGATAGCGACGATGATGACATGAATGACAGAAATTTTGATGTAGCGGCTCTAGCAAATAATCTAAGCCAGGCTTTTAGATACAAAATTTATGAGAATGAGGACGCAGGAGGGGTATCTCGCTCGGTCCTCTTCTTCTTGTTCCTCCCCTTTTTTTGTTAGGCTAATGATTTGAATTTTCTGCATTACAGGACCAGGGAGCTCTTGATCGAGATGACGAGGTAATTATTTTGTTTCTATCACTGATGTTTCCTTAGTTGATGTATAGTACTCGATGGTAACTATTCTTATCGAAGCATGAGCAGTGCTCTAAAAAGCGGTCGCCGCTATTAACCTGAAATCGTTTATTAAATTGGCAAGGCTATTAGGCCTAAGGAATATAAGGCCCAACCTTCCATTTGTTTAATGAGAATAAAAGGCCCAACAAAACTTATGGGGTTAGAAAATGGTACAAAACCAACAGAATCTAAAATTTTACTCATATACCTATATCTCATAATATATAATAAATTTAATTAAAATAAAAAAAGGCCTAGCCCCCTCCCGCCGCCCGACTACCGCCTAGCGCCTTTAGAACCTTGAGCATGAGTAAGCTCCGTAAAAGGTTGGAAGTAGAAACAAGATAACCCATGAAAGCAAATTTTAATTGCTTTTTATTTTTGGTTTAATTACATTCTGAAATGAGTGGGTTTGATTTGTAACATGCAGGATGTCTACTTTGACGATGAATCTGCTGAAGTGGTTATATCATCCTTGCGTCTTGGTGATGACCAAGGAAGGTAAGTTTGTAACCTTTTGTTTTGTACTGTTGTTTGTAAGAAAAATAAACTTTGAAATTGGGATTCAGTGGAGAAACATTGCTTTTGAAAGGGTTTCAAAATCGTTTTGGTTTATAAAAATGTCGATTTTTCTTAAGCTTTTATGTGGGTTCTGTATCATTGTTATCTTCTGAACATCATCCCTATTGATGGATCTGCTAGTTTCTACTGTAGGTAAAAATATGGCCTAGAAAATTAGGTATCCTCTAAAGAGTAATCCAAGAAAGTATGGATTGAAATGAAACAAATAATTAACAAGGTTTCTTAGGCTTGATGGTTCGCATGCAATCCTCAAGTGCAACTAGCAGTTAGGTGTATAATGAGTTGCACCATTTTTGGAGACATTTATATAGCCTCTAGCAGCTTGACTTGTAGACCTTTAATACCACAATATAGCTAGAAAAGCTAAAAAGAGATTTTATGGTATTTTCATATCTTCCATTGTTCAAGGTGGAGTATCACATGCATAACATCGTATGTCCTTGCAATGTATTAAATATGTTCAACTGATTGCTTCACGAGGCTGGCATTTGATGTCTATGAATTTATATCTCTAGTAGTAATGTCGTATGTATATGATATTGTATATGTTGAGAGTGATGTACCTAGGTTGGAAATTGTTTGTCTTATAAATTTATCTTTGGTTGTAATGCAAGTGCTTGATGTTGTTGGAAGTGTCTAGTGTATGAGAACTTAGAATTGGCTCATCTGTTGTGTATTATAAGTTTTGGCGTAGAATATTGTTAATGTGGATGCTGAATGGTTTTAATCCTGAATGCAGCAGTTTATTCACAAATTCCAACTGGTTTGCGTTCCAAGATGATAGAATTGGTGATGAACCTGTGGGCACATCACCGTTGGAGATGGAAGAAGTAAACTTGAATGCGACTGCGAATGGCGGTAATAGCAGTAGTGATGATGAAGTTGTGGTAGGGGATGATGATGAGTTGGCCGGAAGTAAAGACTCCATCAATGGCACATCCAGTTCCAGCACAAACCTTATGAATGGATTTAGCAACAGTGGAAACATGAACCCAGATGGCGAGAAGACAAGTGCATCCAATGAATTGGGGGGTTTCTTCAGATTTGAGACATCCGATAATGATGACATGTATGGAGACAGGCCTTTGCCTGAATGGGTGGGATGGAGTGAGGCTTCAGATTTGCAATTCGGTGGCGCAAGTGTAAATCCATTTGAGGATCATGATGACTCAGTTGTCAATCCTTCCACTGCCGAGGTAGTGGCATCTGATGTTGGTGCTAGTTCGCACTCTAGTGGAGAATCTACACTTTCAAATGGCTCTCCTCCATCCTCTACTGCTTCTACTGCTGGGTCAGCGGGAAGTGATGTGAGCCAGAGATCAGCTGCTGTGCCATCACTGTTTGAAGAGGATGTTGAATTCGTTGGTGTGGAGTTGGAAGGTACTGAGAAGGCTATGGAGCAGGCTCTTAAAGAGGGCATAGTAGGGGAGGCAGGGCCATTGAAGAAAAACATTATGCCGAAGGTGCTAGAAAAGGAGAACCCTGCCGATGGTGAGGCTGCAAATAAGGAGTTCAATGACGCCAACTACTGGAGGGTTGATCAGGAAGTGGCTGTTTTGGAGTGAAGGGTGTGTTGATCCTTCTTAAAGCTGTTTGAACCTGAAATTGGGTCTGACAGCCAGGGGCCTATTTTTGGTTGGCAGCGTCGGCGGCTTCTACAACAGTGGCAGTCATGTACAGTATATTTTTGTTCCTAAGTTAGGTTGTGTTATGGTTATTTTCTGTTTATTTATTGTTACTCATTGTTTACTATTTAAAGGTTGGTTTCTTCCCGGTACCGGTTATGGGAATGTCCCAGATCCAAAAATGTTTTCGTATTCTCGTTTCTCGCTGGAATCATTCGTAATGCGGGATCAATATCATTGTGGAATCCGGACTCGATTAAGTATAAATTGGTTAGGTATTGTGAGTCTATGCATATCTACCGCAGTTTTGATGGTCGGTGCCTTGTCTCGCTCTTGATAGAATTTTTCGTATTAGCAAGCACAGTGATTCAGTGTGTTCGTTGCCTTTTTGGTTTGGTTCGCTTCCACCAAACGTAAGGGTATTTGATTGCCATTTTACGTGAGTTAAAACTCGTAAGATGGTTGTGAAATTGCTCTCATTTGGTTGCTTGGCCAAGGATATCAAGTTTGAAATTTATGGCCAAATGTTTAAACACATTACGATCGATTCCAAAGCTTATGGACTTGCGTGGCAATGTCAATGAGACAAAATGTTCTAGTTTTGAGCAGATGAAGAGTCCCTGGTCAGATTTTGGTCGTAATATGCTGCAAAATGGATTAAGGTTGGGCTGAAAAGAGTTGATCTTCAGCGCCCTTTTATTTTTGTTGGTACTGAATTAACCGATAATTTGAACCGTGATTCCGTTACGAAATCATGCCCGCACATAATAGCTACTATAATACAAGGTTAACCATGTAAACCGATGTTACAGTAATAACAATGTCATTGTATGACCTTGTCATCATTTCTTGGACACACACATTTATCCTTGGATACTCTATTTGGTTATCGCCCTCGGTTTCCTATATGATGAGTCATATCTTAAGTTACATGTTACGTGGTGGTCTAGTGAGCAGAGTTCAACATAAATCATAGTTGGTGGCTGGCTTCGCCACGACAATTTATCTTTTCGAGGACTGGAACGACTCGCAAAGACGTTCTAGCATTTTTTTGACCACTATCGTGTGATTCATTAGCACCAATAATCAAACTGAGGACCTGCAATGTGAAATACGAGCTTGAAATTCATCTTCAAGTATCAGGATATCTCGTGGTGGTTTGCAGCTCAGCCATTAAGAAAGAACTATTCTTGGTGTACAAAAGTAAAAAAAAAAAAAACCATTGCTATTGCTACAGCTAAGAGCTGATTTGGTATTACCAAAATTATTTTAAAAGCATTTTTTTTTTAACTTGAGGTTAAAATTGTGTTTGATAGATTCTCTGTTCTCATTTTTTCATATACTTATTATTTATTTTTATTTGTACGGTCACGTTAACATTTTATATTAATTTTTTTTTATAAAGATAAGGATAGAAAGTATACGAAAAAAGGAGAATAAAAAATCTGCATCCGAGGAAAATAGCAATGGTGCATGACAATTCCAAATTCCAATAGAATCAAAAGAGCAAAAAGACGCAAGTGTCAAAATCACACCCAGTCGTCTTAAGAAAATAGAACGCGCCTCACGCGCTGCGATCCAAAAACCCTGAACCTTTCTTGTGAGCTCCGATCGGTGAAAGTGGCGGAACCGGTGGATCCTGGTGGACGGGCGCAGGTGGGGGATTCGTGGATGGGTGGTGATTTGAACCCTCCACCGTTTGTCTTTGGTGCTGGTGTGACCGAATCTCCTAGATCTGGGAAGCGATCTCGTGGACCCGATGGAGTGGAATTGAACGCTGAACGTGAGATGCCGGGCATGCTGCTGGAACCTCAGGTTAGTTTCAAGGATAAGCTTATGAAATCATCGCGAAGAATTGAATTGGTGAATGTTTCTGCGTTTGATTTCGATCCTGATCTGGTGGATGGGGATGTCTCCTTTTCTCGTGCGGTGAAAGGGCCGAGCGTTAACTTCTCGGACAAAGCTGTGAGGAAATTGGGTAAGGATTGGCAGGATGCGCTGGTTATTAAGCTGCTTGGGCGATCGCATTCTTTTAATTTTCTGCAGAATCGGTTGAAGCAGAAATGGCAGCTTAAGGGTGGTCTACAGTTGATTGATATAGACTTTGATTTCTATATTGTGAAGTTTGAGTTGCCTGAGGATAAGGAGTTTGTGTTAACTGGGGGACCCTGGATAATTGCAGGACAGTATCTGATGATCCAAAATTGGAGGCCAGGATTCGTGCCTGCGTCTAAGGTTATATCTCGTATGGCTGTGTGGGTTAGAATCATGGGTGTGCCGATTGAGTTTTTTAATGTCTGGGCTATGAGGAAGATTGGAAGTGCATTGGGTAAATTGTTGAAGATTGATGTTAATACTAATTCTCAGTATAGAGGTAAATTTGCTCGTATTTGTGTTGAAATTGATGTGACTAAGCCTTTGGAAGCGTTCATACAAATTAACGACAGATGGTATAATCTAGAGTATGAGGGTATGCCAGAAATATGTTTTCACTGTGGTCGTTATGGGCATAAGAGGGAGTGTTGCCCTTGGATTGGTGATGAGAGCGAGGGTAAGGGGAGTGCTGATGGAAGTGTAAAGGGTGATATGAATCTGGATGTGCCTAGTGTTGTGCAGACTCAAAATGAAGGGGAGGTTGAGGCTATTCATGGCGTCTGGATGCAAGTTAAGGCGAGAGGGAGAAACCGTAAGTATTCTATTGGGAAGGAGGGTGGAGATGCCTTTTCTGGTGGGCAGGGGTCAAGGTTTGGTGCACTTGGAAGAGAGGAGCAAGGTCTGACGGAGGAAGGTGGGATGCATGAGCCTGTTGGTGTGAAAGGTGATGGGTATGGTGAGGGGAAAACTTGGGGGATAAGGAAGAATAAGGTAGTTGGGAATAGGGATGCGTTGAAAGATATTTCTAATGGTGGTGGTCTGTCTAGTATCCAACCTCGACCTGTTATTGGGAAGTTGGGGCAGTGTGATAAACCTGTGATTGGAAGGGCTAGAGCTAAGGCTGGAAGTAGTATTATTGATCGGCAATCCCAGGGTAATGACAATATTGGTAAGACGGAAATGTATTATGGTTTGAACATGGAGAAGGGAACTTGTATTTTCAGTGGTTCTTCTTCCAAGGGTAGTGGTAGTAGTATGGTAATTGAAACTTGTGATCTGGACCCGGGTGAAGGGGCTTTGCATCCGGGTTTAGGGAGCTTAGATGTTTCGATTCAGGAAGCTCGGTTATCTGTGACTGGAGGTTCAGCTATGTCTGATGAGTTGGGTGGTTCCCGTGTGGGGGATAATTCTATGATTTGCTAGGCCTGGTGCCTCTCTTGGTTCCTTTATATTGGTTATGATGAATATTGTAGTTTGGAACTCTAGAGGTGCTGGCTGCACCAAGTTTAAAGATAATGTTACTGAACTAATTAAGGTCCATAGTATGGAGATTCTAGTCATTTGTGAACCTAGGATTAGTGGTCAGAAAGCTCTGTCTGTTGTGAAATCTCTTGGTTTTCCGTGCTTTGAGATTGTGGATGCTGTGGGGTTCTCAGGGGGTGTTTGGATGCTATGGAAGGATGTTAGTCTTAAGGTGGATGTAATTGGCACTATGGATCAGTCTATTTCTGTGGTGGTCCAAAGTACTGGGTCGAAGCATTGGATGTTTACTGCTGTCTATGCTAGCCCTGCCACTGTGAAAAGGGAGAGATTATGGGAATACCTTGACTTCATTGCCGGCTGCCACCAGATGCCTTGATTGATAGCTGGGGATTTCAATGAGATGTTGTCGGTTAAGATTGGGGGTGCTCCGTTAGGCAGGATTAAAGGCTTTAAGGCTTGGGTGGATAGGAACTTTATGCTTGATTTGGATTTTGTTGGTCCTAAGTATACGTGGACGAACAAGAGAGTTTTGGAAAGAATTGATCGGGGGGTCTGCAATTTGAGTTGGAGGAATTTATATTCTGATGCTTATGTTCATCATCTCCCTCGCACTAAGTCTGATCACTGCCCTCTTAAGATTTGTTTGAAGTCCCAAGTTTCTCATTCCCCTAAGCTGCGTCCCTTCCGGTTTGAAGCTATGTGGTTAAGGCATGGGAAGTTCAAGGAGTTTGTTGATGGTGTTTGGAGGAGTAGTATTGGTTCGGCAGTTGATAAAACTTATGCTCTTGTGGATCATCTTAAGGAGTGGAATTCTCAGGTTTTTGGGCATCTTAAGATGAAAAAGAGGACGCTGCTTGCTAGAATTGGTGGAATACAAAAAGCGTTATGCTGTGGACCGAATAAATTCCTTGCTAATTTGGAGGATGAGTTGGTTGCTGAGTATAATGAAGTTCTTAATCAGGAGGCTGTGTTTTGGCGCCAAAAGTCTAGAGTAAGGTGGATCCAAGAAGGAGATCGTAATACAAAATTCTTTCACCTTACTACCATTATTCGGCGACGAAGAAACCGAATTGAGGGGCTTTTTAACAAATCTGGGGAGTGGATTTCTGATTCTAGTAATCTGAAAATATTGGCTGTTGATTACTTTCGGACTTTATTTTCGCATGGGCAAAATTCTAGTCAGTTGAACTCTATCCCGAACCTGTTTCCTAATATCCAGGTTGATCATGTTGCTGGGCTTATTAAGGATGTGGAGTTGGCGGAAGTTAAAGAAAGTCTGTTTAATATTGGTGGCTTGAAAGCCCCTGGGGTCGATGGGTTCCCTGCTTGCTTTTATCAGGATCAATGGAATCTGTGTGCCAAGGATCTGTTTGAGTTGGTGTCTAATGCCTTTAAGACAAAGAATATCCCTGCGGGGTTGAACAACACTTTGATTACGCTGGTTCCTAATATGGATAATCCTAAGGAGATGTTAAATTTCAGGCCTATCAGTCTGTGCAATACGCTCTATAAGGTGATTTCGAAAGTTATTGTTGCTAGAATCAGACCTCTGCTCCCTCTCTTGATTAGTCCTAACCAAGCTAGCTTTGTTCCTGGTAGACAAATCACTGATAATATTCTTGTTGCTCAAGAAATCCTTCATAAATTCAGACTCTCGAGAGGTCGGAAAAGGTTCATTGCCTGGAAAATTGATCTTTCGAAGGCTTACGATAGGCTTAACTGGGAGTTTATTGAATCTGTGTTGATTGAGGTGGGATTCCCATTGATCTTGGTCCAACTTATTATGGCTTGTGTATCATCTGTAGAGTACCAGATATGCTTTAATGGAGAGTTAACTGAGTGTTTTGCTCCTAGGAATGGTATTCGGCAGGGAGATCCTCTATCCCCTTATCTGTTTGTGCTTTGCATCGAGAAACTTTCTCATCTAATCTCTGATAATGTGTGCAGAGGTTTGTGGAAACTTGTTAAGGCTTCGCAATCTGGTCCTGCGGTGTCTCACCTATTTTTTGCGGACGATCTGATGCTCTTTTCTGATGCAACTCCTAAACAAGCGAGACTTATGAAACACTGTATTGATACATTCTGTAAAGTGTCTGGGCAAGTGGTCAATTTTGACAAATCTGTTCTGTATTGCTCCCCTAATACCCCAGGGAGGTCATCAGGAGTATTAGTGATATTTGTGGCTCCCCTGTCTCGGAGTGCTTGGGGAATTATCTTGGAATGCCTCTTATCCATTCATGAGTTTCTAAGGCTACGTACTCGAGTATTATTGATAACGTGCAAAAGAGATTAGCTACTTGGAAGAGTAAGGTCCTTTCTATGGCTGGTAGATGTACCTTGATCCAATATGTGACTTCCTCCATCCCGGTGTATGCCATGCAAACGGCCAAGCTTCCGGTCAGCGTGTGTAATGAGCTTGACAAGTTGAACAGAGATTTTTTGTGGGGGGATTCTAACCAAAAGAGGAAAATCCACTTATGCAAATGGAGCTTGCTGTGTAAACCTAAACGCAAAGGTGGGCTGGGTGTGAAGAGAAGCTGTGATATGAATCAGGCCCTCTTAGCTAAAATTGGGTGGAGAATCCATACTAAAGACTCTGGGTTGTGGGCTAGAATTTATGAAGCTAAGTACCTGAAAGGCTCTTCAATCCTGGATCCCAATTTACATGGAAAAGCTGGGAGCTCTTCTTCGTGGAAAGGAATTTTGCATGGGTCCAATTTACTGAGGAATGGTATGATTTGGAGGATTGGCAGGGGGGATAACGTGAAATTTTGGAAGGACCCTTGGTCATCGAATGTGGCCCTGGTTGAGTCTGTGGATGGTGTGATTAATTCAGATGAAGACTGTACTGTGTCTGATTTTCTTATCAATGGGTGGTGGGATATCGATAAACTTAGAGCAGTTGTGCCTGAGACCCTAGTTCAAAAGATTACTAGTCGGCCTGCAGGGACTTCTGGTGCAGGAGTGGATAAACTTATTTGGAGTGGCACTGCTAATGGTGTTTTCTCGGTGAAGTCAGCGTATAACTTGTTAGTGGGTAGTGAAGATGAGCCTGATTCGAGGTGGGAATTTATATGGCGCCTCAATGTCCCTCCCAAGCTTAAAGTCTTCCTTTGGTTGCTTAGCATTGGATGTTTGTTATCCAATGAGCAACGTGTGAAAAGGCAAATTGCTTCGGATTACTCGTGTGCTATCTGTAGCAGCCCAATTGAATCTCTGGCTCATATTTTTAAAGAGTGTCCCAGGGCGAAGGGGATTTGGGATAGCTTGAGAAGTCCGTGGCAATTGAGGAATGCCCAGTCTCTTGATCTTAATGGCTGGTTGTTGGCGAATCTGAAAACAAGGGTGAAAGGGAGCACTGAGGGGGAGTGGTGTATCTTATTCCTCTTTACATGCTGGCATATTTGGAAATGGAGGAATAGGCAGATCTTTGATGTTCAGTTTGTCATGCCTTTGGACCCAAAGGCCTTTATCTTAAGTGATATGAATGCTTGGCGGAAGGATTGTAAAATGAGTTCTGTTGAAACTATTAAAAGGCCAATCTCGATTTCTTAGGAGCCTCCGAATGAGGGTTGGTGTAAGCTCAATACTGATGGGTCTAGAAGGGCTAGTACCAGTCAAATTGGCGCGGGTGGATTGTTAAGAAACCATGAGGGTGATTAGATGGGTGGCTTTGCGGCGAACTTGGGCCAAGGGCAGGTGGCTGAGGCTGAGCTTTGGAGTCTCTATTTTGGACTTCAACTTGCTTCTGCTAAAGGTATGACTGACCTTTATATTGAGATGGACTCTATGGCTGTTGTGATGTTGGTGAAGCATTCTCTGATGGATAACTTCCATCCTCTGGGGACATTGGTGCATAGCTGCCGGGGTTATGATGGGCCAATTTAGGAGATGTGTGCTGGTCCACGTCTACAGAGAGAAGAATCTGGTGGCTGATTTTCTCGCTAACTGGAGTTATAACATGGATATTGGGGTGCTCTTTTTTGATGAGCCCCCTGTCTGGCTTAGTTCTGCTCTGATTGATGATGTAGATGGAGTCCAACAGACTCGGTTAGTTTCTGCTCTGTAGGTTTTGTTTTTGGGTTTTAAACCCCGATTGTTTCACCAAAAAAAAAAAAAAAAAAAAAAAAAAGAGCAAAAAGACGAGAATACCCGTACCGGTACATTGTAGAACCTTCCAGAGCGAAGATCCAAACTTTCCTCCCGTTCAGTATTTAAGCGCTCGCAGCGGTTCCATTGCCAGCCTCAGGGCTTCGCAGCCTACAATCGGAGAAGGAGAATACGACGGAGCGGCGGCGGTGGAGAGAAGATGATCGAGGTGGTGCTGAACGACAGGCTCGGAAAGAAGGTCCGGGTGAAATGCAACGAGGACGACACCATCGGCGACCTCAAGAAGCTGGTGGCGGCCCAGACGGGGACCCGACCCGATAAGATCCGAATCCAGAAATGGTACAACATTTACAAGGATCACATCACTCTCAAGGATTACGAGATCCACGACGGCATGGGCCTCGAGCTCTACTATAACTGAATCGCAATGGTACGTCGTCGTTTGGCGTTGCGCGGTCTATCGCGGTTAATTCAATTGGATTATATTGTTGGGTGGTCAATTAGGGTTTTGCGTTCTGCAGGTTTGGGGGAAAGTGCGTTACGTGTATGAGAAATAAATGGTTTCGTTTAAGAAGATGTGATATTAGCATGTAAAGTATTTCAATCAACCAAACAAGTTATCATGTCTTTTGGTTTGGGAACAACTTTACTTGTTTTATGCGTTTAATTAGCAACTTTATTTGTAGATAATTAAGGACATTTCATTTCATTCTTTTAAAAAAAAGTCATAAAAAAATTTAAATTAAATATAATTACTTATTCTTTTTACAGCAAAATGAATATCAATAAGAAATAACACATAAAAGACATAAAACTTTTAATTTAAAAAATAATTAAGGTTGTAACATAAAAAATGTTAGGGAGGGGGTCGGGAAGTTGAGAGTAAAATAATTTTTCTTTTAATTTTTAATTTTATTTTATTTTTAAATATTTTAAATCAAATAAATAATTTTTTATTTGCAAAAATTAGATGAAAGTGTTTATAATCGGTTAAGAGAGATAAACACAAGGATCAAATTGAGAACACATGGATTAAATTAATCCAATAACTAAAACACAGTGATCATTTTAACATTTAAGCTAAAATTTTAAGATCGAGAGTGTCAGCGTAAGAGTTCAAAAATTATATTACAAGTTACAAAGCAAGTTACCAAGTTCAAAATTTTTCAACAAGGCCATTTTTATTAAAAGAAAGAAAAAATCTATTGCCTCAATTTATGATTCATAAAAAATAAAAATAAAAACAATCATTTGACAACTAATTGAATCACATTATTATGCGCGTACAAAAGATTTTTTTTTTATAACCGACATTACGTGCGTGTTAAGATATTTTAATTGTGTTTTAAAATAGAGAAAATAATGTTTAATAAATAACTGATTGAATCACATTATTGTTAGTCTATTGTGATGTAATAATTATAAAAAAAACAAATTGTACAAAAAGAATTCATTATTAAAAAAATATTGTTTATATGATGAAAATACTCTTGCATTATTTTAGATTGCTTTTGAAGTTTTTTATTTGAGGAATATTTTTGTCCAATTATTTTTTATGAAATTTGTGACCTCAAAAGACACTATTCATTGGGTGTTGGATTTATATATAAGATTCATTAATATTTTTTCTATATGTTATGGATGGAAAAATATATTTTATTTCTATTTTTAAAAGAAACAAAAATAGTTGTTCTCTAGAATTTTGTGGTACAAACTAAAAACAATTTTAATTATTTTAAAAATACTTTCAAATGAGCTATATGTTTAATCATGTTACTTTGGTGGCTTATTGTATGTTGTGGGGGCTTTTATTAGTGACTTTTTTTCTATGTCATATTAGAAATATAGTTGTTAATATACATAATACATTTACAAACGTCTTCAATGACCTTTCAATCTATGATTTTGCGTTATTATATAAGTTTTTGTAATTTTTTTTTCCTTTTCAGTTTAACCATATAGATATTTAAGATTGAACCGTAACGGTATAATTCTTGGCTCCACTATTAAATTATCCATATAAAAAAAGGCATTGTTATGGGTTCTCATGAGAAATCAGAAGTTACTCGTGAACAAAATTTGGTTTCTAGGCTCTTTATTTGTGACCATGACATCAGTATGTATTATCTTTTCTTGTCCTTGTCCATATTTGGTGCTCTTAAATTCTGTTGTGTCTTCCCCTCAGAGAATTGGCAAAATTACTCACTAATTGTTGAACATCAATCTTCCAAAACTTTTAATGTAAGTATGTTATGAAACGTCCCTAATTTTCTATGTAATTTCTCCTTGAGTATGTAAATTAACGTTTATGCCCTTGTTGGCAAAGTGATGTGGATGTGATTTTGCATTTTTAAATTATTTTTCTTACTATCGTAATTAAATTGTACTCGTCGTTATGAGTGTGTGTTAAATTATTCAGTGTCAAAAACACTATTTGTGATAAGGTAAGGTAGATTTCTTGAGATTTCATCTATGCAAAACTATATCCCTTTCCTCTTTTTTAAAGGTAACTCGTGCCTTAGTCCCTCGCCAATCAATTTCATCCCTCACATCTCTCACCCAATTAGATCTCTCTGTCAGCCAATCAGAAACTGTCTTCACTCTCTATCTCCCTCGCCGAGCCATTTTCTCTGCAACAAAGAATAACAACGTCAAATCTTTACGGATCAAGGCTGCAAACACCACCATCGTACTCCTCTCCTCACCATGAACCCAACCATACCAACTGAACCTCGAATAGACGAGTTTTGACTCGCCAACTCGAAAGCTTCGACTTAGTGAGTTTGAGTTCGACGCGATCTCGGTCGAATTACAAGGTTTTGAAGGTTGAGGAAGCTTCTACTCAACTTCCTGAGGCTCCTAGTACAAGTTTAAAGATGATTCGATGTGAAAACAAGCGAGTTCGATAAGTCAAAGTTTAGGCCGAACTTTTCGAAGCTTTTCAGGCCATTTATAGTTCATTTTTTTACTTCTAAAAGGTACAATCTTGTTATACTCGTCATAAGCATCATTTCCATATACATTGCATAAAAATGGTTGAGAAATGCATAAGATGTGAAGTTTTGAAATTTTTTCCAGTTTTCGGCGAAACCAGACGGCGGTCGGTAGCGGCTAACGGCGGGATCACCGGAGAAGACAAGGAATATTCTGTCAAAGTTGACGAAATATTCTAATGGTGTCAGGTAATGTCATTACTATTTAACAGAATTATGATGGAATATTCCTAACGTCCGTTAGGCTTCTGTCATGCATGTGCATGCGCCTGCCCGCGCGTGTGGCCGTGGGTTGGCGGCGAGTGGTTGATACATGCGAGTCCGTGACTTCCAATATAATATTTTTATATATTTAAACCTTTCATTTGATCAAACTATGGTGAGTTATCCTAGTTTTTAGCATATGTCCTTATTAACTAATTGTTATTAGTTGTTTCACATATAGGGGAAACTTACCCCGAGGATGTTCAAGGAAAAACGAGACTAGGGGCTACGATCCATTGACATATCATTAAGTGGGCATATTTGTTTTCGTATATATGTATAAATTTTATAGTTTTCATAAATGCTTTTAAATTGATTTATGCATTCTATGCCATGGTTTATTAATTTTATAAATGTTGTCTTGTGGTTGAGTTTTATTTATCATCATGACATATTCATATGCATTTTACCTGCTCATAAATGTTGTACTATTATGAAATGCTAAAGAAAGTACGGGATGCGTAGGTAAGTCAAGGTAAGGTTGTTATGTTGATTAAAATAGTTGAATCTTTATAGCATGTTTTTTCATATAGTCTGCTCATCATTGCTACACCTCAGGTGATAGTGCTCAACCCAAGCCAGACTAGTCTTTCACGTGTCATTTACACCAGCACTGCACGCTCGCCTTAGATCCAAGTAGGTGCTACCCCTGTCGTACAAACTACAGTAGGCGGTTCTGACTCATATGTGACAATTTGGTATCAGAGCCACTCCTTGGCCGGAAGTATTACGAAGAGGACGTCGGGCCCCTTGAGAGGGGGTGGATTGTAAGATCCCACATTACCTAGGGGTGAGGATCCTGTAAGCCTTATATGTACATTCCCACCTCCAATTAGCACGAGGCTTTTTGGGAGCTCACTAGCTTTGGAGTTCATCGGAATTCTGAAATTAAGCGAGTTCGCACAAGAGCAATCCCAGGATGGGTGACCCATTGGGAAGTTCTCGGGTGAGTTCCCAGAAACAAAACCATGAGGGCGTGGTTGAGGCCCAAAGCGGACAATATCGTGCTACGGCAGAGTCGAGCCTGAGATGTGGTGGGGACTTGGGGCGGGATGTGACAATTTTCAATTAAAATTAATTAATAATAAGTATTTTAGCTAATTTTGCTCTCTTTTTTCTTAAAGAAAAAAGATTTTATGTCTTATGCATGCAAGGTCTTTTCTTTATCACATTTGGACTAGGGCTAGGCATGGGCCGGGCCGGACCGGGTAGAGGGATTTTGAGTTTTGGAACCGGACCTAACCCAGCCCGTTTGAAACGGGCTGATTCGAAGCAGGTCCATGGGTCCAACTCTTTTTTTTTATAATTATAATTTACAAACTGCAATGCTGCCGTGCACTGCAGTAACACTGGAATGAAATTAGCAGACTTAACCAGCCAACGTCCCTGGCCATTGGATTGGCGGTTCTTCGCCTGAGCAGTTCGACCAACACTGCGACAAAAGCGGCAGAAGGGAATGGCTTGCTTGTGGGCTAAAACATCTTCCAAGTACCTTTTAGCTTTTGCCAACTGCATCTTCCTGATGGCATGGGCAGTCTAAAATATATTAACAAATCCAAATTATAACAATCGAATCGAACCAGTCCAAGCTTAACACAAGCAATCCAAGATAAACAGATTTGAAAATTACAGGAGCTGTTTTTTAAAACTAAGGTTGCACTGCACATCAATTCTTGCATGTGTGTGTGTGTATATATATATATATATATACACACTCACACACAATCGATTCAAATTCAATTTAATTCAACAAAAGTTTCAAACTCAGTCGATTCAAATTCAATTCAATAAAAGATTTGAAATTGAAGCATAACAAAGGGAACCCAACAAAATCCCTAAATCTAGAAAACCCTAATTTAATTTTCAATCCTAAATCCCTAAAACGTAATACCTTAAAACTGAAGAGAAGTATATTTGTGCGCTGCAAATATGGATCTGAGGAGATGACTGGTTCGAAATCCGGTTGTTTTACGTCCAGGTTGCCCCCTACATGACTAGGAGAGTTCCCTACCACCTCACGCTCTGCTACTTTCGACGCGAAATTGGGGTATCGCTTGAAATCAACAGAACCCGGGTTTCGACGTCGGACTTGGCTTTGCTCATGCCTCGCCACGAACAAGTTGATAAGAAGTCGTCGGAGGTGATGTACGTCAGCATCAATAGCGTGAGGGTCACCAGTTGGGGTTGAATTTGAGGTGTACGAGAACAATGATATGGTTCTGTGTGGGTCTCTAGAGCGGTAGAGGGTGTTTGGATCAATGGAAAGACACGAGGATTGGAAAACAATTCGAGATCGGGTGGAGTTAAGAGGGGAAATGGAAGTCTGAGACTCTGAGTGAAACGAGAGGAGTTAGGAGGAGAGATGAGAAGACTAGATCTCAAACTTGGGCTCAATTTGTATTCCATGCTAGAAACGTGTCGAGCCGGGGGCCTGTTTCCTCTTATTTTAAGATCCGCCCCACCCTGCTCATTTCATATACCCGAACCACCCCGCCCCCTTTTGTGTTTAAAAATTTTGGACCCGCCCCGAACCTGAATTACCCGCCCTTATCCGCGGTTCCTGTACCCGTTTGCCCACCCCTAATTTGGACGCATCTTAAAAATTTCTTAGGTTATTCATTTTTTTTGTTTAAATGTATCTGTCTTAGGGAACTAAAGTGGCAATAAGATGCGTAGTGATCCAATGACAATATGCACATTTAACTCTCATTTGGTGAATCACTATTTCTATGAGCTGTCTAATAAAAAATATAATCAAGAATTTGTGGTAAAATTGTTTGATTGATTGTGGGTGTCGGGGTGCCTCACGACTGCAAAATCATACAGTTACAAGAACGTTATTTCTATCTATACTAGGAAAACTTAAGAAACTTTTTTTTTCCGCACAGACCACCGGTTATTAAAGAATAAAAATACCTTGTTTTCTCATAATCTCGCTAAATCCTGAGAAATCATTTCAGCTTTTTTACTTTTCACAAAAAACAAGGCACTTGTCCCTTTTACTTTGACAAACTCAGCTATCTCGGGCTGACCTTTTATTGACAGTTAGTTAAATATTATAATTATTTGTATTTTCTCAATCAAATCAAATAGTTGTACATGCTAACCCAGCCCAACACAACACTATACAAGCATAATTAGTTCTTGAATACCAATAACATGTGGATTGATTTAGGATATTTCATATTAAACTACAACTCTATTCCTTAGTACGCGCCTCACGTGCGGTGTTCCGTTCCTCGCAAGGAGGGGTCCTGTTATTAGGGTTCTGTAAGGAGAGATCTCCTGAATCTACTTCAAATCGGCGCTCTGCGTATGGGGTTGGGATGGAAATCCTGTCCTTGGTGACTATTCGGGGGCTTCGGGTTACCTTTCTGAGGTATGTTTTTCTAAATTTTTGTTTGGTTTGAACCTTCTCTGGTCTTGCCTGGTGTAGATCTGAATCGAGGGGCTCTGTCCTCTTTGGGAGAGTTAGTTGCGGTCCTAATCTTCTACTTGGTGAGTTCGTCTGTGCTTCGTTGGGTCCTCATGGCAGGGGGTACTAACATAAAGGATCTGGAGGAACTTGGATCCCATTTTGGATCTAAACTGCAACTGTCTGAAAAAGAGCTAGGTGGTGTTAGTATTAAAAGAAAAGATGTAGAATGGGCTCTACTGAGGCTTCAATACACCATGATTGCGGAGGTCCTTACTTCCAATGAAGTGAATGGTGAAGCCTTTATCGACTGTTTCATGTCTATCTGGCGGGGCCGTGAGGGGGTCTCTATCAGAGATATTGGGGAATGTAGATTCCTTGCTTGCTTTGCTAGTCAACGGGATTTACAACGGATTGTGGATGCGGACCAACCCTGGTCTTTCAAGAATGACCTGGTCATGGTTGTAGATCGCACGGAGAGTGGTCTGAATAAATGGGCACCACTTACTATCGGTGTATTCTGGATCCAAATCCATAATGTCCCGGTATTAAGTATGACCCAGGCAGTAGCTGAATCCATAGGCGATCTGATCGGTACTGTAAAAAAGGTTGATAAATTGGGAAGTAGAGATTGCATTGGCAGATTTCTGTGTGTGAAAACCAAACTCAATGTCCGGGAACCTCTTATGCGCGTCACTTTTGTTAATTTTCCGAACGACGGGAGAGTTTGGGTCGATTTTAAGTATGAAGCATTTCTCAAATATTGTCTAATATGTGGATTATTGGGACACGCTACCAGAATCTGTAATGGTAATCTGACAGCCGAAAAAATAGAGCATGACAACATGGAGAACTTGTCAGAGAACTTCATTTTCCAAAGCTTGGATGCTACTATTGACCTACGGGATAACATACTGAGTTTTGGAGCCAAACACAGAAACTCTAGAGAGTCAACTAGAAATCGAAATGACACAGACAGGTGGAGAGAGGACAGAAGTGTAGAACATAAGGGAGGGAAACGATCTGAGAGATCATCAACAACCTCGAGCATTGGAAGTCACACGCAAATTGGGGCTTCCACATCCCCAACTGGGAGTGGGTGCACTAAGAAGGCTAATGAGGATGAAATGGATATTGCCATCTCTCCTAGAAAACCCCGTTGGTCCTCAACTAAGCACGATACTGGGGGAATTCACCTTGCCAACAAAATCTGCAGTCAATGAAAAGAAGAGGAAAATGCTAGGCTGGCTACAGAAATCGCATTCGACGCTGGGTTAATTGGGCCAGGAGGAGTGATTGCTGAAGGTGAATATGTCTTCGGTATCTGGTCAGAGTTTTGACCTGAATAGTGTACCTCTTGTAGCCGAGGAACATGGCACTGGTGATGACATCAATGAGAAGGACCACAAAGGAATGTCGAAATAGTGGAGACACGAAGCGGAAGACAGGGACACGAGAGACGACCCTTTTGCGCTGGGACCAATCATTGAGGAAATGATGAGAGAAAACAAAGGAAGAAATAGAGTCATACAAGAAATGGAGCATTCTGAAGTAAATCTGTGTGTGGAGCCAAAATGTATTAGATCAAAAACAAGGTTACTTGCTGAGGCGGATGAGACCAGCCGTAAGTGGTCTCCCAAATCTCCATGAAGATAATTACTTGGAACTGTCAAGGTATCGGGGGTGACCTGACAGTCGACAACCTGCTGGAACAGAATTGGCTATACACCCCTGACATAGTGATCCTGCTAGAAACCAAGAATAAAAGCAGGAGCTATGAGTTTCTGAAAAGAAGGTTAAGAATGGATCACTATTCTTCTGTTGAACCAAAAAGAATTGGTGGAGGGCTATGTATGTTCTGGAGAGATGAGTCTCTAGTTATTTTGACGAAGTCTGATGACTTTATGATTGAAGCAAAAGTTTGGGATGCGACGCTTAACTATTATTGGAGTTTATTCGCCATATATGCAAGCACGGATGAAAAGAAGCATAAGGAACAATGGGTGAGGCTCGGGAAACGTATGGGTCACGGCAGAGATCAACGTCTCCTCCTAGGGGATTTCAACGATATTTTATGCAATGATGAGAAAGAGGGTGGCAATCTTAGGACAGCTGCTAGTATGAGGGATTTTGGCGAATTCCTAGCCCGTAATGATCTGATTGACTTGGGTTATGAAGGTTATCCCTTCACTTGGAGAAACAACCGTGATTCCTTACCTATCTAGCAGTGCCTGGATTGTGGTTTGGCCTCCTTTGGGTGGCATAATTTATACCTAAATACCACTGTCAAACATGTGGTGCTGGAAGGCTCTGATCACGCCCTTCTTCTACTATCCACCGATAAAATCATTGGATGACAAGGATGAAAAATCTCTTATGACGCCCGCTGGAGCAGAATGTAGGAACGCCATGAGCTGATCTTGGAGCAATGGCGTGATAATGGTCGGGGGTCCTTTGCCTTCCATTTTTGTGAGAAGATGAAAACTCTCCGGAAAAGCTTAAAGTCCTGGTACCGCGGCCACGGTAGAAATTCTAAGAAGCAGATTCTCTCCCTCAATGAGGAGATTAGGACTGCATTTGCTTCCACCGAGTTTGCCACTGCTGAAATTAAACAAAAAAGTATGAACTCAACCATGCCCTCAAGGAGGAAGAAGCTTATTGGAAAGCGAAATCTAGAATTCAATGGCTAAAATAAAGTGATAAAAACACCTAGTTCTTTCATGTGTAAACTATTAAACATCGAAAGCTCAATCAAATCCGTGGGATCGAAAACTCCCATGGAGTTTGGCAGGATAGCGAAGATGGCATATGCACTACGGCTATGGACTATTTTTTAGACCTTTTCTAATCAAGTGGCCCCTGTCAGATGGATGAAATCCTGTGTTGTGTCAAGGCTAGGGTAACTCTTCCGGACAATTGGACCTTGACTGCCCCTATCTCTGATGAGGAAATTAAAGTGGCTGCTTTCCAGATACCTTCGATGAGATCTCTTGGGCCAGACGGTTTCACTGTTGTTTTTATCATGATCATTTGGGAGACTGTGGGAAATGACATCACTCAAGTCATCAAAGCGTTCTGGCACTCTGGTAAGCTTCTACAGAAACTAAATCTTACAATATGGTGCTCATACCCAAGGTGAAATGCCCTAAGACTATGGTGCAATTGAGGCCATTTGCCCTCTATAACGTCATCTACAAGATACTTGCTAAGGTTATTACTAACTGTCTTAAAACGGTGATCCCTAAGGTAATTGGGGATAATCAATCTACCTTCGTTGCGGGGAAACAAATCCAGGACAATATTCTTATGGTTCACGAAATGCTTCATTTTCTTCTCCATCAGACCAAAGAGGATCAGGAAGGAATGGCCTTAAAATTTAATATGGCGAAAGCCTATGATAGAGTTGAATGGGAATTCCTTATCGGTATGATGGTTAAGTTGGGGTTTGATCCTTTGTTTTGTAATCGCATTTTGGAATGCATCTCTTCAGTTTCTTTCAGCATCCTTATAAACGGTGCTCCAACTGGCTTCATTCGGCCGAAGAAGGGTCTTAGACAGGGAGACCCTCTCTCTCTCTTTTTTGTTTCTAATCTGTACCGAAGGTTTTTCAATGCTGATCAAGAGGAGGATGGAAAGGAACACTATTCATGGTTTTAAGTTCAAGGCCAATGGAACCCCATTTCACACCTATTCTTCGTCGACGACTCTGTCCTCTTCGAAAATGCAACGGTGGAAGACGCTAAGGGCATTATGGATATCCTGAAGCTTTATGCTGAAAGTTCGGGACAGGAAATTAACTTAACCAAGAGCTCAATTTTCTTCGGGACTAAGACAAAGAAACAGCAAAAGGCGAAAATTGAGAAAATCTTGGGTATTCAATGCAAGACGGGCTTTGGAAAATATCTTGGACTTCAGGCTGACTTTGGACACTCCAAAAAAACTGTGTTCGCTGAGGTCCGGGATAAGATTGAATCTCGCACTGCGGGATGGGCGAAACAGTATTTATCCCAAGTTGGGAATGAGGTCTTAGTTAAAGTTGTTGCCATGGCTGTGCCTAACTATGCTATGAGCTGTTTTAAACTCCCAATTGGAGTTTGCCGTGACATTGAGAAAGCAATTCGTAACTATTGGTGGCAAGGCAGTGATAAACGTAAGGGTGTCCATTGGATGTCTTGGGATCGAATGAGAAAGAAAAAGTCTGGCGGTTTGGGATTTAGAGACATCCAATGTTTCAACTTAGCCTTCTTGGGCAAGGTTAGATGGCGGATTATCCAAAACCCGAGCTCTCTCCTTGCAAATGTGTTAAAAGAAAAATATTTTCTTGGTCAATCCTTTAGGGATGCTTCTAAAGGGAGGAACACGTCTTGGGGCTGGAAAGGCATCTACGAGGCCCGTAAGGTTTTGGAGCATGGCTTAAGGTGGAGGGTAGGAAATGGTAAAAACATAAACATCTGGGAGGATCCTTGGTTCCCCCAACCCTCTATGTTTAAAGTTGTCCCAAAGGTTGGTTTAGATGCTACTTTGGTGAGTGATTTAATTAATCAGGACACCATGGAATGGAAGACTGACGTGATATCTGCGGGATTGGATCGTGATGACGTGATGCCGATTCTGCGTATTCCATTGAGCCGTTCTGGCCAAGCTGATAGATTGGTGTGGAATTACACTAGGAATGGTGAATACTCTGTCAAAACTGGCTATGGAGTAGCCATGGATCTTATAGACAACGGCGATCTTGGTAAAAAGGGCCGAGGGATCCCCAGTGCGCAGTTGCATAATGACCAGGTATGGAACCTAATTTGGAGGCTAAAAGTACCTAACAAAATTAAAAAATTTATCTGGCGATGCTATAACAATGCCTTGCCTGTCAGAAGAAACCTCAAAAGACGCCACGTTCGGGTAGATAACGTCTGTGGGATCTGTAATGCCTTAAATGAAACCAAAAATCACTTATTCTTCAAGTGTAAGTTGAGCCAATTGTTCTAGTTTTCTTCTCCGCTCCACTTAAATTCCCGTGAGCTGGAAGGCTCAGATTTTCTAGCCAGCTGGCAAAACTTCTGTAGTTAGATTAAGGACAGGGAGCATTCGGAGGAGATTGCACAAGAATTTTCCTTTGGCCTGTGGAGACTTTGGAAGAATATGAACGATGCCGTTTTCAAAGGGATTAACCATCAGCCCCTGGAGATCCTGGAGGTTTAGAGTAAATGCATCTCTGAGTTTAGAGAAGCTAATGCTCGGGAACTTTCTACTGACATCCCAACTCGTCCCATTTCTCAACAGGTTCCATTGAATCTTATTCCAACTTGGCAGAAACCACAGTTTGGAGTTATCAAAATTAATTCGGACGCAGCCTGGTGCAAGTCCTTGATGCGTGCGAGTTTTGGATGGGTGACCCACAATTTTGCGGGTATCCTCAAAGCTGCGGGAGGCTCTGGTAGGGGTGTCTGTCTAAATGCTACTGATGCTGAAGCTTGGGCAATCAGAGAGACGCTAGTTGGCTGCCTCGATCACGGCTTTGAACATGTCATCATTGAATTTGACTCAATGACTGTCATCTGCATGGTAAGGAAGGAGTTGGACCCTGATTTTAATTTTGAATGTATTCTTGGCGACATCGAGATTCAAGCACAAAGGATGAAGTCTGTTTCTTTCGAATTTGTGCCTAGAGAGTGTAACAAGGTTGCTCACTCGATGGCTAAGTATGTTTTCAAGATGGGTCAAGACTTTGTCTGGGATTATATTGGCCCAGTCTTTTTGTTTAATATCTTAGCTTAGGATGTAAACATTTATATCCGTATTTAATCTATCTCTATATTTGGTTTAAAAAAAATAACATTTACTTTTTTGGGGAGGGGGGGGGGGGAGGGATAACAAGTACTTGTTATGTATCTATTTTTGCATCTACATCCATTGTCCTTTTTGTTTAGAAGGAGAAAGAAAAGAAAAAAAAAAGCGGAGGTACTTTTTTTTCACACACCGCTGACTAGTAAGAAAAATCAAAATTATCTTGTTTTCTCATAATCCCCCTAAATCACAAGAAATCATTTCCGTTTCTTACTTTTTACAAAAAAAATGAGGTACTCATCGGCGAACTCAACTTTCTCTGGCCAACCTTTTATTGACAGTTAGCTAAATATTAAAACTATATGTATTTTCTCAATCAAATCAAGTAGGTATACGGGCTAACCCAACCCAACACGATACTGTACAAGCACAATTGTGACTTTCAACTGAGCAGAGAAAGAGGCTCACTATTGCTGAAGAATTTGTCGCCAAACTTACCATCATTTTCATGGATAAGCTGACATCAGGTCTTGATGCTATAGCAGTTTCCATTATTATGTGTACGGTGAGAAATTTTTCATTATCATTGACAATATTCCGCTCGTCTGTGTGTGCTAATTATTTTTTTTTCATCCTTTTTGTTTCGGTTGTTCAGGAGAAATCAAGAACTTATCAAGGAACTAAGCATTCCAGAACCAGGCTCCAGTGATCTTTACCTCCCCGCCCAATACTCCCAAAGCTTTGCAACACAATGCAAGGCATGCTTCTGGAAACAACACTGGTCATACTGGAGGAACTCACGATACAATGCCATTAGGTTTTTCATGACAATCTGCATCGAAGTATTATTTGGTGTCATATTCTGGGGCAAAGGAGACCAAATGTAAGTTTAAGAACTTTATTATCATCTACATCTTTCGTACACATTTCCTTTGAAATGTGATTCAGTTGCATGTTTTCTCCAAACATTGCTACTTATACAATGTTTAACTTTATATATTCTTGTGAACAGACACAAACAACAAGACCTATGGTACTACTGTATACCTAATATAAGTCTCAATACTACAACTAATTTCCATCTGGTGGAGATGGTACTACTGGGGTTCTCCCGTTGCCTGTACAATCTATGGTATCTTCACATCTCTAATTGGTGACATCAATCTCACAATCCAAAATGTATTCTACTCTGAATTAAATTGTTTGACTATTACTGACAATTAGTTAAATATTAAAATTATCTGTATTTTCTCAATCAAATAGGTGTGCGGGCTAACCCAGCCTAACACAACACTGTCCAGGACAATTAGTTCTTGAATACCAATAACACGCACTTGATATATAAGTTACTAAATGTGAAAAGGATGGATCAATACATGTTACACAATTATGCCTCTACGTAACGTCTACGTTTGCGTCTACATTCGTTGTACAGCTAGAGGTTAAGGATTCCTTCTCTAAAGAAAATTTATAGCTCCATCCATGATTGAAACCACAAATTCTCTTCGTCATCATTTAAAATCAACTTTAGAAAACTTTATTCGATTTGGTGATCGTTTAGTTATCCAAATGTTTCAAAGAAATTGACAGTTATGATAACAAATAACAACCTCATGATGAAATGTCATTTTTTTTAATTCACCTACACTCCCAAATAATTGAAAACTAAAAACTAAGGAAACCACTCTCAAAATAATTCTGGTTCAATCCCAAAACTTGAAATACATATTTTTAGAAAGAGCATTATGGTCAGTTTTTACGAGAAAGCACAACACGATGTATGAAATCATAAAGCCGATACGATTTACTTCAACCGTAAAACTTGAGCAAAGCACCAATGAAATGGTCCAGATCACGCTCACCAAACCTTAATACCTTATAGTACGTCATATTTGAAGATTATAGGAACTTACGGATCGGGAATCAGACTTACGGATCTTTCTGAATTAGATTTGTAAGTTCGTAAATTAAAACGTCGGCCGCCACTTGGTTTTGGTAATTGACAGAGATCCGACCGTTGGATTGTTCCAAAACTTTAGGATGTTGTTCTAGTAGCATAATGTGGATCTTTGGAAGTTACGGATCAGAAATCTGACGCATGGATCTTCTGGATCAAATTACATAGGGTTGTGGACCCTACCGTCGACCTTTGACTGATGGTTGACTTTTGGTCAATAGGTTTCAAATCATTTTAGAACGTCCTTAGGAATGTGTTTTACGTAAGTTACGCGTTCTATTGATAAGAATTCTGAGACGTGACCTGATATTTGTTTTAGGCGACAATCGTTCGTGACGCCTCGATCTTCGTGCTTGGAGGGTTCGTTTTGACTGCGTATCTATGAGTGGGCAGTTTATTTTTATACCTATACGTATTTATAGTTTCCACTTAAATGCTTCACTTTAAGTATATATTGCCAAGTAATTGATAATTTCGTTATGATTGTGATAAATGCTGAAATACGATTGAGATATACTTGTAATGACATTCATACATACTTGTATACATGCTCATCTTGCTGCACCCCGGTGTTGGTACTCCGCCTAGGGCCAGGGCCAGTCTTTCACGTGTATGTTCACATCTGCACCATTTGCTCACCTTGGATCCAAGTTAGGTGCCAATCTTGTCGTACAGACTGCATTAGGCAGTTCCGACTTGTATGTGATCATGCTTAGCACCAGTCTTCATGTGATTGTAGTACTAAAGCGTATTATTATACCCAGTCTTGTCGTACAGGTTGCAATTAGGCAACTCTGACTCGTGTGTTAGCTTAGATGATGAGCAAACTGTTTATAATTGATTATCACATGATTATATTACTGTGGCATTTGATATATCGTGACTTGGCATATTTCTGATTATATTGCTATCGTATTATTGTTTACATACTTACGTAGTATGTTTTAAGGAAACTATACTTGTTTTACGGCGAGGGGTTAGTATATTTCGTATAAGCATTGTTTTGCTGACCCACTCAACTTTGTTTTTCGCCCCTCCAAGTTTAGTAGCTGTACTTACGTATATACAAGGATTCTGACAAATCTCAGGAGATGGTTACCTTCAGTGGTAAAACCCTCATCCTGTTTACTATATTGTCTTATGCTCTGACATCACGTGTGAATAGGGTTCAATCTCCCTCACCTGCACACTCTCTTGACTAGGCACTACACTTTATGGCTTCGTCACCATCCAGATGTCGGCCAACACAGCTCGATTTAGAGTCCAAGTGGACATTCCGGGTCGGGGTGTGTCAAAAATAATTCATGTGCATTTTATTTAATGTCTCCCATTAAATATTTAAATTTATAAAGATACAAATTTTAATTTATTTTTTGACCAAATTTTTTTTTAATTTATTATTTTATTTAACATTCTTCAAACTTGACACACCCCAACCCGTGAAGGTCGAAGCATGCTGACCATCACCGTGAGGTGACGTAACCATAGGGATAATTGATGTAAAAAGTGAATAAATTTAAACCAAACTAGAACTAATTCAAATCAAATAGTGATAGAGTGCGCATTCGTGGGAGTAACCCACTACAGTTATCCAGAGCATTAAAAAATAGTACGACTACCGAAGAATAGTCAAACAACCAAAGTACACTTATCACACAATAATGATAAGTTCGTACATCTAAACCGAAAGTAAAGTCAGAAACTGCCAAGATTCCTTGAGTGCCCTGAAGAACAACTATCTAGGTCCTGGAGGGGCGGAAAACAAAGTTGAATGGGTCAGCAAAACAATGCTTATACGAAAATCTTTATTTTCGAATATACTAACCCATCGCCGTAAAACGAGTATAGTTTCCTTAAAACTTACTTCGTAAGTATGTAAACAATAATACAATAGCAATATAACCATAAATATGTCAAGTCATGATATATCAAATGCCACAGTAATATAATTATGTGATAATCAATCATAAACAGTTTGCTCATCATGTAGGCTAGCACACGATTCGGAGTTGCCTAGTGCAACCTGTATGACAAGACTGGGTGTAATAATTGTAAACACGAAAATTTCCCGAATCAAGAAGAACGCGTGTACAAAATATATTTGTATTTGATGAATTTTGGGTTACAATCTCTTTTTTAATTTATCCTCTTATTCTATCTTCGTAAGATATGGATTTGTTGATGGGTTGTAGATCCAAAGGGACGTTGGGCTTGATCCTTGGATGAACAGTGATGTGGATTTGTTGATGTTGTGTTGATCCGAATGGGCTGTTTGGAGCTTGATTCTTGGGATGAACAGTGATGATCTTCAGAGATTTGATGATGAACGTTGATGTTGTGTTGATCCGAAGGGTTGTTGGGGCTTGATTCTTGGGATGAACGAGGATGATCTTCAAGGATTTGATGAAGAACGTTGATGTCGTGTTGATCCAAATGGCCTTTGGTGGTTTGATCTTAGGATGGATGAGCGTTTCTTCAGGGGCCGTTGGGGCTTGAATCTTGAAGAACGATGAACGAAGAACGAAGAACGATGAAGGATCTTCAAGGGCTTTTGGGCTTGTTCTTGAAGAACGGATGAACGATGAACGATGAACGATCTTTAAGGGCTTTTGGGCTTGATTCTTGAAGAAACGAATGTGTGGATTCAAGGGGCCGTCGAGGCTTGATCTTGAAGAACGGATGAACGGATCTTCAAGGGCCTTTGGGGCTTGATCTTGAAGGTGGATGAACAGAGCTTCAAGGGCCGTCGGGGTTTGATCTTGGATTGGGATGAACAGAGCTTCGAGGGCCGTCGGGGCTTGATTCCTGAAGGTGGATGAGTGTTTCTTCAAGGGGCCGTTGAGGCTTGATTCCTGAAGAACGAAGAACGAAGAACGAACTTCAAGAGAATTCTCTTCCAATTTGGGAATAGAGAAATGTATTTGTGAATTGTTTAATTGGTTATGAATTGGTGTAGCCTATTTATAGGCCTTGAGAATGAATCACTACCATTCATTTTGTTGGTGAGGATGAATCACCACCATCCATTTTTTGTTGGTGAGAATGAATCACTACCATTCATTTTGTTGGTGAGGATGAATCACCGCCATTCATTTTTGTTGGTGAAGTAAGTGGATGATGTAGATGAAATGAATGGAGGTTGTAATTTTGATGCTTTGACCAACATTTATTCCACCAAAATTTTGATGTTTACAGTTGTAGTCTTTAATGCATTGATCAACATTTATTTCACCGAAAATTCGACGTCTACAAATGCCTCCACTTCAGGGCGCATCGTATACATGTGCTTGTCACGTGTAGAAGATGCGTTTTGAAGTCCCTTAGTGAAGATGCCGATCCAAGAGCCGTCGAGGCTTGTTCTCGAATTGGTTTGGAAGTTTCTTCAGCTTTGCTGGAGACGAATCGGCACGTGTATTTGTTGTGCTTGTTGACTTTCCACAGACTTCATCTTGAATTGGATTTGATTCAAGGGTGTTGGACACTTGATCTTGAATCGGGCTTGTGATTTCTTCAAGGGCCGTTGGTGGCTTGATCTTGAAGGTTGTTTCAAGGGTGTTGGACACTTGATCCTGAATTGGATTTGTGATTTCTCCAAGGGCCGTTGAGGCTTGATCTTGAATCGGGCTTTTGATTTCTCCAAGGGCCGTTGAGGCTTGATCTTGAAGGTTGTCGGACCATGAGCGGCTTCATATGGCAAGCGATCTTTGGTTTAGTTGAGGATGAATTAACATGTGCAGTTGTACGGCCTATACTCCATTAGTCTCTGCTTTGTTTCTTTTGCATGGCAGGCAGGCACGAGGTAGATGTGTTGGTCTGTTTCCCTGTTCAATCTTTCCAAGTGCCAACCGATCGCCCTATTTCTTCTTGTCCCGTAGGCAAATGCAAGGGTAAAGGAAAAGCATGCCATGAGATATCTTTGCCTTCGACTCTGCTGATATGAGATCTTTTGCTTTTGAAGTATCTTTCCACAGGTTTATTCTTGAACTGGGCTAGAGGGTTTTCTTCTGCTAGACTTGCCAAAAGTCTGAGCTTACCCATTTATTTGGAGTTGAAGTTGATTCAAGGGTGGTGAACGCTTGATCTTGAATCGGACTTGTGATTCCTTCAAGGGCCGTTGGTGGCTTGATCTTGAAGGTTGTCGGACCATGAACGGCTTCATATGGCAAGCGATCTTCACGAGCCGACTCAAGAATCTGAGTGTCATAACAAGTCCATCAAATCCAGAGTACGTCAGATCTTGATGATATAATACTTTTGCTTTTTAAGAACCAGCGGACGGCCCGGTACATGCTTTGTTGTGCTTGTCTCTACATGCTTCAATGTATCATTTTCCTTGCTTTGTCTGTTCTTCTTGCAGAAGCGGCATTTTCCCTGGTTTTTTCCCACGCATATGGCATCTTCTCTTGCAGTTTTTTGCTATGCAGGAATGGAATGCAAATGCTAGGTAAGCAATCAGGGAAGGTTTCCAGGCAGTCAGTTCCAGATCAGAAGTTTGATCTCAGGTTCTGACTGATTGTTCTCTTTCTTCTTGTCATGCAGGTGAGAACAAGGACAAAGACAAGGACAAGGAGAAAGCATGATATGAGATGCTCTTACTTTCGACCCTGATGATATGGGATACTCTTGCTTTGGTGTGGCTTGTTTTGCAGAGGCATTCCAGGGGACTAGGTATTTTGAGAGGCTTTGTTGGAAATGCATTCTCGAAGATAGGGAAGGCTTGCATTTTTTCAGGTCTGTCTTACCGTAGAGGATGAGAGTCGACCTATATAGGGATTTCTTAATAGCCGGTAATGATACTGTTCGTTTACCCTTGTCAGCAACAGCGGGTAATTTTGATTGGAACAGTAAGATTCGCGCGTTTTTAGACCCGTCTGTGACTTCTGCATAGTTGAGACAACACGTGAAGGATGGCGACAAACCTCGGTCTTTGAACGAGCAGCTTTTGAAATTTGTAGGATAGTACCGAGCCTTTTTTTATTTTGGCCTGCGACTCCCTCAAAGCTGTGATCGCATGTGGAGAGTGTCGGTAAGCTTTGATTCAGGGACTCTGTCTTTTGAAAAAGTTGGCGCCTCTTCGATCTTCGGATAAGCAACCCTTCGATCTTTGAACAAGCAGCCCGGCTTTTGAGGTTTGGAGGATGGTGACAAGCCCCCTCTGATTTTGTCCATGACTTCGGCAAAGCTGAGATCATGGGTGAACAGTGCTGACAACTTGATCCAGAAAATCCGGCTTTTGAAAAAGTGGCGTCTCTTCGATTTCTGAACGAGCGCCTCTTAGATTTTTGGGCAGGCGGCTCTTCGATTTCTGAGCAGGTGGCCTTGTTGCTTCTTCTTTTTATAGAGGCATCGATTGCTTTCCAAAGCGCGCTTGAGAATTGCTACTTGCAGAAGTTCCCCTCTTGTACTTGATTTGTCCGACCTTTTCTTTTCTTCAAAACTTTCGGAAAATGTCTTGCCCATCTGACCGTCGCCTTGATTTGAATGCTGGGGAAGATGCTATTATGTCTTCTCCGGACAATATATGGCATTCATCCTTTTTATCCCCGAACGGTCCTCTTACGGTTGGGGATTCGGTGATGAAGAACGACATAACAGCTGCAGTGGTGGCTAGAAATCTTCTCACTCTAGGGACAACAGGGTGCTTTCCAAGCGGTCCGATGAGTTGGCTGTCCAGGACTCTTTGGCCTTTAGCATCCAGTGTGCAGGCTCTGTGTCGAACATGGGCCAACGCCTTCTTGATCGTACTCGCCAGGTTGAATCCTTGATGGCTGAGGTGGCGAGCCTTAAGCAGGAGATCATAGGGCTTAAACATGAAAATAGGGAATTACACATGCTTGCCAACAGCTACTCGACGAGTATGAAGAAGAAGCTTGACCAGCTGCATGAATCCGATAGTCGGATTCAAAGTGATCATCAGATGTTTATGGCTTTGTTCCAGAGACATCTTTTGCCGTCGTCGTCTGGAGCTTCACCAAGTGTTGAGGCTCCGGATAATCAAACTCCAGCACCTCGTCTTCCTGCAGCTTCGTCGAGTAATGAGGCTCCTCGTGACCGTACTTGAAGATTTGCTTGTAATTTTGATTCTTTTTTTTTTTTTACATGTATAATGTAAATTTATGTAAAATTCTCTAGAGAAATAAAGCGGGCTTCATTTCTCTCAATATCTTGTCCTTTTTTTTTTCAAATGCCACACACACACACATATATATATTTTTTCTTCATGAAGTTGCTTGACCATTTTTTTTAAAACCCTTTTTTTTTTTTGGTGTGACTGTACTTGAAGTTTTGAAGTTCCAAGTTGCCTACGTACCCTTGTTTGAGAAGGGATCAAGTCATAACGTAGTTTAAGGAGTAATGATTTTTTTTTTGTTTAGTTTGCCATACACAGTTTATGCTCTTGTGGGCCAGGAGCGTTGCTGTGTTTCTTAGGCGTAGTACCGCTCTAAGAACTTGCCGTTTATGGGGCCAATCCTCAAGCCATTTTCTTCCACGATCTTGTAAGCACCGTTTGTGTAGACTTCTTGTACTACGTAAGGTCTATCCCACTTGGAGGTGAATTTGCTTTTCGTCTTGTGCGTCATGATGATAGGCCTACATAATGCAAGGACGAGATCCCCTACTTGAAATGACCTCAGGCGAACTTTCTTGTTGAAGGCCATAGACAATCGTGCTTGATAACACTCCAAATGCTGCTGAGCTTCGAGCCTCTTATCGTCTTGCGTTTCCAACTCTTGAAGACGTAACTTTGCATTCTCTTCGTCGGTCAGTCCTTCTTGTATAGCCATTCTCAGCGAGGGAATTTGGCTTTCCAGCGGCAAAACCACCTCTACGCCATACACGAGCGAATATGGTGTAGCTTGAGTAGGCGTCCGGTGCGTCGTCCTGTATGCCCAAAGTGCTTCGCTCATTCTTTCGTGCCAGTCTTTCTTGCTCCTACCAACGACTTTTCTCAAAATGTTGCATAGAGTTTTGTTGAATGCTTCTGCGAGACCATTAGCTGGGGCATGATACATGGAAGACTTATGCTACTTGAACTTGTATTTCTCACAGAGTTCGTCCATGAGTCGGTTGAAGAACTGCTTTCCATTGTCCGTAATGATATAGCGAGGCACACCATCTCGGTGGATGATATGCTCCTTGATAAAACGGACCACAGTTTCTTTCTTGATTTCTCTTAGGGGTATGGCTTCAACCCACTTAGAGAAGTAGTCTATTGCAGCTAGGATGTAAGCTTCTCCCGCTGATGACTTTGGTGCGATTGGTCCTACGACGTCCAATCCCCATGCGTCAAACGTCCATGAAGCGACTGTAGGGTGTAATGGTTCAGGCGGTTGATGTATGAAGTTGGCATGGAATTGGCAGGCTTGGCACCTTTTAGCGTATTTCATGCAATCCCTCACCATGCTTGGCCAATAGTAACCCATTCTTTTAAGCTGGAAATGTAGCTTTGGCCCCGACTGATGTGCCCTACATACGCCTGAATGTGTTTCTTCCATGGCTTGACTGGCTTCTTCTTCACCTAGGCATCTCAGAAGTACTCATTCAAAGGAGCGTCGGTAAAGTGTTCCCTTATAGTAGAGGAAGCGATGTGCTCGTCGACGTATTTCAGAGCGGTGTCTGGGATTGTCTGGAAGCCTTCCTTGTTCCAAGTAGTCGATCAACGGCTGTCTCCATTCTTCAGTGTCGACCAGAAGTACTGAGATGATGTTTATGTCATTTAGCAGTATTTAAGCGGCAAGTGGAATCACCCATCTTTGGCAAACTGGCACGTTTGCGACTTCTCCTTCTTCTAGTGTCATGCTAGAGGCTAGGTTGGCGAGAGCATCCATTTGATTTTTTTTTCTTGGCACATGTTCTAGTGTCACTATCTCGAACCTTTGTAGCAGCTGAGTTGCCAGTCGGAAGTATGGGACGAGATCATCTTTCCTCACCTCGTACTCGGTCAAGAGTTGATTGATTATGAGCTTGGAGTCGCCATATACCTCGAGGGCTGTGATTCCTATGTTGATTGCCATTTGGAGGCCGAGGATCAGTGCTTGGTACTCGGCGACGTTGTTAGAGCATAGTTTGCTTAGTTGGAAGGAATAAGGCAATATTTGCCTTTGCGGTGGCATGAATATTACTCCTGCCCCCGCTCCATCTATTCGTGCGGATCCGTCGAAGAACATCGTCCATGTTGGGAAGATGTTGATGTGAAACACTTCCTCGTCAGGCAAGTCGTCTAAGATTTCCCAATCGGCTGGGATCGGGTGATCGGCGAGGAAGTCTGCCAGTGCTTATCCTTTAACGGCTTTAGCTGGAACGTAGATGATCTCGTGTTGATTGGGAAGTAACGCCCATTTAGCTAGTCGCCCTGTCAGAACTAGTTTGGACATGACGTATTTAACTGGGTCAGCTCTAGCAACCAAGTGGATGGTGTAAGCATGCATGTAATGTCTGAGTTTCTGAATGGCGAATACCAAGGCAAGGCACATCTTTTCTATCGGGGAATAGTTCAACTCCGCACCGGTGAGAGTTCGACTGAGGTAGTAAAGTGCTCCTTCTTTCCGGGATTCATTTTCTTGTGCCAAGAGTGCCCCTACTGAACTTTCTTGAGCGGCAATATACAATATCAGCGGATTTCCGGGCACATGTGCCCTCAAGACAGGTGGACTTGACAAATACCTTTTTATGCTTTCAAAGGCATTGTGGCATGCTTTGTCCCATACAAACGGAACATCCTTCTTCATGAGTCAGCTAAACGGCTGACAGCGTCCTGCTAGATTGGATATAAATCGTCTAATGAAGGCAAGTCGTCCTTGCAGACTTTTCAGTTCGTGTAAATTTCTTGGCTCAGGCATGCTTTGAATGGCTTTGATCTTTGATTGGTCCACTTCGATGCCACGGTGCTTGACAATGAAGCCGAGGAACTTTCCAGAGGTGACGCCAAATGCACATTTCATCGGGTTCATCTTGAGGTTGTACTTTTGCAGCCTTTTGAACACCATTCGTAAATCCTTCAAGTGGTCTGATCTCTTTTTTGTCTTGACCACCACATCGTCCACGTAACATTCTACATTTTTGTGTAGCATGTCATCGAAGATTTTCTGCATTGCACGTTGATATGTAGCTCCAGCATTTTTTAGACCAAATGGCATCACCTTGTAGCAGTATATACCTTTTGGAGTGCGAAAGGCTGTTAGTTCCTCATCCTCGGGAGCCATGCGAATTTGATTGTATCCGGATGAGCCATCCATGAATGACAGTGCCTCGTGGCCAGTGGTTGCGTCCACCATGATTTCGATGATTGGCAAGGGAAAATCGTCCTTCGGACACACATCGTTGAGGTCTCGGAAGTCCACGTAAACACGTATTTGTCCAGATTTCTTAAGGATGATAACGATGTTAGAGATCCACTTGGGGTATTGCACCTCTCGAATGAAGCCTGCTTCGATTAGCTTGTCAATCTTACCCTTAATATGTGGGATGAGCTCGGATCGATAGCGCCTTTGAGTTTGCTTTATCGGTCGAGTTCCGGGCTTGACTGCAAGACGATGCACAGCGATAATAGGGTCAAGGCCAGGCATTTCCTTATATGTCCAGGCAAAGACGTCTTTGTACTCTAATAACAACTGGTAGTACTCTTCTATCTCGTCCGCACTTAGCAGTGCACTTACGAAGATAAGTTTAGGCTCTTCTTTCGTCCCTAAGTTGAGCTCCTTAAGTTCATCAACCGTGGCTTGCCCTCCATCTTCGAGCTGTGGTGGCGCAGCGGTGACATCTTCCTCAAGGGCTTCACTTTCTTTGTCTTCTTGGATTGTGATGTGGAAGACGTTTTGGACCTCTCCTTCAGTGTCGTCCTTTTGGGCTTGTTGGCGTGAAGATTGGCCAGTGTGGATAATGGTGCGCCTCCTTACTTTCAGTGGTCCATTTGCGTCAATCTCCAAGATTGTTTGGCGCTTCATTCTTGAAGGAATAGAGCTTTGTATGTCATCCTTTTCTGCTAAGCTATCGGGCTTCTGTTTCTTTGGCGTTGTTTCTTTTCTCCCTGAAGGCTTCTCAGTCTTTTCGAGTCTCCTCAAAACCGACCGTTTGGGAGGAAAGCTAGGCGCGTTGCTTTGTTTCTTAGGTTCTGACAACCTTTCAAAAACGGAACTTTGGGATGTTGGCGTGTTAAGCCTCTTGAAGACGGAGGTTCGGCTTTGACCACCAATGCGATGAAATACCGATATTCTGGGTCTTGGGTGATTTATCCTATTGAAGGCTGATATCCGAGGGGCAGATTTAAGCTCTTCTCTTTTTTGTACAATGCTCACGCTGATGTGCTGAGCGTTAGCGTTTTTTGCTTTGCTCGAAATCTTTACAGGTGCGTTTGGTGTGAAGCCGATTCCTGCTTTGCCGTTGTCAACTCTGTAACCATACTCTCTCAGCCTCTTTTAAGTCTCGGTGAGGTCACGTTCTTTGTTGTTGACAGCGTCTGAAACCTTCTTTCCAGGATTTGAAGAGGGAATGAAGTCGTACCCAGCCTTCGACATGAGTTTGTAGGCGTTTGGATCAAAACCTTCTTCGGTCCTCTTGGCTGGGAGAAAGCTTGGTTCCACTTCCTTAGGCAGAGCTTTTATGAAGCCTTGTGGTGGTCTTGCAATCTTGGTTTCGCCTAGTTGTGTTAGAGGTAAAATTGCCTTCGTCTTGAGCAATTCTACATCATCCTTGCGCTGCTGCATGTCGGCTTTACTTGTCCCCGTTTCGAACGGAGTTTGACCCTTCTTTCTTCTCGACATCGGGATGTATCGGAAGACGGGTGTGTTTGGTCCTTTTAAATGTGTCTCACCCCATTTGGCTGTCACAAGTTCGTTGTTGTCTTTTCTTGAAGACGGCGTGGCTTCTCCTTATTTCTTTTTCAGGACAGATTGCAATTCTTGCTTTTTAGGCGTCGCTTTGCCCGTGGATTTTACCTCTTTTGGGAGAGCTTCGGGTATCATGTCTTCCTCCATGTAGAACTTGGCGTCTGCAAAGTGTGATTCGGCTTCGGCAAATGGCTCGGTATCGCCTCGAATCACCTTAACTCCTTTCCGGTAGAATTTCAAACATTGGTGAAGGGTGGATGGCACTACTCCATTCTCATGGATCCAAGGCCTTCCTAAGAGCAGGCTATATGAAGTTCGTGCCTCAATCACATGAAATATCGTGCTTGATTTGAGTTTGCCAATGGTCATCTCCACTCGGATCATGCCTATCGCTCTTTGTCCTCCTTGATTGAAACATTGGATTAGTAGACGACTTAGGGACAGTTCGTCTATTTTGATGCCGATTGTGACCATCATTGACTTTGGCATGATGTTTATGGCCGATCCACCATCCACAAGCATGCGGTTGACTTTGCTCTCCCTTATGTACCCTGAGACGAAAAGAGGACGGTTGTGAGGTTTTGATCCCAACAATAAGTCTTCGTCAGTGAAGTTGATTGAGTCTTGGGTGGCACAGCATGTGGCATATTTATATGACTGAAGCCTTGAGCATTCGTCTTTGTTTCCTTGTACTTCATGGCCATTGGGATTTGCTAAGACCACTATCAGTGCTTTCCGCATCTCTTCGGGTAATCGTAATGCCTCATCGATGCTCACGTGAGTCGGCAGACCTTTTTTGTTTACGAGGGTTTTTACTTCTTCAATGGTGATAACTTCTTCTCTTAATGGTTCATTTACTTCAACTATGTGACATGCAGCGACAGTGCACCGTTGGAAGAAGCCCTTCGGGAAGTACTCATGCAAGGAGACGGGAATGCGTGATTTTTGCCCCATAGGCTCCCCAGTGTATGTTGGCTTAGCAGCTCTTACGCTTCTTTTGGGTTTCCTATTGTTGCGACGGCGGTGCCTTCTTTCTTCTTCTACCTTTGGCTTTGCGGCCTGTGGTTTGGGCTTCTTTGTCTTTTTGCGGGTCACTAAGGTCCATCCTTCATTATCGTCTGTCGGTGCATCTTGGTTGTTTGCCCCCAACGGTAGTAGTGCAGGAGGGGCCGTGTGACTCGAGCATGGACGAGGATGGTCATCCATTACCTGAAGAGGCACAGGATTAAAGGATCCAAACACGATCGTCGTAGTGTGTGTTGCGACTTCATGATAAGTTCCTTAAGGATAAAGCACTTGCCGACGGGATGGCTTACGATGCGATGGTACTTGCAGTACTTGGGATCGTCAACGCGATTCATCTCTTCTGGGCGCTTGCATTCAGGCAGCTCAATTACCTTCTTCTCCAACAGGTCGTCTAGCATTGGGGCCATGTCAGAGTCTGGAAATGGGTATGTTTTTTGCTCCAGTTCCCTTAAGGTGTTCTTGTACCTGTCTTGGGTACGAGAAGGCTCACCTCTTTTTATCTCATTTGCTTTGTTTTTAGAAGAGATTTTGACGGGTGCGGATGAGGTCTTAGTACGGGAAGCGTCAATGGTAAAAGCTTCATTGGCGGGCTTCTTTCCACGATTGTCCTTCTTCAGAGTAAACACCTTATCCTTCTTGAAGTCGGTGATTGGCTCTTTTTTTCCATGATGAGCGATGCTTAGTTCCATGTCGTGAGCGCGGGTGGCTAACTCTTCAAACGTCCGTGGTTTGATGCCTTGAAGGATGTATTGCAATCCCCATTGCATACCTTGAACGCACATCTCGATTGAAGAGATTTCCGAGAGTCTATCCTTGCAGTCGAGGCTCAGAGTACGCCATCGGTTGATGTAATCGACAACTGGTTCATCATTCCACTGCTTTGTGCTTGTTAGCTCCAGCATGCTTACTGTGCGACGAGTGATGTAGAAGCGGTTCAAGAACTCTCGCTCTAATTGCTCCCAGCTATTGATGGATTCAGGCTCTAGATCCATGTACCAGTCGAATGCATTTCCTTTCAGAGAGCGGACGAACTGCTTTGCGAGGTAGTCTCCTTCCGTCCCCGCGTCGTTACAAGTTTCGACGAAATGGGCCACATGCTGTTTTGGATTTCCCTTCCCATCGAACTGCATGAACTTTGGCGGTTGATATCCCCTTGGCATCTTTAAGATGTCAATTTTCTTGGAGTAAGGCTTAGAATACAACATGGAGGTATGTGAGCTCCCTTCGTACTGCGCCTTGATGGTGCTAGCGATCATGTATTGCAGCTATTGGATAGACAGAGGTCCTGTGAGTGTCGTTGCTTGGTCTGGCTTCTCCTCAATTTCTTGTGTCAGAGGTTCCTCCTCCTCACCGCCTCCCTCTTTGTCGTTGTTCTTCTTTTCCAATCGGTTAACAAGTGTGGTGATTTGTAAGTCTTTCTCCTCCACCGTCTGTGTGAGTTTTGCAATTGCCTCATTCATTTGAGCCAGCTGCTCCTCGATCGAAGTCGCTCCGGTTGTCATGACTTACATGGCTGTGCTGCTGCTCGAGTCGACGTCAGAGAACAGGGACTCGGGGCACTTCTTTGGGATATCCTCCATTGGGGCACTTAGCGAGGCCAGAGTGATCACGAGATTGTATTTCGGGCGTTCATGAACTTTTGGGGAAGTTGATGCAGAGGAGGAAGATGCGGCGAAAAGAGCTCTTGCCTTGCTTCGAGTTGTGATGCCAAAAGCGCCACTGCTCGTGATGAGGACACTCTTGTTCTTCGCGTTAGTTGCGGGAACGATTTGAGCCTTCTTTGATGCCATATGTGCCTCTTTTTTTTTTTTTTTTTTTGCAGATTTGAAGATGGAGATGAGAGGTAGAGAATGTCCCACTAGGCGTGCCAAATTTGTAAACACGAAAATTTCTCGAAACAAGAAGAACGCGTGTACAAAATATATTTGTATTTGATGAATTTTGGGTTACAATCTCTTTTTTAATTTATCCTCTGATTCTATCTTCGTAAGATATGGATTTGTTGATGGGCTGTTGATCCAAAAGGCCATTGGGCTTAATCCTTGGATGAACAGTGATGTGGATTTGTTGATGTTGTGTTGATCCGAAGGGGCTGTTTGGAGCTTGATTCTTGGGATGAACAGTGATGATCTTCAGAGATTTGATGATGAACGTTGATGTTGTGTTGATCCGAAGGGTTGTTGGGGCTTGATTCTTGGGATGAACGAGGATGATCTTCAAGGATTTGATGAAGAACGTTGGTGTCGTGTTGATCCGAAGGGCCTTTGGTGGTTTGATCTTAGGATGGATGAGCGTTTCTTCAGGGGCCGTTGGGGCTTGAATCTTGAAGAACAATGAACAAAGAACGAAGAACGATGAACGATCTTCAAGGGCTTTTGGGCTTGTTCTTGAAGAATAAATGAACGATGAACGATCTTCAAGGGCTTTTGGGCTTAATTCTCGAAGAAACGGATGTGTGGATTCAAGGGGCCGTCGGGGCTTGATCTTGAAGAACGGATGAACGGATCTTCAAGGGCCTTTGGGGCTTGATCTTGAAGGTGAATAAACAGAGCTTCAAGGGCCGTCGGGGCTTGATCTTGGATTAGGATGAACAGAGCTTCGAGGGCCGTCGGGGCTTGATTCCTGAAGGTGGATGAGCGTTTCTTCAAGGGGCTGTTGGGGCTTGATTCCTGAAGAACGAAGAACGAAGAACGAACTTCAAGAAAATTCTCTTCCAATTTGGGAGTAGAGAAATGTATTTGTGAATTGGTGAATTGGTTATGAATTGGTGTAGCCTATTTATAGGCCTTGAGAATGAATCACTACCATTCATTTTGTTGGTGAGGATGAATCACCACCATCCATTTTTTGTTGGTGAGAATGAATCACTACCATTCATTTTGTTGGTGAGGATGAATCACCACCATTCATTTTTGTTGGTGAAGTAAGTGGATGATGTAGATGAAATGAATGGAGGTTGTAATTTTGATGCTTTGACCAACATTTATTCCACCAAAATTTCGATGTTTACAGTTGTAGTCTTTAATGCATTGATCAACATTTATTTCACCAAAAATTCGATGTCTACAATAATACGCTTACAATGACATGAAGATTGGTGCTAAGCACGGTCACATACAAGTCGGAACTGCTTAACGCAGTATGTACGTCAGGACTGGCACCTAAACTTTGATCCAAGGTGAACGAACGGTGCAAATGTGAACATACACGTGAAAGACTGGCCCTGGCCCTGGCCCTGGGCGAAGTACCAACACCGGGGTGCAACAAGATGAGCATATACACATATGTATGAATGTCATGACAATAATACCCCAACCATATAGCAGCATTTATCACATTTACATCGCAATTATCAGTTACTTGGCAATATAAGCGTAAAATGAAGTACATACGCATTTAGGGAAACTATAAATATGTATAGGTATAAAATAAACTGCCCAATCACCTGGAGTCCGCGCTACTCTGATGATTAAGCACTTTTAGGTTTAAATTTATTCACATTATTTTTCCACTACACTACACTTTATGGCTTCGTCACCTTCTAGGTGTTGGCCAACACAGCTCGATTCGGAGTCCAAGTGGACATTCCGGGTCGGGGTGTGTCAAAACTTGATAGACTCAATTAATGTACCTAAATGTTAGTACCGAAATGTATGTGCCAAAATATATGCACCGAAATGTATTATATTAAATTAATGTATCTAAATGTGTGTGCCGAAATGTATGCATCAAAATATTAGTACTGAAATATATTATATTGAATTAATGTACCTAAATATTTGTATTGAAATGTATGTACCAAAATGTGTTGTAAGATCCCACATCGCCCTAGGGTGAGGATCCTGTAAGCCTTATATATACATGCCCACCTCCAATTAGCATGAGGTCTTTTGGGAGCTCACTGGCTTCGGAGTCCATCGAAACTCCAAAGTTAAGCGAGTTCGGGCGAGAGCAATCACAGGATGGGTGACCCACTGGGAAGTTCTCATGTGAGTTCCTAGAAATAAAACCGTGAGGGCGTGGTCGGGGCCCAAAGCGAACAATATCGTGCTACGGCGGAGCCAAGCCAGGGAAGTGGTCGAGCCCGGGCCGGGATGTGACAATTTGGTATTAGAGCCACTTTGCCGTGTGGTGCGAGTGTGCTGACGAGAACGTCAGGCTTCTAAGGGGGGTAGTTTGTAAAATCCCACATCGTCCATGGGTGAGGGTCCTGTAAGCCTTATATGTACATGCCCACCTCCAATTAGCATGATGCCTTTTGGGAGCTCATTGGCTTCGGAGTCCATCGGAACTCCGAAGTGAAGCGAATTCGAGCGAGAGTAATCCCAGGATGGGTGATCCAATGGGAAGTTCTTGTGTGAGTTCCTAAAAAAAAACCGTGAGGGCATGGTCGGGGCCCAAAGCGGACAATTTCGTGCTATGATGGAGTCGAGCCTGAGAAGTGGTCGAGCCCGGGCCGGGATGTGACATGTGTGTACCTAACTGTATGCACCGAAATGTATTATAATAAATTTAATGTACCTAAATGAAGAAAACAAAGTATATCAAAATATATTATATAACAAAAATTAGCTTCTCTAAATGTTTACAAGAAAATATATTACGATAAATGAAATGAAAATTATAATTATAATGAAATAAAATTAATACATTAAAAGTTAGGAAGAAAAAAAATAATTAAAAAATAAAAAATAATTAATAAATGAAGTTATTAATGTATCAAGGGACTAAAATTAGATCTTACTCATAGTTTTAATCTAAAAGTCATCTTTGCCAAAGATTAAAGTGAAGTTTTCTAAACTATTAATAAACTGCAAGTGCTTCCTAGAAAAGCATGTGTGCTTAAGCACTTCAAAATTAGAAGCGCTTTTGTTGATTTAAAAGTGTTTTAGTTATTTTAAAAGTATTTTCCAACAAACACATAATGTCACAAATGATAGCTGTGGGTTTTGTACGACTGTATTTAGATTTATTTTTCTATGAAATGATATTTTATTAGAAATATTTCTTGCTAGGTGTGTTCTAAGTGATTTGAAGGATTGTATTTTGATTTATATTATTCACACGTTAATGATCCATTAAGACAGTTTCATATCCCAATGCACGAAACTGGGATCCCATATTATTATACGGGTTTTGGAACTGAAAACTTATTAGACCGAAAACTTAGACATTTGAATGCTTCTAAACATGTTTATGTCTTTGCACGTATAATTCACGAACTGGCTCTTCCTCCAAGCCAACCTTTGACCATTTGACTTTTTGATTCTTACTTTAGAGAGATTTCTCAGTATGTTAGAAATACGATTCAGTACATTAAATATCATAATATAAGTGATTGGTTACTTGAATTACAAACTCCTTTGTTGTTATTACTACTCTAATTAAGTTGAGAAATTTTCAACAAGGCCTTTAACAATAATTTGAGTGAGTGATACTTATACATAGAAAGAAGATAACTTGTATTTGATATTTATAAAACTATTAATACTACACTAGTGTGAGTTTATAATTGTGAGAGTCATGAGTTCAATATAAGACAACTTGTGAGTTTAATATAGCAAACTCATAAGTTCAAGATACTGGTATCATACTCAAATTTTATAGTCTCATGTAAGAGTGATTTTTATATGATTTCAATATATTGGTATCCCGCGAACTTTTTCTAGGGTGTGTCCTTCACATTCTCAATTGTTTTATTTATTTATTATAAGCGATATTTTGAGGAGCTATTATATCAAGTGATATTGTTACTCTAATTAAATTACAGTACACCAAATCAGAGGGAAAGAGATAATAATTAAACCCAAGAATCGTAATAGTTGAATATTATATCCACCAGAATAATACAACCCTTGCTCACTCTCCCTAATTAACTAGAGTAATTAACCTCAAATTAATTAAACAGATAGCGGCATTGAGTTTTTGGGTGTGCATATATAAGTTTGAACCAATGATATCGTTTTCAGTGAATTCACAAGTAAAAAGAGGAGGAGGACTGGGTGGAGTCCAATCCACAATCCCAATCCACAATCCCACCATATTCAAATCATTCCATTAGCCGAAAAGCAGGCCCGGCCATCAGAAGGGCGACACAAGTGTTGGACCGCACGTGCCTGCTGATGTCATCATCCCCAACCTTAATTGTCATTTGGGTCCACCGCACGTGTACGTTGCTTTGCGTTCGAGCATTTTTCCTTTTTTTTTTTTTTGGAGAAAATTAATATTCGGTTCTTAGTTACTAATGTTCATTGACTGAAACTTTATTAGTTTTTAGATTTTGATTCAAGTTTCTAGCATTGGTGTAATAATGAATTGGCTAAATTTTTTTCTTGATCCCTATGGTGAGACACTACTTTTAAATCAACCCCTATGGTGAAAAAAGTGTTAGTCTTAACCCTGTGGTGAAGTTCATTATCAATCGTAGTCCAAATTGAAATTTCTGTCAAAATCTCATCCACATGCGGGGGTAAAAAGGTCATTCCATTCTTTTTTTCTTTTCTTTTTAGTAATTCCACTTTTTTATAATCAACAAAAATAGAAGTTAAAAAAACTAATTAAAAGACCTCAAAAATTTTAGTTTTAATGAAAATAACAAAATAAAGGTGTAAGTGAATAGTATCATGAGTGACTTTTCAAAGTAAAAATGTCTTTTTCGTTAAAAGTGAATAGTACCAGGAGTGTTTCATTAAGATTCCAAAAAAAAAAAAACTAAGAAATCTCTCCCCAATCGCTACCCTTATCATCAACCACAGCCATATCGACCACCCACCACCTTCCCCCCTCTATCTCATATAACCCTATCTATCTCGTCCACCATTGTTCTTCTTAAAATGAAACTAAATTCAATGTTTGCATAATAACTTATATTTTAACCTAAACGTGGCGAGGTGCTTTGTGATTTTTTAAATCTTGAATTTAGACTTTTGACTCTCTTAAAATGATAAAGTCTGATAATATGAACCATGTAATTTTATTGTTTATTTATTCTTTTATTGTGGCTCTAAAAGTTTTAAAAAAAAATTATGTCCATATGACACTTTATGATTGATTGATGGAATCAATAAAAACGAAAATAACAATTTTGCCCCTATAAATGATAGGAGAATGAGGAAAAATCTAACTTAGACTATGATTGATAATGAATTTCACCACAGGATTACAATTAATAGCTTTTTCACCATATGGATCTATTTAAAACTAAGGTCCACAAGGATCACAAAAAAAATTTGGCCTAATGAATTTACAGGTTAGTAAAATAAATTTTTTAAATAAAAATTAATAATTGATTTAGAATTTTAATTGTCGCATCCCGGCCCAGGCGCAGCCACCTCCCGGGCCCGCTCCACCACCGTAGCACGATATTGTCTGCTTTGGGCCCCGACCACGCCCTCGCGGTTTTGTTTCTGGGAACTCACAAGCAACTTCCCAGGAGGTCACCCATCCTGGGATTGCTCTAGCCCCCTTCTCGCTTAACTTCGGAGTTCCTACGGAACCCGAAGCCAGTGAGCTCCCAAAAGGCCTCGTGCTAGGTAGGGATGGGAATATACATTTAAAGATCACTTCCTTGGGCGATGTGGGATGTCACAATCCACCCCCCTTAGGGGCCCGACGTCCTCGTCGGCACACTTTCGGCCAGGGATGGGCTCTGATACCAATTGTTGCATCCCGGCCCGAGCGCAGCCACCTCCCGGGCCCGCTCCACCACCGTAGCACGATATTGTCTGCTTTGGGCCCCGACCACGCCCTCGCGGTTTTGTTTCTGGGAACTCACAAGCAACTTCCCAGGAGGTCACCCATCCTGGGATTGCTCTAGCCCCCTTCTCGCTTAACTTCGGAGTTCCTACGGAACCCGAAGCCAGTGAGCTCCCAAAAGGCCTCGTGCTAGGTAGGGATGGGAATATACATTTAAAGATCACTTCCTTGGGCGATGTGGGATGTCACAATCCACCCCCCTTAGGGGCCCGACGTCCTCGTCGGCACACTTCCGGCCAGGGATGGGCTCTGATACCAATTGTTGCATCCCGGCCCGAGCGCAGCCACCTCCCGGGCCCGCTCCACCACCGTAGCACGATATTGTCCGCTTTGGGCCCCGACCACACCCCCACGGTTTTGTTTCTGGGAACTCACGAGCAACTTCCCAGGAGGTCACCCATCCTAGGATTGCTCTAGCCCCCTTCTCGCTTAACTTCAGAGTTCCTACGGAACCCGAAGCCAATGAGCTCCCAAAAGGCCTCATGCTAGGTAGGAATGGGAATATACATTTAAGGATCACTCCCCTGGGCGATGTGGGATGTCACATTAATACTCAAACGTCAAACCTTTATTAAACTCCTAACTAATTTTTAATTCAAAATATTTCCAAAATAAAAAAATAGAATAAGTTTGTACCCATTAGCTTTTTTTTTTATAAATGTTTTCAATTTTTTTATCTTACATACCCATTCATGTAATTTTTTCAAATTTTTAATCTTAAAATGTACTCATTCTTAAATATACAAATTTGTTATATGTAAAATGCATCATTTTTTATATAAAATCTATTCAATTTTCTTCTAATCCATTTTTTTAACTATTTTTTGTTAAACATTTTAAAACTTATATGGATACATTCTTTTTTCTTTGATTTGAGAATGTATCTATGTCAAGTTTAATCGAAAAAATTTACTAATGTTATTAAGCCTAATATCTTTTATTTTATTTTTTTTGTGATTTTGAAGAATGTACCCATTTTTTTGGTACAATAATTTTTTGGTTAATTTTAATGGATGTACCCATGTTTATACACATACACACAGACACAAACACACAATAGTATATAATATATTTATATTTTAATATTTTTAATCCCACAAATTATGGTTTTTTTATTTAAAATCTCAATAAAATAAACAACTATAAATTTTAATTTTTAATTAAAATTTAGTAACATATATAAAAATAAATTATCACATTAATTTTACGAACTTCGATAAAAAATTAAAAACTAACAAGATTTCAATAAAAAAATGTTCATAACTAGGATCATATCCAAAGTCTCCTTTTTTATTATTAATAGTTTTGGTTTTTGTACGTTTATTTGTTGTGATTTAAAAAAATAATAAAGTAATAAATAAATTCAACCTGTGAATACTGAGACTGAGTATTGACAATGACAGTTGACCAGACGCAAATTACAGGCAGCATGTCATGTTTCTGGAGTTTCAGATCCCCATGCCCTCGCAGCATTTCTAATAGTGTAGGTTATATCACCAAGTAGTATATATTATTAGAGTCAGACTTGCTATTTTGAGGTTTCTTTCTTGTGCATAAATTGAAACTTAACGTGTGTAGAAACTTTAGTTTTTTGTGGTTTGAATGCTGCATAGGCCATTTGTCCATAGCCATTTGTTGGAATCTAGTTCACATGCATGTAGTACTTGGCTTCAAGCTTTAATAACATGCATAATAATATCAAGGAAGCCAACCAAGCACCTGGCCTTCCTCAAAACGAATCCCAACAAGCAGCTGCGGTGCCTTCATCATTTGTCTTTAAGAATCCCAACAGCCACACAGTGCATACTTCGAATCCACATGATAAACCTAATCACATTGCAGGCCAAATAACCCCAACTGTTTTTCCAATAATAAACATATTTAATTGGTATTATATAAAGATAAAGCCACAGTACATCTTTAGTAAGTGTTGTGAATGCGTTATCTCGTTTAGTTAGTGTTTAGTTGGTTTTCCTAAATGTATATAATTCCTAAGATCTTCATGAGTAGAAAACTTTCACCAAAACATTAGGCAATATTATTGATATTGAGAAGAACATGTACACTTAACACAAGAAATATGCTTAAGATAACACTGTTAATAAAATTGAGAGGAGTTCAATATCCCATTTCTGCTAACATTCATTCACTATTCTCAAGCATCTAGTCTCAGATGCCATACTAGAGTCTATGCTAAGCAAATATGCTCAAAGGACCGGTCTTATTTGTTGCTCCCAGTCCATTTTCTGCATTTTGCATTCCTCGAATCCACGTCCTGCAAAATAGTTTTCCAACTTTCTGTTTATCGGTTGTTCCACGTATGATAAACATAAGAAGCTAATCTTATGTAGTTCAAATTAGTTTGAAAAGTTTTGCGATGTTCGAAAGAAAGGACTGCGTTGGAATAAAGATCCGTCCATATAAAGCGAGATCATTTTTCATAAAATTGCTTACCTTCCAATACTTTCACTGGCTGGATGTGTTATGATAGTCAGTCTTTTTGCAGTTTTCATAAAATCGCTGCATTGTTCAAAAGTAGAAGGAAAAAAAAAAACCGAATTAATAAAATAGCATATAAAACCAATTTCCGCGGAGTTCAAAAGCATACGACGATCTTTAAGACATGGAGATAAAAATTGGTACCTGAATGGTTCAACTCCAGTTTGTTTAACAGAACCTGTTACATCTCGGTAAAGAACATGGCTCATCATATCTGGTTTTCCTATTCCAAACATGTTGGCCAGCCTCCTGTATAGCTCTTCATAAGAACAAAGGGCCGACAGGTCAAGAGTCCGTCCCACATCCTCTGACTCCATAAACACCTTGCAATGACCAGTTTCTAGGTCAAAGTCAGTAGCTTGAAAATCCTTGTGCCATGAGAACCCAGCACTGGTGGATTTTTCTAATGAAACCTGTCGCCCAAGTGCTGATTCTGAACCGTTAAAGAAAAACTTGGTTTTGTCTTGATTTCCATCTTTTGAATTTTTCCCAGGAAGAAGTGAAACTGCTTCGCTTGAGCAACTCCGAGAAATCTGCTGCTCAGTAAGTATTGGTTGACCAAAGAGTAAAAACTTGTGTTTCTTAACATTATCAGGCTTCTCCGAGTTCTGACTAGAATTCCCCATTGTTAGCAAGCAAGATAGGTTCTCATTGCTGCTTGTATGGCCTGCTCTGACGCCATTGGGGATTCTAGAACTTTGATCGAACCACTGGAAACTGGATGAGAACAGCCCCGACTGCAGTTTGTTGTTAAGGTGGAGATCTGATAAAGATATTCTAAATTGAGCATGCCTGGCTCCCTGTATGCCTGCAGGAGTATTGTTGGGTAAACAACACAAGGGGCTGCTGGGCCCGAGTGGGTTGCCTGAAAATGATGGCAATGTTAACTGCCCGTCAAGAGAAAAATCTGGGTGTTGCGGGAGACGCAACTTCTTTCTTGGTGGTGAAAAGGGTGACATGTGGATCATGGGAAAATTTGATACTAGCTCAATCAACCATGGGCTGACACACTTCACATTCTGTAACAAATCTGGCTCGTCCCATGTCACCTGTAAGATTGCGGTTTGTTAATAAATGTCCAGCCAGATGATTAAATTGTAGGATTTCAACAAGGTTACACTGTTTAAATATACAACAGAACGGAGATAGCTGCAACAAATCAACAACAGCAAGGAACGTATAAAACAACGGAGTCTCGAACACATAAATTATTCAGACATTGCAGACATTGGAGTTCTTACTGAAGTAAATTATTCTACTTGAGATCAGAGTTAAAAGTCTCCTTCCCCATAGAGTTCACACTTCATACTTTGCCCGAGCAAAATACGAACTACCAAGTGAGTGCCCATTTTAGGCCTTAAGGACGACAATGCCATGTATGTGTTTCAATTACGAACGATGAGATCCTGGCTATTAGGCAGGTGAACTGGACATAGTAGTGTGTTATAATATTCAGGAACTTCAGCAGAAGGGGATATATTCCACTAACAGCCACAAAAGTCGGTGCTTCAGACCACATTCACCGCCAAATAACATGAGGAGGGTGGTCAGTGAAACATACCGGAAGACAAGAAGAAACTCACAAAAGTAAGCTTCGGAGACGAAAATCTAAGGCAGATGAGCCGACTAAAACTCTAACCGGTTCGTGATCCAACGACACTGATTCGACATGCTATGAATCATTTTTGTCTTAGTCCTACAAAGATTTCGAAACCTAAAGGAGCTTTACAAACATCAGAACAAGAGAACAAAATTAACAAACAAAATTCGAAAGAGACACACAAGTTGAGCAACAAAATCACAGAAGAACAAAATACCTGCAGAAGCCTCCAAGGCGAATTAGGCCAACAAATCGGGTTAGCAACCTGAGCAGAAGAAACGGTCCCCATGAACCAGCTGATCCTCGAAGAGTCCTCAGTCTCGAAAGCCATCTTAAACCTCATTCCCGAGCTCCACTGCACCCTCATTGCCGCCCTCACCGCCGATGCCTTCACGCAAAACTCCGGCGTGCCCGCCCTCGGATAATAAACCACCTCAAACGGTTGCCCATTCGCCGCCATAGTCGCCGCCTCAACCACACTCTCAGGCCTCACTCTTCCCTTCCCTCTCATATTCCCATTGGGGCTCAAATTCCCACCCCCATTTCTCATCTTGTTATCCTCCCCTCTCAGAAACACAGAGAACCCGCCGTAAGGCAGAACACAGCCTCCAGAGCCGCCGCCGGTGCTGTGGCTGTTGTTCCATCCAGAAGCCACTTCGTTTCCTCCACCGCCGTCTAATCCTCTCTTCGCTCTCCGAATCCCAACACAGAGATCACCATTTTCGGCTCTCAGAAACACAATGGAGTCTCCAGCCACCAATTTCTTCTGGTTCACAAATGTGCTCCACCCAGTAGTCAACAAATGCCGCCGCGGCGTCCCTCTGTAAATGTGCCTGAACTTCCATAGCTCGCCGTGGACGTCCTTCGCGATCACCGTCTGCACCGGCGGGTCCGCCGAGTAATCCAACTTTGGAAAAATGGTCTCGGCGCAGTACCTGGGGACAGAGAACCCGCCGCCATTGTTGGCGTCGGATTGGGTCAGCGTCTTGGCGAAAGACGCCGGCTTTTCCTGATTTTCCGACCCATCTGCCTCCGTATCCCCGTCTTCCGCGGCAAAGGCCTCGCTGTTCTCGATTGGGTTCATCCTAATCTTGGCGAATACCTCATCGGTTTCCGGGTCCGCCATGAACTTTATGGCGGCCACTCTGCAGAGAACCAGCGAGGAGATCCTTAGCGAGGCGGCAGAGAAATCAACGCCGCAGCCGGCTTGGGCGTGCTCGGCGTGGCCTTGCGGAAAGTAGAAAACTTTGGAGTTCACCGGAGGCACGTGGACCATGCCGCCGGCGCAGGCGTGCCAGAGCTGAGGATCCAAACTTTTCTCCGACTCTTTCATGGTTCTGGGTCGATTTCAAAACTTCCCAGATGATCAAAACTCCAAAATAATGATGGATTTCGGGGTTTTAGCTTTTCTGGATTTGGGTTTTTTGTAGTTAGAGTGTCGTGCTTGTCTCAAGGGAACGATAATATAAAGGCAATGAAAGCAACAAAGGCTTCAACTTCATGACTACAAAAAGATTTGAGCTTTTTAGAGAGAGAGAGAGAGAGAGAGAGGCTTTTGACGATTATGGGGAGTAAATGCTGTGAGGAAGAAACCCAAACCACTGCAATGAATTCACTCACTCTTTTTTCACCTTCTTTTTTTATTTTATTTTTTTTTGGAAAAAGGCTTTTTTTCACCTTCACCAAAATCTTCAGAAACCCAAATCTAAACAAACAAATCGTACCAAATAAATAGTCACTCTGTTTTTACTTTTGAAAGAAATTATAGAAATTATAGAAAGTTTTGGTAGTATCTCGCATCCGGATAAAATGGTGGAAGATATCGCGATCGGAACTAGTAAAATCAGAGCATAATTATAGTACTTGTCCTTGGACTGGCTCCGAAATCAGAGCAGTCAAGAGACAAACACTTAAACTCAACCCCTGAGTCGAGTTAAACTCGACTCGACTCTTCTTCCATATTAACCTTAGTTAAACAGTTAACTGGCCCGTCGGATTAGGACCGACCTTTGTGGCTTTTGTGCCCGCCATCTTTTCCGTCGCGTGAAAGTTTTTAGCTCGTGATCAATGGGATGGAGAGATACACGAGCGCGCGGGAGCGTGGAGTGGTGTCTGGTAGGGAAGTGGGGTCCGCAATGTTTTGGTCGGGGCCGATGAGGAGGGTTTGATAGGGTGAAAGCGTAGGCCACAGGGACAGAAGAAAAAGGAATTACGCGGAACGGGTGTACGACGTTTCAATTAGTACATTATTGTTTTATTGGAGTGGAACATTATGATCACTGTAAGTCCGTTGGTGTAAGTTGCTTTCAAAACGCAAGGGGTTGCTTTTGTGTGGGGACGCAGTAGGACATTCTTCAGACTTTACGAGCCGAGGGGGTGTAAAAAAATTGTTCAAATGAATTCTTAATTTGTGTGCCCCATGGCCACAGCGCGTGAGGTGCATTATTTGGGTACCAAACTTCTGTCAGAAGTATTGCCGTGGCTCAAATGGACCCTCCTAGTTGTAGGGTCTTTCTATGCTCTCTTATTTGTGCGATCACAGTTAAATTATGTTAATATTTTTTTTTATTACTCTTTGTCTTATTATCTCTATTAAAAAATTAATATAAAATGTTTACGTAATTTAATCGCGACCGCACAAAATAGAAGGTCATAAAAGGGCACTATAATTAGGAGGGCAGACAATCTGCCTCCTCCTCCGATTATAATATGACCTCTCTCCAAAGATTTTTTTGTTACAATTTCTTAAATATATTTTGGTACAAGTTCTGAAAGATTCAAGGCTGGTCTGAGTAGAAGCCATTCAAGCCAAGCGTGACGGTCATGGGCTACGAGACGAAAACATTTGTCAACATTACCAAAGCATAACTTTAGACGGGGACTAAACAATCTCCACATCAAAAACAAAACCATTTGATTAAAATGCTTTGCATCATTAAAAGGTTTTGTGATTGTTTTTAGAACTACATTGTCATAGACTTTTCTATTAGATTTTAAAAAATTATTAAACTCTCAAGAGGCATGTACTTTTTATTTTTACAAGAAACAATACAACCAACACAAGAACAACAACTACAAAGAGGTGTCAAATCGGAATATCCTCCAATTACTAATAATATGAATAGAGTTAATGTGTACAAACATACAAAGATAGAATAATGCTACATGTCCACCACATGAAAAAGAGCAATAGAAATCACCAGTATAGATCAGTCACAATAACGATAGACGTGACAAGCCATCACTAGGAACACACAAAGTCATCACTAAAGGGCTAGACCACGTCACTTGCTACAGCGACACAAACATCCGCAACAAAACTAAACTAATATAAACTGAGAGAAATAATCCACCAATTAGCTTCATCTTCACAGTGAATGTTAAACCGCCACCTTCACTTCTATAGATATCTGTAGTAACCACATGCCAAACAAGGCGGGACAATTGCAGATCTGGAAATATAAAGTGGGATTGCTACATATTTGACTGGATACGGCTGTATCGCCACAGATTGGACCAAATACGACATCTAAACCACGTGAACCATCATAAAAACAAGTTGAAAGGATGAATTCGGTTAACTGACAGCCCAACATGCCAAAGTGACGAGGAATTTAGGGACGAGTTGGGTAGCCTAAAATTCAGCGGAGAGGAAGAGAATGAGAGGATGGAGGCCATGAGAAAGGAGAAAGGAGAAAGGGAGCAAAAGAAAAAGGGTGAAGGGGAGGGGGCGACACTGGGATGACGGACATAAAGAGGGGAACAAAGATGTGAGAAAAACAAAAGGAGGAGAGGGGATGGGCTGCCACCAACCCTAAATCGGAACAAGGAGTTCGCAGTGAGGATGCGACTAGCTCTAGGTTTGCTTGGACTGGTTATTTATGATTTTGCTGTTACTTGTCGTGGTTTAAATATTATCATTTTGTATGTTTTTTCTTCAAATAATATACTATAAGCGAGGGCCTAATTTTCAACCTCAATTGAGTTCCAGTTCTCTTTACATGTTTAAATCTTATACACCAATGTATTGTTAAATATTTGTACGGAAATTAGAGTTAAAATTTAGATGGCGATAAATGATTTTTGTTGGCCAAACATATCGCAATTGATAACAAAGCACAAGGTTGAGACAACAAGTGTATATGATGTGACCTTTGCAATTAATCTAAATTTAACTAAATGAATTAAAATTTAGGGTTTTTCTGACATTTCATTCATTCTTCTTGTCTTATCGTTGGTCCAACTAACGTACAAATTGCCGTCCCATGGCCAGGAGGTTAACCAACACCTAATAGTAATGTGTGTGGGGTCATCACCGTCCCTATGGATTTGTTTGCTTATCTGTAAACTCATTAAATCTCTGTGGTCCTTCTACAAATTGACCCTTTTTGTTTTGGATTTCAGACGTGTTTTCTTACCGAATTGTTTCGGTATCTTATCTCGTCAATTTGTTTACTCAAACTATATAGTTCGATTGTGAATGAAATTGCAACAATTTAACAACGTAATTTGTCAAATTTTATGAAAAAAATGAATAAACTCTCCAAACGAACAACCTTAAACATATTTAACTTTAAATTGTGTGTTTGGTTAGAAAGATAGTAGATGTTTGGAAACTAGTAAAAGAGAAAAATTGTGTGTTTGGTTAGAAAGATAGTAAGAGTTTGGGAAGAGTTTTATTTGACCGGTGTTTTAAATTTAGTGGTCCATATTAGATAATCAATAACTTAGGTACTCCCTAGTAACTTATGAAATCTCGTAATAGCCGCTTGAATTATGATTTTATAATTTGTAATATTGTTTTGCATACGATTTTTGAATGAAATGTATTATATTTAAATTTTCAATGTTATTTTTGTCTATAAAATTTTTGACCTTTATTATTGGGACCCCCAAATTTAAAATCCTGAATCCGCCAAACCCAATAATAACCCATCGATGAGCCAAACCGCCACTTACAAATCTGATGATCAGATGATCAGAGGGCTAGACCCACAATACCCTGCAGCCTTTCTAGTTTCTCGATCGTTGTCGCACTCCTTCGTCTGATCAGTTCTCTGGACGGCACTTGATTGCTGCAAACCCGAGGCGCTACTTGATTGTTGCAAACGCGATCGCGATGTGCTATTGACAAATCCCCGTCCCTCGTCTGCTGTCGGAATCTGTCGAATATTCATTATAACCACCACCGTTCCCAGATCAACCCTACTGCGTCGAGACTACTAACAATCGTCGAACACCAACAAGGTCAAGAACTCCACTTAACCGATTTTGCTTACGGTTGTAGGACATTGGTACAAAGTCTTAACCCGTTGCATAAAATTAAAAAAACGTAATTAATTCCACAATTAATTAATAGTTTTTTTTTCTTTACAAATGACAAAGTTAATAGATTGAATTGTTAGTTGTTAGGAGTAAAAAAATCAGTAAATGATCAAATACGCATTAGAATACATTTGTATAATTGCTTTTTAACACTGCAACAAAAGCACTATCTGTAATTTTTTTTAGTACATCGATATTTTTATACTAGAAAAATGAGGAGTTCAGTTAAACCACATAATAAGCAACCAAATTTGATATCGAATTCGCTATCTACAAAATTCGAATCACCAAATCGTAATATTGAGTAACTGCAATTATTAGTTACGGGCCTGACACATTTAATTGCTAATCATGTATGTGACCCCATAAAAGCAGTATTCCGTTAGTAATTCTTGGCAGGCTTTTCTACCATGTAAAGGAGGGGGAGGCAAATTGTTTGCCTCCCATTTCCATACTCTTCCCATTCTCTTTTATTTGTGCGGACACGTACCATGTTTCATGCTCTAAAAAGCAGACAGTTGTCCTCCTTTCGATATAAAATTTCGATCTTTTTCCTGGCAACGACCAAATAGTAATTAATTTAGAAAAAATATTTTTTAGTTTTAGAAACACTTGAAAGTACTTTTTAAGTTTTTACAAGAAGTTGCTTCTTTTAAGAAGTACTTTAAATATTTTTTTAATTTATTTTCCTTTTTACTAAAGTTTGTTTTTTTTAAATTTTCATTCAAAATACTTTTAACTATTTTAAAAGTACATACAAATTTAGCTCAAAAACGACAGCTTTGTCTTTGTCTTTGGCCCCTAAAAACGACAATCCAACTGACGCTACTTCCGGTTACATTGGGGTTGTTCAAACAAAAAATTGAAAACATAATTAATTTGTGGGGGTTATTGTTGCCCCTTACCAGCCTTTGCTAACATGCGCCGTGGGTATCCATTTAGCTCTTGACCTCCTTCCCTATTTCGCTAGAGTGAGAAGAGATGGACAGGTAGAGACAACCCATGACAATGAGGATTAGGGCTGGTTCGGGTCGGGATCCCGAACCGAAACCCCTTACCCGAATCCCAAACCAAAACATTTCGGGATGCGATTTTATATCCCGAAACCGAACCGAAACTATTCATTTCCCGAAATTCGGGATTCCCGAAAGTGTTTCGGGATTTTCGGGACACTTCGGGATTGGGCCTTGAAGCCCAAAATGTTGGGCTTTTAAATCTTTTTACAATTTTAAGTTCTTTATCAACTAGCCCACCTATTTTTCAAAAAAAAAATATATATAAAAAGTCAACAATTGCAGGCTAGCAGCCCACTGCCCGACCCGCACAACCCACATTTTTCAGTTTCACAATTTCAGTTTCACATTTTTCAGTTTCAATTTTCATAAAAAGGAAGCAACAACTACCAAGTTAAGCTTAAGTTCACAATTGTCTACCAAACTAGTTAATTACAAGTGCATGCAACCAAAATGAAATAAGTTTAAGTTTTACAAACCAAACTTCCGAATGAATTTAGATTAAGTTACAAACCAAAAGCAAAACATAGTTTATAAGCAAGAAAGTGCAGGCAACCAAAATGAAGCTCAAGTAAGTTCATTCCCTTTAGCCCCTTCGGTCCCTTCCCCTTGTTGATGAATGACCCATTGCCGTTGGCGTTGATGGTGGACCCCTTTCTTCTAACCCTATATAAACTAACAGAGTGCACAGAGTCCATAAACTGATCCATAAACACATATATATCACATATATTGGCAAATTGCACATATATATTACAACCATAAACTGATCCATAAACTGATAGAGTACACACAGTCCATAAACTGATCCATAAACACATATATATCAAAGTCAAACACATATTTATCTCAGAATATAATCAAGTTAATTGAATACCAGTAAAAAAGTCCAAATGAGATTAAAGCATGCACCATAAACATATGTGTGTGTGTGTGTTGTGTGTGTGAGAGAACTTTACTGATATCCACTGAGCTGGATTCTCGTTAACAGAAGGAATATCGTATATCGCCTTGTAGCAACAGCAAATCTCAAGGTAATCGTTTTGAAAATAATACCTACATAATCAGTAAGAGAACATCAGCAATTTAATTATTTAGACAGCCAAACAATTCGCACAATTATGCGGAAGCCATTCACACCTTCTAGCATCTAGAACTCAAAATGAGAATAAAAACTAAACGAAGTAAAGTTAAAATGTTATTCACTGCCTCAAATATTTTGTTTGGCATGGCAAAATGGAATAAACAATCAAATGCTTTAAGCGAGTTTGAAACTAATAAATACAAAAACTCAACAATCAGAACAGTTTCTCTGCAAATTACTCAAGAATGACAACAGTTTCTCTACAAAAACCAAAAAATTGAACAGTTTCTCTTCATACTTAAAAAACCCGGCTTCTCTAAACATGTTATGAACAAAGTAACTTGTATTGCAATAAAACTACATTTCAATCTCAATCTAATGCTTCAATCTTCAATCGCATAAACTGCATTTCAAATGCAAAAAAATAAATGCACAAATTCGCTAACCCACAAAATTTGAGACCATATTTCAATTTTCAACATGCGAACAGCAAAGGGTTGCCATAATCAAAGAAATCAAATACTCCAAAAGTGGTAGATATTTAAACAGAGTCACAGACAAAACAACAACAACATAGAATTGGGATAAAAACACTCACTACCGTATCATTTGGACCTACCCTAATTCAAAACCCACAGTCCTCAAACCCTAATTCGAAACACATAGAACCATATCCTGCATGCAAGTCCTGCACTTACCCACCCTAATTCGAAACCCACAATCCTCAAACCCTCACACATTCGACAAAATACTCACTAAGAAATCAAGTTAATCAACATGAAATTTGACCCTAAACACTAAAGAACAAAATCCCAGTGAAAATCAGAAACCCTAACCTGGATTTCGGGACTCGATTGGTGTCGGATTCGTGTCTTCCTTCCTGCGTCTGCGTGAGTCGATGGAGGAGTGGCGTGAGTCAATGGAGGATGAGGAGCGGCGTGGATTCGTCGATTCGACGAAGGAGTGGAGCGGCGGGAGTGACTATCTGTGAGAGTGAGAGTGAGAGTGTGTGTGAGTGAGGTGCGAGAGCGAGAGCGGCTGAGAGTTTGAGAGAGTCTAAACCCAACACACAAATGACCTAACTATGGACGGTTGGATTACATTTTAACAAATCCAACGGTTCAAGTAATTTATAATTAAAAATAAAAAATAAATATATTATATATATATATAATATTCGGTTCGGTTCGGGATTCCCGAAAGATTGTAAAGTTGTGGCCGAATCCCAAACCGAAATTTTCGGGTCGGGATCGGTTTCGGGTACCGAATGTTTCGGGAAATTCGGTTCGGGAATTTTTCGGTCTAATTTCGGGACGAGATCGGGACGGTTCGGGATTTTCGAGAAAAAATTCCACCCCTAATGAGGATGAGGAGAGAGAGAGAGGGGTCGTACGAGTTTTGACGCGTCTGCAGAATTTTTAATGGACCCTGGTATTTGTAGGGGCCCACTCCCAGGCAATAGTCCGCGAATCTCTGTCGTTAGTTCGAGCTGTGAATCGGACGGAGTCGAATAGTTTGGCTTGAAGCTGGATCTGGCGACACGTGTCACTTAGGACGGGAGCAGATGAAGAAGGCCAATACAACACCCGACACTTAGTTAAGGAGTCGTGTCGTGGGCCTGCGGCTTCAGTGTCGTAGTAAGAATGTCGGGCTCACACTCATGACCCAACCCAACTCAAACCCAAAGAGATGTAAACATCTCACCTAGTAATACAACAGATTAATATGAATCTGTATCCCGCCACAGTGATGTTTCGATCGTATAATACAAAAATAAAATTATGTATAACATTGTGTTTTTAGACCGAAATATTATTGTTGAGTTATTTCATGTGAACGTTATGTTTATATATGACCGCTGAATTAAATAAATTTCCAAAAAAAAAAGAGAGAGAGAATTAAGAAAGATGTTTACGAAGAAAGAGAAAATGAGAGTGTAAAAATTAATTTCTGCACCTGCACACCTTGGTAATGTTTATTTATATTGATTTAACCAAAAAAAAGTTTTTTATATTTCTTTATTTGGCACAAAGATAACCTTTACTTCATGTTTTTGAGAATGCTCATAACTTATTCTGGATAATACTTTTATTTGTATAGGAGAGAATGAATATATCACTCTTTTTTATTAATGTATATTCATTATATAAATTCCATGATTCGAATCTTTCAATTTGTTAACCTCTGTTTAAAGATCATTCCTATAAAAAAAGTCATTTGAATTGGGGATTATTTATGCATTCAAATGTATGTAACAAATCGATAATATGATTACCACATGTAACAAATCGATGATATGATTACCCATGGAGCAAACCGAAGATTTGATTACCAAGTAATATATACATGATGAACCGCCCATTTATTCTATACATTTGGATGCTTAAGCAGTCTTCGATTCAAATTATTTTTGTAGTAATGATCTTTAAATAAAAATTACGAGATTGAATGGTTCGAATTATGAAATTTGGTTGTACCATACTTCACCAAACCTGACACTATCAAGCACTGGTCAACTAAATACCTACGAAGACATATTGAATGGTTCGTGCTGAAGCACCCCTGCCGAAGCACATGAGTTCATTTCCAATCAAAAGACTAATCACAACATGACACATGTTGACACCAGAATAAAACTCCTAGAGTCCCACATCGCCCGCGAACGAAAATAAGGGACTCGCCTCAACTATAAAAGGAGTTCATTCTCCCACAATTAATCTTGAATGCTATTATTCTACTTAATCCATTATTAGAACTCAATAATGATCATTATGCCTGAACCTTTGCATCATGTAAACTGTACAACTCCTCTACCCTCGTAGACGTAGCCCAATTCAGAGTGAACCTCGTGGACGTAACCCAATTTTAGAATGAACCACGTACATCTTGTATTTGTTTTCCTATCTCTTTCTCTTTATATATTACTCTCACTAGATGACCAAAGCAACCTGGCGAAGGATACAACTTTGACATTATATAATTTATACGGTGAACATACCTCATTGGCAAAAATTGAGATATATGCACTTCTCATAAATAAATGCGAGTATTATTATTTGGGGTGTGATATCCACACACCCCTTTTTACTTCTCTCACACCTTTGTGGATTTCAGCCTTCGAATCGGATGAATTGAAGAAGATCTAACGGACATAAATTAACAGGGGTGTGTGAGAAGTAAAACCACACACCCCTATTATTTTTGCTTTACGAAAGAAATCATGCTCATCCCAGGACAAAAGAGTAAGATTTACAAGTTAAAAACCTCTGGACAATTACTTACTGAGTGTTGTAAAAGTGAATGCAGGGCAATGTACCAACTGGTCCCGAACAGTTCAGGGAAAAGTGGACCAATTGTGAAAATAATGTTCAATTTTGTGGTGAAAAACTGAAACTCATTGGACAAAAGCCTTTTACTGTAGCAAAAAATCAAACAGAGAGCTTGCTTGAGGTTGTGACCATTTTAGCAAGTGGTGATGGATCGTGGAGGAGGGACCAATATTTGTACCAGAGATTGATTGGTCTATATGCAGCAGCAGATCAGAAAGAGATATTTTTCTAACGCACCTCTTTTACTTCTCACACACTCCTTGTTAATTTATGTTCATTGATCTTTTTCAATTCATCCGATCAAACGGCTGAAAATAAAAAAAAAAGTGTGGAAGAAGTAAAAAGGGATATCCACACACCCCTTTTTCTATGTATTCGGAATTCGCATATACATTATGTGTAAGCTCATAAAAAGTTTTATTTTTTAGAGTTTTTCATTTGTATTTTGAGTATACTGAAAAATCGCGAGAGAAACAAATGCAGCCGACGATTGAAGAGAGTCATCCAAACCAGGCATTCAATTCCAATCGAATTCCATTCATTTTAATGTTTTATATATGTATATATGCCGCACTGGGAACAAAATCAACTTAATGTCTAATTTGTTTAAAAATCTCGATAGTTTAGTGACGCCCAATATTTGCTTATTAAACTATGGTTTAAATCCTCAGAGACTCAAATTGCTAAGTTTTTATACTACTAATGCGTGCAAGGTTAGACAACAAATATAATAACTAAAATATGTCATTGTTTTTAGTGATATTTATGTTACACATAGAAACACATGCAAGTATGTCGACACACGAGCGGGCAAAGGGCCGTGCGGCCGCTTCCTCCGCCTTGTCTTCTGCGTTGGACTTTTTTTCGATATCTCGTTGTGCTTGACGTTCAATGCTCTCGTATTCACTATTTTATCCTTTCTTGAGTGTTCATGTAGAAAAGCTTACGCTCGTTAGTGTTTTTGTTAAAATTGCTTTTATTTATGTAAAGCACATAAGTGCTTTTTTAAAAAGTATTTGGAAGTATAGATCCTGAAGGCCGATGAGTCCAATATAACAAAAACATACATGATATGGACCATTCATGGTCCAAGTCCTTGACGCATGGCCCAACTCAATACAAGCCCGTGGTAATGGTATGTGGGCCGCAAGTAGAGCCGTGAGATGCATATTTTATCTAGTTTATTCTACATATGCTTGAGAGGGATTTTCAAATTCCTAAAAGATTCAAGTGAGGAAGAGAGAGAATAGAAATGCACTAGGTAATTATTACAAAGATAGGAACGAAGAATTTGTAAATGACTTGTTTCTAACTAGTTATTTGTAAAGTTCTTCTCACATAGCCTTGTTGTGAAAATATCAGAAAAATTTGTGTTAAAAACTTAAAATCATATGTTTTGAATTGCAGTTTATGTTGTATGTTTTCAATATATGCGATAATTAAAGGGAAATTTGCACAAACACCGTCTAGAATTTTAGCTAAGGAGATGCGCAAATACCGCCCAAACAAAAGTCTAGCCAATTTACTAACCAAAATACACTTCTTAGTGTAGATGTATTACCTCTATTAATCGTTGTTAGAAATTTCATCAAAATTCAACATGTTTTACGCATTAACTTGAGCACTTTTCATGTGTGTTTTCATCAAAATGAAACTTGTGTTAGGAAGCGAAAGATATGCCAATGCTTAGTACAAAACCCTTAATAAGTGAAAGTGTTAACAAGAGTTTTTATTTGGTCAATTACAAATTTAATCAAAGTAGTTTGTGAAATTTTACTAAATTAAGGGCCACTTAGTACAACGGTTTAATGGTATTCCTCTTCACTTGTAAGTGAGAAGTCTTAAGTTTGATTCTCGTCAAAGACGAATTTACCTCAAGTTCTCAACTCAATAATTCGCACATGGAGCAGATGGTTTGAGCAACTCAGCTCATCATCATTTTTTTTTTTCAACGAATGTCAAATATGTCCTTTTATTTTGGTTGCTTTCTACGATCTTATTCCATCATGTACACAGAGAACACAACAAATAAATTAGAACAGAAAGCAATAAAACAGAGACAAAAAGAAAGGTATCTCAACTACGAAGACTGTTCTCATTTTCCAGATATAATGAAATAAATGACTACCCCTACTACTACTACTACTACTGCTATCTGAATTTCCTACTGTCCCGACGATAAAATCCCCATACTCGCCCCCTGGCAAGACTTGCTTCTCAGCTCGATCACCTTCTTGTGCGAGTTTGAATGCACTGATGCGATGAATGTAGGGCTTGCTGCAGGCCGGTACTCTGGGAGGAGGCGGCCAGACCTGTACCTAACCCCACATGCATTGCAGAGGGTCTTCGGTCCTAGTGGCCCTTCCCTCCACTGAGGGGTTTTCGTCACTTGACAATGCGTGCATCTTTTAGTCTCCCGGCTCTCACCTGCTTCGTCCATGGAGAGCTTTCCCGCTTTCTTCTGTTTTCTTTTGGCAGTGTTTGATGTATCCTCTGTGCGAGAGGCTTCTAAGTCAAATTCACAAGCATCCCAACGATATAAATTTTCAGAGGCAGAGGAATTGGATGAGGTACTGAGGATGAACTGTGTACTGAAAATAATTGGGTTTGTACGCCTACTTCGTGAAAGCTTGCTTCTGGTGCGCTTTTCAAATTTGGGCTCAAATTGAGCAGCACAAGAGCCAATGCTTTCAAGGTCATCTTTGCCAAGGCTAACTCTGCTGCGGATGGTTTCACGAGTAACACTTGGGAATTGCGGTCGCTGATACATATGTTCATACTGAAAGCAAATAAAAAACAAAAGGGAGATGAGGGGAGGACCTACGTTGACATTTGTTGGCTAAAACAGTATAAAACCTCAAATTTCTTTACAAGAAACGCCACAAGAAAAATGCACACATCTTTAGGTTACAAAGTGCAATCCTATCATTCCTAAACATAAAGTCGTTTAATTACCATACCTGTTTCACCATCAACTGCATGAACATTATCAGTAATTTATACGAAGGACCACAGAGCCATTATCTGGAGGTCTAGTATTCAAAGGATAATCTAAAAATGAACACCACTTAGATGGATGAACAAAAAGTACGCTTCGAAGGGAAGCCTAAAATTAATTTGAGACAAAATACAGATGCATACAAGCAGTTTTCTCTAAAGTGAAATAAGCATATCTTATATAAATCATGTTAACAAGAACAAACCTGGATGTTCAATTCTATTTGTTCTCTGAGAAATCAATACCAACTTCATATATCGTTCAGATTCGTTTACAATTTAAACTCTAATACTCATATATAATGTAGTCAAGAAACAATATGCTCTATTGATGCTAGGTTTGATGGAAATCTTCCCTCAGCACCAAAAACGTTATCCATAGGCTAGATAAGAAAATGCTACTCAGAGAATTGCAATGCCTATGCTACTTTTCAGAACACGTTACCAATGAATCTTTGGTCTTTTCCATCATGACTTAGCGAGTCCAAGAGTCCATAACCTAAATGAAAATATATGTTTAACAAGATTTTTACCGCTACAAGAACAACATATGATTTACAACCTTCAACAACATGTCAAATTTGCAGGGCCGTAGTTTCAATTAAGGAAATACAAGAGTAGGCAGAGAAATTCAAACCTAACAGGAAATCACATATCATGGAAGCTCTGATTCCCAGAGAAATATACTTATCTTCATCCTCTTTCAAATTATACATATAAGTAGGCTATCTATCATCACTACACTTTGCCAAACCATAAAGTTCCTGGTGCATCAAAACGGTTAAATGCATTCATAAAGCACTCGACAATAACTAGTTATGCATACTTTGTTCATCCAACGAGAATAAATTGCTCATGATATACAACAAGGAATAGTTATGCATGGATGAAAAATTCTTGAAACCAATTTCCGGGCCACATTAGTAGAAAGTATTCAACATAGTGGTGCCAAGCAAAACAACTTAACAGAGTAATGCATACATACCGTAAACACAAAGACAGTTCCACAGAAAAAACACAAACAGAATAATAATCCTTATGCCCGTAACATAAGATAACAATCTCACCGGAGTGGAGAGGTTCGTATGTTTCTTTTCGTCATCATAACTAAAAATTCCTGGACCAAGCAACTGATCAATGTTAGGCGGCGGCTCTATGTCTTGGAACTTGGTATCCCAATCGTTATCTTCGACACTGTCATCAATGTCTTCCATGGGGAAATCGAGAGCGCTGAGGATGTCGGTGCTGAGGAAGCTATCGTAGTTAAAAGCCCCATCGGCGGGCAAAGAACCATCCATGTCACTAATATTCTGTTTACAGTGGCAAAAGGCCAACAGCAGAGGAAGCAAGAATTTAAATACGAATACTTTTTTTAATTAATTAAGATGCATTGACAAACAAGAGAAGCATGGCATTGCTTGTTATATATATAGTGCTAAAAAAAGGGAAAAAATAAGCCAAAAAAGGAGAGATATCACAGTAAGAAGTCAAAAGGGAAAAGTTATCTCAGGGGGATTGGATTGTTGTGGGTTTTGGTCATAAATTCAGAGAGGGAAAGCGTTTTTAATTGGGTAGAAAATCGTAATTAATAGAAGGTTACCCAAATTAGGACTCTGAATATTCAACTATCCAATTAATTTCATCATCAATGTTGAATCAGAAACAATAGCATAAAATGGTAACTTACTTTTACTAAACCAGAGAAAAAAACAAAAAACAAAAAATTATAACTATAATTAAATGCACACGCTCGCATTCCCAATTCCCGAAGTACACTGTTTGGCTTCCGAGAAAATGCTGGGAAAATAAAAAAAATGCTTAAGAAAACCAAACACTAGTTCGCGCTGCATGCCAATTGCACAACTGCAGCAGCAGTACAACAAATTCCATGAATACTTAGTTTTAAAAATTTTAAATTTTTTTAAAAATTAGAAGAAAATTGAAAGGGAAATGTTGGGTATTTTTCGAATTTCATTTTCTGGCGAACCAAACAGGATAAAAAGTAAAATGCGAACAGAATATAGAGAAAATGCAAACCTCTGAAAAACCCTAAAAGCAGCGAATGAAAACATGCCATTCATTCATTCATTCATTCATTCACGGAGAAGAAGATGAAATGGTAAAGAAAAGAGAGAGAGGTGGGGGGGGATGCGAGTGTAGGCACCTCACGCTTCGTTAGCTTGGCGACGTCAGTGGAGACCGCCGTCATTGTCCCTGTCAGAACTTTCAGAGAGCGAAAGAAGAGAGAGAGAGAGAGAGAAAGAGAGCTAGTGGTTGTCTGTTGTTTCAGAGGAGAGGGAGAGAGAGCGAGAGTTGCAGAGGAGGAAGGAGGTGGAGAAGGAGAAGATGGCTCTGAGCCCTCTTTGCGTTTGTCTGAGATTGGAATTTAGGTTTTCTTTTTCTCTCTCAGCAGGAGGTGGAGGATTCACGTGCAGCGCTGCCCCACGCGTTTTTACGGTAAGGTCTCACTTCCCAATCAGATTCAGATTTTGTTCACTTTTCAGTCAACTTCCACAACGTGCGTACTTTAAAGTTTTCCAGTTTCAAACTATTTTCTTCAATATTATTTTGTTATATGATTAAATCCTATATGATAGTTACACTTACACCCTCTTGAGAAGTTATACTCTTTACTTTGCGTTCTACTTTGTTTTCTAGTTTAGAGAATAATGAACATTTAAGGTTTCGAAATTAATTTTGAAGAATGAGTCGGTGACCAAGAGGCAATGACGTAAGTAAGAAAGTATATAGAGCTGCGACAGAGGATTAGTTTTCAAAAGTCAATTAGTAGGGTTTATGGACTCAAACCTAGGCAATCGACTCACGATGGTTGAATCCATTTTGACGGTTAGCAAGTTAGCATTGAAACTTGATTTAGTCTCAAGAATTTCCTTTATTTTTTACTTAACATTGATAACTAAATTTTGATTTAACTATAAGTGATAATAAATTTTCATATAGCTATATTATTTTTTCTCTCACAACATTTCCTCAAGTGACTAGTAAATGATCATTTATTATCACAAAAATATGCACACATCCACTTCCATTTTTTCTTTATGCTTTGTCCGATCATAATAACCGTTGTGCTACGTAATTGAATTGCTGGTTTTGGCAACGAAGGTTTCTTTTTATCAAAAGTTTCAAAGCAACTTAAAAATTTAAAATTACAAAACACAAATCAGAAAACATTTCAAATTCAAAATACAAAAATTGGAAAAGATTATAATTTCTTTAAAGAAAAAAAAAACTATTTATCCTTAATATATTTGAGTTGGATAAGCGTCGGTGGTTGTGAAACGGATTCAAATGAGGGGGTTGGCAAATGTCACATGCGGGCCTCAATTTTTTAATGGCAAGGCAACAAACCATCGCCATCATTACTCCATTTACACTGCTTAATAGTGCATCACCGACGATTGGGGAACGTTCTTATTTTATTTTTATTTTTGGTCAAATGTTTTGGACACCAAAATTCAAACCATTTTTTCTTAAATTATTCCTCATCAATTAAAATCAAATTTTCTCCCAATACGCGTTTGAAGTCTTATGGATACGTGCATCTCTGCTTTGAGATACAGACTAAGAGGATTCAATTAGAATTTTGAAAGAGTTTCAGGAAATTAATAATTTTAGGAGTATTTAATTAGGAATTTAAAACATTTTATAAAAGACTGGTATATTCAATTGAGATTCTCAAAGACTTTTTACAATTCCCTACAAACTTCGGTGTATTCAATCATAACTTTTTGGAAGTCTCTAAAAGTTTAGATGTATTGAACAAGGAATTGGATTTGAATGGATTTGTGATTTGGTGGATTTTGAAGGATTTCAAGGTGATATGTATAAATACCAAAAACCTTGGCAAATCTCACCTCAACCCACTTTGAGAGATTTCGAGTGTGCTGCTCTCTCCTTCAGAGAGTGTCTTCTCCTCTTCAGAAACATCGGGCACCAAAATAAAAAATTTCTCGCCTTGTACATGTTATCTTTTTTTTCTCTCCTTCAAGCTTCATGATTTTTCTGGTTACTTTGGAGTTAAGATTTTTCTTGTTAGGGTTAGGGTTTTTCTTGTTAGAGTTAAGATTTTTCTTGTTAGGGTTAAGGTTTTTCTTGACGACGTTTCATTAATTTCATACCACGAAACTTTAGTTGAGCACATGATTATGTTTATGGCTTGTTGATATTGCAGTTGATGACTTATGTTTAAAGGCCCCGATGTATTGTTCCAGTATGATCTTTAGAGATATGAATTCACATGGATGTGTTTATGTAAAGCATACTACTAAATGGTAGCTTTGCAATTTGGTTGCTATTGATTCGACTACTGCTGTATGCCGCATTAATCTGGATACGGGACAACCTGACTCTTGCAACCTCATTCCTTATCTTTTCACCTCAAATAATAAAAAATTATTTCATAGCTCAAATTTTTTTTTTAGTCAAAACATGGTAGGGTGAAGTTATTTCCTTGATTTTTCAATCTTTGTATCGAAACCAGTGGACTTTCCCCTCCAAAAGATGTTTAGTTTTTGCTTTCTTTATTCTTTTAAAATGTTTATTGCTCACTTATATGAATTAGCTGTGAATAAAGAATCCATGTAATCATATACATAGACTAATTAATCTTTATTTTTATTTTTATTATTTATATTTATATTTATCTTATAGGGAGTTCATTTGGAGTTGCAAGACATCGATTTCAGAGGTGAGGCATTTTAATTGTATGTTGTATTTTTAATTCCATTGATGTCCAATATTCTTCTAAACTATCGTCATAATATTCAAAACTCACCTTGATATGTAAATATTTGATTGGAACGATTTATGAGCTTATTTAGACTTGGAATCCCTATTATCATGTTATGCTTTTATTGTCATGTCTCATTGTTTTATGATAATGCATCATCTAGTAAGATTATAAATGGGAGATTCGCAACAAGAAAAGGCAAAAAGAAACTATAATCAGTGGTCCGTGCAAGAGAACAACATGTTGTTACAACTACTTGTTGAGGCCGTAAACAATGGATGGTGTGATGCTAATGGTATAATAAGCAAGCAGACCATAGAAGCCAAAATTGTTCTTGTGCTTAATGAAAAACTTGGGTGTAAAAAAACTGAAGATCATGTTAAGAACCGTATGAAAACATTGAAGGGTCGATTTTAGTCAATTTGCAATCTTTTAAGACACAATTTTGGATTTGGATGGGACCCTATCACAAAGTAGTTCACAGCTAGTGATGAATTATCTTACAATTCATGTGAATTCTCTGAAATTCTCTGAAAGTAGTTCAAATTCTCTGAAATTCTCTAAAATTCTCTAACCCCATGTAAAGAATTATCTTACAATTCATGTGAATTCTCTGAAAATTATAATTAATTCACTCAAGATCTCTAGTAATTCATTTTTTTCTTTCTCTCAAACTCTTTCAAATTCCATAGATTTAAATTCCCTGAAACTCTCTCAAAATCCTAAATGAATACACCCACTTAAAAGTATGATGTCCCTTTATATAATACCGAAGCTGAATAAAAGAAAAATTAATATGTGATCATAGTGGTGGCACTAGCATATTGTCATTGGTTGTCTTTGATCACACTAACTTAAAAAACTCCATGTATATTTGTTTGTATATTGTATTTGGCCCCTATAAACAGTTAACACAAGCTAAATTACAACATTTTCCTTCTACTTCTTCTATCATATTTGTCTTCCTTTTCTATTGCAACTCTATTATGCGCACCATGAGCTTGATAAATACCTTTGTTGACAAGCCTCGATAATTTTAAACATTACTTCACTATACTCTGCATCCACCCATGACGAGCCTCTGCAAATAATAGTAGTTGTTGACGTATGGCAATAATTGAAAGGTGCTTACTAGGTGCTCAAAGAAATGGCCTTATAAAACCTTTTTTTTTGATATTATGATCCTTTATTTAAAAAATTTAACTCCACCATTGAAAACACCATATATTAAAAATAAAATAAAAATTCAATCAACCCAGTAATTTTCCGGAACTTTGTTTGGATCTTTATTCGTCATCTCTGTTTCCTTATTGCAAGGAAAAAGCCAACTTGGATTCAAAGGGAAAACTGCTTTTTACGTTCCCCATCAGCATAAAGATACATAGAGGTTCTTTCTACTTTAAACCAACTTTAAGCAAGATCCATGAGCCATGTATATACAAGTCATAGTCCTTTTGAAATTACATTCAAATGTAACATCTTAATAGGAAGATACAACCTCAAATTTCCAATGATTGGTTTGGCGATCCACTTTCTTCATTGTAATAACACCAACCTTAGAAACCAAAATAAGCCCTCTTCTTTATAGGGTTAAGCTTCAAATGCACTCAAAATCACGACGAACAAAATTTTGTATATAGTACTGAAATATGATTACTTTGACCAATTATGTGTAATAATACGAGTGATTGGGTGAACGAAGACGACCCTTAATTTGTAGGGTAATATCATGTGGTATAACCAAGGTATTAAATATCGATGATATCGAAAATATCGGTAGTCCAAAAACACGGAAATTTCGATGGAAATATCGGGATATTATCGATATCGATAAAAATTGAATAAAAACCACGGAAATTGTAAGAAAAACTTGGAAATTTTTATTGAAACTTTGTAGGATGTTTATTTAGTCAATTATCTATTAGTTTATCACAAAAAATTGGAAGCAAATGCATTGCATGATAGATTTAACCGATTCAAGTTGATTATATAGCGAGCTGACAAACATTGTGAGTGTAGAAAATATGTAAATATTTTAGCATATTTTTACAAAAAACATAAGTGATTTGGTGGTCAAGGTGTTGAAGGAGTAAAATGGGAGGGGTTCGAATCCCCTTAGTGTTTTTTAAAATATAGAAATTTAAAAAACACGGAAATTTCGATGGAAATATCGATGACATCAGAAATATCGGTAGTCCAAAAACACGGAAATTTCGGTGGAAATATCGGGATATTATGGATATTTAATACCTTATAACTAGTCTCATGTACAGTGTGAGTGGTCCGAGTAAATGAAAACCCTTAAAATTGAGTGTTTAATATTAATACATATTTACATGCAAGTGAATTTTTGTTTTTGAACAAACGATATTATCTAACCAAGGGGATGAAGGAGCGGGCTAAGCCTCACAATTGGCTAGCAATAATGTGGTTCAAATTGCTTTTGGTGAGAATCAAACTTAAGACCTTTTACTTACAAGTGAAGTGAAATACCATTAGACGACCGTAATTTTAAATGGTACCTACACGTGAATTAAATATACCAAGTAAATAAATATAGCTAGTGTAATAAGTGGTTCCTTTTTTTTCGAGTGTTTGTTCTCCCGACAGTTTTAAAGCATGTTGAAATTCATAATTCAACTTTTGACACACAAAGGAAGAAGGCCGAAAGGAGTAAAACTAGAGTCACGCCTAAGGAGAGGACTTGTCTGCAATTAGATACATTAATCAAAGGAATTATGCTTCTTTGAAGCAATCAGATAGTGTGGCAAAAGGAAATTATAAGATTACATTATTCAACATGTGAAATTTAAACACATTTACAGGAGTCGGCATAAACAGCTAAAAACAGATGTTTCTTGAACAGGTCAGGTCATGCGATGCAACTAAAGCATACCAATCATATCCAAAGACTATTTTGTGAAAAAGCTAAGAAAATCGTGCCAAGAACGTGTAAAAACAAGTATGTGTATGTAGGAACATAAAATATTTCGACTAGCAGAAACACGTTATGTTACAACTTATCAAATATGACTACTTGTTGTTGACGGAGTATATACATTATTAGTCAAATATTAATGAGATAACATACCACATTCTTGACGAAGGCCCTATAACCCCACAATCAATAGGCCCCCGAGCCCAACTCATTGCAAACGGTCCAAGTTGATTGCCATACGGCCTGCACAGATTACCTATTGGGTAACGGGTTTGCCTGTCAATCTCTTTGGCACCCACTAAACACAAAATTTCCTTCGGGTTCTAGAGCCTAAAGACAAGGCTGCTAGTTCTGCGAAGTTTAACATCAAATTTGGCTTTCAATGTGTCAAATGTAGTAACCTGGTAACACGTCACTTTGCCGAGAAGGCTGATGAGATGACCTCTAACAACAAGGACTCAGAAATCCTTGTTGACCGAGACTTTGATAAATAACCAGTCGGTCTCGAAGCAATGCTGTTTATCCAAACTGAATATGTCGCTAGTTGCCTTCACAGTGCTGTTTATCCAAACAGAAGATATGTTGGCGAGAAAGGGGGAGAAGGATAGAATTCTCAGGGTTGTTGAGAAGCATTGCGCACGGCAATTTGTGTGTTGAATTAGAGGGCCCTTGAATGATGCACTTCCTTCTTTATTTATAGCAGCAAACCCTCTCACAGCTGAGCTAAAACCATACTCGGATTAGAACTCCTCAACCTAATCTAATTAGGTATTAGCTAATCCTAATTCCATTAGGACTTTGAACCAACCTTTTTTAACAAACCAAATTCATTTCCCGAGTCTCAGCATCTTTAGCCTATTAAGAGTCCTTATTGCACTAAGTCTCGACTACTCCATCTTTATCTAAACAAATCCGTCTTGTAATAGAACTCGACCTATCTTGATTGGACGGCCCACGATAACTGGACGACCCATGATAATTCTAGAAAAAGATTACCAGGCCGAGAGAAACTCCAAACTAGGCCCAAAACGATATTTTAAGCCTAAACATTACCCCCTCACTTCTGAGGTCCTTGACCTATAATCCTTGGTCAAGTTTTGACCTTGAAGAAGCGAAATCAAACCCTTGGCATATCTTTGAAAGGCACCAAAAGGTCTCGAATATCCTACCCATTCATGCGCATTTATGAGGCACGATTACACGATCTTAATTTTGTCAGATGCCCTGCCACATGGCAGTTCCTTAACTTACCTATCTGTATGCAATAATGACACTCGTAGCGTGCAAACATCGGAACGTCCCTTCACCATTAAACTCGCCATCATACACAAACATGCATTCTCAATCCGCGAGTTCTTCGGTCTCTTCATCTGGATTCCCTGAATATCCGTCATGATTACAAAATTTTCTGGTCGATTTTACCCTTCATCCTTTAAAACCAAACTGTTGATCTTTCTCCCAAAATGCCTATGAATACCTAGCTAATCCTCATTCGTATTTTTACGCTTTCAAATCTTCAGAACTCCTTATAGTCTCCAAAATTACTTGTCATCTACTCCTAACCCAAAACACAAGCTCTTAAACCCAGAAAAATCTTCGAGTCATCAACAATGGTTGCCAATACTTTCATCATCAAGCTTGCCGATGAGTGCGATAAATGCTAAGACTTTATCGACCGGAACACCATCAAACTCCTTTGACATGACGGTGACTTGGCCGTCTTTCACCAGACTCTGGGACCACTCTTCAAAGAAGACGTCCCAGAATCCTTCACCAACATGCTGAAGGCCCACTGCCTCGAACCTCTTTTTCCAAGGGTATGACTGGTCAAAATGGAAATTGGCCAAACCCCAAGTAGCTTGGCCCTCGACCACCGCTGCCTGGGCAGCTTGGGTTATTCACCTGTAACCCTATTTTAGTCATAAATGGAAAAAAACTTGGCATTTTTACGCCATAAAACTTTCGACCCATGAAATTGTCATGGATCGAGAGTTCCTGGTGCTCGGCCATAAACACAATGGTTCTTCCCTTAAGCCTTATCAGCCCTACCATGCTTGACATTACGGCCATACTTGTCACTTTTCCTTTTAGACTTCTAATCGACGCTGCTTTTTCATGATACGACTTCGACCTAAGTCTGAAGGCGGTTTTTGATGAGCGTGCCGTTGAAGTTTTGTCAAGGAAGGATCAAAGGCCGTCAAAAGAGGATGTGTAAAAATTGCACAATTTTTTTTTCAACTACAACACCTTGATCAACCACTTCGGCAGCTCGGAAGGAGAGGGCCTCAAGAAGAGAGAACACCAGGTCTTTTTATTCTACTTGTACAATGAGTTCATCTTTTATACCAAGTCGAGCAAGTGCTTGGCCTAGAACATGTCAGTGGCCGAAGCCCTGGCTAGCGGCCATGCCTTGGCTTTCAGTTTGGCCATCCTTGTAACTTTCACTCGATGTTTGGCCGAGACCTCTGCTGGGAAGATCGACCTGCACCAAACCAGCCCGCTTTAGGTCTTCCAACTCTGGCTGGAGGTCTACTTCTGCACCCTGAGGCCAGATATCCCTAGCTTCAACTCTTTTGAAGCAATGGGTCATCAGCTGGCATCGCAGCCCCTCATTTCTCATTCGGTCGAAGACATATTCAAATATTTCTTCGGCCTCGATGAGCTTTTTGATAGGGAATTTCTGGTTTGTCGTCGCCAGAAGTATCTGTCTTCTATCAGCCTTCCTACAACGGCATGGGGAGAAGCAAAAGACGCCGATCTTTGACAATCTTAGGGGTCATTCATCCTGGCTCGCGACCCCCCTTTAGTTGTGATGTTTGACGGGCCAATTGGGAAGTTTACCATCCCCATTTCATGGCCTATCAACTGGGCTATCTCCAAGGTTATCTTCTGCCACTACCTACTTCTCGCTCTCTCCAAAGTCGAGAACGCTTCTCTGGTTCATTGGAGAAAGAATGCGATGAAGTTGAGAAGAAATTCTAGGAGCGATGCTTTAAATTCCACCTTCGGTAGTATACCCCAACAATTTATTGTACTAACACCTTCACCGACTGGTGGGATGCCTATGTTAAAGATTTCTTTAGTACTCTGGTTGAAGAAATTTAAAAAAAGCTTTTTGGCGACTGACTAAATAAGACTCTCACCTCAAAATCCAAAGAAACATCACAAGGTAGATACCTTTCACTCCTATTTGTTCAATCCACTCAATTCAAACTTTGTTTTGACTTAAATTTAGTTTTTCCAGGTGGTTGCACCATAAAACAGGCCCATGTAATTGCAATGGTCGCTGCAAAAAAGAAACTCGCTCACCATCTCAAGAGAGCTTCGACCATTGCTTGTCTTTTAGCTAAACCTACTTTACCAGCAGCCTCTGCTGCATAGGTTACATCGAGCAAACAGCTTTGCCTGGAGGTCGAGACAACAAGTAATGTTGCCCGGCCTAAAAAAATGCCTTAAGAAGAAGGCAAAGAAAGGTGAGCGAGAAATTCTCGTTATATTAAGTCAGACCATGAGAGCAACCACTCATAGTGTCCATCTCCCTTTTCTTGTTGTCTAGGCCTCGATGGGAGTGCTACAAAACCCTCCGGTTTAAACGGCTAAAGTTCATCCTACCATGAAGCCGTGGTCGAACCAGTCATTGCACCATTGGTCGAGGGTCTTGCAATTCTAGGATCGGTTGCTCCTAAAGTCAGCCCAGCCACTGTTGCTTTGGAAAAGACGGCCACCACAGCCGAGAAGACCTCTCTCCTTAATCTAAAGAAGGCTCCAATGATCGCTGTCCTGGAAGAAGAGGTCCGACCATTCTTCATTTGTCTTTATTTAAACCACACCTTTCAACTAACAACTAATCTTTATTTTTAGGAGAACGAGAGTTTGGGACCCTCGCTAGTGAGGCGTCCTCGACTGGCTAAACTTTCGTCCACCAATCCTCAACAAGTGGTCGAGGCGTTTGGCCAAGTAGACACTCCTGTAGCCAAAAAAGGTGTGGGACATGGAACTGCGTCTTCTGTTGAGCCCGAAGCGATGGCGGAGATATTGGTTCATCCCTATGACCAAAATCTTGGCATTCCTCCTTATGAGGCCACTTTGGCCTTTGTAAGACTCACTTATCATTTTTATTAATTTTCTGCCTTAGAACTCTAAACCAAGAAAAATATTAAATGCCAAGTGCCCACCAGCTCATTTCACCAAAAATTCTATGTGTCGAAGGGAGTTATTTATATTTCCTGGCCGCCCCAATGGCCATCAAACATAGATAACCTTCATCGGCCGCATGAGTTAAAAGGCTGCCTTAAACACTGGGCTTGGACATTAAGCTCTCTGAGTTTGAGCAACAAACCAACAGACATGGTCGAAGTCTCTTCTTAGCAGGTCTAACACATCCCATTTTCTACCGCCTTTTAACTTAGAATTTTTCCTAACAATTTTCTTCTTGTGCAGCCTTCATGGGAGGCCGAGCTTGATGCCCTACTTTCCAGTACTTCCGGAGTGGCTAGGCCTTCTATTGCCACAATCGAGTCTTCTGGGACCGTTGTCGAGTCTGACGCTTTCATAAAGTTGTAGGGTTTTTATCCCTTTCGACCTCGCAAGTCCTTGAATACAAAGGCCTCGATTTCGTAGGGGAGTGCCTGAAAGACCTTGCAGTCGGCGGGTTGTTGAGTAGCAAAAATGTAGTTCATTTATCTAATGTCTTAGAGGAACCAGGCAATACTTTACCATTTTTGAAAAGGCTCTCCGGGCAGAAGATGACTTTAAGGCTGCAATGGTCGTTCATAAAGCTACTCGACTAGAGGTCGAGACGATAAAAGTAAAGAAGACACGACTGGTCGACCTTAATTGTCAAATCGCTGAACTTCAACATCAAAGGTCGGCCGTCGCTTTAGAGCTCGAAAAAGATTTTGAGGCGAATAGGTCTCAACTGATAGATTATGCAGCTGGCTCAAAACAGATATAACAACTGCAACTCGAGAAAAGGTTAAGGCAGGCTGAAGTCACGATGGGTGAAGTAAGGTGGTTGGAACTGAAAGCCGCTTTTGAAACCTTCCTTCCTTCGACCCCCTAAGATTTTATTTTAGTATTAAGCTGTTGGTTTAATTATGCTTATATGCCTTTTTGCAAAATTAATGAAATGAACTTTTTATTCTTGCATCTCCCAAGTGATTGGATAATATTTCTTTAAGAATTTCCCGTTGATTGGTAATTTATGAATAAACCCGTTCGATCCTTGAGGTGGTATGCCCCCTTGCCGAGAACTTTATGGACGATGAATGGTCCTTCCCAATTCGGCAACCATTTTTCGAATCTAGGATCTTTAATCCCCACTAGCAACACGGTTTGCCAAACTAACTCTCATTCGCTGAACGTTTTTTGTCTGGCTCGTTGATTATAGGCTAGTTTGGCAATCTTTTTCTGTGCCACTAACAAATTATCAGCATCAAGCCTCCAATTCTTCTAACTCTTGCCTTATGGCCTGACAGTACTCGGTACTGAAGAAACTACTTTTTTTGGTTATACACAATGAGTTTATGCTTAGTTCGACTGGTAGCATCGCGTTGTGCCCATAAATTAACGCATACATGGTCATCTTAGTTGCTGATTGGAGTGAAGTTTGATATGCCCATAATGATTCATTTAACTTCAAATGCCGCATACCAGGCTTTTCTTTTATCATTTTTTCAAGAATATCTATCAAAACTTTATTACTTGTTTCGGCTTGTCCATTCACATGTGGGTAACACGGCGTAGACTGATCAAGTCAAATTTTCAAACTTGTTGTGTACTTCTTGAATTTGTCAGATGCAAAGATCGTATCGTTGTTCGTTATGATTATTTCTGGTACACCGAATTTGGTCACGATTTTTTTCTTCCACAAAATTATAAACTTCTTTAGACGTTAACTTAGCGTATTACTTTGCTTCGACCCATTTGGTGAAGTAGTCCGTCTCAACGAGTATCCATGCATGCTTTGTTGACCCAGAAGATGGTGTAATTTTACCGATCACGTCCATGGCCTATCCTTTGAACTGCCATGGTTTGGTGCTGAGTGAAGTAATTCGGTTAGGACTCTCTGTATAGGCCTGTGAATTTGACACGGTACACATCTTCGTGCATACTCAATACAATTTTTCAATATATTCAGCCATAAATAGCCGTGTTAGCGAAGCAGCCAACGCATCTTATGTCCAAATTGATGAGCTCCGCAAATTTCTTAGTGTACTTCTGTAATTGCTTGGGCAACCTTCTGCGGGCCGAGGCACAATAACAATAAATCGTTCTCACCTTTTTGGTATAACTCATTCTGGTACATCATGTAATTTGTGGCATGAACCTTTATCCTGCAATCGTGTTTGTCGCTGGGATTATCGAGATATCGCATAATTGCACTTCCCAAGCCATTTGGTAATGTCTCAACTGCGCACACGTCTATAGGATTTTCTCATTCCAACAACGAAGGTAAGGTCATGACTTATGTATGGATCACGTGATTGTGTTGGAGAACTTGTTGATTAACCAGGGCCAAGTGTGATCGTTGTACTATAGGTATTACCTGACCTAGCTCGTTCCCCAAGAGTTGTACTTTGGAGGCTATTTAAGCCAATTCGTCTGCTTTAGTGTTTTGAACTCAGGAGATATGATTGAACGTGATACCTTTAAATGACTCGACCAAATAGCTGGCAACCGTGTGATAGGGTGCCAGAGTACAACTCATGCAACAAAAAGTCCCATTGAGTTGGTTAATCACAAGTTCTGAATCATCGAGGACAAGTACACGGGCTGCCCTTAAATCGTGAAAGACATTAAGGTCAATGATAAGGGCTTCATACTCGGCCTGATTATTCGTACAATTGAAATCGAGCTTAAGAGAAAAATACCAGCGTTGTTGATTTAGAGATTGAATGACGACTCCAACAACAGCTGCAACTAAGGTACTAAAACCATCAAAATACATCGTCCAATAATTATCACGTGTTAGGCTAAGAAATCGGCCAGTGCTTGGCCCTTGACGGCTTTCTAAGGCATGTATTGCAAACTAAATTCAGATAGTGCCATTGTCTACTTCCCAATTTAGCATTTTACTATCGGTCGAGTGAGCATGTAGCTAATCACATTTGTCTGGGTGATGATCTGAGTGACCGATGAAAGTATGTAATGCCTGAGTTTTGACGCGGTGAAAAACAAGGCCAGGCAGAGCTTCTCGATGGCTGAATAATTTATCTCAGGTGGATTTAGATTCCGACTAAGATAAAAAATAACCTGCTTATGGCCAGTGTTGTTGTCTTATGTAAGAAGACGACTGATGGATTCTTCGGCTGTCGAGATATATTGCTTGAGAGGTTTGCCGCGCCGAGGTGGCACAAGGACATGCGGGGTCTTGAGAGATACCTTGATTTATGTGAAAGCATCTTGATGCACTTCATGCCATTCGAATGTGTCAGAATCCTTGAGTATCAAGAACGTGGAAAAGGCTTTCATTTTTCCTGCCAAATTAGCAATGAAATGGCGGAGAAAATTTTGTCGAGTAAAGACTGTAGTTGTTTTTTTGGTAGTCAGTGGTGGAACGTCAATGATTGTTCGAGGCTTATTTTTGTCCACCTCGATACCACTATGATGTACAAGGAAACCCAAAAAGTTGCCGGCTAATATGCCAAAGGCACATTTGACGGGGTTTATTTTAAGGTTATGTTGGCGCATACGAAGGAAAGCTTGCCAAAGATCATCTAAATGTGTTCGGAGACATTTGCGATTTGACTACGACATCGTCAATGTAGACTTCGACGATGGTACCAATTAAATCATGAAAAATAATATTCATAGCTCGTTGGTATGTGGCATCAGCGTTTTTCAGGCCGAATGGCATGTTGACCCATTTGTACTATCCGAGTACGCATGCGTAATGAAAAGCAGTTTTGTGGATGTCGGCCTCGGCGATGAAAATCTGGTTGTAACCATTATGACTATCCATGAAGGATAATATCTCGTGGTTTGCTGCCACGTCGATTAACAAATCTAAATTGGCATTCGATATTCATCTTTAGGGGTTGCTAGATTCAAATTTCAAAAATTGATACAAATACGTAGAGCACCGCTTTTCTTTAAAACTAGGACGATGTTCACCAACCATTCGATGTATCAAGCTGTTCGAATAAACCCAGCTTTTAAAAGTTGAACGAGTTTATCCTTTATGTCGAGTTGTACTTCGGTCGAGAATCATCGGGGAGATTGATGGAATAGTTTACACCTAGGTTTAATACGTAATTTGTGCTCGACGAGTGTTCAATCTAGACCAGGTATCTCATGGTAACTCTAAGCAAAACAATCCTTAAATTCCTTGAGTAAATTACAAAGCTATGTTTTCACTTGTTGAGTTAACAAAGTATTAATAAATAAAGGTCGTGGGTCTTCAACTGTTCTAACCTTTATTTCCTCTAAATGGCCTTTGACTTAGGGCTGACTATCTTTGAGCTTGTCCAGGGCAGACTGAACCTTGTCTAATGATAAAATTGGACCATTGTTGCCTTCGGCAAGAAACTCTACTAAGTTTACGCCAGAATTTGGTTGCTTTAGACATCAAGGTCAGCAATTAGGTCGGCCAACCCGAGTCTCGCCAAATCCTGGTGCACAGTCTTAACACCTATCTTGATGACTTTTTGAACTGAGATCCGAGTCGGCCGTCCTTTCTTATTAAATCCCTACAGGGTAATGTAGCCGACGTGATTGTCATAATAGCAAGCCTAAATCATTTGGCTTCGAATCGACCGGATGAACTACGACCAATTTGTCGTCCCAAAAGATGAGAACTTGGTATAACAGTGAGGGAATGCAGCTCGTTTGATGGATCAAGTCACGATCGAGCAATGCATTATACTCGATCTTTGAATCAACTATAAAAAAAGCGGTCATGTGATTGTGACCTGCGACACTTACCTCTAAAGGAAGCACTCCATTTGTCTGAGACTTGTCACCGATGAAGCTACTCATGGTTACCCTCGATGGGATAAGTTTATCGCTACAGCGTCGTAATGCCTTTATGATGGACACATGCATGATATTGACCGTTGCCCCACAATCGACGAAAACTTTGGACACCAGGTATCATTCAATATAAGCCTTAACGTACAACGACATTAGGTCTTGAAGATTAACAGAAGAAGACCGGGGGAGCAATTCGGCAATAGCTGCTTTAAATTTATCTTCTTTGCTTACTTGCTCAGCCTCATCTATGGCGACGAAGTCGACTTGTATTGATTCTTCGACAACCACGTCACCATCCAGAAAATTTGGTTAGGACGTGGTTTGCTGAAACTTAGTAGGTAAAACATGGATCATGCTGATTTCTATATTTTTGAGGACTAAAGAGCCTATTGGGTCATGATCTCCATCTTCCAGACTATCGAGCAAGGTATCCCGCTCTTGAGTATCCTCGGCTTGATCACATTTTGTTTCAGCGAGTAATTGTTCCCGTGGTACATCAGCCGGACCTGTTTTATCCTGATCGTCATCCCTGAGCTTGCTCAATGTTAGTATTTGGTTTTGTCCTTGTGGTGCCTTATGGGCCTGCTCTTGATAGGCAATTCAGGCGTCCCTTGTGTCCAGGTAAGCATCTAAACGTGCCACACACTATTCTTCATCAGCCATAAGGTCGAAAAGGGACACAACAGAAAAACTTTAAAATGGTCTTGCAGATATTGGAGGTCCTCAAGAGAGAAAGGAAGCTCGGCAGTATCTATATCAATATATGGATCGACCTCGAAGTTGAGAACTCGAGCTTCACGTATATATTGGAATTTGGCCTTCATCCCTGGATCTGTTGTCTTTTGAATGATCTGTTCAGCATCAGGGCAAGTTAGTTAGTGTCAGGTCAAGAGCCTATTGACACGCATTTGATAGGCTGTACAAGTCATTAGCAGAATATTTCTTGTGAAACTCCCACATGTACTCTAAGGCTTAGCTAAGAAATGGGGGGTGTAGATTTCATCGGACTTTAATTAAAGGCTCTTGTAAGTGCAACAGAGGAAGTTTGTTTTCCACTTCCTTCCTGAAGTGTCGAAACAAGCTTTCATTTCCTTAGGCCGAATGAGGAGTTTAATGCGTTTCTCAGATTCTTCAATTGTGGTTTCAAAGTTACGATCGATCACTTTCTATCCCTAAAGTAACTCAGCCATGATTGCTGGAGGTTGTCGGTCATCTTCGTTACCCGGTGTTTCTTTCGGCTGCCATTTAGTAGCCGGAGTAGCTTGGGCCGCTTGTCGATGGGCCATGCAATCAATTCATTGGTGCCGGTGTTTTTGGATTAGATAACACAATATACACGTCGGTAAGAGAGTTATAACTATACCATCGTTGGTCGTGTGGCTTAAGTGACTTGAAGGTTTTCTGGTTCGCGAATGAACTCGAATTGATAGAGTTATGTGTATAATAATCCTCATTATAAAAGGGTGCGTCAAAATTAAGGCGTAGTCTGACTGAGGATGGCCCATTAATCCTTGTTTGAAGGCCGAGCCTATTAAAAACTCTCTAACATTGGCCTGCATCGAGCACCTTTTGAGGTGTCGTTGCGGCCGTGGGTAGCTGTCGTGGTATTGTAGCCCAAAATGGTTTCTCCTTAGGTCGGTTAAGATAACGTTTGCTTTGCACCAACTACACAAAACCATTAGCCCGTACGTTTCTTCTGCACTGGATTCTGACATGGATTCGACGATACTGGTCCAGAAAAGCCTTTGGGCGGCTCATTTGAAAATAAATCAATCTTTAGCCATGGCCGAGAGTTTTGCTTTAGGATGTGTTGTATTGGAATGAACTCGGCCTTCCATTTTCCTTTGTTTTTGGGTAGATGAGCATCTACCATGCTAACTATTGTTGAAGGGAAATGGTCGGTGTCAACTACCATTTGTTTTTTAGGAAATTTGAGCTTGCCTTTATCAATCCAGCTTTGAATGGCATCGTGGAATACGACATAATTATTTGTTGTATGTTTGTTCGAGTTGTGATATTTGCAATAAGTTTTTTCTTTTAAGTATTCATCCTTAGGAATATTATGTCTTGGCCAAAGCTTGATAATTTTCGCGAGCAGTAAAGGGTCGTAGATGGCATCAGCTTTGGTGATATCAAAGGTGTAAACCTTTGATGTTTTCACAGTAGTTTCCATAGGGGCTGGGCGGGTTTTGACATCTTTAGAGCTAGCATGAGACAACGCTTTGCATATATATGGTTTGTCAATCACTATCTTGGCTGCATCTATGCTGGCGTATTAGGACTCTTTTTCGTCAGCTGATGCATAACTGACCGTAGGGTTCTTGGTGATCGTTCCTTGGGATGAGGACTTCGAGATCTTTTCTTCTCTGAGCAAATAATCATATTGCTCGACATGTTGAGCTAGTTCGTACATATCTCGGAAATTTGCCCCCGATAATTTCTTTTTGTACTTTACATCCAGGTCATTTAGAGCGAGTCTAACGAACTCGGCTTCAGGGAGAGGTACTTGGCACCAGTTTTTGGCCGACTTAAACCTCGTAAGGTATTCCATTGGTGACTCGTCAGAGGCTTGACCCATCATAGCTAAATAAGCTATTGACACATCCATCTCTAGTCGATAAAATTGTTTGTGAAACTTCTCGACCAGTTCCTCCTAACTTTGGATAGAGTTGGGTGGGAGGTTGATATACCATGCGAATGCTGAGCCTGTTAAACAATCACAACTTATGGAAATCATTGTTAACGTCCCCACATTAAGTAGTGAATCGAGCCACGTGTTATAATGACGATAGGGACGATTCTTCAATGAAAACGTTGAAGTCCAGGTTCAAGGGGTACTCAAATTTTTTTTTCCATATAACTGGATATGGGTGAATGAATTTTGGAAACTTCGGCCAATTTTTCAAGGCCGAATCGATCATTCTCTGGACTTCGACCATATCAACAGGTGTTTCTACCCTCTGATCTGCTGGTTGATCCACCATTTTTTTTCCAAATCAATCATTTGAGCCAAATGGATTCTATCTCGGCCTATATCGTTGGTGATGGATTACTCTTGAAAATAGGCTACCTGGTTTGATTGACGCGTCCAAGTTATGGGCTTTACTAACTAGGATATCACGTATTTCTGCAAGTATGTTTATTTCTTGATTGAACATCTGCTCAAATTATTGAGATTGCATATCAAGTCGCCGTTAACAAAACGATCTAGTTGGTAGGACAAAGGTCTCATCAATATCCTCATCACAATCCTCCGTTATTTATTCGACAAAAATTCCTTTTTTCGTTTTGGTGGGGATCTCTGTATCAGGAAGCGAACCACTGAGATTAACTTCCCTTTTTTGGCGTGTCGCACTCATTATTTCAGGTGTCACGACAGTTGGAGGAACCTGCGCTTGTAATAAGCTATCTTGTCGTGGGTTTTGGACTGTAGAATTAGTCGTTGATTTTCCCATGTCTGTCTTCTTTTTTAGCGACCATGTTTCAATGGGCATGAACTTCGTAGCTTTAGCATTGGGTCCTACCGGGCATGCCAAAATGTTGGCCCTAATAACTACCAAGCTTATGTGGCGCACATGCCGAGTAACTAATAAACTAACTACGTCATTCGATTGTGTGCAGGGCGTGCCAACTCGTCAGCCGAATTTGGCCAGGGAGTAAAATATGTTGATGTGGCATTGGGCGCGTTGCTGACTTCTTGATCTTGCGACTGCAGTTGTGGAAGGAACACGTATTGGCCTTCGGGTTCTAAAGCCTGAAGACAAGGCTGCTAGTTCTACGAAGTTCAATATCAAATTCGGCTCTCAATGTGCCGAATGTAGTAACTTGGTAACACCTTACTTTGCCGAGAAGGCTGATGAGATGACCTCTACCAATAAGGACTCAAAAATCTTTGTTGACCGAAACTTGGATAAATAACTAGTTGATCTTGAAGGAGTGCTATTTATCCAAACTGAAGGTGATCTTCAGTCAGCTGGTTCTATGGCTCCAGTGCTGTTTATCCAAACTGAAGATATCGTCAGTTGCCTTCACAGTGCTGTTTATCCAAATTGAAGATGTGTTGGTGAGAAAGGGGGATAATGATAGAATTCTCAGGGTTGTTGAGAAGCTTTGCGCAAGGCAATTTGTGTGTTGAATTGGAGGGGCTTTGAATAATGCACTCCATTATCTATTTATAACAGCAAAACCTCTCATAGCCTAGCTAGAACCATACTCAGATTAGAACTCCTCAACCTAATCTAATTAAGTCTCAGCCAATCCTAATTCCATTAGGACTTTGAACCAATCCCTTTTAACAAACCACTTTACATCCTTAGCCTATTAAGACTCCTTATTGGACTAGGTTTCGACTACTCTATCTTTATCTAAACCAATATGTATTGCAATAGGACTCGGCCGGTCCTGACTGGCGGCCCATGATAATTCTAGAAAAAAGGCTACTAGGCCGAGAAGAACTCCAAACTCGGCCCAAAACAATATTTTGAGCCCAAACAACAACTTAGCACAATATCCCTTAACGCGTTTCATGTTTTGAAACATTGCATGACAACTTCATTACTAATACCATCAAAGCTCAACCTATAAAAATTAATCATATTAACATTCATCCATTGATCTCCCATCCAATTTCTCAATCGATGTTCAAAAATTTTGTGATCGAATATGCTTTTTCAACGATGACAGTAGTGCATAAAATAGTTAATACTAATGTCACAAACAGCTAGAAGAGTATATTTTTTCAAAAACAATAATATTGAGCCTAAGCCAGCTCCGTCAATGGCGATAGACTTGTATTGAGGGTATGCACTACTCCAATTCTCTAATTAATAGTTCCCATGAGGAATGTCAAATTGTTTCCAACATTACAAGGAAGAAAGATAAGATAATCTATCAATTTTGTCATGTCAAATTATCAGAGAGGCCCACTCTTAACAATGCCTATATTATTTTCAACTTATTAATTATCACTTGCACAGTTCGATAAGTGTGAGATTTCATCACAAAAGGTCTTGATGTTAATTTGAGTGAGGTTAGGATATTTAAACACTTCTTTTCTCAGAGACACGGCCGATGTGAGATTTTCAACATGCTCTCTCACGTGGACCCAATTAGTGGGTTACACGTGGGAGATTCACACATTGCCAACCACGTGGAGCCAAAAAGACTCACCCAACACGCGGAGCCAAGGGACTCACCATCATGGGGCAGAGCCAAGTGGACCCACCCATCACGTGGCAGTACGAGATCGCTTCCTGGCTCTGATATCATGTCAAATTATTAGAAAGACGAGTCAAATACCCTTTTTCAACAACACCGATATTGTCCCCAACTTATTAATTACCACCTACACAATCCGACATGTATGGAGTTTTATCACAAAAGGCCTCAGTATTAGTTGGAGTGAATTTTATCAAACCTAAGACTCCTCACTTATAAATAAAGAGAAATACAAATAAACTATAGTACTAAGTGACAGTTAGAATGAAGTTAGAATATTTAAACTATTATTTCTTTCTCTGACCGATGTGAGATATTCAACACGTCAACCAAATATTCACATCAGTTCAGTCAGTTATATATGGAAGCCTGATTTTAGGAGCTAACCGGTTTAAATATGATCAGGCATAATTGATGCTTAAAGATAACGCTTAAGTTTCCTTGATAGAAGGAGCTTATATGTTAGGAACCTATATGAGGTGAAGTCCTTGCACTCACAAACACACGTTCAATTAGTAAAGACTGAGAGCTCTTGCGAAGATTAAAGAAAGAATATGTTCTTCTTCCATAAAGAATTCGTCCAATCATTTAAAACCTAATCTTTTAAAAAAAAAAGTTCGAAATTGAGAGTTCGTTGACAATGGCATCATCTGGTAAGCACACTCTCTTTATTATTTAGTTAAATTTTTTTTTTGAGAAGAATATTTAGTTCATTTATTCAAGCACGCTATTTGTGTCTCTTATATGTTCTACGTAACTCATTGAATGCTTATATAATATAGTACTCAAATGGTAAACATAGAAAGACAGAAAGAAGTACAAAGTCTAGGGTTTTATAACCACCTTTGCACCATGCCACAACCAAAGGATGCATGGCGCTCATGGGAGATAAGCACTACAACAGAATTGGTCTTTTGCGGCGCACAAAGGGCGCCGTAAACGGTTATTCACGGCGTGAACTCCCAAGCAGTAAAAGCTTCTGTCGTAAAAGATGTTTTGTCAAATACGACGTTCCATAGTAGCCGTGAATAATTTAAGCAAAACACGTCGTAAATGCTCTTTAAGGCGTGCCTTGCGCGCCTTAATTGGTATTAGATACGGCGTTAATGGAGTGTCGTAATACTGCAAAAGCAATTAAGGCGTACCTGTGTGCCGTAATTTATATTTAATACGACGTTTATTGAGTGTCGTAATACTGTGAAGGCAATTACGACATACAACGTACATCGTAAAAGAAGACTACCATCAACAATTACGGCTGATTTTGCATGCCGTAGTTTACATTTATTTTTATTTTTATTTTTAACAATTCATTTTAGATGGACCTTACTTCATAACATCTAACTTAATATTGTAAGGAGTACAATAGAAAGATAACAATAATCATCGTAAACGCATTAAACTCTAAATACTTAGATTAATTAATAAAAATTGTCAATTACATTACAATTGGAAGTTTACAAAAAACCTGAGTTGTTTTGTTCCTCTTACAACTTGTGCACATCCTAAAGCTAACAGAGGAAACTAATGACGACCATAAGGCAACAGCATACCAAAAAGCAATATCCCAAGCACACTCTCTATCTCCATGTTCATGGAGCAACCAATTTCATCACAAAAGAGCACCATACCAAGAAGGAAGCATTGATCTAATTCTCAAATTTGTAGGACCAAAATATAAGGCAACATTATACCAAAAAGCAATATCCCAAGCACACCCTCCATGTTCATGAAGCAACCAATTTCATCACAAAAGAGCACCATACCAAGAAGGAAGTTTTGAGCTAATTCTCAAATATGTAGGACCAAAATATAAGGCAACATCATACAAAGCAATATCCCAAGCACACCCTCCATGTTCATGGAGCAACCAATTTCATCACAAAAAAGCACCATTCCAAGAAGGAAGCGTTGAGCTAATTGTCAAATCTGTAGGACCAAAATATATATAGCTAGTAAGTGAGAAAAAAACATGAAATAACTAAAGTAGAAATTGATATAAATTTAGTGAACCATCACAACCAAAATTAGTACCTTTTAATCAAGAGTTAGTCAAAGGAGATAGATTCGATTGGCCATGCAATTGTACTAAGGAGTGCATCGTCGAGAAGAAAAAACTCACATGTTGGTCGAGGTAAGTTTATCCTAGATACAAGTATCTCAAGGACCCAAACTTTCCAATGATTTGGTCCAAGTGGCACAAAATGCACCAAATCTTGAGGATTTGTGGATGCAATTTCAGCAAGTGCAACAACTTCTCTAGTCCCTGTCCAATTTAGTAATTTGCACTTAGGCCCTTGAGGTTTAGGAGAATTATGATTTAGATTACCAGAAGAGGCATCAAGGTTGGAAGATTTAGCTTGAGGCTTGTAAGAAGTAGCATGATGGTTTGCTGAATTAGCATGGTGATTGGCTGAATCATTTGGTAAGTTTCCAGATCCTTGATGATTTGTGCTAACACAAGGAGACTGCCATTAAAGTAGACCATAATTTATGAGTTTGATGCTAATTTAATATTTAATAATAATAATAATAAAGTGTACGAAAAATGTACTTACCAAGTTAGTATTTTTCCCCATCCGTCCAACTAGTATGGAATGGACAATATTTTTCAAATCTTCCAACTCTTTTTCCAGCATAATAACTCTCTCACGATTATATGTTTGAACACTCACTTGTGAAGGTGTTGCACCAAACCCAAGTCCCTTTACTCTACCTCTACGTTCGGGTCCAAGCACTTTGGCAAGAGCATCATTCTTAACAGAGTTTTTATCAACATCTGTTACATTCTTATTTGCTTCTTGTATTTTTTTCTACAATGAAAAAGAAAAATGTTAACTTATAAAATAAAGACCGTAATACTAATACAAATGAGTATAAATTGTTCCATTCATTACCGTTAAAAATTCACCAGATTTCCTTGTGTGCCCACGAATCCATACATCTCCCATTGTTATTGCATCAGGTGTTTCACTTTCTCTTATCTACATCATTAGAAATTCAAAAAAAAAAAAAAAACACTAAGAGAGAATATTAGATCATAGTCTTCACACAGCAGCACCACTCACAATTATGTTAAAAAGTTGTTGTGATGCTGCATCTACTGATACCACATCTACTGATGCTGCATATGACTGATGCTGCATCTACTAATAATACATCTACTGATGCTGCATTTACTGATGCTTCATATGACTGATACTGCATCTACTGATGCTACATATGAAGTCTACTACCAAGGTGACCCCTAGGGTAAATCTCTAGGGTAAAGCTCATTGTAATCTTTAAGGTAAGGGTATGTAAATCACCTTTCCCTTGACTTAAGGGAAGAGACTGATTGGGGTAATGTCTTTGTGTAAGGTTTAGATTAGGTAAGGAACATGCTTTCTTCTTTCTTGTCGGTTGCTTGCTGCAACCATCCTTCCCATTTCTTTTCCCTCTCTCTTCTCATACATACCCAGAAAATCTACAAAAGTAAATTATGACTAACAGAAGTAACAATTGTAGTTTACCATCTCATCTTCAAGGCGAGCATAGCCTTTGCGACTCATTGTGTGTAGCATAGTTTGCTTTGCCCTCATTTTCTTGAATCTCTCACTTATCTCCTATATATCCAAAATTTATTCAATATAATTGTTATGGATTTGAAGTACTGCTAATATAATGGATATATTTGAATAAAAGAAAAGAAATATTGTTACCTTATATTTTGAACCTAAGCGTTTCTTAACAAAACTCCGCCATTGTACCAAACTCACATTATCAGGCTTGAGTTGCTTTGTAGCACGCTTAAAACCAATTTGCTCTCCTCGTTTTTGCACTTCCTTAAGCATTTTGCATCTATGATCTCGCCAATGCTTTGAAATCTTTTGTAATGAATACTTCTTATGACATTCATCAACAACAAATTTGTTCTAAAACATAAAACATTAAATTATTGAAACTGATAGAGAACTAATTTAAACATCGGAATAAAAACATAATAAGGTTTTTATATTACCTGAACATGCTCCCACAGTTGATGCTTAAAGTCATCAGCAAATTCTTTCCATGTATCTACGGTAATGGGAACCAACTCCCTTGCTGTGACATCAAGGAGAGAAGCATACTTTGCTGCATTTTCCCCAAATGGTTAGCCTCGATGATTGAAGTCAACTAGGAGTTTTTCCCCTTTGCTAAGATATTGCAATTTAGCCTGACCCCTAGGTTTGCTTTTTCCTTCATTATTCTTAGACTCAGCAATCTTGCTTTTGCCTTTGTTTTTTTTTCTTTCATGGATGCTTCTTCAGTGGTAGGTGAATTATTATCCTTACTTCCTTCATTATCAAGTATAGATGGTATGTCAGCTTACTTCACCAGACATATTTACTTGTATGCAGACTTCCAAAAAATATATTTCAACCTGTGAACCATGAGCATTAATGTAATCATCATAAGTACCATCTCCTAATTTGTATCCTCAAAATCATGAAAATGATAACTATTGTCACCTAAGTGCATGTCAAGTCTTGTTACATCTAATGGTATGCACAATGTACAACCACTCTCATCAGAATTATCAAAATCATAAAATCCCCTAATTGGTGCATCCAGCACAACATACCAATTTGATTCATCGCATACTCTCCAATAAAACACTTTCTTAGTTTGAGAAGCTAATATAAATGGATCATTTTTAAATTGATGTAGGCCTTGATGGAGATTAACCAATGTGAATCCCTCTTCAACCTTGACACCATTGGTTATATTTCAAATATAGGCACTTTAAACATGTGATAGTCAAGCAAGATTATGTCATTTATAACCCCATAATAAGTAACTTTTCCAATGGCTTGAGATGTGTCTTTTGCACTAGATCGACATAGTGTGTCTGCTTCCAAGGATATACCACTATCTTGTGTACTTCTATCCACATCTCTTGTGTGGAAGCGATTTCCATTGATAATATAGCCAGAATATGACATTACATCTCTTAAAGGCCTGCATGCAAGCCACTTCACTGTAGTTGACATACCACTAGTATTGCCAAACTTGACTTTTCTTTCTAACCATTCACTAAAAGTCGATATATGTTTTCTTTCTAAAAGACTTTCATTATTCAAAAGGCGTCTATCTGAATACTTAAGCTCTTCTCGGTGCATTTTGGTACAAAAAAAAAACAAGAGCATGCAGTTAGATTTGATTAATTTCAAATGCCATAGAAAGTTATGAGTGGTGTGGTGTGGTGTGGTGTGTGTGTGTGTGTGTGTGTGTGTTACATATATTCTTACGCTATATATGGTTGAACTTCTGCTGTATTTAATAGTACATAACGATGAGCGATCTCCAACATGTCACAATCCATGGCCTTCAACCTTCTTACGAAAATAGGTATTCCATCAGTTGCTATTCCAAATTCAGATTCCTCATTACGGATTTGTTGATCTCCCACTCTAGCAGCTTCTTTTATGTAGCCACTACAATGCTTTGAATTTTCTTCACTAGCATAACATTCTGTTATACAACCTTCAGGTTTTGCACGATTTTTAACAAATCCTTTTAGTATCTTCAAAAACCTAGAACAAGATACAAAACCATACACATTGAAATTTATTTTGTAAAATTTAATTGGAACCTTGTATATGCACATGTACATAATAATATTTATACAAATGAAAAATACCTTTCAAATGGGTACATCCAACGAAATTGGACTGGGCCACCTAGTAGAGCTTCTCTACCAAGATGAATTGTCAAGTGTAGCATAATATCAAAAGAAGGAAGGTGGAAAATACTTCTCAAACATACACAAGGTCTCTGCAATTTCGGAGTCAAGAGCTTCCAATTTGTTTTTATTAATGACTTTTTGACACAATTCATTGAAAAATGCACATAGTCGAAAGATTGCAATCCTTGGTCCATCTGACAAAAGGCCTCTTAATGCCACATGTAACAATTGTTGTAATAGAACATGACAATCATGAGACTTCAAGCCTAAAACCTTACAGTCTTTTGAGGAAACATGATTAGCAATGTTGGAGTTGTAACCATCAGGTAATTTTAAATCTGCCAACCTCTTACAAAAAACCTTTTTCTCTGCTTGTGTAAATATGTGTGGCTCTTGAGGCAAGTGAACATTGACCCCATCTATATGTAAGTCCTCTCTAATTCCCAAGTTTCGCAAATCTTTGCGAGAATTGGCCTCAACTTTTGTTTTTCTCTTCATATTCAAAAGTGTCCCCAAAATGCTCTCACATATATTTTTTCAATGTGCATAACATCTAAATTGTGACATGAAAGTAATATCTGAACTATATACATTTAAAAGAAAATTCTCATAAATATAAGCAAAATCATGTTAAAAATGAATAGGAAAAGTAAACAAAAAGGGCAAGTAGAAATTTTAACCTCCCAATATGGTAGATCAAAGAAGATGGATTTTTTTTTTCCAAGGCCAAATAGCATCTGTCTTCTTCTTTCTTCTCTTCCCAAACTTTCTCTTCTTTCCTACCTTTCCCCAGTCATTCTCTCAATCATTGAGTGCATGGACAATTTCTAAACCATTCAACATTCTAGGCTTAACCCCATGTTCTTCTTTTCCATCATACTAATCTTCATTTGTGTGGAATGGATGATTGTGAGCAAGAAACCGTCTATGGCCCATGTATGCAAACTTATGACTAGCATCAAGCCATAATGAACATGTGTCAACATCACATATTGGACATGCTACTTTACCTTTTAAAGGATGCCCAAACAAATTTCCATAGGCTGGAAAATCACTTATTGTCCACATCAGAATAGCCTTCAAATTGAAAATGGTCTTATCAAATGCATCATACACTTCAATACCACTGTTCCATAAATTTTTTAAATCATTAATCAGTGGCTCCAAATATACATCTATATCATTTCCTGGCTGCTCCTTCCCAGGAATTAATAATGATAATATCACGTTATCCTTGGACATGCATAATGATGGAGGAAGATTATACGTAACTAGTACCACTGGCCAAACACTATATCTTGAACTAAGATCAGCAAGGGGATTAAACCCATCAGATGAAAGGGCAAATCTAAGATTTCGTGGATCAGATGCAAAATTAGGATACTTACGATCTATTCTTTCCCATGCCGGTGAATCAACCGGATGTCTCATATTTCCATCTTTACTTTTATGCTTCGAATGCCATAACAGTTGCTCAGCCTTCTCAGGTGATCTAAACATCCTCCTAAGTCGAGGTATTATAGGAAAATAACGCAAGACTTTAGTAGGTATTCCTTTGTGAATCTTTTTAGTGCGCTCATTAGTTTTCCACCTTGAAGCATCACATGTTGGAAAAGTCTCCAAATGCTCTCAGTCATTCCAAAATAAACAACAGTCGTTGATATGTGCATCGATCTTTTCATAACCTAGATCAAACATCTTTAATAATTTTTTTGTCGAATTCAAGGAATAAGGAATTGTGTTCTCATTTGGCAACATATCACTCAAAATTTGAAGTAAATCATTGTAGCCACTATCAGTCAATCCATGTATAGCTTTAAACTTGTATAAGACAACAACTGCTATCATCTTTGTGTACTTAGTACAACCACGAAATAAAGGAAGCTCGGCATCCTCCAACAAACTTATAAAATTTGGCTCTATTCTTTCATGTTATGGTTTTACAACACCATCATCTTGAAAATATGCATCCCTATACATTCTATAAACATCAGGCATTTCATGTTGAAGAGATGCATTCGATTTTTCTCCATGCCATATCCAATTATCGTACGTAGGGTCAAATCCATATTCAATTAAATGATCATACACTACTGTGGAAAGTTGGAAGCGCATGTTAAGATAATCCTTGCAAGGACATTATTTTTTTTGGATTACCCTCCTTAGTCAGAACATCCTTCAAAAAACTACGTACCCTATTTTGATACACTGCTGAATTTCTACAAGGGAAAAGTACAAATTCAATGTGTGTGGAATATAAATAAGAAATCTTAACATTTACACACAGAGTTCATAATATAACCTTGGAAAGTATGCCCTTTCTTTATCCATTGTACACCAATTAAACTCTACATTCTACATTGTCGAGTTCTCTAGTTATAGCAGTCAACATAGTAGCTACTAAAACATATACAGAAAACAAAATCAAGTTTAAAAGCACTGTAATACAAAAACTTAGCATATTCAAAGGCAAGACACAAAATAAGCCATCAATTACAATAATGAAAATAAATGACTGCTCATTTACATAATTTGTTATACCTAAATTTCTAGGCATGCATTGACGTGATGAAACCTTGATAAGCCAAATAAGCAACGATGCATGCATATTATCAAACCTGCAATAGCCAAATAAGCAGTGCTTTAGGAGATTATATACTCTCAGAATAAACCACAACTATTTGTAAAACATATCAAATCTTCCCTAACTTGTTAGTAGATGCAGCATCACTGATGCAACATCAGTAAATGCAGCAGATGCAGCATCAGTCATATACAACATCAGTCATATGCATCATCACAACACCTTCATTCAAGCCATATTCCTTCAAATACTCACAAATGCATACATAGCACCAGATTGAAATCTACATCTTTTTTTCATAATTACAAACTCAACATTTATATCGTTGAAAAGGGTAAAACCAAATGGTTAAAAATACAAAGTTTCAAGAAAAATATTGAAATTGCATTTTCTAAAAAGAATAAACAAGTGAAAAAAGAGAGATGTGCTGGATTAGGAAATCACCATGCCCGGTTGGGGAGCTTGACGAGTTGTAGAAGCTAGGGACTCTGGAGAAAGAAAAGAGAATCAAGCCAAAAAGCCAAAAAGCTCCTTTTTTAGTATTGGGAAACTGAAACAAGTCTAATGGTGCTGGGCACCCAAAACACATGAATTGGTCTAATAAAATAATAATAATATGTGGGTTGGGAAAATTTCGGCGGGAACTAAAAAAAAATTTCGGCGCTAAATTGTCTATTGATTGACTAGAAAAATTTGGCTTGTTTATAACATAATAATTTTCTAAAGTTAGAGTCATTATTTATGACGTGTCATTCATGTCATAAAAGGTAGGGACAAATATATGAAAAATTCACATTACGACATAACGTGAAGCCTTAAAAGAGAAGAAAAGTGTGTCGTATAAATTGTCAAATACGACACACAACGCTTAAGCCGTAAATATTTGTGTTTAACGACTTACACAAAAGTACTGCCGTGAATGTGAGATTATGCACAAGTATTACGACATGAACTTTATGAATGTTGTGAATGATATTATTTACGACATACCAGTACTGTATGTTGTATTTGCCAAGTCATAAAAGACCCAAACTGTTGTAGTGAAGACTTATTCCCCTTCATTTCCCTAAGTTGATTCCAACTTATAAAAGCTAGGAAGTGAAATCTCTCAAATGGATGAATGATTGCTAGGACAAATTCCAATTTGAGATTGCCGAAAAGGGTGGTGGAAACAGTCTGTGGTCAAAACATTGGTTTTGGTGGAGAATTTTAATAGTTGAACTTTTCTATAATCATGTTATATGATCGGTAGCAACATAATCAATTATCCATTATTATTCGAAGTTAATGTAGAATTTTGAGAAACCTTACTGACATTGCCTACTACGACTGCTAAGACGGAGGCCTGATCAGAATTCTTCGAGGTTTCTTCAGTCTTCAGCAACACTAGCAGCTGTAGTGCGCTAGTGATTGGAAATTTGTTTTCGGGGAATCTTATTATGATCCCACCATTTCAGAGAACCCATAAGTTCATAGCAGCGGGCTTTGGAGTGGCTAGTTTGACCACAATGTCCACGAACCCCATCAGATGGAGTTGAATGTCGGATTATCCGATGAACAAGACTACAAAATAATAAGAATATTATTAAACAAACTAGAATGCTGAAACGACTATAAAACCTCAAGAAGCTACATTGTGACGAACTTATTCTGCATAGCTACGAAGCATTATATTTATAGAGAACAAACCTAACCCTAATACTACCAGGCTAGGTCCAAACTAAACTTATAAGAAAACCTAAACAATATAATACCTAAAATAATAATATTTTCCAACACTCTAGTCAAACTCATGATGGTATACGACATGGGTTTGCAAACAAGCAGATGCGGACTGGCTCCGTTAGGCAGACAAGCGAACTGGACTTGACTGGCGAACTAGTGAACTTGACTTGACTTGACTTGCAAAGTGATTCTGATTCTTACATGCTAATGTTGAGAGTATGGAAAGAAAGCACATGAGTGCTCCCCGTCACTAAATAAACGAGATTTTCATATCTCAGCTATACCAATAAACGACCAATGTCTAAAAATTATGGAAACTATCACTCGAGTGGTCAACACTCCAAGCACTCGAATAATAGTCACAAAACAATTCCAAATAGGGCAACAACTCTTGTGGACCTAAAAGCAAACTTAACCATTTTTTTCTTCCCTTGAATGAGGATCCCCTTCGGATTCTCTTTATGAGGATCCTAGGGATCCTCAAATCGTGTCCATTCATCGTATATTGTGCGGTTAGTTTTCCTCAGGTACTATTCATATTTAATTTTAAATAAAAGTATTTAAAATGATTTATGGTCATTCATATTTAATTTTAAATAAAAAATATTTAAAATGATTTCTGGCCGCACAATAGACGGTGAACGGACACGATTTGAAGATTCTTAAGATCCTCACAAAGAGGATCCAGAGAGGATCCTTATTCTTTTCCCTTTGCCTGTGTGGGCCTAAAGCAACAAAAAATGTTTTTTTTTTTCTTCTTTCCTTTCTCTTTTTGCCTTTTTTTTCCTTATCCTTTCCTTGCTCCTTATTTTATGTTTGTTTACTTCATGGTCCCAAACTAATCAAACAAAAAACGGCATACTAACAATTAGATCAACAAGGCGTAACAGATGCAATTTGGTGGCAAGAAAAATTAGCACTAACAGAAGAAACAGGCAGCAACGGTGGTGGTTTGGTTGCAATAGCAAGAGACGCAGATCGTGATGATGGTGGTGGTGCGTAGCAGGTCTGATGTGGGTGAGAGCAACGGGCAAATGGGTGTGCAACGGCGGGATGGATTTAGGTTGCAGTTTGTAATGGTATGGCTTCAAGACGGTGTGATGCGAGTCTGGTTTAACTGAACAGTTATGGCGGATCTGATGCGGGTCACGATTTAAGCTGTACAGTTATGGCGGGTTCGTGCAGGCATGACTGGTCTACAAGGATCAAGAGTCACGTATCATTATTTGTCAACAGAAACACTGACAAATGGCGATTTGCGAACGACAAACGCGAATTGTAGCAGTGGGGTTTTAGTTTTCCGAGCAATGTGGTACCCTTAGCTCGGTGACTCAGCTTCAGATTCTAGCAATTTCAATTTTTTTTTTTACATATAACAAAACCCTAACTACTACAAGACAGACAAACCAAGAAAACATACCATGATGAACTGATACGCAGTGGACAAACGGATGAACAAATTGATACCCACCCAGAATAGATTAAATTTTGAAGAATCGAACCTGTTCTGATACTAAGTTGAATATCATATTACCTGATGAACAAGACCACAAAATAATAAAAATATTATTAAACAAACTAGAATGTCGAAACGGCTATAAAACCTTAAGAGGCTATATTGTGACAAACTTATTCTACATAGCTACGAAGCATTATATTTATAGAGAACAAACATAACCCTATTACTACTAGGCTAAACCCAAACTAAACTTATAAGAAAACCCAAACAATATAATACCTAAAATACTAATATTTTCTAACAGGCGGATGGTCCCATTATTTGAAAGGAAAGTAATGGCGGGAGTTATAAACAGACATGTACAGTTTGATGGAAATAGGGGAATGAACAGGATCATAAAACTGATGTCACATAGACTGTCAATCACCACATATATGGTATGAGGATATGAATAAGAGAGTGTGAACAATTATCACATTGGAATTGAATGCTCTGACAAGAAAGGAATTTGGTGAATATATAGAGATGAAATACTCTTTCCGAAATAGTTGTATTCTTCAAGGGAAGTTACAACTTCACTCGTTGAATATATTTGTTCAGTTATATCCAACAGTCATATCCTTTATAATTAATGGAAAAAGACTTAATCAATTTAGGTCATCCAATTTCCGATAAAATGCAGTTAGCGTTTTCTCTTGATAGCCTCCCAAATTCTTGGGTAAATGTAGTTACTTCCATGACTTATGGTTAGGGGGCATTAACAATGGATCATTGCTTGCAAAGTTGGCTATTGAAGAAATTCGTAAGAATCATAAGAAAAAGGAAATTGGATAGGGCAGAGTTAACCTCCTCATGCAGAAGATTTTCATAAAAACAAGCCACGCATGCGCAAGCCACATAGCAACAAGCACTAAAACTTCAAAAAGTTAGAAACCGCGAGCAGAACAAGTTCAAAGTAAAGGAAAGTACTGCATGTTTCAACTATGGAGAGATGGGTCACTATAGGTTCAAGTGCCCCAAACTACACAAGAACAACAAAATTCTTAAATAGCTGATATTGACTATCTTCGAAGCACTCATTGCTGAAGTCAAGGATAATGGTGGATAGACTTAGAAGCAAACCCAATACATATGTAAGGACAAGAGTTGCATCATCAACTTTAAGGAGAAAACACTGGGACAACATCGTCCTTACATGGGCAACGATACTTATGTCAATGTTTAAGGTGAAGGAGATTGGAATATATGATCAATAATAGTAAGTCTATCATTGTACTTAAAAATGTTCTGCTTGCATCAAACATTAGAAGGAATCTTGTCATTGTTTCTATCCTAGAAAAGAAAGCACCAAACATTAGGAGGAATCTTGTCTCTATTTCTGTCCTACAAATGAAAAGTTTTGAGACAAATTTCATGAATTGTGTTGTCACTATTGGGAAAAAGAGTTATACTAATGTAAGGAAATAAGAGTCAATAATATGTACTCAATTTCTATTAATAAAAATATATCTTCCAAATATGGTACTTCATCATGCGAGATCTTAGAATGGCACTTAGTTGGTTACTAAGGCGTCGTCCTGGTGAGTCTACCAAACCCACAAGAACAACATGTGGTTTCTAATGGTATATCTATAGATATTCTCCATATCTTTACAACACTAGCAATAGGATAGTCTCGTCAAGTATGAAATGAATAGTAGCAATCAACGGTGTGAAAATGTTTGTTAACTAATACATGTGAATCATGTATTAAAAGAAAATGACTAGAACGAGGCTAGTAGAGACCATCCATGAATTCTCTACTACCTCATGTTTTTGGCACAATGTTTTATAATGTTAGCACGTGAATTGATGTTAAACTGTGGTAATAGAGAGTCCATGGAGAGTCCCGCTTTGAGAGAGTCCCCTTAACATTTCTGGAGTTGATAATGAAGCCGACTTTTTAAGTTCTGCATTTAATTTTGTGCATTATGTGATTTTATGTGTGTATTTTATTGTTGTTTGGAAATTTGTTGTAATTGTTCTTTATTTGGTAAATTCTTTAATATGGGGTTAAATTGGCGTTGCTTTTATGCTTCAACCTGAAATTATGCCTCAAAAGTTGTGTGAAATTGAAATAATACGTGATAACCATACAACGTACTAGCTCATTCACTTCACAAACAACTCACTACATGGTATCACTTGAAAAATCTGTGTTTTCTCCTTTGTTAAGGAAACGAAAAAAGCACTCATCAACTCAAAGTACAAAGAGCAACAATTAAACTTGTCAACAAACGAGAGGCGCATTGTCATTAAAAAAAAGACTTAAAGAGCTGAAGGGCGCTTTGTTTTTTTTGAAGCTCGTAAGCTTTCTTATCATCATGGCCGTAGACAGACCAAACATGATCATCATCTTCCCGCTGCTTGGCTGCCGACGCTGCCTCCTCCTCCTTGGTCTCCTCCTTATTGTTGTCGTAGTATGGGAATCAATGACATCCGTAAGGGTAACATTCCGCCAAGCATCTGGATCGTCGATGGAAGCCTACAAACATAAGGTGCACAGTAAGTAGCTTGTTGAAAAATCGAAAGCAGTACATATCTTGGAATATTAAAACACATGTATTGTGCACCTGGCGATTCAAGACGCAGGGAACCCCGGTCGCATGCGAATCTCCATTCTGAAGCAAAAAAGAGAGCAAATTAATCATTTTCATGAGCAACAAATCCCATAATTTGATAGGAGAAAGATAATTCGCATATGTGACACATCATTTAAGTATCACAGTCTTTATTCAATTATCATAGGAATTCCACGTGAAAACCTGAGTGCCCGCTGTCAAGGCCTATATAAAATATGTAAATACTAAATTCCTTGGATTATTGCGGACACAAAGAATAGCAAACTCACTGAATTGCTAATTCTTTTAAGCGACAGATTTTTCATGGTGGGGATAAAAGCCGAAAATAAAACGAAGCCTTGCTTATTACATTTCACAATATATAACAAAACTAAATAGGAAGATAAGAACAATAATTATCAAATTACGGAAAATTATCTCATGGGTTGGATTCTTACCTTTATTTCTCTGGGTGGCATATTGCAATAGAAGGAAACAGTATTTATTGGGTGAAATCCTTGTGCATTGAATGTTACCCACAGCATGATTCTAAAGTATTTGTTTCGTTTGGCCAAAAAAAAAAAAAAAAAAAAAAAAGAAGAAAAAAAACAAAAACAGAAACATGACTCTTAACTGACAAAATAAATGTTCTAATATGCATTTAATTAACGTTAGCGATGGTGTTTGTTGTTGGTTTCGAGTTGGTGTTGATGCTAGCTAGCCAACCCTAAGTTGGGCTGTTTGATTAATTATATCGTGATTTCAGAATTTCGACTAAACAATAGCAGAACAACGAGGAGTAAACTGCCGGACTCCGGCCAATATTTTTAGCTAAAAGAATGTCTAGGATAACTCAGGGAGCTCTCTTCAAACAACTAAACGAACGCAACTTTAGAATTCTCCTCTTTGTACATGTGCACAAGCTTATTCTGTAGGCAACCTTGGAGAAGTATCGTTACCCGATTTAGCACCGCTCTCGCCACCTTGATATATAGAACCATCCTCGGCTACCAGCAAGATCCACCCCTTCTCATGCTGCCAAATGCCAAGGCCCTTGAATGCTCAACATACGAATTCGACTTTAGGGTTCATGCAACTCGAAACCCTAATTCCCAAACAAACAAACAAACAAAAAAAAAAAAAAAAAAAAAAAAAATTCAAGAAAACGTCTTTTTCGAGTGATGCAGCAAAAATATGAAACGGGTTAGACTAGTGTGCTAGATCCAAAATAAACTAGAGAACACTGCTAACATGCCGTTCTCCATTGAAAAAGGGAAAACTCTCGGACTTTTGTTATTAATATGTTAAAGCACGCTAGAGTTTTATAAGTCTGTTGAAATAGAAATATAAACCCTAATAACCTAAGAATATTGAAAGGAAGAAACTTACCTATTTGACTCTGAAAATATCAACATTATAAAACTTACCTAACCCTTAATTTGGAAAGGGAAAAAAGTCATAATTTATAAATTGACATGCACCAATTCCTTTGCTTAGATTTATAAACATAAAAATTTAAAATTTCCGCGTGAAAAAATACTTGGAATTTGGGGCCTCCAATTCCAAGTTTGAATTCCATGTAAATAGGTGTCATTTCACATTTCTATGATTGAGAGTTTAAAATTAACAAATTCCATTCTCAATTCTATTGTTCTTTTAAGTTAACCAAACAAGAAAATTCACAAATTCAAGAAAATAAAATCCCATCATTTCAATTTCCGTCATTTTAAAATTCTTTAGTAATCTTAAATTTCTTCATCCAAACATAGTCTAGGAATTCGAAATATCTACATGAGGTTTTGCAAAATTACCACCTGAACTTATAAGTATGTGTGTTAATATTATTTACAGTTTCAATTTTTTTATTTTTACCACCTACACTCTCTTAACTATTGGAATCTACCACCTACGTTACTTTCCATTTATTTTTCCGTTATAATATGTTACACATCCTTATCATGGGGGGATATTTTTGTCAATTCACTTCCTATGGACCACTAGAGTCAATTTATACTAGGGCAAACGACATTTTTTTAGCCACATTGGAGTCAGGTCATGAAGAGAAAGGGAGAAGTTGATTTTGGGTTTGAATTTGGTAAAGATTGTAGAAGAATTGAAGTGAAATTATACAAAAATATAGTCTTTCCATTTAGTGTTGGGTTTCTACCTATGCGTCTCGCCTATATTTATTGTAATAGTTTCAAACCCTTATCTCTCCCCCTAATAATAATAAAATTTTCAAAAAAATAAAATCACAATGAATTTTCAATTTTTTCTGTAGGTCAGCAAATCGGTCTATGATTTCCTTAATTTATTCAAATATTAATTTTTCACTCTTATTAAGGGAATTTGGTTGCAAGTCGTAGATTTGCACCAAATATAAAATTTGGGTGGTCTACTGCCAAAATAAAAAGTATGGGTGGTTATTGTGCACACCTACTAGTTTAGGTGGTACTAGTGCAAAATTCTCATTTAAAAAAATATATAAAATGTACCTTTTCTTTGAAATTTAAGGGAATTAACTTGACTCGTCAATAGTGAGGAAGAGTTCCTCCTCAATTTACTTCGTAGCCAATTCATAGAACTTCAGGCTTATAATCAATACTATTAAAATTATAAACCACTATATGAATATCATCTTTGTAAAAAGGAAAATACACTGGCTTAACTGGAGGGTGTTGTGTAAGCCTAAGCAAGAGGGAGGTCTTCGATTTAGAGACCTTTATGCGTTTAACCTGGCATTGTTAGCCAAGCAGGCATGGCGTTTTCTGCATGATCTCGAGGTCCTTGTGTATCGTGTGTTTAAGGCTCGTAACTTTCCTATGACAAACTTTCTAGAAGCTCGAGTAACCTCTAATAGTTTTAGTATTCTAAAAATCGGCCTAGGCGCTAGACGATAGAATGCCATTGCGATTTGGACCAAATCGGGTAGGAGTTAGGCGCCTGGCCAGACGCTCTCTAGGCGGTCTAGGCGGTGGGCAAGGCGGTAGTATTTTTTTTACTGGCATATTAGCTCTCTGGTATTCAGTTGTTGTTGGCATGTCGCATTTTTCGTTTTCACTTGATGTCGTGTTTTTAGCAGAAAATAGAAGATCTAAAGTGAAGACGGAGTATGGAAGAGAGAGAACATTCAGATTGCAAACCTGGAATACATCGAAGGAGGAGGAAATTTATGGAACAAAAGCAAAATAGAAGATGAAGTGAGATATGAGGAAGAGGAAACGGTTTAAAACCCCTAAATAATGGCCTTCTGCTTTCCAATGCGTCAAACTTGCACTACACTCTTATCATTAAATTTTCTTTTAATTTTTTACACTATTTTATGTCTGATATAGGATTGAGACCTTGGATGATGTGAAAGGGTTATGGTGGAGGGGTCACCACGTGGTTTAAGAAAAATATTAAATACAAATTTCATTCAAAATATCTTATATTATTTTATTCTTAAAAATTATATTGTTTTGTTTTGGAAATCCCAATTAGAGAGGGAGAATTTTTTAGACTTTGAAAGTTTCTCTCTTTTTAAGACCAAAGTCACCACACCAAATTATGTACTTAAAACTCTAACATGACATATACTATTTTTTTTAAATAACATATTTATCATGTTATTTTTCTTTTATTATCCATACAAGTATATTTTTTTTAAAGTGTAAATAGACACTTATTTACAAGATATATAATAAATTTACATAAATCTGCCTAGGCCACCTAGGCCCCTGCCTGCCGCCCGACTAGAGCCTAGCATTTTTTAGAACCTTGAATAGTTCATATGTTTGGAGAAGTATTGCAGCTTTGAGACCGGTGCTTCAAAAAGGAATATGGTGGCAGGTGGGTGATGGGAAGACGGTTTGTATATGGAAGGATAATTGGGTGCCAAGGGAGTCTTGCCTTCGGATCTTGACCTCGGCACCAGTACACTGGGATGATGAGGCCACAGTGGAGGGACTGTTGTGGGTGGAGTTGAAGCAGTGGAATGTTCAATTGTTAAATGAGCTTTTCTCTCAGGAGGAAGTGGAATTAATACGAGGGATTCCACTTAGTTTACATAATATTGCCAATCGTAGAGTTTGGCATTATGATTGACATAGGAAGTTTAGTGTCCGGAGTGCTTATCATGTTGCACGGGGGATGAATGCAGCTAGTGGGGAAGGGGCCTTAGGTTCTCATTCGTCTTATAGTATTATTGGGGAGCAGCTATGGAAGAAGTTGTGGAGGGCTTGTGTTCCTGGAAAAGTGAAGATTTGTGTGTGGCGTGCATGCCTGGATTCTTTGCCTACAAGATTGAATCTTTGTAAATGAAGAGTGACAGTTGAGGAGAGATGTGTAGTTTGTGGCTGTCAAGTGGAATCAACGAAGCATATCTTGCGAGATTGTCAGGTAGCTAGAGCGGTGTGGTTTCGAAGCTTGAACTTATGGGTGAACGCTGGGCACAGAGAGACTTTGATGAGTTGGCTAGCCAATCTACGTATACAGGGTTCTACTTCGAGATTTGATCTATGTTTAATGTTGATTGGGTCACTATGGAAGCATCAGAATGAGGTGTTATGGAACGGCAAGGCTCTACCTCCTTTAGAGATTGTGCTTCGTACTGAGGGTTGGTTGCAGGAGTTCCACAAATGGAATAAGCCATATGCAAAGAAGGGGAAGACGTGAGACTTAGACGTGGGTGAGACCTGTGGTGGGATGGGTAAAGTGCAACTTCGATGGAGCATGGAATCAAATAAAGAACCAGGGAGGTTTTGAGGTGGTGATACGTAACCATTTAGGGGTTTTTCTCAGCACTGTAGCAGGTCTAATTGAAAGGATCACTTCTACCTTACATGCATAATTTATTGCAGCTCAGCAAGCTGTCCTAATGGTCAAGAGATTGTACACGGCAGAAGTACAGATTCAATTCAAAGGTGACACGGTTTTGGTATTGGCAGCAATGAAGGGTCAATGGGATGACAGTTTTATTTTCGGTCCCATAATAAATGATATGCTGTGCTTTCTTCTAGAGTGGTTGAATACGGTGATCAGCCATGTCCAACAAGAAGGGAACTTGGTAGCGCATCGGCTTGCTTGGTTAGGGATTACCAGTGCCTAGGAGGTAATGTGGTTTGAGGAGCCTCTGGATTTGATTCATGATATTCTTTATGAAGAAGGATTGTAAGTTTTTTTTTTCAATTGTTCATTTTAGGATAGGTTACGGTTGTGCCGGACACTCTTTTCTTTCGATCGGGTTAAAATCCCTGGCAAATTTTTTATCGAGGCCCATTATGCCTAGTATCCTCAATTTGTACGAATTCTGCTTTGCTTAATGAATATCGTACCTTTGTTAAAAAAAAATCATTTAGTCGTCAATCTCTACAAAAATAAAAGGACAAATTCAATAAAAAAAAATTATGAATCGTCTATCTATTTATTATTAGTGATTGATTGAACAGCCTTAATTTTAATTTAATTTTTTTATAAAGATGATATTCACACAATGATAGATAATATAAACAATCACGATTATAAAGACAAAATTTTGTAAATCAAAAACTAAAATTGAGGAGAACCTCCTCTGCAATCTCCTGTCTTTTGAGCGTAAAAAGAAAGCTATAAAGGTTATTGCCATTGGTTGTTAAAAGATTTGAGTATCCTAAGTTCTAAACAAAAACATAAATTGAAGGTCAATTGTCCTTGGTAAAGAATTTGGAGTGCTTGTTTGTGTCATATAGTAATATGTCATGTCCTTGTATGCACCATGAAAAAACTATGAAGCTGTTAGCCTTCTCGTCTAGGAATGATTGCAAACGACCAAAAACGAAGATCTCCACAGTAATTAATTGGACCTACATTAATAAACACCCATAAAATAAATACAAAGGATGAACACTTAAGCAAATGTGATACCTTCTTTCCATCTCAGTTTCTCAATACCAGGTTTCTCAATATTTCTACACCGGTGTGATCCTTAACAGTCTATCCAGGTACATTCATATTTTAACTTTTGACGTTCTTCTTTGGGCGTTAACAAATACATAGAAGGCCAAAAGAAGTAAAACAAGAGTTGCGCCTAACGAGAGGACTTTTATGCCCGTCCCATATGTGCTGTTCTGCATCCCCTCCCAAACTCCCTGCAATTTCGATGCATTAGTTGATGGAACTAAGTTTGTTAAATCAAATTAGTTGGGGTGTTAAGAAGGCTAAATTTCTTCCTGCATCTCGCCCCAACGGGACAACACAGATATACAAACTTCAGTTTTCCGTAAACAGCTAAACAAAATAATGAAGCAGATATGTTCGGGAACATGCCATGTGGCCAAAGCATCGCAATCATTATGAAATCCTAATTTGTAAAAAGGCAAGAGTACAGGATCAGTTCAATGATTATGTATAGACTGTAAAATAAGTAGGCAACATGTTCATGAACAAGGCTATCACCACACTTCAAGGCGATATATAAAAGCAGGAACACGAAATAGGTATAAAAGAAAATAACCACATGCGTACAAAAAAGGAGACTAGATAGAGGTTCCCAGTGAATGTCTAATGGTTATCGTACTTGTGGAATAAACCCAAGCTACTCTCTCATGATAGAGAAACAGTCGGGATATGATATTGGACAGAATAACCATGATGCTTGGTTGAATACAATTCACAAGACAGACTTGAGGTCAAGCAGCCTAAAGAAAGATTTTCTATATTCTAAATCCAAACCACCATTAACAATTTCCAGCAACAATTACTATTTCAATTTCGAAACCCCATTATAACAGAGTTTAAAAGTTGATGGTGGATACCACCTGTAAAACATCTAAACAATTTCTAAACATGAACGCCGCCTATAACAGGCTTCATTTTCTTAAAAATCACAAATTATTTTCTTCGACCACAATTACATTCTCTTCCCCGGCCTAATTTTTAGTCTGACAAAACTGAAAATGTGATGGTTCACTGTAAATTTACCAATTAAGATAAAAAGCACACACCATAAGATAGTCGAACACATCCAGCCACATGCATATGTATTTGGCATAGGTAATTATTAGCCTTGAAAAAGAGACTTACTGTGATGCCAAAAGTACGCTTATGTTGATTTGCAAAGATATTTTGCGCATATTTATAAAGCTCCACATCAAGATGGTTAAGTTCCCTTATCTGCTGGAGGACCATTTCGGGAACCTGGCGCCGTGCCTGTAAATTTTAAGGGTCAGAATGACATCTAAAAGCAGAGAGGGCCCAAATTGAGTATTTTGCCTCTTGGCACGTCGTCGTGCATGCTAATTTATCTATATTATATGAGTGTCTTGTTCACTCTAGCACTAAAGGGTTATTTTTGGTATTTTGATAGTTTCACCTAACTCCCCCTCTCCCTTTATATAGGATAGTGCTATTCACACACCCAATTTTACCTCCCACACACCCTTGTTAATTTTTGGCCATTGATCTTCATTTCATTCGATCCGACGGCCAAAAATTGAGAGGAGTGTGTGAGAAGTAAAATGGGTGTGTGGATAGAACTACCCTTTATATATAAACAAGCAAAAAAGGTGGGTTATAGCAACTTGACACTGATATAGCAAGTTCAAGTGCTTAGAAGGTAGTTTGCAAAGCAACACGCAAACAAGGGCAACAGGCTTTACAATATTTATTTCCGATAAATCACAGTTTCATATATGTTCTAGATTACATGTGCATCTAACCAAGAAGAGAATGAGTACAAGAATGAATGGATGTTGTGCACACACATTAATGAATGATGCAAAACATCATCTATTGTACCATCTACTTTGAAGAAACTAGAAACTTAATGCTACCTGCTTTGTAAAGTTTGCCGGGGAGATTCTCTTCAAAGAAGAGGTGCGCCGGTTTGCTTGGGTGTTTCGTAAACTAGAAATGCAGTCTTCATAAGCTTCCATAAGCTCTCCCACGGTCATCTAATAAGGTGTAGAGAGGATCAAAGTCAACAAAGTGGAAGCCAGATCAACTATCATTGTGTCAATATGCAAAATGGCTTACATTTCCTTTCACTGTTTCAACAGTGTCAGGTGAAGAAATCTCACTTTCCTTTCCATTTGGGGTCCTGTCCTGTCATATACAGAAACACTGCAGTAAGAAAGCTGTTAAATCAATTTACAAATACGAAGCAATCCACGTACTGATGATGGTCTTTTCTAATTACCCGAAGTTCATTATTATCTGACTTGGAAAATGAAACTGAGTAGCTCTGTTCTGTAGCACAAGCAGAGAAATTAGATAAATGCCAGATTGTAGTGTAAATCAACCCTATATAGCAATTATAAAAAATCAACATGTTACCCAAAGTACTATGCAAATAATTTGGTAATCCTAAAAAACTCAGCTAGAGGCATTACACAGTTCAAAGTTGAACTCAATGTTCTCAACTTCGTTGTGCTCTTAAAGCTGAACAAATAGTACAACTCCATATTTTTTTAGAGTACTACACCTGAACAAGGTTAAATAACAGAAATTTTAAGTAGATGCCACACTGACCGGAATTGCTGTTAGCAGCACTCTCCTTGCTAGAATTTGATCCTCCTAGCTGTGAAATCACCTGGGCGCCAACTACATTTGCAAACATGGTTGCAGATTCTCTGTGCTCCTCAGTGAGACCAACATATAACATATCATCCAACCTCTTCTGAAAAATTTACAAATCGCTACAGTGATTACAATCACGGGAAAATGGATTATGAGAGAAACAACATTTATAACAAAACTGAAAATACCATGGAAAATTTTCAAACTTCATTTTAATTACCTTTGCGACTTCCAGGACATGTTCACCAAGATGTTTATACCTCTGTACACAATGGCGCACTTCTTGTGATTCTGATAGATAGGAGTTGTTTGTCAATCCTGCAACCTTTTGAACTAGAAAGTCAACCATATAATAAATTAAAGTATTATACACAGATGTGTGCGTAGTGATGCTTCAACATAACAAAATCTCATAAACTCACCATTTTATAGCCACTAGGGGTTCCACATGGAAGAAAAATTAAACAAAAAGGTTTTATGGGAGGATTCTCATTATTAAGAAAAATATGCAACTATTTAGTATCTAAGACTCTAAGCAAAGCTTTCTAGCATTTTCACAAGTAATGGATGGAGCAAACTAAAAATAAGCACTAAAGATTTCCATGATGTTATACAAAACTATAGGAGGATAAACAACCTGGAATGTTTCTCCGTTGTGAACAATTTCTTGAGCTATAGGGTCATTGATGTACTCGTGTAATGGCATCACAACTTCCTCCATGTTGTACGGGTCACTGCTCTGAACATCAACTGAGCCTCTATGCTCTTGACCATCTCTCTGTCCAGAAAAGTCAGTACATTACAAATAATATGTGAACAAGAATACTGCACTTCAGCAGAAATATCCCAAAAGTGCACGAGAGCTGCAGAACCAAAAAGGTCAACTCGTCCAAGCAGTACATAACCAAAATAACATACCCGAGCAAAAAGGTCTTCCCTCATCCATGGAACCAAATATTTCCATGGCCAGATATCCAGCGTGCTTACTCCTTTAGTCTTTGAACGTATACGTCTTGCCATTTGTGTTGCAGAAGTTAAATTAGGATGTACCAAAAACCTAGCAGCTACCTCTACCGAAAATTCGTAAGTACTAAAAACACGGTCAACCGGATCCCTAAGTATTGTCACAACTGATGTTCTCTCCCTGGGAAGTTTAGACATCATGCTATAGTCATCATGAGTAACCAACAACCTGCAATGTCGCTTTCTGCAAAGGGTACAGAATTAACATCTATTAAAAATGCAAATATATGCAAAATTAGGAAAGGAAGGGGTTAATAAAAGGGCGACAGAATATTATAGTTCTGTCAGCATCCAACTTAGTAGCTGACTTCAGGCTTGGTTTTACTTTTTAAGATGCAAACCTAGTAGAAGCACATATGATACCCTCGTGATTTTTCTTCTTTTAATTGTATTTTTCTCCAACTTATGACTCAACAAGTAGAATATCACAGTCAAAATAGAAAAAGATGGCTGAAATGATAAATCATAAACCTTTCCCCTCTCCAAGAAATGGAGCTACCAAATTCTACTGTATCTGTCAAGTTTATTTTCCAGATAAAAACAGCCTTCCTGCAAAACTTTCTCAACACAATTCTACAAACCACTCAAGCCTACAGACATCTCAACTGTAAATCAATCACACCCTTGTAACATCTCAATGCTCAAAAATAAAATAGTATAAACTTGAGTTTACTAATTCTTTGTTGACAAAATTATTTGAACTTGGAACCTAAGTGATGCTAAAGTATTAAGAATTCACTGAATTGAAAATGTCAAGAACAAAAGTTAACAAATAGAACTCAAGATGTTACCTAGGATCAAATCGCAGCTTATCATAAGATCGAGGGCATTCCAGAGAGCTGTAGTACAACTTTCTCAAGAAACTGCAAGTGTATTTATAGCCAGAACCATGCATTAATACAGTTGTCAAAATTATGGGTGTCAATCTAGCTTAAAAGTTGGACCTATGCGGAATTACCAGTGGAAATAAGTACGCCCTCCTGTTCTGGGGACATGAAGAAAAAACAGCAAATCCCCCAGTGTGTGTTTGTCTTCTTTAACTTCTTGATCAAGTGAAGAAGAAGCCCATTTTTTGACAACTCTTTCACAATGACCAAAATCATTCCTAAAAGGCGAAGCATTTGCTGATACAGAAGGTGTGGATGAGTTATAAGAACCCCAAGAAAAGCATCCTGACCAATATAACTAGGCAAGTAATTGCAACGAAACGAACCAAAAGAAAACAGAAAGAAAGTAACCAAAAACAGTTTATTCAAAACAGCACGGTCCCCATTTCGTTTGTTACTCAAATGGGTTCAAATTGCATAAGGTTCAGTCCAGACAATCCCACCTAAACCGCCCTAAACATATATTTAGTGTACAATATTACCAAGACCAAAAGTGCTAACTTGAAGACTACAAATTACGAAATGATAAGAACAATTAAGAGCAAGCATAAGAGACATAAGTTGTGTTCGATACATACCGAATCCGAGAAGCAACAGCAGGATAGAGAATTTCAGAGTAAGATCCATACACCTTATTCCTATTCTCCAACCACTGCTGCAAACAACAAAATCAACAATATCCAAAGTTGGCATCTTTCAAAAGAGTTCAGAAAAATAAAAATATGTATATTTATGTATGTATGTATAAAATGAAAAATGAGTATCTATCAGCACACCTTTAAACTAATTCTATTAGCTGGAGCAAAATTTTCCCAGAAAATTCTCTTAGTTTCCTATCAAACAGGATTAGAACCCAAAACCTCAAAATTCAAAACAAAGACCAGACATTTCCGGAATTACAAAGCTGAGATATGGAAATTTGCAAACTTATAAGAGCCCACAAAATTGAAACCCTAACGACAATAAAGGGGAGCGAAAAAAGGGCGGAAAGAAACAAAATTCGATACCAGTATCGAAATCGGGGGTGTTGTGTTCATAAACGGTGTTGGGAGTGCAGCAGACAAACGGAGGACGATGAATGAGGGATGACGGATGAGGTCCCCACCTTTCAGAACCCTTACAGATCCCGAAAAGGCAGGTCTGTCCCACCCACCCGGATAGAAATTTTCTCAGCAACCAAACACCCTGATTTTCTCAGGATTTTCTCTCTCAATCTCTCTGCGGTTGTCTGTGAGGATGGTCATGTAAAGATAAGAGTGTATCTATCTGTGTCGCGCTACTCCAAATGGAAAGTTTGGTTTTATGGAAAGAATTAAATAGTTAGAACATTGGGTCAAAGGTGTTCTGGGGACGCTAGTTTTGCATTGTTGGTAGTGTTGGTAGTGCGACTGTGCGAGTGCGACACAGGGTGTCCCACTGTCCCTCTTATCTCATGTTTGGACAATAGCGGTCCATTGCTTTTACCTCATCAAAACAAACTATTATCATTCTTTTTGTTATTAGTTTTGTCAGAATTTTGTCAAAACGAGTATTAATGAGAAAATATTGAAAACTAAAATGAGAGAATTGTGGTAATGTTTCTTTAATTTTAATCTAATTGGAGTAATAGTCGTATAATTTTTACCCAATTAGAAAAATGATCTCTAAACTTTAACTCAATTGCAGCAATCGTCCTTCCACCATGATTTATTTTGACAAAAATTTTAACAATGTTGACGGAAACTACATGCTTTGATGAATTAATAGACTAATAATCACATATTTTTAATTGAAAGACCGAGACTCCAATTAAATTAAAAGAACTATTGCTACCACTTTATAAAATTACCATTATAATACAAGGTGGGGGCTAAAGAAGAGTAGAGCCCTCTGCCTCTCCGCACTTGCTGTTTTGTCACATGCAATGCTCCTTGTGCCCTGGTGCTATTGTTTCTTTCACATTCCCAGGGCTACTGTTGCTGCATACATCCTATGCTAGTTCCATTTCTAATTTTGAGTTAACTGAGGGATGGAGATCCATCGGCTGTAGAACTATTGCACCACTTACTCTCATAATTTATTGAATGAATTATATTTTGTGTAAATAAGTGTCTGTTTATACTTAAAATATATATGATTTTATCATAAATCACAAAAATGGAATGACATATATTATGAGCTATTGGAACATAATGAAAATATGGATAACAAATATATAATGTGTATTCTTTTAAGTATTTAACAAGTCTCTTTACAATTTATTGAAAAAATAAAATGCAAAATGAAAGTTATTTATTTTCTGTCTAAGTGAGTCGCAACTTAGGCGGGTGCCTAGGCGGTCTAGGTGGGCTCCTCAATAGGTCTAGGCAACATTTCTTAATTTTTAAACGCCTAGATATTAATCGGGACAATGGCCAACCGCCTAGCCTCTAGGCGGGCTAAGCGAGGGTTTTTAGAACAGTGTCATGAGGTGTTATAATTAGCACTAGTTTGTGGACTATGAAAATCATCTCAAACAGTAGAGAAAGAACATTCGGTAATATGATGAAAAAAAAAATGAATAAAAGAATGAGCACCAAGTACCAGGTCATATTCTCAGCATACTACCAAATCTTACTAAAATAAGACTTCATTACTTCAGAATTTTAGAAAAACAAGACCAACTCTTACCCAATCACATAATAAGTGCTCATTTGCACTAACGGGGCCTATATTTTGGACTCACAATTCTACTATGGGCAATCTAGTTGAGTTACAAGGCTTCTCATTTATTTTGTGTTTTAGCCCAATTTCATAGTGGACAAGACGAATAATATACAACAGGCTTCAATAAAGTAAGCACTATTATATACAAAGAAAACGATTTTCTAACATCATTTTTTTTTTGGTGAAACAATCGGGGCTTATAACCCAAAAGAAAACTACAAGTCAGCAACTAAACGAGTCCGTGGGACTCCATCTGCATCATCCAAAAGAGCACAACTAAGCCATAAAGGGGGCTCATCAAAAAAGAGCACTCCAATATCCATGTTATAACTCCAGTTAGCCAGTAAATCCGCCACTTGATTCTTCTCTCTAAAAATATGGACCAGCACACACCTCCTTAGTTGACCCATCATAACTCGGCAGCTGTGCACAACTGTTTCCAGATGATGGAAATTATCAACCTGGGTTTGCTTCAACAACATCACAACAGACATAGAATCTATCTCAATATGAAGATCGGTAATGCCCTTAGCAGAAGCAAGTTGAAGCCCAAAATATAGACTCCAAAGCTCAGCCTCATACACCTGCCCTTGTCCCAGGTTCACCGCAAATCCACCCAGCCAATTACCTTCATGATCTCTTAACAGTCCACCCGCCAATTTGACTGGTGCTGGCCCTTCTAGACCCATCAGTATTGAGCTTACACCAACCCTCACTCGGAGGCTCCCATGAAAGCGAGATTTGCCTCTTAATAGCTTCTACAGAAATCTTTCTACAAGCCTTTAGCCACGCATCCATCTCACTCAAGATAATTGCCTTTGGATCAAAAGGCATGACAAAATTAATATCAAAGATCTACTTATTCCTCCATTTCCAAATATGCCAACATGTGAAGAGGAATAAAATACACCACTCACCCTCAGTGTTCCCTCTCACCCTTGTTTTCAGATTAGCCAACAACCAGCCATTGAGATCAAGAAGTTGAGAATTCCTCAACTGCCAAGGAATTCTCAAACTATCCCAAATACCCTTCGCCCTAGGACAATCTTTAAAAATATGAGCAATAGATTCGACTGGACCACTACAATTAACACACGAATAATCGGAAGCAATTTGCCTTTTCACACTTTGCTCATTGGAAAGCAAACATCCAATACTTAGCAACCAAAGAAAGACTTTTAGCTTAGGCGGAACATTAATTGGCCAGATAAAATCCCAACGTGAATCAGGTACATCCTCTCGATCAACTAACAGGTTATAAGCTGACTTAACCGAGAAAACGCCATTAGCAGTACACCTCCATATAAGTTTATCCAATCCTGCACCGAAAGTACCAGCAGGCCGACTAGTAATCTTTTGAACCAGGTCATCTGGTAAAACTGCTCTGAGCTTATCAATATCCCACCACCCATTGTTGAAGAAATCAGAAACAACACAATCATCATCAGAAATAACCACATTTTCAACGGAGTCAACCAAGGGAACATTCGATAACCAAGAGTCCTTCCAAAACTTTACATTATCACCATTGCCTATCCTCCAAATCATACCCTTCCTAAGCAAATTGGAACCATACAGAATTCCTTTCCACGAGTAAGAGCTCCCAGATCGTTCATGTATTTTGGGGTCTAGGATGGAAGAGCCTTTCAAATACTTAGCTTGATAAATTTGTGCCCACAACCCGGAGTCTCTAGCATAATTCTCCAACCAATCTTAGCCAAAAGAGCCTGATTCATATCACAACTCTTCTTAATACCCAACCCACCTTTACTTTTAGGTCTACACACCAAACTCCACTTGCATAAATGAACTTTCCTCTTTTGGGTAGAATCCCCCCACAGAAAATCCCTGTTCAACTTGTCTAAATCATTACACACACTGACAGGAAGCTTGGCCGTTTGCATGGCATACACCGGGATGGAGGAAGTAACAGATTGGATCAAAGTGCATCTACCAGCCATAGATAAAACCTTACTCTTCCAAGTAGCTAGTCTTTTTTGCACTTTATCAATAATACTCGAGTACGTAGCCCTTGAGACTCTTGTATGGATAAGAGGCATTCCTAAATAATTCCCCAAGCACTCAGAGGCAGGGGAGCCACAAATAGTACTAATACTCCTAATAACCTCCCTGGAAGTATTAGGGGAACAATACAGGACAGATTTATCAAAATTGACAGCTTGACCAGAGACTTTACAGAATTTATCAATGCAACGCTTCATAAGTCTCGCCTGCTTTGGAGTGGCATCAGAGAAGAGCATTAAATCATTAGCAAAAAATAAGTGAGAAACCCCTAGACCAGATTGTGAAGCCTTAATAGGTTTCCACAATCCTCTGTTCACATTATCAGAAATTAAATGAGAAAGTTTCTCAATACAAAGCACAAACAGATAAGGGGACAGAGGACCCCCTTGGCGGATACCATTATGAGGAGAAAAACTATCAGTTAACTCTCCATTAAAGCAGATTTGATACTTCACAGAAGAGACACATGCCATGATAAGTTGGACCAGGTTCAAAGGTAAACCCACCTCAATCAACACAGATTCAATAAACTCCCAGTTAAGTCTGTCTTGAGCAACGAGAATATTATTAGTGATTTGTCTTCCAGGAACAAAACTAGCTTGATTAGGACTAATCAAATGAGGAAGGAGGGATCTGATTCTAGCAACAATAACTTTAGAAATCACCTTATAGAGAGTATTGCACAAACTGATGGGCCTGAAATTTAACATCCGCTTAGGATTATCAATTTTAGGAACCAGCGTAATCAGAGTGCTGTTTAACCCCGCAGGGAGTTTCATAGCCTGAAAAGCATTAGAAACCATATCAAACAGATCGTTAGCACACAAGTTCCATTGATCCTGATAAAAACAAGCAGGAAACCCATCAATACCAGGAGCTTTAAGGCCACCAATATTAAAGAGACTCTCCTTGACTTCCGCCATATCCACATCCTTAATAAGACCAGCACGATCAGCAACATGGATTTCAAGAAAAAGATTAGGGAGAAAGTTCAACTGATGAGACTTTTGCCCATGCGAAAACAAAGTCTGAAAATAAGCAACAGCCAAGATTTTCAGTTCATTAGAGTCAGAAATTCAATCCCCGGAGTTGTTAAAAAGCCCCTTAATTCGGTTTCTTCTTCGCCGAACAATAGTAGTGAGGTGAAATTTTTTTGTATTACGATCACCTTCTTGGATCCACCTCACTCGAGACTTTTGGTGCCAAAAAACAGCCTTCTGGTTAAGAACCTCATTATACTCAGAAACCAACTCATCCTCCAAGTTAGAAAGAAATTTATTCGGCCCACGACACAACGCTTTTTGTATTCCACCAATTCTAGCAAGCAGCTTACTCTTTTTCATCTTGAGATGCCCAAAAACCTGATAATTCCACTCCTTAAGAGGATCAACAAGAGCATAAGTTTTATCAATCGCCGAACCAACACTATTGCTCCAAACACCATCCACAAACGCCTTGAAGTTCCCATGCCTCAACCATATAGCTTCAAAACGGAAAGGACGAAGCTTGGGGGAAAGAGAAACGTGGGACTTTAAGCAAATCTTGATAGGGCAGTGATCAGACTTAGTGCGAGGGAGATGATGGACATAAGCATCAGAATACAAGTTCCTCCAACTCAAATTACAAACCCCCTGATCAATTCTTTCAAAGACTCGCTTGTTCGTCCAAGTAAATTTAGGTCCCACAAAATCCAAATCAAGCATAAAATTCCTATCCACCCAAGACTTAAAGCCTTTTAACCTGCATAAAGGGGCACCACTAATCTTATCAGCCACATACAACATTTCATTGAAGTCCCCAGCAACCAACCAAGGCATCTGATGACAACCGGCAATAAAGTCTAGGTAATCCCACAATCTCTCTCTTTTTGCAATAGAAGGACTAGCATAGACAGCAGTAAACATCCAATGTTTCAGGCCAGTACCATAAACCACAACAGAAATAGATTGATCCGTAGTGCCAATAACATCCACCTTAAGACTAGCATCCTTCCATAACATCCATACACCCCATGAGAACCCCACGACATCCACAATCTCAAAGCACGGAAATCCAAGAGATTTCACAACAGACACAGCTTTCTGACCACTAATCCTAGGCTCACAGATTACCAAGATCTCCATTCGATGAACCTTAATTAACTCAGTAACATTATCTTTAAACTTGGTGCAACCAGTACCTCTAGAATTCCAAACCACAATATTCATCATAATCAAGAAATAAGAAGATAGAAATAAGGCAAGAAGCCTAGCAATCCATGGAATGATCCCTCACATGGGAGGCACACAAATCATCAAACTTAGCTGAATAGTCATTCTCAGATAATCGAGATTTCTGAATAGAAGAATCTGAACTCACCAAAACAGGGTACAATATCCCTTCACCTGGATCCAGATCGCAGGCTTCAATTACCATACTACTACCACTAGCCTTGGAAGATTGATCACTGAAAATACAAGTTCCCTTCGCCATGTTCAAACCACAATACATGTCCGTCTTAACAACATTATCATTAACCTGGAGCGGCAGATCATTAGTGATACTACCTACCTTAGATCTTACCTCTCCCACCACAGTTTGGCGGCAAAGCCCCAACTTCCCATTGGCAGTTCGAGGTTGATCACTTAACAATCCACCACCATTAGAAATGTCATTCAGAGCATCCCTAGACCCAATTTCCTTTTCCTTCCTTGCCCCCCAAGCTTTCCTCTCGCCGTACCCATCACCCTTCACACCAACAGTATCATATTCCATACACTTCTCAGTCAGACATTGCTCCTCACTACCAAGGGCACTAAACCTTGACCCCTGCCCACTAGTATAGGCATCTCCACCATCCTTCCCATTAAAATTTTTACGATTTCTCCCTCTCGGCTTGACTTGCATCCAGATGCCATGAATAGCATTAACCTCCCCTCCATTTTGAGCAGGCATAGCACTAGGCACATCCAAATTCATATTACTCCTTACATTTCCACCATCACCAACCTTATCCCCCCTCCCATCACCATTCCAGGGACAACATTCCCTCTTATGCCCATATCGACCACAGTGAAAACATATTTCTGGCATACCCTCATACTTTAGATTATACCATATGTCATTAATTTGTATAAAAGCTTCCAAAGGCTTAGTCACATCAATTTCAACACAGATACGAGCAAATTTACCTCTATACTGAGAATTAGTGTTAACATCAATCTTCAACAACTTACCCAAAACACTACCAATCTTCCTCATTGCCAAGACATTAAAAAACTCAATCGGCACACCCATAATTCTCACCCATACAGCCATACGAGAAATGACCTCAGAAGCAGGCACGAATCCTGGCCTCCAATTTTGAATCGTCAGGTACTGTCCTGCAATTATCCAGGGTCCCCCAGTTAACACAAACTCCTTATCCTTTGGCAAATCAAACTTAACAATATAAAAATCAAAATCAATGTCAATCAACTGCATGCCACCCTTAAGCTGCCATTTCTGCTTCAACCTATTATGCAAAAAGTTATAAGAATGCGAACGCCCAAGAAGCTTGATAACCAGAGCATCCTGCCAATCCTTACCCAACTTCATCACAGCTTTGTCAGAGAATGTAACGCTCGGCCCTTTCACCGCACGAGAAAAAGAAACATCTCCATCCACCAGATCAGGATCAAAATCAAACGCAAGAACATTCACCGATTCAACTCTTCGAGATGATTTCATAAGCTTATCCTTGAAACTTACCTGAGGCTCCAATTGCATGTTAGTCAGATCACGCTCGGCGCTCAATTTCGACCCATCAGGCCCACTAGGTCGCTTCCCAGATCTGGAGGATTTAGTCACCGCAGCGCCAAAAACAAATGGTGGAGGGCTCGAATCTCCACCCATCCATGAATCCCCCGCCTGCGCCTGTCCACTAGGCTCCACCGGTTCCGCCACTTTCACCGATCGGAAATCACGAAGAAAAGGTTATGGGTATTTGGGTCGCAGCGCGTGAGGCACGTTCCCACGTGTTTCCTCTGTAGACTCGTAATAAATCCAACATCATTTTTTACTTTGGCATAATATTTTTCTTTTTCTCATTGTTGCTAATATTTGTTCTTTATTCATTCTTTTATTTATCCAATCCAAGTACCCGAAATAAAAATAAGGGCGTGGGAACCATTTCCCTAAACAAATTACAAGACCAAAAAAAAGAGAGCAAAACAGAAGGGGGAAAAAAAAATTAACCGGTAATTGTACATATGTAAAGGGTAAATTTATTAATCAAAAGAATAAAAATCAAATTACAGCTTATGGGGAAAAGACTGAAAACTCAGAGTGCAATAATACACATGCAACCATATGATCTGAAAAAAACCCTATCAATCAAACAAGAGAGTTCTTAGTTAATTTCTTAACCTCATGGCTATCTTTATCTTGGATCAAAAGTGGAGTGCCATCCTTATCTTTGATCTGAGATCCCAATGAGAGGTCACCACCAGCTTGTTTCTTCTTGTTTTCCTGGGCACAGAAATATGAATACAATCCCATCCCAAAAATGGCAACCAGAATTCCAATTATGTTCCTCTCAGTGAAGGGGTCATGAAGTAATGTGTAGCCGAACCCTAAAACTAGGCATGTCTTGAGGTGGCCTAGCACTTGATATGTAACAGGTGATGTCTTGCCAATTACTAAGAAGGTGCTGAAGTTTACAGACACAGCTATTAGGCATGAGAGTATGATGAATACCTGCACACATAAACAAAAAATAATGCAGAAATATGTTAGAATCTGAAGCCACATATTAAAATAAGTATCCACGTAATTGATGATGTAGATTGATTGTTTGACAACGTATGGCAAGAGAACATTCAATTATATGTATTTTAATATTTAGATGAGCAACTTCTCTTGTTAAATAGGTTGATATGTTAAGTTGTCATATTTTTTATCAACTAGAACTATGAATCGTAAAATGTTTCATTGAAATTAATCATGCTTATTCACTTCTTAAGCAGTCTGACATGTTATATAAACTACTATTAGCACTCCAAAAATCTTATTATGTACTCCTTATAATTGTATTTTTCTTTCTAATTATAGAGTTAGAGGGTGCACAATTAGATTTTTATAGTGCTTATAACAATTATATATATATATATATATGTATGTATATTTTTTTTTCTTCGGATTATCAATCATAACCATTACTCTTCATATCTTAATAGGCCTGACATATTATATATACCAGAACAGTTATTATTTTAATTGAAATCATTCGTGGAAATATAAATTGCAATTAGTATATGAAAAGAAGAATCTACCTACCAAAACTATGGAAGAATATTTGTGGGCAAAGACATTTTGCTTGGTGAGGAACTGGTCGACCACAGGGCCTGATACAAAAAGAATAGCTGCTTGAAAAGGGGCTGATTGGTAGAGAAGCTGAGTAGAGGAGACATTGAGCCTTTTCTGTATTGTGTTTGTTAGCTGAATTGGAGGCTTAGTTAAGAATTAACTTGTTCTACAAGCAACTGAGCCAGATGAGCCACCCAAAAGAGACTTGAAAACAGAAGGTAGTTGGAAAATAAAGAATAAAAATTTGAAGTGCAATAAAATAAAATAAAAAGAATATCAAGGATACAATTTGTCCAACACAGGTTGTCACGATGGCTAGAAGAGAGAGAATAGTTCCAACAAAATTGAGCTGGAGGTCTGTAACTGAGGCAATTCCAACTCCAACAACTAATAAGAAGAGAGAAAACTTGATCTTCTGGCTGCAATAATTAAGATAAAAATAAAAGGGTTACTAATTTTGATATATATATATATATATATATATTAGTATATATAACTTGTGGAACTTCCATTTAAAAATGCTTGATACCTGAATTGTTTTTTAAGGAAAAGAGTTTCCAGTAACACAGTAAAGGGTATAATTGCAAGCTTGGTCATCTGCAAAAACAAGAATCCAAAATGTTATAACAAAGACAATTGTGCAGAACATATGACACTCGACGGTGCTACATGTACTAATCTACCGCTCATCTTTCTCGTAATACAGATATGACCTAAAATTAGAAAACTAAATTAAATTACCTGGTAGAATCCAATGGAATTGAATCCAAGGCTCAAGTTCAGCAGTCCAATGGAAACACCATTTAGAATACCAAAGAGCATGACAGTCTTCAGGTCAATTGATTTACTCTCGAAAAATTTGAGACGTTGTGCCGCATGAAGGGTGCAAAATGTTACCATCAGGTGCCAACTGGTAAGGGTCGTTGCTGCAAAAAAAAGAAAAAAAAAAGAAGATAATTAAAATGAAAAAAGAAAAAACAAATTAGTTTATTACCACATGAGGAAAGAGAAATTGATCTATTACCAAAAGGGAAGCCGAGATTGCTCATCAAAGCTTTGTTGCATATAACAATAGAGACAGATGATGCCACTGAAAGAAACAGTGCACCAATAACTCCCAATTGGAATCCAGCCATTTCTCCCATGATAGGATTGTACGAGTGTCTGCTTTGAACACTATGATCAGTAAAGAATCGGTGAGAATATTTTTTTTGGTCAACGAAAGAAATGATAAGAATATGACAAGGAAAATAACAAATAGATAGATGAGTAAGTACCTTGAATTCAATGAAACCAGAAATCCAGATGGGAGTTTAGAGCCCCAGAAACCTCAGCAAAGATAACCGATTGCAACAAATGATCAAGGCTACTTGTCAACCCTTTGAGATGATCAAATGTGCCAATTATGATTTGCTAATGATACATATGTATGTATATATATGTACAATACGTAGCTAAGAATCTTACAACTCCATGCAACCCTAGCTTTACAAACTGATGGTGGAGTTGGATATGAAAGACCAAGCTTTAATTGAACCACGAACTCAGAGAGAGAGAGAGAGAGAGAGAGAGAGAGAGAGAATAGTATTGCCGTGGCAATAATTGACTTGTATAAGAATGCAAAGGTTTTGCACCCTTTTTATTTTAGATGGTTTTTGTGGTTGGTGCCAAACGCCGTTAAATTTAAACCAATATTATTTGGATCTTCTGTTTATCTTTTTTTTTTCTGGGTTGAAGGATATTTTATTTATCACATGTTGCTTTCCTGTTTATTCAGAAGCAAGTTAACGGAAACTATAAGAAAACCTTGCAACAGACAGTCAAATAAAAATTACCGTTAAGATGTCAACCTGATATTAATTTGAATTCCAGAATGAACCTCCCACTTCCTAGTTGGAAAGTGAATTGGAAAAGAATCTTTGACGCAAATAATGAAATATTGTTCACCAAGTAATTTATTAAGGGTACAAGTTAGCAATACAGTTAGTATTTGGTTAGAATTGTTAGGTTTTCTCTGATAAAAACAAATTTGTGTATTTTTTCTGTTTTTTTTTTCAGTCAATACAAATCATATTTCTCTCTCTAAACTCTCTCTCTTTAAGATCTCTGTGTTCATCCTTCTGTTCCATCGTTTCTTCTTGATTTTCTCTTCAATTCCCAAACATTTCAATGTAGTTAACATGGTATCAGAGCCACCAGGCTCACGCCATGGATTATGGTGGTTCCACTTCCCATTATTTTTCATTTGTTTCTAGCTTAGTTTCATTCCAAATTTTCATTAGATGTTCAAATAAGTTTCTGAGTGCTTCCGCGATCGTTTTTTTACTTATGGGTTGATTTTTCTGGACTATGATCAGAGATTTTTTCACTGGTCTTGATGAATCCTCTTTCTTTCCGAAGTCGGGATCGTACTTTTACATTTGAAGATGACTTTTAAGTTTTAACTCTCAAACGTATGAATTGGATTCACTGCTTGGTAAAGCTATTTTTGATAATCTAATTAACCCATTTTTAACCAAATAAAAAATTACCACCACTCAGTACTACTGTCTGATAGTATTTATCTTCACTTGTAAGTAAGAGGTCTTAAGTTCGAATCTCGTGGATGACGAATTCGATACCAAATTAGGTTGTCCATTGTGTGGTTTAGCCGAACTCCCCATTCTCTTAGTGTAAAATATATCGTTATACTAAAAAAAAGAATCCAAAAATTACGATGGTCAATTTTTTTCCGTCAACAATATTGATGTTTCATCTTCTAGCTAGCCAGTAATCATTAGCGACTGAGACTGATCAAGTCTAATTAGACCGATCATGTCCATGTATTTGGTGGGAGGGAAGACCAATAAAATTTTCTTTGATAAACTTCTTTGCACACCATGACACTGGTTGAAATATTAATGTCTTAGCAAACAAGCCAGGAAGGTGAGGTGAAACGTTTCTTTTATGAGGGTGAGGTATCTGCAATTGCAAGCAAATTGTTAGGCACCCTCAACCTCAATTAGTGTCTGGTGAAAGAAGAAACTTGAGTCCCACTCCAAAAAATTTTTCTTTTTGTTTTTTGTTTTTTGTTTTTTAAACAAAAGAAATATTGGCCCATCGTTTGCCCCTTTTTATGGCATCACACACCAAGGCATATAAATGGAGCAAACAAACCTACCTTTCAGAATCTTTAAACATGATCGGCTTTGGGGTGATACGCATTTTAGCTCGTGAAGGTGAAAGTCATAACATTCTATATGCATATATGCATGGTACTGCAGTCTTGAATCTTAGCTAGTGTTGAGTGACGTCTTCTGATCATCTAGCTCAATGTAGCATTATATCCTAGCTAGAACGTATACTTTCCAAGTAAACATTGACTTAGAAAATGAGTTCAAATGTCAATGGCCATTAATTTGATTTACCTGTGTGTTCAACTTGAACTTTATTAGAAGAAGGTCTGAGTTCAAATATCACATGTGATTATGGGTAATAAAATCCTCACAATAGTTTTAGTTATTATCCCTGCAGTCAAGGAGGGAATAGATAAATTAGAACTCAACACACCGGTATGGTGTGAGGCAAGGCCTATCTCATGGTGGTGCATGTGGTGTGCTTTGGTTGGAGGGTTTGAGACCTATTATCACGCTTATTAAGTCAATTAGATAAAACATCTCTGTCAAAAGAAGAAAAATGTCAAATGTGAATTTGAAGGCCTATATGGCAATGCCAAATTTTCTTTTGCTCCAACTCATGTGTTTTTATTAATATTTGTAAGAACCACTCTTCAAAAGAAAATCAATCAAACCTAATTTTCATGATTTTTTATTGGTGCATTATTAGGACCCACACAACAAAACATCTAAAAAATAAAAAACATGTCAAAATTGACAGCACACAATTCTATGACAATCTACATAGGTAAGACGATTCTTAGTAATGAAACCAGTGACGGAGCCACCTTGTAGTTAGAGTGGTCATTTGACCCTTATGAACTTTTAATGATTCCATTATTAATTTTTTAATGATCTGCTATATTCTTACATATTGAACCTTGTGGCCAACTAAACAACTTAATCTCTATTTGTCATATGACCGAAGAAACGCAAACATATAATAAAATTCTTTTAGCCAAAACCCAAGTCCTTACAGCTGACAAGTTGCTATTGTCACAAGTCCCAAGTGGTGTATGAGAAAGGCTAAGACCTGGCGTACCTTTCCTGATTCAACAAGGAGATATTCTTAAGAAGTTCAAATTCATACGAGTTTCCAGATTTGAATTTCAAAAGCCCTTCTACTTTCCATTCTTTTTTCTTCAAGTATATTAGTCAATTAGATCAAATCCCTTAACCCTCTTATAGTCCTATTCCAACTTTCCAGTACTCTTTGCTTATAAATACCACTCATCGATCTCCTTCTCTTTCCCATCAAAACTTAAACAAACAGATAGAGAAACAAGAACTACTTCGTCTCTCTTTTGTTAGCAATGCCTCATTCTCGTGTGCAGTTCGGTATCCGCTTCCGTCTCACAGACCGACAAAATCATTCGCTTCTTTCTCCACAAGATTGTTGTTGAAAGAAAACATTTGATGCCGCCGTGCGATAACCTTGTGCATGAAGAGGACCTCTTTGGCACCAAAGAACCATGGAATATTTGGGAAGAATACGGAGGAGATCGACACTATAATCAAGAACTATATTTCTTATGCAAGGCAAGAGGTTAAACTCGATGGGTTCGCACATCCATCGCAAGACTGATCATGCAGGTACTTGGATTGAACTCAGTGAAGAAGAACTGGTTTACTATGCAGAGGAAAATGGAGATCTTAACCCTGTCGGGCAAAAAAGAAAGTTTTTGTACGAGAATCAAGGCTCGGAGCAACACGCAGGGTGGTGTTTAGATGAATATAGTCTGCTTGTTGGAGCTAATGGCCACGATCCAAAGGTCTTAAAGAATTACTATACTAACAGTTATTTTGATCTTGTGACTTGTCGGTTGAGGAAGAATGAGAGGTCTTACGGTTATAAAAGGGAAAGTACAGATCTACGAAGGATATCACAGCTTAAGATACAAGGTCGGAGTGTACGTAGGACCGAGTGGCACTGAAAATCTGTACCAAAAGTTTTGATAGAGGATGTAGTTTCGTTTGTTCATTAGTATACGTAATCTTTTATCGTTTATTCTTTTAGTTTATTTCTACAAACTAATTTACAATGGTATATGATTCTACTTCGTTTACTCTTAGTTTATCAATTTTCCATATTTTATATGGAAAATTTACATCCAGAGACAAATACAAAGCATAAACTAAACCCACTCACCATACCCGCATTGATGGAAGTACGAATTTAAAAAGAAGAAAAAACTCATAATAAAAACTCTCAGAATAAAGTTACTTGCAGAACACGTCACTAATTACTAATTAACATTCTAGCTCAATTGCCCACCTATCATCAGGGAAAGCACAATCAACTACTTCTTGCTTCCCCGGTAACAAATCGCACGCCTTTGGAGTCACATCAACATCAGTGCAGTTCCATTGCAAGTTCATTGGCTTCTCGGTCAGAGTGATTGTCCCATCATTAGAAATGCACATCCCCCTAAAAGGATCATTAGGAATTCCCTCCAGTCTCGCTGAACAAGTAACATTCTCAGCCACAACTTGTTTGTAGTTGACGTTTGTAATCAAAGGCAATGCTTGAGGATCGAAACTGGGGTCCCAGTGTGACCCGTAAGAGCCAGTCATCCAAAAACATACTTCAGTCTTCAGGTCCTCCTTCTAAAATAGATATCTTTGACATAAGCTCCTCTTCCTACTGCAGTTTGATCCTCACGCTTGAGTGTGAATGGCTGTCATGATGCCCATTTTAGTATTTAAGTGTTTGTTAGTTGAAATAAGTTTATGTTTTAATTGTTTTAATAAGAACCCTTGGAACATTCCCAATGGATGCTCTAAATTAAATTAGAGTAAGTGTTGTTGAGTGGCACCTGTAATCACCTCATAGGATAGATAACATGGATGGCTGAGATTGTATTCATTTCTGTTAGAGGGAAGAGAAGTGTAATATTCCCTCCTCAGTGCAATGGTAATATTCCTGTGTGCCATGTAAGAGAGAAGAAGAATTTTTTTCATTGAAGTGTGTGAGGCATCCATCATAGTAGAGCTCTCTAAAATCTTTCATTCTTCTTCTTCTTTCAGAAATATTTCCTTCCATTCATTGAATCACAATACCAAAATCATACAATCTAACATGGCCTCAGAACCAGGTCGCATCATCTGCAACTGGGCGTGAATCTGTGAAATTTACAGTGAAGATCTCGAACTGACTGTCGAGCTTCGTTGTTGAAGGAAACTCAGAGAAGAAACTTCAGCGATCTTGAATTGAGTCTCATATGGCTGGGTCAAGTGGTGCCGATCTTTGAGCATCAGTATTCAATGGAGACAACTTTGATTTCTGGCAGATTCAGATGAAGACTATATTCCGATCGCACGAACTTTGGGACATTGTTGAGAAGGGTTTCGCTGTCCCGGCGAAGAAGGAGGAAGATCTCACCGGAACAGAGAGCAAGATGCTCAAGGAGAACATCGTCAAAGATGCAAAGGCACTGGGAATCATCCAAGGGGCATTTTTCGATCAAAATTTTCCGAGAATCGCCATCCAAGAGACTGCAAATGATGCTTGGAATGTCCTGAAATAAGAATTTGTGGGAGATAAACAGGTAAGAGCTGTGAAACTCCAAGGCCTACGCCGTGATTTTGAATATACTCGAATGGGTGAAAATGAAGCTTTCTCTACATATCTAGTTAGACTATTTGATCTGATTAGTCAAATGAGAAGCTATGGCGAAGATATTAGTAATCAGAAAATTGTCCAAAAATTGTTGATAAGCCTACCTAGATCTTATGATAGTATTGCTTTTGTTATTGAAAATACTAAGGATCTAGATATTGTTGATGTTCAAGATGTTGTGGCTATTCTAAAGGGGTATGAACAAAGAATTGATAGGCATGATGAGGCTCACACTGAGAAGGCTTTTGTTAGTCTCAATATTGCTTCAAAACAAAATAAGTACAATGGGAATCAAGGGTTCAAACCACAGAAGAGTTGGAAATCAAAGTGGAAGAAAGGGGATAATAAACCTACATATCAAGCTGGAAAAGTTATAGGTACCTCTGAGGAGGCGAAGAATCCTTGTATACATTGTGATAAGTTGCATTTTGGTGAATATTGGTTCAAAGATAAACCTAGGTGCCATAATTGTCATAAGTTGGGGCATATTGCAAAGGATTATTGTGGCAAGAAGGTTAATCAACATGTAAATTTTGTGAATCAAGTCAATGACACTCCCACAATGTTTTATGTTTGCAATAATGCCACAGTGAAGAAATGTGAAGACACATGGTATGTAGACAGTGGGTGTAGCAATATGACTGGAATGGAGGATTGTTGGTTGACATTGATAGAACAATGACTGCTAAGGTTGAAATGGGCACTGGTTAGCTTATTGAAGTCACATGCAAAGGCAACTTGGTAGTTGAAACCAAAATGGGAATAATATATATCAAGGAAGTGATGCTAGTTCCAGGTTTAAAAGAAAATCTGCTCAATGTTGAGTAGATGATGGAACATGGTTACTTTATGGTATTTAGGGGTACAATTGCTGAAATATATGATGATAACTCTATGTCAAATTTGGTTGCTAAGATACCAATGAAAGGAAGCATAAGTTTTCCCTTGAAACTTCAACATGAGATGTATATTGCTCTAAAAGCTAGTGTATGTCAGTCTTCTACAATCTGTCACAAAAGGCTATGACATTTGAATATTGGCAGTCTGAGGCAACTCAAAGAACATGATATGGTGTTGGGATTGCCTGAACTTAAAATGACAGATGAGATATGTGAAGGATGTGCTTTTGGGAAGCATTGCAGAGATGCATTCCCAAAGGGAGCATCATGGATGGTTTCTCTTCCTCTAGAACTCATTCATTCAGATATCTATGGGTCTATGCAAACCACTACTAAGGCTGGAAATATGTATTTTCTTACCTTTATAGATGACTGCACTTGAATGTGTTAGATTTATTTCTTGAGAAACAAGTCTGAGGTGTTTAGTATATTCAAGAAATTCAAGGCCACAGTTGAATTACAAAGTGATTGCCAATTGAAGAAGTTGAGAAGTGATTACCTCGGTTGAATTCAGAGAGTTTTGTGAAGAAATGTGCATTGAAAGACAGTTGATAGTGGCTTACATACCACAACATAATGGTGTGGCTGAGAGGAAAAATAGAACCATAGTGGAAATGGCAAAGTGTATGATGGTTGAGAAGGGTGTTCCATTTGATTTCTGGGCAGAAGCTGTCAACACAGTAGTATACATCTTGAATAGGTGTTCCACTAAGTCTCTTGATAAGAAGACCCCATTTGAGGCATATAGTGAGAGGAAGCCAAGAGTCAAACACTTGAAAATCTTTGGTTCTATATGCTATGCTCACATTCCAAGTCAACTTAGACAGAAGCTAGATGAAATCAGTGTTAAATGTATTTTCCTGGGGTATGGCGCATGTGAGAAAGGTTATAGACTTTATAACCTTGCTTCAGAGAAAATAATTGTGTCAAGGGATGTTATATTTGATGAAAATGGTTGTTGGGATTGGAAATCTCAATATGAGAAGATCATAAGTGTACCAATTCCCGAAGTAGGAATGTGTGAACAAAGGGAAGAAGGGAGTTCAAGTGGCAGGCGTGATGTGAATGATGAGTCTCTGATATCTACATCTGAAACCTGTGAGTTAATTGAAAATGGCTCAAGGTTGGTTTCAATACAGAATAACACAGGTCCCCAAGACTATGATCACACTCCTTTGAAGTTCAAAAGCTTGACAGAAGTATATGCAAAATGCAATTTGTGCATTGTTGAGCCTGAGAACTTTGAGGAGGTAGCACAAGATGAGTCATGTCAGAAGGCAATAGAGGCATAAATTGGCATGATAGAGAAGAACTACACTTGGAAACTTGTTGATAAACTAGTAGTTGGTGTCAAGTGGATCTACAAAACGAAATTGAACCTAGATGGGTCTATATTGAAGAATAAGGCAAGGTTGGTTGCTAAAGGATACTCTCAAAAGCCTGGGGTCGATTTTAATGAGACTTTTGCCTCTGTTGCAAAGCTTGACACCATTAGGACTCTAATTGGGATTGCTGCACAGAGAGGATGGAAGCTATTTCAACTTGATGTGAAATCTGCATTCTTGAATGGGGTTCTAAATGAAGAAGTATATGTAGACCAAGCACTTGGTTTTGTAACTAAAGGCAAGGAGGACAAGGTTTACAAGCTCAAAAAGGCCTTGTATGGTTTGAAACAGGCACCAAAAGCCTGGTACAAAGAGATTGACTCTTATTTCTGCAGTTCTGGTTTTCACAGAAGTCCAAGTGAGGTAACCCTCTACATCAAAGCAATTGAGGCAGGAATTCTCATTGTTTCCTTGCATGTTGATGACATTATATACACAGGGAGTTCCAGTGCATTAATGGATGAGTTTAAAGTAGAAATGATGGGAAAGTATGAAATGTCAGACTTGAGACTATTGCATCATTTATTGGGACTTGGAGTCATTCAAACAGAATGATGTATCTTTCTGCATCAAAAGAAATATGCAAGAACTTTGTTGGAGAAGTTTGGATTGAAGGAGTGCAAACCTGTTGCAACTCCACTTGCGGCAAATGAAAGATTAAGCAAAGAAGATAGGAGTGAAATGGCAAATGAGAGTCTTTATAGGTAGATTGTTGGTAGCTTGTTATACCTAATAGCTACAAGGTCTGATATCATGGTTACTGCAAGTTTACTTGCTGGTTTCATGCACAATCCAACCAAAAAACATATGGGAACTACAAAGAGGGTGTTGAGGTATATCCAAGGAACTCTAGACTATGGAATTGCATATGAAAAAGGCAAAGATGCTGTGCTTATTGGATGTTGTGATAGTGACTAGGCAAGGAATGAAGATGACATGAAAAGCACTTTTGGATATGCTTTTAGCTTTAGTTCTGGAGCATTTTCTTGGTCCTCAATCAAAGAAAGCAGTGTAGCTTTTCCATTACAGAGGCTGAGTATGTTAGTGCTGTGGAAGCAACTGCTCAAGCTATCTGGTTAAGGTTTGTTCTCTCGGATTTTGGAGAAGAATAAATATAGCCTACTTAGATTTTATGTGACAATACCTCTGCCATTGCAATCTCAAAGAATCCAGTGGCACATCATAAGACAATGCACATAAACAAAAGGTTCCATTTGATCAACGATGCACTGCAAAATGGTGAAATTAATCTGATCTATTACAGAATTGAGGAACAAATTGTCGATATATTCATAAAGGCTTTGGCAAGGGATAGATTTGAGTACTTGAGGAAAGCTTTGTGAGTAATTTCAGCTAAACACTTAGAAGGGAGTGTTAGTATTTAAATGTTTGTTAGCTGAAATAAGTTTATGTTTTAATTAGAGCCATTGGATTACATTCCAAATGGATGCTCTAGATTAAGTTAGAGTAAGTGTTGTTGAGTGCCACCTGTAATCATCTCATATGATAGATAACATGGATGACTGAGATTGTATTCATTTCTGTTAGAGTAGAGAGAATTGCAATATTCCTTCCTCAGTGCAGTCGTAATATTCCCGTGTGCCATGTAAGAGAGAAGAAGAATTTTTTTCAATGAAGTGTGTGAGGCATCCATCATAGTGGAGCTCTCTGAAATGTTTCATTCTTCTTCTTCTTTCAGAAATATTTCCTTCTATTCATTGAATCACAGTACCAAAATCATACAATCTAACAGCCCTCAGCTCTAACATCGCTGGTTCCACAGGGCATTCCACTGCCTAGAGCAATGGTAGCATTGTCAGGTTAAAAGCAGGTGAGACTTATGATAACAAGGTTCTCAATTGGGATTCCAACTTTGATTCCGTATTCGCCCTATCCACTCTTTACTGCAATGCAATCATCTCCAGATACCATGTAGCAGTCTTCGATTCTAATTTGTGAACAATAATTTGAAAAGGAAGCAAGCAAAAAGGTTGGATAGATAGTTAATTAACTATGCTTAATTCCCACCAATTAAACACTAATAACCAAGAGCTAGAATGAAGAAGCCAAATTACTTCCCACACCTAGGAGTGTTTAGTCTAATGGTCAAGTCCTTGGTTTGTTACCAAGAGGTCTGGCGTTCGACATCTCCCAAGGTACCCACCTAGCAATTGCTAGAGTTTCTTGCTTCCCAAATGTTGTGGGGTCAGGTGGGGAGCCTAGTAATTAGTCGGGTCAAAGATCCGGAGACACCAGATTCAAAAAAAAGAAAATATATATATATATATATATATATATATATATATATATGTTATTATTACTTCCCACAAATATATACCATAGTACGTATGTTGGTGTGCTTCAGTTTCATATAACTTCCCTATCATAACTCACAATATAGACTAGTATTTTTTTTTTTTTTGAGTTCAAGTAGGATAGTCATTGATGAAGAAGGAATGCATACAAACCGATGGATAGGAGCTAACAATGGGTCTCGATAAAAACCTTGCTGGATATTTAAACCCATATGAAGGCAAAATGATGTTCCGCACCAAACAAATTATAAAGTAGCTCTATTCTAAAAAAGAATATAAGAAACTACATCTGAAAGTTCTTCAAACGAAGTTACTTGATTATCTAGAGTCAAGCTCAGTCTTGCAAATCGATGTGTCACCTTATTCGTCCCTCTTTGACTAAACATGACATTCCAATAGAGGAAGGACTTTAGTACCTGTCGAGCATCATGTAGAATATGCCCAAACGGGCCATTATTGACTTCTACATCCCTTTGAAGTGCTGTTACCATTAGTGCATCCCCTTCAAGCTCCATCTGTGTTCCCCCCAAGTTTGGTGATAGAGTTGGAATGATAATTTCTTAAGAGTTACTGTTGACAAATAGAGTTTGGTTAGGTGGTTTAGATCAATTAAATAATTATGTTATTTGTATGTGAACTATTATTGACACTCCAAAATATAGAAAATTTGGAATGCAACTAGATTTATATTATTAATTAATTAATCTATTTTCACTACAATCGTGTGTATGGGTGCACCAATATAACGGTGTATGTTCACACATAATTTAAAACCATGTCATTATTCCAACAAATCATATTCCTATTTGACAAAAAAAATCCTATTCCTACTCCAATACGGGAAGAGATCCCCTCTGGATCTCTCCCACTAAAGACACACAATCAATTAATCTAAATATTTAAAATTTGATCCAACAACTACAGACAGGGGTACCTTTAAAAGTTATAATAATTTTAGCCTTTGGATTAAATTTCAAGGGCCCAGATTAATTGATTGTGTGGCTTTGTTGGGAGAGATCGGCACTACTACAAAAAGGGCCTTATTATGTCGGTGGTTGGTGTCGGTTTTATATAACATAGTGGCGGATAAGACATTTCCAACACCTACTTAACATGGTGTCGGAATTACTGTCAGTTATAAGCAACATAAAATGTCTATGTCGCTTATAACCGACATAAGTTGTTAATGTCGCTTATAACTGACATATATTTTAATATTTTAAATAAAGGTGTCGCATAAAAAAAATTGTGTCACTTGTAACCGACATAAAGTTAGCGTCGGTTAAAAGAACATTGGTGTCGCTTTTACCAGACACTAATAAAAGTTTTTAAATATTTTCAAAGCCTGTGTCGGTTGTAGCCGACATGGATTTTAATTTTTTTTTATAAATATTTTGAAACACGGTGTCGGTTGTAGGTGACAGATTGGTGTCCTTTGTATACCCTCCCCATGTTTTCTTCTTCCTCTCTCACATCTTTCTTATTTCTTCTTCCAATTTATAAACTCTCCCCCGTGTTTTGTTCTTTCTCTCTCGCATCTTTCTTATTTGTTCTTCCAACTTCATTAATTCATTCTTCTTCACAGTAAGTTTTTGTTGCTTCTAGTATTTTTATTTTCTCCTCTTATGTTTAATTTTTATTTACAATTTAATTTTGTAGGGATTTTATTTGAGCTGGTTGAGTACATGAAGAATTGATCGACGATGGAATTCTTCCATAATTCAGGTTTCTATCACTAAATTCCTTAAATTTTAAATTGTATAATACACAAGTTTATTTATTTAAAAATTCTAATTTAAGTATTTAGATAAATTGCTACGATTTATGTTAAATTAATAAATATTTAGTAAAATTAATTAATTTTGTCACCTGAATTGTTATGAGAAAATGGAATTTTCCGCTTGTTTTGCATGAGGAAATGGATTGAGAAGAGAAATTGCAGTCAGTGTTAGACTTAATGTCAGTTTTAACTGACTCCAAGTACATTTAATTTGACGCGAGTTCATTAAATTAGATGTCAGGTGAGCAATGTCCATTGTAACCAACGCTAGCATCTTTTAATTTGACACCAGCTTCATTTATTTCAATGTCATGTGAGTAGTGTCGGTTAAAAGCGATGTGAAGTTGACTTGGGAAGAGGAATTTCAATCAGTCACTTGGGAAGGGGACAGTCAGTCAGGCAGTTTGTGTGTCAGATATCGTGTCATTTCTAACCGACGCAAACTCCATTTAAACCGACGCTAAGTGCATTTCAATATAGTGTGTCAGAAGATGGCGGCGGTTAGAACCGACACCAAATTTCATTTAAACCAATGCCACGTGAATTTCAATAAAGTGTGTCAGAAAGTGGCTTTATTTAATTCGACATGCATATCGGTAAAATGTGTCAGAAGTTGGTGGTGGTTTTAACCAACACCAAGTTTCATTTAATTTGACGCCTGTGGCTTTTAATTCGACGTCAGTGCAGTCAATGTCGGTTTTAACCGATGCCAACTCAGTATCCATATTTAAACCCCTTTCTTCCCCATTTCATCTATGCTTTCATTTTGGTCTCTCTCGTTTAATTCCCTCTTCCCCGTGCGTCCATTTCTTCTCCCGTTTTGGTTTTTCTCATTCTCTTTCCAGTAACTTTTGCTATGGATCAACATTTTGAAATTCAACATTCTGAGGAACTCCATTTCGAAGAGAAAGAGTTCGAAGGTGGTTTAGTTTTTGTTTTGTATTCTAACTAGTATTATGCTTAAATTGAAAATTGATTTTTGTTCCTTGATTTTTAATTGTTTTTCCTGTATTTATAAGGATCAACTCAATAGAGACGCACCCTCAATTCCCAATGGAAAGAACAACCTTGTTCATTTGATTCCTCTGGAAAATGCATTAGTGATAATTCTAGTGCTTTTTCAAAACTTGTAGCGGTAGAGGTTAGAGATCACAAAAATCTTCTGTTGATAAGAGATTGGCGTTTGATCAAGGAACAAGACAAGGAAGTGTTCTGGAATAGAATAAATGTATAAATATATTTTTTTAATTGAAGATAGTAGAAAAAGTCAATGATTATAATAATAATAATAATTAATTAGCTTGAATTTTTTGCATGTTATGTGAGATATAAAATGTTTGTTATAGTGGATAATTGTAGTGTGTTTTTTTTTTGAAGAAAATAATTGTTAGTGTTTGGTACTATTGTTATTGTTAATAGTTTTTATTAATGTTTGCTTTGGCCTATATATGAAATATGGTGGGAATTATTTTTATATAATTTTTTAATTATTACTAATTAAAAACTAAGGCCAATTCTTTTTTGTTATTAATATATTTGGTGTCGCTTATGGGCGACAACATAATAATTATTTTATTTATCGAGATGTTAGGTAATGGTGGTTAGGACTGACAATAGTTTGAGTATTTTATTTGTTTAACTATTACGTGATGTCAGTTAGGACCGACAGTAGGTTTGATATTTTAATTGTTTAATTGTTAGTTGATGTTGGTTAGGATTGCCATCATGTAAGAATTTAATGTCGCTTCTAACTGACGTAAGGTTCGATGTCACTTTTAACCGACGCTGTTGTTCTTTTTTATTTTATATTACTTTGCTTCTTGGTGGCAGATTAAAGGGACTAACCGACGTCAATACCCTTTTCGTGATGCTAGCAATGGTGTTGGTTCCCCTATCCGACATTGCATGACTTGATGTTAGATTTGTACCAAAAATTTGACAGTAATTGGTGTTTCTTGTCAGTTTTTACACTGCCAGTGATAGCCTCTTTTGTAGTAGTGCGGAATGGATCTCTTCCCCTCCTATACTCATTATAAATCATATTCTAACAAATCTTATTCCTACTCCTATACTCACTGCTTTCTTATAAATGTCACTAATCTCTTGTTCTCTCCCCCCATCAAAACTAATAAGCAAACAAACACAAAAATGAGAGAACTATGCTTTTGCTTCACTCTTTATTGTGTTAGCAATGGCCAGAGCGCCGTATGGTTTCCACTTGCAACCCACCGACCAAAAAATCGTCTGTTCGTTTCTCTACAAGATAGCAGTTAAGAACCAGCTCTTGACGCCACCATATATCGAGTACATGCATAAGGAAGATCTCTTTGGCATCAAAGAACTATGGGAGCTATGGGAAGAATATGGAGGAGATCAACTTGGTTCATTCGCACGTCTATCGCATTGATTGCAAGATCAGGAGAGGCACTTGCAGAGAAGGAGATCCATTCGAACCAGTTTATGATGAGAACGGAAACCCTAGCCTTATTGGGAGGAAGAGAAAGTTTTGGTACGAGAATTGAGGATCGGAGGAACATGCATGATGGTTTTTAGATGAATATAGTATGCTTGTTAGTCGTGTTGAAAAGGACTTAAAGGATCACAACTATTCGGGCTGGATTTCTGGGCCTAGTCCTTCACATAGCTCCATGAAGAAGTGGTTATTTCTTGCTCATTGGGCAAGATCCTGCTGCTTGGTGTACTGCATGACGAGTTTATAGTTAGTTTGAAAGGTGCCTTTGTGGGGCCTTTAGTGTAGGCCTTGAGGCTCACAATAAAAACTAATAAGGATCTGAGCGTGCCCTGTTATCTTTGTATAATATATTGTTGAATAGGTGTGAATAACATTGATTACTTGCACTTCACGTTATTTAGACCTCTTGTTAATCAAAAGATTATCGCAAATGAATTAAGTCTACATTATGTTCTTTTTCTTGCCTTGTAAACAAGGACTTTTAATTCATAGTTTTGTATGCCCAAAGTGAAGGAGGTTCAAGGCCCTTCCAACTGTCTCCTCGATTAGAGTTTACTTTAATAAAAATAGGCTTAATAACTTAACCAACTTTGAATATAAATGGAACTTGTAAGTAGAAAACAGTTGAAAGTGACTTAAATACATGATGGAAAGTACATTAAATGATAGATCTACTAAATGTAAGTACAAAGAAGAGAGACTCGGGCAAGATTCAACTATAGCTAAAAGGGATTGTATATGGATAGCTAAAAGGGATTGTATATGGAAAAAATTCAGCTTTCTGAGTACGAACTGGCTTGAGAGTGGAGTTTGTATGTCTTTTGATTAGTTGGTTGAGTGTTCTTATTTCTGGTGCCTCTATCAGCTTTTATAGACAATTTGGCCCAACTGTCTCAACTCTGCCTTTAGTTGATATCTTTTGGAGGGCAGTAAGTCATTACTTATTTACTTGTCATGCCCTTGAAAAATGCTTTTTGGATAGTGGTGAGTTGTTCTTTGTCACTCATCACTTCAATCATAGGCATGTGGCCTATGCTTTGGCTGAAATAACTCCCAATTTACAAATCCCATTGTTAAATATCAACCCAAACAGTGCCTCCTTTAATCATTGTCAAGTCTGTTAACCGAGACATTAATATTGATTAAATATTAACTGCATGCTTTAACTTAGGACTCGCACCATTAACTCAGGTAGTTTTCAAATAAAACTTTGCACTAACCCACGATCTCCAATGTTAACTAACTGCCTGTTAAATAACTTCCATTTAAATTTCCTCGACCATCACTTTTAGCAAACATATCTCCTTGAATTTCTAGAATTTTTAGAACCTTTTGCATTCTCAGCATTTTCTTGCTCTTTGCTTTCAACCCCCTTCACTTTTCCTTCCAAAAATCAACCATGGCTCCCAAAATTTGCTCTGCATGTGAATCTAAAGAGGGAATCATCAATTTGCACCGTCGATACAATGGCCTTCAGCGCCCTTGAGCTGGCCTGAACCTATCAATTTTCTTCAAATAGGGAGTGGTGCACTCCTTGGGGCTTGCCTAGACTGTCCGAGTTCTAATTGTAGTGGATAAAAACATGTCTATTGCTAATTGGTTCACCCATAACCCTTATTCCACCGAGGTTGGGATTTCTGCTTCTAAGTGGTCGAATTTCAGAAGAGGTTTCCCATTGATGAAGGATGAAGCTTGGTCATAGTGGGTGGATGAGCTTGAGCCCATCTGGAAGCAGAAGTGGATGGCAAATGGCATCTACGAGCTCATAATGATGTCCAAGGACACTATCATAGCCAAACTTGAGCTGTTAACCACTGCACTCTTCTTTTAGAATAATGAGATAAATACATTTGATTTCAATATGGGTCCCATGACTTCTACATTATTGGATATGGCTCAGGTCTTTAGCCTGAGGTATTCGGGCAGGTGTGTGGATATCACACATGACTGGTTTTTGCTCTCTTGCCCGACCACTGAAGGCTCGGAGGCCTCCGAGTCAATCACCCACCTAAAGTTCAATTCCTTAACCTTTAAGAGCTACATGACTTTCTTTGCAAGCTTCATCTCATTTGTGAAGAAAATGTTCAGCCCACTTTCTCCCACTGCAGACAGAGCCTAGGAACACATGTACTACATCATTTACTAGTTGAACAAATATGTGTTCCCCAATAAGTCAAATGGAGTGAAACTAGAATGGATCCCTTTGGTGGAGGTACTGCATCGTTCAACGATGTTGCCATAGGGTCCTTCATCTTGGTACACCTCTATCATCTTCTTCATGAGATGACCAAGGGTGAGCCATTCAAGACTAACCTTAATGGTTCTACTTAGATGGGTCAACTTTGGCTCCATGGTACTTCCCTGAATTTTGAGCGGCCAACTTAGAATTCCCCGAGGGCATAGCTCCAGCCTACATCTTGACAGAGGCTTCCATTATTAACCACTCTACTCTTGCCTGCCTCTACTTCTTCAGAATCTATCGAACTCGAGCAGATTTGGAGTGTGGTGCATCTATGCTCCAGATGTACCCTTGGTTCTTGGACCAAATATTCCATGATTTATTCGAGGATGATGCCAGCAACCTATGTAAAGAAAAATTCATTAGCTGCATCTAACAGAGAGATCTAGCCTGGGGAGTTCGAAGCGATCAAACTGGCTATGAACGCAGGCTATAAGTCTACCACCCCAACTTCTGTGGTAGACAACTAGGATTTATGCAAGCAATCCCAGTGCCTTTCTTCGACTCCATGCACTATGGGACTTTTTATCGCCTTCGTTCTCCTTCCAGGGTTTCATTTGGGGTAACTCGACGCAACTTGTAAATGATGAGTAAGATCGTCCATAAGCCCGTCTCGCTGAATTTCGAGTGCATTCCTTTCTTTGGCACTTGGTGGGAGGCCAAGTGGTCAAAGAAGTATGATGGAGACATCAGGAAGGCACACGATCAACTCTTTAGGCATGTCTTCTTCAAATTTCTCTCTAAGAAGGATGAGTTCGAGATTTAGAAAAAGGCCATCAACGAGAAGAACCAGCTTCTACTCATAGGTATGTCTTATTGCCTCTATTCTGCTTCTTTTTATGATGTTTTTGCAATCTTTGGTTAGCTAACTTTTATTTTAGTCTTGCAGCCTAAGGCAACACTGGAGAAGTGGATGTCGGGCCAGAGGAAAAAGCTGCAGATACCTTGGTTCTTTAAGAGGTTGCTGCTAAGACAGCAAGGCAAAAAGTAGGGTTAGCCACACTGCTGGAGATGTTGGGGACATCTCTGAGCTTTTTAGTGAGTCAGAGGCCAATGATAGGCCTGAAGCAAAGACAAGAGCCCCTCGTCGAGCCAGGACTACTGTGGTGGAGTCTTCAGAATCTAAGCCTAAGTAGATGCCTCAAGCTCAACTTGCTTTACTCAGCCTGAGAGCTACTTCTACAAAAAAGAGAACCAGGTCTCAGACCTCCTAGGCCTCTAAACCGTTTTCTGCTTATCTAGTTGAAGTGGGCATAAAGAAACAAAAATCTTCTAGTAAGTAACTTAGTCTTAGCCTTCTTCTACTTCTTCTCAATTTTGATTTTTTTTTATTCTCAAGCTAATTTCCTTATTTTTCTTGTAATCAAGGCCTTTAACTACTAAGAAGCCTGCCCCTACGCCCAAAGAGGGGCAGTCGGGCGCAGATGTACAACAAGAGGATAAAGAGGTCATTGCCAAAATCCTTGAAGAGTTGAAGGTATAACTTTCAGTACTTTGAACACTAAGTTGATTTTGAACTTATCATTCCTTAACACTTTTGTTGAGCTTTTGCTATTTTCTTGAAATAGGATACTAGAGCAAATGAGACTTCCCAACCCAAGCCTTCTTTTCTTCCAGTTCGATCGGTGCATCTTTCTCTTCCTTAGGCTAAGCCTTCATAGGTACACTTCTTTCTTAATACTGGTCAAGTAGTATTTTCTAAGTTTCAAAGCTAACAACCACTTATGTTGTTTTTAGGCAAGGGGTGGTGCATCTGCACCTCAAGTCGGGCAATCATCCACTCCTACTTCTTCTATTCCTCATCTAGCTATAGTAGTGACTCTCACTTCCCAATTCAATCCAACAACTAGGGAGATATTGTATTACATGGAGGATGACAATACTTTAGGAAGCTCTTTTGTCCCTTAAGCCCTTATGAGTTTTCTTCTAAGTTTCTTCCTTAACTTACAACACGTTTATTATTTTTGCTAGTTATCCCCAGTGTATGAGACAACACACCAGCCAACGCTAGCTTTTGGGGAGGCAATAGTCCTTGTCATACCTGTTGTCTCATAGTCAATAGTCCCTGAAGGCTCCTCAAGCTCATTTTTGGGTAGCTTGCCTGCATCTTCTAAAGTAGTAGCAACAATAAAGGTCATTCATCCCAAAACTCAAGGTTCAGCCCAGGTATACAAGTCATTTCACTTATGTTTTTTCTTCCAGTTTAAGTGTAAACAAAACTTCTAACTCACTCTTTTCTTGGTTTAAAACAGGCTTCTGGCGAGGGCTCGGGCAAGTCTCCTCAGTCTGCAGTGCACAAGGTTGTCTTTCCTCGACTTCCCAAAGCTTCTGGAGTCATATGGATCCATATTCCTAGGCCTAGGAAGATTGTTACTGCTACTTCTGTTTCTGAGTCTCTTCTTTCAATTTCATCTAAGGTTGCTTCTACCATTGCAGCTTTTGGAGGTGCTGGAGTGATGCCTCTTCCCTTAGCATTCATTCCTGCCACATCCTTATTGCCTGAACTAGTCAGAGAGTTCGGGCAAATTAGAACAAGGCTGAGGTCCCATAAGTGTCACTTCGAGCCTTAAAACCTCTAAGATCAACGCCGGGTATTTAATGATCAACGGCATGTATTCAATGAGTTGATGTAGAGGGACTTCACCTTTTTCTTTAGTCTTAAGGCACTCTAAGAGGTTAAGAAAGATCTCTTTGAGTTGTATGTCAAAGGTTCAATATGAGTCATTTCTTTCTTTTTTTCGAAGATTTAAAGGCTCTGATGGACCAGCATCTTCGGGCTAAGAGGCAGGTCAATAGAATAAAGTGCTATAAGGAGTAGTATTCCAGAACTTCAACTTCTCTATAGCAGTTGGTGGAAGAAGGTTCAACCATGGAATAGAAGACAAGATTATGGTGGTGACCTCTAAAATCCAGAAGTTGGAGGAGCAGCTCTCTGCATTGAAGGCCGAGTAAATAACCCTCTCAAGCAAGCTCTATCAGAATATTGAAGAAGTAAAGAGGGCCAATCTGGAAGTGGTTGACGTTGAAGCCCAACTAGCCAATAGCAACATTGCCTCAAAAAAGTCAAGCTGAATTTTCACCATCATGCATATCTATCACTTTAGGATAGTTGCATTAGCTAGGGATATAAAACTGTTAGGCTTGGGTCTTTGTAACCTCTTTAGTTATAAGATGAAATAAAAAAAAACACTTCTTTCTTCATTTCCCTCTTATCTATTTAGACTTCAAGGCTTAACTGTGTTAAATGCATAAAAGGGCCATTCTTCCAATGTTTAGACTTCATCAATATAACAATCTCTAACATCCCACGAGTTGGGTGATATTTCTTTAAAAACTTGGCATTGACTAAATGTCTTGTAAATTTCCTTCTAAATCTGCCAAGTAGTACCCTCATGTATCTAACACTTTGTTAATGATAAAAAGGCCTTCCCAAGTAGGACTCCATTTCCCAAAATCTCTAACTTGAGCTCCCAAGAGTAGAACATCCTTCCATACCAACTCTCATTTTTGAAGGTTTTCAATTTCACTCTTTTGTTGTATGATCGGAAAATAACCTTTTTTTCTTCTTGGATCTTGTTCAAGGCTTCAGTTCAAGCTACATCCGAATCTTTGATCCCTTGACACATGGCTTGGATATATTCCTCGCTATGTAGTCCACACTAGTTTTGAAGCCTTGCAGAACTTACATTGATTTCCATAGGGAGCAAATCATTTTGTCCGAATGTTAATGCATAAAGAGTTGTCCCAGTTTCAGCTATCTTTGAGGTTCTGTAAGCCCAAAGAGTTTCTCCAAGCTTTTCATGCCATCTTTTTGGGCTATTTGTCACTATTGGATCATCTTTATCTTAAACTTGTCTGCAAACTCTTCTACTTCTTTTGAGATGAATGATGGCCCCATGTCTGTGACAATTGTCTCGAGCACCCTATATCTATGTAAGATCTTGGTCTTAATGAACTTTTTCATAGAGCTGAATTAATGGTCTTCACAGCTGAAGCTTCTACCTACTTAGTAAAGTAGTCAGTTGCCACAATTATGAAGGTATGCCCCTTACTAGAAGCTGGGTAAATTTGCCCAATGAAGTCTATTGTCCACCCTTTAAAAGACCATGGTTTCACTACTTGATTCAAGGGAAATGAGGGTATGTGTTCGTGAAGTCCATGTCTTTGACATTCTTCACACCCTCTAGCATAAAGCTTTACAATATTTTTCCATATCGGGCTAGAAGTAGCCATATCTTCTTAGCAACCACCTCATTTTGTTCCAGCCTTGATGTGCCCCACAAATGCCTTCATGTACTTCAGCCATCACTCTCATTGATTCTTCTAGGCCTAAGCATTTCAATAAAAACGCATTTGGGGTTTTTATTAGCAAGGTCTTTTCCCACATGACAAACTTAGTTGGTTGTTGCCTAATCTTTTTACATATGGGAGAAAAAGAATCTACTAAGTATTGAATGATGGATGTTCTCTAGCTTCTATCTCAAGTTCTTTGGTCATTACATCTAGACTGAACCCTCTCTTAAATATAGAAGGGAGATTTCTTCTTTGTACCTATACATTCACCATAGCCTTATTTGGGGACATGATTGATTGATACTTCAGTACCCCAATAGTCTAACAACTGAGTAGCTACCAAGTAATAACTTGCCATTGTGATATGTCTGCACTTGTAGTTTTCATTCAACTAATTAATTACTAACTCAGAATCACCATATATTTCCACTTCAGTTACCTTCAACTTTATTAGAATTTTCAAGCCAATGATCAATGCCTTGTACTCTACCCTATTATTGGTAGTATCTTAGTAATCCAGAATGAATGAGTAGCAATGTTGAATTCCCTCGAGATCAATAGTGACAATCCCCGCTCCTACAACATGTTGACAGCAAGACCCATCAAATTACAACCTCAAAGGAGAGATTCATAGGCTGGTTATTCTTCTTACTTCTTGTTGAATCTATTCTCTCTTGCCTGAGTAATCTTTACTAAGTGGAATCCAAAGGTTGGCCATTTCCAGAGTTCTTGGGATGTTGACAAGTTTTTCCTGGGATTCTTGGTGCTCGGTCAAAAAGTCTGCAATTACTTGTCCCTTTATTGCCCTTTGAGGTACATATTGAAAACTGAACTTTGATAGTGCTAGAATTCACTTCCCAATTCTTCCAGTCAGCATTTGTCTAGAGAACATATACTTAATCACATCAGTTTTGGAAATGATATAGATGTGGCATGGCAATATGTAATGCCTTAACTTGCTGGCAGTGAAGTATAAAGCCAAACATAGCTTCCCAACCGGGGTATACCTTGTTTCTACTTCAGTAAGGATCCTACTGAGGTAGTATATTGCTTGCTCATTCCTACCTTCATTATTTTGTGCTAGTAAACTCCCTATTGACTTCTCAGATACAGAGATGTAAAGTTTCAAAGGTTTCCCCTTTTGGGGAGGCTTGAGCACTGATGGAGATGCTAGACAAACTTTTATTTTTTCAAAAGCTTCTTAGTGTTAAGGGCCCCCGAACTTATCTTGATTCTTCAATCTTAATAAAGGAGTCAATGGTTAGATCTTGCCTACCAAGTTAGCAATGAATCTTCTTAAAAAGTTGATCTTTCCCAACAGCCTCTGTAATTGTACTTTGTTGGTAGGGGCAGGTGATTCCATTATGGCCCGAGCTTTGTTCTTGTCTATCTCCACTCCCCTTTGATGCACCACGAATCCTAAAAAGTTGCCCGATTTAACCTCAAAGGCACATTTCTTAGGATTCATCTTTAACTGATGGGTTTTCATTCTCAATAAGGCTTGTCTAAGATCTTCTAAGTGTTGCTTTTCAGTTTTAGACTCCACAACAATATCATCAATATACACCTTCATACTATGCCCTGATTAAATCATGAAAGATAGCATTGGTTGCCCTTTGATAGGTAGCACAAGTTTTTTTCAGTCCAAATGGCATGACCACATATTCATATGCTCCTACATGTCTTGAGCACTTAAATGTTGTCTTATGTATGTCTTCTTTAGCCATTTTTATCTGATTATATCTAGCACTCCCATCCATAAAAGATAGAACTTTATGTTTTGCAACTACATCGATGGACAGGTCAGCCATGGGCATGGGGTATTAATCTTTAGGCGTGGCTTCATTAATGTTTCTATAGTCAACACAACATCGAATGGCATTAGTTACAACTTTTAATATAGGTACAATGTTGGCCAACCACTCAATATACTTTGCAGGCCAAATGAAACCTGCCTTCACCAGCCTTTCAATCTCTTCCTTGACTTTTTCTTATATTTCCTTCGACATTCTTCTTGGTGCTTGTTTCACAAGTTTGTACCCCTCTTTGATAGGCATTCTGTGATCCACTAAATTGGGGTCAATTCTAGGCATCTATGTGTAATGCAATGCAAAACAGTTATTGAATTCATGTAAAAGGTTAATTATTTTTGCTCGATCTTCAGCCTTCAACAAGGCCTTAGATCTCCCTCAGTTCCCTGGTTTCTAAGGGGTCTTGTACTTCTTGCGCCGATTTATCAGGCTCTGTACATAAAAATTCAACTAATTTTGGGGCTTCGAGCTCATCCTTTAGCCAGTCCAAGTCATATATACATTCAACCATGTGAATGGCTGATTCTATGTCTTCTTCCAAAATTTCCCTTCCTTATTTGTCTTTGGTGCCTGAAGTTCCTTCTCCCCAATTCACCACTTCCTTGGCTGAGCTGTCTCTAATCTCTCTTCTTTCTCTCCTAAACTCCAACAATATTTTGATTAAGGACCTGACTGTAATTACTTGGTCATTCCTTTTCTGGTTTGTCATCATTGGTGTTGGTGGGCAGAGACAATGTGGGGCCTATCCTATTCCTCTTTGGTGAGGGAAATCCTTTGTTCTAAGAGCTTCTGGGCCATCACCTTGGTAGGGCGGCCGTTCTTATCAGCACCTAAACATTGTAAGATCCCAACACTGGGATTGTAAAAATTTGCTTCTGCAACATTGGCTATGGGGAGAAATGGTCGTGATTCGGCTTTCACTATCTCCCAAAATCCAGGTTCTTTAGTGCTGGCCTCAAGGTAGACAGCAACTTATTGATGTACGGTGGATGGCACAAATAGACTCTGATGAATCTAATTTTTTTTCCCAGTAATGCCCCATAGGTAGAGCTGTTGTCCACCACAAAGAATGCCAACATGATTTGCTTGGATCCCAAGTCTACTTTTAAAGGCAATATCCCATAGGTTCTAGTGATGGCCCAAGAGAAACTGGAAACTTTGAGATCAGTAGGAATAAGAATTTCCTCACTTCTGCATAACCTCCTCATTTGTTTAAGTGTAAGCACATTAACTGCTGCTCCTCCATCTATCAACACCCTCTTGAAGATGACTATCTCTAGAGTAGGTATCACATATATTGGCTTCATATGGTTTGCTAAAGCCAGACTTGGCTTGCTGAACACTACCATATCAGAAGAAACTCTTTCGGGCTCTTTTTGTGCAAGGTCGGGCAAGTTTACCAAGCCCAAATCCTCATTTCCAACCTCTTTAATGTTCACGTGTGCTATCATGGGTTCTAGTGCCAAATAGTCACCTCATATTGCTGCTGGTTGATCTGGTTTTTCACAGAACAAGGCCGACAAGACATAAGTCATGTTCACATGGAAATTACTTGGTTCGGGCATTTCTTCTTTGTTTCCTTCAATCTGATACACAAATTGGTCCATCCATGCCTGTGCATCCTTGGTAAGCATTAGCTTGGGCACTTCCTCATCTTTTGCTATATCAAAGTTATACAGCTGCCTTGGGATTTCACATGGAGTATCTAGCAGTAGAGGTGAGGGTGTCCTCTTTTCAAGGGAGATAGTCCCAAAATAGATAGGCTCTGGATTTTAGCCAAGTGTAGGCATCATCATTACACTCTTTTAAGCTCTCCTCAACACTCTGTACTTCCCTGGGTGAGGGTTTTGAGGCATATGATCTCCTTCACCTTCAGCTTTATTATTAGCCCTTTCTATCTCTTTCTTACTTTTCCACAGAAGTTGTCTTCTTCCTTCTTGGGTGGCCTTCTCAAACTTAACATTTTCAGAAGCTTCTGATATCGTAGGGATCTTCAAAGAGTTCATATGGGCCTTGTGCTATCTTTGAACCCTTCTTATCATGAATACCCCCATTTCTTTGACAGGTATCCCATATTTCCTTACTATATACCATTTATGGCTAAGTCAGGTTGAATCTATAAGATCCCACATCGCCCAGGGTGAGGATCATGTATGTCTTATATGTATATTCCCATATCTTCCTAGCACGAGACCTTTTGGGAACTCACTGCTTCGGGTTCTGTAAGAACTCCGAAGTTAAGCGAGTTCACGCAAGAGCAATCCCATGATGGGTGACCCACTGGGAAGTTCTCTGAGTTCCCAAAAACAAAACTGTGAGGGCGTGGTCGGGGCCCAAAGCGGACAATATTGTGCTATGGCGGAGTCAAGCCCGGGATGTGGTGGGTCCCTGGGCTGGGATATGAGAATTTGGTATCAGAGCCATTCCCTGGCCGGAAGTGTGTGACGAGGATGTCGGGCCCCTAAAGGGGTGGATTGTAAGATCCCACATCGCCCAGGGGTGAGGATCCTGTAAGCCTTATATATATATATATATATATATATATATATATTCCCATATTTTCCTAGCACGAGTCCTTTTGGGAGCTCACTGGCTTTGGGTTCCGTAGGAACTCCGAAGTTAAGGGAGTTCGCGCGAGAGCAATCCCATGATGGGTGACCCAGTGGGGAGTTCTCGTGTGAGTTCCCAGAAACAAAACCGTAAGGGCGTGGTCGGGGCCCAAAGTGGACAATATCGTGCTACGGTGGAGTTGAGCCCGGGATGTGGTGGGGGCCCGGGCCGGGATGTGATAAAATCTTTCTTAGTAACTGGGGAAACTGGGCTCATGGTTCTCTCTCGCCACCCTTGTCTCATGTTGCTGTGATGACTTGGCTGGGGGGGGGGGGGTTTCACGTCTACCCATCTTGGCAACTTTGCTTCTTTATCTTCAGCTTCCTCAGAGGCTTCATAGTTCTTGAACACCTTAGATAGGCCTTTGGGTTCTGAATCTCTCCCTAATCTTTATAACAAATTCTTGGTGGTTTCTTTCTCAGCTGCCCGAATGTACTTCTATGGGCATTTTGTTCTTTTATCCATATTTTCTTAACCAATCTTGATCCATAATGACGCCCGATGCTGGCACCTCGAGCTCACATTCACACTAACACTTGCTGCATAACACCACTCATTTGACCACAATTACTTTGGATCTATTGGGCAACCTTTTAACACATTCTGTTGGCCGAACAGCTTGTCTCATCTCATTCCCGCAACCTAATTAAGGTTTATCATGTTGATTGGAGCTTCTGGGAATGGATCTGTGTTAATCATCATATTGACTTGTTTCTCTAATAACAACTTCCCTTTGACTATGAGATCATGGATCCAGTCTCTGAACTACACACAGCTAGCTATGGAGTGATTGAAGGTGTAGTGAAGCATGTAGTACTTCTTCCCTCTAAGCTCTTCAGGTTTTGGCATCTTTTTGGTGGTGTCGGGCAAGATTACTCTAGCCCACACTAGCTCTTCATAGATGTCTGTTGCCTTGGTTAAATCAAAGGAATATGCTTGGTACTTTAGGGGTTTCATAGGCACAAACCCTCCATCATTCATCATGATTTTCTGATCCTTGATAGGCTAGACTAATCCATTCACCATTAAAGGTTTGAAAGGAATGGTCATCTCTGGTGCACATAACTTAATTCCTTCTCCCAAACTGTTCTCATTTTCCCTCGGCTCTAAGCCTTTAAACTCTAATTGGTGTATTAAGGCTTTGTTCTTGTAGAAATGAGGTACCTTGGATGAATGCTTCACCTGTTGTTCTTTAGCCAACAACTTCTCATACTTAGTAGTTGCAATCGCCAACTCTTGAAGCTCATTAAACTACACATCAAAAATCTTTTTCTTAATGGCAGCCTTAAAGCCTTCTAGGCAATGGCTATGAGTCGAGAATGGTTGATTGGGAATTGGCATCTCATTCTTATCTTTCTAAACCTCATCATGAAATCCTTGGTAGATTCATGTTCATACTATTTTACCTCCACTAGATCATTGATGGTCATCTCTGGTTCCACCCTATAAAACTGCTCATGGAATGCCATCTCTATTTACCCCTAGTTGGCAATAGAATTAGGGGGTAACAGAGAGTATCATTGGGAGGCCAAGCCTACTAACGAATTTCCAAACAATCTCATCTTGTAATTGGGGTTGTCCTCAAATGCCACACAGTAATTCAAAAACTTGAAGATATGGTCTCTAAAAGACACATTACAGCCTTCCCCATTGAAAGTTGAGAATGCGGGCATCTTGAAGTTAAGCAGAAAAAGGTTATGTTCATCAACATACTCAGGGTAAGGCTTTTGGTAGGTTATCCTGAACATCGGGAGGGCCTGTGGTTTAGAATTCTGCACCACCATCATTCTTAACTTTGCCAACTCTTTTCTAAGTTGCTAGTTAGCCATAACATTGTGTGGGGTGTAATAAGTCCCCACTTTGGGCTACGATCAACACTTGAGAACACTTCCCTTCGTGGATTCGGTTGTCTCCATCTGTCACCTTATGTTCTAGCCAACAGTGGTGGCCTGTAGGCCTGAGGCTTACTCCCCAACTGTGGACAAACTCTTCTCATTTGCTTATCCTACTAAGTTAAATGCTCTAATCTTCAGTCCTTCTTGCCCAAACTTCCTCCTAACATCTGGCAGAGGATCGGGCAAGCCCATATCCTAAAATTCTTCTTTTTCTCGATGGTTAATTTCAGCTTCTTTTTTCTTTTTCCCTTTGTACTTTTTTTTCTTTTCCAATACTAGAAATAGAGGAACTATTGGTCTTTTTTCTGGGTTCACCTTCATGGCTTTTTCTCTGGCATAACCATCTTTTGGTGAAGAGTATTCTAACTCCAACCTTCTCTGCAGCGATCCTGTTAAAGAACAGAGCCGACTGACCTCTTCTCTGGTTTCCAGAGCGATATTTTCCATGCTTCTCAGTACTTGAATCATAGTAGCTTGCAAATCTTGGTTAGTAACTTTCCCACTTGACTTCTCAGAAAAAGTCGAGCTTTCTAACTGGGATGTGTGATGGAGGGAAATCTTCTGAATGATCCATCATACTTTCTTTTTCCAAATAAAGAGGTTGCTCGTACTCTACATTCCACCTGAACGTTCGTTCTTTCCTTTTTCTTGGCATACAAAATCACAAAATGTGTCTCACTGAATGTGCCAAAACTAGGTTCTGGCTGAATTTCTGGGCTTGGTCCCTCACACAGCTCCCCGAGGAAGTGACTATTTCTGGCTAGTCGGGCAAGATCATTTTGCTTGGTGTACCACAAGACGAGTTCATAGTAAGTTTGAAAGGTGCCTTTGGTGTAGGCCTTGATACTCACAATCAAAACTAACAAGGATATGAGGGTGCCACTGTTATCTTTATATAACAGATTGTTGAATATGTGTGAATTATGTTGATTACTTGCGCCTCACGTTATTTAGACCTCTAGTTGATCAAAGGATTATCGCAGATAGGTTAAGTTTGCATTAGGTTCTTTTTCTAGCCTTGTAAATAAGGACTTTTAATTCATAGTTTTGTATGTCCAAAGTGAAGGGGGTTCAGGGCCCTTCCAACTATCTCTTCGATCAGAGTTTACTTTAATAAAAACAAGCTTAATAACTTAACCAACTTTGAATATAAATAGAACTCTTAAGTAGAAAAAAAGTTGAAAGTGACTTAAATACATGAAGGAAAGTACATTACATGACAGATCTACTAAATGTAAGTACAAAGAAGAGAGACTCGAGCAAGATTTAACCTTGTCGGGTAAGGTTCAACTTCTTGTAGCCACTTCTCTTTGTGTTTACCAGGGTTTGTATGCGGTGAGGGATGAAAAGTAAATAGATTTTACTAGAGGGAATCGATACTACAACACTAAACGAAGGTAGCAAAGCTTCTAATCTCGACAAAAAATGGCTTTCTATTAGGGAACTATAGCTAAAAGGGATTGGATCTAGACAAAATTCAACTTTCTGGGTACGAACTGGCTTAAGAGCAGAGTTTGTATGTTTTGATTGGTTGGTTGAGTGTCTTTGTCTTTAGTGCCTCTCTTAGCTTTTATAGATAATTTGGCCTGACTGTTTCAACGCTGTCTTTAGCTGATATCTTTTAGAGGGTAGTAAGTCATCACTTGTTTACTTGTCATGACTTTGAAAAGTGCTTTTTGGCTGGTGGTGAGTTTTTTTCTATGTCACCCATCACTTTAATCATAGGTATATGGCCTATGATTTGGCTGAAATAACTCCCAATTTACTTTGGGCCTATCGACTAGGCTCGGGCGAATCTCCGTTTGCTTTTGCGTCTTTGGGCCTTCATTATTACAAAGCCCAATATTAAATATCAACCCAAACAACTACAATTTTCCTTTCGTGATTTGTCGGCTGTGGAAGAAGGGAAACAATTGATTAATTGAGGAGATATCATGGATTATGATACTAATTAAAGTGATGGCAATCAAAATCTGTAACAAAAGTTTTGATAGAGGTTGTAATTTCATTTCTTATATGTACATTCCCATCTCCAATTAGCACGAGGCTTTTTGAGAGCTCACTGACTTCAGAGTGCATCGGAACTCCGAAGTTAAGCAAGTTCGAGGGAGAGCATTCCCAGGATGGGTGATTCACTGGGAAGTTCTCATGTGAGTTCTCAGAAACAAAACCATGAGGGTGTGGTCGGGGCCCACAGCTGACAATATTGTGCTATGGCGGAGTCGAACCTGGACCAGGATGTGACAATTAACAATTTTTTTGTCAAACAAAAGAATTTGAAAAAACGATTGATCAGTCATCTATCCACAATTCAACAAAATATCAATAAAAAAATATCATGAGCATTAAGGTAATTTTGCACAAATTTTTTTTTACCTTTTCTTTTTCACTTCCCTCACTCACACGTCATCAAATTATTCCACTCATAATATGTGAGCATTTTCTCGTAATTTTAAAGTTAAAGAAAAATACAACATTTTAATGTGGAATATATAGATATAGACTCAACGGGCTAAAATTAATTTTTATAATCTTACGAAAAACTTCAAGTTATCCAAGGATTAATATTTAGTTTCTTATTTCTTTAATCGTTTATTAGGTTCCGCAAACAATTTTTTTTATTTATGGCAATACTACTTTTTGTTTCCAATTAAATTTACTCAAGAGTTTCACAAGTTGATGTATTGTAGCTAATTTTAAAAATTTTACACTTCAATTTCAATTTGCACCCAGAATAAAAGTTTTTAATCGCTAGTTCAACCTTAAAATTGATTTTCATAAATCGTTTGGTTTATCAATAGCTTAAACCATTTAAAATAAATAAATCAATTGTAGAGACAGATTACGCTAAATTAGCTCTCTCTCTCTCTCTCTCTCTCTCTCTCTCAATAAAAGTTTTTAATCGCTAGTTCGACCTTAAAATTGATTTTCAGAAATCGTTTGGTTTATCAATAGCTTAAACCATTTAAAAAAAAATTGTAGAGACAGATTACGCTAAATTAGCTCTCTATCTCTCTCTCTCTCTCTCTCTCTCTCTCTCTCTCTCTCTCTCTCTCTCTCTCTCTCTCTCTCTCTCTCTCTCCCCTCCTCCTCCTCCGCCTCCTCCTAAAGCTTAAACATTTTTATCTCCCACACCCACCCCCTCTCTCCTTCTCTTCCTCCTCCTCCACCTCCTCCTTCTCCTAAAGCTTAAACATTTTTATCTCCACACTAATACTAAATACGTAAACATCTGAAATTATGATTTAGATCTTCCCTAGACCTGACATTCGTATCGTGTTTCTCGTGTTTGTGTCATACCTGATAGCTTAACGGGTCGTGTCATGTAACACCTGTTAAAATAAACGGGTAATATGACCCAACCTGAAATCGACTCGTTAATATTATCAGGTAATATGACCCGACTCGTTACCTGTTAAGAAAAATATATTTTAAACCAATAAATAATGAAAATAAAAAACATAATTTGACCCCAAAATATGTAAAACATAATACTAAATTAGTGTATATGTCACATCCCGGCCCGGGCGGGACCACTTCCCGGGCCCACTCCACTACCGTAGCACGATATTGTCCGCTTTGGGCCCCGACCACGCCCTCACGGTTTTGTTTCTGGGAACTCACGAGCAACTTCCCAGTGGGTCACCCATCATGGGAGTGCTCTAGCCCCCTTCTCGCTTAATTTCAGAATTCCTATGGAACCCGAAACCAGTGAGCTCCCAAAAGGCCTCGTGCTAGGTAGGGATGGGAATATACATTTAAGGATCACTCCCCTGGGCGATGTGGGATGTCACAGTATACATACTACATTGTCACATAAATATTACTTCAAAACATTAATAAAAATAAATAAATAAATAAAACATTTTTCTTTCAAGTTTTCATATCCCAAAATAAGAGCGTAATGAAAAAATATTGGTACATACTACAAAATATAAATGTTCAAATATATGGAAAATGAAGAGAGTTGCGTTTCAAGATTAAGGAACCTTGCACGTTTTTGACAATACCCTTTAAGTTTCATCAATCATGAAAGGAACTGGTATTGAAACTTTGGTTTGATATATTGTCTTCAAGTGTTATATTGACGATGTTTTCACTAAGGTTTTCCACAATCCATAAACTATGGATCTAAATTTAACCATTGATTGTCGTTTACATTTACACTACATTCTTCTCACCAAATTCTGTTTTTTCAGATTTTGTTTTTTGAAAACATGATCTCTTAGAGGATGCATGAAGGTGAACCGTTTGGATAGTTGATATTACGTTGAGAGTTTTATTATTAGTGAAAATATAGCTCGAAGTTTATAAAGTATTTAGAAACTATATAACATGAACTCATATTTTAGTTAACTATAAATATTGGAATGTTATATCAATGATCCAAACTGTTCATTTTTCTACATCCGTTAAAAGATCACTTTTCAAAAAAGAAAAAAAAAAGAAATTTGGTGAATAGAATAAAGTGTAAACGACAATGGATGGTTAAATATAAATCTAAGGTTTATGGATTACGGTGTCATATTTCAGAGTTGACCCCTTCATGAAAGTTGTAAAACTTATCATTACGAGTGAATGTATATATATTTTTTATATTCTTCACACTTCTACAATAATTATTATTAATTTTGCACTCCAAAAATATTATTCATGAGATTTGGAGGGTTTTAAAAATCTAAACGACCATGTAATCATCGTCTAAACGTAGAGGATGCAATCATGAGAGTTTATATATGCTTTCACATTTTTCAGACTTATACAATAATGATTATAAATTTTATTTATTTTGAACTCCCTTAAAAATACATGAGGGTTTGTATGGTTTTAAAAATTCATGTACTCACCTTTAAAGTGTAGATGATGTGATTACGAGCGTTTGCATATTTTTTTCACATTTTTCGCACTTGTAAATTAATTATTATAATTTTTTAAATATATTTGGTGTTTTTAAATTACTTGATGTTTTTATTTTTATTGAATTTTATAATTTTCTAATCTCACTCTTTGTCCATAGTATTTTATAAAAATAAATAAATAGATAAAACTTAAATTTTTTAAATTTATTTAGAATAATAATACAATAATATATATATATATATATATATATATATCTATATATATATCCACTATATCTATTGTATTTTATAGTAAGTTTTTTTAGTAGTTAAAAAAATTAAAATCATCAAAATAACTTTTTTCTTTTCATGTCAAAACAAGTTATCCACATGCCACTCTTGTGTAAACCTGTTAAGGACCTGTTATTAACGGGTTCTTATGGTATGACCCAATAACGACCCGATTAGTTATCGTGTTGACCCGAAACCCGTTATTTTCATGTCATTTACGTGTCGTTTAAGAAATTGCCAAGTCTATTCCACCCTGTTCTTATATATATGATTAACCTTTTAACCCAGTCACAGTTTAGAGAAGAAGCAAAAGCAACAAGCCACATATATCGATGGCATTGATGTGCCGCATTGTATATAAATAGTTTTAACTACAGAATCCATACAAAATTGGAATCCAACTCCCTTCGCAGACCACAATTCCCTTGGTGAAAGAAACTGGTAAGGTAAAATTTCTGTACCTTGGTGAAAAAGAACAAGGCAGAAACTCGACTCTATCGATCTCAGGCAGGCTAAACTTCTCTCCTCTTATAAACTAAAAACGTTTAAGATACATCTCAGCAAAGAGAGAAAATATTACAGTAGGAATTTGGACTCTTCAACGCACCCCCTTTGTGGCCGAGCGAAAACATGTACAAAATGAGACGGGGGATGCGTGGGGGTGGAGGCTTTTGTTTAACGGGATAAACATATATTTACCCCTTTCCTTTCTTAGCAAGGTATGCCTGGTCTGCGCCGAGGAGGCGAGCCTGGAATTCAGCCCACTCATTTTTGCACCTTGTTCTCACCTGCATGAGGAACCAGCCAAAGAAAAGTAACAAGTCAGTCACAATCACAAATTTTATGCAGTTTTTCCCCAACAATTATGAATGCAACTATGCAACGATTTGGAGGCAGAAGAAAGTACGAAGAAAGGGATAATTTATTACTCCAGTAAATATATCGAATGGAAGCCGAGAAAATCATGGGCTGTTATAGTCTACATGGTCATAACCATATGAAAAAATCTATTGCAAATAATCAAGAACGCAGCTAAACTTATATAAAGGTACAAAGCAAAAAGAGAAAAAGCGTAGAACATATAATAGTATCTTATTTTACCATATCACGTACCCCTTCCCATGGAGCTTTTCCATCCTCCTGATTTCCCTGAAAATTGATGAGGATTTAAGGACCAAGATTAACAGGTTCTTTTATTACAGCAATAAGACAAGTGTTTGACATAATTTCACGACTACAATAAAAACATGTAGCTACAAAATGATATGATAACCCCCACCTTGTGCTAATGTTCTTCCAAGGTAGAGAATTGTCTTGTTAACAACTTAAAAATAGAAAACTTATCAAGAATAATCTCACATCAGACAAAGTGCTAACGCCATCGCATCAAAAGCACGAAACTATTATGCATCCCCGTCAACACCTATTTCTATTCTTGTATTAGATAAAGATTAACCAGTTATCAACCATTTGAATTTTCATATAATATTCTAAACCTAACCAAATCAAGATACATCCCTTGCTTACTTTTACTATACTGCCTATACAGGACAGGGAGAAATCTATGTATGATTTTTGTTTTGGTCATAGTCCATGTAAAACCCCAGAATTTGTATATTAGTTTTGAAAAAAAAAAAAAAAAAAAAATATATATATATATTAATAATATTTTAGTAAGATTGTGGAGAACACGTGTGGGTGTTCTAATCTGTTTTTCTGGGTGTTTTCGGTGCCTATTTCAATTAAAGGGCAGAGGGGAAAGTCTGGGACTTTCTGTGGGTGTCGAAGAAGAAAAAAATGCATAGAGAAAATTCTAGACATCCGATTTGCATTTCGTTTTCGCCTCTTTGATCACAACGTCGAGTATTACGTTTGAAGGTGAGAATTTAAAGCTTATTTGCAGATTTCGAAAGTATATTTTGGTTGGGGATTTTATGTTAATAACTTTGAAAATTCATGTTTGAAGTGCTAAATGGTTAAATTGGGAGTTTTGGAGGTCTCAAGGTTGTTCGAACAGTATTGCTGAAGAAGATTGAGGTAAAAATTTTACTTGATTTGAAGTTATGATTTCAATTATGCATTTGGTTGTTAGATGGCCTTCGAATTAGGGCTCCTGAATGGGTTTCAGGGAAAAGTTGATTAAACTGTGATTCATGGGATTAAATAAGGATTTGGTTAATTGGGGATATGCATGCACGGTACAGGTAGAATTTGAGACATGTTAGTCTGTGGTGCATGTGAATGGTATGTTGATATGTTTTGTTTTCTTCAGAGTAGGTACTCTTGGCTTAAGCAAGATCAAGAGATAAAAAGTGAACAGATTGTGGAACTAGTTAGTACCGGAAGCTTGGAATATCAGGTAGGGGGGACTCACACCCTGGTTAGTGGTTTTCGGTATGTATTATATATGTAGATATGGATGCCTGCAAACTGTGCATTGGTTTTTGGTTGTGATTAGAACTGCATGTTAGGAAAAAGGAGTTTGGTTTTTCTAGCATGTGATTGATGTTATTCTGAATTGTAATGACAACCTGAGAGTGAAGGGAGCTGTGTGACTACCCTGGGCTTCGATCCCCTAAACCTCCGGAGGGTTCTATACAACGGACTGGTACCATTAACCGTAAGGGAACGGTACTGATGTCTATGTGGTATAGATGGTAAGTGGACACTCTCACTACCCTACCTTGTGTTAAGATGACTTGAGAATTTATATAGGTGGTAGTTGGCCGCGTGTTCGGTTGTCAGTACAAAAAGAATTTAGGGATCCCACTATAGTTATGTGTTTGAGCATGAAGTAAATTTTAACTCAAGCCAAAAGTTTTTGTTGTGCAAATTTATTTCCGTTCTATGTAGTACAACGGTATACTTATTTTCAAACCTAGCTAGGGTGCCTCCCGAGGGGGTGCAAATGATTATATGTGATGCTCACCCCTACAATTTCAGGTGTTGTGCGAGGAACAATGGAAGAGTTGGATTGAGGTGTGCAGGTTGTAGCTTGTCAACCTAAAAGCTTCAAATCAGAAAATCAGCTTTTGAAATGTAAATATTGAATTTTCTGGTTTCAGTGAAACTGTTTGTGTATATCCTCTTTGTTTCTGTGTGTTTGTAAACCTATCACTCTTTTGGCTTTTGTAAATTGAACTTTTGGGGTTTTGGTTGTAAAAAGTTGCTGTTGAAATGGTTGGAACGTTTTGGTTTTCACTTAAACTCTGATATCTATGTATTACAAATTTTATTTTTAGCCTTGCGTATTTTAAAAATACATGAGAATTATTATGTTCTAAACATTGGAGCATATAAATCTCATTTGTTTTTAAGATTCGCGGCGCTGTTGCGATACATTTTGGGTCGTGACAGTCCATGTACGATATGAATATAAATGTGCCTATACATATGGATTATCTATCTAGAAACGATACCAAATTGATCACTTACCTGGCCCCCAAGAGAAGGAATTACTTGATGAACAATCCACTGTGAATCAACTACACCAATCTTTTCATGAGCAGGCTGGAGAGACAAAAAAGAGGTTAGGCATAATCCTGTTGACTAACATTTCATACTTGTACTTTAAGCATTTAGTTAGTTATCATTTGGACTGGTATACAGTTGTCACTCATTTTCAAGTTCCATGGTTTTTAGTCTTGAACATGCTCAACAACACACCAACAATTGCCACCTTAGTCTTAGTACTTTATTTCTTCGTTTTAAGGAAATCCTCTGCAGATACTAAATGAAAACTAACCTTTGAACTTTCAGGGGAAAGAAGTAAGACTATCACTAAAGGCTAAACAAAGTTTGTCTTTTCCTTGTAAGTATCTTTCAGCTAGTGAGTAATTGAAAGTGAGTAATTGAAACATAAGCAGCAATATAAAGCAAATAACATAGCTGCAAAAAACCATAAGACAATACGAAGAGAGGAGCAATAAAATGCAAAAACTGCTAACCTCTACACATCTTCTGAGAGCAAAATCCAATCCCCATCCATGCACTAAATCATTCTACAAGTACACAACAACGCATTTCATTATCAATTGCGGGGAATCCTTGAAAAGATAAAACGGTCATTCAAAAGAGAAGATCGTATGATCTGCAAGATCTTGTAACTGACTACGTATGAATAGCTGAGCCAGAAATTACAACTATACACCATACTTGGATCATATGCCATGCGCAACGCCAAGCTTCCCGCGAAAAGACAGGGGCCATTATTTCCACAAATCTGAACATTCAGATGGAAGTGTCAAACTGTTAGAATCATTCTGACTATAGCTTGAGACCAGAACTAAAGGAAAACAAATTTCCTCCTTTTCCAGTTACTGAATCTGCCTTCAAGCTAAAGTTGTTTATTCAATCTTGCGAAAAGCATAACCATACTAACAAAAGCACACCCTCCGAACAACTTAGTAAACTTAGACTGAATACAGCTCATGTTCAAAATTGACCATGTTAATTTAAATTTTTTTCTAGAATCACCCCAGATATTTGCACATAGTTTGAGAACAGGCAAACTTACACAATCTTAGACAGTTAGACCCATATGCATGCACACAACAACATACATGTCCACATACAAGCATGCTCATGGGACATGAGAGAGAGAGAGAGAGAGAGAGAGAGAGAGAGAGAGAGAGAGAGAGAGAGAGATCATACGCAGCACAAGGAGGAAGATGTGGGTCACTACACCAGCCTGGTTTTTCTTCTGTATCCCTGTTTATCAATCCAGACATAAGGAAATGTGGAAATAACTTTCAATACATGGCACATTTATAGCTGCATGACGATTTGAGTGTCAGTGTATAGGGGGCAATGGGTGTTGAGTGAAAGAGGAGAAAGAGAGTACTTGTGAACTTCTCTGTCACCTCTCCTCTTTGTCATCTCCCATGTCAGTCCATCATTGGGCTCAAGACCCGGTTGAGAGATCTCCAAACCATATTTCTTGACCAACTGTATATACCTGGTAATCACGCAGAACATCAATTGGAGAATAAGGTAAAAGGGAATGAGAAGAAAACATGAATGGATAAAGTAAGACCAGAAACCATGATTGTTGAAAAAAAACTTACTTCTCCGCATTGAAATGTTCTACTCCCAAATCTTCATCCCAAATGAAAATATATTCATAAGCTGCCACGACATCAGGATGCAAAAATCTCTTTGCATACCACCTGCAAAACAATGGAAAGTATGACAACTGGCCACAAAAGATCAATTCCTAAATGACAATGCAATTAGAAAAAAGACTGCAACTAGTTTAAATTTTGAAAAGCTTGTTAATTGAAAAAAGTCACATAATGAGAATTTTGCAAAGCACCATTGAGACTTACCATTTTGCTTGTCTCTTCACACTAACATGAATTGCCCTCTTTGACCACTCAAACTCCTCCCACTCGCTAGTCCGGCCATCATAGTGAAAAAGCAATATTGTGAAGTTCTCGGAGAACTACCAAATGTAAGACCGAACCTCAGTATTCTTGAAAATCAGATCAAATAAATAAAGAAAAAAAAAAAGAAAGGGGATAGCACATTTTTCAACCTTTTTAACGGCTGCATCAATATTCATTTTCTGATTTATACCAACAGTAAATGATACCAAATACTTTGGCGTTACTTTCAGATCCTGCAGAGTTCAAGATTGTCAATTAAAAGCATTTTCCAGACCAAGATTATTAAGCAACACGCACAATTCATAACGGCCTCCAAGATGGAGTGTAAGAGTAGGACTACTGCAAGATCACGCACAGATATATCCACATACAGACTATTATATGTATGCATACAAACAAAGTTTGACAAGAAATTTCCACCATATGCCTCCAACCAATCTTTCCTTCCAATACCCATCTCCATAATCCGCCCTTTCTACTTAAACCAAACCCATGAATCCTAATTCATTCAGACATGTGAATACATCATAAATAATAAAAAAAATAATGTTTTGAAAATTAAAACACACAGCTACTTTCACTATGATATCAGATATCATACCTCACTGGGTTCACCCCACAATCTCCGGATATAAAGATCAGATTGAGGAACAATAATTCCTGGGGGTAGTGTTTCCGCACCACGCGGGTTTGTTGGAACATATATCTGTCAGAAAATTAACAAAACGATATGAAAGGACTATTACTTGGGATGTAATGGACATGAATTATGGGTGAAAGAGTAGCACTATGAATAAATGTTTATGACCATGGCGATCTGGAATCCCAGGCTACACTACATGCATGCAGCAACATGCAACCACATCAATCAAAAAATGCCACCCATGCCAGAGTTCAGGGAAAGAGAAGACTGTAATCGTTCTTCTATCCTAAACTTTATCTTGGGTGGCAGTCAGGCCGAGATAAGCGTGTCAATAAGACAGATTCACCACGCATGCACATACTCCTGTGTGGCCACCACTCATTATTTGTCTGAACTGATATGCACTGGATATGATCAGGGTACAACATATGTTATCTTGTAATTCTAATCAAAATAAGGTATGATCGTGGTTTTAAAATATGATTTTAGAGCCACAGGGAGCCAATCTTCCTCTTTTCCCCACTAGCGTGACAGATAAAAGATAGATATGGGTTCTTATATATTATGTTTGTTTTTTTGGTGGTGATGAAAATGAACATGATATAAGAACAAGAAATCAACAGGTATGCTATTGATTTAACTTTTATTTAAAGATATAAATAAATATAGTATATACTATTTCTATTGCTGTATTTGTACCCATGTTTTTGGAAATTTGCCTATTATTGTATCATACTCTGTATCGAATCTATTGTTCCAGCATAGTTTAAAATGTGTTGTTTTGATGTCTTCAAGGTTTCTACTGCTCAACAATGAAGAAGAGTCTTACCTACAAGAATAATAAGAAAAGAAAGGATTTCGTAACCCAAAATCAGTCACCTAATAGTCAAACTCAATGTATGTACTTAGGATCACAAAGTCAACGAAGAATATCAGGACGAAGTGTATTTGGTCAGACAACTATTACAATATGACAGTGCAAAGACAATCATAAGGATACATCTTATTTATAAAAAGACAAAAAATAATCCTAAATACGCAGCCATGAAAAATTGGGCATAGATGAATATTTGCAGCATCAGCCTAAACAGTTTCGGAACTGCTTATTGTAGGATTATAGACAATATTAAGCAAAACACGGATTCCGTCACCAAATTTAATATTGAATTGCCACAATTATAAAATATCTTATACAAACAACAGTAATAAAATCAACAAGAATATACACATATTCAGAGATGGAGCACAATAAGTACCTTAGGGACACCCTCTGATCCTTCATCTTCAAGACTCTTGTTTGAAGGGGGAGGAGTACTAGGTCTACGTAGTTGGGTGAAGGCTACATCAAGAGATGTTATAAGGCTTGAAGGTAACCTAATCTGTGAAATTCAAAACAAATCACATACATATACACGTCCAAATTCGATATAGCCACATACTGATGAAGGGGAATATACCTTACTTATAGAAACCATCGGTAATGATACACCAATAAAAAATCCAAAGACAACTCCCAAAATTGTAGTGAAAATAAGCCTGGCACTGTCATTTGATTTTTTAACCCCACTGAAAAATTCAAAAAATAAGACCAATGATGAACAGAGAGTTAATGTAACAATCTTCACGAAGCATCGGTATTCGGGATCATCATGTTAATACGCACGTACCTGCGGTGTACAGTGCCCATTACTGGTGTTCTGTCTGAGACTCAACTCAAAAGCTCACACTCCCAGAAAAACCTCAATTGATTCAGCAACTTCTCAGGCCAATAATGCATTCTTCTTCAACCCCACAATCTTCTATCAAACTAAAAATCCCCAAACTTTCACTCCTTAAATTAACATAAAAAATCACAACCAAATCAATTTAATAATTTAACCCTGCTCACTTCTCATTCCTCATATCACATTCTTCATCAAACCCATAATTTACTTACATAAATATCAAAATTAATTCATATCCCAACGTTCGATAAAACAACAAAATTCAATTGCAGCTATACGAGCCTAATGAAACGGAAAAAAAAAAAAGGAAAAAAAAAACGAACAGAAATTAAAATTCACATTCTTCTTCTTTTAACGATCAATAAATTTGGGAATCAAAAAATTCAAAAAACACGAAGGGCATTGCGGAGATTCTATGGTTTGGAACTTACGGCGGTGGCCGGAGATCGTATTGGAGACGGAGAGAGAGAATGTAGTGGCACAGCGTCTGCAGCACCTCGCCGGCTACAGTTGTTGGTTTTACGTTTTTCTCCAGTTTTGTGTTTGATCAATTTTTTTGCCCCGCTCCTCCAGCTTTGATAAACGTACCCGGCTTTTATTTATACTTTGCTTCTATGCCTGCCACGTACGTGATTTATGCATTACATTTTATTTTTGGGCAACGTACAATGCATGTTAGGTGTACACTTTCCAAAATACGATGAACATGTCACATTTCTAAATTTTATTAGGTAAATTTTTTAAGAAAATTAACGAAAAGTTCAAATTTTTTTTTAATGAATATTTTTAAAGATATAGTGAATAGTATCAGGAAAAGGTAAAAATTTGGTTTTTCATTAAAAGTGAACAATACCGAGAGTGTTTCGTTAAAACTTCCAAATTTTTTTAGTTGAGCGATATTGTTACGGGTTAAGCAATTAATTGTGAAGAAAGAAAAAAATCAGTAGGAATCAAACTTGTATCTGGATATATAAATATAACTATTTTCTATCATTATAATAAAGGAGTGTGCTATCCACACACCCCTTTTTACTTCTCACACACCCTATTAATTTATATCTGTTAGATCTTCTTCAATTCATCCGATCCGACGGCCGAAATCTAAAAAAATGTAGGAGAAGTAAAAAGGGGTGTGTGAATATCACACCCCTATAATAAATCGTTATCCACATACAACAGCATAAAATTATGTGTTAGTAAAAGAAATAGTAATAGTTGCGAAATTTAGCAGATACTACAATTTTTCATTTCATTTCAATTTTGGTTATAGTATTCTTTGTCACGTTTCTAATTTCTATGGGATATAATACAGTATCCTTCTGTATTTTCCTTTCATTATATTGATGGATCGAGACGCTTTTCAATTTCATGTTTTGAATAGTAACCCAAAAAATATAAGGAAAACTAATGAAAAGGGCTTGAAAACTTTGAGTTTTAATGATAAGGACAAAATAAAGGGTAAAGTGAATAGTGCCAGAATTGACTTTTTAGTGTAAAAATGTGGTTTTTCGTTAAAGTGAACAGTACCGGGAGCTTTTCGTTAAAGTTCCCAAAAATATATGGGTCTACTACTTGTCAAATTGTAAAGTAGTTATATAAATATAACTACTTTTCAATTTCAATATTCAATTTTTTTTTTTCATTAATTAACATGATATGTACATATTACTTGTTGCATAAGATAGTAATAATGTCAATGTTGTACGTACAAAAATACAGTCTTCCTAACATTTTCCTTAACTGAAACATAATTCGCTAACAAGTAGAGATGAATATCTTAGATTGTAGTGTTGATCTTTCTTTTAGGCTTTTTTTATTTTATTTTGTTTATTGAGGTTGGCTATAGGGTTTGTCAAGGTCATTTTTGTATGGACTCCTTGCCTGTGAGAAATTATTGTGTAGTATCGAAATTCCATCATGCGGTAACGTTCACCATTGTTTGAACTCGTTGATGGATTATATTACTATAGCCCAAAGCATCAATTAGTTCACTCATATTATTCCACGTAGATTGGTTATACCATGCGGCTATGTGTCAAATATACACTAGTTTCTGTTCCACTGGGCCTTAATTAAAAAAGACGTGGGAAGTTATATGAAATCAATATTGCCACTTAGTATTACCATATAGTAATATTTTTCTTCACTTGCAAGTAAGGAGTCTTAAGCTTGATTCTCATGAATGTCAAGTTCGCTGCTAATTTATTCTTCCACCGCTTAGTATGAAAATGTGAGACATTCCATTTTGAGAGCAGAGTTTACTAGGGGTGGTTTAGTATGGGATCCCAAAATGGAATCCCGAATTGCAAACAGAAAATTTTCGGGACAGGAATTTGAAAACCAATCTCAAATTGAAATTTGAGATTTTTTTGATGTGGGCTAAATTTTGAGTTTTTGGCCTAAAATTTTGTTCCTCAATTTCATATCAATTTGAATTTAAGTTTTTTACCTCATTTTAATTTTGAAAATTCATACCGATTAAAATATCAATTCATTCATGCCAAGTCAAATTGATGTTCCAAAGTTTCAAACTACTTAATTTCATACTTCTATTTGTAATATAGTCTACTATTAAACTATTCAAATTTAACATTCAACATGCATGCAACTAAAATAAATATATATTTTTTCGGTTCGGTTCGAGATTCCCGAACCATTGAATATGTACTCTCAATTCCTGTATCAAACGGTTGGGTATGGATCCCAAAAATTTCGGTTTATCTGTTTGGGAATTTTTTTGTTTGCGAATTTTTCGGTATAGGATCAGAAATTTTTTGGTTTGATTTGAGATTTTTGGGAAAAAATTCCAACCCTAGAGTTTACATTCATTGAACAAGCTTTTCCTTTGCTTACAAAGTCAAATACAAGCCAATTTTTTGCTGCATTACAACATTAGCAACACAATCCCAATTTCCCTTGCCAAAAATCTGTTTTTCCTCCACTCACCCAAATTGTTCTCAGCACCAACCCCACTCACATAAAGCTTAAAAGAAGGGGAAAAAAAAAACAGAAATTACAGAAAACGTTTTTTTGTGTATAAATAAAGAATAATCGACTAACAACAATTCAATTCTTAAAATTTGGCACACCTCGATGGCAGACCTGTGTGATGATCAACCATCACTATCTCTGTGGCATTATTGCATCCAATCACATCCTGCCCCAACTTTGCCCCGGCTGCCTTTAGGCCTTTCAGAGAGACTGGTTGGTTGAAGAGGTTCAAAGATGGCAGCCTTGAAGCTGGAGGAAATTTCCCACCTGGCAAAAAGTTTCTAAAGTCTTCCTTCAACAATGGCACCTCAAAATCTGACTTGTCATGCTTCACCACATTGTCCTTGGCACTGATATGTGCCCCGGGTTCCATATGATTAGTCGAAAAGCTTGCCTGGTTCGGGAAGTTCGGATAGAGACTGACGTACCCTCTGAGGTACATCATGTCTATGAGAAACTTTTTCCATGAAGCCTGCCATCCATTAGTCCTGGACTTGGGAATTTGAACCGGGTTTTTCTTGGCATCTTCGGTGAATCTCATGTTCATGTAGACGTAGAATTCTCTCCATTGCTTCGGGAAGAAGACTGCACCCCAACTGCAGGGTAACTGATGGAAATAAGGGGTGTTTGGATGGATATTCTTGAAAAACTCTGTTGGATTCCACTTAGGCCTTTCTTTCACCACTTCAACGAGCTTAGGGGTGTAAAGAGAGATTGAGGAGAGCTCTGGGAGGGACACTTGGGGGTCATAGTGGTAGGCTAAGAGGGCATATTTGATCCATAGGTAGTAGTAAGGAGAGACTTCGATATCATCCTCAAGTAACAGACCAAAATCATTGTCGGATGAAGGGTACCAACTCTCGCTGACAGCTCGAATAAGCCCTCCTTGGATGATTCGTCTTTTGAGGGTTTTCGGGCCATGCGGCCAGTCAAAGGAACTTACTAGTCTAATTGTTGCCTCATCCACTTTACTGTCCATGTTAAAGCTGATCGGTACCTCATCACCAAGATAGTAGGCATCACTGAGAGATTTGAGCAGCCTTGTAAGTGAGTGAACTCTGTTTTGGGTGATGATGTTGATAGATATTCGCATTCGGTTCCAATCTGCATTTGAGAAATTGGTAGGTTTAGATGCATGCTAAAAGAAAGTACGAAAGGGTACGGAAAGTTAATGATATATTTTTAAGCATATTTGATAACCTAATTGGAGTAAAACGCTATCAATTTAACTTACTAGGCAATGCTGTTGTTCTAAGATCAGCCATCCAAAGAACCTTCGAAATCGAAGGCCTTGGTAAAAGAACCAATGTGGTAGTATTCAAATTAGTCTCTGTTGCCATTTTCAATGCTTTCTTCACATTAGGATTAATGTCAGCCACTGTGATCACCACACTTGGGTTATGAATTTTGATCAATCCTTTCATGCTAGCATACACTCCTTGAAGCACTACCACCTCCGAGTTTGATACTCCTGAAAGAGCTCCCACAGCCAAATCGAATATCTTAAACCTTCGCTCTTTACAGACCAACTTAGGCCACTTGAGAGCAGTCGCTGCATCTTCACAAGTGCAGTAGTTGCCGCCCGAGACAGCGATGTAAGCTTTCTTGCCAACGGTAGACCTGAATTTCTCAAGAAGGGGTGCAAGTGCCTTAACTTCATCAACCGAGTGAGCATAGAAGAGAGCATCAATCTTTTGAGGATACATTGCTGCCCACTGAGTGATATAACCTGTTGATAGTGCTTTCCACCATTGATCATCTCGGACTTGAACGATATCTTTGAAAATTACAGTGGTTTCGGACACATAAGCAAGTCTATGTTCACTGTCACCCCAAGTTTCCTTATCATTTGAGTCAACTGGAAGAACAAATGATCCCGCATTTCTGTACTTTTGAAGCTGATAGCTGCATTTTCACCAAAATAACAAAGCAACCATTAGAAACTTGTTCAAATCGCTAAATATAATCCATTTGAGAATTGTATGTCCAGTTGATAACAGATTACTCAGAAAATGCTTTAGTGTGTGAACTATTCTACAAGGTCAACCTCCACCATACGACCAGTCACTTCAATGCTCTACTTAGTTACTAGCTGGCTCTTTTAGGCTACGCGCCACAAAAGTTCCTTAAAAATATATTACATGGAGAATGGTAAGTAATTCAGAATTTAACGTCCACTACACTAATAATATTTTTTTTTCTTTGTTTTAACTTGTAACCAATATTCCAATGTTTTTGCAGGAAATGTTTGAAAATTTGGTAGTTGGTGTGATTGCTGCGGTTGGTAATGACCAAGAACCCTAATGTCCTCCCGCCCAAATGCAACGCAATAATAATCCCACAATGCTGAAGGGAATCTGGAAAATTTAAATATGTATAACGTGGGAGCAAATAATGTACAAGAGACAAGCAAGTGGATGCAGAAAACCAACTAGTGGAAGAATTAGCAATATTAAATAAAAATTATCAACGTTTACATCCACAAATGACAAGTTGACCACATTATTAGAACAATAGTGTTAGATTCCTTCACACAAACTAATCCCAATTAGAAACAAAATCTGATTAAGTACGGAATTAAAACTTGATAAAGGCCAATTGGTGGGAGAGTCAATCTTCAACGTTTCTGCATTTTGTGTTCACGGTTTATTCCAAATCAATATTCTAAAACATGCCCGAATTAATTAAAATTTCCCTCTTAAGGAAAATTTCTGATTAAATACTTGAAAGTGTTGCCTATTTGGCTGAAATTAACAAAATTACATTGGAATTCAACTGTAATTTTCTATAGTAATTAGTAATATGAGCCTATATCAAGGTAAAAACTGCTAAGATGAAAATAACTAAGCAGGCTTGAGTTAGGCTAGTTGAGTAGAGCAGGGTGCTCTTCCCTTCACTCGAGTGTGAATCCCCCTCCCGTATATTAGAGCAGTTAATATTATCGTGTCTAAAAAAACCCATGAAAAGCAGTAAAAAATGTACCTGAGGTGCAGATCTTCGCCGGTCGAAAAGGTTAAGGGTGTCTCAGTGAAAAGTGTCTTGATAAGCTCTGCAGACAAGAACCAAGAGCTGGAAAGGAAGTCCACCTGCACAATTTTGTCCAGTGTGATATCATAAGCAGGGTCGGGCAAATAAAGCCCTGCCTCCTTGGACCTGAACTTTCTGTAGCTTGGAAAGGTAAAATCCTTCTGCCTGAATGGCAAAATCCTCCCTATGCTGCCCAAAACCGCGTTCTTATACTTCTCCGTCCCGGCCACGTGCGACAAAATCTGCAGCATTTTCTTCCCAGGAATCATGTCATCGTCAAGAATGTACACAAGATCAGCTTCGGTTTGTAAAGCCATTTGGAACCTTCCATAGTACTTGAAGTCGTAACTTGAACTTATGAAGCTTATCCTTGAATCGTTGTAGCTATCGACAATTCTCTTTAAAGAGAGCTCATTTGGGCTCCCAAATGAAAGAACCCAAACATGGTGGAAAGGAAGGGTTTGTTGAAGCAAAGTGTCCAGCTGAGCACAAAGTGTTTTTCTCTTGAAGTGGTTTAAGATCACTGTGACTTTTGGCTTGTTGGGGCCTTTCAAATCCCACTTTGATTTCATTGCAATCAGCTGAGAGAGAGTTTCCGTGCCGATGGATTTGCTCTGGAAGTCCAAAACCTCATTGTAAAGCTCTGTTTTGAACTTGATCATCTGAGCATCATTGGACTTCTTCTGCATGAAATCAATCTTTTCGTGCTCACAAACTAACGAGGGCGTGATTGGAAGGCTTTCGGTTCCAACAAGAGAAGCGGATTCTTGATAGTGGTTGAGAATGTGGGGTTGGATTATATAGTGTTTCCATTGCTGTGCAATCTTGGTAGCCCATGCAAAGTCTGGTTTGGTTCGTAAGTCGATCGAAGGGCTCATGTAGTAAAGAAGGAATGTTGCATAAACTGCGAAGGCAAATTGGAGACAAGTGAGAGCAGTTACGAGCCTAGCAGAAGTACTCTTATGAGCCTTCAACTTGACCTTCCCTCCCACATAATCATTTAGCATTCCTTCCAAGTAATCTGCACTTCTCGTATTCGAATTTCGAGCCATCCCCCTCATTTGAATTCAATCTAGATCAATCACACCTGAAAAAGATAAAATTATCATCAAACACATTCACAAATCGGTCATTGGCCTTGGATCATGAGCTGAGAAAACAAAACTTGTAAAGATATTAAAGCTTGAAACTCACCAAAAACAAGAACCCGAATGAGCAAAGACAACAAATATGAACTTGTTAGAGTGCTAGCTATTAAATAAGTGGACGTTGAGATTATTATTTCAGAAATTTCATCAAACACTTGGACTTCACCACCACCAACCTCCTTGAGGAGAAAAGCTTTTGAGAGGCCAAAAGGGCTTTCAAGTAAGCTGGTCCTAATTGTGTTGACAAGCTTTGAAGGGTCATGTGTTTATATATATCTATATACTTATGTATATGTAGTAGGAAAAGTACAAGAAAAAGAAAAGGGGAAGCACCCCCATGGAAAATGCAGCAGAGGTCACATGGGGCAAAGCGCATATGATTAAAAAAGGACCGTTAGGATTAATGTATAACAAGAGAGTTTTTTAGACGCGTTCCCTTCACCACAACTCTTACAATTCCACCCTTAAGACATCCATTGAAAGCCGGGTTTGCTGCCGCAGATAAGGGCTTCCCCTGCGTTTTCGGCACTGCTATGTGACCAAAAATTCTCTCTCTCTCTCTCTCTCTCTCTCTCTCTCTCTCTCTCTCATATTTACTGCCCAATGAGACCCCAGAAGCCAATCGAAGCCAATAGAAGTCTATAATCATTTTTTTAACGGACATTAAAGAAGTATTGTTAGGTAGATCAATTTTTAGACCAAATTTGCAAATATGTGATGTGTCACAACAGAAAATAATTAAGTACGTTAATCAATGCTTAAGTAATAATTCAATCATTAACAACCACTTCATATGATTTGCAAACTATTGTTTAAATAGATGCATAGTCTCTGTAGCAGAGAACATCGAAACTAATGGGATGAAATTTGTCAAAATCTCAAATTCCCAAGAAAAAATTGTTTTCGCTCTGAGTTTGTTATAAAAGTTAATTATTCACTACAAGTAAAACAATTAGAAATTTGCACATCATTTAGTAACAAAAGTTGGTGTAATAAGTTTGTATCGTTGCACCATTGAATGAAAAAAACATGTATCATGCAGGGGTAAGAGCGCTACATTGATTACGAAGGGAGATGAATTAAAAAGTAATACTAGATACATTAACTTGAGAGATACAAATTGACGTGTCAGTATTTTATTTTTTATTTGATATTTGTTTTGGTAGGTTATGAAATTTATTTACTCATAGAAAGTAAGAAACTTCCGCGTCGGCTAGTAAGAAGAGTTAGCGTAATATGTTTATGATTCTAGTATTATATATTGAATGAAAAATAACATGCATCTTGACCAAAAGAAAATGAAGACAACGTACAGGTAAGACTCATCAAGCTACTTGATGATGAAGGAAATGAGTAGAGATAAGATCATAAGAGAGAAGATCCTCTTTTTTTCAGCTTTCTGCATCAGCAAAACAAGCTAAACCTAAACCTAAATTCACACCACCATCACAGAAAAGTGGACGAAGAGCTGCCGCGTTAGGGTTACAGAGAATTGAAGCATCTGTATGAGAGGCATAAAGATTGAGTACTAAAGCGATAAATTAGTTGAAAAAATAACTAAATAAAGCTTAAATTATATAGTTTGACCGTATCAAGATACCTAATTGTACAACATTGCAGCAAGCTTTAATTTGTTGATGTTTTTTTGCCAAACTTTGACAAGTTGAAGGCAAGAAAGCTATTTCGCTGTGAATTTTGCTTGCAGTGGGGATAATCCAAATGGATTTTAGCCCCTTTATTCAAGGAAAATTAGAAATTAGAAGGCAAGGTGTGATTGAAAAATAGAAATTTCTTGTATTGCATAAATTGGTCAAGTCGTATTTTTTTTGGTGAATTGCCATTACGGGTGCAGAAGCTGAATAAGATTGAGTGATTCTATGTTTACACGTTTAATCTAACACGTTTTCACAACATTTGCAATGAGAAGAAATTCTATGTTTACACGTTTACTCACTCACATCGTGCCAATGTTGGTCATTCAAAAATGTGTTACAAAATAGATTGAGTGATTGGAAATTATTAAGGAGCATTTCTGTTTAGAAGAAGGGTTGAGAAAATTAATTAGTTATATTAAGAAAACACTTCACTACTATCTTTAAGAATATAATTAGAGCAAATTATATGAATGGTCCTAAATTTCAACCAAAATTTCATTTTAGAAAAATGATAGTTTTTAGGTTTTTTTATTTTTATTTTTAATTTTTATAACTTTAATCCTTCAAGAAGATTAAAATTTAAAATAAATCTGGTGTCGAGGCATGCTGGCTGTAACGTGAGGGTAACGTAGCCAAGTGTGCAATAGAAATGATAATAAAAAAAATGTGAACAAATAAAAAACAAAACCAAACTTATTTAAACTAGGAATAATTATTAAGTGTGTGGAACAAGTTTTCAGAGTATAGGTAATTCAAAAGTGCAGTCGGACTGGCTAAGTACTAATTATACAACCAGAGAGAAGATCCCTACATTAATTAGTGAAATGTCAGAACTGCTGGAACGTCTCCGTGAGCCACAGAGAAGTACAGCTGCCTAGGACCTGGAGGGGTACAAAATAGAAGGGTGAGTGGGCAAATACAAAGCTTTCGAAACACATTTATCTTTTCTAAACATAATAACCCCTCTCCATAAAACCCATATAGTTTCCAAAAAATAATATTACGTAAGTATGTAAATCAATGCGCAAAGCTAGTGAAAATAGAAGTATGCCACGTCACAAACTTTTCAGCAATAATAAATGTAAGTCAGGTGTGAAATCAATCTAAACTACCATGCCAGTTGGAGTCACCTCACGTGACCTGTACGACTGGACTTATAGCTCATCAACCTATGCTTGCACACTAGTCAGAGTCACCTAATGTGACCTGTACAACTGGGCTTGGTGTAAATATGTATGCTTAAGTGGTACAATCGCGTGAAGGCTTTGAGATAAATCGTGGGTCACCTACGAGTCAGAGTCACCTAATGTGACCTGTACGATAGGGCTTGCACCAAACTTAGATCCAAGGTGAGCGCGCGGTGCGGGAGGTGAACATCATGTGAAGGACTGTGCCCTGGCCCAGGGCGAGATCACTAACATCAGGGTGCAACAATGATGAGCTCTAAATGAATATGTGTGCCAATGTAATGCAACCAATTTAATCGCATAATAACTCACCTAAACTTACCTGTGCCACCGCAACATCAATTAATACAAATCACAAATTATAACAATGCAACATTTACAATATAACTCATTTGAGACATGGCATGCAAAGAATAATTCAATTTTAAAACATTTCTGGAAATCGTAAAGCATATATATAAAACAAATGCTCACTCACTGATAAGTAGAAGGATCGTAACCCCCTAGCCTCGCTTGTCCACGCTTGTCCTCGGGGTATATCTTACCTATATGCGATACAACTATTTTTCGTTAATTAGATAGCACATATACAAAATCTAGGAATAATTTATCATAGTTTGCCCAAATGGAAGGTTTGAATATACGAACATGATCTACTCGAGAACCCACACAAATTTCTAGAAAAAATTTTGGACATCGGACGGGCCACCACGCACAGCCAAGGCACGGCCACACACGCGGCCATGGCCAGGCACGTGCACGGCACACCGGACAGAAACCTTAACAGACGTTAGGAATATTTTGTCAAAATAGGAGGAATATTCCGTTAGATGGTAACGACGTTACCTAACGCTGTTAGAATATTTCGTTAAAGTTAACGGAATATACCTTGTCTTCTCTGATGAGCTTCGCCATTGCCGGTCGTCGTTGGTTCACCAAAAACTGGAAAAATCTTGCCAGATTCTGGAAGATTTTAAACCTTAATATCTACCACATTTCTTAACCAAAATCCATGAAATTTATATGGATTTGAAGGTCTTGAGGAGTAGAACAAGTTCGTACCGATTAGAAGTTCAAAATCAAATGGGAAATGGCCTGAAATTCCTTTGAAAGCTTCGGCCAAAATTCCAACTCCTCGAACTCATGTGATTTGATGTCAACGCCTTCCCAAACTTAGTCTAGGGTCCCTATAGAGTTGAATAAAAGCTTTCTCTAGTCTCAAAACTGTGGTGGCTCGGGTGTAAGAAAAAAGAAGAAGGTCCGAGAATGAGAGAGAGATAGAGTATAATCTGATTGGGCTAGGGAAGAGAGAGATTTAATCTAATTGGGCTATGTGAAATAAGAACTAGCATAATTGGTGGCTAAGTAAGATATGGGTCAAACTTTCAAAAAAATAAACGATATAATTTCGTAACTTTTTCGTACGACACCAATTCGGGTCTAACTTGCGCCAACGCACTCATGACGTCGAGTATAATTTAATTACAATAGTGAAAATAATAATTTAAAACTACATATGTACATCCACATCACTTTAGACAACGAGGGCATAATTGTCATTTTACACACTCGGGGAGAGAAAAAAATAAAATATATATATATATAATTGAGACGGGTCGTTATAGTAGATTACATATTGATTATAGTCCTTTGATGTGTCCTTAATTCAAAATAATTAATGTGCATTTTATTTAATATCTCCCATTAAATATTTAAATTTAGGGGCTTTTAGATATAGGTCCAAAAACATGAATGGTTTTTAAGAGTGAGTCCAGTTATCTAATTATATGTTTTTATTTATTTTATACTCATTTTATATATTTTTAAATATTAAAAATCAATTAAAATCTTCTAATATATTATGCATTTTTTAACTCCAAAAAATCTAATTAATATCTTATAACAAAAAAAAAAAAAAAACTAATATACTAACATAAATTATCTACAAAACATTCTACCTTAACTCAAGTAACAAATATATGAATGTATATTATATCTGTAACATCCCACATCGCCCAGGGGAGTGATCCTTAAATGTATATTCCCATCCCTACCTAGCACGAGGCCTTTTGCGAGCTCACTGGCTTTGGGTTTCGTAGGAACTCTGAAGTTAAGCGATAAGGGGGCTAAAGCACTCCCATGATGGGTGACCTCCTAGGAAGTTGCTCGTGAGTTCCCAGAAACAAAACCGTGAGGGCGTGGTTGGGGCCCAAAGCGGACAATATCGTGCTATGGTGGTGGAGCGGGCCCGGGAAGTGATGCGCCCCGGGCCGGGATGTGACAATATCTGTAAGTGATATATAAAACCTAACTAAAAGGTACGAAAAAATATAATATACTTACAAGCAAGACATATTAATATGAGACATGTTGATTATAAAAAAGAATTTGTCATATAGATACATAAAAATAATTAACCTGTGATATAGGTTGATTATAAAAATTAAAAATTAAAATCTATAAATGGGGTTTAAAGTAGGAGGAAGAACAAGAAATAACAAAAATAAATAATAAAAAGAAATAATCAAAGAGATAATTAGGAAGAAAATTGATTTTTATAATAAATCTTATCATTGAATAGATAATTATTAACAATTAAATAATTAAATTTAAGGAACTGAACTTATTTTAATAAATTGGACTATTCCTACTATTGACGAAAAAAATTGGACTTATATCAAGTTTTCCCTTAAATTTATCAATATACAAATTTTAATTTATTTTTTGACCAAAGAAAAGTTTTTTTTTATTTTTTTATTTTTTATTTATTAATTTTATTTAACATTCTTCAAACTTGAAAGACTCAATTAATGTACCTAAATGTTAGTACTGACATGTATTATATTGAACTAATGTATTTAAATGTTAGTACATGTTTGGGCCGAGTTCTCAGCCCAGAAGCCTTGCTTAAGGGCCACCGTGAGCCATCCGATTCATGGGCCGCCTAGCCGAGGCCGGCCAGGTCCTGTTGAGAAATGGAGTGTTCCAGATAAGGATGGAACGGTTAAGTCCTGGGGTGACAAGGAATTTTAATAGGATGAGGTTGAGGTTCGGGGGGACGAACTTAGTTGGATTAAAAGGAGGATTCAGAGTTCTAATGGAGTAGGGATTGATCGAAGCCTATTTCATATCAGAATAAAGAGTCTTAATCCGAATTTAGTTTTGTTTCGATCACGAGGGTGTTTGCAGCTATAAATAGAGGGGGAAGTGCATCGTTCAAGGCCCCTTCAATTCAACACAAACTACCCTGCGCAAACTCTCGCTCTACGTGAAACCTCTCAACAATATTGAGATTTTTATTTTCTTTTTCCACTATCATATCTTCAGTTTGAATAAACAGCATTGTGAAGGCAACTGGTGGTATCGTCAGTTTGGATAAACATCACTTTCGTCGTAGAACCAGCCGATCTCAGAGCACCTTCATTTTAGATAAACAGTACTACATCGAGCCTGACTGGTTATCTATCCAAATCTTGGTCGAGAAGGATTTTTAAGTCCTTATTGATAGAGGTCATCTCATTAGCCTTCTTGGTGAGTGAGGTGTTACAGATTATTAAGCTTGGGACATTGAACGCCGAATTATTTTATGATTGGATACTCACAAGTGGGATTTACGGTTCAGCATTCCGATAGCCGAGCTACATTTATGATTAAAACGTACATTTTCTTTGAGTACTTGTGCCCATACAGTTTGGTGTTAATTCAGTGTGCTTATACTCTTATGAATATAATCACTGTGACTGAACTCGGCACCGACAATTTTTGAACTTTGCAGAACTAGCAGCCTTGTCTTCATGCTCTAGAACCCAAAGGCCGAGATGTGTTCCTTCCTCGGCCACAGTCGCAAGATTAAGAAGTCAGCAGTGCGACGAGTTGGCACGCCCTGCACATAACCGAATGACGTAGTTAGCTCATTATTTACTCGGCCTGCGTGCCACGTAGGCTTAGTAGTTTTTAGGGTCAACATTTTGGCACGTCCGATGGGACCCAATGCTAAAGCTATGAAGTTCTTGCCCATCGAAACACTGTCAGTAAAGAAGTAAATAGTTATGGGAAAATTGACCGTTACATCTATAACCCAGAACCCAGGGCCAGAAGGCTTGTCACAGGCACAGATTACTGTTGTCGTGACGCCCGAAACACTGAGTGTGACATATCGAGAAAATGAAGTTAGTCTCGGTGAGCCGCCTCGTGATACAGGATTCCTCATCAAAGCGACAAAAGGAAACTTTGTCAAAGGAATATTGGAATATTGTGACGAAAACGGTGGCGAAGCATCTGACCCACCAACTAGGTTGTTTTTTCGAAGACGACTTGAGGAACAATCTCGGCAGTTTAAGCAAACGTTTAGCCAAGAAATAAAAGGGATACTAGAGGAAGTACGCAGTTACAACACTGTGCATACTAGATTGCTTGAGGTCCTAGTTAATAATACCTAGAATATTGGACTTACTGATCGGTCTAGATAATCCATTCGCATAGTACATCAACCTCCCACCTAATTCCATCCAAAGTTGGGAGGAACTGGTCGAAAAATTCCATGAACAATTCTATCGGCCAGGGATGGAAATTTTAGTTTCATCATTAACTAAGATGGCTCAAGCATTTGATGATTCGCCAATGGAATATTTAATGAGGTTCAAGTTGGCCAGAAATTGGTGCCAAGTGCCACTCCCTAAAGTCGAATTCGTCAGAATCGCTCTGAACGGCTTGGATGTTGAATAGAAAAAGAAATTATTGGGAGCGAACGCGCAACTTTAGTAGCTCAAGCTCATCAATGAAACAAAAGGCCTTCAAGTCGCCTGAATCATGCAACCAACGATGGTACATTTATAATTCTCCCACCGACGTATATACTGCATTATCCAAATCACAAAAATGCTGATGCCAACGAATAGACTGTATGGCTCGACGACAGGCAGCATAGGCTATTTTGGCTACCAAATGGCAGTCGAAAGAAGCAGCAGGAAGTGGAGATAACTGACAACCCCTGCCATCATGGCTGAATTACATCAAGGAAAAAAGGTAACTGATCGCGACTTCGAAACTACCATTGAAGAGTCCGAGAAGTGCATCAAACCCTTCCTTCAGGCTGGGGAGATGGAAGCTCATTTCGAATAGTTCAGAAAGGAAGCTGAAAGCAAACTTCCCCAATTACCCCCACAAGAGCAGTTAATAAGAGACCAACAGAATCTACACCATCCATTCCTCAGCAAATCCTTAGAGTACATGTGGGAATTTCACAAGACACATTCTGCTAATAACTTGTACGGCCTACCCAAGGCATGTCAGGAAGCCCTAGACCTGGCACTAACTTGCCCTGACGTTGAACAGATTATCCAAAAAACCACTGATCCAACAACGAAGACTAGGTTCCAGCATATACGTGAAGCTCGAGTCCTCGGCTTCGAGGTTGACCTATACACTGACCTAGACACCGTTGAGCTCCCATTTTCTCTTGAAGACCTTCAATATTTGAGATATCATTTTGAAGTCTTCTCGGTTGTATCTCTCTTCGGCCCACAGCTGATGAGAAAAAGCGCATGGCACATTTAGACACTTACCTGGACACAAGGGAGACCCACATCGCATGTGAGGAGTGGGTACGTAAAGCGCTGTAGAAATAATATCAAATCCTTACAAGAAGCAAGCGTGAGGACGACAACTAGAATGAAATAAGTCATGTCGACGTATTACAAGAGCAGGTACATGCTGAGGCAGAAGACGACCAGGTCAAAGATGCTCAAAAGATTGATACTGCACTCAATAGCCTTAAAGACGACGACCAAGATCCAATGGGTTTGTCAGTCCTCGAGAATATGGAAATCAACATGGTCTATGTTTTACCTACCAAATTTCAACCAACCTCGTCCCAACCAAATTTCTTGGATGAGGACATGGTTACCGAGGAAGCCACACAAGTTGATTTCGTCACCACTAAAGAGGATACAAAAGTGAGCAAAGAAGACAAACTTAAAGCAGCTCTTGCCGAACTATTTCCCCATTCTTCTTTGGTTAATTTTCAATATCTTAAGCCGTTGTATGTCATGGCTCACATTCAAGGTTACCCAATCTCCAAAATTTTCGTCGATTATGGGGCGACGGTTAATATCATGCTCGTATCCGTCATGAAAGTATTACGACGATCTAATGACGAACTCATTCCATCAGGAATAACCATGAGTAGCTTTGTCGGCAATAAGTCCTAGACTAAAGGGGTGCTTACTTTGGAGGTAAGTGTTGCGGGTCGTAATCACATGATCGCATTCTTTATAGTTAACTCTAAGACTGAGTATAATGCATTGCTGGGTTGGGATTGGATCTATCAAACAAACTGCATCCCCTCTTCATTATATCAGGTTCTCATCTTTTGGGAAGGCAAATCAATTATGGTTCATCCGGCCGACAATCAGCCGTTTGAAGCCGATATGATTTAGGCCTAATATTATGATGATGACGTTGGCTATATTACCTTATAGAGGATGAACAAGGAAGGATGGCCGACTCAGATTTCAGTGCAGAAAGCCATCGAAGTAGGCGTCGAGATTGTACATCAAGATTCGGCGAGACTTGGGTTGGCCGATCTGATCGTTGACACTGATGTTTGAAGCTAAACAGAAAAGATATTAGGTCGCAGTTTCATCTACCATGGAACGATTGCTGGCCCATTGGTCTACTATTTCCAAACAATTGACTTCAGGTATAAACTTAGTTGAATTTTTGGCCGAAAGAGACAATGGCCCAGTATTATCACTATACAAAGTTCAGGCTACCCCAGCCGACCTTGAAAATAGCCAACCTCAAGTCAAAGACCATTTAGAGGAAATAAATGTTGGAACGGCCAAAGACCCATGGCCTTTGTTCATTAGTGATTTGTTGCCTCGACATGTAATAACCGAGCTTTGTAATTTGCTTAAAGAATTTAAAGATTGTTTTGCTTGGAGTTACCATGAGATGCCTAGTTTAGATCGAAAACTAGTAGAGCATGAATTATGCATCAAACCTGGGTGTAAACCCTTCCACCAACCACCTAAACGATTCTTAACTGAAGTACAACTCGGCATAAAAGAAGAACTTGTTCGACTTTAAAGTCGGGTTTATTCGGACAACTCGATACGTCGAATGGTTGGTGAACATCGTCCCAGCTCTAAAGAAAAAGGGTGCTTTACGTATCTGCATTGATTTTCAAAATTTAAATCTGGCAACTCCTAAAGATGAATATCCTATGTCGATTTCACATTTGTTAATCGACGCGGCAGTGAACCACGAGATCTTATCCTTTATGGATAGACATACTAGTTACAACTAGATTTTCATCACCGAGGCCGATGTCCATAAAACTACTTTTCGTTGCTCGGGGGCACTCGGCACGTATGAATGGGTTGTCGTGCCATTCGACCTCAAGAACGCTGGCACCACATACCAACGAGCTATGAATACTATATTCCATGATTTGATTGGTATCATCGTCGAAGTCTACATTGACGATGTTGTAATCAAATCAAGATGTCGTCAGACACATTTGGATGATTTTCGACATGCTTTCCTGCATATGCGCCATCACAACCTTAAAATGAATCCTGCCAAATGTGCTTTCGGTGTGTCAGCCGACAATTTTTTAGGATTCCTCATGCATCATCTTGGTATTGAGGTGGACGAAAATAAAGCCCAAGCAATCATCAATGCTCCACCCCCGGTGACCAAGAAGCAACTATAGTCGCTACTCGGCAAGATTAAATTTCTCCATCGATTCATTGCTAATTCGGCAGGAAAAACGAGAGCCTTCTCTGTACTCTTGAAACTAAAAGATTCTGACATATTCAAATGGCGCGTGGAACACCAAGAGGCATTTACGCATATCAAAGTTTCTCTCACGACCCCACATTTCCTCGTCCCGCCACGGCGTGGCAAACCTCTCAAACTGTACATCTCGCCAGCTAAAGAATCCATTGGATGGCTCCTTGCACAAGACAATGACATTGGGCGAGAAAAGACCATTTTCTATCTTAGCTGGAATCTCCACCCACTTGAGATTGACTATTCCGCCGACGAGAAGCTTTACTTAGCCTTATTTTTCGCCACATCAAAACTAAGGCATTACATGCTCCCGTCGGTCACTCAGGTCATCACCTAGACTGATGTCATTCGCTCCAAGCTCACTCGGCCAATAGTAAAAGGCTGAATTGGGAGGTGGAGAATGGCACTATCAAAATTCAGTTTGCAATATGTGCCCCAAAAAGCTGTTAAAGGCCAAGTGTTGGCCGATTTCTTGGCTCAACACCCTTCCCCATACGACTTTGGGGGCATTGATGTCAAGATTGGCATAGTGGAAACGCAGGATAATTACTAGATGATGTACTTTGACGACTCTAGTACTTCAGCCTCGGCTGGTTTTAGGATTGTCATTCAATCGCCAGATTGCAACCGCGGTATTTTTCTCTCAGGCTTGATTTTGATTGTACAAATAATCAAGCCGAATATGAAGCCCTTATCATCGGCCTTCACGTCCTTCATGATCTACGGGCAACCCGTGTCCTCGTCCTCGACAATTCAGAACTTGTAATTAACCAACTTAATGGAACTTTTCGTTGCATGAGTTGTACTTTGGCGCCCTATCAGATAGTTGCTAGTTATCTAGCCAAGTCATTCGATGGTATCACATTCAAACACATCTCTTGAGTTTGAAATACCGATGCCAACGACCTGGCTCAGATAGCCTTTGAAGTACAACTCATAAGGGGCGAGATAGGTCGGGCGGTACCGGTAGGACGACGATCGCACTCGACCCTAGTTAATCAACAAGTTCTTTGGCCAAGTCATGTGATCCGAACATAAGTCATGTCTCTGCCTTCGTTGTTGGAACGAAGGGAGCTTGTAGATGTTTGTGCAGTCAAGGAGTGACCAGACGATTGGAGAAGGTTGATCATGCGATACCTCGATAACCCCAATGGCAAACACGACTGCAAGACAAAAGTTCATGCCACAAACTATGTAAAGTACCAAAACGAATTTGTATCGAAATGGTGACGACGATTTATTACTATTATGCCTTGGCCCATAAGAGGCTACTCAAGTAATTTTAGAGGTTTATGAAGGAATTTGCGGGGCTCATCAGTTCAGACGAGAGATACGATGGTTGGTTCGCCGACACGGCTATTTTTGGCTGAGTATATTGAAGGATTATATTAAGTTTGCATGAGAATATGTACAGTGTGAAATTCATGGTCCTATACATAGAGCCTTGGTCGAATCACTCTATTTGGTCACTAAACCATGGTTGTTCAGAGGGTGGGCTATGGACTTAATCGGCAAAATTGCACCATTTTATGGGTCAGCAAAGCATGCATGAATACTTGTCGCGACTGACAACTTCACCAAATGGGTTGAAGCCAAGTTATATACCAAGTTGATGTCTAAAGAAGTTTGTAATTTTGTAGAAGAAAACATCGTGACTAGATTCGGCATACTAGAAACAATCATAACGGATAATGGGACGATCTTCACATCCGACAGGTTTAAGCAGTATACAGCAAATCTAAAAATTTAACTCGAGCAATCTACGCCATATTACCCACAGGCGAATGAACAGGCTGAGGCATGTAATAAGGTTTTGATTAGTATTCTCGAAAAAATGGTAAAAGAGAGGCCTGGTATGCGGCAACTGAAGTTAAATGAAGCTTATGGGCATATCGAACTTTACTGATCAGCCACCGGAATGACTCCATAGATGTTAACTTATGGACACGACGTGATGTTGCTGGTTCAGCTAAGTATAAACTCGTTATGAGTAATTGAAAAAAGTAGTTTGTTCAGTGCCGAATACAGTCAGGCCATGAGACAAGAGTTAGAAGACTTAGAGGAAGTTCGGCTTGATGCTTATAATTTATTAGTGGCACAAAAGAAGATTGCCGAGCAAGCTTAGAATCAGCGAGTTAGACAAAAAACATTCGGCGAGGGAGAGTTAGTTTGGCAAACCGTGTTGCCCGTGGGAATTAAAGACCCCAGGTTTGGTAAATGGTCACCGAATTAGGAAGGACCGTTCGTTGTTCACAAAATTCTCGGCAAAAGGGCATACCACCTTAATGATCGAACTGGTTTAATTCAGAAGTTGCCAATCAATGGGATATTTTTAAAGAAGTACTATCCAATCACTTAGGAAATGAGAGAATAAAGGAGCGTTTCATTAAATTTGTAAAAGATACAGGTGACAAGAAATTAAAATAGCCTATAGATATACAAAGCCTTAAGGGGACGAAGGAATGAAGGCTTCAAGATCATCTTTTAACTCTAGCCATTTTACTTCACCCATTGTCACTTAGGCCTGTCGCATCCTCTTGTCAAGTTTCATTTGTTCAATCCGCTTCGCACCAGCTGTGAACTCTATCAACCAAGCATTGTTCGATTTGAAATCTTTCTTGAGTTCAGAAGCAATGATCGACCTCTGATGTGGAAGTTTTGCAATTCGATGGTCGAGATCGACCAACCCTTTCTTTTTCACTTTTATCACCTCAAGCTCTGGTCGAATTGCTTCTTGAGCAGCCATTGCGGCCTTTAGGTTTTCTTATGCTCGAAGAGCCCTCTTAAAAATAATGAAATATTCTTAAGTTCTCTTTAAGATCGATGACAAGTGAACAATGGATTCATTGCTTAGTTGACCCTCAGAAGCAAGGATGTTCAAACATTCTTCTATATAGTCGAGGCCTTTGCGCTCTAGGAGTTGTGAAGCTGAAAGAGAAATGAGCTTTTGCTGTTTGACAAAGGCGTTGGTCTTGGTCGCTGTGACAGCAGGTTTGGCCGAAGTGGCTGGAAAGAAGGGTGTCGAGATTGACTTCCTATGAAGGCTGCATGAAGGGACATTGTTAGAACAAATCAAGTCGCGAGGAAACAAGAACAAGAGAAAATGTTAGCCATGTTGAGAAGAGACTTCGGCCATGTCTGCTAGCTAGTTGCTGAAGCCTAAAGAGTTTAATGGCCGAGCCTAGTGCTTAAGACTGCTTTTTAATTCACACAGCCGATGAAGGTTATATACGTTCGATGGCCACTGAGGTGGCCACGAGATATAAATAACGCTCTTCGGCATATAAATTTTTTGATGAAATGAGGAGGTGGGCACCTGACATTTAATATCTTCCTGATTTAGAATTCTAAGGCAGAAGAGTGACCATAGGAAAACAATAAGGATACTTACAAACACCGAAGTAGCTTTTTGAGGGGGAATGCCAAGGTCTTGATCCTGTGGGTGAATTGGTGTTTCCGTCGTTGCTTCATGCTCGACGAAAAGCCCTTTTCCACGATCGGCTGCAAGGGGATTTACTTGGTCAGCCGTCTCAACCACAGGTAGAGGATTAATGGAAGAGGGTTTGGCTGGTCGAGGGCGACTCGTTAATGGGATTTCTTCACGGTCGTCATCCTAAAATAAGAGTTGTTAGTATTTGGAATCTAGTTGAAGGAAGATTGTTACTAGCAAAATAATCATACCCCTTCCTTTTCTAGAATGACCGCTGGTTTTGTTTTTAGATTCGGGAGGAGATTCTTCTCGGCCAAGGTGACCATTTCCTCCAAGACAGGAGCAACGGCCGACCTTGGAGTTGCAGGTCCCTTGACCACCAGAGCATTGGTTAGTTTGACCATGACTTGTTGAACATGACGAACCTCAGGTGCTTGACTGGTGGAATGGTTTGGTTGCACATCCGTCAAGGCTTGAATGACATGAGCACGAGGAGATTTAGCAGTAGCTCTTGTGGTTTGGCTGGAGATGACATGAATCTCCCACTCCCATTTTGTTGCTAAGTTTTTGATGCGTTTTCTAGAACGGGGAGCGTCGCTAGTCGTCTCGGCCTCTGGGCGAGATCGTTTGCTCTGCAAGATCGGCAAAATGGTCGCAGTTTTCTTTAGTGGGAGGGCAAGTTTTTTCTTAGCCATGACTGCAATTGCCACGTCCACATGACTCCCTACAAAAGCTAAAATCAAATCATAAGGGAGTTTGAACAAATGACCAAAGCAAAATAAGGGACGCAAACAATACCTTGAGCTGTCTTTTTGGATTTTGGGACGAGAGTCTTCTTTTGACTATCGCCAAAAATCTTCTTGATAACATCTTTGAACGGCACACCAAAGAAGGCTTGAGTGTATACCGCCCACCAGTCAACAAAGGTGGCAGTATTGAAAGTCTTATGGACGTTCGGGTGAAGGCGGAATTTCTTACACCTTTCTTGAAATTCATGCTCGGCCTCCCTGCATTCTCTCTCTGAAGAACCAAAGAAGCGTAATCGGCTTAGGAGAGAACATAAGGTAAGTAGAGGCATTGGGCAGCCTTGGAGGTAGTTGAGTTGCCTTGTGGTGAAGTGAGGTTGGTAGACCTCCCAACTTGCACCTTTAGCATCGTAGTCGAATTGGAGGTCGCAAGTTAACACAAACAATCCCAGTTCTTTCGGAGGTCAGTATCTTTGGCTTCACTCTATGCCAAAGGTAGAAGCTTGATGGAAGGGGGATATTCTTGACAACTGTAGATTAAAAACTCGTTGTTGAAAAGGTGTTCTAAGCTGAAGAAGTATTTCAAAACTTATCCAGCTGAGTGAGGAGGAGCAGGTCTAGAGCCTAATTAAAGGCCTAGGGCTTCAGAGGACTTGAAGTTGGGGACATCTGGCTTGAGGGTGGCAAAGTAGACTTGTAGCCAGAGTTAAAGAACCTAGAGTGGGCCATTCTGGTATGGGTCAATCTCGTTGATCGTCGTCTCAGCTAGGCAGCGCATAAAGTTGGCAAGAATAGTCGAGCTAAGAGCTAGGGTATGACCACTGGCTAAGGCTTTAGCGACTGGCATATTCTCGACCAAGCATTTATTCAACTTGGTACAACAAATAAATTTGTTGTACCAGTAAAATAAAAAGACTTTATGTTCTCCATTCGTAAGGATTTTTTCCTCTTGACCAGCAAAGTGTTGGATGAGGGTGTTGTGGTTGAAGAAGTTCTGTGCAACTTCTAAACTTCTTCTTTTGTGGATTCTTGGTTTTTCTACCCCAGCGTCTCGACAGTGCGTTCGTCGAAGAGTGTCTTGAGGTCGAGATTGGTTTGGTACCCAGAGATGGAGACATTAATCGGGAGACCTGAAGCGGAAGTCTTAAGGATGGCTGAGATGTCGAGAATAGTGGGGCCAATAGAGCCAAGTGGGAAAACCATAGTATGGATGGCCGAGCACCAAAAACCTAGAGCCGCCATGAGAAGTTCCTTGTCCATGGCGATCTCGATGGTTAAGAGCTTGATGGCATCATAAATGCCGAGAGTCTTACATTCCTTGTTAAAGAACTTCTTCATGCTCTCAACCCAAGCTACCCATGCTGTAGTAGTTGAAGGCCAGACTCTTTGAGGTTTGATTAGTTCCCACTTCGACTAGTCATACCCTTGAAACAAGGGTTTTAGGCAGTAAGCTTTGATGAGGTTGGTAATGGATGCTGAGACGATGTCTTTAAAGAGTCACCCCAGGATTTGGTGAGAAGCGCCCAAATCACCTTCAAATCAGAGGGTTTAAATGGCGCTCTGGTCAATGAAGTCTCGGCATTTGGCGCATTCGTCGGAAAGTTTGGAGATGAAGGTGTTGGAAACCATTGATGAGAACTCAAAGAAATTTATGGACTCGAAAATACTTTCAGTTTTAGAATGAGCCTTGAAGGTTGCTCTGGGAATAAAAGTAGATGGCGAAAGGTTTGAATTTTTTGGAAACGTAAAGCACAAATGGAAAGGTTTCAGGTATTTATAACCATTCTGGAAGGAAGATCAAACGTTTGATTTTCAAAATTGGGGTAGAATCGGCCGGAAAAATTATTAATCATTATGGATATTCATTGAATCCAGGTGAAAAGGCTGAGGTTTTTGCGGTTTGAGGACGCACGATTGCGTGTGGTGGCGGAGGTGAAAAGACCGAGGTTTTTGCAATTTGAGGACACACGATTGCGTGTAGTGGTGGATTTAATAGGATAAGATGTTTCAATTGCTGCACGTCTCAATGGTTATTATTAAAGGCTGCTAGGTGAACCAAGGAGTCGCCACGTGGTAGGGCATTAAAGAAAATCAGAACGTGTGATTGTGTTTCATAAATGCGCTTGGTTGAGGTTTTCGAGATGTTTAAATACCCTTCAGAGGTATGTGAGAAGACACTTTCGCTTCTTCAAGGCTGAGGCTAAACTAAGATAGGCTGACAACCTCAGAAGCGAGAGGGCAATGTTTGAGACCAAAATACTGGTTTAGGCCGAGTTCTCGACCCAAAAGCCTTGTTCAAAGGTCACCGTGGGCCATTCGATTTATGGGCCGCCTAGCCAAGGTTGGCCAAGTCCTATTGAGAAATTGAGTGTTCTAGATAAGGATGGAACAGTTGAGTCCTGGTGTGACAAGAAGTTTTAATAGGATGAGGTTGAGGTTCGGGGGGACGAACTTAGTTGGATTAAAAGGAGGATTTAGAGTCCTAATGGAGTACGAATTGATCAAAGCCTATTTCAGATTAGAATAAGGAGTCCTAATTCGAATGTAGTTTTGTTTCGATCATGAGGGTGTTTGCAGCTATAAATAGAGGGGGAAGTGCATCATTCAAGGCCCCTCCAATTCAACACAAACTGCCTTGCGCAAACTCTCGCTCTACGCGAAACCTTTCAACAATCTTGAGATTTTTATTTTCTTTTTCTGACAACACATTTTCAGTTTAGATAAACAACATTGTGAAGGCAACTTGTGGTATCTTCAGTTTGGATAAACAACACAATTGTCGTAGAACCAGTCGATCTTGGAGCACCTTCAGTTTGGATAAACAGCATTGCATCGAGGCCGATTGGTTATTTATCCAAGTCTCGGTCGAGAAGGATTTTCAAGTCCTTATTGGCAGAGGTCATCTCATTAGCCTTCTTGGCGAGTGAGGTGTTACAGATTATTAAGCTCGGCACATTGAGCACCGAGTTATTTTATGATTGGATACTCACAAGTGGAATTTAGGCTTTGGTATTCCGATGGCCGAACTACATTTATGATTAAAACGTACATTAGCTTTGAGTACTTATGCCTGTATAGTCTAGTGTCGATTCGGCATGCTTATACTCTTACAAATATAATCACCATGACCAAATCTGGCGCTGACGATTTGTGAACTTAGCAGAACTAGCAACCTTGTCTTTAGGCTCTAGAGCCCAAAGGCCGAGACGTGTACCTTCCTCGACCGCAATCGCAAGATCGAGAAGTCAGCAGTGTGCTCAATGCCACACAACATATTTTACTCCCAGGCCAAGCTCGGCCGACAAGTTGGCATGCCTCGCACATAACCGAAGAACGTAGTTAGCTCATTAGTTACTCGGCCTGCACACCATGTAGGCTTAGTAGTTTTTAGGGTCAACAGTACCGAAATGTATGTATTGAAATATATGCACTGAAATGTTATAAATTAAATTAATGTACCTAAATATGTGTGCCGAAATGTTAGTACCGAAATGTATGTACCGAAATGTATTATATGGAATTAATGTACCTAAATGTTTGTATCAAAATGTATGTACCGAAATGTATGTACCTAAATCTATGCACCGAAATGTATTATATTGAATGTAATATACCTAAATGAAGAAGACAAAGTACATCGAAATATATTGTATAACAAATATTAGTTTATCTAAATGTTTACAACAAAATATATTACAATAAATGAAATGAAAATGAAAATTATAATAAAATTAAATTAATACATTAAAATTAGGAAGAAAAAGAGAAATAATTAAAAAATCAAAATATAATTAATAAATTGTTGTAGGCCTATTTGATTGAGCGATCTAGGGTTAGAGAGGGAGAGGGAGGCCGGCCACTTTAGAGAGAAGAGAGAAAGATTTAATTGTGAGGTGTGTTATAATTCACCCCATTGTGCCTCTATTTATAGTGGTAGAAAGGACAAACCCTTTCCCATAAGGATTACAATACTTAATGAGTAATCTACTCCTAATAGGAATATAAGATACATTCCTAATCTATTAGGATTTACACAATCACATTCCTATACTAAATAGGACTGCCACACTCCCCCTTGAGTGTGTAAATACTCAAAGCACCATCGTATCAGATCTTCAGCAGATAAGGTTGAATAGTTGATGAAGTCATCGGCACAACGGGTATTCGCGAGTCTCAAATTTATGTTGAAGTATGCATTTGTAAAAACTCACAAAAACCTCGCTATGGTAAAACCCATGATAGGCAAAAACCCATAGACTAAGGAGAAAAGTAAGAAAGTATGCATAATGTCTAAAACATTCGTCGAACTGGACGAAGGTAGTGAACTCAACGAAGTATGATCATCCCAGGATGGGTGCCTCGTTAAAACCTAGTTAGGTAGCAAAAACCCAGTGGGAAAAATGCTCCTAATTGTAGGGAAAAAGAGTACATTAAGATCATGTGAGTATACTTCTAGATACTCCCCCTGAGTTAGACATAACTTCTAAATAAGAGAACTACAAGCGATTTAACTCAGATAATTTATGCATACCGATTCCTTGGACGAGCTTCTGGAAAGTAGACTTGGGCAATGACTTGGTGAAGAGATCGGCCAAGTTGTCTTGGAAACGGATTTGCTTGACTTCAATGTTCTGATGCTGCTGCTGGTGGTGTGAGTAAAAGAACTTTGGCGCTATGTGCTTGGTGTTGTCTCCCTTGATGTATCCCTTCTTTAACTGCTCGATACATGCGGCATTGTCTTCAAAGATCGTCGTAGGAAGGCTAACGACTGATGTAAGACCACTAGTAATTCGGATATGTTCCATAACTTCTCTCAGCCAAAAGCATTCACGCGTTGCTTCATGTAGGGCGAGAATCTCAGCATGGTTCGACGAAGTAGCCACTAGTGTTTGCTTGGTAGACCTCCAAGATATAGCGGTGTCTCCAACGGTAAAGACATAACCTGTTTGAGAACATGCTCTATGTGGATCAGACAGATATCCAGCATCTGCATAACCAACAAGGCGAGAATCATCCCGAGGACCGTAAGGGGCGGCAACACTCGGTGATTCGTGGGTATAGAACAAGCCTAAATCCGTTGTACCTTTGAGGTAGCGGAAAACGTCTTTAACACCATTCCAGTGCCTGCGTGTGGGCGCATTGCTGTATCTTGCCAAAAGATTAACAGCGAAGGAGATGTCGGGTCTAGTGCACTGAGCCAAGTACAATAAAGCCCCAATTGCACTCAGGTAAGGAACTTCGGGTTCCAAAATCTCTTCCTCATCCTCCTTTCGACGGAAGGGATCTCGTTTAGCATCTAGAGTCCGAACGACCATTGGTGTACTCGAAGGCTTCGCTTTATCCTCATTAAAACGACGCAACACCTTTTGGGTGTAGTTCGATTGATGTACTAGGATTCCATCCGAACAATGCTCGATCTCCAGGTCGAGAGAGTATCGAGTTTTTCCAAGATCCTTCATCTCAAATTCCGATTTCAAGTGTGCAGCAATTCCCTCAAGCTCTGCAGGAGTCCCAATGAGGTTCATGTCGTCGACATAAACTGCAACGATTGCAAATCCGGAATGTGACTTCTTTATGAACACACATGGGCATAGTTCATTGTTCACATAACCCTGACTTGTCAAATATTCACTCAGACGGTTATACCACATCCGCCCGGATTGTTTCAATCCGTAGAGTGACCTCCTCAACCTAATTGAGAGAGTGTTCCGTGGTCTAGAACTATTTGAGCCAGTCAATGGAAGTCCTTCTGGAACTTTCATATATATTTCCGTCTCTAGATCCCCATAGAGATACGCGGTTACCACGTCCATAAGCTGCATATTCAGTTTTTCGGAAACTACCAAACTGATTAGGTAGCGGAACGTTATGACGTCTATTACGGGAGAATACGTCTCCTCGTAATCAATTCGAGGGCGTTGAGAGAAGCCTTGCGCTACGAGGCATGCTTTGTATCGTACTATTTCATTCTTCTCATTACGCTTCCTCACGAAAACCCACTTGTAGCCAACGGGCTTCACACGTGGTGGTGTAGGAGCGACTGGTCCAAACACTTTACGTTTCGCGAGCGAATCGAGTTCGACCTGGATTGCTTATTTCCAGTTTGACCAATCGGTTCTACGTCGGCATTCATCGACGGAACGTGGTTCAATGTCATCGCTAAGCATGATGTCAGTAGCTACTGAATACGAGAATGCGTCGTCGACGATCATCTCATTCCTATTCCAAACCTCATCCAATACTATGTAATGGACCGAAATCTCGCGATTCTCGGGAGGCCGGCATGTTTCATCTGAAGCATCACCGTAATCTAGAATAACCTCATGCGTTGGAACGGATGAGTGAGCGATGGTCGGATTCAAACTAGGGTCACTAGTTGGTGCCATTTTCCTCTTCCGGGGTTGTGAATCCTTTGAACCAGGTGGTCTGCCACGCTTCAGGGTCGGAGCAGATGATTGGCTAGTCGCCAATGTACCGTGCCGCGTGGAAGTTGCGGCCTCCCCTCATTCAGGGACGGTCCGGCCTTCCCAGGCGGGTTGTTGACGTGCACGGGGTACGTCTATCCTTGCAGGTGTGTTTGCAGCGGGTATATGTGATCTTGTCACTTTAGCTAGATCATTAAAAGCATCTGGCATGCTTTGAGCAATGCTCTGAAGATCTATAATTCGACGCACTTCAGTTTCAGACTGAGCAGTGCGGGGATCTAAATGAGACATAGTGGGAGCATACCACGACAATTCGCGGCGTTCTACGGGAACGTTAGCATGCTTATCTCCCCCTAACGCCGGGAAGACTGTCTCATCAAAGTGACAATCCGCAAAACGTGCGGTAAAAAGATCTCCTGTCAAGGGTTCTATGTATCGAACAATTGATGGCGAATCATAACCGACATAGATTTCCATTTTTCCTTGATGACCCATTTTGGTACGTATCGGCGGCGCTATTGGCACATAAATGGCGCACCCAAACACCCGTAAATGCGAGAAGTCAGGCTCGTATCCAATGACCAACTGTAACGGTGAATGTGGTTGGGTAGCGGTGGGCCTCAGGCGGACCAACATGGCTACGTGCAATATTGCATAGCCCCAGGCAGATACTGGCAGTTTGGTTCGCATAACCAAACTCCGAGCTATCATTTGAAGGCGCTTTATGAAAGCTTCTGCCAGGCCGTTTTGGGTGTGAACATGAGGTACAGGATGTTCCACATCAATCCCTACTGACATGCAATAATCGTCAAAGGTCTGTGACGTAAACTCTCTAGCGTTATCCAATCGAATCGACTTAATCAGATAATCAGGGTGGTGAGCCCTTAGCTTAATAATTTGAGCTAGGAGTTTAGCAAATGCGGCGTTGCGTGTGGACAACAAGCAAACATGTGACCATCGTGTTGATACATCAATCAACACCATAAAATATTTAAATGGTCCGCATGTTGGTTGGATTGGTCCACAGATATCCCTTTGAATCCTCTGAAGAAATTTAGGAGGGTTGTGAATAATCTTTGTATATGAGGGTTGAATATTCAACTTCCCCAAAGAACACGCTTTGCATGGTGGGAGTCCTACATGAGGATGTAACTTGTGCCCGTGTGATGATTTGAGGATACGGCACATCATGTCACGTCCAGGATGTCCCAAACGGTCATGCCAAAGCAACAAAGTGTCCTGGAACTCAGGCATAGGGCCGGCCACACTGTGGGCTTCTATGCCCCGAATGGTTGTGATGTACAACCCATTCGGCAGACGTTCCAACTTCTCGTGAATACGCTTCTGGCCATATTCGTATGAAGTGATACAAAGAAATTCAAAACCATGATCTTCAGTGGTTTCAATATGATATTTATTATCTCGAATATCTCTAAAACTCAGCAACATTCTTCCGGAACGTGGAGAATAGAGTGCCTCCTTAATGGTCAAGGTAGTATCATTAGACAACATGATACGTGCCTTTCCGTATCCTTCAACCAGGTTGGATGGACCTGAGAGAGTTGTCAAAGGAGATTTCTGGGGTATTAAGTTAGTAAAATAGTGTTTTTCACGCAAGATGGTGTGTGTGGTTGCACTATCTGCCAGACAACTAACTTCCCCACTAGACATACCTAGAAATAAATTGATTGAATTGGTCACATGCATAAATATAAGTCCATTCATTCAATTAAGCAATTCGAGAAAAATAATATCCATTTAAATAATAATCCATAATTCAAAACAAATCAAAACCAAACAAATTATTCCAAATACTTAGGAAAATTGTTCAAAAATTTTAAACCATAAACCTAGATAAATAGGGGGTAGGGCCGGCCACTCTTAGTGGGTTTGGCCACTAGGGGTAAACACCCTAAAAACATGTCTCATTTATTCTTCCATAGGAGCTGACGTCTTCTGAAAATCTGATATCTCCATGGATGTGGTTGCATCTTCCGGATGATCCACAGCTGCAAAGTTAGACTCACGATGTGAATGATACTTGGCAATAGCCTCAGGGGAAGCTCGGCATACGCGTGACCAATGATCCTTTGATCCACAACGATAGCACATGTCCAGTTCATTGGAAGCAGACTTACCGGGAGCTTTGCCCTTGTTCTTGAAGTTTGGGACCTTAGGGGCGAGTGATGGACGCTGCTGGGTCGCAATCCTTCCCTTCGGTGCGGCACTCTGTTGACCTTGGGCTCGTGGTGGAGCTTGTTGCCTAGTACCACGACCACGACGATTCTGTCGTCGTTTATGGCTACCAGAATATGTTGCATGTGCTTCAGGCACAGCGTTCGAGCCAGTCGGTCGAGCTTGATGATTCTTCATCAAAAGCTGGTTCTGCTTTTCAGCGAGAAGTAAAACAGAGATCAAATCCGAAAACTTGGTGAATTTCTGTGCCCTATATTGTTGCTGTAGGACAATATTGGTGGCATGGAAGGTCGAATAGGTCTTCTCCAGGAGATCTGATTCGGTAAGTTCCACTTTACAGAATTTCAGCAATGAACAGATTCTACAAACTTCAGAGTTGTATTCATTCACAGACTGAAAGTTTTGGAAGCGAAGATGCTGCCAATCGTGTCTTGCTTCAGGCAAGTAGATGTCTTTCTGGTGATCGAAACGGTCAGCCAGAGCAAGCCAAAGGGTGCGTGGGTCCTCCTCAGCGAGGTACTCGGTCTGCAGTGCATCATGGATGTGTCTTCGAATGAAGATCATTGCAGTAGCCTTCTGAGCTTCGTTAACAGTTTTTCTGGTGACGGGTGCCTCGATGGTGGCTCTAATACCCTTTGTAGTTAGATGGAGCTTCACGTCTTGAACCCACTTCAGATAGTTTCTGCCAGAGACTTCTAGAGCGGAGAAATCGAGCTTGTTCAAGTTCGACATGTCCCTAAAACGGAGGGAGAAAAACGTGAGTAGTCATATGGTAAGCCATAGACATATATCGTAGAACATACAGGTTCTTTAGACATGTATTGGTTTAAATCATGCATGAAAACTACAGGTTTCATGTGGTATGTTTTGAATGAAAACTTCAGGTTTCAAAGGCACTAAATTTGAAACTACAGGTTCAATTTAGTTTTATGAACAATTAGTTCATAATGAGAGGTTCCTGCAAGAAACACAGAATGCAATATACAAATATACATATAGTGGATTTGAGGTTCTTTGGGAGCTCAAGTGTGAGAGCTTCGTTACTACAAAAGTATGTGACGGTTCAAAGTATAAAAATAAATTATTGAATCGTTAATGTCCAAAAATGATCTTCAGGTCAATAATTTTGGATTCATAATCAGATTAATGAACTGCAGGTCAATTTTAATTAATTCAATAAATCGGGCCATACAGGGTCGATTATAGAAGCAAAATAATATTAACATACGGGTTAAATTATTTTATAGTACTAAAATATAGCATGTGGATTTGAAAAATATGCCCCAAAATATTTTTGGGCATGGGTGCCGTGCAAAAGAAAAGGCACGGGGTGCCTTAATAAAACTGGCAGGGCCTAAAAAAATTAGGGGGCTGCACGGGCAGGACCAGCGCATGCTGGCCTGTGGGTTTAGTCACGGGTGGCCTAGCCACGTGGGCTGGCAGTGTGTGATCCGGGGTGCAAGGCCCAGCCACGAGGGCTGGCTGCATCGGGCCGTAAGAACAAAGCCCAGCCGCAAGGCTGGCGTGTGAGTGGACGTGGGCTGGCAATTGGAGTGCAGGCCGAGGAGGCCGTGGGCTGCAGGCCCAGCAGGGAAGGTCCAGGCCGAAGCCTGATGTCCTGGTTGCACTAGGATGGTGCGGTGCCGCACCAAATCCGGCCCCCCCTTTTTTTTTTTCAAATCCTTTAGGGTTAGGGAAACCTTAATTTGCTTCTAATTTAATTTTATAATTTGACTCACAAATTCCACATAGCAATTTTAATTTTGCGATGCATGAAACAAATATATATATTGACAAATATATGAACATATACAATATATATATCGAAAGGAAAATATAAACATAGAGGGGTTCATGCATCATGGGGAATGTTTTCATGCTTCGTGGACGTTTCAAATATCTTCATTTATTTTAAGCGTACCTGATTAGCAGAAAACAAATAAGCCTTTGAATTTTTGGTGGATGCAAGCCTCCTCCAACGGTGCGTCAATTCCTTAGCTTCTGGCAAGAGCGTGCTGATAACGTGTTGTAAGCCTATTTGATTGAGCGATCTAGGGGTAGAGAGGGAGAGGGAGGCCGGCCACTTTAGAGAGAAGAGAGAAAGATTTAATTGTGAGGTGTGTTATAATTCACCCCATTGTGCCTCTATTTATAGTGGTAGAAAGGACAAACCCTTTCCCATAAGGATTACAATACTTAATGAGTAATCTACTCCTAATAGGAATATAAGATACATTCCTAATCTATTAGGATTTACACAATCACATTCCTATACTAAATAGGACTGCAACATAAATGAGGTTATTAATGTATCAAGGGACTAAAATTATATTTTGATCTTACTCATGATTTTAATCTAAAAGTTATCTTTGCAAAAAAATTAAAATGATGTTTCCTATAGTTTTTAATAATTTTTTTTCTCGTATTGTCGAAGTTTCCTTAAATAATAAAAAAAAAAAGAAAGAAGAGAAAATGATTGTAAGCCATAAAATTGGAGGGAAGAGTTAGATAGAGCTTCCACTTTTTGATTTGAGAGACTGAAATGTACTTGGATTTAGTGGTTGATGCACACAACTAAACTACTTTTAATGGAAAGGTTTGACAAGTATTCAAATTTAACCAATCAAGGAAGACTCGAGCGCACTGAGAAGTGGTTTGATCACTGCTCCAAAGGGTCGAGAACTTCTGGATTGGATTTGGAATTCGACTGACCGTATTTATAAATATTAAAAATAACTAGGCTACAATTCTTTACCTTGTCAAAATGCTCTTCCTAGACACTTATCTCAAAGTATGGAGATACAAATGATGGCTATGAAACTTGAGCTAGGGACCAAATTGAAACTTAAGGCAATAACCCGTTAACTACTGATATATTATTATATTTCATCGGCTGAAAACCCTTTTTGAAAGAATTTATTTTTGCAAACGGAAGTCTCTTAAGAAGAAAACTGGACCATTGTTTCTTGGATTTTGATTCAATTGGAGCTTTAGGGCTTGTTTGGTATCTTATTTGAAATTTTTTATCATTTCTCAAAACATTTCTTAAAAACATTTCTTGAAAACAATTTTCTTTAAGATTCAAAAACTTGATTGGTTTGTGATTTACAATTTTTAAATCTTACGACTTAAACTTGATTGGATTAGAATAGAGACGAAAAAAGTAATAAAAAAAAAAGGAGAAAGAAAGAAGAAAAGAGAGATATATATTTGGAGTGAGAGGGGAGGATTGAGAGAAAAGAAATGAGTGAGTTTAAGTTTAAAAACTCTAAAAACTCACTTTTTATGTTTTTAAGAAATATACTATATTTTTTAGTTAGTCTTGAGTTCAATTTTTAAAAATAGTTATACCAAACAAGTTTTTAAGACCTAAAACTTGAAAACTGTTTTTGAGTTTAAAAAGTTGGATTCAAGTACACTACCAAACAGGCCCTTAATTTCTGAACAAAAAAATGGTGAGTGCTGATTTAAAACTTGTTAATAGGTGGAGCAACGGTCTTTTGGGTAACACAGTTAAAAGTTGAAATTTTTTATTTGGACCAAATTATCTTATCTCTATACCTAACTAAATTTTTTTTCCACTAAACTTCCAAGTTTGCCCTTAAATAAATAAGAAAAAGAAAAAAAATTAATGTTTTTATCTCTACACCCAAGAACAAAAAACCTAACACACCACTGCATTCATATTATTTCCGGTGAAACGCACAACAAATATTTTCTCGAGGTGATCAACGACCGCGGGTGATGGTGTCTCTACAAAATTTACAATGGAAAATTGTTTATTGGAATTTTTACGGGTAAATTATCAAGACCATACTTTGGGAGAGCAAATCCATTTTGTTTACGTCCATTAGGAATATATTCTAAATCCAATCATTTAGAACTTTGATGATATAATTTTAGATGAATATCACAAACTGACAATTATGAAGAAATTAAATTCGTCATACGGTTACCTTCACTGTGACGACCCGTCCCGACATATTTAATTATTAATTGTGAAATGACGAAATTACCCCTTCGGGGATTATGTTCGTGTGCATGCATGTGGGATATGTGAGGACCTATGATGGTAGAACTCAATTATTGGAAGCATTGTGACATTATTGTGTGGAGATTTAGGACCACACACAACACCTTCACCCTCACCCACACCGACACACACTCTCTCTCTTTTGCATTATTGACACTCACTCTCTCAGACACTCTTTCTCCCTCTAACTCACGGTTCGCTCTCTCTCTCTCTCTCTCTCTCTCGCCTTACGTACGGAGACACCACAAACCCCTCAAAACCTCGTAGATCGAAGAAACAAAATACATATTCGTGCTCGTGAGGTCCATACGAACTCAACCATACCATTTTCAGGTAAGATTTCTATGACATCCCACATCGCCTAAGGGAGCGATCCTTAAATGTATATTCCCATCCCTACCTAGCACGAGGTCTTTTGGGAGCTCACTGGCTTCGGGTTCTGTTGGAACTCCGAAGTTAAGCGAGAAGGGGGCTAGAGCACTCCCATGATGGGTGACCCACTGGAAAGTTGCTCGTGAGTTCCCAGAAACAAAACCGTGAGGGCGTGGTCGAGGCCCAAAGCGGACAATACCGTGCTACGGTGGTGGAGTGGGCTCAGGAGGTGGTTGCGCCCGGGCCGAGATGTGACAATTTCATTCGTTTTCACGTCGAAACTCAAGGTCCGAGTTTGAGCACTATTCATCAATTTCTTGTGGGTTGATTTTTAGGACAATCTAAGATCACAACGAGCTTTGTGAGGTCCCAACGAGGCTCGGAGTAGTTCGTTGGAAGTGTTTGGACGTCAGGATCACGTACATCGGAGTTGGCCAGTTTTGGAGCTTGTCCCCGAGGAAATTTAAGACCTTTTTCAAGGTTTTTGAAGGTATATTTATGTTCTACACTTAATTTGGAGCACATAGGAAGAAAAATGGGTCAAAAAGGATGAAAAATGAGCAAGATATGAAGCTTAGAAAATTTCCCAGAAATTCCGGCGAAACCAGTCGCCGGAGAAGGAAATGGTAACGGAATATTTCGTCAAAACTGACAGAATATTCTAACGGCGTTAATTGACGCCGTTAACTGACGCCGTTACTGACGCCGTTAAACATAACAGAATATTCCAGGAATATGCCTGACGGCGTTAACTGACGCCGTCAGTGTGCCAGGCGCGTGGGCCCATGCCTTCTCCGGCGCGTGGGGCCGAGAAAAATTATTTTAAAAATATGGGGATGTTCGTGACGATGAGTAGGTCACGTTGGTATATCCAAATACCAAAATTGAGCTATGTATGAGAAGTTATTTCCGTAGTTACGTATATGTACTTAAATGACGTATTTTTAGTAATTTCTCATATAGGTGAGACGTATTCAGAGGACGACCGTAGCCAGGCTCGACGTGGGGGCTACGACCCAGCGACTTACCAGTGAGTGGGTAGTATTATTTTCCATATACCCTATATATATAATGATTTTCCCAGAATCACATTTTAAATGAAAAGTACGTTTTTAACGTTATGCATATAACTTGATTTTGATGCATGAGTATTCATATATACATTTCATGCATATGTTGGTGCTGAGGACGCCAGGTAAGTACCAGGTAGGTACATGCATAGTTGAGAACGAACAGTTGATACATATGAGATACGATGAGATATGATGTGATATGTTAGCTCATAAACCTGCACATATTGTTAGTGCTCACGCCCAAAGATAGGGGCACAGTCTTTCACGTGTCGTTCACCTCCCGCACCGCATGCTCGCCTTGGATCCAAGTTAGGTGCACAATCTTGTCGTATAGACCACTTTTGAGTGGGTACGACATGTAGGTGACCCGCGTTCATTCGCACAGTCTTCACGTGATTGTAGCACTAGAGCATTTATTATTGATACAGTGATGATGATGATGATATGATGTGATATTGATGTATGTGCAGCGTATATACGATGATGAGATAGAGATGTTATGAGCTATATTTACAGCCGAGGGCTGAGATGATATCTAATAGCGATATGATTATTGAAATGCATAGCATGGCATTATTTATGAGATTCTGATGGCATTGAAATGCACTGCACGACATATATTGAGATAGATTGAAAATGGTTTTATACTGAGAAAAGTTGTGATATATATGTACGTATTATTTTCTGGGAAACTATACAGGTTTTATGGAGAGGGGCTAGACTTTTGAGAAAAGAATGATTTTGAAAAGATTTGTTTTTGCTACCCACTCCCTTTTGTTTTTCGCCCCTTCAGGTTCTAGATAGGCTTGAGTTCCTGAGGTTGGCTAGCGAGGACCTATCGGCATTTCTGACAGATTTGATATATGTAGGGCATCGATGGTGTAATTAAACTCTTTTATTCATGCTTGACTGCACTGACCTAGTACGCTCTGAATATGTATAAGTATTTTAATTTCTCTAGCATATCATCTAGGTTGCTAGAATTCGATTTTAATTAATTCGTACTACGTTATCGATCCTTGCTTCCGCACAGCGTACTTGGCTACGTCACACTCACGTGACGGCCAGCATGCCCTACTTTTGGGTACGGGTGTGTCATTCACTAAGAAGAGGAGATTCTGGTTTGAATAGGGTTTTTAAAATATTGAGATTTATAATTTTTCATTATGTTGATATATTCCAAAAATTTAAAAGAATGAAAGGAGATAACGGTCTCTGGCAGCCTTGAGGGAATAGTTTGCCGGCACTTGGGTTTGTTTGGCCGAAAATAATGGAGAGGTGCAGTGGATTGATAGGTTTTGGGTGATTGGGAGTAGAGATAGAAAAATTAATTTTTATTTTCTTATTTAATTATTTATTTAAGGATAAACTTGAAAGTTAAGTGGATAAAACATTTTTAGTTAGGTGTAGAGTTAAGATAATTAGGTCTAAATAAAAAAATTTCTAAATGTTTCATTCAAAATAAATGGTTTAAAGAGGCAAATAAAGAATGTAAGCTTTGGCGCAATTACACCAGAGATCCATTGCTCCATATTGTGATAATTTGTGGAATTGTACTAATTTTCTTATTCTTTAGTGTAGTTAGAGCAATAATTTTGAAATGAATCTTCAAGAAAATAGGGTTTGGGGCCTTGAAAAACTGTCTGATTGAATTTTCTTTTTTCATCGATTGAATAATAATTAAAGAAACTCAGCAAAATGGATCAGTAATTTCAGGAAAAGGCTTACTAATTGGAAACATGGCAATCCTGTGATGCTTCTGATTTTCTGTGAGCAGGTTCATAGCTATTTACTAGGAGAAAAACTTGTGTAGAGCTTTGCTTGCCACTAGATGTTGCTGAGTGGCACTACAATCCAATCAAAACTCGCCACATGGCGAATCTGAAATATAATCTTTTATATTTAAAACTCCTATAATTATTTTTCCTACTAATTAATATACACCATAAAATTTAATTAGTGGTTCTTTTTTTTCCCTCTTCTCTCTCTCCTTTTAATTTCTTCCCAAACTTTCTCTATCGTCTTCTTTCCTATTCTGTTTTTTCTTTCTTCGTAAAAATATGGTCACAAAGGCAACAAAATGGAGGCAGATGTTTATGCTCGAATCATAGCACAACGGATGTGGGATTTCATTTCCTGCTATAAATGTAATAATTCGATTTACTACGAAAGCATTTATACTTGAATAACAAGTATTATGACAGTAGCTGATTTAAGGAACATAACGAAGACGAGAGCTATCAATTTCCAAATGTCTCGTTGAAATGCCCTTAGAGGATTGTAATTCTTAATTATTTATGTTGGTACGGGACACTCTTTTTCTCTTCGATCAGGTTGAAAATCCCGGCAAGGTTTTTATCGAAGCCCTCTGTTAGCACCCTATCCTCATTGATGTACGTATCCATTTCTTATTAATGAATATCGCACCTTTAAAAAAAAAAAAAAAGATCGATGCTACAAAAAAAAAAAAAGATCGATGCTGCAAAAAAAATATTGATTACATATCCATATTTCACACAAAATACTGTTTCACAACTATTTTGTTTTTTTATCATTGTAAAGCAGACATCTAATTTAACTCCAGAATCGTGAAAACAGTATTTTGCCTCTTCTTGATGTTGTGGGAGACTGTCTAACTATGGCGCTTCTTCATCATTGATTGCTCCAAAAGATACTTGAATTATTACAAAAACTCAGTTGCTTAGCAAAGCGTTAAAAGGCATTCCAATTTAAACACTCAAATGCATATCTAAGAGGAAAAAAGAATTAACTATTAGATTAATCTTATAGTGTATAATAATTATGGGAGTTTTAAATATAAAAATATAAGATTGGTCATGTGGTGAGTTTTGAGTGAGTTGTAGTGCCACTCAGCAAAATCCAGTAGCAAGCAAAGCCCCACACAAGTTTTTCTCGTTTACTGGAGCCTATTTTGATCGACTACGCTAACACTTTTAACTTTGTACATTGATTTGTTTCATGTTAGAAAATTAAAGATTTTGATAGCAAGTTAAAATTAATTAATTTTTTTAAGGGGGACAACTGGTGTCAAGGCATAGTTATATCCACTCTTTCTGGGAGGTAGGAAGACTAACAGAGGCATTTCAGCCTCCCTCTGGTCACAAGTCTGATTTCCACACTAGTAGCATGTTTCAAGTCCGAGACCTCCAATTTTTAGTTTAAAAAAAATACATATCGAATTATTGCCCTAAATAAAGATGACACCGGCCAGCCAGACTTTTTGTTTGTTTTTTTCTCTTTGACTAAACTTATTCGATGTTTTCATTGGCCAAAATTAAATTAAAAAGTTTTCATTCTGTCCCTACTATATTTATCTTTTGAAAAATGAAAATTTTGCTTATGTAATCATAAAAATTAAAACAAAAATTAGGATGTAGGATGAAATTAATCGCCTACCATTTATGAAGATTATATATAGAGCATGCATGATGCGGATAAGAACAATGCAAAACAGATGAAATTAATCTCCTACCAATAACATTCAACTAATGTCTATTTTTTCATTGGATAAACACGATCCAATAATACATATATGCCAAATATGAATCAAGGACAAAAATTATATGACAAATAAGAGAAGCAATAATTGATTTACACTTCTTTTTTCAGGCACCAACCAAATTAACATTAATAACAAAATGAATTATAAACAAGGAGCTCATTGCCATATACTGTGTCGTTTATTATTTGTTTATGTACCTTCTCTTCACAGTTCACATTAAAATAGGAAAAATGGAATCGTATTCTGTTTTTCTCTTTGGCTTCACTTAAACGTAAAATTAATTATTGATTTTTGATATTTTTCTTCATTTTCATGTGATTAATAAAACCATTTTTGTAATATCATTTCTTTCATTTTAAACGTCGCAAAGCATGCATATTCCATTTTAATTTCCAATATATTCAATTTCTTTCTAGTATTTGATGCGAGAATTAACTCGACAAATTTAACCCTCTTTTTGAAAGATGTAGTATAGATGTAAGTAGGGTATCGTTCTAGGCCGGGGATTAGGAGGGCTTGCTAAAACCTCTAAAATAATTTAAAAACGTAAAAACAAAGTTTAAAACACTAAATTAAAATAAAAACACTTAACTAAAATAACTCAAAATAAAACTAACAAATAAACTAAAACAACTCAAAAGACTCAAAACAACTCAAGACTCTAGAAAATACAAACTAAGCTAAAAACTCGAAACACACTAAAAATGACTCAAAATAATGAAAACAATTTAAAATAAAAACTAGGAATTTAATTGGACGGAAAGTAAATTAAAAGATTACAAATAAAAAAAATTAACTAAACAATAATATTTTAATAATGGGGGGATTGATTTTGATGAAACGTAAATTAAACTTAACTAAATTATAAAATTGACAAAAACATAAAATAAATGTGAACGGAAAGGCGACGAACTGGCTAGAGGGTTTTTCTCCACACATGACACATATGCAATCTAAATTGACCTTCAGTTGTTCTTTCAATAAATTGTAAATTTCAATACTCCAGATTAATTAGGTACGCTTAAATTAACCTTCAGATTTTCCTTAAGTTATTGAATTGGATGAACAGCATACAACAACTCAAATTATTCCCCAAAAGTTCTCTACGTGAAAAGCACAATAGAGATACGATTAAAGATCATTATGTTCTATGAAAATCATAAGTGTTGACAAGGCATTCGTAACTATGAACAGCATGATACGTTTGCCAGGAATTTACTTAACGCGATTGTGACTAGCAACCTTCACTACTCATGAATATAAGTTCATAACGATTAGGTGAAATTCACTTATATTCTAGCATCAAATTCATGCATGTAAATTAAGTATGCATTCTTAATCAACATACACAAATAAGTTATTAATCAAGCAGTTAAGCAAATTAAATCACAACTCAGAAATCACAACTGAAGTTACCAATTCAAATTACAAATATAATCATGGTTTCGAATTAACCTCTAGCCAATATAAAATTTATTTACACATTATTTATAACAGAAATTAAAACAGAAATAAATATAAAGTTTGGAGGAATAAACCAAAGAGGGTAATTTGTGCTCTGTGCTTCTCTGTCTGATCTGTCCTCCCCGAGGAGCTCCACCGCAGCCTTCCTTTCTTCTCACTGGCTCTGCACCGTGAGTTCCTTACTGTTTCCGTTTCCTGCCCGAGACCCTGCTTCAAGTCTTTGACTTGTTCCTGCACCGCCAGCTGCCTTGAAAGGGCAGCTTTCCAAATTTGCTTCGTGGCTCGCCCTCTCCCGCTCTGTCCTCTGAACTCCCCCCTTCTTTTATTTCCGTCGGTGCTTTTGAACCAGGCAGCCCTTCTCCTCAAGTCCGAGACTCCCTGCGAGTTGCTCCCAGCCGCTGCCTCTAAGGCAGGTTTCTCTCTCAAGCTGCGCACCTCGGAGCTCTCAAGTCGCTCCCCTTCGTTTCTGAACCGCCCTCTGGTTTTTCTTCCTGGCAGCAAAGCTGCCTTATTCCCCTTATTTCTTTTTTTTTTTCCTTTTTCTGTGCTGCTTCAGGCAGCTCTCTAATGGTTCCCCTATCCTCGTTAATGGCCTCCTCTGCCTTTTATTTTCTCCGTCCGCAGGCCTCTTCTTTTTTATTATTTTCTTTTTTATAATTTTCTTTCTCCAAGCTGGCAGCACGCCAGCTTCCCTTTTTCCCACCGACTCCTCTCTATTATTTTTCTTTTGGTCTTCCACTTAGCTGCCAAAGCATGTGGCAGCCCTCCAAAAGGGCATCTCTCATTATTTCCGTTTCTTTTCTTTTCTGCTTTTGACTCCACCGAATGCATTCCATCATTCAAAGCTTTTCCACCTACACACACATTATAATTATATTTAAATATATAAATATATTTAAATATATATAAATATATTTAAATATATATATATATAAAAATATATAAATATATATATATATATATATATATATATATAAATATTTATTTTCCATATGATAAATTCTAATCAACAAGCAAGATAGTTTAAACGAAAATATTACTTAACACTTCATTTATTCTATTTTTATTTTCTTAGCGAGATAAATTTATAAAACATAAAATCAACGTAAATAGCTCAAAATATAACGAACTAACTAAGAAAAGGCGAGTGAATTTGATATAAAAATATGTATAAATATGATCCGATCAAATACCCCCACACTTAGCTTTTGCTAGTCCTCGAGCAAAACAAAGAAACAAAAACAAAATTCAATCTAAACCTTCCAACATTTATCTCAGGGATTTCCAATGGACATGACAAATTAAAAATCATCACTTACACAGATTTTGGCAATCCATACCCTTAAGCACATACTTAATCACAGTCACCATTTATTAGTTCGCATTTAATCAATTAAAACAACATTTTGAATGTAGTAACATGCCTTAGAGAATTTACTCTATTCCTTACTAGATATGCACTCAATTTTTCGCTCAGATTTTCTGACTACACTCCCTACACTAGGTATATGTGAGAAGAATGATGTAAGCAAGGAAACGATCACTCACATATGTTATAGCAAAGAAAGCATTTTCTGGAGTTATTAATGTGCATATGAATATGATCTCATGAACGGAATGCTACTACTTAGATGCGAGAACCAGGGACACTATATGCTCATATCAATCCCAAACTCCACATATTGAACACACAACAACCAAGATAGAAGTCAAAGGGTTGTAACGGGGCTAAGGATATAGGCTTAATCAAAGGAAGGCGATGGAAAAACAAATGTTCTTAAAGAAATAGTAAGCAAAGTAATAAGGTTAACGCATAGAATTCACTTTTGAATGAAAATTCAACTCTAAACCCGAGGGGAGGATTCACACATTTTATGGCCAAATTTCAAACTCTTTTTCTTCTTTCTTTTCTTTTCACGCGTTTTTCTCTTTTCTTTTTTTTTTTTTTTTTTTTTTTTTTTTAAGAACAAAACGTACAATTGAGCTCGAAACAACCAATCCTTCCCCCACACTTGTTTTTCTGCATAGTGTAGAATAAAATGAATTCTTTTTAAGTCATGCTCACTATTCTTTAAGAACAAGGGTACAAACAGTCCTACAGTAGGTTTGGTGCGGTTTAATGATGTTAATCAACAAAAATAGGCTAAACAAGGCTCGAGATGGGTTAAGCCTACAAAACATAAGAAAGATGGAGGGTAAGGCTTTTTGGTTAAGGTGGTTTACTAAACAACTTCATCTTGAAATGTGTTATGCAATTCAATGTCATGCTTTGAATGAAACGGATATGAGTTCTAGTATCTGGAACTAAGATGATAAAACGCCTTCTAAGTAGCAACCAAGCAAAGAATAATGAGATCATGCAACGACTTTAGAAAACAAAAACATCAAGATTAATAACTCTCCAAACAAGGTATAAGCTCAAGTCTCACAGGGATGTAGCATTAGTTTGAGTTCCTTCCTTCAAGCATGTTACAAAAACTAATTTTATCCTTTTGTGATCAAATTTAAATTCATAAACAACAACTACAACTAAGCATAAACCAAGAGCATATCAAACTTCCATCCATGTTTATAATTTTCTTTAACAGTCATGCAATTAAAAACCAAATCCTCATCATTGTGTTGGAAGGTACCTAAGACACAAACACACAAAAACAACTAAAAAAAAAAATTCTTTTTGGGTTTTTCAAAATATTTTTCAAATTTTTATGTCATTTTCGTAAGATTTCCTCAAAACACAATAAAACACACCAAAACAGCATAAAACACTAAGAAAACAAAAAGCAACAACACGGAAACAAATGAAACCAGTTCAAAGTCGAAGGTACAAAAATTTTCAATTTGGTCATTTTTTATCTTGATACCCCCACACTTAAACTAGACATTGTCCCCAATGTCAGAAAACATTAATATGCAAATAAAAATAAAATGAATAAATAATACGAAACAAAATAAAGAAAAGGGACTGAAAACTTCTCTAATTTGCAGAAAACCAAGCGATGACCCCCAAGCGTAAATTTTGCAATCAACTTGAAGGGAGAAATTAACCAAACGTTCCTGCAAAGAAAAGAAATAAATCAGTTAAGCACGCAAGAAAATATAGAAAATGCGAACGAAAATTGAAAATGAAAATAAAAGATAACGAAAAGAACTAATAGGCGGTCATTGGTCATGACTGTTGATTTTCCACAGCTTTCATCTTGAACAGGATGGGCCTCCTTCTGGCAAGTGCTCCTCAGCTTAGTTGAGGATGAATCAGCACGTTGTCTCCACATGCTTCAAGTAGTCCGGTCTCCACGCAGGTGTGGCATCTTCTTGAACTCTTGGATCAACCCAGACTCATCTGCTCTTGGGTGCACCTCAGACTCCTCCTGCTTCGTCTGTGAAGTACTTTTGTTTTTGAAGAAGTACCTCAACACAGGTTTATTTTTGAAGTGGGCTGGGAGGGGTCTGAGATGAGTACTCGAGAGCAAGACTAGGTAAGCAATCAGGATCTCACTTTCTCCACGTTCCTCAGATGAAGGAGAGGAGAAAGCATAATATGAGATACTTTTGCTTTTAACCTTTTTAATATGAAATACTTTTGCTCTAGAAGGTTTGTTTTCTGGGGTGATCCAAGGGATGAAGAACACTGAATAACTCGAAAGCTTTCTCTGGGAAGACATTATCGGAGATGAAGAGAGGTTGAGAGGTTTAGAGATGAAGAGAGGTTGAGAGGGTGTGAAGGTGTGCCCTTGATGTGGAAGGCGAAGGTTGAACTTATAGAAATTTGGCTTCACAATCGGAACTATTCCTTCACTATTTGTCGGCAGCCGGTGGATGGATGAACAGTGCCCGTTACGCGCTTTCTGACAACGCGTCCGTAATTTTCGCGAAGCTGACTGCGCATGCGACGAGTGACGACAAACTGGAATGATGATCTTTTGAAAACCGGGGTTCAAATCCGGATGCGGCCCGTGGTTTTCAAAAAGCTCCAAGCCGCACGTCATGAGTCACGACAAAATTGGAAAAGCTGAGGCCACGTGATTGCTGAGTCAAGCCCAGCTTTTGAGAAAGGAAACGGCTCTTTTGAGACAGGACTCCGGCATTTGAGAAATGAGCGTCCAGCTTTTCCGATTTGCGTGAGGACGCGTCTTCACCTCTGAGGAGCGGGCGCCTCTTTGATTTGCTTCTTTTTATAGAGGCGCTAATTCTGCTCCACCTCACACTTGAACTCCCTCAAACACTTCCTTCTGAAAATACTCCCTTCTGTAAACACTCATAATCCTTCCGAACTCTTTTTGCACTTTTGCACTCTTAATCTTTCCGCTCTCTTCTTCCGCTTCAGCAATCTTAATCTTTCCGAACTCTTTTCTTCCTCAACCCCCTCTAAAAATGTCTTGCCCTTCCGACCGTCGCCTAAACTTGAATGTCGGGGAAGACGATGACTCGTCTTCTCCGAACAATATTTGGAATCCATCCTTCATATCCCCCAATGGTCCACTTACAGTCGGGGACACAATGATGAGGAATGAAATCACCGCTACGGTGATTGCCAGAAATCTGCTCACTCCAAGGGACAATAGGATACTATCTAGGCGGTCGGACGAGCTGGCCGTTCAGGAATCTCTGGCCCTCAGCGTCCAAAGTGCAGGCTCAGTTTCAAACATGGGCCAGCGCCTGCTTGCCCGGTCTCGTCAAGTGGAGTCGCTGATGGCGGAGGTGGCCAGTCTTCGGCAAGAAGTCAGAGGACTCAGGCACGAGAACAAGGAGTTGCACATGCTTGCAACTAGTTACTCGACCAGCATGAAGAGGAAGCTGGACCAGCTGCAGGAGTCGGACGGTCGGATCCAGAGCGATCATGAAAGGTTCATGGCGCTACTCCCGAGGTTCATGTTGCCTTCGTCCTCTGGAGCAGCACCAAGCGTTCCGGCTCCAGAGATTCCAACTCTGGCTCTTCGTCTGCCCGGAGCTCCGTCGACCTCTGAGGCGCCACCTAACCAATGACCAATGATTTCTATCAGTTTTTCGCATTATTGTAATTTTTTTTTGCTTTTATGTTTATTTAAATAAATAAATAAATAAATATATATATATATATATTACTAATATTATTATTATATTATTATTAATTTTTTTTTTAAGTTTATTTTAAGCAATATAAAATATGTAATGCAAAATATGTAAATTAATGCAAAAAGACTTTGTTTATCCACACTAAAAATAAACATTGCCCTTAATTTATTTAAACACAAACTAAACAAAAATCAACCAAATAACACAACTAACTAAACAAAACAAAATGAAAGCAGTAAAGAGAAGGGTTTAGGAATGCAAATCTGATTGTGGGTGATTCCTAGGCCTCCCTTCTTTATTCAAATGCATGGATTTATCATTGAACGGACGGTGGTATTTGAAATGATCTGACAACGGTCTGAGTTCCAATGACGGTGCCTGAATCATCAAAATTAAATTGTTAGTATAAAACAAAAGTAAAAATGGAGAAGATGGCTTACTTTCATTCTCCGACGCAAACTCAATAACAAAAACCACATCCTTAAATGTGTCAGGGACTTTGAATTTGGCCAAATTTATTATAATGGTTGTGGCTTGTCCCGTGTCCTCAGTCTCAACTTCTTGGGCCTCGATTGTCTGCACAGCCTTTTTGATCTTTTCAACGCATTTTCCAGCCACTTTGATATCTTGAATAATTTTTCTTGGTGCACAAGGTTCTTTGAACGTTTCAACCTCATCGGGAATTTGTTTTGGTGCACCTAGAATTGGGATATCACTTTGGACCTTTGGAAGAGCTTCCACCATGTCTTTTTCACTTTCTTCGTTATTCGGAATTAAAAACCTGCAAGGAAAAGGGACATTTAGTGGAATAATGTTAGAATGAATTTCATTTGGAACATCATTACCGAAGTTGGACAACATAGGGACTTCAGGTCTTTGAGACAAGAATTCGTCTAAACTGCCCAGGTCGTCCTCCTCATCTTCTTCTTCCAAAGTGATGGCTTCAGCAACTTCAACTTCCTCCATTGAATTTGCAAATGTGGAGTTGGAGAATTCACGTTGCTCTTGAATCTGTGCCTTGATTTCCACAATCTGCCCCATTTGATTATTCAATTCTCCCATCTCCTTGGTTTGATTTTCTACTTCCTGGTTCAAAGAGATGAGTAATTGAATAATATTATCATTATCCACAGATGTACCTGAATTGAATTGGGCAGATTGTGATGGAGGCTGTGGTGGTGTTGTATAGAACTCATCACACGGTTGCCAATATTCTCCTTGGTAAGTCTCCTTAGCTTGATTTTGTGACCCCTGCACCAAAGAGTTTAATTCATTAAGGATTTGATTATAATCTATTGACGAACCTGAGTTTGATTGAGCATATTGCATATGAGGTTGTGGTGGCTGCATAGGTCTTGAATAGAACTCCTCATATGGCTGCCAATATGCTTCATGTTGAACTTGTTGAGCTTCCCACCACATAGAGTTTGAATGATCACTCCAATCTCTTGGTGGACATTGATTGGCTTGAAATCCTTGATGTCCCCAAACATCTTCAATTGCAGAAAATTGGGGACATTGATGATTTTGATATCCTTGCCCATACGATGCACCAAATGTAGGGACACTTGGCATTGTGGCCCTTTCGGCATTCTGAGTCAACTGAGACGTGAGCAGCGCCAATTGAGCTTGAATGGTTGCCATATCTTGCTCCATTAGTACCTAAAATTAAAGAAAGAAAAATAAATCAAATATCAAAAGTAAAAGATAAAAACACAAACATAAAAATAAACACAAACAAAAATAAAGGGATTAGCAAATTTACTAATCCCCGGCAACGGCGCCAAAAATTTGATGCGAGAATTAACTCGACAAATTTAACCCTCTTTTTGAAAGATGTAGTATAGATGTAAGTAGGGTATCGTTCTAGGCCGGGGATTAGGAGGGCTTGCTAAAACCTCTAAAATAATTTAAAAACGTAAAAACAAAGTTTAAAACACTAAATTAAAATAAAAACACTTAACTAAAATAACTCAAAATAAAACTAACAAATAAACTAAAACAACTCAAAAGACTCAAAACAACTCAAGACTCTAGAAAATACAAACTAAGCTAAAAACTCGAAACACACTAAAAATGACTCAAAATAATGAAAACAATTTAAAATAAAAACTAGGAATTTAATTGGACGGAAAGTAAATTAAAAGATTACAAATAAAAAAAATTAACTAAACAATAATATTTTAATAATGGGGGGATTGATTTTGATGAAACGTAAATTAAACTTAACTAAATTATAAAATTGACAAAAACATAAAATAAATGTGAACGGAAAGGCGACGAACTGGCTAGAGGGTTTTTCTCCACACATGACACATATGCAATCTAAATTGACCTTCAGTTGTTCTTTCAATAAATTGTAAATTTCAATACTCCAGATTAATTAGGTACGCTTAAATTAACCTTCAGATTTTCCTTAAGTTATTGAATTGGATGAACAGCATACAACAACTCAAATTATTCCCCAAAAGTTCTCTACGTGAAAAGCACAATAGAGATACGATTAAAGATCATTATGTTCTATGAAAATCATAAGTGTTGACAAGGCATTCGTAACTATGAACAGCATGATACGTTTGCCAGGAATTTACTTAACGCGATTGTGACTAGCAACCTTCACTACTCATGAATATAAGTTCATAACGATTAGGTGAAATTCACTTATATTCTAGCATCAAATTCATGCATGTAAATTAAGTATGCATTCTTAATCAACATACACAAATAAGTTATTAATCAAGCAGTTAAGCAAATTAAATCACAACTCAGAAATCACAACTGAAGTTACCAATTCAAATTACAAATATAATCATGGTTTCGAATTAACCTCTAGCCAATATAAAATTTATTTACACATTATTTATAACAGAAATTAAAACAGAAATAAATATAAAGTTTGGAGGAATAAACCAAAGAGGGTAATTTGTGCTCTGTGCTTCTCTGTCTGATCTGTCCTCCCCGAGGAGCTCCACCGCAGCCTTCCTTTCTTCTCACTGGCTCTGCACCGTGAGTTCCTTACTGTTTCCGTTTCCTGCCCGAGACCCTGCTTCAAGTCTTTGACTTGTTCCTGCACCGCCAGCTGCCTTGAAAGGGCAGCTTTCCAAATTTGCTTCGTGGCTCGCCCTCTCCCGCTCTGTCCTCTGAACTCCCCCCTTCTTTTATTTCCGTCGGTGCTTTTGAACCAGGCAGCCCTTCTCCTCAAGTCCGAGACTCCCTGCGAGTTGCTCCCAGCCGCTGCCTCTAAGGCAGCTTTCTCTCTCAAGCTGCGCACCTCGGAGCTCTCAAGTCGCTCCCCTTCGTTTCTGAACCGCCCTCTGGTTTTTCTTCCTGGCAGCAAAGCTGCCTTATTCCCCTTATTTCTTTTTTTTTTTCCTTTTTCTGTGCTGCTTCAGGCAGCTCTCTAATGGTTCCCCTCTCCTCGTTAATGGCCTCCTCTGCCTTTTATTTTCTCCGTCCGCAGGCCTCTTCTTTTTTATTATTTTCTTTTCTATAATTTTCTTTCTCCAAGCTGGCAGCACGCCAGCTTCCCTTTTTCCCACCGACTCCTCTCTATTATTTTTCTTTTGGTCTTCCACTTAGCTGCCAAAGCATGTGGCAGCCCTCCAAAAGGGCATCTCTCATTATTTCCGTTTCTTTTCTTTTCTGCTTTTGACTCCACCGAATGCATTCCATCATTCAAAGCTTTTCCACCTACACACACATTATAATTATATTTAAATATATAAATATATTTAAATATATTTAAATATATATATATATAAAAATATATAAATATATATATATATATATATATAAATATTTATTTTCCATATGATAAATTCTAATCAACAAGCAAGATAGTTTAAACGAAAATATTACTTAACACTTCATTTATTCTATTTTTATTTTCTTAGCGAGATAAATTTATAAAACATAAAATCAACGTAAATAGCTCAAAATATAACGAACTAACTAAGAAAAGGCGAGTGAATTTGATATAAAAATATGTATAAATATGATCCGATCAGTATTTTATAACTTGATTAAAATATGAAATTATTCGGTAATAATATGACTTCAATGCATTGTGTCTAGAACCTCACCCTTGTTGGAGGTATGCACTGAAAGTCAATCTTTGGAAGAAACATTTCAGGACATTGTCTGTATGTATAGATAACTCTAAATATAGTAAAAGGCAAAGTCACTCATTAGGACTATCTCATTAAATGATATAGGTCCAAAATAGTGAATCCATGGACAATGGATCGATGGAAGAAGTAATCTAATGATGTTAGACTACAAAGAACTTCTTCACATAACCATGATGTTCAAAAGGTTCCTGGTCGTAGGATTGTCAGAGGGATACTGACAATACATAGACCAGTACATACTATGTCCCCTTCAAATAGGAAGGATGGGAAGTCTCATGCCATTCGTGTAGTGACACTAAGACAAGTATGTAGGTGCTCATTGAGGGAATGAGTTCACTGAACACAATCAAAAGAGAGCACTTGCATGGAGGTCTACTCACATGTCAAGCAAGTAACTCTACTGGTTGGAATGTATAAGTAATCCTTTGACCTGAGACATCATAGTTGTCTTGAGGATACGTTGCTGATCATTTGATAATGAGACATGACCACATCTCATCTTGGATGTGTTCTATGCATTGTTAGGGTCAGTGATTTATTCTCAGAGGCATGTGAATGATCAACAAGGGATCTCTAATCCTTGTTATGAAAGGAAGAATACTCTAAGATATGATTCGGGAATCTTCAGCCGAAGTATCGAGCGTAATGATGGAAGGCGTTCCTATACGACTCAATTGAATCATATAACTAAGTATAATCACATTAGGGGTTTGACATTAAGTATCCATACCCTAGTAATGTGTTTGTGAGTATTGTATTAGAGAAGGATCGAATTACATTGTAATTCCAACTGAATAGGTTCTCCGACAAAATTCTACATTAGCTTGGGTAGCCATGATATATGGTTAGATGTCACTCATGGCTTGTGGGTTCCTCTAGATGATTAAACATGTAGTCATCAAAGAAGGAGTTGAATTAAAAGTAAGTTTTAATTCACTAAGTGATTGGCTAAATGCTAATCAATTGGATTGATTCCAATCACCTCACTGCCTTGCTAATTGGAACCTAAAACGATTGTACACCGATACACTCTTGTGATGAGATAACTAAAGGATGATGGAGTTAATTAATTGGATTAATTAAGTGTTAAGTGTTATGATTAATTAGAAAGTCTAAAGAAATCATAGAAGCAATAAAAGATCGTTTCGGGCTTAAAGAAAAAGTTCGGGTTTATTCGGGCCCATTGGGCCCAAACCCATTGGGCTTTATTCAAGCATAAGATGACTTAAAATAATAAAAGCCTAAAGCCCAAACAACAAGAAGTGAGGCCGGCCAAAGGGAAGAGACAAGGAGAGAGAAAGGTCAAAATGTTGACTAGTTTCTTTTCATTCAAAAGAGAAGTTTAATGAAAAAGTTTCATTAGGGTTTTTGTGTGTTCACTTTAACAAAAGAAAAGAAAAGTCTCTCTCTCTCTAACACACAAAAGCCGGCCACCATTTGGAGGAAACACTAACCATCTTTCCTCCTTGTGGTTACTCCATTATCCATCTCACTACACTAGTGGGTGTGGATCTTTAGAGGTCTTCTACTTTGGGGACTAGAGGAGAACCAAGGAGCTCATACTTCAACAAGGTGGAGGAGTCAAGGAGGGAGGCTAGGCTCAAGGAGTTCCAAGAACAAAGAGCTTGGAGGTGGTCCATCCTTGGTCTAAAGTCTAGATCAAGAGGTATAAAACTTTACCTACACTTTGTTCTTCAATATTTTGTTTTGATGCATCAACTATGAACCTATGCTTCTTGAAGGGGATTTGCATGACTATAGCTTTGATAATATGTGATAATATGCTTCCGTTGCTTATGTATATAAATTTTGAATTTTATATGCATGCTAGTCACTAGAAATCCCTCATAAATCTCATAATTTCCTTTCAACCCTCTCCTGTCTCTTTGAAGGTTAGAATTGTCCTTCACACATACCATCGGATTGCCTCATATAATGCCTCAAAAAGGAGTTGCCGTTTTTGTAATTTTTTTTTTAAATATCAACTTGAGCATTATACTATTCGTTCAAGTAGTGAATTTCTCAAATGAAAGAAATTGGTAGTCTTGCAAAATAATAATAATAATAATAATAATAATGGAAACGAGGAGTAACATAGTAAATAATCATGTGTATTTGCCAATTACATTGACTTTGTTTTTACTGGTTGTTACTGCTTCAGTGGAGAGAGCCTTTCTCTCTATGAATATTGTGAAAAGTATATTGTGGAATCAAATGGGAGATCAATGGTTGAGTGATAATATGATGGTTTATACTAAGAACAATGTTTTTTATTCCACTAATAATGAAGCTATAATACATCAAAATATGAAAATGCGTCGTGGACAAATGTAATTTATATTGTTATTTTTTCTACAAAGTTAAGAATTATAAACTACGGTTTAATTTTTAAGATTATTATATGTCTAAAAAAAATATGACCCTCCGACTGCATGCACGGTACCTTTTTGTTTCCAGGAACTAAAACCACACACAAATATTATTATCTTCGATCAACAATATTTGCCGTCTGCTGCTCTGCAGAGGATCTAAGCATCTCACAGACGTGCACAAGCCCCCGACATTATTATTTTTTTAATTATAAAATTTAACCATCATGCATTTGACTCTCACTAGATTAGATCTTAATCTCAATTTAGTACACTTATACACCAACTACTGACGCATATAGGCATATTTTCTCCCCCCTTGTCATTGTTTCATATATATATATATATATATATATATATGATCCAAGGTCTAAACCCTATATATACCAACTAAAAATAAATAAAGTCAGCCTTCATGGTTGTCAATGTGCACTAGTACAAAAAAACAGCTTGCGCGACGACAAATTATTCGTCACATAAGATGTACTTGCATGACGGAAAAAATCATTAGTCGTGCAAAATAGAAAGGATAATTTTAAAAAAAAAACTTGCGCGATGATAATATTCGTCGCGCAATAATACTTAGCGCGACGAATAATTGTTGTCATCTGATAAAGTTAGCAAGAAAACGCGCAGGGTAATTTTATTTGGCGCGAAATAGTTGCGCAACAAAAATGGGACTTTTGCGCGACCAATTATTCGTCGCGCAAGTTTCAGTCAGTTTTGACCATTTAATGCAGGTGAATCAAGTGAATCAAAGCCATATTGAATACGGATGTTTGCGCAACAAAGCCTTCGTCGCGCAAAGATCCCAACTTTGCTATAAATAGGCCCTCCTACTGTCCTTGTTCTTCACAATTCTGTTTCCTTTACTATTTAAAATTATGTTCGTGCGGAGATGGTGGATAAAAACAACAATGAAAGTGTGCGCGACGACAACCAGCATGATTTGAGGGAGCATTTTGAGTTTGCTAATGTGATTGCTATAGCTATAGGAAATAATTGTCCCACTGTTGAGTGGCGTTCTTGGAAAGATGTTCTCGAGAGTGTGAAAAAGGCTGTAATGGATGAACAATTAGTAAGTATATTGTTGATAGATCAATAATTAAGTTTGTGAAATTTTTAGTTATATGTTGGAATTAATTATTTACATATATGTGTAACAGTGTAAGTATGTTTTTGATGATGAACCGAAAGAACAATTGATGAAGTTGCTCGAGGATGCATTGGAGGGAGGTTACAATGGTGGCATTATGAAGTCTTGCGGAATGGAGCAGGATCATCCAAATAGTAGTTTAAAATTTATGTTTTGTATGACAATATATAAATTTAAGGTTTTTAATTTTTTTTTTAATTTTTAATTTTTATAATTTATGTATTTGGACTTAATTAGGTTTCAATTCTGGTTGGGTTTTTTTATTGAGACCTAATGTAAGCACCGTAGCTATCGTCGGTTTATATGTGTTTTTAATCTTCAATGAATATCATACTTATGCTTAAAATAATTGTATGGATTAAGGCATTAATTATTTGTAGAATAAATATTTAAGGTATTAACTATTTATAGAATAATATTTTAGGTATTAATTATTTATAGAATAAATATTTAAAGTATTAATTAGTTTTAGAATAAATATTTAAGGTATTAAATAGTTCGTGAATATTTGTTTGTAATTATAAAGTTTACGTAAACATGGATATCTATCCATGTTTATGTAAATTTTATATTTACGATACTTTTGTCGCGCAAAGATATATTGCGCGACAAACAGGTATGTTTGTTGCGCAAACGACGTCTGACTGTAGTCAAACTTTCTCATTTATGGTGCATTTATAACGAGATTTGCGCGACGAACATAAGATTTGTATGATGAAAGTAGGTATCCTAGTGCTATATAAACGCAGTTTCAAAACCCTAAGATTCAAAAAAAAAAAATGTTTCGATAAGAATGGCCGATTCTGGGGAAGGTTAAGGAAAAAAAAAACTGTAGTGCGATCAGAAAGGTATCAACGGAAGAAAGTGTCATACTTTGGAGGCAAAAATATGGGTGAGGTGTACGCCGAATTTATGTATGACATTAGAAATTTGGTGCGGAGGGATTGTTCTGTTGACTTTGAGTCTTGAAAAAAGGTCCTTGAGGTGTTGAAGAAGTCCATGCTAGGGGAGTTATCGGTAAGTTTGTTGTAAATAATGAACAATTATTTTTGTTAAAACGTAATATTTTTTTAAATTACTAATTTATTGTTATTGGCATTAATGTAGGTTCATTAGGATATTGATGAAACCGATGAGAAGGAACGGATTTATGTGGATGGCCTTTTCAAGCAGTGGTTCTAGCAGTGGAAGTTTGATGTGTTGCAGGCAAGGGAGGATTGCTTTTTTTATTTTTAAATTTTATAAATAAGATTTTGTGGACTTTATATTAAATTTAATTTTTAATTTTATGTTATGTGGATTAGTATTAATATTTAAATTAATTATAATTTCTATTTGGGATAGTAAATTAGTTTTGTTAATTATTTTAATGTTACAATCCACCTCCTTAGGGACCCGACGTCCTCATCGGCACACTTCCGGCCAGGGAATGGCTCTGATACTAAATTGTCACATCCCGGCCCGGGCTCGACCACTTCCTAGGCTCGACTCCGACATAGCACGATATTGTCTGCTTTGGGCCCCTACCACACCCTCACGATTTTGTTTTTGGGAACTCACACGAGAACTTGCTAGTGGGTCACCCATCCTAGAATTGCTCTTGCGCGAACTCGCTTAACGAACTTCGAAGCCAGTGAGCTCTCAAAAGGCCTCGTGCTAATTGGAGGTGGGAATGTACATATAAGGCTTACAGGATACTCACCCATAGGTGATGTGGGATAGTGGCATACTAAACAATTGTGATGAGATAATGGCATACTTAGATGAGCATGAAGAGATGATGAAGCGAGAACATCCATCATATTTGTATGCCAAGAAACACCAAGAATTGTTTCCACAGTGGTTTGTCGAATATGTAAGTTATAAGTGTTTTGTATTCAACATATATATTGTAGTATTTAATTTTCTCAAACTAACATGTGAATGTTTTTGTATAATATTAGGTGAATAAATTGAAAGCAGCGAATTCCCCCACTTACAACGAGATGACAAGTTATGTACGCAAAACAGCGATGTCCATGTCCTAGGTGGAGGCGAAAGTACAGACATTGATTTCTATGGTAAACTAACAACTGTCGTGCAATTGCTTTACAAAGAACGATACTAAGTGATCATGTTTAAGTGTCGATGGTTTGATACAAACCCAAATAGGCAGGGAAGTGTTAAAATCGATCATGGCTTACTATTTGTGAACATTAACATAACTTGGTATGATGACGACCCTTACATTTTAGCAAACATGGCAAAACAGATTCTGTATCTAGACAACCCTAAAGCCGAGATAGGTTGGAAAGTTGTTCAGAAGATGGATCAAAGGAACGTGTATGCTATACCAGAAAAAGATCCAACTGACTACGACGTCGACAACGTCGCTGACCAACGTTTAAAATCTTCAATGGAAAATGATGCAGAAACACTTCGAGATACAAATGTTATACAAGAACCATTTCAGATATAAGAAGTGTCTTCAATCGAAATACCGATTCAGTCAATTACAATTGACCTCGATGATATTCTGCGATACGATGTTCTAGTGGGCTCGAATGACGGCGGTGATGTAGTTATGGAGGAGGAGGATTCGGTGACCGAAAGTGATGATAACGACGATAGTGAAGATTATTATAGTTTAGATGATGAATAATGCAATTTATTTGCGACTTGGCATGTAAAACATAGTAAATGATTTTTTTTGTAATTTAATTATCTTATGTCATAAATAATTTGATTTGATTTGATTTGAATAAATATAAATTTTCAAAAATTGACCTAGGTAAATTAAATTTTCAATTCATTGCGTGACGAAGAAAATGTTATTTGTCGCGCGAATGGCATTTGCACAGCAAGTAATTACTATTTGTCGCGCAATGAGCTGAAAATTGGGCGTGCACGAAAATAATTTCGTGAAAATTTGAATTTATTGCGTCCCGAATATCTTATGTTTGTCGCACAATAACCTCACAATTAAATTGAAATCGCAAACACTTTCCTAGTTATCCCTTCTTACCTCTCCTCTCTGTAAGCTCTCCTTCTGACGGCCATCTCCCTCAGCTATCCCTTGCACTATTTTTTTTCCTCCAGCAACCCTCTCTCTTCCTCCTCCAACACCTTCATCTATCTTCCTCCACTGACAGCCCTCTCTCTTCCTCCTCTGACAACCCTATTTCTTCCTCATCCGACAGCGCTTTCCATATGAGGTAAATTTCAATTTACTTAACTCTAGTCAATTTAGGAATTAGGGTTCTACAATTACGGTTCTAATGTTTTGAATAATTACTTTTATTTGATGATTGATTTCAATTAAAAGTTCTAGAACGAGGGTTCTAATATGCTTTTAGTTGGTTTTTTTTTGGTAAAAAAAAAAATTATTTGATTATTTGAGGTTAGGTAATGAATTTGGTTGAGAATCTCATTTGGGTTTCCTTAGTTTTTTGTTTAGTCTCTAATTTATGGTGTTTTTCTTAGTTATGGTCAACCACTGTAATTTTGAGGGATTTTAGGAAATGAATTTGGATAAGAATCTCATTTAGGTTTGTAGTTTCTTCTGGGTTTCCTGGTTTTACGTGCACCCATTGATTCATCTTCCTTAGGATTATCAAGGTCTTAACTACTGCAATCAATGGGAATTCTGTCTCCCCAAGTTATCCATTTATCTAATGCTCCAAAAATGGTCTATTTCTCATTACGAAGACTTGAAACCTATATTCTTAATATTAGTGAAGAAAATAGAGTAGAAAGAGGATCCAATTCATAGTTTCAGAAACTTATAAAGCTTGAAGGAGCAAAAGCAAAAACATGACACTCAAGAAATGAAAGAAAGACTTACAATTCTAACAAGATTGAGTGCCTTTTGCCCAGACCCGGCTGAATCTTTATTTTGCCATAAGTGGTGCTTTTTCTTTCCCGCCTTCTTGATTATTTTCCTACATTTCATGCAAAGTACATCTTTTTTAAGCACTAAGACAGCCTAAAACCAAATAAATGTTCATAAATAGCTATAGCTAAACATCCATACATCAATTGTTTGTGTGTTTCCATTGTAAACCTGTGTTTAGGGGCTTCGGCTTTGGCGGCATTGTTATGCGTCTGCTTCAACAATCCTTTTCCTTTCGGGGAAAAGATTTGTTTTTTCTCTAAGCCTCGGTTTTTGCAGCACCATTTGTTCATGGAATGTGCTCAGCAACTTCTTAACATTGTTAGTGACCTTTGCATCTCTCTACCTTTTGCGATGTATGCTTTTTATGATATGAAATAAAATTCAGTTTGGTTTTAAATGTGTTTTCGATTTCGTAAATGCTTAGTAAATTTCCATGTGAATACACACATCAACCATATAAGGAATACCAAATATGATATGAAATAAAATTTCGTCCGCCTCCCCGGGCTCATCCGTCAGCTGCCACTGCTTCTACACAAATGGACCACTTGCTAATTGGTCTCGGGGTCTCTTAGGTGCTGGCATCATCAGCCTCATCAGTGGCGCTACTTGTTAGCACTAGGCGTGGTCACTGCCGTCCTCGCACGCCCTACACACTATCGACATCCACTACTGATGCGTCGAGGTCACAACAAGGTATAGAAAAATTGAACTCCACCTGCTTTGGACCAAAACATGGGCGTAAAATAGAACCTGCAATTTCAATTTTTTCTACAATCTTTGTTCAAATCTAATGTTTGTTCATAGTGAAAATAGTTATTTGTTTGTATGACAAACAAATAAATATTTTGTTCAAATCTAAAGTTTATTTTTAATACAAATAGTATTGCTTTGGGTTTTGGTAAAAGTTTTGTTCTATTTTTCTACTTAATTTCGAGTTTTACTAGTTTAAGTTTGTTAAAAAATTTGACCTCTAGCTACTCAAGTTCGATCTTTAGTTATTTAGGTAAGTAGAAAGAAAATGTGTAAAGCGGACGTATCATTGTGCTTTTCAAATGCTTATGCTTCCTTGAACTGAAAGTAATTGTTGTTTACTTATGCAAATCGCTATTAGATTGTATTTACATTTTGTAATAGTGCATACAATGTTGGCAAAAGTACAAACCTTATAAGGAACACCAAATATGAAATATGATAACAATTTGGTTAACTTAGTTTTGTTATTTTCGGTTCAATTTGTTAAGTTATGTCATTTAAGGATTAAACAGATATTATATGTATTGTTTATTGTTGTCATCATTATGAACCTTTTATTAAACAGTTGTGATCATTCTGTTGGATACATATGTTGTTTATATTATTTTCAGGTTTTTGGGAAATGTTTTAATTTAGGGAGGTTATGTTGAAATTTTAGTAGGATTTGCTGTTTAACGTTAATTTTATATTTCTTTGCAGCCAAGAAGAACACCCGGGGACTTTATCACCAGTTGAAGACAGCGAATATCACCCAGGTGACTAACAGCCATATCAGTATCGGATACAACGAGCTGCATCAACGGTGGAGCAGCATAGCGCATTGGCCCATGACATTGGTCACGTCATTTGGACCTATTACCCTATGAAATGGAAGTCTTGGAAGGTGACGTCAGACGAGATGATGACGCAGGTGCACTCACAGTTGTTGATAAGTATCCTACCTTTTAATGATTTTTCCTTCAAATTATATATATATATATATATATATTGCTTAATGTATGTAATTAATTTGTTACAATATTGCAGACAAACTACAATTTAGAGGACATCAACGATGAGTCGATGGTGTACGCCAACATGCTCTTTGCTGAACGGTACAAGCGGTAGAAGAGCGACCTGCACCAATATTTTCTAACATTTGATGATCCGCAGGTCGCTCTTGAGGAGGGTTGCCCAAAGAAGTTTGAGGATCGGAAGGACAGTTGGGCATGGCTCTGCGGTCATTTTCAAGAGCCGGGCTATGTCGTATTTTTTTAATATTAAGTTTAAAATTATTATACATTTCTTACTAATGTTTATTGATTTTTTTAATATTTCATTTCAATTTGAACTAATACGTTAATTCTTTGTATAACAGAAGAAGGCGAAAGCTAACAAGGGCAATAGGGATAAGAAAACTCTTCTCCACCATTCCAGTTCCAGGCTCTTCTCATATAGGATGGAGGTGCGGCGACGGGTAATAATAATTTTTTTTATATTCAATTTTTAATATGTCATTAATATTTTTTTTTCGTACTAACATTTTTCTTTTCTTATTCTATTTAGAGGGGTTCAAAATTCCTGGAGATCGATGCCTTTAGCGACATTTATGTTCGACCTGGGAATGAGTTGGCCGAGTCCCTTCATGTAAGTATTCTTAAATTTTAATTTTTATCTTACGCATTCAAGTTTCATGGTTATTATATGAATGTTTTAATTAATATTTTATGTTATATTACACAGGCGGCGATGATGGAAAAGAGGCAGTTGGTTCTTCAGGAGTCCGCCTCCTAGCTTCCGCTCGATATTCTACTCAAGTCTGTGGATCCTCTAGAGAATGCGAGGTTTCAGATCCTTACAAAGACCTTGGATCAGACTCTCGGGCGGAGGCCAGGAACATATTGTCGAGGGATGGGGAATGCCTAGCGGCGTGAACCTAGGGCCCCTTCATCATCGCAGTCAAACAGTCAGATGATAGTTTTGACGACAGAGGTGGCTGACCTTAGGACTAAACTCACCTCGTATAGGAGCCAGATGTCATAGCTTGTACAAGCCCTCAGTCAGTCTGACATTTGTCTCTCGGATTTTCGTCCCCCATCGACGTCCGAGCCCGTCCAACCCGAGCATGGCCATACCTCTACCTCTTTGACCTCTGCCCCTGTCGACACTCTCGAGACCTTCCAGCCACCTTTGCAAGACGAGCACATAGATTTTGCCGCAATTTTTCTTAGTTTTTTACTTCCTTTATTAAATTTTAAACATTTTTCTTGTACATAGTACATACATTTATATTACTTTTTAAATATATTTTTTTCTCTTCGTTACATTTTTTATTACAATTTAATTTTATTACAATTTTTTTTTATTACAAAATTTAAAAAAAAATGTAAAATTAAATTTTAATTTTTTTTTTTTTTTGCGCTACGAAATATTTCATCTCGCGGAACTCATGCGACAAACTGCATTTCGTCGCCGCAATAGTAAATTCTTGTCCCGCAAAGTTTAGAGAGACGAATAATAGTCTCGTTCCTAAAAATTTTGTGCGACGAAGGTAAACCGTTGCGCTTTGTTTTCACGACCAATAACGATTTTCGTCGCGCAAAGTCTTTCTTCACAATCTTTGCGCGATGGATTCTATGGGACGAAATTTCTGTTGCGCTGAAGTTTGTGCAACGGAAATGTACTTTGCGCGACCAGCTTTTCTTCGTCGCGCAAATACTAAAACGTAGTAGTGATGGAATTTTGACAGGCAACGAGAATATGGATCTGGTTAGTTAATGGAAGCTCCATAAACAAAATGTACACAAAGTGAGTTGGTACTATATGTCTTAAATAGTTTTACGAGCTGGTCAGCTCAATTGTGTAATGAGTTCTGAATTAAATATGTCCTACATAAGATAATTGATTGTTTACGAATGATAGGTTAAGTGGTCAGATTCTGTAAACTGCATCGAAATATTTTGAGATAAAATTACACATGCAAGTCTATAAAGCTTATCTCAACCATGTTTTGAATTTATATATGCAATTTCTTTGAGATCAATATCACTGAACTATGAAATGAGCTAGTTTAGAATGTAGACCTTAACAAGAATAGGAGCTAGCTTTACGTGACCTAATTAACAATACCAAAGAAATTTGCAATTCATGAAAGTCTTACGAATCTCCATGTGCAATGTGCATGCTCCTTTTTTAATTACAAGCATACACATGCCCTTGTGTCTTGTGGTTTGTCCCTTTTGTTAGTCAATGTGTAACGGGTGATCCTTGGTCTTAATTAGTGGGCTTTTATACATTTTCTCGAGGTATTTCGCATATGGTCTAGAGAAAGAGGATATGGTCTAGAGAAAGAGGAGGATTTTGAAGGGATCTAAATCGAGATCGGGATTAATTGAGTCCCATAAGGTTAGGGTATACAAATAATTGTAGTTTAAGTTCTGTTTGGCGTTGACTTATCTAGAATTCGCGATCTATATCAATCATAAATAGGATTTGTTTATCGTAATTAATTACGTATAAAACCTTTAATAAGGAATAAGGAATTGCTTTTTAACCATTAGATTATATGAGAAATGATCCAATGATGATCAGAGTTAGGTTTTCTCAGGTCTCATTTGACAATTATCTTTTATCTTTAAATAAACAAAAATTATACATCACATATTTGTACCACCATTTAAAGATTTTTTTTTTTCTGCCAAGTTACCTCCTTCAGTAGCACAAGGTTGCCAATTACCTCCCAACCTCCCCGTCATAAGATTTTAAAGAAGGGGTGTTTAGAATTAGATGCCTCATTGTGCTATTTGTTAGATTAAACATCTATAATTTTTAGATTTTTTATTAAATATTTTCCTACATTTTAGGTGCTTACATGTATTATAAGTAGCATTTTATTAATTCAAAATTACACAATTTGCCATTATATATAATGTACCAATTAATTAATAATTATTATATTAATATTCCAAATCTCTTAGAATTTAGTTGACGTATGTTTTAAAAATCTAAGAACTATTCAAATTTGATCTATTTCTACTTCTAACGTGATATATACTTCTGCCATCTTCTTCCACCTTCTTCCACGACCATTCAACAATCTTTCCATGCCATTTCTTTGCTTAGGTCAGTTGACACTCTTTCATTCTTCCTTGTCAGCCATATTCATTTCCTTTGTTTTTTCATTTAATGCACACCTCTTGATTTGAGTATCCGTACCATGGTACATTTGGAAAATAGATTCTAGTGGTAGATGGTATTAGGTATGTTTCAATTTATCATTGTACATTTGAGGATCCTTATCATCGTACATTTGGGAAATAGAGTCTAGTGGTGGATGTTAAAAGGTACCTTTCAAGTTAGCATCGGTACATTTCTAGATGATATATTGGTACGTTTCAATTTGGCATGGGTACATTTTTATCAATAGAGGTACATTTCAATTTGGCATTGGTATGTCTTAAGTCAATATTGGTACGTTTCAAATTGGCATAGGGACATTTCTATCAATATCAGTACATTTCTATTTGACATTGATATGTCTCAAGCCAATATTAGTACGTTTTAACATGGCATGGGTACAATTCAAATTACACATGGATAGACAGAGAAACACACATTAACCATATATGCAATCTTCTTCTTAATGGACCCTCCTCTTTGTTCTTCATGAATCCGTTTTAAGAGACTCCTTATTTGAGAAAAAGAATCAAGATGTTTTTTTTCTTTCCCAAAGAATATTAACCTTTATGGTAGTAAAGATTGTACCAAGTTAGAAACGATTTATATTTATTACCCTATTGAAAATTCTTAATAATTTAAGTCTCTCGATCCTCAATTAATTTGGTTATTATCTATTTGGATATTATTAAATTTTTAAATGGAAGAAATGATAAAGATAATAAATTAAATAAATATTATTTGAAGGTAAAGATAATAAATTAAATAAATATTATTTGAAGGCATTTTCTAGCATAAAAATTCATTTAAAATAAATTTGAAAAGCATCTAAATCAGGAATATATGGTTGAATCAAAAGTTAACGTATCTAAATCTAAAGTTAAAAAGGAATGAATGTTTTATCTAAAATTTTTAAAATGAGGCATCTAATTCTAATTTTCTCTTTAAAGAATTTCATCCAAATTTCCATCAAGTGATATTAGAGGGATGTAACACAGTTTCAAGGACAAACCTAGAATTCGACTCTGAAAAACAATAAGATTTGAGAGTATTTCATCCAAATAGTTCAAGTGAGAAGGAGGAATTTGTTGGAGCAATATTAGAAAATATGAAAAATAAAAATATAATTCCAATGATAATAATCATGAAGAAATTTACAGCATCAATTATATATGAGATTAAAAAACAACCGAAAAGAAAATTAGAAAAACTGACAAACTTGGAGATTGAGGCTTTGACACACCCCGACCTAAATCAAGGCATGCTGGCCGTCACGTGAGCGTGACGTAACCATGTGCACAGTGCGGAAGCAAGATTAATAAGAGGAATACGAACGAATTAAAACCAAACGACTAGCAGTCCAAGCTAAGGTAACGTGCTAGTGCGAGAATGAATAGTGTTTACATAACCAGAATATAAATAACTAAGTGTAGTCAAGCAGGAAAGTAATAAGTTCAAATAACACCAAAGGGTGTCCTACATAAGGAGTGTTCTGTCAGAACTGCCGCTGAGAATCCTCGTAGCCACCAAAGAACACTACCTAGAACCTGGAGGGGTGAAAAATAAAAGCGTGAGTGGGCAAAAATAAAGCTTTTCAAAATCATTTCTTTTCTCAAAAGTTATAACTCCTCGCCGTAAAACCTGTATAATATTCCATAAATAAAGTATATATACTCATATACAAATATATATCTCAAAACCATGCTAGGAAATATGTGTATGCCATGCCAAAGTATCTCAACTCAAAGCCAATCATAACTCAGTGAATGTGAATGAATGCCAGGTAATCAACACAGCCCTCGGCCGTATATATATAGCTCATAATCAATCTCATCATATCATGTATCCTACACACAAATCAACAGCACCTCTAGTGATATGCATAACATCACTGAGTATAGAATAAGTATGCTCTAGTGCTACAATCACGTCAAGACTGTCCGAATAATCGCGGGTCACCTACCAGTCGAACCCACTTATAGTGGTCTATATGACAGGACTGTGCACCTAATTTGGATCCAAGGTGAGCATGTGGTGCGGGAGGTGAACATCACGTGAAAGACTGTGCCCTAACTCTGGGCGGGAGCACTAATAAGCTCTCAACACATCACATCATTCATAACTTACTTTGTCATCACCAACATGTAAACTTATATGGCACTTACCTATGCATCCGCAGCACCAATCATAGATATATGCACTTATGAATGTATAATTAAAATGGATAGATACTTGCATGGCATTTCAAAACGTATAAATATTAAATTTCATTTTTTGGGAAAAACAGTAATTATATAGGTATATACGGAAAACCAAAAGCCCACTCACTGGTAAGTAGCCGGGTCGTAACCCCCGCGCCTAGCCTGTCTATGCTCGTCCTCCAGATAGGTCTCGCCTATATGAGAAGTAACTGAATAAACGTTATGTAAAGCACATAAACGAGATTCGTAAAATAACTTCTCATACATTGCTCAATTATGGTATTTGAATATACCAACGTGACCTACACAACATCACAATCACCTAGAAATTTTTAGAATTTTTTTTCGAGCTCCCACGCACCCCCACTCGTTGGCCAAGGCATGGCCAAATGCGCTGGCCACGTGCGGCCATGTGCCTGGCACGTGTAACGGCATAGTGACGCTATTAGGAATATTCCTCAAAATATTCCGTTATAGTTAACTGATGGCGTAAACCTCCGTTAGGAATATTCTAATAAAACTAACGGAATATTCCGTCTTCTTTTCCGGCGAGTCATCGGACGCTGGCGACTTTGTCGGTTTCTGGGCAAAATTTTAAAAAGCTATAACTCATTCGTTTTGCACCATTTTCTTTGAAACAAGTCACAAAATGAAGATCTCATCAAAACGAACAAAATCATACCTACCTCGACCCCTAACTCGCCGAGGATTCGCCGGAAAAAGCCTCGAAAATTCTGGCCAAATTTGAAACTCTTCGATCTCAGTGTTCCGACGTCTAAAATGTTCCAATGAAGCACTTCGAGCTTCTTAAAGACCTCCTTAAGCTCCCTATGAGCTTGAAATTCCCTAAAAATCAACATTTTACGATTGCATGAATAGTGACCAAATCGAAGTTAGGGCTTTTCACATGAAAATGAAGGTTTCCTTACCTGAAACTGGTACCAATGGGTTCCTGGGCTTGCAAGGAGTACAATGGTGGTCTTAGATCCTTCAATCCATGAAGTTTGGGGTGTGTTTGTGCTTGTCTGTACAAAGGGAAGGAGAGAGAGAGTCTGCGGAGAGAGAGTACGGTAGATAAGAGAGAGAAGGGAAGTGATGCGTGTGGTTCAATCCCAGCCACCCAATCACAACTAAAGGTTTCCCAACTTCTCATTGGTCCCAAAAATGAAGGAAATTGTATAATTGGACCAAAACCTTTAGCAAAATTCACAAACGTGCACTCAACGCTCAACAATACAAAAATTTCGGGACGGGCTGTCACATGCTTGCATAAATGCAATGTCTTAAAGATAGAATTTCGCCCCTACCCTTGTGTTTGTAGTTCGGTAGGCATCTGTCTCTCAGGATTCAACAATCTATAATCCGAAGTCAAAGCACTTCAATCTTCAGACGCTGGCAAATGTCATATATTCCGTACCCTCATGACATGACTTAAAGTTTTACTAACAACGAATAAAAGACCTTTGAGAAAACTCTACTCTTAATTATTTAGACGAGTGGGATGGTTGAGTTTATATAGAACTCAAGCCACCCCTTTTGAAACATTGTGATTGTTGCCTAAAGTTCCAATGACCAAATGCAACTCATGAATTTGAATTCAACTATAACACTTGAATCTTATTTTTCATTCACACAAAACTTAAATATTATAAAATAATATTATAATATATAATTTCCAACAATCCCCCACATGAATGAAAAATTAGGAAGAATTTGAGAGTACATGTGGACAAGAGATGCATCGGGAGAGATGCCTTTTGGACTTGAACCTACCCTAGTGAATACTTATTGGATTTACTTAGTGACGCAGTGGATGTGGAAGATCTTGAACTGTTCACCACAGTAGTAAATCGAGACAATAAGCAACACACGTCTCTTATCCTAATATATTACGGTTCGTACAGTTGTGTTCATTTTGGCCTTGAACGAATCCCGGATTCATGAAAACTTTAGAGAATTTAGCCATCTCGTTCTCATAGAAGCGACCAATTTCTACTCTCACATAGGTGACTCCTGATTAAGAATAGTATGTTCTATTCCTCTTATTTATAAGATATCACTGCCATTAAATATAAATATACAACCTAAAACTTCTGCAGACAACACACTTCTTCCATCATAGGAATGAGGTATATAGTGTGTTAACTTCTTTGAATCATGCCCAACTAGTTTGCCTATTGAACTTAGACCATGAGATCTCCATTTAACTAAGTTAGGTTTCCGCTCGGTTGATTCATTAATTTTGTTGGCTTTAGCCTCATTCCCCTCGATGAACAACTTACTCTCTAGTCAATCCTTTAATAACTGGATACACTACTAGCTAGGTTGACTATCTTTAATGGCGTGCACAATCCATCTTATGCAATTTCAATTAATATGAGAGTAGTTGTTTTCCAATGTTAAGTCCTCGAAACATATGTTAGGACTTACACAATAATTTGTTAACACTAGGAAGTAGACTTCCCCCACATTTAAGGTATTTGAAAGAATGTCTCTAACCTCGTAATACCTTAAAAACTTCTTATGTAAAAGATGACATTTTTATTGTTTCATAAATTTGCAAATTACTTTTCCATTCTTCTTAAGCTGACATATAATCCAAAGATAATTATGTCGTTCCTCCACAATTCACTCACATTGATACTTTTCCATCATACATCATACTTAAGAAGTAGGAAACTATGAAGATACATTCTCCTAATCAATCTTCATTCTCAGGCAACTGACATGGGTTTTGGCAAAACTCACTGTGGTTGACATTACTTCCCACGCCAATGTCTGCAATTCATTGAGCCATTCATATACCACGCACTTGATATATGCAAATTAATCTCATAATTAAATTATCAACCATTGATTCACATGCTATATATGCAAACCATTGTTCCCATATAAATAGACTGTCATCAATGCACATCATCACGCAAACTTCAACCGAATTGGGCAGAAGTTTGGATACATCACATACTTGAAACTTGAAATACAAACAAATTCAGTTCTGAACTTGCCACCGCAAGCACAATACAGCTTGGTATAATTCATATTTCAAGCATTCATCCCTTTACCTGAATGGATACCATTCAAATGGAGAGATACTTACCAAATTAACTTATGTCAAACCTAATCGATTAACGACTAGCACTGATGAAAGGTTATGACCTTTTAGATTTTTGCATTGGATACAATTATACACTTACCCATGCCTTGCACGCATAATGTTCAAACTTTTCGCCTTTTTTTTTTCTTCCTTTCACTACATTACATAGGCAGAAAGCATATTGCCAATGATATGCTTTCTCGTGCAAATTAATAATGAAATATAATTGATGTATAATTGCTCATGAAGGAGAAACAACTCCTTCTATATTGCCGTCTGTATCAGTCCATGTCATTTTCTTTCCCAGAAAATAAGTGTATGCACAAAGTAAAACTATTTTATTAAAGCAACATGCAAACTATTTTATTGAAGCAACATGCAAACACTGCTCTTACGTATATAGTTGAATATATTTGAGTTGTATCATGTTTAACAAAACAATTGAACGCCAACATCAAAGATACTATTATGTATATCGAGTACACATCAATAAGCAAACAAACTGCAGCCCAACCAAGACATACCTTTTTCCGTAGAAAACCATAGTTTCTTTGATTTAGGGTTATGGTTACATTCAATGTTGTTGATCTTAAAATCTTCTAACACTCACATTCATACATACTGCTAATATTGCATAATAAAATTTTGTCTTTAGATTGTTGGAGCATAACAATATAATTCCAATGATAATAATTATAAAGAAATTCACAACATCAATTATATATGAGATTAATATAAATAACCAGAGAGAAAGTTAGAAACTAACAAACTTGGAGATTGAGACTTGCATAAATGCAATATCCTAAAGACATAATTTCGCCCCTACTTTTGTGCTTGCAGTTCAGTAGGTGTCCGTCTTCCAGGATTCAACAATCTATAGTTTGAATTCAATGCACTTCAATATTCGGACTTTGACGAACATCATATATTCTGTACTCTCAAGACATGACTCGAAATTTGACTAATAAAGAATAAAAGACCTTGGAGAAAACTCCACTCTTAATTATTTAGACGAGTGGGATGATTGTGTTTATATAGAACTCAAGCCACTCCTTTTTGAAACATTGTGACCGTTGCCTAAAGTTCCACCAAACAAATGCAATTCATGAATTTGAATTCAACTATAACACTTGACTCGTATTTTTCATTCACACAAAAATTAAATATTATAAAATAATATTATAATATATAATTTCTAACATAATTGACATCCTTATAATAGTTCTTGGAAGAGGGGGAGGGGGGTTTGCACTAAAAAAATACGTCACATGTGTCTCACATGACATCACTAATGAAAATTTGGACGGAATTCTCACGTTTAACGACAAGTGTCATAATTGGTAACCGGCAACCTTATGGTAGTTCTTTGGGGAGAGAGGGGGGGGGGGGTGTCCTCACATTACATCACTTAATGAAAATTTGGATTTTTTTTTGTTTGGGGCAGGTGGTGGGAGGCGGTTATCTGCCAATACCCAAGGGAGTTGTAAATTGGGAAATACTTTTCACATACCCTTTTTTCACCTCATACACACCATTTTTATAAAATTAATAGTCATATTTTACAAGGAAGTGACAAAGTTAAGGAGAGTGTTGAAATCACTACCCTTATAAACAATCTGTTTGCAAAATAGATAATTTGCCAAACTATTTAACTACTTTTTATCCAACGAACAGGGAATAATTTGAAGAAAGTTGATGATCCACAATAAAATCAATTGAGAAGTAGAGAGTTATTTAACTTATAAACCTTTGCAAGATTCCTTAGCTCCCAAATGTGTGATTCAAACTCTCAATACGCCCCCTCACGTATGATGTTATTTAAGCCTAATTCGTGAACAACATATATTGGGTGATATGAGAACACATGAATTGTTGGCTAAACACGTGAGTTAACCTAATTTTCATATCATGAAGGAAGTTGAGGTTCCAGCCTAAAATTTAGAAAGGGAGACACCTTTGCAGGGTTCCTTAATTCTCTATATGAGATTAACAGTCATTAGAATTCTCTAATCGAATTAGTTAGTGTCCATATGGATGATTTTCTTTTGGATTTTCAATGCGAGCGTATGAGCAATTGTGGATGCAAATTTCCGCCTTCTTCTTCTAGGATGAAAATGCACTGGCAAAACAATTAACACCTTTAGTCAAAGCTAAGAGCCTCATGTGCCCACGATGAATGTGGGGAGGTTGGCTTTGGCCCAAGAACCTCCAATGCCAAAGTTAGAATTTGAGGGATAAGTGATTAGAGAAATTTGGAGAATTTTGCAAGAGAACCGAGCTTATATTTTTTAAGAAATGTGGGGATATATATAGGGGTGTGGCTGGCCCTATTTGAAGAGTAGGGGACCGGCCACTTATGGTGGTATTTTGAATAATTGCAATCAATTAGGTAATTAATCAATTAATTAGACAATGTAATTTAGGGTTACCTTGTAAGGAGGATTTGATGAGGATTGATGAGATAGGTTTTGAATAAATACCTATTTTGATCCCATTTGACCTTGATCGAGTCGTCATCATCTACTTCTAGTGCGTGGGAGCTCCGGTGTGCCTCAAGGGTAGTTTTTTCCTTTTCACCCAAGAATCCATGTGTTGCCTCCATATTTTTCTCGATTATTTTTGGCTTCACAAATGCGCCTACACCTGTTGGCCTGCTCACAAGAAAAGCTAGCAGGTGTAGAGATCTTCTTACTTTAGAAAACTTATGATTGTTTCCTATTTTGATGTAGATTGCCTCTTTAATTAGAAATTAGATCCTTCTAAGAAAGAGAAATAAATTACTTCTAAAGTCTATTTAAGTCTACCTTAAGTAGATTATTAAATCAACTTCAGAGAACAATTTGTTCTACCCTATAGGAGAGAGAAAGCTAGAGGATATATGTTCCCCATCCTTTAGCAATCTTCTACATTTGCCCATGCAAATGACCGTTTTTCGTTGTTTTCTTTGTCTTCATGCTGCACTAAGGTAAGAAAAAAATAATTTTTCCTTGTCTTTCTAATATTTGGGAGTCTTGGGGCTTGAAACTTCATTCGGCAGTGGTTAAGAAAATGTGAAAAATGGTTTGGAGAGGCCACGTCACTGTTGCTGTGGGTGGCATGGTGCGGCGGCGGCTTAGCTTGGGCCAAGGGATGGCGGCATGGGCCTAAGGCCTCAGCGCATGACTGGCTTAAGCTTGGCACAGGCCAGGTCAGTGATGGGCTAAAGAGGCGTAGGCCTTCTTTACTTTTTTTTTTTCTAGGCTCGGGCTTGTGATTGGTGGTGGCTGCTTAGTCTTATTCGTCAAGAGAAAGGTGGGCTGTCCCCGAGAGAGGAAATAAACAGAAACAAGGCTGAGGCGTTGGCTCGTCCGATCATTGTTGTGGAGCTTGTTGCGAGTGAAGGTGGGAAAAAGAGATCTTCCTTACTGCTCAAGACATGCCGGTTGAGAAAAAGCCAAAGAGTACTTCCACTACTCACGAAGGTTCGTTGGCTACCCCCTAGGCCTGTGCTTGACTTGACCTCTTCTAAGGGTGAGAATGATAAGGTTCCTAGATTCCTTATCCGTGATGTCTGCTGCTCCGAAGGTGACTAGTTCAATCGCTGATAGGATTGCTCAATGTAGAAGTTCTGCCATGGCTCCAGTGCCAAAACGTCCATCTAGGGCTAAGTCCGGTTCACCCTTGGAAAATGTCGCTACTATGAATGGCGACAAGGTGCCTTTGCCTACTAAAATGGCTCCAAAACCCTCTTCCCTTACTACTAAGGCTGACTTGCTTGCCGAGAAGAAAAAGACTGCTTGTGCGGGTAGTTGTGAGAAATCTTCTAAGTCTATTTCTGGGGAAGCTGCTGAGATTTGTGCGCTTCTGAAACTAGATCTGCTCGAGGATATAAATTTGTATGCAAGTTTGTTGATGGCATCAAACGGGTTATTAGCCCTAGTTCCTTTGCGAAGCATACAACCGAGTATAGGAGGACTGTTATGCTGGCTATGATGCAAAAAAAGGGCGATTCTAGTAGCCGAGTCTATGCTCCTTAATCTAGATGACACCAAGGCTGTCAATGGGGTGACAAGGACTGTGGCAACCGAGGCTTACTTTTTGACCCAAAAAGTCAAAAAGTTAGAATCTGAGCTTGCCGCTTTGAAGGATTTGAAAGGGTCTAATATCTTTACCTTTATTTCTCTGCAGCTTGAGACCGCACACTAGGAGATCATGGATTTGAAGACTGGGCTTGACACAATCCCAGTCAAGTATGAAAATGCAGAGAAGGAGATCGAGTGTTACATACCTCATATTCAAGACCTTTAGCGTGCTGTCTCTGAGCTTCGCTCCGCCGCTTATAACAAAGTGATCCACTTTAAGAAGGTCATTGATAGGCTTGAACCTCAAGTGTTAGAACTTGAGGGTGCTTTAAAGATCAACGACAATCTGAAGAAGGAAGTGGAAGAGCTGCCGTGCGTCCGTGCTTGTTTGCTCGAGGAGAATGAGCAGTTGAAGGGTAAGAAGGCTGGGATCGATGCTTTGCTTACTCAGTGTCAAGCTGATTTCTACAAGCTGGGTTATGTAGACCATTTATTTGGATGACTGTTTGACTTTGAGTTTTCTAGTAAAGACTTTGAGACCTTCTCTATTTCTCCGGAAGACTTGCTTGCTTTTACTTTTGAGGCTTATATTAGTGAAGTAGTCAGAGAAGCTAATACCCAAGTTGGAGTAGCCGGGGGTGAAGTGCTGGATGGTGCCACTGCTGAAGAGGTCGCGGCTCTTGATGGTGTGGCGACCGAGTAGCCGTGGAGTGTTCAAGTTGCTGAGGAGTAGTCTTCTAGGTATTCTTTAGGTTTTTCTTTGTTTTCCGTGCTCTTTTTGCTTAAACTCATTCGGTCTTTGCTAGTTGCTTACCAATTTTGCTAGAAAATTTAATAAATTTGTTTCATTCGCCTTTCTCTATCTTCGCTTCCTTTGTTTGTACCATAACCTTAAACTTTATAGACCAAAGGCAGGTGTGTTACTTTTCTATAAGGAGACATGCTCGTTTAGCGTATACAACTGTAGACATTGGTGTAGAACTTTGCAAAGTTGTTAGCCACAAGGTCGACAGCCGGAAGCCTTACTTACAATAGCAGACAAGTCCACGTGACCACTTGGCTATTAACTTTGGCTTTCTCCAATTCTGTAGGCTGCGTAGTAAATATCACAACAATTTAAGACTTGGTGTAGGTCGTTCCGCACTTTGGCAGAAATGAAGCCCATAAACTACGTATCATGTCAGCAATAGATGAAGCTTCGTATATGCACACTAACTTGTTTTACCTTTCACAGAATTGTGCGGTTTTATTAGTTTAGCGTGGCTCACTATTCGAAGCGAAGTCATAAGCAGTTTTTTGGAAACCATAGACTACCTTAGTACACTCGGTAACAGCTTTACCAGGGCAGCCATCTATAGGGCGTACTGTGTAATGTGCCCCCTCCGTCTTTGGGGCCCAGTTCACTGCAGATTAAGCTAAGAGATCCAAAATCCTTCATTTAGCTAAGCCTTGAAAAAGAATATTATGGCTAGTTCTAGGAATCCCGGTGCAAGCCATCGTGCATTTAGTTATACTAGGGTAGTCTGACTTGTCGACGTCTGGATATTCGAAGTGTAGACCCATGTGGGTGTTGATGAACTGGTTTACCTTCTCGCACTGAAGAACAGGGTAGGGCCATCGGGGGGTGCAATTCTTGCGATAAGTCCCTAAGTAAGGCAGGGTCTTATTTTGAAGTGTAGGAGTAATCAGTTGTTGTAAGCATGTAGTTCAGCCAAGTTGTAAATTACTTCTAAATTCCACAGATGGATAATCCTTGATTCATAAGGTGGTGCTCGTAGAGCTGCTCTGAGTCTTTGGGCTTTGGTGTAATGGGATGTCACACATGGTGTTTCCTCAAATTGTAGACGTTTCATTACTTTTTGATCTCTTTGTCGTTCATTGTGGTGAGAGTGTAATTACCCTTGTGACCTATTCTGCTAATCTTGTACATACCTTCCCAGATGGGATCTATCTTTTTATAGCATTCTCTGCGGACAGTGATGAAGGATTTTCTTAGGACTAGATCTCTAGGTTAGAAGTGCCGGAACTTGGCCCTTTTGTTGCAGCTGGAGAGGAGCTGCTATTGGTAGGTCGTGATGCGGGTGATAGTCTGCTTACGATTCTCATCTGCCAGATCTAAGCTTATGGCCATCTCCTTATTGTTATATTCAATGCTTGGCAGTAGAGTGTTGATGCTTGGCACGATGATATTGGGAAGAATGATTGTTTCGAGCCAAATGCTAAATAGAGATGAATTTTACCAGTGGTTTGTCGTTTGGTTGTGGGATACCCTCATAGACATCTGGGGAGTTTGTCTGGCCACTTTCCTTTCTTGTTGGTGGGGAATTTCTTGAGACAGTTGATGATCATCTTGTTAGATACTTCAGTCTACCTGTTGAGACAGCAGAGATGTGGTCTGGTGTAGGATCTTCGGATGAGAATGCTGTTCCACATGTAGTAGCGTGCCACTTTAACTTAGAGCTTTCTAGACTCCAACCTTTCTGTGGGGAGCGTGTCGTTGACCAAGTAATCTATAATGGAACTTTGCCAGTTGGGGGTTGTACTAACATGTGACACTTTGGCTGCTGGCCCTACCTCTATGCTTGGTTTCTCTAGGTATTCCACCAGAATATAGCGTTTGAGTTAATAGTCAAGGGCAGAGCCTACACCGGCTAACGCGTCCGCATAGGCATTGTTTGCCGATCGAACTTGAGTGAGGGTGTAAGTCTGAAACACCTCAAGTTCTTTGCATACATTCTCTAGGCATTACGTCATCTTTGGATGTTTTGCCATGTACTCCCCAGTAGTCTGGCTGGTGATTAACTGGGAATCAGAATGAATTGTAAGCGTTTTGATCGCCAAGTCTTTTGCCATTCGGATGGCTGCTAGTAGAGCCTTGTACTCTGCTTCGTTGTTGGATGCTTTGAAACCTAGAGCTATCGCCTGCTCGAGCACTGAACTGTCTGGGGTGACAAATACCACGCTTGCTCCCGAACCTTTGTAGTTAGATGCATTGTCGACATGCGAATGCCAGAAGTCTCTATTGGGTAGAGTAGCCTCAGATAAGGTGTGCTCAGCTGCCTCTAGGGTGTCGTTGGGTCACTCAATTACGTTGCCTAGGCTAGGCGTGAATTTCACTATGAAGTTTGCCAAGGCTTGGGCCTTTATCCCCTTGCGAGGTCGGAAAACTAAGCTGCATTAGCTAAGTTCCAACGCCCATTTCATCACTCGTTGAGAAGTGTCCAGACTATGTAAGATTGATCGTAAAGGATATTTAGTCATGACGATGACTGTATGAGCTTGAAAGTATGGTCTAAGCTTCTGAGCCTCAACAACTGGCGCCAAAATCAATTTCTCGATCTTCGGATATCTAGTTTTCACATCGAGAAGAGTTTTAGAAGTGTAGAATACCAGTAGTTGAGCCACCAACTCTTCTTGTATGAGGGCAAAACTTACTGCTACTTTTAAGACTAGCAAGTAAATGTATAGGTCATCTGCTGCTTCTAGCTTAGATAGTAAGGGAAGTGATGTGAGGTACTTCTTTAGGTATTGGAAAGTGCTTTTGCACTCATCATCCCATTTTTCTTGTTGTGCCCTCTTAATGGCCTTGAAAAAGAATTTGCATCAATTGATGGACCATAAGAGGAAGCGGTTTAGGGTGGTTACTCGTCTGGTCAAGCTTTGGATCTCTTTCAAGTCGATTGGAGATTTAATCTGTAGGATAACTTAGATTTTCTTGGGATGTGCTTCACTTCCTCGTTGGGTTACCAGGTACCCTAAGAATCTACCTAAAGATACTCTGAATGTACATTTGGCTGGCTTGAGCTTCATCTTGTAGTTTCAAATGATGCTAAAAGTCTCTACCAAGTTGCGAATGTGGTTTTTCTACTGCTTGCCGTTCACTGTGATGTCGTCGACATAGACCTCCATGGTTACTCCAATTGCTTTTTGAACATCATATTCACCAGTCGTTTGTAAGTGGCATTCTCATTTTTTGAGGCCAAAAGGCTTGACCTTGTAACAATAGATGACTCGCTCAATCACGAATGCGGTTTTCTCTTTATTGAGCTCGTACATGACTATTTGATTGTAGCCAAAATATGTATCCAAGAAACTAAGCAGCTGATTCTTAGAAGTTGAATGTATTAGTAGATTAATTTGGGGAATTAGAAAGGGATCATTCGGGCATGCTTTGTTTTGGTCAGTGTAGTCTACGCAAACCCTTCATTTTTCCTTATCTTTCTTCATTACTAGCACGACATTGGTAAGCCATGCTGAGTGTGCTACTTCTTCTATGAATCCGGCTTCTAGTAGCTTGTTAATTTCTTCTTCAATGATCGATATTCATTCAGGCGCGAAGTGTCTTTTCTTTTAGATCACTGGTTTGGCAGCGGGGTCAATGTTCAACTTAAGGCAAGCCACTTCGAGGTCGATGTCGGGCATGTCCGAAGGTGACCATGCGAAGATGACATGATTTTCCCTAAGAATAATCGTGAGTTCGTCCTTTTCCTAAAGGCTCAGATGTGAGCCAATTCTAGCAGTCTTCTTTGGCTATTAGGATCAAGAATGATGTTCTTGGCGTCCTCCTCGGGTTCCCATCCTTTTTCATCTGTATGCACATTAGTTTGGACACCATCTTCTTAATCCGCTTGCTGTAATTCCTACTTGGTAGCTCAATCATCATTTTGGACCTCCATAGCCTCTATAGGGGTAAATGTCTTCTTTCTTGACTCTTGCAATACTTGCACAATGCATCATCGAGATGCGGCCTGGTCGAAATTGATTTCTCCCACTCTTCTTCCAGAGATGTGGAATCGAATTTTTTGATACTTTACGAAAGTGATGGCATCCAGCTTTATTAGACAAGGTTTGCCTAGAATCCCATTGTAAAGAGACGAGTCACTTACTATGTGAACGTCTATTTTGAGACAACTCGTGGTGTTTTCACATCAAGTGTGATGTGGCCAATGGCAGTCAATGTGTGTGTTGAATTCGGTGAGTACCTTCGCAAAGCATATAATTGTGCTTTCCAGTCCCATCTTCTGAATTACTGAGAGTTGAAGTAGGGTGACTGCACTTCCATTGTCCACCATCATTCTATCGACTATGGCATAGGCCAGTTCGACGGATACTACTAGTGCGTCGTCGTGCGAAAAGTTAGCACCTTTGGCATCTTGCTCAGTAAAACCAACGATGGGTCCATGTTGTGTGTCGACTGCTTGGACTTGCGAGACTAGCAGTGTTTGCTGGATCTTTCTTTTCTTTGAATTGTTGGTGGCCCTCAAATGCTCAAATTCGGTGAAGATGCCGTTAATACGAATCTTCTTGTTGAGCTGTTCTTAGTCGGCATCCTCGTTCTTTTTAGGCTACGTAACCGGATTGTCAAGTATCTGTCGACTTTGTCTTCTTTCATGAGATTCTCTAGGTAGTTCTTCCAAGTGTAGCAGTCGTCAGTTGTGTGACTGGGACCTCGGTGGAATGCGCAGTACTTGGTGTGGTCCAACTTGGAAGTATCTCTCTTTGATTGTTTTGGAAACTTGAATCATGGTTCGTTCTTAATGTGGCGAAGGATTTGGTGGATCGAAATCAAGAACTTAGAATAATTCTTGGTCATCGGGCTTCCTTTAGTTGAGGATCGGTCCCTACGTTTAGCCCCCTAGTTGCTTTTATTATTCTGTCTTCCCTCTTTCTTCTTTACTGCCGCTTATTTCTGAGGCTGCTCGGGCTCCTTGTCTGCCCGCCGAGCCTCGTCCCAAAGTGTATGTTTCTTTGCTAAAGCAAAAGAGTCTACTAGGGTTAGTTATTCTTTCATGATCAACTCTTTGAACAGCGAGTGGTCTGTTAAAAGTTCTTTTGGAAGGCTACACTTGCTATCGAGTCATCGCATCCGACTATCTTTAAACCTTTTCACATAATTGCAGGATGACTTATTTAGGTTTTTCTTCACAATGCACAAATGGTCGGACTTCTTTTTTATCGAGTGGTAGGACAAATATTCTTTGGTGAAAACTAAAGAAATATCATCGAAACAAATGAATCGCGGTGGCAAGGTGTGGAACAAATATTAAGCATCGCCTTGCAAAGTGGTAACAAATATTTTGCACATAAGGGCATCATTGCTTCGATAAAGGACCATTTTGCTTCAAGTGTCTTTCCGGATCTCCATCTCCTTTGAAAGATGTGAAGAACGGCATGTGGAACTTACGTGGAGGCCCTACCTGCTCGATCTCATCTATGAATAGTGACCTGTTCATATTGGTCGTGTCTAGTCGTAGTGCCTCATTGGCGACTTCATTGCGTTGGAAATCACGCATCGCTAGTTGAGAAGCCTTTATACCTCTTCCTGAATCTGCCTTTGTCGGGGTGGCAGAGCTCTTGGCTACCCTTGGTCTTAACTTGCTGGTCTGGGTTGCTCTTTTATGTGCTCGGCTCACCTACACCGCAGCGGTGGTGGTGCATGTGGTTCGTTCCTGGCATGTGAGGGAATTCTTTGCATGCTGCGGGTTAAACTTAAGCCATATTGAGTGACTACTTCTCTCCGTTCTTCGTGCTTCCTACTCCGATGTGAGGTGAAGGGTGTTCTTTGCTGGCCTAACTACGAATGAACACTTTGCTTGGAAGGTTGCTTATGTTGACACTTGTCCGTGGGCCTAGTCGAGAGTGCACGTTCATCCGTGCACTAAAAAGGGAGTATATGCTATCTTGGGGGCCTAGTCGGGAATGTACACTGCCCGAACGCTCGGTCCATGGCTGGTCGAGTGGCTGCTTACTGGTATGTTGCCAGAGAGTTTTTTTCGTATGACCTTGTTGTACTTCAAGACACCTCATCCTGGGCATGTTCCATCTTGGTGTGCTGCAAAACCTGATTCACCAAGGTTGTCTGTTGTGCGAGGGCACTCATTAACTCTATGACTTGTTGAGACAAATGTTGTTCACCATTTGGGTTGGAAGAGCTTGGATGGAATGCGTCTCCTTGAGTGGTGGAAATGTGGTAGACTCTAGGTTTGAGATTTGAGTTGGTAAATATCAAATCCACCAAAAAGTGAGTGAAAATGCCCCAGGTTCAATTGTCGGCCCAAAAATTTGGAGCCATAATTGTTGAACCGGTCTTGGACCGACTTGGGCTACTTAGGACACCATAAGAGTGGGCTACGGTGCACGTGGGTTTGAGGCTTAGGCTTGGCTCAGCAACGCGTTGGGCTTAGATGGCTCGAGCCGGCTTGCCTTGGGCTTAGGTCTGTGTGGGCTTGGATGGCACAGCTTGGGCTTTGGCTCGTGTGGGCTTGGATAACACGGCTTGGGCCGTGGTCATGTCGCCGTGGGCCGTGCAGAGGGTGGCTGCCCTGATGACCACCGCGATGGTTGCTACAGTGGTGCCCCGTGGGGGTGGTGCCGTTCTACTCATCATCGTGTTGAGCCTTGTGGATCACCATAGTCCTAATTCTTGAATGTTGGAATTTCCATTCGTCAAGGTTTCCGAATTTCTAGTCATTGTGCTTTTCTTTTATATTTTATCAAAGAATTTTTATAAATAAAAATTCCAACAATAAGAACGTACGAAAAATCTACAAATGAACAAGCAAATGTAAAACCTTGAATGCGAGAGTCTTCTACAAGCATGTGACTCAAGCTCTCAATGAAAGCACCAATTTGTGGATGCAAATTTCCATCTTCTTCTTCTTGGACGAAAATGCACTTGCAAAAAAATTAACACCTTTGGTCAAGGCTAAGAGCCTCATGCGCCCACGATGAATGGGAGGGGGGAAGGGTACTTTGGCCGAAGAACTTCTGATGCCAAAGTTAGAATTTGAGGGAAAAGTGTTTAGAGAAATTTGGAGAGTTTTGCAAGAGAATTGAACTTAGGTTTTTGGAGAAATGTGGGCTATATATAGGGGTGTGCGCAGTCCTATTTGGAAAGTAGGGACTAGCCACTTATGGTGGTATTTTGAATAATTGCAATCAATTAGGTAATTAATCAATTAATTAGCTAATCAATCCTAATTTGAAAGGGGTAATTTAGGATTACCTTGTAAGGAGGATTTGATGAGGATTGATGAGATAAGTTTGAATAAATACCTATTTTGATCCCTTTTGACGTTGATCGAGCCGTCATCGTCTACTTCTCACGTGTGAGAACTCCGGTGTGCCTCAAGGGTAATTTTGTCTTTTTAACCCAAGAATTTACGTATCGCCTCCATATTTTTCTTTATTAACACAAGGGTTATAATATGGGAGGACGAAATGATTGATTTTCATTTGAACTTAGGTTATAATTTTAATAAATATCTACATGCATGTACAAGATAGTAATAGCAGGTCCCTTGTGGTGTTTTGACAAAACAATACTTTTTAATTAGGTTTTATTTTTACAAAAGACAATATTCTTAACTACTCTTATTTACAGAAAACCTAATCTATATGTACTCTTTTTATCACCATGTGAGGTAGACATGGTGGCTACTCTATATAAATGTTAAATAATGTACATGTGAGGTATGCATATTTTGTAGGCTCCAACTAAAAAGTACATAAAAAAATGATACCATGCAAGTTTTCGACAAGTATTCACCAAAATATCTTCACCTTTTCGGTAGAGGGCTACCAGAATATATTCATAATTTTTATAGAAGACCCATCAAAAGTCTACGTCGGAATTTAGAGTTTCACAAATAGTAAGACGTCTTTCAAATTTATGCGAAATAAATATGAAGTCATACTTTATGTGGATACCCCCAAATAGTCAATCCTATGCCCATTCGTAAAAAATAAGGTTTTTTTTTCCGGGATGTGATATTCACACACTCCATTTTACTTCTCATACACCTTTTTAATTTTCGGCCGTCGAATCGGATGAATTGAAGAAGATAAACGGACATAAATTATCACGGGGTGTGTGAGAAGTAAAATGGGGTGTGTAAATAACACACCCTTTTTTTTCCATCAATGTGTTAGTGCCTTTGATGGTTAAAGTTGTGTTCAACAGTAGAGGGTGAGAGTAAGTTTGAGTACTTAAAGAAAATTGAAGAATGAGTAACCTTCAACTTAAAGCATGAGTAACCTTCAATTTGTACAAGGTAAAGAAGTTGTCATCTATTTCTTCCTTGAAGATCCTATTCAATTCGATCATCTTTAACAAACGAGGCCTATATGTGTAAATTAATCCAAAGTAAGACCTAGATATGAAAGCCGAGATTTATCGTAACTTCAACGTCTTATATTGAAGTGAAATTGGCATACTTTCTTTCTTTTTCTTTTTTTTTTTCACCTTGTACACTTTTGTTTGTTTATGATATTTAAATTATAAAAAAAAACACAAAATAATCAAGTGGTCATATTTCTACCAAGCTTGGCACATATCGGGTGTGGTGATTGTTTTGCCCTTAGACCACCATATGATATACTTTAAAATAATAATAATAATAATAATAAATAACTATTACTAAATAGATGGGGAGGATTTGAAACTATTACATCAATATAGGGGAGGGTAGAGTTTCGAATAGTAACCCAACACTCTATCCACTAGGATATTAGACCACATAAATTATATGATAATACTAATTTCAAATAAATGTTAGGCCATGTATCCACTTCTTCAATTTTGATCCATCTTGGTACATAAAAAGTCCAAGGAATACCAAATGAAAGAAAATACATTAGCTTGTTTGGTAACTATTTCAATTTATGTTTTATTTTTTATTTTTTGTATGTGAGACATGACGAAAACATATGAAGGAAATGAATGATGAAGAAGGGTGGTGAGAGTGACGAGATTAAATAAAGAATAAAGATTGCAAAACAAAATCTTGAAAGTGTAAATAACTTAAAATAGCTTTCGGTTTGATTATTAAATGCCATTTTGTATGTCTTTTCTTTTACATCTCTTTCATATCACTCACACCATCCTTTCTCCATTCTTCTTATCCCTCATTTTTCTCTATTTTCTAACACAAAAATGATCAAAAGCTAAAAACAAAATGGTTATCAAACTAACTCTTACCTTTTTACAAGTTATTCTTTTATATAATGTACAAATCATATTTGATATTAGTAACAGTTCTTATTTTTAAAATTTTGACTAGTGTTTTGTGTGATTGTGATTTATGTGGGTAAGGATATAAAGTAAGCCAAGTGGTGTTCTGAAAAAAAATGAGTTTAAGAAAATCGCAACATTGTCAATGTACTTATTTTGATTCAAGCGAGATAATGGTGGTGGAAAATTTAAATGCATAACCTCAAATGCAAAGATAAAAGCTCTAAATCATTAGAGCGACAATTACCTTGTATTGAAGTATATTAATTTATAAAAACTTGCACGGTATTTTTGTAATAGTGCAGCAGATGAGAATACCTTATATAATATGAAATGTAAGACTCTAAGAGTCATTGTGTTGATGGTAAAGAAATATAATAAGTCTTTCTCTCTCTTTCTTTCTTTCTCTCTTCGATAGCTTTTTCTTAGCTTCATAGTTTTCTCCATTGTTATAAGCTTTCTATTTTATCTAAGTCATCATGGTATCATCGCCGGCCTTGGCTTGCTGCCGTAGTCGATCTTGAAGGTTCTTCCGCTGCATTCCTTGAGAAGTCTGAGTTTGTTGTTGGCTTGAAGTTTGTTTTCGATCTGGGTTCGTCTTCAATCTGCTATTCTCAGGTGATATCTAATTGGTTCTTGCAATAAAGTTTTGTTGTGATTCCTGTGGTTGATTTGTTGAAGAATTTTGGTATGTTTGATGTTGATTGTGTTCATGATGAAATTTGGAGATTTTTCGTCTGCTTAATGCATTTTGGGTTGTAGCTTGTAATTGTGGGTGATAATTTTTTATGAATCATATGTGTTCCAGAAAGTATTAGTCTTTCTTGGTAGATTTGTGTGGTTTCAAGAAAGTATCAATCTTTCTTGTTAGAACATAAAGTATCAATCTTTCTTAGGTGTTGTGTGATTTCAAGGAAGTATCAGTCTTTCTTGTTAGAGTAGAAAGTATCAATCTTTCTTGTTGTTAAAATTCCAAGAGTGTCAGTCTCTTAGTGTAGAGAAGAAATCATAGAGTGTACTCAGTCTTGGTGTAAAGAAGAACTCGAAGAGTGTCAGTCTCTTGGTGTAAAGAAGAAATTGAAGAGTGTCAGTCTCTTGGTTGTAGTTAATCATTTGTTTTGAAGCTAATCATTGGTACGCCAAAAGTGGATAGTCTTCATGGTATGCTTACCATTAAGTTAAAAGATGATAACTTTGCAAAGTGGTCGTTTTAGTTAATATCAGTGCTTAAAGGGTACAAGCTTTATGGCCATTTTGATGGCACATATGTGTGTCATCCTAAATTTGTAATTAATACAGATTTAGGTGTGACAAAGGAGGTTACTCAGGCATTTATAGATTGGGAATCCTCAAATATGGCATTACTTAGTCTGTTTTTGGCTACTTTGTCTGATGAAGCCATGGAATATGTTCTTGCCTGCAAGACAGCTACTGATGCTTGGACTAATCTGGTAAATAAATTTGCCTTAGTGTCTAAGTCAAGGGTAAATCACCTAAAAATTGAGTTGCATACAATTAAAAAAGGGACAGATTCGATTGATAAGTTCCTGTTGAGGTTAAAGAACATTAGAGATCAGCTTAATGCAGCAGGGGGGTTCATTTTAGATAATGATGTTATTATTACTAGATTAGCTAGTTTACCTAAGGAGTATGCTATTATTAGAACAGTCATCTTGGCTAGGGAATCCTCTATTACACTAAAAGAATTTCGTGCTTAGTTGTTTGGAGTTGAAAAAGAGATTGAATAGGATACTACTATATTGTCTCAAAATTTGTTTGCTTTGCATATGAATGGTTCTGGTTTTTGTTCTAATTCTGGGACTTATGGATCTCCTATTTTTGTTTGTACTTTAAATCCTCATAATCATAGTCATATTGCAGCAACTACTACAGGTGTTATTACTCAGGTTTCATACTTATCTCCACAGCAACCAGAATATCCTATTCCACCACCATTTTATCCTTTATCTCAACAGTCGGTTCCATTTTATCCACCACCATTTGGTTATGGTTTTGCTGGTAATATGGGAGGTTTTCAGCCTTCAAGATCTCATTCTCAGCAGTCAAACAGCAATGGCAGTTAGTATGGGTCTAAGACCTTTCAGGGTTCAAAATGACATAATAGTTACAGAAGTAATGAGGGGTTTAAAGGCAAGAGTTTCAGACATAATGGTAATTCTAGTTGGTATGGGAATACAAATACAAGGACTAATGTGGTTATTGAATGCCAGATTTGCAATAAAAGAGGGCATACAGCTACAAACTGCTGTCACAGAAATAATAACAATGTTTCTGCAACTGGATTTTAGGTTGAATGTCAAATTTGTGGCAAGATGGGTTATTCAGCTCTTGAGTGCTTTCACAAAGGTAACTATGCATTTTAGGGTCATCCTTCACCACCATTTTTCAATGCTATGAGTGCACAACAAACATCTCCGTATGGACCTACAGATTCTTGGATTGGTGATTCTGGAGCATCTAATCATATGACAGTAGATATGAATGGTTTGTCACAAGTCATGCAATTTGACTGAAAATAATGATACTGATTTATCTAGTTAGAATGTTGGTAATCACTACAAGAAAACATGGATTAAGTGACCAAATTTTTTGTGGCAGATTTAGATGGAGACCTTAACCATAGAATACAAGCTGGATGGATGAAGTGGAAGAGTGTTTCTGGCGTGTTGTGTGATTGTCGTATGCCACTTAAGCTCAAGGGAAATTTTTATAGGACGGCAATAAGGACGGCGTTGTTGTATGGTACGGAATGTTGGGCGGTGAAGCACCAACACATGCATAAAATGGGTGTGGCGGAGATGAGAATGCTTTGTTGGATGTGTGGGCACACAAGAAAGGATAAGATTAGGAATGAGGATATCCAAGGTAAAGTAGGAGTAGCCGAAATTGAAGGAAAGATGAGAGAAAATCGATTACGGTGGTTTGGACATGTGCAACGAAGGCCTACTGACGCTCCGGTTAGAAGATGCGACTACGGGATAGAGGTCCAGGGCCGAAGGGGTAGAGGAAGACCTAGGAAGACTTTGGAAGAGACTTTAAGAAAAGACTTAGAGTATTTGGATTTAACGGACGACATGACACAGGACCGAGCGCAATGGCGTTCTAGGATTCATATAGCCGACCCCACTTAATGGGAAAAGGCTTTGTTGTTGTTGTTGTTGTTGTGAAAATTCATCACATATAGGTAAAGCAAGTGACGCTTTTTTAAAAATCGTCACCTTAAGATTTTTGCAAGACACCAAAATATTTTGCGTCACTTATACTTTACAATTCGCCACAAAAAAGTGGGCAGGAAAGTTTACCACCAAACCAAATTTTAATATGTGACCCAATGCTAAATTCATTACATAAGAAGAGGGAAAGCCACATGGCCATTCCTTACATATAATATTAAATTAAAAAAAATTAAAAAAAAATATATGCAATTATCAAAACTCCAAATAACAAAACATATCTTCCCATTTCCCAGTCTTCACTCGTTCATCTACTGCTTCATCTTGACTTTGACGACCGGCTACTTGGTGGTTGCCAGCGACGACGATTACCACTTCTCCTTTGTCTCACTCCCTTAGCCATTCTCACACCTTTTGATTCTCATTCACTAATTAACTCTCTTATCTCTCTGGCATAACAAGATCAAATTGGGTAGTTTGGGTGTTCACCGCACGACTGCTTAAAGCATCTGGTAAGTTATAGACTTAGTTGTAGAATGTAGAGAATGTGGGTCTGTGGTATTTTAGCTCAAAGTCTGTACTTTGCAAGCTTTGGTTTCAAATGCAATCTCTGGGTTTTTGAAGAGTTATTGGAGAAGAAGAGCTAAAGCTTCTTCCTTTTCATTAATTTTTCTCTTTTAAAATTTTTTGGTCCAGAACATTTCTTTTTTCCTATTTTGCTAACCATGAAGCTCTGTTCCCAAATTCTCTCTTTAAGTTATTCATGTTTTAATTTTCTGTAGATCTGTTGTTTGAATCCATTGTTTCATAAAATATATTGGTTCTGTAATTTACTATAATTTAATAACACTTCTAATTTCATTTGCTTGCATTGCTGCTTTTTAAGGATATTATGTCCTAGTTTTTAATTTGCAGAAAAAGTTAATTAAGAAATATTGGGGTTTTCATCAAACAAACAAAAAACTGGGGTTCATCTGTGCTCTGCTAGGTCCGGTATGCCCACAGTTAATCAGCTATTAACACAAAGACCCTCCTTTAATCATTGGCAATTTGGCATTGATGCAAAGTAAAAATTAACAAGCAGCAATCAGACGTGGCTAATTCTTGCTGGCCCCTTTTGTCTTAAAATTGCTTATGTGGAGCTATTAGAGCTTGCGCATTAGGTGTTTGTGAAAATTCCCCATCAAGTTAGAAACAAGGATATGATGCAATATGAACGTGGAGTGTTTTGGTATGTGTGTACGTAGGTATAGTGTATAGGGGTGTTTCGTTGAGATGATAGGATGCTTAATATACCTATTTTTTTATTGTTAGATCGAAGAAGGAAGTTCAATTTATCAAGGATCCAGTTTTGGAGTAGTAGACGCCACGCCACCTTCGGTTCGAGGTATGGAAATCTCGAACTTGGAATCTGGCTGCTTTAGTGTTGTGCTTTTTTTTTAATGCTCTGGATTATATGTATGAAATCAAAACTGAAATGTTGTTGCAATGTTTGATGAGTTGGGTTTGTTTTGGTCAGTATTATATCTACTCCTCATGGTTATGCTTTTACTGTCAACTCTTCCAAGCGTTGTTTCAAAATGGAATTTATTCGAAACCATGTTGAAATTACTTTAGTCGCGTTTTGAAATGAACCATTGCTGTCAGAAGGTAACTTGCATTTTTTCAGCAGAATAATGAATAAGATTGCATGCAAAAATACACAAGTGGATGCGTGGTGAGTAACAAAAGCTACATTCCTGCACCACCTTGTTCACAGTCAACTGTGGGCGGAGTGTGTGTGTCATATTCTGAAGTTTTGATCTTTTTTACGTGTTCACTGCTTTGGTTAGTGCTAAACCGTTTACTTTTTCAAGGGAAACAGAGGCAGAGATTTTTTCTGGGTTGTGCTCGATTTTTGTTATTGATTACATCAATAAAAATTAGTCTCAAAGTTTATTGGTTTTCTAGAATGTTTTAATGTAATATTTATTGTCTAAGACTTGAAGTTTAATTTGATTATCGAGCATATATGTGTTGTATTAGCACATGGATATCAAAATTGTATGTTTAAGGTTTAATTTCATATGTTTTGTATATCTTAAAACAAATACATAATTGGAAGAAGAAAAAAAAAACTATTTTCAAGAGTTGAACCAAACAAGTTTTCAAAATTTTAGATTCAAAAATAGTTTTTAAGTTCAATGCCAAACACGTTTTTGAAACCTAAAAACAACTGTTTTTAAGAGATGTTCTTACCAGTTAGTTTTAAGAATAATTCAAGTTTTTGAGTAGGATACCAAACATGCTCTTAATTTGTTGGGACCTAGTATGAAGACCAAAGGAAAAGTGGTTTAGCTAATGGTCATTTGAGGCAGAGAAATGTTGCCTTGTCGGTGGCTGGTTGTGGTGGGAAAGACTAGGTGTGTCAGCAGTTCTATGGAGAGGACTCCATGTAAGGGAAAATGGTTCAATTTGGTGTAAATTGAAACCATATGTTTCAAATTGTCTAATATACACTAACCTCATAGTTCCAATTTTCTTGCCTCAAAGCGAATTTCTTTATGATGTTTTTTTATTGTTATTTTCTTTTAATTTTTCAATTGATGTTAAATTGAGAGTTAATGAGGAACTTTTTTTAGCATGGAAAATGTCAAAGCATTAGTTTTGACAATTAGATTGTTATAGACACCTCTATGTAAAAAAAGTTGAAAACTTTTCCTTCAAAATTTCAAAACATAAACTAGAAGGAAGAGAAACATCCATGCTTGCATCTCATTTCTCACACAACAATCTAAGAACTCACAGAAGCTGATAGAACAAAATACCTTAGCTCAAACCTCCTTGGAGGACTAGAAACTAGAGACATGGAGGGCAACCTAGTTTTTCATTGTGATTCGGGGAAAAAAGAGTGTTTATATGACATGAAGAGGAAAGGTGGGAAAATGTGAATATGATAGTTTGAGATGATGGATTAAGAGCCGTAGAGTGGACTCCATATAACACTTTACGATTGCACTCTCAGTTTAGGCACCGGTTGCACATGCACTACTTGTCATGTGGAACATCTACGAGAGGACGAGCTAAGCTTCCAAATGATATGATATGGAATGGGAGACCAAAGAGTCATTGGGATTGGTTATGTGATAATGTTTACACTTCTACAGTCTTTTTGGTATGTATTCTATACAATATTTTCTAGTATAAATCCAAGTTAGAAACCAATTCTTTCAACTTGAAGACTTTTTGTCATGTTCTACAAATTCAGTTTTTATAGTCAGAACCTCTAACCTTTTATGCTTCATTTTCATTTTGGTATCTGCTTAATTCTCCAATGTGAAATTGTGACTTGCATTCTAGCTTTGCCTTATATGCTTCTTCATTTTCATTTTAGTTGTAGGCTGGTTAATCCTTACAAAGTGAAATGCATAGACATTTTTCGTGTTTGTTGAAAGTAAATGAAAAGGATTGTCTAAGGTTTCGTGGGCAAGTAGTTAAGTTCAGACGATCTTGATCGAATTAATAAAAAAGCCACTAATTCGGCTGATAAATCTTGACATAAATCATGCATATATCCAACTAAACATATGTGTTAGGTATAGAGTTTTAGTCCTCATTGAAATTTTGAAAAGCTCTTTAGGACTGATGGAGTGATGAGCACCTCATGTTTCAACTGCAATTCTTTGTGCTATACCAATATATATAGCACTTTGAACAAGAGATCAGGGTGGGAACTAGGTGGGTGTGCTATTTAATTAAAAAGGACAATACAACAACATCCTTGCTCCCATTTCTTGCTCATGATCGATTGTGATATATATAATTCACAGTAGACATGCATGGTCACATTACAATAATGAATCAATTTATGTAAGGTCATTAGTTGAAAAATATGCAACTTAATTCATGATATAGAAAGCAATAACTTAGGCAACAAATTGACCAAAAGCATAGTTGGAGAGGAGAATCATGCATATGACTGTTATAACCTAAGATGAATGAATTGATGAAGTAGGAATTATTAGAGTTTAAATAAACAAGTCGTGGGAGCATCTCCAGCAAAGCTAGCTACACTATTTTTCAACCAGTAACAACTCAAAGGAATCTGATGGCAATAACTCATCTAGTGAAAATGTTTATCCTGAACTAGAAGAACATGACTCGGAAGAAGAATGATTTCGATAGTTATGTCTTTTGTTATTAGTTAAGTATGCACATGGTAGACCTTTTTGTTAGCACCTCTCAATGTGTCTAAGACTTTTTTTTGTTAATTAGTACCTTAAACGGTCCATGTATAGGCCTTGGTACCCTTCTTCACAAATTGCTATTATTAAGATAGGTCACCATGAGTTAGATTGATTTTGGGATGTTTATGTTATTTTGTTGGATGTATAGTTGTTGAACGTATTCAAACTTATGTGGTTTAATTGTTGATTAATGAAAATAGGAAGTACTACCTTATAATTGTTATGAGTTGCTGTTCTAGATTACGAAATACGAATAAGTAATGAATTCCTCAAATATTATTCCTAAATAGTTATTTGATTATAACATATGTGACATAAGCTGCTTCACTTATCAAAAGAATATGTGATGATTTTAGCGTCACTTATTGTAATTATATAATTCTGGGATCATATTGAGTAACCTAAAAAGCATCACTTATAAGTTTGATATGAAACGAAAAACATAGGTCACTGAATTTTTTATTTTGTGACTCTAATTTCATCACATATTAGAATAATAAGTGACGAAAGAAGCGTCACGTAAAAGGAAAATACGTGGCGACTCCAATATTCGTCACTTAAACTATCGGTGACGCTGTATAAGTGACCCTAATTGTGACGCTGATATTTCGTCACATATAGTCAAATGTGACGATTTTTCATATTTATGTGGCGAATGTTGGTCGTCACAAAAACCATGTTTTATTGTAGTGAATACTACTATAGAGACTGCTAATCGTCCTCTTGTTCTCAAACATGTTTTACACGAAGTTTGTTATCTGTTAAACAACTATGTGCTGATAATAAATCTTTGTTTATTTTTGATGAAACTTATTTCTTTGTGCAAGACAAGCGGACAAAGGAGATACTGTATCAAGGAAATAGTAGGACAAGAGAATTGTTCCAGATTCCAGTTTTCCAAAAGAGCAAGGGTTTACAATTTGCAATTTCCTCTTTAGCAGCTTTGGTGGGGCAAGTAGTGAAGTCACAGATTTGGCACCAGAGGTTGGGTCATCCTGCCAATGACATATTGTCTTCCATGCTGAAACAATCTCATGTTCCAATTAGTATAAATCATAAGCAGAATATATGTGTATCTTGTACTCAAGGAAAGATGTCCAAATTACCATTTCAATCTAGAACTGATAAATGTACCTCACCATTTGAAAAGATACATAGTGATGTGTGGGGTCCTTCACCTGTAAAGTCTTTAGATGGTTACAAATGTTATGTACTATTTATTGATGAATATACAAGATATGTTTGGATTTTTCCCTTGCTAAATAAGTCAGATGTGTTCTCTGTCTCTGTTAAATTTTATGCATTTGTTCTAAATCAGTTTGGGATTTTGATTAAATGTTTGAAAACTGATGGAGGAGGAGAATATGTGAGTACACAATTTAAGAACTTTATGGTGTCTTGTCCATACACACCTCAGCAAAATGGAATCTCTGAGAGGAAACATAGACATATTGTAGAGACTGGAGTTACTTTACTTACACAAGTTGGATTATCATCTGAGTTTTGGTCTTTTGCTTGTTCTCATTCAGTGTTTCTCATAAATAGGATGCCATATAAGACTTTGAGTATGTCATCTCCATTTTCCTTGTTATACAAGAAGCTTCCAGACTTACAAAGTTTAAAGGTTTTTGGAAATGCAGTGTATCCATGGATTAGGCCATATACTACAAATAAACTTCAACCAACATCTGTGATGTGTATTTTCTTGGGATACTCAGTTGGATATAAGGGGGCTATCTGTTTTCATTTGCAAACAAGAAAATGCATTATCTCAAGGCATGTTTTTCAAGATAAGAGTACTTTTCCATGTAAACTAGTTCTAAATAATGTGCCTGCACCTAAAGATCAGTCAATTCAAGTGCAAACCTCTTCTGTGTTTATACCAATACCTATACCTCAATCATCTGGTCAACAATTTGAGAGTTCACCTGCGGTGTCTCCAGTGGAATCTCCACAATTAGCTCTTGTAAAGGAATCCAGTAGTGATAGTTTGCATCGCAGTGATGGTAACATACAAGGAATGGATAATGCAGACTTATCCATTCATTCAACATCTTCAAGTCGTACTATTTCCTTTTCAAATGATACAACTCCTTTGCTCCATCTCCTAGATCATGCACAACTTCAGGTAATCATTCCGATTTCTCCAACATCACAAAATTCTGCTGTTCATTTATTACCTACCAACACTGGTATACAGACTAGACTTCAAACTGAAGCTATTTCTAGGAAGAATTATGCTGTATATTATGCTGATTGGCCTGAGTTACAGTATCTGAATATTGACAATGCTTTTTCTGGAAGTTTTTCATTCCTAGCTGATGTAATAAATATTGAGGAACCTAAAACGTTGAAGCAAGCATATGTACATCACCAATGGCAGTTAGCTATGCAAGAGGAGTTTGATGCTTTAATAGCACAAAGCACTTGGAATCTGGTGCCACCTCTAAGTGACAGAGGTGTTATTGGTCGTAAATGGGTGTATAAGGTTAAAAAGAATCTTGATGGGACTGTTTCAAGATATAAAGCTTGATTGGTAGCACAAGGCTTTACTCAAGAATTGGGTTTGGATTACTCAGAGACCTTTAGTCATGTGGTTAGGCATACAACTGTTAGGTTAATTTTAGCTCTAGCTATTCAATTTGGTTGGTCACTCAGACAATTGGATGTAAAAAATGCTTTTCTGCATGGTGATTTGGAAGAAAAGGTTTATATGCAGCAACCTCAAGGGTTTGTTGATTCAAAATAACCAAACCATGTTTGCAAATTAATCAAATCCTTGTATGGTCTCAGACAAGCTCCAAGAGCTTGGAATTCTAAATTCACAAGTTATTTGCCATCTCTGGGGTTCAAGACATCTCTTTCTGATACAAGTTTATTTGTGAGATCTGATAACAAAGGTGCAGTTATTCTTCTGTTGTATGTGGATGATATCATCCTAACTGGTTCAAGTGAGGTACAAATTCAGCAAGTAATTCAAGATCTTGCAAAGGTATTTGATTTAAAAGATATAGGCAGACTCACTTATTTCTTAGGTCTGCAAATTCAGTATCAGGAAGATAGATCTTTGCTCATTAACCAGTCTAAATATGCAAGGGATCTCTTGCATAAAGCTGGTATGGAGAATTGCAGACCTACATCGACACCTTCTAAACCACATACACAGGTACTTGTCACATAATGAGTCCTGAGTCCCAATGACTGATCCAACTCAATATAGAAGTATAGTAGGAGCTTTACAATACTTGACCTTTACTCAACCGGACATGGCTGATTTTGTTAATGTGGTGTCCCAATACATGACTAATCCTACTGAGATGTATTTTCATTTAGTTAAAAGGATTTTGAGGTATTTACAAGGCACAATTACATGCGAATTGAGATACACAAAATGCACAGATTTCTCTATAAATGCATACTCGGATTATGACTGGTCTGCATATATCAACACAAGGCGGTCTATCACTAGCTATGTTGTTTCCTTGGGCAACAATCCAATATCATGGCAATCTAAGAAACAATCAACGGTTTCTAGAAGCTCTACCAAAGCAGAATATAAAGCATTAGCTCACTGTGCTGCATATGTGTTTTGGATCAGGTCACTTCTCAATGATCTTCATTAGGTGTTGTTAAATCCTCCTTTTTTACATTGTGATAATTTGTCTGCCTTGGCAATCTGTTCAAATCCAGTGTTTCATTCCAAGATAAAGCACTTAGACATGGATTACCATTTTGTTCGAGAGAAGGTACAAAAGAAGGATATAATGGTTCAGTATGTTCCCACTGAGGATTAGGTTGTTGATGTAACAAAGGGTTTACACAGCCCTGTATTCATCAAACATTGTCATGCTCTGGTATTGGGTGCTTCTACCCTTGTTGTACAATCTATGAGTTCTGTTGCAACAGTTTCAACAGAACCAAGCACTGATACTGTCCAATCTATGACTTATGAGCATGGTTAGGAACAATCTCAGCTTCTTACTCACTGAGTTTGAGGGGGGGGGAGCAATAGCTAACACTTGTCATGCTTAGAACTAATGAGTTAGTTAATATTGTGAGTTAGTTTTGTTGTTATAAGAAGAGGTAGTTGAAGGGCATTTTAGATGAGAATACCATATATAATCTGAAATGTAAGACTCTAAGAGTCATTGTGTTGATTGTAAAGAAATATAATAAGCAAGGTTCTAAAAAACATTGGGCGCTAGTCGGGCGGGGGGCTGGTGCCTAGCGCCTAGAGGCTAGGCGAGATCTAGGCGGGTGCCTAGGTGGATTTAGGTAAATTTTTTATATATCTTGTAAATAAGTGCATATTGACACTTACAAAAAAATTATACTTGTATAAAATCCATGTATAGATAATAAAAAAATGAAAAAAAAAGTATCCAACAAGTCCAAAATTTAAAAACACATTAAGCATATATGCCATATAACTTGAGACATTTTAAATGATTATATCTAATTTTTTTTTTAAATAAAAGTAAAAATCCCACGTAGTGGGTTGGGTTGTTCATAACAAAGAGAAAATTTTGAAGAGGTGCATGTACATAACATATGAAAATACACATTGAATAATACATTATTTTTAAGGGAGTTTTAACGAAAAGCCCGCGGTACTGTTCACTTTAACGAAAAACCACATTTTTACACTAAAAAGTCAAACCTGGTACTATTCACTTTACTCTTTATTTTGTCCTTATCGTTAAAACTCAAAGTTTTCAAGCCCTTTTCATTAGTTTTCCTTATTTTTAATAAAGAATACATATGCATGTATGTATGTAAAATTTTAGACTTTCTAAATTAGCTTTGTATCATTTTAGAAAAGCCCATATTGATGGGCCTTTATTCTCATTAATAAAAGTGAAGAAGGTCGGCCTTTTCACCGACTCACTTAAAAAAAAACCTAATAGCTAAATTGCTAAAGTCTAAAGTAACCAACTGCTTTAAAGTTCAAACCCTAACGAAAGCTCTACAATTGCAGAGTTATCATCTAAAACTTACCACCATCACCCCTCTCTGCAAGACTGCAACTGCAAGCTTCTCACCTACAAAGCTCTCTCTCTCTCTCTCTCTCTCTCTCTCTCTCTCTCTCTCTCTCTCTCTCTCTCTCAAGCAAACTGAGAGGGCAATGGCAAGGCTCTGGGAGACAAAGGGGTTGTGAGTCGCGACAATACGCTTTTTCCCAGACCGCCTAGCGTCTGCTGAAGCCGCCTAGCCCACTTAGGCGGCCGCCTTATGCCGCCTAATATATTTGCCAATTTCATAAGCGATTTCTAGTTAATCGCGGCGGAGCACTGCCCTCTAACGCCTAGGCGGCTGCCCAAACTATTTTTTCAAACACTGATAATAAGTCTTTCTCTCTCTTTCTTTCTTTTTCTCTTCGATAGCTTCTTCTTATCTTCATAGTTTTCTCCATTGTTATAAGCTTTCTTTTTTCTCTAAGTCATCAAACACAAGTTCTAAGTTACTGGCAAGATCAATGAGAGGAATGATATAACTAACGAAAAGAGGTTTACAAGATTTTTACAATTATTTGAGCACAATTGAGCATTATAACTAAAAACCAAATCTTAGATTGAAGACAGTAATTAATCAAGTTACATAACTTGTTGAGGTCAATTAATTTTTGTTTTTTTTTTCTTTCAGTTTTAAACTGACAGAAAGGGAAATACAGAAAAATGGAATTCCCAGATCAGGAAAGTTTCAGTCATCTAAAATCTAAAATTAATTCCTTTCAGCACTGAAGAGCTAAGCCATCCTCTTTCTGTCAAGTCCTTTATATTATGCTCACCTTGATATGTCACAAATTGTGGGATAGCCTAACTGCTCAATTTCCCAGCTTAGCTTTGAAGCAACTCTTTCATGGCGTGGAAAATATTCCTGATGAAAAATAAAAAATTATGCAGATCAAGTTTAATTAGTACATACAAATACAGTAGAACCAAATAGTGTTTCTTTATATTTTAAGATTGACAAAAAAGTTGGAAAAACATTTTGATTAATTACCTCCATTTTCTTCACTAACTCCTTGGCAGTAGGAGCAGAAACAATTATGTGGCGAGCTGTTGGACTAATGAAACCTTCCTCTACTGCCTTGTCAATAAATGACAACAAGGAGTTGTAGTACCCATCCACATTCAGCAAACCTACCTGAAAAGTAAAGGACATTTTTAATCCACATATTCACCTCATCACATTTTGAAGAGGGGGTGTGATATTCACACATCCGATTTTACTTCTCACACACCATTCTAATTTTCGGTTGTCAGATAGGATGAATTGAAAAAGATCAACGGACAAAAATTAACAAGGGTTGTGTGAAAAGTAATTTAGGGTGTGTGGATAGCACACCCCTGTGAAGAAATAGTGAGAAATAGTTTATTACCAAACTTATGTTTTCAGACTGTGAAATATGGAATGTAAATTTATTCAAAAATCAAACATGGCTTATGATAAAAATTCACAATTTTACACAGCTTGTCACGATAACATTTCGCATGATTCAGAGATGTTCATAAGACCTCAATTTGAGTTATTCCATTTTAAGGTGTGATGATTTGAACTAATGGAGTAACTTTTAGTACCAAGGTTATGAATAAATTAAGCCCTAGTTTGGGAGTGAGGTGCTTAAAAAAAGCACCCATAAAAAAAAGTTGTAAGAGTTTTAGGTGTTTGGTAAACTCAAAAAAAAAGGCTTATTTTGGAAGCTGCTGTGAGAATAAGCTGAAATCAAAGGAAAAAGCTGAAGCACCTATTTGTAGCTTTGGAAAACTGGCTTTTTTTTCAAAGCACACGGAGCTACAGTGCTCTTTTAATGAAAAGACTCACTATCAGACTGTTTTTTTTTCCAAAAGCACTTTTACAAAAATGTTTACCAAACACTCAGCTGATTTATTTCACAGCCGCTTATTCTCACAGCACAGCCGCTTATTCTCACAGCAGTTTTATTTCAAAGCACGGCAATACCAAACTAGCCCTAACTAGGCACAAACATAAGCATTACCGGCTTATCATGAATGCCCAATTGAGCCCATGTTATCACTTCGAGAAGCTCTTCAAGAGTTCCATAGCCACCTTCATACATTCAAAGAAAAAGGAATATATAAATAAACAAATAATAATAACAATAATAATTTAAAATACATATTAATAGAACTTTGTATGTCAACCAAAAAGTAATCAAATTACTATTATACCCTTTCATACATAACTAAAAGAAAACATTAGAAAAGAAAAAAATTGGACATTATAATAATTTCGCACAAACAAATTTTTACTTTTTTCCTAAACATCACAGCCATGTCATCCTATTAATACATAAACTCACTCTTTGTCTCTCTCATTTGCACCGCCCCCGTCCACTTTTTCTAACTTCCCAATCCACTAATTTTTTTTTACATAAATTTAATTTAATTTAATTCTGTTTAAAATTTTAAAATTACACAAATAGTGGGTGTACTGCATCTAGTAATAACAATAACCTCAATCAGTATTTTACTTGTAACACAGTCAAAACTCTTTTTCTTCTTATCTTTTCTTAATTGAAATAAAATGGGGTGTCCACTTTGTCTGTAGCTTTTAACTGAATGAGCTTTGAGTGAACCCAATTAAAGTGAACTTGAGGCCCAAATGTAGGCCCAATATATGGTAAATCTCAAAGGGTTAGTGACTGTTTTTTGGAACTAAAAAAGGTTAATTATTTTAACCTACATCTTTTAGGCTTTTAGCTTGCTACACGTCATCAATTTAGAGTGCATATGGTTAAAATAGGAGAGCTGAAATTATTATTCTATAACAATAGCGACACGAGCTTCTACCCAAATCACTCTAGAAAAGGTGCCGAGAGTAACTTTGAGCAAACTTTTAGTAGTGAGTTTGGATTTTGCATGGATTGGAATTAGGATTGGATTGAAAAGAGAGAGTTTTCAGCTCCTAAAATAGGGAACTTTAACGAAAAGTTCCCGGTACTGTTCACTTTAACAAAAAAACCACATTTTTACACTAAAAAGTCAATACTTGTACTATTCACTTTACCCTTTATTTTGTCCTTATCGTTAAAACACAAAGTTTTCAAGTCCTTTTCATTAGTTTTCCTCCTAAAATATCCTAAAAAATTAAAGAAAAAATAAAGGGAGTACAAGTTGGTTAAAGGGTTAAGGCCAGCGTGAAACTTATGTCTTATTTCATGTGCAGGTCACGTCTTACCAAGGACCATTTTCATTTGGCATTTGGTTGATTTGGTGAAAGAGTTTATAACTCTTTCTCTCTTTCTTCTTATTTTAGTGAATGGATGGGAGAGGGACAGGCTAACGAACTGCTTGTAACCACAGAAAGCAAGAGCTCCCCAAAACCTTAATTTTCCGCTTTTCAGTAAAAAATAAGTGCGTGAATAGTCTTTTTGGTTCGTTTGGTTGATAGGGTTTGAATGGTTGCTCTTCGACTATTAGTATTTCATTGCTAAGCATAAATAAATAAATATGATTGTAGCTTAAGTAGTAGAATTTCTTCCCAAACATTTTAAAACATTATTTTTACTGGAAAAAGATAGAAAAAAAAAAATTATGCTTAAGTAAATGGTCTAATGAGTCTCACTCTAACCCTTGGAGCAAGTCTCCAAAATTAGCTTCCAAAACACTCCAACCCTTGTGCCAAAATGGGATTATGCATTAAAACTCAAATTTAAATCCAACGGCTAAAATAATTTTAAAAAAAATTATTTATACATCTCTATTATGTGTTTCATATCCTACCATAGTGTTTTATGAGTTTCATGATGTTGGTTTAATGATTTTTCAATATTTATCAGAAGCTAAATATTTTTTGGTTAAAATGTTCATAAAATTAAATTAGAATTGTCTACATAATTCTTATTTTCAAAAAAGTAACTTAAAAAAAAATTAAATTCTTTCTTTAATAATCTGGGGCTAAAAATTTAACACAAAAGGGTTAGAGCATAAAATCTGTTTTTGGATTAAAACCTAAATTTTTTGGGCTGAAAATTTTAACTTTTAACTCAAGAATTAGAGATGATCTGAGTGAATAAAAGCAATGGACAAAGAGAAGAAAATAGACTTATGATTTTGTTTTTTTGTGTCTAAGCAGGCCTGGACTACACTACAATCGGATTACAAGTTATCAAACCCGTATAAGTGAAAAGTCGTCGGATTTTATTAGTAATTCGTTAATTCTTTATTTATTAATTATTTTTGTGAAGTTTTTTGTGTGTCTTTTCTTTTACTGTTTATATTTTAAACTACCCGCAGCTTCCTGATGCAACGTCATGCCAAAACCAAATATTCTCCCTCCAGGAATATAGTTACCTTTGGGCTTATTTGACTGGGGCAAAGCAAAATTTCCAGAGTTGACACTTGACGCTAAGCATGCATAATGCATTAACATTTAACAGTACCTTTGCAGCCTTCTAAACCTGTACATATGGTTTACTGCTAAAGGCCACAACTAACACCATCTTTTTATGTTTTTTTGTTCAGAGAGATATGGAAGAAGATATGAAGAAACATTTACTAATTGGGAATTAAAATCTAATAAATGACAAGTGGATCATAAGAGATTACACCCTATCAAATGAGTGTATATAGTCATGCATTTCCATCTCTTATTATGCGATGACAAAAATACAGGCGAGAGACGAGAGATGCAGATGCACTGAAGTGACACAAAGTTTGTCACTAAAGTGAACCCTAAATAGAATTAGTCGCTCTTGGAGAATATTCTTTTGCAAAATTTCAGTAGGACTAACTTATTTTCAAATGTTCTTTTCAGTTTCATGTAGATACCTTTAATTATGCACAATATGGCCCATGTCAACTAAGGTGACTTTTGAAGATATATAATATTCTTGCTGGGAAATAGTTTCTTTCATTTTATAAATCATGTTATTTTATGGCCACTTTAAAATTTTACTTTCGTACATTTCAAGGGAACTTTGAGCAATCACTATACGTCATATTGTTTGCCTAAGAAAATAGAAGTACGTTATTAAGGTGTAGTAGCATGAAGTATATTTATGCCAGGTTTTATACCAACCGGGTAAGGCAATAAAGGCATCGGAGTGCTTTGCCATCTCTGCCTTCCTTTGGTGCATGTCTGCTACTGCTTTCACTTCCCCCACAGTTTCTCCAGTTATCTGAAAACTCAATTAATACACACAAATTGGTCTCTAAAAAATGAAAAAAATTAGGCAGAAAAACAAGCACAAAGGAACAGAGTGTGTGTGTGTGTGTGTGAGAGAGAGAGAGAGAGAGAGAGAGAGAGAGAGAGAGAGAGTTTTCATGGTGCTGGGCAAAGAGAAGCAATCATGAGTGGTACACTGTGGTGGGCTCAATCTAATATGACTCAGCAGTTCCACACCAGGCAAAAAGAATTGGTGAAATCTTGAGTGCAACAGCCAGCGGGGTTTACATTCTTTTGAGCTTATCTTCTCATATCAATATATTATGTAAGAGGGGGAGAGAGTCACAAAACACCACCAATTTACATCTAAGTTTATGACAAAGAAAGGGAAGGAAAATACAAGAAATTAAAGGTGTAAAAGGCTGATATTTTTGTTCCATGAAGAATCTGAGTAACTACCAGTGGGATATATAAAGCTAGTAGGAAGGACCAAAATGTTGAAGACCCAAGATTAGCAAGGTGGATCTACGGATGAATTAAAAACCAATTCCACATGTTAAAGATGAAAAATTGGAGGACCAATCGTATTTACAAGCTAGAGAGGTCCTAGCAGATTCAATCTTGAATTCCAAAAGTGGCATGTGGGAAAACCAGAATTTTAAGATAACAAAGGTGAGGCAGAAATTCATTGTTCATGTAAATGTGGCTACCAAAAGCTACATGAATAATATTCCAAAGTACTCTAATAAAAAAAAGAGAAAAATAAGTAGATAATTCTATCTCTCTATCTGTGTATTTTTAGCACAAGTTGTATTGTATGGTCATTTTCATTATACTGTGTTAGAGTAAAATGTCATGGGAAAAAATAATAGAGAACATACCTCTCTAGGCATGAGTGTCTTGGGAATAACTCTACAAAAACAATAACATGACAAAATGATCAGTTTGAGTTGAAGACCAAAAGCCAATAATATCAATGAATTAAAGGCAAGGAGGAAGAATTAAGATCCTCACCCAATGACATGTCTACCACCATCATAAACAGCTTGGGAAATCAACCCCATCAGTCCAACACTCCCTCCTCCATATACTAAATCAATATTCTTTGAAACCTTTTGTATATGAACCAGACAACAATACTCAGTAACCGGAAAAAAACTTCGGATTGTTATTTGTGATGCAAAAAAGTCATTCTATACATTTTTGAGTGGAAAAAGTAAAGATAGAGGTGCATGATGACTATTTAGGAGTACAAACTAATAAAATTCTCATCATACTAGAATTACCCCATTCTATCTCTGTGTGCGCGCTCGTGTGAGAGAGAGAGGTATTAATCAAATAACTACATTTGGTTGTTCCATGAAAGTGGGAAGGATGGATAAAAAAATTCATTGTTGATTCCCAGCCTTCTTTATGTATATCGACGTATATAGATTGAAAAAAAACTAATGGAGCTATCATATGAAGGGTTTTCTTTGACAGAGTAAGATATATGAAGCAGAGGCTTGAGGTTGAAAATGGTCAAGATTAATAAGCTTATGTCAATTTAAGGACATCATTTGAAAACATGAACCCATATTATATACACACACACACACACAAATATATATATGTTCATGCGTGAATATATTATATATGTATATAAATAGAAGAACAATGAAGATCAACCTACTTGAATTTCAGCTAGAAAACCCAAAAATCAACCCAAGTTGAAAAACGAGTAAAAGGTTTAAAAATTTAAATCCAAATTTAAATAAACAGAAGTATTGTTAGTATTAGTATTACCAATTCTTCTCCCAGCTCAATAGCAGCTTCCTTATAACTGCTTTTCTTTCCTGGACTACTTCCACAGAACACACAAATCCTCTTGAATTTTGATTGCTTCATTTCCTTCTCCATCTTTCTCTTAATATCTCTCTCTCTCTCTCTCTCTCTCTCTCTCTCTCTCTCTCTCTCTCTCTCTCTCTCAGCTTGAGAATTTGGAAGTGGTTTGGTTTGATTTGGTTTCATGGGGCTATGTTTGCACATATATATAACGGTGTAACAGCATAGAGGCGTACATTAGCACGCGAATTTCCATACTCATTAGTCCGTCCATACCTTTGCGGACCAGAGGGAGTGGGGCTTATTTTATCACCCGACTTGTATCCATCTCTCTTACCCACCAATCAGAATAAGACTATCTTTTGTTATCAATTTTATTATTATAAATGGGGTTTTGTAGTCAAATAATCCATGAGATTGTCATAGCTCATCATTTTGGTCTTTGGCAATGAAAATATAGGAGTGGTCCCTGAATTTGTCCACATCACCATCAAGTTGATTGGTTGGTCTGACAAAAACATCCTTGAAAAGATGATTATGTGGTCTCTTACGTGGCAATTTAACGAGAATATTGACAGATTTTTCATGAAAGAACCAAAATGATTTATGGTGGACAAACTCAATGACCAGTTCTATTGATTTTTATTGTCAGGGACCAAGGTGAAAAGTTATGCAAATCTAAGAGACTAATTTAGATTTAAAAAACCTTATATATGTGGTAAAAGATAATTAGACAAGGCTAGTGTCATGCGAGCCTCGGTTGTAAATGATATGGGATATTGTGTTTTAATTTTATATTATTTTGCATTATATTGAAATGATATCAATTTATTTGTTTTAGTCTGATTGACTGTTTGATTCCTCATTTGTGTTTGGTGGCATGTAGTTTGAAGACACGAAATATGATTTTCAAAAATGAATTCACAACTTCACTTTAAGTTAGAAAACACCAAAAAAAAAAAAAGAAAGAAGGTTTTTGAACTCCAAATTTGAGCAGTAAGTCTCTTAACAAAAATTTAGCAACCACATTCACGAAGGTTCTCCTCACAGAAAGACAAGTGTGATTAAAACCAAGAGGTGGGGATAGTTTGAAGATAAGAGAAACATGAAGGGGAAGAGATCAAGAAGGGTTGCCACCAGCCCCAAACCGAAAGGCAGTGGTCAACGAAGGGACTTTATTTATTATTATTGTTATTCTATGTTTTTCTTTCTTAACGAGTAGGGTTTTTAACGTTTACAAGTACTGATCCTTTAGGACTTTAGTTATTATTTCTTGTTGTGAGGTTTGATGAGGGATTACGAAGGTTTAACGCTACAAGTTATATGTAGCATTCATACTAAAGAATTAATACTTTGGGATGATCCTCCACCTTTACCAACTCTTCTATTACTACTTTCAGATTTTTTTGGGTTTTCTTGCTTACAAAGTTTGTCTCTTTTGTTCTATCATTTTTTTTTTTTTTTGGTAGGGAATGTCAACTAAGTATCAATGTATATTTAGGCTGCTTTATTAGTAAAGACTGCAGTATAAAACATCAAATAGATGGATTTGAAATGACACAATGCAATGCATTTACAGAGGTTGTAAATAACCACTCGAAAGGGAGTTATTTCAAAATCCTTTATTTAGTCACTTTCTAATGCTCATTAAGTGCAGCATTTTCATTTGCTCTATTTAAAGTTTAGTGCATTAGTAACTAACTTAGCCTAATCTCTTAATACCTGAAAATTCCTCTACCAATCACACCATTAGTTTTCTATGGGTGAAAGTGTTGAGAGTGAATTCCACATCGGAGAAAGGAGATTTTGCATATGCTTATTTGTAGTTTGGCTACTCTCCATATTGCCAATTAGTTTTATGTTAGAACCTCAATTTTTTTCATTGTACCAGAGTAGGTTGTCCCGTGTGTGAAACCTAACGGCTGGTCACACGTACTCCACGTCGTCTGATTTGTGTTGCTCATGTGTTAAGCTTGAAATTCGTCATACGTGAGGGGGTGTGTTGAGAGTGAATCCCATATAGGAGAAAGGAGGGACCTTAAATGTGCTTATAAGTAGTTGAGTTAGTCTTCAGATTGCCAATTAGTTTTACGGTAAAACATCATCTTTCTTCATAAAGGACTTGTCAATTACATGTTGAAATGTATATGTAATATCTACAAGTATAAGATGTGTGTGCACTGCAGCTTCACATGAGAGAGCCATGACCCCATCTTAGATGTAGCCTCAGCCACCCTCCTACCTAGACAAAGTTGTTGTATGCGTAGGAAACATTTATATTTTACTTGCAAAAAGGAACAAGATCCCTCCATTTCCCCACATTCCCGCTTTCATCTGGACCAAACATGCTGTCTTATCCTCATCTCTGGCCTACTAAAAATGCTTTGCTTCCTCCTCTCCACTCCAAAAATTCAATTGTTATTTTACTACTCAAATATTGCTCAGCAACTTTTATGGACTTTTTGTTTGTTTGTTTGCTTGTTTGCTTACATATATATACATAAATTTATATTTTTGATATCCATTGCCTGGATTGTTGGAGCCGTATCCTTCCTCTTAAACTAATCTCTGTTGTCACTTATAATATATATACACGAACCTCTACGTATCCGACCTCAAGTTGAAGATAAGTAGACGTATAGAAAACTAAGACAAGAATAGCAAATTTAGTGGATGTGTGACTAGCTAGTGTAATTACATGCCTCAACTTTATTGTTCGATCATATGATTAAAGTAGCAACATGCCGACATCCCATGGAATTTCCAACAATTCACTTGGCCGCCACATTAGCTAATTTTATTATGATCTACATGTCACTAAGATAATGATCATGTATTTGATTTAAAAGTTTAGGACTATTAGTCCATATTGGATATGGTCAGGGACCAAGTTAAATCAAATTAGTCCGGACGGGCCTCACTAACATGGGACTACCAGTCCTGAGATTCAACACGAGATTGCAAAGGAACCCTGCAATCCGGTCTGCAACTTCAGTTAACGCCCCACGAAATCCCGATGTGTCCATTTGGTTCAACGCTTGAAACTCCGTGAGAACTAACCCATAAAATTATGATCAACTGGAGCAGAGCGCCTCTCAAGATTCGGACGGTGGGTTTGTTGCTTCTCCTTCTTCCTGTTTATTGAACTGACGGAAAAAAAAAATGAAAAGAAATTCAACAAAATAATGGACAGTCAGATATTGTATCATTCACAAATTGAATCAACTAAAAGTAAAGGAAGAGAGCGTGGGGTTAGAGAAATGAGTCGGACCAAAAAATTGCGAATTAAAAATAATAATATATTAACTTTCGTTTTTTTTTTCTTTTTCTAATTAAAAGATGACAAAAATGTTGGATCTCAAAAATAAAAATATTAGGGTGTGTTTGTTGCACCTGACTATTTCCGACTAGATTAATATCAGAGACTAAGTTAGATTGACTTAAAATAGACTAAATTGGACTGACTTAGTGATACGTTTGGTATAATATTAGACTATAAGCAGAATAATACAAAGTAATTTTTTTTCTTTTCCTATTCTATCTCCCTCTCTCATGAAACCCCTCTCTTCCCTCTCCCTCTGCCTCTTTTCCCGTCAAACCCCATCTCCCTCTTCTCACGAATCATAAAACATAAAGCCCAAATTTCACAAGTTTCTCACAAATCACAAAATTCTAATACCAAATTTCACAACTTTCTATCAAATTTCACAAGTTTCCCAACCTCTTCCCCACCGCCGACAAAAACCCCAACTGGTACTTGGGCATTTGGTATGTTTTTGGTCTCAACTTGTGTCTAGGTCGCGCGCGAATGCAGAGATCGGCATTGAGCTTCTTGTGATGTCGTCTAGTGGTGGTTTGGTGGTTGCAGTTGAGCAAGATGAGGAGAGAGGGAGAGTGTTGATGGTGTTATCTTGCTAGAGAGAGGACATAGAGTAAATAGGGGCTGGAGTAGGAGAGAGGATAGAGAACAAGGAGAGGAAGTTAGTAGGAAAACAGAGATGAAGCCAAGGTCTTAGCTAGTCCCATAGTTTTTTGGGGGACTTGCTAAGAACCTCTAGTGACCCCCTTAGTATGGACGAGTCCCATCTAATACAAATATGGGACTGGACTAATATATAGTCTAATGTAGTCTAGTGAGGGCAAACAAACCCCTTTTATAGTCTATTACTTAGTCCGATACTATACCAAACGCTTCATTATTATTATATTATTTAGTCCAGTCCGAACTAATCTGTTGTAACAAACAGACTTATATACATTGTTCTAAAAGTCCTCGTCGGGGTCGCATGCGAACGCGGAGATTGGCGTTGAGTTTCTGGTGATGTCCTTGTCGGGGCTAGGCGCCTGACCACCACCACGATTAATCCCTAGGTGTTTAAAAAATAAGAAATGGCACTTAGACCTGTCTAGGCGCTTGCCTAATCTGTTTCGACCTGCCTACTTATGTCGTGACTCTCACTTAGACAGAAAATTCATAACTTCCATTTATTTTAATAAATTGTAAATGACTATAGGATACTTTGATGAATGGTTATTATATGCTTGTTTTCCATGTTTTGAATATGTTCTAATACTATAATTTATATGTCATTTTATTTTGAAATTTATCTATCCGGATATAATTATGCATTTTTTTAAGTATAAGTAAATATTTATTTATACGTTGTATAATAAATTTAATTAAAATTAAAAAAAATCTCCTAGGCCTCTGTCTAGACGCTTAGGCACTAGGTCCTTACCTACCGCTCTACTAGCACTTAGCGCCTTTTAGAACTTTACTTATATCCCATATAACGAGTGCTTTTAGCAGGAAGCACTTGATAGGTATCCAAACTAACATGCTGCCATTTTGTTCTGTCAAAACCTCCACAAGGGTATTCAACAAATTTAGTTAACATGTAGTCAATCTCATTTGAACATATTGGCACAAATGTGTCGACAAACCCCTAACCCTAGCTACCATTTAAAAAACCCTAACCCTTCTTACCCAAGGTTCTAAAAGACGCTAGGCGCTAATCGGGCGGTAGGCTGGGGCCTAGCGCCTAGGCGGCTAGGCGGGATCTAGGCGGGCACCTAGGCGGATTTAAGTAAATCAATTATATTTCATGTAAATAAGTGTTTATTTGTACTTAAAAACATAAATAATTTCATCATAAACTACAAAATAGAATGACATATGTTTTATGAAGTGTTGGAACATAATGAAAACATGGGGAACAAGCATATAATGTGTGCTCGTTTAAGTATTCAACAAGTCTCTTACAATATACTGAAAAAATTAAATGCAAATTGAAAATTATCTATTTTCTGTCTAAGTAAGTTGCAACCTATGCAGGTACCTAGGTGGGTCTGGGTAGACTAGGCGGGTGCCTAGGCGGTCTAGGCGGGCGCCTCAGCTGGTCTGGGTGCCCTTTCTTAATTTTCAAACGCCTAGGCATTAATCGGGGCTGTGACCAGCCGCCTAGCGCCTAGGCAGCGCTAGGCGGGGATTTTTAGAACATTGTTCTTACCTAGTACCTACCCATACATACATGTTCTAAAACAATATTTTGTTTCACATGACAAGCATTGAATCGAAGTGAGTGACGCAATCTAACTAATCAAAGCAAGTGAAGCAATCTAACCTAACCCTCGGGCTTTCTGCAATGTAAAGCCATTGTCTTAGTGGCCTTTTCTTGTCCATTGCATTAGCGGTGCGCGAAAAGAAAAAGCTATTTGGTCACGCATTTACGGGATTAGTTAGATGAGAGCAAGTAGCTTTTCTAAATTTGGATATTAGAAGGCTATTAATTGCATGAATGACAAATGTACTCTGTCTTTAAAAGCAGGATGTAGGTTACTTTAAAACGTTTTTTTAAATAAAAACAGAGTTGACCTTCAGTGTGTTGTAAACATTCCTAGTTTAAGTGTGATTGTGTATATCTTAGATTAGATTTGATTATAGTTATCCTTTCTTATATGAACTTGTATTCCTTAGGGAAGAAGGAATATCTCTTCTCTCCTTTTATTACTATAAATAAAGGCACAATGTAAGACGGATAACAACACACATATTCCCCTACAATTCTACAAACACATCACTCACTCTCTCTCTTTCTCTCTCTTTCTCTCTCTCTCTCTCTCTCTCTCTCTCTCTCTCTCTCTCTCTCTTTCTTGCCGCCAGCCACCCTAAATATTGTCAGATAAAATAGGCTACAACACGTTACTAGCACGCTCCTACCTCTGCACTTAAGGAATCTGACGTTGAAGAATTTTTCTGCATCAAACCAGTTCATCCATATCATCACGCAATCATGTTCTTTCAAAACAACGGGTTTTATCTCGATATTTTTGCAGCCCTAATAGCATGAACATTCACCATAATTCATACCCAAGTTTACGTTTTACGAATTTTAGATTCTACATAAATTGTGTATGCATCGTAATCGTAATCGTAATTGTGAATTATATGAATTTGATATTTGCCATGAATTGCATCAAATATATGTACATGCATTGCAATTATTAAATTGAATATGCATCTAATTGAATTGAATTCAAAAAAGAAAAAGAAAAAAAAAAGAAATCGGAAAATGCAACCTGGGATCTTTGAACCCATGACCTCAAGCCAGTTGACCAAGCCTACAGTTTGGGTGGCCGAGTCGTGCCAAGCCGCGAGTTCCTTAGTCAGAGCCAAGGGCTCTTGGACTAAAACCCAACAACTGCGACGCCTTCCATGCGTCATTTCCCATTGCAGGCTTGCCTGTAGCCAATCCCTACCCATAGGTCATCGAGTTTTACGGCCTGAAGTTCGTTCTCGACCTTAATTGACCGAAATTTATATATAAAAAAATCTTTCGATTAGTTTTCCAGGGTTTTGATATAACGCTAAGATTTCTCAATCTTCATTCCTATTTGGGTCACTAGTTGGACTCCCGTGCTTCGCCGTGCCAAAAACCCCCGAGGACAGTCGCCAGAAGCGACCTTGGCGTCCTTCTAACCACATTTCGACACCCAGCATCGCTAGAGTGTCTCGAACCTCCTCGACCCAAGCCCAATTAGGTCTCGACCCGTCAACCTGCATCAGCACCCGTTGGGTTTCCTGCTGCTGTCTGTTGTCACGGCCTAGCCCGTGTGAAAATAAATAATAAAAAAAACAAAAATTCTTGGGCCAGTCTACAGCGGGCTGCGCAATTTTTTATGGGTCAGTTTTTTAAGCAGTCTGTGTTTTTTTTTGGGCCTGCCTTTTTGTGGCCCCCGGTTTCTCCTCTCCCCGTTGGCCTGTAACCCCACCCGAGACACTCTAGCTCAATTTTGGGCCTAGATCACACGGCACCATTTTATATAGCCCTCCATGGGCTTATATTTCTCTTTTGGGCCCCGAGTTTTATTCGCCTAATTATTTTTAGTCCCAATGTGTTTATCTTTTTTCACCCATATTTTTATTTTTGGCCCGAAGTCCAAGTAATTAATTCAGTTATAATTATAGACCTAAAAATCTTATTTGTTTGCATATATATTTGTGTTTGCTTGTAGGAGTATATGAACCTGAAGTTCATAATGTTGGAGAGTTGACCTTTGTAAATTAGCTTAGTTACTTGTTTGGGTCCTTGTAATCAGGATGTAATTAGGATAGATATTATTTGGTGTTTCTTTCCTTGTAAATAAATCTTGTACAATATATATTTTCCTCCTTGGTGAGAAGAATAATATCAAAAAATTAAACCCCAAAATAAGCCCTAATTGACAGGGTATCAAAGTAGAGATCTTAGGATTTTTGCTTTGCCTGTTCCATCGAGCAAACTTGGCCCTCCTATGAAGAACCTACCACCACTCCACGATGGAAACAATTTCATCCTAACCGATCCTATCTCTATACTAAACACTACTACCCTAACTGACCCTACCATGAATCCTCCTCCTGTTTCGAGTTTTTCCGACATGCCTCTGGAGTCCTCAGGTAATTGTGGTTATGCTTTTAATATGAATAATTGTGATACTCCATCCGGTTGGATCATTTACTCCGGTCCCACAGACTAAATGACCTGTAACCCCACTGATTTAGCTTGTGATACTGTTCCACTTCGACGAAATATTACTAATGCTAATGGTGTCACCTCACCGGTAACTGGCACTGGCACTGTACGCCTCACGCCTACCCTTTCTTTGCCGCATACACTACTTGTACCTTCACTAAAGGATAAATTGATGTCTCATGGCCAAGCTACTGAGCAATTGAACTGTTGTGTACTATTGTATCTGAAGTTTTGTCTTATTCAGGATATTCTCACGAATGAGATAATTGGTCATGGTACTAAGAAGAGGGATCTCTATTTTGTGGACGATGTCAGTACAGGGCGGGTCAATCTCGCCCAATGAGCCGTTGATCATAAACGGCGTCAGATATGGTTATGGCAGGGTCATCTGTCTTTCAGTTATTTACAGCATATGTTTCCAGATTTATTTGTTGGTTGTTTGGTTTTAGACTTTAAATATGACAATTGCGTAGTTACCAAGAGTCACTGTGTTTCTTATCTGTTGAATTCTAATAAAAGTGTTATTCCTTTTGGCCTTGTTCATTTAGATGTTTGGGGACCATCTCCGATTACTACTTCATCTGGTATTAGGTGGTGTGTAACGTTCATAAATGATTGCACACGGATGACATGGTTATACCTGCTCAAGCATAAAAGTGATGTGTTTATGGCCTTTAAGACATTCCACACCATGGTTCAGACACAGTTTTCTACTAAAATCCAGATTTTGCGTTTTAATAATAGTGGTGAATATGTTAATAATGATTTTATACATTATTTAACTAATCACGAAATCCTTCACGAGAGTACTTGTTCTTAGACTCCTCAACAGAATGGGGTGGCTAAGTGCAAAAACCGTTATCTATTAGAAGCAGCTCGATCGCTATTGATTGGGGCAGATGTTCCCTGCCCCTCTTGGGATGTTGCTATTCAGACTACTACTTACCTTATCATTTGCATGCCATCCAAAGTATTGAATTTTCTTACACCTTTACAAGTTCCTACTACATTCATGCCTCTACCGTCCGTTTTGGTGCTCCCACTGCGAGTTTTTAGATGTGTGGCCTTTAGTCATCTACACAAAAATCATCAGACAAAACTTGACCCATGTGCTCTCTGTTGCATTTTCATGGGGTATGGACTACATCAAAAATGGTACCGTTGCTACCACCCTCGTTCACGTTGGATGTATACTTACATGGATGTTACTTTTTCCGAGTTTGAGATGTATTACTCTTCGGCTTCTTCCAACCCTCATCTTCAAAGGGAGACACTGCATGACGACCAGGTTTGGACCATGGTTACTACCAATGATCTTCCACTGCCACTATTAGCTGAGCCCCTAATGGCTGCACTACCAGCCCAGCCAACAGAAACAGCATCGTTGTCCACAGAACCAGCGACAGGCACAGCAGTGCCATACTCACCCAAGGCAACAGTGCTGCCACTTGCCGATCTTGAGACTTCTACTGATACTACTCCCCTTCATCTCAAAATATAGTACCACCAGATGACCATACTCTAGAGAATATTCCTAAGGTAAGATCTATTATCCCTATTGATGTATCTGATATTTGGAATTATCAATTACCTTTCAGGCACAACCGGGGAAAGCCACCTAATCGATATTCACCGGAAACAACGAAAGGCTCTAAATATCCCATTGCCAACTATGTGTCATCACATAAATTATCATAACTCGGCAAAGCTTTGGTACAACAAATATCCAATGATAGCACACCAAGTTCATTGAATGAGGCACTATCTGATGTATGATGGACCAAGGCAATGGATAAAGAAATGGATGCACTTCAAAAAAATCAAACATGGGATTTAGTTCCACTACTGTGAGTACAGAAAAGAGTGGGATGTCGATGGGTATACACCATCAAGTATAAAGCTGATGGGTCGATTGAACGATACAAAGCCCGATTGGTGGCCAAGGGATACACTCAGACATATGGTGTTGATTATACAGAAACATTTGTTCTGGTAGCAAAGATTAATATAGTAAGAGTGTTACTTCCATTGGTGGCTAACTTGGATTGGCCATTATAACAATTTGATGTGAAAAATACTTTCTTACATGGTAATCTTAAAGAATAAGTGTATATGGATATTCCACCTGGTTATGCATCGGTTTCACAACCCAAAATGGTGTGTAAGTTGAATAAGGCATTGTATGGATTGAAACAATCACCTCGGGCATGGTTTGGTAGGTTTCGAATGGCTATGAGGAAGTATGGGTTCAGGCAAAGCAATTCCGATCATACACTTTTCTTGAAACGTCGAATGGGTAAATTGACGGCACTTATTATTTATGTGGATGATATGATTGTTATAGGTGATGCTAAAGAGAAAATTTCAAGGCCAAAAGATTACTTAACAACTGAGTTCGAGATGAAAGATCTTGGTGGATTGAAATATTTCTTGGGTATAGAAGTAGCTCGATCTAAACAAGGTATATTTCTGTCTCAAAGAAAATATGTTCTTAACTTGTCAGCCGAAATCGGAATGCTTGATTGTAAACCGGTTGACACCCTATAGTTCAAAATCACCATCTTACTGTGCACCCTGATTAAGTTCTCACTAACCGAGATCGTTATCAAAGGTTAGTTGGGAGATTAATTTATTTATCTTATATGAGGCCTGATATTGCATATGCAGTAAATATTGTTAGTCAATTTATGCATTCCCCGAGTGATACGTATAGGGGTACGGTTGAACGTATTCTACGATACCTAAAGTCCTCCCTGGGTAGCGGCATCATGTTTTCCAAGAATGGTCATTACCAGATAGAAGGTTATACCGATGCAGATTAGGCAGGGAATATTACTGATCGACGGTCCACATTGGGTTACTTTACATTTGTGGGGGGAAATTTAGTGACTTGGCGAAGTAAGAAACAGAAAGTGGTTGCTTTATCAAGTGTAGAGGCAGAATACAGGGGTATGGCAAAAGGAGTATGTGAATTATTATGGCTTCAGAGGTTACTCGCAAAACTCGAGTGTCCTTCAATGTCAGCTTCGAAATTGTTTTTTGATAATAAAGCAACAATTGATATCTCACACAACCCAATCCAGCATGATCGTACAAAACATGTGGAAGTTGACAAACACTTCATTAAGGAGAAGTTGGATGGGGATATTATTCAATTCCCATTCGTAAAGTCAAAGGATCAATTAGCGAACATCTTAACTAAAGTTGTTGCCAGTCAAGCATTCTACAACTCTCTCGTCAAGTTGGGCATGAACGACATTTATGCACCAACTTGAGGGGGAGTGTTGGAGAGTTGACCTTTGTAAATTAGCTTAGTTACCTATTTGGGTCTTTGTAATCAGGATGTAATTAGGATAGATATTATTTGGTGTTTCTTTCCTTGAAAATCAATCTTCTACAATATATATATTTTCCTCCTTGGTGAAAAGAATAATATCAGAAAATTAAACCCCAAAATAAGCCCTAATTGACACATAATTATTTTGAAACCTGAAGTTTCTTATAAATATGTCTTGTTTGAAAACCCGAAGTTTTCACTTAAAAACATCACCCATGAAAACCCGAAGTTTTTTCATGTAAAATTAAACCAATACATGTCTCTTAGAACCTATATGTTCTACTCCTATATGAATGGATTGATTTTTCTCCATTACACTAACCACATCTTGTCCATCTATTTTGTGAAAGGAACATGTCAAATTTGAACAAACTTAACTTCACTACTTTACAGGTCTCTGGAAGGAAATACCTCAAATGGGTTCAAGATGTGAAGCTCCACCTCACTATAAAGAACTTACGTCCTGCCATTGAAGAAGCAATGGATGAGCCTATTGGCGAAGTTGAAAAAGCCACTACTATGATCTTCATCTGAAGACATATCCATGACGCTCTGCAAACTGAGTATCTTGCTGAGGATGATCCACATGCATTATGGGTCACTTTGGCTGATCATTTTGATCACCAAAAAGATATATTCTTGCCTGAAGCAAGATACAAGTGGCGGCACTTACGCTTCCAAGACTTTAAGTCTGTGAATGAATATAATTATGAAGTTTGACAAATTCGATCACTTCTCAAATTTTGCAATGAAACTTTGACTGAAGAGGATTTCTTAGAGAAGACCTATTCGACCTTCTCCGCTTATAATATTGTCTTACAGCAACAATATAAAGCTCAGAAGTTCACTAAGTTCTCGGATTTGATCTCTGTTTTACTTCTCGCTGAAAAGCAGAACCAGTTGTTGATGAAAAATCATCAAGCTCGACCTACTGGGGCTACTGTTGTGCCTGAAGCACATTATAGCACAAACCAACCCCAAAATGCCAAAAGAGGCATGGTAGGGGCGACTAGAAGCCACCCCGCGAAGGTCAATAAAGTCAAGGCCCATCCAAGGGAAGAAACAAAGCCCAGAAGCGTCCAAACCTCGCTCCCAAGGCCCCAAACTTCAAGAATAAGGGGAAAGCACCTGAAACCAAGGATGCGGATATGTGCTATCACTATGATTCAAATGACCACTAGTCTCGTGTTTTCCAAGCTCCCAATAAGGTTGTAGATGAATATCATTCTCGTCGTAAGAAGTTTGAATCAAACTTCGTGCAAGTGGACGAGCCGAAGACTATAAAGGTGGAGGCTTCTGACTTTCAAGATGATACGGCCCCTATGGAAGATTAGAATCATAGACATAGACATATTTTTTTCGTTCAAATAAGACAATTGGGGCCGAATTCCACTAAGTGGCCGAACCCCCCTTGTGTTTTGGTTGATTTTTGAACAATTTTCCTTTATGTTTGGATTATTTGTTGGTGATTTGTTTCTTGATATTAAGGTATAATTACCACCCTTGAGTAATTGAAATTATTTTGAATTGATATTTGTTTTAAGAACTTTTATGCATGTGATCAATTCAAATTAATTTTTCATTCTAGGTATGACTAGTAGGAAAGTTAGTTGTCTGGCAAATAGTGCAACCAAGTACACCGTTTTTCTTGAACGCATCTATTTCACTAAATTCATACCTAAGAATGCACCTCTGACAACCATATCAAGCCCATCTAACCTAATAGAAGGATACGGTAAGGCACGTATAATGTTGTCAAATGGTAGAATCTTGACCATTGATGAGGCACTCTATTCTCCACATTCCAAAAGAATGTTGCTAAGTTTCAAGGACATTAGAGATAACAATTACCATGCTGAAACCCACGAAGAAAATGGAGTTGAATTTCTATGCATAACTTCCTACGGATATGGCCAAAAGCATATTCTAGAGAAGATGGAGCTCTGTATACTACAACCATATGTCCCATAGAAGGCCACTATGTGGTCGGCCCTACTACTAGGACCACGCACATAATTACACTTTGGCATGATTGTTTGGGACATCTTAGACGAATAGCGATGCACCGTATCCTTAAATCCTCACACTGGCATCCACTAACCCAAAGCTTAGGTTAGATCTAAGGAATCGCATGTCAAACATGTTCTATGACAAAGCTTATTACTAAGCCTTCTTATGACAAGATTCGTTCGAATCTTCCCATTTTTCTACAACGAATTCAAGGGGAGATTTGTGGACCGATTTACCCTCCATGTGGACCATTTAGATATTTTATAGTTTTGGTTAACGCTTCCACACGTTGGTCACACATGTGCTTGTTGTCTACAAAGAACATTGTATTCTCTAAACTCCTGGCTCAGGTTATCAAGTTCAAAGTTCACCACCCTGATTATCTGATCAAATATATTCGATTGGATAATGTTGGAGAATTCATATCTAAAACTTTTGATGACTATTGTATGTCAGTTGGGGTTGAAGTTGAACATCTTGTACCCCATGTTCACACCCAGAACAGCCTAGCAGATGCTTTCATTAAGTGCTCTTCAGTTGCTCACCAGATACGAACTCGACATATCGCATCCACACATTTTTGGTTGAACGGTATATGCGCCGATCTCGTTACCCTTACATACAAAAATGGGGCCTCAGCGAAGGATGGAAATCTATGTCAGATATGATTCTCCTTCGATTATTTGTTACTTAGAACCTTTGATAGGCGATTTGTTTACCGCTTGTTTTGTGAATTGTCACTTCTATGAGACAGTCTTCCACTCGTTAGAAGGATATAAGAACGTCAACGTTTGTGAAGAACGACGTGAATTATCGTGGACGACTCCCACTTTGTCTCATTTAGATCCCCGCACCACTCAATCTGAAACTGAAGTGCAGTGCATATTAGATTTTTAGAGCATAGCTCAGAGCATGCCAGATGCTTTCACCGATCTAGAGCACGTGACAAGATCACACATTCTAGCTGCGAATACGCCTACAAAGATAGATGTACCAAATGTATGACGAACTGCCTTTCTGGAAGCCCGAGACACCAATCTTAGTGATCCACATACATTAGTGGCTAGCCAATCATCTGCTCCTACACAAAAGCATAGAAGACCTCTTGGTTCAAAAGAGTCACACCCTTGGAAGAGGAAACCCATGGCACAAGGTCCTAAAGAGCCTATCGTGAATCCGACTATCGCTTACTCATCTATCCAACTCATGAGGAAATTCTAGATTATGGAAGCGTACTTGAAGAGACGAATCCTCCTTCTGAGACTCGTGAGATTTCAGTCTAATATGCTAGCTTAGAAGATGCGTGGCATAGAAATGAGATGATTATCGACGATGCATTAGCATTTGCAGTAGTTACTAAGATCATATTGAGTGATGACATTAAATCGCTTTCCGTTGATGAATGTCGACCAAGAACTAATTGGTCAAACTGGAAACAAGCAATCCAAGTCAAACTCGATTCGCTTGCGAAACGTAAGGTGCTTGGACTTATAGCTCATACTCCACCACATGTGAAGCGGCTACAAGTGGGATTTCGTTTGAAAACGTAATGAGATGAATGAAATTGTTCATTACAAAGCTCGTCTTGTTGTACAAGGCTTCTCACAACACCCTGGGATTGACTATGATGAAACCTATTCACCCGTTATAGATTTGATTACTTTTAGCTACCTTATCAGTTTGGTAGTTTCTGAAAAACTAAGTATGCAGCTGATGGACGTAGTAACAGTGTATCTCTATGGGGATCTTGATACGAAAATTTACATGAAAGTTCCTGAAGGACTTACATTGACAGGTTCAAATATTTCCAAACCCCAGAACACGCTCTCAATTCTACTGAGGCATTCACTCTATGATTTGAAGTAATCCAGAAGAATGTGGTTAATCGTTTGAGTGAGTATTTGACTAGTTAGAGATATGTGAACAACGAAGTATGCCTCTGTGTGTTCATTAAGAAGTCACATTTCAGATTTGCGATTTTTGCAGTATATGTCGATGACATGAATCTCATCGGAACTCCTGAAGAGTTCGCGAGAACTGCCACGCACCTAAAGTTGGAATTTGAGATGAAAGATCTAGGTAAAACTCGATACTATCTCGGTCTCGAGATAGAGCATTGTTCGGATGGAGTCCTAGTACATCAATCGAACTACACCCAAAAGGTTTTGCGCTGCTTTAATGAGGATAAAGCGAAGCCTTCGAGTACTCATATGGTCATTCGATCGTTAGATTCAAAACCAGATCCCTTCCGTCCAAAGGAAGATGATGAAGAGATTTTGGAGCCTAAAGTTCCTTATCTAAGTGCAATAGGTGCTTTATTGTACTTAGGTCAATGCACTAGACCTGACATCTCCTTCGCTATTAATCTTTTGGCAAGATACAGTAATGCATCTACACGCAAACACTGGACTGGCGTGAAAGACATCTTCAGTTACCTTAAGGGTACTATGGATTTGGGTTTTTTCTATCCCTATAAATCCTCGAGTGATGTCGTACCCTCTGCTTCTGGAGTTAATTCTCGCCTGGTTGGTTTTGCCGACACAGGATACTTGCCTGATTTGCACAAGGCGCGTTCTCAAATGGGTTATGTCTTTACTGTTGGAGGCACCGCAATCTCTTGGAGGTCAACTAAACAGACCTTAGTTGCCACTTCGTCTAACCATGCTAAAATTCTCGCCTTACATGAAGCAACTCAAGAAATTCTTTTGGTTGAGAGTAGTAATGGGACATGTTCGAAGCTTCTACAATCTTTATCCCACCGTTGATGTCCCGACTACAATCTTTGAAGACAACGCAGCATGCATCGAATAGCTTAAGAAAGGTTACATCAAAGGAGACAACATTAAGCACATTGTGCCGAAGTTCTTCTTTTCACATCAACAACAAGAGCATCAGAAGATTGAAGTCAAGCAAATCCATTCACAAGACAATCTGGTTGACCTCTTCACCAAATCACTGCCGAAAATGATGTTTCATAAGCTTGTTCATGGAATGGTATGCGTAAACTTTTTGAGTTGTAACATTACTATTTCTCTTTGGAATTGTGTCAAACTTAGGGGGAGTATTATGAAAATACTTGCTTGACCTTAATGTACTATTTTTCCCTACGATTAGGAGCATTTTTCCCACTGAATTTTTGCTACCTAACCAGGTTTTAATGAGGCACCTACCTTGAGTTGGTCATATCCCTGATGAAGTCTCGTAGACATTTCCTTGACTTTTCCATTTCTCACGCATTTTTCCTTAGACTATGGATTTTGTCCCTACTCTGGTTTTTTTTTCCATAGCCTTAGGGTTTTTTTAGTGAGACTTACTTACTTATGCAAGTTCCTACCTTATTGAGAATAAGCGTTGTTCCTTAGAATCAGTGCCGACGAGTCGACTTCCTCAACTTCTGCATGATGTTGAATCTACCTTGAGTATTTACACATTCAAGGGGGAGTGCTGTAAACTTTCCTAGTTTAAGTGTGATTGTGTAAATCCTAGATATAACTTGATTCTAGTTATCCATTCCTATATGAACTTGTATTCCTTGGGGAAGAAGGAATATCTTCGCTCCTTTTATTACTATAAATAAAGGCATAATGTAGGAGGGACAACAACACACAGATTCCCCTACAATTCTACAAACACATCACTCTTTCTCTCTCTTCTCCTTGCCGCCAGCCACCCTAAATATTGTCAAATAAAATAGGCTACAACACAATGGATATTTTTAATTGTTGTAATACCCTCATTAATTACATTATTTATCTTTATACGCACGTTCTCTCCATTATAGAACAAATTGACCTCCACATATACCACTACAATCATTAACCTTACATCACTACCACAATTACCGCCACCACAATCATCACCACCGCCATCACTGCCACTGCCACCGCAACCATTACCAACAGCACCATAACTACCACCACTGGCAGTATAACCGTCGCCACTGTCATTATCACCACCATCATTTCCATCACCACCGCCATAATATATTACTACACCCACAGCTTCTGCCATTGACTCTAGCACCATTATTACCTCTGCACCACATCCTATTACTGGCACCAACAACAATACCCCCATTATTGTCATAGCCATCAACTCCATTGCCTTTGCCACAGTTGTCATTGCCACCACCATTATTATGTCTATTTTTGTCATTATATACAATTATATTATCTTACATTAAAGTTTACCAAACGCTCTTACAAGGTTTTCCATATCAACACTTTTAAAAATATAATTTATCAAACGTTCACCTACTTTACTTTACATCTAATTATTATTAAAGCATAACATAAACATTTTTTTTAACTACAACAATCCCAAACTCGCCCTCAAAAGTTTCCCTGTGATCATCACTTTCCGTTGTGCTTTACGACGAGATGATTTGTTTTTCATCTCCGACCAGTAAGTACCCTTTTCTAGCTACCTAATGAATCACTATTATAAAAAAAGCTGATATAAGAAAGGTCTTATATAAATGGCCATTTTCTAATTCCACTTACAAAACATCTATTAACCGCGTGATCACGTTTTGTCCCTAAAATTAGGAACATCCATTTTCTTCAATTTCATGCCTTCCTACTTTCCATCAACTTATGCTATTAATTTCGAATTATTTGGACTGCTTCATGAATTTACCTCAAAATTAATTGTGCTTTACAAATTACAAAATGCCATGCATGCATAAGTTTATGCCTAGTGATAAGGGCGCAGACTGCGGCTCTCCAAATAACAAAAAAATGTGGGAGGTTCCGGGTTCAATGCTCCGAGCTGGTGAGTCTACTGGTTTGTGGCCACAAGTAGGGTAAAACTCTCCATAGCCTCGTCGGGTCCAGAAATAGTGGATAACCGTGACTTTCCACCAGTTGTCCTTTTAAAAAAAAAAAGATTCACATACAATTTAACTTTTTTGGTGTCATAGAAATAAAAATTAAAACCTATAAAATATAAAACTATTTAGAGATTTTTCACTTTCACTAGATTTTATTAAGATTTTATTTTCATTCATTATCCGTTATTTCTTCCCGTATCTCCTGTTATCATAGCTTATTCATCCTGACCTTCTCCTGTATACTTTCCTCACATATCAATAATAAAAAGTATATGATGCAGAACATATGGCAGAGTAGATAGAAGAGCATCTCGGAAGATGCAAAGCTAACAGCAAGGCTGCTGGAATGCAGGTTGTGATATGCGGGAAAATTTAGCCAAATTCCTTCCTTTACTATCCCAAAACAACGTTTAAGTTTTAGAAAACTTCATTTTAATCCTTAAAAAAGATGAGTTTTAGACACAGTCCGAAATGCCGATATTATCGGCAATACTATCCGATATTTTAGTTGTTATCCAATTGATTTTCGTTGAAATATCGCGATATTATCGATAATATTGATAATATCGCGATATTTCTGAAAATATCGCGATATCGGAGAACTTCGAATCGGAGAAGAAGGCCGGAGCTTGTACAGCTCCGGCCGACTGTAAAAACACACCGAAGACGCCGATCTAGGTACAAAAATGAAATAGAAGACAAGATTAGGGATTTTGTAACATCCGTTTGCCGTGAAACGGACAGAGGTGTTCGGAAAGACCGTCGACACCCACGGCCTCGCCGGAGATGGGTGTGCCTATTCCCAAGCCGCTTTCGTCCCAAAAACCTTGCAAAAACACGATTTTGAACTTAAATTTCACATATAAACAGAGAGAGAGAGACTGAGGTTGCAAAAACACGATTTCTCCGAATCTTACCTAATCGGAACTCGCCGGAGTTCCTGCGTTCGCCGAGTTGCAGAGACGAGAAGGGGTTTTCTTTCTCCGAGTCCAAAGCAGGCTGCATGTGCGATGGTGTGCATGTGTGTATGTGGGTCTCAGAGAGAGAGACCGAGAAGAGAGATCGAGAAGAAGACAGATCGAGAAGAGAGTTTCGAGAGAGAGACCGAGAAGAGAGAAGGAGAAGAGAGAGTTTTGAGAAGATCTGTGTGTGTGTGTGGGGGGGATAATGGAGAAGGGAGAGAAGAGAGAAGGATCGAGAGAGAGAAGGCTGCTGTGGGAAGAAGGGAGGCAGAAGAGAGATCGACAGATCTCTGTGTGGCTGTGGAAAGAAGGGAGGGAGAAGAGAGATCGACAGAAGGGAGAGAAGAGAGAGATCTGTGTGTGTGTGTGTGTGTGTGTGTGTGTGTGTATGTGTGTGTGACAATGGAGAAGGGAGAGAAGAGAGAAGAAGGATCCAGATATAATGGGTTGGTCTGCGTGTGAAGATCAGTGTGCGTGTGTTGTGTGCGTGTGTGATCTTTGTGTGCGTGTGTGATCTCGTGTGTGATCTCATGCAATTAGGCAAGTGGCTCTATTATTGAACATGAAAACTGAAAAAGTTGTCTGGTGGTCAGATGAATAAAACCACTTTTACAGTTACTTTTTGACAATTTAAGACCATGGACAAAAATATAGTGGTTTATTCTTTCACATTCTCAGAGGTGGAGTAAGCCATTCAGAGCCTCTTCATTTCTTCTTCTTCCCTTACCCCTTTCAGAGCCATTCCAGATCCATTCCAGATCCATTTCAGAGCTTCAACACAAAGGATTCCATATTTAAGGTAAGTTTACAAACTTATATTTATATTATTGTAATTTATACAACAACAAAAAAATTTGTGTGGACTCGTATCGTATGTTAATTTTTTTAAGTAATTAATACTTGCATGTTAAATTTTTTTAAGTAATTAAGTAATGTTAACAATTACATGTTAATTTTTTTAAGTAATTCAGTAATAAAGTAATGTTAACAATTACATGTTAAATTTTTTAAGTAATTAAGTAATGTTAACAATTACATGTTAATTTTTTTAAGTATTAAAGTAATGTTAACAATTACATGTTAATTTTTTTAAGTAACTAAGTAATGTTAACAATTACATGTTAAATTTTTTAAGTAATTAAGTAATGATAACAATTACATGTTAATTTTTTTAAGGAATAAAGTAATGTTAACAATTACATGTTAAATTTTTTAAGTAATTAAGTAATGTTAACAATTACATTGGATTATTATCAATCAAATTGGATTATTATTCATCAAATTGGATTATTGTCACATCCCGGCCCGGGTGCAGCCACCTCCCGGGCCCGCTCCACCACCGTAGCACGATATTGTCCGCTTTGGGCCCCAACCACACCCTCACGGTTTTGTTTTTGGGAACTCACGAGCAACTTCCCAGTGGGTCACCCATCATGGGAGTGCTCTAGCCCCCTTCTCGCTTAACTTCGGAGTTTCAACGGAACCCGAAGCCAGTGAGCTCCCAAAAGGCCTCGTGCTAGGTAGGGATGGGAATATACATTTAAGGATCACTCCCCTAATCGATGTGGGATGTCACAATTATTATCAAATTTGATTATTCATTAAATTGGATTATTATTAAATTGGATTATTATTCATCACTATGTTTAATATTAGGATTATTTTATTTATCAAATTGGATTATTATTCATTAAATTAGATTATTATCAAATTGGATTATTCATTAAATTGGATTATTATTAAATTGGATTATTATCAAATTGGATTATTATTCATCACTATGTTTAATATTAGGATTATTTTATTTATCAAATTGGATTATTATTCATTAAATTAGATTATTATCAAATTGGATTATTCATTAAATTAGATTATTATTAAATTGGATTATTATCAAATTGGATTATTATTCATCACTATGTTTAATATTAGGATTATTTTTTTATCAAATTGGATTATTATTCATCAAATTGAATTATTATTCATCACTGTGTTTAATATTAGGATTATTTTATTTATCAAATTGGATTATTATTCATTAAATTAGATTATTATCAAATTGGATTATTCATTAAATTGGATTATTATTAAATTGGATGGACTGGCCCGACCAGATTGTCTATCATAAACTTCATGGTATACTCCAAGGGAAAGACAATTTTTTTGAAGTCTGTTGATGCTTCAGACCATATAAAGAACTACAAATATATTTACAAATTATTAAGGGATGTAATCATGGAGGTGGGAGAGCATAATGTTGTCCAAGTCGTGACCGACAACGGTTCTGCATTTGTCAAAGCTGGAAAAAAGTTAATGAAGCATCATAATGTGTTTTGGACATCATGTGCAGCACATTGTATTGATCTCATGTTTGAGGCAATGGGGAAGAGAGAGAATGTTGCTACTGTCGTAAAAAGAGCTAGAACGATCACAAATTATATTTACAATCACGGTTGGTTGTTGGCAAAGATGCGAGAATTTTGCAAAAGAGAAATTATTCGTCCAGCTACCACTCGATTCGCCACCAACTATATTGCATTAGACAGCCTACTTAAGAAGAAAGCAAGGTTGAAGTAACTATTCACTAGTGATGATTGGGCCAACCACAATTTCAGCCGCTCAAATACAGGTCGTATGGTGGAAAGTATAGTGCTTGATCAAGCTTTTTGGACTCAATCAGAACATGTGTGCCAAGTGTTTGAACCTCTTTACAAAGTTTTACGAATCGTTGACACATAAGTGTATCCTACTATGGGGGCAATATATGAGTTGATGCGTGTAGTGAAGGAGGAGTTGGAAAGAAAACATGGTGCAAGGTGGGTCATAAAGATAATTGATGACCGATGGTATAAAACATTATACCACGATTTGCATGCAGCAGGTATAAATTATGTCATAATTTGTAATTCATTTCTTTAGTTGCATAAGTATTATTTCTCTTATTAGAGTATATGTTTCTTTGAACAGCATATTATTTGAATCCTCGATACCAATACAGACCCGGTGTTGGAGATGATGGTACCCTTATACGTGCTGTACATAATGTATACTCTAAATTAGACCCTGCATCACCAGCAGTTGGCCAATTTGGAAATGAGGTACACAATTACTTAAATTATAATAATTACTTTGTTGGATTAAACTAACACGATTTATTGAATTCAGCTAACATGGTTTAAAGATGCAAGAAGAACTTTTGGAGAACCAACATCAGTTGCTGCTCGAACAAAAATGTCTCCTAGTGAGTGTAAACATATTTCACTATCAGTTTATAATAGAATTTGTTGGAGTTATTAGTCTTATCAACATTGTTTTTCATTGTAGCTGAATGGTGGATCATGTATGGGACTGATGCACCAACTGTGAGAAAGTTAGCAATCAAAGTATTATCACAAACAGTTTCCTCATCTGTTTGTGAAAGAAATTGGAGCACATTTGCACTCATACACACAAAGCAAAGAAATAGGTTGGCTCATAGTAGGTTGGAAAAATTAGTTTATTGCTACTACAACATGAAGCTCATATTCGAGATCAGGAAGCAGAAATAGATCATGTCGACCGTGGTGACCCACTAGATGTGTTTGATATTGTTGCTGAAGATGATGATACAGAGGGTAACGAACTTTATCAATGGATTAGACCTCTTCATTTAGATGATGATGAAGGCAACCCAGCTCCAAGAGTTGCTGAAGAAGCACGTAATGAAGGGATAAATGTAGAAAGAGTATTAGAGGAGGAGGTGGGATCTAGCAGCGCTGACTCTTTCGAAGAACTTTTGCGCCCAAGACCAAGAAACACTGGAATTCCACCTTATTCCAATCCTACACAACCACAAGATCCTGCTGATACTAATGATAGCTCTAGTACAAGATCAGGAGACTCACCTACCACCGGAGGTGGGAATGATGAAGGATATAGTGGAGCTAGAGGTAGTGGTGGAGCTGGAAACTATTATGGACCACCTCCCGGATTTATGAGCCCCTTCACTAGTGAGGCAAACTTCACGCATGCAACACAGGATGAGGACCATGGCAGTAGGCGGGCAAGACCAGGAATTGGTGCCATAGGGAAGGACTATACTCGTAGAGAAAGAGGCAAGGGGACTTTGTCACGTCAAGAAGATGACTCGTTATCTATAACTTCGGACTCTGTTGGAGTGGGAAGTAGTAACTATGGTTATCCCATTCCTGTTGGGATGGAATCGAGCAACTCATGGAAAGAATCTGAGACTCAATCTTCAAATGATTTTGCTTCTGGACAACGTCAACCAAGCTCGGATTCATATGGGTGGCATGTTAACAATTACATGCAAAACTTTTTTGGGGATTTATCATTTGATGACTACTTTTCACAATACACTTACTCTACACATAGAGATGATGAAGATAGTCAAAATTTTGAACCTCATAGGAACTCTATGTGGTACTAAGTCACTCATGTATCTTACCATGCAATGTATAAAGTGTAAAATATTGTACTAATTCATTATATATAAATGATTATGGTGTGTTTAAACTTCTTTCATTAATTACTACATATTTTCTACACTCACAATGTTTGCCAGTTCGCTATATAATCAACTTAAATAAGTTAAATCCATCATGCAATGCATTTCCTTCCAATTTTTTGTGATAAACTAATAGATAATTGACTAAATAAACATCCTGCAAAGTTTGAATAAAAATTTCCAACTTTTTCTTACAATTTCCGTGGTTTCCATATTATTTTTATCGACATCGATATTATCCCGATATTTCTGTCGATATTTCCGTGTTTCCGAACTACCGATATTTCCGATATCATCGATATTTTATACCTTGGTTTTAGACTATAACCTTATGTAAGATTAAAGTCCAATTTTATTCCCTAGTACATTTAATCATCACATTTATTAGTTATATTTTGATGTTTTATTTATATTTATATTTATATTTTAATGTATTAATTACATTTAAATTTAATTTTTATTTCATTCATCATAATATATTTTAGTGTCTACATTTAGGCAATTAATTTTTTATAATATATATTCCGATAACAATTTTGTATGTTCTTCAGTTAGATACATTAATACATTTGAATATTTCGGTATATCCATCGGTACAAACATATAGGTACATTGATTTAATATAATGCATTTTGGTCAATAATAATTCATTTCGTTAAGTATATTTTGGTACACATATTTGAGTATTGACTTTTTGGTACATTAATTCAATATATTATATTTCGGTATATACATTTAGATACGTACATTTCGGTATTGATATTTAGGTACATACATTTCGGTATTGACATTTCGGTATTGACATTTAGGTACATACATTTTGGTACATATATTTCAGTATTGACATTTAGGTATGTATATTTTGGTACATACAGTTCGGTATTGATATTTCGGTACGTTTTGGTACATTAATTCAATATGATACATTTCGGTACATACATTTAGGTTCATTATAATATATTTCAGTACAATCATGTAGCTACAAATATTTAAGTACAAAAAAGTCAATTTTATATATTTCGGCACAGTCATTTCTCTACACTTATGTATTTATATATTTTTGTATCACAAATTTCTTTCAATATTTTCTCATTTATGTTCATTTATAATTAAAAAACTAAATATGTACATAATAATAAAATTAAAATCTAATGTGGAGAGATTAAATAAAAATACACATTAAATAACAAAAATTGAATGCAAATTTTGATAAAAGTACATTCAAGGGATTAAATTGAATATTTAATCTAGCACCAGGTTTTTTTTAATTTTAATCTTTTGCAAGGACTAATGTTCAAAAACCCCTTTAAGTTTTAGAGATATTTTGGAACTTTGTTAATAGTTTGTTTTGTTTTCTATTTGATTGAGACCTATTAGGTTTGAATTTGTATTTGAACGTATGCCTTCTTGTTGTAGGGTTTGTCATCTTTTGCTTATTGTCAATCAAAATTGAGTTTTACTCTCTCTCTTTTCTTTGTTATATCCCGTTGCTTTAATAAAAAGTGAAATTAAAACTAAAATGGTCATCCTTTGATGTTTGTATATATGCAAAAAATTCTCATACCACAATACTATATACATGGTCTAATTAGTGCAGAATAAAATTCGGGATATCTACAATTTTAAATAGCATACTGAAAGAATTTTTCTCTTTGTTTATTGTTTTGCATTTCTTTATTTTTTGTTGTTGCTGTAATGAGCATACTGAAAGAGTTAAGGTTCGTTAAAGAGGGTAATAATGAAATCATCAAATAAATTTAATATATATGTTTTCGTTCTCAAGTTTACGTTCGAAATAATATTGTGATGGTGATCGTATTGTAGTGGTTACGGTGAAACGGATTAGTGCATCAGCACATAAAATACAGTGATGCGCCAATTTTAATTTAGATGATAACAAATTTAGGGTTGGAAGATATAACGTAGAAAGGTTTGGACATTGGCATTAATTATTGCCAATGAAGATACAATGCTTGTCCGAAGACATGCCTTTTGGACAAGGAATATATATATATGTATCGATATGTGCTTTACATCTGTTAATTTGAACATGCTGTGTCTGCATGTGACCACTTCTCTAGAAATGAGATGTCCTAAACATAATGCCTAAAAAATTCCTTTAATTTGCACTTTTTGAAAGAGCATTCAATTTGAATCCTTCTTTCTATGAAAGGGATAATATTCCATCTAAAACTATTTCGAAAGGAGATATCAAATATGCTAAATAGGATTAAAAGATATTCAAATGTTCTTCAATGGATATGTCATATATGATGTAGCAATTGAGTCATTTGACTCATTGCTCTATAGCTGCCTTTTTTAGTAGCAAACAAAGAATGAGTCAAATATATTTAATTTAACTTTTTAATGAATGAGTTCCATTAACAACCAATAGAATAAAAATTAAAATTGTTTTGGTTATTTTTAATAGTTAATGTAACTCTAGACCCAACAAAATAATTATATAAATATTTGACACATTCCTTGGAAAAAGAAAAAAAAGATTTAACACTTGTATTCAATTTGTCACATTAACCATCAAATAAAATTTTGATATATTATATTTGACATCCTCTTTAGGGATCCTCTAACACTAACCACCTACAATACTTTATTATTGATATTTATGTTTCATTAAAATCTTCAAAAGCTCTCCCTTTCTTTGCACCGCCATTCCAAATGATATATGGGGTTTTATTGCTTTTTCGACTGTATTTCACCCATCATTTTACAGGTTCAAATTATCATTCTCAAGCACTAATTAAACTGAGATGAAGGTTTGGACCAAAAAAAAAACTGAGATGAAAGTTTCTTCCAACTTCATTCGATCCATTAAAACCCAAGATTTCAACTGCATTTATCCCAATCGACATTTTGATCTTTGTATATTTTGTCAAGGTGCTTTTCCATGATAATATTTTTTTTATGGGTCATTTTGGTTGCGATCTCTAATCAACCCAATCGTTAGACTAAAACTTTATTTGTTTAAATATTTTGATCGTGGTCCTTAGCATCATTTAAGAGATTTAACCCATGCATTTATGTATTTAATGTCCCACAAATTATGAAATTTAAACAAATTCAAATAATGTTTTTCAAATATAATAAATACATTTTTTAGGAATGCTCGATATTTTTTTAACTTCAAAGCGAAACTACGAAAAATCTTGGTAGAGGGTGTCCTGAAGAAAATATAATAAATACTTAAAAATAAATAATAAAGTAATATTGTTCTTCACAAAAATTATAGCAAGAAAATAATATACCCACATAATTATTAACATGTTTTAAAAAATAACCATTGATATATTTTAAAACATAAAATAAATACATATAATTAGCATGGGTACATTTAGTAAAATTAAAAAATATGGGTACAAATACAAATAAAACTTTAAAAAATATGGGCACAAAAGAAATTAAATTACATAGCACTCCTGAGTAAAATGATATGCATTGTAACTTTGGGTTAATTATGTTTGAACCATAGATACTTAGTCAAGCAGAAGGACTCTACGCATTGAGTCTATAGGGACATTTCTTTTTATTTTGCCATGGAAGAAGAAATGAATGGATTGAAGTTCCCTACGTGTACCAGTTCTTCATCACTCTCTAAGAGTAGTCTTTGGCAGCCATGTATATATGCCTACTGTCGGCGGATAATATTTTGATGATCAGGAATCGATTAGCAACTCTTAGTGATCCAAGACAATAGCAAAACTGTATGGAAAATCTGTTCGGAAGTTGTTTTCTTCGTTTTTTTCCTCTCTGTTTCCCGTTTAGACTTTAGAATCTATTTGAAAGTTGAGATGTGACTGTCCCGTGTTATCCATATTGCTCATACGATTAAAACACAATACATACATATACATAACAATGAAAAATTATGTGAAAACTTACTTGTCGAAGAAGCAGAAGCCATGTGATCTACACAAGACTACAAGACACCAATTTCTTGTATTAGAACAGTACACCGAATCTTCTGCAAACTCCTAGCTTTATGACAATGCTCTATGGGAAGCTGTTGTTGCCGTGTCTAGGGTTAGCAGGGACCGGTGTTTATATACTAGCCAAAAGTCTTAGATTCCATCCATAAGAGAAAGCTAAGAACTCTCCTTTCTTGGCTCTCAAGCAAAGTATCATAATCATATATTACTATTAAGGACTCAATCAAAACGTACTTATATTGTAAGACACTTAATGTAGGGTTGAACAAAGGAAATCAGATCGCAACTCAATTGATCTCCAACCTATACATTCCTATTACATATGGTAGACCATTTATGGTTGATTTACATTGAATAAATCCAACATTCTCCCACTTGGTCTACTAATATGTAATGATCATGCCTCAAACCACATGTCAAAGATCAGTATTTCTTTAATGGCCATGTTCTTGCGATATAATTCCATCCTTAACACAAATTTCTGTTAAATGGAATTCTCAATGTAGGACTAACAAGGTTGTAAAGATATTTCATCTCAGAACCTTTATAATCTCATACATTGTGTCAACCATTCACATGAAAACCATCAAATTATGATCTAGAGATGAACCTTAACTCAAGAATTGTCTTACACTGCATCATCTCAGGTCCACTTTATCGTGACTTTCTCAAGTCACACCTCATGCCTTTCAAATGATATACATGTTTGCTAATGCAGCCTTTTACCATTCTAAAATCATGCTTACGCTTTTTAAGTTGCCACTACATGTTTACCAACGTAAACTCTTTATCATTCCAAATGCCTTTTAATACGTTTCAAGCATTCTGCATGTTTGCCAATACAAATTTTTACAATGAAAATTATGCCAGATGCATGCAACACGTGAACATAAAAATAAAACAAAACAGCAACCTTTATTCAAACCCAACCTCAGAAACAACCTCGTCTAAAAACCAAAACTCAGTGAGTTTGACTCACTTATTTTACTGCAACTAACTAAAAATAACTTTCTACTCCCACTAACTCAGCATATCAAAACTCGAGATCATCCCCATATTTTCTACATGCTTCTTGAAAGACACGATTGTAAGTGGCTTGTTCAAGGAATCTGCAAGCATCGCTGCAGTATCAATATAACTGATCTTTATGAACCCTTGCTTGATCTTTTCTCTGATCAACTTGTACTTGATATGCCTGTGTTTGGTTCCAGAAGATCTCTTATTATTTTTCGAGTAGGAAACTGCAGTAGTATTGTCACAGAATATCTGCAACGGTTTTGTGACAATATTAAGAACTTTCATTCTTTCTATGAACTTTCCAATCCATGCAGCCTGGGAAGTAGCTTCAAAACAAGATCGCACCTTCTGCCATCATGAAGATATAACTAGAAGTTGAGTTCAATGAGTCTTGGCATCCTGCAAAATCTGAATCACAATAGCCAACTAACTTGAGCTTGTCACTTCTCTTGTAAACTAACTTATAATCTGTAGTTTTCTACAAATATTTGAGCACTTTCTTTGCTACAATCCAGTGAGCATGTCCAGGATTCGACTGACATCTTCCCAACAAACTCAATGCAAAAGCAATATCAGGTCTGGTGCATACTTGTGCATACGTGCATACATTAGGCTTCCTACAACTGAAGTATAAGGTTTATCATTCATCTCAAGATTTTCAGTTTCAGTTCTAGGGCTTTGCAGTTTGCTTAGTTTATCTCCTTTGGTCACTGGCACATCACATCCGCTGCATGTTGACATATTGAACCTCTTGAGTATCTTGTCAATATATCCCTTCTATGATAGCCCAAGCAAACCCCTTCTTTTGTCACGAGTAATTTCTATCCTAAGACATAAGAGGCTTCACCCATATCTTTCATCTCAAAGTTGTCACTAAGTATCAGTTTTGTTTCATGCAATAAAGTCAAATCAGTACTGGCTGTGAGGATATCATCCACCTACAGCACCAATATAGTGAAATGTCTCCCACTGGATTTGAAATATATGCACTCATATTTTGTATTTTCATCAAAACCATGTGACTGCATAACCTCATCGAACCTAAAATACCATTGCCTCGATGCATGCTTTGAGCCATAAATCGATTTTCAAAGTTTGCATACTAATTCATTTCTGTCAGAGTCAATGAATCCCTCAGGCTGCTTCATGTAAATCTCTTCCTCCAAGAAACCATTTAAGAATGCAATCTTTACATCCATTTGATGTAAATGGAGATTATAGTGAGCCACCAAAGCCATTACAAACCTGAATGAATCTTTTGTCGAGACTGGTGAGAATGTCTCATTGTAATCAATTCCCTGTTGTTGAGTATATCCCTTGGCTACAAGTCTAGCTTTAAATCTTTCAATTTCTCCCTTGGAGTCCTTCTTGGTCTTATACACCCATTTACATTCGATTGGTTGCACTCATTTTGGCAATTCTGTTAATTCCCATACTTTATTCTTCTCTATGGATTCAAGCTCACTCTTCATAGCTTTTATCCATTCTTCTCCCTGTTGTCCACTTACAGCCTCTTTATACATGGAAGGCTCACCAACGTTAATATCTGCTTCACTTAAATACACCATGAAATCGTCTGAAATTACTGGTTTTCTCACTCTTGTAGACTTTCGAAGTTCAGGAGCTAAAACCTTTAGAACAGGTTCTGTGACTTGCACTGGTTCTTGCAGAATAATATTTTCAGCACCATGCTCTTCCATATTTCCCATATCATTATCATTGACGTCCCTAGTATTATTTTGTATGATATTCTCAACAACTTCAGTAGCTAGTGGTAAGAAAGTATTGTCTTCTGCATCTTCTTGTGAGTCAAGCTCATATTTCTCCTCGAAGACCAAATTTTGATTCAAAACTTCTTCTGACATTTCTTCTATGAACTTGACTTTGTTTGTCTCAATAAAACACATAGAATTTCCCGAACAATAAAATCTATACCCTTTTGTTCTTGGTGGATATCCAATGAAGTAGCAACTTACAGTTTTGGGGTCTAACTTTCTTTCATGAGGATTATAAGCCCTTTCTTCTGCTTTACATCCCTATACCCTCAAATGCAACAAGCTAGGTTTTATGTTATTCCAAAGTTCAAAAGGTGTTGAAGTGATAGATTTGCTTGGTGCCTTATTGCAGATATAATTTGTAGTTTTAATTATGTCACCCCATAGAAACATTGGCAAGTTGGTAGTGCTCATCATGCTCCTTACCATGTCCTTCAAGGTATGATTCTTTCTTTCAGAGACGTCATTCTGTTGTGGTGTTCTAGGATTTGTGTACTGAGCTACAATTCCTTCACCTTGCAGATTAAGTGCAAAAGGCTATGGATTCCTACCATGTTCAATGTATCTCTCATAGTATTCTCCGCCTCTGTCAAACCTCACAGTTTTGATTTTCTTATCCAACTGTTTTTCAACTTCAACCTTGTAAATTTGAAAAGCACTTAGAGCACTGGACTTTTCAGTAAGCAAGTATAAGTAACAATATCTTGAATGGTCATCTATGAATGTTATGAAGTATTTATAACCATCATAAGTAGGTACAGGGAAAGGGCCACATATGTCAGTATGTATGAGCTCCAATAATCCATTGCTTCTGGTTGCATCTTTCTTGTGCGAATTCACCATTTTTCCTTTTATGCATTCAATACATGTAACTGGATTATCAAACTCAAGTGGTGGAAGTATACCACTTTTACTTAGATTCCTTATTCTCTCAATCAAAATATGCCTTAATCTTTTGTGCCAAAGAGTGGATGAAGTCTTATTTTGATTCAATCTCTTCAATTTAGTTTGAACAACCCACCAATATGCAAACCATTTTCGATAAACTGAGAATTTTTGTGAATCGAAAAGCCACTATTATTTATTGAAAATACAAAATCTTTCAAAACTAGTTGACTAACTGACACTAAGTTCCTTCAAATTGAAGGTACATAACACACATCCTGAAGGTCTAATGTAAAACCAAACTCTAATTTTATTCTAATTGTTCCAACGAACTCAACAGCAGCCCTTCTTCCATTCCCAACGATCAATGAGACTTCATCCTTTCTTGGCACTCTCTTACTTATGAATCCCTGTAAAGAATTTGTCACATGTATTGAGGCACCACTGTCAATCCACAAAGAATCCCTAGCATATTCAACATTATTTGTTTCAAAAAAAACCAAAACTTCACCTTTAAAAATCATAACATTACCTTTTTCCTTGCCACTGTCGACCTACTTTTTATATTTCTGGCAGTGTCTCTTCATGAGCCCAGGTTTCTTTCAGAAAAAACACTTACCCTTAGCCTTGAACCCTTTATTCGCACTAACCTTGAATTGATGTGGTGCTCCTTTATTGTGCTCCTGTCTTGCGGTGCTATTGTTACGATAATCAGTCACCATATTCACCTTATTTTCAAAGATTTCCTATCTTTATGTTGTTCCTCATGTACATAGATTGCAATCAACTCATTGAGATTCTACTTCTCCTTATGTGCATTGTATGTGCTTTTTAATTGTCAGTACTCCTTTGGTAATGAATTAAGTGCCACATGCACTAAGAAAGGGTCACTTATAAGGACTTTGAGAGCATTTACTTTAGCACCAATATCCAGCAATTCTAATATATGTTCTCTAACACATCCCGTACCATTATACTTTTTGGTCATAAGTTCATTCATGAGAATATTGGTTTCTGCCTTATTTGATTCTTTGAACTTCTTATCAATGGACACCAAGAATTCTTTGGCACTCTCGGACTCAGGAATGCCACCTCTCATAGTATCGGACATGGATCTCTTGATCACCAAAAGAGCAATTCAATTAGCCTTCTGCCACCTCTCATACCTTGCCTTGACATTTGCAGCAGCATCTGTAACAGGTTCTAGATAAGGGTTCTCTCTCGTTGCTATGTCTAAATCCATTAATCCCAGGCAGATCTTAAGGTCTTGTTTCCACTTTTTGTAGCTTGTTCCACTTAGGGTTTGAACAGTGTTCATAGCATTCATCACTAAATACATAGCATGCATGCATTGATTAAACCATTCCCAAAAACTTTATAAAAACGAAATTGATCCAACACTTTTAAGCAAGATGAATCAATATGTTTTTTTGACACTGATTTATGCATTATACCAGTTACCTTCATGTTGATTCCCAACACTTATGAGCAAGATGAGAACCTTCATTACTATAATACATAAATCATGTCATACCATTCATATACGATCCAGAAAACAATGATCAACACTTGTGAGCAAGAAGAACGGTCTCTATATCAAATATTGAATGCAATTTTATGAACAACAACTTTACTACGTAATTTAATTCTTCATGATAAACGGCTGTAGCTTGAATAAATGATTAATTGAATTATGCAGATGTTGTTCATGTCAACTTTATGAGTGCAGAACCTTAGCACTAAATGTGTTGACATATAGTTATTACTTTATATATGCAGTGAGATCAATCAAAACATATAAGGTTTTGATTCTTTATTGGTATTAACCATACAAACAATGGCTCTATCCATATTGATCATACGATCAAAACACAATACATACAGATACATAACAATGAAGAATTATGTGAAAACTTACTTGTCGAAGAAGCAGTAGCCATGTGATCTACGCAAGACTAAAAGACACCAATTTCTTGTATTAGAATAGTACACCGAATCTTCTGCAAACTCCTAGCATTATGAAAATCCTCTGTGGGAAGCTGTTGTTGCCGTGTCTAGGGTTAGCAGGGACCGGTGTTTATATACTAGCCAAAAGTCTTAGATTCCATCCATAAGAGAAAGCTAAGAACTCTCCTTTCTTGGTTTTCAAGCAAAGTATCATAATCATATATTAGTATTAAGGACTCAATCAAAACCTACTTGTATTGTAAGACACTTATTGTAGGGTTGAACAAAGGAAATCAAATCGCAACTCAATTGATCTCCAACCTATACATTCCTATTACATATGGTAGACCATTTATGGTTGATTTACATTGAATAAATCCAACATCCCGCTCATTTTCTCTATGTAGAAAGGTGATTTGGATCCTATCTGAATCCTCCTTATGAGCATCTTAGCATTTTATCTATTCATTGTATATTGTGTGGCAAGAAATCATTTTGAATTTTATTTTTATTTAAAATTAAATACAAACATTACCTAATGAAAACTAGCCGCAAGATGTACGATAAACGAATAGGATGTGATGATCTTTAGGATCCCGATCCACAAAAAGGTACTCTTTGTTGGAAATCCCACATCGGGAGTTTAGCCAAATTAGTTACAACTTATAATGATATAATTCCTTACCTAAAAATTAAACTGAAGTCATTTAGAATAAACCTCAATTTTACAGGGCTAGCAAGTGGTTAATTTGAGAACAATATCGGTGTTGGACCATTTGACTCATGTCTCTGAAACTTTGAGTCTTGACACTCTTTGACATGGAAGATGTGGCACTTATCACTTATGGTTCTAAGTTCAATATTTGGCACCTCCTCTTAATATGAGGGATGGGTTTTTTACTATCTCTACTACATTTAACACTTTTCACGACGAACGACAATTCGTCGCGTTAAGCGTTATAGCATTGCATTGGAATTTATGCGACCAAATTTTCGTTGTACAAAGGTCATGAAAACAGACTTTGTGCGACGAGAACAAAAAATTTGTCGCACAAGAATAAACTTGCGCAATGATAGAGACGTCATCGCATAGAATTTAAGGGAACAACTGCAGTAACCTGATGCAACAAAGTAAGCTGGACGTGATACAATACATGGGACGGTTGGTTGTGGTGGCCAGAAACTTTGCGCGACGATTACCTGGTATAGGACAGTAGTGCACAAAAACTTTATTCGGCCCATATTTCGTCACATAATGTCATTTTTTATATTATTTTTAACTTAAAAAAATAAATTGTTGACATTACTTTATGCGACAAACATGCCGCCGTGCAAGGAATTATTTTTATTTTTATTTCATTTGTTAATTTTTTTTTTCCTTTTTTTTTGTTCTAGTTATATAATTTATTTAAATAATAATTACTTTTTTTTATTAAAACTCCACCTATAATTAATAAAGGAAAAAAATTAACATTTATATATCAAATAAAAATGTACGTACAAGTAAAAAGTTTAAAACTAAGAAAATAGAAACCTATAATCCATTTGGTCGTTAAATGGGGTCTACGGGTCGGGCTGGAAGTCAGGCTACAAGTTGAGCAGCGAGTCGATGTGCTGGGGAGGCTGACGATCAGGCTGGTGGACGGGCTCAGAGGTCGGGTTATATGGCTCGGAGATGGTGGGGACCACAACACTGGGTGGGAGACATATGTCATTCAAGCTGAGGGCTTCAACGATCAACTGCTAGACAAGCTCATCCACGGGCCGAACATAAACGTCCTTGAAAATGTCTTTCTCAAGGAACTTAAAACCCCTTGGAATAAATTTAAAAAAAACCCATAAATATAACAAAAATTTGAAGTGCGAATATTAAACTCTCATTACCTGTCGTCGTGCCTCCATCCTATGGTAGAAGGGTCTCGAACCAGAATGGTGGAGATGAGTTTTCTTTTCCCGGTTGATCTTGTTCACCTTCGCCTTCTTCTGTTAACATAAATAAACATATTAGGATAATATTTAAAGCCAAAGTAGGAATAATTTTTTTTAAAATTAAAATTAAATAAGTAATACATATATAAAAACGTACCACATAGGGGGGCTCCTGAAAATGACCGCAGAGCCATGCCCACTCTTCAGGCTGATTCTCCAACTTGAGCGGGCAACCCTCCTCTAAAGCAACCTCCAGATCATCAAAAAACTCATAATGTTTGTGGAGGTCGCTCTTCCACTGCTTGTACCGCTCGAAAAACAACATATCCATCGACTCTTTTATGTCGTCAAATTGTAGTTTGTCTACAATTTACTGAGCATTAGATTAAAATAATAAAATACCAAAATTAAAATTGAAGTTAAAGTTGAAAAAGGAAAAAAAATTAATATAAAAATATGAACTTGATATATAATTGAATGAAACAAAGCTAGAAACTTATCAATAAACAGTCACGGACCAAGTTTGTCATCTTCGCTGGGATCTTGTGCCAGGATTTCCACAGCATAGGGCACTCGGTCCTAACAACATGTCCCACATCGTGAGCCAATGCGCTATGCTACTCCGCTATAGGTGCAGCCTAATGCCTTTCATCGTCTTCTATCGTGATATAATCATTTGTCACTTGGGTGACCTACCCCATCTTCAGCTGTCGGCAAGGTCCCCATGTATTTTTCTTAGTTGCAAAACAACAACAAAAAATTGTCAAACATTAAGTTAATAATTTAACAAAATTTCGGCAGAACCTCCCCTACATTTATACCAATTCCCAAAACCAGCAAACAATAAAGCACAGGTAAGCAACATTGTGAACAATTTTTTAAGGGACAAAAATTGGATTTAAATGTTACACAAGGTTATAATCTAAAACGCATCTTTTTTTTTAAAGATAAACATCAAGTTTTCTAAATATATTTGACTAGTCATTTAGCTAGGAAACATATCCAGGACAATATCCTTGTGGTGCATGAAATCCTGCACTCCTTGCTTCACCAAAATGAGGAGGACCAATGGGGTATGACAATTAAGCTGGATATGGCTAAGGCTTAGGATCGGGTGGAATGAGATTTCCTTTTATCTATGATGGCAAAATTGGGATTTGCGCTGTTGTTCTGTGGGTGGATCAAAGAGCGCATCTACACTGCTTCCTTCAGTATTCTGGTGAACGGAAATCCGACGGGGTATATTCTACTAGAGAGGGGGTTGAGGTAGGGAGATCCCTTATCCTCTACTTATTTCTTTTATGCACCGAAGGCTTCTCCATGTTGATTAGGAATGCGCTGAAGCATGGTGTTATTCACGAGTTTAGGATCACACCTAACGGTGTACTGGTGATGCACCTCTTCTTTGCGGACAACTCTGTTCTCTTTGATAATTCTTCGGTGGAGGAGGCGCTAAGCATAATAGAGGTGCTAAAGGTCTATGCTCAGGGATCTGGCCAGGATGTTAATATGTCCAAAAGCTCTGTTTTCTTTGGCTCTAATACCAAGTCCCACACTATGAAAACAATTGTGGGAACTCTGGGGATTCAGTGTAAAGACGGATTTGGGAAATACCTAGGCCTACAAGAAGATTTTGGGCACTCTAAAAAAGCTATTTTCTAAGAGGCACAAGATAAGATCGAGTCCCGGATGGTAGGGTAGGCTGAACAATTTCTATCCCAAGTAGGAAAGGAAGTCCTAGTTAAGACGGTGGCCATGGCTATGCTGAACTACGCCATGAGCTGTTTTAAACTACCTATTGGGGTGTGCAGGGACATAGAGAAGGCTATCCGAAATTACTGGTGAAAGAGCAATGATCAAAGGATGGATGTCCATTGGATCTCTTGGGACCGTCTAACGAAGCAGAAGCGTGTCGTAGAACTCGGCTTCAGAGACATCCAATGCTTCAATTTGGTGTTTCTGGCTAAGATTGGGTGGCGCCTGACCCAAAAATCGTTGTCTCTCCTTGCAACCGTCCTGAGGGACAAATACTTTTCAGGTGGTAATTTTATGGGTGCTTTCAGGGGAATGAGCACTTCTTGGGGCTGGAAGGGTATTTTTGAAGCTCGAAAGGTGCTTCAACAAGGATTAAGGTGGCGGGTGGAGGACGAAGCTAACATAAACACCAGGGAGGACCCTTCGTTCCCTAAGCTCTCTACGTTTAAAGTTAGGCCACGAGATGGCTTGCAAAGCACATTGGTGTGCGAATTGATTGATCAGACTTTGAAATCTTGGAATGAGAAAATGGTCTCAATGAGCTTTAACAAGGATGATATAGCTCCAATCCTTAGCATTCCCTTGAGCAAGACTGGATGATGTGATAGACTGGTGTGACACTATAAAGTTATTGGGGAGTACTCGGTCAAATAAGGGTTTGGAGTGGCTGTCAGCCTTATGGAACACAGGGACTTGGGGAAAAAAGAGTAGGGCATGCCTAGTGACAACCAAAAGAACCCCCAAGTGTGGAATCATATATAGAAGCTAAAAGTTCCCAATAAAATCAAACTTTTCATTTGGCGATGCTGCAATCATGGTCTGGCTGTTAGAGCCAATTTGAAAAGGCGCCACATAAGGGTTGATAATGTGTGTGGGGTCTGTGGCATGGTGGACGAATCAGAAAACCACCTATTTTTCCATTACGCTATCAGCCACCAGTTTTGGTTTTGCTCCCCACTCCATTTGAACTCACATGGCCTAGCAGGTAAGGACTTCTTAGAAAGCTGGGAAAACCTCTATAAACAGGTCAAGGACAGGCACTTTGTCGATGAGATCATGCAGGAGGTAACCTTTGGCCTTTGACGGCTATGTAAAAACAGGAATGACTTTGTTTTTAATGGAGTGTCTCGGCAACTTATGGATATCCTTGAGGTATAGAAGAAAAACATCTCAGATTTTAGAGATGCAACGACTAGGGAAGCTACGGGTGAACGCCTTAAGGATGGAATGGTAGCACGTGCTGCGGGTTGCAAGAATTCTCACTAGCAGAAGCCGGAGTTGGAGTCATCAAAGTTAACACTGATGCAGCCTGGTGTAAGATTAGCATCCGTAGGGGTGTGGGTTGGGTCAGTCTTGACTTTGCTGGTTTACTCCAAGTTGCTGGTGGCTTGGGGTGGGTTTCTGTCACTCTGCAGCCGTTGCTGAAGCGTGTGTGATCCGGGAAGCCTTGCTCGCCTACATTGGCAATGGGTTCGAGACCGTGATTATCGAATCCGGTGTTAAGTTGATAATCCAAATGCTCAGGAAGGAATCGTCATGGGATTTCAGCCTTGAATGTATACTTGGTGATATTAAGAGTCTAGCACGCAGGTTGACATTGGTGTCATTTACCTTTGTGCCTAGGGAGAGCAATTGTGCTGCTCACTCGGTGGCTAAGTATGTTTTTAAGGAGGGTCATGCCTTTGTCTAGGATTGTATCAGCCCAGATTTTTTATTTAACATTCTAGCTAAGGATGTAAACATTCCTATTCATCTTTAATATATTCTATCTTTGGTAAAAAAAAAATTTAATGGATTTTCTTATTTTACTTAGGCAAGTGGCATCGGATGTAGATGCTGATGTTTTGTCAGGAGTCCAAGGACGCTGGTAAGTACGACGTGCACTAGGCGAAAACACCACCAAAGATGTCGATGATGCTAGCACCTGTGCCACATCGAGCCTCCTGATGCAGCCACGAGAGGGTCCACTGTTGCTGGAGCACTCCTCACAGTAGGAGGTGGTGGAAGAGGTGTGGGACACCCATTGCTCGTAGCCTTCCAGGTAAATATAAGGCGAGACATCTACAAAATTAAAGAGAAATAAAGTTAATAATTTAAAAATTAAATCGTATAAGTAAGCAAATTTGAAACTAAATGTGTAATTACAAAATAACAGTATATAACTATTTTGTACAAATTGAAATTAATCCAGCAAAACTGTAACCTGTTCTCCTAGAACCCTAACCAAACCATTCCTAACCTTAATTTGATAAGTAAGAATAAGAATTAAAACCCTAATCCCCCAAATTACATTTTCTAATTGAGCCCTAATTATAAAATTAACTCTAGTTATATAGCATTCCCCTAAATTAGAAAATTCCCCTAACCCTAATCTAATCCGTGCCTACACCTAACCTTAATCCCCCAAATTACATTTTCTAACTAAATTCCCCCTAATTACAAATTAGCCCTACTTTCAATTAATTCCTAATTATAAAATGAACCCATATTATATACCATTCTCCTCAATTCAAAAATTCCCCCAACCCTAATCTAATTCGTGCCTACCTCTAACCCTAATCCCCCAAATTACATTTTCTAATTAAAAACTACCCCTAATTACAAATTAGCCCTAATTATAAAATTAACCCAAATTATACACCATTTCCCTAAATTAGAAAATTCCCCTAACCCTAATCTAATCCGTGCCTACCCTAACCCTAATCCCTCAAATTACATGTCTATTTAAATTCCCCCTATTTAAAAACTACCCCTAATCACAAATTAAGGCCAAATTATAAAATTAACCCTGATTATATAACATTCCCCTAATCTAGAAACCCTAATGTTGAAGCCTAATCCCACATTCTAAACCTTAATCCCCAAATCAAAATCCTAATCGGCAAACCCAAATCCCCTAATCTAATAAGCCTAAATAACTAATTAAAATGAATTTTTTTATATAAAAAAAAAAAAAAACCAAGATACTCGAGAATGGAGGACGGTGTCTGGATTAACGAACGGTGAGAAAGGGAGGGATGCACGGCGTGGGTTGCGGGGGAGAGAGAGGGAGGAAGACTGCACCTGAAAGAAGGGGAGGGTGGGTGGGAGAGAGGAGAATGGTGATTGAGAGGCAGGGAGAGTGCGTTTAAGAGAGGAATAAAGCGGTAGAGAGAGGGAGTGCATGGGTGAGAGAAATAAGAAAGTGAGGGAAGAGGAGGAGGGTTGTCTAAAATAATTGAACTAAATATCTTTGCGCGACGCAAGGTTTATCGCGCAGACGTCACTTGGTATTCTATGCGACAATGTCATTCATCGTGCAAACCCTAAAGTTGTCAAGCGGTTTTTTGAATTTTTGTGGGAATTAAAAATTTTCAAGTAAAATTTAATGGTGCACCAAAAATTAGAAATTGCGCGACAGAATATGATAATCCGCCACGCAAAAAAGCTTCATGCGACAAATTTTTTATATTCGTCGCGTAAGAATGTGTAATAGTTTTTAAAAATTTGAATTTTTAGGACCAGAATGGTGTCCCCACATAAAATTAAAAACCTTGTGCGACGAATTTATATATTTCGTCGTGCAAGTGTGTGAATTAAAAAAAAAAAAATTGGAAAATCCGACATTCAATAAATACATAAATTTACATATATTTCACTACAATTATATTATGATAAATACAGCCACATTTAATTTATAAAACAATTCAAAATTATATTAATTAATTATCGTCCGAGCTATAATAACTTTCACTATCATTGGTATCATCATCTTTGGTGTCCCATTTCTCCTCGATGATAGGTACGTCACCATTGTCGTTCGTAGCATCTGGTGGATCATATCAGGGAAGATCATCGAGATCAATTGAAATTGAATCAATTGGTATTTCGATTCCAGCAATGCCCGGTATCTGAAATGGTTATTGGACAAGATTATTATCTCGTACTATTTCCCCACCAATTTCTATTGAAGACTCAAGACGTTGGTCCCCAACGTTGACGTCATCCTCGTCAGAAGTTAGATCTCAATCTAATATAGGATACACGTTGTTATGCTCAATCATTTGAACAACTTTCTAACCTATACCGACCTTAAGGTCATCTACACAAAAAAACCTGTTTTGCCATACTTGTCGTCATTGTACCAAGTTCAAAGTGTTAACCGAGAGAAAGCCATGGTCCCTCTTAACACTTCCTTGGCTATGTGGGTTTGTATCAAACCATCAGTATTTAAAATCAATAACTTAGTAATAGTCTTTGTACAACACTTGTACGACCCTTGATAGTTTGCCATAAAACTCAATGTTTGTACTTTTGCCACCACCCGGGACATGGACACTGCTGATTCGCATACACAACTTGTTAACGCGCTCAACTCCTAAAAACTTGACTTTGTAAAAATGGGAACCATAGTACAATTATGTCCGAATAGAACCGAATGCCAAGTTATATAACTCTTCAGTGTAAGCGGGTGAATTGGATGCATTTAACTAATTTACTTGACATGATAGCAAAAAATAAATTCTTCTTTTAGCCACTTCGAATATATTGATGAAATTACGACAACATGTTCAATACAAACACATAAAACTTACATATTCGAGAAACCACCAAGGAAACAATTCATGGTGCTTCTTCGCATGTAGATTTAAAGGATAATCCTACTTCATGTTAACAATTCATGGTGCTTCTTCGCATGTAGATTTAAAGGATAATCCTACTTCATGTTTTGTTCATGCCCATCCAAGTAAATCATTGTTTCGTCACAATTGTTTAGTATGAACCAATGCGCAACATCCATGTCCTTTTTGGTGAATGACTCCCCTCGAACAGCCTCGCCAAAAGGTCATTCAACTTGGGCAAAAAAAGAAAAAAAATCTTTTCCCACACACCCATCATTATTACCTTGAGGACAATTAAAAGTCATCTGAACATCTTTTAGATACATTCCAAAAAATGTTAGGGAATCATATGCAACCCAAGCCTCTATAATGGATCCTTCAGGCTTGGCCCTATTTCATACACTTTTTTAGGTCTCAGAGAAGCCTGTAAACAAACAAACACTGTTACCAAAGAAATTAGATAAACACGTCGTATGACGACGAATAAACATTTGAATAATGAGTTTATACTTTTCTATTGGGTACATCCATCGATGGTTAATTGGTCCAGCAAGTAATGCCTCTCTTGGTAAGTGAACCATAATGTGGATCATACTTGTGAAGAAAGCTGGAGGAAATATTTGTTTGAACTTGCAGAGAACTTGGGCAATGTCGTGGCGCAATGACCTTGTAGTTAATTGGGAAAAAAACACGGATAACAATATGATTGGCTTCGTGACATCATCGGGCAACGGGTGCCGAATACCGACTAGAAGTAGAATGACATGGCAATTATGACTCTTTAGTCCTGAAAGTTTTTTGCCATCAACGTTCATGCAATGGCCAATATTTGAAGCATGCATATCTGGAAACTTGATTGAAGATAGAAACTTCAAAAATTCTTTTGTCTTTTCAATTTGAGTGAAAAAAATGCAAGGAAACTTCTTGCTATGTCGCCAACCTTATTCATCCATAAACGGGGTCGTATTCTCATTCACTCTAGATCAAGACGAGCTTTGACAGTGTCTTTTGTCTTGCCCTCAATATCTAGAATTGTGCCCACCAATGTGTCAAACACGTTTTTTCTCAACATGCATAACATCGAGGATGTTATGTCTCAGTTTTAGCTTGGACCAGTACAGGAGTTCAAAAAACATAGACTTGTGGATCGAATACAATGGGTTGCTGGTTGGGGCCTAGTTACAATTTTTTCAAATGGACCGAAACCTAAATAGTTAAGCTATTCTAAAATTTGGTTAACTGATCACTCTCTAGTGTGAGCCAAGGCTCTATTTTGCCATCGAACTCTATGTCATTCTCACGCCATCTTTGATGAATAAGATAGCAAACTTTTCAGTGTGCCAACCAGATGTGACATCATCCTTACAAACTGGACATGCAAAATAATCATTAGTGCTCCACCTGGAAACCATGGCATAAGTTAGAAAATCATTTACTATCCATATCACAGCTGCCCGCATTGTGAACATCTTCCCAGTACACTTATAGTACTTGCGGAAACCATTTTCCCATAAATCTTTTAGCTCATCAACCAAAGGCTGCAAATAAACATCAATAGACTTATCAGGATCCTTGGTGATCAAAAGATTCATCATTATATATTCTTTCTTCATGCATTTTCAAGACAACAAATTATAAGGAAAAAAAAATATCGACCAAGTGTTGTTGTATTGGTTTAGAACCCCGAAATGATTGAATCTGCCAGTGGCAAGTCTCAACCTAATGTTAGGAGATTCCACTGCAAAATCTAGGTACACCCGATCGAACTTTTTTCATGCCTTTCCATTTGCAGAATGCCTCATCGCGTCATCATCCACCCGACTTTCTTTTTGCCATCTCATGTCACTTGCAATATGCGTTGACATATACAACTGTTGCAACCTCAGCTTTAGTGGCAAATAACGCATAACCTTCTATGGAATCTTCGTTGGTCTATTTTGCAATGTCATTTTGAACCTTGACTCGTTACATACTGGGCATTTGTCCAACGCTTTATTCTCCTTATAGAACAATATACAATTATTTTTGCAAGCGTAAATTTTTACATAACCCAATCCCAAACCATGCAACACCTTTTGTGAACTTTAATGATCTTTCGGCAAACTATTGTCCTTTGGAAACTATCTCTTGAAAACCCCTAAAAAATAGTCTAAGCACTAGTTCGAAATTTGATACTTCAATTTGCCATGCATCAACTCCACAATGGCCATGAGCACCGAATAGTCTTCATATCCAGGGTAGAATTCTTGGTTGGCACTTTTTAACAGTTTTTCATATTGTTCAAAAACTTCAATGTTCATGGGTTCAGACACATCATCATCCCCTCCCTCATTCGTATTCATTGAAGGAAATGGAAAAGCATCATTTATAAAATCCATAACCTATTTATTAGGATCCATATTAGATTCAACATTTTTCATTCGTGTCATGTTTGACGACGAAGCATAGTGTAATTGTTCCCCATGGTGATTCCAATTCGTACATGTGTCTGTCATCCCATTTCTTAGTAAATGGAATTAAACATTTTCAAAAGTCTCTTTTAAGGTGTTGTTACACCTCCTACATGGGCACCATATTCTAGTTGCCCATGGGCTGTGTCTGGATGCAAACTTAATAAACTCATTTATTCCATCCAAGTACTCAGGTGCATATCTGTTTGGATTCTGTATCCACTGTATGTCCATAATGTCTACAAGCATAATAAAATTGTAATCAATACACAACTCCAATGAGATATTGTCACCTTATGCCTCCGGTTAGGGCTCTAATCCTATTCAGGAATGCACAATTATGTGATGCAGTTTACGGCTTCATTGGATTAGGTTTCGACGTGAAAAAATTTTGACAGCATCTCCCTACAGTTCTTCAAGTGTTCGACGTAGATATCAAAATACATATCCAACACTCGAAGAACGTAAATAGATGTGAACGAAATTCCCATGATCAAAACCTAATCCTTGAACTATAAATTATGCCCCATAACTGGAAAATCCCAAACTGTCCAAATAATGGGACAATCCAAGAATCAATTGGACCGCAGTCATACTTTCACATCCATGTGTGAAATCTAACTTATCCTCGAACATGAGACTAAGCTTTTATTGAAAATACGCTTACGAAGTTAATTACTATTAACTCAGTACAACACAAAACAATTTTATAATGGACATACACTTTTGGTTTTCATCCAAAAACCAAATACGAACAATACACCTCTAATTAGTAAACAAATTAACAATTTAACTCTAATTTGTTCTAAAATCAAATAACTCCTAATTAAAAAAACCAAATAATGTACCTCGAATTTTGTCGTTGACTGAGCGATTATCGTGGATACCGACCCTATACATGACAAATTTAATGGCATTAGTTTGAATTCACAACAAATTTTGAAATATATAATAGAAACACTTACTGAATACAGTAGTGATGAAGGATGGCAAAGACAGCAGCTGTAAAATTTGTAATTTTTGCCTCTACACCTGAGGACTCTAATTATAAAGATGAACAAGTTGCGCGACGAACAAGTCGTCTCGCAAAACGTATAGGTTCGAAATATGACATTAAATTTAACCGTGTTTTTTACCCCTTATGCAACAAACCATTCGTCACGCAAGACATATAGATTCCAAATATGGTGGTAAATTTAACCGCAATTTTTATGCCCTTTATGCGACGAATTGTTTGTCACGCAAGAAACTTTGCAGGATGCAAAAGTAATTCGTCGCACAAACTCAGTGTGACTATGAATTCGTTGGGCAAAATTTATAGCAACGAATAGATACGTAATTGATTATAATTATGAAATTTACTTAAAAATAAATCTTTATTATCTATATATACGTAAATTTCATAATTACAAACAAATATTCAATTATAATATTTATTCTAAAAATAATAGAAAACTTAAATAAATTAAATCAACCAAATTAATTATTTAAACAATAAAACATGAATTAAAGGCTAATTAAGTCCAAATACATAACTTAAAATAAAACCTTAAACTAAATATTGTCCTAAAAAACATATATTTAAAATATTTCACTGGGCCTCTATTCTGCTCCACGTCATAACGCCACTGCTTGTAACCCCTCTTCAACGCCTCCTCCATCAATTTCATCAACTCTTCGTTTGTATCATCAAGAGTATAGTTACACTGTTATACATATATGCAAATAATTATTTACAACATATAAAAAATTAATTTCACAAAATTAATTATTTTCAACATTTGTCACATTTACTAATAACTGATCTATCACCGCCTTCTTCACGTCCTCGGGCACATATTTTCAAGAGCATCACTCATCAGTCTGACAATTGTTCCACATTGCTTAACTAATTGAATGGGCAAACTCTACATATTTCGTCTTAGCATGGGGCCCAGGAGCATGCTTTGCATAAGGTTTCTTTCCTCCATTCGAGCCTGGACCACCGTTTTCCTACTGTTCCTATTATCCTCCATAAGGTTTACAAAAGAATGTGAAGAAAACTGCAAAACAATCTATGCTTATAAAGAACAAGAAACACTTTGCACAATGAACAGCTCATCACGCGTTGATGACCACAACCTTTGCACGAAAAAACCTTCGTTGCTCAAAGTACAAAATAAATACGCAATAAATAGCATGACTTCAACGCCAGACCATGGCTTTGCGCGACAAAATTTCGTACTTCAACATTTTCATCATATCATGGGACCTAGGGGGCATGCTCTGCATACGATTTCTTTCCTTTATTCAAGCCCAGACCGCCTCTTTCGTGCTGTCCTTATTATTCGCCATTAGGTGTACAAAAGAATGTGAAGAAAACTGCAAAACAATATGTGCTTATACAGAACAGGTAACACTTTAGGCGATGGCCACAACCTTTGCGTGACGAAACCTTCATCATGCAAAGTACGAAATAAATACACAATAAATGACAAGACTTCAACACCACCGACCATGGCTTTGTGCAATGAAATTTCGTCCCTTAATGTTTTCATCATATCATGGGGCTCGAGGGGCATGCTGTACATATGGTTTCTTTTCTCCATTCAAGCATGGACCGCCGCTCTCCGACTGTCCCTATTATCTGCCATCTGGTATACAAAAGAATGCGAAGAAAACTGCAAAACAATTTGTACTTATAGGGTGCGTTTGGTACGCGGGACGGGACGGGACGGGACGGGACGAGGCGTTCCGTCCCGCGTTTGGTACGCCTAAAACGAGTGGGACGAGGCGTTCCACGGGACAAGTTTTAGATGATTTTTGGTTCCACCTCCACCCCCTGGAACGGGGTTGTTCCACGGCTGTGGGACAGAAATTTTTAACATTTTAGGACAAAAATGCCCCTTGTCTTTTTCAAAATTTACAACATCCGTCCCGTCCTGTTTCGTCCCGTCCCGTTCCGTCCCGTCTGCGTACCAAACGCACCCATAAAGAACACGTAACATTTTACATGATGAACAGTTTGTCACACATTGATGACCACAACCTTTCTGCGACAAAGGTTTCGTCGCATAAAGTACGAAATAAATGCGCTATAAATGTCACGACTTCAATGCCACCGACCATGTCTTTGCGCAACACAATTTCATCCTTCAATGTTTTATTCATATCATGGGGCCCGGAGAGCATGCTTTGCATACGGTTTCTTTCCTCCATTTAAGCCCAGACCATTACTCTCTATCCCGATTATTTTCCATTAGATGTACAAAAAATGTGAAGAAAACTGCAAAACAATTTGTGTTTATTCGTCGTGCAAAGTACAAAATAAATACACAATAAATGACACAACTTCAACACCACCGATCATGGCTTTGCGCAATAAAATTTCGTCCCTCAACGTTTTGTGCGACCAAACCTTCGTCGTGTAACTAAGCGGTAAATACACAGTAAATACGACGACTTAAATGTTAACCAACGGTTTGACAGTGTTTTCACACGACGAAATCTCGTCCTGCAAAGATTATAGCGACAAAGGTTTTGTCATATAAAGGCTTGCGCGACTAATTGAAAATATTTATTTTATTCTATCTCAAAAACAGTTTCTCAAAATACTAATATCACTATTATAGTATTTTGGAAATCTGTTCTCGGGACGAAATAAAATAAATACAGTACATACAGATTTATTCTTCCAAATAGTAATTCATTGTCATTATTTAATAAATCATAAATAGACTAATAAAAAAAACTATTCTAATCATCCACTGGTCCAACCACTTCGTGCTGCTCTGCGTCACGTTCAACATCAAACTTCAACTCCCAAAAATGATACTTGAACAATACATCGATACACTTCATCAGATTGGTGTCATTTTTGTCAATGTCCCAATCAGGCTAATATGCAAAAATAAATAAATTATACATATCATTATTATATTTTATCTAAAGAACTAAATTATTATTTAACTAATTAATAATTTACATGTACCGCTAACGCATCAATCATGCCCGTCTTTATCTCCTCGGGGACATCTCTCCAAGACTCCCAATCCACTCCGCATCTGTCGCGCACCAATACCCGACGTCAGCCCTAAACTTGTTCACCATATCCAACTTCTCATATCCTACTAATTCTGCGTAAATGATTTGGTAACGGCTCATAGCAGAACAAATGTATCCAACGCATGTTGCAACTCTCTTCTTTTTCTTGTCTACCAACAAAATAAAAAACTTATATTAGTCTACTTAAATATTTAATTTAATTTACACAACGAACAAAATTTAGTACGTATTACCTTTCTCAGAACCTTCGCCGTATACTCTTTTTGACGAACCACCAGAGTCTACCATCGTTTATGGAAAAACAAACAAAAATTGGAATAATAATTCAGTGAAAGTAAAGACTCTTCGGATTGAATTGTGAAGGGAAATAGCGGAATTGTCAATTTAAAGGAATTTTGGCTTCTTTGCGTGACGAGACCTTCATCGAGCAAAACCGTGGAGTAAATGCTAAATTCAACACTTTGACTAACAACTGACAGTCTAGTAAATGTTTGGACCTTTGCTCGACAAAGCATTGATCGCACAAACTTACACACTTTGTATCTGTTTTGGCACCAAAATACAAGAATTCACGAGTTTTTCTGTGAACCTTTATGTGACGAAGATTTTTTTTGTTTGTTGTGCAAACTGCTTTTGTGCGATGAAACATGACATTGCACAAGTTGTTTGTCCCATTAAATTATTTCTGACGAAGTTGCACAATGAAATGGTACATTCATGATGCTAACCTAGTTTGCAAGACAAGTTTCCTTTCGTCGCATAAAGTTTGGTCGCGCAAATGATTTTTTCTACTAATGTATCTAATTATGTCTTAAACTTTCCTTTAATTACCTTTGAACATATAAATGTTGAATAGTTTATCAATATCATCCCATATGGTTTGACCTCTTTACATGACGTGGGATTCTATGCATATATGTGAATTTTGGCCTATCCCTAATTACTTTTAACTCGATTACTTTGTAATAATTATCAATTTTATAGGTTACTATGTTGATTACTCGAAAAAAAAATTTGAAACTGAAGAAGAGTAAGGAATTGATGAAAATAACATAAAATGTTGGTGACTACGGAGGTCGAGTGGTTGTCAACTTTTTGACAAGCAAGTTGTTCCGATCCGGACCAAAGTGACCACCGACTTCTCATTTCTCCACAGAGGACAATTATTTTCTTTTACTTTCTTGGCTGGTCAACATCAGAGAAGATTCAAGGCCACTCCAATGTTTTCAAATAAAGGAAAGACAGATTGGAGAATCAAAACTATGCACGTAATTCCATACAAGTGGAGTATATTCGATTGTGCGCTGGGGAATGTGATCGAACATGTGGTATTGTTCACAACGCATTTGGAAAATGGCATATCATACGGTATTTCACGGATGCTTATGATTGCTCAGTTGTCGATTGGCCAAGAAAAGGGTAAGCAAAAGTTACTTCAACTGTGTTTTCTCAATATTAACAAATGGCAGAATGGATCAAAGAGAAAATGGACCGTCGGAAGACAAAGAGACGCGGTGCAAGTTTACAGACTTGGCGTCCAAGCTTTAATTTAGGCCTGTAATGCATTTTCAGAAAAGGAACAACGCCACAAGTCCAACACTCCGCTTTGCTAAGAGAGACAACAGATTTTGGCCATTCGGGGTCGTTTCAGCCTCTAAAATAGTGTTTAATGTTTCAGAATAAAAATCAGACTCTTTGTTTGTCGTCCAATTAATTTTTAATTCTTAGAAGTCCTTTGAGTTGTTCTAAATGTTTGTAATATTTATTTAAGCCATTTGGATGTATCAATGGCATTCATTCAAGAATCATCAAATACAACATTCGAGATTTCCATCAATTTTCTGGTGGATTCCAGACTTTGTTTTACAAGAGATTACGTTGGTAACCCTTTAATCGCTTTGTGCTGCATCACTACTAAAATTTTACTTAAAGCGCAGACATTGTTATTAGCATGCTAGCTTTGGTTTTTATAAATAACTAATCAAATGATAATTAACTGTACCTAAAATAAACTCGTATTTTACTTTCATTTAGGATTTATGTGGAAATGCTTTTAAAAGAGCTAAAAACGCTTTCATATTAACAAAAGTCATGTTTGGTAAAAAGAATTAAAGTGTTTCTGAGTTTGAAAAAACACTCAAAGGCTCATTTGATGTCTAACATTGGCTTGCCTTGGACAATTTACTATATTCAAATGAACGTTGAATAAAAATATGAATGTCAACTTGCATAACTTGTCCAAGTAAGGGTAGAAGATGAAGAAGTCATGAAAAAAACTTTTTCCTCTCAAATCTATCAGTTTTTTTAGGATTATGATGGATAAGTTTTTTCATGGTTTCTCTATTCTACCTTCACATGGACAAAATATGCACAGTTGGCATCATCCATGTTTTCATTCAACATTCATTAAATTTAGTGATATGTCAAGCCAAGCTAAAGTTCGTTTGATGTTTAGGATTTAGCTTGCCTTGGACAACTCACTAAATTCAATAAACATTAATAGAAATATGGATGTCACCTTGCATGTTTTGTCCAAGTGAAGGTATAGAAGATGAATATAAGTCATGAAAAAACTTGTCCCTCTTAGACTTGCCATTTTTATGGGGATTGAGAGGATAAGTTTTCTTCATGATTTCTTTACATGAGTAATGCTAGGGACTAAATTTGTAGACAAAATTTACAAGCTAAATTGTCTCTCACCAATAGGAAATGGGCACGTTTATCGACGCTTAAATAATAATCCAAACACCAACTTGCATGCCATTTAATTTAGTAAATTTTATCTACAAATTTAGTCTCCCTAACATTACTCCTTTTACATTTATTTGGATAAGGATAAGTTACGGAGACAAAATTTGTAAATCAAATGAATAATCTAACCATCAAAATCCACATCATTTGGTTAATAAATTTGGTCTCTCTATCATTACCCTTTAGATAAATATGCAAGTTGACATCTACATTTTCAATCTACATTCATTAAATTTAGTTATTCCAAAGTCAAACCAATTCTAAGCATGAGCTGAGACTGTGCTTTCAGAAATTACTTGTATTTTTATTAAAAATATAAGTGGCCATGTGGAAGTGCTTCTGAACAAAAATACCTTTTGAACGGAACCTAATTGTACCTAGCGACTAATTTTGACGTTATACTGATTTCCTCTTATTAGACACCTTCAAAATATCAATTGATTCCTGAACAATGAACAATTTATCGTTCTTTGGCTAGAGTTGATCACACAGGTTTAATAGTTGCCTCGGTTTTCCTTGGTCATATCACATGCATGCTATTAGTACCACACATAAAGTATTGTCCTTGCATTGAAAATGTCTTGACATATTATCTGTCATATACCATTTTAATTAAAGTATTACATCTTCTAATGTTGTGACTAATTCTAACTACCATATTAATCACTGTCACTATCATCAATTGTATTATATGTCTTAAGTTCATCTCCCTCGTGTGAATGAAAATGAATGTAGACGGTCTTCTTCATAAGCATGCTTTCATGCATTGGGCCAATGTGGCTTTCAAATTCTCAACGTGTACTCTGAAATGTTTGGATTACTTATTACAAAAAACCACTATCAACTAAATTAAGTGATATTTCTTCTTTTAATATTAGGTTTAGAGTTCGTATCTCTCCCCTTCCTATTCACTACAACAAAGTATCATAGCTGGCGCAAGGGATTTGTATTTTCATGTATCCACATCATTTATTAAATACAATTTCTTCTCTAATATTTAGATTAATACAATAATAACAATTATTAGTTTAACTAAACATTTTTACCAAACTGTTATTTAGACAATATATTCCGTTATATATATAGGCATCACGCAAACAAAGTCAACATTAATGTCGAACTAATATTTCTCTTTTCTTTGTGTGATCAGTTTTCTAGTAGTGTGAAAACCGAGATCGATCGATAGAAAATTAGAGTTGAAATATTTTCTTACAAAAGGAAAGAGAGGCCACAAATATTAAAATGATCCACACACATGACTCGATACATGAATACATCTATTACGTGCATGAAGTTCAATGCGAGAAATTTAACCCATGCATACGTATATTATACCTCTAATGGACAAAATAAATTCCAAGAAGAATGAGGAAGCAAGCGTTTCACTACGCAATGGACAGAATTGGACTTTTTGAATTAAACATTAATTTGTTCCACAATGAGGCATTAGTTATAGCAAATCCCACGTCGAATTAATTTTTAAGGTGCCATTTAAAGAATTAGACCAGACATATAATACTAATACGAGACCTTTTGGTTAAATTTTTTGAAAATTTCATATGAACGCAATGAACCAGAATATTTTAGAAATAAGTTATGCAATGTTATTTTTCAATGCAAACGTAATGATATTTGAGCCCAACATTATATTATAGCTTATCATTACTGTAGCGTAGGTGATATGTGAATGTCTCGCGCGCAGTCATGCGTTGGAATTGACCTTCAGGGAGCCACGATCGATCACCAGGTTTAGTTGATCGATCAGTACCGTGGCGTAGGTGCACGGTAAAGCGGCGAGGCATGCTCTACCCATCTGTTGATTTGGTAGAGGCTTCTTGTTCTTCAAGTCTTGAGGAGCAATCGATGGGTATTTTGCGGAAGGGATTTAATTTCCAAGTTGTATCTAGTTTTCTAGGGTTTATGTTTCCTGTTCCAACTCCTATCGTAACCTAAAGTCTAGATATAACAAGACTTTGGGGGGTTGTAGAACATGGAGAGAATTACCAAGGAAATAGTTTGAGTGGAGTGAGAGAGGTGTGAGAGAGATTAAAACCTGGGGTTGTAGAACATGCAGAGCATTACCTAAAGAAAGTTAATGTTCTACCATAAAATTAATTGACAATATGGAGACTAACTCAACTTATAAGCCCAGGTAAAGTCCGTACTTCCATCAATGCGAGATTCATTGTCAACACACTCCCTCAGGTGTGATAAATTTTCAAGCCAAGGATGTGAACAACACAAACGGGTAGCATGAAGCACGTGTGACCGTTTGGCTTCACACATGGGACAACCTTCTCTAATCCTGTAAAGAAGATGAGTTTCTATCATAAAATTAATTGATAATATGATTTCGACCATTAAATTAATGGGCAATATGGGGTACCCTAGTTACCTATAAGCACATGCAAAGTAACATGTAGACAACGTAAACAGAGTGACGTGGAGCGCATGTAACCGTTTGACTTCACACGTGAGACAACCTGCTCTGATATCATAAAAAAAGCTAAGGTTCCACCATAAAATCAATTGACAATATAAAGAGTAGCCCAACTTAATTATAAGCTCATGCAATATTCTCCTCGCGTCAATGTGGGATTCATTGTCAATGTTACCAAATAACTAATTCATGATTACTAGTGAATTTCTTGGGAAAATCACCAGATGTAGAAATTTTTGGGTGAACCACATACATATTGTTTTGTGTTTGCTTAGTGGTTAATTTGGTATTTCCTTGCGTTAGTTTGACTCTTTCCTCACAAAAAAACCATTGATAATAAGATTCATAAAAGCATTTGAACAATATGCTATGTATGCAATTTAACACCACCCCCATCTACCGTTCCCTGTATGTTATAATTTGAGGTGTTGAAATTTGTTGCCATCTCACATGGCAGCATGATCCGAGTGTGGGGTTTGGGAATAACGGGGAAGAACTTTTATGAGTTCTAGTTTCGTATGCCTTTTTTCTCAAAAATTAAACGTGTGTCCATAATTGTTATCTTTGCTAGTACGTGCAAGATCCTATATTACACAGACACACCATACCCCTCACTAATTATTGATATTATCACCGACCTTTGAAATTGAGTGTGCTATTGACCTGTGCCCAGGAAACTTGTGTGGCATGTTTTGATGCACAATGTGATACGTAGTGCAGTCCAGTTTAGCATAGCAATCTAATTGTTTGGCTGCTGCCATGTTGAGTCAGAATCCCACGAAGGAAGAACATATCCTTTCTTATTTTGTTAAGAAACAATTGATGAGATGCAGGGAAGATCAGTTGCAACATCCACTTTCTAGTGGAGGTTGCTGGTCGCTAGGACAAGAAAATTGAGCAAAAATTGGATTTCTGTCATTTGTTGTTGGTGGATGGCTATATTCTTCTTTGCTCTGGTGATTATTATTATTATTGTCGTTAGTTAAGGCTGAGGAAATTACATGAAGACAGAGTGAAAACCTTACAGCAAGTATAAATATAAGATGAGTAATTGTAACATTAGTTATCTGCATGCAAGTTCTTGAATTGTTGGTTATCCAAAAAGTTCATGAATTGATTTTCAAACACTTAATCATGGACATAATAATTATTGCACACTTTCGACGAATAACAACCACTAATTAGGCGTTTTGGGTTTATGGAAGATAATGGGGCTTTGGTTAGGTTTGGGTGATTATTTAGGTTTTAGTCGTGACATCTTTTCTCAAAAGCAGCACAATTAGGTCAGCAACCCTCCTTATCAAAGATTTAATAAAAAATTGTCTGTATTAAATGTGTCATAATTCAACAGCCATAGAGATGCTTTAGTTAATTTGACTTTAATCACCCAACTCAATTTGTCATATCCCAATGCTAATCACGGACATGCAACTTCTTTAGATTTTCTATTGGGGAACACAATACTAATCCGGACAGGAAAATCATTAGGTTTGTTACATATGACTGTTTCTAACCTAATTTGTTCAAGTAACTTGATTGTAGACAGATGAGTGTCAAAAACCTAATCTTTAAGGGAATAATTTAGCAATGTGTAACAAGTTATAAATTAAAAATATATAGGACACAGAGGGCTTGAGTTTTCGGATCTAGAACCTCTTAAAGATTAAAACTTTAATACAATATTGGTTAGTTGTTTCTAACTTTGCTTAGGTACCTTAGGTTTTAACTAGCAAAAATGCCCGCGCGTTGCTGCGGGACTTGAATGCACCAGTCTTAACCACATGAATAAGACAGTTAACTTGAAAAAAGAATTCAACATAATGATGAATGAACAAAAGGGATAGATGAGTGAAGGGTGTCGGTAAGATGAGCAGTTCGGCTTTTATATATATTCAACTGAGCTGATTCCAAAAGATACAGTTGCAAAAAAAATGATGTGTTTCCTGAGAAACAGAAGCAACGTGCATTTAACACTTATATTACCCTTCAAGTTAAGATGGCAAAATATATGCCCAGCATGCCAGGCACGTGTTTTAATAGCTAAACAAAAAAGCAAAAAAAAAAGAGAGATTAAGGCATTTAAATAATTAGACGCAGTAGATGGAGATTAGTAAAAAGTTGGGGAGGCTAATCTATGCAGTGGCATTGAGCTGGCAGCCAGCCTTAGAAGTACCTCAAGAGGAAACAAATCAAACACATTGCATTAGCAATTTGATTTACGAAGCAGAATGACATATAATTCATATACTATTAAATCATTATACCGTGAGTTATTTACTACTGGTTCTCTGCAATTAAGCTTTTATAAGCTACTTCAGAATATATTGACCCAAAAAATCCCCACGAACCCCAAACAAAACAACTAAACATGCCAATCCTAAGAACACAAACCATATCAATAACAGCTAACCACACACATAAACACAATTGTGTCTACACAGTGGCCCTTTATTAATTTATAATACGCATGAGTAAACCCTAAAAAACAAAAATCAAAGTTACAAACTTTGAGTACAAATCAATCCAACATGAATTTATACCACACATTCTGGCATAAAAGAAAAGAAAAATCACAACTAATATTTGAAATTAAATTCATGAAAAGCACACAAATTCAGTCAGAAGAGAATGAGAGAGAGAGAGAGAGAAAGATTAATCGGATAGTTCTTTGAAGCAAGGGACGCGTGACTGCATAGCACTCTTAATCTGGGACTGGATATCGTATGCCTCCTTCAGAGGGCTCTCGCTATCTTGCGCATCCTCCACCATTACCATGAACTCCCTCTCTCTATCTCACTCCCCCTCCCTAAAATCGGAGACTCTTTGTCAGCAAATCCCATAGATTCAGAAATCTAACCCCGAAAACTGTTATCCAGAACCTTCATGAATCACTTCCACAAAAACACACCGATCATAGTAATTTATTGATCAATTATACCAGTGCATTCATCAAATAAGCATTTCCAAAATACAGACTTAGCAGATAAACATAACCTAAGGCACAAATTCACACGGATAGAGAAAATCAAGTTCCACAACCTACGAAAACAAAGTGGCAACTGAGAGATTGTTTGAGGGATTTGAGACTGAGCTTCTTCCATAAACAGCATACCTAGAACTCCCCAAGTTTTCAAATGGAAATTAAACATTTAAATAGCTTATAGTAATTTAACAAATTCTTCATTAGTGGAGTAAATAATTTGCAACCACCTATTTCCTGGTAGCATAAAATAAAAAAATTCAATTTTAAAAAAGAAATATACTTTTTAGTTCAATTTCCACAGCCATAGTAATTTATGTGGACTAAAATTAAGATTATCTAATACATCTAATCAACTGCAACTAAACAACTTATAGTAATTGAATCTGTGTTTGTGGATGTGTGTGAGAGAGAGAGAGTGAGAGTTATCTATTATAAAGCCAACCTTCTTTGAATTCACTTCTTGGTCCTCTTGTGGCTTATTACCAAAACTCTCCACTGCATTTGCAGTAATGCCCTCTGCTTCTCCTCCTGCGATAATTATCATTCCGTAAGTAAAAGGTATAAAATATATCTATTATTTAATGGTAGATATGTACTTTAGACTTTTGAAGATCCAATTCATCCTGCATCTTCTCACACTCATCTTCATGCTGAAGCTGCAAACCTGTCAGCTCAGCTTCATGTTCGCTCTTCATTGAAGTTATTTTCTACGAAAATGATAAACTGGTTTGTAACGTAAGCATATAACACTATAGTTAAATTAGTAGTTCCAACTTAATTCAAAGCTAAAAATGACATTAACGACCACAATTTAAGAATCCAGAAACAGCCCAAACTAACAACACACACAGAGGACAGACACTGAAAGGCATATTTTTTAGAGAACCTAACTAAAAATTAAAAACAAACCAAGTAAAATTTTCCGAGTTTAAAAACAGGAAACCATTACAATCTTTACAGAAACCAACTAAAATTGGAATCTGAAAAAAAAATCCGCTCAATTTTAACAGCCCTGCTGCATATATTGGGTTTTTTAGGCATGAGACTACACAAACGAAGACACATTTAACCTGAAAAAAAATTCAACAAAATTATGAACGAACAAAAGGGATAGATGAGTGAACAGTGTAGGTAAGATAAGTAGCTTGACTTTTGTATGCATTCAACCGAGCTGAGTGAACAGTGTAGGGATAAATTAGTGAACAACCCTGCTCCATATAACTAAATAGACATTGAATATGCTATCAGGGCACATGATTATATACCTAAAAATGGCAACGAACCAGCTTCTTCCTCCCACAACTTGACTTTCTGAAATTTCAAAAGAAAATAAATCCATCAGCAATTGAGAGAAACTCGACATATATGCAAATCAAAAAGCAGAGGAACAGAATGTTCAAATCCTAATTTCAGATGCATGTTACCTAGGAACATAACATACTAAGCAGCAAACTCTAAGCAAAGTTAACTCGTTTAGGGTAATAACACATTATTCATTAAAAGAAATCCTTTTTCGTAGACATGTAACTATAATATTAACAACGATCACAAATACGAATGAAATGTTTACTTTGTTTGAATTAATCCAAAAGACACAATTTTATCATGTCAGACATGCCAATGAAAATCCCTTTAAAGCAGTCAAAATGAAATGCAATCAACTATAAATCTGTGATCAATGTGAATTGAAAAATGAATAAGCCTAGTGACATGTAGGACAGAGACCTAATACTGTTAAATAGACTGCAAAAAGTCCCAAAAAAATCTTGTTGCAGGCACAAATCAGTTAAAGAGTTCAAAAATAAGCGAGCTTGCTTAGAAGAGAAGTATCTTTACACCCAGAGTACAAAACAAAAGCAAACCAGAATCGCTTTGCTTCTTCAAGTAGTACATAGAAATGCATTTAAGTTAGACCAAATCCAAATTAAAGCAAGTGTTCCAGCAAAAGGATTCTAAAAGATCACCTCAAACCTCATTTCATCATAACATTATTAATATGACTATAGAATGGAGAAATAACAGTACATACTATTCCGTTGCCAATGGCTGAAGCATTTGATATTAACAGACCTTGGTTTCTTTGAACAGATTTGCAGCTTGCTTGTAAGAGTTTTTGTCCAATGACAATACTTTCTATAATCAGAACCATATAAATCAAACAAACTCAAAAAGTAAATAGAAGTACAGTTTATAAACTAAACTTTACAAATAAAATGACATTTACAATAAGAAAGAACAAAACAATAAACTCGATCACAATCGAAAAGGGACAAAGAGTGGCAACCTTGCACAATTCCATTTAAGAATACAAACTAAAGGTCATATATCAAACAAACTCATATAACCAACATAAAATTACTTATATCCTTAGCTTTTATGGAAAGAAAAAAATACTTGTACTATATTAATGGCCCTCTTTAAAAAATAAGAGAATAAGCAACTCAACAGCTGCATTGATAACAACAAAAAAAAGTGCATAGCACTACTATACACTTTTTTATATTGAAAGACTAAAAAAACTGAGCAAATTAAACCTTATTTGAAGATGGAACACATTTGCATTTCACAAAACCAACTAACAAACAAACCCACAACCTTATTTGATCAGAAGTTTGAGTCGCTTGCTCCAAATCGTTCTCCTACCAAAAACAAACACCCAAAATTAGGACCTATGTTGGTTCCCAAACATTAACAATTGTTTCACTGGTATCTTTCACCAAACAGGTGGTGATCGCTGCTACTACGCAGGATTGAAGATTAAGTATCTACAAATTGACCACAAAAATAACAAAACCGCACGAAAATCCCAATTTTCAATCCCACTGAGCAAAACTAATATGTTAATATAGGAAAATTTTCTTACATATTTCAATATATCCAGAAAAATGGTTCCTTTGGCTTATGAACCTGACATGAACACATGCAACTCCCCTACAGAAAAAAACCCAAACCCAAATTACACAATCAAAATTTGCAGCAGATGAAACTAAAAACCATAGAACCCACAGATAAAAAAACAAACTAACCCCAGCGGCTAGATATTCTTTCTTTTTTGTTTCTTCTTCCCCATCCCCCAATTGGTTTTTGTTTCTCATGAAGCCCACTCCGCACCCCATCCCCCAATTCTTTGCAGCTTCCCCATCTCTTTTCTCCATCTTCTTCCTCTTCCTTTCTGATTTTTCTTCTCCTTTGATATTGGTTGCTGCTCAAGACCTACACCAAGAACAAAGACACAAAAATTGTTATTCACATATTATCTTTCACAGTTTCACGGATCCATCCTATTGGATTGGACTTAATAAAGACAAAAGTGAAGATCTATACCTTTTTATTTTCTCGGATCTGAAATTTTTGAGAGCCCCATCCTACTTTTGTTTAGTACAGACAACAGACTGAGAAGCCCATTACCCATTAATTAACCCCAAAAAATGCAAAGAAGAAGAAAAAAAAAACAAAAGAATAAATATATAACACACAAAATAAAATAATGCAATAAATATTTAATATAAACAAATCAACCACATTGAAATTTCAATTTGAACAGAACTATATATAAACCTAGTATTAACATTTAGTCCGATCTAAGAAAACACAAGCAAAACAGCCAGCGAAAATTCAAAGTTAATTATTCAAAATCCTTAAATCAGTTACCTTTCGTACAGAAGATCTTGGAAGACAAACATGGATGCACCAAATACCAAGAAGAAAAGGTTTTCAAACCCTGCAAAAATGAAAATCACCATTTATCATCAACTACATTGCATAGGATCTAATATGCAAACACTACAATTATGTTTAAAATGTGAAGCTTCACAAAAAAATTTAAGCTAATCAGTTACACAGCCAAATCAAATTATATGAAATTCTAGCAAAATATAACCCAATAGAACACAAATGGACCATAAAAAATACCAAATATGTATCAATCATTGTTCATAATTTTGGTTATGCTATACTTCTAATTAAATTCAATATGTTTGTTTACTTCCTATACTCATCCAACCTGTTCATGACCTTTTTAATAGTTGTCTTGAAAGACAACACACAAAGACGACCTGGCGATAGCAAAATCAAACACAAAAACACAAACTCTCATCTTCTGAATTACGTATTACCTATTTAAAAGTCCCTCATTTCCTTCGACCCCATGACAAAATAACCCAAACTCTGTCTAACTTTCTGAAAAGTTTTAGGAAGCAATCATGGCTGATGTTGCCGATTCAGACTTAATGACATAGTGATTAAGAAATACAGTCTAAAACCCCTAAAAGACTCTTTGATTTGTCAATTTTTGACAAACCGTGTCAAAATAATTGATTTTCTCCTCTGGTTCGAAAACTGAAAGCCAAAAAATCAACAACCAAATTCGGTAAAGTAACAAACCACAACGAAAACTCAAATATTTGGCTTCTGGGTAGTTGAGAAAAAGTGAGATTTAATTACTTGTGGAAGGTTAGAGAAATTGGGAGCAGCATGCGTGAGGATATCGAAAAGCAGAGATAAAAAACATGAGGAAGCAGAGATCAAAGGAATCACAAAACAGAGATGGAAGTGATTGCGAGGCGCAGTGTAGGACGCATGACCGAAATTGTTAACCAGTTGCAAAACAGCCGAGATAATAAGGAATAAAGATATGAAACAGAAGGTAAACAAAATTGTAAGTGATTCAATTGATTACTGGTAGTTGGTCCATATCTCTTCATATATATGGTTAACAGAGGGAATTATTACTGATCTACTTTGAATTTTCACATAAAGAAGGTCTTGTTTCAGTACTTAAGTATTATCATTACCTTACAACCACTGAAATTAATCAAAATATCCTAATAAAAAAAAGATGAATAAGAATCTCATTTGACCACTTATGTCTTCATTACATACACAAATGCAGCATTTGGTGCGTGAGAATAACAAAACAAAACCCTTCTAAAAAGGTTTTCTTTCATTGGACAGAACAATGAAAGTAACATTTCATCACAACTATGTTAATTCAGTACAACAACCTTTTGTCATCAGTAATTTAGCATGAATGGGGATTAAGGGTGGCCAGAATATGCAAACTTGCAAGCACGACCTGGTTCTCAGAGAGGTTATGTCATGGAACCAAGTTTTAGTTTTACAAGTTATACCATGGAACCAAGTTTTAAAAACAGGTTAATCACAAAACAAAAAAACCACCCTGAGAAGCTGATCATCTCTTGATGAAAAATCTCAGCTAGGTTCTAATACTAACTCTATTGTCCCATTCCATTATAAGTCGATCAAAATCATAAATCAAATTTAGAAAAAAAAAATTCTCAAAATCTAACAGAAATCCACAAATCCACATCTAATTTACAGGAAATTTCAAGTCCTCTAAAATCTCTCACTTTTAAAATTCTAAAGATCCATCACTCCATTATAAGTCTATCAAAATCATAAATCAAATTCAGAAAAAAATTCTCAAAAATCTTACAAAAATCCACAAATCCACATCTAATTTACAGGAAATTTCAAGCCCTCTGAAATCTCTCACTTTTAAAATTCTAAAGATCCATCACTCCAATCTCTAAACGAAATTTTGATTTCATCTAATACTGTAGCAATAAAAATCATACACTCAAATGTCATGAAACCAAACCAAATCTGCTTCAATTAAACTCTAAACACTTGAATTTAATCTCAACATTGAAAACGAACACTTCATTTTTACAAAAGTTGTACAGAGGAAAAAAAAAAAGACAACCAAATCTCAGAAACGGCCACAGCGACGACAAAATTGAAACAGAAAGAGGAAAATTGTTCAATCTAATCATTGGATAACATCTTTTCAGGCAGGCAAACAAAACCCACAATTGAAAACCACAAAAATTCAATCTAAAATATCGAATCACACACTGAGATGCATAAAAATAAATATTAACAAATCCAAAACGAAATACAAAAATTAAGAACCACCAAGCAAAATTAAACACCATGATGGGGAATCCAAAGCGATAAACAAAATTCCCAAAATCATACCGGGTCACCACGTCCTTGTCTATCGAATCCGACGGAACCCACGTTGGTGAACCCCCTTGATTGTAAAGTTAACACTTGCAGAGAGGGAAAATGGCTTATCACTAATGCCATATCTATTGTCTAACAGACCTTGAACTACCAACTCCATTCCCGAGGCTAGCAGATGCCATACCGAAGTCTCATCACTTCACTACTGCAACACAGCAGATGATGCTACTACTTCCCCTCCTTGCAACACTCCCTGCTTCTGCGTCCACTCCCATCGAAGCACCTATCTTTCCATTAAACAACATAAAAATAAAATTCAAATTTCTATCCACAAAAGCATTAATTAAAATTAAAATTCATAAAACATAGAAATTGAGCTGAAATTCCTGAAATAAAATTCAAATGAATTTTTTTTAAAATTGTAGAGTCAATTAATTACTTAATTTAGCTCAGATCCACACCAAACTCACTCCAATTTTTTAAACTAAGCACCAAATACAAATACAAATTTAACAACCACCGCCGATCCTCCAAAATCAATCGGACTCCAACAAACAATTGATTTTTGGCATTTTCAGATGCAATTCATCCAAAATTCAGAAATCAGTCCAGACGACTGACCTGCAAGCATTTCGGGGAGGCCTGGAAGCAGAGTTGGCGCATGAATATTGATCCACCATAAAACTTAACCATCAAATTCAATACTGAATCAGTTCGAATTAACAACATTCTGCATGAACTTAGTAGACTTTTTTATGACCGACAGACGAAATTTATTTACTTTTTATTTCAAAAACGATACATTTTAAAAGACAGCTTATAATCAACTTGGGGACATCAGACCGCCTATGAGTATCGAGATTTCACATTGCAAATTGAGTTTACAATTATAGGAAACAAATAGAGGTTTAGTTGTTCTTCGAATCTGGAAGTACCTGTGATGTTTTTTGAAAAGACTATTCGCAATAGCTTAAACCAACTTGGTCCCTTTCGTTATACATTCCTTCACTAATTCCTCCCTAAATACCATGAAAAAACAAATCATAATTTCACCCACTGAACAAAAACCCATCAGCATAGTGTGAAAAAATCACCATTTCACTTAAAGATTGCCACTTTATTGATGGGATTAATCCAAATAAAATCTCAATTTCCAAAAGTAAATTTTCAATTAATTTCTCAAAAGCAATCATTTCAAAAAGCCCAGAAGTATACAAAAATATTACCAAAAAAATAGAGATATATTGAATAAATAAAGAAAAAGAACTCAGAGAAGGGGATGGAGGGGAAGCTGTGATGAGGGTCGAAGGTCATGAGATTACCCAGATCGACTTGAATATGCTGATGCCGGGTCTCCATTGCTGCTTTCCTGCAGTTGCTTTTCATCCTCTCCATTCCACAGTCTAGGTCTGCAACCACCAAATCATACAGAAACGATTAGCCGACATACACGCAAATAAAAATTTCATCAATTTGTTTTTTTCTGAATCCATAATTCAGATTCAAGTTCAAATTCAACGGAAAAAAAAAAATACATAAATCCATTAAAAATTTGCCCAGATGAAATAAGAAATAAAAGATGAATTAGAGAGTTTACCTCGACAGGGAAAATTTTAAATGGAAATTGAAGCTTCAACAATGAGTGGGTATTTTAGAGAGAGAATCAAGCAGCTGAAGAGCACTGCCGCAGTTCCATCAAGCAACATGACCAGTACAGCAAAGCAAGAGGGAAATATGGAGTCCTCGCCTCAGGCTCGTATGAGAGCTGGTTGGGTTCAACTCCTGAGACTCTCGTGTCCCGTTAACTACAGGCCCCCATAACTTTCTCTGACTCACCCCCCTCTCCCACTCATGAAATCGAGGATCTGCAGCAATGGCGCTGAGATCCCCATTCCTCTCTCTCTCTCTCGCTCTCGCTCTGTCTCTCTCCCTCTCTCTCTATCGGAGGCATGGCCTCCCATCCCCGAAACCCTCACTGAATGACAGCATACCTAAACCCACCCCAACCCGTATGAAACTAAGAGGACAAAAATGCCCCTCCAACCCATCCCAAATAGCAGCCCAAACCCGACGGCTCTGTTGTAAATAACGTGAAATCGAGTGGCTCCCTGAGAAACCATATGGACAAAATCACCCTCCGAAATTTTGAGAAATTACCTCTCAAACCAGCCCCATTCGGCTGGTATTTTTGTAAATAGATTGAAATCGAGTGGCAAAGAATTGAGGATGCTACAGTGCCTCTCCCCCTTCAATTTTAGAATATATAATAATATGTTTTAGTAGAAAATTTGGTGTGAAATAATACTAGTTTTGTTCATAACTTATCCAGATACATTCCCTACAAACCAAGCTAGGCCGTTGGTCAAAGTGGGTCCATAGTTTCATGACTTTTTTTTTTTGGTCGAAACAAGTTTCATGATGACTACGTTCTCACCAGAAGGAATGATTTGTAGTCTGACTGAGACATATGGACCCGTAAAAAGTCTCTCAAAAGGAGGTTAAGAAGTTTCAGAGGAAGAATATGGGGACTCTGACTAAGTCTTTGGGACCCCATTTTGCATCCCTTTCTCATTCATGTTGCCACGCTTTTGGACCTTAATTTATATTTCTTCTCATGAATTTGTCTACCACCCTCTCAACTCTCAAGTATGTATGAAGAACTACCAATAGATAAAAGCAAAGTGACAACCTCAAGCCTCTCTCTCAAACCTAGGGCTTAATTTATGTCATCCACTAATTACAATTGGAACATTTTTGCTCACCAACGTTAACTCTAGAGTATGCTCACAACCAATCTTATAGCATGCCTTGTTCCTTCACTTAACTCTAGTTACCCATTATAATTAGTGAAAAAAATAAATCAAACATACATACATTATTGGTAATATGTGCACTAAAAATATTTATTTACTGGTTAAGTGGAGAAATAGTTTACGTTTTCAACCCTAGCACCTCTCTCTCATGTGAAAAAAATAAATAAATAAAATAAATAAATAAACTCCTTCCAACCGCTAGCCTACAACTCCTGCTTGGGGCCGGTGGCAGTCACCCTTTCAACCCTTCTCTAGGAGTTGAAGGCCGATGGCAATCACCCTTTCAACCCTTCTCTATCCTTCTCCTTCATATTCTCCTCCCCCTCTTCCTTCCCCACATCTGCAAGGGCCCCGATTCCTATCAGGGAACAATGGAGCAACCCACCCTTTGGGAGTGGTGTGAATGGAGCTCTCTCTGGGCGATATGCTCGTTCTTCAACACTAGTTCGCAGCAACGTTCGAGCTTCTCTCAGAAGACAACTATATGTTGTCACCCAAACAAAAGGCTTGAGGCCTCGTTGACTTGGTGTTTACACCACCTGGCCTTTTTCATTTCTACTTTTGTTGGGCCATTTAGCTGTCTTTTTGTGTTTATTTTCAGTTGAGGACCGGTACTGTGGTGACTGGAATGGGCGAGGTTCTCTAGATCTGCAGATGTGGCTCCTTTTCATTGCCGTTGAGACAAAGAATGGGCTTGAGTTTAGCTTTATACGGTGTTTTTTCTTAATTTTCTGTTCTCTGGTCATCTCCACCAATTTTGCAACGGAGGGGGCTGTGGGGGAACCTTCTTTTAGGGTTTTTAGGCTTTTATGTGTGGTCTCCTTTGTGTCTTTTTGAGTGTGTCTTAGCATTTGGGCTGAGGTGCATTTTATGTAATTTTTTATTTTGGGAATAGATGAAACATTTTACTCATGTGTTGAATGTATAGCTGACGTCCCGTTTGTACCTACTCCAATTTATGGGGCGGCTACTTTTCATTTTTTGGGTAACAATGGGACGGTTGTTTTTTCACCTGCATCTGCGGAGCCTTTGTAATATGTCCTTTTGGTTTGTTGTAAAAATTCCCATTGACCAAAAAAAGCTGGAAGAACAACTGCCTTGATTAGTCTTCCTTGTTCGTTTCTTTTTCTGATTACTTTTTCTGTTTAAAATTTGATTTAAGATGGTGAGTCAAATATTATGGCTCCGAAAGTCCATGAAATTTTTCGTCTTATTCTAATTTCTTCTTTTTATCACTTTCTTATGTTAAGATACAAATGTCATGCAAAAGCACATATACTTTTGAATCGACATTGGGTTTTAGCTTGTAAACTTTACGCACGTACGGTTTTAGTTCAAATACTTGTTAACTTTCCAGATGCACGAGAACTGAGTTTTCTATGGAATTCAATATCAGTCAAGTAAGCATCTTCATGCTACTCTTTGAAATTGCTTCTCAGAATCTCCTAAATTAATTCATATTTCAAGTTCATTGTTCCTTCCATCTGATCAAATTTATTGGAAAATTAAGTTTTTTTTTTTTTTCACGAGGTGATACGGTCTAGTGATATTCCTCTCCATTTGTAAATGAGAGGTCTTAGGTTCGATTCTCGCTAAAGACAATTTGAACCAAATTATTGTTAATTCAGTGTGAGACTTAGCACACTCCCCCACATTATAGATAATATCATTTATTAAAAAAAACTACTAAAATAAAAATTCAAACTTGAATGTAAGAGAACGAGTAGAGTTCTAGCCAACCAATCTCACCCACGCAAAACAAAAAGTAAATTAATCTTTATACAAGGTTTTAAGGATTTGAAATGGAAGTGGAATTTTTGCAAGGCCTAGATTCTATATTTGGATCACTAAAAAGGAAAATTGGAAGGTAGGCCCAAAACGAGCTCAGTTCTCAACAATAAGCATTACATTATTCACATATGTGCATCTCTCTTTGAAAAGTGTAAAATCTGGTCCAGTGGTCCTTATTATAATAGAAAATTAATGAAAAATATTTGAAAACTTTGAATTTTGACGATAAAGATAAAGTAAATAGTATTATGATTGACTTTTTAATATAAAAATGTGATTTTTCGTTAAAGTGAATAGTACTAGTAGTTTTCGTTAAAATTTCTTATTATAAATTGGAACAGGTGCTAATAAATTTCTTCACCTTCAAAGTTATGCAATAATTATAAGTACTTAGTACAAAATTGCCATCTGACAAGTAAATTCGGTCCCCTGGTTTATCAACATTTATATGAATTATATTTGACCATCATATTGTGATTGTACCAAGATAAAATAAAATAAAATATTTACTGCATAGCTCATTCATTCACGTCTATATTAAAACCTAAGTTGTAAGAACTCTCCAATCATTCCTCATCAACAGAAAAATCAGGTTCTCCTGTCATCTGCAATGAACTTACACCCCAGAATCTGACCCTGAATGCTTTCTCATTGTCAGCCTGTCAAGTGCTTGCAACTAGCCTTGGTATGTAAAGTCTTCTGAATTAGGATGCTATAAACTTCAAGTTATTAAGAAAATCTTGTTCGTTTACCCAAAAAAAAATCTTGTTCCAGCGTGAATAGCTGCATGTTTACTTAAGTAATACGAATTAAAATCATTTTGATTCTTGAGTTCCATGCATTTTTTTAAAATATACGTATGAGAATCATTTCGCTTATAAAAAATTTCATGTGCTTTCTATCTAACACATAAGAAATTTGACAACTGTTAGCTTCTCGTTAAAATCCGTTAGCAAATACCTAACACTACACAAACCACTTTTTATAGCATTCAATAAATCCTTTAAAAAGTATTCCGTAGCGTAGGCCATGCTATAGAAAGTGTAAAATGCTATAAAACATTTTTTTATAGCATTTGAATAATCTTTCAATTTTGTTTACAAATGAAATTAATTGAACTAAGCAATACAAAAGATTTGAAATCATAAATGAGAAAACATCAATGAAAGCAATCATTCACTCTCTTCTCTACCCCTTTAATCATTGCACGCAGCTCTACTTTCATCCCTCACTCATTGAAAATAATAGAAATCAAAGTCACTCAATGATGAAAATCCCTCAAAATAGACTACAACAACATGTAATCAACATAGGCAGACTATTTTTGGCTCAACAGAAACTGAAAAATGAAAAGAAACAACCAAAGGAAAATTCTAAAACGTGATCAAATCCGATGGCAAGCAGTAACATTTGATAAAATATAATAATGTTAATAAAGAAAGAATCGTTATTCCTAACACCATTCTTTGGATTGGATCTTTCAAACTGATAAGTGTAACACAAAGCTTCTTTTAATATCTGATATTCACATCACAATCCATGTCACTATTCACGGATCCTAGTCCTTCTCAAGTCACTAAAACTGACAAAGTTTTCCAATTGAAATTCCACCACCCTTTCTCAATTTTGAGTTTGCCATCATAATCGAAGCCAATAGTACATAATCGAAGCCAATAGTACTTAAATCTGATTAGAAAAATATCATATTGCTGCTAGTATCATATAATTAACAACAGTACCGAAAACCGAAAACAATTGGACAATTTACACAACTTGATTGTACAAATGCAAAACTCACTTCTCGAATTTGAAATTGCACAACCGAAGTTTGAAATAGATATACTAGCATATGTAGAATTAGAACAAGAAGCAGGTTAATATATTATGTACAAGAAATCTTAGATATATATCTCATTATCTGTTAAAATGTTTCCAATCCTTATCCATCCATATAGAACTAGCATTCAATATCACAATGTAAACTGAAATAAAAAGAAACAGAGCGGTAAATTTCAGCACTACATCCAATTTCACAATAAAAAAACCAACATTCAAGCTAACAATTTATATTAGCTACTCTCACTAGATGAAATTAGCCACCAATTGTTATGTAATGCACATGCCTGCACACATTAAGAAACCAGTAATCATACAACTAATAAATAGTGAGTTAGAGATACGAAAGTGATAAACCCCTTCAAAATAAGTAGAATACTGAGTGGAACTGTAGCCTAACTTTCATGTAGAGGAATATCCCAATTTTTAGTTTAATTTTTCTTCTAAAGTGTGGGTTAAGGTAGAAACAAATTTTAGCCGGGAATTTCAGAAAAATAAATTTCAATCAAGAGAAAGAGACTAGAGGGAACCATTAGTCCCAAATGCCTTCACAATCCAACCGAGCAAACATGTAATCGCCACCATCTTTATCATGTTCATTGCTTTCATCCATAGAAATTTCTAGTTGTGGTCTATAAAAGTTATCAGTGTTCTCATCATCTATTCTAAAATCAATAAAGCCGCGTGAAGGTGCCTTTAATACAACATATAAATTTGATACTTCATCTTCTCTTGAGTAAAATACTTGTGTCACTTGTGATGCTAGGACAAAGGGGTCTCTCTTGAATTGACTGTCCTTCATGGAGGTTAACTAAGTTAAAGCCATTTTCAACTTTGACTCATTTTTTCACACTTTCCCAATCACACTTAAAAATACTATCTTCTTAAAAAGTATAGTATTCCAACAAAATACTATCTTGTACCACTCCATAATAAGTGACTACATCAACCACTTGTGTAGTATCCTTAGTACTACTTTTGCAAGGGGTCTTCGCATCAATGGAAAAACCACAATTTCTTTTTTGATTTCTCAGCCTCTTTCATATGGAATTAGCGTCCATTGACAATGTACCCGAAATATGAAATAGCTTGGTTCCCAGGCCCATGAGCTAGCCAATGTAGTGTGATTCTTGGACATAGTGTACTATCACTGATCCAAAAATAAAAATAGTAACCTAAATACATATTAGTATAGTGTTTGAGAACATAGAGACACAAATAGAACTGTTCAACAAACACGAAAATCACCATTATTAACACTTGTACAATAGTAAAGTGATTGAAGATTGTGTAATAATATAGAAAAAGCAGTCATGTCAATGTAGTAGAGACATAGCCCTTCATCGTTGCAAACCTTTTATTAGCATGGTTTGGTTGGTAAAAGAAAAAAAAATAACATATGCAATTAAAACAAATGCGCTGTTTTGAAAACTATCAGGAGAAAATCACTATCCTTAAGTGTAGTGAGTCAATGCATGCATGATCCTAGAGAACAACATATGAATGCAGTGATAAGGATTTTACGATATTTGAAGTGAAGTATGTGCAAAGGAATTGTTTAAAAAGAATAACAATCTTAAGAGTTGAAGTTTATGTTGTTGTAAGTTAGGCAAGTTTAGTTGATGATTGGCGCTTAACATTAGGCTACTTTACATTCGTTAGGGATAGCTTAGTCACACAGAGGAGTGAGAAGAAAAATATGGTTGCCCGATCTAAATAATTTATGACTGTTATTCGGGAGCAGATTGGGGTGAAGGAAAGAAGACCATAGAAAAAGCTTTTGTTTTTGTAATTCAAGAAGATTAATCCTCCAACCGGCAAGCAGAGCTGCAACAACTTTTTTTTTTTTAGGCCGTAATTAGCATAATGATATCCATCCACCTTGTTTTTTAATTGTTTTAACAACTTTAATTCTTCCTATGTTATTACACACAAATACCTTGATGTCTGTAATCGATAAGTAAAATTTGGATGATGACGGATTACTTAACATCACCTATAATGGAAAAGAGAAAGTATGCTAGACAAATTAAGAGATAGGAGTCAATGATGTGACTTGCTTAGAGGATAATAAGTTACTTCAAGACTTAAACTAATATCGAGACCAATGGCATCACACTAGACTTTAAATGCATCAAGTTGAACTACTTACTTTTCTTAAAGATGTTTTATATATAGTGGCGAATCCAGTATTTTAACATCACTCGATCCTAATCAAGGTATGCTAATGGGACGAGGCTGGGCCTAGGACCTATGCACGTAGATGAGGTCTAGGTATGGGTCTAAGTGGATTTAAGTAAATTTTATTATGAATCATATAGATAAGTGCCTATTTGCACTAAAAGTTATACTTATTTTACATAGGCTTTTTAGTCAAAATGGTCCCTGAGATTTGCATAATTCATCACTTTGGTTCATGAGATTTGAAATCAATAGAAGTGGTCCTTGAGATTGTCCACTATTAATCATTTTGGTCATTCCATTAATCATTATGGTATGAGATGAAAATTGTGATTATGAGTTCGTAATACTTTACGAAATGTTTTTCAGAGATCGTATGGTTTTATAGTGAGTTTAATTTAAAAAAATAAATGGTGTATATGATATAAACAGTAATGGTTGTGTAATACACATCCCTTTATTCATTAAAATGCTAGGCAACATAGCCTGATTGGTGATCTTTGTGCTCATCTTCTTCTGAAAATAGATATTTTTATTATTAAAAACTTCTGTTGTGCAGCATTTGCACAACCATGGTAATCTTCTCTCTTCCACCCCCTGCCCATGGTCTTTGAAAGTCCTCACAGACACTTCTTTGGACTTCTAAATGGTCCTAGAGCCACCTGGGTCCATGCATTTATCTGCTCCTATGTGTGTGTATATATAATATATATTTTAAGACTTGAAATGATGATGAGAAGCATTATAGTTTAAATGCATGGAGTTGAAATGTTTTTAATCCTACTATTAATTGTCTAACTTTTTTGATAATGTGATCTAAACTCTTTTGATAATGTGATCTAAACTCTTAGTTTACGTTAAGTGGGATTTCAATTAAGGTGTAAAGTGGCAGGCACAATGCCGTAACTGACTGACCTAACCCGCGTTTGGTAAACCTACTCCTCATTTTTGTATAAGTTGTACGAAATGCTAATAGTTGGCCTCACCTTCAAATTATCTACTCTAAATTTGAGGAAGGATTTGCTACAGTCAAATTTGTGTCCCTTGATTTAGCCTTATTTACACTACTGCCACCAAATCTGTGGTTAGGTTGGGGTTTGGGCTTTTTTCGCTTTTTTCATGGGCTTTGTTGGTTTTTGGTAAAAGCCCAGCCCTCGGTGATTTAATTATAGTTTTGCCCATCAAAACTTAAAATCTGACGGTGAGGATAATGTGTTAGGAAGGGCAATTTTTTCCTCTAAGTTTGGAGCGAATTGTGGGGTAGGTTTGCCTTCGTTGTCATTCGATGTGGGTTTCAGGGATGGAGGCTCTAAGAGAAAGATAGAAAGAAAAAGAAAGAGAAAGAGAAGGACGTTGGCAAACAAATCATGATGGAGAGAGAGCGAAGGGGAGGGGTAGGGATCTCAACGTCGTTGCTGCAGATGAATTTCACGAGTAGGAGAATGAGGACAGTCGAGGAAAACCATAGGGCCGTCGGGAATTGAGAGAGAGGGGTAAAGGTCATGGATAAAGGCAACTAAGAGTGATGTGCCAGATCTTGTGCTGCATGTCTGGATTTCCCAAGATAAGTTCAGTTTTTAATTCGATTCTTTGTTGTTAGCTTAGGTTGTCATCATTTTTGCTTTTTTTTTTATTTTTTATTTTTATAAATGGCTATGAATTATTTTCAATTTTTTAGTACTGTTGGGCCAGGTTTTGGGGGATGGTTGTTCCCCTATTTATTTATTTCATTTTCTCTCATTTTGGGTATTTTTCTCTCTGTTCTGGGCATTTGTCCTTTGTTTTAAGGTCAGTTGCCTTGTTTTTTTTTTTGGGTTTTCAATTGGTTAATTTTTGACTCTGTGATTACATTTTAATTTTTACTTTCATATATGATTAAATCGGTATTGGGTTTTGGTTGTTGAAAATTGTTTTCTTTCTACAAAAGGTGGTGCTGAAATTGGATTTACATTATGACAAAGAAAAGCAAAAGACCTTGAAAGCAGGCTACAACCTTATAGTTATCAATTGTTTTTTTTTTAACATGTTGGTTTAATTTGGCTCCGTGAAAAACCTTGAAAATAATAAAAATGTAAAATATATATATGTGGGTTATTTCATTCATCAGCATCTGCCCAGTTATTTGTATTGTTTGAGAAGTTCTCTTTAAGAAAATGGATTGGAACTTGGTTTTTAGCCGTGGTTTCAACCACATTCATCAGAATAAGACTAAATGGGAATGAAAATTTGTCTAGTTTTATGTTTTTACATCAGTCTAAGCACCCTCCAAACAATAGGTATATATTTGCAACTAAAACGAGCAGACCTTTGCAGACCAATGGCAAAGGTTTTCTGTAGAATTATTCCAAACAAGCAATACATATTATAGCAGGAGTGAATTAGAGTCACAGTACCAAGTTCAATCCTCCATATATTGGATAACTTTCAATACTCATAATCCTATGAGAAATAGAATTCCTCTAAGCTTATTAACAAAACTTTTCCATAGCAGGATTCACAAAATATATCCGGCCCCAATGTTATCTTCATACTCATAGTCTAAGAGTACTTTCAACATAAATTAAATGGGAACTTTAAATGTCACAACAAAAATTAATCAGGCATTCAACTTCGACAATACTATTTATATTTCAGAATTTAATTTATTTAAGTGTTTTGCTAAAATACTGAGACTTGATGGTGGCCTGCACTTTGTAGCCACAACTAAGACCAAGGGGTTGATTTTCAGTTTCCTTTCCTTACCAATTGGAATAATGTGCAACCCATCAGATAAGTAGTTAATTAGTTATACTACTAAAGTGGTTAAGTTATTTTTACATATTTTTACAGCGGGAAATTAATGAACTAGATTTCTTGACATGTATGATTGGTTTGTGAGAAATGAATGAAAATGAGAGTTAGAATACCCTATTTTGGATTTTGAAAAAGAGAGTATAAGGATGTGGATTTTATATTCTCTGTTTTGGATCAGTGTGTGTTATTTGAAAAAGAAAGTTAGAGATGAATGATCAGTGTGTGTGTGTGTGTGTTATTTGTTCAAGGGGACATCCTTATTTGGATTTTCTCACAATCCCAGTTTATATATCCTGTTTTTATTCCAAGGCGACATCCTTAATTTTTGGCTTTTCTCCTCTGTGAAACAGAGAGCTAGACCTCTTTTTTCTTTTTTTGTGGATTCTCTAATTTTTTGTGATGTTTGATGTGTATTTTATTGTTGTAGTGTTTTGTGGCTTTTAGGATTTGGATTTAGTCTAAACTATTTGCACATATGCTTTCGTTTTTTTATTGTTACTCAAAGATAATGATGAAAAGAAGCATAAAAGCAACCGTATGGGTGTGTGTCTTTGTGTATTTGCATATGTATGTATGTATATGTATATGTATATTTTGGGAAAGCTGTAGGGAAGTGTATAAATTCATTTTTGCTCAAATTTAGATTTGCAAAAGAATTTAGTATAAGATAATTTCAAGATCTGTATTGGGTTGTTTTTTTGGTTTTTGCAGTTTGTGAGTTTTAATGTTTAGGGAAAATGTTGAAATTCATTACTGTTTTAATGTTTAGGGAAGATTTTGAGGTTTGTTACTGTTTCGGGATTAGTGCTAATGGATTTGCTATGTTTGTGACTTTCAAAATTTTGGATTGTTAGAGGAAGAACTTGGGACTCTATAGCTGCAGCATTTTCAGTTAATTTTTGCCTAAATTGCTACGTTTAAGAATGTGATTGTGTTGCTGCGGCATTTTCATTTATTTTTTCTGTGGATATTATTCATGTATGTTGTCGATTATAGTTTAAAAACTTGCAGCAAAGAGCGGCCATTCCTGCTAGGTCATACTAAAATGGTCTTGAAAGTGTCACGAGTAGTCAAGCATTCCTATGAGAGAGTAATTTACAGCATAGATAATCCAAATAATTAAACAATTACATCAAGGCATTCCTGAATCTGACTGTATATGTCCTACGAGAGAGTAATTTACAGCATAGATCATCCATTCAAACGTATTTTAAGGCCCCTAGTTGTATGGATTCTCCATTCATTCCTCGTCAACAGAAAAATCAGGTTCCGCTGGCTTCTGCAATGAGCTAACGACTCCAGAATCTGACCCAGAATGCTTATTGGCACCCCGTCTGGTACTTGCAGCAAGCCTTGCTGCGTAAGTAACCAAGCCAAACACAGGTGGGGTTTTCGCAGGCTCAGTTTCTTTGTGGTTTTCTTTAGCCTTGAGTTCGGCTGCTTCCCTTCTTTTCTTACATCGACGCCATGCTGCCTGTATGAAACAAGCAGACCATAATCTCCATTGGTGCGAATAGAACCGGAACTTGTGTCTAAGTTGCTTGCTGTGAAGTCTTCTGAACTGGGATGCTACGAATTTCAAGTCATCTGCTACTAGAGCAAATGCTTCTACTTCAGAGATGGATTTGACTGTGCGCGTTGAAGATGGCAGGATTACACTTGGACGAGGGTCCAAGGCCCATGTCAGAAGTTCCTCACCACAGAAGTCACCTGGACCAATATGGCATGAATTGAAGAATCCAGTTCGACCACCATTCGTGGTGTAAGAATCAAGGTTGCCCCGGATTATGAAGAGCATTTCATTGACAGGGTCTCCTTCACGGACTAGAAATGTGCCTTCAGTACACAAGGCCGGTTTGAGCCTTTCACATATTGCATCTAGCATCCTTTCATCCATTTGATCAAACAAAGGAACCTGTTCACCAAATGAAAAAAGAATACACAAAAATTCGTTTAGTTACAATTAAAATTACATGGTAGTATCAATAAAAATCTATTTGTGCTACCGGTTGTCAAGATAATAATAACTTACCCGACGAACAAGGTCAAGGCAAAGGTGCCGCTTGATGTCTCTTCGAAGATCCGTAGGTAGGCCTTTAAGAAGAGTTTCCTCATCAACTCCTCGAGTAGCCAACCACTTGTATTGATCATACTTCCGTACAGATTGTCTTAGTTCCGGAGGCAGCTGCCTATGACGCATCCATTGTTCTGTATCAGTTCTCTTAATCCTCCACTCTTCTAGTCTGACAGTTGTGGATTGTAGGTATGTCTGCCATTGTAAAAAAAGAGTGATCGGAACTTAGAAATATAAACTTCAGAAAAAGTCCAAGAATATAATGAGTTGCATAGTAACAAGCCAATTTCAGAGTCCAGACTGTCTAGAAGCTCAGATTTAAGGTACATGTAAAAGCCTACTGAGACATCACTGACCAGCGACTTACTTGCATATTACCAATCAGCAATGCGAACAGAACCAGCCCAACAGTCGCAATGATTATCGCAAACATTATCTCTCCAACATAAGTACTTGTTGAAAGATTTTGTCCCAAAGAACTGCGCAAGTTTCAAATAAAATAACTCAATCATCTACTTTAAAATGGGCAAGCCTAAGCTTTGACCTGCACTAAACATTGTTAGCCCCTTTGCAAAAACATCCAGTGAAGAAGATTTTTAAAAAGTTACAGATATAAGTTGCTCAAAATTCTACAAAGAACATAAGGTGGTAATGTTAAAAGTATTATTCACAAATGTGTAAATGCCCATTACAACCAGATATAGAAACAAACAGCTTACCTGAGGTTTCTTAGACCCCACCAGAGACAGTAAAAGTATCTGTTGAAGAACGACGAGGTTGTAACATCGTATGTCACCGCATCGCCATAGATACCAAACTTATAATAGCTGGTTTCTGGATTACATAGATTTGTGACATTACTCGACTTGTACCAGTACTTCCTGTTACGGTCTTGACCCTGACGGCAATCAAAGAAATCAGGTTTACACAATGTCTTCTCAAGATCACAAACACTTCTCCAACAAGATTCTTGCCGCTCAATTGAAAGAAGGTACCAACAAGCTCCTAAAACCTTTTCACAGAGAAAAAAAAAATTAAAAAAAAAATCAGTGACACGGTAGTTTAACATTTTCCTTAAATACTTGATTGTTCAATGAATAAGAAAGGTCTGAACAAGTATTCGTCAAATGTCTATTAGACAATCAGGAAGATGAGCTCGGCAGTTTAATTCAATACGAGAATAGGAATTGAGAAATTTCAAATTTGGTCATTATATGCAATGACAGATGATCGTTTCAGGTTTCAACCAACCAAGCAAGTCTTAGACTGAAAATAAACTCAAATTCGTAGATTAATAAGAGTCAAATAAATCCACTCATGAATTTTGACAGCTGAAAACTGAAAATAACTTGTCATTTCCATATGTTTCTGAAATACTTTTGACTGCAACACATTTTGCAAAAACCACTTAAGTTTGTAATTATTCCTTCTTTTGTGTTTCTATATGATGGAGAAAGATAAGGTTCAATGAAAATCCTTAGGCTTAGCCACTCAGTCTACGCATTGACTATAGTATTATTTGTGATCAAGCTGTAGATGCACAACTGGCTATCTTATTCAAAGTTCCGAAAAGAGAAATAACGGGTTTGATTAGACTTACATGACTTGCCAACATGTATAGCATCAGATTATATGCAGCCCCTGCCCATGCTGTTTCTGTCACAACGCCAGTGGCCTTAACTATTCGTGATGAGAGCGGAAATATAAGAAAGAGCCTTGGTATGTATTGAAAGATTATGATGAACCGAAGGAAGTTTTTTGTGTTTGTCACTGTTGAACCCCTAAGGGTTGGGATTACAATCCAAATCAGCACCTGAGAGGAAGATGAAAATTTAGAACTGAATTTAGTGCATATTAGCGTTGCCTCAATGGCGAACAAGAAGTTTTCAAGTAACATACCTGAGGAAGGGGCAGGGCAGCAATGAGGTCTATCCAGAAATCCAGGCGTAGGTACCTCATTGAGATCTTTGAAGGTTCTATTACAAGCTCTCCTCTCCCAAATACACGAGAGGAAGGTGCAATATAAGCTTTACGGAAGTTAATAAAAATTTGAATTATGTAAAATACATCAGCCACTGATCGAACAATTGTTAGAACAACTTCAAGTGGGATTCCAATACTAATGCAGAATTCATCTCTTGTCGATGGCAAGTAAAAGAATAGAGGGTCCACGAACAGAGAAACTAAACAAGTTACTAAGAAAATCTTGTTCCAACGGTGAATAGTTGGCCCTCGAGGATCTAATATTTTCTTCTGCACTCTCTCATAGTCCTCAGAAAAGACTCTGGACAGAACTTTAGCTTTGAAAGATTTTCCAGTCTTCCCAGAAACCTCCTTTTCGCAGGGTTCTGCTACTTGTGCCCCATCAATCTTGTACTTAAGCTTAACCACACCAACTCCATTGACCGAAGGTAGCTTTGCTAATTCAACATCATCTTGAAATCTGAAAATTTCAAATTCATATGTGAATAAAAAGAACTTAAAAAAAATTAGAAACCAGCTTATTATGCTAAGCTATATGAATAGACTACAAAACTCATAACAAAAAGGGAAACCCAACTGTAAAATATCGTTTAGAACACGGTAACATAACTAAGATGACCTAAATATTGGTTGAAATCAAAACAGAATTCCGAAGAAAGATGTACCTTATGGATTTTGAATTACCATAACCCATGGCAATCCTCTAGGAATACCACTTTGTCTTCAATTAACAAAATTGACTGTAGCAAAACAACACTGGATAATCGAACATATATTAGGTCATGAATCAACTGTATGTAAATATATAGGCTCTTTGAAATAAAAGCCGAAAATCATACGGCATGAGCTCAAAGCCACAAGAACAGGGAAGATGTTGCAGTCATGGATACTCATTCACCAGGAATCATGTGAACATGTGAAATATATAAGGAATCTATACCCCCCAAAGTGCAAGTCAAACATGTGACTGCCTTAAGATTTTTGTGTATACACATTGAGGGGAATAAAGGTTTATTTTATGATTAATTAAAAAACAATAGTGGCCCTCCTAAAATTCCTCTGTGTATATTGTGTTGAAGCAATTGAATGTGTCAAAAATGTAAAGCGCCCTGAACTTGCGAAAATAAATAGAAAATTAAACCAAAATAATTTGAAATAAATAATTACAGTTAAAACTCAACACGAAATCAATATTCAAATCAAGATTAATTAAATAAATGCAACAGGTTTAGCACTCTGGGAATCTTAGGGGGGAGAGAGCGAGAGAGAGAGAGGGAGAGAGAAACTTACAAGTTTTTCGGTCTGCCATGGCCAAGCTTCAGCAAACTATGAAATCACTCTCTCTAGTTTCTTTCAGATTTAAGCTCAAAACTGAATTGCCATTACTCCAAAAATAAAATATTGTGAAAATAAAATAATTAGAAATGAGCTCAAAAAATGGAAAGTCTAAAATATGGGTGAGAAAGGCAATGCTGGGTTTTTAGTACTTGAGGAGCCCCGGCGTTGTTCTTCCCGTCAAAATATTTTTTGGAATTTTGAGAAAATGACTGAAGTATTAACCTATATAAGGAAAGTAATAATTATTTAATTTTCATTAGCATATTCGGTTCAAAAATATAAAGAAATATTGTTAGTGGTTTATATCTTTTCCATAATTCCATTGTCAAATGGATATAAGAAAGAAAGAGAGACAGAGCCACAAGAGTGTGTCCAAATTTTCCAAAGACGAGAGAGATCAAGAGAAGGTTGAGAAAAGACAGGAAGAAGCTTCAATTGCCTTGCTTATTCAGTTTTGTTTTTAATCTAATTGTTTTTTCGGAAGGGTTTCAGATCAGATGTTACTGTATTTTACCATGACTACGCTAGATCTGCATGCTATTGGAATCTCGACATGTGTCTTTCCTATTTTTGGTAGCCTGCTTTCCAAGTTGTGATTCACTAGAGTAATTTGTACTTAGAGAATAGACCTTTTTATTCGAAGGGATTTTCTACTTTTGCGTAAAAATTGAGGCTAGTTGTAGGGTAATTTTACGTTAAATTTTAACGATTCAAATTATCTATTTTGTAAATCTCGATTCATTGACCATCTTTGCAAAAAATTAATTTAATATGAAACTATTTACCTATTTAATTATCACGTTGAAATTTCTTAAAGAACAAAGTGTTTGTCAATTTCTTTGAACTCAATTAGATGCTTCAAATATTTTCAATTTTGCTAATACTTTGCAAGAATGATTTAGGATGTGCAACTTGAAAAATAAACTGTTCAGACATGCTTTTGTTGTGTCACCAACTAATTCCAATTTTTATAAAATTAAAATAAAATTAAGAATCTCTTCCCTTAAAAGCTTTCTTTAAAGAATTCATATGTTATTATTATGTGACTACAATATATATAATTGTATGATCTAAATTAACTTATAGTGGGAAATATTATTACCACTCGAAAACTCTCATTGTGCACTCTAAATTTTCTCTAATTTAAAAAAAATACACCAATAAAAAATGAAAAAAAAAAATTTAAAATGACAATAACATTTCTCTGTCAATTTTTGTTTATTTATGCATTCAAAAACACACAATATTATCCAGGATTATATTAATACGAATTTCCAGCTTGTTTGACATAAAAGAGAAAAAAACCCTCCACTTCTAAATATTTTCTTGTATATATTTGTCACATGACTCACGCGGAGCATTGCTTACGGCACCGAAATATATAAGATTTGCCTTGACACCCTTGACGGTGACCCGTTTGTTGACTTCTTGATATTTGGCTTTCTAGAGAGAGTGACCACCAAAACTTGAAGAAGAAGGACTAAATCAATTCAAAGATCCGCCCTTGATTCTCCCGAGGAAAAAAAGTAGAGGCTTCAATGGCTCTGTGACCTGTACTATAGCAATTTGTACGGTGTGCGTATATTGTTACGATGATATTTTGTGCAAGTATTTAAAGGCACTTAAAAAAAATTAATACAAGATTTTATATTATTAGAACAAGATGTTATTATAACAGTATATTCGTATTATACAAGTTTTTTTGTCCTGTTCAACCACCAACCAAAATTGACTCACTCATGTTGCTCGTTTATTTATTTTTAGGCTATATTTTCCTATTAAATTTTTTTTGGTGAATTTTCACATTAAAGTATATTTGTATAATTATTATTCCTTTATTTTTATTTTATTCTGTGTTTCTGGCTGCTGGACGGCAGCTTCAGTTGTGATCCTCTTCACAAAGTGATCAAAAGATATTGTATCTCAAGTTCAACTAGTTAAAGAAAATAAGATTCACCCTATGGAAGGAGAAGTGCATTTGGGTTTCGTTGGGGGCACAAGTACGTACGTACTCTACTACGCATGAAACGCTCGTCCATTATTAGTATGGAATGAAAAGGAGTCGGATTCTATTAATTTTTGGACGTAAAGCCCAAAAATAACGAGTAAGTATTGAGAAAAACCGTCCCGATTACTTCTTGAGTGAATAATTGGCCACAATAATGTGCTTCATTATGTGAACTCAATTTTGAATCCTTTTTTTAATGTTTTGACCTATTGCATGTAACTAATTAAGATACGCATGCATGAAAGTTACGAACTTACGACGTCTAAATTTACATATCATCACACGCTTAGTCATTTTTGTTAAAACATGGTGTCGATAGATGCTCAAATTTTCAAAGTCGTATTATATTATGACCCAAAAAAAAAAAAAAAAAAAAAACTTCCATCGAAAGCATGTCTTCATTTTCCAGGAAATAAAAAACTTATCGCATCCATGCATGCAGGCCATACAACTTGATTTGAATTAGAATAAATTTTGTACTCGTCTTTTAGCTTCTTAAGCCACCAAAGTATAAATCGATCGATGCTATTTAGGTTAGGCTATCAGACCAGCTTACAACTTGTCGACGTCATGCCAGTGGGACATATTCATAAATTCAAACAACTCTGCAGGCTAATTTTTTTTTTTTTTAAATTGAAAATATTTGTTTAATGATGGATGATCATTTACTCTAGATTAATCCGACAAGCCAGCGAGATCTCGACCCCTCCCACAGGCCGGCATGTAGTTTAAGGCCCTGCACCTTACCACCCAACATAGGAATTAAACATGCTATTGTTTCGGATAAGACCGGGTAACTATCTAATCTTTATGAGTGATTCTAAATTGGTCCAAATAACTACTTAAGATTTTTTAAAATGTATATCTTTTAGGTTTACTAGCGTTCAGTGATGACATTGCGACGACCTGTCCCTAAATTTTTCAAAAAATTCTCCTTGATTGTATAATTTGACGATTTTACCCTTTTCGGAAAAAAATGCATATCTGACGTGGATGTATTTATTTGACTTTCAATTATTTTTCTCGCCATGGTAATTTTATTGTACACGTCGTTACGTGTGCACGCTAAATTCTACAATGTAGAATCACTGTTTTGGATAGATATTCTTGGATTGCGTCGTACAAATTCTATCCTTATTTTCCTTTTAAAACCAAAACCATGCATGTCCTTTCCTCATTTTTCTCCCCTAATCAGAGAGCTGTCACTCTCTTTCCTCTGCCCAATCAGAACACACCATCATCTCAGTCACTTTCCTTCTCTCTCTTCTCTCCCCATAACCCTCTCACTCTTCTCTCTCTTTGTAACTCGAAGACCATCAACATTCATCCATAGATCGACCCTAAAATTAGCACCATCATGTTCATCTTGACTCCACACAACCATACCATTGGATTGTTATTTGACCGAGTTTTGACTCGTTAACCCATAAGGTCTGACTCGTTGCTCGTGAGTTCGACGTGTTTTCGAACGAGTTACAAGTTTTTGGTAAGTCTAAAGGCCTCCACTCGACCCCCCAAGGTCTTTAATGAAGGTTTGAGGAAGTGTTGACATGCAACTACCCAGTTTCGAAGAGTTGACTTTTTGGTCGTGAGTTTCGAGCCACTTTCAGGCCATTTTCCATCCACTTTTGAACTTTTGGGAGGTAGAATCTTGTTATACTCTTCGTAAGCTTCAAATCCATATAAATTTCATGAAAAATGGTTAAGAAATGAACAAGTTATGCAATTTTGAAAATTTCCCCAAAATCTGGCGAGTTTAGACGGCGGTGCCGACGACGGTGGTTGATGGCGATGGCACCGGAGTTCCACCAGAGAAGAAGACATAATATTCCATCAAACTTGACGAAATATTTCGATGCCGTTAACATTAGTGGAATATTCCATCAACTCTGACGGAATATTCCTTAATTTCGTCTGTCAATCTGTTAGCACGCGCTTGCGCGTGGTGACACACCCCGACCCGAAAGTGGGGCGTTCTGGCCGTCACGTGAGCGTGACGTAACCATGTGCACAGTGCGAAAGCAAGATTAATTAGACAAATACGAACCAACTAAAACCAAGCCACTAGCAATCCAATAAAAGAGAGTGTGCTAGTGCGAGAGTTAAAGTGCTTATACAAATTCAGAGCATACTAAGTCAATGCAGTCAAGCAAAAAGTACTAAATTCGGATAACACTAAAGGTGTCATACATATAAGGGAAATCTGTCAGAACTGACTTACAATCCTCGCTAGCCACCAACGATACTCTAGCTACTTAGTACCTGGAGGGGCGAAAAACAAAACTGAGTGGGTCAGCAAAACAAATCTTTTCAAAACCATTCTTTTCTCAAAAGTATAACCCCTCTTCGTAAAACCTATATAAATTCCCATAATCAAAGTATATACTCGTATATATATATAATTCTCAAAATCATGCTAGAAAAGTGTATGTATGCCATGCCAAAATATCTCAACTGTAAGCTCATATCGTAAATCTATGATGTGAATAAATACCTAATAATCATCTCAGCCCTCGGCTGCATATATAGCTCATAATATTCTCATCATCTCATCATATCAACTCAACCCTCAGCTGTATATATATCTATTCTGCACATAAATCAATACCACCTCTAGTGGGCTGTAACTCATCTCTATATATAACATAATATGCTCTAGTGCTACAATCACGTGAAGACTGTGCGAATTATTCGTGGGTCACCTACGAGTCGAACCCACCTATAGTGGTCTATACGACATGACTGTGCACCTACTTGGATCCAAGGCGAGCATGCGGTGCGGGAGGTGAACATTACATGAAAGACAGTGCCCCTAACTCTGGGCGGGAGCACTACTATAAATGTGCAGGTGTATGAGCTCTAATCACATCATTTCATTCTCATCATAACCAGTATAGAACCTTACCTGATACTTACCTGTGCGTCTGCAACACCATCACAATTATATGCAAGTACTAATGCATAATTAAAATAAATAGATACTTTGCATGGCATCTCAAATCATTTCGTCGTTTAAATTCCTTTTCTGGGAAAAATAGCATTATAGATAGGTATATACAGAAAAACAACTGCCCACTCACTGATATGTCGACGGGTCGTAGTCCCCGTGCCTAGCCTGGCTACGCTCGTCCTCCGGATAGTTCTCGCCTATACGAGAAATAATTGAATAAACGTTATAAAAACGCACATAAACGAAACTCGATAATAACTTCTCATACGTAGCTCAATTTTGGCATACGAATATACCAACGTGACCTACACGACGTCACGAGCGTTGACAAATTTTTAAAATAATTTTCCAGTGGGCCACGCGCCGGGGAGGCCACGGACCCATGTGCCCCCCACGCGCATCATCTTCTTCACCCAGACGCTGGAACAGTGCTACCGGCGCCGGATTCTGGGCAACTTGTAAATGCTTGTTTCTCGCTCGTTTCTACACCATTTTCCATGAAATTTTCCCCACAACACTCTAAATCGTGAGGGGAAGAGGGCTGTACCTTTAAAACGCCTCAAAAACGTATGAAATCTTGTCAGAAAATTCTCCAAAACCGGCCAAACTCGAACTGGGCTATCTCGACGTCCAAATCGTGCAAACGATGGTCTCCGAGACTCGTGGGAGATTTCTAAGGCTCGCTGTGAGCTTGGATTCCCCTAAAACGTAACCAATAAAAACTTCATGAACAGTACTCAACTCGGAGCTTGATTTTTCACATGAAATCGAACGAGTTCTTACCTGTAATGGATACCAATGTGTTCGTCTGGTCTCAAGGAGCACGATGGTGGTCTTTGTTCCTTCGATCTGCGAGGTTTAGGGTGAGTTCGTGGTTCGTCCGTACGAAAATAAGGAGAGATAGAGAGTCTTCGAGATAGAGAAAGTACGGGAGTGATGAGAAGAGAGAGAGGGTGTTGGTTTGTGTGTGTGGACCAAAAGTCACCTATCACAAGTTCCAGATTTCTTAGTTCCCAATTGGTCCCAATTATTGAGGACCTTGAATAATTGGTCTTCACACAAACACATACACACGTACACGACCCCGAATGGGTATTTTCGTCAATTCACATAGTCAATACGATAATTTCGGGACGGGCTGTTACACGTGGCCAACGCATGGTAGCATGTTCAGGGTCAAAAAATTATTCTAAAAATTTGTGTAGGTCTGTGGCGTCGAGTAAATCACGTTCGTATATTTAAACCCTAGGTTTGAGCAAACTATGAAGGTTTTATTTAAGTTTTCATATATGTGTTATTAAAATTAATTAAATTAGTAATTTCATATATATGGGAGACTTATCCTGAGGACATTCGTGGTCAATCAAGGCTTGAAGGCTACGACCCTTCGACTTACCAGTGAGTGGGCATTTTGTTTTTGTATATTACGTATGTACCTTGTAATTTCCATAAATATTTTAAATGGTTTATGCATTTTTATGCCATGCTTTATATATTTTCAAATATTATGAAATGATTGAGTTTTATATTGCATCATGGCATATCCATATGCATATTACTTGCATATAATTTTTGTGAATGGTTCTAAATGCTAAGATGAACGTGGGAAGCACAGGTAAGTCCAGGTAAGATTATGTGATGAATGGAAATGGTTGAATTTTATGCAAGGTTCTAAAAGACGCTGGACGCTAATTTGGCGGCGGGCTGGGGCCTAGTGCCTAGGTGGCTAGGCGGACTAGGTGGATTTAAGTAAATCTATTGTATTTGTGTAAATAAGTGTATGTTTATACTTAAAATATATATAATTTCATCAGAAACTAGAAAATAGAATGACATATATATTATGAAGTATTGGAACATAATGAAAACATAGGGAGCAAACATAGAATGTGTGTTTATTTAAGTGTTCGATAAGTATCTTACAATTTATTGGAAACAATAAAATGTAAAAGGAAAGTTATCTATTTTCTATCTAAGTGAGTTGCAACCTAGGCAGGTCTGGGCAGGCTAGACGGGGATTTTTAGAACAATGATTTTATGGCATGCTTACATATAGATTTGCTCATCATTGCTACACCCCAGGTGAGTGCTCAGCCGGAGGCCAGGCTAGTCCTTCACGTGCATGTTCACCTCCCAACACCGCACACTCACCTTGGATCCAAGTAGGTGCTAGTCCTGTCGTACAGGTCACATTAGGTGACTCTGACTCATAGGTGATGATGTGAGAATTACTTGACACACAAATTAAACCCTATTGATGACAATTGTAGTAATGATGCAAGTAGGGATCGTTCTAGACCGGGGATTAACTAGGGATGCTAATCAATAAATATAAGACTCAAAAATATAAAAAAACAAATTAAAAATGTAAACAAAAGACTTTAAAACAAGAAGGTAAAAAAAAAGGGATTTAGGATTGGTGAAATTGAACAATTAAAACTTAAACTTTGAAAACAAACTTAAAGCAAAATAGATTGTGATGAAATAGAATGATGAGAAACTAGTTAGAGGGTTCCTTATCCACACATGAACATATGCATATAATTTGATTCCCAGTTATGACTTCAACAAACGATAAATGACAATGTTCCAAGTTAATTAGGTTTGCTTAAATTAACTCTTAGATTTCCCTAGATTCATTGGATTGCAAGGAATACGCATTACAACCAAATTATTCCTCATCAAAGTCCCTAACTATGGAATACGCATGATAGAGACATTTAACAAAGATCATTAAGTTCAACGGAAATCATAAACATTGACTAGGCATTCATAACTATGGAATACGCATGTTACTCTTGCCAAGGATTTACTTAACACAATCGTGACTAGCGATCTTTACTACTCATGAATATAAGTTCATAACGATTAGGTGAAATTCCCTTATATCCTAGCATCAAGTTTAGGCATACAAATTAAGTGTCGACCCTTAACCCACATACATAAACAAGTTCTTAATCAAAACAGAAAAGTAAACCACATCTAAAGTTTATGAATTCATAACTGGAGTAAATCAAATCATAACCAACATATGTCCATGGTTTCAAATTTTGCCTCTAACTAAAAAGAAATTAGTTCCACATGTTTAACATAATTGAACAACAATTTAAATTAAACATTGAGAAATAAAAGAAAGAAAACACCTAAACTTTCCAACGATCCAAGCGCCTCCAAGGATTTTCCTCTTCTTCTCTTTGTTGCGGCACAAGGCTTTGAATGATGTTGAAAGGTTGGTTTTATGGAGGAATGGATGGAGGAGGTTTAGATATGTAGGGAGAGGCAAGGAAAGGCTTGTAGAATGGTTTATTCTTGGATGATTTGAATGAGGTTGCTACCATGGGTATTTATAGGGAGAGGATGGACATGTTTAATGCTTGTTTAATGCAAATTTCTGGTGGAATTGACAAGGAACCCACGGCAATGATAGAAAAATAATGGTGGGTTAGGTTTTGAGTCATCCACTTCACATGTCATGGTGAACTAAGCATTGCATCATCCACTCACATGTCATGGTGAGTTAAGCATTGCATCATCCACTCAAATGTCATGGTGAGCTAAGCATTACATCACATTTTTAGGCCCATTGCAACAGATTTTTTTTGGGCTTCTTTGCATCAGATTTTTGGGCTTCTTTGCATCAAATTCTTGGGCTTCTTTACATCAAATTCGTCCATCCTCATGCCTCCATGCTTGCACTATCCAATCTTGGCCCAAAAATGCTCTAGAATGCTCCAAATTGCTTCTTTTTGCATACTTTGACATATAAACCTACAAACACACGAAAAAAGACTTTAAACACTATAATAAATACTAAATAATAACCAAAATGCAAGAAAACAAGCAAGCTAAGTCGCATAAATATGCTCCTATCAAATTCCCCCACACTTAGCTTTTGCTAGTCCTCGAGCAAAACAATAAAACAAAACAAATAAACAAACATAACCTAAACCTTCCAACGTTTGCCTCAGGGATTTCCAATGCACATGACATGTTAAAGATTATCATTCCCACAGATTTGAGTCAATTTAATACTTAAGCACATACTTAATCATAGTCACTACTTATTAGTTCACAATGAACCAATTAAAACAATGTTTTGAATGTAGTAACATGCCTTAGAGAATTCCCTCAATCCTTACAAGATATGCACTCTATTTTCACTCAGATTTTCTAACAACACACCCTATACTAGTTATATGTGAGAGAATTGATGTAGATATAAAAAACGAATGCTCACATATATGTATCATAAAGAACGTAATTTCCGGAGTTAATAAGCATGTTTAGATATGATCTCATGAATGGAATACTACTACTTAGATGCGAGAACCAATGCTATGCTCATACCAAATTCAAACTCCACAAATTGAAACACATATCACTCAAGAAGAAGTCAAGGGTTGCAACGAGGCTTGTGGTATTGGTTAACAAAGAAAGGAAAGGGAAAACAAACGTTCTTCAAGCATTAGTAAGCAAAGTAATGAGATTAAGACTTAGAATTCACTTAGATTGCGGAATTTAACTTAAAAACACAAGGGGAAGATTTAGACAACTCTTTAGGGCCGAATTCATTGTTTTGGACCCTTACTTCAACAAACAATACTTTGGAACTCTTTTTTTTTTTTTTTTTTTTTTTTTTTTCCCGTGCCTATGGCACACAATTCACAAAAGAAAAACTTCCCCCACACTTGATTTCTGCCACAAAGGAATTCAATTTGAATCATGCTTACTTATACTTTAAGAACGAGGGTGGCTCTTTGGCTAAAGTGGTGGTCACTACACAACTTCTTCTTGAATATGTGATATGCAAATCAATAGCATGCTTTGAATGAATTGGGCATGAATTCTAGCATTTGGAACTAAACGATGAAACGCCTTCTAAGTAGCAATCAAGCAAAGAATAATGAGATCATGCAACGACTTTAGAAAAGCAACAAGTTCACAGATTATTAACTCTCCAAATAAACGTTTAGGCTCAAATCTCACAAGGTTGTAGCGTTAGTTTGAGTTACTTCCTTCAAGCATGTTACAAAAACTAATTTTTCCTTTATGATTACATGTGAATTCATAAGTTACAACCACAACCGAGCATAAACCAAAGAGTAAATCAAACTTTTATCCATGTTTATAACTTTCTTTAACCGTCATGCAATTACAAACCGAATCCTCATCATTGTGTTGGAAGGTACCCTAAGACACAAACAAACACACAAAAACAACTCTTTTTGGGTTTTTTTTTAAAACAATTTTTCAAATTTTTATGGGATTTTCGGATTTTTGACTAAAACACACTAAAAACATTTTAAAACAGTGAGAAACAACATGTGAAGTGATAGGTGATAAAATCCCATGAATTTCATGCAAAAATAGCTTGTTTACCCCCCCACACTTAAACCAAACATTGTCCTCAATGTTTCAAACATAAATTAACACAAAAACAATCAACTAACACAATTCGCAAACATAACACAAATGGCAAAGTAATAGCAATAAAGAGACAGGTTAGGGACGCAAATCTGGGTTTGGAGTGAAAGTTCCTTCCTCTCATGTTTCAACACATGGGTTGCCTCCCAAGAAGCGCTTGCTTTAACGTCTTCCAGCCGGACGGTACCTCCGTTTAAGCTTGACTAGGTTCCACGGTATGGAGGGGTACTTCCTCCACGACATGCTCCTCAAACATCTCGTAATAGGGCTTTAATCGATGCCCATTCACTTTGAATTCTTGCTGTGTCCTTGAACTTTTGATTTGCACTGCACCATGAGAGAAGACATTAGTGACAATAAACGGACCAACCCATTTGGAACGCAACTTACCCGGAAATAACCGAAGGCGAGAATTGAACAACAACACTTTCTGCCCAATAGAGAATGTCTTGGCACGGATCATCTTGTCATGGAATGCCTTCGTTTTTTCCTTGTAAATCCGGGCATTCTCATATGCTTCATGTCGGATTTCATCAAGCTCACACATTTGAAGCTTTCTATGTAAACCTGCGGCATCAAGGTCCATGTTGAATGTTTTGACGGCCCAATGTGCACGATGTTCTAACTCGACAGGTAGATGGCATGGCTTCCCATAGATGAGCCGAAAAGGTGACATCCCAATGGGGGTTTTGTAGGCAGTGCGATACGCCCACAATGCATCGTTTAAGCGCAAACTCCAATCCTTCCTTGTAGGCCCCACGGTTTTCTCAAGAATCTGCTTGATTTCCCTATTTGAAACCTCGGCTTGCCCGCTCGTTTGAGGATGATAAGGTGTGGCCACCTTATGCTTGACATTGTATTTCTTGAGCAACGCCTCAATGGTTCGATTACAAAAATGGGAACCTCCATCACTGATTAGCACTCGTGGCATTCCAAACCTTGCAAAAATGTTAGTTTTCACAAAATCTGCAACTACTCGAGAATCATTAGTTCGGGTGGCTTTTGCTTCCACCCATTTCGACACATAGTCCACAGCAAGCAATATATAAAGAAACCCTTGTGATGAAGGAAAGGGACCCATAAAATCAATACCCCAAACATCAAAGATTTCAACACTAAAAATGGGGGTTTGCGGCATTTGTTGTTTAGGACCAATATTGCCCGTTCTTTGACATCTATCACAAGACATGCAAAATATTCTAGCATCCCTAAAGATGGTAGGCCAATAGAAACCACATTCTAACACCTTCAGTGCTGTTCTTTGAGTGCCAAAGTGTCCTCCACAAGCATAAGTGTGACAAAAGGTTAGAATAGCATTAAACTCAGAATCGTGCACACACCTACGTATAACTTGGTCAGGGCAATATTTCCATAAATACGGGTCATCCCACACATAAAACCGTGCCTCTTTCTTCAATTTATCATATTGGTGTTTAAGTAATTCACTAGGAACATGTTTAGACACCAAATAATTCACCAAATCAGCATACCACGGTTCACTTACCTTGACGGACATCAGTTGCTCATCTGGGAATGTCTCTATGATAGGCACGGCATCCTCCTCATGCACCATACGGCTCAAATGGTCAGCCACCACGTTTTCACTTCCCTTCTTGTCCCGGATTTCGATATCGAACTCTTGGAGAAGAAGCATCCAACGAATGAGTTGTGGTTTGGCTTCCTTCTTGGTGAACAAATACTTCAATGCTGCATGGTCAGTATAAATAATAACTTTAGTACCAAGCAAATAAGAACGGAATTTATCTAAAGCAAATACAACAGCAAGAAGTTCTTTTTCAGTGGTAGAATAATTCAATTGTGCATCATTTAAAGTCCGAGAGGCATAATAGATAACATGCGGCCTCTTTTCCTTCCTTTGCCCTAAAACAGCTCCTAATGCATAATCGGAAGCATCGCACATAAGCTCAAAAGGAAGGCTCCAATCCGGTGGAACTATGATAGTGGCCGAAGTTAGCATTTCTTTGAGGTGATTGAACGCCTTCTCACACTTCTCGTTGAAGTCAAACGCCACATCTTTTTGGAGGAGATGGCAAAGAGGGTTTGAGATCTTGGAGAATTCCTTGATAAATCGCCTATAAAATCCTGCATGACCAAGAAACGAACGAATCTCTCGAACCGAAGTAGGAGAGGGTAAGTTGCGTATAAGATCTATTTTCGATTTATCCACTTCAATTCCTCTTTCTGAAACAATATGCCCTAGAACTATGCCTTGTCTAACCATAAAGTGATATTTTTCCCAATTAAGCACAAGGTTAGTCTCAACACATCGTTTCAAAATTATTGTGAGATTTTCTAAACACCCATCAAATGAATTTCCAAACACACTGAAATCATCCATAAATACCTCAATAATCTTTTCCACAAAATCTGAAAAGATACTTACCATACACCTTTGAAATGTGGCCGGAGCATTGCATAAACCAAAAGGCATGCGACGATAAGCAAAAGTACCAAAGGGGCATGTGAAAGTTGTCTTTTCTTGGTCATCCGGCGCTATGACAATCTGATTATATCCAGAATAACCATCAAGGAAACAATAATAAGAATGACCGGCTAACCTTTCAAGCATTTGATCAATGAACGGCAAAGGGAAGTGGTCCTTCCTTGTGGTGGTGTTGAGCTTCCTATAATCAATGCACACTCTCCAACCTGTTTGGATACGGGTTGGCACAAGCTCATTCTCGGCATTCTTCACCACTGTCACTCCGGACTTCTTTGGAACACATTGTACCGGTGATACCCAACGACTATCAGAGATCGGATAAATCACTCCACAATCAAGAAGTTTGATAATCTCCTTTTTCACAACTTCCATCATTGGAGGGTTGAGACGGCGCTGAGCCTCTCGAGTTGGTTTAGCCCCCTCCTCTAGAAGTATTCGATGCATGCACGTAGTCGGGCTAATTCCCCTAATATCGGCCAAAGTCCACCCAATGGCCGTCTTGTGCTCTTTCAACACTCGGATTAGCTTCTCCTCCTCTAGGGCTGTGAGTGAGGAGGAGACAATGACGGGCAATGTCTCGTTGTCTCCCAAAAAGACGTACTTTAAATGATCGGGCAACGGTTTAAGCTCAAGTACGGGTGCCTGAATCACTGAGGGTAACAATTTATTAGTGGAAACTGAAATTGAAATTGGTTTAGAAGGCTTACCATGATGTTGAGGTAGTGACTCAAGGGTAGCCACTATCTCGGCCTCCTCCACACTTCTAGGCACGGCAAAACCAGATTTTTGCCCAATTCCTTGTGCAATTGTTGTTTCAAGTGTATCCCTCTCCAAACAATCGAGAAAATCCTGCGCCAAATCATCAATTATGTCAATAGAAAAGCAAGAATGATCGTCCTTAGGAAATTTAATACTTTCAGAAAGATTGAAATCAATGACTTCCCCATCAAATTCCATCGTTAAAGTTCCTTTAAACACATCTATCTTGGTGCGGGCTGTTTTCATGAAGGGCCTCCCTAATAGAATCGGCAATGGGGTGGAATGGGGTGAATCCTCCATGTCAAGTACGTAGAAATCCGCTGGAAAAATCAAGTTACCAACCTGTACCAATACATCTTCCAAAACACCCTTTGGATATGCATTAGAACGATCGGCTAATTGAATTATCACACCATCATTTTTAAGTGCACCTAAGTTCATAGATGCATAAATAGAGTATGGCATAACATTAATCGAAGCCCCTAAGTCTAACATGCATTGTTCAAACTTAGTATTACCAATAACGCACGGAATTGTAAAACTACCCGGATCTTTGCATTTAGGGGGTAATTTCCTTTGTAACACAGCAGAAACATTTTCACTTACTTGAACCACCTCTTTGTTCGAAATCCTTCTCCTTGTTGTACAAAGTTCTTTTAAAAACTTAGCGTACCTCGGGACTTGCTTAATCGCATCAAGGAGCGGGATATTGACTTGAACTTTCCGAAAGGTCTCTAGAATGTCCTTCTCGGCTTCTTCCTTCTTTGATTGCCTAAACCTGCCAGGAAAGGGCACATTTAGTGGAATAGAACTAGAAAAAGTTGAATTGGGACTTACCTTGGTGGGTTGGGACGGTTTAGGAGGACTAGATGAATTCGGCAAGGTTTGGTCATCTTTGGTTGTGGGCTTTGCTCCCTGTGCTTCTTCTTGCAGCAACTTGTCCTCCTCGTCTTGATTTGATTTGGATATATTTGAGTCCGTTACAACCTGTTTACCACTTCTCAACGTGATGGCCTTAGCGGTTTCAAATCCTCCCTTCGGATTCATTACGGTATTGCTTGGTAACCTGCCTTGCTCATGAAACTGCCCCATAAACTCAGCAATTTGCCCAATTTGCTTCTCTAAATGGTCCACTCTTTTGTCTCGGTTTTGCATAGCCTTAGCTTGATCTTCCTGCCCATTAGACAATTTAGTTAGTAACTTAAGGAGTGTATCATTGTCAAGAGACGTACCTGAAGAGTTTGAGGCAGATGGTTGGTTTTGATTGGGGACGAATGGCTTTGTATAAAAGCCCGGTGGTTGCTGCCTAAATCCTCCTTGTTGTTGGGGTTGTTGAGGATCCCGCCATTTGAAATTTGGATGGTCCCTCCACCCCGGATTGTAGGTGTTAGAGTATGGATCATGGCGTGGTTGATTTTGGTTCCCAAAACCCACGGCTTTGGCAGATTCCCAACCCCCATTCTCAATCAATTGAGGACATTGATCGTTGGCATGTCCTTGCATAGAGCACACGCCACACACATTTGGTCCATGAATCTTCATTCCCTCGGCCAACTGAGAAACAATAGAAGTAAGGTTAGTTAATTGGGATTGAATGTCGGACGAAGAACTTACCTCATTCACTTGTGGCCGTGGGGGGTCTCTTTGCCCAACACCTTCGTATTGTTGTGCATTATGAGCTCGGTTGGCAATTAGAATTTTTGCAGCCCCCGGAGTTTTATCCACCAACGCACCTCCCGCCGCGGCATCAAGCATTTGGCGTTCCATGGGAAGGAGTCCTTCGTAGAAGTATTGAATGAGTAGCTCCTCCTTCATTTGATGCTGTGGACATGAAGCAACAAGTGATTTAAAACGTTCATAATAAGAAGGAAACGATTCACCTTGATTTTGTTGGATGCCACTAATCCGTTTCCTCAAGAGAATGACTCTTGAAGTTGGGAAAAACTTCTCCAAGAAAGCTCTTTTCATACTATCCCAAGATGTAACCGTTCCGGGTGCTAACTCATAAAGCCAATCCTTCGCCTTTTCCAAAAGTGAGAATGGAAATGATTTCATCATCAGAATGTTCCCATCGACATTGACGGGTGTCATGCTCGAACAAACCACCTCGAACTCCTTGAGATGCTTGTTGGGATCTTCCATGGACAGCCCATGGTATTTTGGAATGTGGTGCAACAAGCTTGATTTCAACTCGAACTCAGCAGTCTTGCCTAGGGCAGCCGCGGGGTATTGAATGCATAATGGTGCGGCATTGGTCAACCCCGAGGCCGAGAGCTCTTTAATGGTCCGATTGTCCGCTGCCATAACTTCTTCTTTTACTTCTTCAAACTCAGATTCGTCCTCTGAACTTGAACTAGGTTCACTAGGTTCACTAGGTTCGCTAGGTTCGCTAGGTTCGCTAGGTTCGGGATGCCTCCTCTTTCTTCTCAAATCACGTTCAAAATCGGCGTTAAAGTCCAAGATATGCACAGTTTGAGAACTCCGCGTCATGCATTAGTACCTAAACCAAGAAAACAAAACAAAATAAGAAAACTAGGTAAATTACACTAAAAACACACGGCAAAAACACAAGGGATTAGCAATTTCGCTAATCCCCGGCAACGGCGCCAAAATTTGATGTGAGAATTACTTGACACACAAATTAAACCCTATTGATGACAATTGTAGTAATGATGCAAGTAGGGATCGTTCTAGACCGGGGATTAACTAGGGATGCTAATCAATAAATATAAGACTCAAAAATATAAAAAAACAAATTAAAAATGTAAACAAAACACTTTAAAACAAGAAGGTAAAAAAAAAGGGATTTAGGATTGGTGAAATTGAACAATTAAAACTTAAACTTTGAAAACAAACTTAAAGCAAAATAGATTGTGATGAAATAGAATGATGAGAAACTAGTTAGAGGGTTCCTTATCCACACATGAACATATGCATATAATTTGATTCCCAGTTATGACTTCAACAAACGATAAATGACAATGTTCCAAGTTAATTAGGTTTGCTTAAATTAACTCTTAGATTTCCCTAGATTCATTGGATTGCAAGGAATACGCATTACAACCAAATTATTCCTCATCAAAGTCCCTAACTATGGAATACGCATGATAGAGACATTTAACAAAGATCATTAAGTTCAACGGAAATCATAAACATTGACTAGGCATTCATAACTATGGAATACGCATGTTACTCTTGCCAAGGATTTACTTAACACAATCGTGACTAGCGATCTTTACTACTCATGAATATAAGTTCATAACGATTAGGTGAAATTCCCTTATATCCTAGCATCAAGTTTAGGCATACAAATTAAGTGTCGACCCTTAACCCACATACATAAACAAGTTCTTAATCAAAACAGAAAAGTAAACCACATCTAAAGTTTATGAATTCATAACTGGAGTAAATCAAATCATAACCAACATATGTCCATGGTTTCAAATTTTGCCTCTAACTAAAAAGAAATTAGTTCCACATGTTTAACATAATTGAACAACAATTTAAATTAAACATTGAGAAATAAAAGAAAGAAAACACCTAAACTTTCCAACGATCCAAGCGCCTCCAAGGATTTTCCTCTTCTTCTCTTTGTTGCGGCACAAGGCTTTGAATGATGTTGAAAGGTTGGTTTTATGGAGGAATGGATGGAGGAGGTTTAGATATGTAGGGAGAGGCAAGGAAAGGCTTGTAGAATGGTTTATTCTTGGATGATTTGAATGAGGTTGCTACCATGGGTATTTATAGGGAGAGGATGGACATGTTTAATGCTTGTTTAATGCAAATTTCTGGTGGAATTGACAAGGAACCCACGGCAATGATAGAAAAATAATGGTGGGTTAGGTTTTGAGTCATCCACTTCACATGTCATGGTGAACTAAGCATTGCATCATCCACTCACATGTCATGGTGAGTTAAGCATTGCATCATCCACTCAAATGTCATGGTGAGCTAAGCATTACATCACATTTTTAGGCCCATTGCAACAGATTTTTTTTGGGCTTCTTTGCATCAGATTTTTGGGCTTCTTTGCATCAAATTCTTGGGCTTCTTTACATCAAATTCGTCCATCCTCATGCCTCCATGCTTGCACTATCCAATCTTGGCCCAAAAATGCTCTAGAATGCTCCAAATTGCTTCTTTTTGCATACTTTGACATATAAACCTACAAACACACGAAAAAAGACTTTAAACACTATAATAAATACTAAATAATAACCAAAATGCAAGAAAACAAGCAAGCTAAGTCGCATAAATATGCTCCTATTAGGTGACTGCACTTAGCGCAAGCTTTCACCTGATTGTAGCACTAAAGTGATTATTATACACTTAGCCTTGTCATACAGGTCACATTAGGTGACTCTGACTCGTGTGTTAGCAAGTTATGTTAATGTTTGCTCTTATTTGTTTATTTTATTGGGATAGATGAAATTAGTTAATCCATCACATTGATCTAATAAGGTGCATCAAATCGTTATTAAAATATGTTAGCACATGGCCACTTCCCTACTAATTCAGGTAATTCAGGCACATTAAGGAATAGAGGCTTATAGTTTAAGTGGTTAGGATTGTGCATGATTGAGGCATTAAGTTCCACATTTCAAGATAAGTTGTTAAAAAAATGTGTACTTATGTAGACCCCGTGAGGTTGTTTGTGTCGACCCTATGAGGTTAGATGCAATATCCACCCTTTGTTAATAACATATTTTCATCGTACACATTTTATAATCGGGACCATTTAATTTCTCAATCACCATATAAAGATCATCAAAATAAGTATAACAAATTGACAATGTTAATATCAAATAACATATTCATAATGAATCACCATCGAGCCTAAGTGCAAGGGTGCAATACTAGTTAATATTTAATAATTGAAACATGGAACTGACTGTTTGATCATGCATGTTTGGGAAGGGCACTCACTGCTCAATCCTCAATAGTGTATTGCAATATAGCATTGTGGATGCAAAAGATGCTAGACAATGTGTCTTTCTTTTATATGGTATGAAAGGGACTCAGGCTTCATATCACCATCTATTCTTTGTGTTAGTTATTCCATAATTAGTATAAAGATACTATGTAAGTTGTTATTTTTGGTATTTAAACAGCTTTATTCTATCTAATTAAGTTGCATGTGATTTTGCCTTCTTAATTATTATATAGGGGCGGAGCCAGAATATTTAATAAGGTAAGTGGCCTTTTACCACAGTGGTAGAGAGGATTGTTGTCCTTGCACCAAATCGTTGTCGGCTCCCCAGTTTAACATCTAATCTAACAAATTTATCACTTGACAAAATATATATATATATATATATATATATATATATATATATATATATATATCTAGTAAGGAGGGTCAGTTTCACTTTAATGTGTAGGATCTTACCCGTCAATAATAATTATTATGAATATTACAAATTTGATATTTAGGACCTAAATGTATTATTATTCCAAACTCATACGATAATAATACTAATGCTAAGTATAACCAATTTTTTAAATCCAAGTATAAACAAAATTTTATCAAGGAAATACATTGAAAAGATAAACAAACAATAAGAGTATCAAATGTTGATTAAAATTTATTGAAAAAATATAAAACAAATTCAAGACACACATGTGAATAAAGTGAAAAGCTTAAGGCAAGGAATGAAGTGACATGCACCTTTAAGCTCAAGTGTCTTTGGATTCTTAAGCACATATGATATTATATTATGTTTAAAAGGGCAAATACTATTGTACAAATATGAAAAAATTTGGATATAACATATAAGTACTGTTTTAAAAATTTCCTCATATCGCCGCCTAGGTGCTAGGTGGCTGGTCACTGCCCTAATTAATCCCTAAGCGTTTGAAAATAAAGAGTTGGTTCTTAAACCTACTTAGGCACCCATTTAGGTCGCGACTCTCACTTAGATAGAAAATAGATAAATTTCATTTTGCATTTTATTTTTTCAATGAATTGTAAGAGACTTGTTGAATACTTGGATGAACACTCATTATATGTTTGTTTCATATTTCAATACGTTGTAATATTTTATAATCAATATTTCATTATATTTTGTTATTTATATATCCTAATACAATTATCTAATTTTTTTAAGTATAAATAGACCTTTATTTATATGTTATATAGAAAATTCAATTATAAAAAAAATTATAAAAAATATAAAAAATAAAAACCTGTCTAGGCCCCTGCTCGCAGTGCCTAGCACCTTTTAGAACATTGCATATAAGAAGACATATTTTACAAATTGTGAGAAGGGTCAAGTGACCCTTGTTGGCCTTAATTGGCTCCGCGGTGCATATAGACATTATTGATTGTCAAGTAGTGATTAATTCATTGCACAAATCAAAATATATTGTGAGGAGTTTCATTTATAATCAATAATACATGGTTACTTACTGTTAGATTCGATACTAAAAGTTGACAATAAAATATTGAAAGCCCATTCATTTATACTTTTTTAGTTTTGATATCAAATTCAAAAGGTAGTCATTTCTTAATCACCGGATGACTAAGAGAACATTTTTGACGGTGATTGTGAACAAGCCTTGTGCTAGCATTAGTCAATCAACTACTCATTGGGTGTCCATGTCCTTCATGTTGGAATGCCACATTGGATAGTAACAGACTGGAACTGAACTACAATGGACCCCAAAGGATTGGAGATCTTCACCACACATGTGTGCCCTACCCACTGAAAACAATATAAATTAAAACATGCACAGTTGAATATTTGTCTTCTGCTTCTGGCACATAATTTTCAGACCCCAAAATCCTCAATTTTTTATTAAATTGTTGATGTTTTAGCCTATTTTATTTGACAAGGTTAAAGGGGCTGGGACAAGGATAGAGAGATTGAGAGAGATGTATTTGTAGAATTGTAGGGGAATGTGTGCATTATCCCTTCTACGTAGTGCCATTATTTACAGTAATAAAAGGAGAGAAGAAATTCCTTCATCCCCAAGGAATACGTGTTGTAATAGGAAATGATAACTAGAGTCAAATCTAATCTAGGATTTACACAATCACACTTAAACTAGGAAAGTTTACAACACTTCCCCTTGAGTGTGTAAATACTCAAGGTAGATTCAGCATCATGTAGAAGTTGAGGAAGTCGACTCATCGGCACTGATTCTAAGGAACAACGCTTATTCTCAATAAGGTACGAACTTGTATAAGTAAGTCTCACTAAAAAACCCTAAGGCTATGGCAAAAACCCGAGAAGGGACAAAATCTATAGTCTAGGAAAAAATGTGTGAGAAATGCAAAGTCAAAAGAAATTACACTCCCAGACCGGAGTCGAGGCATGCTGGGCGTCACTTAAGGGTGACGTAGCCAAGTGCACAACAAAAGTGCTGATAATAAGAAAATGTGAATAAGTAAAAACCAAAACTAACCTTATTTAAACTAGGGATAATATGTAAATGTGTGAAAGTGATCAAGTATATAATAATACACACATATCAGAGCATAGGCAATACGAAAGTGCAGTCAAACTAACTAAGTACTAATTATACAAATAGGGAGAAGATCCCTACATTTATTTGGTAGAACGTCAAAACTGCCGAGTAGTCCTCGTGAGCCACAAAGGTGAATAGCTACCTACGACCTGGAAGGGCGGAAAACAAAAAAGATGAGTGGGCAAAAACAAAGCGTTTGAAAACATATTTATCTTTTTAAACATAATAAACCTTCTTCGTAAAACCCATATAGTTCTCAGAAAATAATACTACATACTTGTGTAAAACCCTGAAGTATGCCAAGTCATAACGTTTCAACAATAAAAGATGTAAGCCAGGTGTGAAATCAATATGAAATAGTATGCCAGTTGGAGTCACCTAACGAGACCTGTATGACTGGACATATATCTCATCAATCTAAGCTAGCACATAAGTCGGAGTCACCTAATGTGACCTATACGACAAGGCTGGGTGTAAATATATACGCTGAAGTGCTACGATCACATGAAGGTTGTGCGATAAATCACATGTCACCTACGAGTTGGAACCACCTATTATGGTCTGTACGACAAGCTGGCACTAGACTTAGATCCAAGGTGAGCGTGCAGTGCGGGAGGTGAACAATCACGTAAGGGACTGTGCCCTAACCCGAGCCAGGAGCACTAACACCGGGGTGCAGCAATGATGAGCTCTAAATGCATTTATGCACACCAATGTGATGCAACCAAATTCAATCACATAATACTCACTTGAAGCTTACCTGAGGCTCCGCAGCATCATTCAATATAAATATAATTCATACTAATGCAACATTTAAAGTCCAACACAATTTAGACATCGCATGCAAGGCATAACTCATTTTAAATACATTTCTAGAAACCATAAAGCATATATATAACAAATGCCCACTCACTGATAAGTAGCAAGATCATAGCCCTCTAGCCTCGCTTGTCCACACTTGTCCTCGGGGTACGTCTCACCTATATGCGAAATAACTAATTTTACGTTATTTAACTAGCACATCATAAACTCTAAAAATAAATTCTCATATCTTGCTCAGTTATAAGGTTAGAAAAAAAATTTGGACGTTAGATGCACTGCCACGTCCCAATTGTTTCAAGATCCTAGAGTGAATGCCTCAGCCGAATTGAGAGCGTGTTCCGGGGTTTGGAAATATTTGAACCAGTCAATGTAAGTCATTCGGGAACTTTCATATAAATTTCCGTATCAAGATCCTCATAGAGATACACAGTTACTACTTCCATCAGCTGCATACTCAGTTTTCGGAAACTACCAAACTGATAAGGTAGGGAAAAGTAATCACATTAATAATAGGTGACTGAGTTTCACCATAGTCAATCCTGGGGCGTTGTGAAAAGCCTTGTGTAGTAAGACGAGCTTTGTAATGCACAATTTTGTTCTTCTCATTACATTTCCGAACGAAACGGGCTTCACATGTGGAGGAGTAGGAGCTACAAGTCTAAACACCTTACATTTCGCAAGTGAATCCAGTTCGACATGAATTGCTTATTTCTAGTTTGACTAATCAGTTCTATGTCGACATTCATCAACGAAACGCAGTTCAATGTCATCGCTCAACATGATCTTAGTAGCTACTGCATATACTAATGCATCATTGACAATCATCTCACTTCTATGCCACACATCATCTAAGCTAACATAATAGACCGAAATCTCATAATTCTCGGGATGAGGATTCATCTCTTCAAGGACGCATCCATAATCTAGAATTTCCTCATGAGGTGGATAAAATGAGTAAGCAATAGTCGGATTCACGGTAGGCTCTTTGGGACCTTGTGTTGTGGATTTCCTCTTTCGAGGGTGTGAATCATTTGAACTAAGGGGCCTGCCATGCTTTTGTGTAGAGGCAGATGATTGGCTAGCTGCTAATGTACGTGGATCACCAAGATTGATGCCCCGGGCCCCTAGGAGGGAAGTCCATCGTGCATTTGTACATCCATCTTTGTAGGCGTGTTCGCAGTTGGAGTATGTGATTTTGTCACTTGTGCTCGATCGGTGAAAGCATCTGGCATGCTCTGAGCTATGCTTTGGAGATCTAATATGCGCTACACTTCAGTTTCAGACTGAGCGGTGCAGGGATCTAAATGAGACAAAGTAGAAGTCGTCCATGATAATTTGCATCGTTCTTCAGGATCTTTGACGTTCTTATCTCTCCTTAACAATGGGAAGACTGTCTCATAAAAGTGACAATCCGTGAAACGAGCGGTAAACAGATCGTCTGTTAAAGGTTCTAAGTAACGAATAATCAAAGGAGAATCATATCCGACGTAGATTCTCATCATTCGCTGAGGCCCTATTTTTGTACGTAAGGGCAACGAAATCAACACATATACCGCACAACCAAAAATGTGCAGATGCGATATGTCGGGTTCGTATCCGGTAACCAACTAAAAGGCACTAAATGGTTGTGTCGCAACAGGCCTCAAGCGACCAACTTTGCTGTGTGCAATATTGCATGGCCCTAAGCAGCGATCGGGAGCTTATTACGTATGACCAACGATCAAGAAATCATTTGTAAGCGCTTAATGAAAGCCTCTGCTAGGCCGTTTTGGGTGTGAACATGGGGTGCATGATGTTCAACTTCAAACCCAACCGACATGCAATAGTCATCAAAAAATTTAGATGTTAATTCTCCAGCATTATCCAATCAAATAAATTTGATCAGATAATTAAGGTGGTGAACCCTGAGCTTGATAACCTGAGCCAACAGTTTGGAGAATGCAGCATTCCTTGTGGACAACAAGCACACATATGACCAACGTGTAGAAGCGTTAACCAAAACCATAAAGTATCTAAATGGTCCGTAAGGAAGGTGAATCGATCCACAAATGTCCCCCTCAATCCATTGTAGAAAATGGGAGGATTCGAACGAATCTTGTCATAAGAAGGCTTAGTAATAAGCTTTATCCATAGAACATGTTTAATATGCAATTCCTTGGATCGAACCTAAGCTTCGGGTTAGTGGATGCTCGTGTGATGATTTGAGGATTTGGCGCATCCCTATTCATCCAGGATGTCCCAAATGATCATGCCAAAGTGTAATTTCAAGTGCGGTCCCAATAGTAAGGCTGGCTACATAGTGGCATTCTATGGGGCATGTGGTCGTAATATACAGACCACTCGGGAATACGCTCCATCTTCTCTAGAATAAACTTATGGCCATATTCATAGGAAGTTATGCACATAAATTCAACTCCATTTTCTATGTGGGTTTCAGTGTGGTAATTGTTATCTCTAAAGTCCTTGAAACTTAACAAAGTTCTTCCTGAACATGGAGAATAGAATGCCTCGGCAATGGTCAAGATTGTACCATTGGACAACATTATATGTGCCTTACCGTATTCTTCTATCAGGTTGGATGGGCCTGAGAAGGTTTCCAGAGGTGCATTCTTAGGTATAAAGTTAGTGAACTAGATGGGCTCACGTAAAACGGTGTGTGTGGTTGCACTATCTACCAGACAACTAACTTCCCCACTAGTCATATCTAGAATGAAAAATTGATTTGAATCGATCACATGCATGAAAGTTCTAACAACAAATAGCAATTCAAAATAATTTAATTTATTCAAGGATGGTAATTAATTAAAACTTAATATCCACAAAAAAAAATCACCAACAAATAATCCAAACATAGAGGAAAATTGTTCAAAAATCAACCAAAAACAAAAGGGGGTTCGACCACTAGGTGGAATTCGGCCCCATAGTGCAATTTTAACTAACTAAAATAGTTTATGCCTAAGATTCTAATCTTCCATATGGGCGGTATCCTCTTGAAAGTCAGAAACCTCCATCTTTGTAGTCTCCAGTTCGTCCACTTGCACGAGAATAATATTCAGGTACAACCTTTTGAGGAGCTCGGCAAACACGGGACCAATGGTCCTTTGAACCATAGCGATAGCACATGTCTGCATCCATGGTTTCAAGTGCTTTGCTCTTATTCTTGAAGTTCGGGGCCTTAGGAGCGAGGTTTGAGCACTTCTGGCTTTGTTTCCTCTCTTAGATGGGCCTTGACTCTGTTGACCTTCGTGGGGTGGCTTCTAGCTGCCCCTACCACGCTTCTTTTGGCGTGTTGAGCGTTGATTTGTGTTATAATGTGTTTCAGGCATAACAGTCACCCCAGTAGGTCAAGCTTGATGATTCTTCATCAACAGCTGGTTTTGCTTTTCAGCGAGAAGTAAAACAGAGATCAAATCTGAGAATTTAGTGAACTTTTAAGCTCTATATTGTTGCTGCATGACAATATTAGAAGTAGCGAATGTCGAATAGGTCTTCTCCATGAGATCCTCTTCGGTCAAAGTTTCGTTACAAAACTTGAGAAGTGATCGGATTCGACAAACTTCAGAATTATATTTATTCACAGACTTAAAGTCTTGGAAGAGTAAATGCTGCTACTCATGTCTTGCTTCAGGTAAGAATATGTCATTTTGGTGATCAAAACGATTAGACAAAGCCACCCATAGTGCACGTGGATCCTCTTCAACAAGGTATTCAGTTTGCAAGGCGTCATGGATATGTCTTCGGATGAAGATCATAGCAGTGGCTTTTTCAGCTTGGCCAACAAGGTTTTCCATCTCTTCTTCAATGGTGGGACGCAAGTTCTTTGCAGTGACGTGGAACTTCACATCTTGGACCCATTTGAGGTAGTTCCTTCCAGAGACCTCCAAAGCGGTGAAGTCGAGTTTGCTCAAATTCGACATGTTCCTATCACAAAATAGATGGATAATATGTGGTTAGTGTAATGGAGAAAAATCAATCCATTCACATAGGAGTAAAACTTACAGGTTCTAATAGACATGTACTGGTTTAATTTTGCATGAAAAAACTTCAGGTTTTCATGGGTGATGTTTATAAATGAAACTTTAGGTTTTCAAACAAGGCATGTTTTTAAGAAACTTCAGGTTTCAAAATAATTATGAACTTCAGGTTTATATGTTCCTTCAGGCAAACACAAATATATACACAGACATATGCAACAAGAATATACAAATAGAACTTTAGGTCTACAATTATAATTGAATTTCGGGCCAAATTTAAAGTATGGGTGAAAAATATAAAACCCATTAGGCCTAAAATAATTAGGCGAACAAACTCGGGGTCCAAAAGAAGGCCTAAGCTCATGGGTGGCTTAATAAAAGTGGGTGTCATTCATCCCAGGCCCAAGAATGGGCTGGGTTTGGTCTCAGGTCAATCAAGCATCCAGACCATTGCATCACAAGGTAATTGGGTTAGATGCGCAAGCCCAAAAAATTAAAAGGAAGGCTAGTAAAGGGCATAGCTCACCTATGATGATGCACATGCAAAGCCCAACGTCGTGGGTGCTGTGCGAATAGATCGAGAGGAAATCGAGGCCTGTTAAGGCTCGTGTATGATTTCCAGGCCACCCTAGCAGCGTTTGGTGTGAGGATCAGCCGAATTCAGTTGACGGCGTTGCTTCAGGTAACGTTTCCATGGTCGGTGCATGCTATGGTTTGTTAGAGAACCAATTATTTGTTGGCGGAGAAGAAATCTCAACGTTGGGGGAGGGGGAAACGAAGGAATTCAACCAAATTCGAATGAAAAACCCATGAAACTCTTTTGGAATTTCGAGAAATCGTTGGGGAAAACGATGGGTTTTGTCCAATTTACATGACTGTTGGACGTGTTTCGTCAAAAAAAATTGACAGTGAAGACCTGGGCTTCAGGCCGTGGGTCGAAACAAGGTGCTTCAAACCGACCGTTTTTGGTTCAGGATTGCGGCCTGGTTTTCAATATTGGGCTTGGCTTGCCAGGCCATTGCAAGCTGCTGGCCTGGTGCTAGTGGCTTGCATGATGCAAGGTCGGGGGTTCGAACAACCCCATTGTTTCCCGATTTCAATTTTTTTTTTCAATTCAATTTGATGCATATGCAATTCAATAGTATTAATGCATGTACATATATTTGATGCAATTCATGGTAAATATCAAATTCACATAATTCAACAATTATGAATATAATGCATACACAATTTATGTAGAATCTAAAATTCGAAAAAGGTAAAGTTAGGTCATGCATTATGGTGAATGTTCATGCTATTAGGGCTACAAAAATATCGAGATAAAAGCATTGTTTTGAAAGAACCTAATTGCGCGATGATATGGATGAACTGGTTTGATGCAGAAAATCTCATCGTCAAATTCCTAAGCGTGGTGGTAGGAGCGTGTTGATAACATGTTGTAGCCTATTTTATCTTGCAAGGTTAAAGGGGGCCGGCGGCAAGGGTAAAGAGATTGAGAGAGATGTGTTTGTAGAATTGTAGGGGAATGTGTGTGTTACCCCTCCTACATAGTGCCTTTATTTATAGTAGTAAAATGAGAGAAGAAATTCCTTCATCCCCAAGGAATACAAGTTGTAATAGGAAAGGATAACTAGAATCAAATCTAATCTAGGATTTACACAATCACACTTAAACTAGGAAAGTTTACAATAGTTGCACAATTATTGTACCAAATTATTGATTTTCTACAATAAAAATTAATTTGCACAACTCCCTCATCTTTAATAAATTTTGAGTACTGATATTACCACCCAATCTCTTATTTCCTCACCCTCCATTTAATAAAAATGTTAATGACATATTTATCATTTTATAAAAAGACCTTTAAACTCCTATTTGATTAATTACTAAAATTAAAAAAAATAATTGTGGGTGGGGTGTGATATCTACTGTCGAGAGAGGCTAAGAAATATTTGGGCTATATCGACAGAAAGGTTCAAAGAAGGAATGAGGGTGTGCTAGATGGAGGCGAGAAACTTTAATAGAGAAGAAAGAGACTTGGCGGTGAGATTTGTGCTTCGATAGAAAAGTAGGAAGAATAGTGGTTTGGGATCTGGGGTCTTTGTGAGACGGCGATAGTTGTGAGTACTGGGGGTCTGCTAGGGGGTAGGGAACATTGGGCCTTAGATATGGAATTGGGTGAAAATAGAGAGTGGGGATCTAGAAAGAGATCGGGGTGCCATGTTTGGGTTAGTAGAAAAGAGTTATTATGAAATGGATGCCATGATGTTAAGGATGTGCCTGGTTTGGAGGAGATGATGAATGTCCAAGTCTTGCAATATCTTTCATTTTTTTCGTTCTAATTTATTTATTTTAATGTATTTAAAGACATATTAGAGTTATTTAAAATAAAATATATTAGGTTGGAAATAATGGTGGGTGGGGAAATAACATTTTACTTTAGGTGAGATTGTCACGTGAGTGAGAAAATAAGACACTGGGTTGGGTTTAATAGCACTCTAAATTTTTATGTTGATTAATATGATCTAGTGGTATTTCTCTTCATTTGTGAGTGAGAGGTCTTAGTTTCGATTCTCACCAAAGGCAAATTTGAACCACATTATTGATAGTCCATTGTGAGGCTTAGCCACCCCCTTCCCTTAGTATAGATAATATCGTTTGTTTAAAAAATATATATATATATATATATGAGGAAGCTAGATAGTACTATAGTCTATGGTGTGGAGCCTAAAATAATCTCAAAAATTCTAAAGGTGACACGTGGACTTTTGCCCAAGAAAGACAAGATTGCCCTCGTTAAATGGGCAAGTGTGACATCCCACATCGCCCAGGGAGTGATCCTTAAATGTATATTCCCATCTCTACCTAGCACGAGGCCTTTTGGGAGCTCACTGGCTTCGGGTTCCATAAGAACTCCGAAGTTAAGCGAGAAGGGGGCTAGAGCACTCCCATGATGGGTGACCCACTGGGAAGTTGCTCGTGAGTTTCCAGAAACAAAACCATGAGGGCGTGGTCGGGGCCCAAAGCGGACAATATCGTGCTACGGTGGTGGAACGGGCCCGGGAAGTGGTCCGCCCCAGGCCGGGATGTGACAGCAAGCTTCTTAGATACTCCCACAGGCAATTCACACCCCTGAAGGTCCTTGCAACTGAATACGATTGCCCACAACTTATCTGCCTTTGGCAAAGAAAAGTCATAGCATTACAGATAGGGATTAATTACCCAAATCCTATCTTTAATACATTCCCAACTGAAAATTGACTCCATTTAAGTAACTAATCCCTATTTAAATCAACTAGGGATATTTACTTCATTATCTCAATATATTATTTCATATCTCCATAAACTTTGGCCAATAGGATGCTGTCATGTGTATGGTAAAACCCTAACACTATGGCCAGTCCTCTTCCCTATATATATCCTCAATTCTACCAAATTTCGGCAAGCTTTTACAACCCTAAAAAGCCCTAAACACTTACTCTTTTCAGAGAAACTAGCTTAGGCATCGGAGATCCATTGGCCTAACCCTCCACCTCGTGGTTGCATGAGGCTTAGGTCTTTGATCAAAGGCGTTGATTGTTTTGTAGGTGCATTTTCGTCAAAACTAGAGACGGCATAATTGTGCATCGACAAGTGGTATTCGTCTTCACTTGCTAGCTCATTGTGATACTAAGGCTGCCCATTTCCCTTAACGTAAATAATATCGTTTGTTAAAAATATAAAATAAATAAATAAAAGAGAGATGAGGAAGCAATCGATCAATCGGATATTGGTTTTGTTTGTTTTGGGCTGTTATAAAGGTTTTGGAATGTCTGAAGAGTGCAGGACACAAATAGAAGAGCCTAATAAGATCGGGACGTGCCACCATGGATTACCAATTAAAGTAGAAAATACCAAAAATTTAAGGAGAAAAAGTTCCTCACAAATCTTTTTTTTTTTTTTAACAAAAAACACTTAGACATTTTTTATATTATTAAGAACATTTTTTATATCACAAGGACAAAAAAACAAAAAATGAGTCACACGTCATGAGGGGTTTGAATTAAAAAAATGTCCTTAATAATAATAAGGAACGATATCCTTAACGATAAAGAAAGTATGGTCTAGTGATATTCTCACTTGTAAGTAAAATGTCTTAAGTTCAATTCTCGTCAAAGACGAATTTGAACCACATTATTGCAAGACTATTGTGAGACTTAGCCACCCACTCAGTGTAAATAATATCATTTGTTAAATAAAAAGATAAAAAAAAAAAAGCCACAAAAAATTGTTTTGAGGGGCTTTTGATTAATTTACTAAAAATTTAAGGCTAATTTGGAGGGAAAGAGAGAAAAAGATATAATTAAAGGGTCAAATCTTTGACCTATATAATTACTCAAAACTTGTTCCTTACAACTTGCAAGAAAAACTAACGATTACAATTAGACAAAATTATCATATTCCTCCGAGGTAGAATAAGGTCCTTGCAAGCCTCCATTCTTCCAAGGTTGAGTTACCGATTACATCCTTCCACGCATGCCCTCATGATTCTTCCAAGGTAGAATTAGTCCCTTTCAAGCATGCCCTCATGATCTCCACAAGCTTTGCGCACGCGTCCAGGCAAATTTGCATTCCCTACTTGCAGAAACTATGTTAGTATCTCATAAGCCACATCCATCTTTGTCAAACAGTATCAGAGATTTCTCACCCCTCAGATTGACCTATCGAAAATGACCTTCCTACGGATTTTAGTGTATTCCAAGGATATTAGTGAATTAAGTATCAAGGAGTTGCATGAAACCACCCTACAAGATCAATTTTGACAAGTATATCCACCTATTTGACTTATCAATCCCATATGTAGCATGCAACAACCAACCAAACAAGATCTCAAAGATGACCTTGCATGCATACTTACTGCTACTATTTACCATTCTCCCGTGTAGAAATAATGATCAGAAATTCTTTGATCAAACAACATATGATAGTGGAAAGAATAAATCAGCTATCAGTCGTACCTCGTTAAGTTTTGGGGTTGACCATTCCCCAGTGATAGTTAGTTGAGTGACCTCATAGCGAGAAGGCATACAAGCACCGTATCATCCACATTTTACTTTGTTTCTATATATCTTGCTATTGTGAAATGTAAATGATAGAAGCTTTTAACAAATTGATTTCACTATTGTGTAACATAGCATATCCAAAAAGGGTGGCCAAATGGGATTAAATTCACTTTCTTCTGTTCTAATGGTTAGCACCTTACTAAGTTTGACTTATGCACAGATACTTTACTGGATGAGTATTTTTTGGCGATTTGAGTAAAAAAAAAAATTACTTAAATTTTGGTCAAGCTAGATTATCAAAGTAATGTGACTCAATTAAAATATTGGAGAAAACTATATTTTTTCAATAATCTACAATGAAAATATAAGTCTTCACTAGCTTCAATCTCAAATTGTGGATTGTGCAAGTTTTTGTTTTCATTAAAATCTTGGCACGTCTCCTAATCATTCTCACTGTCATTGTGCCTAGGGTCATTGATTCTTCCATCTCGCCACCATCGTCTACCTCGCAATCAATTTCCTCTTCGCCCTTACCATTTGTTTCATTTTCTTGTACGGTCCAACCCACTATTCTCTGAAATCAACAAATTCCTTGAATCATAGATCATCCTCATGCATGGCGTAATCACTTTCTACAAACTCCAAATGACTACAGTCATCTTGCTGTGATTCTTCAGATGAGTTATAAATGATAGGTTGCTCACCACATAGTCTAGCACTCTTCATTGTACCCATACTAGATGATGTTCCCACATCCACAGGTTCTCCAAAATTATCCTTTTCGTCAGCTCCAGTAATCTCAATTTCATCATTCACATACCGGTCTTGTGCATTCACATTACCTTCTCGCTCATTGGCAATATCTTCATTAACATATAGTCAAATTCACTAATTGTAACTTCATTACCAGTGTCACCTTTAACACCAACATTATCTCCCAACTTAGGTGGATGAACAACGGAAACTTCTCTTTAGTTTGGCATACGTGGAGGTGTTCTAAGAATATATCTATGTCCCTTGCGAAAGGAATGAGGTCACACCTACAAACCACATCGAAATCTTCCTTCAGTAAAGTTAAACCCCGTTGACACCCTCCCCTGAAAAGCTTGTAATAATAATCAATATTCCCACTGTGACCCAATTCCAATACCATTGCATCAATTTTTTTTATCAACATCGTATCGTTATCACAATAGTCAAAGAAGTTCACCTTTCCATTGACATGGTAGGTTCCAAACATTAAAACCCCATGATACATTTTAATTGTGATATGTGTGGATCAGCTAAAAACCAACACAACATAGAAACATTTAGAACATTTAATCAAGGGATAGAATCATACTTCATGCATGCGAAATGTACACATAAAATGATCACACATGTTCTCTTGAATATCAAACACACACAAGAAAACCATTTTTTTTCAACTAATATTACCTAAATATGCTTACCACTACACCCACACATACACCACCAACAACATTCACTTCCTCAAACTCCATGATTATCTTTTGTTTATTAGAAATTGCCTGCCACACGCAGCACCAACAAACAAATTGAAACAAAATAAAACCGCTAAACCACTTTATATTTAACATCAACCTGAAAGATAAACATTTCTACTTTGTAAATATAGGGAGGCGCAGCATTGGTATTCATACAGACTATTGATACAAATACTAATTCATATAGGACTTAGGAATCTAAAACAGCAGGATTTCGAGTCATTCTAGTACTAAAAGGAATCCAAAGACTATTGATGCAATACTTATTGTATCCTCTCTTCGACACCCAATCTTCAAAGAGTGAAATAAAAATATTAATAAATAATAAGGAAAACTAACCAAAAGGGCTTGAAAAGTTTAACTTTTAACCAAAAACCACATTGGAAGTTTATTTAATGGTTAGTACAAAGCCCATTTTTATATCAGTCCAAATACAATAGCCCAAACTAAATAACATTATGGTTTGTCAATTTTACCCCTAACGGATTTGGTTAACCTACCTTAACTATTCTGTTAGATTAGTCAGGAGTTAGCAGACGTACAAACTGATTGAATTTTGCAGACCAGTTTCAGAGAGATCTTCAATTTTTTTCTGAATCTGGTTGAGTGGTTTTGAGTAATGCTTGCCGACGAATGTTGAGAGCGATCGCCGTTGGTCTTCGTTCCTGTTAGGGGATTTTTCCGGAATAAACCTTTGTTTTAGAACAGATTCGCAGTGGTTGCAGATTTTGAGATTCTATCGAATCGTTGTGATCGGTGTTGTTCGTTGTGCTTCAATATTTTTTACTGGAGTGATCGTCTTTCATATTTGGTTAGATTTTCGTTTGGAGGTAAGCGACGCAGATTAGCAGATTCATTCCGGTTTGTGAAATTTTCAGTTAGGAGTTTCTTATTTCGAAGAATCCCAGGTTAGTTTTGATTTTCATTTTTTTTTTGTTTTGTTTATATTTGTATGTTGTTCGTCTTCCTTTTTCAGAAATTTATTATGAATTAATTCGTGTTCTTCACATTTGAGGTTCATAACATTTTTCAGAAATAGTGTTCTTCTTTTATTTACGAAACAGTGGATATTTCAGATTAGTTTTTTTTTTTTTTTTTTTTTTTTGTTGTGATTGTTGTGTTTTTATAACTAGTGTAATTTTTGTTCACTTTATATGTATATTGTTTAACTAATAGGTGTTCATCACATTTTTTATGTTTTAACATTTTCAAAAATAGTGTTGTTTTTTAGGAAACAGTAGATATTTCAGTGTACTTTTTAGTTTTTTGTGATTTGTGTGTTTTATAAATAGTGTAATTTTTGTTCACTTTATATGTATATTGTTTAACTAGTAGGTGTTCATCACATTTTTATGTTTTTAACATATTCAGAACTAGTGTTGTTTTTTAGGAAACAGTGGATATTTCAATTTACTTTTTAGTTTTTGTGATTGTTGTGTCTTATAAATAGTGTAATTTTTGTTCACTTTATATGTATTGTTTAACTAATAGGTGTTCATCACATTTTTATGTTTTTAAAATTTTTCAGAAATAGTGTTTTTTTTTTTTTTTTTTTTACGAGTCAGTGGATATTTCAGTTTATTTTTGTGGTTATTGTGTTTTATAAATAGTGTCATTTTTGTTCACTTTATATGCATATTGTTTAACTATTAGGTACTGATTTGTTTTACAAAGATTAGAATTTAGATTTGTAACGGATTAATAAACAGTTGTTGTTGTTGTTTATTAATAAACAGTTATGGAGAATGGTAAACTAGCTCGGTTTACATATGGTGGTTTATGCGTTGTTAGTTCTATTTCATCAACTTCTACCATTTAACAAACTGAACCATTTAGCAAAGTGAACTATTTATCAAAATGAAGTAGAAAACCACACTTTTTTACCAAAGCAAAACTGAACTATTTGTCAATGTGAACTAGAAAACCACACATTTTTCACCAAAGCAAACTGAACTAGTTATCAAACTGAACTGTTTAGCAAACTGAACTATTTAGCAAACTGAAAAATGTGAAAAGTTTTGAACTATTTAGCAAACTGAACCATTTAGCAAAGTGAACTATTTATCAAAATGAAGTAGAAAACCACACTTTTTTACCAAAGCAAAACTGAACTATTTGTCAATGTGAACTAGAAAACCACACATTTTTCAACAAACCAAACTGAACTAGTTATCAAACTGAACTGTTTAGCAAACTGAACTGTTTAGCAAACTGAACTATTTAGCAAACTGAACCATTTAGCAAAGTGAACTATTTATCAAAATGAAGTAGAAAACCACACTTTTTTACCAAAGCAAAACTGAACTATTTGTCAATGTGAACTAGAAAACCACACATTTTTCACCAAAGCAAACTGAACTGTTTAGCAAACTGAACTATTTAGCAAACTCAAAAGTGTGGAAGGTTTTGAACTATTTAGCAAACTGAACCATTTAGCAAAGTGAACTATTTATCAAAATGAAGTAGAAAACCACATTTTTTTACCAAAGCAAAACTAAACTATTTGTCAATGTGAACTAGAAAACCACACATTTTTCACCAAAGCAAACTGAACTAGTTATCAAACTGAACTGTTTAGCAAACTGAACTATTTAGCAAACTGAACCATTTAGCAAACTGAACTTTTTATCAAAGTGAACTATTTATCAAAATGAAGTAGAAAACCACACTTTTTTACCAAAGCAAAACTGAACTATTTGTCAATGTGAACTAGAAAACCACACATTTTTCACCAAAGCAAACTGAACTAGTTATCAAACTGAACTGTTTAGCAAACTGAACTATTTAGCAAACTGAAAAATGTGAAAAGTTTTGAACTATTTAGCAAACTGAACCATTTAGCAAAGTGAACTATTTATCAAAATGAAGTAGAAAACCACACTTTTTTACCAAAGCAAAACTGAACTATTTGTCAATGTGAACTAGAAAACCACACATTTTTCAACAAACCAAACTGAACTAGTTATCAAACTGAACTGTTTAGCAAACTGAACTATTTAGCAAACTGAACCATTTAACAAACTGAACCATTTAGCAAAGTGAACTATTTATCAAAATGAAGTAGAAAACCACACTTTTTTACCAAAGCAAAACTGAACTATTTGTCAATGTGAACTAGAAAACCACACATTTTTCACCAAAGCAAACTGAACTGTTTAGCAAACTGAACTATTTAGCAAACTCAAAAGTGTGGAAGGTTTTGAACTATTTAGCAAACTGAACTATTTAGCAAACTGAACCATTTAGCAAAGTGAACTATTTATCAAAATGAAGTAGAAAACCACATTTTTTTACCAAAGCAAAACTAAACTATTTGTCAATGTGAACTAGAAAACCACACATTTTTCACCAAAGCAAACTGAACTAGTTATCAAACTGAACTGTTTAGCAAACTGAACTATTTAGCAAACTGAACCATTTAGCAAACTGAACTTTTTATCAAAGTGAACTATTTATCAAAATGAAGTAGAAAACCACATTTTTTTACCAAAGCAAAACTGAACTATTTGTCAATGTGAACTAGAAAACCACACATTTTTCAACAAACCAAACTGAACTAGTTATCAAACTGAACTGTTTAGCAAACTGAACCATTTAGCAAACTGAACCATTTAACAAACTGAACCATTTAGCAAAGTGAACTAGAAAACCACACTTTATTAACAAAAAGAGGAGAGGTTTTACTTTAACATTGATGATGTGGGGCAACATCTCCATAGCAATCACAAAATAACCCACAAGCTCACTATTCACAGAAATCGACAACATAGGAAGGAGATGTAGCTCACTATTCACAAAATAATCCACAAGCTCACTATGTTTGATTTATTGTTTGGCTTAATCTCTAGATTCTCCGCCCTTCACTACCCTAGTATCAGAACAAACTTGGGACAAAAAATAATAAAGGACCAGAATGGGAAACCACAAAATTGTAAGATTGTTACCTTCGTTTATTTTCTGGGTTTTTTTGCGACCGTGAAAGAACTGGGTGAATTCGTCCATGGAAGAACTGGAAACATAATTCATTTTTTACAATCTCAAACATGCAAATGTATATATTTAGTAAATTAAAGTAAGAAATCATCAAGAATATCAGAAATTATAGATTCGTACCTGTGTTTGTCCGATTTCGACTCTGCAAACCTACAGTTCGAATGTATGCAGTTTTTCGTCTTCAAACGTAGTTTTTGGGTTGAGAATGCTTTGAGATTCTTGACGGTTCGAGGAATGGAGGTGAAAAAGCTCTGAGAAATTGAAAAAGTTCTGAGAAGTTGAAAATGGTTTCGTACGGTGTGAAGGTTTGGTAGGAATTAATGGGGACTCTGGGAATTGCTGATATTTAACTTTTGGCTAACGGGCCTGGGTTAGGCTCCGTTAGGGGGTAATTGTGAAATATTAATTGTTATGTTGTTTGGGCTTTTTGGCAAGCCCGTGTTTTAGTTTTTATAGGGCCTGACATAAAACTTTTGTGTCCTTATGATTAAAATTTAAGCCCTTTTTATTAAATAATAGTTTAGGATGGCTTTCCATTATATAAAAGTTAGTCCAAGTCCTTTTCATTAAAGCTCCCTAAATAATATGCATGTAAACATAAATTAAAAATCAAATTAACCAAATTGAAATAGTTAGATCAAATGAAGATTTGAGTCCACCAATTATTACACAAAACAATTCATACAAAGTAGGCTCATAAGAAAATGTAGCACTATGGTGGTGGAGGAGGCCCAGGCTCAAACAGTGGAGGGCAACAACATTTAAATATACCGCAGCAGCACAGAATCCACAAACTGCATAATCAAAACCAAATGCGGGTAAATTAATCTTGCGGGATGTGACTAGTTGTATTGGGTTGGCAGCCGGCTTATCCTCAAATCCCGCTAGATTTTTCCCGCATTAGAGAAAGCTCCCATTGTACATGATGTAGACCAAAAGTATTGAAGTGACAAGATCTTACCATAAATCCAAGCATCCTGCTTGGTGATAGGGAGGAGGAGCGGGGGCTAGCAGCGGCGTGGCTGGCTGTGGTGGCGGTGGATCCATCTCTGGCACTGGTATTTGCAGGTGATGAGGAACAAAGTCCAAAGAAAAAACTTTTTGTGAGTGATCCAACAAACCATGCTATCTATCCCCAAGTCATAGGCTTCCAACTACCATTCAAAGAAGTTCAAAGTCTTTGCATAATGTTTGCTCAACTAACAGCACGTTTTGTGTACAAAAATGGATGTGCATCTTCTGAACTACTACTCTTCCCTAATGGCTCAACTACGGAACCATGAAAATTCGGAGTATAGAGTACTACTGACTACAAATCGAACGGTTAAAAGACTTGGAGTATATTAGGAAATCCCAACGAAACCAACTCCATTTTCTGAAGACATGTATGATAAAGTACGAAACAGTCAAGTTTCAATACTGGATCCTTTACCATATGTGGACGAATATTCATTGACAATTGGGATCATTAAACCGTCCTGTCTGGGTTAGAATCTTCTATTTTTTTCGAGGAAATTTGTACAGTTTATCAGAGTCAAAAGTTGTTATAAAGATATATTTCATTTTTTGATATAGAAGATCACAAGTGAGTGATTGCTAATCATTGATTTAAAGTGTGAGAAGTTTATCACATTCGATAGTCCTAATAAAGATATTTGATTTCTTAGAATAATCGCTCATGCTGACGCCACTTGACGCAACTTAACTATAGAAGGAAATTTAAACGATAACTTTAGATTAGAAAACTGGAATCTACTAGAAAGCATGAGAAAAATCTCAAAGTTTATGATTAAATAATAATATGAAAGATAACAACCCTAGGTTCCCAACACCACATAAATATGGTTATATGCCCTACAACAAGGCTCTGCTAGGATATTCTAATGAGATGCAAAATACAAAACTAAAATAATTATGAACACGCGAAGAATATTGTTCAAGTTGTTATTTAATCTATTTTCTGTTCTACATCATTCCTAACAAATTAAATGAAATGAGTAATTTATAGTTAACATTTTGAGCTGTTACCTTGACCAGATTGCAACAATTATGTGCAACAGCATGCGGCATGGAAAAATGTCTAGCAGTTATAGGTTTGACAAACTGGTCTAATCTATCTGCATATGTGTGTAGACAATGAAATTTCAGTAAATAAAATGTTGACCGATGGTCAAAATGTTAACGCTCATGTATTACATAAATTGTACACATAGTGTATGATTCAACGAAAATTCGAAAAGAGTCCGAAAAGCTGTCAAACAGGACACGTGTCAACACCTGGCAGAGACGACTTATTTCATCTGGGATATTATATTCAAAATTAGGCCTTGGAAAATTCTATAAATAGAAGCCAATTTCATTCATTTCATTTGACCAATTCACAAATACATTTCTCTACTCCCAAATTGGAAGAGAATTCTCTGGAAGTTCGTTCTTCGTTCATCGTTCTTCGTTCTTCGTTCTTCGTTCTTCGTTCTTCGTTCATCGTTCATCGTTCTTCGAGATCAAGCCCCAACGGCCCTTGAAGAAACTTCGCCAAAACCTTCGAAGAATCAACAAGCACCTTGGTCACGTGCCGATTCTTAATCCAAGATCAAGCCCCGACGGCCCCCCCTTGGATCAACAAAACTGTTCTTCAAGATCAAAAGCCCCTTGAAGATCCATTCATCGTTCATCATTCATCCATCTTCTTCAAGATCAAGCCCCGACGGCCCTTGAAGCAACATTCATCCACCCTCCAAGATCAAGCCCCGACGGCCCTTGGAATCAATACATTCATCCTTCAAGATCAAGTCCAGAAGCCTTTGAAGATCCATTCATCGTTCTTCGTTCATCGTTCATCGTTCATCGTTCATCCATCTTCTTCAAGATCAAGCCCCGACGGCCCTTGAAGCAACATTCATCCACCCTCCAAGATCAAGCCCCGACGGCCCTTGGAATCAATACATTCATCCTTCAAGAATCAAGCTCAAAGCCCCTTGAAGCTCATCCATCGTTCATCATTCATCGTTCTACATTCATCATCAAACATTTGAAGATCATCACTGTTCATCCAAGGATCAAGCCCAACGGCCCTTTGGATCAACAGCCCATCAACAAAATCCATATCTTACGAAGATAGAATCAGAGGAATAAATAGAGATTGTAACCCCAAAATTCATCAAATAACAAATATTATTTTGTACACGTGTTCTTGTTCCTTCAGGAAATTTTCGTGTTTACAAATTTGGCACGCCCAGTGGGACAATCTCTACCTCTCATCTCTTTCTCCGTTCAAGAAATCCAAAGCACACTTCAAGCATAATGGCTTCAGGCAAGGAACAAGTCATCGGCGCCACCTCCATCGAAGAACAGCTGATTCAGATGAAGGAGATGTTTGCAATGATGACGAAAACCCTTGAAGAAAAAGATTTGAAGATTGCTATGCTCGTGAACAAATTGGGGGCAAGGCATGATGAAGGATCCGGCTCCAGCCCTAAGAAAGGTGGTGACGAAGAAGAAGAGCCTCCATTGGAGAAAGTTGAAGAAAACCCAAAGCCAGACCAAGCAGCGCCGCTCATGGGATCTCTCTCAATCAAGCAGTTGCAAGAGATGATCGCCAACACAGTCAAGGCACAGTACCAAGGGAGCTCAAATACCTCCGAGTTGTACTCCAAGCCTTATTCTAAAAAGATTGATGCCCTGAAGATGCCAAGGGGATATCAACCACCCAAATTCATGCAGTTCGATGGAAGGGGGAACCCGAAACAGCATATCGCCCACTTCGTGGAAACTTGCAACAATGCGGGCACTGAAGGGGACTACCTTGCCAAGCAGTTCGTGCGCTCGCTGAAAAGTAACGCCTTTGATTGGTACACCGATCTTGAGCCCGAATCCATCAACAGCTGGGAGCAACTGGAGCGTGAATTCCTCAACCGCTTCTACAGCACCCGCCGCACAGTCAGCATGCTGGAGCTGACAAGCACAAAGCAGTGGAAGGATGAGCCAGTTATGGACTACATCAACCGATGGCGCACCCTTAGCCTCGACTGCAAAGATAGACTCTTAGAGCGCTCTTCGATCGAGATGTGCATCCAAGGCATGCAATGGGGATTGCACTACATCCTCCAAGGCATCAAACCGCGGACCTTCGAAGAGCTAGCAACCCGCGCCCATGACATGGAGTTAAGCATCACCAACCATGGAAGAAGGGAGCCAACCACCAACTTCAAAGAGAAAGTGTTTGCTCCGAAGGTGGACGAGACTGGGAAGAAGCCCGCTAAGGAAGCTTTTACCATTAACACCGCCCCTGTCAAAATCTCATCGGCGCCCGTCAAAATCCCGTCCAAGTATAAAACAAGGGAGATAAAGAAAGGAGAGCCTTCTAGCACCCAAGACAAGTGCAAAAGCACCTTGAGGGAACTAGAGCAGAAGATATATCCTTTTCCGGACTCCAACGTGGCCGCAATGCTGGATGACCTATTGGAGAAGAAGGTGATCGATTTACCCGAATGCCGATGGCCGGAAGAAATAAATCGCACCGACAACCCAAGGTACTGCAAGTACCACCGCTTCATCAGTCATCCGACGGGAAAATGCTTCGTGCTAAAAGATCTCATCGTAAGGCTGGCCCAGCAAGGGATCATTGAGCTGGATCTCGACGATGTGGTAAAGTCAAATTATACCACCGTCACTTCTAGAACGCTTGATTCAAAGTCTTCATCGCCACCACTAGGGGCATGCTTCGAATCAAGCAAAGCTGAAGGATGGATTCATGTTGCTCCAAAGAAATGGCACATGAAGCCTACGCCTCCACCACAAGTCCACCAACCGGAAAGGGGGCAAAGCAGCTTTTGCCAATCTCCAAAGCAACGGGAAATTATTGAAGATGATGGAAATTCAACACAAAGATCGCCCATCCCCATCACGATGCGTGATTTCCTCCCAGAAGATTTCTTCAAACACCCGGTCAAAACTCCTTGCTACAAAGATTGCGAGGAACGCTTCTCCAAAATGGCTTGACAAATCTGTGTGACGCTCCTTGTCTGCATGAGCTAAAACTGCAAGACACCCTGCTCCTTGTCTGCATGAGCTAAAACTGCAAGACACCATGCTCCTTGTCTGCATGAGCTAAAACTGCAAGACACCACGCTCCTGGCTTGCACGAGCATAAAAGGCAACACCAAAGCTCCTGATCCGCACGAGCATAAAAGGCGACATCAAGGCTCCTGGTTTGCACGAGCATAAAAGGCAACACCAACACTCCTTGTTCGCACGAGCATAAAAGGTGACACACAAGGCTCCTTACCCGCATGAGTTAAAACTGCAAGAGGCACCAAAAGAAAATACAAAAAAAAAATGTATGTACTTTGAACTACGTTTTGACTTGATCCCTTTCGTTGGAAGGGTACGTAGGCATCTCAAATATTCAAATGTTTGAGTTCAGTCACATCAAAAAAAAAAAAATAATGTTTTACTAGAAAAAAAAAAGAGAAAAAAAAAAATACATATGTTTTATGTATTTGAAAAAAAAAAATGAAAGAGATACATATGTTTATGTATTTACAAAAAAAAAAAAGCTAAATGTTTGCAAAAGCCCAAAATAGTGGGCTGAAATGTGTAAGTTTTGAAGGCAAATGCTCAAGCCCACTTTTCACCTTCTTCATCCTCACTTGTGTCCAGTCCAGCAGCAACAAGGATTCAGGCCACAAGTTACGGGCCCAAATCCAGACTCAAGCCCACTTCCTTGTAAAGATGAAGTCTTCAAACTCGGTTAGACTCGGCTCTGTCTCAACTCACCCCAACTCGGACCAGATGCGATCTGGTTATATCCGCAAATAGAAAGATGGAGAAAATAGCTTCCGGTTTGTGGGCTTTGGGTTTGGAGCTTCTGGGCTTGTGAAGGAATCCTGATGGCCCATCCTCACGTGTCTCGGCCCAAGCAGCGAAAGGAGTCTAGAAGTCCCAAATCCTGTCTCCTCCCCCCGTCGCTCGACTCGGACGCCATTGCAGACACCAAGTCTTTTTCCTAATGGGTGATTCCGCAGCCGCAGCTGCTGCCGAGGCTCCATCGTCGACGATACAGTTCCATCAGAACTACCCACCTGATTTGCTCTCTAAAGCCAGCAGCAAGACCCAATTCCCCCACCGCCTTCCACGCCGTCGACGAGGCCAAGAAGCGGCTACGAGGCGCGGGCTACGAGCAAGTTTCGGAGAGGGAGGATTGGAAATTGGAGGCTAGTAAAAAGTATTTCTTCACCAGGAATTACTCCACCATTGTTGCTTTCGCAATCGGTAAAAAGTATGTTGCTGGAAACGGATTTCATATAGTTGGTGCTCATACTGATAGTCCTTGTCTCAAATTAAAACCGGTTTCCAAGGTAGCTAAAGGTGGGTACTTGGAAGTGGGTGTCCAAACATATGGCAGTGGTTTGTGGCATACATGGTTCGACCGTGACTTGACAATCGCAGGAAGGGTGATAGTGAGAGAAGAAAAGGACGGCTCTGTTTTGTATTCGCATAAACTTGTTAGAATTGAGGAGCCCATAATGCGGATCCCTACTCTGGCAATTCACTTAGACAGGGATGTCAGAGATGCGTTCAAGGTGAATGCACAGACGCATCTTCTTCCCGTCTTGGCAACGGCTGTCAAGGCAGGGCTCAATAAAGTGGTTGCTGAAGATGGTGAAGCTGATAGCAATATTCAGACTTCTGGAAATAAATCTAATGAGAAAACAACCTCAAATGCCTTGAAGCATCATTCACTTCTACTACAGCTACTTGCAGATCAGCTTGGATGTGAACCGGAACATATCTCTGATTTTGAATTGCAAGCTTGTGATACTCAACCAAGCATAGTGGCTGGTGCTGCAAAATTTTTTTTTTTCTCAGGAAGGCTTGATAATCTTTGCATGTCGTTTTGTTCTCTAAAGGCATTGATAGACGCAACATCTTCTGATAGCAACCTTGAAGATAAGTCTGGCGTTAGAATGGTGGCTTTGTTTGATCATGAGAAGGTTGGATCTAATTCCGCCCAGGGGGCTGGGTCTCCAGCCATGTTAAATACTCTCTCACGAATTACAAACTCCTTCACCACAGATTCTAAGCTGCTCGAGAAAGCTATTCAGAGGAGCTTTCTTGTATCTACTGACATGGCACATGCCTTACATCCTAATTATATGGACAAACATGAACAGAATCACCAGCCCAAGTTGCATGGCGGACTTGTGATCAAACACAATACAAATCAACGCTACGCAACCAATGCTGTCACTGCATTAATATTCAGGGAGATAGCAAGGAATCATAGCCTTCCTGTCCAGGAGTTTTGTGGTTCGCAATGACATGGCATGCGGTTCAACCATCGGTCCCATTCTTGCAAGTGGAGTGAGAATACGAACAGTTGATGTAGGTGCGCCGCAGCTGTCCATGCACAGCATACGAGAAATGTGTGCTGTTGATGATGTGAAGCATTCCTACGAGCATTTCAAAGCCATCGGAGGCATCTCTGTTGGTGGCAGTGGAGTCACAGTGCGGGAAGGATGAGGGCGGAGAGTCTGATAATTTTCTGGAGGATGTCGGCGGTGATAAACAGGAAATTCATGGTATAGGAGTCGTTGGCGGAGATGAAGTGGAAGGAGAGTTGTCTGCAGAACTCTTGAAGCCTCAGCTGTAGAAATGACGACTTCGATATGCTCCATCTTCTTTGCCCCGAAGAACTTCAACAACCGCCGTTAAACGACTAGCCGGTCATTAAGCTCGACACTCTGCTCCGCCTCAAGCTCCGTCTCTGTCGACTTCTGCAGCTCACCTTCTCCGTCCACCCGCAAATTTTTTACTCATCACTGAAGGTTTATATAGGAAAAAATATATAATAAAAAAAGTGGATGGTGGAACAAAGGTGGTACTCAGCATCATGAAAGAAGAAATATAAAAATGGAGGGGTGGAGCAAATGGTGCTAGCACCACGTGAAAAGAGAGAATAAAATATGGGCGCATCTGGCACCATGTCCAGGAAAAGCAAACCAAGAAAAAAAAATTGTAAAGAAAGGTAGTGGCACCGAAAGCAAATAAGAAAGGAGAAGTGATGATGAAAGTTTCTAGAGGGAGTTATGATAATGTCATGTATGTGTGTGTATATGTATATGATATATATGAATAAATACGTGGCATCAAAAAAGCACCACTTGAAAAAAAAATAAGATATGAAAAAAAAAAAAAAAAAAGAGAAAAAAAAAAAGAGAAGCATTTAGCGAAATAAAGTCTATTTTATTTATTTCTCTAAAAATTTTACATAAATTTACATTACATATGTCAAAAAAAAAAAAAAAAAAGTTTACAAGAAATATGCAAACAAGGAAAAGACTCTTCAAGGACGATCAGGTGGTGCCTCAGAAGTCGACGGAGCTCCGGGAAGACGAAGAGCCAGAGTTGGAATCTCCGGAGCCGGAACGCTTGGTGCAACTCCAGAGGACGAGGGCAACATAAACCTCGGGAGTAACGCCATGAACCTTTCATGGTCACTTTGGATCCGACCGTCCGACTCCTGCAGCTGGTCCAGCTTCCTCTTCATGCTGGACGAGTAACTAGTTGCAAGCATGTGCAACTCCTTGTTCTCGTGCCTGAGACTTCTAACTTCTTGCCGGAGACTAGCCACCTCAGCCATCAGCGACTCCACCTGACGAGACCGGGCAAGAAGGCGCTGGCCCATGTTTGAAACTGTGCCTGCACACTGGACACTGAGAGCAAGAGATTCCTGAACAGCCAGCTCGTCTGACCGCCTGGAAAGCATCATGTTGTCCCTTGGAGTGAGGAGATTTCGAGCAACCACCGTAGCGGTTATTTCATTCCTCATCATTGTGTCCCCGACTGTAAGAGGACCATTGGGGGATATGAAGGACGGACGCCAAATGTTGTCTGGAGAAGACAAGTCATCATCTTCTCCGACGTTCAAATTAAGGCGACGGTCAGAAGGGCAAGACATTTTCAGAATGTGTTAAGAAAGAAGAGATCAGAAAGATTAAGATTACAGAAGTTCAAGAAAAGTGTTTACAGGAGGGAGTTCAAGCGTGAGGTGAAACAAAAAATTCGCGCCTCTATAAAAAGAAGAAAAAATGAAGAAGCGCTCTTCTCACAAATCAAAGAATGACGCTCCTTTCTCGAAGGCCGGAGTCCTGTCTCAAAAGAGCCGTTCCTCTATCAAAAGCTGGGCTTGACACAGAAATCACGTGGCATCAGCTTTTCCAGTTTGTCATCACTCGTCACATGCGTCGCATGCAGCTTGGAGCGTTGCGAAAACCACGAGCCGAACCCGGATTTGAACCCCGGTTTTCAAAAGATCATCATTCCAGTTCATCGCCACTCGTCACATGCGCAATCAGCTTCGCGGAAATTACGGAAGCTTTGTCAGAAAGCGCGTAACGGGCATTGTTTACCCATCCACCGGCTGCCGACAAATAGTGAAGGAATAGTTCCGGTTGTGAAGCCAAATTTCTATAAGTTCGACCTTCGCCTACCACAGCAAAGGCACACCTTCACACCCTCTCAACCTCTCAACCTCTCTTCATCTCCGACAATGTCTTCCCAAAGAAACCTTTCAAGTCACTCAGTGTTCTTCATCCCTTGGAACACCCCAGAAAACAAATCATTCAGAGCGAAAGTATTTCATATTAAAAAGGTTAAAAGCAAAAGTATCTCATATTACGCTTTCTCCTCACCTTCATCTGAAGAACATGGAGAAAGTGAGATCCTGATTGCTTACCTAGTCTTGCTCTCGAGTACTCATCTCAGACCCCTCCCAGCCCACTTCAAAAATAAACCTGTGTTGAGGTGCTTCTTCAAAAGCAAAAGTACCTCACAGACGAAGCAGGAGGAGTCTGAGTTTCATCCAGGTGAAGGCAGAGTCTGAGATGATCCAAGAGTTCAAGAAGATGCACGTCTGCATGGAGACCGGAGTACTTGAAGCATGTGGAGACAACGTGCTGATTCATCCTCAACTAAGCTGAGGATCGCTTGCAAGTAAAAAGGCTCCCAAACCCAGTTCAAAAATCAACTTGTACTTCTTCAAAAGCCAAAGTATCTCATATCAGCAGGGTCGAAGGCAAAGATATCTCATGGCATGCTTTTCCTTTACCCTTGCTCTTGCCTACGGGACAAAGAGAAAGAGAGCTATCAGCCGCCACTTGGAGTCAAGCTTCCGATCTGGGACTGATTGTCTGGAACCCTTCCCTGATTGCTTACCTAGCGTTGCTCACGAGCAGTCATCTTCAACTAATGTTGGAAGCTGGAAAACATGATGAGTCGCTGAGAAGTGATGTTCTGATGCTTTCATGGGAATTTTTGCAGCGTAGCTAATCTCCACATTGAATGTTTTGGAGCGGCATCTCCAATTGCTTTCATGAGAATTTTTGCATTAAAAAAAAAAATACTGCAAAAGAAGATGCCAGACCTGCATAAAGATCCGATTACTTGAAACATGTGGAGACAACGTGTTGAATCAACCTTCAAGATCAAGCCGCAACGGCCCTTGGAGAAATCAAGACCCGATTCAAGATCAAGTGTCCAACACCCTTGAATCAACCTTCAAGATCAAGCCTCAACGGCCCTTGGAGAAATCAAGACCCGATTCAAGATCAAGTGTCCAACACCCTTGAATCAACCTTCAAGATCAAGCCTCAACGGCCCTTGGAGAAATCAAAAGCCCGATTCAAGATCAGGTGTTCATCACCCTTGAATCAAAACCAGTTCAAGATGAAAGCTGTGGAAAAAATCACAAAACCCGATCCAAGATCAAGCCTCGACGGCCCTTGGATCAAACGTCTACATTAAGGGACTTCAAAGACGCATCTTCTACACGTGACAAGCACATGTATACGACACGCTTTGAAGTGGGGGCATTTGTAGACAATGAAATTTCAGTAAATAAAATGTTGACCGATGGTCAAAATGTTAACGCTCATGTATTACATAAATTGTACACATAGTGTATGATTCAACGAAAATTCGAAAAGAGTCCGAAAAGCTGTCAAACAGGACACGTGTCAACACCTGGCAGAGACGACTTATTTCATCTGGGATATTATATTCAAAATTAGGCCTTGGAAAATTCTATAAATAGAAGCCAATTTCATTCATTTCATTTGACCAATTCACAAATACATTTCTCTACTCCCAAATTGGAAGAGAATTCTCTGGAAGTTCGTTCTTCGTTCATCGTTCTTCGTTCTTCGTTCTTCGTTCTTCGTTCTTCGTTCATCGTTCATCGTTCTTCGAGATCAAGCCCCAACGGCCCTTGAAGAAACTTCGCCAAAACCTTCGAAGAATCAACAAGCACCTTGGTCACGTGCCGATTCTTAATCCAAGATCAAGCCCCGACGGCCCCCCCTTGGATCAACAAAACTGTTCTTCAAGATCAAAAGCCCCTTGAAGATCCATTCATCGTTCATCATTCATCCATCTTCTTCAAGATCAAGCCCCGACGGCCCTTGAAGCAACATTCATCCACCCTCCAAGATCAAGCCCCGACGGCCCTTGGAATCAATACATTCATCCTTCAAGATCAAGTCCAGAAGCCTTTGAAGATCCATTCATCGTTCTTCGTTCATCGTTCATCGTTCATCGTTCATCCATCTTCTTCAAGATCAAGCCCCGACGGCCCTTGAAGCAACATTCATCCACCCTCCAAGATCAAGCCCCGACGGCCCTTGGAATCAATACATTCATCCTTCAAGAATCAAGCTCAAAGCCCCTTGAAGCTCATCCATCGTTCATCATTCATCGTTCTACATTCATCATCAAACATTTGAAGATCATCACTGTTCATCCAAGGATCAAGCCCAACGGCCCTTTGGATCAACAGCCCATCAACAAAATCCATATCTTACGAAGATAGAATCAGAGGAATAAATAGAGATTGTAACCCCAAAATTCATCAAATAACAAATATTATTTTGTACACGTGTTCTTGTTCCTTCAGGAAATTTTCGTGTTTACAATGTGATCACAGCTGTTATCTCAAGCAATCCATGTTTTTCTCTTTTTTGCGTTGCTTCAGGATAAATGGGATTATATGAAAATATGAAATAGAACAATTTTGCCGGTCCCCGAGTGGTGGATATAGTTGTAAAGTTTGGCTGCTTCAATCGGTTTGCAGGTTGTTTCGTGGTAATTTTGAGTTTTGGTGTTGCTATAATGTTGTTTGTTTGGAGTTTAGCTTTGTTTATCATTTGATACTTTTGAAGATCTGTATATTCTATGAACTAGGGATCAGTTGTTAATTTGTGGTGCTATGTGTGTGGTTCGTTGCCTCTGGGTTTCGAGCTTCTGCGGCTAACCATCCCTCACATAGACTTCTTAGGTTTTCTCTACTAGCCACTTTTGAGCCTCTATTGGTTGGGCCACTTAGAAGGGTATTAATGTTTGGGTTGAAACCTCGTATGCATTTCTGTTATTCATCGTTTTTGTACTCGATGCAGAAAGAAACTATTACTCATGCTTTATTGCATCAGTTGCTTTCTTTTTGTATGCTAGTTCTTTTTAGGGCTCGTTGTAAGTTATTTTATGTTTGGACTTTGTTTAATGAATTAATATGCTTTGAAAAAGGGAACCAATATGCTTTGAAAACTATCCTTTTGCATTTACTGAGTTACATGCAGCATACTATATCCTTTTCTTCTCCTAACATATTTGAATTTCTATAACTTCTGTACAACCACCAAACCACATTCACAGCCTATGATTTTCTTCAAAGAAAAAAGTATAGAAAAAGAAAAAAAAAATCTTCAGAAACCCGCTTGCTTCCTCATGATTTCTTCGAGCAACCGACCGCAAACATCTGAACCGGGCTTAAAATCTGGTTTCCATCCTATCCGTGTGCTTTACCCAAGTCAAGTTTTCTCCTGTCGTGGGGGCGTACCACTTGTTACGCAAAAAGACTCAAACCTGGGCTCAGTTAAATCCACCGTCTCAACATCGTTGGCACGACAACTCCTGGCATTTGAAGTCAAGAGGATCAATCTCTCCATGTAGTTATCTGAAAGAGAATCTGTATCTCTTTCAGCACAGAGATTATGGTCAATGTCTAGTGGCAGTGAACAACAAACTGAACTTTTAATGGATTTCGCTTGCCTTAGCTCCTCAGCATCTTTATGGCCATCCATGCCTATGTGCTGTGCGGAAGAATACTCAGGTCAAGACTTTATACGCATTGCTCAAATCATACATTACGAGGATATGACTCCACAGGACATATGAAAAGTTCAAAATGACATAAACGACAGAGGTGCGGAAAAGCAATGTAACATTTCAGTGTATAAGAATTACCTCAAAAAGGTTTGCAGAAAAGTTTTTCCTTTTAGATCTCTCTGGTGAAATAGTCGAAAGGATTTGAACAACCTCACTCATGTTTGGTCTAGCATCAGGATCCAAAAGTAGGCATTCTTTTGCCAAGTAAGCCATTATCTGCATCTCTTCTTCCGGGAAGTTTCCATCTAAATCTGGATCGGCCAACTCAGTGATTACTCGTCTACTATCCTGTAAACGAGGCGTAGCCTACAACGAAGACAAAAATGTTCATATGCTAACGTCAGGTTTTATTAACCCATAGATGTATTTCTGAACTAATTATTTATGATAAAGACTCATAGTAATTAGCATCGTGGTAACAAAACGGAATTTCATGCAAAAAAATGGATGGATATACGTTCCTAGTAATACAGTTAGCATTTTCCTTACCCATATGACAAGGCTTTCTTCTCCCTTGTTGGTTGATTGATGGATGGGCTTCCGACCAGTGATAAGCTCAAGAAGAACCACGCCAAAACTGAAAACATCTGACTTAAGAGATGCTCTGCCAACAATTGCATACTCCGGTGCAAAATAACCAAAAGTCCCCTGCATTCTAGCTGGAGAACTAGATGCACTAGGAAGACCATCAGCTTTCAAGCGTTTCGCCATACCAAGATCAGTTATCTGCACATATATAATAAATATTTCAAATTATAAGATATGCATGCCAAATATCCACTTCAAATCAGGTTTATCTTTCAGTTCCTAAAAGCAAAACAAACTGTGTTCGTATCTAAACTGTCATTATATAGTCATTTCCCTTGTTTCATTATAGAATAGAAGATTTCAATTGATGTCTCAAATAATCACTTCGTACTTTTGCTTGCCAATTTTCATCCAGAAGAATGTTTGTGGATTTGACATCTCGATGCAGGATTCTTGGAGCAGCTGCATCATGGAGATATTCCAAACCCCTTGCAGCTCCAATGGCAATTGAAACTCGAGTGACCCAATCCATGTTTTTCCCTTCATCCCCGTCCAAACAATCTCTCAGGTTACCATTATTCATGTATTCAAATACCAATAGCCTCTCAGCATTTTTTCCATGGGTTTCAAAGCAGTATCCAAGCAAAGGCACCACATGAAAATGATGAAGTCTTGCTAACATCTCAATCTGAGGAAAAAACAGATAAGTAAAGTTATTTCTTCTGCCAAGAAACCAATAAACAGTATGTTGATGTATATCAAGAAATGTACAGAAAGATGAGGTACTACCTCTGTTAAAAAGACAGAGTCCATATCTGGCCCTTTGAGAGCTTTTAGACGCTTAACCGCAACAATTTCGCCATCTTTGAGCTGGCCACGATAGACATAGCTACTTCCACCAAGTCCTATTAGAGTGGAGTCTGAAAACTTATTGGTTGCATTTTCCAGTTCAAAATATGAAAATTGAATAATTGCTCCAGGTATAGATCGGGGTTTGCTCCTAAATACGCAAGAGGTAAAGCACCCTGTGAATTGAAACAGAATAGTTATAGCAGTTCCTGTATGGAGAAAAATATACAAATAAAAGGCGCATGTTTAAAGGAGTACTAAGAAGTGAACAGGCCGAAAAGATTAGCGGGTATATAAATATTAAGAAAACAAACTCTGCTAAAACAGTCCATAGATTAAATTACCTGTGCCTTTACTGATGGAGGAATCCATATTAATTTTGGTCTCAAACAATGAGCTCTTATAGCTAATTAAGTTGGAAGCACTATTGCAACTTGTTTCTGTGTCAGATGAAAATATTGGCGGTTGAATAGAGCACTTGGCCCTTAGGCAGAAGTAGCATGCCACCGAGGAAATAAAAGCAAGAGTTGTGAGTATGACACATGCTAAAAGAATAATCACAACAACTTTGCTCGGAAGATGGCTTTTTGAAGGCTGTGCTGCATTGAGATATCCTGTTAACGATCAATACAGAACAAGTCACAGTTAAATGATATAGAAAAAATTCGGATGTATGTAAAGTTGTAAACAAGATTATCTAAAGTATGTCCATGCGGAATATTATGGATGTGTCAATACATGAAAGTCAAAAATGGGATGTCTCAAAAAATGGGGTGTGCGTATACAGGACTCGTGCAGTAAACCAAAATTCATGGTCACAAAAAGCAATGAATTTAAAGATAGAATGAATTTTCGAGATTTTTTTAAGTGCATCCGTTGACCAATAAATGTATACATAATGCAGACTTCAGAACATGACAGATTTCCTGGTTCGATACAGTTTGTCCAACGTATAACTTAGTATTCTACCACCTAGAAACAACTTATACTGAAACGATTATTAAAAAGAAACGTTTGTGAGTGTGTGTGTGTGTACGAGACAGAGAGAGAGAGAGAGTACCATAAGTGCAGTTGCAGTCTGTAAAACAATTAGGATCGTGACCGTCTGCTGCCACTTTAGGAAGGGCATTCGCAGCACATATGCATGTCCATGTAGTATTAGTATTACTTCCAGCATCTATATCAAGGGCAAATTTGACCATTGTTATATGCCATAGAGTACATGCAAAAAACAGCTGTATAATAGTATTTCAGTCACCAAAACAAAAGGATCTTTCTTAACCAACGCAATTAATTCCTAACATGCAAGGATTTAACTGAAATTTTTTTTAATATATAAAGCTAACTTACAAAGAACTTCTACCTAAATATTGAGTGAAAAAACACAATGGTTACTCAAAGCCATTATTCTTTCTATTTGAACATATAAAGAATCTCCTATGCACGCAGAAAAATCACAAAGTGCACTCCGAACATATTTGACATAATATTCTAATATGTATTGACTGGAAACTTTTATAAACAGAACCAAATATAAAGAGATGACAAGTGTAAAATTCTATCGGTGTATCAAAAGAAGTGTAGGCTTTTGGTGATTGTACCATAAAGATCAGTGGCATACCCTGACTGCAATTACAGGATGCCGAACAGTAAGGTTCTAGAGTGTAGCTCAGGTTTCCTCGATATGAGCATCTACATGTCCAGTCTGTTGCGTTGGAAGTACTCGAAACCTCATCTGCTGCAATAAATTATCCAAAGAGGATTCACAGATATTGTTCAAATGATACTGAATTACAGATTCGAAGGCAAGGATGGTGTACCTTGGATGTAATCATGCAATATCAATAACTTTTTCATAAAAAATAGAGCGATAAATGAGAAAATCAATACTAACCGCAAACACTTTGCTGAATCACGATCAAGGTTAGGAGACAGGCAAGGGAAACTTTCACTTGGAACTTCATTTATTCTAACCTGAACAGTATGACGATATCATATTGAAATTTGAATCCATTACGAAAATGAATACAACAGAAGTAAAATAATAAAGACAAGCGTAGAAGACATTTTCAGGTCCTAATGAAAAACTCAAAATGAACAATTATGTAAGCATCCAGTAATATCGTTTTCCCTAAAAATGCTGCAAAATGCAAACAACAGCCATGACACCGATATAACAAACTGGAAAGATAAAAAATTCAAGCCATTTACGTTGCAGATAATGATTCCAAGAGATTAAAGGAAAAGGAAAAGGAAAAGAAAACTAAAATCCGATGTGATACTCTCGTAAATCTGAAAGGCATATAAAATCTGGAATCAAACAGTTGAAAGTTAGTTAAGCGTGTAGAAGTAAAATATGATAGGTAGGTGTTGTTAAATTCATGGTTGGCAAACAAATTGATAGCAACCCACTTTGCTATGAAGTTCGATTATGCGGTATTGTCAACACAAAATTTTGGCGAAAACGACTTCACAAAATTATTGTTGACCCATGGTCATGGATAGCTATACCCAGTCTCATAATTACACACAACTAAAAACATAAATGCAGAAATGACCATTAAAAAAACACATTGCATTACTCATTTAAACCTGTAACTGCGGTAGAGTTGCATCAAATAAGAAAAACCGGAAAATTCAAGGCTTGCCGGTTGGGGATCAAGCAGAAATTGGCCCAACAAATGAGCGACTGCCCCCATCCATCATCAATGCATTTCTGCTTGTAGCAGTCCCCGTCCTATCTTAAAACTAATTAAACTGCCTCCTCAAACAGTATACAAAAACTTTAAAAGGAACAAGGTTGCTACAAACAAAATTAGACTTTCTTTACTGTAACTCTAAGACTTTAAAAGTGACATTGCTTCAAAACAGATAGAAGGTATAAAACTTTAAGAGAATTAAGGACAATCAGCACACCTGAGAAAGTAGAGAACCGCAGCAGAAACAGCAAATTAGTAACTTGACCTTGACTTGCAAAATACAAAATCAAAAGAAACAAGCACCAAGCTCAAATTACTCAAAATATCACAACTCCCGCCCCCACTCTTTTACCTTCAGAGTTTAAACATGAGTACAAGTACACAAAGTGGAGCATAGCAAACCCCTTATAACAACGACCAGAAAGGTCTAATATACGCAATCTCTGCAAAGATGATGGGGTGAATCGAGAAAATGGACAATGCCGAAAGCACATGTGACACGAACAGCGGGGAAAGAGACAAATGGGGTTCATGAATTAATGGAATGGAGAATAGGAAACTCAAAACAAACCCATCAACCACCTCTCTGAAAGCTGCCCTTTTGCAAACCAGAAGGAGACCCCTCAGCTGCACCTAAAATCTAATCCAACATTACCCATCGAAGCCCCACAATCTGTTAAATTATAGCAAACGTGGCTCAATACTAAAATACTAACCCAACTTTCCAACCTTTTCAAATGAGAAATATTCAGACACCCCAACGGCTAAATATTAAAAAACGCTTCCTATTTTTGTATTCACATTGGGAAATAACGGTTATAGTTTATCCAACACTTCTACTTAGCTTCAAAGACGGACAATCATGCATATATATGTATGGATACTAGGTCCGTAAAGCGAACAAAGGTTGAGCTCACACTGGGTCCTACCAATCTGTCGGCCGTCCGAAGTGGGCCCAATATTGGGTCATTGTGGGCTCCATATTGGGTCGTACTGGGCCCTGCGTATATAGACAGCGTGAATGGGGGTGACATAATAAAACCACGGTTGAGAAAATGCTACACAAACCCTACTCACCAACCAAACTATTCCGAAGGAGTAAAGCCATAAACTTTTTGGTCAAATTATAGTCACCAACCGTACTTTCATTATTCTTTAAGTTAAATGAAGTTTCTAAATCCATGCATACAACAAATGAAAATTCAAAAATTTTGGATTTGGTTTGTTGGGAAATCTTCCATCGATGTGCGAACAAAACTTCCTTTCCAAAAGATGAAAGCTTTTTTCCTTTTGACAAAGCAATATTAATCGCTCCGTAGCTCTGATCAACTAACCTATCCCAGTTGCCCGAAATCAAAACGTGGCATTGACTTCATAAAAAAATAGTTAATAGGTTAGGTAGTAGTAGTAACATACACTTAATTATTTCCTCAGAAAAAATATGTACTTAATTACTAAAACACCCAAGAGAATGCTCTTAAATACATTTGAGTCCAACAACCAGCGTTAATTTTCCCGTCCACTAGAAGTTAAAATGAGTCCACCAGATCCGTACAGAGAGAAAAAGAAAATCGAAAAGCAAAAACCGGCCGGGCATGGAAATCGATTAACGTAGTGACAATTTGGATAAATTTTTAATTACCTTGACAAAAGTGATTCTGAAATACGGCGGCTTCTGCGATTTCGAGGTGCCTCCGTTGGTGCTAGAGAAGCCGGAAAATCACGTCTGAAGAAGCGCTTTTGAGAAACCTAATCGGCTTTTTGACCTCAGGCATTTCGGATCTGGTAATCCAACGATAACATTGGAGAAATGGAGAGAGAGGGAGAGAGAGAGAGAGAGTCAGAGCGCCTCCATTTTTAAGTGCGAGAAGAGGCAGCCGATGGAAGCCGCTGCTTCTTCAGCTGAAGATAGACAGTTAGAGTGTGAAAGTGAGAGGGTTCTTTGCAGAGAGGGGAGAAAGACACGTAGTAATGAGATATAAAGCACTTGCGCCGAGGTGGCTCAGTCTTGCTTTCTGAGGTGGTCCCACTTCATTATATATTTAGGTTGGATTTCAAATAATTTTAATATAATTTTAATAGACTTTTTTAAGTAACAGGTTATTTTAATAGATTTTATAATTTTATATGAATTTTGATAGATTATTATGGATTTTTATTATAAATTTCTATAAATTTGTAAGGATTTTTTTTTTAGCATTTCTTTTTTTACTCTTACAACATAAATTATTTTCTCAGTGCATAATCTAAAAATGATATAAACATATACATATATATATATATTGATATGAAAATATAAACCAATCAAATATGTCTTTTCTTTTTCTTTCTCATTTGAATTGTTTACGAAAAATAATTTTGACTAACCAAAACAAATAGTGCTTTTTGAATCAAATGTCTCAAAATTAACCCCTTTTCCTCAATAATTGATTAGTTCATAATGTGTTGTTCAATCTAAGTACTGCTACCAATATAAATAGGCTTTGAAAGATGCTTGCACCCTTGCACTAACATGATTACACAAAAAAGAATAGAAAATTTGAATTGGCAATAAGATTCTTAGTAGCAATTTTCAAGAGTTCAATTAATATGGTAAAAAATTAACGCATTCAGATAGAAGGCATAATCATTACAAGAACTGCTAGTAGCCATTAATACTTCTCATCAAAGCATTACAAGAACTACTATTACACAATCCAAAATAAAGGAAATAAAAATTCAAAAAATATTGTACAATTCAAAAAATTCAAGTTTGCAATTAGGACGGTGACAGATGAACGTGAAAGGAAATCAGGTTGGCAGGTTCTTTATCTGAAAGAAAATGGAGAGTGAGAAAGAAAGTTCGAGTTGCAGAATGGAGAGAGAGAGGGAGAGAGAGAGAGAGAGAGAGAGAGAGAGAGAGAGAGAGAGAAAAGAAATCCTAGGGATAGAGGTAGGATTTTGTTATGTTTATAATTCCTTCTCAAATCCTACAAAATTTCTTATTGAAAGAAATCCTTCAAAATCTATGAATTTTTTAATACCTATAGATTTGCATGAGCTCTATAAAAATCCTTTAAAATCCTAGTTGACTACACAAGAATTCTAAAGTCTTTTAAAATCCTTTAATTGACTATCCCTGTATTTGAATGGATTCTTTTAAAATCTTTTAAAATCCTAGTTGACTACAGCATAATTCTAAAGTCTTTTAAAATCCTTTACAATCCTCATTTGACTATACCCCCTTTAGTTTTACTTGTTGTTTTGAAAGAATGTAATGTGGTACTTCGTATATAGAAAAAAAAAATTGGTAGAGTTTTTTTTTTCTTGAAGAAATAGAACATCTGGTGACAAGTTACGGTTATCCATCATTTTTTAGTTTGGAGAGACTATAGAAAATTTCACTCTATCATTGGCCATAGTCAAATAGACCCAGCAGCTCGAAACATCAAACTCAAAACCTTCCAATTTTCTTTGTTTTATTGATAGAGAGTTAGAAATAGACATAAAAATCGTGGAATTGAGAAATCAAGTCACATTGCGACAAAATAACCATAAAAAATCATGGAACCAAAACAAGTCGACTTAGGTTCAAGATGGACTTGACTGAGGAAGAGCAAATCACTTAGATCGAGATTTTTGGAAGGTGTAGTGTTTCTACCCGGATTGAGGAAACCATCACCGAGATTTTTGGAAGGTGTAGTGTTGCAAACCACAATGTCTTCTAAGCCATGGATTTCAAGAACATCCATAAAATGGGACCGCTGTGAGAGATAATTGTTGCGATCTATGGGGGTGGTTATCATATGGGAGACATTGAAGGAGGTGGGAAGAGAAGCAGTCGGGGTGGCCATGAGAGAGGTGTGAGGTGGCTGCAGTGAGGATTATATAGGACCGTTAATGGGGATTATTAGCTCTGGAAAAGAAAAAAGAAAAAAAAGCTGATACCATATAGAAGTAATAAAAACAACAAATATAAGTGATTCATGTATCTGCTGAATGGTCTAAATTTACGGTACATATTTATGTATTTACTGAATGATGTAAATTTATGCTACTTTTTTCATCATATAGATGGGTTAATCATCTTATGAAGACTACTATATTTAACACACGAGGCAAATGAAACACTCCGAACTCCTGCTATCTTACTAACTAAACACACCAATTATGAAGGTTGAAATTACTTGATGAAATTTAGGCAAAGCTGGTGTTCGGTGCTGCCATGGCTTCCATGATGAAGAAGGGCGGAGCAAATGAAATGATGTTTCCAAGGCTTCCACAATAAAGAGTAGGAGGGTCTTGGAGGAGATGTGGGTGGCGCCGACAGAGGAGACGAGGTTTTTCGGAACGTGTTGGAGAAGACAACGTTTTCGACGCTAAAACTATGGCAGAAGCAAGGAGGAGGAGAAAAGGTGGAGAGAGATGCTAAAGAGACTCTCTTAAAACTGTGACTTTTTATGGAATTTCTGTCATCTTATGTTAGTACAATTTTTTTATAATGTTGACGCGAAAATTAACGTTAAACTGTAGGGTGACAAAAAGTCCATAGAGAGTCTCACTTTGAGAGAATCGCTTTAGCATTTCTCAAGGCTAAAAGAGGGAAGGCGTTGGGATGAAATGGGATGTTTGGATATGTGGTTAACATTGTGTTTGTTTTTTGCATCCCCTTAGCGTAGATAATATCGTTTGTTAAAAAAAAAACGAAATTATGTTTGACTACATGATTAAAAATTAAAGTTATAACAAGGGCTTTGTTCTCATTGGGCCACTCCATATGGTCAAGCATTATCTTTTAAACAAGCAATTTGTGATGCCATAAATCTATTGTTAAAACATGAAAATTCACACATATAATATTAATTAAGAAAATCATCTATATCAACAAATCAACAAGAGAGTAAAATAATTAGGATCCTTTAACGAAAAACTTCTTGTACTATTTACTTTAACGAAAAATCACATTTGTACACTAAAAAATCAATCATGGTACTATTCACTTTACCATTTATTTTATCATTATCGTTAAAACTCAAAGTTTTCAAGTCATTTTAATTAGTTTTCCTAAATAACTAGGGGCGGGTTTGAAAAACCAAAAAAGTTCAGATCGAATATCGAAACTAAAAAAACCGAATTGATTGAAAATTGAACCGAAACTAAAAAAATCGAACTAAATCGAAAGTTATTGGTTCAATTTTGGTTCTAATGGTACAAAAACCGAATAAAACCAAACTGAATGAATATAAATTATTTATTTATTTATGTTGGGTGTTCATTTTTCAAACTCGATTCCAAGTTAACTGTTGGCATAATTTCAATCTAAGGCTAGGGAAATCTAACTTTAGGCCCACATATGTTAACATCTTTATTCCTTGAATTTTTATTTTCTTCATTTTCTCTCCAATATCTAGGTTATAAAGAAAATGATAAAAAAAATGATAAAAAGACATTTTTATCTTTTATCACAACAACAAAATTAAGAAAAGTAATGTAATTTCACAAAACAAATCTCTTTCGCTCTCTCTCACACTCTTCCCTTCTCCTTCAATTTTAAAAACAAAAGTAAAAATTTCACACCTTTTGACAAAAAAAATTTCACACCTTTTGACAAAAAAAAATTCACACACTTTATGTGAGGACATATACTAGTATTTATTATAACAACTTCATCTACCACATACATAGTATGCACATAAATTACTAATATCACCTACTTTGTACAATAAAAACTAGAGAGTTTTAACAAAGCACTTCTAATACTATTTACTTTTAATGAAAAAGACATTTTAACTCTAAAAAAAATTATTCCTAGTACTATTCACTTACAACATCGTTTTGTCATTTTGATTAAAATTCAAAATTTTCAAGAAATTTTTATTATTTTTCTTTAAAAACTAGTATAAATTATTATATAAGTAAATAGGTAATATTATATGCATGTTTTAGCACATCGAAAAATTACTCGACATCTTGTGATTATTTATCTCAAAATGATAGTTAGACGTAAAATAATCGTCATGAATGATGAGTTTATGACTTTTCTGTTTATCATTTTTTATGGTTCTTTTTCTCTTTTTTGTGTGACTAATTATAGTCTCAATAAAGGCAGAATTTTCATCACCTTGTTTTCTAGATCAATCACTTTAATTTAAAATAAAATTTTCGCATTAATTTGGTTACTTATCTAGCTAGAAATGTGACAGCCCGTCCCGGTAAATTATTTTTGGAAATGTGAAGAGACGGAAGTACCCTCGGACGTTGAATGATGTGTGTGTGATAAGTATTTGGTTTAATTATTTGTGATTGGTGACCCAATTAGAACTAAGATTTTTCTTAGTTTTGATTGGTGACTTTAGGACCACACACAAACACCCATACCAGTTTCTCTATCCTATCCCGCACTCTTTCTCTCTCTCGCGCATACTTTTTCTCTCTCCCTCTTTTGTACGGATAACCCAGAAACCCATTGAAACGTGACAGATCGAAGAAGAAAATGATGCCATTGTGTTCCTCGTGGCGTGGTGAGTTCAAAGGTACCATTTTTAGGTACAAATACGTTCGTTCTCACGTGAAAACCTCACGATCCGTACATGCACTATTCGTGCAATTTTTATTGCGTGATTTTCAAGGAATTTGAAGCTTATAGGAAGCTTGGTGAGGTCCTAACGAAGCTCGGAGTATATCGTTTAGTGGAATTGGACGTCGGAGGGCCGAGATCGACGTGTTTCTAGGTAAGCCAAACTATCGAGCTTTCTCGAGGAGAATCTAGTGACTTTCAAGCCTTGAAACTTCTATAGCGTGGTTCTATATGTTATTAGCTTCAATTTGAGACAAAAATCACGAAAAATGGTTGAAAAATGAGTTAGATAGGACATTTAGAAACTTTTTCTAGAAACCGGCAAGGTCGCCGGCGGCCGGCGTTTGACCGAAGAAGATGACGACATATTCCGTCAGTTTTGACGGAATATGCTAACGGCGTTAGCTGACGCTGTTAAGAGATGACAGAATATTCCCAGTATATACCTGACGGCGTTAACTGACGCCGTCAGTGTGCAAGTCACCTGACCGCGCGTGGGGGTGCGTGCGGGGTCGAAAAATTATTTTAAAAAATTGGGAATGTTCGTGATGTCGAGTAGATCACGTTGGTATATTCAAAATGCCAAAATTGATCAACGTATGAGAAGTTATTTCTAAAGTTCCATTCATGTACGTTAATTAACTTTTATTCAGTTACTTCTCCTATAGGCGAGGCCTATCACGAGGACGAGCGTAGCCAGGATAGACGTGGGGGCTACGACCTGGCTATTTATCAGTGAGTGGGCAGTTTGTTTTCCGTACATACCTATATATATTGCTATTTTTCCCAGAAAATGAATTTAAATGATGAAATGAATTGAGATGCCATGCAAAGTATCTATTTATTTTAATTATGCATTAGTACTTGCATGTAATTGTGATGGTGCTGCGGACGCACAGGTAAGTATCAGGTAAGATTCTAGACTGGTTATGATGAGAATAAAATGATGTGATGTGATGTGATATGAACGATGTGATGTGATGTGATTTAGAGCTCATATACCTGCACATTGATAGTAGTGCTCCCGCCCAGAGTTAGGGGCACAGTTTTTCACGTGTTGTTCACCTCCCGCACCGCATGCTCGCCTTGGATCCAAGTTAGGTGCACAGTCTTGTCGTATAGACCACTATGGGTGGGTTCGACTCGTAGCTGACCCGCGAATCATTCGCACAGTCTTCACGTGATTGTAGCACTAAAGCATATTACTCTATATACAGTGATGAGTTGCAGACCACTAGAGGTGGTATTGATTTATGTGCAGGATATATAACCGAGGGCTGATTTGATATGATAAGATGATGAGAGATGATTATGAGCTATATATGCAGCCGAGGGCTGAGATGATTATCAGATATTTATCCACATCACAGATTTACGATATGAGCATACAATTAAGATATTAGGTATGATACTTTGGCATGACATACATACAGATATTTCCAGCATGATTTTGAGATACATATGTATATGAGTATATTTTATTTCTGGAAAGTTATACAGGTTTTACGGAGAGGGGTTACATCTTTTGAGAAAAGAATGGTTTTGAAAAAGATTTGTTTTACTGACCCACTCAACTTTGTTTTTCGCCCCTCCAGGTATTAAGTAGTGTTCGTTGGTGGCATACGAGGATCTCCCGGACGTTCTAACAGAATTCACTCATGTAGGATCACCTGCGGGTGTTATTTCCATTTAGTACTTTCTGCTTGACTGCACGTAGGCCATTCATGCTCTGGTTTTGTAAAAACACTATGAATTCTCGCACTAGCACGTTACCTTAGCTTGAACTGCTAGTCATTTGGTTTTAATTCCTTCGTATTCCTATTATTAATCCTGCTTCCACACTGTGCATATGGTTACGTCACGCTTACGTGACGGCCAACACGCCCCACTTTCGGGTCGGGGTGTGTCAAGAAAGCATTAGGAACATATTGTTTATAATCCGGAGACTACAAAATTTAATCTTAGGACATCTTCGACCTTTTAAAAGGAAAATATTATTAAATTGAGAGCTAGTTGGGAGAAACATCACCAACATTACCATGCTTGAAAATTAGAAAACTTTTTGATAGGGCTTACTCCCTTGGGCCACATTTTAAGAGAAACAATATTTTATTAGCACCAAAAGAATTACAATCAACAAGGAGTACACCTGAGCTCTCGACCAAATCCTCCTAAAACCAAAACCTGGGGTGAGCGTAGTGTTTTTGAATTTTAGAGGATTTTAACATACTTTTTAACGTGATAAATTTCAAAGAATTGTAAAATTTTTACAATTTTTAAATTGATTTTCAAGGATTCTTATTAACTTTAATTAATTAAAGATTTGAATGGATTTTCAAGAATTCTTATGGACTTTGATTAAAAATTTGAATGAATTTTAAGAGATTCTTGTCATTTAAAAAATTATTTCTTAAATAGAAAATACAATTAAACATAAATAAAAAAAATTAATTAAAAAAAACTAAATTTTTTTTGAAGAACTTTGCCCAATCCTCCTGTGTAATGTAACTCTAATCCTTCATGATCCTCCACCAGCGGAAAATTCAAATACAAATCAAGCTCCCCGAAGTCTAACCTAAACCATTCTTATTCATGAAAGCAAGATGTAGAAGGATTCAAGATGTGTAGACGAAGGCCACACACAACGCGAATCCGATAATTAGGTAGAAAATGCCATTTCCTACAAACCACCATGTTTTTATTCCTCTTGCAGAGGACCTCAAGATCATAAAAAGCCCCAAAGTTCTGTCATTTGATTTGGGCTTCGTCTAAATTTCTTTGAGCTTTGTCTCAACTTTATGGCAGACCTTCAAGCCTTTTTCTTTCCAATTTACTTTCTCCATGGATTTCGATTGAAGGTATGCTTTGGGTTTCAATGGTTGCTAAAGTTCAATTTGCACGATTTGGTAAGGTTATGGGAGCGCTTACAGCACGGGTGGCTTGCCCACCCCCGTTTTCCCTTTATCCTTTCGGTTCATTGGTTCTTCTCTGGATAGAGGGGGCTTGGCAGTGGTGGTGCAACTATTTTGGTGGAGGAGGCTAGTTCCCGTTTTTAGATTCAGGGTTTTCGGTTTAAGGATTGCTATGGGGCTCACTTTTGGGGCTTGTTTCTTTATTTTCCTTTTGTATTTGGGATGCAGTTTTAGTTTAGAGAGAGTAACTTTCACAAAGGGAGAGAAGAAAACCCAAATCCATATTTCAAATCCCTCCACCCCAACCAGAGAGTTTTTTTGTTTTGTATTTTTCATTACCTCACTCAATTGATTAAGTTGGAAGATTAGTAGTTCTTGAGTTCAGAAATTCAAAGCAATGAAAACCTAGTGAAAAGAATGAGTAGATATACCATTATCATATATTCAAGTGAATAATTCACCCCAAAGTATCCCCACGATTACAAGGCTATACCCCCTTCTCTTCTCATAAAAACAAAAGAAAAACTAAACCATAAACAAAACTAAAATAGGAAGGCCCTCTACTCCCACCTCCTCCTTCACAATTGATCTCAGCCCCCATTCCTCGCATTTACCCACTTCTTATTCATGTACATCAGATAACAACCAAATATACTCCCCCAAAAGTTAAATCACCCAAAATTCCTCTGTATCCCAGTTATGTCCCCTACTCCCCGAACCACGAAGAAAATTAATAACGAAACAAAAAGGTCCATTGATGAAGAACATATGTAAGGCGAGGCGAACATGATTGAGCACTGCTGAGGGCTCGTCAGGGAGATGGGTTCCCTAACAACATGGTTTGTGAACGCGTCACCATGTCTGTCATCGATGGTGTTTGGTAAGATAGCACAAGGCTAGTGCTATCTGTGGAATCACCTCGAGCAGTTGCCCTCTGCCATGAGTGCGAGCTCAATCCTGATAAAACGTATGCTCTTCCCGATTCCTCGTATGCACGACGGTTTCCAATCCTTTCTTGCATCTCCTTTAACTCAGCGGAAAGTGAGACACACAGGCGGTCACCAGCTCGTGCTGAAGCAGTTTCAGACAATGCCATACGACAGCTCTCCAGGACAGAGACTGCACCAGCCAAATCACCGTTCTCAGCTGCTACACTAGCCTCGGCCATTGCTTCTGCTGCACGAAGCCTGTTCTGCTGCCTGTCTACTTCCAGCGACCCTATTAGTTGTCCTACTACTTCAGGCCTTTGGATCGTGACTTCACTGCTTTCTTCCAAATTCACCATTTCTTTTGTAAAGGGATCTCTGTAAGCACAGCTAACCTTTACCAGCGACATGTCATTGCCGGACACATCATCTGGAATATTGATTGTCACTAAAAAATCCCTTTCTTCTTCAGCATACAGGTCTCCAACATCAATAGAACCCATTCTTGCATCAGCCATCATGCTGGTTCTGTAGCTTCCTGCTTTTATTGATCCGAGTTGCAAACTCGTGTGAACACACTCAATTCTAACCTTTAGTTCTTGCACTACCACACTCAAAAGGCCGCCAATACACTGTGCAAATGCATCCTGAATCACACTCTCAGCTTCTATGAAAGAAAATGTTCCACCAGAAATTTCCGAGATTGAATGCATCGAGGCAGCATCATGGTCTGCGCCAAATCCAAATGTGTGAACTGGAATCTGCAAGCCCGCTGCATTGTTGCGACGGATAGAGATTGGGATAAGTGATTGGTAATCTGATCGGGGATGGATCCCACTAGGACTACTGACAGTGTATGTATCCTGCCCATCAGATAGTAGTATGATACTGCAAACTGGGTTCTTCCACTTGCGGTCTACTAACACCTTGGTACCTTTCCTAAGAGCCTCAGCAATGTTTGTCCCACCACTTGAAACCAGAGAGTTTACCGCCTGCAATGCCTGCTGTCGCCCAGTATCTGTCATCCGACGAAGGGGAAAAAGCCGGCGGGCAGTAGATGAGAAAGCAATTACAGACAGTCGATCAGATGGACCAAGGTTCTGTACAACAAACCCCATTGCCCGTTTCAGCAAAGCAAGTTTTGTACCTGCCATGCTGCCACTGACATCAAGCACTGTCACAAGATCTACTGGAGCACAAGAAATTTGGGATACTGGCGGTGTCTGGTTTCTGCTGCTATTCTGTCTTCCACTTGTAAGAGGAGCCTTAAGGTGGATTAGAACAGTGAAGTTATCATGAGAGGCTGCTCTTTGAACAGCCGGAACTTCAGGATATGTTTTGACCTCTATTGTTCGAGTAGAATTGTTATCATAAGCATCTTCGACAGATGTGCTTTTGTTGGAAATCTCAGGTTGCTGATCTAAGCTTTCATCATCGTCAAATATAACTGGTTCGGGAATGTGAAAGGGTGAAGAAACTGGTCGGGTTGCATCAACTCGTGGGGGAGGAATTTGTCGTAAAACAGTCATCCATGCATCATCTTGGGGCCAACCAACAGGGTTAATTCTAGAACCACTGCCTGAAAGATCAGAAGTGGGGCTCTGAAAGGGGATTTCTTTCCACTTTGCTCTGCAAACTGGACAAATTTGGTTTCCATGTTTTACATTAGAAGTAATACAGTGGAAGTGGAAAGTGTGGGAGCACTCTGCAGTGAAAATGGCATGCCCCTGTCCTGTCTTCATGGTTGTCAAGCATATAGCACAGGTCCTCTAAAGTCAATAACAACCTGGTTAGAACAATGTAGGCTGGTACTACATTCAGAACGGAAAATGTTGAAGGTACACAGGCAAAATATATTAAAGTTACGAAAGCACCTCCGTCAACAAAAGTGATCCTTAAATTGACTACAGGAGGCATCTCATATAACCTACCATTGAAGGAGAAATCTAGGATAAATTCTAAAAACCAACTCTAGTTTACTATCTGATTAACATCGCATTCAGAACACTTGTAAAAATATATTTAAAACGGGAATATGACATAAGTTAGCAAACTAGGGTTTCACAGAATTGGCTAGAAAAATAAAACGCATAGTTCAATATTTTTTTTCTTTCTGGATCATACTATGTTTCATATATCTTTCTGCACAAAATATTACAACTGATTAGAAATATCTTCTTCAAGAATTCCATTTATCATGTGGTTATTTCAGTTTACAAAGAAAAAGATTCATTCAGAACTTTATATTTTTTTTGTAGTTAATCACTTGCTGAAAAAACTGCATATCTACAAGTCTCAAAATTAAGATTAAGGAATGGTTTGATGAGTCGACACATAAACTTGATGGGATAACCTTCTATCAGATTTACTTGACCATAAGCTTGAATGTGTGGGTTTGAAACCGGTAACTCTTCAAGAAAATCATTTAGCTATCACGGCAAGCTATGAAGAAGAGTGATTTAAGTACATAAAAAATGAATGTCCAATATGGATTTACAAGAAATTATACATGCATGTCCATGTCTTTGTGTACAATATGCACGCGCTTTTCCAATCAAATAATAATAACAACAAAATAAGCATCCATATAAACATCTAGATTTCGTTTCAGCCCTTTAGGGGACATGAGTTCTTAGTTTTCAGGTATCATGTCTCAGCTTTAACTCAAAAACCACTATTTGCATTTGCCCTAAAAACGTAGATTTGCATCCAAATCCAACCCTTTAATTTAGAGAATCTGAACCCTGGCTTATAATATTAATCAGAATTCTTTGATGCATGTGAATATTTGGAAGGGTCAACATTCCACAGTATCATATTAAAGCTTTAACCCTGCAGCTCCACTTCCACTTGTGCATAAAAAGATGAAATATATTTCACCGTATCTACAGCACAGTAACAGTTGGCAATTGAGATTCTTTATACAATTAATTAATCATTTTCCTGGTCAATAATACAATTAATTAACTATGATCAAAGGGGTGCCTAGTTTAATCAGCTAGCCAACAAAAGAAAGAGGTCAATGAGAAATGGTCAAAAAAATGGTGGAGGACACAACGGGAAATTCCATCGATCAAGGGGATGACTTTTTCGAAAGCAAAGAATAACAAAGCAAATTGCAGACTAACGATAAACCTTTCAAGTTGGTACGAAAAAAAGGAAAATTGAAGCTCATCAAAAGAAGAATGATGGATTGCTGCTCTCAATTGCCTCTTCAATTCTCCCTTTGGTTGCTTTTGCTGATGCTCATTGCAGGAAAGCTCACAACAGTCAAAGGGTCCACAATCTAGAGAGAGAGAGAGAGAGAGAGAGAGAGAGAGAGAGAGAGAGATGTGTGGAACAGTGCACTTGTGCTGACCAGACAAAGCACTTTCCCTTGGAGGAAAGGAAAGGTATAGCAGCCAGCAGCGACTCAGCGAGTGAAGTGTATTCCTTTTCTGATGAAATGTTAGCCAAAGGACAATGGTCCTTAAAGGGGACTAGTCCACTTTCTCTATCCCCACAACCACAACCCTTCCTCACATCTCTCTCCCACTCTCTGCAAATAGCAGAAAACAACCTGACAACCAATACCCCATATTCACAAAACTCACATTATCACCACCACCCCCCACCCCACCAACACCACCATCATCTACCCCACACCAACAAATACACAAAAGAAAAAAAAATTTCAATCATGATTAGGAGTTTGGCACCACCAGTAAATTATTATAACAATGTCATAAACATGTTACTTGTACCATCTTTTTTTGTTTATGCAAGTGATATTGGAAGATGGGAATTCAAACTCGAGACTTTGGATGCAAGGGATAATGTTCTTAACAAATTGAATTACGCTAGCACAAATATGTTTGGTTACGCCTTTACCTACTATAGAGTGCATGTAAAGAAACGAAATTTACTGTTCAAATAAAATATTTAATTAATTTCATTCTCTATTCACTACGAATCTACCATGGATATTCAACAAATAGCAAACACACATCTAGGCACCAAATGGCACAACAAACTAACAAGAAAATCAACCCAAATGATAAAATTGCACAAATCAAACAAATTAGCAAAGATCGACACAAACAACAACAAAACCAATAACCAAAAGCTTAACATGCAAATGAATTTTCAAAGAATACAGAAAAAATCCAAACCTTGGAGGACTTGGTTCCAGTTTTGGGCAACCGGAGGCCGGAAGATGACGGCGTGGGCGTGGTGGGTCGGCAATCGGAGCCACCACCCATCGGAGAAAGCAGAGAGGAGGATGAAACGGCGTCGGAGAATCTAGATGCGGCAACGTCATTCGATGAGGGTGGCGGTTCCTCTCTGGTTTGAGGAACATAAAGACATGAATTCAACCCAAGAGCAAGCTTGGCTTTCCTCCACTTGCTTCCCATTTTTTTAAACTTTTTTTTCTCAGCTCAAAATCTTTGTAAAGATACAAACTTTTTTCAGATCTTGAATCTGTGACCCATACCCATGATATAAGGTGCAGAAGCCATGGTGGAAGTGTGGAGGTGGTGTGTCATGTTGTGGTGGTTTTGAGCTCAACAAGAAAATGAATAATAAAGAGGCAATAATAAGTGTTTGAAAAGTTTGAGAGCAAATGGTTTTATAGGGACCACGTAGAAAGGTGAGACTGATAAGTTATTTTCTTGAATAAATTGTAGAGCAATGACACCTTTAATTTTAACTCAATTAGAGCAATTATTTATCAATTAAAAATTCATTATCATTGATCATTCAATTCATCAAAAAGTGCATAGCTATGGTCTCTCAACTAAAAATCCATTATCATTGGTTTCTCAACTTTAATCCAACTAGAGAAATGGTCATTTAACTTTAACTCAATTTGAGTAATGGTCCATCAACTTTAACTTAATTGTAGTAATGGTCCTTCCAACATAACTCGTTTTGACAAAATTCTGACGAAGTTGACAAAAAGGACCATAGTTACATGTTTTAATGAGTTAAGGGACCCCAATTGTAGCAACGGTTCTTCCAACATAACTCATTTTGACAAAATTTTGAGGAAGTTGATAAAAAGGACCATAACTACATATTTTGATGAGTTGAGGGACCGATGGAAATAAATTTTTATTTGAAGAACCATTAACCCAATTTGATTAAAGTTGAGTGACTATTACTAACTAAATATACAAAAAGTGATGTATTTTTTTATATATCCGAAAATATTGTTACATGACTTTACATTCATACTTCTATTTCTTTTTTTGCTAATATACCTTAAATATGAAGCATATCAACTTTAATTTTTTTTACACACATAAGAATACACAACATAACTTATGTTCACTGTCCTCGAAATGAGGTTTAGTCTGAGAAAGTTAGAGCTGAGAGTTTTTGGCGATTTTGGAGTTTGCAAACCCTAGGTTGGTGACGGCAGGTGCACAGAGGAATTACGAGATCTGCTGGGGTGCTGAGGTTGGTTTGCTATGGAAGAACAAGATACTACGGCTGCTATAGAGGAATTAGGGCAGACTTTGGGAGACAAACTGCAACTTACTGACAGAGAAAGGGATTGAATTGTAATCGACAAGAAGGATGTGGAAGAGGCATTGGTTGGCTTCCACTACATGTTGTTAGCTGAAGTGTTAACTGTGCGTGCTGTGCATGGGGAGGCTTTTGTTGATCGTTTCACTTCATTGTGGTGTGGGAAGGAAGGTGTTTCGGTCAGGGATCTTGGTGATTGGTGATTCTTGGTTAGATTTGTTGCTAAAAGAGATATGTAGCGTGTTCTCGATTCTGAGTTCCCTTGGACGTTTTGTGACGATGTGGTGTTAGTCGAGGACTGCATGAATAGGGGAGAGGCATGTTGGAATGTTTTAACCATGGGGGATATGTGGATTCAAATCCACAAGGTTCCACCATTGAGCATGACGACATCAGTGGCTTCAGCCAATGAGGGCTTGGTATTAATGGTGGATAAATCGGCAAGTCGGGAATGTATTGGGCATTTTTTGCGGGTTCGTATTCGTTTTAACCTAAGAGAGCCACTGATGAGGGGTTTAATGGTTACGTTCCCGGATGAAGGTCGGGTGTGGGTGGAATTCTGATATGAAGGTTTGCCCAACTATTGCTTTTATTGTGGGAAACTCGGACATAGGAGTAGAGCATGTATTATGCATATAGGAGACGGGCTTCATGGGTAACAAGGCATGGAGCATGCATGAGACAGTAGAGGGATATGTGATAACATGCCGTATGCAGGCTTAGAGGCACGTACTAATCTGCTAGGTAATGTGATTTGATCACCGTTGTGGAGGTCTAGTAGTCATAGTATGAAGGAGAATAGTGGAACAACAAGGCGGTCTTGGAGGAGATAAGTAGGAAGTGGGGAGGGAGTGCAAGAGTCGGGGAGAGTATGTGCTGAAAGAGGGTGCATATGGTTAGGTAGTGGAGGTGAGCATAAGGCCGGGGGAAATTTGGATAATACCGTTTCATCACCCGAAGAGCTGCGTCAGGTTGGGGGCACGGTTAGAAATGTGGTTGCGAGTAAAATAGGTTTCGTGGTTTAACAAAGATTAGAGAAGGAGAAGGCATGGAAGGCAAAAGAACGGGCATCTGATTCTGGGCTCATTGGCCGTGGTTGGGAAATTGCACCAGGTATGGAGGATGTCGTGCTGATAAACTTTGTGGAATCAGTGGGAGGGGCGGATAGGAATGCAGGAAAGAGCCATATGGGGTTTTTGGTGGACCTGAATATCTCAATACAATTGGATGATGGTGGTGATCCAAATGGGGATCATCAAGGGGAGAAGTTTATTAGGGGCTTGGGAAGGACGGGGCAAAGCGAGACTCAAAAGTAAGATCCATTTGAGTTAGGTCCCATTATTGAGGTTGTTTACAGGGAGAGCAGGAGACAGAAGAAGAGAATTGTGGAGGTGGAAGAGGAAGTGGGGAAGACGGGGGATGAGGATAGTAATGTCGGACATAAGCGAGCTCTTATCTTTGTAGATGCGGAGGAGACCAGCCGTGAAAGGTCTCCACGGTCGCCATGAAAACATTATGCTAAAACTGTCAAGGAATTGAGGGCTCTCTAACAGTGGATGCCTTGGTGGAGCAGGTGAGGCTTCACAACCCCAAGGTAGTGATCTTACTAGAGAAAGAATAAAAGTGAGCATTACAAGTATTTACTTAAGTTATTAAGGATGGACTTTATGCAACTAGTGGAACCAAAGGGTATTGGTGGAGGATTACGTGTGTTTTGGAAAGATAAAGTGAGCATTTCTAGTGTGGTGTGAAATAGTTTCTTTATTGAGCTAGGCTTTGGTGGTGATCCATTACACTCTGATTGGAGGATGATAACATTATAAGTGAGTACAGATGACAAATGGAGAAGAGGTCAATAGAGCAAGCTTAGTAAGAGGATTGGTAGTTCACAAGGATCATGTATTGTGATTGGTGACTTTAACGATATTATGGATGATGAGGAAAAAGAGGGGGAAATTACCGGTCGATGTCAAACACAAGAGATTTTAGGGAGTTTATAGCTGACAATGAGCTCTTGGATTTGGGATTTGACAGTTACCCTTTTACGTGGCGGAATAAGAGGGATGATGGCCTGATTCAACAAAGATTAGATAGAGGGGTGGCGACTCCGAGTTGGATGAATTTATTTCTGCAGGAAAAAATTAGTCATGTGGTTCTGGAAGGCTCGAATCACTCTATGTTAATTCTTTCATCGGAAGGGACACTTACACAAGTACCGCAGCGGTTTATTTATGATTCTAGATGGGGAAAGAATCCGGAATATAGAGAGCTTATTAAGGAGGCTTAGATGATATTGCTGGAAGGTTCTAAAGCTTTTCAAGTTAGTGAGAAGCTAAAGGGGACTCGATACCGTCTTGGATGGTGGAAGAAGATGACAAAACCAAATTCCCAAAGAAGAATTGAGGAGCTTAGGGGTGATATAAGGAAGCAGATGGCGGAACCTCAAGTGCAGCTTAAATATGTTAAGGGGAAGGAAAAGGAGTTGGCAGTAGCGCTTAAAGAAGAATAATTGTATTGGAAGGTGAAATCAAGGAATACATGGCTTAGAGAAGGGGATAAAAATATCAATTTTTTTCATGCTCAAATGGTGCAATGGTGGAGGACTAATCGGATTCAAGAGTTAGAAGATCATTCCGGAGTATAGCAAAGGATGCGAAAGATATACAAGACATTGTGGTTAATTATTTCACTTCTTTATTTAAATCTGGAGATAGTAGTTAGGCAGGTGAGGTGGCGGGTTGTGTGGCTCGGGATAATGAGGAATTAATTCGGCCGTTCACGAATGAGGAAATCCGGGAAGCAGTGTTTTAGATTTCGCTTACTAAATCTCCAGGTCCTGATGGTTTTACAGCTAGCTTCTTTCAGGATCATTGGGAGGTGGTGGTGGTGGATTTAATCAATATGGTGCAAGCTTTCCATCATTCGGGAGGATTACTGTAGAAGATTAACCATACACATATCGTCTTGATCCCGAAGGTGAAGACTCCACGGAAAATGACGGAGTTGAGGCCTATTTCTTTATGTAATGTAGTATACAAGATTATTGCAAAGATCTTGACAATGAGGCTCAAATCAGTGATGGATAGGGTTATTAGTCATAATCAATCGGCCTTTGTTCCGGCGAGACTGATTCATGACAATATCCTTCTAGTGCATGAAATTTTGCATTCTCTCAAGCAAGGAGTAGAGGGGGATGAGGGGAGAATGGCGATTAAGTTGGATATGGCAAAAACGTATGACCAGGTGGAATGGAGTTTTTTTATTGAGGTTATGGGTAATTTAGGGTTTCACCCCAAATTTTGTGAATGGATTCGGGAGTGCATTTCTACGATTTCAGACAATGTTATGGTGAATGGTGTTCCATCTGGTTATTTTTACCCAGAACAGGGTTTAAGACAAGGTGATCCATTGTCTCTTTTTTTTATTTCTCTTCTGTGCAGAAGCACTTTCGTCATTTATATGAAAGAAAGAGAATGAGGGCCGACTTTGTGGGGTACGTATGGAACTGGCTGCTATTCCTATCACTTATTTATTTTTTGCAGATGATTCAGTAGTCTTTTGTAAGGCGAATGAAATGGACATGGAAGAGGTGATAAAGGTTTTGGAGGAATATAGGAAGGTGTCTGGCCAGATTATTATTGGGGAAGAGTTCTATATTTTTTGGTAAGGGTTGTCCGAAGAAGGTAAAAAAGCAAATTGTGCTGCGAATGAACATTCAGGCTAGAGATGGTTTCAGAAAATATTTGGGGATTCAGGTTGATTTTGAGCATTCTAAGAAGCCGGTGTTTAAATTTATTTGGAGAATGATTAAGAGTCGTATTGATGGTTAGGCTGAGCAATTTTTGTCACCGGCAGGGAAGGAAAGTTTGATTAAATCAGTTGCCATGGCGATGCCAAATCATGCTATAACGTGTTTTAAACTACCGGTGGGTACTTGTAAGGAAATGGAACGAGTCATTACCCAATTTTGGTGGAAATGGCAAGAGAAGACTAAAAGATGTCATTGTGTAGCATGGGAAAAAATGACTACAAGTAAGAAGTTGGGAGGGTTGGAGTTCTGTGATCTTATGGGATTTAATCTGGCTATGCTTGCCAAAATAAGTTGGCAGGTGATACATAATCCGGAATCATTGCTTGGTGTAGTACTTTGTGATAAGTACTTTCTTAACTCCTCATTCTTGGCGGAAAATAAGCAGAATAAATCATCATGGGGCTGGAAATGTGTTTTATTGAGACAACAAGTCCTTAACTGTGGGCTTCGATGGTGGGTGGGTAATGGGGAATCCATTCGGATTGCTAGTGATCCATGGATCTCTAAGCCGCATTAGTTCAAACTAAGGTTACGTAATGAAGCTCTTAATTTGAAGGTGTGTGAGTTGATCACTAATGATAGGAAGCATTGGAAGATGGATGAGGTTGTGGCTCTAGTGGTTCCGGAGGACTTAGAACTGATTCAGCCGGAGGACTTAGAACTGATTCAGATTATCTCGATTAGTAGAAGTGGATGTTCGGATAAACGGATATGGCATTACATGAAGAATGGGAGATACTCAGTGCGTTCGGGATATTATGTAGTAATGGAAATGTTGAAGAACAGAGAGTTTGGCCGAAAAGGTGGAGGGATGCCGAGTTTTTTGGCTATAAAGGGAGGGACGTGGAAGAGTATTTGGGAGCTGGTGGTGCTGAATTAAATTTGGTTTTTCATTTGGAAGGCCTGTTGCAAGGCACTGGCGGTTTGGCATAATCTGGAGAGAATGCGAATTCGAGTGGTAAATAAGTGTGAATTTTGTGGTACACCTGATGAAACCGAGACATACCTCTTTTTTGGGTGTGAGTTTAGCCGTGTGTTCTAGTTTGGGACGACTTACAAATTAATATTGTGGATATGAGGGCACGAGATTTTTTGGAAGGATGGAAAATTTTAGTGGAAGGAATGGAAAAAGGAGAAGGATGTGGATTTATTTCTACAGCAGGTGGCGTTTGGGTTATAGAGAATTTGGAAGTGTAGGAATGCTGCGGTATTCATAGGAACTCACATTCTTCTACAGGTTGCTGTAGACTTGTGGCGGCAGAAAGTGGAGGAGTTTTGAGAGGCTATGTGAGTGGAAAGAGATGAGAAACAGCGACATTAAGAGTCACGAGGGTAGGGCAAGATGGTGGCAGATATGGAGGGCGGTGGGTATCAATGGAGGAAGCCTGTGTTTAGTGAATTAAAATTGAACTGAGATGCTGCTTGGAGGAGTGACTCGAAGAGGGGGAATTGGCTGGGTTATTTGGGACTTTGCAAGGATACCAAAGCTAGCAGAAGGGTTGGCAGGGGAACAGTATGCTGCAGCGATGTTGGTGGAGGCTGAAGTAGTTAGAAAAGGGATGGAAGATGGAATTCGATTGGTGGTGGAATCAAATTCGAAAGGGTTGATTCAGATGTTGAACAAGGAGGCCATGGCTGATGTACCTTTAGAAATTTATCTCCATGACATTTGGAGGATGGCGAGTTTATTCCAGTTGGTAAAGTTTTGATCTACCCCTTGGCAATGCAATCGTGCGGCTCATTCGGTGGAGGCGTACGCGGTTAAGCATGGCGGGAGATTTGGCTAGGATGAGTTAGGTCAAGAGTTTCTTTTTAATATTTTAGCATAAGATGCAAATGTAGCTATTCATATTTAGCAGAGGATGAGTTAGGTCAATACGTTAACTATTGATTAATTGATATGTTTAATATATTGTTTTATATTTTAATATATTACTATTTCAAATCATAGTAAATGCTAAATATATATAAATATATATATAATAACTTTTTTATACCAAGCATTTAATGCAAGGCCAAGGGCCAAGGCTACCCCAAAAATTTGCAAAAAAAAAAAAGCTGACATAATTATTTGGCATGTGAATTTGCACTTTTGACCCCAACCATCAAACCTTCAAACTATATAAGCTTTTGGCTAATCGGTTGGGATGAAATGAGATGTTATTTTTTTTATCAGTTACACGTTCACTTGACAATTTGAAGCAATGGTTGGTGGGTGGCAAATCCGGCCTTAAAATTTTGGGGCCCTAAAGTTAAATTAAGGCCCCAAAATTTGAATTAACTTCAAGTTTTTGTATTTTTATTTATTTTATTTAATATATTTACAAATAATATATAGAGTTATAAAACCAAACAGAAAAATTAAACTGTACTAAAAATTAGCAAAGCATCTAGTTTGAGTTTTTTTTTTTTTTTTTTTTTTTTTTTTTTTTTTTTTGTTCTCAAAATTTGGTTTGAGTTTCAGTAGACCTTTTTATGTCTTATTTATTTACAAAAATAAATAAATAAATAAATAAATAAAATCACAATAAAAAAGAATTGTGAAAATCCTTCTTTAGAGATAGCTGCTGCACTACAAGTATATATACTTCTATGGTCCGCATGAAAAAGTCTACATCCTTCTTTAGAGACAGGTTAAAATATAAAATCGGGGACCTTTTTGCGGTTGGAGTCATGTGCGGTGGCACCACCTGCACACCGCCAAGCTGGTGGGTAAGTGGAAATGGTAAAGAGATTGGAGTGGTCAGAGAGGTTCCACAACAACCTCTTTCTTTTATCAGCTGCGGGATGATGACAACAAAAGTTTTTGTTTTTTGTTTTTTTTATTTTTAAAAAAGGCTAGCTAGTGGCTTTGCAACGACAGTCTACTCTTTATGGGACCGAAAAAACTCATAAAAACATTTCAACATTGCTTGACTACCATCGTATAATTCACCAATACTAAAAATTAAACCCAAAATGACAACAAAAGTTAATTACACAAAGATACACACAAAACATTTTCTGCACACATGCATAAAACAATGGGAAATTTGTATTATAATTTGTTAGAAAATTAGGAAGGACTTTTCCCTTTCTTGTAAACTAAATTACAAGGGAGTGTCACACAAGCAACAACTAATAAATCTAGTAACATTTTGGATGGAATATCCAAAACCAAAATAATAAAGAACATCATTCTTTTATTTTTCCTTTCAAAATCTGGAAAATCGACTGTTCCTTGACAAATGTTGTCGACATTATACCCAACACATCTCACCAAATTGAGCTCTCCGGTAACACTGCTGAAGGAAATAGAATCAAAACGAGCCTTCAGCCTATGAATGTTGAACATAGCAGTTTTAAGCCGACGGAATATCAGACATTCGCGATTTACAACATCAATTACAAGTTTAGAATCTCCGTCAACAATGATATTCTTTAAATCATAAGAGTGAGGTCACTTGATCTCGTCAATAAAGGTTGAACTCTCGCTACTTGCACAGAGACGGCAGTGAATACAAAATTGTGAGTGGAGGAGCGTGACCCGTATCAGATCCAACTTTGGCACATAAAGCTAGACATATGAGCGAATGATCTATGAAAAGATACACATAGAATATAGTTGTTGGATGGTGTTAACAGTGTACATTTAGGAAATTTGATTTAGCTCAATAAACAATTTCATTTTTAAACTTTTTAAAATATTTTAATATGGGTTGATAGATTATTCATTTTAAAGCATAAGTCACTAGAAAACAATTTTGACCTTCTTCAATTCATTTGATCTGACCGTCAAAAATTAGAAAATTGCATGGAAGGTAAAAGGACTTGTGTAGATAACACCACCAATCCATAAAAGGACACGTTTAACAAAACCCTTCACCTACATCACCCTCTCCCAGGTACTTAAAATCAAAGCCAATTGTAAGAATAAATGTTATATATTACTTGAGTTACAAGATACTTCTACTTATAATATGGCCAATTTCATGTGGAAAATTTTAGACCAAATTTTACATACACCTATGAGAAGCAATTATGAACCGATTCAATCCCAACCTAAAATGGAGGCGCATGCAATGTAAGTGAACCAAAGCAGTGTATATCAATAATATCCATTTTTCATTTACTCATCATAATGAATTTCTATCTGCTCTGTTATATATATAGAAGACGTATTCGTGGTATCATATTTTTTATAACCATTGAATTAGTCCAACTTTAATGTTTGAGATGTCATGGCAATTAATTTTCAGTAACTCTTAGTTTGGTCATTTGTACATTCTTAATAATGTAAAAAAAAAAAAGTCACGAATGTTCTTGAATTCAAATCTTGTGCTTAGTTATATCAAATTTTCCTTGACGATGAAAAGAACAGAATGAAAAAAGAATACAACATTAGGTTTGGTGACGTACAATGCATGCTTACGTATATGTGTGTTTGGGCCCAAAATAATGGTTTGGGCCGAGCTTGGAGTTATTTTCAACTCAGTCATTTGTTTCTAGAATCCTCATGGGTCGTCTGGTTGTTATGGGCCACCCAGTTAGGAATGGTCGAGTCTTACTGTGAAATTGATTGTTGAGATGAGTTGAGTCCTAGTATAATTGGGAGTCTTAATAGAATGAGGATGCTAAGATTCAAGAAGTGAATGAGGCCTGATAGAGAAGCTGGTTCAAAGTCCTAATAAAGGTAGGATTGGCCAAAATCGAGTTGGATTAGGTTAAGGAGTCCTAATCCAAGGGTAGTTCTAGTTCGGCCATGAGGAGACTTGCTACTATAAATAGAGAGGGGAGTGCATCATTCCAGGAGACTTGAGATTTTTTATTTTCCTTTCTCGCCAACACACCTTTAGTTTGGATAAACAGCACTGTGAAGTCAACCAGTGATATCTTTAGTTTGGATAAACAACACTATCGACGTAGAACCAACCGATCTCGGGGCACCTTTGATCGGATCATATTTATATACATTTTTACATCAAATTCACTCGTCTTTTCTTAGTTAGTTCGTTATATTTTGAGCTATTTACTTTGTTTTTGTGTTTTAATAGAATTTATCAAGCTAAGAAAATAAAAATAGAATAAGTGAAGTGTTAAGTAATTAATTCATCTAAACTATCTTGTCTGTTGAATTATACTTATCATTTGGAAAATAATATATATATATATATATATATATATATATATATATATATATATTTATATATTTAAATATAATTTGTTGTGTGTGAATGATTAATAGGAAACGGTGGAAAACAGCAAAACATGCACATGTGGTCAAAAGCAGGAAAGAATGATGAAGACACATGGGGAGGAGTCCACCGCAAGGGAATAAAGGGGAGGCAGAAAACAATTAGATGGGGGTGGCTCTCAAGAGTGCCTCGGTGGAGAGCTGAAGAGGGAATTAAATAGAAGGCATCCAAGGCTTTGGAAAGAGGGGAAAGATAATCAGAGACGCTGCCTCTGGCAGCTTGGAGAACCGAGAAGGCCTTGGGGAGAAAACTCGAGGGAATCGGTGGGCAGCCTTAAGAACTCGGAGAAGAGCAGCTTAAGGAGACTTCGGGTTTTGCACAGGAGCATCGAAGTGGGCTCGAGGGAGTTAAAGAAAAGGAGGAAGCAAAACTGTTTTGGAGCTGGAAAGGTCCTCGTGAGAAGGCAGCGCGGGAACCAGAAGCTGTGCAAGCAGCTGAGAGCTGAGAGAGACACGGGACAAGGCAGACCAAAGCTGCCTTAGCAGTTTGCTTCCTCGGATTTTGTTAAGAAGGCTGCCTTTGGCAGCGTTGAAACGAAGTCTGAGTGCAAGCCTCGGAGAAGGCTTCAGCAGCGAAGGCGCGGGAAGCGCTGAGGGATAGCAAGGCGCCAACCAGAGGCTGCCAAGTCTACCAGCAGCACGGACAGAAGCTCACCTTAGAGTGCAGTGCACAAAATTGCACAGAGGGCAGTAGCAAAACACACGGCAATGCACAGAAATCCTTTATCCCCATTTCGGTTTAATCCTCCAACTCTGTTTTATTTATGTTTTTAATTTATTTATAATGTGTAATTAATTTGTGTTTGGCTAGAGGTTAATTCAAAGCCATGATTATATTTGTAATTTGAATTGATACCTTCAGTTGTGATTTCTGAGTTGTGAATTTAATTTGCTTAACTGCTTGATTAATAACTTATTTATGTTTGTCGATTAAGAATGCATACTTAATTTACATGCATGAATTTGATGCTAGAATATAAGTGAATTTCACCTAATCGTTATGGACTTATATTCATGAGTAGTGGAGGTTGCTAGTCACAATCGCGTTAAGTAAATTCCTGGCAAACGTATCATGCTGTTCATAGTTACGAATGCCTTGTCAACACTTATGATTTTCATAGAACATAATGATCTTTAATCGTATCTCTATTGTGCTTTTCACGTAGGGAGCTTTTAGAGAATGTGTTGAATTGTTGTATGCTGTTCATCCAATTCAATAATATAAGGAAAATCTGAAGATTAATTTAAGCGTACCTAATTAATTTGGGGTGTTGAGATTTACAACTTATTGAAAGAACAACTGAAGGTCAATTTAGATTGCATATGTGTCTTGTGTGGAGAAAAACCCTCTAGCCAATCCGTCGCCCATCCATTTACTTTAATTTTATGTTTTTGTCAATTCTGTAATTTATTTAAGTTTATTTACGTTTCGTCAAAACCAAACCCCCCCATTATTAAATTGTATTATTTAGTTTGTTTTTATTATTTTTAATCTTTTAATTTAATTTCCGTCCATTTTAATTCTTAGTGTCTAGATTGAGTTAATTTGATTGTTTTTATTATTTTGAGTCATTTTAAGTGTGTTTCGAGTATTAGAGTTTTTAGCCTAATTTTGTGTTTTTGAGTCTTGTTTAATATTTTTTAAATTAATTTAGAGTAAATTAGCAATCCCTCCTAATCCCCGGCCTAGAACGATACCCTACTTACACCTATACTACAATTGTCAAAAAGAGGGTTAAATTTGTGCGGTTTTAAAATCCCGTCAAATTTTTGGCGCCGTTGCCGGGGATTAGCAACTTTGCTAATCCCTTTACCTTTATTTTTGTTTATGTTTATTTTTATATTTGTGTTTATTTTTATGTTTGTGTTTGTGTATTCTACTTTTGGTATTTGATTTATTTTCCTTTCTTTGATTTTAGGTAAAAATGGAGCAAGACATGGCATTTGCGACCATTCAAGCTCAATTGGCGCAGCTCACTGCTCAATTGACTAATAATGCCGAACGGACCACAATGCCAAATGTCTCTACATTTGATGTGCCCTATGGGCAAAGATATCAAGCTCATCAAAGTCCTCAATTTTCTGCATATGAAGATGTTTGGGGATATCAAGGCCACAGTCAATCAAGGGGCAACATGTTTTCCAACGCTTACAATTCGGATTGGATAGGTTATTCAGATCAGATGTGGGGAGAACCTCAACAAGTTCAACAAAGTGGATATTGGCAGCAAAACGAGTTCTATTCAAGACCTATGCAGCCACCACAGTATCCCCCACAACAATTACAATCGAATTCAAGTATGCTTGTGAATTATAATGAAATTCTTGAAGAACTAATTTCTTTGACGCAGGGCTCACAAAAAGAAGAACAATTGCCGTCATCGGAAGAGTTCTATCAGTGGCCATATGAACCATCACAGCCACCACAACAATCAGCCCAATTCAATTCAGGTACATCTGTGGATAATGATAATATTATTCAATTACTCATCTCTTTGAACCAGGAAGTAGAAAATCAAACCAAGGAGATGGGAGAATTGAATAATCAAATGGGGCAGATTGTGGAAATCAAGGCACAGATTCAAGAGCAACGTGAACTCTCCAACTCACCTATTGAAAATTCAAAGGAAGATTGTGAAGTTGATGAAGCCATCACCTTGGAAAGTGGCATGGAGGATGAAGATGAACCCAAGACGTCAAGGGAATAAGAGGATGTAGTTGAGATAATCAAGCCCAAAGGAGTTGAGTTTGATGACACGGGACAGGCCACAACCATCATAGTAAACCTGGCCCAGTTCAAAGTCCCAGAGATATCCAAAAACGTAGTTTTTGTAATTGAGTTTGTGTCGGAGAAAGACAGTAAGCCATCTTCTCCAATTTTTATTTTTATTTTATTTTATACTAACATTTTTCTCATTTTAATGATTCAGGCGCCCACTCTTGAATTAAGACCACTGTCGAATCATTTCAAGTATCACCTCCCATTGAAAGATAAATTTCATGCTTTGGAGCAGATGGGAGTCTAAAGGAAAGAATCGTCCGGCTAAAGACGTTAAAGCAAGCGCTTCTTGGGAGGCAACCCAAGCAATCAGATTTGCATTTCTTAATCATCCTCATTATTGCCTTTACTTTCATTTTGTTTTGTTTAGTTAATTGTGTTATTTGGTTGAATTTTGTTTAGTTTTTGTTTAAATAAATTAAGGGCAATGTTTATTTTAAGTGCGAGTAAACAAAGTTTTTTTACATTAATTTACATATTTTGATTTACATATTTTATTTTGCTTAAAATAAACTTAAAAAAAAAAATTTACAATAATACGAAAACTAATTGCATTCATTGGTCATTGGTCAGGTGGCGCCGCAGAAGTCGACGGAGCTCCGGGAAGACGAAGTGCCAGAGTTGGAATCTCTGGAGCCGGAACACTTGGTGCTGCTCCAGAGGACGAAGGCAACATAAACCTCGGGAGTAACGCCATGAACCTTTCATGATCACTCTGGATCCGACCGTCCGACTCCTGCAGCTGGTCCAGCTTCCTCTTCATGCTGGTCGAGTAACTAGTTGCAAGCATGTGCAACTCCTTGTTCTCGTGCCTGAGTCCTCTGACCTCTTGCCGAAGACTTGCCACCTCCGCCATCAGCGACTCCACCTGACGAGTTCGGGCAAGCAGGCGCTGGCCCATGTTTGAAACTGAGCCTGCACTTTGGACGCTGAGGGCCAGAGATTCCTGAACGGCCAGCTCGTCCGACCGCATGGATAGCATCCTATTGTCCCTTGGAGTGAGCAGATTTCTGGCAATCACCGTAGCGGTGATTTCATTCCTCATCATTGTGTCCCCGACTGTAAGAGGACCATTGGGGGATATGAAGGACGGATTCCAAATGTTGTTCGGAGAAGACGAGTCATCGTCTTCCCCAACATTCAAGTTAAGGCGACGGTCGGAAGGGCAAGACATTTTTAGAGGGGGTTGAGGAAGAAAAGAGTTCGGGAAGATTAAGATTGCTGAAGCGGAAGAAGAGAGCGGAAGGAGTAAGATTGCAGAAGTGCAGAAGGAAGTGTTTGAGGAAGGGAGTTCAAGTGTGAGGTGGAGCAGAATTAGCGCCTCTATAAAAAGAAGCAAATCAAAGAGGCGCCCGCTCCTCAGAGATCAAAGAGGCGCTCCTCAAAGATCAAAGCTGGAAGCTCCTTTCTCGAGAGCCGTTTCCTTTCTCAAAAGTCGGAATTGCTCAGACATCACGAGGCGTTCAGTTTTTTCAGTTTGTCGTCACCTGCGTCACATGCAGCTTGGAGCGTTGCGAAAACCACGAGCCGAACCCGGATTTGAACCCCGGTTTTCAAAAGATCATCATTCCAGTTTGTCGTCACTCGTCACATGCGCAGTCAGCTTCGCGGAAATTACGGACGCTTTGTCAGAAAGCGCGTAACAGGCACTGTTCATTCATCCACCGGCTGCCGACAAATAGTGCGGGAATAGTTCTGGTTGAGGAAGAAAAATTTCTATAAGTCTCGACCTTTGCCTTCCACATCAAAGGCACACCTTCACACCCTCTCAACCTCTCAACCTCTCTTCATCTCCGATAATGTCTTCCCAAAGAAAGCTTTCGAGTTACTCAGTGTTCTTCATCCCTTGGATCACCCCAGAAAACAAATCATCCAGAGCAAAAGTATTTCATATCAAAAAGGTTAAAAGCAAAAGTATCTCATATCATGCTTTCTCCTCACCTTCATCTGAGGAACGTGGAGAAAGTGAGATCCTGATTGCTTACCTAGTCTTGCTCTCGAGTACTCATCTCAGACCCCTCCCAGCCCACTTCAAAAATAAACCTGTGTTGAGGTACTTCTTCAAAAACAAAAGTACCTCACAGACGAAGCAGGAGGAGTCTGAGTTGCTTCGAAGAGCAGATGAGTTTGGGTTGATCCAAGAGTTCAAGAAGATGCCATACCTGCGTGGAGACCGGACTACTTGAAGCATGTGGAGACAACGTGCTGATTCATCCTCAACTAAGCTGAGGAGCACTTGCAAGAAAGAAGGCTCATCCAGTTCAAGATGAAAGCTGTGGAAAAGCAACATCAACGACCAATGACCGCCTATTAGTTCTTTTCATTGTCTTTTATTTTCATTTTCAATTTTTCGTTTGCATTTTCTATATTTTCTTGCGTGCTTAACTGATTTATTTCTTTTCTTTGCAGGAAGTTTCGGTTATTTCCACCCTTGAAATTGATTGCAGAATTTAAGCTTGGGGGACATTGCTTGAGTTTTCTGCAAATTAGGGAAGTTTTCAGTCCCTTGCTTTATTTTGTTTCTTTTCATTTAGTAATTTTATTTTTATTTTTATTTTTATATTTTTATTTGCATATTAATGTTTTCTGACATTGGGGACAATGTCTAGTTTAAGTGTGGGGGTATCAAGAGTATAAAAAATGACCAAATAATGACCAAATTGAAAATTTTTGTACCTTCGACTTTGAACTGGTTCATTTGTTTCCATGTTATTGCTTTTTGTTTTCTTAATTAGTTTTGTTTTATTTAATTTTTTTTTCGGAAAAAAATTTAAAAAAAATCCAAAAATATTGTCTTGTTTTCCTTATTGTTTTAAATTAGATTTTTATTAGTTTCCCGACCCAATGATATAATTGGATTAAATTTGAACCATGATTATCAAGAACTTAGTTAACATGTGTTGTATGAAATTCCTTATTCTCTTGTTAGTTTGTACATGTTTGATCATCTTTGAAAAAACCAAATGCACATAGCCTTGTTGATGTGAAACTAAAGCATGAATTAAAGCTTCATATGTGAATTTAATGACCATATACATCCTATGTGAGTTTTTGAGCCTATTGAAAGTGTGTGCATTTTTCATACACTCCTATTCTTTCATGTGTGATGAACTTATGTGAAATACATCTCTAGAACTTGCGTAACGATCTTTTGATTTGTCATTGATTGCATGAACTTGAAAATGATAGAGGCATTAGGTTCACCACCATGGCCCAAATAACCATATTTCCCAAAGAAAAAAAATGATATCATTAGATTGCCAATTTGAGCCGTTTTTGTGAGCCTTTTATTTCTTATTACCAGATATGTCTACCCTTATACCTCAAACATGTTTCCTTACCCTTTTCAAGCGAGCAATTTGAGACTGTCTTATGAGAAATGTTTGTGAAGTACTTGGAAGGAGTTTGGCAAAAGAATAAGTGTGGGGGTATTTCATGTTTGTTTTTTTTTAAAAAAAAAAAAAAAAAAAAAAAAAAAATGAGAAAAGAGAAGAAAAGAAAAAGAAAAAGAAAGATTGTATACGAAGAAAAAAAAAAGTTTTTAAAGTTTCAGTTTAAGGATGTGGTTGGAAGTGTTAGAAGAATCGTTGGAGAACTTGAGTTCTTATAAATCTCAACAAAAGAATTGCTTGCAATATAGCTTGGAACTTGTGTTTTCCTATTCTTTCGTTTCAATAGCCCTATCCCTAAGCCTCATTACATCCAATAAAAGTCCTCTTGATTTAAGTTTTGCAATTATGATTGTGGAGAAGTGATCTTTATGCAAACTTATGGTAGAACTTTCACATTTGTTTCTTTGAGCGAAATACATTAAAACTAAACACATGTGTGATTGAGTGCATATAGTGTGAGAAGGTTGCTGGTTTGCATATGGTGATTTTAAAAATAAAAACTTGAAATTGCATTAGCATGGCTATCTCACACACTACACTTCAAGGATGATTTAAAGATTACTGCTAATATTTGAATAAGGAAGATGGACTTGGATTAGCTTGTTGGTGTTAGCTATGGTTCTTGCTGAATTATGTTCTTGAATTAAATCCTATGAGGGTCAAATAGGGGGAAGCTAATGTTTTTCATGTTATTACTTTTTCTATTTTCTTTGTTTTGCTCGAGGACTAGCAAAAGCTAAGTGTGGGGGTATTTGATCGGATCATATTTATATACATTTTTACATCAAATTCACTCGTCTTTTCTTAGTTAGTTCGTTATATTTTGAGCTATTTACTTTGTTTTTGTGTTTTAATAGAATTTATCAAGCTAAGAAAATAAAAATAGAATAAGTGAAGTGTTAAGTAATTAATTCATCTAAACTATCTTGTCTGTTGAATTATACTTATCATTTGGAAAATAATATATATATATATATATATATATATATATATATATATATTTATATATTTAAATATAATTTGTTGTGTGTGAATGATTAATAGGAAACGGTGGAAAACAGCAAAACATGAATTTGATGCTAGAATATAAGTGAATTTCACCTAATCGTTATGGACTTATATTCATGAGTAGTGGAGGTTGCTAGTTACAATCGCGTTAAGTAAATTCCTGGCAAACGTATCATGCTGTTCATAGTTACGAATACCTTGTCAACACTTATGATTTTCATAGAACATAATGATCTTTAATCGTATCTCTATTGTGCTTTTCACGTAGGGAGCTTTTAGAGAATGTGTTGAATTGTTGTATGCTGTTCATCCAATTCAATAATATAAGGAAAATCTGAAGATTAATTTAAGCGTACCTAATTAATTTGGGGTGTTGAGATTTACAACTTATTGAAAGAACAACTGAAGGTCAATTTAGATTGCATATGTGTCTTGTGTGGAGAAAAACCCTCTAGCCAATCCGTCGCCCATCCATTTACTTTAATTTTATGTTTTTGTCAATTCTGTAATTTATTTAAGTTTATTTACGTTTCGTCAAAACCAAACCCCCCCATTATTAAATTGTATTATTTAGTTTGTTTTTATTATTTTTAATCTTTTAATTTAATTTCCGTCCATTTTAATTCTTAGTGTCTAGATTGAGTTAATTTGATTGTTTTTATTATTTTGAGTCATTTTAAGTGTGTTTCGAGTATTAGAGTTTTTAGCCTAATTTTGTGTTTTTGAGTCTTGTTTAATATTTTTTAAATTAATTTAGAGTAGATTAGCAATCCCTCCTAATCCCCGGCCTAGAACGATACCCTACTTACACCTATACTACAATTGTCAAAAAGAGGGTTAAATTTGTGCGGTTTTAAAATCCCGTCAACCTTCAGTTTGGATAAACAGCACTGCGTCGAGGCCAACTGGTTATCTATCCAAGTCTTGGTCGAGAAAGATTTTTGAGTCCTTATTGATAGAGGTCGTCTCATTAGCCTTCTCGGCAAGGTAAGGTGTTACAGGTTATTAGGCTCGGCACTTTGAACGCCGAGTTATTTTATGATTTGATACTCACAAGTGGGATTTAGAGTTCAACATTCCGACGGCCGAACTACATTTATGATTAAGACATACATTTATTTTGAGTACTTGTGCCTATATAGTCTGGTGTGGATTTGGCGTGCTTATACTCTTACACATATACTCACCGTGACCAAATATAGCGCTGACAATTTGTGAACCCAAAGACCGAGACGAGTTCCTTCCCCGGCCGAAGTCACAAGATCGAGAAGTCAGCAGCGTGCCTAACGCTAAGTACCATATTCTACTCCTCAGCCGAGCTCAGCAGACGAGTTGGCACGCCCTGCATATAACCGAATGACGATCAATTATGCATCGGCCAAAGGCGATGATTCCCAATATGCCAATGTGAACGTGGCCGAGATAGTAATAGATAAACCTTACATATGCAAGGCGTTGGCTCAAGTTAACTCCGAGGATACCAAAACCCGCTCGGCCTCTGAAGAAATAATTAAAACATCAAAAGTTTACACTTTCAATACCACTAAGGCCTAGGCAATTTTTGAGCAGTTGTTACTAACAAAGGTCATCAAACTTCGGCCAGGGCACAACATTCCTAAGGCCGAAGAGCTGAAAGGAAAAACATATTGCAAGTATCATAACTCAAATAAGCACACTACAAACAACTGTGTTATGTTCCGTGATGCTATTCAGAGCTGGATTGATAAAAGCAAGCTAAAATTTCCTAAAAAACAGATGGCTGTCGACGTTGATCCTTTCCCCTTGACGACAGTTGGTATGGTAAATGCTCATTTTCCTAAAAGCAAAGGGAAATGGAAGGCCAAGTTCGTTCCAATACAACATGTCCCAAACCAGAACTCTCGGCCACGCCTCAATATTGATTTCTTTTCAAACGAACCATCTACAAAGTTTTTGGGACTACCTATAGTTAAAGTTATGTCAGACTCTAGCGCAGAAAAAGCTGATGGATCAATGGTTTTGTGCAGCCATTGTAAAACAAGTGTTGTCTTAACTGAGCCAAAGGAGAAACCACTTCAGGCTCCAACACCACGACAGCCATCCCCAATCGCGATGACACCTCCAAATGTACTCGGCGCAGGCCAGCGCCAGAAAGTGTTTGATAAGCTTGCCCCTCAAACACGAACTGATGGCCCATCATCGGCCAGACGACATCTTGACTTCGACGCGAAATTCTAGCGGCTCGAGCTCATCGACGTACCAAAAGACCTTCAAGCTGCTTGAACCACGCGACTAATAATGGTAGAGTTATAACTCTCCCACCGGCGTATATACTACATTATCCAAGTCTAAAAACGTCGACGTCAGTGAATAGACTGCATGGCTCTATGACAGGCAGCACAGGCTACTTCGGCTACCAAATGGCAGCCAAAAGAATCAGCAGGAAGTGGAGATGGCTAACAACCCTCGACAATCATGGCTAAATTACTTCAAGGAAAAAAGGTATTTGATCGCGACTTTGAAACCACCATTGAGGAGTCCGAGAAGCGCATCAAACTCCTCATTCGGCCCCAGGAGATGAAAGCTCGTTTCAAGCATTTCAAAAAGAAAGCTGAAAGTAAACTTCACCTATTACCCCCACAAGAGCCGCTAATAAGAGTCCGATAGAATCTACACCCTCAATTCCTTGGCAAAGCCTTGGAGTACATCTAGGAGTTTCACAAGAAGTATTTTTCCAATGACTTGTACGGCCTCCCCAAAGCATGTCAAGAAGCTCTTGACCGAGCAATAACTTGCCCTGATGCTTAACAAATTATCCAAAAAACCACTGATCCAGCAATGAAGGCTAGGTTCTAGCATATACGTGAAGCTCAAGTCCTCGGCTTTGAGGTCGACCCATATACTGATATAGACACTGCCGAGCTTCCCTTCTCTCTTGAAGACCTTTAGTATTTAAGATATCATTTTGAAGTCTTCTTGGTCGTGTTTCTCTTCGGCCTTATGGCTGATGAGAGGGTGCGTGTGGCACGTTTAGATGCTTACCTAGACACAAGGGACTCCCGCATTACATATGAGGAGCTGGCTTGTAAAGCGCTGCAGAGACAAGATCAAAACTCCCTAGCGAGCGAGCGTGAGGATGACAACCAGAATAAAACAAGTCCAATTGACGCACCACAAGAACAAGTACTTGCTGAGGTAAAAGATAATCAGGTCGAAGATGCTCAAAAGCTTGATACTACACTCAATATCCTTGAAGACGACGACCAAGATCCAATGAGCTCTTCAGTCTTGGAAAATATGGAAATCAGCATGGTCCATGTTCTACCTACCGAATTTTAACCAACCTCGTCCCAACCAAATTTCTTGGATGGGGACGTGGTTGTCGAGGAAGCCACACAAGTCAATTTCGTCGCCACAGAAGAAGATATGCAATTGAGCAAATAGGACAAACTTAAAGTAGCTCTTGCCAAACTGTTTCCCTGCTCTTTTTCGGTTAATATTTAATATTTGAAGCCGTTGTATGTCATGGGTCACATTGAAGGATATCCAATTTCTAAAATTTTCGTCGATTGTGGGGCAACGGTCAACATCATGCCCATATCTGTCATGAAGGCACTACGACGATTTAATGACGAACTCATTCCATTAGGAATAACCATGAATAGCTTCGTCAGTGACAAATCCCAGACCAAAGAAGTGCTTCCTTTGGAGGTAAGCGTTGCAGGTCACAATCACATGATTGCATTCTTTATAGTTGGCTCTAAAACCGAGTATAATGCATTGCTCAGACGGGATTGGATCCATCAAAGAAATTGCATTCCTTCTTCATTATATCAGGTCCTTATCTTTTGGGACGGCAAATCAGTTGTCCGGCTGACAATCAGTCGCTTGAAGCCAATATGATTCGGGCTGGGTATTATGACGATCACGTCAGCTATATTACCCTACAAGGTTTGAACGAGGAAGAACGATTGACTTAGATTTCAGTACAGAAAGCCATCGAAGTAGGCACCGAGACTGTGCATCAGGATTCGGCGAGACTTGGGTTTGCCGATTTGATCGCTGATATTGATGTCTGAAGCCAAATAGGAAAGATGTCGGGCTGTGGTTTCATCTACCATGGAACGACTGCTGGCCCATTGGTATGCTATTTCCAAGCAACCAAATTCGTGCATAAACTTAGTCGAATTTCTGGCAGAAAGAGACAACGGCCCAGTACTATCACTAAACAAAGTTCATGCTGCACCAGCCAAGCTCGAGGATAGTCAACCTCAAGTCAAAAACCCTTTAGAGGAAATAAATGTTGGAACAGCCGAAGACCCACGACCTTTGTTCATTAGTGCTTTGTTACCCCAAGATGTAAAAACTGAGCTTTGTAATTTGCTTAAAGAATTTAAAGATTGTTTTTCTTAGAGTTACATGCCTGATTTAGATCGAACGCTAGTTGAGCATGAATTACACATCAAACTTGGGTGTAAACCATTTCGCCAATCACCTCGACGATTCTTAACCAAAGTATAAATCGGCATAAAGGACCAACTCATTCGACTTTTAAAACCTGGGTTTATTCGGATAGCTCAATACGTCGAATAGTTGGCAAACATTGTCCTAGTTCTAAAGAAAAGTGGTGCCTTGCGTATCTATATTGATTTTCGAAATTTGAATCTGGTAACTCTAAAGATGAATGTCCCATGCCGATTTCAGATTTGTTAATCGACGTGGCAACAAACCACAAGATCTTATCCTTTATAGATGGACATGCTGGTTACAAACAGATTTTCATGGCCAAATAAATGAACTTTTAAATTGACCAAACTCATAATTTTAGTTTCTGAATTTAAAAATCAATTAATTTCGTCCCTGAAATTCACTACCTCATATTAATTTAGTCCTTGCTGTCCAAAATTATCAAAATTTTTATTAATCTGCTACCCAAACCACCAATGATTAAGAGCCATGTAAACAAGACAAAAAATCAATTAATCAAAATTTAAAAAAAATTAGAACAAAAAATAACAAATAAGATATAAAAAAAAAAAAAAAAAAAAAACCCATCCGCTCGAGTCAGGACCCCTTTCCATCTTTCTACTCGACCTCTTCTCTCTCCCATGAACCTTTCCCGCAGGGTTTAGGGTGTGTGAGCACTATGTGTGACACATCAACAAATTAGCAGACAATTTGACAGATTTAGACAATAGGGACTTAATTGATGTGAGATAGTGGATTTTAAGTTCGAAATCGATCGATTTTCGAATTGAGAAACCAATATGATGAGTTTATCAACTTCAGAGACCATATAAAAACTCAGTGATAGATATTTTTACCACGTGCAAAAGTATGAATAAAAACACTTATAAATACTTGCAAGAGAACAAGGTAGTTGTAGTATAAACGGCTCAAGCAAAGTCGTTTCCGCAGGGATTGAATGAATAATATGTATTTATACTAATTCTTTGCTAATTATTTGAAAACAAAGATTGGAAGAGATTGATTTTATAACCTAAAATATAAAAAACGAATTTTAATAAAAGTAATTTAGGGAAGCAACTAATAACCAATTAAAAAGGAAATGAATCAAGTAGAAAAAAATTGTGAAAAACAAAATTGGAAAAGCACAAGGTGCTGCCATCCCCTTAACAATGCTATGTAGATCTACCAATTACTTATGAATTACCCATGCAACTTTGAAGGTTAGATTTTCCTTATGCATATTCTACTTGTAGCATTCAAGCTAGAACGTATATCAAACATGCAATCCATCTGTGGCATTCAGATCAAATATAAACATGCATGACTCATTACGCTTTGTGAAAACCCTTTGAAAAATCATGCAACCCCTATGACGTGGCATTCGCCCTAGGTGAACTTACAACTATTAATCACAAGAAGCAATACTCAATTCCCCGGTGGCATTCCGATCGAATTGCATCCAATTACTTATCTAAACATCCTAATGGTCGCGAATCATTAAGACACAAAGACAGTTTAAAGCACAGTAATTAATAATTCAAAGTATACATGCATAATATCATAAGTAATTAAATAAAAACTACATATTCATGCTAAGGCTCAGGCATCGCCCTAGTAAACAAAAATTAGTTACTAACAATCATAAACAAAATATTATTAAGAATAAGGATAGAAAACACCTATAAATTAAACTTGAATCCAAAATTTGTGCGTTCTTCTCCTCCAATGTTGCGTCCCGAACCCTAATGGCTAAAAAGCCGTATTTATAATAGTAGAAAATAAAACCCTACCTAGAAAAGGTCTTAGAAAAATACTAGGAAACATAATAAAATAATAAAACAGAAAATAAAAGGTTTCCTAATTCGAAGGTTTCAGAAAATCTATCTTTTGACTGACCAAATCAACTCTGATTTGGTCTCAAAATGTCTCTTTTTAAAGCTTGAGACGTCCTCTACAAATCCTTAGAAGGAATCTTTCTCAAAATATGCCATCTTGACTTTCAAAATACCCAAAACGTCCAAAAATGTCAATCTGGTAAAGCTGCGCGCTGAGTCTTCTTTTCATCGCCACCGTCAAACGGCTTGTTAGAAAAATCTGGAAATACAATTCAAAGTATCAAAATTCTTCCAAAATATACTAAGAATATGGTTAAATATATAATATAAAATAGACTCATCACTCAGCTAAATTGCAATTTAATATTTTCTCAAGTTTTCGGAATGAGATTGAATTATTCACTACTTAAATGAGGTTTAGAAATATAATTTTCAGCTATACCTAGCACGTGGTTTGGGATGAAATCAGATAAATGGTTGAGTCTCATGTGAAAATCTAGCAATAGGTAGTTAAGTTGGGACAATATCAGTAATGTTGGTGATAGACTTATATCTATTGACGGGATTTTAAACCGCACAAATTTAACCCTCTTTTTGACAGTTGTAGTAAAGATGTAAGTAGGGTATCGTTCTAGGCCGGGGATTAGGAGGGATTGCTAATCTATTCTAAATTAATTTAAAAATATTAAACAAGACTCAAGGATACAAAATTAGGCTAAAAACTCTAATAATTCAAAACACACTAAAAATGACTCAAAACAAAGAAAACAAATTAAATAAACACTAGGAATTAAAATGGACGGAAATCGAATTAAAAGATTAAAAATAATAAAAACTAACTAAATAATATAATATAATAATGGGGGGGGGGGGTTTGGTTTGGATGAAACATAAATTAAACTTAACTAAATTATAAAATTGACAAAAACATAAATTAAAAGTGAATGGATAGGCGACGGATTGGCTAGAGGGTTCTTCTCCACACATGACACATATGCAATCTAAATTGATTTTCAGTTGTTCTTTCAATAAGTTGTAAATTCTCAATACTCCAGATTAACCGTGAACATCACTTTTTTAATCTTCAAGTTTTCCTTAAGTTATTGAATTGGATGAACAACATACAACAATTCAATACATTCTCTAAAAGTCCCCTACGTGAAAAGCACAATAGAGATACAATCAAAGATCATTAAACTTTGTGAAAACTATAAATACTGACGAGGCATTCGTAACTATGAAAAGCATGATACTCCTGCCAAGAATTTACTTAACGCGATTGTGGATAACAACCTTCACTACTCATGAATATAAGTTCATAACGATTAGGTGAAATTCACTTATATTCTAGCATCAAATTCATGCATGTAAATTAAGTATGCATTCTTAATCAACATACACAAATAAGTTATCAATCAAGCAGTTAAGCAAATTAAATCACAACTCAGAAATCACAACTGAAGTTACCAATTCAAATTACAAATATAATCATGGCTTCGAATTAACCTCTAGCCAAAATAAATTAATTACACATTATTAAAACAGAAATAAAATGTGAGTTTGGAGGATTAAACCGAATTGGGGTGAATTAGGATCTGTGCACTTGCATGTGCACTGTGCTTTGATTTCTGCACCGTTTGATTTCCTCAAGTCCCCAAGCTTATTTGCTGTGCACTGTGCTTTTCTCTCGCAAATGGCAGCTTCAAGCTGCCTCTGTTTCCTGTTTGCTTTCTGCACAGTCCCGTGACTGCCTTTGATTGGCTGCCAATTGTTTTCTGTGCCTTCACTGAGAACTCACACCTTCTGTTTCTCTGGCTGCCCCGTGCTCTGTGTTTGCACCGACTGCCAAGTAGGCAGATTGGCGCCTCAATTCCTGGCTGCCTGATGTGATGATTACTTGACACACAAATTATACCCTATTGATGACAATTGTAGTAATGATGCAAGTAGGGATCGTTCTAGACCGGGGATTAACTAGGGATGCTAATCAGTAAATATAAGACTCAAAAATATAAAAACAAAGTTAAAAATGTAAACAAAAGACTTTAAAACAAGAAAGTAAAAGGGGGATTTGGGATTGGTGAAATTGAACAATTAAAACTTAAACTTTGAAAACAAACTTAAAGCAAAATAGATTGTGATGAAATAGAATGATGAGAAACTAGTTAGAGGGTTCCTTATCCACACATGAACATATGCATATAATTTGATTCCCAGTTATGACTTCAACAAACGATAAATGACAATGTTCCAAGTTAATTAGGTTTGCTTAAATTAACTCTTAGATTTCCCTAGATTCATTGGATTGCAAGGAATACGCATTACAACCAAATTATTCCTCATCAAAGTCCCTAACTATGGAATACGCATGATAGAGACATTTAACAAAGATCATTAAGTCCAACGGAAATCATAAACATTGACTAGGCATTCATAACTATGGAATACGCATGTTACTCTTGCCAAGGATTTACTTAACACAATCGTGACTAGCGATCTTTACTACTCATGAATATAAGTTCATAACGATTAGGTGAAATTCCCTTATATCCTAGCATCAAGTTTAGGCATGCAAATTAAGTGTCGACCCTTAACCCACATACATAAACAAGTTCTTAATCAAAATAGAAAAGTAAACCACATCTAAAGTTTATGAATTCATAACTGGAGTAAATCAAATCATAACCAACATATGTCCATGGCTTCAAATTTTCCTCTAACTAAAAAGAAATTAGTTCCACATGTTTAACATAATTGAACAACAATTTAAATTAAACATTGAGAAATAAAAGAAAGAAAACACCTAAACTTTCCAACGATCCAAGCGCCTCCAAGGATTTTCCTCTTCTTCTCTTTGTTGCGGCACAAGGCTTTGAATGATGTTGAAAGGTTGGTTTTATGGAGGAATGGATGGAGGAGGTTTAGATATGTAGGGAGAGGCAAGGAAAGGCTTGTAGAATGGTTTATTCTTGGATGATTTGAATGAGGTTGCTACCATGGGTATTTATAGGAGAATGATGGACTTGTTTAAGCACAAAATTCTGGTGGGAATGCAAATAACTCACGGCATTAATGGAAAAATGTTGGTGGTGGTAGGTTTTGAGTCATCCACTTCACATGTCATGGTGAGCTAAGCATTACATCACCCACTCAAATGTCATGGTGAGCTAAGCATTACATCACCCACTCAAATGTCATGGTGATCTAAGCATTACATCATATTTTTAGGCCCATTGCAACAGATTTTTGGGCTTCTTTGCAACAAATTCTTGGGCTTCTTTGCATCAAATTCGTCCATCCATCTTGCTTGGATCATAAGCAATCCATCTTGGGCCCAAAAACACATCAAACTACTCCAAATTGGCTCATAATGCACCCTTAGCCCATAAAACCTACAAACACACGAATTTAACTTTAAACACCATAATAAATACTAAATAATTACCAAAATGCAAGAAAACAAGCAAGCTAAGTCGCATAAATATGCTCCTATCACTGCCCCCGTGTGGCTGCTCCCTTCTGACTTCCCTAGTTTCCGCCCCCCTTTTTAATTCCCCTCTCTTATTTCTGACTTTTCTTCTTTGGCTAGCCAATGAGGCAGCCTTCCTCTTTTCTTCAAATCAGCTCCTGCGAGCTTTTCTTCTTTTCTTTCCGAAGCTTCAAGAGCCACCCCAGAGCTTCCCCGAGCTGCCTTTGCAGCTTCTTCTCCTGCGCACCTCCCCTCTCCTCTTTGTGTTATTGACTTCCGCCGCGAGAGCTCTCGCAGCCCCCTCGGATCCTCCCTTTTTCTGATTAGTTTCTTTCTTTTATTAAGCTGCCAAAGCTGGCAGCATCATTTTCTTTCTTTTTTTTAAACCAGCTGCCCGAGACATGCCAGCTCCTTCCAACTCCTATCTGTTTCTATTATTCCCCTCCTGCACAAGCCACTTGTTTTACTTTATATTTTCTTTAGTTGCTCTCACATGCTGCCTTCGTGCAGCTGTTTTCACACACACACACACACATTAAAATTATATATATATATATATATATATATATATATATATATATATATATATATATATATTATTTTCCAAATAATAAGATAGTTTAGACGAATTTATTACTTAACACTTCACTTATTCTATTTTTATTTTCTTAACTAGATAATTTCTATTAAAACACAAAAACAGAGTAAATAGCTCAAAATATAGCGAACTAACTAAGAAAAGACAAGTGAATTTGATGTAAAATATATATAAATAAGCTCCGATCAAATACCCCCACACTTAGCTTTTGCTAGTCCTCGAGCAAAACAAATAAAACCAGAAAAAGTAATAACATGAAAAACATTAATTTCCCCCTATGTGACCCTCATAGAATTTCATTCGAAAACACAAATCAGCAAGAACCATAGCTAGCACCAAACAAACTAATCCAAGTTCATCTTCCTTATTCAAATATTAGCAGTAATCTTTAAATCATCCTTGAAGTGTAGTGTGTGAGATAGCCATGCTAATGCAATTTCAAGTTTTTATTTTTAAAATCACCATATGCAAACCAGCAACCTTCTCACGGGATATGCACTCAGTCACACATGTGTTTAGTTTAAATGTGTTTCGCTCAAAGAAACAAATGTGAAAGTTCTACCATAAGCTTGAATAAAGATCACTTCTCCATAATCATAATTGCAAAACTTAAATGAAGAGGACTTTTATTGGATGTAATGAGGCTTAGGGATAGGGCTATTGAAACGGAAGAATAGGAAAGCACAAGTTCCAAGTTATACTGCAAGCAATTCTTTCGTTGAGATTTATAAGAACTCAAACTTTCCAGCGATTCTTTTAACACCTCCAATCACATCCTTAAATTGAAACATTGAAAACTTTTTTTATTTTCTTCGTATACAATCTTTCTTTTTTTTTTCTTCTCTTTTCTCATTTTTTAAAAAAAAAACACAAATATGAAATACCCCCACACTTATTCTTTTGCCAAAATCCTTCCAAGTACTTCACAAACATTTCTCAAAAGACAGTCTCAAATTGCTCGCTTGGAAAGGGTAAGGAAACATGTTTGAGGTATAAGGGTAGACATATCTGGTGATAAGAAATAAAAGGCTCAACATACGGCTCAAATTGGCAATCTAATGATATCATCATTTTTTTTTTCTTTGGGAAATATGGTTATTTGGGCCATGGTGGTGAACCTAATGCCTCTATCATTTTCAAGTTCATGCAATCAATGACAAATATTTCGAAAGATCGTTACGCAAGTTCTAGAGATGTATCTCACATAAGTTCATCACACATGAAAGAATAGGAGTGTATGAAAAATGCACACACTTTCAATAGGCTCAAAAACTCACATAGGATATATATGGTCACTAAATTCACATATGAAGCTTTAATTCATGCTTTAGTTTCACATCAACAAGGCTATGTACATTTGGTTTTTCAAAGATGATCAAACATGTACAAAACTAACAAGAGAATAAGGAATTTCATACAACACATGTTAGCTAAGTTCTTGATAATCATGGTTCAAATTTCATCCAATTATATCATTGGGTCGGGAAACTAATAAAAATCTAATTCAAAACAATAAGGAAAATAAAACAATATTTTTGGATTTTTTAAAATTTTTTCGAAAAAATTAAATAAAACAAAACTAATTAAGAAAACAAAAAGCAATAACATGGAAACAAATGAAACCAGTTCAAAGTCGAAGGTACAAAAATTTTCAATTTGGTCATTTTTTATACTTGATACCCCCACACTTAAACTAGACATTGTCCCCAATGTCAGAAAACATTAATATGCAAATAAAAAATAAAAATAAAAATAAAAATAAAATTACTAAATGAAAAGAAACAAAATAAAACAAGGGACTGAAAACTTCCCTAATTTGCAGAAAACCAAGCGATGACCCGCAAGCGTAAAGTCTGCAATCAACTTCAAGGGTGGAAATAACCGAAAGTTCCTGCAAAGAAAAGAAATAAATCAGTTAAGCACGCAAGAAGAAAAAAAAAATAGAAAATATGCAAACGAAAAATATAGAAAATGAAAATAAAAGACAACGAAAAGAACTAATAGGTGGTCATTAGTCGCTTGTTGATTTTCCACAACTTTCATCTTGAACTGGATGGGCCTTCTTCTTGCAAGTGCTCCTCAGCTTAGTTGAGGATGAATCAGCACGTTGTCTCCACATGCTTCAAGTAGTCCGGTCTCCACGCAGGTGTGGCATCTTCTTGAACTCTTGGATCAACCCAGACTCATCTGCTCTTCGAAGCAACTCAGACTCCTCCTGCTTCGTCTGTGAGGTACTTTTGCTTTTGAAGAAGCACCTCTACACAGGTTTATTTTTGAAGTGGGTTGGGAGGGATCTGAGATGAGTACTCGAGAGCAAGACTAGGTAAGCAATCAGGATCTCACTTTCTCCACGTTCCTCAGATGAAGGTGAGGAGAAAGCATGATATGAGATACTTTTACTTTTAACCTTTTTGATATGAAATACTTTTGCTCTGGATGATTTGTTTTCTGGGGTGATCCAAGGGATGAAGAACACTGAGTAACTCGAAAGCTTTCATTGGGAAGACATTATCGGAGATGAAGAGAGGTTGAGAGGTTGAGAGGGTGTGAAGGTGTGCCTTTGCTGTGGAAGGCGAAGGTCGAACTTATAGAAATTTGGCTTCACAACCGGAACTATTCCTTCACTATTTGTCGGCAGCCGGTGGATGGATGAACGCGTTACGCGCTTTCTGACAAAGCGTCCGTAATTTCCGCAAGGCTGACGGTGCAAGTGACGAGTGACGACAAACCGGAATGATGATCTTTTGAAAACCGGGGTTCAAATCCGGGTTCGGCTCGTGGTTTTCGCAACGCTCCAAGCTGCACGTGAGAGCGACGACAAAACTGGAAAAGCTGAAGCCACGTGATTGCTGAGTCAAGCCCAGCTTTTGAGAAAGGAAACGACTCTTTTGAGACAGGACTCCGGCCTTTGAGAAATGAGCGTCCAGCTTTTCCGATTTGCGTGTGGACGCGTCTTCGATCTCTGAGGAACGCCTCTCTTTGATTTAATTCTTTTTATAGAGGCGCTAATTCTGCTTCACATCACACTTGAACTCCCTTCCTCAAACACTTCTGCACTCTTACTCCTTCCGAACTCTTCCTGCACTTCTGCACTCTTAATCTTTCCGAACTCTTTTCTTCCTCAACCCCCTCTAAAAATGTCTTGCCCTTCCGACCGTCGCCTAAACTTGAATGTCGGGGAAGACGATGACTCGTCTTCTCCGAACAACATTTGGAATCCGTCCTTCATATCCCCCAATGGTCCTCTTACAGTCGGGGACACAATGATGAGGAATGAAATCACCGCTACGGTGATTGCCAGAAATCTGCTCACACCAAGGGACAATAGGATGCTATCTAGGCGGTCGGACGAGCTGGCTGTTCAGGAATCTCTATCCCTCAGCGTCCAAAGTGCAGGCTCAGTTTCAAACATGGGCCAGCGCCTGCTTGCCCGGTCTCGTCAAGTGGAGTCGCTGATGGCAGAGGTGGCCAGTCTTCGGCAAGAAGTCAGAGGACTCAGGCACGAGAACAAGGAGTTGCACATGCTTGCAACTAGTTACTCGACCAGCATGAAGAGGAAGTTGGACCAGCTGCAGGAGTCGAACGGTCGGATCCAGAGTGATCATGAAAGGTTCATGGCGCTACTCCCGAGGTTTATGTTGCCTTCGTCCTCTGGAGTAGCACCAAGCGTTCCGGCTCTGGAGATTCCAACTCTGGCTCTTCGACTTCCCGGGGCTCCTTCGACTTTTGAGGCGCCACCTAACCAATGATCAGTGAATGCTATTAGTTTTTCGTATTATTGTAAATTTTTTTTTTAAGTTTATTTTAAGCAAAATAAAATAAATGTAAATCAAAATATGTAAATTAATGTAAATTTTAATTTTAATTTTAATTTTTTTTTAAAGTTTATTTTAAGCAATATAAAATATGTAAATTAATGCAAAAAGACTTTGTTTATCCGCACTAAAAATAAACATTGCCCTTAATTTATTTAAACACAAACTAAACAAAAATCAACCAAATAACAAAATTAACTAAGCAAAACAAAATGAAAGTAGTGAAAAGAAGGGTGTAAGAATGCAAATCTGATTTGCTGAGCAATTTCAAAGTCTCCCTCCGTTGAATGCTTGGGTTGCCTCCCAAGAAGCGCTTGATTTAACGTCTTTAGCCGGACGATTCTTCCTTTTAAGCTTGAATAGGGCCCACGTCACGGAGGATGATATCGTCCACAACGTACTCATATGTTGAATCTTTAAACGGACGGGGATAATGGTCCTTCCTGATTTTAGCGGTTCGCTTCCCTACGTCAACACGAACTCTTCTACCACCTTTGATTTGATTTGGTACCTGCACAATAGAAGGTAACAACCTATTAGTTGAAATGGGAATTGGAATTGGAGTAGGTGACTTACCAATGGGTGGCGTTGAAGTGGCAGTATTATGAACAAATGCACAAGGGTTGCTCTCGGCCAAATCTGGGGGTTCTTTGATGGCAGGGACGTGTCCCTTGTGTTTCATTCCAATTCCTTCTTCGTTCATGGTTTGAAATGCATTATTCTTGATTGGTGTTGTTCGTTCCTGCCCTATATTGTCAATTACCTCTTTATTTGATAGATTGGATGACTTAGGAGCAATAGGGGCCTGTGGCAAAGGTGTTTCCACCCTTGCCGTGGGTATGGTGTGTGCCTCATCCACACTTTGCAATCTTTCATCTTCCTTGTGATTTGATGGTTGTGGGTCTGCTCTGACCTCCTTGTCACTTCTTAAGATGATTGCCTTGGCAGTTTCAAATCCTCCATTCGAATTCCCAATGGTTGAACTAGGGAGTTTGCCTTGGTCTCGAAACTGTCCTACGAACTCCGATATCTGCCCAATTTGCTTTTCCAAGTGGTCCACCCTTTTGTCTTGATTTTCTTTCTCCTGAGACAAAATGGTGAGTAACTTAAAAAGCGTATCATTATCCAAAGACATACCTGAATTTGTTTGGGCAGGTTGTGTTGGGGCGTAGGGCTGTTGGAATATCCCAAGGGGTGGCCGAAATCCTCCTTGTTGTTGAGGCTCTCCCCAATTGAAGTTTGGGTGATCACACCATCCCGGATTGTACGTGTTGGCGTATGGATCATATTTAGGCTGAGTTTGGCCTTGATACCCAATGGTGTTGACACTTTCCCATCCTCCATTCTCAATCAATTGAGGGCACTTTTCAGATTGGTGTCCTTGCATGGAACATATGCCACAGATTGTGTTTTCATGCACCTTGGGTTTTTCAATAGCCTGTGACACAAGAAGAGTGAGATTAGCCAATTGAGATTGAATTTTGGAGATTGCATTTACCTTTTGCTGCCATGGGGGGTCCCTTTGTCCAACGCCTTCATATTGTTGTGCGTTTAAAGCTCGGTTGGCAATCAAGGTCTGGGCAGCCACGGGTGTTTTGTCAACCAATACACCACCTGCTGAAGCATCTAACATTTGTCGTTCGAGGGGAAGAAGTCCTTCGTAAAAGTATTGAATGAGCATCTCTTCTTTTATTTGGTGTTGCGGACATGAGGCAACAAGGGTCTTGAATCGCTCATAGTACGTTGGGAATGATTCTCCTTGATTTTGCTCAATGCCAGTAATCCTTTTGCGTAGGAGAATGACTCGAGAAGTTGGGAAAAACTTCTCCAAGAACGCCCGTTTCATGCTCTCCCAAGATGTGATAGTTCTGAAGTCTAGTTCGTAAAACCAATCCTTTGCCCTTTCCAAGAGAGAAAAGGGAAAAGCCTTCATCTTCAGAATGTTGCTATCGAAATTGCCGGGAGTCATGCTTGAACAAACCACTTCAAACTCCTTCAAATGCTTGATTGATCGGATCATATTTATACATATTTTTATATCAAATTCACTCGTCTTATCTTAGTTAGTTCGTTATATTTTGAGCTATTTACGTTATTTTTATGTTTTATAAGTTTATCTAGTTAAGAAAATAAAAATAGAATAAGTGAAGTGTTAAGTATTAATTTCGTCTAAATTATTTTGCTTGTTGAATAGAACTTTTCATTTGGAAAATAATTTATTTATTTATATATATATTTTTATATATTTTTATATATATATATATGTTGATTTAATGTGTTTGGGTGGAAAACATTCGGTGGAAAGGTGGAAAAAGGAGATAAAAGCAGCATGATGAGGGAAGGCATGTGAGCTTCTGGCGTGCAATTGAGAAGCAAAAGAAAAAAAGGCACGGGATTAAAAAAATATAAAAAAAAAGAGTGGAATGATGCGAATGGAAGGGGGGATGCTCTCGGACCAAGCTGGAAGAAAAAGGCAGCGCCCTATTTGTTTGGAAAAGCCTTGGGGAAGCCTATATCAGAGAAGAAAGGCGCAGGGAATAAGGGGGAAGAGGAGGCCTGGGGCCTCGGAAGAAGATCAGAAAAATAAAAATAAAAAGGGGCTCTCGCTGCCCATTGGGCGAGGAGTCCATTTAGAACCAAGAGGAACGCCAGGGAGTAGCCTTGGGGAGCTCAAGTCACGGTGCAGCTGGGGTGACAGAAAGCCCAACGCCACACAGGAGCAGGACGAACAAAGGCAGCTCTCGAGCTGCACAGAGAGAGGATTGCTGCCAATAGGCAGTCTCGGGGAAATCACAGAGGGCGCTGAAATATCTCGGGGAAATCACAGAGGGCGCTGAAATATCTGGGGGGAATTAAGGGAGGGCAGTCAGCCCTTGGATTAAGGGAGAAAGTCAGAGGCGCCTCGGTGGAAAACAAATCCTTCACCCCGTTTTGGTTTAATCCTCCAACTCAATTTAATTTCTGTTTTTAATTTATAAATATGTGTAACTAATTTTGTGTTGGCTAGAGGTTAATTCGAAGCCATGATTATATTTGTAATTTGAATTGGTAACTTCAGTTGTGATTTCTGAGTTGTGATTTAATTTGCTTAACTGCTTGATTAATAACTTATTTATGTTTGTCGATTAAGAATGTATACTTAATTTACATGCATGAATTTGATGCTAGAATATAAGTGAATTTCACCTAATCGTTATGAACTTATATTCATGAGTAGTGAAGGTTGCTAGTCACAATCGCGTTAAGTAAATTCCTGGCAAACGTATCATGCTGTTCATAGTTACGAATGTCTTGTCAACACTTATGATTTTCATAGAATTTAATGATTCTCGCTTGTATCTCTATTATGCAATTCATGTAGGGAACTTGTGGGGAATGTTTTGGGTTGTCGTATGCAATCATCCAATCCATTAATTTAAGGAAAATCTGAGAATTAATCTATGCAATTCATGGTTAATTTGGGGCGTTGAGAATTTACAATTTATCGAGAGAACAACTGAAAATCAATTTAGGTTGCATATGTGTCATGTGTGGAGAAGAACCCTCTAGCCAATCCGTTATCTATCCGTTCACTTTTATTTTATGTTTTTGTCAATTTTGTAATTTATTTAAGTTTAGTTTCCGTTTCGTCAAAAATCAATCCCCCCATTATTATAATATTATTATTTAGTTACTTTTTATTATTTGTAATCTTTTAATTTTAATTTCCTTTCATTTCAATTCCTAGTTTTTACTTTAATTTGTTTTCATTATTTTGAGTCATTTTTAGTGTGTTTTGAGTTTTTAGCCTAGTTTTGTATTTTTGAGTCTTTTGATTTATTTTAGTTTATTTGTTAGTTTTATTTTAAGTTATTCGAGTTAAGTGTTTTTATTTTAGTTTAGTATTTTAAATTTTGTTTTTACGTTTTTAATTTAATTTTAGAGTGATTAGCAATCCCTCCTAATCCCCGGCCTAGAACGATACCCTACTTACATCTATACTACATCTGTCAAAAAGAGGGTTTAATTTGTGTCGAGTTAATTCTCGCATCACTGATAGGATCTTCCATGGACAGCCCATGAAACTTAGGAATATGGTGCAGCAAGCTCGACTTTAGTTCGAACTCGTCGGTCTTGTCTTGGGCCGCCCTAGGGTATTGGATGTATAGGGGTGCTGCATTGTCCAGCCACGAGGCTAAGAGTTCTTTGATTGTTCGATTGTCCACCATGATGAGTACCTGAAAACAAGAAATAAATCAAATATCAAAAGTAAAATACACAAACACAAAAATAAACAAAAACACAACAAAAAGACAAATATAAAAATAAACACAAACAAAAATAAAGGGATTAGCAAATTTGCTAATCCCCGGCAACGGCGCCAAAAATTTGACGGGATTTTAAACCGCACAAATTTAACCCTCTTTTTTACAGTTGTAGTAAAGATGTAAGTAGGGTATCGTTCTAGGCCGGGGATTAGGAGGGATTGCTAATCTACTCTAAATTAATTTAAAAATATTAAACAAGACTCAAGGATACAAAATTAGGCTAAAAACTCTAATAATTCAAAACACACTAAAAATGACTCAAAACAAAGAAAACAAATTAAATAAACACTAGGAATTAAAATGGACGGAAATCGAATTAAAAGATTAAAAATAATAAAAACTAACTAAATAATATAATATAATAATGGGGGGGGGGGGGGGTTTGGTTTGGATGAAACATAAATTAAACTTAACTAAATTATAAAATTGACAAAAACATAAATTAAAAGTGAATGGATAGGCGACGGATTGGCTAGAGGGTTCTTCTCCACACATGACACATATGCAATCTAAATTGATTTTCAGTTGTTCTTTCAATAAGTTGTAAATTCTCAATACTCCAGATTAACCGTGAACAGCACTTTTTTAATCTTCAAGTTTTCCTTAAGTTATTGAATTGGATGAACAGCATACAACAATTCAACACATTCTCTAAAAGTCCCCTACGTGAAAAGCACAATAGAGATACAATCAAAGATCATTAAACTTTGTGAAAACTATAAATACTGACGAGGCATTCGTAACTATGAAAAGCATGATACTCCTGCCAAGAATTTACTTAACGCGATTGTGGATAACAACCTTCACTACTCATGAATATAAGTTCATAACGATTAGGTGAAATTCACTTATATTCTAGCATCAAATTCATGCATGTAAATTAAGTATGCATTCTTAATCAACATACACAAATAAGTTATCAATCAAGCAGTTAAGCAAATTAAATCACAACTCAGAAATCACAACTGAAGTTACCAATTCAAATTACAAATATAATCATGGCTTCGAATTAACCTCTAGCCAAAATAAATTAATTACACATTATTAAAACAGAAATAAAATGTGAGTTTGGAGGATTAAACCGAATTGGGGTGAATTAGGATCTGTGCACTTGCATGTGCACTGTGCTTTGATTTCTGCACCGTTTGATTTCCTCAAGTCCCCAAGCTTATTTGCTGTGCACTGTGCTTTTCTCTCGCAAATGGCAGCTTCAAGCTGCCTCTGTTTCCTGTTTGCTTTCTGCACAGTCCCGTGACTGCCTTTGATTGGCTGCCAATTGTTTTCTGTGCCTTCACTGAGAACTCACACCTTCTGTTTCTCTGGCTGCCCCGTGCTCTGTGTTTGCACCGACTGCCAAGTAGGCAGATTGGCGCCTCAATTCCTGGCTGCCCCCGTGTGGCTGCTCCCTTCTGACTTCCCTAGTTTCCGCCCCCCTTTTTAATTCCCCTCTCTTATTTCTGACTTTTCTTCTTTGGCTAGCCAATGAGGCAGCCTTCCTCTTTTCTTCAAATCAGCTCCTGCGAGCTTTTCTTCTTTTCTTTCCGAAGCTTCAAGAGCCACCCCAGAGCTTCCCCGAGCTGCCTTTGCAGCTTCTTCTCCTGCGCACCTCCCCTTTCCTCTTTGTGTTATTGACTTCCGCCGCGAGAGCTCTCGCAGCCCCCTCGGATCCTCCCTTTTTCTGATTAGTTTCTTTCTTTTATTAAGCTGCCAAAGCTGGCAGCATCATTTTCTTTCTTTTTTTTAAACCAGCTGCCCGAGACATGCCAGCTCCTTCCAACTCCTATCTGTTTCTATTATTCCCCTCCTGCACAAGCCACTTGTTTTACTTTATATTTTCTTTAGTTGCTCTCACATGCTGCCTTCGTGCAGCTGTTTTCACACACACACACACATTAAAATTATATATATATATATATATATATATTATTTTCCAAATAATAAGATAGTTTAGACGAATTTATTACTTAACACTTCACTTATTCTATTTTTATTTTCTTAACTAGATAATTTCTATTAAAACACAAAAACAGAGTAAATAGGTCAAAATATAGCGAACTAACTAAGAAAAGACGAGTGAATTTGATGTAAAATATATATAAATAAGCTCCGATCATCTATCTATAAAGTTTATCACATTATTATAATTATATGTACCGGTATTAGCACTCTATTGGCAACGTAGCATGCTTGCATGGCCTTGAGAATGAAGAAAGTGTCTGTATTTGGGGGATGTCGCATTGTTGCAACTGCCTTCTCACATTGTGGGGTTTGAACCTGTAAACATTGAAAGATCGCACATCATTCCTGTTAAAGCTGGCACACAATGCAGCTTAAGTTTTAACAAGGGGTAGAGCCCCCAGCCTCCATAATATGTGACGTGCGAAAAGCTTTGGGGGCTCCGGCTACTGCACAATAATATTGCTCCTTAATTTTAAGAAAGGGTAGAGTTAATCATCAAAGCATACCGCGTACGATAGAAATATTGAGCAATACCATACATGATGTGCTTTGTTCAAAAAGCTTGATAAGCTTTCAAGAGCTCATGCCAATGCCTCTGGATTTAGTATCACAAAAGAGCAAGTGTTCGAAAATACATGAGATTTTTCTATGTAATCGGAATATATATTATATATTTATCTATGTTTTGTTTTCTTTCATTATTTATGCTCTAGTCTCTTATAACGTGATGAGAGATATAAATACAAAAGGAATATATCACCGATGTACATAAAAATCTCAAAATGTTGAATCCAAGGTGGCTTCGAATATGGTTAATTGGCAAAATATTAATAAACTGAATTTGGATAACTATCGTTGCTTAATTTAGTGACACAATAAGAGGGGATGTTCCCTGAGAAAGAATCTGGATCCTCATCGGATCCTCTTTGTAAGGATTCTGGGAATTTGTGAATCATGTCTGCTTATCGTACACTGTGCGGTCAAAAATTATTTTATTTAAAATTAAACATAAATAATATCTGATAAAAACTGACCGCACGATATACAATGAACAGACATGATTCACGAATCCTCAAGATCCTTACCAAAATGATCCGGAGAGGATCCTATTGGCCTGAGAAACCCTTTTCCTTTACTTTTTTGTTGACTTGCACTAGAAAGTCTAGCAAATTTAGGGGCAGGAGATCAATAAAGCCTTAAGTACCCCAGGCATAGGATTCTTTACTTAAGGGCTTCTAGTTTCTAGAAAGAGATCATCTCCGGATCATTCTCTCCAAAACTCAGGGATTAAGTGATTCGAACTTTTAAAATTTGATTCAATGGTAAAAAATTATTATAACTTTTAAAAGTTTTTACTAACTTCTCTGTTTTTAGCCGTTAGATTAAATTTTAAAGACCTGGGTCACTTGATCCCTGAGTTTTGGAGAGAAAAATCTGGAGAGGATCTCTTTCCTTAGCTTCTGTCCAACAACCATGATTAACCTGTTGGAGTAGTTCTATTCACACACCATTAGTTTTTTTATCTTCCACAAACATTTGTTAATTTTTATTCATTAATCTTCTACAAGTCAATTCGATCGTCGAAAATTAAAAAAAAAGTATGTGAGACATAAAAATAGATGTGTAAATTACACTACTCCCGTTTTTTCGAAGGGAATCAAATATTTAATTTTTATTCATTAATCTTTTACAACTCAATTCGATTGTCAAAAATTAAAAAAAGTGTGTTAGACGTAAAAATAGATGTGTAAATTACACTACTCTCATTTTCGAAGGGAATCAAATATATATGGAAATATTTGTGGCCTCAAAAGGAGTAAAAGGCTCCACTGTCCCGGGTCCCTGTTCATGTTCTCTTGTGGGAACAACTTTTGCATGTGACAGATAGTGCCCTCTTTTATTTAGTTTTTGTTTTAAGAGGGACCTTTATATATTTACTGGCAGAGAGTGAAATATAAAATGGCTATTAGGACAAGAAAGAGATTTTTTCAGTGTGATCGATATACAAGACGGTATGTCATGTGTTATTATATAAATAGTAAGGTATGTGTGCTAAAAAGTTAATAATTTAAAAATAAAATTGTTCACCACTTATATAGAAACACGTGATATACTCTTTGTATTCTAATTACAATGAAAAATTTCTCGGCAAGAAGTATAGTAATAAACACATATTTTTTTAACTCTCACACATTCTTATTTAATTTTGTTTATGAATTTTGTTTGATTTATTAAATTTAACAACTAAAGATAAAGAGAAATGTTAAAAAACTAAAAAAATGTGTAAAATTCACTTCCCAAACAAATTTGTGACTTGTATTTTAATTTATAAATGATAGGCAAGAGGGATGGGCTCATTCAACTAAAATAGCAAAAATAGTTCATGAGATTTGCATAACACATTACTTTGGTCCATAAGATTGAAAGTTAATAGAAATGGTCCCTGAGATTGTCCACCATCCATTATTTTGGTTATTCCGTTAAAAACTTCGTTAAGTGTCCGGAGCTCTTGGCTGAAAGTTTGGACAATTTTCAAAGTTTCGTAACTCAATCATTTCTTAACCAAATTTGACCCATAATATATCAAAATGAAGATAGGAAATTGTAGTACAAGATTTTGGAAGCCCAATGGTTGCCGGAGATGGCCGAAAAATAGTCTGAACGGTGACTCGTCTGCGGAAAAATTGAAAATTCGCCGAAAACTGGGTAAACTTTAAACGTTTATAACTTCTTCAATACTCAACGAAAGTTGCTAACTCGAGACCATTTTTATTGATTTTCAATCTCAGGGACCAAAGTGATGAGTTATGCAAATCTTAGATACTATTTTAGCTAAAAAAACCTTCAACTAATTAGTAATCCCTGGCCCTACCCAACAAGGAGATGTCCCTGAAATAGGGGATTGGTTGATCGGACAGCTTGGGAAATGGTAGGACACTCCATAAAAGAATCCTGTTTAGCAAAGTAGCAGAGAAGAAAGGATAGCTAGTGGGTTTTGTTCAATTGTTCAATCTGAGTAGTTGAGGTGCATAATTAAGCTGGTTTCCTTGAATGGTCATTTTATTTGCCTTTCAAAGTGCTTGAACATCTGCCATTTTAGTGGAGAAGAATGAATCTCTCATCTACAACGTCGTCACTGTGGAAGTGTTGACAGGGTGTCATGCATAAACTATGGAAGGCAACTAAGATAGCAAAGATCTATTATGATGGAAAATACTTGCATTCTCATGAGGGGACTATACATATCCCACTTTTTACAAATAATATATCTTCATATGTATAAATTTTACATTTAGAACTGTTCAAAATATTGATCTTCATTTGCAAAACATCCCATGAAAAAAATCATTTGAATCGGAAATATAGTTAATGTACCAAATGTATGGAACATTGATTGTGAGTACCAAGTAAAATATTTATAATAAACCATTCATTTATTTGCTACATTTGAAGAACTAAACAATATCTGATTCGATTGATTTGTTTTTGGATAATCTTCAAATGAAAATAAAAAAAATTCAGTGGTATTACTGTAAGGAAACAACAAACATATCTTTCTTTACTTTTTGAATGACAACAATTTTTTTATTTACTATATTGTCATGTTTTTAATACACGATATTATTTCCAGTAAGGAAATGAGAGGTGGGGCTAAACCGTGTGATGAGCTAGCCATAAAAGTTTAGTTTGAATACGTTTTTTGTCATTATCAAACTTAAAACATCTCACTTATTAGTCAAAATAAATACTACTACACTATTGTACTAAGTGACACTATGTTTTCTGAAAATTAATTATTCACTTTCTAATAAAACGTTATTTTCTCGGGCTGTACTTGGGTTTGAGGTGGTTTTTTTATATTTTAAGTTCAATCCTAAGAAAGTGAAAGAAACACTTTTGGGAGGTCTCTGCTATTGTTTTTCTTTTGGTTACGCTAAGGGCTGATGAGGTGTGATTCTTTTTGCTTCGTTTCATACCCAAATATTTTTCCAATTCGTCGTGCTGAGTTTATCATCATGAGGCTTTGAAGGTGATGAAATTATTGTTCTTTGCATGGCTTTTGCCCGATGTAGTTTTAGAGAAGTAATTTTCAAACACTTATTGTAGCTTCTCACACACCTTTATTATTTATTGTAATTAGATTTAATAAATCAAACGAAATAAATGGTAAAGATTAAACATAGATGTGTAAGAAGCTAAATATTGTGTGTGTGAGAATCACTTCTCTAATTTTATCGTCTGTTTGATAACTTTAATATAATATTCGAGTTTATCTAATGAAAGTTATTTCTTAATCACTTCATAAAAAAATATTGATGATTGTTTGGTTAGTAAGTAGAAGGAAATAAAATCCGGTAAGTGGAGAAGAAATTAAAGAGAAGGAAAAATAAAATTTTCATCTTTGGCAATGGAACATCTGATGGTGTTCCATTTTTTCATGCTGTAAATAAGAAAGTGGCATGCACATCACATGCTTCAGGAAAGGGAAAAAACAATGGCTCCTGATATGACCTAAGAAAAGGCCAGCATCACCTCACTATTGAACTTTAATGCAAAGACGTAAATGCATCAAATTTGTCAAAAATAAGAGGAAAAAAAAGAGATAAACATATTAATGGTGATAATTTCTTATTTTTCGTGTTATTACAAGCGATATTATTATTCTAACTTATATTAAAGAGATGAAAGATTTGAACGCGAAATATAGTGGGTTAAAGAAAAAGACCACTCAACCAAGATTCACCCATTGCTATGTAGTGGTGATAGTGTGAAGGAAGACAAAACACTCGCTGCCCTCTTACGTCCATAATCTTTATTTGGTGTTTCAAATGGTTGTTAGTTCATATCCAAGCATCCGTTTAAAGCTGATATATATTATTATTATTAATACTAATTATTAACTGTGTGTTATTCTATCAGTTTTAGTTGTTACACCTTTATTGGTCTATCTTAATTAATTTTGAACCTTCTCTGGTCCAAATAGATGACCTTAATTAAGTTTATGAGGGGCTGTTACATAAGTTGATGCTTTTTTTTAATTTTTTTTTAACAGCCGATCGATCAGAACTCCATTTAATATGAGCAGTTTGCGAGAAAATATTTAACTGCTCACCGCTCCTAATTTCCTCCACATATGCTGGGTTTATTGTATATATATGGCTTTACAGATACCTTTATTAATTTAAGTGCATGTTTACCAAAGTCTTTAGTTTTTGAATAATGGAAAGTCGACAAACATTAGACCTTTTGCTCCGTGATACATACTGAGAACGCCAAACGGGCTTTAAGAATAGTTTCCGTCTCAACAAAATCTTTCTGCGACTCTTTGGACTTCATATTCTTGTAAGTTTTTGTTCCTAACAATCTTTACGTTTTTTTTAGCACAGTAGAGTGCATCTATTCCCTCCTATCCTCTGCCCACTCTTCACTAAAATAAACGGGTGTACTCTTTGAAGATTTTATATCGTTTTTGTTGAGTTTTTAAAATGATAGATTTTCACAAATTTAATATATTTGAACAAAATATTATAATTCCATAAAATTTCATAATTTAATGATATACTTTTGTGGAAAATAAATGAGTTAAATGAAAGGCTTTTGCAGAATTTTGTTGAGTTCAATGCTAGAATTATTAATTTTAAGCTTTGAATTATTAAAATAGTGATCCTGATGTGACGAAGTGTCACGTGATGAGATTGTTGACAAGATAGTAGTGGTAAAGTTGGTGTATTTGGTGATGGCGGTAATAGTAGAGGTGGTGAGTGTGATGGCGAGGTAATGAGGGAGTAAGGAGAGGGGCGCTGATGATAGTGGTAGAGATGACAATTATAGTAAGAGTGGCAATGACACTAATAGCAATTACGGTGACGATGACGACGGTGACATTGGTAGTGGTGGGGGTGGAGGAGATGGCCTGGTAAGTGTTGAGAATGAATCTCACATTTATGAGCGGAGAGACCTCGCATGTGCTTATAAGTAGTCGGGTACTCCCCATATTGCCAATTGATGGTAGAACCTCAATTTTCTTCATGCCACGGGTGCTCCACGTCACCCAATTTGTGTTGTTGTTTGGGCCCAAAATATTGGTTTGGGCCGAGTATGGAGTGTTTCTCGGCCCAGAGGCTTAGTTTAAAGGTTGCCGTGAGATATTCGGTTTGTGGGCCGGCTAGTTAAGGCCAGCCAAGTTCTATCAGGAAAGGGAGTCGTCCGAATAAAGATGAGGTGGGCGAAATCCTATTGTGAGACGGATGGTTGGGGAGTAAATCCTAGGTTAGGTTCAAAATCCTAATGGAAGTAGGAGTGGCTGGAATAAGATTGGATCAGGGTAAGGAGTCCTAATCCGGGTGAAGTTTTAATTCAATCAGAGGGGGATTTGCTACTATAAATAGAGGGGTAAGGGCACCATTCAGGGACCTCCAATTCAACACACAAATTTTTCCTACGCAAACTGTCGCTCTACGCGAAACCTTTCAACAACCTTGAGAGTTTTATTTTCCTTTTCATCAACACATCTTCAGTTTGGATAAATAACATTGTGAAGGCAACTGGTGATACCTTCAGTTTGGATAAACAGCACTGCGTCGAGGCCGACTGGTAATCTATCCAAGTCTTGGTTGACAAAGGTTTTTGAATCCTTGTTGGTAGAGGTCATCTTATTAGCCTTCTCGGCAAAGTGAGGTGTTACAGATTACTAGGTTCAGCACATTGAACGCCGAGTTGTTTTATGATTGAATACTCACAAATGGGATTTAGAGTTCGGCATTCCGACGACCAAACCACATTCACTATTAAGACTTATATCTGTTTCGAGTACCTGTGCCCCTATATTTTGGTGTCGATTCGGCGTGAGTTCACCCTCAAGAATACAATCACTGTGACCGAATCTGGCACTGACGATTTGTAAACTTCGCAGAAATAGCAGCCTTGTCTTCAGGCTTTAGAATATAAAGGCCGAGACATGTTCCTTCCTTGGTCGCAGTTGTAAGACGCAGAAGTCAGCAGCGCACCCAACGCAGTACATCAGCATATTTTACTCCCCAACCGAGCTCGGTCGACGAGTTGGCACGCCCTACACACAACTAAAGGACGTAGTTAGCTTATTAGTTACTCGGCCTGCGCGCCACGTAGGCTTGGTAGCTTTTAGGGTCAACAGTTATCCACGTGTTTGGCTTGAAAATTCATCACACTTAAAGGTGTGTGAAGATGTGAAGGTAAAGAGTCCCACATTGATGAAAGGAGAAACCTTGCGAGGACTAATAAGAAGTTGGGTTACTCCCCATATTGTGAATTGGTTATATGGTGGAACCTCAACTTTTTTCATGGTATCAGAGTAGGTTGTCCCACGTGTGAAGCCTAACGGCCACACGTGCTCCACGTCACCTGAGCTATTTTATCCAAGTGTTAGGCTTGAAATTCGCCGCACGTGAGGGGGTGTGTTAATAATGAATCTCACATTGATGAGAAGAGGAACCTTGCACGTGCTTATAAGTAGTTGGGCTACTTCCCATATTGCCAAGTGGCTTGATGGTGAAACCTCAACTTTCTTTACAATATCAAAGCAGGTTGTCTCACGTGTGAAGCCCAACTGCCACACGTGCTCCACGTCACTTAAGCTATGTTGTCCACTTTAGGCTTGAAAGTCGTTGCATGTGAGGGGCATGTTAAGAATGAATCTCAAATTGATGAGATGAGGGACCTTGCATGTGCTTATAAGTAGTTGGGTTACTCTCCATATTGTAAATTAGTTTTATGGTGGAACCTCAACTTTCTTCAGTAAGGTAGTGGTGGTGGCGACACGGTGCTGAAAATAGTGAAAATGATAATCATTGCATTATAGTGGGTGGTAGATAATATCACAAGAGAATTGAGACAATGAATCGATCAAAATATTAAGAGGAGATGTGAAAGCAATCAAAGTCTATCAAAATTCATGACTTTTTAAAATTCTTTATAGCCAAAATGAAATTTTTTTTAACAAACGATATTATCTACACTAAGGAAGAGGAGAGGGTGGCCTTAGCCTCACAATGAGCTAGCAATAATGCAGTTCAAATTTGCCCTTCAAATGAAAATTTTAAATAGCATGAACTTTTGATGACTCAAAGAAAGTCATAGTTGGATAAAAAAGGGCGACTTCAAGCTAACAAGACTCCCTGCTTTGCGAGGGTTGGGGGAGGAACGTCTATCGTACCGTGCCTCTTACTTTGCAAAGTGGTTGCTTCCACAAAAGTCATAATTGAATACCAATATATTTTCATAGATTTTTTTTATATATACAGGGTAAGTTTTCTTAACTCTAAAGTCTGTAATGAATATAATTGGATTTTAGAATCAAGCAAGTCCATCAAACTTCATATATATCCCCTTAGTAACTTTGAGTATACACAATCAATAAAGAGTAATGTTATATAGACTAAATTTACAAATTAAATGATGTGTCACTAATAAGAAGTAAACTCGTTGATCAACACTTAAGTAATAACCTAATCATCAACTTCTATGTTATTTAGTTGTATAAAATTTAATCTACATATTTTAGTGTCCCTAGTATTACCCATCACTAAAATGTTATCAATAGTGATAACATTAATAAGATCAAGTCTTTGTATATAATTTTTTTTTAAATGTGTAGAAAAGTTGCAGCAAAACAACGATAATAATGAAAGGGGAGGCAATTATTGGCTCCCCAATTTTTAATTGGGGTTTTTGAACTTTAATCCTTCAAGAAGATTAAAATTTAAAAAAAACCTGGTGTTAGATTGAATATTGATTTTTAGTCCCTAATGTGTCCTTAATTCAAAATAATTAATTTGTATTTTATTTAATATCTCCCATTAAATATTTAAATTTATTAATACACAAATTTTAATTTATTTTTGACCAAAAACGAGTTTTTTAATTTATTAATTTTATTTAACATTCTTCAAACTTGAAAGACTCAATTAATGTACCTAAATGTTAGTACCGAAATATGTGTACCGAAATATATTATATTGAACTAATATATTTAAATGTTAGTACCGAAATGTATTAATATTAAATTAATGTACCTAAATGTGTATACCGAAATGTATGCACCGAAATGTGTGTACTTAAATATATGCACCGAAATGTATATACCTAAATATATGCACCTAATATATGCACCGAAATGTATGTATCTAAATATATGCACCGAAATGTATGTACCTAAATATATGCACTGAAATGTATTAATATTAAATTAATGTACCTAAATGTGTGTACCGAAATGTATGCACCGAAATGTTAGTACCGAAATGTATGTACCTAAATGTATGCACCGAAATGTGTGTACCGAAATGTATGCACCGAAATGTTAGTACCAAAATGTGTATACCTAAATGTATGCACCGAAATGTATTATAATGAATTTAATATACCTAAATGAAGAAGTTATAGTACATCGAAATATATTGTACACCAAAAATTAGTTTATCTAAATGTTCACAACAAAAAATATATTACAATGAATGAAATGAAAATAAAAAGTATAATGAAATAAAATTAATACATGAAAAATTAGAAAAGAAAAAGATAAATAATTAAAAAATCAAAATATAATTAATAAATGAGATTATTAATGTATCAAGGGACTAAAATTAGATTTTGATCTTACTCATGGTTTTAATCAAAAAGTAATCTTTGCCAAGGACTAAAATGAAGTTTTCTATTTTTAATTTAAGAAGTCAAATTTTAAATATGAAATTTAAATTTGACAATTTTATGTCAGCACTTTAGCATTTGTTACAGTTTAGCTCTCTATTCGATATGTCAAATTTAAACATTAAATAAAAATTCATATTTATTTGCTTTGCATTGGTAATAAAAGAACATGAATTAAAAAGTATAAAAATATTTAAGCATTGCATTCGTAATGAAAAGAAATTAAAAGGCAAGCCTTTAAACCAATAAAACAATTAGTAAAAAACATTTAATAATTAATGGAAAAAAAATTGAAGCTGTTGTCAAATTTGGCAGCAAGAGGGAGAGATGTCATTTCATGTCATGCCACATCAGATTTGGCTTCTTGGTTGGAAAACATTGCTTATGTTTTTTTTACCATTATTGCTTATTTAGATATTTTGACATCTCCTTTAGAGATACTCTAACTTCACCCAATCTATTCACCCAACCACCCTTTTTGCCCCTTAGTATTACGGTCTAGTGGTATTCCTCTTTACTTGTAAGTGAAAGGTTTTAGGTTTGATTCTTGCCAAAGACGAATTTAAACCACATTATTGTTAACTCATTGTGAAGCTTAGCCTACCCCTCCCCTTAGTATAGATAATATTGTTTGTTAAAAAAAAACCATCATTTTAAGACTTATAAAATTCTATAAATGCAGCCCTATGATTCCACAAATAACCTTATTGAAACCCAATTTCATGAAGTTTTAGAATATGCAAGTTCACCCACCCACGCCCTACAAGTACAGGGTCGCCTTTGATAATTTAGGAAATGCGAAAATTTTAAATGGGTTCCTACTTAATATAATCTAAAACAATACCAATCTTTTTTTAGACATTGTACAAAGAAAATGATGAACATACACCTTTTTTAGCCTTAGGCCCCTATGTTTAATTTTGTCTATTGTTTTTGTTTAATTTATCCAATTCAATGACTAAAAATAAAAAGGTTTCTGAAAAGCTAACAATAGTGTTTGAAAATCACTTGCCAATAAGCAAATCTATTATTAAAACTAACACAAACTTCAAAACTAAAACTCATGATCAGTTAAGAAATACTTAAGTCAAATTCATAATAGCAGTAAAAACATAAAACATCTAAATTTACCATGCCAATTTAATCAAGAATCGTATTATAATATATGTCAAATGCCTTACATGAATGAAATTGTTAGAACCTCAAAGTAATTGAATGATCTCATTTATTTTTTGATTTAATTAAGAGCAGTACTATGAGTATTTACTTATGTGAGAGAAATAATCCAATTTCCTTTTCCCCTATTAGACTATTAGTTATTTATTATTGAAGAAATTATTTATTATATCATATTGGAAAACTTTGGTTCCATTGACTAAAATCTAGATTGGAGTTTCATTAATTTGAATATTTTGATTGTCTTTATGTTAAATTTTAGTATATTAATTAAGAAATTTAATTGTAACAACCCGTCCTTAATTTTATCATTTTATTATTTTCAAGGGAGTGAATTGACAAAGATGCCCCTAGAGGCGGGATTGTTGACTTTCTTTGACCTTTTCTTCATGAAGCGTATCAACTATTATTTTACAGTAGTCTCAAAGTAATTGATGGTATGAATGCATAGGCGCGAGCAAAACTGAATTTGGAATTACGACGAAGATTGTACAAATTACAGAGCATGATGGGCGTTTTGCTAAACGACAAATATTTTTCTATATTTTCATTGGTGACTTTGAGCTGTGTGCCACGTGGGGCCAACACCCCACTTTTCCCCTCTTTCCCGTGTCTCTCAAACCCCCAGAAATCCTTTTTTTTTCCTTCAAGTCTTCACTCATTTGCTGCCACCTGTTCTCTTCTTCCTGCATCCCTCACCTCTCTCATCTCTCGTCACTCTCTTTGACTCTCCCCATCTCTCCCTTAACTCTCTCGCCCGTACTCTCTCTGCAAGTGCAAAGATATTCCACCGTCATGCACCTCTCCCGCGAGCATAACGACCGTGAACCCGAAGCCTACATCGAGCATAACCTCCATGTTTCTCGGTGAGAACCTCAAGATTTTTTGTGTACGTAAGTTTGAAAACCCTCAAGATCTTCGTAGATCATGTTTAGGAGTACAATTAAGATGTTTTTGAGATGTTTTAGTGTTGTTCGAATGTAGAAATACCTCGGGGGAACTTCCCAAGTTTTTTTGCGAGAGATCTAGCGGCTTTGATATGTTTTTCGGCCATTTCCGGCCACGGCAGGACCCCATGTTGGTATATTTCTCTTCCTCTCCTTTTGAGCTTCAAATTGGTATATTAGATTTCTAGTTTTGGTTAAAGTTTTGAAGCTAGTGGAGCTGGAAACGTTTCTCAGCCAAGTTTCCCCATATTCCAGCCGGTTGTCGAGAAGAAGAAGAAGAAGAAAAAAAAAAGGCTTTAGGCCCAAAACCCAGTCCAAAGTCTTTGGCCCAAATCATTAGTCCAATCGGCCCAAAACTATGGGCTGATATTCCAGCCCAGCCCAGTTCCAAAATGGGCTCAGAATATTCTTTAGAATATTCCTCGGGAACCCTCATAAGCTAATTTCGACGTCCCAAGTCTATTTTTGACATCCGTTTAGTGAAATTGAAGTTTTAATGTAGTTGACCAGTTCGGCGTCTCGATTGATCGTTAACATTTACAAATTTTACCCAGGACCCCTCTTAGCGTATTTCGACGCTTTGATTCTAAATCTGCACTCTGTTTTCCCAAATTCAAATGTTTTAATCAAGTTTAACAAACATGTCTTAATATTAAGCTTGGGTGCAATTACTATCGAAGACTTTGGCTTTCCTAGTTCAAACGGCTAGGTCCTTATCAGTATCTGTGAGTGGGTCTTTTCTTTTATATAGTTTCCATTTATACATTTCATAAAGAGTTTTCTACAATACGCTTATATTAATGTGACGTTTATAAGATTTAGCACATTGATAGAAATTATGAAGTTATGCTACGTCCTACGGGATGCACATGTATGCGTATTATTATTGATGCCATAATTATGTTTATGGATATGAATACTATTATGTTGACTAGAATTATCGAATCACTGTGGCATGACTATATTTATATTATCTGTTCATCATTTGTTGCACCAACGCTAGTACTCGCCTGATCCAGGGCTAATCTTTCACGTGTATGTGCACATCGCACTGTACACTCACTTTAGATCCATTGTAGGTGCTAGTCCTGTCCTAGATTGCTAAAGGCAATTAGGACTCGTATGTGCTGCACATAATGCCAATCTTCACATGATTGGAGTACTAGAGCATATATTATTGTTACACCCAGTCTTGTTTATGTCAGAATATCTCTGTATGAACTCGTGTGTCAACATGTGTCCATGAGCACTCGAGATGATATTTTTGCTTATGCGAGATAATGTGATTACAGACGTCATGTAGTTATTTATGAATTTTGTGATGTATTGTATTCTTGAAATGTTGCACTTGCAGGTTACGATAAGTACTTTTCATACTATACGTAGTATGTATATTTTGAAAACTATACTTGTTTTATGGTAAGAGGTTATTTTGTTTTCAAAATGTTTTTATAAAGCTTTATTTTTAGGCCCACTCACCCTTGTTTTTTTTCGCACCTCTAGGTTTTAGTAGCTGAGCTTTCGTATTGGCGAGGATTCTTGGCAAATCTTGGTATTTGAGATTACCTTTGATGGTATAATTCTCATTTTACCCTACTATACTTTACTTATACTCTGACATCACGTGTGAAATGGGTTCATTCTCTGTCACGCCCCGACCCTGACATATGTTCAGAATCAACACGTGACATCACCAAATACCCGTATCTCTAACATACCCCGCCTCAAGGATATGGGCAAAGCACAACTCGAGATCCACTGCATAATAAATTTTTGTACACTTTATGAATGCATCTAACATCCCGATAGACTGCCTAAGTACCTTAAACAAGGATCAAGCCATTCGTAGTTCGTCAAACAACACTCGACTCTTTTCACAATACTTTTAAGTAGAAAATCATAGCACTCACCAATCAACTATTAGAACTTGACAAGCATGAAATTATTAGATTCAAGGCTACCTAACAATCCAACATGGCAATCAACATTTCCACTTCAACCATCACATAAATCATCATGTTTCCCACATAAAATCGCAATTCATAGAATGTTACATATCAAAGAATCTACAAAGCACAATATTATTCTCTAGTCACCTTGGTCAACGAGTTTAATCACTCCTATTAATTAATCCCATGAATCATAATCAACATCATATCCACAATCACCCCCATTAACCAATTCCATGAATCAAGGAGGCACGATAATAACATTTAATTACGTTAAACAATCAACAAAATCATATATCCCTTACAAAATTTAATAAAAGAAGTCTATACATTTCCCCACTTGTTGTGGTTTAGTTTATCTGACAATATTAGGGTGGCCAAGGGCAAGGAGAAGGGAGAGAGAGATGTGTTTGTAGAATTGTAGGCGAATATGTGTGTGTTGTTAGCCCTCCTACATTGTACCTTTATTTATAGTAAAAGAATATAGGAGATATTCCTTCTTCCCCAAGGAATACAAGATACAATAGGAAAGGATAACTAGAATCAAATCTAATCTAGGATTTACACAATCACACCTAAACTAAGAATGTTTACAACACTCCCCCATGAGTGTGTAAATACTCAAGGTAGATTCAGCATCATGCAGAAGTTGAGGAAGTCAACTCGTCGGCACTGATTCCAAGGAACAACGCTTATTCTCAATAAGGTAGGAACTTGCATAAGTAAGTAAGTCTCACTAAAAAACCCTAAGGCTATGGCAAAAACCTGAGTAGGAAAAAAATCCATAGTCTAAGGAAAAATGTGTGAGAAATGCAAAGTCAAAAGAAACATCTACAGGACGTCATCAGGGATATAATCAACCCAAGGTAGGTGCCTCGTTAAAACCTAGTTAGGTAGCAAAAACCCAGTGGGAAAAATGCTCCTAATCGTAGGGAAAAAGAGTACATTAAGGTCAAGCAAGTATCTTCAGAATATTCCCCCTAAGTTTGACACAATTCCAAAGAGAAATAGCAATGTTACAACTCAGAACTTTTACGCATACTAATTCCATGAACAAGCTTCTGAAACGTCATCTTCGGTAGTGATTTGGTGAAGAGGTTGGCCAGATTATCTTGTGAACGGATTTGCGTGACTTCAATCTTCTGATGCTCTTGTTGTTGATGTGAAAAGAAAAACTTCAACTCAATGTGCTTGGTGTTGTCTTCTTTAATGTAACCATTCTTGAGCTGTTCGATGCATGCTTCATTATCTTCAAAAATCATCGTCGGGATATCAACGACGGGATAAAGATCGCAAGAGCTTCGAATATGGCCTACAACCGCTCTTAATCAAAAGCATTCCCGAGTTGCTTCATGTAAGCCGAGAATTTCAGCATGGTTAGACGAAGTGGCAATTAAGGTCTGTTTAGTTGACCTCCAAGAGATTGCGGTGCCTCCAACGGTAAAGACATAACCTGTTTGAGAACACGCCTTGTGCAAATCAGACAAGTATCCTACGTCGGCATAACCAACAAGGCGAGAATCAACTCGAGGAGCATAAGGCGCGGCACCATTTGAGGATTCGTAGGGATAGAACAAGCCCAAATCAGTAGTACCCTTAAGGTAATGGAAGATGTCTTTCACGCCAGTCCAGTGTCTATGTGTACGTGTATTATTGTATTTTGCCAAAAGATTAATAACGAAGGAGATGTCGGGTCTAGTGCATTAAGCTAAGTACAATAAAGTGCCTATCGCACTTAGATAAGGAACTTCAGGCTCCAAAATCTCTTTATCATCATCATTCGGACGGAAAGGATCTCGTTTTGCATCTAGCGAACGAACGACCATAGGAGTACTCGAAGGCTTCACTTTATCCTCATTTAAACAGCACAACACCTTTTGGGTGTAGTTCGATTAATGCACTAGGATTCCATTCGAACAATGCTTTATCTTGAAGCCGAGACAGTATCGAGTCTTAACTAGATCTTTTATCTCAAATTCTGACCTATAGTGCATGACAGTTCTCGCAAGCTCTTCAGGAGTTCTGATGAGATTCATGTCATCGACATATACTGCAACAATCGCAAATCCAGAATGTGACTTCTTAATGATCGCACAAGGGCATATTTTGTTGTTCACATATTCCTGACTATTCAAATACTCACTCAAATGATTATACCACATTTTTTCGAATTGTTTCAAACTGTAGAGTGAACGCCTCAGCCAAATTGAGAGCATGTTCCGGGGTTTGGAAATATTTGAACTAGTCAATGTAAGTCATTCGGGAACTTTTATGTAAATTTCCGTATTAAGATCCCTATAAAGATACGCGGTTACCACATCCACCAGCTGCATACTCAATTTTTCAGAAACTACCAAACTGATAAGGTAGCGAAAAGTAATCACATCCATAACGGGTGAATAAGTTTCGTCATAGTCAATCTCAGGCGTTGTGAGAAGCCTTGTGCAATAAGACGAGCTTTGTAATGCACAATCTCGTTCTTCTCATTACGTTTTCGAACGAAAACTCACTTGTAGCCAAAGGGCTTCACATGTAGAAGAGTATGAGCTATAGGTCCAAACACCTTATGTTTCGCAAGTGAATCGAGTGTGACTTGGATTGCTTGTTTCCAGTTTGACCAATCAGTTCTACGTCAATATTCATCAATAGAACGTAGTTCAATGTCATCGCTCAACATGATCTCAGTAGCTACTGCAAATGCTAATGCATCGTCGAAAATCATCTCATTTCTACGCCACACATCATCTAAGCTAGCATAATACCAAAATCTCACGAGTCTCGGGAGGAGGATTCATCTCTTCAAGGACGCTTCCATAATCTAGAATTTCCTCATGAGTTGGATAAAATGAGTAAATGATAGTCGAATTCACGGTAAGCTCTTCAGGACCTTGTGTCGTGGATTTCCTCTTCCGAGAGTGTGAATCCTTTGAACCAATAGGTCTACCACGCTTTTGTGTAGGGGCAGATGATTGGCTAGCCGCTAATGTACGTGGGTCACCAAGATTGGTATCCTGGGCTTCCAGGAAGGCAGTCTGTCGTACATTTGGTACATCCATCTTGGCAGGCGTATTCGCAGCTAGAATGTGTGATCTTGTCACACGCGCTAGATCTTTGAAAGCATCTGGCATACTCTGAGCTATGCTCTGGAGATCTAATATTCGCTGCACTTCAGTTTTAGACTGAGCGCTACGGGGATCTAAATGAGACAAAGTGGGAGTCGTCCACGATAATTCACATCGTTCATCAGGAACGTTGACGTTCTTATCTCCTCTAATGACGAGAATATTGTCTCATAGAAGTGACAATCAGCAAAATGAGCGGTAAACCGATCGCCTGTCAAAGGTTCTAAGTAACGAATAATCGAAGGAGAATCATATCCGACATAGATTCCCATCCTTCGCTGAGGCCCCATTTTTGTATGGAAAGGTGGCCAGATCGGCACATATACCGCCCAACTAAAAATGCGCAGATGCGATATGTAGGGTTCGTATTCGTTAACCAATTGAAGAGCACTAAATGGTTGTGTCGCAATAGGCCTCAGGCAGACCAACTTTGCTGCGTGCAATATTGCATGGCCCCAAGCAGCGATCGGAAACTTGGTACGTATGACCAACGATCAAACAATCATTTGTAAGCGCTTAATGAAAACCTCTGCCAGGTCGTTCTGGATGTGAACATGGTGTACTGGATGTTCAACTTCAACCCCAACCAACATGCAATAGTCATCAAAATTTTTAGATGTGAATTCTCCAGCATTATCAAATCGAATTGATTTGATCGGATAATCAAGGTGGTGAAACTTGAGCTTGATAACCTGAGCCAACAGTTTGGAAAATACAACATTCCTTGTGGACAACAAGCACACGTGTGACCAACGTGTGGAAGTGTCAACCAAAACCACAAAATATCTAAAAAGTCTACAGGGAAGGTGAATCGGTCCACAAATGTCCCCCTGAATCCATTGTAGAAAAATAGGAGGATTCGAACGAATCTTGTCATAAGAAGGTTTAGTAATAAGCTTTCCTATAGAATATGTTTGACATGCGATTCTTTGGATTGAACCTAAACTTTAGGTTAGTGGATGCCCGTGTGATGATTTGAGGATACGGCGCATCGCTATTCGTCTAGGATGTCCCAAATGGTCATGCCAAAGTGTAATTTCATGTGTGGTCCCAGTAGTAGGGCCGACCACATAGTGGCAATGTTTGGGGCGTATGGTTGTAGTATACAAACCACTCGGGATACGCTCCATCTTCTCTATAATACACTTCTGGCCATATTCGTAGGAAGTTATGCACACAAATTCAACTCCGTTTTCTACGTGGGTTTCAGCGTGGTAATTGTTATCTCTATTATCCTTGAAACTTAGCAACGTTCTTTCGGAACATGGAGAATAGAGTGCCTCATCTATGGTCAAGATTGTACCATTGGACAACATTATACGTGCCTTACCGTATCCTTCTATCCAGTTGGATGAGTCTAAGAAGGTTGTCAAAGGTGCATTCTTAAGTATAAAGTTAGTGAAATAGATGCGTTCACGCAAAACGGTGGGCGTGGTTGCACTATCTGCCAGACAACTAACTTTCCCACTAGTCATACCTAAAATGAAAAATTAATTTGAATCGGTCACATGCATAAAAGTTCTTAAAAAAATATCAATTCAAAGTAATTTCATTTATTCAAGGATGGTAATTAATTAAAACTTAATATCCAAAAACAAATCACCAATCAATAATCCAAACATAAAGGAAAATTGTTCAAAAATCAACCAAAAAACAAAGGAGGGGTTTGGCCACTTAGTGGAATTTGGCCCCAATTGTCTTATTTCAACTAAAAAATAAGTCTATGTCTAAGATTCTAATCTTCCATATGGGTGGTATCCTCTTGAAAGTCAAAAACCTCTATCTTTGTAGTTCCCGAATCGTCTACTTGCATGAAATTTGATTCAAACTTCTTACGATGAGAATGATATTCATCTACAACCTTCTTGGGAGCTCAGCAAACAAAGGACCAATGGTCCTTTGAACGACAGCGATAACACATATCCGCATCCATGGTTTCAGGTGATTTTCCCTTATTCTTGAAGTTTGGGGCATTGGGAGCGAGGTTTGAGCGGTTTGGGGCTTTTTTTCCTCTCTTGGATGGGCCTCGACTCTGTTGACCTTGGTGGGATGGCTTCTGGCCGCCCCTACCACACCTCTTTTGGCGTTTTGGGTGCTGGTAGTGCTATAATGTGCTTCAGGCACATCAGTAGCCTAGTAGGTCGAGTTTGATGATTCTTCATCAACAGCTGGTTCTGCTTTTCAGCAAGAAGTAAAACAGAGATTAAATCCGAGAACTTAGTGAACTTATGAGCTTTATATTATTGCTACATGACAATATTAGAAGTAGAGAATGTTGAATAGGTATTCTCCAAAAGATCCTCTTCGGTCAAAATTTCATTGCAAAACTTGAGAAGTGATTGGATTCGACAAACTTTATAATTATATTCATTCACAGACTTAAAGTCTTGGAATAGTAAGTGCTATCAATCATGTCTTGCTTCAGGCTAGAATATGTCCTTTTGGTGATCAAAACGATCAGCCAAAGCGATCCATAATGCACATGGATCCTCCTCAGCAAGGTACTCAGTTTGCAAAGCGTTGTGGATATGTCTTCGAATGAAGATCATAGTAGTGGCTTTTTCAACTTCGCCAATAGGTCCTTCCAGAGACCTCTAAACCGGTAAAGTCGAGTTTATTCAAATTCGACATGTTCCTATCATAAAATAGAGGGACAAGATGTGGTTAGTGTAATGGAGAAAAATCAATCCATTAACATAGGAGTAGAACATACAGGTTCTAATAGACATGTATTGGTTTTTTATTTTTTATTTTTTATTTTTTTGCATGAAAAAGCTTCAGGTTTTCATGGGTGATGTTTTTAAGTGAAAACTTCAGGTTTTCAAACAAGGCATATTTATAAGAAACTTCGAGTTTCAAAAATAATTATGAACTTCAGGTTCATATATTTTTGCAGGCAAACACAAATATATATGCAACAAGAATATGCAAAAAAAAATAACTTTTAGGTGTACAAATATAATTGAATTAATTTACTTTTGGACTTCGGGCCAAATTAAAATGTGGGTGAAAAAATATAAAACTCATTAGGCCTAAAATAATTAGGCGCATAACATTTGGGGCCCAAAAGAAAAAAAAAACCTAAGCCACAGGTTGATTAAAAAAATTGTGTCGTGTATCCCAGGCCCAAGAATTGGGTTGGGGGTCTCGGGTGGGGCTACAGGCCCACATAGAGGATTAGGGCAGGGATTGGGCTGCTGCACGCAAACCCAAAAGCTAAAAAAAATAAAAAAAATTCATGCAAGCCGCTTTAGGCGAGCCAAAAAAAATTCACGTTTTTAGTTTTATTTTTTTTATGTTCTCTCTGCGGGCCGAGAAAAAGATGGGCCAAAGCAGGGAAGCCCAAGACAAAAAGAAGAGAAAAAAATGGGTCAAGAGACAGAGCCCTATAGGGCTCGGGTTTTGGAACCAAACACCCTAGTGTATGCTGGGTGAGTGTTGTCGGAGAAGAACGCTGAAATTAGGTGACGGCGTTGCGGCAAACAACGTTTCCAAAGTTGGGGCAAGCCATGATTCATTAGAAACCTCAAATATGAAAGGGGATTATAAAAATAAAATAAAAATTCAATCGTTCTAACAAACACCCTAGAAATTCGAATTGAAAAATTTGTAAATTTTTTTTTGATGAGATTCAAAAGAATCTCGGCCTAATTTTGACGTGGGACGACTTCTAGTCGTCGACGATATGAACCATAAGTTTAGGGCAATGGCTGCAGGCCATGCCGTGGTCGGGGACACCATGAAAGGTGTCTGGTTTTGTGGGTTTGAGGCTTGGAGCGTCTTGCTCTGTGGGTTTTTCTGGGGGAGAGTTGTACGCTCTCAACTTGGCTTGGGGGAAACCCATCTGCAGGATGGTGGTCACGGGTTCGAAAGAACCCTATGTTCCTAAATCGTAAATATTTTTTTAATTCAATTTTATATATATTTCAATGAAAAACATATTCAATTTGATGCATATGCAAAATAATATTTTTAATGCATGTACATATGTATGATTCAATTCTTGGCAAATATCAAATTCACATAATTCAGCAACTATGATTATGAGGCATACACAATTTATGTAGAATCTAAAATTCGTAAAACGTAAAGTTGGGTCCTGCATCATGGTGAATTTTCATGCTATCAGGGTTGCAAAATATCGAGTTAAAAGCCGTTGTTTTGAAAGAACCTGATTGCGTGATGATATGGATGAACTGGTTTGATGCAGAAAAATTTTCCAATGTCAAATTCCTAAGCGCATCAGTAGGAGCGTGCTAATAACATGTTGTGGTCTATTTTATCCGACAATATTAGGGTGGCCGGCAGCAAGGAGAAGGGAGAGAGAGATGTGTTTGTAGAATTGTAGGGGAATATGTGTGTGTTGTTATCCCTCCTACATTGTACCTTTATTTATAGTAAAAGAAGAGAGGAGATATTCCTTCTTCCCCAAGGAATACAATATATAATAGGAAATGATAACTAGAATCAAATCTAATCTAGGATTTACACAATCACACCTAAACCAGGAATGTAAATCTAATTTATAAACTCAATGCCTACTATAAGCCATTATTATTCACTCAAATCTAAGGTCAAACTTATTATTCACTCAAATCTAAGGTCAAACTAACTTGGAAATGAGCAAGAGTAGGAATTCCAGACCTCTTAACGGAATCCAACTAAAATAAGATTGCCTATCGAAACGTACCAAGTACAAATACTCATCATCACCCCTAGTATGCATATGATCCCCCATTGCAGATATACCAAGCAGAACCATAGGCATAATCTAAATGTGTAGGCATTGATCACCCATCACGGATATACCAAGCATGACCACTCCTAACAGTCCCTTATCGCGAATATACCAAGTAGGATTGTATCCTATAGCTCTAGGTAGTGATCGCCTATCGCAGATATACCAAGTATGATCACCCCTAGAATGCGTATGGTTCCCCATTACGGATAAACCAAGCAGGACCATAAGTATAGTCTAATCGTGTAGGCGGCGATCACCCATTGCGGATATACCAAGCATAATCACCCCTGAAATACGTATGGTCCCCTATCGCGGATATACCAAGCAGGACCATCCAAGTACCACTGTTACTTGGTGCAATTAGTTCAACACACAATCTACCCCCACCTCAATACTTATGATTTACAACGTAGGCACCTGCACTATCAACTTTTCATGACTAATAACCATCTTGTCAAACAGGCATACAAGTTCTACTAGTAAATGCTTCTGCTAAATTCCAGACTCAGATTTTCATACTAGTATCCATACATATTATTTCTCATAAGGTTCTACTCCTATTCTTCGTAACCTTCTTTTTCTATCCTTTAATAATCCAACCTAAAGTTAATGGTTTTCAACTTAAAACACTACCTCTTCACTCTTGCCACTACCCCTTTTTGACATGTAAATGCGGCAAATATATATAATATGAGAAACTGGATCGTTTACTATTAATTTGAATATAAATACTAGTAAACAATCTAAACTATTAAACCCCAACCAAACACACTCAAATAAGCACAAAATTAACAAGGATGTTATTTCAACTAGAATTTCCTTCTAGGTCTAGATGCTTTGTAATGAAAGAAGCATTTCATATAAGAGAATTCTGAATCCAAAAGGTAATACCATTTGCTTGTTAATCGATATAACAAAACAGTGGTTTGGTTTAACTCAATTTAATAACCTTATCAATAATAGGACTTAATAAAGATCCTCATTAACATTTGGTTGTTTACTAACAATTAAATTTCAGCATCCACATGCAACAATTTCATAGAACAAACTAAGCGTAAGTTCTCTTGGATGTTTAATCAAACACCTTGCAAACATACATGAATTTTCCTACTTAACCCAAAATATCTACTTGCTAGCACCCACAGTTTCACACTCTTCAACGTCCAAAGATAGCAACAACCACAATCATACAGAACAACAAAATTCTAAATTTATATAATAAAAAAACCTCACCACTTGCCAGCACCCTTTGTTGTTGTTGCTGAAATTGGATGACCATCGCTGCAAATTGAAGCGAGATTCTCCCTTTGCGGCTCTGCCTCAAAGCAAGAGTGAGAGTGTGGATTTCCCCCTCAATATTTTACAATTTTTGGGGATTTAAGTTTGATAATCCTTCTCTTCTTTAGACCTGGAGTTAATGAGATCATCTAGGAGTAGAAAACAGAGAGAGTTCCTCCGAAAAAGAATCGGAATTTTTTTCTCACCTGATTGGTTACTCACTCTCCCTTTAAATTCTGATTGGTCCTCCCTCCCTTTGTCTGATTGGGCCGAAATTTACTCACACCTGATAGGCCAAATTCCCACATGGTGGAGGTTTAACTAATTTAAAAAACTATAATTTAGTAAAACAATTTCAAATGTCTGTAGCTATACTATTATAATCCGGACTCGCAAACGGCTTTCACATATACGCTTGTGGCTTCGAGATCTATTTGAAAATATCAATTGTGACCTCGAAAGGTCAACGAATTTTAAAGATTAATCGTGAAAATTCAAACCCAATAATTAATCGATTTAATTACTAAAATTAACGGAATTAAAAATTTAACTAATAAAAATAACGTAAACATGAAATACAAATTTAAATTACGTAATACGTAATGAATAGTGAAATTTCCGGGGACGGGATTTCACATTCTCGCTTATTAGCACACTCTTCTATTTAGGCACATTTAGGTTTAAATTTACTCACATTTTTCAAATCACTATACTTTATGGCTTCGTCACCCTCCTTTTGTCGGCTAGCACAACTTGATTCGGAGTCCAGGTGAACATTCCAGGTCGGGGTGTGAAAAAATTAAAATGATTAAATCCTTCCCAAAAGCACGCAGAGATTAATACGAAATAGGAATTTTCAAATTTTTTTTTCTCCAAATAAGAATTGTGTGAAATCTGATCTAATTTTTTTAAATGAAATGTTTTAATTTATTTTTAAATATTGATACGTTTTAATTTTAAAAAGGGTACACTTTATTATAAAATATGGGTACATTATATTAAAAAAAAACAAGTGAATAGATTTTATATTAAGAAAATGGGTACTTTTTACATAAGAAATTTTGGTACATTGTAACAAAGTGGTACATTTTTAAGAAAATGAGCACATTACAAAATAAATAATGGGTTTAAATAAAAGATTAAAAAAAATTATAAGTACATGTAACAGCCCGTCCCTAAACATTATAATTTTTGTAATTTTAATAAGTGAGTTTACGAAAATGCCCTTCAAGGCACGTACATCGATTTATGTTGACCGCCTTGTAGTAACACGTAAGGTTCATTTTCTTGGTATATCCTTATAGTAATCGTCGCTACAGAAGCGTGTGCGCAGACAGAACGTGATTTGGAGCTATAATGAAGAAGTTATTAACGTTTGAAGTTGGGGATTAAAATGATAATTTAATTGTTATTTAGAAATTTCAGAAAATTCTAGAGTTGCCACATGTGTGGCAAAGATTCAAAGAAAATGGTATGGACGGTAGAGATAAGAAGGAAAAAAGATAAAAGAGGTTGGGCGCTGCCCAGTTAGAAGAAGAGAGAAAAGGATTTTGGCCAATGAAGGAAGAGAAAAATGAGGGAAATGAGAGGGAAGAGAAAAATGAGGGAAATGAGAGGGAATGAGGTGCGGAGGATCCGCGACTTGGGTTAGAAAGACCCGACCCGATCGGTCCCTTGGTGCAATTTCGACAGGTTTTCACCCCTTTTTCCGACGAATTGAACCTATAAACCACTTTTAATCATCATCTAGACCTTTCCCTTACCCTTTCCACATCAAATTAGAGAAGATTGGATTAGAAATTGGGAAGAAATGCACCGGTGGTGCGTCGGCCTAAGGATGGCGATCCGTCCAAATCTAAAGGTAATCCCGTCAGCCACCACCACCATTAGATTCCCCTTGTGGTCTGGAACAAAGCCCAACGATTAGTTGGGGGCGGTGGAGCACCGGAGGTTGAGGATTAAGGACACCCAAAACCTAGGGTTTATGGCGGATTTTCATGAAATTTGAGCCTTTCCAGGCCAAATTGGCCACAGTCGCAGATATGAAAGTTGCTCTACTAGTTGAGATCCTCATTTCTGCAATTTTGGTAATTTTTTGAGATAGTTAGATTTTCCAGCGAGCCAAGGCGGCCGATCGCCACCCACGGCGGCGCGTGGCCAAAGGGCCGCTAATACTATTTTTAAGCGTTATTCAATGCCTTGAATTTAGTTTTAAGAATGGATTGATGTAGATTGATCGTTAGGGCCTAAATTCGCTACGATACGTTAATAGGTCAATGTATGAACTGACGATCCGACTGTTGGATCGTCACCAAACTTTGATAGGGTGTTATTCATAATATTTGAGGAATGTAGGAATTTACGGATTGGAAATCCGTTGTACGGATCTTCCCGATATATTCATACGCTATTACCTGTAAATAATTATTGTGAACTACAATTGGCTTGATCCTTGTTTAGGGTACTTAGGCAGTCTAACGAGACGTTAGATGCAGCCATGCGATAAGTGAGATTAAATAATCAAGGCAAAAGCTTTGTCTGGTAAATTGAGCAATGTGAAGGAATCTGATGAAAAATATGAGATTTGAACCTTATGACTTGGTGAGTTAGTATTAGTTATAAATTCTTGTGTGAGGAAATGTGAAAGGGGGGTTTTATGTCTTATAAATGCTAGACCATAATTGGCTTATATTTTAATGTGATATTAGTACAGCTTGCACAGTGATGCGCAACAATACGGAGGCCAAGGTAAGATCAGGTGAGTATATAATGTTGGTATGATCGAATAGTATAATGTTGGTATGATCGAATAGTAATTAGTGATAAATGGATATGAGGAGAATTCATTGTCCTACACTCTAGTTTAGTGCTCCCGCCCGTGGCCAGGGCCAGCCTTCACGTGATCGTTCACCTCCCGCACCTTACACTCACCTTGGATTCCAAGGTAGGTGCCAACCTGTCGTACAGACCACTTTAGGTGGTTCCGACTTGTGTGCATGACCTGATTGATGTGATATGATTGATGAGATGTGAGTGAGTCGTACAGATCACTATAGGTGACTCCGACTTATGTGCTAGCACCTAATTGATGTGATATGATTGATGAGATGTGGGTGAGTCGTACAGGTCACTATAGGTGACTCCAACTCACGTGCTAGCACTTGATTGATGTGAGATTAATGAGATATGCGCTAGCACTTGATTGATGCGATATGATGGATGAAATATAGATAAGTCGTATAGGTCACTATAGGTGACTACGGCTGACATTCATTTATATTGATTGATTTCATCTTACTTACATGGTTGTTGTTGAGATACTCGACATGGTATGCTTTGGTTTTCCATTCTTCAGCATGATTGTTATATACCTAAGTATTGGTATTCTCTAGGGAATTACACATATTTGAACAAGGGGTTATGTATTGCTAAAAAGAAAGATGTTTTCGAAGTTTTATTTTGTCTACTCACATGTCTGTTTTTGTGCCCCTCCAGGTTTTAGTTAATGAGGTTCATATCAACGAGGATTCTTGGCAAACCCGAGGATTGGTGGCTACCTCTGCGGGTATAATTCTTACCTACTTTACTGTACTTCACTTATGCTCTGTCATCACGTGTGAGATGGGTTCGCTCCCGCTCACTAGCACACTCTAATATTTAGGCACTATTAGGTTTAAATTTATTCACATTTTCCACATCACTACACTTTATGGCTTCGTCACCTTCCATGTGTCGGCCAGCACAGCTCGATTCGGAGTCTTAGTGGACATTCTGGGTCGGAGTGTGTTAGTACAAATTAAAGTTTAAAAATAAGGGCACAGAAAAAAAAAATTATATATATAGATACAAATTAAAATTAAAAAGAAAGTTGGTTGAAAATAAAAAAATGAGTACAAATTAAAAATAGAAACATATGATACAAAATTCATCCATAAATATAAATATATCAAATGTACATTTCTATTTAAAGTGGGAACGTAGAATTTGATATATTTATAAACCAAATGATATATGATGCAAAATTCAGCCATAAATATAAATATATATAAACCAAATGATATATGATACAAAATTACTTAAGTGTTAATAAATGTGCTCATTTACTTGAGCGTTGATAAATGCTAGATTTGAAATTTTGGGTGAACTAAAATAAAGGTTGGATGCCAATAAAGGCAAAATAATGTTTAAAATTAGATTTGGGAAGTGTTATTGGCACTCCAAAAATCTCATTCTACACTCCTCGCAAGTGTATATTTCTTTCTAAATATAGAAAGTATAGAGTGTAAAATGAGACTTTCAGAGTGCCAATAAAAATTCCCATTAAAACCAAATAAAATTGGTCTGAGTACATTGTATTTTAAAAAGTAACTTTTCACTCGTCACCCATGCAATAATTACATGTCGATTGCACAAACCGCCTTATTCCTATGTATACTTGACCCTTGCACTTGAGATCTTAGATGTCACATATTATCTTACCAAACCCTAGCCCCGTGATATCCTGGTCTTCTTTATATATTATCTAATACTCACACTAGATTTCTCTTATATGAGATCATATATACCACAGAAGAAACCTAACTTAATCCTCTTTCCAGTTGCTGGCCTTTAGCTCCTGTTTGGGGCCGGTGGTAGCCACCCTTTCAACCTTTGTTATCCTTCTCATTCTTTCTATCTTCCTCTTTCTTCCTCGTACCTGCAAAGGCCCTGATTTCCATAAGGGAACGGTATATCAACCCACCTTTTACAGAGGGTGTGAATGGAACTCTGTATCCAAGCTTTTTGTCATTCCCCGCACCTGTGGTAGCCCCATTTTCTGTCAAGAAACAGTGAAGCAGCCCACTCTATGGGTGGTGTGGATGGAGCACTATCTCCAGACTATTTGCCCATTTCAAGGTATTTTGATTTACGACTTTTAGGCTATGATTTGGGGCTCTGCGCTCAAGATCATTCAAAAATTCAAATCGCCCCTCCAACCCCTCAACATTAGTTATAGCCATCCCCTCCAGATTTGACATATCTCATCTCAACACTTGTTCGCTGCTGATTCCGTGCTTTTCTTCTATCAAAGACAACTATATGTTGTCATCCCTTCAAAGGTCTGGTATCTCTTTAGAATGGTGTTTACACCATCTGATCTTTTCTGTTATTGCTTGGTTTGGGCATTTAGATGCCTATTGTGTGCTTGCTATTGGTTGAGGACTAAATTTGTGGCAATCCGTATGGGTATGGTTGAATTGGATTTGCAAATTTGACACTTTTTCACCAGCGTGACTGATGGGTTTGAATTTTGTTTCATGTGGAGGTTTTTCTTGGATTTTCTATCTGTTGGTCATCTCTACCAATTATGCGTAGAGGTGGCTGGTGAAGCTCTGTTTAGGGTGTTTAGGTTTTTCTGTGTGCCCACACTTATTCACACACACGCTTGCACGTTTACACATGCACACGCATGCACCCACACGAGAAATTTTTAGTTATGACAGAAATACGAGTGGTACACTGCTTGTTTTTATGTAAGTGGTGAGAAATTTTATTTTTTAAGTTATTAACTTTTAACACACATATTCTATCATTTATATAGCGACACGTGGTGTACTACCCCATGTGACAGTCACACTGAAAAATCACATATAATCGTTGAGAAAACGAGTAATGCTATTCATACCATGTTTTTGTACCACATTTTCATACCACCTTTGTCACAACCCGGCCTGGGCTCGACTCAATCATAGCACGATATTGTTTGCTTTGGGCCCCTACCACACCATCACAGTTTTGTTTCTAGGAACTTACACGAGAACTTCTCAGTGGGTCACCCATCTTCAGATTGCTCTCGCGCGAACTCGCTTAACTTTGGAGTTCCAACGAACTCTGAAGCCAATGAACTCCCAAAAGGCCTCGTGCTAATTGGAGGTGGGCATGTACATATAAAACTTACAGGATCCTCATCCCTGGGCGATGTGGGATCTTACCACCTTAGGTAACATTTGAAGTGGACAGCCACATCATTTGAATTAATCAGATTTTTAAATTTAGTTCATTATTTAATAAACTAATAATTAAGAAAAACTAGTTAATTAAATGACGCACACCAATTACACTATAATGAGGGTGAGATCTAACATATTCTCTCCTTGTAGATACCGACAAATTCCTTCTGACGACAAATTTTTCATTACAACCGGAAAATTGATGGTAGGTATAAAATCCTAATCCTACTTATTAATAATCTGGACAATATTAAAATCAATTTTTTTTTCCTTATTGTTTTGCTTATAAAGGTACTTGTGTCTAATTTTGAATATAATTAAAAGTTTTTTTAATAAAAAAATGAAATATTTGATGTGAACAGCCACATCATTTGAATTAATCAGATTTTTAAATTTAGCTCATTATTTAATAAGGGGTGTGATATCCACACACCCCTTTTTACTTCTCTCACACATTTTTGAATTTCGGCCTTCGGATCGGATGAATTGAAGAAGATCTAACAGACATAAAGTAATAGGGGTGTGTGAGAAGTAAAAAAGGTGTGTGGATAGCACACCCCTTTAATAAACTAATAATTAAGAAAAACTAGTTAATTAAATGACGCACACCAATTACACTGTAATTAGGGTGAGATCTAACATATTCTCTCCTTGTAGATACCGACAAATTCCTTCTGACGACAAATTTTTCATTACGACGGGAAAATTGATGGTAGGTATACGGTATACCATATATTTTTATATAAGTGGTGGGAAATTGTATTTTTTAAGTTATTAATTTTTTAGCACACATATTTCACTATTGATATAATGATATGTAATGTACCACTCCGTGTTCCGATCACACTAAAATATCTCTCTCTCCTGACGAGCAAAAGCCCATGCAAACACCCCTTTACTGTATGTCGCCTCCATCTGTTGAATTTCTCTGATCACTTTTTACCTTACATGCAGATGATAAGACGAGCACGAGAGATGCATGCATTGGATCAACCCCTCCTCCACATCGATCTTATCATCTCCATGGGCATCAACACCTCCCCTAGATCGATCTGATCGTCTCCATTGTTGTGTCTAGGTGTTGCCATTCTCTCTACGTCAACTTAATGATCAAATAGGGTTTTAACAAATGTCAAACGCGGTCAGTGCATGGCAGAAGCATTCTTCCTTTTCCTTTTCTCTTTTCTGCTTTAGTTAATTTTTACTCTATTTCAGAGAATTGATCCAGCCCCAACACTCAAACAAAATCCTAATCCTACTTATTAATAATCTGGACAATATTAAAATCAATTTTTTTTTCCTTATTGTTTTGCTTATAAAGGTACTTGTGTCTAATTTTGAATATAATTAAAAGTTTTTTTAATAAAAAAATGAAATATTTGAAATTAAGAGTGAAATTTTTGCAATTATTGATATGTTCCCAAAAAGTGAAAGCAAGTAAGAAAGGATTCAAGAAATAAGCCATACTAATGAAGTTGAGGTGAGATTTAGAAAATGTTCTACTTCTGTCGACAGCGTTGTACAAACTAATTTGGCCCTTGACACCGATTTACGCTCGGCTGAAACACAAGAGTACGAACTAACTACATAATTTGAATTTACATTACCATCGTTTGAACACAAGGCACCTCAAAATGTACAGCTACGACCTCCCAGCAGCAAGGACAGCATTACAACACCCCTGCCTCTCCCTAGGGCATGTCAAAAGTCACAACCCCGGCGCATTACCCAGAGAAGAAAGAGACGTGGTAAAATGATTTTCTGAGAAATTAGGAACTGGTATCTTATAACTGGTTGGTTAGTCATCGTCTGATAAACAAACTATGTCGGCGGGTCCACCTGTATTTACTGGGTTCGTACGAGCACTTCCTGTACTGGGAGGGGTAGAAAGGTTCGATGTGGCACGGTTTGAGACCAAATTTGGGCGTGAGGGCGAACTACCTGGTGGACTTGCACCAGACCGAGAGTTCATATTCATAAGCAACCCCAAAGCAGATAATCTACGAAGAGCTGACAGATCCCCTGGACTTTCAGGCTGACGGGCACTAGTATTAGGAACAGATTGCTGTGCAGGAACTGGAGGACGTGGAATATGAGGAAGTGAGGGAGGCGTTGCAGGGGAGTTGCTATGTGACTGCTGATTAGACATGGAAGTTGAAGGTCTAAACGGTTGAAGATGTGGGGCTGGGGCACGAATCTCACCTCCACCTTGGGCGATTCTTGTGGAGGAGATGGAACTGATGTGCGGTGGTCTTGCTGGGACACTTAAAATAGAAGTCGAAAGAGGATTTGTTGCAGGTGCAGGTGGGCTGGGTAAGGGGGCAGTTGAGGTCTGCAGGGTAGCTGCTGGAGTGCTGGCCAAAGATGAACTAGCAACTGGAGAATTTCTTTGTGTATCATGTCTAGATAGCTGAACCAGCTGCTGAACGAAACTGGAATTCCCATCTGCCAGATAAATTGGAATAAGGACCATAAGAGCAATGACAAAAAGGCACATAATCTACAAGAATACAGGGAGTCAACCACTTCCGGCAAAAATATTATATTTAAAGTACGTTTAGAACAAATAGGCAGATTCAGTTTGTCATAGTAGGCACAGTTAATGCTCAAGAAGGTTTCGAAACCGATCACATACACCAAACTTGACAGTCAAACAATCAAATATTGAAACTATTTATATAGACAAGTTCAATTTTCCCCCTCGTCTCTCTCGCCACACCACCTTTTTCTTTTCTCTGTTCTCTCGTCTGAGTGGATCCTTTATTCCTTTTTTATAAATCATTTAACCTTACTCCTCATCAATTGTTCATTTTACATGCCATTTTTCTTCTTTTTGTACCCTCCCCTGGTCTAAGTATTAATGATGGACCTAGCTTACGTTCAGAACCAAGCTATCCCTGGGTCCAAAATCCTCATCTACTACAGTTTTGCACTCCCACCAAACAACCTATGGAATCTGAAGCTTTAAGGTTAAAATCTAAAAGTCTCACTCTATTTCCTTAAGGTTACTTCACAAAGAATAAATTTCACAATCTCTAAAAGTCTAAGGGGGGTGGCTAACTTTCAATTAGGTTCACTTGTAGCCGTTGTAGTTAGATGAAACTGATAGATTATGTATTTGAAAATTGAAAAAAAATAAAGCCCAATGAAGATCCATGACCTTCCACAGAAAATGAAATACCATCCAAACTACATAATTGGTATATGAATAATAAAACTGATATCTCAAAAGTTGCAATTCAGAAGTTTCCATACCTTGCTGCACTCCAGATGCACCTGATGCCCGAAGATCCATGCATTTAGACCGGAAAGCCTCAGCCAAAATCTTGTTCATCAAAACTTTGTGGTGTATTGAATCCAACTCCTCCTTTTTAAGGAGAAATTCAGCCTCAATCTCCTGAGATCTAATTTCATATTTTCGTCGAATTTCAGCAACAGCCTCCTCTATTTCCTTGTCGCAATCACCCTTCAGTCGTAGCTTCTGTTCAAGACAAAAATGACCTCAGCAGAAATTTTTGCTTTGAAAAATAAATAAACAACAATATATTAACTTCAAAACTCACTGCATCTTCATGAGACTTAAGAATATGATCTGTTTGTTTATTCAATCTTTCCAATTCATATTGAAGCGGGTCAGTGTACGAAGGCAGAGGCGCTCGAGATCCCCCTTGGGGTGCAGCATTTATAGGATGACTATTAAATGCAGAAGTAACAGGTGTAGCCCTTGTGTCTGAAAATGGCAGTCCAAATTCACTAGTAGAGGATGAGGCAGGCCGCAAAACAGTTTGATTTGAAAGATCGAAAATATTCTCAACAAGATGCACCGGAGCATGGGAAATTTGGTTCGAGGTACGGTCTTCACTAGGCCGAATTTCGACTCCACCAGCTGAAGATAACTCAGGAGCACTATTATCAGGTGCATAATAGGATGGCTGTTGCACTACAGGCTCAATGTCTGGCAATTCATGATTATACAGATTGGATGCTATGGTTGAAGCAGATTCGGGTGTGGTATTTTCAATCGTTTGGGAAGTATTCTGCTGTTCGCTGGATTCTGCATCTTCTTGCTCTGCATCAGATGTTTCTATCCGAGTACCTTTGTCTTGATATGCCTGGCCAGGTAAGCATTTGTCAGTAGGTGAACGGCTAAATCACTTTCACTTTCTGATTTTATTGTAGAACAAAATTTACTATGGAATATGAATACCACCTCCTAACATGAAAGAACCAAGTCAAAACAAAATCATATAATAGTGGACCATTTATAAGATGTCGTGAAATGTGAATATAAAAACTTCATCAGAAAATTACAAATCTAAGCTAGTCATAATTCTCAAGATAGTGTAAAACAAGGTAGTGCAGCCTGCTCATCAGACAAAGCACAAAGTCATTTTCATAGAAAATAAACAACGATAAAAACAAGGTGACAACCATATAGATTGACAAATTCCAACAAGCAAATACCTGATCTAGTGTCGCTGAACAACCAGTAACCAAGGCCACAGGCTGCACTCTAGGTGAATTTACCAGGGGCATTTCCTGATCAGAGTTCACATCGGTCACAATATCAACTCCATTCTGCTGGTAAGCCCCTGGTGCACTATCAGAAGCCATAAGATCCACTTCACTGGATTCTTTTTCAGTGGCTTTTTCACAGATTTGTTCATCAGGTGGTGGTGGATCCACAGATGCAAGATTCCCTTGCTCATCATCTGAACTGACAGTCTGCAGCACTGACAAATCAACCTCTTTATCTGGTACGGTTACTGTCAATTCATGGATTTGTCCTTCGGAAGGTGGGCTGACAGAAACATCATGCAAATCACGACTGGAATTGACAGTCTCATGTTCTGTCACTTTTCCAAGCATCTGTCCTTCAGCAGGTGGATCCACCGAGACAAGATTCCCTTGTCCATCATTCGAACTGATAGTCTCAAGCACTCCTGATTCGATCTCTTTATCTGGCATGGTTCGCTTCGCTGCATGGTTTTGTTCTTCTGGTGAAGGTGCTCTCACAGAAACGACGTTTTGCGAGCTATGACTTGAACAAGGATTCACAGATACATCCAGCACCCCACTACATGCAGTACCTCCATCAGGAATTTGCGCTTTGGCACAAGGATTCACAGATACAAAACTCTCTTGAACATCACTAGAACTTTCAGCTTTGTTTTTACCCATGAAACCAGTACATGAAGCCGCCTCAGAAGTAATATCTAACGCACCAAGTGGCCTAGCTGGGGTCTCCTCCTCGGTTCTAATGGGGATATTATGTGCTACAGCTTCAGCAGGAACACTTTCTGCCATTGGAGATGGTGCCTTAACTCCCCCTGTCATGCTATGCACAATACTGTCAAAGTCATGGACTCTTAAAGTGGCAAGATCTTCGTGATCTTCACTACTTTGACATTCACTAGTTCTTGAGCATTCCAACCAAGGGTCAAGTGCATCTGAGGCTGATCTATCCAACAATTCAGCACGAGCCCAGGATTGCACTTCCCCTACCCATCGTTTCCCCATCTCCCTCAGTTTATTCCTTGCTTCCAGCTGTGATACCTCAAGATGCTCAAGACGTAGGTCCATCTGGTTGTTATTTTCTTCTATTTTCTTTTCCAACATCTTAAGCTTATCCGTTCTCATTGATATATTATTCTGAAAGCAAGATCGAATAACAATTGTCTCTGCTTTAAGCTCTCTTTCTAGACGCCCCTTTTCTTCCTTGTAAGTTCGCAAAACTTCACTTTTGTCTTTGTTTTGCTTCTCAATAAGTTTTTTCATCTTCTTCTGGAGCTTTTTCTGAATTTCTTTAATACTTTTTGAGACATCTTCCTGTGCAAAATATTCTTGACTCAGTGGCAAGTCTTTAACGTCTGATTTGATGTGCTGCAAGTTAGAAGTTGTTGACTGTGAAGCCTTAGCATCCGAATTCTTCAAAACATCTTTACTTGATAAATTAGAGAGCTTTGGAGATTCTGCAGCCTTAAAAGCGCCTATACTGTGCAAAAATGTTCTTTTCAGACACCGTAACATTGAATAAACATACTCTGCCTCCTCCTTTTTGCAATTGAAGTTAAGATGCTGCTTTGCAAGTGAAAGAGATTCTTTGTGGTCAACTTTCTGCTTCAGAAATGAAGCTGCAATCCAACACTGGAATATAGATATCAGAAAGTCAGTTAAAAAAATGTTAAAAGTAACACTAAGGAACATGCGCATGCAATTCAGCACTCATGTATATATGCACACATAATACTAAGGATGTCCCCCAACCTCACACAGAAATAGAGGTAGTACTTAATATGTGATCTGTTTAAATTTTAGTCATAGTTACAGCTATGGACATAGTGAAGGAAATGCTTAAGAATTGTGGAGTATGGAATTTAATTGGAAAATCACAAGATAATGCCATGTGGATTTTGAGTTTAGTTGTAACTAAACTCAATACTTCACTATTCTCCAACCACCCCATTCTCTTTTGATATATCCAAACTTCCCCAAAATAGCTTAAGAATTGTGGAGTATTAAACTGAGTTGAAAAAAAAAAAAAAAAAGAATTACCACATATATGGATATTTTTTTTTTTGTCAAACGATAGATTTTGTTAGATTAGATGTTAGATTAACCATTGACAGGGTTCGAACCCACGCCGTCATGCAAGGGCTCAACTCCTTTTCACCACTGTGGTAAAGGGCCACTTGCACCTAGTGTATTAAAAGCGTGAGGCGTGGGCCAGGCATCTAAGGGATAGCCTGGCCTAGGCGTGAGGCGAAGCCTGATGGGACCTAAATTTTTTAATATATACACTGAGCGTACACATATTATATTTAAAAAAAGAAGATTATTAACCAATAATCACCCTGAGCATACACATATATTATAAATATATATATATATATATATATATATATATATATATACATATATAGACATATATTATATTATATACATATATAATAGAGGATGAAAAGCACAATGAGCACACATATAACAATGCACGCAACCAGCACATACATCCATGTATAAAAAATAAAAATCAGAAAAAAAAGGCAGAGAGACGATAGTGCAAGGAAAAGGTATGAGGCAGTTAAAACTCTACCCAAAATTTGTGTTTGGGAGTAAAAAATAAAATAAAAAAAGCCTTGAGGCGTGCCTTCCGCTGCCTAGGCTGCTCCGGCGAAGCCTTACGCCCACTCCCTCAAAACAAAGGCGGCAACCCTCAAGCCCAGCCTCAGAGGGCACCTAGGCGCGCCCTGAGGCGAGCCTTTTAAAACATTGCTAGCACCACATATATGGATTTTAAATACAATTATTTCTTTTAAAAATTAAGCTGTTAGTAATGAAAGCATTTTTCTTGACTCAAAAAATTCTGAATATCACCTAGTGCGATGAAAACATGAATCAGTTTTGACAATTTAGTGCTATTCAAACTGCATTATCTTCGTAGAAGTATATCCATCCTTGCTTATTTTACTTTTTACAAGAAATATAACTTTTCAACCCATAATAAAAGTGACATTCATGGTGGTAAGCAAATCAAGTGCAGAGGCAAAAGAATCACCATCACTCGAATATGTTTAGGGTAGAACTTGATCAGGTCAAGCTGGGTAAGTGCATCACCATTATACAATGCATAATTAATTTGTAAAACTGAACCAAGAATTTATAAAAGTTGTCGTACACCTAGGCAAATGAAAACAAAATTGATTCTTTCAACACGCAAGACATGAGGTACCTTCTTGCTATCATTTGTAAGAGGTGTTGTAAGCCTAAATCAATGAGTCGCTATAACATATTCAGTGACAACCATGAGAACATATCACGGTAAAAGGAAAAGCATGAATACCAAGTCCATACTTTAAAATCATTTCACGACCAGGAAGATAGATGATTGTTGAAGGAAAAGTAATATTAAAGAGCTTTGCAATTCAACATGCCAACAAAAAATAAAAAATAAAGGTTAAGCTATATAAGTGCATGAAAGAGCAAGACAATTCTAACCAGAGATATCTGAAATGCCTGCAGTATGGTCGCTGGTTCTCTATTAACACGGTGATTACCCATTACATATTCGAGAAAAAGTTCAACCATAACCTTGACAGCATCCTGCATTACAGTGAGTAACCAAGATATCATTAAACGACAGAACCATGTTTTACTGAGGTATATTAATGGAAATACCAGTTGATAACAGCAGCACATATGAACTAAAACTGAAAGCAAAAGGTTGTTCACATAAAAATCAAATCCATACAGAGACTTGTAAGATTCCACATAGTTTTAATATATCTGGCTTCAGAAGTTGATGGAGACTCTTCTGGGCATCACACAATTTTCTTCTCTCTTCAGACTCAAGCGTGTTGCTTTCCGGAGTATTCACATTATCTGAAGTGGAATCACGAATTTCATCAGTTACTTTATTTGCACAAGCAGTTGACCGGTGAGAAGAATGAGGCAAATTATCTGCTGCAGCAACAGAAGTTCCTGCAAAAGTACATATATTTTAAGAAACTAGAAATGGGAATCCAACAGATCTACTGGTCCATGACGTTGCATCAAGACATAATTCTCGGAGAAATGCCATGAAAAAATGAAACAATTCACAGTATCAGTCATTTACCTTCCTTGGATCCAGGAACTGATTTCACCTCTGATCCAGGCTTCAGATAGGGTGCATTATCATTACCATTTACCACCTTCCCACGTTTTTTTACAATTTCTTGTTTCTTTGGTAACTCATCAAAAGGTTGTACCCGTTTCCGATTCCTCTGAGACAAACCAGAACAATATTTCCACTGAGGATGCTTTCTTTCCAACAGTTTTGTCCAAAAACTAAGAGGCCGCCCTTCACCAGTATATTCATTTTTCATCTCGCTAAGCAATGGAACCTCCGTACTGTAAGCTCCTCCAGTTTGTTTAACTCTTAAAATCGTAGAATAATTACATGAGCCACTGTTCTCGCAATCCTGAGGGAGTATGGAGAAGAGCTCCTGGACGACTTCTTTCAGAAGTGATTCTTCAGACAAGATATTTCTAGTAGAGGCTGGGCTGTTGCAGCCATGGAACTCGTCTAGTTTATCTAGTTGATAAGGTGCCCCCCACAGAAGCATACTACTGCTCATATTCTGTACGTTGCTATCAAGAATCTTCCCCTGTTTTGCACACACTAGAACTTTCTCCTCCACTGTACAAGTTGAATACAAGCGAAATACTTTTATATGTTCAAACCGGGAATTAAGTGATATCTTTTGCAGGGCTTTTATATCATTATGTGGAGTCCAGTCACTACCAAATATGATCACAGTATCAACTGATGACAGTCTGATGTTGGGGAGACAAGCACGAGCCTCCAGTAAGAACACAAATCTACCAGACTCCTTATTGTTGAACATGTTCATAGCAGCATCTTTCTTCGACCGAAGGACACCGCATTCGACGCGTTCATAGGAATTTTCACCATATCTTAGGCGCAGGAAATCATCCAAAACATCTCCAAGAGAATACGCTTTTCCTGAACCACCAATTGACTGGTAAAGACAAAAACAAAAAGGAAGATGAGAACAATAGAAAGATTTATTGTCCATATATCTGTTGTCTATCATTGATTTTTTTATGGCCTTGGATAAATCAGAGAAGCTCAGTAAATTCATACTTTATGAACTGCTTGAATACTATAGAGCTGGTCAGGTTCACATCCTCATTCATCTTTAGTACTTTATTTGGAAGAAAAAATTGCATCTTATGGCACATGGCAGAGAGAACACAAGTGATCAAATCCAAAGGCGGAAGCCACATATGTGATTACACCTTAAATAGCTTGAAGCCAGTTGCAGCTAGAGATCATCTACTTACCTTCGCATGGTGGCTTTGGGCTTGTAACTCAAGCTCTGTAAGGAGGGAAATGTTGTTTGCTAGCTGTTTTTTTTGGGTGGTTTGTTAAGAGAAGTAAAAATAATTATTGAATATTACAGAGATGTAAGAACTGTAGGGGAGGGTTAGCGATGAGCCTCTGTTTGGGCATAAGTATCAACATTCAGGATGCTTTGTTTTGGGCGATCTTTTCTGATTGGAGTGCTGCAGGTGCAGCAGTTTCAAGGGAAAAAAATCTTGTTTCTTATTTGTAGATGTAAATGTATATATATAATTTAGTGTGATAGTCTGTCTGTTTATATATATCATCTGATTTTTATAAGAAACAAACTTTATTAAAGATAAAAACAATACAAAATTAGTGATAAAAAGCATAAAACACACCCTTTTTTTTTCTTTTTTTTTTTGAAAAAGCATAAAACACAATTAAAAACAGAGGCTTTCCAATTTGAACAAATAACAGAAAAAGAGATCTCTCAAACTTCCAAAGCTACAGATGTCCACAAAGAATCCCAAAAGCGCACCCTTTGCCATAAGAATTCCACCTCAACACCCACAACATTCTCAAAAGTCTTCTTATTCAGCTCTCCCCATACCACCCATAAAAATTGCCACCATAACGCACACACAAGCAAAAGCCACTGGAAAGTGCAACAACAAATGATCCAACCAAAATGCATAATATACTCAAAAACTAAAAAATAGGAAGCTAATCCTCAATTAACAAATTATCTAAATCCACATGTTTAAAAGGATGGGAACAGCCTCCCAAAGAAGTCAAGATCAAAACTTCTATATTAAATATAAGTTATAACAAATAATACTAAGAACAGCAGTTCTAATGAGAATTATACTACCACTAATCGCGTACCTGGAACAGGATAAGTACTCTTAAACTTCGATTCTTTATCTCCTTAAGCATCATGTCAAGAAGCTGAAGCTTGCCACTTGCTTTGATTCCTACATCCAAATACTCAGCTGCTTGGAGGTCTTTAGTAAGCAAAGCTTGTAATGGTGGATGCACAATGTAGGGGTGATCACAGCACTGTCAACAAATACCATAGAAGTGACTTAATTAGAAACAAGTAGGGTGGTGAAGGAGGTAGAAGAAAATATGCAAACCATAGGAAAGTCACTTGTTTTCAATACCCATTGTACAAAACACAAGGAAACTCAAACTTAAAACAAATATGCAAATAATATCTTCCTTTGTTTTAAGCCAAGCACAAATTAAAATAGAAAACAGCATAATAAAATGAGAAAACAAAATCCAATTAAATTAATAGAAGAGAAACTAATAAATGAAAACACGTCATTACAGATCTCTTCTAATTCCAATACGTGTATGTGATATACAAACAACTTGAATTATAAATCACTAAATTAAATGAAACTAAAATTACTAAATTTCCATGAGATAACTATATTACTAGTAGAAACTTTTTAAAGGTGCAAAAACCACATCTTTTAAATTACCCAAACAGAATCAACTATATATATGTGTGTGTACTGTGTATATATATATAGTATATACACACCACAATGATAATATCCGAGCCAACATACTAAAGAGAGCAAAATCAAAATGAGATGACAGAATGGTGTTATCAAACCAAATAAAAAGTATGACAACCTATGACACCATGGAAGTCAAAAGTTACAGTAGATGACGAAACGACACATAAATGTCATGCAATCATTAACCACCATACTAGAGAAAAGCGAAACCAGCCAACCTTCCGAGCAGCTAGAGTTACATCATAGAGTGCTTTTTTTGATAAATTTTTGTCTGCTAAAGTTATATCTGCTCCAACACGATCTTTCTTTGCCAACGAGAGAATTAATGTGGAGTTTGACAGTAAATTTTCACAGTACTGCTCTAGCTGGACGGTTGATATCTGTACAGGAACCCAATACTCTCTAAACCTGGGAGAGTCATGTTCGCATCCATGAGAAATATACCTTGAAAGCCTGTCCTTTAATTTAACAACAATGTCAGTGCAACTGCTTAGGAAGTGATCACCAGTTTGTGAATCGCTGTCAGAATCAAGGAGACACAACAAACAGAGGTACTCAGGACTGCTCTCCTGCAATATTTAGCCTTTCATAAGCCAGCCAAGTAGAAAGCAATCTCCACCACCACTCAAAATATAAAAGAAAAATACTAACATAAAGCACAATAAAATACAAACCTTAAGTACTCCACTGACCAGGAGAAGCCACTTACGGGTACGTAGCATCTTAATCTGCACCAACTGTGTAGAGATTGTAGGGTGCTGGCACGCATCAATTATGATAGTTTCCCATCCTATGTGTTCGAATACATTTTTATCCTGCAGAATAAAAAGACGGTTTAACAATTAAGTCACTAATGTCTAAGCAACTATTCATTTCAAAAAGAAGTAAGCACTTTTACATTCAACTACATTTCTAATGCTGATGGATCCTACAATCGGGGAAAAAGATACCTCAATAATAGCCTCTGGTGAGGTAACAAGTATTTGAAAAATGCCACCAGCCTCATCAAACTCTATTGACCTAATACTTCTCCGTAAATCTTTATTTCCACTGTAAACCACAACATTCATAGATGGTGCCAAACGGGAGAACTCATCATCCCAATAATGAAGTGTAGAAGGAGTTGAGATGACCAGAAAAGGTTGACAGGCATCAGACTGCAAAGATTTAATACATGCAATCACCTTCGCAATTCGTTCCTGCAAAAACAGAATTTTTTTACAACCAGTTCACAACTTCACATGAAACATTACTAAATTTAGTCTAAAAACTTGAATTTTTTTCTTGTTAGTTCCCCATTAAGCACCAGCTTGTTGCTAATATAAGATCATAAAGAAGATAGTAAATCGTTCTAAAGCCCTAATAAAACATTTTTCAGTCAAAAATACAATAACATATTTCAGAGGAGAAAAATTAAAATGTAAACCTGTTTACCAGTCCTCTTACTTAACCCAACCCTTTCCTATAATTTGGAAGGTTAGAGTACCTCCTAATGTAAATACTTGAACAATTGTTCACGGTAGCTGATACAAGTGTGTAAAGGAGGGAGTGAATGTGCTGATCATTTGTTCCTCCAATGACCAATTGCATAGTTCTTGTTGGTGAGAAACACGAGGCTTTTGGAGGAGGGAAGAAGGCAAAAGCTTTAGGAAGTTGAAGAGTGCTAACAGTGTTGTGGTAATTTGTATGGAAAGAAACAAAAATGAGTTTTAAAAACTATAGTAGGGAGGTGGCTGAGATTTTATGTACCAGAGTGGTTTCACATGACTTTGGGAATCTCCCCTTATCCTTAGTTTAAGTATGTTATTAAGCCGTTTTACTTAATTAGAGATGTAAAACAAGCAGTGCTAGCATGAGCATGGCACCAACCCAGCACAACTAAAACAGGCTTGACACAATTGTTAAAGACTCATAGAGAGTTTTAAAACAATTACTCTTTGATCGATAGTATTGTTGTATTTTCATTTGCGAATTGATGAAGCGTACATCTTTTCACCACTGTGGCACTCTATTTTGCTTAATAATAAAATTTATTTCTCAAGAGCACAAACAAGTAGAACAGATCAACTGTATGTGAATACATATCTGAACATCGAATCATAAACCCACAACAAGACAATGGTCATGAGTTAACCAAAATGTTATCTGACATGCTGTCTAACAGATGAAAAGTAAACCAAGCTCACCTTATCATCAACAACAACAGCATTCTCACCCTTGTGCGAGAGCTCCCGTAGCTTGTTAATGTTCTCTAGACATGTATTATCAAGTCTGGATGAATCTCCAGCTAGCAGTTCTGATAAATTAACTGTTGAACACTTTTTGCTCTCAAGTATCTGCAGGTAATGCTAGCATTAGCAACAGAAGAATCGTATAGTCATAAGCATACTCATACGAATAAACTGTAGACTCAAAAAGTTCCCTTCAGGGATTAATCAATTTTATAAAAGACAAATAATCTATATACACTCAAAATCTTAAATGACAGTGAACATGCGGAAAACACATGATATCAAGACAGCCCACCCTTAGAATATTGAAAAAAAATATAGTATCCTTTTAAGCGCACACAGAGAGGACAGATTGTTATCCATTATGATCAATGACAGAGAAGCCTTTGTACTCGTAGAAAAATGATATAGAAGCCCTCCACCAATCGTAGAAGGAACCGAAATATCTTACAAGTCAAATTTTGAAGATTCCATTATAGGTTTCAACTGTGCTTAAGACTAGACAACCAGTAAGTTCCTTGTCACTTTCCACTTACAAATTAATTCAAAACAAATAAAATAGGTTTAGATCTCTTTGGTAAACAAGTAAAACGTGGAGGAAACTGACATCTTCAACATATTAATCCAAATAGATACGCATTTAAATCTAGAACTAGATATTTCACATATTTCATCATATAATTCATGCCTTTGGCACCTTATCCATTTTAGAGGAATTCTTCACCCTCTGCTGACGGCTTTCATAATCTCTTATAAGGCCCTGACCCTCAGGTGAATCAAAGAATGCAGCATTCTCTAACTCCCAAGTAGCACCGTCATAATGAAGACCGCGCCATTTCACAAGCCATTCATACTGACAAAATAAGTTATCACCAATATGTTCCCCAAGATAGTTTTCACGCTGCTTGGGAGACATTAACAATCTCCTTTGTAGCAACCGATGTGGAACTGTCCACTCTTTCCTCCACCTTGTGACCTGAAGAACATTTATTAACAACTGCTTAATATTGAAAGAATTATTTATCTTACAACTCCCCAACTACAGCTGGTGTGCAAAGGTAGCTTTTGACTTAAGGGTATAGAAAAATGATATAACAAAGCTAAAGAGTGAAGAAAAAGAAATTTGAACCCATGCAAAGGCATCTCAATCCCATGAATGAATGTCAGATTCCATTTTTGGAGTGTTTCAAATTTTCCATTGATAGACATAACAAGTATAACAGAACATGTCTACCAAAACAAGAGTTGAAAAAAGGGACCTGGTTATTTCGGTTGAAAATTGCCACAAGAGTAGGAGCTTCAAGAAGAACTCTACTTTCTGGTACCCATTGGTTGTGAATATGAGCAAGACCTTTGTACTTAACAAAAAATTCCTTCCTCTTTTGCAATCCTAAAGGTCAACCAGGAAAAAAAGGACCAGATATTTGTTATTAAGAAGTCATCGTACATAAAATGATCACAACAGAAAATACGAAAATAATCCAAAACACAGATGAGGCTAAAGTCTCATAATTTTTGCATACCATCAACATTAGATACCTCTACTTCTCTAGCATCCCAGATTGACTCTATTCCCTCTGACACCGAATATATACCAGATTCCAACTTTTTTCTAACACAAATGGGACAGTACCAAAGTCCAAGAGGAACATCATCCATAGGAGGATTTAGACAAGAAAGATGTAAGCTTGTCCTGCATCCTTTTCCATTACAGCACCTGAAATTGAAAACAAATTCTAAGAACCAATACACATTATAGAAGCAAATAACAGTGAAGTTTAAAGAAAAAAGTTCCATATTGTGAAAATGTTCATTCATGTGCAAGTACAACCACTCATGTGAAATTACTTCTAAAAAGCGCAGCTTCAGCAAACATGAAGGACTTTATGCCAGCAAGTCCAGTGTCCAGCTTAATAAAAAATTATTGTAAAAATGTTGACCTCATGATTATAAAAGGTGCTGACTGATACAATCTCATGCGCTTAAGGTGGGCTTCAGTGAAAGAGAGGCAGATTTTTTATGTTGTACTAGTAAAGTGATGGAAGAAGTGGGAAAAACAAAGGTAAGGTGCGTCAAAAAGCTCCAACGGAAAGGCCTTCCACTGCACATTATGGAGTCATAGACCAATTGGCACAGTAACTTTAGTGGGGTTATTTGGCTTGCTAACTTCAATAAATGCGCCGTTTATGTGTATATTCTGTGGTTGTTACCATCTTAGCTCTATTTGTATCTGGATGAAGGTGGATGCCTTCTCCCCAGATTCAATACTTTGTAATCTGTTTTCAGATTTAATAAATTTTGTTTCTCCTGAATGAAAGGAAAAAATAAATTTTCCATATCATTTAATAATAAAAACACTTGCAACTATCAAATGTCACAAGAAAAGGTTACCCACAAGAGCTTCCCACCAAGAGAACAGATGAGGCATGTATTTTGGTCGCCATTTGTTTGAAAATCTACAGAAAACTCCTTTTGCTGCATACCATTAAGCTTTTCAGGAACTTCTGTGGTACTATCGGCTATGAGTTCTCCTCTATCAGGATGCACCTTTCAGAAAAATGAAAAGAAAAAACCACATCAAGATCAACAACTGATTTAACAAACATAAGATAAACCTAAAACCATAAGGTTTTAAGCCAGGTAATGTGCACTACCTAGAAATTTGACAAGCAAAAGTATTATAGGATATCAAAATCAAGTAACCTACTAAAAGACACTATTCACATCCTCGAAAGATTACTAATGATCCAAGCAAAATAACATAAACAGTAACAGTGAACAAAAGTTTATACGTACAATCTCCACAAAATAACGGACATGATCCCATAAAATGTTTCATTTCAACCATATGAAAATATCTGTGGGAAAAATAAAAATAATGACATACAAACAAGTCATGAATAGGAACGTTGAAAATTGCTTTTTTTATCTTGTTTATCGATAATCTCCGGTGTTATCCAAACTTATAAGATGATGCTATGCAAATATATGGACAATCAAGTAAACACGCCACACACAAACACAGAATTTAGCATGGTTCAGCAAACTTTGCCTACTCCTTGTGTGATCTCTCTTGAGAAATCACCTGCACTATGGAGAATAACAACTCGGTTTCAAAAACTTAATGAAAACCCCTATGCTAATTGCTAAACCCCACAACGTTGCTTTAGAACAGCCCCCAACTAGCCTATTTATAGTACATAGAACCAATGGTTGCATTCCTTACAAGTATAGGATTCCTAAATCCTTTTAGAATAGGGATAACTAACTTATTTCCTAATCCTAAGGGATTACAAAGAAAAACCTCTTTCCCAATTTTTATGGGAAATAACCTGTGGACATTCCTTTTCTTCTTTCCCAACCCCAATTGGAAGCCTACACCTGTTTGGCCTTGGTATTTTCACGAGCCAAATCACAACAGGTCAAAACCTTCATTAACGATTACTAATTTCTGTAACACTGAAAAACAAATTCCAAGGCGGCTTTGTTGTGAATATCGCGTTTAAGAATGGGAAAAACAGAACAAACTCGTGAAATCGAAAAACAAAGTAACCAAGACAAATAACACCAAGAATTAACGTGGTTCAGCTATATGTGCCTACATCCATGGGACAGCAACAACAATCTTTCACTATATCAATAATGAGTACAACCAATAATCTTGCCAAGTCTCTAGAATTAAGAACTTGACGATAAACCTGAAAGAACAAGAACATGAAATACACTCTATCTCTTTTCGTTTCTCCCACACTTTGCCCTTACAATATTCTCTCACTCTAATCCCTTGAGTGGTATACAAAATATTGTTTTGCTGCAATTCAAAACTAGTACAAGGGCCCGTTATATAGTCATGATAAAGGTCTTCTTCAATAAGGATTACTCATCCTAATTGGAATCTAGTTATGAATCGTTCTCCAATTGAGAACTAGCTCCAATTGAGTAAACAACTCCAATTGGGGAAACAACTCCAATCGGGAAAACAATTTATCCTCTAAGACTATAATTCCTTATAGACTTGGGACAACTCATCATGGGTTGGAAAAACCCAACAGGCTTCATAAATTATTGTCCTCTACTAAATTACAATGTTCATATAACAAAAAAACTTATTTGCTATATCCAATATCTGATGTTCCTTTTGACATGGTAGCCACATTTAATTAACTATTATAATCACATCAGCTCTGTATGCTGCTAGAGATTAGAGATCCTCTACAAACCATATCCACAAAATGACACCAATCATGGAAACACCTCCCCATGAAATGTAACGAGACACATCACCAGAAAGAAGAGAGAAATTAAAGTGAGCCACAGCACCGGAAAGCAACAAAAAATGTGGCAGGCCGTTTATAGCAATATATTCCATCTGAGAAAAACAAACTCAAATAAAATGGACCAAATAAAATGGAACTGAAACAATGGATTTTGAAAGCAGTAAAGAGCAAGAAGGTTGAGCCAACCTCAGTTCCATATGTACTACATAACTCCTGCTTTAATTTTGTGCTGCAAGAGCAACACTCCAGCTTCGTTGGATCATTTTCCACCCTGAAAATATCACATGAGATACAGTCAACACTTTTAAAATCGGAAAATTATAAGAGTATCACGACTGCCCAAAATTTACAAAATCTAATACAATAGCCAAGTATATATCCTCATCGATGTAAGATTTTCGACTCCCCTATGGAACTTCTTGTTTGATGTATTCGACAATAAACTCAACTTAGCAAATGGAGAATAACTAAAAACACACAAGATATACATTGGTTCGGCGGAACTTTTGCCTACGTCTAGTTGTGATTTCTCTGGGTAGAGAAATCACGGCTTCTTTGAATTTCTTGGCCGGCACTTTGAACTTCTGCCTACCTCAAGTGTGGAGGTGCTACACCTTATTAAATCAACTAGATTAATTGAGTTCAAGCAATGCTTGAATTTCTTGACCAGCACTATCTTGGTAAGGAAATATGCGGCATTTTTGTCCGTGTGGAACTTTTCAACCCAAATATCCTTGGACCCCATTCAAACCCAGATTTTGTGATACCTCACTTTAATAAGTACCCCTTTGCCACAAGCCTTGCTTTGAATCTCATGGCATCTTGTTCATGTACTTGCATCCAACTAGCTTTCTGTCTTTGGGCTCAGGAATCAACTCCCAAACAGAGGTTTTGTAAAGTGACTACATTTCTTCTGTCATAGCACTTGTCCAACTATCTCGCTTATCAGTTCTTGATAAGTAATTGGATCTCCTTGGCTGATGTGAAGAGAAAAATTAACTTCGTCTTGGTCAAACCCAAACTTGTCAGGTTTCTTCTTGTTTCGAATGGGTTTGTACAGTGCTATGCATCTCTGGAATACAGGTGATTTGTGGGTTGGAGTTTGAACCCATTGGGATGTCTAACGGATTGGAGTGCTTGGAGTGCCTGATTCCTACCTGGTGAATGATGTTGATGCTCTTCTTCCCATAAACATCAGATTCAAATCCTTGCTCAATTGGCTCCACCAGAGCTTCATCTTCCTCTGATCTGATGAATGGAATTCTTGTTGCTTCAATTCAATATCATCCTTCTTTCAGTCGAAGCCCGTATAGTTTATCCTTGAGAAACAATTTATTGGAAACGGTTTTGCCAATATAAACCTTCTCCAATTTGTCCCATGCTTCCTTAACAGTCATCATTTCTGATGTGGGACCTGACTGATTTTGTGAGATAGATCTCAACCAATGTATTAAAAGGCGAGGCGTCCCATGGATAGCCAGGCCTAGGCATGAGGTGAAGCCTCACGGTGCCTAAAATTTTAATCTATATCTTGGGAAAACAAATATAATTATAACTAAATCAAAGATAATATCATCTTCATTATTAAGTCTAGTTGTACTTGGAAACTATGTGATATAGTCTTAAAATGTTGTAATTATTTATTTTATTGTAAGCAATTATAGAGAACTTCAAGAGAAATAAGGCTAGGTGGCCACAATTATAAGGAATTTTCAAGGAAAATAAAGGTTGAATGTCGCAACTATAGGCAATTCAAAAAGAAATAAAGGTTGAGTGGCGCAATTATAGAGAATTCATAATGAAATGAAGGATGAGTGGAGCAATTATAGGGAATCTAAATTGAAATAAAGGCTCAGTGGACCAATTATTAAAGGGAATTTAAAGGAAAACAAAGGCTAAGTGGAGCAGTTATAGGGAATTTGAAGAGAAATAAAACTTTGCTAATCAAAATGCTAGGTGGCAAAATCTGAATAGGCAACCATTAAAAAAAACAAAAAAAATAGAAAACAGTTGGACTTTGTCACCTAGGATCTGAAGAGATAAACTCTCTCTTTCTTCTTCGTTGAAACTAGAACAGTCCCTTGCATTTTAGAAATAGAAATGGATTTTAAAGGGAAAAGAGGCCCAAGTTAAACGCCTGGGCGCACCTTAACCGCCTGGCGCGCCCTAACGCCCACCCCCACAAGCCAGAGGAGAAACCCAGCCTCCAAGGCCGCTAGGCGTGCCTCGAGGCAAGTTTTTTAAAACACTAATCTCAATGGAACTCTTGGCCTTCTTGAGAGCCTTGGTCCATGTCGCTTCTATCATGGTTATAGGCTTGTCACCAAGGAGTGCATCATCCAACTCGTGTTGTATCAATACGTTCTTCATCATCCTTTGCTAGTCCGTGAAGTCATCCTTGCCATCGAAAGGTTTTAACGCAGGCCTTAGCTTCCTAGGTTCGCGAACTCCTTTCCTTTTGACATCGCATAAGACCTTGAACCATGCTCTTGATACCTATTGTAAGATTTTCGACTCCCCTATGGGACTTGTTCTTTGATGTATCCGACAATGGAATAAACTTAGCAAATAGAGAAAACTAAAAACACAAAAGATACATACTGGATCGGCAGAACTTTTGCCTACATCCGGTTGTGATTCTTTTGGGTAGAGAAATCACGGCTTCTTTGAATTAAAAATAGAGCATATTAGTGCTTTTGTAACCTAGAACTAATCCCTCTCACTTCTCTTGGCTGTCTCTGTGTTTTCTCTTTTTTTTTCTGCCCTTGCCACACCCTATTTATAAGCATAGGGTGCAGTTTACATGCCTGCTTTGGGATTAAGTTTCCTATTCTATTTATAAGTAAAGGGTACAATTACATTCCTGTTCCGTTTCTGCTTTTAGAATTCCTAATTTTCTAGCCTCTCCTTCTTGCTTGCTTAGCTCTTGTCTTACTGACTCTTCCTCTTTTCACGTTCTGAGTGTTAAACCGATAGATGTATCATTTGCCAATGAATTGACCAGATTCGAATAATGGGATTCTTGGCTAGAAGAAAGGTTCTGTGACTCGGGCAGTCGCCCACCTAATCTAATTGTACCAGAAAACTTAATGCTTTCCTAATCCTAGAAGGACAAGAATATGTGCACCTTTAGTTTTCCTAATACAATCTAAAACAAAATTGGACGCTAATATTGACGAGCCAATTCCTAACAATAAAAATAAGACACCAAGTAAAAATGATTTTGTGATCAGCCCATGTTTAAAAGTTGGGATTCCATTTCAGTAACCCCTTATACCAGTTGCCAACAGCAATACATTGCAAAACACCATCAAGTGGGGATAAAGGAAAATGAAGTTACATTTAGCAGAAAAGTATAACCTCGAAACTTCAATCAGCAGTAATATAGGGGACAGCAATAAATCAAAGGACACACAAAGCTTTTTGTAAGCTGACCATCAGAAAAATACTGATTACATAATTGATCTGAGAATAAACCCAAATAAAACTAAAAAATTGCACTCATTCTCACGTCCAAACACCTCACTTCCCCTTTCAGGCACAAAGAAGGGGGAAAAAATAAGTGGAAGAATTTCTTTCATGTCTGCACAGCTCATCACCTAGCCCGCAACAAATGTATCACCAGGTAAAAGACATTCCAAAGGAAGTCGCATTCAACTCAAGTTTAACCAATGGTTCAAATGGAAGTCACATACAACCAATGTATTAAAAACGTGAGGCGTGGGTGAGGCGTCCGAAGGGAAACCCGGCCTGGGCGTGAGGCGTGAGGCGAAGCCTCACAGGACCTAAATTTTTTTATATATACACTGAGCGTACACATATATTATATTAAAAAGAAGAAGATTATTAATCAATAATCACCTGAGCACACACATATATTATAAATATATATATATATACACACATATATATACATATATTATATTATATATGTATAAAATAGAGGATGAAAAGCACAATGAGCACACATATAACAATGCACGTAGACAGCACACACATCCATTATATAAAAAATAAAAATTAGAAAAAAGGCATAGAGACGAAAGTGCAAGGAAGAGGTATGAGGCAATTAAAATTCTACCCAAAATTTGGGTTTGGGAGTAAAAAAAAAAAAACCATTGAGGCGGTGCCTAGGCGCGCCTAGGTGGCTCCGGCGAAGCCTTTCGCCCACTCCAGCAAAACTGAGGCGTTTGTCATGGCGCCCAGCCTCAAGAGCGCCCTAGGCGCGCCCCGAGGCGAGTTTTTTAAAACATTGCATACAACTGAAGTTTAACCAATGGTTCAAAGAAATTTCAAAAGGGGAATGTGATTTGTCACTCCTTGCATTAGCTTTATAGTTGATATGTACTCACGAGCCAATTCCTTTTTGTAATTAATTTATATAGAAAACTGAATTTGTTTGTGGTTGGTTTCCATCTGTAATTTGGCCAGTCTAACATGATAATACTTAAGAGCCTATAGTGTAAGTCTGAGTTTTGGATTGAAAAGGACTTTAGTTCCTTTAGAGATTTCAGGCAAAGGTTTACAAGCAACACTTATGCTGACATACACACTAGTGTCCAAAATACTCTAGATCTCTGCCTATATTATTGTCCTGACTCTCACCAAATCTCTTCCTTGGTACCTTTTTCTTAGCTTTCTCAGAAGAGGATCAGCTAATGCCATAAAGCCATTATTATCATCACGGCAACTATTAGTATTGCCACATTTGTGGGTTTACTCCTCTTTTAACAATTATTTGATATCCAACTTATCTTCCATCCAACTTGGAAGCACACAAACTATAGGAAGGAATGTAGAGAGATACAAACAATAGGATTATAGGAGGAGCTCGCTTTCCATGCTTTTATATTTTGAAAAAAGAGAAAATTTTTACAAACAGGGGACAAGGAGTCCACTTCTATACTAAACTAAAGCCAAAATAACACAGTTTTCATTGGTTGTCAGAGCTTTTGGTCTCCTTTCCTTCTAATCCATGAATTAAGCAGACCCAGAAACAAAGATTGCAAAAAGAAGACCCGATTCTCTGATCATAAACCATGAATAGAATAAATTCGAGAGGATACCAAAATCTCGCAAAGGAAGGAAACAGACCACAAACTTAACCAGTTTTGTGGCAAATATAGAAAGCAAAAAAAACAGTGTAGCAAGAGAAATTATCTCTATAAAATGTGTAGCAAATATTGAAAGCAAAAAACAGACATATTCCTGCAATATGTCTGTAAGATTTTCGACTGCCCGATGGAACTTGTCTTTGATGTTTACCCCAGTATACTAAACTTAGCAAATAGAGAATAACTAGAAACACACAAGATTTATATTGGTTCGGCAGAACTTTTGCCTACGTCCAGTTGTGATTCCTCTACCTAGAGAAATCACGGCTTCTTTAAATTATTAATAGAGCATACAGTGCTTTTGTAAACCCTAGAACTAATCCCTCTAACTTCTGTCGGCTGTCTCTCTGCTCTTTGCTCCTTGCCGCACCCTATTTATAATTATAAGTATAGGCTGCAGTTTACACTCCTATTTCGGATTAAATCTCCTAACCTATTTGGGATAGGAAAGCACACATATTCCTATTCCGTTTCTGCTTTTAGGATTCCTAATCTAATTGTACAAGAAAATTATTCTTTCCTAATCCTTGTGCGAGAAGAATCTGTGCACTTTTAGCTTTCCTAATACAATCCTAAACAAAAAAGGACTCTAACAAATGACGAAAAAAATCCAAACAGTGGGAAATTAAGGATGTGAGGCCTTTGATAGAGAGGAATGGTGAAGTCTGATGAGCACAAATGTTAGCTCTTTCTGTCAAAATATTGGGAGTTTTACTCAAAACTCCACTGTATTATGTAAGTTATAAATTCAACAGTAACCAAACAACATTATAACACTGTAAGTTGTTGTAGTATGATTACACTTTATCTGTTGGTTGACTCCCTTCTAGGGGAGGATATGTGCAACCATATGTAAACTTCAAGCAGCTAGGTTGTAAATTCCAGCAATAGGGACTCTAAAGTGGAAAGATGGTAAGTATAACAAATGTGAAAGGGTTCAAAATCTGGACCTCCAAGTAAATCAGTGGACTAACATAAATTAAATTAATTCAATATAAGTTCTTGTGGAAACCACCACCAACAATACAGATTCTAAAGTGGAATGATGGTAAATATAATAAATGTGAAAGGGTGTATTCAAACTCTGTACCTCCAAGTAAATCAGTGGACTAACACAAACTAAATTAATTTGACGGCCAATAGTTATAATTTCTTTTGGGAACCACCACCAACAGATATGGAGACAATACGATAATTTTGTGCAAAGGAATACCTTCGTCGTTTCAAACATACACCGCAAGTACCAACAGAAGCATCCGTTATGGACCCAAATGGCAATGGGGAGACGGTATCAGCAATCAAGGTGCAGACATCTTTACTTGCATTAACTGCAGAAGAATAGGTACCCTCATCCTCCATGTTCCTTTTTCTCTTTGAAGGTGTAACACAATGACCAGTTTCCGAGCTCATGTGGAGATTGTCTACACTTCCATTGACTGTAGAACCTGTCAACTCTGGCATCTTCAATTGTTCCTCACCAGGGTAATCCACATGTACCCTTGCGGGTGCATCACTGATCTCTTTCGTCATGGCATTATAAGATGATGACAGTGGCTGTTGACCACAAATTTCTAAGCCATCACCATTTCCAAACTCAGAAGCTTCCTCCATGGAGCTAGGCCTTGGGCTTAAGTGGGACAAGTCCCCTCCCTGATTATCTTCCACTGTTTCTTTTGTAAATTTATTTACAGTGGAATCAGATTCCACTGCTTCAACGCCTTTACAAAGCCCATCAACCATGCCTCCACAATTGTTGCCACCTCCCTCAGAAACTTTGTTCTGCCTGCTCTGCTCCTCGCTATGACCTAATATTCAAGAAGAAAAGAATGAGCCAAAAATGTATTGAATAATCAATACCACTGTATAATACACAAACACGAACGAAAAAGGAAACATGAACAATAAAGTAATGACTATTGAGAGAAAAGCCAAAACCCAGTTACCTTGTGCTTTAAACTTCTTTCTTTGTTTCATGAATAGTGCCTTATAAGCTCGAGCATTTCTTATCTTGTTTTTCAAACGGCCAGATCCTACACTTTTGCTAACTTCTCTGGTTGCCTCTGTCAATTCTTTCACACTCTTCTCTTTTTGTTCCCCTTTCCGTTTCATAAATGATGAACCTGAGCTTTTCTCAGATTTTTTAGACCTAGAAGAATCTGATGAGTGATTCTTGACTCTATTAGAAATCCTCAATGGACTTGGAGTCAACTTCTTCTCAAATCTCTCAGATTTGCTCTTGGATGGAGGAGTTTCAGAACTTTTTTTCTCGAGTCTTTCAGACTTCCTAGTACTAGAAGGGCTCAATGTTATGTTTTTCTTCAACAATGTTTCTCTAGCAGACCTCCTTAATCCAGTTGTATCCAACGCTCCAGAACCTGAAGTGCTTGATCCTTTACTATTGACTTGCCTCCCTTTTGAATTACTATCCTCATCATCCTTCATTTTCAGACTAGATCGTGTATCATGTGCCATAATTTTAACTGTACATCAATAGAAGAATGTCAAGATATTTTAGAGTGAGGACATCTGCAAATCACAATAACCTGACATCAAACAGGAATAACTAACATCTACACCATCAAGCAGTAATTTAGGTTAGAGTGTAATACTCACTGAACATGAAGACACCGCTGAAAATTCATCTTTATGTATGAGAAACACAAATTTTGTTTAAAAAACAAAAAATAATGTGAGAGCCTAATAGACAGATGGTAATAAAAATAAAAAAAACAATAGATACTTTGAACCTCATTGGATAATTTTGGACTACCCGAAAGGCCTAAATTTATTACAATTATAAATTTAGAATTGATGCCTGTCCCAACAAAATATTCCTTCAACCATGAATACTTGAATAAACACGAATGTTGGAGACTTCTAAAATGCTGATAAAATCTGTACCATAACTGCAAAATTGTCAGCACTTAAATATCTTCTTCCATCTCCTCCTCTCATAAACCCTACCTAACCCGTGATGTCATCAACCCAGTCTCCTACCAGTTTCTATACCAACCATTCATTTTACTATCGCAATTACCTAACAGGCTAACACGCAATGACAATATCTCTGCTGCAATTTCAATCAGTTCAGACACCAGAGGAGAAGGTAGCAAAAGCACAATACATAAAGCTATCAATGCGTCTTGAACTGAAATTGAAAGCACTTCAGAAAGGCGGATCACAACTACTTAAACAAAACCACGCACGCCTCAAATCTAACGGTCAAGAAGGATATCCCTTCTCTTTTTTTTTAAACGGGGATCCCTTCCCTTAAAGTCTAACTAGATGGTATGTGAACTCTTTGCGCTACACTTTTTAATAGACGAAACATAACACTATGTTTGGATGAAGAAATTTAAGATTACTAAAGAATTTCAAAATGACGAGATTTTGTTTTCTAGAATTTGTGAATTTTTTTGTTGGGTTAACCTAAAAAAATGTCCCTTAAGCTAAATAAAACATATAGCTAACAATGCGCCTTGAACCGAAATAGAAAGTACTTCCCAAAGGCTGATCACAGCTACTTACGCAAAAACACGCATTCACGTAACATGAGACCTTATATTCACACCCAAATCACATCAATCTTATGTATGAAACAAACACATCAATCCCCAACTTGCTATCGCTTTTAGAAATCGAACATCAGCTAATGTAAGAGGTCAAAATCAAACGAATGCCCAATGCTAAACATAAAAAAATAGAAAGTAAAGAAGCTGATTCAGATCCTAATCGTACAATGCCGTAGCTCATGACCCTATAAACCCTAATTGCCAGCCAAAAATTACACCAACCCAGAAATTCCCCACCCTTAACACCTTGATTTTCCATACCAAATGATATAATCCAAACCAAAACCCCAAACACTAACAATAACGATTTCAGGTCCGATTTCACTGAAAAAATTATGAATAAATTAAGCAAAATTTCCACAAAAATTAGAACAATATCGAGAAATTTGGACTAACCTGCATGCAAGTCTTAGTCCTTTAATTTTGTTTCCAGGATGATCAGAGAATGCTAGGGCTTTTACTTCGGTCCTCGCACGGAAATCATGGGGCTGCAAGAAATTTTCCGAGGAAAATGAGGGACGCAAAGGGCAGGAGAAATACTGAGCCGGTGAAATTTTTGTTGCGTTTTTTGAGATTCTTTTGCTACAGTGTGAAAACTGCTTCCTTGTGGGGGACGAAAATGTCATTTTGATATCTTTTCGTTGTATGACAAGTTTGCCCTTCCCATATCCCAACGGGTAGGTGCCATTTTTTCATTACAATGGTACGCGGGAAGTGATTCTCTCCGCATCTATTCTCCAAATCCATCCAATTATTTAATTTAGGTTTTTGAAATTTGATTAAAAAATTAAAATTATTATAATTTTTAAAAATATTCCCTATTTATAGTTGGTGGATCAAATTTTAAGAGTCGAATTGATTTATTAGGTGAATTGAGTGGAAGAGATCTAGAGATGATCAGCTTCCATTTGTTTTAGTACAAAGGTTTTTTTAAAATAAATAAAGAAAATAAAAACAAATTAAAAGTTTTGTTGTAAACTTTCCTAGTTTATATGTAATTGTGTAAATCCTAGATTTGATTTGATTCTAATTATTTTTTCCTTGTATTAGGGGTGGGCACTTAGAACCGAAAAACGAAACCAAAACACGAACCAAACCGAACCGCACCGAACGGTTTGGTTTTGTGGTTTTGAAACCGAACCGCAACATAGAAAACGGTTTGGTTTCGGTTTTGGCTTTTGAAAACCGCACCAAAACTAAACCGCACCGCAAATATTAATAAACATTTAATTAAATGTCCATATTAGATTTCATGTTTTAATTGGTCGTTTGTTAGAATCCATACATTTAGTATGGACTCAAACCATACTAAAATATCATCATTCATCACTTTCTTTCGTTCATTAACTTGAAAGACCTTTGTTATTTTATACCATTACACACACATATATATACAAGGGTGGACTAATCTTGTTATCAAGAGTCGAACAATGATCTAATGAAGTCCACTCATTTAAAGAATGATATCACATAATTTAGTATGAAAGTTTCGCTCACGTTTAATGAATTCAAATTTATTCAACTTGTTTTATGAAAAGCATTGTAAAGGACACTTTTTTGTTGCACAAACATGTTTTAACATCACAACTGCATGCAACATGCTAATTGTTTACATAACAAATGTCTTTTTCCTATTACTATTGGGAAATGCTTATTAATATGTTAAATTGTAAATTGTACATTTTTTCTTAAAAGCCAAACCAAAACCGTTTGAAATTGCACCGAACCGAACCAAACAGTTTGGTTTCATTTTGGTTTTGGTTTCACTCAAAACCGCACCAAACTAAACCGCGCCCACCCCTAACTTGTATTCCTTGGGATGAAGGAATTTCTTCTCACCTTTACTACTATAAATCAAGGCACTACATAGAAGGGATAACACACACATTCTCCTACAATTCTACAAACACATCTCTCTCAATCTCTCTTATCCTTGCCACCAGCCTCATTCCCTTTGTCAAATAAAATAGGCTACATCACGTTATCACATTTCAGTCCGCATAGCAAGATATTATCCGTTTTGGGCCCGGCCCGCAAGGATTTTTTCTTGGGTTCTAAGGCCTTCCTAGGGGATCACCCATCTTAGAACTGTTATCGCCCAAACTCACTTAACTTCGGAGTTCTTATGGGATCCAAAACCAGTGAATTCCCAAAACACGTCTTTTTATAAGAAGATGGGTATGTACATATAAGGCCAGTGACCAACCCTCACTCCGTCAATGTGGGATACTACAATCCACCCTCTTAAGGGCCCGACGTCTTTGTCGACACACTCGAACGGACGGTGAGTCTGGCTCTAATACCAAATTGTCACATCCTGATCCGCATAGCAAGATATTGTTCATTTTGGGCCCAGCCTGCACAAATTTGTTCTTGGGTTCTAGGGCCTTCCTAGGGGTCACCCATCCTAGGACAGTTCTCGCTCAAACTCGCTTAACTTCGGAGTTCTTATGAGATACAAAGCCAGTAAGTTTCCAAAACGCGTCTTGTTATAGGAAGATGGGTATGTACATATAAGGCCAGTGACCAACCCTTACTTCGTCGTTGTGGGATACTACAATCCACCCCCTTAATAATAAAAAATTCGTCCCCGAAATTACAAACTCAAACAAATAAAAACGGATACTGGCTCCTCATTAAATCTTTCATTTCCTATGTCGCTTCCTCAACAACATGGTTCCTTCATAGCACTTTTACTAATAGAATAACCTTGTTCCTCAAAAATTTCTCTTATCAATCAATGATAGCCACTGGTTCTTCAACATGGCTAGCATCCGAATTCACTTCTAGCGGCTCTGACTGAATGACATGAGAAAGATCTGATACATATTTCCAGAGCATAATGTTGAGCAAAAATTGTACACAAAATATGTAAACAAATAATTTACTCGACATAATTTCACCCTCGTTTATTTTTCGAAGAGAGTTTTATTAATTTGAGTTCGACCCATTCTAGGCTACGCGCCTATTAATTACAACCTTTCTTTTGGGAAAGGAATACCATTTGATTCCAACATGAACAAATCGTAACTTGGGGATTTGGTTGTTTTGTTTGATTTTGTGACTGCACCTAAGTAGAACCCTCGGTTGCCTACGTACCCTCACTAAGGGATCAAGTCACTCGTAGTTCCTTGAATTGGTGTTGTTTTGAATTTGGTGCCTTGTGCAGTTTCAGCTCATGCAGGCAAGGAACATGTAATGCCTTGGGCAGTTTTAGCTCGTGCGGGCGAGGACTTTAAGCCATTGGAGCGTTTAATGCCTTGTGCAGTTTTAGCTCATGCGGGCGATGAGCATTTAATGCCTTGTGCAATTTAGCCTCTTGCAGGCGAGGACTTCGAATCATTGGAGTTTCTGATGGCTTGTGCAGTTTTAGCTCATGCGGGCGAGGAGCATTTAATGCCTTGTGCAATTTTAGATCATGCGGGCGATAAGCATTTAATGCCTTGTGCAGTTTAGGCTCTTGTAGGCGATGACTTCGGGCCATTGGAGCTTTTGATGGCTTGTGCAGTTTTAGTTCATGCGTGCGAGCAGTATACGATATTCTTTACGGCTTCATGCCATTTAAGTCTTGTTGCGGCTTTGTGCCTTTTGATACTTTATATGGCTTCGTGCCATTGGGATTTGATACGACTTCTTGTCATTTGATTTTTGACTTTCCCTTCGGCTTCGTGCCTTTTAAATCTTGACGTGGCTTCGTGCCGTTTGAAGTGGCAACAAGGCTGAGAGCGGTGCTATTGTCATCGATTTGGGATTTTGGAGACTTGGCTTAAGACGTTGGCAAAAGCAAAGTGCCCATTTGATTTACTTAAGCCAAAATGATTGGCTAAAAGAAAAAAATTAATGAGTTTGACAAGAATGACCCATGTCTTTTTCTTTAATAATCAAAGCCTAGTACATTTAGGGTGAAACCTACACTCTCACGTGATGAGCAACTTTTCTTCCTTTTATGTGCCTTCATTTACTTTGTCTTGAAACTCAATTCATTTTGTCTTCATGCCTGACACTAGCTTGGCAGCACAGTAGCACAACCGACTTTTCCATTGTTTAATAAAAACAAATGGCAAAGCACGATTTTATGAATGCCTTTTCACTTTTCAGGCTTTAAGTCCCTTTGTTTTCTCTTTTTTTTTTTTAAATTTGCTTTTGGCCTGCCATGTGTTTCCTTGATGGTTTGAGGAGGATGAGATCCAATCCATAAACAAATTTTGTTCCCTTTTTGCACCTAAAAATCCCATGACTCGTATAAACCCCCATGTGAGGTGCTGATTTCAGTTGGCATTTACCCTCCCCATGAAATGCTTCAAAGACTTCCGTTTTTTTGCTCCCAAAACTCGGTGGCCCTCCTCCAGAAATAAAAGGCAGCTCTACGATATTTGGGCTCCTGTCGATTTCACAATTTTAAAAAAAAAAATCATTATGGGTAAGTTTGGTGGAGTTCAAACTTTTTTTTTTTTTTGAATTGCTCCAATTTATCCTCTTTTCCTCCTAAATCATAGAGGGTTTATTTTTCTTTTATGCAGGTCACAAGAGCCTTTGTTTTTCTGCTGCCCTGTTCTTGTGCTTGCGTGCTTCCTTCGTGGATTCAAATTTCCAAAACGAAGAAGAGGGGAGAGATCAAGCAGGTTACCTTATTTTTGTTTTCTATTCTCTGGGTTTGACTTTGGAGTGGGTTTGAATCTCTGAACTGCAACTGATGGGTTTATTTATTTCGTGCAGGTTGTCACTAGCACGAGACCTCCCTTCCATTTGGTTGTTGGACAAGTGTTAATTTATGGCTCCAAAGGTGAGAAATGCACTTCTAAAGTTTGTTGGCAGCCTTTATTTCTTTTTGCTTCTTCCTGTGTGGTGCTTTTGATACCTGCCATATTTTTTCATTGTAAAAGTGATGTTTGCTTATGTGAATGCCCGTGAACTTGCTAAGTTCTCATTGACTTTCAAATCTTTTTGAAGAATAGGTAATCATGCCCTCAAATGCTTGCCAGTCTTGCAGTGAGAAAGCATATTTGAACTTGAATTATATCACTTTTTTTTACTCTATCATCATATGGAATGTAGCTGCTCTCAAATAAGAATCTGCCCAAAACAATTTCATTTGCTACGGGTTGTTCCGCTTGGTGGGTTAGTTTCCTAATTGATTTGGCAACAAGCTTTGAACCTTCTTTGTAAACTTGGGGTAGCTTGTCCAACTTCATGTGATAAAGATTAATTTGGGAATTTTTATAGGCAAGCTTTTTTTCCTCTGTACATTTAGGATGGCTTGGACTTCTTTTGGGTTCATTCTTCACATGGCAGGGATTAATTTGGGACAACAAGCAAGAAATTTCTTTTAGCTTGAAACTTTTTAATCAAATCTTCACGTGGCTTGGACTCCTTTTCCTTGTCCCATTTCCACACGGCTCTTGTCCCATTTCCACATGGCAGAGAGGTTTGAAGCTTTGAAACTTTTAACCTTTCTTTTTTTTTTTGTCCCATTTTTACATGGTTTATCCTATTTACACATGGTAGATGGCAAGTGAGAACTTTTGGCACAATGAAACCCCTTGTTCCATCCTCACATGGCAAAATTTTCTTCACAATGAAACTTTTTCTTTCCCTTTTGTCTTGTAGCACATTGACAATTTGATTTCTATGGTTTAGGTCAAAATTTTGGCACAATTGTAGCATTTCACGCCTATTTCCTTCTTTTATTTGACTTTGTCAAAATGTTGTGTTGAAGACTTTTCTCTTGGGGGAATTTTCAAACATAAGTCAACCACTTTTTTTCTTTGTTCCTTGTGCTTGCTTTAACTTTGTTTTATTTTGACAGATGGCCACGTGAATGGCCTTTTAGCATATGCATTTTTTTTGGTCCCTTGTCTCTTTGTCCAACATAATGGACATGTTCATGGCCTTTATGTCATCATATTGCAGATCATGGCTTCTAGTTCAGGTTTGCATGCTTATTCATGTATATCAGTCCATGCATAGATTAGATAAAGTTGTGCTCTGCCGCTCAAGCGGGTGTAAAACTGTGCTCTGCCGCTCAAGCGATGGTATTTGCTGCTCAAGCATGGGTAAAACTGAGTTCTACCGCTTAAGCAAAGGATTGTATAATACAAACCTTATTATCCAACATGTAGAACTTTTCTTCTTCCTTTTTTTCACGTGAAAGACTTTGGGAAGGCGCCCTTGGATTTTGAAATCCTCATTTTCCTTAGACCCTTGTACCCGTGGGTAGCAAAGGAAGAAACAAAGAGAAGAATTTCTTTTCCCTTCTTCTTTTTTCTTTGTACAACTTAACTTTGTACAATTTAACTTTGTATTTTGTCTTTTTTGCAAATAACTATTGCCAAGGCACAACTTTCTTCATTCTTTGGTAGCAAGAAAATGACCTTCCTTTTTATTAGTAATTTGGATGGCAGCTGTTACATGACACGTTCATTGCAGTTTTCTTTTCCAATACACGTGACCTCTTTTCCTGGTCAACAGCTTTTATTCTTGCATTCAAGACGCGAGGGTGATGAGCGATGTTCTTGAGTGTTTTTTTATTCTCTTCAAATTTAGGCAGAAAAAAGTCATGTGGCTGCTGCTATTTTTTTGGGCAACTTTGTGCTGTTGCTTTCCCGGTAGTTTCTTTGGCAGTGACCAAGTCTTCAATGGCTTCACTGTGACCACTAGAAGTCGAGACAATAATGACTTGGCGGGACAGTAGATAACTTTTGCAGGTTTCATTTCATTTGACTTTTGTGCGAGCGGTTTGGACCATTCTCGAAATTTTGGAGAGGCAGCATAGGCATAGGAGTTTCATTTCGAGCCTCAACGATTGGTCTAGACCACTTTAAAAATTCATGGGAGTGAAACCTCTGCAGGGAGTGGCACATACTGCTCTTTTTTCTTCTAGGTATGGACGGAAAGCATAGACCACTTAGATTTGAGTGGAACTTCACGGGGTGGTTTAGACCACCCCGAAGAAATTCATGGGACTAATGGCAAAGACAAAGAGCTAGGTTGTGGTGCAAATGGAGATTATTTCTGTATCTTTTTAATGGGAGCACAGCTTTCTTTTTGCAGCTGTTGCTAAACCAAGTACATTCAAGAAAACACTTGCCTGCAAGATAAATTTACTGGAGAGAAAATGAAGAAGAAGAAAAAGAGAAACAGAGCTTTTGTACCTTATGATTGTTGCTTGTAATTTGCTCTTCTTCCTTGAAAATCACCGGTAATGGAATTACTTCGTCTTTTCTTCCGGCGGTACTTTGTTGCTTCTTTCCTCTCCCAATTTCTATCTCAATTTCTGCAGCGTACCCCTTTTTTTTTTCCTTGCTGTAGTTAATGCCTATTTATAAGCATTTTAGGAGAGTTCCAGAGTTTCTTCGTGGGGAAGATAGTGGCCCTTTTTTTTCGCCACTTTCTCTTAAATTGACTTATCTTTTCTTTTCTGTTTTTGTTACAGAAAATGGAGGATTCTTGATTTTGCACGTTTCTTCCCTCTTTTGTAGGGAGATGCAAATTTTTTTTTTTTAATTTTTTTTTTTAATTTTTTTTTATGGATGTTGACTTGTATGTAAAGCCCATCCTCACTTTTTTTGGGCTGGACTACATCTTTTGTTTTGTTTTGTAATTTGACCCAATTTGTATGGACTTTATTTTTTATATGTTATATTTTTTTTTATTCAACACATAGAAACATAGAAAACGTTGTGAATTTGTTATAGCTCCGGAGGTAACTCTAATATGTATGTATCTGCACCAATCCTTTCTGTAATCTGATAAGGATCATCCTTTGTTTCATTCAATTTTATATTCTTTCATTTAGTGTTCTAATTAGTTGTATGTTCTGAACACATTCATTAAATGCATATTAATTACCATTAAATTCATAAGTCTTATTTATTTCTCGCTCCCATGCATTTTTAAATGGCTTTCGTCACTTCTCGAGTGTCAGCTAGCACGTGACCATCCCAATGTCCCGAGGACATTGGGATCGGAGCGTGTCACGCGACGAGATAAGCACCGAGTCCCCAAGGCAGAGCCGTGAGCTCCAAGTTGAAACCCAAAAACCCCAACGTTTTCCACAACATCTCTACCATCGCAAGTTGGCCTACAACCCATCCTTACACAACGGGTCATCGTGTTTTAATGACCTGCAGTTCATCCCCAACACCGATTGATCGAGATTCGATTAAATCTCATCGGATTTTTCTAAAAGCCCGATTCGAATTTCTAAGGTTTTGTGCGAACGTTGAGATTTTTTTTTATCTCCGTTCATCTTCGAGGTCTCCGTCGATCCATGGACTCACCCCGAGCATTATTGTCCCAAAGCACGGCCTCCTGAAGCGGTGGCACCGGGTTTCTTCCCTGGCGAACGCACCAACTATGGCTAAGCTGTATTTGGACCCAACCTAAACCCTATTAGGCTCTGTTACTCATCATACTTCTTTTTTTTTGGCTCACCACATTGACCCAAAATCCTTTAGCTCGGCCCACGCGAGATACCAGCCCGAGAACTACGATGTCTCTATGTATTAGACTGTGCCTCCATCTGGGCCTCTATTCCTTGGGCCCAGCCATTTCCACCCGGCTTATGAAAAAAAAAAGAGTTTTTGGGCTCACCTTCTGCGGCCCTTTTTTTTTTCTTTCCTCGTGAGCCTACAACTTGCACCTGAGACACCTTAGCCCAATTTTTAGGCATGGGCCACATAGATCGAAATTGCTTACCCCACCCCTGGGCTTTGGCCCATATTTTTTGCTCTGAGCTTTGATTGTTTAATACTTCTAGATAGTTTGTGTTTTATATTTTTTTTACCCACACTTTAAATTTGGCCCGAAGTCCAACTAATTAATTTAATTATAATTATAGACCTAAAGTTCTATTTGCATATTTTCTTGTTGCATATTTCTGTGTATATATTTGTGTTTGTCTGCAAAAACATATGAACCTGAAGTTCATAATTATTTTGAAACCTAAAGTTTCTATAAACATGACTTGTTTGAAAACCTGAAGCTTTCATTAAAACAGAACATCACCCCTGAAAACTCGAAGTTTTTTTCGTGCAAAATTTAACCAATACATGTCTATTATAACTTGTATGTTATATTCCTATGTGAACGAATTGATTTTTCTTCATTACACTAACCACATCTTGTCCATCTATTTTGTGATAAGAACATGTTGAATTTGAACAAACTCGACTTCACCGTTTTGGAGGTCTCTGGAAAGAACTACCTCAAGTGGGTCCAGGATGTGAAGCTCCACCTCACTGCAAAGAACTTGTGTGCCACCATTGAAGAAGAAATGGACAATTCGATTGGCGAAGCTGAGAAAGCCACTGCTATGATCTTCATCTGAAGACATATCCATAACGCCTTGCAAACTGAATACCTTGCTGAGGAGGATCCATGTGCACTATAGGTCGATTTGCCTAATCGTTTTTATTACCAAAAGGACATATTCTTGCATAAAGCAAGACATGACTGGCAATATTTGCGCTTCCAAGACTTCAAGTCTGTGAATGAATGTAATTATGAAGTTTGTCGAATCCGATCACTTCTTAAGTTTTGTAACGAAATTTTGATCGAAGAGGATCTCTTGGAAAAGACATATTCGACCTTCTCTGATACTAATATTGTCTTGCAGCAACAATATAGAGCTGTTCTCGGATTTGATCTCTGTTTTACTTCTTGCTGAAAAACAGAACCAACTGTTGATGTTATCAAGCTTGACTTACTGGGACGACTGTTGTGCCTGAAACACTTTATAGCACAAATCAACACCCAAAACACCAAAAGAGGCGTGGTAGGGGCGGCCATAATCCACCTCGCGAAGGTCAACAGATTCAAGGCCCATCCAAGGGAGGAAATAAAGCCCAGAAGCGCTCAAACTTCGCTCCTAAGGCCCCAAACTTCAAGAATAAGGGCAAAACACCTAAAACCATGAATGCGGATATGTGTTATCGTTGTGGTTTAAAGGACCATTGGTCCCGTGTTTGCCGAGCTTCCCAAAAGATTGTGGTTGAATATCATTCTCGTCGTAAGAAGTTTGAATCAAATTTCATGCAAGTGGATGAATCGGAGACTACAAAAATGGAGGTTTTTGATTTTCAAAAGGATACCACCCCTATGGAAGATTAGAATATTAGACATAAACTATTTTTTTAGTTAAAATTACACAATGGGGCCAAATTCCACCTAGTGGCCGAACCTTTTTGTTTTTGGTTGATTTTTGAACAATTTTCCTTTATGTTTGGATTATTTGTTGGTGATTTGTTTTTGGATATTAAGTTTTAATTAATTACCATTCTTGAATAAATGAAATTATTTTGAATTGACATTTGTTTTTAGAACTTTTATGCATGTGACCCCATTCAAATTAATTTTTCATTCTAGGTATAACTAGTGGGGAAGTTAGTTGTCTGGCAGATAGTGCAACCACGCACACCGTTTTGCATGAATGCATCTATTTCACTAACTTCATACCTAAGAATGCACCTCTGACAACCCTCTCAAACTCATCCAACATGATAGAAGGATACGGTAAGGCGCATATAATGTTGTCCAATGGTACAGTCTTAACCATTGCTGAGGCACTATATTCTCCACGTTCTGGAAGAATGTTGTTGAGTTTCAAGGACATTAGAGATAACAATTACTACGCTAAAACCCACGTAGAAAACAGAGTTGAATTTATGTGCATAACTTCCTCCGAATATGACCAAAAGAAGATAGAGCGTATCCCAAGTGGTCTGTATACTACGACCATACGGCCTGTGGAATGTCACTATGTGGCTGACCCTGCTACTAGAACCGCACACGATATTACACTTTGGCATAATCGATTGGGGCATCCTGGACGAATAGTGATGCGTTGTATCCTTAAATTATCACACAGGCATCCACTAACTTAAAGTTTAGGTTCAATCCAAGGAATCGCATGTCAAACATGTTCTATGGGAAAGCTTATTACTAAGCCTTCTTATGACAATATTCATTCGAATTCTCCCATTTTTCTACAATGGATTCAGGGGACATTTGTGGACCGATTCACCTTCCTTACAAACCTTTTAGATACATTATGGTTTTGGTTGACGCTTCCACATGTTGGTCACACGTGTGATTATTATCCATAAGGAACGCTGCATTCTCCAAACTGTTGGCTTAGGTTATAAAGCTCAGGGCTCACCACCCTGATTATCTAATCAAATCTATTTGATTGGAAAATGCTGGAGAATTCACATTTAAAATTTTTGATGGCTATTGCATGTTGGTTGGTGTTGAAGTTGAACATCTCGTACCCCATGTTCATACCCAGAATGGCCTGGCAGAGGCTTTCATTAAGCGCTTACAAATGATTACTCAATCATTGGTCATACGTACCTAGCTCTCGATCGCTACTTGGGGCCATGCAATATTGCACGCAGCAACGTTTGTCCACTTAAGGCTTGTTACAACATAACCATTTAGTGTACAAAAATGCGGTCTATGTGCCGATCTCGTCTCATTTACGTACAAAAATAAGGCCTCATCGAATGATGGAAATTTATATCAAATATGATTCTCCTTCGATTATTCGTTACTTAGAACCTTTGACAGATGATCTATTTACTGCTCGTTTCGTGGATTGTCACTTCTATGAGATAGTCTTCCCGTTGTTAGAGGGAAATAAGAACGTCAACATTTCTGAAGAACGACGCGAATTATCGTGGATGACTCCCACTTTGTCTCATTTAGATCCCCGCACCGCTCAGTCTGAAACTAAAGTGCAGTGCATATTAGATCTCCGGAGTGTAACTCAGTGCGTGCCAAATGCTTTCACTGATCTAGCGCGAGTGACATGATCACATATTTCAGCCGCAAATATGCCTGTAAAGATGGATGTACAAATGTACGATGAACTTCCCTCTTGGAGGCCCGAGATGCCAATCTTCGTGATCCATGTACATTAGCGGCTAGGCAATCATTTGCCCTTACACAAAAGCGCGATAAACCTTTTGGTTCAAAGGATTCACATCTTCGAAAGAGGAAATCCACGACACAAGGTCCCAAAAAACCTATTTGAATCTGACTATCGCTTGCTCATTCTATCAAACTCATGAGGAAATTCTAGATTACAGAAGCGTCCTTAAAGAGACGAATCGTCCTCCCAAGAATCGTGAGATTTCGGTCTATTATGCTAGTTTAGATGATGTGTGGCATAGAAATGAGATGATTGTCGACGATGCATTAGCATATGCAGTAGCTACTACGATCATGTTAAGCGATGACATTGAACTGCATTCCGTTGATGAATGTCGACGTAGAACTGATTAGTCAAACTAGAAATAAGCAATCCAAGTCGAACTCGATTCATTTGCGAAACATAAAGTGTTTGGACCTGGAGCTCCTACTTCTCCACATGTGAAGCCTGTTGGCTATAAGTGAGTTTTCGTTCAGAAGCGTAATGAAAAGAAAAAAATTGTGCGTTACAAAGATCGTCTTATTGCACAAGGCTTCTCACAAAGCCTCGGGTTTAACTACGACGAAACTTATTCACCCATTATGGATGTGATTACTTTTCGCTACCTTATCAGTTTGGTAGTTTCTGAAAAATTAAGTATGCAGTTGATGGACGTAGTAACTGCATATCTCTATGGGGATCTTGATACGGAAAGTTATATGAAAGTTCCTGAATGACTTCGTACACTGATTCAAATATTTCTAAACTCTGGAACATGCTTTTAATTCAATTGAGGCGCTCTACAATTTAAAGCAATCCGGAAGAATGTGGTATAATCGTCTGATTGAGTATTTGACTCGTCAGGGATATATGAACAACGAACTATGCCCTGTGTATTCATTAAGAAGTCACATTCCGGATCTGCGATTGTTGCAGTATATGTCGATAACATGAATCTCATTGGAACTCTTAAAGAGCTCGTGAGAATTGCCGTGCACCTTAAGTTGAAATTTGAGATGAAAAATCTAGGTAAGACTCGATATTGTCTCGGTCTCGAGATAAAGCATTGTTCGGATAGAATCCTAGTACATCAATTAAACTACACCCATAAGGTGTTGTGTTGCTTTAATGAGGATAAAGCGAAGCCTTTGAGTATTCCTATGGTCGTTTGATCGTTAGATGCAAAACGAGATCCCTTCCATCTGAATGAGGATGATAAAGAGATTTTGGAGCCTGAAGTTCCTTATCTAAGTGCGATAAGTGCTTTATTGTACTTAGCTTAATGCATTAGACCCGACATCTCCTTCGATGTTAATCTTTTGGCAAGATACAAAAATGCACCAACACGCAGACACTAGACTGGTGTGAAAGACATCTTCCATTACCTTAAAGGTACTATGGATTTGAGCTTATTTTATCCTTACGGATCCTCAAGTGATGTCGCACCCCCTGCTTCTCGAGTCGATTCTCACCTTGTTGGTTATGCCGACGCAAATCTAACCATGCTGAAATTCTCGCTTTACATGAAGCAACTCGGGAATGTTTTTGGTTCAGAGCAGTAGTGGGCCATATTTGAAGCTCCTGCGATCTCTACATCGCTGTAGATGTCCCTACGACGATCTTTGAAGACAACGCAGCATGCATCGAACAACTCAAGAAGGGTTATATCAAAGGAGACAACACCAAGCACATTGTGCTGAAGTTCTTCTTTTCACATCAACAACAAGAGCAATAGAACACGCAAATCCATTCACAAGATAATCTGGCTGACCTCTTCACCAAATCACTACTGAAGATGACATTTCAGAAGCTTGTTCATGGAATTGGTATGCATAAACTTTCTGAGTTGTAACATTGCTATTTCTCTTTGGAATTATGTCACACTCAGGGGGAGTATCTTGAAGAATAATTGATTGATCTTAATGTACTTTTTTCCCTACGATTAGGAGCATTTTTTTTCACTGGGTTTTTACTACCTAAATAGGTTTTAATGAGGCACCTACCTTGGGCTGGTCATATTCCTGATGACATCTCGTAGACTTTTTTTTTTTACTTTGCATTTCTCACACATTTTTCCTTAGACTATGGATTTTGTCTCTACTCAGATTTTTGCCATAGTCTTACGATTTTTTAGTGATACTTACTTATGCAAGTTTCTACTTTATTGAGAATAAGCATTGTTCCTTAGAATTAGTGCCGACGAGTCAACTTCCTCAACTTCTGCATGATACTAAATCTACCTTGAATATTTACACACTCAAAGGGGAGTGTTGTAAACTTTCCTAGTTTATATGTGATTGTGTAAATCTTAGATTAGATTTGATTTTAGTTATCCTCTCCTATTACAACTTGTATTCCTTGGGGATGAAAGAATTTTTTCTCTCCTTTACTACTATAAATAAATGCACTACGTAGGAGGGATAACACACACATTTCCCTACAATTCTACAAACACATCTCTCTCACACTCTCTTTTCCTTGTTGTCGGCCCTCTTCCTCTTATCAGATAAAATAGGCTACAACAAGTTTGGTATTATTATACACATTTTTCTTCAATATTACGTATAATAAAATGATATGAAAAATGAATAATTGAGATTGAAAAAAAAAATTAGATGGTTATGAAAATCAAATCTAACGACTAACTAACTCATATGATTAACTGATAGTTTATCTAATTCCTAGAGTAGCTGAAGTTCGATAAGATTCTTGTATGCATGGTAAACAATGTATGATCTTTGTGTGAAACACATCTTAAAAATTCATTTGTGAGTGTTCATGTAAAAGTAAATTTTAATTTATTTTTTAGAGAACTTCGACAGTACGAAGAAATTTTATGATATGAAAAAAAAAGTTTCATGAATTGTTATGTTTGGATTAGGATTTTCAAATTTTCATGAAACTTAGCTTCCTGGAACTTTGTAGTGTTCGGGTAGTAGTTTTCAAGTGAATATTAAACTTCTTGGAAATTTGAAAGATTGAATGCAAGTTTAGTTACAAGGAATATAAATTAGAATTATTTTGATTCTTCAATTTTTAGCATTCATTAAAATATGGGTATGAAAACTATTTCATTGCTTAACTTTCTCGTGTTTATTAAAATATGAGTAAATGAATCATTTCACTTCTTAACTATCTTTCTCTATATTTACTAATATGTGATAAAAAAAAATCAACCAGTTGATACGATTCTCTTTCCTTGCCTCTTTCTAATAAGAGAAAAGAATGTTCAACATGTTTTCTCTAGTACAAGACTATACAAGAGTTCTGTTTACAGGCGTTGACAAAAATTTAATGGCTCGGATTGTGCCACGTATGAGCTTTACATTTTAGCTATCAAGATGTTCAATTGGTCACCAAATAGAATTTTGACAAACCTATCGAATCCCTCTAATAGTGAAATTCACCACTAAGTTAGCCTCGACACCATTTTACGCTTAAGATTCTAACGCATTGAAGCTCCGACAAAAGATAAAAGAGTACAATTACATAATTTATATTTTACCCTACATTTATTAGACCAAAAGGCATTTGATAATAATGTGCATATACAAACTCCTGGCAATTACATCAACATTAGAACTACGTGTGCTAATACCATGTCACACCCCCTCTCCATAACCTATAGCAACAAGAACACATGGTGAAACTACTTTAATTAGATCCTAGAACTCGTATTTTGTGACTGGTTAGTCATCGTCCGATAAACAAACTACGTCAGTGTGTCTAATAGTATATAGGTCAGTGTGTCCAACAGTACATGGCTCTACCCTCAACTTAAACTTTTGAGATGGTATTTTGGCAAGTTCGATATATAACTTATGAAAATTTTAGTGAAAAGATTTCAGTTTAAGCCTTAAGTGTAAAAACTCATTCCTAAAATTTTAAAAGAGTGAATTGACAAAAATGCACCTAAAGGCGAGATTCTTGACTTTCATTGTCTGTCATTTCGTGACGCGTATGAGGTACGAGCTACTATTTTACCGTATTCGTGTAGTACTCGTTTCTACGAATGTGTGGGCGTAAGTGGAATCGAAATTGAAGTTACAGTTAAAATTTTATGAAGCATTGAATAAGTAATTTCATTTGGTGAGATATTTTTGTGTTGTTTTGTGAGCCAACGGGGCCCATACACATTCCTCTCGTGTCCTTATTTCTTCGAATTCCTACTCTTTTTCTGCCACGTCATCCTACTATCTTCTCTCTCAAACTTTCCCTCATTTTTTCCCTCTCATCTCTCTCCCTCAATTTGCTCACTTCCCATCTTGGATGCACGCCAAGACCAAGCCCAACAACCTTCACCTCGCCCACCCCAGCGAGTCTCAACCACTAGCCTCGAAATTGGTCACCACCTTCACTTCCCCTAACGTGCTCAGGACATCGAGTTGATGGATTCAAACTGTGCAGTGGCCATTGTCACTATTCATTGTCTTTTCTAGCGAACTTTCGCCGATGTCGACCTAGGTAAGCCTAAAAAATACTCTAAACCTTAACCTTTTGTCCTTGTGATTCGATTCTGAGTGTGTTTGTGTGTTTTGGATGATGGCGTATCACATAAACGGTGAGAGGAGACTTCCCCAATTTTTCGACTAGAATCGTGATTTTTGCAGGCTTCTTCTGGCCAACTCCAGTCACGGCTAGAGCCCAAATATGTATATTTTGAATCTCTATCTCTCTAGCATCATTTTAACTTTTATTTCATTGAAAATGTTTGAGTTTTGAACCTATTATAAACCTTTGAAGTTTTTCGGCCTTCTTTGCGAATTTCTAACCTTCTTCTTCGTTGGTCTTGCGGGTGCATCCCGCAAACCCAAACGAGTCGACCCGACTCAATACCCAAAAAAAACCCAAATCTGAACTGGCTGACCCGAATCCATTTAGGAATTTAGCGGGAATATTCCGTTAACTTTAATAGAATATTCTGTCTGAGAATGAAATATTTTGTTAAAATTAATTGTAGATTGTTAGTTGACTTTTTTGAAATTTTCTCGAAAATCCTCCTAGGTTAATTTCGATACGCCGAATTCATTTTTGGCATCCATTTAGTGAAATCTTAAAGTTTTAACGTAGTCGACCGCCTTAACGGCTCGGTTGACTTTTTGGTTGATTGTTGACTTCGTTGACTTTTTACGAAAATTGCCCAGGACCCTTCTTAGGGTATTTTGATGCGTTGAATCCGAATACACCATCTGTTTTTCCAAGTTCAGACGTTTAAATTAAGTTTTACTAATGGGTCTCTATTATGCTTAGGTATGATTAGCATCGATGATCCGTATTTACTAGTTCAAACAGCTACGACTTCGTAAGTATCTGTGAGTGGGTCTTTTCTTTTATACAGTATATATATTTATTCAGTTTCCATACATATTAATTAGACCCGGCATTTTCTTACACGACACGAAAACGACACGAAAATAACGAGTTTTGGGTCAACACGATAACTAATCGGGTCATTATCGGATAATCCATTAAGAACACATTAATAACGGTTTCTTAACAGGTATACACATGGGTAACCCGTTTCGACCCGTTAAGAAAAATAAATTATAATTTTAAAGTGTAATTACTAAAAAATTTATTATAAAATAAAATAGCCATATTGTATATATTAGTATATTCTATAGTAAATATATATTTTTGTATTATTATTCTATATAAGTTAAAAAAATTTAAGTTTTATTCATTTATTTATTTTTATTATGAGAGTTTCTTCTTATTATTAATAGAATAAATTTTACTTAACATGTTGTCCAAAATTAAAATCAACTAGTATAGTATTGGTATAGGCAATAAGACATCCCTACAAGTACGAAAAATGTGAAAGAATATATAAACACTCATGATTCATCATTCTCTACGAGTAGACAATGATTACACTTATATTATCGTTTAGAATTTTAAAACCCTCCAAGCCGTCATGAATAGTGTTTTTTATTTTGAGTGTAAAAGTAATAAAATTAATAATAATTATTGTAGAAGTGTAAGAAATGTGAAAAAATATATATACAATCACTCGTAGTGGCAAGCTTTACAACCTTCGCGAAGGGGTCAACTTCGAAATCTGACACTATAATACATACACTTTAAATTTGTATTTAACCGTCGATTGTCGTTTGGGCTTTATTCTTTATACTGAATTTCATTTTTAAAATTTTCTTTTTTTTAAAAACATGATCTTCTAGGGGATGTAGAAAGATGAACGGTTCGGATCTTTGATATCACATTCTGATATTTACGGTTAATTGAAATATGAGTCGATGTTATATAGTTTGTAGAGACTTTATAAACACCAAGTAATATTTTCACTAACAATAAAACTCTGAACATAATATCAACGATCCGAACCGTTCATGTTCCTGTATCCTCTAATAGATCATGTTTTCAAAAAAGAAAATCTGAAAAAAAAAAATTTGGTGAGAAAAATGAAGCATAAATGTAAACAACAATAGACGGTTAAATTTTGATCTATAATTTATATGATTATAGTGGCACATTTCAAAGTTAAGCCCTTCATGAAAGTTGTGAAGCTTGTCATTACGAGTGTTTATATATTTTTTTCTGTATTTTTCACACTTCTACATTAATTAAAAAACTATTAAAGACTTTACTTAAACAATAGCCATAAAATAAATGAGAAGAGAGTCCTAATGTAGAAATCCTCACTGAAAATATCATCAATATAACTCTTGAAGACAATATATCAAGCCAAAGTTTCAATACCATTTCCCATGGTGATTGATGAAAATTGAAGAGTTTGATTGTAAGAAAATGTGTAATGTTCCAAACCTTACATAACTCCCTTAATTTTGCAAATCTTTTGAACATTTGATATTTTGTAATGTTCTAATGTTTTATTTTTTAGTTTTATTATGCTCTTATTTCGGGTATGTAAATATGTAATATTTGAAAGACAAATGTGTTTTTATGTTTTAAATGTGATAATATGGTATGTATATACTTATTTAGTATTATGTGTTTCATTTGATTATTTATTGGTTTAAAATATATTTTTCTTAACGGGTAATGGGCGGGTCATATTACCTGTTAATATTATCGGGTCGATTTCGGGTCGAGTCATTTTACCCGTTTATTTTAACGGGTGTTACACGACATGACTTGTTAAGATATCGGGTATGACACGAAAACGACACGAACACGGGAAACACGACACGAATGCCAGGTCTAATATTAATAATGCATTTTCTATGTGATGCCATAATTAAATTAACGTTTATAAGAAATGTCGTAATGTTGAGAAATCATGAAATAATCTTACGGGATGCCTTAATTAGACTTACGACTATGAATAATATTATGTTGACTAGAATTATCGAATTTCTGTGACATGACCATATTTACGTTATTTGCTCATCGTGTGTTACACTAGTGTTTGTACTCGCCCAGGCTAGGGCCAATCTTCACGTCTATGTTCACATCGCTCACTTTAGATCCATTGTAGGTGCCCATCCTGTCTTAGATTGCTATAGGCAATTAAGACTCGTATGTGATGCACATAGCATCAGTCTTCACGTGATTGTAGTACTAGAGTGTAAATCATTTTACACTCAGTCTTGTTCATGTTAGAATATCTCTGCATGAAAATGCGAGATATTGTTATTACCGAATGCTATATGTTTTATATGCGAAATGTTGGGAATTGTTGCATTTTCAAGATATTACCATTTATGGTAAGTGTTTTCTTACTATATGTAGTATATTATGTATGGAAGCTAAACTTGTTTTACAGCGATGGGTTATTACGTTTTTTCGAAAAGGTTTTACAAAATTTTATTTTCAAACCTCCTTACTCTTGTTTTTTGCCCGTCCAAGTTTTAATGGTATAATTATTGTACTACTTTTACTGTACTTTACACTTATGGTTTGACATCACGTGTGAATTAGGTTCAATCCTACCAACATGCGCACTCTTACATTTAGGCACTTTTAAGTTTAAATTTATTCATATTTTTCACATCACTACACTACATAGTTTTGTCACCTTTTTGATGTCGATCAGCATAACTCGATTTGGAGTCCAGGTGAACATTCTGAGTCGGGGCGTGTCATTAAGTCTAACATAATTCATTTGTAATATGCAAAGTAGAAGCACAAATTAACAAGTGTTTCTCGATTGTACTCATATTTGATCAAGTTATGGTCCACTTGATATTGCATGCCTCAATTATATAGAAAATACCCACATACTTGTGAGAAATTTTTTGAAAGTTATGGGAGCAAATGAGGAGAGAAATGTGGGAGAGAAGAGAGAAGAAAAAGTGGGATTTAAAGAGAGATTTGAGGTGGGATACTTTGGTGATATGTAAGTGAGGGAAGAAAAAAAAAAACTTTTATATGCGAAAATACTTTAGTATCCCCAATTTTAGTTTCTAATATTCTTATTGAATTATAAGTAAAGGACTAAATTGTACTCTTACTCTTTTTTAGTTGACAATGAGAGTTTTGTTAATAGGTAGTATAAATATGAAGTCTACTCGGTAGAAAGATCGAGTTGGAATGCTGATGTTTATATTGGAGCTGCTTAAGACTTCGAAGATTTGAGAACATTTTGAGATGCATTACTGAGGTAGGGTTTGTTGAATTTTAAAAAATTTAATTTTAATTGTGTCTACTCAATGGTAATCGTATAGTAGGATAGACCAATTCATATTAATATTTCAAATTGGGTGCAAAGATACAAAACATGGGTTTGAATAAATTGTTCTTTTGTAAACGACATCATTGTGTTTCCCAATTTTAGGTTATAATATCAATACACGTGTACATATTATACCACATGATTATTGACGGTTTAATTTTAGATTATACAACAAGTTGGAGAATAGTCTCACTTCATAAATATAACAAAATAATATACAAAGTAGATTATTTTTTCGACATGTTTTAGGCCCAATTTACTGGGTTTGAATTTGCTTCTTTAAGTTGGCTTTCCAAAAGGCGGGCTAACTCCAACTAAGGGTGTTGAATAAATGATTGAGTCTGAAAAATTGCATTGGCTCTAGTGAATGAATATGATGACCGGGCTTCCGATGTAGGAATTGGTTTCTTGTATGACCCGTGTGGGGCCACTCGTGAAAAGACATGTTGGAGAATAGAGTTGCACATAAAAAAAAATAACAAAGTACTATACATCTTATAAGTGGGAGGTACATACCTTATATCACGAAATATTTTGTGATAAAATTCACACCTAGCTATAAATGATTAAATTTAAACAATATCAATGATATGGTGGTGGACCATGCTTAGCCTAAAAAGTTTATGTCCACGTTCCCAATTTTTTCAACATTATTCTAGCCCTTTTGCATATTATTCTCTTGTTTTATCAGCTATGAGCCTATGACTACTGAGAATGTCTTTTCTTTCCTTACCTGAATCTTTACTTAAATTGGTCAAATACAACAAAATAAAAATAAAAATAAAAAAATAAAAACTCACACACTACTTCTAAATTAAAAATGAAGAAAATTGAATTGAAAAATGCAACGACAAGTCTTTGGAGGATCATTGATTGCAAGAAACACATAGAAACAAGTCAAAGTGTGACTATATTATATCACAATCTGTTCCCATCTGGCTAATACTATTATAGCCGGCCATTTGTGGCATTTTGCAACACCCATCTTTCATTACGGGCTTTCTCTCATCAGCAATAATCAACGAATTAATTTAGTAATCTCAACTGAACCAAATCAATTCTTCCTCTCCTTTTCTTAAACCACCTAACAGAATTAAATGTACAATTTCTGATATCAGAAAACCATGATTTACCTCTGCCTTCTAATCTTGCTGTGCCTAAGTTCAAGCTATGGTCAGCAGTAATATGACCAGTCTGAATGTGCTGCTGATGCTAGCTATTTAGGCTCAAGATACACTTGCAATATGTTCCAAAATTCTTGCCAAACGTTCTTGGTCTACAGAGCCAACCTGAATTTTCGAACTGTTTTGAATGTCTCAGACTTGTTTCGAATGGACACTGATCAACTGCTTGGACTCAACAAACTAACATCTCTGTACGAGGAACTCAAACCAGGTAGGGAAGTTGCTATTCCCATAACTTGTTCTTGCTCAGATCAATATTTTAAGGCAAATTTCAGCTACGCAGTTTTGCAAAACATGTCATATTCCGAGGTAGCTTGTGGGGTTTTCGAAGGCTTGCTTAAGTCCTTTACACTTAAGGAGGAGAATATGTCCCAAGAAAACAAGCTTATGGTTGGCACTGAGCTTCATGTGCCTCTAAGATGTGCTTGTCCTGATAAGTTAGCTAACAGTAGTGGTTTGAAGTACCTTGTAACTTACCCTTTCATAGAAGGCGATGGGCCAGTTACCTTGAGCCAGAAGTTTAGCATCTCTCCTGAAGATTTATTGTCAGTGAATCACATAGCGCCGAGCGAAACTGTGTTTCCAAATACAACTGTTTTAGTTCCTTTGAGAACAGAACCGCTCTTTAACTTCAACATCCAATATTCTCCACCTCCAGCTCCTGCTTTTCTTCCCACAAATTCTGTGGAAAATTCAAATAGAAACGTGAAACTGATCAAGAAATTGTATATAGCCGGCTCTGTTGTTGGGTTTTCTTTGCTACTGGCTTTAACTGCATTTGTAATTTTGTATAGAAGGGCTTTAAGGAAATGGAAGAGAGAGAAGATCATGGGCTTTACTGCTTTAAGCTCTCCAATATCATGTTTAACTGTCAGAAGCCCGAATAAATCCGGTCAGACGGGCAGAAGCTCTCCTATTTCATCATGTTTATCGCTGGATATTCTTGCAGGATTGAAGTACTCGTTGTTCAATTATAGCATAGAAGAGCTGCGGAGAGCAACAAGGGATTTCAATGAAGAAAACAAGATTGGCTCTCAAGTGTATAGGGGAATGATAAATAATGTTGAAGTGATAATCAAGCAGATGAGATTCGAGGACACGAACCATGTTATTGACGTTCATTCGAAGATCAACCACATCAACATCGTGAACTTAGAGGCAGTTTCTTATGGCGAAAATCACATGTCATGGTCTTATCTAGTTTTCAATTTTCCGAGCAATGGGTGGTTGAGGGTCTGCTTGTCTAGTCCATCTAGTCCTCTCAAGTGGTATCAACGAACGCAAATAGCTTTCGATATTGCAACAGGACTTCACTACTTATACCTTTGTACTTTCCCTTCTTGTGCTCACCTAGACGTAAACAGTAGAAACATTTTTGTGACAGCAAATTGGAGGGCAAAGCTTTCGAACATTGGAAGCATCTCGGCTTTGGGATCTTCAGAAGGAAATGACAAAGGATGGGTTGCACCAGAGTACCTTCTGCACGGATCAGCTTCTGAGAAGGTGGATATTTTTGCATTTGGAGTTGTTTTGCTTGAGCTCATCTCGGCAAGAGAGGACATTGATGGAAAGTTGTTTAAAGAGTCCATCAAGTTTTTGGGAGGGGGTGCTAGTGAAGGTGGTTTCCTCGATCAACTTAGGAGCTTCATGGATCCACAGTTGGAGGATTATCCTCTTGCGGAGGCCTTATGCTTAGCTGTTTTAGCAAAAGCCTGCGTGGAGGACAATCCTCTCCATCGGTCATCCATCGATGACATCATGAAAGTCCTTGCCAGAATGGTATGATCGGAACTTCATCGAGTTTATGGACGTTAATTTTCTGCATCATTTTCTGTTCGTGTTTTAGTTTATTCCATCAGTTCTAGAAAGGAGACAAATTAATTAACAAGTATAGAAGGCTATGTAATTGGAGGACATGACTGGTTCGATTCCATTTGGTCTCAGCTCACATCACATATTTACTTATTGTCTGAAGAAACTTATTATTTAATATATTTTAGACGCATTATCAGTATCTGGTGACGCTGATAACTTGTTGCTTTCACTTGTTTGATACTTTACTTAATTCTAAATGTTTCCTGGACCAACTGGACTACTAGAAGCTTTCCAGCTTCACATGTTCCTTCTGTTTAGGGGATATTGTTTTAAAAATGAATAGTTTATATATATGTGAGACAGTATATGAATCACGTCGGGGAACTAAAGTCTAATTTAAGACTTTATAAAATTTTGGAAGAACATGTTATTCACTTGGTCAAGACCCAGTTGACACTTGTTTTCACATTACTCAATATCAGTTGCGGATGTGTTAATAAGCTAAAGTGTTAAAATGTGACTAACTTGTTTTCACATTACTCAATTTGTTTTCATGAAGGCTATGTTGATACTAAATATGTATATGTAATATCGTACTTTAAGTAATTATGCTCTAAAATTAATATGAAATATTTATGTAAAAAACATTAATTTAACACTTTATTTAGAGAGGAAATGGGAAAATGGTGTACAAAATAAACACATATAATAAGATAGAGGAATCCTAGTGATCACAATTCCTTTATGGGTAAACCTGCAGATCTCCTCCTCCGGGTTTCAAGACATGCAGTAAGTGATAGATGGTGATACTTTAGAGCCATAATATTCTAGCTAGATTCAGTCCTCTTCCTCTTCTTTGGGTCTATAAACTTGCACTACCCGCCCGTTTCTCGGTTGTACTGGTCTTGCATTAGTTTTTGAGTCCTGCAAGATTTTCAACACAAGTCGTCTTATCAAAACAATATCAAATTTTTAGATGTTTATGCATAAATGTTTCACAAGAAATATTTATTTCGAAATAGTTTCGTGATTGAACTTACATCATGAACAGCTACGCGGAGGAATTCCACTTGTTCCTTTGAGACAGTCCTCACCTGATGAGTTAGAAATTAAGTGCGATTTAGAAAGAACAGAAACTATGTAGACACCAGAACATATTATCAAATTTTAGGGTTTATGAAATAAGAGAAAAAGAACCTTTTGAACAATGGTCCAGAAAACATTTTGTGTGCATGGAGGAATTGTAAGTGAGCCAATATATCTGTAATACTTTGTGCTCCTTGTTTTTATTTTCTTTGGATCAACCGTACCAACCACTTCTTCCTCTTCACTGGTACCAGAAACTTCTGCTAAAGAATCCATCATCTAAACACAAAAGACAAAGTGAGTATAATTTCGACTATATTTTTTACGACCATATCCCTCACATAGGTGGATCCGCTTAAGACCTTACTTATATGCAACTGAGTTTTATTTATGTGAGAGATGCGGTTGGAAAAGTAGTCAGTAAATGTAGTGTAGCTCCATGTTAGGGTTTTAAGTATTTTACTGATGACAAAAATGGATCAGGAGCTCCAATCTTATAAAGGATTCCCGTTACAGCGATCTTTCCAGTTGAGCTCTCATGAACCAAATGCGCCTCTAAATCAAACCTCTTGCCATTGATGGTGTGTTCAGAAGACGAGTGCCAGTGGCATTGTTTCAGTTTATACAAAGTTCCATTTAATTGTATAAATCCTGCATCAGCTTCCCACTTCAACTGCATTGACAAATAATCAAACAAGCTATTAATATTTCGTAAAAATACTTTTTCCTCCTAGGCTTAATGGAAAATTGGGAGTGTATTCAATTGAGATTTCGAAGGATTTTAATTCTTTTAATGAATCTAAGGGTATTCAATTGGAAATTTAAGTGATTCTCTAAAATTCAATGTGTATTCAATTAGGATTTTAAGATAGTTTATTAAAATCCTCAAAAATCCAGGTGTATTCAATTAGGATTTTAAAGAAGTTTATAACATTCCAGGTGTATTCAATTAGAATTTGATTTTAAAGAATTTGAAAAAGTTGAGGAATTAGAGGGAATTTGAGAGATTTTGTAGTGTATTTTAAGCATTCACAAATTTCTTCTCTTCCCAAGAGATTTTGAAGGAATTGAATCAAAATTTCACATGGAATCTCTACAAATCAATTAGACTCCATAAAAATTTATGGATTTATAAATCCATCAAAATCTCTCAAATTCTCAATTGAATACACCCCCTAAACCTCTAATTGTGTTGGGAGAATTTTTCAAATTTGATCTCTAGTTTCTTCCTTCTTTATCTTACCATCATATCATGGCCCCTATTCTTAAGAGTGGCATTGCAAGGCCTGTAGCTACCCTGAAGTATCCCCAAATTTGACACTACTTCAACCCTGTCATCTAACAGATCTATCGGTGACTGCATCGATCCCTTGCTGCACATGCTCCATTCTTGGCGTATCTCGCCCCATCGAGCCGGCCCCTTCTCACTGTCTTCCTTGTAATTAAATTCCCTTTCATCCTCTGCGCCATCAAGAATATTAACAAAAATGATAAGTAATCACTACTAACAATATCCCATAACGGCACTACCTAGGGCCGGAACTAGACTCAAATTATGGGAGGGACATATGATATTATCTAAAAAGCCTTTTAACCAAAATGGTTTTTGAGATTTTCATAAGTTCTCATTTTGGTCATGAGATTTAAAGTTGATAGAAGTCATCCTGAGGTTGTCCATCGTCAATAAATTGGTCATTTCGTGAATTTTTGTCGTTAAATCGAAGCAACCACCAGTTCAAGTGAAGGGGTTTATTTGATAAAAATATCCTTAGTTTAATGGAGATTTTTCACATAAAGACCAAAATGATTGACAATGGACAATATCAGGAACCACTTCTATCGATTTTAAATCTAAAGAACCAAAGTAAGGAATTATGTTAATCTTAGAAATTATTTTGACTAAAAAGCCATCTAAAAAGAATGAAAGTGCATAACATTGATGAGCATGGACTACCTTTTACAGCAAAGCCATTGTCATCCTTAACCATGCATAGTATGCATGTTGATGTACATAAACTAGAATTTTTTTTATAAAAATGGCTGAAAGCAATATTCTATTTTTGGTTTAGAATATGCATTACTTTAAGCACCCAATTTAAAAAGAGTTCAATGAAACTCTAATGAGAACAATATTATGTATTTTGATTCTAATAGTGAAAATATTGAGCATAATAAAGTTAATACAAATAATTTATACCAACTTCATCAGCTGATGCTTGGCATGAATTCAGCAATACCAGGACAATGAGGAAACTGCAAAATAAGATTAGGGTGGGAAACTTCTCCATTTTTTAGCTTCGAGCTGCACTGGGAGTCTGGAGCATATGGTGGAATAGGTCCAGTTGCTTCCATATTTATAGGCAGCAGCCTGTAGTATGAATGCAGAAAAACAAGTCTTTCACTATCAAGATTTTCAAATAAAATTCCTTCTGGGGCAAAAGTTTCTCAGGTAGTTATATATGTTGCAGTTTGAAAGGAAGCAGCTAGAACGCAATGGGGATTTGCCAGTCAATAAAGATTAAAGAATCCCTGATTCACAACATTAAAATATAATATAGAAGAAGACCCTAGATAATGGTGTCGTTTTTAATGCTTCATTTCCAAAATTTTCTACAAAGTAGACTATCTGATTTACGTCTTTGGTGACGATTCTTCAGTACAATTATTAGTTTTTATATGTAGAGATTGATGGGTGGATCCAATTCTTCGATACAATTATTAGTTTTTATGATGGGTGGATCCAATTCTTCGTTACAATTATTAGTTTTTATATGTAGAGACTGATGGGTGGATCCATTCGTCATGAAGTTGAACACTTAAGGTTTCTTGGATGTTGGGTTAATGTTGATGAGTTCGTTTAATATTTGTGCGGTAGTTGGTGGGTTTGAAGGCTATTTTGGAGGTTCTATTGGGTAAACTACGGTTTAATCATTTGAATTATTATTTCAGTTGAAATTGATCATCTAAATTTTTGTTTTTTGGATAAATTAACCCCTAAATTATTTAAAATCAGCCAATTAACTCTTTCTCGTTAAATTTCGTCCACCAGTCTATTAAATGCAAGGGAAAATTAGTCATTTCATTATCAATTCTTACTTGTCAATGATAACAACCAATAAAATTATGACACATGGACACAAAATAATGTGTAAAACATATAGCATAATAAAAAAACATAAAATAAAATAAAAATCAAACATTTACATAACGGATCATTTCACACTGTCATTACACATTATTTTGTGTCCATATGTCATAATTTTATTGGTGGTTATAGTTCACAAATAAAAATTGATGATAGAAAACTAGTTTTCTCTTGAATTTGATGAAATAGTAGACGAGGTGGCACAAATGTGGCAACCATGTCAGCTCTTAATGGATCAATAGATGAAAAATGTAACGGTGAAATAAAATAGTATTTGAGGTATGAAAATGAAATGTTTTGAAGATGTTGTATGAAGTTGCAATAGACCTCAAACCTGAGGTGGTAAAGTGTAATTTACCCAAAAATTAAACTCATGATGTAAAGTAGAAGTCTTGTTCCGCCACTACATGTATAATGTATGTTGAAACTAAATTCCAGAAAGGAAGATCGAAGATGATTAAGAGGAACTCAATGCCCGGGAAGCCTAATGTTTCATTTAGGAAAAAAAAATTATGAGTAGGCAAAACAGTATTTATACTACTAATAAATAAAAGGGAACTTTAACGAAAAGCTTCCGGTACTGTTCACTTTAACGAAAAACCATATTTTTACACTAAAAAGTCAATACTGGTACTATTCACTTTACATTTTATTTTGTCCTTATCGTTAAAACACAAAGTTTTCAAGTCCTTTTCATTAGTTTTCCTTAAATAAAAATCTTCCTAAAAAAGATCTTATAAAAACTAGAAAACAAAATAACAAAAGGATAACTTAAAATCACAATCCAAATCTAATTGGAAAATCTGCCCAGGTAACAATTAAACATGTTTATGGACCTTTAGGGCTCTAAATTAGGCCCAAAACGACTTGAATTAAAGCTTAAGACGTCATCTCCAAGTTTGTAGAAGATCCCAACTCCGAAACCATCATCTTCCAGCTCAAAAAACAGCAACTTAGCCATGTATCTCAAAACTAGTTTGGGATTGCTGTGTTTTAAAAAAACAAAAACTACTTCGACAATGGTTTTTAGAATAATTAGCTGTAATATAAAGCTGGCGAGCATTTGGTTAATAGAATTTTAAAAGTGTTGTGGGTATGAATAGCAGTGTAAAGGCATTTGGTAAAATTTAATGTAAAAGTGACATATTTGTATACAATGACAAATGAACATAGTAGTAGGAGTGGGGTCACAACAACAGTGGTGGTAATAGTGGTGGTGGTTGCGATGGAGTTGCAGTGGTTGTGCTAATAGTGAGATGTGTTGATTGAGGTGGAGAGGTAAAAATGGTGGTAGAGGAGTGGTAGCACCAACAATGACAGTTGTGGTTGCAGTGGCAGTGTTGGTGGCGGCGGTAATGATGGTGGTAGTGGTAGTTATGGTTGTGGTGATGTGGCGGTGGTGGTTGCAGTAATGGTGGTAGTGGCGGCATTGATGGTGGTAGTGGTGGTGGTGATGGCGATAATTTTGATGGTGACAATAGTGGTAGTGGTGACAGTGGTGGAGGTTGTGGTTATGGCAATGGTGGTAGCAAATATGGTGGTTGTGTTGGTGGCAGTGGTGTAAGGTTAGTATTTGTAGTGATAGGGGATAAAATGTGAAGAAAGTTAAATATTGTCATTTAAAAAAAATTAATGAAGGTATTACAACAATTGAAAAAATTTATTAAAGACCCAACTCTGCTTTTTATTAAAGCAGCTTTTAAAAGTAACCTACATGCTGCTTTTAAAAGTAATTGTCTGGAGTCCATTGCTTTTAAAATAAGCAGGATATTTTATTTTTATCAAACATTTTTTTATTGCTTAACTTTAAAGTGAAGCAGTTTTTAGTATATTAAACAAAAAACAATACCAAATGTGGCCTCAACCGGCTCGTCATAAAAATCTGAAACTTTGACACGAACAAGTTGAAAGACTTGCAAACACCCTCCAATTGGAATCATTCCAAAATTCATTCTTTTGATAACTTTTTGCTCAAGAAGAAATCACAAATCCTACATTAGAAATATAAATCAAAGTATCAAAATTTCATCAAAATATACTAAGAATAGGATAAAATATACAATATTTAATGGACTCACACATGTAACTCATTTTTTTTGTGCTACCTTGATAGGAAATCGAACACTTACATCCAACTTAATCTCAATTCATTATCTCACCACTTGAACTGCACGAGCTAGGTGCAATACTTTGAGTTGTGAGAAGATATATGCAAGCTTACGGTTAAACCCTTTAACACGCTTGAAATGATTTCATGTTTTTTAGGACTCTAAAATTAATAAGTTTGTCATATTTATTTCGTATAATTATCCTTACTAGCAAATAGATATTGGTAATACTTTTCTTCCCCGTGTTAACAAGAAGTCCAAAGTTTGAAATGCCCCAACGTTCCATTGGTAAAAAATAAATTTGTTTTCCCTTGTTGAAATAGTGCTCTAATTAATCAGACGGTTTCAACACGACTTAGTTGGTTTACAAACGTCATAGCCGGCTGACCATTGACCCACAAAAGAGATGCGTTTTCAATTTTGGTACCACAACAATGGCTGCGTTTTCAATTTTGGTACCCCTATTGGGTTAGACTTAGAGCCCTTGTAGTTGGACCTTTTGTAGTTTCAATTTCGGTTTTCTTCATCCTCTGCTCCTTTTGACAGCAAAGGGCAACGAGTTCACACACGTTTCATGTCTCATTTTGTGTGTTATATTTGGCTTTCACGTGCTCATAGTCACTAAAGAGGAAATAAAGAGCCATGTGAACAAGAAATTGGTTTTTGATGCCCATATCCAAAGCATTCAATTTGTTTGATATATTGACGAGCTTAAGTGCACCCTTATACTGCTAGTACCATCGTGATTTTTAATTGAATCTTCCTGTAGACATCGAAATTTTGGTGAAATAAATGTTGATCAATGCATTAAAGACTACAACGGTAAACATCGAAATTTTGGTGAAATAAATGTTAATCAAAGCATCAAAATTACAACCTCCATTCATTTCATCTACATCATCCACTTACTTCACCAACAAAAAAAATGAATGGTAGTGATTCGTTCTCACCAACAAAAATGGATGGTGGTGATGCATTCTCACCAACAAAATGGATGGTAGTGATTCATCCTCACCAATAAAAATGGATGGTGATGATTCATCCTCACCAACAAAATGAATGGTAGTGATTCATTCTCAAGGCCTATAAATAGGCTAGACCAATTCATAACCAATGCACCAATTCACAAATACATTTCTCTACTCCCAAATTGGAAGAGAATTCTCTTGAAGTTCGTTCATCGTTCTTCGTTCTTCGTTCATCGTTCTTCAAGATTCAAGCCCCAACGGCCCCTGAAGAAACGCTCATCCATCCTAAGATCAAGCCACCAAAGGCCCTTCGGATCAACACGACATCAACGTTCTTCATCAAATCCTTGAAGATCATCCTCGTTCATCCCAAGAATCAAGCCCCAACAACCCTTCGGATCAACACAACATCAACGTTCATCATCATATCTCTAAAGATCATCACTGTTCATCCCAAGAATCAAGCTCGAAACAGCCCATTCGGATCAACACAACATCAACAAATCCACATCACTGTTCATCCAAGGATCAAGCCCCAATGGCCCCTGAAGAAACGCTCATCCATCCTAAGATCAAGCCACCAAAGGCCCTTCGGATCAACACGGCATTAACGTTCTTCATCAAATCCTTGAAGATCATCCTCGTTCATCCTAAGAATCAAGCCCCAACAACCCTTCAGATCAACACAACATCAACGTTCATCATCAAATCTCTGAAGATCATCACTGTTCATCCCAAGAATCAAGCTCCAAACAGCCCTTTCGGATCAACACAACATCAACAAATCCACATCACTGTTCATCCAAGGATCAAGCCCAACAGCCCTTTGGATCAACATCCCATCAACAAATCCAAATCTTACGAAGATAGAATCAGAGGATAAATTAAAAAAGAGATTGTAACCCAAAATTCATCAAATACAAATATATTTTGTACACGTGTTCTTGTGTCTTCAGGAATTTTTCGTGTTTACAAATTTAGCACGCCCAGTGGGACATTCTCTACCTCTCATCTCCATCTTCAAATCTGCAAAAAAAAGAAGGAAGGCACATATGGCATCAAAGAAGGCTCAAACCGTTCCCGCAACTAACGTAAAGAACAAGAGTGTTCTCATCACGAACAATGGCGCTTTTGGCATCACAACTCGAAGCAAGGCAATAGCTCTTTCCGCCACATTTTCCCCCTCTGCATCAACTTCGCCAAAAGTTCATGAACGCCCGAAATACAATCTCGTGATTACTCTGGCCTCGCTAAGTGCGCCAATGGAGGATATCCCAAAGAAGTGCCCCGAGTCCCTGCTCTCTGACGCCGACTCGAACAGCAGCACAGCCATGCAAGTCATGACCACCAGAGTGACTTTGATCGAGGAGCAACTGGCTCAAATGAATGAGGCAATTGCAAAACTCACACAGATGGTAGAGGAGAAAGACTTACAAATCGCCGCACTTGTCAACCGATTGGAAAAGAAGAACAACGGCAAAGAAGGAGGCGGTGAGGAGGAGGAACCTCTGACACAAGAAATCGAGGAGAAGCCAGACCAAGCAACGGCACTCACGGGATCTCTGTCTATCCAACAGCTGCAACAAATGATCGCTAGCACCATCAAGGAGCAGTACGAAGGGAGCTCACATACCTCCATGTTGTATTCGAAGCCTTAATCCAAGAAAATTGACATCTTAAAGATGCCAATGGGATATCAACCGCCAAAGTTCATGCAGTTCGATTGGAAGGGAAATCCAAAGCAGCATGTGGCTCATTTCGTCGAAACTTGCAACGACGCGGGGACGGAAGGAGACTACAGCGCGAAGCAGTTCGTCCACTCTCTGAAATGAGTTGCATTCTACTGGGACACGGATCTAGAGCCTGAATCCATCAATAGCTGGGAGCAATTAGAGCGAGAGTTCTTGAACCGCTTCTACAGCACTCGTCGCACAGTAAGCATGCTCGAGCTAACAAGCACAAAGTAGTGGAAGGATGAATCAGTTGTCGATTACATCAACCGATGGCGCACTCTGAGCCTCGACTGCAAGGATTAACTCTCGGAAATCTCTTCAATCGAGATGTGCGTTCAAGGTATACAATGGGAATTGCAATACATCCTTCAAGGCATCAAACCACGAACGTTAGAAGAGTTAGCCACCCGCGCTCACGATATGGAGCTAAGCATCGCTCATCATGGAAAAAAAAGAGCTAATCACCGACTTCAAGAGGATAAGGTGTTTACTCCGAAAGTGGACAATCGTGGAAAGAAGCCCACCAAGGAAGCTTTTACCATTAACGCTACCCCTACTAAGACCTCATCCGCACCTGTCAAAATCTCTTCTAAAAACAAAGCAAAGGAGATAAAAAGAGGTGAGCCCTCTCGTACCCAAGACAGGTACAAGAACACCTTAAGGGAACTGGAGCAGAAAACATACCCATTTCCAGACTCTGACATGGCCCCAATGCTAGACGACCTGTTGGAGAAGAAGGTAATTGAGCTGCCTGAATGCAAGCGCCCGGAAGAGATGATTCGCGTTGACGATCCCAAGTATTGCAAGTACCATCGCATCGTAAGCCATCCCGTCGGCAAGTGCTTTATCCTTAAGGAACTTATCATGAAGTTGGCACAACAAGGGCGAATTGAACTAGACCTGGAAGACACGGTCGCAACACACGCTACGACGATCATGTTTGGATCCTTTGATCCTGTGCTTCTTCAGGTAATGCATGACCATCTTCGTCCATGCTCGAGTCACACGGCCCCTCCTACACTACCACCGTTGGGGGCAAACAACCAAGATGCACCGACCGACGATAATGAAGGATGGACCTTAGTGACCGCAAAAAGAAAAAAAAGCCCAAACCACAGGCCACAAAGCCAAAGGTAGAAGAAGGAATAAGGCATTGCCGTTGCAACAATAGGAAACCCAAAAGAAGCGCAATAGCTGCTAAGCCAACGTACACTGGGGAGCTTATGGAGCAAGAGCCACGCATTCCCGTCTCCTTGCACGAGTACTTCCCGAAGGACTTCTTTCAACGGTGCACTGTCGCTGCATGTCACATAGTGGAAGTAAAGGAACCATTAAGAGAAGAAGTTATCGCTGTTGAAGAACTCAAGACCCTCATAACCAAAGAAGGTCTGCCGACTCACGTGAGCATCGATGAGGCATTACGATTACCCGAAGAGATGCGGAAAGCACTGATAGTGGTCTTAGCAAATCCTAATGACCATGGAGTACAAGGAAACAAGGACGAATGCTCAAGGCTTCAGTCATATGAATATGCCACATGCTGTGCCACCCAAGACTGAATCAACTTCACTGACGAAGACTTATTGCTGGGATCAAAACCTCACAATCGTCTTCTCTTCGTCTCAGGGTACATAAGGGAGAGCAAAGTCAACCGCATGCTTGTGGATGGCGGATCGACCATAAACATCATGCCAAAGTCAATGATGGCTATAATCGACATCAAAATAGATGAACTGTCCCTAAGCCGTCTACTAATCCAAGGTTTCAACTAATGAGGACAATGAGCGATATGCATGATCCGAGTGGAGATGACCATCGGTGAACTCAAATCAAGCACGATATTTCATGTGATTGATGCAAGAACTTCATACAGCCTGCTCTTAGGAAGGCCTTGGATCTATGAGAATGGAGTAGTGCCATCCACCCTTCACCAATGTTTAAAATTCTACCGGGAAGGAGTGAAGGTGATTCGAGGCGATACCAAGCCATTTACCGAGGCCGAATCACACTTTGCAAACGCCAAGTTCTACATGGAGGAAGACATGATACCCGAAGCTCTCCCAAAAGAGGTAAAATCCACGGGCAAAGGGACGCTTAAAAAGCAAGAATGGCAATCTGTTCCAAGAAAGCAAGGAGGAGAAGCCACGCCATCTTCAAGCAAAAATAACGACGAACTCGTGACAGCAAAATGCGGTGAGACGCCCTTAAAAGAACCAAACACACCCGTCTTTCGATACATCCCGATGTCGAGAAGAAAGAAGGGTCAAACCCCATTCGAAACTGGGACAAGAAAAGCCGACATGCGACAGCGCAAGGATGATGTGGAATTACTCAAGACGAATGTAATTTTACCTATAACACAGCTAGGCGGGACCAAGATTGGAGGACCACCACAAGGCTTCATAAAAGCTCTGCCAAAGGGAGTAGAACCAAGCTTTCTCCTTACCAAGAGGACCGAAGAAGGTTTTGATCCAAACGCCTACAAACTCATGTCAAAGGCTGGGTACGACTTCATTCCCTCTTCGAATCCTGGAGAGAAGGGTTCAGACACTGTCAATAACAAAGAACGTGACCTCACCAATACTCAAAAGAGGCTAAAAGAGCATGGTTACGGAGTTGACAACGGCAAAGCAGGAATCGGCTTCACACCAAATGCACTTGTGAAGATTTCGAGCAAAGCAAAAAACGCTAGCGCTCAGCACATCAGCATGAGCGTCGTACAAAATCGAGAATAGCTTAAATCCGCCCCTCGGGTATCAATCTTCAATAGGATGAATCACATTGATGGTCAAAGCCGAATCTCCGTCTTCAAGAGGCTTAACACGCCAACATCCCAAAGGTCCGTTTTTGAAAGGTTGTCAGAACCTAAGAAACAAAGCAACACGCCTAGCCTTTCTCCCCAAAGGTCGGTTTTGAGGAGACTCGAAAAAACTGAGAAGCCTTCTGGGAGAAAAGAAACAACGCCAAAGAAACAGAAGCCCGACAGCTTAGCAGGAAAAGATGACATCCAAAGCTCTATTCCTTCAAGAATGAAGCGCCAAGCAATCTTGGAGATTGACACAAATGGACCATTGAAAGTAAGGAGGCGTACCATTATCCACACCGGCCAATCAACACGACAACAAGCCCAAAAAGACAGCACTGAAGGAGACGTCCAAGACGTCTTCCACATCACAATCTAAGAAGACAAAGAAAGTGAAGCCCCTGAGGAAGATGTCACCGCTACGCCACCACAGCTCGAAGATGGAGGGTAAGCCACGGTTGATGAGCTTAAGGAGCTCAACTTAGGGATGAAAGAAGAGCCCAAACCTATCTTCGTAAGTGCACTGCTAAGTGCAGACGAGATAGAAGAGTACTACCAGCTGCTATTAGAGTACAAAGACGTCTTTGCCTGGACATATAAGGAAATGCCCGGCCTTGACTCTATTATCGTTGTGCATCGTCTTGCAGTCAAGCCCGGAACTAGACCGATAAAGCAAACTCAAAGGCACTATCGATCCGAGCTCATCCCACAGATTGAGGCTAAGATTGACAAGCTAATTGAAGCAGGCTTCATTCGAGAGGTGCAATACCCCAAGTGGATCTCTAACATCGTTATCGTCCTTAAGAAATCTGGACAAATACGTGTTTGCGTGGACTTCAGAGACCTTAACGATGCGTGCCCGAATGATGATTTTCCCTTGCCAATCATCGAAATCATGGTGGACGCAACCACTGGCCACGAGGCACTGTCATTCATGGATGGCTCATCCGGATACAATCAAATTCGCATGGCTCCCGATGATGAGAAACTAACAGCCTTTCGCACTTTAAAAGGTATATACTACTACAAGGTGATGCCATTTGGTCTAAAAAATGCTGGAGCTACATATCAACGTGCAATGCAGAAAATCTTCGATGACATGCTACACAAAAATGTAAAATGTTACGTGGGCGATGTGGTGGTCAAGACAAAAAAGAGATCTGACCACTTGAAGGATTTGCGAATGGTGTTCAAAAGGCTGCAAAAGTACAACCTCAAGATGAACCCGATGAAATGCGCATTTGGCGTCACCTCTGGAAAGTTCCTCGGCTTCATTGTCAAGCACCGTGGCATCGAAGTGGACCAATCAAAGATCAAAGCCATTCAATGTATGCCTGAGCCAAGAAATTTACACGAATTGAAAAGTCTGCAAGGACAACTCGCCTTCATTAGACGATTTATATCCAATCTAGCAGGACGTTGTCAACCGTTTAGCCGACTCATAAAGAAGGATGTTCCGTTTGTATAGGACAAAGCATGCCACAATGCCTTTGAAAGCATAAAAAAGTATTTGTCAAGTCCACCTGTCTTGGGGGCACCTGTGCCCGGAAATCTGCTCATATTGTATATTGCCGCTCAAGAAAGTTCAGTAGGGGCACTCTTGGCACAAGAAAATGAATCCCAGAAAAAAGGAGCACTTTACTACCTCAGTCGAACTCTCACCGGTGCCAAGTTGAACTATTCCCCGATAGAAAAATGTGCCTTGCCTTGGTATTCACCATTCAAAAGCTTAGACATTACATGCATGCTTACACCATCCACTTGGTTGCTAGAGCTGACCCGGTTAAATACGTTATGTCCAAACTAGTTCTGACAGGGCGACTAGCTAAATGGGCATTGCTTCGCAATCAACACGAGATCATCTACGTTCCAGCTAAAGCCGTTAAAGGACAAGCACTGGCAGACTTCCTCGCCGATCACCCGATCCCAACCGATTGGGAAATCTCAAACGACTTGCCTGACGATGAGGTGTTTCACATCGACATCTTCCCAACATGGACGATGTTCTTCGACGGATCCGCACGAACAGATGGAGCGGGGGCAGGAGTAATATTCATGTCACCGCAAAGGCAAATATTGCCTTATTCCTTCCAACTAAGCGAACTATGCTCTAACAACGTCGCCGAGTACCAAGCACTGATCCTCGGCCTCCAAATGGCAACCAATATAGGAATCACAGCCCTTGAGGTATATGGTGACTCCAAGCTCATAATCAATCAACTCTTGACCGAGTACGAGGTGAGGAAAGATGATCTCGTCCCACACTTCCGACTGGCAACTCAGCTGCTACAAAGGTTCGAGATAGTGACACTAGAACATGTGCCAAGAAAAGAAAATCAAATGGCAGATGCTCTCGCCAACCTAGCCTCTAGCATGACACTAGGAGAAGAAAAAGTCGCAAATGTGCCAGTTTGCCAAAGATGGGTGATTCCACTTGCCGCTGAAATATTGCTAAATGACACAAACGTCATCTCAGTACTTCTGGTCGACACTGAAGAATGGAGACAGCCGTTGATCGACTACTTGGAACAAAGAAGGCTTCCAAACGATCCCAGACACCGCTCTGAAATACGTCGACGAGCACATCGCTTCATCTACTATAAGGGAACACTTTACCGACGCTCTTTTGAAGGAGTACTTCTGAGATGCCTAGGTGAAGAAGAAGCCAGTCAAGCCATGGAAGAAGCACATTCAGGCGTATGTGGGGCGCATCAGTCAGGGCCAAAGCTACATTTCCAGCTTAAAAGAATGGGTTACTATTGGCCAAGCATGGTGAGGGATTGCATGAAATATGCCAAAAGGTACTAAGCCTGCCAATTCCATGCCAACTTTATACATCAACTGCCTGAACCATTACACTCTACAGTCGCTTCATGGCCGTTCGACGCATGGGGGTTGGACGTCGTAGGACCAATCGCACCAAAGTCATCCGCTGGAGAAGCTTACATCCTAGCTGCAACAGACTACTTCTCTAAGTGGGCTGAAGCCATGCCCCTAAGGGAAGTCAAGAAAGAAACTGTGGTCCGTTTTATCAAGGAGCATATCATCCACCGATGTGGTGTGCCTCGCTAAATCATTACGGACAATGAAAAACAGTTCTCCAACCGACTCATGGATGAACTCTATGAGAAATACAAGTTCAAGCAACATAAGTCTTCCATGTATCATGCCCCAGCTAATGGTCTCGCAGAAGCATTCAACAAAACTCTATGCAACCTTTTAAAAAAAGTCGTTGGTAGGAGCAAGAAAGACTGGCACGACAGAATGAGCGAAGCACTTTGGGCATACAGGACGACGCACCGGACGCCTACTCAAGCTACATCATATTCGCTCGTGTATGGCGTAGAGGCGGTTTTGTCGCTGGAAAGCCAAATTCCCTCGCTGAGAATGGCTATACAAGAAAGACTGACCAACGAAGAGAATGCAAAGTTACGTCTTCAAAAGTTGGAAGCGCTAGACGATAAGAGGCTCGAAACTCAGCAACATTTGGAGTGTTATCAAGCACGATTGTCCAAGGCCTTCAACAAGAAAGTTTGCCCGAGGTCATTTCAAGTAGGGGATCAGGTCCTTGCATTACGTATGCCTATCATCATGACGCACAAGACGAAAAGCAAATTCACCTCAAAGTGGGATGGACCTTACGTAGTACAAGAAGTCTACACAAACGGTGCTTACAAGATCGTGGAAGAAAATGGCTTGAGGATTGGCCCCATAAACGGCAAATTCTTGAAGCAGTACTACGCCTAAGAAACAAAGCAACGCTCCTGGCCCACAAGAGCATAAATTGTGTACGGCAAACTAAAAAAATAAAAATAAATAAATAAAAAAATCATCACTCCTTGAACTACGTTATGACTTGGTCCCTTCTCAAACAAGGGTACGTAGGCAACTTGGAACTTCAAAACTTCAAGTACAGTCACTTCAAAATAAAATTAAAAAAAATAAAATAAAATAAAATAAAAAAAAAAAGAGAAAAGAAAAAAAAAAGAAGAGGGAAAAGAAATACATTTGCTATTAGAAAAAATAATAATAAGAAGAGGGTCAAGCCCAAATGCCAGGCCCGTTGTGTTAAGCTTGCTGCAGCTCTGATTCTTCTCCCTCCAGGCCCAGCCCACGCCAGTGCTAAGTCCTCAACCCAAGTCACCTTCACTCCAAGTAGCATCAGATGGATGAGTCATCTGTTTTGTCACTGTGTGGCAAATGATGAAGAGGTCAAGCTTCCCAAAGCTTCTTCGGCCTTCTATCACTTGCTCTCTCGCGAAAGCAGTTTTGGTCCTATGTTTTCCTCGGCACCGATGATTTCCTCGGCACCGTCACCCACCTTGTCGACCGCACCGAGCAACACTACCTAATCTCGTCTCCGACGATGACCGCCACAATCCTTTTTCTTCGTACGGTGCTATAAGTATGGAAGCAACAGCAGGGGAAAAGCACATGAAATGAAGAAGACCTATGACCCAATTCACCCAACCCATTTCAGAAACGGATCCAGCCATCTCCACGGGTCCATCACAAACTCCATGCTCTCCACCGTGAGCACCCTCTCGACGACGAGTTCAAGCACTCTAGCTCAGCTCCACCGCATCCATGTCCACTTAAGCACCGACATCTCCCTGTGCCTCCCTGATCTTCAATCTCATTCCCTACGCGTTGATGCTGGCTAGTTCTAGACATGCCTTCTGTCTTAAATCTGCCCTGCCACTCTTCATACTCTCCGAGTCTCTTTTGTATAGGATCTGAGATCTTTGCACGGAAGGGGACTTGAGCACCTCACTTCTCTTCAACAGCTATAGATTTCAGCCTGCGAGAATCCTGCGGTTAATGAGTCTGATCTATCCCTGAAGAAATTAGATGAATTTCAATCCCAACTTCATGATCTTCAAAAGGAAAAGAGTGAAAGATTGCACAAGGTGCTTGAATTTGTGAGTACAGTGCATGATATTTGTGCAATACTTAGGCGGGACAAACTTGATCCTGTTATTGGCCGAGATGATGAAATACGGTTGGTGATTCCAGATCTCCATCGCCTTCTTACTTGACATGTAGGAGCTCATGCTGCTGTCCCTCAGCATCTGTGCCCTCTTGATCCCCTCCATGTTGATGAGTTCACTGTGAGCACGACTGCTGCACCTGCTGAGGCAGTAACGCCAAATCCTGCAAATCCGTCTCCACCCTGCAGAAAAGAAGTGGTTGGGCTCTTGACATCGGCCATTGCCGGCACCTCATCTCTAAGTTTCTCATTCCTCCTCAAGCTCCATCTCCGTCCGCACAGCATGGCCCATCCTTGTCCTCTTCTGCAAGCTTCTCATCTGTACTCTTCACCTTTTGTCCTCACCACCGTACCATGCAGCAACCACCTGGCCTCCCTCGAGCTCGTCAATATGGCCACCATGATAACAAAGAACTTCAACGACCGCCGTCAAACGACTAGCCGGTCGTGAAGCTCGAAGCACCATCTTCTTGGCCTCCTCGCTCCTTCCCTGCAAGTTCTTCACCCCAGTCATCTGAATTTATACAAAAAAAAAAGGAGAATGGTGGAATTTTGGTGCTGGCACCACGTGAAAAAAGGGAGAAAGGATGATGGAGGTGCATGGGCACCATGTGAAAGCAGAAGGAATAAAAGAATTATAAAAAAAAATGGTCAGGCAACGTCATGAAAATATATATATACATATATATATATAAATATATATATATATATATACACACACATGTGTGTGTGTGTGTGTGTGTATGGCATTTGAAAAAAAAGACATTGAGAGAAATGAAGCCCACTTTATTTCTCTAGAGAATTTTACATAAATTTACATTATACATGTAAAAAAAAATAATAATAAAAAAAGAATCAAAATTACAAGCAGGGAATCTTCAAGGACGGTCACGAGGAGCCTTATTACGGAGCTGCAGGAAGATGAGGTGCTGGAGTTTGATTATTCGGAGCCTCAACACTTGGTGAAGTTGCAGACGACGACGGCAAAAGATGTCTCTAAAACAAAGCCATAAACATCTGATGATCACTTTGAATCCGACTATCGGATTCCTGCAGCTGGTCAAGCTTCTTCTTCATACTTGTCGAGTAGCTATTGGCAAGCATGTGCAATTCCCTATTTTCATGCTTAAACCCTCTGATCTCCTGCTTAAGGCTCGCCACCTCAGCCATCAAGGATTCAACTTGGCGAGTACGAGCAAGAAGGCGTTGGCCCATGTTCGACACAGAGCTCGCACACTGGATGCTAAAGGCCAAGGAGTCCTGGACAGCCAACTCATCGGACCGCTTGGAAAGCACCCTGTTGTCCCTAGGGGTGAGAAGATTTCTAGCCACCACCGCAGCTGTTATGTCGTTCTTCATCACCGAATCCCCAACCGTAAGAGGACCGTTCGGGGATAAAAAGGATGGATGCCATATATTGTCCGGAGAAGACATAACAGCCTCTTCCTCGGTATTCAAATCAAGGCGACGGTCAGATGGGCAAGACATTTTCCGAAAGTTTTGAAGAAAAGAAAAAGTCGGACAAATCAAGTACAAGAGGGGAACTTCTGCAAGTAGCAATTCTCAAGCACGCTTTGGGAAGCAATCGATGCCTCCATAAAAAGAAGAAGCAACAAGGCCGCCTGCTCAGAAATCGAAGAGCCGCCTGCCCAAAAATCGAAGAGGCGCTCGTTCAGAAATCGAAGGGTCAGCACTGTTTACCCATGATCTCAGCTTTGCCGAAGTCGCAGAAAAAAACAGAGGGGGCTTCTGTCACCATCCTCCAAACCTCAAAAGTCGGGCTGCTTGTTCAAAGATCGAAGGGTACCTTATCCGAAGATCGAAGAGGCGCCAACTTTTTCAAAAGACAGAGTCCCTGAATCAAAGCTTATCGACACTCTCCACATGCGATCTCAGCTTTGAAAGAGTCACGGGCTAGATCAAAGAGGCTCAGCACTACCCTCGAAATTTCAAAAAAGGCCCTCGTTCAAAGATCGAAGAGGCTCGGCACTATCCTCCAAAATTCAAAAGCTGCTTGTTCAAAGATCAAGGTTTGTCGCCACCCTTCACGTGTTGTCTTAGCTTTGCAGAAGTCACAGACGAGTCTAAAGAAACGCGTGAATCAAAATTACTCACTGTCTCTGACATGGGCAAACAAACAGCCTCACTACCAGCTATTGGGAAAAGTCCTATATATGTTGGCCTTCATCCTCTACGATAAGGCAGACTTACAAAAAAGCCAAGATTTTCCCTATCTTCGAGAATCCATTTCCGACAAAGCTTCCCAAAATACTTAGTATTCCTCATCCCCTGGAATGCCTCTGCAAACAAGCCACACCAGAGCAAGAGTATCCCATATCATCAGGGTCGAAAACAAGAGTATCTCATATCACGCTTTTTCCCTGTCTTTTTCCTTGTCTTTGTTCTCACCTGCAAGACAAGGAGAAAAAACGCAATCAGTCGAAACCTTTGCCTGGTTGCTTACCTTGCATTGCTCTCGAGCACTCATCCTCAGCTGTAGTCAAGGTCACGAATTCCTTCGTTAAATACTTTAGCGCAGTTGATACGGTGGTGGCTCACCATTCAAATGCAAAGGTTGCGCACCACTTCTGCTATGCAAAAAGATTGAAACAGAAGGATCAACGATGAGCTAGCACCGTCGCTGAAGAGCAAAGGTTCGCTGTGCAATGCTGGAAAATCGTCACCACTTCTTCAAAAGCAAAAGTATCTCATATCACGCTTTCTCCTTTTCTTTTCTTTATCTTTGTTCTCACCTGCAAGACAAGGAGAAAGAGAATAATCAGCCGGCATTTGGAATCAACTCTCCGATCCAGAACCGACTGCCTGGAAACCCTTCCCTGATTGCTTACCTAGCATTTGCATTCCATTCATGCATCAGTAAGGCAAATACTGCAAGAGAAGATGCCACACATGCATGAGAGAAAACTGGAGAAGATGCCGCTTCTGCAAGGGGGACAGATAAGGCAAGGGAAAATGATACATTGAAGCATGTAGAGACAAGTACGACGAAACATGTGCCAGGCCATCCGCTACTGCTTCAAAAGCAAAAGTATTTCATATCATCAAGATCTGACGTACTCTAGATTTGATGGACTTGTTTTGACCCTCAAATTCTTGAGTCAGCTCGCAAAGATCACTTGCCACGTAGAGTCACTCATGGTCCATTTCCTTCAAGATCAAGCCGTCAACGCCCCTTGAAAGAATCACAAGTCTAATTCAAGATCAAGTGTTCACCACCCTTGAATCAACTTCAACTCTAGATAAATGGGTAAGCTCAGATTTTTAGAAAATCTAGCAGAAGAAAAACTTTCCAGCCCAGTTCAAGAATAAACCTGTGGAATGATACTTCTTCAAAAGCAAAAGTATCTCATATCAGCAGAGTCGAAGGCAAAAATATCTTATGGCACGCTTTTCCTTTACCCTTGCTCTTGCCTTCGAGATCAAGTATCCAACACCCTTGAGTCAACCTTCAAGATCAAACCTTAACGGCCCTTGAAGAAATCACAAGCCTGATTCGAGATCAAGTGTCCAACACCCTTGAATCAAACCCAGTTCAAGATAAAGTCTGTGGAAAGTCAACAAGCACAACAAATACACGTGCCGATTCGTCCCCAGCAAAGCCCCGACGGCCCTTGAAGAAACTTCCAAAAACAATTTGAGAACAAGCCTCAATGGCTCTTGGATCGGCATCTTCACTAAGGGACTTCAAAACGCATCTTCTACACGTGACAAGCACATGTATAGGACGCGCCCTGAAGTGGGGGCATTTGTAGACATCGAAATTTTGGTGAAATAAATGTTGATCAATTCATTAAAGACTACAATTGTAAACATCGAAATTTTGGTGAAATAAATGTTAATCAAATCATCAAAATTACACCCTCCATTCATTTCATCTACATCATCCACTTACTTCACCAACAAAAAAAATGGATGGTAGTGATTCATTCTCACCAACAAAAATGGATGGTAGTGATTCATTCTCACCAACAAAATTGGATGGTGGTGATGCATTCTCACCAACAAAATTGAATGGTGGTGATGCATTCTCACCAACAAAATGGATGGTAGTGATTCATCCTCACCAATAAAAATGGATGGTGGTGATTCATCCTCACCAACAAAATGAATGGTAGTGATTCATTCTCAAGGCCTATAAATAGGCTAGACCAATTCATAACCAATGCACCAATTCACAAATACATTTCTCTACTCCCAAATTGGAAGAGAATTCTCTTGAAGTTCGTTCATCGTTCTTCGTTCTTCGTTCATCGTTCTTCAAGATTCAAGCCCTAACGGCCCCTGAAGAAACGCTCATCCATCCTAAGATCAAGCCACCAAAGGCCCTTCGGATCAACACGACATCAACGTTCTTCATCAAATCCTTGAAGATCATCCTCGTTCATCCCAAGAATCAAGCCCCAACAACCCTTCGTATCAACACAACATCAACGTTCATCATCAAATCTCTGAAGATTATCACTATTCATCCCAAGAATCAAGCTCCAAACAGCCCATTCGGATCAACACAACATCAACAAATTCACATCACTGTTCATCTAAGGATCAAGCCCAACGGCCCTTTGGATCAACAGCCCATCAACAAATCCATATCTTACGAAGATAGAATCAGAGGATAAATTAAAAAAGAGATTGTAACCCAAAATTCATCAAATACAAATATATTTTGTACACGTGTTCTTGTGTCTTCAGGAATTTTTCGTGTTTACACTTCCATACCAAGATCCCGAATGTATTAATGCCATGCTGCTCAATAGTCCACCTACTAAGCAGAATTCTGCTTTCCAGTCGTATATGCAGCTAGAATTCTCTGTATCTACCCGGAAAATGGTGATTTCTCTATTCCAAACCATTTTTTTCAAGCAGGAGGACCCCCTTTTGCTTATTCCAGTGGAGGATTTGGATTTGCTACTTCGAGTAGCTCTCGAGAGCATGGAATTCAACCAGAAAGCGCTTTCCAAGATTTAAGGCTAACGAAGGTTGAGAGATAAGAACTAGTTTTAGCTAGCTTTCGATATGGTTTGGTACTTTATGAAACTAGAATCGAAATCGAAACCAAAAAAAACTAATTTGGTGCAGTTCGATTCAGTATCATGGGGTGTACAAAATTTATAACGACCCTTATGGGTTAATTTTGGTTCGGTATGAAAGGGTCCTATTTCAGTTTTGGGCTTAAGTTATAATCCCCCCTTATATGTTTTTTTGTCCGATAAAAATAGGTCTTTTTCGATTTTGAGTTAAACAGATTTTGATTAAACCCAAATCCCATTTTGCTAATGATTAAAATAGGGCCAAGTATTGTCAAATGAAATGTCTTATGGGATCCACATTAGTAAACACCCAAATGAAAAAGCAAAGTTCAAGTAACTGTGAGATTTTTGTTCTTTTTCCATTGCAACCACATCGACCACACACAGTAGACAGCAAGTTGGCAACCAGTGCCACACATGCAAATAATCTACAAACCGAAAATATGTAGTAATTAATGAAAGAAGTTTAAACACACTATATTCATTTATATATAATGAATTAGTACAATATTTTACACTTTATACATTGCATGGTAAGATACATGAGTGACTTAGTACCACATAGAGTTCCTATGAGGTTCAAAATTTTCACTATCTTCATCATTTCTCTGTGTAGAGTAAGTGTATTGTGAAGAGTAGTCATCAAATGATAAATCCCCAAAATAGTTTTGCATATAATTGTTAATATGCCACCCAATGGATCCGAGATTGGTTGACGTTGTCCATAAGCAAAATCATTTGAAGATTAAGTCTTAGATTTTTTCCACCCATATGGATCTGAGATTGGTTGACGTTATCCATATATATAGAAATATGACTACAACTAATTAGTTAGGTGAGTGAACTTGGTGAGTAGTTCAAAAGTAGATACTTGAAAAGAAATTGTCAAAGATTCATTGTTATGTGCAAATTTGTTTCTTGCAAAAAGAATTCAAAACAAAACCATATATATAAATATTTTAGCGTATTTTCACAAAAACATAAGTGATATGGTGGTCAAGGTGTTGAAGGAGTAAAATAGGAGGGGTTCGAATCCCCTTGATGTTTTTTTAAATATAGAAATTTATCCTAGATAATAAATATTAGCTTGAAAGCCTTGCAGACATCGTAACGACCATAGAAATATTACAGGCTGTATATGCAATCACAAATAAGGTCTAAAATATCGATGATATCAGAAATATCGTTAGTCCAAAAACACAAAAATTGCATAAAAATCCTAATCCAATCATCCATTACAAAATCATTCACAGAAGAAAGCAAAAAGTTATAAGACAATTTTATAAAAGGAAAACTAATGAAAATGGCTTGAAAACTTTGAGTTTTAACAATAAGGACAAAATAAAGGGTAAAGTGAATAGTACCAGGATTGACTTTTTAGTGTAAAAATGTGGTTTTTCGTTAAAGTGAACAGTACCGAGAGCTTTTCGTTAAAGTTCCCTTTTATAAATCATTAACAGAATAAAAAATCCTAATTGCATAAAAATTTCCAATTTTATAAAGGAAAACTAATGAAAATGGCTTGAAAACTTTCCTTTTAACGAAAAACCACTTTTAAAGGTATAGTGAATAGTGACAGTTAAAGGTAAAAAAATGGGTTTTCGTTAAAAGTAAACAGTACCGGAGGTGTTTTATTAAACCTCCCATTTTATAAACCACAGAAGCCATTCACAGAAGCCAAATTCTGGGCTAAATTCCTCAAAACAACTTGTGTATATATTAAAGTTTGTCGAATGCCCAATTTCTAGGGTTCAAAAATGAGAGAAACAAAGCAATTGAAGAGAAAAACCATAAATTGAGAGAGATAAAACGCAAAAAACTTGAAGAGATTGAAAAGATCGACTACCATTATGATTGGAGTGGTGGCGAGTTCGACTGAAGTGGAATCTGACGAGGTGAGCAACATTGAAGCCATTGTTCTAAAAGGGTTTAGACGCTAGTCGAGCGGCGGGCAGGAGAATAGGGCCTAGGCGTTTTTTGTTTTTGTTTTTTTTTAAATTTTTTTAATTTTTTTAAAATTAATTGAATTTATTATATAACATAAATAAATGTCTCCTTATACTTAAAAATTACATAATTATATTGGGTTACATAAATTGCAAAGTAGAACGACATATAAATTATAAAATATTAGAACATATTGAAAATATTGGGAATAGGCATATAATTAGTGTTCATCTAAGTATCTAACAAGTTTCTAAAAATTTATTGAAAAAATAAAATGTAAAATGGAAGTTGTCTTTCTCTGTCTATGTGAAAGTCGCGGCCTAAGTTTGTAAGATCTCACATCGCCCAGAGTTGAGGATCCTATAAGCCTTATATGTACATGCCTAGGGGTGGGTTCGGTACGGTTACCGTACCAAAACCCTCGTGCCAATTACCGTACCAAACTTTCGGTTTGGTAAAATATATTACCATTACCATACCAAACTTTCGGTATACCAAAGCTAGGTATTGCCAAATGTTGGTCGACATTGTATGGCGATGGTAATTGACACTTTGCTTTGAGACAAAATTTATTTTTTCTTTTTAACTCAATTCAAGGGCAAAACTTTTTTATTGTACTTTTATCTTATACATTGTAGCCTAAATTCATCTATTATTCATCATTCACAATTCACACACACAATAATTCAAAAGATGCATCAAGATTCATGATGAAAATTAAGCCTACAATCCAAATAGAAATTACGAACCAAAACAAATAGAAGTTTCCCCCATGCTAAAGATCTTCTCTATCCCCCATTGGTTAAAACACGCCTCTAAAACTTTTCCAATGTCTTCTCCCTTATGACCCGTGATCTTTATGAAGTTTATAATCCGTTTGTGCAACTTTCATTCACTATCCATGAAGTGAGCAGTAACTACTGTGTAGTTAATGTTTTGTACCGATGTCCAAGTATCAGTTGTGATACTTACCCTTTTATTATGCATTGCTTCAAATAACTTAGACTTCTCCAACACATATAGATCCCAAGCCACAATCTTCTTCCTATTTGGAATCTTGAACCGAGGTTGAGCCTCTTTCATCATATCAAATTATTAGAATATTATAAATATATATTATAAATATGTGTTATATAATTATATATTATATTATATTATATGTTCGGTACGGTATGGTAATACCGTGGTAATAGTATCCATTACCAATATCGTACCATGAAATTTCGGTACGGTACAATACCGTACCATTACCAATTGGCACAAAATCGGTATGGCACGGTTGGTAATTCGGTTGGCACGGCAATTTGGCAAAAAAATTCACCCCTATACATGCCCACTTCCAATTAGCACGAGGCCTTTTGAGAGTTCACTGGCTTCGGAGTTCATTGGAACTCCAAAGTTAAGTGAGTTTGTGCGAAAGCAATCCCAAGATGGGTGACCCACTGGAAAGCTCTCGTGTGAGTTCCATAAACAAAACCGTGAGGGTGTGGTAGGGGCCCAAAGCGGACAATATTGTGCTATGGCAGAGTCGAGCCCAGGAAGTAGTCGAGCCAGGGCCGGGATGTGACAATTTGGTATCAGAGCCACTCCTTGGCCAGAAGTGTGCCAACGAGGACGTCGGGCCTCTAGGGGGTGGATTGTAAGATCCCACATCGCCCAGGGGTGAGGATCCTGTCAGCCTTATATGTACATGCCTACCTCCAATTAGCACGAGGCCTTGTGGTAGCTCACTGGCTTTGGAGTTCATTGGAACTCCAAAGTTAACTGAGTTCGCGAGAGAGCAATCCCAGGATGGGTGACCCACTGGGAAGTTCTCGTGTGAGTTCTTAGAAACAAAACCGTGAAGGTGTGGTAGGGGCCCAAAGCGGACAATATTGTGTTATGGCGGAGTCGAGCCCGGGTCGAGATGTGACAAGGTTGGTGCCTAGATAGGTATAAGAAACCTTTCTTATTTTTAAAACACCTAGGGATTAGTCGTGGTAGTGGCGAACCGCCTAGTGCCTAGGCTAGGGTAGGGCTTTTTAGAACACTGGCAACTGTAGATGACGAGGGTGAGATCGGATCGGTTGGTGCCTAGGTAGGTATAGGAAACCTTTCTTATTTTTAAAACACCTAGGGATTAGTCATGGCAGTGGCAAACCGCTTAGTGCCTAAGCTAGTTGAGATTGGAAGGAGGTTGTTTGTCTGCCTGAGGAGGAGAAAGAGAGATGAGAGCCTCAGTAGAGACTTAAGAAACGAAAAGTGAGACTAGAGAGAACGATGATTGATGGTGGAGGAATGACGGTTGGTGGAGATTGGGAAACGATAGAGGAATGAGGTTGGAAGAGGAGGTGTATGGCAAGTTCGAGGTGAGCAGCTGAGGTTTGAGTTTGAAGTTGGGATTAGATGAGTAAGATCGAGCCGAAACTCGACAGTGAAAGAAAGAGAATAAATCCATGAACAAGTGTGGCAGCTAGAGTCCATGACAATTGTATGGACTTAGCTACCACCCAATTGAACCCAATCACGTGGTAAAAGGATTTTTTTTTTTAAACTCGGGTCGGTTCAATTTAGATATATAAAGAATCGGTACTGAACCGAGATTTTATATACCGGTTCTGTTTTGTACCCAAATCGAGAAAAAATCAAATAAAACTTATCTAATCGGTGTTTTTTTTCCGATTTAGTCAGGGGTTGGTTTTGATTATCGATCCATTATGCCTAAGCGTAGTTTCAGCCTTGTCAAACTTTTTGAATTTCTTTTATATCTCTTGGCCATATATTTCTTTGCCAAATCACATGTTGGAATACCTCCCTTATATGTTCTTCTATGACATTTTGCATAATGAGAAATGACATTTGGTTTGCCTTTTCCCATTTAGAAAAATTCTCTCTATGTAGAATGGTGCTTTCTTTAATTCCTTACAACATCTTTAAAACATTTCACTTTCATGCCTCAAGTACTATTTTATTTCAATATAATACATCCGTTACATTTTCCATCTATTGATTCGTTAAGAGCTGACGTGGCTGCCACATTTGTGTCACGTGGCAACAATTTTTTTTAATTAAAAAAAAACTAAATCTTCTCAAAAAAAAAAAAATTAAAATAAAATAAAATAAATAAATGAAAACGCAGAACCCAATTATAATATAACATTAACAATAGTTCAACCCAATTATAATATAACATTAACAATAGTTCAAATCACCACAATTATAATATAACATTAACAATTGAAAACAATAGTTCAAGCCGAATTTATAATTCAAAAACATAACATTAGAGTTCATGCTTCATTGTGAATGTTTCATGCAATCATGGCCAATACATGCGCTTTAAAAGGTACTTAGGTTGCTTGATGAATATTGTGAACAGATTTATGGAAGTTTACCCTCCAATGTTGGATTTCCATCTTTAATGCGTTGTATCATGTTCAACATAAAATAAAAAGGAGAATTGAATCAAGAGAAATTTTATTTGAACCCATAGAACCTCTCTCTACACCCAACTTAAATTTCAAATGTGAATTTTTTTTTACCTTATTATATAATTACCATCAAGTACAAGATAAAAATAGCAATAAATTTAAAATTTATTAATAAACCCACTAATAATATTGTGGCTCTTGAAAATGATTAAAAATTGTTTGATAGATATGTTATATTTTAGATTTAAAAAAAAAACAACACAACTATTTTGCACTTGCAGAAATAGACTTAATGCACCGCACATTCATTAGAGAGAGCCAAGAACTTGCAAGCTGCAATAATGAAAACTAAAGCTTAATCAAGATTGAACACAATATTTGGGTAGAATAGAAACAAAAAGTAGTTTGATTAGTGATCAGGCATGCCTTACAACAGAAAAACAATAAAACAAAGAATCCTAATTTGCAAAGATCAATCCCAGCTTTCTTCGCAACAACATCGATTGGACAGCAGGGAGATGTTGAGAATAGATTGGACAACAGGGAATGGTTGCCCAATCAATCATTGATAGGAAAATTTAGTTTCGAGTTACACAAACCTACTTTGTTTTAAGATCGAATGAGTTGCAGAACATTCATGGATGAAATGTCAATGGAGAGAGAGACTACAATATGTGGGTGATGAATTTGTCAAATAAGCCGATGAGCCAGTTACCCCTATTGAATGATCACTCACATATTGTTGTAAACCTCATTGATTTGATTGCTAAGCCTTGAATGAATTGCAAGACATGATCGTAGGTTTTTATTTTCTAAATGGGTGTAAAGATAAATTTACATATTGAATTGGATTTGTGAGGGTAGTTTAGGTAATAAATTTGGGTTTAAAGAAATATTTATAGTTTAATTAAAAACAATATGGGTGTAGAAAGTAAATTGGGTGTAGAGAGATGTTATATGTGTTCAAATAAAATTTCTCTTGAATCAATGGCAAGTAGATTATTTCAATAAAATAAAAAGTTAATTATAAAAGGATTTTTATGACAAATGGTCCCTAAAAATGGCCCACCACATCATGATGGTCCTTGAAATAGAAAATTGTATCAATGTAGTTCTTGAAAATGGGTGTTGCAAACAAGGTTGTTCTTTCGTCACAATTTTGTCAAAAATTTTGTTATGTGCTGATGTGACACATAACTGAGTCTTACAAGTCTAATTAAATATTGCCACGTTGAGTAAAATAATTGTTTTACAAAAATATTTAAATAACAGAAAAAACATTTTTTTCTTCATATAACTAAAAAAAATTTAAAAAGAAAAAGAAAAGAAAAGAAGATGATGATGATTTGTGATAGTGATCTGTTCATCTTCTACTTCCCTTCCCACCCGAGCACAACAATGTATGCGCAACCACACCTAAACCCCTTCTCACGAGGGGAAATAGTTGAGGCTTACTTGTTATTGGGGCTCACTTGTGAGACCCAATTATGTGCCAAATTAGCATATAACAGAAGTTTTTACATAATTATAACGGAATGACTACATTGATTTGTGACGTCCATTTTCAGGGACTATATTAATCAATTTTTAATTTTAGGGATCATTTTGTTGGGGTGAGCCAATTTCAAGGACTATTTGTGATAAAAACCCATCATAAAAAGAATGATTTAAATGTAATATTTCCTTGATTGAAGATGGTCAAACTCTTTTTAGCATAGCATCACGAGCGTGTTGATAACGTGTTGTGGTATAAATTTAGAAAGAGAAGAGAGAAAAATCGGCGAAAGAGGGGAGAGAGAGAAAAGGGCTTGAGGAATTCTATGTGTGATAATTCTCATGTTTTGTGCCTTTATTTATACTTGTAAGGGAGAGAAAAACTTGTTCTCCAAGTAATACAAATATTGGAAAGATCTTCTAGATCTTCATATAATTCTTATAAATAATCGACTAAGATTTACACATTTATACATGTAATATAATTCCAACTACAACAATTTCTATTTATTAAGAGGTACGAACAATATGTACAAAGGATATGGTGTAATAAGGTGATTTCGTTAAAACCTTGGTTCAGCTGTCCACTAAGAAAATGTCTACTATTACGTGGTTCTTTCAACCAAATTAGGTCTTGCTCAATTATTAGCATACTAGCCAATCGATGTGCAGCTCCCTTAGCAAATAAGGCGGGTTATAAATTAAATAGCATAACTTTATCCAAGAAGAATAAAATAATAATGGGAACTTTAACGAAAAGCTCCCGGTACTGTTCACTTTAACGAAAAACTACATTTTTACACTAAAAAGTCAATCCTGGCACTATTCACTTTACCCTTTATTTTGTCCTTATCATTAAAACTCAAAGTTTTCAAGTCATTTTCATTAGTTTTCCTAATAATATACCCATTGATAGTCAAAATTAATAAATAAATACATAACAAAGAATGATGCAGGAAAAAGTAAAGGGTCTTAGGAAGACGGATGATAGATAATCTGAGAATCACTCAACGAGGAGTAACGAAGCTTGCTCAATTCGTTCAACATGACACAACTTAACGCTTGATTTAAGAGGGAGAAAACTCCTAGTCTCTTCTAGATTAAGTTTTAATTCACTAATTGACCACTTCTCTTACTTATGTTACTCATTAAATAGGGAGTGTGGTTAGATTGATATGATAAATACTTAATACTTCACATTATCTACTAGGCAACCTAATTGAGAGAGAACATAAAACCATGACTATTACAAATAAGAACCCAAATTTATTGTTAACCTTCCAAATTTGTCCACAACAGCCACAACACGAAAATGAAGGTTCAAAGCTTTCAAAGTGTTCCAAGCCAGAAAATATTAATCCAAGTTCCAGATCTGTAATCTTGTGAAAGTAGGCCTTAGTCTCTTCTTGTTCGTGGTAATTGACTTTAGACCATGCTCATAGATCCCAAATTTTTTTAGAGACAAATAACAATCAAACCAGTGGCGGAGCCAGGAATTCAGACTAGCAAGGGCCTTTAAATCATATAAAAAATTAGACAAAAATATAGCAATATAACTAATGAGAGAAAATTAAAGGTTCCTTTTTTGTATTGGCATGAAATTTTTAATCAAACAAGATTGGTAGATCTTTAACATGTATGAAAAATTTAGTATTAAAATAATTATATCATAAAAACAAAACTTGTTACGAGATTAACAATAAAGTTAATATTAATTTCAAACAAAAATTTAAAATCATGGCTCAATACTATTATTATGAGATTTTTCTTCAACATAAATTAATCTTGTTCTGTGTCAACTAACCAAAAAACAATTGCTGATAGAGAACTTGAAGGAGGTTCACCACTGCGCCGCACATTCTTTAGTTATAAAGTCAACAGATAAGGTATATAAACCAATATTTCAGGATAGGCCTGTAAACACGAAAATTTCCCGAAACAACAAGAACACGTGTACAAAATAATATTTGTATTTGATGATTTTGGGTTACAATCTCTATTTGTTCCTCTGATTCGATCTCCGTAAGACTTTGATTTGTGGACTTGATCCAAGGACCGTCGAGGCTTGATCTTGGATGAAAAGGGGGAAGTTTCTTCAAGGGCCGTTGGGCTTGATCTTGAAGTTTGGCGAATGAACGTTTCTTCAGGAGCCTTTTGGGCTTGATTCTTGAAGTTGGATGAACGGATCTTCAGGGGCCGTTGGGGCTTGATCCTGAAGTTGGATGAACGTTGAATGATGAACGGATCTTCAAGGGCTTTTGAGCTTGTTCTTGAAGATGGATGAACGACGAACGAAGAACGATGAACGATGAATGACGGATGAACTTTAATGGGCTTTTAGGATTGATTCTTGAAGAATGGATGTGTGGATCCAAGGGCCGTCGGGGCTTGATCTTAGAAGGTGGATGAATGTTGCTTCAAGGGGCGTCGGGGCTTGATCTTGAAGAACGGATGACCAGTGATGTGGATTTGTTGATGTTGTGTTGATCCGAAGGGGCTGTTTGGAGCTTGATTCTTGGGATGAACGAGGATGATCTTCAAAGGTTTTGATGAAGAACGTTGATGTCGTGTTGATCCGAAGGGGCCTTTGGTGGCTTGATTCTTGGGATGAACGAGGATGATCTTCAAGGATTTGATGAAGAACGTTGATGTCGTGTTGATCCGAAGGGCCTTTCGTGGCTTGATCTTAGGATGGATGAGCGTTTCTTCAGGGGCGATTGGGGCTTGAATCTTGAAGAACGATGAACAAACTTCACGAGAATTCTTTTTCAATTTGGGAGTAGAGAAATGTATTTGTGAACTGGCGAGTGAAATGAATGGAATGGCTTCCTATTTATAGAATTCCAAAACTTGATTTTTGGATTTGAATAATCAGATGAAATAAGTCGTTTCTGCTAGGTGTTGACACGTGTCTTGTTTGATGGCTTTTCTGACTCTTTTCGATTTTTCGTCGAGTTATACACTACGTGTAAAATTTATGTGACACGTGAGCGTTGAAATTTTAATTATTGGTCAACATTTATTTTACCAAAATTTCAATGTCTACAAATGCCCCCACTTCAAAGTGTGTCGTATACATGTGCTTGTCACGTGTAGAAGATGCGTTTTGAAGTCCCTTAATGTAGACGTCGATCCAAGGGCCGTCAAGGCTTGATCTTGGATCGGGCTGGGATCTCCTTCAAGTGCCGTTGAGGCTTGATCTTGAATTGGGCTGAGATCTATTTAACTTTGCCGGGACGAATCGACACGTGCATTTGTTGTGCTTGTTGACTTTCCACAGGCATCATCTTGAACTGGTTTTGATTCAAAGGTGATGGACACTTGATCTTGAATCGGATTTGTGATTTCTCCAAGGGCTTTTGGGGCTTGATCTTGAAGGTTGATTCAAGGGTATTGGACACTTGATCTTGAATCGGGTCTTGATTTCTCCAAGGGCCGTTGAGGCTTGATCTTGAAGGTTGATTCAAGGGTGGTGAACACTTGATCTTGAATCGGGCTTTTAATTTCTCCAAGGGCCGTTGAGGCTTGATCTTGAAGGTTATCGGACCACGAGTGGCTTCACATGGCAAGTGATCTTTGGCTTATTTGAGGATGAATTAACATGTGCAGTTGTACGGCCTATGCTGCATTATTCTCTGCTTTGTTTCTTTTGCATGGTAGGCAGGCATGAGGTAGAGGTGTTGGTCTGTTTCCCTGTTCAATCTTTCCAAGTGCCGACCGATCGCCCTATTTCTCCTTGTCCCGTAGGCAAGAGCAAGGGTAAAAGAAAAGCATGCCATGAGATATCTTTGCCTTCGAGTCTGCTGATATGAGATACTTTTGCTTTTGAAGAAGTATTTTTCCACAGGTTTATTCTTGAACTGGGCTAGAAGGTTTTCTTCTGCTAGACTTGCCAAAAGTCTGAGCTTACCCATTTATCTAGAGTTGAAGTTGATTTAAGGGTGGTGAATACTTGATCTTGAATCAGACCTGTGATTCCTTCAAGGGCCGTTGCTCGCTTGATCTTGAAGGTTGTCGGACCATGAGCGGCTTCATATGGCAAGCGATCTTCACGAGCCGACTCAAGAATCTGAGTGTCATAATAAGTCCATCAAATCTAGAGTACGTCAGATCTTGATGATATGAAATACTTTTGCTTTTGAAGAAGTAGCGAACGGCCCGACACATGTTTCGTCGTGCTTGTCTCTACATGCTTCAATGTATCATTTTCCTTGCTTTGCATGTTCCCCTTGCAGAAGCGGCATTTTCCCTGATTTTTTCCCACGCATGTGGCATCTTCTCTTGCAGTTTTTTGTTATGCAGAAGTGGAATGCAAATGCTAGGTAAGCAATCAGGGAAGGTTTCCAGGCAGTCAGTTCCAGATCGGAAGTTTGATCTCAGGTTCTGACTGATTGTTCTCTTTCTTCTTGCCCTGCGGGTGAGAACAAGGACAAAGACAATGACAGGGAGAAAGCATGATATGAGATACTCTTGCTTTCGACCCTGATGATATGGGATACTCTTTCTTTGGTGTGGCTTTTTTTGCAGAGGCATTCCAGGGGATGAGGAATACTGGGTATTTTGAGAGGCTTTGTTGGAAATGCATTCTCGAAGATAAGGAAGAGTTTGGCATTTTTTTTAGGTCTGTCTTATCGTAGAGGATGAGAGTCGACCTATATAGGGATTTCCTAATAGCCGGTAATGATACTGTTCATTTACCCTTGTCAGCGACAACAGTTAATTTTGATTGGAACAGTAAGATTCACGCGTTTTTAGACCCGTCCGTGACTTCTGCAAAGCTGAGACAACACGTGAAGGGTGGCGACAAACCATGGTCTTTGAACGAGCCGCTTTTGAAATTTGGAGGATAGTGCCGAGCCTTTTTTTTTATATTTTGGCATGTGACTCCCTCAGAGCTGAGATCGCATGTGGAGAGTGTCGGTAAGCTTTGATTCATGGACTATGTCTTTTGAAAAAGTTGGCGCCTCTTCGATCTTCAGATAAGCAACCCTTCGATCTTTGAACAAGTAGCCCGGCTTTTGAGGTTTGGAGGATGGTGACAAGCACCCTCTGATTTTGTCCGCGATTTCGGCAAAGCTGAGATCATGGGTGAACAGTGCTGACAACTTGATCCAGAAAATCCGACTTTTAAAAAAGTGGCGTCCTTTCGATTTCTGAACGAGCGCCTCTTCGATTTCTGGGCAGGCGATTTTTCGATTTCTGAGCAGACGGCCTTGTTGCTTCTTCTTTTTTATAGAGGCATCGATTGTTTTCCAAAGCGCGCTTGAGAATTGCTACTTGCAGAAGTTCCCCTCTTGTACTTGATTTGTCCGACCTTTCCTTTTCTTCAAAACTTTCAGAAAATGTCTTGCCCATCTGACCGTCGCCTTGATTTGAATGCCGGGGAAGAAGCTGTTATGTCTTCTCCGAACAATATATGGCATCCATCCTTTTTATCCCCGAACGGTCCTCTTACGGTTGAGGATTCGGTGATGAAGAGCGACATAACCCCTGCGGTGGTGGCTAGAAATCTTCTCACCCTTAGGGACAACAGGGTGCTCTCCAAGTGGTCCGATGAGTTGGCTGTCCAGGACTCCTTGGCCTTTAGCATCCAGCGTGCGGGCTCTGTGTCGAATATGGGCCAACACCTTCTTGTTCGTACTCGCCAGGTTGAATCCTTGATGGCTGAGGTGGCGAGCCTTAAGCAGGAGATTAGAGGGCTTAAGCATGAAAATAGGGAGTTGCACATGCTTGACAATAGCTACTCGACGAGCATGAAGAGGAAACTGGACCAGCTGCATGAATCCGATAGCCGGATTCAAAGTGATCATCAGATGTTCATGGCTTTGTTCCAGAGGCATCTTTTGCCATCGTCGTCTGGGGCTTCACCAAGTGTTGAGGCTCCGGATAATTAAACTCCAGCACCTCGTCTTCTTGCAGCTCCGTCCAGTAATGAGGCTCCTCGTGACCGTCCTTGAAGATTCCCTGCTTGTAAATTTGATTTGAAATTTTTTTTTTACATGTATAATGTAAATTTATGTAAAATTTTAGAGAAATAAATAAAATGGACTTTATTTCACTAAATGTTTTTTTTTTCTTAATTTTTCCTCTTTTTTTTGTACAAAATAATATATATATATATATATTTTTAATTTTCTTCATGATGGTGCCTGACCATCTTTTTTTTAAAACACTTTTTTTCGGTGCAGGATGCACCTCTCCCAATTGGTTGGACCGTAGGTGCGATGATTTACTTCACGGGCGAGGTCTCTGGTTCAAGTCCAGGATGGCCATGCACTCATTTTTATTTTATTTCATATTTTCTTATTCCTTTCCATTCTGCTTTCAGTGCTGACCATCATCACTCCACCAATAACTTTGCTTTCTTCCCTTTTTTTTTATTTTTAAATTCTTTTCTTCCTTCTGCTTTCACATAGTGCCCATGCGCCCAGATCCATTTTCACGTGTGCCAGCAAATTTTGCTCCACCATCCCCTTTTTAATTATATTTTTCTGTATAAATTCGGATGACTGGGGTGAAGAATTTGCAGGAAGGACGAAGACGGACGGAAACTCGGTGAGGAGACATAGGAAGAAGCCATTCCTCTTGTTCTGCCATGGAAGATGCACCTCCGGAATCCGAAGCTCCATCACTAACACCTCTGAGTCCAGCCACTGAGCACAACCACATAGCACAGCCACTGCACACCCGTTGCACTGCCACATAGCACAGCCACCGCACACCCGTTGCACTGCCACAGAGCACAACCACATAGCATAGCCACCGCACACCCATTGCACTGTCTGCTGTCGCAGAGAGAGGGGTCACGTTTCTTCATTTTCTCTAGTCTTGCAAGTCCTTCCTGAGGCATGGCGGCGTTCATGCTGATCTCAGCATCCACAGCAACAAGAGTCACAACAAGCATCGATCCAGTTCCTTGGCAAACTTGATCTCGTCCTCAAGCTCGTGAAGCCGGTTATTCAACTTGCCAAATTTGTTGATGTTCTGTTGGTCCTCCCATGTCACCTCCATTTAGATCCTCCACCTTGTTGCATATTTCATTCAAAGCGTTGAACGAACACGAAGAAGCTACTCGAGCTCGTCCTTGGAGTGGGTGGTGTTGGCTAGCTAACAAAGAGGAAAAAGACATGTGAATGTGATGATGATACATCCACCAACAAAAGAAAAAGCCCAGTAATGCTTATTACTGATATTCCAACCACCATTATATTTCTTAAAGCTATCAAGTGGGTCCCTGAGAGTCAGCTGCTCCCCGAACGTCTTCCGAACGAGTTTCTCCCTTCCTCCGTGGTAGTCCAAGCTCTTCTTGAATACTCCAAGGAAAATATTGTTTGGTGCAGCTGCTGCATGTTCTAGCTATTAATGTTCTTCGTCACAAACAGTCCACGCCATCTAATCTCCGAATTCATGATCTGCACTGCACTAATGTACTCAACTGGTTCCAGAGGCTTCCCACGAAACCCGTTAACAACCCATTCAGAGAGATCAAAAGCTCCAGTTCTCGACATCAGCTCGAGCTTCTTGGACTTCTACAATTACCCATTGAGGTCCACAGAGCTCCCGTTAGCCTGCGGGTCGAGCTGAGCCGTAAATCGACACCGACTCCATCCCTCGCCGATTTGAATGACACTGTTACTAAAATTGCAATTATTTGTGTTCAGGCCATGGAGGGAGAACGAGGTACGGAAATTTTGGGAAAGACGTCGGTGAGTAAGACTGAAAGAATTGGGCCTTGAGCGATCTGTGGTTCCCGAAGCGGTCGGAGTCGTAAACGCAGCCGATTGATTGGATCTCAAAGAGCTTGCCGAGGAGGAAGTCAATCCAGCTCATGCGGCAGAAGCAAGGTGGGTGTGTAGAGTAAAAATAGGGTGAGACAGAGATTGAGGGAAGGAAAATGGAGGATCTGGGTCTTGGAGTTCCTAGCTCAGACGTCTCATAAGCAATATCACTTCCATAATCTGGTGTGATTGATGAACTCCCTACAATGGTAGGTAAGGTAGAACAAGAAGGTGATTGAAGCGAACTCGAGTCTGAAGTGTTTTTGTTCGCATCTTGGAACGAAGACCTAGTCGCATACTCTAGTTCAAGAAAGGACGTCACTGCAACGCCTATTAAGATGTCAATATTTGATAGCAGCTTTGTCATCCAAGCCTCCAACGAACGCCTCATTTCTTCTAACAGTTCCCGGCTCTTCATTCGTAAAAGTTCCTTGGGTGGAGTGGGCCTGATGAGCCTCCGGCCAGTTTTCTATGCGAGAGTGAGACGAGGCCTAATCTGAGCTTCGAGTTCCTCCCCAAGCTCCGGGGAAGGTTGCCATTGGTGAGTCGCTGCCTCGGACTCTCTGCCGATGGCTTTCAGGCTACGGGGTGGAAAAAGGAAAATCCACGAAGCACGATTGCTGACCCATCAATTTGATCTCTCAAACCTAACCCTGGATAGAGAGAGTGGACTTGTGGTTGGTGTATTTGAGAGCCGGGTCTGTAGGTTTTGAGGGCTGTGGGCCGAGCCTGGGCTTGGAGCATTGTTGGCTGGGCCGTTTACATATATGTACATATGCATCTTTTCTTTTCTTTTTTGTAATGAAATTGACTTTCATTAATAAACATTTTTTTTTATTTTGAAGTGACTGAACTCGAATTTGAATGTTCAAGCTGCCTACGTACCCGTCTAAAAAAGAGATCAAGTCAAAACGTAGTTCAAATACATGCATATATATATATTTATTTTTTTTGTACCGTTTGCAGTTTTAGCTCATGCAGGCAAGGAGCATCGGTGTTGTCGCCTTTTAGACTCGTGCAGACCAGGAACATTGATGTTGCCTTTTATGCTCGTGCAGACCAGGAGTGTTGTGCCATGCAGTTTGGGCTCGTGCTGGCGAGAAGCCTTCGTTCATGCAGTTTAAGCTCATACGAACAAGGAGCATGGTGTCTTGCAGTTTAGGCTCTTGCAGACAAGGAGCATCCGTTCATGCAGTTTAGGCTCGTGCGAACAAGGAGCAACACACGGATTTGTCAAGCCATTTTGGAGAAGCGTTCCTCGCAATCTTTGTAGCAAGGAGCTTTGACCGGGTGTTTGAAGAAATCTTCCGGAAGGAAATCGCGCATCGTGATGGGGATGGGCGATCTTTGTGTTGAATTTCCATCATCTTCAACAATTTCCCGTTGCTTTGGGGATTGGCAAAAGCTGTTTTGCCCCCTTTCTGGTTGGTGGACTTGTGGTGGAGGCGTAGGCTTCATGTGCCATTTCTTTGGAGGAACATGAATCTATCCTTCAGCTTTGCTTGATTCGGAGCATGCCCCCAGCGGTGGCGATGAAGACTTCGAATCAAATGTTCCGGAAGTGACGGTGGTATAATTTGACTTTACCACATCGTCAAGATCTAGCTCGATGATTCCTTGCTGAGCCAGCCTCATAATGAGATCTTTCAGCACGAAGCATTTTTCTGTTGGATGACTGATGAAGCGGTGGTACTTGCAGTACCTTGGGTTGTCGGTGCGACTTATTTCTTCCGGCCATCGGCATTCGGGTAAATCGATCACCTTCTTCTCCAACAAGTCTTTCAGCATTGCTGCCACGTCGGAGTCCGGAAAAGGATACGTCTTCTGCTCTAGTTCCCTCAAGGTGTTTTTGTACCTGTCTTGGGTGCGAGAAGGCTCTCCTCTCTTTATCTCCCTCGTTTTGTACTTGGACGAGATTTTGACGGGGGCAGTGTTGACAGTAAAAGCTTCTTTGGCGGGCTTCTTCCCAGTCTCGTCCACCTTAGGAGCAAACACTTTCTCTTTGAAATTAGTGATTGGCTCCTTTTTCCTATGGTTAGCGATGCTCAATTCCATGTCATGGGCGCGGGTTGCTAACTCTTCAAAGGTCTGCGGTTTGATGCCTTGAAGGATGTAGTGCAATCCCCACTGCATGCCTTAGATGCACATTTCGATCGAAGAGCGCTCCAAGAGTCTATCTTTGCAGTCGAGGCTAAGGGTGCGCCATCGGTTGATGTAGTCCACAACTGGCTCATCTTTCCACTGCTTTGTGCTTGTCAGCTCCAGCATGCTGACTGTGCGGCGGGTGATGTAGAAGCGGTTAAGGAATTCTGGCTCCAATTGCTCCCAGCTGTCAATGGATTCGGGCTCGAGATCGGTGTACCAATCAAAGGCGTTACCTTTCAGCGAGCGCACGAACTGTTTGGCAAGGTAGTCCCCTTTAGTTCCTGCGTTGTTGCAAGTTTCAACAAAGTGGGCGACGTGCTGTTTCGGGTTTCCCATTCCATCGAACTGCATGAATTTAGGTGGTTAATAGCCCCTTGGCATCTTCAGGGCATCAATCTTCTTGGAGTAAGGCTTTGAGTACAACCTGGAGGTATTTGAGCTCTCTTGGTACTGTGCCTTGACGGTGTTGGCGATCATCTCCTGCAACTGCTTGATGGAGAGAGATCCCATGAGCGCCGCTGCTTGGTCTGGCTCCGATTTTTCTTCAGTTTTCTCCACCGGAGGCTCTTCTTCTTCGTCGCCACTTTTCTTGGAGCCAGAGCCGGATCCTTCATCATGCCGTGCCCCCAATTTGCTCCCGAGCATAGCGATCTTCAAATCTTTTTCTTCGAGGGTCTTCGTCATCATTGCAAACATCTCCTTCATCTGAATCAGCTGTTCTTCGATGGAGGTGGCGCCGATGACTTGTTCCTTGTCTGAAGCCATTGTGCTTGAAGTGTGCTTTGGATTTCTTGAACGGAAAAAGAGATAAGAGGTAGAAATGGTCCCACTGGGCGTGCCAAATTTGTAAACACGAAAATTTCCCGAAACAACAAGAACACGAATATTTGTATTTGATGATTTTGGGTTACAATCTCTATTTGTTCCTTTGATTCGATCTCCGTAAGACTTTGATTTGTGGACTTGATCCAAGGACCGTCGAGGCTTGATCTTGGATGAACATGGGGAAGTTTCTTCAAGGGCCGTTGGGCTTGATCTTGAAGTTTGGCGGATGAACGTTTCTTCAGGAGCCTTTTGGGCTTGATTCTTGAAGTTGGATGAACGGATCTTCAGGGGCCGTTGGGGCTTGATCCTGAAGTTGGATGAACGTTGAATGATAAACGGATCTTCAAGGGCTTCTGAGCTTGTTCTTGAAGATGGATGAACGACGAACGAAGAACGATGAACGATGAATGATGGATGAACTTTAATGGGCTTTTAGGCTTGATTCTTGCAGAATGGATGTGTGGATCCAAGGGCCATCGGGGCTTGATCTTAGAAGGTGGATGAATGTTGCTTCAAGGGGCGTCGGGGCTTGATCTTGAAGAACGGATGAATAGTGATGTGGATTTGTTGATGTTGTGTTGATCCGAAGGGGCTGTTTGGAGCTTGATTCTTGGGATGAACGAGGATGATCTTCAAAGGTTTTGATGAAGAACGTTGATGTCGTGTTGATCCGAAGGGACCTTTGGTGGCTTGATTCTTGGGATGAACGAGGATGATCTTCAAGGATTTGATGAAAAACGTTGATGTCGTGTTGATCCGAAGGGCCTTTGGTGGCTTGATCTTAGGATGGATGAGCGTTTCTTCAGGGGCCGTTGGGGCTTGAATCTTGAAGAACGATGAACGAAGAACGAAGAACGATGAACGAACTTCACGAGAATTCTCTTCCAATTTGGGAGTGGAGAAATGTATTTGTGAACTGGCGAGTGAAATGAATGGAATGGCTTCCTATTTATAGAATTCCAAAACTTGATTTTTGGATTTAAATAATTAGATGAAATAAGTCGTTTCTGCCAGGTGTTGACACGTGTCCTGTTTGATGGCTTTTCTGACTCTTTTTGATTTTTCGTCGAGTTATGCACTACGTGTAAAATTTATGTGACACGTGAGCGTTGAAATTTTAATTATTGGTCAACATTTATTTTACCGAAATTTTAATGTCTGCGAGGCCCGTGCCCATCTTGGTCTCCATGTGGCTCCGTCACTGAATCAAACACAATAGTAATTTCTTTCCTCAGAAACTTTCTCCTATTTTTCTAAGCAGTGAAGACATCCCAAATATAATCATAAAAAAATTAACACAACAAAATTAGTGGTGATTAATATATAAAGGCATCCTGATAAGCATACACCTTACATGTCCCTTGCAAGTGTGATCACAAAAACTGAATTATGATGGACAACTTAGTGGAAGCCGAATTTCAAATCGAAATGAATTGAAGGTAGAATAAGAACAATACCGATGAAAAAATCGACAAAAATTAATTAAAAAAAGTGTCATTTTTAATTAGGGCAATAGTGACATTAAAGCATCACTACACTAATACACAAAAGTGACACCTTTTTTTTTTAAACACCATTTTATACATTTTTTCCGGGGACAGTATTGTTACTACAACAACAGCTATGATTTGTGAAAGCGCAAGCTTTTTTAGTTATTTAATTTTTTAAATTGTATATGATGCATATCCGTAGTATTTGGTTTTTAGTTTGTTTAGTCCTAAGTTTTGGGGCTAAGTGAAGGAAAGCTTGATCTACACGGCAACATCATTGAAGCTGAGATTTCGTGGACTCTTTGAGATATTTTCATGTGCATTCATTTAGGAAATCACTTAAATGAATCACTTTTGAGTCATTGAATCATATTAGGAATGTGAGATCAAAATTATTTAATTCTTAGAAAAATGTTATTAGCACTACAAAAATTTAATTGTGTACTTCAAAATTTATATATTTAAAAAGAAAAATACTCTTATAAAAGTGCACAACTCAGTTTTTGAAGTGTTAATAATAGTTCCATATTTTTATAAGAATAATCACATTTCAGTTATTTTAAGGACTAGCGATAATCACGTCAGAATCATTGTGATTGCCTATCTTTTAGGCGTGTGTATCTTCCTAATGCATCTGTAGAACATACCTTTTGCATAACCATAATATTCAATATTGCATCAGAAAGTAAAAGGAGAAGTTTAATTTGCTAAGTTTTGAGAGGAATTTTGTGAAAGCTTTAGAATCCTTGTATTCATTCATAATTATACATTGTTCGTGAATAAGTTGTGTGCATCTCTTTGCTCGTAAAGGATCTACTGTGTGTGATGTGTTCATCTAAAAAGAGCAAAGGAAGACGGTTTATTGCAAGGCAAAAGTATTTGGTTAAGCTTCGAATCTAGTAAGTGTATCAAATTGAGTCTTTTAAAAGTCTTATTCCTTAGTAAATTCTTAAACCAGTTGTGTGCCTGTAAATTTTCCCCATTGTGTGTGAAGTTTACCGCGTAAAAAAACTTTTCTGTGTGATATTTTCTTTGTATCTGCATATTTCTTGTTGTTATTTACTGTTACATAGTAGGATTAAAATAGACTTCAAGCGTACCACATCTAAGATTTTATTGGGGTTGTTTGTCTATTCGGTTTGGATTCTATGATCCATCCACGTTTTCAGTTTGTTACCCCAACAATAGCTACGATTTTTGCTACCCCTAACAATATCTCTTCTCAAACCAACGGGTTTCCTATGACATTGCTAAAAAAGGTAGCTTTCACCATAAAAGTAATGGGAAATGAAAAACATGCTCATTTGTTTTTCTTCTAGGCACCTATCTTTGATCATGTTTGTTGTTTTTGTTTGATTTATTGAACTAATAATTAGTAATAAAAAGGGATGTTAAAACCGATTGACAATATAGAAAGTGACCCAACACCTTATACACGTAAGATTTGGTTAACTTTTCATGTGAGACATTTCTTCACATCTTCATATATCTCATGTGTGGCAAATTTTCATAACACTGGAACAATACAATTTGAGTGACGAGAAGCATGTGTGATCATTGATCTTACATGTGAGTGGTAGCTTGATGAAGGGGGCACAGCCTCATTTTTTTTTCATTCAAACAATTATTATATTACTCTTATAGAAATTGAAAAATGCCCTATAAAATTCTAAAGTGCCCCGTCTTCTCTTTTTTTCTCTTTTCATTCTCATGCCTGAAGCTTGAATTTTTTGCGGGACACTTCTTACTTTAATTTTTGGCTTCGCCCCTGGGATGAAGGAATTGATGTTTCACCGTATAATCCAATTGGCATATGAAGCCTAACACCTATATATGCTCCACATCACCCATATTTGTGTTGTCCATGTGCCATGTTAGAATTAAAATTGTGCACATCCGCAGACAGAGGCGGGATTAAGCTTGAATGACACATGAGCTCTGATGTAGGGGAGACTGGTTGATTGGAAGGTGAGAGTGAATCCAGATTGGACTTTCTACATATCCTCAAGAAAAAGAATCAAATCAATGGTGTGATGTGCAATATATCGTGAACCAATCTTGATGAATAGCCTATTGGAGGGATGTTAAGGAACCGAGTTCTCCATGAACTCGTCTACATGTAGACGACAATGTGGTGAGAGGAGGATATGTGTATTGCAAAGCATGTCCATCATTGAGTTTGGAGGGAGATGAGCCTATATTAGGCTTTGAGAGAATATGAAAGAGATGTATATTTAGTTGTGATTGATTGATTGATTGATTTCTCAGAGAAATTGTCAATTTAGGGTCTTTATAGAGATCTCAGAGTCCCTTTAAGGAGAATGATTCCAATTAAATTGGGAGAATCTAAGAGTGAATATAGGATAAGATATCCAATCTTCCAAGAATTATGATTACATTGGCCATTTATTTTTAAAATTCAAAATGTGGATAAATATGATGATAAAAGTAAAATTAAAGGGGGAAATTAGTAAAACACTCTTTAATGATTGAGGCAGTGACATCTCTCATGTATCTCTTACGAAGCTGCTGGAAACATGTATAGTGGCAAGGAGGCTGAAATCCAGTTGGATTTTGAGTGCTGATAATAGAAATAATAAATTAAGCAATTGGAAATCATTGAACGCAAAAACATTAGCAAATGTCTTTGAAAATAAGCCACTTCACAGATTTTTTTTTCCATAGATGGAGAACTCTTGAGGACAAATAGCTTTGGTTCACTTTTCGTTGGTATAGCTCTCTCTCTATGCTGCTGAGTAGGTGGAGTTTTCCTATTTCTAGCACCAAAAGACAAAGGAATTATTTCACTTTTGATGAATGAGGCAAGAGTTGACATAACTATCTTTAAAAAACTCTATATAGATCAGATTGAGACTCCATCATTAGGTGGAGACTCCATCACCAAATATATATATTAGAAATCTGTCAATCAGATACCTTATAATTCCTCTATATAAATGACCAAAAAAACTTCTTCTGCCTCATCCATCTAAATATCAATTTAACTCGGGTAAGTATATCTTATAGAGTTTTAACATGATCTTTGTGTTAGACAATATACGTGTTATACATGAAATTGATCTGATATTATTATTTTTTGAATACCAGAGGAATCTGAAAGCTATTCAACAATGAAGTTCGTGGCTGCTGCCCTAATTTTGATGATGGTGAGCTCTTCCTTTGCCGCAGTGAAGACTTCAAATAAACATGATGGATATCGACGTGACCGACAGCTGGATGAGGATGGGAAGGAAGTAGCGTATCCGGGAAGCAGTGTGAACAACCACCATTTCATCGACAGGCCAGACTTCGACAGCAAGGGTGGCGGTGACAACAATGGTGGTCACTAAAATGAGTCATACTTTTACGTTGTAAGTGCTGTTTGTAATATATAAGCAAATAGGTCTTGCCAATGTTAGTTTATGCTTTGGGTTTATATTAAGTATATTATATATACATAACTCTGAATAAGTGTGTAGTTTGGTATATATGGTTATGTAATTAAGCCATAAACCCAACAATATTCGGAATAATCAAGCTTGGTTTTCAAGTCAGCCAAAAATACTGACAGATAATGATACGTATGTATATATTGCATGTTTATTGCAAAGTATATCACGTATTGATGATATGTTTCTCTTACCGCAATTAGAAAAGAGACCTAGGATCATAAGATGGATCCTTCAATTTCTTAATTAGCATACAATATATATACATACATGCATGCAATATGATGATGGTGTATAAAGTTTAAACTGAATGATTTATTGATGTGTGAATAGTACAATATATACAAGTTAATTATAGACTTGAAACGTAAGCAATATTCCTTGTCATACAAGAATTACAATCACAAAATCAATCCCTAAAAGGAAGGAGAATCCTTACCTTCACTTACATCCCCTCAAACTTGACGGTCTTAGGAAGACAAGTTTGGACCAAAGAAGAAAGAAGCGAGCCTTGGAAATACCTTTGGTGAGTACATCAGCAGGTTGATCAATAGACGAGATAAACTAAACCTTTTGAGTACCCAATTGAACTCGCTCATGAACAAAATGATAATCCAACTCAATAAGCTTAGTGTGAGCTTGAAAAATTGGATTAGCAGCCATATAAGTAGTGCTCAAATTACCACAAAAAAGAAGAATATATAGGACTAGGGGTCGGTTGTACATAAGATAACTAGATGAATTCCACACAAGTATGAGCCAGAGTAAGATATTCAGATTCGGCACTGGAACAAGAAACTGTAGACTGCTTAGACGAGCTTCAAGAAATAAGATTAGGACCATGAAAAAATAAATACCCAGACATTGAACATCGCGTGTCAGGATAGCACCCAAATTAGCATGGGAGAACCCCACGTAACAGTAGGAGGCCAGAGGAAGGTCGAAACTGAATCCCAAGCTCTAGGGTGCCCTTAACATAATGTAAAATACTCTGAGCAGCAATGAGATGTAGTGTACAAGGATGAACCATGAACTAAATAACATAATTAACAACGAACGCAATATCAGGGCGTGTCAAAGTTAGATACTAAAAAGAACCAACAAGTTAACGAAACTCTGTGTGATCAGTGAGTGGAGAATAGTCTAAAGTTGATGGCAAAACCAAAGAAGTACGTCGGGTGCTGCTGATCAGTTATATTGGCTATTGATTTGTGCACTTTGAAACTTTATCCAAATAAAGAACAAATAAACATTTGGCAATGAGCAGAAATACCGAAACATTTCTGCTCAACTTCTGTCATTCGATATGATATTCTCAACAACCGTCGCCATACGAAATTTTCTCTCCCTACGATGAGTTGTATAAAACTAATGGTATGAAAAAAATGATTAGGGATCTATTGTCTTCAATTTGATGTCTCTTTTATGTCTATCTTTTAATATTTTTGACACCTATCCATCAATTTAACACCAAACGAACACTTCTAAATTTTCATAACCTATTTAAAAAAAGTAAAAATTAAAGAACATAAAAATCAGCATCGATAACCACCCACTATAATTACACCACCCATCGTTGTCGATGCTCCTTACAGTCGAAAAAGCTTTCCGTCCTTTCATTTTCTCTCTTCAAATTATCGATCCATCTCGTCAAACGGCAAATTTGAAATTTGTGGATATCTAATCGATCGATACGTAAAGATGACGAAAAACGTCGATATGGCTTCCCCGGCAAGAGAGAAAGGAAGAAAAAAATATAAAAAGAGAGGAAAAGAAGCTTTGCCCCAATGAGGAAGAGCCTTGCGGCCAAATTGAATGGTGGGAAGATCGGGTTGGTGGTTGCGTGCGAGAGGTTTTTCAGTGTGACCATCACACGAGCTGATACACTACGTGTTCCTATATAAATGGTGAGATATGTGTGTTAAAAGGTGAATAATGTAAAAATTTTAATTTTCCACCACTTACATAAAAACCCGTGGTGTACCATCCGTGTTCCTGTCACAACTAAAAATTTCTCGTTGTGTGCTAGATTAGGGGAGGTTGCTATTAGATTTTTGCAGTGGCCTTTGCTTTTCTTTAATTTTCAGTTTTTAATCAACTTTTATGCAAAATAATGGTGTTAAATTTAAAGTTAAGTGGAGGAATACCTGCAGTGGCGAAGTCAGGAATTGTCGGGGAGAGGAGCGAACATAAAAGAGTGCAAGGTCCAAATTTCAACAACCAAATCCTTTTATATAGTAATGTCTTCCATAATTTATCAATACAAACAAATTACAATTGTTGCCGGCGAGGTTTCATGCCATGAAAATGTCGCATAATAGGCTTATTATCAATAAAAGTAAATACATTTCTCTCAATGTAAACAAGCATGCTATCACTCAACCATTGATCTCCCATTTTGTTACGCAATGGTGTTTTCACAATGTTCATAGTAAAAAAAGCTCTCTACACCGCGGTAACACTAAAACCAACGTAAGAAGCTTATACACTAACATATAGCTTGCACACCTCCTGGTCTTCACCAACTCTTTTGCAATATCGCTAATTCCTCTCAATGATGAAAACTCACTATGCTTCATCATATCATGAATGTAATTGTCAAGTTGAATTGGAAGATTCATGAAGTCCATACAATCAAAATCTTGAGAAGAAAGTTGGGCTAAATGAACATGCCATACAAAGATGCAAGTTGCTTTGTCAAAAGATGCAAAATTATTCACCGGACTCCAACATGCCATACAAAGAAGCAACTTGGTGTTTACCTCATTGAAGCGATCATTCAATTCATTTAGTTGCATATCAAAGACTTGAAAATAGAGGTCCACACGATAGTACTAGAAGTTTGTGAATCCTGAAGCTTTACACCTTGATTTTACGAGTACAAAATGCAAATCATCCATGTTAGGAACGATAATCTCACGCTCCTCACAAAACTTTTGTACATCATCAAGCAAGTCCCCAAAGTCATCATCTCTCAAGAATTGTAGTCTTTGCTTGCATTCTTCCACTAACGCCATCGCATTCTCAATATCTTGGTCTTTCTTTTATAATGCGTGTGATAACTCATTTATAATTCTCAATATAAGTCTCATAAAAAAAAAGGTGAAACACAAAATTAAAAGTTTGTATGTCATGGAATAACTTACTTGCTCCACCCAAATTGTCTTGGTTGCCGTCATCTTTAATCCATCCAAGTACCTTCATCACGGCTTCAAACATAACAATAATACTAACTTAGTAACATAATGTGAGTTCCACCGTGTATCACAAGGAGGTATGAGACTAATCACTTGATTTAACCCTATTCCAGTTTCAAGGTCACCAATATCAAGAGTTTTCTTAATTTGTTCTTGTCTCTTCTCTAAATGCACCACGAAGCTTACACGATGATCCAATAGTATTGACCAAACTACTAGCATTGTTGAAAAAAATGGCAACACCCTCACTTTCCTTTGCAACAACTATAAGAGCTAGTTGAAGTTGGTGTGCAAAACAATGAACATAAAATGTTCGAGGATACTTGTTCAAAAATATTTGTTTTAAGGCCATTTAGGTAACCTTTCATATTACTAGCTCCATCATAGTTTTGTTCCTGTAACTTGGACATACTCAAATTTGTTGTAGCAAAAATAATCTCTCAATGGCCTATTCAAGCGAGCTACTAGTTGTAGAGGAGACATGTTGCACATCCAAAACTCTTTCAATTTCTTCTCCTTTTTTGTTCACATAATGCAATACCACCACCATTTGCTCTTTAGTTGAAACATCACATGATCCATCAACCCAAAGAGAAAAAAAAATGCACCTTCCATACTTTTAGTGATTGCATCAATAGTTTCAATGACACAAGCATGGACAAGATCTTTTTGAATATCAAAAAAAGTATACTTAAGATTCTTGGGAGCATTCTCAAACACAACTTTCCTAACTTTCTCATTCTGATTATGAAATTGCATAAGCTCCAAATAATTATCCCTATTGCTTGATTTCAATCATTCATTGTGGCCACAAAAGGCAAACTTTTTTCCAACAACCATCTTGTGCACTCAAGTGAGGCACTCAATAAAGTCTGATAATTAATGCGAGCTTCTCGGTTTGCTTAATCACAAATGTTTCAACGTGCTGCTTTGTGTCATCAAATCTCTAGCTAGTTTGTTGTACAACTTTATTATATGAAGACTTCCCAACACCTCCCTCAGGGACTCGAAGATTTTCAGGTCCCTTCTTCCAATTTGTAAACCCTTTTTCAGTGAAGACATCACTTCTAGTACTACCCATTTGATCAAAACCATAATTGAAAAGATAGCACTAACAGCAAAATGCAACATCTTTTAATAAACTATACTCCAACCACTTAAACTTATCAAACCAATTGGTGATAAAACATCAATTGTTGGCTAGCTTTTCTTGGCATGATGTGGTCTTTAGGCTAACAAGGATCATTTTGGAGATAATGTCTACGAATTGCTTCGCGATAATTAGGTGGATAATCAAACATTCGAAGTCTATATCTAAGGTCTGCAGGAAGATTAGCCAATATTTCATCCAAGTCAGTGGCCTCCCTTTGTTGTGAACTACCCAGAATATTCGAATGAGAACTTCTTGGAATATATATAAAGGAGGAGGATCACAACTCGGAATATTTGAAGGACGAAGGCTACCCGAAATATTTGAAGGGGGACTTAAGCATTGTTTCTTATAGTATCATTCCGTTACGTAACTGTAAAATGGAAAGAAGAAAATTCGTAGACTTCTTAGACTCTTAATCCTAGAGTAGACTATACTAATATGACTAATAACTAATCCAACCAACAATTCAATTAATCAATGCCAATAATCATACAAATTATTCAATAAACAAAAATTCAATTCAACTACTCATATGAATAATTGTATACATTATTTAATAATTCAATTAATTAATCAATAATCAATAGTTCAAATTTTACCCTAAATAATAATTTCATAATTTCATTCATCAATAATCATAGAATTCATATCAATAATCAATAACCAATAACCATATTAGTCTATTACCATATGATTCTATACCAATAAAACAAAAATTCGTATTAAATAATTAATTAGGGTTAGGGATTATAGATTTAGAAATTAAAAATTTTACCTAAAAATTGGTAGTGGCTTTGAAGGCTAGAAACTGGAGGCTGGCAGTAGCAAAGGGGCCAAACAGGGTTGAGTGGGTCTTTCATTCCGTTGCTGGGAATTTTTTTTGGGGGGGGGGGGGAGGGGGCATCAGAGTTCTCTGATTGGAAAATGGTAACAAGAAAGGATTTGTGAGAGAGAGAGAGAGAGGTAACGGGGGACAAGCGGTTCCCCCCATATTCATTAGGATTTTTTTTACCAGGACCAAAATGACGTTATTTTGGTCTAGATTTAAAAAAAAAAATTTAAAAAGGCAAACCAGCTTTGCTACACAGCAGCAGAACCAGATTATCAAAGCGGCCCAAGCAAAAGTTCTTAGTTCCGACGATAATAGAGCGGCTGAACTAGCGCTCCTAGGCGTGTTTTCCAGTAAGGAGAGGGGCGGCCGCCACTCCTCGCCCTCACGTAGCTTTGCCACTGAATACCTGTTATAAAACTAGAGAAGAGATATAGAGTAGGCACATAATTGAGAACAACAAAATCACAGCCGAAAAGAATTAGTAGGTACTTTTTTTCATGTTCATTCATATTTTTCTCAAAATTGAAAAACTAAATAATATCTTAAAGAAGAAAAACGGCTTACACAATTTTCCCCGTTCCTATGTTCTCTTACAATGAAGCTTCTCCCGAGTCCCAACCACCACCTTCCTTCCTCTTCAGTTTCTCATACGTGTGTGTGTGTGTGTGTGTGTGTGTGTGTATATATATATATATATATATATATATATATATATATATATATAGTGCGCGAGTCCACTAGTCATACATCATAAATTCTTAATACATTGGTGTCAACCCTTATCCAATTTGACTCATGTTAGTAAAATACAAAATGAATATAAAACGTGAAAAATATATGTGTATTATTTGATTTGCTAAAAATTACTTTATTTTTAATAAAATTTAATATTTATTAATTTAAATTAATTAATTAGTTTTATTTATTTAAAAATATGTAAATTTTATATATTATTAAAAAATTTGTGAAAATAACATGATTGAACGTCAAAAGTACGTACGTATTTTGTACGTTGGAGTTTTAAAAAAATATACAATTAATGAATTATTAAAACATTTACAAAACGCAAAAGTATTTTAAAAAAACATAAATACATATATAATACGCATATTATATGCATATTTACTAACATTTTAGTGACATGCATGCGACTTTTTTTGGGGGGGTAAAAATGACATGCATGTGGGTAAAAATAACATTTTAGTGACATGCATGTGGGTAAAAATGATGAAAGGTAAAATTGGCCATTTTAAAAAGTTTAAAATTGAACAAAAGAAAAACTGACGAGACAAATTAACAGTAGGGTACAGGTTCAAGGAAGAGAACCGGATCCCTTCCGGATCTAATAAAATTGAGTCTGCTGAGCAGACGTTCCGGACTGTTGAAATTTGATCAAACGGCTACAAATAAGGGGGCCCTCTAAAAGTTATAATAATTGTAGCCACTGAATCAAATTTCAACAGACTGAATCGCCTGCTCAACAGGTTCAGTATATATGGATCTGGAAGGGATCCGGTTCCCAAGGAGGAATTACTAAGACACTCTTTAATAATTGAGGTAGTGACACCTCTCACATATCTTTTAGGCTTATTTTTATCTACGTCCCTTGGAATTCCATTTTGATCACACTTTGTCCCTTGCAACTCAAAAGTCACAACTTTCTCGAAACTCAAAATTCGTTCCAGTTTGACTTATGGACTCTCTTTTCTCCCTGAAACTTATGGGTCGCCTACGCAAACATATGTAGGACTCAACACCTAATAGGACTATACCACATGCAATAAATTTGATTATAAATATCCAATATGTGTTAAAATTCAACAGTTAAAGAATATTATGTTTAAAAGAAATTGAAGAGATTAAAAAAGAAAAAAGAAAATTGATTAGCGTAGCGCACCCAACATAAAAAAAATTAACAGGTCTAAGGCAATGTGGAGTGAATTTTGAGTTTTATAGAGACGACTTTCAAGTTTCATGGGACAAAATATGATTAAAATCAAGTTCCAAGGGGAGAGTGGAGCGAACTTTGAGCTTTAGATGGAGTAAAGTGACGACTTTTGAGTTACACGAAGCAAAATAATATTAAAATCAAGTTCTAAGGGGCGTAGCTAAAAATGAGCCTATCTCTTAGTAAGCTGCTGGAAAGAAGTATAGGTGCAAAGAGGGCTGAGATCCAATTGGATTTTGAGTGCTTATTATAGAAATAATAAATTAAGCAATTGGAAATCATTGAACGCAAAAACATTACCAAATGTCTTTGGACATAAGCCACATCACATATTTATTTTTAGGGTTTTTGAACTTTAATCCTTCAAGAAGATTAAAATTTAAAAAAAACCTGGTGTTAGATTGAATATTGATTTTTAGTCCCTAATGTGTACTTAATTCAAAATAATTAATGTGTATTTTATTTAATATCTCCCATTAAATATTTAAATTTATTAATACACAAATTTTAATTTATTTTTTGACCAAAAAAGAGTTTTTTAATTTATTAATTTTATTTAACATTCTTCAAACTTGAAAGACTCAATTAATGTACCTAAATGTTATTACCAAAATGTGTGTACTGAAATATATTATATTGAACTAATATATTTAAATGTTAGTACCGAAATGTATATGCACCGAAATGTGTGTACCTAAATATATGCACCGAAATGTATATACCTAAATATATGCACCGAAATGTATGTATCTAAATATATGCACCGAAATGTTAGTACCAAAGTGTGTATACCGAAATGTATGTATCTAAATACATGCACCGAAATGTATGTACCTAAATATATGCACTGAAATGTATTAATATTAAATTAATGTACCCAAATGTGTGTACCGAAATGTATGCATCGAAATGTTAGTACCGAAATGTATGTACCTAAATGTATGCACCGAAATGTGTGTACCGAAATGTATGCACCGAAATGTGTGTACCAAAATGTGTATACCAAAATGTATGCACCAAATGTATTATAATGAATTTAATATACCTAAATGAAGAAGTTACAGTACATCGAAATATATTGTATAACAAAAATTAGTTTATCTAAATGTTCACAACAAAAATATATTACAATGAATGAAATGAAAATAAAAATTATAATGAAATAAAATTAATACATTAAAAAATTAGAAAAGAAAAAGATAAATAATTAAAAAATCAAAATATAATTAATAAATGAGGTTATTAATTTATCAAGGGACTAAAATTAGATTTTGATCTTACTCATGGTTTTAATCAAAAAGTAATCTTTTCCAAAGACTAAAATGAAGTTTTCTATATTACTTACAAACAGCAGTTATAACGAACCCAGTACACCATGAACAACTAAAGTATGACTATCATTTTAGCGACCGCCATTGTTGTTGTCACCACCACTCTTGCTGTTGAAGTCCGGCCTGGGGATGTAATGGTGGTTGTTCACAGTGCTTCCCGGATACACTACTTGCTTCCCATCCTCATCCAGGTGTCGGTCAAGTCGATATCCACCATGTTCATTTGAAGTTTTCACTGCGGCAAAGGAAGAGCTCACCATCACCAAAATAAGGGCAGCAGCCACGAACTTCATTGTTGAGCAGCTTTCAGATTCCTCTGTTATTCAAAAAATAATAATATCAAATCTATTTCATTCAAGAACATATATTATCTAACACAAAGATCATGTTAAAACTCTATAAGATTACTTACCCTAGTTAAATTGATATTTAGATGGATGAGGCAGAAGAAGTTTTTTAGGTAATTATATATTGGAATTCTAGGGTTTCTGATCGACAGATTCCTAATATATATATATTTGGTGATAGATTCTCCACCTAATGAGGCAAAGACTAGCATGGCCACACAATCTGATCGATATAAAGACTTTTTTTTTAAAATTGTTATGTCAAATCTTGCCTCATTCATCAAAAGTGAAATAATTCTTTTGTCTTTTGGGGCTAGAAATAGGAAAACTCCACCTGCTCAGCAGCACAGAGAGACCCATACTAACGAAAGTCAACCAAGAGATTTGTCTTCGAGATTTCTCCACCTATGAAAAAATAAATAGAAAACTTCATTTTAGTCCTTGGAAAAGATTACTTTTTGATTAAAACCAAAAACCCCTTTGTAATATATAAGCAAATAGGTCCTTCCTATATTAGTTTATGCTTTGGGTTTATGTGAAGTACGTTATATATATGATATGTAACTCTGAATAAGGCAGTGTGTAGTTTTGTATATGGTTATGTAATTAAGCCATAAAATTAATAATATTCGCAATAATCAATCTTGGTTTTTAATCAACCAAATTTACTGACAGGTGATACGTATGTATATATGCATGTTTACTGCAAAGGAAATCACGTATTGATGATATGTTTCTCTTACAGCAATTAGAAAAGAGATATAGGATCATAAGATCGATCATTCAATTTCTTAATTAGCATAAAATATACATATATACATGCATGCAATAAGATGATGGTGTATAAAACTTAAACTAAATGAGTTATTGATGTGCGAAGATTACAATATTTACATACAAGTTACACACTTGTAGTATAATTAATATTTCTTGTCATACAAGAATTATAAATACAAAATCAATCCCTAAAGGGAAGGAGAATCCTAACCGGATTCACTTTCATTAACATCCCCCCTCAAACTTGACGATCTTGGGAAGAGAAGTTTGGACCGTAGAAGAAAGAAATGAGCCTTGGAAAGACCTTTGGTGATTACATCTGCAGGTTGACCAACAGACGGGATTAACTGAACCTTGTGAGTACCCAACTGAACTCGACCCATGTAAATATTCTTAGTCCGAGCACAAAAAATTGGATTAGCAACCACATAAGTAGTGCTTGAATCATCACAAAAAAGGTAGAATAGAACCATGGGCCGCTCTACGGAGCTGACAAAGTACATAAGATAACCGGATAGACTCCACACAAGTATGAGTAAGAGCACGGTATTCGGATTCGGCACTGGAATGAAAAACAGTAGATTACTTAGACGAGCTTCAGGAAATAAGATTAAGTGTAAGATATTTTTGAAATCATATGAACAACAACAAGAAATTATGATCACGGATTTGATAAACCAAAATTACAATAAATCAATTACAGTTTACTTATCTTTGGAATACAGAAGACATGACTCTTGTGGATGACAAATGAGTCTTCTACTTTCAACAAGCAGAAGTGTTCCAGCAATAATAGGGTTTGCTTGGAATGGAACGTGTGTTTTGTGAAAGTAGGGACACCCTTAATATAGTGATTAATGTTCCACCAATTCCGCCTATTATAGCAATTGGAGGAATACACCAAATCAATATTTAATCTTAAAGTTGTCCCACCAAGGCATGTACAATATGTCTTACTTAATTAGGGTTTCAATTAGTCAATTAAATATACGTTAGTTCCATGATTCTTGCTAATCAATATTGAATCACGTTAAAAGTCAAATATCTTGAAGATCAAGTTATTTTCCTTTCAAGTAATTCGATTGATGATAATTGGCAACTCAACATGAGTCTTACATTCTCCCACTTTGAGTATCAATACCAACAATTTGATTGCAACAAGAATCATAGTGATCACTGAACCAAAGATACAACAGTTACCCTTCAAAAGACAACTATTACTCAAACTGAATGTAGAACTATAGAAATCTAAATTCATATCTTTATGCATTTGTGCTCTATAATCACATGCACATTCAATCCAAGCATACAATTGCAGACTATGCCATGGTGTTTGAAACTGATGAACCGAATATTAGTTTCACTAAACAAAATGAACTCTAGCATGAGTTCCTTGCACGAATTTTTGTCAATTTAAACAATTTGATATAGTAACAAAATTATGATTTCTCATTAAAACTTATGAACAAAAGTTCAAACAAAATCACTCTTAAAGTATCAACCACTCACACTTCAATATTTCAAAAAAAAACAAAAGGTAAGCTTATACTCCCACTGATCGAAAGAGTAAAAACTTTATAAACGCCATCACAATGGAACAAATACATTTTTAAATACTCCCACTAGTGAAGAATTGGTTGGGATCTACAGTTGTAGAAGTTGTAAGCTCAAAACACATCAAATAACTTTTCTAACCTCATCTTTATGCCAGATGTGGAGTAAAAAACAATCACAAGGCGACATATGAATTTTTGGGTAAAAAAGACAAAAATACCCTTGAGGCATTCCGGGATTCCTCTGCGCGAGCAGCGGGCAATCATCCCTCAACCAAGTCAAAAGTGCCCAAAATAGGTAACAATTCAAAACCTATTTCATCAATCCTCATCAAATCTTCTCCACAAGATAACTCCCAAATATTCCATTTTTTATTATATTGATTAGCTAATCAATTAGGCAATTATTCTATTAATTAGCTAATTGATTAGGTAATTATTCAATTATTCCCAATTAAACACAAATCAAGAACCTAGCCCACAAATAGAGCTAAGTGGCCGGTCCTCTCTCACCCAATGAGGCCGGCCACTCCATCATTCTCTTCAAAACTCACTTCCAATTCTCTTGCAAAATTCTTTGAAATTCTCCAAACACTTTTTTCTCAAAATTCTAACTTTGGCATCAGAGCTTCTTCGGCCAAAGTGCCCCTTCCCCCCAAACATTCATCATGGGCACGTGAGGCTCTTGGCCTTAACCTAAGGTGTTATTTGTTTTGTAGGTGCAATTTTATCCAAGAACAAAGAGGAAGAAATTTGCATCCACACCAAATAACTACAAGAAGTGGTTCTGGTGACTGAAAACTACACAAACAATTAGTAAACTTTGTTCATCAAGCATTTGACAGAAATAGAAAACTTTAACTAAATGTTTTCTAATTACAACAATAACATATAATTCCATAATCATCTTTGGACAGAAACTGATTATATTAGGTTTGCATAGCCAAAACATAAAGTACAAGGGCAAACGTATATAACTTCAATACTTTTGAGTAGATGAAGTATATACAATCCTGTCAATTTCATGCTTCACTATACATTGATTTATAGTTGGACTAATTAAATAAGAAAACACTTTTGAGCAGATTAATTATCCATTAATAACATAAAAATCACAAGTTCAATTTCTTGAAAACAAACAAGAATTAATAAGTAAAACACTTTTGAGCAGAATGTACCCATTAATCCTTCTTGAATATGAATACGGTCATATTGTATTTATCAGTTCAATATTGATAAATAACAATAGTGATTCAAACTAAAAGTCCTGCAAGGTCAGAAGCATATAACAAATAAAATGTAAACGAATATGCTGATTTACGTTGTATCTACCGATGCAAAATTGATGAGTGTGAAGCCCATAATATATTATTTCTTCCACTTGGGCAAACACTCCTCAAAATTGCAAGGTTCACAAATAAAAGTTTCATAAATAAAAAAAAACGTAAATAATGATCACATTTTATTTTCTTTCAGTATTTGAGAAGAAATACATATGTAAATATTGAAAATTAAATCACAAATTAAAATAATGAAACCCAATAAGAGAATCCAAACTCAAATTTATGTTTTAATTCTAAAACAAAGTCGATTAAAATAAACACTTAGTTTAGATATCTCAATAGCAACAATTTTCCAACAATAACTTTAATCAAATTTAGAACCCAGAGAAGTTTAAGGCAAAAGGTTGGCACATTTACCTATTTTGTTCTTGATTATGCAAAATACACCATGGATGTAGTAGAGTTGTGGGGGATTGAACCATTTGCCAATTGCATGATTGTTACACATTTGAGCAGAAACAAATCATGCAAAGACAATACCTGCATTGCTAGCCAAAACGTAAAATACACAAATTACATATAGTTTTAACAGCTTTGGCCAGATAAAAATATTTTTGAAGTACTTTATGATTTGCAATATATACTAATTTATGGTTGATGAGTGCTTTCCTAAAATTCTCTTTGGGACAAAAGTACCTTCCATATAAATTGGAATTCTGATTTTTCAAAACAATCATTTAGAACATCATTAAATAATTCGTTTTGTTAGATATTAAATTATTCTCAAAGGATTAAATAAAAAACAAGAGTATGTTGTTATTGACATTGAACAATAAAGTTTTGGAAAGAGGAACCATGATTATTTAGTTATTCAATAGGGACCAAAATGATAAATTAGTAAACTGATGTCACTTTCCAATTTTATCTCAAAAGACAATGATCATCATAATCAGAATTGATGAAACAAAAAATTGGTTTGAGCAAAAAATTGATGAAACAATAAAATTTAATTAGTGTTACTTAATAAAAGTGATTAATGTTGAGAATTTGCATGGATAAGGACACATTCGAGCAAATAAACATGTCAAGGAATTAGTACCTTTAGATGTGCACAAATAAGTGAAAACAATGTTTCAGAAGACAACCAATTGTTTGAAGTCCCAAAATTTAGCAACATGTACCACCTTAGTTTGCAAATTCACTAAAAATTCAATTCTAGTTAGATAGTCATAAAAAATTTAGATATGAACTAGACATATATGGATACTATTTCACAAATCATGATTTTTAAATTTTTACAAGTGAGTAAAAAATTAATTCCAAAAGAGATGTGTTGTAACATCCCACATCGCCCAGGGGAGATGATCATGTAAGCCTTATATGTATATTCTCATCTCTACCTAGCATGAGGCCTTTTGGGAGCTCACTGGCCTCGGGTTTGATAAGAACTCCGAAGTTAAGCGAGTAGCGCATGAGAGCACTCCCATGATGGGTGTCTCACTGAGAAATTCTCGTGTGAGTTCCCAAAAATAAAACCGTGAGGGCGTGCTCGAGGCCCAAAGCGGACAATATCGTGCTACGGTGGAGTCAAGCCCGGGTTGTGGTGGGGGTGTGGTGGGGGCTTCGGTCGGATGTGACATGTGCTGCAGAAGCTGCAGAAAATCTGCAGTACTAATTTGAGATTAAAAATTCGCTAAATATTCATTTCATCTAAAGTGATTGAAAATTTTTAGACATAAAATAGACATTCACCAAAATTTCATAATTTTTAAGATTTTACAAGTATAAAAAAATGCAAATTCAAAATGGGATGTGCTGCAGAAACAGAAGTAATTCTGCATTACATACTAGAGACTAAAGAATTTACCAAATATTCATTTTTACTCCAATGTTCATGAAACTTTCCAAAAATGAAGTAGACATATAAATGTATTTTTACCTAAAATTCATAGTTTTGAGATTTTAAAAGTGGACCAAAAAAAAAATCAAAATGGAATGTGCTGCAGAAACGGTAGAAATTCTGTAGTACATACCCGAGAATAAATAATTCACCAATAACTCATTTTTTCAGCCAATTCTCGTGAAAATACATATTTAAAATAAACATATCAATGTATATCATACTAAAATTAAATGAATTTAGGTGTAGGTATATCAAAATAATAGCATAAACAGAATATGCTGCAAAATTTTAGCAACATAGTATCACACTTAAAAATTTACCATAAATCCATTTCTTGTCCAAAAAGGGTGAAATTTTTTTTTGTATACATTCCATTATATAATATAACATGGAAATTTTTCACAAAATTTGGAGTTACAAAAAGCTATCAAAATCATAATCAAATAGAACATGTTGCAAGGTATGCAAAACTCCATCAGTTTTCCCAACTTTACCAAAATTTCAGATTTATTCATAATTTAAATAAACCCAATTTACAATCTTTAATATGCTCAAAACACTAAAATTTCTTAAATAAATTAAAGGTTCATTTCATTAGATAAATAACCTTTAATATGTGTGGATGCAAATTTTCATCATCTTTTTATTTGACAAAAATGTGCCTGCAAAATAATAACACCTTAGATTAAGGCCAAAAGCCTCATGCGCCCACGATGAATTGGGGGAGGGGACTTTGGCCGAAGAATCTTCGATGCCAAAGTTAGAATTCTGAAAAGAATGTGTTTAGAAGTTTGCGTGTAGCAAAAGCCCCTTGAATTTTGGAGATAAAGTGGGTTTTAATAGGAGAAAAAATGAAGTGGGCTGGCCCTTTAGGGTTTAGAGTGGCCGGCCCTAGGTGGAATTTTTTGTGGGAATATTATAAGATATTTGTGTAAATAAATATCTTGGAGTAATTAGGTAAATATTCTAAATAAATGGAATTAGAATTACTTACTTGAAAGATGTCTTCTCTGATTATGAATGTATTTATGATAAGAATAAGAAATTATAAATGCCTTTGACTTTTCCTACAGTCATGGGTGCTTTGAGCATTCGTTGATCTTTGGCTGTTCTAGATGTAGACATGTACTGCTTAATGCCATATTTATGGAAAAACTTCACCAAGTCTTTGCCTAGGAATTACGGGCCGTTGTCGGTGACGATAGATTGTGGATGCCAAATCGATAAATAATTTTCCTCCATATGAAGCGATATATGTTTGATTGAGTAGTGGTGGCCATGAGCTCAGCTTTTACCCATTTAGTGAAGTAGTCGGTAACCATAATCATCATACCATTGCCCTCATTAACAGGTGGCATGGGCCCTACTAGGTCGATTGCCCACTGCATGAATGGCCAAGGGTTTATCTGCGGGCGGAGCTCGCTGGCAAACAATGCAAGTACAGGTTTAAAGCATTGGTAGCTATTGCACTTTTGAACAAATTTCTTAGCGTCTTGATGCAGGTGGGCCAGTAGTAGCCGGCGATGAAACCAATCTATGCTAAGGATCGGCCTCTTAAGTGGTTTCCCCAAACTCCTTCGTGAGTCGAGCTCAAAATTTTCAAGTCGTCGGGAGGCGATAAGCAGTTGAGATGTGGGCTCCAAAAAGAATCTTCAGACGAGAATGCCATTCCACATGTAGTAATGTGCCACCTTTATTTGGAGCTTCCTAGCTTCTAATCTTTCTGCATGGAGTGTCTTGTTAACTAGGTTGTTGACGATGGGATCTTGCCAGCTTGTGGATGTATTGACTTGTCACATCTCAATTATTGGTTCTTCTTCTATGTTCTGCTTTCCTAAATATTTGATTAGGATGGAACGCCTGAACTAGTAATCTAAGGTGGAGCTTAAGGCTGCTAGGGCGTCTGCATGAGCGTTGTCTGACAGTCGCATCTGTGTGAAGGTGTAAGTTTGAAACGCCTCAAGCTACTTTCATACCTTCTCAAGGTATAATGCCATCCTTGGATGCTTTGTTCCATACTCCCCAGTAGTTTGGCTAGTGATGAGCTTAGAATTGGAATGGATTGGGAGCTTCTTGATTAACAGATCTTGTAATATCTAGAGGTTTGCCAACAAGACCTCGTACTCTACTTTGTTGTTTGATGACTTAAAACCTATAGTGATCGCCTACTTGAGCATCGAGCCGTTCGAGGTGATGAGAACCAAGTGTGCTTCTGAACCCTTGTAGTTAGATGAACCGTTGACGTGTAAACACCAAAAGTTCTTGTCAGGAAGGGTTGGTGCGCCCAGGCCGTGCTTAGCTACTTCGGGGGCACCTTTGGGCTGTGTTTTTTAGACTTCTAGGCTGGGAGTGAACCCTATTATGAAGTCTGCTAAGGCTTAAGCTTTTATCGTCGTGCAGGTTCGGTTAACCAAACCATATTGGCTGAGTTCCAACACCTACTTTATCACTCGTTGAGAAGCGTCTAGACCATGTAGGATAGATTGTAGGGGATACTAAGTCATGACAACGACCGTATGAGCCTGAAAGTATGGTCTCAGTTTTCGACTTGTAACAATTAACGCCAAAATTAGGCTTTCAATCCTTGGGTATCTTGTTTTTACATCGATGAGAGCTTTAGAAGTGTGTAGTACTAGCAGTTAGGCCCCCAGCTCTTCTCGTATGAGGGCAGAGCTTACTGATACATTTGAGACTGTCAAGTGGATGTATAATTCCTCGGTTGCTTTCGGCTTGGATAGTAATGGAGGGATGCCAATTATCTCTTTAAGTCTTGAAATTCTTTCTCACACTCGTCATCCCACTTATCTTTTTCACCTTCTTGATGGCCTTGAAAAAGGGTTTGCATCGATCGGTTGAGCATAAGAGGAAACGACTGAGCACGATTGGGCTCAGTCGTAAGCCGATTCTAGCCGTCTTCTCTAGCTGCTCAAGATCATGAATGATGTATGTGGCATCCTCTTTTGGCTTCCACCATTTTTCCTCTGTTGGCATGTCCTTCTAAACATCATTATATAGATCTGGCTGTTGTGGTTGCTATTTGGTAACCAGCTTGCTCTTCTGAACTTTAATAACTTTTGCGAGGGTGAAGGACTTCTTCTTCGACTCCTCCAGCATTTGTGCCATGCATCGTTGGGATGCGACCTAGTTAAACTTGATCTCTCTAACTTCTCTTCCCAGGATGTGAAATCAGATTTTCTGGTACTTGACGGAGGTTACAGTGCCAGTTTCACTAGCTAAGGTATTCCCAGAATTTCATTATAGGGAGGCAAGTCGCTGACTATAATGAAAGTATGCTTTGATACTACTAGTGGTGTTCTCACATCGAGTGTTATGTTGCCAATAACAGTTTAGGTATATCCGTTGAATCCGGTGAGTACTTCTACTCGGCATATTATCATGTTTTCCAGGCCCACCTTCTGAATGACGGATAATTGAAGTATATTTACTGTGCTCCCGTTGTCTACTATCACTTTGTCGACTATAGTGTGTTCCAATTAAACGGACACTACCATAGCATTGTCATGTGGGAAGTCAACTCCCTCAGCATCCTGCTTGGTAAAACTAACGATGGATCCAGGTTTGGCGTCAGCTGCCTAAACTTGGGAGATTACTATAGCTTGCTGGATCTTCCTTTTCTTGGAGTTGTCTATGGCCCCCAAGTATTCAGACTCGATAAAGATGCCGTTTATTCTGATGGTCTTGACAGATAGCTCCTCATCTGTGTCTATGTTATTCCTAGGCTATGCAACTGGCTTTTCCAGGTATCTATCGCATTTTCCCTCATTCACTATCTTCTCTAGGAAGTCCCTCCAAGTATAGCAGTTGTTGGTCGTGTGACTAGGACCTCGGTGAACCACACAATACTTGGTGTGATCTAGCTTGGAGGTGTCTCATTTGGGTTGTCTTGGCAACTTGAACCAAGGCTCATTCTTGAGGTCACAGAGGATCTAGTTGATTAGGATCGAGAACTTAGTATAGTTCTTGGTTGCTTAACATCTTCTTGCCGAGGATAGATCTCTACGGTTGGCCCCCTACCTACTTTGGTCGTTTTTTATTGCTTAGGGCTCCTTCTGAATCTACTTAGGTGCCTTGTTTGCTCGTCGGGCCTCATCTCAAAGCATATGCTTCTTTACTAGAGCATATGAATCTACCAGAGTCAGACCTTCTATCATGATCAATTCTTTGAATAGGGGATGATCTCTTGGAAGTAGACTTGGCATTCGTGTCGTGTTTTCCGTGTTCATGTCATACCCGATATCTTAACGAGTCGTGTCGTGTAACACACGTTAAAATAAAAGGGTAAAATAACCCGACCCGAAATCGATCCAATAATATTAACAGGTAATATGACCTGAGCCGTTACCCGTTAAGGAAAATATATTTTAAACCAATAAATAATCAAATGAAAAACGTAATACTAAATAAGTATATATATACCATATTATCACATTCAAAACATAAAAACGCATTTGTCTTTCATGTATTACATATTAACATACCCAAAATAAGAGCATAATAAAAATAAAAATAAAAACATTAGAACATTACAAAATATCAAATGTTCAAAAGATTTGCAAAATTAAGGGAGTTATGTTTCAAGGTTTGGAACCTTGCACATTTTCTTACAATCAAACTCTTCAATTTTCATCAATCACCATGGGAAACAGTATTGGAACTTTGGCTTTATATATTGCCTTCAAGAGTTATATTGATGATATTTTCGGTGAGGCTTTCTACATTAGCACTCTTTTCTCATTTATCCTATAGCTATTGTTTAAGTAAAGTCTTTAATAATTTTTTAATTAATGTAGAAGTGTGAAAAATATAGAAAAATATATATAAACACTCGTAATGACAAGCTTTACAACTTTCGTGAAGGGCTTAACTTTGAAATGTGTTGTGTGTGTGGCCATGGGTTGAGAGGTGCGTGAGGGTATGTCCAGCCTCTGGGCGGCGTGTATTGACATGTGAGGGTTCGTGACTTCGAGTAGAATATTTTAGAATATTCAAACCTTCCGTTTGAGCAAATTATGGGGAGTTTTTCCTATTGTTTTCGTATATGTGTTAGTTAAGTAGTTATTATTAGTTGTTTCACATATAAGGGAGACTTACACCGAGGACGTACGTGGACAAGCGAGGATAGGGGGCTACGATCCATCAACATATCAATGAGTGGGAATTTTTGTTTTCGTATATATTCATAAACTTTATAGTTTCCACAAATGCTTTTAAATTGATATAAGCATTTTTGTGCCATGATTTTACTTAATTTTAAAATGTTGTTATGTGGTTGAGATTTATATATTGTCATGGCATATTCATATACATTTTACCTGCTCATAAATGTTACATTGTTGTTAGATGCTAAAATAATCATACGGTATGCGCAGGTAAGTTCAGGTAAGTTTATTATGTTGATTGCAATCTTTGAATCATATTGGCATGCATATATTCATGTAGTGCTCATCATTGCTGTACCCCGGTGTTAATGTTCCCACCCCGGGCCAAGGAAAGTCCTTCACGTGTATGTTCACCTCCCGCACCGCACGCTCGCCTTGGATCCAAGTAAGTGCTAGCCCTGTTGTACAGGTCGCATTAGGCGACTCCGACTTGTAGGTGACCGTGCATATCGCTAGCCTTCACGTGATCATAGCACTAGAGCCTATATTATTACACCAAGCCCTATCGTACATGTCACATTAGGTGACTCCGACTCGTGTGCTAACCTAGATTGATGAGCAATAGGTCCAATCGTACAGATCACATTAGGTGACTCCGACTAGTGTGCTAGCCAAGGTTGCTGTGATTTTATTCATATTACTGTTGCGATATTGTGTCATGGCATGCTTTTGGATTTGACTACTGATTTTGTATTCAATTTCATACCTATATTCAGTTTATTTTCTGGAAACTATACATGTTTTACAGTGAGGGGTTAGTATGTTCAGAAAAAATAAATGGATTTTATAAACCTTTAGTTGTGTGCCCGCTCATCCTTCTGTTTTTTTTCGCCCCTCTAGGTCCTAGTTAGCTGAATTCTCTAGGGAATTCGAGGAATATCTGGCGATACTGACATATCTCATTTTAGCATAGGAATTCTTCCCGGTTATGTATTAAGCAATTTTCTAGTTCGACTGCACTATTTGTTATCTATGCTCTGAACATTGTATCTTGGGTTTTAACCACTTCCGCGCACTCATCACTTTAGTTTAATCTATTGTTAGGTTGTTTCAAATTTATCCACATTTTTTTACATCACTTGCACCTTTGGTTATGTCACCTTTGGGTGAAGGCCAGCACGCCTCGACTCCGGTCGAGGTGTGTCAAAGGAGACCACTAATTTCCCTTTTAAGAAAACGTGTTGACATAATTTCTCTTTATATGGGTAATCTCACAATAATACAATTAGTAGATGTATTTTAAATTTAGAATATCCTTCAATTTAGATGATAAATACCAATTAATTTTAAAATCAATTCCATAAGGAAATCTACATACAACATCAAAATAAATTAGTCAACATTAAATTAAATTGATTGGGAGATTGCTAACATAATTAAAAAATTGTAACATGTCTAATGCAATTCTTCCCTTCAATGGAGTATCATTAGGATTACTGTTATTAAGAATAAGAGTAAACGGAAGCATGAAATCCCAGAAACTAATAGCAAAAATTCATAATAATTCGTACAAAAATTGGTATTAAAAAAAATTATAATTCATGTAATTTATACAAAAGCTAAATTGATACAAATTATACTTCAAATTAAATCTTACCCAAGTTGTTTCCTAACAAGTCATTCTCGCCGGAAAATGTCAAGAGGAACCATAAGGAAGAATTCGAGCTTCAAATAATAGGTTATAAAGTAATGCTCAAAAATTATATAACCAAACACCCAAATTGAAAATTTGTTTTTACCAAAATATAAATAAATAATGGGGTAAATTACAAAAAACTACCTAAACTATTGAGTCATTAACAATTTAATACCTCATCTTTAAAAAGTTTCAATGTCATACCTTTGCTTACGAATTTGTTGCAATGTTAAACCTTTTGTCAGTTCCTCAGTTAAATGTTGACGTGGCGTGTGACGTGGCCCATTTTATCTTAAAAAACTAATAAAATAATATTAAAAACTAAAAAATAAATAAACCATCAAACCTTCCCCCCGCCTCCACCCCCACCTCGTCCCTTCTCCTTCCTTCTTCCCCATCCTTATTCTTGCAACCCGAAGAGAAGGACAAAAAAAAAAAAAAAAAAACCATCAGAACCTTCCCCCCACCCCGTCCCCCCATTCTCCTTCCTTTTTCTCCATCCGCATTCCTGCAACCTGAAGAAAAGAAAAAAAAAACCATCAGAACCTTCCCCCCACCCCCATCCCGTCCCCCATTCTCCTTCCTTCTTCCCCATCCCCATTCCTGCAACCCGAAGAAAAAAAAGCATCAACACACTCGCGCCCCTACCCCCCCCCCCCCCCCGGTCTTTATCTTATTCCCCATTTTTTGTTTTGTTTTTTTTTCCAGGAATTGGGATCTGGGGAAGAAGGAAGGAGAATGAGGAAGGGGTAGGGGCGGAGGGAAGGGAAGGAGGAGGGGGTAGGGGTGGGGGGAAGGGAAGGAGGTAGGGTAGGGGTCGGGAGGGTGGGGGGGGTGGGGTGTGGGTGTGTGTTGATGCTTTTTTTTTTTCCTTTTGTTCGGGTTGCAGGAATGGGGGTGGGGGGACGGTTCTGATGGTTTTTTTAATTAATTAATATTTTAATATTTAAAAAATATTAATTTTTTAATATTTTTTCATTAATTTTTTAATATAAAGTGTGGCACGTCACACGCCATGTTAGCATTTACTTGAGGAACTGACGGAAGGTATGACATTGCAACAAATTCGTAAGCAAAGATATGACATTGAAACTTTTTAAAGATGAGGTATGAAACTGTTAACAACCCAATAGTTGAGGTAGTTTTTTGTAATTTACCCTAAATAATGATTTATATCATTTAGTTAACAACAATTTTATATATGTTATTAACCACGAAAATTGACACACTCCGATCTGAAATATCTACCTAGACTCCGGATCGAGCTGTGTTGGCCGACACTTAGAGAGTGATGAAGCCATAAAATGTAGTGATGTGGAAAATGTGAATAAATTTAAATGAAAATTAATGAAAATGGCTTGAAAACTTTGAGTTTTAACGATAAGGACAAAATAAAGGTTAAAGTGAATAGTACTAGGATTGACTTTTTAGTATAAAAATGTGGTCTTTCGTTAAAGTGAACAATACCAGAAGTTTTTCGTTAAAGTTTCTAAAAATGCCTAAATATAAGATTGTGCTTGTGAGCGGGAATGAACCCATTTCACATGTGATGTCAGAACATAAGTAAAGTACAGTAAAGTAGAATGAGAACTATATCGTCAGTAGTAGGGGTGGATTTTTTTGCCAAATTGCCGTGCCAACCGAATTACCAACCGTGCCATACCGATTTTGTGCCAAATTTGTTGTGCCAATCGGTAATGGTACGGTATTGTACCGTACCGAAATTTTATGGTACGGTATTGGTAATGGATATCATTATCACGGTATTACCTTACCGTACCGAACATATAATATAATATATAAATTATAAATTATAAATTATATAATATCTAATTATATAACACATATTTATAATATTCCAATAATTTGATATGATGAAAGAGACTCAACCTCAGTTCAAGATTCCAAATAGGAAGAAGATTGTTGCTAGTGTGTGGGATTTATATGTGTTGGAGAAGTTTAAGTTATTTGAAGCAATGCATAATCAAAGGGTAAGTATCACAATCGATACTTGAACATCGGTACAAAACATTAATTACATGGTAGTTACCGCTCAATTCATGGATAGTGAATGAAAGTTGCATAAACGGATCATAAACTTCATAAAAATCACGGGTCATAAGGGAAAAGACATTGAGAAAGTTCTAGAGGTGTGTTTGAACCAATGGGGATAGAAAAGATCTTTGGCATGGGGGATACTTCTATTTGTTTTGGTTAGTAACTTCTATTTGGATTGTAAGCTTAATTTTCATCATGAATCTTGATGCATCATTTGAATTATTGTGTATGTGAATTTTGAATAATGAATAATAGATGAATTTAGGCTATACTATATGAGATAAATGTATAATAAAAAAAGTTTTGCCCTTAAATTGGGTTAAAAAAAACAAAAACAAATTTTGTCCCAAAACAAAGTGGCAATTACCATTGCCATACCATGCCAACCGAACATTTGGCAATACTGAACTTCGGTATACCGAAAGTTTGGTATGGTAATGGCAATAGATTTTACCAAACCGAAAGTTTGGTACGGTACTTGGTATGAGGGTTTTGGTACGGTAACCGTACCGAACCCACCCCTAGTCGGTAGTACTCCCACAGCAATAGTTTGCCAGAAATCCTCGTCAACATAAAAGCTCAGCCACTAAAGCCTGGAGGGGCGAAAAACAAGGATGAATGTGCCTAAAAATAAAGTTTTATAACAAGCAAACACAAATAATCATAAAATACTAATATTTTCCAACACTAGGTTGTGGTCATACTCTCTAAATTCCGCGCACAACAGACGTGCATCATAGCTAGTGAAAATTCTCGTTTCTCATATTAAGATGTAGCCATGCACGCCATATGCATACTACATGCACATTGCTGAAAAAATTTCACAAATTTCTACAATTGGACTCTTAAACTAGAAATTGTTTCATCTCAGTGTTGTAGGATGTCAAAACTTGAAATTTATTCTACAACTCATAGGCCCCAACAAGAAACATAAACCCTAATTTAACTTCTAAGTATTAATTCATCTTACAAACAACTCATTTATTCCATAAATCATTGATGAAGGAACTTGGAACTAAACACTCTACCTTACTATGCTTGTTGAAGCTTCAGTCGTAAAAAAAAAAAATGGAACCTTCTGACCAAAATAGAAAATATGGTACAAAACTCAGCTCACCCTTCTCACCTCTCTCTAGCATCTCTTTGTTCGAAATTAGAGGTATGAGGTCAACCCAAAACCCATCTCAATCTTCTCACCTCTCTCCAGCATTCTATGTCTTCGAAATCGAAGCTCAAAGATCTGAGCTCGACTCAGAAACCCAAAGATCACAAAGCTCTCTTGACATCCTTCTCTCCCAAAATGAGAAAAGTGATGCAATGGGCTGATGATTTTTAGTATTTATATGTGGGTATTTTAGTAATTTCAATTTTGTGCATGGCTTGTGCATGATCAGTTTGTTCTATTTATGTCCCAAGATTAAGAAAATATCTTATTTTTGTCTATTTCTCTAAATTTTATATAATATTACTGAAAAATGTGTAAAAAGAATATGTATTAATCGTGAAAAGTATGTACATATTTAATACGCTTACTATAAGTTGGACTTATTTAACGACTTATTAAAATATTTACAAAAACAAAAGTATTTTAAAAAAGGGGTGTGCTATCCACACACCCCTTTTTACTTCTCACACACCCCTATTAATTTCTGTTCGTTAGATCTTCTTCAATTCATCCGATCCGACGGCCGAAATCCTAAAAGGTGTGAGAGAAGTAAAAAGAGGTGTGTGGATATCACACCCCTTAAAAAATACATAAATACACATATAATATGTGTATTATATGCTAATTTACTTACTACTATTTTCCAAAGGGGTGCTAGCGGCATTGCTCATAAATAACAACAACAACAAAATATATATATAGGCAAGTACAAGTCAAAACCTATAACGATAATAGGATAACAAGTTTATGATGGTAATAACGGTCCAACTATTTCGTATTTTGTTGAATTTGTGGTTTGATGACTCTTAAATGAGAATCTTAAACTCCACACAGTTCCAATTATTGAACCAAACTGTGGAGTGACCCCAACGACCCCTTTTAAGTATTCATAAAAATGATTTCTCTTGGGTATATCCGGCATTAGTGTCCTGTTTTCCGTGTTTGTATCGTTTCATGTCATGTGACACCTGTTAAAATGAACAGATAATATGACACGATCAGAATTCAACTCGTTATTATTAACGGGCAATATGACCCAACCCGTTACCCGTTAAAAATATATATATTTTTTAAACCAATAAATTATCAAATGAAAAAATATAGTTCTAAATTAGTATATACATACCACAATTCTATAAATGAGGAACGTGTTTAGAGCATACAACTAATTCTATACATTAGAAAAGAAATGATATAAAATTGAATGAACAAAGGAGTGGGTCGTACACTAAGAAAACTCGAAGATGCAAATGCGGAAGTGCCTTGACATCGAAATTGAATGCCTCAAATCTAAGTCATGAGGGTGCACAAAACAAACATAAGTGAACAAAGTTGATATGTATAATAATATAACAGTTATTCAACATACTAACCCCCAAATTTTTATGAAAACTAATAGCGTAATATGTAATAGGTTTTCCGAAAACCCTAGCATGCCATAAAACATATCTCGTATGTAGTGTGCTAAATAGTGGTATCAAATCATGATATCTCCCGGCCCATAGCCAACACCATGTCTCTTGACCTGAAGTAAGAGATTATTTTCTCTCGGCCCATTGCCAGCTCCATGTCCCTTGACCTGAAGCCAGAGATTATTTTTCCCGGCCCCCAGCCAACACTAGATCCTCGACCCTGGCGGAATAGTGACCACTAGATACGCATAAAAACATCGAACATAATCTTTCCAACCATATGTACATATATCTCAAAATCATCTTCATAATATAAAGTCATCCATCATCTATACTATAAAGAAATGTGTAAAAATATGTTCTAAATAGTATATCGTCATCCATCAGATACCCTACAAGAACATGGGTTTGGTAGAAAATATGGTATTCCAAAATATTCACAGTAAGCATAATATTTCACAAAACGTTTCATAAAACGTAATCATTAAATCATGCATTTTATGTATGCGTTTCTACTATTAACAGATGCATTTTAGAAGTGGTCCACTCACAGATACTTCGTCGTCGTAGAGCTGTACAAAATAGGAATGACAGAATCGCCGCTAATAATTGCACCTAAGCACAAAAATGGTACAATTAACAAAACTATAATATAACAAATGAATTTGGGAAAACGGACGTCAAAAACAGATCCAAGACATGAACTACCCTAAAAAGGGTCCTAGGTAAATTTTGTAAAAGTCAACACAAAGAATATTATGAGAATATTCCCTGACCCTAGCAGAATATTCCACAAAAAGGTTTTGGACCGATTAGGGTTTAGGGTTTTGGACTTGGGTTGGGGTTATGTTTAGGTGGGTTAGGCTTAGGATAAAGGGTTAATGGGTTAAGAGTTTCTAATTTAAAAAGGGTTTTAGAGCTGTGATAGTGACGGGCATAGGCTCAGGTGCACAGCCAAAGAGCCTAGTTAAACTAGGATTTTGGGTTTGGGTTTAAGGGGGTCACGGGTTAGGCCTAAAAGAGTTTAACGGGCCTAGGGCCCGAGAACATTAAATGGTCCAAAGGCCTAATTTATAAAGGGTTTGAACTGGGGCTTAGGGCTAAAGGTTAAGGGGTTGGGCTGCCCAAAAGTTTGAGCCGTCCAAAGGTTTGGGCCTTGGGTTCGATCGGTTTCAACAAATAAGAACGCCGGAGCTTCCCAAGCTCCAGCCAACCTCTATTTCAACATTAACATCAACGACTTAACTATGAAAATGAAGTTATGGGGATAGGAAGAGAATTATACCGTAGTTAGGTCTAGTCGTCGCCGGGAAGTGGTTGGAAAACAGCCTAAAAAATGGCCAAACGATCACGGCCTGGAAATTTTCAGATTTGCACATTGACTTTCTTTCAGCTTTTTCGAGTTCCTACACCATCAAAACCACCCAAAAACTTACTAATCGCGAACCTAGACACGACCTACAAAGATAGGGACCAATTTTGAGGCTTACCTTTGTCGAAAATGGCAAGAAACGCGTCGAGGAAGACGATGAATAGTGTCGGCCGACAGGGAGAGAAAGGTTTGGGGGGTTCTTTCTTCATTATTGAAAACACAAGAGGAATGATGGTGGTGTTTAAGTTGTTGTGTTGTTTGTGTGTGAATTCGGAAAGGGGAGGGAGAGTTGTAGATAGAGGGCACGAGAGTAAGAAGGAAAGGATAAAGAGAAAGAGAAACTGAAAGGGAGAGAAATGAGAGTGTTGAGAGAGAAAAGGAGATGACTCATGGGTCCAAATGAAAAAGAAAAAGAGTCGGGGAAAAGGGAACCAAATAGGAAAGTGGGCCCCAAGTGGAACACAAAATAAGACCCAAAAAGCAATATTTTAAACCAATGAAACCCAACCAAAGTGAAAATACAAAAATACCCTTTCGTTCTGTAAATTTCGAGACGGGCTGTTACATTTGTGCCAGCGCATGTTTTAGGGGTGGAGATGCATTTGGCCAATTACTGTTCATTGGGGTCTATCACTGTTCACTGAGTGGATTAAATGAGCTAGGTGTCAACGTATATTTTTAGGAGTGGAGTTGCTCTAAATAATAAGAGTGCGTAGGGAAATTATTTCACTTCCACTATATATTCATTTGAGGTTGAGTCCATTAGTTTAGCATGCCCAACCAATGCGTGCAAATCCAAACTTATAACCTCATTACCAGAATAAAATCCCCAAATTGCCCATCGACAACCTAGGTTGCACGAACACTCCGAAATCCTAAGGTGTCGGGCATTCTAACACGCGGACACATCTTGAACACGTCTCGAACACAGTTTGGACACGGTCAATGCTTTGAACACGGTCAAGGCACTGTTCGGACACGTCTCTACCAACTATTTTAGTCGTCAGGATTTGTCATGTGCCTCTGAAGCTGGTTAGTGGTGCAAAGCAGCAGAGGTGTAAGCCTCAATGGAACTGTGGAAAACAACCTAAATTTTCAAGGGAATTTGGAAAAATAACCAAATTTTGGACCCCATAAAGAATTGTAGTCACCATTTTAATTTTATGATAATTATAACCAAATTTAATGTAAAACTACTACTATACTCTTAGGCCTCGTTTGGCACACCGTATAGAGCACCGGATAGGATTAATTATACGGAGCCGGTTGTTTGGTGCCCGCCCGTATTAAATAGCCACCAGATTAATTTAGTCAGTCTACCTATTTAGTAGGGTATACACCTGCATAATAAACCCTTCCAAAAGAAGTGGATTATTAGTCCGGTTCCCTTCCCCCTCTCTCGCACTTCGTTCTCCACGACACCTCCTCTAGCCATCGTCCCTTTCGCCGTCGTCGTTCTCACCGACGTCGTTCTCCCTGTCGTCGTTCTCACCGACGTCGTTCTCCCCGACGTCGTTCTTGTCGGCACCGTCAACGCCTACAGTGCCCACTCCCCACCACATGGAATTAGAGATGCCTTCTGCAAGCAGCTGACAACATCACCAACATGATACTGCACTATCTCTTCTACTTTGTTGGGAACGCCATTCAACTTTCCCTGCTCCCATTTTATCCTCCTACCCATTGGATCTTCTTCTATGTCATATGAAACATCATGTGCTAACCACACAAAATAAACATTCCCAAACTTGTCTGCACCTGCCATGGTGTCAAAATCTATATCAAAGGCTCTGAGTCTTGGCCGTCGCACGCCTTCCTCTGGGCTTCTTCTGCAACTAGGGAGAGATTCTTGACTGAAATTGCAGAGGAAGAAGAAGAAGGGAGAGAGTGGGACGGAGTTTGGGGGATGCGGCGAAGAGATCTGGGGAACAAAAGAGATGATTTCATTTCTTCTGCAACTGGGCCGTGCAAAGAAACATGGTGTATTTGCAGAGGTTCTTGACTGAAATTGCAGGGGAATAAGAAGAAGGGAAACAGAGGGAAGGAGTTTGTGGGGTGCGGCGGAGAGATGGGGAACAAAAGTGATGATTTCTTTTTTTTTATTTATTTATTTTAAGTTTGATTTAAATAAAGAAAGATTTTGTTTGAATTTCTCATATCCGGCATAGTACCAAACACACTATAAATAATATTGTTATTAGTCCGATACTGCACCAAACGCTCGACTAATTTAGTCAGTACTATCCGGTGGCTATTTATCCTATCTGACAGAAATAGTCAGTACAGTCCGAGCTGCCAAACGAGGCCTTAATGTCATGTTATGCAAATTTGGGACTCCATATAGAACTATGGTCACCATTTTAATTTTATGATAATTATAACTAAAATTTGATGTAAAAGTATTATTATACTCTTGTTGGAGTGTGGGACCTATTCATGTTATGGGAGCCTAGATAAGATAATCCAACCAATCAAGTATGTCAAGTGTGTTTTGGTTGTTGTGAGAAACCCTAATATGAAGGGTATCTTAGTACTTTTAAATCAAATTTAGGTTATAATTATTATAAAATTAAAATGATGGCTATGATTCTATATGGTATCTAAATTTGATTATTTTTTAAATTTCCCAATTTTCAGCGACATTGTTTTCTCTTTTGAAATTCCATTGTTTGTAAGTGAGATGGCAAGTTTCACTTCACTTCTACATTTTAATCCTCTCACCTCTCTCCTATGTTTCAACTTTCTCTCTCTCATTCCTACGTATCACTAATCAATACTTCACAAAAAAAAAATTAAAAATCATATAATAGCACTGTAAGGAGGAAAGGAATCCTCTCCGGATCCCTTTCTCATAATCTACCAAATCAGTAGATTCGTGCCATTGAAATTTGATCAAACGATTACAAACAAGGGCTCACTTTAAAAGTTATAATAACTTCAGCAGTTGGATCAAATTTCAATGGCACGGATCCACTCTGGAGATGATCCCTTTCCATGTAAGGAGTAAGACCCTCATAGAGTATATACCCATTTTTATTATTATGTTTGTAGTTTAATTATTATGTATACTGAATGAATTTGATGAACATGAATACTTTGTTATATTATGAATTTAAACTCTTGTTTTAAATATATGCAATATTTGTTATAAATTATTGTATTTTTGTTGCCGTGTCCGCGTCTTTATTTTTTTATCATTTACCTGGTTATGATCAAGGTATTAAATATCCATAATATCCTGATATTTCCATCGAAATTTCCGTGTTTTTGGACTACCGATATTTCCGATGTCATCGATATTTCCATCGAAATTTCCGTGTTTTTTAAATTTCTATATTTAAAAAAACACCAAGGGGATTCAAATCCCTCCCATTTTACTCCTTCAACACCTTAACCACCATATCACTTATGTTTTTGTGAAAATATGCTAAAACATTTACATATTTTATACTCACAATGTTTGCCAGCTCGCTATATAATTAACTTAAAATCAGTTAAATTCATCATGCAATGCATTTTCTTCCAATTTTTTGTAATAAACTAATAGATAATTGACTAAATAAACATCCTGCAAAGTTTCAATAAAAATTTCCAAGTTTTTCTTACAATTTCCATGGTTTTTATTCAATTTTTATCGATATCGATAATATCCCGATATTTCCATCGAAATTTCCGTGTTTTTAGACTACCAATATTTCCGATATCATCGATATTTAATACCTTGGTTATGATTTACCATGCCGTGTCACCATGTCTGCAATATAATCGAGAACTCAACCTGCCGTGGATGGTTTATACACGTACAAACATTTAACACTTCTTGTTTTTATGTTTTTATCATTTGGTCGGGGCGCATACAACTTTCTTAAGTTCATGTCACAATGTATTTTTCACAACCTGTCGATATTTCAAATTTCAATAGTGAATAAACATTCTACCACATTAATATGAACAGTTCTTTAAAACCCTGTCGCTCCATCCAAATTCTATCCAGGCTCCTCTCACAAGCTCTCTGTCACAATTTAATCCTCACATCCTAAACCTAATACTCCATTGCAATCTTTAATTTGTTTTCTAACACGGCCTACCGAAATGGGGAGCCTAGCAGAGCTACACCTTGTCCTTATTTTGCGTAACCTTTGTTTCGTAAATTACCCCACATAATCACGTATCATTTGACCTCCAAGTTGCCGCCGAAGCTGATCCTCTTGTTGCTGCAGTTGTTGCTGCTGCTGGGCACTTTCCACCCCATGTCTGAGACCCAAAGTGAGGGACACGGCTCCAAGTCCCCCAGCCTCAAACCCTCCTCGCTGGTCCTGGACAAAACCCATCAATCCTCCGTCCATGCTTGATGGAACTTGGCACTCCAATCTAGACCTCTTCATCTCCTGATTTCGTTGCTCTGCATCTCCCGAGCACTCTAATTGTCTATCGGGCATCACATTCATGCTTAGTTTGTGATCATTGTTTGGCCTGCTGCTGGTGCCTTCATTTGCAGAATTTCCATCGTTGTTGATAGGATCTTGGCCAGCTTCGAGGGAGCCTCCTCTGGTCTCGAGCATGTGTATTTCTTCAACCATGGGCTTCCAAACGCGCACTCGGGCGTTTATGAACCAGTTTGACACCTGCATTATGGTTCAAAATTATGTCAATATCAGCATAACCCTTATGTAAATGACTTGAAATACAAGGAAGAAGTAAGCTCGCAACATGTCATCATGTACGATGACACAATTAACAGTAAACGTGACCTACATGAGACTATCTACTAATTTGCTTTAATTTTCTTACAGGCTATCTATTTATTTAATTCAAATCTTGCTAATTGCTTATTCAATTTGATTATTCAAACAGAAAAACCAACTTGATAAAGAACTGTAGACATGATAATTAGATATTGAGTAGGTTACCCTACCTGGTTTCGAGATAGACCCGTTTGAGTGGCTAACATGTGCTTATCTGTGTCCGTAGGATACCTAATAAAAAAAAAACAGTTATCACCCAAATACAAAAGAATGATTGAGAAAGAGAGAGAGAATGATTAAGAGAGAGAGAGAGAGAGAGAGAGAGAGATGGGTACGTACGGGTGAAGAAAATGCTCGAAGAGCCAAGTTCTGAGAATGGCTACTGAACGTTCTGGTAGGCCTCTCTGGGGTCTCCAGACGTGTTGTTGGGGTTCAGAGAAACCCACAAGGGACCCACCGCCAGACTTATTATGTTTTTGGAAACCTAGGCCCATATACTTTAGCTTGGCGAAATTTTTCTCACCTTTGCTACTGCACCCAGCAGTACCAGCAGCAGTTACAGAGGATGACATATATTCCTCTCCCAAAGCCTTCCTTGTGTGCTTGAGCTGGTCCTTGATGGAATTTGTAAGACACCTGAAGTGTCTTGAGACTGTGTTTAGGGCCATGCATATGTACGGCGTAGCGGAACTCAGACCGGCAACTGATTCGAAGGAAGCAACCACCATTTGCATTTGTTGATGATATTGCTTGTACCTTCTGCTAACCTTCAATTCCACAACAGAGTTACCAAAAGGGAATCCAAATCAGTTGATGATGTCTTACAAGTCATTAACAGAAAAAATACATATCCACTAGAAGTTTAATTACTGGTACAAATTTACATTTACCACTATACTAATCGCATTATTTACCGTGTTAGGGTTCCACAAGTCATGGCTGACAATTTGAAAATTCACAACTGTGTTAATAGTATTACTGATGGATGAACCATGATTCACACCGAAAAAGAAACATTCCAAATTCACTACGACAATAAAATTATGAATTTTCTGAATATATTGCCCCCAATCCTTCGAATTTTCAGAGTATTGCACCAATCCTTGGCAAAGGTACGAAAAATAATAGTAATAGGATGATAGCTAACCAACTTGGAAAATTATGTCAGCAATGAGAAAGGATGTTTCTTTTAAGCAAATAATGTGGTCGTCGCCCATTCCAAGAAGACACCTTGGTTTTCAACTTTACTAGAAAGTGTCGGGACAACAAGAAGTGGTATCAACTGTTAACTGGAAATTTAGCCAATTCCCAAGGCCCTACACTTGCAGTGAAGATATTTGAGTGTGTTAACCCATTGATAATTATGATTTGAACATGGGGTTTTTTAGCTTTAATCCTTAATTTAATAAAAATCTGGTGTTATATTACATATTGATTATAGGGGTGTGTTATCCACACCTCTTTTTACTTCTCACACCCCTATTACTTTCTGTCAGTTAGATCTTCTTCAGTTCATCCGATCCGACGTTTGAAATCTAAAAAGGGGTGTGTGGATATCACTGCCTTGATGTGTCCTCAATTCAAATTAATTAATGAGTATTTTATTCAATGTCTCCCATTAAATATTTGAATTTATTAATATACACATTTTAATTTATTTTTTAACCAATAAAAAGTTCTTTTAATTTATTAATTTTATTTAAAATTCTTCATACTTGAAAGACTCAAATATCGTACCTAAATGTTAGTACCAAAATATATTATATTGAACTAATATACCTAAATATTAGTACCGAAATGCGTGCCCTGATATGTATTATATTGAATTAATATACCTAAATATGTGTATCGAAATATATATATATATATATATATATATATATATATATATATATATTAAAATATATCAAATGAATTAATGTACCTAAATGTATGTATCGAAATATATATACTAAAATATATCAAATGAATTAATGTACCTAAATAAAGAAGACAAAGTATATTAGTTTATCTAAATGTTTACTACAAAATATAATTATTACATTAAAATTGGGAAGAAAAAGAGAAATAATTAAAAAATAAAAATATAATTAATAAATGAGGTGATTAATGTATCAATGGACTAAAATTAGATGTTGATCTTACTCATGGTTTTAGTCTAAAAGTCATCTTTGACTGAGGATTAGAACTCCTATTTGAAGATTCAAATTCAGGAAGTGATTTATGTACAATCATTTTTTTTTTTTGCACATCCTTTTTTATTTAGTATCTTTGGATTGAATAAATTATAGAAAAATGAAATGACGTAAATAAATAAGAGCGTGCAGTGGGAATAAAATGTTGTGTTGGAAGTATTTCCCTTCAGGTGTTTACATGCAACAAACCCTATTTAAGCATGTCATATGAACATGACATATTTCCTCTGCTAAGATATCAAATTTATGACTTCAACTTGCTGCTTTCAGAATGTCAACAAAGACTAGCTACACTTCAACAATTAAATCAAAACCTCACTAATTTCGACAATCAACGTTGTCAACCTCATTACTGAACATAGAGAAGCATTAATAGAGAGCAACATGGATACTTTGATAAGCACATCATAAATTGAAAATGTTTATAACCAAAAGGAAACAACAAATTCAAGCAACATAAAATGGTCATAGACAATCACATTGGGTTACAATCCAACAGTTGATACTCAAATGCCGATAAAGTTATAGGCGTGTAGGAAAGATCGCACAACTGTGAGTGTGCGTCCACACTGGCCATCTAAGGAACATAATTATCATTTTCTGATGACTAAACCCTACTGGGCCAAGACTCACGTTATTTATGGGGTTAATCAAGAGTCCACGACCTGCATTTCTAAACATGTGGTATGATATTTTTCACCACAAGAAGAGGGTGCCGAGAATAAGTTGCCTAATCTCATAATTATGGCACAAAGATGATATTGTCTTGATGAAATTTAACAGCCATCAGGGACTGTATTAAAAACTTGTAAGTGGTACAATGGGGGGTCAAGATCCATCAAATCAATATGACTTTTGTAAATCTCCAATCAAGTTATAATTGCGGACCCATGATAGCCATTATATATGCACCACAAAAACCATGCTAGATCTAGCTGCACTAGGCATGAAAACTTGTTAATCAATGAAGTACTCTTCACCTCTAAAAAGCCAATTATCAAGGAAACAAAGTCTATAAAAATTGCTTTTTTATATATAAACTATCTCATTTTAAAATGTCCAAAAGAAGGTTGCACATCATAACTTATATCATAAGACTTCCGTTCCCTATAAAAAAAATAGAAAATAAAAAATCTTATTCTTTAACGGAAATGTTATTAGCACTCCAAATTATCGTTGTGCATTTCAAGTATGTACAAATATATGAAAAAAAAACACCTGAAAGGAGTGCAAAAAGACTATTAAAACCCTCATGCATATAATGGTTTAACTAAATCCATTTAAAAAATACATAGCATGCATGAGGTTCTTCCAATGCAATCATAACCAATTAAGTATTACCTCCTCATTTTACCGCACTGTTATCAAGATCCAATGTTGCATACTACTCTATCACAAAGACATAAAAAAAATGAAAAATCAACATAGTAACTAATAATTAAAAAGGAGATATAAAACATCACTAACCTCCTCCTGCATATATAGGAGCTTTGCTTTCTTTTGTTGGTACTCCGGCCAAAAGGACTCAGAAGACATGCTTGCAGCTCCACCATCACTGCTAATTTCGGTTGAACCGTAAAACGTAGAGGAAGATGCACCGGAGTTGTTCCTCTTAGCCACTACTTCAGTTTCGGTTGCATTACCTGCTTCAATGGAAATTGAAACCGAGGCCGAAGCACTCACATCTCCAGACATCCTCTCAGATGCCTCACATGTTTTTAGTATCTTCGAATCACTAACCCTACAGAATTCATGCAATAGCAGTTGAGCCGGTTTCAAGAACTTCGAACTCTTCAGAATCATTGCATATCCAGTGAAAGGACCAAGAGGACCAGTGCTTCGATAGGCGCTATTACTAGAATTCCCCACAATGTCTTGAAGTGATTTTCCACAAGCTTTGCTAATAATAGATGGCTTTGTTATGGAACACAAGTTTCCGCCGGAAGATTTCCCCGTTTTCGAATTTTGAAGATCCTTCAGTGCATGATGATTGTGATGATCATCATCATCAGTTCTCGCATGTAAATCTTGAGACCCAATTAATTGAGCCACAGGCAGTTTATTAGATGGTGGATTTGATGAGAGTGATAGAGACAGCCCTTGTTGGTTGGAATCGCTACTCATACTGGTCCTCATTTCTTCATCAACACTGTTTCCCGTACTAAATTCTAGTCCCTCGCCACCACCACTACTCCAATTATGGCGATTCTCGATAGGCTGCCGATCCATCCAAGAATTACTAGCATTATTGAAGCGCAAAGTGTTCGATTGATTTCCGTAGCTTGGAACGCGAACAAGTTCATTTTCCATGATTCTTTGGTGCACAATTGAAGCCATTTCTAGCTGATCCTGCTGCGTTCCTTGAGAAGCTGAAGTGACAACATCTTGGAGAGTGTTAACGTATTTTAGCGAAGGGGGCGAAAAGTGCATTGTTCCTCCTCCCAAGTGCTTTTGGGCAACATGATGACTAGAAATTTGATCAGCAGATGAGTTGGCCAAACTAGACTGAACTACATCCTGATATCCACTTGTGTAATTATTCACCCAATCTATGCTTTGAGGTGGATTAAGAGTACTTCTCCAATTACCAAAATTCTGACTCTCGCCGGCGGGTTGAGCTGCACCTAGATCTTGATCATGACATGCCATTGTGATTCTGTGAGCTGACAACGGAGCATTTGCATTGATCGAAAAATCGAGCATTTCAGAAGAAAACATAGTTGGATCATAGAGCAAATTCGCATTCCTCACATTTCGAACTTGCACGATATCTGGGTTTAGTCCTGGATGGAGTGGCAACTTCCCAGAATTGTTTGCTAAATTGTCGAGATGGTGAGGTGGGCTTGAAGTTTGATGAACTCTCAACTTATCTCGCCGACTTTGTTGTGCTACATGTGATTCGTGCCTAAAGCCACTCATCTCCATCCTCTAAAGTTCACCAAGATCACTACTTTTTTCCCCTTAATTATTAAAAAGAATTCCAACTCGAAAAATTGCTCCAATATATTGGCTTCCTCAACAAAAATGCAAGCACACATGCATGACTTCTAGCCACACCAATCAAGCTGAAAACAACATTTCCCAGCAATGTAATAAATCCAAGAAAATTATGCATGACTTCCCGAAGAAAATAGTAAATAAAAAGAGAAAACAATAAAAGATAGATAAAAGTTTACCTTGAGTACTTGTCAGGAATTAGCTTTGAACTTGTGGAGACTTTCCCACAAACAGTGGTTTGGCTGTTGAGCTTTGAACTCTGTCGGCAGCCAAACCTTGAAGCGCAAACCTGCATACAATTAACCACCACTCATTCAAAAGTCGAGAAAGATAGAGATAAAAGCCTGCAATTCAAAACCACACGTAAAAAAAAAAATTACTCAACAAATCAACAATACAACGTCTCCTCTTATGAAACCCTAATTCAATAACTCTTTTTAAGAAAACTAACTTTTACCATTTCATCACTTCAACAAAAAGAAAAACATAACTTAGACCCAGCAATCCTAATGGAGTTTTTAGAGCCAACCCAACTCACAACCTTATCGATATAAGTGTTGAGTGCGCTATAATTTACACAAAAACAGTTGCTTCCTTAATTGTATATTACTAATTAATCATATGATGGTAATTATTCACTTGATACAGACAAGTGCAAATAATTCATGAGTGAAAAACAAAGAAAGAGAATAAAAGCTATAAGATCTTCTTCATGACAGTACTCGATGAAAGAAGAAGAACTGCTCTAAGCAAATTAAACACTTTTTATAACCAGAAAAGAAAAGGTTGAACCAAGGTTCGTTAATTAATTAAACGAACTATAATACCTGCGGAAATTTTTGCTCGTCGGATCTTTTCAGACCAACCCAGTAGACTCGGATCCGGTTCTTTTCTCCGGTGGAGTTTCGAAGTTTATGGAGGTGAGAGCACAATTATTGTGGAGGCAAAAAGAGTTGGCGTTATAAAGCTTTAGACGTTTTGAGCACGCTCTTGTTTGCACACACACACACACAGAGCGAGAGGCAGTAGTACTTAGGTAATTGTACTAATTCTAAGCTGACGCAGCCGTTGGATTTAGCGGCGAATGGATCGGACGGCGAGAAAATTTGCGTCCGTGAATGGTTTCACCAATATTGTGTTTGGGAAGGAAGGGTCCCATGAACCGAAATTTCACCCTCCTTTTCTAGTGGAGTTGGATAGCTTGGGGGAAAAAAAAAAGGCAACATGTGGTGGTCCTAGGAAACACTCTATATTACAGAAATACCATTTTGGAATGTATTTGTAAGTTTTCTTAATCTTTAAAAATGTGAACTGTCGTGGCAAAATCACAAATTTATTCCTTTTGTGTATTAATTTTTTTTATTTTTTGTGTTTTAAATTTTACCTTGCTGTAGATTTTGCTTAAATACTCCTTGGCTGTAGTTTTAACTTATGTATTATCGTGTACTAAAAAAAAAAACTTATGTACTATCTACTTTTGGCAATTCCTATTTGCTCACTATTTATGATCGTATTGTCAAATCATAAATTTAATGGTGTCATGAAACTTGTAAAATATAAAGGGATGTGTTATCCACACACTCTATTTTACTTTTCACACTCTTGATAATTTTTGTTCATTGATATTTTTCAATTCATCTGATCCGACAGCAAAAAATTTTAAAAATGTGTGAAAAATAAAATAAAGTGTGTGAATATCACATCCTAATATAAACTGTTTGTGAACTGATTTTCTAGTGTATTAATAGGCAATAGGTTGCTTTTGTTAAACTTTCAAGATAAAATATAAACGTAACAAATAAGGCAAAGAAACAGAGGCTTGCACAAGCAGCACACAACCAAATTATTCGTATTTCAGTCATTGCGCGCGTGGGGTGGTTGTAGTTGATACGATTTTATTACCAAGAAATATCATCTTGATCAAAATGAATAAATTATCCTCGATAGAAAATTCGGAATATAGTTTTTATGGATAAAAAAAAATTAGGTATAAAACCTTTGTTGTGAAAATTGTTACAAATTTAAAGTTAAAATTTCCATCGAGTTGCCGTCAAAAGGCTGGGTAAAACAGTCAATGTCTGTTAACCCATTTCCCCTCTTTCACATAGGTGCACACACAGCTCTCTTTTGCCTCTATCGATCGCAAAGCCACGTCTCATCTCTCACTGACTTGCAAGTCTGTAGAATGATTTTGGCTGCAAAACTTTGTCTCTCTCTGCTTTGTTTTCTTCATGTTTATGTTTCTTTGAACTTCTTTTCGGGTAGGAGAAATCCGATTTCAAACCCTAAGCATACTTTGGTGGCTAGCATCAAGCATGGTAATATGAATTCCAGCACCCAGAAGCCGATTTCATCGTTTCAGTTTATTTCAACTTTGCATGTGAGGCTCATGTGCAGCCTTTTGACAGTGACTGGATGGAAATTTTAATTTGAGGCTTAATTTCTAATCATCTTCACAACAAGGGTTTAGTTTCTAATTTTTTTCACCACAGGGGCTATATTCTGAATGTCTAATCAACATGAAGATCATTTATCGGGTTTAGCCTATCATTTTCTTCTCTCTATCGAATGATATTTTAATTTAGAACAACTTTGGGTAAAATCATATTAAAAATGAAACAAAAATTGATTCGACAAGCGCAAATTAATCTGGAAGCAAACTCTATGATGCAGTTTTGGATTGGTTTCAATTCATGAGCTACCGTTTAAAGAGAATAGCATCACGAGTTAAACCTCCTCATATGTTGTGACAATTGGCTTCTTAGGCATAATGCTAAATTCGAAGTTTCAAGTTTTGAGGATATTTTCATAATTTTATTATTTTTGTATTGGATAGTGTCATAACACACTTATTTTTATTTTTCACACACTCTTGTTAGTTTTGTCCACTAATCTTCTTTAATTCACTCAATCTAAAATATCATCACGAGTGCAACCTCCTCATATGTGTGGCGATTGACTTTTTAGGCATAGTGCTAAATTTGAAGTTTCAAGTTTTGTGGATATTTTCATAATTTTGTTATTTTTGTATAGGTTTTCGTTTTATTCCTTTTTCTTGTCACGCTATTATATTAGAGCAGAGATTAGGATGTTCCAGTAGAAAATGACCATGAAAAATACAAACCTCTCGCTAACGTTGATTGTGGAAGAACAGCCATACGTTACACATCAAAGTCATTCAACGACAAACGTGGAGAAGGTTTTCTCGATTAGTTTGTAGTTCTGGAGTAATTCTTCGAAGATATAACAATTCGAGAAAGGACAAAAGCCAACATAACTGATTACCGTTCATAGGGGAGTGCCCTTTTTGTGTGGATCCATTGTATAGTGTCGAGTATCATTTCTTCAAGTAAACATTTCGTTTGATGCCCATATACACGCTAAATATGTTCGCAATACCAAAAACACAAAATTTGGTTGTCCGCCATGACTCATTACCTCTAATTTCGAATTTTGAACTCAACTCGTTTGCTTTAGTTTAGAAAATTTGTAACCTTACAATTAAAAATTATAAGTATCCGTAGAATAATAGTTTCATTTTAGCTTTCTTTTTTTGTATAGAGGAAAAGAGAAGTAAACAAGGATGGTGAAAAACATGTTGAAGAAATGTGTATGAAAAGGTACACAAAAGGAAGGGAAAAAAAATAAGAAAAATGATTCTTACGCCATTTTCTCTAATAAATGCAAACTCTGTATATTTACGTTATTTGAATTGTATAAAACTAAGTAAAATCGATGGACAATTTTAAACATGAATTTATGGAAGAAGAAAAATAGAATGCAAAAATAAGTCTTTGCAAAACCAAGGACTATTTTAAATTATTTTTTCTTTATGCATTTTTTAAAAATAAAAAAAACTAATAAAAAGGGTTTAAAATTTTTGAATTTTAATTATAAAGACAAAATCAATGGTAAGGTGAATAGTATCATGATTGATTTTTTTTTAGTGTAAAAATGTGATTTTTCATTAAACTGCACAGTACCAGAAACTTTTCGTTAAAATTATCTTTTTTTTATTCATTTCATGTTTTTACTCACAACCCTTATTTATTAATCATTTCTCCTATACATTATTTCATATTTATCAAGCACGGAATATCCTAAAATTAAATATATTGCATAAGCCTTCTAAGGTCATCTCCAACTAATCTGGCCAGACGGTTATAGGCTAAAAATAGCCCGAAATGACACGAAAACCATCTCGAATCGAGTGCTAGGTCAAATGGCTCGTGGGCCTCACCAGGCCAAAAACACCAAATCAGGCCAACCGGCTGGCCCAAATGAGCTAGCCCAAAAATTCAAATCCAACGACTACTGGCGTCATGTTGACGGCAGTAGCCGTTGGATTTGAATATTTTTTTTTAAGCAAATAAAAAAATTTGAAGTTGTAGTATTTAAATTGAAATAATAAATTATGTTTGGCTTATGACTCTTATATTGGAAATCGTTTTTTGTCACATGACTATATTTGGTTTCCTCAGTTGGAGATGGTATGAAATAAGACCTGGTACTGTTCATTAAAATATAATTTCTTAAAAAAACTATAGGGTTAAAAAGAACTCTTTAACCTTGTTTCAGTTAAAAATGGCCTAAATAAGACCATGTTAGGGTGGTGATCACTAAATTAGAGGATGAAATATAAGCTGAATTTACAGCCACGCACGGTTTGATATTTCCAAATTACCAACTTATTCCTTTTGAGTATTAATTTTTTTTATTTTTTGTGTTTTAAATTTTACCTTGCTGTAGATTTTGCTTAAATACTCCTTGGCTGTAGTTTTAACTTATGTATTATCGTGTACTAAAAAAAAACTTATGTCCTATCTACTTTTAGCAATTCCTAATCGTCTTCACAACAAGGGTTTAGTTTCTAATTTTTTTCACCACAGGGGCTATATTCTGAATGTCTAATCAACATGAAGATCATTTATCTGGTTTAGCCTATCATTTTCTTCTCTCTATCGAATGATATTTTAATTTAGAACAAATTTGGGTAAAATCATATTAAAAATGAAACAAAAATTGATTCGACAAGCGCAAATTAATCTGGAAGCAAACTCTATGATGCAGTTTTGGATTGGTTTCAATTCATGAGCTACCGTTTAAAGAGAATAACATCACGAGTTAAACCTCCTCATATGTTGTGACAATTGGCTTCTTAGGCATAATGCTAAATTCGAAGTTTCAAGTTTTGAGGATATTTTCATAATTTTATTATTTTTGTATTGGATAGTGTCATAACACACTTATTTTTATTTTTCACACACTCTTGTTAGTTTTGTCCACTAATCTTCTTTAATTCACTCAATCTAAAATATCATCACGAGTGCAACCTCCTCATATGTGTGGCGATTGACTTTTTAGGCATAGTGCTAAATTTGAAGTTTCAAGTTTTGTGGATATTTTCATAATTTTGTTATTTTTGTATAGGTTCTCGTTTTATTCCTTTTTCTTGTCACGCTAGTATATTAGAGCAGAGATTAGGATGTTCCAGTAGAAAATGACCATGAAAAATACAAACCTCTCGCTAACGTTGATTGTGGGAGAACAGCCATACGTTACACATCAAAGTCATTCAACGACAAACGTGGAGAAGGTTTTCTCGATTAGTTTGTAGTTCTGGAGTAATTCTTCGAAGATATAACAATTCGAGAAAGGACAAAAGCCAACATAACTGATTACCGTTCATAGGGGAGTGCCCTTTTTGTGTGGATCCATTGTATAGTGTCGAGTATCATTTCTTCAAGTAAACATTTCGTTTGATGCCCATATACACGCTAAATATGTTCGCAATACCAAAAACACAAAATTTGGTTGTCCGCCATGACTCATTACCTCTAATTTCGAATTTTGAACTCAACTCGTTTGCTTTAGTTTAGAAAATTTGTAACCTTACAATTAAAAATTATAAGTATCCGTAGAATAATAGTTTCATTTTAGCTTTCTTTTTTTTGTATAGAGGAAAAGAGAAGTAAACAAGGATGGTGAAAAACATGTTGAAGAAATGTGTATGAAAAGGTACACAAAAGGAAGGGAAAAAAAAATAAGAAAAATGATTCTTACGCCGTTTTCTCTAATAAATGCAAACTCTGTATATTTATGTTATTTGAATTGTATAAAACTAAGTAAAATCGATGGACAATTTTAAACATGAATTTATGGAAGAAGAAAAATAGAATGCAAAAATAAGTCTTTGCAAAACCAAGGACTATTTTAAATTATTTTTTCTTTATGCTTTTTTTTTAAAAAAAAAACTAATAAAAAGGGTTTAAAATTTTTGAATTTTAATTATAAAGACAAAATCAATGGTAAGGTGAATAGTATCATGATTGATTTTTTTTTAGTGTAAAAATGTGATTTTTCATTAAACTGCACAGTACCAGAAACTTTTCGTTAAAATTATCTTTTTTTTATTCATTTCATTTTTTTACTCACCACCCTTATTTATTAATCATTTCTCCTATACATTATTTCATATTTATCAAGCACGGAATATCCTAAAATTAAATATATTGCATAAGCCTTCTAAGGTCATCTCCAACTAATCTGGCCAGACGGTTATAGGCTAAAAATAGCCCGAAATGACACGAAAACCATCTCGAATCAAGTGCTAGGTCAAATGGCTCGTGGGCCTCACCAGGCCAAAAACACCAAATCAGGCCAACCGGCTGGCCCAAATGAGCTAGCCCAAAAATTCAAATCCAACGGCTACTGGCATCATGTTGACGGTAGTAGCCGTTGGATTTGAATATTTTTTTTAAGCAAATAAAAAAATTTGAAGTTGTAGTATTTAAATTGAAATAATAAATTATGTTTGGCTTATGACTCTTATATTGGAAATCGTTTTTTGTCACATGACTATATTTGGTCTCCTCAGTTGGAGATGGTATGAAATAAGACCTAGTACTGTTCATTAAAATATAATTTCTTAAAAAAACTATAGGGTTAAAAAGAACTCTTTAACCTTGTTTCAGTTAAAAATGGCCTAAATAAGACCATGTTAGGGTGGTGATCACTAAATTAGAGGATGAAATATAAGCTGAATTTAACAGCCACGCACGGTTTGATATTTCCAAATTTCCCTAAACACACCTTGGTACCCTAAAGCTGAGCTTCTGTGGTATTTTGAGTATTCCTCTCTTACTCATTGGGCCCGCTAATTCATGTAGGGTGACTGGACCCACACACCTTACGTGTAAGCCACCGATTTGGGGGGCATAGAGCACACTGTACTGGGCGACTGGAAATTACGTCAACTGTGGATTCAACCCCTTGTGGTTCCCGATCAGGCTGATCTGATTGCCACGACAGGGAAGCTTAAATGGATTTTCGACCGTCAGATATCTTTTGCTTGGCGACAATGCTTTGTTACCGAGTACCGATACGAAAGACTTAACTCACTCACTCAGCTTTCATACGGAAAAGCGTGTTCCAATCTCTCTCCTCCCTCTCCCTCTTAACTATCAGTTAACTTACACCTCGTTTATTGTCCCAGCAATTCCTCTCATTTATATGTCAGACGTTTAGAAAGTGATTTCCGAATGATTAGAGGTGTTTTTAATAGAATATTTTGAAAATTAATATGTAATGAGATTTTGAAAATGTACTTAAATTATTTTTTAAAAGAAACACATAACAGGTGTTATTTTAAGAAGCATTTCAAGTACTTTTAAAATTGAAGATATTTTATTAAAATACTTTCAGTTATTTTAAAAATACTTCTGAATGACTTATATATTCAGAGGAAATGATTTCATTATTACTGCCAATGCACATCATGATTTAATAAATTCTACTTATTGCAATAATCGAAGTATTATTTCAAGGCTAAACTATCATTTTGTCCTTAAACTATTATTTGATTTTCGATTTTCCTCTCAAACTTTTTAATTGAAAAATTAAGGACTTAAACTATTTTTTTGCCAATTTCCCCCCACCGTTCGTTTTTCATAAATTTCATCCAAATTAACGTTAACTCTTATCACGTGTACACCACATGACTCTCCTTTGTAGACAAAAGCATCACTTCGATAGACATATAAACACAAAAGTTATAGAATCACACATATTTGCATAGGTTTATATTTTAAAAATCTAATGTTTTCAATTATTTTAAAGAGTGAAGTGACAAAACTACACTTACATGTGCAGTGCATATGCTTCTATTTAACAGAAGTTTGGATGAAATGAATGAAAACTTAAAAGCAGAGGACAGATCGGCCAAAAAAATTAGTTTAAGTCATTAATTTTTTTATTAAAAAATTCAAAGAGTAAATCGAAAATTAAGTGATAATTCAGATAACAAATCAACAGTTTACTCTTATTTTAATGCACTATCGTGCAAATTTAACTTCACCGATTTTATTTGTTTTAACAAGAGCAACTAATTATTTAATCCATTGTCACTATTGCACTATTCAAAATAAAATATCATATGTAAATTCTCAGTATATTAATTTAATACATATCATAATGTGTAGATTTTTTCACATAATGTTACTTAACAGTAAATTTCGTTTCGTGTAAACTTGTTTCCAAAGAAGAAAGAGAATTGCAAATGTAGAGAGAGAATCCATGTGGGCAAGACAAAAGGCAGTGTAGTTTGTACGTGGGGCTAGGTGATAAAGATGTTCCTCGGTGGGAGCGAAAGTGGTGAGAGGCGTTTGATTAAGATCGGACGGTTGAGAAGGAGGTTTAGCAGAGTGACATGATGATTTGTTCGCATTGGTGCTGGGGATTACTGGTGACAGTCCAATCAAAAGCGATGGGGTTTCAGATTAGGGTGTAGCTGGATGACCCACGTGGTCGTAGGGGGAGTAGCGAACAGAAGAATATCAGAAGGCAGGCCGAGTTCAGCTCATCAGCCACAGCCAGTGAGGAATTCAAGAGATTTATTTAGATCATTTCTTTGGACTTCACGACGTTCACCTATCATAGGAAAACTAGTTTGATAATAATATTGTTCTTATTTTGGTTTTCGGGCCTGGAGTAGGAGAAAACACAAAAATTTATGATCAACTAATCGAATTTAGACCATTTCCAAACTTAAGCTAAAATCTAAAATTTTTAGTTCAAAAAATTAAGGTTTTAGTTTGGAAATAGTATTTTTGTTTCAACCTTTTTGGCCTAAATTTTTAAATTCGAAATTATTAAAGAATAAATTTAGATTAATATTTTCTTTTAAAGTAATTTAAAAAAAATTCTGAACACTATCATAATTTAATTTTATGAATATTTTAATATAAAAATATTTAAATTATGATAGATAATAAAAAAATCACTAAATTTGGGTGAATTTTGAGTTAAATTTTTTTTATAATTATTTTAGCCATAAGATTTAAATTTGGGTCATTAGATCTTTTTTTTACTGTTAGATTTGATTATATTCAATCTTAACCGTTTGATTTAATAAATCTTGTAAGACATACTCATGTGGATGGGGTTCCGCTGGTGGTGCCCACACCATTTGCTGGGCTAAATCCTGGGAGAAATTTGGTTTTTGTTTGGCTTTTAACTTTTAACCCACACATTTAGCACGAGTTAGGTTGGGTTTGGTGGGAAAATAAAACCTAAAAAATAGCATTTTAGTCCAGGGTTGTGTTTGGTCTTAACAGTGCAGTTTAGTTAGTCGGATTCGGTAAGCTTTCAAAACACTTTCATTTGCTCATAGAAAGGTTCAAACCATGAAAATGTATGAGTAAACCCATTTAAACCCTTTGAAAAACACACATCGTGTTACAAATATGCAAATGTTAGAGAGATAACCTTTGTTATGGACAAGAGCGAAGCGAGTGCGAAATATCACACTGTAACTTTAGTAGTTATAACACAAAAGTATTGCAGATAAAGAGAGGGAGGATAACAATCATACAAATACAATGATGACACTTTTGAAAGTATCAAATACTATTCCTAAGTCTTTATTCCTTTAAGTTGGCATTCACCCACTAATTCCACAACACTCCTCTTGGATGCCCACATGTCAATATTAGTTGCCTCATTAAAACCTTGCTTGGAAAAATTCAGTGGGAAAAAAAACCATAGCCAAGGAAAAAGAGTACAACTTTACCTGGATTATTGATATAATGTTAAGTATGCTTATGTTGCCTCATTAAAACCTTGATAGGAAAAACCCAGTGGAAAAAATCCTAGTCAAAAGAAAAAGAGTACAACATGCATGTATCATGGATGCTCGTCCTGATATGTATCTCCCCCTGATTCTGCATTCTTCAAATTTAGCTGATTAGTAAGCCGACGTAATCTGATACTCAGCACTAGCTTCTGAAATGTGTACTTTGGTAGAGATTTGGTGAACAGGTCTGCTAGATTTCATTGGAACGAATTTGTCTGACTTCAATAACTTTAGCCTTCTGAAGCTCATGTGCACTGAAAAACTTTGGAGATATGTGTTTAGTCTTATCACCCTTGATGAATCATTCCTTCATTAAGGCAACATAAGTTGTATTATCTTCATGGATGACAGTTGGATTGTATGTCTTTAAAGTTAGACCACATGAATTCCGGATGTGTGGATCATTGATCTTAGCCAAGAACATTCACGACTTGCTTCATTTAAAGCAAGTATTTCTAAGTGATTGGAAGATGTAGCAACTAGTGTTTGCTTTGTTGATCACCATTAGATTGTTGTATCTCCATTAGTGAACACATATCCAGTTTGTGAGCGAACTTTATGCGGATCAGAGAGAAAACCAGCATCTGCATATCCAACAAGTATCTGGTCATTTGTGAATTTTTCTGAGTAAAAGAGACCCATGTATGTTGTCCCACGATGGTATCGCAAAACATCTTTGACTCCTTTCCAATGACGAACTGTTGGAGCAGAGTTATACCTTAGTAACAAGTTAACTGAAAAAACTATATCTGGTCTAGTACATTATGCTAAATACAATAAAACACCTATTGCACTCAGATATGGTACTTCTGAACCAAGGACCATTTCATTATCTTCTTTTGGACGGAAATTATCTTTCTTAATGTCCAAAGAACGAACGACCATTGACGTGCTGAATGGATAAGTTTTCTCCCTGCCAAATCGCTTCAGGATTTTTTCAATGTAAGTTGATTGATAGACCAAAATTCCATTAGCACAATGCTTGATTTGCAGGCCGAGACAATATTTTGTTTTTCCAATGTCTTTCATTTCAAATTCACTTTTTAGATATTCAGCAGTTTATTGAGCTCTTCAGGGGTTCCAACTAGGTTCGTATGATAGACATAAATTGCCACTATAACAAATCCAGAATTGGATTTCTTAATGAACAGACAAGGGCAAATGACATTGTTGATATACCCTTCTTTGATTAAATACTCACTGAGACGATTATACCATATTCGTCCAGATTGTTTCAACCCATACAAGCATCGCCTTAATTTGATTGAGAGCATACCTCATGGTTTGTTAGTTGTTTCAGGCAACTTAAGTCCTTCTGGGACCTTCATGTATATGTCAGTATTTAATTCTCCATATAGATACGCAGTGATGACATCCATAAGTCGCATGTCAAGTTTTTTTAAACCACTAAACTTATTAAGTAACAGAATGTAATTGTGTCCATTACAGGAGAAGATGTCTCCTCATAATTAATTCCAGGTCTTTGTGAAAAGCCTTGTGCAACGAGTCATGCTTTATATCTTGCAATCTCATTTTTCTCATTTCGCTTTCTTATGAATATCCATTTGTAACCCATGGGGTTTACATTAAGCAGAGTTTGGCCTACCAGTCCAAAAACACTTCACCTTTCCAAGGAATTTAATTTTACCTAGATTACATCTTTCCACTTAGGCCAATCTTGTCTCTGTTTGCATTCATCAACAGAGCGGGGCTAAATATCATCATTTAATATGATTTCAATGGCTACTGCGAATGCGAACATGTCGTCGATGATTATTTCATTTTGATCCCACAATACATGAGTACATGCATAATTTATGGAGAATTCTTTACTTTCATGTACCTTTGTCTCTTTGGGGACATGTGTCTCATCAAGGAAATTTTCCTTTTTAGAAAGTAAAGAATCATGAATTGTGGATTTGTCATTCATTCTCTCTTCCTGAATGATTTCATTTGGATTCAGTTGTGCCCTCGTATTTCTCTTTCGAGGGGCTGAATCTTTTGAACCTGGGGGGTCTACCACGCTTCAGGCGTGCACCAGATGATTCATTCGCTGACCCTTTATTTTGTCCAACATGGACATTAATTCTTGCAGGTGCATTTGCAACTGGTATATGTGATTTTGTTACTTTCATAGCATCATTAAATGCATCTGGCATTTTATTATCAAAATGAGACAAGGTGGGTACAACCCATATCAGCTCTTGTCGTTTTTCTAGAATGGTCTTTTTTCCCCCTAACGATGAGAAGACTGTGTCATCAAAGTGATAATCAGCAAAACGAGCTGTAAACATATGACCTGTCAAGAGTTCTAAATATCTAATGATAGATGGTGAATCAAAGCCCACATAAATTCTCAGTCTACGTTGAGGTCCCATTTTAGTGTGTTGTGGTGGTGCAATAGGCACATAAACAGCACAACCAAAAACTCGTAAATGTGAAATGTTTGGCTGATGCCCAAACACGAGTTGTACTAAGGAGTATTGGTGGTTGGCTATAGGTCTCAATCGAACCAATGATGCACCATATAAGATGGCATGTCCCCATGCAGAAATGAGGAACTTTTTTTCATAAGCAGAGTACGAGCTATTAACTGAAGTCGCTTGATAAATGCTTTTGCTAAACCATTTTGAGTATAGACATAGGGAACAAGGTGTTCAACATCAATGCCCAATGTCATGCAGTAATCATCAAAGGTTTGAGACGTAAATTCACCAGCATTATCAAGTCGGATTGACTTAATGGGGTAATCTAGGAACTGTGCTCGCAACTTAATTATCTGAGCAAGAAATCTCACAAAAGCTACATTCCAAGTAGACAATAGACAAACATGTGACATCGGGTAGATGCATCAACCAAAATCACAAAATATCTAAATAATCCACAAGATGGTTGAATAGGCCTACAAATATCACCTTAAATTCTTTGAAAAAATGATGTGGATTTAGCATCAATCTTTAGTTGTGATGGTTTAATTACCAACTTCGTTTGAGAACAAGCATTGCAAGGGTTATCTTTTGAGGTAGCAATGTATCTACTCAATAATGGATGTCTATTAGAGTTGGTAATGATCATACGCATCATGGTGGATCCTGGGTCACTGAGACGGTCATGCCAAAGCATGTAAACCTTTGAATCAATAAACTTCTAGTTCATGACAGTATGTGATTCAATTGTCTTTATGTATGTATAATACAATCCACTCGACAAACCACGCAACTTCTCAAATATACACTTTTGGGTATCATTGAAGGTAATGCATATATATTCTACATTTTCTGCACTTTTCATTTCAATGTGGTATCCACTTAAACGTATGTCTTTAAAACTCAACAAATTTTGAGTAGATCGAGTAGCGTACAAGGTATTCTGTATGGACAATATTGTTCCATTCAGTAACATGATCTGGGCTTTTCTTGAGCCTTCAATTATATCTGACTGGCCTGATATTGTTGTTACCCTTACTTTAGTAAGCATCAAGGTTGAAAAATACTTTCGATCTCGAAGTATTGTATACGTGGTTGCACTATTTGCAAGACAAATATCTCCGCATTTCTCTGGTTTTGAGAATAACCATAGTTTTTATCCAAGCTTTCTGAGTAAAGAGGATCACAATTAAAAACAATTTATTCATAATAAAAGGAAATTTAAATGCCACTTTTATTGAATTGAAATGCGAGTTTTAAACTACAAGTTCAGAATAAAAATACATCAAACATAAATGATTCAAACGAACCGATACACTTCATTCCCTCTTTCCACAACGAAGTCAGAGACATCTAGGTGGGTTGTGTTTAATTGCCATGATAAGTCGCACACTGGATCAGGTATATCCATTGGTCTAGCATGGTTGAGGAAATTGGTCTCGACACCCTTCTCCTTGAAGGAGGCTTGATATAGATCCACCAGATGTTTCGGGGTACGACAGGCACGCGCCCAGTGCCCATTGCCACCATACCTATAACAGGCTACTTCAGAGTTTCTAGAAGCATTGTTCATATGAGATTTGTCTTTGTGGTGATTTCCATTTTTGAAGCTCGGACTTGAATTATGCCTTGGAACCTGGTTATGAAACTGGACACCATGATTCTTGTTTTTCCCGTTCCACCGGCCTAGCTTGTGACCACGTCCTCGTTTATGATTATTGCCACCAGAGGATTTGGTGTTCACTTTGAGGGATTCAGCATTCACTTCTGGGAATGGTGTAGATCCAGTAGGTCAGGATTGATGATTTTTCATCAGAAGCTCATTGTTTTGTTCAGCTACCAGGAGCACAGATATTAGCTGGTTGTATTCAGTGAAGCATCGCTCTCTATACTGCTGCTACAGGAACACGTTGGAGGCATAAAAGGTGCTGAAAGTCTTTTCCAACATATCTTCCTTAGTAATGGTTTCTCCACACAACTTCATCTGGGAGCTAATTTTGAACATCGCAGAATTGTAATCAGCCACTGACTTGAAATCCTGGATTCTTAGGTGAGTACACTCATAACGAGCCATTGGAATAATCACCATTTTCTAGTGATTGTATCTGTTTCTTAATGCCTTACAAAGAGCTAATGGATCTTCAACCGTTAGGTACTCGATCTTTAGTCATTCATCAAGGTGGCGACGAATAAAGATCATGGCCTTCGCCTGATCTTGAGAGGATGCACTGTTTTCTTCCCTAATGGTTTCTCCAAGATTCCCTGCCTCTAGATGGATCTTAGTATCCACTACCCAGGTAAGGTAGTTCTTCCCAGTAATGTCCAAAGCAACAAAATCAAGCTTTGCCAAGTTTACCATTCTCTTTTCTGAAAGAAAAATGAGATGTGTAAGAACTTGCAATAATATGTATTTCTGGAGGAATATAGTGTTAGAACTTATGGTTCTTACAAATTTTTCATTTTGATCTTCAAGCCAAAATGATAAGCACTCGAAACTTCAGGCTCGATATTTACATGATTAATGAGGAGGTCGGTTGTTCTGCACCATTCTCATTGAATAACATAGGATGGGTGATTATACCGCATTGCCTAAAATTGTAGTAAAATTAAAGAACAAAAAAATTTAAATATGCAGAGCAGGGTGGACAATTATACCGCACCACCTAAAATTGCAGTAGAATTAAATCTGCAGCTCAAGATGGGAACTGGTTAAGGTTAGAGAGTTGTGCTGATAATGTGTTACAAATAGGCAAAAGTTAGAGAGATAACCTTTGCTAGGGATAGGAGTGAAGCGGGTGCAAAATATCACACTATAACTTTAGTAGCTATAACACAAAAGTATGGCGGATAAAGAGAGGGAGTGATACTGATATTATTTATTTGGTTCTTTCTTTCGCAGTGTATTTTGATAGCATACAGAGTGATCTATTTATAGAGTAACTCCCTTAATAACAACCATACAAATACAATGATGACACTTTTGAAAGTATCAAATACTATTCCTAAGTCTTTATTCCTTTGAGTGGACGTTCACCCACTAATTCTACAACACATCAATCATTATTTCCGAACTACCAGCCGATCGTCACTGTCCACTAGAAACTGAAGTTTTGTGTGTGTGTGTGTGTGTGAAAAAGTCTTAACCAAAAGCTATAACTTATTCAATTCGCTTGTGGATTAAGTATATTGAGGTTTGAGCAATTGTGGGATTGAAATTCAGTGTTGGAACTTGTTTAGGACTAACGTTTTAGTATTAGTTGCGAAGTTCAAATCCTAAGCCAATTATGATAGGAAATGGTTAAAGGAATACTATATAAGTCTTAAGCCACTGCTCTTACAGTCTCTCAGTTCATTGTGTTTTTAACTCCTATTGTTTGGAGAGCCATTATGTTTTATTAAAGAAGAGAAGGTTCTAAGTTCACGAAGCTGCAATGGCTTCATCATCTGAATTAGGGCTGGGTTCGGTTTCATTCGGCTCAATTTTTGCCAAAATCGAAACCAAACTGAAACTTTGGTTTGATTTTATTTCATTCCAGTTTTTTTTTTTGGTTTGTTTTTGTTCAGTATGGTTTCTGTTTTGGTTTCGGTTTTTTATTTTATTTTATAAAACTTGATTTTTTTTAATATGGAATTTAGAAAATAGGCTTGCATTGGTATAATAAGAAAATAGGGGAAATGGGAAGGTAGTTGTACATATACAAGATCATATAAATTAATCATATTATATCAACAACCTCAATTGCAAAGCAAAATGATTACCGTATCTATTCCAAAAACAAACAAATATAGTTCTTCCAAGTTTTAAATGTTGGAAATTTTGAAGTTTAAGTAGAAATTTCATTGTCCCACATTGGTCACTACCAAGTGGTTTCCTCACTTTATAAGGCTTTGTCCTTATTAGAAAGTGATTGGAGTGATGGATCATGGAGAACAACATTAGGCTCAACCTTAGCTTTGATCTTTGGGATTATATCAAGTGTGTTTTGGTAAGGTTTGGTTTTTGTCATAAGTTGATTAATTTAATTATGGAATGTATCTCTTCTACCTCATTCTCAATTAATATTAATGGAGAATCACATGGCCATTTCTGCCCAAGTAGGTATTAGGCAGGGTGACCCCCTATCCCCCTACATTTTATACTTTGCATGGAACCCCTTATTAGGAGATTGAATGAGTTAGCCTATACTTCTAAATCCCATATTGGTCTTCTCACTTCCCCTTTTGGCTACAAACTTTCGTATTTAGTCTTTGCAGATGACTGCCTTATTTTTTCCAAGGCAACTACAAAGGGTGCCAGGAATGTGCTAGAGGTTTTAAATATTTTTGCTAATGCTTCGGGTCAACAAATCAATTTCAACAAGTCTTCTCTATATTTCTCTACTAATACAAATAACCAAACCAAGAATGAAATAGTTAATATTCTCCAAATTCAACATAAGACTACCATTGGTAAATATCTGCATATCCATAATATTGTCTTTTGGAATGACCCTATGAATGGAAATGAGCTGATCATGAGGATTAAGCAAAAACTTGTAGGGTGGAAGGCAAACACTCTTTCAAAGGCGGGGAGGCTTACGCTTGTTCAATCCAACCTCACAGGTATGCCAAACCATGTAATGTCTTGCTTTAAATGTCCTCATAAACTTACCAGTCAATTAAATAAGGAACGCAGATAGTTTTTATGGGGTAATGATCGTAAATGTAACCCCGTGAGTTGGAATAAAATTTGTAGACCAAAAAATGTGGGTGGTTTAAGCATCAAGAATTAACCTAGACCATTTCAACAAGGCGTGTGTCTTGCTAAGCTAGGGTGGAAGGTGCTATTTGACAATGATAACTGGTGCGTCAATATAGTCAGGAGGAAATACCTTAGGCATGATACATTTCTAGAGACCAAAGTTAAACAAAACCACTCGCTAGCCTGGAAAGGTATTCTAGGGTCTAGGGTCCATGGACATTATTCTTAAGAGTATGAGGTGAGTGGTCGGTGATGGCAATGACATTATATTATGGTCCCATCATTGGGGTTTTCCTCACCCTCTATTCCATCTCATACCAAAGAATCAAAAGATCGAATTGAATGTGATGCTAAGGTTGTAGAGTTTATTGTTGATGGTCATTGGGATAGGACACTTTAAGTCAAGTGGTAGACAATTATATTGTTAACAAAATTTGTGACATTCATATTCCTCTTTCTTACTTGAAGGACTCTGTTGTTTAAGGTCTAAGTACTAATGGCAGGTTTTCGATTAAATCCGCGACCTAGCTCAAAATGGAGGATCTTGGCCCTTTGTTGGTCCAATGTCTTATCAATAAAGTTTGGAAACAAATTTAGCCTCCCAAAATTAAGTTATTTTCTTGGAGCCTCATCAAGGTTAAACTACAAACTCGAAAGAAATTAAGCAAGTTCATATCAAATATTGACACCAAGTGTCCGTTGTTCAATAGCCATGAAGAAGACCAATATCATCTTTTTCTCCATTGTCAGTATGCTAAGCAAGTTTGGAGTTGTTCCAATGATACGTTGTTATCAAGTATTGATCCTAACCATAAGATTAGTGACTGCCTTAAAGGCCTCACACATCAGAATAATATTGATATACGTACCTTAAGTAAAGCTTTGGCAAATTGTTGGCAAATATGGAATGATAGAAATGGTAGTATTTTCAGGAATGAAAAGCCTATGCATAGTAGATCTTTTATTCGAGCAATGGCTACGGTTAATGATTCCTTCAAAGATAACATTACTAATCCAAAGAATGCAAAAATGCCAGCTGAAAATAACTTGATCAAGTGGAATTGTCCAAAGTCTCCTTACGTAAAAATAAATTTCAATGGGTTAGTGTCCAACTCTTTGGTGGTTGGAGGCTTTGTCATTAAGAACTGGCATTGTAGACCTCTCATAGCCATTGCTATCAACTTGGGGTCTACCACCATTAACGTTGTTGAGGCCCTAACATTACGTGAGGCCATGCTCTGGACTAAAAAGAGGAGCTTGATGCATGCGATAGTAGAAGGTGATTATAAGCTTATCATTGATGTTGTCCGTGGTGCCTGTGATGTGCCATGGAATTTGGGATCTATTATTGAAGACATCAAGTGGTGTGCTTGATAGGAGCATATTTATGCTACTTAGTGAGCTTGTTTTCTTGCACGTACGTAGTTAGTTATAGTTTATTATAGTGATTTAAGTTATTTTCGTGTATTTGTAGGTTCAAATGGCAAGTGAAGCAAGAAATTGCGTTTTGGTGCATTTTAGAGCTAAATTGAGCTTAAATGAAGTACATGCATATGGAGCACCATGGATGGACAAATTTGGAGCTAAAAGAAGCTAGGAATATGTTTCAAGGTTGGAGAAATAAATTCAAGTCAAAGAAGATAAGGAATCAGCTAAAAAGAAGGAGAATTATCCAAAACATTATCCAAACAATCTTATCTTATTTTATCTTAACCAACCTTATCCTTGTCTTAACTAACCTTATCTTATCCTATTCTTGTCTAAACTTAATTATTGGTACATTGAGGGTTTATTTTCTGATTGGGGACATTTAAAATAGGTACTAGAAGCCCTAAGCCTTCCCTACAAAGGTGCCGCACCTATCCCCTCATTCCCCTTGGTTTTCTGACTTCTAGAAGGTTTAATTTGGGCCTTAATTGTTGCCGCACCCTCTCTGCCTTTTCCCTTTGGATTTCTGAGTTAATTGGCCCTTTTCCTTGTGGATTTGGGTTAATTGGGCCATAAACCTTCTCCCTTGTGGATTAATAAAACATGCCGCACCTAGGAGCCCAATTCCATCAATTAAACTAAATCCAAGCCCTAATCTGAATTGACCTAGGGTTTGGGGTGCCTATATATTCATAACCTAGGTGTGCCGCAGGTTTTATCACTCATTCTCCCTCAGAAACCGTTGAGCCGCACCATCCTTTCATCATTCCTTCATTCATTCGTCAATTATCCCAGAAGCAAGCCTTTGCCCCAAACATCCATTCACCACCATTTAGCCACCGTCCAAACCACCTTCCATACAACCATAGCCGCACTTTCCCACCACCATAACCACCTTGTGCCGCCACCTTTGGAGGAGAGAAGGAGTGTGCCGCAGAGTCCAAAAGGAAGGAGAAGGCTTGTGCAAGCAATCTGCCACCATTGGAGTGTTTGGAGTTCTTTCTCTTCTTGTTTCTGTTTTCATGTTTAATTTAACTTGCTGTTCAATGATGTTAAACATGTGGAACTAATTTCTGTTTAGTTAGAGGCGAATTTGAAGCCATGGACATATGTTGGTTATGATTTGATTTACTCCAGTTATGAATTCATGAACTATGGATGTGGTTTACTTTTCTGTTTTGATTAAGAACTTGTTTATGTATGTGGGTTGAGGGTCGACACTTAATTTGCATGCCTAAACTTGATGCTAGGATATAAGGGAATTTCACCTAATCGTTATGAACTTATATTCATGAGTCGTAAAGATCGCTAGTCACGATTGTGTTTAGTAAACCCTAGGTTGGATTAACATGCGTATTCCATAGTTATGAATGCCTAGTCGATGTTTATGATTTCCATTGAACTTAATGATCTTTGTTGAGTGTCTCTATCATGCGTATTCCATAATTAGGGAGTTTGATGAAGAATAATTTGGTTGTGATGCGTATTCCGTCCAATTCAATGAATCTAGGGAAATCTGAGAATTGATTAGTTCAATACAATTAATTTGGAGCATCGTCGTTCATTGTTTGTTGAAATCATAACTGGGAATCAAATTGTATGCATATGTCCATGTGTGGATAAGGACCCCTCTAACTAGTTTCTCATCATTCTATTTCACCATAATCTGTTTCTTTGAAGTTTGTTTACAAGTTTCTGTTTTAAATTCAATTTCGTCAAAATCAATCCCCCATTTATTTTGGAGTGTTAGATTAGTTAGAAATCAACTTAGTTTGTGTTTTTAAGTGTCTTGAGTCAAGTTATAACTTAATTTCGTCCAAATTTGTGTTTGTGTTCAAAACTGCCCAGAAAGTGGTTTTAAGGCAGTTTTGAGTGTTTCTGTGTTGTTTTGAGTCTTTTGGTTTGTTTTAGTGTTTTAAACTTTAGTTTTGCATTCTTTGAGTCTAGTTTAGTGTTTTAAACTTTGTTTTTACGTTTTTGAGTCAATTTCACATTGATTAGCATCCCTAGTTAATCCCCGGTCCAGAACGATCCCTATTTACGCATATACTACAATTGTCATCCATAGGGTTTAATTTGAGTGTCAAGTTAATTTTCACATCAGTGCTTCATCCTTCCAAGTTATCAAGTGGGGTCATATTTTTAGGGAAGCAAATTTTGTTGTGGATGTAGTGGCATTTGTTGGGCTTAAGATAGATAACCCTTGTATTTGGGATGCTTGTCTTCGTGTGGAAGCAAATTTGGCCTTCCAATTTGATTGTATTAGCTTCGGTTGTGTAAGAGGTTTCTTGACACACCCCGACCGGAGTTGAGGCATACTGGCCGTCACATGAGGGTGACGTAGCCAAATGCGCAATAGAAGTGATAATAATAAGAAAATGCGAATAAATAAAATCCAAAACTAAATTTATTTAAACTAGAGATAAGATATAAATGTGTGCAAGTGGTCGAGCCTACGATACACACATCTCAAAGCATAGGTAAAGCAAGTGCAGTCGAGCTGACAAAGTACTAATTATACAAATAAAGAGAAAGATCCCTACATTATTTATGGAAATGTCAGAACTGCCGAGAAGTCCTAGTGAGCCACAGGTAAGAACAGCTACCTAGGACCTAGATGGGCGCAAAATAGAAAGGTGAGTGGACAAAAACAAAGCTTTAGAAAACACATTTATCTTTTCTAAACATAATAACCCCTCTTCGTAAAATCCGTATAGTTTCTAGAAAATAGTACTACATAAGTATAGAAAATCAATGCTCAAGTGCAGTGAAAACAGAAGTAGGCCATGTCATAACATTTTAGCACTAACAGATGTAAGCCAGGTGTGAAATCAACGTAAAATGACATGCCAGTCAGAGTCACCTAATGTGACTTGTACGACTGGACCTATAGTTCATCATTCTATGCGTGCACACGAGTCGGAGTCACTAGTTTGACTTGTATTACAGGGTTGGGTGTAAATGTACACTTAAGTGCTATGACCACATGAAGGCTGTGTGATAAATCGCAGGTCACCTACGAGTCAGAACCACCTATTGTGGTCTGTAAGGCAGGGCTGGCAGCAAACTTGGATCCAAAGTACTGTGCCCTGGCCCTGGGCGGAACACTAACACCGGGGTGCAGCAATGATGAGCTCTAAATGCATTTATGCATACCAATATAATGCAACCAACTCAAACGCATAATCCTCACCTAAAGCTTACTTGAGCCTCCGCAACATCATTCAATATAATTCACAATTTATAATAATGCAATATTTAAAATGCAACTCATTTAAGACATGGCATTCAAAGTATAATTCACTTTTAAAAAAATGTTTCTGGAAACCATAAAGCATATATATATATAACAAATGCACACTCACTGATAAGTAGCAGGATTGTAGCCCCCTAGCCTCGCTTGTCCGTGCTCGTCCTCAGGGTACGTCTCACCTATATGTGATACAACTATTTTTAAGATAATTAAATAGCACATAAACGAAATTTAGGAATAGCTTCTCATAGTTTGCTTAAATGGACAAATGGAAGGTTTGAATATACGAACATGATCTACTCGACGATAAGAACCCACACAAATTTTAAGAAAATTTTTTGGACACTGGACGCGCCGTCACGAGCCGCCACGTGTTGGCCAAGGCGCGGCCACACGCAAGCATGTGCTCGGCACACCGAACGGAAACCTTAACGGCCGTTAGGAATATTCTGTCAAATAGGCAGAATATATTCTGTTAAATAGTAACAGTGTTATCTAACGCCGTTAGAATATTCGGTTAAAGTTAATAGAATATACCTTCTTCTTCTCCGGTCAGCTCGCCGTCCGCCATCGTTCGCCATCGCCAGTGCCGCCGTTTGGTTCACCGAAAACTAGAAAATCTCGCCAATTTCTAGAAAAAAATTCAAATCTTTATATCTACCTCAGTTCTTAACCAAAATCCATGAAATTTATATGGATTTGAAGGTCTTGAAGAGTATAACAAGTTTGTACCTATTAGAGGTTCAAAATCAAAAGGAAAATGGTAGGAAAATCCCTCAAAAATTTTGGCCAAGTTTACAACTTCTCGAACTCGCCTATTCCGACGTCCACTCCATCCCAAACCTAGTCTAAGGTCCTATGGAAGTTTTGTAGAGGCATTCTTGAGTCTCAAAACCTAGCAAATCGTCTGCGATAAAATTGTCCAAAGTTTCACCGTGTCAGAGCTCGTGAGTCGACGAGTTAAAACTCACCAAAACGGAAAACTAAGGGTACTAATGGGTTCGTGAAGTCGAGGTGAGTGTGATGGTGATTTCCAAAAGTTCGATCTGTGAAGGTTTGATGATTTTGTGTAAGGGTGGTGTCACGGGTGCAGGAGGAAGAATAAGAAGAATCGAGAAGGAGAGAGAAAGAATGCGAGTTTCTAATTGGGGAAGAAGAGAGAGAGGGCTATTTTTAATTGGCCCAAAGAAAAAGAAACAAAAATTTGATTGGGCCAAGGGAAATAGGAGCCCATATAATTGGTTCATAATTTATCCGTTTACTCACCTAATCGTTCGTAACTTTTTTGTTATGACCCAAATTCAGGCCTAACTCGCGTCAACGCATTCTTGACGTCAAATAAAATTTAATTACGATAACGGGAATGATAATTTAAAACTACATATGTGCATCCATTTCACTAAGACAACCAAGGCATAATCATCATTTTACACTCAGGGAGAAAATTATAATTAAAATCGGGACAGGTCGTCACATTTCTCCCTTTAATGAAGTTCTTTTCTATCCAAAAAGAAAAAGAAAAAAAAAAGAACAAGTGTGTAGAATTCCGTTCCCATTACTAATACTCATCATTAGCGCGTTTACGTAAGGGTAATCGAAATCAAGAAACGGAATTGAATTCCGATTACGGTATACTCCTGTGTTTACCAAATTTGGAGGAATCAAAATTTAGTGGGTCCCACTCCAATTTTGGAATCTGATTACCCATATAAGCCTGAATTGGATTCCCAACAAAAGCAAGGTAATTCAATTCCGGGCAATCAGAACACTATTTTTTTCCCTTTATACCCTCACTTACTTTTATTTTTTCCAAGATTATCCTTGTTAACCCTACACTTTTCTCCATTTCTATATTCTCTCAGCCGCAAGTCTTCTCCCAACCGCAGCTCTCGTCACAGGTAAATTCCTACTTATGCTCCATTTCTATCCTCTCTCAGTCGCAAGTCTTCACCCAACTCGCGTTTCGCTGCTCGTTTCTTGCGTGTTTCTTTCTTCTTTGTCATGGATTTTCTTTCCAGGATTTCGTTCAATTTTTTTCTTGATTTTCTTCTCTGTTTTTTTTTAAATATTTTTTTTCATGTTTTGGTGTACCAAAAACTTGGACTTTGGAGGAGAAAAGCGAAAAAAAACATTGAACGAAACTGATTCTGCACAGTCGACCAAACTGATTCTGCACAGAAGGCAAGTTTCTGTGAAAGATGACTCAAGCACCAAACTGATTCTGCACAGAAAGCAATGAGTCGACTGAATACAGTTGTGAAGTAGTATTCAGTCGACCTAAAGTTTCTGTGAAAAATGGCTCAAGCAACAAACTGATTCTGCACAGAAAGCAAACTGATTCTGCACAGAAAGCAATGGGTCGACTGAATACAGTTGTGAAGTAGTATTCAGTCGACCTAACGTTTCTGTGTAAAATGGCTCAAGCAACAAACTGATTCTGCACAGAAAGCAAACTGATTCTGCACAGTTGACTTTTTTAGTTCAAGATCATAACAATTTCTTTCCATGTATTCTCCACATATTCTTTCAAGAGTAGTGCGGGCGAGAACTTGTCAATTAACTTGAAGGCACACATGCATTTAACATCGTCGATAAAGTATGAGTCATTAAACTGCTCCACAGAAGCTTCAAAAGGACAATTGCAAACTTGAAGAAGTTACCATTAGCAAATTTTATTAATATACTATATCAAATTTTATTAAAATATATATATATATACATATATATAATATTTGATTTGAGACAAGGGCATTTTAGTAATCATCCTGGTTTATATTCCGATTCTGCTGAATTAGTAAACAGCTTTATGGAATTCTATTCCGATTCCAGACAGTTTTAGTAAACAACTTCAACAGGAATCTGATTCTGATTCCACCTCATTTCAATTCCTCCTCAATCCAATTCCTCCTCAATTCAATTCCTCTCAATTTGATTACGGATTAGTAAACGCGCTACATGTGTTTTGTACAATAGTCCTTGATGAATGCATTCCTAAGTACCAATTTTATACATAAGTAAAATCAAATATGTGAAATCAAAATTGTGAAATTTTAAAATTTGATAATAGTTTGTTTCTAAATTATAAATAGACTTGTTCCATTAAAAAGGATTGTCCAATGCTCAAGTCATAATAATATTTGATATCGAGTTTGTCATTTATAAGAGTTGAACTTGAGACATCTGACTAAAAAAATGAAGAGAATTACACATCGTAATGCAAGTTAAAAAAAAAAAAGAGTTGGAATTTTCAATGTACAACACCTATCCCTCATCATCCAATGCCAAAATTTGACTCTCGCCTAAATAGGAAAAAAATTCTTGTTAATCAATTAACCAAGGGATTTAAACCATGTGCATGTATGTGATCTTATAATTTCAACAAAAATATTATCTTTACGTTTAGGTTTTTTTTGTAGAGTGGTACTATTTACAACTAAAAGATGGAAGAAATAAATTGATATCGAACTTACTATTTATGAAATTCAAATCAAAGCAAGTGAAGAGAAACTAGACTATAGTACTAAGTAACAATTTAGGTCCATTAACTATAAAATCTTTGTTGACGGCAGAAGTTATGAAACTTAAAAAGATCATTTCTAATGTGATGCTATTTTTTTATAACTATTTATAACTCATTTCTTCCCAAATTATATATGATCTACCAAAAGCATAGAGAAAGATAAAGCTCTACTATAAAATCAATCGGCAATCGGAGAGTAGCCTAACTCATTATAAGCCCGTGCAATGTTACTTTTTTCATTGTGGGAATTTGTATATCACATTCTCACACTCCCACTTATGTGGGACAATTTTTTTAGTCTAAGATGTGGTCAACACAAAGTAAGTGATATGGAGCACGTGTGGCCGTTGCGTTTAACACATGGTGTCAACATGTTATAATATCATGAAGTTGAGGTTCTACCCAATGTTTAAAATATCCACAAAATTGTCAATATTTCGTTGAAAAATTCCTAAAATTCAAGGATCGATACAGAGAAGGGTGAAATGCAAACTCCACACTATATCAGCGAGATATAAATCAATGAATATCGATGAATTTTACCAATTCACTACATAAATTTTGAGAAAATTTTCTCTAATTCAACTAAATCAGAATGAGTTAATATACCCACCTCATTGCAAATTTTTGTAATTTTCGTCGAAGGCAATCCATTGATCATAAATTTGCATATCAATATTTTCAACTATATCAATATTTTAAACAATGGTTCTACTATATAACCAATTGGCAATATGGAGATTGACTTAACTCCTCATAAGCCTTTGTCAGGTTTGGTTTTTCTCCGATGTGGGACTTTGCCTTTCATATTCTCATAAAGCAGACTTTATAGTGTATGAAAGCAAATATTTTTCTGTGTTACATGCAGGGACGTCTTTGAAATTTCGGGGGCCCTATGCAAAATTTATAAAAGGGCCATTCCTTAAGATAGTTTATCAAGAAAAGTAGACAGTGTATTGACACTATAAAACAATAACATGAATCAAAATAAACATTAGGTGACACACCCCGACCTAAGTCAGGACATGTTGGCCGTCACGTGAGCGTGACGTAACCATGTGCGCAGTGCGAAAACAAAATTAATAAAGAGAATACGAATAAATTAAAACCAAGCAACTAGCAGCCTTAACTAAGATAACGTGCTAGTGCGAGAATAAGTGTGAATTACACAACCAAAGCATAAGTAGCCTAAGTGCAGTCCGACTGGACAAGTACTAATTATACAACACTCGAAGGTGATCATACATTTGTGAAATTTGTCAAAACTTCCGGATATCATCGTAAGCCACCAACGAAAACTTTCACCTAAAACCTGAAGGGGCACAAAACAGAAAGTGTGAGTGGGCAAAAACAAAGATTTTCAAAATCATTTCATTTCTCAAAGGTTCTCAACCCTCGCTGTAAAACCTGTATAATTTCCCAAAAATTAAAGCATGTTCTCATATATATATATATATATATATATATATATATATATATATATATATCTCTCTCTCTCTCAAAACCATGCTCAGCAATAGTGATAATCAAATGTATGCCAGAAGTATGCCATGCCAAAGTATCTCAACGAAATGCCATAAGTAACTCAGTGAACAAATATGAATACCAGATATCAAATCAGCCCTCAGCTAAGTCTATAGCTCATAATCAATCTCAATCATATCAAACCTTGCACACGAGTCGGAATCACCTAAAGTGGTCTGTACGACAGGACTGGGTGTAAAATAAATATGCTCAAGTGCTACGATCACGTGAAGACTGTGCGAATAATCGTAGGTCACCTACGAGTCGGAACCACTTACAGTGGTCTGTACGACAAGCCTGTGCACCTAACTTGGGTCCAAGGTGAGCATATGGTGCAGGAGGTGAACAACACATGAAGGACTGTGCCCTAACTTTGGGCGGGAGCACTAACACCGGGGTGCAGGTTTATGTGCTCTCAATCTATCACATTATAATCATAAATTCACTTCAACCAATCATAACTCACCTGGTACTCACCTGAGCGTCCACAACACCAATTCACATATATGCATCATATACCAATTCATGTACTAATAGTAAATTCATATGCATGGCATTTTAAACATACTATCATTTAAAATCGATTATGGGAAAAATCATCAAGTATATAGATATATACTGAAAACCGAAAGGCCACTCACTGGTAAGTCGAAGGATCGTAGCCTCCGAGCCTCGATTTATGGCGCTCGTCCTTGGGTAGGTGTCACCTATATATGAAATAACTGAATAAACGTCATTTAAATGCATATAAACGAGACTAGCTAATAACTTTTCATACATAGCTCAATATTTGGTATTTGAATATACCATTGTGACCTACTCAATCTCATGCACATCCCCAAAATTTTTAAATAATTTTTTGAGGTCTCACACGCCTGCAAGGGCACGGCCCCACCCGCGTCCACGCGCGTCCAACCCTGACGGAATCCCTAACCGCCGTTAGGAATATTCCGTTAAACCCTAACAGAAACCGTTAAAACTAACCTGACGGCATTAGAATGTTCCATCAACCTTGACGAAATATTCGCCCTTCTTCCCCGGCGAGCCTCCAGTCACCGTTGCCGTCGCCAGAAAACTGGAAAAACTTCAAACCTTAATATCTTCTTTGATTTTCAACCAAATTTCATGAAACTTTCACTAAAATGAAGCTCAAAGTGAGTAGAACACAATCTTACCAATTTCAAACTCCAAAAATCAAGGAATCATGCTTGAAAAGTCTCGATAATCCGACCAAAACTTGAAACTCGTCTATCTCGACTTCCCGACGTCCAAATCACTTGGTTTTTCTTCTCCGAGCTTCTTGAGAACGTCCTAAAGCTTCCTACAAGCTTAGAATGTTCTGAAGCCTTCACATTTACGTGTGCATGAACAGTGCACACAATATGGGTTCTTGGGTTTCCTCGGTTTTCGAAGGTTTCACGTTCTAAAAATGGTATGGATGAACTCCTGAGCTTACAAGGAACTTGAAAATGGTCTCCATAAGTTCGATCTGTGGATGGAAGTGGAGGTTCAAGGTTTGTCTGTACGGTTGTACGGAAATGGAAAGGAAATCGGGAGGGAGGAGAGAGAGTGTACACGGGAGAGAGAAAGGGAGTGTGAGGGTGTGTGTGGTCCAGATTGGTCCCCAACCAAAACCAAACAAATATCTTAAAATTTCAATACACACACCAACTAAAACTCAAGGGTAAAAATGTCAATTCATTCCATCGATACAAATATTTCGGGACGGGCTGTGACATTAGGACTAGCTGATTATAGGTTTACAAATGTCATTAAATAATATAAGTAAAAAGAGCTACAAACAAACGAGAAAAAAAAACTTCATAAGCTCTAACTTTAAAGTTTCACTTGAATATGTAGGATTATTATATAATAAAATTGGAAAAAAAATATTTTTTTGGGTTTTTTTTTATAACAAATTTTAGGGTGTTGTTATTAGCATTCCAAATATCTTATTGTGCACTCCAAATTATGCGCCATAAGACTTTACATTGCTAACAAAAGTAATTTTTTTTATAATATATAGCATTATTACATATAAATGTTAGATGCCAAATTTTTTTGGAAGCTCCTCTAAATTTGAGACCATGTGGGATTGTACCTTTCGCTCTGCTAAAAACTGTCTCTGATCTTTGGATAAAAGAAATAATAATGAGGTATAACAATCACATAATTCTTCATTATAATTCATAAGATGAATAGACATTTCTACGATGCAAGTTGATTGGAGATTACCAGCAAACTTTCGTTCCCAATTTCGAACATTTACGATAAAGTTGGATGCCAATAAAAATGTATTATGATTTTCTAAAATGTTGGAATTTTTAAACCAATTTTTAGTTGAAATTTTCCAAACTTATTCCAACCAAATTTCCAATATATTCTGAATGGTAATAATTATATTTGTAACCAAAGGACAGAGATACTTTACCCAAAAAAAGGCTGCATTTGTATAAAAGTTTGAAATGTTCCAAAAACTTGTAAAATGTACACAAATCTTATTTATGTTTCCAAAATTCCGAGACAAGACCATATCAAAGCGTCAGAAAAATTCAAATATCTTTAACCGGAGAAAAAGTTTCATTTGGAAATTTTTTAATTCAATATGAGGGCTTGTTCTTAACCCGATCCATGTGAAAATCAGCCAGACATTTCATAACAATTTTTGCTTGTGTGAAAAATTAAAAACACCAACCATGTGAATGAGATACCAAGTCCCATACGAAGTTACTCTAATTGAGATATTCCGTTACTATATTCTAAAAGTAACAAATTGGCAGAAAACAATATTCATGTCACACACCAAAACATATAATAAGTAGCATGCTAGGTGGTAGCCCTAGTTAAAAAGTTTTAGGTACGATGGGACATCGTTCATGATCACTAGCCATGAAACTTAATACCTAAGTAGCAAGAAGAAGATGAATTGACCATTCATGAGCTTGGATAATGTATGAAGGCATCGAGAGAGATCGAGAGACAGTGGGGCACCTCTGAAGAAAATCTATGTTCCTATTCTTGTATGGGTGTGACAAGCGTAAGAGAGAGGACAAATTGATAAGAAACACAATGCAAAAGCCAAGAAAAAAAAAATCACATCAAAACACATCATAAGTGTCCTTAAAAGGGAAAAAGGATACTATTGAATGAGTATGACAGGGACCATAGCCCATACGGCATGTGAAATTGTGGCAAAGAACATAAAATCATGGAAAGAAACAAAAGAAAAATAATTAAAGAGAAACGGAAGCCCCATTGGAAAATCTTTGGCCTTGTGCATGTGTGTGGTGTGATTGTTATACAACCGAAAGGGATGAATCGTTTTGCAAAATTGAGTAAATACGCGAGGAAAAATAGATGTGTGGATTAGTCTTTTGTGCCAATTTTTAACTCTTGAATTTACTATAATGACAAATAGTCTCGTTTGAAAGTGTTACTTTATATACTACTTTTACTCACTAACACTTTTTGTTTGTAACACTGTTCAGCAATTAGCCTACTTGCCAAGGACGCGCAGGTTGTTTTGGACTCGCCAGACAACCGCATTAATTTGAATGCTATTGTGCAGCAAGCATGCTACTAGCCAACGCACATGTGTTTTTTTTATTTTCTTTTCAAATGAATGGTCAGGATTTATTATGGCTTTCAAAAAAATTTCTACAGTTGAGGATCAACGGTTCAAGAACAATAAAACATGGTAACAAAAGAAAGAAAACACCTAAACGTTCCAGCAATTCAACTTGAACAACAACACGTCCAAGGGCTTAGGTGGTTATTTGTATGGAAGAATGGTTAGGAGAATGTATGGTTGTATTTAGAATGGATGATTGGTGCGGCAAAGGATGGTAAGGGTCAAAAAATATGGAGGGGTGTGTGAGAGGGGTGCGGCAGAGAATGGGGATGGATTTAGGGTTGTGTAGATAATGATTTAGGCTGAAAAGAATGTGTATTTATAGGCTAAGGCACGGCAAAGGCTTTAGGAATGTGAATAAACTTAGCTATTTTGTCTCAAAAGAATTAAGAGTCATAAATTAATGGAAATTAATGGAAATAAGCACGTAAGGTGCAGAAATTAAAGAGAATAGGAATGAAGATTGCGGCAAGGAAAGGGAATGGGTTTGTATGACATAAAACAAGAGAGAAAAAGGAAGGAAGGTGCGGCATAGATGTAGGAGTAAAGGGAAGGTGTTTTGAGACACAAAATAGGGAAGAAAGGGATCCCCTTGCACGGCAAGACTTGGGACTAAAACAGGAATGTGTTTAGCCCTTTGAACCTACAAACACACAAAAATAGCTTAAAGTACTAAAATAACTAAGAACTAACAACCTAAATGCAAGGAAACAAGCTAATTAAGTCGCATAAATATACTCCTATCACCGGTTCTGCTGCTTTCATGAAATGAACGGTCAAGATTCATTCTTGTTATGGCATTGTGAAGAAAAAAATTATCAAAATATGAAATTTTTTGGTTGAAATGGTCACAAAATATTTTATGACAACGTAATGTGAAATTAATTAGAAAAAAAAATTAACACAAACAAAAAATTACACCTAATCAAATTATCGCATAAAATCGTAAAAACCTTAAATTTAGGAATTTTACTATAAGGACACACCCATTGAAGGCAATATTCCTATAGGGACATGAAGATTCTCTGTAAAACCATCTCCAAAAGAGATGTCAAATCCTAAGTGGAAAACCATGTAATCAAATTTAAAGGTAGGAGCAAGCTCCAATCGATATGTCAAGCCTATATGGATTGACATATGAGTTTTCTTATGTCAAATTTGACATATGAGAAAAGGTGATGTCAAATAATTTTTAATTATTTTATTGTGTGGGTCCCATTAATACACCAGTTATAGATTTGGAAATTTTATTTTAATTGATTTATTTTTAAAATGAGTCCAACAAATATCATTTATAACAAAAAAAAACATATCGGTTGGAAAAAGAGAAAATCTGACATTGCCATGTCAGCTATCGAATTAACTTTCATCAACAATCTATTCATGTCTATGGTCTTCCTCATGTCCAAGCGGAAGTAGCTCATCATCATCATAAGGTTGGAAATCTTGATCGTAATGGAATGATTCCAAATAAAATTGTGTAAAGCCATTGAAGGAACAACAATTTGTACCTGTTTTTCAAAAGCGAAGGTACTTGTAGAACGAAACATTGTCCATCTATTTTTCCCAACACCAAAAGTTCTTTCAAATTGTGCATCTTAGGGATGAATGCCTCGGATAAATATCTATTTTTTTTCCTTCTTGGCTGACTTCCATGTCGAAATTCAGGAAGATGATATTATTCAACCCTATGAGGTCCAATATATCCTTTCATAAATGAATATCTAGTGTCAACTAGATAATATTTACCTACACACATAATTGAAAAGAAAAATATAAGGATTTTTGTTAAGATAATAAAGAAATAAATTCTTATTGGACTAAAGTTGATTACTAACCAAAACGGGATAAGGAAATTTAAATTTTGGTCTTCTCAATGCTTCCATGAATATACATGAATTATGAGCAACACCCTCCCATCCCGCCCATACAAATGTAAAGCTCATATTAAAATCCCATAATGATAATATTTTGAATTGTGCTGCCTTTTCTACCAATGTGTGGTAATTGCATTTCTCTAGGTACATGTGTTCCATTGATTGCCCTTATGCAACTTTTAAAATATGGCCAATATCGATCGTCATCCTCAATTATACTTGAAAATCTCTTGAAATTCCATTCATGTGGTCATAATATATCGGTAGCCATGCAAGAAATAACATCTAATGGTATCCCAAACAACCTAGAGATATAGTCTCAACAAAGAGCTAAAACCCCCAAGCAAAGCATCATTGCTCCATAAAAATATCACCTTCCAAAACTAAACATATCACCACATAATTTCATATACATAATGTGTAAATATTAAGATAAGGCATAGAGGCATACATTCCAAGAAAAAAGAAGGAGAGAGATTTGGAGAAGATAGAGACCAAGAGACTGACTGCTTCAGTCTCTAGCACGTTACAGAAAACCCTTGGGTTTTCTTTTTATGTGACCATCAGAATCTAGAAAAAAAAATTGGTAAATGCCATTATGATATTTTCTTAAAGTATAAAAGGCATTTTAGACTTTTGAAATTGAAAAATATGGGTAGTTTAGGAATTGAAAAAGTTTCAATAGAGGGAGCCAAGTTTCCTGTGTTTTCTCACTCCAAGTGTTTCTACTTTTAACTTAAAACACTTCTAAAATTTTGCCAAACCATAATTTTTCACATGTAAGAACTTTTAACTATCCAAAAGCATCTCTCAAACAAGGCCCGTAATTCAAGTGTTTGGTTGTGGGGTACTATAAAAAGTGAGGTTAGGTGAAATTAAAGTTGGCCATAATTGTTCCTAACAATGTCAGTTTGCTTGTCATTTTCTTTTTTACAAACAATAGGATAATTTACATTAAATTCATACAAATTACGAAAAAGGGAGAAAGGGAGTGTTAAACCTGGGATATAGTGAGTTGATTCTTTAAAACTAGGGCAATCCACCACTTGGAAGTTTATTAGTTGTGATTCTTTTTAGAGTAAATGACAAAAAACTACCTCAACTATTGGTGTCACGACACTTTCATACCTCATCTTTAAAACGTGACAATGTCATACCGCATCTTACGAATTTGTGACAATGTCATACCTCCGTCAATTTTTCTGTTAGTTTTTCTGTTAAGTGCTGACGTGGCAAAATATGGGGACCACTCACTAATACAGCTGGATTAAAAAATAATTAAATATATTTTTAATAATTAAAAATTAAACAAATTTATTTTTATATTAAATCTCTCTCTCTCTCTTAAAAATTTTAATTTTTTAATTTTTAATTATTAAAAATATATTTAATTATTTTTTAATCCAGCTGTATTAGTGAGTGGTCCCCATATCTTGCCACGTCAGCACTTAACAGAAAAACTAACAGAAAAATTGACGGAGGTATGACATTGTCACAAATTCGTAAGATGCGGTATGACATTGTCACGTTTTAAAGATGAGGTACGAAAGTGTCGTGACACCAATAGTTGAGGTAGTTTTTTGTAATTTACCCTTCTTTTTAGTTAGGGAGCATCTCAACCCATCCCCAATTGCAAGGGTGAAATTGCCTTCTTGCCCAAAAGAAGTTGCTCCATCGGTGAAAAATGGGAAGGGCAATTGTTGGAAAGCTAGGTGTTTTGGCAGCTGCCTTGCCAATTATTACGGAAAGGGATCCTCTCCGGATCATTTCCACCTAATCCTCATCATCACACAATCATGAACCTTGAAATTTGATCCAACGGCTAAAAACATGGGCCCACTTTAAAAGTTATAATAACTTTAACCGTTGAACCAAATTTCAAGGGTCATGATTGTTTGATGATGAGGATTATATGGAAGGGATCCGGATCCCTTTCCAATTATTACAAGGGCTTGCGCCGGATTGATGAAGTAGCCGACAGAGGGGTCCACCCCACGTGAAGGAGACATAACCAAACGACTCAAACGTGATGCAATAAAAGCAGTTGGATTTACTAACGGTCTATTGTTAGGGTTAATTCGAGGTGGTTTGGTAGTTGTGACAAATCTAGATTGAGCCCTTGTTCCTTTTTGGTGTCTCAAAATTATAAACATGAAGTTGCCCGTCATTGCTAAACTGAAAAAGGAGAGAGAGTGCTTCTATCATCACATCCTTAGCAAGCGGCCGTTAGATTTCCAATAGTTAAAAAAAAAAAAAAATTGGTGTTGCACCACGTGGCGCATTGTGGTGCGTTAGATTCTAAAAATTTGAATGGCCATGATTAATCCAACTCTAAAAAAAATTAAAAAAATCTAAAAAGAATTGCCTTTTTTTTAAAACAAAAAATTATTTAAAAACATTATAAAAAAAACTTACAAAGTTCATACTTAAAATAATCTTACAAAGTTCAACATACTTGCAAATTAAACATTTTTTTGTTGTTGTTGTAAACAAACGATATTATCTTCTAAAGAAGTGGGGGTATAGGCTAAGCCGCACAATGAGCTACTACCAATGTTGTTTAATTTCACCTTTGGCAAGAATCAAACCTAAGACCTTTCACTTACAAGTGAAGAGAAATGCGACTAGACCGTATTACTAAGTGACAATTAAACAGTTAAAATTAAACAAAAATCTACGGTGATAATGACATGTATGAATAAGACGAAGAAAATATTATAAAAAATAAAATATATATTTGTGAATAGTAACTGCTCTTGTCCTTGCCTTCCTTCTTCCAAACGTGTAGACTTGCATAAAGGGAATTGAAGTGAATAATATGGACAATTTTACTGCCTTTGCCTTCCAATTGTCATTGCCTTCCACCAACAGATGAAAATGCTTGTAAGGCTAGTTTTGTGAATTTAATGCCTGGACTGGAGCGACAACAGAAAAGACTCTTTTACTATTTATGCCTAATTACAGATGCACACAAAAAAATCTTTGAGTACTTTGTTTTCACTTTTTGGGGAATGGAATTTAATCTTGATTACTTTGTTTTGACTCTTATAGCAATCAATGCAATAAAAAAAATCTTATGTTAATGCAAAAAATCTTGATTATAGTAGTCAAAGCAATAAAAAATCTTGATTATTTTGTTGAGTAATGCTAAGGAGACTAAATTTATAAACCAAATTTTGTAAACTAACTAAGCACATAGAGTTGGGCAGACCCGATTCTTCAAAACACTTTGAAGCTCCTGGGAAATGGCCTTGCCTTGGCTTCCTTTAGTTGGGAATAACAGGATGACCACAACAGCTGAAGTGCAAAGGAATTCCGTTGGACCATGTGATCATCTAGAAGACAGATTCCAACTCTGCAAAGGAGGGTTTAGCGGATTGTGCTTCTTAGCTAAGTTTTGCTCATGATTAATATTTGGACATGCAACTAGCACAATCGGAGCTTATTTTAGGGCCAATAAAACTTCAATTCAGGAAAGCTATAGGGCCAAGAAAACATTGTTGTGTTATTAAACGCCCTATCCGGTTACTATTTAAATGAGGCTGAAAAAGTAAACTTCAATACCGATTAATTTTAATCAATTCCCAATCCAGATCGGAAAAAGATTCCTAGACAAATAAGGAAATTTGGTCCGCCACGTCCTATACAATTTGGGTTTTCCTAATTTAACCTTAATTCAACTCACTATGGCCTTGTTTGGCACACCGTATTAAGCATCGGATAGTATTAATAATACAGGAGCAGGTGTTTGGAGACTTATGTACTAAATAGTCGCTGGACTAACGAATCCGGTCCAAGTTAATTAGTACGCCTCACACCCGCTAGTTAGTACGCTAAAAAAGCTCGGTATAATTAGTCGGCCTCAAAACGCCTCACACCCCTCTCGCATCTGCTCCGTCATCTCGTGTCTGTTGCTGGAGATTCAGAGCTAAATCAACGGAACCACTCCCGCTCACACCTCATTGCTTCATCTTCCTCATGGGTGTTTTCTTGTTTCATCTTCATTGTCTTCCTCTTGCTACAATTTTTCATTTTTTTCTTTTGTTCTTCTCTTTTTCTCTCTGTCTTGTTTCCTTTAGTTTGTGACTTTTTCTATTTGATGGATGTGTGATTCTTGATAACTTGTGATTTTTTCTGTTTGATGGATTAGTTTGTAATTTTCGTTTTGGTATGGGTTTCAAAGGGATCTCGAATCTCTGAGCACTTCTCCCCTGTTCGTCCTTCTCTGGGTTTTTTTTAAATTTTTTTTTGTTGAATTTATTTTAATTTGAATTATCATTCCTAAAATACTATTAACAAGTAATTAAAAAAATATAACATAATCGATCCTATTAATACGGTGATTAGTCCGATATTACACCAAACACCCGACTAATTTAGTCAGTACTATCCAACGACTATTTATCCTATCCGACTGAAATAGTCAGTACAGTCCGAGCTGCCAAACGAGGCCTATGAATGCCTAACCCAGAAGAAAGAAAAAAAACTCATTCAGAATCTCTATATGTTCCTCCACCCTCATAAGTTCACACCTCAAATTGTCAAGTTCTCTTACGTGCCTCGACAACATGAAGCTCATCGAGAACTTGAGGCTTAGTCTTTTCAATGGGGCTTTCAACTCTTCAAAATGCAACAAAACAACAACATTGGCGGTGGATAGGATACGTAAGTTAAGGAAGAAGAAAGAGGAGGACATTGTCAAGATGAAGAACAAAATTTCGGCTCTTTTGTAGTGTGGTCAAGACCCAATTAATAAAACTTGCACTGTTCTTATGTTGATCGAATATCTGATAAGAGAAGAAAACATTTTGGAAGCATACGTGTTGATAAAGGGTTTTTGTAACTTAGTTAGGGGTAGGCTCTCGATTGTTTATGTGCAGAGGGAATGCCCAGAAAATTTAAAACAAGCAAATAGTAGTTTAATTTTTGCAGCTAAAAAATGCTTCCACGAGATTTCAATATTATTGACACTTGAGAAAATTTTTAAGAAGTATGAAAGTGATTTTGTGTGTGTGGCTACTCAAACCAACTATGTTACTCTCGTGATGGTTGAGAAGCTCTCAAATAGAACTCTGCAAATGAAGAAACAGAGAAGATTATTCAGCAAATAGCCAAACCGTGCAATATAAATGGAGAACAACAAGTGTGGAACTGTCATCCCACATCACCATACTTATATGATGGAGTTGCGTACAATGCTTTTATCAATTATAAGTGAAGAAATTGTAGTATCCAATTTGGAGTAGTTTACTCTTTGAAAAAGAAATTGGTGGTTTACTATCATGTAGCTAGGAATCATGTATGATAGGAGTGCTTATTACAGAAGAGAATGCTTTTAGAATAGTATTGTGTGTCTATTCATCTGTCAAGGAGGAATTTATAGGATGTTACAATAATATCAATAAGGAAATAAATAATTACATGAAATCATACTATGCTAAGATTCCCAAGATTACAGGAATATACACAAAAGTCAACATTCCCCCTCAAGTTAGTGCATATATGTCACACATGCCCAACTTGTGTAAGAAACTTGAAAACTTTTGACTTGAAACAACCTTTGTGAGGATATCTTCCAATTGATCTTCTGTTCTTATTGCTAGTACCTCAATTATTTTCTCCTCCAATTTTTCTTTAACGAAGAATCGATCAACTTCAACATGCCTTGTTCTGTCATGTTGTACCGAATTATGTGAAATGTCATAGGCAGCTTTATTATCACAAAATAAATTCATAAGCTGATCATGCTTTATACCCAAATCACTTAACAGAAGCTTAAGCCACAAAATTTCACAAATCCCCAAGGCTATACCTCTGTATTCAGCTTCTGCACTAGAATGAGCAACCACATTCTGTTTCTTACTTCTCTATGTAACCAAGTTACCTCCAACAAATGTAAAGTAACCTGATGTTGAGTGCCTATCGTTAACTGAACCTGCCCAATCAGCATAAGTATAACCTTCAACTCTAAAATGGTTATTCCTTTTAAACAAGATTCCTTTGCCTGGACTTCCCTACAAATATTGCAGAGTCCTCATGACTGCATCTATATGTTGTTCTCTAGGGTCATGCATATATTGACTTACTACACTCAAGGCATAAGTAAGGTCTGGTCTTGTGTGTGCCAAGTACATTAAACAACCTACTAGCCTTTGGTATCTCCTTTTGTCAACTGGTACTTGATTAGGCTCAACAAAAAGCTTCAACCTTTCCTCTAATGGTGTAACTACTGGCTAACAAGCTGACATGCCAGTTTTGTACAACAAATCAATAATATACTTCCCTTGTGACAAGAAAGTTCTAGAACTACTTCTCGATACCTCAATCCCTAGAAAATATTTTAGAGATCCAAGATCTTTCATCTCAAATTCTGTAGACAAATATCTTTGCAAGGCCACACGTTATTCTAGATCATTCCCTATTACCACAATATCATCTACATACACAATAAGTGCAATCAACTTTCCATTTCTTCTTTTCAGAAACAAAGTATGATCAGAGTTACTTTCCTTGTAACCAAACACTCTTATAGATTTTGTGAATCTTTCAAACCATGCTCGAGGGGACTGCTTCAAACCATACAAGGATTTCTTTAACCTGTAAACCTTTCTTTTGTATTTATCAGGAGCATTACATCCTGGTAGAAGATCCATATAAATCTCTTCTGTCAAATCTCCATGCAAGAAGGAATTCTTCACATTGAATTGCTATAAGTACCAATTAAGATTTCCAGCCAAAAACAACAAAACATGGATCGTGTTGATTTTGGCCACATGAGCAAAAGTATCCATATAATCGATTCCATATTTTTTTAGTGTACACTTTTATCTACCAGTCACGCCTTGAAGTAATCCACCGTCCAATCAGCTTTACACTTCACAATATAAACCCATTTGCATCCCACATGTTTCTTGCTAGCTGGTAGGTTTGTGATCTCCCAAGTAGCATTATTTTTCAAAGACTTCAATTCTTCATTCACTGCTGCTTGCCAACGTGGACAAGCTAAAGCATCCTGCATACTGTTACAGATAGATACAGTAGATAATTGATGCACAAATAACTTATTTGATTATGTTAGGTAACTGGTAGACACACAATTAGTTAACGGGTATAACACATTAGGCTCAGAATTAGGTTTATTCACTGAATATCTAATATTGCATTTAAGGTCAGCTTCGTAAGTAAGTTTTGGAATACCTCAGGTGACAAGGTTAGGGAGACGACGTGGTAATGATGCATCTAAGATTGAAGATGATTGGTTATGGTCATTAGGGCTCAAGAGTGGCGAGACTGACTATGAGATAGCATATGGCACTCGATTGTCCAAAGGTGAGGAAGGCAGTGAGTTGTCTGATGGCGTCGGCTTGTCCCTTTCAGGGCTTTCAGCATCGTTTTCATGTGAATGATCAACACTTGTGTCCAAGACATTACCACTTAATTCCAAGTCATTCACATCACTATTTTCTTGTGAATGATCACAACTCATTTCCGAGACATCACCACTTAAATCCAAATCATTCACAATATTTGTATCCAAAATTGTATAATCAAGAGTTTAAACTTCTATTTGATTCTCCCCTAGAAGTGAAGACTTGGGATTACCAAAGTACATCTCATGCTCATGAAATACAACATCCATAGTAATAAACATCTTTTTTGTTGGAGGGTGATAAAATCCATATCCTTTTTTACTGAAGGCATATCCTACAAACACACACCGTAAGGCCTGTGGTTCAAGCTTACTCCACTGCTGCTTGTGGAGATGAATGAAGGCCACACAGCCAAACATGTAAGGTGGAAAATTGGGGACTGCATGAGCATCAACATGTGAAGAGAGAGCTTGAAGTGGTGTCTAAAAATCAACTGATCGAGATGGAACACGATTAATAAAATACGCAGCTTGAGAGAGCTTGAAAAGGCTCTCCTTAATAGGATAGCGGGAGACGCACCTCAAGCAAGGAAGCACGAACAACCTCCAGAAGTTGACGGTTCTTGTGTTCTGCAACTCCATTTTGCTCTGGAGTATATGTGCATGTAGTTTGATGAACAATACCATGATGACAAAAAAAAAGGCACGAAGTTCAAAGTTCACATACTCGCCACCATTATCATTCATAAGAACCTGTATTTATGACTTATACTGTACTTGCACCATTTTGTGAAAATCATTGAAACAAAGAATGAACTTCACTTTTGGACTTCATTAAACAAACCCAAGTCATACGTGCGAAAACATCAATAAAAGTAATGAACCAATTAGCACCACCAAATGTAACAGTTTTAGAGGGTCTCCACACATCAGAATGAATTATCATAAATGGAATTGAACTTTTACTCAAACTGGACAAAAATGAAGTACAATGAATTTTAGCCAATTCATAAACACCACATTTAAAGCTAGATACATCGTTATGAAAAAATAGGCTAGGAAACAACCTTCATAGATAACCAAAAGAAGTATGTCCAAGTCGACGATGCCACAACGAAACCTCTGAAGCTTTATTCTTCTACCCTTGAGATCCTTCCACAGCAAGAGCTTGAGCCAACATTCGAGTACTATTCGATGTCAGTTCCATGTAGTAGAGCTTCCCCTTCCTAATACCATAACCAATCATCTTGCGAGTTCGAATGTCCTTAAAAACACAAAAGGAAGGCCAAAAAATCACAAGGCAATGTAGGGCGACAGTTATTTGAGCAACAAATAATAAATTATAGTCAAGAAAAGGAACAACAAGTACGGAATCCAGATTAAGGGTATCTGAAAGCGAGATAACACCTTCCCCAATAATAGGGGGAACATTACCCATTAGCAACACTCACGTTATTTTTGGTGGATGGGTTTAGTGTTTGTACCTGTCTAGAATCACAAGTCATATGAACAGTAGCACTAGAATCAATTATCTATATATTATTTGAAACTAGTGTTCTACAAAACTGCCTAAGCGCTAGGCGGTGGTGTCCCGAGACGTTTTTGTGCAAATCGGTTGGAAAAATCGACTGGGCTTTAGGCGGGCTAGGCAGTGCTAGGCGGAGCTAGGCATTGTTTTTAATGAAATTAAAAAAAAAATCCTATCTAAGTCTAAGTGGTTTAAAATTGTGAACTTGTTGTACATGTGTCATCTTACAATACTTTTCACCATGGTTATATGGCATATAAGCTTAATGTGTTTTTAAATTTTGGACTTGTTGGATACTCTTTTTGCATTTTATCATTATTTTATTATCTTATCTATGGATTTCATACAAGTATAATTTTTTTGTAAGTGTCAATATGCACTTATTTACAAGATATATAAGAAATTTACCTAAATCCGCCTAGGCGCCTGCCTACCCGCCTAGGCGCTAGCCTGCCGCCTAACTAGCACCTAGCGTTTTTTAGAACCTTGTTCGAAACAGATGCAGAAACCTTTAAAACCTTACCATCATTACTTGTATGATCAGAATTTACCTTAACTTCGGCAATCAATGCACACGACTCGTTACAGCGGGGATGACAATTCCAGCATGTCATTGCTCTGCATGAGTTGAGTGCAACGTTTGAGGTGATTGATAGGGGCCAAGATTCTAAACCAACTAGGTCAAACAATGTGAGACCCCTAGAAAAAAAATAAATACTAGGGACTTCATTCGAAGCACGACAAAACTAGAAAATTGTAGATCACAAAAAATTAGTTTTGTAGAACACGGGTTGGAGTGCAGATTGGTACGTGTGCACACAGGTTTATGATTCTGGTGTGAGTTTCAGGCAATAGTGGTGTTTATTTGATACAGACGAGTGTGACTGGAACAGATCAGGTGTGGGTGCAGGAGTGATATGTTCAAGGTGGTTAGCAGCCGTTTTGCAAGTCTCGTCTCTGGTGCAGACGAAATTGCAGACACAGGTAGTGGTTCTCAATTGGGATTTGCAGCAGTAATTTATGGGTTTTGGACCTCGGTTTGTGGCCACGTGATGCAATAACGGGTAGTGGTGGGTGGCCACAACGATCGACTCAGTGAACTCCGATCAGCAACGACGACATCGTTCACTGGCCTGACGGTGCACTGCATAATTGGCTATGTAGTTGGTGGTTCTCGATTTTGTGCACGGCGCACGACTTATATATATATATTATTAACCTAGGATCTCGTGCCAAGAAGAGAATGTTTTGGAATAGTATTGTGTGTCTATTCATCTCTCATAAAGGAATTTATAGAATGCTACAATCATATCAATAAGGAAAAAAATAATTACATGAAATCATACTTATGCTAAGAATCTCAAGATTATTGAAATATACACAAAAATCAACATCTACTTTTTTTTTTTAATTTAGTTTAAAGTAATGTTATTTTTACCATCTAAAATATTACAATTTCATACCAACTTATACAAAAATTAAAGTGGACTAACACATCAATTTAAACAACATCTTGTACCAGCAGAGGGAATAATCACATTAATTAAAAGAATTATAATTATTTTATTAATAGTTTTATTTATTTATTTTTATTTTAAAGAAATTGATTAAAAACCCTAATGTTCACGTTTTCTAGGCTCACAGTTGCCTCCTCCTTCCTCTCATATCTCCATCGTCATTTTGCTTTTCCGACGACTGATGGTACCCCTCCACCTCTGCCGACGACTGATAAAACCGCCACAATCACAAGTGAGCGGCTCAGAGTAAGAGAACAGTTCATCCCAAAGATCTTTGAGTTTGGCGTAGTATGAGAAGATTGACTGCTGTCCCTGGCGGCATTAGCCAATTTCTTGTTGAGAAATCTTTGAATTATTGCCTTGTAAGAATCGATCCTCAAGATCCTTCCACACGGCAGTCGCGGTTTGCAGTAGAGTTTACTGCCAACAATAGAACCGTGTACTGATTGCAAGGTCCCCAAGAGTACCATGTCGTTGCATCTCCGCCAAATGGGAAATTTTACATCGGTGGTTGCAGGAGCTTTAATAGACCCATCAATAGACTCGAGCTTATTCTTTACACTCAGAGGAATGCGCATAGAACGGAACCATTGTTTGTCCCTAGTAGTTTTGAAACTATCACAAGATTCGATGAATCCAAGTGATGTAAGGTGAGAGGATCGGACGTGTTTAGCACCGCCTCTGTTAGCTGTGTTTGTAGTAAAGGTTGGTTGTGTTGTAGCGGAAGATGAATGGGTGTCTAGAGTCACCAGGATCGTGTTGATCTGATGCCATATAAATTGATGTGTGAATATGTTTGTACTGGATAATTGTAACTGTACAGAGACAATCCTTTCCTACAATCACTCCATATCATATCATAATCAGATCGCTCACTATTTTGCTTCCTTTAACAGACGCAACTATTGCATCTTCATGCCTTTACAGTTAACCCTTTCACATTTATATAAAGGGCGATCTCATTTAGGCATTCAACTTATTTAACAATTCCATTTATAGCATTAACAAGTCTTTAGTATATTTAGACTAAAGATTAAGCGAGTCCATAAGGGAGTGAAGCATTGTGTTTCAATAAGGCCTTTTGATTTGACTACTACTCATACCAGAAGAGAATGTTTGGAGAGAGAGAGAGAGAGAGAGAGAGAGAGAGATGTTGAAGAAAAGAAGAAACACTGACTTGTATGATATCAGTTGAGAATTACTAGGCCTGGCAAACGGGTCGTGTCTGTCATGTTTGTGTCGTTTTTATGTAATATCTGTTATCTTAACGGGTCGTTTTGTGTCACACCCGTTATCTTAACGGGTCCTTAACAGGTCGGGTCACTTTACCCAACAGGTAAAGTGACCCGATCCGTTATGACCCGTTAAGAAAAGAATTTTTTTCTTAAATTTGCATATACCACATATTGCCACATAAATATTACTTCAAAACATTAAAACATAATTTTGTAGTTTAAGTACTACATCTACACTTGAAAATAAGAGCATAATAAATAAACATCTATACACTATTAGTCTATTATAAAATATTAAATGTGCAAGAATATGCAAAATGAAAGAGTTTTTGTTTTCAAGGTTATGAAGCATTTCTCAAAAGTTTAAATCTTGCAAATGAAACTCAAAACTTGCATGTTATTCCTTTTACAAAATCCTCAATTTTCGTCGATCATCATGACATAAGATTTTGTGGTATCCACTTGTTTAAATATTTTAAATTGATGATCAAATTAGTTCATTGTATTCATATAGGATCAAGGAGTGTAGTTGTAAAAAAATCATCAAAATTGGAGTTATAATCATTAAATCATGATTTTTCGTTTATAACCGTCGAAATTTTTTGTCCAGTTACTTGATCTTTGAATATTTGTTTTTTGCAATTTTTGGCGTATGCGATCTCGAAGTATATACAAACATATTTGACGGTTAGATTGTTGATACTAGTTTTTGTAGAATGTGTATCCCATCAAAATAATAAATTCACTAACACTTAAGAGTTTATTCATACTTTCATTAAGTATAACATAAGATTTTTTGGTATCCACTAGTGTAATATTTTAAATTGAAGATCGAGTCCATTCATTTTATTCATATAAGGTCAAGGAGTGTAGCTGTAAAAAAATCATCAAAATCAGAGTTAAAATACTATTAAATCGTGATTTTTCGTTGATAGCCGTAAAAAAGTTTTGTCCCGTTACTTGATCTTTGAATATTTGTTTTTTGCGATTTTTGGCGTATGCGATCTTGAAGCATATACAAACAAGTTTGACAGTTAGATCGTTGAAATTGGTTTCGTAGAATGCGTATCTCATCAAGAAAATAGATTCACTAATACTTAAAGTTTGTTTATACTTTCATTAAGTATAACATAAGATTTTGTGGTATCCACTAATGTAAATATTTTAAATTAAAGATCGAATTCATTCATTGTATTCATATAGGATCAAGGAGTGTAGCTATAAAAATAATCAAAATCGAAGTTAAAATAATCGTTAAATCATGATTTTTCGTTTTATAACCATCGAAAAAGTTTTCTCCCGTTACTTGATCTCTGAATGTTTATTTTTTGCGATTTTTTGCTAATGCGATCTCGAAGCATATACAAACAAGTTTGACGGTTGAATCGTTGAAATTAGTTTCGTAGAATTCATATCCCATCAAGTTCAATGGTGTATATATATATATATATATATATATATTAAGTAGATTTAAATTTATTTATTTTGTACATATAACATTTAAGAAATTAAAATTGTTAAATTAATATATATAATTATTATAGTTTTTTTAAGGGTTATAAAATTATAAAATTAATATTTTGCTTATTGTGTATCGTGTTACCTACGTGTATACCCAATCCAACCTGTTATTTTAATAGGTGCTTATCAGGTTACTCAATTCGTTATAGTGTCGACTCGAACACCTATTAATTTCGTGTCGTGTCGGGTTATCAAATCGTGTTAGGAATTGCCATGCCTAAGAATTACAACGCACCTCACTTTTTCTATATCAACACTAAACTTGTCTATCTATAAGAAACTAAAATTTTCTTCTAACAACCTGTTATTCATCTTGAGTACTACAAGACCCACTCTATTGTCCTATTTTTCTACCCACATTATAATTCCACCCACCATAAAAAGTTAAAACGCTATTATTCCTAAAATAACCTCTAATTAACAACTTGTCATAAATTTGTATGAGTGCATTGTGCAGTCACCAACAACGGCTGGGACTTCATCTACAATCGCTCTTCAATGTACCAGTGAATCCACCTTCCCAAATTCAAGTCCCCTATTTCAGCACAGCCTGATAATAGTGCCCACTTGATTCAATTCCACACCAAGCCTCCTCATCTGATCTGACCAAACAAAGACAAAGCCTGCTTATACCTCCCATTCTGAGCACTCCTCACAATTTGACGGAGTGATTGAGACACCCAAAAGTAATGTAGAATGATAAAATCTGAACAAGAATGTAGCTGTTTTGTGAGTCCATGAATTGTTAATTTGGATGTGAATTTAGGGTGTGTTTGCGGATCACTAGAAGCAACTAGTTTTTTGCTTTGTCCTTGTATGTCATTTTACAGGAGGTTAAAATTAACATTAAAAAAAAATACAGGAGGTTAAAATTAACATAAAAAAAAAATAATATTGAAAGATGGGTGGAGAAATAAACAACGAGCTGAGTTTAGTAACACTCTTCATCTTAACTTATCATCCCACAAGATTATGACACATGCCACTCACAGAATGATGACACTTATCACTTAATACCCCTCAATCTCAGCAAAGAATTAAAGAATTTCAGCCTGAGATTCAGACAATGCTGCAAGAATAAAGGAAAGCGAAATTAAACGATCAAATCCCCTTTTTGCACTCCTTTCTCAAACAAAATGGTAATTTGGGTCCAAATACTTTAATTCTTATCTGAAACAATGGATTAATATGAGCGGAGAGCAAATATCATAGTGTAGATTTGGTGGTGAAGACAAATATACCTAAAAATCTTTCAAACTTAATCGTATCCAAGCAACATATGCAGTTGTATTTCCAAGTGCCTTGTACTCTGCCTCCACCGAAGTTCGAGACACACCATTTCTTCTTGAATTTCCATGAAATGGGTATCGCCATTATTTTATTTACTCCAATAAAATATGTAAGGCCACAATTTATATATTTTCTTGTAGATGACATAGAATCCTTTTAACCAGATAAAATGAGCATCGATTGGAGTAGACATGAACTATAACAAGCATAGTTCACAGCATATAGGCTATATCATGTCTAGTGAAAGTTTACTACAAAGCTCCTACCAAACTCCTATACAAAGTGCAGGACAAAACTTACAATGTCATTTCAGCCCTTTGAAGCACACCTTTGATACTTGGATTGAGAGATAAAAAATCCCATTACCCTCGTAGGTGACTTGTAATTCCTACAAATTATATAAATTAATTAACCATTAAAATATATATTATACTGACTTTGGATGTGGTCCCTGACACACCCCGACCCGGGAGGGTCGAAGCGTGCTGGCCATCATTGTGAAGTGACGTAACCATAGGGGTAAGTGATGTAAAAAGTGCATAAATTTAAATCAAACTAGAACTAAGTTCAAATAAAGATAGTGATAGAGTGCACAATACGTTGGGGTGACCCACTATAGTTATTCAGAGCATAAAGACAGAACGACTACCGAAGAGTAGTCGAGCATCTAAAGTACACTTATTACACACGGTGATAAGTTCATACATCAAAGCCAAAGCTAATAGTCAGAAACTGCCAAGGTTCCTCGAATGCCGCGAAAGAACAGCTATCTAGGTCCTGGAGGGACGAAAAACAAAGTTGAGTGGGTCAGCAAAACAAGCTTATACGAAAACCTTTAGTTTTGAATATACTAACCCCTCGCCGTAAAACAAGTATAGTTTCTTTTTTGAAAAGATCATACAACGCAAGTGAGTAGGCGTCCACAATAATATAGTCAAATAAATCAATGATAATGTATGCCAAGTGATGATAAGATTCAATGCCACAGTAATATAATCATGTGATAATCAAGTATAATCAATTGCTCATCATCTAGGCTAGCACACGAGTCGGAACTGCCTAATGCAGTCTGTACGATAGGACTGGGTTTAATAATGCACTCTGGTACTACAATCACGTGAAGACTAGTGCTAAGCACGGTCACATACGAGTCGGAACTACCTAATGCAGTCTGTACGACAGGACTGGCACCTAAACTTAGATCCAAGGTGAGCGAACGGTGCAGATGTGAACATACACGTGAAAGACTGGCCCTGGCCCTGGGCGGAGTACCAACACCGGGGTGCAACAAGATGAGCATGTATACAAATATGTATGAATGTCATGACAAGTATATCCCAACCATTTAATAGCATTTATTACAATTATATCATAATTATCCGCTACTTGGCAATATATACGTAAAGTAAAGCAATTATGAAGTTTTGGAAACTATAAATATGTATATATATGAAAACAAACTGTCCATTCATAAGTACGTCGCTGGGTCGTAGCCCTCGAGCCTAGCTTGGCCTCGTACGTCCTCAGGGTATGTTTCCCCTATATATATGTGAAATAACTAATATTGAATTAATTAAAGCACATATAACAAAAACCTAAATAAAACTCCCATCGTTTGCTCAAACCTAGGGTTTAAATATATGAAATCGATATACTTGACGTCATGAACACACACGTATTTTTAAAATTAATTTTGGACCATTCACGCGCCCACACGCGCCTCTGCCCTAGAAACCCACGCGCGTCCCACGCGCCTGCGAGTACAAGGGTACTCGCCTTCCTCGCGATTTTGTTCAGTTTTTTCAGGTTTTTTTTGTTCCAACTTCTAGAGTTCCAAACGAGCTCATTTCTCAACCAAAATGAAGCTAGGAATGTAGTGAATAGATCTACTTCACAGAAATTTCTAATATGGCCTGTGTTGTTCAGAAATTTGGCCTAAAAGTGGCCAAACGACCACGGCTACATATTTCCCAGAAAACTAAGAATTTCTTCCTAACTTCCAAAGTCGATATCTAACTCGATTCTTAGCCAAACTTGATGATTCAAAAACCATTATGAAGTTAGGAACGTAGAGAACAAGTTTGTACCTAATGGGAGTCCAGTTGTGGTCGAGGTTGACCGGAAAAGGGCGATGAAAGTGGTCAAATGACCACGGTCCTATACGCTGGAAAACTGAGCAAACTCCTTCACCTCAAGTTTTCTGAGTTTGGGTTCAATTGAGACAAGTATAAGAGTTCAAAAACAACTTATAGAAGTAAAATGAAGGTTCTTAGAGCTTTATGGGGCTTACCTAAGCCGTGAACGGCTCGAAAAATAGTTGTACGAACTCGCCAAGTCGAACCTTCCGAGTTGGACGTAAAAAACTCCACCAACGCATGAACCACGGGTATGGTCGTGTTCCTGGGATCGAGAGGATCATGATGGAACCGACTTCATCACCGTTGTGATTCTTATTAATCCCTCTCAGCATTATTGAAGATCCAATTGCAATTTTTTCATAACCTATGAGTTTAGGTTGCCTTGGATAACAATTTTGTTTTTATCTCTTATTTTTTTGCTTTTTGTGGTTTATATATGAGCAAAGTAAGTGGAGGAAAGAAGAAATGAGAAGGTTGGTGGGCTGCATGGAGAGAATAATGAATCAAACAAAAATCTTAAAATTGAAAAAAAATTCAAATAATTTTAGTGGGACAGGATCAGGGAATTAAACTATTAAAATTGAAAACAGCTTCAAATGCTATTGTCAACTCCCGATAACCTCCCAGCACTTCCTATGATCAAGTTCTACTAAAGTTTAATTTCTTGATAACTGAAGTCACATAGAGTTAGGGTTTAGGGTTACTTCAAACTTGACAATGATCACCAGTCGAATGATGGTTTACTATCATCAGGGAGAGTCACTTATCGAGCATAGTTATTGATAGTCTCAACAATAAGCTATACTAGACATAAAAGTGAGTTGTACTCTTTTCCATTTGACCAAATTTTTATCCTGACGAGTTTTTTCTTGTCAATGTTTTAATGAGGCAACATTATGTTGTCTTTTAAAATTGTGCTCAATTTTTCTCCTTTGCTTTTGGTTTTGTCCCATTGAGTTTTCTAATCAAGAATTTATCGAGGCAAATTGACGGACATGTAAAGGGGAGTATTGTAAATACCATTTACTATGTGGTTGTCCATATTGTAGGACAGTATGTAATATGCTGATATTTTAGTTCCTCGGTGATGTAAATAGTGAAAACTCTATAGACATATATATAGGGATCCTAATGAATAGGATAAGACAATCGGATTTCTTTTCCCCATCTTTATATTGTTTTTCTGTTCTCTCTTATTCCCTCTTTTTTCATAGTTTATTTCGAACAAAATGAGCATTGTTGATCTAAATATAGGTGAAAGTCATTAGTTTGATTTGGAACATTCTGGTGTTGTTCTAGTTCATAGTAGTGGTGCATGTAATTCCTCCATTTCACCCCAAGGTTGATGAATTAATACATTGGTCACATGTCTATTTATTGTCCACGCACAATGTTGTTTAAGTGCTTAAGTTGATTCGACTAGATAATGTTGGAAAGTTTATGTCGTAGTCTTTCAACAATTATTGCATGTCTGTTGGGATTGAGTTGAACATCTAGTACCTCATGTTCACCCCAAAACGGCTTGGCATAAGCATTCATTAAAATTCGTTAAGTGATTGTTTGGACCTTAGTGATGTGCACCAAGCTGCTGGTGATCTGCCTGGGGCTATTGCATCCTGCCATGTTGGTTCACTTGAGGTCTGCCGCTACCTAATCCTATTAACCGTTACAGTTGGTTATTGAGTATGAGTCTGACATCTCACACTTACGTGTGTGCATGCGCAATTTACGTGCCAATAGGGCCACCACTACTTACTCAAATGGGTTCTCATTGAAGAATTGGAATCTATGTTAGTTATGATTCACCATCAATTATTCGTTATTTAATGTCATTGACAGACGATTTTTTACCACATGTTTTGCGGATTGTACTTCGATGAGATAGCCTTCTTGTCATCAGGTAAGAATGTTAAAGTTTCTGAAAAATGATTGACGTGGATTATCCTTAGTTACTATGTCTCATTTAGATTCATGCTCTGCACCATCTAAAACTAAAGTGTGTTGTAATGGATGATAATGTTCCGCTGCCTTATTAGTTTGATAGTTTTTGAAAAACTAAATATGTAGCTATTAGATATGATGATCGCGTATCTCTATGAAATCTTGCATGGGACTCAACTGAGCCACACACTCTTAATTCTTTGGCTATAAAACCCCTGACCTAAGGAAAATTTACTAGGCCGAGGACTGTGGCCTTTTTAACTCGGGTCAACATATTCTTAACCTAAGTTGTTCCTTCAGGCCAAATACAAATACAAAATTTTATTTTAATGAGAATGCATTTCATTAACAACTTAAAAGGATCCAAATTCAAATAGCAAAAAGAAACGGGAGCTTTACTTGCGAACTGCTAATTGTTTATGTCTTTTTAATTTTATATAAAATTGTTGTGGAAGTTTGTTGTAGCATAATTGCATTTGATGTCCTAACCAGATGACATTATACTCAGTTTGCTCATTTTCTACCCTCGTTGACAAGACAAATTACACTGGCAAACGACTCCATAATGGAATAAGGATCTTCTTCAAAATTTCTTGGTAAGAATTATGGAGATCCGTGTATTTTGTTATTCTATTGTATATCGTGCGGTTTAAAATTGTTTTAAATTTTATTATTTAAAATTGAATACAAATAATACCTGAAGAAAACTGATCACACGATATACAATAAACAGACATAATTCCCGAATCCGCAAAACCCTCACAAAGAGGATCCAGAGAGAATTCGAATTCTCCATAGTGTGACAACAATTTCATTGAACAAACAAGAATTCAAGTTATTGGAATGATAGGAATCTTCACATATTAGTCATTCATCGTACATCGTACAATCAAAATTATTTGATTTTTTTGTTTAAAATTAAACACAAATAATACCTGACTGAAAGTACTCGCGGCTAGGACGTGAAGATCCCCATGAATAATGATTCCTACAAAGTGGATCCAGAGAGTATCCTCTTCTGTAAATTGTTTTGAGCAACTTTTGGCTTTGGTCCTTGTATGTTTTTAGAATAATTTTTTAGTGTGCCAGAAAAACGGCCAAAATTTTTAATCAATTATTACATTTAGTCAAGGTATTAAATATCGATGATATCGGAAATATCGGTAGTCCAAAAACACGGAAATTTCGATGGAAATATCGGGATATTATCAATATCGATAAAAATTGAATAAAAACCACAGAAATTGTAAGAAAAACTTGGAAATTTTTATTGAAACTTTGCAAGATGTTTATTTAGTCAATTATCTATTAGTTTATCACAAAAAATTGGAAGAAAATGCATTGCATGATGGATTTAACTGATTTAAGTTGATTATATAGCGAGCTGGCAAACATTGTGAGTGTAGAAACTATGTAAATATTTTAGTATATTTTCACAAAAACATAAGTGATATGGTGTTGAAGGAGTAAAATAGGAGGGGTTCGAATCCCCTTGGTGTTTTTTTAAATATAGAAATTTAAAAAACACGAAAATTTCGATGGAAATATCGATGACATCGGAAATATCGGTAGTCCAAAAACACGGAAGTTTCGATGGAAATATCGGAATATTATAGATATTTTAGACCTTGCATTTAGTATATCGAGCAGTTCTAAACTAACTGTACTTAAGTCATAAGTTAAAAATTATTGGAATTACTCCGCTGCTCTCATCAACATCCAATGGGTCCTCCCATCCCGCTATCATGCGCCTCTGTAGCTGGCGCGCACAGTAGGCATGCGCCAACCACATCATTATCCAGTCGCCCGCATCCAGGGCGTCGAACAACCGACTGTTAATATTAAATGTCCTTGAAATCTCGGCATAAAAGTATTCCCCCATTCTCGGCCTCCACCCATATGTGCAAATCCAAAATGTCAGTCGACGCCGCCCAGCCAGTCTCCACCCCTCGCCGCACCCCACGCACCCAGCAATCCACCCACCCAACTTCCGCCGCCTCCTCCTCCTTCGAACAGCCTTCCACCTCCAACGCCCACAGCGGCGGCCACAACACCTCCACCACAAGTTACAAGCTCTCTTCCTCCACTTCCTCCTCCACCTCCTTCTCCAACCTAAAAGACTCCCTCCCCGTCCCCGAAAACCCCATCCTCTACGACTTCTCCGAACTCTGCGCCGCCACCAACAACTTCCTCTCCAAACGCCTAACCGACACCTCCACCCCCTCCTGGCGCTGCAAACTCCGCGGAAAAGACGCCGTCGTTTTCCAGCGCAAGTTCCGCGTCAAGCTCTCCGCCGCCGAACTCAAAAACCGACTCTCCACCCTCTGCCGCAGCCACCACACCTCCATCATCAAGCTCCTCGGCGCGTGCATCTCAACCGACCATGCATTCATCGTCTACGAATTCGTCCACGGCGCCAGCCTGGCAGCCTGCCTGCGGAACCCCAACAACCCGAATTTCACGGTCCTGTCCACGTGGACCTCACGTATGCAGATCGCCACCGATCTCGCTCAGGGCTTGGACTACATCCACAACAACACCGGCCTCAACGTCAATTTGGTCCATAACCACATCACAAGCGGCAGCGTTTTGGTCACCGAACCGCACTACAACGGCCGCATCTGCCATTTCGGGGCCGCCCAATTGTGCGGCGAGACCGATTCCTACACCCGCCAAAACTCTAATCCCAGACCGGGAGACCAAATCGAGGGCCCCACGTCAATATTGAGCCGGTCCGACAGCCGGAAAAACCAGTTTGAAGGCGTGAGAGGGTACATGTCGCCGGAATTCCAAACCACCGGCGCGGCGACCCAGAAGTCCGACGTGTATGCGTTCGGGATCGTAATCTTGGAGCTTTTCTCGGCTCAGGAGCCGTTCAAGTACAAGTTCGATAAAACTCGGGGCGATTTTATCAGAACCTCGGTGGTCGACTCGGCGCAGGCGGCGGTTCTCCGCGGAGGTCTGAGGACTTGGGTTGATAAGAGGCTCAAGGACTCGTTTCCCGTGGAGGTGGCTGAGAAATTGACACGTTTGGCATTGGAGTGCGTACACGTGGACCCTGATCAACGGCCCAGCATGGAACGCGTGTCGGGGAAGATCTCCAAGCTCTATTTGGAGTCGAAGTTTTGGTCCGACAGTGTGAGAGTTCCGGTGGGGATTTCGGTCTCGCTTGGCCCAAGATAAAACGCTGTCGTTTTTGGTCGAATAACAATGTTCTATTTCTGTACATCTGTAATTAGGAAATAGGGAATTTGAGAGTGACATAAGTGATTATTTTGAACATATTAAACGATGAATTTCAGTGATTTGATAACGATACGAGTGGGTATATGTTTTGTTTTTTAGTTTTGAGTTTGAATACTTGATACATTCACAAATATGTTATTTCAGCCTAAGGCGTCGGCTACGATTAAAAAATTCAGTTGTGGACTGGATGGATCAATAATTTTGGGTTTTTATATTGAATGATGTTGAATACATGCCACAAAATAAATTTTTTGTTTTTATTTATATGCTCGTAATCAAATATGAATCGGTATGTTAACATTAACAACTAAAGTATTAAAAAGTCATACCACCTCCTAATCATCCGATTTTATGTACCTTTCTCTTTAAACTCATACGCAACCATCTCACTTGCTGCTTTGTTGCACCTCGAAAGAGAAAACTTAGAGACAACAAACTTTATAACTGTGACTTGTCACCAATTGTGCTTACCACCAGTTATTCTCCTATGTGAGGGAAAAACAACAATCGGAGACGGTTAGTCCATGAACTGCGTTTACAATTTTGTCAAGTCAAAAGCTTAAATGAAATCTACGAAAATTCAAACGTCGAACGTCAAACAACATAAGTAGGAACTCGTCCAAGTTGGCCAACCGCCAATAATAAGCGCTGACCAAAAGACAGTGACCACAAGAATGAGTCAAAACTAATTGGGTATAATGGCCAATACACTACAACAAAAATGGTCACTGCGCACAATACATTATCTGTGCCCTTTGAGGCCAAAAAGCACCAACAATTGTGCTCATAGACCAATAGCAACAGTGCAGCTACAAAATTTGTGTCTGTGCCCTCTATGGGCGTCACCATTGCTAAAATGGCACAATACACTGTTTGGTGCTCAAAGAGGCAGGCACAAATGTACCACTATTTGTGCCTGTTTCTGACAACTTTATCAGAAGACTTTTTCCAGCCATATTGACACTTATATTATAATTGTGCCAATAGGCATTAAATATAAAAAAAAATCAAAATTTAAAAAACTGAATTGAGTAAATGCAAAAATTTAAATTCTCATAAAATGAAAACAACCTACAACCATGAAACCAACTTTCACTTTCCCAATCTCACAAACATATATTATAATGTTACATATTTTATCTCTAATACAAAAAGACTTGAAAACAAACATTTTCGGAAAGATGCATCTTCCCCAACAAGCCTTGCACTTCATCAAACCTTTGCTGCTCCATAAACGAATTAATGAAGATAACATGTGCAATATTCGAACCTCTCACAAAAGTCATGAATAAATATCAAATTCAACGATAAAGAAAAACCACACAATTTACAACAGCAAAGAAAATGAAGGGATAAAGAAAGAAATACCTGTGGGAGGACTCTTATTTGCTTCAGGGGCTTTCCACCACTTGCTTAAGGATGATTCTTATATCACAACTCAACCCTCCAAAACAGCCAACAATGGAAGCGGAAGATTAATAATGAAAGTATACAAGTGCTCCTCATAAAAAATAAGTTTACAAATGTTCAAGATAAAAAAAACAAACAAATAAAGCAGCTCATACAACTAACAAGAGGGGAAACTACCACATATTTCTAGTGATATTCAACGACCAAAACTATCAAACATTAAAAAATTAAAAATGCATTACTACGTTGTTCAGTCCCATAAGACCTTGCATAAAGTTACATGACTAATTGCTCAAGGTTCAAATTCGTTATAGATAAATATTAGCATCTTCATTTTGACTTTACATTACTACATGTATGATATGATATACAAAAAGTTCATATGTTTCGAAGTAAATTCTCCAAGTTTCCACAAAAAATACTCAAATAGTGCACTGATCTTTCTCAGCATCTCAGCTTCACTCCTTGACTCACTAACAATCACAAAATCTAGCATAATTAAACAAAGAGCCAGACCACTAACGGTCTGAAAATTGGTAAAGTACTAAAAAAATACTAGATCAAGGAACATCAACAAAACTGGTTGAAAGAAAATAATCAACAACAAAAATGAAAATTCCATTCTTGTTGAAAGATAAACGTGAACCACAACTATTCCCACTAAAAACCAAAGCAAGAAAAGAGCCTATCAAATCCAGAATAAAATAAATTAATAAACACCATTTTCATAGAAACATAACACAAAGCATTTTACACATTTTCCACCAGCTGATCAATTCCCCACCAGTAAAGAGAAAGTTAAAACACCCAAATAACAGATCACAACCTTTTCTTTTTTAATGAAAAGTCTTAGTTTTTAACAGTGTTGCTAATACCTCTCCAATAAGAACTTTGAACTTTGAAGCCACAACATGAACTCCCAAATCTAATTTGACAACATATTAAATCACAGTTCTTAAACACTTAACAAAACCCCCAAATTCAACCCCGAAATTTAAAACATAATAGACTTCAAATTAAGTCCTGCTATATCTCAGTTCCTATATTAGAAACAAATGAGCTAAAAGCTAAAAAACAAAAACAATCAAATGAATAAACACAATACTCGAAAATATGACTTATTTGGAAGTGGAATGAGTGATTATAATGAAAAAATGAAGAGCGTAGTCTAAGAGGAGAGGAAGAGAGAAGTGATAAGTTGTCCTCCCTGCAACTCTGTCATCATCCAGCAGCTCATCTGGACTGGAGAAAGAAATGGGTCTTCCAGTTCCCACCATTAATACCAATGCATACAAAATCAAAATACGCCAGAAACTGACAACAAATAAACCCCAAATTCATAAACCCACGACTTATTCCATCAACAATTCCAAAACCCACCAATCATTTCATACAAATTTTCAAACGCAATTAATCATTTCATGCTTGATCTTAGTGACTAAAAGACCTACTCGGCTAACAAACTACAATATTCATCGGGTACACATGGATTATATAGCCATCACTCATAAAAAACCAAGACAAATATAGCCGAATGCAAAACCATTCCCACATGATGGACTACCAATACTCCATTCGTTATTTTCGTGCTCTGCTTTTTTTTTTTAACGGACTTTAAATTTCTTATTCACACTAGCAAATCTTATAGAGATAACTTAAAAAAAATTACAGATTATTGAATCTGGGATCAACAGAAGCAATTTACAACATTTCAGATATGGGATACAATACTAATTGACATCTATAATGGAATTAAATTTGAAATATAGAATTGATCCCAAAACTGAAATTTCTATTTTGGAAAAGTACTTACATTAGATGACAGCCCACGAGGAGAGGATCATTTTTACCACTTAGGTCGAGGTCCAATTCCCGCAGGCTTGGCCAGAAATTGGCTGGAAAACCCGCGGTCACTGTTTCTTAGATCTGAAATTGAGGAAATTCGGTTACGAATTTGTAGAAACAAACTTAGGGGTTGGAAAGAGGACTAGAAGATGATTCTGGAGGTATAATTTGGCGGCCGTTGGTGACTAGTGGACGGCGGCGCTGTTTCGTGAAAGAGAAGAGGAAGAGAGAGGATACGAGAGGGAGGAAGATGATTGAGGAGGAAATGGATGATAGTTTAAGTGAGGCTATGGTTGACGAGGAGAGCCCGGGGTTGGTGAGAGGCTTGGGTTGATTGGGAAATGGAGAGACAGAGGCGAGGCGGGAGGAATTGAGAGGAAATGATGGGGTTGAAAAGGAAGGGAAAGGGAGAGAGGAGAGGCGGAAGGAAGGAATTGAGAAGAGTGAGGAGTGAAGATTGACAAGAGAGAGAGAGAGAGTGGTATTTTTTTTTGGTCTAAAGAGAGAGTGGTATTCTTATTTTATTTAAAACAAAGGGCATGAAAATATTATTGTGTCAGTTTGAAATTAATAAACAATCTTATTATTGTGGAATAGGAAAAAGTAAATATGTAGAGGGCACAAAAAACATACTTTTTATTTAAATATATTAAATTAGAGGGCACGAAAACTGCTATCGTGTCTTTATAAATTAATATTAAATTTTCATTTCTGACATTAAAGGGACGCATGAAAGCTGGATAGACACTTGGGCACAAAAGTCTTGGTTTTCGTGCCCAATAATGTGTTTGTGTCAACTTTTTTTACATTTGGGCACAATACTTGGTGCCCTTTATAAAATGTGCACTGTTTCACCCTATTAGTGTTCAAAGGGACACAAACTCCTCATCTGTGTCCTCAATTTAGTATCCATAGCCCAGTTTTCTTGTAGTGATATATCCATAATCCAACACTTGATTTATTCATATACACTCACTGGGTATACGTGATAGTCAATTACATGGCCAATATGTACTGAAACTCAAAATCATATGGCATTTTCTCGACAGTGGTAGTAATCTTGCCACTGCTAATTTGACCCCTGAAGCAATCCACCATTGATTTTCTCAATGACCCAGATGTTGGTAACTGGTGGCAGACCCACTGCACTAGTGAGTCCACATCCACAGTAAAATCAAGCATGTTTCCTAGCAGTAGTTCTGGGAACACAATTTTCTTTGAGCTGGTCACCACAATTGATGCTTGCAGGTACTCCAACTTTGATCTCTCCAACTCAGCTACAACACCGTCAGCTGTGTATATCCTCACCTGAAAAACGTAACATTAATTTCCCGAAAAGATGGTAGCATTCCTACATTAATCAAATGCAATGTTGGAACATTTTATATCAGTTGTACCGCGGGAGAAGAACGAGTTCCACAACACAGTGCAAATGTAACATTGGGATCCGTGGACTCAAGACCGTAGAGTTCGCGGACGCCTTTATCATCTCTCTCACCATCCCGAAAAGCCTGTGGAAAATGACATGACATGAGAACATACTGCACAGTATAAACCGAGCATTTGATCATAAGATCACTCATATTTACCTCTTGCATACTGGAAGGTGCTGGCTTCCTCAAAATGTAATGCTCTATGGATTCAGCATTTAAAATCTTACCCCCTATGTTCAGAGTTGCCTGAATCAAATATTATTCGTTACTCGTAAACTTTTGAGCAAATATATCTTTATTTTTTTTCTTCTGCCAGTCAATGCCTATACTTTCACATATGCCAATTTGATGCTTAATTTCAGCTAAAGCTTGGGGCCTACCTTGTTCATCAATGCAAATAATTTTTCCACGGAAGAAGGTGCTCCGTACTGGAGAAAACCCTGGAAAATAAAAAAATTTCAGTAATCCAGCATCCGAGCTTGAATATTAATAAGCAGAAGAATAAAAATGGCATTTTTTGAATACATACATTCATTATGCAAGCATTGTAAATGTTGACCCAGAATGCTAGCTTCTGTTGGTATGTCAAGGACCCCAAATCCACCACCTGGAGATAGTTCATCAATACCCTGATGCACAAGGACAATAGGGAAATAATATTAAAAAGTTATGATATAAAACCACGTGATAGTGTTACGATCATAAAGACGAAAACAACTAGTTAGGTACCTTAATTTTTTTAGTAAAGGAATAGAGTTGGAGGCTGAAATGGATTTTGGATCCATGGAGATTGAAGTGAAAGTAACCAAGTTTTTGTAAGGGCCAATGTCTCTTGGAATACACTCTTCCACATTGAAGATGCCATAAGGGTCTTGCTGCCTTGACTCCTTTTGTAACAAAATGCTTGACTTCGCGTTTGCGCCAGTATCGTCCCTGAAGCTTCTTGAGGTTATGGAAGAGTTGACAGACCTGGAAATGGGGCCTGACTTCTCTATTTCCATTGTTCTTGTTGTTCTAAGCAGCCTAATGTATATGAAGTTTAGACACTTCATGATTTCCTCAGAAAGCTTGTTTGGTTGCCAATTCTGGCTGTTCTCTTCTAATTGTGTTGGAATTGGTACAGATTTTGGTGGGAGTTCTGAAGTAATCCCTGGATTACGTTCCTTTAACTAAACAAAAAAAACAAAGCCATGCATCAATTAATTGGTGATAAGTATCTTCAGGCATGAAATTTTGAAATGAAATGAATTAGTCTCATCAAATTAACATTAGTAGCTCACGTTACCAAGCATAATAAACTAAAGTAGGAATAATAATCTTTGGGTGCAGCACGTTATATATAATCTCCCTCTCAATACATGCCTGTATACTATCAGTAAGATCTACATGCATATTATAACAAAGTTGTTACATATAATTGACGCTTACAATAACTTTTTGAAATTATAAAGACAGAATAAAAAGGAATGTAACAAGTTAGGGCACACCTTGGGTGACGGATATCTTGGAGCTCGCAAGGGCGAGGGTGCCCTCAAGGGCGAGGGTGCCCTCAAGGGTGAGGGTGCCCTCAAAGATCCGTTGTTTCTCGGATGCTTATTTTGAAATTTAATATCCTCATAGAAATAATTTTCTTTCTGATCAGAAAATCCTCTCGAGTATCCGATTTTTTCATTTGGACTGAGGTCGTTAAGGTGATCATAATCACCTTTGATAGCTTTACTTATGAAATGCAATGCCTTGGTCTCATGATACCCCATTCTATGGCTCTCATTGTTAACACTTCTGTGTATGGGGCTTGGCATTGCTACATTTGATGCACGAGGAATGGGGTTACTAATTACGTTTCCGTATTGCCGTTGGTTTGATAGTTTTGATTCCTTTGTAGCTTCTTGTTCATGCTTCAATCCAAGTTGAAGTTGGCTAATTTGGCCTTCAAGTCGACCAATTTCTTCTTCAACCATAGCTAGCTCTGCCAAAAGCTCCTTCATCTGCGTTACTCATTGAGGAGGGTATTATAGTTACTCTTTTATGAACAACGAAGTAGTTACATACTAGTAGCACTATGATCCCAATAAAGTAGTTATACCAGTAGAAGTTAGAACAATAAAGTAGCTTCATGAACAACTTATTTTTTTGGTAGATGTGTATATGCAATGAGCCTCAGTTGCCTCAGTTGAGAGATTCCTTAATAATTTTGTTTGAGGGACGCTTTTGTAGAGCTTACTCCATCACATTTCAACAATTTAAACTATTTAATTTTTAGGTTTTCTTTCAAAAATCATCTTTACAAAAATCGATCACCCAAATTGGACATACGGGTGATTTTAGGTCTTCTTATAGCCAAATCAGAAACCAAAGATCATCTCTGCAATGCTAATTTAAATGGTGGTCATCTTAGTGTTTTTTGAAACACCGTATTCATATATATTTTTCTCATTATAATCGAATCTTAATTATTTTGAATTTATCTAATTTGTTGCGAAGAAGATCTATGAGTGATAAGTTAATACATATGCAACGTATATATGCTGCCAAATTGTAAATCGTGACTATTTAGGTGGAATCATATATAAATGTCCAATGTCTAATCTTGACTTACTTAGGATCTAACCATATATAAGATGCATGCCATGCAACATACAAAGCTATTCTTTAATTAATATGTTATAATTCTTAACATATGTAGTATAACTTTGTATAATTGTCTAACTGTTAAAAAAATCCCATGCATAAAAGTCAGCCGCATGAGGTAGCTTCAAAGGAAGAAGATCAATACCTTGGGAGGAAGAAATCTTGGGATAGAAATAGCAGAATCACCATTTTTCCGATTGTGGACTTGTTCCAAAACCTCATGTACTTTCTCTTCCTGATGAAGCATTCTTTGAAGCAAAGAAACCTACAAAATATATAAGGAACTTGTCAACGCAACTCTCTCATCATGATCTAGAAGATGAATGATACGTTATATGACTCCTAAACTTGGAGTATGAGAAAAGTTTAAGACTAAAACTTACATTATGAAAGAAAAAAAAATTAACTCGTAAATTTGTTTTTTGTACAATGATACATTTACACTAAAAAGTGACGACTTACTTAAGGGGTATGGTTTTCTTTGCTGTAAAATGCTGGTAGGAGATTCATTTTCTTTGCTGTAAAATGCTGGTAAGGGATTCAATTAAGGGTTATGGTTCTCATTTATTGCTTCATGCTTTTAGGTAAGGACTGCTTTGTCAAAAGTTACACTTCAATAGTATGTGACTGTTTCAAAAAAAAAAAAATTTGGTTTCCTTGACAAAGAACATGTCCTAATTAAATTGGCCTTGGGAATCCAAATGGATATTAAGTACATATTCTCTTTGAAAAATATGGCTCCCCAGCTGGAAGAACCAAAAGTTTGAAAGATAAACCATGAAACCTTAAAGAAATATAATGGTAAATAGTTATTGATGCCTAAAAATGATATGTTCATTAACATGATTCACCCATATCAGTTTTAGCTATTTTTCTTATGCTAGTACGTAGACCAGGAAGGTGACCCCATCACCCTATGATTGCAAATTTTATGGGCTAGTGTCAGTCCGCCGGCGAGATATTATTTCGAGTGGTGTTATTTATACATTTATTTTTATTTTTTATATTATTTTAAATTTTTAACTGTCAAATTAAATGAATTAAAAAAAATAATGAACAAAATTAATAAGAGTATGTGAATAGCATTATTCATTATTTATACAACTCGACAAATACCCTGACAAAAGTGGGTTTTATTATTGAATGTGAGATGAGATGAGATGGTGCGAGTGGTAGCAAGCATGTTAATTTTGTATGTATTTGCAACTCTTATTATGTGTAAATATATATAATAAATACTTGCTTTGAGTGCCAATAACTAAGTCGAGAGAATTTTTTATGTATTTGGAATATGAACTAGTACACCACTGTCATAATATTAGTAGAGAATTGACATATTATTCAGTGTTCCTTCACTTATATTATGACATGTAATATATACTCTTTGTTAAAACAACTTTAATCAAATATTAATGTTCAGAGAAGGACTAGAATCCCATCCTACGTACCTCTCTTTCAAGCTCCTCTTTCTTTCGTTGCCCAGAAAGTTTCTTTTTTCTCTGCATTTCCAAATTAATAAACTCTCATGCATAAGAAATTGATCATGAAATAACTAGCTACAAAGAGTACAACTCATGGCTAACCAAAATAAACAGGAAAATATTACAAATGATTTACATTATGTAACATTTTTCTAACAACATCATCAAGCGTCACAGATTCATATGGAACTTACAATCTCCGACGGAGTGCGAACGGACAAGCCGTTGGGGCTCGCCATGAACAAAACCTCAGCGCAGCTCAGTTTGAGCCAACTCCAACGCTTACAAGAGGCAACATAAAGCCAAGAGGGAAAGATGTTGGCAGTATTTTTTGTGAGGTTGTGAATATGTTCAAAGCAGTGTTGGTGTGAGGACTTAATAAGCTTAGTGCCAAAGCAAGGGTGGCAGCTACTGGTTGTTTCTGCTGTTGACGTTTGGTTTGATGAATGGAAAGAACTTTGAGGCGTTGAAGAAGAAGATGAGACAGAGCTTTCGGGCTGATGATGATGATGATGAAGAGGTTGATCATGTTGTGGGTGGGACATCAGGCAGGGAAAATAAGAGGGGGTGGTGTGGTAATGGAGTGAGAGGTACGTGGGAGGGTTTTTGGGTTTGGCGTAGCTTGCAATTCTGGCTTTTTGGGGGTTAGCGGGTATACCTTACAATTACAAAGACCTAAAGTTCTTTATATAATTATAGTAAACAGTAAATACAATCATGTATGAATGATCATTATCAATAACCTTCACTACCATATCTTTTTTCTTTTCTTCTACTATAGATATAGAGGAATGAACTCGAGACTTCAAATGTAAATGTGAATGTTTTTAACTAATTGAATTATACATTTTTGTTACTTTTAGCCATATTGAATGTTTTTAACTAATTGAATTATACATTTTTGTTACTTTTATCCATATTTAAAAGAATAAACTGTGTAAAATCTGAGATATATGAATAGTAAGATGTCTAGATGCTTATGTTGTCAAATTGTTATTGTAATCCTCCTTCAAATAATAGAATTAGAAGGGATGAATTTCCTTTATATATAGCTAATCCTCTTCTAATCCCTCCAAATGAAAATCTCTTCATTTTTACTTTAAATATGCCTTGAAATTTGAGAGTTCTCCATTGCAATCAAATCTTGCGTACTAAACAAGCCCTAAGAGACTTGTTTTTGGTTATCCGAAACAGATGAAAGAGACAAATATGACCCTCGTACTATGGAAATTTCAAACTAAGACACCTTATGGAAGTAGATGTAGTAGCATTCTCACGCATGCTAAGCATATAAGGTAGCATGTTCTTCACGTTCCCACCCCGCCCCGTCCCGTTAGGAGGGATGACCAAGGGGATGGCGGGATCATGAGAAACTTGTCAATCCAACTGCTTTATCTTGCTCATTTGTCAGTTAATTGTAGGGCCTATTTTATGATATGAAATACTAATGACTGTTAAATCAAATCATCACAAATCGATGTAATGAAATTTCTAGAGGGCACTTCCCCTTCCATGAAATAATTAATGGCCCTCTCACTCTCTCTTTAATAATTAATGTGATCGGTGTATAATATTGTAGATCAAAACAATCCCTAGAGGAGGAAGGGTTAAGTTTAATAATGTGGATCAATACAAACCTTAAACCCTGACATGGCCATCACTACTTAGTGTGATTGGACTTGGATCCTAGAGATCAAGTCACATGGGCCGTTCATCAAAAATCGTGCGGTTACAATTAAATATTTTTTACGCAAAACGAAACTATTTTATTTTTAAAAATATAAAAATCATTTAATTTTAGCCGCACAATATTTGATGAACGGCCAATGTGGCTTAATCCCTAAGATCCCCATGAAGGGGATCCGGAGAGGATCCAAGTTCAGTGTGATTGGTGTTTAAAACCATAGTTAGGTGGTGGTGATGGTTTCGCGTCCCGATGTACTTCAAATCTAATGAGTCATTTAAATTTAGACATCAAACAAAGCCCAGTCCTGACACATAGTTTGACAAGTAACACCAACCATGATCATTTCTGTGCACAATGTTGTTGACCATAAGATTGTTTAGGCCAATCACATTATCTTAAGTTTGAAACAATTACCCAGCATTTGGATAGAGAAAATAAACTAAATTTTTTTCAAATATATATATATTAAAATTAACGCGCACTAATTCTTTCATTTAAATTCATAAGTAAAAAGGTAAAAAAAAATTTGCGTAAACAATAATAAACTTTAAATTTCGAAGTTTTAAGGTGAAAAACAAAAAATCACGTACAACACTGCAACATCACAGCCACCTTGCTACGGCCATCACCACCACCATTCTGGATGTCCACATTCTCCTCTTTCTATACATGGTGGTGCAGAGGGCTCAGCACCAAAAACAATCCCAACTTCCTCTCCCCCTCCTTCGAAGTGTAAGTGGACTCCTCCATCGAACAAAAACCAACCAAAAGATTGTTCTCTTCTTTCCCAAGTGGTTGAGCTCCACCTTCACATGAATCTTGGGGCCGAGGCCTGAAACGCCGAGCCCCACGCTCGGAGCTCGTATTCAAATGCTCATCCGAACATGATAAAACTTTTCAACCGACATTTCCTCCCTCAATTTATTCCTTGATTGCATTCCAATTCTCACCTCACTCTTGGCAACGAAACACAACAAAACAATCCTAAACAAACATTTCTCACAGTACATGGTACAAGCAAACGTCACAAAATTTCAAAAAAAAACACAGAACCGTGTGGATACAAATCATATAGAAACAAGCGATATTGTACATCAAATGCTTAACAGAAAACTTTAGGAGGAAGAGCTACACTGAATAAATAAAATGCCTCTGTTATCTATATAAGCCTACAGAGTACAGATTAGAAAAGCTACCTAAAGAAAATGCCACATTTACTCTTATCTACAGGTTGCCACTATTAGTTCTTCTGTACACAACAATCTTGTAAATCTTTGGTCATCTTCTCGATATGTTTAGAGACTCCAGGGGTCAAGTAGTGAGACAAGCGTCTCCATTCAGGTACGGAGGGAAGGGATTGAAAGGATCAAGACTGATTTTACTTCTTTTGCAAGAGTACCATTAAAAAGTATGCAATCCCTCGAAAAACAATACCGGTGATGACGAGGAAGATTATGCTACGGTTCCAATGATTGAGATCATAACCATTTTTCATAAGTGAACCGCATCGCGTTATTAGCCACACTCCAGAGTACCTAAAAATAAAAGAAAGCAAGAGGCTATAATATCTTCTCGAAGGATGATGCACAATAATTTTGTAGAAATAACAGGTTATTTCAAACCTTTTGGCATTTGATATGACAAAAGCTTCCAAAGCCCACTTAGTGTAGCACAAATCAGCTATTCTTGAAACAAACTTGTTCTCGTTGTAGTTTGCGATCAGAGTCAAAACGACTGGAAGAAGTACTGACCACTGCATGACATAACAAATGGCTTAAAACCAGAAAGGAAAACAAAACGCATGCAGATACATTAACACATTCCATTAATAATTTCTCGATGTGAAAAAATTCTCACCAGTTGCGCTGGACCAGGTGCCAGGTAGATGGACAACGCATAAGCTATACCGGTTACACAGTATACCAGACAAATCAAAACAATGTAATTATCTATGATAGATGATCTTGGATTGTTGAAGAAATAGAACATAGAAAGATACACAAGAGGCTTAATGATTGTATTGAAATGATCAACTGTATCCTTTGAAAGAAAGTACGCCAAGCTACTCATGCCAGAAGAGCTCTCTCTCCAGTAGTGCAACTTATCCAGTCCAAACGTTCTCAAAGCAGCAATCTTGCACAGGAGAGCTGAAATGCAAACAAATTAGGAGGGGTGAGAACTAAAATATGTCTTGGTAAAAAGCTATTATTTGAGGACATGAACATCAGTGATTTGACATGAATGTGGGTATTAAACACGTCAATTTCCAAACATACATAATGGCATGCAAATAGATATAGGGTAATGTTCTTTTCACAAGCAATCCAGCATTAGTAAGAATGTTGCAGGCTGTCAATTGAGATCATATGTCCAAAGGGCAGAGAGAGACTATAAAAATATAATTTACTTACTGTCTTACAAGAGAAATTATAAAAATATAATCTAATGACTTATGTGAGATTTGGGTATAAGTTTAGGTTACTCTATTTTAGTCAACAAATTATATACATCTAAATGGCATGTCCCAGAGTTCCAGTAACTTCTCAAAGAGGCAAGCTGATTATGAAAACATCCTAGACCATAAAGTAAAATCAGAGTTTAAGGAAGCGATGCATAATCAAGCAACAAAATAGTTTACTTACAAACTGCTATGACTGTGTATGTATAACCGAGTGCACCAAAGGTTTCATCGCTCACTTTAGCAAGTGTTCCTAAGCAGATTCCAGCTAGCAATAAAATAAGAAAATCTACAGCTTGTGTTCTAGCTTCTCGTAACCGCTGCTTACCTCCCCTGTAAAATCCAGAAATACAACAAATCAAGTTGAACCATTAGAAGCAATATAATCTTAATAGCAGTTAGCAGTTGCAGGAAATAGACTCTGCTGAGGGTAACAGGTACTGTGTGACAGTGGCAAGTCTATGGATACTTCATTGTTAAGTGTCTAAGCCTTCACAGCTAATTAATTAATATCGTCTTAGCATCTTGATTCTTTTTCAAGTATAGTGGAAAAGTAAAGATGATAAGTGCCATCCTTGGTAGCATAATATGTATGTGCAACAGTGCAAAGAATTATCCCCACCAGCTCTTTGGTTATCCTACAGCTAAATGTCCCAAGGTCTTAACTTCTCTTGCATAATAAAACTCAACACATTGATACGACACTCATCATATCCATATGGTTGGTATCTATAGAAAAATAGAAACTTTGTGCAACCAAAATACTAAAAAGGGAATATCCACCTTCCGAGGAAGTATCTATATTGCAGGAACACGCCAGGGGTAGTCCGCTCAGATAAGTCGTTTGACTTTAAAAAATTATGTTGTATAGTGTCCTTATTCACCTCGACATGACACTTAACATCCTGCCAAAAGTCTCCAGAAAAGGACTGTCCCTCAGATCCAGCGTTTGGAGTACTTCCTCCATGAGCTGAACTTTCACCGGCAGATGCAGCCATCCCGTCAACACTCTGAAGCATATCCATAGGAACTGGGTACCCATTATGAAGCATCCATCTAACAGGTAGTTGCTTATAGGTCACCCCTGTGGTTGTATTTGGTTTTACTATGCCTTCCAAAATATCAATGAAATAGTCTGGAGGGTTGACACGCTCAGGGACAGTAATTCCAAGACTAGCAAAGTACTCTTCAACTTTCTTCACTGATCCATGATACACCGTAAGTCCCCCTTTAGCCAGAAGGATCAAATCATCAAACATCTTGAACAAGGTATAGCTGAAGCACCCAAAAAAAGACTATAAGGAAAACGAACTACTTAGAAATGACTTACAATGAACTTCAAATATTACTTTTCCTTCAATGGTCCACAAAGTTTGGTATCCCAATTTCCAAGACGTGTTTTATGTATGCTCATTGTTTTACAAAGATTTGTAGTAAATGTTATGAGTTCTCACTTTCCTTCTCTGAGGAATCAATCTCATCCTAAGCATTTAGGAGTACAAATTGTAGATTAAAAAATTTAATATAAAAGTAAAAGCTAGCATCCAAATAAGTGTGTCCCACAGCCTATAACCAATTGTCTTTTCTACCCACCAAAGAAATAACTTTGACAAGAAATCAAATTAAATAAAATGATTTCCGAATCGAAATGTGTCTGAGTGCGATCCAAAATGTAGGGACACATTGTGAATTTTTCATGTAAAAGAAAGGCTTTGTGGTCTAGGATATATGTGAACCATTCAGAATGCTCTGAAGGATTTAAAAAACCATCAAGGAAAACCATGCAAATATTAAAATAAAAAAGTTACCTCAAAATGTGCATTCTAGTACTTACGACAAGTTATATTACCTAGGTTGGTGGACAACCATGCAAATGTTAACTCCTTCAAGAGCCTCACGTCGAAGAGCTTTCAGTAATAAATTAGAAGATGAACTATCCAAACCAGATGTAGGTTCATCTAAAATTAGAAGTGATGGTTCCATGACCATTTCTAGCCCAACATTTACTCGCTTTCTTTGACCTCCAGAGATACCTCGCTTCTCCACTGTTCCAACTAGGGAATCCCGCACTGCCTGCAGGCCCAAGGATTCAATAACTCTTTCAACGACTAAGACCTTTTCTGGTTTAAGCAGATCAGCAGAGAGTCTACAATAACCAGAAAACAGAAGAAAAGAATGTCACCTAGGACGTAAGAAAGAGATTAAATAAAAAAGAGAGATGCTAAGAGACTCTCGAAGTGAGACTCTCCATGGACTCTTTGCCACGTCACAATTTAACTTTAATTCCCGTGCCAACGTTGTAAAACATTGTGCCAAAAAAATGAGGTGGCAAAGAGTCCACGGAGAGTCCCACTTTTGAGTCTCCTTACCATTTCTCAAGAAAAAAGGAACAATAGAAAAGAGCAGAACAGTCCAAAACTGATCAGTGTCTTTGATATTGCCTAGTAAGTGGCTCTGTAAGCCTTTTCAACCAAAACAAAAAAGTGGCTCTGTAAGCCTAAGTTAAATAGAATTTTGATCATATTTCGTGGTTGTTCCCAAAAATAGCAGACATGGTATGCACATGAAATTCAAACAAAAAAAATGAAAAATATGTATTTAAAAAACTTTTAGAAGCTTAAAAGCTTTTACTGTTTCATTTAAGAATCCAAACTTTGAGTTAGTTGTTGACTCCACATCACTATGTGGTAGGAGGTGGGCAACTATTCGCAAATTCACTTCAAAATTAGATTAAGAATCATTTACATGTCTTTTTTTTTTTAACGACAGACCACTCCTAGAACACCAGTGCTACTTCAAGATTATTAGATTATTTCTTAAAAAAAATGGACCTAAAGAAAGGAATCAAGAATTTTGTTGGATACATAGATTGTTGCTTCCAGAGATTGAAGTTGTGAATCATAGGGCTTAATGAAGTAATTAAAAATCAAACAAAAACCAATAGATGCCCACACATATACATGTTAGTCGGTAATATATTTTCACAAGATCATTTTGGAAGCATTGTACTTGAAATGTCAATGTTAGAAAACCACCCTGCATCATCAGATTGACAAATAAGAGGCAAATAGGAATGGGAAATTCCAAACCCAAAGACCTCTTGGAACCAATATCATGTTAGACAACCACTGGACCAAAAGTTTAAGCTGTTAGAGAATGGACCAACCATACAAACAAAACTAGCAGCAACTATGCAAACTAAATGTGCATACCTGCATCTTGCACTAAACCAGAGATTCTCTTCAACTGTCAAATTTCCATGCACAATATCATCTTGTGGCACAAAGCCAATGATTTTCTTGTAACAATGGATAGATTCCATCTTTCCATTTACAAGTATCATACCACTCATTGTGCAGCCCCTCACTTTTCCACCCAAGGCAGAAAGAAATGTTGTTTTTCCAGCCCCAGATGGACCCATGACAGCTGAAACCCGGCCAGGCGATATTTTCCCAGTCACACACCTCATAAGATGTTTATTTTTCCCTTTCAATGTGAGAGTTAGATCTTTAAAAGCAACCTCAATTGGAGGTCTCTTGCTGATTTCAATATCACTGGCCATTTGTATGACCCCAGAGAAGGTTAAGTTTGCATTCTGCTCCTGTAATGCCTTTTCCTTCTCAAGTTGGCCATATGCATACTTGAAAATTTGACTCTGAGTATGCAACTGCTTACCTTTCGGTGCTTTTGGTGCTTGCTTTTTAATGTTTTTATCTCCTATTTCTAGATTGAAGCCTTCATGACTATTTGGGTCTTCCTCAATTGCATTTATCATTTGTGTGAGGTTGCTTTTTTCTTTCATCTTTCCTTTAGATGTTCCAGCTGATTGCTCACCAATCCCGGTTGGCATAGGTGGCAAGTTACCATCTGATCCAGGTTTAGCCTGTCCGAATCCTTTCAGCGGGTCTGACTTGGTAGATTTTCTGCGAGAAAATGTACGTGAAAACTGTGTTGACAGTCCAACTGCATGCTTCTTGGCAATGTCTTTTGCAGATTTCCATTTTTCACGAGCTTGTGCATTTTCTCTAACACTTTGAACTGCTTTTTCCCTGGATTCCGCTTGTCTTTTTTCTCGGGTGGCGAGAACTTGGTCAGAACAATTATATATAATGAGAAGGATGAAAATTAATCCAACCTGCATTCACAAAGAAAGTTCATCAGTACAGATGTTCTAAAAAACATTGTGAAAAACATTTACGAGACAACCTGTTAGCTCCTTGGAAAATATTGTGTTTGACACATATTATAGAAGGGAGCTAAGAATGTAAGTACTCCATGAATAGGTCATTCCACAAATTTAAATAGCCACCAGGGTACAAATTTAAAGAACCACGATCAGAATCGTGGTTCTAGAAGCTTACATTTGTCATCTCAATATTAAAGGAGTAAGTAAGACAACTCACAAAAATCATGATACCATATGCAGTAATATTTTGATTTTCTGATTGTGACTTACAAGTTGCCATCCGGAAACATTCTGCAAGTTAAACAATGGATATTATCACTAGATTCAAAAGCATAGATAACAATCAGACTCGAAGCTCAAAAGCAATAGACTATTGTAGAAAACAAAAGCATTATCTGACATCTAACATGACCAATGTTTTAAAACGTGAAGGCGAAGCTAAGGCACTTCATGGATAGCCTCACCTAGGCAATTGCCTTGAGGTGTGAGGTGAAAGCCTCATGGTACCTAAAATTATTATAATACTTAATGTACATAATAATAATACTTTGTAAAAAATCAAGCAAGCATGTCAAACAATCAAATATTGGAGTATTATTATTATTGCTCTAATTCACATCATAAAGTCAAAATAAAATAGTAGAAACTAAGTTAGAAACATAAAATTAGCATGATTTTTATATAAACCCTGCCCAAAACAATGACGTTCTGGGTTTGGGCTTTATAAAAAAAATAAAAATCAAACGTCCAGGTTGCCTAGGCACCTGAGGCAATAGCCTAAGCATTTAGGCTAGTCTGTAGCCCACTCCCTCTGGCAAGAGACGTTTTCTTCATAGCCCCACCTCAAAAACTGCCTAGATGAGTCTTAAAACTAGATTTTTATAACACTGAACATGACGTTAATTGAAGCAAAGGAAATCATAATATTAACCTACAAAACGTCTCCAGTTACATGTAATTTCTTGTGCAGGTTCTGAATAGTACTCCAAACTGACATTATGTTTACTCTGACAAAATCATGCAAACCAAGCAGCTGTATCCAAGTCATAAGTATATACAGAGAAAGATGAAAACAAACTTATGCGGTTTGCCAACTTGCCTATCTGAGAGTAGTTTGAAATCCACTATTGCTCAAACAATCACAAGGATTTTCATACACCTCAACCTCACAACCCATCTACCTATGTACCCAATCTCATCTTTCTTGGACTCCACTCCCCATATAATTTTTCACTCGAATTCCTCAGATGTTCCCTTTTTGTGTCATCTAATACCCTTGCAACCCTTGGTTCTTGTACTTCTTGGAGCTACCACCCTCCCCTAGTGTCGACCCTCTTTTCGACAAAGAAACAAATGGTATCTCTGACAACAACTCAGAAGAATCAAGTTTTATGGATTAGGTCCAAGATAATCACCTTGGCATAATTAACACCATTAACTAGCGCCCCCACTGAAAACTCCTTTTTAAAATTTCTCACACAAATTGTGAAATTGTGGATACTAATTTTCATAAAGATCTTTATTCGTGAGAGTAGAAGGAAATATTTGCTCCAACAGGAGTTTCATGTTGATTTTAGATGCATTTCTACCATTTTCTAAGATTTATATTTCAAATGTTAGTATTAGAAATTATGTCTTCCTTCACAGATGAACAAGTTGCGCACCTACTATGGAATTGTTCCCTTCTTCCGTATTGTGTAACAAGCCGTTTTTCTTTTTCTTCTGAAAAAGTGTAACTGGTGGTTATTCTTTCAAGAATCATGTTTCCTATAATTATTATCAGATTTAGGACCAAAATTCAGATCGCTGTTGCTGAATTTCGCCTTGCTAATTTAGTTTTTCAATTTTAGGTTACTAATGAAACGAAATGAGATTTGGTATCTCTGATTCTATTACATGCATGAAAAGAGAAACTGACCTTCCTGAGTTGTGGAACCTTTCCTGCAAAAGTGTCTGCAATGGGCAGAAATTGTCGCATAAGTATAAATAAAGTGAACAACTGATGGATTCTCTGTTTAATGAAAAAGAATTATCTGTTCAAAACCAGATGATGATGGTAATCAAGAAGCCCATTTTTTCAGTCAAAATGTACAAACATGCAGCAATTAAGGAATAAAGTAACCAGTGGTAAATGTAAGGGCAAAGGACCATTTGGTCTAGCAGCATCCCTCCACTTTGTTAAAGGTCCTAAGTTCAAATCTCATAAAGGATTGCTTACTGAACAAAACAAAAAAAACTTTCAAATGTAAGAACAAGTGCTACAAGTTCCAGGATAATTATCAATACCCACTACTGCAAGGGATTTTTTGGATGGTAGACGGACAATATGATCCACCCGCACAGAATACCTCTTTACTACTAAGGACATCAGCCCACTTATCTGCTCCTCCACAAGTATGGTTTCGCTTCCCAGGAGGTATCTGATAGCTGTATCTGTAGAATATTTCTGCTGATAAATATTAATGTATGCTAAGCATAAGGAAACTTGAAAAGTAGATAGAATTCAGAAGAAAAAACAAAAGTTACAAAAAGAATATGAACTTACGGTTCACATATACCAGATCCATTGTTGAGTTTCGCAAGTGGGCAGTAAGCACCCATTGGGCAAGCTTCATTGATACAGATGAGAAAAGTTAATAACGAAAACCAACAATGCAATCTTAGATGTTGTATTATATATTACAGAAGTATAGCTTTTCAAAAGGAAAGGATCAAACAAAATTTAGTGGAAGACCATCCTCTGAAGGAGTGGGTTCTCGCATATGTTCAAGTTTTAACCAGCCCTTTTAAGATTGGCTCCTCATCTCAGATGCAATCTTAGATGTCTAAAGAGGTATCTCCACTTTGAAGCCGTGGGAAGTTTGATAGCGGTGGAGTGTATATTGATATTGAAAATCAAAAGTTTTTATAAATGACTAAGATGACACAAATGTTACAAACAAACATAGTCATGGCTTCAAATCACAAAAGTCTCTATGGTTTACCTAGATGTCCAGGTATGGCTTATGGTTTTAATTTTGTTGAACACCTTGTGGTCTATGTTCATTACCAATATCAATCAAATCTCCAATTTTTGTCAATTTGCACAAGGAGCATCCAAAAGCACGTCACTTGCAGGGTATAGGGTCATATTGCGTACATTTATTGATTGGGTCTTCATGATTTAGGAAAATAGTCGCAAAATGATTGTAATACCCCTACACATATTAATTGAGATGGGAGATTTGACTAAAGACTGGTAGCAAATGAAGAACACAAGGGTGTTCTTAACAAAATTAGGAGCACAGGACTTAGCTTGACATATAAGATAAATCATATATATGGATCATTTGTGGTTTCAGGCCTAACATGGATATCGATAAAATTCAATGGAAAAAGGATAGATATCACATAAGAACGAACTACGATGTCAAGAACTGCACTAACAAGTATTAAACACTAGTTATTTTGAAAACGTAATCATTTAGCAGGTTTTAAATACTCACGGAGCATGCAAGTAAGACCGTGCGGGCAGAAGAAACCCTCACAACAAGGTTGACACTCGTTAGTTCTGACAGGCACATACGTTCGATTTTCCAGGTCAACTTGCTCATCAGAAGCACAAGCCCACCCAGGCTCACATCCAGAAATCCATACAGTCAGATTACAGTTCTTGTTGGGTTTCAAGTAGGTGATCTTCTGGGTTTGAAATAAACCTTCAGCGTACAGCCTCATTTCTGCGGCTGTGCACAATCGACCCATAACCTCTCCAATTGTTCCACCTACAAACATGATCAGAAATGACAAATGAAACTGACTGAAATGGTTATATAATTATCAAGAGAGAAGAGATTGCGCAACAGTGTCAGCATGCTTTACACAGCATACTTCATGTTTAATGCCAAGTTATTGTTTCCCACAAAGGTACAAATCTAATTAATCTTCTTTTCAACTAAAAAGAAAAAACGTCTAGTAGTTTTTGGTAATATATATGCTATTTCCAATGATTTTCTCACCGAACCTGTCAAAAAAGTTTTGCAAGAAAACAAAAAAACCATGTCCCCATTGCCTCCTAAACTCTATATCTAAGTTCACTCCGGGGACCTCACACTTTGTTCTGCAACATTACAAAATGGAATTGCATTCAAGTTTCCTGCTTTCTCTAACCCACTTCGCTTCGAAATTTTCATTGAAATCTTCATTCCCTCCCATTCCTAACATTTTTTACAACCGGTGTGACCCAAAATTGAAAATTGAAGAGAAAGGTAATAACTAAGGTTGTATGTACCTGCCATTTTTTTAGCGCAGTTGGTTACGAACCTTGAATCTTTTGAGAAATTGAAAGCCCCATTCAAATCCTCGTCTCTGTAGGGCAAAAGAAAGTAAATTTTCACCATACCAAATCAAAATTGAGAGAGAGAGAGAGAGAGAGAGAGAGAGGGAAACTCACACGTCGATCATGCAGAAGCCAAATTTTTTCAAGAGTTCGTCACGGAAGACAGGGGTGAGATTGGAGTAGCGGCTCAAGATAAGCTGGGTGGCGAGATCATATCCTCCACCGCCGCCTTCGGAATCCTGCCCCGCCGCACGGGGCAAAGGCGAGCTGGAGAAGAAGCTGGAAAACACAAGCACAGAGAGAACCCTAACAGAAAGAATTTGGAAATGCTCTCTGCTCATATCGACCGCCTTCACCCTCCAAACGGAGAAACCGACTGGCTGGTTGCAATGTAGCGGCCCGATTGGCGGCTGCGACCGATTGAGGGAGGCGATTCGGTGAATGCAGAGAGAGGGATGGGGAATGCGGTGATAGGAGGGAGAGTGGGAGAAGAAGCGAGAGGGTTGGTGGGGGATGGTGGGAGGCCATGGTGGAAACAGAGAGGCTGAGGAGCTTTGGGGTTTTTGCTTGTTTTTCGGGGCAAAGAAATGGCGGGGAGAAAGAGTCGGCGACTGATATGGAGGGAAGAGAGGTGTGATTGTTTGGACTGTTGGGTGTCCTGTGGGCAGTTCAAATGTCGTCCTTGTTCGGCCCACGGCCCATGGATCTATTGGGCCACGAGCCCAAAACTCGAGAACTAATACCTAAAACTTAAGTGAACTTTACATGTGTTGATCGTGAGGGGAAAGCTATACTTTTTTTTTTTGAAGAAAGATGGTATCATTAACTAGGAAAAAATTACACAATATCTTGGATGAAGAGATCCAGAATAACACTAGGAGGTTCCTCTAACCAAACTACTCTTGTCGCAACGGACAATGCTACATTTGCCAAACAATGAGCAATGCTATTATTATTCCTAGAAATGGAAATAAATTTTGAAGCAGTAAACCAATCTTCAATGTGTAAGACATCCCTCGCTAACAAATCCATCGCCGATGCACGATCCACACAAGAACACTTTTGGTTGACCTAAATAAAGGAATGGGATCCTCTCTGGATCCCTTCCACCTAATCCTCATGACCCATAAATTCGAGCTCTTGAAATTTAATCTAACAGTTAAAGTTATTATAACTTTTAATGGGGCCCCCTTTTTGTAACTGTTAGATCAAATTTCAAGAGCCCGAATTTGTAAGTCATGAGGCTTAGGTGGAAGAGATCCGAAGATGATCCATTTCCCTAAATAAAGGACTTATCAACTTGTGGCAATCATCTAGATAAAACCCATACAATTATGTTCGACTGGATATAAATATTTAGCACTTTTACTTAAAAGCCTCTAACCACTTAGTACTACGATATAGTGGTATTCATCTTCACATGTAAGTGAAAATGTCTTATGTTCGATTCTCGTTAAAGGCGAACTTGAATCATATTATTACTAGCCTATTGTGATGTTAAGCCCACATGTGGTTTTTCATTAAAGTGAACAGTACCATGAGCTTTTCATTATGTTCCCATTAAAAGGAAAACTAATGAAAAAAAGCTTCCAAATCACTCTCAATTAAGAATCTTATATATTATGAAATCAACAAGCTAAATTTTTTATCGTCACCCTATTATACATTCTTTTACAAGGATTCGAGCTCTCGATACTGTTCACTTTAACGAAAAATCACATTTTTACACTAAAAAGTCAATTTTGGTACTATTCACTTTATCCTTTATTTTGTCCTTATCATTAAAATTCAAAGTTTTCAAACTCTTTTCATTAGTTTTCCTTTTTTTTAATCCTACATTATCAATTCTTACAAAAAATTAATTCAATTTGAAACCACTTACATGTTTGATTCTCATCAAGAAATTCCATATTTCATAGAATACCACGTTTTTCAATTTCTTTGTCAAAATTAGATGTCTCAATCATTTCAAATTTAGCTAATATTTTACAATAATAAGTAAAATAAATTTTGAAAAAAAAAAAAGAAAAAAAAAGATTGCTAATATCATGAAACCAATATGTAGTGTGCCACATAAGAATCCCTTTTTACAAAAAGAAATAATAAAAATACAAATTTATTCGGATACTTTGATGGTGGCTTTGCTTTAAGTGGCGGCGGCAGTATTCATAATTTAAGCTTTGGGGTTATTTTATAATTTTGGTAGCTTTGGGGGCGATGAGCTTGACTTAAGATAAATTTTAATCTTAGTGGTAGGGGTGGGTTCGGTTCCGTTCGGTTCGGTTTTTTGCCAAAACCGGAAACCAAACCGAAATTACTGTTCGGGTCGGTTTTCTGTCGGTTTGTGTTCGGTTCGGTTTGTATTCGGTTCGGTTTTTCTTCGTTCGGTTTCGGCTCAGTTCGGTTTTAGAATACCTATAAATATTATACTTGTACAATTATAACAGCACAAAGCCTCCTGTCAAGTTGGCTTGCGGCTGCTATTCCCAACCTAGAGGGAAGGGGTTCGAACCATGCGGGGGGGGGTTTTGTTGATTTGTTTTGTTGATTTCTCATAAAAATTGGAAAATTTTCCAAAATCTGGGAGGCACGAGAGGGTTCAAACCCATGCCCTCTCACTTTGAAAGTTCAACTAAAACCAACTTGGCAACGACATTTGTTCTGTTATAATTGTATGACTAAACTATTTATAAACATTGAAAAAAATAATTAAATATATATATCAGTTCGGTTCGGTTCGGTTTTTTTCGGTCTCGGTCCGGTTCGGTTTTCGGTTTTTTTTGGTTTTCGGTTTTTTGAACCCACCCCTACTTAGTGGTGTGCATTATCTAGTTGTTTGTTGGTGTGAATGTTGTTTTCTTGTTGACATGTAAATGTAATGCTGAAATCCGTCTAATAGAAGTTCTATATTTTGATTATATATAAATAAATACAACCGCAAAATGACATTGCCAACATCTTGTCTTTTGTGCGGCTAAACCTTGGTTCATATGAGACATTCATGATGATAGTCGTTGAGGGCAACTAGTACATCAAAATTATCTTCAAGTTTTTTTTTTTTTTCAAACTAATTTACTTTCATTAAAAAAAGCAAGTACAAAAAAATGGAAGTCTGAAGGCAGCCCATTACCTAAATACAAGTCCAACAAAAAAAATACAATAGATAAGCCCAAAAGTGGTCAATTGAACAAGAACAAAAAAACCTAAGACTGGAACGAAACCAGCAGGCCACCACCACCACGAAGAGAACAAACCAACGAAACAAATGGATCGATGGAAAATGGAACATGGGGGTGAGCAAGCCACCCGTGCAGGAAGTACTCCCATAATCCTACCAAATAGTGCTAAAAGCACTTTGACAGCCACCCAACACCCGAGAAGAATCACATCGGCCGCATAGCAAAGGCCAGTGGTTGAGGACGAGTGACGAAAAGTTGCACCGGAGCAGGAAAGGGCCATGAAAGACCAGATCTGAGACTAGCTTATGGGAATTGAGACAGAGTTCATAGAACAAAGCTCAAGGGAAGCCAAAATAAAGACTAAAACAGAAAAAGTTCATAAAATAAAAAAAAAACTTTTGAGTGGAAGAAAGGAAAGAATGGGGAATGAAGAAAGAAAGCAAGGGAAAAAAGAAGATGCAGAGAATGGATGTGGAAGGGAAAGAGGGAAGAGGAGCTAGAAAAAGTTAGGAATGATGGGGAAAAGAATGGGAAGAGGAAGATGCAGAGGGTGGAGACGGAAGAGGGAGAGGAAATGAAGGCTAGAAAGAGGGGGAAGTTAGGTTATCGCAGACCCCAAGCCGGAACAGGGAGCGACGGCTTGGAGGATTTCATTTTTCTTGAAGAGAGAGGGAGGAAGGTTAGAGAAAGAGGAGACTTTCATATCCATTAGGTCATATACTCAAATGGATAATAAAACAATGGTATACCTGTCAATTTAGCAAACTACCCCTTCATAAACTACTTTGTTTCCCTCTTGAAAATTTACAACATGACTGCGCAATGGAGTACATAAAGTAGTGCTATAAGGGGTACTACCTGGAGTGACACCATTTTGTGTGATAGCCATAATACATCGTTCAACTTTCTGTAACAACCACGTTGTTGTCTCTCCTTCAGTCTTGCAACCAAGCTTGCGTGAGTTGAAACAGACGTTCGACACATCTCGGTGTTAGGCAAATACGAGGTTCACGACTATTTACCTTAGCACGAAGGCATTTGGTGATTTTTCATGGCAGAGGTTAGTGGTTGATACATTTGGTGACATGGTTTTCCTTCAGCTCTCTTGAGGAGTGATAGAAAGGTAATTGATGTTCGAGTTATTTTCTCTGAAATTTTTAGTCGTTGGTTCAGATTTATATATGTCGTATGTATAAATTTGGTATTTTTATAGATATGAATTCAAAATATCCTTCTTGTAATATGCGCGTAACTTTCTTATTCTTCTTCTAATTTATATTGAAATTTAAATGCTTCATTCTATTTTTTGTAGGCTGATTCATAAAAATTAAATCACTTCTGAACCTAACATGCATTGTACAAGTATGAATGACATGTATGGAAAATCAAAGAAAAGGAAAATTCCAACGTATGGATTGCAGATTTTCCTTTTCATTTGTTTTTAATAGATTATTAGTGTTATTGTTTTTATCATAATTTCAAATGTGAAGGTTCTGATGCTAAGGCATTGACTCCCTCAATCATGATGGTTTCTAAAGTTGAAAATCGATCAATGTGGTCTTGAATATTAGCCTACAAATCAATGTTGTCATTTCGTCGCTATTCCATCTAATCAACATTGAAAATGGTCATGTGCCCTACATGACCACTTTTTCATGGGCAATCTCGTGATATCAGTAGTATAAGAATTAAAATCCTGCAATATACTAGAAAATTTGAGTGCAACAAGAGTGATTTACTTTTTTAGGGTGAACTGCCAATTTAGTTCTTAAGTTATCAGTTGAGTGAAAATTAGGTCCTTAAACTATAATAGTAGGAATGAAATTAGCAATTTTTAATAAATTTATGAACTTATTTTATCGAAAAAAAATAATATAGTGACCTAATTTTCACTAATTCAGCTGTGCTGTAAAAGTAATCAGCTGTAAAATAAAGCAGTTGAATATTTAGTAAACTTTTATTGTAAAAATGCTTTTAACAAAAAAAAAAAGGAAACTTTAACGAAAAACTCCCGATGCTATTCACTTTAACGAAAAACCACATTTTTACCCTAAAAAGTCAATTCTGATACTATTCACTTTACCTTTTATTTTATCCTTATCGTTAAAACTCAAAGTTTTCAAACATTTTTCATTAGTTTTCCAAATATAAAAAATAAAATAAAATAAAATAAAGTAGTGTTCAAGTGTTTAGTAAACTTTTATGTAAAGCTATTGTAACTATGTTAAATGACTAAAAGGGTATAATGTTAAATGTGATTTAATAATTTATTTTATTTATTATTTATAATTTAATTTTCAATCTTCATCATTTATCTTTATTTTAATTTTTTATTTATAATTTTAGCTTCCATCACTGTGACAACCCATCCTGAAATATTATTCACGAGGATGTGAATTGACGGATTTGCCCTAGAGCGTTGAGGCATGTTTGTGAATTTTGTTAAAGGTTATTGGTCCAATTGTGTTAATTCCTACACTTTTGGGACCAATTGGGAACTAAGGAATATTTAGTTGTGTTTGGTGGTTGATGTTGGACCACATACACACTCTCTCTCTCTCTCTCTCTCTCTCTCTCTCTCTCTCTCTCCCGTATCTCTCTCTATCTCTCGAACTCTCACTCGCTCTCCTCTCATCATGTACGGATAAACCCAAAGAACCCTTAAAATCAACAGATCGAGGGAAATAATTACACCATCATCTTCATCTCGTCGATACGAGTTCACCCATACAAGTTTCAGGTAAGTTTTCCGTCGTTTTCACGTCGAACCACTTACCCCCGAGATTACCATTGTTCATGCATTTTCATATACGTGATTTTTAGGGAATTCTAAGCTTATAGGAAGCTTCTTGACGTCTCCACGAAGCTCGGGGACGTTCGTTTGACAAAATTGGACGTCGGAGGGCCGAGATCGAAGTGTTTCTAGGTAAGTCGAACTATCGAACTTTCTCAGGAAAAATCCTGTGAATTTTAAGCCTTGAAACGTATATAACGTGAGTCTACATGTCACTAGCTTCACCTTGGTCTAAAAATCGTGAAAAATGGTGTAGAATCGAGTGAGAAAACAAGTTTTGAAGTTTTGCTTAGTTTCCGGCGCCGGCGACAATCATCGGAGCTGAAGGTAGAAGATGAGAGAATATTCCGTTAAGTTAAACGGAATATTCTAACTTAACGGAATATTCTAACGGCGTTAGCTCATGCCGTTAAATTTTATTAAAGGACAAACGGAATATTCCTGACGGCGTCAACTGGCACCGTCAGTGTGCAAGTCACATGACCGCGCGTAGGGGCGCGTAGGTCTGTGCACTCGCCGGCGCGTGGAGACCAGAAAAATTATTTTGAAAATTTCTGGGTGTTCGTGACGTCGAGTAAATCACGTTGGTATATTTAAATGTCAAAATTGATCAACGTATAAGAAGTTATTTCTAAAGTTCCGTTTATGTACGTTAAATAACGTTTATTCAGTTATTTCTCATATAGGCGAAGCCTATCCCGAGGACAAGCGTAGCCAGGCTAGGCATAGAGGCTACGATCCGGCTATTTATCAGTGGGTGGGCAGTTTGTTTTCCGTACATACCTATATATATTGCTATTTTCCCACAAAATGAATTTAAATGATGAAATGATTTGAGATGCCATGCAAGTATCTATTTATTTTAATTATGCATTAGTACTTGCATATAATTATGATGGTGTTGCGGACGCACAGGTAAGTATCAGGTAAGATTCTATACTGGTTATGATGAGAATGAAATGATGTGATGTGATACGAATGAATGAAATGATGTGATTTGAGCTCATACACCTGCACATTTATAGTAGTGCTCCTGGCCAGAGTTAGGGGCACAGTCTTTCACGTGTTGTTCACCTCCCGCACCGCATGCTCGCCTTGGATCCAAGTAGGTGCACAGTCCTGTCGTATAGACCACTATAGGTGGGTTCGACTCGTAGGTGACCCGCGAATCATTCACACAGTCTTCACGTGATTGTAGCACTATAGCATATTATGTTATATACAGAGATGAGTTGCAGACCACTAGAGGTGGTATTGATTTATATGCAAGATATATATATATATATATATATATATATATATATATATATACAGCCGAGGGCTGAGTTGATATGATGAGATGATTATGAGCTATATATGCAGCTGAGGGTTGAGATGATTATCAAATATTTATTCACATCACAGATTTACGACATGAGCATACAGTTGAGATATTAGTTATGATACTTTGGCATGACATACATACAAATATTTCCAGCATGATTTTGAGATATATATGTATATGAGTATATTTTATTTCTGGGAAATTATACAGGTTTTACGAAGAAGGGTTACAGTTTTTGAGAAAAGAATGGTTTTGAAAAAGATTTGTTTTACTGACCCACTCAACTTTGTTTTTCGCCCCTCCAGGTATTAAGTAGTGTTCGTTGGTGGCATACGAGGATCTCCTAGATGTTCTGACATAATTCTCTTATGTAGGATCACCTGCGGGTGTTATTTCTATTTAGTACTTTATGCTTGACTGCACGTAGACCATTTATGCTCTGGTTTGTAAAAGCACCTTAACTCTCGCACTAGCACACTCTCTTTTATTGGATTGCTAGTGGCTTGGTTTTAGTTGGTTCGTATCTTTCTAATCAATCTTGCTTCCGCACTGTGCACATGGTTACGTCACGCTCACGTGACGCCCAGCACGCCTCACTTTCAGGTTGGGGTGTGTCAATCTCCCTCGTTTATCTTTATTTTATTTTTATTTATAATTTTTTCTTCCATTTCCCTCATTTATCTTCTGATTCTTCTACTTCTCCTGATTCTTCTGCACCAACCCCCAAAATTCCAACCTAGCCTCGCCGCATAGAAGACATCGCCAAAGTTTATTTTAGCAATCTCTGCCATTGATTTCTGCCACAGTTGCAGCGTCTACCACCGAGATCTAAAGCTGAAGAACGACGATAACCTGAAAATCACTTGTATCAGACTCAGAGTACTTGAAGCAGATTCCCACCCTTGTCGCCAACCCCATCGAGCCTTTTGAAGAAGTTCCAGAATCTTTAGCACCTTTAGATCGCAATCGTTTCGTTCCTGGAGCAGTTCCGTCAATTTAAGTCACGTTATTTGTATGTGATACATATTAAAAGGCAGGTTGTTAATTTTTTTTATAAAGAAATAGTATATGAAGTTAACTTTGGAGTGTAAGTAGATGATAGATCGCAACCTATAGGAAATGTTAAGAGCTTATAAGCGAGAAAAATGACAATATTACACTCTAAAGTGTACATGTCAAGTGATTTAAGTAGACGAAAAATTGAATAAAATAACTTTGAATATAATAGTATGAATGAAATTAGCAATTCTTAACAAAGTTCTAAAAAACACTAGGCGCTAGTCAGGTGGTCGGTTGGGGCCTAGCGCCTAGGCGGGGCCTAGGCGGCAAAGGTGGATTTAAGTATATGTGTGAAATTTTAGGACTTTTTATATTACTTTTGTAACATTTATTCAATCCATTTATTTTAATCATTGTTGGGCATTTGTTTTTCATTAAAAATGAATTGGGCTTTATTTTCTTATTAATAAAAAAAACAATGTTTATTTCTTAGTTTAAAGAAACTCAAAGGGGAAGCCCAACCACAAACCCCTTAATAGCAATACATTTAGCCCACTTTGGGCTCCCAACCCCAGGTCACTACCTTCCTCTCCATTTAAAAAAAAAAAAAAAAAAAAACCCTAGCTCTAATTATTCAAGCACAGGCACAGCTGCACCGCCCCTATTTAGTTTTCTGCAATTGCAGGTACCTCTCTCCTCTCTCTTTCTTTCTCCCCTCTCTCTTCCCCCAGCCAAGTCGTCCCTCTTCTTTACCTTGCAATTGCAGATCCACTTTTCTTTAATTGAAGATCAATGTTTATCGCTCTCATCCCAGCCAAATCGTTTCACTTCGTTTTGTGCAAATCAAAATGTCGGGATGGTCGCCCAGTCGTCCAACCTCATTAACATAGCGGAAGCACAACGTCGATTTACCATCAAAGCCGCCCAGCTCCCGTCTAGGCGCCGCCCAATACCCTTTCCGATTTCTTCAACGATTTTGGTTTAATCGCGGTGGCGAACCACCGCCTAGCGCCTAGGCTGCGTTTTCAAACACTGATTTGTAATGAATTTGGAGACTTATTTTACAGAAAAAATAATTTAGGACCCTAATTTTTACTGAGGTGATATGTGATAGACTAAATCTGCACTTCACCATTTTTTTAAATATGAATCAAACTGAGGCTTTAAGGCTAGTTTGATAAAGATGAGCTTTTTTTAAAAAAAAATTATTGCTTATGATGTGCTATAAAATAAAGCAGTTGAATATTTGGTAACTTTCATGGAAAGTGATTCGAAGAGGATCTCTTCCACCAAATCCTCACAATCAATTAATTCGGACCCTTGAAATTTGATCCAACGGCTAAAATTATTATAAACTTTTAAAGAGGCCCCATGTTTGTAGCCGTTGTATCAAATTTTAAGGGTCCGGATTAATTGATTGGGAGGATTTGGTGGAAGAGATCTGGAGATGATATCTTTCCAACTTTTATTGTAAAAGTGCTTTTAACAAAAAAAAAAAAAACAGTGTTCAAGTGTTTAGTAATCAGACACTGCTTTTTTTTTTTTCCTATTAAAATCAATTAAATTTTTTTTTACCAAACACTTAATAACTTTATTTTATAACTATTTATTTTCACAGCATAATAAAAGTAATTTTTTTAAAAGCACAACAATATGTTCTTAGTAGAACCTGGAAGATGGGCCCAATTCATAAGCCCAGTTAAAAATAAAGTTAAAACGCAAAACACGTGGCGCAGGTTAGCACCGGGCCTCGAATCAAAAGAAGGGTTGCTTCTGGAAGCAGGAGAAGGTTCTGGAACGTCGTCGCTCTGTCCCCAACAATAATAAAACCCAAAATGGCAAAAACCCTAGTAAAGCAAAAGCTGCGAGCCCCTCTTATCCACACACTCACACTTTCTACTCCCTCACTAAAGCTGCGACCCTTGAAGCTCTGACAATGGCGTCCGCCAACGCTCTTACTTCCGCTTCCGTTCTCTGCTCTCCCAAGCAGGTAACTGGGTTATTCAATTGCCTGCTATTGGGAAACCGTTTGAATTTCTGGGTTTTGGTTTATCATTTCCTGTAAACCAAACATGGTTTAAGGTCTGTGGGCTGGTTTGATTGTGTTTTTGGGCTGCATATTCTGATAATTTGAGGTTTATTTGCTTTAATCTTTCTGGGTTTTGTTTGGTTGGTTAAATTTTCACAATTTCGTCTTTTGGGTGAATTACTGGTAGCTATGTAGCTTGAATTACTGGATAGTTTTGTAATTGCTGGTTGGTTCTTGTTGGAAAGGATGGAAAATGCAGCGTTTATTAATCTGGGGTTCATCGTTTTTGTGGTTTTTGGGTGCTTGTTAACAGCATTGGAGGATTACTATGTTTAATCGGTTTCGCCTTTTCGCTTTGATCTAATTTTGTGATATGTAATCAGAGTTTGAGAAGGGGGGTGAATCACCAGCAAAACAATAGGGTGAATTACAGGCAATCAAGGGGTCGCTTCGTTGTGAAGTCCTCTGCAAAAGAAATTTCTTTTGACCAGCATTCACGGCGTGCGCTACAGGCCGGAATTGATAAGCTTGCGGATGCTGTTGGCCTTACTCTTGGTCCTAGGGGTATCTTTCTATCTTTATCTTAAGTACTTCTCTCGCGTGCATTTGTGGAGAAAAGAAACCCATTTCGCATGTTCAACAGTTTTTAGTACTCAACGGCTTGTTTTCATGGTATGCTGTTTGAACTTGAGTAGTTCCGAATATTGATGTGCGTTTTATGTTTTCAAGGGAGGAATGTTGTGTTGGATGAATATGGTAGTCCTAAAGTTGTGAATGACGGAGTCACAATTGCCAGAGCTATTGAGTTACCTGACGCCATGGAAAATGCTGGTGCAGCTCTCATTAGAGAGGTTTGACCTTTATGTTTCTAGTAATTTCCCCAGAGTAGTACCATACTATAGCATGTTACGAAATTTACATTATAGTAGTTGGCTTATTTTTGTTTACCTTGTTTCAACTGATTTAGGTTGCCAGCAAGACCAATGACTCTGCTGGTGACGGAACAACAACCGCATCAATTCTTGCACGGGAAATAATCAAGTTAGGGCTCTTGAGTGTGACCTCTGGTGCAAATCCTGTTTCAATTAAGAAGGGTATTGAGAAAACGGTACAAGGGCTGGTGGATGAACTGGAGAATAAGTCTAGGCCTGTTAAGGGTCGCGATGATGTTAAAGGTACTGTGCTTCGATGAGTGTCTGGTTATTTCATTACGTTTAATAATTTACTGAAAGCCCCACCACATTCTTATCTTGATCATTATTTTTCTTACAGCTGTCGCAACTATTTCTGCTGGGAACGATGAGCAAATTGGGACAATGATTGCTGATGCTATTGACAAGGTTGGACCTGATGGTGTGTTGTCCATTGAGTCATCATCTTCATTTGAGACCAGCGTCGAGGTAGAAGAAGGAATGGAGGTGTGTTTCCTTTCTTTGGTTTTAGTTGCAGTTCAACTTTTCCTTACCGTATTTTATGATTATCACCTCTTGACGTTTGTTGTCTTTGGTTACAGATTGACAGAGGATATATCTCTCCTCAATTCGTTACAAACCCTGAGAAGTTGGTTGTTGAATTTGAGAATGCAAGAGTTCTGGTTACTGACCAGAAGATTTCAGCTATCAAGGACATAATTCCTCTATTGGAGAAGACCACTCAGTTGAGAACCCCTCTGCTCATAATTGCTGAGGATGTCTCTGGGGAGGCTTTGGCGACTCTTGTTGTGAACAAGTTGAGGGGTATACTGAATGTTGCCGCTATCAAAGCCCCTGGTTTTGGTGAACGGAGAAAGGCTCTCCTCCAAGATATTGCCATTTTGACAGGTAAGGATTTGGCTTCGTTTGTCAGATTATAATTCTACAGCACAAGTCAAATTTTGATATCTGGTATCCAATTAGATGTTGCTTGGTTAGTTTGTTACTCATTCCGCTAGTTCTCCATATATTCAGGAGCTGAGTTTCAAGCCAGCGATCTGAGTCTACTGGTTGAGAACACCTCGGTTGAGCAACTTGGTTTGGCCCGGAAGGTCACTATCTCAAAGGACTCCACTACCATTATCGCTGATGCAGCATCAAAAGATGAGTTGCAAGCCAGAATTGCACAGCTGAAGAAAGAGCTTTCCGAGACGGATTCTGTTTATGACTCAGAAAAATTGGCTGAGAGGATTGCCAAATTGTCAGGTGGAGTTGCCGTTATAAAGGTCGGTGCTGCTACAGAGACCGAACTTGAGGACCGTAAACTCCGTATTGAGGATGCCAAGAATGCTACTTTTGCTGCCATAGAGGAAGGGATTGTGCCTGGTGGTGGTGCTGCTTTGGTGCATCTGTCAGCATATGTTCCTGCCATCAAGGAAAAACTTGTCGATGCAGATGAGCGGCTTGGAGCTGACATTGTCCAGAAGGTAACAATCATTATATGATAGTTCTCTTTTTGAGACAACTGTGCACGTTAATTCGTATCACCCGGCTAATTTGCACGAATATGTATCTTTATATCTGACAATCAATCAATGTGCTGCTTGCAGGCACTGGTAGCACCAGCAGCATTGATAGCTCAAAACGCTGGAATAGAAGGCGAAGTGGTGGTGGAGAAAATAAGGGATAGTGAATGGGAGGTTGGTTACAATGCAATGACAGACAAGTACGAGAACTTGGTGGATGCCGGTGTTATCGACCCAGCGAAGGTAACAAGATGTGCTTTGCAGAACGCAGCTTCGGTGGCCGGAATGGTGCTGACCACTCAGGCCATTGTGGTGGAAAAGGCTAAGCCCAAGTCGGCCGCGGCTGCTGCCCCACAAGGCATGACTGTGTAATGTGTAGCATTTTTAGAGTCAGAATTTTTGTTAAGAGTGGATTCCGCCTTGCTTTCGGGTCAAAGACGTTTGTCAAAACATCTGTTCTCACTTTGATTGAACTTATATAAAACATGTGTTAAAATTGAAAGCTCTGTCTCGTTGCGTTCAGCAATTTTCCTAGAAATAAGGTTTTTTTTTTCTTTTTTCTTTTTCTTTTTTGGGGTTAAAGGCAGAAATTCATAGAAAAGAGAGGCACAAGACCAAACAAACAAGCAGAGAAACTAATTTACCCGGGGTAACAAACATGCCGGGTTGTGGTTGGATAGTGGAAAAACAGGGATGCACTGCTTGAACTATGGACTGTTCAAGCCACTTCGTGTTACGGCTTAGTGGTATTCTCTTTTACGTGTAAGTAAAGGGTTTTAGATTCGATTCTCTTTAAAGGCGAATTTGAATTATATTATTGCTAGCTCGTTGTGAGATTAAGTTCACTCCCTTTCTCCGTAAGTGTAAATAATATTGTTTGTTAAAATTGTAGACAGTCTAACGATTTCAAGAAATGTTTTCTCGTTCTCATTTTTTTCCCCTTATTCTCCGTTGTTAGAAAGAGTAGAAAAAAGAGAGCAAAAGAGTGTGTGTTAGAAATAAATATAGAGAGAGAGAATCATAGAGAAACGAGAGAGATTGAGAGAAAAATTAGAGGATCATTTTCTTCTCTTATTAATAAGAAGTTGCTTTCTTGTAGAAGGAAATGATACTCTAATTTCTCCTTCTCTATATTTTATTTTTAAAACGTCCAACACCTCATCAATGTTTTTGAAATTGTGCTTGATTTTTTCTCCTTGCCTTTGGTTTTGTCCTACTGGGTTATCATGCAACTATTATTGATTGGTGAACATCTAAGGAGGAGTGTTGTAAATAGGATTTATTATGTGGTTGTTTGCTTATGGGTTAATATGTAATATCTTAGTAGTTTAACACCTATCTACGTAAATCCTAATTCTGTCTAATGAGAAGGAAGTGATACTCTTTATTTCTCCTCCCAATTTCTCTCTCGTTTCTCTCTTTCTCTATATTTTATTTCTAAACAGTGCTGGAAATTGTTTTCCAATTTTAGAGGCCAAGTAATATGTCAATACTCCGTTTAGTTGCTGGGAGAAGATAGAACCATTTAACTTGCAAAACTTATCTAGGCATGTGGGACTTTTATGCTCTGTTTCTGTTTGGATGAGAGGTTTTCGACTAAAGAGTGGACGACAAAATGTTAAAGGATTAGATGTTCTTCATTAACATAACAAATACATGTGAGAGAATTACAATGCTCATGCCGAACGTGTCTAATACACATTTTGTAATAAGTTCTTTATTGACTTATTTAGAAATTTCTCACCCGAACATAGCCTATAGGACTTGTTTATCTTCAAGTATCAAGTAATTTAAACTAAAGGAAATGAATGGTACTATGGTTTGTTTTTAATTTTCCAATTTTCAACATTTTATATCCTTCAGTTTTGAGGTGACTTTAATACGAGCCATAGCGTTTCAATTTTTTTTCACATTGCGTCTTTAGTTTTTGAAATTGTATCAATTTGTATTTTTCGTTTGTTCGAACATCTACTGTTCTATTAAATTGATGAGTTTTTTTGCTAGGATCCCATGCTTATTATGTCACCAATTTAATTAGAGATTGAACAATCAATGCGATCAAATGCATAAATTGATACAATTTTGATATCTTGTATAGTACCTAACGAGGAAATTGAACTTCATTACCTATTTTGAAAACTACCCGAGCTTAAAGAGTGTGAAATGTTGTTAGTCTAATTTTTTTTAATTAAAAAAATATATTTCAAGAGTTCAATTTGCAGGCAAAAATAAAAAATAAAAAAAAATCCTCCCATTGGTGCTCTTCTCCCATCAGTCAATTGGGTTATTTATGAATATATATTATCGACACTTTAAAAAATTCATTGTCCACTCATCATAAATGTATTTTTTGTTCTTTCTAAATTTAAACTCATCGTCCACTCATCATAAATGTTTTTTTTTCTTTCTAAATTTAAAAGTTTGAAGTGTATAAAGAGTGTTTTAGAATATCAACCAAAATACACTTGATTTTTTATTCTAAAATGTTGAATTTAGTATTTGAAAAAAATAAATATATATATATATATATATATATATATATATATATATATATATTTGGCCCAAAAAAATTGACTTGAAAGTCTATTTCGCTATAAAGGAATGTTAGGAAAGTTCAGTGTGAAATCCTGTAGCTTGGGATTCAGTTTGTGCTCCTAAGAAAATGAGAGGTTATGGGAGTTCAAAGACTTGATCATTTTAATAATGCTTATCTCGCTAAGTTGGGTTGGAAGGTAATGACTGAGGAGGATAACTAGTGGGTGAAGTTAGTAAAAAGTAAGTATACTAGAAAGGAAAATTTTCTAGATAACAAAATTAGACAAAATCATTTTTTGCTTAGAAAGGTATCTTGAAAAGTAGGGATGTTATTCTTAAGGGTATGAGATGGAGAGTGGGTAATGGTAAGGACATTTTGTTCTGGTCCCAGTGTCCCACAATTAGGTTTTTCCTCACCCGTTGTTCCATCTCTTACCCAATATTGAGAACCAAAACATTAATTGGGACTTGAAAGTTAATGAAGTTATTGATAATTATTGTTGCGATAGGAGAAAGCTTTCGCAAGTGGTTAGTAATGACATCGTGAGGAAAATTTGTAATATTACATTCCCTCGCGGGATTCCAAAGATGTGCTTGTTTGGGGTCCAAATACAAATGGTAAGTTCTCTGTTAAATCCTACTTGAATCTAGAAAGGGACATTGACTTAATGTACAAAGCATAAATTAATAATAAGATGTGGAAACTTAATATTCCTCCTAAAGTTAAGATGTTTGCGTGGTTATTCATTTGTGATAGACTTCAAACTAGAAAAAGATTAAGTCATATTGTGATTAATAGTGATAAGATGTGTCTTTTTTGTAATTCCATAGACGAGGACCAAATGCATTTATTTTTTAATTGTGGTGTCACTAAATTGATTTGGGACCTTTGTTCAATTAAGCCGAGCAATTTCACTAATGCTAACTTCGACTTGGTAGTAGACTGGTTAAATTCTTTAAAGCATGTTGATAAGGAAGTTTCTAGTGATTATAGTTTGTGTTTGCTCCTTTGTTGGCAAATTTGGAATGACCGTAATAATATGGTGTTTAGAAATGTTATGCCTATCCCGGCATGATCTAAGTTATTGGCTATATCTATGGCTGAACGATATCTTAAAGCCAATGGTAAAGGTTTGAGAAGAAATACCGATGATACTTCCACAATTGTTAAATGGTATCTGCCAGATAAGAGTTTTGTTAAGTTAAATTTTGATGGTTCGGTGGCTGGGGACAAGGCGGCGGCGGGATTTGTCTTAAGGAATCATAATGGGCAGATTATTGGAGGTGAAACTTTAAATCTGGATGGTGCCACCATTTCTAGAGTGGAGGCTAGGACTCTTAGAGAGGGCCTTTTTTTTTCTCAGAGAAAGGGCTATACAAAGATTATGGTTGAAGGCGACTTTAAGTTGGCCATTCAGTTAGTGTTGGACTGGGGTGCGACACCATGGAATCTGGTTCATATTATTGAAGATATCAAGCGGACGACGACCTATTTTGTTTGCATTGACTAGAAACATATTTATAGAGGCTAACTTTGTGGCGGATGTCTTCGCTCGCCAATGCCTTCTTATTAATGATTGTCACATTTGGGATCATTTTATTCCTTCATTTGCTCTTCATGCGCTTCAGTTTGATTTTATAGGAAACGGTTGTACTCGTGATTTTTCTCTTTAATATATTTTTCTTGTACAAAAAAAAAATCCTTTTTATTTTCTTTTTTGGATTCTAGAAGAACGCGTAAACGACCACAAGGCAATCCACTAAAGCACACATGAAATCTTGGTTTGAGTGATTTGTCATAAAACTTTCTGAATCATTAATTTGTCATCTTATTTTTACCTTATAAAGTTTTAAATTAGGGTTAATCTCAGTTTACTACCCTAAAGTTTCGTAATTTTCAATATTTAGTACATCAAGTTTTTTTATCCTAGAGTCATACCTCAAGTTTCAATTTTTAGACAGTCTCATGCATCTGTTAAGCTGACTATTAAGTTAACCGTTAACTGGTGACGTGGTGCCCATGTGAACAATGACTATGCGCCACATGTCATTAAGAATCCACGTGGAAATTAAAAAAAATTAAAAATTAAAAAACTAAAAATTTAATAAATTAAAAACTACAAAATTAATAAATTAAAAAAAATAGAAAATGGTGGGGATAATTGCTTCCTCTTTCCCCGACCATTTTTCTGTCTTCTGCAATTATTTCTTTTGTAGATCTGGGTGCGACGGAGTGCAACTTTGGTGCTTCTAGCGGGTTGCAGTGGGTGGTCAGGCAGGCGTGAGCTTGCCACGATCAAGCAGCAACAGGTGCGGGTCCTTGTGGATCGGGGTTGGTTAGGTGGTTCAGGCAAAAAAAAAAGGTTGAGATCTGAGTTGGTGAGTCTAACGTGCCTTCAACTTTGCCCAGCTCTGTCGTGGCTCGGATTAAGTAGCAAGAGATGCAAACCCAATGAGTGGGATTTGGCCATGGAGTGAAGAGATGAGCAAGATTTCTCTGGCCTTCACATTCGTCCCAAATTTCTGCAATTTTTTTGAAGGGCAAGAATAGGGAAAACAATGGAAATTGGATTGGAAAAAATTTAATGGGCAAACTTCATGGACAAAGAATTCAAATTCTTGGGAGCAAATCAGATCGATAGGCTTATCATTGGGCACGCTTTATTTTCCCTTTCAATTCCTCTGTCGGTGCCCGAATCGATCTCCGCCCACTTATTGCCAGTGGTAGCGAGAGGAAGGGCTACGGTTACGATGTCCGCAAACCCATGCTAAGGGTTATGAGGTCGCGAGGGCAAGGGTTAACGGGGATATGAGATTTGAGGGAAAGAACATAAAGAAAGATAGGAGCAGGCTGCATCACTGCTCAATTTTTTTTATTTTTTTAAGTTTTTTAAGTTTTTTAATTTTTTAAGTTTTTAGTTTTTTAATTTTTAAATATTTACGTGGGCCTTTAATGACACATTACGCTCATTCATTGTTTACAAGGGCGTCACGTCATCAGTTAACAGCTAACTTAACAGTCAACTTAATGAATGTATGATACTATTCGAAAATTAAAACTTGAGGTATGACTCTAGAATAAAAAAAACTTCATATACCAAATGTTGAAAACCACAAAACTTTAAGATAGTAAACTGAGATTAACCCTTCAATTTATGTTATGTGCTTTGCACATGACTTGTATTCAGGATTATTTTGACTATTTCAAAAGATGTATACACACACACATCACTGAGCAACTATCGAAACCAATAAAGCCATTAAACCACCCCTACTAGTCAGAACGTCTAACTAGAAATAAACGTAGATTAATATATGTTCGTACATGCAGAATGATTTATCATCAACGAGTTCATGTGTTGATCTTCTCTTCTCTCATTTCCTTGCAGTTATTGCTCTCAATAGAACAAGCATGTATTGAGCCCGTTAACCTAAAAAGAGAGGCAAAAGGCGTTCATATTTATGTTGGTAATTGCTCCTCCTATCATTGAGTCGATTACTACGATTTTCTAAGAGGTTTTAACTACCTCGTAATCCAAAACGAGTTCAAAACGTGTCACCATAATATTTAATTGTAATTAAATATTTTGTCCAAACTAATATATGTCCAATTACTTATATACCAAAACACATATACACAAATATAGTTTGGTCTCACTCAGATTGGGAGTAAAATTGTTACAATTTCAACATTTCACTCACTTTCTAATAAGTTGCATTCGACAAAAATAATTCTAGAGTTTTTTAAAAATACAAAAAAAATGGGTTGATTTGGCATACGAAGATTTTAGAGTTTGTCGTTTGGAAAAGAGGAACGACCTGTGACACACCCCGACCCCAAATCAGGGAGTGCTGGCGGTCACATGAGGTGACGTAGCCAAGTGCGCATTGCGGAAGTGATAATGTGAAGATGTGAGTGAATTAAAACCAACCTAAATAATTTACACTAAGTGGATAAGCAAGTAAGAGTGACGATAATAAAAGATAATTACACATAACCAGAGCGTAGGTAACCTAGGTGCAGTCCAGAAGATCAAGTACTAATTATACAATACCAGAGGTAGTCCTACATTAATGGTAGTCTGTTAGAACCGTTGTCAACTACTCGTAAGCCACCAACAAGCACTCATACCTAGAACCTGGAGTGGCGTAAAACATAAAGTGTGAGTGGGCAAAAACAAAGCTTTTCAAAACCTTTCACTTATCAAACGTAATAACCCCTCGCTGTAAAACCCGTATAATTTCCCAGAAAATAAAATATAAAGCCATATCGAAACCAATCTCGAGGTAGCAAAACCCACAAATATAAAGCCATATCGAAACCAATCTCGAGGTAGCAAAACCCACAAATATGCTATGTCAATATCTCAGCATAGTAAAATAAGTAAACCAGGTGAAGTAAATCAATGAAAAGAAATATGTCAGCCGGATCCACTTAGTGTGGCATATACGACTGAAACTATAGCTCATCAAATGTGCATGCACACTAGTCGGAACCACCTATAGTGGTCTGTACAACAGGACTGAGTGTAAATAAATACGCTCAAGTGCTATGATCATGTGAAGACTGTGTGATAAATCGCGGGTCACCTACGAGTCGAAACCACCTATAGTGGTCTGTACGACAGGACTGTGCACCTGACTTGGATCCAAGGTGAGCATATGGTGTGAGAGGTGAACATCACGTGAAGGACTGCGCCCTGGCCACGGGCAAGAGCACTAACACCGGAGTGCAGGTTAATGAGCTCTAATACAACCAACCAAAGCTATACTCACCATAACCACTATCATCAATATGTACTCACCTAAAACTTACCTAAGCGTCCGTAGTGTCCAACAACATTATGCACATCTATACTAATGCATAAATTAAGGTATGATGTAACAGACATGGCATTTAAAACGAAATTCCTTTTAAAACAATTTATGGGAAACATAAAGCATATATATACGGATATATAAAAAAACCAAAAGCCCACTCACTGATATGTCGCAGGGTCATAACCCTCGAGCCTCGCCTGACAGCGCTCGTGCTCGGGAAACATCTCACCTATATGAGAAACCACTATTTTAACGTTATATATAACGCACATATACGAAACCTAAAATAACTTTCTCATACATTGCTCAAATGGGGTGTTTGAATATACCAATGTGACCTACACAACCCCACAAACATCTCCATATTTTTAGAATTTTTTTTCGATGTCCCACGCGCCTGCCAAGGCACGGCCACACGCGCCGTCCACGCGTAGGCACGTGCCTGGCACACTGACGGATTCCCTAATGGCGTTAGGGAATATTCCGTTAAATATTGGCATATACCGTTAACTATAACTGACGTCGTTAGGAATATTCCGTCAAAGTTGACAGAATATTCCTCTCTTTCTTTGTTGGTTTGCCGAAGTCCGGCGCCGGCCACCACTGCGTCGTCGATTTCTAGAAAAACTTAAAACCTAGATTTCTTCATCGTTTTTAACCAAATTCTATAAATTTTATACCAATTTAAAGCTCTCATCAAGAAGAACATGTTCTTACCTCCTAGAGGCCCTAAAACCGACGGAAAAATGGCCAGAAAATTTTCAAAAACCGGCTACGCCTGCAAATCCACTACCAACCTTATTATGGCATTCAACTTTAACCAAAACTAGTCTAAAACACTAGAGAAGTTGCGTGAATACCTTTTTGAGTCTCAAAGCCTAGAAAAACCTTGATGATCGCGTCGGGAAAACAGGGTACCCCACCAGAGTTCCTAAGTTATCGGGTTCTAGTGAACCGTTCTTCGTTCCAAAGGTGTCACTAGACTCAAGGGATCACGAGAAACACAATGATGTAAAGCTCGTGCTCAATCCGTGAAGATTTGAAGATGTTAGAGAGCTGGAGGTCTCGGGTGAACAGAAAGAGAGAGTTCGAGAAAAGAGAAGGAAGTAGAAGAAGATGGTGCACGTGTGTGTGAGTGTTAGGCCACAGGATTGGCCAAAATAATAAAGGGCAAGGCCCTGATTGGGCCACAAGGTTTAGGGTTGCATGAATGGATCCAATCAAAACAAAACCATCCACTTTTAATTGGATAAAAAACTGTAGGAAAAAAGATGATTGGTGAATAATTTAAATTGATTCAATCACATTCGTTATAAATCCTATTCGGCCCTAATTTGCGTCTACGCACTCACGACGATGCGTACTATTTAATTACGCTAGGGAGACAAATTATTTCATACCAATTATATACATCCACGTCATTAAGCCTCAAGGGCATTCTCGTCATTTCACATCTCTCAGGATTAAAATATACCTTAATTCGGGACGAGCTGTGACAACCTGCACTTGCTTTCCTGTGTTTCAAAGTTAAGATGACTAAAATATATAGTCATTGGGGGCCCTCCAATTTATGAGAAAATTGGATGATATTCTTTATGTTGAAATGTCTGAAGTAACCCTGAACACAAGTCATTGCAACGCATGTGATCCATTCTGGATGGAAAACTTAATGGAGTAAGGGGTGGATGACAAATTTATGATTTTGGAGTTGGTATGACAAATCGCTTAAAATTTTAGTTCATATGACCAATTAAAAAATGTGTAAAAGTTCATATCACATTTCAAAAAATTTCCCAAATCAAAATAGGTCCTTAAAAAAAAGTACATACGTATATGTGCTAGAATGCAGGCGTTGATAAAGATAATAGAAAATTAGATTATAATCCCTAAATAAGATCTATTTTCATTAAAGTTGGGTGTAAGATTAAATACTGATTTTGGTCTTTTGACTTTATATATCACCTAAAATCTAGCTAATAATTATTAACTTTTGTTTTGTTTTATTTTTAGTATTATAAATAGAAGATTTTTACTTAATGTGTATTTAATATGGGTTCAAAAATTGCTTAAGTGGTAAAAATTCCTATTTTTAAGGCCATATATTGATGATTAAATTAGGAATTTTAGGAAAACAATTTGAAAATAATAATGTGGGCAGGGGCATTTAATATGATTGATTATGAGTTTTAAAGTTAGGGACTAAAACTAGAATTATAAAAGCATCCCGGTTATAATGAAAAAAAAAAAAATATTCTTTAGGTCCTTAAGTCTAAATGCCCCTAAAGATAATATCTAATCACATCTATTCACATGTTGTGCCACTCATATCAAATAAGTGGACAACAGATTTTGAGTGGTACCGAATTAGAATGTGAAAATACAACCCACAATAATTGACATTAGGTCGATAAGTTTGACATATTTTCAATTACTAATACCACTCGGATAGTGGTGAAGCCAAAATTTGAGGAGGGGAGGGGCGAAATTCAAAAGTGTGCAAAGTTCAACCAAAGCGGTTGCTTTCACATTGAAGAGTGCAGATTTTTTACAATATTCATGGCAGAAAACGCTCTATCACCAGAGCAGTTGTAAGCGGGAGTAATGCTAGAGAGATTGAAATTTTAAACCAAATTTGCAAAATAAATTATATGTCACCAATAGGAAATAAGTACGTTAATTATCAACGCCTAATTAATAATCCAATCATCATTTGGTTCATCAATCATCATTTGGTTTCCAAACTTGGTTTAAAAAATTTGATCAATCTAACATTTTCCTATAAGCAGTAACATCAAAGCCAATGTAAGAAGCTTAAATTGTCTAAGATTAGGTTCTAAAAGACGTTAGGGTGCTAGCCGGGTGTGGGTTAGGACCTAACGCCTAGGCGAGATCTAAGTGAGAGCCTAGGCAAATTTAAATTAATTTATTAAACATTCAATATTTGTATATAATGTGCAGTTTAATGTAAATAATGTGGGGGTTTAAAAAGAGAAAAGAAAAAAGAAAAATGGAAAATAAAACTTATAAGAATAAATTACACATTAGTAAAAAAAGGGTAAACAAACCAAAACAAGGTGACGTCAGAATAGAAGAATAAAAAAGAGGAAAAATGGGTAAACGAGAAAATGTGGGGTTAGAAAAGAATAGAAAAGTGAAAATGGGTAAACAAAAGAGTTGTGATCAGAACTTTTGCCAAACGACGCCAAACAGGAAGAATAGATGAAGGCTTCATCTTCTTCGCAAGTTCCGCTCTGCAACTATTTTTGTTCCCGATTCCATTCACCAAAAATTAAAACACAAGAGCCATCAGTGCACCAGTCCAGCGCCGCTGCACAACCAAACCCAGAATTCCGGCAAATTTTAAAGAACAAAGGGGCAAAATTCTCACTTTCAGTAGAGATTTCTGACAAGCGGAGGGGCGGCCGCCCTTCCTTGCCCCTGTGTAGCTTCGCTAGTGCACTCAGAACAATAAGATAAATCCTATCATCCTCGAAGCAGACCAACGTGGCTATGTGACCATACTCACACCCTCTCGATTTTTGGTCCCACACACCCTAAAATTGTCCCACCTGGTCGGAAGTATGCCGGTAGGCAACTTCCTTTAACGATAGGGACCCCCGGGGAACACCAATGAGTCGTCCTATCTTCTCCACAACTGGAAAATGAGTCCAAATCTATAGACTAAAAACTACTTTTATTTTATGAGCTGAGTTTAAAAGGTAAAAACAGAAATAAATAAGAACAAATGAACCCATTAAATTTCTTGTGACATATTAGAACATAACTGAAATTGATGTAAACCGTTGATAACTTGATTTTTCTTTTTGGATTGAAAGTTGATAACTTGATCTTGATGTTGAATTCCTACCGCTACAACTACACAGATTTTGTTAGATTAGTCACTGATAGATTAAATGTTAGATTAGTAACTGATGGGGTTCGAACTCACGCTTTCATGCAATGACTTAACTCCTTTCCACCGTTGTGGTAAAGGGCCACTTACGAATCATGTTTGAGTTTTGTATTGCTTATATTATTAATTTTTTTCCTTTTTTAAAAAAAATTATTATTATTAAAGGGGGAAAGGATTTGAACTATTACGATAATTTAAGAAACGGGCAATTTTGAACTCGGGACGTATGAGTGGAAACCAAACAACATATCCATTAGGATATTCGACCACATGCAATTGCTTATAATCCTTGAATAAAACATCTATTCCAATATAACCAAGTGCTACACTTCTTAGAGAATGACTTGGATGGTGCAAATACTTTGCCATGGTGGAGTCCCATGCTAATAAAATAAAGACCTGTGTAAATTTTTTTGTGCACATATTCTTATTTTATCGGCACAGAACACAACATGACAGTACACACTTGCAACATATAAGTTTTCCTTTACTACTCAGTGCGCTCGACTCCGAAAGAAAGCACGTATCAAATAGAATGGTAGTATGCATGCAACTTATGACTATCATTCACATAACTTATGTTCTAGACTCTAACTGCTGCAATTAATAAAGAGTGATACTATTCACATATTTCTTTTTATTTTTTTACATATTCTCTGTTAATTTATGTCTTTTAATTTTATTTAATTTTTTCAATTGGAGGGTCAAAAATTAAAAAAGATGTGTAGAAAAAAAAAAGGTCTGTAGATTACACCACTCTTGATAAGTGTTGTTGACACACCCCGACCCGGAATGTCCACTAGGATTCCGAATCGAGCTGTGCTGGCTGACACTTGGAAGGTGACGAAGCCATAAAGTGTAGTGAGGTGGAAAATGTGTATAAATTTAAACCAAAGAGTGCCTATATACCAGAGTGCGCTAGTGAGCGGGAGAGAACCCATCTCATACGTGACGTCAGAGTATAAGTAAGGTACAATATAGTGGGTAAGAATTATACCCTCAGAGGTAGCCACATATCCTGAGACTTGCCAAGAATCCTCGTCGATATAATCGTTCAGCAGCTAAAACCTGGAAGGGCGTAAAACAGAAATTGTGAGTAGGCAAAAACAAAGGTTTTGAAAGCATCATTCTCTTTAAAAATGTAATAACCCCTCACCGTAAAACCCGTATAATTTCTCAGAAAATAATAGTACATATGTATATAAAATAATGCTCAAAAGCAGTGGAAACCAAAGTATATGCCATGTCTAGTCTCAACCAATATAAAAATGCAAGCCAGGTGATAATAAATCAATGTAAATGTTATGTCAGCCGAAGTCACCTAATGTGACCTGTACGGCTTGAGTGTGTGGTGCGGGAGGTGAACATCAAGTGAAAGACTGTGCCTTGGCCACGGGCGGGAGCACTAACACTCGGGTGCAGGAAAATAAGCACTAAATGCATCTCAACATAATCATACTTACCGTATTCACTACCATCATGATGTTGTTTGGGCCTAAAATGATGGTTTGGGCTGAGCGTGAAGTGTTTCTCGGCCCATAGGCTTAATTACAAAAGTGCTATGGGATATTTAGTTTGTGGGCCAATTAACTGGGGACGGCCGAGTTTTATTAGGAAAAGGAGTTGTTCGGGTAGAGATAAAAAAAGGGCGAAGTACTAGTGCAGCAAGGAGTCTCGGCGGGATTGACATACGGAGGTATGGATGTGGCCTAATGAAGGGGGGCAGGTTCAAAGTCCTAATGGAAGAAGGAATGACCGAGATAAAGTTTGATCGGGGTAGAGAGTCCTAGTCCGAGTAAGATTATGATTCGATCGGAGGAGATTCAGCTACAATAAATACAGATGCAATGGCAATGGGAAAAAGATCTCCAACTCAACACACAAATCTGCCCTGCGTAAATTCTCACTCTACGCAAAACCTCTCAACACCCTTGAGATTTTTGTTTTCTTTTTCTGTCTTCACATATTTAGTTTGGACAAATAGCACTGTGAAGGCAACCGGTGACACTTTCAGTTTGGATAAACATCACTGTTGCCGTAGAATCGGCCGTCCTTGAAGCACATTCAGTTTGGATAAACAGCACTGCGTCGAGGTCGACTAGTTATCTACCCAAGTCTAGGTTGACAAGGATTTTCGGATCCCTGTCGACAGAGGTCGTCTCATTAGCCTTCTCGGCGAAGTGAGGTGTTACTTGGCACGTCAAACGCTAAGTTGTTTTATGATCGCGTACTCACAAGTAAGGTTTAGAGTTCAGCACTCGGGCGGCCAAACCACATTCACCATCAAAACCTTCATCCGCTTTGAGTATCTGTGCCCCTACATTCTAGTATCGATTCGACGTGAATTCACCTTCACAAATACAGTTACTGTGGCCGAGTCGGACGACGACGAGTCGTGAACTTCGTAATTAGTAGCCTTGTCTTCAGGCTTGAGGATCTGGAGGTCGAGACGTGTTCCTTTCTCGGCCGCAGTCGCAGAACATGGAAGTCAGCCTCGCGCATCAATGCAGCACATCTGCATACTTTTACTCTCCGGCCGAGCTCAGCCGACGAATTGGCACGCCCTATACACATTTGAAGGATGTAGTTAGCTTATTAATTACTCGGCCTGCGCGCCGTGTAGGCTAGGTAGTTTTTAGAGTCAACATTTTGGCACGCCCGGTGGGACCTAGTGCTGAAACTACGAAGTTCATGCCCGTTAAAACTCAGTCGGTAAGAAGACATTAATGGGAAAGTCTACCACCACACTGACAATCCAGAAAACAGGTCCAGAAGGCCTGTCATGGGCACAGACCACTGTTGCCGTGACACCAGACTCACATCGAGAGAAGGAAATTATCCTCGGCGAGCCACTCCATAATACATGAGTCTTCACTAAAGTCATGAAAGAATGTTTTGCTGAGGGGACGGTAGAAGATTGTGACGAAGATGATGGTGAAGCTTCTGATCCACCATTCAGGTCGTTTTTCAGAAGACGACTGGAGGAACAATCTCGACAATTCGAGCAAACAGTTGGCCGAGAAATAAGAGGGATACTTGAAGAGGTACGCGGGTACAACGCTGCACATACCAGATTGCTCGAAGTCTTGGTTTACAATACCCAGAATTTGGGATTCACTGATTGGTCAAGGCAATCCTTGCCTAGGCACAATGTAGTACCAACATCAACGGTCGAAGCGGGATCCGCTTGGCTTAAATCGATCGATCTAGAGAAAAAGAGCAGATCAACCAGTAAAACAAATGAATTCGAGCCCGAAACACCTGTTGTGAGTGTAGCAGAGATTCAACAAATGATTGATTCAGCCTTGAAGAAGGGGCCGAAATTCCCTAAATTCATTCATCCGTACCCAGAGTACATCGAGCACTTTGAGTATCCAAAGGGTTTTAAAATCCTAGACTTCAGCCTGTTTGCGGGGGAGTCGTCCCTATCTTCTATAGAGCATGTGGCTCGTTTTATCGCGCAATGTGGGGACGTTAATAGTGACTATTACAAGTTACGATTATTTAACTTCTCACTGATAGGCCCGGCATTCGCATGATATATTAATCTTCCCTCAAATTCCAGTCAAAGTTGGGAAGAGCTGGTTGAGAAATTTCACGAACAATTCTATTAGCCAGGAATGGAGATGTTAGTATCTTCGTTGGCCATGATGGCTCAGGCATGTGATGAGTCACCAATGGAGTACTTAACGAGGTTTAAATCGGTCAGGAATTGGTGCCGAGTACCTCTCCCCGAAGTCGAGTTCGTGAGAATCGCTCTGAATGGTTTAGACTTGGAGTGTAAAAAAAAGTTTCTGGGGGCAAATTTTTGGGATATGTACGAATTGGCTCAGCATGTTGAGCAGCACGAATACTAACTCCGCGAAAAGAAGATATCAAAATCCCCGGTCTGAGGAACGGTATACAAAAACCCTTTAGTCAGTTATGCGTCGGTCGAATGAGACGACTCCCAGTATGCCAGTGTAGACGTGGCTGAGATTGTCATTGATAAACCCTACATTTGCAAGGCTTTGGCTCAATCTAAAGATGCCAAAACTCGTGCGGTCCTTGAGGAGACTACAACCAAAACATCGAAGGTTTATACCTTTGACATTACCAAGGTCGACGCAATCTTCGACCAGTTGTTGTTAGCAAAGATTATCAAGCTTCAGCCAGGACATAACATCCCTAAGGCTGAAGAGTTGAAAGATAAAATATACTACAAATACCACAACTTGAGTAAGCATACGACCAACAATTGTGTGGTGTTCCGTGATGCTATTCAAAGCTGGATCGACAAGGGCAAATTGAAGTTTCTGGAAAAATAGATGGTCGTCGACGCTAATCCCTTTCCCTTTGCGACAATCGGCATGGTAGATGCCCATCTACCAAAAAATAAGGGTAAAACAAAGGCCGAGTTCGTGCCAATGCAGCATGTTGTAAAACAGAATTCTCGGCCGTGGCTCAAGATCAACTTATTCTCTAATGAGCCACCAACAAAATTGACAGGACCTGCGATAGTTGAAGCAATGTCGGGATCTAACGAGGAAGAATCTGACGGGCCGATGGTTTTGTGCAGCCGTTGCAAGATACAAGTGGTCATAACTGAGTCAAAAGAGAGACCACCTTAGGTGTCGACACCACAGCAGCTGCCTACAAACATGGCAATGTTCCGACAACCATCCATTGGCGCGGCGACGCCATCGAAGGTACTCGGTGCGGGCCAGCGCCAAAAGGTGTTTGACAGGCTTGGACCTCAGCCACGAGCCGATAGGTAGAGTAAGTTTCATACCTGTGACCAAGGCCAATTTAGCCCAGAAAGGCTCCAATTTCATCAAACCTGCTGGAAAACCCTAAAATTGGGTGCACTGAAATTCACCATCGCCGGTGCTCCGCCGTCCCCATAGCTAGCTGGGCTTTGTTCTAGAGATCAAGAAGAGTACATTAGGGGTGGTAGTTGATGAAATTAGTCTCAGGAATGGGAGTTGCCGTCATATGTTCCTCGGCGGCGTTGTCGCTCCCCGTCACAAAATAGGGCCAATTACCATCATCCCATGGATGGAAAAGTGGGATGATGTTTGTAAGTGATGAAGAGCCTTGGTTCGCCGGAAAAAATGCCTGAAATGGCATTGGGATTTGCTGCAAGAACTGGCTCAGGACCAGGTCACGGGATTGGTAACGGGTCGAAGAAAAATGGTGTCTAATCCTCTGTTCTCTCCTTCCCTCCTTGGCCCTCTCTTCCCTGTTCCCGATTGGGCATCTTCTCATTCTCTCCTTCCTCAATTCGCCATACATTCCCTTATTTTCTCTCCCGAAACCCTTTTTTTTTTTTTTCTCTTTTCGATTGGGTAGCCCTAAATCTATTTTTTTTTCTCAGCCACACACATGTGGCTTAACAATTTAATAATAAAAACAATATAACTAAAATAATTATTCCTTCAAAATTATCTTTAGATTCGTGGCTCCATAAAACCTTAACTATAGCTCCAAATTCACATCTGCTTGCGTTTACGCGTTCGTATCATCGTGTACTATGCAAATACGCTACAAAAATAAATCTTACATGACACAACAAGGTGGTCAAACAAAGTCAACGCATTTGCCTCGAAGGGCATTTTCATAAATTCACTTATTAAAATTATAAAAATCATAAAATTAGGAACGGGTCGTTACATTTGTTTTTTTCCCTACCAAAAACAGTAGTATTTAGCAAATGATATTATTTATATTAAGGGCTAAGAGAGTGAGAAACGACTCACAATGAGCTAGTAATATAATGTTATTTAAATTTGTCTTTAGTGAGAATAGAATATAAGACCTCTTAAAAATCTTAGTGGCTTTTAAAAAAAAAGAAAAACTAATAAAAAATGCTTGAAAACTTTGAGTTTAATCAAAATGAAAAAAATGTGTTGTAAGTGAATAGTACAATGAGTGGCTTTTTTGAGTAAAAATGTCATTTTCATTAAAAGTGAACAGTACCAGAAGTGTTTCGTTAGAACTCTTTTTTTTAAGGGTTTGTGGTTTGGACCTTTTTCTATGAGCAAATTGATTCGTTTGGATGTGCTTTTAAAATGATTGAAAGCGCTTTTAGTAAAAATATTTTTGAAAACAATTCTTAGTTAAAATATTAGTAAATCTTGGAAAAGCACTTAAAGTATTTTTAAAATCTAAAAATATTTTCTTTAAAAACGATTTTAGTCATTTTAAAAGCACATCCAACAGAACTTTACCCTAACATGAAACCCATTGCTTTTGATGGGACTGTCACCAGTACAACAACATTGTCACATCACTCTGTTAAACCTCCTTCTTAACCGTCCGATCTTCATCAAACGCCTCAACACCTCTTTCGCTCCCACTTAGCCTCACGTAAACGAGGTGCAATTACATGCTTCTATCACGAAGCAATTTAATACTTTTTACCATTTACTTGTGTATTTATAAATAATTAGTTTCAAAAATAATTTTATTAAAAACGCTTCAGTAATTTAAATTGTACTTCTAAACGAGTTCAACATAAATGAGAGGAATTGCTGTGATAATAAATGAGGTGCAAGTTAACTGATAGTTAAGAGGGGAGAAATTTTTTATTGTGACGGAAATACAGATAATACACTACATATTTTTATAGAAGTGGTAAGAAATTTTATGTGACAACCCGTCCTTGAAAATAATGATTTTTATAATTTTAATAAGCGAGTTTACGAAAATGCCCTTTGAGGCATATACTTTGATTGGTATTGACTGCCTCGTGGTGACACCTAAGATTCATTTTCTTGGCATATTCTAATAGTATTCGTCGCTACGGACGTGTGGGCGCAAACGGACTCGAATTTGGAGCTATAACGAAGAAGTTATTAACGTTTGAAGTCAAGGGCAAAATTGATACTTTTTAAAATTGTTTGGGAAAGTTTCAGAAATTTGGGGTGCCACTTGTGTGGCCCAGATTTAAAGGAAGGAGGAATGGGCGGCTGAGATGGTTTAGTAGGGAGAGAAAAGGAGGGAGGGTGCCCAATGGGAAACAGAAGAAAGGAGGAGAAAGGAGAGGGGAGAGACACGGGGGATCGGGACCCCATTTTGGGCAACCCGCGACCCAATCGGCCCCCATGGTGATTTCCGACGGTTTTCACCCATTTTTCCGGTGAATTGCCTCACACCACCACCTAGAAACCCCTCCATAACCTCCCTTCCATCCTTTTCATCTCAAATTTGGTGAGATTTGATCCCCAAAATGGAGAAAACGCACCCATGGGTGTGGTGGGGAAGTTGTTCGAAATCCTCCAATCCCGAAACGTTTTCATGCAATTAACAACACCAAAATACTTCCCTAGAACCCAGGAACAAAGCCCAATCATTGTTTGGAGCATCGGAATTGAATTGAAATCGAATTGGAGAACACCCCATTTCTAGGGTTCTTGCGGGTTTTGATGAAATTGAAGGTCTTAGAGGCAAAATTGGACTTTCTCACAGGTATGAAAGTTGTTCTACTCATTGAGATCTTTAATTCTGGAGATTTTGAGAATTTTTAGTGAAAGTTGAATTTTCCGGCGACTCGGGGGCGGCCAACCGCCACCCGCGGCGGCGCGTGGCCCGAGGGCCGCCAATGATATTTTTAGGCATTATTCAATGCCTTGATATTAGTTTTGATGATGGATTGACGTAAATTGATCGTTAGGACTTAAATTCGTTACGTTTCGGTAATATGTCAAAATATGAATCGACGATCCGACCGCTGGATCATCACCAAACTTTAGTATGTGGCAGTATGTAATATTTGAGGAATGTAGGAATTTACAGATCGGGAATCCGTCATACGGATCTTCCCGAATTGGAATTGTAAGTTTGTAAATAAAACGTTAACCGCCACTTGGTTTTGGCAATTGGCGGAGATCCAACCGTTGGATCGTAACGAAACTTTGGGATATTGTTCTAGAAGCTTAATGTGGATTATTGGAAGTGACAGATCGAAGTTTCGTGATACGGATCTTCCAGATCGAATTCGTAGGGATGCGTTTATTATAAATTGCATATTCTCTCAGTACGGATTCTGAGACATGAATTGATATTTATGCTAGGCGGTGATCATTTGGGGATGTCTCGAGAGTCGTGCTAGGGGGCGGTAGCGTGGACTCCAGGTGAGTGGGCTTTTGTTTTCAGTATATATATATATATATATATATATATATATATATATATATATATATATATATATATATATATATATATATATATATATATATATATATATATATAATTGACGTTTTTCCCAGAAACACAAATCTCATGATTTATGAATTGAATTGATTTTATAATTGAATTGCCATGTCATATACCTAAAATAGATTATAAATATGATCATGATTGCATTTATTACGCTCTGACGTCGAGGACGGCCAGGTAAGTCAGGTAAGTATGGTAGATAGTGTTTGAGATGATAATGGATTGTGATTTAGCTCATCACCTGCACCTCGGGTGTTTGTGCTCCGCCAGAGTAGGGCCTAGCCTTCACGTGATCGTTCACCTCACGCACCGTACGCTCACCTTGGATCCAAGGCAGGTGCCTAGCCTGTCGTACAGACCACTATAGGTGGTTCCGACTCGTAGGTGACCCGCGATTCGTCGCACAGCCTTCACGTGATCGTAGCACTGAGCGTAATATTATACACCTAGCCTGTCGTACAGACCACTATAGGTGGTTCCGACTCGTGTGCAGGATAATGATTGATAGCGATTGATTGTGATTGATGAGCTATAGATTCAGCCGTATTGGTCACTAGAGGTGACTCCGGCTGACATGACACTAGGGACACCCTAGATTTATATTACTTGCCTGATGATGATTTTCTGAGTTGGTATATCGACATGGCCCATTCTTGAGTTTGATAATGAGTTTTGATTCCTAGACGGGATTTTCGTATATAAGTTTATATACGTATTATTTTATGGGAAAATTATACTGGATTTACAGCGAGTGGTTATATATGGATTTTATAAAATGGTTTTGGAAAATATTTGTTTTTGCCCACTCACGTTTTCGGTTTTGCGCCCCTCCAGGTTAACTGTTAAGGTTTGTATCGACGAGGATTATTGGCAAATCTTCGGGCTGGTGGCTACAGTTTATGGTATAATTCTTGCCCGTTCTTTTGTATTCGCTTATGCTCTGAAGTCACGTGTGAGATGGGTTCGCTCCCGCTCACGAACACACTCTGATGTTTTGGGCACTTTAGGTTTAAATTTATTCACATTTCTCCACATCACTACACTTTATGGCTTCGTCACCTTCCAGGTGTCGGCCAGCACAACTCGACTTCAGTGTCCTAGTGGACTTTCTGGGTCGGGGTGTGTCATTTTATATTTTAAGTTAATAACTTTTTAATATACATATCTCACAATTTGTATAATAACGGCAACTTTGAAAAATCTCTCATCTACAAAGCAAGTCAAATCTATTGCATCGGTAATCGGTAACAAAGCATTGTCGCCAAGCAAAATATATCTGACCGTTGAAAATCCATTTAAGCTTGCCTGTTGTGGCCATCAGATCAGCCTATTTAGGGTTTTTAATTTTTTATAAACAATATTGGAAAATAAACTAGTAATAGTGTAGTTCAAATTCATATTTAGCGAGAATTGAACTACTTATCATTTACAAATGAAGAAAAATACCAATAGATCATAATACGAAGTAGCAAAACTTGAACTTTTGAATGTGATATAAACATGATTGCCTGTGGTAATTGATAGGTCTAGGACTTGAGCATCCTTTTTCTTTCCTTTTTTCTTGATGGGGTTTTTCTTTCCTTGTTTCCCTATCGACCTTAGAACCTGAAACGTGACATGAACATTACTGCTTTTGATTTATCTTTCTTTAAATTCAACGTTTGAATAAATATATTTTGTTCCAACCAAATGAAAATAAAAAATAAAAAAGGGGAAAGAATAAAGATGTTTTGTTCTAGACGTTTGAACTAGTTTCACATGAGTGCACGTATAAACATTTCAAACACCACCACATGCGATTGTCAATAATTGTTTGGTCCAGTATTATCACATCTACAAGAAAAAGTTTAAGAGTTTAAATCTTATGAATAACAATTATTGATTGCGATTTATATTACTTAGAAATAACATAGAGAGAAATATTTCAGCTACTGTTACGATCCAAATTTACGGGTTTTGAGAGATTTTAATTATTTTCATAAGTTTAATTGTATTCAATCAGAATTTTAAGTAATTATCTGAAAGTTTAGGTGTATTCATTTAGAATTTTAAAAAAGTTTATAAAAATCCCTAGTGTATTCAATTAGAAATTAATTTTAAAAGATTTTAAAAAGCTAGGAAATTCGAGAGAATTGAAAATATTTTATAATGTATTTTAAAATCTTTAAAAATCAATTATACTCCATCAAATTAATAAATTTATTAAAAAAATTTAAAATTTTAATTGAATACACTTTGATGCGTAAAAGTTTTGATGGTTCACTGAGAATAAAATATATGTTCCTGAGAATCTGGTACCCACATGAGAATCCAGAACCCACACGAAGAACCAGTCTAGAGCTCTTCCTGCCGCCATTGCAATTTGACTTAATTCTCACGAAAGTCCTTGACTCCATTGGTACATCGCCCAAGTTAGGCAGGCATCAAAAAATTAAAATTCACGATGCTTGATAACATGTTATTTAGTACTATGACTTAGTAATATTTTTCTAAATTGTAAGTGATAGGTTTTATATTTAATTTTCACCAAAGACAAATTTGAACTATAATATTGTTAGATTATTGTGAAATTTAGTTCACTCATCCATCTATTTAGTGTAGATAATATCATTTGTTCAAAAAATAAGTGTTTTATAACATATGCATTGCTCAAAATTTAGGGTTAAATATTTTGATTGTTCTTTTTAAGAAGAAAAAAATCACACTTTTTAAGGTTTTTATTAGTACTTCACAAATTATTGAATACATCCGATATAAAAATTTAATAGAATGACAGATGTACTCTTTATGAAATGAATATTTAAACCCCTTAAGATTTAACTAAAAAAGAAGAAAAACTCCAAACATTAAAAAAAACTAATAATATCATGAGGCAATCCATCACATCGATCTAAGAAGACTAATATAATAACAATTGTTTAATTGCAACCAAATTAGTTGAGTGAATAAATTTCAATAGAGGATACATGACGAAACCCAAAAATTCCTAATTGACATAGAGGGTTGAGTGCGAGGGTAGCACGTAATACGCAAGGGGTAATAAGATAAATTTTAATTTAAAAAATAAATGTGAAGTGTCTTAAATATGTAAGTGTAGTCTATGAAATGTGTGGTGTATATAAAATAACATTTTTTTTTGTGTCCAGGAAATTTGAGGAATCATATATGTTGTCTTTGCCAAAGATGCGGCGGTTGTAAAGAAGTCAACAATATTATTCCTGATATCTTGACTTAGTTTAAGAAACAAATTTGTAATTGATTTGTATAGTTTTTTTTCTGTTGTATACCTAGAAAGTAGGGTAGTTTACTTCTTAGTCAAGTATTCTTCTTTGTATAAATATCTTTGAATCAATAGAAGAAAATACACTTCCGCAAGTTATAACATGGTATCAAGAGCTAGGTAGAAACCCTAGTTCTTGCCACAGCTCCTTTTTAGCTATTTTTCAATAGCCTTCTTCCGTCAACCATCATGGCCACTGACGGCGTTTCCAAAAGCGTTGCAGCTGATGTCAAGATAGATGTTTCAAACCCTTTGTTTATCCATCATTCAGATCATCCCTCTATGATGTTGGTTTCGAAACCCCTTAATGGGACAATTACTCTACCTGGTCTCGTGCAATGAGGATCTCCCTTAGTGCCAAAAACAAACTAGGATTTGTTGATGGTACTGTCACACAGCCTTCTGAGAAAACTAAACCCGCCGACCATGCTACATGGCAAAGATGCAATGACATGATCGTTGCGTGGATCATTAACTCCATTGATTCATAAATTTCTAATAGTATTCTTTACATGACTGATGCTCATTAGACCTGGCAGTTTTTTACACAACACGGTGACACGATACGAAAACGACAAGAAAATAACGGGTTTTGGGTCTACACGATAACTAATCGGGTCACTAACACGTGGGTAACCTGTTAAGAAAAATAAATTATAATTTTAAAGTTTAATTACTAAAAAATTTATTATAAAATACAATAGCCATATTGTATATATTGGTATATTCTATACTAAATATATATTTTTGTATTATTATTCTATATAAGTTAAAAAAAATTCATTTATTTATTTTTATTATGAGAGTTTCTTATTATCATTAATAGGATAAATTTTATTTAACATGTTGTTCAAAATTAAAATCAACTAGTATAGTATTAGTATAGGCAATAAGACATCCGTACAAGTATGAAAAATTTGAAAGAATATATAAACACTCGTGATTCATCATTCCTCCACGAGTAGACAATGGTTACACTTACATTATCGTTTAGATTTTTAAAACCCTCCAAACCGTCATGAATAGTGTTTTTTATTTGAGTGTAAAAGTAATAAAATTAATAATAATTATTGTAAAAGTGTAAGAAATGTAAAAAAAAAATATACAATCATTCGTAGTGACAAGTTTTACAACTTTCGTAGAGGGGTCAACTTTGAAATCCGACACTATAATCCATAAACCTTAAATTTCTATTTAATTGTCGATTGTCGTTTAGGCTTTATTCTTTATATTGAATTTAATTGTTAAAATTTTCTTTTTTGAAAACATGATCTTCTTGGGGATGTAGTGACACACACCCGACCCAGAAAGTTCACTAGGACACTGAAGTCGAGTTGTGCTGGTCGACACCTGGAAGGTGACGAAGCCATAAAGTGTAGTGATGTGGAAAAATGTGAATAAATTTTAAACCTAAAAGTGCCTAAACATCAGAGTGTGTTCGTGAGCGGGAGCGAACCCATCTCACGCGTGACTTCAGAGCATAAGTAGATACAGTAGAGCGGGTAAGAAATATACCCTCATAAGTAGCCACCAGTCTTGAGATTCGCCAAGAATCCTCGTCGATACGAACCTCATCAACTAAACCTGGAGGGGCGCAAAACAGAAAACGTGAGTGGGCAAAAACAAAGCTTTTCAAAACCATTTTGATATCAAAAGTACTAACCCCTCACTGTAAAACCCGTATAGTTTCCCAGAAAATAGTACATATATATATATATATACTCATATAAGAAAACATTGTCCATGAATCAAAACTCATCATCAAATCTCAGAAATAAGCCATATCGATATACCAACTCAAAAGCAAGTGATATCAGACAGGTGAGATAAATCAATATGCATCAATACCATCATGTCAGCCGGAGTCACCTCTAGTGACCTGTACAGCTGAATCGATAGCTCATCAATCACAATCAATCACTATCCTGCACACGAGTCGGAACCACCTGCAGTGGTCTGTACGACAGGTTATGTGTATAGTGCTACGATCACGTGAAGGCTGTGCGACGAATCGCGGGTCACCTATGAGTCGGAACCACCTATAGTGGTCTGTACGACAGGCTGTGCACCTGCCTTGGATCCAAGGTGAGCGTACGGTGCGGGAAGTGAACGATCACGTGAAGGCTAAGCCCTACTATGGCGGTGCACTAACACCCGAGGTGCAGGTAAATGAGCTATATCACAATCATCATCATCACTATCACTAGCTATCAAACTCACTTGACTTACCTGGCCGTCCACAGCGCCAGAGCATAAAGAATGAAATCACAATCATAGTAATGAAATGTAATTTGGCATACGACATGGCAATTCAATTCTAAAATCAATTCGATTCGCAAATCATTCAAATCAAGTTTCTGGGAAAAACAGCAGTTATATATATATATATATATATATATATATATATATATATATATATATATATATATATATATATATATATATACTGAAAACAAAAGCCCACTCACTTGGAGTCCACGCTACAGCCCCCTAGCATGACTCTCGAGACATCCCAAATGATCCCAAATGATCACCGCCTAGCATAAATATCAATTCATGTCTCAGAATTCGTACTGAGAGAATATGCAATTTATATAAAGCGCATCCCTACGAATTTGATCCGGAAGATCCGTAAAACGAATCTTTGATTCGTCACTTCCAATAATGCACATTAAACTTCTAGAATAATACCCCAAAGTTTCGTTACGATCCAACGGTTGGATCTCCGCCAATTGCCAAAACCAAGTGGCGGTTAACGTTTTAATTACAAACTTACAATTCCAATTTGGGAAGATCAGTACGGCGGATTCCCAATCCGTAAATTCCTGCATTCCTCAAATATTACATACTACAACATAGTAAATTTTGGTGACGATCCAATGGTCAGATCGTCGATTTATATTTTGACCTATTACCGAATCGTAACGAATTTAGGTCCTAGCGATCAATTTACGTCAATCCGTTATCAAAAATAAATTCAAGGCATTAAATAACATCTAAAAACATCATTGGCTGCCCCCAGGCCATGTGCCGCCGCACGCGCCGCCGCGGGTGGCGGTTGGCCGCCCCCAAGTCGCCGGAAAATTCAACTTTCACTAAAAATTCTCAAAATTTCCAGAATTAAATATCTCAATGAGTAGAACAACTTTCATACCTTTAAGAAAGTCCAATTTTGCCTCAAAGACCTTCAATTTCACCACACCCGCCAAGAACCCTAGAATGGGTGTGCTCCAATTCGAGCTCCAAATCAACTCCGATGCTCCATCCATTGCTTGGGCTTTGTTCCTGGGTTCTAAGGGAGTCTAGTGGTGGTGTCAATTGGAAGAAATTTCTTCAAATAATGGCGGAGAATAACCCAACCCGTGCGCCCCCTTTGTTGCGGTTTTACCCAAATTCAAGATTAAATCTTGTGAAATTTGATTGGAAATGGAAGATGGAGGGTTAGGGAATGATTTCCAGGTAGTACCTTTACTCAATTCGTCGGAAAAACCCCCTAGATTTCGACGAAATCCACACGGGTCACGGACCCGATTTGCTTCCCCTCTTTTTCCTTCTCTCCTTGTTCTCTTTTCTGATTGGAAAAGCCCATTTCTCTCTCCTTTATCCATTAGTCACTCTCCCTCATTTTCTTTCCTTTGCTGACCCATCCTGACCGCCCATTCCTCCTTCCTTTAAATCTGGGCCACACAAGTGGCACCCCAAATTTCTGGAACTTTCCCAAACAATTTTAGAAAGTATCAATTTTGCCCTCAACTTTAAACGTTAATAACTTCTTCGTTATAACTCCAAATTCGAATCCGTTTGCGCCCACGCGTCTGTAGCAACGAGTACTACAAGGATATACCAAGAAAACGAATCTTAGGTGTCACTACGAGGCAGTCTACACCAATCGAAGCATTTGCCTCGAAGGGCATTTTTGTAAACTCACTTATTAAAATTATAAAAATCAAAATTTTTAGGGACGGGTTGTCACATGTAGGAAGATGAACGGTTCGGATCTTTGATATCACGTTATGATATTTATGGTTAATTGAAATATGAGTTGATATTATATAGTTTGTGGAGACTTTATAAACACCAAGCAATATTTTCACTAACAGTAAAACTTTGAACATAATATCAATGATCCGAACCGTTCATCTTCCTGTATCTTTTAATAGATCATGTTTTCAAAAAAGAAAATCTGAAAAGAAAAATAAAAAAAAAACAAAAAACAAAATTTGGTGAGAAAAATGAAGCATAAATGTAAACAACAATCGATGGTTAAATTTTGATCTATGATTTATATGATTATAGTGGCACATTTCAAAGTTAAGCCCTTCATGAAAGTTGTAAAGCTTGTCATTACGAGCGTTTATATATTTTTTCTATATTTTTCACACTTCTACATTAATTAAAAAACCATTAAAGACTTTACTTAAACAATAGTCATATGATAAATAAAAAAAGAGTGCTAATGTAGAAAGTCTCACTGAAAATATCATCAATATAACTCTTGCAGATAATATATCAAGCTAAAGTTCCAATACCGTTTCCCAGGGTGATTGATGAAAATTGAAGAGTTTGATTGTAAGAAAATGTGCAAGGTTCCAAACCTTGAAACATAACTCCCTTAATTTTACAAATCTTTTGAACATTTGATATTTTGTAATGTTCTAATGTTTTTTATCTTATTTTATGTTATTATACTCTTATTTTGGGTATGTAAATATGTAATACTTGAAAGACAAATGCGTTTTTTATGTTTTGAATGTGATAATATGGTATATATATACTTATTTAGTATTATGTTTTTTATTTGATTATTTATTGGTTTAAAATATATTTTCCTTAACGAGTAACAGGTCGGGTCATATTACCTGTTAATATTATCAGGTCGAATTCAGGTCGGGTCATTTTACCCGTTTATTTTAATGGGCGTTACACAACACGACCCATTAAGATATCAGGTATAACATGAAAACGACACGAACACGGAAAACACGACACGAATGCTAGGTCTAATGCTCATGCAATTTGGGAGGAATTGCGAGAGCGTTATTCACAAAGCTGAAGAAATTGTGGGATGAACTGGCGTCATACAGTGACTCCACTTCCTGCAGATGTGGATCGCAGAATGAAAGAAACAAATTAATGCAATTTCTTATGGGCCTCAACTAGTCTTATAGTGTCATTCGAGGGCAAGTCTTGCTAATGAATCCTTTACCAACTGTTCCTCAGGCTTATGCTTCAATTTCCCAGGAAGAGAAGCAAAGATCTCTTACTGCCTCACGTGGAGTCACCGAGACAACAGTTATGGCTGTTCAACAAGGTGGTTCTCGATCATCTGGATTCTCCAATCGCAAGCCCTTGCACTGTACTCATTGTGATCATGATTATCACACCATTGACACTTGTTACCAGCTTCACGGGTATCCGCCGGGGCATCGTCTGCACAAAGTCAAGCCTCAAAAAGAGAGCAAGCCTTCTAAAAAGGAAGGAAGTTCTTCTTCGTCTGCAAATCAAGTTTCAGAAGGTGCCATTTTGGAAGAGATGAAGTCGGTAATGTCTGGGTTATCTGACACCTAATTCCAACAAATTCTTCACATCATGAATAATAAAAAAGGAGGTGATGTCCCCGTTCCTCCAAAAGCTAATGTCACTGCCACGAAGACAGGTTTGTCAAAATTTAATTTGCCTTTACGTTGATAGATAATCAATAATGGTGCAACATACCATATAACCTCCTTACCAGAGTTACTTACTGATGGTGTCAAAAACACCAATTTGTCATCAATTTTATTACCAAGTGGAGAGCAAGCTCGCATAATCTCCACTGGGAATGTTCCTTTGAGTTGTACTTTTTAAAGTAGATTTGTTGTCTGTGAGTCAAATTACAAGTGGATTGCATTGTTTTGTAACTTTTTTCCCTTTGTGGTGCATTATGCAGGACTTGACGACGAATAAGGTGATTGGTTTGGGTAAGCAACGCGAAGGACTCTACTATTTGGTGGCATTGATTCCCACCGTCTCTGGCAGCTCACGCCAAATTTGCAACTTGTTCTCTCACCTACAGAGTTGTGGCATTGGCGTTTGGGTCATTTATCACCTTTTAGGCTCAATTTCATGTCAAAACATTTGTTGCATTTTCCTTTTCAATCAAATAATGCTTGTAATGTTTGCCCCTTAGCCAAGCAAAGTTGTTTACCTTTTAGTACCAATTCCATTACAACTACAAAACCTTTTGATTTGATCCATTGTGATGTTAGTAAATAATAAAGGAAAAAATACAATAACAAATCAAATAATAGTGTAAGAGAACAAATTAAACAATTAATCTACGACATTAAGTTAAAGAGTAAGAATGCATATATCTTATGATTCTTATCTCTTTGTTACACTACCACTCAGTACAACTCACTTCTATCACATATGTTTGAATAGTTTGTGGCTTCATGGTATAATATCCCCTATTTTTCTTGATGTACATCTTACATTTCCCATTCCACATGCAAACTGTTTTGTCAATCCACAACATTAATACTTGTTTCCATAACTGCAAATAGAGTGTTTAAAATGAGAAAATGAGTTGAAGTGTAAATTGCATTATAGTATGCAGTAATTAAACTTTAATGCCATAAGATATCTTTTACCAGTAGACCTAACAAACTCAACCATCTCATTTGGTATAAAATGCGATAAGAAATTTGGTCAATGGTGCATTTACTAATTCATAATAAGTCAAAATAAAAGTTGGATCCCAATTTCCGATTTCAAAAGTATACACTTGTTTACCAAAAAAATAAAGGGAATTTTAATAAAAAAAACTTCTGGTATTGTTCACTTTAACGAAAAACCACTATTTTTACACTAAAGTCAATCATGGTACTATTAACTTTACTCTTTATTTTGTCCTTGTCTTTAAAACTCAAAGTTTTCAAACCATTTTCATTAGTTTTCCTATAAACAAAGTATATCCTAAAAAAAAAGTATACATTTACGTACTACCAACAATCATGAATGAGGCCCTGCACGATAAGAAATTCAACTACTTGTATCGGAAGAGTTAGATTTTATGGCGCATTTACGTAACCATAATGAAAATAGCATGAATTGAATTGAGAAGGAGTTGGAATAAGAAGTTAGAATCATATTCTTATTGAAGTTGTTTACTTAAATGTTCTGGAATCGTAATAGAAATGACACTGATTCCATAAAACTGTTTACTAATTCAGCAGAATTGGAATATAAACCAGTATGATTACTAAAATACCCTTGTCCCAAATCAAATATTATATATATATATTAATAAAATTTGATGTAATATATATTAGTAAGAAAAAAAATTAAATTGCTTTTTTATTTCATAGACACACTAAAATGCTTTTGTTTATTTTATAAATTTTAGTATTTACTTTAATATTTAAATTTTCTTGCTCAAGTTGTAGTTTCTTCTCTCTGGCATATGCATGGAGTTGTGCATAATGTGAATGAGCATGGAGTTGTGCTTAATGAGCTAGAAGGACATGGAAAGAAATTGTTAGGAGCATTTTCAATCTTAACTCTTCAAGGATATATTTTGTTACATAATGTCAATGAGTAGAATGAATGATTTTTACCATTTCAAATATATAAAAAAAATACGACTCCTCTTAAACTAAAGAGATCTTTACGAGGAGGATTTTTGTATAATAGTAAATAAATGAAGAAAAAATATTAGGAACAAACAAAAAGTAGGAAATAACTTCATTAAAGTTAATATTTTACCTCAAAGTACATCTATCTAACCATCATAACCAACCTAAACAAACTAATCATACCCTGTTTAGGCATCATATTATCAACAAAATATTCATAACCTGCCTACACATCAGATTGTCAACAAAATATTCCTAACTTGCCTAAACATCATTATATCAACAAAAAGTAGCTATTCATCATCATGGTGTCATCTAATCAGTTGTTAGAATTAAAAAACATTCACAATTTTTCCTAATATGTCACCATGGCAGCGAGCATGCCATAGCAAAAAACTAGCATCCACATTCTTTGGATTGTCACTTAGATGTCATTATGCATCCAAGTTTGCAACAAAGTTGTCACATATACACTTTTCATTTCATTAGACATGTTGAAAAAGGCCATCAGAAGGTCATGTTCTTTGGCCAAAAAGTTGGTGACTTGAAATAATTCCATGGGAGCCAAAAACTCCATTTTGCTCAACTCGCCATCAAGTTTTTGTTGCATTTTGGTCATATTCATCTTCACCTTCGTTTTGATTGACATTGGCATTTTCAAGTCTAACTTCTTCTTCATTGTCATTTGCGTTACTAGCATTTGCACCCACATCATGATCTTTTGCATAAACCTCTCCCAAACTGTGGTAATGCGGAAAAGGCTTATCCTATAACCCGGGTTACCAACATTTGCACCCACATCACGATCTTCAACGTCTATGCGTGATTCAATGTGAGGAGACACTTTTAATGCGTGATTCAATGTGTTAGCTAGCCAAGTCGGGTCACTATGCAACTCAAGCAATGATTCAGCCAATATTGTATCCTTAGTAGTTGTCCAATAATATTTTTGTTGTCCTCTTCCTCGTTTTGCAGATGAAACAGATGCCATTCTACATAACAATATTAGAAATCATAAGCATTCTAAATGATTTCGATTACAAATAGAATGTCTTTCTTAACTTAGAAACAAATACAAAAAAAAATGTTATTACACAAACAGTATTAGACATAAGCATTCCAAATGAGTTTGATTACAAACACTAATGTCTTTCTTAACTTAGAAACAAATAAACTATTCCAAATGTCATTACACAAACAGTGATGTCTTTGTTAACTTAAAAACAAAAGAAGCATTCCAAATGCTATTACAAACATTATAATATAAAATGACATACTAATGTCTTCATTAAAACAAAAGGATATCAAACATCGACTCAATGAACAGCCATATTGTTCCACATTTCTTGGGCAAGGTTATCCCTCCATGCAGTCCACTCATCTGAGGACTCAACAGTGATAATATAATTATTCGCATTTGAATTCCCATCTTGAGATTGTCAGTCCGCATCAGCTTCTAGAGGATCTACAACCATCTCCATCCTTATAAAATTATGAAGCATACAACACACTGAAATTTTGCGACGATGTGTCCTAATGTCGTAAAAGGATGGGTTCCTAAGAATTCCCCAATGCATTTTCAATAGCCCAAAAGACCTTTCAATGACATTCTGAGCACTTGAGTTTTTCATATTAAAAAAGCTTAGCCGGTGTTGTAGGACGATAACCACATTTTCACTCATTCAAATGATAACGAGTTCATCTATAAGGTGCAAGAAAACCTTTTCTGTTTGTGTAGCCACCATCAACTAAATAGTAACAACCTATTGTTGACAAATAATTAAATTGTCAAACTTACAACTCTATATCACTTGCAATTCAAAAATTACGAATTTTAGTTACTAAAAAAAGTTGTGAATGTTACCATTATGGACTTTCAATCCATTTCTCCTAGTCACAACATCTCTAAGAACTTGACCATCATTCCCATCCAGGTAAAACATATATAAATTGCATGTCCTAAGTGCAGAAACATTCGTTGCTGTTTCATTTTTCCTTGTTCTGTAATTTGGTTTTTCACATTCTGGTACATGCACCTTAACCAGTGTTCCATCTAGTGCATCTACGCAATTCTACAGTATATATGACACTAAATTAACAAACTAAACTGTGAATAAACAACTAGTAATTATTGAGTAGTGTAGGCATGTAGATACTACATACCTTAAACCACTTCCACTTTGGGTCGGTTGAGTTCTCAAGGATAGGCTCAGGTGTTTGCCATAAATCCTTTTGGCATCAAATCATTGCTTTCTCATGGAAATATTTACTAATTGTTCGACCAGGCCTTCTAAAGTGGTGGTTAACTGTGCAATTTTTAAGATGGTGTGCAAGAATGTATAGAAGCAATGCAACCATCTTCTCTATAGACACATTTCGAGTAGCTTGTAACTGTCCTCTAGTCATAAGAACTTGACATAATCTATGAAAGAATCGTCTATCCATTCGTAGTTCAGCAATACATGTCACATCACTCTCATAAATTAAACCATGTAAGTATTTTAATTGCTTGTAAACTCTTATAGATGTTTGAGAAGGTGAGAGACTTCTAAGGCGCTTTTGGAAACAATACCAAGAATAAAAACAAGAAGTAGCACATGCAACAAATATAGTTCGAAGATAGACATTTAACACATTCAATGCAGCATGTAACTTCTTCTTTGTGGACAAACTTAGACAAGCCATTAGTCTACACGATATAATGAAGGAAAAAAAATTTCACGAGGGACTTCAATTAACGAGCTAATAAACATATCGGCAAACTAAAATAAATTAAAAGTACATAACACAATCAGTCACAAAAATTTATATTTTTTTTCCTCCATACCTAGTCTCACAATTAATGAAAAAATAACAACATAAATCATCGCATACCTGCAACCAATGAAGAGAGCTCAACCTACAACCTTGTCCTCACTCTTCCTAATTTGACGAATATTTGATTAATAAACATTTGTGAGCATAAAGAAGTAGGGATAAAGTATCACTCTTCCTAAACAATACAACATTCAAATGAAAAATGAATAAAAAAAATGCAACTCGCTGGACATGATTAGGGATGTGATGAGGTTATAGATTATAAAGGGGCTGAGGTTGGTTCTTTATGCTTAGTGCCGACATGGAAGACAATATAAAGAGTTGGCCTTTGTGCTAATCAGGGATGCGGCAAGACTAAAAACTAAAAATTCAAAATGAAACCAATTACTCCATCATGAACTCTTTTCCACAAAGAATTGAAAACTAAAAATTCAACATAGAGATAAAAACGCAAAAGAAGTAAGGATTTATCTCTTCGTAATTGTGACGAGAGCTACGGCTAAGAGAAAGAAGCTGCAATGAAAAACAGGGTTAATGGGTTTATAAAGGATAGTCTTGGAAATAAAAAAAGTGAGGCCATAAAGGGAACAAAAGTGTCATTCTAATTGCCCAAGTAATCAGAAATCCAAATATTATGTTAATCTGCCCAAGTAATTAGGAATCCAAATACCATGTTAATCTAAGGAATCCAAATTCTCCTAATTTTGGAATTGAATTCCAAAATTTTGTGCAGGTCCCACCTTTTCTTTTGCTCCCCAAGTTTAGTAAACAAAGGTATGCCCCGTAATTGGAATCCAATTCTGTGTTTTGATTTTGGTTACGGTTACGTAAACGCGCCCTTAAAGAAATTACCAAAAATGACCCTTTTTTAATCTTAAGACTAAATTAAGACACACATATCATGCACAAACCATGCACAATCAAACTATTTTTCATTCAATTTAAGTAAATTAACTGCGAAATGAATGAGATTGAAATTGAATGGGAGTAGGACACATAAAGAAGCATGCATTTTTGCTCACCACCCTTAAGTGGTGATAATGTTCACCACTCTATTTATTAACAGCGAATTTTGAGATTAAAAAAAAAGTGTCTATCCACTACACGAATTTCAAAATTTAAACTTATCTAACGGTGATAAATAAAGTGATGAGCATACACCATATTTTATAATGGTGAGTAAAAATAATTCCCATAAACAAAGCAAGGTGCGCGGATGGCGCTGAAACTTTTGAATTCCAAGATGCACTCGCCAAAGTTTGGAGTAAACCTCCCTCCTTAAACAACGTGCCACCAGTCACAGTCGTGTCTTTTTTTTTAATTGGGAACTTTAACAAAAAGCTCTCGGTATTGTTAACTTTAACCGAAAACCACATTTTTATACTAAAAAGTTAATCTTGTTATTATTCACCTTACCCTTTATTTTGTCCTTATCCTAAAATTTTCATTAGTTTTCTTTTTTTCTTTTCTTTCCTTTTTAGTTGTTTTCTTCCTCTGTTTAGCTTTATATTATCTTTTAATTTTTATACACTAATATTTTTTTCTTATCTCACTCTTTAATTTTCATAATATATCTTTTACTAAAGATAATGTTAGGGTGACTAAAACTGTTGACAAAATTTATAAACTAAATAATGTGTCAACAATAGAAATGATCGTGTTAATAAACACTTAAGTAATAATTCAATCATCAACTTTCATGTCATTCAGTTTACAGAATTTTATCTACAAATTTAATCTCTTTGACATTATCTTTAACTAAAAGTAAAAACGAATAAAAAGGGTTAATCTTAGTGTAATACCCTAAAGTTTCGTGGTTTTTAACATTTGTTACGTGAAGTTTTTACCCCTACACGTGAGTGAGATTTTGACATAAATTTCAATTTGGACTACGATTGATAACGAACTTCATCACAGGGTTAAGATTAATGCTTTTTTCACCACATAGGTCGATTTAAAAGTAGTGTCTCACCACAGGGATCAAGAAAAAAATTTAGCCAAAAGTTAATAACAATAACAAAAAAATGAAGCAAAGATATGAAACCGTCCACTACGTGGGTTGATTTTTCTTTAAATTCAAAATGTTATGAATTTACTATTTCGTCCTTCATTAATTAGGTGTTAATATTTTGAATTTTTAATTGGTATGGTGTTTTTTGGTACTTTAAATGCTTGATTATTTTGACGCTCTCACTTTATATATGGAGGTGACTCTTGTTAAGATAGTGGTTTGAGATTTCTTAGTTTATTAGGTTAAACTTCAAATTCTTAGACAACGACTGACAAGTGGAACATAAAGGAATATCATCACATTACTATATTACACTTTTCTTCGATGCGTTTATTTGCTTGTTCTCTCCCTTTCAAAGTAACAATTAATTTGGTCGAGTTGGTCTAGTTCACCTTGTATATTTAAAAAAAAAAACTTTAGATTGATGACTTTTTAAATGTTATCTCAAACGTTCGCTTTGATATCTACATCGATGTCGTAATATTATAATAAAAACGCTATGTTTCGTCTTAATTTTTTTTTCTCTCTGATACTTCTGATCTTCCAATCAAAGTATCATAGAATGAATCTTCACACACACACACACACAGATAAATGACTTTTTAACAAATAAAGTTACCTCCTTTAAAACGATCAAGAGGTTTTGTGACCTACTAGCAAATGATTTGACGCTTTCGTACCCGATGCTGTTGTCGGCTCACTCCATCAACACTTGTAAGATGGTAAGATGGTATCCATTTTCTTCACACGGCTCCACTTATATTACTTTAATTTTTTTTTTTTTTTTTGGTAGGGAAAAGTTTAAGGAAATTTTGACTATTCTCACCACTAGAGCGCCAAGCATATCCACAACTTCAAACTAAAAAACTTATACGTGTCACTTAACTGTCAACTGCTACCGGTATAGATTTATGTAAAAATGTGCACAAACGAGAACTGTTAGCAATAGAGATTAAACTTGATTTTGGTACTAACCACAAAACCACAAGCACGTCTATACCAACTGAATCTCATTGGCTATTTTTCTTTTTCTTTTTTATAAACAACAATCATTGTTGTAATTTTGATAAAAGAAAAAAAAACATCATTGTTGTGGATTGGATTGGATTTGCATGGCGTTGAGCCGAAACATACAGTTAAGTTAAATTACCGTTTACGATTGCAAGTATTCAGTTGCGTTGTTTTTATTGAAAGGAATTTTAACGAAAAACTTTTGGTACTGTTTATTTTAACAAAAAATTACATTTTAACACTAAAAAGTCAATCATGGTACTATCCACTTTACCTTTATTTTATCCTTATTGTTAAAACTTAAAGTTTTTAAGTCATTTTCATTAGTTTTCCTTTTATTGAATGATGATTTATGAAGTAATTAGAATTTCTTAAATTTTTTTGAATTTGTTTAGTTTAAATTCTTTACAAAATTTGATTAAGGGCTGGTTTGGTACTGCTGTGCTTTGAAAAAAAAGCTACTTCTGCTATGCTATGAGAATAAGCAGCTGTGAAATAAAATAGTAAAGTGTTTGGTAAACTTTTTTTGTAAAAGTGCTTTTGAAAAAAAAAAGCAGTATTATAGTGTTTGGTAAACTTTTATGTAAAATAGATGTGAAAAAAGCCGATTTTTCAAAGCTGGGTTTTGCAGCTTCCTGTTTTTGGCTCTTTTTTTCACCCAAAACTGTGAAAAAAAACTGAAGCTGAATGTTTACCAAACACAAAAAGGCTGCTAGCTTTTTTCAGAATCACCTTAATACCAAACCAGGGCTAAGATGCTCTGACCAATGCCAAATCAGCAATTTCCTATTTATTTAATATATGAGAATTGTTATTGGCACTTTAAAAATCTCATTTTGTACTCCAAACTTTCTATAATTAGAAAGAAAAAAACTTGTGAGGAGTGTAAAATGAGATTTGTGTAGTGCTAATATATATATATATATATATATATATATATATATATATATATATATATATTTAAGCTAGCTAACACCTAATATCATGTCACTTAGTACTACGGTATAGTAATATTTCTCTTTACTTACAATAATTTGAATTATATTATTGCTAGCCCATTGTAAGGCTTAGGCCATCTCCAACCAAAATGGTTAAATATAGCCACATCCAAAATTATAGTTCTGCAAAAAAATATTTTTAAATGAACAATATCAAATTATATTTATATATCATTTCCAATGAAAAGGCCATGTTTGAGCCCCTCAATAATTTATTATTTTTAAGTTTGTTCTTTAACTTATTGGTTAATTTAATTAAATACCATATTAAACTAAGGTTATATTAGATATGGCCATATTTTTCTACATTATTGACTTTATTAAGTACATCACTCTGTTTTAGTGTCATTCAATATTCTAAACTGTTTAGTATTTACATTCTCTTTTATGAATTATCTATGTAAGTCACTTGGTACTAAATATTGTTGAACTCGGATAATTTTTTACAAAATTAATCTTTAAATGATAATTGAAAAAATATAAATGATATCGATTGTTGAAATACATAACGGAATAGTGTTTGAAAGGATATTTCAACTCAACTTTCTTAAGTTAGGACTATTTTGAGCAAAGTAAATTAATATAATAAAACAAAATTATTTAGCCTTGCCTAGGGATTTTTTAATTTTAATTTTATTGGAGTCGAGTGAAGATAGCCGTTATCTTTGTAAGGCGAGTGGGACAATTATCAAGGGCAAAAGAGCATTATCTTTGAAGATGGCCGTTAATTTTACCAAAAGGGTTGCTGGGCGGGCTCAACATACCCAGCTCAGTACTGTTTCGGCTTGATAGGTCCTAATTTTTTTAGCCTAGCTCTCTATCGGAGTTAAATTTTGTGCATTTCGGGCTAAAACTTGGGCTTAGTAGATAATATCATTTGTTTGGACAAAAAAAGAGATAATATTATTTGTTAGAAAAAAAAAACCAACTAATTTCCTATAATTTAGGAATTTTAAGTTCATGGCCTTATTAAAAATATTAATTTAACTAATTCCTCATTATCACTAAAAAACAAGTAACTTTTTATTTTTGTTATTATATTTAATTAGTCTATTGATTAAAAAAGTCATTAACACTTCATAAGTAAACATCATTAATTCTTAAAATTTTACATATATCTATATATATTTAAAACTTATGGTACATTTGGAAATAAATGTATCGACTTTTGGTACGTTTAGATTCTAAATGTATCAAGAAACAAATGTAACATAAAATCAAATGTACCCATATTATAGGTATTCAAACATATCAATATAATCAAATGTAACCGTCATCACTGGTTGCACGTGTATTAAAAGCTAGGTATTTCCTAGATGGTTCTTTTTGGGCTGTAGTGGCCTCTTCTTCGGTTTCGTACTCCTGGAAAAGTATTTTAAAGGCACATTTTGTATTGGAGGGTAGTACATGTTGAGCTATTGGTGATGGTGAGTCCTTGTAAGTGTGGAAGGATAGGTGTATTCCTCATCCTAATACGTTTAGGATTTTTTTTGCAGCCCTTCCCTCTTTGGGAGATATGTAGGCTACTGAGTTGATTGAACATGATACTAGAAGTTGGAGGGTTGATATGCTACGTTAGTTGTTTTCTGAAGAGGAAGTTCGATTGATATGCTTCATTCAGTTAAGCTTTCGTAGGTAGCCTGATCGGTTGATGTGGCATTTCGATAAAAATGGACTTTTTCGGTGAAAAGTGCGTATAAGGTGACACGATCCTGGTGTGCACCAGCGGCTCTTCAAGCCTCTTCATCATCAAGTGGGGAAATGTTTTTCCGAGACTGGAAGTCATGTTCTGAGGGAGTGTAATTTTGCTCGAGCAGTATGGGCGGCTTTAGACATTGGTGGTGGGTTGATGCATCAGGAATTAGTGAAAGAGTGGCTCACCTACGTTTTATAGAATAAACATGTGGAGTTTGATGTTGTCCTGATGCTTCTGTGGGCGCTGTGGACGGAGTGTAACACTTTGGTGTAGCTTCAGTATACTATGTCGTCGATGTTGGTGCAATGTACTCTTGCATGGTTGCAGGAGTTCCGCATCGTCAACACCCAACCTCTTCACACTAAATTACCTATGCAGCACCGTTGGTTGGCTCCTTTTGACGAATGGTTTAAATTGAGCGTGGACGACACTGCTAAGGTGGTGTGGGTGTAGAAGGTGTTAGAGGGGTGATTCGAGATGTGGGTGGAGTTTTCAAAGCAGCAGGTTCGTGGTGTTTTCAGGGGGCATCTACAGTGAAGGAAGTGGTGCTTATGACGCTGTGGGAGGGACTACTGTTGGCTAGGAGGGTGGGCTGCCACCTAAAAGAGTTTTGATAAACTGAAAAATAGTACTCGAATTGTAAAGGCTCAACTCGATAATCCGAGTGAATGTTCATTCATTCATATATATAGAATTACAATGGATTAGTTTGTTACATTCAAAAGATAAACATAAATATTTGAAATTGTATACAGAAGTATTTAAAAGTTGTGATAATATCAGATAGAAGAGAGTTGTGTGGCGGATGAACTCTGGCACTTCAATGTTGAGATAAACTTAAACTCTCTGTTGCAGATTGCAACAGGAAGAGTCATTTCGAATTGTGCTGACGTGGACTGATGAATATCTGAAGTTGGCTTATAACGCCCCCACAAGCTGACAGGACGTTGACGAACTAGAAGCTTGGAAATGAGATAATTGAAACGCAGAGATGATAAACCCTTGGTTAGAAAATTTGCAATTTGATCTGTGGTAGCAACATAACTAACCTATCTCTTTACGAATGACCTTTTCCCTAATGTAATGATAATCCACCTCAACATGTCGCATTCTTGCTTAATAAACAGGATTAGAAGTAATTGCGATGGCACTGATATTGTCATACCAAAGGCGAGGTGGTGCAAGCAGCAAATGTAAATCACGAAAAATATTACCAAACCATGACAAATGTGCAGAAGTGTAAGCGAGTTAACAATACTCAACTTCTGTGCTTGATCTTGATACACCACGTTGTTTTTTCGAACTCCAGAAAACTAAATTGTCCCCGAGGAAGATACAATGTCCGCCAATAAAGCGACGGTCATCTGGATCGCCAGCATAATCAGCATCAGTAAATGCTGTGAGATGAAGGTTACTAGGCTTGTAAATCAAGGCATGATCATGTGTACCTTTCAAATACCGCAAAATGCATTTCACTACAGGCCAGTGTGCAGTTGTTGGAGAATGCATGAACTGGAAAACTTGGTTAACAATGTAGGCAATATCAATATGAGTAAATAAAAGGTATTGGAGAGCACCAACAACACTACGAAATGTAATTCCATCTAAAAGCGGCTCACCTTCATATGAATTTAAATGTCGACCACTAGAAATTGGCGTGGAGATTGGTTTGGCTTCAATCATATTTGTTTTCTTGAGAAGATCCAAAATGTACTTGGACTGAGTGAGATACATAGCAGAAGGCGTCAGTTAAACCTCCATGCCCAAAAAATAATGTAATGGCCCAAGATTTTTCATTGCAAATTGATTACCAAGCTGTTTGATGAACTGAGACAACTGAGCACTGTTGTTACCCATGATTAAAATATCATTGACATAAATTAAGAGATAAATGATGGTAGTCCCCATAAAAAAATGTAAAAAAGGAAAAGTCTGCTTGTGAAGATATGAATCCCAAGTCTTCAAGTTTATGGGAGAAACATTGAAACCAATATGGGGTGCTTGTTTCAGGCCATATAAAGATTTTTGAAGGTGAGAAGGGAATTAGGATCTATAACCCCTGCAGGTTGCCGCATGTAAACTTCCTCATTCAATGTTCCATGAAGAAAAGCATTTTGTACATCAAGTTGACGAATAGGCCACTGAAAATGAAATGCAATGAAGATAATTAACCGAATAGTGGCATGAGTAACAACAAGACTGAAAGTCTCTCCAAAATCAATTCCCTCTTGCTGATGAAAGCCGTTGGCAACAAGGTGCGCTTTAAAGCTTTCAATAGAACCATTAGACATCTTTTTTATACGATAGACCCATTTATTTGGTAACATATTCATTGAAGAACCAAAGTCCACGTCCTAGTGCACTGTAAACCGTTGAATTCATCTGCCATAGCCTGACGCCACTGTGGAAATTTATTGGCCTGTGTGAAACGAGATGGCTCAACCAAAGAACTGTTAACATCAGTGATACAAGCATATTTAGGATTAGGTTTACGAATTCTCTATTAACCACGCGTGACCATGCCACGAATGGAGTGTGGAGTATGTGATGACACGTTGGTTGTTCCAGTATTTAAGGGATTAGGTTGAGTGGTGGTGAGGAAATTAGATTCTAAGGTAGATGAAGGTAAGGTAGGATTAGGATGAGGAGCAGTGGTCAGTGGATGCGACAAGGTTACATGAATAGGGTGAAAATTTGTGATGAGTTATGTGGTAAAATCTGTGGTGGGGTAGAAATAGGTTTGGGAGAGATAGGGTTAGGTGGGATAAAGTGAAAGGGGTCAATATCCAAGACTTGGTCCAATACATTGGTGGAGGACACGGGTGGAATAGTAAGATCTTTGTATGGAATTTTTTTTTCATTAAATAGAACATGACGAGACATGAAAGACTTTCTTGTGGAAGGATCATAAAATTTTGTAACCTTGATAGTTTAAAGAATAACCTAAGAAAATGCATTGTTTGGATCGAAATTGGAGTTTATGAGCAGCATATGGTCGTAAATATGGGAAACAAGCACAACCAAACACTTTAAGAAAATCATACTGTGGTGGTTTAGAAAATAATTTTTGGAAGTGAGAGATGCCATTTAAAATTTGGGGTGTGATATCCACACACCCTTTTTTACTTTTCTCACACCTTTTTGGATTTCGACCGTCGGATCGGATGAATTGAAGAAGATCTAACGGATAGAAAGTAATAGGGGTGTGTGAAAAGTAAAAAGGGGTGTGTGGATAGCACACCCCTAAAATTTTTGTTGGAAGACGATTAATGAGATAGTTGGCGGTATGAAAGGCATCATCCCAGAAAAGTTTGGGGAAGAGACGCATGAGCAAGTAGCGTTAAACTAGTTTTGATAATATGTCGATGTTTTCTCTCTGCGAGACCGTTTTGCTCAGGATGATGTGGACAACTAAGGCGATGGTGAATGCCATGTTGGATTAAAAATTGCTTAAAAGAGGAATTGACAAACTCACCTCTTCCATCAAATTTGAAAATTTTGATTTTTTTGTCAAACATGGTTTCAACTTGTTTCTTAAATGCCACAAAAGTATGAAAAACCTCATATTTCGACTTTAAGGGATAAAGCCATGCATAACGTGAAAAGTCATCCACAAAAATAACATAATACTTGTAACCATTAATTGAATAAGAATGAGAAATCCATACATCTGAATATATTAATTCAAGAGGAAAAGATGACATTGATGAAGACAAATTGAAAGGCAACTTATGACTTTTGCCCAAAGGACATGATGAACAAAAATCATAAGCTATAGTAACAGTTAATGGTAATTTATTTTTGGAAATTAAACTACGTAAAATAGGAAAAGCTGGGTGACCTAGTCTACAATGCCAAATAACATCCGACACTCTAACACCAATGAATGCAAAGACTCCATTGTTAACTACATAAGAACTTGAAAATGGATAAAAGCCATTTCTACTCTGGCCTTGTAAAAGCGTCTTCCCCGTTTGAAGGTCCTGGACACGGTAGGAGTGGGGAAATAAAGTTAGTGAACAATTATTATCTTTGGTAAATTAGGTAATGGAGATAACATTAGTACATGCATTTAGACAATGAAAGATGTTAGGTAGAGTGAAAGAATGGTGTGGTGTTTGAATATAGGAATTACCAAAGTGAGAAATTTTCAAACCTGAGCCATCAACCACTCCATTGACATTATCAGTACCAGTGTATGGGCGTGTATTGGAAACTTGAGTCAAGTCATTTGTGATGTGGGCATTAGTTTCAAAATCAAATATCCAGTTTTGTAGATCAGATGGTGAGGCAAAAGCTGGAGAATGAGCCGCAACAACATAAGCTTAGAGACGAGGAGTAGGCACTCGTCATTTATAGGCCATGTTTAGCTTATTGAAATAGTTGCTAGCGGAGTGACCATGACGATGGCAGATTTAGCACTAGATGCGGCCACCGTTGTGAGTTGGTGGGGGATGAGCGCCTAAAATGCCATCATGAGTAGGTCGAGGGTGAGGAGGAAGCTGTCCTTGGGCGGGAGGCCAATGAGCAAATTGACCATGACCGTTGAAAGGACCACGGCCACCTCGAGGGGCTCCACGACCACAATAAGGACCAAATCGTCCTCGTCCAGCAGCAAGAGCAGTGGGTCCATTTTCAAATGCAGTATGAAGTTTTTGACGTCGCTCAACACCTAAAAGAAGGCTTTCTAGAATACTATAGGTAGCAGCTTCATCCCGTGCTTGTGTAGAAGCAACGGTACTCAACATTATTTAAAATAATGACAATCAGATCAGAATCAGAGACAGGATAACCAGATAGGGAGAGAGTATCAGTAAGACAATTAATACGATCAAGAAATTCATCAATAGAGGAATCACCACGATGGGTATTCATAAGCTCACTACGCAGTTGAAGAAGATGATTAGTAGATTGAGAGGCATACATTTCAATTAAGCTAGTCCATGCAGAATGGGAACTTGTCTTACCAATGAGAGATGCAAGAACAGTAGGATGAACGAAATTGTTGATCCATGAAAGCACCATGGCATCTTGTTGAATCCATGCATCGAATTCAGGATTAACATCATTAGTAAGTGCACCCTCATCATCTTTCAAGAATCGAGGATGACATTTACTGGTGCCATCGACAAAAGACACCAAATTCCTACTTCGAAGCAGGGGCAACATTTGTGCATACCACAAGGGATAATAGGTACGATCCAACTTTATAGTGAGAAAGTTGGAAATATTAGGAAGAGAAGGGAGAACAGTGGGGTTGGAGGACTGAGAACTTGACGCCATTGAAGAGAAAAAAAAAATCAAGCTTTCAGTCGTTAGACTTTCAGCTTTAAGATACCATAAAAGAGTTTTGATAAACTGAAAAATAGTACTCGAATTGTAAAGGCTCAACTCGATAATCCAAGTGAGTGTTCATTCATTCATATATATAGAATTACAATGGATCAGTTTGTTACATTCAAAAGATAAACACAAATATTTGAAATTGTATACGTAAGTATTTGAAAGTTGTGATAATATCAGATAAAAAAGAGTTGTGAGGCGGATGAACTGTGGCACTTCAATGTTGGAGATAAACTCAAACTCTTCTGTTGTAGATTGCAGCGGGAAGAGTCATTTTGAATTTGTGCTGACGTGGACTGATGAATATCTGAAATGGGCTTATCACCACCAACTATAGGTGGAGACCGATTCACTCGAAGAATTGAATGCCTGCTATGGAGGTCTCACTGATTTTTCTAGCCTTGGCTTTATATTAGCCGATGTAATATAGTTGGTTTCTCAGTTTCGGGGTTGTTCAGTCTCATATGTCCCTCGTTCTTGTAATGGGCAATCACCAAGTTAAGTTTAAGTAGTAGTGCTTTAATAACGTGGTATGAGGAACTGCAGATGCTATTCGAGATTTACTTGACCAAGACTTCTTATCTTTGTAAAGTTATGAAATAAAGATATCGTATTCCTTTAGAAAAATATACCTCTAATAAAATTGTAGAAAAATATACCTCTAATAAAGGTTTCATTTAGCCTAGTACTTCACCTTGGGGAGCCCCAATCTTATTTGTTCGAAAGAAAGATGGTACCTTGAGGTTATGCATTGATTACAAGCAATTGAATCGGGTGACGATTAAAAATCGTTATCCGTTGCCGCGTATAGACGATCTTTTTATCAACTTCGAGGTGCCTGTGTGTTTTCTAAGATTGAAATGAGGTCTGGTTATTATCAATTGAAGACCAAGAGTGACGACATTCCTAAAACTGCTTTTAGGGCTCGTTATGGTCATGATGAGTTTCTCGTAATGCCGTTTAGATTGACTAATGCACCAGCAGCTTTTATGAGATTGATGAATAAATTATTTCAGCAGTATTTGGATAGATTTGTCATTGTCTTTATTGACGACATTCTGGTGTATTCTAAGTCAAAAACAGACCATGTTCGACATCTTTCTTTGGCATTGAAGAAGCTGAGGGAACATCGATTGTATGCTAAGTTCAGCAAGTGCTAGTTCTAGCTAGATCAAGTAGCATTCTTGGGGCATATTGTTTCAGCTCAAGGTATCCAGGTTAACCCTCAGAAGATAGCAGTTGTGGAGAATTGGGAGCAGCCACGAACTGCCACCGAGGTACGGAGTTTCCTTGGCTTAGCAGGTTATTATCGACGATTTGTTAAAGACTTTTTAGTCATGGCTGTACCACTGACGAGATTGACTAGGAAAGATGTTAAGTTTGAGTGGGATGATAATTGTGGGCGAAGTTTTCAGCAGTTGAAGTATTGTCATACTCGTGCTCCTATCTTGGCTCTTTGTGATGATGATGGTAACTTCAAGATTTATAGTGATGCTTCATTGAGTGGCCTAGGATGTGTTTTCATGCAGCATGGCAAGGTGATTGCTTACGCTTCGCGTCAGTTAAAGCCTCATGAGATCTGACTCATGATTTGGAGTTAGCAACCATTATTTTCGATTTGAAGATTTGGAGACATTATCTTTATGGTGAGAAATGTAGGATCTTCTTAGATCACAAGAGTTTCTAGTACCTGTTCACTCAGAATGACTTGAATCTTCGTCAGCGAAGGTGGATTGAGTTGTTGAGCGACTACGACTGCACGATAGAGTATCACTCGGGTCGTGCAAATGTGGTAGCTAACGCCCTTAGCAGGAAATCCCAAGGCAGAGTTAATGCTTTTCATGCAAGCCGTGTTCTTCTTCTTGCAGAGTTGAGATCGACTAGAATGCAGTTAGGGGTAGAGAATCATGTGGTAGATGATCGAGAAGAAGCCTTACTTGCTAGTTTCCAAGTCAGGCCAATCCTAATTGACAGAATACTTGAGGACTAGATTAATGATGAAGAAACTCAGGAACTTATTCGGTTAAAAAATGAAGGGAAGAAGAAAGACCTCCGAATCAGAGAATCAAATGGCATGCTCATGCAGGGAAACAAAATGTACGTACCAGACGATGCAGAGTTGAAGAATGATATCTTAGATGAAGCGCATATTTCAGCCTATGCGATGCATCCCGGAGGCACGAAAATGTATCATACTATTCGACCATTTTATTATTGGTCGGGTTTGAAAAGGGAGATTGCTGAGTATGTAAGCAGATGTGTCATATGTCAGCAAGTCAAAGCTGAAAGGAAGAAACCATTTGGATTGATGCAGCCATTTCCCGTTCCGCAGTGGAAATGGGAAGACATTACTATGGATTTTGTGAACAAGTTTCCTCGTAAACAGAATAGTTATGATGGAATCTGGGTGATTGTTGATCGGCTCACTAAGTCGGTGCATTTTATTCCGGTGAGGGATAAGTTCTCTCTGAACCGATTAGCTGAGTTGTTCATATCGAAGGTTGTAAAGTACCATGGAGTTCCAGTCAGTATTATCTCGGATTGTGATCCTAGATTCACATCCAAGTTCTGGATAGCATTCCAGGAGGCCCTTGGTACGAAATTACGTTATAGTATGGCATATCATCCTCAGACAGATGGGCAATTTGAGAGGATGATTCAGACATTGGAGGATATGCTAAGATCTTCGGTTTTGCAATTTGGCGACTCGTGGCATCATCGTTTGGATTTGATGGAGTTCGCCTACAATAACAGCTTTCACTCCAGCATTGAGATGGCACCGTTCGAGGCACTTTATGGGAAACCTTGTCGTACACCCTTGTGTTGGTCAGAAGTTGGCGAAAGAGTTTTAGAGGGCCCTAAGATAGTAGAGGAGACTACTCAGAATGTTCAGGTTATTAAGGCTAACCTGAAAGCGGCCCAGGATCACCAGAAGAGTTTAGCATATAGGCGTGCTATTGACCGAGTGTATAAAGTTGGTGATTGGGTGTTTCTTAAGTTATCGCCGTGGCGAGGTGTGGTTCAATTCAGAAAGAAAGGCAAGTTAAGTCCCAGGTACATTGGAGCTTATCAGATCACCGAGCGAGTCGGTGAAGTGGCTTACAAGCTTGAGTTACCGTCAGAACTGTCCAGAGTGCATAATGTGTTTCATGTCTCTATGCTTCGACACTATGTTTTGGATCTGTCGCATGTGATTCCTTTGCAACCTTTAGAGATTAACTCAGATTTGACTTACGACAAGGAGCCAGTGACGATACTGGATTGGAAAGATAAGGTGCTCAGGAACAAGACAGTGTGTTTGGTGAAAGTCTTATGGAGAAATCACTCAGTGGAAGAGGCTACTTGGGAGACGGATGACAGGATGAGAGAGATGTATTCGCGTTTGTTTTATGGATACTAGTGGTCATACTTGTTTGAAATTTCAGGACGAAATTTTTATAAGGTGGGTAGATTGTGACAGCCCGTTTCGAGAAGTATTTATCGACGTTGTGAATTGACATATATACCCTTGCGTGATGGGTGTGTGTTTATGTATTGGTTTGGTTTTAGGCCAATTTTTTTATGCCTTAAATATTTGGAACCAATTATAACTAAGATTTCCTTAGTTTGTAATTGGTTACATTTGGACCAAACATACACTCCCACATCACTTTCTATATTCTCTTTCTCACTCACGTGTACTCTTTCTCTATCTATCTCTCAGACTTTCACTCTCTCTCCCTCTCTCTCTCTCTCTCAGACTTTCACTCTCTCTCTTCCATTTTCATATAGAGGAACCTTAAAACCCTTGCAAACTTCATAGATCGAGCTCATGCTTGGTCCCATTGTGTTCATCTCGTTCTTACGAACTCATCGACACCATTTTCAGGTAAGGACAGTTTCAATTTCACGTTAAAACCTTAACATGTGCCCATGCACTATTTATGCAAATTTTATTGCATGATTTTTAGGAGATTTTAAGCTTATATGGAGCTTTGTTAGGTTCTCTAAAAGCTCGAAGAAGTTCGTTGGAGGTGTTTGGACGTCGGGAAGCCCGAGTTCAAAGTTTGGCCAGTTTTCTCGAAATTTCCCAGCGAGATCTCGTGGTCTTTAAGGCTTAAAAGAGGTATAAACTTGTTCTACGCTTCGTATGCTTCATTTTGGTTTAAAGATCGTGAAAAATGGTGCAAAAATGGCCGAGATATAGCATTTTAAAGTTTTCCAGAAACCGGCGAACAGTTGCCGGCAACCGGCGACTCACCGGAGAAGACAAGGGCATATTCCGTCGGTTGTGACAGAATATGCTGATGGTGTTAGGTGACGCCGTTAATTTTCTAACGGTTACAGTCGGAACTTAACGGAATATTACGAGGAATATTCCTGACGCCGTTTGCTGTCTGTTACACGTGCCAGGAACGTGGCCGCGCGCGACCGGTGCGTGGGGCCTCAGAAATTTTTTCTAAAAATTCCTAGGTGTTCGTGAGGTTGTGTAGATCACGTTGGTATATTCAAATACCAAAATTGAGCTATGTATGAGAAGTTATTTCCAAAGTTCCGTTTATGTGCTTAAATAACGTTATTTCAGTTAATTCTCGTATAGGCGAGACCTATCCTGAGGACGAGCGTAGCTAGGCTAGGCTTGGGGGTTACGACCTAGCTACATACCAGTGAGTGGGCTTTTGTTTTCCGTATATACCTATATACTATTATTTTTCCTAGAAAATAAACTTAAATGATTATATGTTTTGAAATGCCATGCAAAATATCTATTTATTTTAATCGTGCATTAGTGATTGCATATAATTATGATGGTGTTGCGGACGCACAAATAAGTGTCAAGTAAGTTTATTTACTGGTTACGATGAGAATGAAATGATGTGATGTGAATGATGAGATGTGTTGAGAGCTCATACACCTGCACTTTGACATTAGTGCTCCCGCCTAGAGCTAGGGCACAGTCTTTCACATGATGTTCACCTCCCAAACCGCATGCTCGCCTTGGATCCAAGTTAGGCACACAGTCCTGTTGTATAGACCACTATAAGTGGGTTCGACTCGTAGGTGACCTGGGAATTATTCGCACAGTCTTTACGTGATTGTAGCACTAAAACATATTTATTTTATATATAGTGATGTTGTGCAGACCACTAGAGGTGGTATTGATTTGTGTGCATGATATATACATGATATGATGAGTTTGATTATGAGCTATATATACAGCCGAGGGCTGAAGTGATTATTGAGAATGATTATGAGCTATATATACAGCCGAAGGCTGAGTTGATTACCTGACATTCAATCACATTCACAGAGTTATGGTTAGCGTTCAGTTGAGATACTTTGGCATGTCATACATACATATTTTCCAGCATGATTTCGAGATTTATATATATGAGTATATACTTTATTTCTGGGAAATTATATAGGTTTTACAGAGATGGGTTATAACTTTTGAGAAAAGAATGGTTTTGAAAAGCTTTATTTTTGCCCACTCACGCTTTTGTTTTTTGCCCCTCCAAGTTCTAGGTAGCTTTTGTCGTTGGTGGCTAACGAGGATTGTTCGGCTGTTCTGACAGACTACTCAATATGTAAGACACCCTTTGGGGTTATTTGAACTTATTATTTCCTACTTGATTGCATTTGACTTAGTATGCTCTGGTTCTGTAATAATACTCTTAATTCTCGCACTAGCACACTATTTTAATTAGGATTGCTAGTGGCCTGGTTTTAATTTGTTCATATTCTTCTTATTCATCTTGCTTCTGCACTGTGCACATGATTACGTCACACTCACGTGACGGCCAGCACGCCCACTTTTGGATCGGGGTGTGTCACAAACAAGATTTTAGTTTTTGAAAAAATGAAAAATGAAAACTAAAAACTAAAAACTAAAAATTGAAAACAAAATGGTTATCAAATGATCTCTTAAGTTTCCAAAATTTGGTCTTGAGTTTTGAGTTTTTTTATTTTAAAAAAAAACTAAAACTTAAAAACAAAATAATTATCAAATGGCCTATTGACTTTCCAATTTCTAACTTTTTGAAAATTTAAAACTAAAATAATTACCAAATGAGTTTTTCAAAAAACTAAAAAGTTAAAATTAAAAATTAAAAAACAAAATAATTATCAAGTGACCCCTTAATATACCTCTATCATCATACTACTTACTTTTATTTATTATTTCTTTAAATTTATAAACGGGCTCTCACATTCCCCTATAATTTATTTCTATCTCTTTTTACTAATAAAAGAAAAATGAACAGAAACCAAAAATAAGCAAACAGCTCGAATTTATTCAACTTTAATTTCAGTTTGCCTGAACAAAATTTATTTTTTCAGTTTTGGTATTTAGTTTCTATTTCTTGAAAGTATTAAATGCATTTGACGCTTCTTATATTATGGATAGTTATGTCCCATTCCAGTTTCTAAACCCAATTAAATAAAAAGTTGAAATTTCTTTTTTTGGTTTAAAAAGGTTAAAATACATTTACCATAAAGCATTCAAAATAAGATTAATCGGTCTGAAGTCCTTTTCCTCCTTTATCCTTATGGACCATGTACATAAATCTTTTTGTGTGTCGGACACATAATTTGGTACACAATTCCTAATTATATAATTCGTTAATAATGTTTTTCTGCACTATAAAATCGGTTTTTACTTGAAAAAAAAAAATATTTTTCAGTCAAACTAATTTTATTATAACACGTAAAATATCAAGTTGGGTAGCCAACACATTGAAAAGTTTCTCACCTCATTGTCAATTTAACACCCTCTTCTCCAAATCACCCAACCATTCCTCAAATTTACGCTTTTCACCCCTCCTTAACCTCCGCGCCCGGGCCCACAGCTCCTACCCTATAAATGTCGACGCGTAGGACTTTAGATTCTCGTACCGACAGGAGCCCAAAATCGTCATTCAACCGCGCAAACTGGTGAGAGAAGAGAAGAGAAGAGGGAGTGAGTGTGTCCTAGAGAGAGAGAGAGAGAGAGAGAGAGAGTCGTGGAGGGTCGCTATGTGCGATGCGTGGAGGGCAGGTGCTGAGTGCCCAGACAGAGAAACACCGAGATCGCGCTCTTGAAAATGGCGGATCGTCATCCCAAATCCTCAATACTCTGAACCTGCTCTCATCATCTTCATCATCGCTCTTGCCAAATCACCGACTGTCAGGTCATCTCTCTCTCTCTCTCTCTCTCTCTCTCTCTCTCTCATTGCCTTCAATTCTCTCTCTCACTCATCGGCATTGCATCGGATTCTCTCTCTCTACGCATCCTTTTCTTTTTTTTCGCGGGCTTGTACCATTACATCGTCACGGGTTCACCATTACTGTGTCAAATTTTGAATTTTGGTTTAAGCATTTCGATTTTGGTTATTTGACACTGATTTTTTGTTTTTTTTGTTTGTTGAGTTTTTGCAGAGATGACTGAGGCGGCGAAGGTTCTGTACATCGTGGTGGTGGACGAAGAGGACAAGAGAGAGAAAGGGAAGGAGTCCTTTCGGTATACGCGTCCTGTTTTGCAGAGTTCTCTGCAACTCATGGGCTGCAAGCCCCGCCACGCCTTCAAGGTATCAAAAAAAATTTGAATTTTGAAATTTCTGTGAAATTTTAAAACTTTTTGGCTTCTGGGTTGTGTTTTTGGTGTGGATTTGTTGTTGAGTTCATTGATTTTCGGGACAGATCTGTGGTTGCATGTAATGTGTTCTGGGAATGTTCTAAATTTGTCAATTTTTGAAGGCTTGAATGTTACATGGTGGTGTTGCATGTTTAGGTGAAAGAATTCTTTTAAATTTTGGGTCAACGGAGGATTATTGGAACTGGTATTTTAGTCAGAGAATTAGTCTTGGTTGTGCAATTGGCATTCTATAGAGTCAACCTAATGAGTCATTATCACAGATTAAGTCCATGTTCTTCTTCATTCGCTTTTCAAAAAGGTAGGTTATGACCGTTATATTGTTCTTGTGTCACCTTCGACTTGACCTGTTAAAAACTATTCTTCTGGTGGAGGATTTGATTATTATTGTTTCTGAACCATCTTAACTTGTGATCTTATCATCCTGTTCTCCATTTTACTTTTTATTTTTTCCTTCAGTTTTGGTTCTTTGGGAAGTTACATTTTAACAGTTGACTTTGTTAGTGGATCTCTAACCAATAATCTCTGTCGGGGTACATTGTTATAGGAGTGTTTAATGTCAACTCTAGATGAACTTTAATTTTGAAATTTCGTGGTTTAGAAAGATCTCCCGTGTTTCATGTGTTTGACCAATACTTTGAGGGTTTGTTCAATCCGGATGTAAAAGGGGGTTTGTTTTGTGCGAGAAATCCCTTGAACTTTGCTTACGTGCTGAGTGGTGTGGAATAAGCAAGGCTGGAAACCATTTTAACTGAATGGGAGTTCCATTTAGGTTTGTTGTGTGTGAGAACTCCCTTGAACTTTGGTTACGTGCTGAGTGTTGTGGAATAAGCGAGAGGGTAAACGGTTTGATTGAAAGATGTTCTATTTAGGATTGAATATAATATATTCTTTTCTTCGCTGTTTATAATTTGTTCTTCTTGCTGTGGTAATCTCAGGTATCATGCTTTTTAAAGCGTTGAAATGTGCGGAACAGTACTATATTCACTTTCCATTAATCTTGTATGTGATTTATGTGTCTAAGGAGCTTTATGTTTCAACATCATTCAAGAATATGCATTGTTTTAGCGACGTCTACATTAACTGAATGGATCAGTAAAATTTTATCCCCAAATCAGCTTTTGGTTCCAGTATTTAGTTTGTAAGACTCCATTGTAGCATTGTACAATAGCTTTGGTGCTTTAGTTTAGTTCTTTATAAATTGATTTCTTTATTGTGTTTTGGTGTAGGTATGGTCTTTAGTTTTATTTAAATAGGGTTCATGTGGGTCATTTGGTTTGTTATTAGAATAATTTTTCTGATGATAGTGTATTGTGATGTTTTTTCAGACTGTACTGATTCCCATGTTTTATTTTACTTTAGAAATGTAACCACTAATGCCTGACCTATTTTTCCTTTGATCAGATTAGCCAACGGGTTTTTGAATTGATAAGAAATGAGAGTTCATCTAATGTCTTGCTGCCAGAAGGAACAGAAAATGTTCCCCCTAGTCAAGATGAGGCTGGAAACCATTTGGATTCAGGGAAAGATGATAGAAGCAAGAGTGTTCCTTTTGAATTGTACAAAGCACGCACGACTGTTGTGGTTAGGAGAAAAACCTTCTTAGATGTTGTTTGTGATGCTCTGGCTGAGTACAAGTATGTTGGTCCCAACCAGAGGGCAGATTTAGCTTTGGCAAGTAGGTATGGAGGAGTCTTTTATCTTTATTGGAAATAAATGGAACTTACATACGTGCATTCATATATAAACTGCATTCTGTGAATAGTTTCCCTTTCCTGGCAATCTTTGCTTACATAGTGACAATTATTTCACATGCCGTGTCAACATTATGCATTTGAATGAAAAATGGAAACACATATTTTATAAGCCATAACAGTGTGGAGATGTCTATGGTAACATTACTGTATGACTTATCGGGAATGTTTTCGAACCTGTAAAGTAACCGTGATCTTTTGAACTGTTTCTGTGGACCAGTGGCATAATAATTAGTTATTTTGTGGTGCACCAATCAATTGAGTTCTAGATTATTGATGGAGGGGTTTTAGTAGTGCAGCTAGAATGGGAAGATGAAATCATTGTAGATGTTGGGATTTTAAAAGGGAATATTCTGTCTTACTGTATGACCTTGTGATCATTTTTTTTTTTTTTTTTTTTGCAATCTTTAGAGTTATAATTTCTGCCAGTTTCCTAATTTTTATTTGGATAATTGTTTCCTTGCAGAATCAGGGAAAGGAAGGAATCCGTGACTGTACTGTTGTGTGGCACTAGTGGCTGTGGAAAATCTACTTTGTCCTCATTGCTGGTATCTGAGTTCACCAGTTCTTTGTTTTCATGATTTCCCTTTGGGTTTTGTGTAGTCTTTAAGTGTTGTAATGATGTGCTTTTACGTCTTTTTAGTGTCTGTAGTGTAGTATTTAAGTGTTGGATGATGTAAGTTTTATGTTCTGTTACGTAAATTTGTTTTGAATGTAATCTATAAAATTTTGCAGGGTAGCAGGTTGGGAATTACAACTGTGATCTCTACCGACTCAATTCGGCACATGATGAGGAGCTTTGTAGATGAAAGGGAAAACCCTCTGCTATGGGCTTCGACCTATCATGCAGGGGAGTGTCTGGATCCAGTGGCTGTTGCAGAAGCCAAAGCTAAAAAGAAAGCCAAAAAATTGGCAGGAACTCTACACTCACTTCCCAAAGATGGGATGCCTGATGGCTCTGCCTTTGGGAAATCTGATACCCGATTGTCAGATGTCGGTTCGAGTACTGCTGAATTGATCAGCCCAAAGCAGATGGCTGTTGAAGGGTTTAAGGCTCAAAGTGAGATGGTGATTGACAGTCTTGATCGCCTTATCACTGCATGGGAGGAACGGAGAGAATCAGTTATCGTGGAAGGTGTTCACTTGAGCCTTAATTTTGTGGTATGTATCTATAATGATCTTTCCGTTTGTTGTTTTGTTGTTTCGTTGTTATATTTAGTTGCACCTCTCCCTCTCTCAATAATTATTTGAATTCCAGATGGGGCTTATGAAGAAACACCCTTCTATCATTCCGTTCATGATATACATTACAAATGAGGACAAACACATGGAACGATTTGCTGTCCGTGCAAAGTATATGACATTGGACCCAACAAAGAACAAATATGTGAAGTATATCCGTAACATCAGAACAATCCAAGAATATCTCTGTAAGCGAGCTGACAAGCATCTTGTCCCCAAAATTAACAATACTAATGTTGACAAGAGTGTGGCAGCCATTCATGCAACAGTTTTTAGCTGCCTCCGTAGGCGTGAAGCAGGGGAGCAACTTTGTGATCCCATAAGAAACACAGTTACTGTAGTGGATGAGGAGTATAGGAACCAGTGTGCAGCCAATTCTTTGAGTTCTAAGGGGATGTTTCAGCTGATCCAGAGAAAAGGTTCGTCTAGGCATTTGATGGCTCTTGTAAATACTGATGGATCTGTGGCCAAGGCTTGGCCTATTGATTCAGTTAATTGTAATGGGAAGCCTATATTTTGCCATGGGACTGAGATGGAGATTGGAACCGCAGAGCAAGTGAATCTTCAGTTTGGTCTCTATGGGATCAGTGCTTGGCCCAGTGATGGTGGACCTAGTTGTGCTGGAAGTGTTGATGAGTCGAGGGGTGAGGGAACTGAGATTGGAAGAAGTATTCCCTCTTCTTGCTGCAGCTCCCCACGGATGTCTGAGGGACCTGCCAAAGAGGTATTTTATAGCACCAATTTCGTTTTCTCCAGAACCTCTTCTATGACAGTATTCTTAGGTAGGTGTAAGCTGAGACTTGCTTAACAAGTTATCTAAATCGGTGGATGAGTCATTGTAGAAATTAGTGGCATAGGCCAACAATTTAACTGTGGACAATATAATAAGATTTGAACGATTTGTTCAGTTTTATCTTCTTGGATTTCTCATTGTTTTCCTTCCTTCAGCTGAAGGAGGACAATTCAGTGCATGGAAGTGACGAAGAGGTTGAAGAAGAGGCTGATGTAGGCAGTGATGAAGAATTAAGCGATGACGGTGACAAACGACTGTATGAAGAGGTATAACAAATTGGTTTGTTTGAAATTCTAGACAATAACTTGAACTTTTATCTACTGAGGTCATATATATAGTATGAGCATTGCTATATTTAGGTCATGGTAAAGGTCCACACATACATGTGCGTGTGCGTGCATGTAAACACACACAAGTATGATACAGAACTTCTGATCTTAAATGAGGTTATATCTGATCAAGGCTAATTAATTTGGGGAACTTTGTATGTTTAAACTGATATAATCCTGGTTAGATCAGATGAGAGGTTGAAACTCACAACTTTTTGCAAGAATTAATTGTTTAAACTTTTTACTATTGTGCAGATAGGGTCGGTGGATGAGGAGTCTACAAAAACAGATGAAGAGTACGATGACTTAGCAATGCAGGACGTGCAGGGAAATGGATACTGGATGGAGAATGATGATCGGGGAGCCAATCACAAGATTTCCCCCGTTTCTGAGGATCAATCAGCCGATAAAGAAGGGGATAAGTATCGCCAGAACCTGGATCTCTTCCTTAGAACTAGATCAGAGTCATTTTCTGAACCATTGTGCTCATACTCTTCTTTGTTTTTTGAGAAGAATGAGCTTTCAATGCCGTGCTCTGGCAATATGAAAATTAGAAAACGCCGCTCCCTTAGCATTCCCGCCTTGGGAAGGCACGGGTCATTAGTTGGGGGTCCCATACTTTTGGGAGCCCCTCAGTGCTAACACCTTAGTTTTGATGGACCTTAGTGCTCTCATCACCCTGTTATTTTCTCCCTTTCTTTTTGTAGCCCGCCCTTTTAGCGTATTTAGTTAACTTAAGTCCCCCGTATCTGTACAGTAATCTATTTAGGAAGTTGCATCAGAACGTATTATAGTGTACCTCATTAGCTATGAATCTATGGTAGAATGAGAACATGATTTTATGAGTAGTATGGGATGCATAGAATGAGCTCAAGATTTTCGAGTTGTATGCTAAGCGCTATCTATGGCTGAATACCGACTTTGTTTTTCGTGATTCTTTCTAGCAGGGATCGAGTTGGTTGTTTGTTCAATCTCTGTTCAAGATGTATTGCCCAACTATTCACCAAGTTGCCGAGGCCAGAAAGGGGAGGATTTGCGTCTGACTGAAAATGCGGATATAGAGATCCAGCTTACAAATGCAACCTGCTTCAGTGGAAAAGCGTTTCCTTCGCGGTTTTCAATGGCAGATAAGAAAGATAGTTTTGGTTTTATTGCTTCACTGGGTCATGAATGAAAGGGATATTTTTTTTTGTTTAACCTTATAATTGGTGGTGGAGAATGATATCGAACATTTGGCTTTATTAATCACAAGACCTCCCCCATCTGTGAAACTCGATCAGCTCTTGGTTGATGGGCAATGCATTTTGCAGAGTTATCCTCGACAGTTGATTATCCGAAACGTACAACAACAATAACAAACGCTTATGCCACTAACTAGAGTCGGCTGTATGAATCTTAGAATGCTATCGTGTTTGGTTTTGCGCCAGCTTCAAGTATCCCATGTTTCTTCTTAAAGTCTCTTTTCTTGGTTTCCTTTTACCTTTTTTGTTCTGAGCCTATTTCATAATCGTGTTTTTTAACCGGAGCATCTGTAAGTCTTTGTTTTGCATGTTCACACTGAGTTTCTCTCATCTTCTCTTCAATCGCAGACAACCCTACTTTACCTTAAATATCCTCGTCCTTAATCTTGTCATTCCTCGTGTGCCACGCATCTAACGAAGCATTCTCATTTTCACTACACTTATTTTTGTACATGTTTATATTTGACCACCCAACATTTTGTGCCATAAAATACTATTGACCTTATTGTTGTCCTATAAAATTTAGTTGCATACGCACAGCATACTCGATGCACTCTTTCACTTCATTCAGCTTGTATTCTATGGTTGAGATCTCTATCCAATTTTCCATTCTTTTGCAAGATAGATCCAGGATAACGAAAGCGTTCACTCTTTGGTACTTCCTAATCTCCAACCTCACCCTTATCTCATTTGGACCCCTATTTCCTTTGAACTTGCACCATGTATACTGCCTTTGACCTACTTAGGGGAAAACATTTAGATTGTAACACTTCCCGCCAAAGGTTATGCTTGGTATTTACTCTCTCTTGTGTTTCATTTATGAACGCTCTATCATCTGCGAAAAGAATACACCAAGGGATATCTACTTGAATATATTCCGTTAGCTCATCCATTACAAATGCAAAAAGTGAAGGACTTAAAGTTGAGCCTTGGTGTAGCCCTATAGTTATTGAAAAGCTTTCAGTTTGTTCTCATGAGTTCTTACTACAGTCTTGGCTCCATCATATACATCCTTTATTTCTTGGATATGTGCTATTCATACTCCTTTCTTCTAGAATCCTCCAGAGAATTTCACTTTAAATTAATTATCTGAAACGTAGAATTTACGAAATCTTTTTAACAGGCAATTCGGTTGTTTACTTCCTCTCCTGTTTAAAAGCTGGCAGAATATTTCAATGACTAGGGTTAGACGGAGACTTGTTAACAACTGAAGTTCGTTGAAGAAGCTAGATGTAGATCCATTAATCATAACTAGAAAAGGCCATAAGGAGATGATTTCTAATTTCTGCTCACATTTCAGGAACACTTGAACATTTGAGGGTCTTAAGCGAGTTTGGGCAATAATAGTACCAAGATGGATGAGGCTCACAGCAACTCATGTTGCATTCCTATGTCCGAAATAGCAGGCTTGTGTTATAGGTTGTAGAATCCCGGGGTGGGATCGTGATATCAAATTTGTTTTAATACAGTTGTGTATTTTGAAGTCCCGCGTCAAGTCGGGTCTGGTCTTCGGTGTTGGGATGGGGGGGAGTACAGAGTGTAGTCGCGTAAAGAGAGAGATATGAAGATGGGGCAAAAAATTGTCTTGGCCTGGATGTCGCCAATGACTCCGAACCACTTCATCTCAATAATATAGGGAACTTTTAAAATTAATTGTTTTGTTTTGCTTCTTAGTTTCGACTTGTGTGGATGGCAAGTTGAAATTAAATTATTATGATTGGCACATTGTGTTACTTAACACAATTTCTCTGCTTTTTAGTGTAAATGTTTGTTGTATTAAAAAAATTGTTATATTTTGGTTGTTTTGAGTTGTTTATAAGAAAACAAAATGCAAAAGAGAAAATAACAGTGGACGGAGCTAGAAATTAACTTCAAAGAGGACACACCTTAAATTTGAGCTCGAGTCTCACTAAACCATTCGTAACATAATTTCTTGAACTCAAGTTGTTTCTCGCTCAGCCTAACGTCATTAGCTGTCAACCTTTCTTTTATGCACCAACCCATATTTCTTTTCATTCTAGTTTTATGACTCAGCCTAGCCCAGTCCACATTCAAAAGCCAGTTTTGTAACTAATCCTAATTATCTCACATACGGTGGGTCGTACATAAGTCTTACTTGATTTAGCTTTTACCACTGTTTTTTTATCTCCTCACACACTTCTATTTAAATATGTCCATTATTTTCGTTCCAATTATTCAGTCTCGTCATTTGCGAGATTCAAACTTAAGACATTTTATTAAACCGAAGTATTAAGTGACAATCTACAATATTTTCTTTGAATTGAATTAAACTGAACAAATAAAAGAAAGCAAAAAACCGAGCTAACAACCTACTTGGAATAGTTTATAGAGAGGTCAAAACTAATCCAAAATTTGAAAGAAATAAGTTTCGAGAGATGGACGTAGTGACACAGAGTTGAGGCAAAAGATGCTAGAAATGCATACCTCAAAAGGAGCAAGCAAACCACCATACTTGTTCCGAGGGCGCTCAGTCTTCCTTGTGTTTTGTCCACAAAACTTGAGAATCCGCGGCCATTTCATCCAATGTGGAAAATTCCAATGTGTTGAGTTCCACGCCACATAAAAGAGACATTCCTAGGAATATTCCATCCACATCTGTCTACTTGTCCTTTGTTTGGCTCAGTCTTCCTGGTGTTTACGGTAGCGATGGAAAATAATTATGTTTATGCATTGCGGTGCGGATTCGATTCTCCCCAATTACTTTCTCTCTTAATAAATTTAACCCAGTAACGCTAATGTTCGTAAAAAAAAAGGGGTGGAGAATGAATTGTAAAATTTAATATTAACTGGTTCCAATACAAGAATCTTAATCAAATCCAACATTTGGTTTGAAAATGTGTGTGTGAAAAGTTATTCTGCTCGTACGGCCTTTTGTTATAAGTTTAAAAATTCATCTGCTTCTCGTAAACTCGCCTAGTGTGGGTGCTTTCTAAACAGCTTCAAGTGCTTTTAATTCTTGTTGCCCAACGTTGCTCGAAAACACTATCGTCGTTCTAAAAGCAGATCCAAACAAATAGTAATTAGATATTTATGATGTTTGATGGCCTGCCTATATCAAATATGGGATTGGGCTAGCCCAGTAGTAGTACTTGGGTTCAGTGAAAGCTCAAAATTGAAAGCCAGTAGGTTAAAAAGTTGACAATAACAGTACGGACTTAAAACGGGAAAGGCTAGATATCACTGAAAGTCTGAAACTGGTTTGTTGAATTTCCCTGGGGGTTAAGTTGATGAGGCTACATTTGGGTTTAGGACTTACTAAGCCGAAAAGTACGGGGGTGAATGGTGCGCTTTTGAGTCTCCGACTCTCCGAGGACGTAGGAGTGGCCCTGAGAGTGTATTGGGAAAGACCCGATGACCGGTTTTCTGAGGGAGAGATGAGATGGAGCATGAAACATCTGAGCTTTGGGAAGTCTCAAGTGATTTCCAAAGCCTCCCAGTACTCTGTATGTCAGCGGATAAGTTAAAGAGTTTTGAGCTCGAACTCCAAGTATGTCAACAACGAGAAAAAAGAGTGCGAGAAATCATTTTCCTTCAGGAAAATGGTGAATCATTTTGGTTTTAAACATCAAAGTTGACACAATATTTGAACCAGGGATGCTAGGAGTGCTCCATACTAGCAGAGAATGAACTTATGCATTGCAACAGCTGCAAACGCTGATCACTTTAATTAAAAACTAAACTCGAGTCAATCATTCTGAGTTAATATTACAACACTGCCGAAGAATTGACCTCTGAAGAAATCCTTTCTTTGGTGTGAGAAGGCCGCGGGATCAAATCTTGAAGGTGCGCACAGTATAATCCTTCAACTGAAAAATCTTCAATTCCCCAAGGAGTCGCCCCTTTCTGTTCTTCATAAAATGAAGGAAGACGAACAGGCAGAACGATGGGATAATCGCACTAAACATACGGAAAATACCAGTTGCAGCAAGTTGTAGTAGTTGCTGACTCCATGAACTTATACGAATATCTTAACAACACTAGACAGTAAAAAGCAGTCGCATGAAGTAATGGCAGACCACAGTTCAGCGTCACAATTCAATTCGAGTTGGAATCACCTTCTCTCCATCCTTCCAAACTTGTAGCCTGATTAAACGGCTGAAGGTCCGAATGCCAGGGTTTATGGTTTAGGGTAATGGCAGACCACATCGCAACAATAAGCATACAGTGGGTCATTTCTTTTGCAAATCATACTTGTTTGTCCATATATTACCGAGTGAAATGGCAGCTGCTAAACGAGATCACCCAGAAGGTAGTAGTCTTAAGAACTCTTCTTTGTCAGAGCTGTCACAGGCAGACTTAAGAGTAGAAGGCAAGTAACATTGTGAAAACTCTATACAATTCCAATTCTTCATCTAATCTCCCTTTCCTTGTGCACCTATATCGACAAACAGCAATTTTGGACAAAGTAGTTCTACCACAGATTCTGCCTTCCAAAAATGGAATGTCTCACAAAAATTTACAATGAACAGACATCAAAAATATGATCCAGATCAAGCATGTAATCCTTCTCCAACATCCCTCAGTAAGCTTTAGAGCTTCATTCTCCAGATTGCCTGCCCCTGCGGCATCTAATCTCTTGTATGAGCACAACAGCTGCAAACGTTGATCTCTTCATACATCACAAATTAGTGAAGCTCTCTATTTTAAGGTGTTGCACCTGTGTAATTAATCATTTTTCAATAGCATCTTTCAGTTCCTCAGCCTGATCAGGTTGATTTGACTTAAGTGATCCATTTACCTTTTTTTTCCACGCAGATGAATCAGCATTCAAAACTATTTGCTCCATCAACAGTTGCAACTCAAGAGCTTCATCAATCATCTCTTTGTTGTGAAGTCCATCAATCAAGCTATTCAATATAACACTGTCCAATTCAAACCCCTTGCTCTGCATCTCAAGTACATACTTCATAGCCAGCCCCGTCTCTCCAGCCCTGCAAAGGCCCCTTACTAGAGCCGAGTACGTATCAGCGTTGGGGACTACACTTCTCTCATCCATTGTACAAAATGAAGAAATCGCACTATCCACAGACCCCAACCTACAATAGCCATTTATTATCAAATTGTACAAATGAGTGTTCGCTGTCAATCCTTTATCATGCATCTCCCCAACCAGCCTCTCCGCTTCTTCTGCCTTCCCTGCGCTTGTGAACCCATCAATCAAGAACTGATACGTCTTGATATCGAGCGCCACTCCTTCCTTCTCCATCAAAAGCAAAACCCTATCCAACTCTACAAAGTTCCATCTCTTAGCACAAGCACCCACCATTGTATTGAATGTAATGATATTGGGTTTAGTCCCCCTCCTCACCATCTCCTCCACCAACTCTCTACTCCTTCTAATCTCCCCACTCCTACACAACCCATCCACCACAACCGTCAAAGAATAAACCGAAACCTCAGTGCCCGATTCGCGCAGCCGATACAAGAAATCCAAACCCTTTTGCACCTCATCACATCTAATAAGAGCAACCAAATGCACAGTACAAGTTCTCTCATCAATCCGAATTCCATTACTCCTCATGTGATCAAAAGTCTCCAAAACCCGGTCCCAATTTTCGCAGTCCGAATACACTTTAAGCATGGAATTGAACAATTTGGCTCTAACTCTAGGTTCAAGGCAGCAAATTTTAACAGCAGAAGCAATTACATGAAAAGGGTACCTGTTATTTTCATCAACGGAGACATATCTGAGGATTTCCTCGGCATCGTCGAACTTTCTTGTCTGGAGAAGCCTGCAGAGGATGGTCAAGTGGGCATGGAGGTCGATCTTGAAGGAGATTAAAGATTGGTTTTTGACGAGGAAGTTGAAGAAAAGCAAACATTTGGAGGTTCTGAATTTGGGGTCGGAGAGAATGAAGCGGAGGGAGTTGGGGTTGAGGTTGGAGAGGAGGGTGATGGTGTTGGCGTTGAGAGGGTTTGGGGGTGTGGAGATGAGTTCTGTGAATTCTTGATAGGGTCTGGCGGGCGTTCTTTTCACAGTTTTGAGGGTTCTGAGGACGTTTTGGAGCGACATTTTTTAAGATTTGGAAGTTGGAAGTCAGTCACAACACACAACTTCGTTTTATTGTGCGCTCCGTTTAGCGTTTGGTGTCGAGCTATTTTGGGAGGTGATTTCAGATTTCATTTTTAGGTAAAGAATACGCTCTGGATTCCTTTTATCAAATCCTCATGACCCATCAATTTAGATTTTTGAAATTTGATTTAATGGTTAAAATTATTATAACTTTTAATATGTCATATATTTAGTCGTTGGATTAAATTTCAAGGGTCCGAATTGATGGATCATGACGTTTTGGTGGAAGAAATTCGGAGAGGATCCCTTAATGGGAAGGAGAGAGGGAGAGAGAACGTTCGGCGGGGGGGGGGGGGGGTGGGTGGTGCGGGAGTGGGAGGTTTTTGTTTTTAATTATTATTATTTTTTAATTATAAATATTAGAGTGTGAGGTTATTTTTTAACATCACCTGTAAGTGAGGTTTCAATAAAAACAATAAAATTTGAACCTATGAAATGACATTATTGCCCATCAATTTTTTTGTGCGATAGAAGACAAAATAGTTTTTTCACCCTCTTTTGGTTGACAAAAAGGGTTTCATTAATATAGTTTTAGATGTTAAAAAGATTTTAATAGACTCTACAAATCTATATGATTTTGACATATTTATATGTATTATATGGACTTCTTTCATGGATTTTTATGGATTTATAGTTGATTCCTACAAAATAAACTATATAACAATTTGACACATTGTAAAAGCTCAAGGTCATGTACTGGTCTGCTATGCATCAATATCCTCATCACTCAATATTTGTCGATGAAAATGCTAAATGGATGAATACACAATCAACCATTAATTATATTCTACACACAACTTTCAAATGGTGAGAAATTCAACGTGAAAGATGCTTTGAGTTAATTGCTCAAAGCAAAAGTTTGTCTTCATTTCCTTTGAGGAAGCGTTGTGAGCAATTGGCAAACCTCTGTTGTCGGTCACCCTTGCTTGCACTTTGATTCCTCTGCGACTATGTTTCAATGGATGTCCATAGGCGTTTTTCTTTTATCCCTCGACGACCATGCTTCAATGTGAAATATGCTTTTAACGCTTTAAAATCAAATCCAGCAACTGCAACGGTAAAGCATTTCCTTACCTCTCCCAGACGATGTCGCATCACACCTTGATTACTCCAGTCTTCCTTCCTTACTCCTTCAGTCTCTATAAACCCCTGCTAAAACCAGCGCTGTGGTGCAGACACTGCCAGGCCTTGAAACCCCGCGACGGCAGCTACCAAACTCAAGGCCGAAGATGTAATTTTTGCCAAGGTGGACGCCAGGGAGAAGAACGAGGTGTCGCAGGAGTACGACATTGAGAGCGTGATAGGAAAGAAGTCAGTTTGACGAGAAGCTTGAAAGAAAACCTAGGGGTGGAGATGAGCTTCTTCATAGCCTTTTTTATGTATAAATTGGCTCTCAAATCATACAAAATCCCTTTATTCTTTTAAATGTTAAATATCTTTGATTACACCAAGATTTTAAAATCTTTTAAAATCCTCTTTAAAATCCTAATTGACTGCAAGTTGATTTAAAAATCTTTTAAAATCCTTTCAAATCTCAATTTGACTACACCCTCCTTAGTTTCTCATAAGCATCTTTTAAATTCTAGCTATTGCATTGAATAAGTTAAATGAAGATAACAAAAAAAAATTATGTAAGAGTACGCGAGAGGCTAAAACGGATGTGTTTATCAATTTTCTTTTGCAATTGGTTATATATTAAAATTGTTGGGAGGTTTTCTCTAATGCACATCAAAAATGCAGATTTGAGTTGCACATAAGAACAAGTCTTTATGCACATTTATGTTACACATGAGAATAAGAGTTGTTAGATTGTTTGTTCTAACGGATCTAATGACTCTTGTTCTCATGTGTAACTTTAACCTTCACTTTTGATGTGTATTTGAGAAAACTCATCATTTTGGGAACGATTGAGGAGAATCTTAGCTCCAAGATGAGTTATTTTATGTCCATGAGGTGCAAGTATGGATTATACATTAGTTTATAAACATGCCTACTACACACCACTTCATCAATTTATGAAGGACTAAACGGTCAAACAACACGAAAGCATAAATTGATATGATTTCATAACCTTATAGTGTAGTATGAGAAATTAAAACTCTGTGACCCATTTTAAAAATTAAAAGCTGACTTAGAGGAGTGAATATAGTTTGTCCAAGGAAAAAATAAGAAATTTTGAGAAGAAAAAAGGAAATAATTTTACACACTATTTTTCTTCTCCAACATATTGCTTTATTTTTAGCCTCTAGATTGAACAAATTTAGAAAGAGTCAAAGGGACAAATAAGTAAAGATTGTGAAAAGGAAAAAGTGGTGGGATAAATCTAACAACTAGGTTCATTGGATGCGTACGGGAGCGCTCTTAGAGCATCATCATTAAAATGATGGAAAACTAAGATAGTAAAATTCGGATTTACATCTGTTTCCAAAATGTGAATGTGTATTCTACTCCAATAAATGAGACGTAAATTTAAATTTCATTCATTTTTTTCCCTCCATAAAAGCATCTCCAATAAGAAATGCAAATTGTCTTGAACTTCAGTGGAAATTTTGAGACGTAATTGATCCAACTCGCTTAAAGTTGTAAAATCAAAATCATACATATACATTTTTATTCCATCTCCATCTGCACAAAAAACCAAAGCATTTAAGAAACAGTGGTGGAGTACAACTATGAACTGGGTTGTCCTTTTTCTCATTGCCTCTCCTCTTTCTGCTTGGGTTTGGGTTAGTTTTTTTTTGGGTTAATTTGTGTTTACGTTTGCTATCCTTTTCTGTTTTTATGATTGATTTTTTATTTATAAGAAAACTAATAAAAAAAAGCTTCAAAACGTTAAATCTTAATCAAAAGCATTCAAACAACTTTATTTACTGGTTAGGACAAAACTCAATATCAAACCGGTCATATATATAGTTGGAGAGTAGTTTACATGGAGAAATGCATGAACTTCAAAGTAGAGTTACCAGGTTGACACATACAAATTCAAACTAGACTAGATAAAGCAGACATGTTTGTAAGGGTTTCTCCCGAGTTACCTAGAAAAAAAAAATGGAGTGATTAATGGCGGATCTGCCCGCGCGTTTATGTCATTGTTATTGAAGGAACACCATGCTCATGAACTCATCATGTATATAGATATGGCCAAGTGGTGATTAGAGGTGCCCTCTCTAACTACATCGGGCCTCTAAATACAAAGAAGTGGAAAAGGAGAAGAGAGAAAGAACAAGAGCGAGAGTCGACTGTGCAAGTGAAGGTTATTACGCCTACTTGCTCGTTTGCCACTTATGATGTCGAATTTCCATGGAGGTACAACTTGAGCACAACTATCACGAGGGTAAGTTGTTTGACAAAAATTCTAAGAAGAGAACCAAGTAATTGTTAGGTAGGGAGGGGAAAGTGGTGTGTGCTTGTGCGGCATCTTGGACCCCAACTATGGTACTTTTTTTGTTCGTTAAGTTTTTGCTTTTCTGCATTTAAGTTGAAGGTTAAAATAGGATTAAAATGCAGGCGTTCTTTCATTTATTATTTAGATATTTTGTTGTTCACCTTAGTTTTTGTTTCCTCCTAAATCGTAAAGCACATTTTCTTTATTTTTTTTTCTGGGTGAAAGGAAGCTGAACATTTGGAACACGAATTTACTGTCTTGGGTAAAAATATAAAAGAAAACTAATTTAAATGACTTGAAAATTTTGAGTTTTAACAATAAAGATAAAATAAAGAGTAAACTAAATAGTACCAGAATTGACTTTTTAGTGTAAAAATATAGTTTTTCGTTAAAGTGAACAGTACATACAATTTTTCGTTAAAATTCTCAAAATATAATTGGATTTTGTTGTCCAAGGAGATCTCATGCATGCGACCCAAAATGGTCCTTCACCTGCGTGTCTGCCACATTAACACCCACCCGTTGGCATCAGTTGGACCACCATGTACGACCGTGGAGGCCACTACTGCCTGCGTTTGGGCCCTTTCCTCCCTGAAACACGTACCGCAAATCTGTAAAATTTGATTTTATTCTCATGCAGAAAAATTACATATATATACACATACATATAACTTGTCACATTTCGGCCTGAGCTCGACCACTTCTCAAGCTCGACTCTATCATAGCACGATATTGTCCGCTTTGGGCCCCTATCACACCCTCACGGTTTTGTTTCTGGGAACTCACACGAGAACTTCCCCAGTAGGTTACTCATCATGAGATTGCTTTCGCGCAAACTCGCTTAACTTTAGAGTTCCGACAAACTCCGAAGCCAGTGAGCTCCCAAAAAGCCTCATGATATATGGAAGTAGGCATGTACATATAAGGCTTACAAGATCCTCATCCTTGGGCGATATGAGATCTTACAATCCACCTCCTTAGGGGCCCGACGTCATTGTTGACACACTTCCAACCAGAGAGTGATTTTGATACCAAATTGTCACATTTCGGCCCGGGCTTGACTTTGCCATAGCACGATATTGTTCGCTTTGGGCCCCTACCACACCATCACGGTTTTGTTTCTGGAAACTCACATGAGAACTTCCTAGTGGGTCACCCATCATGGGATTGCTCTCGCGCGAACTTGCTTAACTTTAGAGTTCCGACGAACTCCGAAGCCAGTAAGCTCCAAAAAAGCCTTGTGCTATATGGAAGTGGGCATGTACGTATAAAGGTTACAGGATCCTCACCATTGGGTAATGTGGGATCTTACCTAACTAATATTGTAATTGTAAGATTAATCGACTTATAAACTAAATTTCTAATAGAAATGAATTATAATATCAGAGTTTCAAGCATAATATATATGTACTAACTTAGAGAATTTAGTTAAATTAAGATTTATAAGAAGAAAGAAAAAAAATTAAGATTTATAAGGATTTTAAAAGACTTAAGAAATATAAGGTGGTAAAAAATTATTTTTTTAAATTAATGTAAATTTATACGTAAGTAGAATTTTAATAGATATTTAGCAAGTCCATCCAAAGATATATTTCAAAAGCTTACAAATTTTATGAAATTTCGTTAAGATGTGAATTTTGATAGATATGAGGATAAACAGTATACTTACCAAAGACACCAAACAATTTCACCCCTTCCCAAAAGTGAATTTGGATTCTACAAATCCTATCAAATCTACCGCTTAGAAATTTTTTTAAAATCCTTCTAAATTCTAATTTGATTACCTTTCATATGAGCCTTGCATCATCTCTCAAGTTTTTTTTTAAAATTTTTTTTATAGGAAAACTAACCAAAATTCTCAAAAATAGTTTTAATCAAAAGGACAAAATAGTGTTGTAAGTGAATAGTATCAGGAGTGACTTTTCATAATAAAAATGTCTTTAACGTTAAAAATGAACAGTATTAAGAGTGTTTCATTAAAAAAATTTAACGAACAGTATTAGGAGTGTTTCATTAAAACTCCTTTTTTTATTATTCAGTTATTGTTTAAATCTTGTATCATCTCTCTAGTTCTCATAGAAAATAAAGATATCGAATAAAACTAAAATACACCAAACATGCCCAAAATTTATTAGTTTTTCAATCGACTTCAAATTAATAGGGAAATAAATAACATCCAGAACTAAAAAAAAAATGTTTTTTTTTATGATCATAAACACAATATATCAACATAGAATGTATGAGAAAAGAGCCTTTCAAGTCGCTTCTCTTTGATCATGAGCTTGCGTTTTTTTTTAATGCAAGCTCATGATCAAAGATGATCATGATCTCAAAGAAAATTGCCTATCAGTCCCCATATTCGCTAACAGCCTTGCAAAGATAAAGGTTAGATAATAATTTTCCAGAAGATAAAAATTAATCGAAGACGAGATTTGTGCCCAAAAAAATTTGAACACAGTAGATATACATGACAGTACCTTTTTAACACCATTTTAGTATTGTGATCTCACGCATATATCTTTTAGAGATGTTATTTCTTGACTTCATATATAGTACCTCTTCCGCAACATGTTATATAAATATTCTTTTGTGCCTGCAAAACCCATCATGTGATGAGTGTTGAAAACACAAATAAATGTTGTAGAAAGGTGACACAACATATTTCTCCATACAACAACAGATATATAACTTAATTGTTTAGAGCATCTACATACATACATTTGAGAGTTTTTTTTAATTTTTTTTTACCCAAGCATCTATAAATATAACTTAATTGTTTTAAAATGAGTAAAACACTTGTAGTGAAACTTGTGAAAATGTTTTTGTGTTCTAAAAACACTTGAAGTGCATATTAGATGGTGCTTCTTGTAAGAATCACTTCAAGTGTTTTTTTTCAAGATTTACGTACATTTTTACTAAAAACTGATAACTGCAAGCACTTTCATCAAAAGCGTTATCCATTATTTCAAAAGACTTCCAAACACACTTTTAGTCAAGCGGAGAATAAAGCACGTACATGGGATATAAGTACATGCATGATTCATAGCTGAAGTATAAATAAGAAGTATAGAGGTCAGGAGACACACACAAAGGATAAATAGAACGATATAGAACACAATAGTAAGCTATAAAGATCCCAAGACAAAGGGTAAGAAGTTTGAAATGAAATCATGATCACATAGGATAAACCATAAACTATCAACTATATATAGAAGACGATGCTAAAGTACATCAGCTCTATGCTTTTTAAAAATAAAAAAAAATTGTATAAGAGAAAGAGCAGTAACCGGAGTTGTGTCAACAATCGGAATGCGTATGATTATTAATTAATTAAGACATTATCTTAAGCAAAAACTAACTCCAACGCCTAGATTCAAGTCTTAATTAAACATCGAAAGTGATGATAATATAGGTTCATGAGAAGAATAAGTGAATGAAGGAGGGGTTAGTATATATGTAATTGTAAGAAAGAATGTGTTGAAACCTATGTAAAGTATGCGTTTTGTACGAAATGGAAGAAAGAGAGTAAATATTTGAAAGGAAATGCATTAAAATTCTAGACTTGTTATATATGCAAGTTCTCTAAATAAGCTAGAGTGATCAGGTAGTCATAGTTCATACTTTATTATCTAATTCATACACACACTACATATTTAACTATAAGATTGCTTTGGTTAATTTAAGTATATTTCCATTCCGAATTATTACGGTTTGATGATCTGCCTAAGTACTTTTAAAGATCTCGGCATTAAGGGAAGATCAACTCCTACCTTAACAGTGAGAATTGGAAATCAGTGGTCCTAGCATTGTAGTTCACTATAACTGGAAATCTTAAGTTTGGACCACTCTAATTTATTCAATGCATGTTTGGAGATCGACATATATCAACATGTACGCATGATTAACCAGAAAATGCTGTACCTGATGACAGAGGTTCGTAAGGTTTTCCTCATTATCAAAACGTAAAAAATATATAATTCATTGATATAGGTACGGAAGACATTTGCACATGACTGAACATATATCTTCATGTTATTGCGTAGCCTATTTGAGACCCAATAATATGTGAAAGTGTCATGGATAGTGACAGAGGTACACAGATCTCTATGATCTTGAAATGACTGAAACATCGGATGTTACTTTTATTGAAGAAGAGAGAAAATAGTTGTGAGTAATGAATATTATTTCTTTGAGAGGAGCAATGAATGAGAGGGGAGTGAGGTTACAACTCAAGGGTCACCACGTGTTCTTATATAAATGGTAGGTTATATGTGTTAAAAGGTTAATAATTTAAAAATTAAAATTTTCCACCACTTGCTTAAAAACACGTGGCTACCATTCGTATTCCCGTCACAACTAAAAATTTCTCCCCAAATTGGAAGACGACTCACTCTTTGGTCGGTCCTCAAACAACTGTGAAGGCAAAGACAAAAATGGCAGTGAGAATGTGACAATGTGTGACCATTTCCGACCAAGATTTTGCATATCGAAGTTACCAAACCGATTCCAATTTTCAATGATCTACTGTCACAGCTAGAGATCGAAACCACTTGAAATATTTTTTTAAAAAAACAATTAATTCTTTGATTCAAATAGCATCAACCCACCACCCAAAACAGGTGGGGGAAAAAAAACCAGACACAGAGACGACCTAAAACTTCTTTCACACATTTCTATTTCTCAGCAATAGAAAGATAGGAAAAAACCAAGCTTGTTATTTGTTCACGATTCAAAAGTAATAAATTTTAAGATGAGGATACAATTTGAAGATTTCCATTGTATTCAGAACTTTTAAAATTTAAAATTTTGTTTGGTAACAACTTCGAGTACTAGTTTCATGTTTGATAACAGATATCTTTACATTGAAGAGACCTTAACTCAACTTTGAAATCTAACAATATTAATTTCTTTTGTATTTTCAAAGGGGGAGAGATTTATACACTACTCTTTTCACATGTTGCACTCCCCTATATTTTTCTGACCACTGAATTAAATACATCAAATAAGAATTAAGAGACAAAATTAAGCAACAAAGTGTAAAATTAAGGAAAATCAAGATCAAAACAAAGTGTGGAAATCACTTCCCTTTCAAAATAATGAATCACGAGCTCTAGTGATGGACTCTTTTTTTTTTTTGCATTTTTAAGATTGTTGTTTTTTAGCAACCATTCTACCAAACAACAACTTTGTTATTGGAATGTATTCCCTATTTTTGGAAACTATTAGAAATCAGCTTTTGGATTCTACTCCGAACGGCCAAATATTCGGACAGTCCATGGGTGGATCTGATAACCAGCCTAACAAAATAGGAAAAATAAAAAATAAAAATATGGCTTGAAAATATTTACCTTTTCAAAAATGCTTTAAAAGCTTTGCAGCATCGTCAAGGCTGATCAACACTCTCCTCTCTCATCCCAGTACCATAGACAAAGTCCCATCTCTCTCTGCATAAACAGACTTGCTCAGGTAACCCTTGTACCCGAATCAAGCTTTTATCAGAAGAATAATCACAGATCTACCAAATTTAAGTAGAGCCAAGTTAATGAGGCCATAAATAACACACAAATACTTACGATGATATATATGAGCTCCATTAACAAAAATAAAGAAATTCCTAAAACTAAAGAAGCAAAGTAAATTTCTTAAAAATACCCTTACCTGAAACAGTAGACAGAAATTATATCAAATCATTGAAGTGAGAAAAGTGAAACCGACTGTGGAATTCTCCTCTCTTTTGTATAGTGGTTTATTGCCGATGCAGCATCATCAAGATTCTCACTTTCAAAGAACTTTATCAGTTAATTGCATGCCTGAATCTTGATGATGCCACACCCGCAAACAACGACTGTCAATCTATACATTTCCTCCATGCATTTGCGTCAATACCGTAAATTCTAACAAGAAAATGACACACAGAATATTATATTTAGAAAGAAAAACATTGAGGACATTCAAAGAAGAAAATAGTTAAGGAATAGAACCAAGTCCTCGAGCAATATGCTAACGTGGACTGCTACAAGTGGCTAAAACGTAAAGAGGGGTACCCAAGAAGAATCTAACCCATGAACAAAACAAAACCCTATTCTTCTTTTAAGGCACTATTTAATAAAAATAAAGGGTACAGATGCAAAATTTTGTGGAGAATTCACAGGTTTTGATACGCAGCTCAGGTTTCTACAAAGGATCGATCGATTCCCACAAAAAATTAATTTTATTTTTATTTTTTTATAAAAAGAAAAATCCATTTCAGATGGTACAGACATGGTTATATTCAGAAAAAATCCAGTTGGTATCCAGTGTAAAGCAGAAAATAAGGTTGAAAAGGAGGGAAAAATTAGAAAAAATTAACATTAGGATTAGAGAGAAAACGAGCAGAATACGAAATTTGTGAAAAAGCAGAGAAAAAAACCAGAAAAAAAGAGCGTTTATATGCTTGAGATCTAACACCATAGCAAAGACCCTATGCGTTTGGCCCTTTGTATGTGCGCGTGAGAAGTATCAGAGTTAGGAAGCTCATGATGAACCACGGATGGTAAAGCGAAAGTAGGGTTTGTTGGAGTTATATGAGGAACATTGGTGAGCCTAGACTCTATTGGTTCTCCAAGTTTTTATAATCTTTGCATTTTGATTGGTAGATGCTGAGTGTACAATACTGAGCCAATGTGGCCGCAGTTACACATCGCCGTCTTCATTAAAAACCCTTTGTTTTGGGGTGTTGGGTATTGGAGAACAATTCATAAATAAATAAATAAAATAGAAATAACAGAACTTGAAATTCTAATACTTTATTAATAAAAAATACTTGCAATACAGAATAAAATTACACAATAAATACAGAAATTAAAATGATACTAACTTGAATGAATCAAGGGTAGAGACTAGCGCAAAAGTTATGTCATTCGAACAGTATTTCAGTCCCACTCTTGTGCTTGTGGTTCTACAGCGTCTGCTCGACCAGGATGCAACTACCTAATTCTACAACCTGCATTGGATTATAGAATTCTAGCGAATTGTTTTGTGTGTTTACTCTCTGAGAATTTTGTACGGAAGAAGAAGAGGAAGAAAAGATGATCTACGATGGAAATAAGATTCCAGTTATATAGGCTCTCTCATACATCTTCAAATACATTTTGGATGTATCTGAAGCTACACAACTCTTTCCAAAGAGTTGTGTCTATTAATCAAAACATTTTTAATTAATTTTAAGGATAAATTACACAAAACTACCTCAACTATTGGTCTCACGACACTATCATACCCCATCTTTAGAATTTTGTCCAATGTTATACCTTCTATTAGCTTGGCTGTAAATTTCTCAGTTAAATGCTGATGTGGCTTGATCCGGAGCCCACTTTCTATTAAAAATTAATAAAATATTATTAGAAACTAAAAAAAATCATTTAATATATTTTAAATATTAAAATAATAAAGAAAAGAAAAAAAACAAAACCCTCAGTTCGTCCCCTTCCCCGCTCTTTCTCTCTCTTCTCCCATACCTTCATCTTCTTCCTACCTGCAACCTAGAAAAAAGAAGAAGAAAAAAAAAAACCAATTTGTCTTCCCCCGCACCCACCCTCAGTTTGTCCTCCCCCCTCCCTACCCCTTCACCCTCTCTTCTCCCCACACCTACCCGTGCACCCACCCTCTTCCATCCACACAGATTTCCCCCATTTTCTCCGTGCCCAGGTTCTCCACTTGCGGAATTGGCCTGGCAAAAGGGGTTTCCCGATTCCACCTTACGAACCCGGCGGTATCTGAATTTTTTTCTAGATTTATTTTTTTTTATTTTTTATTTTTTTCGGGTTGCTGGTAGTGGGTGCAAGGGTGGGTGCGAAGGGTTTAGGGAGGATGGGAGGAGGGAAGAAAGGTGTCAGTTGCAGGGAAGAGGGGGTCGAGGAAGATAAAGATGGGTTTTTTTAGAAATTGGTTTTTTTTTCTTTTCTGGGTTGCAGGTAGAGGGTGGAGAAGAGAGAGAAAAGGGGGGGGGGGGAGGGGAAGGGTTTTGTTTTTTTTCTTTATTATTTTAATATTTAAAAAATATTAAATGATTTTTTTTAGTTTTTAATAATTTTTTAATAGAAAGTGGGCTCTGCTTGAAGCCACGTCAACATTTAACAGATGAATTAATAGACAACTAATGGAAGGTATACCATTGGACCAAATTCTAAAGATGAGGTATATGAATTGTCAATTTTAAAAGATGAGGTATTATAGTGTCGTGAGACCAATAGTTGAGGTACTTCTGTGTAATTTACCCTAATTTTAATTAAAAACTTAATTCGAATTTAAAATTAATGATCTAATTAATTTTAATTCTTAGGCCCCAAGTGCTCCAAGCCCTAGGGCCCTTGTCTTGATTAATTAATATTAATATTATGGTATAATCATCAAGCCTAATCACATAATTAGTGGCCCAAGCCTCAATCCTCATTCCAAATGGTCCAACACCTAATCACTAATAAAGATGACTAACTTAATATAAGGACCTCAAGTTCTCTTGAGTTCCCCGATGTGGGACTAAAAGAGCTCAAAAACTCCAATAATACCCCACATTTTGAGCTGACTATTAGGTACTAGGGTAAGGTGAAAAATGAGAGTAAATAATAGATGTGACACACAACAGGAGATGTGTCTTTTGGACTTGAACCTACCTTAGTATATACTTATTGGATTTACTAGATGACTCAGTGAAAATAAAATCTTGAACTATTCATCTCCGCAATAAACCAAGACAATAAGCAAAACATATGCCACACCAACACATCACAAATTCATACGTTTGTGTTCTTTTTGGTCCTGAACAAATACTGGATTCATGAGAGCTTTAGATAATGTAGCCATGTAATTCTCATAAATGCGACCCCACATTTACTCTCATATAGGTGATATTGATTAAGAATAGGCTGCTACTATTCCACTTGATTTACAAGTATCAATATCATTAAACTAATGTATCCTACACCCATCAACAGTCACCACACTTTTTCCATCATAGGAATGGGTATGTAAGTGTGTTTCTTCTTTGAATCTAGCCAAACAAGTTTGCCTATTGAACCTAGACCATGGGATCTCCAATCAATTAGGTTAGGTTTTCGTTTGGCAGTTTCATTTTACTTTATTGGCTTTAAACCCATTCCCCTTGATGTATGCTTAACTTGCTCTCTAGATAAACCTTTAGTAAGCGGATCTGCAATATTATCTTTTAACTTGACATAGTTAATAGAAATTACACCATTAGAGAGCCATTGCTTTATTGTATTATGCCTTCGTCTAATTTGTCCAGACTTCCCATTATACACTATTTTTAGCTCGATATTGTGCAACTAAACTATCACAATGTATACATATTGCCGTTACAGGTTTAGGCCATATGGGAACATCTTCCAAAAAAAATCTCTTAGCCACTCAGCTTCTTCTCCAGCCTTAGCGAGAGTTATAAATTCCAATTCCATCGTTGATCGGGCTATTCACGTTTGTTTGGAACATTTCCAAGATATTGCGGCTCATCCCAAAGTAAATACATATCCACTTGTGGATTTCGTATCAGTACTATTTGATATCCAATTTGCATCAATAAATCCTTCAAGCACAAGAGGATACCTCGTATAATGCAATCAATAATTCATTGTATGCTTTAAGTATCTCAATACTCGAATTAAAGCTTCCCAATGATCATGCCCAGGATTGCAAGTATATCTACGTAGTCTACTCGCTGAGTATGCTATATCAGGCAATGTACAATTCATAATGTACATAAGGCTTCCAATAACTTGTGAATATTCATGTTGAGATATAGCATCACCACTATTTTTCTTTAGTTTGCTGTTGCCATCAAAATGAGTAATAGCATCTTTACTTTCCAAATGACCATACTTTCTAAGTGTAGCTTCTATATAATGGGATTGTGTAAGAATATAACCTTCTTGGTTTCTTTTGATTTTTATACCAAGAATCACATCGTCTAGACCAAGATCTTTCATATCAAAACTTGATTTCAATATCTTTTTGGTCCAATTTATTATCTCTTTGTTAGTTCCCATTATAAGCATATCATCTACATATAAACACAACATAACGCATGCATTATTTTGAGTTTTTGTGTAGACACACTTATCACACTCATTTATCCTAAATCCATGAGTAATCATAATGTGGTCAAAATTTTCATGCCATTGCTTTGGAGCTTGTTTAAGCCCATATAGCAACTTCACAAGTTTACAAACTTTATGTTCTTGACCTTTAACCACAAACCCCTCGGGTTGTTCCATATATATTCCCTCATCTAAGTCTCCATTTAAGAATGCAGTCTTTACATCAATTTGATGTATTTCCATGTTATGGAGTGCAGCTATAGCAATCAATGGTCTTATGGACGCAATTCTCGTTACAGGCGAGTATGTACCAAAGAAATCCAAACCATGTTTTTGACGGTATCCTTTAGCTACCAAACGAGCCTTATATTTGTCAATTGTACCATCTGGTTTTAATTTCTTCTTAAAGATCCATTTGTACCTAATTGGCTTATTGCCAGGGGCAAATCGACTAATTCCCATGTATGATTTTGCATAATGGAATCTACTTCACTGTTAACTGCATCCTTCCAAAATGGATCTTTAGGAGTGGACATGGCCTCCTTGAATGATTGAGGTTCTATCTCAGTTAATAAGGTCACAAAATCAGGCCCAAAGTTCTTTCGAATTTTTGTCATTTTACTCCTTCTAGGTTCAAGTTTTTCTTCTTCTTCTTGAACTCTAGACGAGGATGAACCATCATCATGTACTCTAGGTTTGTCATTAACCTCAGATTCATTATCATGTAATCTCTTTTTCAAGAAATTAGACTTGCCCATTTTGTATGGAAATATATCCTAAAAAAATATTGTATTTATAGATTCTATAATAGTATTGACATGTATATTGCTTACTTCGGAATGAAAAACTAAGAATCTATAAGCTGAACTATTAGATGCAAAACCAATAAAAACACAATCTATAGTTTTAGGCCCTAATTTTGTTCCCTTTGGTAATGAGACTTGTACTTTTGCCATGCAACCCCACACTTTAAGCAATTTAAATGTAGGGGTTCTTCCCTTCCATAATTCATATGGTGACTCCTTTCTCGTTTTAGGTGGATTTCGATTCAAAATTTTATTTGTAGTAGTAAAGCTTCACCCCACACATTGTGTGGAAGTCCAGAGCTATTCAACATGGAATTGATCATGTCTTTAAAAGTCTTATTTTTCCGTTCGGCAACACCATTTTGTTGTGGTGTATATGGGGTTGTTGTTTGATGAATTATGCCATGTGTGGCACAAAATTCAGCAAGGGCATGATACTCGTATTCTCCTCCCCTATAGGACATTGAGACTTTAATCTTCTTGTTAAGTTGATTCTCAACTTCTGCCTTATATGTCTTAAACATATCCAAGGTCTCATCTTTATTATGAAGTAAATAAACATAACAATACTTACTAAAATCATCTATAAATGTCACATAATAGTTCTTTCCACCACGAGTTGGATACGATCTAAAATCACACAAGTCACTATGAATTAAATCTAATAAAACATTGGATTTTTCATGCACTGATTTAAAGTTTTGACTTGCAAATTTTGATTTTGTACAAGTCTCACATTTAACATTATCTAAATAATCAAGTTTGGACAACAAACCTAAATTATGCATTCTAAAAAGAGAATGAAAAATTACATATCCTAGCCTAGAGTATTATAAATTAGACTAATCAACAATATAAGCAGAAGCATCATTATTTCATTCATAGCATTAGCAAGTACATTTAGTTTGAATAATCCATCAGCAAGGTAACCCTTCCCTACAAACATTTCTCCTTTAGTTAATACAAACTTATTGGACTCAAAAACTAGTTTGAATCCCTTGTTACTAAGGATAGGCCCAGAAACAAGATTCTTCCTTATATCAGGGACATGCAGCACATCAAGGTGGGTTAATTCCTTCCCATAAGTGAATTTAAGAACACATTTTCCTATTCCAGCCACAACAGATGCAGAAGCATTTCCTATAAAAGGCTGTTCGTTTCCCACGAATTTCTGATAAGAAGAGAAAATATTTCTAACACCACATAAATGGCGAGTCGCACCAGTATCTATCCACCAATCAGCGTGGTCAGATACAAGGTTGATTTCAGAAATCATTGCAGCCACATTATTTTCAATCAGGTTTGCGCGGTTGTTGTTGCCTTGATTTCTAGGACTTTGATCCCTTCGATGGTGATATTCTTGAGCCCTGTGGCCTTGCTTTTTACAAACCCAGCAACTTCCCTTAATTTTCTTGAAGTCTTTGCCTTTCATACCAGGGACAAAGTTCTTTTCCTTCTTCTCATTTTTTTTGAATTTCAACCTTTGCTTCGATGAACTTCATTTAACAACATTTGCCTTGGCTTCTATACTCAAAACTAGGCCTTTCTCATTCTTTCTGTTATCCTCCTCAATTCTCAGCCTTACAATGAGATCCTCAAGGGTCATCTCCTTACGTTTGTGCTTGAGATAATTTTTGAATTCCTTCCAAGAAAGTGGTAGTTTCTCTATAAAAGATGCAACTCTAGCATGAGTGTCATGGATGATTTTCTGAAGATCTTCAGTTTGAGAGACAATGGACTTGGAATCCACCATTTTGTAGTCCAAAAATTTGTCCACGACAAAGTTCTTTGAACTAGCATCCTATGTTTTATATTTTTTCTCAAGTGATTCACAAAGTTCCTTGGCTGCTTTGCACACCACTTAGACATCATACAACGAATCATCTAATGTATTAAGAATATAGTTTCTGCAGAGAAGATCATTATGATTTTAGGAATCTATAGCTGTCAAAGTTTCTACAGAAAAAATATTTTCTCCATCTGCAGTAGGTACAGTCTCGCACAAAACATTAGCCATATTCAGAGTTGTCAAATAAAATAGCATTTTCTATTGCCATCTTTTGAAATCTCAACCCTTAAATATCTCACTCTTTTTAGAATGAGGTTTAGTTCCTGATTGTTCCATACTGTTCGAAGATTGTTGGAGAACAATTTAGAAATAAATAAAAATAATAGAAATAATAGAACTTGAAATTCTAATACTTTATTACCCAAAAATACTTGCAATACAGAATGAAATTACACAAGAAATACAGAAATTAAAATGATACTAACTTGAATGAATCAAAGGTAGAGGCTAGCGCAAAAGTTATATCATTCGAACAATATTTCTTTCCCACTCTTGTGCTTATGGTTCTACAACGTTTGCTCGACCAAAATACAACTACCTAATTCTACAACACTCACTGGATTATAGAATTCTTTCGAATTATTTTGTGTGTTTACTCTTTGAGAATTTTGTACTGAAGAAAAAGAGGAAGAAAAGATGATCTACGATGAAAATGAAACTCCAGTTATATAGGCTTTTTTCATACCTCTTCAAATACATTTTGGATGTATTTGAAGCTACACGAGTTGTGTCTATTAAAATATTTTTAATTAATTTTACTTAAAAACTTAATTTGAATTTAAAATTAATGATATGATTAATTTAATTCTTAGGCCCCAAGTGCCCCCAAGGCCTTTGTCTTGATTAATTAATATTAATTTATATTAATATTATGATATAATCATCAAACCTAATCCACGCCAAGCCTCAATTCTCATTCCAAATGATCCAACACCTAATCGCTAATAAAGGTGACTAACTTAATATAAGGACATCAAGTTCCGTTGAGTTCCTTGATGTGGGACTAAAGGAGCTCAAAAACTCTAACATTGGGAATATGAGGGCATCCTCTTCTTGTTATTATGGACTCATGCACCCACACTCATTATGGCTTCGAAGGCAATCTATCACTTGTGTTAAATTAAATAGAAAACTTCATTTTAGTCCTTGGCAAAGATTACTTTTTGATTAAAACCATGAGTAAGATCAAAATCTAATTTTAGTCCCTTGATACATTAATAACCTCATTTATTAATTATATTTTGATTTTTAAATTATTTATCTTTTTCTTTTCTAATTTTTAATGTATTAATTTTATTTCATTATATTTTTTATTTTCATTTCATTCATTTTAATATATTTTTGTTGTGAACATTTAGATAAACTAATTTTTGTTATGCAATATATTTCGATGTACTGTAACTTCTTTATTTAGGTATATTAAATTCATTATAATACATTTCGGTGCATACATTTAGGTATACACATTTTGGTACTAACATTTCGGTGCATACATTTCGGTACACACATTTCGGTGCATACATTTAGGTACATACATTTCGGTACTAACATTTTGGTGCATACATTTAGGTACACACATTTAGGTACATTAATTTAATATTAATACATTTCAGTGCATATATTTAGGTACATACATTTCGGTGCATATATTTGGATACATACATTTCGGTGCATATATTTAGGTATATGCATTTCGGTACATATATTTAGGTACACACATTTCGGTGCATACATTTCGGTATACACATTTAGGTACATTAATTTAATATTAATACATTTCGGTACTAACATTTAAATATATTAGTTCAATATAATATATTTCAGTACACACATTTCGGTACTAACATTTAGGTACATTAATTGAGTCTTTCAAATTTGAAGAATGTTAAATAAAATTAATAAATTAAAAAACTCTTTTTTGGTCAAAAAATAAATTAAATTTGTGTATTAATAAATTTAAATATTTAATGGGAGATATTAAATAAAATACACATTAATTATTTTGAATTAAGGACACATTAGGGACTAAAAATCAATATTCAATCTAACACCAGGTTTTTTTTAAATTTTAATCTTTTTGAAGGATTAAAGTTCAAAAACCCCTAAATAAAATCATGTTAATTGAAGGAAGTTGAGATTGCAACCTAAAACTGATTCTTGGCAACATCTTTCTCGGTGAAAGTTAATCTTTATCAACAAAATTTGACCTTTCACGATGAAAGTTTTTGCGGGCATTGTTGTTGGGAAAGCCATTTTTTTAGTGGTGTTGGCAATGTAAGAAGTAACTTGGCATGTTTACTTGCAAGGAATTAGGCGTGAAATCATTTTGATTTTTGAGTTTCCTGTGTTTATTAAAATATGGTAATGAGAACAATCATTTCACTCTAACTTTTCCATTTGTTTACTTACACAAATGAAGTCGAAAAAGTGTGAGCTTCCCATTGAAATCCTTAATCAGAGAGGGTGCTGATCAAATTCTCTTTGCTTAATTACTTCCCATCTCTACGTTGTTTTTTTTTTCTTTTTTTCCCATTTCTATTAAGTAAAAATACCCTTAATTCCTTATAAGTTTACGAAAGGTTTCTTAACAGTCTAATGTAATGTGAGACTTTTTTTTTACATTGTCACGCATCCCCTCAAGTGACACAACTTTTCGAGCCTAACTTACGTGGATAATTTGAACTTTAAGCACATGGGTTGAGCCTCATACATAGCGAACCTGCTCTATAACCAATGAAATTGAGATTTCGTACAAAACCAGAAATATGTGAAGCTTAAATTTTCATACCATGATAAGAGTGCATACTGCTAGCTTGTTTATGGTTTAGGGTTTAGATGCCTTCCATCACATGGCCTTTCTACCACATGCATTATGTGTAATGCTAGAAAGATTATTTATTCAAACCATATTTTGTAAACTATATGACGTGATTAGATTATCTGTTGATTAACATACTTATTTTATATTAATGATGCATCACATAATTTATAAATTTGGTCTAAAAAATTAATCTATCATTCTACATAGCATTACTCATACATTGTATACTTTTAATATAATGAATGAGAGCATTTGTTTAATTTATAAAAAAAACTTCATTTTAATCCTTGGCAGAGTTGACTTTTAGATAAAAACCATGAGTAAAATTAAAATCTAATTTTAGTCTCTTGATATATTAATAACCTCATTTATTAATTATATTTTGATTTTTTTAATTATTTATCTTTTTCTTTCTAATTTTTAATGTATTAATTTTATTTCATTATAATTTTCATTTTCATTTCATTCATCTTAATATTTTTTGTTGTAAACATTTAGATAAACTAATTTTTGTTATACAATATATTTCGATGTTCTTTATCTTCTTCATTTAGGTACATTAAATTCATTATAATACATTTCGGTGCATACATTTAGGTATACATATTTCGGTATATGCATTTTTATATAAACATTTAGATACACACATTTCGGTACATACATTTCGATACAAATATTTAGGTACAATAATTCAATATGATACATTTTGGTACACACATTTAGGTACATTAATTTAATATTAATACATTTCGGTGCATATATTTCAGTACATACATTTAAATATATTAGTTCAATATAATATATTTCGGTACTGATATTTATGTACATTAATTGAATCTTTCAAATTTGAAGAATGTTAAATAAAATTAATAAATTAAAAAAAAATCTTTTTTGGTAAAAAAATAAATTAAAATTTATGTATTAATAAATTTAAATATTTAATGAGAGACATTAAATAAAATGCACATTAATTATTTTGAATTAATTACACATTAGGGTCTAAAATCAATATTCAATCTAACACTAGTTATTCTTTAAATTTTAATCTTCTTGAAGGATTAAAGTTCAAAAACCTCTTTAATTTAACTAATTTGATCAGAAAAACAAAAGAAAATTGTGCAACAACAAAACAGAAAACTGAAACACCGTTTCAAATGCCTGTAAAAGAGAAAAGGAAAACAATAAGTCCCGTGACAAATTTCTTCCCAGATCGGGTCTCCACCTGAAGGCCTCGTGTCAGTGTCCGTACATTCTGATGTGGCTGCTACAGGTTTTGCCTTTCTTTTATTCTTTTCACGTCATCAAACTAAGAATAAAAAAGTTGTTTGCAAAAAGCAGCTAATTGGTATTGCATTTAAATAGTCAATTATCCACCTTTTGAGAAAAAACAAGAACATTATGTTAGATGTCATCCACTGTTTATATTGAGTAAAGTTAAGGGGATTAAGTTTTAAAAATTAAAAAAAATATAAAAGTTGATAATTAGTTTATACTCAAGCGTTGATAAACGTATTTATTTTTATTAACGATACATTATTTAATTTATAAATTTAATTTTCTTAACATTACTCATTCATTTTTTTTTTCCTTCTTCTTTTGGGCAATGACTATCCAAACTGATAGTTTTGGGTAGGCATGTACGCCAAACTGATAACTTATAAACAGAACCTGGGTAAAATGTTTCAACTTCATGTTAAGAGCTCACTGCTAATACGACATCCGAAGTTCTTCCTATTTGTGCAAAATATAGCCATCATCAATACCATTAAAATTTTCGTTAAAAATTTACATATTTTTGTTAAAAAGTCACATACGAGTAACATGACTGTTAGAAATATAATGAAGAATGTGATGTATTGGATTGTTGACACTTGTCCCAATAGTAGATTAGTTATATATATATATATATATATATATATATATATATATATATATATATATAGGAAACTATTATTAACACTCTAAAAATTTCATGTTACATTCCTTACAAGTGCCAATAGCAATTTCCTATATATATTAAGATTGTTCTCTCTCTCTCTCTCTCTCTCTCTCTCTCTCTCTCTCGTTTCTCTCTCCTATCTTCTTCTTCATTCTTCTCAACCTATCTTAACAGTGACCACTATTATGTTTTTTGGTCAAATAATGCCACTGTTTTAAGAAAAGAGACCTAGGGACATTGCTTAGATCAAGCAAGGAATACAAGAAAGTGTATACCACCGATGGTGTCCAAGCAAGGGATGGTTTTCTTTGACAATACTAATGCTTCACGATTAATGGAAATCAATGGTTATGTTTGGTACTTTTCGAAATCAAAATTTGAGATTCATCCCATCATGAGATTTTGAGTTTATAGAATAAAATTTCGCCCTTTATATCATTGCTCTCACAGCCTAAAGAAAAAGTGTACGCTGCAATGATAGAACCAGATATTATATTTTCTATCCCAAGGCCACAAGCTACATTTTCACTGGTTCTGATTTTTCTTATTGGGTTTCAATTTGGTACTTGGTATGCTGCTTGCCATAAACAGATGATAGACATTTAAAGGGTCTAAATTGGCCACATCTATGCTTTAGATATTGACATTCTTCTACTACGTACTGCAACTGGGTCGTGTAATCAGGTAGAGAATTCAAGGGTCTATGAAATTATGTATAGAACAAATATAAGTACTTGGATCGTGGAAGCCATGGAGATTATCTTTAATGCAAGCGGAATAATAATCAAGAGATTTTGGATCATACATAACTCTAATAGTATGATATGTAAATATACTACGTATATCATGAGTCGTCACAAAATGACATGTGTATATCTTTACAAATATCTGTTTCTCTAATCTCCCATATAAAATAACTTGTACATATGATTACAAACATTTGCTGCTTCATCTTCGTGAAATTCAGCTATGGTTTCGATAATATCAATGGTAGAGATAGGTGAACTCCATGGATAAAACTCGAACTAGAAACCAAAGTGTTGCTGTTATTAAATAGTAATGATCGGCAACAAGGCCAAGCAGGATTTGAGTTAATCATTCTCCGATCATCTCCACTCAATGTATAAGGCAATAAACGGAACATGTTAGATGCAGGTAGTGTCGTCATCCTCGTTCGGACTCCATTAAAAATGGGGTCCCGAGGTGGCAGCTAATTGGGAAATACCTAATTGGTTGCAGTATCGAGTTATAGAGATAGGTGAAGAGATGTGGGGATGATCTGGCCCATGAGGGGGATGTAGTGTCACGTGGGAAGCACACTGCTTGAAAGTGATAAAACACAAGGAAATTGTACGGAAGGGCCACCATGCCACGGCAGTGTGCTTGTGCTGAACACAGAAGTCTTGGGTAGCTAGCAAGTGTTTGGTCCTATGAGCACTTGCGTGGCTTTTGGAATTTTAAGCTTGGGACTAAGGATATGGGACCCGATCCTCAGAAGAAAATGATTTGGTGGCATTGTGCCTCTTAGTTTATTTAACTTGTTAGGCATATATGTATATTACCAGATTTATTAGGCGATTGTGTGATGCTCAAACAAATAAACTCCACAGTCAACAAACATCTTACCTCCCCCACATGTATATGAATGACAATGATACTTTCTTCTAATTGATGGTTTTCTTGACTCTAGGCAATTGCTATTTTGTTGTAGGTTTGCACCTTTTGTTTTGATTGGAGGTACACCTATTTTAGTCACCGTTATAAAAATCTTCGCCTAACGCCGCCTAGGTGGCTGACTGCTGGCCACCGTCCTGATTAATTTCTAGGCATTTGAAAATTTAGAAAAGACGCCTAGACCTCCTTAGCCGTCCACCTAGCCTACCTAGGTGTCTACTTGGCCTGCCTAGGTTGAGACTCTTACTTAGACAAAAAATCGATAACTTTCATTTTGGACGAACATTCATTATATGCTTGTATTCCAATACAATTGTGTATTTTTGTAAGTATCAATATGCACTTATTTACACGATATCTAATACATTTACTTGATCTGCCTAGGTCCTGTCTAGTCACATAGGCGCTAGGCCTAAATCCACTGCCCGACTAGTGCTAGCGCCTTTTAGAACCATAATTTTAGTATAACATAACAAGTACAATATCAATTATTAAATAGATAATTTGGTTTGAACCCGAAATTTTAGTTTATTTTAGCAAAAACTCTATTTTCAAATTAATAAAATCAATTGACTAGATTGCTTTGTGATCCTTCCTCTCTTGTAGCGAGAGTTTTGAAAGCTAAGTATTAGTCCACTTCTTCGTTTTTGGATGCCTCTGTGAAAAGCAATGCTTCCTATGGTTGGAAAAGCATTTGTGTTGCTAGAACCATCATCGAAAGAGGATCCAAGAGCTAAGCGGGTAGTGGTGATTCGATCAACACTTGGACTGATAAGTGGCTGCCTTTTGCTTCATCTTACAAGGCGTTCACACCTAAGCCGGATGTGTGTAATATCGTCAATGACCGAGACCTAATCAAAGACAAGCCACAAAAAAGAAATGTGTCCTAAATGAGCTCTTTGTTCTCAGATTTTGAGGCTGACCTGATGCGTTCCATTCCCTTAAATGTTAGGAAGCCAGACGCCAGGTTGGTGTGGCATTTTGAAAAGAAATGAGTGTTTACTGTGAAGAGTGCTTATCACGTGGCTCGGGTGTAGGTGTCATCCACGAAGATTTAGAATTACATGTTTTCAATTGGTTAGAGGTCTTCATAGGTTTGCAAAAATTCCGTGTGAATTAGTTCTAATGGAGTTTTAGCTCCCCATGCCTTGTCTTGTGGAATGAATCCTTGTGATGTTTCTCAAGTGCTTACCATTCATAGATTTCTTCACTTTCTTGGATAGTAGGCAATGCATGATCCATTTCTTTTTGTTATAGCTTATACATTTTTCCTATCAAAGCGATCCCAATCTACTGACCCTTTGTGTATTTTGTACCAAGAGATTTGATCTTTATTTACTTGCTCATTTGAGTTATTTCCTGATCAAGTCATACCAGAACGTTCTTTGCATCCACCAAGAGGACTAGGCACTTGTTGAGGTGCTTCCTTGGAGAATTGAGGCATAGGTTTCGACGACATTGTCCGCCTACAAGAACAAATCAATTACATTAAACAATTTGAGTCCTAAGAAATACTTGTTACGAATTAAATTGTTTATATAGATCGCTATGTAATTGTGAAGAGGTAGATGACTTTCTTCGAGTATGAGAACTAATTGATTTCATTGAGCTTGAGGCCTTGCTTTTAACCGAGCTTCGTCTTCAATAACTCAATTTATGGACATAAATATTGAACATTACCAGTGAATAACTATTGAATTTTGGATGTATATTTCTTGATTGAATCAGTTACAATAGACAACATATATAGAATGAGAGATTAGGGAGGACACCACTCTACCTTCCTTAAATCACTCCTAATCTATTTACAATATCAAGACTCCTTAATTTAAGGTTGATTACAACACAAGTAAACACAATGGATAAAAGACTAAACCCTAGTTGTTTTACACATTGAGTAAAAGCAGTAAACCCTAGTTGACAAACCGATTAGACTTGTGTCAATGGAACTCCTAATATCCTTCAACCTGTCAATGTTCTAACATTCATCCTCAAGCGGGATCAAGAGGGTTCCTTGAGCCAAGCTTGGAAATGATGCACAGAAACTGAACCGTAGGAAGAGACTTGGTAAATATGTTAGCCAGTTGATAATTGCTGCGAGTGTAATGAGTGTTGATGATTTTGGATTGAACCTGGGATCAAACATAGTGACAATTTACTTCGATATGCTTCGTTCTGTCTTGGAAAACAGGATTGGAAGCAATGTGCATGGTGACTTGGTTGTAACAGAACATAGACATAAGTGCATTGCTGGGAAACCCTAGATCAGACAGAAGGTTTTTTAGCCAAATAAGTTCACAAGCAGTGGAAGCCATGGCACGATATTCAACATCTACACTAGATCGAGCTACAACACTTTGCTTTTTACTTCGCCATGTTACCAGATTGCCACCGATCGACAAATGTACAGCAGCCTGTAGTTGACTTGCAATCAAGGGAATTTCCTGCCCAATCGGCATCTGTATAACCCATGATGGCAGTATTATCATTCTTTTTCATTAAGAAACCTCTACCAACTGGCCCTTTGAGATAACGAATAATTATTTTCATAATATGCATGTGAACTAATGTAGGAGCATGCATAAATTGACTGACAATACTCATAGCGTAAGAAATATTAGGACGCGTGATTGAAAGATAGATACGCTTGCCTACCAACCTTTGATATTCAATACCATTGCAAAGGAAGGCACTGTGACCATGAAGACAGAGTTTACTATCCAAATGAGTGCGTGCAGATTTGCAATCCAGTAAGTTAGACTTCTTCAAGAGATCAATGATGTATTTCCTTTGATTGAGAAAAAGACCTTTTCTATGATATGGCAAGCTCAATACTAAGAAAATATTTTAGAGTTCCCAGGTCCTTGATTGCAAATTTGCTGCGAAGAGCAAGCTTGAGAAAATGAATTTCTTCAATATTGTCACCTATCACTATGCGATCATCAACATAAATTAACCCAATTAACTTCCCAACTGAGCCAACACAGACAAAAAGTGAGGAATCGGCATTGCTCCGTTGAAAACCAAATGTTTCAAGAATTGAGCTTAGTTTTGAATACCATGCACGTGGAGATTGTTTCAATCCATAAATGGATTTGTGTAGTCTACAAACCATGTCAGGATCATAAGATTGAGGGTGACTTGATGGTAGTTTCATGTACACTTCTTCCTCTAACTCTCTATGTAAGAAAGCGTTCTTCAGATTCGTTTGATAAAGAGGCCAGGATTGGTTCACAGCAACCGACAATAAAACCCTTACAGTGTTCATTTTTGCAATTGGTGTGAAGGTTTCCTTGTAATCCAAACCATAGGTCTAAGTGAAACCCCGAGCCACCAAACGAGCCTTGTGTCTTTCAATAGTCTCATCTGTGTTGAAGTTTGTTTTGTACATCCAACGGCTGCCTACTGCTTTCTTTCCTTTTGGGAGTTTAACTACACTCCAGGTTTTATTGTCATGAAGGGCTTGCAATTCATCCCTCATTGTACTTTTCCAAGGTGCAAGTTCATTTTCTTCTTGAAAGGTTTATGGATCATGAGTACTATCCAAGGTACTGAGAAAAGATGTATGAGAGGGTGAACGTTGCTGATAAGAAAGAAAATATGTGAGAGGATACCTAGATATGTAAGTGACATAGTCATGTAGTCGACGTGGGGGCTATTAAACTCTAGAAGGATTTCGTTGAATTAAGGTCTGAGGTTCAAGATATGTGACTGGAAGGGATGAGAATTCTGGAGATACATGTGAAGAGTCATGGGATGTGGGAGTTTCTTGGTATTAAGGAACACTGGGCAAAGGAACCAGGTCATTTAAAAACTCCACCTGGCTTTCATCTTTCAGTTTCTTGGAAAAATAAGGAATGTTTTCATCAAACCTCACATCCCTTGAAACTATAATTTTTCTTGTGGTTGGATTATAGCACTTGTAACCTTTCTAAGTGGATGAATAACCCATGAAGACACATTTGGTTGCTCTGGGATCAAGCTTGTCATGATGGAGAGATTGATTGTGGACAAAACAAGTGGAACCAAAAACCTTCAAATGTGAGAGATCAATTTTTCCGTCTTTCAAGACTTCATATGGAGACTTGAAAGCTAGTACTTTGCTAGGCTGTCTATTAATAAGATAAGCGGCTGTAAGAACTCCTTGTGACCAAAATTTCTTGGGCACATTCGTGTGAAACATGAGTGATCTTGTCTTCTCAAGAAGATCTCTATGCTTTCTCTCAGCCACCTCATTTTGTTGGGGGTGTACCAACACATGTGCTCTGATGTAAGATGCCATGAATACTCAAGTAATGAGACATGTTATGGGACATGTACTCAGTGCCATTGATGGATCTTAATACAAGAATTTTTGATGAAAATTGAGTACCAACTAGTTTATGAAAATCTTGAAAAACATTTGGAAGTTCACTCTTATATTTCAAAAGATATAACCAAGTTATCCTTGTAAAATCATCGACAAAGGTTACAAAGTACCTATATCCATCAAATAACTTTAGTATTGGACCCCAAATGTCTGAGTGAATGATTTCAAAAGGATGACTAGCTCTAGAAGTCGAGGAATCAAAAGGCAACCTAGCAAACTTAGACAAGTTACACACATCACACTGTAACTTGTCTTTACATAAACTTGGAAACAAAAAAGACATCACTTTATCAGAGGGATGTGCCAAGCGTTGATGCCAAAGTTGTGGATCTTGAGCGATACTTGAACTGACTTGAAAAACCTTGGGATCCTTAGTGTCTTTAGCTAGGTAGTAGAGACCATTCAAAAAGAAACCTTTACTAATCGTTTTCTTGGTGATGATATCTTGAAAGATAACATTGTGAGGAAAGAAAATGGCTAGACAGTTTAAAGAATTGGTGATGGTTGTTACTGATAAAAGTTTGAAAGGAAATGAGGGAATATAAAGGGCTATTGACTCTACGTGTTTTGAAAGTAGATTGACTTTCCCTTTCCCTACAACTGAGGCACCTTCATCATTAGCTAATGACACTTGATCAGGTTTTGCTAATTTTCTAAAATCATGCAAGTTGGTAATTTGATTTATCATGTGATCCGTGGCTCTTGAGTCTATAATCCAATAGTCATGTTCATTACTGGCATTTAAGGCAGTTAAAAAAGGCACTTGAAATACCTAGGATATCTTTATGAGAGACATGATTATGTTTAGCCAGGAAACCAGCAAATCTTCCAAGTAAGGTTGTGTTCTTCTTCTCAACAGGTGCATGTGCTTCATCTCCATTGTGGTGCACTTGTTTGTTTTGAAGATATGCTGCGAATTCATTGATTAGTGCAGCAAGATTGGCAATGAAGTTCACCATTCCTTCAGTCGAAGAGGAAGTTGCATGATTGGCCTTGTAAGAGTTGTTGTTCAGGTTTCTTTGTGAACCCTTTGTATCCTTTAAGAACTTGGGCTTCAACTCTGGATAGAGGATCCATCACTTGTCTCTTGTGTGTCTAAGTGTGTCATAGTAGTTGCACTCAGGTCTATTTCCCTTGTAAAATTTGCCCTCATTTCGGTTGTTGCTGGAAACATAAGCCCTTGTTTTGGAGACAACATCTTTATTCTCTTGGCTCATGACTTTCTTCTTTACTTCTTCCATTTGGATGATAGCGTAAACACCAGTGAATGACGTAAGCTCAGCATTCATTAAAATGCGGTTTCTGAGATCTTCAAATTATGGACCTAAGCTTGCCAAGAACTGAAAGATCTTGTCTTCTTCAGCTCTCTTGGTCAACATAGTGGCATCAGTGGTGTGAGGTCGATAAACATCGAGTTCATTCCACATACTTGTAAGTCTGCCAAGGTGTTGCACCAAGTTCTTTTCCCTTTGTTGGAGACTAGATATATCTTTCTTGAGTTTGAAGACACGTGTAACATTATATTGATTTCCATACATCTCATTAACTTGTTTCCAGAGATGCATCGATGACTTAGAATAGCTGAAAATCTCAGCAATCCTACGCTTCATGCCACACCGCATAGGTATGAGAGGTAGCTGATGGAGCAGCAATGGTGCCATTCACATAGCCTAACTTTGATTTTCCTCTAAGTGCAAGTGAAATAGCATGAATTCAGGGAAGGTAATTGAATTCGTTCAGTAAGACAGAACTGAGATGTTGATTAGGGTTGACTTCAACTTCGGTTGAATCTGAAGCAGCCAATGAGCTTTCAGCTTCAGAAACGTTGTCTTTAGCCATCTTGGCTTAAGGTAAAGAAAACTCAGCGAAGATGAAATAGAAACAAGAATTTAGAGTGTCTGTTCTAATACCATATTGAATTTTGGATGTATATATTCTTGATTGAATCAGTTACAATAGACAACATATATAGAATGATAGATTAGGGAGGACAACAATAACCATGCACCAACTTCACACTCTTAAATGCAATAACACTTGGAACAACTTTTGTGTTTCTTATGAGAAGACAAATGTGATGATTTTGAGGAGAACACCTGTATAGCTCTAATTTTGAATTCGAAGCTGAGAAGGCAAGTGAGATGAGGATGGAGGAATACCTTCATGATTTGAGCTTAAAAGCAGAGCAGCCAAGCAGCACAAGTCACGAGGAAGAATTGTCCATCGAGGTGGGCGACCTGCATTGTCACGTTGAGGGTGAGGAAATGTCGAGATAGTGAGGTGTAGGCGATTGGGTGGTGTTACGCTGAGAAATTATAAGTGTGGGATAACAGGTTAAGTGTAAAATGACGCCATTTTGCATTTTATTGCGATTTGATTTATGAACCATTCAAATTGAAGTTGACCAATACATTTCGGTTCAGTTTGGTTTCTTTAGTTTTGATTTTGTTTTTTATTTATTTATTTAAACTTTTTCACTTTAATTTGATAAACTATTCAGTTCTTTTTGATTTTTTGAACCCACTCCTACATGACTCAGTTCTTTGAGAACATTATGTTCACTCCTCTAATGTTTCGAGATGCCAATTTCGTTGCAAATGCTCTACTACATTATGTCATTTTCTTAATTATTCTAAAATTTGGCCAGCTTTTTTAGTTAAAATGATTTTCGAGATTCGGATAACTTTTAACTTTGGTTTTATAACAATAAAAATCAATAGAATTGGTACTTGAGTTTGTCCACTGTAAATCATTGATCATGTAAAAATTTGTTAATATCCTCGTTAAATTATCATGTGAACAACCATATGACCACATTTTTAAGCATATTTTTGTCAAACCAATTCCTCTACTTAACGAGGATATTGAAAAACAAAAATAATTTAAGGTGGACAAATTTAGAGACTACTTCAATCAATTGTCATTATCAATGACAAAGTAAAAAATTATAACAATTTTAGAGGTCATTTTGACTAAAAAAATCATTGGGATGAGGGTCTTTTTTTCCCGAGAAGTTCTGTGTTGTAATTTCCCTTTTCATATTAAAAATTTGAAAGAAAACCCGCTTAGTACTATGGTTTAGTGATATTTTTATTCACTTACAAGTGAGGTTTTCTATAGATAATATAGTACTAAGTCTACTCATTCCTCCTCAGTGGAGATAATATAATTTGTTAAAAAAAAACAAAAAAAAAAACAAAGAACAACATGCTTCTTTTTTGTTTTTGAATTTTTTGTTTTTCCTTAGCGCTGCGGACCAGCCTGGCGGAATCTCCTAGAAGAAAGTCCTTCGAGCTGGATTTCCTGCAGCCATTTCCTCCAACCAAAATCCCCTGCCCCCCTTTCAAACTCTTTTCAGTATAAATTTTCAATCAGGTAAAGATTTTCTTGGATTCTTTCTGGTTTGCTTTTACCTTGAAATCCCACTGTAGGTCTTCTTGTATGGGACTGAATTGAATTTATTCCCAAACTGGGTTTGCTCTGCCTTAAAGTTTTTTAATTTTGTGATTTAACCATAAAATTTGCAGCCTTTAGAATGTTGGGTAGTTCTGTTTTGGTAAAATATCTGATGGGTTGCCTTTGATGCTATCTGGGTTTGCCTGATTTTTTTTCAGATGAAGTGTTGGGTCTGCTAAATGGTTCCAGGAGTAAGGTGGCACTGACAGATTGGTGATTAAAGGTTGGAGCTTTTACTCCAATCAGGTAAGTCTCTTCTTTGAAATGCAATTTCCGGCATATTGATATCTGGTGAGGTTGATTAATCTTATGGATTATCCCCGTTTAATCGTGTTAGGATATAATTCCCAGCAGGATGATTCTTCTTTCGTTTGTACAATTCATAAAAGAACAATATATGACCTAGATATTGAAATAATTAAAACAAGAGTATAAGATTGAGCTTTCAATTTATAAAAATGGATGCCAATGAGTGCTATGTATGTGCAGAACTAGAAAAGGAAATGCCATTATTCAATTTCGCATGCATACCCTTGAAAAAGGCAAATCAAAGTGGTTACATTCTTAGAGAATAGAATTTATTCCTGAGGATATTTAGGTTAGCTTTAGTTCAAAGAATTCTATTTTCAGCGGTTGTGCGTGCATGTGTCTGTTTATTCTGAATTCGTTTGGGCTCCAAGATGACCTTCCAGTTGTAAATTGTGTCAGATGTTAGGCCTTGTGGTTGTAGGACTTTAGGAACTTTAGTATTTAGTTTGCTCCAAGAATTCTAGAGTTCGTAGTGGATACCTTGTTGGTTATGAGCTTACTGTTTCCATATTTCCACTAAAAGATGATTTAATAGGAAGATTTGGGTAATATTTCAGAGCAATAGCTCCATAGGTTTGGTTTTGCTTTCTTAATGTTGAGGCTTTCATTGTTGGTAATGAATATTATAATAAAATATGAAAGGGAAAATAGCATGATATACAATGTGATGCAGTTAACTAGAAGATTGCATATGGAAGTTTTGTGTAGATTTTCTTCTTCTGTATTACTTATTGATATTGTTTGGTTTGGTGTACTTGTGTGTTTGTTTGAGTAATGTGTGTGAGTGTACGTGCTTTTTCACGATCCCTGTATAACTCTACAAACTTACCTTCATTTTTTCTGTATCCTTCATTCCTTCTATTGCGATCTGCTCCTGTTAGCTCTATGGCAACCACTGATCCAATGTCTAATCTAGTTTCTTCTGTATCTATTATATAAAGAATTGCTTTACTGTATCTCAAAAAACGAAGAAAAAGTAAATACTTTATTGAACTAAAGGCACTAATTTCCCTTTCTTAACTGCACAAGAGATTTCTAATTGAACTGAAGCTTCCTCAATGCTGTAACTAGGCCCTTTTGCACTTATTTTTTAATGAATATGTGTTGTTATTCGTTAAATTGTACATTTGAGGCAATGCCTACTGCCCATCAATGACTTTTTGCCTAAAACATCACTGATAAATACTTTTACCTGGGCAATGTAAGAAGCTTGTGACAGATTTGCTCAACACTTTTTAGCTGAGCAAGGGAAAAATGTTTTGATTGTCAGCTCTAACAATGATTTGTTTTTGAAATTTTGTATGTAACATTTATAATTAGGGCTAGCTCATGAAGGTGGCATCAATCCTCCTTCAGTCCTTCATTTGAGAAAGAGACATTTTATTGCAAACAAATGGAACAAAGTTACAAAACAGAAGCAGTTTTCAAGGAGACCACTACAAAAACAGAAAAACCAAAAATGAAGAAAACCAACTGAGAGGCTCTCCCACAACAAAACTAAGAGATAACAGCTTGCTAGTCAAGCCAAATAACTGAAAGAGACATGGACCTTCAGTCCTGTAGACAAAAATTATGAAGTTTAACCACCTCTTAAATGGTTGGGCCACATCAGACACTTCATTGCTGGAATCTTATTCCAATTCATTCAATTTTTCTCTGTATGATTTTCTGAGTTTTCATTGACTGTACAGTTGCACGAGTTGACTTTTCAAAATTTGCGCCTTCTGGACCTTTCCTGGTGATTTCATTTATTGAATTTTTTATGTAACGAGACTGAAGTTTTGCTCTTCCTCACTATTTCAGAAGCAGTGTCAGTGACGAGTGAAGTCCATCACTGCATCCTTGGAAGACTCTTAGAGGGTGAGAAATAGTTGGTCTATACATTAAAGTGTTGATTTGGGTTAAGTCTGGTGATGAGAAACTTTATTGAAAAGGGACTGTTCTTTTCTTTCATTTTTCACAAAGAAACTTTTAACATGCAGTTGCTTCACTTTTCTTTATATATGGTATTTGCTTGGATGGGATCTCATAGTGATCTTGGGGTTCTTTCTTAAGTTCGGATTTGTTTTTAAATTCGTTTCTTTCATAAATTAAGATATATGGTCAAAGAAATTTTCACAATTTTGAAATTGTATTGCTATGGCTAGCAGCCTATTTCCAAGTTTTGGAGCTCAACCTAGAAATTTTCTCCAGAAGATCCTCTGGGGGCATAATTCCCCTCTGTCCCTGGTTTCTTTAGCCAAGTAAACCATAGGTATAATCACCAAAGTTTGTTTATATATTTCCCTAATTCTGTTTTCATCCTCGTTTTACTATTCTGACGAGATACATTGAACCATTGGGTCTTTCCTTTAAATTATTTATCCCATTTCCTGAAACTACCCTATCTATCCATAAATCTTTCTGCATCATCATCAGTGTGGCAATCATTAATGGTGCTTACTTTGAAAAGGTCTGGCATCAGTCAAACTGCCATTTCAATGTGGTTGGGGAGTGTATATACAAATCATATACATATCCATGATTCATGCTATTCAAATGATGCAGATACGTGACTTGTATTTGTTTACTTTAGGCATATCCACTTCTAAATGTAAGAAATGATGCACATATTATTGTTTGTAATTGTAGTTTAGAATATATCTTAGATTTATGTAAAAAAGTTGACCGCTAAATTGTAGATATGGTATTTGAAATATACCTCAAGTTGCATTTTTGTCCCTGAACTTGCATAAAAGTTGCTGTAGTGCTCAAACTAATCCTGAGTTGCAACATTTGGTCCTTTCCATTAGTTTTTGTGTCCTAAACCGTTAGACTGCTTGACCCAAAACTAATAATCTATAATTAAATAAAACAAAAACAACAAACACGATTGAACAAGGGTGTGTAAGAGGAAAAAGGGTGTGGTTTTAATACAACGATATTCTACTCTAAGTGGGAGGGATATTATACTGTAAGGGAAGGAGGATTGGGATAGGCCACACAATGTACACCAACCACAAGTCTCTCTCTCTCCAGGGGTTGCAGAACATGGGTCGTTCTTGACATTGCAGAGGGTTATCATGTGGTTCAGTAGGTTAGTAATAAAGGAAAACTAATGAAAAGAGTTTGAAAACTTTGAGTTTTAACGATAAGGACAAAATAAAGGGTAAAGTGAATAGTATCAGGATTGACTTTTTAGTGTAAAAATGTGGTTTTTCGTTAAAGTGAACAATATTGGGAGCTTTTCGTTAAAGTTCCCTAGTAATAATACTAAAGATGGACCGCCCTACCCAAAGCTCCAATTCTTCCTCCCTCATCCCCACACAATCTGCATGCCATCCTTCCCACACCTACATGCCCCCTTTAATTTTGTTTTTAACTTTTGTTATTATTTTATGATACTCATTTTTCCTATTATTTTAATTTATTTTAAAAAATTGTAAGTTGAAATTCCTAATTCACCCTAATATTTAACTGAAATAGATGGAGTTTTTAGTAAGGACTAAAGGTCCAACTCGGGGTCCTATTCGAGGACATGAGCTACTATTATTTGAGTTCAAGGGCAAAAATGCAACTCGGGTATAACTCAGGTCCATTGCTAAGAAAAAAAAATTTAGCATACAATTGTAGAAGGTGCAGAAGTGAAAATTGATCACGTCCTGAAGTTTGTTATAATTGAGAATTAAAAATTTGCCTTTGATGTTTCAACCCTAACGCTCCGGTTAGAAGATGCGACTACGGGACAGATGTCCAGGGCCGAAGGGGTAGAGGAAGACCTAGGATGACTTTGGAAGAGACTCTAAGAAAAGACTTAGAGTATTTGGGTTTAACGGACGACATGACACAGGACCGAGCGCAATAGTGTTCTAGGATTCATATAGCCGACCCCACTTAGTGGGAAAAGGCTTTGTTGTTGTTGTTGATGTTTCAACCCTAAATCAGTGCATCAACTTAATATATTTTTATGTATTGATTAGTTAAGTTGCAAAAATAGGAGAGGAGTATAATATTACCCTAAATTTGGCTTTCAGCTTCTTATTCTTTTGCCTTCTGATGAGTTGGAACTGGAAAAGTTTTACATGACCATGGTAAATGACGCGGATAAAATCTGTTTGTTGTGTTATAATGTATAAGATATCCATAAGTTTCAGTTTGGTGTGGTTCCATTTAAAGTGAACTAATTATATAAAGCTGATAGGATTTTGACTGTGCAATTTAGGATTTCTAGTTTTCTTTGCAACTATATCAGATTAGATTTCTTTAGTATCAGAAAGTGAAAATTGAATGATGTACATGGGTCCCATAACCATTCTGTTGTTTGTCCTGGACTTTAACATGTTGCAGTAAATGGTAAAATTTTCTGGCTTTCTTCTTGGTCTGCAATTAGACTCCTATGTTTGCATGTTCATGCACTGCTAGCGTATCTGTGAGTCTCATGGAAGTATACCACTTTCTTTCAGGTCATTAGTTATATAATCTTCATCTGTTGATGATCTTGTGCCTGCTAGTTCCTGTTCCAACATGAACAACTCATTTGGTGATGATTATGTAAGTCTTCGGAACATTAGTGATTTTATTGTCTACACAAACAAAATAGGGCAACCTTAACACTTTGTGTGCAGGATGAAGCAACTGTTGCAGGATTTGAAGTTTTAAGATCACCCGATGCAAGTTACAACAATGTGTACCCAGGGAATGAAGACGAGGCACAGGATCCACCTCTTGTCCCTCCACAGCTGCAACAGACGTTACTTAGTTACCCAGCAAGTGCAGACACTACTGGAACTGTTCCCTTACCACAAAACGTGACACTCAACCATCTTTACATTGAGAACCGAGAGACCCCACGATCTGTGGTCGCACTTGGGTTCACTCATCGCTTTCGTTCAAAATTTGTTACAGTTGTGCTTTACAAACCAGTTCAAAGAAGGGGCACTGACAGCAGTTAGGAATCGAACATTAGGAGGATACACCTAAATTAGCGGTGAAAGATACTTATTTCCTCACAGAAACTTATGAACTTAGGTTTGTGATTTCTGCCGAGTTCTTTGTAGACTTGATATATTCTTCAGGGTAGACTTGGTATACTGTGGAGTTGGCTGGTTAGGTTATGATCTCATGTGAGAATTGTTTATTTGAAATGATTGGGCTCATTTGATTGCATTTGTGAATATAAAATGCCTGCTTTATACAGATAAGGAAGCCTTCTCCAATACACATCATGTGGTTGAATGGTGTATGCAACTCTTGCAGAGACATGCATTCAATTATTCGCAATATATATGTATTTGACCTAAAACTAGAAGCTTATATCCCAAGCATATAATTCATTTGTTTTATTTTGTGCTCCAATTATTTTGGTAATGTGAGTAGTCAACTCCTACTGTCACTACTTATCCTTGCCAAATGGGGGAAGTAAGAGGATTATTGTAATACGCTATGGATGGGTTTTTAGGTAATATTCTAAACTACTAAAAGCTACGCGATGAGATTCAAATTTGGGTGTGCAATTGTCTGCATGCCGTCCTACCCCGCATAAGAGTGCTCTTTTGTAGTGTATATTATGTATTTTTATTAGATATGAATGTTTTGAGATGCAATTTTTTCCTTCAAAATAAACAATATTATCTACATTACAGAGGAATGAGTAGATTTGGTCTCATAATGAGCTAACAACAATGTGGTTCAAATTCACTGTTGGTGAGAATTGAACCTAAAACTTTTCACTCACAAGCGAAGAGAGACCATTTCTCGATTAATGCATGTCATCATTGCGCAGGGTTTAGAACTGCACAAACTGGCTGGTCATTCAAACTATCCAAATAAAATCAATTTATGCGGTTTGGTTGGTTTTGGTTTTGACAATAACAGTGTTATATTGGACCAAATTGAACCAAACTGCATGTACTATTAAGTTTAGGATCGTGATTTTCACTCTCAGATTTCCTTCTCTCTTCTCCCCATTGATTTACTTTCCAAAAAAATTAGATCCGTTGGTAAACGGACAAGTTTGGACTGAACTGAACCAAAACTGTATATACTATTTAAATTAGATACGGATCGATAAAGACGATAAGTTAGAATTGTTGATTTGAATACCAACCGGATTCGATAATTCGATTAAGTGTGGTGCTATATAAACCAAATTCATGTGCCAAACGACATTGTACATTCTATATGATATAATTTTTTATACAATTATTTAACTTAAATTAAAATACAAATTTGATTAATGCCACTTCATTTGGTGAACAACTTTATTTAGTGTGCCTAACATTATACAAAATATAACAAAGGCTAAACCTTCATATATAATTCCCTGTTACTTATATTCAAATCCTAAACTATTATCCACCACTATGAACACCACTAGAACTCGATAATTCAATTTGTCGATACACAAAATTGGGTTGACTTTAGTACAACGCATAGTGTCACGCAAGGTATTAAATATCGATGATATCGGAAATATCGATAGTCCAAAAACACGGAAATTTCGATGGAAATATCGGGATATTATCGATATCGATAAAAATTGAATAAAAACTACGGAAATTGTAAGAAAAACTTGGAAATTTTTATTGAAACTTTGCAGGATATTTATTTAGTCAATTATCTATTAGTTTATCACAAAAAATTGGAAGGAAATGCATTGCATAATAGATTTAACTGATTTAAGTTGATTATATAGCGAGCTGGCAAACATTGTGAGTGTAGAAAATATGTAAATATTTTAGCATATTTTCACAAAAACATAAGTGATATGGTGGTCAAGGTGTTGAAGGAGTAAAATGGGAGGGGTTCGAATCCCCTTGGTGTTTTTTTAAATATAGAAATGTAAAAAACACGGAAATATCGGGATATTATGGATATTTTATACCTTGGTGTCACGTAGTGACCTTCGCAAAGGTGTTTTAGTCACATAGCTAGCGAAAATAATAGAGATGTAGATAAAGGGTAGAGAAGTACTTTAGTCACATAGCTAGTGAAGATAATAGAGATGTAGATAAAGGGTAGAGAAGTAGTCACAAGGTGTATGTGGTTCATCTTAAGTTGGCCTACGCCTACAAATGTAAATGAGTTTTCATAGTTTTTTTTTTTTTTTTGTTGAACTATTATCTTCTACACTAAGAGGGTGGGGAGTGGGCTAAGCCTCACAATGAGCTAACAATAATATGGTTCAAATTTGCCTTTAGCAAGAATCAAACTCAAGACCTCTCATGTACAAATAAAGAGGAATACCACTAGACCATAGTACTAAGTGGCTACATTATACAAGAGTTTAAGCATAATTGTCATTAGTGAGATCTAAATCTTGATTACAAAATTCAAGACCAAGAGAGCCTAATTGTGGGGAAGAATAATCTCATTTTATAGTTAAGGAGAGTCCTCTGGTAGTGTCTGTGGTTGACGTGGGACTTAGGAACTTTGTTATTGTGTTGACACATGTTGTAATGTGATTGGTCTTTAAGTTGGGGAGAAACTCATGTGCTTTCGATGGTATACAATTTACTGGTGTTCAATAGTTTCGAGGTTAATGAAGTATGGTACTAACACAACTAAATGAATCTAAATAGAGTAATGTTATTCATACCATGTTTTTGTATTACATTTCTGTACTATTTTAAGTGGCATCTGATGTGGACAGCCACATCATTTAAATTAATCATATTTGTAAATTTAATTAACATTATTTAATAAACCAAAAATTAAGAAAAGTTGATAAATTAAATAATGATTGTAGCATACAAAAAGTCTTTCTTCTTCCGTCCCCTCCCCTTTCAACCGATGGGTTTTGCAAATTTTTCATTGGGCATAAAATCATGAATTTGGTGAGTTTTGCAAGTTTTTCAACAGGGATTCAAATCAAAGAACAAAGCATGCATAACAAGCACACCAAATCATGAAACTTTGTAAACCTAGATTTCATTAGGAATAGAAAAATTTGGTGGGTTCTACAAATTTTTCAACATGGATTCAAATGAGAGAATAAAACTACAAATTTTTCAACATGGATTCAAATGAGAGAATAAAACTGTAAAAAAATAGCACACCAAATTATGAAAATTCTCAAAACCCAGCTTTCATTGTGCATAGAAAGCCATGAAAATTGGTGGGTGAGAGCCGCCATTGGAAATACTTGATTGGGAGAGTGAAGAACCACTGGGTTTTGTGGTTTCTTTAGTTGGGAAACCTAGATGCAGATTTAAGAAAAGCTGTAGTCATTCAGTATACCCAGCAGTGAGAGGGGAAGGAAGGAGAAAAACTCTTCATATACCACAATAATCATTTAATTGATTAGTTTTTTTCTTAATTATTGGTTCATTAAATAATGTTTAATTAAATTAAAAAAATCTGATTAATTTAAATGATGTGGTTGTCCACATCAGATGCAACTTAAGATGATATAGAAATATGGTACAAAAATATGGTACGAATAACATTACTCATCCAAATATGACAAGGGCTAAACCTAGATCCGCTTTTCATGTCATATGTTTGAAGATATATAGATAGAAATGGCATTATGTGTTTTGTAGTTTTGTTGTTCAAGAAATACATATCAATTCGGATGAAGTGGAATTAATAATTGGATTATCTAGATCGAAGACCAGCCAAGACATTCTTATCTTTCACTCGTAGGATCTGACCAATACATGCGTGGAGTACTTATCATAGAGAGTTCTTTTCAAAATACTAATAGCTCTTATAATATGGCACGGCCAGCAAACACAATTGCTTTTTCGAATCTCTTAAACAAACAATAAAGGCCACAATTACAGGTCCCTCCAACGCATGGCCAACAAATTCCAATTACAAAATACCAAGTCGTGTTGTCGAAAGCCCTCAAAAAACAATACTCAAAGAAGTCTATGAGCAATTGAAAGGTGAAGTATTGCATAATAAATGATATTTTATGTGTCTCCATCAAACAGTTCGAGCAAGCGGTCGATAAATGAGAAAAGAAAAGCCTACAGATTGTGATCAGAAGAGATGAAACATTTGACCTGTCATCTGGGAATTATAAGTAGGAGTTTCGTGGGCCAAAGTGTTCAACAATACACAATTTGATAATGGTTAGTATATATAACGAGTAAGGCAACTTAATAAAAGATATTACTTATGTGATGAATTTTAATGGATGTCAAATGTCATCCATCTCATTAGCCCTTGACTGACTAGCAAATTGCAGGACATGTATGTTTTTTTTTGCTTAAAGTATCTGCATTTTGGCCACCTGAAACTTGCAAGTTCCAGTAAATTACTAGTATAAATTAACATGTCATGTGTCATTGATGTATATACACACACACAAGCTATATAAACATTTATGTTTTTACTTTGTTTTAACATATTATTTTGTCAAATTTTAAGGCTTCCACAAGTATTAAACTATATACAAATCAATTAGTCAGATAACTACAAAAAATAACATTGATATTCATTTACCTAATAACTAGCATGCACGCGATTATATGTACGCTTTATTAGATTAACAGTTTAGCAATATATTTAACACAATATTTTTCCCCTGTATGCAAGGAAAAATCTTGAAATGTCATATGAGTTTATACATCTTTTTCAGTTTATCATATGAACTAAAATTTAAAGCGATTTGTCATGTCAAATTTTCAAAATTATTTTATGATCTCATCCTAACTCCATTAAAATTTTCACCAAAATAAGTCATGTGGCTTGCACATAACTTGTTTTCAAGATTATTTTGAACATTTCAACTTTCCACTACCCTTCAAGGTTTTTTTTCGTGTTAAATTCACCCTTTTGGGCTTGTGCCTTTTGTTCATGTCTCATGATGGCATCGGTGCGATTTATCATGACGTAACTGGTAGCTTTGTGCCCAAAGTACCTATTGTAGCGGACAGTATTTGTTTCCTTTGCAGTTTATCTAAGGAGTCGACACTACTTGTACGCAAAAAGTGTCCCCTTAACTGTTTTGTTGGTGATTTTGTGCAAAGTGTCTCTTATGTGGTAGATTATGAAGTGATTAAATTTTTAGTTGTCAGGATTAAAGTTCTTTTGATTGTAAAAGATTTGCTGATATGGTGGCAATTAGATTGGCTAGGCCTTAAGATTTGACTACAATACTTACATATATTGGTACAATCACTAATTTGATGGTCAAATCATAAGCATTGTAGTGAATCTGAGATTAGCCTACACACCTTGGGTGAGGGAAGCATTCCCTAAATAAAACGTCTAAATTATTCTTATATTTAACAGCTAATGGTGACCAGGAACCATCGATCCTTTGAGGCGTCGACTCAGGTCGGGTTGAAAACACATAATGAGTTTAGTCGTCATACAGAGCAAAAGAAAATACATTAAAATTCATCATGGATGATAGTACGAATAAAACTTGTACCAATTCGTATGCCATCTTCTTTATATAGATTGACATTCACATATGTAGAAGCAGTTCTTTCTGATTATTCGAGTTTTCCACTTGGACCAATTGGTGCATGTTGATCCTTCCCGTTGTTGGCTAAACATGGGAAGGGGTGGTGTTTGGTGGAGTTGGAGCAGAGGCAACCCGCCTACCATGCTCAGACCTACTATTATCCGCGAACTTTAAACTCTGTTGGTGCAAACTCTTCTGCTTCTCCACCTCACTTCACTCAGCTGCTTAGTAAAACTCTTCTGTCGATTTCTCGACATCTTTGGAAGCTGGAAGGAACATGCTCCCTCACTGTGGGAAGTGCACCAAAGTCACAGGAAGAGTGCAACACACAATCATTACCCCCATCTAAGACAATCCTGAGGCAGTTGAGAACTCTGAGGTTGAAAAGAACACTAGTTGGGTCAACCCAGACCCGAAGTTCCCACCTGATCCTCTGAGGCCCGAGATGATGCCGAGGGAACGTCGGCAGATGAAGGGGATGATGCCAAAGGTAGCTCCACATGCAGCCTGGGCTCCTATAGAGAAGAGGGTCATGGCAAAGACTGCAAGGGGCAGTGAATTAGCTCGGCCTAGCCATATACAGAAGACTCCTCCTAGGGTTTGGAGAATCCAGAGAGTCCACAACCTCCCTCTCATGCCGAAGTACCCGCCTGCTAGATCAGAAGCCCACCCACCAAAGGGACGCGCCGCAAAGTTGGCCATGCCGAATGATGCAGCAATGATGCCGGCTAAGTGAAGTTTTAGATCAAATCTGTTGATTCGATTAGACAAAAGTAAACATAATTAGTATAGTCCAAAAAAGAAATTAATGCGACTGTATGCTAGCTGACATATATGGTCATATATATTAGAGAGATGATACAAATATGTAATAAGTGTAACATTACTCATATATGCATGCATGATTAGAGAACGTTACCTAATAAGTTTAAAATATCGATGATATCGGAAATATCGGTAGTCCAAAAATACAGAAATTTCGATGGAAATATCGGGATATTATTGATATCGATAAAAATTGAATAAAAACCACATAAATTGTAAGAAAAACTTGGAAATTTTTATTGAAACTTTGCAGGATGTTTATTTAGTCAATTATCTATTAGTTTATCACAAAAAATTGGAAGGAGATACATTGCATGATGGATTTAACTGATTTAAGTTGATTATATAACGAGCTGGCAAACATTGTGAGTTTAGAAAATATGTAAATATTTTAGCATATTTTCACAAAAACATAAGTGATATGGTGGTCAAGGTGTTGAAGGAGTAAAATGGGAGGGGTTCAAATCCCCTTGGTGTTTTTTTAAATATAGAAATTTAAAAAACAAGGAAATTTCGATGGAAATATCGATGACATCGGAAATATCGGTAGTCCAAAAACACAGAAATTTCAATGAAAATATCGAAATATTATGGATATTTTAGACCTTGCTTAATATATACTTAACTACATTGCTCATCAAAACATACGGTAAAAATAGTTATAATAAAAAAATAGTAATTAAATAAACAAAAAGTAACCTGTCATAGAAGTATTCAGCAATGACATTATCAATGGACAACTCAACATCCATGGAGTAGCCATAGAGAAGGACGAAAATCCACGTTCTGTAGTTTGTGATGGCATGCCACAGCACCTCAACAGTAGTAATCAAATTGATCCATTAGACATCAATAAAATTAATTAGCAACTTATACAAAATTCTTAGGTCTTTGAAAGTGATTGAATTAATAAAAAAAATTGTTTAAAAAAATACTGACCTTGGAGAATTGAACCAAGATTCCCATCAGGCGAGTCTTGGCCAAGTGTCAACACCAAGATTCCAGTAATGATATGAAGCCACCCAGGAATGAAGAATGCAATTCTCCATGCAGTAAAAGGAGTTGCTCCACATCTGCCGATGATGTCAAACACCAATGGCATCAAGAGCTGGGTGGCCCCACCGCCCATATTACCCCACCCAGCCGCAGTCCCATTCACCAGCCCAATAATCTTACCATTAAACATTGTGCTCATCCAGTATTGGCACGACACAAATGTTGCAAGAGAAAACCCAATCACAAACCTAACTGCTAAGTAACCCCCGGCGTCAGACACAAACGACATGCAAAGCACAGTAGGTGCGCTGAGCATTATGAGAAACGCACAGTCGTAGCGTGGCCCTAGCAAATCACACACCGCACCCAACACAAGCCTTGAGAATATGTTGCCGGAGACGGAGGCAACCCCCGCATTTCCGATGTCTTGCTTGGTCAGATTGAGATTGTCTCGGATGATAAGGACGAGAGGAGCAGTTGCAAATGTTGAGATAAAGCAAGTGAAGAAGGAAATCCAAGACAAGTGGAAGGTTCTCATGTGAGGGTTGGCTAATGAGAAGAGTTTGAAAACTTTAGCCTTGTGTTTCAAATCGACTGGCAAGTCGAATTTGGCAGTCGTGTCTGTTGGGACAATTGGTGATGCTACTGACAATGCAAAGGTTTGCTCTCTGCCGGTCACTCCATGCATGGAACTTCTGGGTTCACCTTCGGTATCTGCCATTTTGGGTTCCGGATTTTGGGGTTTGGATTTAGAGCTTCGAAACTCGGAACGGTTTTTGAAACAGCTCTCAGAGAACTGAAACGGACTCGTGGTGTTGTGTGACAAACGTACAAAGGGAGTGTGGGATTTATATAGGGCTTGAAGTTGACATTGTGAAGGGTTGTGAAGAGCCAACGGGCAAGAGTACGATTCTCAACATTTGTGTGATCCATTTCGCCGCATATGACGATATGAATAGTAAGAGTCTCATCATATATCTCAAGGGACCACCGTAACCTTTCCAAATTGGTTAACCAGCTGGTTAATTAACAAGTAGCTTGCATATTAGGGACAACCAAACCAAGTATTAATTAAGTCATAGAACTCCGAATTAAGTCAGCCTGGAATTTGTACACATAAAAGAAAACTAAATTTTAATATTGTTTGTTTAATTGAAGTAATCCTTAGCCGCATAAACCTAAATTATATATATGCAGTTGCCAATTCAGAAATTTTCGAAGGGAGGGGTGGGACTTCAAAGGGTAAAAGGTCCTAAAAATTTTACACAACCAAATAGTGGACAATATTAATGTCTGTTATAACCCGTACCTATCAAATGACCAAAATGCCTCTGGTGATGGTGTCTTGAATAAATATAGGTTGAGTTGTGATTTTTGGGAAGAGTTAAATGATAGAAAGTTGTCATATTTGATAACCACGGACTCTCTATTACACATTTCAAGAATGATCAGGAGAAAGCTGCTATATCTATTATTTTTTAGTTCCAGTTTATTGGGAGAAGCACTTGTTATACTTGGTCATTTACTTATTTGAATTCCTTGTACAGTTTGTTGTACAAACCAAATTTTATATGTATTAGTCCTATATATAGTTCTTTTAAATACCAGAGTGCTCCCAAACCTTATATGGCTTAAGATCATAAATTCATGAATTTCATGATAAATACTGATTAATTAAAAAGTCAAGATTAAAAGAAACAAAAAAGAAAGAGGAATAAAAAGAAAAATTTAGCATAATAATGCCAAAATAATAATAAATTGTTTATTTTTGCTTTTTTTATTTTTTTAACTATTTTACTTAGGGATGCTTAGCTCAATAGAGCACTGTAATTTTTGTCCACTTGCCAGGGAGATACTCCTTATCCCATAAAGGTAAAGGTTTTGCTTTTCGTTATCTACTGTAATTCTCTCACATGGATAGTTTGGTAAAGGTCAAATAAGTTAAAAAGATTGCATCTTTAAAGCCAAACAACACCGTTTAAAAAGTTTTATTTTTGGGTTTTTTAAAACAAAACATAGCCACTCACCGCTCCGCATTGCTGCAGCAGACATGGATTCAGTTTGCAAGTTTTCCGACGACACCAGAAGGGTGGACCATCACTCTTGGGCTTGATTTTCGGTGAAGGGAGGGACAGATGCCCCTCCTTGACCCTCTGTAGCTTCGCCATTGTATATATGCAAGTAGTAAAACATCCACTTCGATTGGTTAATAATGCAATCTATGAGCACTCAACTTGTAATATAATAACTTTTGCAAACAATACGAAAATCTGCATGTCTTGAATGTGCTCTTGTCGAAAACGCTTAAATTGCGTGAATTCTGTTTGAGTGGATATTTAATGCTGGGCTTAGTGAGAGTGAAGACCCAAAAAAACAAAAGTAGAGGGATGATGATTAGGCTTGGACAAGTCGACGGCCTAGGAAGAATTAAAAATCATTTTGCCAAGGAATAGGCAACAAGCCTAAGTGAGAAGTGGCAACAAGCCTAAGTGAGAAGTGGCACTCAAAAGGCAGCTCATTCTCAGCAAAAAGTACTTTTCAAGGGCATGTATAGGTAAATAAATGGTGACTCGCTGTGCTCCAGAGGCCATCACCAAAAGGCAAAGCTTGGACAGTGGGGCTAAAGAGTCTATAAAAGCAGCAAGGGACACAAGGGATAATGACACTTAAACAATCAATCAAAAGACATCCCACTTTGCTCTCAGACAAGTAAGACACCAGAAAGCTTTAGTTTGTCAAGACTCTACCCTTCAGTCATAGACCCACCTTAGAAAGACATATTTTGTCAAGTTTCAGAAGCCCTGCTACATTTCCCAGTATTGTAGTAACGAATCTCTTTAATAAACCTGATTTATATTTCATTCTCCAAGGATTACAACCCTTGTAAAACACAAAGAGAAGTGGTTGCAAGAAGAGGAACCTTGCCTGACAAGGTCATAATCTTGTTCGAGTCTCTTTGTTGTACTTACATAGAGTATATCTGTTGTTTTATGTATTTTTCATTGTATCTTACATCATTTTCGACTGTTTTTTGTTCAAAGTTTCATTGGCAGAGGAGCACCAAGTGAATCATTTATCTAAAGTACCCCATTTTTATAAAAGTAAAGCGCCAATACATCAGCTGGAATTTGAAGACTTAAAGATGGCAGAAATTGTAACAAATTACTGTTTTTTAGTTCATGTTTTATGTGCAATAAGAACTGAAATTATGGTATATGGGTTTTGGAATTAGACATCACAAACATTGAATTTCTTTTGGTTTTTTGAACTAATTTAGAACCCTAAAAATATACTGTTTTGCATTGTGCATTTTGGGATATTTAAGGATGTCTAATGGATATCTTTGTAAATGTTGGATGGGTTAACGATGCCATATGAATTACAGTTCATTTTTTGGTCTTTGCAAATGCTTTGTTTGAAGTGGACTTTGTGTTCATCTTTTGGTTATTTCATGTGTTTATGTAGGATTTGTGTTCATCTCTAGCTTACATTATGTGTTGATGTGGGATCATGTGTTTATGTGGAATTTCCATTTGGTTTTTTTAGGTTGTATTATCTTCCGAAATTGGACCATTTAAAATTTTAATTTTTTTATTTTGGCGAGAAAAAACTATGTTGAATTTTTTTTTTCAAATGTGGAGAGGATGAGACCCAGCATAAGCCACGTCAGCATATAACGAAGGAACTGACAGACAACGTAACGAAGGTAGAACATTGAAACTTTTTAAAGACGAGGTATGAAACTGTTAACGACCTAATAGTTGAGGTAATTTTTTGTAATTAAATAAAGAAAAATCAATTTTGAATTACTTACTGGCAGACTTATGTTTTTTCCTGCCAGCTTCAATTGGAAGGGAAGAAAGAGATCTAGATGCTTGAGAGGTCTAAGACCTGGTTCTCTTCTTAGTTGGAGTAGCTCTTGAAGCAGGGGGATCGAGTTTAGCTCAGGGGCTATCTTCGGACTCAGAATCAGAAGATTCTACAACAGAGGATCCTGCCTGATGAGGAACCCTGGTTTCTGCTTCGAGCCTAGCTTCTGTCTCTGATTCACTGAACATCTCAGAGATGTTCCCAGCATCCTCAGGAACATGTCTAAATCACGTCTTTTTCCTATTTGCCTCTACAGAAGCCTCTTGAAGAACCAAAGCATCAACAACCTTTTCTTTTAGCCTGACATCCACTTCATCAGTATTACCTTGGGCTGCAAGATCAAGAAAAGAGTTAGCAATCACAAAATCTGAAAATATAAAGTGAAGGGAATAGGCAACAATGTAGGCTACCTATCAGCATAAGTTGGTTTTTCTGACTGATGGCCTCCTTCTAGCTTTCAAATTCTTCTTTCTTGGGAAGAGACTTGAAGAAAACCTGCCCGAAAATCCTATTATGGGACATCTTCATCATACTTCCTAGACCACTTGGCCTTCCACCAAGTAGTGAACAGAGACGTGCACTCAAAGTTGAAGGTTATAGGCTTGTGAGCTATCTTGCTCATTACCTTCAAGCTGTGCTTGCCCGGAATGTAGCCTCTAAAAGAGAATTAAGGTGATAGGAAGTTCTACAATGGACAGAATCAAAGAAGATGACTAGATTGCCTATCTAAAACCCAATTGCCGACCATAAAAGTTAAGGTGGTAGACCTTCAGCTTGTGGTTATAGCCCACTCGGTGATTCTTGTTTTCCCATGCTAAGTCTTTCTGCTGGATGCAGCTAATAAATTTCTCCTTGCAAAAGCTGTTGGCATTCTCCCCAAAGGAATCGTGGAAGAGTTTGTCTAAAAACCAAAGGTACCTCTTGAACACTGAGGCACCCCACTCCGAATTAGCCCGAGTCCTACATATTCTAAAGAAATAAAGGCATGCTAAGGTAAAGTGATTGGTGATAGGAGCCTCTGCCAAAATTCGGGGAGGGGGGGGAGCTACTTTCTCTAGAAACTCCAAGTTAGCAACTCGAAACTCTAGGAAGTACCACTGAAGCGAAAGCTACACTATTCAGGTAGCTCTATTGACATTAGCCTCGAAAGGCTGGCCCCTTGTCATTTCATAAAGAAGATGATAGAGATGTGCCATAATGAAAGGGCTGGTGGCAACATCATCGAAGGAATGCAACGCCTTTACTAAAGGAATCCATTCCTGCTTCACTCATTTGGATTTGTTGGGATCACAAGCTTATTCAACCAATAGAGGAGAAATCCCATGTTTTCCTGAGCTGGGTCAGTATTGAGAGAATGCGAGCTGAACATTTTCTTAACAAAAAGAATAAAGCCTGTGAATGAGGTTCCATAGTTCTTGAAGATAGTAGAGTTATACTCCAAACCGGTGATAGACTAAGAAGCCTTTAAGTCTTCAACAATAGGGTGTGCGAGTGATGACCAATTGTGTGTAATGTCTAATGTCTACACATCTTCCCGATGGCCTCAAACTAAAGACATGAACCATATTTAGAATGGTGTGAGTCATAGGGCCTACTCTAAAGTCAAAAGTGTTGGTCCCTATGTTCCAGAAAACATGAGCTGTGGAGAAAAGCTCGTGCTTGATGGGGATAGTGGTCTTAGACATTATGATAAACTCATAGATGTCATTTGTCATCCATTTCTGCTTTCAGATGGGTTCTAATTCATCTACCCACTTAAACCAGGCTTCATCATTCATTAAGGAGAAACCCCTCTTAAAGTTAGACCACTTTGAAGCAGAAATTCCAACCTAGGTAGTGTAAGGATTGAGAGTTAACCAATTGGCGAGAACTCAGGCAGTCTAGGCAGGCTCCAGCGAATGCACTTCCTCTTCCTCAAAGAAAATGAATAGATTGAGGCCAGCCTAAGGGTGATGAAGACCGTTGAGCCAACGGCACATATTGACAATCCCTTCTCCAGACTTACATGAAGGGCGCGATTTGGGAGCCATTGTTGAATTTGAGAGAAAAAAAGTGAAGAAGTGGATAAAAATTGAGGTAAGAGATGGCTGAGAATGCAAGAGATTTGGGAGGTCAGAAAGTCAAGTTTGTTGAAAGAGATGGCCGAAGAAGAATGAATTGGAAGTTATTTAACGAGCAGGTAGTTAACTTCGAAAATCGTGGGTTAGTGCAAAAGTTTATGTGAAACGACTAATTCGGAGGCGCTAGTACCCAATTTTGGCATGCAATTGATTTTAATCATTATTAATGTCTTGATTAGCAGACTTAACAATCATTAAAGGGAGCACTATTTGAGTGGATATTTAATGATGGGCTTAGTGAGAGTGGAGGCCCAAGAAAACAAAAGTAGAGGGAGGATTGGGCTCGGACAAGTTGACGGCCCAGGAAGAATTAAAAATTATTTTGCCAAGGGGTAGCTCATCCCCAGCAAAAAGTACTTTTCAAGGGCATTGATCGGTAAATAAATGGTGACTCACCATGCTTCGGAGGCCATCACCCCAAAAGGCAAAGCTTAGACAGTAGGACTAAAGAGTCTATAAAAACAGTAAGGGACACAAGGGATAATGACACTCAAACAATCAATCAAAAGACATCCCACTTTGCTCTCAGACGAGCAAGAAATCAGAAAGCTTTAGTTTGTCCAGACTTTGTCATCCACCTTAGAAAGTCATCTTTTGTCAAGTTTAGAAGCTCTGCTACCTTTTCCAATATTGTAGTATCGAATCTCTTTTGTAAACCCGATTTACATTTCACTCTCCAAGGATTACAACCCTAGTAAAACACAAAGAGAAGTGGTTGCAAGAAGACTAACCTTGCCTGACAAGGTCATAATCTTGCCCAAGTTTCTTTTGTTTGTACTTACATAGACTAGATATGTTGTTTTATGCATTTTTCATTGTATCTTACATCATTTTCGACTGCTTTCCATTCCAAGTTTCATCTATGATTAATCTTGTTGAACTAATTAACCTTGATCCTTTAGTGTTAGCCATAACCAAAGAGATAATCTGAAGGGCCTTAAACTCCCTTTAATTGGACATATGATATTATGAGTACAAGTCCTTATTTACAAGGCAAGAAAAAGAACTTTATACAAACTTAACCCATCTGTAACAATCCAATTGAATCAAGAAGTCTAAGTACCCTGTAGCGCAAGTAATCAACCCAGTTAATAACCAAAGAAAAAGAACAATCAGTTGTACAAAGATAGCAATGGCACGTTCAGATCCATATTAGTTTTGATTGTGAGCCTCAAGGCCTAACAAGGGTCCCACAAAGGCACCATTTAGACTAATAACAAACTAATACTGCAGTACACCTAGCAGCAGGCCTTGCCCGACAGGCAAGACCCAGGGAAATTGTGCGAGGGACAAATCTAGCCCAAACAAAATTATCTCTAAACTATCGAATGAATTTTATTCTGGAATATGGTCTCTATTTATTTTTTGAAACAAAAAAATCATTGATTGCTAAACATTTTGGATCAATGAAATAAATTAGTATTCTAAGACTAATTCTCTCAAGTTTATGATGTTATTACACATACACATGCATAAATAATTAACATTAATTGAGATAAATATGCTCATCAACATTTTGGATGTGCTTTAAACTGACTGAAAGCGCTTTTGGTGAAAAACGTTTTTTGAACCAATCCTTAGTAAAAATGCAAGTAAATTATGGAAAAACACTTAAAGTGCTTCCTGAAAAAAGAAAAAAAAACACTTAAAGTGCTTCATGTATGAAGTATCAATTATGTGCTTCTTGCAAAAAAACATTTCAAGTGCTTTTAGAACTCAAAAACATTTTCTCTAAAGCTCTTTCAGTCATTTTAAAACCACATCCAACCGAAGTCTATTATATTAGCAAGATGGAATGTTTATGAAAAATTCACATATTTCCTACTACATACTTAGGAGTACTTTTGGAGAATTGTCTACTAGGTGCTTACACAAAAAGCACTATAATTAAAACACACAACCTTACCAAAATCATTTTTGATTATCCTAAACACTTTAACCACTCCAAATGTATGGCTAAATGTATGTGCCAAAATGTAGATACTAAAATGTATTCTATTGAATTAACGTAATAAATGTTTGTATCAAAATAAATATACCAAAAATAATTAATGTACCTAATAAATGAAGAATACAAAGTGTATTTGAATCTATTATATGAAAAAAAATAAGTTTACCTAAATGTCTACAACAAAATATATTATCATGAATGAAATTAAAATTATAATCAAAAGTAATTAGTACATTAATTTTGGAATTAAAAAATAAAACATCTAAAGATGATTGATAAATGAGTTGATTAAATGTATCAACGGCTAAAACTAAATGGTATTCTTACCCAAGATTTTAGTCTAAAATTCATCTTTTTCAAGAACTAGAATAAGGCTTTCTAATAATTCCAATGATCTAACTTACTCTACCACACAATTACCGTTAAGAGCATCTCCAGCGAGAGCCCAATTGCAAGGGAAGTTGGATTCAATTGCCTTTGGACCCAAAAATGGTTCTCCACCGGTGGAAAAATTGGGATGCAGTTGGCAAACGGCAGCAACCCTATTAGCTGCATTAACAACACAAGACAGGGTTTACGCCCGCGTGGAGAAAGCCACGGGATGTCTGTATCAAACATGTACACACTCCTGCACTAGAATGTATAAGAACACAAAAGAGTGTAACTTGTTCACTAATCATCAGAATAAATTATTTCCTTCATCAATATATTCAAGCGATTTTTTCTATGGTATCGATAGAGGTGGCTAAAACTCGGGTGTTTGTGTGATAGTACAAATATAAAGAGTAAATATATTACAAGAGAATATATACATCCCTCGGTACTTGATATATAAGAAATTTCTGCAACTGAAGAAAACAAAACAAAAGAGAACACTTCAAATCTTCCAAAGTACAAGCGCCCTACAAGACGAATGTTCTTTTACATGTTCATCACAAGGTAGTCTCCTCTATTCAAGCACAAATATGGTCAGAGCAAAGCTATCTTTCCACGGCCACTGCAGGCAAGGCATGATCGTGCAGAAGAGCACTTTGTGCAGTAGCTCCATTTCTTTGGAAGCCTGATATCATTTCAGAAGAATTTGTTGGAAAAAATGGAGTCTAATTGCTGTATAAATCACATATAAAAACAACAAATAATTTATGCAACTAAATAAACAACTTAATACATACTCGTAAGAAAACACAATGCTAATGCACATGAAATTAGATTAGAAACATCTAAAGTCGGTCGAGAAAATGTTGACATTTCGTCTTTAAGACAATTTTACGCCCCACTACGGTGCTCATGGTTGATTGGTGCATGTCTTTCAGGACACAACAAACACGTCCTTGTAATAATAGCACTTCAAATCACAAGGCTCTAGTGAACCCTGAATGTGTTGAACTCTATCAGACTCACTTAATTTCTAAGTATGACATGACTCACATGAACATGTATGCCTCAACTAAAAAATAAATAAATAAATAAAAATTTGACTAATGACTTAATTTGATAGGCCTTTATATAGATGTGGAAGTGACTCTTCGTAATAGTTGTGTAGTTGCATCTCTTCAATTAAAGGGCAAAGGTTGCAACATTTCTTTTTAATTCAACAGTCACAACCCTATTCATGAAGAGTCACAACCCATCATATATCATTTCCATTCAAATAAGTTAATTTAATTAATTATGAATTAAATTTTCCAACAGAATTTAAGTGTTAATCGAACGAAAATGAGTGAGAAAGAGAAACGTCCAAGAAGGATTGTGAGAGAAGCTCAAAAGAAGTGTACATACCCTGCTGTGTATCGAGTGGCCATGTTCTTAGAAGCCAATCTTGCCCTCTCAGCACTTTCGTCAGAGAGTTTCTTGAGCACAAAGCCTTCGCCTTTGCATTCTGGACATATACCAGAACCACGACAGGCTTCACATATTTTCATAGGAACCTGCACTTCTGAAAAGGAGTTCATTTGGATAGATAGCTAGCTCAAGCATACGAAAAGAGATGTGACACGGTTATCATAATCGCCCTATCAGTACTTTTTCCATCAGTAATTGAATTGTTACATGTTCTATCAATTTCCATTCATTAAAGAAATGAATTTATTTCTATGTAAATTATTACTTAGCTGGAGATAATGCTTCGTTGAGTTGATTTTTGTTGTTTTATAATTATATACATACCTCAGCTTCTTCAGCAGCTTTGGTTCTCTTTGCAAGAATCGTAGCTGCCGTACCAACGACTGTAGCAGCAATCGCTATCGAAGCCACTGTTTCAGGTAGGGCAGAAGATACCAATGATGATTGTCTTCTTCTTTGCTCTCGTGGTTTTACATTGACTAAAAAACAAAAGTCACCATCCAATCAATAAAGTGATAACTATCAGAAGAGAAATTAGCTAGAAGCACTAATCATTCAACACTTTAGTCCTTATACATAAACTGATCTATGAACCAAGTAATTTAACTAAGCTTTTGCTTGCTGATAGGGAATTTTCACAAAGCTTATTAGCCATTGTACTTCAATCAAACACTAAGTACCAAAGTAGGTGGCATGCATTGCACTTTGTGAATTGTACAAAGAGAACTTTAGGGGGTTAGATTAAGGAATAAATTAACTTATACTTCACCTGATAGAAACTAAGAAAGGAAAGAAATTGAAACCATAACTCAAATATTTTCAGGTTTATTGCTGTTGTTTAATATGCTAACCGTGTCACATCTCTTTTCGTACGACAGCTTGTGCATTGCATTAAGTGACCCAGGTTTGTTTTTTCAGTTTTTTACTCAAGTTTTCTCTAATCTGGTGTCTCTAACCGAATTCTCAACCGAACTGTGAAAGTATCGCTACGGACGTACTGATACGGAGTTCGGACCCTAAATGGCCGAATCTGGCAACTATGGAACAAACAAATGGAAGTGTCATCATGTTATGATTGTAAGTTTCAGATGCACTTCCTACAGAGGCTCCGACTGTGTATATTTCGTGTTAATTTATAGATTACAAGCCTCAAATCCAGACAAAAGAAGAGGATAAATGCAGTAAAACCTAAGTTTTGTATATAGGCCTGATAATCCATTGTTTGCCATTCCTAACTTCAAGCAACAGAGTAGATGAGTGTTCCAAATCCCATTAGAGCTTACTTAACACTGTAGAAACCAGCACATGTAAAATTATGTAAAAAATCCTTCAACAAGGCACGCAACTAGATAACAATGTACATAAATTTTACACTACTTTCTGAATAAGATTTGACAGTGTCAGATGGGTTGTATGTACAGGGAAGGAACTAGCACGGTTGATGGTCCAACTCTTGGTTTGGTCCTCAGTGTTACATTAGATGCGCCCCCCCCCTCTCCCTCTTTTTTCTCTCTCTCTTTCTTTCCCCTTCTTCCTTTTTTTTGTTGGCTGTGAGCATGCTGATTATTGGATTTATTAGGTGTTGCTAAACCTCACTCAGTGTCGATTTAAGTTCTTCATTTTGGACCTTTGGTGACCATATGTACCAAAAATGAAAATCAACACTAGACACAAACCAGATCCACCCAATATTAATAGAGGGAACCTTCGTTTCACTCAAGTTCAGAACTGCCCACATGATACATGTGAGTGATTCAGTGTCAAGAGAAATCAACCAAACATCGAATGAAAAACCAATTACCTACACAAATGGTAGAATCTAATTATTGATTATTTTCACATGTTTCAGGTTCCACCTTGCTTCCTACCAGCCACATTAAAGTTCAACCTAAATCCTAATCTCACCATCTTGCTTCTCCCCAACCCCATCTTACATTTTGCACTCCCATCTACTTAAAAACGGCATTGCTCAGTAGAACCTCTGAACTAACATCAGCACAGGAAGCAAATACCACACCCATCAAAAGCAAGTTACTGAAATAAAAAGCACTTATGCTCTCAGAGAAGAAAGCTGTATAACTTAATTTCGCATCCACCAAACCAACCAAGAAGCACCTCCCAGGAATATCAATTAACTCACTTTCTTTAACCAACATTAATTTTTAAGTGTCCCCATTTATTGGCATCCCCTCACCAATAACTTGAATGACAAATAAGTAAAAAAAAAAGATCATCTTTTATGTTAGTTTTAATTAGGATAACCCATGACAACAGCAACCAGCTTCCTCCATAAAGATTACATTGAATGGCTATTGGTGGAATAACCAAATCATTGGAACCCACTTTCATAATCACTCTCAAATGCAGAATAAATTCTACAATAATGTCAATCTTTGTGGGCATTCTCCATTCATGGATTATCTCATTTTTCTCATTTCTACAACACTTTCTTACTTTTAGATCCACATAAGAGCAAGCACACTGCCCTGACCAATTGATCTAAACCTAGGTATGCAGGTTCCTTACCAACCATCTGTGCCAAGATTAAAATTCTAAAATAAAATCAATGATCAACAACTTCACTTTCTATATAATGAACCACATGCATAAAATGGGAAGATATGCAGGTGCACAATAAATACATACATAAAGCTTAGAAATTTGAAGGTTTGATGCTTGAAATTAATCAAAGATTGGGGTATCTTACTCTTAGGAAGGGAAGAAAATGATATTTGGCGCACAGCCAACTCCATCATTTACTGCGCCTCCGAGCGAGTAAGGCAAAAACACCACGCTCCTAGGAGTATGATTCTAGTTCCGTTATCCTAACTACCTTATCTCCGCTGCTGGGTCTGGTCTTTATAACGCCCTTGGTTTTGCAGGCAATTTCAGAAATGCCATTTTCTTTTTGGAGGAACCGACCTTACCCGTTTTAAACAGTAACGAAACGGGCCGGTCCGGGTAGTTGTGAAACCGGATCTAACCCGACCCGTTATTTACTCGACCCGCCCCGCCCCACGGGTCCAACTCCTTTTTTTTTTTTAAATATAATTCATAAACTGAGAATAGGCAAAAATAAACAGCATCTATCTATCGAAATTTTCGACATAAAAACCGAGAATCTGAACCAAATAAAGCATAAGCATATCCAATCACTGAGGTCCTAGCTAGAAGATCAACGGCATACCCTGGTAGAGACACCGGCGGAGCATCAGCTCAAGAATCCTCAAGCACGTGGTGTCGTCGTCGACCACTAGAACCCTCAAGCCTGCCGGAAACCGATCGGGCATTGCCATTTCAATGGCGACCACCATCTTTACACGAACCCTAACTACTCGCAGTAGTGCTCACGCTGGACCGCGCCACTCTCTGCAAAGCAGCCAGGCCACCAAAAACCAACCCCACAACGACGCAGAATACACACACCTGCTGACTATCAAGCTCTAATCTCCCATTTCAATGGACTAGAATTTTTATTTGCAGTGATTGCGAAGGGCGAAAGTGGAGCCAGATGGAGGGAGATCCGCGAGGGGAAACCTTAGAATTGGGGATTAGGGTTTCGGAAAATGATCAGAGAGAACGAATCAGACGAATCTGATGATGATGGTGGCGGCGATAGAGGAAAGGAGATTCAAGGAGGAGTGATCGAGGGAGGAGAGATCTAGAGAGGGGGGAGTTGAGTGAATTGGGTCTTAGAATGGAGTCTTGGGTTGAGATTTAATCAAGGGTCGGGTCCGGGCCGGGGGCCCTATTTTCCAATTTTCCAATTTATTTACCTGTACGCGTCCCGTTCCGTTTTGTTTTGTATTTATAATTTTTAGACTCGCCCCAAACTATAATTGTCTGTCCCAATCCGCAGTTTCTGTATCCATTTGCTCACCCCTAATACGACCAACGATATTGGTATCATTAAGATGTTTAAATTTTATGTGAAATGTAGCTGCTTATATCATTAAGAGGTTTAATAAATTTTATGTGAAATGTAGCTGCTTTTATCATTTAAGAGGTTTACATTTTACGATGGAGATTATAGTGAGTCCAATTAAAAGTTGTTACACATGATGCAACAGATTTGCTTTGATAGCAGCATGCAAATTAATCCTTACTTTCATAATTTACATTAATGTCTAATTTATTACTGGTATAAAATACATTAATTTCTTCCCACTTGTTTCATAAATCTGATATAAATTTTTAGGCAGTAGCATTTTGTTTGTTGGGAGCACTACAAAAAATATGGACATTGCACATAATAAATTATTTGTGCTCTTTGAGGTCAAAGAGCACCAACATACGTGCCCATAGACCAATAACAGCAGTGAAGCAATTATAATATTGTTTGTGCCCTCTACGGACGTGCCCTTTGATAATAAGGCACAATATTGCTTTTGTGCTCGTAACGAAAGCACAAATAACAGCCTATTTGTGCCTTAATTCTGACAAGCATGTCAGATGATAGGAAATCATGCGCACAGTTTTCAAATTATGTGCCCAATAGGTTCTATTTAAAAAATAAATAAATATTTGAAACAAAACAAAAATTCTTAAATTTTCATAAAATCAACCAATCCCACAGTATACATGTATTTCAGTTAGTTACAACAAATCTCACATATTAACAACCAGATCCTCCCCCACTGTAGTCATTGGACCCAAGTTCTTCATGCAATGTAACTTTAACCACATTCCCTTCTTGCCTATAAGGAATCATAGCAAAAAGCACAAAACTTCAAGGCCATTAACAATCTAGCATAGTTCACAAAAACAGAAATTTCATCAATCACCAATGCAGATACCAACTAACTTATATAAGGATAAGCTGCACATCCAAAATCATGCAGACATGCGCAAATAGCTTTGGAACCTTAAAATAATGTACTAGCATCAAAATAATGTGTTAAATCGGCATGGTTCAATGCTTACAGCTGGCAGAACTTAATCAATTCATTACCTAAGCCTATTATGAAAAATAAGAATACAAGATTGTGACAATGAATACCTAGTTCTTAATTTCACCTCAGTTTCATATGTCATTAATTGGTTAAGTCTTATATGAAATTACAACTGAAACATTAAAAAATAATAAAAAACGAACAAAACAAATTCTTAGTCCTAAGGGAATTGCAACTCTCATAAATTTGATTATTAAAGAAAAGGTGGATCAAACTCCAAAACTTTGGTTCTTTCCCGTTCATAAAAAAAAAGGCCATAACACACTAGTTTGGGAAAAAAAGAAAGCATCAAATGTTGCGTAATGGATATGACCCAAAGTCCAAACACATCCAAACTCATACATGCATAATGTTCGTTCTTTTTCTTTCTTTTGAAAATTAGACTCTGATACTTCCCAAAATATTAACACGCTTTTAATCATTTCATTAACTGTGTTTATTAAGCACTGTGAGGATACTAATACAAAAGATAGAAAATTAAGCCATGGTTTGCTATTGAGGTGATTTTTTTTTTTAAAGTGGGTATCAAAAAAAGTTGGGAGTGTTTTTGGTGTTTGGTAAACACTCCAAACTAGCTTTATTTCAAAGTTTTAGATAAAATAAAAATAAAAAAGCTAAAAACCGAAAGCTGCAGAAAGCAGCTTCATGTGAAAAACATGGAGCTACAATAATTTTATTAATGAATTTTTTAGTTTGCCAACCTTACCCTCCTTTCTCTTGCCTTACTCACACTATCAGACTCCTCTCTCGCACGCCATCTCGCAAAACACTTTCAAATCTCTCTCGCATGCCTTCTTCCTCTGTTGCCTGCACTGCACCTCTTCCTCCTCCTCCTTTTCCTCTTTCTCCGGCGGTCTCAGCACCACAGACACCACCGTCGCCTTCCCTCTTTCTCTCACCGTCATCTTCCTTCTTTCCTTTCGTAAACTTCTCTTGTCTAAAATTTCGTTATTTATTTGTTTGAATTTTTAAATTTGGGGAGGGAAAAGTGAGTGAAAGAGGGATGGGAAAAGCAAATGGATGAGTGTATGGGTGTCGGGAAAAAAAAAAAGGGGATGGAGGAAAAAATTAGGGAAAAAAATTAGGGTTTGTGGAGGAAACAAGAAAAATTGAGAGAAAAGAAAAATTGATTCTTCTCTATTCATTTTCCTTGATTGAATCTTGATGCATGTTAAGCATGAGAAGTGATAATGCATGTTTGTTCCTTAAATCTTGATTTGGATTAAAGAGTTATTTGTGTGTTTTGCTGTGCTTGGTTAGGGAGAAAGTGGAGGAAATTGTCCTTAAAAATTGATAATGTGTATGCTTCATGTGATTTCAATCAAATGCCCTTAAAAATTGCCAAGTTGCAGATTCCCTTGCTGATTTGTGCAGATTTGAACATTGTAGTGATCCTTATAAATTCATAAGCAAGGGCAGAGTTGAGATTCTTCCCAACAAAGAAACTGATCAATCGAGCATATTGCAAACAGTCAAGCTTTCTCATTCATTGAATATGGTAAGGCCAGTGCATCCCTACTGACTAATTTCTCTTTGCTTAGACTGAAATTTGTCCTCTGAAAGAAAATTGTGGTGCTCCCTCGAGTTAGTTGAGGTTGTGCTGCTATCTCGAATTATATTGTTAAGCTTTTATTGTTGTTTCTTTAAATATTGTAGCCAACATATGAGGACATGATGTTATGTAAGAAATCAATTGTTTGGACACCATGTAATATTATTGGGCTGGTCACTATTTTTTTTATGCTTTTAATTGCTTTACTCTAGGTGAAGTATATTTTGGTCTAAACCTCCAATCATCAGTCACTTTTTGTTAGTTGTTAGACATAATTTGGTATGCTTTAAGGCTAATTCTTTGTGTACTGTTTAGACAAAAGAAGAACTTTTGAGGGTCCTAGGACTGCAAGAGGAACAAGGAAGCTCACTGCAATTTCTTCGTAGAGGCTACATGGTTAGCTCTTATCTTAAACATTTTCTTTTCTCCATCAAATTGTTTAGAAACACGAATCTAAAAACAGATTTTTAAGGAACAATAACTTGAATTCTAATTGAATGAGATGTGATCTAATATGCAGAGTGCTACTTGGTGGGAAGAAGATGTGGAGTTGGAAGAATCTTTCGCTTGGCATAATTGAGCAGCTCAGGGAAATGAATGCCAGTGCACTAATGGATCACGGACACGCAGTTGAGCCGAATCATTCTGAGATGTAATCAAGGCATGGGCAAGTGTAATCCATTATGTTGTACCATCTATTGGGCCTCGGTATTTAGGCTTCATTACTGAGCCTATAATTTATGTAAGAATAGAAGAAACCCTTATTCTATAAAAGGGATCCTCATCACCCTCACTTAAGAGGGAGAACACACAAACGAGACAGAGGGAAACAGAGAGCATATATAGCTAAGAGAGCAAACACTGCCTCTATAGCCGCCATGTATATTCAACATTCATTTACATAGTGAAACGAAATCAACACCAGTGTGGACGTAGCCTCAACTTGAGGTGAACCACGATATATCTTTGAGTTCTTGTGTGTTTGTGTGATTCACAGTCGGATTTACGTTGGTCCAAGATCGACCTGATTTTGTGCATCAACATTTGGCGCGTCTGTGGGAATCGACACGATAAGTTATGTCGGTTCTCTTTCATTTTTTTCATCCTTCCTCCATGAAACCCTCACAACCACCACTGTCCACCGTGAAATCTGCAAAACCCAAGAACCCGAAACCCTTCTCTATGTGGCCAAATTCTCCAAGCAGCCCATACATACCTCTACAAACCAATCCACAGCTACCTAATCTCTACCAACCTATAACCAACATCATCCACCACCGCAACTCCACTTCCCTCTCACGACTGTGATTTTGGTGAAATGGGTGATCTATGAAGCCCAGCTGGAATCATCGTCATCGGACCCGATGAACGGCAACACCGGAAATCTCTCTTGCGGCTGCTATGTGTGATTGCAGCTTTCCGGGTGTCTCCTCGCGGCACCTCCACCACCAATGGAATCGGGGGACTCAGACTGTCATCCCTACTCAGCCCAAGCAACACCAGAGCTGACTAAACTTGTCGAAGAATTGGTGTCAGCGCTGGCAAACTTGTCGCGAGCAGGTCCTGCATCTTGCAACTATCAGCCACCAACCCGGGAGGAAGATAAGACATTTAACCTATTTTCTATTTTTATTTTATTATTTTAAAAAAACGTGACAAAGCACATCACACAAAGTTATGTGTGTGTATATATAGCTTAAAACTATTACAACTGCTTTAGTGGAATGATATCTAACAAATGGAGTGTTTTAGGCTCTCAGCATGTCTCTCTTCTCTGCCAAAATTACAAGCACACTGCAAGTTTTCAAAGACAAACCGTATCCACCCAATTCCATTTGCCAAAAGAAATAAAACACCTTTACTTTTCCTTTTCAACAAACATCATTATGACGTTTCATCACAAAACAAGGGATATCAATTTGTTGTCTTCCCTTTTTTCTTTTTGACTAACCAAAAGTGTCTTTTGGCCACTTGGCCACATACTCTAACATTGCTAACACCACATACTGTATGGTGCATACTTGTCATTATAGTGCAACTTTATCATGATTATTCCCCAAGTAGGAAGTTTGACCGCATCACATATTTTCACTCTTTCATTGTTAAGACAGTCCACACTCCACAATACAAAGTTGTGCACACACACACACACACACACACACACATATTATATGCGCATTATCCCTACAGTCATCATGATTAAGATTATTATGCTAAGAATGCTTCCCAAATCCATAACTCAGATTTCACTAATCCTAGTCACATCACACATGTTTAAATAGGCATTTATTTGTACAATCTTAACATGCTGCTTAGTGCCATGTGACTGCCTTTAACTATGTCACTTATGCAACATGTGATTTACCACACAACTTAATAAATGATTTATTTGTAGTTGGCACGTGGTACAATATTTTGCCTTGTCAAACTCTGTCAATTTGATTTAGTCATTATACGTTCATACTTATAGTGTCATTTATTGTCAGGAATTATCGAGCAACTAGCTCTATTGATCAACATTGGTATTGATTAAAGAAGCCTACCAACTTATAGACTGATGACCCATATGCTTATGGTGACAAAGATTTAGTCTGAATGGTAATCTCTTGTCTAACCGGACATCCACTTGCTCGGACACTCGCTCATTTGGACACCTATGTGCTTGGACACCCGCGAGCTCGAACACCCATTCATTCGGGCACTTACGAGATTGGACATTGTCAAACTTGGACACCCTTGAGCTCGAACCCCGACTCACGGACCCAACTCAAAGAACCTACTTATGGCCCCGACTCAAAGACCCAATTTGAGGACCCGATCCGCGGATCCGACACATAGACCCAATATGCGAACTCGACAAGCGGACTCGAGTCATGCCAAAAGTTAACTCATAATCAGCGCACGCTAACGTCGAGTGCATACTCGTAATGAAGAACGCCACAAGCCGAGCCGCCTTGCAACGAGCACCGCCTCCAGCCGAGCAACCGCTTTGCCGCTAGCATTGCCTCTAGCCGAGTAGCCTCGCAACATGTGCTACCTCTAGCCGAGTATTGCTTCACATTGAGCACCGTCTCATGTCGAGTACTAGTTCTGGACGACATCTAGTCACTTCGGCCCGCACATGGATTGAATTTGAAGTCTTCAGCCAAAAGACTCTCTTAACTGAAGACTTGGGGACTCCTGTTGTACCATCTATTGGGCCTCGGTATTTGAGCTTCATTACTGAGCCCATGATTTATGTAAGATGGGAGGAAACCTTTATTCTATAAAAGGGATCTTCCTCACCCTCACTTAAGAGGGAGAACACACAAACAAGACAAAGGGAAATAGAAAGCTCATATAGCAAAGAGAGCAAACACTGCATCTATAGCCTCTACGTATATTCAACATTCATTTACATAGTGAAACGAAATCGACACCAGTGTGGACGTAGCCTCAACTTGAGGTGAACCATGATATATTTTTGTGTTCTTGTGCTTTTTTTTTATTCACGGTCGGATTTATGTTGGTCCAAGATCGACCCGATTTTGTGCAATCTATCATTTTTTTTGTTGAATTGATTCGCCTGCATAGGTAATCTAGTTCTAGTGTGTAAAAAATCTAACTAGTAAAATTAATTCTTTACCCCAAATGTTATTTGTTATTTTTGAATTGGATTCATCCTCCAATTGCAAGCTTGAGGTAATAAAGGTTGGTTGTTTTGTTTGTATCCGAGTAGTGATCTACACTAAATCTGAACTAGGAGCGAGTTTCAAACTTGGCTGTGAACTGTACTGGTAATGATGCAGTGAGTCTAGGACGCAGTGAGTTGAACATGAAAGCCTTAACTATGGGAGTTATCCACCACTTGTAAGAAAATAGCAAATTGTACAGGTAGTTATCTATTACGAGCTCAATGTATCAGCATGATATTGGCCAAAGAATCTCCAATGGTTAAGTTAATTAACAGTATTAAGACTCAAGCAGTGAGCAATGTTCAAAATATAAAGTATAAGTTCTTATAAATATTATTCTTTTAACAATAAAGTATATTTAGTAATTCACCTTTATTTGTTAAGAAAATTAAATTAATGGCACATCTAGAATTATACCTTTTTGGTCATTTTAAATAATTACAGCTGTTTTACATAAAAGTTTTTCAAACACTATAATACTGTTTTTCTTTTCAAAAGCACTTTTACGAAAAAAGTTTACCAAAGACTCTACTGCTTTATTTCACAGTTGTTTATTCTCGCAGCACGGCAAAAGCAGTTTTTTTTCAAAGCACAACAATACCAAACCAGCCCTAAATATCATGAATAAAACTTGCTTATATTTCATGTAAGGCTCGAAATACCTTATGTGGGACTTTTATATCTCAAGTATATACATTAGCAAGCGGTAAGAAACTTCCCTCCATTTATCTCATTCCACAGAGTACCTATAAGTTACAACATTGTAACACATTTGTACCTGAGAACTATTCAGCTGAGCTTCCATTGTGGGTAGAGTGGTATAAATGATAAATATCACATTATTATTCAAGACTAAAAATATGAGCCCTTTTCAATCTATTTCCGAAAACTCAAAAGGACTCAATTTCAGAATGGTTTTTTTTCACCTAAATCCACATTTGGGTTTCACTACTCTCCTCGCATCAATTAAAAAGGTACATAATTTCCAGTTTCATGTACAAATAAGATAATTATCACAAATGTTGCCAATCTAATCAAATAATAAATGTAAAGACAAATACCAAAGCATCTGGAAACATACGCAGATAAAAAGAATCCAAGAAAAAGACATACCGCTATAGGGAATGCCACACTACAAGGATTGTTTTTTTTTTTTTGAAAAGCACTACAAGGAAAATTTACGCACGGCCTTGACACCATCGGAACAAGCCAATGGTAGTGCACACATTGTAACCTGCAATTACTGCTTTATTCACTTTAGAAATTAAATGTAGTCTTCCAACGTAGAACAATTTTCAATCCAAATTAGATGAGAAAGGCTTCACACTCTCTTGCAGAGTTCCATCAATTAGACCCCAACAAAATTGGCATGTTTATATTACATCTAAAGCCTAAAAACAACTATCAAACTCACATTTATTTTGATTTTCTTTATGAAACAAACTTGTAGACAAATCAAACGAATTTAAGCACAATCTCAAATTGAAGCTCCAAATAATTAGTGGAAAAAGGTGAATCACTTACCAGGTTCCCTGATGAGACGTTGAGTATCATGTGGGATCAAATACTAAAAAAATAAAAATAAAAAAAATAACACACACATACACAAAAGTTGTTAAAAAAAATTACACAAAAATCATAGAAAAATAACAAAGGAAAAGTCCAGATTCGAGAGGAGTCCATGATGCGGTGGTTGTCCAGCTGATAGACGACATCCATCACCAAAGTATAAGAGAGGCGGAGATGGGTTTGTTAGAATCTGAACCAGATCAAATCTCCTTTTGATTATAACTGTTGGGGCCCAAAAATGTCACACACCAATCCAATCAAGTCTCAAGGCCCAATTGTCATGCAAAGCCTACATTCAAGCCCAAGCACATGCCAAGGCACGGGATTGACGAAGAATGTATTTACAAGCATGCCAGGCCGCGATGATTAAGCCGGATGTTCATGCATGCTCATGCCTATCCATTATGCTATGCTTCATTAACTACAAATCATGCTAAGCCTAAGTTACATAATAGGGGCTTGCCAAGTGGATTGTGGTGTGGATGGTTACGGAAGGTTATTGGACCTACGTGGAATCGGGGTCATGGATGACTTTGGGCTGCTTGGGAGCCCAAAGATCCAAGCTTATACCCTTTGTATTCCACACATGCATTATTGAGAAAGAACTAGCCTAGTTTATCCATTTCTTTAGGAAGCCAACCTCTTTAATTAGGATTAAACTAGATTCTTGCATTAAATGCATGTTAAGCCCAGCAAGTCAGGCATTTAATGTTGACTTTCCCTTCCCAACCTACACAGACAGCCAACGTGTAAAAGCCGTGAGGCTCGCTACCAGATTTAGCGCATACGAAAGTCTGCCAAAAGAAAGCCGCGCCTCGGGAAAAAGTAATATGCAGAGAAGGCCGCCACGAGAAGGTCGCCACCAAAAAGGGAATAATAAGATAGCTAAGGAGAAAGGGAGGGATGACCAAGCAACAAAGGAATATTCCCTTGAAATCTAGAAAAGAACCATTCACCTATATAAAAAGGGAAAGAAGCCATTGGAGAGAAGACTTAGAGTAACACAATGAGAGACAGAAGAAACGTAGAAAGAGAGAACCACCAAGGAAATAAGCTCAGAAAGTTCCAGTTAGCCCAAAAACATACTCCAAACCCCAAGCATCACCATTTATGCAACCTTAGTAATTTTCATAGCTTTCCATTAATCATCCTAGCCATTAGAGGCCTTACTATCACCCCAGGAAAACCCGAATCATGCAGCTAAAAATGCCACGCACCCATGAAAACCCTTTCTCTCTCATGTAAACTGATAATCTTTTAGCTTCCATACCACGCTTTACTTGAGCAAGTCATTATCTTTATCATTCATGCTATTTTCGAGTTGTTGATGTTACCGGAGTTTTTCCTAAGACAAGATAACTCTTTCGAGATATCTCGAGACTTGTTACGAATCCGTACCAAGGGAGACAAGAAGACTTTCTCAAACCCAAGTCCACCTCGACCTAAAAGTCCCCCAACATAAATTGACGACTCTGTTGGGAACAAGTCGCAATCTTCATTCAATGGCTCCTAGATCCAGAAGAAACAATACCAGGAGTGGCAATGCCTCAGACGTAGGCGAGGCTACTTTCTGACTCAATGAGTCTTAATGTGAAGGCCAATGCCAGGAGAGCCAGAATAACCTAGATGAATACAATATGCCAGCCATCATTATATCAATTTATGCCTTGGGTGAAGCCCAAAAAGAAATTGATGGATCCGTAAAAGAGTTGAAAAACCCAATCCTGAAGCCAAGTGAAAAAGCAGTGACAAGGATTGCACGCCCAGGGAAAAGTTTCTCAAGAGGAGTTAGTTGCTGCTGCAGGCAATGGTCTTAAGAAAGCACTATCATTTGTCACTTAGGAAGATGTCATAGCCATGCTCGAAAATGAGCTGCACAGAAGCTGAGAATACTGGAAATATGTTCCTAAGCCACCATATCCAACCAACGTTCTCCACATGCCATATCCTAAGGAATACGAGACTCCCACCCTTGTTCTATTTGACAGAATGAAGGGTAACCCTAAGGAAAATATAAGCCGTTTCATTGATGTTTTGGGTCCTCATGCCGGCGACTGCAACCTCCGTCTCAGGGAGTTCTCAAAAAGCCTAACTGATCGTGTCTATACTTGGTACAAAACCCTCGTACCAAGTTTCATCCAGACCTAAGAATAACTAGTGGGCAAGTTCTATATAAGTACTTCTAGCATGAGGAAAGGGTCACGACAACTCAGCTTAATAATACACAGCAAAAGCATGAGGAAGATTTGGTGACATTTGTCAAATGTTTCTGAGACCTTGCCTTTGACTGCAATGACGATAAAGACAAAGAAGCTCTTATGGAGATCTGTATAAGCAACATTGTAGCTGACTATATGGTCTATTTGGAGAACATCAGTATCAGCCAGTTCTCGAGGCTCCTGGAAGCAGTAAGGAAAACTAGCTTGTCGGTCAAGCCTTCCACGGAGAAATTTTAGAGGACTGACAAGACGAAAGCTCGCCACACCCTAGCCGTGGATGACAGATCTGACTACAACCCATGTAAAATGAAGGAAAAATAGCAATAGGGAAACCTATCCTCCATCAGAGTGTAGCAACAAGGAATTCCAAGCCATCCTCGATACCATGCTTATATGGGGCCACCAAGTTGCCTCGATCGTACAAAACCCCTTCCAGGGAAGACAGAATGAATCCCAAGTATTGTCGTTACCATCAGTATGTGGGCCATCCCTCTATTGTATGCCAAACTTTAGGAAAAAATCTTTATGCAAAAATTTGTGAATGAACGCTAGAGCTGCTATGCAAGATGCAAGCCATAGACATTGACCCTCTATATAAAGGCCAAGGGAAGAAGATAAAAAATGTCATCACGTACTCCAAAGATGACCATGATTACCATTCATGGATCCACGATCCTAAGCCACCAGAAGCCATTTAGAAACTGTCCAGGAACATGGAGAAGGCTTACTGGTGCAAATACTCTAAACCGCAAAGCTATGATACACCATGGCCTCAAGCTAAAGGATGGGGAGATAAGGATGCAAATCTCATGGATTTTTCCCCAAGCCTAAGTGACGAAGACTTCACCATCGACATGGCAGAAGAATACAACGAGGAAGCCGCGGAAAAACAACTGTTTAACTAGGAAATGATGTCTGTGACTTTGTACAACCTTCTTGACATAGAAGCTAAAACATTTGAGCGTTATCTTTCCCCAGGGCTATGTCTTTTAGGAAAACTCAAAGTTCAAATCCCTCTTCGACTAGCTTGAATACGACTCAGAAGCAAAGATTGTTGTTGCTGAAGCTCTTATGCATGTTTTCGAGGACTATGGCTCTTAATGCTATACTGCCCAACCGCAAAAGGCTTTCCCCGAGAATAACAACGTCATCATCTTCATTGACAAAGACATGGAAGTGGCTTTCCCTAACCACCTAAGGCCACTGTACCTGGAAGAACAAATCAACGACGTCTTCATCAGGCAAGCTTTGGTTGACACTAGTTCCTTTGTTAACATTCTGCCATTGGCAGTACTTATTGCAATAGGCACCCCAACGACAAAGATGGTAAGGTCTCCAATCTCTATTAATGGGTTTGGGAATAGCGGTGAGGAAACTATGAGATATATCAAGGTCGACTTAAGGATCGGCTCTATCAAGTTATTTACTAAGTTTTATGTGATGGGCATCAATATGGCTTACCACGCTCTGCTCGGAATGCCATGGATAAACAATCATAAACTCATAGCCTTCACATACCACTAGTGCATCAAGGGAAGAATTGAGCTGAGGCCTATTCACATCCCAAGAAACCAGATGTCATTCAACTTAGACGAGGTTCACTATTTTGATGCCGAATTCTATAATGATTTCTCAAGTGCTGGAAGTGGGATATCACAGGCCTCAGGGATACCTTTACCCTATTAGGGAGAAGTTCTAGATCTCAGTGACCAAGAATTCTTAGCCACTATGAAAAAGGGAAAACGCATATAGCAGACCAATGTCTTTGCCTATACTCTGCCTCAATGCTCCAAGATCGTGCTGTCATGCCTCGGACCTGGGGTCGGCAGAAAAATATGACTTCACGCCAAGCGCGCGATTAAAAGTAAAAATAAAAACAAACAACGAAGCCTTTCTTATACAAGTAACTCCAAAATCCTTACAAGGTGTACAAGATAAATAAAAACACTTAAAATCCCTCATCTAGCACAACCTTAACTCATCTACCATTCGTTAATCTTGTAGCAAACCGACAAGGTCTAAAATATATAGGGTGAGCGAAAACACACCTCAGTAAGGACATAAGTCTTATCAAGGATAATCGCCAAGGCTAAACCAAGTGTCATGCTCATGTTATCAAACATTAACTACATATCATGAATGCAACTTAACTTCAACTACCTAGCCCGTTAATCTATATAATAAAACAAGCGGACCTGCATGTCCCATACCATACATTTTACCACTACAACAGTGCTCCAAATGCTTTATTATATAAACCAATCCATGTAACTCAATCATACCAAGTACCTATTTCGTTGGTCAACTTTTGCCATCCTTTCTGGTCTTTACGAGAGTCGAACTCAACCACACAAAAGATAGTTCTATTTCCATTCCCCAATCCCAAATATTCCAATAAGATCCTCCCACTCCAATATGCAATGACATATGCATGTAGTTAACATTTTAACGATAATTTAGAATTATCAACAAGCACAATAATATATCAACTTTCAAACAAGCAATTATATCAATTATATCAATTATATGCGTACCAAATAGAACACATATTTCACAAAGCTTAAACAAGACAAATACCCCAATAGTGATAAGTTCCCAAAAAGCCTCTACCTCGATTCCAAAGTTGAAATGAAGATCCACACTACTACTGTAATAGCTAAGTTCCACGTACTTGAGCAAGCTCCTTGATCGCTCCTAATGCTATGTATTTCTTCCGTTCTATTTTCTTTTCTAATCTCTCTCTAAACATATATAATATATATACACACACACGTACACACTTACACACTTACATACATACACACCACCTCTACATAATAACCCTTGCATGCATAGCATGCGTTTATCAAACAATTCATGTTTGAAACTAAAGATAGGAAAGTCCTATTTATACTAGGATATGACGGTTGCAAAACTTGGAGGCTAAGTGAAAATATTATTAATTTAATATACACGGATAAACTATAAGAACTTGAGAACTATCCTATTGAGAGGTGTAAATTGCATGGCAATATAAAAGCACATGTCCACAAAGTAACTTCACATAGTCAGCAATATATGTGCCATTTAAGCACATAATCCTTCTTTCCTATAGCAATTTGGATTGGTAAAAATGATAGCTAGCCACGTAGACAAAAATAGGATGAATGGTAATTCACCTCAACTAAGAGTTGGATAAGGATATATCATAGTAGTAATAATAGCTAAAATAAACTCCAAAAATACAAGATCTCACCCGTGCTTCCCGACGGCCGCGTCGTCTACCACTTATGACAGGTTGGGGGGCCTAACCACATTGAGTGGGAAAGCCTGAAGTATGGAGACACTGCACACTAAACAAATGAAGTTCCCAAGGAAGTTAAAGACATGCCTACACATGTTGCCGAGGACGAATCCATGCAGAAAATCATGCATGCACCAAAATGCATGCATGATGAATTCACTGCAATGGCAGAAAAGCTTGAAGAGTTAAACCTAAGTGATGATCCCTCTATGTAAAAATTGATTTTATGAAAAAAAAATGGTAGGGCTTGAGGCTCTGAAGGCTTTCTAACTTGCTTCAATTAGGGAATAACGCAGATGGATCAATTACACGGTTCTGCAGCGTCCTCCAACTTGTGTTGACGCTTAAGACTCGCATGTATAACACTTAGCCCATGAGTTTTTTAAGCAATTCTTTTATTATTATATATTTTTTATATTATTTTCTTGTCTTTCTTTTTTCTAATTTTTTCTATTAGTGTTTACTTAATTGTTGAGGAAAAGAAAGAACTAGTCAGCCAGCTAAAGGAGTTCAAAGACGTATTTGCGTGGATCTATGAAAAGATGCCAGGCCTTGACCCGAACTTAGTGTGCCACACGCTAAATACACAGTCTATGATCAAGCCCATCTGGCAGCAAATGAGGAATTTCCACCCAAAAATATAAGCTAAAATCAAAGTTGAAGTAGAAAAGCTCCTTGCAACTGGACACATCAAGCCTATCAAGCACCCTCTTTGGCTAGCCTACATCGTCCCAGTAAAGAACAACACTGTTTAAATCCGAATTTACATCGATTACCGAGATCTTAATGTTGTATGCTCAAAAGACGAGTTTCCACTGCCCAAAATGGACATCATGATCAATTCAACCTCAGGGCAAGGCCTGATGTCATTCACAGATGGCTTCAGTGGGTACAATCAAATCAAGATGTCTGCCAAATATGCTGAGAAGACAGCTTTCCGCATGCCATTTGGAAATTTTTACCACACAGTCATACCATTTAGACTAAAAAATGTAGGTGCCACCTATCAAGGAGCAATGACGGCAGTCTTTCACAACATGATGGGGAAGGAAGTGGAAGACTATGTGGATGATCTCGTCGTGAAATCCAAGACCAGGGAAGGGCACTAGGAAGTGCTAGGAAGGTACCGAGCATATGAGTTGAAGATGAACCCTAAGAAATAAGCTTTTGATGTTTCCTCAGGCAAGTTCATGGGCTTCTTGGTGCATCAACACGACATCGATGTAGATCCAGACAAGGTGCACACCATCTGAATGCTTATGCCCTTGAGAAACACAAAGGAGTTGAAAAGCTTAATGGGGAAGATGTCCTACATTCGGTGCTTCATCCCAAGATTAGTAGCAGCAACAGGAGCCTTTGCCCCACTGCTTAGGAAAAGGAAGGAATTCGTGTGGACCAATGAATGCATATAAGCCTATCAACGGGTCCAATAGCTAGTCACCAACCTTCCTACCATATAGGCACTAGTCTCAGGCATTCCGCTCAAGCTCTACCTAACCGCAACAAACACTGCCGTAAAAGCCCTGCTTGCCCATAACAGTCCAACTAGGGAAAAAGCACCAATTTACCATGTTAACCAATAACTAAGAGGCGCCAAAACTAGCTTTGAGAAGACAGAACGCCTTTGCCTAGCTCTTGCTTATGCATCACGGTGGTTATGCCACTATTTCCTAGCCTACAAGTTACACCTTATGGTAAAGTCAATCCTAGTAAGGTACTTGCTCACTAAACCTATATTGTCTGGCTATTTAGCTCATTGGTTGCTCCAACTTTTCGAATTCGATATTATATATGTGATGCCTAAGGCTATCAAAGGCCAAGTTGTGATAGACATGTTAGCATTATTCCCCAAAGAAGAAGTGGCCAGCATTTCCAAAGAAGTCCCTAGTGCACTACCAAAGATAGATGCCGCCGCTGTGGGAGATGAGCCATGGGTCATGCATTTCGATGGTTCTTCCACAACTACTAAATGAGGAGCTGGCGTTGTACTTGTCAATCTAGAGAGCCAAGCTACCACCCTAGCCTTCAAGCTAAGCTTTTAATGTACAAACAATGTGGTTAAGTATGAGGCTTTCATTATACGCTTTTCCACAGCCAGGAAAATGGCGCAAGGAAGATATGAGTCATAAGGGATTCAAATTTGGTCTTGAGCCAGGTCTAGGGAAGCTTTGTGGTGAAGGAAGTAACCATGGCACCATATTGCACTATGGTCGAGAAACTTATGACAAGCTTCAAACAATTGATGTTGGAACATATTCCCAGCACAACCAACAGGTATGCGGATGCCCTAGCCACACTTGGCTCCAAGCTTACCTTAGTCTAAAAACAACCTAACATTGTTGTAATCAGAAGAGAGGCCCTAACCATTGACGTACCCTTCCCAGAGAAAGCTCCTGAAGGTGACGACTTGAAGTAAACAATCAGAAAGGAACTTTCCAAGCAAATCGGAAAGCATAGCATCAAATGCCTTAAGGAGTAAATCAATGTTACTGGGACACTCTACAAGCGTCTGCCCGGAGGAGTGCTAACCTGATGGCCGAGACCAAAAAAAGCACAAGAACGATTGCATGAGATCCATGAGACTACATGCAGAGTCGACCAAGTTGTGAGTCTCTACCACTAACTACAAAGAAATAAGTACTACTGGCCAGAGATGAAGTAACAAGCCACATGCATCCAAGCCGACTGTCCAAAATGCAGCAGAACACTTTCCCCAGAAGAGGCATTTACAATTTCCATCACTGATGATTGAAGGTCCTCATACCTGACCTTCTTTATTGATGGAACACTGTCAAGCAATGTTAGGGATGCACGCAAGTTGAAAATGACAACCAAGAGGTACTTCATCGATGGGGCAACTCTATACCGGAAGGGATTCAATGAGGAACCATTGAGATGCCTTGTGCCATCTAAGTCCTCAGAAGTCATGCAAGAAGTACATGCTGGAGAATGTGGCGAGCACCAAGGAAGAAAGAAACTACATAAGCAGCTACTGAGCCTATTATTGGTCAACCATGAGGGAAAACATGCACAACATGATCAAGAAATGCCATTCACACTAAGTTCATGGAAACTTGATCCACAAGCCTCCAACGCTATTGCAAGACATGCGTACTTCATGGCCATTCCACACTTGGGGGCTTAATTTGATTGGAATAATCAATCCAGCTTCTGAAGGCCATATATGGATCCTAATAGCCACTAAGTATTTCACAAAATAGGTAGAAGCAATCCCTCTAAGAAAAGCAACAAGAGCAGCAGTATCCAATTTCATCAAGGAATGCATCGTTTGTCGATTCAGTATACCTTACAAAATAATGAGTGCCAATGGCATGCCTTTTGTGAACAAACAAGTAAATGCCACACTTGATACTTACGTGATCAAGCACCACTGCTCCACGCTATATTATCCCTAGGGAAACGGCCAAACCTAAGTTATAAACAAGACACTACTAAGAATCTTAAGCAAGATGGTACACAACTATACTAGGGTCTGGAACACACATCTTTCAAACGTCTTATGGGCCTATCGTATGTCCCCGAGGAAAGCTACAGGCTTCTCTCCCTACTCTTTGGTGTATGGGTCCGAAGCTATTTCCCTTGTAGAAATGATGATGTACACGATAAGAGTTTCAGCATTCAGCAATGTGGAATGGGATGCTGCAGCATGCACAAGCTAGAGGTGGAAAGATCTTAAGCTACTCGAAGAAAAGAGGGCAGAAGCAGCTGGGAAAGTGACGGGGATTTATTACCGCACAAATTTAACCCTCTTTTTGACAGATGTAGTATAGATGTAAGTAGGGTATCGTTCTAGGCCGGGGATTAGGAGGGCTTGCTAAAACCTCTAAAATAAATTAAAAACGTAAAAACAAAGTTTAAAACACTAAACTAAAATAAAAACAAAATAAAGCTAACAAATAAACTAAAACAAATCAAAAGACTCAAAACAACTCAAGACTCTAGAAAATACAAACTAAGCTAAAAACTCGAAACACACTAAAAATGACTCAAAATAATGAAAACAATTTAAAATAAAAACTAGGAAATTAATTAGACGGAAATTAAATTAAAAGATAAAAACTAATAAAAATTAACTAAATAATATAATATAATAATGGGGGGTTTGATTTTGATGAAACGTAAATTAAACTTAAATAAATTACAAAATTAACAAAAACATAAAATAAAGGTGAACGGATGGGCGACGGATTGGCTAGAGGGTTTTTCTCCACACATGACACAAATGTAACCTAAATTGATTTTCAGTTGTTCTTTCAATAAATTGTAAATTTCAACACTCCAAATTAATTAGGTACGCTTAAATTAACCTTCAGATTTTCCTTAAGTTATTGAATTGGATGAACAGCATACAACAACTCAAATTATTCCCCAAAAGTTCTCTACGTGAAAAGCACAATAGAGATACGATTAAAGATCATTATGTTCTATGAAAATCATAAGTGTTGACAAGGCATTCGTAACTATGAACAGCATGATACGTTTGCCAGGAATTTACTTAACGCGATTGTGACTAGCAACCTCCACTACTCATGAATATAAGTTCATAACGATTAGGTGAAATTCACTTATATTCTAGCATCAAATTCATGCATGTAAATTAAGTATGCATTCTTAATCGACAAACACAAATAAGTTATTAGTCAAGCAGTTAAGCAAATTAAATCACAACTCAGAAATCACAACTGAAGTTACCAATTCAAATTACAAATATAATCATGGTTTTGAATTAACCTCTAGCCAAAATAAATTAATTACACATCATTCATAAATTAAAAACAGAAATTAAAAATGAGTTTGGAAGTGATAAACCGAAATAGGGTGTGCAAGGCTTCTGTGCACTTGCATGTGCTGCATCTGTTTCTGGCGTCCACCTCTGCGGTGCCCTTATGAAGCCGCCTCAACGCTGCCCTGTTTTTCTTGTATCAAGGAGGTCCCCCGTGAGACCTCTCCTTCCTCTCTCTAGCTGCCAGATGGCAGCACAGTGCGCCTGGCCTTATTGATCCGAGAGCTCCCAGTGTATTGCTCTCCCGAGGACCTCCTCTTTCCTTCTTTCTGGGCGGTCTTTTTATTTCTCTCCGTGTGCTACTGCGCCTGTGCGCCTTGCTGGCTTAAGGGCAGCTCTCCCCCCGATCCTGCTTCTGGTTTCTCTGTTTTTATTCCCCCCAAGGAGCTTATCTCTTTCTAAAAAATGGCGCCTCCCTGGCGTGATGATGGCTTCTTGATGGGCCCTCCTTTTGCCTCGGTGCTGCCCCAATTCCTCTCTTCAGTTTTTTTTTTCTCCATGGCCCATTTATCCTCGGCTCCCATTTACCTTCTGTCATGCTGCCCAAATGGGCAGCTGGTTCTTTTCTTTTAATTATTCAGCGCCCCTTGTGCTCTCATTATTCTGCTTTTCATTTATTGCTCCACCGAAAGCATGCCATCATGATCACACACACACAACATTAATTATATTTAAATAAATAAATATATAAATAAATATATATATATATATATATATATTATTTTTCAAATGATAAAATCTAATCAACAAACAAGAAAGTTTAAACTAATTAATTACTTAACACTTCATTTATTCTATTTTTATTTTCTTTTCTTGAAAAACTTATAAAACATAAAAATAACGTAAATAGCTCAAAATATAACGAACTAACTAAGAAAAGACGAGTGAATTTGATATAAAAAATATGTATAAATATGATCCGATCAAATACCCCCACACTTAGCTTTTGCTAGTCCTCGAGCAAAACAAGGACAACAGAAAAAGTAATAACATGAAAAACATTAATTTCCCCCTATGTGACCCTCATAGAATTTCATTCGAGAACACAGATCATCAAGAACCATAGCTAGCACCAAACAAACTAATCGAAGTTCATCTTCCTTATTCAAATATTAGCAGTAATCTTTAAATCATCCTTGAAGTGTAGTGTGTGAGATAGCCATGCTAATGCAATTTCAAGTTTTTATTTTTTAAAATCATCATATGCAAACCAGCAACTTTCTCACGGGATATGCACTCAATCACACATGTGTTTAGTTTTAATGTGTTTCGCTCAAAGAAACAAATGTGAAAGTTCTACCATAAGCTTGCATAAAAATCACTTCTCCACAATCATAATTGCAAAACTTAAATCAAGAGGACTTTTATTGGATGTAATGAGGCTTAGGGATAAAGCTATTGAAACGAAAGAATAGGAAAACACAAGTTCCAAACTATATTGCAAGCAATTCTTTTGTTGAGATTTTATAAAAACTCAAGCTTTCCAACGATTCTTTTAATACCTCCAATCACACCCTTAAACTGAAACTTTAGAAACTTTTTTATTTTCTTTGTATACACTCTTTCTTTTTCTTTTTCTTTTTCTTCTCTTTTCTCATTTTTTTTTTTTTTTTAAAACAAACATGAAATACCCCCACACTTATTCTTTTGCCAAACTCCTTCCAAGTACTTCACAAACATTTCTCAAAAGACAGTCTCAAATTGCTCGCTTGGAAAGGGTAAGGAAACATGGTTCGAGGTATAAGGGTAGACATATATGGTGATAAGAAATAAAAGGTTCAACAAATACGGCTCAAATAGGCAATCTAATGATATAATAATTTTTTTTTTCTTTGGGAAATATGGTTATTTGGGCCATGGTGGTGAACCTAATGCCTCTATCATTTTCAAGTTCATGCAATCAATGACAAATATTTCGAAAGATCGTTACGCAAGTTCTAGAGATGCATCTCACATAAGTTCATCACACATGAAAGAATAGGAGTGTATGAAAAATGCACACACTTTCAATAGGCTCAAAAACTCACATAGGATGTATACGGTCACTAAATTCACATATGAAGCTTTAAGTCATACTTTAATTTCACATCAACAAGGCTATGTGCATTTGGATTTTCAAAGATGATCAAACATGTACAATACTAACAAGAGAACAAGGAATTTCATAAAACACATGTTAACTAAGTTCTTGATAATCATGGTTCAAATTTCATCCAGTTATATCATTGGGTCGGGAAACTAATAAAAATCTAATTTAAAACCATAAGGAAAACAAGACAATATTTTTGGATTTTTTTTAAATTTTTCGAGAAAAATTAAATAAAACACAAAACTCCGAAAAAAAATTAAGTAAAACACAAAGCTAATTAAGAAAACAAAAAGCAATAACATGGAAACAAATGAAACCAGTTCAAAGTCGAAGGTACAAAAATTTTCAATTTGGTCATTTTTTTATACTTGATACCCTCACACTTAAACTAGACATTGTCCCCAATGTCATAAAACAAAAATATGCAAATAAAAATAAAATGAATAAAATAATACGAAACAAAATAAAGAAAAGGGACTGAAAACTTCTCTAATTTGCAGAAAACCAAGCGATGACCCCCAAGTGTAAATTTTGCAATCCACTTCAAGGGAGAAAATAACCAAACGTTCCTGCAAAGAACAGAAATAAACAGTTAAGCACGCAAGAAAAAATAGAAAATAAAGTAAACGAAAATTGAAAATGAAAATAAAAGATAACGAAAAGAACTAATAGGTGGTCATTGGTCATGACTGTTGATTTTCCACAGCTTTCATCTTGAACTGGATGGGCCTCCTTCTGGCAAGTGCTCCTCAGCCTAGTAGAGGATGAGTCAGCACGTTGTCTCCACATGCTTCAAGTATTCAGGTCTCCATGCAGATGGCATCTTCTTGAACTCTTGGATCATCTCAGACTCTACCTTCATCTGGATGCACCTCAGACTCCTCCTGCTTCGTCTGTGAGGTACTTTTGTTTTTGAAGAAGTACCTCAACACAAGTTTATTTTTGAAGTGGGCTGGGAGGGGTCTGAGATGAGTACTCGAGAGCAAGACTAGGTAAGCAATCAGGATCTCACTTTCTCCACGTTCCTCAGATGAAGGAGAGGAGAAAGCATAATATGAGATACTTTTGCTTTTAACCTTTTTAATATGAAATACTTTTGCTCTGGAAGGTTTGTTTTCTGGGGTGATCCAAGGGATGAAGAACACTGAATAACTCGAAAGCTTTCTTTGGGAAGACATTATCGGAGATGAAGAGAGGAAGAGAGGTTGAAAGGTGCAGAGGGTGTGAAGGTATGCCTTTGCTGTGGAAGGCGAAGGTCGAACTTATAGAAATTTGGCTTCACAACCGGAACTATTCCTTCACTATTTGTCGGCAGCCGGTGAATGGATGAACAGTGCCCGTTACGCGCTTTCTGACAAAGCGTCCGTAAATTCCGCAAGGCTGACGGTGCAGGCGACGAGTGACGACAAATTGGAATGATGATCTTTTGAAAACCGGGGTTCAAAACCGGGTGCGGCTCATGGTTTTCGCAACGCTCCACGCTGCACGTGATGAGTCACGACAAACTGGAAAAACTGAGCCCTCGTGATGCCACGTGATTGCTGAGTCAAGCCCAGCTTTTGAGAAAGGAAACGGCTCTTTTGAGAAAGGAGCGTCCAGCTTTTCCGAATTGCGTGAGGACGCGTCTTCAACCTCCGAGGAGCGCCTCTCTTTGATTTGGTTCTTTTTATAGAGGCGCTAATTCTGCTTCACATCACACTTGAACTCCCTTCCTCAAACACTCTCCTCTGTAAACACTCTCTTCTGCACTTCTTAATCTTACTCCTTCCGCTCTCTTCCTGCACTTCTGCACTTTTAATCTTTCCAAACTCTTCTTCCGCTTCAGCAATCTTAATTTTTCCGAACTCTTCTTCCTCAACCCCCTCTAAAAATGTCTTGCCCTTCCGACCGTCGCCTAAACTTGAATGTCGGGGAAGACGATGACTCGTCTTCTCCGAACAACATTTGGAATCCATCCTTCATATCCCCCAATGGTCCTTTTACAGTCGGGGACACAATGATGAGGAACGATATAACCGCAACGGTGGTTGCAAGAAACCTTCTTACTCCCAGAGACACTAGGTTGCTGTCTATGCGGTCAGACGAGCTGGCTGTTCAGGACTCACTGGCTCTCAGTGTCCAGTGTGCAGGCTCAGTTTCAAACATGGGTCAGCTCCTGCTTGCAAGATCTCGTCAGGTGGAGTCGCTAATGGCGGAGGTGGTCAGTCTTCGGCAAGAAGTCAGAGGACTCAGGCACGAGAACAAGGAGTTGCACATGCTCGCAACTAGCTACTCGACCAGCATGAAGAGGAAGCTGGACCAGCTGCAGGAGTCGGACGGTCGGATCCAGAGCGATCATGAAAGGTTCATGGCGCTACTCCCGAGGTTTATGTTGCCTTCGTCCTCTGGAGCAGCACCAAGTGTTCCGGCTCCGGAGATTCCAACTCTGGCTCTTCGTCTTCCTGGAGCTCCGTCGACTTCTCAGGCACCACCTAACCAATGACAAATGACCAATGAACACTATTAGTTTTTCGTATTATTGTAATTTTTTTTTTTAAGTTTATTTAAATAAATAATTAAATATATAAATATATATATATATAAATATTACTAATATTATTATTATTATTTTTTTTTTAGGTTTATTTTAAGCAATATAAAATATGTAAATCAATGTAAAAAGACTTTATTTACTCGCACTTAAAATAAATATTGCCCTTAATTTATTTAAACACAAACTAAACAAAAATCAACCAAATAACACAACTAACTAAACAAAACAAAAATTGCAAAGTAAAGGTAATAAAGAGTAGGGTTAAGAAATGCAAATCTGGTTGCTTGGGTTGCCTCCCAAGAAGCGCTTGGTTTAACGTCTTTAGCCGGACGAATCTTTCCTTTAACCTCCCCTCAGCTCCGAAGCATTGAATTTATCTTTCAATGGGAGATGATACTTGAAATGATTCGGCAATGGTCTGAATTCTCGAGTGGGTGCCTGAATCATTAAAATTAGAAATATGTTAGTATAAAATAAAAATAAAATTAGAATTGGAGAAAATGGCTTATTATATTTTTCCGAAACAAACTCAATAACAAAAACTACTCCCTTGAACGTTTCGGGGACTTTGCACTTGGCCAGATTGACGATTATGGTTGTGGCCTGTGCCGTGTCATCAATCTCAATTTCATGGGCCTTTGTTGCCTCATGCACAACCGCTTGGATGTATTCTTGATATGCCCCAGCCACTTCGATATCTTCAACCATCTTTCTTGGTGCACAAGGTTCTGGAACAGCTTCATCCTCCATATCACCTTCCGAAGTGATGGCTTCATTAACTTCACAATCTTCCTTTGAATTTTCAATAGGTGAGTTGGAGAGTTCACGCTGCTCTTGAATCTGTGCCTTGATTTCCACAATCTGCCCCATTTGATTATTCAATTCTCCCATCTCCTTGGTTTGATTTTCTACTTCCTGGTTCAAAGAGATGAGTAATTGAATAATATTATCATTATCCACAGATGTACCTGAATTGAATTGGGCTGATTGTTGTGGTGGCTGTGACGGTTGACATGGCCATTGATAGAACTCATCCGATGACGGCAATTGTTCTTCTTTTTGTGAACCCTGCGTCAAAGAGATTAGTCCTTCAAGAATTTCATTATAATTTACGGGCATACTTGAATTCGATTGGAATTGTTGTGGGGGAGGTTGTGGTGGCTGCATAGGTCTTGAATAAAACGCTTCTTGCTGCCAATATCCACTTTGTTGAAATTGCTGAGGTTCATCCCACATCTGATCTGAATAACCTCTCCAATCCGAATTGCAAGCGTTGGAAAACATGTTGCCCCTTGATTGGTCGTGGCCTTGATATCCTTGCCCATAGGGCACATCAAGTGTAGGAACACTTGGCATTGAGGCCCGTTCGGCATTATAAGTCCATTGAGCAGTAAGCTGCGCCAATTGAGCTTGAATGTTTGCCATATCTTCATCCATTTTTACCTAAAATTAAAGAACGAAAAATAAATCAAATACCAAAAGTAAAATACACAAACACAAATAAATACACAAACATAAATATAAATAAAAACACAAACAAACAAAACAAAATGAGATAAAATAAAATAAAGTAAACACAAACAAAAAATAAAGGGATTAGCAAATTTGCTAATCCCCGGCAACGGCGCCAAAAATTTGACGGGAATTTATTACCGCACAAATTTAACCCTCTTTTTGACAGATGTAGTATAGATGTAAGTAGGGTATCGTTCTAGGCCGGGGATTAGGAGGGCTTGCTAAAACCTCTAAAATAAATTAAAAACGTAAAAACAAAGTTTAAAACACTAAACTAAAATAAAAACAAAATAAAGCTAACAAATAAACTAAAACAAATCAAAAGACTCAAAACAACTCAAGACTCTAGAAAATACAAACTAAGCTAAAAACTCGAAACACACTAAAAATGACTCAAAATAATGAAAACAATTTAAAATAAAAACTAGGAAATTAATTAGACGGAAATTAAATTAAAAGATAAAAACTAATAAAAATTAACTAAATAATATAATATAATAATGGGGGGTTTGATTTTGATGAAACGTAAATTAAACTTAAATAAATTACAAAATTAACAAAAACATAAAATAAAGGTGAACGGATGGGCGACGGATTGGCTAGAGGGTTTTTCTCCACACATGACACAAATGTAACCTAAATTGATTTTCAGTTGTTCTTTCAATAAATTGTAAATTTCAACACTCCAAATTAATTAGGTACGCTTAAATTAACCTTCAGATTTTCCTTAAGTTATTGAATTGGATGAACAGCATACAACAACTCAAATTATTCCCCAAAAGTTCTCTACGTGAAAAGCACAATAGAGATACGATTAAAGATCATTATGTTCTATGAAAATCATAAGTGTTGACAAGGCATTCGTAACTATGAACAGCATGATACGTTTGCCAGGAATTTACTTAACGCGATTGTGACTAGCAACCTCCACTACTCATGAATATAAGTTCATAACGATTAGGTGAAATTCACTTATATTCTAGCATCAAATTCATGCATGTAAATTAAGTATGCATTCTTAATCGACAAACACAAATAAGTTATTAGTCAAGCAGTTAAGCAAATTAAATCACAACTCAGAAATCACAACTGAAGTTACCAATTCAAATTACAAATATAATCATGGTTTTGAATTAACCTCTAGCCAAAATAAATTAATTACACATCATTCATAAATTAAAAACAGAAATTAAAAATGAGTTTGGAAGTGATAAACCGAAATAGGGTGTGCAAGGCTTCTGTGCACTTGCATGTGCTGCATCTGTTTCTGGCGTCCACCTCTGCGGTGCCCTTATGAAGCCGCCTCAACGCTGCCCTGTTTTTCTTGTATCAAGGAGGTCCCCCGTGAGACCTCTCCTTCCTCTCTCTAGCTGCCAGATGGCAGCACAGTGCGCCTGGCCTTATTGATCCGAGAGCTCCCAGTGTATTGCTCTCCCGAGGACCTCCTCTTTCCTTCTTTCTGGGCGGTCTTTTTATTTCTCTCCGTGTGCTACTGCGCCTGTGCGCCTTGCTGGCTTAAGGGCAGCTCTCCCCCCCGATCCTGCTTCTGGTTTCTCTGTTTTTATTCCCCCCCAAGGAGCTTATCTCTTTCTAAAAAATGGCGTCTCCCTGGCGTGATGATGGCTTCTTGATGGGCCCTCCTTTTGCCTCGGTGCTGCCCCAATTCCTCTCTTCAGTTTTTTTTTTCTCCATGGCCCATTTATCCTCGGCTCCCATTTACCTTCTGTCATGCTGCCCAAATGGGCAGCTGGTTCTTTTCTTTTAATTATTCAGCGCCCCTTGTGCTCTCATTATTCTGCTTTTCATTTATTGCTCCACCGAAAGCATGCCATCATGATCACACACACACAACATTAATTATATTTAAATAAATAAATATATAAATAAATATATATATATATATATATATATATATTATTTTTCAAATGATAAAATCTAATCAACAAACAAGAAAGTTTAAACTAATTAATTACTTAACACTTCATTTATTCTATTTTTATTTTCTTTTCTTGAAAAACTTATAAAACATAAAAATAACGTAAATAGCTCAAAATATAACGAACTAACTAAGAAAAGACGAGTGAATTTGATATAAAAAATATGTATAAATATGATCCGATCAGAAAGCAATAATATACCACCAACAAGTTACCAAAGCCTACAACTGCATAGTTAAGCCATGCAACTTCAAGGAATGAAAGCTTGTTCTTAAGACAGCTGAGCACATAAGAAGGCAGATCTCCGGATCTTCGAAGTTCACCCAACACTGGGTAGGGCCTTTTGTGATCAAGGAAGCTTATCGAAGTGGCTATTACTACTTGACTTCGGTTAAGGAATGTACGCTAACGGAACCTGACAATGCAAAGTGACTAAAGCCGTATTATTATTAGAACACTCAAGCTTATTTTAGAAGAATAAGCTCATTTTATGTAATGGTCAGTTTGCTTACTCTATGAGGCCTTGTAAAGCCATGCAACAATTGATGTACCCCAAATTTTAATGAAATGAATGAGCATTTTGTCAAAATCTTTGGTACATTCGTTTTTTTACATTGGCAAAGGTAACTAGAAAGATTTCTTCTAAACAAGCTATAGCAGTAATCATACCAAGGCTATAATAAAAGCCCACGCCAAGCCTATCAATGCCATGCAAGCTGCTCAATGGTTCAATGTTTATGCAACATGCCAAGCCAACACACCATGCAAAACCATTAAGTCAAGCAACTAAAGCTTTTTCAAAAGCTATACTTATACAATATGCCAAAGTCTATCAATGCAAAGCAACCTGCTTAATGGTTCAGTACTTATGCAATATGCCAAGCCAACATGCCATGCAAACCATTGAGTCAAACAACTTAAGCTTTTCCTAAAGCTATACTTATGCAACATGTCAAGCCTATGAATGCCATACAAGCTGCTCAATGGTTCAATGCTCATGCAACATGCCAAGCCGACACGCCAGCTCAATGGTTCAATGCTCATGCAACATGCCAAGCCGACACGCCATGCAAAACCATTGAGTCAAGCAACTAAAGCTTTTCCAAAAGCTATACTTATGCAACATGCCTAAGCCTATTGATGCGCAATACGCCAAACTTCACATTGGAAAACCTAATGTTAAGCAAGTCAAGATTTCCCGACTTGCTCTGCTTGCTTATGGAAGCTATAATATCTTTTTCATCTTTCCTCAAAGAAACTCACTGGCAAAGTACCAAGCGGTATGATCAGCTGCTTCCCCATGAAAATAGGCAAAAGCTCAAGCTTATGTCTCAAAGGCTAAATAGAAGTCCATCCAACAAACTCTCATGCATGAAAAAGCCAATATCATGGCAAGAAGAGTAAAGACATTGCAAGCATTATGATACGATCGACATCAACATCAAAACCAAAGGAAAGAGTCGAAGCAAAATAAGCAAAATACAAAGCATTGCGGCTCTATGGCCATTGTTCGAAAAGCAATAAGCTAGCTGTCCAAATGAAAATTACAAATAAAAGTAAAGGTAGAGTGAGGAAATCAATCTTCTTCATAGCCTGATGCAGCAACATCTCAAGGTTCATGCTCTGCCAAGAAAAGAAGCCAAGGGTTAGAAAAATGCAAACAGTCAGGCAAAGCACGCAGTCATAGGAAGGTGAGGAGTTAAGCTCAAAACAGTACCTCTCAGAGGAACGGCTAGAGGTGCTAGCAAGCAATTGATCTGCTGCAAGCTGAAGGCACACTGTTATTTCCTTGGAGCTCCCGCGGACCAACTTCTTCAATTTGAGCTTCTCAACCTCTAGTTCCTTAAGTTGCAGTTCGAGAGCAAGCATCAATTTGTTGACTTTGATGAATTGATCCAAGACACCTTTCTTTTCAAGTTTAAGTCCAAACATGGTATCGCGCAACTCTTCCAGCCTCTCAATTAGAGAACCCATCGGCATGCCCAAAGAAGCTACATCGTTGATCATGTCACGCCAACATAACAGTTTGTGCTCTGTGAGTTCTAATGGGGAAGTGTGATCCATACCGTAAAGCAGAAGCCCAAGCTCTTCAAAGATCATCCCACGCATAAAGGGAGATAAACCTATCAAGCTCACATCTGCGTCATCAGCATGCTCAAAGAACTTGCCCAACACCTTAGCTAATCCAGAACGAACCTTCACTCCCCTAAAGTCGACTCGAGAAGAGAAGGCCTCACCGGAAGGAATCAGTTCCTCAACCGAACTTAACACCCTGGCTTCATTGGCAAGACTATGCTTGAGCTTCTCGAGGGCTTCATGCCACGATGCCCATTCTTCAACTGATGCCCGCTCCTCAGGAGAAAGAACCTCTTCAGGAAAAACGGTAGGATCGAGAAGAACGCAACTAAGGATTTGAGCTATTGGCTTCCTAACACCACCCACATCACAACAAACTTCATCCAATCTTTCCTCATCCTCCCTTCTCACAGGTTTCCCATCACAGAAGATCTCAGTGTCAGGGGCAACCACACAATATTCTCCTGGGTCAGTTTCAATGACCTTAAACTCTACATTTCCCATTCCTCCTCTAACAAGGAACAGATCTCCTTTCCTCACAGGGCGGTAAACTTCCAAGAAATAAGCTGCAAACAAAACAAAGGAATATAGCAAGCCAAGTTTTAGAGTCAAAGTCTCCAAAAAAAAAAAAAAAAAAAACCTAAACTTAACCGGATACAAAATGGCAGATAGCATGCTGAGGTAGTGCAAATCATGTGCATCAAGCCTACATTTTTCAACGAAATGGCGTGAAGAGTTAAAATGGAGTAGGAAGCAATCCAAATAATTTAATGTAGATGTATCATAAACACTTACAAAGAGGCTACATAGAGAAATAAAAACAAACGAGCAAAGCACAATAATATTTTCCTAGACACAATCACCACAGTGACCCTGGGAAAGTAAAAATTGTAGGTGGTCTTGGATGGGGCCTAAGTAACAAGTAAACCACAGAGATAAATATTTTAGAAGTAAAACAAATGACCACCAAAGATGTCACCAACTCACGTTTCAAAAAGGCATCAAAGAGATTTCCGGTAACTCCTTCTATAGAGTCATCAATAGGCAGAATGTGAACACGCTTCCCATACTTAACGTCAGGGCATAGATGTACAGACACAACATCCCCAAGTCGAACCCTTAAATTCGACCTGACGACCTTGTTCATCCTGATTCTTGGCTCTTCACAGGTGTAATCATCAAGTGCAATGCAGATTGTGTCTTTTCGTTTCTTCCCCTGAAAATCCAATCATAGATAATTAAACAAACACATGAGCCGTAAATCAAAACCTCCGCAAATTAAAAAAAAAAAAAAAACACAATGTCATACAAATAAAGTAGGACAGGGAAACACTTGGGTCTAGTTCGTGGACAAAATCCAAGTAACGAATATCTATTGCATCATAATGCCACGTACCTAACAGGTTCCGCTAAAGTAAAAGTGATAACTTTCCTTCTTTTATTAATTCTCAAACTTAAGCTTCCAAACCAATGAGTACAAAGCAACCCAATTCTGGGTTCGAACTAAATTTGCAATGCAACCTCAATTCTCAATCTAAACGAAGTTGTTTCGTAGAACATACAAATTATGCAACAACAAAAATTTTCCCTAAAACGTCATCCCAACAAAACCCTAGCGTGATATTTTAACTTTCAATTTATTTCACAAGCTACCCTAAATTTTATCTTAGTACCTTGATGAGGATGGTGTCGCCACGGAAAAGCTGTAGCTTTTCCATGGTTTCGGGATGCATTGAAACGACGGAGTTATCGTCGTTTACAGCCTCATCAACGACGAGACGGTTCGGCGACTTCTTCCGCTCCAGAATTGCCGTCCACAAGTCCTCCTTCTTCCTGCAAAACAATCAAATCCCCAGTCAGAATTTAAATATTTACTCAAATAAAACGGAAAGGAAACTCCGACATATAAAAATTGTGAAAAGTAAAACAAAATTAATGGTGGCGAGTTGACTCACCAGTCGTACGATTCGGCTTGGTGAGCCATGACGGTGTATCATTTCAGAGATCAGGAACTGTGGTAAACGAAGAAAAGAAAGAGGAGAGAGAGAGAGTTTGGAGTGTGTTAGAGGATTACACTTCAGGTTCTGAGTTTTTATGGAGTGTGTTAAAGAGGATTATACTTCACTAGTGGTTTTGTTTGTGTTGGAAGCCGTCAGCTTTCTCGTTGGAACCAAGCAACCAGTCTGAGAAATTTTTGAAGTGTGAGTGTGACAAATAGTAGAATATGTGTGTTAAAAATTTAATAACTTAAAAAATAAATTTTTTATCACTTATATAAAAACACGTGATATACCCTTGATGTTCTGATCACAATGAAAAATTTCTCCAACTAGTTAGCTTTTTTTTTTTTTAAAATTTAACGAAAAGCTTCCGATTTATATAAAAACACGTGATATACCCTTGATGTTCCGATCACAATGAAAAATTTCTCCAACTAGTTAGCTTTTTTTTTTTAAATTTAACGAAAAGCTTCCGATACTATTCACTTTAACGAAAAACCATATTTTTACATTAAAAAGCCAATTCTAATACTATTTACTTTACCTTTTATTTTGTCATTTTCGTTAAAACTTAAAACTTTCAAACCCTTTTCGTTAATTTTCCTTTCTTTTTTTCCTTGTCGGCCACTATTTCTCTTTTCCTTGTTTCAAGGCTCACTCTTTTCCTTGTTTCACCCCAGCTTTCTCTTTTCCTTGCCGGCCACCATTTCTTTTCTTTTCCTTGATTGATGTAAAGATTGTTGTCTGTAATCATTCACTTTATTTGCCTACCTATATTGTCTTGTACATTCAAAACTTTTCATGAAATAGAAATACTTTGAAACTAAAAATCTACATGGTATCAGAGCAGTGTCATCCTTGACTTGTCTTTGCCTATTTTATTTCTGTTGTTCTTCTTTTTCAAGCTTCTGTAATGGCTGAAGAAAGCTCAGTTAATCTTGAGGGAGAAAACTCTCAGGTATTTCCTTCAAGTTTTTTAAAAGCTGAGGTCAATACCAACCAGCGCCTATGCTCAGTGTTGTTGAATGAACTCAATTCATGAATTATTTCATCGATGTGTATGAAGTAATTCAAGTTTGTGGGCATTCTCCATTCATGAATTATCTAATTTTTCTTATTTCTGTAACACTTGCTTACCATCCTTTTCTTTTTTAACAATGCGGTATTCTAAACTATTTTGATCTACATGAGGGCGAGCACACCACCCTGACCAACTGATCTAACCTTGGTATGCCGGTTCCTTACCAACCATATGTGCCAAGATTAAAATTCTAAAATAAAATCAATGATCAATGACTTCACTTTCTATATAATGAATGTGGAACAAAAAATAATCAAGAAAATTATGAAGGCGACATATGACTTTGAAAAGAAAATGATGAAATTACCCTCAAGGCACACCGGGATTCCTATGCGCATGCAACGGACAATAACGGCTCAATCAAGGAAGAGTCAAAGGTGATGAAAATGGTATTTATTCAAATCCCTCTCATCACTCCTCATCAAATCCCCACCTCAAAAAGTAACTCCCAATTATCCTATTTAAATTAAGATTGATTGCCTAGATTAATTACATAATATCTTGCAATTAAATCCCTAATTCCACTAAAAGTGGCCGAACCCTATTCTCCAAATAGAGTCGGCCACACCCCTATAAATAGACCATTTTTCTTACTAAAATGCTAAGTTCATTCCCTCCCAAAAATTCTCAAACACATTTTCACTCAAATTCTAACTTTGGCATCGGAGATTCTTCGGCCAAAGCCCCCCATTCATAGCGGGCGCGTGAGGCTTTTGGACTTAATCTTAGGTGTTATTATTTTGCAGGTGCATTTTCATCAAAGGAGAAGATGGCGGAAATTTACATCCACAAATTGGTGCTTTCATTGAGAGTCTTGATTCACACGCTTAAAGAAGACTCTTAGACTCAACGTTTCTTGTTTCTTACTCATTTGCAGTTCATACATTCTTGTTCCTAGAATTTTTTTCATAAAAATTCTTTGAATAAACGCAAAAGAAAAGTATAATGACTAGAAATTCAGAAACCACCACGAATGAAACTTCCTACATTCAAGGATTTGGACCACGGCGATCCACGAGGCTCAATGCGATGACGAGTAAAGCGGCACCACCCCCATGGGGCACCACCATAATAGTAACCACGGCAGCAACCCTCAGCGAGCTCACTGCCCACGGTGAGCAGGCCACTTCGTAGTAGCAGCAGGCTCAAGCCGTGCCACAAGGCAGCTAGCCCAAATTCAACAGGGCTAAGCAATTGCAGAAATTGGAGCTGCCCAGACCTTACGGGCCCAAGGCTAGCGCCAACCCAATGCTCTCCAAGGTCGAGCCCAGACCAGCAGGCCCAAGCAACGTTATTCCAGCCCATACGGGCCCAAGCCCAAAGGGGGTCAGCCCAAGTCGCAACCCGGCATGAGCCTAGTGTGCTCCTAAGTCGAGCCCAGGCCCGACACCCACATGCGCTGCACGCAAATCAGCCCACTCGGCTTCAGATTTCTGGATCGACGATTGAACCAGGGATATTTTCACCCTATTTATCTGCAGATTTGACATATCCCAACTCAAATCTCGCGCCCGGAGTCCATTACATTTCCACTACTTAAGGAGATGCATAACGTCCAAGCTCTTCCAACCCAAATGGAGAGCAACACTTGTCTCGACAAGTCATAGAGTTAACAAGCGCCATTACACAGTAGATAACCTTATTGAATCAGCTGATGTAGCGTACCGAGATGCAACATGCCCTAGAAGAGGTGTCCCGAAGTGGGACAAGAGCAGATGATGAACCTCTTCAACAGTGTTCCGGTAGGCAGCCCATCGACCAATCACGAATCTAGCGTTCGGGCAGTGTACACTCCTGAATAGGGCCCGAGATAACGTATATTCTCATATTAGTGCGTGGAAGAGTGTGCATTCTTGGCTAGGCCCACGAACGAGCATACATTCACAGTTAGGGCCACAATCAGATAATCAACATAAACAACCTTCCAAGCAAAGTGTTCATTTGCAGCTAGGCTCGCATGGAACATCCTCCACTTCACATCAGAGTAGGCAACACAACGAACGAAGAGAAGTAGCCAGTCAATCCAGCTTAAGTTCAACCAACAGCCTGTGAAAAATTCGCTCGCCTGCTAAGAAGGTACCACATACACTGCAATCAGGACCTAGACAAGCCAAACATATGGTAGAATAGCTTAGACCAGTAGGTCACAATCAGAGGCAGCTAAGCGCTCTGCTACCCCAACAAAGAAAAATTCAGGAAGAAGTAGAAAGGCTCATGACCGAGCAATTGTGCAATTTCCAACGCAACGAGGTCACTGACGAAGCTTTATGATAGGACATGACCAACATAAGTAGGTTATCATTCACGGACGAGATCGAGCAGGTAGATCCTCAACATTCTTCAAAGGAGATGGAAACCCGGAGAGGCACATTAAGCATTATCGAAGCACAATGGTCCTTTATTGGAACAACGACGCTCTTATGTTGAAGATATTTGCCACCACTCTACAAGGCGAGGCGCAAAATTAGTTTCATACCTTGCTGCCACAATAACTAGGAATCGATTTGCGACTATGTGAAGAGGTTCAAAGTAAAGAAAGCGAAGATAGTCGGATGTAACAACTCAATAGCTAGTGCAGCCATCCAAAAAGAACTCCTAGCAGACCACCTATTATTCAATGAATTGATCATGAAAGAATATCTAACTCTGGTAGACTCTTTCGCCTTGGCAAAGAAACATGCAATTTGGGACGAAGCTCGGCAAGCAACCAAGGCACCCGAGTAGTGTAAGACACCACATCGACCAACGGAGAGTGGGTGATGTGCTTTATATGTACATGATCCCTTCCCTATAGCACAAGGCATTTTGGGAGCTCATTGGCTTTGAATTTTGTTGGAACTCCGAAGTTAAGCGAGTTTGCGCGAGAGCATTCCTAGGATGGGTAACCCACTGGGAAGTTCTCATGTCGAGTCCCTAAAAACAAAACCGTGAGAGCGTGGCCCAAAAACGACAATATCGTGCTACGATAGAGCCGGTCTGGGATGTGACAGAATGGTATCAGAGCCACTATATCGTTCAGTGCATGTGTGTCGACAAAGACATCGAGCCCCTAATGGGGATGGATTGTGAGATCCCACATCGACCAACAAAGAGGGTGATGTGCCTTATATGTACATGCTCTCCTCCCTATAGCACGAGGCCTTTTGGGAGCTCACTGGCTTCAGATTCCGTCAGAACTCCGAATTTAAGCGGTTTACGCGAGAGCATTCCTAGGATGGGTGACCCACTGGGAAGTTCTTGTGCTGAGTCTCCAAAAACAAAACTGTGAGGGCGTGGCCCAAAGCGAACAATATCGTGTTACAGCCGAGCTAGTCTATGATATGACAAGTAGCCTCAAAGAGAATCGACAGTAGCTCAAAAGAAAAAAGATATGAAGCAGTATAATAACAAAAGTAGGCATGATGCCAGGCATAGGGATCGATCCACGACTAAATAAAGATCGACACTCAAGAACTACTCGAAGTTCTCGATCCTGATCCACCAAATCTTCCGGGACATCAAGATCGAACCTTGGTTCAAGCTACCAAAACAATCAAAGGGAGATACTTCCAAGTTTGACCACACTAAGTACTGTGCATTCCATTGAGGTCACGACCACACAACCGACGGCTGCTACACTTGGAAGAATTACCTAGAGAAGCTCGTGAAAGAAGGCAAGGTCGACAGATACTTGGACAAGCTAACTGTGCAGCCTAGAAGCAACGCAGACGCCAATGAAGAAATCGCCAACCAAGACAATTCGAATCAATGGCATTTTCGCTAAATCTGAGCACTTGGGGGCTACCAACAACTCCAAAAAGAGGAAAATCCAACAGTCTCTACTAATCTCACAGGTCTAGGTAGTCAACACCCAACCTAGACCCATCGTTCGCTTCACCGAGTAGGATTCCGAAGGCGTCGATTCCCACATGACGACGCACTAGTGGTATCTATCCAACTAGCTAATGCTATAGTAGACAAAATGATGGTTGACAATGGAAATGTAGTCAATCTACTTCAACTCCCAATAATTCAGAAGATGGGCTTGGAAAGCACAATCATACGCCAAGCGGAGGTATTCACCAGATTCAACAAACATACCTCGACTGTCATCAGCAACATTGCACTTGACGTGAGAGCATCGCCAGTTGTCTCAAAGCAGATGTTCACAATAGTAAGCGACCCGTCTCCCAACAATGGGATTCTAAGAAGACCTTGGTTGATAAAGTTGGACGTTGTAACCTCCGTCAAGTATCAAAAAATCTGATTTCGCATTCTGGAATGAGGAGTCGGAGAAATCAAGTCTGACTAGGCCACATCTCGACGATGTACTGTGTAAGTACTGAATGAGTAAAAAAAAGACCTTTTACCCCCGTAGAAGCTACTAAGGTCCAAATGGACGATAAAGCTACCAAATAGCAATTACAACAGTCGGATCAAGAAGATGGTGTCCAAATTAATGCGCTAGCAGACGATACCGGATGGAAACCTGAAGAAGACACTGAGCACATCATTCTTGATCCCCAACAGCTGAGAAGACTGCCAAAATTAGCTCACGCCTGAGCCCAAAAGAAAAAGAGGAACTCACGGCTTTTCTTAGGGAAAATCGTGACGTCTCACATTCTGACATGCCTAGCATCGACCCCAAGATAGCTTGCCACGAGCTACACGTCGACCCTGCTGCCAAATCGGTGATCCAATAGAGAAAACATTTCGGACCCGAATGAGTGGCGATCACCAAAACAAAAATTAGCAAGCTATTGGAAGCCGAATTTATATGAGAGGTTGCGCACTCAACGTGGCTTACCAACGTCATGTTAGTAAAGAAAAGAAAAAAGGGCAAATGGAGGGTTTATGTAGATTACACCGACCTCAACAAAGCATGCCTAAAGGATCCTTATCCAGTTCCCCAAATTGATCTACTAATATATTCAACTTCTGGGAACCAGCTGCTCAATTTCTTGGACGCATACTCTTGCTACAACCAAATAGCCATATACGAGCCTGACAAGGACAAAACTAAGTTTGTGATCGAGCGAGGCACCTAATGTTATAAGGTCATGCCTTTTGACCTCAAGAATGTGAAAGCTACTTACTAACAACTGGTAAACACGATGTTCAAAAAGCAAATTGGAGTAACCATGGAGGTCTACGTCGATGACATAATGATGAAGGGCAAATAATGAGCATACCACATCGGCAATTTAGCAAAAACTTTCGACACCTTAGAAAGTACAAAATGAAGCTCAATCCCACCAAATGCACATTTGGAGTATCTTCAAATAGACTTTTAGGGTATCTAGTAACCTAACAAGGAATCAAAGCATATCCCAAGCAGATTCGAGCAATTCTAGAGATGAAGTCTTCAACTACCTTGAATGAGATCCAAAACTTGATTGGACGAGCAGCCACGCTCAACCTTTGCCTCTCGCGGTCCACCGATCAATGCAAGCCTTTTTTCAAAGCAATCAAAAGGGCATAACGAGACACATAGGATGATGAGTACGAAAAAGCTTTCCAAGACCTGAAGAAGTATCTCACATCACCTCCCTTACTATCCAAGCCGGAAGCAACGGATGACTTGTACATCTACCTAGTAGTCTCAGAAATAGCAGTAAGCTATGCTTTCATAAAAGAAGAGCTAGGGGCCTAACTATTGGTATTCTACACTTCTAAAGCTCTTCTCGATGCAAAAACCAGATATCTGAAGATCAAGAAAATGATTTTGGTGCTAGTTGTTGCGGCTTAGAAGCTCAGACCATATTTTCAAGCTCATACGGTCATCGTCATGTTTTAGTATCCTCTACGGTCAATCCTACATGGTCTTGGGTGTTTCTTAACGTGTAATGAAGTGGGGGTTGGAACTTGGCCAATACGGCTTAGTTTTTTGACCCCACATGGCTATAAAAGCCTAAGCCTTAGGGGACTTCATAATAGAATCAGTCCTAGCCTAGGCGACACAACAAAGTGACCCAATGACGTCCTGGAGGTAATCGAGCATACCCTAACCACGGCTACTTCACCTAATGGAGACTTTTGGCATTTACACATCAACGGTGCATCCAACTACAAGGGCTCGAGAGCATGTATGGTCATTGTCACTCCAGACAATTAGATGCTCGAGCAAGCAATCACTCTAGGCTTCAAAGCATCTAACAACGAAGTAGAGTATGAAGCCTTACTAACAGGCCTCTGAATGGCGAAAGGCTTAGCAGTGAAAAAGTTTTGAATTCAATTAGATTCCTAGCTAATCACCAACTAAACTACTGGAGAGTACACGGCAAAGCATCCAAAAATGGCACAATACTTAGAAAAGGTACGAACGCAGCTTGAAGTGTTTCAGACTTACACCCTCACTCAAGATTCGCAGGCAAACAACACTAATGCGGACATGCTAGTCAGCCTAGGCTCTGTCCTTGACCATCAACTCAAACGCTTTATTCTAATGAAGTATCTAGATAAGCCAAGCATAGAGGCAGAGCCAGTAGCCGAGGTGTCACAGCTTAGTACAATTTTGAACTTGCAAGATTTCAGTATAGACTACCTGGTTAATGGCACACTCTTTATAGAAAGATTGGAGTCTAGAAAACTCCAAACAAAGCTAGCACGTTACTACATGTGGAACAACATGCTCATCCGAAGATCCTACACCAGACCATATCTCTGGTGCACAACGCCTCCCGACGACCTAAAGGTTCTAAGTTCAATCCACGAAGGCGTTTGTGGGAATCACTCCGGAGGCCAATCCTTGGCACAAAAGGCTCTTAACATTCGCTACTACTGACCTACTATGCATCAAGACACTAAGAAGTTAGTACAAAAGTACGACCGTTGCCAATGCTACAAGCCGGTACCAGCACTGCCTGCCAGCGAACTACACCCACATATGAGTTCTTGACCGTTTATGCAGTGGGCAATCAACTTAGTAGAGCTAATGCCACATGCTACTAGGAGCAAAGGCATGATGATCGTGGCGACTTATTACTTCACCAAGGAAGTAGAAGCTGATCCCATGACAACCACGACTCAAATGGACATAGAGCGCTTCATATAAAGGCACATTATTTACCAGTTTGGCAACCCTCCATCCATCGTCAAAAAGAACGGCAAGCAATTTGTAGGCAAAGATTTGGTGAAGTTCTTCCAAAAATATGGCATCAAGCAACACATGTCAACACCAAGATATCCCCAAGGCAATAGGCAGGCCGAAGCATCCAACAAGATAATTCTCGACTGCCTTAAAAAATCCTTCTTCGACAAAAAGGGAAAATGGCCAGACAAACTCCCTGGATGTTTATGGGTATATCGCACCACCAAATGACGAGTAACTAGTGAGACTCATTTCTCTTCGGCATTTGGTTCATAAATAATCATTCATCCCAATATCATCGTACCAAGTATCAACACTCTACTGCCAAGCATCGAGCATAAGAGAAATGAGATGGCCACAAACTTAGATCTGGCAGAGGAGAAACACGAGAATGTCATCACCAGCATTGCAGCCTACCAGCAGCAACTTCTCTTCAGCAACAACAAAAAGGCCAAGATCAGGCAGTTCCAGCCTGGAAATCTAGTCCTAAGAAAAGCCTTCATCACTACTCGTAAAGAAGGCTCCAAAAAGATAGATCCCATATGGGAAGGTCCGTACAAGATTAGCAAAGTAGATGGAAAAAGGTAGTACTATGCGTGAGATTGAAAAGATTGAAAAGCATTGGAAAGCCTGCAATTTGAAGAAGTACTATGCGTGATCTCCCGCTACATCAAAGCCCGAAGACTCAAGCAGCTCGACAGGCACTACCTTTAAAGCTGATGACTATCCAGTTATTATGCAGTTCCTATCCTACAGCTAAGTTTTCGTTCGTTTCACTCGTTTTTCAATGAGGAATTCATAAGTAATTTACAACTTTGTTCAAATGCATGCATACAACGACGAATCACTTCTACACTTCAAAAGAAGATCACGCCTTCTTAGGGACTTATCGTAGGAATTACACCCCCTAGGGACCAACCATGCTCTCCAGTGCGAAAGGGTAAATCAATTCCCCGACACCCACATGAGTTTGCTCTCTAATGCGGAATGATAAACTTAACACTCTGAATATCTAGATGTGGATGAGTCGGGCTGCTCTAGTGTAACTAGGTGCACGATGGCTTGCGCCGGAATTCTTGGAACTAGCCACAATGGTCTTTTTCAAGGCTTAGCTATCTGAAGGATTTTGGATCTCTTGGCCTAATCCACGGGGAATCGGGCCTCAAAGACAGAAGAGGCACATTACAGAGTACGCCCTATGGACAGCTGCCCTGGAACCCTAAAGTTGCGATCGAGTGCACTAAGGTAGCCTAAGGTTTCCGAAAGACTGTCTACAGCTTGCCCTTCGAGCAGTAAACCGCACTAAACTTCCATAACCACACATTTTTGTGAAATGTTAAACAAGTTAACGCGCATATACGAAACTTTATCCACTGCCTACAAGTTACGCAGTCGATAAGCTTCACCTCTGCCAAGCGCGAAATGATCTTTTAAGATCTATACTAATTTCTAAAGTGTTGTGATACTTGCTACGCAACCCATGAAATTGGTTACATAAAGAACAAGGAGTTCTCTCGGACTTTTGCCTACGAAATTCCATACAACAACGTACTTTTGATACAAAAGGTTAGCAAATTTCATGACACAAAAATCTTTAGTATGTTGTGATGCTAGCCACACAGCTCAAAGGATTGAAGAAAGCCAGGGTTAAATAGCCTAGTGGTCATGCGAACTCGTCTGCTTCTGTAAGTGAGGCATCCGGCTGCCGACCCTATGGCTAACAACCTTGCAAAAGTTCTACAACAACACCTACAGATGCATAGGCTACACGGGCATGTCTACTTATAGAAAAGTAGAACGCCTGCCGTTGGCCTAAAAGTGAAAGGTTGGGCGTAAACAAAAGAAGCAAAGATGAAAAAAAAAAACAAACTAAACAAGTTTATTAAATTTTCTAGCAAAATTGATAAACAAATAACAAAGGCCGAATGAGTTCAAGCAAAACAAAAGCAACAAGGAAAACAAAGAAAATCATAAAGGCTATCTAGAAGACTACCCTTCAGCAGCTTGGACATCTCATGACTATTGGTTCGTGCCACACCATCAGCAGTCGCGATACTCTCAGCAGCGGCATTATCCGGTGCTTCAACTCCGGCTGCTTTAGCCTAGGCATCAACATGTCCAACTACTTCATCAATAGAGGCCTCAAAAGTAAAGGTAAGCAAGTCTTCTAGAGAAATATAGAATGTCTCAAAGTCTTTCTTAGCAAACTCAAATTCAAACAGCCTACGAAAGAGATGATCTGTATAATCCATCTTGTAGATATCAGCCTAACTCTGAGCAAGCAAAGCCTCAAGCCTAGCCTTCTAACTTTTCAGCTGCTCGTTCTCCTCAAGCAGACTAACACGAACGCGCTGCAGCTCATCCACTTCCTTATTCAAACTCTCGTTGATCTTCAGCGCACCTTAGAGTTCTAATATTTGGGGTTCGAGCCTATCAATGATCTTCTTAAAATGGATCACTTGGTTATAAAGCATCAATTAACTATTCATTCTTTGCGTAAGCAGCGAAACGAAGCTCAGAAATGGCACACTTAAGATCATGAATCTGAGGTATGTAACATTTGATCTCCTTCTTTGCACCTTCATACTTAACTTGGACTGCGTCAAGCCTAGTCTTCAAGACAACAATCTTTTGGTGAGTGGTATCAAGCTGTAAAGAAGTGGGGGCAGAGATATTAGACTCATTCAAAGCGGCGAGCTCATACTCTAACTTCTTGATCTTCTCAGTAAAGGAATAAGCTTTAGCTGCCATAGCTTTTGCCACCTCATTGGCAACCTTGGTGTCTTCTTGGTCAATGAGCATAGACTCGGATGCCAGAATAATAGTCTTCTGCATCATAATAAGTAGAGCGGTTCTCCTATACTCGATCGTATGCTTCACAAAAGAACTTGAGCAAACAACCCATTTAACGCCATCAACAAGCTTGGCACACATGTCCATATCTTTAAGCAGATATGGTTTCAATAGCGCATCAATCTCAGCAGCTTCCCTAGAAATAAGCTTAGTGGATTTCTTAAAACTGCCCACACGAGCAGTCTCATCCTTCTCAGCAAGCGAATCAATCTCAATAGTAAGGGAAGTGGGCCTTGGCACCACTTTAGCAGCACAGTTCACCTTATCACTCTTCATGGTAGCAAGCCACTCCAAATGTGAACCAAACGTAGCTCTCAGCAAACGTCTTGGCACTAGTTTTGACACTTAGGGCACAATAGAACCTTTATGCTAAGCAATCCTATCAGCAATCGAAATAGTTATCTTTGGCATGGCAGACGTCACTGGCTTAGATCTAGCAACCTCATATTTCTTCCCTTTGGAAGAGTCATGTCAATCACAAGCCTAGGAGCAGTAGACGAACCTTTACGAGCAGCGGAGGAAGTCATCAGTTTGTCTCACCCAACATCTCTTGAGCAAGTGGGGAAGATCTTTTTTTCCCATATTCATTCACAGCGGGCTCCACGACGACAATCGAATGAGCTAATGCCTCTGCCTTGATTCACTTTATCTTTTCTCTTGAGGGTAGCCCACATGTTCTCCAGACGAAAATGACTAAGCAGCCGACGTCATTCACGGTACTCAACAAGGACACCCAAAGTGACATGCACATTCTTCATATCCAGAGAAGTCTTAGAAGTTGAGCCGAAATCTGAATCTACATAAGCAGATGAGGACAATCAATAAATTAGAGAACAGCTCAGTAAAAGTACAAAACAGCTTACTTACTGGTGATGAAAATCGTCGGAACATGCAACTCAAAGGAAGAATCAAACTCCCATTCTCCATTTATCTCTAAAGTTTCATTGGTCTAGTCATGATCTCCCTTGCTCGAATGATTGAAAAGACTCTGGCGAGATCGCAGCTACCCAACTCCTTCAATGTGGCCTATGTCAAAGAAGTACCAAAATTCGTTGACAGCCAAACCTAAGTCGAAGAATTGGCTTAGATTGAGGAACCTCACCATCAAACGGACCACATTTGGAGAATATTGAGCATGGGCACACATCATGGAGCAAAGCACTTCTTGGAAGAAACGCAGCATGGGAAAAGTAAATCACAACACAAAGTAGTATGGGTGAAACTTGATGGCTCTCCAAGCCTATATGCCTCAAGAAAGCCTCTAAATGAGTCATCAGAGCTAATTTTGAAGTAAGCAGCCTTGAAGTAGCCCACCTTACTCAAAGACTTGCCTTGACGATACAATGGGGGCACACCATCATCACTCTTATGGCTTGAAGAAGACATGCTTGAGAAAATTCTACAAATACGCAAAAATGAATTGTTAGATAGTTGCACACAAAAATTGACGCGCCAGGCCCCACCGCTCAAAACTGCAGGTGCCCAGCTAGCCAAGCCAGGCCCCATAACCTGGATCTCCCACTCTCAGCCTCATGGCCTTGCAGTCCAATCCAAATGGAGGGGGTTGGCACCCCCGCGCCTCCCTTTCTCTCTTCTCTCGCACACGGGCCCGAGCCCATCATAAAAAAATGAGGCATGTGTCTCTTCAGCCCAATCCATTATGCTAGTACAGGCCCGAGCCTAGCCTTCCGCAAGTCAACTCATGAAAAAGGCTCGAGCCTTCCTTCCTCTCTCTGATCGGATCATATTTATACATATTTTTATATCAAATTCACTCGTCTTTTCTTAGTTAGTTCGTTATATTTTGAGCTATTTGCGTTATTTTTATGTTTTATAAGAATTTATCTAGCTAAGAAAATAAAAATAGAATAAGTGAAGTGTTAAGTATTTTTTTTATCTAAACTATCTTGTCTGTTGAATTATACTTATTATTTAGAAAATAATATATATATATATATATATATTTATATTTATTTATATATATATATTAATATATATATTTATATTTAAATATATTTTTGTGTGTGTGTAAAGCAGCATGTGGAAGATGCTTTCGGTGGAAATCCAAAGAAGAAATAATAAAAGGCAGTAAAATGATGGAGGGCAGTGCCCAGTTTTGAAAGAAAAGAGTGGAAGACAGCTGCCAGCTTAAAGAAAAATAGAAAACAGATGCAGTCGGTGAGTGCTGCCATGGAGCGCAGCGAGAAAAACTGAAAGAAGAATAAAAAAGAGGGCCTCGGGAACAAAGGAAAAACTGAAGCTGCCAAGGCAGCTAAGGAGGCAGCGCAGGAGTTCATCTCGGTGAGGGAGCTGTCACGGAGGAGGTGGAGTGCTGCCAGCTGCCAGCGTGAGGTTGGGAGAACAGAAAAGAAAATAAAATAAAAAATAAATATAACAGCTGCCAATAAGGCAGCTCGCTGAGAGAAGGGGCCAGACGCTGCCTTTGGCAGCGGGAGAAAAATCAAAGAGGGCGCCTAGCTGTGAGGGGGGGAATAATTAGAAGTTATTTTTGGGCAGAGGCTCCCTCGGGAGGAGGACATGGAGCAGCGCAGAAGCTGCATTCCTGGCAGCAAGAAGCTAGGGAACACGGTGCAATTGGAGCGCACAGTGGCACAGTGCACAGAGAAATCCAAACACTCTCCTGTTTCGGTTTAATCCTCCAACTTAATGTTTTTAATTTATGTTTTAAGTTATAAATAATGTGTAGTTAAATTTGTTGGCTAGAGGTTAATTCAAAGCCATGATTATATTTGTAATTTGAATTGGTAACTTCAGTTGTGATTTCTGAGTTGTGATTTAATTTGCTTAACTGCTTGATAGATAACTTATTTGTGTATGTTAATTAAGGATGCATACTTAATTTACACGCATGAATTTGATGCTAGAATATAAGTGAATTTCACCTAATCGTTATGAACTTATATTCATGAGTAGTGAAGGTTGCCATCCGCAATCGCGTTAAGTAAATTCCTGGCAAACGTATCATGCTGTTCATAGTTACGAATGCCTTGTCAACACTTATGATTTTCATAGAACATAATGATCTTTAATCGTATCTCTATTGTGCTTTTCACGTAGGGAACTTTTGGGGAATAATTTGAGTTGTTGTATGCTGTTCATCCAATTCAATAACATAAGGAAAATCTGAAGGTTAATTTAAGCGTACCTAATTAATCTGGAGTATTGAAATTTACAACTTATTGAAAGAACAACTGAAGATCAATTTAGATTGCATTTGTGTCATGTGTGGAGAAAAACCCTCTAGCCAATCCGTCACCCATCCGTTCACCTTTATTTTATGTTTTTGTCAATTTTATAATTTAGTTAAGTTTAATTTACGTTTCATCCAAACCAAATTCCCCATTATTAAATTATATTATTTAGTTAGTTTTTATTATTTTTAATCTTTTAATTCGATTTCCGTCCTTTTCATTTCCTAGTGTTTAATTTGATTGTTTTTATTATTTTGAGTCATTTTAAGTGTGTTTCGAGTTTTGAGTCTAGTTTAGTGTTTTGAACTTTGTTTTTACGTTTTTAAATTAATTTAGAGTAGATTAGCAATCCCTCCTAATCCCCGGCCTAGAACGATACCCTACTTACATCTATACTACATCTGTCAAAAAGAGGGTTAAATTTGTGTCGAGTTAATTCTCGCATCAAATTTTGGCGCCGTTGCCGGGGATTAGTAATTTTGCTAATCCCTTTATTTTTGTTTGTGTTTATTTTTATGTTTGTGTTTTTATCTTTTACTTTTGATATTTGATTTATTTTTCTTTCTTTAATTTTAGGTACTAATGGAGCAAGATATGGCAACCATTCAAGCTCAATTGGCGCAGCTCACTGCTCAATTGACTCATAATGCCAAACGGACCTCAATGCCAAATGTCCCGACATTTGATGTGCCCTATGGGCAAGGATATCAAGCTCATCAGTATCCTCAATTTTCTGCATATGACGATAATTGGGGATATCAAAGCCACAGCCAATCAAGGGGCAATATGTATTCCAACGCTTGCAATTCGGATTGGAGAGGTTATTCAAATCAGACGTGGGATGAACCTCATCAATTTCAACAAAGTGGATATTGGCAGCAAGATGATTTCTATTCAAGACCTATGCAGCCACCACAACATCCCCCACAACAATTCCAATCGAATCAAAGTATGCCTGTGGATTATAATCAAATTCTTAATGAATTAAACTCTTTGGTGCAGGGGTCACAAAATCAAAGTAAGGAGACTCACCAAGGAGAATATTGGCAGCCGTATGATGAGTCCTATCAATGGCCATGTCAACTGTCACAGCCACCACAAGAATATGCCCAATTCGATTCAGGTACATCTATGGATAATGATACGTTTAATAAGTTACTCTCCTCTTTGAATCAGGGAGTGGAAAATCGAATCCAGGAGATGCAAGACCGGACCAATAAGGTGGATGAATTGGAAAGGCAAGTTGGGGAGATTATGGAGATCATGGCACAGATTCAAGATCAAAGTGAATGCTCCAACTCCACCATTGCAAATTCAAAGGCAGAAGTTGAAAATGAAGAAGCCATCACTTTGGAAGGTGATATGGAGGATGAGGCTGTTCTAGAACCATCCAGTCACAGCCCGAACTTGGATGAAGTGCCGCTGCAAGCAGAAGATGAGGAGGACGACTTGGGCAGTTTAGACGAATTCTTGTCTCAAACCCCTGAAGTCCCTATGTTGTCCAACTTCGGTAATGATGTTCCAAATGAAATTCATTCTAACATTATTCCACTAAATGTCCCTTTTCCTTGCAGGTTTTTAATTCCAGATAACGAAGAAAGTGAAAAAGACATGGTGGAAGCTCTTCCAAAGGTCCAAAGTGATATCGAAGTGGCTGGAAAATGTGTTGAAAATATCAAAGAGGCTGTCCAGACAATCAACGCCCAAGAAGTTGAATTTGATGACACGGGGCAGGCCACAACCATCATAGTCAATCTGGCCCAGTTCAAAATCCCGGAAATATCCAAAAATGTGGTCTTTGTAATTGAGTTTGTATCGGAGAAAGGCAGTAAGCAATCTTCTCCAATTTTAATTTTTATTTTATTTTTTACTAACATTTTTCTCATTTTAATGATTCAGGCGCCCACTCTTGAATTAATGCCATTGCCGAATCATTTCAAGTATCACCTCCCATTAAAAGATAAATTCCATGCTTTAGAGCCGAGGGGAGGATAAGGAAAGAATCGTCCGGCTAAAGACGTTAAAGCAAGCGCTTCTTGGGAGGCAACCCAAGCAATCAGATTTGCATTTCTTAACCTTCTTCTTTATTGCTTTTACTTTCATTTTGTTTTGCTTAGTTAATTGTGTTATTTGGTTGATTTTTATTTAGTTTGAGTTTAAATAAATTAAGGGCAATGTTTATTTTAAGTGCGGGTAAACAAAGTCTTTTTGCTTTAATTTACATTTATTTACTCTATTTATTTTAATTTGCTTAAAAAAAAAAAAAAAATAAACAAAAAAATAATAATAATAATAATAATATTAGTAACATATATATATATATATATATATATATATATATATATATATAGTTAAATAAACATTAAAAGCATAAAAAAATTACAATAATACGAAAAACTAATAGCAATCATTGGTTTTGGTTAGGTGGCGCCTCAGAGGTTGACGGAGCTCCGGGAAGACGAAGAGCCAGAGTTGGAATCTCCGGAGCCGAAACGCTTGGTGCTGCTCCAGAGGACGAAGGCAACATAAACCGCGGGAGTAACGCCATGAACCGCTCATGATCACTCTGGATTCGACCGTCCGACTCCTGCAGCTGGTCCAGCTTCCTCTTCATGCTGGTCGAGTAGCTAGTTGCGAGCATGTGCAACTCCTTGTTCTCGTGCCTGAGTCCTCTGACTTCTTGCCGAAGACTGACCACCTCCGCCATTAGCGACTCCACCTGACGAGATCTTGCAAGCAGGCGCTGGCCCATGTTCGAAACTGAGCCTGCACACTGGACACTGAGAGCCAGTGAGTCCTGAACAGCCAGCTCGTCTGACCGCATAGACAGCAACCTAGTGTCTCTGGGAGTAAGAAGGTTTCTTGCAACCACCGTTGCGGTTATATCGTTCCTCATCATTGTGTCCCCGACTGTAAGAGGACCATTGGGGGATATGAAGGATGGATTCCAAATGTTGTTCGGAGAAGACGAGTCATCGTCTTCCCCGACATTCAAGTTTAGGCGACGGTCGGAAGGGTAAGACATTTTTAGAGGGGGTTGACGAAGAAAAGAGTTCGGAAAAATTAAGATTGCTGAAGCGGAAGAAGAGAGCGGAAGGAGTAAGATTAAGAAGTGCAGAAAAGAGTGTTTACAGAGGAGAGTGTTTGAGGATGGGAGTTCAAGTGTGATGTGAAGCAGAATTAGCGCCTCTATAAAAAGAAGAAAATGAAGAGCGCCCGCTCCTCAGAGATCAAAGAGCGCTCCTCGGAGGTTGAAGACGCGTCCTCACGCAATTCGGAAAAGCTGGACGCTCCTTTCTCAAAAGAGCCGTTTCCTTTCTCAAAAGCTGGGCTTGACTCAGCAATCACGTGGCATCACGAGGGCTCAGTTTTTCCAGTTTGTCGTGACTCATCACGTGCAGCGTGGAGCGTTGCGAAAACCATGAGCCGCACCCGGTTTTGAACCCCGGTTTTCAAAAGATCATCATTCCAATTTGTCGTCACTCGTCGCCTGCACCGTCAGCCCTGCGGAATTTACGGACGCTTTGTCAGAAAGCGCGTAACGGGCACTGTTCATCCATTCACCGGCTGCCGACAAATAGTGAGGGAACAGTTTCGGTTGTGAAGGAAAATTTCTATAAAGTCGACCTTCGCCTTCCACATCAAAGGCACACCTTCACACCCTCTCCACCTCTAAACCTCTCTTCCTCTCTTCATCTCCGATAATGTCTTCCCAAAGAAACCTTTCGAGTCACTCAGTGTTCTTCATCCCTTGGATCACCCCAGAAAACAAACCTTCCAGAGCAAAAGTATTTCATATTAAAAAGGTTAAAAGCAAAAGTATCTCATATTATGCTTTCTCCTCTCCTTCATCTGAGGAACGTGGAGAAAGTAAGATCCTGATTGCTTACCTAGTCTTGCTCTCGAGTACTCATCTCAGACCCCTCCCAGCCCACTTCAAAAATAAACTTGTGTTGAGGTACTTCTTCAAAAACAAAAGTACCTCACAGACGAAGCAGGAGGAGTCTGAGGTGCATCCAGATGAAGGTAGAGTCTGAGATGATCCAAGAGTTCAAGAAGATGCCACACCTGCGTGGAGACCGGACTACTTGAAGCATGTGGAGACAACGTGCTGATTCATCCTCAACTAAGCCGAGAAGCACTTGCCAGAAGGAGGCCCATCCAGTTCAAGATGAAAGCTGTGGAAAATCAACAGTCATGACCAATGACCGCCTATTAGTTCTTTTCGTTGTCTTTTATTTTCAATTTTTATTTTTCGTTTGCATTTTTCTATATTTTCTTGCGTGCTTAACTGATTTATTTCTTTTCTTTGCAGGAACGTTTGGTTATTTCCTCCCTTGAAGTTCATTGCAAAATTTACGCTTGGGGGTCCTCGATTGAGTTTTCTGCAAATTAGAGAAGTTTTCAGTCCCTTTTCTTTATTTTGTTTCGTATTATTTATTCATTTTATTTTTATTTGCATATTTTTGTTTTCTGACATTGGGGACAATGTCTAGTTTAAGTGTGGGGGTATCAAGATAAAAAATGACCAAATTGAAAATTTTTGTACCTTCGACTTTGAACTGGTTTCATTTGTTTCCATGTTATTGCTTTTTGTTTTCTTAATTAGCTTTGTGTTTTACTTAATTTTTTTCGGAGTTTTGTGTTTTATTTAATTTTTCTCGAAAAATTTAAAAAATCCAAAAATATTGTCTTGTTTTCCTTATGGTTTTAAATTAGATTTTTATTAGTTTCCCGACCCAATGATATAACTGGATGAAATTTGAACCATGATTATCAAGAACTTAGTTAATATGTGTTGTATGAATTTCCTTATTCTCTTGTTAGTATTGTATATGTTTGATCATCTTTGAAAAACCAAATGCACATAGCCTTGTTGATGTGAAATTAAAGCATGACTTAAAGCTTCATATGTGAATTTAGTGACCATATACATCCTATGTGAGTTTTTGAGCCTATTGAAAGTGTGTGCATTTTTCATACACTCCTATTCTTTCATGTGTGATGAACTTATGTGAGATACATCTCTAGAACTTGCGTAACGATCTTTCGAAATATTTGTCATTGATTGCATGAACTTGAAAATGATAGAGGCATTAGGTTCACCACCATGGCCCAAATAACCTTATTTCCCAAAGAAAAATGATATCATTAGATTGCCAATTTGAGCCGCATATGTTTAGCCTTTTATTTCTTATCACCAGATATGTCTACCCTTATACCTCAAACATGTTTCCTTACCCTTTCCAAGCGAGCAATTTGAGACTATTTTATGAGAAATGTTTGTGAAGTACTTGGAATGAGTTTGGCAAAAGAATAAGTGTGGGGGTATTTCATGTTTGTATTATTTAAAAAAAAAAAAAGAGAATAGAAGAAAAGAAAAAAAAAAAAAAAAGAGATTGTATTCGAAGAAAATAAAAAAGTTTTTAAAGTTTCAGTTTAAGGGTGTGATGGGAGGTGTTAGAAGAATCGTTGGAGAACTTGAGTTCTTATAAATCTCAACTTAAAGAATTGCTTGCAATGTAGCTTGGAACTTGTGTTTTCCTATTCTTTCGTTTCAATAGCCCTATCCCTAAGCCTCATTACATCCAATAAAAGTCCTCTTGATTTAAGTTTTGCAATTAGGGTTGTGGAGAAGTGATCTTTATGCAAGCTTATGGTAGAACTTTCACATTTGTTTCTTTGAGCGAAACACATTAAAACTAAACACATGTGTGATTGAGTGAATATCCCGTGAGAAGGTTGCTGGTTTGCATATGATGATTTTAAAAATAAAAACTTGAAATTGCATTAGCATGGCTATCTCACACACTACACTTCAAGGATGATTTAAAGATTACTGCTAATATTTGAATAAGGAAGATGAACTTGGATTAGTTTGTTTGGTGCTAGCTATGGTTCTTGATGATTTATGTTCTCAATTGAAATTCTATGAGGGTCACATAGGGGGAAGCTAATGTTTTTCATGTTATTACTTTTTCTGTTTTCTTTGTTTTGCTCGAGGACTAGCAAAAGCTAAGTGTGGGGGTATTTGATCGGATCATATTTATACATATTTTTATATCAAATTCACTCGTCTTTTCTTAGTTAGTTCGTTATATTTTGAGCTATTTGCGTTATTTTTATGTTTTATAAGAATTTATCTAGCTAAGAAAATAAAAATAGAATAAGTGAAGTGTTAAGTATTTTTTTTATCTAAACTATCTTGTCTGTTGAATTATACTTATTATTTAGAAAATAATATATATATATATTTATATTTATATTTATTTATATATATATATTAATATATATATTTATATTTAAATATATTTTTGTGTGTGTGTAAAGCAGCATGTGGAAGATGCTTTCGGTGGAAATCCAAAGAAGAAATAATAAAAGGCAGTAAAATGATGGAGGGCAGTGCCCAGTTTTGAAAGAAAAGAGTGGAAGACAGCTGCCAGCTTAAAGAAAAATAGAAAACAGATGCAGTCGGTGAGTGCTGCCATGGAGCGCAGCGAGAAAAACTGAAAGAAGAATAAAAAAGAGGGCCTCGGGAACAAAGGAAAAACTGAAGCTGCCAAGGCAGCTAAGGAGGCAGCGCAGGAGTTCATCTCGGTGAGGGAGCTGTCACGGAGGAGGTGGAGTGCTGCCAGCTGCCAGCGTGAGGTTGGGAGAACAGAAAAGAAAATAAAATAAAAAATAAATATAACAGCTGCCAATAAGGCAGCTCGCTGAGAGAAGGGGCCAGACGCTGCCTTTGGCAGCGGGAGAAAAATCAAAGAGGGCGCCTAGCTGTGAGGGGGGGAATAATTAGAAGTTATTTTTGGGCAGAGGCTCCCTCGGGAGGAGGACATGGAGCAGCGCAGAAGCTGCATTCCTGGCAGCAAGAAGCTAGGGAACACGGTGCAATTGGAGCGCACAGTGGCACAGTGCACAGAGAAATCCAAACACTCTCCTGTTTCGGTTTAATCCTCCAACTTAATGTTTTTAATTTATGTTTTAAGTTATAAATAATGTGTAGTTAAATTTGTTGGCTAGAGGTTAATTCAAAGCCATGATTATATTTGTAATTTGAATTGGTAACTTCAGTTGTGATTTCTGAGTTGTGATTTAATTTGCTTAACTGCTTGATAGATAACTTATTTGTGTATGTTAATTAAGGATGCATACTTAATTTACACGCATGAATTTGATGCTAGAATATAAGTGAATTTCACCTAATCGTTATGAACTTATATTCATGAGTAGTGAAGGTTGCCATCCGCAATCGCGTTAAGTAAATTCCTGGCAAACGTATCATGCTGTTCATAGTTACGAATGCCTTGTCAACACTTATGATTTTCATAGAACATAATGATCTTTAATCGTATCTCTATTGTGCTTTTCACGTAGGGAACTTTTGGGGAATAATTTGAGTTGTTGTATGCTGTTCATCCAATTCAATAACATAAGGAAAATCTGAAGGTTAATTTAAGCGTACCTAATTAATCTGGAGTATTGAAATTTACAACTTATTGAAAGAACAACTGAAGATCAATTTAGATTGCATTTGTGTCATGTGTGGAGAAAAACCCTCTAGCCAATCCGTCACCCATCCGTTCACCTTTATTTTATGTTTTTGTCAATTTTATAATTTAGTTAAGTTTAATTTACGTTTCATCCAAACCAAATTCCCCATTATTAAATTATATTATTTAGTTAGTTTTTATTATTTTTAATCTTTTAATTCGATTTCCGTCCTTTTCATTTCCTAGTGTTTAATTTGATTGTTTTTATTATTTTGAGTCATTTTAAGTGTGTTTCGAGTTTTGAGTCTAGTTTAGTGTTTTGAACTTTGTTTTTACGTTTTTAAATTAATTTAGAGTAGATTAGCAATCCCTCCTAATCCCCGGCCTAGAACGATACCCTACTTACATCTATACTACATCTGTCAAAAAGAGGGTTAAATTTGTGTCGAGTTAATTCTCGCATCACTCTCCTACATAGGCCCAGGAACAACAGCACAGACCCAAGTATAGCGCCCTGGCCCAAGCTAGCCATGCGTTGAGCCCTAAGGTCGCACCGCCAGCCCTCGACCCAAGCCGAGCAGCCGCGGCGCCATGCCACCCATGGCAACAGTGTCGTGGCCTCTCCAAGCCACTTTTTGACACATTCTTAACCCCTGTCTAGCCAAATTTCAAGCCCCGAGGCTCCCAAAAACTAAAAAGACAAGGAAAATTAAATTTTTTTCTTACCTTGGTGCGGCTTGAAAACGAAGAAAGCAACGAAAGACGGTCATTTACACAGGCAAGTGTAGAAGATTGCTAAGGGAAAGGGAACAAATATCCTTTAGATGTTTCTCTTTTGTAGGGTAGAATAAAATGCTTTCTAAAGTTGATTTAATCATCTACTTAAGGTAAACTTAAATAGACTTTAGAAGTAATTTATTTCCCTTTCCTTGCAAGATCTAATTTCCAATTAATGTGAGAATCTACATCAAAATAGGAAACAATATTATGTTTTCTAAAGCAAGGGAAGATCTCTACACAACCCATTTCTTGTGAGCAACCCAACAAGTGTGAGGCATTTGTGGAACCAAAAAAAATCAAGAAAATTATGGAAGAGACACGTGAACTTTTGGGTGAAAATGACAAAATTACCATCAAGGCACACCGGGATTGCCACACACATGCAACGGACAATAACGGCTCAATCAAGGAAGAGTCAAAGGTGATCAAAATGGTATTTATTCAAATCTCTCTTATCACTCCTCATCAAATCCCCATCTCAAAAGGTAACTCCTAATTATCCTATTTAAATTAGGATTGATTGCCTAGATTAATTGCAAAATGTTATTACATAATATCTTTCAATTAAATCCCTAATTCCACTAAAAGTGGCCGGACCCTATTCTCCAAGTAGGGCTGGCCACACCCCTATAGATAGATCATTTTTCCTACTAAAATGCTAAGTTCATTCTCTCCCAAAAATTTCCAAACACATTTTCTCTCAAATTCTAACTTTGGCATCGAAGATTCTTCGGCCAAAGCCCCCCCCCCAATTTATCGTGAGCGCGTGAGGTTTTTTGCTTTAATTTTATGCGTTATTATTTTGCAGGTGCATTTTCGTCAAAGAAGAAGATGGGGAAAATTTGCATCCATAATGAGCACATGCATAAAAACGGGAAGATATGCAGGTGCACAATAAATACATACATCAAGCTTAGAAATTTGAAGGTTTGATAGTTTAAATTAATAAAGTTTGGGATATCTTACTCTTAGGAAGGGAAGAAAATGATATTTGGCGCACAGCCAACTTCATCATTTACTGCGCTTCCGATTGAGTAAGGCAAAACACCAGGCTCCTAGGAGTGTGTTTGTAGTTCCGTTATCCTAATAAACTTATCTTGGTTGCTGGGTCTGGTCTTTATAACGCCCTTGGTTTTGCAGACAATTTCAGAAATGCCATTTTCATTTTGGAGCTCAAAACGTGCATTTATTTGTGGTAGGAAACTGGTGGAGATGGGACATTTGTGACTCAATCATACATTAAGGATTCGTATTCTAATTATTTCAATACTATAATTTTAATTTAAGTTTCTACTTTTTAGTTTTGATTTTAACAAAAAATGGTAACTATTCAGATCTGAAATTTTATTAGGGTTCTAATTATGAATTTGAGGTCATAATGAAAGTGTATGCGATAAACAGTATACATGTAGCGTTGTTATAAAGGATATGGGGCCTCAAACGGGTTTACAACCAACAAGAGTCAAGCGGTTCAGCCTAATTCAGAAGATTATAAATGTCAAATTTTAGAACTAGAGTGTCATGCATGTGACCTAAAATATTGTAAGAGAAAAAACTGAACTAAAACTAATTATGAAGAGTTTAAAATCAGTTTTTTTTTTTTTACCGAGAACTTGAATTACTCGTCGAAAAAGTTTTAATTTTCAAAATTTGATAGAGAGTTATAGCATGTACAAATCTTTATATTTTCCTTTAATTCTGATCCATTCGTTGGTTGAGAAACTATCCAAGGCCACTTACCATGGGCAAACGTATTAATACGTATTGACGTTCCTAATGTTTGTTGTGCTTCAAATCTAATATTTGTACTTGCACAGTTATTATGACCATGGGACGTGTGTGATTGTTTTCGACCCAAAAATACAAAAAACAAAAACAAAAAGAATCTCATACATTTTAAATTTCAAAAATGTCTCTACTTCCGTAACATGGAACATTCCACAGCACTATCTGCGATTGCATGCACTCATCTGCAAGCAGCCAGCATGCATGCATGCGTAACCTCATCTGTTCTTTACAGATCGTAAAGGTTTAAATTTAGATGTTTAAGTTTACAGCTCATTTCAAACTCAGTATTTTATAGCCAAGCTTTTGTAGGCAGGAATAAGAAAAGATGTCAAATAATACATAAATTATATTTGTCATTGAATGAGTATACATTGTATTGTATTGGTATCATTAAGATGTTTACATTTTATGTGCATTGTAGCTGCTGATATCTACAATCATCAAACCAACTTTTTCGATCAACAATCGCAAAACCAAACCCACCCAACTTCCTCAGGGAGTGCCATTTTACCATAAAGACTATAGGGGTCCAATTAAAAGTTGTTACACATGATGCTAAAGATTTGCGGTGAAGGATGATTGCAGCATGCAAATTAATTCTCTTTCATAAATTACATTAATATCTTAATTAATATTGATATAAAATACAATAAATTCTTCCCACTTGTTTCATAAATCTGATATAAATTTTAGGCATTAGCATTTTGTTTGTTGGGAGGCAATTTTAATATGGTGGTGGATAAACGTCCTAATTATCTTCACCAAAGAAGCAGTTGGGTTATTTTTCAACCCTAATTCTTGTACAATTTAATAGTTGATTGCTTATGGGTAGATGCTGTTAATGAGGAGAGAATTTTTAGTGTGCCTGGAACACAACCTGATACATCGAGTATCATAATACAAGTGGTTGAAATTTCTCGTTAAAAATTTTCTCTTACTTGCATCCCATCTCATGGAGAGATTTTTTTTTAGCGTGCTGGGAACACGCCTAGTACACCAAGTGTCATAATACAAGTTGTTGGATAGTTTGAAAAGAAAAAAAAACTTATGGTCACTTGTATTATGACACTTGGTGTATTGGAGGTGTTCTTGACACATTGAACAAAATTTCTCCGTCTCACGGGTGTGCCACCTTATCCACAAACTTGGAATTAATGCATTTTTACTTTCCAAATTTCATAATCGAAACTATTCAACTTCTTAATCATTAGAAGATAAACACTCTATATAAACATTTTTTTCTTCTAAAAGGGGGACAAATGGTGGCAAATCACGTTATCGACCCTTTTCAAGGGCCGGAAAGACTCACAGAGGCATTTCAACCTCCCCTTGGCCACAAGTCCAGCTTTCACACTAGCAACGAGTTTCAAACCGGAGACCCGAGACCTCTAGTTTTTAGTTTTAAGGAAGCCTCGTAATCCCCCATTTACCACTGGGCCGCCAGCTCGTGGATTTTATATAAACAATATTGAGGGATGGAAATTTGAATTCGAGACCTCAGATGAGATGTAAGGGAAAATGCTATAATTAAACCAACTAAACTATCAACCACTTTGAAGCTAACTCATTTTAATGTAGTTTGAATTAGAGTAAGTCCACCCCTAAGGACTTTGTGCCAGCATCCAGCGCATTTATCCACTCAAGTGAACAGTAATAGACCCCAGTGAACAGTAATAAGCCAAAGCATCTCCACCCCTAACAAAAAATAGCCTAGTCCATTTTATTAAAATATTATTATTATAATTTTATTTTTAATTTCTGAATTTATAAAAAATAAAATAATAATAATAATAATAATATCTAAATTTATTAAAAAATTTCTGTATTTTTTAAAAGTGAAATTCTTAATTTTTTGGGGGAAAAACGTGGACCGTTGATCTGTGATCGGACAGTCCAGTTTAAAAGTAAAATTTAATTTTTTTTTACCGTTGGAAATCCAACGGTCAAAAATAACTAGTCATTGGAAATCTAACGGCTATGAGCATGCCACGTCACTAATGGGCTCCGAAGCACAAGTGGGCTAACAGCCCTCTTCAACCCTGTCACCTACTCGCGGCCACGTGCAATTGTCGTGCACGCGCCAACCAAATAGGCCGGGTCCTTGCTCAGTCAAATTTGGGCTGGCCTGAAGACCAGCTTGGGCTGCGTCCCAAGCAAAAGGGTGGGCTGGAGTGGATTGACAGGCTCCCAGCCTGATTTTTGTACTTTGTGCTGGGCAAATTCCACTCCGGTGGACTTGCTCTTAAGACTCAAACTTACTGGCATATGTTATACCCAAAGTACTATATGCAATGATAATTTAATTTAGTGACACACCTTCTAAATTGTTAGTTAATCTCACATTGATTTCCATTTCTCTTATTTTTGTTAAATTCATATTCATCTTTCATAATGCTAAAATTACAAAAGAACAAAAGTTATTGAGCTTCTACGAAGTTTCCTTTTAAAGAAGTTTCACTTTACACCTCTCTCTCGATCAAAATTTCACTTTTTATTTTGTTTTTGGGTGGGAGGGCATTAGGTTTGTTTGGAGGGAAATAATGGAAGATATTAAGGAGCCGAGTGCAAAGCGTGCAATGACAGAAAACTCACGGGCATCCTCCTTCCTCCAGTCTAAAGAAGCATGTACCCACCACAACCCCAACACTAATATCTCAATGAGAATGAGCTGTGCAACCTCCTGCATTGTTCAGCTACTCACGAGCTTATTTAAAATCCCTTTCAAATTCCCCTCCTTATATAAACCTCTCAAACCCTCCAAACTTTTATATACTTCAAACCCTCACAAACCCAAAAAACTCAAAACATATTTCAGATATGTCTACCTCTATTCTTTGCATTGCGCTTCTCTTACATTCCCTACTCCTGTTTTCTTATTTTGACATCTCTATGGCTGCGAGAAACATCCCGTCTAGCGCTCCGAGCACGATAGTGAGGCCTCTGGTCACCGAAGGAGGAGACCGCTATGTGAGTATGAAGCCTCGGGACTTGAATCCCAAGGAACAAGTTTTTCATGGGAGGGAAGTGAAGGGTTGCTTGCCAAAAGGGTTTAGGCATACCTCGGCTCCTAGCCGGTTTGTGAACTATCACGCACTTGGCTTGGGGTGTTCTTCTGCCACGAGTTCCAAGAAACCTTGATGGCGGAGAGTTTGGAGAGGGATTCAAGGGATGCTTTGTATATGATTTTGGCATTTATCAGTGGTGGATTGAATGGGGGACAAGTGTCATTGTATGTGCCGTTTATACACATAACATTGTCGCTCATAGTATGCATGTGGGTCTTACTATTTGATAGTGGATCTACCTTGTATGTTGTGAGAATATAATCGGTGCATACAATGATTCTTGAAAAAAGATAGACTAAGAAAGTTATGAGTTTAAAATATAATTTTGTGTCATGATGACAAAATGCGAGAAGTGTGGATTTATTTATTTTTCTCAAAATTTCAATGTATGAGTTTAATTTGTGCTGTTTTTCTTCACCTAGGTGATGGTTGTATTTATCTTATGTGTGTGTTAACAACTTATGAAGTTTTTGAACCAAAGCTTCTCCAATGTGTGATTCTTTCTTTTGCTTTTAAGATACACCTCTCCTTAATCTCCTATATGACTGGTTTAATCATGGAATACCAAATGGAAATACTTGTTGGAAAACATTAGTACTTTAGATGTTTTATTATTTGAATAATTTTGACATGTTACGAATTAGGGTTATTTGAATAAACCAAACTCACCAATTTGGGTGTTACTTTCTTATCCCGTGAAAATCAAGGTAAGCATTAATTGCATTTTTATGACCAATATGTCCCCACTAACAGTTAAAATGTCATGTGAAATTAGATATGGTGGCTGGATTTCATAACTACATATGTAACGGTTAAATAGGTGATTGTACTAAGTACATGGATGTATTGTGGTCAGATCCATAATATAGAGATGAAATAAAAAATCTAATGGTCTAGTTGTCAACTATTTTGTTTTTTACTTTTAATTTGTAGATTTCATTTTGTGCTAGAAATATAGGAGAAATACACTAGAGATAAAGGCAAATGGAAAGAGCGAGAGGATAGTGGGGAAGATGCAAAATGTAATAAAGACAAATGAAGACAAATGAAAACAAAACCAAAAGCCATTACAAATTATCTTTACTTCCAAAATTTTAGTTTTATTCTCTACTTAGTACTCCGATCTAGTAATATTAATCTTTACTTAAGAGGTCTTAGGTTCGATCTTGCTAAAAACAATTGTTTATTCAAAAAATAAAAATGGTTTCCATTCCTACTTTATTTCTTTTTGTCCCTCTCCCCTTGGGCATTCGTTTCAAAACAAAATGGCTATCAAATCAGGCATACGCCAATTTGTTTATAATTCCTGCACGAGACATAAAATGAAGTTTTCTAGATACTTTCCCAACATTACCAAACATGAGAAAGAAATGTTCCATTTACCATCCCCTAAGAAACGACATGGCAACCATACACTGTAAAGAAGTAGGGAGCACAAACAGCAACCTTTGCCAGCTTTCATCCAATACAAACAACGTAGGTATTTATAGAGAACGAATGTCATCAACAAAGTAACTAGCCTTTTCCAATCCATCAGTTGATTGATACAAATAAGATTAACAGCATAATATACTTAAAAACATCATGTTATCCTACAAACCCCACAAACTCTTTAGCACACAAAAGACTTGAGAGTCATAACCATGAAAAGGAAAGCCTTCCACAAAGGTTAACATGAGCCAACAAAAGGCGTTCCGCAGACGGAACTGCCTCCGGAACCATGCCCATGATAATATTAACCATACAAATCGTCTTCATCGGCAGCACCAGCAGAAGTTGCAAATGCATCAGAGCCGGTCGTCCCAGTTTGTGGATTTTCAGTGAACTTAAACTCAGTTCCGAAACCCCTGGACTGCTGCAAGGTTTGAGCAAAGACCTGGTATTTGCGTATATCAGCATCGCTGACGCTCCTACGAGCATATTTCATCGACTCCTCAAAATGAGCAGCTTTAATCTCCGCCACTTCATCATCAATGTCCTCATCCATAGAATCTGGATTCTCAGCTCTCCTCCTCTCCCGCTCGATATCCTGCAAACGCACCAAACTTTAATGACATATAGAACTTGTGCAGAACTTAACTTTACGATGTCTACATGCAGTGAATATCAAGCCAAGTCTAAAAGGTCCACAATTTCGGGATGCAAACAACAAAGATTTGCACGTTTTGGCACATGGAACCACGTTCAAATTATTCCCTGTCTGCATAAAGAGAATATTGCCGTATGAAGCTCCCTACCCTCTACAACCCGAGGGGAGCAGAACAAAATCAGACATGCACGGCTTTGAAAACCAAACCAAATTAACAGCTCTGAACAAGCACAGCTTGCAATTTCCAGAACTGTCTTGGATAAGCAGAATTTGTAATTTCCAAAACTTACACGACACTTAAGTTTGCACTAAATCTTTAAAGCCCAACCAAGACTACACACAATCCTTTTTCTTCCTCTTTTGATGGTGAGATCATGCAAATTTACATTATCAAAATTCATTACCACTCTAAACGTGCATCAATGGGAAGCTACAGTTATTAAACCTTTGAAGAACTAAAATGACAAATGAGGACGTACCTTTTCTATATTCTCTCTTATGGCATACTTGCATGACCGCTGGCAGATCTCAGTGATATCAGCCCCACTAAAGCCCTGTGTATACCTGGCCAGTGCTCTCAAATCCACATCCTTTGAAACAGGTGATTTTCTCAAGCAAGATTTAAAGATTTGGAAGCGTGATTCTTCATCTGGAAGAGGAATGTAGATCAACTGGTCAAGCCGGCCAGGGCGCAGAAGTGCTGGGTCAATAATGTCAGGTCGGTTTGTGGCCCCAATAATGAAAACAGTCTTTTTTGCTGTCATGCCATCCATTTCAGTCAGGAGTTGGTTAAGAACACGATCAGCAGCACCACCTGCATCCCCAGAACTGCTTCCCCTCTGCAACAATCAGTGATAAGTAAAAAGAAGTAAGACTAACAAACCAAAAGGAAACTGCTGTGCAAATAAGGACATCGCGACAAGAATTAAATTAATATTAATCAGCCAATTAACTTTATCAAATCAAAAACTTTCAGTGACTCAAACTAATAGACAAATAGAACCAACTTTTCAGTTCATGCTTCAGATAGCTTTAATTTATGCAAAATTATGTGGACAGAATATTAAATTAAATAATGAGGAAACAGACCTGGGTAGCAATGGAATCAAGCTCATCAAAGAAAAGGACACATGGTGCAGATGCACGAGCCTTGTCAAAGATTTCTCGCACATTGGCTTCACTCTCACCAAACCACATGGTGAGAAGTTCGGGGCCTTTAATACTGATGAAGTTAGCTTGACATTCATTTGCAATTGCCTTGGCCAAAAGAGTCTTCCCACATCCTGGGGGCCCGTAGAAAAGCACTCCTTTAGAAGGTGACATGCCAAATTTCTCAAACTTCTCCGGGTGCTCAACAGGATATTGAACGGTCTTTCAAGCAAACAAGGCAGAAGTCAGAAAGATTAGCTGTATACACTAAAGTAGCATAAGAATTTACAAGATATAAACATAATAGCAACAAATAAAAATTATTACCTCTTGTAACTCTCGCTTAACATTCTCAAGGCCTCCAATGTCCTCCCAACTGACATTAGGAACTTCAACAACCTGCACCACGTCAAAGAATTGGTACATAGCTTTAAAAATAAGATTTCAAAGTGGAGAAAGAAGAGGGGGGGGGGGAGAGAAATAGAGGACTAGTATATCTCAAAAATATAAAACAACAATTATATACACTATAAGGGATCCAAACCAAAAAAATACTCACTGTTTCACGCAAAGCAGATGGATTGCTTGTTCCAAGGGCAGTTTGGAAGTGCTCATTTGTAACCGACATTGAATTTAGTATCTCTGCATCAATGGATTCATCTTCCAAGTCAATCACGTCCATCTTCTCCCTAATGCATTGCAGAGCAGCTTCAGTGCAGAGAGCAGCCAGGTCAGCACCAACATACCCATGAGTATCCTTGGAAATCCTCTCTAGATCAACCTGTAAGCAGGAAACATCATTTAGAACACCCATATGGAGATAATGAAGTGGAAACCAAATTGCCATTTTTAAGTGAGAAACTTTGACCAAAAAGTCATGCCAGCTCTGAGAAAATATCAGATACTTCGTACTTACATAATAGACCATCAAACCTATGCTTCAGTAACCTGAGTGTAACGCTTGAAGTTTCTTTTAATAATTACAACTTAAAGTTTCTCTAGCTTGTTTAACCAGATCTAGCTTATATTTGGGGAACCAAAGCAATCATAATGTATTTCAGATACAACAAATGTTTTACCTTAATAAAAAAACTTAGTGAAGAAAGAAGAGGTTCAACTTACATCATCAGAGAGTTTCATGTTCTTTGTGTGTATGCGAAGAACTTCAAGGCGCCCAACTTCATCAGGAACACCAATGTCTATCTCCCTATCAAACCTACCAAACCTTCTCAAAGCCGCGTCAATACTGTTTGGACGATTTGTAGCACCAATAACAATAACATGGGCTCGAGATTTCAGTCCATCCATCAGAGTCAAAAGCTGAGAGACAATCCGCCTTTCAACCTCACCATGTGTCTTCTCCCGCTTAGGAGCAATTGAATCAAGCTCGTCAATAAAGATGATGGATGGGGCATTCTTCTCTGCTTCTTCAAATGCCTTTCTGAGATTGCTCTCACTCTCTCCAGCCAATTTTGACATAATCTCAGGCCCATTAATGCAAAAGAAAAAAGCACCAGTTTCATTGGCAACAGCTCTGGCTATTAATGTCTTTCCTGAACCCGGGGGTCCATAAAGTAGAATTCCTTTCGGAGGTTTCACACCAATTGATTTGAAAAGTTGAGGATGCCTTAGTGGCAGCTCTACTAGTTCACGGATTTGAGCCATTTGCTTCCTAACACCACCCACATCATCATAACCAACTTCATCCAACCTTTCCTCATCCTCCCTTCTCACGGGTTCCCCCTCACAAAAGATCTCAGTGTCAGGGGCAACCACACAATATTCTCCTGGGTCAGTTTCTATGACCTTAAACTCTACACTTCTCATTCCTCCTCTGACAAGGAACAGATCTCCTTTCCTCACAGGGCGGTAAGCTTCCAAGAAATAAGCTGCAAACAAAAAAAAGGGATATAGCAAGCCAAGTTTTTGTGTCCAAAGTCTCAAGAAAAAACCTAAAGAAATTTAATCCGATACAGAATGGCAGACAGCATGCTTAGTGCAAATCATCTGCATCAAACTTACATTTTTCAACGAAATGGCATGAGCAGTTAAAATGGAGTAGGAAGCAATCCAAATAAATTAATGTAGATGTATCATAAACACTTACAAAGAGGCTACATAGAGAAATAAAAAATAAAATAAAAACAAGCAAAGCACAATAATATGTTCCTAGACCAACAATCATCACAGTGACCCTGGGAAAGTAAAAATTGTAGAAGGTCTTGGATGGGGCCTAAGTAGCAAGTAAACCACAGTGATAAATATTTTAGAAGTAAAACAAATGGCCACCAAAGTTGTCACCAACTCACGTTTCAAGAAGGCATCAAAGAGATTTCCCGTAACTCCTTCTATAGAGTCATCAATAGGCAGAATGTGAACACGCTTCCCATACTTAACATCAGGGCATTGATGTACAGACACAACATCCCCAAGTCGAACCCTTAAATTCGACCTGACAACCTTGTTCATCCTGATTCTTGGCTCTTCACAGGTGTCATCAGCAAGTGCAATGCAGATTGTGTCTTTTCGTTTCTTCCCCTGGAAAGTCAATCACAGATGATTAAATAAACACAAGCCGTAAATCAAAACCTCCGCAAATAGAAACACAATATAATGTAAATAAAGTAGGACACGAAAACACTTGGGTCTGCTTCGTTGATAAAATCCAAGTAACAAATATCTATTTCATCACTATGCCATGTACCTAACAGGTTCCCCTTAAGTAAAAGTGATAACTTTCCTTCTTTTTTATTGGTAAAAATAACTTTCCTTGTTTTATCAATTCTGAAACTTAAATTTCCAAACCAATGAGAACAAAGCAACCCAATTCTGGGTTCGAACGAAAATTGCAATTTCAACCTCAATTCACAATCTAAACTAAGTTGTTTCATAGAACATACAAATTATGCACCAACCAAAAATTTCCCTAAAACCTCATCCCAACAAAACCCTAGCGTGATATTTTAACTTTCAATTTATTTTACAAGCTACCCTAAATTTTATTTTCTGATTAGACTGAAAAAGAATATAAAAAAATTAAAATAAAAGAGTACCTTGATGAGGATGGTGTCGCCACGGAAAAGCTGGAGCTTTTCCATGGTTTCGGGATGCATTGAAACGACGGAGTTATCGTCGTTTACAGCCTCATCAACTACGAGACGGTTCGGCGACTTCTTCCGCTCCAGAATTGCCGTCGAGAAGTCCTTCTTCTTCCTGCAAAACAATCAAATCCCCAATCAGAATTTGAATATTTACGCAAATCAAACGGAAAGGAAACACTCCGACACATAAAAATTGTGGAAAGTCAAACAAAATTGATGGTGGCGAGTTGACTCACGAGTCGGACGATTCGGCTTGGTGAGCCATGGCGGTGGACAATTTCAGAGATCAGGAACTGTGGTAGACAAAGAAGAGAGAGAGAGAGAGAGAGAGGAGTGTTTGGAGTGTGTTGGAGGATTAGACTTCAGGTTCTGAGTATTTATGGCTTGTTTCTTGTTTGGTACGAAAATATTTGTCACCAGTGGGTTTGTTTGGTTACATGGACAGGCAGAACCCGAATTGGAATACAAAAAAAATAGAAACTAATCCAATCAGACTTCGGATTGCGATTAAGGCCCAAAAACCCAAACTGGACCTATCTTCAGTGATTTACCCAAAAGATAAACGGAGAGTTACTTTTGGGTGCGTTTGCTACGGGACGGGACGGGACGGGACGGAACGGGACAGGACGGATGTTGTAAATTTTGAAAAAGACAAGGGGCATTGTTGTCCTAAAATGTTAAAAATTTCTGTCCCACAAACGTGGAACAACCTCGTTCCAGGGGCGGAGGTGGAACCAAAAATCATCCAAAACTTGTTTCGTGAAACGCCTCGTTCCACTCGTTTTAGGCGTACCAAACGCGGGACGGAACGCCTCGTCCCGTCCCGCGTACCAAACAGAATGGTCTATTGGAAGCAATTAAAGATTTGGAGTTACAAACTCAGCTTCGAACTCTTACGAATGCATCTTTAAAGTCATTATTTTTGTTTTGATGTACCACATAAACTGATGACCAAAAGTATGTTGTTGCTTTATATGGTAATATTGAGATTGCGTAAAAAGGGATTAGTATGTCATCGTTGTGTGGTGAGATCTCATATATTAAAAAAGAAAAAAAATCAAAATTTTAGTTTTCTTTTAATTAAAGAATTTTACAAAATAACAGTGTTCTAAAAAACGCCCTAGGCGACACCTAGGCGCTGGGTGCCCAACAATCGAGGCGTTTTTGGGCAAATCGGGCGGAAAAATCGGATTGGGCCTAGGCGGTCTAGGCGGGCTAGGCGGCGCCTAGGCGGTCTAGGCGGCGCCTAGGCGGTCTAGGCGGCCTAGGCGGCTAGGTTGTCCTAGGAGGTTTTTTTTATATTTTTTATTTATTAACTGTGTGTGTGTGTTTTTTTTTTTTTGGTTTCATGGTGGTATACTTATGGAAATGGTGTATCTAATTTGCAAATGATGGATTTACTACAAGTTCATCCAATACTTATGGAAATAGTGTACCCAATTTGTATTTTATCATTATTTTATTATCCATACAAGTATAGTTTTTTTTTAGGTGTCAATATGCAATTATTTACAAGATATACAAGAAATTTACCTAAATCCGCCTAAGCCGCCTAGGCGCTAGCCCGCCGCCCGACTAGCGCCTAGTGTTTTTTAGAACCTTGCAAAATAATGATGAATCTCAATGTGGTAATTGTTACCCCGATTTTCTTTCTATTTGTCCTTTCTTTTAGTTTAAAAAAATTACAAATCCAGCAAATATGTTTAAAAAAACAAGAAACAAGAAAGGCCAATTAACAAATGTGTGTGTGTAGTTCATCGTATATAGTGCAGTCAGAAATTATTATAAATTTTTTTATTTAAAATTGAATATAAACAGTACCTGAAGAAAACTTACCCACGATGTATAATGAACAAATGTGATTAGAGGATCCGAAGAGGATTCTCATTCTAAAGTCAGAACTCACCTTTTAAAAATGGAGATGGATTGTCTACCCTCCCCATACCTTCATGTTTTGTGCGGTCACGGTTAAGCCACTTCAACATTTTATATTAATTTTTTAATAGAGATAATAAGACAAAAAGTAATAGAAATATAAAATGCTGACGTGACTTAACCGTGACCGCATAAACAAAAATGCATGGGGAGGGTATGGGAAAGAGAGGGCAGACAATCCATCTCTTTTAAAAATGTCCTAGTGGTAACATGACTTTGCATGGTCCTTGAATTGTCCAAAGAAACCTACAAATAAAAGACAGAGATGCGAAGAGTGTAATCTAAAGTGTTAGATTCAAACTGCATCTAGTTTTAATTCGGAAATGACAATCCCGTAACGATCATTAAATACGACTAGATGTGGGAACGGTACGGAATTACGGTTCGATATGTGACTAGAGGTGGGAATGGTACGGAATTACCGAGTTGGTACAGAACCATTTGGTAATGATTTTGATCCATTTCGGTCTATAGATTGGTTTGGGCAAAAAATAACTCCGAATTGGTACCAACTCAATGCTTCATTTTCATTATTTCATGCAAGTATATTTGTTGTTGGAGTTGTGCTCTAAAAGACAATTTCGTAATATTAAATATTATGTAACAGTTTTTTTTTATATAACCAAATGTAACAGTTTTATTTTAATTAATTAAAAAATGGCAAGTTTTATTCATTTATGAGTTTTGGCTTTATGTTATAGAGATTATATACCATGAATAAGTCTATAGTGTTGTAAAATCGACGATGTGTGCAATGGAATAAATAAGCAAGACACAAAATTTACGAGGTTCCTCTACAGTCAGTGTGACTGGAGTACATCCTCGGAGCAGCAATAGTGCTTTTATTAAATTTTGGAATAGTAGGAGTACAAAGCAAACTCTCTATACTCTTTCCTCTCTTTTCTCTCTTCCTTCTCTTTTCTTCATTCCTTTTCTTTCCTCTATCTCTACCCTTGAACTCATCACCTCATTATCTCCTTCTTATCATCCATTTTATAGAACAAAGCTTTAGACAAATTTAGCATGTGAATGAACAATGAATTTGCATGTGAATGTACAATGATTTTGCATGTGATGTGTGGTCATCCACCATATTTACAACACTCCCCCTTGGATGGTCACAAGTCTTTGATTGACTCGCTAAAATCTTGATCTTTTTTTTTTTTTTTTTGATACTCCCCCTGATTTCAAATCATTTAGGCTGATCGTTGATCATTCTGTTTCGATCTCTTAGCGAGAAGAGTTGCCAACAGAGTTGCTTTACTAGTAGTTAACTTTCCACATGCTTATTCTTGAACTGGGCTGGAGGGCCTTCTTCTTGCAAGTGCTCCTCAGCTTAGTTGAGGATGAATCAGCACGTTGTCTCCACATGCTTCAAGTAGTAACCCAGACTCATCTGCTCTTCGAAGCAACTCAGACTCCTCCTGCTTCGTCTGTGAGGTACTTTTGCTTTTGAAGAAGCACCTCTACACAAGTTTATTTTTGAAGTGGGCTGGGAGGGGTCTGAGATGAGTACTCGAGAGCAAGACTAGGTAAGCAATCAGGATCTCACTTTCTCCACGTTCCTCAGATGAAGGTGAGGAGAAAGCATGATATGAGATACTTTTGCTTTTAACCTTTTTGATATGAAATACTTTTGCTCTGGATGATTTGTTTTCTGGGGTGATCCAAGGGATGAAGAACACTGAGTGACTCGAAAGCTTTCTTTGGGAATACATTCTCGGAGATGAAGAAAGGAAGAGAGGTGGAGAGGGTGTGCCTTTGCTGTGGAAGGCGAAGATAGAACTTATAGAATTTTTCTTCATAACCGGAACTATTCCCTCACTATTTGTCGCCAGCCGGTGGATGGATGAACAGTACCCTCTACGCGCTTTCTGACAAAGCGTCCGTAATTTCCTCGAAGCTGACTGCGCATGCGACGAGTGACGACACGTCTGGAATGATGATCTTTTGAAAACCGGGGTTCAAATCCGGGTTCGGCTCGTGGTTTTCGCAAAGCTCCAAGCTGCATGTGAGAGTGACGACAAAACTGGAAAAACTGAAGCCACGTGATTGCTGAGTTAAGCCCAGCTTTTGAGAAAGGAAACGGCTCTTTTGAGAAAGGAGCGGCTTTCGAGAAATGAGCGTCCAGCTTTTCCGATTTGCGTGAGAACGTCTCTTCGATCTCTGAGGAGCGGGCGCTCTTCATTTTCTTCTTTTTATAGAGGCATGAATTTTGTTTCACCTCACACTTGAACTCCCTTCTTCAAACACTCCCTCTGCACTTCTGCAATCTTACTCATTCCGCTCTCTTCTTGCACTTCTGCACTCTTAATCTTTCCGAACTCTTCCTCCTCAACACCTTCTAAAAAAAATGTCTTTCCCTTCCGACCGTCGCCTAAACTTGAATGTTGGGGAAGACGATGACCCGTCTTCTCCGAACAACATTTGGAATCCGTCCTTCATATCCCCCAATGGTCCTCTTACAGTCGGGGACACAATGATGAGGAATGAAATCACCGCTACGGTGATAGCCAGAAATCTGCTCACTCCAAGGGACAATATGATGTTATCCAGGCGGTCGGACGAGCTGGTTGTTCAGGAATCTCTAGCTCTCAGCGTCCAAAGTGCAGGCTCAGTTTCAAACATGGGCCAGCGCCTGCTTGCCCGAACTCATCAGGTGGAGTCGCTGATGGCGGAGGTGGCAAGTCTTCGGCAAGAGGTCAGAGGACTCAGGCACGAGAACAATGAGTTGCACATGCTTGCAACTAGTTACTCGACCAGCATGAAGAGGAAGCTGGACCAGCTGCAGGAGTCGGACGGTCGGATCCAGAGTGATCATGAAAGGTTCATGGCGTTACTCCCGAAGTTTATGTTGCCTTCGTCCTCTGGAGTAGCACCAAGTGTTCCGGCTCCGGAAATTCCAACTCTGGCTCTTCGTCTTCCCGGAGCTCCGTCAACCTCTCAGGCACCACCTGACCAATGACCAATGACCGCTAAAATTTTTTTTTTTTTAAGTTTATTTTAAGCAAAATAAAATATGTAAATTAATGTAAAAAGACTTTATTTACCCGCACTTAAAATAAACATTGCCCTTAATTTATTTAAACACAAACTAAACAAAATTCAACCAAATAACACAACTAACTAAACAAAACAAAGATTGCAAAGTAAAGGCAATAAAGAAGAGGGTTAAGAAATGCAAATCTGGTTGCTTGGGTTGCCTCCCAAGAAGCGCTTGCTTTAATGTCTTTAGCCGGACGATTCTTTAATATCATAAATATCATGGATAAGATTCGTGTTGGCATATTGTTTGATTCTACAGTTCAAGACAATATTTCTCTCAACACTTTATAATCTTTCTTAACTCTTCAGGAGTCCCAATTTAATATCATCAACTCTTCAGGAGTTCTAATTTAATGTCATCGACTCTTGCAAGAGATTTTAGTATGTTGCAACAATATTATAATGATAGTACTCACTAAGGCAATTTATACCATCCATTGGTATTGAGTACATAATTTATGCTTTATCCTTCCAGGACTTACTTCAAGCAATCTGAATTCTCTAGGGATTTTCTACACTTCATGACACATTTTCATTTGGAATTTATACAGAGCAATTTGCTCCCATGTATACTTGAGGGATTTACTTATGGAGATATGATGTGGGCGACTCATAACCCTTCGTATATAATTCTCCATTCATATGAACTCGTTTACAGGAGTATAATTTCAGGTTTCAATTAGTAACCTTGTGTCATATCATGTGAGTGTAATTCACAGTATTACAAATGCCCATATGTAACCTCTTTGGTTCAACATCTTTTGGCTATTTGTATTATATTCAAATATATAGATCCATTTTTTCACGTTCTTACAAGATTGTAATGGAATTGCCTTTCTCCATTTTTTTTTGCCAATAATTTTTCCTTTCGTCGACGAACAAAAGAACGTGACTCATTATCAACACAGCTTATTGATGAAATTTAGTAGCTACTTATAAAAACCAAATTTACCATTGGTTATCATCAATTCGTGATCCCATATTCTCATGTGCATGCGCATGCATAAAAAGCTTTTCATTTCTTTGGATATCCATTGCCTATTCAAGGGCATTACACTATCTCTTCCAGGATAGCTATAATTTAGAGAATGCGGATCATAACCTCTTATTGAGCGTTATAAAGCTTGGATTTTAATCTCCACTTCCGGGAGTTGAGTTATTGGAATCTATATGTCTATCATGTTTCATGCATGAGACATCAAAATTTCCATGTCCATGGATTGTCCTTTCTGGGACGTGTAACCATGCGACAACCGTCATGCTTCCGGCATGCAACAGTTATGCTTCGGGAATGTAATAGTTCAGTAGTGCCATATTCTTCTTCTTTCGAAGAACTGAACCTTTTTAGTCTAAGGGTTTGCCACGCTTCAGGCGTGCAACAGATAAATCATTTGCTGCCACATTATTTTGTCCAATAGGGACATCAATTCTTGTAGGCACATTTGTAGCAAATATATGTGATTTCATCACTTTCGTTACATCATTCAATTATTCTTACTTCATTTTCTCATTGATTACTTCGTGAATCAAAATAAGACAAATTCTCTTCGTTCTTCTAGAACGGTCTTTTCTCATCATTTTTCTGGAACGATGTTATTTTCTCCCCCTAATGGTGGGAAAATTGTCTTATTAAAATCATAGTTCGCAAATCATGCGGTAAATATATACCTAGTCAAGGGTTCAAAATATTGAATGATGGATGATAAATCAAATCCAACATAAATTCTCAATTTGCAACGATGCCTCATTTTAATACGTTTGTGGCATTGCAATAGGCACATAGATAACATAACCAAAAACTCGTAAATGTGTAATGTTTAATTAGTGCCCAAACACGAGTTATACTGAGAAGTATTAGTGGTTGGCAACATGTCTCAACCAAGCTAATAATGTATCATGTAACATGGCATGTCCCCATGTAGAAAACTTGGCAATTTCGTTTTCATGAGCAGAGCACGGGTAATCAATTGCATCCGTTTAATAAATGCTTCTGCTAAACCATTTTGAGTACGGACATGAGGAACATGGTGTTCAACATCAATGCCCAATGTCATGCAATAATCATCAAAACTTCGAGATGTAAGCTCTCCAGCAAACATGTATTATATTATCATTTGCATACATCAAGGAACTTCTAGTCCTTATTTAATTGCCTATAGATTGGTACTCTCATGGCCTTTTATTACAATTAAGTTGTGGCACTTCGGCTCTTCAAACTTAAAGTACTTATCAAGGAACTTCATGTCTGATCTCTGAGGATCAAGGGACTTCATGCCCAATCTTTTTGCATGATGGAACTTCTGGTCCAATCATTTTTATATGATGAGGATCAAGAGACTGCAGGTTCTAATCTGATCAAGGAACTTCGGGTCCTTGTTATACTTATCGTAACAAAAGAAGTACAATAAGTAAATTAAAGTAATAGGCAATAATTCCAACCATGGTAAATAAATTGTTTTTAAGTAAATAAAGCTTGTGACAAGGGCTTTGATTCAGCACCATTCACATAAATCAAAACTTAAAGCAGTAGGCGGTAAAACCGTCCATGGTAAATAAATTGCTTTAAAGTAAATAAAACTTGTGAATGGATTTTAAACCAACACCATTCACATAAATCAAAACTTAAAGCAGTAGGCGGTAAAACCGTCCATGGTAAATAAATTGCTTTAAAGTAAATAAAACTTGTGAATGGATTTTAAACCAACACCATTCACATAAATAAAGCAATAATAAGCAAGACACAAAATTTACGAGGTTCCTCTACATTCAGTGTGACTGGAGTACATCCTCGGAGCAGCAGTAGTGCTTTTATTAAATTTTGGAATAGTAAGAGTACAAAGCAAACTCTCTATACTCTTTCCTCTCTTTTCTCTCTTCCTTCTCTTTTCTTCATTCCTTTTCTTTCCTCTATCTCTACCCTTGAACTCATCACCTCATTATCTCCTTCTTATCATCCATTTTATAGAACAAAGCTTTAGACAAATTTAACATGTGAATGAACAATGAATTTGCATGTGAATGTACAATGATTTTGCATGTGATGTGTGGTCATCCACCATATTTACAACATATAGAATTTAAGGTATATAAATAATGTCCTAAACGAGGTTAAGGCCCACCCACTTAGTTCTTAAACTAAGTTCCTAACTATTTAAAAAGTTGATTGAATATTGACTATCTAAAAAGGCTGGTATATACCGCATTAATGTTAGCATCTCATGTTACACATGGTAGATATGCTCGATATTGTAGAGAGGTACTTGGAGACATGCTATTTTACACGATTGTCATCGTGGGGAGGATGGAGAAGTGAAACCATCTGCAGAGGATTTTAGAAAACATGTATATTTTGATTTCCTAGATGGTTGATAAAGGTCATTTTCACCTTTAAGGGCAAAAATCTAAAGCCTTGGAAAAGGGGCAAAACCGTTCTTATAGTATCTCCAATGGAAGTCCTTATTTAAGGACTCTCCTGGCCACTTTTGAGACTTATTTAGCAATTTAAAGGAAATTTGTGTGTTCCTAAAGGAATATTATTTCTATGACATCCCACATCGCCCAGGGGAGTGATCCTTAAATGTATATTCTCATCCCTACCTAGCACGAGACCTTTTGGGAGCTCACTGGCTTCGGGTTCCGTGATAACTCCGAAGTCAAGCGAGAAGGGGGTTAGAGCACTCCCATGATGAGTGACCCACCGGGAAGTTGCTCGTGAGTTCCCAGAAACAAAAACCGTGAGGGCGTGGTCGAAGCCCAAAGGGGACAATATCGTGCTACGGTAGTGGAGCGGACCCGAAAAGTTGTCCCACCTGGGCCGGGATGTGACAACCTCTATTGAGAGAGTCCTTCTAGTAGAAAATTCCTAAATTTGAAATTTTTATGACTTCATGTGATAATTAGATTATGTGCACATTTTTTGTTTATGTAAATCTTTTTTAATTAATTAAAAGCACTAAAAGCTTAAAATCTTCAATCAAGATTGTGGATCCTGTTTTCATCGCAAAGTGCACATTTTTTTGTTTATGTTAACTTTTTTTAATTAATTAAAAACAGTAAAATTAAGGGAGCTTTAATAAAACACCCCTGACACTGTTTACTTTTAACGAAAAACCACTTTTTTACCTTTAACTGTCACTATTCATTACACCTTCAAAAAGGACTTTTCATTAAAACTGTCACTATTCAGGGACTTTTCATTAGTTTTCCATAAAATTAAAGGCATTATAAGCTTCAATCAAGATTGTATGCTCTATTTTTTACTAAAGGTTGTCCTTATATGTAAGGGCATGCACTATATATCCTATGAGTTCCTATACTTTAGGAACTCACTTACCGATCTATTGGAGATCATTTGTCTTTTATACCCATTTTATACAGTGGTTGTTCCTATTTAGGGACGTGAGATGCTAAATTTTTTGGTGCTAAATATAGCTAAGTAAGGGAATTAGATCCTCTCGGAATCCCTTCACTAGGAATTTTAGGGATCAATTAATAATAACCGTTCATCAAAAATAATGCAGCCATAGTTTTTTTTTGTTTCACGTATAAATAGACTGTTTTACTTTTGAAAATATAAAAAACATTCAATTATAGCTCACACGATTTTTTATGAACGGTTAATATTAATTAATCCCTTTGATCCACAGTGAGGAGATCCAGAGAGGATCTAATTCCCTAAGCAAGAGCATATGAAAGTCTTTCGGAGATGCTTTTAGGTGAGTAGCACTGTATACCTACATGACGATGAATTTTTTTTTTCCTTTTCGTTTGTTATTAATGGATGAGTTGGTAGTCTTGACAGCAAACTTATTTTTCAAAAAATAGTGAAAACAATCGCTTCATCTTGAGATTATCGACCCTAAACCCTTGTAAAATATTATTTTAGAGCTCGTTTTAATGTACTTTTAAAATAATTAAAAGTATTTTTGATGAAAATATTTTTGGAAACAATATTTAGTAAAAATGATAGTAAATCTTGTAAAAGCATTTAAAATATTCTTGGAAGAAGTACATAACTGGTGTTTTTTGTAGAAAACACTTCAAGTGGTTTTAGAACCCAAAAATAATTTTTTTTAAAGCATTTTTCAGTTATTTTAAAAATACATCTAAACAAGCTCTTATATAGTAGGGTTTTAAGTAGGATTATGATCACTGACACATTAGCTATTACAATTATTATTGCTTTCCTATTTGTTCAAAATTTGGTCTTTATAAGTACACCTCTTGTAACTCTATGGGTGCGTTTGTTGCACCGGACTGTCTCGGACTGAACTAGCTTCAGGGACTAAGCTGTACTGGCTTAGACTAGACTAAGCTGGACTAGCTTAGTGAAGCGTTTGGTGCAGTGTCGGACTAACAAGCAGGATAATTAACAAACTATAATATTATATTATTTAATCCATAAATATTAATATTTTATTTTTATCCTATTTTTTTTTATCCCTTTAATCCTTCCTTACCGTCCCATTCTCTCCCTCTTTTTTCTCCGTCTTTTTCTCTCTTGTCCGTTCCAATCTTTTCTTCAATTTGGTATTTTATATGAAAATTGGTTGTGAAAAGCATCTAGTCCAATGGCTTTCGAATGTGAGTGGTCGAGGAGCAAGGCGAGGAGGAGAAAGGAGGAGAAATGGGACAGTCTTAGCTAGTCCCATGGTTTTTGAGGGGTTTCACTAAGACCAGCTAGTCCCTGATTTAGTCTAGGCTAGTGAGACTTAGTCTCATTAAACCTAGTCCCTGTCAGGAACAAACATGGGACTGGACTAACCTTAGTCCAGTCCAGTCCAATACCCTTTAGTGAGGGCAAACAAACGCCCCCTATAAGAATTAAGTCTGGTAAACTATAGTCTTTTTAGGTTACATAATTTAAAGTCTCTATAAAATTGGACCTATTTCAAATTTTCCTAATTTTTTTTAAACAGATTTTTCTTATTAAAAAGATACACACACCCATTAAATCCACAAATGTTCAGTCCTATTAGAATAAAAATTGTATAAATGCAACCCTAAGTTTACCCATGGGTATTGCCTTCCCTAATACAAAAATGTTGCCACTTAGTATTACAAGCTGGTAGTATTCTTTTTAATTTGTAAGTAAAATGTCTTAGGTTTAATTTTCATCAAAGAAGAATTTAAACCACATTATTACTAACTCATTGTGAGACTTAACTCACTCATCCATCACCTTAATGTAGATAATATCGTTTGTTCAAAAATAAAAATAAAAATGTCATTTCCATAAGAAAATAAATAAAGGCTTTTTTTATTAACACCCCACAGTATGTTGAATACACCCCTTATTAAAAATTAATATTAAATGACTTACATATCTAATATGTAATGACAATTTCAACCTTCTAAAGTTTTACAAAAAATAAAAATCCAAATTACTTTTCACATGTATATCCCAAGTTTATTTATCTTCTTCAACTCACAAAACCACTTTCATCCTCCATTGTAGAATTAATGAAACTACAAACACTTCAATTGGAAAAATTATTCTTGATGAATGAAACATGAAATCAACATTTCGAAAACTTTACATGAGGTAAGGCTTCGTATTTTCATTGTTTTAGTAATTTCAGTTGCCAAAATATTGGCAGTGATATCACAGTATTGATTCTTTTACAATCATTCAGTTTAATTGTAGTGAGACTAATGAGACGCTTCATTGATGATATGGGCAATACTTCTATTGATGTCCATGTCAAATCTAATACACTTATATTCCTGGAAAGCTCAGAAAACTCGTCAAGAGATGAGCAATAGTCTAGACTTAAATAACTAGAGACCTTTTGCTTACAACTGTTGTTTGGAAGTTTCTTAAGGTCTTTGCAATCTCCAATATCCAAAGACGAAATTTTTTGGTGAGACCAAACTGATGGAGGCAACTCCTTTATACCACTGCCACGTAAACTTAAGAATTTAATATTGCCTGGCATCTTCGGAAGATACTTGAGACTCGTTCACCCCCAAGTTTAAGAAAAGTAAGCTTGTGAAGATATTGAAAATATGAAGAAACTTCAACCAAACTTTTACAGTAAAAAAGATTTATATGCCCAAGTTTTTTACTTCGAGAAAGATTTGGAACTTCAGTTAGATTTTTGGAGGAACACATATTGAACATTTTTAATTTCATAAGATTCTGTAAAAAAAATTGAAGAGAAACAGCAAGAATCAATACCTTAGCATGATTAATTTTCTGCATGATTCCATATTATAAAAGCAGTAAAAAAAACTGCTGATAGAAAATATAAGGTATATAGTGAGATTGTGGGGGTGTGAGGGCATTATAGAAAAATAAATGAGGTGTATTAAGTTATGTTTTAATTAAAAAAATAAATATAAAGTGTATTAAGTATGTGAAATATATTTAATAATATATGAAGTTTCAATATAATAGGCCTAAATAAAAATTAGAATATCTTGTAAGTAAGGAAATTTTGTTAAAAAGTGAAAGTTGTGGAAGTTACTTTTTTCAAAGTTGGGTCCAAATGAGAAAATGCTGGGGATAATTTGGAAAGAGTGGGACCCCAATTGTGGACTGTAACTAAAAATGAACATTGGATGCCAAATTTGCCCCTTAAAAAAAACATTACAGTTTGGAAATTATGCAAAATAGGAAGAGAGAAACATGAAAAGCAAAAATGACAAGGATCAAAAAAGAAAAGAAAAAAAAGATAAAGCGGAGATGCAAAGCATACGTAAACCGGAACAAGCGGGTCGAATAATCCGCAGATTTAATTAATTTCCTCCCTCTTTCTCACTGCTACAGTCTAAGCCTTCACTCTCTCTCTCTCTCTGCCTCCTCTGAGCTTACAGTCAGATCCAGGTGTGTCTCTGCTTCAATCTCTCAAGCTTTTATTACATATCTGTTTGAAGTAGTTAAGGTTTAGATACAAGCTTTTGCCTTCTGTTTGGTCTCTGAGAAATGGGACGGAAAATCTAAGCAGAAAAACACTATTTACATTTTTCTGGGGGTTTAATGTTTGTGTTTTAGTTCAGTCTTCTAGGACGAAATCGAATTTTAGGATTCAAGGTTATAGTTTTCTTAGTCATTGTTCTGTTTTTAGCTACGGATATTTGTGTTTGTGTGTGTGTAAATTGATTTTCTTTCACATTTAACTGTTTCTTACAAAATAAAAATGGTTTTAATTGCTTTTCAAAAAATGAAGTTTCTTTTCTTTTGTATTTAATTTTTAATTTTGTTGTTTCTAATTTTTACGGGGTTTTTTTATATTTAAAATGTCACATCCCGTCCCGCATTGTGGGCTCGACTCTGACATAGCACGATATTGTCGCTTAACTTCGGGGTTCGTCGTCTAAAGCCAGGAGCTCCCAAAAGGCCTCGTGCTAATTGGAGGTGGGAATGTACATATGTGGCTTACAGGATCATCACCCTGAGCAATGTGGGATCTTACATAAAATGTTTATATTTTTAAGGGTTAAGCTGCAGAAAGAGCTCCTTGTGATCTCAGTTTAGTTGGTGAGGAAACTAAAGAAAGAAGGAAATACGTTGTAGTTTTATGTTTGATTTCAAAGTTCGAACTTTGACGCGTGTGTTCATGTTTCCTTTTCAGATTTCTCATAGAATAAATGAATATAATCGAGAAGAAGAACTGTAGTTGAAATGTTCTTCTAAAGTAATTACTTTGTAGTTCATCCAATATCCTGTAAACCCGGATGGCTTTTGAGTTCCTATATTCTGCATGTGGTGAGGGACAGGTGGGGTTGTGAGTTAGAATTAGGATAGGTCCAGGGTTCGATTCCCTCTAATGAAGCTGAAAAATAATCCTTTTCAGCCTTAAATATAAACATCAACTGATTATGGGTAGGGGTGGTTTGTCTTTCTAGTTATTACAATGTGACTTTGTTTCTGACAGTTCGGATATTAACAGACGGTGGTTATGGTGGTGGTTCTTGATGTAGGACTTGAATTGTCTCGTTGATGTGTATGTAGTAATTCAAGTTTGTTGCTGATCATACGTTGTTGTAGAATGGCTTGAAGTTTTGTAATCTGGAAGAAGATAATGGAAGAAATACAATCACAATCGGATAATTATAGGTCTTCTTCGTCTTCAGCAAGTAGTCCAGCAAGTCGGGTACCCTCAAGTAACTTTTTCTACTTGCGCAAACCTGGCTCACTCAGACAACCCATCTCATTTGAAGATTCACCCGAATGGGAGGATACAGATATTGATGTTAGTAGGGTGGAGGAAGGAGGTGACTCCATCAACATTGCAACCACTCCAGTCTCCGCATCTCTTTCAAAGCTTAATAGTGGGTCCTTGCCATCCCCACCATTACCAGAGGGTGCATATGTAGTAAGAAAGATTGCAGGGGCTTCACTTGTGTGGAAAGATTTGACAGTTACAATTAAGGGGAAAAGAAAGTACTCTGAGAAGGTTATGAAGAGTTCAAATGGTTATGCTTTGCCAGGAACTATAACAGTAATTATGGGTCCTGCTAAGTCGGGGAAGTCAACACTACTAAGGGCTCTTGCAGGTCCTTAAGCTTGCATGTTATTTCTAAATTTCTAATTGTGCATAGAATTGTGCCTTCTCTTATTTTTGCGTACTTGAGTTCTAAGAATTGTTTGTTTACCTTGCTTAGGAAGATTGCCTCACTCAGCCAGAATGTATGGTGAGGTTTTTGTGAATGGCTCAAAGTCGCCCATGCCATATGGTTCATATGTAAGTTCCACCTAATCATCACCATTCTTTTCAGTCTTTATGCAGTTTGCAGTTCATACATTCGCTTAATTGCTTTCCCACTTTTACCCAATTAGTCTTGGGCTCTACTGACAATTTTATTCTCTTACATTTTGTTTGTCATGAGTCTGTGTTGCGACTGTTCCTCTTATCATTTTTCTGTTATTTCTGTTACATTCGCACACACATTTGGTGATTTTCTTTAAAGAAAAGTTACTCAAGTGACAATGTTAGCATCTGCTCTCAAATTAGTTTCAGTTTACATCTTCCTTTGTTCAAAAGGATAAGTACGAGTTAAATCAAATTTGAAACATATAGCTTATCATTTTTAAACAACTATTATTTTTGTTAGAGATGTGATTCATCTCATCATTAGGATATCCGATAATCTGAACCATGAAAGAAGTGATCGATAAAAAATATAGAGAAATGCCTAAACAGTCTCTGTTCCTATGCTGCCAAGCCTGCATTAGTGTGGGTCGAAAGCCAGGCTTGTTGTCATTACTCCATTGGGCCTTGACTTTTTCAGGCTTCTCAATTTGCGCCATTTGAACTTTCACAACCCTTTCCTGTTTGGCACAGTGGCATCTCCTAGGTGGAGCAGTTGATAAATTTTTCTCATTGCAAATTACATGGTTGCAATGTTAGCTTTATTGACAATTAATTACTTTTTCGTTTTGTTTCTTTAAAGGTCACATTGTTTTTCTATGGCTCAACTCTGTGTCTGGACTCTGGCTCAGTTGATAGATTTTTCTCATTGCAAATTACATGGTTGCAATGTTAGCTTTACTGACGATTAATTACTTTTTTGTTTTGTTTCTTTAAAGGTCACATTGTTTTTCTATGGCTTAACTCTCTGTCTGTGGACTCTGGCTTCATGTTTGTTAATCCAACTTGCAGGGTTTTGTTGAGAGGGAAATCACTCTAATTGGATCCCTCACTGTTCGGGAGTTTCTGTATTACTCCGCTCTGCTTCAGCTTCCTGGTTTCTTTTGTCAGAAAAAGAGCGTAGTAGAGGATGCCATCCATGCCATGTCACTGGGTGATTGTGCAAACAAATTGATAGGCGGTTACTGTAATATGAAGGGACTTCCAAATGGCGATAGAAGGCGTGTTAGCATTGCTCGAGAGCTTGTGATGAGGCCACATATTTTATTCATAGATGAGCCTCTTTACCATCTTGATAGGTAATTTTTATTCTGTTCGCCGTGCTCTCCATATTATTCCATGGTGTACAACCCTATCTGTGGCCTGTATCACTATTTTGTGTATAACCATAAGCAACCAAATTATTTTCCATGGAAGCATTTCCAACTAAAGCATGAGTTTGGATAATTGTCTTTGAAGTCTCTCAGTTGCATTATATATTTGGAAGAAATCGCAACTGGTCTGAGATATTAAAGTTGGTGTGCTAAGGAATCTACTTGATGATTTCCAAGAATAATTTGGCTGACTTTAGAACTGATATAATATGAGGTTATTGCTGCATTGTTTCCTGAGGGATCAGGCAGCACCATTGAATTGTTTTGTTAGGTCTCCTATATCCATATATAATTTACTGCGGGGACTCCATTCTTATGACCAATAGTCTTTCTATTGAATATATTTGATTCCTTGAAGTACCATAACTGAAGTGGTTTTGTTTTTTCAGTGTCTCCGCACTTCTGATGATGGTAACACTGAAGAAACTTGCAAGTACGGGTTGCACCGTTGTATTTACCATTTACCAAAGCAGCACAGAAGTATTCGGCCTTTTTGATCGGATATGTCTTCTTTCAAATGGAAATACCTTGTTTTTTGGGGAAACCTTGGCCTGTTTGCAGGTAAATGACATTTAAATGTCTGTTTTGTCATTAACTTTTTAATCCTGGACTCGCTGACCCTAAATAAGTCTGATTTGTCATTAACTCTTTAAACAAGGTACTATTTATTGATTAGTGTTCTGTGATTATTGTAAGAGAGAAAAAATTCAATAAATCATTTATGTTTTAAAAATTAAAATTCTTAATTTCATGTTTTTGTTTTTATTATTTTTTGTTCTTTTATATTTTTGGAAGCTAATTGGAGAGTTGTAGATAAGTGCTAACATACACTTTATGTTGATCCAGCACTTCTCAAACGCTGGATTTCCTTGTCCAATTATGCAAAGTCCGTCAGATCACTTTTTACGGGCAATAAATACAGATTTCGACAAGATCATTGCAATGTGCAAAAATTGGCAGGTAAGTACAGGGTGCTGCAGTTTTCCTAATTCTGATTGCATAAAGTGTAGAAGCCTTTAATTCGTATGTTATAATTATCCTATTGAGAAATTTCAAAATTGTTGGGCTGTATGTTTTTTACTTTGACTTAAAAGTGGAAGGATGCCTAACCATATTTTGTTATGAATTCACCATAATAATTGTAGTCCAATATGTGTTAGACTTTAGCAGGACATTCATTTAGTTTAACATATGCTTTGCATGAACTGCAACGTGATGACAGGATGACAACGGAGATTTTTCATCGGTGAACATGGATACTGCTGTGGCAATACGCACCCTCGAAGCAACTTATAAGTCATCAGCAGATGCTGCTGCAGTTGAAACTATGATACTGAGACTCACAGATAAGGTAAATATTTGATATGCAGCTGTGGTTTTCTGCATTATAATTGAAAGTTTCCTGTTTTCCATGTTGTGTTCCATAATTTAGGTGATGTATACATATTAGCATATATGTTTAGCTTCTGTAATCTTGGTTAACTTCTGATGTGCATATCGTTCAATAGGAAGGTCCGGTACTCAAAAGCAAGGGAAAGGCTGGAGCTGCTACACGGGTAGCAGTTTTAACTTGGAGATCGTTATTAATAATGTCAAGGGATTGGAAATACTACTGGCTTCGTCTTATTCTTTATATGATTTTTACACTCTCCGTTGGTACAGTATTTTCTGGCTCAGGGCATTCGTTGTCTTCAGTTGCGGTGAGTTACTTAACACCACCTCTTTTCAATCACTAAGAAAATAAAATAAAAATTGATTGCATGCTTCGGTAATTGTTTTCAGTTCTACTTTATGAATACCACTTTCTTAATTGAACACTTCGTTTAAAATTTTCACTCTCGTATGCAGTCAAGACGAGTTGCAGCAGTGTTTATTTTTGTTTCTGTACTGTACTAGCAAACACTGCTGGAGCATATGCTATATTCTTAATAATGTTAAACCCTTTATATGCAGACAAAAGTTCCAGCAATATTTATATTTGTTTCGTTTACCTCACTACATGCATCCACAATATCTGTTTCCTTGTGTGGCATCTGAGTCTCTTTTTTCTCCACCTTTTATATGCAGACAAAAGTTGCAGCAATATTTGTATTTGTTTCGTTTACCGCACTACTAAGCATTTCTGGAGTACCTGCAGTTATAAAAGAAATTAAGGTAATCTTGATTGATTCATTTCTACATTTGTAGATTAATTATATGAATTATGCTAGTATTACGCTTTTTCTTGAAAGAACCCAAGATTGAGAGATCCAAAATTGATATCAGTTTAAACTTCGGCAGTTTTATGGACATTCCATTAATTTGCAATGATGATAATGATATCATTATTTCCAGTTGAGTGGCTGGTTGATAGGACATTCTTATAATTACTGTAATTAATTATGTTCATTTCTTTGGGATTCTTCTCTTCTAATCAAACTGATTATGGATACTGCAGATATATGCCAGTGAAGAATCGAACCACCATTTGGGGACACTAGTCTTTTTATTTGGACAGCTTCTCTCTAGCATCCCGTTCCTGTTTCTCATCTCCATCCCATCAAGTGTCGTCTTCTATTTCCTTATAGGACTGCGAGATGAGTTCAGCTTGTTGATGTACTTCATGCTGAATTTCTTCATGTGCCTCTTAGTAAATGATGGGATAATGCTGGTGGTGGTTTCTTTATGGGAAGATGTTTTCTGGAGCACCCTCACTCTGATATGCATACAAGTAAGTTCCTCTATCTCAACGAAATAATGTACTTGAAGTTTCCCAAGTTCAGCATTGACTCATCTGCGAATGAACAAGAACTTTTACATTTTTCTACTTGGTTAATCATGCTGCTTTTTCCTTATAAAAAATCATTAAATTTGGTATGGGCTTGGATAAACTAAACGATGAAACCAAATCATAAAGTACATGATTGACAGTGTTATAACGTTATAATCAGTTTCCTATCCATCCCTAATCTTGCATTGAATGCATATGGAATTTCAGGTGGTAATGATGCTATCTGCGGGCTATTTCAGAATTCGAAATGCTTTGCCTGGACCCGTGTGGACATATCCAGTATCCTATATAGCTTTCCATACGTACTCTATACAGGCAGGAGGATTTACTGGATCCTTTCTATTTTTCTTCCTCGTTGCATAACAATGTCGAAAATCAATTGTCGGGCAACCTGGTTTAGTTTCAAATTTCTCGAGTTTGGGAAGGGAAAAAAGAAAGCATTTCAAAGTGATATTTTGGAACTAGTTGGTTAATTTTAATAATTTTCTTTTCTAACTGAAGCTTCTAAAACTATCACCTTCCTGTTACAGGGGCTGTTGGAGAATGAGTACATAGGGACATCCTTTGCAGTTGGGCAGGTAAGGACCATATCCGGGTATCAAGCACTTAGTAGCGCATATGACATCTCCCCGGACAACAATGCCAAGTGGGAAAATTTATTGATCTTGTTTCTAATGGCTGTTGGGTATCGTATTCTCGTCTTTGTTTTACTGTACTTTCGCGTAGGGGGAAAAAAGTATATACGTCAGATTTTGCAGTGTAATCGGGATACAAACAATGCAAGATGAATGAAGTTGCTACTTGCCGTAAGTGTTGTATCTCAGCCATCATATTTTTGTAACTTCATGTACTTCTCGGCATGTGCAATTTTGCTGTTGTAAACCTTCATCGTCTATGAATGAGAAAGTGCATGTTTTTGCTGATTTTTTTTTTTTTGGGTTGCCAATTCCATGTTATTTTGAATGCTTACAGAGCTGAGATCTGCATTTTATGCCTGATTTTCATTTCAATTAATGTGAGGACTAAATTATTGCAGTCGGAAATGTTTGGTACGTACGAGTGGGGAGTAATCTCATTGTTTGCAAACGGGGAGCAGTCAAGTTGCATAGAGCAATGTACTTTCTCCTATATGCTCTAAAATTCAAATCAATCTTCTTATCGTTTAAATTAGGTTAAAATATCGCTTGAATCAAAGCAGGAGAGGCGACGTCACTCCACTCCATGGTGATTGGTGACAATACCTCATGTTACATCCTCTATTCGTTTAACTTCATATATCACTAAGTCAACTATAACCAATGACATACGAGTATAAAAGGGTGATCTCAAGCCAACAAGGCTCTAAGTTTTGCAAGGATCAGGAGGGGGAGGGAACGTCGGAACGTCTATAGAATACAGCCATGCCCTTGCATTGCGACGGTCGGGGAACGTCTATTATACATATGAGTATATACAACATATATTTACTTTTTTAAATAAAAAAAATGTACCAATTGGAAGGAAAAAAAATTCATCTTTTGGGGTTCTTACATCTTGGCCTTTAGATCCTTGATGAAATTGTCCATGTTTTTCTCTGATGATCCGTTGGGTGTCAATGCATCCTCCAATGTATTCTTAACCTTGACAACTGCTCTCCTATACTCATCCCCTGATTTTCCATCCATCAGACGGTTGATTTTCTCCGATACTTCCTCCTTGCTGACCACCCTGCGATTGCATAAATTGATCCCGACCTTCCAATCGTCAACTATTAATTTTCTGTTAGTGAACTGATCAGTAAGCAAAGGGAAACACAACAATGGGACACCACACCAAATACTCTCCAATGTTGAGTTCCATCCACAATGTGTCAAAAACCCTCCGATAGCCGGGTGTGCCAAGACCGCCTTTTGCGAGCACCACGGTATGACGATGCTCCGATCCTTGACGTCATCTCGGAAACCTGAGGGTAACGGGTCGGTGTCGTTCGAGCTGACGATATCCGGCCGAAGCACCCAAACAAAGTTCACTTTGCTAACCTTAAGCCCGTTAGCAATCTCTATAAGGTCTTTTTTTGCAACATGAGCATAGCTACCAAATGAGACATACAAAACCGAGCCATGGGGCTTGGTGTTGAGCCACTGAGTGCAGTCTGACTCGGACCACAGGCTCGTAGCCGCAATGTTCTTGCTGAATGTGATTGGAAAAATGGGTCCAACGGCATAGAACTTCATCTTGGCTTGCAGGGCTGATATGGTCTCGGATTCAATCTCCTGCACTGTGTTGCAAAGATGAAAATGTGCACCTCTGGCGTCCTTGAAGGCATTGAAAATGATTTGGTGGCACACAGATGTTGTGTCGGTGTCCTGAAGATATGACATCATGTCTTTTGGATCGATTGCTCTCACTCCTGGTATGTAATCTATGGTGTCCTCTCGCACATCTACATAAAGCACAATATACCTTCGTTTAGCCCCCAGTGAAGAACAACCATATATATTGTCCAGACTGTGAATCAAACCGTTTATTAACTTTGTTTTCAAATGCATGATCTAAACTGGGAATTTAACTGTAGAACATGTATTTAAATTACAAAAGAACAAATGTGAACGATGTGCTATTGCCAAACATCTAACATGTTAGGTTAGGAAACTACAATGTATGTAACTCCTATGCCGAACAAAATTTCACATGACGAATGATATAGAGAGTAAAGGCCGGACGAGTTTTGGCATGTTAGCCATAATAAAATTTATTTGATTAAAAGAAAAAATTGACAGTGTAACAACATAACATATGCTTCGTAACCCCGTTAATAGCAGTAACTTACCCTGACATGCAAAATGGCCATGCATTCGAAGAAGATCAAGATGATAATACAGTGAAAAAACCAAAGCAGGTTCTGTCCAAAATGAAACGTAAATAAGCCCAAACTTCCTGGCAATCTTCGAGGGCCACACGAAGAACGTGTCAGCAATTATACAAGTGACAGGTGTGGTGCCAGCCGAAGACTTCACAACCTTTCCCACCACCTCCTCTACGTGGGCCGAAAACACATGCAACAAAGAAGCCATGAACTGGTCATGATTAAGCGACCGATCGAACTCGACGGGTAGGCCATCAGAGACGGTGGTGTACTCTATGTCGAGGCTGGATTCATGTAAGTAGGCGAAAGGGTTCCCGGCGGATTTTGGTTGCGCCTTTGAGGTATGGTGTTGGATGAAGTGGGTGTTGATGAAGGTGATCTTGAAGCCATGTGATGCAAGCTTGATGGCTAGATGGACGGATGGGATTACGTGGCCTTGGAGAGGGTAGGCGATGAAGACGGCGTGAGGGCGTTTTTGATGATTGGTATTAGTATGAACCTGGTCTTCCATTAATGCTAAGAACTATGAAATGAGAGAGAGAGAGAGAGAGAGAGAGAGAGAGAGAGAGAGAGAGAGAGAGAGAGGGATATACTGGCTAGGTTTTTGGATGTTCAGTTTATAAATCCAAGTTATACGGTAACTGATTTGACTATAATATGACTGAATTTGCCTTTCTTTGCGGACAGTCATTTTTTTTTGGTAGCAAATTGGTTAATCAACGGCAAACCAAATCAAACCAAAAAAATTAGTTTGCTGAAATATGCATACATAACATATAGGGCAACGAATATGTTGTTTTGTGGTCAATGTTTTTCCATGAATCAATTGATAGGTATCGGACGAAAGGTAAATAATAAGTCATGCTGGGATGAAATGCTTATTATTTGCCACACATGTTACCTTGTCATCTGGAGATAACAAATAAAATTTGATCATGTACTCGTGTTTTGTAAATTGTTGAGCACTTAGTCTCACACTTACGAAATGAATTCAGAAAACTTAAATTGAAGAACTCAATGCTCACACATTGCTCATTGAAGAACTCTACAATTAATAACAATTTTTTTTTCATTTGACGATATTCTAATACAATCTAAATTGGGTGCAGATGGAGACACATGGCTCAATCAATGTGCATGGCGTACCCTGTATTTGGTGACTTAGTGGGGTTTAGAGTTTAGGTTTTAGTTTGTATAAACTTTGGTTAATGTATGTTCCATAGTGTATCAATACAGTGCGATGAGATGCTATGAAAATATTCAATGGTAAAGAATGCAAATGGCAAGTACATGCAAGAATTGTTTTCTAAAAGTGAAAAATGCCAATATTGTGGATAACTTAGGCAGCCACTTAACAACATACATGCCAAAGCGCCAAGCGGCTATTTGTGTCCTTATCAAAAATGGAAGAGTCGCAAATCAATCAAGATAAGCATTCATGGCTTGATATTGTGCATGAGAAAAGAAATTCAGAATTCCTCTGTGAAATTCGACTAAGTTTAGAATTGATTGATTTGCTCAAAAATTATAAACTTGTTAATTAAGGTATATGGATTTACTAAACGTGCACTATTGATCATTTTAACCGATGCCATTAGCTTTTTTGTCATAAAATACCATGCTTATCAGTATCTATTTCCAAAAATCAAAATCCGCACCACCATCACTATTTGGATACGGTTACACGTAGGGGTCATTTTTGGGTTTGATCAGATCGAATATAAGCATTCTAATGCTAATCATAAAAAAAATTTAAAAAAATTTGGAATACAAGATATAATAATACTTATGATTATACTCTATGTTTTAATATATAATAGTATGATTGAACATACAAAAGACGAAATAAAGCATATCTAAATATAATGTTCAAGGAAAAAAAAAAGCATATCTAAATATAACAATATTGAATTATGCATTTTTTTTTTGAGTACTAAGTTTGAGAATTTCGAATCGAAATTTCAAATTTGATAGGTAAATTCCAATAACCATTCAAAATTTCCAAATTGAAAATGTTCGGGCTTCGAACAGAAATTTTCGAGATCGAATACGTACATTCCATTCCAACTTGCACAAGAGTTCAACTTCGTCCCTCAATAACATAACATTTAATAACTCATTAGAAACCTATAAGTGCTTTCAACATAATCATTCTGACAAATACATATGTGCATTTCTTCGAGATTTGACAAATACATATCATGCATTTCTTTGAGATTCTTGTCCAAATCAGCTCATTTGGTATACATGAAAATTATGATCACCTCGAGGTTGATTAACTCATAAAGAATACTTATCCATTCCAGTCTCTCTTTAAAATGGTAGGATTAGAAGGGTTGAATTTCTTTCATAACTAATTCTCTCCAAACGATAAACCATCCATTTTCGCCTTTAATATAACTTCAAATTTGAAAATTCTCCATATTAGTCCAATCATTTGTGCCAAACGAGCTCTAAGGCTTTTTATTTAACATTATAAGTATACTTACCCAATACACACACCAGCCCCTAAGTCCTTATAAAAAAAATTGGGTTTTTGAACTTTAACCATTTAAGAAGATTAAAATTAAAAAGAAAAAAAAATCTGGTGTTAGATTGAATATTGATTTTAGTCCCTAATGGGTCCTTAATTCAAAATAATTAATGTGCATTTTATTTAATGTCTCCCATTAAATATTTAATACATAAATTTTAATTTATTTTTTGACCAAAAAATAATTTTTTTAATTTATTAATTTTATTTAACATTCTTCAAATTTGAAAGACTCAATTAATGTACCGAAATGTGTGTACCGAAATGTATTATATTGAACTAATATAATATATTTAAATGTTAGTACCGAAATATATGCACCGAAATGTATTAATATTAAATTAATTGTACCTAAATGTGTGTATCGAAATGTATTATATTGAATTATTGTACCTAAATGTTTGTATCGAAATGTATATGTACCGAAATGTGTGTACCTAAATGAAGAAGATAAAGTACATCGAAATATATTGTATAATAAAAATTAATTTATCTAAATGTTCACAACAAAAAATATTATGAGGAATGAAATGAAAATGAAAATTATAATGAAATAAAATTAATACATTAAAAATTAGAAAGAAAAAGATAATTAATTAAAAAATCAAAATATAATTAATAAATGAGCTTATTAATGCATCAAGAGACTAAAATTAGATTTTAATTTTACTCATAATTTTTATCTAAAAGTTATTTTTGTCGAAGATTAAAATGAAGTTTAAAAAAAAATAGAGGGTGAAGAGAGGTGGGATCGAGTTGTTTGTCCGAGTTTATTCTATGACACTATTCATCATGTCTTTTATGATTTGATTGTTGTTATGAATTAAACTTCTGCTAGGACTAAGATATAGCCTAGCCACGAATACTCGAAATTTATAGTTTTATTAATTTCTTAATGTTATTTCATGTGAGTTTTTGTTATTGTTCTTAATGCTTTGAATGTCTAGTCAACATTTAATTGATTTGATGACCAAATTGAGACAGAAAAAAGACATGGTGTGTGCTTCTTGTAACCAATGACATGTTTTAAATGAGTGATGGGAATGGACTAACATGATTCATGCCGTTTCTCTTTGCAGATTCTCCATACATCTTAGTGGATTCTTGGTTTTTTAATCTCGTTGCACATAAGAGAATGAGTTGTTAATTAATAATATTTTGGCTTTTTATTCAAAATGATTTTTGAGATTGGCATAATTTATTACTTTGATATTTGAGATTTAAAATTGATAGAACTAGTCTCTAAAATTGACTATAATATGACTGAATTTGCCTTTCTTTGCTGACAATCATTTTTTGTAGCAAATTGGTTGATCAAGAGCAAACCAAACAAAAAAAAAATTAGTTTGCAGAAATATGCATACACAACATATAGGGCAACGAACAGGTTGTTGTGTGGTCAATGTCTTTCATGAATCAATTGATAAGTATCGCGGATGTAAGGTAAATAATAAGTACCAGTTTTATACTGCTGTGATTTTAAAAAATGCATGTATAAAAAAAAGTTGAGACATTTTTAGTGTTTCGTAACCTCTTAGAATCAGTTTTTTTAAGATGAAAAAAGCTAAAAAGCCAAAGCAGCAATTTTTAGCTTTGAAAATCCAGCTTTTGCGCTTCTGTGCAAACCTTTTTTTCCAAAAGGCGCTGAGGCTTCTGTGCAAACCTTTTTTTGACTTTCAAGTCAATTGTAATTGGCTTTCCTAGTTTTTTATGTACATAGTCTACGACCAATGAATGTGGACCAAAATTATCAAGTTGAAGGATCACATGAGATAGAAGCATTAAGAAGTAGAATAGCGGCAAGTTTGATGAATGCATCTAATTAGAATACTTTCAAGTACATTAACAATATTGTACTAATAAATATTAGTTATTATGTCTAAAATATTTTAATTGAAGTAGTTTGTCATACTAATTAATATTTAAGATAAAGTTTATAAATATTTTTCTTTTAAAAATAAAGTATATTTAGTAATTCATTTTTATTTGTTAAGAAAATCAAATTAATAGCACATTTAGTATTGTACCCTTTTTGATAATTTCACAGTCACAGTTGTTTTATATAAAAATTTACCAAACACTATCTACTGTTTTTTTTTTCAAAAACACTTTTACAAAAAAATTTATCAAGCACTCTGTTACTTTATTTCATAGCTACTTAATAGTTTTTTTTTTCAAAGCACAACAATACTAAACCAGTCCTAAGTTATGTTGGGATAAAATGCTTAATTATTTGCCACACACGTTACCTTGTCATTTGGAGATAACAAATAAAACTTGAGCATGCATGTACGCGTGCTTTGTAAGTTGCAGAGCACTTAGACACTTACGACAAGGCTTCGAGAAACCTAAATTGAAGAACTCAATGTTTGCTCATTGAAGAACTCTACAATGAATTTTTTTTTTCTTTTCATTTGGCGATATTCTAATGCAATCTAAATAAAGAGAATCGACAAGTGAAATTGGGTGCAGATGGAGGCACATGGCCCTATCGATTGCACGGCGTACCATGTATTGGTGATTGAGCAAGGTTTAGCGTTTAGGTTTTTATAAATTAAGGTTAACGGTGATCGTATAAGTCATTGACTACACACTATACTTTTTAAGGAAAACTAATGAAAAGGGTTTGAAAACTTTGAGTTTTAACGATAAGGACAAAATAAAGAGTAAAGTGAATAGTACCAGGTTTGACTTTTTAGTGTAAAAATGTGGTTTTTCGTTAAAGTGAACAGTACCGCGGGCTTTTCGTTAAAACTCCCTACTTTTTATGGTTAGTTTTGGGTGCATGCATAATATCGTATGATGTCACGTAGTGAGATGGTATGAAAATATTCAATGGTAAAGAATACAAATGGCAAGTAGATACAAGAAGTGTTTTCTAAAGAGCCATGCGGCTGTTTGTGTCTATCAAAAATGGATGAGTTGCAATCAATCAAGATAAGCATTCATCGCTGAATATTGTGCATTAGAAGAGAAATTCAGAACTCCTGTGTGAAATTCGACAGATTACACTATCCATCAGCAAGGTACAACCAACACGCAGCGAACTTCATTTAAGACCTGTTCCCAAGTAGGGGTGACCCTGACGTGGTCACAAAGTTGTCTCTAACTCAGTCGCTCACCGGTGCCCATGATGTAGACCGTACTGAAATCAAGCCATTCCAAATCGGTCATATATTTTGTAAGAACTGCAGACCAAAATATGCGTGACCTGAACCGTTCCAAGGTGGTTGCGTCCTCCCAATGGATATGGTAGCAAACTATCCCATCAGCATCCTCCTCAACAACCTCAGCCTCTTCCTCAACAACCTCAGCCTCTTCCTCAACAACCTCAGCATCCTCAGCAACTCATACTCTTACCCCCATTTTTACGGGAATCATTTCGTGGACGCATGGGTGTACCACAATAGCAGTTAAACCAACTCGGATCGCTAACCAGTCGAGTAGAGAGAGGTCGGCAGTCCCGTCTATTTCTCTTGAAGTTTTGGTAACACTATCCTAGAAGGTGTACCTAATACGGTCTAATGGCCGCCATCCCGCCAACCGCACTGCTACTACACGAAGAAAGGCCCATAAATCAGCATAGGCGTCTGGGTACAATGTCGATGCTGATTTATGGGCCTTTCTTCGTGTAGTAGCAGTGCGGTTGGCGGGATGGAGGCCATTAGACTGTATTAGGTACACCTTCTGGGATAGTGTTACCAGAGCTTCAAGAGAAATAGATGGGACTGCCGACCTCTCTCTGCTCGGCTGGTCAGCGATCCGAGTTGGTTTGACTGCTATTGTGGTATACTCATGCGTCCACGAGATGATTCTCGTAAAAATAAGGGTAAGAGTAAGAGTTGCTAAGGAGGCTGAGGTTGTTGAGGAAGAGGCTGAGATTGTTGAGGAGGATGTTGATGGGCCAGTTGGCTACCATATCCACCGGGAGGACGCAACCACCCCGGAACGGTTCAGGTCACGGATATTTTGGTCTACAATTCTTACAGAATATATGGCCGATTTGGAATGGCTTGATTTCAATACAGTCTACATCATGGGCACCGGTGAGCGACTGAGTTGGAGACAACTTTGTGACCACGTCAATGTACCCAGACGACTATGCTGAGCTTGGTAGGAGGGAAAATCTGTTGCGGATTTATTCCCTAATACGTACTTGCAAGTAATCCCTTGTGCTTTAATTTTCTTGATTTGTAGTTCTACAGTGGAACTGATGGGTTAGTTCATTTTACATATGTGGTTTTGATTTATGTTCAGGTTATGGGAGTGATGCCAAGACCGCGAGATAAATCCTTGGTTTTGATTTATGTTCAGGTTATTGAAAACACAACGACGACGCTCAAAAGTCCGAAGCATATGAATAGATCAACTCAGAAATATTTTTGAATATTGTAAAAAGTGAAAAGTTCACGAGATTTCCGAGTCGCAGAGATGTTTTGAAGGCACCAAATCATTTTTGGGTCCAAAACGACATTTCGAGCCAAGTTTTCAAAAACAAGGACAGAAAACTAAAAGGAAAATGTAAAAGAAAATTTTAAAACAAAATTACAAAAAGAGAATCGAATGCAAACGAACAAATAATGCAAGAAAACAAGAACGAAAACTAGCAAAATTAGCAACAGAGGAAGAATAAGGGCTTACATCCTAGTGGTGCAGATCTCTCGATGCAACCTCCACTATGAAGTGGTTAGCCCTGACTTGGACCTTCTCACCGAGCTTCCATAGCCAAGCCTCGCCGGTCAGCGTCAGTTTCAACCAGTGGCGGAGCCAAGATTCTGAATGAGGAGGGGCCTTTCACAAATATATAACATGTTGACATATGCAATTTGTGTAATCCTCACAAAACTGAAAAAATTCTCTTAAATTCAATACTAAGAAGAAAAAAATGTAAAAATCCAGACAACCAAGTAAGAGGTAGGTTGTGGAAGGCTAAAGAAAATACAAAGAAGTAGAAAAAGAAGTAAAAGGGGGAGAGGTCTGCAAATAAAGAAGGTGGGTTGCTTTAGAAAATTATAGGGTGTATATTACTGTTAGGTGAAAGAATCGAACCAGAAGTGGGGTTGCTTTTTCCATTTAAAATTGCACATCTCTTTTAAAAACTTCCCTGCCAAACTTATCGTTTCATTAAGCATCTGAAAAGATTTAAAATCTAACAGCTTAACGACGTCGTTTGCTTCATCTTATTCCATGAGGTTCACACCTCGGCTGAAGTCAGGATGGGCCTGGGACTACCCTAGTCCCATGGTGGCTCCGCCCCTGGTTTCAACAATATCTCACAGACGAGGGTAGCCTCATCAGCGATAGTGCCGAGCTGGAGGACGCCTGAGCCAGGCCTGCGAGAAACCGGTACTTGAACTATCGGTTGGGCACGTCTCCTTCGTTCTTCATCCTCTCTCTCATTTTCTTGCTCTGGACTCTTTCGAAACCTCTTCAAGGTTAGACATGGTTGAGCGAACTTTTTTTTCTTCTTCTAAAAATCTATGAAATGTGATGAGTAGGAGCAATGAAAGAGGCTTGGTGAGAGTAGATGTGGTGGTTGAAATGAGGTTTGGTGTGAGTAAATGGGATGGTTGGAGTGAGGTTTGGTGTGAGTAAATGGGGTTGTTTGAAGGGTTTTATTGAAGAAATATCAAGAAGCCAGAAGATTGGATAAGGACACTTGACATTATATGAATGGTCGAGAATTTTATAAAAAATCTAAACGTATATTATTAATAGATAATACCACGTGGCATAACAAGAGTGGTTGGAAATCTCGTCAAAAATCTTAACCAATAATGACAAGGGAAGAATATGAGTAATGGAGGTAGATTGTCTGATCTCTTTTTTTCATACACTTTATATCCTCTTTTATTTGTGCGGTCACGGTTAAGCCACGTCAACAGTTTATATTGATTTTTTTATAGAGATAATAAGACAAAAGACATGATTTAACTGTAACTGCACAAATAAAAAGAGATAAAAAATATATATAAAAAAAGAGAGTAGACAATCTGCCTCTGTGAGTAATACCTGGTTATGAACTTATGATTACATATATAAAGCAAACTGTCATTCCTCTAGTAAAGTAAAAACGTAAATTGTTCATAAATAACCATTTTAGCTTTTATCGTTAAAGCCCATCTATCCCCTCGTCAAGTAGCAGGACATGTTAATCTTTTCCGTGTCCATTATACCACTTATTAATTGAAAGGGGTGTGATATTGGGATTGGGAAAATACTTATAGATTTGGATAACTGCGATTACTTGTCTATTTAAATTTTATGATTATAGTTATGAGTAACCGTTTAGACGAACAAACGGTTACGAGTATAACCGTATATCCGTGAAATTTAAATGGGCGGTTATGAATATTAACTGTAATTATAACGAGTATCCATCGATTATGAGTATTATCCACGGTTATAATGGGTATCCATTTATCTATTTAATTTAATATATGTAAAATTTATAATATTTTTAACACGTTTATGTATTTGTTGCTAAACTTTTCGTATACAAAAAGTTTGAAGCACAAGAAGCCAACAAGGAGAGAGCTGACTTGAAGCTTATGACCTCTCTTGCAGTTAACAGAAAGTACTGTTATTAGTGTAGAAAAAAGTTTATTTTTAGAAACTTTACTTTGTAATCATATGGATTATAATTAAAGACTTGCTTGGGTGTAGCAGAACAATATCGTTTGTAAACTATTATTTCAATTATTAGAATTATCTAAAGACTTAAATGATTAAAATAGGGACATGCATGTTAAAATGTACCTATAACGGTGTTTAATTGTCAGAAAACGAAAATTATGAAAAAAATTTCTTTTGTAATTTTCAAGTTGTTAAAAAAAACATGTAAACGGGTGAAAAAGGGTAAATAGGTTCAGAAACGGGTAAATGGGTAAATAGTTATACTTAAATGGGTAAATGGGTACATGATTATGGGTATAGTTAACCGTTTATAAATGGTTATGCATATGAGTATTGTTGTGGACTATTTTATCTGACAAAGGGAGAGAGAGGGAGAGGGAGGCCGGCGGCACAAGGGAAGAGAGAGAGAGAATTGTAGAGAAATTGTGTTATATATTCCTCCTACCTTGCACCTCTATTTATAGTATTAGGGTAAAGGCATTCTTTGCTCTTCAAGGAATAAGAGATACAATAGGATAAGGATAACAACTCTAATTAAACCTAATCTAGGATTTACACAATCATACTTCAACTAGGATTTGTTTACAACACCCCCCCTTGAGTGTGTAAATACTCAAGGTAGATCTAGCATCATGCAGAAGTTGATGAAGTCGACTTATCAGTGCTGATTCCAAGGAACAACGCTTATTCTCAATAAGGTAGGAATTTTCATAAGTAAGTAAGTCTCACTAAAAACCCTAAGGCTATGGCAAAAACCAGAGTAGGGACAAAATCCATAGTCTAAGGAAAAAAACGTGAGAAATGCAAAGTCAAAAGAAACGTCTACATGACGTCCTTAGGGATATGACCAGCCCAAGTTGGGTGCCTCGTTAAAACCTAGTTAGGTAGCAAAAACCCAGTGGAAAAAATGCTCCTAATCGTAGGGAAAAAGAGTACATTAAGATCAAGCAAGTATCTACAGGATACTCCCCCTGAGTTTGACATAATTCCAAAGAGAAATAGCAAAGTTACAACTCAGAAAGTTTACGCATACCAATTCCATGAACAAGCTTCTGGTACGTCGCCTTCGGTAGTGATTTAGTGAAGAGGTCAGCCAGATTGTCTTGTGAACGGATTTGCTTGACTTCAATCTTCTGATGCTCTTGTTGTTGATGTGAAAAGAAGAACTTCGGCGCAATGTGCTTGGTGTTGTCTCCTTTGATGTAACCCTTCTTGAGCTATTCGATGTAAGCTGCGTTGTCTTCAAAGATCGTCGTCGGGACATCAACGGCGGGATGAAGATTGCAGGAGCTTCGAATATGGCCCACTACTGGTCTCAACCAAAAGCATTCCCGAGTTGCTTCATGTAAGGCTAGAATTTCAGCATGGTTAGACGAAGTGGCAACTAAGGTCTGTTTCGTTGACCTCCAAGATATTGCGGTGCCTCCAACGGTAAAGACATAACCCGTTTGAGAACGCGCCTTGTGCGGATCAGATAAGTATCCAGCGTCGGCATAACCAACAAGGCGAGAATCAACTCAAGGAGCACAAGATGTAGCCTCATTCGATGATTTGTAGGGATAGAACAAGCCCAGATCCGTAGTACCCTTAAGGTAGCGGAAGATGTCTTTCACGCCAGTCCAGTGTCTGCGTGTAGGTGCATTGCTGTATCCCAAAATCTCTTCATCATCCTCCTTCGGACGAAAGGGATCTCGTTTTGCATCTAGCGTACGAACAACCATAGGAGTACTCGAAGACTTCGCTTTATCCTCATTAAAGTGGCGCAACACCTTCTGGGTGTAGTTCGATTGATGTACTAGGATTCCATCTGAACAATGCTCTATCTCGAGACCGAGACAGTATCGAGTCTTACCTAGATCTTTCATCTCAAATTCCGACTTCAGTTGCGAAGCAGTTCTTGTGAGCTCTTCAGGAATTCCAATGAGATTCATGTCATCGACATATACTACAACAATCGCAAATCCGGAATGTGACTTCTTAATGAACACACAAGGGCATAATTCGTTGTTCACATATCCCTGACTAGTCAAATACTCACTCAGACGGTTATACCACATTTTTTCGGATTGTTTCAAACCGTAGAGTGAACGCCTCAGCCGAATTGAGAGCGTGTTCCGGGGTTTGGAAATATTTGAACCAGTCAATGTAAGTCCTTCAGGAACTTTCATATAAATTTCCGTATCAAGATCCCCATAGAGATACGCGATTACTACGTCCATCAGCTGCATGTCCAGTTTTTCGGAAACTACCAAACTGATAAGGTAGCGAAAAGTAATCACATCCATAACGGGTGAATAAGTTTCGTCATAGTCAATCCCAGGGCGTTGTGAGAAGCCTTGCGCAACAAGACGAGCTTTGTAACTCACAATTTCGTTCTTCTCATTACGCTTCCGAACGAAAACCCACTTGTAGCCAACGGGCTTCACATGTGGAGGAGTAAGAACTACAGGTCCAAACACCTTACGTTTCACAAGCGAATCGAGTTCGACTTGGATTGCTTGTTTCCAGTTTGATCAATCAGCTCTATGTCGACATTCATCAACGGAACGCGGTTCAATGTCATTGCTCAACATGATCTCAGTAGCTACTGCAAATGCTAATGCATCGTCGACAATCATCTCATTTCTACGCCACACATCATCTAAGCTAGCATAATAGACCAAACTTTCACGATTCTCGGGAGGAGGATTCGTCTTTTCAAGGACGCTTCCATAATCTAGAATTTCCTCATGAGTTGGGTAGAATAAGTAAGCGATAGTCGGATTCACGGTAGGCTCTTCAGGACCTTGTGCCGTAGTTTTCCTCTTCCGGGGGTGTGAATCCTTTGAACCAAGGGGTCTGCCACGCTTTTGTGTAGGGGCAGATTGGCTAGCCGCTAATGTACGTGGATCACCAGAATTGGCGTCCCGGGCTTCTAAGAGGGCAGTCCGTCGTACATTTGGTACATCTATCTTTGCAGGCATATTCGCAGCTGGAATGTGTGATCTTGTCACGCGCGCTAGATCGGTGAAAGCATCTGGCATGCTTTGAGGATTTAATATGCGCTGCACTTCAGTTTCAGACTGAGCGGTGCGGGGATCTAAATGAGACAAAGTGGGAGTCGTCCACGATAAATCGCGTCGTTCTTCAGGAACGTTGACGTTCTTATCTCCCTCTAACAACGGGAAGACTGTCTCATATAAGTGACAATCCGCAAAACGAGCGGTAAACAGATCGCTTGTCAAAGGTTCTAAGTAACAAATAATCGAAGGAGAATCATATCCGACATAGATTCCCATCCTTCACTGAGGCCCTATTTTTGTACGTAAGGGCGGCGAGATCGGCACATATACCGCACAACCAAAAACGCGCAGATGCGATATGTCGGGTTCGTATCCGGTGACCAACTGAAGGGCACTGAATGGTTGTGTCGCAACAGGCCTCAGGCGGACCAACTTTGCTGCATGCAATATTGCATGGCCCCAAGCAACGATTGGGAGCTTGGTACGTATGACCAACGATCAAGCAATCATTTGTAAGCACTTAATGAAATCCTCTGCCAGGCCGTTCTGGGTGTGAACATGGGGTACTGGATGATCAACTTCAACCCTAACCGACATGCAATAGTCATCAAAAGTTTTCGATGTGAATTCTCCAGCATTATCCAATCGAATAGATTTGATTGGATAATCAGGGTGGTGAGCCCTGAGCTTGATAACCTGAGCCAACAGTTTGGAGAATGCAGCGTTCCTTGTGGAGAACAAGCACACGTGTGACCAACGTGTGGAAGCGTCAACCAAAATCATAAAATATCTAAATGGTCCGCAGGGAGGTTGAATCGGTCCACAAATGTCCCCCTGAATCCGTTGTAGAAAAATGGGAGGATTCGAATGAATCTTGTCATAAGAAGGCTTAGTAATAAGCTTTCCCATAGAACATTTTTGACATGCGATTCCTTGGATCGAACCTAAACTTCGGGTTAGTGGATGCCCATGTGATGATTTGAGGATATGGCGCATCGCTATTTGTCCAGGATGTCCCAAACGGTCATGCCAAAGTGTAATTTCGTGCGCGGTCCCAGTAGTAGGGCCGGCCACATAGTGGCTTTCTATGGGGCGTATGGTTGTAGTATACAGACCACTCGGGATACGCTCCATCTTCTCTAGAATACGCTTCTGGCCATATTCGTAGGAAGTTATGCACAGAAATTCAACTCCGTTTTCTACGTGGGTTTCAGCGTGGAAATTATTATCTCTAATATCCTTGAAACTTAGTAATGTTCTTCCGAAACGTGGGGAATAGAGTGCCTCAGCAATGGTCAAGATTGTACCATTGGACAACATTATACGTGCCTTACCATATCCTTCTATCAGGTTGGATGGACCTAAGAGGGTTGTCAGAGGTGCATTCTTAGGTATGAAGTTAGTGAAATAGATGCGTTCACGCAAAACAGTGTGTGTGGTTGCACTATCTGCCAGACAACTAACTTTCCCACAAGTCATACCTAGAATGAAAAATTAATTTGAATCGGTCACATGCATAAAGGTTTATAAAACAATTATCAATTCAAAATAATTTAATTTATTCAAGGATTAAAACTTAATATCCAAAGACCAAATCACCAACTAATAATCCAAAACATAAAGGAAAATTGTTCAAAAATCAACCAAAAAACAAGGTGGGGTTCGGCCACTAGGTGGAATTCGGCCCCATTTGTCTTATTTCAACTAAAAAATAAGTCTATGTCTAAGATTCTAATCTTCCATAGGGGTGGTATCCTCCTGAAAGTCAGAAACCTCCATCTTTGTAGTCTCCGGTTCGTCCACTTGCATGAAGTTTGATTCAAACTTCTGACGACGTGAATGATATGCGTCTACAACCTGCTTGGGAGTGCGGCAAACACGGGACCAATGGTCCTTAGCACCACAACGATAGCACATATCGTTATCCATGGTTTTAGGTGCTTTGCCCTTATTCTTGAAGTTCTGGGCCTTGGGAGCGAGGTTTGGGCGCTGCTGGGCTTTGTTTCCTCCCTTGGGTGGGCCTTGGCTCTGTTGACCTTGGTTGGATGGCTTCTGGCCACCCCTACCACGCTTCTTTTGGTGCCTTGGGTGCTGGTTAGTGCTATAATGTGCTTCAGGCACAGCAGTAGCCCAGTAGGTCTAGCTTGATGATTCTTCATCAACAGCTAGTTCTGCTTTTCAGCGAGAAGTAGAACAGAGATCAAATCCGTGAACTTGGTGAACTTCTGAGCTCTATATTGTTGCTGCAGGACAATATTAGAAGCAGAGAAGGTCGAATAGGTCTTCTCCAGGAGATCATCTTCAGTCAAAGTTTCATTACAAAACTTGAGAAGTGATCGGATTCGATAAACTTCAGAATTATATTCATTCACAGACTTAAAGTCCTGGAAGCGCAAGTGCTGCCAGTCGTGTCTTGCTTCAGGCAAGAATATGTCCATTTGGTGATCAAAACGATTAGCCAAAGCGACCCATAATGCACGTGGATCCTCCTCAGCAAGATACTCAGTTTGCAGAGCATCATGGATATGTCTTCGAATGAAGATCATAGCAGTGGCTTTTTCAGCTTCGCCAACAGGCACATCAGTGACTTCTTCAATGGCAGGACGCAAGTTCTTTGCAGTGAGGTGGAGCTTCACATCTTGAACCCACTTGAGGTAGTTTCTTCCAGAAACTTCTAAAGCGGTGAAGTCGAGTTTGTTCAAATTCGACATGTTCCTATCACACAAGAGATAGATAAGATGTGGTTAGTGTAATGGAGAAAAATCAATCCATTCACATAGGAGTAGAACATACAGGTTCTAATAGACATGTATTGGTTTAATTTTTGCATGAAAAACTTCGAGTTTTCATGGGTGATATGTTTAAGTGAAAACTTCAGGTTTTCAAATAAGGCATGTTTATAAGAAACTTCAGGTTTCAAATTAATTATGAACTTCAGGTTCATATATTCCTGCAGGCAAACACAAATATATATATATATATATGCAAACAAATATGCAACAAGTATATGCAAAAATATAATTTTAGGTGTACAATTATAATTGAATTAATTTATTTAATTATTTGGACTTCGGGCCAAAATAGAGTGTGGGTGAAAAAATACAAAAACCCATTGGGCCTAAAATAAAAATTAATTAGGCAATAAAATTTTGCGGGACCCAAAAAAAAAAAAAAATTTAAACCACCGGGGGGTAAAAAAAATGAAAAGAGACCCTTTTAAACAAATGCCCAAAAAATTGGGCTGGGGTGTTAGGTGGGGCTGCAGGCCTAAAAATCTTTTTTTTTTTTTTTTTTTTTTAAATCACGGGCTGAAAAACTGGAGCCCACTAGGGCTTGGGATTGGAAACAAAACACCAAATTTTTTTTTTTGCTTTGGGGTGCGGCTTGCATGCCGCAAAAACAAATCCATTTTTATTTTTTTTATTTTTATTAAGCTAAATTAAATGGCATGCATATGTAATTCAATGAATCACGTATTTACGTTGATGCATATGCAAAATAATATTTTCAATGCATGTACATATGTAAGATTCAATTCATGGCAAATATCAAATTCACATGATTTAAACAATTATGATTATGAGGCATACACAATTTATGTAGAATCTAAAATACGTTAAACATAAAGTTGGGTCATGCATCATGGTGAATGTTCATGCTATCAGGGCTTGCAAAATATCGAGTTAAAGGCCGTTGTTTTGAAAGAACCTGATTGCGTGATGATATGGATGAACTGGTTTGATGCAGAAAATTTCTCCAACGTCATATTCCTAAGCGCAGCAGTAGGAGCGTGCTGATAACGTGTTCTGGACTATTTTATCTGACAAAGGGAGAGAGAGGGAGAGGGAGGCCGGCGGCACAAGGGAAGAGAGAAAGAGAGAATTGTAGGGGAATTGTGTTATATATTCCTCCTACCTTGCACCTCTATTTATAGTATTAGGGTAAAGGCATTCCTTGCTCTCCAAGAAATAAGAGATACAATAGGATAAGGATAACAACTCTAATTAAACCTAATCTAGGATTTACATAATCATACTTCAACTAGGATTTGTTTACAACAAGTATAACCGTTTATGCAATTATCCAACGGGTAAACGGTTATGCCGATATGAACAAAAACAGTTATGGGTAAATAGCCGCGGTTACCTGCTGTAATAACCATTGCACATCCCTGATATCCACCACTCAATTTTACTTCTCACACACCTTTTTAACTTTCAGTCGTTGGATCGGATGAATTGAAGAAAATCAACGGACAAAAATTATCAAGATTGTGTGAGAACTAAAATAGGGTATGTGGAGCACACCCCTAATTGAAAACGTAGGAATGAAAAATTTGCCTCTCAACTATATTTTCATCACTATAGCATTAAAGATTAAAAATGACTTCATTTTTCCTTAATGCACTGATCCTGGTCTAAGACATGTTCATGCGTGTACTTACCACATGACATCCTTATTCTGTGATCAAATTTGAGTTGAAATTTAGGGCTACATTGGGCAGTATAAATATCTCAATCGCCAAGTTCCAATTTTTTGGCATTGGCACTATTCACTCATTACTGTGTATTTATCCTTTTCACTCGTATAATTTTTTTAGTAATTAAAATATATATAAAAAAATTATATTACTTTTGCATGTTTGAGCCAAACTCACGAGGATAATTCTCATTTTGGACCCATATTAAATTATGCAAAATTCATCTTGAACTCATATTCATCTTGGATCAAGATTTAATTTGTTTTAGAGAATCTCTCGATGTAATTGGTGATTTGATACTAAAAATTGTAATTAATTGTTACCTCAAATTTGATATGAGATAAAATGTATTTCTAATTTCATCTGATCTATCAGGAGACAATAACAATTTGAGTATCTACTGTATTTTCATCAGCTCAGGCTTCTTTGTGCAGTGTAAATATCTCAATCACCAAGTTACATTCTTGTCATCGACATTATTCACTTTATTACTTCATATTTATCTTTTTTGCGTTATTATTTTTTATTAATTAAAATATAAAGACAAACCTTTGTATCTGTTGGAGCCAAACTCACGAGGATAATTCTTATCTTGGACCCATGTTAAATTATACAAAATTCATCTTGAACTCACATTCATCTTGAATCGAGATTGAATTTGGTTTAAAGAATCTCTCGATGTAATTGGTTATATGATATTTTAATTAATTGTTACTTTGAATTCGATATACGATAAAAGCTATTTCCAATTTCATTTAATCTATCGAGAGATCATTGCCAATTTAACTCTCTACCACTATTCTAAAAATCTCCTTCTACTCAGTGGCGGAGCCAAGATTCTGAATGAGGAGGGGCCTTTCACAAATATATAACATGTTGACATATGCAATTTGTGTAATCCTCACAAAACTGAAAAAATTCTCTTAAATTCAATACTAAGAAGAAAAAAATGTAAAAATCCAGACAACCAAGTAAGAGGTAGGTTGTGGAAGGCTAAAGAAAATACAAAGAAGTAGAAAAAGAAGTAAAAGGGGGAGAGGTCTGCAAATAAAGAAGGTGGGTTGCTTTAGAAAATTATAGGGTGTATATTACTGTTAGGTGAAAGAATCGAACCAGAAGTGGGGTTGCTTTTTCCATTTAAAATTGCACATCTCTTTTAAAAACTTCCCTGCCAAACTTATCGTTTCATTAAGCATCTGAAAAGATTTAAAATCTAACAGCTTAACGACGTCGTTTGCTTCATCTTATTCCATGAGGTTCACACCTCGGCTGAAGTCAGGATGGGCCTGGGACTACCCTAGTCCCATGGTGGCTCCGCCCCTGCTTCTACTATCGCCTAAACGATTAGCAACCGCCTCAATTAGTTCCTTAGTGTTTGAAAATAAAGAAAGTGTACCTAGACCCACTTAAGCATCCTCCTAAACCTGCCTATGACACACCCCGACCCGAAAGTGGGGCATGTTGGCCGTCACGTGAGCGTGACTTAACCATGTGCACAGTTCGGAAGCAAGATTCATACTAAGAATACGAACGAATTAAAACCAAGCCACTAGCAACCTAAGTGAGATAGTGTGCTAGAGAGAGGTTATAGTACTTATACAGAACCAAAGCGTTCTAAGTCAATGCAGTCAAGCATGAATAATAAATTCGAATAACACCAAAGGGTGTCCTATATAATGAGAAGTCTGTCAGAACTGCCGAACGGTCCTCGTGAGCCACCAACGAACTCTAGCTACCTAGTACCTGGAGTGGCGAAAAAACAAAACTGAGTGGGTCAGCAAAACAAATCTTTTCAAAACCATTCTTTTCCCAAAAGTATAACCCATCTCCGTAAAACCTGTATAGTTTCCCAGAATCAAAGTATATACTCGTATATATGTAATTCTCAAAATCATGCTGGAAATGTGTATGTATGCCATGCCAAAGTATCATAACTAAGATCTCAATCATAACTCTGTGGATGTGATTAAATGTCAGGTAATCATCTCGGCCCTCGGCCGTATATAACTCATAATCAAATCTCAATAATCATCTCAGCCCTTGGCTGTATAAATAGCTCATAATCAACTCGTCATATCATGTATATCAATCCTGCACACACATCAATACCACCTCTAGTGGTCTACACATCATCTCTGAATATAAAGTAAGTATGCTCTAGTGCTACAATCACGTGAAGACTGTGCGAATGATTCGCGGGTCACCTATGAGTTGAACCCACTTATAGTGGTCTATACGACATGACTGTGCACCTAACTTGGATCCAAGGCGAGCATGCGGTGCGGGAGGTGAACAACACGTGAAAGACTGTGCCCTAACTCTGGGCGGGAGCACTACTATCAAGGTGCAGGTGTATGAGCTCTAATCACATCTCATCATATCACATCACATCATTCATTCTCATTATAACCATTATATAACTTACCTGACACTTACCTGTGCGTCCACAGCACCATCATACATATATGCAATCACTAATGCATCATTAAAATAAATGAATACTTTGCATGGCATTTCAAAAATGTATAATTCTTTAAGTTCATTTTCTGGGAAAAATAGTAGTATATAGGTATATACGGAAAAATAGCTACCCACTAACTGATAAGTAGCTGGGTCGTAGCCCTCACGTCTAGCCTGGCTACGCTCGTCTTCGGGATACGTCTCACCTATATGAGAATTTACTGAAATAACGTTATTTAAGCACATATACGGAACTACGGAAATAACTTCTCATACATAGCTCAATTTTGGTATTCGAATATACCAACTTGACCTACTCGATGTCATGAACGTTGAGATATTTTTAGAAAAAAATTCCTAGGCCGCACGCGCCGGGAGGGGTATGGTGCCACGCGCCCCCACATGCGTCACCCCCTTCCTCAGTTCGCCGGACTGGTTTCGCTGGCACCGGAAAAGTCGCCAGTTTCTGGGTTATTTTCAAATCGCCATAACTCACTCATTTCTTCACCATTTTCAACGTTCTTGATATCAAAATGAAGATCTCGACAAGACGAACAAAACCATACCTGCCTCGACCCCTAACTTGCTGGAGATTCGCCAAAAAACGCCTCGATAATTCCGGCCAAACTTTAAAACTTCCGTTCTCATTGCTCCGACGTCCAAATTTCTCAAACGAAGCACTCCGAGCCTCCTTAAGGTCCATATGAGCTTAAAAACTCCTGAAAATCACCCAATAATTATTGCATGAACAGTACCGAATTCGGAGGTTAGAGGTTCAACGTGAAAACGACACTATTCTTACCTGAAATTGGTGTCAATGAGTTCGTATGGTCTCCAGGAGCACGATGGTGTGCTTGGTTTCCTCGATCTATAACATTTAGGGAGGTTTTGGGGTGTTGCCGTACAATAGAGGGAGAGAGAGAGGGTGAGCTCTAGAGATAGAGAGAGAAAGTGACTAAGCGTTTTAGAGACAGAGAGAAGGTGATGGGAGTGATGAGAGAGGGAGCGTGTGAGGTTGTGTGGTCTAAAAGCCACCAATCATATCACATAAATTATTAGTTCTCATAGGTCCCCAAAAATGTAGGAAATTATGTGATTGGACCATGATTTTAACTAAAATGCAATTACGCCTTCAACGCTCGAGGGTAAGTTCGTCATTTCACATTTACGATAATATTTCTCGGGACGGGCTGTCACAGCCTAGGTTGTAACTCTAACTTAGAAAATTGATAACTTTTATTATGCATTTTAATTTTTCAATAAAATGTAAGAAACTTGTTAAATACTTGGATGAACACTCATTTTATGCTTGTTACCCATGTTTTCAATATGTTCTAATACTTTATAATTTATGTCATTTTATTTTACAATTTATGCATTCCAATATAATTATGTGTGTATTTTAAGTGTCACTTAGTACTAAGGTCCAGTGCTATTCCTCGATAAATGAGAGGTCTTAGATTCAATTCTCGCTAAATGCGAATTTGAACCAAATTATTGCTAGCCCATTGTAAGGCTAAGCCCACCCCTTAGTATATATAATATCAATTGTTCAAAAAAAAAGTGTGTATTTTAAGTATAATAGACACTTATTTATACAATATATAATTAATTTACTTATATTCGCTTAGTTAGTGTGACATCCCACATCACCCATGGGGGTGATCCTTAAATGTATATTCATATCCCTACTTAGCACGAGGTCTTTTGGGAGTTCACTGACTTCAGGTTCCATTGGAACTCCGAAGTTAAGCGAGTTTGCACGAGAGCAATCCCAGGATGGGTGACCCATTGGGAAGTTCTCATGTGAGTTCTCAAAAACAAAACCGTGAGGGCGTGGTCGGGGCCCAGAGCGGACAATATCGTGTTACGGTATAGTCGAGCTCGAGATATGGTGGCGGCCCAGGCCGGGATGTGACAATTGGTATTAGAGCCGTATTAGAGCCTATCTCTGGCCGGAAGTGTGCCGACGAAGACGTCGGGCCCCTAAGGGGGGTGAATTGTGACATCCCACATCGCCCAGGGGAGTGATCCTTAAATGTATATTCATATCCCTACCTAGCACGAGGCATTTTGGGAGCTCACTGGCTTTAGGTTCCATCGGAACTCTGAAGTTAAGCGAGTTTGCACGAGAGCAATCCCAGGATGGGTGATCCACTGGGAAGTTCTCGTGTGAGTTCCCAAAAACAAAACCATGAGGGCGTGGTCGAGGCCTAAATTGGACAATATCGTGCTACGGTAGAGTCGAGCCCGGGATGTGGTGGCGACCTAGGCCGAGATGTGACAATTAGCCTAAGCCCCATCTAGACTCCGCCTAGGCGCTACACCCTAACTCTACCCGCCCGACTAGTGCCTAGCATCTTTTAGAACGTTATAGTCTCATTAGCTCTACTGACCTACATCGGCCCATCTAGACTCTGCCTAGGCGCTACACCCTAACTCATAAGACGGGTCTGAATTTAAAACGACGCGTAGAGAAGAGCGGAGATATACAGAACAAGAGTCTGTCTGTAAAATTCTATGTAATTTATGGATGGATGGATGTATAATTGTGTAGATAAAATAATTGATATATTCTTCAATTACCAAAACCCTAATTTTCGATTTTGTTCTTTCTCTTCAGCCTAGAACGTTAGTAAATACTTAAAATATGGTGTTGTGTTGTTTGAAAATTTTGCAGACAAGAGTCGGGTTGTAGCCATGGAAGTGGAAAGCACTTTCGAGAATGGAAGCGCTTTTCCTCACGGTGTGTTTGTTTACTTTTTTGGGTTGTTATTGTATGTTTTGTGCAATTATTTATATCCATGTTTTAATATGCGAGGTAGTTGTGTCAACTTTTCGATGTTTTAATTCTTCAACTCCGATGAGTTCAAAGAGTTTTCATGCTTCTGGGATTGCATTCAAATTGTGGATTTTTTTTATGCCTCTATCTCGAAGGAAGGAATTGTATTTTAAAGGCATAATATTATTCATATTGATTCGAAATCGATTGCGGTTTTGATAATGATCTTCCTCCCTCTTGCTCTGTTACAGGGGCCTTGATGTCTGAAATTGACCTTGCAAATAAGAGCGACGATGAACTTTTTCACATGCTCAGTAGTGGAGGAGAAGAAAGCACTTTGCTTCCATTTCGTCAAGGTGTGTTTGTTTACTTTTTTGGATGGTTGTTTGTATATTGTATGCAATTATTAATACCCATGTTTTAATATGTGGTGGTAGTGGTAGTGGTGGTGGTGGTGCCAGTTTTTCGATGTTTTAACTTTTCAACCATGAGTTCAATGAGTTTTGGCCCTTCTGGGATTGGATTCAAATTGTGGGTTTTATATGCCTCTATTCAAAGGAAGGAATTTGTATTGCCGGGTTCTAAACGTGACATACACTTTGTTTGGCAAGGCTGAATCTTTTGTTGTTTTATTTTTCGTTCAAAAATATAAACGTAGTGAGTTATTTTTACTCTTTGTGATATGATGCCTTCTGTACTCTAATTTTATTTCGGAAGACAATTTCTTCTTGTGATGATCATGTTTTGTTGTTCGAAATTTTCAGAGAACCTTCTCTGCAGACGCAAGATTCCAAGAGCTACTGCTATTCCGAGACCCATTGAACCATTGGACCATTGGACCATTGGAACTCTTCATTTTACAAGGTTGGCATGGTAAGAAATGAGCTGAATCAAATATATATATATATGTGTGTTTACATCCGTCCTACTCCCTACTTATGCATTATGTGTGCTTGGATACTATGTTCTAATTTGATCCCTTATGTACGTGATTCCGGACAAGGCTATGCATGCGGACAAATCTAGGCTCACAGACATAAATCCTTCTAACTCGTACAAAGCGGCAATGTGCGTTTCCAGCTCCCTTGTGCTTTACCTGTCTTCGTTTGCTTCGATGCAATGGAAATGGAATAATGGGATGGATAGTGTTAATTCCAACACCACTACAAGTTTTTAGAACGCGCCCCACGTGCGGCGATTTGTTTCTCATAAGGAGGGTTCCTGTGTCACTTCTAGGGCTTCGGCTTGTGGGGAGTCTTCGAATCTCCGACAATCGGACGCTCACGCAAGGGGCTTCGTTCGAATTCTAATCTCTGGTGCTCGTGATGAGGGTTCTGTGCTCGTGAGGAGGAACTGGCTTGGGAGCTCCGGAGCAGTGATTCATGTTATCGCTGTTGGTCCCTCAAGTTCGCCCTTGGTCCTGCTCTTTTGTCGGTATTTTGAGGAAATTCTGTTTGGGATTTCGTAGATTAGGGCTTTCTATCCTGGATCTGGGTTTGGGACTTTGAACTTGTGATTTGAGTGAGCTGTTTGACTCGGTGTGGGATCTGGAGATTTGTGATATGTGGCCCAAAATTAAGCTCTGCTGGGGCGATTGTGGGGGAAGGTGAGATTTGCAGAGTACTATCCTTTGTAGGTCTCCTGGATCTGGTCCTGGTGACGAACGATTAAAAGGGTAATGAAGGATCTAGGCTCGAGGTTTGGGTCTAAGTTGAGATTGTCGGAGAAAAAGCTCGGAGGGCTAAGTATTGAGCGCAAGGATGTCGAATGAGCATTACTAGGGTTCCAATTTACCCTGATTGCAGAGGTTCTCACAACCAGAGACGGGAAGGGAGACATCTTCATTGATTGCTTTATGTCGCTCTGGCAAGGTCGTGAGGGTGTCTCTATCAGAGATATTGGAGACCGAAGATTCCTGGTAAGATTCGCTGGTCAAAGGGATATGCTGAGAGTCCTGGATGTTGACCAACCATGGTTCTTCAGGAGTAACCTGGTGTTGGTGGCGGACAGGACATAGAAAGGGATGAACAGATGGACTCCCCTGTCGTTGGGTGTCCTCTGGGTTCAGCTCCACAATGTCCCTGTACTCAGTATGACGCAAGCGGTTGCCGAATCTATCGGGGGTTTGATTGGATCCGTTCGAAAAGTTGATAAATCAGGAAGTCTCGACTGCATTGGTAGGTTTCTCAGGGTGAAAGTCAGATTCAATGTCCGTGAGCCCCTTATGAGAGGAACTTTTGTTAACTTTCCTGATGAAGGGAAGGTCTGGGTAGATTTCAAGTATGAAGGCTTTCCGAAATACTGCCTAAATTGCGGTTTGCTAGGACATACCACTAGTGCCTGCAATGAACTACAAGATGCGAGAAAGGAAGACGATAGGGATGCTGGGGATTTTGATGCCACACTACCATTTCGGGGTTTGGACGCAGAGACAGACTTGAGGGGAAATCCATTGGGATCTACATCAAGAAGCAGATCTTCCCTGGGATCTAGCGGTGGGCGTAGAAGCTCAGAACAAAGGAAAGAAGAACCAAGTGTGGAGGCGGACGGAGGCTGGCGATCTGGACGCTCATCAACTGCCTCGAGAAGGGGTGGACCCTCACTGGTAGGAGGATTCGATCCTATCAGTGGTAGTGTTGGTACAACTATGACGCCAGAAGAGGAGAATGACACAGCCACGTCGCCGAGTAAACCATATTGGTCTTCAACCAAGGATGATTATGAGAGACAGGTTCTGGCTAACAAAATCCGATGCCAAAAGGTGGAGGAGGAGATGGCTAGGAAAGCTAGAGAAGAGGCTTTTGATGTAGGTTTAATCGGACCAGCAAGAATAGTCGGGGCCGGAGCTGAACATGTGGTCCTTTTTGAACTACTTGAAGAGGCAGCGGACACCACAGTGAGGGAAACGTCAACAAAGCTCAGCCAGGGCTTCGACTTAAATATTGAGCCGACTACAGTGGATAGATTAGATAACAACCCAGTTGGTAAAAAGAAGGCTATACCGGAGCCAGCTAATGACTCTGAAACTTATCCGGGTGTTAACATCATGGATGACGACCCATTTAAACTGATACCCATTATTGAAGCAGCGATGTCTGCACCAAAAGGGAAAAAACGAGGGCACTTTGAGATCAAAAGCTCGATGTTAAACCTACTTTGGAAACAAAAGAAAAGTAGGTCGTGGAAGAGTTTGATTCCAGAGGCGGAGGAGACCAGCCTAGAGGGGTCTCCCAAGTTTCCATGAAGCTAATCGTTTGGAACTGTCAGGGTATTGGGGGTGACCTGACAATTGACAACTTACTGGAGCAGAATCGGCTCATCACCCCTGACATAGTTGTACTACTGGAAACAAAAAACAGGAGTAAGCGCTATGAGTACCTAAGGAGAAAGTTGGGAATGTCATTTATGCACGCTGTGGAGCCAAGGGGAATTGGCGGTGGGATGAGTTTGTTCTTGAAGGACGAATCGCTAATTTCCCTAGTAAAATCTGAGGATTTTGTTATTGAAGCTAGATTGTGGGATGGATTTAAACATGTTCATTGGCGCCTCTTTGCCATCTATGCCAGTACAGATGACAACAAGAGGAATGACCAATGGGCTTGTCTGAGTAGACAGATTGAACAAGCTAGAGAGTGTTGTCTCCTTATTGGGGATTTCAATGACATCTTGAGTAATGAAGAAAAAGAAGGTGGTAACTATAGAACTACCTCTAGTCTAAGAGTCTTTCGCAAGTTTGTGACCCGAAACGAGCTTACTGATCTGGGTTATGAAGGATATCCTTTTACGTGGCGAAATAATCAGGAGGACCTGCCTAGTCAGCAAAGACTTGACCGGGGCTTGGCCACTTTGGGGTGGCAAAATCTCTACCCGGAGAATGTGGTTAGGCATATCGTTCTAGACGGATCTGACCATGCTATGCTCCTCCTCTGTACGGAGAAGTTAATGGCGTGGAAGGGTCGGTCCTTCTCTTATGATGCACGCTGGAGCAAGATGCAGGAATGTCGTGATCTAGTGGAGGAGGACTGGAAAGATAAATTTGGGGGGTCCTATGCTTTCTGATTCTGCGAAAAACTGAAAACCCTCAGGAAAGATCTAAAAGTGTGGTATAAGGGAAAAGGAAGGAATTATAAAAAAACCATTGAAAGGTTGCAAAGGGAGATCATAGCTGCGTATCAATCCAACGGGTTTGCTACTGATGTGGTGAAAATCAAGGAGCGGGATCTCAGAGTGGCTCACAAGAACGAAAAGGCTTTCTAGAAAGCAAAGTCCAGAGTCCAATGGTTAAAGGAGGGCGATAAGAATACTAAATTCTTCCATGCGCAAACCTTAAAAAGGAGAGCCAACCGTATCCGTGGGTTGGAGGATGCAAACGAGGTGTGGCAGGAAAGCGAAGCGAGCATCTGCCTAACTGCAACCTCCTACTTCTCTGAACTTTTTCAATCTTGCAACCCTTGTCTAGGGGAAGAGATTGGAATCAGTATGGAAACAAGGGTGTCTGCCGAGGACAACAGGGAACTTACGGCCCCTGTTACGGACAATGAGATCGATGTGGCTGTCTTCCAAATTCCCCCCACGAGGGCCCCAGGCCCCGATGGCTTCTCGGGTTGTTTCTACCAAGATCACTGGGACATAGTGCAGAATCATACTAATCTGGCACTCGGGTAAGTTATTAAGGCTTTTTGGCACTCGGGTAAGTTACTGAGGAAGCTAAATCATACTAATCTGGCCCTCATTCCTAAGGTGAAATGCCCAAAGACTATGTCACAATTCAGGCCTATTGCTCTCTGCAACGTCAGCTACATGATCCTTGCCAATGTGCTTACTAACAGACTAAAGAAGGTGATGCCGAAGATAACTTGTGACAACCAATCTGCCTTTATTTCTGGGAAACATATCAAGGACAACATTTTGGTGGTGCACGAAATCCTTCACTCACTACTCCACCAAAAAAAAAGGGACCAAGTGGGAATGGCAATCAAGCTGGACATGGCCAAGGTGTACGACCGAGTGGAATGGGGTTTCCTTCTGATCATGATGGAAAAAATGGGCTTCTTGCTGGTTTTCTGTAGTTGGATTGAGGAATGCATTTCTACAGCCACCTTCAGCATGCTGGTGAATGGGAACCCGACTGGATACATTCTTCCGAAATGGGGGCTAAGACAGGGTGATCCTCTATCCCCCTACATTTTTCTCCTCTGTACGGAGGGTTTCTCCATGTTAATAAAAAGAGGCATGGAGGATGGAGCCCTCCACGGCTATAAGGTTTCGGCCCCACTGAGGAACCAATATCACACCTCTTCTTTGCTGATGACTCTGTACTGTTTGGTAATGCCTCAGTGGAGGAAGCGCTTAGTGTCAAGATGTTCTGGTAAGGTATGCGAAGGGATTTGGTCAGGTTGTTAATCTCTCAAAAAGCGCGATTTTTTTTGGCTCAAGGACAAGGACTCGAACCAAGAAGAAAATTGAGGAGATGCTGGGTATCCAGAGTAAATAGGGATTTGGGAAGTATTTGGGATTATTGCGGATTTTGGAATCTCGAAAAAAGCTGTCTTTGAGGGTATAAGGGATAACGTTGAGTCCCGCTTAGCCGAGTGGGCCGAGCAATTCCTATCCCAAGCTGGAAAAGAGGTTCTTGTTAAGGCGGTGGCCATGGCTTTGCCGAACTATACCATAAGCTGTTTTAAGCTGCCTATTAGGGTGTGTAAAGACTTGGAGAAGGCAATTCGCAATTACTGGTGGAGAAGCAACGAACAACGGAATGGTATCCATTGGATATCCTGGGATAGGCTCATGAAGCAGAAGAGATGTGATGGTCTCGGGTTCAGGGATATTCAATGCTTTAACCTCGCTTTCCTAGCCAAGATTGGATGGCACTTGACTTTAAACCCTACTTCTCTCCTGGCAACCGTTCTGAGAGATAAGTACTATCCAGGGGGTTTTTTCTTAGATGCTGTCAGCGGAAATAATACCTCATGGGGCTGGAAAGGTATTTTTGGGGCACGAAAAGTACTACTGCATGTTAAGGTGGCGAGTAGGGGACGGGAAAAGCATCCGAATAAGGGAGGATCCTTGGTTTCCCCGGCCCTCTACCTTCAAAGTTCGTCCAAAGCCTAGTCTACAATGTGAACAGGTTAGTGATTTGATTGACCCGGTTTTGAAATCGTAGAATGCGGAGGTGATTCAGGCAGGCTGTAACCCGGAAGATGTAGCTTCAATCCTAAGTATCCCTCTGAGCAAGTTTGGGTGCGGTGATAAAATGGTTTGGCATTATAATGCAAGCGGGTTATACTCGATAAATTCTGGTTATGGTGTTGCTGTTCACCTAATGGAAAATGGCGCCCTTGGGAAAAAAGGGAGGGGTATGCCCAGTGAATGTACGAAGGATACCTAAGTCTGGAGCTCTGTTTGGAATCTGAAAATCCCCAACAAAATAAAAATCTTTGTCTGGAAATGCTACAACCATGCGCTTGCCGTCCATCGAAACCTCCAAAAGCGGCAGATGCGGATTGACAATGTTTGTGGGGTGTGTAACAAGATTGATAAGTCTGAAAACCACCTTTTTTTCCAATGTGAACTCAACCACCAATTTTGGTTTTGCTCCCCTCTCCACTTGGATTCCCGTGGTCTGGTTTGTCATGATTTCCTTGCGAGTTAGGGGTCTTTTTGTAAGCTTGTTCGGGGGATGAGTAAAGCTGATGAGATCTTGCAGGAGTTTGCCTTTGGGCTTTGGCGGCTTTGGAAGAACGGGAACGATGTGGTGTTTAACAGGGTAAGACGCTCGCCCCTTGAAATCGTGGACTTGTGGAGCAAGAATGTGGCTAAATTCCGGGAAGCCATATCCCATGTGACTGGCGTGGAGCCTTCAAATGGGGGACAAACTGCCATGGCAGAGAGGCGCAGGGATAACAAATGGCAGAAGCCATGTTTTGGAGTAATTAAAATGAATACAGACGCGGCATGGTGCAAAAAGACTCAGAGGATGGGGATTGGCTGGGTATGCCGTGACTTCACAGGTCTGCTCCACGCGGCTGAAGGCTCGGGGGTTAGACTCTGCCACTCTGCAGCGGCTGCTGAGGCACTTGCGATTCGGGAGGGCATGCTTGCCTGCATTGCCCATGGCTTCGACAAGGTGGATATTGAATATGATGCCAAGGTGATTATCCAAATGCTTAGAAAAGAACAGCCCTTTGATTTTAGTCTTGAGTGTATTCTTAGTGATATTGAGTGTCTAGCGTGAAGGATGGTGTCGGTGACTTTCACTTTTGTGTCTAGGGAGAGCAATTGTGCTACTCACTCGGTTGCTAAGTTTGTTTTCCGTGAAGGTCGAACTTTTGTTTGGGACTGCATTGGCCCAGAATTTCTGTTCAACATTCTCGCTTAGGATGTAAACATTCCCATTTGGATTTAATATAATCTATGTTGCGTTTAAAAAAAAAGAAATGGAATAATGGGATCGTTATTTTTCTCATCTATACTTTTGATGTATGTTCAGGTCATTTTTGGAGGAGTACAAAGAATACACTCTAAATGCTTGGAAATTGAGGGATAGCCAACCAGATCTTGTCCCAGTAAGTTTTTGACCGCATCCGTTATGTTGTTTGGTTTTTCTTCGTTTTCTTTTCCTCCTATGCGTTCAATGGAGGTAATACCCTGTCCCTGTTCTAATTTAAGCTTCCGTGCAGGTTAGCTTTGAGAAGCTTGCAGGGAGTAACATTCCTGGCTTTGAGATGACAAAGTTAGTCTCTGATTCCTCTTTTGCTTTGGCTATCTTTATGTTCATCACTATAATGGAATGGGATTGTCCCTTGTTTTATGCATACTTTCGGTATATCATTTGTTCCGAAATCCGTCTTGAAAGGTCAGTACTACTTGTCATGCCCACAGATAGCATTTAGTCACGTGTGAAAACAAAACAAAACAAAAAAAAAATACATGTGGACAGGGGTGATTGATCTGATACATTAGGTGATGTTCTATGACTATTTACATCGTGGTTAACACGAAATGGCCGCCTAGGCAGTGAGGACTTCCTACCAAACAATTTTCGTGCTCCATGTAATTATCTAACATTTGCATGCAAAAAAAGAAAATGTGCTTGTTATTGCATAGGCAAACTCCAACCCAATTTGTGTGCTTATAGTTTTTTTTTCTTTCTTTTTCTCGGTTGCAGGTGCAATGGCGATAGGGAAGAAGGAATGAGAGGGGGGGTTGGGGGGTGGATGGGGGGTTCTGATAGGTTTTTAACTTTTTTTATTTTTTTAATAATTTAATAAATTAATATTTTATTTAGTTTTTAATATTATTTTATTAGTTGATAAACTGACGGGAGACTGACGGGAGGTATGATATTGAAACAAATTCGTAAGCAAAGGTATAACATTAAAACTTTTTAAAGATGAGGTATAAAACTGTTAACGACCCTATAGTTGAGGTAGTTTTTTGTAATTTACCTCAACTATTGGGTCGAAAACAGTTTCATGCCTCATCTTTAAAAAGTTTCAATGTCATACCTTTGCTTACGAATTTGTTTCAATGTCATACCTCACGTCAGTTGACTGTCAATGTTCATATTTTATCTTAGATGAAGGGGCTCGTACATGGTTTTGTGGCCTATTGTTTGTCTGTGACTGCAGGTACCACGTCCGTCGTGATATGCCTCTAAAAAAAATTGTTAATTATATTCGAAATCGTGTTGGAGGACTTGGAATTCGAGCAGGCCAACCTATGTTTGTCTATTTCAACAACACTGAACCTCACAGGGGTGAGCATGGCTGCAATCCATTTTTGTTGAAGGCATAATACTACTCATCCTGATTCCGCATCAACTGCAGTTTTAATAACTATCTTCTTCTTGCTCTATTACAAGGGCCTTGATGTCTGAAATTGATGATGCAAATAAGGGTGAAGATGGATTTCTTCACATGACCTATAGAGGGGGAGAAGAGAAAGGGGTACTCAGTAGATGCATTGATAAGTTACCATTAAGAATTGTAGTTCACACATGTTTATTTCTTAGTCATTCAATGAACATACTCCTGTTCTAATTTGAATGTTTTACGTAGATTTTTGAGTATGGTGCTCAAATGTGTGACTTAATTCTTGGCGAGGTCGTCAAGAAGAAGAAGAGGAAGTTAGTCTTCAACTCAATTCACTGTGCTTTAAATATCTTGATTTGTATTTGCTACTATGGAATAAGATTATTCCCTTCACTTATGCTTGTAGGATAAAAGGGGATTTTATTTTGTCAAAAGGCATTGTTATGTTAGACACTTGGAATGATCATTTGAACAAGGTGCATATGGTAAGAATTTAAACTTGTATCGAGTATGTTTACGTTCTACACATTCCAAGGATACACCATTCTAATTTGAGTTTGCTATGCATGTGATGGCGGAGTAGGCTCAGCTTGAGGAGAAGGCTGCGCTCAAGGGAAAATCTGCTGCTGAATTATCCACTTCTATCGAAAAGCAGTTAGTTTCCAGTTCCCTTGTGCTTTAATTCTCTTGATTTGTAGTTCTAAATTGAAACTGATGGGTTAGTTAATTTTACATGTATGGTTTTGATTTATGTTCAGTTTATGGGAGTGATGCCAAGAGCGCGAGATAAATCCTTGGCTGTTGAGGAAGAAAAAACCAGATCATATACCAGTAAGAATTTGACTACGTCAAATGTGTTAATTCTCTCTATGAATTAATACCTTGTTGTAATTTGAGTCTTTGTGCTATGCAGGTGAATGTGAAGAAGGATCCAAGCAGTAAAATTCCTGACATTTGCATGAAGAAGTTAGTTCCCGATATCTTTTTGCTTTATTTTCTTGATTTGTCTGTTGTGATTGGCTCATAGTTTGAGTTGGCAACAATTTTGATAGTTTAGCTTTATGTGCTACAGGGAAATGGTTGTAGCAAAGTGTTGTCTTTGTGTTTGTTTGCACGTAAATATGTATGCTTTCTATGCATGAAAAAAAGTCTACTTTATAGGGTAGGTTTTCTTTTCATGTTTTCCCATTTGCATTTTTCACATGAAGGTGCCATTGTCTTATTTTCTCACCCACCTTAAAAAGTTCAAAAACTAAAATGCTATTTCTTCTCCCACTATTATTCCCAAAATAACCTTTAATGTATACATATATATGAAATTATAATATTGTCTCTTAAAAAAATATAACAAATAATATGTAAATGAAAACCACTAAGGTCTGCAAATTCAAATGGAAACGACAGAGGTATCCAAATTCAAAAGAATTCAACCACAAGTTTAAAAATACGATGGACAAATTCAAATGGCTTACACACAAATTATTCTTCTACCTTTTCAATGGAAACATAATCTTCTACCTCTTCCGTAGAAGCCCAAACTTCCTGGCAATCTTCGAGGGCCACACGAAGAACGTGTCAGCAATTATACAAGTGACAGGTGTGGTGCCAGCCGAAGACTTCACAACCTTTCCCACCACCTCCTCTACGTGGGCCGAAAACACATGCAACAAAGAAGCCACGAACTGGTCATGATTAAGCGACCGATCGAACTCGACGGGTAGGCCATCAGAGACGGTGGTGTACTCTATGTCGAGGTTGGATTCATGTAAGTAGGCGAAAGGGTTCCCGGCGGATTTTGGTTGCGCCTTTGAGGTATGGTGTTGGATGAAGTGGGTGTTGATGAAGGTGATCTTGAAGCCATGTGATGCAAGCTTGATGGCTAGATGGACGGATGGGATTACGTGGCCTTGGAGAGGGTAGGCGATGAAGACGGCATGAGGGCGTTTTTGATGATTGGTATTAGTATGAACTTGGTCTTCCATTAATGCTAAGAACTATGAAATGAGGTTTTAGTATGAACCTGGTCTTCCATTAATGCTAAGAACTATGAAATGAGAGAGAGAGAGAGAGAGAGAGAGAGGGATATACTGGCCAGGTTTTTGAATGTTCAGTTTATAAATCCAAGTTATACGGTAACTGATTTGACTATAATATGACTGAATTTGCCTTTCTATGCGGACAGTCGTTTTTTTTTAGCAAATTGGTTGATCAACAGCAAACCAAACCAAACCAAACCAAAAATATTAGTTTGCTGAAATATGCATACATAACATATAGGGCAACGAATATGTTGTTTTTGTTGATCTATATCAATGAAAGATCTGTGATCTATGAAGAGAATATTTAGAAAGAGATAGAGAGAGATTAACAGAGAGAAAGAAGAAAGAATATTATCCTTGATCATCAAGTAATGTCATGTACATTGCTATTTATACTCATCAACCTTAACTATCTAACTAACACAGTTTCTAATCTTATAACACGTGTAACCATCTTACACATTCACTAATACACTCTAACATCCCCCCTCAAGCTCTTGCTTTGATGAACGAAGCATGAGATTGTGACAATGAGTGTGAAACAAATGAGCACTCAAGCCCTTTGTCAAGATATCGGCAAACTGTTCTCTGGATTAAACAAACTGAACAAATAGCTGCTGTTTGGCCACACGTTCCCGAACAAAATGAACATCTATTTCGATATGCTTAGTCTTCTGATGCTGCACCGGATTAAAAGACAGGGCTATAGCAGATAGATTATCACAAAATAAAACCGGAGCTTTAAGAATAGGAATATGCAGAAACACAAGCAACTGCTGGATCCAATCAAGTTCAGCAGAGGTAGTGGACAAGGCACGATATTCTGCCTCTGTCGATGACCTGGAAACCGTTTGTTGTTTCTTAGAAGACCAAGACACAGGATTGGAACCAAGAAAAACTACCAAGCCAGTAGTGGATCGCCGATCATTGGGGTCTCCGGCCCAATCAACATCACTGAATGCTGTTAAATTCAAATCACCCCGATGATAACTAACCCCCAAGTGCATTGTCCCTTTTAAGTACCGAAGGATGCGCTTCACAGCTGTGAAATGAGCAACCATGGGATTCTGCATAAACTGACAAACCTGATGCACAGAAAAGGCAATATCAGGGCGAGTAAAAGTAAGGTATTGCAATGCCCCGACGATGCTTCTGTACAAAGTGGGATTGCCATACGGTTGCCCATCATCCTTAAGCAACCGATTATAGGGAAGACAAGGAGTATCACAAGATTTGGACTCAGTCATCTCTATCTTGAGTAACAAATCTTGAACATATTTAGTCTGAGACAAGAACAATCCAGTCTTGGTTTTGGAAATTTGTATACCAAGAAAGTAATGCAAATCCCCTAAATCTTTGAGCTCAAACTCCACTGTGAGAGACTGAATAACATCCTGAATTGCATGAGAAGCACTGCCAGTAATGATAATGTCATCAACATATAACAATAAGATGACAATTGCAGAATCCACGTGTTTCACAAAGAGAGAAGAATCAGAGGATGTATTTTGAAATCCCAGAGAAGGAAGAAAGGTAGTAAACCGCTCATTCCAAGCTCGGGGAGCTTGTTTTAAACCATATAGAGATTTGTGTAGCTTGCAGACCAAATGGGGATGATTGGAATCCACAAATCCAGGAGGTTGAGCCATATAGACCTCCTCATGAAGAATTCCATGCAAAAAGGCGTTCTTGACATCTAACTGTCTTAATCGCCAACCAAAATGTGCTGCAAGGGCCAAGACAATCCGAACAGTAGTTGGTTTAACAACAGGGCTAAATGTTTCCCCATAATCGTGGCCGGGTTCCTGCCTGAATCCCTTAGCCACTATCCGAGCCTTATGTCTAGCAATAGTGCCATCGGCATGCCTTTTAATCTTAAAAATCCATTTACAGCCAACTAAGTTCTTATTGGCAGGAAGAGACACCAAACTCCAAGTACCTTGGGCATGAAGAGCTTCAACTTCGTCTTGCATAGCAGCCATCCAAACAGGAACTTTTAAAGCAGTCTTGTAACTAAGGGGTTCAACCAGAGACAAATCAATACTACCAGAGTCCTGTAAAGTAGACAACAAAGCCTTCTTCTTCACAATGCCACTTTTGCTCATGGTTTGCATGGGGTGCAAATTCATAGGAGGAACCTCCAAAAGAACTGGTAAAGTGTCAGATGGACATGAAGAATCTAGGCACGGATGAGCAGATGAGTGAGGGACAACAGGAGACTCAGGTACCACAGGGACTAAAGAAGCAGATTCAGATGCACCAGTAATGGACAAGGATAAAGAAGAAGGAACACTCGAAGGACAAGGTGTAGAAGTGGTATCAAGTGGGAGAGTGGGGTCAGGGGTGGGAGGGACAGGAGACATAGGTAGAACAATAGTATTATGAGTGGTATTTGTAGATGTTAAGTGTGTGCATGACATAAATCATTTAAGACAAGATATAATAATACTTATGATTGTACTCCATATTTTAATATATAATAGTATGATTGAACATACAAAAGACGAAATAAACGATATCTAAATACAATGTTCAAGGAAAAAAAAAGCATATCTTAATATAACATTTTTGAATTATGCGTAGGTCTTTTTTAAGTACCAAGTTTGAGAATTTCGAATCTGATAGGCACATTCCAATAACCATTCAAAATTTCGAAATCGAAAATGTTCGGGCTTCGAACAGAAATTTTCGAGATCGAATACGTACATTCCATTCCAACTTGCACAAGAGTTCAACTTCGTCCCTCAATAACACAGCATATAATAACTCATTAGAAACCTATAAGTGTTTTCAACATAATCATTCTGACAAATACATTTGTGCATTTCTTCGAGATTTGAAAAATACATATCATGCATTTCTTTGAGATTCTTGTCCTAATCAGCTCATTTGGTATACATGATTGTATTTGAATGGATAAATTAAGGGTATGTTGGAGGAGAAATTATAAAATTATGATCACCTCGAGATTGATTAACTCATATAGAATACTTATCCATTCCAATCTCTCTTTAAAATGGTAGGATTAGAAGGGCTGAATTTTTTTCACAACTAATTCTCTCCAAATGAAAAACCATCCACTTTCGCCTTTAATATAACTTTAAATTTGAAAACTCTCGATGTCAGTCCAATCATGTGTGCCAAACGAGCTCTAAGGCTTTTGGAGTAATCATTATAAGTATACTCACCCAATACACACACCAGCCCCTAAGTCCTTATAAAAAAATAGAGGGTGAAGAGAGGAGGGATCAAGTTGTTTGTCCAAGTTTATTCTATGACACTATTCATCATGTCTTTTATGATTTGATTGTTGTTATGAATTAAACTTCTTCTGCTAGGACTAAGATATAGCCTAGCCACTCGAAATTTATAGTTTTATTAATTTCTTAATGTTATTTCATGTGAGTTTTTGTTATTGTTCTTAATGCTTTGAATGTCTAGTCAACATTTACTTGATTTGCTGACCAAATTGAGACAGAAAAAAGCCATTTGGTGTATGCTTCTTGTAACCAATGACATGCCTTAAATGAGTGTTGGGAATGGACTAACATGATTTGACACGCCCGCCCCTCGATTTTATTTTAATCCTAGAAATTTACCCCCAAATCATTTTCAATTATGCCAATTTTAACCCCTAAAAGTTTTACAAACTCTCAATTTAGTCCCTAAACCCCTTTTTAATTTTATAATTGTTTTGGTTCTTAAATGGTGAGCCCACTGGGCCCACCCGGTTTCGTTTCCCCCGAGTCCTCTCCCTCACTTCTCTGTCTCTCTCATCTCTCTGTTCTCTCACGCCCTTTCGAACCCCCTCTCTTCTCTCCGAGACCCCCACTCTCCCGTAACCCTCTCTCCCTATCTCTCTCACTCGACCTCGCCATCGAACGCACGCACACCATCACGCACCCTCATCCTCTCCCTCTCGTCTCTCCCTCTCTTTCTCGGTGGCTGCACGACGGACAAGGAAACCCAGAGTTTCCCCCGACGAGTCCTCGGTTTCTCCGACGAGGTAAGCCCCAAATCTCCCCCTCTTTCACCCTATTCGTGTTTGGATTAGAAATTAGGAGCTAATTAGTGATAATCCTGCGAGTTTTAGGTTGGAATCGCGGCGGGGTGCACGCACCCATTTTCTCCGGCGAGCCCGTGAGTCTTGAGGCGATTTCCGAGCAACTCCGGCCGTTTTCCGTCGAACCAAAGGTACCAAACTTCTCCCCTCACTTCATACTCCACTTTTATAGTTAAATCGGAACCCTAGACCCCCATTGGTAGTCGGTCGGAGCTGTGCAAGCTCCGGCGTTCGCTTCTGTGCACTCCGGCGTGCACCAGGCCCTTTGGGCCAGAACCTAGACCCAACCCTCTCGGGCCTCAGGCCCGTAACCCAGCCCAAACCCATTCCTTTTTATTATTTATTTTATGTTTAATTGTTAATTAGAATTTAGGGCCTTCGGGCCTTGTTAGAAAAGTCACGGGCCTCAAGCCCGTTAGGACCTAGCCCAGTACCCTGGCCCGTATCATTTTTATTTTGAGTTTCCTAATTTAATTAAGGCCTCGGGCCTTTGAATACCTAGGGCCTTTGGCCCGTTCAACCCAAGCCCAAACCCAAGGCTTATAAGCCTTGGGCTGTTGTCCAAACCAGCAGGGCCTTTGGCCCGTATCCCATAAGCCTAGAAGCCCTTTGGGCTGACCCTAACCCAAACCCAAGACCCTAGTGGGTCAGACCCAAACCCAAACCCATGGTCCGGATCCAACCCAATCTGGGTTGACCTGACCCGTTGACCCGACCCGGGTTGACTGACCCGTTGACCCGTGGGTTGACCCGTTGACCTAGTCAACAGTCAACGGTCAGCGATGACCTTGACTTTGACCGGTCAACGGTCAAAGGTTGACTTTTTGGTTGACTTTTTCGGGTTCCGTCCGGGACCCCTCCTAGGCTAATTTCGACGTCCTGGACCCGTTTTTGAAGTCCGTTTTCCCAAATAAATTCGTTTGAATAGAGTTTGACTAAGTTGTACCCTTTATGTGCTTAGGGGCAACTTTTGGGATTGTTCTAGATTCGCTAGCAGTGCAGCGTTGGACGGCTAAGTACTGTGAGTGGACCCCTTCTAAAAATACATGTTTCATTAGTAGAATTGCATGTATGAAAAGCATGATAGCATGAGAATGATGTATGTGCGATAGTTCTGATAGTGTATAAATGTATATGCGATAGTTATGATATTACCGCTACGGGATGTAGGAATAAGGTTCCGGTCCATCCCGGACGACGGTTTATGTCCAAGTTTCCGCTACGGGATGTAGGGATAAGGCTCCGGTCCATCCTGGGCGACGGTTTATGTCCACGTTTCCGCTACGGGATGTAGGGATAAGGCTCCGGTCCATCCCGGGCGACGGTTTACGTATTGGCATAGGGCCTGGAGTGTGTTTTCCTCTGGCTGTTGAGCACAGGGATGGGGAGCTGGCATAGGGCCTGAAGCGATATTTCCTCTGACTGTATGCTCAGAGATGGGGAGATGGCATAGGGCCTGGAGAGATATATGTGGACTTTTGACATTAGGAATTATTATGATACGCGAGTTAGGATTTGAGATATTGCATGATGAGTTAGGACACGAAATATTGCACGGCATCCTAGGTTCAGAAAACCTATGTTTATCAAGATATAATTGTGTTTTCATAAAACTTGGGGGATAGTATGTTGATAACTGTTTTCTTATATGTATATCAAATTGGTCCACTCACCTTTGTTTTGCGCCCCCTTCAGGGTATAGAATCGAGGCATGAAATCCCGGCATCAAGGCACTTCCGCTTCGGCATCTTCGAGTCCTCTCGGTGTAGGACCTACTCCTTATGTTATTTCAATTTTGTATTCTTTCCTTTGTAATCTATTAGACGTATGCTCTGGACAGGGTCTGTGGTATCCTGCCAATTTCAGTGTTGGCAGTTGAATATTATATTAGTATAGTTATGTTTCTGCTGCTTTATGTTCAATTACTAGTGTTTTAGATATATTATGCATGTTGTGAATAATTTCGGGGTTTAACGTTTAATTAAATGGCTTTCGTCACCCCTCGGGTGTCGGCCAGCACGTGACCACCCCGATGTCTACAGGACATCGGGGTCGGGGCGTGTCAGATTGGTATCAGAGCGTGGTTTGTTCAGAGCATACTTAGGATCTTCTGTTACCATAGTAGTGTGTCAGTTATGACGTCATTTGGATGTCGTAATTTCTGAAATTGGCGCCATTTGGCAGTGGTACAAATCTTCTCTGTTTGAATTGTCGCCTTCTGGATGAAATATCAAAACTCGTGTCGGGATTTTGGCCTCATTTAAGACATGTTTGGTGGGTGGACGACTTTCAGCACATGGCGATACTTTACGACGTGCCTTCCAAGGGAATGGCGGGTAAAGTCGGTGTTACTGGGAATCGACGTGTTCTAGAAATCTCAGTTTAGGGAAGTCTGGTCAAGACCACCTGTAGATCTGTAATGACGATGCCACTCTGCAACATGCGTTCCCTAGGAATTGCGGGCAGAGTCGGCTCTACATTGAAAATCTTGGGAAACGGACATCTTGGCAGTACGAGTTGGTTCAGGCCAACTAGGAATCTGGAAACGGTAATATCACTCTGCGACATGTGTTTTCCTGGATTGGCGAACAGTCATGCCTTAGTGATGATTTCTTGAAACTTTCAAAGTGCGTGTTAGGGAAAACGAGTAAGTACTAGTTGAGGTGATAACTAGTAAGTGGTAGTTGGTAGGAGCAAATCAATGTTTCCGAACTCATTACCGCTGAAGGAAACTAGTGTAAATGTTTGGAACAAGTCATCAGTGATTGTTCTATCGATAACCTTCTTGCTTACTCTGACGAAGAAGTCAAATTCCTTAACCTTTGACCGTCAGCTTTACACCAAATTCTTCAGGCGTTGACTTCGTTTGCATTAATTGTTTTCTTGGGAAGCCCCTTAACAGCAGTCAATATTCTCACCAATTCCCGAACGAAGTGGTGATTCTTACTGGTGTTGTAGTGAACTTGGATGATGGAAATCCAGACTTGTTTGGATAAACAGACTCCTTGAACTTCACCTGGGTTTGGTACTTGGTAGTAAACCCTAGCTCTTCATCCACGTACTTTTCGGTAGAGGCGAACTTAGCCTCCTGCTTGTAGCCTAACCGATCAGTGCTCTTGTTCCCTACCTGTCCTGCCTTGTAAATTTCAGTGCAATGGTTCAAGACTTTACCATATTCATCTTGGTACGAAGATCGAGCTTTGCTTTGAACTCCTCTGGACTCATTGAGCTTTGGTTTGCTCAAGAGCATCACTTTAAGGTAGCCAATCGTGTCACTGCATGCATACACAGACTGCTTTGTATCCTTCTTCTTTAACATTCTGTTAATTCAGAGGTATTATGTTTAATTTCTGAACTTTGAAACCACTCTCCCAAGGTTTGGTGAATTTCGAAATGTCTTTGGCATCATCAGATCTTATTAGCAATTCTTACTATTCTTGAGCTTAGACCTATTTTCCTTTTGGTCTAAGAGGCTAGTCAATTTTGTTGAGACACTATCAGTGAAACTAGGTTTCTGACAACGAAGTGTTGTCTCATATGATCATAGTTCTTACACTTTCCAAATTCTGCGGTGGTGTATTAATTAAATGGTTGACTGCACGTTGATGCAGTAAGATTGAGTCACACGTGTGCCTTCTAACGATTGGAACGGCACGATGGGAATCATCTTATTCTGAAGCTAGAGATGGTAACGACCTACCTGGTTGAAAATGTGGCGATGTTCTCTCTACAGTGAGAAATGTTGCACCCTAGTTACCTAAATGCATAAATGTCTGCGGTTGCACTATCGTGTACTACCCCGATTTTTGCAAGCGTAATGGCGGAACTCCTCAGTAGGAAGACTCACACCCAAATCTCATTTTGGGCATCTGACCCTAATCGGACAACTACAGCGAGATCGTTTCGGGATAGAAAAGCTGAAAAGCTAAATATACCGAAATCATATAAGCTTGTCAGGAGATTCAAAACGTCAGATCATGTCACGAGTTGTCGGACGAAGTTGATGACCGATGATGTTATCAGGTGTGTGACATCAGATCTTGAATTGTTATTAATCCTTAACGATCAAATTAGGCCGTGAACTCGAACATCAGAGTGGTTATTCAAATCCAGATATCTTGTACTCTAGATTTGATGGACTTGTTTTGACCCTCAAATTCTTGAGTGTTCTTTTAGCCTTCTCGACATGGTTTCTCGCTTGATCAGTGAGAAATTGGCGATCGATCGATTCGGCGGAAGGATACGCCTAGTTCATATCGTTTTGGTCAGGAACATTAGAAGCATAACCTTTCCAAAAGTTTACCAGACTTAGCAGAAAGAATTCCACGTGGCTGTGAGATTTTAGCTGCCTTTGGTAAGAGTTGGATGAAAGTTGTAGTATAGATGATCGGCGGATTGTGTCGCCATCTTACTATAATTTATAGGCATCACATCGTTTCCTTCTCCAATGATGTGTGTTCCAACGTACCCTCCCACTATCTCTCTTCAAGATCTTGTGGATGGTAGGTGCGTTGACATCCAAATATCCTTAGCAAATCTATTTAGTACACTCTGATGTGACGCCCCGGCGTGATCAAGAAGGGAATCTGAAGATCTTTTCGCTTCTCTCGAAAGACGTGTACTTTCATGGTGCCTTCAGGTTGATCTGGCAGGTCTTCTTCTTTCCACCAACATTAATCTTGTTTGACTATAAATCTGCAACTAAGCAAAAATGGAGAGGTGGATTGAGCACTGCAACAACTCCCAAGAGATACTGCTTGTTGGGAAAGGTGAATTCTCGTTTTCTGCTTGCTTGGTTCGAGCTTTTGGGTCTATTACTAACATAGTAGCAAGACAAAACGATACTGAGAAAGTAGAAGAAAAAGAAGAGAATCACTGAATCAGTCAAATGGAAGTGTTTAGCTTTGAGAAAAGGATTAAGAATTACAGCAACTATCAGAATATGCTGTTAATGGAAAATGAGACTTCTCTTTTGCCGTTTACTTAGCCAGAGCTTTCGACTTCGCTGTCAACATGGTGGCCACTTCTCTTGAACCCCAAGTTACTCTTCCAAGTGGATTCATGGTTGGCAAGACACTGGAGTAGTTGGTCACATTTGGAAGAACTGATGAGGATAGAGCGCTTGGTTCGGGATAAAGTTTTACGACGACGGTTTCTGTTCGGTTCAGTCGAATACGACACTATTTGCGTTACGTTATGAGAGTTGCTACAGGCAACTTTGGTTAGCAGAGTAGTATTGCGGACTAGTAGTTAGAGGAACGAATTCGCAACGTGTGCAATCGTGCACCATCGAAAATTATTGCTTACTTATCAAGACAACGGATGAGTGGTTGATATCACGGGCGGCCGACTGTTGTATCGATAACTTGTTCGTTGGGTTGTTAAGCAAGTGAGTAGGTAGACTCGTTTATAGTAGCCGTTATAGATTCCGCTATCGCTAGGACTTGACCTAAAAACACCTCTGTTCTCGAAGTACGTGTCGTTACGTACGCTTGGACAAGACCATTTTCGTCTTCAGTTTTGGATTTTCAATGCAAGTATTTTAACTCCCTTTATTTTAGTAATTATTTTGATGTTTCAAATGTTTTGGGGGAAAGTATTTTCATTTTCAATTTTAATTTCAGCATGAGTTTTCGACCTATATGTTAATACTTATCTATTTTGTCGTTATTGTATTTTACGTATTTAGTTTTGACCTTACGTCAATATATGTTTTCAACTTTATGTCTTTATAAATTGTGTTTCTATTTTTCACTGATGGGGAAGAAAATAAGAGATTGGAGGCATGATAGAGGATTTTGAGACCCGCTCGCGACGGCGTGACATGTTCTCTTTGATGCACCCCCTCTAATTTGATTTCTCATTATATACATATATTCTTCTTACTATTTTCGAGTATTTCAGCTTACTTGGTGATTTTAAATTTCGGGGTCGAAATTTTTTTGTAAGGAGGGTAGAATTGACACGCCCGCCCCTCGATTTTATTTTAATCCTAGAAATTTACCCCCAAATCATTTTCAATTATGCCAATTTTAACCCCTAAAAGTTTTACAAACTCTCAATTTAGTCCCTAAACCCCTTTTTAATTTTATAATTGTTTTGGTTCTTAAATGGTGAGCCCACTGGGCCCACCCGGTTTCGTTTCCCCCGAGTCCTCTCCCTCACTTCTCTGTCTCTCTCATCTCTCTGTTCTCTCACGCCCTTTCGAACCCCCTCTCTTCTCTCCGAGACCCCCACTCTCCCGTAACCCTCTCTCCCTATCTCTCTCACTCGACCTCGCCATCGAACGCACGCACACCATCACGCACCCTCATCCTCTCCCTCTCGTCTCTCCCTCTCTTTCTCGTTGGCTGCACGACGGACAAGGAAACCCAGAGTTTCCCCCGACGAGTCCTCGGTTTCTCCGACGAGGTAAGCCCCAAATCTCCCCCTCTTTCACCCTATTCGTGTTTGGATTAGAAATTAGGAGCTAATTAGTGATAATCCTGCGAGTTTTAGGTTGGAATCGCGGCGGGGTGCACGCACCCATTTTCTCCGGCGAGCCCGTGAGTCTTGAGGCGATTTCCGAGCAACTCCGGCCGTTTTCCGTCGAACCAAAGGTACCAAACTTCTCCCCTCACTTCATACTCCACTTTTATAGTTAAATCGGAACCCTAGACCCCCATTGGTAGTCGGCCGGAGCTGTACAAGCTCCGGCGTTCGCTTCTGTGCACTCCGGCGTGCACCAGGCCCTTTGGGCCAGAACCTAGACCCAACCCTCTCGGGCCTCAGGCCCGTAACCCAGCCCAAACCCATTCCTTTTTATTATTTATTTTATGTTTAATTGTTAATTAGAATTTAGGGCCTTCGGGCCTTGTTAGAAAAGTCACGGGCCTCAAGCCCGTTAGGACCTAGCCCAGTACCCTGGCCCGTATCATTTTTATTTTGAGTTTCCTAATTTAATTAAGGCCTCGGGCCTTTGAATACCTAGGGCCTTTGGCCCGTTCAACCCAAGCCCAAACCCAAGGCTTATAAGCCTTGGGCTGTTGTCCAAACCAGCAGGGCCTTTGGCCCGTATCCCATAAGCCTAGAAGCCCTTTGGGCTGACCCTAACCCAAACCCAAGACCCTAGTGGGTCAGACCCAAACCCAAACCCAAACCCATGGTCCGAATCCAACCCAATCTGGGTTGACCTGACCCGTTGACCCGACCCGGGTTGACTGACCCGTTGACCCGTGGGTTGACCCGTTGACCTGGTCAACGGTCAACGGTCAGCGTTGACGTTGACTTTGACCGGTCAACGGTCAAAGGTTGACTTTTTGGTTGACTTTTTCGGGTTCCGTCCGGGACCCCTCCTAGGCTAATTTCGACGTCCTGGACCCGTTTTTGAAGTCCGTTTTCCCAAATAAATTCGTTTGAATAGAGTTTGACTAAGTTGTACCCTTTATGTGCTTAGGGGCAACTTTTGGGATTGTTCTAGATTCGCTAGCAGTGCAGCGTTGGTCGGCTAAGTACTGTGAGTGGACCCCTTCTAAAAATACATGTTTTATTAGTAGAATTGCATGTATGAAAAGCATGATAGCATGAGAATGATGTATGTGCGATAGTTCTGATAGTGTATAAATGTATATGCGATAGTTATGATATTACCGCTACGGGATGTAGGGATAAGGTTCCGGTCCATCCCGGACGACGGTTTATGTCCACGTTTCCGCTACGGGATGTAGGGATAAGGCTCCGGTCCATCCTGGGCGACGGTTTACGTATTGGCATAGGGCCTGGAGTGTGTTTTCCTCTGGCTGTTGAGCACAGGGATGAGGAGCTGGCATAGGGCCTGAAGCGATATTTCCTCTGACTGTATGCTCAGAGATGGGGAGATGGCATAGGGCCTGGAGAGATATATGTGGACTTTTGACATTAGGAATTATTATGATACGCGAGTTAGGATTTGAGATATTGCATGATGAGTTAGGACACGAAATATTGCACGGCATCCTAGGTTCAGAAAACCTATGTTTATCAAGATATAATTGTGTTTTTATAAAACTTGGGGGATAGTATGTTGATAACTGTTTTCTTATATGTATATCAAATTGGTCCACTCACCTTTGTTTTGCGCCCCCTTCAGGGTATAGAATCGAGGCATGAAATCCCGGCATCAAGGCACTTCCGCTTCGGCATCTTCGAGTCCTCTCGGTGTAGGACCTACTCCTTATGTTATTTCAATTTTGTATTCTTTCCTTTGTAATCTATTAGACGTATGCTCTGGACAGGGTCTGTGGTATCCTGCCAATTTCAGTGTTGGCAGTTGAATATTATATTAGTATAGTTATGTTTCTGCTGCTTTATGTTCAATTACTAGTGTTTTAGATATATTATGCATGTTGTGAATAATTTCGGGGTTTAACGTTTAATTAAATGGCTTTCGTCACCCCTCGGGTGTCGGCCAGCACGTGACCACCCCGATGTCTACAGGACATCGGGGTCGGGGCGTGTCATGATTCATTCCGTTTCTCTTTGCAGATTTTCCATAGGAGAATGAGTTGTTAACCAATGACATTTGGTGGATTCTTGGTTTTTTTAATCTCGTTGCACATAGGAGAATGAGTTGTTAATTAATAATAGTTTGGCTTTTTATCCAAAATGGTCATTAAAATTAGCATAATTCATCACTTTGGTATTTGAGATTTACAATTGATAGAACTGGTCCCTGAAATTGACTATAAGATGACTGAATTTGCCTTTCTTTGCGAACAATCATTTTTTGTAGCAAATTGGTTGATCAAGAGCAAGCCAAACCAAACCAAAAATTTTAGTTTGCAGAAATATGCATACACAACATATAGGGCAACGAATAGGTTGTTGTGTGGTCAATGTGTTTTCATGAATCGACTGAGAAGTATCGGATGAAAGGTAAATGATAAGTCATGGTGGGATGAAATGCTTAATTATTTGCCACACACGTTACCTTGTCATTTGGAGATAACAAATGAAACTTGAGCATGCACATGCGTTTTGTAAGTTGTAGAGCACTTAGTCTCACACTTACGACATTTGGCGATATTCTTATGCAATCTAAATAAAGAGAATCGACAAGTGAAATTGGGTGCAGATGGAGGCACACGGCCGGGCGGATCGATGTGCAGGGCGTACCATGTATTTGGTTTTGGTGATTGAGCAGGGTTTAGAGTTTAGGTTTTAGTTTGTATAAATTAAGGTTAACGGTGATCGTACAAGTCATTGAATTATACACTGTACTCATTTTGGTTAGTTTTGGGTTGATTTGGGTGCATGCATAATATCGTATGATGTCACGTAGTGAGATGGTATGAAAATATTGAATGGTAAAGAATACAAATGGCAAGTAGATACAACAAGTGTTTTCTAAAGAGCCAACCGGCTGTTTGTGTCTTTATAAACAATGGATGAGTTGCAGTCAATCAAGATAAGCATTCACGGCTTGATATTGTTTCAGAATTCCCGTGTGAAATTCGACAGATTACACCATCCATCAGGAAGGTACAATAACCACGCAGTGAAGTGCATTTAAGACCTGTTCCCAACTAGTGACCTCGACGTGGCCACAAAGTTGTCTCCAACTCAGTCGTTCACCCGTGCCCATGATGTAGACTGTGCTGAAATCAAGCCATTCCTCATCCGCCGTAAATTCTGTATAAACTGGAGACAAAAAAATGCGGAACCTGAACAGTTCCAGGGTGGTTACCTCCTCCCGGGGAATATGATGGCGGACCGGCCCATCAGGATCCTGCTCAGCCTCCTCCTCAGCCTGCTGCTCAGCCCCCTTCTCGGCAACTCGTACTCTTGGCCTTATTTTTATGGTAATCGTCCCGTGGACGCGTGAGGATACCACAATCTTGGTCAAACCAGCCCGGATCGCTGACCAGCCAAGAAGGGAGAGGTCGGCAGTCCCATCTATTACCCTCGAAGCTCCGGTAACACCATCCCAGTAAGTGTAGCTAATCCGGTCTAACGGCCGCCATCCTCCCAACAGCACTTGTATTGCTGGAAAAAACTCCCATAAATTAGCATACTCGTCAGGATACAATATCGCAACGAAGACATCTTCACCAAGCTGATTTCGGTATAGATACACAGGTCTTCTTACTAAAGGCTGCGCGCCGTCACCTCTAGCACCTCCATCGCTGCCGCCTTCACCTCCGTCGTCGCCGCCTTCACCACCTCCGGCGTCACCTCCATCATCTCTGCCACCTCGGGCATCGCTCTCTAAACTACCACCTCCGGCGTCGCCTCCACCACTGCTGCCGCCGCCAGCTTGGTGGTGTCCTTGTCCACCACTAGGGTCCAGGCCAGAGGCAGTAGTGACCAGATCCTACAAAAGCAGTATAAAGTTGAAAATTATCAACCAAAAGACAACCAGAGAGATAACAGAGGTTTTGCTATCCAGACACATTCAAGTCAACTTTAACTAGTCGGGAAGCAGTGAAATATATGACTCAAGTGTTTCCAGAACATGAAATCACCTTTCTCAGTTAGATATACACACAAAATGCAGCTTCAAAACTGAATCATCAGCCACATACTAGCAAAATCTGCATAAATATAACCTATAGCTTCTACTTCGTTGTTCAGACAGGTAAAGTTAATTACTATCAACTCAGCATATTCACCTTGTATTTTTCTCATATAGCTTTACTTTTAGATACCTTGCCTATCAAAACAACATGAAACAAATCGAAACAAAAACGGAGAGTACCTTCAAACGGTCACAATCAGGCAAAGGCCTTGACACTTCTCTGTAGTTCAAAAGTTTTTCCACAAACTCAGTTACCAGAATAGGTTCATAAAATTCTCCGGTTGATACATCTGCAAATATGTGAACAAAAGTTAGTCACAACACTCTTGTTACTCAACTTCATATGATTATCAGATCAGAACAGGGAAATTTTGGTTAATGCGTTACCTATATTGAGCGAAGCCCCAAGTTGAGTCGGCCTTAGGCTCAGGTAAAAGCCTCCCCAGTATTCCAGACCCTCACCAACATCAACTTTCTGCCGACGCTCAATGGCGAAATAAGACCTCCCGACAGCAGTGCACCTGTGATAGAAATTACAACGATCAAGATCGTCGTCAGTGAGGAAACAACGCATACAAGTAAAAAATAAATCTTACGCCCTTCTACCAAAGAGAGACCTTACCTTTCATCAAGTGTGGTCCTAAGAGCAACATCCAGAGCTTGAATTGCATCTTGAGGGGACTCATGCTGATGGCTTAGCAGGAACTGTTGCAGCTGATGCACATCTGGTTTGCTAGCCAGTTTGAGAGTGACCTTGAACTCTCGGTCCCTCCTGTAAGCCATTTAAATACAAAGACGACGACATTCAAAAAACCGCAACAAAGACTGTACTACCGAATTTATACTCTTATCTTATAGAATGAACCTAAAACGCAAGGACGGATAATAAGTTATTAATGTTGTGTTACCATGGAACACCATCATAACTCAGTTTGATTTTCGTTTCATATTTACATCTATGATATTGCGCGAATTCAATCAAAATAGCACAAACGAAAGTAGATAATGAGCATGAAAGTTCCAGTTCTATATTTTAAGCGAATCAAGTACCACAACAATCTACATGCATATAAACAAGATATAAGAATAAACGTCGAGAAGATTACGAGACTCACATCAACTTGCTCAGCAGTTCCACTGAGACCCCAGTGATTTTGTAAGATCTATTATCATGACAAGAAAGTGCTACCTTGAACCCCTTTAAGGCCTTCTCCACCTGTAAGTAACAGAATACCAATCAGTTTTTTTCAACACAAATACTTTGAAGTAACCATTTAAGGAAAAATACAAGTAAATACATAGAACTCCGAACAAATTAGTCTAGGTGAATATCTACACCTGATCCAAAGGAAGTGAATCTGAAATCAACAAGTCAATTCAAAATAAAAGCAAATGATTACATGCTAAAACAGAACGCAGCTTCAAAACTGAATGAGCACAAATACTAGCAAATCCGGGTAAATATAAGCTACACCTAGTATACAGAACTTGTATTTCGTTTTTCAGACTGGTAAAATATAACAGCAAACTATCAACTCAACATATTCACATTGTATTTTTCGTTTTTCATATAGCTTTACTTTTGGATAAGTTCCCTATCAAAACTGCATGAAACAAATTAAAACAAAAATGGAGTGTACCTTCAAATGATCACAATCAGGCAAAGGCCTTGAAAGTTCTTTGCAGTTCAAATTTTTTTTCACATACTCAGTTACCAGAATAGGTTCACAAAATGCTCCGGCTGATACATCTGCAAATACATGAACAACAAAAGTTAGTCACAACACACATGTTACTCAAGTTCAAATGATTATCAGAACAAAGAAATTTTGGTCAATGCCTAACCTATATTGAGCGAAATCCCATACTGAGTCGGCCTTAGACTCTGGTAAAAGCCTCTCCAGTATTCCAGACCCTCACCAAGATCACCTTTCTGCCAAGGCTCAATGGTGAAATAAGACCTCCCTACAACAGTGTACCTGTGATAGAAATTACAAGGATCAAAACCATCGTCAGTGAATAAACAACGCATACAAGGACAAAAGAAATCGTATGCCATTGTACCAAATAGAGACTTTACTTTTCATCAGGTGTGGCCCTAAGAACAACATCCAGAACTTGAACTGCGTCTTGAGGCGACTCATGTTGCCCGGTTCGTAGCGACCGTTGCAGCTGGTACAGGTCGTGTTTGCTAGCCAATTTGAGAGTGACCTTGAACTCTCTGTCCCTCCTGAAAGCAATTCAAATACAAAGAAAACAACATTCAAAAACCGGAAACAAATACTGTACTGCTGAAATTCTGCTCTTGTCTTCTGGAGTGAAGGTAAAATGCAAGGATGGATAATAAGTTATTAATGTTGTGTTACCATGGAACACCGTCATAACTCATTTTGATTTTCTTTTCATATTTACCCTTTTTGATATATGATATTGCAAATTCAATCAAAATAGCCCAAACGAAAGTAAATAATGAGCCGTCCAGATACAGAGAAGAAAAGAGTCAGAAAACTGCAACAGCTACAAAATATATACGTAAACAAAACAGCACACAAGGACGGAACTCTCATACAGATTATACCTGTTGGGAGCAGCAGCAGCAGAACCCTGCCGCCCATCCGTTTCGGCCAACTTGACCACAAACTCTTTCATGGCAAATGGTATGGGCCCTGCTGTATGAACACTTTTCATGCCATCGTAAGCTGCAGGCATTCTTTTTCCCAGGTAAGACTCCTTGAACAGACGAACAAGCTGCTTAATGACATCCCTGTTGATCTTTTTTGATGCAATTTCAGAGGTTATCGACACCTACAGCCACCAATTGAGTTTATAAAACACCCCACAACCACATAACCAAAACAATAGCACTCAACGTCTTAAAAATGCAATCGACCATACCGCCAGTTGATACATCCTGTTGATTTTTGGAATCCCAAAACGCCATGAGCGACTCAAATTTACAGCACTAGACTTGAAAAACCAAGACGACGACCCACAAAAAAATTATAAAAAATAAAAAAAAAATTTTGAAAACACAATGACGATCGACGTACGCTCAAAAGTCCCAAGCATCTGAACAGATCAACTCAGAGGTATTTTGGAGTCGCAGACATGTATTGAGGGCACAAATCATTTTTGGGTCCCAAAACGACATTCCGAGCCAAGTTTTCAAAAACAAGGGCAGAAAATTACAAGGAAAACGTAAAAGAAATCTAAAAACTAAATTGCAAGAGGGACACTCGAGAGTCGAATGCAGATGAACAATAATGCAGAAAAACAAGAGCGAAAACTAGTAACAACACAGGAAGGAGGAGGGCTTAACCTCCACCATGAAGTGGTTGCCCCAGACTTGGACCTTCTCGCCGACCTTCCCGTAGCCAGGCCTCGCCGGATACCAGACGGACTTCGACGACGATGGTGGCGAAGCGGACAGCGTCAGTTCCTGCTCTATCTCAGAGATGAGAGCAGCGTCATCAGGCGGAGGCGCCAAGATGGAGGACGCCTGAGCCGGCGCCGAGCCGCGAGGAGCCGGTGCTTCAACCATCAGTAGTGGCGAGTAACTTTGAGCCGCCATTTTCTAGAGAGAGAGAGAGGGTTTTTGTAGAGAGGGAGAGGGAGAGTACTGGTTCAGTGTGTACGAGTGATAGTGGGTGGGTTTGCATGCTCCGTGTGTAATAACCTGAAAACGTGGAGAGAAAGATGCGGGTTGATATAGAGCTGAAGAGAGCTGTTAGATGACGATTTTGCCCTCTCACTATTCTCAGACCCCACTTATTTTTTAATTTAAAAAAAAAAAAAAAAGATTTTGACTTAAAAGGGAAAAAACTGTAAACATACTAATTTACTGATATAGCTATTTTTATTTTTCCGATGGAATTTCAAAAGGAAAAACAAATTTCTAACATAAAAAAAAGAGCCAATTCTCACATGCATACTACATGTGACAAAAGATTCGAAAAAATTTATTCATTTGTTACTCTTACATTTATGAATCTAGATCTCTTAAAATTTTCCCTCCTACTTTTTTTGATTAGTGAATAAGACTACGACTCCATGAGAAAAAATAAGTGCCTGTTTGGTAGGGGTGGGTTCGGTTTAATTCGGTTCGGTTCATTTTTTTTTCGGTTCGGTTTTTTTTCGGTTCGGTTTTTTCCGGTTCGGTTTCGGTTTTTTTCTTTTCACATCACGGTTGGGTTTTAAAAAAAACACAAAGTATACACAAGGTCAATCCTTATTTGGTTCTTGAAAAATTGGGTTTAAAAATAAAGATATTTTAAATTCTCTTTTTCTTGGTATTATTTTTTTTTCACATCAAGCAAACAAACAAAGTATACACATGGTTAATCCTTGTTTGATTACTATGTGATTATTACTCCAAATCACTCAAAATTTCAATTCAAACAATAAAAACACAAACAAAAAAGAACATAATTGATCAAGAGACAAATGGAAAGCAATTGGTTTAGTGATGAAACAAACAAACCATAAAAAAATTAGAAGTAAAATTGGAGTGTGAGAAAAATGAGAAAAGGGTAGTAAGTTTTTGGCAACACATTAGGCTTACAAATTGGGTTTAAAAAATAGTACCCAAAACAAATGATTAAACAAAAAAAATGGGTTTAAAAATATTACAAATTGGGTTTAAAAAATAATACCCAAAACAAATAATTAAATAAATAAAATTAAAAAATATTAATTTAATTAATTCGGTTCGGTTCGGTTTGGTTCGGTTTCTAGACCATCGAAACCGAACCGAACCAAAAGAATTCGGTTGGTTCGGTTTTTTCATTCTGTTCAATTTTTTCGGTTTCGGTTCGGTTTGGTTTTCGGTTTTTTTCGGTTTTCGATTTTTTGAACCCACCCCTACTGTTTGGTATCTTATTTGACATTTTTTATAATTTCTCAAAAAAATTCTTAAGAACATTTCTTGAAAACAATTTTCTTTAAGACTCAAAAACTTGATTGGTTTGCAATTTAAAATTTTTAAATCTTACGACTTAAATTTGATTGGATTGGAGTAGAGACAAAAAAAGTAAAAAAAAAAAAAGGAGAAAGAAAGAAGAAAAGAGTGAGATATATTTGGAGTGAGAGGGGAGAAGGGAGAGAAAAGAAATGAGTGAGTTTAAGTTTAAAAACTCTAAAAATTTAATTTTTATGTTTTTTAAGAATAGACTATATTTTTGAGTTAGTTTTGAATTCAGTTTTTAAAAATAGTCATACCAAATAAATTTTTAAGACCTAAAACTTGAAAACTGTTTTTGAGTTTAAAAAGTTGGATTCAAATACATTACCAAACAGACCCTAACATTTTTCTTTCTATTTTACTCACTAATTGAAAAAAAAAAATAGGAAGGAAAATGTTCGTGTTTTCCATGTCAAATGAGAGTTGAAATTGGAGGGCTACATTGGGCACGGCAAATATCTCAATCATTAGCTTCCGTTATTGTCATTGCCATTATTCACTTCATTAATTGCTTCATGTTTGAGCCAAACTCACGAGGATAATATAATCCTCATTCTCATCTAGAAAATTGACCTTGAAGTTGCATTCATTTTGGATCAAGATTTCATTTGGTTTAAAGAATTTCACCATGTAATTATTATTTTGATACTAAAAAATAGCAATTAATTGTTACTTCAAAGTCAATATGAGGTAAAACGAGTTTTCAATATCATCCAATCTATCGAAAAATTCATTACCGGGGGTCACAAACTCTTATATTTTCACGCTTGGATTAATATACAATTACTGAATGTCGATATCTCTACCAAAATTTTCTATCGATCTACCTTGTACATGTACACACACAATGGTGGCCTAGAAAAATAGGTTTAGACTAAATGTTCCCCAAGTTTTAGGTTTTAACCCAAAACTTATTTTAAGTCCCAACATTTTGGCCCAGTCCTGACCACATTCCGAGCTCGACTCTACCATAGCACGATATTGTTCGCTTTGGGCCCCGGTCACACCCTCATGATTTTGTTTCTGGGACCTCACGCGAGAACTTTCTAGTTGGTTACCTATCATGGGATTACTCTCGCGCAAACTCGCTTAACTGTGGAGTTGGTATCCATTGATGCACCTTTAGTTTAGCATCCACTTTAGTGCTCTAACGGCTCAGCACGAAGGTGCTTACGAGACGAACTCCAAAGACAATGAGCTTTCAAAAAGTCTCGTGCTAGAAAGAGGTGAGAATATACATATAAGGCTTACATGATCATTTTTCTAGACGATGTAGAATGTTACAATAGATGATTTCAGTGGACTTAAAACTTAAATTTTAGATTTTAACTTAACAATTAGATCATCGAAATTTTCAAAATCAAAGCTCATAAATAATTAATATGAATTGTTTTATGTGTTGAAAATTTCTAAAAATCGTTGAACACCGGAATTGAATGTGTCCGCAGCAGCTATAGCAAGTCTGAGAAAGGCATAGGCCCCTCCTAGACATGTAGGCTGCGACTCATATTGTGACGAGGACGTACGCAGTCGCAGTCGCAGGCCGCAGGCCATCATCATGTCCTCGTATTTTTGGTATGTTTTCCCTCGTCCTCACCGGATCAGATTTTTCCTTTTTTATTTGTGGAAATCTTTTGGTGGGCCCCGAATCCTCACCGTCTTTCTAGCGCTGCAAGGAGGACAAGAATTACATACAGCTCAGTCAAGGGGTAGAGAGTTAAGAAAGCACCACCTCTAAATTACGATGCTACCCTCGTGCCATAAATATGGGACTTGGAGCGCAATGCAAGGTACTGGTTCTGGGCTAAAAGATTGTACGGTATCTATAAAATCAGCACTCTGAATTATCTATTTCAAAAGGATAGTTGTAAGAATGAAAGTTTAACTTTGATCGGAATACAGATGAGATCAAAGAGGTCATCATTGGGGTAAATAATCTGATAGCTTCAGTTAGAGCAAAGTCTAAAATGGCATAACCAAATGATTGTTTAGCCTATGATGAATTTCGGGCCATGGAATGGATTAAAGAACTCAACACATTTCCAATACCGACTCGTAGGAGAACAACTAGTGGTTAATTTATATCTCTTTTGGATTGGAAGAGGTTATAAAGAATTTTACCACGTTCCTAATTATAATCTAGCAAACTTACCAACTCAGAGTATTCAAAACCTCTTACATACTTTTGTTTAATATGTAAACAATTGATCATCCAACAATTACATACACTGTAGCAGCAACACAAATTAAATAAATGAATATATATATATATATATATATATATATAGGAATTGCTTAAGGGGAGGGATTTCCATTTAAAAAATATATATATATGGACAAGCTCTCCACCGTTGGATTTAACTTTAATAAAATTGTGTGGCCTGTGCTTTAATCTCAACCACACAATTTCATTAAAGTCAATCTAACGGTGGGGAGCGTGTCTCCATAAAAAAAAGGGATCCCTCCCTTAAGACCATCTCCAATAGTGGGCTAAAAGCCAAATTATCCTCCAAATTTTTCCTCCAAACTCACTCCAATGCAAGGGAAAAATTCGGGTTAAATGTTAAATGATAAACCAAGGCCAGATTCCCCCCAGAATTTAGCCCAGAAATCAGTGTGGACTCCACCGAACCGAGTGAAAATATTTATTAGAATTTAAATTTTTTTTATTAAAATGTTCATAAAATTAATTTACTATAATCTGCATATTTATTTTTAAGAAAAAAAATAGCCTAAGTTTATTCTTTAATAATTTCGGGCTAAAATTTTAGGCTTGAAATGGTTGGAGTAGAAAATTTGTTTTTGGGCTAAAAGCTAAATTTTTCGAGCTAAAATATTTGTTTTTTAGCCCAACCATTAGAGATGGTCTAAGCTCTATAATATACATATATATATATATATACATATATATATCCGTACATATATATATCCGTACATCAGCACTCAAACTTTGCCTCCGCTAGCTTTTGCCCCACCTTTGCATATGATGGCCCCACAACCATGAGCTTACGCAGGTCACGTGGCGCCTGAGAGGTCATGTAACCATTCCCTAGTTTGCTATGCACACTATGCATGCAAAAGGGAAATGACTCCAAGGAGTTCGGATTGAAAATACACATTCTAACGTTGCCCTTTTACCACAGTCATGGAGGGGTGCTACTGCTATTGCTCGGCTTAAAAAAATTAAAATTAAATATTAATTTTAATTTGAATATATTGTAAATTTTGAAGTCAGATTTATTTTAAAATTTTCGGAACATAATTCATATTTATTACATATTGCAAGACCCTTAAAAGATTTCAAACGTTTATATGTGATCAATTTATTTATTTTTCTATTAATTTATGTGATATTTGTACGTCATTACATACCTGTGACATAAATAAAATCTTCAACAAGATAAAATAGTGCGTATGATTCTTCACATTTAATATATAATAGTATGATAAATATACTAGGTACAAAATAAAGCATATCTAAATATAACAATAAACATGATACAATAAAAATATGCATTTCTATAGATTTAAGTTTAAAAAAATTTAGCTCGGACTTTCGAATTGGATGCATACATTCCAATTGCCATCCAAAATTTTTGAAAATTTCGGATGAAAAATGTTTGGACTCTAAAAGAAAGTTTTTCGGTATTGGATTGGAATTTTATATCCAACTTGCACCCCTCATTGCGGTTTAGGAAGTGTGATTATTGACTATGAAAAAATAAAAAACTAAAAAAATGATATTTAAAGGATTGGCTATAATACTTATATGTATTTAATACATTTATTATTTACGCAGAGTCGACCCTGTGACACACCCCGACCTAAATCGAGGCATGTTGGCCGTCACATGAGCGTGACGTAACCATGTGCACAGTGTGGAAGCAAGATTAATAAGAAGTAATACAAACGAATTAAAACTGAACAACTAGCAATCCGAACTAAGATAGCGTGCTAGTGCGATAATAAGTGTGATTACACAACCAGAGCATAAAGTCTAAGTGCAGTCAAGCATGGAAAAGTACTAAATCCGAATAACAACCAAAAGTGGTCCTACATGAGTGAATTATGTCAGAACCTTCGGATAATCCTCGTAGCCACCAACGACAAAAGCTACCTAGAACCTGGAGGGGTGAAAAACAGAAAGCGTGAGTGGGCAAAAACAAAGCTTTTCAAAACCATTTCATTTCTCAAAAGTTATAAACCTTCTCCGTAAAACCTGTATAATTTCCCATAAATAAAGTATATACTCATATACAAAGATATATATCTCAAAACCATGCCAGGAAAATATGCCATGCCAAAGTATCACAACCGACTGCCCATCATAACTCAGTGAATATGCATGAATGCCAAGTATCAAATCAGCCCTCGGCTGAATCTATAGCTCATAATCAATCTCATCATATCATATATCATGCACACAAATCAACACCACCTCTAGCAGTTTGCACAACAAAACTGAGTATCAAATAAATATGCTCTAGTGCTACGATCACGTGAAGACTGTGCGAATAATCACGGGTCACCTACGAGTCGAACCCACTTATAGTGGTCTATACGACAGGATTGTGCACCTAACTTGGATCCAAGGCGAGCATACGGTGCGGGAGGCGAACATCACGCGAATGACTGTGCCTTAACTATGGACAGGAGCACTAATATTGAGGTGCATGTTTATGAGCTCTCAACACAACACATCATTCTCATAACTTACTATATAAACTTACCTGGCGCCTACCTGTGTATCCGCAACACCCAACATAAATGTATGCATTTACTAATGTATAATTAAAATAGATAGATACTTGCATGGCATTTCAAAACGTATAAACATTCAATTTCATTTTCTGGGAAAATAGCAAGTATATAGGTATATACGGAAAACCAAAAGCCCACTCACTGATATGTAGTCGGGTCGTAACCCCCACGCCTAACCTGGCTACGCTCGTCCTCCGGATAGGTATCGCCTATATGAGAAGTAACTGAATAAACGTTATTTAAAGTACATAAACGAGATTCGTAAAATAACTTCTCATACATAGCTCAATTTTGGTATTTGAATATACCAACGTGATCTACACAACCTCAGGAACATCCCCATATTTTTAGAAAAAATTTCTGACCACTCACGCGCCGGCAAAGCCACGGCCAGACGCGCTCCCATACGCGGCCATATGCCAGGCACACTGACGGCGTCAGTTAACGCTGTCAGGAATATTCTGGAGAATATTTCGTTAAATTCTAACGGTAACCATTAAATCTAACTAACAGCGTCAGACTTGACGGAATATTCTGTCGCCTTTAACCTCTGGACTTCGGCGACCGTTGCCGGCGCCGGAAAACCGAAAAAATTTCAAAACCTTATATTTCAGCCATTTCTCAACCAAAATGCATGAAACTTAGACCAAACAAAAGCTTACATCAAATAGAACAAAAGCTTACATCAAATAGAACAAAAGCTTACCACTTAGAAGCTTAAAAAACTACCGGATCTTGTCGGAGATCCCTCGAAAATCTGGCCACCTCTGCAACTTCTTTGTTCTACGTTTTTCGACGTCCAAAACCACCCAACGAGACACCCCGAGCTTTGTGAAGACCTTCTAAAGCTCCTTGTGAGCTTGAAATCCTCAAAAAATCACGCATGAGTTAATGCATGAACAGTGCATGGGAACGGGTTAAGGTTTCCACGTGATTTCGAAGTTATTCTTACCTAAAAGTGGTACCACTCGACTCGTAGCACCACGAGGAACACAATGGTGTCCTTAGACCCCTCGATCTGCAAGGTTTGAGATGCTTTTGGTGCTTGTCTGTACAAAAATGGAAGGAGAGAGAGAGTCTGAGAGAAAAAGATAGCACGGGAGTGAGAGATAAAGTGTGTGGTCCAAAAATGCCCACCGATAGTAACTAACCAAAGTTAAGTTCTCATTGGCCCCAAAAATTTAGGAATTAACATAATTGGACCAAAACCTTAGCCCCATTTACATACACACAACCAAACGCTCAAGGGCAAAATAGTAACTTCACACTATCGATGTAAAAATTCTGGGACGGATTGTTACAATTTACCCACCTTAATAAAATTTTGTCCTGAAATTTCATACAACGAGTACCAACTCTACTATCCATAAAACAACTGCAGATACATCTCTCTCATCCGGTCCTCAGTTTCCCAAGTAGCTTCTTTCCACTGGGTGATTCCTCCATAAGACTTTCACCAAACGCACTGTCTTGTTCCTGAGCACCTTATCTTTCCAATCCAGTATCGTCACCGGCTCCTCATCGTAAGTCAAATCTGGGTTAATTTCCAATGGTTGAGGAGGTATCACATGTGACGGATCTAAGACATAATGCCAAAGCATCGAAACATGAAACACATCATGTACTTTGGACAGCTCTGACGGCAACTCAAGTCTGTAAGCAACTTCACCGACTCTCTCGGTGATCTGATACGGTCCGATGTACCTAGGACTTAGCTTGCCCTTCTTCCCGAACCGTACAACACCCTTCCATAGTGATAACTTCAGAAATACCCAATCACCGGCCTTATACACTCGATCAGTAGCATGCCTGTCTGCTAAACTTTTCTGGCGATCCTGGGCCGCTTTTAGGTCTGACTTAATAACCTAAACATTCTGAGTAGTCTCCTCTACTATTTCAGGGCCCACTAAAACTCTGATTGACCGTCTGTCTCGGGGTGATATGTTGTACAGTAAAGTAATCTCGTACCAAGAGCTTCTTGAAATGCTATCCAGAACTTAGAAGTGAATCTTGGATCACGATCCGAGATAATACTAACTGGAACCCCATGGTACTTCACAATATTCGATAAAAACAACTCAGCTAATCGGCTTAAAGAATACTCCTCCCTCACGGGAATAAAATGCGCTGACTTAGTGAGTCGATCAACAATCACCCAGATTCCATCATAACCATTTAGTGTACGAGGAAGCTTGTACACAAAATCCATGGTAATATTTTCCTATTTCCACTGAGGAACGGAAGGGGGCTGCATCAATCCAAACGGCTTCTTCCTTTTAGCTTTAACTTGCTGACATACGGCACACCTGCTCACATACTCAACAATTTCCCTTTTCATACCCGGCCAATAGTAAAATGGTTGAATGGTATGATACATCTTAGTGCCTCCAGGATGCATTGCATAAGCTGAAATATGCGCTTCATCAAGAATTTCCTTCTTCAACTCTGCATTGTCTGGCACGTACATCCTACTTTCCTGCATGAGCGTACCATCTGATTATCTTATTCGGAGGTCTTTCTTTTTCCCTTCATTTCTTAATCGAATAAGCTCATGAGTTTCTTCATCATTAATCTGGGCCTCGAGTATAAGATCAATCAAGATCAGTTTAGCGCTATCGGTTTAGCTCTTCTACTTTATGGCTCTTGTGCTGGGTTCGAATCCCTTTGATATTGCTTCTCTATTTTTTTTAGCTTTTGCAAATTTGTAAACATAAAAAAGAGATAACAAAAATGCATCCAATGTGTATCGAACTCAGGATCTTTGAAGGCAAGGAAAAAAGCATGCCCAATCAAACAACTTATTTTTGTTAAAATAGCTTGTAATATTTTACTTTTATAGATGAAAAAATTGAAAAAAAAAAAAGAAAAAGAAATATAGCATTAAAAAAAAATGAAGGGCCTCCATCTAAGTTTTGCACATGGCCCCTAAATACTCAGGGCCGACCCTACATTTACGGTTAAATACAATTCATGTGAATGCCACTTAGTACTACAGTCTATTCCTCTTCACTTGTAAGTAAAAATGTCTTAAATTCGATTATTGTCAAAGGTAAATTTGAATCAAATTATTATAACAAACTCGTTGTAAGGCTTAGCATCATCCCCTTAGTGTAGATACAATCGATTGTTAAAAAAAAATCATGTGAATATATGTATTTAATAAAGTTATTATCTGACCGTTGTGAATATATGATTTAATACAATTATTATGTGATCGTCAAGAGAATGTTAAATACATATAAGTATTATAGCTAAATAATAAAGTCTGAAGTCTAGGGAAAATAAGGGAGAGTTAGGAAGCCCAGGTCCAAGGGTGAAATTTGAGGCGACACATTTCAACTCTTTTGTTGGTATTCAATGGATGGGGTATTTTTTTTCGGGGTAATGTTGGAGACTAAATTTGTATGTAAAATTTTGTAAACTAAATCACATAAAAGTTGATGATTTGATTATTGCTTAACTGTTAATAAACGTGTTCATTTCTATTAGGAATACATCATCTAGTTTGTAAAGTTTGTCTACAAATTTACTCTTGATAACATTATTCTTTCTTCCGAGATTTCAATTCCAAATTGAGAAATATTAATCCCGATCTGATTCCCCTCAAACCGGATATACCCAAAAAACATTTAGGGCCCCGAAACTTTCGGTATTGAGGTTGGTATCACATAGTTGTTCAGTTCAAACCCGAATCGAATATTTTTAATTATATTTTGTATATGATTGAAAAGATCACCACCGTTAGATGAGGTTAACACATGTCCCGAAACCAATTTCAAAAGACAGGTTTGAAGGCGCATAGCTGGGTTAGGTACTCGGTCTAGGGTGCGAGTCGACCTGCGAGGGCTGCCTCACTGGTAAGAATAGACAAATATCCATTAATCGCGGTTATCCATTTATTGAAATTTCACAATTACAATTATAAATAACCGTTTTGTTTTAAATAATTAAATGATTATGAGTATAAATATTTAATTGTGAAATTTAAATGAACGGCTGTATGTATTAAAATCAAACGAAACCGAACCAAATAGTTTAGCTTTATTTTTGTTTTTGGCTTCAAAACCGTACCAAATTGAACCGCAAAAAAAATTCATCAGTTTTGATTTCACTCAGAACTGAACCGAATCGACGCGACCCAATTGAAAAGGCAAGGCTTAATGCGGCGTCGCTTCTTACTGGAATAAAATAAAGGGAGCTTTAATAAAAAGGGCTTGGACCAACAAATATTTAACCAAAAACCATCTTAAAATGTTATTTAACCAAAAGGACTCAAAGTTTAATAAAAAACCATCCAAAACTATGTCTACGGGCCTACGGGCCGAATTTAAAAAGCCCAACAAGCTACAAACCTAAACTACCGTAAATACCCCTATATCATTCAATACTCTCCGACATTTTTCACCACCTTCCCCCCACGCCCCCCCCCCCCCCCAAAAAAAACGAAAACCGCCATAATCCCTCGCTGTTCATAACGAATCAAATTCCCCCAGTTTCAAAAACAAAAAAAATCAAAGTTCAAATTACAGTTGAAAAGGAAATCATTCATTGAAACAAAGCCGGCGAAGCAAGTCCCCAGAAGTTCAATGGCAAAAACCGGCAAAAAAGTTGTGCAAAACTTACCAGAACTTTCGTCGGAACAAGACGGTGACGAAGTGGTGCAAATTTTACCACAACCTCCGTCGGAACAAACCGGAGGAAGAGAAGACCAAAATTTACCACAATCTCCGTCAGAAGTGCAAAACAAACCACCATCGTCAGAACAAAAAGCCGAACAAGAGGTAATAGTGTTAATGTTAATCATGTCTAGGAAATAATATGATTTTTTTGCCACTTTTTTTTAACAAAATGCGACATCATCTGGAAAAGTTAACAATATCTCTAGAAGAATTAACACTGTATCTGGAAAAACTAACACTGTATCTGGAAAAATTAACACTGTCTCTACAAAAAATAACACAGTCTGGAAAAACTAACAATGTCTCTGGAAAAATTAAAACTGTATCTGGAAAATCTAACACTGTCTCTGGAAAAACTAACACTGTTTCTAACAATATCTCTAGAAAAACTAACTGTCTCTGGAAAAACTAAAATGTCTCTGGAAAAACTAAACTGTCTCTGGAAAAATTAAAACTGTCTCTGGAAAAATTAAAACTGTCTCTGGAAAAACTAACACTGTCTCTGAAAAAACTAACATTGTATCTGGAAAAACTAACAGTGTATCTGGAAAAACTAATACTGTCTCTGGAAAAACTAACACTGTTTCTAACAATATCTCTAGAAAAACTAACTGTCTCTGGAAAAACTAAAAGGTCTCTGGAAAAACTAAACTGTCTCTGGAAAAATTAAAACTGTCTCTGGAAAACTAACACTGTATCTGGAAAAACTAACACTGTCTCTGGAAAAACTAACAAAAAACTAACACTGTCTCTGGAAAAACTAACACTGTATCTGGAAAAACTAACACTGTATCTGAAAAAACTAACACTTTCTCTTCAAAAACAAACACTGTATTTGGAAAAAATAAAACTCACTTGAAAAACTAACACTGTCTTTGGATAAAACTTAAACTATGTCTGGAAAAACTAAACTGTATCTGAAAAAACTAACACTGTTTCTAACAATATCTCTAGAAAAACTAACTGTATCTGAAAAAACTAATTGTATCTGGAAAAACTAACACTGTATATGGAAAAACTAACACTGTCTCTGGAAAAACTAAACTGTCTCTGGAAAAACTAACACTGTATCTGAAAAAACTAACACTGTATCTGGAAAAACTAACACTGTCTCTGGAAAAATTAACACTGTTTCTAACAATATCTCTAGAAAAACTAACTGTCTCTGGAAAAATTAACACTGTTTCTAGAAAACCTAAACTGTCTCTGGAAAAACTAACACTCTTGTCTCTGGAAAAACTAACACTGTCTCTGGAAAAACTAACTGTCTCTGGAAAAATTAACTGTCTCTGCAAAAATTAACACTGTTTCTGGAAAAACTAACACTGTCTCTGCAAAAACAAACACTGTCTCTGGAAAAATTAACACTGTTTCTGGAAAACCTAAACTGTCTCTGGAAAAACTAACATTGTCTCTGGAAAAACTAACACTGTATCTGGAAAAAAAAAAAAAGAACCAAAACATAACTGTTTCTTGAAAAAAAAGAACCATATTCTGCTTGTTCTTCTTACACAATTATAATTCCAAAACCTTATTCATTTTTACAAATACAGGTAACCAATAAAATCAGAATGAAGACTCTTGCACACAAAACAACAGTGAACAAGAAGAAAATTCAAGTGCGTAAAAAGAAAACTCCAGATTCAACTGAGAAGAAGAGAAGAAATCGGAGTACATATGTCCAATATCGGTGCAATATGACCGGTATTTCAGACTCAATGGAAACATACAAACCAATGCTTGAAGAACGCAAGGATGTTTGCGAACAGTTGGAAAAGACACCGTTCTGGAGTCTTATTAAACTATACATGGATGACTACCTTCTTGTCAACAAAAGGAAGAAAAAGGCTGATACGGACTTAATGAAGGTTATAAAGTGCTACGACCCCAGAGAGCAAAAGTTTAGATTTGGAGATCGCAATGCAAGAGGGATAACACCTGATGATGTTGCGCTAATCTTTGGACTGAACAATGATGGAGTCGAACTGCCAAACACCGACAAATCCTCGAAATCTGGTAAGGAGGACAGATTCATCGAGATGTACTTTCACAATGTTGAAAGAGTGAAAAAGACACACATTCTTCAAGCATATAAAAAATCACTCGTTTACAAAACTCCTGAAGGTGCAAAAGATACAGCTTCCATCATATGTGCACATCTCATCCAGTCATTGTTGTTTGCAAACTCTGGCACATACATCACATGGAACTTCCTGCAAATTTGTGGGAGGTTGGACGAAATCAGCAAATATAATTGGGCCAAGGGTGTAAGAGACTACCTCTTCAAAATAATAGACAAATCTTACAAAAAGAAGAGGGAAGGAGGATATGAATCAACAACCAGCGGTTGCACCGTTCTTATTTTGGTAAGAATATGCCGAATGATATTGTTAAAAGTATGAAATTTTTGTTATCTGGAAAAACTAACTGTCTCTGGAAAAGTTAACAATATCTCTAGAAAAACTAACTGTATCTGGAAAAACTAACTGTCTCTGGAAAAACTAACACTGTATCTGGAAAAATTAACACTGTATCTGGAAAAATTAAAACTGTCTCTGGAAAAACTAAAACTGTCTCTGGAAATATTAAAACTGTCTCTGCACCGTTCTTATTTTGGTAAGAATATGCTGAATGATAGTGTTAAAAGTATGAAATTTTTGTTATAATTCTCAAACCATAACCATTCTCACTTTTCTTAATTTTGCAGTATTGGATATGCCTTAAATCAAACCTTGTTGCAACGATTCAAGGCCGAGAAAACATGGTCCCAGCAATGGGAAGATGGGACCCTACAATGATACACCAAGCAATCAGAAATGTCAAAGTTGAAGATATTGAGGTAATAACCAATAATCAAAATCATTTTCACATAATGGTTAGATTTTACATTTCTATAAACAATTCAACTTTCAAAAAACTATAAACAACCCTAATGTGTGACTGTATGCAGATTGCCGGTGAGATTCTTCCTATTGAAAAAGGAAAGGACAATTCCAAAACTGGTAGAACAAAGACAACGACAAAGAAAAGAAAGAAGTCGAGTGCTAAAAAACATGACCAACGTGAAAATATTGAGGTAATGACTAATAAACATAAATAGTGAGTTATATTCCAGACACAGTTACTTATAGTACAGAAACAGTAAACATATAAATCCAGAAACTTTGATACCTGCATACTTTATTGCACTATAAAATCCAGAAACAGTGACTATTAACTATGATACCTGCATACTTTATTGCACTATATATTCCAGACACAGTTACTTATAGTACAGAAACAGTAAACATATAAATCCAGAAACTTTGATACCTGCATACTTTATTGCACTATAAAATCCAGAAACAGAGACTATTAACTATGTGCAGATTACTGATCTTACCACTGAGAAAGAAGAGGATTCTTCCAAAAATGCCAAAGAAAAGACTGTGACAAGGAAAAGAAAGAGGACTGCTGCTGCAAATGATATGATGGAACCTGATGAAATAAGTAAAACAGATCAAGGACATCAGTTCAGCACTTTTGATGAAGCCCAACAACTATTTGACAAGTTGTACAGTGAAGAATTTCTGAAGCTTGATCCAAATTATCAAATTCACATCCATGGTATTGACACAACAATAACTGATGAGATGTTCAACCAATTTGAAAAATGTACGGGCATGGAACAAAGGAGGTATATGGTGTTCAAGCATATGATGATGCATGCAGTTGACAATCTGCAAACAACTTCTGTAGTTTATGGTCAAACAATTGGAAGACTCAGAAGAGACATCGAAAAGCTTCAAGAAGAAAAAGAGATGAACAAGAAGAAAATTAGTGATATGGGTGATGAAATCCAGCAGTTGCAGTTGAAGAACACTGAAGCTTCAGGAAAAATGAATCTACTTCTCAATGACATTGGAATCCTGAAGAATAAGCTACAAGAAAATCAAACAAAAGTTCCAGAAGTTCAAGTTCCAACTGAGGATGTTGAAATGGAGAGTCAATATGTTGAAGCTGCCAACCAAGAAGATACTTCTACAGTTGAAGCTATGAATAAGAATTCTTCTGCTAACATGGCTACTCCAGAAACCAAGGATACTAAAGATGGACAAGAAGAAAATGCCAAAGAAAAAAAGCGGACAAGAACTTTGGTCAGAAATATTCGAAACAGGGACGATCGTAAAGCAAACGTTCTTCCAGAGTTTGACTATGTCGCCATCCAGAGAAACCCAAAAAAGAAGGCAAAGTACATATATGCTGTTAGTGACAGTGAAAGCCCTTCCATTGTTATATCACAGCCAGAACAGATTTTAGAACCAATTATTGAAAGAGATAAGGCGGAATGTATACTTGAAGAACAAGAAAATGAAAAAAAGGAGCCAGTGATCGAAACTCAAAAGAAGAAGCCAATGCTGAAGCCAATTGTAGACAAAACAAAGGAGGAACCAAAAGTGGTAAAAGCAAGGCCGATTGCAAAAGAAACAAAAAGGAAGCCTGTAAAGAAGACAAATGCAAAAGGCTCAAAGACTGATAAAGGCAGTTACCTACCTGCAACAACACACGCTTACAAGTTCCTTGATGACGAGACAAGAGAGAAAATCAAGGAATATTACAGACAAGATGAACTGTAAGTTTCGGTAACATTAGCTATGAACTTATGTTTCATAAACAGTATGCTTATTTTCTTAAAATATAAAAGTGTTAGTTTTTCTAGCACTATAAAAAACAGAGATAGTAACTTGCAATCCATAAACAGTGAACTTATATATATATATATATATATAAAATTTACAGTCTCTGGAAAAACTAACACTGTCTCTGGAACACTGTCACTAAATAAAAACAAACACTGTCTCTGGAAAAATAACAGTGTCTCTGAATAAAAACAAACACTGTCTCTGTAAAAACTAACACTGTCTCTGGAAAAATAACACTGTCTCTGGAAAAATCTCTGAATAAAAACAAACACTGTCTCTGGAAAAACTAACACTGAACACTGCCTCTGGAAAAACTAACAGTGTCTCTGGAACACTGTCTCTGAATAAAAACAAACACTGTCTCTGGAAAAACTAACACTGTCTCTGGAAAAATAACACTGTCTCTGAATAAAAACAAACACTGTCTCTGGAAAAACAAACACTGTCTCTGGAAAAATACCACTGTCTCTGAATAAAAATAAACACTGTCTCTGGAAAAACTAACACTGAACAATGCCTCTGGAAAAACTAACACTTTTATTTTCTTAAAATTAAAAAAGAATGTGCTTATTCCATAAACACTGAACTTATATATATATATATATATATATATATATATATATATAATTAACACTTTTAATTTTCTTACACAGGGATTATTTTTGGATGCAACCAAAAAAAAGGAACATGGCGCATGAGCTTGTTGTTCTCAAGTCAGATTTGACATCATTGTTTATCGATGGTGCAATTGACTCAAATATAATTGATGCGTCCTTCTACATCATGTCAGAAAATGAAACAAAAATGGGGCAAGAGCAAAATCTGTATCTTCCTTCCTTCATCTTTGTAAGTGTAAACAAAATTTATTTACAACAAATTTCTGTTTGTCAATTTCATAAACAGTATAAAAAAGGTTATGTTATTGTTTCAGAATGACATGGAGAAAACAAATTTGGAGAGCACCCAGCAGCATATTGATCGAACATTGAAGAGACTCTTGGAATATAATGTTGACAAAGTGGGAAAGGTCTTCATGTTAATAAAGCACTACTTCCACTTCACCCTGGTAGTTTGAGAAGTTAAAAATGGAAAAATGACACACTACAATTCCAAACTACCAAGGATAGAAGGCACCACAGACATGTACTTTAAGCATGCTGTGCAAGTGGTAAGAAAAAAAACTTAAATCAATTACAAACTATTTTACTATGGTAAGAAAGACAAATCAAATCTCATTATTATTTTTTTCTATTTTTCAGAGGGACAAAATAGAAGCACTGTACAGGGATTACAAGGCTGACCAAACTCTCAAAATAGAGATTGAAAGATGCTTGACTTGTGCACAGCAAAGAGAAGACTCGTAAGTACAAAAATATAGTTTCATGTCATTATTTGGCCTCTTTTTCATAAACCCTCTATACCTATTTTCCTTTGGATCCAGAGACTCTGCCTATTTTATCTCCTTATCTATCATACTTATTTGTTTCACAAAAAATGCAGATTGGATTGCGGCATATTTGTCATTCACTTTGCAAACCAACTTCACGAGGGTAACCCAATACAATCCACTTTTCAAAAGGAAGAAGTATTTTTGAAGAGAGCTTCAATTGTAACTACATTGGTGAATCATCCGCACAGCTATCCAAATGAACTGAAAAGGTTGCTTGAAGAAAAAAAAGTTGCTAGGAAATATGATTACATAGATGAACTTTTTGGAGATGATGATGATGATGACATTATTTCATTGTAATTACTGTCATTACAATTACAAATTATATATTATAGTTCATTTTTCACATAATTAACACTAACATTATCTCTGGAAAAACTAACAATGTCTTTGGAAAAACTAACACTGTCTCTGGAAAAAATTAGCACTGTCTCTGGAAAACTAACACTGTCTCTGGAAAACCTAACACTGTCTCTGGAAAAACTAACAATGTCTTTGGAAAAAATAACACTGTCTCTGTAAAAATTAACACTGTTTCTGGAACACTGTCTCTGGAAAAACTCGGACAAGCAAATTGAAGTGATCGACTTCACTTGAATCAAAAGCATATACAAAACAGAGGTAACAAATCTTACAAAAAATAACACTGTTTCTGGGAAAAAAAAACAAAAAACAAAACGTAAAGTGTTTCCGGGAAACCAGAAACAAAAGATAAATTGTTTCTGGAAAAGTGAACAAAAACTGAAACTGTTTATGAAAAAAAAAACCAAAACATAAAACTGTTTCTGGAAAAACTAACACTGTCTCTGGAACACTGTCTCTGAATAAAAAATAACACTGTCTCTGGAAAAACTAACACTGTCTCTGGAAAAATAACAGTGTCTCTGAATAAAAACAAACACTGTCTCTGGAAAAACAAACACTGTCTCTGGAAAAATAACACTGTCTCTGAATAAAAACAAACACTGTTTCTGGAAAAACTGAAACAAAAGCAAAAATTAAATTTCAAAACGGGGAAAAAAAAGTGAACAAAAACTAAAAACTGTTTCTGAAACAACTGTTCGCTGTTTCTGGAAAAATGTTCAAATTATCATTAACAAACCCAAAAAAAATGAAAAATATAAACATCAATATTAGGCGCCGACTTAAGGTCATTCTAACATAAGAATGAAAATATACCATTTTCATGCTCACAAAACCTGAAAACCCAAACACTGTTCAACTTCCTTGAGCAAAAAGTCATTGATACTCATTCTTCGATTTCAGAAAATCATACGATTTTCAACTCCGGCGAGCAACTTCCGGTGGTCGACTTCACTTCAATCGAGCATATACAAACAGAGGTAACAGTTTCTTACAAATTTTCTCAAATAATTTAAGAATATCATCTCACTTTATATATAAGTTAGATCTTCTTGAATCAAGCGTATAAAAAAATAACATGCATGATCGGCATTATTCATCTGCAATATAAATTAAGAATATCATTTAACTTTATATATAAGTTAGATCTTCTTGAATCAAGCGTATAAAAAAATAACATGCATGATCGGCATTATTCATCTGCAATATAAAAAACACTTTTACAATGCTCATGAAAATTTTCTTACCCGACATTAAATGTTAAAGATCTAAAAAATTTATTGTCCTTTTGGTTGAAAAAGTGTTGAATTGAGAAAATAAATTTACAAAATCTAGTTAGAGCATGTGTGACAGTGATTATAAACTACAACTTTTGCATTGTTCAGTTACAGAAACATTGTGTTATTCTACCCCATTTTTCAGAAACAGTTCACAAAATTAGCTTCATTGTATTGTATATCAAAAAAATAAACATTTATCAGGTCATATAATGTTTTAAAATTACACATACAGTGCTCCATTTTTGTGTTCTTTAAAAAACAATTTGTACTCATATTAATCTATATTAACAGATGGCTTCACTTAAGATAACTATACAAGTGCCAAACTCAACAAGAACTAGTGTCAAAGTGATATCGAAAACAGCCAAAAGTACAAAAAACAGGAGAATACTCGGAGAAGTAGAAAGAATATCATACACCAAGAAGGAAACTATACATCTCCAGATTGAAAGCAGTATAGATGAAGATATCATTGGAGACTCAATACAAAATAAACAGACAAAAAGGCAAGGGCAGCAGAAAAGAAAGACAGAACCCAAAGAAAACAACAAATGCAAAACAAAGAGGCAGAAGAAAAATTCTCAAAAACTGCAACCAACAACAGCGATAAAGAGGAAGAAAAAAGAAACAGCCAAATCTGTTTCACAATCAAACAAGGAACATATTCAAGAAGACATGCTGAATGATGACAACATTGTAGGACTGCCGAACAAAAAAATTTCATCAGTGCCAAAAGAAAAACAGCAAGAAGAGGAAGTTCAAGCTCTGAAACACAAAGAGGATCTCAAGAAGAATGATGTGCAATCCAAAAAGCAAACATCCAGAAACACAACCAACCAAAGACAAAAATGTAGTCCTACCAAACACTCCGTCATTCAGTTTGAATTTAAAAGAGGAGAATTCATCACAGTCCAGTGACTTTCCAGCAACAAATCAAACATATAGTGGTGTGAACTGGACACAATTTCCAGTTTACAAGATACTGCAACCATATGAAAGAAGGAAACTAATTCAGTTCTACTCGATAAACGACATGTGAGTCCTACAAAACAACTCTTAAATAATGTTTCATTACACTCCCATAACTTTATAAGCACTAAATAAATATAACATAACTAAACTTTATGCAATTTACTGCAGCGATGAATACTGGACTGCTGAAAGAACAGATTTCAACTATTCAAGAATAATGGTGTTGAAGGAAGACCTGCACGGTTTGATGTCAAATGGGCCTATATCAACTCAGATTGTTGACTCTTTCTGCTACCTAAAAAGAGAAAAAGAAAACATCAACAAACAAAAGAACTTCTATGTCTCTACAGCAATTTTTGTAAGTATATAACTACTTTTGCATCATATAAACTTTTTGTTAACTAAACTGGAAAAACTAACACTATTTCTGGAAAAACTAAACTGTGTCTGGAAAAATTAAAACTGTCTCTGGAAAAACTAACACTGTATCTGAAAAACTACTTTTGCATCATATAAACTTTTTGAGCAATTTTTGTAAAGTATATAACTATTTTTGGAAAAATTAAAACAGTTTTACTTCAATATATAATTTCTGTTTAGAGCAATTTTTGTAAGTATATAACTACTTTTTCATCATATAAACTTTTTGTTAACTACATATTTTATAAAGTTAAAAACATAACACAACTAATTTCTATGAACCTGTGTATATATACATATAACAATATCAAAACGTTGTGCCTTGTCATATTATGTATCAATGAACAGTGTGGCCTATTATGATTTCAATCCATAAACACCGTGCTAATTTTGCTCTGAATCCATAAACAGCGTAGTTTGTAGTTGGTTATTTTCCAGAAACAGTATGCTATATTAGTTTATAGTTGGTTAGTTTCCAGAAGAAGTATGTCATATTATCATTTGGTTTTTTTCCAACAGAACAACATCAATGAACAAAGCATTCAAGAAACTGTCCAAAACAAAGAAAAACTCTACAACCAATTGATGGACCAATATGGAAAAGTGTCGAATATTTTCTTCCCATTGTTCCATTACAACCATTTCTCATTGGTAGTTTTGGACACAAAAACTAGAGAAATGACTCATTACAATTCAGCTCGTCAAACCTCAAACGATGAAGATCTGGAATGTGATTGCTATTGGGAAAATGCAGCAATAGTGGTAAGCAAAAAAACCGAAATCACAAATCTCTTTCTTATATATTTCAAGGAAGTCTTTTATTAGTCTATAATAACTTTGTACAGGCAAACTTTGTTCAGTATTGGCTTGATAAGGCAAGGGAAACGTCAAACCATTCAAAACTTACGGATTCAAACCAAGAAACAATGAAGAAAATCAATTCAATAAAAAGTGACTTTGAATTCCAAGTCAAGGAGGACAGAATATGTGCACAACAGAAACCAACAGCGTACGTGAAAAAATTTAAAACAGTTTTACTTCAATATATAATTTCTGTTTTGTGCACTTTCATGAAACATTGTGCTTTTTGAACTACTACTCTCTTACATATTTTGTTTGCGTTTAATACTCATGCTCATTATAACTTAAATTTGTTTGTAAATCAGTTTGGATTTCGGCTTATTCGTGGTTAGCTTCATTGACCAACTCTCAAAGAATCAGAAAATCCAAGAACATATCCGAGATTATCAAGTTTTAAAAGCACGGAAAGATATCCTCGTCGATTTGATGAACCACGAGTTTAGCTGGACAAAAGAACAAGAAGCTTTTGTAGCAATCTCACAGAAACTGACAAGCATTGGGCATTAGAATCAAATTTGATAATATAGATTATATGTAATTCTCTTCTCAACTGAATGTACTTCTTAAGGTTCACGATTTACTTTTACTATGGTTTAACAAATTTTTTTTTTCAAACATGTTTGATGCTACTCAATATATATATATATATATAGTCTCTACAAATATTTTTAACAAAAAACTAATAGAGTATCTGGAAAAACTAACACTTTATCTGGAAAAAATCTGGAAAAACTAACAGTCTCTAGAAAAACTAACACTGTTTCTGGAAAAACTAAACTGTGTCTGCAAAAACTAAACTGTATCTGGAAAAATTACAACTGTCTCTGGAAAAACTAACACTGTATCTGGAAAAACTAATACTGACTCTGGAAAAACTAACTGTGTCTGCAAAAACTAAACTGTATCTGGAAAAATTAAAACTGTCTCTGGAAAAACTAACACTGTATCTGAAAAAACTAACACTGTATCTGGAAAAACTAACACTGTCTCTGGAAAAACTAACAATTTCTCTTCAAAAACAAACACTGTATTTGGAAAAAATAAAACTCACTTGAAAAACTAACACTGCCTCTGAAAAAAACTAACACTGTCTATGGTTTAACTTAAACTGTGTCTGGAAAAACTAAACTGTATCTGGAAAAATTAAAACTGTCTCTGGAAAAATTAACACTGTATATGGAAAAACTAACACTGTCTCTGGAAAAACTAAATCTGGAAAAACTAACACTGTATATGGAAAAACCAAAACTGTATCTGGAAAAACCAAAACTGTCTCTAAAAAACTAACACTGTCTCTAGAAAATGAAAAATCAAACTAACAATTAAAGAAGTAAATTGGTATAAACGAAAAGTTATATAATCTGAATCATCAATTGAAAACAAATAACCGATCTCCAAAGATTAAAATCTATTACATATCACAAATAGCTCCGATCTAAAAAAAAAAATACAAGAAATTAACCATCCTGGATAACAACTTTGCATGAAACCTTGTTATGTCCCGAACCTCCACATCTGCTACAAGTCACAGTCTTCTTCATCCTACTAATTTCACCGGCAGATTTAATCCTAATCTTCTTTGGTCGTCCAGATGGAACCTTAGTAGTAGGAGGCCTCACACCATTCGTAAAATTATTAACATTAGGCTTATCTAAATCTGAAACTGGATTCATAACAAACTGATATGTTTCCTGATAAAAAGATGTCTTCCAGTAATCTTCAATATACTCAAACACATCACGATTATCATGCTGCAACACCTGCAATGCATGAGAACATGGGAAACAATTGTGCTGCCATTGAACACAAGAGCATGTCATATCATCCAGACAAACAACAAAACGATTCCACTCAGTCCTAACTTCAAAAACATTCATGTCAGAACGACTAATCCTCCAATGCATGCCCTCTTTCAACAGCAACTTCAGCTCATTTTCTTTCTTTGGACACAAAATTGTATGAATTTTTTGACCGAATAATTTTTTCTCAGCCATACTAACCATCAGCCGAACCCTAATGTCTTCAAGAAGATCCATAAGTAGCATACAACGGCTATTCGACACCATGGCATTAAAAGACTCTGAAAGTGCATTACTCATTGATCCCCATCTCTTACCAGGAAAGTGAGCAATAACATAGTTCTCTTTAGGCAAATCAGCTAAGAAATTAGTCACATGCCCTCTCTCATTATCCATAAATTCAGCAATGCAATCATCAAAATCTGATGCAGTGCATGCATAAGCACAGTTTGCTAAAAGATTCATCATCTTCTTCTTTAGTCCTTCAACAGCACCCTTTGGAAATAAACTACTAACATTCTGTTTTAAATGAACAAGACAATATGAATGTGGAGATTCAGGAAAAATTTCAGGAATACACCTCAGAATTCCGTCATGTCTATCCGACATAAATGTAATCACCCTCCCTTGAGGCCTCAATATACGAGATAATATTGACAAAAACCATCTCCAATTTTCTATTGTTTCTGAATCAACAATAGCATAAGCAACCTCGAAAATCTCTGCAAAAACAGAAAAGGAATAAAGTACTGTCATGTGTAATACAACTGTTTCTGGAAAACCCAAACCAAAACATAACACTGTTTCTGGAAAAGTGAACAACACTAAAACTGTTTTATGGAAAAATGAAAAATATACTCACCATCATTGCCATTTTTTGCACAGCAGGATAGAAGTGTGCCCTTGTATTTGCTCTTGATGAAAGTGCCATCAATGAATAACATTGGGCGACAAAACATGAATCCTTTGATCCATGCATCGTAAGCAATGAACAATCGAAGAAACCTGTTTGACTCTGGTACAACTTCAAGCTCAAATACAGATCCGGGATTGCTTGCAAGGTTAGATTCTATATACCAAGGCAACAACTTGTAAGAATCAACAACGTCGCCGTTTAGCTCAGAAACTGCCTTCTCTTTACCAAAGTATGCAGTAGAATAATCAATGTCTAGTCCGTAAAACTGTTTTAGATTTGAAATGATTTCCTTCGGTTTGATAAGTGGATTTGACTGAACCTTGTCCTTAATGATAGAAGCAACAAACTTCCGACCAACAACTTTGTTTTTCTTCTTCCGGATCATTCCCTTACATGTATGCACATTGTGCAATTTCCGAATAACAAAAAAATCATTAATCGAAGACTTTGATGCATATACACGCCAAAGACAACCATTAGATTCTTTCCTAGAACACTCAACGCTAATCCGACTCTTATCATTTTTCAAATATTTGAACTCAAACCCACACTCAACAGAAAACTTATTCAACTTATCACGAAAATCAGTACAACCTCCTTTAAAAACTTGACCCACGGATTCAATATAGTTTTCCTATTCACAAGTCATGTAGCTATGAATACCATGAGGACCATACTTCCCTAAATGATAATTTTCACTAACAATCGCTGTAGAATCTGATGTATAGCACGAAGAAGATACACTATCCGTATGTAACTCAACGAGATCACCCCCGCATTTGTCAAAAACCAATATTTCTACCAGAGATTTTCCAACAACACCAAGAACTAACAACATGTTCTTAACATCGGCATCACAATCCAATAGACAAGTAGATCCTTCACTCAAAGAATATCTCAACTCAAAATAACCTGGTCTCAGACCTTTAAACCTAGAGCAAAGATCAACACAAATCTGATTGAATGTACATGTTGATGAAATAGAACTAATGACGGATACACCACCATAAGTAAACTGAGCTAGTTTACTATTCTCCATAACTATACAACACAAAAAAAAAACAAAACAAAAAAAAAACATAAGCAATATTAAATGAACATATAACAATACCACTGTATCTGAAAAATAAAATAACAAAATAATACTGTTTCTGGAAAAAACTGAACAGAAACTAAAACTGTTTATAGAAAAAGAACATAAACATAAAACTGTTTCTGGAAAACCTAAACCAAAAGATAATACTGTTGCTGGAAAAAATAAACAACATCTAAAACTGTTTATGGAAAAACACAACCAAAAGATAACACTGTTTATAAAAAACACAACCAAAAGATAACACTGTTTATAAAAAAAACACAACCAAAAGATAACACTGTTTCTGGAAAAACAGAACCAAAGGATAATACTGTTTCTGGAAAAAACTGAACAGAAACTAAAACTGTTTCTGGAAAAAACTGAACAGAAACTAAAACTGTTTCTGGAAAACCTAAACCAAAAGATAATACTGTTGCTGGAAAAACACAACCAAAAGATAACACTGTTTATAAAAAACACAACAAAAAAAATAACACTGTTTCTGGAAAAACAGAACCAAAAGATAATATTGTTTCTGGAAAAAACTGAACAGAAACTAAAACTGTTTATGGAAAAAGAACATAAACATAAAACTATTGCTGGAAAACCAAAACATAACAATGTATCTGAAAAACGAGAAAAAACCTTCTGCAACTCATATACAATAATCAACAAAAATAATACGAAATTGAATAACATGCAGATCTCAAATTTAATAAAGAAACACAAATTGAATAGCATGCATATTTCAAATTTATTTTATGCAGAAACAAACGATGAACTCTGCCGGTCATTCGATGAACTCCGCTGACGAATAAAAATTGAAAAACAGTACTCGAATACACTTGTGACGATGATCACATTTCAACGAAAAAATACAAAAACATAAATTAAATAGCATGACGATCTATATTTTTGTTTTAACGAACAGAACAAGCTCTGCAAAACAAAGATATACTCCATTAGCGATGAAAATCTGGAAAAAAAATACCTCGAATACAGTACGAATAATGACAGACGATCTGAAAAGCAACGATCACAGTCAATTTGATCAGCACTTCAAAAGTTCAAACCACTATCACGTTCAAATTGATAAGAATTCGAAAGTCTGGTTCTCAAAGCCTTCAACCACTCGCGGCAAAAAAGAGCTTAACAAGAAATCGAACTGAAAAAAGTTTAAAACAACTCAACCTACAAAAGTTAGGGGTAAAATCGACAAATCAAGTTTTTTTAATAGTTGGCCCATTTTTAGTTGGGCTGCTTTAATATGGATCTTGTACTAATTATTAAACAAAACTTATAACATGATTTTTTATTAAAACCAAAACTTTTCAAGCCTTTTTTATTAGTTTTCCTTCAAATAAATAGATGGGAATTAAAAAGACGGGTCCGAACATACAAGGACGAACAGAGCAGAGCGGATAAAGAATTCGCCTTCGGAGTCGGAGAGGAGAAAAGTAGAGAATGGCAATGCAAAACGGGATCAGCCGAACAGGTATGTCTGTAAAATTCTAATGTAATTTGCATATGGATGGATGGATGGATAAATTTGTATAGGGATGGATAATTGTGTAGATAAAATAATTGGTTTATTCGTCAATTTACCAAAACCCTAATTTTCGACTTTTTTCTTCCATCAGTGAATTCTTTTCATCCTAGAACGATAGTAAATGCTTATATATGTTGTTGTGGTGTTTGAAAATTTTGCAGACAAGAGTGGGATTGTAGCCATGGAAGTAGAGAGAACTTTCGAGAATGGAAGCGCTTTTCGAAACGGTGTGTTTGTTTACTTTTTTGGGTTGTTATTGTATATTTTATGCAATTATTAATACCCACGTTTTAATATGTGGTGATAGTTGTGGTGTCAACTTTTCGATGTTTTTAATTCTTCAACCCTGATGAGTTGAATGAGTTTTGGTACTTCTGGGATTGCATTCAAATTGCGGATTTTTTTTATTCCCCTATCTCGAAGGAAGGAATTTGTATTTTTAAGGCATAATACTATTCATCTCGATTCGAAATCAACTGCGGTTTTGATAACGATCTTCCTCCCTCTTGCTCTGTTACAGGGGCCTCGATGTCTGAAATTGACCTTGCAAATATGAGCGACGATGAAATTTTTCACGTGCTCTGTAGTGGACGAGTTGAAAGCAATTGGGATCCATTTCTTCCAGGTGTGTTTGTTTACTTTTTTGGGTGGTTATTTGTATATTTTATGCAATTATTAATACCATGTTTTAATATGTGATGGTAGTGGTGGTGGTGGTGCCAGTTTTTCGATGTTTTAATTCTTCAACCCTGAGTTCAATGAGTTTTAGCCCATCTGGGATTGGATTCAAATTGTGGATTTTTTATATGCCTCTATGTCAAACGAAGGAATTTGTATAGCCGGGTTCTGAACGTGACATACACTTTGTTTGGCAAGGCTGAATCTTTTGTTGTTTTATTTTTCGTTCAAAAATATAAACGTACCGAATTATTTTTACTCTTTGTGATATGATGCCTTCTGTACTCTGTAATTTTATTTTAGAAGACAACTTCTTCTTGTGATGATCATGTTTTGTTTTCTGAAATTTTCAGAGAACGTTTTCCTCGGACGTACGATGCCAGGAGTTATTGTTATTCCGAGACCCATTGAACCATTGGACCGTTGGAACTCTTCATGTTACAAGGTTGGCATGGTAAGAATTGAGCTGAATCTAATATATATATATATATATATATATATATATATATATATGTTTACGTCCGTCCTACTCCCTAATTATGCATTATGTGTGCATGGATACTATGTTCTAATTTGATCCCCTCTGCACATGATTCCGGACAAGGCTATACATGCAGACAAATCTAGGCTCACAGACATAAATCTCTCCTCTAACTCGTACAAAGAGGCAATGTGCGTTTCCAGCTCCCTTGTGCTTTACCTGTCTTCGTTTGCTTCAATGCAATGGAAATGGAATAATGGGATCGTTATTTTTCTCATCTATGCTTTTGATGTATGTTCAGGTCATTTTTGGAGCAGTACAAAGAATACACTAAAAATGCTTGGAAATTGAGGGATTGCCAACCACATCTTGTCCCAGTAAGTTTTTGACTGCATCCGTTATGTTGTTTGGTTTTTCTTCGTTTTCTTTTCCTCCTATGCATTCAATGGAGGTAATAACATGTCCCTGTTCTAATTTGAGCTTCCGTGCAGGTTAGCGTTGAGAAGCTTGCAGGGAGTAACATTCCTGACTTGGAGATGACAAAGTTTGTCTCCGATTCCTCTTTTGCTTTGGCTATCTTTATGTTTATCACTATAATGGAATGGGATTGTCCCTTGTTTTATTTATACTTTCGGTATATCATTTGTTCCAAAATCCATCTTGAAAGGCCAGTACTACTTGTCATGCCCACGGATAGCATTTAGTCACGTGTGAAAACAAAACAAAACAAAACAAAAAAAAAAAAAGAAACATTTGAACAGGGGTGATTGATCTGATACATCAGGTGATGTTCTAAGACCATTTACATCGTGGTTAACACGAAATGGCTGCCTAGGCAGCGACGGCTTCCTACCAAACAATTTTCATACTCCATGTAATTATATAACATTTGCATGCAAAAAAGAAAATGTGCTTGATATTGCATAGGCAAACTCCAACCTAATTTGTGTTCATATCTTATCTTAGATGAAGGGGCTCGTACATGGTTTTATGGCCTATTGTGTGTCTCTGACTGCAGGTACCACGTCCGTCGTGATGTGCCTCTCGAAAAATTTGTTAATTATATTCGAAATTGTGTTCGAATTCGAGCAGGCCAACCTATGTTTGTCTATTTCAACAACACTGAACCTCACAGGGGTGAGCATGGCTGCAATCCATTTTTGCTGAAGGCATAATACTATTCATCCTGATTCCGCATGAACTGCAGTTTTAATAACTATCTTCTTCTTGCTCTGTTACAGGGGCCTTGATGTCTGAAATTGATGATGCAAATAAGGGTGAAGATGGATTTCTTCACATGACCTATAGCGGGGGAGAAGAGAAAGGGGTACTCAGTAGATGCATTGATAAGTTACCGTTAAGAATTGTAGTTCACACATGTTTATTTCTTAGTCATTCAATGAACATACTCCTGTTCTAATTTGATTGTTTTACGTAGATTTTTGAGTATGGTGCTCAAATTTGTGACTTAATTCTTGGCGGGGTCGTCAAGACGAAGAAGAGGAAGTTAGTCTTCAACTCAATTCACTGTGCTTTAAATATCTCGATTTGTATTTGCTACTATGGAATAAGATTATTCCCTTCACTTATGCTTGTAGGATAAAAGGGGGTTTTATTTTCTCAAAAGGCATTGTTATGTTAGACACTTGGAATGATCATTTGAACAAGGTGCATATGGTAAGAATTTAAACTTGTATCGAGTATGTTTACGTTCTACACATTCCAGGGATACACCATTCTAATTTGAGTTTGCTGTGCATGTGATGGCGGAGTAGGCTCAGCTTGAGGAGAAGGCTGCGCTCATGGGAAAATCTGCTGCTGAATTATCCACTTCTATCGAAAAGCAGTTAGTTTCCAGTTCCCTTGTGCTTTAATTCTCTTGATTTGTAGTTCTAAATTGAAACTGATGGGTTAGTTAATTTTACATGTGCGGTTTTGATTTATGTTCAGTTTATGGGAGTCATGCCAAGAGCGCGAGATAAATCCTTGGCTGTTGAGGAAGAAAAAACCAGATCATATACCAGTAAGAATTTGACTACGTCAAATGTGTTAATTCTCTCTATGAATTAATACCTTGTTGTAATTTGAGTCTTTGTGCTGTGCAGGTGAATGTGAAGAAGGATCCAAGCAGTAAAATTCCTGACATTTGCATGAAGAAGTTAGTTCCCGATATCTTTTTGCTTTATTTTCTTGATTTGTGAACAAGATTGTCCCCTTTTATACGTATGCTTTGCTTTTGTTATGCCATTCGTTACGAAGTCGGTCAGAAAAAAGTGGGAAGAGAAATAAGTAGCTTGTCTATGTGAAGGGGTTCGGACGCAGATTTATCGCCTATACTGTGTTTGTGACTGCAGATTCCAAGTTCATTTCGATTTGCCTCTGAGCGAATTTATTGAGTTTATTCGGATTCGGATCGAGTCGAAAGAAGGAAGGCCATGGACAAAGCCTTTGTTTCTCTATTTCAAGAACAGTGATCCTCCCGCTGGTACGCAGAGCTGCAAAAATATTTTGTTTTAGAGCGACAATCGGCATAAGGATATCCATCCATCCTGTTCCCAAACTGTGGTAATAACTCTAATTTCGTCCAATGTTGTTGCACACAGGTACCTCGATGTATGTAATTGATAAGGAAAATAAGGATGACGACGGATTTCTTAACATCACCTACAGTGGAGAAGAGAAAGGAGCCTGGACGCAGTTAAACAACGAGGAGTTTGCTCATAAAGTAAAAATCTAAGAGCTAGGAGGAGTCAGTAATGTGAGCTGCTTAGAGGATATGATATGACATGGTTGAAGACTTAAAACTGATATTGAGACGAATGGCGTTGCATTGGACTTTAAAATGCATCGAGTTGAAATGTTTTATCACTGACTTTGCTTACAGATGATATGTGTTTATATAAAATCATATTTAGATGCATTGGAGTAGAAATGTTTTGATGTTTTTTCTGTTGTTATTTGTCTAATTTTGTTGCGTTGGCGCTTGCTGCCGAAATATTCCACTGTTTTCAGTCGGTCGCTGCCAAACGTCTTCGGTCCTGTTTGATTGGTTGCTGTCAAAAACCTTCAGTTATGTTCGATCGGACCTGCTGAATATTTGTGCTGCGTCCCATTTTGGTTTGTCGAACAACTGAAGAAACCAAAATTTCCTAAAAGATAAAATCACAAGTTAATCTTGTATCCTTAAGTTAGTCTTACTTTTGTAGGGTTTGGTTTTTATATTTCAAACACTTTAATAAACAACAATTTTAATTAAAATCTACCGTGGAAATCGATTTGTTATTCACACATTTTTTTTACTTTTCAAACACTTTTGTTATTTTCAGTGTTTAATTTTTTTTAATTCATTTGATTCGACGGATAAAAATTGAGAGGTGTATAAAAAGTCAAAATAGTTTATAAATAGCACTACTTTTTTTTTTATAGGGTTATTTATTTATGTTTGAAAGTCATAGTTGGTCGAATTAGACCACAATAAAATAAAGGATTAAGTACTTAGAATTCCCAACTTTTTAGTGTCACTCTAAATTGGTCTAAACCTTTTTAACATTTCAAATAAGCACTTAACCTATTGAATATGTCACATCTGTTAACCCCAGTTGAAAGTCTGTTAAATTAACTAGGCTTACTTTGTCTCCAAAATCAATAGAAGGTCATGGAAGCATAGCCTATACCAACTAACAGTTACCACCACCCGCATCATGCTATCACCTCCAAACCTAATGCAAAACCACCAACTCCACCCCATAACTTAGGCTGCCAATATCAAGAAGGTCATAGAGGTTGCTGAAATGGTATGAACTGCCATGATGTGACGACCACCATCTTCATCGCTCGCCAAAAAGAACTAGAAGCTTTACCAATCGAGAATTGTCACAACAAGGAAATCACATGAGCAGAAACAACTCCTTGAAACCCTTTCTGAAATCTTAAACCTCTTATCTGTTAAGAGATTGCCCTACTGATATAATTTCAATTTGGGTCTATTTTCGATTCAATTCAATACATATTTGATTGGGTTCTATTTTGTATAATTTATAATTGAAATTTAGATTTTGAGGCAATCAATGTTAATTTTGTCCATAGTATAACCAGTTGGGGCGTTTGAAATATAATTCATTTTTGAAAAATTAATTGGGGTTAACAAATATGACATTTTAATAAGTTAGATGTTTGTTTAAAGGATTTAAAAAAGTTGAGACCAATTTAAAATGACACATCTTAATCTTAAAAATAAATAATAATAATAATAATAATAATAATAACAAAAAAGGCCGACACGGTTGTACCAATCCCGCGAAAAAAAACCCAACGACTCCTACCTCTCAATCCCCTCTCTGATCCTTCGATCGATTCCAATTCCGTCGTCTCGAAGCTAGAACAAGCTTAGGATCGCCAATTTGAATGCCGGCCATGGAATTTTCTATGGCCGGAATGATGAACGGAGAGAGAGCTGTGGTGTTGCTGTTCATTTCTCGCGTCCTCTTCTCTCTCTCCATCTCTCTCCTCTCCCAGGGCATCGCTCTCTCTCCTCGCCCTCTCCGCCCTCTCCCTCGACATCCTCACTGATTCTTCCACCTCCCTCTCCCAATTTAGCACCAGGTACTACTCTACTCCTACTCTTCTCTTTCAGTTTTTTCAATTGCTCTTGTTAGGGTTCGTCCAGTTGAATGTGGGCATTGACTGTAATTTTAATGTTTCAGGCCCGGTGCTTCGTCGGCTATACTGTTAGGGGCTGTCGCGTTGCCGACTGTTTTCATAACCAAAACGATACAGCTTTAGCGGGCGGTTTTGTGTTTTGTTGCACCAAGTTTCCATTGAAGGTACTTTGTGTAGTTTTCAATTCACCGTTATCCGTCGCTCCTAATCATAATTAGCATCAAATTAGTAAATGTATCATCTTTAGTTCCATCACTGTACAGATTAGCTGGAAAAGTTCAAACCTTTACGGTTATGTTTGAGTAATAGACATGAACTTTTCGTTACTGGTGGGATTCCCTTGTGGAGTCCACGATTGAATGTGACTGGATTCTGATGATCGTGTGAACATGCTCTGGTTTTAAATTCCGTGGGCTATTCAACCTTGTGCCATTTGGGATTTTGGAAGCCTGTGCTATTTATGGGACAACCGGGTTTAATAAGATAATGTTGTTACATTATGGAAGCCTGTGCTATTTATGGTAAATTCTTAGTTTACCTCAGATACTATAGATAAGGCAATAGGCGATATTTGAAAAGATTTGAAATGTGGCTAGTGGGGAAAAGCATGAAAGAATAGATGAGAAGGGACAATGGAGTTCTTGCGTCTGAAGATCAAAAGAAACCTTCCATTTGCACATGAGGATAATTATGCGTATTTTGAAGTAATTCCTTTTTAAACCAAATATTTATGTTGATTCTTAATTCTGCTGAATTTGCACTTGATACTATAGTAAGAGAAAATAATATGGATGAAATCGGTATTTTCCTGTGATCCTATCTATAAGATGAAATGATAGAAATGAAATCTTTGGAGTTCATTTTCTCGGTTTTATATGTTTATGAACAGCTGAAATTAGAAACAGCATTAGTCCCAGGCTTCCAGCTCCCAAGTCACATGGGATACAGGAAAAGTTGTTATGGTAGAGACTTTTTTTTTAACTTGGTGCATGGGTCCTTATTGAATAATCTTTTGAAACGCTTTGTGTTAACTGGTAAACTTTTTCATATGATGCCTTTAATTGATTTTACAATCTGATTTTGTAGGGTTCCATGCTTCCCACTGCTTTGTCTCACCTTTGCCTGATATGGTTCCTCTCTATTATGCTGATGATATGTTCAATGTTACCATCCAGAACTTGAATCTTGGACGATGCAATACTGGGCTGCTTCTGCCAGCTGCCTGTGTGTGCTGATTTTTCTCTGCATAACCATATTGTGTGCATCTGGGAATATTGCTCCACCATCACGTAGTATTAGGCATGCAAAGTTTAGCTTAAGTTGTATAACATTGCACACTGCGGTGTGCTGTCTGACTATTGGTACAGTGTCTCTTACTAGTAAGTTTCCTGCATGTCTTTGAATCCTCTTTTCTGAATTGATAACATGGAAAGTGTTCTCTACTCATGCTTAAGCCAATAGTTTTTGGAAAACTGAAACTTGATTTGCTCATTCCGTACAGGCTTTGAGACTGCATTGAAGTTATTATGGATGCTCTGTCATGGATTGGCAGCTGTAAAATTAATTCAGCATGTTCTTAGAACTTTCCCATCTTGTTCTTCCATTGGTATATGCCTTGCTACTTTTTCTATTTGTTCTTCAAGTTGAAGTGTTATATCATTGGTCAGCTAATGTGCAGATCTCTCTCTCTCTCTCTCTCTCTCTCTCTCTCTCTCTCTCACTTTATTTTTCTTTGTATTTATACCTCTCTCTGATGATTATTATTTTGGGGTATTTCTCTGATTTTTTCTCAGTAGATGTTGATGTTGCATGTCTTTGTTTCTCTGTAGGGGAAGCGTGTTTAGTGACTTCAGGTCTTGTTCTCTATTTTGGTGACATATTGGCATATAGCATTGAAAAGGTTATTTCTTTTCTGCGGGAATTAGTTTTTTTTTTCTCTGGTCAAACTGCTTATATGTACTCATCCTATTGGTTACGACATTTCTCACACAGGTGTCTGGGTTTTTTATGAAATCGGAGGTGTTACATTATGGAAGTAAATGAAATGAGATTAGTATTATTATGCAGGTACGCTTTCTTAATAGATGAAATTGATTGCAAGTGGTCTGGCTTGAAAGTTGAAACCCATCATTCTATTTTATGCAGGGGTTGCTGCTTGGCCTTCTTTTCCCAATGGCCTTTAAATTTGTTCTCCGAATGTGAAGTGAGGACAAACAACGGGATTTGGAGATCTGTTATCTTCTTTTCTTCACTTGGATTTATCACGATTGTGAATTTGTGATCATTCCATCATGGATGCGGTTGGTTCAAGATTTTCATATGCATCCCTTGTTATGGTACAACCTTTTCCAGTAATTTGTTCGATACTTATTACTTCAACTGGATTTTTTATTATCCTCTATACGACGTGGTTATTAGGTTCTATTTGGTGGTTACGGTTGGTTTCACCATAGATAGGTGGTTTATATTTCACGTAACCGGTTCTCAAGTTCACAGACGTGTGGAATGCAAGCTTTCCATGGTATTTAATAGAAAATCACTGCTGCAGTCTGGGAACAAAACATCAAAGGATCTGCATGCTAGTTGATATCGTGCATTGGCACCGATTCAACTGATATAAAAAAAATAGATAACGAGCTAACCTCTGAATTAAGTCTCACTTCGTATTGGTGTGCACAGTTGCGTAGCATGACTTAGTCAAGAGTTTAAAATTAGTGATAACAGCAAAGCGGCTTTCCATTCGTTGTGATCACCCAGGAGAGCTACTAGATCCATCCCATTGTCTTATTTTCCCACCCACGTTATAATCTCACCCACCTTAAAAAGTTCAAAAACTAAAATGCTATTTCTCCTCTTACTATTATTCCCAAAATAACCTTTAATATATACATATATATGAAATTATAAAATTGTCTCTTAAAAAATATAACAAATAATATGTAAATGAAAACTACTAAAGTTTGCAAATTCAAATGGAAACGACAGAAGTATCCAAATTCAAAAGAATTCGACAACGACAAATTTAAAAATACGATGGACAAATTCAAATGGCCTACACACAAATTATTCTTCTACCTTTTCAATGGAAACATAATCTTCTACCTCTTTTGTAGAAGCGTCATCTTCCACCTGTTCAATGAAAAAGTCATCTTCTAAGTCCATTGCTATTTTTGTACTTTCTCTGAATGAAAGATGAAAATATGAGTTAGGGTTTAAGGTAGACAAATCATCTCCCATGCCCAACCTTTTTTTTTTAATTAAGCAAAACAAGATAATTAATGTCCTTATCAGTCTTTTTGTAAATGGACAAATTTGTAATTAAAAAATTCATTAAAAGGTGGGTGGAAAGATAAGACATTGAGGTGGGAATAACATCGCTCTCACCCAGAATTGCAGTTACTGGGACTTTCTTTATGTTGCATTTTCTGTGTTTTTGCAACTTTACTAAAACACATCTACCACCTTTGTTATTAAAAAAAATTCACATAGTTTGAAGGGTAGGTTCTACCAAAACCAGAGTTATTAGGATCTTTTTTATGTTTGGGTTTGCGGTACTGGCATCGGATTTGATGTGCTCTTAGCCCTAGTGCATGGCGCATAGCGTATACTAGGTTGCCAAATATAGAGTTGTAAGTTTGCAATGTTACACGTATCACTTTGGTTCCTTGCACACAACTTGACTACATCCATCCCTGTGCTAAAAATTTCATAAATACTTAAATTAGAGTCCAAAAATCAATGGATTGCATATATCATGGTACAACAGAATATTCAGTTTTTTAAGTTTTATTTATTTTTGACATTTAATCTACTTTTTATTCCCCATATATCATGGTACACTGGAATTCCAGTTTCAATGAACCCGACTGCTGGAGACCCATGAATTGTGGTAATTGATCTGGATTGTGGTTCGGTGAACCCTGCATGGCTTATTACTTGTATAAGGTTCCTTAATATTTATTTTTTTTTTTTTTTGGTTACTTAAGTTGGCTATTTACTGTGAGAGATTATAGTTTTGATTCTGTTTACAACAATTAGTTTATTCTGTCTGATGGCCGTCTTATGTCGGCATCAAATCTCTTGTTTCGTTTGGAGGGTACTTTCATATATTTTTTCAGAACCACTTAAGAGATTATCTTCGTGTGCATACTGGATATGTGTGATAATTTTTTCAGTTCTGAGGTTCTACAGCATTTCAAAAAATAGCAAGATTGAGAGGAATTCTACTCCGAAAATACTACCATCTGATGGCTGTGTCAATGTTTGTGCCTGCTCTTATCTTCCAGGTAATTTAGGACTAAAGATTGATTGTCATCCAAGTATACGTTTTTTTATCGCGATTCTAATTATGTGTTTATATATGCTCCTTGTATGTTTCTTTTGCAGCCGGAGTCTCTTGATCTTTCATTTGTGCAGCTTTGGCAGTTTTCTTGGCATTGGAAATTATTCAAGTAAGTTTTCAAGCTAGAACCTTATGTTAATGTCTAAAATTTTTCTCTTATGCAATAAGTAAAATCCACTTGTTGAGGACACAATATTGCCAAATTAGGATAATTTTGTGCTGCAGGTTTTTGCCGGCATGGTTGATAATGCTGGTGGTTTATATATGCTTTTGGTGCACCTTTTTCAGCATTGGCGCTCTCTTCTAGCCATGACCGTAAGTGGTATGTTGGAGGCTTACACAGCACAACTCGATAATGCATTCATACCGCTCATTTTCTACAGCCTTGTGTGTTTGTAAATGGTGCTCCAACGTCCTGAACGAACGCCAGTGAAGAGAGCTTCCCAAAATCAGCTTCTTTTACGTTCATGGGCTTCCCGTGAGCACTTTCTTTTGTACATAAACAACTAATCTGCTGGCCGAGGATACATACAGATCGTCGTACCAAATTCCTCCATAGGTTGGAATGATTTTTGTTTTAGAATTTAGGAATACATATAATGGGCAGTTCACTTAAACGTGCCTAGCCTACTATGTCGAATTAGCAAACAAGAAATTTACTTGGTAGTTTTTATTCATTATTTTTCCCAGAGAAAAAGGGGGTTGTGAGGTTGGTTTGGGGGATAGAGATTATAGGTACGACTACGAGGGATCCAGATTTTGTTGGGATATTCATACATTTCATTGTGTTAATACAAATAAATTCTTTTCCTTTGTTATGATTGGCTCACGACTGTTGATCGACTGCTCAAGTTCTTTCTCATTCATTCATAAATTATGAGTTAGCCTCTTGAATTGTTGTAGTGCCTATCATTGTAAGAGAATCATGACCGCCACGTGGTGTTCCCGTTACGTGAAAAGGTTTTCTATTAGACCAAAAGAAATTTGGAAGCTCAAATATTTGAAGCTTAATCATAGTAATGGTCCTCGATATTGGCACTATTTTTTTCATCTCTAATTTTTTATCTTTTGTTTTTAGTGATTCTCAAACTCACTCTCGTGCGATGTGCGTCTGTTTGCTTTATCCATTTTTTCTGTACAATTTAAGGGCAAATAAGGCAATTACAAAAATTAATCAAAGAAAAGTTTCAACTTCTTAACTACAATAGGGTGGGTCAATTTCAAGATATCTCCTCCCTTGCACTTTTGTTCGTTTTATTTGATTATTTCACATAACTTTTGAGGTATTGGGATGAGTTTTCAAATGTGCCTTTAAATTTACATAGAAGTAGAAGGAGTTAGAGAAAAGGGGATGGAGTGGAGGAATATAGAAACAAAATGCCACGTTCGAGTGAGTGTGAGGACTTTCGAACAAAAAGAGAGTGAATACGACGCAATGAATGAAGAGAAAGATTCTAACCACTAAGCATAATTTATAAATTATAGTTTCTAGAATACACTAGTTCATCTGATACAATTGAATCACTTTATTTAACCAATCATGGTGAGAAATTCTGCAATATAAATATCATACTAGCTGCGCAATGTCAATATGTATATATGTATCTGGTCGAGGGGTTCATGGGATGGGGTTTTGAAGGGATAGGAAATCTGCCAGTTATATGATCCTTTATTTAATTTTTTTTTTAAAGGATGATAGTGGATTATGCAAGCCAAACTACGGATAAAGTTTGATCATTAGACTATAATAGTAGAAACCTTACCATCTAAACCCGCACAAAACGGAAAGAAAGAATCAAAACTTCTGAATTAGCCATAAACTATAAATAAGCTACAATATTCCTGTGCAGAGCGATAAAGAGGACTAACTCCCTAACTCCCTGATATGACCTTAATTAGCAATTTAGCATTGTGTTGGAATGGCATGACAGCACGCTTAAACACAACGACTTTTGCATGCATATGTAGAGTAGGTAGGACCTTGCTGTTGCTTTTATTGGAACTTTCTAGTTTGTATTTGAAAATTCTATTAGTATAATACACACACAAGTTGTATGACTAGCAGCCTTTAGGTTAGGTACGTCCAAAGTTCGATTTCCTCTCACTAATTAAATATCCTTTGATAGCAAATGCCATGCCAAAAATATCCGAACCCTATAATTGCAAACTCATCAAAAGAGAATACAATTCCTCAAAGAAAACGGACAGTTAGTCCTAAACTCAAGACTCTAATCACGAAGACTAAACTTTGCAATTTGACTAAAGGCACCATGAGGAAGGACTGCATTGCCCTCTGATGATTTTGCAAATGTTGGCTAAGAAGCTCTACTATAAGTTACCTCAAACAAACATCTAGTGTCCTCGTAGTCATATGCTAATTGCATAAACCATAACAATCATCACTGCTAAAAGTTGAACAACAAACACCAAAATCGTGACCACGACCACAACCACGAAAACTCTCCTGGACAAAGTGGGAGAGAGAGATCACAACCATAAAGACTCTCCTCAAACGTACAAGAGAGCGACCACAACTGACACATAGAGGGAAAGAAAGGGAAGAGATCAAGAAAGATTCCAGCTGACCCTACAACTAAAGGCAAGAGGTCGGCCGCTAGGATTTTTCTTGTTGTAGAATTGTTTATAAGTTATGTTACCCTTAACATAATTTTTAAATGAAAGGTTCATATGTCCCAAGTAACTTTTTCCTACCACTAAAATTGGACGAAAATACTTTGTAAAGGAAAATACACACCAACTACCAAATGTACTAGTCATATATATTTGATAACAACAACATCGGCAATGTACTAGATACTGTAAATTGAATGCCGATACTAGCCAGTAACGTTGCTTTCATTATCAGAATATGCTGGAAAATGAAGTTAAACCACACACATTAGCATTTTTTTTTGTGTTTGTCTCTTGATTGATTGGTTTTTCACTCAAGTAGTACCGTCCTTTTTGTTTTTCCCTTCCGTGGCAACATTGTTAACTAATTTAGTTGCTTAGAAAACACATGGAGCCAATGTCAAGGTCTTTTTCAATAATGAATCAATCTTGAAATTAATTGATGGCACGATGTGTCACTATTTATCGAACCTACATTGCTTGGTCTTTCTATAGCAAAATATCTGCCTGGACAGCTAGATTTGATCCCACAAAACTCACCTTTTTCCTTGCTATCACAATACTTTCTGAGCTTTTTCTCTTTGATTACATGTCATCGACAAAAATGGTGGACCTTGAGATTGAAAAGGCATAAGACTAGACGAGGGAGTGAGTAATTACATGTGCAAAATTCAAGCATTTGAGGCCCTTACACTAAAACCATATTTATTAGATGACCTAATGGTGGCTTTTGGGGTGATGCAATGCCCCAAACTTATAAATTCAATGGTTCAAACTCAAGACTCCATAACGTAATGTCACTAAACAAAATGGTTAATGAGTATTGAGAAATACAGCAACTTTATCACCTTCTGCCATATAGTGTGTGATTTAGTTCTAGTTCAAGGAAAATGTGGCTTAATCCGTGGGAAAGATTTGCTAATATTTCTTAAACGAGTATCTTTAAGATGAAACTTGATTTACAGACTATTCGAAAAGGTCCCAAGTCTATTTATCAATATATCTTTTAAAAATTAAAGAGTCTGGGATCAATTTTCTACTGTCGGAATTGAAAATTTAGATGCTCTTAATATTGAATCGTTCATACCATCAATGACGACATAGAATATACTAGTTTACGAGATGATATTTTCTTTATTTAATTTGGTATATGCATTGGTTATGCTAGTTTCTGAGATAACCTTCAAATTTTGGGATGCATTTAAATTGTTGCACTACTGTGAGAGGCATCTGGATTTTGACACGCGTAGAGAAAGCTCTGGCTCTTTTTGTACGGCCCAATCTTTTAAAGAAGGGGTGTGCTATCCACACACCCTTTTTTACTTCTCACACACCCCTGTTAATTTCTGTTCGTTAGATTTTCTTCAATTCATCCGATCCGACGGCCAAAATCGTAAAAGGTGTGAGAGAAGTAAAAAAGAGTGTGTAGATATCACACCCCTTAGGGTGCGTTTGGTACGCGGGATGGGACGGGACGGGACGGGACGGGACGAGGCGTTCCGTCCCACGTTTGGTACGCCTAAAACGAGTGGGACGAGGCGTTCCACGGGACAAGTTTTGGATGATTTTTGGTTCCACCTCCCCCCCATGGAACGGGGTTGTTCCACGTGTGTGGGACAGAAATTTTTAACATTTTAGGACAACAATGCCCCTTGTCTTTTTCAAAATTTACAACATCCGTCCTGTCCTGTTCTGTCCCGTCCCGTTCCGTCCCGTCCCGTCCTGTCCCGTCTCGTCTGCGTACCAAACGCACCCTTAAAGAATTAGAATTGACCACTTGTCTATGTATTCTGAGGATAATATTACGGATTTATCTGTTTAAATTATATTTATAAATTATATGATGTGATTATTAATAATAAATTATTAAATAAGTATTGATTTTAACATATTTATTTTTTATTAATGACATATCACATAATTCGTAAATATAAAAAAGCATAGGTTCAATCCTCGGCACTATTTTATGTACACCACAGATTATGTCCCTGGATAAGTACAGCTCCATTACCATATCTCTCGAATTTTCTAGGGTACTACTAATTACACGTGCACTCAATTTTTTACCTTATGACAAGTGGAAAATAAAATTCTTAACAAGTTGAAATTTTGAAAAAATTTAATAGATCAAGAGGAAAAAAAAATGCTATATGGAGAAGTCAAATTTAACGCATAATTCCAAGGCGTATTGATTGATCAGGTTAGCCTTCTATTTTAACATGAATGCTCCAGATATTATTCCCAATGTTTAAGTAGATGATTGTTTTTTTTTCCATCCTAAAATAAAATTGCTATTGTTTTCCATTAGAAAAAACAGAAACAAAAACTGTGGGAAAACCAAGTTGAGAAAGTATCAATTAAAACTTTAAAAGAAATGATATTTTGACACTATAAAACAACATGAAAAAACAGTGTTAGAACAATCAAAGGCTGACAAGTTGCCTTTTCATTCTATGAATCCACCACGGAGGTCATAAGAGTCTAGAAAATAAGAAATGCTTCCTCATAAAAGCCAAATCTTGAACTGTTAACTGATCGAGGATGCCTTTCATGGACATGGAAAAACTTCTGCACGTTGAAAAGAAAACATTTACTTAATATACACGAGGAACTGGTGGAATGCATGCATGCATGAAGAAATTCAATAAGAACCACAGACAGAACCAAGGTTTAATGCAATACAAAGTATATCGACACGCATTTCACACGTCAAAAAATTTGTGTGATGGAAGCTGAATCTGTGCCAAAATCTGGGTACTCCATGTGCTTCGTTATAAGCACGCGTATGGCCTCCAGGTCCTTCATGGATCTGCAGAGATGCTATCATTTTATGCAAGGAAGGTGAAAGATCATATGTGCTATGCATTAATCAAAATACATAAGGAGCAAATGACCTAACTGAACAGTACCGTAGATCACGATCCTGACTGCTAGAATTGATTGGATTGGATATATCATATCTTAACTTCCAAATTCATATGTTAAAGTAAGAAATGAGGGCAAGCTTCCAAATTTTGTCCACGTTGAAAAAATTAGATGTATTAGTTATTGCTAAAGATTACTAACCATCTTCTAACTTCAACTTGGGCAAAAAATTTCAAAGTTAGCCTCCATTATCTCATTAACAAAAGGGAAATCTAGTGAGCTACTATATCGTATCTAATCCATTTGTAAAAACCCGTGCCCTTTATAGTGGGGAAGTAATCAATTCCTTATAGAGTAAATTGTACGAATGGTCCCTCAACTTTAATTAAATTGGAGCAATGGTCCCTCAACTAAAAATCCATTACCATTGGTCCATCAACTTATCAAAATGTGTTGCTACAATCATTTTCATCAATTTTGTCAAAATAAGTTATGTTGGAATGACCATTTATACAATTAGGGTCCCTCAACTCATCAAAGCGTATAATTATGGTTCTTTTCGTCAACTATGTCAAATTTTTTGTCAAAACGAATTATATTGGAAGGACAATTGCTACAATTGGGTTAAAGTTAAATGACCATTTCTTCAGTTGAATTAAAGTTGAGGGACCAATGGTAATTGATTTTTAGTTGATGGACCATTGCTCTAATTGAGTTAAAGTTAAGGGACCATAACTACAATTTACTCTTCCTTATAAGATCATGTGAATTCTTTAGACTTTTCGATGTGAAACAACACTCAACCATTAAGGAAGTTGAGGTCTCAACCCAAAACTCGATGACTATATAGAGAGTAGCTAAACACATGCCAAGTCACTTAATTTTCCACCGTGGAACAACACACTCCACATCCCCAAAAAATAAGTTTTGTCAAACATGAGGTAATTAAGATATAGAGTTGATTCAGTAGAACCACCCACATTCGTCCCCGTAAAGCATTAGGCTATGCCTCTCACAAAACCATAAAACAACAGCTAAAATTCTTAACGAGATGTACAAGTAGAAAGGAAGGCATGGAAAAAGATCAGTGGTAGTAGACTAGAGTACAAGTGCCGTAAATGATTTTGGTAAGGAAGAGGCTGACATGACAATTGAAAAGGGACGTCTCATGGTAAGTTGGAAGCTATGTCACCCACACTCACATGGGACGGTCTCCCCCAGATTGAACTCCACCCAATCAGTAACAACTTGTCAGTTTTCTAACTCCTTGCTATGTCACTTATTGTACATAGAAACTGTATAGTATCATCCTCCTAACCCTATATATAACAAAGTGAGCCAACGTACCAAATATACCATCAATCCAACATATAAAGCAAAAGAAATTGTTTTAAGCACGAAAATGGCTAAGTCCAGAGCTGCAAGCACTTGCAAGAAGAATAAGAGCATTGTGAAGCTCAAAATTGTAGTGGAAAAGCTACAAAGAAGCCTATCTTTGGGAAGATCAAAACCTTCAAATCATTCCGATGCTAACTCGAGGAATGTGCCCGAAGATGTTAAGGAGGGTCACTTTGCCGTGATTGCGGTGGATGGAGACGAACCAAAGAGATTTGTGGTGTCATTGAGTTACTTGACGCACCCAACTTTCTTGAAGCTATTGGAGCAAGCAGCTGAGGAGTACGGCTTTGATCATGAAGGTGCCCTAACCATTCCTTGCCAGCCAAGCGCGCTGGAGAAGATATTAGACGATCGGCAATGGCAGGAGGAAGAGAGAGGCTCATCTAGTGATGTTAACTGGGGTTCTTGTGAATCTATGGTGCGGAGTTACTGATGATCTTGAGCAAGATTGGCTTTCTTAATTTTGGATGATGGTATATAATAAGTTAGTCTTTCCGCCATCTTTTACATTGTGATAAGAGTTTTTTGCTTTTCCTTTTATTCCTTTTTCAATACCTGTCTATTTATCCACAGACAGAGCCAGAGGTTTTTTGGCATTGTTTACATTGCTAATATTTCTCTAGTTTGTCAAGGCGAAGCCAGAAAATTCTATAAACAACGTTTTAGTATTATTATATTTTATTTATAAGTGAGAAGCGTTAAGAGTAAAGAAAATCGTTTGTTTAAAAAAAAAAAAAATTTGCTCTTGTTTTAATGTTCTTCTTCCACAATTTTTCAATAGTAATATGAGGGAAAAGCCCATGTAGACACGTGTAAGTCATCTAGACGAAAACCATATTGACAGGCGTGTGTTGTTGTTCTCTCTTCTCGACAACAACCTGCTTCTTCGGCCAAAACTCTGTAAACCCTTTCAATCACCGTCACCGTCACCGCCAGTTCATTAGGATATCATGTAATAATAGTGTCCATTCACTTTTAAATAAGAAGTTTTAGATTCGATTTTCGTAACATACAAATTTAAATCATATTATTGGTAGCTCATTGTGAGACTTAGCTCACTCTCTCAACACCTCAGTGTAAATAATATCGTTTATCTATGGTCTACTGGTTTTCCTTTTCACTTGTAAGTGAGTGGTCTTAGGTTCGATTCTCACTGAATGTGAGTTTGAATCACATTATTACTAGCTCATTGTGAGGTTAAACCCACTCATTCCCCTTAATGTACATACTATTGCAGGCAAGGTATAAAATATCCATAATATCCCGATATTTCCATTGAAATATTCGTGTTTTTGGACTATCGATATTTCCGATGTCATCGATATTTTCGTGTTTTTTAAATTTCTATATTTAAAAAAACACCAAAGGGATTCGAACCCCCTCTCATTTTACTCCTTCAACACCTTGGCAACCATATCACTTATGTTTTTGTGAAAATATGCTAAAATATTTACATATTTTTTACACTCACATTGTTTGTCCGTTCGCTATATAATCAACTTAAATCAGTTAAATCCATCATGCAATGCATTTCCTTCTAATTTTTTGTGATAAACTAATAGATAATTGACTAAATAAACATCTTGCAAAGTTTCAATAAAAATTTCTAAGTTTTTCTTACAATTTTCGTAGTTTTTATTCAATTTTTATCGATATCGATAATATCCCGATATTTCCATCGAAATTTTCATATTTTTGGACTATCGATATTTCCGATATCATCGATATTTAATACCTTGATTGCGGGTTAACTACACAAACGCGCATCAAGGTTTATTGAGTTTTCACATAACTCCCTCACATTTGACACCATTACACAAACATTCATCGGGTCTTAGTTCCCTTTCATATAACAACTTGAGTCAAAATTTGACTTATAAATTTACTAATTTACCCTTACTAATTACTTGAAACTAATAATTTTTTTAAACTATATAAAATATTAAACATTTAAAAAACGAAAGTGGCCTTTTATCACAGTAGTGGAAAGGTGTTGAGTTTTTGCATAATAGCGTGGATTCAAATTATGTCGGTAGTTAATCTAACAAAATTCATCATTTGACAAAAAAAAAAACCCTTAAAAAACAAAAAGAACCAGGTGAACAAAACAAATTAAGGAAAAAAAATTAATTTTACATTGAACATAATATTTTATTAAAAAAAGAAATTGTTCATCTTCTTCTTTTCCTCCCACCTCATCGAGTAACCACCTCCATCTTCATATCCTCATTCTTCCTCCATCGCCACCACCCATTCAAACTTTCAATAACTAAAAAACGATCTATGTTTAATGAAATAATAATTTGTAAGGTCAAATCCCTACTATTTGATTCCGCACTAATTTAGGAGGAAGAAATTATAGAAGCAGCAGAGAAGGATTTGTGGAAGCGAGGGAAGTTGGGGGACACTACAACAAAAATGGGCTTTGGGTACAAAATTAAGGACACAAATGAGAAGTTTGTGTGTGTTTGAACAAGAATAAGGTGGAAAAGTGCACATTCAATAAAGGGCACCATATATTGTGCCCAATGTAAAAGAAGATGGACACAAACACATTATTGGGCACATGAACGGGCACGAAAGACTTGCATGTGTCCATATTTATAATAATGAAACTTTTATTAATTAAATATATTATGTGTGACAAAATGACTTTTGTGCCTTTACAAAGGCTACTAATAACATGTATGTTTCTCAAGGGTTAATATTGTTACAAACCTCTCTTGTATCTCCAAACTTTCCTCTGCAATTTTTTCTAGAATTAATGAGGCCCAAAATATTTTCTCTAATCAATTGTTCAATGACAAGCTAGAAACCCAAAGTCAAATGTTGGTTCAATTGAAAAGCACCATGGATCACTCACCCCAAGTTTCAAAAGTGATTTTAACTGAGGACACCATGAATCTTCCACTCCAAATTTCAGAAAGTGATTTTAAACGAGGAAAGTCTGCCAAAAGCTACACACCCAAGTGTCACAAATCATGGGTCGCACAACTCTAACCTCATGGTAACGTACGTAGTTTTGTATTTTATGATTAAATATATTTAAATAAAAGTTATTTTTTTGTCCCAAACGTTTAGTATTAAATTTTATGCCATAATATTTGGTATATATTTAAATCAAATATACATTTTGAATTATTTTTACTGTATACTTTTAGATTTCAAACGGCACGTACAAAAATAATTGTGCCCCTTGTGCAAAATAACAATAAAAAATTATGAAAAACTTGAAGATGAAAAAAGGTTAGTAGTCTTCTCTCTCTTCCCTTCATCTTGTCTCTTCCTTCCCCTTCACTCTCCTTCCCGTATCCTTCCTCTCCTTCTTATATTTCAGGCAACAGCGCCGCGTTCCACTTGTCACCACATACCATCAAATTATACCTTCATAATCATCTTCCCATTATCTTTCCGATCCTCAAGTTGGTTTCTACAAATTCATAGCCAAATTTCTTCAATTTCAGATCTAAGAAACATATGATTTTGTTCGGGTTTTGTGTGTTTTGCAGGTATGAGAGCGGCGTACGGGACGGCGAAGAAAGAAGTAGTAGTGGCGTCGATTGGTGATGAGGCCTGAGCTGGTGATGAAGCAGATCATTTCTCTCGGTGACACACGACACAAATGGTCTTGCCTTCGTCGCCATTCTTATCCTTTTTCCACCTACCTCAACTTGCTGTAGTTAATGAGACACATGAGTCTTAGATCAGTTGAACCCGTCTAGCTCCACCTCGAACTGCGGCGGTGTCCTCTAGCTGTGCTTCTTCACACGAGCCTGAGGTGAGGACTCGATATTTCCCTCTTGCTTTGCTGTACTGGTAGTGTTACTTAATAGGACTGCGTCAGTGCTCTTCAGTTGCTGTGTTCTTCAATCATGATATGTTGCTTTTAATTTTTGGTGCAAAGCTTAAAGGAGATTGTGAAAAACTGCGCTCAGGTCCTCCCCAACGAAGCCGTCAATGGACTCCTCGCCCAAGGTCCTCCGCCTATTTCTCTCTCCTCACTTTGTCTCTCTAAAATTTTAGATTTATTTCTCTGATTTTTTAACTTGAATTTTTTGGTTTTTTCTATTTTAGGCCAAATGAAAAAAAAAATAGAATTGGGCTGAGGTATAGTTGTATTAATGAATCCCTAATTCTAATAAATTCCAATTTCTCAACCCTAATATGATTTTGGTTCTGGGTACTTTCTCTCTCACTCTACAAATTTGAGCAGCAAAGCACAAATCTTTGTGTTCTTCACTTCAGCCAGTTTCGTATTACAGGTACATCCACTTTCTATCTATCTTTTTTTTTGGTAAAGTGATTAGAGTTGTTTCGGTTATAATTGTGTTAAAGTTTTAGTTAGGATTGAAATTATTGATTGCCCAGCTTTTGCTATGTAGAATTGGAGGTGGGCTTTGTGTTAAAAGTCAAGAATTTGTGTGCAATAATAGGGATTGAGTTACAAAGTTGTGTGCTTTGTGCATCAATTGGTGAATGAATTTGATTGGTTCTGTTTTGGGATTGAAATTTGAAACAAAATATTCATGCTTTTGTGGCTTACGTAGGTGAATGAATTTGATTGGTTTTGTGTGCCTATGCTGTTAAAGAAAAGCCGAAACAAAACGAAATGAAAAAAAAATTAACAAGAGTGATCGAGCAATGATGAATAAACTTAACAGTGTCGGTGACCTTGATCAACGTGAACTCGAATCATACGTACTGACCTTTTCTTTTTATGTTGAATTTTATTTTATTTTTTTATGATTTAGGGTCATATTTGAATGGGGGAGTTGCTGCGGTTATAGGAGAGCTTGATCATGGTGCTGCAGGTACAAGAAAAATAGATGCTTGGGGTACTCGGCGGGGCCATTCAAAACAACCCAGTTGTTCAGAAGCAGGCAATCATTTTTTCCCTCTCTATACACGATGGCCACATCGAAACCCATCAACCACCAAAGCCACCCTAACCAGGTTGCCGACTCGAACATGAGAAAAGAACTGTGCAGGTTCACTTAAACCCTTAATATTTGATGTTCTTATTCCTAAGAGAACCGATATTCACTTAAAACCTTTATAATTTTAGTTGGGGATAGAACATGTAAAATTCTAGTTGTTTTTGTATATAATGGTTGTGAATATCTTTGTAAATTGTAATATTATAGATGCTTGTGGTTGTGGGCTGTTTTAATTTTATGAAAAAATAATTTTTTGTTTAGCCTCAATCTCAATTTGTAGGTGATTTTGGTTTATTTTTATTTTTATAAATAGTTGACATATTGGGCACAATAACAATAAATGTGCTAACATGGGTGGCAGCAACCCTCTGACAATTTTATCAGAACTCGGCACAAAAGGACCTTTATTTGTGCTTACACTTTTCAGCACAATATACATTATTGTGCCCTTTTAGCAATGGTGACGCTCATAGAAGGCATAGACACTAAGATAGTAGTTGTACTGTTGCTATTGGTCTATGGGCACATATGTTGGTGCTCTTTGGCCTCAAATGGCACAGATAATTTATTGTGCGCAGTGGCCATTTTTGTTATAGTGGGATTGGATGACTTTGGAGGGGGATTGGAAATGGAAGGGAGGGGAGATTTGAGGGACTGAGAGTGGTTGGGAGACGGGGGAGATTTGTCTACATGGTCGTCTTCTTCTTCTTCTTCTTTTTTTTTTTGAAGTATTTAATGTTTATAACTTTTTATATAATTATAAAACATTTCTTTATTAGTTTTACGTAATTAATAAGGATAAATTAGTAAATTTATGAACAAAATTTTGACTGAGGGGTTCTATGAAAGAGAATTAAAATTTGCGGGTATATTAGTGTAATGTCTCAAACGTAAAGGAGTTTTGTGAAAACTCGATAAACTTTACACTATATTTGGATGAAGAAATTTAAGATTACTAAAGAATTTTGAAATGACGGGATTTTATTTTATAGAATTTGTGAATTTTCTTCTTTGGTTAACCTAAAAAACAATGGAATTGAATACTGAATTTGTTATTTTTAAACTCTCAATCATAGAAATTGAGAAATGATACTTATTTACATGAAATTTAAATTTGGGAATTGAAGATCCCAAATTCCAATTTTTTTTTTCACGCGAAAATTCTAAATTTATATGTTTATGAATCCAAATAAGGGAATTGGTGCATGTCAATTTATAAATTTTAACTTTTACCCAAATTTCAAATTTATTTCTCTCATCCAAAATGTTTGAATGAAGAAATTTAAGATTACTAAGAAATTTCAAAATGACGAGATTTTATTTTCTAGAATTTGTGAATTTTCTTGTTTGGTTAACCTAAAAGAATAATGGAATTGAATATGAAATTTGTTATTTTTAAACTTTCAATCATAGAAATTGAGAAATGACACATATTTACATGGAATTTAAATTTGGGAATTGGAGGTCTCAAATTCCAAATTTTTTTCCATGCGAAAATTCTAAATTTCTATGGTTATGAATCCAAACAAGAGAATTGGTGCATGTCAATTTATAAATTCTATCTTTTACTCAAATTTCAAGTTTAATTCCTTCATCCAAACATAGGGTTAGGGAATGTTAGTATATTAACTCATACTGTCGCTTGTCAAAATAAAATAAAATGAATGAATGAATTTAAAAGTATCGGAATTAAAAATAAAGGCATGTTTAATTCCTTCCATCGATATACCCTAAAAAATCCCGTGTGCGAGAGGCTAGTTTTGAAATAAAGCCAGGAAGATAGTTTTTACCCAATTTAAGGTTTTGGATTAAGTACTTAAAATTGTTTAACTTTTTAATGTCATTTCAAGTTGGTCTCAATTTTTTTTAAACATTCTAAACAAGATTTAACTTATTGAAAATATCATATCCATTAAGCCACAACTAATTTTTCCCTTAAATGTACAGGTGACAACAATGAGTCCCACTTTTTAGCTTACTTGGACACTAAAATTATAAAAATAACTTTTAAAAAATGGATGAAAAAATAAATAAATAATTCCCAAGTTGGTTTCAATTTTTTTAAACATTTCAAACAAGTACCTAACTTATTAAAAATTTCACATCTGTTAAGCTTTAGTTAATATTTCCGTTAAATGTACAGGTGGCAAAAATGAGTCTTACTTTTTAGCTTACTTGGACACTAAAATGATAAAAGTAACTTTAAAAAATGATGATGAAAAAATAAATAAGCAAATTAAAAAATAAAATAGAAAACAAAAATGAAGATCGGAAAACATCAAGCCCCCGCCATCTCCAAGCTCAACCCATGACCATCAAAACCTTGTCTCAACCTTTATATTCAAAACCCACCAATTAGTTTAGCTTCAATTTCTCCTTTGTGGTTGGTGAAGATGGTGGTGGTTGCATCATGACATTCTTTTTTATGTTAGAGGCTTGAGTTGTATGATGGAGTTGGTGGTTGTGCGTTGCGTTTGGAGGTGATAACTTGATAGGGGTGGTGGTGACCATTAATTAGTAGAGACCATGATTTCGGAGACTAAGTAAGCTCTAGTTAATTTAATAGAAATTTAACTTGTGCTTTATGGATATAACATTTTTAATAATTGGGTACTTGTAATATTTAAAAAGGTTTCAGACCAATTTGGAATAATACTAAACGGTCGGGTACTGGAACCAAATTAAGCACTTTTAGGAGGCGACAGGGTAATTAAGCACTTCAAAATAACTCAAGAACTGCCACTGAATACTACAGTCTGGTAATATTCTACTTCATTTGAAAGTGAGAGGTCTTAAGTTTAAATCTTGTAAATAACGAATTTGATATCAAATTATGTTGTTAGCGGCTGAGCCAAACTCTTCATCTCCTTAGACCAACTCCAACCCTTGGAGTAAGTTCTAAATTTTTCCTTCTATTCCCCCTCCATTTCTGTCCAACCCTTGTTCTAAAATTGGGTTAAGTGTTAAAACCTGAAAAAACCCAAATTCCCCCCCCCCCCCAAGATTTAGCCCAAAAAACTTGGTGAAGCCCAAAGAATATGGCACACCCACATGGGGCTGTCTACCTTGATGTCTGATGGGTAATTGAGCCCAACATCTCTTTTATGATTTGGCAGCCACAATCAGTTGGAGTGTTAGTTCATCCAACGGTCCGCATTCAAACTTTTTTTTTAGTTTTATATTTATATATTTATTGAATCTAAGGGTTGAGATCGAATATAATTAAATCTAACGGTTAAAAAAAAATCTAACTACCGTAAATCCAACGGCTAAAATAATTAGAAAAATTATTTAACCCAAAAACTCTATAAATACTTATGTATAATGTATTTGTCCAAACATCTACACCAGACTCATTTTTCTCCTACAATTATTCCAGTTTTTCTTTCTACCATCTTCCGAAACCTTTTCTTCCCATTTCCATTTCTTCCAATCTCTCTATCATGTGCTTCATATTCTTCTATAATGTTTCATGAGTTTCATGTGTCAATTTAGTGATTTTTTTATTATTTATCGGAATTTAAATATTTTTTAGGTCAAAATGTTCATAAAACTAATTTAGAATAATCTACATAATTTTTTATTTATAAATTAAGTTAAAAAAAATATTAACCTAAATTCATTCTTTAAAAATCTAAAGTTAAAATTTTAAGTGAGAAAGGTTGAACCAAAAAAAAAACAATTTTTGAGTTAAAATTTAAATTTTCTGAGCTAAAAATTTTAAATTTTAATTCAAAAGTTAGAGATGATCTTAGTACAAAAATATATCGATGTACTCAAAATAAATGTTGATTTGACTACTAAACAAGCCAGGAAAGATGGAATTTCCAACATTATAATATAATATTATAAATATAAATAGAACTGATATCCACACCTTTTTTATTTTCGACCGTCAGATCGAATGAAATAAAAAAAATCAATAAAAAAAATTAAAAAAGAGTAAAAAGTAAAAAATGACGTGTAAATAACGCACCACTATAAATAATTGAAGAAAGCAAGTTATATCCTTTCAGTTTCAGGGAAGAACAGAACATAGAGCAGGGAAAATAGTGTCTAGCTAAAAATGACAAACTATATAATAATCTTAATCGTCGACTCGGCTGCTAACCAAGCAGAATATTAATAAAATGCGGGAACGTAAACAAAAATACCACCTACAAACTGGGCAAACGGCATAGAAACTGCCGCCGGCTTGAAACAATAACCAAGCCTTCGCCCATTTCCGATCTCGTCTTCCGTCATAGTAGTCAGAGAGTCTGAGAAGACGTCTCAGAAACAGTAAGCACCCTCGTCGCTGTTCTGTCGCGTACAAGCGTACGCAAGGCCAACAAATCAACTACAAGCAGCTCGAGATGGAACTTCAATATCGGTCTCAATCGGCTAAACCAGCCTTTATCTTCAGGTGCTGCTTGAAGTCCATAATATCGCCACCCCACCGGGTCACGGCTTGATTTTCACATACCCATATCTCCTGAGCTACCTGGTTAATGAGCCTGAAATCGTGGCTAACAAGAACCAGACCCCCGTCCCACTCATTCAACGCCTCCGCCAGTGAGTCGATTGTCTCAATATCTAAATGATTGGTCGGCTCATCCAACAAGAGTAACTGGGGCTGCCTAAACGCCAACCAAGCAAAGATCACACGGCTCCTCTGCCCGTCAGATAAGTTCTTCATTGGCATTACCTGTGCCTTACCCGATAATCCAAACTTACCAATTGCAGCCCTCATTTTCTCTTCCTCATTACCCGGGTACTCTTTGATCATGTACGCTAGGGCAGACAGTTCCACATCAAGCTTCTCAGCCAAGTGCTGATGGAACTGGGCGATTCTAAGGTGATTGTGCCGCCGGACCATGCCATCAGAAGGAAACAACTCCCCCGTCATCAGCTTCAAGAGAGTACTCTTTCCAGCTCCATTCGGCCCAACCAGAGCTATACGTGAGTCCAGATCAACACCAAAGTCAATGTTCTTGTAGATCAAATTATCAGGAGTGTAACCAAATGAGACTTCAACAAACTGAAGCACTGGTGGCGGCAGCTTTCCCACATCGACAAAACGGAAGATTAAAATCTTGTCTCTTGCCACCTTCTCTGTAAGCCCACCACGCTCCATTTTTGCTAAGGTTTTCTCTTTACTTTGTGCCTGGCGAGCTAGTTTTGCTGATCCGTGTCCAAACCGAGCGATATATTCCTTCATGTTAGCAATCTGTTCCTGCTCCCACTTATACTGTTTCATCTGGTTCTCCTCCAGTTCCGAACGGGTCTGAACATACTGATCATAGTTTCCAGTGTACATCTTCAGTTTCTTGTTCTGCATGTGAATGATGTTTGTGCAGACACCGTTCAAAAAATCCTGGGAGTGTGAAATAACAACCAGGATGCGCTCAAAATTCTTCAACATCTCCTCCAACCACACACAAGCTTCTAGATCTGTTAACAAGGGAAGACAACTAACCATGAGCGACTGAAGTTATAAAATATGTATCTTCACATAAACAAAAGACGAACACAATAACATATTAAGGGAGTCAAACAGCTGCAGAGACACTGAGTAGCACCACAGTGAACTAAGTTCTCCAAACTTATACTGATCAGAAGTAAACCTAAACAAGAGGAAAAACGTTGGGGGTGGTGGTGAGTCAGAATTTCGTTACGCAAAGTTGTACTATTTGGAAAAATGCATCCAATCTCTCCACTTTTTCATGATAACTCGGAAAACTAAAATGAAATAGTCCCAAAAATTCTAGACAAATCTGTATTAACAAGACAATGGAAAGGAGATGGGCCACAGATAACTCCCTTTGCCAGATAAGGAATGACATAACACCCGTTAAAATTACCATTCAATCCCCCCAATTAACCTAAACTTAAAGAAAAATAGTAAGAAAAAAAATGGATATGTTTCTAATATCAGATTCCTGACAGGACTCTCAGCCTCTATGTACAATCTGAACCACTGATAAGTGGGCCAATTAAACCAATCTTGGAAACTGGCTATACATTTTATCACTAGATAAAAAACATGAAACCCGCTACACCGTCAAACATGGTGCTACAATAAAACTCTAGTTGTAATGAGAACTATCCTGCTCATATAATGAGCAAAAAATAGAACCTAAAAGGTTAGGCCTATAAAGTGGTAGGTATTGTGATTTCACAGGCCATACAACAGACAATCTAGAACATAAAAAACAGCTCAAATCTCAAAATCAGAAAACTAAACCCAGCACAACCGCGGCCAAGTACTTTCTCTTTTAGGTCTCTCCTTTCCTTCTCCATCTCGCTTTCTCACAAACACTATAAAGACTCTTTACACGATGGCATGCAAAGTTAAAACAATTTAAAAAGAAAAGAAATATAACCCATAAACAAAGACTCTATTTCTCTTATCGACTTCTGCACATTAAAGCCCAAAGCTTTTCTCATTTTCATTCATGCAAATCAATTTATTCACTAGAATAAAAATGGAACGACATACGTATTAAGAAGAAAAATCTAACACAAAAACTAAAATTTCTAACCAGTTAAACTTACCAAGATGATTGGTGGGCTCATCCAGCAACAGGATGGTTGGGTTTATAAAGAGAGCACGTGCAAGTGCAATCCTCATTCTCCACCCACCAGAAAAATCCCGAGTTTTCTTTGCTTGCATCTTCTTGTCAAACCCAAGACCATAAAGAATTTCAGCAGCACGCTTCTCAGCAGTTGCTGCATCCAATGCTTCAAGGCGCTCATAAATGCGTTCCAGCTGCTCTCCACCGCCATCATCCTGAAAATAAGTAAAATAAGTCTTAAGAACTGTGAGGTAAAAGCTGCCTAAAACAAAGCAACCATTGAAATTCCACTATTGGGTCCTATATTATTCACATTACTTAACAACTAAAAAAACTCTGCTTTTTGTAATTCCCAATTTTTTTAATAACTAATTCCAAAGTAATCCAAAATCTAACTCTTATATTACTACAGCTTACCTGAGCTGCCAGTTCTTCAACTTCTTTCTCCAACCTTATCCTCTCCTCATCGCAGCTAATGACAGCCTCAAGTGAAGACATGTCTGAAGCTTCAATCTCCCTACTGAGATGATAGATATCCATGTGATCCGGAATTGGAAGCTCTCGGAGCCCTATTGCAGTTAGGAGGGTGGATTTACCACACCCATTCAACCCAAGCAAACCATAGCGTCTGAAAAGGAGCATGAAAACACAAATTTGGCATATCTATATGAATATCAAATACTCCATTCATAACACACACACACCATAGCGTCTGAAAAGGAGCATGAAAACACAAATTTGGCATATCTATATGAATATCAAATACTCCATTCATAACACACACACACACTCCATTCATAACACACACACACGGAGCATGAAAACACAAATTTGGCATATCTATATGAATACTCCATTCATAACGCACACGCACTACACACACGCGCGCACTACACACACGCGCGCACACACGCGCGCGCACACGCACACACACACACACACACACACACGAATTAAACATGTATGACACACACACACGAATTAAACATGTATGACACACACACACACACACACACACACACACACATGAATTAAACATGTATGACACACACACACACACACACACACACACACACACGAATTAAACATGTATGACACACACACACACACACACACACGAATTAAACATGTATGACGAACCTTCACACACACACACACATGAATTAAACATGTATGACGAACCTTCCATAATTAAGCTCCAGTTCAGAATCGACTATCAGATCATGTCCATGGAAGGTAACTGACAGAGACTCAATCTGCAATGGTCACAGAAATGTCATTTCACTCTATCACCAACCATTCCAGTTGGGAAATCAACTGAAACCGATGTTTAAAAAATAGTGCGCGAATGAGATTCATTAATTAAAATAACTAAAAAGTTTTCAAAACATGACACCATTCTAAAACCAACCATATAACAAAGAAACGCGATTACAACTTTTAAAAAACTAGGAAATCAAGTATTCTAACTTGTAAACACCGTACCAATTACAGAACCTCCTTGTACAGTGAAGATGATAAAATTAAACAGATAAATATATCACTAAAACCTTAAAGAATTAAACTTTAATAAATAAAATTACAACGCAAATAAAAGAAAAACACTACATCTAATTCTTCTTGCTCTATCACACTTCTCCTACAACATTCAACCATATTGGCAGCTTACAAAAACTAACCAATTTCTCCCATGGACCTATTGCATTTTATCCTACCACATTCAACGATAATCGCATCTTACATTACCTTTCTGTATAAAAAAAAATTAAGTATATAAATATATAAACTTTAATGGAACATCGAGCACCATTCACCTGAGTAAAAACAATTCACATAAATAATCTAAATTTCTGAAAAGGAAGGAAAAATTCCTGAAGATGCCCTGTTATTTTTTGTTAAATATGATATTAAATATACTATGTCAAAGACCATATATATGCTAATAAGATGGAAGAGATGAAGACGACATCATATTGAAACACATACGCGAATATCTCTAGAAAGTGGATGCGAGCAGAGCACGCCGGTGCAGTTCCGATCCGAAATATGCATCGCCCCGACTCCATCGGCAAGCTTATCGGCTCCGTTCTCAGCCGCAGTCGACTTGGACGAAGCAGCTGCCGCCGCCGCCTTCCCACCTCTCTTGGCCGCCGCCGCCGCCTTCTTCTGCGCCACCTTCTTCTTGCTCGCGTCCGACACCATCGTTTTCAAAGATCAACCTGCACATGGCAAACAAAATCACCATCAAAATCAAAACTTGCAATCAACCAAACACACCGATATTATATGAAATGGGGAATTAGGGATTGAGATTCGAGAGGGACCTTGGAGAAGAGAAGACGATCGGGGAAGAGAGGGAGGGCGGTGGGGGAGGTCAGATCTGAGATTGTCTCAGTTGGGGGGTGTAGAGATATTTTGTGGTATGTTAGGTATGAGGAGCAAAAACCCGTCCCGTTGGGTTGCGGAGGATTGGAGAATTTATAAGGGAAGGGGGGTTAGGGTTGGGGTGGCTTTCCACGTGTTCGTCGCTTATAGGCATTCCACACTATGTGGGCTGGGTAGGCGAGGATGCGGATGGGACTTCCCCTTTGGTGTTCTGATTTTTGACAGCTGGCGGACGGTGTCGTTTAGGGTGGAGACCAAAGGGGCTTGGTCTAATGGAAGTCCAGCACCCAACAAAACTGGCTAGGAAGGGAACGATCCCAGAAGCTCTGCTCTCCTAAGCATCAAAAGACAACAGAAAAACGTTATTTAGTTAAATCTCAACTGTTTATTCATGAAAAATGATGTGTGATGGATAACAATGCACGATTTCAATACTAGACTCATAAATAATTTTAAATTTTTTTTTATGCCAAATATAGTTATACGCAATTTTTGTTGTTGAAAAATGCTCAAAATAGTTTTAAAAGTAATCTCAAACATGTCTGTGATAACCTTTAATATGTGGTCTAATGATGTTGTTTGTTACTTTATTGTGATCTGCTGCAACTACAGAGACAGAGGGAGGGTGGAAAAAAAGAAAAAAGAAAGAAATAGGGGATAGGGTGAAGAGACTCTAGTATAGCGAGTGCTTATTGGCCTTGGTGGAGGAGGTAGGGTTAGCGAAAAACAGCAGGACTGCCCCAGAACGACGATTGTGAAGCGATATGTACTACAGCTGTTCATATCATTGAAGTACATTACAGCAGAAGCCGTGGACATAAATAATGGCCGGATTGTTGTATCAGCATCTACAGTTGAACATTCAATTAAGCGCTCACTCGAATGTGGAACACGTAAATGTAAATAGCAAAGTTGAGAAGAAGGGTTTTAAGAACCGCACCAAGATTTGGGCTATTGTCAATGTTCTTAAGGACAATGGAATCAAACTCATTCTTGATGGTAATGATGAAAATACTTCTCAGCCAAGTTGCTGACAAGAATTCGCTTGTTTGCATTCCTTGTGTGTGTCTGTATGCTGAATGTTTACGTCTAATAGTTAGCGACAGAAATGAAGGATTTGCTCTGGTTGTATAGCACGCCGTAATTCAAAAAATGTCTTTTGCATGCGCGTGAGCTCGTGCATGAAGGTTAGTTAACTTATCTCCAATGTGAAGTATTGGTATCCTAACATTAGAGTTTATTTGATGTCATAAGTTTATTTCTTATAAGTGCTTGACTTTCAAATTTTTAACAGAGTTCCAATTTTTTTTAATGAAAAAGCATTTAAATGTACTTCTTGAATAAGACTTATATGACTCATAAATCTCTTTTAAGTTTTTTATGCGAAATATAGTTATACACAATATTTGTTGTCGAAAAACACTCAAAGTGATTTTAAAAGTAATCTCAAACATGTCCATGGTAACCTTTAATACGTGGTCTATTGATGTTATCACCGTGCTGAAACTATAGAGATAGAGGGAGAGTGGAAATATTAAAAATAAAAAAATAAAAAATAAAAAATAAAAAATAAAGGTGGAGAGGGGAAAGGGTGCATGGTCTAGTAGCGAGTGCTTGCGGGCATTGGTCGAGGATGTGGGGTTAGCGCAATTACTTGAGTCCTTTTTAGGCGAAACAATAGCAAATATTTTAGATAAGAGTCATAAAAAATGTTTAAAGACTATTTAAAAGCATGTGTGCCCTCTTTTTTCGAGAAAAATTTAATTGTGACGAAAATACGAATGATACACTACGTATTTTTATGCAAATAATGAAATTTTTTCATTTTTAAGCTATTAACTTTTTAATACACATAACTCACCATTTATATAAGGACACGTGGTGTACCATCTCATGTAACGGTTACACTAAAAAATCTCTCTTTTTTCACTCACCTTTGAGTAGACCGACAATTTCTTACACGACACTTAAACAATACGAAAATAATTGGTTTCGGGTCAACACAATAACTAATCGGGTCGTTATTGGGTCACACGATAAGAACCTGTTAATAACGGGTCCTTAATAGGTTTACACAAGAGTGACACGCGGATAACCTGTTTTGAAATGAAAAGAAAAAATTTATTTTGATGATTTTAATTTTTTTAACTGCTAAAAATACTTACTATAAAATACAATTGATATAGTGGACATATAAATATATTGCCACATCTCATACCAGCTCTGCCGTAGCACGATATTGTCCGTTTTGGGCTCGACCCGCACAGTTTTGTTTCTGGGGACTCGGCACGAGAACTTCCAGTAGGTCACCCATCCTAGGAATGCTCTCGCCCGAACCCTCTTAACTTCAAAGTTCCCACGGATTTGAAGTCAGTGAGTCCTCAAAAGGCCTCGTGCTATATGGAGGGGAGCATGTATATATAAGGCACACTACCTCTATTCGTTGGTCGACGTGGGAAGTTACAATCCACCCCCTTAGAGGCCCGACGTTCTCGTCGATACACTCGCACCACACGACATAGTTGTTCTGATACCATTCTATCACATCCCAGACTAGCTTCACCGTAGCACGATATTGTCTACTTTGGGCCACGCCCTCATGGTTTTATTTCTGGGAACTCAGGCAAGAACTTCCTAGCGGGTCACCCATTCTAGGAATGCACTCGCCTGAATTCGCTTAACTTCGGAGCGGGTCACCCATTCCTAGCGAGTCACCCATTTAAGTTTTATTTATTTATTTTTATAAAATACTATGGGCAACGAGTGAGATTAGAAAACACATTAAAAATAAAAACATCAAGTAATTTAAAAATACCAAATACATTTAAAAAATTATAATAATTAATTTACAAATGCAAAAAATGTGAAAAAAAATTATGCAAATGCTCGTTTCACATCCTCTACGTTTTAAAGGTGGGTACATGAATTTTTAAAACCATACAAACCCTTATGTATTTTTAAGGGAGTTCAAAATAAATAAAATTCATAATCATTATTGTATAAGTCTGAAAAATGTGAAAACATATTAAAACACTCATGATTGCATCATTTACGCTTAGACGATGATTACATGGTCGTTTAGATTTTTAAAACCCTCCAAATCTCATGAATAATGTTTTTTGAGTGTAAAATTAATAATAATTGTTGTAGAAATGTGAAAAATGTAAAAAAAATATATATATATATATATATATATATATATATGTACAATCACTTGTAATGACAAGCTTTACAACTCTGTGAATGGGTCAACTTTGAAATCTGACACCGTAATCCATAAACCTTAGATTTATATTTAACCGTCTATTGTCATTTACACTTTATTCTACTCACCAAATTTCATTTTTTAGATTTTCTTTATTTGAAAAGTGATCTTTTAACCGATGTAGAAAAATGAACGGTTTGGATCGTTGATATAACATTCCGATATTTACAGTTAACTAAAATATGAGTTCATGTTATATAGTTTCCAGAGACTTTATAAACTTCGAACTATATTTTCACTAATGGTGAAACTCTCAACGTAATATCAACGATCCAAAACGTTCATCTTCTAAGAGATCATGTTTTCAAAAAAGAAAATCCGAAAAAACAAAATTTGGTAAGAAGAATATAGCGTAATTGTAAACGACAATCAACGATTAAATTTAGATCTATAGTTTATGGATTATGGAAAACCTTAGTGAAAACATCATCAATATAACCCTTGAAGACAGTTGACACGCCCCGACCCGGAAAGGTCGGCGCATGCTGGGCGTCACTGTGAAATGACGTAACCATAGAGGTAAGTGATGTAAAAAGTGTATAAATTTAAATCAAACATAGAATTAATTAAAATTTGAAATAGTGACAGAGTGCACAAACGTGGGTGTGGCCCACTATAGTTATTCAGAGCTTAAAGAGGAAACGACTACCGAAGGGTAGTCAAGCAACTAAAGTACGCTTATTACACATAGTGATAAGTTCATACGTCAGAAGCGGAATGCCGAATGTCAGAAACGTTTCAAGATTCCTCGAATGCCACGGAGAACAGCTATCTAGGTCCTGGAGGGGCGAAAAAACAAAGTTGAGTGGGTCAGCAAAACAAACTTAGGTGAAAACGTTTGGTTTTGAACATACTAACCCCTCGCCGTAAAACAATTATAGTTTCCTTTATTAAAAGCACATTATGAGTAAGTACGTACGTATATATGTATCCACAATACTAAAGCCAAGTACACATGATAATATACAAGTCAATTCATGATAAGATCGATGCTGCATTTATATAATCATGTGACAATGTTATAAGGCAGTATCGTTAAGTACTCATCCATCTAATGCTGGCACACAAGTTCGAACAGATAACTCTGACACGAACAGGACTGGGTGTAATCAATACGCTCAAGTACTACGATCACGTGAAGACTGGTGCAAAAGCACATCACATACAAGTCGGATTGCCTAATGCAATCTACCCGACAGGACTGGCACCTAACCTGGATCCAGACGAGCGAACGGTGCGATGTGAACATACACGTGAAGGACTGGCCCTGGCCCTAGGGCGAGTACTAACACCGGTGCAGCAGATGAGTATGTACATAAACATGTATGGATATCATGACAATTATATCTCAACCATATAGCAGCATTTATCACAATTATATCATACGTAATATTTATTCGACAATATATACGTAAAGTGAATCATTCATGCATTTTGGAAACTATAAATACGTATAAGTACAAAACAAACTGCCCACTCACAAGTACGTCGTTGGGTCGTAGTCTTCGGGCCTAGCTTGGTCTTGTAATTGCTCCGGATATAATTCTCCTATTTATATATAATTTATACGAATTAATTAACGCTTAAATACGTAAACTTAGATAAAATTCCCATATATTGCTCAATCCTAAGATTTAAATATACCAAATTGATCTACACGTCATCACGAACACACCCATATTTTTAAAATAATTTTTGGACTTACCACGCGCCCTCACGCACCAAACATGGCACGGACCTACGCGCCCCCACGCGCGGTCACGTGCCACGCACACTGACAGTTCCTGTCACGCCGTTAGGAATATTCCGTTATATATTAACGGTTATCGTTAAAGATGACTGACGGCGTCGGAATATTCCGTCAGAGTTGACGGAATATTCCGTCAAAGTTGACGGAATATTCCGTCGTCTTCTCCGGTGGACCTCCGGTCGCCGGAATCTGGAAATTCTTATTTTCTTCATATCTTCTTCGTTTTTAATCCATTTTTTATGATCTTTATATCAATGGAAAGCTGGGAAAGATTAGAACATAGTTATACCTATTTTGGGACTTGAATCTCGCTGGATCTCGCCAGAAAAATCCTACAAATCTCGGCCAATTTCGAAACTTAGTCTCCCGACGTCCAAATCGACTCAACGAACTACTCCTGGCTTCCTGGGAAGGTTTTAGAGACAATGGTGATCTTGGTTTTCTTTAAAACATCACCAAAAAAAAGACGATGAACAGTGCTATAAACGGAGGTCGATAGTTCGACGTAAAAACGTCGGATTTCTCACCTGAAAATGACGTAGATGAACTCGTGAGGTTCCAAGGAGTCCAGTGGTGATTTTGGAACTTCGATTCTTCGAGGTTTGAATGTCTTTCGAATTTGCTCCGAGGGGAAATGGTAGAGAGAGAGAGAGCTTCGAGATTCCTAAGATGAGAGAGAGAGAGTGTTGTCTGAGAGTTTGAGAGATGAGATCGAGAGGATGAGTGGTATGATGATGATGTTGTGATTTGAATAACAGAAATGGTGGATGCGTGAGTTGGATGGACGGGGTTTGTGATAAAGAATTCCGAGTGGGTTGGTGTGAGGGAGTAGTGGATCAGGGTTGGTGAGGTATGAAATTTACACTTTAATTCTACTAATTTAAGTTTACATTACTAGGGTTAAACGAGTAAGCTTAAAATGACGTTTTCATATTATTCGACGATAAGGGTATAATCGTCATTTTACACACACGGGGAGAATTTCATAAAAAGTCTGGGACGGGTCGCCACAATCTACCCCCTTATAAAAATTTCGGAGTAAGCTTAAAATGACGTTTTCATATTATTCGACGATAAGGGTATAATCGTCATTTTACACGCACGGGGAGAATTTACATAAAAAGTTTGGGACGGGTCGCCACAATCTACCCCCCTTATAAAAATTTCGTCCCCGAAATTTCAACATCAATTACATATCGAAACCATAAAACAATCGCGGGTATAAATCTCTCATACGCTTTTCTGTTTCCCAAGTAGATTCCTCTACTGAGTGATTTCTCCATAAGACCTTTACCATTCGTACGGTCTTGTTCTTAAGAACTTTATCCTTCCAGTCAAGAATCGTCACTGGAATCTCATCGTAGGTCAAATCGGGGTTGATTTCCAAAGGTTGAGGATGGATCACGTGTGATGGATCCGAGACGTATCTCCGTAGCATCGATACGTGAAATACATTATGCACTCTTGCCAACTCAGGTGGCAAAGCGAGTCGGTAAGCAACCTCTCCAATTCGCTCGATGATCTGGTACGGTCCAACGTACCTAGGGCTAAGCTTCCCTTTCTTTCCAAAACGTACCACACCTTTCCACGGCGATAACCTCAAGAACACCATATCGCCAACCTCATAGGCTCTATCAGTGGAATGTCGGTCAGCAATACTTTTCTGTCGATCTTGAGCCGCTTTCAGATTAGCCTTTATTACTTGAATGTTCTGTGTTGTCTCATCCACGATCTCCGGGCCCACCAAAACCCGTTCACCTACTTCTGACCAACACAGAGGAGTACGGCACGGTTTCCCATACAACGCTTCAAATGGGGCCATACCGATGCTAGAATGAAAACTGTTGTTGTAGGCGAATTCTATTAACGGTAAGCGCTTGTGCCAAGCGTCTCCAAACTGTAGAACTGACGATCTTAACATGTCTTCCAAGGTTTGGATTGTTCTTTCCGACTGTCCATCGGTTTGAGGATGATAGGCGGTGCTGTAAAGCAATCTTGTACCCAAAGCTTCCTGAAAAGCTTTCCAGAACTTCGAGGTAAACTGGGGGTCCCAATCAGAAATGATGCTAATAGGGACTCCGTGATACTTTACCACTTCGGAGACAAACCGTTCGGCCAATTGGTCTAACGAGAAATTCTCACGAACGGGTATGAAGTGTGATGACTTAGTGAGTCGGTCAACGATGACCCATATACCATCATAACCATTTCGCGTACGGGGTAACTTGTACACGAAATCCATTGTGATGTTCTCTCATTTCCACTGAGGTATCGGGAGTGGTTGTAGTAATCCGAAAGGCCTCCTTCTTTCCGCCTTAACCTATTGGCAAATTGCACATCGGCTGACGTACTCAGCAACCTCCCTTTTCATACCAGGCCAATAGTAAAACTGTCGGATGGTATGATACATTTTGGTATTTCCAGGATGCATCGCATAAGCAGAAATGTGCGCTTCATCCAGTATCTCCTTCTTTAGTTCTCCAATGTTTGGTACATACATCCGAGTACCCTGCATCAACATGCCATCCGTGTCTCTGACCCTTAGATCTTTCTTCCTCCCTTCCGATACCGCCTGCATCAACTCTTGAATTTATGTATGGTTCCTTTGGGCTTCAAGAACACGATCCACTAGGATTGGTCTGACTTGAAAACTTGCAATTAAGGCTCCTTGTCGCGCCGTTTCCAAGGTTACGCCAGTAGATCGTAGATCGGTCAATACAGGAAGATGACTTGCAATAAAAGTATTAAGCCGAGCATGAGGTTTTCTGCTAAGAGCATCCGCTACGGTATTCGCACGACCTGGGTGGTACTCAATAGTGCAGTCATAGTCACTAAGCAACTCCATCCATCTTCGTTGTCGGAGATTAAGCTCTGACTGAGTGAAAATGTACTTTAGGCTCTTATGATCAGTGAAGATTGTACACTTCTCTCCATAATGGTAATGTCTCCAAATCTTCAGAGCGAATACGATTGCCGCCAATTCAAGGTCATGAGTGGGATAGTTCTTCTCATGAGGCTTTAGCTGGCATGAAGCATACGCGATCACATTCCCATGTTGCATTAGCACGCATCCAAGACCATTCAGAGACGCATCACTGTAGATCTCGAAGTTCCCCTTGTCATCGGGAAGTGCTAAGACAGGTGCATGAGTGAGAAAGTACTTTAACTGTTGGAAACTCTTTTTACACTCCTCACTCCATACGAATGGAACTCCCTTCCTGGTCAACTTCGTCAGAGGCAGGGCAATAGCCGAGAAATTCTTCACGAAGCGTCGATAATAGCTAGCAAGACCCAGAAAGCTTCGTATTTCTATAACCGTCTGAGGTTGCTCCCATTCTTCAACGACGGATATTTTCTGAGGATCAACAAGCACACCCTGAGCTGATATCACGTGCCCCAGAAATGACACTTGGTCTAGCCAAAACTGACATTTGCTAAACTTAGCATACAACTTACTCTCCCTTAGCTTCTCCAACACTAAATGCAAGTGTTTGGCATGGTCAGCTTCATTCTTAGAGTACACCAAAATGTCGTCTATGAACACAATGACGAACTTGTCGAGGTATGGATGAAATACTCGATTCATCAAGTTCATGAAAACTGCTGGTGCATTAGTCAACCCAAATGGCATCACAAGGAATTCGTAATGACCATATCGAGTTCGGAAAACTGTCTTGGGGACATCGTCGTGTCTGATCTTCAATTGGTAGTAACCAGACCTTAGATCAATCTTCGAAAATACACAAGCTCTTCTCAGCTGGTCAAAGAGATCATCAATACGAGGTAACGGATAACGGTTTTTAATCGTCACCCGATTCAGCTGTCTGTAATCGATGCACAATCTCATAGTTCCGTCTTTCTTCTTCACAAACAGAACTGGAGCTCCCCAAGGGGAAGTGCTTGGTTGAATGAAACCTTTATCAACAAGCTCTTGCAACTGAGTTTTAAGTTCCTTCAACTCTGCTGGAGCCATACGATAAGGTGGAAGAGAAATAGGATTAGTACCGGGAAGTAGATCAATGGTGAACTCCACTTCGCGATCCAGGGGTAATCCAGGTAAGTCTTCAGGAAAAACATATGGGAAATGTCTGACCACTTCGATATCATTCACGGACGCAGTGGCCTCTTCAGATAGTACCACATGAGCTAGATAGCCTTGACAGCCCTTGCTCAACATTCTCCTCGCCCTCACCGCGGTGATAATTCCGCGCCTTAAGCCATTTCGTTCACCAACAAACGTGACACTAGGCACGTCCGGTCGATGAAAAGTAACTACCTTTCGATAGCAATCTAGATGGGCTCGGTAATAGTTCAACCAATCCATGCCTAAGATAACGTCAAAATCAACGATATCTAACGGCACAAGATTAGCCGACATCACTACATCTTCGATAAGGATGGAACATCCTCGATACTCCGAGTTAACATAACAGATTTCTCCCCTCGGCATCGAGAATTCTAACTCGAAGCCGAGTGCAGTGGAATGTGGTTGGGTTATTCGAGCAAACTTATGGGAAATAACTGAATGTGTAGCACCCGAATCAATTAAAACTTTAGCATGGTAGCCTAGAACATTCAACGTACCCGTTATCAAGTTCGGGTCTGCTTGGGCCTCCTGGAAGGTGATATTGTTGACCCTTCCCTGAGCTTGCTGTCTGCCTCCACGACCTCTATTCGCCTGAGTCTGATTTCCTCGACCCTGAGTCCCTCGACCCTGAGGGGCTGGAAGTGCCTGTCTGCCTGCACCTCCACTGCCGGACGCTACATCCCAATTCTGATATTGTCCTCCGTTGTGCATCTGAGTTTCCCCGCCCTGATAGGGCACATATTCTCCTTGGTACTGCGGGTAACCTCCTTGAATCTGTTGATTCCCCGTCTGATAGTAGGGTGCCTCAACCGGATGCTAGTATGGTCCTCCTTGGTGCGGGGCTACGTCCCCCTGATAGTGGAAAGCTCCACCATAGCCTACCAGTTGATGATTACCAGGTGCAGGACGTTGCTGTATGGGAACTGCAGGTGGCATAATAGCAGGCTGATTCTTCTAATTCTGAGGGCAATTATAGGCCCTATGTCCTTGCTGTCCGCAAGTGTAACATCCTCCGGTTCCCCTCTTACACTCACCATAGTGACGAGTGTTACACCTGTGGCAGAATTGGGGCTCTGAACTGTTGGAGTTTCCCTGAGTCTGGGAATAAGAATTGCCATTAAACCTGCCTCCTCGGTTATGAGTACCAGAGTTGGAACCTCCGCCGGATGACCCTGAACCATTTCTGTTCCTTTTGAAGTTCTGGGTCCTCCGTGGACCAAGCGAAGACTGCCAATTGTTGTTGTTTCTCTGGGCATTCCTGCCCATATCTTCCTCATCGTCATTAGGAGCGTTTTCTGACTCCTCCATCCGAAGCAAGATCTCGAAGAACTCCTGATAGGTGTTACAATGGATAGCAGACGCCAGGGTGCGTAATTTCTTTTGGGTCCCCTTCTTGAACAGGCGGAGCATCTCTTTAGGATTAGCAGCCGTCTCGGGATGGTAGCGGGACAGATCTGTGAATTTCCGATGGTATTCGGTGGCTGACATCTTGCCCTGTTTCAGCTCTGTGAATTCGTTCTTTTTCCTATCCAGATATGTTGGGGGAATGAAGCTAGTCTGGAAAATATGTTTGAAGGTGTCCCAGTCAGTAATATCCTCATCGGACAAGGAACGCTTCTCCTGTTTCCACCAGGATTCTGCTCCCTGACGCAAGAACCAAGTGGCCGTATCGACCCATATCTCTTTTGGTAGGTTCCCTTGACGGTGCATGACATCGAAAGTCTTCTCGACATGGTCGAGCCAAGTTTCCCACTTCTATGGCCCTTCGGTGCCGGAGAGCTCATCTATCTGTAATCGGGCTACCGAATCAAGGGTGTTCCTCTGGGGAGGACGGAGTGCTGACTGAATAGCGTTGGCGATAGCCTCGCCAAATTGCTCCAATCCCGGGAAGTTGTTCTCAACGGGAGTACGGGGCTCTTTTCGGGGTGGCATGTTTCTGACATAAGAAGACAAGAGTTTAAACAAGAGTTTAAACACACTAGGAATGACAGGATTATCTAAACCTAGTGCTCTGATACCAAGCTGACACGCCCCGACCCGGAAAGGTCGGCGCATGCTGGGCGTCACTGTGAAATGACGTAACCATAGGGGTAAGTGATGTAAAAAGTGTATAAATTTAAATCAAACATAGAATTAATTAAAATTTGAAATAGTGACAGAGTGCACAAACGTGGGTGTGGCCCACTATAGTTATTCAGAGCTTAAAGAGGAAACGACTACCGAAGGGTAGTCAAGCAACTAAAGTACGCTTATTACACATAGTGATAAGTTCATACGTCAGAAGCGGAATGCCGAATGTCAGAAACGTTTCAAGATTCCTCGAATGCCACGGAGAACAGCTATCTAGGTCCTGGAGGGGCGAAAAACAAAGTTGAGTGGGTCAGCAAAACAAACTTAGGTGAAAACGTTTGGTTTTGAACATACTAACCCCTCGCCGTAAAACAATTATAGTTTCCTTTATTAAAAGCACATTATGAGTAAGTACGTACGTATATATGTATCCACAATACTAAAGCCAAGTATACATGATAATATACAAGTCAATTCATGATAAGATCGATGCTGCAGTTATATAATCATGTGACAATGTTATAAGGCAGTATCGTTAAGTACTCATCTATCTAATGCTGGCACACAAGTTCGAACATATAACTCTGACACGAACAGGACTGGGTGTAATCAATACGCTCAAGTACTACGATCACGTGAAGACTGGTGCAAAAGCACATCACATACAAGTTGGATTGCCTAATGCAATCTACCCGACAGGACTGGCACTTAACCTGGATCCAGACGAGCGAACGGTGCGATGTGAACATACACGTGAAGGATTGGCCCTGGCCCTGGGGCGAGTACTAACACCGGTGCAGCAGATGAGTATGTACATAAACATGTATGGATATCATGACAATTATATCTCAACCATATAGCAGCATTTATCACAATTATATCATACGTAATATTTATTCGACAATATATACGTAAAGTGAATCATTCATGCATTTTGGAAACTATAAATAAGTATAAGTACAAAACAAACTGCCCACTCACAAGTACGTCGTTGGGTCATAGTCTTCGGGCCTAGCTTGGTCTTGTAATTGCTCCGGATATAATTCTCCTATTTATATATAATTTATACGAATTAATTAACGCTTAAATACGTAAACTTAGATAAAATTCCCATATATTGCTCAATCCTAAGATTTAAATATACCAAATTGATCTACACGTCATCACGAACACACCCATATTTTTAAAATAATTTTTGGACTTACCACGCGCCCTCACACGCCAAACATGGCACGGACCTACGCGGCCCCACGCGCGGTCACGTGCCACGCACACTGACAGTTCCTGTCACGCCGTTAGGAATATTCTGCGGAATATTCCGTTATATATTAACGGTTATCGTTAAAGATGACTGACGGCGTCGGAATATTCCGTCAGAGTTGACAGAATATTCCGTCGTCTTCTCCGGTGGACCTCCGGCGAGCCTCCGGTCGCCGGAATCTGGAAATTCTTATTTTCTTCATATCTTCTTCGTTTTTAATCCATTTTTTATGATCTTTATATCAATGGAAAGCTGGGAAAGATTAGAACATAGTTATACCTATTTTGGGACTTGAATCTCGCTGGATCTCGCCGGAAAAATCCTACAAATCTCGGCCAATTTCGAAACTTAGTCTCCCGACGTCCAAATCGACTCAACGAACTACTCCTGGCTTCCTGGGAAGGTTTTAGAGACAATGGTGATCTTGGTTTTCTTTAAAACATCACCAAAAAAAAGACGATGAACAGTGCTATAAACGGAGGTCGATAGTTCGACGTAAAAACGTCGGATTTCTCACCTGAAAATGACGTAGATGAACTCGTGAGGTTCCAAGGAGTCCAGTGGTGATTTTGGAACTTCGATTCTTCGAGGTTTGAATGTCTTTCGAATTTGCTCCGAGGGGAAATGGTAGAGAGAGAGAGAGCTTCGAGATTCCTAAGATGAGAGAGAGAGAGTGTTGTCTGAGAGTTTGAGAGATGAGATCGAGAGGATGAGTGGTATGATGATGATGTTGTGATTTGAATAACAGAAATGGTGGATGCGTGAGTTGGATGGACGGGGTTTGTGATAAAGAATTCCGAGTGGGTTGGTGTGAGGGAGTAGTGGATCAGGGTTGGTGAGGTATGAAATTTACACTTTAATTCTACTAATTTAAGTTTACATTACTAGGGTTAAACGAGTAAGCTTAAAATGACGTTTTCATATTATTCGACGATAAGGGTATAATCGTCATTTTACACGCACGGGGAGAATTTACATAAAAAGTTTGGGACGGGTCGCCACACAGTATATCAAGACCAAGGATTTAAATATCGGTAATATCGGAAATATCGGTAGTCCGAAAACACGGAAATATCGATAAAATATCGATATCGATAAAAATTACATGGAAACCACGGAAATTGTAAGAAAAACTTGGAAATTTTTATTGAAACTTTGCAGGATGTTTATTTAGTCAATTATCTATTAGTTTATCACAAAAAATTGGAAGGAAATGCATTGCATGATTGATTTAACATTATCAAGTTGATTATATAGCGAGCTGACAAACATTGTGAGTGTAGAAAATATGTAGTAATTAATGAAAGAAGTCTAAACACACCATAAATCATTTATATATAATGAATTTGTACAATATTTTACACTTTAGTACCACATAGAGTTCCTATGAGGTTTAAAATTTTCACTATCTTCATCATCTCTACGTGTAGAGTGAGTGTATTGTGAAGAGTAGTTATCAAATGATAAATCCCCAAAATAGTTTTGCATGTAATTGTTAACATGCCACCCATATGGATCCGAGATTGGTTGAGGTTGTCCATAAGCAAAATCATTTGAAGATTGAGTCTAGGATTGTTTCCATGACTCGCTCGATTCCATCCCAACAGGAATGAGATATGAAAGGTAGGGAAATGGTTGGCTATGAGTATAACCATAGTTACTACTTCCCACACCAACAGAGTCCGAAGTTCTAGATAACGAGTCATCTTCTTGACTTGACAAAATCCCCTTGCCTCTTTCTCTACGAGTATAGTCCTTCCCTATGGCACCAATTCCTGGTCCTGCCCGCCTACTGCCATGGTCATCATCCTGTGTTGCATGCGTGAAGTTTGCCTCACCAGTGAAGGGGGTCATAAATCCGAGATGTGGTCCATAATAGTTTCCATATCCACCACCACTACCTCCAGCTCCACTGTATCCTTCATCATTCCCACCTCCGGTGGTAGGTGAGTCTCCTGATCTTGTACTAGAGCTATCATTAGTATCAGCACGATGTTGTGGTTGTGTAGGATTGGAAGAATGTGGAATTCCAGTGTTTCTTGGTCTTGGGCGCAAAAGTTCTTCCAAAGAGTCAGCACTGCTAGATCCCACCTCCTCTTCTAATACTCTTTCTACATTTATCCCTTCATTACGTGCTTCTTCAGCAACTCTGGGAGCTGGGTTGCCTTCATCATCATCTAAATGAAGAGGTCTAATCCATTGATAAAGTTGGTTATCCTGTGTATCATCATCTGCACCAACAATATCAAACACATCTAGTGGGTCACCACGGTCGACATGATCTATTTCTGCTTCCTTATCTCGAAGTTGAAGCTTCATGTTGTAGTAGCAATAAACTAATTTTTCCAAGCTACTATGAGCCAACTTATTTCTTTGCTTTGTGTGTATGAGTGCAAATGTGCTCCAATTTCTTTCACAAGCAGATGAGGAAGCTGTTTGTGATAATACTTTGATTGCTAACTTTCTCACAGTTGGTGCATCGCTCCCATACATGATCCACCATTCAGCTACAATGAAAAACAATGTTGATAAGCCTAATAACTCCAACAAATTCTATTATAAACTTATAGTGAAATATGTTTATACTCACTAGGAGACATATTTGTTCGAGCAGCAACTGATGTTGGTTCTCCAAAAGTTCTTCTTGCATCTTTAAACCATGTTAGATGAATTCAATAAATCGTGTTAGTTTAATCCAACAAAGTAATTATTATAATTTAAGTAATTGTGTACCTCATTTCCAAATTGGCCAACTGCTGGTGATGCAGGGTCTAATTTAGAGAATACATTATGTACAGCACGTATAAGGGTACCATCATCTCCAACACCGGGTCTGTATTGGTATCGGGGATTCAAATAATATGCTGTTCAAAGAAACACATACTCTAATAAGAGAAATAATACTTATGCAACTAAACAAATGAATTGCAAATTATGACATAATTTATACCTGCTGCATGCAAATCGTGGTATAATGTTTTATACCATCGGTCATCAATTATCTTTATGACCCACCTTGCACCATGTTTTCTTTCCAATTCATCCTTCACTACACGCATCAACTCATATACTGCCCCCATAGTAGGATACACTTATGTGTCAACGATCCGTAAAACTTTGTACAGAGGTTCAAACACTTGGCACACATGTTCTGATTGAGTCCAAAAAGCATGATCAAGCACTATACTTTCCACCATACGACCTGTACTTGAGCGGCTGAAATTGTGGTTGGCCCAATCGTCACTAGTGAATAGTTGCTTCAACCCTGCTTTCTTCTTAACTAGGCTGTCTAATGCAATATAATTGGTGGCAAATCGAGTGGTAGCTGGACGAATAATTTCTCCCTTGCAAAATTCACGCATCTTTGCCAACAACCAACTGTGATTGTAAATATAATTTGTGATCGTTCTAGCTCTTTTGACCACAGTAGCAACATTCTCTCTCTTCCCCATTGCCTCAAACATGAGATCAATACAATGTGCTGCACATGATGTCCAAAACACATTATGATGCTTCATTAACTTTTTTCCAGCTTTGACAAATGCAGAACCGTTGTCGGTCACGACTTGGACAACATTATGCTCTCCCACCTCCATGATTACATCCCTCAATAATTTGTAAATATACTTGTAGTTCTTTATATGGTCTGAAGCATCATCAGACTTCAAAAAAACTGTTTTTCCCTTGGAGTATACCATGAAGTTTATGATAGACAATCTGGTCGGCCCAGTCCATCCGTCACACATGATTGTGCAACCATGTGTTTCCCACTTTGACCTCAACTTGTTAACATACTCGCCAATGTCGTTATACTCCCAATCCAAATATTTGTTTCTTATCTCATAGGGAGTGGGAGGTTGTACTCCAACACCGGCTTGTTGACATCCCACTACCATATTTTTGAAATGATGTGATGATGCCTTTGCAGGAGGGACATTTTCATAGATAAAGAACTTGCTAATTAGACGCCCCATTCCCTCCTTCACATTACCTCCTTTGAAATAACTCCAAACACTCTTTTGACGTGCGTTGGATGACTTATATAAACTTGGGGCTATTGGTGGTGTTGGTTGTGATTCTCTAAGACTGCCTCCCCGTCTCATTTGTGCACCACCACTTGTCCCGGAACCTTGTGCTCTATTAGGAATTTTATGAAGGTGTTCTCTTTCCCATGCTGACTGTTTGGAGGCACGTAATGCTTGTTTCAAACTGCGTCGTTCTTCAGGTCCCATGTCATCATCACATTCGTCCTCATCGTCATCATCATCACTGTCAACCGCTTGGCCAATGACTTCTCCTCGTAGCCCAGCTCGAATATTTTCCATTCCTTGTGTTCTCTTTTCCTTCTGCTGTTTTTTATTTTTTAATAATGTGCTGATGAATGCCTTCACTTATGGGGGGACATTATCGCATCGTTGGACATTTTTTGCTGGATCTAATCCACTAAGATGGTACTTAAGTCGTGTCACTCCACCACTCTTCATTACCCGACCACAATATTTGCAAATTGTGCCATGTTTGTTTCCGTCTATTGGGTCTCCATGTTCCCAAGCTGGATCACGTTTAGTAGCTCCACTAGACATCTTAAACGTACCTACATTTATTTTTCATGAAAATTAGACAAATATTTTTTGGCCAAAAAATATAGTAGTGATGACGGTTATGTAAGAGAACCTAAATAATAAAGTTATTGTACAGAAGAATTAAATACGAAGTAAAGAAAATGATTGTAAACATTTAAGTAATTAAAAAAATAATATGGATTAATAAAACCTAATATTAATGAATAATAATCCAATTTGATAAAAAAGTAATCCTAATATAAAACATAGTGATGAATAATAATCCAATTTGATAATAATCCAATTTAATGAATAATCCAATTTAATGAATAATCCAATTTGATAATATAAAAAAACCTAATATTAATGAATAATAATCCAATTTGATAAAAAAAATAATCCTAATATAAAACATAGTGATGAATAATAATCCAATTTAATGAATAATCCAATTTGATAATAATCCAATTTAATGAATAATCCAATTTGATAATAATAAAAAACCTAATATTAATGAATAATAATCCAATTTGATAAAAAAAATCCTAATATAAAACATAGTGATGAATAATAATCCAATTTGATAATAATCCAATTTAATGAATAATCCAATTTGATAATAAAAAAAAACCTAATATTAATGAATAATAATCCAATTTGATAAAAAAAATAATCCTAATATAAAACATAGTGATGAATAATAATCCAATTTGATAATAATCCAATTTAATAATAATCCAATTTAATGAATAGTCCAATTTGATAATAAGCCAATTTAATGAATAATCCAATTTAATGAATAATAATCCAATTTAACAATAATCCAATTTAATGAATAGTCCAATTTGATAATAAGCCAATTTAATGAATAATCCAATTTAATGAATAATAATCCAATTTAACAATAATCCAATTTAATGAATAGTCCAATTTGATAATAAGCCAATTTAATGAATAATCCAATTTGATAATAATCTAATTTAATGAATAATAATCCAATTTGATAATAAAACCTAATATTAATAAAATAATAAATAACATTAAACATATTAAAATAATCTTAGGGAATAATTATACAACATTACTTAATTACTTAAAAAAAATTAACATGTAATTGTTAACATTACTTAATTACTTACAAAAATTAACATGCAAGTATTAATTACTTAAAAAAATTAACATACGAGTCCATACAAATTTATTTGTTGTTGTATAAATTACAATAATATAAATATAAGTTTGTAAACTTACCTTAAATATGGAACCCTTTGTGTTCAAGTTTTGGAATGGATCTGGAATGACTTTGAAAATGGTAAGGGAAGAAGAAGAAACGAAAATGCTCTGAGGGAATGCCTCTGATACTCCACCTCTGATAAGGTGGAAGAATATAAGTATATAACAGAGAGTGGCACATGGTTTTGCATGTGAAAGCATATCACAGACTCACAGTGACACACGGTTTCATTATTAAAGTTCTATTATTCGTTGTCCATTGTCTGCAATTGTAAAAAGTGATTGAAAAATTAGTGAGGTGAGTCAGATGGGGTCAATCAACCACAGAGGCACACACACAGACATGCTATTATTCGTTGTCCATTGTCTGCAATTGTAAAAAGTGATTGAAAAATTCATGAGGTGAGTCAGATGGGGTCACTCAACCACAGAGGCACACACACACAGACATGCCATCACACACGCACACAACACACGCACACATATCTCACACGCATACGGCTCTCTCTCTCTCTCTCTCTCTCTCTCTCTCATTCTCGATCCTTTTCTCTTCTTCTCTGAGGCGCCTGACCTCTCTTCTCCCCCTTCTCCATTCGACCCACACACACACAGAGGCCCTCGATCCTTCTCTCTTCTTCTCTGAGGCGCCTGACCTCTCTTCTCCTCCTTCTCCATTCGACCCACACACACACAGATCTCCCCCTTCTCGATCCTTCTCTCTTATTCTCTGAGGCCTGACCTATCTTCTCCCCCTTCTCCATTCGACCCACACACACACAGATCTCCCCCTTCTCCCACTCTCTCGATCCTTCGCCGCCGTTGATCGTGGCTCTGGCTCAGTCGTCTCTGGTGGTGCGCCGCTGAGCAAGGAGTTGGCCCAGTCATCGATTTTTCAGGTGAGATTCCATTGAAACCCTAAGCCCTAAACCGACATCACATATGTTGAATCGGTTATGCATGCGTGAAATTTGAAGCTTATATGTGAAATTGAAGTTAAAAATCGTGTTTTTGCAAGGTTTTTGGGACGAAATCGGCTCGGGAATAGGCACACCAACTCCGGCATTCGATATCAGAGTCCGATTGCACCGTTCAACAAAATATCTCGATATTTTGTCGAAAACCACACGAATACCTATTAAAATATCCATCCCGCGAAAAATCGATATTATCGGCGATATTTCGCCGATAATATCGATATTTAAATCCATGATCAAGACAAAGTTCCAATACCATTTCCCTTCATAATTGAGATCGATGAAACTTGACGGGTTTTATTGTCAAAAACATGTAAGGTTCCTCAATCTTGAAATGAAAATCTCTTTATTTTCTATATCTTTGAACATTTGTATTTTGTAGTATGCACCAATGTTTTTTCATTAGGCTCTTATTTTGAGGTACGAAAACTTGAAAGAAAAATGTTTTATTTATTTATTTTTATTAATGTTTTGAAGTAATATTTATATGACAGTGTGGTATGTATATACTAATTTAGTAATATGTTTTACATTTTTTTGGGTCAAATTATGTTTTTCATTTTCATGATTTATTGATTTAAAATATATTTTTCTTAACGGGTAACGGGTCGGATCATATTATCTGATAATATTAACGGGTTAATTTCGGGTTGGGTAATATTACCCCTTTGTTTTAACGGGTGCTACACAAGACAACATGCTAAGCTATTAGGTATGACACGAAAACGATACGAACACGAGAAACACAACACGAATGCCAGGTCTACCTTTGAGCCGCGTTATAAACAGTTATATCCTCCATATCAATTTGATAGTTTAAAATATCGCCTTGTGCCATTTTGAAATTCAGACAAAGGAGAATTTGAGTGTCATTTACATATCAAAATTGAACCCAGAAGCCCGCCACCACAAACCTCCAACATTCAATTGAATTTACCGAGTTATCCAATCCACTCCAGTCCCAAACACCAAATGACGGCCTAAAGAGCATAAGATGGGTAGTTGTTCTTGCATCTGGTTTATGTGTTTCCTGCAATTTTGTAGCTTTCTTCTTACTGTAACTACTTAATAATGCTATAACTTAAATCGCGTGTTAGTCTGGGTTTGGTGTTTCTTACCGTTAGTACTAGTGTTACCGAAGCTCAATTTAAAATCATGTATTACTTCGGGTTCAGGTTACGGCTAAAGTAATCAGATATTTCTATCATTGTGTTGTGAGTTGAGTCGAATCAAATATGTTTATATTTTTGATGACGTTGTTCGATTCTTTTTCTCCTTCACTTTGTGGGGAAAGGGAACTGTAACTGATGGTGTTGGATTTCCCTTTCTACAATCATCAGCCTGCTAAAAAAGCTAGTCTTACAACCACTAAGGACTAACAAAGCAGTGCCTGTGTGATGCTGTTGAGGCGGGGGAGCAACTAAAGTATGCACAATCCTCTCAAGGTTTCAGTTTCTCAGATGGTTTTCTAGGTGGGAGTGTGAGTCAAATTAAATTTGTGTACCCAAGTTGGACTCAAAATGCTACCAACCTTCTATTAAGATGCATTTGAACTGATAATTTTCGGAACCTGGATTTATTTGGTCCCATATATCCTGGAAAACAGTCCGACAACGATGCATTATTTAGCAGTATGTATTGGGAGGAATTTGTTTGAACTTATTTTAAAAGCGTGGAAGCAATTAGTCTTTTGGTTCTATATGTTTGATAAAAAGTGGGTTGAAGGTGCAACTAGTTTGATTCAAGTGCGTTGTCAACGTCTTGTTAGCTGCTTAAATGAATGGGGTGAGAACTTAACCTGTGGTTGTGGGTGACAATTGGGAGTCTCTCTCTACTCCCCTTGAGGAGAATTAACAACGAAAGAATTTAGTATCTTCGTTTGGTAGATAACTGTTAGTCTTCCAATTCTTCTCTGTGTATATATAGTTTCCTATCTAATATGCTTTTGCTGATGTTGAAATTACTTTTATTCAACGAAAAACTGCGGGATTGCCTCAGAATGACGGTTGTGAAGCGATATGTATCACGGCTATTCATATCATTGAAGTACCTTACAGCAAACGTAGTGGACAGAAATAATGGCCGGATTGTTGTATCAGCATCTACAGTTGAACATTCAATCAAGGGCTCACTCGAATGTGGAAGGTCGTGCAATGCAAAGGCAGCGGCAATTGTTGGAGAGGTGTTGGATAGGCGACTCAAGGTGGAAGATCCTGACGAGGGACAGGGACGAGGGATTCACGTCAACGTAAATAATGAAGTTGAGAAAAAAGGGTTTTAAGAACCTGTTTGGACCCAATTTTACACCATCGGCCCGAGCAATCGAGGCCGTTGAGTAAGCATGGCTCCCGACCGTCGGATGAAGAAGTGTGGATAATTTTGTTGTTAAAAGATAATATTATGGTTTTTATCATAATAATTATCTTTTAATTATCTTCACAGATGCGAATTATATCTCTAAGCAAGTGGTAAAGTTCAAATTAAGTTGGGATATGTGTGGACGTGTGGAGTAGTCAAAGTAAAGTGATGTGATGGGATCAAGTGGTTTTGCAGATCAGCCATGATTTTTTATATTGCATGCATGTGATAGTTTCATTAAATGCCGTGCAAAAGTTGGAAATGGTTTGGATGGATAAAGATGGTGTTTATTTTGATGGTCTTCACGTGGAAAGCAAATGACCACCAACTTTACCTTAATTTAAGGTAAAAAAACATGCCCTAAAACAAGGAAAAGAGGAAACATGTCTCGGCCTTTAGGGAAAAAGGGAAAGCAAGTGGCTTCACGTGACTTGGTTCCAACAAGAGAGGATTCAGATCCTATAAATACAGAAGCATTGGCGACGTGCAAAAGGATCAACAACACAACACACAAATCTGCCCTGCGCAAAACCTCTCAACACCGTTGAGAATTTTATTTTCTTCTTCGCCTCCATACCTTCAGTCTGGATTGACAGCACTGTGGAGGCAACCGGTAAACATCTTCAGTTTGGATAGACAGCACTGTTGCCGTAGAACCGACCGTCCGTGAAGCATCTTCAGTTTGGATTGACAGCACTGCGACAGGGTCGATTGGTTATTTACCCTAGTCTCGGCCGAAGAGGGTTTTCGAATCCCCCTCGACAGAGGTCATCTCATTAGCCTTTCTCGGCAAAGTGAGGTGTTACCAGGTTACTACATTCGGCACGTTGAAAGCCGAATTTGAATCGTGAACTTTGTAAAAATAGCAGCCTTGTCTGCAGGCTCTAGAACCTCAAGGCCGAGGCACGTTCCTTCCTCGGCCGCAATCGCAAGATACAGAAGTTGGCCGCGCGCATCCATACCACATCAAGACATTTTACTCCTTGGCCGAGCTCGGCCGACGAGTTGGCACGCCCCGCACACATTCATTTGAAGGACTCAGTTAGTCTACTATTTACTCGGCCTGCGCGCCACGTAGGCTCGGTGACATTTGTAGCCAACATTTTGGCACGCCCAGTGGGACCCAGTGCTAAAACTACGAAGTTCACATGATATATCAAGATCACAATCACGATGAGATTTGGCACCTACTCAAGGAAAGTGTCGAGCAACAAAAACGCCTTGACCGGATCCATGAAGCACATGAGGAAAGACAAAAATCTTTCTCTCAAATGATAAAGGTGAAGGTTCATCCCAGCTTGCAAGATCAATGGTTAAATGAAGACAGAGCTCGGTATTGTGAGTGGCTCGATAAGAAAATGCCCTTTAGGTTCAAATCAATTCCATTTGAAGAATGGTTGGATCAAAAGGCCGGGGGGCAATTTTTCGCCCCGGCCGTGACCACAATTCGGCCTAAGAAAACTGTTAACATGGCCGAAGAAACACCTAGGCCACCAATTATTTCGGTCGAGACCGAAAGTGTGGTAGGCTTAGAAGAAAATATTCAAGTTTCTGAGTCAAAAATCGACTTAGAAAAAGATTCGTCAAAGAAGTGCTCCAATGACGAACAAGGCCGAGACATGGGTCTAGCTGAAAAAATCACGCCAATTGATATGATTATTGGCGATAAAGCCGATATGGAGAAATCCCATTCGGTTAAATCGTTCGAGTTAAAGGCCGAAATTATGCCTGGGGGGCATAATAATTGTTCAACACATTCGACGGCCGAAAATAAAAAATATTTCGTCACGTTAAAAATATTTGGCGAAAATTCTTCATTCGGCTTAAGATCTCGGCCTGGAATAAAACATCGTTGGCCTCCTCCTCTTTATTAGTTCGACCACTTTTGTTTTCTTTTATTGAGAATACATTATTTTCTTAACATACGGCGGTGCACGCCGATGCATAAGAAAATAAGGGGGGCATATGATATACTCGGCGGATCATACTTACTCTTGCCGAGGAGAAAAAAAAAAAAAAAAAAAAAAAAAAAGGCCGAGGCCGAGAAGATGAGGATGTCAGGCCATAATGTTGGCCGAGAAAGAATGGTTTTTCAGGAAAAAAAAAAGGGGGTCGGCCGAAAGGATTTGAAAACAAGTGGCCGACAAGCTTTATATATATATATATCTTTAAAAGGTGGCATTGATGAAAACCATTCGGCCAACAAGCTTACATATATATATTTATGTATATATGTATATAAAATGGTTGTCTCGGCTCCAATTTAGGCCGGCCCAACAACACTATATATATCTATACATATGTAGCAGTCGGCTATTTGGTTTTATATTTATCAAACATGCCGAGCCTTCGACTCCTGGGTTTTCTCGACCTTCTATTCCCCAACTCTTCTCGACCCGTATCACACATGCTGAGCTCGGCAAGTTGATGCTCGGCACAAGTTCGTTTAATATATATATTCTGAGTACCATGAGAAACAGTGGGCGAGAGTTTTTGAGACTTCGACCCCAGTTGGTTTTTCTCGGTCAGCTCGTCGAGGTCTCTCTCAAGATGTGTCAGGCTATGGAGTGGATTCCTTGACCACATATTTCTTTGGCTATGCTAATTTCCTCAACCATTCGGCTTACAGGCCGAAGCTCAAGGAAACTGGGGGGCAATGTTTGGACCCAATTTTACACCATCGGCCCGAGCAATCGAGGCCGTTGAGTAAGCATGGCTCCCGACCGTCGGATGAAGAAGTGTGGATAATTTTGTTGTTAAAAGATAATATTATGGTTTTTATCATAATAATTATCTTTTAATTATCTTCACAGATGCGAATTATATCTCTAAGCAAGTGGTAAAGTTCAAATTAAGTTGGGATATGTGTGGACGTGTGGAGTAGTCAAAGTAAAGTGATGTGATGGGATCAGGTGGTTTTGCAGATCAGCCATGATTTTTTATATTGCATGCATGTGATAGTTTCATTAAATGCCGTGCAAAAGTTGGAAATGGTTTGGATGGATAAAGATGGTGTTTATTTTGATGGTCTTCACGTGGAAAGCAAATGACCACCAACTTTACCTTAATTTAAGGTAAAAAAACATGCCCTAAAACAAGGAAAAGAGGAAACATGTCTCGGCCTTTAGGGAAAAAGGGAAAGCAAGTGGCTTCACGTGACTTGGTTCCAACAAGAGAGGATTCAGATCCTATAAATACAGAAGCATTGGCGACGTGCAAAAGGATCAACAACACAACACACAAATCTGCCATGCGCAAAACCTCTCAACACCGTTGAGAATTTTATTTTCTTCTTCGCCTCCATACCTTCAGTCTGGATTGACAGCACTATGGAGGCAACCGGTAAACATCTTCAGTTTGGATAGACAGCACTGTTGCCGTAGAACCGACCGTCCGTGAAGCATCTTCAGTTTGGATTGACAGCACTGCGACAGGGTCGATTGGTTATTTACCCTAGTCTCGGCCGAAGAGGGTTTTCGAATCCCCCTCGACAGAGGTCATCTCATTAGCCTTTCTCGGCAAAGTGAGGTGTTACCAGGTTACTACATTCGGCACGTTGAAAGCCGAATTTGAATCGTGAACTTTGTAAAAATAGCAGCCTTGTCTGCAGGCTCTATAACCTAAAGGCCGAGGCACGTTCCTTCCTCGGCCGCAATCGCAAGATACAGAAGTTGGCCGCGCGCATCCATACCACATCAAGACATTTTACTCCTTGGCCGAGCTCGGCCGACGAGTTGGCACGCCCCGCACACATTCATTTGAAGGACTCAGTTAGTCTACTATTTACTCGGCCTGCGCGCCACGTAGGCTCGGTGACATTTGTAGCCAACAGAACCGCACCAAGATATGGGCTATTGTCAACGCTCAAAGGACAATGGAGTCAAACTCATTCTTGATGGTAATGACGAAAATACTTGTCAGCCAAGTTACTAATAAGAATTCACTTGTTTGCATTCCTTGTGTGTGTTTATATGCTTAATGTTTACGTCTAATTGTTAGTGACAGAAAGGAAGGATTTGCGCTGGTTGTATAGAATCCGCAAATACAGGAGCATGTATCTTTGTTTTGTACAATTCACGGCTTTGTTCTTTCGAACTTTCCTACTACTTATGTTTCCCCTATCGAAGTGGCTAGAGCGGTGGAGAGGAGCAACCATGCTTTTAACTTAGTTGCCTCCTCACCGCTAGACAATCATGCTGTTAACTTAGCTGCCCCTCTTCCCCAACTTCAATCCACTGATTGATAGGAGCAACCACTCTCTCCTCAAACCAAAGTTATCCCACACCAGACATGGTATCCCATTTGAGGTTTTAAGCCAGATTGACGTCTCTGGTGACAACCTGGTGTTGGCCGAGAGAGTGTCCGCTGACCAGAACCACGAGTCCCCTCCTCGAGTCTTTCTTCATTCTCCACGGCAGCCCGGAGTGGTCATGTTCGAGATGAATGTTCATGGATTGCCCTGCCATCTGGTAAAGTGAAAATTAACTTCGATGGTAGCTGAAAGTTGACGTCTAGCAAGGCAAGCATTGGTGCAATCGCCAGAGAGACAGCCATGAAGTTGTGATCGCAGGCAGAACTTCATGTTGTCGTGTCTCCTCCCCGCTTGAAGCTGAAGATGAAGCAGCGGTTATGGCTGCGTCCCTTGCTATTGGTAGTCAGTCTCTTGATATTATTTGCGAGTCGGACTCTCAAGTTCTCATCAATAGAATCCGTGATCCTCCCAAAGAACCCAATTGGTACCTCGCCTCATTGATTGACAGGATTTTACCAAGCTAGCGATTTTACCAAGCTAGCTAGGGGTCTCCATTCCATTTTATAGAACTGGGTCCCGAGAGAAGTGCCGGAGGACGGAGTTGGTGTTATTTTAGGTGAGGGAGAGTTAAAAGAAAGAAGAGCACCATTTAATTAAGAAAAGTGATTGGAGAACTGATAATTCAGGAGTTAAAAGATTATTTAATATTGTCATATCCCGAAAGTTGATGTTTTGAACTTTTCAGGTTGTTCGGATGAACACCACTTTCGTTTTGCATGTTAGTTTTGAGCTTATAATATATAGATTCAAAGAAAACGATGAGATGCTTTGAACTGTATTTTTGCCCTTTTCCTGCCTGTGTTTGGGTGTGGTGCTTGGCTGTTGTCTTTGGAATTTGACGACAAAAGACTTACCTTTTCTTGGTCTTTACTTTTTCAAGGCATTTCATCCATAGCCCCTACAACAAAGGATGCTAAGCAACCTCCTTACTCAAGTTTTCCCCCCTTTTTTTTTCTTTTTTTTTTCTGCAATGTTGTTTGATGATAGAACCTCTAATTTTCATGTCACATTTTAAAGATCAATTCTATATAAAAAAAATAACTAAATTACAAATTGTTTTAAGTGTTCGATTCCGCATTTGAGTTAGAAACACAATGTATCTGTTTATTAGATGTTAACTAAACGATTTCATAATTTGTCAAAGATGAGATGATCTTCAAAAGATTGAGTAAAAAATAAATCATTCAAATCATTGTGCACCATTATAAAATAAGAAAGAAAGTCTATACGATACATTGTGAAGGTTGATAATATTTTCCCAAAACCCATGTTTGAACTTTTTAAGATAGGTGAATATTCTCTCTAGGAATAACTCTTTAGTTCCTAAGGTACCGTTTGGTACGTGGGACGGGACGAAACGGAACGGGACGAGGCGTTCCGTCCCACGTTTGGTGTGCCTAAAATGGGTGGAACGAGCTGTTCCACGGGACGAGTTTTGGGTGAATTTTCGTTCCACCTCACCCCCCTGGAACGATTCGTTCCACATCTGTGGGACACAAAATTATAACCTCTCCATCTCCTTCTTCTTCCTCCTCATTTCCATCCGAGGGCATCTTTGCTCCCTCTCTGTTCGGTCCCGTTTCGTCCCGTATGCATACCAAACGGTACCTAAAAGATTTTAAGTTATAAGACAAAAATATGGCAAAGGGATAAACTTTATCTTTCTTTATTCACTTTTTAAGACCTTTAATTTGCTACGCTTTTGAAATGGTTTTTCATAAAAAACAAGACTATAACTTCTTGAGTTAAATTACTCCATTCTTTCTTCATCTTTGTTTGTTCTTTTCTTTTTCTTGTTTTATTAACCTCTTATAATTTTTTACTACAAAAGTCAAGGCCATATATACATGGAACTTTCGTGCCAATTAAAATTTAAATACAATTAGCTTTGTAGTTTAGTGATATTTCTATTTACTTTTAAATAAAATATCCATAACTTCATTGTGTGACTTAATTTACTCCACCTTTTGACACACCTCGACTCGGAATGTCCACTTAGACTCCGAATCGAGCTATGTTGGTTGTCACCACGAGGGTGACGAAGCCATAAAATGTAGTGATGTGGAAAAGTGAGTAAATTTAAACCTAAGTGTACCTAAATGTGAGAGTGCCCTTGCGAGCAGAAATGAACCCAATTAACACGTGATGCAGAGCATAAGTAAAGTAGAGTAGAGATAAAATGAGAATTATATAATTGAATGTAATCTCCAATACCGAAGTTTGCCAAGAATCCTCGTTGATACGAAAGCTTGGCTACTAGAACATGGAGAGGCGAAAAATAAGGGTGAGTGCGCTTGAAAATAAAGTTTAGTAGAACCTTTTGAAAACATAATAACCCATCGCTATAAAACAAGTATAATTTCTAAAATATACATGCTACATATAGTAAGAAAATACTTACCGTAATCTCCAATATTTCCAATGTTCAATACGACACCATATCTCGTAAATAAGCGCATGACGTCTGAATTCACATAATTTCGCATAAGCAAACATATCATATCAAGTGCTTAACAATCTATTCTAGCACACAAGTCGGAGTCGCATAATGCGACTTGTACGACTGAACTGATGCTCATCAACCTATGCTAGCACACAAGTCGGAGTTACCTAATGCAACCTATATGACAAGACTGGGTGTAATCATAATATACGCTCTAGTGCTACAATTACATGAACACTGGCACTATTCGCAGTCATATATGAGTCGGAGTTGCCTAATGCAACCTGTACGACAGGACTGGCACCTACTTGGATCCAAGACGAGTGTGCGGTGTGGATGTGAACGTACACTTGAAAGACTGGCACTGGCCATGGGCGAGCACTAACACCGAGATGCAGCAATGATGAGCAGACTATATAAATATAATCATGCCAAAATGATTCACTAATTCTAGTCAACATAATAATATTCATAGCCGTAAATTTAATTAAGGCATCAATAATAATGCGCATACCTATGCATCCAGTAGGATGTAGTATAACATCATAATTTCTATCAATGTGCTAAGTCCTATAAACGTAACACTAATCTAGGTGTATTGTAGAAAACTCTTTATGAAATGTATAAATGGAAAATAACAAGTATATTTATATACTATATAAAAGAAAAGACCCACTCATAGATCATGTCATCAAGTCGAACTCGCCTTGTAGCATCGAGAATCCTTGTGATGCGTTTTGCCTAGAAACGAAACCATTTATGTAAATACGTAACGTACTAATGTATAAACGAGTTTTCATACAAAGTACGGCTAATAAAGAAACTATTTTAAAACGGTCAAATTTCAGAAAACGGACGGCAGATTCGAATTCGGTACGTCGAGAAACCTAAGGCAGAACCTCGGGTTCCTTCACGCACCCCCGCACGCGTCGCCACAAAGTGACTGCTGGGAAGGCCACGCGCTGATTTGGGTCGCTGGAAAAGTTTTTGGGACCGCCGTGGATGGTATTGGAGCACAATAGCTCCGGCAGAGGCTCGTGCACTCCACTATCCGGCCCAAACAGTCTCATGCGCCCCCCACGATTTCTGGAATTTTCTAGATTTTTTGTCAAAGTTTAAGAGCTCATTCTGAGCTCGATACAAGCCCAAATCAAGTGATTCAAAAGCCAAAATTTAGTTAGGAATGTGGAGAAGAGATTCATACCCTTATGAGGCGCAATGGAGATCGGAGTTGGCCAGAAAAATGGCTAAAAAGTGGCCAAACGACCACATATTGGAAATTTCTAAAAATGAACAATGACATGATCTACAATGATAGGGACCAATTTCGAGGTTTACCATGGTCAGAAATGGTGAGAATTCACTGGAGAAAAATGATGCACAGTAATGGTACTGTGCAACGTAGGGAGGTAGTTTTCAAGGTGTTTTTCTCCTATTTCTAGGTCCAATGGCTCACAAGGATTACAAGGTATGATGGTAGGGGTGTTGCCTTGCTGTGGTTGCAGGTGTAGAGGTGTGTGTGTGTGTGTGTGTGTCTCGGCAAGAGAGAAAGAGTGAAGAGAGATGAGATGAATAGGTATAAGGGAGATAGAGAGAGAAATGAGAGTAACAGAGAGAGACTCGGAGATTAGGGTCATTAGGGATGGGGAAAGGATGGGCTATGGGCCTCACTGGCTCACAAAGTAATGTCACAAAAGACAAAATAGAAAAATATCCATGTGACATGAAATTACCAAAATACCCTTCGCATTTGTAGTTCCGTAAAATCTTCATCATAGCTCCAAAATTGATTTCACCTGCGCCTATGCGTTCGTATCGTCAAATACTTCGAGAATACGGTAAAATAGTAGCTCATACGCGTCATGAAATAATGGTCAACAAAAGTCAACGATCTCACCACTAGGGGCATTTTCGTCAATTCAACATTTTAAAATTAATTAAATTGTAATGTTAGGGATGGGTTGTCACACCTTCAATATCATTGTACAAACAAAATAAAAATATAAAGATGAAATAAAAATTTGTTTTTCTGAAAAAAAAAAAAAAAGGTCAAGATTTGAGCACTATTTATGTCATTATATGAGAAATGCGAAGAAGACTCTCTCAAATTGGGACTCTCCAATAAGGATGGGCAAATACCCATCGGTTATGGGTAACCGTTTAGATAATTAAATGGTTATGGGTATATCCGTTTTCCCGTGAAATTTAAATGTGCAGTTATGGGTATTAACTGCGGTTATAACGGTTACCCGTTTACCCATTTATTTTAATAGATATATAAAAATTTAAAAAACAAAACAAAACAAAAAACCTAATCTGTAAGACTGTAACCTATTCGTTCTCTCCGCCAGGAGGCCACGAAATTCTAGCTCATCGAATCCTTCAATTCCTTGTTGAAAATTATTCAAAACCTACACTAAAATTTACTCTGAAAACTGTCAAAATACTAACAAGTAGTACACACAGCATGTAAGATCCCACATCGCCTAAGGTTGAGGATCCTGTAAGCCTTATATGTACATTCCCACCTCCAATTAGCACGAGGCCTTTTGGGAGCTTACTGGCTTTGGAGTTTATCGAAACTCCGAAGTTAAGCGAGTTCGCACGAGAGCAATCCCAAGATGGGTGACCCGCTGGGAAGTTCTCGTGTGAGTTCCCATAAACAAAACCGCAAGGCCGTGGTCGGGGCTCAAAGCGGACAATATCGTGCTACAATGGAGTCGAGCCCGAGGATGTGGTGGTGGCCCGGGTGGGGATGTGACAATTTGGTATCAGAGCCACTCCCTGGCCAGAAGTATGCCGACAAGGACGTCGGGCCCCTAAGGGGGGTGGATTGTAAGATCCCACATCGCTCAAGGGTGAGGATCCTGTAATCCTTATATGTACATTCCCACCTCTAATTAGCACGAGGTCTTTTGGGAGCTTACTGGCTTCGGAGTTCATCGGAACTCCAAAGTTAAGCGAGTTCGTGCAAGAGCAATCCCAGGATGAGTGACCCGCTAGAAAGTTCTTATGTGAGTTCCCAGAAACAAAACCGTGAAGGCGTGGTCGGGGCCCAAAGCGAATAATATCGTGCTACGGTGGAATCGAATCCGGGATGTGGTGGTGGCCTGGGGCGGGATATGACACAACAGGATATGCATACTTGTGTCTGCATGTTGTAAGACAACACTTATCAAAAACATTTCTTTTGGGATACTAATTCAATTTATACATTTTTATAGGCCTTTTTTTTTTGTGACAACTAGTGTTTAGTTTTGAAATATTTTGGAGCTTTGAATCATCTAGTATTCAAGATAATGACTATCTTGAGTTTTTAGAAGCTTTACTTTGTAATCATATGGATGTTATAATTGAATACTTGCTTGGGTATAGAAGAAAAATATGTCAAAAATACATGAATTTTCTTTCAAATATGCTTGCTCAAGCAATGAGTCGTATTTTGTTAGTAAAAAATCAATTATTAGCAAATATATTATATTACCTTGATTGATTAAAACTATCGTTCGTCTTTATTATTTCAATTATTGGAGTTGTTTACGGTTACAGTTTAAAAAAATGTAAATAGGAGCAAAAAGGGGTAAATGGGTTAAAAAATGGATAAACGGATAAACGTGTATATGGTTATGGTTAAATGGGTACACGGTTATGAGTATAAGTATAACCGTTTAGGCAATTACCCAATGGGTAAACGGTTATGCGGGTATGAGTATAAATGGTTATAGTAAATTATCGCGGTTATCCGTCCGCCATAACCACTGCCTATCCCTACTCTCCGACTCATATTTTAGCACAATATTTTATAATATAGCCACAAAAATTGGACAAAAAATAAGAGGTGGCAGAGAGTCTCACTTTTAAAATTCTTGTATTTATCGGAATTATATACGTGGTTAGTAAAGTTTTGTTGGTGATGAAATGATGAAGGTCATCTTGCTTTTCTTTTTGCATGCATGTGGCTAACTTTTAGTGAGAGTTTCTTTGCCCTCAGCCCTTCATCATCATGAGCAACGTATGCATTATTCCATTGGTAAACTGAATATTTATCCACAATGCCTTTCCCAATATTGCTCAAACATTTGATAGGTAATTGATCCAACCAATGAAAATTCAACCTGTTTTTAGGTATTCACAGCAATTAGAAAACCAATAAATTATTTGCATCGCAGTTCTAGCCAAATGTTTTATAATGTTAAATCGAATTCATTCAAATTATAAGACATTAGACTCGCCTTAAATAAGATCAGTTAATTAACAACTGAAAAACTTACCAATTTTTTTGTTACTCTTTATAAAATGGAATCCTATCTAATTAGTACATTATCAAATTTCACCAAAAATATATATACCGGTTTGCTAATCGGCAGGATTTCCCCAGAAGTTAAAATTTTGGCTTGGCAAATTAACTCCCCCATACGGCAAGAGTATCGTTGTATCTGCCAGATGATAGATTATTATGAATTCGGATCCTCGCCGGATTCTCTTTGTAAGGATCTCGAAGATTCGTGAATCATATCCGTTCATCGTACATCGTGCGGTCATAAATTATTTTAATTTTTTTATTTAAAATTAAAAACAAATAGTACATGATAAAAACTGACCACACAATGTACGATGAACAGACACAATTTACAGATTTCCATGATCCTCACTAAAAGAATATGGAGAGGATCCTTTTGGCATTATTATGAGCCATACTTGGCATTCAGATATTCACTTGCCACGTCTCTAAAAAGATGTAGTAAATGTAATTCATGTATATGTTCTAACATTTGTAGAAATAAGAAGAAAGAGCACTCGCATAGTTGCATGCGTTTGGCATATGGCGTATATGAGTTTTTTTGGACCTACTTTTAAAATGACTGAAAACGCTTTTAAATAATTTTTTTTGAAGTTCTAAAAGCTCTTCAAATATTTTTTCAAGATTCACTTACATTTTTATTAACAATTGATTTCAAAAACATTTTCACCCAAGGCACTTTCGTCATTTTAAAACATTTTCAAACGAAACCTAAATCTTTCTCCAAATACACCCATAAAAGTGAAAGAGACTTCTCAATCGCAATTGGTCATCTTTTATTTCATCGACCTTTAACCTTTTGAGTATTGACACGGCCTACAAAATACTCACCCTCACACATGGGTTTGAGCTCATGCGTGATCGCGTCTAAGAAAGAAGATTCCAATTAAGCAAAGGGAACCCTTTGATCACATGCATTTGGAAATTGGAATCTCAACACCACCAAAATAAAATAATATAATTAATTATATACTTGGTATATTTTGAATAATACCAAAAAAAGGCACTAGCATGCATACATACAAGAAAATATTTAGTTTTACTTTTTAAATACTAGCATGCATACATACAAGAAAATAAGGTAAATTACATAGAAACCCCTTAAGTTTGAGGTCTATTATAATCCCATATAACATCTTTAAAACATTTCATTTTCATATCTCACCTACTATTTTATTTCAAAATAAACATCCGTTACATTTTTCATCCATTAATCCGTTAAGTGCTAACGTGGATGCCACGTGGCAATTTTTTTTTTAATTTTAAAAAAAAAAAATCTAAATCTTCTTATAAAAAAATATAATAATTTTAAAAAAAAAACTGAAAGAAAAGTTTGAAAACCCATCCCATGAACCCCATACCCATCTCGTGAACCCCCATACCCAGAAAGATCAAACCCCCCCTCCCCCCCCCCCCCCACCCACCGGCGACCCTTCCTTCCCGGCGATTATGCCGATTAGCAATTACCTTAAGCAGTATGTCTACACCAACAACAATCCCAGAGACCAAGAAAGTATAAGCTAAAGCTTCAACCCCACTTGCATAATCCTCCTAGAGCAAGAAACCCACCAAGCTAATCTCCAATCCCAGCATTGCAGAACCCGTAAACAATGACAACACATTCCAAGCAACCTCCTTCCCACCTGAGCACTGACATGCCTGCATCGAACAATCGAACACCAAATCGCAATCAAATCATAACACTGTAAAAAACCCACAACCCACCCCCGCGACCCATCTAACTCGAAAACCTACATCCCTTCTTCCGCACCCACTTCTCACCCACCCTATTTCCTCCTCTACACACCCCCACTCTTTAAATCCACTCCCATTCCTCCTACTTCACAAACCCGGCGATGGCGAAAAGGGATTTGAGTTTTTTTTTTTTTCTGGGTTACAGGTAGGGGGTGGGGGGTGGGGGGTGGGGGGTGGGTGGAAGAAGATGAAGATGGGGGGGGGGGGAGGGGGAAGACGAATTGAAGGGTTGCTTTTTTTTGTTTTTGGGTTGCAAGGAAGAAGATGAAGATGGGGGAGATGGATTTGGGAGTTGCGGGGAGGAAGAGAGGAGGATGAGGGGGATACGGTTTCAGCTTCTTTTTTTTTATAAATTTTTTTTATTTTTGTAAAATTGACGGTGTGTGCAGTGGAATAAATAAACAAGACACAAAGTTTACGAGGTTCCTCTACAGTCAGTGTGACTGGAGTACGTCCTCGGAGCAGCAGTGATGCTTTCATTATAATTTAAAATAATAGGAGTACAAAATAACTCTCTCTATTATCTCATCTCCTCTTCCTCTCTTTTCTCTCTTCCTCTTCTATGAACTTTCTCTATTCTCTCTGTGTGTTTTCTTGTCTTTCTTAAAAGCATACGAAGCGCTCTATTTATAGAGCATCTGCGATACTCATACATTAAATTTACATTGAAAATTTTCATTACAGGCTTTGAAAAATACTCCTTTTTGTTTCCAAAGTCCATTCCCATTTTCATGGGCATTGAAAACCTTATGTGGGCATTCAATAATATGCCAATCTTGTCAACATTGCAAATGTTTTCAACTGCCAATGTTTTCAACACTCCCCCTTGGATGCCCACATATCAACATTAGTTGCCTCGTTCAAATCTGGATCTATTTTTGGATGCTCCCCCTGATGAGTATCTCCCCCTGATTTCAAATCATTTAGGCTGATCATTCTGCTTCGGTTTCTTAGCGAGAAGAGTTGCCAACAAATGTGCTTTACTAGTAGTTAACTTTCCACATGCTTGTTCTTGAACTGGGCTGGAGGACCTTCTGCTAGACTTCCTCAAAAGGTCTGAATTTACTCCTTTTTTTTTTTCTGGAGCTGAATTTGATTCAAGGGTGGTGGACACTTGATCTTGAATCAGACTTGTGATTTCTTCAAGGGCCGTCGAGGCTTGATCTTGAATGAAAATTGGATTATGAAGAGCTTCGTGCAGCAAGTGATCTTCGACTTTGTCGGGGACATGTGTTTTGCTGTGCTTGTCTCTACATGCTTCAATGTATCATTTTCATTTGCCTTACTTGCTCCCCTTTCAGAAGTGGTATTTCCCTAGTTTTTCCCCATGCAGGTTTGGCATCTTCTTTTGCAGTATTTTCCCTCTGATGCAGGAGTAGAATGCAAACCTTGCATTTGGATGGTCATTCAGAACATCACTTCTCAGCGACTCATCATGCTTGGCAGCTATCATCATATCAACAATTAAAAATGAGTACTCGAGAGAGATGCTAGGTAAGCAACCAAGGAAATGTTCCAGACAATCAGTTCCAGGTCGGAAGCTTGACTCCAAGTGGCAACTGATTGCTCTCTTTCTCCTTGTCCTACAAGTAAGAACAAGGATAAAGAAAAGGGTAGGGAAAAAGCATGATATGAGATATCCTTGCTTTCGACCCTAATGATATGAGATATTCTTGCTCTGGTGTGACATGTTTGAAGAGGTATTCTTGGGGAGGAAGAAAATCAAGTATTTCGAGATGCTTTGTTGAAGATGCATTCTCGGAGAGAATGAGGAAGAGTTAGATATTTTGCAGGTCTGCCTTGCCATGAAGATCGAAGGTAAACATATATATGGATTTCCCAATAGCAGGTAGTGGTGCTATGCCTTTACTCTTGTCAGCAACTACGGTGTAATAAGACCAGTAAGATTCACGCGTTTTCAACTTTTTCAGAGATCTTTGATAAGGTTGCACGTGATATCCAAGAGCCGAGATTGCGTCTGAGAAATGTTGACAGACGTCATGCAGGGAAATCCGGCTTTTGAAATTCAAAAATCGGTGTCTCTTCGATTTTTGAATATGTGACCCTGTTGCCTCTTCTTTTATAGAGATATCAATTTGTTCAGATACACTCAGAAAATTGATGCTTGCAGAAATTTCCCCTTCTTGCACTTCTGAGATTTTATCTGACCTTCTTTTCTTTTCATCATTTCTGAGATGGCTTGCCCATCTAACCTTTATTTAGATTTGAGTCTCGGGAGAGATACCGACGAGCCGTGTCAGGATAATATATGGCACCCGTCTTTCTCATCTTCTAATGGTCCTCTTACGGTTGATGATTCTGTGATGAATAATGACTTGACTGCTATAGTTGTAGCTAGGAGTCTTCTCACTCCCAAGGATAACAGAATCCTTTCAAACCGGTCAGATGAGGCGGCCGTTCAAGACTCTTTGGCTCTCAGTATTCAGTGTGCGGGCTCTGTTTCTAATATGAGCCAACGCCTACTTGCTCGAACTCGCCAAGTTGAATCATTGATGGCTGAGGTGGCAAGTCTTAAACAAGTGATTAGAGGGCTCAAGCATGAGAATAGAGTGTTACACATGCTTGCAAATAATTACTCGACGAGCATGAAAAGAAAGCTCGACCACCTGCTGGAATCCGAAGGTCGAACCCAAAATGACAATCAGAGGTTCGAGTCTTTATTCCAAAGACACCCATTGTCTCAGCAGTCTGGAGTTCCACCAAGTATTGAGGCTCCAAATAATCAACCGACGGTGCCTCCCCCTTCTGGGGTACCTCCGAGTACTGAGGCTTCACATGAGCAACTTTTGTGAAGCTATCCCTCCTCATGTCTGTAATTTCTCGGAGAGATTAATAAATAAGCTTTATTTCTTTCAATGTATTATGCCAAATATAATAAAGCATATACTTCACTAAAATGTGGTACTTCTGGACCAAATATCAATTTATCTTTATCCTCGTAAAGATAAATGATCATTCTTAGTGTCTAAATCATTTGAGTATTCAACTCATAATCTTCAATCCATATGAGTCTTTAATATCATAAACATCATGGATAAGATTCGTGTTGGCATATTATTCGATCTGCAGTTCGAGACAATATATTTCTCAACACTTTATAATCTTTCTTGACTCTTCAGGAGTTCTAATTTAATATCATCGACTCCTCAGGAGTTCTAATCGACTCTTGCAAGATATTTTAATATGTTGCAACAATATCATAATGATAGTACTCACTCAGAAAATTTATACCATCAATTGGTATTGAGTACATAATTTATGCTTTATCCTTCCAGGATTTACCTTAAGCAATCTGAATCCTTCAGGGATTTTCTACACTTCATGACACATTTTCCTTTGGAATTTATACAGAGCAATTTGCTCCCATGTATACTTGAGGGATTTACTTATGGAGATATGATGTGGGCGACTCACAACCCTTCATATATAATTCTCCATTCATATGAACTCGTTTACATGAGTATAATTTCAGGTTTCAATTAGTAACCTTGTGTCATATCATGTGAGTGTATTTCACTGTATTACAAATGCCCATATGTAACCTCCTTGGTTCAACATCCTTTGGCTATTTGTATTATATTCAAGTATATAGGTCCATTTCTCCACGTTCTTACAAAATTGTAATGGAATTGCCTTTCTCCATTTTTTAACAATAAATTTTGTTGGTGGAAAAGTACGGGACTCAATATCAACACAACTCATTGATGAAATTTAGTAGCTACTTGTAAGACCAAAATTATCATTGGTTTTCATCAATCCGCGATCCCATATTCTCATGTGCATGTGTATGCATAAAAACTTTTCATTTCTTTGGATATTCATTGCCTCTTCAAGGGCATTACACTATCTCTTCCAGGATAGCCATAATTTAGAGAATGCGGATCATAACCTCTTCTTGAGCGTTATAGATCTGGGATCTTAATCTCCACTTCCAGGAGTTGAGTCATTGGAACCTATATGTCTATCATGCTTCATGCATGAGACATCCAAATTCCCATGTCCGCGGATTGTCCTTTCTGGGACGTGTATTCATACGGCAACTGTCATGCTTTCGGCATGTTAACAGTTATGCTTTGGGAATGCAATAGTTCAGTAGTGCCATATTCTTCTTCTTTTAAATGACTGAACCTTCTGAATCTAAGGGTTTGCCACGCTTCAGACGTGTAACAAATAAATCATTTACTACCACATTATCTGCCATGCTTCAGGCATGCAACATATAAATCATTTGCTGTTTCATTACATTGTCCAGCAGGGACATCAATTCTTGTAGGCACATTTGCAGCAAGTATATGTGATTTCATTACTTTCGTTGCATCATTAAACGCATCTGGCACTTGATTTGCATATCGATGCATCATTCAATTATTCTCAATTGATCGCTTCATGAATCAAAATAAGACAAATTCTCTTCGTTCTTCTGGAACGGTTTTTTCTCATCATTCTTCTGGAATGATATTTTCTCCCCCTAATGGCGGGAAAACTGTCTTATCAAAATCATAGTCCACAAACCACGCGGTAAGCATATCCCCAGTCACGGGTTTCAAATGTTGAATGATAGACGGTGTTCAACATCTATGCCCAATTCGTGATGATGCCTCGTTTTAGTAAGTTGTGGCAGTGCAATAGGCACAAAGATAACACAACAAAAAACTCGTAAATGTATAATGTTTGGTTGGTTCCCAAACACGAGTTGTACTGAGAAGTATTGATGGTTGGTAACAAATTTCAACCCATCTAATACTGCATCATGCAAAAAGCATGTACTCATGTAAAAACTGGCAATTTCGTTTTTATGAGCAGAGCGCGGGTAATGAATTTCATCCGCTTAATAAATGCTTCTGCTAAACCATTTTGAGTATAGACATAAGGAACTTCTGGTCCTCATTTAATAGTCTGTAGACTGAGACTCTAATGGCTTTTATTGCAATTAAGTTGAGGCACTATGGCACTTCAAACTTACTGTACTCATCAAGGAACTTCATGTCCTGATCTTGAGGATCAAGGGACTTCATGCCTGATCTTTTTGTATGATGGAACTTCAAGTCCAATCATTTTTATATTTGCATGATGGAACTTCTGGTCCAATCATTTTTATATGATGAGGATCAAGAAACTTCAGGTTCTAATCTGATCAAGGAACAAGCTTGTGGAAAGTTAACTACCAGTAAAGCACATTTGTTGGCAACTCTTCTCGCTAAGAGACCGAAGCAGAATGATCAGCCTAAATGATTTGAAATCAGGGGGAGATACTCATCAGGGGGAGCATCCAAAAATAGATCCAGATTTTAACGAGACAACTAATGTTGATATGTGGGCATCCAAGGGGGAGTGTTGAAAACATTGGCAGTTGACAAGGTTGGCATATTATTGAATGCCCACATAAGGTTTTCAATGCCCATGAAAATTGGAATGGACTTTGGAAACAAAAGGGAGTATTTTTCAAAGCCTGTAATGTAAATTGTCAATGTAAATTTAATGTATGAGTATCGAAGCTGCTCTATAAATAGAGCGCTTCGTATGCTTTTAAAAAAGAAAGAAAACACACAGAGAGAACATAGAAAGTTCATAGAAGAGGAAGAGAGGAAGATGAGAGGAGATTATAGAGAGAGTTATTTTGTACTCCTGTTATTCTAAATTATAATGAAAGCATCACTGCTGCCCCGAGGACGTACTCCAATCACACTGACTGTAGAGGAACCTCGTAAACTTTGTGTCTTGTTTATTTATTCCACTGCACACACCGTCAATTTTACAACACGTTATCAGCATGAGAAGCTCTCATGTCAGTGGAAAGCACAATGCCATAAATCAGGTGAAACACTATCTACCTCTCACCTCTGTCAGCTAAAATCTCACAAAATAAAAGGTATGTCTATTTTTCATCTTTCCTAACGCGCCAGAAGCGCCCCACCAAATTCCAGTGAGAATTGAAATATACAACGACCTGTAGTCGTCACGAGATAAGAAAACTCGTACTTGACAACTGGTTTCCAGAAATCCAGAAGAATCTCGTTAGACTTGGAATAAATAAACAAGACACAAAGTTTACGAGGTTCCTCTACAGTCAGTGTGACTGGAGTACGTCCTCGGAGCAGCAGTGATGCTTTCATTATAATTTAGAATAATAGGAGTACAAAATAACTCTCTCTATTATCTCATCTCATCCTCCTCTCTTTTCTCTCTTCCTCTTCTATGAACTTTCTCTGTTCTCTCTGTGTGTTTTCTTGTCTTTCTTAAAAGCATACGAAGCGCTCTATTTATAGAGCAGCTTCAATACTCATACATTAAACTTACATTGAAAATTTACATTACAGGCTTTGAAAAATACTCCCTTTTGTTTCCAAAGTCCATTCCCATTTTCATGGGCATTGAAAACCTTATGTGGGCATTCAATAATATGCCAACCTTGTCAACATTGCAAATGTTTTCAACTGCCAATGTTTTCAACATTTATATATAATAAAGAAGAGTTAGGCTTTTAAAAAAAATTAAAAAATTATTTTTTTGCCACATGGCATCCACGTCAGCGCTTAACGAATCAATAGATGGAAAATGTAACGGAGGTATTATTTTGAAATAAAATAGTACGTGAGGTATGAAAGTGAAATGTTTTAAAAATGTTGTATAAAATTATAATATACCTCAAACCTGAGGAAGTATTGTGTAATTTACCCAAGAAAATATTTTCTCAATGAAGTTGACTACTTGGTTGTTGCCTTGGTAGATTATTCATATATTTTCATTGTATTTCCTTCTATTATATATTCTCTGTGATGTAAAATGATAAATTACAAAAATTTACTCAAATCCTTTTCAAATTAGCCTCAAACTTTTAAAACTCGTATAATACCTAGCATCTATAAACGACTTTGCTACTTCAGTCCGTTAACCCGACATAAAATAACGGATTTCGTGTCACCCTATTAACAATTCGGGTCGTTATTGGGTAACCCGTTAAGAACTCGTTAACATACCAAGTCGTTATCGAGTCACCCGTTAAGAACTCAAAAAAATAGCATTTGCCAAATCTAGAAATAAAGTATGAAAATTTCTTGCATGAATCGTTAACCCGGCACAAAACGACCAACCTGTTAACGAATCAAGTCATTATTGGTCACCTGTTAAGAATCCGTTAAGATAACAAGTGTGACATGAATACGACAAACATGACCCGTTTGCCAAGCCTACATGAGGCTTATCTTTGAATTTTGTGTTACAACTTTTATTTTCATTTGTTTTTTAACTGAAAAAATTGTTTAGTAACTAAAAAAATATGAAAATTAAGAAATAAAAATGAATTGGAATGATTCTTATAATGGACTACGTAATAGGGAACAATATATGTGTGTGTGTGTGAGTGTTAATTTATGAAAGAAAATTTTAAAATCGTTAAGAATTACACTAATTCTAGCTCATTGTAATGTTAATCTCATTCATTTTCTTTAGTGTAGATAATATAATTTATTAAAAAAAAAATTATGCCAATAAGCGCGTGTTCTTTTTCTCCTAGTTTCCCCTTTTGCCCACCTACTCTTTGGAGAAAGTTCGTATCTCTTTCTCAGAGGCAGACAAAAACGAGGGCATCGTTGTCACTTGCCATGGCATGGTATGTGGCGTGACCATCCATTATGCATGCATGTTGTGTTTGATGTGACGCATGATGTATATGTAGCATGACATAACCCCATGAATATGAATATTCCAGTCGTCCTTATCAAAATTTTTACAGGGTCGCGACTCATGATGGACCACACAACGTGACCTTGTAATGCAAGCTCGTGTCCCCTCCTTAATTTACACTAGAAATAATGGTATAAAATACCTTCTGTCATATCCCATGCTTTGTAACGCTGTCGCTCACCCGCTTAACGAAGTTTGGTCTTTCAGTTGATACTTCTTTCTATAGTTTAGTTTGAAAAACCTCGTGATGTAATGCGGAATATGTCATCTTCTGAGACTCGTTTCGTTTTTCATAAATATATATCATTTCTACTAAAAAAGATGTGCCTTTTTTGTGCTCTGTAAGTATTATTTCCTCTTCTTAATAATCACTTAAATATATCATAAATCCCAGAGTGAAAAAATGTCGTTTTTCATAAATATATATCATTTCTATTAATAATCACGTTTACTAGAGTTTACCTTGAAATAAATTTATGAATTTTCTTCAGAGTATAATTTAATCAAGAGTTCCTATTTAAAGTAGTATGTAATTTCTTTTCTAAATACGACATTAATCTATTTAATCAAGGGGTGAAAATTTTGAGTTATTTCATAAAGTAGGTCGGCCTCGGTCATAATATTAGTATTGAACTTTTCATTCACAAGGAGTCGAAAGCATGTAAATGTAGAAAACTAAATCCAACAAAAAAAAAGTGTAGGAAACTAAAAGTAAATTTATCAAGTCCTTAATTAAAATAGGCATCGTAAGAAAAAAAATGAGAATTGTGACCAAAACTTGTTATTTATACACCCTTTGTAGAGGAGTTAATCATTAAATATCAATTGATCATGGGTTAATAATCAATTTCGGCTAAAATTTACACAATTTTCTTTGAGAAAGAAATCTTTTCTATTGGCTTAGGTATTTGAGAATCAACCTTTTTCCTTTTGGGTAAGTGCTTGGTGTAGCTTCAACATTAGTTGTAAGTTGTAACTTTATAACTTTGAAGGGAGAGGGAAAGGAAGTGGAAAAAAGGGAAAAGAAAAAGGGTGGTTTAGCTTTCTTTTGGGCAAAAAGAGGGGATGCTTTGTGGTTTGTAATACTAATGAACTCAGACCAAAACAAATTTAATTTGAATTAATTTGATTTTGTTTTGTACGTGGGCGTCCGATTGTGTTTCTATACCCCTCCCTGATTTAAACCGTAATTTACGAAGAAAAAAAATTTAATGTACTGGGAACGCGGCTCAGTAAACTAAGTGTAATAATAAAATTAGTTAAAAACTGGAATTTTTTTTAATTAATTATATTATTATACTTAATGTACCGAAATCGTGTGCCTGACAAGCTAAAAAACCCCTCGTAACCTACCACTACAGACGGACGTCCCTCCAAGGTGGTGTCGTTTGTCCCGTGGCTCACGGCGTATGGCAAATGGCCTGGTCGGATACGGCAGTACTGTATAGGACACAGCACAGCAGGGGAGGAGGGAATAGGGAGGGTTAAGGGCACTTTCCTCAGACTGTGTACGTTGTTCCGCACAAAGGTCCAGCCAGCTCAGTCGTAGGCAAAGGACACCTAAAGGGACGCATCGCATATAGACAAACACGCCACTTGGCTATCGATAATTTGTTTGGCTGAAAACTGAATAAGGCTTGTTTTAATTCGTTCCCGAGATTCCTTCTTGCAAAATCAGGCTCGTGAATTGACTCTCATGGTCATTCACGATCCCATCAAATAATTTTGTATGTACCATTTCAATGCTCATACATGTTTACTTTAAGAACGTTTTTTATTGTAAACACGTTTAACTCTTTAGTAAAAACTTAAACGCTTTTTGGATAGGTTTTAAAAAATATAGAAAAAACTTATATGAAGCCTTTAATGAAATGCAATAAGTTGATTCAGTTTTCACGATATACAATTAAATGGATATATTTTGTGAGACTTGATATTTTCTTAATGTATATCACTTTTTTTACTAGTATGTTCAATCTTATACATTGATGTTCTCTACCTTCTACCAAGAACTAAATTCCATAACCATTCTGATTTGACATCAAATTCCTCGTTGAAAATATTTTGATTTTCAAGAATAAGAAGTTTCCTCAACAAATTATCAATTTACAATATAAATTTTAGTTTGATTTGTTACAGAGAAATCACGAACCAAACCTGCCACTAAATAATTAGTTTGGTTTGATTTGCTTATGCTACTAGTTTAGTGCCAAAAATAAACTAAACTATAGCATCAACATTAGTTCTGTTGCAATTTAAATTTCGAACCAAACCAAATCAAACCTTATCCTAATCATATAACAATATTCTTCTTGGGTCAAATAATAAATACTTTCATAAAAAAGAAAGGGTAAATAACAGTTTACTACCCTCATGTTTGGTGGTTTTCAACATTTAGTACATCAATTTTTTTTCATCCCAGAGTCATACCTAAGGTGTAAATTTTGGGACAGTCTCATACATCCGTTAGTCAAACTGCTAGTTCTCCCGTTAAGTGATGACGCGGCGCCCTGATTGGGCGCCACGTGTCATTAAAAATATTTAAATAAAAAAATATTAAATAAAAAATCTGGGATCTGGGTAGGGAGAATAAGGAGGAGGAAGAAGAAGGAAGAAGAAGGAGAAGGAGGAGGAAGAAGAAGGAAGAAGAAGGAGAAGGAGGAGGAAGAAGAAAAAAAAATCTGGGATCTGGGTAGGGCGCGCAGGGGGAAGAAGAAGGAGAAGGAGGAGGAGGAAGAAGAAGGAAGAAGAAGGATAAGGAGAAGGAGGAGGAAGAAGAAAAAAAAATATGGGATCTGGGTTCTGGGTGGGGCACGCAAGAGGGAGGGGGAAGAAGAATGAGAAGGAGGAGGAAGAAGAAGGAAGAAGAAGGAGAAGGAGGAGGAGGAAGGAGAAAAAAAAAAGAGAAACCGATCCAAGAAGAAGAAGAAGAAGAAGAACGAGGAGGAGGAGACAAGAAGAAATTTTTTTATTTATTATTATTTCTATTTAAATAATAATTTTTAAAATATTTTTTAAAATTATTTTTATTTAAATAATTTTTTAATATTTTTTAATGACACGTGGCGCCCAATCAGGGCGCCACGTCATCACTTAACTGGAGAACTAACAGTTAGGGGTGGGTTAAAAAAACCGAAAATCGAAAAAAACCGAAAACCAAACCGAACCGAAACCGAAAAAACCGAATCGAATGAAAAAACCGAACCGAATTGAAAAAACCGAACCGAACCGAATTCTTTTGGTTCGGTTCGGTTTCGATGGTCTAGAAACCGAACCAAACCGAACCGAACCGAATTAATTAAATTAATATTTTTTAACTTTATTTATTTAATTATTTGTTTTGGGTATTATTTTTTAAACCAATTGGTAATATTTTTAAACCCATTTTTTTTGTTTAATCATTTGTTTTGGGTACTATTTTTTAAACCCAATTTATAAGCCTAATGTGTTGCCAAAAACTTACTACCCTTTTCTCATTTTTCTCACACTCCAATTTTACTTCTAATTTTTTTATGGTTTGTTTGTTTCATCACTAAACCAATTGCTTTCCATTTGTCTCTTGATCAATTATGTTCTTTTTTGTTTGTGTTTTTATTGTTTGAATTGAAATTTTGAGTGATTTGAAGTAATAATCACATAGTAATCAAACAAGGATTAACCATGTGTATACTTTGTTTGTTTGCTTGATGTGAAAAAAAAATAATACCAAGAAAAAGAGAATTTAAAATATTTTTATTTTTTAAACCCAATTTTTCAAGAACTAAATAAGGATTGACCTTGTGTTTTTTTTTTAAAACCCAACCGTGATGTGAAAAGAAAAAAACCGAAACCGAACCGGAAAAAACCGAACCGAAAAAAACCGAAAAAAAAATGAACCGAACCGAACCGAAATTTCGGTTCGGTTTCGGTTTTGGAAAAAAACCGAACCGAATTAAACCGAACCCACCCCTACTAACAGTTTGACTAACGGATGTATGAGACTGTCTCAAAATTTACATTTTAGGTATGACTCTGAGATGAAAAAAAATTGATGTACTAAATGTTGAAAACCACTAAACATCATGATAGAAAAATGAGATATGTCCAAAAAGAAATAATTGAGTCGCTACCCTCCCAAATTTCGAACTGGAAATTGATGAACAATTATTGTGTAGTGCAGCCTTCCTTCCCAAGGTACTGCTCATAGTCACAGACTCACAGTCAATTGTGTCTATAGCATCGACAGACCCAGTCCCACTCACACAGTCGCACTTCTGCTTTGGAAATAAGGCAAAATTGGACGACATTAATTGGACGCAGGAATGTTGAGACAGTCGCGTCGTACGCCCACGGGTACAATATTGTCTATTAAGACACTGTTTATAATATTTTATTAAGAAATAAATAAGTGCGTTTTTTTTAACAAACAATATTATTTATATTAAAATAAAAAAAGAAGACTTAGCTTCACAATGAGTTAGTAATAACGTGATTCAAATTCATTTTTAGCGAAAATTAAATCTAAAACCTCTCACTTCTAAATAAATGGGAATACTACTAGGTCGTAGTACTAAGTTGCCGCATGCTATTTAAGTACTGATTATTGATAATTTACCTCAAATAATGAATTTACAAATTTCAAATGAACTTATGTGTGGCACTGCAACCTCAAAAAGAAACGACTTATGCGTGGCAACTAATTGCTAGCTATTACTGTATAAATTTACATAGAAATTCATATATTGCGCACTAACAAGAACTGTAGGCAGCGGAAATCGAACTTAGATAGGAGGTCAACCACAAGCACACTCTTACCAATTGAACCAACCCGTTGGCAGTTTATGTTTAGCTTCGATTCCAAGCAAGTAAACATACAACTAAAAATAATTAGGAAGACTTAGGTGCACATGTGGATATATACAAAGAAAGTTGTACACTGTACTCCTCGTCTCCTAAAATTATGCTGGGGATGTCGCATAGGACCAAATTCATTGTTTGTTATAATTAAAAACCCTAACAAATTAAGAATACAATGCCTTACAAAGTGATAAATAATGTTAAACCAATGTGTTCACATCTATGTCCTCCCAACTATAAATAGAATATTCAATAACCCAAAAAACACTCTATATTATAATTAGGATTAAGCTAATTTTATATTAAGATTTCGAAATTAAGAATCTTCGAGATCGTTATTTATTTAAATATATATATTTTTGAAAAAATTCAAATGTGTGACATGTCCTTTTCCGTGGCTGTATATCACTAAACCAAACCGCACACTAACAACATTTTCTTCTCTCTTTTTTTTTGGTGCTTCGATCTCACCCGATGCAGAGTGGTTAACTGCTAATACCACTTTATTTATAATTAAACTGCACCAGAAAATCCACTTGGACACACACATTGCCCACACTGTGTGTGTCAAAAGCACAAAACAAGCAGCCAAATTCGTTTTTGAGAAGTATTCAATTGTTGCCGTTATCTTAACTTCTAGAATTATAACCTCGAAAAAATAGAGTGCCTCTTTTGAAGTATTTTTAAAATTACTTGGAATTTTTAAAAAAAATTTAACATGTATGCTTTTAATAGAAACGTTTTTATTGGAAATATTTATAGGCAGAAATGCTTTTTATAAAGGGAGGTTTAATAAAACACCCTCGGTACTGTTTACTTTTAACGAAAAATCGTTTTTTTACCTTTAACTGTCACTATTCACTATACCTTTAAAAGTGGCTTTCCGTTAAAAGAAAAGTTTTCAATTCCTTTTCGTTAGTTTTCCTTTTTATAAAAGCAGTTTTAAACAAGTCCAAAATCCTACTTAGAATCTCACAGCATTGCTCGAGAGGAGCTCAAGTGACTATGTTTCCAAATCTCTAAGTAAAAATATTAAAAGTATTTACTGTATGGAAAATTTGATATTTGATATCTAAATAGTCCTAACATTTGATTTTTCAATTTCCAAACAACATTTCCAAAGAGTAAATACTTGAAATTGTAACCAACATAGTAACATTAGCATAAATAAACCAGATCACAACCGTAGGTTGATAACAACAAAACAAATCGTAGCGTTCCAAAACTAACACCCGAAGGGAACCCAATAGTAGCATATTTATAATTTCCATTAGCCAACCCGGTTCAGAGACGAACCCGACCCACCAAAATTTCTCTCATATATCTACCCTTGTCTATTCACTTATTTACAGTTCCTTTCCTTCTTCTTCGTATCAACTTCTGATTAAGCTGTCATCGCTTCTTAATTCAGCATTTTCTTCACATAATTGAGCAGGCATTAGGGTTCTCATCGCTGAACATCTCTGGCGGGTGGCCAATGTACATCGGTGGAGGCGGAATCGGGTTTCCGGGTGCTTCGTATCCAGGCCCGTCGTATGCCATCTCGTACGGAATCTGCTGCCCGTACCCGGTCTGACCCGCTGGAAAATCCATCTTGTTTCCCGCAAGCTTCCCACCACCAGTTCCCTCCTCCCCTTCCGTTTTCTTCTTATCCCCGCCGCCACCTCCGCCATTGTCGCCCTTCTCCTTATCTTTCTTCGGCGGGACAATGTCGACCGACCTCTTCAGCTTCTCCTTCAAGCTCTCGGCCAACACCTTCATGTCCATCGAGCCCTTCACTGTCACCAGCTCCTTCTCCTTGTCGACGCTCATGTAGTTGAACCCTGCCGCGTCACCCACGTTAAAAATCCAAACCAAAACATTCACCGTCACAAAACGGCGGCGACTGGAAAACAAAGTGGCAGTTAGTGAGGAATGATAATCACACCTTTAGTCTTGGTGACAATCTTGTGGATCTTCTGGATGCATCCCTGGCAGTGGAGGTTCAGCTTCAGAACCGCCGTCGTCACCGGAGGCTGCACGCACCCATATGCAAACCCATTTAATCAAAAAATTTAATCATTGAAAATATTTAGGCAGGCGCACGTTAACAGGGAGTAGTGCTCCAGTACGCAGTACGCACGTACCTCTTTGGGTTTTTTGTCGTCGTTGGATTTCTCCGGCTGCTTTTTCTTGGCGTCGCCGCCGCCGTCTTTGTTGGTGTCCTTTTTGGGCTGGGGGGAGACCAGGTCGACCTTCTTCTTGGTCTTGGCGGCGACCTTGTCCCGGAGCTTGGTGGGGTCCACTTTCCCAACCACCGTCAGCTTGTTCGCCTCGCTCTCTGACTTCACTGTCTCCACGTCTGTAACCAAACGACACCGTTGCAAAAAAAATAAATTTTTTTGTTCGAATCTGAACTTTGGACTAACCCTTAAAGCAGGAAACAGAGCATTTTCGGAATCAAATATCTTCGGATTTTTTTTTTGAAAAAAAAATAAAATCTGGATTAAACCCAAAAACCCAGAAAGAAGAATCAAAACAGAGAAAATGGGTTTTGACGAGTAAACAGAAGTAAAAAGTAAAAAACCCAGATGCAAAAAGCAGTAAATGAGCATCGTTGGTTAAAAACCCAGATGCAGAAAGCAGTAGATGAAACATTTCTATGAAAAATTTGGAGGAAAATCGTGTCAAATATAAATGGAAATCTGGAATTTGAAGGAAATGTGAGACGTGGGTTTTGAAGGATTTATTATGTACCTCCAAAAGATTTGACGCATTTGACAATCTTAGTAGCGCAGCCCTCACAGTGCATGTCAACCTTGAGGATGACGGTGATGGGGGTTTCCTCCTTCTTCTCACCTCCGTCGCCCTTCTTCTTCTCACCACCCTCGTTGCTGGCCGCGTTGTCGCCGGCATTGTTGTTGCCGCCGCCGTTCTTCTTCTGCATTAATCCAAGAGCAAAACACAAACCCATTAATCCAAACACCACAAAACCCAAAAGCATAGAGAGAGAGAGAGAGAGAGAGAGAGAGAGAGAGAGAAGAATGGAGTGCGACCTTGGCCATGGTGGGTTGGTTTTTCTCTGAGAAATTAGTCGGTTATTTTTTTTTCTCTCCGGTTTTTCAGAAATTGATGAGTGGGGGAGAGCAAGCAGACGTTGTAAGTGTGAGAGGGTGGGAAGGGTAGTGGGTATTTAAAGGCCGAGAGAGTTGCGCGTCAGTTGTAGGATGGATGGTATTTGTATGTATGATGTGGATGTATGTATGCATGGATGTCAATGTCATTGAGGCATTTCCACATACATGTCATGTGCGTCAGGCTTGTGGGCATGTGAGTTGGGTTTCGTTTTACTCGTGGCGACCAAGGAATGAAACTTCCTTGTAATTTTGGTGAAGTTGAGGTGGGTTTTCGTGGTGGGCTGTAAGGGATTGTGTGGAAACAGCCCATAGGGCCATAGACTTTTGGTCTTCTGTGGGGGGTTTTTTAATTTTTTAAGAAAATTTAACGAAAAACTTCCGGTACTGTTCACTTTAACGAAAAATCACATTTTTACACTAAAAAGTTAATCATTGTACTATTTACTTTACCCTTTATTTTGTCCTTGTCGTTAAAACTCAAAATTTTCAAGCCATTTTCATTAGTTTTTTTTTTAACAAGCGATATTATATGCATTAAAGAGAAGAGGGTCGGCTAATCTTCACAATAGATTAGCAATAATGTGATTCAAATACGCCATTGACGAGAATTGAACTTAAGATTTTCACTTATAAGTGAAGAGAAATATCATTATACCGTAGTACCAAGTGACTGTTGAGTCTTATTTTTGGCTGTTTTTCTCTTGGTTTTAAACATTTGTGGACCATAAAAGTCACTCGAGAGGACTTTTCCAAAACTTTTCCACACCCCCACCTCCCTCCTCCTGCTAAATTCTAATTAGGGTTGTGTTTCACCAAATATTTTCCAAGAATAACCACGTTGATAAGTAATTTGGTCATCGTGAGACTCTTATATTAAAAAAAATCATAATTTTAACACTTCCTTCGTAGTTTGATGCATTGAGCTTTTGTGTCTGAATCCTCCTTCTCATAGTTTAAATGATTTTATATGAACTATCTTGTCATTTGTTAAAAAAAAAAGGGTATGCACATGTTGTACATTATGTATCATAATTTGGCCGAATTAGAAATACCAACAACTATCAATTTTATGAGGGATATGTAAACAAATTTCTCCATGTGAAGGTCTTTGCATTGTTTATTTTATTTTTGTCAAATGATAAATTTTAGATTAGATTTTAGATTATGGAGCCGACTTGGTTCTAACTCATGCCGTGGTGTAAGGGCAACATTTATTGTAATATCTCACATCGACCAACAAAGAAGGGGTGATGTGCATTATATGTACATGCCCACCTCCATATAGCACGAGGCCTTTTGGGGACTCACTAGCTTCGGATTTCGTGAGAACTTTGAAGTTAAGCGAGTTTGGACGAGTGCATTCTTAAGATGGGTGACCCACTGGGAAGTTCTCGTGTCAATTCCCCAAAAACAAAACCGTACGGGTCGGGCCCAAAGCAGACAATATCATGTTACAGCGGAGCCGATCTGGGATGTGACAGAATGGTATCAAAACAAAACTGTGCGGGTCGGGCCCATAGCGGACAATATCGTGCTACAGCGAAGCCGGTCTAGGATGTGACAGAATGGTATCAGAGTCACTCTGTCGTGTGGTGCGAGTGTGTCAACGAGGACATTAGGCCTCTAAGGGGGTGGATGGTAACATCCCACATCGACAAACGGAGAGAGGGTGATGTGCCTTATATGTACATGCTCACCTCTATATTAGGTCTGGCAATTCATGACACGACTCGATAACCCGACACGACACGACACAAAATTAACAGGTGTTTGGGTCGACACGATAATGAATCGGGTCGTTATTGGGTAACCTGATAAGCACCTGTTAAGATAACGGGTTGATTCGGGTATAGACGTGGGTAACACGATATACGATAAGCAGAATACTAATTTTATAATTTTATAACCCTAAAAAAATACTATAATAAATATATATATTAATTTAACAATTTTATACCCCTAAAAACTATATAATATATATATATATATATATATATATTAAATTAACTATAATAATGATATATTGTCACATCCCCGCCCGGGCCCCCATCACAACCCGGGCCCGCTCCACTACCGTAGCACGATATTGTCCGCTTTGGGCCCCGACCACGCCCTCACGGTTTTGTTTCTGGGAACTCATGAGCAACTTCCCAAGAGGTCACCCATCCTGGGATTGCTCTAACCCCTTTCTCGCTTAACTTCAGAGTTCCTAATTGTCACATCCCGGCCCGGGTGGGACCACTTCCCGAGCCCGCTCCACTACTGTAGCACGATATTGTCCGCTTTGGGCCCCGACCACGCCCTCACGGTTTTGTTTCTGGGAACTCACGAGCAACTTCCCAGGAGGTCACCCATCCTGAGATTGCTCTAGCCCCCTTCTCGCTTAACTTCGGAGTTCCTAAGGAACTCGAAGCCAGTGAGCTCCCAAAAGGCCTCGTGCTAGATAGGGATGAGAATATACATTTAAGGATCACTCCCCTGGGCGATGTGGGATGTCACATATATACTATAATAATTATACCCCCAAAATATTAACCATATATAATAATTATATATATGTTAAATTTTGAATTAAATTTTATAAAAACTATAATAATTACTAATTAATAATATGCATGAATCCATGATGCATCCAAGTCCAACCATAATCGGATAATCCATTCATATTCATTTGATTCCATTTCAAGTGCTGCCTTTTTGAGGAAAAATGGAGGGAAAATGAAAATGATAAGACAAGTTGAAAACGAAACAAAAAAGAGAGAGAATTAGAGAAAGATGGGTAGGCTACCGGAGGAAAAAGTGAAAATTATAAGAAAAGTTGAAAAGAAAACAAAAAAGAGAGGAAAAAATAAAAATTAATAAAAGTGGTGAGAATTTTTTTTTAAGTTATTAACTTTTTATCATACATATGACATATCCCACTATTTTTATAATGATTGACACGTGACGAGATGTACTACTCTGTGTACCGGTTAATTATACGTACAAAATAAATAGATTTAAATCTACTTAATAAATATATATATATATATATATATGCAATACACACCATTGATTCATTGAACTTGATGGGATACGAATTCTTCGAAACTAATTTCAACAATCCTAACCGTCAAACTTGTTTGTATATGCTTCGAGATCACATTAGCAAAAAATTGCAAAAAAAAAAAAAACATTCAAAGATCAAGTAACGGGACAAAGTCTTTTACGGTTATAAACGAAAAATCACGATTTAACGGTTATTTTAACTTTGATTTTGATGATTTTTTACAGTTACACTCATTGACCCTATATGAATACAATGAATGAATTTGATCTTCAATTTAAAATATTTATACAAGTGAATCCCACAAAATCTTATGTTATACTTAATGAAAGTATAAATAAACTCTAAGTGTTAGTGAATCTATCGGTTTTAATGGGATACGAATTATCCGACACTAATTTCAACGATCACAACAGTCAAACTTGTTTGTATATGCTTCGAGATCACATCAACAAAAAATCACAAAAAAAAAAACATTCAGAGATGAAGTAACGAGACAAAACTTTTCGATGTTTATGAATGAAAAATCACGATTTAACGGTTATTTTAACTCTGATTTTGATGATTTTTTTACAGCTACACTCCTTGACCCTATATGAATACAATGAATGAATTTGATATTCAATTTAAAATATTTATACAAATGGATACCACAAAATCTTATGTTATACTTAATGAAAGTATAAATAAACTCTTAAGTGTTAGTGAATCTATCGTTTTAATGGGATACGAATTCTCCGAACCTAATTTCAACGATCCCAACCGTCAAACTTGTTTGTATATGCTTCGAGATCACATCAGCAAAAAATAAACATTCAGATATCAAGTAACGGGACAAAACTTTTCGACGGTTATAAACGAAAAATCACTATTTAATGATTATTTTAACTCCGATTTTGATGATTTTTTACATCTACATTCCTTGACCCTATATGAATACAATGAATAAATTCGATCTTCAATTTAAAATATTTATACAAGTGGATACCATAAAATCTTATGTTATACTTAATGAAAGTATAAATAAACTCTAAGTGTTAGTGAATCTATCGGTTTTAATGGGATACGAATTATCCAAAACTAATTTCAATGATCCCAACCGTCAAACTTGTTTGTATATGCTTCGAGATTACATCAGCAAAAAATTACAAAAACCAAACATTCAAAGATCAAGTAACGGGACAAAGCTTTTCGACGGTTATAAATGAAAAATTACGATTTAACGGTTATTTTAACTTTGATTTTGATAATTTTTTACAGTTACACTCCTTGACTCTATATGAATACAATGAATGAATTCGATCTTCAATTTAAAATATTTATACAAGTGGATACCATAAAATCTTATGTTATACTTAATGAAAGTATAAATAAACTCTAATTGTTAGTAAATCTATCGTTTTAATGAGATACGAATTCTCCAAAACTAATTTCAACGATCCCAACCATCAAACTTGTTTGTATATTGACACACCCCGACCCAGAAAGTCCACTAGGACACTGAAGTCGAGTTGTGCTGACCGACACCTGGAAGGTGACGAAGCCATAAAGTGTAGTGATGTGGAAAATGTGAATAAATTTAAACCTAAAAGTGCCTAAACACCAGAGTGTGCTCGTGAGCGGGAGCGAACCCATCTCACACGTGATTTCAGAGCATAAGCAAATACAGCAGAGCGGGTAAGAAATATACCCTCAACGGTAGCCACCAGACCGGTGATTCGCCAATAATCCTCGTCGATACGAACCTTAACAGCTAACCTGGAGGGGCGCAAAACAGAAAACGTGAGTGGGCAAAAACAAATATTTTCCAAAATCATTTCAGAAATCCGTATATAACCCCTCGCTGTAAATCCCGTATAGTTTCCCATAAAATAGTACGTATATATACTTATATACGAAAACATCGTCTAGATATCAAAACTCATTATCAATCTCAGAAGTAGGCCATGTCGATATACCAACTCAGAAAAATCATCATCATGCAAGTAATATAAATCAAGAGGTGTCCCTAGTGTCATGTCAGCCGGAGTCACCTCTAGTGACCTGTACGGCTGAATCTATAGCTCATCAATCACAATCCATCACTATCAATCATTATCATGCACACGAGTCGGAACCACCTCTAGTGGTCTGTACGACAGGCTAGGTGTATAATATTACGCTCAGTGCTACGATCACGTGAAGGTTGTGCGACGAATCGCGGGTCACCTACGAGTCGGAACCACCTATAGTGGTCTGTACGACAGGCTAGGCACCTGCCTTGGATCCAAGGTGAGCGTACGGTGCGTGAGGTGAACGATCACGTGAAGGCTAGGCCCTACTCTGGCGGAGCACAAACACCCGAGGTGCAGGTGATGAGCTAAATCACAATCCATTATCATCTCAACTACTAACTATCATACTTACCTGACTTACCTGGCCGTCCACAGCGTCGAAGCATAATAAATGCAATCATACTCATAATTATATAATATAATTGGCATACGACATGGCAATTCAATTATAAAATCAATTCAATTCATAAATCATTCGAATCATTTTTCTGGGAAAACGTCAATTATATATATATATACTGAAAACAAAAGCCCACTCACCTGGAGTCCACGCTACAGCCCCCTAGCACGACTCTCGAGACATCTCAAATGATCCCAAATGATCACCGCCTAGCATGAATGTCAATTCATGTCTCAGAATTCGTACTAAGAGAATATGCAATTTATATAAAACGTATCCCTACGAATTTGATCCAGAAGATCCGTATCACGAATCTTCGATCCGTCACTTCCAATAATCCACATTAATCTTCTAGAACAATATCCCAAAGTTTCGTTACGATCCAACGGTTGGATCTCCGCCAATTGCCAAAACCAAGTGGCGGTTAACGTTTTATTTACAAACTTACAATTCCAATTCGGGAAGATCCGTATGACGGATTCTCGATCCGTAAATTCCTACATTCCTCAAATATTACATACTGCCACATACTAAAGTTTGGTGACGATCCAACGGTTGGATCGTCGATTCATATTTTGACATATTACCGAAACGTAACAAATTTAAGTCCTAACGATCAATTTACGTCAATCCATCATCAAAAACTAATATCAAGGCATTGAATAATGCCTAAAACATCATTGGCGGCCCTCGGGCCACACGCCGCCGCGGGTGGGGGTTGGCCGCCCCCGAGTCGCCGGAAAATTCAACTTTCACTAAAAATTCTCAAAATCTCCAGAATTAAAGATCTCAATGAGTAGAACAACTTATATACCTGTGAGAAAGTCCAATTTTTCCTCTAAGACCTCCAATTTCAGCAAAACCCGCAAGAACCCTAGAAATGGGGTGTTCTCCAATTCGACTTCAATTCAATTCCGATGCTCCAAACAATGATTGGGCTTTGTTCCTGGGTTCCCAATGAGTGTTTTGGTAGTGCTAATCAAAGGTAATGCTTTTAGAAAAGGGAAGGATCCTCAACAAAGAGATTTTCGCACCCATGGTTTGTTCTTGTAGAAAACTTGGGAAAATTTGTTAATTAGGCTATAATTGGATGCTAGAACACTAAGGTGGCGTTTAGGGGTGAGGAGAGGTTGAAGAAGGTCTGAAAGTTGGACGGAAAACCGTCGGAAATTGCTAGGAAAATGGGTCACGGGTACACGAGTCAAAGAGGAACCCACGGGTTCTCTCCTTTTCTCATCCCTCCTTTCCCTCCTTACTCTCTTCCCTCATTGGTCACACACACACACACACCCTCCTTTTCTATCCTTGCTAAACCATCCCAGCCGCCCATCTCAAATTCTTTTAAATCTGGGCCATACATTTGGCCCTTCAACTTTTTGTAATTTTCCAAACAATTTCAGAAAGTATCAATTTTGCCCTTGACTTCAAACGTTAATAACTTCTTCGTTATAGCTCCAAATTCGAATTCGTTTGCGCCCATGCATCCGTAGCGACGAATACTATAAGAATATGCCAAGAAAACGAATCTTAGGTGTCACTACGAGGAAGTCTACACCAATCGAAGTATGTGCCTCAAAGGGCATTTTTGTAAACTCACTTATTAAAATTATAAAAATCATAATTTTTAGGGACGGGTTGTTACATATATGCTTTGAGATCACATCAGAAAAAAATCACAAAAAAACAAACATTCAAAGATCAAGTAACGGGACAAAGCTTTTCGACGGTTATAAACGAAAAGTCACGATTTTACGGTTATTTTAACTCCGATTTTGAGGATTTTTTACAGCCACACTCCTTGACCCTATATGAATACAATGAATGAATTCGATCTTCAATTTAAAAGAACTCTTGAAGTTGAAGGCAATAGATCAAGCCAAAGTTCCAATACAATTTCATGATGATTGATGTAACTTGAAGATTTTGTAAATTGAGGTTTAAACTTTTGAGAAAGACTTACAACCTTGAAAACAAAAACTCTTTTATTTTGCATATCCTTGCACATTTAATATTTGTAATAGATTAGTAGTGTATGTATTATTTTTTTATTAGGCTCTTATTTTCAAGTGTAGATATAGTACTTAAACCACAAATATTTTAATGTTTTGAAGTAATATTTATGTGGCAATGTGTGGTATGTGCAAATTTAAAAAATAAAAAAAAATTCTTAACGGGTCATAACGGGGGTAAAGTGACCAAACCTGTTAAGGACCCGTTAAGATAACGGGTGTGACACGACACGACCCGTTAAGATAACAGGTGTTACACGAAAATGACACAAACATGACAAACACGATCCGTTTGCCAGGCCTACTCTATATAGCACGAGGCCTTTTGGGGACTCACTGACTTCGGATTCTGTGGGAACTTTGAAGTTAAGCAAGTTTGGGTGAGAGCATTCCTAGGATGGGTGACCCACTGGGAAGTTCTCGTGCTGAGTCCCTAGATACAAAACTGTATGGGCCGGGTCTAAAGCGGACAATATCGTGCTATGGTGGAGCCGGTATGGGATGTGACATTTATCTTCACCACTGTGGTAGAGAGCCACTTGCTTTGCATTGTATGTGAATTTGGTGGTGCTATCCACACACCTCTCTCAATTTTCGGTCGTCAGATTAAATGAATTGAAGTGTGTGGATAGTACTGCCCTTTGAATTCATGACGTTTTTCATATGAGGTATGTGTGAAATGTATAAGACCTCCCTTGGCCCAAAAATTATGTCAGACTTAGCTAGATCGGCCCAACAATTAAACAGAGGGGATGGAAATAAATCCTAGAATCGTCCTACTCTCGATACCATGCTAAAATATTTGGGAATCTTGCATGTTATTCTACTCCATTAGTGACCTAAAACTTAAAAATATTTAGCCCATAAAATTTAGGTTTTAGCCCAGAAACAACTTTTTTACTCCAACCATTATGACCTAAAATTTTAGCACGAGATTATCAAAAAATGAATTAAGGCTAATTTTTTTTACATTAACTTTTTGAAAAAAAATTATATAGACTATCATAAATTAATTTTATGAACATTTTAACCTAAAAATATTTAAATTTTGATAAATTTTGAAAAATTACTAAATCAATACATGAAAATATTTTAACTAAAAAAAAAAATTTGAACTTGGACCGTTGGATTAACCAACAGCCCATTTAATTGAGACCCTTGGATGACTTTATTGGTTTGACAAATGGAAAACACCCCCACGTGGGGCTGTTTGTTTTCAAAAAGTTGAACAAAAAGTTGTGAGGCCCATTTTATTTTGTGGCTTAAAATGTGACTTAAATTTGGCTCTCATTTGAGTTTTAGGTTTTAGGTTAATTTTAAGTCATTGTTGGAGTGGGTGTTGGGGGATAAAAAAAAAAGAAAATTTTTAGGTTAGAAATCACCATTGGAGATGGTCTTAGGGAGGCAAATATATATATGATTTACAAGAAACTACATGGTAATTATACGATCATTGGAAACCAATTGAGTTGGGCTGCTAATGCACATGTTAACACATCTGAGGCGACGAGCCAGGAGAATTCAGCTTCAAACAGCTCAACAGAAATCCTTTGTTTTGGCACACCCATGTGCACATGGGAATCTTTAGTCTACCCTAGACCGCACTGCATATCTCTCTAGTTGGGAGATACAGAGACAACCTAGCTAGCTTGGCCTTGTTTAGTCGACCCTACGATAGTGCTACATACCAAAAGCCATGAAAAGCACGTAATAGTCGTTTAATCCAAATGCTGAACGTGAGATTGCGAGAGACCCACCTCGATGCCCAGGCAAAAAGGACGAGGCCACGCGATTGGCAAGTCCGTCTGTCCACGTCCACTTGTTTTTTTTCAGGTCAGGACGACACGTGGCAGCCTCTGATTACTCAGTACATCAAATCCCACGTGCTTAGGGGCTTGCATCACGTGGCCCTGACTCTGTTAATATAGGACAAACATGGGTAAAGGATTCATGCTACAAAAGCTCGAATGAAAATCCTCTTTTGATTCTCACAAATGAAGATTCAGGAGATTTTTTAATTGTGTTTGTTCGTTGTAAATTGTGCGATCAATTTTTGTTAAGTACTATTTATATTCAATTTTAAATATAAAATTTAAAATAATTTTAACTGCATAATGTACGATGAATGAACATAATTAAAAAATCTTCACAAAAATGATCCGAAAAAAATCTTCATTTCAAAAGCTCTGCGTCTCTGTGTGTCCGTCTCTTTCACTATCCATTGTTTTGGATAATACCAAAATAATGGAGGGCATCAAATCGTTACCCCACCCATAATATCACATAATGTAATCTAATTACACAACTCATAGTTATTCGATACGTGTCAATATCTGCTTTAATAATTATTTTGATTTAGATAAAAACCCTGCACGGACGCATACATTCTCTCTCCAGACAATATCTGCTTATAAATCCTCGTATTGCTTGGGGAAGTTTCATTATACCAGATAGAAAAAATCGCAGACTTTGAAAATGTTTGTAGAAGGGAAGGAGCTGGCACACCGCAGATGCCAAAATGTTGCTTTTATCTGCATTTGCACCTGCACTTGTGCTCGTTGATGTTTCTTCCTTCCTTGAAACCCTAAAGCCAAAGCTTCAGAGAATGGAAAAGGTTTTAGATATATGAGAGCAAAAAGGACAAGAGGAAAGGAATAAGGGAAAAGAAGGAAAATGGAAATCAGAAGGAAGAGGAGGAACAAGCAAGAGGTGCAGGTGCCAGTGCAGGTGAATGCCATTTTGGTTCATTAAAAGCATGCCCGCTAATTTGTCTCTTGATAACATGCATGTGTGTGTGCGCGCGCGCCAGTGCAGGTGAATACTATAATCATTATATCTTGTAAACCTACTAATTTGTCTCTTCATTAATTATACATGATTATAGTATTTTAACATAAAATTATATTTTTACCAATTCTTGATACTATTTATTATATCTTTATTTGTCATTTTTATTAAAATTTAAGGACATGTTTGGTACCTTATTTGAATCCAACATTTTAAATTCAAAAATAATTTTTAAGTTTTAAGTCTTAAAAACTTGTTTGGTAGAATTATTTTAAAAAACTGAACTCAAGACTAACTAAAAAATATAGTTTATTATCTAAAAACATAAAAAGTGAGTTTTTAGAATTTTTAAACTTAAAACTCACTCCTTTCTTTTCTCTCCCTCTTCCCCTCTCACTCCAAATCTATCTCTCTTTTCTTCTTTCTCTCCTTTTTTTTTTACTTTTTTTCTCTCTTCCAATCCGTTTTTTTCATTATCTCGGTTGTTTCTCTCACTCCTCTTCCTCTCTATCTCGTCCGATCCTCTCTTTTCTTTCTCTTTTCTTCAATCATATTTTACTTTCTTTCCTTCTCTCTCCTCTTTCTCTCCCCTCTTTTTAGATTTCTTTATCTAGTTTAAGTCGTAAAATTTAAAAATTTTAAATTGCAAACCAATCAAGTTTTTGAATCTTTAAGAAAATTGTTTTCAAGAAATGTTCTTAAAAAATGTTTTAAGAAATGATAAAAATTTTCAAATAGGATACCAAACAGGTCGTAAGGTTTTTTTAACTTTTCGTTAGTTTTCTTAAGATATAATATGCATATGCATATGTGCTTTAGTTTTGAATATATATTTCAGCTTCTGCTAGTTCCGGAATTAGGTTTACCAAAACCGAAGAATCATGCCTCAAAGTTGATAAACAGTAGACAGTTTATATTGTCATTTGATTATCTGAAATGGGTGAGATTAGTTCAGTTAATGTTTATAAATACAGTTAAATTGCTGCTTGATTGGACCAAATATATCTATATTGTTTGCTCCTATATTTGATACATGAATAAGTATTAGATTTGACAAGAAAAAAGAAGAAAACCAGGAATTTCAAACAGTTCCTTGAGAAAAAGCCTCGGCTTTTGATTCCATAACGCTGGAGTAGGAAGGCGATTCGTGCCGGTCCTTACAAAGGCTTTCAAAGATCTCGGAAAGCGCTTTCTGGTTGAACTCCACGCTCTCGAGAGCTACACGAAGTAGCAAATCCAGATCCTCCGCTAGAATAAACAATGGTTAATTTCCTATACATTTCAATTATTTTCATATAATTTGTTTCTAATCCATTTCAATTATTTTCATATAATTTGTTTCTAATCCATTTCAATTTTCCATCTAGTGTTTCGTAGTCCATTTCAACTAATTAGCCCTACTGTTGTAATCCAAATTCTTTCTTTTTGTTGCGTTTCCATCTAAATGGACTGGGTTCCATTATGCATACAAGTGGTTTCATGGTAATTGAGCCGACGATAGTCTTTACAGGTGACCAAATATTCTTACTAAGTGACTTCATGGTATTAGAATGAAAGGCTTCCTATATCAGACTGTGTTGACCGACACCGTGCGGTGACGAAGCCATAAATAAAGTAGTTCATATGTGACAATCAAAATTTTCAGGCTCAATTCTTCTAAAAACTCCGCATAATCTTCCCTACAAATACAATAATTCCCAAAATAAACCATGCACGTAAACACAATTAAAACTCAACTTCCGCTCGAAGGGCACACCGGAGTGTTCAACCTTTTTATTACATGTCACATAAGTCTATATGACAGAAGTAGTAAGGCAATAGTATACACAATAGTCATTTGATGGGCAGGTGTAACTCTAAGTTTGATAATTTATTAATGAAACTAAAAGGAAAGAGAGTATGATCACCCTACTCCATAGGAGAGATGTACTACTGCCAAGCCCACATGTGAAATTTCGTTTATAGATTTCACTGTTATAATCTATGTATTTGTATGATTGAGATTTTGTATTTATTTTTGGAAATTTATATTAATTTATTTGAATTTAGATTTTAATTAAACTAGTTACAAAGTTTGAAGTTTAGAAATTAATTATTTAAAATTCGTAGACCGTTTGAGGTCACAATTAATGTTTTCAAATAGATCTCAAAACCACGAGCGCATAGGTGAAAACCGTTTGCGAGTCCGTATTATATCGGTATAGTTATAGACATTTGAAGTCATTTTACTAAACTATAGTTTTTAAATTAATTAAACTCTCACTTGGTGGGAACGAGAACCAATCTAGGGCTTGGATTCGGCCCAATCAGTTAATGGGTTATGAGACCAATCGGGGTTTTTTTTAAGAGACCAATCAGTTTTTTTTTTTTTTTTTTTTGGTGACCAATTAGATTATTAGAAGGGAGGGCAGGAACCAATCAGAAAAGGGAACAAGGAAGGAAAGGAGAGAGGTGAGTAAACACACAACCAACATTGACCTGATTTCAAACCCCGACCCAGTTTTATCTCATCTGTCCGACGTCCAATTGAGGTGATTTTGGTGTTTATGGAAAGCTCTCGGCGAACCCAACATCTTTGTGGTAGTATATTTCTTAATTTCTAACCCAATTTTACAAACTGAAGCCACAAAATCCATGGGTTTCCGGCGGTTTTCTCATTTTTTTGTTGAATCTGACAATGATTACCATTGACCACCACCACCAAAAAGATTTCCCTCAACCTCAGGAACAAAGCCATGCATTGGTTGGGGCGTTGGAGTTCGTTTTGGCATCGAATTAAGAACACCCAATTCTAGGGTTTCGACGGTTCGTGGAAAATTTGAGGTGTTTCCCGGCCAAACTGGCCTTAGTCACATGTATGAAACTTACTTTACTCATTGAGATCTACATTTCTGTGAAATTTGGTAATTTTTGAAGTTAGTCAGAAAATTGAGTTTCCGTTTGTCGGAAATAGCCACCCGTGGCGACTGGTGCGATATAAAACAACACTCAAATTTAAACCATCTTTTTGACAATTGTAATAAGGATGTAAGTAAGGTGTCGTTTTAAACCAGGGATTAGGAGGGATTGCTAATCTATGTAAAACTGACTCAAAACATTAAATAAAACTTCAAAAACACAAATCTAAACTCAGAACACTTAACTGACTCAAACCACTCAAAATAGGCTAGTATGACTCAAAACAGCCCAAAACTAACAAATAGACTCAAAACAGATTCTAGGATTGTTCTTGGATGAAAATTGAATTGATAAGATTCAAACTATAAAAATAAACCAATTCTAACCTAAATTAACTCAAAAGATTCAAAAGAAACTAAATATGGCAGATTCAAATCAAAAGACACAAGTTGTAAAAGGGGGATTGGGTTTTGATGACAATAACTTAAAAACAAGCAAATTGAAAACTAGGGCAGATTATAGCACGAATTTAGATGAATTAGATGGATGATGGATTAGCTAGAGGGTTCTTCTCCACACATGACACACTTGTACATAAACCAATATTTAGTTGTTCTTTTGATAACTTATGAAACTCAATACTCCGGGTTAACCGTGATAGCACTTTTTTAACCTTCAAGTTTTCCTTAAGTTAATGAATTGAATGGGACATCGCATATAACAATTCAAAACATTCTTCAAAAGTTCCCTACGTGAAAAGCACAATAGAGATACAATTAAAGATCACTAAGATTCATGAGAACTATAAGTATTGATGAGGCATTCGTAACTATGAAAAGCATGATACTCTTGCCAAGAATTCACTTAACACGATTGTGGATGGCAACCTTCACTACTCATGAATATAAGTTCATAACGATTAGGTGAAATTCCCTTATATTCTAGCATCAAATTTATGCATGAAAACTAAGTGTGCACTCTTAATCAACATACACAAATAAGTTATCAATCAAACAGTTAAGCGAATTGAAATCACAATTTATGAAATCACAACCAAAAATAATTAATTCATAATGTAAGTGTAATCATGGATTTGAATCCCCCTCTAGCAAAGTGGGGTTTAGTTCCTCATAAACGTAAAACAAAGGTAAATAGATTTATACATTGAAAACAAAAGAAAGAAAACACCTAAACGCTCCAACGATCCAAGTTGAACAGCAAGCACGTCCAAGCACTCTCCTATCATTCTAAGTGTGTTGTATGGAAAAATGGTGTTTTTCTAAGCCTTACAAGAAGGCTTATTTATAGGTGCTGAAAAGTAAAGAATCACACAAGTGGTTTTAATAAACAACACAAAGCAAAGATTAAATCATTCAAAACAGCTAGCACACATGTTCCTTTTCAGAAATAGGCTCCTCTTCATGATGAAATAGCTAGCACACTTGTTACTTTGCAGAAATTATGATGAAACAGCTTGCAAAATGCATTCTTTGGTCCATGGCGTGGGCTCCCTAGTGATGAATCAGCTAGCACTTGTGTTTTCATGATTAAAACAGCTAGCAACACACATGCTTGGTCTTTGCAAGGTATCTTCTTCATTGTGTCCAGATTTTAGCATATGTTTGAAGCCCTTTCAAGCACCAAAACGTCCATCCTTTATGCTCCACATGCATGCAATAAATTCCACCCCAAAATTGCTCCAAATTGCACCAAAATGCACTTCTTTGACAACTTTGTTATTAGGACCTACAAACACACGAAAATAGCTTAAAACATTCTAATAAGATGAAACTAACTAAGTAAATGCAAGGAAACAAACTAATAAAGTCACATAAATATGCTCCTATTAGCGACGCGTGGCCAGTGGACCGACGATGCCTTTCTAAGTTCAATTAGATGTCCTGATTTTGTATTTAATATTTGTATGACGTGGTTTGATCGTTTGAACCTAATTTCACTATGAGACATTACTTGATCAAAATATGAATCGACGATCCGACTGTTGGATCGTCACCAAACGTTAATACATTATAATATGTAATATTTGAGGACCATAGAAACTTATAGATCGGGGATCTGACATACGGATCTTTCCGAATTGAATTTCTAAGTTTGTAAAATCAAAAGTTAGCCGCCACTTGAATTTGTAATTGGCAGAGATCTGACCGTCGAATCGCAATGAAATTTTAGCAGGTTGTTTTAGAAGCAAAATGTGGACCTTAGGAAGTAACAGATATAAAATCTAATGTACGGATCTTCCGAATCAAATTATGTAGGATTGTGGACCCTATCGTTGACTGAGAGTTGACTTTTGGTCAACATGTCTTGAAAAGTTCTAAACACTAAAATGAGTACTACGGGAGATTTAAGTGAAGTCTATTGAGCCTACATTGGTTAGAGAGTGACTTGAACATATGCGATATGGCTATTACCTTGATTCCTTATATTGGTATCATTTGTGAATATGACTTAGTTTTATAATGTGATTTCTATTGAAATGTGATTTTATATATTTAGCAATAGACCTATGTTTATTAAACATGATTTGACTTGTGTACTGATGATGATTGTGATATGTGATTTGATATGCATATTTGAAATGTGGTTGATTTGCATAGATGGTATGATATGATGAAATGTGAGGGCTAGAAATGGGCCGTTAATCGATTGCCATGGGGTTTGTTGCTTCGAAACTTGTTTCATATCCCATTTCATTATTTTATTTCTTGCTTCGTTGACCATTCTAATTTAATACTTGTGCTTTGTTTCATTTTGTCGAGCCATTGTAAATTGAGCACTTGATTCATGATTTGTTTCTTTGAGTCGTTGATATGTTCCTTGGCCTTCCGCTTGGTTTTGTTGAGTGATCCGGAACTGAGTATCCACTTAGATTCAATTGAGTGATGGTCCGGAATCCCTTATACTCCGCAGTTTCGTTGAGTGATGGTCCGGAATCCCCTTTGGCGTCTTGATTTCGTTCAGTGGTTCGAAATCGCATCATTTGACTGATTGGTTGCTTAGATTCGATTTCAGTTTCAAAGATGTAGGTTTTGGCCGAACCGTGTTGCTCTAACCCTGTATTTCAATATAAATTGAATGTGTTATTGATTTCTATGATTATTGAATGATGTTGGAAAATATAGGTGTGTGTGACTGCCAAAATGACTAAAGAATATTATTGTGCTTCGTTAACTGTTCCTTGAGATGTTGCATCCCCTGAATTGTGGTACTGTGTGAAGATATAGTGAAATATGCGGTGATTGTCAAGTGTAGTGAATGACAAACTACGAATGGTTTGATCCTTATTTAGTGCTTTGTTATCTCAACCTATGAAAAATGAGCTTTGTAATTTACTCAAGGAATTTAAAGATTGTTTTGCTTGCAGTTACCAAGAGATGCCTGGTCTAGATCGAAAGCTCGTTGAACACGAGCAGTGTTCTAAAAAACAGCCTAGGCGGCCGCCTATCAACCGAGGCGTTTTTAGGCAAATCAGGTGGAAAAATTGGATTGGGCCTAGGCGGGCTAGGCGGCCCTAGACGGTCCTAGGAGGTTTTTTTTTAATATTTTTTTAAAATTAATTGTGTGTGTGTGTTTTTTTTTGTTTCATGGTAGTATACTTATGGAAATGGTGTATCTAATTTGCAAATGATGGATTTACTACAAGTTTATCCAATACTTATAGAAATAGTGTACCTAATTTGTATTTTATCATTATTTTATTATCTATACAAGTATAGTGATTTTTTTAGGTGTCAATATGCACTTATTTACAAGAAATACAAGAAATTTACCTAAATCCGCCTAGGCGCTAGGCGCTTGCCCGCCGCCCAACTAGCGCCTAGCGTTTTTTAGAACCTTGAACACGAGTTGCGCATTAAGCCTGGATGCAAACCGTTTCGTCAACCACCTCGACAATTCTCAACCGAAGTGCAACTCGACATAAAAGACGAGATTGTTCGACTTTTAAGTGATGGTTTCATTCGGACAACTTGATACGTCTAATGGTTGGCAAATATTGTCCCAGTCCTGTAGAAAAATGGTGCCTTGCGAATTTGTATCAATTTTCGAAATCTAAATCTGGCAATTCCCAAATATGAATATACGATGCCGATTTTGGATCTATTAATCGATGCAGCAGCAAGCCATGAAATTTTATCCTTTATGGAAGGACATGCTGGTTATAACCAGATTTTTATCGCCAAGGCCGATGTTCACAAAACTGCTTTTTGATGCCCGGGGGCACTCGGCACATACGAGTGGGTCGTTATGCCATTCGCCCTAAAAAATGCTGACGCCACGTACCAACGAGCGATGAACGCTATTTTCCACGACCTAATTGGGACTACAGTTGAAGTATACATTGACGATGTTGTAGTAAAGTCAAAACGACGACGAACACACTTGGAAGACCTTCACCAAGCTTTCTTACATATGCGCCTGCATAACCTCAAAATGAACCCTGCCAAGTGTGCTTTCAGCGTATCTGCCGGTAATTTCTTAGGGTTTTTGGTACATCACCAGTGCATTGAAGTCGACGAGAACAAGGCTCGAGCAATCATTAATGCGCCGCCCCCTACGACAAAGAAGCAGTTACAATCGTTGCTCGGTAAGATCAACTTCCTTTGCCGATTCATTGCAAATTCGGTAGGAAAAATGCAAGCCTTTTCTACGCTTCTCAAACTCAAGAACTCCGACAAGTTTGAGTGGCGCACTGAGCATCACGTGGCCTTCACATAGATCGAGGTGGCTCTTTCAACCCCACATGTCTATGTTCCGCCTCGACGAGGTAGACCTCTCAAGTTGTATATCTCTGTGGCCAAAGAATCCATCGGTTGTCTTCTGGCACAAGACAATGACGCCGGGCGCAAACATGCTATCTTTAACCTTAGTCGCAACCTCAATGCTCCTGAGATCAACTATTCAGCCGTAGAAAAACTCTGCCTAGCTTTGTTTTTCGCCGCATCTAAACTCAAGCATTATATGCTCCCATCCGTCACTCGAATCATTGCCCAAACCGATGTCATCCGTTATATGCTCACTGGGCCAATTGTCAAGGCCCGAATTGGAAGTGGACAATGGCGCTGTCTGAGTTTAGTTTGCAATACGTACCCCAGAAAGCTGTCAAGGGCTAGGCATTGGCCGATTTCTTGGCTCAGCACCCGTCTTCATAGAACTTTCGGGGCAATGATGTCGAAATCGGCATGGTGGAACCCCGAGACAATTATTGGACAATGTACTTTGATGGTTCGAGCACTTCCATTTCGGCTCGGGTTGGAATAGTCATTCAGTCTCCCGAGCACCATCGATGGTATTTCTCTCTAAAGTTAGACTTTGACTGTTCGAACAACCAGGCTGAGTATGAGGCCCTCATCATCAACCTCAGTATCCTTCACGACTTATGGGCACCTTGCGTCATTGTCCTCGACGACTCCGAACTTGTGATTAACCAACTCAATGGCACTTTTCGTTGCGTGAGTTGCACTCTGGCTCCCTATCACATAGTCACTAGCTATTTAGCCGAGTCCTTCGAAGGCATTATGTTTACACATATTTCTTGAGTCCACCATTCTGATGCAGACGAGTTGGCCCAAATAGCCTCCGACGCGCAACTCATGGGGGGGGGCAAGATAAGCCTGGCGATACCCGTAATACGACAATCATACCCAGCCCTGGTTAATCAACAAGTTCTCGAACAGGATCATGTGATCCGAACGTGAGTCATGTATTTGCCTTCGTTGTTAGAACGGGAAGATCCTATCAAAGTTTACGCGGTCGAGGCATTATCGGATGATTGGAGAATGATGATCATGCAGTACCTCGATAACCCTAATGGAAAAAACGATCGTAAGACAAGGGTTCACGCCACGAATTACGTGTTATACCAAAACATGTTGTACAGAAAAAGGTGAAGACGACCTGTTGTTGCTATGCCTTTGCCCTGAGGAGGCTGCCCAGGCAATTGCCGAGGTTCATGAAGGAATATGCGGAGCTCATCAATCCGGTTGAAAGATGCGATGGTTGCTTCGCCGACACGGTTATTTTTGGCTAAGAATTTTAAAGGATTGTATCGAGTTTGCGCGGGGATGTGTGCAATGCCAGATTCATGGTCCTATACAGAGAGTCCCGGCTGAATCGTTGCATTCAGTCACCAAACCATGGCCATTTAGAGGTTGGGCCATAAATATAATCGGCAAAATTACACCGTCTTCCAGATCGGCGAAGCACGCATGGATACTCGTCGGGTCGAAGCAAAATCGTATGCTGAATTGACGACTAAAGAGGTTTGTGATTTCGTTGAGGAAAACATTGTAACTAGATTTGGTGTGCCAGAGACAATTATAACGGATAATGGTACGGTCTTCACATCTGACAGGTTTAAGGAATATACGGCGAACCTTAAAATTCGACTTGAGTAGTCTACACTGTATTACCCCCAAGCAATGGGCAAGCTGAAGTAAGTAATAAGGTTTTGATCGGCATCCTTGAAAAGATGGTAAGAAAGAGGCCTGGTATATGGCATTTAAAGCTAAATGAAGCGATGTGGGCCTATCGATCTGTTCTCCGGTCGGCCACTGGGACGATTCTATACGCATTGACTTATGGACACGATGCAATGTTTCCCGTCGAACTAAGTATAAATTAACTAAGAATGATTGAGCAAAGTAGTCTGCTCAGTGCCGAGTACAGTCAGGCTATGAGACAAGAATTAGAAGATTTAGAGGAAGCTCGGCTTGACGCTTATAACCTTTTAGTAGCACAAAAGAAAATTGTCAAACGAGCCTATAATTAGAGAGTTAAGCAAAAAATGTTTGGCGAAGGCGAATTGGTTTGGCAAACCGTGCTGCCAGTAGGAATTAAAGACCCTAGGTTTGGCAAATGGTCACCGAATTGGGAAGGGCCGTTTGTTATTCACAAGGTTCTCAGCAATGAGGCATATCATCTCAAGGATCGAACTGGTTTAGTTCACAAATTCCCAATCAATGGAATTTAAAAAAAAAAAATACTATCCAACAACGTTGGAAATGCAAGAATAAAGGTGTTTCATTTCATTGAAATAAAAAGATTACAAATCAAGAAAGCAGCCTACAAGAGTACATTCTTAAGGGGTTGAAGGGAGATAGGCTTCAAGAGTAGCCTTAAGTTCTAGCCACCTCACTTCACCCAGCGTGACTTCGGCCTAGCGCATCATTTTCTCAAACTTCATATGCGCAATCTGCTTCGCACCGGCTGCAAGCTCCGTCAACTTGGGTTTGTTCGCCTCAAAGTTCGCTTCAAGAGCAGAAGCAACGACCGACCTTCGACAATGGAGCTCTGCGATCTGATCGTCAAGGGCGGCCAATTCCAATTTCTGCTCTTTTATTGTCTCAAGATCCAGTCGAGCGGCTTCCTGGGTGACCTCTGCAGCTTTTAAGTCATCTTCTGCTCAAAGAGCCCTCTAAAAAATAGGGAAGAATTCTCGAGTTTTCTTCAAGACAAAAGACAATTGAACAATGGTTTCATTGTCCAATTGACATTCAAAAGCATGAACGTTTAGGTAGTCGCCAATAGAGTTGAGACCGTTGCGCTTTAGGATTTTTGAGGCCGAGAAAGAAAAGAGGTTTTGCAGCCGAGTGAAAACAAGAGATTCAGCAGTGGTAGGGGCAGACTTGGTCGAGGAAACAGATGACCCAGCCACACCATAAGTAGTGGAGAGCAAGGCATCGAGCTCGACTTGCCAAGAGGGCTGCACACAAAGAATTGATTAGGACATATTTCGAACAAGAAGGACAAGAACCTTAAGGCAGAAGATAGGAGAAAAGAAGAAGCGACAGGAACTTACAAGGGTCGAAGTGGCTTCTTGAGGTAAGACCGTAAAACCCTCATCCTGTGGATAGACCAGTGATTTCACCGATGCTTAGGGCTCGATAAGGGCCCTCTTTCCTTTATCCACCAATGAAAGGTTGACTGGGATGTCTTCGGCCACTAGAGGAGGATTAGGAGGAGTCGGTCGAGGACGACTCGTCAATGGGGTCTCGTCACTTCTATCTTCTTATAACAGAAGTTATCAATATTAGAAGGTTTAGTAAAAAGTAGGAAGGTTTACCAAAGTCAGTTATACCTCATCCAAAATGACCGCCGTGTGTTTTGGATGTTTGGGGAGAGACTTCATGGCCGGAAAAGTTACCTTTTCCAAGATAGACGCAACGGACGGCCTTTGGGCTGTGGTATTCTCAGCCTATCGGGCAGCCACTGGTTTGGCCATGACCTGGGGAGCAGGTCGAATCACGAGCGCTGGCCTGGCAGTACCGATTTTAATCCCTAGGGTCGGCCATTTCGTCGTTGGAGCCTGGACAACAAGAGGATGGGGAGGAAGACTTGGTGACGTTGCCCCTATCGTTTGGCTGGAGATGACATGAGTATCCCGATCCCCTTTGTTCGCCAATTTCTTGACGTATTTTTTGGGACGAAGAGACTCACCAGCCGCCTCGACTTCTCGGTGAGTTCGTTTGCTCCGCAGATCAGCCACAACGACTGCAACTTTTTTGAGAAAAGAATCGGCCTTCTTCTTGGCCGTAGCCGCGGTAGTTACATCTGCTGGCTTAGGCACATGATCGCCTAAAGAAATAAAATCAAGTTAGTCGGGGCTAAGTTAAGTATGTGAAGGAAAAGATTCTGAGAGATATACCTTGGATCGTTTCTTTGATGAGGAGGGTAGAAGCTATCTTGGGTCTGTCTCTAAAGATTTTGCTGACAACGTCTTTGACCGACGCACATTAAACTCCCACTTGGTGGGAATGAGAACCAATCAAGGGCTTGTATTAAGCCCAATCAGTTAATGGGTTATGGGACCAGTCAGAAAATCAGGAGAAAGAAAGAAACCAATCAGTTTTTTTAGTGACTAATTAGATTATTAGAAGAGAGGGTATGAACCAATCAGAAAAGGGAATATGGAAGGAAAGGAGAGAGGTGAGTAAACACCCAACCAACCTTGACCCGATTTCAAACCCCTACCCTATTTCTTGACCTGGTTGTATCTTATCCGTCTGACGTCTGATTGAGGTGATTTTGGTGTCTATGGAAAGCTCTCGGTGAACCCAACATCTTTGTGGTATTATATTTCTCAATTTCTAACCCAATTTTACAAACCGAAGCCACAAAATCCATGGTTTTCCGACAATTTTCTTATTTTTCCATTGAATCCGACAATGATTACCGTCGACCAACACCACCAAAAAGACTTCCCTCAACCTCAGTTTTAGCCTATGCACTAGTTGGGGTGTTGGAGTTTGTTTTGGCATCGAATTAAGAACACTCAATTCTTGGGTTTTGGTGGTTCATGGGAAATTTGAGGTGTTTCCCGGCCAAACTGGCCTTAGTCACATGTATGAAACTTACTTTACTCATTAGGATCTACATTTTTGTGAAATTTGGTAATTTTTGGAGTTAGTCGGAAAATTGGGTTTCGGTTCGCCGAAAACTGCCACCTGCGGCAATGCATAGCCAGTGGGCTGACGATGCCTTTCTAAGTTCAATTAGATGTCCTGATTTTGTATTTAATATTTGTATGACGTGGTTTGATCATTTGAACCTAATTTCACTATGAGACATTACTTGATCAAAATATGAATCGACGATCCGACTGTTAGATATGCACCAAACTATAATACGTTATAATATGTAATATTTGAGGATCATAGAAACTTATGGATCAGGGATCTGATGTCCGGATCTTCCTGAATTGAATTTCTAAGTTTGTAAAATCAAATGTTGGCCACCACTTGAATTTGTAATTGGCGGAGATCTGACTGTCGGATTACGATGAAATTTTAATAGGTTGTTTTAGAAGCAAAATGTGAACCTTAGGAAGTAACGGATCTAAAAACTAATGCATGGATCTTCCAGCTAAAATTATGTAGGATTGTGGACCTTACCGTTGACTGAGAGTTGACTTTTGGTCAACATGTCTTGAAAAGTTCTAAACACTAAAATAAGTACTATGAGAGACTTAAGTGAAGTCTAGTGGGCCTACATTGGTTAGAGAGTGACTTGAACATATGTGATATGGCTATTACCTTGATTCCTTATATTGGTATCATTTGTGAATATGACTTGGTTTTATAATGTGATTTCTATTGAAATGTGATTTTATATATTTAGCCATAGACCTAGGTCTATTAAGCATGATTTGGCTTGTGTACTGATGATGATTGTGATATGTGATTAGACGTGCATATTTGAAATGTGGTTGATTTGCATAGATGGTGTGATATGATGAAATGTGAGGGCTAATAGTAAGCCGTTGGAGTTTGTTTCTTCAAAACTTGTTTCATGTCTCATTTCATGATTTCATTTCTCGCTTTGTTGACCGTTCTAATTTAATACTTGTGCTTTGTTTCATTTCGTTGAGCCATTGTAAATTGAGCACTTGATTCATGATTTGTTTCTTTGAGCCGTTGATATGTTCCTTGGTCCTCTGCTTGGTTCTGGTGAGTGATTCGAAACTGAGTATCCATTTGGATTTCGTTGAGTGATGGTCCAAAATCCTTTCTACTCTGCGATTCTGTTGAGTGATGGTCCGAAATCGTATCCTGGTTTGGATTTCGTTGAGTAATGGTCTGGAATCCTTTCTACTCCGCGATTCTGTTCAGTGTGATGGTCCGAAATCATATCCTTGTTTAGATTCTGTTGAGTGATGGTCCGAAATCATATCTTGGTTTGGATTTTGTTGAGTGATGGTCACAATTCCTTTGAGTGATTGTCCGGAATTGTATCTTGGTTTGGATTCTATTGAGTGATGGTCCGAAATCCCATTTAGCGTCTTGATTTTGTTGAGTGGTCCAAAATCGCATCATTTAACTGGTTGGTTGCTTGGATATGATTTCAGTTTCAGAGATGTAGGCTTCGGTCGAACTGTGTCGCTCTAGCCCTGCATTTCGATATTATTGATTATTGTGATTATTGAATGGTGTTGGAAAACATAGTGTGTGTGAATGCCAAAATGACTAAAGAATATTATTGTGCTTCATCGACTGGTCCTTGAGATGCTGGATGCCTTGAATTGTGGTATTGTGTGAAGATATAGTGAATTATGCGATGATTGTCAAGTGTAGTGAATGACGAACTACGAATGGCTTGATCTCTGTTTAGGGTACGTAGGCAGTTTAACAACGAAGTTAGATGCAGCCATAAGGTGTACGAAAATTACTATGCGAATTGATGCTCTAGGTGTGCTCTACCATACCCTAGAAGCGGGGTATGTTAGATATACAGATACTTGATGATGTCACGTGTCGATCCTAGACGTATGTCGGGATTGGGGCGTGACACCACATGTCGTCACAAGTTGCTGATTTCGTCATTTTAACATACTAACCCCCGTTTTTAGAAAACAACTATATACTAGTATTTACTACATATATACTTGATCTTTGCTCTTCAACTCTCTGTGAGTTTATGGAGAATGAGAAGCAATTTGCACTTCTTCTTGTTCAATTGAATTTTCTTCATATTCATGACTTGCTTCATCTGGAATAAGTACACAGATACTTCTCTCAGTGTTTGTCTTCCAAACTCAGCAAGCATTTTCATTGAATACCACAGCTCTAAAGATCACAATCTTCTCAGTTTTCAGATTGTAGAGTCTATAACCCTTTTTAACAAGTTCCATAACCCCTTTTCCTTAAGCTTAGGTCTCTCTTGACTTGGATGTGAGAATAGCATAAAAAATGAAACACTTTTAAGTATCCGATACTAGTCATTTTTTCAATATAGTCCTCAAATGGAGTTTTCTTGTTTAGATCTTTGGTGGGACACCTGTTTCGGATGTAGACATCAGTGTTCACAAATTTTTTTCTGCAACTTCATGTATTTTGCCTTCTCCACTATGGCCATGTTCTTTCTTTCTGTAACTTCATTTTGTTGTGGTGAGTATGCCACAGTAAACTGCCTTTCGATACCAAAACTTTCACAAAACTATGTAAATTCCAGTGCAGCACTTTATATTTGACCCAAGAAAGTAGACCTAACACATTGTAGTGCAATCATCTATAAAGGTGAGAAAATATCTATCGTAGACTATGTATGTATTTGCATAGGACCACAAACACATCTAAGTGCACTAGCTCTACTAGGGGAAAATCTCCATATTGTTTCCCTTGGAAATGCATCTATGTTATGTTTTCCAAGTGCTCAGTCATCACAAACTCCCTTAGTCACCTTTATTTCATGAAATCCTAGTACCATTTCATGTTCTTGCAACAACTTCAAACTCCTGACATTCAAATGCCCAAATCTCATGTACCATATCATTGTAGACTAACTCACAATTTCTCTCAAGGCAATCTGCATTCTAGGCTACAGTTTCAAATGAAAAATTATATTTCCTTTCATAGCTAGGTACCTTTGCAACAAGATTAGAAGACCTATCATCGTAAATTTTAACTTTGTATCTCTAAAAGTTAGAAAATAACCATGCTTCATCATTTGTGCAATATTGAGCAAGTTTTCTTTCAATCGATGTACAAGCATCACCTCTTCTTATTAGTTTTAACCTTTACATCCATAGGTTGTCATATTCCCCTTTCGACCTTGGTAGTCATGTTTCTATCAATGCCAATCAACAATTTTTCTCTGCATGTCATGTGGTTACTACAATCACCGTCTACATACCAAGCAACCTCAATTATTTTCACAGTTGCATCATTACATGAATAAAACATGGTTGCAATCTCACTAACATGATTATCATAATTTACATGTTAAGCAATCTTCTTGTTGTTGTAGTCATTGACTATATGACCAAACTTGTCACTGATAAACCTCGTTTACAATCCAAGTCACGGATCCTTCCAACTCAGCAAGTCGACTCATCTCCATTTGAAACTCAAACTCCCGCCACTTCAAACTGTTCCAGCCCTTTGAATATCAGTCCAAGCTTATCACAATCTTAGAGATTATAGCATATCTTTATCTATTGTAATCTGATATAGGTTTTGTGTTTTGAAAAGCCTCACTCAAACTAAATAAGTTGAGCTTATGCAATTTGATTTTCAAACCTATACTTTCGATTCTTTCATGGTATCCAAGAGCTAACATTAAACGACAACCTTAATATTTTTTTTCTTTCCTCCCTTACTCAAATGGCCTCCCATTCCCATTCTTCCCAATGCCTCTAATTTTTTTGACGATCAAATTAGATCACAAACTATCCTTTTTGGCAAGCTCAAATGCTACCCCTGCTTCAAAATAGGAATTTTGTTTCCTTTGTCGATGGAACAAACAAGTGCCCACCTGTATTTTTAAAGGACGCAGATGGCAATTTCACCGATTCTATCAATCCTGAATATGATGCATGGATCTAGCAGGATGCCATAGTGATGTCATGGATCAACTTTTCTGTTCATCCCACAGTGCTGGCTGCCTTGATTGGGAAGACCAGTTCCTACTCTTCCTGGACTACACTCTGTGATCGCTATGCCTCCCAATCCACGGGACGTTTCCTTTAACTCCGTAGTGAGTTAATGAATACTCACCGAGGTGATTCTATTATTTCAGAATTTTTGGATAAAATCAACTGTTTGGCTGATACCTTTGGTACTCTAGTATTCAAATCAGATTTAAGTTATTATTCTTAACAATGTTGGTCCAGCTTACGAGAGTACTGTTGCCTCTGCTCAGGCACGTGATGAAGCAATTTTCTATAATGCTCATGAAGCCCTACTCTTGGGGGCTGAACGTCGACAAAAGCTGCATTACTCCTTTGGTGTTGACACTGGCCCCACAGTCATTGCTGTAACATGAGAGGGTCATGGATGTGGTCATGGAGATCCCTATCATGGAGGTTGTGGTCCTTAACCTCCCACGCACAACCAGTATCACCCAGCCAATCCCAACCATCATCCTGGAGGTCACTTCCATGTGGTTAATGATGGCATTCTCGGTGCACCTCTATCTCAAGGTAACCCTCATTCTCGCATATATTGTCAAATCTGCTCTCGCCTTAGACATCCAACGATAGAATACTTCAAATCATTTGAATATGGCTTATGAGGGTCGTGTACTAGCCCCTAAACTTCAAGCTTTTGCGGCCACTACATCATCTTCCTCTACTGCATCCTCTCCACTGGAAAACTGGTTGTTTGATTCAGGTGCCAATGCCCACATCACTAATGATCCTACTCCAGTTACCAATCCTTATCCTTACAATGGTGCTGATCAGGTTAACGGTGTCGTGGGTGGAACAGGTTTGGATATTACACATATTGGTAATTGTTGCATTCACACACCACACCATAAATTTACCTTTCCAAATACTTTACTTTGCCCTAATGCTTCTAGTAATGTCATTTCCATTCATTAATTCACTAATGATAATAACTGTTCACTCAATCTTTACCCTAATTCTTAACGTGTTCAGAACCTACAAATGGGGAATGCCTTTTTTCCAAGGGCGAAGTAGGAATGGATTCTACCCTTTTTCGAGTCCCTCATCAAATAATATTGTCGTTCATGCTTTTTTTGGAACCAGAGTGACTAATACCATTTTGCACTATAGGCTAGGTCATCCATCGTCTTATGTTTTAAAGTTTTTAGTTAATAAGAATAAATTACCAATTAGTGGTACTGTAACTAATGAATTTTGCCATTCATGTCCCATGGGCAAAAGCCATAAACTACCTTTCAATTTGTCATCGTTTATTTCTTCTTTTCCGTTGGAACTCATTCACTTGGATGTATAGACTTCTCCCACATATTCAATGAATGGATTTAAATATTATGTTGTTTTTATTGATGGTTGTTTCCTTTAAAATTGAAGTCTGATGTCTTTGCTAAATTTTTGGAAAAACTTGTTGAAAACATGTTTAGCACAACCATCAAATCATTTCAATCCGATGGAGGAGGTGAATTTGTTAACAGTAATTTTAAACAATTTTTTGCTCACCATGGAATTAATTATAGGAAACATCATCATATAGTCGAAATAAGATTAACTCTCCTTGCTCACTCCTTTATACCATTGTCCTTATAGAACGAGGCTTTTAACACAACCAACTATTTGATTAACAAATTACCCACCAAAGTTTTAGTCGATGAGAGTCATTTTCTAAAACTATTTTCCAAACCTCCTCAGTATGATTTTTTAAAGGTTTTTGGTTGTGCTTGCTTCTCGTATCTTTGTCCTTATAACACAAACAAGTTTCAATTTTGATCCAAAAAATGTGTTTTCATAGGATATTCTTTATACGAACAAGGGTATTGCTGTCTAGATATGTCTACAGGTCATATTTTTTCATTCACGCCATGTACTATTTGATGAGAAATGTATGCCATTTAAAGAATCCACTCCTACTCCACCTATGACTCTTCCCGAGTCTTCTCCTATCTTGAACATTGACCCGCTACCTTTTTATCACCCATAGTATCAGCTATAATCTCCTAATCCCACATAAACTTCCCATAACTTACCCGTCTTATCCTCACCACCATCATCCCCTCGCCCATCAACACCCTTTATAACCCTATCCTCTACCAACCTCACGCCCCAAGAGCCTATATCTCACTCAACTCCCTTCATCCCGTCCTATAGCACCTGCAACTCTAGAACCTTCACCTATGAATGTAAGTTTATCCTCGGATTCTTCCTCTCCTGACCCTACCATTCATGGTCATCGTATGATAACTCGAGCAATGGATAGCTTATGGAAACCAAACCCTAAGTATGCATTTCATTTTGTCTCATGGTATTATTGAGCCTACTTGTTTTTCTCAGGAAAAACAATTCCCATAATGGAGGGCAGCCATGGCAGATGAATTCAATGCATTACAATGCACTGGAACATAGACCTTAGTTCCCTATCATCCTTCAATTAATGTACTGCTAAATAAATAGGTGTATAAAATTAAACGAAAGTCCGATTGTCCATTGAGATATTTAAAGCTCGCCTTGTTACAAATGGTTTTCATTAGCAAGAAGAACTTTGATTACAGTGAGACATTTAGTCATGTCATGACTCATGCTATTCGCACCATCTTATCCATTGCTCTTCATTTCCAATGGCCAATCCGACAACTGGAAGTAAAAAATGCCTTTCTTCATGGCACAGTAGCTAAGGAAGTTTATATGTGTCAACCTGCAGGTTTTGTTGATCCTCAATTTCCTTCGCATGTTTGTTGATTACGTAAATCACTTTATGGGTTAAAACAGGCACCCCGTGCTTGGTTCCAGTGTTTCTCCCATCATCTTAAAGCCCTATGATTCATTGCTTCCATTGCAGACTTATCTTTTTTACTTACTTTAATGGTAAAATTGTGGTTTATTTATTAATCTATGTTGACGACATTCTCATCACATGCAACAATGGCTTACAAATTTCAGCTATCATTACTCAACTCAGTAACATGTTCTCCATGAAGGATTTGGGACCTTTAAATTTTTTTCTCGTCATGGAAATCAAGCGTACTCCTGAAGCCATGTATTTGTCTCAATCCAAGTACATTCTCGATCTTCTTAAGAAAACCAACATAGCTGATGCAAAGCCACTGACCACACGTGCAGCTTTGGGATGCAAACTCAGTTTACGTAAGGGTGAATCTCTCTCGGATGGTACAAATTTCTGAAGTGTGGTCGGCGCTCTTCAATACCTCTTGTTCACCAGTTTCGACATCGCATTTGCAGTTAATCAGGTTTGCCAGTACATGCATTCTCCTACTACAGTTCATTTGGCAGTAATCAAGTGTATACTTCACTATTTAAAAGGAACTCATGATCACAGTCTTGTCTATAAGCCTAGTTCCTTGGCTCTAACAGCTTTCCCTGATGCTGATTATGCTGGTGATCCAGATGATCGTCGTTCCACCGGCAGATATTGCATTTTTCTAGGTGCCAATCTCATCTCTTAAAGTTCTAAGGAGTAGCGAGGTGTCTTTTGATCCAATACCGAGGCCGAATATCTTCAAATGGCTTATACCTAAGTGACATTGTCATGGATTCAACATCTCTTCCCTGATCTTCACCTGTTGGTCGCTCTTCCACGTATATGGTGTGATAACATTAGTGCCTTGGCTGTTGCCTCCAATCCCATCTATCAAGCACGCATGCCTCACATTGAGGTTGATTTTCATTACATCAGGGAAAAGGTAGTTCGCAAAGAGATCAAAGTTGGGTTTGTTGCCACAACTGATCATCTTGTAGACTTATTAACCACAGGGTTGTCACCCTCTCGTTTTTCATTCCTTTTCTCCAAGCTCCATGTTCGACAACGCCTATTGAGCTTGCGAGGGAGTGATAAATCTAGTCAGCAATCCAAGTCACGAATCCTACAAACTCAGCAAGTCGACTCATCTTCATTTGAAACTCAAACTCCCGCCACTTCAAACTGTTCCAGCCCTTTGAATATTAGTCCAAGCTTATCACAATCTCAGAGATTATAGCATATCTTTATCTATTGTAATTTGATATAGGTTTTTTATTATGAATATTTGTATGGATAACAAATCTGTAACAACCTCTTGTATTGAAACTCTATATAAATGAAGTCAAAGCCTCACTTAAATTAATTGAGTTGAGCTTGTGCAATCTAATTCTCAAACCTATACTTTCAATTATTTCAGTCACAATTTTGACATGTATTTGCTTTTAAACCAACATTCCGTAGAATGTAACTTATCACAATATTTGCAAGGGTTTTTAGCTGCATCGGTTGCAATATTTTGCTTTTGTTGTTGACTAAGTTTGTTCTCCCATTCTCTCTTTTGTCTTTTAGTTCTTTTGTGCCTTGTATTGACTTGGATGGTTACCAGACTTATTATGTTTGGGAGTCACACTGAGGCTTGCAAATGCTCTCTCAGTGTGATTTTCAGTGTGCCTATCTATCCCATTTTCAAAATCTTTCAGTGAGGCAACAACCTCTTATACCTTTATAGTATCTAGGTTCTTTGAATGTTCAATCACTGAGCATATTGAATCATAAGATCTAGGCGAACTAATTAACAATTTTTGTACATTCCTCTCTTAGGAATCTCTTTTATGTAGCTTTTCATTTGGTTTATGAGATCAAATAATCGAGTAAAATAAAAAATAAAGCTTCATCATCACGCATACGGGTTTATTCAAAATCTAAACACAAACCTTGCAAATTTACACCTCTGGCCTGCTTATCTCTTTTGAACTCTTGTTGCAGGATGTCCCAAGCTCCATTTGAAGTCTATTCATTAGAGATTCTAAGGAAGATTTTGTCTAAGACAGCCTCTTCAATCAGACCTAACGCCTTTGCATCCTTCATCAATCTCTCACTCAAAGAAATCTTCACTGCAACTACAATTTATTCATTATCATTCTTTGTTTTCTGTAATTTTAACAATGAGTTCATCCTTCACTTTTTTAGATTTTGGAATTTCAAGCCTTTTTTCAACAAGATCCCATAGCCCATGACATTTGAGTATTGTTCTCATCCTAATCCTCCAAAATTCATAGTTTTCCCTATAAGTTGTGAGTTAGTGCACACAACTCGCTACTACTAGATCCTGTCATGTGAGACACATAACTAAAGAAACACGAGCTTAACTAGGTTCGATTCACCTCTTTGTTTCAATCAGCAATCGCACAAATTCCATGCCTAGTTAACCGATGGAATCTGGCTTTGAGACTATGCTTAAGTGTATATTATTTGTGTGTTTGTATTTTATTTTTCATAAAAGATAGAATAAAGCTTGGAGAAATTTTCCCTTTTGGATTTCTAGGAAGAATGAAGAAGAATGACATAAGAGAATTTTAGAGAATGTGTATTGCATTTCTCACCAATGAGCTAATGAGCTCAGCAACGAGTACATAAAGAGAAATCCCACTCTCCCTAATTTTGTACAACCTCAGCCTTACATTTGATCTCTCTATAGGACTGAGACAAGTAATAGAGCTATGACTCTTGTACCACATTTACAAAATATGAACTTAATTAATCCACACGTCCTATGAGACTATGTGACAAAATAACTACTAAGCACTCACCTACCATTCAACTTTCTTAAACTCTAAGAAATTAGCAAAACCATTTATACTTCAAAAGAAGAAGTATTGGCCAATTTTTCTTTTGAACTAGTAAAGGTTTGCCGATATTCCCGTAAACTTTAGTTTCCACCAATTATCCCATAAACTCTTATAATTTGTCAGTTTCCCCTATTGTTAAGTTTCTGAATTTTCCATCCTACATTTTGCTAACCTCTGTCACCCTTTTGCTGCTCCAAAGGGTAAAAAGTCAATTTGCTTATTTTGGCTTAGTTTTCTTTTTCTAAATTTAAACATTTATTCTCTCTCTCTCCACTCATCAACGACCAGGCCATGGAGGAGACTTCCATCATGTCCACACTGATAACAATGGAAAAATAAAGATTTATCATCTTGCGATTTTACCCTACATATTTGGTTGACAAAGGCTCCTCCTCCACTAGCCTTAAATCCATGGTCGCACATTTCACGAACTTCACAGTTTCTCCCACCAGAGCCCCAAATTCTCGATCAACACCCTCTTTTTTCCACACGTAACACATATTTGGGATCCGATTTCACCGATCTAGTTGATTGTTTAAGGAGGGACTTTCAAGTTTGGAAATGATAAAGGTCTCGTCCATGGCCTGACCGTGCAAGAGAGTTTTAGAGAGACAAAGAGAGTAAAAATTTAAAGAAAGGAAAAATAATAATATATGAATTGTGTTAGTAAAGAGTCCTCCACGTCCATACTCTTGTCATAATTATCTTCTGTATATTATCACTTTATCTTAGAGATTTGTAATCCCGTTAGGATTTGTACTAGGAGCTATACAATCCTTTTAGGACTCTTTGTAGACTTGTATATTTATACCTGATTATGATCAATGGAAATGTATGACTTCCAACAATATTACTGCTTCATATTTATTACGCTTTTTCTATGAACATACATTTCTACATGGTATCATCCCTTTCTCCAGCTTAACCACCCTTCTCGATCCTCTTTTCCATCATGTCCTCTACCTCCCCGCTTCCTGGACCTGCTATCACTCAGTTTCTTAAACTCAATGACTCAAATTACCTCACATGGCTTCGTCAGATCAAGCCCTTTCTTGTTGGTCATGATCTGTGGAAGTTCGTTGATGGTTCCCACCAACCCCCACCCACCACCCTCACCCTCACCCTCACCGTCACTGCTACCTCTTCCCATACCACATCTGACTCTGACAGTCCCTCTGTGACTGTTTCCTCTACCATTTCTAACCCCGTTTTTGCCCAATGGTACCAACATAATCAGTTAGTCGTCAGTTACATCACCGCCACGTTGACAAAACCTATCCTTGCTCTCACCGTGGGTCATGAATCTACCCAAGCTATCTGGGCATGTCTTCAACGTCGCTTCGCCCATGGCTCTGTCCTTAACTCCGCAGCCTTGCGTTACCAACTACTTAATCTTTCCAAAGGATCCTATACTATTGTTGACTATCTTCAGCATGCAAAATCTCTTGTTGACAAACTCACTACTATCGGCCATCCTGTCAATTCTGAAGACTTCATCACCGCTGTTCTCCGTGGTCTTGGATCTGACTACCTTACCTTTACCACTGCTATCATCAACGTCACCCTCCTTCCTACCTTTGAGGAGTTAACCTCCAAGATTAAAGCTTTTGATCTCCAGAACCCTCGCACCTTGACCACTCCGGCTGCTTCACAAACTGCTCTCATCACTACCCACCAATCTCGTGCTTCTTCTTAGTCCTCTGGCAGTCGTGGTGGCAACTGGAATGGTCGTTCCCAACGAAACAGTGGCCTGCACCGTAATCCCTCCGGCTGGCGTCTTGGCAAAAACACTAGTTACCATAACCAACAACAACAACAATGGAATGGACATCCTCCATTCAACTCTCAGCAACCTTGGCACGGGCCCTCGACTTCTTATTATTTGTCAGGCCCGCGTGGTTTTTCTGGGCGCCCCACCTCTAGTTTACTGGGCCCTGAGCCTTGGTGCCCCACCTGCTCCACCTCGCAGCATAGTGCTGCTCACTGTCCACACCGCTATGGCGGCCCCAAACCTTTTCCCCCCTTTGCAGGCTCTCAGGTGGTCTCTTATCAGGATCCCAACATTTGGTTTCCCGACACCGGTGCAACCTAGACCTGGCATTCATGTCGTGTTTCTCGTGTTCGTGTCGTTTTCATGTCATACCCGATAGCTTAACGGGTCGTGTCGTGTAACACCCGTTAAAATAAACGGGTAATATGACCCAACCTGAAATCGACCCATTAATATTATCAGGTAATATGACCCGACCGATTACACGTTAAGAAAAATATATTTTAAGTCAATAAATAATGAAAATGAAAAACATAATTTGACCCTAAAAAACGTAAAACATAATACTAAATTAGTATATACATACCACATTGTCACATAAATACTTCTTCAAAACATTAATAAATAAAACCTTTTTTCTTTCAAGTTTACATACCCCAAAATAAGAGTCTAATGAAAAAATATTAGTGCATACTACAAAATACAAATGTTAAAAAATATGTAAAATGAAGAGGCTTATGTTTCAAGATTGAGGAACCTTGTACATTTTTTACAATAAAACCCTTCAAGTTTCATCAATCACGAAGGGAAATGGTATTGGAACTTATTGACAATGTTTTCACTGAGGTTTTCCATTATCCATAAACTATAGATTTAAATTTAACCGTTGATTGTCGTTTACATTTACGTTCCATTCTTCTCACCAATTTTTTTTTTTCTTTTCGGATTTTCTTTTTTGAAAACATGATCTCTTAGAGGATGCAGGAAGATGAATGGTTTGGATCGTTTAAATTACGATGGGAGTTTTACCATTAGTGAAAATATAGCTCGAATTTTGTAAAGTCTTTGGAAACTATATAACATGAACTCATATTTTAGTTAACCGTAAATATCAGAATGTTATATCAACGATCTAAACCGTTCATTTTTCTACATCCGTTAAAAGATCACTTTTCAAAAAAGAAAATCTAAAAAATGAAATTTGGTGAGTAGAATAAAGTGTAAACGACAATGGACGGTTAAATTTAAATCTAAGGTTTATGGATTATGGTGTTAGATTTCGGACTTGGCCCCTTCACGAAAGTTGTAAAACTTGTGATTACGAGTGATTGTGTATATATATATATATATATATACATATATATTTTACATTTTTTACACTTCTACAATATTATTAATTTTGCACTAAAAAAACATTATTCATGAGATTTGGAGGGTTTTAAAAATCTAAACAACCATGTAACGATTGTCTAATGGTAGAGGATGCAATCATGAGCATTTATATAGGGGTGTGCTATCCACACACCCCTTGTTAATTTCTATATGTTGATTTTCTTTAATTCATCTGATCCGACGGTTGAAAATTAGAAGGGTGTGTGAAAAGTAAAATGGGGTGTGTGAATATCACACCCCTTTATACATGCTTTCACATTTTTCAAACTTATACATTAATGATTATGAATTTTATTTATTTTGAACTTCCTTAAAAATACATGAGGGTTTGTATAGTTTTAAAAATTCATGTATGAACCTTTAAAGCGTAGATGATGCGATTAAGAGTGTTTGCATATTTTTTCACATTTTTTGCACTTGTAAATTAATTATTATAAATATTTAAATGTATTTGGTATTTTTAAATTACTTGATGTTTTTATTTTTAATGTGTTTTATAATTTTTTAATCTCACTCTTTGCTCATAATATTTTATAAAATAAATAAATAAAACTTAAAATTTTAAAATTTATGTAGAATAATAATACAATAATAATTAATGAACAATATATATATATATATATATATATATATATATATATATATATATCCACTATATTTATTGTATTTTATAGTAAGTTTTTTTTTCAGTAATTAAAAAAAATTAAAATCATCAAAATAACTTTTTTCTTTTTGTGTCTAAACAGGTTACCCGCATGTCACTCTCATGTAAACCTGTTAAGGACCCGTTATTAACGGGTTCTTATCGTGTGACCCGATAACGACCCGATTAGTTATCGTGTTGACCCGAAACCCGTTATTTTTGTGTCGTTTACGTGTCGTGTAAGAAACTGCCTGGTCTAGTGCAACCCACCACATGACGGGCGATCCCAATGCCCTTCTTCACCCATAGCCTTATCATGGTCCTAATACCATTCAATTGGGTAATGGTGATTCTCTAAACATTACATCCACTGGTACAATTCCTATCTCTCTCAACTCTATTTCGTTTAGTCTTCGATATGTCTTTCTTGTTCCGTCCTTACGTAAAAACCTTTTGTCTGTTGCACGCTTTACACATGATAACAATGTCGTTATTTGTTTCTTTCCATCCTTTTATCGTATCTATGATTTACACACCGATGCTTTGTTGTTTCAGGACCCATGTAGAGATGGCCTTTACCCGTTGTCATTCTCCTCACCACAGGCCCTTGCCGCTTCATCCTCCACCCTTTGGCATCAACGTCTCGATCACCCTTCGTCCTCGGTTTTGTCTCGTCTTAGCTCTAGTTTAGGTTCTAAGTCATTTTCTTCCAAGAATTTTTGTAAAAGTTGTGCTTTAGGCAAGTCCACACAACTTCCTTTTCAATTAAATAATGCAAGGGCTACTACTCCATTTTATATTATACATTCTAATGTTTGAATGTCCACTACTACCTCTGTCTCTGGCTTTCGTTATTATGTACTATTCACTGACAATTTCTCTCGTTATTCTTGGATTTACCCAATGAAAAAGAAGTCTGAAGTCTTCACACATTTTCAAACCTTTGTTGCAATGGCTCAAAACCTATTCAACGCATCTATTAAATACTTTCAAAGTGATGGTGGCACCGAATATGTAAATCAATCATTTTTTGAACTTTGTCGTCAACTGGGTGTCCAACACCGTCTCTCATGTCCACACACACCCTAACAAAATGGACTTACTGAGCATAAGCACTATCATATCGCTGATATGACTCGCACACTGCTTACTGCAGCTCATGCGCCGCTCACTTTGTGGGTGGAAGCTGCGCTCACTTCTGTCCACCTCATAAATCTTCTCCCCACCTCTACCCTTAATTGGTCCACTCCCTACACACTTCTATTTGGTCGGTCACCCACTTACTCTCATCTATGCACCTTTAGATGTTTGTGTTTTCCATACCTTCGGGATTATGTTCACGATAAACTAATGCCACGCTCTCTTGAGTGTGTTTTTGTGGGTTACAGTGCTTCTCATAAAGGTTACAGGTGCTTGATCCAACTACTGGACGTATTTATATCTCTTGCCATGTGGTGTTCAATGAGGCTGTTTTTCCATTTGGAACCTCTCTTAGCCAGCCACCTACCTACGTGGAGCTAGAAATTCATCCTGCTACTCCCCTACAATATGCTCATTCACTACCTATCCCTGACCATGGTCTCGTGGGACCCTCCTCAAATGATGGCCCTTCAACGCCACATGACAATGACCCCAATACTACTATTTCTCCACTGCAGCTTCCCGCTACCAGTCACGGCCGCCACCAACTGTGCTTCCATCCCATCCCATGGTCACCCGATCTAAAGATGGCACGCGTAAACCCAAGTCCTGGACTAATGGCACCATTCGGTATCCTCTCATTCATGCTCTTTCCGTTTCTCTTACCACTGACGAACCCACATGCTTTACACAGGCTGCTCGTAAACCCGAATGGCAAGCTGCCATGACTGAGGAAATCAATGCACTTCTTAAAAATAATACTTGGGTTCTTGTTCCGCCATAACCCACCCAAAACAAAGTTGACTGCAAGTGGGTTTATCGCATAAAACAAAACACTGATGGTAGCATCGACAGATACAAAGCCCGCTTGGTGGCAAAGGGCTTTCACCAACAACCGGGAATTGACTACGATGAAACTTTCAGCCCTGTGGTCAAACCTGCAACTATACGAACAGTCATCAGCCTTGCTGTTTCCAATCATTGGTCCATTCGTCAGCTCGACGTGAAAAATACTTTTCAGCATGGTCATTTGAAGGAAGAGTTATACATGTCTCAACCTCCTAGTTTCATTGATCCTCAACATCCCAATCATGTTTGTCGTCTCACCAAGGCACTCTATGGCCTTAAGCAGGCTCGACGAGCCTGGTTTCACGTGCTTAGCTCATACTTATTACGTTATGGATTCCTCCAGAGTAAGGCTGATAGCTCACTCTTCATTTATAATCACGGCCCGTATCGTATGTGGTTACTCTTATATGTTGACGATATCGTTTTAATTGGCAACAATCCTTCCTTCTTGCAACACTTTGTCACGGCATTGGGTCATGCCTTTGAACTAAAGGATCTCAGACCCCTTACTTATTTCTTGGGTCTTCAAGTACACACCAGTGCACACGGTATGCATCTTTCGCAAGTCAAATATGCTTCAGACTTATTTTAAAAGGCCAACATGTTAGAGTGCAAACCGTGTTCAACCCCTGTTGCAGCTAAACTGTCATTATCTGCCCATGATGGTGTCCCATTGTCTTCTCCAACTGAATACTGCATGTTAGTGAGCTGCCTGCAATACTTAACGCTTACCCGCCCTGATATATCATTTGTCGTCAACACCGTTACTCAGTACATGAGCAACCCCCTTTCCACACACATGTTGGTTGTCAAACGCATATTACGCTATGTTAAAGGCACCATTGATCACAGCCTCATTCTTCGCCCCCAGTCCGCTTCCTCTCGCATCTCTGCATATTGCGACGCGGATTAGGCTGGGTGTCTTGACACACGCCGCTCTACCACTGGTTACTTGATCTACCATGGGGCTAACTTAGTGTCATGGTGTTCCAAGCGGCAGTCCACTGTCTCTCGTTCCAGTGCCGAATATGAATATCGTGCTTTATCTCATGCATGTGCAGAGACAACCTGGCTCACCTACTTGTTCCATGAGCTTGGTGTCAGCGCTCCCTTCCCCGTCTATCTTCACTGTGACAATCTCAGTGCAACGTACATGGCTGCAAACCATGTTTTTCATGCACGTACTCACCACATCGAACTTGACTATCATTTTGTCCGTGAAAATGTGGCTTTGGGCAGCCACCAGGTTCGATTTCTCCCATCCATTGATCAACCTGCAGATTTGTTGACCAAAGGATTACTCAAAGCGCGCCACACCAAGCTTCGGTCCAAACTTGTTCATCCTCCGATGCCTAGTTTGTGGGGGGGGGGGGGGTGTGGGGGGGGAGTGTTAGTAAAGAGTCCTCCACGTCCATACTATTGTCATAATTAGCTTCTGTACATTATCACTTTATCTTAGAGATTTGTAATCCCGTTAGGATTTGTACTGGGAGCTATACAATCTCTTTAGGACTCTTTGTAGACTTGTATATTTATACCTGATTATGATCAATGGAGATGTATGACTTCCAACAATATTACTGCTTCATATTTATTACGCTCTTTTTGTGAACATACATTTCTACAAATTGAGAAAAATAATTTTTCTACTCCTTGAAGTTGTAAACGCGGCAAAAGTTAATGGAATGTTGAATGGTTCATTGACTAAGTATAAGAGTTCATGAGGAAAATTGACTAATACCTCTCAACCACGATGCGTTACTAGCGTATAAACAATGAAGAAGAATATTTCAACTCCAACTAAATTGAACAATTTTTTGGTTGTATTTTTATTTTTATCAAGTAATGGACATATGCAACATGTTTTTCTTCCTACATAGATTGCATTGGACGACGCATATGTTGGAGATGGGATTAGCAATCTCATGCTTTTCGGCCCGGGGGGTGGTTTCTCTCTACGACCACCTAGCGAAGCACTTAGTCAACATGAGTCTGACTTAGTCCCATTAAATTTAGTCCTTACTCACACCAAACACAGACTAGTAAACCTAACTAAGCTAGCTAGTCCAGTGAAGTTTAGTGAGGGCAAACAAATGCGCCATCCTTTGTCCGTGGGCTGAATGGGTTTGGCTTGCTAGCAACCTGTCTTTCTGTCCAAATATGCAAACCTTTTACCTCTCTGGATTGATGGTTTAAAGAGATTTTGTTGACAGAATTTCTGACGTTGCTCTGCTTTAGCATCCAAGCGTATGGCAGAACTTCTCGAGTCTCATAAAGAATGGAATAAGAGTTTTACTGTATCTAGAGGCCCTCCTTATGTTCCCTACAAGTGGAAAGCTCCCCGTTGCGATACTTTGAATTGTGATGGAGCATCGGATAGGAGCTCTTCAATGGCTAGTGCTGGGGTTGTGTTACAAATCATTTAGGCGAGCCGGTGGATGGCACGCCTGCGAATTTTTTGCTAGTTTGCCGCAGCAAGCTAAGTGCCAAGCTAGTTTGGAGGGTGTGCGGTTGGCACAGAGAAGGGGTTATGGGAAAATTATTGAAGAGACTTGACTCGAAGTCCTGTTACAAAGCAGCTCGTAAGGAGAGCAAGTCCTCAAAGTGGAACTTGTATCAAATAATTAGGCAGATCAGAGCTTTGGAGGCCTCATTTTCTGCTTTGCGTTGGTCCTGGGTTCCAAGAGAAGCAAACCATGCAGCTGATCGTGTGGCTATCAGCCGGGAATTAGCAATCGGTCGAGAAATTCAAGCTTTGTATTGGCTCTAAACTTCATCAAAGATAGAGGCCAGGAGGATCAATACTTGTAGAAGAAGATTTTATATACTCAATACAGTGAAAGGAAAGACCTCTACCTGTTCATCTTCTTTGCCTTTTCGGGCAAGAATGCTAGATCCCACCGAAAAGTAAGCATACTCATTATGGAACATGTAGTGTTCCCCTACAGACTAGTTTTCCAGATAAAAGGAAACATAAGACCAATGAGGAGGTCCATGATACAATTTCATATTTTCGACCGCACTTTCTCGATGAGCTCTCTTCTGAGGATCTTGCCTGATGCTGACTTGGGGACACTCTTTATGAATGTTACTCTTCGTAGTCGTTTGAAAGATGCAACCTGCCACAAGAGCAATTTTGTTATCAAGGAAATCGATTTGGATTCCAAGTAATCCTTCTTCGAAATTTCCTACTTACCTGATTAGCAATAAAGCTCTTGACATCTTCTTCAGTCAGAGAACTATTTGGCGTGCGTACACAATATGCAACGGGGACCTCACCAGCTTCAGCATCAGGAAGCCTGCAGGACGAAAATAAACCCATTGTTAAATTAAGTTCAACATGAGGCGGTTAGGACAAATTTTGTAGTGTCAAACTTACGGGATGACAACTGAATCTAATATTTCAGGGTGAGAAACTAGCAGCCCTTCAAGTTCAGCTGGCGCCACCTAGCAGAGGACCAACAGAGCAAAGAAAATATGATAGAATAGAATTACATATGCGGAGAGCATATGTATCCATTCCGAAAAAAGGAAACAGAAAGGTATTAATTAACTTCTACTTGCAGAGACAATTATGTTAAAGGAAAATTAGCATGGGATCAGTATTTGTTATGCATAAAATATAGCTACAAAATTTGCAGGGACAACCAGCAGAAATTTCATGTAGCAATTGTATAAACTCTAGCAAAATAATTTACCTGGAAACCTTTATACTTAATAAGCTCTTTGATTCGATCAACTACATAAAGTAGTCCGTTTTCATCAATGTATCCAAGATCTCCTGTATGTACCCAACCATTTTTATCTAGTCTCCTTGGTGGCCTCCGGGTTGTTGAAATACCCTGAAATGAGTTTAGCAATCATGGTGTTATCATATGAATGATTATAGCAAAAACCTACGAAATGCTAAGGGCCTGTTTGGTATCTTATTTAATTTTTTTTTATCATATCTCAAAACATTTCTTAAGAACATTTCTTGAAAACAATTTTCTTTAAGACTCAAAAACTTGATTGGTTTGTGATTTAAAATTTTTAAATCTTACGACTTAAACTTGATTGGATTGGAGTAGAGACGAAAAAAGTAAAAAAAAAAAAGGAGAAAGAAAGAAGAAAAGAGAGATATATTTGGAGTGAGAGGGGAGGAGGAAGAGAAAAGAAATGAATGAGTTTAAGTTTAAAAACTCTAAAAACTCATTTTTTTTATGTTTTTAAGGAATAGACTATATTTTTTAGTTAGTCTTGAGTTCAGTTTTTAAAAATAGTCATACCAAACAAGTTTTTAAGACCTAAAACTTGAAAACTGTTTTTGAGTTTAAAAAGTTGGATTCAAGTACACTACCAAACAGGCCCTAAATAAACTTGAACAAATATCCTACTAATATCTGCACAAGAGGCGAACCAATTACACTTAACTCAACCAAATAGGCAGCAAAGGTTTGCAGGCTTGTTAATTTGAAGATTATATTGACCCAAGGCATCCTTAACTGACAGTTCTCAATGAAACAGAAAGGAAGAACTTTCCAAAGCTAAACAAGATAAGCAGCGAGGTAACTGTCAGATCAAAAATTAATTACTGCATGGTTCTGTTATTGTTATTGTTATTATTGCATTGTATTTAGTTAAAGCCAGCAGACCCAACTTAAATTTACACCATTGAAACATTTGGAAGCATTGCGCATCAAATCTTCGGCAAGGAAAAGAGTGAACATTTTGCAGGAAGAGAACGTGATCCTTATGGAGAAGAGTCTCCAGTGCTCATGTATGCTTATTATATGGGCAAATGCAATGCCATGCTTGGGATGAGCAAAGCATCATCACTAGAGCTTTGCATCTTAATAATTAATGAGGATACTGAAATCATAATCATAAACCTCGGATGCCATCAACTGTCAAATTAAATTGCAGGACCATTGTTAGTAATGCGACTTTTCTTATAAAAAATGCAGAATATTTTCTTTCTGTGAGATGGTTAATATGTTCATGTGTGCAGGACCATTTTTGAATGTTGACAAACACACTTACCAGCCATCATACTAGGGCCCCTAACCCATATCTCTCCCAACTGTTTAGGAGGTTGAGGCTTCTGTGTATCTACACTGACTATCTGACATTCAATTCCCGAAATAAGCATACCAGTTGAACCAGTATGTCGAGTCCCTGCCAGCGTATACTCCGCCGAAATAATTCCACAGCTTTCTGTCATACCATATCCCTGAAAAACAAGGAAACTTCCAAATCAGTGAGGAAGTTTTATCCTCCTAGCTACTACACGAAAAAACCTTAACTTTGCGAAACTCGGTTCAAAACCTCTACCGCACCCAATTTTCTCAGCTCACATGAATTGAATTTTGGGTTAAGTTGCCGTCCACTTTCAATTACTTCTAACTTGAATTTTTCCAATATTTCACACACATTAGAAACTTGCACCTTTTTTATCGTTGACAAATCATATTTTAAACTACTATAATCTATGAAAGGGGGATTCAAACTTGGGTGCAAAAAGGTGCGTGCCATAGCCAACTCACCTAACCTATGACTGCTTGAAAATTTGCATTTAGTTCAAGAAAATGTAACCTATAGCCATTTGGTTCAATCAAACACCAAACTCTAAACAGTGTCGATATCATCAAATAACCGAACGATTCGAATTAATCACACTTACAAGTTAAAAACAATCAAAACCAGCATGATAATTAAGTACCTGAGCTACTACACCTTGTGGAAATTTTTTTGCACACTCCTCCATCAACTTTTTCCCCAAAGGAGCTGCCCCTGAACAGATATGCTTCAACGACGAAAGGTTAAACTCTTTAACCATACTGCTTTTCGCCAGGGCAAGCACTATAGGAGGCACAACCCACAAGTGCGTCACCTTATACTTCTCAACAGCCATCAGAATCTTCTCGAGATCAAATCGCGCCATCGACACCACAGCATTGCCCTTCTGCAGCTGCGCACAGGCGATGACTGCCAGCCCAAACACATGGAACATTGGCACAACACAGAAAAACACATGGTACATCTCCCTAGCAAGTTCTTGATCCATTGTGATCATTAGAGACGAGGCAATGAAATTTTTATGTGTCAAAACTACCCCTTTGCGGACCCTTGTTGTACCTGAAGAGTACAACAGGGCAGCTGTGTCGGTCTGCTTAATGTTAACCGATGGAAAATCGGACACCGACCCAGCAGACTCGACCAAGTCATGGAAAGTTAGAATCTTTGAGGTTGTGTTAGAATACCTAATACATAGTACTATACCTAATGCTTAGTACTAGAGCATGGGTTGTAGCTGTTAGTCTTGATATAATCAGCTAGGGTTTAGGTATAGAAAGCATGGTGTGTGTGTCTTCCGAGTGACACACATCACCTCATTTCTTTCTTCATTTTGCTTGTATAAGTTTCCTTTCTTTGTAAGGTTTTTATATACAAATTCTTCCAAACAACCACATGGTATCAGAGCAGGCTTTCTAAAACCTGTTCTCTGAAAAAAAAAAAACGTTTCAAATGGAAGAAGAAAATGTTCTTGCCGATCCAACCGAGATCATTGGTTCTTCATCAACTCCTTCAAACGAAGTTGATGGAAATCCGAACCAACGTCTTTGTTCCACACTTCTAACCGAGTTTAACTATCTTCCATGGTCTAGGGCTGTCACTTTAGCTCTCGGAGGAAGATCTAAGCTCAGATTTATCAACGGAACTGTTGTAGTTCCTGAGCTTGGTGATCCCAAGTATGAAGAGTGGTTCTGTAAGGACCAGCTCGTCATGTCCTGTTACTTAGTTCAATGGGCCCAAAGATATCCGAGATTTTCAATTTCGCAGAGTCATCTTTTGAGTTGTGGAAAGCTGTCAAGGAGATGTATGGAAACCATAATAATGCAGCTAGAATATTTGAGCTGCAGAAAGGTCTTTCAGGCCTAACTCAAGATGGAAAGTCCTTTGTCGAACACTTAGGAAAATTGAAGTCCATGTGGAATGAGTTGAATCTCTATCGTCCTCACACCACAGATCCAACAATCCTTCTTAAGCGAGCTGAGGAAAACAAGGTTTTTCAGCTCTTGTCCAGCCTTGATTCTACCTATGAAGACATGCGAAGCCACATACTGATGAGTGTTGAGCAACCATCTCTCAATACCGTGTGCACCATTATCCAACGAGAAGAAATAAGAAGAAAAGTTATAAGTGCCAAAACCAGTGATCCTGAGTCCAAAGCCTTTGCTGTCAGTGACAGGAAGTTTGAAAGGAAGAGCTTCAAAGGAAGAAAAGGAGAGATGCAGTGCAGTCATTGTGGGCAGAAGAATCATCTCAGAGATACTTGTTGGGCAACAAACCAAACTTGGTCACAGTGCGAGTCAAGTCTCTCACTCTCCGACTGCCTCAGCTGCTGGAAAATTCACATCAAATCCATCAGCTCTCTTAAGCGATTTTGCCTCCTGCACACAAAAGAAAGAAGGAAGCAATCACTACAAGGGAAACAATGAAGTCAGTTCAAACGAACTATTTGAACAATTTGCAAAGTTTCTCCAAACCAAAGTGTCATCTCACACTGATGTGTCAGGTATTATAAATTCCTTTAGTGTTGCACTTGCTTCCAGGAATCTTGGAAATGTTTGGATAATAGATTCTGGAGCAACTCATCATATAACCAATATTAAACGAAATATGCATGAGTTTAAAGATGTGGTTGTACCACAGTTTGTCTCAGTTGCTAATGGAAAAGGTGTGTTAGTTTTGGGGGAAGGAAAAGTGAAGATAATTGATAAAAATGTTCAATCATCTGCTTTGTATGTGCCCTCGTTTCCATTTCAGCTTCTGTCAGTGGGAAGACTGACAAATGCTTTGAACTGTGATGCTATTTTCTCGCCCTTTAATGTGGTCTTCCAGGATCGTGTCACAAGGAAGAAGATTGGTGAAGGCATTTACAAAGATGGTTTCTGTATGCTCTCAGTGCAACCTGTGGAAGCTAGAGGTCTTCACGTTATTTCCTCACTGAATCATCTACTGTGGCATAGACGATTAGGACACCCTTCTAATCTTGTGCAATCACATCTCTTCAAAACTCCAGATGATGTGATGACTCAAGATTGCGAAGTCTGTCATTTTTCAAAACAAACAAGATTGCCCTTCGACTCCTCATCAACCAAGTCATGTAAACCTTTTGAAATTGTACACTCAGATGTTTGGGGACCTGCACCCGTAGATTCTTTTGATGGTTTTAAATATTTCGTCACCTTTGTTGATGACTTCTCAAGGTGTACTTGGTTGTATTTGTTGAGATCAAAGAGTGAAGTTATTAATGTATTTCAAGAATTCTGCAATCTTGTTACAAATCAATTTTCAAATCAACTCAAAGTACTTAGGTCAGACAATGGTACCGAGTACATGTCCAATGCCTTCACTCAATATCTAACTGACCATGGTATAATTCATCAAACAAGCTGCGTTGGTACCCCACAACAAAACGGAGTGTCAGAAAGGAAGAATCATGATTTGCTGGAAAAGACTCGATCACTTATGCTTCAAACAAATGTACCTAAAAGATTCTGGTCTCATGGGGTCCTTACGGCTGCATATGTGATTAATAGGCTTCCAAGCAAGGTTCTAAACTTCAAGTCACCCCTTGAAACTCTTAAGGGCAGGAAAATTCAATTGTCCCATCTTCGAGTGTTCGAATGTGTTTGCTTTGTTCATATTCAAGGCTTGCATAGAGATAAGTTGGATCCTAGAGCTGCAAAGTGTCTGTTCTTGGGGTACTCATCTGTTCAAAAGGGGTACAAGTGCTATGATACAAAGCACCGGAAGCTTATTGTGTCCAGAGATGTGAGCTTTGATGAGAAGGTTCCCTTCTTCGCAAGTACCAGTGATAAGGAGCTTCTAGGGGATGATTTCCTTGATCAAACCTTTATGCCAGTTGTGGAAACCAACGCATTGCTTGATCAACCGTCTGTTCCAGATCAGCCGAGCAACAATGACTCCTTGATTGACCTTGATGAGTCTGGTCAGTCACCTGACATAGCTGCAGAAAATGAATCTGCTAAAGGTACTGACCATGATCAAGTTTTGCATGAAGAAAACTAAGCTCCCACTCTTGAAGTGATCACTCCAAGACGAAACCCTAGTAGAAGGAGGGGCAAACCAACATGGTTTAAGGGGATAAAACCTGGAGCCTTACCAAGTTGCCTAAGGGGATGAAGGCTGTTGGGTGTCGATGGGTGTACAAGACCAAGTTTAAGAGTGATGGTTCAGTGGAAAGACATAAAGCAAGACTGGTTGCCAGAGGTTTTACCCAAACTTATGGTCTCGACTATAAGGAGACCTTTGCACCAGTGGCAAAGATGAACTCAGTAGGAGTTCTTCTCTCAGTCGCTGTCAATCATGATTGGCCCCTATTTCAAATGGATGTCAAGAATGCCTTCTTGCATGGAGAACTTCAGGAAGATGTATACATGCTATTGCCTCCGGGACACCCTCAAGAAGGAAATGACATGGTCTGCAAACTCCACAAGGCCATATATGGCCTTAAACAATCCCCTTGAGCTTGGTATGCCAAGCTAAGTTCTGTATTGAAGGGCATCGGTTTTAAAAGGAGCAATGCAGACTCCTCACTGTTCGTACGAGACAGTTCAGGAAGTAAACTTGTTGTTCTTATTTATGTCGATGACCTCATTGTTATTGGTGACAGTGTGACAGAAATTCAAAGACTTAAGGGTCTTCTTCACAGGAAGTTTGCGATCAAAGACTTAGGAACTCTGAAGTATTTTCTGGGAATTGAAATTGCTTCTTCTGGCAAAGGCTTACACTTGAATCAGCGAAAATATATACTGGATTTACTTCAAGAGTTCAATATGCTTGAAGCAAAGCCAGTAGCAACTCCAATAGCTTGCAAAGAGAAACTGGGATTGGATGGAAAATTATTGCCAGATATTGGTTTATACCAAAGACTGGTTGGGAGACTTATCTACCTCACAATTACACGCCCTGATATCATGCATGCCGTGAGCCTAGTAAGCCAGTTTATGCATGCCCCTCGATCAACTCATTTACAAGCTGCCCGAAGAATCCTACGCTACTTAAAGGGCACTATAGGTACTGGGATTGTTATGAGGAAGAATGGAAATACTCACATTGTTGGCTACACAGATGCAGACTGGGGTGGCTCCAATATGGATCGAAGATCCACCACTGGTTTTTGCACGTTTGTTGGAGGAAATTTGGTGACTTGGAAAAGCAAAAAACAAAATGTGGTAGCTCGATCAAGCGCAGAAGCTGAATACCGAGCCATGGCATCAGCTACTTGTGAGTTGGTTTGGTTACAAGGACTGCTCCACGAGTTAGGGTTCCACAGAACACAACCTATGCCTCTGGTTTGTGACAACCAAACTGCTATTCACATTGCTTCGAATCCTGTCTTTCATGAAAGGACCAAACATATCGAAATGGACTGTCATTTTGTTCGAGAAAAAACTCAATCCAAAGTCATCCAACCGGTGTTTGTTCGAAGCAAAGATTAACTGGCCGACATCTTCACCAAGGGGTTATTGTAAACACGAAAAATTTTCTGATTGGAACAAGAACACGTGTACAAAATAATATTTGTTATTTGATGAATTTTGGGGTTACAATCTCTATTTGTTCCTCTGATTCTATCTTCGTAAGATATGGATTTGTTGATGGGCTGTTGATCTAAAGGGCCGTTGGGTTTGATCCTTGGATGAACAGTGATGCGGGTTTTGTTGATGGGTTGTTGATCCAAAGGGCCGTTGGGGCTTGATCTTAGGATGAACAGTGATGCGGGTTTGTTGATGGGCTGTTGATCCAAAGGGCCGTTGGGGCTTGATCTTAGGATGAACAGTTGATGAACGATGAATGATGGATGAACTTTAAGGGACTTTGAGCTTGATTCTTGAAGAATGAGTGTATGGATTCAAAGGGGCTGTCGGGGCTTGATCTTGGGGGGTGGATGAATGTTGCTTCAAGGGCCGTCGGGGCTTGATCTTGAAGAAGATGGATGAACGATGAACGAAGAACGAAGAACGATGAACGATGGATGAACTTCAAGGGGGCTTTTGGGCTTGGTTCGTGAAGAACAGATGAACGGATGAACGATGAATGGTGGTAGGATCTTCAAGGGCTTCTGGACTTGATCTTGAAGAGCAATTTCGCAAATCCAAGGGGCCGTTGGGGCTTGATCTTGGGATGGATGAGCGTTTCTTCAAGGGCCGTTGGGGCTTGATCTTGAAGAACGATGAACGATGAACGAAGAACGAAGAACGAAGAACGAACTTCCAGAGAATTCTCTTCCAATTTGGGAGTAGAGAAATGTATTTGTGAATTGGTGAATTGAAATGAATGAAATTGGCTTCTATTTATAGAATTTTCCAAGGCCTAATTTTGAATATAATATCACAGATGAAATAAGCCGTCTCTGCCAGGTGTTGACACGTGTCTTGTTTGACAACTTTTCTAACTCTTTTCGAATTTTCGTCGAATCACACAATATGTGTACAATTTATGTAATACACGAGTGTTAAAATTTTGACCATTGGTCAACATTTATTTTACTGAAATTTCACTGTCTACAAATGCCCCCACTTCAAGGCGTGTCGTATACATGTGTTTGTCATATGTAGGAGATGCGTCTTGAAGTTTCCTTACTGTAGACGTCGATCCGAGGGCCGTCGAGGCTTGATCTTGGATTAGGCTGAGACTATTTTTTTTTTTTTTGGGGTGAATCGGCACGTGTATTTGTTGTGCTTGTTGACTTTCCACAGCTTTCATCTTGAACTGGTTTTGATTCAAGGGTGATGAACACCTGACCTTTGAATCAGACTTGTGATTTCTTCAAGGGCCGTCGAGGCTTGGTTTTGAAGGTTGATTCAAGGGTGACGGACACTTGATCTTGAATCAGGTTTTGTGATTTTTCCACAGCTTTCATCTGGATGCAACTCAGACTCCTCCTGCTTCGTCTGTGTGATACTTTTGCTTTTGAAGAAGTACCTCTACACAGGGTTTTTTTTTTTTTTTTTTTTTTTTTTTTTCTTCTGCTAGATTTTCTAATCTTGAATCGGACTTGTGTTATCTTCAAGGGGCCGTCACGGCTTGGTCTTGAAGGTTGATTCAGCACGTTGTCTCCACATGCTTCAAGTAGTCCGGTCTCCACGCAGGTGTGGCATCTTCTTGAACTCTTGGATCAACCCCGACTCATCTGCTCTTCGAAGCAACTCAGACTCCTCCTGCTTCGTTTGTGAGGTACTTTTGCTTTTGAAGAAGCACCTCTACACAGGTTTATTTTTGAAGTGGGCTGGGAGGGGTCTGAGATGAGTACTCGAGAGCAAGACTAGGTAAGCAATCAGGATCTCACTTTCTCCACGTTCCTCAGATGAAGGTGAGGAGAAAGCATGATATGAGATATTTTTGCTTTTAACCTTTTTGATATGAAATATTTTTGCTTTGGATGATTTGTTTTCTGGGGTGTTCCAAGGGATGAAGAACACTGAGTGACTCGAAAGGTTTCTTTGAGAATACATTCTTGGAGATGAAGAGATGAAGAGATGAAGAGAGGGTGCGCCTTTGCTGTGGAAGGCGAAGGTAGAACTTATAGAATTTTTTTTTCCTCTCAACCGGAACTATTCTCGCACTATTTGTCGGCAGCCAGTGGATGGATGAACAGTACCCGTTACGCGCTTTCTGACAAAGCCGTCCGTAATTTTCGCGAAGCTGACTGCGCATGCGACGAGTGACGACACGTCTTGAATGATGATCTTTTGAAAACCGGGGTTCAAATTCGGGTTCGGCTCGTGGTTTTCGCAACGCTCCAAGCTGCATGCGACGCATGTGACGAGTGATGACAAACTGGAAAAGCTGATGCCACGTTATTTCTGAGTCAAGCCCAGCTTTTGATAGAGGAACGGCTCTCTTGAGACAGGACTCCGGCCTTCGAGAAAGGAGCGTCACTCTTTGATTTGCGAGAGGAGCACTTCTTCGATCTCTGAGGAGCGCTTCTTCATTTTCTTCTTTTTATAGAGGCGCGAATTTTTGTTTCACCTCACACTTGAACTCTCTTCTGTAAACACTTTTCTTGAACTTCTGTAATCTTAATCTTCCTAATCTCTTCTTTCTTAACACATTCTGAAAATGTCTTGCCCTTCCGACCGTCGCCTTAACTTGAACGTCGGAGAAGATGATGACTTGTCTTCTCCAGACAACATTTGGCGTCCGTCCTTCATATCCCCTAACGGTCCTCTTACAGTTGGGGACACAATGATGAGGAATGAAATCACCGCTACGGTGATAGCCAGAAATCTGCTCACTCCAAGGGATAATAGGATGCTATCCAGGCGGTCGGACGAGCTGGCTGTTCAGGAATCTTTAGCTCTCAGCGTCCAAAGTGCAGGCTCAGTTTCAAACATAGGCCAGCGCCTTCTCGCAAGATCTCGGCAGGTGGAGTCACTGATGGCGGAGGTGGCGAGTCTTCGGCAAGAGGTCAGAGGACTCAGGCACGAGAACAAGGAGTTGCACCTGCTTGCAACTAGTTACTCGACCAGCATGAAGAGGAAGCTGGACCAGCTGCAGGAGTCGGACGGTCGGATCCAAAGTGACCATGAAAGGTTCATGGCGTTACTCCCGAGGTTTATGTTGCCTTCGTCCTCTAGAGTAGCACCAAGTGTTCCGGCTCCGGAGATTCCAACTGTGGCTCTTCGTCTTCCTGGAGCTCCGTCGACTTCTGAGGCACCACCTGACCATCCTTGAAGAGTTTTTTTCCTTGTTTGTATATTTCTTGTAATCTTTTTTTTTTTTTTTTTTTTTTGTGGCATGTAGAGTGCCAATTTGTGTAATCTTTCAGAGAAGTAAAAAAAATGGATTTTATCGCTCTTCTTCTTTTCTTTTTTTTTTTATAAAATAATGAAGGAAAATAAAACTTATCTCTTCTTTTTTTTTTTTTTTCACTTCGGATTCCACGGCGTGACCGACAACACCTCTCTTTTCCTTCCCTTTTTTTTTTTTAAATGGGAGCTGAGGTACATTGTCTTTTATGCTTTTCTCACGCTCACCCCATGCCTTTACAGCTTTCTCTCACCCCATACATTTCCTTTGGTATATTTTCTCTGATCCTTTTTGCTTTTGATAGTCAAAAACGTGTTGTGTGCTCCACTTTGACAGCTATCTTCTATTTGCTTTCTGCCGAAAGCATTCTCACCTCTAATGAATGCCAGGATTGATGCTCGACCAAATCATTGAAAGTTTCCTTTCTCTACCATCTTCCGGATTATCTTTGCATAAAATAGGCCTAAGTGTTGGCAGGGAAGAAAATAGGGCCTACGTTGAAAATAATGGCGTTCGTCGATGTATATTTAGGACTCTGTTCGCTTTGCCGTTCCATTCCAAACCCTACAAGGTGGGAGAAAGGGCATCTTCTCTTTACGGTTTCACTACCAATTTTATCCGCCAAATCCCAACATTACAGTTCCGATCTTCCCAAAAATGCCAAATCCAAAAAACAATGGCTCTCAAAACCGCCGTTTCTGATCCTCCTAACGGCACAATTCCTACCGTCTTCTCTCTCTTTGATTTCCACGCCGGAGCTCGGTGTTTTTACTGGATACAGTGATTTCAATACAAGCAGTTTCTAGTAAAATTACATCGGAAACAGCTATGGATTTAGGTTTCTTTACTTTCCAGGGACAAAGTTGGTGGCGAAAGCGCATGCGTTGTTGACCACTGGATCAGCGATGTGGTCAAAGAGGTTCTCGATTGGGCCCTTTCCCGTTACAATAGCCTGAACAAAGAATCCAAACATCGAGGTCATAGCCAGACGCCCATTCTTAAGTTCCTTCACCTTCAGTTCAGCAAAAGTTTCAGGATTATCAGCAAGTCTGAGTGGAACAAAGGCACCTCCTGGGTAAAGTGGGTATAGTCCTTCACCGAGTGGTCTTCCACGAACTCTGTATCCCTCAATGAATCCCATGAGCTCAACCTGGACAGCCCAGATAGTCAAGATGCTCTGAGCATGGATAAGGTTTGGGTTGCCAAGGTAGTCAAGGCCGCCCTCGGAGAAGATTTGAGATCCAACCCTGAACCAAACTGTCTTGCCGAACTTGACGCCATTCTTTGACAGGATTTCTGGGAAGACGCATCCCAGTGCACCTGGCCCATCTGGAGTGGATCACCTCAAGCTCACAGTTCTTGGCAAATATCTCGTTGTAGTCGGTGAACTTACGAGCCATTGAACGGAACGTAGTGAGTACCTCCGCCCGAGAAGAAGCTCCGGCAGCCGTGCTCATGGTGGTTGTTATCACACGCTCTCACCACCTCTCTCGCACTGTCTTCTGCTCTCGAGAACGCTCACGGATCTGAGAAGAACATTTCGATTCTGCTTCCGAGTTAACTGAGTCGAGCCGCTGAGTCAACAACCATGACTGGAACTGTCGTCTCCACCGCCAAGGCCAAGAAGGCGAGATCGCCGCCTGTTCACCTGCCGTTTCGTCGAGATGATCACGGCGGCGATTGTGTTGTTGAAGGAGATGACCGGGTCGAGCCAGTATGCGATCACCAAGTTTGTGGAGGAGAAGCACAAGACTCTGCCGCCGACCTTCAAGAAGCTTCTGCTCTACCATTTGAAGAAGCTCGTGGCTACCGGAAAGCTCGTCAAGCTGCCTCCCGTTCGCTCTGCTGTTCCGGCGAAAGAAAAGGCGAAGAAGTGAGGGTCTTAGAGCGTGTGAGGGAGAGAGGCACTTCGAACCCGCTCCGAAGTCTTAAAACGACAGTATGCGGCTTTCGTTTATTGGGTTTTCCCCGCATCGGTGACACAGATTTGAAGACTGGGTTTTCTGACCCGTGTTTGATTTGGATGTGTGATCCAACTGTGTAGAGAAAGAGTGACGAGTGTGTGGGTTTCTGGGCAGCATCTTCCGGGTCGGGTTTCTTCGGCAAAAGAACCCGCCCATCCACAGGCACCCTTTGAAGAACCGAATTAGAGAGAGAGAGAAAGCCGTGGTAGGTGGGCTTGGGCTCTTTTTCATATGAAGAACCGAATTGGGCTCATTGGCCGGGAAGCTGGGTCTTGTCTGGAAGGAAGAAAAAAAAAACTTGTGCCAATGTGGGCCTGTCCTGGCTTCTGGGCTTGAAGGATTGCGCAGGAAATGTTTTGCCTTGGATCTTGTATCTAAGGCCATTTATGCACATATATATATATATATTTATTTTATTTTTTTATTATTATTATTTTTTTCTTTTTTTTTTCTTTTTTTTTTAACGTATATGTGTGTCTATATGATCGTGCCATCGCCGGATGACCCCTTTGATGTCTTTGAGCCATATATATGTAGAAGTTGATTGTCTCATTATCGTATACATATATGTATAACATAATGTGTATACCCCCACTGATGGACTTCTTTTGTTGTGATGTCAGGAATTACGTAAGCAATTTCGTGAAGGCATGGCATGACGTTGGGACCCCCATGAAGCTTCTGGAAGTGAACGATGGTGTACTTTGTGCTATTTGCTGCTAAGTGCTTGCGCTAGAGACTGCGCCGGAGTTCCGCCGTGTAGTGCCTTTTGATTACAGTATTCCCTCGGTTGGTGCGCTGCCGTGTGGTGCTGTACAAGAGGCTGCACTGGGGCTTCGTTGCGTATTGTCTTTTGGTCGCAATTTTCCCTCAGTGGTGGTGTTGCCGTGTGGTGCAAGAAACTGCTTGCGTAGTCGCTGCGGGGTTCCGTAGTGTGACTGCGTGGCATTTTGGTTTCTTTGCTACAGCAACGTGCCTTGAAGGACTGTCTTGTAGCCGCCCATTTTTTACCGTGCTTGTTGCCCTGTCGTCGCTGCATTATTTACCGTACGCCATATACTGTCCGTCGTCCTTGTTTTCACTGTTCGTTGCCCTGCTGCTTGAAGCTTATTGCAGTGCGTTACCTTTTGCCATGTGGCGTTGTGCAAAAGACTGCAGTGAGTTTACGCTGTGTAATGCCTTTTGGTCACAACTTTCTTTGGTGGTGACGTTGCCGTGCACATTGACCTTGCTGCTTGCCGTGGGCTTTTTGCCGTTGCTGCTTTAGAGCTCGTTCCAGTGCGTCACTTTTACCATGTGGGGGTTGTGCAAAATAGACTGCAGCGAGTTTATGCTGTGTAATGTCTTTTGGTCACAACTTCCCTTGGTGATGACGTTGGCATGATGTTCACCTTCGTAATACGGTTTTTTTTGTAACCAAATTGTTCCTTTAAAGAAATAAAGTATTCATATTTTGAATTTGCTCTTCATTCTTCAAAGTTTTGTGTTTTTGTTGATGATGTGACTGTACTTGAAGTTTTGAAGTTTCAAGTTGCCTACGTACCCTCGGTTTAAGGAGGGATCAAGTCATCACGTAGTTCAAATGAATGATGGATTTTTTTTTTTATGGTGATTTTGATGATGATTTTGATGATGATTTTGCCGTACACAGTTTATGCTCTTGCGGGCCAGGAGCGTGGCTTCTTCTCATGCGTAGTACCGCTTCAAGAACTTGCCGTTTATGGGGCCAATCCTCAAGCCATTTTCTTCCACGATCATGTAAGCACCGTTTATGTAGACTTCTTGTACTACGTAAGGTCCATCCCACTTCGAGGTGAATTTGCTCTTCGTCTTGTGTGTCATGATGATAGGCCTACGTAATGCAAGGACGAAGTCTCCTACTTGAAATGACCTCGGGCGAACTTTTTTGTTGAAGGCCTTGGACAACCGTGCTTGATAACACTCCAAGTGCTGCTGAGCTTCGAGCCTCTTATCGTCTAGTGCTTCCAACTCTTGAAGACGTAACTTTGCATTTTCTTCATCGGTTAGTCCTTCTTGTATAGCCATTCTCAGTGAGGGAATTTGGCTTTCCAGCGGCAAAACTGCCTCTACGCCATACACGAACGAATATGGTGTAGCCTGAGTAGGCGTCCGGTGCGTCGTCTTGTATGCCCAAAGCGCTTCGCTCATTCTTTCGTGCCAGTCTTTCTTGCTCCTACCAACGACTTTTCTCAACAGGTTGCATAGAGTTTTGTTGAATGCTTCTGCGAGACCATTAGCTGGGGCATGATACATGGAAGACTTATGCTGTTTGAATTTGTATTTTTCACAGAGTTCGTCCATGAGTCGGTTGGAGAATTGCTTTCCATTGTCCGTAATGATGTAGCGAGGCACACCATATCGGTGGATGATATGCTCCTTGATAAAACGGACGACAGTTTCTTTCTTGACTTCCCTCAGGGGTATGGCTTCAGCCCACTTGGAGAAGTAATCTGTTGCAGCTAGGATAAGCTTCTCCCGCAGATGACTTTGGTGCGATCGGTCCCACGACGTCCAACCCCCATGCGTCGAACGGCCATGAAGCAACTGTAGGGTGCAATGGTTCAGGCGGTTGATGTATGAAGTTGGCATGGAATTGGCAGGCTTGGCACCTTTTGGCGTATTCCATACAATCCCTCACCATGCTTGGCCAATAGTAACCCATTCTTTTAAGTTGGAAATGTAGCTTTGGCCCCGACTGATGTGCTCCACATATACCCGAATGTGCTTCCTCCATGGCTTGACTGGCTTCTTCTTCACCTAAGCATCTTAACAGTACTCCTTCAAAAGAGCGTCGGTAAAGTGTTCCTTTGTAGTAGAGGAAGCGATGTGCTCGTCGACGTATCTCAGAGCGGTGTCTGGTATCGTCTGGAAGCCTTCCTTGCTCCAAGTAGTCGATTAACGGCTGTCTCCATTCTTCAGTGTCAACCAGGAGTACTGAGATGACGTTTGTGTCATTTAGCAGTATCTCAGCGGCAAGTGGAATCACCCATCTTTGGCAAACTGGCACATTTGCGACTTCTCCTTCTCCTAGCGTCATGCTAGAGGCTAGGTTGGCGAGAGCATCTGCCATTTGATTTTCTTTTCTTGGCACACGTTCTAGTGTCACCATCTCAAACTTTTGCAGCAGTTGAGTTGCCAGTCGGAAGTAGGGGACCAGATCATCTTTCCTCACCTCATACTCGGTCAGGAGTTGATTGATTATGAGCTTCGAGTCGCCATATACCTCAAGGGCTGTGATTCCTATATTGGTTGCCATTTGGAGGCCGAGGATCAATGCTTGGTACTCAGCGACGTTGTTAGAGCATAGTTCGCTCAGTTGGAAGGAATAAGGCAGTATTTGTCTTTGTGGTGACATGAATATCACTCCTGCCCCCGCTCCATCTGTTCGGGCGGATCCGTCAAAGAACATCGTCCATGTTGGGAAGACGTCGATGTAAAACACCTCATCGTCAGGCAAGTCGTCTGAGATTTCCCAATCGGCTGGGATCGGGTGATCGGCGACGAAGTCTGCCAGTGCTTGTCCTTTAACGACTTTAGCTGGAACGTAGATGATCTCGTGTTGATTGAGAAGCAACGCCCATTTAGCTAGTCGCCCTGTCAGAACTAGTTTGGACATGACATATTTAACTGGATCAGCTCTAGCAACCAAGTGGATGGTGTAAGCCTGCATGTAATGCCTGAGCTTCTGGATGGCGAACACCAATGCGAGGCACATCTTTTCTATTGGGGAATAGTTCAACTCAGCACCGGTAAGAGTTCGACTGAGGTAGTAGAGCGCTCTTTCTTTCTGGGATTCATTTTCTTGTCCCAAGAGTGCCCCAACTGAACTTTCCTGAGCGGCGATGTATAATATGAGTGGTTTTCCAGGCGTGGGTGCCCCCAAGACAGGTGGACTTGACAAATATTTTTTTATGCTTTCAAAAGCATTGTGGCATGCTTTATCCCATACAAATGGAACATCCTTTTTCATGAGTCGACTGAATGGTTGACAGCGCCCTGCGAGGTTGGAGATGAAACGCCTGATGAAGGCTAGGCGTCCTTGTAGACTTTTCAGCTCGTGCAGGTTTCTCGGCTCAGGCATGTTTTGAATGGCCTTGATTTTTTATTGATCCACTTCAATGCCGCGGTGTTTGACAATGAAGCCCAGGAACTTTCCAGATGTGACGCCAAATGCACATTTCAACGGGTTCATCTTGAGATTGTACTTTTGCAGTCTTTTGAACACTATTCGCAAATCCTTCAAGTGGTCTGATTTTCTTTTTGTTTTGACCACCACATCGTCCACGTAACATTCTACATTTTTGTGTAGCATGTCATCGAAGATTTTTTGCATTGCACGCTGATATGTAGCTTCAGCATTCTTTAGACCGAATGGCATTACTTTGTAGCAGTATATACCCTTTGGAGTGCGAAAGGCTGTTAGTTCCTCATCCTCGGGAGCCATGCGAATTTGATTGTATCCGGATGAGTCATCCATGAATGATAGTGCCTCGTGGCCAGTGGTTGCATCCACCATGATTTCGATGATTGGCAAAGGAAAATCGTCCTTCGGGCATGCATCGTTGAGGTCTCGGAAGTCCACGCAAACACGTATCTGTCCTGATTTCTTGAGGACGATAACGATGTTAGAGATCCACTTTGGGTATTGCACCTCTCGAATGAAGCCTGCTTCAATTAGCTTGTCAATCTCAGCCTCAATCTGTGGGATGAGCTCGGATCGATAGCGCCTTTGAGTTTGCTTTATCGGTCGCAATCCAGGCTTGACTGCAAGGTGATGTACAGCGATGGTAGGGTCAAGGCCGGGCATTTCTTTGTATGTCCAAGCGAAGACGTCTTTATACTCTAACAGCAGTTGGTAATACTCCTCTGCCTCGTCTGCACTTAGCAGTGCGCTTACGAAGATAGGCTTTGGTTCCTCGCTTGTGCCTAAGTTGATTTCTTTGAGATCATCTACCATGGCTTGCCCCCCGTCTTCGAGCTGTGGTGGTGCAGCAGTGACATCTTCCTCAAGGATCTTGTCTTCTTCGTCTTCTCGGACTGTGATGTGGAAGACGTCTTGGACTTCCTCTTCAGTGCCGTCCTCTTGGACTTGCTGGCATGAGGTTTGTCCGGTATGGATGATGGTGCGCCTTCTTACTTTTAGTAGTCCTTTTGTGTCAATCTCCAAGATTGCTTGACGCTTCATCGTTGAAGGAATTGAACTCCGAATATCGCCTTTTTCTGCTAGCATGTCGGGCTTTTCTTCTTTTGGCGCTGTCTCCTTTCTTCTAGAAGGCTTTTTGTTGTCTTTCAGTCTTTCGAAAACTGACTGTTGCAAAGGCGAGCTAGCCGTGTTGCCTTGTTTCTTAGGTTTTGACAGCCTTTCAAAAACGGATTTTTGGGATGTTGGCGTGTTAAGCCTCTTGAAGACGGAGGTTCGGCTTTGACCACCAATGCGATGCAATGCCGATATTCTGGGTCTTGGGTGATTCATCCTATTGACGACCGGCATCCGAGGGACGGCTTTAGGCTCTTCTTGTTTTTGTATAACGCTCACGCTGATGTGCTGAGTGCTAGCATTTTTCGCCTTGCTCGAAATCTTCACAGGTGCACTTGGTGTGAAGCTGATTCCTGCTTTACCGTTGTCAACTCCGTAACCATGCTTTCTCAGCCTTTTTTGAGTCTCGGTGAGGTCACGTTCTTTGTTGTCGACAGCATCTGAAACCTTCTTTCCAGGTTTTGAAGAGGGATTGAAGTCGTACCCAGCCTTTGACATGAGTTTGTAAGCGTTTGGATCAAAACCTTCTTCGGTTCTCTTGGTTGGGAGAAAACTTGATTCTACTCCCTTTGGCAGAGCTTTTATGAAACCTTGTGGTGGTCCTGCAACCTTGGTCCCGCCTAGCTGTGTTAGAGGTAGAACTGCATTCGCCTTGAGCAATTCCACATCATCCTTGCACTGTTGCATGTCGGCTTTGCTTGTCCCAGTTTCGAATGGTGTTTGACCCTTCTTTCTTCTCGACATTGGGATGTATCGGAAGACGGGCGTATTTGGTTCTTTTGCAGGCGTCTTACCCCCTTTTGCTGTCACAAGTTCGTCGTTGCTTGAAGATGGTGTGGTTTCCCCTCCTTGCTTTCTGGGAACGGATTGCCATTCTTGTTTTTTAGGCGTTGCTTTGCCTGTGGACTTTACCTCTCTCGGGAGAGCTTCAGGTATCATGTCCTCCTCCATGTAGAACTTGGCGTCCGCAAAGTGTGATTCTGCCTCGGTAAATGGCCTTGTATCGCCTCGAACCACCTTCACTCCTTCCCGGTAGAATTTTAAACATTGGTGAAGGGTAGACGGCACTACTCCATTCTCATGAATCCAAGGCCTTCCTAAGACCAGGCCGTATGAAGTTTTTGCATCGATCACATGAAATATTGTGCTGGATTTGAGTTCACCGATGGTCATCTCCACTCGGATCATGCCTATCGCTCTTTGTCCTCCTTGGTTGAAACCTTGGATTAGTAGACGGCTTAGAGATAGTTCGTCTATTTTGATGCCAATTGTGGCCATCGTTGACTTTGGCATGATGTTTATGGCCGATCCGCCATCCACCAGCATGCGTTTGACTTTGCTTTCCCTTATGTATCCTGAGACGAAGAGAGGACGGTTGTGAGGTTTTGATCCCAGCAATAAGTCTTCGTCAGTGAAGTTGATTGAGTCTTGGGCGGCGCAACATGTGGTATATTCATGTGACTGAAGTTTTGAGCATTCGTCTTCGTTTCCTTGTACCCCATGGTCATCGGGATTTGCTAAGGCCACCATCAGTGCTTTCCGCATCTCTTCGGGTAATCGCAATGCCTCCTCGATGCTCACGTGAGTCGGCAGACCTTCTTTGGTCATGAAGGTCTTTACTTCTTCAGTGGTGATAACTTCCCCTCTTGATGGTTCTTTTACCTCTATTACGTGACACGTAGTGACAGTGTACCGTTGGAAGAAGTCATTTGGGAAGTACTCATGCAAGGAGACGGGAATGCGTGGCTCTTGCTCCATAGGCTCCCCAGCGTATGTTGGCTTAGCAGCTCTAATGCTTCTTTTGGGTTTCCTATTGTTGCGACGGTGGTGTCTTCTCCCATATTCTACCTTTGGCTTTGCGGCCTGTGGCTTGGGTTTCTTTGATTTTCTGCGGGTCACTAAGGTCCATTCTTCACTATCCTCAATCGGTGCATCTTGGTTGTTTGCCCCCGATGGTAGTAGTGCAGAAGGGGCTGTGTGACGATGGTCGTGCATTACTTGAAGAGGCACAGGATCAAAGGACCCAAACACGATCGTCGTAGTGTGTGTTGCGACTGTGTCTTCCAAGTCGAGTTCAATTCGTCCTTGTTGCGCCAACTTCATGATGAGCTCCTTGAGGTTACAATCTCTATTTGTTCCTCTGATTCTATCTTCGTAAGATATGGATTTGTTGATGGGCTGTTGATCTAAAGGGCCGTTGGGTTTGATCCTTGGATGAACAGTGATGCAGGTTTTGTTGATGGGTTGTTGATCCAAAGGGCCGTTGGGGCTTGATCTTAGGATGAACAGTGATGCGGGTTTGTTGATGGGTTGTTGATCCAAAGGGCCGTTGGGGCTTGATCTTAGGATGAACAGTTGATGAACGATGAATGATGGATGAACTTTAAGGGACTTTGAGCTTGATTCTTGAAGAATGAGTGTATGGATTCAAAGGGGCTGTCGGGGCTTGATCTTGGGGGGTGGATGAATGTTGCTTCAAGGGCCGTCGGGGCTTGATCTTGAAGAAGATGGATGAACGATGAACGAAGAACGAAGAACGATGAACGATGGGTGAACTTCAAGGGGGCTTTTGGGCTTGGTTCGTGACGAACAGATGAACGGATGAACGATGAATGGTGGTAGGATCTTCAAGGGCTTCTGGACTTGATCTTAAAGAGCAATTTCGCAAATCCAAGGGGCCGTTGGGGCTTGATCTTGGGATGGATGAGCGTTTCTTCAAGGGCCGTTGGGGCTTGATCTTGAAGAACGATGAACGATGAACGAAGAACGAAGAACGAACTTCCAGAGAATTCTCTTCCAATTTGGGAGTAGAGAAATGTATTTGTGAATTGGTGAATTGAAATGAATGAAATTGGCTTCTATTTATAGAATTTTCCAAGGCCTAATTTTGAATATAATATCACAGATGAAATAAGCCGTCTCTGCCAGGTGTTGACACGTGTCTTGTTTGACAGCTTTTCTAACTCTTTTCGAATTTTCGTCGAATCACACAATATGTGTACAATTTATGTAATACACGAGTGTTAAAATTTTGACCATTGGTCAACATTTATTTTACTGAAATTTCACTGTCTACAGTTATCTCGTGATCATTTCAACACTCTTATGGTCCAGCTTGGCTTGATTAATATCCTAGCCTTCGCTTGAGGGGGAGTGTTAGAATACCTAATACATAGTACTATACCTAATGCTTAGTACTAGAGCATGGGTTGTAGTTAGTACTAGAGCATGGGTTGTAGCTGTTAGTCTTGATATAATCAGCTAGGGTTTAGGTATAGAAAGCATGGTGTGTGTGTCTTCCGAGTGACACACATCACCTCATTTCTTTCTTCATTTTGCTTGTATAAGTTTCCTTTCTTTGTAAGGTTTTTATATACAAATTCTTCCAAACAACCACAGGTTGATCCGACGTGGGATTTCCCCGAAAAGCCCTTTGACCCTAAGAACACTGTTGGGAGATTAAAGCCCTTGACTTTATCCCAGAGCTCCGGTAGTGTTATAACGAGCTTGGGATTAGAGTCCCGGACTTGCTTGGACAGCTCTGAAACAGTGTAGAGGGGATTGGAGGTGGTGGCCATACCGCCGGACGCAATAATCCCGAGGAAACAAATGGGGAATTGGATTGAGTTGGGGGCGAGAATGAGGACCACGTCGTTTTTCTTGATGCCCAGATGGATTAAGCCATGGGATACCTGGATAACTTTGGACTTGAACTGTGAGAAGGAAAGGGTTTCGGAGGACTCGCCTTCGATGAGGGCAGGCTTGTGGGAGTAAGAGGAGGAGTTTCTGAAGAGGAAGGAGACCATTGAGAGATTTGGGTCTCCGGGTAGGACAAGCGGCGGCCGGAGTGACCGGAAAATGCCATCTCTGCCGTACCCAGATTTCTCCATTGGTGGTTACGGTGGAGAAGTTCCAAATGGGTAAGTTTGAGTTGTTTCGAGCCGACTTCCAACAATTTGACGACAAGACAAAAGAGGAATGGAGAATGGCAACGTGTGTGGGATAGAAGTACTTGGTTTATATCGACATGCATGATCAGGAACTTTTTGGTTTCTTCTTCTACTATTATAGACACGATTTTAGAAACGTTGATAAACATACTTATATTTATTACTATTAGTCTCATATCATATAGTTTATAAATTTAGTCTCTTGATATTACTCTGATAATGGGTTTTAAATTTAATTTTTTATTATTTCATCTTTTGCTTTCAAAAGTGATCAGGAAAATAGCAGATGGGCGGGGAAACTGAAGGAATCTGTGCAGCGGAAAATTTAAAAAAAAAAAAAAAAGGACAGAATTCTCCCTCGTCTTATTTCCTTCTTCTCTTTTCACACTTTTCATTTTGTTTTATATAAGAAAAGGGTTCGGCTTCCGTGGGTAGGGATATTAATTTCCCTTGCCCAACTTTTGAAATCTAGAGGCTGGTGTGGCAAGTTACCCAGTGGGGTAGATTCAGTCTGCAAAGGATTAAATGCTAATTTATTGATTCAACTATTCAAGAGGGCATAGACGTTCGTTCACCTTATTTGTTCAGATAATATATGTTTTAGACTCTTACCTTCATTGATAAATAGGTATAAATCTTATTTCTCTGCTTTGCTGTTTTGTGTGGTTGTTTTCTGTAAGGCACAAGATAAACAGGGAACAGGTAACAAAAAACGCTATTATTCCCTTCATCTGAATTCTCTGGATACGGCCTCTACACTCTTTCTTATACCTCAGTCTAAGTGGTCCAAGTAGAACGGTGTAACACAGATTCAATGGCACAGCAGGACGTAGAGGAATTGGTGGTACACTTAGAAAACACCATGGATTTGTCTCGCATGGAACATGGGATCAAACTGGTGGGTGCTGTTCTGGTCAATCACAATTGTGTTTGTTGGGGGGGGTTGTTGCGGGTACCAAATATTCTTCGTTCATCCTGGCAAGACTTTGGAGAGGTAGATGTTAAATGGGTACGTGACAATACTCATATTATTACTACCCAGGATGAAAGTGTAGCTGAAAAAATTTAGAGTCAGGTACCTTGGGCAGTCATAAAGCAAAATTTTTCAGTTAAAAGCTGGCCTTCGAAACTTGCATTGGAGGAAATTCCGTTAGAGCTGGTTCCTTTATGGATTCAAATTCAATGGATCTCTCTAGGACTTACGTTCGAGTCCAACGTTAGAAGGCTTGTCCAAGCTGTTGGAGAATTTGTGGAGTTTGAAGACCCATCTAAATCTACAGTTTTCTTTGAGTCCGCTTTGTTGTTAACACCCTTCATCCCCTTGTCATTGGCTATTGGCTCGCTCGAGGGTAGGATAAGGATACATATGTGGAATTTCGGTATGAAAGACTGCAAGATTTTTGTTACAGATGTGGACAAATTGGTCATGTAAATACAGACTGTTCTGTTGAGCCTTCCAGTTGTGGTTCTGCTAGTTATGGGGACTGGTTGAAAGCAGCTCCTGTTAGAGAATCCGAAAGGTCTGGACATGTTGGGATAGGAAGTACTTGCCTCTCCAGGTGAGGTTGAAGGTAGACACTTGAAGCGATATGCGGAAGACAAAGAGGTGGAGATTATCATGTCCCCTTAGAAAAAGTTTTAAAATAGTGACAACAGACTGGCCAGGAAGCTTTAAACAGTAGAGAGATTACGGAAAATGAGTATTAGAGAAAGATGTTTAATGGTTGAGCGTGTTATTTATAGGGGTGGAAAAAATTCCCAAAATTCCCAAACCAAACCAAAAAAATACCGATCCCAAACCAAAAATGTCCCAAACCGATTTTCCCAAAATTTCGGTATTCCCATACCGAAATTTCGATATGGGAATCGGGATTGTCTTTCCAATATTTCGGTATTCCCATACCGAACCGAAAATATATATGTTTAATTATTATTATATATACATATATATATATATATTTACATAGATAATAATATATATTATTTTTTTAATTATAGTTAGGGTTAATTTGAATCGTTGGATTGTTTCAAATTAATCTATGCCGTCCATCTATTCATGCATGTCTAACCAGTTCAAGGATTGAGTGAAAGAGTCCATTCTTCCTTACCTTTTTTTTGTTGTGAACTAGACGGTTCTTAGCATATGTGGAGGTTATTCTCTTCTAGTAGGAAGCCATTATTAATAAAATGGATGTCACATTAGCGACCCATATTTACCAATGTTGATCAAAGTTTAAGCAAGATAAATTTTTTTGTCTTTTTATGAGAATTACTTGGGGTATTAGGCAGACAGCATTATTGATGATATTTCAAATGTTGTTTTGTTGGTGTGTTATTGTTAACAGAGAAGGTGTACAAACCAATGCCACAAGGACATCAAGGACAAGGTAATTCTGTTTGCCTCAACCGAGTAGGATTCATCTCCTTTCTAGCCTTGTCCAGCTTCTCCATATTTACCGTTATGAATGACTGTATAAACATCCTATATGGATTAAATCCGAGATGTAATGTACATGTACTGTTGATTTGGCAGATTGGGCCTAGCTATATGTCAAATTTTCAATATAAAAGGTTGAATTTTAGCCCAAAAGCATAATATGTCAAATTTTAGTCCAAAAGCCCAAAACTATTTTGGGATTCCCGATTTGTCCCAAAATCCCAAAACTATTTCGGGATTCTCGAAAATTGGGATTCCCGAAAATTTGGTTTGGGATTGGTATTGAAATTGGGATTCCCGAAAATTTTGGTTTGGGAATCGGGACAAGGGTTTCGGTATGGGATCCCATACCGAACCACCCCTAGTTATTTATGCTGAGGAAGAGTTTGATGAACTTCCAGAGGAATATCAGGATATGTGAGATTTTATGGATGAGGTCTCAAAGCCGGAGATGGCTGCTTTGCTGGCTCGAAAGCAAAGAAAGTCTTCCCAAGACGGTAACAGCTGACCTTTAACTGCCGCACGGTCCCCATGAGTTATGTATTTTGAAACTGTCGTGGACTTGGGTCAAACACGGCAGTTCGAGCCCTTTATGGGCTTGTTTGAAAATATCAGCTCTATATGATATTTCCAGCATAAACGAAGATGAAGAATAATAGAGTTGATGGTGTACGAAGACGAATAGGGTACCAGTATGGATTTAATGTTTCTCCTATTGGTAGGTCAGGTGGTTTGACTCTCTGGTGGGATGTGCATTTGGAAGTTAATATCAGTTTATTTTCAAAGAACAATATTGATGCTCGGGTGCGCCTGGAAGAGGCATGTAGCTGGATGCGCGTGAAGGAACATATGGTACTGCTTATAGAAGTGAGAAAACAGAGTTTTGGTAGTAGATGCTGGAACATTTACGACCTTCATCTATTCCTTGGCTATGTAGTAGTGATTTTAATGAGTTTTTTTTGGAACTCGGAGAAATCAGGGGGTTTAGCTGTTCTGTATAACAGGCCTCAGTATTTGGCAGATTTTATGAACTCAGCAGAGTTGCTCAATCTTGATTATAATGGTCATTCCTTTACTTGGCTTGGTACTAGAAATGGAGAGCTAGTGGATGAGCAGTTGGATAGGGGACTTGTCAATTAGTTATGGCAGGATCCTTGGCCAAATACAATGGCCATTCATGGTACAGTGTTGGGCTCCGACCATTGTCCTATAATCATTCAAACTGAACACAGGTAGCTTACTACTCGAAAATTATTTAGATTCCAAGCACTTTGGGCGAACGAAGAGGCTTGTAAACAAGTGGTGACTCAGTGCTGGAAAAGCTTTTGTGGTAGAAATGCTTTGGCACGATGGCAAAAATGCCTCGATGACTGTAAGTCTCAACTCACCCAATGGAGTAGCTGTACATATAAAGAAAGGAACAGAAAATCACGGCACTTATATGCAAGCTTGATGAGCTACAACTGAATTGGAGAGCCCATATTGATGAGATTATCGAAAAGACCAAATTGGTAGATCGATTATTGGCCCAGGAGGAAAGTTTTTGTCAGCAACGGTCGCTAGTGAAATGGCTATGGGAAGGCGATGCCAATACCAAGTTCTTCCATCATTCTACCATGCAACGTTGAAGAAGAAATCATGTGCTAAAACTGAAGACAGAGGATGGTAAATGGGATGAGCGACATCATCAAGTGAAGAGGCTCATTGATGAATATTTCATATCGCTCCTTACCTTTGTGGGGAGCAGGGAGTGAAGAACAATTTTGGAGTGTGTCTCTCCTTTGGTCACTGACAGTATGAATATGTCCTTGTTGGAACCAATCTCCGATGAAGAAATTCAAGAAGCTGTAATGTAAATGGGTAGTCTCTAGGCTCCAGGACCTGACGACTTTCAAGGTATTTTTTACCCTTCTTTCTAGGAAACTATTAAAGGGGAAGTTCAGGCCCTTATTCAACTATTAGAATTGGGTAAGGTTATTTCTAGCCGAATTAATTCCATTCATCTAGTGTTGATTCCAAAGGTTCCTAATCCAAAGATGGTTTCCCAATTTAGACAGATTAGTGTATGTTATTTCTCTTATAAGATTTTAGTAAAGGTTTTGACTAATAGATTGAAGCTGCTATTGCTAACACTTATTTCTCCTAGGCAAAATGCATTTGTTGGGGGTTGACAAATTCATGATAATGTTGGCATTGCTCAGGAACTGTTTCATTTCCTTAAACTTCAGAAAACTAATCGTAGATTTGAACTCGGTATCAAGTTGGATATGCATAAGGCATATGATCAGGTGGAGTGGGATTTCCTTAATGTAATTATGACAAAGATGGGGTTTCATGCTAGATAGAGGAAGTTGATTATGGCTTGTGTGAGCTCGGTTATTCTTAATGGTCAACTAGGTAATAAATTTGTTCTGTCGCGGAGTCTGCAACAAGGGATCCTTTAGGATAAATGGGCAGTATTGTTGTAAGTTGGTATCTCTTCTTGAAGAGTATTATATTGCTTCAGATCAGGGTGTTAATTTACAAAAATCGTGTGTGTTTTTTTGGGCAAACACTCCGGCGACTGTGACATCGAAATTGGGTCAAGTTCTTAATATGCTTGTGGTATCTAATCTGGGAAATTATCTTGGCGTTCCTGCCCTATGGGGACGATCAAAGCAGCAGGGTCTTGCATATATTAAAGGCAAGATTTTACAAAAACTACAAAGTTGAAGGCAACGTACTCTCTTTCAAGCTGGCAAAGAGGTATTAATCAAAGTTGTTGCCCAAGCAACTCCTGCATATCCTATGGCTTTATTTAAGTTCCCAGCTACCGTATGTAAGAAATTGGATTATCTGATATCTAGTTTTTGGTGGAAGCATGTGGTGCTTATAGGAAAATTCATTAGGTTTCTCATCCTACTTTGGGACACTCGAAGCAGGAATGCGGTATGGGGTTTCGGAATTTTAATGATTTCAATGATCCCTTACTTGTTAAACAGTGTTAGAGGTTGATTCATAACCCTAATTCTCTATAGGCTCAGGTCCTCAAAGCTAGATATTTTCCGCATTGTTCTTTCCTTGATGTTGAACGATGGAGCAGGGCTTCTTGGGTATGGCTTAGTCTTTTAGTTGGTCTAGATCTTTTGATGAATGAGGCACATTGGCAGATCATGAATGGGAGTAATGTTCGTGTATGGGTGGATAAATAGCTTCCCTCTCTTCCGTTGGGTCACCCTATGCCCCGTGGGGATGCATCAGTCACTAAGGCTACTCGGGTGCAATTTCTCATCAATCCTACTTCGCGTTCTTAGGATCTCAACTTCCTTTAACCTTTTTTATCGTCTGAGGACATGAATGCTATTTTGGCAACTTCTCTTGGAGATCCTCAATGCAATGACCGCCTAGTTTGGTCGTCCACCAAAAAATGGGTTTTATGTTGTAAAGTCTGGGTATTATTGTGCGAGGTCTTTACATGGTCCTCAAGTTGATTTTCGGCCTTCTTCTTCTCATACTCCCTCACGAAAAGTTTGGAATATTATTTGGAAATTGCAAACCCCGCCAAAGCTTTGACATTTTATGTGGCGACTAGCTCACCGTGCCCTGGCTATGATGGAGAATTTAGTTTTACAGAAATGCGCTCCATCACCAAGGTGTCCGATATGTAACTGCCAAACGAAATCTGTTGAACATCTTCTCTTCTTATGCCCTTGGGTAGAGCCTATTTGGTTTGATGGAGTTTTTAACTATAGAGTTGATCGATCTCGGATTTCTTCATGGTTTCAGTGGTTCCTAACCATTGGGACGATGAGGTTTGGATCGAATAACGAACACTGATTTTTGCTTTCTCATGTTGCCCTTACTTGTTGGCATATTTGGAAAGCTAGGTGTCAATTTTTGTATAATCGCTCTCCAATCAACCCTACATGTTTTTTTTGCCATCTCTACCTCGGTTTCTGTTTTTTCTAAATGTTACTACTCATTCGTATGTTCCCATCCCGGCTCTCTCTAAGGTGGAGGCCCCGATGGTTGTTTGGTCACCTCCTACATTTCCCTTCCTCAAGGTTAATGTAGATGTCAGCTGGTCTTCATCAACGAAGAGTGGTTTTGTTGGTGTTGTGATTCGTGGATCCCGTGGTCTCTTTGTTGTTGTGGCAAGGTATAAGGTTAAGGTTCCTAATGCTACTATGGCTGAAGCTTTGGCTATACTGCGAGGTTGTAAACTTACAGAGGCCTTGAGGCATCGTATAAGATATTTTTATATAGCATAATTGTGTCCATTTAAATTGAATGAGAAAGAAGAGAATCTTAAGGCAGAGAGAAATTTTAAGGAGACTCTCTTGCATATTTATTTTAAGACAAAAAGAAATGCTAAGGAGACTTTCTCAAAGTGGATTCCGTCGGAGTTATCCAGAGTTCATAATGTGTTTCATGTTTCGATGCTTCGACACTACGTTTCAGACCCGTCGCATGTGATTCCTCTGCAACCTTTAGAGATTAACCCAGATTTAACTTATGATGAAGAGCCAGTGACGATACTTGATTGGAAAGATAAGGTGCTCTGAAACAAGACAGTGCGGTTGGTGAAAGTTTTATGGAGGAATCATTCAGCGGAAAAAGTTACTTGGGAGACCGAGGACAGGATGAGAGAGATGTACCCGAGGTTATTTTATGAATATTAGTATGTATATGTTGTATGAAATTTCAAGACGAAATTTTTATAAGGTGGGTAGATTGTGACGACTCGTCCCGACATATTTAATTATTAATTGTGAAATGATGGAATTACCCCTTCGGGGATTATGTACGTGTGCATGTGTGTTGTGTGAGGACCAATAATTGGTGGCCCTCAATTATTGGAGCCTTAGACATTATTGTGTTACATAGCTTGGACACACACACATCTCCCTTACTCACCCTCACCGACACACTCTCTCTCTAGCCAATTACACCAGACTATTTCTCTCTCTCACTCGAAAACACTATCTCTCTCTCTCATCCTTTGGTACGGACACACCACAAAATCCTTCAAAACCTCATAGATCGAAGAAACAAAATACATATTCATGCTCGTGAGGTCCATACGAACTCAACCATACCATTTTCAGGTAAGAACTACAACGATTTCACGTCCAAAACTCAAGGTTCATAATTGGCACTATTCATCAACATCTTGTGGGTTGTTTTTAGGACAATCCAAGATCACAACGAGCTTTGTGAGGTCCCAAGGAGGCTCGAAGTGGTTCGTTGGAAGTGTTTGGACGTCGGGATCACGTACATCGGAGTTGGCCGGTTTTGGAGTTTGTCCCCGAGGAAATTTAAGACCTTTTCCAAGGTTTTTGAAGGTATATTTATGTTCTACACTTAATTTAGAGCACATAGGAAGAAAAATGGGTCAAAAAGGATGAAAAATGACCAAGATATGAAGCTTAGAAAATTTCCCAGTTTTCCGGCAAAACTAGTCGCCGGAGAAGGTGACGGAGTTGGAATATTCCGTCAAAACTGACAGAATATTATAACGGCGTTAACTGACACCGTTACTGACGCCGTTAAAGATAACGAAATATTCCAGGAATATGCCTGACGGCGTTAACTGACGCAGTCAGTGTGCCAGGCGCGTGGGGCCGTGCCTTCGCCAGCGCGTGGGGCCGGGAAAAATTATTTTAAAAATATGGGGATGTTCGTGACTACGAGTAGTTCACGTTGGTATATCCAAATACCAAAATTGAGCTATGTATGAGAAGTTATTTCCGTAGTTACGTATATGTACTTAAATGACATATTTTTAGAAATTTCTCATATAGGTGAGACGTATTCAGAGGACGACCGTAGCCAGGCTCGACGCGGGGTACGACCCAGCGACTTACCAGTGAGTGGGCAGCTATTATTTTCCGTATAACCTATATATATAATGATTTTCCCATAATCACATTTTAAATGAAAAATACGTTTTATCGACTTGCATATAACTTGATTTGATGCATGAGTATTCATATATACATTTCATGCATATGTTGGTGCCGAGGACGCCAGGTAAGTACCAGGTAGGTACATGCACAGTGAGAACGAACAGTTGATACAGTTGAGGTATGATAAGATATGATATGATATGATATGTTAGCTCATAAACCTGCACATATTGTTAGTGCTCACGCCCAAAGATAGGGGTACAGTCATTCACGTGTCGTTCACCTCCCGCACCGCATGCTCGCCTTGGATCCAAGTTAGGTGCACAGTCTTGTCGTATAGACCACTTTTGAGTGGGTACGACATGTAGGTGACCTGCGTTCATTCGCACAGTCTTCACGTGATTGTAGCACTAGAGCATTTATTATTGATACAGTGATGATGATGATGAGATATTGATGTATGTGCAGAGTATATATGATTATGAGATTGAGATGTTATGAGCTATATTTACAGCCGATGGCTGAGATGATATATAGTAGTGATATGATTATTGAAATGCATAGCATGGCATTATTTATGAGATTCAGATGGCATTGAAATGCATTGCACGGCATATATTGAGATACTTTGAAAACGTTTTATGCTGAGAAAAGTTGTGATATATATGTAGATATTATTTTCTGGGAAACTATACAGGTTTTACGAAGAGGGGCTATTGTGACATCCCACATCACCCAGGGGAGTGATCTTTAAATGTATATTCCCATCCCTACCTAGCACGAGGCCTTTTGGGAGCTCACTGGCTTCGGGTTCCGTAGGAACTCCGAAGTTAAGCGAGAATTGAGCTAGAGCACTCCCATGATGGGTGACCCACCAGGAAGTTGCTTGTGAGTTCCCAAAAACAAAACCGTGAGGGCGTGGTCTGGGCCCAAAGCGGACAATATCGTGCTACGGTGGTAGAGCGAGCCCGAGAGATGGCTGCGCCCGGGCTGGGATGTGACAAATTGGTATCAGAGCCAAACCCTAGCCGTGGTGTGCCGACGAGGACGTCGGGCCCCTAAGGGGGGTGGATTGTGACATCCCACATCACCTAAGGGAGTGATCCTTAAATGTATATTCCCATCTCTACCTAGCACGAGGCCTTTTGGGAGCTCACTGGCTTCGAGTTTCGTAGGAACTCCGAAGTTAAGCGAGAAGAGGGCTAGAGCACTCCCATGATGGGTGACCCACCGAGAAGTTGCTCGTGAGTTCCCAAAAACAAAACCGTGAGGGCGTGGTCTGGGCCCAAAGCGGACAATATCGTGCTACGGTGGTGGAGCGAGCCCGGGAGGTGGCTGCGCCCGGGCTGGCGTGTGACAAAAACTCTAAAGTAAGTGGTAGTAAAGTAATGATTTATGATAAGCATAGATTCATGACTATATTTTTCCCATTTTTAAACAAGAGAAATGCTAAGAAGACTCTATCAAAAGTTGGACTCTCCGTAGACTTTCCACTACCTCATGTTTTGGCACAATTATCGTGTCAACATTATAAAACATTATACCAAAAATATGAGGTGGTGAGAGTATCACTTTGAGAGAGTCTCCTTAGCATTTTTTTTAATCAAAATAAGTGAAATTCATTAAACAAAGGCTAATACAAGGTTAGGAAAGTCCGTAAACAAACCAAAACAACCAAGCACGTAAAAGTACAACCAAATAAAGTATAAGGGAAAAAGCCCAACATGAGAGCCTATAACACACTAAAACATAAAACCTAGATTTGGAAAGAGGGACCAGCCGCCACCACCTAAGTAGCCACACCACCATCACGAAGCTGCTGTCACCGAGAAGAAGGCTTAACAAACCAACTAGATGAAATGGAAAAGGGGTGGAAAACTACTCGTGCTATGAACACTCCCATAATCATACCAAATAGCATTAAAAACACTTTAAGAGCCACCCAAACCCAAATTATGTCTCCCAATTACATCGATGAAGGAAACACAAGATGAGTCGAGTGGCCAAGGCTGGGAAGGTGACTCGCAAGTAGGAACAACCATTGGAGTGGAAAAAAGCATGAATCTCGGATCTGAGACGAGAATCGCCACAAACTGAGACACATCCCAAGGAACTTGAGACACAGGCCAAGGAAACTAAGATAGAGCTCAAGGAAACTGAGATTGAGCTCAGATGCAAAATCACCAGATACAAGGACCAAAAGTAAAGCAAGGAAAGTAAGGAAAATCTAGAGTTGTAGGAAAAGTAAATTTAAGGGTTGCTACTGACGCAACCAAGAAGGGGCAGGCGACTGGAACGCGATTTTGTGCATACAAACCTAGGCAAGGGAGAAAAGAATGAGAGACTTTGGAAAGTTGTCTAAAATGCAGTCTCTTTAGCATTTATCTTTAAACAATGGGAATTGCTAGCCAGACTCGCTAACAAAGCAAGTCTAGCAAGACTCACTAGACATGTTGTGTTTTCATCACATCTTCAATATAAGTTGAGGCCTACTTCATTAAAAAGACAAAAAAAGAAATAAAAGTGTTCATGAAAAAAAATCAAATGGCATAAGACTTCAATACAAGATGAGGCCCACATGAAAACCTCATATGGTAGAAGACTTCAATACAAGATGGGACCTACTTCTTAAAAAAATTAGAAATTGTCATGGAGAACTCAAACGTCAAATGAAGACTGAGACGATAATAATTTAAATAATTACATGAAATTTTCATGTCATTACCTTGTATTTTACCTAATAATTATGGATGGTAAATAAATACATTAAATTTTCATGTAATTATTTAACATCCATAATTATAAGGTAAAATACAATTTAAAATATATGTGAAATCTCTGTAAGATGTTTGTGAGTTATCAATCACAGATGTTTGTGAGTTGTCAAGCACATATCCACCTCTAGCTAAGCTCAATAAATAGAAGAAAGAAGAATTATGTTAATAGAAATTATAACTAGATCAAAATTAATATTAATAAATGATAAAAGAAAACAATAAAGTTCTAAATGGCACTTTGATCTTGCTATGTTGGTGTAATGTGATCAAAATGGCCATATGTTTCTATTCCTTTTCGTATTCTCCAATAGAGGGGCCATCTCCAATAGAGGGGCTAAAGTTCTACAAAAAAAAGGGCCTGATTTGCCAAAAAACTCATCTCCAATCGAGTGACTGGGTTATAATTTTACAAAACCCTCCAGGCCATTATTTGGCCAAAGGGACATCAGGTTGGCCAAATGTAGCCCCCTCTTAGCCTTTTTATAAGACCCAGCTTCTCAGTTGCAATAATTGTTAGAAATTCAACAGTTAGATTTGTAAACATCTAATAGTAGTTTAATTAAATTAACTAATAAATTTAAAGTATAAACTTAAAACTAATAAATTATTGAGGAGTTATGTTTAGCTCATTCAGTTAGAGATGGTATATGAGTATGACCTAACACTATTTATTTAAAAAAATTATTTTTTACAAGGTTATAATTCTAGATGGGGCTATGTTTTAGCTATTTTGGTTGGAAATTGCCTTAAGTGCTCATTTTTTTCTTTGATACTTGTAATGACCCGTCCCCAATTATCACAATTTTTATAATTTTAAAACATGAAATTACGAAAATGCCCTTCGAGGCAAAACATTTACTTTTGTGATCGCCTTGCCGTGTCTCGTGAGATTCATTCCCTTATTATACCCTTGTAACACTTGTCGCTACGAACGCATGGATGCTTACGAAATCTAAATTGGAGCTAAAATGAAGGTTTTACGAGACTCGGAAGGATAAGGGTATTTTGATAATTTTACAATGGGAGATATTTCCCTATCATGGACCATTGGTATGGTGACACGTGGCAGTTTCTTCCTCATTTTCTAGGGTGTTTCTTTGAGCCTTATGACATCCATCTCTCTCTATATAGAACTCTCTCAATTTTCTTTTAATCCCATAATCTTCTCTCTCTCCCTTCACTCTCTTTAGAACTCTCTCAGCTCTCCTTACACTCTCTTCTCCACTTTCGAGCATCACACAACACACATACAACAACATCAACTACCTCACCACCATCACCCTTCTTCCCTCAAACTCTTTCAGCTCTCGTCTCTCCTCTCAACTATCTATTTCTTTTTCTCTATGAACACACACATACACACATAAGCATCACAGCGACAACTGGACCATCCCCATCATGGGTCACACTCTGACGACCCCACCACCCTCGAGACCTCTCCGTCGCAATCTCCAACTGGAAAAGGTATCTCTCTCTCATTCTCTCTCTGTACAGTGGTACCCCCACTGTTTTGAATCCTACACCGACGAGTTCTCGCCACCATTGACAAAGGAAAGTTCGTAGATCACCTTAAGCCTTCGTGGATTGCGTTGTAGGATGAATTTCTAGATGTTTTAAGGATTCTTGTGACGTGTAAACGCAGAGATTACATCTAGGAGTTTTTCTAGATTTTCCAACGGCCCGAGAAGCTTGCAGGGCATTCCCAGCCACGGCTAGTCATGAAATTGGTAAATCCTTACTTCTCTTTGCTTTAACTTCATTTTGACATAAAATCTCTTAAAAAATAGTTAGGAATCGAGCTCCACCGAAGCTAGGGAAATTTCCCTAACCAAAAGTCTGGTTTTCTTCTTCGATGGGTCTGGTGATTCGCGAGCTAATTCAGGTCGACCCGACCTACAGCTTTAAACTAGACCCAAATCTAATTTGTATTTGGCCCAATCTACAAACCCATTTACCCAGGCCTAATTCGTTAACCTTAGCCTAAGCTCAATCCTTAAACTCAGCCCAACCTTTAGCCCTTTAGCCTAACCCAGTCTATTCTTTCAAGCATAGAACCTAGAACCAAACTGGATCCAACTCGGTTTAACCCAGCATCTCGACCCAACCCGACGACCTGTTGACCCGACTCGTTGACTTTCATTGACCGTTGATCGGTCAACGCTGACTTTTAGGTTAACTTTTCAGATTTCAGCCGGGACCCTTCCTAGGCTAATTTCGACGTCCTGATTCCAATTCCACTGTCCATTTTCTGAAATTATATCACTTCGGTAGAGTTTTACTAAATGGCCTCTATATGTGGTTAGGTGCCTTTGTTGGAAGTGACATTATCCTCGCTAGTTCGAGCAACTTCCAAGCAATAAAATATCTATGACTGGACCCCTTCTTAAATTTCATATTTTTATAAACTCTTAGGCCTGCATGCATTGTATATTTCATGAAAGGAGCATGATTTATAATATGTTCTACGGATTTTCATAATATTTATGATTTATCGGACTTATGTTTTACGCAAGATTATGAATGGTTGGATTTTTGTATATGAAATTCTATTGATTTATGAATATGATTTATTTTACGGATTTATGAATATGTGCTATCATGGATTAATAAGATAAGGCTTTGAGCTTTTGAACTTCGGATTTGATATGAGATTTTGAGATATGTTTTTGGTGCTTATCTAGTGGGTTATCATACAACACATCCACACAACACGGGTATGTAGATGTCTATGGCCATAGGACACAGTTGAGGAGATTCATGTATATACCTTTTCTCCGGCATAACCCTGAGTTGTACAGCTTCACCTTCGGGTGATGGACCATGGTTTTCTTCACTGGAGTAACCCAGTGTCATATAGCTTCACCTTCGGGTGATAGACAGGTATTGCTTTCGAGCGAATGAGGAGTTGTTAATATTGATGATATGCCTCCAGCTTCACTAGCATGGGGCTAGTGTCGGTGTGTGAAGTTATATATCCTCTTCTCCAGCGTAACCCGAAGTCATACAACTTCAACTTTGGGTGATGAACCATGGTTTCTTCACTGGCATAACCCAGTGCCGTACAACTTCACCTTTGGTTATGGACAGGTACTGCCTTCAGGCGACTATGATACCCCTAGAGAGTACAGTATGGTTAAGATTTATGAATTTTCCTTCGAGTGGCGATAGCACCATTATTGAGCATTGTTTTACACTTACTTGTTTTACAAATAATTGCATGGCATGCTAGAGTTTTCAGAAAACTTACTATATGTAGTATTAAATATGTTTTCAAAACAAGGGTTAGTATATTCAGAAATAAAATGGTTTTCCTATTATTCGTATTATTATAAACTTTAGTCCACTCATCTTTTTCTAGTTTTGTGCACCTCGGGATTTAGATTCAAGGCACACGATCCCAGCATCAGGACACTTCCGCTTAGGCATCTCGAACCTCCTTTGTGTAGGACCCATTCCTCGGTTCGTACCTTTCTATCATAATTCTTTCACTTAATTCTTGATTAGTTGTATGCTCTAAACGAGGTTCTACTTTTGTGAATCTCTTTCTAATTATATGTTTTAGTTATAGACGTGTTTAAAATGGCTTCGTTACTCCCGAGTGTCTGCTAGCATGTGCCCATCCTAGTATTAAAAGGGATATCGAGAGCAGGACGTGTCAATACTTATGGGTTAAGCACTAACATTGCATACATGTTATGCATATTCTCATCATCAATGTCATGTATATCATGTTGAGATACTTCTCCCTAACTTTTTAGAGATTGATTTGACATTGCACATTTTGCCAATGCTTCTTGTAATGCAATATATGCAATTTCAACTCTTCTAAGATAATGACCTTTCCTCACTCAACTTAGTAGCTTATTGGAACAATTCCTTGAAACACAGTTTTTTTTACTGAACATCCTTTGGAATAGACTTTCTGGTGGTATATGTGCTTTTCACTCTTATATCATCTTTCTAAAATATATTGAGGTGGGATATGAAAAATTCTCAAATATTGGAGTATACCCATAGCATATCGACAAAGAAATTCACTTTATTCAAATAGATCACAAGAGCAAAAAAATCCTCTTTCTTGCATCCTATAGTACCATGAACGCCCTTTTTTTTTCTTCAGTCCTTAACTTTAAAGGTTTTATCCCAATGTCTTCATTCGCTTTTAATAAATAACATTCTCCAACTCATAAAACATCCTTTTGAAACTACTGAAACAAAGAAGTAACTTCTTTTGGACTTCAAACAAACCCAATTCATACGTGTGCAATCATCAATACAAGTAACAAACTAACGAGCACCACCAAATGTAGCAGTCTTAGATGGTCCCTAAACATCAAAATGAATTATCATAAATAGAACGGAACTTTTATTTAAATTGGACGGGAACGAAGTACGATGAACCTTAGTCAGTTCATAAACACCACATTTAAAGCTAGAAGCATCATCCTTACTAAACAGGCTAGGAAACAACCTCAGTAAACAATCGAAAGACGCATGTCCAAGTCGACGATACCACAACCAAACCTTCAAACCTCCGCTCCTCTCCCCTCTGAGATCCTTTCACAGCAAGAACTTAAGTCAAGATCCAGGTATTGTTCATTGTTAAGTCTAAGTATACCATACCAATAGTCTTGTGAGTCCGAATTTCATTTAAAGCACAAAAATAAGGCCAAAAAAATACAAGACAATATAGGGAAACATTTATTTGAGCAACAAATAATAAATTATAATAATAAAAAAGGAACAACAAGTATGGTATCAAGATCAAGGGTATCAAAAAGGAAAACAGAGCATTCCCTGATAGTGAAGGCAACATTAATATTGGCAACACTCACGACAATTTTGATAGATGGTTTTAAGGCTTGTACCTGTCTAGAATCACAAGTCATATGTTTAGTAGCACTAAAATCGATTATCAATGTATTTTTTGTAACAGATGTAGAAACCTTTCAAGCCTTACCATCGTTACCTTCATCAATAAGCAAGGTAGACTCGTTCTTGACTATATGCTTAGAATCTACGGTAGATGCAAAAGCACCAAGTGCCCCGCTCTCCGATGAGTGAAAAAAACTCCCAAATCCAGCATGTGCGTTGGCTTAAGACCCATCAATATTAACCTTAACTTGCCCAACCATTGGTAACTTCCAAATGACTAGAATAAAAGATGAATCCACAATAGAAAACGGTGAGATTGTGATATTTGTCCCATATTTTAGTATTTGATTTCATTTTTGAAGTTTTTCAGAGGTTTAAATTAAAGCTAGTTCGTTAGATTCTCTGATTTTAGTATTCTTACCATCTATTTGGGCCAGCATTTGTACCATCTCTCTATAGAGATGGAACCTACATGTGTTGATGGGATCTAGCTCTATTAGAAATATGGTTTAAATAATTGTACAAATAGATAGTAAGTGTAACACTACTCTTTGAGAAATGTGTATTGAGAGGTTTTTTTTTTTTTTTTTTCATTTCCAATTTAATCAACCTTTTGGGTAACTGTTAAGTTGGTTGGATAGAGCTCAATCCCACATGTGTAGGCAAGATCGCACCGAATCAAAATCGCACCGAATCAAACCATGTCTACTCCTAAAATATCATTGTATTAGTGACATTTAGTATGTAAATTTACTCTACAAATTTGTTCTACCTATCATTTCTCTTAAAGACAAAAAATCATTCATGAGGTTTCCACAAAAAAAAAAACAAAAAAAACAAAACAAAACAAAACAAAAAACTACCGAAAATGTCAAAAAAACTTCTCTTTTAATAAAAGTTATTTTTTAAATTATAGTGAATAGTACTAAAAAAAGAAAGTAAAATGTGGTTTTTTTTTTATAAAAGTGAATAATACAGGAACGTTTAGTTGTCAAAAAACAAAAAACAAATCCATGAGGTGCAGCAACAGACCTCTAAAATCCCCCGCTCCAATGGTTTCCTTTCTCACACAAGGTAAAATTTACTCTCTCTTTCTCACTCACAAGAAGCCTTCATGGCTTCTTCTGCTTCTGCAATCACAACCACCCTTTCCCGCCTCTCCCTAATCCGTTTGGCACCAAAACCCTCCCCGTCATCTCCTTACACAATTCCATTCTGTTCCCCCAATCCTAAGGTCCAAATTCATCCCGCATATTAACCTTCGGGATTCGATAGTCCGGTTGCTCTCATACTTTTATGTGTCTTGCTGGCAGGGTCCGAAATACCGATTCCGATTGTTTTCTTCAATGGCGTCCGAACCGAAAGATTCTCAGGCCAACAACCCGGGCCTCCAGGCCACCCCAGATGAAGCCACTAGGGGTTACATCATGCAGCAAACCGTATGCAACCACGTCCAGATGAATGAACATATAAAAATCTTGTATTTTTGTTTTTCTGACATTTTCTATGTGTTTAATTTTGCTTTAGAAATGATTTTTTTATTGTGGACTTTGATTGCAGATGTTCCGAATTAAGGACCCGAAAGCGAGTCTCGACTTTTATTCGCGTGTTTTGGGAATGTAGTAAGTTTTTGTCATCGTTTTACGGCGTTTTGTTTGAATTATCTATGTTTTTTATGCTTTTTTTATGTTAAGTATGAGTTAAGATTGGCATTTTCTTTGTTTAAGTTGAAGAATTTTTCGGTTCGAGAATTATTATGTTTTCTAGTGCTTCATACCTTAGGTGCATTGGTTGTTTCTTTGGATTTATCGCGATATGATAGCAGGATTTCAGTTGGTTTGTTTTGTGTTATCATGAGATGTCTGCCTCTTTGATGGTTTTCTGTATGAGTGTGTATGTGAATCTGCACGTATGCACTTTCCTGTGGCTGGAGATTCTGTAACTGGATGTTTTTGTTCGAAAAATTGACTCTTTAAGTGTAAATTGATGGTGATTTATACTATTGTTCAGGCTACTTAAGAGGCTCGATTTTCCAGAAATGAAGTTTAGTTTGTACTTTTTGGGCTATGAGGTAAAATTCACAATATCCCATCTGCTGTAACAGAATTTTATACTAGGTGCTCTTGTAGGTTTTACAGTGGTAATTGGATTACTGTATTTCCATTCCCTCAATCATATGACACATCTCCGACGTCCCATTTATGTTTTTTCTTAAAGGAGCAATTTGGCCCTTCACATTTTAAACTATTGAACCCCTATATGCAATAAAAGTGTGATAGTATGTTTCTAAAAAAATTCCTGATATTTCCAGAGACGTTTAATTTTATTTGATCTTTTCTGGAATAGGATCCTGCGTTAGCTCCAACTAACTCGGTTGATAGAACAGTTTGGACCTTTGGTTGGAAAGCTACAATTGAGTTGACACAGTGAGATTCTCTAATGTTTCCTACATTGTCTTATTTTCTGTACAATTTTTGTCCAATGTTTTCAGTAATATCTGACAATCACTTACATTTCCAGTAATTGGGGTACTGAAAGTGATCCAGAATTTAAAGGATATCACAATGGGAATTCAGAACCTCGTGGCTTTGGTATGTTACTTGTCCTATGAATGTGTTAAAACATAGTTTTTATTTTGATGTATTACAACACAGTTGTTTCTTCTCTTACTTAGACTTTGATTAACTAATTGATGTCAAGCGCCACGTATTATATCATGTCTTCTTATGCAGCAAGTACTGATGGTTCTAACTTCTAAGAAATGCATGCATTTGATCTTTCTTTGAACCATGAATTTAAAATACACTCCTAATGCTTGGTTCTGTCCGTAAAAAAAGTTAGGCTACAATTTTTCAAGAATAAAGAAAATTCTAAGACTGAACTCATTTTTGTTGGATTCGTTGTGTAGCGTGAGTAAAAGGTTTCCACATTATTAACAAAAGATATGAGGGCTTCCCATCCTCAGTTGACCTTATTATCAAGACAGCTTGATTTGTGAACAGGAATCTTTTTGTTTACTATACCATCATAAAACTACAGGACAGGATCAGCAACCACTGAAATTCATACAGGATGTGGTTTTCTGCATTTAGGGGAATAATTAAATTTTTAACCGTTGGTACTGGTCGTTAACATGTTACATGTACTTTTCCTAGTTTGTACATAGTGATTCTGGCAGAGTCGTGTGCTTTAAATCAATTATTCTTTCTGGGATTCACAGTGATTGGCCTAATTGTTTTATTTTGTTTTTCAGGACACATTGGCATCACCGTTGATGATACATACAAGGTGTGTGAGAGATTTGAAAGTCTGGGGGTGGAATTTGTGAAAAAGCCTGATGATGGTAAGAACATTCATCTTGTAGAACATATTAGAATTGTGAGATGTATCCTCACTGAATATTAGCAGGAGTAATTGGCGGGCATTCATGGGAACACTGTAGATCCTTTTTGTGTGCATACATTGATACATTTCAGTATCTGGCAGACGGTTTGAGTTAACCAAAAGATCATCACTTTTCCTGTATTGAAAGCAGCAGTACTTCTAAGTTTGTACCAAAACACTTTGAGAAGCATTATGGTTTTTAAGGATGTATTGCATATATAGGTGTGTGCTCATATGTGCATGCGTGAAGCAACAAAATTATGATGGGGGTCATTGTTGTGGTGCATTTTCTATTTTTCACCGTTATATTTGAAGAAGTAAATGATGGGGATGTATATACTGATTTCTGATTCCTAAGTTTTGTGATGTTGATTGCAGGAAAGATGAAAAGTATAGCATTCATTAAGGATCCTGATGGTTATTGGATTGAGATCTTTGACCTTAAAACTATTGGAATAGTCACAGCTAATGCTTCTTGAATTCATGGAACTTTATTTCCAGGTTAGTTTCAATTTTCTTATTCGTGCTTTTAACTGATTGTGACCAATTCTTCTATTTGAATCTCTATAGGATTGGATTCAAAACATTTGGTTTACTGGCCTACTGCATCATGTGTATTGGAAGCTTAACGATGCTCATCTGCTAACCACTATGTTAAGCATTCTCTTTTATTATTAATTCCCTACCCTCCCTCAGAAACATGATCAAACGTTGCACTGGTTCATGGTATTTGAGCCATTCAAAGTGCTTGTATTCAAGTGTTTATGCATTTTTGCATGCATGGATGACTACATTGTGCAGACGTAGGATCATGAGCGGATCCGGGATTGAAAAATGGGGTGGGCTCAACCTCTAAGCTAATTTTTTTCTCAATCACATTTTCAGCCTAGTCTCTTTTGTTTTTGTGACATTTTACAAATTTTACATAACCTAAGAAGCATAGGATATGTCATTTCATAACATCTATATAGGACATGTCAATAAGGAAATTAAAACAATTACTATAATCTAGACTATTATTACTATTTTACCAGTGGACTGCTCAGTTTACATTTGGAACTTGGAAAGCAACGTGTCAAAAGCAATTTACACAAACCAAACACGATTCTTGATCTAAGTGACTGTCAATAAAAACCAATAAACTAAATAAATAAAAAGTAGTGTTTTGGCTATAGTTGCAGCCTTAGAGATGCTCTAAGAATTACAGGTCATCTTCTTTGTTAGGAAAATACACGTCTGAAACCCTAATCATATTGCACTGCCGTCTACAGAAGGCAACGACAGCTGTGAGCACTGGCTAATGGTTAAAGAGTGAGAGGGCCAACTGGGAGCTGGGGTGGGCTGGGATTGGCTGCATACATAACTTTTTTCTTCTTTGTCTCTGTCATAGATTAGGCTATAGCACACCCCAGCCATAGCTGGGTCCGTGCCTGTGTAGGATAGTGCAAGAGGGGTATTTACATTGAGTATGGTGCAGATGTACCCTTAGGTTTATCTAATTTGATAGGAAAAGAAATTCTAGTGCACCAGATTGCCAATACATTTATCCTGTGATAGGATTTGGCCATTAACACTTATGGTGGTTCTGAAATTTGAATGCTTGCTTATTACAAAAACCTGGAATCTCCAGAAAAAGGGGACCAGCTGGTATATCGTAGCTGTATGCATGTCTATCTGAGATCTGGCATAATGGGTTTAATATTTTGATTTTATAGGTCAGCAATAAGCATAGAAAATTTCAGTCATAGTTGGATTTCTCAGCTATGTACATTGGTGTGTGGGTGATTTCACTGGAAGTGTGAAATTTCAGGTATCTGTTTCCTGCATTCCAGGTATATCTAAAACCGAAAATGTTCTTTTAGCGTTGACCAGTTTGCTGCTTGTATGGCAATGTCATGAACCAGTTTATACCTTTATAGATGCTACTACTTGCCTTTGGCCCTGCGGGTGTATCAGTGTATGTTTACCAGGTGTGTGTTAGGTGTCGTAGCTTGTATATATCAGACATGAATCGGTTACATTAACTAGTGCACCACTTCTGTTTTTCTTACTGTGGTGGGTTTTCTTCTTTATGCAAAGAAATTTCAGGCATTTCTTGAAGGTTAGATACTAACATAGTTGTTTATCAGAACTTTTAATGTAGGTGAGCGGAGGTGACAACTTACACGCTACATGGTTTCTCTGTTTTTCCTGATATATCCGAGTCCAGATATATTGGCACTTGTTCTTGTGTTTCTTTTGTTTCTCGTTGGTGTCTGGAGTTTTTGTTTTGTCTACTCGATTGTACCAACTTAATCCTGATGATCTTAATACGTTTATCTAAACCTTTCGCAGATCAAGTGCAACTTTTGCAAGTATCGGGTTTCCCTGTATTGGCACCAACTGTACTAACTTTTCCCCAACCTAACCAATCATTAGTTATTAACACTGTATAGCAATCCAAGGGTGTCCAGCTCGAGTGCTTAAGAGCATTTATCTATGCTTCTACATTTATAGTTCTAATTTTGATTCTCCCTTCGCCCGCTACATTTATAGTAATGTGCCACTTTTGGCAAAGCTATTAGCATAAATGTTGTCTTCTCGAAACATATGATCCATCGCGTGTAATGTGGAATCTGCTTCAGTTGATAACAGACATCTTTGATGAAGGATGAAATTTACAACGGAATTTGTATCTCCTTTTTTCGTTGCATGTTCTAGGATTTCGGAAAATCGCCTTCGATATCAACTTTTGCAAAGCGCATTCATGTTGTCCATTTGAGAGCTCTCTGCTAAATTGCACGTATCTGTGCCATTATCCCTGCATCTGCATACGTGCCTTTGGTGGGTTTTCACGTTATCCATTGGAGAGCTCTCTATAAACTTGCACATACTCGTGCCATATAAGTTTAGCCAAAATTTCAATAGATTTAAGTGAAAAGTGATTAGTGTGCCCTCTCCATGGATAGTGAATTAGATTCCAACCAACCGTTAACTAGGTTTTCCAAAGAGTAATGCATTTAGGTTTCTGATTTTAACGCATTCTATTTTTGTAGTTGATCAAGAAATTTGTTAGATTATGTATTTTGTAAAGAGTACTGTTTTGTTTTTAGAATAATGTAATGCTTGATTTTTTTTTTTATAAAAAAAATAATTTACCGTGAATAAATATGTGGAAGCAGTATATATATATTTTTAGACAAATGATAGAATAATGTACATTAAATTTACTTAAATTAAGGAGAGTAAGATTTAAACTTGAGTGAAAAGAGAGAGCGCATTACTCTTGTTAACTTAACTAAGTCCAGAACTACTCATAAGCACAACATGATTAAAGTGGAACAATTGTTGTTTATATCATTTTGATCAAGTCAACTACTGTCTAAAGTATCTCTTTTATGTAATGCTTTATCAAAGGAGATAATGATAATAATTTCATGGGGGAAGATATTGTAACATATATAGAGTAGCTAGGTATGTCTGTACTCAAAGATCATCGATTTCATTGAGAAATACGTGACATAAATAGCTAAAGTTTTTATAACCAGCTGATAAAATCAAGGTCACGGATAATAGTCAATAAGTTTCTCCAATTAGTGGAAAAAGGCTACAGATTATTCATAATTTAATCAATTGGCTCTTTTCTGTTCTGTTAATCCTCTTACTTGAAAACCCTATCTGTTAATCCTCTTCGTTTATTGACAGCAGATCACCATCCTCTAAACAATTAGACAGAAGCTTTGAAGTAATGGAAATTAAAATATTTGGAGTGTCAGACTGTCAGTAGGTTCCACACCTTTTGACCTTACATTTTCACTAGAAAAGACATTCCCAGACAAGCTTTCCCCCACTGTTTAAAAAATAATCAAGTTGGAAAATCAATTAATAAAACAAAACCCTAACCCTAACTGCCAAGAGGCAATTTGTTTAATCAAATTGAAGCTCAAGTTAGATGCAGATGGACAAATAATGCGGTGAAATAGTGGATAAACCATATTTTAGTTATAATATTAATAAGTAGTGAGATTTTATTGGGATTATTGAAATTTTCACTAAAAATGACAAATTATTGAATATATTACATGAAACAAATTTTCAAGGCTGCAGCGTTTATAGGCCACCCGTCAACTGCTCCCACTTTAATAAAACTGGTCCGGGGCATATGACTGACAGAGATATTGTGTTGCATTATGCAAATTTGGAGAGCTTTGGACTGCTTCCCGATAGGGATTCCCTGTCACTTCAATAAAATACATGTCTAAATTGAACTCTGCTGGCTACAATAGGAACCCCACCTTGTTATTTTGCTTTATTTTTCTTTTGAGGAAGGCTCCATGCATGTACAAGGTGGAAACTGTATCGATCGGTGCTGGGGAAGATAATAAAAGGGGGAACAAGATATGATAGCTGATCTATGTAGAGGAGAGCAATTCCCCAGGGGTGTTTGATATACAGACTTTAGGTCAATATATAACTAAGGACCACGGTGATTTCTTTGGTCCGCTTGCTCATGCAATAAGATAGTATGCTCACTTGCCTCTTTTGCTTTGTTGAATTTACTTTTAGTTGAATTTTCAGTATTTTGGCAGAAGACGCAAGTGTTTCTATTTTCTTATAATGAGATCCTATCATTTGGCAAAAAGAAAGCAAAAGAACGAAACTTTGATGGTTAAGATTTGCATTACAATAAACAGGTTAGAAGAATCATGTTGTGTTACATATAATACGTTAACTAAATGAGTTAAACAAGGCATATTTATTTCAGACATTGTGTTTAGTCCCCAAACATAAATTAACACACTATCTTCAAAAGATCCTAACACGACTTATTAATATGAATTGTCACCCCTAATCATGAATTATTTATTTAATTTATTTTGAAGAATGAGAAGTGGGCGCATGCTTTTCCCATTGGAATTTAACATCTTCACAAAATAACATTTTTCACATGCATGTTAAGCCCAATAGCTTAAATAATTTTAAAATATTTTGAATGTATTTGGGACTATTAAAAAAGAAGCTCTTCAAAACTTTCTTTGATACACAAAAACATTTTGAGAAGCTTCAAGTTTGTTTGCGAGTGTTGCGTATTCTTCTTCTGCATTCTGTTTGTCTTATATACTAGTTTTCATCAAAAAGCTCAACAATATTTGGGAGGATTGGATTAATTTTAAAGCCAATTTTATGAAGGGGCCTTGCTTTTGCTTTGGTCCATTGATCATCTACTCTAGTTTAGTGTTCGTTCATGGAATTGGAAAAAGTGAAGTTTAGCGACAAAATTTAGGCATTTCTTTAGGCATATAATTGGTGATGGAAACTCTACATTTTTTTGGCATGAAACATGGCACCCCATGGCCCTCTTTGGCCTCCTTCCAGATGATGCTGTGGTTAGTTTGATTGTGATTGATCTTCTGTACAAGTTATTTTCTGTAGTGCATGTTTTTCCACAAAAGAACATTTTCCACATGCATATATGTTAAGTCCAATCGCTTAAAGAATTGTAAAACAATTTGAATGTATTTGGGGCTATTAAAAAATAAGCTATTCAAAACTCTCTTTGATATACAAAAACATTTTGATGAGGTTTGCATGCATTTGGAAATTTAAACTAATTTAACTAAAAATGCACAACAACAAAAAAAAATTGTTGAAGAAATTTGAACAGTACTTGATACAACACATTGAGAGGGTTTATAAATGACTACTTAAAGTGAACCATTTGTAAATCCTTAAATTCATAGCTTTGTAATGTTCATGTGCATTTTAATGATAGTTTATTTTTAAACTAATTTATTTAGTACTTGTAAATATCTCATCAAATATACATTTTGAAGAAGAAAACCTTGGACCCTACTATAGGTGAGCTAGTTTCTTTTCCCTATAGTTTGGTTCTTGAAAGTGTTTAACAACTGTTAGAGGGGTGTGGGTAAAGGGTTGTGCTATTCACACATGCATTTTTACCTTTCACACACCCTTGTTAATTTTGTCCATTGATCTTCTTCAATTCATTCAATCTAATGGCAAAAAATTGAGAGGGATGTGTGAGAAGTAAATATGGGTGTGTGCACCCCTTCGGTTATTATTGTATAGGGTTTTGAATGAAAACATAAACTTGAAAAAGAAGAGAAAAAAAAATCAAGATTTAAGTTATGAAGTATTCATAAACATATGATCCTCTATTTATGTTATGACTTATCGCTTTTTAGTTTAGAGTTAAAGTAATTAAGGTTCATATGCCTGGGACACTAAGGGGTGATTTGGGAGTGAGGTGCTTAAAAAAAAGCACCCATGAAAAAAAGCTGTGAGGGTTTTAGGTGTTTGGTAAACTAAAAAAAAGGGCTTATTTTGGAAGCTGTTGTGAGAATAAGCTGAAATCAAAGGAAAAGCTGAAGCAACTATTTGCTGCTTTGGAAAACTGGCTTTTTTTCAAAGCACACGGAGCTACAGTGCTCCTTTAATGAAAAGACCCACGCCGGACTTGTGGGCGAAGATCGAGTCAACGGCGAGGGAGGAGATCTCGACGGAGCAGACGTCGGATTTGGGTTGTGGGTATTCTGGGTTTGTGGGTTTTCTGTCGAAATGCGGTTGAAGACGGTGAGGGCACCGGCCTTGAGGGTTTTCTGGGTTTGGGGTTTTCTGGGTTGTGGGTAGAAGAACTGGATTTCCAGTCAGGATCACTGAAACCGATCTGATGTCGGCTATGGCTCTTGCTCTGAGCGAAGACGCGGCTGCTGTTCTTGGCAACTCCACTAGAAGTAGTAAGCGCGGCGGTGGAGGACGAGTCCTGGCGGGGCGATCGCGTGCGAGAGAGTGGCCATAAAACTTAAGATTTCTTTAAGTTTGTATTGATCAATGCGAGAGTTGGAAGAATTGCAGATAGAGTAAATAAATAATTAAAGAGAGAAAATAGAAAGCAACGAGGGATTGCAGAGAGAGTAAATAAATAATTTTAAAAAAAAACTCATTTTATATCTTTTTTGATCATTTCATACAGTCATAGCTGTTTTACATAAAAGTTTACCAAACACTATCATACTGCTTTTTTTTTCCAAAAGCACTTTTACAAAAAAAGTTTACCGAACACTCTACTGGTTTTATTTCACAGCCGCTTATTCTCACAGCAGCTTTTTTTCAAAGCACAACAATACCAAACTAGCTCTAAATTTGTTCAAGAAATTTTATTTACCAAATGATAGGGCCATATTTTAACGTGACAATATTTGATTGATTTAGACTTGAATTCAGCTTTGTTATTGACAAAATATATAGTGAGGCATAAATTGACATATGAAAATTATTGTAGCATAAGTTCGATGACTCTACCATTGGCTAAATATTTTAGAAACCTTCTTTTGCCTTTTCTTTTCCTGGTTAATTTTTGAGCTCAAACAGTGTTTCGTTTCAATGGACAGTATTTTATTTCTTTATGTTTATAAAAATACAATTTATTTCAAATAACCTCATGAAGAGAAATGTTAAGGAGATTTTCTAAAACCGTGGCTCTTCATGAATTATTTGTCACCTCAAAATTTAATGTGAATTTTCGTGTTAATATTATAAAATATTGTACTAAAAATATAAAACAGATAATTCATAAACAATTTCACTTTTAAGAGTCTCTTTAACATTTTTTACCTCGTGAATGAATTCTGCCTCTCCAAATGTATAGTCTAATCAATAGTACTCATTACCTTGTTTCTTGCTGAAACCAATTTTATTTGTAGTGTCATTAACAGTACTACTGCTCCTGGCAAACCCTTCTTAGTTCTTATCATGATGGCATGCCGCCTACAGACAATCGGTTGTGGACTGATCAAGACACACATTAACAAATATAATAACTTCATGGCCCTAGGGTTTTAACTATTACACAAAATATAATATGAGACATGTCGTTTATCGAGATTACTGAGATTATGATTTTATTAATAATAAACCATATTTTAGAGCTCGAGCCTTTTGCAAAACTCCAAAATTTCCAGCATCCTCTTTTTGTCTTTAATTATCTGGAAGTAAGCAAGTTCCCACTTCCAATCTGAAATAAAAGATTCTGAGTGATTAACCTTACTACCATCGTCCAAAAAAACCCCTTACTACCGAGCAACAGTAATGCACCCCCTCCGCTACCAACAACAACAAAAAAACCTTTATTTCATGTTGAAGAACAAGTATTACTTAGTAGTAGTTTTGTTATTTGACTAGAAATGTATAACTTTAGTGATATTATTTAGACACATAAAATTAACAAACACTTGTTGACACATATAAGCTTCAGAATTCTCAAAAGTCACCATTATCAATTATACAAATGAAGCTTTAAAAAATGAAAAACAATAAGATAACATAGCACGCTTTGGTTGAATCAGTTCGTGTTTGCATAAGATTCCTGTTCTTCCTATCTTTCATAACACATTTTTATTTCTGAAATGAAGTTGCAGTGAAGGACCCGTACAACAACATAACACCATAATCATCATCATCATTCACATCCTCCCAAAAAGAAATGCACAAACAAAATAATTAAAAAGGGCTTTACCATGTACCGTCAAAAAAAGAAATGTTTCATTTCATATATCATCAGATTCAGAGTTCAGAAACATTTAGAAAAGAGGTCCACTGAGTCAATCTTTCTGAATATCTCCCCCACCACCACACCATACCCCATCAAATCCTTCTGATCATTTTTACTTACAACAGTCCTTCAGTAGACTCAATAACTCTTCAGCATTCAGCAGCTACTAGCATTCAGTAACTTCAGTAGAAATACATGACCTTCTCATCATCTTCTGTCTTGCTTTCATCAACATTGAATAATAAGCTGTTAGACTTAGAGGACTCATTAATAATAGTATTATTATTATTATTATTATTATAATTATTTTTACTTCTAGCACTAATCAGCTGCTGCTTAACATCTTCGTCCAGATCAGTAAATTCTAATGTGTTGTTTTCTGATCCAAAATAAAACCCATTTGGCCTTTCCGTCCATTGGTTGCCATAGTTAAGCATCATGAAGCTCTGATGATCAAAACCCATTTCTTCTTGTTTGATGTTATTAATCTCTGATCTGCTGCAGTAGTCATAGCTGATCTGATTATTACAGCTTCCATCAGATGAAGTACTGCAACTCCCTTCACTTCCAAACACGAGGAGGTTATTATTATTGTTATTTTTCTTCACTCCAGCTGGGTAATTTAGGGTTTGAAAAAAAGAAGAGGAGTTGGTGGAAATATTTGAGAAATTATTGGACGTCAGCGAAACTTGTGGCGGCAATGGCACTGGCACTTCAAACCCTAAGAAAGATCTGTTGTAATTGCTTAGGTCGTTGTACAGCGATGATAGAGGTTCAGATGGAATTAATGGTTGGTTTTGGTAATTGTGATGAGACGAAGAAGGAAATGGGGGAGGCTTTAGTAAATTTTTATGGTGGTTGTGAGGTCGGGGAGGACCCATATGCATCCCCATGAGCTTCTTCTTGAGCTTGGTGTTCCAGTAGTTCTTGATATCGTTGTCAGTCCTGCCTGGCAGCTGAGCAGCTATAACTGACCACCTGTTTAATTTAGTTATTATTAATTAATTGTTAATTACATATATAATTGTTCATTAAGCTCCAGATGAACCAAAAATTTATTCTGGCTTTCCCTTAACAGCTGTTGATGCTAGATTCAAACTTGGCATGCATGCAGTGAAAATATCCAAAAATACCAGATTCTTGATAAATGCAGTTTTTATAAACCAGATAATAAAATAAGGAAAAAAAAACATGAACTAATCTTTGTCTTTTCTCTTTCCTCTTTTTCCTTTTCTTTGTTACTGACTTTGGATAGGTTTCGTCATCTTTCATGACTTCAGTTGATAGTTAAGGAAAAAAGAAAAGTAGACTCGATGTTATAGTTATTGAATTTCAAATTAGGTAAAAAGATAAATGAATTAATATATAGTTAGAGTAGAGAAGTACCTGCTTCCAATACTAGCAAAGAGGCTGCATATTATCCTGTCTTCCTCATCAGAGAATTCTCCATGTTTGATGTTTGGCCTCAGATAGTTAAGCCATCTCAATCTGCAGCTTTTCCCACATCTCTTCAGACCTGATCCAAACACCCAATTTAACTCAAACATAAATAACGAGAGAGAGAGAGAGAGAGAGAGAAGAATTGAACCCTTACCAGCTTTCTGTGGGAGAGCAATCCAATTCCCACCAGTCCCATACTTCTCTATGTACTCTTTTAGCTTTGAATCTTCTTCTGGTGACCACGGTCCCTTCTTCACGTTTGCTTTGTCACAACAAGGAGCCCTCCCCATCTCTCTCTCTCCCTCTCTCTCTCTAGGAGAGAAGTCTCGCTTTAGATCTGTTGGGTATGACCTAAACTCTATTGAGGAACCAAAGGTCTCACCTTTTGAAATGGATTTTGGGTTTGGGCGATGATATGCCTTAATAATAGTGGTATAGAAGGGTTTGGACAGCGTAGCACACTAGAAAAAATTATTATTTTATTCAGTGATAGGCTTTTAAGTCAAAACGAGAGACAATGTTCAATCATCAGATTTCTAACTCCCTATGCCAATTAGCTTAGCTAATCGAACTTTCCAACTTTCCATCTCATATATGTTGGCAACCGCAAATCATCATTTATCATCATCAACCTCACTCTCATACGTCTTTTCCCAAAGAAAGTATCCAAAGTTTTCTACTAAGTAGAAACAAAATATATAGGCAATTGAAGTGATGGCTAGAGGCCTCCGACATTTTGACATTTTTCCAAATCATAATACCAAAGTACTAGCTACTACCTTGATATACATTAACTTTGTATGGAACTTTGAAATTAATAGCCTTTTGTAAAGAAAATCAACAAGATATAATTTTTCAACTTAATAAGAGCATCTTTAAAAGATATGTTACAATCATAGGTGAAATATTACTGTGCATATTTGATATTAAAAGTCTTTAACTGAAATGTTATTTGCTGACTGAATTTGAAGGTTTTGTAATTTAATGTCAAATTTATTTTTAATTCATTTTAATGACAGTCTCTTATTCTACTAACATTTCAATAAATAAAAATTTTGTTCTAACATTTTTTTAATTACTACAAGTATTTAAAACTCTATTTAAATAATAAAATAACATTTAAAAATTCGGTTGGAGAATGATAAAATTTAACATAAGGCTTCTAATTGTTACATTAGTCATCAATTGTATTTTGACTCTTATAATTTAACATTTCCTTTAGAGATTGTGTAACATTTAACACCTAATTCAAGTTTGGAATAATTTAAAAGACAAATCAAGTTTTAATTTCCGCACATCACTCTATGAAATATGACTCATATCTGAGTTGGTGTGAAATAGTTGGTGTGAAAACCATATACTTGCAGCATATGGACCAAAAACTAGCATCGTGGAGCTTCGGCTTCTCTTAAAGTCAATGCTTCATTATACACAAGGATTTAAATATCGGTAATATCGGAAATATCGGTAGGCCGGAAACACGGAAATATCGACGGAAATATCGGGATAATATCGATATCGATAAAAATCCAATGGAAACCACGGAAATTGTAAGAAAAAGTTGGAAATTTTTATTGAAACTTTGCAAGATGTTTATTTAGACAATTATCTATTAGTTTATAACAAAAAATTGGAAGAAAATGCATTGCATGATGGATTTAACTGATTTAAGTTGATTATATAGCGAGCTGGCAAACATTGTGAGTGTAGAAAATATGTAGTAATTAATGAAAGAAGTTTAAACACACCATAATTTGTAGGTTTTTATTTTTTATTTTAAAATTTGTAGAAAATTTGTAGATTTTTATTTTTTATTTTAAATTTTTTATTATTATTTATGGTCTTAATTAGTGAGCCAAGGGGTCCACCCCTTATTTTTTGTCCCCGAGGCTTTCTTATCTCTCTCAGTCCTCTCTTTCTCTTCTCCACCTTCCCATGCTCTCCCTCTTTCTGTTAATCACATTCAAAGGCAACAGCACAGCAGCAGATTTTTTGTACCCCTGAGGCTCTCTTATCTCTCTCAGTCCTCTCTTATCTCTTCTCCACCTTCCCATGCTCTCCCTCTTTCTGTTAATCACATTCAAAGGCAACAGCACAGCAGCAGAAGCACACCGACCTTCGGACCCAAGACCACGACACCAACCCTCGAACCCAAGACAACACTTCACTTCCCAGCACAAGGAGAGAAGAAGAGGGGATCTCCAGCCCAACGAGGGCAGCGGCGTCAGTGAGTACAACTTCAGATCCAACCCCAGGACCTCTCCGAGCCCAACGAGGGCAGCGGCGTCAACGAGGGCAGCGACGTCAACGAGGACAGCGACGTCAACTGGCTCCAGTGCAGTCCCTGCTCCGATTGCTACCAGCAATCTGACTCGGTTTTCAACCCGGCCAGATCTTCCTCCTCGACTCGCTCATCCCCTGCACCGGCGATATTATTAGTAAAATGTCGGAATTTTTTTTGTAATATCGCGATATTATAGGAAATATCGCGATATTATCGATATTATCGATAATATCGCGATATTATAACGATAACAAAACGGATAACAAAAAAAATATCGTCTGGTGATAAAATCGATATTATCGGCGATATTTCGCCGATAATATCGATATTTAAATCCATGATTATACATAACTAATTATACAGTTTTCTCCTTAGATTTGTGTAAGTGTGACTTCCATGCATAGAAAAGGATCCCACATCTTCTAGTTCATCCATTAAAAAGAGGATCGTATGGTGGAATAAACAACAAACATAAATTGGTAAGATGATAAAATTGGAACTGTTAATTTGGCCTATTTTGAAAATCACTTAGGGCGAGTGGATGATGTAAGAAGCATTAAGGAACCCAGATGATCCCAGACCACTCGGAAGCCGGAACGTGGCTGTGAGGGCCTCCAGGGATCACCCAAGTTGGGCATGTAGTGGAGGAGAAGAGTGTAGCAGTAGACCGGTTGCTGCAGGTTCAGCAAATGACTAATGAGGGAGAAGAAGACTATATGTTTTTAAAAAAAATTGGCCAAAATGACGTCTTTTTGAGCCAAGCTATTTTAGTCAAAATTAATCATATAAGATGTTAAAATTGATGTGTATTGGATGGAAAATTAAATTCATAATAGATTATAGTTATTGTTAATTTGTTATGATTTTTTTATATTGTTTGGATCATGTGGTGGTTCGTTCATTTTTTTTTTTTTTTTTTTTGGCTTCATCAATTGATATAGTTTTTTGTTTTGATTAACTGATATGTGTAGAAATTAGAAGTATGGAACGAGAAATAAGCAAAAATCATCAACCATTAGCTTGGACAATCCTATTTCAATTACTTCAACTCTAATTTTGGATAGTTCCAATCCTATTCCGGATAGCTCAACTCCAATTTTAGCTAGTTCAAAATTATCATCGATCTGTTTTTTCTTGTATCGACAATGAAACTATTATGACATGTTTTTAGAGTATGAAACATTGTTGTGGACAAATTTAAGCTTTTGTAGTTTGTACAAATATTATGAATGAAAAGTTTGTAGTTTATGGTTTAATTTTCCAATGTTACTTTCTTTCTTTATTTTTTTAACTTTTATACCAGGACCACTCAATATTAGAATCCTAAATCCGCCACTAATTTGTATGGTTGACGATATGTGGCTCTGGCTTATATATAAACTTGACTAGAAAAGTGCAGTTAAGTTTAACACAATTTATGATATAAATATAGGTTTGATTTTCTTATTCAAAGGGGAACTGTTATTAGTACCCTAAAAATCTCATTCTACACTCCTCATAAGGTATTTTTCTTTTTAATTATAGAAAGTTTGAAGTGCAAAATGAGATTTTTAAAGTACAAATAACAATTCTCATTCAAAATAATGAAAGATGTTCTTCATAATCATTCACTGTGCTTTTTTTTAATAATGAAAGTACGATATTCATTGATGAAGAAGTTGAATACGTACAACATTGAGGATAGGGTATATATAATGGGCTTCGATAAAAATATTGCCAGAATTTCAACCCGAATGAAGAGAAAGAGAGCATCCCACACCAATAAAGATTACAAAGAAGTACTATCCTCAACGAGAAGATCAGAGATTAGATTGGGCGTTTCTCGAACCAAATTACATGAGTATCGAAGATTAAACCCAACCCTGCCAACCTATGTGCTGCCTTGTTCGTCATTCGCTGACTAAACGTTGTCTTCCTTCACTGCGTTTTTTTTTAGTTCATATTTCATCAATAATGCAAGATCCATATACAATTATGTTAAGAGCAGTACATATTATCTTCACACATCATAATATCACAATTTTCGTATCAAGATATTGTTTTGTCCCATAGGTCATGATGCATTTATCCTTATACAATAGGGTGGTGCCATCCATATCTCTTTTTACTTTTCACGCACCATTTTTTAATTTTTATCCTTTCATCTTCTATAATCCATTCAATTCGATGGCGGATAATTCAAAGGTGGGTGCCAATACATATCTGACATTGCCACTGCCATTAGAAACACTGCATAGCACTGCAGATTCTGGAGCTTGCTCATCGCCTCCAATTCCATTTTTGGGGGATTGAGGGAGAGAGAGAACACGGCTGACGTCACCCCTACGCACACGGCCTTAGGCAATGAGTTGGGCGATTGGCCTAATTAGCCTGACCAGTTGGGGCTTGGGCTGGAGCTCATTTTGTTGATTTTGGTGGATTGAATCACCCAATTGCCCTGGCAATTAAGAGGAGTGGACTTGTTCTAAAAAGAGTCAACAATTAGAAAAACTTTGAAAGTTTAAGTAATGAAAAGATGAGATCATGCCTTTTTTACGTTTTTTTGGCAGTTCTTGTTAAACGTATCCATATCAAAGACTAATTACTCAATAATCACGATCATTGTGATCTAATAGCTAGAGTACAGTGCCTGAGATGCGCAGAGTAACTAATGGGAGTGATGATATAGTTTGGACCCATCAATCAGATTCTTTACCCTTAAATTCATCTGATCAGGTGCCCAGACCGTAGACACTAATCAATGCCACCTCCTTGGATTGACGATGCATCATAGCTATTGACACAACTAGTTTTAAAAGGGCAAACAATCTTGGAGATAGTTCTCGTACATCGTAGCATTTCCTCACTGGGATACACCAACCATAGTTTAGTTGGGGTATACATAGGTTCGCTATTTGGGTTTCAGAGTGACCCATAGGAATAGAGGTAATAATGGATCTCTTGGACCAGGGACCCTACCTAGCCAGCTATATACATGATTTTGCAAGCCAAAAAAATAAAAACTGTTTGGCACAGGAATGATGACCACTCTACATGGTTATAAAAGGAAGAAAAAATTGTGACTTTATATGAATAACATCTTCATTGCTAGGTGGCACTAACTGCTACGGCTTGTTTAGAACTTAGATTTCATTTTCGCAACTGTTAGATCTTTTATGTTTAATTTTAATTATTGAAAATTTTTCGGATCATTAACGAAAAATTGCATTTTTTTCGTGCGACTACTTCAAATAAATATCATTATCAATAGTTTATAGTTGATTACTAATAACGCTCAAGCACTAATCAATTAATAATTTAATACGACACTAACCACTAAAATGGGCCCACTCTCCTAAATTTCTTATAATCTAAACCGATATAATTTTTTAGATTACCGTTGAAACATTATTCCTGTAAACATTTATTGAAATCAGAAATCAATCAGTCATCTAATTATGACGTAATATACATCTGAACACAATGTTGACAATAAATAATGAAACAATCATAATAATAATTAAGGGTTAAATGACTTTTCGATCTAAGCGAATTTTTACTAGTTGATCGATGAATGAGGATCTAAAAAATGAACGGTTCGGATATGAGAGCATCTTCAATCATGCTCTTATTTTTTTAATTAAATTTTAGCTAAAAATACCATAAAGTTAGTTTAGGAGCTCCCTTAAAAAGTAGGAGGCAGATTCTATGCTTCTTTTTTTCTATACACTTTCATCCTCTCCCTGTTTGTGTGATCACAATTAAGCCACGTCAACATTTTATATTGATTTTTTATAGATATAATAAGACAAAAAGACGTAGCTTAACCGTGACTACACAAACAGAGAGAAAATGAAAGTGTATGGGAAAAAAAGAGCAGAGAATCTGCCTCCTAAAAAATATACTCCAATCATACACTCTAGTTTAGGTAGTTATAACTAGTAGGAATAGAGCTTTTTACTTAAAGTATTATTAGAATATCAGTGATTAATGTTAGGAGCTTTCAGGAGAATCCCTATCTTAGAAGATGAATGTGTGATTGGAGATGAATTTTTCCATATTCTCGCCAAATTTTAGTTAGGAGCTCATTTAAGGAGCCCATTGAAAATGCTACGGGACTAGTTTGTGTATAAATGTGATGTGTGCATTAAGTCACTAATGATTGACGTTTGAGCTACTCATTAGACTGATAAATGTGTGAGTCTGACGTTTGAGCACATATAACATATACACACACGCAGACTCACACATTTTTTTTTGTTTGTCCATTATTACTAAGATGTGAATAACTTGACTACAATAAACATAAACTGCAATATAAAATCTGAATCTGCACAACTGTATAACGAAAACTGCAATGCAGAGTCTGAAACTATAACCTATTGAAACAATATTTAAAAATCGAAAGATGTGCTGCCAACTATAAATGGAAGTATTAGACTTTGTGGTTGCAAAAATTTGACATCTTCAATCTCGACGAATTTGTACCTACAAAACAAATAACACATTTGATCAATAATCAAAGCCACAAGCGCCCACGAGGTAGGGGGTTGATCAATGGATCTTCGATTCCTAAGTCAATGTCTCTGAAAAAAGTGAGTGTTTATGCGTAGCAAAGCTTACCAAAGTATGGTGGAGATAAGCTATTTATAAGGAGGTGGCCGGCCTAAGCGTAAGGTTTTTCCCTACACCTGACGACTTCCCATTGGCCAAGGTTATGTCATCCATAGGATGAATGAGGAAGTAACATTCCAATATAATAATTAGGAGATAATTTATTAGGATGATGGTGGAAGTATCCTTGATTGGTTATGATAACGATTACTTACTTGATTGAGCTGATCTGAATGTATTAAAGATAGGATTTAGTAATTATCATATTTTTAATGTCTTTGACTTTTTCATGCTACGGGGAGATGAGCTTTGAGCAGTCGTAGTTCGATACTTGAACTTTCAGGGATGTTGAGTTGCACATGTGAATATTTGTGTGCTTGACCATTTAATAAGAGCAATCTTGTCTTCTTCGGGATAAATTTCACGTTTCACCTCCAGAATTTTAAGATTATTTTTGGCTCCACAGACTATATGTAATTAATTTAAAATCCTCTTCATAATTGTAGTATGTACTATAGGAATGTAATTTCGAATTGTAATGAATGTCGGATTCCTACTCCAAATAGGGATTAATGAACCCTATTATATTGCAATTTTTTTCATACATCAATATAAAGAGTCGTAATTCTAATTGATAGTAGAAAGTTTAAGGAAGTTTAAAGAAGGTTACAGTAAGGACTCTAGCTGCTTTTTTCAAATTATTATTATTATTATGTATATAACTTCACTATTATTAGGAAGAATGAGAGAGTTCGAAACTATTACAATAATTTAAAAGAATGGGGAGTTTCGAACCTATGACGCATGGGTAGAAACTCAACACTGTATCCACCCGTTAGTTTATAATTTTGTTTGGTTCGGTGCACTAGTGTTATAAATTTCATTGACCTCCAGCGTTAATTAAGATAAATATAAATTATATGCGAATTAATTTTGATCCCCTAAATTAAAAAATCCCATAGAATAGGTTCTTTTTTGTTGTTGTTGTGTTGTGTACATTAGGGTCATTTTGGGTGTAATAATTAATTAACTTTGTTTGTTCAAAATTAATACCGGTGATCTGCATGAGCATAGAAAAATGATAATCAAAATAACAATCATAAAAATTCATTGATGTACTTCTCTCGGGTTTGTGAACTAAACAAGAGAGAATTTCACCCTTTGTGTAGGAGATAAAGGGCTACTTCTTCGTTATTGAATCTTGTACAGATTCATTTTCTATTAGAGAAATGAAAAGGAGACTGAGACTTTCTATGAATTTTATGTCACATAACAATATTATTAAATATTGTAGTAAATATATGAGATGACAGATAATTCATAAAGAATTTTACTTTTGAGAAGTCACCTTAGTTTTTATCTTCCTCTTTTCTTCTTTCTTTTATCTTATGTCTTCTTCTTCCTCTTTTCGTTCCATCTTTTTTTGTTCTCCTCCTCCACAAAATTTTCTTTTTTCTGCAGACTATCATGATTCTCGTGTATTCATATCGTTTTTTAAGAAACTTTTTGCTAGGTGTGTTCATCATATCCGTTTGTTTTGTTTGTTTATATAGTAAGTAGAGTATATATGCTTCATAGGTCTTAAAGTAGTTGTTTTCCTGTATATATAGTAGGTATTTCTGGAGGTAGGCAATACTTTTGTTTGTCTGCTTATAAGATAGATTTTTTTATCTTAGTATACATCACATGTTTTTGTATTTTATATATCTATTACAGATTAATTAAATATTATAGATCACAGGTTTTTAACTTTTTATCTTCACAATGTTTTTTTTTTTTTAATAAACTGATCCTATTTGTTCTATGGGGCTTTTAAAAAAAATTATTAGAAAGTAGATTAAGGCATTTTAAAATTCAAATTTAATATTTGTATTTTTACTTTAAGGGACAAAAGGGGCATTCTAACAAATCAAATGTAATTGAACTGGATCTGAAATTAGATGATTTTTTTGGGCTTGGTTCAAAATGCCCTGTAATTAATTAAATGCAGTCTTGTGTAGCATGTATCTTTGTTTTCTAATAACCTTCTGAATGGGTTATATGGGCATGATACAAGATCATAATTTTTTTAAATTTAGGGCATAGTTTTCAAGTGTCACATCCCAGCCCGGGCTCGACCATTTTCTGGGCTCGACTCCATCATAGTACGATATTGTCCGCTTTGGGTCCCGACCACGCCATCACAGTTCTATTTCTGGAAACTCACACGAGAGCTTCCTAGTGGGTCACTCATCCTAGGATTGCTCTCGCGCGAACTTGCTTAACTTCTGAGTTCCTACGAACTTTGAAGCCAGTGAGCTCCCAAAAGACCTCGTGCTAATTAGAGGTGGGAATGTACATATAAGGCTTACAGGATCCTTTCCCCTAGGCAATGTTGGATGTTACAATCTACCCACCTTAAAAAAATTTCGTCCCCGAAATTTAAAATCACTTGTTAGACACAAGTAGTGAAAATACAGTAAAAAATAAATACGTGAAAGAGAAATCAAATTAGAGCGACTGCATAAAAGAGAATGCAATTCTGTTGCGATCGGATTGCAATTATTCCTCTTTCATGCCTCCCAAGCTCAACTTTCTTTCTCCTTTAGCATTATACTAAAATCCAATACTTAAAAAAAAACTAAAAATAAACGTATAAAAACATAACGTCCAAATATGTATATGTAAAACTGCAAAAAAAAATAGTTTTACTGAAATCAAAAGTGGAGTATAGAGAAATCTGTACCTACGCACTCATAGCGTATCATACTCCGAATGTATGTATGCAATATCTTTAGATTGAGTCCGACCCTTAAATAGGTAAGTATATAATAAATAAGAAACGAACTAAATAAGTATACTAACATAAAAGGTCTACCTATCCACTTACTTAACGAATCCAACAAATATGTTATCAATATTACAGTCTGTAGTCTGCAATACTGACAACTCACCGTTGTCACGATAAGCAAGTAAATAATTCTCAAGGGTGCAATATTACCATCTTGCCCCTCATTGGGAAATACGCGTACATCCTAAACAAAGCCTCAATCGTGCTCTTACACTACTTTTTCAGGCAACATTATTAGTATCATAAATTTTCCCATGCCACAATCTTCATAATTCAAATACCTGCTCACAATACTCTTCTGTAAATCACGTACTACGCATAAATATTTATACCATGCCTCAAACAATGCCATGCTCAAAATCAGGAGCGTAACCACAGTTACACACAACCCTAACAAGGGTAAGTGTCTATCAATTATGCAGTATGCATAAAATCTCTATATATTAGCTCTAATGGTGTCGTAGCTAAGCCAAAATTGTAACCATAGTTACAAGAAACTAAAATAGAGATAATGGTCTGTGACAACCATACTACTTGTGGGACGAACAACATGCAACACGTCCCTTAAGGTCTGAGTAGCTCATTTCAGACTAATCCTTAATCTCAAGGTGGTAATGTCATACTAGATTGGAAAGACTTCCCAAAGCTTGGAAGTGAAACGTGTAACATGGTGAAATATAAATACATCCAAATAATAATCCGGTCTGATTTCTATTTGCCTGAACTAGCATAGAAGTTCCAAAGTAGCTATCTCATAATGCCATCATCCTTTGAAAGCAAACAGAGAATAAACCGTGGTTGTCCATAAAGTTTGGACTTTATTTCCTCAAACATCCTTTCTACTTTAACCAAAGGCGGGACGCGCCTAGACTGAGAATTCTCTTCAAACACATCAAGTGGAGCTTAAATTTTAATTCCTTTCATATCTCCACATTTAATTAGATCACGAACAAGGGCTTTTAGATCATAGGGTGCAGAGAAATTAACAACTCACTTTTCTACCTTAGTTGCTTTCACAAGTATCTTGTTGTTAAAATCCCATTGCCCATTTCGAGAAAAGAAACCATCGCCAAAACTGACTTTAAGCTTTAGGGCTGGAAAAATACAGCTTTCCACTTAAGTAAAGCTACCACCATTTGAAACACCACATAAGCGTAGCATTGGTTCAACATCATGGTTATTGGTGTTCATATTTTCTACATGTACCAAATAGTTCCTATAAGGAGCTTATAGCAATGATTCCCTATCTCCAGTCGACCTCAAGAAATGATTAAAATCATTCTAACAATTCTTGATAATCCAAAAATAATGCCAAATCACTGCTGGTGAACATCAGCTGAAATGGAATAGGGATGGTTGGAAATGTTCAGGGGTAATTATATCTTTTTATGGTGGAAAACAATAGTTAAGTTTGCACAACAGGATGATACACGATAGTGCACTCTTAGATGTTGATTTAGTCCTTCTACTGCCGCTGTCAGAAACTTAGCCCAGTCCGAAAATAAGTGTACTTAAAAAGTTCTAAGGTTGATAAAGATTTTGGACACGTTCTCAACAAAGAAATGCCATTCAATTTTCAAGCAAAGATGATAAATGTTGACTTTAAGTCATGGAAATGATGGCTTATTCCAAACAGTTCTACACGTTGGAAATATAAGTGGTGATTTGTTATGCCGCCTCTACAGAGTTGAAATATCCAAGGACACGTCATCATGAATTTCCAAAAAGATCAACGTCATCGAAGAGTGTAATGCGATGGAGAGATGAGACAACAGTTCGGTTGTCAGAAACTTTATTCATATCCAACTTTCCAGACTAAACTAACTTTCTTCAGCAAAAAAGGGAAGAAGAATACTATAGTCGAAAAATCACTAACAAATTGTCGATAAGATCGACAAGACCAAGGATACCTCAAATTTCACAACTCTTTGGAAGAATGCCAACTTTCTTCTGCTACAACCTTTTTGGGAAAATAAAAGAATCTCATCCACTGAGATCATGTCTTCCAAGAAGAGTATCAATTTAATCAAAGTCTACAATTGAGAAATCTGATATTAAGCTGACTAATAGAGCTTAGAGAATTTGGTCTCATTATCGAGGTAAATCAGAAGGTAGTCGATAAGACCACTATGAATTCGTTAGACCCTGGAGGCAAACTCGGATTACCAAGATTGGTTGATCTATCGAGTTGCTAAATCTAGGTACAAACCTAAAATTTGGTCTTTCGTCCTCGCTAATAGGTTTAAAATTCCCTAAGTAAAGTGTTTGATTGGGTAATCCCTTAATTGATAAGCTTTAGTGACTAAGTTCTCTCAATGAAATAGGACTTGTTCAAAAAGTCACAAAGAAAACTGATATAAGAGTTGTTTGATAAGAAATACGGAGAATAAATGCTGTGTTAACAAGGTGGGTCAATGGTGTATTCTACTTCTCGTATTCGGTGGCATCCCAAGTAAAATTTCAAGAAAAGACGTCAAAGGTATACATCATCGAAACACATTAAACTGCTAACTAACTCTGCGCCACGAACTAAAAGGTCTTCATAATTTTCTCGACACTCAAAACATGATAGCAGTGAGATGCCATTTCATATTTCGATCATACTGCTTACCTATAGAAGTGATCGAAAGATGGCTAGTCAAAGAAGTTTTGATTACCTAAATAGGTAGTATGGTTAACTTAACCGTGAATTTACTATCTTAAAACAAGATATGCTACTAAGTTCCCACGATTTAGTTTCTTCGACTCAAGTAATCACTGTTAATCAGTCTACCAGTCGCGCCGCTAATTGATGCATAAACAATAATTTTAATATTGTTTGCTACTCTGAAACTGTATACTGGCATTCTGGCATAAGGGTATTACTTTCAATATTAGCATGAGTCTGGTATCAGAAATCATACCGCCAGAATACTGGTTAACAGCTTCTGGATATCGAACAGTGTCGCCAATTAGTAGTGCCACCATAGGCAAAAGTGATTGTCTCAAGATGTTCTTCCATCGAGTGCTACCCTAGTAGCACCACATTGTCACTCAAGACATTTCTGGAGTCTTGACGAGAGTAGACTTCGTAGGATTTCTAGTAGGTGGTATTCTAACGGACTCTGCCAAGGAACCAAAACTATTTCTGATTTCAAATCTCAAAATGTTTAATAATGATGGCTAAAGAATAATGATGGAATTGATTTATAGATCCTTGGTGGTGCACCGGTATCGATACATTAACCTTTCCTTGAAGTCATCAACTAGTCTCAAATCTACATATTTCCTTAGCAAGGAAATTCTTCGCTTTAAGTCTAAAAGTGTTCGCCAAAGTGATCTTCTAAAATGTCAACAAATCGGCAAAACTGCCCAAAACTTAGGAAAACCAACACATTTTTCATATTCGATGAGGTGGCAAGACTCGATATTTAGGTTCAAGAACCTAAAATGCTTACATCACGGTGAGATGGATGCAATATTGCCCAACTTATGCTCTGATACCAAATTGTCACATCCCGGCCTGGGCTCGACCACTTCCCGGGCTCGACTCTGCCATAGCACGATATTGTCCGCTTTGGGCCCCGACCACGCCCTCACGGTTTTGTTTCTGGGAACTCACACGAGAACTTCCCAGTAGGTCACCCATCCTAGGATTGCTCTCGTGCGAACTCGCTTAACTTCTAAGTTCCGACGAACTCTAAAGTTAGTAAGCTCCCAAAAGGCCTCATGCTAATTAGATGTGGGAATGTACATATAAAGCTTACAGGATTCTCTCCCCTGGGCGTTGTGGGATGTTACATCAAGTCTTCACATTCACTCAAAATTAAAATAAAAAAAATGAAAAAAAAAACAAACAAAAAGGCAAAACAGAAACTAGAGGGCCAACAATTATATCTGACACACCCCGACCCCAAAGTAGGGCATGCTGGCCGTCACGTGAGCGTGACATAACCATGTGCACAGTGCGGAAGCTGAATTCATGAATATCAATACGAATAATCTCAAATATAGCATCTAGCAGTGAACCTGGATATGTGCTAGTGCTAGAATACGTGTACAATTACAATTCAGAGAATATCTAATGCAGTCAAGCAAAAAAGGGTTCTAAAGTTTCAATTAACATCCAAATGATAATCCTACATAGAAGATGGTCTGTCAGAACGCCGATAAGCCCTTGTGAACCACCGATGATACTTCACTTAATACCTGGAGGGGCGAAAAACAAAACTGAGTGGGTCAGCAAAACAATTCATTTCAAATCCTTTCTTTTCTCAAAACATCTAACCCCTCACTGTAAAACCTGTATAATTTCCCAGAAAATAGTACGTATATATATTTCTCAAAACCTGCTCAAACGCATTCATTATCAAACGTTATTCAAATATGTCATGTAATGCATCTTTATATCAATTCGAATCTCTATCACATCTCAATATCAATGCAAATCATCTCAATATCGTCTCAATATCATGCATAACATCAATTATATCTCATCTCAGCCCTCGACTGCATATATAGCTCATACTCAACTCAATTTCATCAATATATACTCTGCACATAAAATCAATATCATCTATAGCCTGTGTCACATCTCTGAATCAATATAATTATGCTCTATAGTGCTACAATCACGTGAAGACTGTGCGAATTAACGCGGGTCACCTACGAGTAGCATCCACCTATGGTGGCCTATACGACATGACTGTGCACCTAACTTGGATCCAAGGCGAGCATGCGGTGCGGGAGGTGAACGACACGTGAAAGACTGTGCCCTTACTCTCTGGGTGGGAGCTCTAGTAATATGTGTAGATCTATGAGCTAACAATTCATAATATCTCATCATTTCACATCAAATCTCATCATTGTACGTTTATCGATTCTCATCAATGCATGCCCTTACCTCGCACTTACCTTTGCGTCCTCGGCACCAACATATGCATGAAATGAATGTATGAACATGCGTGCATCAATTTTAAGTCATGTGCATGACGATATAAACGTACATTTCATTTAAAAGCTGATTCTGGGAAAATCATAGTATATATATAGGTTTTACGAAAAAAAAGCTGCCCACTCACTAATAGGTCGCTGGGTCGTAGCCCCCACGTCTAGCCTGGCTACGCTCGTCCTCAGAATACGTTTCACCTATATGAGAAATTACTAAAAATATGTTATTTAAGCACATACGCGCAAATACGAAAATAACTTCTCATACGTAACTCAATTTTTGCATACGAATATACCAACGCGACCTACACGACGTCACGGACGTCGTGATATTTTTAGAAAATTTTTTGGGTGGGCCACGCACCTGACGTGGCACGGGTGCACGTGCCCCCCACGCGCGCGTCTCCTACCTCTCGACGCCGGCGCCGGTCGCCGGAAACCTGCAACCCATGTTTTCTCACTCGTTTCTCAACCATTTTGTCCCATTTTTCTTCCTACGTGCTCAAAATTAAGAGTAGAACAAGTCTATACCTTCAAAAACTTCGAAAACCAACTAAAATCTCGTCGGGAAATCCTCCAAAACCGGCCACCTTCGTTCCTGTCGATCCCGGCGTCAAAGCTTAGCAAACGAAAGTCTCCGAGCCTCTAAAGGCCCTAACAAGGCTCGTGGTGATCTTGGATTCCCCTAAAAATCAACATATGAAAAGTTGATGAATAGTGCTAAACTCGGAGCTCGAGTTTTCGACGTGAAAACGGAAGAGTTCTTACCTGAAACTTGTATGGATGAACTCGTATCGATGAGATGAAGACGATGGTGTAATTATTTCCTTTGATCCGTGAAGATTTGGGTGATTTTGGGTGTACGTCCGTACATAAGGTAGAGGGAGAGTGAGAACTCGGGACAGAGAGAGAACTGGAGGGATGAGAGGAGAGAGAAAAGGTGTCGGTGGGTGTATGTGGACCAAATCCACCAATCACACAATTATCTACTGATTTTTCATTGGCCCCTAGATTTTAGGAAGTTATGCAATTGGCCACATTATTTAACTCATGCATAAAATATACGCCTGTCACTCAAGGGCATAATAGTCATTTCATATCGTCGAAATAAGAATCCCGAGACGAGCTGTTACAATATCAATAACGCACACTTACAAATAATAAAGAAGCATGCTATAATCACTTAGTACTACGGTCTAGGGATATTTTTCTTTATTTGTAAGTGAGATACTTTAGATTCGATTCTCGCCAAAGACGAATTTGAACTATATTATTGCTAGCCCATTGTGAGACTCAATCCACTCCTCCACACTACTACAAAACTAAGCTTAATGTGTCAGAGACTAGTAGCGATTTTATACAATATATTGTAGGATAAGAAATTTGCAACAACCTTTTTAAATGATGTCAGATGGCAAAGCATTACTGTCACTTATATCCGACATAAATAGTGAAGTGGAAAATGAGAATAGTGGTGCTTTTAACTAATTTAATTTTTTAAATAATGGTGCCAGATATAATGAGAATAGTGGCGCTTTTAATTGACATAAAAATTATTGTCGGTTAAAAAACAATTTCTAGCGCTTTTATTCAACACAATGTGTTTGAATTTTCAAACTTTCCACTTGTTTTGTGCACAGAATTGGTGGTGTCGGTTGTAACCGACAGAATTAGGAATTGGATAGAGTGATGTCAGTTGTTTCATAGTGGTGTCTATTTTAACCGACACTAACAGTTTGTGTCAGATACTGATTGATGCAGGTTTGTTAGTTTTTAAGAGTTGGTGTCAGTTTTAACCGATACCATTACACTTATTGTCGGTTTTATCATACAGGAATATCAAATACCTTATTTCAAAACCTACGCTCATCTCTTTCTCCTTCGCTCTTCCTACCCTTCCCCACTACACTCCCCTTCTATTTCCTCATCCTCATTGCACTCCCCTTCTCTTTCCCTTTCCCTGCTACAGTTTTCTTCTCCTTCCCTACTGCACTTCTCCTTCACTCTCCATGGATGAACAATTTGAGGAGAAACTTGACATCCTAAAAGTGGTGAGTTTTAAATTATTTGTATTAAATCGAGTTTGTGTTTTGAATTTTGATTATGTTATTGGATTACTAGATATGGGGTTTCTTTTAGTGCACTTTCTCTAAAAGAAAATATAGGGTTTCTTTATACTAATGGTGAAATCATGGAGTTTCTTTTAGTGCACTTTCTCTAAAAGTCTCTGAGTATATTTCTTCTCACTAGACTATTACTGACAAAGTTAATAAGTTACAATGGTGAAAGATGGAGAAAAGATGAAGGCAATCCGAAAACCTCCAGACAGCAGCAAAGCTACTCGGGCATTGCGAAAGTGGGTCAAAGCCTTTTAGAGAACGAAAGAAAAAATAAAACAGAGATTGAAGAAATCAATAGCTAGTTGTTCAATCCCTGTAAATTTTGAATCATTTTGGATCATGTCTAGTGCGTTTTCATAAATCTGTGTAAATGCTATTCTCTCTGATTTCACATACAAGACAATTTAAGAAATGCCTTTGAACTTTATTTTTTATTTTTATTCAAACATAATTATTTTTATTTTTTAATTATTAATTGATTTAGTGGCAGTTATGGACAGTGGAAGTATTTATTTATTCGATGGAATTAAACAATTAATGTCGTCTATATCCGACATCATTGACCTTTTTATTATTTTAAATGCTTTACTTTTCTTGGCGGTTTAAGGGAACTAACTGACAGCAAAAAGCCTTTTGTGACGCAAGCAATGTTGTCGGTTCTTCTATCCGCCATTACATGAATTTCTGTCAAATTTTTGCTAATATAAGACATAAATGGGTTTTTCTTGTCATTTTTTAAAGTGACACTACTGTGTACTTTTATAGTAGTGTCACCCCCTTAGTGTAGATATGTTCAAAAAAAAGGATACTAAAAGATATAATAAAAAAATAGAAAAGTTAAAATCAACTCAATTCATTATAACATTTAAAACAAAACCCACACATCATTTGACCTTCTTTTCATGTTATAAAACTTATCATAGTAAGATGATCAGGTTAATTAATAGTTAGGATTCTCATTTGTCATTTTGTTTTATGCCTATTTTACTCTTTCTAAATTTTGTTGTCAACCATCATTTTTCTAATTTAATGTTATTTATGTGGAACAAAATGATTTTAAGCTTAAAAATTGTAATATTTGAGATGAGTTTTATTTTTTAGGTCTGTTATTTTCATTCTAAAAAGTCATTGTGCACTCAATTTTAGTAAGAAAAATAAAGAAGAAAGAAGTGCATGATGAATATTTTAAAGTGTTAATAATAATTCTATTACTTTTCTTTATATAGTTTCAATACAATTTTTTTTTCTTTTTGCAAAAAAATTTAATACAAAATATCGAATATGAATTTTTATTTTTTAGTACAATGATATATTTTATACTAAGAGAGGGAGAGTTCGGCTAAGCCACACCAATGGGTAGCCTAATTTGGTATCGAATTCACTATCTACAAGATTCGAACCTAAGACCTTTCAGTTACAAGTAAAAAAGAATATTACCAAACCGTAGTATTGAGTGACTATCGAATAGGGATTTTAAACTCAAGCTTAAGTGTTGGAGTATATGCTCACACATTTCTTTATTTTTGCCCATCAATTTGAATAAATTAAACCAAAATAATGGACATATATAATTCAATGGAAGTGTGTAGGAGAAGAAAAAAAATGTGTATTTATCATTTCCTTAAATTTACCAATGCATAATCAAGATATATAGTACCTGAGAAAGCATATATCGGAGATCTCAAATGAAAGATGAGTATTTTTTCTGCGTCCATGGAAGAATAGAATGGAGCAAAAATTGATGGGTATCGTCCTTGTGTGGCTGGGGAGAAAAAAGATGTATGGATAGGAGATGACAATAGTGTTAGTTTGTTCTAACTAGGGTTTGCTTTTACGCACTAAGTTAACAGTTCAAGTTCCTTAAGGGTACGTTTGGTACGCAGACGGGACGGGACAGGACGGAACGGGACGGGACGGAACACTAGTACAAAAATCAATTTGCGCGACGAAGAAAAATTTGTCGCGCAAAAGGTGTTTGCGCGACGGCAAACAAGAGACGTCGCGCAAGAGGACTTCGCGCGACGACACTTTGCGCGACGAAGAACTACGTCGCGCGAAGTCCTCTTGCGCGACGTCTCTTGTTTGCCGTCGCGCAAACACCTTTTGCGCGACGCCGGACTTCGTCGCGCAAAGTCCTCTTGCGCGACGCAGAAGACGTCGCGCAGGATTTTCGCGCCAATCCAATAATATGTTACCGCTTTTTTTTCTACTTTGCGCGACGCAGGTGGGCATGCGTCGAGCAAAACGGCTTTGCGCGACGCCATACTTCGTCGAGCAAACTTTTAGCGCCAAACCAAAATAGAATTACCGCTTTTTTCTTGACTTTGCGCGACGGAGGTTGGTATGCGTCGCGCAAAGTGGCTTTGCGCGACGGCGGTGGCCATGCGTCGCGCAAAACAGCTTCGCACGACCATGGGTATGCGTCGCGCAAAGAGGGTTGCGCGACGCATACCCACCTCCGTCGCGCAAAGCCACTTTGCGCGACGCATGGCCACCTCCGTCGCGCAAAGTCGACGACTTCTTTTATTTCATTTGATCAGTTTGGGAGGCAGAAACTGCAAACTCAGTTGCAGCAGCTACCTCCGCATCCCAGCTCTCTTCAAAACCGTCTACCATATCAGGTTTGTTTTTTTAATTGCAATCATTCCCTTGCTCTTAAACATAATGTAAATTGAATTAATAATATGTAGATCTTTCATGTGATTAATTTATGAAATTGTAAAATCAAAGGAGATAACTATCTTGCTAATTTTCTTTTTCTCTATACACTAGGTAGTTCCAACAATACTTGGCCAAGATGTGCTTTGAAAAATTATAATACTTGGCCATGTGCTAATTTTCGTTATGAAATTATAATATGTAGTTCCAACAATACTTGAACTAGTAAATGTGCTTTGAAAAATATTGTGTTACTAATTATAAGAGTGGCCACCACTTTAAAGACATGGCCAAGATGACTCAATGTTTTATTGGGAGTTAACAAATGTGAATGTAACTTGGTATAAATTCAGTAGAGGATTAGAAATGTCAGTAATTAAATTAATCAAGTGTGTTAAGAGATCATCATCTAGAAACATCATGAATGGTAATTGAAACATGCATGCTTCAATTCCTTTTTAAAAAATAGTACGCTCCTAGTATATGTTAATTAACATAATCCTATATATCCATATTAACCTTGTTTCTACTATTTTATTTAGTTTTAGTAATTATTGTGATTTAGTTTATTTGTATGCACATATTTTTGTACATCACCTACAAAATTGTTGTACGAAGTTAATACTACTTAACTTCGTACACTTTTTTCAATAAAAGCTTAGTTTCCCGTTTGAGAATTAGTTGGATTTCGTGTATGGATGCGAAAGCATGACTGCGGTCCAATTAATTCTTGAATTGTCCCATTTTTTGGACAGTTTGGGAATGCATAGTTATGTGTTGTAGTTTGCGGTTCACGGATTAGGTTTCGATAATGGAAATTTTGGTAACATTTCTTGATGTTCTTCGAGTACACGGTGGATATTATGTATCTACGACGTGCACTTGAAGAACTGTAAGGAGATGCTGCCGAAATTAGCCCACGTCGAAATCTAATCCATTGGAATCGTAAATTACGGCACATAACTATGCATTCCTGAATGGGATAGGGCCCTTACCGGAGGAATAAGGTGACAAAATAATAGTTGAAGTTGTTGTAACTCTTATACTTTTATTGTGATTGCAGACAAAATGGACAAACAGTGGATACATAATCATAATAGATGTGCTGTTGAGTACGTGGATGGAATATATAAGTTCATTGAATTCGCAACTACACACAAGCAAGGTTCAACTCATATTTGATGTCCATGTAGGAGGTGTAATAACTCAATGTGGGAGACATTTGAAAATGTTAAATTTCATTTGGTAAGAAATGGGATGATGGAGACCTATACTACTTGGTATCATCATGGAGAACGATTAGACCAAGCTTCGTCTTCAAACGTGACACGAGTGGAGACTGTTGAATCTAATGTGGATCCTAGTGAACAAGTTATGAATATTTTAAATGACGTTTATCCATACGCCTCAAGCAACGCCAATCAGGAAGGTGGAGATGACGGGCGTCCAACCATGGACAGTGAGGCATTCAAAAACTATGAAAAACTATTGAAAAATGCGAAGCAAAAATTATATCCAGGTTGCGATAACTTTTCGGTACTCACAGCAATTATGGAGTTGATGCATGGCAATATCAAGTTTCGTTTGTCAAACAAGTGCTTTGATTACTTTTTGGGAGTTATCAAGAGGATGCTTCCAAAGGAGAATTGTTTACCTGAAGATCATAAAAGTGCCCAAAAAGTGTTGAAGGGTCTCGGATTGGGGTATGAAAAAATTCACGCATGTGTAAATAATTGTATATTGTTCTATAAAGAGAACAAACAGTTGGATAAATGCCCTGTCTGCAGTGAGCCGAGGTTTAAAATGACATCACAGAATAGAAAGACCAAGATTCCACAAAAAGTAATGCGTTATCTTCCATTGAAGCCTAGGTTGCAGCGATTGTACATGTCGATGCATACCGCAACCGACATGAGATGGCATAAGGAAGGACGGGTAAATGACGATGTTATGAGGCATCCTGGAGATGGAGAGGCATGGAAAGAATTTGATCGGATGTACCCTGATTTTGCAGCTGACCCGCGCAACGTTAGATTGGACTTGCCACCGACGGATTTAATCCGTTCGGGGTTTTAAACCAAATCCACAGCACTTGGCCGGTCGTCGTTTTTCCTTATAATCTGCCGCCTTGGAAGTGCATGAAAAAAGAATACATGATGTTGGCTCTATTAATTACCGAAGATCCAGGAAAGTCCATTGATGTTTATTTACGACCATTGGTTGATGAGCTAAAAGATTTATGGGAAAATGGTGTTCGTACGTACGATAAGTATACTGGGCAGATGTTCACCATGCGAGCTGCAGTGATGTGGACAGTAAATGATTTTCCCGCGTATGCAATGGTTTCTGGGTGGATGACTAAAGGTTATTTGGCATGTCCAATTTGTAAAGAGGACGTAACATCGTCTTGGCATGCGAGAAAAGTTTGTTATCTTGGTCATCGTAGATGGCTCCCTTGGGACAACGAGTGGCGTCAGAACGATAAAGCCTTCCACGGCACAAAAGAGACTCGGCTAAGACCAAGAGAATGGTCTGGAGATGAGATTTTGGATCAGTTAAAGAGTTTGGAATTTGGTCATTTCGGCAAAGGGGCCAGTAACACAAGACCAACTACACATCTGAACTGGACGCACAAGAGTATGTTATTTGAGCTCCCGTACTGGTCAAAGTTAAAATTGAGACACAACCTCGATGTTATGCATATTGAGAAAAATGTGTTTGATACTTTGGTCGGGACAATTTTAGACATTGAAGGAAAAACAAAGGACACGATCGAAGCTCGCCTCGATTTGCAACGAATGGGCATTAGGTCATCCTTGTGGATGAACAAAGTCGGTGGTACATTGAAGAAAAGCCATCCATTTTTTACAGTTAAGCCGAATGGGAAGAAAGAGTTTTTCAACTTCATTTCTTCTGTAAAGTTTCCAGATGGGTATGCTTCCAACATCTCACGTTGCGTGAACGTGAGGGGGTGTAAATTTTCAAACATGAAGAGTCATGACTGTCATGTGATACTCCAACGCCTTCTTCCGGTTGGTATTCGACACTTATTGCCGCTTGATGTGGTGAAACCAATCGTGTTGTTATCAAGATTTTTTTCGCAGTTGACTGCAAGGTGTTTGCGAAAGTCGGATGTTAAACAATTGCAGGATGACATTGTGAACGTCTTATGCAAGTTCGAACAGATATTTCCCCCAGCTTTCTTTACTAGTATGATTCACGTGATGATTCACTTGCCAGATGAGGCATTGCTTGCCGGACCAGTGAACTGTCGATGGATGTATCCAATAGAAAGGTACTTAATTAAGCGTCTATATATATAACAGATTCATAAGCAACGAACGCTTTGAATAATTTGGAGCATACCTTTTATTTGTGCAGATATCTTGGTGAGTTGAAAAAGTGTGTTCGAAACAAGGCAAAGCCCGAAGGATCACTGGTGGAGGCATGGGTCGCATATGAGTCACTTACTTTTTGTGCAATGTATCTTGAAGATGTTGAGACAGCTTTTAATCGTCCTCAATGCAATAACGACGGTGGTGTCAGAAAAGAGAAACTGTCTGTTTTTGCCCAAATTGCGCGACCATTTGGCAATCCTGTAAAAGGCGAATCGTTTACCAAAAAGGACATGGAGGTAGCGCATTGGTTCATACTCAACAATTGTGACGAGGCTTTGCCATACCTTGAAGAACATGAACAGTTGATGAAGCGGGAACATCTTTCACATTTATATGCCAAGAAGCACTGTGACTTGTTTCCTTCGTGGTTTTACGCACATGTAAGTTGTATGTGGTTTGAATTGAGCATATTTTCCAATTGTTCATGCCTTTCTTTAAATTTGGTTACACTAACATGTTAATTTTTTTGTATATGTCATATTAGATGAACAAATTGAAGGAATTGAATTCACCCTCTTATGATGAAGAATTATATAAGTTGGCGAGAGGACCACTTCACGTTGAATTGTTCTCGGGTTGTCATGTAAACGGGATCAAGTTCTTGGTGGCAACACGTGATGACAAGTTGTCTACTCAAAATAGTGGTGTTCATGTCCCGGGTGCAGGCGACAGTGAAGACATTGATTTTTATGGCAAACTAACTAGTGTAGTACAATTGCTTTACAAAGACAGGTGGCAAGTGATACTGTTTAAGTGCCTTTGGTTTGATACAAACCCACATAACCGAACGAGTGTTAAGCGAGATCATGGTTTACTATCAATAAACACTACGACACATTGGTACGATGAAGACCCATACATTTTGGCAACTATGGCGAAACAAATATTCTATCTAGACGACCCTAAAGCTGGCAGTGGTTGGAAAGTTGTTCAAAAGATTGAGCGAAGAGGGCTATATGATATTCCGGAACTAGATCATGATGACAACGACGACGTCGCTGACCAACAGTTATCATCTTCGATAGAAATTGGTGAAGAAACACTCCGAGATACTAATATTGTCCAAGAACCGTTTGACATGGTTGGAGTACCCCAATTCGAATTATTAATTGACCTTGGTGATTTGCCTCAATACAATGCACCGGAAGAGGCAAATGAAGATAAGGACGAATGGGAATCCGGAAATGATAGTAGTGAGGATAGCGACAGTTATTATTGTAGTTCGGATGAGGATTAATATAAACTTGTAAAGGCAAAAGCAGGAGGCTGAGGGTTTGATGTACACATATTCCATGTCACATATTACCCATTTGATGTACACATATTCCATGTCAAGTTATTTGGTGAATTCACTACTCCAAATTTACAAGTAATGGAATGTTTGCTAGCTTTTTTTTTGTAATGATTCTAATTTTATAGAATATGGTACTATTTACAGATAGTTGAGCACTTGTGATTTCATTTGCACGCTAAATGAGAATAATTTAGTGAAAATTTGTCTTCATACGTTTAAATCGAGAACATAGTTTTTAATCACATTCAATTTTTTTTCCTTTTATTTATAAAACAGAAGTTTCAGATTTTCATAAACTTGATGGGGTCCATGCAGCCCCTTTACTGCATTGGTTAGGGAAGTTTGACAATTTCTTGTGGTAATAGTTTTCAGTTATGACTATAAATTTTTGTTTGAATTTTTATTTTTATTTATCTAAAGTTCGTAAACAAGTTATGTTCTTATGATATAATCATCTAAATATTTTTCCTAAAATTTTTAAAGTGCCATCACTCTTGTTTGATAAAATTTCCATACAAATAAAAAAAGGAAACTTAAACTTTTTTTCAATTGATTATATTGGTAGATTTAGTCCATTTTCTTTTATATGTGTTAAAGGCAAAAGGACAAAAGGAAAAAAAGAAAAAGGTTAATTGAAAAAAAAAAAAAAAAAAACTTGCGCGACGTAGGGACCTATGCGTCGCGCAAAGATGTTTTGCGCGACGCACGTGTACCTACGTCGCGCAAGTTTTTTTTTTTTCTTCAATTAACTTTTTTTTTCAATTGATTATATTGCTAGATATGGTCAATTTTCTTTTTTTTTTTCAAAATTATTCTTGACGCATTTCAATGAAAACGTTGCATAATGTCATCTATACTATTTAAAGAATTATTAAACTCAATAGAGAGGTGGGATACGAATTCTGTGAAACTAATTTGAACGATCACAACCGTCAAACTTGTTTGTATATGTTTGGAGATCACATCAGCCAAAAATCACAAAAAAAAAACATTCAGAGATCAAGTAACGGGACAATGCTTTTCGACGGTTATAAACGAAAAATCACGATTTAACGGTTATTTTAACTCCGATTTTGGTGATTTTTTACAGCTACACTCCTTGACCCTATATGAATGCAGTGAATGAATTCGATCTTCATTTAAAAATATTTACACTAGTGGATGTGGATATCACAAAATCTTAACGGTTTTAATGTGTTGAAGTAATATTTATGTGGCAATGTAATATAATTAGTAAGATGTTTTTTTGTTTGGTGATTCGTGAATATGTTTTTTTTCATTACCTTCTTAATATATTATTGTGGGGTTTATGTCAAAAAACTTGAATTTGAAAAAAGAAAAGTTGCATTTTCAATAATTTTGAAAATAATTTTTTTTTCCAAATAAATACTTTGCGCGACGTCAAATTATACACCTGCGTCGCGCAAGGTGTTATAAATTTGGCGCCACAACAGTGAAATAAAGGCGGAAACTCATCCAAATTTTCACAAAATCCCTCTTTCCCAGAACCCCCCGCAAACCCCTTTCTTATTTCCCAGAACCCTAAACCCGGAAACCCTCATCCCTCTTTCTTCACAGATCTCCTCCTCTCCTCTTCACAAATCTTGAACCCCAAATCTTTCCTCTTCACAATCTTGAACCCAAACGACAGGCCTTCACGCAAATCTCGAAGTCGACGCGAATCAAGTCCCAAAATCAAGGTAAGGGTTTCTGATTTTCGATGGGTTTTTGTTATTTAGGGTTTAGGCTGAAATTGCATGTTGATTTCTGAGTATTTTGTTGGTGTATGAACATGAATTTGGTTTAATTTGGTTTTTATTAATTTGATTTTAATTGAGGATGCATATGCCTTGTTAATTGAGGACCTTTTCTGTTTTTCTGGTTCTGAGGTTTCAACAAATTTTCTGGTTCTTAGTACATGCACTCATGTAATTTTCTGGTTCTGACTTTTTTAATTATGTATGGGATCAAGACCTCCGGGACTCAATCGCTTCGGGTAGTAACGAGTTTGGTTCGCGTCTTTTCTCAACCAAACGTTGAGTAGTTTTCTTGCTAAAAGACATTTTGTTGTAGTGGACCTTTAGCTTTTATTTGTTATTTGGGCAACTTTTAAACTATTTATTATGTCAAACAAGGTAGTTATGCATGACCCTTAAAAAACGTTTCCATTTTCATAAAGCCATGCTTTCACTGTCCTCACGGTTTTAGTTTATCAATTGGTATGTCGCCATGAAAGATTCTTCGCAAATATCTTCTTGGATCAAAATGAGTTGGTCAAGTCCATGTTTATGTTGATTGCTTTTTTTGCCAATAAAAGGTTGAATTAGAGAGTCTAGTTCGTTCCTTTGTTTAAGTGGGAGCAGAGCATCCGTTCGTTCCAGTTTGTTAAGCTATTCCAGGTAATTCCATGCCCCATTTGTACAGCGATAGGCACAAAGAAAACACCTGAATCACTCACTGATATTGTAAAAACTAGTAGCTAACAACTTTGCCTGGGGTGTTGATGTCTAGTTTTTTGGTTTTCCCTTCAAACCCTCGTTGGTTACTGTTATTTAGTTCTTGCTAATCATGGAGTTTATGAAACTCATATATTAGTTGAGCTAAAGTTGTTGGTTGTTCCATGGTGTTTGTCAAAACGCTATCGGTTTACTTTCAACATCGCTTTTTGTGTTGTGTGAGACGGAAATTGATATTAGTTTGTCCTAAGACGGTGAAACTTAAACGATAGGATGATGATTTTAGATTGAGCTATAGAGTAACAACACACTGCGAAACTCATGATGATTTTAGATTGAGCTATAGATTGATATTAGTTTGGCACTTGCGACCAATGCTTGTCTCGACCTGTTTAAAGTCCATTTAGCTAGGCAAGCACAGCAAAACCTAGCTACCTGGTTGCTATTTATAAACAGGACCTCCGGGACTCATTACATAAATGCACACCATTGTACTGATAATACTTACAGAACCTGGAACTGATGGCTATAGTGTACTACTAATTGGTGTAGCTTTGCTAGGATCTCTATTTCACCAATGTGTGATTAGTGGTAATAAAATTTTGCCACTGTCTATGAGCTATTATTTTCATTGCTGTTCTGTGAGTTAGTGTTAATTGATTTGCTTTGTTTGCGATTTTCAGAAAGTTGGATCGTTAGCCGGAAAACTTGCCCTTTTGACTTTTGAGGTATATTATATAACACTGGTTTAATTACTGTTCTTACATTTTTTTTCTGCACATCGGGATTACATGTAGCTATCTAATTATCACATCCTTTGACTATGTATAGATGTCGATAGCGGTAGAATGTGTGATTGTTACTTCCTAAGTTGGGTGTAATGTAAAAAAGATTCGTGCCATCAAAACTACACTGAAACATAATTCTAAATAAAAGGCAGTTAAAATAGCGTGGATGAACATGCTGTGAGAGGACTGATTCAGAACATTATCAAGTATAAATGACTGGTCGTCAGTTAAACCCTTTTGAGATATACCCTTTGTTTGTTGCACTCTCACAAATTTAATCTGTTCCACCATCACAGTTTTTTTTAACTTCTACAGTTTCCCCACGATTTCCAGAATGCGTTTTCGATCTTAATACTATCTGCTCTATTGCTTGCAGTTATCAATTTTTAAAAATTGAAACAACATTATAGTTCTAACCAAAATTTGTGAAGGCCAAGGATGTAAATGGTCAAAAAACTACTTATTTATAGACAAGTCCATTTATAGAACTTGGTAGGGATAAGTGCCTCTGGGTACATATTTATAGACAGGGAAGTCATTGCATATCAACAAACAAGAAGAAATAAATGGTCAAAAACTACTTACAATAGTCTCTGCAGCAACCAAATTGGATGGTCCACCGCCCTTCTTAGTATGTGATCTGCAAACATTATTCATCCTTTCAAAACAAGATGTTCTTTGCCAATCTTCACTTAATACGAACTTACTCTGTGATTTGATAAAATATCCATAACATTTACCAAAAAATATATATTAACACAAGTTAAATTTATAAACTATAAATTGTTCACCTTGAAGTAGAGGGATCAGAATATTGCAGTTAAGCCTAGAATTTATAGTTTTGGCTTACCTGTCCAGCTTGCAACTTGATATTGTAGTTAAGCCTAGAATGAAGAGAAATCTACATAATCTTGTAATGATCGTATGCTACATTCTTTCCGTCTGTGTCTTAATCTGGGTGGTGGATAGAAGGGTTATTATTATTTTTATGAGTGCACGCTTCTTTCGTGAGAGGGCCATCAGGAAGAAATTACTGCTGCTGAAGTTGTATGTGATTCTAATTGTAGAGGTAAATTCACATCTGAAACTCTCTTTTATAGCTCATATCTCTTGGACAGGTACAGTAATGCGGTGATGTTTCAGAGTTCCATCTTGTTTTCCTCGTATGATTCATTAGATTGTTAAACCAAATGTGACGGTGAACCTCTCAGAAGCTTGAATTATTAAGTTTGAATTATCTCATGTACTCCACTTCACTAGAGCCTTTTATTTTCTTTAACGTGGCAACTGCATAGAAAGAAGAAGCTGATTAGAAAAACTTGGGCGGCTTGGCTTGTTGATCCGGTCCTGGTTTATGTGTGGATTTTTTTTTTACACTGTTTGATGATGATGATCGACTTTTAACTGGTTGGTGTTATTTTAATGACCGTATACGGATATTATTGGTGCGGTGCTTTGAACTTTTCTCTTTGCTTTGCAATCGTATGAAGTTTCTCAAGATTTTCCTAGCTAGTATACTGTCTTATTACCTTTGACAGCCTTACATTGGGATTTTAGCAGTGCCAACCAAGAGACATGTTGAGCTACAGATATATATATATATATATATATATATATATATATATATATATATAGAGAGAGAGAGAGAGAGAGCCTTTTGTTAGGATAATCTATGAACTGAGACTTACAAAATAGATGGTTCAAATCGTTAAATTCAAAGTGTAGTTGGTCTTACAAGTAATCTATTTTTTTTGAAAAAAAAAATATAGATCCCTTCCATTTATCCTACTCACCCATGTACAGATGTCGCGGTTGATCAATCGTCGTCGGAGTGTGACCAATGTGCCTCCTGCATTGTCGGCATCTACTGGTCCAGCCGTGAGTCCTCCATTGATTGGGGAGACTACACCCATTACTGAGGCTACTCCTACGGCGACCCAGACGCCCGTCTCATCGACGTCATCAGTGTCGGCTCAGCCGCTCAGTGCACGGCGGCCTCACCGGCGCCGCCGCGAGCCTGAGCCTGCTAATCACTCTTCCTCGACATCCAGAGTCGAGGGTGAGGCCTCCCAGCCAGGTTATTTTTTTTCTAATTTTCAATATGTTGTTTTTTTTTTCATTTTAAAACTATTATTTTTATGATGGTGAAAAATTGTTGGATTGTGAAAGTGTGTTGCAGTTTGTGAATTATTGTTTTAAGGTTTTGGGAAATGCTATACTATTAGGGGAAATTGTGTCGAATTTTTTGTACAAATTTAAGCTTAGTGTTTTCACCATTTAAGTATTTTTGGCCAGCTAAAAAAAACACCAGGGGGCCTAGTCGAATGCTGAATGCCGCACAGGCCGCACGTCAGGCCGGCACCAAGCTAAAGATTATGTATGACTCGCGACATCGTGGAGCGGCTACCTCACAGCAGCATAACAACATCGCTAGTAGCTGTGGTGTTATTGTTGAACAAAATTGTCCTTTTCAGTATGCTACTTGGGCAAAAATTCCCGATAACACGAAGAAAATGCTGCGAGAAAAGTTGTCGGTTAGTATATTAATTTTTAGTCTTTATCATTTTTTTAATTGTGTTTACAAATATTAAAAACCAAAATATATTATCTTAATATTATTAAATTTCTTACTAATATTTAATTGTTTTTCATCGTAGAGCGTTTATGATCTTGAGGACATATCCCCTGAAGTCATGGCCTACATAGATGAGGCCTTCGCAACTCGGTACAGACAATGGAAGAACAATTTTCACGAGTTTTTTAAGCGATGGGATAATCCGGAAATTGCTCGCCTGAATGTTCCATTGGAGTTGAAGGACCGGCCGGAGGATTGGGAATGGCTCTGCAATCATTTTATTAGTCCAAACTTTGTGGTATGTACATAACATAATTTATATTTATTATTGTTTTAGTTATTTTTAAAGCTTTTTTTATTAAATTATTTCAAATAGTCGCACTAACATGTATATTGTGTGTTTAACAGAAGAAATCTATTGCTGGCAAGATAGCTCGCGAGTCAAAGAAACTTCTTCACCATTCTGGTTCGATGCCCTTTTCGTATAGGGTTGAGGCACAACGTGAGGTAAAAGTATATTAACTTTAAAATTTTATACAATTTATTTATTTATTATTATTGATTAATAAAATTTTCTTAAATGTTTTTTTCTTCAGAAGGGTTCTATGTTCCCAGAGATCGACATGTTCAAGGATGTTTACGTTCGACCCGGTGGAGAGTTAGGTGCGCAGCTTCATGTAAGTATATGTAATTCGTATTATTCTTATATGTATGAATCGTTCAAATATTATTAATATTTTGTTATTAAACATTATATGCTTTTTCTTTATTATTATAGGCTGCTATGGTGGAAAAGAGCACTTTTGTTCTCCAAGAAGCAACATCGCAGCTTCCCCCAGAGACCCCAATTGAGGATGTCACGTTACCCGAGGACGCAGGTTTTCAGATCATGACTACTGTCCTGGATCAAAACATGGGTCGTCGTCATGGCAAGATTGCTCGAGGTATGGGGAAAGCGCGGGTTTGTGAGACGGGTGCCTGTTCTTCCAAATCGAACACAGTAGAGGTCAATGCATTAAGGGAAGAAGTGACAACCCTAAGGGGTCAGATTGCAGCCCAGGGCAACCTGATGAAGACCCTTGTACAAGCCATACAAACTTCCGGCATCTCGCTACCACCACCATTTAATCTTACTCCACCTTCGACCTCAGAGCCATCTCGTCCTGCTGATACTTAAAAAACTATTTGTAGTTTTTTTTGTTCGAATATTTTGTATGTACATTTTATATGTTTTATAATTAAATATGTTTGCATGGTTAATTTCATTATTTTTTAGAATTTCATTATAATATTTATTAAAAATTAAAAAAAAACATTTTAGACCAAAAATTACTTGCTCGACGAAGGGAGGCGTCGCGCACAGTTACTTGCTCGACGGACGATACGTCGCGCAAAGTCAAGTGCTCGACGGACGGTATGTCGCGCAAATACCCTTGCTCGACGGAGGGCTACGTCGCGCAAATACCCTTGCTCGACGGAGAGCTGCGTCGCGCAAAGTTACTTGCTCGACGGAGAGGTGCGTCGCGCAAAGTGACTTTGCGCGACGTACGTTCGTCTTCGTCGCGCAAAGACTACCGTCACAGACTTTGCGCAGCGGTTAGCGCGCGACAAGGCTTGGTTGCGCTAAGTTTTGCGCGACGTTGTTTTTCTTTGCACGACGAAGGACCTTCGTCTTCGTCGCGCAAGTAATTTTTTGTACTAGTGACAGGATGGGACGGATGTTGTAAATTTTGAAAAAGACAAGGGGCATTTTTGTCCTAAAATGTTAAAAAATTTATGTCCCACAGACGTGGAACAACCCGTTCCGGGGGGGGAGGTGGAACCAAAAATCATCCAAAACTTGTCCCGTGGAACGCCTCGTCCCACTCGTTTTAGGCGTACCAAACGCGGGACGGAACGTCTCGTCCCGTCCCGTCCCACGTACCAAATGCACCCACATAATTAAAAATCAATCCAAACTAAAACTGCTGGTTTTTTTATATGAACACCATGACTCACGTAGTATATCAAATTTACTTCTATTGCAACACATAACAATTTTTCAAGCAGTGACTAATAAGTTCGAGTTGGTTTCATAACTTTAATTATCATTGATTTGGAATCGTAATACCGTTTTAGCATGTCATTTAGTATAATAGATAAATAGTACTATTACCTATGATCACATACAAAAACTCATGCGTTTATTGAAAATATGGATAATCCATCACAAAAACATTTCCATAAAACTGTAAAGCAAAGATTGCAGGGTAATATTTGCAGAACCGAACGTGAACTAGATTGCGTTCTTTAACAACTCCTTAAATTTAGATATAAATCTGTATAAAAAGCGAATTGATAGTTGGTAATATTTTCGAAGTGTATTATCCACACACTTTATTTTACTTCTCACACATTCTTGATAATTTTTATCCGTTGATCTTTTTCAATTTATCTTATCCAACAATTAAAAATTAAAAAAGTGTGTGAGAAGTAAAATGAAACGTATGAATATTACGTTCTTATTTCTGATGAGGCAAGATAGGATATGTTACTTTATTCTAAAATAATTCAAGCAACTTATTCAGCTTATAGAACACAGAAGAAGAGTATAGAATAAAAGTCAAAGGAGTTCTTATCCTATATTGTATTCAACTGGGATTTTCCGCTCCAGGGATCCCATCAGCAACCCCGCTGTCTAGTCAGTGACGTCACAAGTTGCGACAGCCATGGCGGGAAGTATCTTTTTCAAGATTCGCGCTGCGGCCTCACCGCACGAAACGTGTCTTTGTTTGGTGCATCGGTCTTCGTGTCCCCCGTGGCTGGAGTTTTCTAGCATTTCTTGTAACTGTGGTCCTTATTTGTACGTGATATTCAATCTCTCATTTTTTTTGAACGTCATGGTCGTATGACGGTATGAGTGAGCCAGGCTGGGAGAGCGATGGAAGGAGGGAAGGAGGGAAGGAGGCAGTGGGATTTGGGTTTGGCTGTTGAATTTCATGGCAGTATTTGGGGTTGGTTGGTTGGTTTGCTGAGAATTGAGATTTGGTTCTCACTTTGATGGATTACAGAGTTTGGGAAGAGGAAGAAAAGGCAATCAATCAGTCAATCTCTCTGAGGCATTTAGGGAGCTAGAATTTATAAGTCAATGAAGGGATTTTTATGAGGAGTCTCAAATATTTTGAGTTTTTTTACCACTATTTTTTTTTTATTGAATTGAACGATTAAAAAGTTTGAAATATTATATTATAACTTTGAGAACATAACTTTTTTTTTTAAATCAAGAAATACCCGAAACAAATGAACTATCAAGTTGTGCTACTTCATTTTCAATTGGTCAACATGTTGTTCAATTTATTAAACAAGTTTTCGTACATCTTTTACACCCTTTTGTGGGGTTGTTGAGGTTGGTGTATGTATAGTTAGGGAGTTTGACATTGTGGTAGGAAAGAAGGTTAATTTGAAATTTTTCTATAGTAGGAATTCGTACTTAAAAAGCTATAACTCTGAATTCCTCAAATTTTAGTAGTGACCGAATATGCGTTGTTGTAAGCTTGAAACTGTTAAAGAAGCAACTCATTTGATTGTGTTCATTAGTTAAGTACGAATATGTACTGAATCATGAACTTATTCATTTGACAAACTACACCATGTTTTTGGATCAATGCATTTTCCGTAAACTTTTAGATTTCATTTGGTTGGGATGAACTTCAAAGAAATTTTTTAAATTTGCCGAGAAGGATAAATTTACCATAAGGGATTAGAAATTCTGTGCAAATTGCAATGACTATGGTTTGAAATCCATTTATTTTATTTGTTTCCATTGATTCTTATAAGTAATGCTAGGCAGATTAATTGCTTAGACCAAAATTATAAACCATGTGATTTGTTATCAATAGAAAATAATCACGTTAATCAACACTTTAACAATAATATAATTATCAAAAATCACGTCATATGGTTTACAACATATGATTTAAATAGAGAAAAAATTTGTTCAAAAAATATATAAAATAAGAGATGTTGTTTTTAGTGTGTGTATATATACGGAAAGTGAAAATATCATCATATAATAATTTAGAAATTTCATATAAACTTTGTCCTCAATATGTTGAATTTTTTTATATATACAAGAAACTTTAGAGAATGAGAAAAGTAACAATAAAGAACCTCGTGTGAATGTTTAAATACTCTTGACTACGATCTTAAGGCATCCTTGCTCAACAAAATCCATTTATGCCTCCAAATCTATACCAGCAGGTACATATTGCAAGCATGCTAACAGCAACACTTTATGAGAAGGATTTGACGATTTGTATTTGTAGCGTCGGACAAGAGCCGTGAGTAGGCTAGATACACTAGGTCATGCATGGCAGTATCCAAGATCTTTGAGCAAAAGTAGTGTCTCCTCGCACTCGTCTCCGACTTGATTTGTGTGGGTAAACGTGTTTCCTCTAGGTTTAGGCCCACCTCCAAAGAATATGTTTCATGGCACCATCGATCCTTCACCTTCAACCTTCCTTTTAAAACGTGATTCTTATATTATCTCTAGGCCATAGGGCTTTCCCCTAGTGCACCTCAAGTTTGTACGTTTAACTTACACAATGGAATAAAAACCATGAGATTAATTGGCCAAACAGTGCTCCAACGACTCTTGTTCCATTGTGTAGCTTAGATGTGCAAATTTAATGTATATTCGAGAATTTTCATTCTCTCTAGTCTCTAAAGCCTAGAGAAGTTTTTCACGCTAAAGCTTTTAAAACAAAGTAATTGGTGAATTTCTCTTGAATTAGGGCATTCTTTTTCAACCCACTCGGTTCCAAATTCAAACCCTCCTCTCTTCTTCTAATTAAAAATTAGTGTAGAATATTACTCGTACTAAAATAACCCTTTCAAAACAAAAACAAAACAAAAAAAATGGGGCGCTTGCATTCATTAAAGTCGCGGGTCTAAAGCTTGGGCCTCATTATTATTTATTGTGGGTCAAAATATTGGCCTTGTTATTCTTTTGGGTCGAAAGCTTGGGCCATTTTAGTTCGTACATTCTATGGCATATGATCCGACACAAAAAGTAAAAAAAGGAAGCAAATTCTGAGTTGATGCGAGCAATCAGGGAGAGAAGGACAGTTTGAATCGGAGATGCTGTGAGGTTGAAAAAAAAAAAGTCCCAACTACTTGAAGAATCCACAACTTGCGGCAATTACAGTTGATTAAACCATACAGCCAATTCTTCTTCTTCTTTTTTTCATTTTTTGTGTAAACCATACAGCCCAATTCTTTGTCGTAAAATAATGGCTTCTGTCTCTATGAGCTCGAAACCAAAATGGAAGCAAAACTACTAATAATTTTGTGGTGCATTCTTGTCCTCACGTTTGCTATACCACATCAGACTGGCATGTATCCGTTCCCCCCAAAGTCTCTGCCCATCTCTCTCACGGTACTCTTGACGACCTCTATTTGAAGAATGAAACACTTTCGGACCGTTTGGTGGTGTTGACTACAAAAATCACCTAGCCTACGTGGCGCGCAGGCCGAGTAATTAGTAAACTAACTACGTCCTTCAAATGTGTGCGGGGCGTGCCAACTCGTCGGCCGGGCTCGGCCGAGGAGTAAAATGTGTTGATGTTGCGTTGAGCGCGCTGCTGACTTCTACGTCTTGCGATTGCAGCCGAGGAAGGAACACGTCTCGGCCTTTGGGTTCTAGAGCCTGAAGACAAGGCTGCTATTTTAACGAAGTTCAATATCAAATTCAGCTTTCAATGTGCCGAATGTAGTAACCTGGTAACACCTCACTTTGCCGAAAAGGCTAATGAGATGACCTCTGCCAAAAAAGATTCGAAAATCCTTCTTGATCGAGACTTGGATAGATAATCAGTCGGCCTCGACGCAGTGCTGTTTATCCAAACTAAAGGTGTTCCGAGGTCGGCTGATTCTACGGCGGTAGTGCTGTTTATCCAAACTGAAGATACCACCGGTTGCCTTCACAGTGTTGTTTATCCAAACTGAAGGTGTGTCGGCGAAAAAGGAAATAAAAAATCTCAAGGTTGTTGAGAGGTTTTGCGTAGAGCGAGAAATTGCGCAAAGCAGATTTGTGTGTTGTGTTGGAGGTCTCTTGAATGTTGTACTTCCCCTCTATTTATAGCAGCAAGAACCTCCATGGACGGACTAGAAATACATTTCGATTAGAACTCCTCAACCCAATCAGATTAAACTTCGACCAATCCTAATCTCCATAGAACTTTGAATCAAACCTCCAAAACAAACCAGGTTCATCTTTATGTCTTAGTATCCTTATCTATCTCGTTTAAGAATATGCCAAGATAATTCATATTAAAAGATAATTATTATGATAAAAACCACAATATTATCCTTTAAAAAGTAAAATTATCTTTACTTCTTATCCAACGATTAGGAATTATGCCCATTTAATGGTCTTGATTGCGCGGGCCGATATTGTAAAATCGGGTCCAAACAGGTGGGCTGGATGAAATTGGACTATAGAGATTGGCAAAGACATGTAAGATATGACTTGTAATCCATATATAACATAAATTAGATAACTTAATCTATTGTAGATTCATAACTCATCATGTTCGTTCATATCCATCTCACATTATGACACTACAAACAATGCACTACACTCAATTCCATTTTAATTAGTCACAATCTATCACAATCAGCCAACTAAACATGTCATGTCGGACCAAACCAAGTCACTTGTTTTGTAAATTCATTCATTGTCTCATTGTCAATTTGTCATTACTGACTCCAATCCATTTTAATTGAGAAGAATCTATGGCGGTTTGATAATCACTTCATTTTTAATATTCTGTTTTTAGTTTATTCAACAAAACATATATATATATATATATATATATATATATATATATATATATATATTCTATTTTTAGTTTGAGTGTTGTTGTGCTCTCCAAACATTCTAGATATAGAAAGAAAATTACAGTTACAAAGAATGCATACTAAGTTTTATTAGTGCGAATAATTTTTTTTTTTAACAACTAAAAAATTAAAACTTGTAATTTTCATTTTTCATTTTTTCCTATAACTAGACTAGTTGCCGATGAGTATTCAATTTTCATAAAAAGTGAAAATAGAACTCTTTGGCAGTGAACTTTGGCTCGAGCGCCAATTTCAATTCGATTTATAATCTACTTGATTATCAATTGACCTATAATATAACTATTATAATTGTATAAATCAATTGTGTTAACAACTCTCCCATCACATGACACAAGTTACACAACTATCGTACATACAACTCTCAAGCTACATTTTTTCTTTTGTAGTCATGCTCATATCATCTCGAATTTTTTTTTCAAGTGTGACGATCAAACGCGATGCAAGATTTTTCCGGTGAGTTTTACTTCCATTCATTCCTTTAATCATTGTGTAACAGCCACCTCATTGCTTTGCTTTGCGACAACATCATCTCATATCTCATAACCCAACAAACCACTCCTTGGATCCAAATAAATATTAAAAACAAAAAAAAAAAACCAAAAGACTAGTCTGCAACTGGGAAACTCCCCCAGTTTCTCCCACCCACCATGAACAAGAAGTCAACTTCCCAACTTACCCTTTTCATCTTCCTCTCACTCACTCTCACTTCCTCCTTTTCTTCTTCCCCAACACCCAGAAAGCCACCTCCTCTTCCCATTTTGCCCCTCCCCTCTTCCCCACAGCTCCAATGGCAGCTCGGCCACATGGCAATGTTCCTCCACTTCGGACCCAACACCTTCACGAACTCCGAGTGGGGCACCGGCCACGTCGACCCCTCGGTCTTCAACCCCGCCAAGCTCAACGCCGCTCAGTGGGTCCGAGTCGCCAAAGACTCGGGCTTTTCGCGCGTAATTCTCACCGCCAAACACCACGACGGGTTCTGCTTGTGGCCAACTGAGTACACCAACTACTCCGTGAGCTCCAGCCCATGGAGGAGTGGCGGCGGTGACGTCGTTGGTGAGCTGGCGGCAGCGGCTAGGGACGCGGGTATTGGATTGGGGCTTTACCTTTCGCCGTGGGATCGGCACGAATCGTGCTATGGGAAGACTTTGGAGTACAATGAGTTCTATATGGGTCAAATGACAGAATTGCTCACAAGGTAACTTTTATTTATTTATTTATTTCTTGAATTTAGGGTGCATTTAGAGTTTTTGTGAATTGGGTTTGTTTGATTTTGTTGATCGAATATTTCTTGTCTTACTGTGTGGTTCTGGAATTGTGTTGAGCAATTTTGAAGTCTTAAGGGATTGTTTGGTATCCTTCTGGGATCCGAATGTTTGTTCCTGAAACTAATGAGTACAAAGTAATTTAGCTACATTCATCGTTTTTGAAAACGAAAAAATTGGATCCGAGAAGGATAGTAAACAGGCTCTAAAAGTTGTGTGCTTTTATGAGTTAATCACGGGTAATGTAAACTGGATTCTCGGTTTTCTGCATGATGTGCTTTTTGTTTTGTTTGGTGAAGTGGCAAGCCTAAGCCCCAACAAAAGCAAAGACACTGTCATCTTCTAGAATACAAAGTAAAGGAGGAACGTCTTTAACAACGTGAAGGCCCCAAGGAAGAGAGCTTCTGATAGAAGCAAAGTGATGAGTAGCATAGTTTTTTGCACTTATCGATCAAATTGAGTAAGAGACGGTTTACATCAATTTCCTTAAGTCACCCTAGTCACAGTTGCTGGAGAGTCACTTTCAACATCAATAGGTATGAGTCCTTTGTCCCAAGTCAGTTGTAGACCATAACATAAGCCCCATAGCTTCGCCTCAATTCTACTTCCAACACCGATAGTAGCAGTAAAACCAAACAACCAGCAACCGTAAGATTGATTTCCCTCGTATCATTCCCTCGAACATTGCAGAATGATATTGAAACTGACATTCCGATAAGTCGTTTGAATTTTTTCTTGTTTGATTTATGATGAATTATTTGGACAAAAATATTCTAAGACTTGGCGTTGTTTTTTATAACTTTTTATAAATTTCGGAACAGGTATGGAGAGATTAAGGAGGTTTGGTTGGATGGTGCAAAGGGGGAAGGGGAGAAGGACATGGAATATTTCTTTGATTCTTGGTTCAGTCTCATTCACCAACACCAACCCGGGGCTGTCATTTTTTCTGATGCCGGTCCTGACACCAGGTGGGTTGGGGATGAAGCTGGCGTTGCTGGGTCTACTTGCTGGTCCCTTTTCAATCGGAGTGATGCGAAGATTGGGGACACTGATTACCAGTGAGTTCATTCTTCTAACTTCCATTATCTTTTCTTTGTTGTTCTAGCAGTTGGATAAATATATGTATATATGCATTTAAATGTATGCAATGCAATCAGACAACACACATCTACTTACCTGCACTGGGTATATATGCTTAAAAGATCCTGCGTGGGTCAGTAAGAGAACCCGTGAAGCTGCAACCAGCACCTTTCTCTCAATGCACTTTATTATCTTCTCCAAAGTATCGAAGCTATGAGTTAATATGGTGGCCTATAACAGATACTCAAGTGGAGGAGATCCCTTTGGGCATGATTGGGTACCAGCTGAGTGCGATGTTTCAATCAGGCCTGGTTGGTTTTGGCATTCATCGGAAGTTCCAAAATCCGCCAGGACCCTTCTTGACCTATACTACAAATCGTTTGGAAGAAATTGTCTCTTGTTACTCAATGTACCTCCAAACTCTTCAGGTCTCATATCTGCAGAAGATATTCAAGTGCTTCAAGAATTCAATGATCTCCGGAAGTCGATATTCTCATATAATCTGGCCAAAACAGCCCTCATCAACGCGAGCAGTACACGAGGAGGCAGTAACCATTCTTGGTTCACCCCCTGTAATGTCGTTCAAGAAGGTATTGATTCATATTGGGCTCCTGAGGGAAACCAGTCGAAATGGGTTCTGTCCTTGAACCTTAAAAAATTAGTGTCATTCAACATTCTGCAAGTTCAAGAGCCGATTCAAATGGGACAGCGAGTTATCGAGTTCCATCTTGAGGCCCTGAATGAGGAGGGGAAGTGGAATAAAGTCATCAACGGAACCACAATCGGATATCAGAGGCTTCTGCAGTTTCCAACCGTGAAATCTCAGTACTTGAGGTTTGTTATTGACAAGTCCCGGGCAGACCCGCTTCTCTCGTACCTGGGTTTATATATCGATCGATATTCGATTTTGAGCAACTTATCTTATACAACCTCACACGCAAGCAGAAATGGCAGTCAAATTCTTCATTACCATATAGAATCCAACCATTCTCAGATTGCTGCAATATAGTTTTTTGTGTATTTTGCATTGCATGTAAATGCACCTTCATCAGTTTTTCACCTTTTTTTTTTTTTTTTTTCTTTCTGATGAGAATAAAATTCGTTGTCAAGATACTTCTGATATGAATTCTTCATTTTCGTTTTGTTGTTTTGGATTGCAAAAGCTCTGATTCAGCAAATTATAAATGAAAATTGATCAGACATAATTGTAACAAGTAAAAACGAAAACTTTGGTCGGATTTGAGTGGAGGGAACCAGCGCCGCCTAACACACCACTGCATTACCGCCGGCTCCTCCCTATGCTACACGGGTTAAGGGCGACTCCCATTGTTACCAATGCAAAATATAATGCTTGATTTTATTTGGAGTGCTGCTGAATCCACCTTAATGTCTTTTCTCTCGTTCACATTATAAACTCACCCACCCCAAAAATTTTAAAAATTGAAGTGTTATTTTCTCACCCACTATTATTCTTAAAACAATTTCTAATATATCTAAATTCTTTTTATTTTATTTTTCAGAAAAATAAATATTAGAATGCTGACCAACCCAGGCTCCACTCACCATCAAGGACTTAGAATATTCAGCTAGAGGAATAGAAAATGAGGAAAATATTTATTTGAAGAAATTAAGATAGTCGCAAAGAAATGGTGAACAAATAAGATATTTATTTACACGAAATACAATAGATTTACTTCAATCTGCCAAGGCGATAGGTTCCAATCCGTCGCCAAGCATTTTTTAGAACCTTGATTCTATATAAAACACAACACACTACGTACACGTCAAGACTCTTTTTGGAGAATGACATTCCCCAAAAAAGAAGGAAGCGATCGAACTAATAAACAGTATGTATATATCGACGTCTAAATAACTAAAACTAAAGCAAGAAACTAGATGAGTACTTGTGCCCAACAACGCAAGCAGCAAGGCAGCAGAAAAAATCACAAACATCGAACCTCATTTTTAGGTAATTTTGATGTCGTGAAGAAGCCGTGCAGCCATTGAACCATATCTTCTAGCTTCCCAATCAGTAAGTTTACCATTCTGAAGTCCTGTCGCTGGCTCACAATCTTCCTCAACCTTTTCATCGAGGGAACCACTGTCTCCTTTTTCCTTACAACTCTCGGCTTCATCAACTTTCTGATCGATCACATTAACTGCGTTTTCTGCACTTGTATCCACTTCCTCAACTTTCTGATCCATCGCATTAGCCGCTTCTTCTGCACCAGTCTCCACTTCACCCTCATTCGGATCAATCACCTCAACTGCGTTTTCTGCAAACTCCTCAGGAGGCTTTATACGTTGTCCCCTAAGAATATCAATAATTCAATCCATATACTAACATCACATGCAATCAATGCCATAGCTCATATTCGGATATTAACTACGCGTCACAGGAACCAGGAGTTTTACTTGCAAACCACATGGAGGAAATGTTAATACTGACAAGTGTTTGGATCTACATACTGTATTTCAAAAACTGAGCTGTACCTCCGAATTTGGAACAGTTTTCACTTCGAAGTTTCTTTTCCACATTTGAAGCATTTGCTCATGGACGCTTGTCGATCGATACGTCACACCGAATACTAATGAAATCCAAAACTATCGTGTCACCATAAATACCATAGATATAACTATATGTCATTGAAGATCCATAAACAACTGAAGAAATTCAGAGGTACACTTTTCAGTGGAAATTAAACAAACTTACAACATCAGTTCCAATGATGTAGTCAAATGGTGGACCAACAGCTCTTATATGATCCTCATTTCCCCAGCTCAACTCTGCTGCCTGGATCGACCCAAATGATTCTAGAAAAAGAAATAGCTTACATGAGTTGCGAGCAAAAACCAGAAAAAGGAAACTAAACTGACTAAACCAATTTAAACGATCAGTTTGGTTAAGTTCAGTTTCGTAAACTTAAAACCAGAAACAATTGGTGCAGTTCTAATGTTAAAGACTAATACTATTCTCCCATGATTGGCTTTTTATGTTCATCTTCAAGAAATTTCTTATTGGTCATTTTTTGAAACTTGCTTTGATTTTTGACTTCTACATATATCGTTTTCCAGTAATGATTTACGTCGTTGGGTTGTTCCATTTCTACCTACTTTATATTTCTGTTTTGGGATGTTTCGTGCAGCTGTTAATGCCAGTAGAATTCTGGACGGAGAGAAGTTTAGACTGACACTATCCAAACCAAAGAACGGGAATGCACAACATCTGTGAGCGGTCCAAGTTACTCCATTGATATCTGGTTTTCAGCCAGCAGTTGTGAGCTTGAGGCCATTGTATGGTGTAAGAAGCTCTTGACTCTTGTTTTTCATCTACTTTATGCTACGTGCTTCCAAATACTACTGATTGGCTTTTGTTACTTTCATCGATATTGTACTGCACTGCGTTCTCAAAGCACATAGCACGCGTTAATGCCCAATCATGATATCTGTGATGCCATTTTAGTTGCCTGCCTATATACTAGGAAAAATTAAGCCAATGGTACCAATTTAGGTGTGTTTGTATAGCAAGTTGGCAACGAAGCAGAAAGTCATGGCCTTTTGCATAGTTCTCCAAAGAATCATCTACCCAATTTTGCTGTGTAGTTGTCAACTTTTAAAAGAATACGCAGGCTTTGCGAATACTAGGTCAGTCGAATTTCCAAAAGACAAGAAACACCGTTAAAAAAGATGAAATAGTATAGTGAGCCGTTTTTTGTATAAACCCAGACTCTACAGTGGGAAATTTTTTGCCTGTCAAAGCAAGCATGGTAACTATAGCTATGGACAAGTATATCTTAAGTATTCCTGCCCAGCAGACACCATTTTGAAAACCAAGTGTTTTCAGGCTAGGATCGAGGCTATCAGTTGGGAGCAACTCTTTTGGCTGACTCAGCCACGGCCAGATTTCCTTGCATCCAGTTTGTAAGCATCTGTAAAGCAGCTTCCGGTTGATCCATTGGAACCATATGACCAGCATTATGAACCTTGAGGAAAGCTAGAGGTCCATAGCTTTTTAGCAGTCCTGCTTCTGCACCCGCAACCTTGAATGGAACAGTTTGTGCTGCTACGAATGCTTTCTGACCGGACCATTCCATGGCATGAGCCCAATTTGAATTCCCTACGAAATAGAGAGATATCATAATATGAAAATTACCGAAAGTACATTATCCTCGCCAATACATGCAACATGAGTTATTTGCTGAAACAAAGAAGCTCACCAAGCCAATTGCAGATGAGATCATACTCCCCAGCATACACAAGCAACTTTATTCCATCTTCAAGAAGGGCAGGAATTCCCACTTCCAGATTTCTCATCCAGTCATTCAGCATAGCATCATATACGGCAGAGCTGCATGATACAAATTCGATGTCCCCAACTCCCAGGGCATCCCTAACCGTTCGTTTGTTCAAGAATGTCTCCATGTTTGAGAAGTCATAGCACAAGCTCCCCTCGCATTGCTTCCTAATATCATAGTACTGCACATACCCAAAACAAAGTAGATTCTTAGCATACTTGGATTTGTTTCTTCGAACTTATAGCTGTGACGATGATAAAGGTTTTTCCGCTTTGCTTACATTTACACCACTATTTCTTTGCATTATCTGGCTAAATATGCTGTTGCAAATACTTAACGACTCCTCACAAGCGTCTCCACTCTTGGAGGCGTCTGATAGTTTCAGACATCAGAAAATTCACAAGTCAGATAATCTTGTACAACGACCGCTAAGTCTCATACGAGATTGTAATCAACAGGTATGTGAAGAACAGAGGAAATGAAGAGGAAAAATACCGCAAGCCTTCACCGACTCTTCACATTCTGGAATTATCTGCGATATAGTGTCGTAGTCTGCTTTTGTAATCAACTTCATTTGCAGTGCATAATCAGTGTATGCCTTGTACTGGATTCCCGGATTGGTCAGCCCATTACCTATGGCGAAACCCTGTTCAACCATAGGAGATAAACAGATCAGATCAGAGCGACCATGACGAAGCGGTCAAATGCAGTCAGTCCATCGTAACTATCAGGGATACCTTGAGGTTTATGTGATTCCCTTCCTCTGCTTTATTTCCTTTGTTAACCCGAGAAGCAAGCGCCGGAACATAGTGCCCAGCGTATGACTCTCCGGTGATGTAGAAGTCATTTTTCGCAAATTCAGGATGTAGAGCGAAAAATCCCTGTCATCGTGAAGAGAAGCTGGTAAATTTAAGGTCAGTTCAGCGACAATAGTTCACTCGTGCGTGAACAGTAATCATTCGTGATACATCAACGACAATTGTATGTAACATGAGATAATCATTAGGACCTGCAGAAAATCGTATAAGTCGTTGCTGACGCCTGCTTCGTCATGAGGAATGTCACTCGAATTTGTAGTATAGCTGAAACCAGTTCCAACAGGTTGGTCGACGTAAAGAATGTTTGATGCCTGCCAAACAAGAACTTGTTCAGAAACACAAAGAAGCGAAAATCGATAAGAAAAAACACCTTGTCCAAACCATTACAGCACCTTGTCCCAGCCATAGTTATTCCAAGTGAGTGACAAGTTGTTTTGAATGTGAAAAGGACCATTTTCATAAAACAGAGCCAGTTCACTGCTACATCCCGGCCCTCCGGTCAACCATATCACAACAGGGTCGTTCTTGTTAATCCTTGATTCGAAAAATAAGTAGAACAACCTGCAAAAAGTAATCGGATTCAAATAAAATCCAGTCCAAGAATTTCCGAGTTTTCGATTTCCCAACTCAAATTTGATTCCTAATGCAATTCAAGACCAACCCTTTTGCTCTTACCTTGCACCTTCCGAATGGGGAAGGCGGTAGTAGCCGGCGTGGTGACCAAGATCTTTAGCAGAAGGACCAGAAGCGGCGTCAAGAAAAGGCATTTTGAACTGCTTCTCCACAATCTCAACACCAGCATCTGCCTCAGCATCCAAAGAAGGTTTGCGGGACAAAATGTTAACATCATCCTTTGGGAACAAGTTGAGGGCTCTGATGAACTTCTCAGCTTGGCCTTTCGCGGAGAAGGCGGGGGAAGACGAGGGAAGGCGGCCGCTGGCGGGGTTCGATGCAGATGATGAAAGTGGAAGGAGGAGAAGGAAAAGGAAAAGAGAAGAGAGGGAAATGGGAGAGAAAGTAGAAGGAGATGCCATTGTTGCTGGTGTTTTTTTTGCTTGTATGGGAAGAAAAGTGTTGGGTTTGGAGGGAATATATATAGTGTTGGATGCGAACAGAGTTGGGTGGTAAGGCTAAAAGAATGGACATTGGAGTGTGAGATGTCCAACCCAATGTGGTGGAGGTGGAGGAAAGATTGAGGTAACGGTCTTTGGTTTTATTATTATTTTAAATTATTTTTGGCTTTTTAAAAATAATTAAATAATTAATTTGGCTGGTAAATCTTAATTCTTATTAACTTTTTGTTCTTTACTTATTGTCTTCGTGCTTTTTTCCAAAATACAAATCATAGGCATTGAATCGCGTTTAAACAAGGATCAACAGCTCATTATTTTGTTTGCTTTGAGCTATGAAACCATCATTTTTTTATTTTTTTAATCAAAAGATTATTGCTTGAAAGGGAAGAAACTTTCAAACTTCTCAATTAATACTCAGGGCCGGCCATGAAAATTTGGGGTTTCTAGGCGAGTCTTCAAAGTGGGGCCTTAGAGTTTTCTGACTTCCAACTTTTTGTACATTGACATTAAAACAAAATTTACTAAATACATAAAAGTCTATTTTTACATCAAATATCTTTAAAAATTAATATTGAAAAAAGAAAGATATACAAGAATTACTCAAATATTGCTTGTTTCGTATTTTTAGATGCAAATGCACTTATTAGGTTTACATAATCTATTTTTTCAACCAATTCAAATTGAAAGATAAGTCCCTACCTAGTAAGCCAACTTCCAATCATTTTTCTATTGTTACAATGTTACTTATTACATTCAATAAATGAATGAATGGTAACATCTTATAGCTAGGGAAAATACTAGAGTGAAGATGATAGTAATTTTCGTATACGCGCCTAGGCGGACGAGGCGGATTTGAATAATTTATTATATATTATATAAACTAATTAGTTTGAACATTAAATAATGTCATTTTTCAAAAAGGTAAGTTTAGCCCTTTAGGTACATAGTAAAGATATATGTGGTGTGATCTTAAAATAGGGTAATAAAATCCCATAAAAATAAACATAAAGTTGATATTTAAGAGAGAAGCAAAAAAGTAAAAATAAGATGGTGGGGACTATTTAAAACGGAGGAGACATGCAACTATAAAAAAAAGATAGTGAGATCATCTTAAGTAAAATCGTGCAATCAAAATGTGGCCCACCTTGCAACAAAAGATTTCCAGATTCCGGCGTTTAGATATAAGCCTGCATAACTCCCGTCCATCTCCGTCTAGATCTGCCTAGCTCCGTCTAAAAATTAGGGGGCCTTCTGAAGTGGGGTCCCTAGGCGGGCGCCTACTTTGGCTACCCTCAGGGCCGGCCTTATTAATACTCTAGTATTCTCTTCTTCTTTTTTTCATTGGATTATGACGTGGCTTAACCGTGACAGTTCAAATAGGAGGGCATGAAAGAGTAGATAGATTAGGATGGTAGAGAATCCTACTCCTTATGTTTAATTGATATTGAATGGATGATATTTGAGAAATATTATTATTTTTTAATTGACAAATGATGAGATATTTACAAAAAGAATTTTTAGCCAAAATGATTTATGAGATTGTTATAACTCTTCATCTTGGTCTTTGACATTGAAAATCGATAAAGTAGTCTTTGAGTTTGTCCACCATAAATCATGTGGGTTCTTATGCGTCTGTTAATATCCTTGTTAAGTGGAGTTGTTGGTTTGACAAAAATATCCTTAAAAGGTGGTCACGTGGTCGTTCACGTTACAATGTAACGATGATATTGATAGATTTTTCACGAAATGATGAAAATGATTCATTGTGACAAACTCAAGGATCACTTCTATCATGTTCAATGGCATGGATCAATGATGAGTTATGTCAATCTCATGAACTATTTTGACCAAAAAAACTTTTACAAAAATTAGTTGTACAATATATACTTATCATTTGAAACTTATCAGAATAAGCCATAATGAGCTACAACGTAGAATTGACCTTATTAGAAATATATATATCATACTTTTATTTGTGTGAGTCGAACTTGATATTGTAATGTTTGGCAATTTAATAAATGAGATTTCGGAAATCATCATTTACCCCCCCCCCCCAAAACAACAAAAAAAGAGAGAAAAAGAAGGGGATTTAAGAAAAAGAAAGACAAACACAAATAAAAGAGGAACTAAGGTCCCATATCTCACACGTTTAAGATAAAAATAAATAAATAAAAGTTTAGGCAGTTAACCACTTTATACTTTATTTTTTCACGATATGTGCTAAACTTAACACATAATTAAATCGTAAACTAAATCTCTTAAAATAAAAGTGGCTTTTTAACCAAATAGTTTTCTGGTGCGGATCTAAGCCAAAAGTTATTGGTTTTGTTGGGAAAGTTTTTCCTTTACGAGTATTGTTCTCTAAAAAGATTAAAATTATAGGACAACAATTTTTCAGGTAAATAATCCAAAGAAATCTTGAAAATGTTGTATTTGCGTGTAAGGCACTGTTTGCCTTCGGATAACACGCCAAAAATGTGTTTTTATAACAATAAAGAAGAAAACTCCAAAAAAAAAAAAAAAAAAAAGAGCCTGAAAAATAGAAGGACCATGCTTTGAAGAAAGTCATCCCAAATGTTGGAGTGACTTTAAAGACCAAGAAAAAATAATGGTAATCTATGGAGCCACGTATAAACTTTATTAGGTTGGCTCAGTTCTTGGAAGGAGCCATCCTCCTTCCTAATTAATAGCGAATCAATATTAGAATTCATTATCATTGTAAGTTAGAGGTTAGATTCGATTCACGTAAATGACAAAGACGGTTTAATATTTGTGTTGAGTCAATATGCTATGACTGACTCATTATGTAACTTAGCTCAAATTATCTTTCCTTCCCCCTCCAATAGAATAAAACTGATGGGAGTTAAGCCAGTTGGCTGAGACAGTGTGACTGCCTTTTTTCAACAGATTTCGAATTCCACCCCCCCCTCTTTGATATTAGAGTAGTTTAGAACATTGCATCATCCACGGAATTTAATTATTTATAAGTTGAGTAGTACAAAAATCAATGAGTTTAGAATGGCGCATGATAGCTTAACGTGAGGCATTGACTATTAAGATTCATTTCCAGCTGTGACACTCAAACATGTGTTAAGGAGAACATGATTTTCTATTTTAACAGACTAGGTTTGACTCTAGAATGTGGATCCAGCTTCTTGTGACAGCCAAGAATCCCACCACTTATAGAATAAGCAGTTCTTTCAGAGAGCACTAGCCCCCCAAGTGCTTTTATACCACAACCTAAAATGGTCCAAGAGCAATCTGAGAAGGAGAGTTTGATAATGATAGGTGAAATCTTATGCAACCCCCATTTCCTAAAGCTAAATTGCCGATAACGAACGGATAACAGTGTCGGTATGTTTTGTTATTCACGTGTTATCGACACATTATCACCAGCACATCAAGAGTCCGCTCTTTAATAAAGAAGAGATGACATGTAAAAAGAAGTTACGATGCATGGGTGTGATAGTTTTCATACATAAATTGAAATCTGTTTTTGAGTACAAATATTGAGCGTAAGTAGACGTAGAAAGTAGGTCGAAGCTCCAGTCTCGGTTACCAAAAACAAAGCAATACACGGTGATACTAATTTGCTTGCAGTTTCATGAAATGTGTTTTTTCACTGTTATGGTCTAAAGAGAAAATGCCAGTAACAAACCATTAGTACAACACTGACCTCCATGCAGGAATTAAGTTAGAGATTGGCACACAAATATATTTGCATTTGAATATTGCGCAATAACAGCTTACTTGTAAACTCTTTCGGAAGCTGCTTTAGTATAATATACAGTAGACAGTTCATCTCTGGTGTTCTCGGTCAGTGGTAAACGCGGGCCTTACTGCAGCAATCTCAACCCGGTCATATCTACATGCAAGTCCAACACGTTCACTGCCTCATGTTATAATTCCGGGGGAGGATAAAACAGTGGCTGAAAGGCTTCAACGTAAACTTATGACCTAACATTTGCAAGTCGGGCCCTTATTTCTTCCAACTCTTCCTCATCATCGACACCCTCAGCTATTGCCTCTTCCTGCGCACAAGTAAAATGATGTATCATGTTGTCCGGCTTCCTTGAAAGGTAGAAAGTTACAACTAGAAATAGGACTTATTACATAATAGTCATGTCGCAGTCATACATACCTCCTTTCCGGCTTGTGCAGTAGCAGGTTGCTTCAACCTCTCCTTCCTGACCGCTTCTGGAAGCTGGGCAGCTGTCTCACCAGCTATAGAAGTCAAAACCTTGTCAACTTCTTCTTCTATCTCTTCTTCGATGTCCTCGGAGTCTAGTGCTGTGTCAAGACTATCATTCACCATCTCTTCAATTACCCCTGCCTACAAATAAAAAAATATAACCATTGCTTATTACTTGACCAAAAACACACCATTTGTTTATTGACCAGAAGACCTTACAAGTTACGAGGTTCAATAAACTATGTGAACAACTTACTGAAAAGATAGTTAAAGCAACAAACATAAGTGACGATAACATTTAATTCTTCAAGCAGGAAACACCTATATACAGCTCACAAACAAATAGATCTAACAGAGGCCATAATGTCAGAAAACTATTCTCCCAAAACCTATTTTATTTGAGGTTACATCTTCCAAAAACCTTTCATCTGGGACAAAAAGGGAGGACTAAGAGTATTCGGATTAGAGAATAATGTTGCTGCAAATGCATATCCTATGAGTATGATACAACTGTAACTACCAAAGTGAAAGACTGTCACGTTTGTGCTTCTAAGTGAATGACAAATAACGGAGTACCTTGGTCATCTCCTTGCTAAATTCTTGCATCGTAACAGCCACTTCTGGAGCCTTCATGAGGTTATTGACAAGCTTCATAACCTCAGAACTCTTGGATAAATGCCCAACCGTGCGGGCAATAGCTGCAGAATCAAAGACGAACAATGAAAATGATTAAACCAACCACCAATACTCATGTTAACAGGCCAGAGTTCCAAAAGGTGATTATTAATTAAGCATATTAGCAAATGCGGGAAAAAAGGAAAAGAGAAAAGACCCCAAGGATATATTATCAAAAACCATAAACTGAGTTAGTCCTTAAAAAACAAGAAACAGGAGTAAGTGATTAGCAATCATAACCACAAAAATGAAAAATCAAGTTTCCTAACTCACTAGTTTTACCAATGCAATGTTCTAGCAGAACATTTAAATTTTCCTATTTAAACAATAGTTCATCTTCAAATTTGTTATATGTTAACTTCACGTTGTTTTTCACCGTTGCTAGTCTAAGAATCACCTTACATAAAGAGGTCTAACTTCCCATTGTCTTGCAAGGTTGTGCTAGTCTAAGAATCATCTTCTCTAAGAAGGGATCGGTTGTCATTTCAATCCACTATAAAGCTGCCTTTACACGTAAAACAACCTAAAGAGATGTCTAGTTTAAGACATGCAATGACATTAGTATTCAATAACACATAATATTCCAGTTTCAAAATCTGAAAGAAACTACTCTCCTAAAACATGAAAACATGCAATAACGGGAATCTGAGGTTATTACCAAATAAGCTGGTGATGGAATTTATACAAGCATATCGAGCCATAACCTTTTAGGTAATACAGACTTACCAACACTCTCCCCAAGGTGCATTGATATTGAATTCAGTTGTGCCCTATTTTCATGAAGACGGTTCACTGTCCTTCTAGATCTCACAATTTCTTTAGCAAGTGACTGAAATAATTAACACAAAGTAGATAACTGAATATACAGAAGGGAAGAAGGATGACCGCAGGGAATAAGTCAAACAACAGCCGGCAACTAAACTAACAAACTAATCAGAAATATATTCTCTCAATTTCATAAACTATAACACAACACAGAATCCGATCGCAGTGATCATAATCCCTACTTTTAACATTTACAAGGCACAACCATAAAAGTATCGATAGAAAAACTCAGGTTCCCAAAATACATCATTTATAAGTTCCAACTCCAAGTACAGAAGATAAATTACCATCATGTTAAAAATTATCTGGGTTAATTTCTTTCCCCTAGAAAAACAGCAATATCACGATGGCTGGACATTTTACTATCCCATTTCTTTCGAATTAACCGAACCATGTATTCTGCAGAGCCTACTATGATTTGGTGTAAATCAAAGGAAACTTCAGAGACAAGAAAGTCATCAAAATTAACAGAGCTAAAACAAAATGCATAAAATTGGAGAATTTGAAGTGCAAAACATTGGCCAAACCAAATTGAAAAGGGAAAAAAATGGTACCTTTGCAGAACCCATGTCATTTCTCTTGGAAGCCTCTCTGATTGCCTTCTGCACGCTTTTCTCTTCTCTCTGTATATCTGAAGAAAACCCATTGCAAAACAACCAAAATTAAAATTACCAATTTCATGACCCATGAACCTAAACTATCATAGAAATTAACCCACAATCCAATTTTTTTTAAGAAAAATGAAAATTATGGTGAAATTTACCTCGAATTTGTCGTTCGATGTTGCGGCACTCTTGGCGAAGCTTGCGCTGCCAATCTCTCAATTGCTGCTGTGGATTTGGCTTTGGCTTTATTATGTTCATCACCCTCTCCATCTTTTTTTTGTTTTGTATTTTTTGAAAAGTAGGGGTTTTTTCGATCAAGGAACTAAATTCTGCGTTGCTTTGCTTGATTTTGTACCGAGGAGGACGATGATCAAACCCAATATTATTAAGATTATATTTGTGAGAAAGATAAAAGGCAAAACTTGTCTGGGTTTTTAGCCTTTGAGGACGAGTTTACAGACAATGATTGGGCATGTTTCGTTTAAAGCCCATATGCCTTTGATATTAGTAGGGTCCGTCTGCCCATATGCCTCAGCCCAAAATAGTTTTGAAAACCCAAAGAAAGATTTATTTGTTGCAGTCATATTTAGAATAAGAATGTAATTGTGTAAATTCTAGGAGATACATGAAAGTATTTTATATTCAAAGGCTTATTCGTTTTCTGTTAATCAGGTATGCTTAAAATAAAAGAAGATATTTGAAATGTCCACGAAGCATGAAAACATTTCCCATGATGCATGAACCCCTCTGTGTTTATATTTTTTCCTTTCGATATATATATTATATATGTTCATATCTTTGTCAATATATATATATATATATATATATATATATATATATTTGTTTCATGCATTGCACAATTAAATTGTTATGTGGAATTTGTGAGTCAAATTATATAAAATAAATTAGAAGCAAATTTGGGTTTTTCTGAAACCCTAGGTTCGAAAGGGTATGTTTTTGGCCTTACCGTGGGATAGCATCACCCTGATGCCCTTGGACTACCTGCGCAGCCCTTGTAGGGTTTGCTGCTCCATAACCATGGGCCTGTAACCCTAGTTTCTGGTCCAAATCCCGCAACCCTAGCTTGCTGGGCCCCTTGTGTCACGACCTACATCATCAGCAACCAGCCCATGCTCGCCCACAAGACAACATGTGCTGGACTTGTTTCCATGCCCCTCCTCACGGTCCAATTTCGAAACCTAGCTTGCGGCTGGGGTTTCCTCCATTCACCGTGGCGTGCAGACCACCCCAAGTTTTTTTTTGGCCTCGCCTTATGCTTAAGGCGCCCACACCTGTGCCCCCTTACCCATGACACCAAGCCCAAATTATTTTGGGGCTATATTTTCGATCCAATAATATTATTTGGCTTCTACAATCGACCTCGTATGACCCGATTTATTGAATTACTTAAAATTGACCTGCAGTTCATTAATCTGATAATGAATCCAAAATTATTGAACTGAAGATCACTTTTGGACATTAACAATTCAATAATTTATTTTTGGGAAATTTTATTTGAACCCATATAACCTCTTTCTACACCCAACTTAAACTTTAAATGTGAATTGTCTTTTTTACCTTATTGCATGATTACCATTAAGTACAAGATGAAATTAATAACAAAATACAATTTATCAATAAACCCACACCCAAATTAAACCTTACCATCATGTAATGTTTATGGAGATGCATATTACAATCATGTGCAAGATTGAGAGCAAAAATATGTCTCTGATCGAGTGGAGTAACACATATATGCATCATATTCAACAGCTTTTAGAAACGCATTTCTCACTTAAACTTAACAATTCATTTTGTATTTATAAACCGTGAAATGTTGAGAAGATTGAGTTTTTGAGATTCAATTTACAATCATCAACACTGAAAGTTGAGAAGATGGATATCAAGAAAGTATATGGAATATTCATATTGGAACAGAGGATTGAATTTGGAGTTTTATTAACTGTCTCGTTCAAGCTTGAAGCCTGAGGTTGAATTTGATTATACTTATCTTCAGTTTCGATGACTGGCATGGCAGCAATTCTTGCAGATTCAGCAAATACAGGCATGTGGTTGAGTTCAACAACTGGCATGACAGTGGTCACTCTGGGTTCACTGAATATAGGCGTTTGGTTGAGTTCAAGTTTGAAGCTCTTTGAAAAAAAAACCACCTTAGAGGCTCAAACTCCATATTATTCAATTATTCATTGTCTTGTTCACATTTTGAATCTTCCATTGGAATTTTATCTCTCTTTCAATTCGGACATCGATCACCAAATTATTCAATTGGAATTTTATTTTTTAAATGGGTGTAAAGATAAATTCACATTTTGAATTGGGTTTGTGAGGGTAATTTAGGTATAAAATTAGGTTTAAAGAGATATTAATTCTTTCATTAAAAATAATATGGGTGTAGAGGGTAAGTTGGGTGTAAAAAGAAGTTATGTGGGTTCAAATAAAATTTTCCTTTATTTTTATACTTTGAACCGTCACATACTTTCGTAGTAACGAAGCTCTCACACTTGAGTTCCCAAAGAACCTCAAATCCACTATATGTATATTTGTATATTGCATTATGTGTTTCTTGCAGAAACCTCTCATTATGAACTAATTGTTCATAAAACTAAATTGAACCTGTAGTTTCAAATTTTGTGCCTTTGAAACCCGAAGTTTTCATTCAAAACATACCACATGAAACCTGTAGTTTTCATGCATGAATTAAACCAATACATGTCTAAAAGAACCTGTATGTTCTACGATATATGTCTATGGCTTACCATATGACTACTCACATTTTTTCCCTCCGTTTTAGGGACATGACAAACTTAAACAAACTCCATTTCTCCACTCTAAAAGTATCTGGAAGAAACTATCTGAAGTAGGTTCCAGAGGTGAAGCTCTATCTAACTGCAAAGGGCATTAGAGCCACTATCGAGGCACCCATCATCGATAAAACTGTTGACGAAGCTCAGAAGGCTAATGCAATGATCTTCATTCGAAGACACATCCATGATGCACTGCAGACCGAGTACGTCGCTGAAGAAGACCCACGCACCCTCTGGATTGCTCTAGCCAATTGTTTCGATCACCAGAAACACATCTACTTGCCTGAAGCAAGACATGACTGGCATCATCTTCGCTTCCAGGACTTTAAATCTGTGAATGAATACAACTTTGAAGTTTGTAGAATCTATTCATTGTTGAAATTCTGCAAAGTGGAACTCACCAAATCAGATCTCTTAGATAAGACATATTCGACCTTCCATGCCACCAATATTGTCCTGCAGCAATAATATAGGGCACATAAATTCACCAAGTTTTCAGATTTGATCTTTGTTTTACTTCTCACTAAAAAGTAGAACTCGCTTTTGATGAAGAATCATCAAGCTCGACCGACTTGCTCGAACGCTGTGCCTGAAGCGCATGCGACATATTCTAGCAGCCATAAACGATGAAAGAATTGTCGTGGTCGTGGTAATAGGCAACAAGCTCCACCATGGGCCCAGGTCAAAAGAGTGTTGTACTTAAGGGAAGAATTGCGACCCAGCAGCATCCACCACTCGCCCCTAAGCTCCCAAACTTCAAGAACAAGGGCAAAGCTCCCGTTCAGTCTGATTCTACTGAACTGGACATGTGCTATCGTTGTGGATCAAGGGATCATTGGTCACGCGTATGCCGAGCTTCCCTTGAGGCTATTGCCAAGTATCATTCACATCGTGAGTCTAACTTTGCAGTTGTGGATCATCCGAGAGATACAACTACATCTATGGAGATATCAGATTTTCAAGAGGCGTCAGCTCCTATGGACGAATAAATTAGACATGTTTTAGGGCGTTTACCCCTAGTGGTCGAACCCACTAGGAGTGGCTGGCCCTACTGCCCTATTTTCTAGGTTTATGGTTTAATTTTTGAACAATTTTTCTAAGTATTTAGAATAACTTGTTTGGTTTTGGTTTGTTTTGAATTATGGATTGTTATTTAAATGGATATTATTTTCTCGAATTGCTTAATTAAATGAATGGACTTATATTTATGCATGTGACCAATTCAATCAATTTATTTCTAGGTATGTCTAGTGGGGAAGTTAGTTGTCTGGCAGATAGTGCAACCACGCACACCATCTTGCGTGACCGACACTATTTTACTAAATTTATACCCAAGAAAGCTCATTTGACAACTTTCTCAGGCCCATCCAACCTGATTGAACGATACGGAAAGGCACATATCATGTTGTCCACTGGTACTATCTTGACCATTAAGGAGGCATTCTATTCTCCACATTCCGGAAGAACGTTGTTGAGTTTTAGTGATATTCGAGATAATCAATATCACATTGAAACCACTGAAGACCATGATTCTGAATTTCTTTGTATCACTTTATACGAATATGGCCAGAAGCGTATTCACGAGAAGTTGGAACGTCTGCCGAGTGGGTTGTACATCACAACCATTCGCGGCATAGAAGCCCACAGTACGGCTAGCCATATGCCTGAGTTCCAAGACATTTTGTTGCTTTGGCATGACCGTTTAGGACATCCTGGACGTGACATGATGCGTCTTATCCTCAAATCATCGCACGGGCATAAGTTACATCCCTATGTTGGAATCCTACCATGCAAAGCATGTTCTTTGGGGAAGTTGAATACTCAACCCTTATGTACAAAGATTATTCACGACCCCCCTAAATTTCTTCAGAAGATTCAAGGGGACATTTGTGGACCAATCCAACCAACCTGCGGACCATTTAAATATTTTATGGTGTTGGTTGATGCATCGACCCGATGGTCACATGTTTGCTTGTTGTCTACACGCAACACCGCGCTTGCTAAACTCCTAGCTCAAATCATTAATCTAAGGGCTCACCACCCTGATTATCTGATTAATTCGATTCGACTAGATAATGCTGGAGAGTTTACATCACAGACTTTTGATGATTATTGCATGTCAGTAGGGATTGATGTGGAACATCCTATACCCCATGTTCACACACAAAACGGCCTAGCAGAAGCTTTCATAAAGCGCCTTCAATTGATAGCTCAGACTTTGGTTATGAGAACCAAACTGCCGGTATCTGCCTAGGGCTATGCAATATTGCACACATATATGTTGGTCCATCTGAGGCCCACCGCTACTCAACCACATTCACCGTTATAGTTGGTCACTAGATACAAGCTTGACGTCTTGCTTTTATGGGTGTTTGGGTGCGCCATTTATGTGCCAATAACGCTGCCACTACGTACCAAAATGGGTCCTCAGAGAAAAATGGGAATCTATGTCGGTTATGATTCACCATCAATTGTTCGATACTTAGAACCCTTGACAGGAGATCTCTTTATCGCATGTTTTGCGAATTGTCACTTTGATGAGACAGTCTTCCGGACATTAGGAGGAGATAAGCATGCTAACGTTCCCGTAGAACGTCGCAAATTGTTGTAGTATGCTCCCACTATGTCTCATATAGATCCTCACACTGCTTAGTCTGAAACTGAAGTGCGTCGAATTGTATATTTTCAGAGCATTGCTCAAAGCATGCCGAATGCTTTTAATGATCTAGCAAAGGTGACAATATCACATATACCTGCTACAAACACACCTCTAAAGATAGATGTACCCCGTGTATGTCAAAAACCCACTTGGGAAGGCCGAGCTGTCCTCGAAGGTAGGGAGGCTGCAACTTCCACGCAGTAAGGTACATTGGCGGCTAGCCAATCATCTGCTTCGACCTTAAAGCGTGGCAGACCCCCTGGTTCAAAGGATTCACAACCCTGGAAGAGGAAAATGTCACCAACTAGTGACCCTAGTTTGAATCCGACCATCGCTCACTCATCCGTTCCAATGCATGAAGTTATTCTAGATTACGGTGGTGCTTCAGACGAAACATGCCGGCCTCCCGAGAATCGCGAGATTTCGATCCACTACGCAGTATTAGATGAAGTTTGGAATAGGAATGAGATGATCCTTGACGACGCATTCTCGTATTCAGTAGTTACTGACATCATGCTTAGCGATGACATTGAACCACGTTTCGTCGATGAATGCCGACGTAGAACCGATTGGTCAAATTGGAAACAAGCAATCCAGGTCGAACTCGATTCACTTGCGAAACGTAAAGTGTTTGGACCTATTGTTCCTACACCACCACGCGTGAAGCTCGTTGGCTACAAGGGTTTTCGTGAGGAAGAGTAATGAGAAGAATGAAATAATGCGATACAAAGCACGCATCGTAGTGAAAGGCTTCTCTCAGCGCTCTGGAATTGATTACGAGGAGACGTATTCCCCCATAATAGACGTTAGAACGTTCCGCTACCTTATCAGTTTGGTAGTTTCTGAAAAATTGAATATGCAGCTTATAGACTCAGTAACCGCGTATCTCTATGGGGATCTAGATAAGAAAATATACTCGAAAGTTCTAGAAGGACTTCCATTGATTGGTTCAAATAGTTCTAGACCACGGAACACTCTCTCAATTAGGTTGAGGAGGTCACTTTACGGATTGAAACAATTCGAGCAGATGTGGTATAACTGTCTGAGTGAATATTTGACAAGTCAGGGTTATGTAAACAACGAACTATGCCCATGCTATTCATAAAGAAGTCACATTCCTGATTTGCAATCGTTACAGTTTATATCGACAACATGAACCTCATCGGGACTCCCGTAGAGCTTGAGGAAATTGCTGCACACTTGAAATTGGAATTTGAGATCAAAGATCTTGAAAAAACTTGATACTGTCTAGGTCTGAAGATCGAGCATTGTTCGGATGGAATCCTAGTACATCAATCGAACTACACCCAAAAGGTATTGCGTCGTTTTAATGAGGATAAAGCGAAGCCTTCAAGTACACCAATGGTCATTCGGACTCTAGATGCTAAACGAGATCCCTTCAATCCAAATGAGGATGAGGAAGAGATTTTGGAACCCAAAGTTCTTTACCTGAGTGCAATTGGGGCTTTATTATACTTAGCTCAATGCATTAGACCCGACATCTCATTCGCTGTTAATCTTTTAGTAAGATACATCAATGAGCCCACACGCAGGCACTAGAATGGTGTTAAAGACATTTTCCACTACCTTAAGGGTACAACGGATTTGGGCTTGTTCTATAATCGTGAATCACCGAGTGTTGCTGCCCCATGTGGTCCTCGAGTTGATTCTCGCCTTGTTGGTTCCGCAGATACTGGATAGCTGTCTGACCCACATAGTTGTTACTTCATCGAACCATGCTAAGATTCTCACCTTACATAAAGCAACGCGTGAATGCTTTTGGCTAAGAAAAGTTATGGAACATATTCGAAGTACTAGTGGTCTTACATCAGTCGTTGACCTTTCTACGACGATCTTTGAAGACAATGCAGCATGTATCGAGCAGTTAAAGAAAGGATACATCAAGGGAGACAACACCAAGCACATAACACTGAAGTTTTTTTACTCACACCAGCAGCATCAGCATCAGAACATTGAAGTAAAGCAAATCTGATCCCAAGACAACTAGGCTGATCTCTTCACTAAGTCATTGCCCAAGTCTACTTTTCAGAAGCTCATCCAAGGAATCGGTATGCATTAATTATCTGAGCTGAATCGCTTTTAGTGCTCTTATTTAGAAGTTATGTCTAACTCAGGGAGAGTATCTAGAAGCATACTCACATGATCTTAATGTACTCTTTTTCCTTACGATTAGGAGCATTTTCCCACTCGATTTTTGCTACCTAACTAGGTTTTAACGAGGCACCCATCCTGGGATGATCATACTCCGTTAAGTTCACTACATTCGTCTAGTTTGACGAGTGTTTTAGACATTATGCATATTTTCTTACTTTTCTCCTTAGCCTATGAGTTTTGCCTATCTTGGGTTTTACCATAGCGAGGTTTTTGTGAGTTTTTTTGCAAATGCATACTTCAAAGTAAATTTGAGACTCGCAATCACCTGTTATGCCGATGACTTCATCAACTATTCAACCTTATCTGCTGAAGATCTGATGTGATGCTGCTTTGAGTATTTACACACTCAAGGGGGAGTGTTGCAGTCATATTTAGAATAGGAATGTAATTGTGTAAATCCTATGAGATATGGAAAAATATCTTATATTCTTATTAAGAGTAGATTACCTATTAAATGTTGTAATCCTAAAGGGAAAGGTTTTTGCCCTTTCTACCACTATAAATAAAGGCACAATGGGGTGAATCAAACACACCTCACAATTAAATCAATCTCTCCTCTCTAAAGTGGCCGGCCCTCTCTCTCTCTCTAAACCCTAGATCGCTCAATCAAATAGGCCTACAACATTATTGTATTTTTTTGGCCTATTTTTAGTTACGACTTTGGGAATTTCACTTGAATCTCATTTGAATTTCACTTTGCCTCCTGTAATTTAAAAGGTACCACTTTACTCTTTAAAGTTCAAAATTTGATTCACTTAGACTTGCAAACTCTCTCTTCTCCCTAAACTTATAAGTCGCCTCCTAAAACATCTATGAGACCTAACACCCAATAAGACTATTCCACATGTGCAATAAATTTGATTATAAATCTTTATTATGCGTTAACATTCAATAATCAAAGAATATTAAGTTTAAAAGAAATTGAAGAGATGAAAAGAAATAAAAAGGAAATTCATTAGCTTGACACACACAAATCAAAACCACATAAGAAATTAACAAATCCAAGGCAGTGTGAAGCAAAATTTTGAGTTTTATAAAGACGACTTTCAAGTTTCAGGGGTAAAATAGGATCAAAATCGAGTTCCAGGGGGCAAAATAAAGCAAACTTTGAGTTTCTAGGAGTAAAGTGCCAACTTTTGAGTTGCAGGATGTAAAGTGAGATTAAAATCGAGTTTCAAGGGCATAGCTAAATGGAAGCTTCTTTTTTTCTTTCTTTTTTGGGTAGTATGGAGATGATTAGTCAAAAGTATAAGGTTGGAAATGTGTATGCATCTGTACCATTATTTGTACTAACTATCAAATAGAGATGGGATAATTCTTCCACTTGTGTCGATGGGTTCTATCTCTATTAGAGTGATGGTACAAATATATGGTAAATGTAGCATTACTAAACTGCTAAACTACCAATCATCCATTGTTAGATTAATTTCTATAAGCACTTAATCCATGCACAGAACTAACTACTTTAGGCATATTGGGTTCATTCTTAACTAGTAATTAGTTGTTAAGCTATATTCATTAGGATTACTCTAATACAGTTTTCTTGCTTTATGCCTACGTATAACGAAAATTAGGCTTAATTGTAACAGTGGTCCTTAAACTTTATTCTTAGGTTAATTTTCATCTCTATACTCTCATATTAGTTTCTTTAGTGCTTGAACTTACAATGTGTTGCACTATCGATTCTTTTCACTAACGTTTTTTTTCCCATTAAATAGAAGTATATTAAGAACTTCAGCTTACAAATTCAATAATCAATACAAGAGACTAAAAAAAAGAAATGAATTTTATTAATTAATATCTAAAACTTAAAACAAAAGGAAATTTGAACTATAAAATTACAAGGTGAAAATGGTTGGACTTTAGTAACTTGTAAGTATGGAATTTCAAAGTTGGATAATGATCCAACTGTGGCTGCACTTAAACAACTAACAAAAAAAATTCATATGCATTCAATGTTCTTATACAAAAAAAAAAGGTTTTTTTTTAGGTTTTTTCGTTCTTCTCATTTCTCATTTAAAATTCATTTTTAATGACGAGGATGACGTTTTTAATATACCCTTAAATTTAACTAAAATATAGATGGCGTTGGTGTAAAGGATCAATTATACAACACAATATTAAGTTCGAGTATTAAAGAAACCAAAATGAGAGTTCAAAGACTAAAATTAAATTAGAGATAAAGTTCAGTAAACCATTGCTATAATTGAATAGGTTTTTGTTGTCTATTGTAGTTTCTAGCGAATTAACATGCTATACTTTATATGTTGCATGACCCGTGTTTTTCTTTTGTTTCTCCGCGCAATACTCAACCCAACAATTTGATGTTGAACCTTTTTGCTCCAAAATAAACATGTTAAAGGAAAAATACATATGTGAGGTGTGGCCATTGGTCCTGCGCAGGTTGTTCATCAAATATTGATTCACATTACCTAGCTCCACAATTTATGAACTGCTTTGGCCTCTGCAAGCTCCCCACAAGTCCATTAAATCAATATAATGACATTAGTTTTTTGTGTGTGTATATACATACACTGGTTTAGGGTTTAGAGTAGGTTCTGTAAAATTGTAAAAGTGATTACTTTGCCTGCTTATTGAAAGCTACACAAGCGCGACGATAAAATGTTAAAAAGAATTCTAACAGTATATGATTCCATTGTCTTTTGACTGTTTAGTTCTGTAATTTAGAGCAAAATAGTGAAGGGTTTGCAGGATTTTCTGTGTACTACGTGACTGTGAGTGGAGTGCCATGTGTACTGCACTCGTTTCTGATGTGGATGAATTTATGAAAACTTAAACATGATTAGCAGTAAAAACCATAAAATAATAAAGTCTTTAGAATTTGGACAACTTGAATAGAGAACATGACCTATATACACAAGCATGGATTTCATAAGTATTTAATTTCAAGTAATTTTTTTGGATAGTACTATTCACACATTTATTTTTACTTTTCACACACTTATTTAAATTTTTAACCGTCAGAACGAATGAATTAAAAAAAAAATGAATGACAAAAAATTAACAATGTAAAAAATAAAAATGGGTGTGTAGCAATATGTTGTCGGTGGTATATCAATATGATGATATAGGGACATTCTGGACAAAGAGGGCTAGTTTCAATTAGTGTTTGCGAGCAGGGTTTTGGTTTACAAGAGGGCTACTAAAGATAATTTCTCTTTCTTTTTATACAAACGATATACATACCTCTACTCCGAGGTAAATGTGCTTGATCAATTGAGCTTCAAGTTTTTGCATTCTGTTTGCATAATCTAATCAAATTTTTAGAGCACAATACTACATCAAACTGTAATTGCATACGTCATCAAACTGTAATCGGAAGAAATGTAACATTTCTTACTCCAAAGAAATTTAGAATGTATTATCCATTTTTGGAGAACTCAAAAGAAAAAGGGTTTAAACCAAATGTAAGATCAACCAAGATTTCAATAACTTGGCCAATACTTTTTTCATGAAAATGTACATAGTTTCCAAAACATGGGGCTACATAACTTCCCGCTCTTTACCTTTTATACTTGTCCACAAGCTCCACCATGCTTGTCAGGATCACAAAGAATGTACACACATACACATCCAAGATTTAAGCTGTTTTGTCCATTTTCTCTCTGAAATCTGTGACATAACTATAAGGTAAGCAGTCCTGTCATGATGCAAACAAATTAAACAGTTAACCTTTGCTTCTCTCAGCGAGCAACCATAACTTACAACTAACAATATTTCTGGTATTATATGGAAGCTTTTTCACTAAATCTAAGGGAAAAGGAAAAAAAAGTCAAAAACCCTATTTAAGAACCTTGTTCTAACCTTCAATGCATGACACACATTAGTGTATTGTATTAATGTTCTTATTACACATTTATTTTCATAACCTCCCTTGCACACTTAGTCCACTCTATATATTCCTTCCAGACTTGCAAGCGAAGTCTTCATCACAGTAACCACCAAACTAACCATCTAATCTCATGACAAGTGTCAACATCTAAGCTATTAGGCATACACATACCACTTAATTTGGCAAACCCTTCTCAGTATCCTAACACTATTCCACAAGTTGAACCATTTTTTCTTCATATTATTATGAGTAATGCTATTCATACCATGTTTTTATACCATATTTATGTACCATCTTAGGTGGCATCTGATGTAGACAGTCACATCATTTGAAAAATTTGTAAAGCCCAAGAAAAGGAAGGAGAAAAACTCCTCGTATACCACAATCATCATTTAATTAACTAGTTTTTCCTAATTATTAGTTTGTTAAATAATGAACTAAATTAAAAATATGATTAATTCAAATGATGTGACTGTCCACATCAAATACCACCTAAAGTGATATAAAAATGTAGTGCAAAAATAAAGGAAAACTAATGAAAGGGGCTTGAAAACTTTGAGTTTTAACGATAAGGACAAAATAAATGGTAAAGTGAATAGTACAAGGATTGACTTTTTAGTGTAAAAATGTGATTTTTCGTTAAAGTGAACAGTATCCGGAGCTTTTCGTTAAAGTTCTCCAAAAATAAATATGAATAGCAAATTTTTTGTCTACATGCATAACTTCCCAATCAACCAACTTATCACCTTTGCAATGTGGGGCCTACAGATCACTCTATTTATACCAAACTGTAAAACCTTACTCTTTCCATATGCATACCTGCCGTTATAATTCTCTTGCCCCATCCCTCTGTTTTTTGCTGCATTTCCTTCTCGAATTCCTTTTCTCAGTTCAGTCTTCATGGCTCCTCTCATCTTCTTAATTCTTCTCTTCCTAATGATTTCTTCAAGCACTTCTCAGGGCCCCCCCTCACCCGGCTATAACCCTAGTTCCAAAATTAGTACACTAGGGTTTGATCAGGTTTTCAGAACCCTCTGGGGTCCTCAGCATCAAAATTTAGACCATGGTGCTTTAACAATCTGGCTTGACTCTAGCTCAGGTACTCAAACCTGCAAGATTCACTACTTTTTTCATTGGCTTTTCAGCATATTTTATTGCTTTTTGTGTACTTCGGTTAAGTGCTTTTTTGTGCTTATTTTCTCAGATTGTTTTATCTTTTTTGGTCGGATTTCTCAGATTGTTTTATCATCTGCTGCATTTTTGACATGTTTCAGGGAGTGGGTTCAAGTCACTTCATCCGTACCGTTCTGGATATTTTGGTGCAGCCATTAAGCTCCAGCCTGGTTACACTGCTGGAGTGATTACTTCATTTTATGTGAGACTCTGCTTGGATAATTGCACTAGCAAAACGACTTCTACACACATTTTGTTTTATTCTGTGCAACCTTATTTATATATTTGTCTTTTAATTTTTCTCTCGTTTATACTATTCAAGAGTAGAATAAACATGTATATAGAGGAAAAAATGTGTGTGCCAATATCACTTCTCTTGCAAACTTTGAAATGTTATTGTTAAATTCTTGAATTCAATAAAAAAGTGAAAATTGGGTTATGTAACTTTTTTTATTGGTTTTTATAGCTCTCTAACAACGAAGAACATCCGGGGAACCACGATGAAATTGATATTGAGTTCCTTGGTACAACTCCTGATAAGCCCTATACTCTGCAAACCAATGTGTACATTAGAGGCAGTGGAGATGGAAAAATCATTGGAAGAGAAAAGAGATTTCATCTGTGGTTTGATCCAACACAAGACTTTCATAACTACGCTATAGTATGGAACCCTACTGAGATCATGTGAGTATATAGTAGTACCACACAGTTCTAAAATCTTGTACCTTTGTACATGCTTGTCACGTGTGTTTTTAGGTATGTTAAACATCAAGCCAAACTGTCTAGTTTCTTGTCCTCTACCGTTTAGTAGGGGAACCGTGAAACACAATTATTATTTCTGATCTTATCAAGAAAAAGTTCTTGGATTCTTTTGATAACTATTTGATTTTTTTTGTTTTTGTTTTTAGCATTCTTTTTGTGTATCATGCATTTCTTGTACATATCTCTAATCATTTTTTTGTTAAATTTCATGCACAAAATGTAAAATTAAACTAAATAACAATCAAACACGACCCGCTTTTTGTTCTTGTTTTTGTTTTCATTTGACTTAAGATCTTTCATATTAATTGAGTTGTTATATCAAACCTAAATTATTATCTGAAAATGTTAAACCTAAACTTTCAACTTTGTCTATAAGCTGAAGTAATTATTAAGTTAATAACATGTGATAATTACTTCTTGTGATGTATTTCAATAGTTAGACTACACTTTTAACAATCACATTACTAAATAAATCTTTCACAAAAGTAAGATTTATATGACATGTTACTTATTATCGAACACTTCAAATACAGCGTGCTTAAAAATATGATAATCAGTAAATATAATACATGCAATATCGCTTTACATTTATCTTTATTAATCTCTAGAGGGTTGTGAAGTGAGATTTGCATATTATAAATTACACCAATGATATGATATAATCAATTTGCAGATTCCTGGTGGATGATGTGCCCATAAGAAGGTACCAGAGAAAGAGTGATGCCACATTTCCATTGAGGCCGATGTGGGCATATGGATCCATATGGGATGCATCATCATGGGCCACAGAGGGTGGAAAATACAAAGCCGACTACAAGTACCAACCATTTATTAGCAAGTACAAGAATTTCAAACTTGGTGGGTGCAAATCCGATAGCCCTACCTCATGCCGACCGCCCTCCGCCTCACCATCTGGTTTGTCGGGTCTTAGTCAGCAGCAGTACTCGGCCATGGAATGGGTGCAGAGGAACTACTTGGTCTATGACTATTGCCATGATTCTAAGAGAGACCATACTCAAACACCCGAGTGCTAAAGCTCGACTTGCACAAAAGTTTGTAAGGAATCATTCTTCTGTATCTACAAATCGCCAGCACAGAAAGAAAAACTAATGTTCACATGTGTCGTTAAAAGGAAGAATGACTCCTTCTGGCTGCATATAATATAAGTTAATATATTTGTTGTCCTTGTCAGTTATAAACAGTTTGTACGGACTTTGTTGGAGGGCTTGAGATGGATCCCACCTGTGCAAGAGTATCCAAGGCCCTCCGGATTTAGTTTATTGTATGTTGCGTTGGCGTTTATTTATTGCTTTCAATTGTACCAATGTACCGATAATTATCTAGTGAAAGCATTATTCTGTTTTGTTGTTCTACAGAAAGGAATGGTTCTGATTCGCGCCACTTTGCATTCATGCAAGGGGATCCCACAGTTGCTCACTTGTGAGTTGTGACAATTGTCTTTTACTTGTCCACTGTCAGAAACGAGTTATCATTCAACCTCAAAAGGAGCAATTTATTAGACATGAGTCATTTTCTGTTTCGATTTAATATTATAATCTCACGTAAACAGAAATTCGAGATTTACATGTGTAAAATTTGTATTGTAGAAAGCAATAAGAGATTTACAGATAACATATGTATTGTTGGACTAGAACACCATGAAACTTTTCTCCTTAAAAAGACCTTAAAATCTTGGGCATATTTACTTAGTAGATGAGATAAAGAATGAATCCGAGAACTTAACAATAGGAGTAGAAATAGAGAGTCGGATCAACTAGTCCCCTAATTGTTCTACTTCATGATTTTTAGGTATATCATTATCAATTTTAATAAGAAACTCGTACTTTTCCGATACTATAAAAGTAAAAAATTCACTTTTATTTTAGTATACTACATATAGAACTCAGTATTCAAAATGATTTTAATTCCTACTGTATGTAAGTAAACATGTTTTCAAATAATTAAGACAAAGTAGACAGAGAAAGGATGAAGATATTTTGTAAGATCAAAAGTAATATTTTTTCATTCATCGTGGTGAGTCTAAACTTGTGATTAAACAGTGTGAGAGTATAGCTAATTATCGAGTGGGACTAGAGCAAAAACAAAAATAAATCATCAGTGAATGGGATAAATAGACTGATTGTGATCTTGCCCGAAAAGAAAAAGACGTTAATTTGTTTGGTTTGAATTGTTCCAGTAAGATTTTAACAATTTAAAATCACTTTCATAGCATATTTACTGTGATTGAAGTTGAACCACCAAAAATCAACTACTACATAATTGATTCGCGCTTTCAGTAAGTATGAAACCCTTGAGATGGTGATCTTCAGGGACAATTCTTTTTCTTTTTGTCACTAAACACTTTCGTCACAAATTTGATTTTTCTTTGTAGTATTAGCACGATAGACACAGAAAAGCTAAATGCAAATGACCAAGTGAAAACAAATTGGATCGGACCTTATTATATGTTTGCTACCCCACTCGCAAGGGTGGGGCGTCCCTACCCAAGGGGTTTAGGGAGTGTTTAAAGTGACTTAACAAGAGTGGTGAACAGATTTCAACCAACCATGCATCACTTGACCAAGGCTCCGTCACCCATCAATCGCTTTAATGTTCTCCTTAGTTACAAGTCTACGCTACAAGGCTCGGCTATTAGGCATTACTATTAACACAATGAAAAACTCATTCCACAAAGGAAATAATAATAATAATAAAAATGATAAAAGTGAGTTGTAAACCTCATATTTGATAGATATTCTCCTGATTTCTTATGATTGGTTTCTAATTCACCGAGATTCTTCATAATCTCTGATTTTCCTTTATCATTAAAAGTTCCCTTTATGTATTCATTGTATAGTAATTACACTTGGAAATCAGGCAATTGAACTACGTATAATTCAATGATAATTCACCCTCCAGATTATCGAGGGCCACTTACCTTTGTTGTGCTTCATGCGATTGTTATAATGCATAATCTTTTATGGTGTCACAGAGCTAGTGACTAGCATCAGTTCTTTTTTCCAACCATTCCTACACATTTTCTATGGCCGCCCTAACCACCCCTTCTATGTCTTCCCCTTCATTTCTCACGCGAACAACATCAAGCTCAATTCATCTAGCTATTCTCCCTAGTTGGCTCAATTGCTTACTGTTCTCAAAATCCGTCAGCTGATGGTACTTCAGAATGCCCCTCACAGTTCCTGTCTGATGATACCCGCCAGGTTTCTACCAAACACACCCCGCATATGATGAATGGGTTTAGAAGAACTAGCTTGTGCTTTCCTGGACCAATCGATTTTCGTGACTGCTTGTCATTCGGCTGCCATGAAGTTTGGCTTGCTCTTTAATAGCGTTTTGCCTCTAAAAACCAAAGCCGGGAGGTACAAGGTGGCTCGGGTTCCTCGGAATGATGGGTAGTGGTGCTCTGTATGTTACGCATAGTCTGGTTCATTTTCAAGCCGTCTGAGCTCTGTCGGTCCCGAAAAATCACCGTGTTCCTCGAAAGGAAGATTACTTGGTGCTCGGTGCTCGTGCCAGAGGACAGGATGTCTGCGAGTGAAGTCGGGTGGTGCTAGTCGGTGTGTGGCTCTATCGAGTCGTTGTGGAGTTTGGATCTGCAGGAACAAGGTGGAAGCTGAGAGGCTTTTTCTTTGTGAAGGTGGGGATCTGCTAGTAGATCTAGATGTCAGCAGATAGCGAAATGAGGGATATAGATGATCTGGGCTTACGGTTTGGATCCAAACTGAGGCTGTCTGAGAAAAAGCGTGGGGGTATTAATATTGAAAGGAAGAATGTCGAATGAGCTCTATTGAGGTTCCAGCATACGATGATTGCAGATGTGAACAGTGAAGAGAGAGGGTCTCTATCAGGGACAATAGGGAGCGCAAGTTCCTGGCACGTTTTGTGGGACAATGCGATCTGCAAAGGATGGCAGATGCGGACTAGCCCTGGACATTCAAAAGTGATTTGGTGTTGGTGGCAGATTGAACGAAGAATTGATTGAACAGATGGGCACCACTTTCCTTAGGTGTTTTCTGGGTCCAATTTCACAACGTTCCGTTGCTCAGCATGACTCAGGCAATTGCGGATTTCATTGGAGGTTTGATGGGTACAGTTCGAAAGGTGGACACGTCGGAAAGTCGTGACTGCATTAGTATATTTTTCTGAATGAAAATGAGATTCAATGTGTGCGAACCCCTCATGCGAGGGACATTTGTGAACTTTCCCGATGATGACAAGGTAGGGGTTGACTTTAAGTACGAATCCTTTCTGAAATACTGCCTAATTTGTGGCATGTTGGGACATGCAACAAAAGTTTGTAAAAACCTCCAGGTTGACGGAATGGGAGATGGTGGGAGCTCCAAGAAGTTGGAAGAGACATTTGCATTCTGAGATTTGGATGCAATGACAGACCTTAAGGGTAATCCCTTGGGTGTTGGATCACAAAGTATGGTATCTTTGGGGTCAAATGGTGGGCGGAAGAGCCTAGAGTGATGGAAGGAGGAGCTAAGTGGCCAACTGGATGGAGGGAGGCGATCTAGTCGGTCTTCGATGGCTTCAGGAATTGGAAGCCATACACAGTACGGGGGTCCGAGATCTCAGAGTGGGAGCGAGTGTACAACTAAGGTGGAAGACGAAGTGATCGATACTACTACTTCACCGAGTAAGAATAATTGGTCTTTGAGCAAAAGTGGGAATGGGGGTACAAAGCTCGCAGACAAAATTTGCTACCAACGCAAGGAAAAATAGAATGCCAGAAGAGCTAGAGAACTTGCATTTGATGCAGGGTTAATTGGCCTTAGGGGTATTGTTGTTAACGGAACAGAGCATGTTGTCCTTGATGAACCTTTTGAGTAGGATGAACAGGCGAATGTGGTATGTGTGTCTTCAGAAACCGGCCAAGGATTTGATTTAAATATTAAGCCACATGATGTAGAGGGTATAGATAATGGGATGTTTGTGAGGGGATCAAGATGTGCAGGTGATAGGAAGGGAAGCTGCAGAGGGAGACAAGGCTCTGGATGATGACCTTTTCGAATTGGCACCTGTTATTGAGGCAGTGATGAATGAGTACAAAGGAAAAAATGATCATATCAAGAGATGGAGTATATGAAGCCAGTTCAAAGTTTGGAACCAAAAAGTAATTGTCAAAGGAAGAGTTTATTTTCTGAGGCGAATGAGACTAGCCTTGAGGGGTCTCCCAAGTCTCTATAAAGCTAATAGCATGGAACTGCTATGGTACTGGGAATGACCTGACAGTTGACAATTTGCTAGTGCAAAATTGGCTTCACACTGTAATATCCTGAAAATTTAAATATATAAATATGTGGAGAAAATCGAAAATAAATCGATTTATGGTTATGGAAATAAAATTGGGAAATTTAAAGTTTTATTTCTGGAAATTATTGTAATCTACATATTTGAATTATTGAGATTTTATGTTATTTTTGGAGAAATTATATTAATTTACTTGAGTTTAGTTTTAAATTAAACTAGTTATGAAGTTGGGAGTTTTGAAATTAATTATTTAAAACCTGTAGACCATTCAAGGTCAAAATTTATATTTTTGAATAGAGCTTGAACTCACGAATGTGTAGGCGCAAACTGTTCGTGAAATGGAGTTATATAGAAAGAGTTATTAACGAGTAAAGTGGAGGGCAAAATAGACATTTTACCAATTAACTAGAAGACTAGAAAATCTGGGTAATGGGATGAGCCACGTGGGTGTCTGAGATTGAGAAGGGAAATGAATGGACGGAGGAGATGAAGGAAGAAATGAGAGAAAATGAGGGAGTGCAGCCAAATGAGGGGGGGGGGGGGGAAGGGAATTGGCCCAATCAGGAAGGAAAGAAAGGAGGGGAAATGAGAGAAAGGGGAAACATAAGATTCCCCCAACCCACGGTTTAGACCCGACCCGATCGAAATTCTTAGTCTTCTGACGGGTTTTCATCCAATTTTACAGCAAATTACACCAAAACAATACTTGGAAAACCCCGCATGGCCTTTCCTCTTCTTATTACACCCCAAAAATCATGAAATTTTAACTTGAAATTGGGAAGAACACACCCGAGGTGCTGCGACCCTCCTAGCTTGAAATCTATCAAACCTGAAACGATTTGGTTCAATTACCACCACCAACATGTTCATTTAGAACCTAGGAACAAAGCCCAAACAAGGTTTGGGGCATCGAAGCTGCTATGAAGTCAAATTGAGGACACCCAAATTCTAGGGTTCTAGCGGGTTCGAGGCAAATTGGAGCCTTTCCAGGCTAAATTGGGTTTGGCCACAGGTATAAAGTTTGCTCTACTCTTTGAGATCTTCATTTCTGTAATTTTTGAGAATTTTTAGAGATAATTGAATTTTCCGGCAAGTTGGGGTAGCAGACCGCCACCGGCGGTGGCACGTGGCCAGGGAGCCAACGCCGTATTCTTAAGCTAATTTTGATGTTCTGGATTCAAGTTAAATAATCATTTAATGTGATACACTTGTTTGAAGCTAGTTGGTGATTGTTAATTATGTGTAGAAATATCAAAGTTTAATCGAATTTGAATTTGTAAACTACGAATGACTTGATCCCTGTTTAGGGTACGTAGGCAGTCTAACGAGACGTTAGATGCAGCCATAAAATAAGTGTGACTAAATAATCGAGAATTAGTGTTATGATGGAATTTAATTTAAGAGAAGGAAATGGTTCTAAATTGGAAAGTAAATTGTATATCTTGGTAAATGAATAATGGTTATAGATTCTACGTGGGATGAAGGGAATTATTGGAAAATGATAACTAGTATTAGTGAATTCAATTGTTAAATTAAAATATGTTTGACATTTAAGAAAATATGGATAACTTGTAATAGTAACTAATATTGACTTAGAGGGATGTGATTAAGAAAGAAATTAAATACATTTTTAAGTTTGGCCTACCATATTTCAAGGCGGGGGCGTTACACACACCCCTGACATAGTGATCTTGCTAGAAACAAAGAACAAAAGCAGGCGTTATGGGTATCTTAAAAGGAAGCTGGGAAAGGAGCATATGCATGCAATGGAACCAAGAGGTATTGGTGGCGGGCTGTGTGTGTTTTGGAGAGACGTTTCACAAGTGGTCCTGATGAAGTCCGAGGACTTTGTGATTGAGGTAAGACTATGGGATGATAATAAAAAAATATTATTGGCGTTTGTTTGCTATTTCTGCCAATACTGACGAGAAAAATAGGCGAGACCAATGGCTGTGCTTAAGCAAATGATTAGAAAAGGACAGGGGCATAATTCCTTATTGGGGACTTCAATGATATACTGTGTAATGAAGAAAAAGATGGCGGCAATTATAAAATGGTGTCCAATATGAGGGACTTCAGAAAGTTCATGGCTCGAAACGAGCTCATGGACTTGGGCTACGAATGCTACCCTTTTACGTGGCGGAATAACAGGGTGGCTATGCCAATCCAACAAAGACTCGCTTGTAGGCTGACAACCATGGGGTGGCATGACCTTTATCCTGATACTAAAATTAGGCACATAGTGTTGGAAGGATCCGACCACACAATGCAGGCACATAGTGTTGGAAGGATCCGACCACACAATGCTCTTTCTTTCCATGGATAAGGTGAAAGAGTGGAGGGGAAGAAAATTCACATATGATGCGCGTTGGAGTAAGCTAGAGGAGTGCCGTGACTTGGTGGCCGGGGATTGGAGGGAAAAATTTGGAGGTTCACATGTTTTTTGTTTTTGTGAAAAAACGAAAACTCTCAGGTGAAGCTTAAAGGCGTGGTATAGAGGAAGAGGCAGGAACTCTAAGAAAGTCATCAAGTAATTGAAAGAAGAGATTCGAACGGCTTATAAATCAAATGGGTTTGCCACGAAGGAGGTAAAACTAAAGGAGAGGGAGCTTAGGGATGCTCATAAGGAAGAAGAGACTTTTGAGCGAGTGAAGTCGAGGATCCAGTGGCTTAACGAGGGAGATAAGAATACGAATTTCTTTCATGTGCAAACGTTGAAAAGGCAAAAGTTCAACTAGATTTGGGGGTTGGAGGATTCGAATAGGGTGTGGCATGAGAGTGAATCCGGGATAAGTTCTACTACGATCTCCTATTTTTCTGAGTTATTTCAGTCTAGTAAGCCGAGTCAAATTGAGGAGATTGTGTGTTGTATGGAGGCCCAAGTGACACTCGAGGATAATCTGGCCTTGACGGCATCGTTGACAGTTGGAAAAATAGAGGAAGCATTTTTTCAAATCCCTCATACGAGAGCCCGGGACCTGATGGGTTCTCGAGTTGTTTTTATCAGGACCATTAGGAGATTGTGGGGAAAGATATGGTGAAGATTGTCAAAGCCTTCTAGCATACAAGTATGTTCTTGCGGAAACTAAACTACAAAAACTTGGTGCTCATTTCAAAGGTGAAATGTCTGAAGAACATGACGTAATACAGGCCTATTACTCTATGCAACGTAATTTATAAGATCATTGCCAAAGTTCTTACAAACGGACTAAAGAGGGTGATGCCGAAGGTGATTAATGTCAATCAATCTGCCTTTGTCGTTGGGAAGCAAATTCAGGACAATATTCTCGTGGTGTATGAAATTTTGCATTCCTTGCTACACCAAAAAAATGAGGACCATGCAGGTATGGCAATAAAGCTGGATATGGCAAAGGCTTATGATCGTGTGGAATGAGAATTCCTCTTAGCTGTGATGGCAAAAATGGGTTTTGTGCTGATGTTTTGCAGGTGGATTAAGGAATGCATCTCCACTTCTTCTTTCAGTATTCTAGTTAACAGTAACCCAACGGGGTACATTCTGCTGAAGAGGAGGCTGAGGCAGAGAGACCCAATTTCCCCTTACTTATTTCTTCTATGCACTGCAGGGTTTTTCGCTTTGATTAGGAATAGTATGAAGCAATGAGCTCTTCATGGTTTTAGGGTGACACCAAACGAGGTGCCGATACCGCATCTTCTTTTTTTTGCGAACGATTCAGTGTTGTTTGGTAATGCTATGGTGGAGGAGGTGCAAGGGATTGTGGAAGTGTTGAAGGTTTATGCATGAGGATCAAGTCAGGTAATCAATATGTCAAAAAGCTCAATCTTCTTTGGCTCAAAGACTATGAATCGAACCAAGAAGAAAATTGAACATACTTTAAGTATTCAAAGTAAGGAGGGCTTTGGGAGGTATTTAGAACTGCAAGCAGATTTTGGTAACTAAAAAAAAGTTGTCTTTGAGGAGGTCCGGGATACGATTAAGACTCGCATGGCGGGATGGGCTAAGCAGTTCCTGTTCCAAGCAAGGAATGAGGTCCTTTCAAGGTGGTGGTCATGGCTATGCCGAATTACGCCATGAGTTGTTTATAAGTTACCCATTGAGGTGTGTAGAGACACAAAGAAAGCTATATGTAGCTACTGGTGAAGAGGGAATGAGCAGCGGAAAGGTGTCAAATGGGTCTCTTAGGATTTGCTAGTGAAAAAAAAGTGGTTTGGCGGCTTGGGCTTTAGGGATATTCAATGCTTCAATTTGGCATTTCTGGCCAAGATTGGGGGGCGTCTGACCCAAAACCCGATGTCTCTTTTATCAACTGTTTTGAGAGATAAATATTTCCCAGGAAACACATTCAGGGAAGCGTATTGGGGGAGGAATACGTCATAGGAATGGAAGGGCATTTTTGAAGCACGTAAGGTGCTACAACAAGGCATAAGGTGGCGGGTGGGAAATGGCACTTGTATCAATATTAAGGAGGACTGTGGTTTCTTAAACCCTATACTTTCAAAGTCAGGTCACGGGAGAGCCTGCAAGCAACGATGATGAGTGATCTAATTGACTCGGCCTTAAAATCTTATAATGCTGACATGATCTTGGCGGGCTTTTAATCAAGATGATGTGGCTCCGATTTTAAGCATCTCGTTAAGCAGAACAGGTTGTCGTGACAGATTGGTGTGGCACCACACCGTATATGGGGATTACTAGGTCAAATCCAAGTATAGGGTGGCTATGAGTCTTATGGAAAATGGAGCCCTGGAAGGAAAGGTCGGGGATCTTTAAGCAAAAATCGGAAGTACAATCAGGTGTGGAATAAGATTTAGAGTTTGGAGGTCCTTAACAAATTAAAACTCTTCGTTTGGCAGTGTTGTAACAATGCTTTAGCAGTTAGACGTAATCTGTAGAGATGACACATGAAGCTTGATAATGTCTGTGGGGTGTGTAGCATGGTGGATGAGTCGGAAAACCACTTGTTTTCCGCTGCAATCTCATTCATTTTTTTTTGGGTTCTATTCCCCGCTCTAACTGAACTCTTTTGACTTGGCAGGTGCTAACTTCTTAGCTAGTTAGAAAATTTCTATACCCGGGACAAGGGAAGGGATAAGGCTGATGAAATTTTGTAGAAGTTTGCCTTCGGCCTGTGGAGACTCTGGAAAAATAGGAATGGGGTGGTTTTTAACAGAGTGCACAAGAAGCCTTCAGAGGTCTTGGAGGCATGGAGGAGGAATATCTCTTATTTTAGAGATGCTATGTCCTAGGGGTTTGCAGTTGAGAGTCCACTAGGCAGGATGACGACAATGGCAGGGCCACGAAAGGTAGCACAATGGCAGAAGCCGGGGTTCAGGATTATTAAGCTTAACATCAATGTGGCTTGGTGTAAGGACACTTTGCGCACGAGCATGGGCTGGGTTGGCCGTGACTTTGCTAGGCTGCTACAAGCTGTGGGAGGCTCAAATACCGGGTTCAGTCACACTGCAGCTGGTGCTGAAGCGTGTGCGATCCGAGATGCCTTGTTGGCTTGTATTGACAAAAGGTTTGATAAAGTGATTATCGAATCCGATGCTAAGGTGATTATTCAAATGCTTAAGAAGGAATTGCCTCAAGATTTTAGCCTTGAATGTATACTTGGTGATATTGAGCTTCTAGCGCGAAGATTGAAGTCGGTGACGTTTACGTTTGTGTCTAGAGACAGCAATCGTGCTGCCCACTCGGTGACTAAGTTTGTATTTAAGAAGGGCTGATCTGTTGTTTGGAATTTTATTGGCTTGAAATTCTTGTTTAACATTCTAGCGTAGGATGTAAACATTTTTATTCGACTTTAATATATTTCTCTATCTTTTGGCGAAAAAAAAAAAAAAAAAAAAAAACCAAAGCCGCATTCTTCAACTCCGTACTACTTGCCTTGCTTTTAATATTATGACCAACCCCTTATTGAGTGTCGACCAATTCCATTATTAGGTGTATTCACATCTTCGCGTACCAATTTCTTACAACATATTATGGGCGTAGATTACTTGTTAAAAAGAAAACGATAAGACTACTTTTTCAATGTATGATTCTTCTACAGAGTTCATTAATATCAGAGCTTATTAGTTTACCTCCATCTATCATAATGATCCATCTCAAATATGGAAGTCCAGTGTATAACCGCTGCTAGTGTGGAAACCAGATTTGTGGTCAGGAGAACACTGAAATGTTTCTGTGAGTCTTCTCGACCTCCAAAAATAATGGATAATCGTGATTTACTATCAGTTGTCTCCCTTTTTAAAATAAAAAAATAAAAAATCTATCAGAATAATCCATCTCAAATATGGGAGGGAGGGGAAAACTAACAATAGACATATAATTATGGAGTATGTTGGAACTGGATTTGCAGGGCCACTCACATGATGTCTTACCTTGGGCCTTGAATTATTATTAGGTGTTACTATTTCTCTACGGCGTTTCGGGGATTTTGGTTTGTTTTCTTTTGGGCCTTTCGGTCCGTTTAGGATCAATATTTCCACTGAATTTATTTACTTTTTACACCCAAAAAACCAAAAAATAAAAGGTTTATTATATTAACACCCCATAAATTGTTGAATAAACCTTACATACTTAATACACCTCACATTGGTTTTTTCACTTAAAAATTATCTTAATACACCCCACATACTTCCCCATAATACCCCCACACCCTACATTCTCAATATACACCTTATATTTTCTACATAAACCCCACATTTTTCTATACACTCCACATTTCTCAAATCTTATAACACTAATTTTTAATTTTTAAGGACTGAATCTAAATATTTTAACGTTTAGTTTGAATGATTTTAAATTGCATTTAGCTTCATTTGTTGTCTTAACTCGTAATTCCAAGTTGCCACTGATATTTAATAATATATGAACATCTGCAACTCAATTTCATGCGTGTGGCTATCTAACATTCAATTGAAATAGATTCCTATAGTTGCTACCCTTTTTCTCAAGGGCGGCCACAGAAAATGTTGCCTTTCTTAATCGCTAAACTTTTTTCTTTGGGATGACAAAGCGGGTTTTCATAGACATATGCTGTCATTCATATATTGAAGAACTAGGTCTCCATCTTTCTAATACAAATAACATAAAAGAACCAACAAATTTGATGGGGATTGGCACCAAATGATTCTATTAGACTTTCAAAATTACCTTCTCTCAACACATGTGGAAGTTACATCGATTTCGTGTTCCATTCGTTAAAAATTGAGGGTGAGAGGGGTTTTGATAGTTGAAGAGAAATAATATGCTAAAAGTGATTTGGGTGTATTTAGAAATTTTTTATTTTTAAAACCTAATAAGGTAAAAATTGTCATTGCATTGCATAGTGAGGTAAATAACTCATTTAATATTAAATTTTAATGTGTAGTGCATTCAACATTTTGTAGAGTGTTAATAGAAAAAGTTAAATAAAATAAATGTTATCATCCTTTATCCCATCCCACCACTGAGTGCAGTATTCAAGATCTGACACGCCTCCACTGGTACATTTACTCGTTTCATATAACTTGTCAATCAACTTTGTCTGACAATTTCCTCACCTTTTGTCAAATAATTTGACGTTAAAAATCCTCCTGCCAAATTTATAAGATATCACTAGATTTAGCTTTTCAGCTATCTACTTTTTCTTATCAAACAATTCTAACTAATGAAATTTATTCTAATAATTAAAAATATGGATTTACTTTAAAAGTTATAATAATTTTAAGGGATAATTTGATATAGATCCAATTTTGTGAGCCATTATTAGAATTAGTCAACTACATTGAAATAGGTCTAATAATTGATATTCCACATAAGCTTATTTATAATTTGTACCATATTTATCCCTTAGACTTATAAATTGTAGTAAATATTTCTTAATTATATGATTATTTGTGGTTTAACTAATCTCTTAATTGTAGGATTAGTTATAGCAATAAAATCTCAGCCCTCACTATCATGCATTTATATTTGCTCTATTATATTTTTGTGCGTATTATAAAGGTAAACTGAAACTTGGCATTTGTTCATTTAATAGAGCTATATTATATCATATTTATATTCTAATGTTCTGCCATGGAGGTTCAGCATTTTTCTTCCTATACAATAGGTACTTTATTTTTATTTCGTTGGTAGATTATATCTGTTTTGTAAATATAAAGCATTTTTCTTCCTATACAATAGGTAGTTTATTTTTGTTTTGCAGGTAGATTACATCTGTTTTGTTGGTATAAAGTATTTTTCTTCCTATACAATTGGTAGTTACTAAATTATATTGGTTTTGTAGGTAAACATCATTAGGTGGTTACTAGATAATATTTTAGTTTGAGTATTTAAATATTCAAAATAAAAAACTGAATAAATGATACAAAAATTAAAGAATTTAAATATTTTTATCTAAAAGGGCAAAATTGGTATAAAAGTACGTAATTAGATAATTGGATTTAGTTCAAAAACTACCTATATTTTTTGGACCTAGATAGAAAAGCCCTAACTTTAACTGTTGAATCAAATTTCAAAAACTTGAATTGTTTGATGAAAAAAATTAAGTGAAAATGTTTTGCTTGAGAGATAAATGGAAATGTTTATTCAAATTCTCTGTGTTTAAATTATAATTTTTTTTACTTATAATTAGAATTGTTTATATTAAAAATTATTTTAAGAGTACTGAAACTCAAATGCACCATGTCATCAAACTAACGAGAAAAAGTTGACAGAATTTGGATGGAACCCTGCTGTCAATGATCTACATAATTTTATTCTAATTCAAGTGAAATAGTAAATAGTTTATATGTAATCTGCAATATTTTTATTCCGACTCTAGATGGTTTTGTAATTAACTTTAACAAAAATTTAATTTCGACTCCACTCCAATACAATTTTTTTTCAATTCAATTTTTCGTCAAGCCATTAAAGATAGAGTAATGCTATCTACACGTCACTCTCAATTTTTAACCATCAGATTGATTAAATTGAAAAAATAAATTGTTATTAATATTCTAAAAATCTTATTTTGCACTTCAAACTTTCTATAATTAAAAAAAAATACATTTGTGAAAAGTATAGATTAAAACTTTTAAAATATTAATAACAGTTTTCTAAAAAATTAACAAAAATATATAAAAAAATAAAAATAAGTGCGTAATTAAAACTTTTGTAATAATAATTTATGCACCATGTGTAACTTCTTCCCATACAATAAACCCCTTGAAAAACTAAGCCCTAAACCTTAACACGGTTTAGTTTACTTGGATGCTGTATCCGTTCACCATCTCACTTAAAAATAAAACTTTAAAGCCTTTCTGACACACCTCAGCTGGCAGGCTGGCACCCTGCTGTCACGATTAAACCTGTCTGTCCCTTCCCCTCTGACAGTTCATATTCGCGCCTTTTCTCCCCCTTGAATAATTCTATGCGTAAAATAATTTGACCTTTCCCACCTTTTCATATATTTTCAGCTTTTTTTTCCACTTCATGTGTTTTAGGTTAGAAAACCAATATTCTTTTAAATTTTAAAATATTATGAAAATTACAAAAATAAATAAATAAATAAATATTGTGTAATCAGAAATTATTTTAAATATTTTTATTTAAAATTAAATATAAATAGTATTTGACGAAAATTAACCAGATGATATACGATGAAATGACACGCTTTGAGAGAATCCTCATTCATTCTACACATGTAAAATACTGTATAGTATTCCTTGACTTTCGAACTCAATGCTAAAAATATTTGAAAATTTTGCTTCGTATGAAGTCAATATAAATGCTAAATAGAAGAGAAGAGAAAACGGTATGATTGTGGACTTTCAAGTTGGTGTATAGATATATTATTAATGCTCAACTTGTCGAGTGAGCCATGATACACTTTGTTGGACTCTATTTATTTAAGAACATCTGCCAGTTAAACTAAACAAATAGTACAAAACTTAGTCTATCTTTCAGTTTCTCTTTGATGAAATATTGAAGCACTTCAACACGTCCAGTTCCTTGACTTGGTGAATCTGCCAAACAATGCTTGAGGAGATTATTTCAGGCCTTAAAAGAGACTGGTTTAGTTTGCACACTTGATTCTTAGAAGGCATATTACATCCCGGTGAGATCCATATAAACTTCTTCTGTCATGTCTCCATGCAAGAATTCATTATTCACATCCATTTAATGCAGCGGTCAATCCAAATTTGCATCAAGAGATACAAGAACTCTGATAGTATTGATTTTAGCAACTGAAGCAAATGTCTCCTAGTAATCAATTTCATATTTTGTGTGTACGATTTCGTTATTAACCCGGCTTTGTACCGTTCAATTGATCCGTCGGACTTTAGTTTGATTGTATAAGCCCATCTTCATCCAACTGTTCTTTTTTCTATGGAAGGGAATGTTGGGTTATTTTAATTATGATTGGTTCATCTCTATGTTTGTAAACTTCCATAAATATCATAAGATTAAACTACTAAAAATAAAAAGAATTTTAAAAAATGGGTGTTTTCTGTACATTTCAGTATTTAAAAAATTGGACTTTTTACAGTATTGTTTATTGTACTATTTAAAAAATTTAACTATCCTCCAACTCCTCCTCCACCACCACCTTGCATGTAAGATTCGTGGGTCCCACCTCGCCAGTTATAAAAATATTTCTCTCTGTTTTCCACTACAAAACATGGCGCTTATAACCTTTGGCAGACTATTTCTCCTCCTCAAAATTCCAATAGTCCACGCGTCGTTGTGTCATTGGCTCGAAACCCTCGACCGCCTGTGGGACCTGGCCAGCTTGGTAGTCAAAGCAGAAAGAACGTTCCACGTGGCGTCGCCTTCGTGAACCCGGTCACTGAACAGTAGGGCCCCCCGAACATGCGGGTTCCGCAGGTTTTTTTGAATGGAAGTCAAGTTGGTCGCCGCGACACGTTCGAGTATCTCCGCCAGCTTCCCCACGTCTTTCTCCGCGACGTTCACCGATATCTCCGCCCACGGAACGACGTCGTCGAACGGCAACCGAATCCCGTCGGCTATGATCACCGGCACGCAGCCCAAAGCGACTGATTCAACCAGCCTCGGACTCCACGGGGCCCACCCCAGAGGACACAGACAAAACTTCGACCGCACGATCTCCAATTGGTATCCGGCAAACCGGTGCCTCTGCAGGTAAAACCGCCGGTCGCCGTTATACTTCCGCCACAGCTCCGTCCTCACCCGCCTTAAACAAAATCAAGGGCAAATCAGTAAATTTAAGAGAAAAACTAATGATTAATGCTCTGATTAGTCGATTTACTTTTGTAATTATTAAACAATTATTACTTGCTGTAGAATCGGCCGCTGATGTTCTTGGGGTGGACCTCCATCTTCCCCCTGAAAAAGGCGAAGATGTCCCTCCGGCCGGTGATTGGAGACTTATCCAGCGTCGCCCGTACTTTTTCCGGCGAGACGTACGGCGGAATGACCACGTTCTCCACCTCTTGACACGGGTGGTGATGCTTCACGCCGAACGTCTGCAACACGATCGAGTTCTTTAAAAATCCCGGTATCCCATCCGAAATCGCCACGTCCTCCTGAGAAAACACGAAGCCAGACAACGTTGTAAAAAATCCAGAAACCGAAAAAAAAAAAACGTTGTTTCAATTCTCCTTTTTTTTTTTTTGGAAGGCTCCGAGATTAATTACCATGGTGTGGAAGCAGGAGCCGAAGTCGTGGGCGGCTACGAAGACGTGATCGGTGCCGTGGGACCGATCCCAGAACGGGTATTCCACCCGGACGTAGTCAATGGCGGAGGCAATGAGGGAGCGGGCGTGGCCTATCGCCGGGAAGCCATTGATGGTACTGAAGTTGCAGGACACGTAGACGGGGACGAAGAAGAAGTCGGCTTCGTAGGGGTCAACGGTCAACGCGTCGCTGGTGAGCAGGGCCCGGTGAATGGCGACCTCTGAGGCGAACAGGTGGGTGCTGCACCGTTCGTTTTTGAGCCAATCCGTGTTGTATTTCGGTGGCAAATCGTAAATGTAAATCTTCAATCCGTCGAAAAGTGCGCCTGAAATAAAAGCACGAACACATCAGAAACTAAAAATTCATCAAATTTATAAAAAATTTGGAAAAAGTAAAACATGGGTTTTGTTACTCGGACCTTGTTGTGTTGTGTTGTTAATGGCGGCGGATTCGAAGAGAGCGCGGGAGGCGAAGGTGGAGAAATGGGTTGTGGAGATGGAGGTGGTGGGTTTGTTTTGTTGTTCGTTGTGGTTGCTGATGAGGAAGGAGCTGAAGAAGTAGAGGGAGAGAGAGAGCCACAGGACCCATTTACAATATCTGTAAAAGAAGCTCTTTTTTTCCAATTGGGGGACTAATCTTCCGCCATTTTTGGGGGTAGGCAGGAGCTTCATCCTGACATAGAAGCCTCTGGCTTTTGGGGCTCTCTTGATCTGCTGCTGCTGCTGCTGCTGCTCCACCATCGCATTAAAACACCCGGAAAAGATGGAACCTTTGATGTGAAAAAATGGTGAGAAAATGGAAGGGATTTAGTGGTTGGGAGAGGGCCTTCGGTTCTTGGTCCGGTGATGAAGTGGAAATGAAGGAATAGTGATGGGATTGGGAGATTATAGTGGGTTTGTTGGCGTATCGTTTTTGGAATTGGACCTCAAAGAAATATGAAAAAATAAAGGGAAAAGCTCAAACCTTTGATGAATAAATGGAATAACAATTCAAATAATAAAATAAAAATAAAGAACAAATTATGGGGTGTGTGGAGTTGGGAGACAGGGATCAGAGAGGAAGAGCTGGGTTTCAGCCTTTCAGGGGTTCACATGGCGGAAGACGAGCAGAAGAATGGACCTCGGCGATGGTCGGGGTGTGTAATAAAAAACTGCCTTTCTTTCTGTTGGTTGCCAGGTCAAAGGACGAAATTGCCCTCCGTTTTGTGTACCTTTAAAACTTGGACGCGACAGTTTTTGACTTGTGCTGGGTTGGATGTTTTGTTTTGTCTCCAGTATCATCCGATAATCCAGTCTGTAAGCATCTGTTGAATTACCGTTATCAACAACTCTGTTCCTTAGGTTAAGCAGTTTAGGCTTATCCTCTATGGTGCATTGTCTCGAGAAACAAACATGTGGGACGTCCAGTTAAAAAAGAAGAGTTTACATCGAGCGAGTTTATTCATAATTCAGTGATACAATATTATTGTAAAGTTTTCTTTTTACAGAGCATCGGATTATGGAAACGAAATGCTTTAAGGTCAAATTTTGGAGAATAAGTTGAGGTTGGAAAAGTTTGACAACGTGGCCGCATTGGTAAGGAGACATTTTTGGGCAAAATGGAGCACTTGAAAAAGTAGCTTTGAAAGCTCACAATGCTGAGGAGGCTTGCGAAGGTATTAAATATGAAATCTAGGATGGAATATGAGGGTGCCACAAAAATCATTAAAAGTTGGGATACCATGTCATTTTTACATAATTAATCAACCATTCCAAAGCCAAAGGAGGTTGGTGGTGGTGATGTTAATATTTTTGACCACAAGTTTTATGAGCATTTTGTTACGGATGAGATATTTTTCAATGTGCTTCGGACACGAGACGGGATATCATATATCATTATGCAATTTGAGGATTTATTTTTTATTTTTTATTTTTTACAAGTGCTCTTCTAATTGTATTATGACATGTGTTGTTCTGCTCCGTGTTCCAAACGAGATCAAATCTTTTGCACCCAAAATGGGTGTGGTCTATCTGTGACCCTAATAAGTATTTGAATGAAGTAATGGTTGGAACTTCAATCCCAAAGGTGATTTATGAATGAAGTAATGGTTGGTGCACTAGATATTAAGATCCGAGCATTAAATTAAAACCGACTCTTCTTTTGCTTTTTATTTTTTTTTATTTTTTTTAACAGAGACCATTTGATTAAAAACAAGCAGAAGATACAACAGGTACAAGGGCCCCAAACAAGACTTGAGAAACCCAACAGCAAATTAAGACTCTCCTACGAGGAGAGCAAGTCCTAAGGCTGGATAATGAAGACCGAGGGAGAAGCTCGAGTCACCACCCAAAGGATTGAACCCCAAAAAACGTTAGCAGGGACATGAAAGGCCGTTGATGGAAAGAATATGAACCAGAGCAAATGGAAGGCTGGGAACATAGACTTCCAGACACATCCCTCTTTTTCTTTTGCTTTTTGTAGTTTGGAATTTTGAGCACGCTGATTCACACCATGCATAACTTTAATGGAAAATTCTACAGGCTCATATGAGTTATTGCTTGAAGTCTAAACCGAAGGGCGCCACCCGTATTCATAATTTTATATGATAGAATTTTGTTGTCGCTAAAAAGAATAAATCAAATCTACAGCTCCCATCCAGTAGGCTGGTCATTCATGCATGTATTCTTCTAATTATTTCACATATTTCATATGAAGCCATCGAAATAAATTTTTAGAGTACTCCAAACATAAATGGTATATTAAATGTCATTATATAAGTGAATAGATATTTAAAAAATAAAACTTCTTCCACTTATATAATAATAGATTGTACACCACTCCATGTTCCGTTGCACAAAAAAATTTCTCCACTGCCACCATCTTTAATTAAATGTTACACCTCAACATATACCCGCATACTTCGTCACTCCATCCCCCACTTTCAAGAACTGTTGCGACACAAAAAAAAATTTAAAAAAAAAGAAAAAAAAAGAGATCATTTTTACACACTTTTTTTTACCATCAAATTTAATAAATTAAATAAAAACAACAAATAGAACTCGTGCACATCAAGCTGCCAAGCTGTCGGCTCGAAATTTGGTTACGTGCACTAGCAAAACCAAGGGTAATAATGAATAGAAAAGACAAAAAAAAAAAAAAAAAAAAAAAGATGAAAACAAACTAAAAATGCAGCAACATAATCATATCTTGCAAGAATATCCAATAATAAAAAAAGTTGATAGTTTAGTGTCATAATACTCATTAATTATGCAGATTACTTGTGTGAGTTGCCAAACCACACTCCTAATTGGTTTCAAAGAGCTTTCAAGTTGCCATCATTCAAGTGCTTAGTGGGTATACCACATACGTAAGGAAGCAGCATAACAACGTTTTGTAGAATTTACGCGACACCCACCATTCGATGGAAAAATAACTCAAATTCAAAGCAAGGGGCAAGGGTAATAATATTGATTTCTGATCGAAAGCTCTGAGCAGATGGCTGACAAAACCCCTGCCGGTGTCTATGCCTCTACAACTGATGAAAACATCATATTTCCAACAAAGGTCGTGAGATACTGAAGAAGAAGAAGAAAGAGCCATTGATGTAAGAACTAAAATACTCGATTGTTGGAGTTAGGAGTCCAACGATTACTGGAAAGTTGTACCCGAAGAGAAACAATTGATAAGTGGAAAATATGGTCCAATCGATAGGAAACAAGATTCGAGCCCAAATAAATACAGAAGTCACCTGTGGAATGGCAGGTATCAAGGTTACCAACATAATCAGCATATGAATATGTAGTCAACATGGTAGTCCCATATTTGTACACTAAACCATGATTATGCGTGGCCTTCAAGTAACGAAGAATTCTTTTGACTGCCATCCAGTGAGTGTTCTTCGGGGAGTGCATAAACTGAGATACCTGATTAACGGCATACGATAAATCAGGCTGGGTAATTGTGAGATATTGTAGTGCACCTACAACACCACTGCACATTTCTAGATGTTCATATGGGGTGCGTTTGGTACGCAAACGGGACGGGACGGGACGGGACGGGACGGATGTTGTAAATTTTGAAAAAGACAAGGGGCATTTTTGTCCTAAAATGTTAAAAATTTCTGTTCCACAGACGTGGAACAACCCCGTTCCAGGGGGGGAGGTGGAACCAAAAATATCCAAAACTTGTCCCGTGGAACGCCTCGTCCCACTCGTTTTAGGCGTACCAAACGCGGGACGGAACGCCTCGTCCTGTCCCGTCCCGTCCTGTCCCGCGTACCAAACGCACCCATGGATCACCAACATAAGCACTGAGCTTCTGACCAGAGGAAGCAGGAGTTGAAATTGGCTTTGCCTCAGTGAATTTCGTATGTGTCAGTAAATCCAAGGCATACTTGGACTGATTGAGATGCATGGAATCCCCATTATAAGTGACTTCGATTCCCAAAAAATAATTTAATGGCCCCAAATCCTTCATTGAAAACAGGTTGCCAAGTTTCTTAATCAAGTGATCCATTTGGCGAGCACTGTTCCCTGTGATTAATTTCTGTCTGTTGATCTTCTTTAATTCATCTGAAACGACAGCCGAAAACCAAAAAAGTGTGGGAGAAGTAAAAAAGGGTGTGTGGATATCACACCCCCTTTTCTATTGAGTCTTTTGGGTCATATTGCATCTTGTTATGTTAGCTAGATATCATACTAGCTAGGACAACCAGAAAACTCTAATATCCTTAATTTCTTGTAGTAGAAAACATAGCACGTGATATATCATAATTATTTTTTCTAATATTGGAAAATTTTCCGAGTTCAAATTCTTCCCTCCGACTGCCCAATTGAGTACAAAAATTATTGTCTTAAATTAATTAAGCATCATTGATTGATGTAAGTGTTATAATTTTAGCTCAATCTTTGATTAAACATTAATCTTCTTTAGAAACATCATGTGGTCATGCTTGTATGACCATCGAAATAAGTTGTCACTTTAGCCTAATAAACAGATAGGTTTGTCTGTGTTTGTGAGAGGATTAGACTTATAAGTAAGATGTATTGAGTTCGAGTCACGTAAAATGACAAATTCAATTTCAATTTATTCCTTCAGCCCTTACCGTAAATATTTTTGTATACATAAGAACTCTTTCAGTCCTTGACGTGAGAATTGACAGATTCCTAATCACTTAACAAACAAAGTATATTTATCAACTGCCCCGACGGCTTACACGTACTAACCATCGGATTAGGTTATGACAAATAAACAAAAATTCAATTCATAACCCCTCCCATGCACCTCAAAAATTGTCACCATCGATCGTTGTCTGCCTTATATAAATGACCCCACTGCATGCATTATTGGAGTGAGTGCAATTATTACATGGATTTCATGAGAAATGATCAGAAATTGAATCAAAGTCAGAATAAGGACAGAGAGAGTGGTTTTTATTAGGTTAACCCAATTTATGAGATGTTGGACTGCGTCAAAGATCTCCCTGCCCTTGTAGCCAAGTAAATTCTCCATTTACTCAAGCTAGTATTGAACAAGACAACAAAGAGAAATTTTAATCTCATCATTGTCAGTAGTTGATTCATAAATGGTGTGAATCTTAGATATATAGTTTGTCCAGTCATATGATGGAAGAGAAATTCATGGGGCATCTCACGCTCATCTCAGATTCCATCGTCGCTGCCCTCATCCTCCCTAGACCCATTCCCACTGCACCCCACACCAACTCCTCAATCCTATCAAACCCCAAAACGCCGCCCAAACTAACTCCAGATCCCACCACTGCCTCAGACCATCACTAACTCAGTTCATGGTTATTCAGCTCATCGGCTTACAACTTAAATCAATTTTGACAATGTAGATATTCAATATCCATTTAGCTATTCTAATGATGCTTGGTTCAATCATTGATATCCAACTTCATTGCAGCCCTAGTTTACTCATTTCAAATTCCAGTTTGTTGTTACACTTGTTACTCAAATTGCAACATGCTTACATCGCAAAACAAGGAAGCAACAAACAACAAAAGTGGAACTTCAACCAAATCAAAGTGACCACGATCATAACCTAGTACGCAAAAAAATTGTCTACAGATATTTCTCGTGGTTCAATTGTTCCCGAAAATAAGTTCCACAAAGAATGGTTGTGGAGCCAAAAATAATCACAAGGCGACACGTGAATTTGTTGATAAAATAGAACAAAAATACCCTTGAGGCAAACCGGGTTTTGGATCTGGACTTCGAAGTAGCGGTTTGCAGTGACTTATAGTTGTCCTTTACGTCGTCGTAATGGTCTTAGTCCTCCGATTGTTGTTCCTCCTCCTCCTCTAACTCTCAGTCGTCCGAGTTGGTGATGTGATCCTCGGCTTTCAGCAGTTCCCATGGATTTTTGGAAATTCGAAATCCGATTTTTCTAGATCAGAAAAGTGAAATTTTTGGAGAATTTGGGAAGTCAAATCGTTTGAGAATTTTGAGAAATGCGGAGGAATCGAGATTCAATAGACAAAAAAAGACACAAGAAAAAAGAAAAAAAATATTATTTTTCATTTACATTTTATTTATGAAAACTGTTATGAGCACTCTAAAAATCTCATTTCATACTCCTCACAAGTGTAATTTTTCTTTCTAATTATAAAAAATTTGAAGCGCTAATAACAATTCCCTTATTTTATTTATAAAAAAAACTAAAAAATTAATGACAATTGCATGGCTCATTTATGGTTTTTTTAGTTTTTCACAAAATTCCTTAACTTTGAACTATTACCTCTTTAAGGTTTTAGTTCACTTTCACAAATACCTCTTTGGTCGAAAATCTATCTATAAAAGACCAAATTTACCCTTGTGATTAATTACTCAACAAAATTTTAAAAAAAACTTTTATAACAAAATAAGAAAAAGAACATCAAATTAAAAATTACATTAATCATTAATAAAAACCTTTGATTTTTTTAATGTTTTATGTAACTTTTAAGACAAATTTTCGATCAAAGGGGTATTTCTGAAAGTGAATTAAAACTTTAAGACATGTTAGTGTAATGTTCCAAACTTCAAGGAGTTTTTGTGAAAACTAAAAAAACCTCAGGAGGTGTTGTAATTAACCCCTTACCTTTGTACTAGATTTTTTACACTTACAACTACAAAGGTGCGATGACCATTACAATCATGCTAAACAAGTTTTTTGTGTTACGACGGTTGTAGTTTATTTTCTTTGATATAATGATATATCTACATTAAACGGTGGAGAATAAATTGGTATGAAACTCACCATTTACGATATTCAAATTTAATATTTCTCACTTACAAGCGAATAATAATAACATTTAACCATAAAAATAAGTAAGAGAAACTCTTGAACGTGGTGGTTAGCTTCCTAATAGTTTATGAATTAATATAGATTTCATGCTATTTGGGGACTTTTAGGTCGAGGTAGACTTAGGCTTTGAGAACGTTCTATTGTCTTCTTGGGATACCTCAAAAGACTTTGTTTCATTAGGAAATACCCCGGTAACATCAACAACTCGAAGATAGCAAGATTGATCAAGATAATGACTTGCTCAAGTAAAGAATGGTGTAGAAGTTAGAAGATTATCAGTTTAACATGAGAAAGAAGAGGTTTGCATGGTTGCATGACATTCTTAGTTGCATGATTTGGGCTTTCCAAGGGTGATAGTAAGACTTTTGGGGGGTGTTTGTTTGCCCTCCTTAACTCTCACTGGACTGGACTGGACTCTAGTCCTGTGTTTGGTACCCGCTGGGATTAACTTTAATGAGATTAAGGGGGATTCGCTCTGACTATCTCCCTCGCTTGGAGGTCTTAGCGAGAGCGCCCCGTGACCATGCGACTGCTAAGCCATTCGTCTGGTATGTCCTCGTCTCCTCTCATCCACTCTCTGCTCTCTGTTTTCTTGAGCACCGACAACCACCATCACACCACCACTCCCAACTTCAGCGAATTACACTGCTAGCCCAACACCACTCTCTCCCTCTCGCCTCGAACCCAGAATTTCGAATGAGGAAGATCCCGCTTTCTCTGTCATCCGTCATGCTCTAGCAGTCCTCTGATTCACTTCCGAGTCATATCTCGTTCTAGCACTCCTTGATTCAATTCCTTCGAGTTTCTGGAGGTTAATTCTTTGATTTCCTGTATTTTTTTATTGTGAGGGGTTCAATTTTGTGAAGGGTTAGATTGAGAAATTGTGAAGGTTTTGGATCGGGTTGGATTGGGAAATTGTGAAGGTTTTGGATCGGGACATTGTGAATGCAGGGTTTGATTTCCTGTTTTTTTTTTTTTTTTTTGTTGGGGGGGTGGGTGTTCAATTTTGTTTGGTTGGTAGGAAAGCTGAGAAATTGGTTTCTATCGAGATCCAAGGAAAGCAAGCATCCTTTGTCAATTTTTGGTATAAATTGCAGGGGAAGAAGAAACGAAATGAAAGGGTTGAATTTGTTGCAGACCAGTTATGGACAAGATTTTTTTTTGGGAAATCAGTGATCATGGATTTTTTTTTTTGGAGAAATCTGGAGATCATGCAGCTTATGGAGCACTTTAGATTGAGTCAATGAAAATGTCTGAATAAAAAAGTAGTCAAAATAATATTTAGATTCTAAAATTAATTTAGTCCGTGACTTAGTCTAATACTGCACCAAACGCTTCACTATTCTTGTCCTGCTTAGTCCATGACAAGACAGTCCAGTTTAGTCCTTTAAGCTAGTCTAGTCCAAGATAGTCCGGTGCAACAAACGCACCCTTAATGGCTGAGATGTTTGATGAAAAGTTGTTGTAATTACTAAGGTTGTATGAATGATGCTTCTTGAGGCTTGAAGTATGCTTCTGGACTAACTGGAGCTCTATGGGCTTATTTACTATGTCACGCCCCGCCCAAAAAAATAAATTAATTAATTAATTAATTAAAAATATATATATATATATATATATATATATATATATATATATATATTGGGAAATAATTACGGTAGGCCCAACTTAAAAAACATAAATTTATTTCTCTTAATCACAACCTTCTAAGTCAATATTACTTACTATTACAAGCTATCCATATTTTCTTTAATGTCAAACATATCTTTAATTAACAATTGAATTCACTATTATTAGTCATCAATCTCCAAATAATCCCTTCATCCCATGTACAATCTATAACCATTATTCATTTACCAAGATATACAATTGTACTTCCAAGTTAGAACCATTTCCTTCTCTTAGATCAAATTCCATCTAAATACTAATTATTGATTATTTAATCTCACTTATTTTATGGTTGCATCTTACATCTCGTTAGACTGCCTACATATCCTAAATAGGGATCAAGTCATTCATAGTTCACATTCCAATTCCTATTTCATTATCTTCGACATTTTAGTGTCTAACAAATCACCATTCAGTTCAACCAATTGATCCACATCACACGTAATCTAAATATGAACTCAAAACATGGTAATTAACTTAAAAAGAACAATATCGCCACGCGCCGCCGTAGGTGGCAGTCGACCGCCATGACTCGCTGGAAAATTCAACTATTTTTCAAAAATTTTAAAAATTATAGAAATGAAGATCTCAAAGAGTAGGGTAAACGTTATACCCATGGCCAAGTCCAATTTGGCCGGGAAACACCCCAATTCGTCCTCAAACTGCTGGAAAACCCGAAAAATGGGTGTTCTAAATCCGACATCACCAGTGCTCCTCCGCCTCCAAAGGTGTTTGGGCTTTTTTTCTGGGTTATAGGGGAGGGTTTTAATGGTGGAAATTGAAGGAGATCATTTACCACTTGATGGATCTTAACCTAAAACCCTCGCGGCACCCAATATGATTTTTATACCAAATTTGCTTTAATTTTTTATGGAATTAGCAAAGAGAGGGCCAAGATGATGATTGGGAGCGGTCTATAGGTCCAATTCATCGGAAAATGACGAGGGACCGCCGGTTTTATGAAACGGGTCACGTGAAATTAGGTCAGGATCCATGATCCTGTGCACCCTCTTCCCCTTCTTTTTCCTCCCAGTCCCCTTTCTCCTTTGTTCCCTCCCCCCTTTTCCTCCTTTCTTCCCTTTCCTTTTCATCTCAGCCATCCATTTCATTTTTTTTTCTTATTTTCCTTCCATCTCAGCCACACATGTGGCACACCTCAGATTCCAGATTTTTTGGAGTCTTCTAAAGGAGATTAAAATTACCTGACTTTAAACGTTAATAACTTCTTCGTTGTAACTCCGTTTCACAAACGGTTTGTGCCTACACGTTCGTGAGGTTAAGCTCTATTCAAAAATATAAACTGTGACCTTGAAAGGCCTACAGATTTTAAATAATTAATTTTCAAACTTCAAACTTTATAACTAGTTTAATTTAAAACTAAACTCAAATAAATTAACTAAATTTCTCGAAAAATAACATATAATCTCAATAATATAGTTACATTAATTATAATAATTTCTGGAAACAAAAATTTAAATTTCCCATTCAAAATTTTCATAACTATAAATTGATTTATTTTCGATTTTCTCCACATATTCATAATTATAAATATCCAATTCATATCTTTAAATTTTTTGGGGTATTACATTCACCCCCCATTAAAATAAATCTCATCCCCAAAATTTTCAATCACTGTTTAAGGTTAATGCATTTTAAACAAATCCGCAATACCATTATTCTTAAATGAAATTAAATCTCATTCTAGGATTTTATTCATATTCTCACGTGAACCTAACTAACCATATTAATCATATAGTCATATAATATGGTTGCGTCATTTGTTTTGACCCAATAATGAATCCAAACAACAACCAACGTAAAAATGATGTTACACTTATCACACCCACAATTAGGAAATCATTATCAGAGTGACACTATAACTAGGTCACAATTACTTCCTTTATTCTTCCATCACTAATTATTAAACCAAACTTAGCTTCGGTTGTGATTTCACTCCCTTTCATAAAATCATCATGATATTATGAATATTAAAATTTCCAACCATAAGATTTTAAAATTTATAGCCATAATCATCTTCGGCAAAACAAAGATTTCTACCCTCAACTAACAGAAAGGGATGAGATCTATTCCCACCATTCCTTTTATAATGAATAAAATTATAACCTCAATCTACGAGTTTATTCAAACTCAAAATAAAGAAATCAATGAATAAATCATCGTGATTTCCACCCACATTCACCGATTTCCAACCACATTCGTTGGCAGAATAAATATCAGAATTTCTAGACATACATGTAACATCTCACATCGCCCAGGGGAGAGGATCTTGTAAGCCTTATATGTATATTCCCATCTCTACCTAGCACGAGGCTTTTTGGGAGCTCACTGGCTTCGGGTTCCGTAGGAACTCCGAAGTTAAGCGAGTTCGCGCGAGAGCAATCCCAAGATGGGTGACCCACTGGGAAGTTCTCATGTGAGTTCCTATAAACAAAACTGTGAAGGCGTGCTCGGGGCCCAAAGCGGACAATGTCGTGCTATAGTGGAGTCAAGCCCGGGTCAGGATATTACAATTTAGTATCAGAGCCAATCCCTGGCCGAAAGTGTGCCGACGAGGATGTCGGGCCCCTAAGGGGGTGGATTGTAACATCCCACATATCCCATGGGAGATGATCTTGTAAGCCTTATATGTATATTCCTATCTCTACCTAACACGAAGCCTTTTGGGAGCTCACTGGCTTCAGATTCCGTAGGAACTCCGAAGTTAAGCTAGTTCGCGCAAGAGCAATCCTAGGATGGGTGATCCACTGGGAAGTTGCTTGTGAGTTCCCAAAAAAAAACCGTAAGGGCGTGGTCGGAGCCCAAAGCGGACAATATCGTGCTATGGTTGAGTCCAGCCCGGAATGTAGTGGCGGCCCGGGCCGGGATGTGACATACACATTGGCAACAATATATCAAACATCAAGCCATAATTCTTGTTGGCCCAAATAAATACTACAACCTCACCACATCAACCATCGAGTAGATAAGTACTAGCATAACCACAATATAATAAATTCCAACCTTCGGCAATTTAAATATCAGAATTTCAGACCATGATCATTAATGGCTAAGTAAATATAAAAATTTCAAACCAACCCATTAGAATTGGCAAATAAATTACCAAAATTCCAACCAAAATGATTAGAATTCTCAATCACACTTACTGGGTACTGGAAAGAAGTTGAAACCAAATCTGCCATACCATCAACATTGAACGAAATCCAATCCCATTCTATGATTTCATTCATATCCACAATTAAACAAAATTACCCAAAGTAAATTTAAAAACCTTTTATATTATTATTTCTTTTTGTCTTTTAAATTGCTTTAAAGCGTAGCCACATATCGAATAAATTAGTGACTCACAGTGCTAGAGTACTATTCGCATTTCATCAAACAAATGAGAGAATTTATATATCAAGATATAGACATCAAAATTTTGGTAAATAAAGTGTTGACCGATGGTCAAAGTTTCAACGCTCATGTATTACATAAATTTACACGTAGCGTGTGATTCGACAGAAATTGAAATAAGTCAGAAAAGCCGTCAAATAGGACACGTGTCAACACCTGGCAGCGACGACTTATTTCATATGGGACATTATATTCAAAATTAGGCCTTGGAAAGTTCTATAAATAGAAGCCAATTTCATTCATTCCGATTCACCAATTCACAAATACATTTCTCTACTCCCAAATTGAAAGAGAATTCTCTTGAAGTTCGTTCTTCGTTCTTCGTTCATCGTTCTTCGAGATCAAGCCCCAACAGCCCTTGAAGAAAGGCTCATCCACCTTCGAGATCAAGCCCAACGGCCTTTGAAGAAACTTCGCCAAAACCTTTGAAGAATCAACAAAAACTTTGGTCACGTGTCGATTCTTCATCCAAGATCACGCCCCGACGGTCCTTGGATCAACACAACTGTTCTTCAAGATCAAGCCCAAAAGCCCTTAAAGATCCATTCATCGTTCATCCGTTCATCCACCTTCAAGATCAGACCCTAAAGGCCCTTGAAGATCTGTTCATCCCTTCTTCAAGATCAAGCCCCGACGGCCTTTGAAGCAACGTTCATCCACCTTTCAAGATCAAGCCCCGACGGCCCTTGGATCCACATATCCGTTCTTCAAGAATCAAGCCCAAAAACCCCTTGAAGTTCATCCATCGTTCATCGTTCATCGTTCTTCGTTCGTCGTTCGTCCATCTTCAAGAACAAGCCCAAAAGCCCTTGAAGATCCGTTCATCATTCAACGTTCATCCAACTTCAGGATCAAGCCCCAACGGCCCTTGAAGATCCGTTCATCCAACTTCAAGATCAAGCCACCAATGGCCCTTGAAGAAACCTCACCCAAACTTCAAGATCAAGCCCAACGGCCCTTGAAGAAACTTTCCCATGTTCATCCAAGATCAAGCCTCGACGACCCCCACAAATCAAAGTCTTACGGAGATCGAATCAGAGGAACAAATAGAGATTGTAACCCAAAATCATCAAATACAAATATTATTTTGTAGACGCGTTCTGTCCCCGTTGTCTCTCCTTCAGAAATTTTCCGTGTTCACACACGACTCTAACGGCCAACCAAAATTAAACCATATCAATCATATAGCCATGAGAATATATGTTCATCCTTAGTTTTGTTCGCAATATCAAATCCAATAATGCCAACTCAAGACTATGGCAACCAAATCAATCGAATTGTAATTATAAAAAAAAAAATTTCACCATTCCAAATACAATGGTCAACCATAACCACAGTTTATAATTTTATTCTCCTTCAATAAATCATCATGACTTTAATAAATACTAAATTTCCAACCACAATTATTATTTACCACAAAAATTAAAATTTCTATCCACACTTATCATGGTCACAACAATGATTTTACCACCCTTTTATTTTTGCCCCAAACAGTGGCTACTATACCTGGCCAATACACATCACACTTTCTTTTTCTTCTTTTTCTTTTCTTTTTTTTTCTTCCAGAGCACTGGGTCTTTGTGCCCATTCATTTCTCACATCCACGGGCTTTTTTCAAACAATTCACATATCCACAGGCCTTTCTCGCCCAATTCACATATCCACGGGCCTTTCTCGCCCAATTCACATATTCGCAAAAAAACGGGCGTTTCTTGCCCAATCCACATATCCACGGGCCTTTCTCGCCTAAATCACATATCCACAGGCCTTTTTCACCCAATTCACATATCCACGACCCTTTTTGCCCATAACAATATTTCTCACTAGCACAGGTATAATGCAATTCTCCCATCTACTTGTCACCATTCCACCATCATTTTTAGATTCAAATTTTCATAGTGCATAACACAATAACAATCCAATTCACTTCATTTCATGATGATTCACAATGTATATACTACATGGCCTCCTCATTATACAAAGAACTTAGAGAATAATGCAATACCAATGCAAATAATAATTTCCACTATAGGAATTCCATAATCACCATGGAAATTGCACCACAACACAAGGCCAATCATATATGTATCTCACACGTATATATGTCACATGCATGCTGTCACATCCCGACCCAGGCCACCACCACATCCCGGGCTCGACTCCACCGTAGCACGATATTGTCCGCTTTGGGCCCCGACCACGCCCTCACGATTTTGTTTATGGGAACTCACATGAGAACTTCCCAGTGGGTCACCCATCTTGGGATTGCTCTTGCGTGAACTCGCTTAACTTCCGAGTTTCTACGGAACCCAAAGCCAGGAAGCTCCCAAAAGGCCTCGTGCTAGGTAGAGATGGGAATATACATATAAGGCTTACAAGATCCTCTCCCTAGATGGGAATATACATATAAGACTTACAGGATCCTCTCCTCTGGGCGATGTGGGATATTACACATGCCACTTTATTCACAAAAATTGTGAAATCATGTAACCACAATACATATCATAATTCACACCCATAAGAATTCAAGAATATTGCATATTGCAGAATAAGAACATTCACTCTGATACCATTTTGTCACGCCCCACCCCAAAATATATATACCATTTTGTAACGCCCCGCCCCAAAAAAAAAATATATATATTGGGAAATAATTACGGTAGGCCCAACTTAAAAAACATAGTTAATTTATTACTCTTAAGCACAACCTTCAAAGTCAATATTACTTACTATTACAAGCTATCCATATTTTCTTTAATGTCAAACATATCTTTAATTAACAATTGAATTCACTATTATTAGTCATCAATCTCCAAATAATCCCTTCATCCCATGTACAATCTATAACCATTATTCATTTACCAAGATATACAATTGTACTTCCAAGTTAGAACCATTTTCTTCTCTTAGATCATTCCATCTAAATAATAATTCTCGATTATTTAATCTCACTAATTTTATGGCTGCATATAACATCTCGTTAGACTACGTACGTACCCTAAATAGGGATCAAGTCATTCGTAGTTCACATTCCAATTCCTATTTCATTATCTTCGACATTTTAGTGTCTAACAATTCACCATTCGGTTCAACCAATTGATCCACATCACACGTAATCTAAATATGAACTCAGAACATGGTAATTAGCTTAAAAAGAACAATGTCGCCACGAGCCGCTGTAGGTGGCGGTTTGCCGCCACGACTCGTCGGAAAATTCAACTATTTTTAAAAATTCTCAAAAATTACAGAAATGAAGATCTCAAAGAGTAGGGTAAACTTTATACCTGTGGCCAAGTCCAATTTGGCTAGGAAACACCCCAATTCATCCTCGAACCGCCAGAAAACCTGAAAAATGGGTGTTCTAAATCCAACACCACTGGCGCTCTGCTGCCTCCAGGTTTGGGCTTTGTTCTTGGGTTATAGGGGAGGGTTTTAATGGTGGAAATTGAAGGAGATCATTTACCACTTGATAGATCTCAACCTAAAACCCTCGCGGCACCCAATATGATTTTTATACCAAATTCCCTTTAATTTTTGGTGGAATTATCAGAGAGAAGGCCAAGGTTATAATTGGGAGTGGTCTATAGGTCCAATTCATCGGAAAATGACAAGGGACCGCCGGTTTTATGAAACGGGTCATGCGGAATTGGGTCAGGATCCATGATCCTATACACCCTCTTCCCCTCCTTTTTCTTCCTCGTCCTCCTCTCTCCTTTGTTCCCTCCCCCCCCCCCCCCAACCCCCTTTTCCTCCTTTCTCCCCTTTCCTTTTCATCCCAGCCATCCATTTCATTTTTTTTTCTTATTTTCCTTCCATCTCAGCCACACATGTGGCACACCTCAGATTCCAAAATTTCTAGAGTCTTCTAACGGAGATTAAAATTACCAAAATATCCCTGACTTTAAACGTTAATAACTTCTTCATTGTAACTCCGTTTCACAAATAGTTTGTGCCTGCACGTTAATAACTTCTTCGTTGTAACTCCGTTTCACAAATTGCTTGTGCCTACCGTTTCAAAACTGTGACCTCGAAAGGCCTACGAATTTTAAATAATTAATTTCCAAACTTCAAACTTTATAACTAGTTTAATTTAAAACTAAACTCAAATAAATTAATTAAATTTCTTGAAAAATAAAATATAATCTCAATAATATAGTTACGTTAATTATAATAATTTCCGAAAACAAAACTTTAAATTTCCTATTCAAATTTTTCATAACCATAAATCGATTTATTTTCAATTTTCTCCACATATTCATAATTATGAATATCCAATTCATATCTTTAAATTTTTCGGGGCATTACATACTAAGTGGTTCTTTCTTCCTGCGTTTCTTCTATCTCTCTTTGTGGTACCTTTAATCTCTATTTTTTTTTCCTATAATGGCTTCACTCTATCCTTAAGTAAGCGAAGAATTCTTCTCTAGGCTTCAAGGGAATCTCCTTTGTGGGTTGGTCTTCCATTCATTTCTCCCTAACTCTCATGTTATTTCCCTTTTGGTGTAAGATAACTACACTGTTGAGACTTGCAGGTTACTTTTTCCTGAGGCGCGGCTTTCTCAAGGCGGCATTCCATATGTGCTTCTTCTGGTAGCGCGCCTCATGGCTTTCGCACGTTGGTTGTCTGTGCAAGCTGGGAAAGGAAAGTCAACATTAAATGCCTGACTTGCTGGGCTTAACATGTATTTAATGCAGGAATCTAGTTTAGTCCTAACTAAGAGGGTTGGCTTGCTCCGAAAAAGGGGTAAACTAGGCTAGTTCTTTCTCAATGATGCTTGCGTGAAATGCAAAGGGTATAAGCTTGGATCTTTGGGCCCCAAGCAGCCCAAAGTCTTCCATAACCCCGATCCACATAGGCCCAATAACCTTCTGTAACAATCCACACCACAATCCACTTAACAAGCCCTGAATATGTTATTTGGGTATCTCATGAATAGTGACTAGCATGAGGAAGCATGGCATGATGAATAGGTATGAGCATGGCGTGATGAATAGGTATGAGCATGGCGTGAATATCCAGCTTAATCACCGTGGCATGGTATGCTTGTAAATATATTCTTCATCGACTTTGCGCCTTGGCATGTGTTTAGGCTTGAATGTAGGCTTTGCAGGACAATTGGGCCTTGAGACTTGGTTGGATTGGTGAGTGACATTTTTGGGCCCCAACACATACAAACACAATGGCTGGTCGATCTATGTGTGGAGTGTGAAGATAGAACTGTATATGAAAGTAGGTTAATTAAGGGGAGGAGGATTATCTCCCCTCCCCTCCTACTTGTACGGTTACGGTTAAGTCACGTCAACATCTTATATTGATTTTTTTTTATAGAAACAATATGACAAAAAGCAATATGTGAGAGGAGGGGAGGGAAAGGGATGAGAATAGAAAGGGAGAGAATCTTACTCCTAATTAAGGAGGACATGTTTGTTTGTGCGGGAATGGGAAGATGTGATGAAACAACGTGATTATACTACCACCCAGGGATAAAGTTGATGGGGAAATTAAAGAAAGAGACATTACATGCATCATATTTATGTGTGGCATAAATAATCAATTGACCAATAAAAGAAGTGTTGTTTTTTTTTGGCGCCCCACAATATTGTGACGACATCCCACCCTTAATTTTTATTTTATTTTATTTTAAATTCTAATTCTATCCTACTTCTAGAGAAGCCCTGTTAAAAATTAAAAAACAAAAATCTCAAATACTATTTCACCTAACTAGCATCTCGCTCACCATCCACCACTTCCTCAATCCATGCTAGGCACTTCGTTCCCTTCCCCGCCCTCCCTGCCTCCTTCCCTCTCATTTTGCGAGGCCTTTAATAGCTTGTAGAAACTGCAATTTCAGACACTGGAATCAAGGATGTCTACTTGATGGCTAGGGGTAGGAAAACATATGGAAAAATGCTTCGTGCATTAGAAGCATTCTTTAATTGTAATTATTGGGTCGGCATTTGTTTGGGTGCATAAAGTAATCAAGACTATCTTCTTGTAACAATTGAATTATTGAGATTAATGGAATTTCATTAATGGGTGCATGTTGTTTGGCAGGGCCGTCTCTGAGATTTTGGGGGTCCTGTACGAAATTTATAAACATGCCTTTTTTAAGATAATGTAAAAAAAACGTAGGACAATGTATTGATGCTAGAAAGTAATAGTTTAAATCAAAACAAACTTTAAGACTCATCGATTGTAAGTTTAAAAATGTTTAATCTTAAGCAACCAAATAAGAAATAAAAGCTTAAAAAACTTTTAAAAAGTTCAATCTTAAGCAACCAAATAAGAAATAAAAGCTTAAAAACTTACAAACACAACATTTACTAAATAATCAAAAAAAGTTTAATCTTAAGCAACCAAATAAGAAATAAAAGCTTTAAAAACTCTTAATTTTGAATTTTGACTTGAATATATAGCATTATTATATAATAAAATTAAAAAGTGCACTTCAACTTTTTATATTTAGAAAGAAAAAATTTACACTTATAAGAAGTGCAAAATTAGATTTCAATGTGCTAACAAAATTCTTTCAAAAATTTATACTTATAAGAAGTGCACAATGAGATTTCAATATACTAATAAACGTATTTTTTTTAATATATAACATTATTACATATAAATATAAGGTAACGAAATTTTTTAGGGGCCCTTCAAATTTGGAGGCCCTGTGCGATTGTACCTTTTGCTCCCCCTCAATGCCGCCTCTGTTGTTTGGCTGTCGAGAAGGGAATAGGGTGGTGCATTGGTGGGTGTTGGGTTTGTATTTTTTTTTAAATTTAAATAAGTGTGAAAGGAAGTTCAACGAGAATTCAAAAAAATGGAGTGTATTCATAAGATTGTAGGGTGTTAATTAAAAAAATTCTAAAAGAATATATATTAAATTAGTTATATTAGTGAACCTCGTTATTAGTATTGAAAAAAAATCCTATCAAAGCCATACGGTGTATTCATCGATGTCTAGGTTATATTTTTCCTAGGGTTTGCCCCATTAAAGTAACACTATGTTTGGATTAGAGAGGAAAATAGAATTTGAGAATGTTCTGAGTTGTAAGTGACAATTACCGTTTCTTGAGTTTGACATGACTATTTATAGGAAAAAGCCCTAGTAGGCGACTGCAGAGCATACTAAGCAGTCCTTAATGATGTAGGTCAGTCTTTGCAGTCTTGCTAGCTCGAAGGTCTGAAGGTCCCTATTGGTAAAAGCACAGTTGTGCCTAACACTCAAGGGTAGACCACGAAGAGTTGGTGCCCTACCATCACTGGACCGGGCATGCCCTATGCATTATGGGCGGCCCAGAGAGTTCATGGTCCGTTAGTGACATAAAAACCCAATTACCTCATATTCCTTAAGGTAATTTGTGGTCTACTCATGACTTCAAAGGTAGAACTGTTGTATAAAGCATATAGTCTATGTATCCTCCTTTTAAATGTAGTTAGTTTATATCTCCGCATACACATCTTTCCTTGTTCATAATAAAAATAAAACCCGTGACGATTTATTCCTAGAATGTGTTATAAAAATATACACTCCTATACTCCTCGTGATAAAAAATATATGTGGATGAAGCCAATGACCCAATCTTCTCAGATTCATTTCATGCGTCTTTTTCTGCTTTTTCCTCCACAGATTTTTTATTTTGTGAGTCACGAGGATTGCCTATGATTGATATGGTTGTGGGTTGTGACCTAATTAAGCAATAAAAAATAAAAAATAAAAATCTTATATGGCTACATTGTTCTGGAGAGTTGGATTGATATCAGCTCCATATATGGTGGAGATAGTGTGTTTCTTCACGAGGGATTTTAATTTGAAATAAATATCATTTCAGAAAAAGAACTTCTGTGAAGGAAACTCGAGTCTTTACAGTGGCTAATGGTGGCCCTTCAAGAATATTTTGATAACTTTTTTAGATTGCCATCAAAGATTCAAAATAGCCACCCAAGCTGGACAATTTGTAATGCCAATCATCCCAATAATTATTTTGGTGGAGATAGTGTGCTCCTAAGAAGTCAACTATACAAACCAATGATCTGAAGGGATATTTTTATTTCAATAAATTTATATCACGTGTCAATCGTTTATTAAATAAATAATATTATTTTTGTTGAACGCATGGTAAATAATTATTAGAGAGTAACACCATTGAAAATAACTATTGGTTGTACAAGAGACTATCGTCATGAGTTGTGAATTTGAAGTGTCCTTATTGGACACCCAAACCAGTTTAAAATGATGCAGTACTTGCCTTTTATAGAAATTAGTTTAGAGTTAAACATTTTTAGTTTACAGTTTACATTGAAAAGACAATGGGTGTTTACATGATAGGGAGACCACCACAGTGGTATACATCAGCAAGTGGTGTGTACATGACATGTCAATTAATGAGTTGATCTCATTAGATGTTGATCATATGACCTCCCTAGCATACTAAAAAAATTTGTATGTAAACTAAAAACGATGTAATTTAACACAGAAAATAGAAGTACAAGATCCAAAGTTAACGATGCATTAGAGGGTTTTATAAGGTAATGCAGATATATGAAGAAATCATTAACGATATATATAGAACAAAAGTCCAAACATAATCAAGAAGTCGCACACGCTAAAAAGACTATATATAATTTCAAAATTACAAAGTTATCGTGAATACAGTATAATATTGCATTAGAGGTTAAATTACGTGGATTCTATGGTTGCAACCTAATGACTGATAAAGGAGTGTATCAAGGGTAAGTAAAAGTATATGATGAACATTTCATGTCTCCCTCAGTTCAAGTATTTTAGTGATGGAAACTTGATCATTTTCTGCACTCATTATTTGCAGAAGATTCCTACCCTAAACGTGAACAGATTTTTGTAGTGGTGGGCGAGGCATGCAAGAAATGTGGCTTGATGGAGGTCAAAAAATTAACCTGTCACAGTACGTCTTATAGGTGGATATTGCTTTTTCATGGCCTGGATTTAGAAAGCTTCAAATTTGCCATAATTGGATTGCATACTATCTTTTATTGTCTCCCAATATAATGTGGAAAGAATTATCCTCCATATGATGTCATCCTTAATGCATGCTTATGCCGAATCAGCGTAGCGACTTCGATTTTGTTTTAACATTCGTTATTATTTTCGTTGCAAAATAGTTAATTTACAGTGGCAAATGTTACCACAAACTTATTGGTGAAAATTGCTAATAATCTAAAATAAATTTATGAAAGATAACATTTGTGGTATCCCTAATTTTCTGTATTTGGCATGTACCTTTCATTTTGGCCGGCTGTCCTACTCTTACTTGGTGTAATTTGCCAATGTTGTTGTTTTTTTTTTAATTTTATTTTATTATTTATTTATTTATTTATGGACAAATGATATTATTTATATTAAGGAGATGAGATGGACTTAACCACACAATGGACTAGCAATAATGTGGTTCAAATTCATTTTTGATGAGAATTGAACTTAATACCTCTCACTTACGAGTGAAGATGAATACTATTACACTCTAATAGTAAATGATAATTTGACAATATTGTTACAATATCACTATCATGTCATTCATGAATGTTCTTCAATTCGATCAGATGACGCCATCCTTAGTCTGTAATAAGCTTTTTGGTGCTTGTGCCAATCGTATCAGCTGGCCAGAAGCACAAGTCTAATATTCAAGAAAGAAAATAGCATGATTTAAGGCTTAATAATTTTAAAGGAGAGATATCAAGGAGACTTTCTTAAAGTGAATTTTTTATGAACCTAACTACTTCACTTCTCATGTTAACATTGTAATATATTATGAAGAAAAAAAATGTGAGGTGGCAAATGGTTCATAAAGAATTTCACTTCTGAGAAAAGTCTCATTAGCATTTCTCATTTTGAAAACCAAACTTTTATTAATATATGTAGAAAGTTGAGGTTCCACTATAAAACCAATTGGTAATATGAGGAGTAGCTCAATAGTTGAATATCAGAGTGTGCAAACCACGATGAACGAACAAACGTATTACAAAACTAGAAATGTCAATGCCAATGCCAATGCCAATGCCAATGCCAATACCAATACCAATACTAATACCAATACCAATGCCAATACCAATACCAATGCCAATACCAATACCAATACCAATACCAATGCCAATGCAAGATTTCAATGCCTGTGCAAATTCCATCTTCTGAACAAACAAACCAAAAATCCAATTTATCATGTACACAACGTCACTCGAGTGGTCACCAGTCCAAACACTCGAGCAAACATTGTGGTGGGCAACCACAAACTCCAATCTCAAGTCAAACCAACCAATGGCTTAACGAAACATGCAAGTCTTGCCTGTGTGGACCTCAAACAAATAGCCAATTTTTTTTTCCTTCTTCCCTCTCTGCATCCTTCTTCCACACATACAAACTAATTCGCAGTGCAGTGGCAAACGGTCAGATTAGTGTAGGGATTCAGGTGGTGGTTGTGCAAGGCAGAGACAAAGTCGATCCAAGTGGTTCTCGGGTCTGGGCTTCGTAAAAAATCATGAGGGTGGTTGATCCAGTGCAGAACAGTGCCGAATGGTGCAGATGGTTGGTGAGGCGGAGAGAGTGCAGTGGACGGTGGTTCGAACTAGTGCAGATGTAGCAGCAAGTGCAAGCTGCATGGTTTCTGGGCAGGATTTGGTGCGAGCGGTTTCGAGCAAACATATTCAATTTTTTTTTTTTCGAACAACAAAACTCTAATTAAAACAAAACTGATACTGAACAAACAAACAAATCGATATCAACCCCAAAACAGATTAATTCCTGAAGGATTTTGTAACAACCCGTCCCGGGATTTTTATTTCGACGTTATGAAATGACTATTATGCCCTTGAGTTCGGGCGAACGTTTATGCATGAGTTTAATAATTTTTGGGCCAATTATATAATTATCCAAATTATTGGGGGCCAATGAAAAGTTAGAAAGATATTTGTGTGATTGGTGGTCTTGGTCCACCGACACTCTTCCTCTCTCTCTCTACCTCTCAACTGTCTCTCTCTCTCTCTCTACCATTTTAGGCACGGCACAACACACAAACCCATCAAAACCTTGTAGATCGAAGAAACAAATTACATATTCAGGCTCGTGAAGTCCATACGAACTCAACCATACCATTTTTAGGTAAGAACTACAACGATTTCACGTCTAAAACTCAAGGTTTATAATTAGCACTATTCATCAACTTTTTATACGTTGCGTTTTAGGAAAATCTGATATCACAGGAGTGTTTGTTGGGTCCTCTAGAGGCTCGGAGACGTTCGTTTGCTAAGCTTTGACGTCGGGATCGTCGAGAACAAGGGAGGCCGAATCTTTGGAGATTTTCCGACGAGATTCTCGTTGGTGTTTGAAGTTTTTGAAGGTATAGACTTGTTCTACTCTCAATTTAGAACATTTTGGTGAAAATTTCACGAAGAATGGTTGAGAAACGAGTGAGAAATCACACACGGAAGTTTTCTGGTCACCGGAAAAACCAGTCCGGCGAACTCTGACAGGGATGACACGTGGCGCGCACGTGGCGCGCGTGGGGGGCGCGTAGCCCCGTGGCCTTCCTGGCGCGTGGGGACACGTGTGAGCTCTATAATTTTTTCTAAAAGTACCACAACGTCCGTGACGTCGTGTAGGTCACGTTGGTATATCCAAATACCAAAATTGAGCTATGTATGAGAAGTTATTTTCGTAGTTACGTATATGTACTTAAATGACGTATTTTTAGTAATTTCTCATATAGGTGAAACGTATTCTGAGGACGAGCGTAGCCAGGCTAGACGTGGGGGCTACGACCCAGCGACCTATCAGTGAGTGGGCAGCTTTTTCGTAAAACCTATATATATACTATGATTTTCCCAGAATCAGCTTTTAAATGAAATGTACGTTTATATCGTCATGCACATGACTTAAAGTTGATGCACGCATGTTCATACATTCATTTCATGCATATGTTGGTGCCGAGGACGCAAAGGTAAGTGCGAGGTAAGGGCATGCATTGATGAGAATCAATAAACGTACAATGATGAGATTTGATGTGAAATGATGAGATATTATGAATTGTTAGCTCATAGATCTACACATATTACTAGTGCTCCCGCCCAGAGAGTAAGGGCACGGTCTTTCACATGTCGTTCACCTCCCGCACCGCATGCTCGCCTTGGATCCAAGTTAGGTGCACAGTTCTGTCGTATAGGCCACCATAGGTGGATGTGACTCGTAGGTGACCCGCGTTAATTCGCACAGTCTTCACATGATTGTAGCACTATAGAGCATAATTATATTGATTCAGAGATGTGATACAGGCTACAGATGATATTGATTTTATGTGCAGAATATATATTGATGAAATTGAGTTGAGTATGAGCTATATATGCAGCCGAGGGCTGAGATGAGATATAATTGATGTTATGCATGATATTGAGACGATATTGAGATGATTTGCATTGATATTGAGATGTGATAGAGATTCGGATTGATATAAAGATGCATTACATGACATATTTGAATAACGTTTGATAATGAATGCGTTTGAGCAGGTTTTGAGAAATATATATACGTACTATTTTCTGGGAAATTATACAGGTTTTACAGTGATGGGTTAGATGTTTTGAGAAAAGAAAGGATTTGAAATGAATTGTTTTGCTGACCCACTCAGTTTTGTTTTTCGCCCCTCCAGGTATTAAGTGAAGTATCATCGGTGGTTCACGAGGGCTTATCGGCGTTCTGACAGACCATCTTCTATGTAGGATTATCATTTGGATGTTAATTGAAACTTTAGAACCCTTTTGGCTTGACTGCATTAGATATTGCTCTGAATTGTAATTGTACACGTATTCTAGCACTAGCACATATCCAGGTTAACTGCTAGATGCTATATTTGAGATTATTCGTATTGATATTCATGAATTCAGCTTTCGCACTGTGCACATGGTTACGTCACGCTCACGTGACGGCCATCATGCCCTACTTTCGGGTCGGGGTGTGTCAGATTTAACCTGCTCTGATACCAAGTTGAATATCAGAGTGCGCATACCACGATGAACGAACAAACGAATTACAAAACTAGAAATATTATTGATATCAAACACTATAAAATTGCCAAGACGGCTACATAAATTCTAAGAGACTACATTTTGTCTTACTTATCATTGTAGAGTTACAAAGTACTATATATATATAAAACTAACCTAACCCTAATAGGCAAGAAAACAAAACTCTAATACTAACGGGCTAAACCCAAAATACCAAACATTAAAATAAATCTAAATAATAATATTTTCCAACATCAACTACTTATAAGTTCATGTAAGGTTCCACCTCTCATTAATATAAAATTCATTCTCAACACCATAATTGGATATGAACTGCGCTCTACACACATAATTCATCAAAAGGGAAAAATCTGTCACAAAACTTCCTATACATTTTTAAAATAAGAGAATATGCTAGCGTTAGTTATATGTGCACATTAGCATAATATTCATTAATTTTTGTAGGGCTTATAGTGAATGACACTCGTCAATAATTGTGATAGCATCAGGTGCCCAAATATATTGAGTTCTAGTAGTATAACTCATGAAAATGAACATACCAAGTAAATTCATTTTAGTGAGAAAATTTACATTAACAAGTTTCATATCTTTATATATTGAGTAAATGACAAAAAACTACCTCAAGTATTGGTGTCACGACACTTTCATACCTCATCTTTTAAAGTTGACAATGTCATACCTCATCTTACGAATTTGTGCCAATGATATACCTTCCGTTAATTGGCCGTGAATTTTTCAGTTAAATGCTGACGTGGCTTGATCCGGGACCCACTTTTTATTAAAAAATTAATAAAAATTTATTAAAAATGATTAAAAACTAAAAAAAATCATATAATATTTTTTAAATATTAAAATAGAGTAAATGACAAAAAACTACCTCAAGTATTGGTGTCACGACACTTTCATACCTCATCTTTTAAAGTTGACAATGTCATACCTCATCTTACGAATTTGTGCCAATGTTATACCTTCTGTTAATTGGCCGTGAATTTTTCAGTTAAATGCTGACGTGGCTTGATCCGGGACCCACTTTTTATTAAAAAATGATTAAAAACTAAAAAAAATCATATAATATTTTTTAAATATTAAAATAATAAAAAAAAGTAAAAACAAAAAACAAAAAACAAACTAATTCATCCCGTTCCCCCCTTTCTTTCTTCTCTCTCTTCTCCCCCATTTCTTCTTCCCCTTTCTAGAAACCCAGAAAACAGAAGAACAAAAAAAAAAAAAGAAAAAAAAAACAAATGCATTTTGTCTTCCCCCCTCCCCCCTCTTCTCCCCCATTTCATCTTCTCCCCCTCTCACCCCCCTCTTCTTCCCCCTTCTGCAACCGAGAAAAAAGAACAAAAAAAAAAAACACCCAGATCCCCGATTCCCGATTCCGAGAGTGGAGAACTGGGCGCGGAGAAAGGGGGAATGGGTGTGGAGGGAAGAGTGTGGGTGCGGGGAGAAGAGGGGGTGGAGGAGGTAGGGAGGGGGAAGACAAAATGCATTTTTTTTTTTTTTTTTTTTGTTCTTCTGTTTTATGGGTTTCCAGAAAGGGGAAGAAGAAATGGGGGAGAAGAGAGAGAAGAAAGAAATGGGGGGGGGGGGGGGGGACGGGACGATCAGTGTTTTTTTTTAACTTTTCTTTATTATTTTAATATTTAAAAAATATTATATGATTTTTTTAGTTTTTAATAATATTTTATTAATTTTTTAATAAAAAGTGGGTCCCGGATCAAGCCACGTCAGCATTTAACTGAAAAATTCACGGTCAATTAACGGAAGGTATAACATTGGCACAAATTCGTAAGATGAGGTATGACATTGTCAACTTTAAAAGATGAGGTATGAAAGTGTCGTGACACCAATACTTGAGGTAGTTTTTTGTCATTTACTCTATTTTAATATTTAAAAAATATTATATGATTTTTTTTAGTTTTTAATAATTTTTTATTAATTTTTTAATAAAAAGTGGGTCCCGGATCAAGCCACGTCAGCATTTAACTGAAAAATTCACGGCCAATTAACGGAAGGTATAACATTGGCACAAATTCGTAAGATAAGGTATGACATTGTCAACTTTAAAAAATGAGGTATGAAAGTGTCGTGACACCAATAGTTGAAGTAATTTTTTGTAATTTACCCTTATATATTTTACAGCACTCATTACGTTACAAATCACATTATTAGTGTCTTAAAAATATAGGGTACGAAAAAACCCGATGGCCATGAAAGACAAAAGAAACCGAGTAACCTAAAAATTGACTTTCATTAATTAGACCTGTAAGTTGGTGACATTGGGGGAATGAAGATATTGCAGAAGTGAGTAAAAAACTGTGATTACATGATCAAGATTATCTGGCTCATGGACTCCATGTCAATTCAGCAGTCAACCCAAAGATTAAAGGCCAACTGGATTGGACTAATCAAAGCAGCCATAGTTGATTAGAGAACACTTTAATCAGGATTATTATAAAATAAATCCTTAAATAAAGACCAACTTTCCCACTTGATCACTCACTAGGCTAGCCCTTTTGGCCTTTAGTACTAGAAACCAGAAAGAAAATGAACCTCTTCCAATATCTGAATCAAAACCAATCCAAAAATCCACCTCCAAATTTTCTTTTCATCAAATCTTCACCAAATAGTTACAAAATTTTTTGCTAGCCACTCCTACAAGTTTCCTTTGCAGTTCAGCGCGGCAAAAACAGCGCACCGGAATACCGCCATCGCGAAAAATGAGCACCAAGAGAGGGAGTGAAGCATTTCTATTTGCAATCCATGTGCTTCAAGGAAGATGGTTCTCAGTTTTTGCCTCATTCCTCATCATGGCAGGAGCTGGAGCTACTTACCTCTTTGGTGTCTACTCCAAGCAGATCAAGTCCTCTCTTGGCTATGACCAAACCACCCTCAACCTGCTAGGATCTTTCAAGGACCTCGGAGCAAATGTTGGTGTCCTGTCAGGGCTCATTGGTGAGGTCACTCCAACATGGTTTGTCCTCCTCATTGGCTCAGCCATGAACTTTACAGGCTACTTCATGATTTGGCTTGCTGTCACTGCCAAAATCCCAAAACCGAAGGTTTGGCACATGTGCCTCTACATCTGCATTGGAGCCAACTCTCAGAATTTTGCAAACACTGGAGCTCTTGTCACATGTGTCAAGAATTTCCCCGCTAGTCGCGGCGTTATGCTGGGATTGTTAAAGGGTTTTACTGGACTCAGTGGAGCTATGTTCACCCAAATTTACTTGGCGGTTTACGGAAACAATTCGAAATCTATGATTCTTCTCATTGCTTGGCTTCCTGCTGCGATATCGGTAGTTTTTGTGTACACCATTAGACCAATGAAGCTTGTTAGGCAACCCAATGAGCTTAGAGTGTTTTACCATTTCCTCTATGTCTCAATTGGTCTTGCTGTTTTCCTCATGGCTATGATTATACTTCAAAAGCAGATTAATTTCTCACAAGCTGCTTATGCTGGAAGTGTTTCCGTGGTTTGTTTTTTCCTTTTCGTCCCTCTTGGGATTGCAATTAGAGAGGAGTTAATCCTCTGGAATCTCATGAAGCAACCTGTTGATCCTCCAACCGAGTTAACCGTTGAGAAACTTCCGGCACAAGCAATTAAAGCTAAAGAGGAGGAAGAAAAGAAAACAAAGATTTCTTGTTTTGCTGATGTATTCAACAAACCAAAAAGAGGAGAAGACTACACAATCTTACAAGCATTGATAAGCGTCGACATGCTCATTTTGTTCATCGCAACACTATGTGGACTCGGGTCAAGTTTGACAGCAGTCGACAATTTGGGGCAGATTGGTGAGTCTCTTGGATACCCAACAAAAACAATAAGCTCATTTGTGTCATTAGTGAGCATATGGAACTACTTTGGGAGGGTTTTTTCGGGGTTTGTCTCCGAAAGCCTATTAGTGAAATGGAAAGTCCCCAGACCCCTAATGATGACTCTTGTTCTTCTTCTGTCCTGCGTCGGCCACTTCCTCATTGCATTTCCAGCCCCGGGATCGGTCTACGTGGCATCGGTGATCATCGGATTTTCTTTCGGTGCCCAATTGCCGTTGCTTTTCGCAATCATTTCCGAGCTCTTTGGGCTCAAGTACTACTCCACATTGTTCAATTGTGGACAGCTTGCGAGCCCCCTCGGGTCCTATATTCTGAATGTGAAGGTCACAGGAATGCTGTATGACAGAGAGGCATTGAAGGAGCTGGCAAAGAGTGGGAGGGATCGGTCTTCAGTGAAGGAGCTGATTTGTCTTGGGAGCCAATGTTATAGGTTGGCTTTCTCAATTTTGGCTGCTGTAACATTCTTTGGTGCAGTTGTTTCATTGATCTTGGTGGTGAGGACAAGAGAGTTTTACAAAGGTGATATTTATAAGAAGTTTAGAGACGAAGCAGAGGATTCATAGATTTTTCTTTCTCTTGCATTGGTAAACATTTTGGAGTTTGATCTGTTAGCAACTAAGAATTGTTGGAATAAAGATCTTGAGATGCATGAAGAGCGCCAAGAAGCACTTGGAAACTACTACTGAAAAGATGTATTTTGTAAGCCAATGGCAATTGCTTTGTGATTCATATGTGGGTTTCTCACTAGTGGTTTCTTCACTTACAATTGGCCTATTTTTTTTTTCTTTTACCATGTAGCCGGTTTTGGGGGTCGAGGGCAGGGGGTAGTCGGTGCCCGAAAAATGCTTATTACTGTTCTACACTTCTACTGTTAATTTGAACCACATGTTCTCAATTGATTACATTCTTCCAGTGATCAAAGTTGATATGAAGTGAATTAGCACGAACAAACAATTTAGAGTAAATCCTTGTATGGCCACCACAAACACAAACCTACAAAACCGTCACTAGTACAGACTTGTCATAAAAAACGATAGATCCAACAAACCTATATCGACAACACACTGGTCACCACTAAAATGTGAGGCCACATAAAGTCATCGTCGAAGAGGCACGAGACTACATAAAATCATCGTTGAAAAACTAGACCACATAACTTATTACTCAATAGCAAAGACAACATCCATCCATCGCAGAAACGGGACCACAACACTGGCTAGGCAAGACGACAAAACTACACTACTCTGATAAAGACTCACTGGTTGGCTCGTCTATGTGAATGACAAACACATCCTAGCCAAAGTAGTCTCAATTTCGATTTACATGAATGTGAATATGATATATATCTATTTGTAGCTATCCCCAATTTGGCGCTTAGCTTTGTTATGGGTGCAATATCACTTTTTGTAAATGTCCTATTGTTTGTCAAAAGGAAACATTCTAATCAAGTCGTATAAGTTGCTATACGCTGATCAATGACTTGATGCTATGCATTTCAAATATAAATCATGGCCGGAATAACAACAATAAACAAAAATAATAATAACAATAACAATAAACCAACAATAATAAATCTTATTCATAGACCAACAACAACAGGAATTCAACAACAAAGTATAAGTAAAAGGGGTGTGATATCCATACACCCCATTTTACTTCTCACACACCCTTCTAATTTTCGGCCGTCAGATCGGATGAATTGAAAAAGTTCAACGGACAGAAATTAACAAGGGGTGTGTGAATAGCACACCCCTAAGTAAAGTAAACCATCATCGAATTCAAACAACAAATCCACAGCACTCCGGAGCGCATTTAGCAAGCCAAATCCGTCAAGTGGTTCATTTTGATGGGGGTGGGGAGAAGAACGGAATTGATGGAATACTAGAGATTGAAGGGATTGTTGTTGGAAAAGTGGGGAGTGCTGGCAATGGAGGTAGTGTCACCTTTGGGATTGTGGGAATTGTAGGTAATGCTGGCTGTGGTAAAGTTGGGATTTGGGCCCTCGGGAGTGGTGGTAGAGTTGGGTTAGTCGGGAGGGTAGGCAATTGGGTAGAGGGCAACGGCGGCAATGTGGCCTTGGGCAGTGTTGGTCCTGAGGGCATTGGCGGCAATGTAGGCAATGTTGGCTTCGGCAGAGACGGAATTGTAGGCAAAGTCAAGGCCGGTGGTGGAGCTCCCGGCGTGGCCAAAAGGTTTCGAGCTGCAAGGCTGAAATGGGTGCTTGAGAGTGACAACACCATGGACAAAGACAAAATGAAGAAAAGCTTGGGAAAGGCCATGATCGAGTCTCTGAAATGTTTTCTTCTTTTTCCTGTTGGTTACTCTTTGAAATGTTTTTGGTTTGTGAAGAGGGAAAGGGTCTCCATTGGTTTTATAGACAATATGTGTGCAAAGAGTGCGAGGACTTGGAATTTTTGACATGCGGGTTTGATTAGTTGTGGTTGTAGGAAGCATGAAAAGCCATTGGTTGGTTCACCTCCCTAACTTAACTAGTTCACCAAAGTCAATACTTAGTTCATCTAAGGTTTGCTGATAGACTATTGACCTAACCAAAGACCAGACAAATTAAGTACGAAGCTGGGACCCACATCACCTTATGCTTGAAACGTATGCTACGTTGAACTGCATGTACCATGAGTCCATGACCCTATATTAGTGGATCATTGAGGGTTTATCTCTTTTAGAAAGTGATAGAATGTTACTTTTAAAATGTGATCCCTCTAGCATTTTTATAATTTTAAATATATTCATGGTACATTTAAGTAAACTTTCTTTTTGTTATCCAATTTTCTTATTATGTGTTGGTGAAAAAATTTACATGTATTTTCCAACCGAGTTTGCATTTTAGATAAGTAATTTCAAAAATGAGACTTGTAGTTCAAATGGTTGAAAATATTTATCACGTCATCGAGATTTGTAGCTCAAGTGATTGATAATATTTACCACAACATCTGATCAGGTCCCTCCCCAGATATTGCTTGTATAAAACAAACCATTGAAGCTGCTATACAGGGAAACAGGTGCAGCTAGGTTTCCTGTGTCAAAGCTAAAAGACTGATTAAAAATTAGAAAATAGTTAACACTCAAAAATTCACCTGCATTCATCATTTTTTTTTTATACTAGGAAGGAGCGCAGAATGAACGAATAATTAATCCATGAGATAGAGGGTGGAGATCAAATGGTTCTTGTACTTATTAGAGTTTAAATAATTCTTATATACTTTCAATTGAGTAATATCTTCAATTTTTATTCATTATTCGAACTGATGAACTTAATTAGATAGTTATACAAATGAAAAGAAAACAGCTTACATAAATTCATATAACAAGATTAATTCTTACTTTTCATGTATAAGAGAGTTGGATAGTTAAGTGGAAATAAACATAAACTGAAGAGATCATTTTTTTCCAAGATTGGTTTATTAGTTATCGTGACATGAAGCACACCTAAAAGGGCAATTTAGTTTTCACTATCATTTTTTGTATTGGCATAACGGTGGATTGAGCAAAAATAAGTGGATGTTTAGAAACACGATGATATGTGAAGAGAGTTTTTATTTTAGATTAAATTGTAAGGATTAGTTAACGAAAGAATTGAACTACATGAAGATAATTGAAATTAATCATGTTCAAAACTACATGATAATTGGATTCCCCTTGTCAAAATTTAAGGAAAAAGATGCCTAGAGCTAGAGGTATGGCCCTGAAATGTACTCCAAATTGCATTGCATCCGGCCACCAGTCTCACCACCGTCCTCGATTGGAGGATGAAGCCTTCCCCACTGTCTCTCTAGTACAAAAAATTATTTGCGCGACGAAGGTCCTTCGTCGCGCAAAGTCAAAAAAAGGTCGCGCAAAACTTAGCGCGACGAAGCCTCGTCGCGCGCTAACCGCTGCGCCAAGTCTGTGACGGTAGTCTTTGCGCGACGAAGACGCACCCTCCGTCGAGCAAAGTGACTTTGCGCGACGCACCTCTCCGTCGAGCAAGAAGATTTGCGCGACGCACCTCTCCGTCGAGCAAGTAACTTTGCGCGACGCACCCTCCGTCGAGCAAAGAGGATTTGCGCGACGGAAGAATGACTTTGCTCGACGAAGAAATGCGTCGCGCAAATCCTCTTTGCTCAACAGAGTGTGCGTGCAAATGTTTTTTTTAATTTTTGGTCTAAAATGTTTTTTTTTAATTTTTAATAAATATTATAATGAAATTCTAAAAAATAATGAAATTAACCAAGCAAACATATTTAATTATAAAATATATAAAAATGTACATACAAAATATTCAAACAAAAAAAACTACAAATAGTTTTTTAGGTATCGGCAGGACGAGATGGCTCTGAGGTCGAAGGTGGAGTAAGATTAAGTGTTGGTGGTAGCGAGATTCCAGTGTCTGTAAGGCTTGTACAAGGTCTTTCACCGTCCCGACATAGCTCTTCATCACCTCGGCCTGGGCTGCAACCTGGCCCCTTAGGGTTGTCACTTCTTCCCTTAATGCATCGACCTCTGCTGTGTTCGACATAGCTCTTCATCACCTCGGCCTGGGCTGCAACCTCAACATCACATATTCTGTTTAGATTCAAGATGTATCACTTAATGATATTATCATTTTTCTCCCTAGGAAACAAAATTGTTGAATGATGATGTACCTTTTGAACAACTCCGACGGCTGCTTGTAACGGGGTCAAGTATTCATATGGAAGCTGTCGATCAAAACAGAAGTCTTAAAACAATAGTAATCGTGGGTAAAAACATAATAAAAACAAAAATTGGTATCAACAGTATTCAAACTAGTATTCAAACTAGTATGTTGCAGCTACTGCTACGTACACATATAACACCTCTCCCTTGATACTTAAAGGAAGCGGCACTATATCTAAATGTAAGCTTTTGAAATTTATCATCCATACCAGCTAAGTTCTAGAAGACTCTCCAACACCTCATATCAAAACAAAAATCCTTTTTAGGCATCAAGCATTCTTACCTTGAAAAACAACCTCTTGTCATGCCCTGTGACTGCAACTCTCAATACAGACTCCGCCGCTCCTACGGTATTGGCTAACCACACAACAATGCTATAAGCAGTGTACTGCAAAATCTGCCACTCAAGTGGACTGGTACCGTAATCAACAATAAAATTAGATATTTAAACGCAAAGATTACCATTCACCGCTACAATATTATCAAGTATGCAAAATCATTATTTGACATCGAAGCCTCTTATGAAATGATACTATTGACATGTTTTTCATTTGAAACTGACAGCATTTCATTTCAAAGAAATCACAATTTTTCAGTTCATCTATCATGGTACTAAGTACCAACTCTGGTACTTCTTCAATGCCCCATAACCTATTAAATTTCCAAATGCATCCACTAAATACAACCCTAGAGTGTAGAAGAGCATAAGATTTAGAGTGTTTGGAGTGAAGAGGAATTCCAGTGGGCTAAACCCAGATACACCCAAACATGAATTAAATAGATAGACAAATGAAATTCTCCATTCATTAAAACAAAGTTGTGGAGAACTTACCAAAACCTTTTTCCAAGAATGCACGATTATACCCTAAATAACAACTGAAAAAATTAGTTAGAATCATATCAATTAAAACATTACCAAAGATAAAAGTTACAACATAAAGATGAAATCCCATAGAAAAAGCTTAATTAAATAAATGGGCAATCGTGTTCTAGGTTAAAATCCCAAGAAAATTTCACCTACAACCATTAGTGCATAAAATCCCAAAATTAAATTAACTTCAGTTTTAATCGGGTCTATTTATGAACAAAATTACCACATAAAGGGAAATCGAAAGAGAGAAACAAAGTGAACCCAATAAGAAAAGATGAATTGGAGAAAAGGGGATCAAGAATGGGTTCAGAAACGAGAACGAAGAAAAGGGGGATTGGAGAAGAGAAGAGGGCAAGAGCTTACCAGTCACCACTATCATCGTCGACCAGCAAGAATGGGTTTGGAAAGTGTTTCAGAACACTAGAGAGTGCAGCACCCTAAATGTTGTTCTACAGAGAGTGTCTGAACGAGAGAGACTAAATGTTGTTCTCTGGGATTTCATGTTTTCTCTTCTTTTTTTAACACTTGGAAGGGGTTTGGGCTGTCAGCGGCAAAAAGTGAATAAAAGGGCGCCTTACTTGAAAATTCTGGAAAATTATAGCGGGAGTGCTACAGAGGAAATAATACTTTTAATAAGTATATAACGTAAAATTTTGTGACATCTAATAGTGTAAATATTTTAAATTGAAGATCGAATTCATTCACTGCATTCATATAGGGTCAAGGATTGTAGCTGTAAAAAATCATCAAAATCGGAGTTAAAATAACCATTAAATCGTGATTTTTCATTTATAACCGTCGAAAAGTTTTTTCCCGTTACTTGATCTCTGAATGTTTTTTTTTTTGTGATATTTTGATGATGTGATCTTGAAACATAAACAAATAAGTTTGACGGTTGTGATCGTTGAAATTAGTTTCGGAAAATTCGTATCCCATCAAAACGATAGATTGACTAACACTTGCAAGTTTATTTATATTTTCATTAAGTATAACATAAGATTTTGTGGTATCCACTAGTGTAAATATTTTAAATTGAAGATCAAATTCATTCACTGCATTCATATAGGGTCAAGGGGTGTAGCTGTAAAAAATCATCAAAATCAGAGTTAAAATAACCGTTAAATCGTGATTTTTCGTTTATAGCCGTCGAAAAGTATTGTCCCGTTACTTGATCTCTGAATGTTTGTTTTTTGTGATTTTTGGCTGATGTGATCTCCAAACATATACAAACAAGTTTGACGGTTGTGATCGTTGAAATTAGTTTCAAAGAATTCGTATCCCATTGAAACAATAGATTGACTAACACTTAAGAGTTTATTTATATTTTCATTAAGTATAACATAAGATTTTGTGGTATCCACTAGTGTAAATATGTTAAAGTGAAGATCGAATTCATTCACTGCATTCATATAGGGTCAAGGGGTGTAGCTGTAAAAAAATCATCAAAATCGGAGTTAAAATAACCGTTAAATCGTGATTTTTCGTTTATAACCGTCGAAAAGCATTGTCCCGTTACTTGATCTCTGAATGTTTGTTTTTTGTGATTTTTGGCTGATGTGATCTCCAAAGATATACAAACAAGTTTGACGGTTGTGATCGTTGAAATTAGTTTCAAAGAATTCGTATCCCACCTCTTACTTGAGTTTTAGGGTTTAAAAAGACTTTAAGAATTATCTCTATTGAGTTTAATAATTCTTTAAATAGTATAGATTACATTATGCAACGTTTTCATTGAAATTCGTCAAGAATAATTTTGATTACAATGGATAGATAAAATTATCTATGTATATGTTAATTTTGACTACCTAATTATTTGGATAAATATAATGATGTTTTGCATGAGTAAATTTATAACCACTATTCATTTTTTCTTGTTCTGTACTTGTTTGAGGCCCCTCTTCACAAGAAATATTACTTAAAAAAGAAAAAGTTAATTGAAAAAAAAAAAAAAAACTTGCGCGACGGAGGTACACGTGCGTCGCGCAAAACAGGTTTGCGCGCCGCACGTGTGCCTACGTCGCACAAGTTTTTTTTTTTTTTTCAATTAACTTTTTTTTTCCTTTTGTCCTTTTGTATGGAAATTTTATCAAACAAGAGTGATGGAACTTTAAAAAATTTATGAAAAATATTTAGATGATTATATCATAAGAACATAACTTGTTTACGAACTTTAGAAAAAAAAAAAAGATTCAAAACAAAAATTTATAGTCATAACTGAAAACTATTACCATAAGATTTTACTGTCGACATAATTAATTAGATCTTGTTCTAAATAGTATAGAACTTATTTTATACGAACTGACTAAAAAAGGATTAACTTTTATGTGGTGAAGGAGAAGGCTTATTATAAGGCTTAGTTTACAAATAAAACCAAAACATTGTTGACGTCAACAGTTTTCGGACCCATGGACTTTTGGAAATTGTCAAACTTCCCTAACCAATGCAGTACAAGCTTCTTCTTTGCAAAACCGAGCAGGCAATATATATATATATATATATATATATGTGTGTGTGTGTGTGTGTGTGTGCGCCTTACCTGGCCTCCATGTGGCTGCGCCCTTGTCAACAAATCCAACACTGAATAATTTGTGTATTATTCCTAACTTCCAACAAGCACACAGTTCTTCGAAAAAAGCTATGCTCTAAAGGGGCTGCATGTGGTAGACGGTTTTGAAGAGAGATGGGATATGGAGGTAGCTGCTGCACTGAGTTTGCAGTTTCTGCCTCCCAAACTGATCAAATGAAATAAAAGAAGTCGTTGACTTTGCGCGACGGAGGTGGGCATGCGTCGCGCAAAGCTGCTTTGCTCGACGCATTCCCACCTGCGTCGCGCAAAGTCAAGAAAAAAGCGGTAATTTTATTTTGGTTTGGCGCCAAAAGTTTGCTCAACGAAGTACGGCGTCGCGCAAAGCCGTTTTGCTCGACGCATGCCTACCTGCGTCGCGCAAAGTCAAGAAAAAGTGGTAAATCCTTTTTAGTTTGGCACTAAACGTTTGCGCGACGAAGGGCGGCGTCGCGCAAAACGGCTTTGCGCGACATATGTTCACATTCGTCGCGCAAAGATGTTTTGCGCGACGCCGCCCTTCGTCGCGCAAAGTTCCGTCGCGCAAAATCCGTTTGCTCGACGTTTTGTGTTCTACGTCGCGCAAACTGACTTTGCGCGACGAAATTTTCTTTGTCGCGCAAGTCCTGGTCGCGCAAACATGTTTTTGTACTAGTCTCTTGCCTTTTTTCCCTCTTCAAAATTCCAAGATCTTGCGTCCTTAAACTTCTTATGCATATCACTTTTGTAAAACTTGGTAGTTCGCCTAGCCAAAACAAACGAAGCTAGAGCTCCCAAAATTACGACAGCAGTCACAACTATAAAAGCACCTCTATAACATGTCTGATTGTACATCCTTCTGGTCAGTTTGTTGTTCAGAATGTACATTCCAATTGAGGTTGCAATTTGTGCACAGCTCATCAATGTGGAGTAGTACTTGAGGCCGAAGATCCTGGAAACGATTGTGACGAGCAGTGTCACTTGTCCCCCCGTAAGAAAACCCGATGATCACTGTGGCAAGTTAGACGCTGTTATAGTGATGATCACTATGGCCGAAGATCTTGGATTTTCCTTTCTAATTGGAATGGTGATGATCACCCTTTATTCTACAGTATTCGTACAGATTTGTGACTGTATTTCCACCCAAATCATTCTAACAGGAATTTTAGGAACAGAAAAGTAAAACTAAAAAAAAGAAATATTGAAATTATGCCTAATATTGCTGTTTACTTTTTCAATTCCTCTCCCTTATTATTGCTGATTTATGATAAGCAGAGTCCCTCAAGACACGACCTGCCTAAGAATTGTGGAATGCATTCGGGAGTCAATACTCGTAGTAAACTGTTTAGAAGTGCAGTTGCCCATCAAATCATTCTTAGCTGTTTCGATCATAGGTACTGAACATGATTGCAAGCTTTTTTATTACAGGCACAATTGTGCTTTCATTCTCCATTTTCTCGAACAATTGTTCCAGCAGGATAAGTTAGACTTCTAATGGGAAAGAAAGAAGCATTCTCTATTTAATATGACTTGAATTTTAATATCATATGCTTGTAATAATCGGATTGTGTAATCACTAATCAATATCCAAATTCTAATTATTATTATTATTGTTGCTTGACGTAATACTCCACCTCAGGCCCCTAAAAATGAAGAGATCCTAAAACTGTTTATCCCAGTCAATGTGAAGGACAAAAGCTGTGATTTTTTCAAGATGTACGTACACTTGGTATTGGTTGAGTGAGAATTGGCTCTCGTCTAGTTAACTAGTAGTAGACAAGCCAATCTTGAAAGCAATGTGTTGCCTCTACTTACGAAACTGTTCTTGCCTGATAGCCGGTACAGACTTGAGGTCTCTTGCATCGAAGGTATGGAATTTTGAGCAAAAATAATCAAACTTAACTGTTTTTTCCTTTCACCTTGGTGTATGCATATTAAAAGTATTTTCGGCGTTATATTGAGAACGAATATAGGAAAGTAGCAGGAAGAAAATGCCGCAATATGTATATAATGTTCGTAGATTACTAATGACTCTGTTCAGTCACAACCTGCATTATTTTGAGCTTGAACCAGAAAATCCGGGAGTAGGACGTTTTGAAGAGTATTGTGTGACGACCCGTCCCTAATTTTTCTATGTAATTTCTCCCCGCATATGTGTATTGACGATTATACTCTTTGTGGCGATGACGTGGACATATTTATTTCTTCCTTATCTATTTTCGCACTCAGTAATTTAAATCGTACGCATTATTACGAGACTACGTGGATTTTTAGCAATGTAAAAATATCTACTGCGGATAGATTTCGATTTCCTTTACAGTAGAAAATCTAAAAATCCTATCCTTGGATTCCCTAAGTCTACCCGTGCACCCCATCCCCCATTATTTCCCTCACTCACCAATCACTTCCCTTATTTCACTCAAACCAACCAATCATGTCCACTCCCTTCTCACATTGCCCAATCAGAAAATGAGAAAAACAAACACACTCTCTCCTCTTCTCTCTCTCTCTCTCTCTCTCTCTCTCTCTCTCTCTCTCTCCATATACTTTCTCCTTCTGCAAATCCATAAACAAGCTTCAAAGCTTGTAGATCGAACCCAAAAACACTTCCGTTGTACTCATCTCATTCTCACGAACACAACCATGTTTTCAAAACTCTAAATGGTTGAGTTTTCGACGTCGAATTCATGAGGTCTGAACTTAATGCTTTGAGTTTGATGAGTTTGTGACCGAGTTACAAGGCTTTAGGGACTTGGAAGGCTTCCATTAGACTCCCCGAGGTCCCTAGTGAAGCTTTGGTGAAGAAACCACGTCAAAACGACCGAGTTTCGAAGGGTTCTAGTTTGGCCGGAAATTTTGAGGCATTTTCCTGCGACCCATGTCCACTTTTTGGACTCCAAACAGGTATAATTCCATTCTACACTTCAGTAGCTTCAAATCCATATAAAGTTGGTTAAAAATGGATGAGAAATGAAGAAGATATGTTGATTTGAAATTTTCCCAAATTTTCGACGAAAATAGGGTTGCAGACATGGCAAGGCTCGCCGAGGAAAGTGACGGAATATTCTGACGGCGTCAGGTAACGGCGTCAACTTTGTCAGTTAAAGTTAACGGAATATTCCTTCAAATTGACAAAATATTCTTGACAGACGTTAGGGACTGGCTTGCAGGTGGGGGCGCGTTTGGGCGTGCCATCGTCGGCGAGTAGAGGCACGTAAGCTATCCAAAAATTATTTTAAAATTTTAGAGATGTTCATGATGTCGAGTAGGTCACGATGGTATATTTAAACCCTAGGTTTGAGCAAACTATGAGGGTTTTATTTAGGTTTCCGTATATGTGCTTTAATTAATTTGAAAATAGTTATTTCACATATACGCAAAACGTATCCCGATGACGTACGAGGCCAGGCTAGGCTCGTGGGCTACGATCCAGCGACGTATTTGTGAGTGGGCAGTTTATTTTATAATCTTTACATATTTATAGTTTCCATAAATGCGTATTTACTTCATTTTACACTTATTATGCCAAGAATTCGATATTGTGATATGAATTGTGATAAATGCTGCTAAATGGTTGGGATATTATTGTCATGACATTCATACATATTTATACATGCTCATCCTACTGCACCGGTGTTAGTACTTGCCCTAGGGTCAGGGCCAGTCCTTCACGTGTATGTTCACATCGCACTGTTCGCTCATCTTGGATCTAGGTTAGGTGCTAATCATGTCGGGTATATTGCATTAGGCAATCTGACTTGTATGTGACCGTGCTCGCGCACCAATCTTCACATGATCGTAGTACTAAAGCGTATTGATTACACCCAGTCCTGTTTGTGTCAAATATGTCTGTTCAAACTTGTGTATCGGCTTAGATGGATGAGTACTTCATTATATTGTTTATCACATGATTATACTACTGTGGCATCGATTTTATCATCACTTGGCATATTCTTATATATTCATTTGCTATAATATTGTGGATACCTACTCACTTACGTAGTATGTTTTGAGGAAACTATACTTGTTTTACAGCGAAGGGTTAGTATATTCAAAACTAAAGGTTTTCGTATAAGCATTGTTTTGCTTACCCACTCAACTTTGTTTTTTGCCCTTCTAGGACCTAGATAGCTGTTTTGCAGGGCACTTAAGGAATCTTGACAGTTTCTGACTTTAGCTTCGGTTTTAGATGTATGAACTTATCACCGTTGTGTAATAAGTGTACTTTAGTTGTTTGACTGCTCTTCGGTAGTCGTTCTGTCTTTAAGCTTTGAATAACTATAGTGGGTCACTCCCATGAACGCGCACTCTATCAATATCTTTTATTTGAATTAGTTCTAGTTGATTTAAATTTATTCACTTTTTACATCACTTACCCATATGGTTACGTCACTTCACAGTGATGGCTGGCATGCTTTGACCTTCCCGGGTCGGGGTGTGTCATATTGGTTCAGTTTTGATTTTGGTGATTCAAAAACCAAACCGAATTAAATATATTTAAGTTTATTTATTTAATATTTGTGTGTTTATATTCCAAGCCCAATTTAAGTTTAGACCCAAGTTTTAAGCTTTTGTTTTGGGCCAACCATTAACCCATAATCCAAGTCATTTTTCTTCTCCCCATCCAACCATCTGCTTTCTTCCTTATTTATCTACCCACCCAACCCTCCTTGCATCTTCTTTCTCTTTGTTTCTTCTTGCATCTTCTTTCTCTTTTTTTTCTTCCTTTTACTTTCTTTGAAATGGAAAAACTGTAAGCAAAGTTGTAGAGCATAGACCAATTTTCAAATTAAAAAAATGGTTTTATAAAAAAAAATCAAACCGAACCGAGACCAAGTTGAAAAAATCAAACTGAAATTAAATCAAATTGAATAAAAATCGAAAAAAAAAATTGAACCGAACCAAAATTTTGATTTGATTTTGATTTTGACAAAAAACCGAACTGATTGAAACCAAATCCCCCTAAATAAATTATATAGGGATTTAATTTTAACTCGACCAAAACGAAGAAGAAAAACTAAAAAAAGGGTTTGGAACGTTGAGATATTCAAATTAAGGTTCGGAAGGCCGTTGTCGTACCCGAACCTCACTCCAAACCTAGATACTTTGCCTATTTGCTTTGTTTCCTTTTTCCCCTTTCTTTTCCCTCAGTCACTCAGAACCCAACCTTTTTTGTTTCTCAGCGACAGCAGAAATAAAATTAGGGTTTTACTCTTCATCCATTTGATTAGTTTCCCTCCTTAGATTTCAAAATCCACACCAATTTATGCTTTTAAAATTGGGGTTTCATTCTTTATTCTCTCGGAATCACTTGCTTGTTCGTTTAAATTTCCCAATTTGAATTCTGGGTTCTCTACACTCGAAGTGCTTTTTCGCCCAAATATCACTAATTTTTATGTTGGAATTGCATTTCTTGAATGCCCAATTACGAATCTTGAAGTTTAAGGGTTTCGAACTGTATGAGAAGTGAAAGAATGGCCAAGAGATTGTCTTTGGGTGGCATAATGAGGAAGAAGCTATCGGACATCACCAATTTGCAGACTGCGAAACATATGAGCGAAGATGAAAATCCCCTGGAAAATTGTCCGACTGATAAGGACTACATTGAGCAGCTCAGGAGGGTATAATCTCACTTGGGTCCTCTTCCATTTCTTTTTCCAATTTTCGATATTTTTTGCCAGAACTTAGAGGGTTTTGTTTTGTGTTTATGAATTTCTGAACCAGGAAAGAATGACTTTGATCAGACTTGTCGCCGAAAGGACGTATCCTATACTATCCAATGTTGTTTTCCTTTCTAGTTTTATTTTGTTATTGGTATTTGGGTACTGATTTTACACCCCAAGAATGAATTACTACAATGATTGGGTGAGATTTCGCCCGGATACATAACAACCAGAATCAAAGTTACATAAATGGAGAGATTGTGTTTTCCTTTAATTGTATTTGAACAGTAAAATCGTTGAATTAAGTGGAGCTGAGCTGCAGAAACTGCGAATTAGTCTCCAGAAATTGCAGCAACAAAATTTGAGTCTTGCACAATCGAACAGCAGGATGTTAGCGGTGCGTTTTCTCTTCATATTTATATTAGTGTCTAATTCCTTTAAAGTAATATGTAATTATCTAATCGTCTCTGGTATTTACTCTCCTTCCTTGATTTTGCAGGAGCTTAATTTAGGAAGAGAGAAGGTAAGTTTGCAACAATCGAAGTAATATAGGTCAGTTCAGTGGCTTGTGAAATCGTCCCTTATCATAATATCTGACTTGGTCTTACCAGGTAAAAACACTTCAGCATGAACTTGTATGCAAGAATGCTTTACTTAAAGCAGAGAATCTAGAAATAGAGGTTAGTCCTTATCTTGCTTTGTATGTCAGTACGTGCTGGAACTGTTGGTGCAGAAGTTCTTTTGCTGTTACATATTGATATTTTTTTCTTCAGTTTTGATGGATGACTAACAGCAACATAAGCAACAGAGACGATTAGCAACTTAAATATTGTTAGCTCTATTTTTTATAGTTCCTTGTCTGATTGTTCGTCACCACACAAATATAGATCCAACTATTACCTTCACAGAATGTTGCCTCTTTATTTTTCAAATGTCTAATTTGGTATTGTTCATCATGATTCATGATGAATAGAATTAATCCTTGTATCCCACAATTACATTAAGTGTTCCATAAAAGCAGGTTTAGGAGCGATTACACTAACTTCTTCTGCTTCTCTGCATATATTTTTATCATTCCACGTACACTTCGACAAAGTTCCATTTTCCTCAAGTGTTAAGCTACATGGATGACAAACAATGACCTGTTCTACTCTAGCAAATCTTATTCTGATGCCATTCTATATTTAGTCAGGCCGTGAGTTTGAAGTTTCAGTTCACCAATATTCTTGTTGTACCCCTCATCTTACAGGGAAAAGAAGAGTTCAAACGTCAAAATTCTGCCTCTCAGACTCAGGTATCTAAGGTAATCATTCAGCTGTGAATTTGTATGCAGTGAGAGCCCTTCACAGTGCCTTATATTTCTATAATTTAAGCTCATATATTTTTTCCAGATCAAGGAAGCAGTGGAGATATCTCTGCATAAAGTTGATAATGATGGCAAAGCATGTAATCTCAACAAAAGACGTGCAACAAGAAGTCGATGTAAACTTCTTTACTTTGGCAATTGATGGGGATGATCTAATTTTTCATAAATATATTTCTTCCTTTTCCCCTTTGTTTTGCTCCCACCATGTTAACATTTGCACTTATGATTTCTTGCAGCAGTAGGCGCTTCTACTACATGCCAAAAGGTTGAAGATAAAGAGAAGGCTGAAAATAAAAGGTTAGTAGATGAGTGGTGTTATGCATATTTTGCTCCCTCTAGATAGTCTTGCACCTTCGTGTTGAATATAGATACTCATTCATATTCCATGAGCCTAAGTGTACTACAGTTTACATACCGAAAGAAATGTTTGAGGGTGCACTTTTGATAGTTTTAAGGGTCTGCACTTTGTGTTGAACAAGGGACTAACGTGGGACCACCAATAATCTTGATTCAGCACCAATATTTTCCCGGATTATTACTTGTCCAACACATATCTGGGTATGGACCATCTAGGGTGAGGTTTTATCACAAAAGGCCTTGGGGATCTGATCAAGCTAACATAACCCCAAAGATCACTTGGCAAATTATAACAACTCATTGTTGATTGTGTTGATTGCACAATCCAACAGTGTACAATGATTATTGCAACTCCATCTCCTACTAGATTTTTTTCGTTTAGGAATCTTAACCACCTTTAAGACTCTGGACTGAGCTGCTTGTGTAGGGAGTTTCACTTGAGTCGCATCTTTTACCATGTGAATGCTTCACTTTGAAAAATGGTGTTTTTCCATGTGGCTTAACCAAACTGTCGGCTTTGAGCCATCTATAGTGCGGTGGACCGATGTGGGACCACTACTGATCTTGATCCAGCACCAATATTGCCCTGAGGTAGTCACCTTGGCCAACATATATAGGGTTTCACCCGGCCCCATGAACCTATCAGGTGTCGGTTTTATTGTAAAAACTGTGTAATTAGAGGTGATCACCCAACCTATACATTGAAAAAAATACACCTTAACCCATGATTTGGTCCTTTAAGCGTTTCCCACTAACGTTAACAACTGTCAAGGATGTTGTTGTTAAGACTATTTAAGTAGACAAGGTAATGCACATTGTTTTCCCATATCTAAGAACTGTAACTTTTGTGCTTAAGTTATTATACTTGCCTCCCCTCAATGCTTCTTTTGTTTTGTGCAGGCGGCGTTTAAGGAGGCAGTCTGCTAGATTTATTTCCCAGACAGAGAACCTGTTTGAAATAGAGGATGTCAAATTGCCAGTAAATCACACACCAAACAGTCCGATGCGTAGTAGCGGTCCCACTCCATTGATTTCATCTACAAGAAAAGAATGCGGAGAAGATAATTGTGCCCCAAGGCGGTCTTCAGTTGGAAGACCGCTGCGCAAAGCAGCTGAGAAGGTCAAGTCCTACAAAGAAGTTCCAATAATAGTCAAAATGCGGAGATCGGAGTGACAGAAGGGCAGCATCTTAATGTTGAGAATACCGATGATGTAGTTGACGAAAAGAAAAAATGTAAAAGAGATGATTGTATCCTTATCTTTTTGTATCTTTTCAACTTGTGATATCGTTTGTAGTGACTTGTTTGCTACGCTATTGTAAGCCACATTCAGGGAAAAAAAAAAAAAAAGCTTTTGATTCACTGTTATATTGATTTATGCAGTATAGTACTGTGGTTTGTAATGATCTAGTACCAAAATCTCTTGGTCCAGCCCAAAGCTTGATGAGATATCTTGGTGGCTTGGCCCATCGTTAGAAAAAGAATGGGGTCAAAGAAAGTAGTCCAAATAATGACTTTGGGCCCAAAAGGAAGTACACCTGTTGCGCTTATAGCAACTCGCGAGACTCTTCGCTTTGTTCCGGCAGAGCTTTCGGCACGATCAACGGTGGTGGGGTTATTTGCTAAACTTAAGCATATCAATAAAGGGAGAAAAGTAAGTAACTATTTATCACAGTGATGGAAATGAGTTCAGTCTTTACATAACGGCAAAAGTTCGAATCCCGTCGGTAGCTAATCTAACAAAATCTATCGTTTGACAAAAAAAAATAAAAGGGGAGAAAAAAGAAACTTATAGCGAGCAAACTAAGAATGGCCCCAGCTTGAGAATCGGACACACTTGGCGTCCAAGTTGGAGCACATGTGGTTGAGAAAGGCTAAACTCTTGGCCAATTTCAAGGAACAAACTTACTGATTACACACTTGTAAGACATACAAATATTTTTTTTATTTTTTGGCATACAAAATAAAAAATTTATGTTTACCAAAAAATAAAAAAATTATTTGTAAATAGTAATCATCTTTGTCTTTGCCCTTTCTCTTCTTAAACGGATGGACTTGCATAAAGACAATTAATTTTTAATTGAATAATAAGGGCAAGTTTACCGCCCTTTCTCTCATAAATTAAAAATATATATTTGTAAATAGTAATCGTCTTTATCTTTACCCTTCCTCTTCTCAAAATGGTAGACTTGCATAATAAAGGAAAACTAATGAAAAGGGCTTGAAAACTTTGAGTTTTAATGATAAGGACAAAATAAAGGGTAAAGTGAATAGTGCCAGGATTGACTTTTTAGTGTAAAAATGTGGTTTTTCGTTAAAGTGAACAGTACCGGGAGCTTTTCGTTAAAGTTCCCTAATAAAGGAAAACTTTAGAGTGCATAAAGAAATTTTACTGCCCTTACCATTGCCCTCCTCAAACCGGTGAACTTGTGCTAAAGGGCAACGATGTAAAACACACAAACGATTGGCCGTAGGGCAACTATTTCGTTACAGTCCCTACGTAATCAATCTGTGTGATGGACAAGTGTGTCTTGATTTAGATCTCTCCCGCATTATAAAAATAGTTTAATTTTAGTAGTCATGATCGTAAGCCAAGGAGTATATGCATGTATGTATGGACATGGATCATGCATGGGCTCCACGAATCCTAATGCGCAAACATCCAACTTGTTTTTTTGTTTTTTTTTTTAATTGCAATTTCTCCCGAATAATTTAGAAGAAAATTGCATGGGGCCCCCTGTGGCGTAATCCAACTAACTATAACTTGCGAATCAAAGAGGCTCACATGGGAAAAGCATCTTCACCAGATGTTTTATAAAGATTTTGTGATCGTGATCGTTCATTATATATTGTGTGATTATAAATTATTTTAAAATTTAAAATTTAAAATTAAATATTAATAGTATTTAATAAAAATTAATTGCATAATATACGATAAACTATCCCATTGCTGAATTTCTAAGATATTTAAAAAAAGAATCCGGCTAGGATGCTTTTCCGCTCACATGCAAGCAAAAGATTTGCAAGAGAAGAGGACAAATGGGGCCGTCGTATTTATCAGATTTCGAGACCTCAAAAACGCGTTAGATCACGGACGACTGTTTAATTATGGTTTAAAATATTTGCAAAATTAATTAATTAATAAAAAAATTGCACCCAAAATTCTACGCCTTTGTTTTTCCCATAAATTAATTGAGCACTCAACCGCTTCACTCTTTACTCCCTCCATTGTATATTATTAAGTCGTACATCCCTTTTTAACTTTGTATACGCACTATAATTTGCAGAATAATTTGACTAAATATCCATTTAAACAGAAGTTAATTATTTTCAGTGGTTAATTTGGGTTGATAATTCAAACAACTTAACATATGAGACCTTCATATATCAAACAATATAGAGTAGATATGTTATAAAGCGTCCATCAACTGGTAAGGATAAATTTCGGATAAAAATATAAACCGAATCATTCAATAGATTTTATGCTTACTTTTTGCAGTGTTTTTATCTCATTTTAAATATATTCAATACTTTGTGGTGTAGGGGTTGTCTGTATCCTTTAGGGTTTAGAGTATATCTGCTACAAGGCTCAAATCCAAGAGCGAAACTCTAAATCTAAGGCGATAAATCAGTTTGAAATAAGATCAATTTGCCCTCCCGGCAAACTATGGGTGCATACGCTTCATCTTCTCCGTATAGCATGGCTCTGGAACATCAGCAAATTCTTCACCTGCAACAATCATTAGGGTTAGGGTTTAGCATTAGCATCTCAGACATCAAACATAATAATATAATATGAACTTAGTTGAAGCAGCTTTAACTTTTGTTTAACGACCGCTTGGGATTCCAAAGATCTAGAAAAAAAAACATGATGTGATTTGAGATGGAATTGACGACCCACCTAAAGACTAAAAGAGGATTACCAATGACCCAATTTTAATCTTTAAATTTTCTTTGTATGTTGGACCCACACGCTTAAACAAAGTTGGCATCCATCATTTTTTTGGGGTTTCATGCCGACAGGTATTAGCCGTTATGACCCCACTAATGGTGACTTAATCTTTCTTAGCCCAATTAATTACTGTCTATGAACTGTGAAGACGATTAAATTCAAACTAAATTCAGGTAATTCGAGCTTAATTCGTTGATGTAACCCCTAACTATATGAGCATTATGTGATTACGTCATTGGTTTACATATAACAGTTCAAACATTGTTCGTACGACATAATTTTCTTCAATAGCAGTCACATTTGGACGACAATGTTAATTTTGTGTACTTTGAGTGTAGTAAATTTAACAAGAATTATTAACTCAGATTGTGTACTAGAGCTTCCTAAGCAGTCAATTTCGTGTGATACAAGGATGAATCTATAAATTCTTTTTGCATGTATGAGAAAAGTGAGTGTCAGAAAAATGACCAAGGGTGTGTTTACAAGGTATATATTTGTAGTATCCTAATTTTTGCCTTTTAACAAACACATAATTCCATGTCAAAAAAGAAATTCGTTAGTTCTTTATGAAGCTTTAGAATCACTTTGATGCATTTGCCTGCAATATTGTACCATGATTCTCTACTTCACAGTTAGTTGCTTTCCCCCTCTCAAGTGTACAATGGAATACCACTTTTCAAAGAGACAACCTTAGCTCTTAATATATGTTATTGTTTTTAATAAAAATTGTTCTGGTACTAGATTATTTGTTGGAAAATGATAACGACACACCATTTTTTCTCTCTTCTTACCTCTTTTTAATTATGTTCATGTTTTTGTTTAATTTATTCAATCTGATGAGAAAAAAATTAAAGATGGGTGTGTAGAAAGAGAAAACTGGTGTGTGATTATTTGTCAAAATTGTTACAAAAATTTGAGTTACTCACAATTGCGGATTTAGAATTTGAACATTGAGGGTCCCATTATTTAAGGTCTAAGTTTTTTAGACAGAGCGTGAAGTGCGCAAAAAATTTTTAATTTAGTCACCAATACATTTTGTCGAACACTTGGTAGGATTGTTGTCGTCATCCGAATCACGTTACACATATGTCAAAGGATATCGACATATCCCGAAGTCATTTGATGAGTGATATCAGAGAATTTGTCAAGTGCTGCCTAGCAGATATTACATCAAACACTTGGTTAGCACAAAAGGATCTCATACCAAACATTCAAAAGACCTTCACATGTATATTTTTCAAACTCCCAGATCCACCTTGGGTCCAATGTACATCACCCTTTGATTATACATTCATGCATAAACATATCTTGTTTTGTCAAATTGATAAGATAACATTTTTAATTAGCATATATATAATACGTATATGAGGATTCTTGGTTATTATGATTATCAAAGACGTACGTATTTAGAAAGTGCAATTAATCGCTCTGGAGGAAATTTATATAATATTATTTTATTATTAGTAGTTGTGTGTAAATATATCTATATCTTCTTGTCCATTCCAAATAAACTATTGAATAATAAATTCAAGTATTTTGGTCCAAGAATTATTGCAAAATGGTAGCTTAAATTTCTAACCTGAATGCTAATCTCCACTACATATGTCTTTTGTTGTTTGGAAATTGCAAGCATACTGCGCGCCTTGTAGGCTTATTAGGGTTCAAACTCATTAGCAGCCACTATCTGTAACACTAGAATTGTGCTCTCCATGTTGCCAACCAGATCATAGTCTTTGGCTCAAGCCAAATGCTTGTTTGATTTACAAGGCATTACAAGTAAGATAATGTGGGGTCCAAGTGTAAAATCTGGAAGATGGGTCCTACAAAAAATTCTGTTGGAGCTACTGCACGTACTGTAGTATAACTTATAAATAATATACAAATATGTTGATGGATTGAGAAATCAAGTGACGCTGATGCTCGTCACTCTATTTATCATTGTAAGATAAACAATTTTATTTATTATTGTAAAATGAGTTTAAATTTCGAAATATTTGTAATAGATAGACACAAATTTAATATTTAAACTCATCCAATAATGATGTATTGGTAAGCATTACCTCGGAGCAAAAATACACCCGATGGATTCTCGTATAATGCATGTTTATGTTGATAAAAGTAATGTTGGAATGATATTTCATGTCCCCTCTTTTTTATGTGAGAAAAGACTTTCCTTAAAGATTTCTACATTCTGCAAAGAGAGAGAGAGAGAGAGCAACTATAGTTGGGTCTAAGTTCTCAAGCTACTTGGAATATATATCTCCTGATACTACATTCGCTAATTGGCATAATTAATTTAATAGAAAACTTCATTTTAGTCCTTGGCAAAGATTACTTTTTGATTAAAACCATGAGTAAGATCAAAATTTAATTTTAGTCCATTGATACATTAATAACCTCATTTATTAATTATATTTTGATTTTTTAATTATTTATCTTTTTCTTTTCTAATTTTTAATGTATTAATTTTATTTCATTATAATTTTTATTTTCATTTCATTCATTGTAATATATTTTTGTTGTGAACATTTAGATAAACTAATTTTTGTTATACAATATATTTCGATGTACTGTAACTTCTTCATTTAGGTATATTAAATTCATTATAATACATTTCGGTGCATACATTTAGGTATACACATTTTTGTACTAATATTTCGGTGCATACATTTCGGTACACACATTTCGGTGCATACATTTAGGTACATACATTTCAATACTAACATTTTGGTGCATACATTTCGGTACACACATTTAGGTACATTAATTTAATATTTAATACATTTCAGTGCATATATTTAGGTACATACTTTTCGGTGCATATATTTAGATACATACATTTCGGTGCATATGTTAGGTGCATATATTTAGGTATATACATTTCGGTGCATATATTTAGGTACATACATTTCGGTGCATATATTTCGGTATACACATTTAGGTACATTAATTTAATATTAATACATTTCGGTACTAACATTTAGGTACATTAATTGAGTCTTTCAAGTTTGAAGAATGTTAAATAAAATTAATAAATTAAAAAACTCTTTTTTGGTCAAAAAATAAATTAAAATTTGTGTATTAATAAATTTAAATATTTAATGGGAGATATTAAATAAAATACACATTAATTATTTTGAATTAAGGACACATTAGGGACTAAAAATCAATATTCAATCTAACACCAGGTTTTTTTTAAATTTTAATCTTCTTGAAGGATTAAAGTTCAAAAACCCCTTAATTTAATTATTAGTATAGAAAACTTCATTTTAGTCCTTGGAAAAGATTACTTTTTGATTAAAACCATGAGTAAGATCAAAATCTAATTTTAGTCCCTTGATACATTAATAACCTCATTTATTAATTATATTTTGATTTTTTTAATTATTTATCTTTTTCTTTTCTAATTTTTAATGTATTAATTTTATTTCATTATAATTTTTATTTTCATTTCATTCATTGTAATATATTTTTGTTGTGAACATTTAGATAAACTAATTTTTGTTATACAATATATTTCAATGTACTGTAACTTCTTCATTTAGGTATATTAAATTCATTATAATACATTTCGGTGCATACATTTAGGTATACACATTTTGGTACTAACATTTCGGTGCATACATTTCGGTACACACATTTCGGTGCATACATTTAGGTACATACATTTCGGTACTAACATTTCGGTGCATACATTTTGGTACACACATTTAGGTACATTAATTTAATATTAATACATTTCAGTGCATATATTTAGGTACATACATTTCGATGCATATATTTAGATACATACATTTCGGTGCATATATTTAGGTACACACATTTCGGTGCATACATTTCGGTATACACATTTAGGTACATTAATTTAATATTAATACATTTCGGTACTAACATTTAAATATATTATTTCAATATAATATATTTCGGTACACACATTTCGGTATTAACATTTAGGTACATTAATTGAGTCTTTCAAGTTTGAAGAATGTTAAATAAAATTAATAAATTAAAAAACTCTTTTTTGGTCAAAAAATAAATTAAAATTTGTGTATTAATAAATTTAAATATTTAATGGGAGATATTAAATAAAATACACATTAATTATTTTGAATTAAGGACACATTAGGGACTAAAAATTAATATTCAATCTAACACCAGGTTTTTTTTAAATTTTAATCTTCTTGAAGGATTAAAGTTCAAAAACCCCTTATTAGTATTATGGCATCTTGATCATTGTTATTATTATTTCATAACATGCCTGCGTGAGAGACAAAGTAAAAACAACACTCAAGTTTGTGGCTTTGACACCCTTTCTTTGGTTTTATTTTATGTGTGATTTTTTAATTTGGTAAGTTATGCTCCTCGTCTATGGTTATATATGGTTCAGAACAAAAGGAAAAGGCATAACAAAAATAGTTTCCAAAAAAAAAACATAACAAAATTAGAAATTGTTATTCTTTAGCTACTCAAAATAATAAAGAAATAATATAACAATTGTTGAAAGTCATATAAAAAAACAATATTTTTGTCAAAAACATGACACGTTATATTTTGCTGAAATGTGAATATTTAGTATCACACTTTCATATATGATATTTGATAAATAATTATAATTCATAATCTAACAACATAACATAGTAAACTAACATGTATTGATCAATATATCTCTAAACCTCTTCATCATAAGAGCAAGTCCAGCTGTCACATCCTAGCCTGGGTGGGACCACTTCCCGGGCCCGCTCCACCACCGTAGCACGATATTGTCCGCTTTGGGCCCCGACCACGCCCTCACGGTTTTGTTTCTAGGAACTCCGAAGTTAAGCGAGAAGGGGGCTAGAGCAATCTCAGGATGGGTGACCTCCTGAGAAGTTGCTCGTGAGTTCCCCGACCCGAAAGTGGGGCATGCTGGCCGTCACACCCCACTTTCGGGTCGGGGTGTGTCACCAGCGTTGCTGGATGCTCGAGGGACAGGCGGAAAAAAAGGGCCCGAGGCTCTGTCAATTTGGTCCAGCGTTGCAAAGGGCCGAGTGAGGGGGAGCCCGATGGACAGGCTGGTGGAAAATTGACCCACCGAGCCACTGAGTGGATTTGAGCCCGCATGACGTCAGCCTGGCGTCAGGCAGTTTTAAATTTTTTTTCTGTCAGGCGCGTGCACCCCACTTGCGCGTGGGGGCGCGTCGCCCGACATGTTTTCAGAAAAAAAACAGCACCTTTTCAGAATTTTCAGAAACTTTTCAGAAAAAAAAAATGTTACCGTTGCGAAGCCACGTGGCTTCCCACGGTCCGTTCGATCCCAACGGCTCTTTAATTTTGACCGTCCGATTTTCAACGGTAATAAAAATAAAAAAATCTTATTTAATATCAACCGTTGGATCTCAGATCAACGGTTGATATTATTCTGTAAAAAAAATTGAAAAAATCGTAAAAATTGAAAAAAATCGTAAAAAATTGTAAAAAAATCGGTAAAAAATTGTAAAAAATTATAAAAATCTGTAATTTTTTTTTAATTTTTTTATTTTTCTATAAATACCTTATCATTAACATCTACCTTACACCACAATTCCATATTTTCTCAACTATTTCTCCTCACATTCAAAAGCCTTTCTCTCAAAGTTTGAAGCCAATTTTTTTTTCAAACAAAATGAGTACTGGTGCAGGTACGAATTGGACGCTTCTTGAAGATGTTGCGTTGTGTGCTAGCTGGGTTAAAATTACTCATGATTCACTTTCGGATAATGAGATGCAGTTGCGAGAAATGTGGACACGTGGCACGACGTGATTGGTTACAAATTTTATCGGAAATCCAAAATTACAAATAAAATTATTTTGAATTTTTTTTATAAATAAAAAAATCCAAATATTTTATTGCTATTGGCTTTTCGGATAATGACACGTTACGCAACGAGAACGATTAAAAATATTATCTGAAATTACAAATAAAATTATTATGTATTATTTTATAAATAAAAAAATACTAATATTTTATTGCTAATTGCCAGGGCTATTCAAGTGCAGGGGTGGAGATGCAAAAAGGCTATTACCAGGAGAATACACTGTTCATTAAAGCAATTACTGTTTACTAGGTGGATTAAATAGTGTATTGCCTGGGGGAGATTTCCTACACTGGAGTTGCTCTAATCTCGTAGCTAGGTGTCCTCTTTCGAGCTGCAAAGGAGTGAAAAAGTTGGATGTGTCGTGGTCTTTTCATATAGTTGGTCTGATGCTTAAGTTTGCAGCTTCCTAGGGCATCGTACGTATACATGCAGCTGAAACATAGTGCCAAGGATAATGGCACCACAGATGGGACATAAAGGTTCGGCGCCCCATCTATATTCTGTTTGAAATTTTGGGTCTTTTTTGAAACATGGATGTATAAAATAATCGAATCTAATAACCCACAAACCACAGTTAACATATAAAAACGGGAGCATTTTTTTTCTTACCACTCCCAAATAGTGGTATACCACTATTGAATGTGTTTAAATTTTAAGATTTATAACTATTCACTCCACAAATTTTAAAATTTAAACTCATTTAAAAGTGATAAGTAGGGTGGTGAGTATCACAATCACTTTATGATGGTAAGCAAAATCTAATGGCAAGGAGATTTTATGGGTAGACTAATTTTATTTACTATCGTAACATTGTGTTGTATATCACTAAATTATAAACATGCATACATATATGTTTTATTAGTATATCTTATAAGTTAGACAAAATCAACTTTATCGTCTATCAATATCATAATATGTTATCAATAATATGTGAAATGATAACATCACGTGGTAGTCTTTTTCAAACGCAGAATACAATGAAGAGGTAATTGCATAAGATAGTTCCAAGCAAGAGTCTAGAATTAGTCAAATGGAAGCCTCTCTCCTTTCTTCCAAGGAGGACTTTATAATCGTGTACAAAGGGGTCCTTTACCTTTCTTTCGGCAAATGCCAAATATTGGTGGGAAAGTTTGGTTACCAGCTCCTTTTTTCTGACCAATGAATGAAAGCAGCTCGCTTGACTCTATACTTATATATGTAAAACCAACATAAGACACTGTGCCATAAGTTGGGAACATATTTAAGAAAAATCCCAAGCATATATGTATGTTTAGGCTTTGGGTTCACTATGCTTACATGCACATGCTTTGGTTGCTTGGAGAACCTTCAAAGTAAAACACGAGAGCCACACGATGTTCAACCCAACATGCATGATTCCTAGCCATCACATAATTTGGGTTTTGTCAAATAAGACATGCTACTTCTGTCTTTTTCTTTTTTTTGTTAGACAATAAACGAATGCTGCTTCAATGCTTCTCCACCTAGTTATATTATAGCAAGTGAGTAAGACTGGTAAAACTCCCTTTGAACAGTTGTTACCTAATGTAATTTATTATTTCTTCAATTTGCATAACTGAGAAGAAAGGCAAAATGAGATAGTTTCAGACATAACTAAATATAGGGTAAATTCAATTAAACACGTGCAAAATGTGTTTTAGACATTATTAAACATAGTTTCAAACATAATTAAACATTTTATACAAAAACGCCATCAGGTTTAAACGAAAAAATCAAGTTGCCCCACATGTAAAGCCTAACAGTTATACGTGCTCCACTTCACTTGATTTGTATTGTCCATGTATTAGGCTTAAAAATTCTCGACGTGAGGGGTGTGTTGAGTGAATCTCACATCGGAGAAAGAATAAACATTGCATGTACTTATAAGTAATTTGATTCTTTCATATATTGTCAATTAATTTTATAATAAAACTTCAACTTTCTTCAAATACAGTGAAGCGTATGAAAACTTTTCAAAGTATGCATAACAGCTTCTAAACCCTAAACATTACAGATTCTAGAATTGACAAACTGCGCACTTATTAAGTTGGAGATCTAAAGCATTATTCCACGAAAGGAAGGAATTCGAAAGTATTCGGATGACAAAAGAAAATAGATGTTGCATGAGACGACCTCAAGTAAACTGTTCAACGAAAAAAAAAATTCTCTCGAATTTCCAATTAAAAGTTAAAGAATCTTTCCTACCTAATATTAACTTAAAAAAAAAACACTACTTCAATACGACTTCATATTAAAATACTAATTAATAGAGCCAAATTTATAACGAAGTCTAGTCAGTTTCTAGATTCTTTTGCTGAGACTGTTCAGACAAAACCTATAGCTCTGCAATATTAACCTAATCATATTCTAAATGGCTTGTGGAGATGATTACTGGTGAAATGTAACCTAACGCTATTTTTGAAGGTCTCTTATATGATATACAGTGCTTGCAACAGCAATTAAAGTTAGTATAAATTCTTTTTTCTCCTCGTGATTGTAATAGGATTGTACATTTAGTGGTTTCTTTTATTTCAAGAGAGAGATGACCTTTATAAATGATACTGCTTTGAGCCGAAGTGACTATTTGATATTATAGTCTTTGATGTATGCGTTTCCATTAGAATTTAATTAAACTTTCTTTCATTTGAAAAAAAACATAATAATAATAAAAGGAAGACTTTCTGGCCTCATGCCAAATCAACTGCTTCCACATGGTAAACAATTGGAGCATGGAAAACGAAACCACAATTTTCTTAGTGCTTGTACGGTTGTACCCATAGTTATACCTTAATTTGTCGAATACTCATAGAAAAAAGGATATTTCAATGCCAAGGCATATTCAAATGCAATCGATTAAAGAGTGGAAAGAATTGGAGGACCGGTTAGGCAGCCCTCGTGCAAGAAAATGAAGAAAATTTTAACCAAGTTAGATGTTTCCTTTCTACAACAAAAGTCTCAATATACTATGTTATGAGATTGTCAATTAAAATTGTTCACATAGATATAATTCGACGTCCACTAATGTTATAGCAGGTTGAATTATATATGAGAGAATGCTACTTTGTTTTTGTCACCGTTTGCTATATATTGTCATACAAGGCCTAAATGATCTGTTAGGTACCGTTTGGTATGCAGATAGGACGAGACAGGACGGGACGGAACGGAGAGGGAGCAAAGATGCCCTCAGATGGAAACGAGGAGGAAGAAGAAGGAGATAGAGAGGTTATAATTTTGTGTTCCACGGATGTGGAACGAGTCGTTCCAAGGGGTGAGGCGGAACAAAAATTCACTCAAAACTCGTCCCGTGGAACAACTCGTTCCACTCGTTTTAGGCGCACCAAACGTGGGACGGAACTCCTCGTCCCATCCCACGTACCAAACGGTACCTTAGGGTGCGTTTGGTACGCAGACGGGACGGGACAGGACAGGACGAGACGGAACGGGATGGGACGGAACAGGACGGGACGGATGTTGTAAATTTTGAAAAAGACAAGGGGCATTGTTGTCCTAAAATGTTAAAAATTTATGTCCCACAGACGTGGAACAACCCCGTTCCATGGGGGGAGGTGGAACCAAAAATCATCCAAAACTTGTCCCGTGGAACGCCTCGTCCCACTCGTTTTAGGCGTACCAAACGCGGGACGGAACGCCTCGTCCCGTCCCGTCCCGCGTACCAAACGCACCCTTAGTGCATGATAGGGAACATGGTTTTAAAATTAAGGAGGTCGGGTGCCAAAACAAAAGGTTTGAGGAACGTTTGGGAATCGGTATAAGAAAGAGTTATCCCAATATTTCTTTTTGACAAACTAGTAGATATTTACACCAATTATGCAAGATGGTTCACTACTAAAATTTGGCTCTACAAGGACCTAATTTATTCAGTCTATTTTAAGTTTGGCACAATCACAACGGTACAACTAGGTATGAAACTTATCAAACAGTTATATTGTCTAATCATTCGTGTGAGTTGAAGTTGTGACATATTTAAAGAGATACAAATACTACTGGATTAAAAGTTAGTTGTTGACTTGTCTTAATATTATGAAGGAAAGAAATTTAAAAGAAAAAGGAGGTTACTTCTGACCATGCCATACATTATTTCATTGATTGAAGTATACTTCCTTTAATGTATTTTTTTTTTCTAGTAAAGCACCCACAATTGATGCGGGCACGTAGCTCTTCTAAATATATTAACAAAAATAAAAATAAAAATAAAGAAACACATAGGAAGTTTATATATAATGTTATGAGACATTCAACCAAAGCAATGACTTAATTAATTAACATAACTTATACAACATGTCAAAATATATGATAAGAGATGATTACTAAATTGCACGATTAAAAACATAATTTGAGTTAATTAATTAACATAAATGACACTATAATGTGTCAAACGTATGAAAATAGAACATTAGTTTATAACCCCCTATTCCCGTATTATAGCTTATAAACTAAATATATTCCCTTAATTAAAGGTTCTCAATAGAAAAGCACTCAAATATTTGTCGCACGCACGTAGGATTTTTTTGTTCTGCTAAGAAAACAACAATAATACACATACGAAGTTGATGTATCATTATAGTGCAATATCATGTATGTGTTACACTAAAATTGTTGACTTTATTGGTTCCATAATTTGTCAACTCTTTGTTTAACTAAGAATATAAACGTTATAAAATATGCGGAAAAGATTATTAAAAAAAAAAAGCAAACTCTCGAGTGTTACCCTTTTCCTAATTTTCTTTCTTGTGGGGCTTGTTTTTAGGTCTTGGTTAAAACATTAATGAACCTCCTTTTGTATAGGCCTATTATGGAGGAGGAATGTTAGTAATCTTTTTGTTCTCTTGTTAGTCCTATAATGTTGCGTGATGATCTGAATTGTTTATTTTTTTCAATTTACTTTTTAAGGTCATCCCTATAAAAAATTAACTAAATTCAAAATCGTTTAGTCGTCTGATTGTTATTCGATGAATAGATGAACCACAATTTTAAAGTTGAATGTTGAAACTATTACAACTTGAATTGAATTGTTAAACAATTTATAATAAGTGATATTATACACTAATCTACACTAAAAGAGAGAGGCTTGGCTTGACTCCGGACAGTGGGTTGAAAATGAATGTCCTAACTATCAAGGCAATCCACTTGTAAATGAAGAAATTAATTAGACAATACATAGAGAGCACTACTTTATTAATTGTTTGTACATGTGTCATGTCTTTTTCTTGAAAAAAAAAAGATAGTGAGACCCAATTTACCTTAACTTTTGAATAAGGCAAAATAATCTCATCAAATCCCATAAGACCATCTCTAACCAAAGGCTATACTTTTAGCCTGAATTTGGCAAAACTCGTCTCCAATCAAGGACCAAAATGATTTTGCATAAATTTAGCCTAGGGTTGTGTACATATGGAAAGGGATCCTCTTCGGATCCCTTCCACCTAATCATCATCATCATCAAACAATCTGGGCCCTTGAAATTTGATCCAACGGCTAAAGTTATTATAATTTTTAAAGTGGGCCCGTGTTTTTAGCCGTTGGATCAAATTTCAAGGGCCCGGATTGTTTGATGAGGAGGATTAGGTGGAAGAGATCCGAAGAGGATCCCTTTCCGTGTACATATAACAAGCCCTCAAGCCCCTCAGGGGACCCCAACATATGCATCCTAATTCAAGATGGAAATATTTAGCCATACATGATTGGAGATGAAAAAAAAAAAAACCATCCAATATTTTTTAAATAATATTTATTTAGGAAGGGCTAAAATATAGTCAAGGGTTACGTTTGCCCTCCATGATTGAAAATGGTCTAAGGTATTACTGAGTCCCTAGTCTAAGTGGAGGGATAAAGGCTTACATGACATGAACTTATCGTAATTATGACGTTCCGTGCCAATGATCCAACGACACAAGTAATAATCTTTCTACTCAGCGTTGTATCATTGACATTGCAGATCACGATGGCGGTAAATTGCTCTCCATAAAAGGAGATTTTTGCTAACACAGTGTAGTAAAATGGAGTTGCATATGCATTTGACTAATCTTTTGGAGGAGTAAAACCAAACTGGAAATCTGGCTGCATCATTGCCTCAAGAGAGAAACTTTCATAGAACGCGTTTACAACCACCAACGCATCTTGGGCCACTCATACAAGGTCATGTAAAGAGAGTCTTACACATTGCCTTGTATTAGACTATTAGTTATCGAGACGTCATGGAGCCGATTAACTTATCCTATGTAATTTCTTCTCTTAGGTCACATTGTCACAATTCGAAAGGATCAACCAATTCGGCTTTTTTTAGTACAAATTCGATTCGATTTTTAAAAGGGAGACTTTGGATGCGATCCCTAACTATAAATATTCTTTAATTGAAACCTTCTTGGTTTTTAATTTTTGATCCAAGTCCCTGAAATTAATGTGATAATTTATTTCTAGGTACATTACTATATTTTTTAAATTAAAAATTGAAATTTATAGTTGTTTATATTAATGAGATTTTAAAATAAAAAACCATAATTTGAGGGATTAAAAATATTAAAATATAAATATACTATTGTGAGTGTGTGTGTGTATTCATCAAAATTAACCAAAAAATTATTGTATCAAAACATGGGTACAGTCTTCAAAATAAAAAAAATAAAAAAATAAAATAAAAAGATATTAGGCTTAATAAAATTAGTAAATTTCTTCGATTAAACTTAACATAGATACATTCTCAAATCAAAGAAAAAAGAATGTACCCATATAAGTTTAAACATGGGTAAATTCTTCAAAATCACAACAAAAAAAAGATATTAGGCTTCATAAAATTAGTAAATTTCTTCGATTAAACTTAACATGGATACATTCTCAAATCAAAGAAAAAAGAATGTACCCATATAAGTTTAAAAATGGATTAGAAAAAAAAATTGAATAGATTTTATATAAAAAAATGGTACATTTTACATATAACAAATTGGTATATTTAAGAATGAGTACATTTTAAGATTAAAAATTTGAAAAAAAAATTACATGAATGGTACATATAATTAGCATGGGTACATATAAATAAAAAAATATGGGTACAAATGCAAATAAAACATTATAAATATGGGCACAAAAAGAAATTAATATATGGGTACAAATTAAAACTGAAAAGAAAATTTGTACAAATTAAAAAAAGATTGCAAATTAAAAATGGGTACAAACTAAAAATGAAAATATATGATAAAAAATTTAGCCATAAATATAAATATACTAATTGTAACATTTTAAACATTAAATGAATATATTTACAAATAAAAATATTTTATAATTGAAATAATTAATGATGTTAGTAATACGAAGGACCTTGATCAAAAATTGAAAATAAATAATGTTTTAATCAATAGAGTAGCAAAAGGAAAGATGAGAACCTAATTTCTCCTTCTTAAAACCTTACTAAGATGTGAATCCCACCGGCTAGGGTGTTCGCACACCACCTTTTTCTCAGTCTTTTTTTGTTGGCAATGTTGCTTATGGGAATCCCATTGGACTCTTTGATTTCTTCTACTTGGTGGATGCAATTGGAGAGGGATTCTTTGATGTATGGGGAGTCTTCTTTTCTTTCATCTTTGAGGTGTTGTTTCGTACAATTTATGGCGTTCATTGCGGTCGCTGGTTCATGCTGTCGCCAGGTGCTGCGACGGTGATAATAGCAGAAGGCTAGGAGTTTCTTTTGGTTTGTTTCTATTTTTTGACCTAATCTCCTGTTTGGGCGTTTGTTGTTTTGTTTGGTTGGTCCTCTTTTGCTTTGTGTGCTTGGTTTGGGCCTTTGTTGTGTAATAATTCTGTTGATAATGAAAAAAATTTACCTTTGTTTCAAAAAATTTAAAAAGTAAATAAAATAAAAGATGTGAAAGTGAATAAAAACATAAAATAAAATAAATGATCATTGTTTGCTCCAAATTTACTTGTCATACATAAGCCATTTACCAAAAATAATGGAAAAGCGTACCCATAATTTATACACTAAGGTGTCTTATCAATCTTTTTGTGTGTTTTTATTTTTATTTATAGTGACCTTTAAGATAAAGGCTTTTTCAGAAATTTGGATGTCACATTTTCTGCAGAATTTCCTTCTCATGTTGTGCAAGTTGGTGGAAAATGTAAAACAACATGGTTAGACTGGTTTTCTTACTCCCGCTTTTATCGCTGATTTACGATTCCCCGCGCTTATATGTGCAACAGTGACATAGCCATATTAGGCATTAGGATTAACTGACTCAGAGAGAGAGAGAGAGAGAGAGAGAGAGAGAGAGAGGAATTGGCCTTTGGGTTGGGTAGGCTTTTGGCCCTTTGCACCTTTGTCCAACCTCCTCCAGTGAGAGAAAAAAAAAAGCAGCAAACAGCAGGGGAGAACAGTGACTTGAGCTCTTGTTATAAGACCAAGGACAACCACTCGAAAACCCCACCCCTCCTCTCCCTCTCTCCCTGTCTCTCTCTTGAACACCTCACTTTGGGTTCTATTTCTTCACACCAGCATGAACAGCCACCACAGCAGCAGCCCTCTTCTTAGCAGCTGGGCTTACTACTGCCAAGGAAAGGTAACCACAAAACCCACAAATTTCTCAAAATTTTCAGCTTCTTAGGAGCTTTCTGAACTTCTAGTCTAATTTGGTCCTTGAATTTGCACAATGGGGTTTATCTTCTCCACAATTTCATACCCAGCTTTCAATTTTACAACTTTACTTTGTTTTTGGTGAGCATCTCATTGTGTACTTTTTAAGTATCGCCCTGAGCCCTCGAATGTAACCTGAGGGCTCAGGGCGAGCTTAAATTTGCATAATGGGGTTTCTACTTCTAATAATTTGAGCCCAAGGCCTCAAATTTTGAGACTTTTCTGGATCATTTTTTGCTAAAGTTTACAAATTTTTTATGATCACACAGAGCATGGAAGAGTTGAGGAATTCTCTTTTGTACACAACAGTGGAGCTTGAGCAAACAAGAGTTGCAGTTCAAGAGGAGCTAAGAAAAAGAGACGATCAGATGTCTCATCTCAAAGATCTGCTCCAAAAAGCCATCAGAGAAAGAGATGAAGCCCAAGACAAATGCCAAAGACTCCTCCTTGAGAAACTCCTCCTCCAACAAACCCAGCAGCAGCAAACCCAGCAGAAGCAGCAAACAGCTCCTCTCTCTGGTATTTCAAGCATTGAAGACGAACCCAGAAGAGGAATCGACTCCAACAATGGCTTCTCCTCCTCAGATTGTGAAGAAAGCATTGTATCTTCCCCAGTTATTGACCCAATTCAGCAAACCCAGCAGCTGCCACCAGCACCATCCATGCCACATCCAGCAGTGGGGCTGCTGCCTGAGAAGCCATTGCCTGAAAAGGGAAAGCTTTTGCAGGCTGTGATGAAAGCTGGCCCATTGCTTCAGACCCTTCTTCTGGCCGGCCCTCTGCCGCAGTGGAGACACCCGCCACCGCCACTGGAGTCGTTTGAGATCCCCCCTGTGACCATTCCTTCACCACCACCACCACAACCACCATTGCAGACCCAGCTGCAAACCCAGCTCCAGCACCAAGACTCCTCCTTGGTCAACATTAACTGTGGCATAGTTAACAGAAAAAGAGCCCTCTGTGAGGGCTCTGCCTCTCCTCCAGAGACCAAGTTCCAAAGGGTTGCCCTCCACTGACTATGCAGCCGCTGCTTCAGATTATGATTATTAATCTACCTCTTAATTTACCGTTTGATATTTTTAATACAACTAAAAGGTTAGTGAGGAGAAAAAAAACCCATGAAATTTCCAGATTTCAATTGGGTTTTTGTGACTGATCTATCTAGATTTGTACAGAGAGAGAGGTTTGCTTCCAGGTTAACTCAGTGAGAAGAAAGCAGTAAAAAATTCAGAGAGCTTTGTTTGTTTAGTGGGGGGTTTTAATTTGCCTATTTTCTTTTTGGCCCTTCACATTCTATTTTGGTAATGTGAACGGGGTCTTGAAATTTTTTCCAAATTGTTGTGGGATGTAAAATGTAACTCTGATTCTATTTCAGTAAGTTCATGCTCATTCTGTTTCTGTCTTGATCGAACGGATGACGTGACTCGAGAGCTTTGCCCTAGGATTTCTCTAGTAAGATTGTAGGTGTGGAGTTGTTGACGTTTATTAGAAGATGGGTGGTGTGGCCAACAACCAGAAAGGTTAAGAGCCCTGTTTGTCGGTTCGAGTGGAACCCAAAAATCAGAATCAGGATCTGGTACTGGTGTGATGTATGATTATATATATATATACACACATATAAATATATATTTGGGGGAAGCATGATTGTTTAAGTCCAATCCCCACGTAGAATTCTCCCAACATCAATATTTGTTTTCCCTAATCTCTAGTTTAATTCTTAATTCTAAATTAACTAAAGCATCTTTTTATCTAATGTGCCCCCACTTACTTGTTTATACTTAAATTTAGCTTAAACCTTTATCTCTCAAAAGTGGAGCAAATTATTGCAGGTTAATCCTACTTACCAATAACATTTCATTACTAAAACTTACTCAGTTGACTTTGCAGTTTCTAATTCATTGGCAATGAGCAATGGAGGCACAATTTAGTTCTCCCCCAAATGATAACAAAAACTCACCTGCAACGGGGTTTATAAGCTATTTTATGTATCTGTCTTCTCACTTTTCGCGTGAGAATAAAGAGATAACAATAAACGAGCATACATCTAGTGCAGTTAAGTTGTTACACCGTTTTACTATTCCAAGTGAAAATTGAGGACCAACACTAAGGTTGAATTGATATTTTTAAGTGCAATATATTCCATCAATTACGGCACCATCAAATTCAAATGCTATTAGGCATGTTTTGGCAGATGGAAGAAGTCATGGAGCAATTTTGGTTGTATGCAGCTCAAACAGTTGCAGGCCTAGTGTTCTTCAAACTTAAGCCACAATTGACAAGACATATGGTTTTCAACAAGGAAACAGGTTAACAAAACAACTGTACTTGCACATGGAGACATGTGACCTTCCAAAGCTCTCTAAGTGTCATTCTATTCCCTAGTAAAGTATGTTTGTTTTTAAAATGATTACGTTTCAATTAGGTTGTGTTTGGGTGAGAGATTTTTATTTCTTAAGTCGAGTTACAAGTGATTGGAATACAAAATATTAGGCAGAGGAGATTAGAAATACCGTTCATGAGCATTTCAAAGATATGCGAGAGAGACTCGCAACCGACTTCTTCCCAGTCAGGATTTGCAATCCCTCTCACATATCTTTTGCAATACTAATGTAGGGTATTTGTAATCCATTTTGTAGTCCATTCCTTAATAACTTGGTCCCAATGCCTTACCAAAACATAGCCTTTGTGTAATATTTAAGTGAGATTTTAATTTAATCTAAACTACGAGAAGAAGATTTTCGAACTTTAGAATAGAAGGGGAACAAACTACTCTAGCAAACTTAACTAGATCAAAGGCATGAGTATTTTTCCAGTGCACTTAGAAGATAACAACGTGACGCTACTATTCTACTATTCTAAACATCAGTGGCTTGTGTTCTTGGCCTATAACAAGTAAATTGAGTGCTTATAAGTTCTAACTTGCACATTATACTTTTATTTTCTTTTTTCTTTTTTCTTAAAAAGAACCAGCTGGTGGCCAAGTCACGACAATTTACTTTTGGGAAAAACTTACACATTATACTTTTTGTTAATTATGAGTTCTTAACTTGGACGGTGAGTTATGAGTTTAGATATACAATTTCAAACTACATAAAACATGGGATTAAATCATTTCATATTATAGTAGTGGCTTACAACTACAACAAGAAAGTTCCTCACAAGCCACTGTAATTGCGATTTTATAGTCCATCGTTCGGATCATCATCCAATGTTTTTTCATGACTCCACAGGCGTTTCAAATCTACATCAATGATGTCACATAACATTCATCTGTATGCCCCAAGGACTCGAAACTTTCACCGACCGGCCTGAACTATGCCCAACCCTACCAATAGCTAGTATAAACCCAGAACTAGTGAGAAATCAGAATATTTGGACCAAAAGAAAACATCCAAATCCAGAAACGTGGCTGCTAAAATCAATTGATTTTTCAACACGGCAGAAGCTCGAAGGATGGAAATATTCACTGGTTCGAATGTGACCCTCTTGACAAACAGCTCATGGTTCCAAGGATTACGACAAAGACTTAAAATTTCATCCTTCAAACTGGAAACGTCGTTGTCACATCCTTTCTTCTCCTTTGTTATTATTACAACTTAGAACAAGACTTCTATACCATTCTATACATCACATTATCCTTCTTTTGGGGGGTTTGAAGGTTTAATCAAGTGACACGGTGGAATCGCGTTATTAGGCGCAGCGTGCTGAAAATGATGTAGACAAGTAAACAAGACAACTGTGTGTTTATGATAGTATAAAAGAAATATGCTAGGTCGATTGTCCCCAAGAATTCCTCAACATGAACTAGAGTTCCGTAAAAAAAATTAAAAAAATTAGTACTTCAATTTAAAAAGAGAAAATTTATGAGTTGATAATGCTTTGATACAAAGTACAGTTTGCCCAATATTTGATCAACAACAACAACAAAAACAAAGCCCTAAATCCTAAATGAGCAACGGCACAGGACGAATATTAGCAGCTGGATAAAATTCTAAATGTTTTGACTCCTCTATGTGTTGCCTCTGGCACCAGACTATTGGTGAAAGCACCCAAGGATCCATCATGCAACGGTTAAACCCTATCGGCTTAAAATTTTAAAAATTCAAATTGAGATACTCACATGAGCTGTATCAACATGAGTGCCGACTTCTTTACGCACAAGACATCTCCAGAAATGAGTAAAATGATGACGATTCTGTTCCCTAATCATCTTCGTTGTCATTTTGATTGTTTGAATGGTTGATCGCTTGAGCATTATACAACTCGGCAACCTGAACTTATAACAAGTGTGTGAGAATACCATATAAATTGTACAATATTGTGTTTCAAATTAACTTTCTTCACCTGCTCAGATGATGTGGCTTGCTCCGGAGGTTTGTCTTCCCGAACTCGAATAAGACGTGGAAACCGGAGAGAAATACCCTGATCACACGTGCACATAGAATTAGATGAAGAAAACACATCATCTAATCCACATTTCACAAAGTAATAGCAAATATTGACAAGTTAAAAAAAAAAATTCCAGTGAACCTTATTAGCATCCACTATGCCAACTGCAGCACGATGAACGGGGCTAATAGTCAGGTCCGCAGCTTTCACCTCCCAAACCTGAAAAATAAAATAAAAAAGGGAATACCATAGGTATTAAAAGAAGAAGCTGTACTCCACTCCACCAAGTCTAGCACTTAGAAAGCAAAACTCAGCTATATCCAAGCAATTCAGCTAAACTACATTGTTTTGAAAACTAAACAACAGATGACCGAAAGCACTTAAAACTCATTCGCCATCTAGCTTTATAGTCTAGAAAACTTCCGTCACTTGAGTTTAAGGGGGAAAAAAATCTTAACCTGACAGTGCTACATAAGACCTATTAAAATTGTGGCACAAAAGATTTTGCGATTAATGCCAAAATGTTCTTTTCCTTTTTATGGTTAAAATACAAAAATGTTCAGGAATGCATATCTAGAAACACGGTTCCTGCTAATTTTCTCAGTAGATCACAGCAGATTCTACCTAAACACTAAGAAAAAGGATAATTAATTTCTGCATGCATCTGTAAAAGAGAAAATGCCACGAGTTCAATCATCACATCCTTTTGAAGCTAAAAGAAAAAATGCCAATCCTTGTAAATTTGAACAAATTTGTTCACATTCCACCTTTTTAATATTCTTGTTCAAGATTAAAAATTCAGCATTTTCCAGAAAATTGTATTTTATCACTTCGATAATTTCTTAAAATTCTCCAAACAAGACTTATAGTAGCTCAACCTGTGGAACAGCGTTAAAAAAAATAAAAAATAAATAAAAAAAACTAAAACCCATGAGGAAAATAATTTAAGAAGAGCATCATTCCATGAATTTTGATAGTAACTTTTACTTGTATCAAAAACAGGATCCAATCTCGTCTATAATATTGATTTGCTCAAAGATCTCTCTGTACAGCTTAAGAATCCAAACTACTAGACGCATCAAATGCAGAGTCCAGGATGTGCTTCAACAAAAATGTAAGATCCTCGGGATTAGGAAGACTTCCAGCATAAACCCCCCAACAAAACAAAAAAATTTGGGTCCCCAAATAGGGCTATTTAGGCTCTATCCTGATTTTATACAAGTTGAAAATGGGGGCAAAAAATAAGCCCTATTTCTCTCTCTTTGTCAACTCTGATGAGGGCCCTACTGGTTTCTCCTCCCTCTTGTAGCAGATGGAGGTGTACAGGTGTGTAGTATTAAGTGATAATTGGGAGTGGTGTCCGGTCTGGGAATTATATAAATCATACTATATGTTTGTTTACAGTTTTGTGGGCACTATCTTGCCTTTTAGTGAAGACCCACAACAACAACAACAACAACAAAGCCTTTTCCCACTAAGTGGGGTTGGCTATATGAATCCTAGAACGCCATTGTGCTCGGTCCTGTGAGTGAAGAGCCCAAACATGAGACAAAAATATATCCAATCCAATCCACACTAATTCCTATAATTAGTCCTAGCCAAGCGACTCCTGTATATCAAACGCACCCTTAATGTGCAAAATGAACTAGGCTACACAATAGAAGCGCAGAGGGAGTTCTATCAGAAAGCTATATGCACAGAAAACAAAAAGGCAATGGTTATTACCTCTGAGGGTTCAAACCATACATCTGGATTCATTGTATCATGATACCTATAGTATGACTGCAATTAACAAGAACGCAAAATTAGCAAGAGAATCAGAAGAACAATAAACATAAAATTCAGACTCAGAAGGAATCACATACCTTAGGTTTGGGTATCACTTTAGTACGGAGACTGGCAGAACGTTCTTCAAGCATTGCTTCAGTGAGTCCAGTGCCTGTAAAAAATAAAGATACACGGCTAACCAATCAGTAATAGGTAAAACAGATTGGAAATCACTGAAAAGGTTGCCAACACATACATAAATAAATTGCACTGACCTACTTTACAAATGCTTTGAAACTCTTCATTATTGCTATCATAACAAGCGAGGAGGAAAGCACCATAAACACCTAAGGAAGACCAGATTATGATTATCACCTCCACCTTGTCTTTCAACTTAAGAAAAAGATAGTGACAGTTTAAAGAAGAAGAATATTGCATCACTGAGACATTGAAGATAAAACTAATAGATGTAAATGACTGGAAAACTTTAAAGAGTGTCACTTTTACGTTGAAGAAAAATGGGAGAATTTTTAATTATTAAATCCAGGAAGACAAACAAGTGCCCCTTCATTCAACTGAAAATGCTGTTTCATTACAGTTACCTGTACGTTTTCCCCGGCCATGGAAAGCAGCAATAGGTACCAAGTCTAGTGAGTCCCCAATACTGAAGGGCATAGCAAACGAATAAACATAAAATTCACAAAGCTTCATCAGGATTACTAAAATGGAAAACACTAATTCTATCACTCACCTGTCCATGTAATCTTTCTTCAATTTCAGCCAGTTAAGTGACCGCTTTGAAGGCTCGTAAGTAGCATCTTTGGTCAATGTTTTAATAATTAAACCCTCAGAACTGCAATCCAGGATGAAGGAATAACATAAGAAGGCCATAGCTCAATGAGGACAAACTTGTATAGATAAAAATAAACTGGGATACAAGTGAAAGACCAAACCACAAATAAATTAAATTCTAAGGCAGAAGTTCAACACAATTATTATTAATACTTTTTTCCACCTTCATGAAATGTATTTGTGCAAAACTTGCAACCCTAGTGATCCAATGACAGCACATTTATGAAATTCGAATTACTTTATTTAATGTTCATATCCATTTGCCCCCTGAAAAGTCAAAAGAATGGAGTGAATACCTTGAACTGACAGCAGCATCAAGAAACTTTTGTATTTCATCAATATCATTTGATGTTAAGGCTGTGGCAAACTGAAAAATCCCAGCTTCTTCCACAAAAGAGTCATACAGACACTGCACAATGCAACAGTCTCACGTGTAAGAACATAAATATTACTTTCTGGTGTAAAAGCAGAATAAGAAGAATGGTCAGAAGACTTTAAAAACCCAGAATTTCTTACAAATCAGAACCTTCAACAATAATTGTAGCACCTAAAATGAATTAGTCAATGGGGCACCCTTCTCGTAATCTCACTGTAATCAACATAGACTTGTGGTACTATTAAAATGACACCTTGTTCTGTCTTTTCTTGCACTTTTTTTTTCATTAATGTTCAAATTTTCCTATGAAATAATACTGTTGATGCCCCAAGGCGTCATCAACCAAGACTAATAAACTACCAAAAAAAGGGACAAAAAGAAGCAGCACAGTTGGCACTTTAAACGTCTTGCACTTCCCACTCTAGACACATGAAACTAATACAAAGACATTGAATAACAAGAAGTAAAGTGTCAACAGGTGAAATCTTGAATAATACTACTGCCTGCTACTTTGCTACCTTTTCCAATTAATAATTAACTTCTACTATAAACCTTCCGGCAGTATTTGTTCCTAAAGGCAATTAGAGATGCCATAGCAGGCTGTTTAATCACACTTGTTAGATACCAACCCAAACATTTTCCTGATTCAAAAAGGGAACCTATCAACAATTTTGATACAAATGCGAACATAAAAATAAATTCAATGCATGAATAGGAATGGCAAAGATAGACTCTCAATAAAAAAAACAATGACCTCCCTATATCCTAACAATACCAAGAAAAGAAAGAACAAAAAAGACTAGAAATAGTAAATTTCGACACCAATTCGTTTTACTCTACTAAATAATCAATAAGACATGCTGGTCATACAATATGCATGACTTGGATATTAGTTATTAATTTTTAGAGAAGCACAACCATCCATAAGAGAAATAACAGTAAATTGTAAACTTAATTGAGAAGAAAGAACAAAGCTATACCTCTCTACGAACTTTCAGTTGTTCCTGAATAAGTGGACGGACATTAAGATACAACATATCAAAAGCAAATATGCAGACTTCAACCTTGATCTCACTCACACTCACATTTTTACGAGCTCTAGTGCTGAGTACCTGCAACAACAATATCTTGTAAAGACTTTCAAATCTTAACTCAACAATATTCAAAATTAAATACTGTTCCGGGTGTAAAACGCCATAAAACAATATTTTTAGAGAGAAAAAAGTCAAAAAGCATTCAGAAAATATTATGATATTCATGCACCATCATTAGTGAAGCCGGAATAGATGGTGTACCTGCGAAGTATATACCCATATATATGCATTATCATTATGCAAAGGAAGGGTAAGCCAAAGATCAAACTTTGGTAACTATTCTTCCACAAGAAGAATACACAATAGCATATCCATAAAATTATTTTTGGTACACCATTTGACGATATCTGCTCTTCCTTAAGTGCTTTTCTCAACATGCTTTGATTTACATTTTATATATTAGTATATCTAATATTCAAGTAATAAAAAAATATTTGAGAAGCTTTGTGAACGAAAACAAATATGAAGTGACCCCAACTCCAAAAAGTGGGTAGCAAATCACGATGAAGAGCACCAAGAATAGAACTGGAGTACGATGGGGAAATAATTTACCTGGAAGGGCAGAATTTTTTGTTTTTCACGGTCATAAGCAACAATTTCACAATCCAAAACGAATGATGTTACAGATGACTTCTTTAATCTGCAAGCTGACAGAAAACATTAGCAACTGAAAATTTGAGAGCACAATTAACATTTTTTTTTTCTTTTGTCAGAGCACAATTAACATTCTGGATAACATGAAGTTGCAACCATACTTTAACAAATAAACTAGTCAAATACAGGTTGGAAAAATTCTAAACACATCACCAGACCACAAACATTACAGGCATTAATTTGTTTACAAAAACAAATGCCTCATCACCCATTTATCAAGTCTAACTTTTCAGAAATATCAATTACCTAAATTTATTCAGTGCGGTGTATAGTATATGACATTAGTTTCATTAGAGGTGATGCAGTAATAGAAGAAAGATCCCAAAAGAATTTTGAAAATATTCAGTAACCAACCAACTCTTTAACCCGTCGCACATGGAGAAATGCACTACAGATTGATTCAGTTAAACTTTCGAATTTTTATTCCAGAGTACCAAACTCCCTCACGTACTATCACCCCTTAGTTCCATATGAAATACCATACAACCAAGATAGAAGCCCTACCTCGACACTGCAGCAACCACATCAGGATACTTTCCAGTGTTTCGTTCAGCATTTCGACTGTATATCTCAACAGAACCATTCTCCATGAAATGTATCTGTAAGAAATGGGAACTTTATTGTAACCAGAAAACAAAAAGGAATGAAGCATGCTATGGCACACGACACATCATGAACCGAAAAATATTACATGTTGGAATTAACAAGATGGTATCACCTGGGCACGTTCTCCATCGTACTTGTATTCACACGTGTATTCTGTATCCTGAAATTTCTGTACAATCTCAGATACCCCTTTAGTTGGTTTTGCTAGCATAGGCCCAACTGGGACGCCCAAAGTAAAGTTGCATATCTCTGGAAGATTCCATACACCTCCACTTAAAAGGGCAGGGATGATTTTATCGTAATCAGGAAGCAGAGAGTACACTTGCTTAACAATCTTTGCTGCCTGAGAAATCAAAGTTTTAGAGAACGTATTACAAGATAGAACAAAAGATCAATTCAGCTTGTAGCTAATTAGAACTACTTATATTGTCATAAAGATCAAGTATAATGGTATAATAGCTAAAATTCTTGTTATCTACTAAATAACCCTACAAGACACAAAAGGATCTAAACTCTTAGCATATTGCCAATTCAGTAGCAGATTATAAACTCAGTATCAACAAAATTTGATGGCATGAAGATTCTCTAGAACTGCATCATTTGACCTAACGAATCTAAATTCACCTCTTCTAGAGGACTCTGAATATGAGAAGGTGGTGTCGAACGTTTTTCAGTATACACTGCAGCTTGTCCCAAAGCAGTTAATAGAGTCTGCTCTGCCAATCCAATTCGTAACTTTGTCTACAAAACAAAACCCGTAAACCTTACAATAGGCTAAAAGGTGTTAACAACTGAAATTTACTATATAACCAAATTACAACCTGAAGCAAACGGATGAGATATAGAGGTTCACAGTCAGTGGCAGCAACAAGAAGTGCCTTGATATGGTTCTTTTTCTTCTCCTGACTATCCTTCCCAGATTCCTGTTAAATTTCACAAGCAGGGGCAAGTTAATTACAAGAACAATACTCTATAGTAAAAAAAAATTTAACCCCTCCACAAAATCTTCATATCTTATCCACCAGTAAATTTAAGGTAAAATTACTAAAGAGAAAAAAGTTCACCACCTAACTACATTCCATACAGTATAATCTTTTTTTGCTTAATTAAATATGGTATAATCTAACCATCTACATAATAGTTATTTTCCCTAAATAGTTTACAATAACTTGGTACATCAAAATAACAGGAAATTCTCCTTGATAAACAACATAAAGAAACATAGTACCTACCAAAAACCCCTTTTAGCTTTCATAATTCATAATTTACAATAATTGTCCTTCTGTTCTAGTTCTACCTAAAAAGAAAATTTCCAAAGAAAAGTTCCTTTGACAAGAAACATAACGTGTCAAGGGCAGCGGACTTTGATCACCACAAAATTTTACAATCCCACATTGTTTTGAAAATGTGACAACTTCTCAACAGAATGCATATAAGGTTATAGTACTAGAAAAGCAAAAAAAAGAAACATCAATTGAGAAAACAAAATTGTACTTATCAACACTAGGTTCCTACATAAAGCAACCCACGGCAAGACAAGAAGAGGCATCAAAATCAATATATCAAAGTACTAAAATTTCAGAGTCTAAGTTCGGAAATATGAAGATAGATCACCTTAGCTAGTTGACGAAATGTACTAAAAACCTTGGTGACAGTTAATGCATCAGGCTTGCGCATCATAGATTGAGAAGAACGGCTTTCCTTTGCGACATGACCAAGATCTCCCAGTTCCTATAAATTTCAGCCTTACTCATCAGTAAAGGAAAGAAAAATAAACTGCATACATGAGAGAAGTTCCTAGAAGATTTAAAAGACAAAATGCATGTAATATGACAGCAAAGATTTATGACTCAGCCTCGACAAAATGAAAGAAATCAACTATGTCGAGCAAAGATTTATGACTTTCTGTTCTTTAATCTTCCTTCATTATATCATGAACTAGATTGCACAAACAACAACCCAATAAATCATAAAAACTCATGAAACAAAATCGATACACGTATTCAAGATTAAATGAAAACACAAAACCCACAGTAATAATACCTTGTATTGCTTCTTCACATGCGCTTCAGTCCTCCCACAAGCCTCTGCAAGGGCCTTAACAATCGAAGCATCCCCAATTCCAAGCTCCAAACCCTCATGCGCCGGAGCAATCCTATTCGCCGCAAGATAAATCACAGGCACCAAATCCTCAGGCGTGGTGTACATTACAGTCCTCAACATGTTACAAACAATATCCGTGATCACAATCCGACCCGTCTCTTTGTCAATCAAATCGAAAACTAAACAAACAAACACAAAAGGAACCCTCTCGCCCTGGCCCCAATTCGCCACCAATTTTGGGTCAAATTCCCCGGCTTTCTTCTTCAGTAGCGGCATTCGGCTCTTCAATTCCTCAGTCCGCTCCTTGGCACCCGCCGCCACGCACACTTTCTTCCCCGCCGGAACCACCTCACCGCCATTGCCAGAACTTTCTTGAGCTTCTTTAATTTCCTTGGATTCCGAAGCTTTGACTTCCACGGATTCTGGGTCTTGGGTTGCGTCGGCGCTTTCGGGCGTAGGCAGCAATTGGGGTTTTTTGATAGGGTCAGTGGAGTCTAGGGCTTTGCGCTTCTTGGAGGGAGAAGGCTGGGGCTTTTTCTTGGCGGCGGCGGCGCGGGCGCCGGACATGAGGGCGTCGAAGGCGGAGGGACGGGAGGACATGGCACGAAGATTAGGGTTTTGGGGGGAGAGGGAAATGAGAGGAAGAGAAGAGGGTTTAGGGCGGAAGAGGGAGATGGGGTTGTGGAGACGGCGGAGAGAGGGGAGGCGTAGACAATGGCATGAACAGAGTGATCGTGAGAGCATCAAATGGAGAGGATTTGGGAGAGTGAGGGTGTGAGACTGGAGAGAAATGGCGGGAAGGATTGATTGAGGCGCTCAAAGTGACGATCAAGAACAAAGATGTATTTTTACACATTATGTTTTTAACGGAGAATTTCTAAATTTTTATAGAATTTTAAATAGGAAACTTTAACGAAAAGCTCTGGTACTGTTCAGTTTAACGAAAAATCACATTTTTATACTAAAAATTCAATACTGGTACTATTTACTTTACCCTTTATTTTGCCTTATCGTTAAAACACAAAGTTTTCAAGCCCTTTTCATTTTTCCTTTTTAAATAACATGAACTATAATTTACAGTAATTAAAATTATGTTAATTGAAATTTCATTGTTTTTGTGACAACCCGTCCCGGGATTTTTAATTCGACGTTGTGAAATGACAATTTTGCCCTCACAGGAATCTTGTACGTGTGTGTATGTTGGTATGAAGACCAATTATTTGTAGTCCTTAATAATTGGAACCAATGGGATTTTTATATCCTTTATTTGTGATAGGTGACTTTGGTCCACACAAACCCATCCTCTCTCACCCGTGACATCCCTCAGATACCATCAATTTCTTTCTCTCCCAGTCACTTCCTCTCTCTTCTCTTTCGAACTATCACTCTCTCTCTTCTCTTCGGTACGGACGACCACCAAAGAACATCAAAACTTCACAGATCCTAACCCCAAGACCATATTCATACTCTTGAGGTCCTTGCAAACGCAGTGGTGCCATTTTCAGGTAAGAACTATGTAGTTTTCACGTCGAAACCTCGAGCACCGATTTTGGCATTGTTCATGAACTTTTTGTTGGTTGATTTTTAGGACAATCTAAGCTCACATGGAGCTTTGTTAGGATCTCTAGAGGCTCGGAGACGTTCGTTGGAAGTGTTTTGACGTCGGGATCGCGTGGTACGAAGGTGGCCGGTTTTGGAGATTTTCCCGGACGAGATTTAAGGCCTTTTTTCGAGGTTTTTGAAGGTATAGACTTGCTCTACTCTTAATTTTGAGTACATAGGAAGAAAAATGAGACAAAATGGTGCAAAATGACAGAGAAAACCTGAGTTGTAGGTTTCTGGCGATCGGTGGCCGGCGCCGACGTCACGAGGGCCCGAGAAAAATTAATTTAAAAATATGTTGACGTCCGTGACGTCGAGTAGGTCGCGTTGGTATATTCGTATGCCAAAATTGAGCTATGTATGAGAAGTTATTGCTGTAGTTGCGTATATGTGCTTAAATAACGTATTTTTAGTAATTTCTCATATAGGTGAGACTTATTCCGAGGACGAGCGTAGCCAGGCTAGACGTGAGGGCTACGACCCGGCGACCTATCAATGAGTGGGCAGCTATTTTTCCGTATAACCTATATATATATATAATGATTTTCTCAGAATCAGCTTTTAAATGAAAAGTACGTTTTTATCGCCATGCATATAACTTAATATTGATGCATGAGTATTCATATATACATTTCATGCATATGTTGGTGCCGAGGACGCCAGGTAAGTACCAGGTAGGTACATGCATTGTTGAAAAAGAACAGACGATATATGATGAGATATGATGTGATATGTTAGCTCATAAACCTGCACATATTGTTAGTGCTCACGCCCAGAGTTCGGGGCACAGTCTTTCATGTGTCGTTCACCTCCCGCACCGCATGCTCGCCTTGGATCCAAGTTAAGTGCACAATCTTGTCGTATAGACCACCTTTGAGTGGGTTTGACTTGTAGGTGACTCGCGTTCATTCGCACAGTCTTCACGTGATTGTAGCACTAGAGCATTTTTATATTGATACAGTGATGTGATGATGACCTCATGAGGATATTGATGTATGTGCAGTGTATATATATATGATGAGATTGAGATGTTATGAGCTATATGTACAGCCGAGGGCTGAGTTGATATCTAGTAGCGATATGGTTATTGAAGTGCATGGCATGGCATGGCTTATGAGATTCATATTGGCATTGAAACGCATTGCATGACATATTGTGAGATACGTTTGATAATGTTTTATATACGTATGTATTATTTTCTGGGAAACTATACAGGTTTTACGGTGAGGGGCTATATTTTTTAGAAAAGAATGATTTTGAAAAGATTTGTTTTGCTGACCCACTCAATTTTGTTTTTCGCCCCTCCAGGTTCTAGATAGCTAGAGTACCTGTGGTGGCTAGCGAGGACCTTTCGGCAGTTCTAACAGACTCATTATTATGTAGGACACCTGTTGGTGTATTCGAACTTATTTATTCACGCTTGACTGCACTTTGACTTAGTACGCTCTGATTCTGTATAAGTACTATATTATCACTCTAGCACACTATCTTATCTAGGTTGCTAGTGGTTTGGTTTTAATTAGTTCGTACTTCGTTAATGATTCTCGCTTCCGCACTGTGCACTTGGCTACGTCACACTCACGTGACGGCCAGCACGCCTTACTTTCGGGTCGGGGTGTGTCAGTTTTGATGTCGAATGCATAAATTATAAAATGACGATAATTACAAATATCATTGTTTGGACAATTGTTAAAATTTGTATTCTATACAAAGAACACAAATTAAAAAATGTTAAGTTGGTTACATGCAATATCCAATTTACCTTTTCTACAATGTTGCAAAATAAAATGTTCAGCTATAAATAAGTGCAATCCTCAATGAATACATCAGTGATAAAGCCATCAAGCCAAAAACTAGGGCTGATAATGCTTTAGTAGATAAAGAAACAAACTCTAAATTTTGCAACAATTAACAATTTCTCAAAGCAATAGTTTACGAAAATAAGTCCATAACAATATGATAGAGTTGATTGAAGCAGGAAAATGCCAATGAAGCACACTTGCGAATGTCAACTAACTTTCCTAACATGAAAGGCTTTTATTCTAATTAATGTTTCACTGGAAGCAATAAAATGAAAAATACAATGAAAATATTTATACGCCTGATGAACCAGGAGCAGATCCACGTAGGAACTCAGGTGGTCCCAAAACCCTCCAAAGGTCAGAAAAGAGTTTGCGAGGTCGTCTTCATCTAAAGATGCTATGTTTAGCCCCCATCCAGATTACAGCCCTGAAGGAACAATGTCAGGCCATATCTATATACCATCTCCAACCAAAAAGGGCTATTTTTAGCCCCCTCAATAATTTATTAATTTAAGTTTGTTCTTTAATTTTATTGGTTAATTGAATTAAACTACCATATTAAAATAAGGTTTCAGTGAGTGCCACTTGTCGCTAAACGTTTTAAGTTTCATTTTTTATTTTACTTGCATGTTGACATAGACATTAAAATGAGGTAACATAACATGAAAGGGTGAAAAAGATGTGAGAAATTGTGTAGAAGTGGATTAGGTATTTATAGGAAAAAAATAGATTTTTTTTAATTTTTTAAATTTCGCTTAAAAAAAAAAACTACATGACGTCAGCTAGCAGCACAGTTGGGCCTAACTTGTCAGGCTGGCTATGTTTGGCTAGCCCGCTAGCCATTTGGCTAGATTTTGGTCCAATGAGTCCTAAATATTTTTTTTGCCTAACCCTCCTTTGGAGATTAGTATTGTGACAATAAGACTCCTAAAATAATTCCTAGCATTTTTCTTACACAAATAACAAAACTTATACGCACAAAAAAAAATTAACAAACTTATAACATTTATTTCTCTTATAAATGCATAGTTGGGAGATTGAACACTTCTCAAAGTTTCACTCTTTGAGTTTTAAAATGATGTTTGATGATCAGGGCTATCGATATTTTATAAAAATTCTCATTTAAAACCTTGGTAGCGATTCTAACTCTAAACTCAACCACCTCTCCACCAAGATCACCATCTTCAATTTTGAAACTTTTATATTGAGACCCTTCGATATTAAAATCCTAGATCCGCCACTGTCGTGAAGTAAGCAATAATACCATTTTCCCCCTCAATTAGGAGTGTCTTTTTGTTTTACAATAGAGTGATTTCATTGATAAGAACCAAACAATACAAGAGGGTGTCATATTAAGTACATAATTTTCAGTGACCAACCTTGATTTGGAGAGAAATTTGCACAAACTATATCAATAGATTAACCTTTACATTTCACCACCAACAATTACCACAAACACAAAGAGTAAACACTACAAATCCAACGCAAAGAAGGTAGAAACGTCATATTGGTATTGAATGTCCACACAACTCCATCGCTCAAACAAGTGAGGCCACAACAAACCACCACAAATGAGGTTGTAAAACACATCACAAAATAAGAAAATCAGCTAATTCGAGAATGAAACCACAAAACAGCTTGTCAACTTAGTGAGGGCGGCACTGTATCAAGACAAATTTTCCAGTCTGGTTCGAAAAGACATCACAGATGTAGGCAAAGAGGCGGCTCATCCGTGGATAGGGCAAAGAGTGCACATCCACCATGGAGAATAAGTGGCAAGAAGTGGATTAGACCATCCACAACCATAAATCTTGCCCAGAACCATGAAACAAGCCCAATCGAAGGCCTACTCGGGTTTGCAAAGAAAACTCTAACACAAATTAGAGGGTTGTTTGCAAAAAAATGGGAGAAAAATGGGGAACGCGAGGTAGCACCAAGGAGGGCGCTTGGTGGGCAGGCAAAGGTCAAAAATAGAGGAGGGAAATAGATGACGTGAGGGAGGGCGGGGTGCACGGAAGGAAGAAGGTAGGCGACATGATGGGACAATGCGATGGAAAGGAAATGAGAGATTGGAGGAGGGTTATTAAGGTGTTAGAAGGTTGCCGCTGGCCTCAAGCTGAAGCAAAGGACCAGGGGTTGTGAGGCTTTGAGATCTAGGATTTCTGGAAAAGAAAGGTTAGAGGGAGAGAGCGATTGCAGTTAAATTCTTTATATGTTGGAAAATGTTTAATTGGGAGTGTCTTCATTGAGATATGGTATTGCATTTACTTCATCATATACTTTTGCTTGATCAAGCTTCTTTGTGTCTGCACAAATATAGTCTTGAAAGGATGAAGCCATCTTGGTAAGGGAATTTGCAATCGCAAGATTTCTCCGATATGAATTTGCGATTCTCATCTTAGTTGGAATTGTGAAATTACACATTTAGATGGAATTAAACTCAAGAATCTTCATCCTCAACTTCCACATTTATTCCCATAGAATTTGCCTTTTCTCTCACTACAAGTTGCCAAATGAGGGAAAATTGCTTCCCTATCCTATCTAAGTTTAAATGAAACTCTGAGTTTTTTTTACCGTATCCAAATAGACTGTTAGTTTTCTTAGCAATTTCATTTCACGCATTCTAGGTGCCTATTATTTAGCCTAGTACATTCCAATGGAGAAGAAGCTTTGATGCCGCCATTGCCACTTAAGGTAGAAGGGGATGCAAAGCAGGACCTTTTGGAATCATAAGTCCAGGAAGTTCAGCTTGCAATCTTGCAATGTTATTACACCTTCACTTGAATTTATGGTTTTAATATTAAGATTTTATTAGTCATCATATAGGGTAGGGAAACAAATTGATTTTTATATTACACTAATGGGGTGGGGGAAGCAAATTGGTTTTAGAACTAGCTATTTACGAGATTCGAGCCTAAGACCTCTTATTTATTAGTGAAAAGAAATATCACTATACTATTGTACTAAGTAACGAAAATGAGTTATTAGTTTGGGAGAACTTTCTTGTAAGATCCCACATCGCCCAGATGTGAGGATCCTGTAAGCCTTATATGTATATTCCCATCTCTACCTAGCACAAGGCCTTTTGGGAGCTCACTAGCTTTGGGTTTTATCAGAACTCCGAAGTTAAGCAAGTTCACGCGAGAGCAATTCCATGATGGGTGACCCCCTTGGGAAGTTGCTCGTGAGTTCCCAAAAATAAAACCGTGAGGGTGTAGTCAGGGCCCAAAGCGGACAATATTGTGTTATGGCAGAATCGAGCCCAGGATGTGGTGGTGGCCCGAGTCGGGATGTGATATTTCTCATGGTTAATTCACTTGAGATTATATAATATATAAAAAATCAAATTTTAGAGTTCAAGAACTTTCTTCATGTCCCTATCAAATGACCTAAATTTAAAAACGAAATTCTATTTAAAAATTATCTATATCAACTTTTGGAGACAAAATTAGGCCTACATGCATGTCCTCACTAAGGCCATCTCCAACCGAAGAATTCAAACGACCAAAAATAGCCCGAAAAGCGTTTTCAACCAAAGGCTAGGCCAGATGGCTCGTGGGCCCCACAAAATCTGAAAGGCCAAAGGGCCAAGGGACTGGCCTAATCCAGCCAGCCAGGCAGCCCCGGGCTAGCTGGAAATTGAAGCAATCCTGTCGGATATAACCAACAGAAATAAATAAATATATATATATATATATATATTCATTTAAGTTGTTGTTGGATTTGAATTTAAGTTGTTGTAGTTTTTAAATTTAAATAATAAATTATATTTGGTTTTATGACCCTCGGTTGAAGACGGTTTTTTGTGACAGGGCTAAAATGAGCCCTATGGCCCTTTGGCCCTCGGTTGGAGACGAATGCAAATATGGCTCTGTATTGTTTATTAAAATATTAATATCTTAGAGGGCCAGATGGCTCGGTTGGAGATGGCCTAACAAGCTACTTGGCGGTGCCATGTCTTGTGGATTTTCTAATGTCAATATATATTTTTTATTTTTTTTAAAAGAGGACCAGCTGTTGACTTCATTGCGGTAGTCTACTATTTTGAAGGGTCGAGAAGATTCATAAAGACATTTCAACCTCGTTCTGGTCACAATCATTTGGTTCACCAATGCAATGAATTGAATTCAGGATATACAATGTAGAATATGAGTATGAAATTTGTTTCCAATCACTAGATCACCTCATAGTGGTTCAATATTTTGGACCATATAGTGATGAGCAGTAATTAATTTAAGAGCTCATCAATTAATTTAAGAGTTGAACAACATTACATACATTATTATGCCAAAATATTATTAAAATTGACAAAGAACGATGATGTTGTCCCTTGCTGCATTTTTTCATGCAATGGAATAATAATATTGTAGTGCAGTTCATAGAACCCAGAAAAAAAAAAAAAAAAAAAAACCCTACCACTTATGGGCGGTAGACCTATGTTTTATAGGGTGAATGGGAAGTGACTTCCCCGTATGCGCTACTAAATATTTTTAAAGTTTGAATTGAATAAATTAAAAGATAATTAAGAGACAAATAAATAGGAGTATATAAAAGGAGAAAATGAGTATCTGATCAAGATTTTGATTCTTTTAATGAATTTAGGGGTATTTAATCAAAAATTTAAGTGATTTTCTAAAATTCAACGTATATTCAATCAGGATTTTAAGATAATTTATTAAAATCCTTAGAAACTTGGATGTATTGTATTATGATTTTAACGAAGTTTATAACATTCCAAGTATATTCAATTAAAATTTGATTTTAAAGAATTTGAAAACGTTGAGAAATTAGAGAGAATTGGAGAGATTTTGCAGTGTATTTTAAACATCTACAAATCTCACACCTCTCCATAAGATTTCGAAGAAATTGAACCAAAGTTTTATATGGGAACTCTACAAATCAATTAAACTCTATAAAAATTCATAAATTTATAAATCCATTAAAATCTCTCAAAATCCCAATTGAATACATCCTCCAACTGCATAGCAATCTCTCATTTGTGAAGTATTGATCTAACATTTTGTCAATTATTTGAACGTTAATGTCTAATGCTTCGTAAGGGTGTCAACATCAATCCAATGACATCTAAAGCTTGTAGATTAACAATCTCACTTTAACTTATAACACTCCGGTCGATTGCTTCATAATTTATCTACACTCACTGTGGAAATGTCGAGAGCTGAATTAAAAGTATGAAAATCAGTGCTCTTATTAATACCTCAAGAGAATTTTAACTTTCTCACAGATAGGATGAAGATTATTTCCTTCCAGTCGAAGCAAGTGACGATGTGCACCCAAAAATATGACCGACCAACTAACCAGTATATGGGATGAAGATTTTTAAGGGTGGGCGATTCCTTTCAACGGATTTATATAAAATTCGTAAACTAATATCCGTACGATGGAAATCTTGATTAACCTTAAACACATTAAAAATGATAAAATTTATAAACTACTGTATGAACGATAGAAATCTTAGTTAAAGTAATTTAAAATCAAGTTTCAATTAGTGAATGGAACGAAATCAAATATCGACACACTATATCGATCAAAAATATCAACAACTTACTAAAAAATAATCATTTTAGCAACAATAAGCTGAGATTAGATCATTTCAGCCAAAAGTCTTAAAAAGAAACCCTTACTAATTTGTTTGATAACAAATTATTATACATTGTTTGTTTTTTTGTTTTCTATCAATCAATCAATCAATGGGTGAATGATTTTTGGCATTTTTTCATTTTGTATAAAGATTTTTACATCATATCTATGTAAATTAAAGGTAATGCTATTCACACATCATTTTTTACTTTCACACATCTTCATTAGTTTTAACACACTAATCTTCTTTAGTTTGTTAAAGATGTGTTGGCGGAAAAAAAAAATCTCAAGGTTGTTGAGAGGTTTCGCGTAGAGTGAGAATTGGAGGGGCAGTTTGTGTGTTGAATTGGAGGGGCCTAGAATGATGCACCCCTTCTCTATTTATAGTAGCAAATCTCCTCATGGCCGAACTAGAACTATACTCGGATTAGGACTCTTTAACCTAATCTAACTAGGTCTTGGCCAATCCTACCTCCATTGGGACTTTGAACCAACTTCTTTATCCGGCCACATTCACTTCTCGAATCTCAGCATCCTCATTCTATTGAGACCCTCTATTGTACTAGGAATCGACCTTCCCCATCAATCCGTCTCACACTAGGATACGACCGTTCTTAATTGGACGACCCACGATGATCCTAGAAACAAACCATTGGGCCGAGAACATCTCCAAGCTTGGCCCAAATTAATATTTTGGGCCCAAACAATTGTTCATTAAAATATTAATTTCTTGGAGAGCTTAAAATGAACCATCTGACTAGCCTTCAGTTGGAGATGACCTAAGAATTAATCCATCTGAGCCGCTGATTGATGTGTAAAAGAAAACAGAGCTGTTGATTTGTGTGTAATGGGCCATCGAAATGAGTTGTTGGAGACCGTTGAATTTAATATGTGCGGCTCAGATAAGTTGATCCTTAGACCCCGAATACTAAGAGCCGGAATGGATCCAATTCCAAAGGTAGAAATGGTTGTGTAGCACTACCCAAAACAAAGCAAATGCCAACCAAAACAGTAGAAACGCACCAAAAAACAAAAGCAAACAGAGAGAGCGAGAGCGAGAGACGTCCCAGTGAAAGCTGAAGCTAGAATCTCTCTTTCCCCGAACACTTAACACGCAGTCGAAAATACAACATAAATAAATACAACACACACACATACTGCACGCTGCACAGTGTTTCCGCCAAACTTTCCATAGATATAAATGCCGGCGTCCACTTCCACTTCCACTTCCACTTCCTCCATTTTTTTTTATCAGCTTCCTCTCTTTGTATCTCTCTGTGTTTTCTTGTCTCTTTGTCTCACCACCACTATACCAAATTGCAAATTCAAATTCCTGATTGCTTTCAAAGGTTCCAACTCTCTCAGATTCCCTCTCCGATCCGATTTGCTCCGCCATTTCTAAAACCCACCATTTTTTCAACTGTTTTCTCACTGATCTGAGCAGCAAATCCGCCACTGGAGCTCAGAGAGCTCCGTTTAACAGATTTTGGCGACGACCCTGAACCCAAAAGCTTTCAAATTTCTCAGAAAGCGGCGGAAGTGAGCTGAGAACGAAGGAAGCAATGGAGGGTAGGATGAAGAAGTACAGCCAAGTGAGTCCGGAGAGGGCGAAAGTGTGGACTGAGAAGTCGCCCAAGTACCATCAGAACCGAAAAGTCCCGGTGGTTTACTATCTCTCACGAAACCGGCAGCTTGAACACCCCCATTTCATGGAGGTTCCTGTAACCTCTCCCCAAGGGCTCTACCTCAAAGGTAATCAAAATTCAAATGGTAAAAACATGAATTTCTGGGGTTTTTCTTTGTGGGGTATTTTTTTTTTTTTCTGAATTTGTTGAGGATTTATTTGTGAATTTCAATTTTGTTTGGTGCAGATGTGATTAATAGGCTTAATTCTCTGAGGGGCAGAGGCATGGCTTCCATGTATTCATGGTCTTCTAAGAGGTGAATTTTAGTCCTTTTTCTAAAATCCCAAATTTTTTAAAATTGTATTTTTTAAGACAGTTTTGTAATTGCATTGGTTTGATTGAATGAGTGCAGAAACTATAAAGGTGGTTATGTTTGGCATGATCTCTCTGAAGGTGATCTGATTCCTCCAGCCCATGGAAATGAGTACGTCCTTAAAGGTTCTGAGCTCTTTGATGAATCGAATTCGGGTAAATGGCATACATGATTCATTTTCTCATTGTTTGGTTGATAGGAATTCAAGTTACTGATTTCAAACTTGCCATTTATTTTCTCATTCAGTATTCACCATAATTTTCGATTCCATAGATAAGAAGTTTAAGATCCTAATGTAGATACTTAGTTTATTCATCTATTGTTTCTGTCCAGATCGGTTTAGCCCAGTGGCAGAAATTAAAATCCAGAACTTGAAACAATTACCAGAACCAGCATCTTCTAGAAGCCAAGATGATTCTTCATCGTCGTCAAGTTTGAATGGGAAGGAAACAAAGCATTCTCAAGAAGATGAGCTCTCTCCTCCAGTTCAACGCCCCGAAGGCTCTTTTAGCGCTTCTCCAGAGTCTACAGTTGGAAAGAATTCTATTTGGGGGGGTTCACTGAGCTTGACAGATTACAAGATTTACAAGAGTGATGGTTTAGCTGATGCTTCCACGCAGACTGAAGAAAATGGGAACAAACCTAAAGCATCAGAAACTTGTACTAGAGGTGTTTCCACAGATGATGGGTCATTAGAACTGGATTGCAGTTATTATCATGATCGAGTGCCGTGTGTGAAAGAGAACTCTGAGATTCGCAGTGATTCAGTTTCTCTTCCTCTGTCATCCCCCAGCCCATCTTCATCAGGCGGGAAGGCTGAAACTTTGGAATCACTTATTAGGGCTGATGTTAGTAAACTAAACAGTTTTAGAATAGCTGAAGAGGAATACGTTCGAATGCAAAACAATCCAAGGGTTAAGGCTACTAATGTACTTATGCAACTTATATCATGTGGTTCAATATCAGTGAAGGATCACAATTTTGGTCTTATTCCAACCTACAAGCCCCGGTTTTCCCATTCCAATTTCCATTCCCCATTATTCTCTACTAAAGTAATGCTAGGAGAGCTAGACTGCCTTTCAGAGAATCCAAGGCTAATGGGTTTGAGATTGGAAGATAAAGAATATTTTAGTGGGAGCTTGATTGAGACTAAAATGCTCAAGGAGGAAGATGGACGTACAGCTCTAAAACGATCATCATCATACAATGCTGACAGGTTAACCTAGTTTCTAAACTTATCTTTCAATTCTTTTAGAAATTTAGACAGCTTTTGCTTTAAACCACAAGTATGTGAGGGTCATCTCCTGGCATGTTTTAGTAAGGTCTTACCAAATTTTAGTCAAAAGCATATGTAGGATGATAAAATTGAGATGCAGGGGGTTTATTTGGAATGGTGAAAGCCAGGGATTCTATCCAAGTTTTGACGTTTCTTACTACCTACAATAATTAAGATTCTTAATTCTTAAATCCGATTATTCAGTTGTAGAATTTGAATGCTAGAAGATGGAACCTTACCTATGAAGATCCCTGAGTCTAGTTTGGTTAAACATTCCAAATTGCGTTAGAATTTGATCAACTTGAGCTTGGGTCCCTTGGATGCTTCTTCATTCTTGGCGACTCAAGTGCATTCTGAACTCGAAGGTTTCGTTGCTTAGCAAGTTTAGCTTTATCAAGACCATGATCAGTTCAATTAGGCTTCTGAACATCTGAGTTAGGCTGGTTCAAGCAATTGGAAGCCTTGCAGTGACAATACCTGTTAAATGGTGACTCATAAGTAATTTATAAAATGGTACAAAAGAATGTTGAATCATATTAGGTGTGATGTCTCAAATTCTTAAGTTAGCTCGGTTTGTATTTAATAACTTTTTCGGGTTTACTAGGGTAGAAAGGAACGCCTTTCTTTGTTAAGAATTTAACCGTGGTAATATTACAAATGTGCACCTCTTATAACAGTTTGACACTAAAATAAAAAATTGTGTCAAATCATGAGATTTTCCTTTGATCCTGAACAATTAATGAAGCAGATTCACTTCTTTCTCTTGATAATATGAGCCGATTCATTTCTTATGCTAGCTGAAAACAAATTCAAGGGGCTGCACGTCTCAGGTCCACCTAGTCGCCATCTTTGGGAGTTCCTCTCATTTGGGGATAAGTTTGTCGAGTATTGGAGTTTTTGTCATAAAAAGTTATGTGGTTACTTAGAAGAAAGGATAAGCCTGTGGTTAATTTGTTGATTGAGTTTTAATTGTATCTGGTTGGAACTGGGTGGTCATCACTTATGCTAACTCCCAGCATAACTACCTTTTATGGTTCAAATGCTAAACTTATCAACTTGCAGGAGTTGCAAGAAGCTGGATTCAGAAGAGGATAAAGAGGAGTCTACTTCAGGACGCTCGACATGCATCCCAATATCAATCAAAGCTTCGCTGAACAAGCAACTACGAAGTGAATCTATGAGATCCCCCATTTCTGATAAACCAAGGAACTCCTCAGATGGAATTGATGGTACGCATATCAATACCCACAGCGTATGCAATGGAATTAGTAAAAGCATCACAGACCCTTCATCTCTTAAAAAGCAATCAAAAAGGTTAGATTCGTTTAGAGAAGAGAAGGAGAAGGTGATCAAAATCGAAGAAAGTTGAGTGCCGAGTCCTCTCCATTTTCTCCTTGTTCAAATTTATTACTGTAATCCGGTTTTATTCTTGTCAATGTTGGTTGACATTTAGTTTGTTTTCATCCAAAACAGGCTTGCTTCAGGAGCTCGGGTTATAATCCAATCCAAAGCACCTTTCGATACCACCGCAGTTGGCAGCTCGTAGACACTAATGCCAAGGAGAAATGTAAGGGGTAATTTTTCAGGCGGTTTGAATTTCAAATGATGTAAACTTGCTGGCGGGAGAGGTAAAGAGATTTTTTTTTTTTTTTGTATATCTGAAAAGTAAAAAGAAAGGAGCAAATCATTTATTTTGCAAAAGGGGATGGTGTAAGATTAGGGGCGGCCCTGGTTGTCGGTGGAGCTACTCCTGAGGTATGGAGTTGGGTTTTTGGGTCAGGCTGTTCAAATGGGGTTCCCCTTTTCTGTAACTAGGGTTTCAAAATCTTCCTTTTTACTGCCATGAGATGTGTTTCAGTCTCTCTCTCTCTCTCTCTCTCTCTCTCTCTCTAAAACATTCAAATTAAGTCATTTAGTTTGAGCAATGTATTGCATACTTGATTGATACTAGAAAAACTTCGGAGTTAAGAGAATAACTTATATAGAACGAGTGTACTATCAAATGTTTCGGGTTTCAACATCTCATTGGATTGCAGTGTGACAGTACGTGTTGGATATTTGTGTCCTAGCGGAGGCTTTTGGCCCGTCAAGATTTGTGCAAGTGAACAATGTTAAAAATTAATTTAGCTATTTAGTTTAATTTTCATCTTCAACAACACTCTTTATTCTAATAAATTTTGAAAACATTCAAATTCAACTTACTCATTTTTAAAAAAAACATCCTTGTCGACATCGTAAGGGTTTTCGGTCTTGGTTCGAGGAACCTCCTGACCTTTTGTTTGATCTTTTTGTGCTTGAATGTAATGATCGGTTGTTTGGGGAGGGGCTGCTTTGTTGTCCCCTCTATGTGGTTTGTGTTGTAATCAACCTTTTTTTATTGAATGAATTTGCTATCGTTGCTCTTAAAAAAAAAGTTGTAGACATCGAAATTTCAGCGAAATAAATGTTGACCAATAATTAAAATTTCAACGCTCATGTGTTACATAAATTTTACACGTAGTGTGTAACTCAACGAAAAATTGAAAAGAGTCGGAAAAGTCATCAAACAAGACACGTGTCAACACCTGGCAGAAATGATTTATTTCATCTGAATATTATATTCAAAATTAGGCCTTGAAAAATTCTATAAATATAAGGCTATTTCATTGATTAAGTGGGACCAATTCACTTCACAAAAACCCTGAAGTTTTGAAACTCTAAAGCTCTCAAACATCCAACCTCCCGAATTCCCAATAATCCCAAAGGATTGAGAAAGCTTTCTTTGTTCTTCGCCAAATCCTTGAGGCCCTCCTTCAAGATCAAGCCCATATGACCCTTGAAAAAAGTCATCCACTGTTCATCCCAAGATCAAGCCCCGACGACCCTTTGAATCAATAGCCCCTCAACAAATCCATACCTTACGAAGACAGAATTAGAGGATTAAATTGTAAAAGAGATTTTAACCCCAAAATTAATACAAAATATATTTTGCACACGTGTTCTTGTTTTTTTGGAAATTTTTGTGTTTACAAATTTGGCACGCCTAGTGGGACAATCTCTACTTCTCATCTCTATCTTCAAATCCGCAAAAAAGCATAAATGGCATCCAAGAAGGTCAAAGATGTTCCCGAAACCAACTCAAAGAACAAGAGCGTCCTCACCACAAGTGGTGGCACATTGAACGTCACAACTCGAAGTAAGGTAAAAGCACTTTTTACTGTATCTTCCACCTCTGCATCAACTCTGCCAAATGAGCAAGAGCACCCGAGGCACGATCTCGTAATCACCCTAGCCTCGTTAAGAGCACCAAGGGAGGAAAGTCCGAAAAAGTACTCTGAATCCTTGCTCTCTGATGCCGATTCAAACAGCAACACAACCATGCAAGTCATGACCATTGAAGCAACTTCAATCGAGGAACAGCTGCTTCAAATGAATAAAGCGATCGCAAAACTCACACAGACTGTGGAGGAGAAAGACTTGCAAATCGCTGCACTCGTCAACCAACTGGAAGCGTGGCACGATGTGAATGTCGACCCAAAGGTTGATCCACTAAAAAGAGAAGCTGACAAATAAAAGGAGCCCCTGGTGGAGAAAGTCGAAGAGAAGTTAGAACCATACTAAGCAACGATACTCATGAGATTTCTCTTTATCCAACAGCTGCAACAGATGATCACCAGCACCATCCAGGTGTAGTACGAAGGGAGTTCACATACCTCCATGTTGTACTCGAAGCTTTACTCCAAAAAGATTGACACCCTGAAGATGTCGATGAGTTATCAACCACCAAAGTTCATGCAGTTCAATGAAAGAGGAAACCCAAAGCAGCACGTCGCCCATTTCGTTAAAACTTGCAACAACGCAGAGATGGAAGGAGACTATCTTGCGAAGCAGTTTGTCCACTCTCTGAAGGGAAATGCATTCAACTGGTAAACGGACCTAGAGCCTGAGTTCATCAACAACTGAGAGCAATTAGAGCGGGAGTTCTTGAACCACTTTTATAGCACCCATCACACTATAAGCATGTTAGAGCTGACAAGTATAAAGCAATGGAAAGACAAGCCATTCGTTGACTACATCAACTGATGGCGCACTCTAAGCCTCGACTGCAAAGACAAACTCTCGGAGATCTCCTAAATCGAGATGTGTGTCCAAGATATGCAGTGGGGATTACACTACATCCTTCAAGGCATCAAACCATGGACATTTGAAAAGTTAGCCACCATCGCTCACGACATGGAGTTGAGCATCGCTCATCATGGAAAAAAGAGGCCAATCATCGACTTCAAGAAGGATATGGTGTTTGCTCCAAAGGTGGACAATCATGGGAAAAAGCCCGCGCAATAAAGCTTTTACCATCAACAGTACCCCTACCAAGACCTCTTCTGCACCCGTCAAAATCTCCTCCAAGAACAAAGCAAATGAGATAAAAAGAGGTGAGCCTTCTCGCTCCCAAGATAGGTACAAGAACACCTTGATGGAACTAGAGTAGAAGACATACCCTTTTCCAGACTCTGACATAGCCACAATGCTAAACGATGTGTTGGAGAAAAAGGTAATCGAGCTGCTAGAATGCAAGCGTCCTGAAGAGATGAATCGCTTTGACGATCTTAGGTATTGCAAGTACTATTGTATCATGAGTTATCCCGTTGGCAAGTGCTTCATCCTCAAGGAACTTATCATGAAGTTAGCACAACAAGGGCGAATTGAACTCGACCTAGAAGACACTGCCGTAACACATACTATAACGATCGTGTTTGGATCATTTGATCCCGTGCCTCTTCAAGTGATGCATGACCATCCCCATCAATGCTCAAATCACATAGCACCTTCTGCACAACCATTATTGGGGGTAAACAACCACAATGCACCTACTGACGATGATGAATGATGGACCTTGGTGACCTACAAAAAGACGAGGAAGCCAAAACCACAAGCCACACGGCCAAAGGTGGAGGAAGGGAGAAAGCATCGCCGTCGCAACAATAGGAAGACCAAAAGAAGCGCAAGAGCTGCTAAGCCAACATACGCTGGGGAACCTATGGAGCAAGAGCTACGCATTCCTGTCTCCTTGCACGAGTACTTCTCGAATGACTTCTTCCAACGATGCATTATCACTGCCTGTCACATGGTTGAAGTAAAAGAATCCTCAAAAGACAAAGCTATTGCCGTCGAGCAAAAAAAGACCTTCTCACCCAAAGAAGGTCTGCCAACACACGTTAGCATCAAGAAGCATTATGATTACCCAAGGAGATGCAAAAAACACTAATAACGGTCTTGGCAAGTCCCGACGACCATGAGATACAAGAAAGCAACGACGAAGGCTTGAAGCTTTAGCCACATGAATATGCCACATGCTGTGCCGCCCAAGACGCAATTAACTCCACTGATGAAGACTTACTACTGGGATCAAAACCTCACAATCGTTCTCTCTTCGTCTCGGCGTACGTAAGGGAGCACAAAGTCAACCGTATGCTTGTGGATGGTGGATCGGCCATAAACATCATGCCAAAGTCAGCAATGCCCACAATTGGCATCAAAGTGGATGAACTATCCCTAAGCCGTCAGCTAATCCAGGGTTTTAACCAAGGAGGACAAAGAGCGATAGACATGATCTGAGTAGAGATGACCATTGGTGAACTCAAATCAAGCACGATATTCCACGTGATTGATGCAAGAACTTCATACAGCTTGCTCTTAGGAAGGCCTTGGATCCACGAGAATGGGGTAGTGCCATCCACCATTCACCAATGCTAAAAATTCTACCAGGAAGAAGTAAAGGTGATCTGAGGCGATACCAAGCCATTCACCGAAGTCGAATCACACTTTGTAGACGCTAAGTTCTACATGGAGGAAGACATGGTGCCCGAAGCTCTTCCAAAATAGATCAAATCCATGGGCAAAACAACATATAAAAAGCAGGAGTGGCACGCCATGCCAAGAAGCACGAAGGAGAAGTCGTGCCATCTTTAAGCATAAACGATGATGAGCCTGCTAAACTTGCAACAACCAAAGGGAGTAGGACACCTTCAATATGATTGAACACACCCATCTTTCGATTATCCTGATGTCAAGAAGAAAGAATGGTCAATCCTTGTTCAAAATTGGAGCAAGCAAAGCTGACACACAGCGACACAAGGATGATGTAAAGTTGGTCAAGACGAATGTACTTTTACCTTTGACACAGCTAGGTGACGCTAAGGTTGTAAGATCACCACAAGGCTTTATAAAAGCTCTGCCAAAGGGTATGGAACCAAGTTTTCTTCCAACCAAGAGGACCGAAGAAGGTTTTGATCCAAACGCCTATAAACTCATGTTGAAGGTCGGGTATGATTTCCATTCCTCTTCGAATCCTGGAAAGAAGGTTTCAAACACCATCGGCAACAAGGAACGTGACCTCACTGAGACTAAAAAAAAGTTGAAAGAGCATGGTTACAGAGTTGACAACAACAAAGCTAGACTTGGCTTCACACCAAATGCACCTGTGAAGATTTCAAGCAAAACGAAAAACGCTAGCGCTTAACACATCAGCGTGAGCATTCAACAAAATCAAGAAGAACTTAAATCCACCCCTCGGACGTCAACCTTTAATAGGATGAATCATTCAAGACCCATAATGTTGGCACTTAATCGAATTGGTGGTCAAGACCAAACCTCCGTATTCAAGAGGCTTAACATGATAACATCTTAAAGCTCTATTTTTGAAAGGTTGTCAAAATCTAATAAACAAAGCAACACGGCTAGCTCTTCTCTGCGACGGTCAATTTTGGAAAGACTTGAAGAAATCAAGAAGTCTTCTGGAAAGAGAAAGACAACACCAAAGGAAGAAAAGCTCGACAGTCTGGCAAAAAAAAAAGACATTCAAAGCTCTATTACTTCAAGGATGAAGCGCCAAGCGATCTTGGAGGTGGACACAAATGGACCATTGAAAGTAAGAAGACACACCATCATCCACACCGACCAATCTTCATGCCAACAAGCCCAAGAAGACGGCATTGAAGGGGAGGTTCAAGACGTCTTCCACATGACAATCCAAGAAGACAAAGAAAATGAAATCTCCGAGGAAGATGTTACTGTTGCACCACCACAACTCGAAGATGGAGGGCAAGCCACGGTTGATGAGCTAAATGAGCTCAACTTGGGAACGAAAAAGGAGCCCAAACCTATCTTCGTAAGTGTGCAGCTAAGTGCGGACGAGATCGAGGAGTACTAGTAACTATTATTAGAATACAAAGACGTCTTTGGTTGGACATACAAGGAAATGCCCAAGAAACCGCTCATACAAGGAAATGCCCAAGAAACCGCTCATTTCGTTGTGGTGGTTTCTGACCTTAATCCCATCATCGCTGTGCATGTCTTGCAGTCAAGCCTGGAATGCGACTAAAGTAGACTCAAAGGCGCTATCGATCTGAGCTTATCCCACAAACAGAGGCTGAGATTGACAAGCTAATCAAAACAGGTTTCATCCGAGAGGTGCAATACCCTAAGTCGATCTCCAACATCGTCATTGTCAAGCACTGTGGCATTGAAGTGGACCAATCAAAGATTAAGGCCATTCAAAGCATGCATGAGCTAAGAAATCTACACGAGTGGACCAATCAAAGATCAAGGCCATTCAAAGCATGCATGAGCCAAGAAATCTACACGAGTTGAAAAGTCTGCAAGGATGACTCGCTTTCATCAGACAGTTTATCTTTAACCTAACATGACTTTGTCAACCGTTTAGTCGACCTAGCATGACGTTGTCAACCGTTTAGTCGACTCATGAAAAAGGATGTTCCATTTGTTGGAACGAAGTATGCCATAATGCCTTTGAAAGCATAAAGAGATATTTGTCAAGTCCACCTATTATGGGGGCACTTGTGCCTAGGAAACCGCTCATATTGTATATCGCTGCTCAGGAAAGTTCAGTAAGAGCAGTCTTAGATCAAGAAAATGAATTTCAGAAAGAATAAGCACCTTATTATATCAGTCGAACTCTCACTGGCATTGAGTTGAACTACTCCTCGATAGAAAAGATGTGCCTTGCTTTGGTATTCGCCATTCAGAAGCTTAGACATTACATGCATGCTTACATCATCCACTTGGTTGCCAAAGCTGACCCGGTCAAATACGTTATGTCCAAACCAGTTTTGATAGGGCGACTAGCTAAATGGGCTTTGTTTCTCAATCAATACGAGATTATCTACATCCCAGCTAAAGCTGTCAGGGGACAAGCACTAACAGACTTCCTTGCCGATCATCCGATCCCAGCCGATTGGAAAATCTCAGACAACTTGCCCGACGAGGAAGTGTTCTACGTTGACATCTTCCCGACATGGACGATGTTCTTCGATGGATTTGTACGAGCAGACGGAGCGGGGGCATGAGTAGTATTCATGTCGCCACAAAGGCAAATACTACCTTATTCTTTCCAACTAAGCGAACTATGCTCCAACAACGTCGCTGAGTACCAAGCACTGATCATCAGGCTCCAAATGGCGATCAATATGGAAATCATAGCCCTTGAGGTATATGGTGACTCCAAGCTCATAATCAATTAACTCGTAACTGAATATGAGGTGAGGAAAGACGATCTCGTCCTATACTTCTGGCTGGAAACTCAACTGCTACAAAAGTTCGAGGCCGTAACGCTGGGACATGTGCCAAGAAAAAAAAATTAAATGGTAGACGCTCTGGTTAACCTAGCCTCGAGTATAACACTAAGAGAATGCGAAGCTGTAAGTGTGCTAGTTTGAGATGCCTAGGTGAAGAAGAAGCTAATCAAGTGATGGAAGAAGCATACTCAGGTGTATGCGGGGCACATCAGTCTGGGCCAAAGTTACATTTCCAGCTCAAAGAATGGGTTACTACTAGCCAAGCATGGTGAAAGATTGTCTAGAATACACCAAAAGATGTCAAGCCAACCAATTCCATGCCAACTTCATACATTAATTGCCTGAACCATTACACCCTACAATTGCTTCATGGCCGTTCAATGCATGAGGATTGGATGTCGTAGGACCAATCGCACCAAAGTCATTTGCAGGAGAAGCTTACATCCTAGCTACAATAAATTACTTATCCAAGTGGTATAAAGCCATACCCCTAAAAGAAGCCAAGAAGGAAACTGTCGTCCGTTTCATCAAGGAGCATATCATCCACCGATATGGTATACCTTACTACATCATCACTGACAATGGAAAACAGTTCTCCAACTGACTTATGGACGAGCTCTGTGAGAAATACAAGTTTAAACAGCGTAAATATTCCATGTATCATGCCCCAGCCAATGGCCTCGCAGAAGCATTCAACAAAACTCTATGCAACCTCTTGAAGAAGGTCATTGGTAGAACCAAGAGAGACTGGTATGAAAGAATAAGCGAAGTGCTTTGGGCATATATGATGATGCGCTGGACACCTAATCAAGTTACACTATATTCGCTCGTGTATGGCGTGAAAGCTGTTTTATCGTTAGAAAGCCAAATTCCTTTATTAAGGATGACTATACAAGAAGGCCTGACTGACGAAGAGAATGCAAAGTTGTGACTTCAAGAGTTGGATGGGATGGATGAGAGAAGGCTCGAAGCTCAGCAGCATTTGGAATGTTATCAAGCACGACTCTCCAAGGCCTTCAACAAGAAAGTTCGCCCTCTTTCATTTCAAGTGGGAGATCTTGTCCTTGCATTGCATAGGCCTATCATCACAACACACAAGATGAGAAGAAAATTCACCTCGAAGTGGGATAGACTTTATGTAGTACAAGAAGTCTACACAAGCGGTGCTTGCAAGATCGTGGAAGAAGATGGCTTGAGGATTGGCCCTATAAAGGAAAATTCTTGAAGCGGTACTATGCCTGAGAAGAAACTATGCTCCTGGCTCCAAGAGCATAAACTGTGTACGACACAAAATATATATATATATATATATATATATATATATATATATATATATATATATGTGTGTGTGTGTGTGTGTGTGTGTGTGTGTGTGTGTGTATGTGTACCTTACTACATCATCACTTGATTCCTCCTCAACTGAGGGTATGTAGACAACTTAAAACTTCAAAACTTTAATACAATCTTATCATCAAGAAAAAAAAACACGAACACTTTGAAGAATAAAGAGCAAATTCAAAATGTGAAAACTTTATTTCTTTAAAAATAAGGATTTGGCTACAAACCCTCATTATAAAAATGATCAGAAGCAAAGAAAGCTTAAGGAACACATTACTTGAGAACTATGATGCGAAAATAAACTAACACACAAATTAAACCCTCTTGTTGACAATTGTAGTATATATGCAAGTAGGGATCGTTCTTAAACCGGGGATTAGGAGGGATTGCTAATCTATATAAAATGAATTTAGAAGCACTAAATAAAACTTTTAAAAACACAAATCTAAAATCAGAACATTTAACTAGATTCAAATGATTCCAAATAAACTAGAATAACTTAAAATAAAATTAATAAATAAACTAAAACAAAATCACGAATGAATTTAAAAGATTCAAGCTATGAAAATTAACCAACTCTAAACTAAATTACTCAAAGAACTCAAAAGAAATCAAATAAGGTAAATTCAAGTCAAAAGACAAAAATTGAAAAAGGGGGATTTGATCTTGATGAGAATAACTTGAAAATAAACAAATTGAAAACTAGATAAATTTAAGCACAAAATATGGTTGTTTGAATGGATGATGGATTAGCTAGAGGGGTTTCCTCCACACATGATACACTTGTATATAAACCAATTTTTAGTTGTTCTTTCAATAACTTATGAAACTCAATACTCCGGGTTAACCATGATAGCACTTTTTTAACCTTCAAGTTCTCCTTAGTTTAATGAATTGAATGGGAAAGCGCATATAACAATTCAAAACATTCTTCAAAAGTTCCATACGTGAAAAGCACAATATAGATACAATCAAAGATCATTAAGATTCATGAGAACTATAAGTATTGACGAGGCATTCGTAACTATGAAAAGCATGATACTCTTGCCAAGAATTCACTTAACACGATTGTGGATAGCAACCTTCACTACTCTTGAATATAAGTTCATAACGATTAGGTGAAATTCCCTTATATTCTAGCATCAAACTTATGCATGAAAACTAAGCGTGCACTCTTAATCAACATACATAAATAAGTTATCAATCAAATAGTTAAGCGAATTGAAATCACAAATTATTAAATCACAACCAAAAGTAATTAATTCATAATGCAAATGTAATCATGGCTTTGAATCCCCCCTAGCAAAAGGGGGGTTTAGTTCCTCATAATCATAAAACAAAGGTAAATAGATTTATACATCGAAAATGAAAGAAAGAAAACACCTAAACGCTCCAACGGTCCTTGTTGAGTGGTATGCACGTCCAAGCACTTTCCTTCCCTTCCTTTGCTATGGCACAAGGAGTGGATGTGGTTTGAAGGTTTGGTTGTATGGAGGAGTGGATCGGGGGATGTATGGTGGTGTTTATGATGGCTAAGATAGGTTTATGGGCAGATTTTGTGGAGGAAAGAAGGGCGGTTGCGGCTAGGATAGTTTAGGGTGTGTGAAATGGGATTGTTGTGTGAATTGGTGAGTCTAAGCCTTGCAAGAAGGCTTTATTTATAGGTGCACAAAGGTAAGGAGCCACTCAAGTGATTCTAATAAACAAATACAAAGCAAGAATTAATCATCAAAAACAGCTAGCACACATGCTTCATTGCAGAAATTTCATGATGAAACAACTTGCATTCATCCTCCTTGGTCAATGCCTTGGATTCCTCTTGGTCTTCTCATGATGAATCAACTAGAACACTTGCAAAACAGCTAGCACACTTGTATATCATGATTTAAACAAGCTAGCACACTTGCAAAACATAATCATTCATGCATGCTGTGGGTCATCCTTGCAGCTGTCCGCCTATTCCTTCCCCATGTGCTCTCTTGACCTTCCCTTACTAAAATGCCCATAACTTCTTCTAGAAAAATGATCTTAACAATCCACAAAATGCTCCAGAAAATAGACATCTGTAGCTTTCCAAGCATATAAGGCTCATTCTCTAGTTCATTTTGGGCTGCTCGCAAATTGCTTCCAAAATGGGCTGATCTGCACAGGCAGTTTTGACCCATGTGCTCTCTTGACCTTCCCTTACTAAAATGCTCATAACTTCTTCTAGAAACATGATCTTAACAATCCGCAAAATGCTCCAGAAAATAGACATCTGTAGCTTTCCAAGCATATAAGGCTCATTCTCTAGTTCATTTTGGGCCGTTCGCAAATTACTTCCAAAATGGGCTGATTTGCACAGGCAGTTTTGACGAATTTGTTACATAAAATCTCACTTGTGCTATTTTTCTTTTATTTGCTTGACAAATCATATAAAACACAAAATCAAAGTAAATAGCTCAAAAATATAAGGAACTAACTAAGAAAAGATGAGAGAATTTGATGTAAAATATATATAAATATGAGCTTATCAAATACCCCCACACTTAGCTTTTGCTAGTCCTCGAGCAAAACAAAGAAAACAAAAAGAAACAAAAAACAATCTAAACCTTCCAACGTTACCTCAGGGATTTCTAATGCACATGTTAAAAATCATTACTTGCACAGATTTTGGTCATCAATATCCTTAAGCATACACTTAACCACAGTCACCATTTACTAGTTCTCTTTTAATCATTTAAAACATCGTTTTGAATGTAATAACATGCTTTAGAGAATTCCCTCAATTCCTTACTAGATATGCACTCATTTTTCACTCAAAGTTTCAAACTCATTCCCTACACTAGGTATATGTGAGAAGATTGATATACACATGAAAACTAAAACTCACATATTTTAACAAAGAAAGCTCTTTTCTGGAGTTATAAGTGAATATATGAATATGATCTCATGAAAGGAATGCTACTACTTAGATGCAAGAACTAGTGACACCATATGCTCATACCAATCCCAAACTCCACATATTGAACACATAACACTCAAGATAGAAGTGTAAGGGTTGTAACGGGGCTAAGGGTGATAGGTTACAGCGAACAGATACGGAAAACAAGGGTTCTTAAAAACATAGTGAGCAATAGCAATGAAATCAACTTAGAATTCACTTTTGAATGCAAACTCATATTTGAACACAAGGGGGGATTCATGCAACACTTAGGGTCAAATTCAAACTTTGGACCCTTTTCTTCAACAATCAACACTTTCAAACTCATTCTTTTTTTTTTTTTTTTTTTTTTTTTTTTTTTTTTTCAAAACGTACAAATGAGCTCAAAAATAACCATTCCCTCCCCCCACACTTATTTTCTTGCATAATGTAACTCAAAAGGAATTAATTTTAAGTTATGCTCACTATATTTTAAGAACAAGGGGTGGACTGTCCTAAACTAGGATAGGTGAGGTTAATGTAGTTAACAACAAAACATAAGCCATAAGGGAAGTAAGGCTATTTGGCTATGGTGGCAACTACACAACTTCATCTTGATCGTGTGTTATGCAATTCAATATCATGCTTTGAATGATACGGATATAAGTTCTAGCATTTAGTTCTATCATGATACGCATGCATTCTAATTAGCAACCAAGCAAAGAATAATGAGATCATGCAACGACTTAAGAACACAAGAAATCACAGATTATAACTCTCCAAAAGAAGTGAAGGCTCAAGTCTCACAAGGATGTAGCGTTAGTTGAGTTATTTCCTTCAAGCATGTTACAAAAACTGATTTTAACCACTTTATAATAAAATGTGAGTTCATAAACATCAACTACAACTAAGCATAAGCCAAGAACATATCAAACTTCAATCCATGCTTGTAACTTTCTTTAATAGTTTTGCAATTCAAAACCAAATCCTCATCATTGTGTTGGAAGGTACCTACGACACAAACACACCAAAACAACTCAAAAACAACTCTTTTTGGTATTTTCCAAACTTATTTTCAAATTTTTATGAGTTTTTCGGATTTTTATGCCACAACACACTAAAATGCTTCAAAACACACTAAAAACACTTAAAAACAGTGAGAAACAACATTGGAAGTGATAGGTGAATAAAACCCACGAAAATCATGCAAAACAGATTGTTTACCCCCCCACACTTGAATCAAACATTGTCCTCAATGTTTTAAATAGAAACTCAAACCAAATTAAACAAACTAAACATAGAAGAATATAAACAACAAAGAGAAAGAGTTAGGAACGCAAATCTGGAATTGGAGTGATTCCTAGGTCTTCCTTTGTTGAATGCATGGGTTGCCTCCCACGAAGCGCTTGCTTTAACGTCTTGCAGCCAGACGATGCCACAGTGATCAACCTTCATGGAAACCCACGGCATAGTGGGTTGTCTCCTCAACATCATGTTCTACAAAGCCCTCGTAGTAAGGCTTCAATCTGTGCCCATTCACTTTGAACTTTTTACCTGTTTTGAAGCTACGAACTTGGACTGCACCATGAGGAAAAACGTTAGTAATAACAAAGGGTCCAATCCAACGTGAACGTAACTTACCCGGAAATAGACGAAGACGAGAATTAAACAACAACACTTTCTGTCCAACAGAGAAGGACTTGGTGCGAATCATCTTATCATGAAAGGCCTTCGTCTTTTCTTTGTAAATGCGAGCATTCTCGTAAGCTTAATTCCGTATCTCCTCAAGTTCATTCAATTGAAGCTTACGATGAAGTCCCGCGGCATCCACATCCATGTTAAACTTCCTCACGGCCCAATGAGCCTTGTGCTCCAACTCCACAGGTAAGTGACATGGCTTGCCAAAAACAAGCCGAAAGGGGGACATTCCTATGGGTGTTTTGTAGGCGGTCCTATAAGCCCACAATGCATCTTCTAGCCTTAAGCTCCAATCTTTTCTTGTTGGACCCACCGTCTTCTCAAGAATCTGTTTTATCTCCCGATTCGACACCTCGGCTTGCCCGCTTGTTTGAGGATGATAGGGTGTGGAAACCCTATGTGTAACGTTGTACTTCTTGAGCAAAGCCGCAATTGTACGATTACAGAAATGTGAACCTCCATCACTTATAAGGACTCGAGGCATCCCGAACCTAGCAAAAATGTTAGACTTCACAAAATCTGCAACTACCTTGGAATCGTTAGTACGGGTGGCTTTTGCTTCCACCCATTTGGAAACATAATCCACCGCCAACAAGATATAGAGAAAACCATGTGATGAAGGAAAAGGACCCATAAAATCAATGCCCCACACATCAAATATTTCAACAGAAAATATAGGGTTTTGTGGCATTTGATCCTTAGCACTTATATTACCCATTCGTTGACAACGATCACATGTAAGGCAAAACGTCCTAGCATCCCTAAAGATGGTTGGCCAATAAAACCCACATTCTAAGACTTTAAGGGCAGTGCGTTGGGTGCCAAAATGTCCCCCACAGGCATATGAATGACAAAATGTTAAAATAGATTGAAACTCAGATTCATTCACACAACGTCGGACAATCTGATCGGGACAAAATTTCCAAAGGTATGGGTCATCCCAAACATAAAACCTAGCATCCTTTCTAAGCTTATCACGTTGATTCCTATTAAGTGTGCTAGGGGTATGTTTAGACACCAAAAAGTTCACCAAATCTGCGTACCAAGGCTCACTTACCTGGATAGACATTATTTGTTCATCGGGGAAGGTTTCAGAAATTGGCATTGCTTCCTCATGCACCATTCGGCTTAGGTGGTCAGCCACCACATTCTCCACGCCCTTCTTATCCCGAATCTCTATGTCAAACTCTTGTAGGAGCAACATCCATCGTATTAGTCTAGGCTTGGCCTCCTTTTTCGTGAGCAAATATTTGAGAGCTGCATGATCAGTAAAAATAAGAACTTTAGTACCCAGTAAGTAAGATCGAAACTTATCTAATGCAAAAACCACAGCAAGTAATTCTTTCTCAGTGGTTGAATAATTTAATTGAGCATCATTCAATGTCCTAGAAGCATAATAGATAACGTGGGGTTGCTTGTTCTTTCGCTGCCCCAAAACAGCACCAATGGCATAGTCTGAAGCATCACACATCAACTCGAATGGAAGGCTCCAATCTGGAGGTGTGATAATAGGAGCCGAAGTGAGGGCCTCCTTTAAGTGCTTGAATGCCGTGGAACATGCTTCATCAAACTCGAAAACCACCTCTTTTTGAAGCAATCGACATAGTGGCTGTGCAATCTTGGAGAAATCCTTAATGAAACGCCTATAAAAACCTGCGTGACCAAGAAACGAACGAACCTCTCTAACCGAAGTTGGAGAGGGTAAGTGGCGAACAAGGTCTACCTTAGATTTATCCACTTCAATGCCTTTCTCAGAAATAATATGTCCTAGAACAATACCTTGCTTAACCATGAAGTGACATTTTTCCCAATTAAGCACAAGATTCGTTTCAACACAACGTTTCAAGATTAAGGTCAGATTATTTAAGCAATGATCAAATGAATTACCAAAAACACTAAAATCATCCATGAATATCTCAATAATCTTTTCCACATAATTAGAAAATATACTCACCATGCATCGTTGAAACGTCCCCGGAGCATTGCACAAACCAAATGGCATTCGTCTATATGCAAAAGTGCCAAAGGGGCACGTAAATGTTGTCTTCTCTTGGTCCTCCGGAGCTATCACAATTTGGTTATATCCGGAATATCCATCAAGAAAGCAATAAAATTCATAACCGGCTAACCTTTCCAACATTTGGTCGAGGAATGGTAATGGAAAGTGATACTTCCTTGTCATGGCATTTAACTTCCTGTAATCAATACAAACACGCCAACCAGTAACAACACGAGTGGGTACAAGCTCTTGTTCTTCATTCTTTACCACTGTGACTCCGGACTTCTTTGGAACAACCTGCACAGGTGACACCCAACGACTATCAGAAATAGGATATATAACACCACAATCAAGCAATTTTATAACCTCTTTTTTTACTACTTCCAACATGGGTGGATTAAGGCGACGTTGAGCTTCACGAGATGGTTTGGCTTCCTCCTCCAAAAGGATACGATGCATGCACGTGGTGGGACTAATGCCTTTGATATCCGCCAATGTCCATCCAATGGCAGATTTGTGCTCTTTTAACATCCTTATCAACTTGTCTTCTTCTTGGGCCGTGAGTAAGTTGGAGATGATGACGGGTAGTGTCTGATCTTGTCCCAAGAAAACATACTTCAAGTGACTAGGTAATGGCTTTAACTCAAGTGTAGGTGGCTGCACAATTGATGGAAGTAACTTGTTAGTCAAAACCGAATCTAAAAGTGAGAGTGGAGACTTACCAGAGTAGGAGGGTAATGACTCGAGGGCAGCGACCATTTCAAGTACTTCATCACAAGGGGGCACGGCAATATGGTCAGATTGCATGCCGTGGGTTTCAAAGGCTCCCCCACACCTAATTCTTGCTCCTATGCTGTGCACTAGAACTACCTCAAGTGCATCTTCGTTCATTTGATCCAATTGCACCTGTGCCAAAGAATCAACAATGTCAATAGCAAAACAAGAATGGTCCTCAAGTGGATATTTAATGGTTTCAGAAAGATTAAAATGAATAATGTCCCCATCAAACTCCATGGTTAATGTTCCCGTGAACACAGCAATCTTTGTTCTTGCTGTTTTCATGAATGGACGGCCTAGCAAGATTGGCAATGATGGAGCATGGCTTGAATCCTCCATGTCTAAAACATAGAAATCTGCAGGGAAGATAAGGTGATTGACCTGAACTAAAACATCCTCAAGGACTCCCTTGGGATAAGCGTTAGAACGATCGGCCAATTGAATTATAACGCCATCTTGTTTTAACTCACCAAGATTCATTGAAGCATAAATGGAATATGGCATTACATTGATAGAAGCACCTAAATCTAACATGCATTGTTCAAATCTAGTGTTTCCAATTATGCATGGGATAGTAAAACTCCATGGATCCTTACACTTTGGAGGTAACTTTCGTTGCAAGACCGCGGATACATTTTCACTTACTTTCACAACTTCTTTGTTTGAAATTCTCTTCCTAGTTGTGCATAACTCTTTTAAAAACTTTGCATACCTGGGCACTTGCTTAATGGCATCAAGTAAAGGAATGTTTACTTGGACTTTTCGAAAGGTATCCAAAATGTCCTTGTCGCTTTCTTCCTTCTTTGATTGTGCAAATCTGCGAGGAAAAGGAACATTGGGCAGATTAGTGTTTGAAATCACAACATTTGGGACAACATTACCTGAGGTGGACGGATTGGAATGCTTAGATGGCTGCGGCATGGTTGGTTCCATCCTTGCCGTGGGGTTGAATTGCTCTTCTTCTTCCTTGTTTAGGGCATGTTCATGTGCTTTGCTTCCCACTTCTTTTCCACTTCTTAAAATGATGGCTTTTGCAGATTCAAAACCACCCTTTGGATTGATCACCGTATTGCTTGGTAACTTACCATTCTCACGAAATTGTCCCAAAAATTCGGCCATTTGGCCCATTTGCTTCTTAAGCTCATTAACCTCATTTGCTTGATTCTGCATTCCCTGTGCCATTGTGGTTAATAACTGATATGTTTTATCATCATTCATAGACATACTTGAGTTGGTTTGGGATGATTGTGCTTGAGGAGGTGGTTGTGGTGCCATTGGCCTTGGAAAGAAACCCGGGGGTTGTCAGAATCCACCTTGTTGGGCCGGTTGTTGTGCATCTCTCCATCTGAAATTGGGGTGATCACGCCATCCCGGATTGTATGTATTAGAGAAAGGATCACCCCTTGGTTGGTTTGGATTCCCATAACCCACGGCATGGGCAGATTCCCATCCTCCGTTTTCAATTAATTGAGGGCATTGATCAGATTGATGTCCTTGAATGGAGCATACACCACAGATTGTAGTTCCTTGCGGTTTAGGGCCTTCAACAAACTGTGACAACATGGATGTAAGGTTAGCCATTTGGGATTGTAACTCAGAAATAGAACTTACCTCATTGACATGATGTGGCCGTGGGGTCTCTCTCTGCCCAACACCTTCATATTGTTGTGCGTTGAGTGCTCGATTAGCAATGAGAATTTTGGCATCCATGGGTGTCTTATCCACTAAAGCTCCTCCCGCGGATGCATCCAACATTTGCCGTTCAATTGGTAAAAGCCCTTCGTAGAAATATTGAAGAAGAAGCTCCTCCTTCAATTGGTGCTGTGGACATGAAGCAACAAGGGTTTTAAAACGTTCATAATAAGTTGGAAAAGATTCACCTTGGTTTTGCTGAATTCCACTAATTTTCTTGCGAAGAAGAATGACTCGTGATGTTGGAAAGAACTTCTCTAAGAAAGCTCGCTTCATACTCTCCCATGATGTGACAGTTCCGGGAGCCAACTTGTACAACCAATCCTTGGCCTTTTCCAACAAAGAAAAAGGAAAAGCCTTCATCTTCAATATGTTGCTATCCACGTTCACCGGTGTCATACTTGAGCATACTACTTCAAACTCCTTCAAATGCTTATTGGGGTCCTCCATTGATAACCCATGGAACTTGGGTATGTGATGTAGCAAACTGGACTTCAACTCAAATTCATCGGTCTTCTCAGGGGCTGCCCTAGGGTATTGGATGCATAGGGGTGCGGTGTTGTCCAATCCCGAAGCTGAGAGCTCCTTGATTGTTCGGTTATCTGCCGCCATGACTTGTGGTTGCTCAACTCCTGGAGCCTTGGGCTCCTTTTCCTCTTCTACTTTGTTTTCCTCAAGCTCAGGTTCAAGATTGGATGGTTGAGCTTCTTGTTGTTTCTTTGTCCTTCTCAAAGTTCGCTCAAAGTCATTGTCAAAGTTAGAGATATGCTTTTGAACCGGATGAGAACTTCGAGTCATACACTAGTACCTAAGAAGCAAGAAGAATAAAGCAAAGTTACTATCTAAATTAAAACATAAAAAATAAAAAAAGAAAAAAAAAGAAATAAGGGATTAGCAAAGTTGCTAATCCCCGGCAACGGCGCCAAAATTTGATGCGAAAATAAACTAACACACAAATTAAACCCTCTTGTTGACAATTGTAGTATATATGCAAGTAGGGATCGTTCTTAAACCGGGGATTAGGAGGGATTGCTAATCTATATAAAATGAATTTAGAAGCACTAAATAAAACTTTTAAAAACACAAATCTAAAATCAGAACATTTAACTAGATTCAAATGATTCCAAATAAACTAGAATAACTTAAAATAAAATTAATAAATAAACTAAAACAAAATCACGAATGAATTTAAAAGATTCAAGCTATGAAAATTAACCAACTCTAAACTAAATTACTCAAAGAACTCAAAAGAAATCAAATAAGGTAAATTCAAGTCAAAAGACAAAAATTGAAAAAGGGGGATTTGATCTTGATGAGAATAACTTGAAAATAAACAAATTGAAAACTAGATAAATTTAAGCACAAAATATGGTTGTTTGAATGGATGATGGATTAGCTAGAGGGGTTTCCTCCACACATGATACACTTGTATATAAACCAATTTTTAGTTGTTCTTTCAATAACTTATGAAACTCAATACTCCGGGTTAACCATGATAGCACTTTTTTAACCTTCAAGTTCTCCTTAGTTTAATGAATTGAATGGGAAAGCGCATATAACAATTCAAAACATTCTTCAAAAGTTCCATACGTGAAAAGCACAATATAGATACAATCAAAGATCATTAAGATTCATGAGAACTATAAGTATTGACGAGGCATTCGTAACTATGAAAAGCATGATACTCTTGCCAAGAATTCACTTAACACGATTGTGGATAGCAACCTTCACTACTCTTGAATATAAGTTCATAACGATTAGGTGAAATTCCCTTATATTCTAGCATCAAACTTATGCATGAAAACTAAGCGTGCACTCTTAATCAACATACATAAATAAGTTATCAATCAAATAGTTAAGCGAATTGAAATCACAAATTATTAAATCACAACCAAAAGTAATTAATTCATAATGCAAATGTAATCATGGCTTTGAATCCCCCCTAGCAAAAGGGGGGTTTAGTTCCTCATAATCATAAAACAAAGGTAAATAGATTTATACATCGAAAATGAAAGAAAGAAAACACCTAAACGCTCCAACGGTCCTTGTTGAGTGGTATGCACGTCCAAGCACTTTCCTTCCCTTCCTTTGCTATGGCACAAGGAGTGGATGTGGTTTGAAGGTTTGGTTGTATGGAGGAGTGGATCGGGGGATGTATGGTGGTGTTTATGATGGCTAAGATAGGTTTATGGGCAGATTTTGTGGAGGAAAGAAGGGCGGTTGCGGCTAGGATAGTTTAGGGTGTGTGAAATGGGATTGTTGTGTGAATTGGTGAGTCTAAGCCTTGCAAGAAGGCTTTATTTATAGGTGCACAAAGGTAAGGAGCCACTCAAGTGATTCTAATAAACAAATACAAAGCAAGAATTAATCATCAAAAACAGCTAGCACACATGCTTCATTGCAGAAATTTCATGATGAAACAACTTGCATTCATCCTCCTTGGTCAATGCCTTGGATTCCTCTTGGTCTTCTCATGATGAATCAACTAGAACACTTGCAAAACAGCTAGCACACTTGTATATCATGATTTAAACAAGCTAGCACACTTGCAAAACATAATCATTCATGCATGCTGTGGGTCATCCTTGCAGCTGTCCGCCTATTCCTTCCCCATGTGCTCTCTTGACCTTCCCTTACTAAAATGCCCATAACTTCTTCTAGAAAAATGATCTTAACAATCCACAAAATGCTCCAGAAAATAGACATCTGTAGCTTTCCAAGCATATAAGGCTCATTCTCTAGTTCATTTTGGGCTGCTCGCAAATTGCTTCCAAAATGGGCTGATCTGCACAGGCAGTTTTGACCCATGTGCTCTCTTGACCTTCCCTTACTAAAATGCTCATAACTTCTTCTAGAAACATGATCTTAACAATCCGCAAAATGCTCCAGAAAATAGACATCTGTAGCTTTCCAAGCATATAAGGCTCATTCTCTAGTTCATTTTGGGCCGTTCGCAAATTGCTTCCAAAATGGGCTGATCTGCACAGGCAGTTTTGACGAATTTGTTACATAAAATCTCACTTGTGCTATTTTTCTTTTATTTGCTTGACAAATCATATAAAACACAAAATCAAAGTAAATAGCTCAAAAATATAAGGAACTAACTAAGAAAAGACGAGAGAATTTGATGTAAAATATATATAAATATGAGCTTATCAAACTATGTCCCTAAAACCACGACAACGATCCTTAAATGCCCTCAACTCGGTAGGGCTACAACGCCCAGCTGAATGAATGACACCTGACGGACCTGAGTTTTCTTTAGGCATGGTTGTCTTGTTGCGGCCACTTTTCTTCAAAAACTTATTGTACTTTATAGCATCCCAATACCAAAATTGGATGCATGAAGAAATCTTCACGCCTGATGTACTTTGAGCCTTACGGGAAAGCTTATGGTACACCCAAAATAAATAACGGCAGCTCATAGGCATTCCTTGGCTGTTGCGATGAAAAAACTCATTCGCGCTAGGAACAACCTCGTCATAAAATTTTCCTTGGATCGGCAAGCCTTCTATCCTGTGTAGATCCCAAAGTGAAATCGACATTTCCCCTTGAGCCGTATAAAGTGTGTTGGTCGCTGAACACTAATGCTCAAAGAATGTACGAAGGATGGAAGGATGCCAGTCATAACTAAACAAAGACGTATAGACAACATGGTAAAGGCTTGCGTTGGTAAGCACATATTTGGAGAGGTTCAAGACATCTTCAAGCCACTTCCAGTTAAACTTAGCAAATGCGGCTCCTCCAGTAGTCGATATGGTGTTACTCCAAGTCACAGCTCCACTACAGATATGATCGCCAAGAAGCTCAAACAAAGCCAGAGAATTATCACGAGCATGGTGCGAAGGGTTCAAGATGAGAATTTTCGATGTACACACATTCTTCTTTATATTTGGTGGATAAAAAATAGTCACTTCCCAAGATACTTTAGAAGGCCACGACTTGATATGCATCGAGTTTTCTTTTACAGGAAGAGTAAGTGCCGTAGAACCCGTCAACGGCACACAAAGCTTCAATGTCGTTCCTTTATCTTGTGAATCGCATTCCTTTGCAAGAATGGTGATGGTGTTGCTTTTAAAGCACTTGAAAAATACCATGGTTGCAACGGAAAGATCAATCACTAAGCTTAAGCAGTACAACAAAGAGGGTAGCTAGAATATGGTCATTCCAAGCAGCGGCAAGAGGCACGACGACATCACCACTGAGGAAAGTTGTGACCAAAAGGCACTACATAGCATAAACTTGCTGCAGTCTTTTGCACAACCTCACACGGTAAAAGTAACGCACTACAATGAGCTTCAAACACGGGTAAAAGAACCAAGCTTGAGTAGGACATCAAATAGGGCATCTATGAGATGGTCCTTCCAAGTAGCGGCAAGAGGCACGACGACGTCACCATCGAGGAAAGTTATGACCAAAAGGCATTACACAGCATAAACTTGGTACAGTCTTTTGCACAACTTCATACGGTAAAAGTGACGCACTGCAACAGACTCTAAGTAGCAAGACTCACGGCAATGTCACCACTATGATCAAAGTCGACGAAGACCTTCAATGATCGCTGTCAAACAAGTAGCTGGTTGTGAAGCTTGATACTTTGCACTACCTCAAGCTCGTCACTCTGGCCACCATGATCAAAGTCGGCGAAGAACTGCAGTGACCGCTATCAAACAATTAGTTGGTCGTAAAGCTCAACGCTTTGCACCATCACCATCTCCTCAACTCCAAACACCAAAACTCACAACCGCAGCGAACCCAAAAAAAAAAGTGAGCCGTCACCTAAGGTTGGAAACTGCGCTCGAATACGGCATACAAGCTTGATTCGTAAAAGGTAGAAACTTACAGAAAGCCACCACTAATTGCAAACTCGGAAGGAAATCCACCAATGTGCTGAGTACCTGCAAATAAAAAAACAAATAAAAAAACAAATAATACCAAAAAAAGAGAAAAAAAGAGAGAGAAAAAGAAATGGGTGATGGTACGGTGTGTGCATATGTTTATATATATATATATATATACATACATATATATGCATGGGAAATACTAACTCAGTGCTCATGCGACTCAGATTTGAAGTCCAAACAACGCAAGGCACTCACATTATCCATTCATTAAAGGCGAGGAAGATGGGTCATGGAGTCAACAACGGAGGTGGAGAGAGTTCTTTGGGCTACTTGTTTCGAGGTGGAGAAAAAACTCAGATTCCTGCCCCAAAAAAGGTTACAGCTCCTCAAAACCAAACCCCGGTTCCCACCACTCAATCACTTGCTCAGAAGCCTATTGCTTTCGCACCACCTACATAAGTTAATAAGGAGATTCCCATTAGCGTTCCTGGGAACACTTCAAACAACTATTTTCGAGCTGATGGCCATAATTGTGGCAACTTCATCACAGATCGCCCATCAACAAAAGTGCACGCAGCTCCGGGTGGTGGATCATCTCTGGACTACCTGTTTGGAGTTGGTGGTGGCGGCAAGTGAAACCTCACGCCATTGAATTTGGAATCATCAGTTTGGTGGGGATTTGGACCCTCTGTGGATGATTTCTCCGGTAACATTCTAGCATTTCCTGTGGCGGGGATTTGTTGGGTTTAAGCTTTTATGCTGCTAAAACTTTCGAGTTAAGTTGGTCGATTATATAATCGTTCCCAATTGCAATAAAAAAATATATTGGTGGTGGTGTGTGTGGGCACCACCAAAAAATATATATATAAAAAATGAATGGTGTTTTGAAAATTTTTATTTTATAAAAAAAATAAATCATAAAGGATCATGATGGTTGACAATATATATATAAATAATATTGGAATGGTGGAATCCATCACCACCATATAAAAAATAAAATAAATTAAAAAAACAATTATTATAGAAAGGTGAGTGCGGCACCATCATAAAAAATTTAAAAAAAAATTATTATAGAAATGTGCATTTACATGAGTAAAAAAAAAAAAAAAATTACAAAAGGGAGTCTTCACTAAGGTTGATCACGAGAAGCTTCAGTACTCGGCAGAGCTCCATAAAGACAAAGCACCAAAGATTGATTATCCGGAGCCTCAACACTTGGTGAAGACCCAAATGGTGAAGGCAAAAGATGCCTCTGGAACAAAGCCACAAACCTCTAATGGTCACTCTGAATTTGACTTTCAGACTCCTGCAGCTAGTCAAGCTTTCTCTTCATGCTTGTCGAGTAACTGTTGGCAAGCATGTGCAACTGCCTATTTTTGTACTTAAGCCCTTTGATCTCTTGCTTAAGACTTGCCACCTAAGCCATCAGTGACTTAACATGACAAGTTTGAGAAAAAAGACGTTGGCCTATGTTCGATACAGAGCTTGCACACTGGACACTGAAAGCCAAAAAGTCTTGACCAACCAACTTGTTGGACCGCTTGGAAAGCATTCTGCTATCTTTGGGGGTGAGAAGATTTCTAGCCACCACCGTAACGATTATATTATTCTTCATCACAATATCCCCAGCTGTAAGAGGACCATTAGTGGATAAGAATGATGGGTGTCATATGTTGTTTGGATAAGACATGTCAGCATCTTCCCTGACATTTAAATCAAGTCGACGGTCAGATGGGCAATCCATTTTCAAAGATGTTGAAGGAAAAGAAGAGGTCGGATAAATCAAGATCTCAAAAGTGCAAAAGGGGATTTTCTATAGGAAGTAACTCTCAAGCATGCTTTTGGAATGCAATTGATGCCTCCATAAAAAAGAAGAGGCAACAAGGGCGCTTGTTCATAAATCGAAGAGGCGCTTGTTCAGAAATCGAAAAGGCGCTTGTTCAGAAATCGAAGAGTCGTTTGTTCAGAAACCGAAGAGGCACCACCTTCCACTCCCTAAATTTCAAAAACCAAATATTCTGGATCAAAGTTTGTTGGCACCTTTCACACGCAACCTCAGCTTTTCAGATATCACGGGTACCTTAGTTGAAAACACGTGAACTTTACTGGTCTAATTACCCTACTGTCGCTGAAAAAAGTAAATGAACAGCGCCACTACCTGCTGTTGGGAAATCCCTATATATGTCGACCTTCGTCCTCCAAGGCAAGAAAAACCTGCAAAAAAGCCAAGCTCTTCCTTACCACTGAAAATGCATTCCCAACAAAGCCCCTTGAAATACTCAGTGTTCCTCATCCCTTGGGATACCTCTATAAATAAATCACACCAGAGCAAAAGTATCTCATATCATCAGGGTCGAAAGCAAGAGTATCTCATATTATGCTTTCTCCCTGTCCTTTTCTTTGTCCTTGTTCTCACCTACAGGACCAGGAGAAAGATAACAATCAGCTAGCACTTGGAATCAACTTTCTGATCTAGAACTCACTGCCTGAAACCCCTTCCCTGATTGGTTACCTAGCATTGCTCTCAAGTACTCATCTTCAACTGCTGATGTACTTCCAGAGAAGATGCCACTTCTGCTCGGAGAACATATAAGGCAAGTGAAAATAATACATTGAAGCATGTGGAGACAATCACAATAAAACATGTGTCGATTCATCCGCTACTTCTTCAAAAGCAAAAATATCTCATATCAAGGGTCTAAAATACTTTGGATTTGATAGACTTGTTTTGACTCTCAAATTTTTGAGATAGCTCGCTAAGGTGTGGTGAACTGCACATGCCAATTCATCTCTGACGGAGGAGACGATCATTTGTCACGTGGATCTGCTTGCAAGTCTTGACGACCCTTGAAGAAATCACAAGTTCGATTCAAAATCAAGTGTCTACCACCCTTGAATCAAATTCAGTTCCAGATAAAAGGAGTAAATTCAGACATTTGGAGGAAGTCTGGCAGAAAAAAAACCCTCCAACCTATTTCAAGATTAAACCTATGGAAAGCAACTTTTTCAAAAGTAAAAGTATCTCATATCATCAGGGTTAAAAGCAAAGATATCTCATGGCATGCTTTTTCCCTGTCTTTTTCCTTTACCCTTGCTTTTACCTACAAGACAAGGAGAAAGAAAGCAATAAGTCAGAACCTGAAATCAAACTTTCGATTTGGAACTGATTGCCCGGAACCTTTGCCTAGTTGCTTACTTAGCATTGCTCTCGAGTGCTCGTCTTTAGCTGTTAATAAATCTCGAATTTCCTCAGCGAATACTTCAGAATAGTTGATATGATGTTGGCTCTTTACACTGAAGCTGCCAAATGTGAATGAGTCACTGATAAGTGATGCTCTGAATGACCATTCAAAGGCAGAGGTTGTGCACCACTTCTGCTAAGCAAAAGGTTGAACCAGAAAGATCAATGATGAACCCATCGTCGTTGAAGAGTAAAGCCTCGCCATACAACTGTACTTGCTAATTTATCCCCAACTAAGTCGAAGATCATTTGCCATATGAAGCTGCTCGTGATCCCATCAAGCCTCGACGACCCTTGAAGAAATCACAAGCCCGATTCAAGATCAAGTGTCCACCACCCTTGAATCAAATCCAGTTCAAGATCAAGTCTGTGGAAAGTCCTTTGGAAGAAAAAAAAAAACCCTCCAGCCCAGTTCAAGATCAAGCTTGTGGAAAGTCAACAAGCACAACAGATACACGTGCCGATTAGTCCCCAACAAAGTTGAAGAAACTTTCAGTTTTATTCAAGACCAAGCCCTAACAACCAGTGAAGAAACTTTCAGCTTTATTCAAGATCAAGCCTCGACGACCCTTGAAGAAACTTCCAACCTAATCCAAGATCAAGCCTTAACGGCCCTTGGATCAATGTCTACATTAAGGGACTTCAAAATGCATCTTCTACATGTGAAAATCACATGTATACGACGCACCTTGAAGTGAGGCATTTGTAGACATTAAAATTTCGGTGAAATAAATGTTGACCAATAATTAAAATTTCAACTCTCATGTGTTACATAAATTTTACACGTAGCATGTGACTCAACTAAAAATCGAAAAGAGTTGGAAAAGTCATCAAACAGAACACGTGTCAACACCTGGCAGAAATGATTTATTTCATTTGAATATTTTATTCAAAATTAGGCCTTGAAAAATTCTATAAATACAAGGCTATTTCATTGATTAAGGGGGACCAATTCACTTCACAAAAACCTTGAAGCTTTGAAACTCTAAAGCTCTCAAACATCCAACCTCCCGAATTCCCAATAATCCTAAAGGATCGAGAAAGCTTTCTTTGTTCTTCGCCAAATCCTTGAGGCCCTCCTTCAAGATCAAGCCTCGACGACCCTTGAAGAAATTCATCTAGTGTTCATTCCAAGATCAAGCCCTGACGGTCCTTTGGATCAACAACATCAACAAATTTACACCACTATTCATCCCAAGATTAAGCCCCGATTGCCCTTTGGATCAACAACCCATCAACAAATCTATACCTGATGAAGACAGAATCAGAGGATTAAATTGTAAAAGAGATTGTAACCTCAAAATTAATACAAAATATATTTTGTACACGTGTTCTTGTTTTCTGGAAATTTTCGTGTTTACAAAGCTCATCCTTGAGTTTTTTTTTTAATATTCAGCTGATGAATAGTTGATCTGTAAATTTAAAGAGCGACTGTTCATTATAATATAATAGAGACTCTTTCATAGAGGTTGTTGGAGATGTGTTTTTTTTAATTGGCTCTTAAAAATAGTGTTTGGGTTGTTTTACACAATTCTTACGAGTAGTAAATTGCCCTGGTGGCCAGGACATTTCTTTTTAACTTGTTGCATCTCAAATTTAAACCCTCACCCCTCTTATTTTAGTGTAGAGTATCGCTTGTACTAAAAAAAAATAATCTAAAAACAGTTCTTACTAAATGAGACCTCCTTATTCAATTATGCAATTTTGTTGTGCATTAGAGAAAGTGTCATTCCTATCCTAGTTATAGGGCTAACATTCAGTTGGTTACACAAACTTGTGAAACCCTTTGGTTTTCATTTGGTGGGCTGACATGGACTAGAGTTTTGTATTTTGAATTGGTTAGGCAAGTAGAGGTGACAAGTTGAATGGAAATTAGAAGCGGTGCATTCATGGAAATTAGAATTGGTGCATTTTGATGGAAAGATGTATTTATCCTAATTCAAATGAGTTGTAACTTTTAACTTTTTCTGAATAGTTACATGTTTTTCAAAGAAGCATCTCAATTTTTATAAATAGGAAAAGTTCCTACAGTAATTAAGGAACTTTTCATTGTTTATATAATTATACACAAAATGCACTTAATATTAGAGAATCTCATTTGAGTCCATATGAGAGAGTTTTCAACACAATCGTGGTTCATTGGAGCCTTGTGATTTGAAGTGCTACTATTACAAGGTCGTGATCGGTGTAGCCTGGGAGACAAGTGCTGATCAACCATGGGAACAGTAGTGCGGCGTAAACTTGTCTTAAGGACATAATGTTTAACATTTGCCTCGACCAATTTTTAAGTTTTTCTAATCATTTTCATGTGCATTTAACATTATTTGTTCTTGTTCGTGTGCATTAAATTGTTTATGTAATTGCATAAATTATTTATTCATTTTCTATGTGATTTAATATAGCAATTAGACCATATTTTTTCCCAACAATCTTAAAGCAAGTTTACATGGTTTATTTGCTATATATATTTTAGGGGTTTTTTTTTTAAACTTTAATCATTCAAGAAGATTGAAATTTAAAATAAACCTAGTGTTATATTACATATTAATTATAATTCCTTGATGTGTCCTTAATTCAAAATAATTAATGTGCATTTTATTTAATGTCTCCCATTAAATATTTAAATGTATTAATATACATATTTTAATTTATTTTTTGACCAAAAAAGAGTTTTTTAATTTTTTAATTTTATTTAAAATTCTTCGAAATGTTTGTGCTGAAATGTATTGTATTGAACTAATGTATTTAAATGTTAGTACCGAAATGTATGTACCTAAATATATGCACCGAAATGTATTATATTAAATTAATGTACCTAAATGTGTACTAAAATGTATGTACCAAAATGTTTGTATCGAAATGTATTATATTGAATTAATGTACCTAAATATTTGTATCGAAATGTGTATATCGAAATGTGTATATCGAAATGTGTGTACCTAAATCTATGTGCCGAAATGCATTATAATGAATTAAATCTACCTAAATGAAGAAGACAAAGTACATCGAAATATATTGTATAACAAAAATTAGTTTATCTAAATGTTTACAACAAAATATATTACGATAAATGAAATGAAAATGAAAATGAAAATGAAATAAAATTAATACATTAAAAATTAGGAAGAAAAAGAGAAATAATTAAAAAATAAAAATATAATTAATAAATGAGGTTATTAATGTATCAAGAGACTAAAATTAGATTTTGATCTTACTCATGATTTTAATCTAAAAGTCATCTTTGCCAATGATTAAAATGAAGTTTTCTATATATTTTATTATTGAATTAAAACATGAAAATTGATATGTTCAAATTGATTAAAAGGGAACGTTTGTGTCCTGGGAAAATTTTGCTTAAATTGATTCATTTTTCAAATTGTTAAGATCTTCATCTTGCTTGTGGATACAAATTTCCATCGCTTTCTTCTTGGACAAAATTGCACCTACAAAACAATTAACACCTTTGGTCAAGGCCAAAAGCCTCACGCGCCCACGATGAATTGGGGGGGGGGCTTTGGCCGAAGAACCTCCGATACCAAAGTTAGAATTTAGAGAGAAAAAGTGTTTGAAGAGTTTTTTGGATTTTTGCAAGAGTGTTGGAATAGCTTTTTGGTGAGAATGGGTGTCTATTTATAGGGTTAGGCTTTGCCCAATTTTCCCAAGGTGTGGCCGGCCAGTAATGGGTTTTGGTGGTTATGGTTTTGGCTTAATTGGCCAATTTATTGGCTCATTAAGTATAAAAGAAATAAATAGGAGGTTACAAAATTGAATAGTTGTGTAAATAGGGTAATAAAATGGAGAAAAGTGTGAAAAGCTAGGGAGAAAGGGGGTTACAGGATTTGATGAGATTAATCTTGAATTGTTACATTTTTGGAGCATTTTTGAGCTGCTCGCGTGTGGGAATCCTAGTATGCCTCAAGGGTAGTTTGGTCCTCTTTTACTAAAAAATCCACGTGTCGCCTTATGATTTTTTTTGGCTCCACATTGCTATCCACAGATATTTCTCTCTTGGTGTGTTAGATAGAAATATATTATAGTTATTGTCGATTTTGTTTATGCTCATTTCAAATTGAACTACCTAGTTTCTGAATGACCGCACGTGATTGTGTTAAAACTACAAAGTTTGTTTCCTGTTAGCAAGTAATTTATAAATGCGCACATGTAGTGACCAGAAATATAGCAATCTACTTGCTTTCATAACTCTACCTTCATAATATTCTTACGCGATTACATGTTTTTAACTTTTCAATCTGTCAGTTATTTGGTTACCTCAAAGCAGAACAGTATGCGACACTTCTATTAGTCGCACCATTTCGTACTAATTTTGGAATGGATGAGTTCTTGCAGTGCAATCGGTTCATATTCATGTGCATACACATGCATATATGTGTGCATGCTCTTAACCAAGGTATAAAATATCGATGATATCGGAAATATCGGTAGTCCGGAAACACGGAAATATCGACGGAAATATCGGGATAATTAAATCTGAACTCTATATCTAGATTTCGAAACCCTCCCACCCCGAAACTTAAATCACACATTGTCCTCAAGGTGTGACAAATAAACTAAAGATAAACTAAACTATTTAAAACCGTGAATAAAATAAAATAAAAAAGATAAATATATATAAACAAAAGAAAATGAACAGAATGAAGTACTATAAAAACAAAAGAAACGACTAAAAAATAAATAAAAAAAATAAAAAAAAATAAAAGAATAGAATAGGGGGTTGGAATTTGAAATCACATGGGACGCTCTGCATCCCCTTCCTCGAGCCCAATGCCAGCCAACGGCTCTTTGTCATTTTTTTATTGTGATTTTGGTTACTTTTGTGCATGAAACTCGGAGCCAATAGCTCCATATGAAAACCAGAGCACCAACAGCTCCATATGAAAACCAGAGCTCCATATGACTCTCTGCCTCTCATCGAACGGCTCTGCATTCTCTTTTTTTTCTCCTTTTTTTTCATGTCAGAGCATCCCATGTGAAAACCAGAGCACCATCTGCTCGACTCGAGCAGCTCGAGGACACCACCTCTCTCTTGAAACCCTCTTACCTCTCTCTCTCTTGCCGTGACCACACACACACGCAGCACCACCATCTGCTCGACTCGAGCAGCTCGAGGACACCACCATCATCACACATCATCAGTCTTCTCTCTCCCGCCTCTGTGATTTGGGGTTGTTTTGGATCTGCGATTTCGTTGGTTTTCTGGTTTGCAAGCTGCGGCCATGGCCTCTTAAGATGACAGGGCCATGGCGTCCATGGTTGCTTTCGTGTTTTCTCTGCAACTCGGCGAACGCAGGAACTCCGGCGAGCACATTTCCACAATATCGCGATCTTTTCAAAATATCCCGATATTTTGACGAAAACACATTGGATAGTAATTAAAAAATAGGGGGTTTTGAACTTTAATCCTTCAAGAAGATTAAAATTTAAAAAAAACCTGGTGTTAGATTGAATATTGATTTTTAGTCCCTAATGTGTTCTTAATTCAAAATAATTAATGTGCATTTTATTTAATATCTCCCATTAAATATTTAAATTTATTAATACACAAATTTTAATTTATTTTTTGACCAAAAAAGAGTTTTTTAATTTATTAATTTTATTTAACATTCTTCAAACTTGAAAGACTCAATTAATGTACCTAAATGTTAGTACCGAAATATATTATATTGAACTAATATATTTAAATATTAGTACCGAAATGTATGTACCTAAATATATGCACCGAAATGTATTAATATTAAATTAATGTACCTAAATGTGTGTACCTAAATATATGCACCGAAATGTATTAATATTAAATTAATGCACCGAAATGTATGTACCTAAATATATGCACCGAAATGTATGTATCTAAATATATGCACTGAAATGTATTAATATTAAATTAATGTACCTAAACGTATGTACCGAAATGTATGCACCGAAATGTATTGTAACATCCCGTCCCAAATTTTATAATGTTGGCGATGTGAATGGACGATTTTACCCTCGATTACACGTGAACGGGTGCGTTTTGGGTTTGATTTTTGGGCTTGGGTGCCATGAACACTAGGCCCAATAGAATTGGGTTGTTGATGGTTGAATAATTATATACGCACGCACACACACACCATGCACACACGTGCACTGCTTCTGAATTCTGTCTTTCTCTCTCTCTCGAACTCTCTCGTCCTCCCCTCACCATATTTAGTACGGACATACACCCAAGAGCACGATCGAAGCACGGATCGACTTCAAAGACCATATATTTGTATTCCCTGGGACTTGGTAAGTATAGTAATAGCCTTAGTTTAGCTCGGGACATCGTAGAACTTAGGGAAACCCGAGTTTTTCATGGATTTACTGTTCATGAACTTTTAAATGTAAGGTTTTCTTACAATTCTAAGATCCCAGGGACGTTCTAGACATCCCCATGAGGCTCAGAGTACCTCGTTTGTCTACGTTGGACGTCGGGATCGTTGGTTTCGAGATTGGCCGGTTTTGGAGAGATTTTCCCGATGAGATTGTAGTTACTTTTCGAGGATTTGAAGGTATAGACGTGTTCTCCTCTCAATTTGGAGCATTTTGATGTAAATTTCATACATTTTGGGTTAGAAATGAGCTAGAACGAAGAGTTAGAAAATTTACCCAGTTTCTAGCGCCGGCAACGATCGCCGGAGCTGGAGGTTGATGGTGACGATATATTCCGTCAATTTTGACGGAATATGCTGACGCCGTCAGTCAAAGTTAACGGTTACCGTTAGAAGATAACGGAATATTCCGGGGAATATTCCTGACGCCGTAACCTGTTCCGTTACGCACGTGCCGCGCGTGGCCAGCGCGTCTGGCCGTGCCCTGACCGGCGCGTGGCGGCGCGTGCAGTGTCCAAAAATTATTTTAAAAATTACTATGTGTTCGTGATGTCGTGTAGGTCACGTTGGTATATTCATATATCAAAATTGACCTTCGAATGAAAAGTTATTTACGTAGTTCATTTATGTGCTGTAAATGACGGTTTTACAGTTGTTTCACATATAGGTGAGACGTATCCAGAGGACGAGCGCATCCATTCTAGGCTCGGGGGATACGACCCATCGACATACCAGTGAGTGGGCTTTTGTTTTCAGTATATATATATAATTGACGTTTTTCCCAGAAGCGTAATTTGATTGATTTATGAATTGAATGGATTTTATAATTGAATTGCCATGTCGTATGCCAAATATATTTTATAATTATGAGTATGATTGCATTCATTATGCTCCGGCGCTGTGGACGGCCAGGTAAGTCAGGTGAGTATGATAGTTAGTAGTTGAGATGATGATGGATTGTGATTTAGCTTATCACCTGCACCTCGGGTGTTTGTGCTTCGCCAGAGTAGGGCCGAGCCTTCACGTGATCGTTCACCTCATGCACCGTACGCTCACCTTGGATCCAAGGCAGGTGCCTAGCTTGTCGTACAGACCACTATAGGTGGTTTCCAACTCGTAGGTGACTCGCGATTCGTCGCACAGCCTTCACGTGATCGTAGCACTGAGCATAATATTATACACCTAGCCTGTTGTACAGACCACTATAGGTGGTTCCGACTCGTGTGCAGGATAATGATTGATAGTGATTGATTGTGATGGATGAGCTATAGATTCAGCCGTACAGGTCACTAGAGGTGACTCCGGCTGACATGACACTAGGGACACCCCTTGATTTATATTACTTGCCTGATGATGATGATTTTCTGAGTTGGTATATCGACATGGCCTATTCTTGAGATTGATAATGAGTTTTGATTCCTATACGGGATTTTCGTATATAAGTTTATATATGTATTATTTTCTGGGAAAATTATATTGGATTTACAGCGAGGGGTTATATGGATTTTATAAAATGGTTTTGGAAAGTATTTGTTTTTGCCCACTCACGTTTTCTGTTTTGCCCCCCTCCAGGTTCTAGGTAGCGACGACGTGGACGGCTATCGAGGCACCGAGGCAGTTCTGACAAACCACCACTTATGTAGGGTTTCTTCTGTGATTGTGTCGTTTTGTTTAAAATGACTGCACCTAGGATTGGCTCTGTGACTATTAACTATTTCACTTTCGTCTTACATTACTCTTTATCGCATGCACATTATCGACTTTAATTTTCACTGCTGCACTTCATGCCTAATTACCTTCCGCTGACGTTTTTGGCTACGTCACTCACACGTGACGGCCAGCACGCTTCGACTTCTGGGTCGGGGTGTGTCATGTATGCACCGAAATGTGTGTACCAAAATGTGTGCACTGAAATGTATGCACCGAAATGTTAGTACCAAAAAGTGTGTACCTAAATGTATGCATCGAAATGTATTATAATGAATGTAATATACCTAAATGAAGAAGTTACAGTACATCGAAATATATTGTATAAAAAAAAATTAGTTTATCTAAATGTTCACAACAAAAATATATTACAATGAATGAAATGAAAATGAAAATTATAATGAAATAAAATTAATACATTAAAAATTAGAAAGAAAAAGATAAATAATTAAAAAATCAAAATATAATTAATAAATGAGGTTATTAATGTATCAAGGGACTAAAATTAGATTTTGATCTTACTCATGGTTTAATCAAAAAGTAATCTTTGCCAAGGATTAAAATGAAGTTTTCTATAAAAAATATCGGTATGTAAAAAAACCGATATTATCGGCGAAATATCGCCGATAATATCGACATTTGAGACCATGCTCTTAACTTGATATTTTCTCCAGAATTTGAGAAGAAAAAATGTCAAATGGTTCCGCTTTTGTTCCCAGGCACATAGATGCAAAGTGTCTTAAACCCAGTCTCTATTTGTGATATGCATACCAGTTCCGTTATTGTTTGTATATTTTATATTTATACAACTTATTTGCATAACTATATTGGGGTCAGACATACATATATAATCGCATATATATGTTGGAGGAATTAGGGAGATTAATGTCCCCAAATATTATGAGAATGAGACATTGTCTTACTGCAGACTGGCTGTAGACCATTTTAAAGTGTACGATTAAGTTCACTACACTATCTGCAAAACTATTATGCTTAATAAGTTGGCCGTTTAATTAGTGTCTGGTGTTCAAATTAATTTGATACCACTTAGAAAAGGCAAGTTGATCACTGACATATGTGCATTTGCCTGAAAAGAAAAACGAATCATTTGAGAGAAAAATAATGTGATGGCCACCACCGAAGTGTCAAGTGAGTTTTGCATAACTCATGATTAGTCATAGTATCATGAAGTTGCTGAGTGGCTACACAAAAGCATTGTTGAATAAAGAGATTTTATCTTTACAGAGAGTTCCTACTTTTTAATATGAAAAATAATTTTATTAATAGCATTTTAAAGCAACCACAAAGTGGTTGAATTGTGGGGTGTGGCTTACCCATCATTGAGATTATATATCAACTTGAGAAGAACGAATACTTTACTTCTTGAAAGAGATAATAAAGATGTAGTAGATTAGTTTAATAGACAGTTTTAAATTCTCTCTTATAAATGGGTTACGGTATTAAGAGGTTAAAGATCTTAAGAAAAATACTTTAAATGTGGGGGAAGTTTACTCGAACTATTAGCAAATTACTTTCTAAGTCCGATCATTCACTTGTTTGGAGGAATTAAGGTGGAAAAGAACTATTTTCGAATGAAATATAATTTCATAAAATAGAAGTGCTCACCATACATCATCAACTTGATGGATTCAATTATTAAAAAGTTTGACTAGAGAGTAAGTTGTATCATCGAGAGAAATGAGTTAAAAGCCCTTAATTAGTGTAGTCATAATGAAAATTCAACCTAATTGACTGAAATCACATGATCTATGTTAAAAAAAAGACAACTAAATTATGACAAATGGAAGTAGCATTGCTAAGATACACTCTCCTACCCATGTGCCGTGATGATAACATGGCTTACTTGCCATTGAGAATAGGTTAAGGTTTTTTTTTTTTATGCTTATGTCTTCTTGTAAAGCGGTTGACTCTTAAGCAAAAGGTACTTCTGACTCTCATTTCTCTAATAAAAAATGTCTTCAAAAGGTCAAAGCAGACTTGGATCCTCTCCTGAGCTAAAAGAGAGGATCCTCCTGACCAAGGATCCAAAGCCGTTAGATGAAAATCCAACGGCTATAATTATTATAACTTTAAATGAATCCCCCTGTTTGTAGCCGTTAAATTTTCATCCAACGGCCTTGGATCATTGGTCAGGAGGATCCAAGTCCGGTCAAAGCAACTTACTTTGGAGTTTGGTATTTGAGAGAGAGAGAGAGATTTCACTTTTCCCCTTGTTGCACAGTAAATATAATAATGCCATTGTTCCTTGGAATAGCGGTTTATTATTATCGGGAGTGACAAGATTTCTAAATTATTCTATTTCTTGGTTGTCTATAGACTTGGTTTTCCATCTTGTTTGGTGACAAGCTAGATCTCTTCTTTTTGGGCAAAGTAGCTTTAGAGGCAGTGGGGCATGGGCTGTACAAACAAAAAAGTTCTAAATCTACTCCCACAGCACAGTCCCATGTGAGATGACTTTTATGTGATGCTTAAAATTTAAGTCCTTCACACCATTATTGTGGTTTTCTATGTCGATGTTGCCGCAATAGGTGTACGTTTTGTTTTATTTTTTCATATGATAAGTTTTGTTTTTTTTTCTTCATATGACGTCGTATCATACACCCAATGATAATGTGTTTGTTTTATGTAAGTTGCGCTCAATAAAAAGAGTTGCAGGGGATATATGAGCTGTAATGTAAGGGGGGATATATGAGCTGCAATGTAAGGGGACTTTTCCTTTGAAACTTTCGTGCTTTTGTCAAGGCAGGGGAAGGCGTGAGGATTGAGAATACTGTTTGGTTTTTATCTTTATACACCAAGGCGGCGTTTGTTTGCCCTCGCTAAGTAGGACTGGATTGGACTAGTTGTTAGTCTAATACTGTGTTTGTTTCGTGTTGGGATTAACATTAATGAGACTAAAGGGGACTCGCATAGACAAAACCCTTCACTAAAGGTCTTAGCCAGATCTCTCAATAATCATGAAACTGCTAAGATCGCATTGTCTGCTCATTTCGAATCTCGCAGAACCTAGAACCCATCACATTCTCTCCTGCTTTTGCCGTCGTCTGATTCACTACGATTCGAATGGAAAAACCCAGACCCGAAAGCCAGTAGACAGCGCCCAGATTCGCTGAAATTGCAACCCACATTCGAACCATGAAACTCAGATTCCATCGCAAAACCCAGACTCGAATTGCGAAACCAAATTCGTTAAAAGCTCTGCACATTTTTCAATCGCCAAACATAGATTTACACAGAACAACTTTTCAAGAACAAAAAAGGAGAAAAATAAGGAGAGTTTTCATTCATTCAAGATAGTTTTCTGGAAAAAAAAAAAGGAAAAGGATAAAGAGAGAGGGAGTGCTTTGGTTCTTGAGAGAGAGTGGAAAAAGGAAAAATGATAAAAGAAGAGGGAGAGCTCTGGTTCTCGGGAAAGTATGGAAAAAGGAAGAGTGTTTTGGAAAAAATGAAAAGGAATAGGAAAAAGGAAAAAGTAAATAAATAAATAAATATTATTTTGCTTGTTAGTCCGACACTACACCAAACACTTCACTAAGTCAATCCAACTTAGTGTAGTCTAAGCCAGTCCAGCTTATTCCTTGAAGTTAGTCCAGTACAACAAACACACCCCAAGTGCCGGGGTTTTGCTCAAAGCAAAAACACAAGTAGGGATACAAGGTTAATAAAAATGACTCATGAGTCGGTGGAGAATGAGAGGGGAGAGGGGCTGGTGGTGGTTGAAGTGGGTGGTAGTCCTCGTGTCGTGTGACCTGTCTCAGTGTTTTGGATGTTAAGGTGGTGGAGACTAGACTGGACGTGGACTAAACTGGATTGGACTGGAGAGAATTGCGTTGCGTATCAAGTAGTAAAGTTTTTTTGGGTCCATTTGGCGGGCTGTACATGATAGGATATTGTAGAATCACGACATTTTTTAATCACAGCATGCTACGCATGACTTACACATTATAAATGTATTTATATGCGTAAATTGACAAAAGAAAAGTTAAATATTTGAAGTAAATGAATAATCTTAGATCATGTTAGAAGAAACCCCTCATAAATCAATTAAGGTAGTTGAATCCGCATAACAAAATTGGTCTCTATTGAATTTATATTAAGAATAGAGAAAATAATATTTAATAAACAACTGATTGCATCACATTATTGCTAGCCCATTATGAGGCTAAGCCCACCTCCTCCCCCTTAGTATAGATAATATCGTTCATTAAAAAAAAAAACTGATTGAATCACATCATTGCTAGCCCATTGTGAGGCTAAGTCCACCCCCTCCCCTTAATGTAGATAATATTGTTTGTAAAAAAAAACAATCATTTGACAACTAATTTAATTACATTATTATCCGAGTGTGAAAAACTTTTTTTATAACCGATATTACAGTCTCTTAAGATAAAAATTGCATTATTTCAACTTGGAACTACCCATTCTTGTTCCTTAAAGACTTAAAAAGTAAATTGTATGATTTTTCCTCTATTTTAGGTCATGTGTCAATGAGTACCCCACCATTTAGACAACCTTTTTTATTTATTTAAATTATTGCATTTTTTTTGTTAATTTTAAATGAATGTCTCATTCCATAACTTCAAGACAGTTCTTCAAATCAATGTAACACATCAATCAAGATCCTCACATATATAAATAGTTGATTTTTCAAACTTGTTGAAATTTGATTAGTTCAACTTTATCATCTTTTGAAATTTCTATGGAAGAATAATCCTCCGGATGCTAAAAAATCTTTTGGTATAGCCAACTGATACGACAGTCTTCATTCCTAACTTATATTGTATGCGTGTTGATTATTGGGTATCCTAGATCCATGAAGTTTCTTGATTTACCAAGCACCCATGCATGTCCAACTACATCCCAAACTATTGTGTTTAGTTTATGATTCACTAGCCTTCATGCACGTGAGTGAAGTTTCTTGATTCACCAAGCACCCAAGCACGTCCAACTACATCCCAAACTATTGTGTTTAGTTTATGATTCACTAGCCTTCATGCACGCGCTCACGTGCGTGCAAAAGACATTTTTTAAATCACGGCATGCTACCCGTGACTTTCACATTTTAAATATATTTATATGCGTAAATTGACACAAGAAAAGTCAAATATTTGAAGTAAATGAATAATCTTAGATCATGCTAGAAGAAACCCCTCATAAATCAATTAAAGCAACTGAATTCACATAATAATATTAGATCACGTTAGAAGAAACTCCTCATAAATCAATTAAAGCAGCTGAATCCACATAATAAAATTGGTCTCTATTGAATTTATATTAAGAATAGAGAAAGTAATATTTAATAAACAACTGATTGAATCACATTATTCCTAGCCCATTGTGAGGTTAAGCCCACCCTCTTTCCCCTTAGTGTAGATAATATCGTTTGTTCAAAAAAAAAACAGCTGATTGAATCACATTATTGCTAGCCCATTGTGAGACTAAGCCCACCCCATCCCCTTAGTGCAGATAATATCATTTGTTAAAAAAAAATGCATTATTGCAACTGGGAACCTGCCACTCTTGTTCCTTAAAGACTTAAAAAGTAAACTGTATGATTTTTCTTCTATTTTAGGTCATGTTTCAATGAGTACCCCACCATTTAGACAACCATTTTTCTAACTATTACGTTTTTTTTGTTAATTTTAAATGAATGTCTTATTCCATAACTCCAAGACTGTTCTTCAAATAAATGTAACACATCAATCAGGATCCTCATATATATAAATAGTTGATTTTTCAAACTTGTTGAAATTTGATTAGTTCAACTTTATCATCTTTTGAAATTTCTATGGAAGAATAATCCTCCAGATGCCAAAAAATCTTTTGGTATAGCCAACTGATACGACAATCTTCATTCCTAATGTATATTGTATGTGTGTTGACCGTTGGGTATCCCAGATCCATGAAGTTTATTGATTCACCAAGCACCCATGCACATCCCACTACATCTCAAACTATTGTGTTTAGTTTATGATTCACTAGCCTTCATACACGCGCTCACGCACGTGTGAAATACATTTTTTAAATCATGGCATGCTACGTGTGACTTACATATTTTAAATATATTTATATGCATAAATTGACAAAAGAAAAGTCAAATATTTGAAGTAAATGAATAATATTAGATTATGCTAGAAGAAACCTCTCATAAATCAATTAAAGCAACTAAATCCACATAATAAAATCGGTCTCTATTGAATTTATATTAAGAATAGAGAAAATAATATTTAATAAACAACTGATTGAATCACAATATTGCTAGCCCATTGTGAGACTAAGCCCACCCCCTCACCCTTAGTGTAGATAATATCGTTTGTTAAAAAAAAACATAAAAAAAACTGATTGAATTACATTATTGTTAGCTTATTGTGAAACTAAGCCCACCCCTCTCCCTTAGTGTAGATAATATTGTTTGTTAAAAAAAAAATTATTTCACAACTAATTTAATCACATTATTATCCGCGTGCGAAATACCTTTTTTATAACTGGCATTACAGCCTCTTAAAATGTTTTGAACATGTTTAAAAATAGAGAAAATAATATTTAATGAACAATTGATTGAATCACATTATTACTAGCCTATTGTGAGGTACTAATTATTTAAAGAAAAAAATTGTACAAAAAAATTAATTATCACATTTAATGCATTATTTTGGGTTGCTTTTGAACATTTTGATTTTGGGGGCATTTTGTCCACTTCATTTTAGTGAAGCTTGTGACCCCAAAAGTACTTTTCATTTAAGGATTGGCTTTATACATAGAGATGATTCTCATTCTTTTTGAAAAGGCATGTTACATTACACGTGGTGCAGTATACAAATAGAAAGTGAAAACCCCATATAAACGAGCAACTTTTGACAGGACCATGAGAATTATTTTTTTCGATCTTACAAGCATTTTAATATGGTGATCATCTAATACCCCATGTGTGTGTTAAGATAAAGACAATGTAGTGATTATTCCATCATTCAATTTTACCGAATGTGAAAAGCGAGATTATGTTTAACCGTGTCAATAGATGTAGAACTGATCCATAAAAAATACATCCACGGGTGTACAACTACAATTTTTCAAGATCAAGGGACTACATAGTCTACAACTTTCAGGTCCATATACCACATCTTCTTCAACCATAGTCATAAAACAAGAACATTGAATGATTTAATGAATTCAAGTTATACTCTTACAGGAACTTCAGACCAAGATTAACCAAAGTCCGAAGACTGGTCACGCTATTTTCTACAAATTCTATATGTTCTTCTGCAAATCCGAGCTTTAATTTAAATAAAAATCAAGAAAACACCTTCAACAACCAAACATCACCAAATGGGATTGCATTTCCCAATTGTCGAATTAAAAAAATAAAAAACAATCACATGCGGGTAAAATTTAATTAATCATAACGAAAGGGGGAAAATAGAAAAGGATACAAAAATTTGTGTTGCTCGAACACCTTGTCTCTGCAAAACAAGAATCACTCCCCCCCAAAAAAAAACATAATACAATTTAATTTGATGAGCAATTAAATTTGCTGCAATTGGAGCTTGGTAATGTCGGCAAAGAAAACCACAGAAAATGGCTTCAATAAAGTAGTCGGGAGATGGTCTATGAAACGGTACCGTTGTGCAATGGTGCGAACGAGGTTTGGTTTGAGGTGTTCGTAGACGAATTCCTCGAATTTTTTAATTTTGTGCTGGAAGATGTCCATGAGCCCTAGATTAGACTGGATTAAAATTCGACAGTACAACCTTTTCCAACTCTAATGTCCTTTGAATATCGACTTCTGTCCGCCCGACAGTCAATATTGGTCACTCCGTACTACCTCGCCGCCGAGATAGAGACGGCCCAAAATGAAGTTTGGGGATTTGATCTGTGGATTTTGCATGGTGACAGAGATGGAGCTGCGATGTGAAATTAAAAAGAAAAAAAATGAAAGGTTTCGAAAGTTAGGAAGAAATGGGGGAAGTATACAAAATAGGAGATCCATAAATGATGAAATATATTAAACTAGTAATGTTATTCGTACCATATTTTTATACCACATTTTCATACCATCTTAAGTGGTATCTGATGTGGATAGTCACATTATTTGAAAAATTTGTAAAACCCAAAGAAAGGAAGGAGAAAGACTCCTACCTATATCACAATCATAATTTAATTAACTAATTTTTCTTAATTATTAGTTTATTAAATAATGAACTAAATTTAAAAATCTGATTAATTCAAATAATGTGGCTGTCCACATCAAATACCACCTAAGATGGTATGAAAATGTGGTACAAAAATATGGTATGAATATCATTACTCATATTAAAAGGACAAAAGTTTGCAGTCATGGGCAAAATTGGAAACTCAATATTTGGGCTATTTAGCTTAGACTGATTTATTGTTGAATTTTGTCGTAACTATTAAATAAAGTTATTACATGACTTTAGTTAAGATTTAAAATTTTAAAATTTTTTTTATTAGTTTTTCTTAAAAAAAAAACTCACATAGACGGGTCAATGATTTATAAGAAGGCACATGGCCTGGCTGGTGACCTCTGTTGCACTCAGGACGGCTGGTGCTGCCTATGGTTTCCTCAAGCGGGAGAAAACTAACGTCATAATTTGCATTCGCTTCTTTCTCCCCCCCTCCACCGCCCCCCACTTTTTTTTTTCAGTTAAGCTTTTCATTATTGGGGTATGAATGTTCCAAAGCCTTAGTAAAGTACAATGTGTAGGAGATAGCTAGCTTATGGCCTATATAGTGAAGTACAAAGTCTCGGGATCTTTTTGACCAAACAACACGGACCGTTAGATTTTGATTTAACGGCTACAAACAGGGAGTCCCTCTAAAAGTTATAATAATTATAACCGTTGAATCAAAATCTAATGGTCCGTTTTAGTGGGTCAGTAGGATTTCCAAGCTTTGCCTTGGAGGGGATCCAATTCCTAACTTCAATCCAGGTCCTATAAACTTGGATTGGAACCTCATTAATTTTACTACAGTTGGTTCCTTTTCGATATGGACATGTGCATTTGTCACATTGATAGTATTGTTTAATACGCTAACTAATTGTCCCATCTTAATTCTAGGGCAACTCTCAAATTAGGGTGAGACAAAAAATACAAGGGGTCTCATGTTTTGTTAAGAGATGAGAGGATTTGAACATGATACATCCACCACATGTTTTGTTAAGAGATAAGGATAAATCCACCACATGTTTTTCTAATAACTCTAGTAATCAGGCTAAACTCTAGTAATCAGGCTTGGGAGGTGTACGTTTTCTATCTCAAGGTTCGGTTGTTCATTTCAAATGTTTTGGTTTGCTTGTATCTTTAATTGAAGAGTTGCTTGAGTCGTCAGCTTTAATGAAATGTATGAACTGATGATGATGTGCCCTTAATTTGTCTTTCTTCATTTGTGTGAACGCTTTGAATTTTTGTTCGCGGAAGGTGCTTGACTTGGGTTTTCATTTCTACTGTTTTTTGTCATCATATGTTTGATGATTTTCTTGGAGATTCCGTACAGAATACTCCAAACTTTCGGTAACTCTGTGCAAGTCAAGTCAACTGGTACAATTGCTAAACTCAAAACTGATAGTCTCTGCGGGCAACTGCTCTCTGCTCCATTGCTTGCTTCCCAATTTCTACCTCTCTGTCTATGCTTAGTGCACAGAGAGACAGAGGCAAAGAGACAGAGACAGAGACCGACAGACAGACAGACAGACAGAGAAACATAGACCGAGAGACAGAGAGACAGAGAGACAGAGAGCGATGGAGTGTATCATGCCTCTCTTACACATGTGCTGCAGATCATTAACATTTTCTTCTCCGTCTTGTGCTGGTGCTGCTACTGTTGGTGCTGCTGCTACTGATGACGATATTCATGCTGATAACCCCCCTCGCCGGGAAAAGTATGATGTGTTCATCAGCTTCAGAGGTGAGGACACCCGCCTTAATATTACCAGCCATCTTCATGCTGCCTTACTTCAGAGGAAAATTGAAACCTACATAGATTACAGACTTCAGAGAGGAGAAGAAATCGGACCTGCCCTTCTAGAGGCAATCGAGAAATCCACTCTTTCGGTGATCATTTTCTCACAAAACTATGCTTCTTCCACGTGGTGTTTGGATGAACTTGTGCATATACTCAAATGCAAGGGAAAATATGGCCAGATAGTTATACCCATATTCTATGACATCAATCCATCCGATGTACGACAACAGCGCGGGAGTTATGCGCATGCATTTGCTCAGCTTGAAAAACGTTTCAACGACAGTATCGACGAGGTGCAAAAGTGGAGAGATGCTTTGACCACTGCAGCCAATCTGTCTGGGTTTGATCATTCAGAAAAATCAAGGTAACTAATTCTTTAACTTATAATATATATAATATTTTTTTTAACTTGTGATAATTTGATTTGTCCTAGGATTTGGTAAGGCATATTTAAGACTAACTTTTGTTTTCGTACATAATCGTACTTAAATATGCCAGGACGGAGGCAGATTTAATTAAGAAAGTTGTTGATCACATTTGGAACAGATTGATTTTTGAATCATCATGCGATTTAGAGGGCCTAGTTGGAATTGAAAGCCGCATCGAGCAAATTGAATCGCTATTAGGCATTCATTTGCAGGACCCTTGCATCACCGTAGGTATTTGGGGCATGGGTGGTATTGGCAAGACCACCCTTGCTGAAACTGTATTTCACAGACTCTCGTCTAAATTCGAAGCCTATTGTTTTCTTAGAAATGTCAGGGAGAACTCAGAACAACCACATGGACTAGATTACTTGGAAAAAACACTTCTTAAAGAGATACTAAAGGAAGAAGGTTTGTCCATAGGATCAACTTTTGTTCGAGAAAGGCTCAATCGTACAAAGGTCCTCATTGTTCTTGATGATGTGAGTGATTCAATGCAAATGGAACGTTTAGCTGGCAATCGTCTTCAGTATGGCATTGCAAGTAGAATCATTATCACAAGTAGAGATAGGAGCACACTTCGGCAAACTGTTGAAGAGGATAAGATCTATGAGGTTGAGGGATTAAAACCGGATGACGCTCTTCAACTCTTTCATTCACATGCTTTCAAGAATAACAATACTCCTACAATATATGACAAGGAGTTGGCAAAAAAGGCGGTGGATTATGCTGGAGGCATTCCTTTAGCTCTTATAACTCTGGGGTCCTCGTTCCTCAATTGCAAGAGCAAAGAAGAATGGGAAGATGAATTGAACAAGTTGAAACAATTTCCCAATGAAAATATCCAGAAAGCGTTGAGACTAAGTTATGATCGATTGGGAAGAAATGAGAAGGAGATATTTTTAGATATAGCTTGTTTTCATAAAGGGAAGCATGTGGAGTATGTAAAACAAATGTTAGGCATTCATGGATTCTTTGCGGCGACCGGAATTAGAGTTCTCATTGATATGTCTCTCATATCAATTGATTCAGCACAAGAAATCATAGAGATGCATGATTTGATTCAAGAAATGGGTTGCACAATTGTTCACGAACAATGTATTGAAGATCCCAGTAAACGTAATAGGTTGTTCAATGATGAAGATGTCTATCGTGTACTGGAAAATGACACGGTAAGGGCCAAATGCATTCAATTTCTTTCCTTTCTTTTACTACTAAAAATAAATAGCGAACCTTATATGATAAAAGACCGAAGAACTCATTCATAACAAAAAAAAGGTCATATTCCTGAAAGTTTTATTTGATTGAATTTTGTTGCATATATATATTTACATTTCAACTTTGCTCTTACTGTCAGGGAACTCCAATTGTTCAAGCCATATTGATTAAATGTTGGCAGATTGAAAAGCGATCATTGAAACGTGCAAACTTCAAAGTGATGTCTAACCTAATAATGCTAATTGTGGTTTATTCTGAACATTTTGGAAACTACAGCACACTAACCACTTCTCTAGATCTTCCCAATTCTCTTCGTTATCTTTACTGGAATCGATATCCTTTGAAATCTTTGCCGTCAAATTTTTCTCCTGAAAATCTAGTTGAGCTTCATATGCCCGATAGCCTAGTTAAGCAGCTTTGGAAAGAAGACAAGGTATATATATTTATTTTAGTTCTTGTGTAAATTACATTGTAGAAAGTCACACTTATTAGTTATCTTTAATTTTGTTACAGAGACTTGTGAACTTAGAAGTGATGAATCTGCAGTACTCTAGCGATCTAACTGAAGTTCCAAATCTCTCTGGGTGTCCAAAAATTGGGCACATAAATCTTCGTGGCTGTGAAAGTTTGGTTGAAATTCCTTCGTATTTTCAACATCTTGACAAGCTTACTTATCTTGATGTTGGTAGCTGCACGAGTCTCTTCAGTCTTACGAACATTTGCAAGTTGAAATCTCTCAAGGAACTTGATCTGTCTAGGTGCTCTAAACTTGAATCCTTCCCAGAGATTGTGGACCCAATCGAACATTTGGAGTCTCTTACTTTAAATAAAACAGCTATTCAAGAGCTACACTCATCAATCGAGTTTCTCCCAGCGCTCAAAAGATTTAAATTAAGTGGTTGCAAAAGGCTTTTAAGTATCCCAAAGAGCATTTCTAAGTTGAAATATCTTGAGAGACTTGACCTCAAATGGTGCTCTATATTTTACAAATTCCCTCAAATCTTGGAGCCAATGGAACATTTGAACTTTCTTAGTTTGGAAGGGACAGCGGTCGAAAAGCTTCCTTCGTCTATTGGAAATCTAATTGGGCTTGAGACATTAGATCTTGGTATGTGCAAGAGCCTGAAGGTTGTCTCAAGAAGTATCTACAATTTGACCAATCTTAAAATTCTCAGCTTTTATGCCTGTCGGAAACTAAAAAAATTGCCTTCCAACTCTGTCGGTTTGCTCTCTTTGGAATTACTAAATCTCAGTCGCAGCGGTATATTAGGAATCCCCGATGGCTTCGTTTGCACAACCTCATTGCGAGATTTAGATCTGAGTAGAAGCATGATTAGGAGCTTACCTGCCAGCATCAAACAAGCTTCTCAGTTGTCTACACTCTGCTTGATGGGCTGCAAGTGGCTTCAGTCTTTACCAGAGCTCCCAGTAGTACGTTTACTTCAAGCACATGGCTGCACGTCACTGAAGACGGTGTCAAGTTCAAGGACCACACACTACACACAAGGTTGGCATAAATATGAATTTTTTGGAGAACTTGATTTTTCTAATTGCCGAAATTTGGATCATAATGCAAGGACCAACATAATGGATGATGCACAGCTTAGAATTATGCAAGTGGCAACTGCATCGTCAAAGTTAAGAGAAGAAGAAGAAGAAGAAGAAGAAGAAGAAGATGGTGATGATGACGACAATGACAACGACGACGACCGTGTATGTCTCCCCTTGTCTTTCTCACTTGTGTTGTTGAATTGAATATATATGTTTCTGTGCTCTGGTCAAATTAAGGTTGGAGCAGCTGCTAGTTCTCACAAATTTAAATAATAAAATTCCCATTAATGTTACAGGAGTATTACAGTTATTGGCCTTTGGTTAGCATTGTATGTCCGGGAAAAGAAATTCCAAATTGGTTCAGCTATCAAAGTGAGGAATCTTCGGTAAACATCGAGCTTCGTCAAGATTGGTTTCCAACAGGTTTATTGGGTTTCGCGCTCGCTGTTGTTGTTTCTTGGGAGTTGAACTGCCAGCTGAACTGGACGGTAAGAGCTAGTTTCAATGTCAAATTCATTGGTGAAGGCCATGAAATGTTCACAAGTGAATTCGATATCAGACAAGCCAGTTGGAAAATGAATGACTACTTTTACGACCAACATCACGTGTACCTGTGGAATGAGGCCTTTAAAAGTGAAGAGGTAGCGAAAAAATGCTCCCCTGACTTTTGCAAACTTGCCAATGAAGCCTCTGTTGAATTCTGCCTAGTGGATGAGGATTCCGGCGAACCCACTTCCTACATGAAGGTGGAAAAGTGTGGGATATGCCCACTGTATGTCGAAGATGATGAGAGATTCAAATGTGGTCATGTCCTTGTCAGAGGCATCACTCAGGCAAAGCGAGTAAGGCCTGTGCCTTGGACCTCTCACTTTGAAAGAGGCCTCATATTTTTTTTCATACCTTTATTTTACATATATATTTTTTTGTCAAACGAAAGATTTTGTCGTATTAGATGTTAGATTAGTCACCGACATGGTTTGAACTCACGTCATCATGCAAGGGCTCAACACTTTTCCACCACTATAGTAAAGAACCACTTGCTATTTTACATATATATTTAAAATTTCATCTTCATCGTATACTCGAAAAAAGAGAAGAAGAAAAAGTTTCCTTATTCTCCTAGCTTTCCTAGTTTACTATAAGAAATTATATTGAAGTACTACATTTGGAATGCCTCATTTCATTTTTGTCTTAGGCCTCATCTTGCATTGAGACGGCTCTGGTCATCATGCCGGGGGAACCAAAAGAAGAAGAAGAAGAAGAAGAAAGATGCCATGATAATTTTGAAGTCAGTGAGCCCGAAACCAATAGATCAGGTGATGAATCTGAAGAAGAAGCCAATGGATCATGTGACGAGTTTGAAGAAAAAGCCAATGGAAGTGGAATTGACAACAATGCGGACCTATTAGTCAGTCAATCTTACAGGGAAACTAGTTTGACGGACCTGAAGCAAATGCATATTAAGAGTCTGAAGCCAACAAGTCATGCGGTACCTAGGCCCTATTACTTTTCTCCAAGATATAATGTTGAATTTTGAAGTTTACATTTTTACAACTAAAGCGGTATCAGTATGTTACTTTTCTTTGTTTACTTTGTTAAACTACGATTTATCCTCTTGAGTGCATTTTGCTCATCCCTAATAGTGGAGGCAATGCTCACCCTCTGTTACTTATCGTTAGATTAGTTTGATTTAATTCATTTAAGACACGAATTTTAAAGTTAAAACTAACCTAACAACAATCAATGGACGGTGAACCTCACCCCCACTTTAGAAGGTGAGCAAAGATATTTTCTTACCGTCTTGAACTATCACCATATTTTCATTATTTTATAAATCTGCAATTTAGCACTTAAACTGTTTGGAAATAGCCAATTTACCCTTAAATTATATTTGAACCAATTTCATCCAATCATTCGGAGCCATGTTACTAGATGTCGAATTCGAAAAAAATAAGGTGAATTTGGAGGGAAAGGAGGAACATCTAGGCTGAGAAGAAAAATGTGAAAGGGATGTTGTCGTAGCTTACGTAGCAACTCTTCTGAGATTTAAATTCTAATACATTTTGGGGGCTTTTTGATCTAGGTCCAAAAACATAGGTAATTTTTGAACTAAGTCCAGTTATCTAATTATATATTTTTATACTAATTTTGTCCTTTTAGATAAAAATATTTAAATTCTTTAATTTTTATATCATTTATTCAATTTTTAATTTTGAATATTTAAATACTCAAACTAAAATATTATCTAGTAACCACCTAATGATGTTTACCTACAAATTCGATATAATTTAGTAACTACCTATTGTATAGGAAGAAAAATACTTTATACCAACAAAACAGATGTAATCTACTTGCAAAACAAAAATAAACTACCATTGTATAGGAAGAAAAATGTTTTATATCTACAAAACTGATATAATCTACCAACAAAATAAAAAATAAAGTACCTATTGTATAGGAAGAAAAATGTTGAACCTCCATGGCAGAACATTAGAATAGAAATATGATATAATATACCTCCATTAAAGGAACAAATACTAAGTTTCAGTTTACCTTTATGATACGCACAAAAATATAATAAAGCAAATATATATGCGTGGTACTGGGGCTGAGATTTTATTGCTATAACTAATCCTACAATTAAGGGATTAGTTAAACCACAAATAATCATATAATTAAGAAATTTGGAATATTTACTACAATTTATAAGTCTAAGGGATAAATATAGTACAAATTATAAATAAGCTTACGTGGAATATCAATTATTGAATCTATTTCAATGTAGTGGACTAATTCTAGTAATAGCTCACAAAATTGGATTTATATCAAATTATCCCTCTGATTTATCTAAAGTTTATATAAAGTTATATATACATGGAGAAGGCAAAATAATAAAGTTTTGATAACCTCAAAATTGTCTTTCTCCCATTAGGATGTCAAAAGAACAAAAAACCCGCGTAGTGGGACTGGGTGGTTAGTAAGTTTATTATTTTTAAAATAATTTAATAAAGACAATAAAATGAAAACAAGTTAAAATTAAAAAAAAAAACCAATAAATAATACACTAGCCTCTTAGCCTTTGAATGTTAAATTAAAGTTTTTTTTATTTATTTATGATTTTTTAAAAATAAATTAAGAAATTCAAGTGTTTTCTGTTGATATATTTTTTATTAAAAATATTTTTGAAAATAAATTAGAAGTTTTTTTCTTGAATAAATTGGAAGTTAAACGTAAACCACCCATTAGACCATCTCCAACCCTGGGCTAAAAGCCAAATTATCCCCCAAAATTTTCCCCCAAACTCACTCCAACCCAAGGGGAAAATTCGGGCTAAATGATAAATGCTAAACCAAGGTCAGATTCCCCTCAAAATTTAGCCCAGAAATCAGTGTGGGCTCCACCAAACTGAATGAAAATATTTATTGAAATTTAAATTTTTTTATTAAAATGTTCATAAAATTAATTTACGATAGTCTACATATTTATTTAAAAAAATTTAATTTAAGAAAAAAAATAGCCTAAGTTTATTCTTTAATAATTCCGGGCTAAAATTTTAGGCTAGAAAGGGTTGGAGCAGAAAAACTGTTTCTGGGCTAAAAGCTAAATTTTTCGGGCTAAAAAATTTGGTTTTTAGCCCAAGGGTTGGAGATGGTCTTAATGTGGGGTTTTGTTATTTTTTTCCTTTCTAAATTTAAAATTTTAATGTTTTAAATTTTAAATTCATTCAAAATTAATATTTGTTGAATTATTATAACTCCTTTTAATTCAATTATAGTTTTAAAATTCTTGAGAAGAGCTGATAATTCTATCCCACTGTCTTTTCTCTCTACCCACATTTTAATAAAAATTTTGATGCTTTTTTACCCTCCTATAAATTGACATGTAAGGACTAAAACCAAAAAGTATTTGCTTCCATTGATCTGCAAGTACACCCATAATTCACACCAAAGATGACAATTCACGAACTCACACAAAAAAACTACATTCTTGTTCGGATTTTATCATTCGACGTTGATGTTGGAACTCAGAAAAATGACAGAAAGCTTTTGTGCGTATACAGTCTGATAACTCTAGAAAACTTGAGAGAATGTTCTTGTTTATTGAATGAAACTTGTGGCTGTTAAATAGCCTTACAACGCAAAGAAATAGGAGATAACAACCCACGATTTACATGGCCTAGGATCGTGGTGCAAGACTAATTCAGAAACAGAAAGATAAGCTTGTCCCTCAAGAATAGGAGAGATTATTTGCATGACTAGAAACTGAACCCTAGAAACCAGGAACCCTAACCCTAACGGCTAGGAGATTTCAAATACTTTAACATCCTCCCTTAAACTGAATATTATTGATAATCAGTTTATTTCTGGGTATTTGCAGACACCCATTGCTTCTCGCATCTTTGCAAACACTTCTAACTTCAATGGTTTAGTCATAACATCAGCAACCTGCTGCTGGGTTGAACACTGTGTGAGCTCCACTACTCCATCATTGACCAAATTCCGAAGAAAATGAAACCGAACGTCAATGTGCTTGCTACGTCCATGCATTACTGGATTTTTCGAGAGTTTGATGGTTGAGATGTTATCACAGTACACGACAGTAGGTTCAGACTGCTCATAAGTTAGACTTTCCATAATCCTCCTTAGCCAAACAACTTGACAAGCACTTGAAGCTGCAGGGATAAACTCAGCTTCGGTAGTGGAAAGAGTAACCACTGGTTGCTTCTTTGAGGACCAAGATACGGCACTTGAATTTATCATGAAGACATACCCTGATGTACTTTTCCTGTCATCTTGATCTCCTGCATAGTCACTGTCTGTGTAGCCAAAAAGCTTTTCATCTCCTCCCTTCCTATAAAACATCCCAAAACTGGATGTTCCCTTCACGTACCTTAGAATCCTCTTTGCTGCCTTCAAGTGAGTCTCTGTGGGGCGTTCCATATACCTACTGATTAAGCTTACCACAAACATTAGGTCAGGACATGTGGCTGTAAGGTACATAAGACTTCCCACCAGACTTCCCACCAGTTGCTTGTAAAGTGTACCATCGACTCTTACTCCTTCTTCATCCTTTGTGAGTTTGAAACCAGGAATCACTGGATTTTGAACCGAGTTGCACTGAGCCATGTTGAATCTTACCCCATCTTCCTTCTGCAACACTTCAATTCCCAGAAAATATCTCATTTTTCCGAGATCAGTCATGTCAAATTCAACCATCATGGATTTCTTAAATTGTTCAACCATAACTCCATCGTTCCCAGTGTATATAAGATCATCAACATACAAACAAATAATCAATATTTTACCTCCATTTGCTGTTTTAGTGAACAAAGTATGCTCATGAGGACATTTGTTGAAGCCTTCTTTGACAAAATATGATTCTATGCGACTGTACCAAGCTCGGGGAGCTTGTTTGAGTCCATACAATGCTTTCTTGAGTCGATAAACTTTTGATTCTTCTCCCTTCTGTACATAACCCGGTGGTTGATCCATAAACACTTCTTCACTGATTTCGCCATGCAGGAATGCTGATTTGACGTCAAGTTGGTATATCAACCAACCTTTTTTGTGCAGGAAGGGAAAGCACCATGCGAATTGTGTCCAAGCGAGCTACTGGAGCAAATACTTCTGCACAATCCACTCCATACTTTTGACTGTACCCTTTCGCCACTAGCCGAGCCTTGTACTTGTCCACTTCCCATGCTCGTTGAGTTTGGTTTTGAAAATCCATTTCACTTCAACAGTTCTTCCTCCTGGTGGCAGATTGGTTAATTCCCACGTCTCATTTTTCTCTATCGCCTTGATTTCTTGATCCATTGCTTGTCTCCATTTCTGACTTTTCACTGCTTCTTCATACGTCATTGGATCATCATTAGTGAATAAGGCTAGGTGAGCTATATTCACATTTTCTTCATCTGAGAGACCTTGACCAGTCTCGTAATTGCTCATCCATGCAGGAGGTCTTCGTGCTCGTCTTTCTGGGAGTGAGATGACATTTGAAGTGTTTTCTTCGAAAGAACCATTGTTGTTGGACTCATGTTCTTCTAGTTCTTCAGTTGTCTCAGAACCATTTTCTTCGTTTTCTTCTTCTGTACTTGCTTCTTTATCAACTTCCCATTCTAAATCAGTCAATATGGTTTGCTTGTGGGCCTCATCCCAACTCCATTCTTGGTCTTCTTCAAAGACCACATCTCTGCTAACAATTATCTTGGAAGATATGGGATCAAACAATCTATAAGCTTTTGATTCGTCACTTACCCCCAGAAATATGCATTTGAGACTTTTGGCTTCAAGCTTTACTCGTTTGTTGTCAGGTATGTGAACATGTGCAATACAACCGAAGACTCTGAAGTGCTCCACTGATGGTTTGAGACCCTGCCACGCCTCTTCAGGTGTTTTACTTTTCACGGCAATGGTTGGACTTCTGTTTAGCACATGTACTGTCCAATTCACAGCCTTAGGCCAAAACGTTTTTGAGATCTTCTTCTCTATCAGCATGCTTCGTACCATATTCATTATGGTCCGATTTTTCCTCTCGGCAACACCGTTTTGCTGCGGAGTGTATGTAGCAGTTAATTGTTTGTGTATCCCATGCTCATTGCAAAAGTTTGTGAACTCTTGCGATGTGAATTCACCCCCTCGATCTGTTCTCAAACTTCGAATGACTGCTCCAGTTTCCTTCTCCACCCTAGCTTTATAGGTTTTGAAGGTAGCAAAGGCTTCTGATTTCTCTATCAAAAAATAGACCCAGGTTTTCCTACTATAATCATCAATAAAGGTGATTAAATACCTTTTGTTGCTGTTCGAGGTTGGGTTGATCGGACCACAAATGTCTGCATGCACCAACTGAAGAATTTTGGAAGCCCTCCATATGCTTTCTTTTGGGAATGGATCTCGATGATGACGTCCTACCAAACAGCCTTCACATACTTGCTGAATGGCTTTGAACTGGGGTAACCCTTCCACCATCCTCTTTTGTTACAGTACTTTGAGTCCATTCCAACTCAGATGCCCATATCGACGGTGCCAAAGGGTGGCCTGATCTGTGGTTAGAGAGGAGAAGCACTTTGGCTCACTTGGTGGTGAGCAGTGAGCAACTACGATAAACATTCTGTTAGGGGTCATGTTAGTTTCAATGATGAGCCCCCTCTCAGGATGAAATATCTTACATTTGTCTTGTTGAATAAGCACAGTGAGCCCCTTTTCTTGCAACTGCCCAATACTTAACAAATTGTTCTTCAGATCGGGTACATAGAACACTCCCGTAATCACATGAACTATCCCTTTTACCTCTACTCGAACCGTGCCTTTGCCTTGAACAGTAAGACTCGAGTCATTTCCCATTTTAACTGATTCCTTGAAACTGCTATCAAGATCAACAAAAATGTCTCTTTTGCCACTCATATGATTGCTACACCTAGAGTCAAGAAACCAGATGTGTTCAGTTTCAACCTTTTTGAAATCGACATGCGCCATCAACAGCATCTCCTCTTTTATTTCTGCATAGTTTGCCTTTGGATCCCCTGCTTTCTTTGGGCATTCCCACTGAAAGTGTCCCAACTCATGACAGTTATAGCATTCTAGGGTTGATTTATCAAACCCAGATCTGTCTCTTCCTCGTCCCCTGCCATGATAGTTACTACGACCTCCACCTCGCCCTCCTTGTTGATTCCCAGATGTGACTTGCAGCGCTTGTTCCTCCATTACAACATGGCAACTAATCCGTTGCTCATGCACCAATAAGCTGCTTTGTAACTCATCGATGAACAAAGTATCCAGATCATTTGATTCCTCAATAGAACATACAACATAGTCATATTTTGGAACCATAAACCTTAAAATCTTCTCTATGATGACCACATCATCCATTTGCTCTCCGTGAATTCTCATCTTGTTGGCAATGATGAGAGTTCGTCCAAAATACTCATTGACAGATTCTCCAGCCTTCATGTGCAGCACTTCAAGCTCCTTTCGAAGTGCCTGCAGCTGAGCACGTTTGACACGTGCTGTTCCTTGATATTTCTACTTCAAGGAATCCCAGATGTCCTTCGCAGTGTCCTTCTTTAATATGGTCTCTAAGATCGAATGATCGATGGCTTGAAACAAATAGTTTTTGCACTTCAAGTCTTTCAGCTTCTGATCATCAATCACCTTCTTCTGTGCTTCACTTGTGTCAGCTCCCTCTGCTGCTGCAGTGACTCCCGTTTCCACCAGGTTCCAATACTCTTTGGACCTTAGAAAGTTTTCCATTAGCATACTCCAGTGATCGTAGTGTCCATTAAACCGCGGAATCGCAGGTTGCACAAAGCTGCCTTCGGACGTCATATCTTTGCTCCTCCACACTAGTTCCTGTGTAGCAGGTTTCGATCAGGCCCCGTGGTGGGGCTCTGATACCAGATGTTGGAACTCAGAAAAATGACAGAAAGCTTTTGTGCGTATACAATCTGATAACTCTATAAAACCTGAGAGAATGTTCTTGTTTATTGAATGAAACTTGTGGCTGTTAAATAGCCTTACAACGCAAAGAAATAGGAGATAACAACCCACGATTTACATGCCTAGGATCGTGGTGCAAGACTAATTCAGAAACAGAAAGATAAGCTTGTCCCTTAAGAATAGGAGAGATTATTTGTATGACTAGAAACTGAACCCTAGAAACCAGGAACCCTAACCCTAACGGCTAAGAGATTTCAAATACTTTAACAGTTTCTGGGTGTCTCGATCACGCTCTCGAAAATTTTGAAAATTTTAGAAACCCGGTACTAATGTGTGGAACCAGACGATCATAGGCCGCACCGTGAAAATCTGTTAAATTGTATAAACGACTAGTGGGTTCGGAGGCGGAGGCTAATGGGTTTACCTATTCGTATGTATTAATGCAAGGTTGAGGTTGGTGAGAGAAGGGGAACATGTGCACGGGAGGGTTTGGGTCCAATGTGTTTGTTCAAACGAGTTCGGTTAACTTGTATGCAATGGGTGGAGGGTCGAGTGGTGGTGTGGAGTATGCACACTGGGTGTTTGATGGTATGCGTGAGGGGAGTGTTGTGAGTTGGGGTGTACTCACACACATACATGCCAGTTGCAGTTTAATTGATGACGCATGTAAGTTATTCAAGCATATGCCAAGAAGAAGCACTGTCTCATGGACCAACATCATCATTGGGTTTGCAAAACAAGATCGCGGGGAGGAAACTCTTCGTATCTTGCGCTAGGTTTGCAAAAAACAGTCGCTGGGCTTATTAGCTAATATTTATTCTACTAAGAATTAAAAAGAATTTAAATGTATAGTTGAGGTTATTAGGTATAATAGTGGGTGGAGAAATAGTGTTTCAACTTTTTAACTTTTTAGGTAGGTGAAATTATAATATGGATGAGAAAATAAGACAACGGATGGGTCTAACAGCACTCTTTTTTAGGGGCAATTTATGGTATTTTGAATGTTTCACCATTTTGGGGTGTTCATTATATATATTAGCCTCTCCGCACACACTAACATGCGTGTGAGAGGTTTTTTTGCATCACAGGCACTACACGACCCTAAAGGTGTATTGTGTTAGTTTTTTTCTATCGTCTCAAGATATATTTTAAATGTATTGTGCAAAAAGGTTTTTTTTCTTTACCATGCACGTCCTAAAAAGTTGTCATGTTTTTCGTTTTCACTTTTCGTAAAGTAATGATTTAAATGTTATTCATGCAATTGTCAAATAACATGCGATTTTAGATGCAAGTTCCTACCTAAAGTCTATGAACAATAGTAAGTAGATATAAATAAATAAAAAAAGAGTAGATGAAAGCATTAAGTATTCGTAGCAAAATACAAAACAACTTAAATGTCAAAATATAAAACCTATATCACAATATCTACATTATTGACAATACCCATAAAGTCTATATGTCACTATTTCTTTTGATAAGAAAGTATACATATTGACATCAATGTTGCAATTTCCACCCATTTATTCACGATTGATGCTTCAAATTTTCATTGCCAATCTACAAATGATAGTGAGAAAATTAAAAATTAAATAAAAAGATTTAATTGATAAACCAAGATCGCATACGTAAAAAATCTCAAAAAACATACATTTAGATATTAAGTAACTGGACGAAACCTTTCGATGGTTATAAACGAAAACTCACAATTTAATTGTGGAAGTGATGTGGTTATACTTTGTTTAATGTCCAAGACAAGTGTTATGACTTAACAAAGACATGCAAATTATTTCTTTATCATGGAATACTATGTTAAATTATATACAACTTTTTGCTCAACGGTTTTATTTTAATTTTATGGTTCAATCTTCTCCATATGTATTTGTTGACCCTAAAAACTATCAAGCCCACGTGGCGCGCAGGCCGAGTAACTAATAAGCTAACTACGTCCTTCGATTGAATGTGGGGCGTGCCAACTCGTCAGTCGAACTCTGCTGAGGAGTAAAATATGTTGATGTTGCGTTGAGCGCGCGGCTGACTTCTCAATCTTGCGACTACGGCCGAGGAAGGAACACGTCTCGACCTTTGGGTTATAGAGCCTGAAGACAAGGCTGCTAGTTCTGTGAAGTTTAATATCAAATTCGACTTTCAATGTGCCGAATGTAGTAACCTGGTAACACCTCGCATCACCGAAAAGGCTAATGAGCTGACCTTTGTCAATAAAGACTCAAAAATCCTTCTTGACTGAAACTTGGATAGATAATCAGTCAGCCTCGACACAGTGTTGTTTATCTAAACTGAAGGTGCTCCGAGGTCGGCTGTTTCTACGGTGACAGTGATGTTTATCCTAACTAAAGATATCACCGGTTGCCTTCACGGTGCTGTTTATCCAAATTGAAGATGTGTTGGCGGAAAAAGAAAATAAAAATCTCAAGGTTGTTGAGAGGTTTCGCGTGGAGCGAGAGTTTGTGCATGACATTTTGTGTGTTGAATTGGAGGTGTTTTGAATGGTGCACTCACCCCTCTATTTATAGCAACAAGAACCTCTATGGCCAGACTAGAAATACATTAGGATTAGAACTCCTCAACCCAATTCGATTAAACTTCAACCAATCCTAATCTCCATAGAACTTTGAACCAAACCTCCAAACAAACCAGGTTCATCTCCTAATCCCAAGTACTTTAGTTTTAAGACTCCCTACTATACCATGATTCGATCATTTCACCTTTAGCCCAAATCCTATCTCATTCGTAGCAGGGTTCGGCCACCACCGATGAGGCTGGCCTATGACAAGATTCTAAAACACCATTGAGCTGAGAATAATTATGAGCTCGGCCCAAAATAATATTTTGGGTCCAAACATTGCCCCCCCAGTTTCCTTGAGCTTCAGCTCGTAAGCTGAATAGTTAAGGAAATGAATTGTTCGAAGCCAACAAAATCTCGCTGTATCCTGGAAACTCTTTTTCGACAATAACACCTATGTTCGACCATCCAACTCATATGGTCGAAATATTCAAAACTTACAAATAGGGCCGAGAAAAACTGGGCCGAGGTCGAGAAAAACCTTTTATTCAGCCAAATTTTCTTCTATTTGGCCAAAGAATTGTATTCAGCCAAATAATTAGGGATCCCAGCCAAAATATAAAAACACCACTAAACCACTTGGTCTTGTTGAGCAAGGCACCAAATATTCTTCTTCGGCGAGGCTTAAAAATGAATAGGCCTCATGCCTAGATCAGCAATTTCCACAGTATCTGTTGTCGACCAACCACTTTGGCTAGCATGTGTCAACAAAAATTGATATATACGGACACAACTAATAAGTGGTCGAGGAACATGTAGTTAGCTATACATGCTTGGTGAGCCAAGGAACATTATCATTGCCAAAGTCTTATATAAAGTGGCCGAGAGAGTATACCTCGATGGGTTGGCCGAGAGAGTTCCCACAATGGGTAACCTTCTGCAAACATCTTTCCTCGGCTCGGCTAATGTTTAAAGAACAATTTTTTTAAGCCGAAGGATACCAACTTTTGGGTTGCCACACCATCTTGTTGCCCCCTTTATTTTCTTATACATCGACTTAATCAGCCAGATGATTAAGAAAATAATTTATTCTTTTCATTTTTATTAGCAAAAGAAAAGGAAAGTGGTCGGACCATAAGCAGAAGGATGCCAACGATGCTTTATTCCAAGCCGAGATCTTTTAAGAACAACATAGTCAATCAAACTTTGCAATGAGCAGAATAAAAAATGATCTCCATATATTTTTGACTTGGAGAAATATTTTTCATTTTCGGCTACCGAGTGTGTTGAACAATTATTATGCCCCCAGGCATAATTACTTCGTTAATTTCGGTTTTTAACTCAAATAACTTGGTCGAATGAGATTTCTCCATTTCGGCTTTATTGCCAATAACCATATCGACTGTCATGGTTTCGGCGTCTAAGACCATTTTTCGGCCATGTTCGTCATTGGAGAATTTTGATGGATCATTTTCTAAGTCGATTGTTGACTTAGGAACTTGAACTTTTTCTCCTAGGCCTACCACACTTTCAGTCTCGACCGAAACAACGGATGGCCTGGGTATTTCTTCGGCTATTCAGACAATTTTCTTAGGCCGAATTTTGATCATGGCTGGAGCGAAGAACTCTACGGTACTCCTCAAGGAATTTCTCGTGCTTCTCGGCATTTTCTTTTAATAGGCGCCAAATCTCACCCACTGGAGCTTGATTGAGATCTTGATATATAATGTGAACTTCGTAGTTTTAGCAATGGGTCTCACTAGGCGTGCCAAAATGTTGACCTTAAAAACTACCAAGCCTACGTGGCGCGCAGGCCGAGTAACTAATAAGCTAACTACATCATTTGATTGTATGCGGAGCGTGCCAACTCGTCCGAGGAGTAAAATATGTTGATGTTGTGTTGAGCGCGCGGCTGACTTCTCAATCTTGTGACTGTGGCCGAGGAAAGAACAAGACTCGGCCTTTAGGTTCTAGAGCCTGAAGACAAGGCTCCTAGTTCTGTGAAGTTCAATATCAAATTCGACTTTCAATGTGCCGAATGTAATAACCTGGTAACACCTCACTTTGCAAAAAATGCTAATGAGATGATCTTTGCCAATAAAGACTCGAAAATCTTTCTTGACCGAGACTTGGATGTATAACCAGTCGGCCTCGACACAGTGTTGTTTATCCAAACTTAAGGTGCTCCGAGGTCGGTTAATTCTACGACGACAATGTTGTTTATCGAAACTGAATATATCACCGGTTGCCTTCACAATACTGTTTATCCAAACAGAAGATGTGTTGGCGGAAAAAGAAAATAAAAATCTCAAGGTTGTTGAAAGGTTTTGTGTAGAGCGAGAGTTTGCTCAGGCCAGTTTGTGTGTTGAATTAGAGGTGTTTTGAATGATGCACTCAGCCCACTATTTATAGCAGCAAAAACCCCTATGGCCGGACTAGAAATACATTAGGATTAGAACTCCTCAACCCAATCCGATTAAACTTCGACCAATCCTAATCTCCATAGGACTTTGAACCGAACCTCCAAACAAACCAGGTTCATCTCCTAATCTCAAGTACTTTAGTTTTAAGACTCCTTACTATACCAGGATTCGATCACTTCACCCTTAGCCCAAATCTTATCTCATTTGTAGCAGGGTTCGGCCACCCTCGACGAGGCTGGCCTATGACAAGATTCTAAAACACCATTAGGCCGAGAATAATTATGAGCTCGGTCCAAAATAATATTTTGGGTCCAAACAGTATTCTAAGTTATATGATCTATTTATTGTAGAATTTAAATTAAGCATCAAACTTATTTCAAGAATATTCCAACAACAAATGTGACCATTGGTAAATAATTGATTCCAACAAAAACATATGCCTTAAAAATTTATTCTGACAAAGAAAAAATTTTGTCGGAAAAAATATGATTATTTTTTACAACTAATCACCCTTGAAAATATAAAAGCATTATCGATAGGACTTTTTTCCCTCAAAAATATAAAAACATTACAAAAAGGACCTTTTTTCCCTCAAAAATACTAAATCAATTTCGTCAACATGAGTAAACCTTCGGAAATAACCATTTTATTTTCGATGTGAACTTTACTCGTCGTCAATACAACTGGCGCCAATTCTTCCCGCCAAACAAAAGTGCATTTCCGACGAAACTTGAGACTTTTTCCGAGGACATTATGTGCGTTGGTAGTAAAAATATGTGTCATGCCATATTACTGATGACCCGTACTTTATGGTCGCGAAATGTGCTTTTTACGACGTTTTTTTGGGCCCTCGAAAAATCTTCGTCGATAATGACTTCTTGTTTTGTAGTGAAAGGATCATGATGATGTGAAAACTAGGCCTGACAATTCCTGACACGACACGAAATTAACAAGTGTTCGGATCGACACGATAACGAATCGGGTCGTTATCGGGTAACCCAATAAGCACCTATTAAGATAATGGGTTGTTCGAGTATACATGTGGGTAATACGATAACCGATAAGAAAAATATTAATTTTATAATTTTATAACCCTAAAAAAATACTATATTTATATATATATATATATATATATTAATTTAACAATTTTGTACCCCTAAAAACTATAATAATTATATATATATATATATATTAAATTAAATTTTAAAAATTGGTGACCATTGGATCAGCTTAAATATACATACCATTCAATTTCTTAAGTGTTACAAACATTCAGAGATCGCATCAATAAAAAATCGCAAAAAACAAACATTCAGAGATTAAGTAACAGGACAAAACTTTTTTATGGTCATAAAATGAAAAATCACGATTTAACGGTTATTTTAACTCCGATTTTGATTTTTTTTTATAGCTACATTCCTTGATCCCATATGAATACAATGAATGATTTTGATCTTCAATTTCAAATATTTACACTAGTGGATACCACAAAATCTTATGTTATACTTAATGAAAGTATAAATAAACTCTAAGTGTTAGTGAATCTATTGTTTTGATGGGATACACATTCTACAAAACCAATTTCAACGCTCTAATCGTCAAACTTGTTTATATATGCTTTGAGATCGCTACACCAAAAATCGCAAAGATCAAGTAACGGGACAAAACTTTTCGACGATTATAAACAAAAAATTATGATTTAACGGTTATTTTAACTCCTCTTTTGATGATTTTTTTACAGCTACACTCCTTGACCATATATGAATACAATGAATGAACACGATCTTCAATTTAAAATATTTAGACTAGTGGATACCAAAAATCTTATGTTATACTTAATGAAAGTATAAATAAACTCTTAAGTGTTAGTGAATCTATTGTTTTGATAGGATACACGTTCTACAAAACCAATTCAATGCTCTAATCGTCAAACTTGTTTATATATACTTCGAGATCACATACGCCAAAAATTGCAAAAAACAAACATTCAGAGATAAAGTAACGGGACAAAACTTTTCGACGGTCATAAACGAAAAATCACAATTTAATGGTTATTTTAACTCTAATTTTGATGATTTTTTTACAGCTACACTTCTTGACCCTATATGAATATAATGAATGAACTCGATCTTCAATTTAAATTATTTACACTAGTGGATACCACAAAATCTTATGTTATACTTAATGAAAGTATGAATAAACTCTTAAGTGTTAGTTAATCTGTTGTTCTGATGGGATACGCATTCTATGAAACTAGTTTCAACGATCCAACCGTCAAACATATTTGTATATACTTCGAGATCGCATACGCCAAAAATTGCAAAAAACAAACATTCAGAGATCAAGTAACGGGACAAAACTTTTCGACAGTTATAAAACGAAAAATCATAATTTAACGGTTATTTTAACTCCGATTTTGATTATTTTTTATCGCTACACTCCTTGATCCAATATAAATATAATGAATGAATTCGATCTTCAATTTAAAATATTTACACTAGTGGATACCACAAAATCTTATGTTATACTTAAAGAAAGTATAAACAAATCTTAGGTGTTAGTGAATCTATCGTTTTGATGGGATACGCATCTTACAAAACTAATTTCAACGATCTATCAGTCAAACTTATTTGTATATGCTCCGAGATCGCATACACCAAAAATCGGAAAGAACAAACATTTAGAGATCAAGTAACGAGACAAACTTTTCAACGGTTATAAATGAAAAATCACGATTTAACGGTTATTTTAACTCCGATTTTGATGATTTTTTACAACTACACTCCTTGACCCTATATGAATACAATGAATGAATTTGATCTTCAATTTAAAATATTTACACTAGTATAATTAATGAAGGTATAAATAAACTCTAAGTGTTAGTGAATTTATCGTTTTGATAGGATACGCATTCTACGAAACTAATTTCAACGATCCAACCGTCAAACTTGTTTGTATATGCTTCGAGATCGCATATGCCAAAAATTGCAAAAAAAAAAAAACATTCAGAGATAAAGTAACGAGACAAAACTTTTTTATGGTCATAAACGAAAAATCATGATTTAATGGTTATTTTAACTCTGATTTTGATGATTTTTTACAGCTACACTCCTTGAACCTATGTGAATATAATCAATAAACTCGATCTTCAATTTAAATTATTTATACTAGTGGATACCACAAAATCTTATGTTATACTTAATGAAAGTATGAATAAACTCTTAAGTGTTAGTTAATCTGTTGTTTTGATGGGATACGCATTCTATGAAACTAGTTTCAACGATCCAACCGTCAAACATGTTTGTATATACTTCGAGATCGCATACGCCAAAAATTGGAAAAAAAAACATTCAAAGATCAAGTAACGGGACAAAAAAATTTTACGGTTATAAAAGAAAAATCACGATTTTTTCTGTTATTTTAACTCCAATTTTGTTGATTTTTTACAACTGCACTCCTTGATCCTATATGAATATAATGAACTAATTTGATTGTCAATTTAAAATATTTACACAAGTGGATACCACAAAATCTTATGTCATGATGATTAGGGGTGGAAAAAATTCCCAAAATTCCCAAACCAAACCAAAAAAATACCGATCCCAAACCAAAAATGTCCCAAACCGATTTTCCCAAAATTTCGGTATTCCCATACCGAAAAAATACCGAAATTTCGGTATGGGAATCGGGATTGTCTTTTCAATATTTCGGTATTCCCATACCGAACCGAAAATATATATTTTTAATTATTATTATATATACATATATATATTTATTTATTTACATAGATAATAATATATATTATTTTTTTAATTATAGTTAGGATTAATTTGAATCGTTGGATTGTTTAAAATTAATCTATGCCGTCCATATATTCATACATGTCTAACCAGTTCAAGGATTGAGTGAAAGAGTCCATTCTTCCTTACCTTTTTTTTGTTGTGAATTGGACGGTTCTTAGCATATGTAGAAGTTATTCTCTTCTAGTAGGAAGCCATTATTAATAAAATGGATGTCACATTATTAATAAAATGGATGTCACATTAGCGACCCATATTTACCAATGTTGATCAAAGTTTAAGCAAGATAATTTTTTTTGTCTTTTTATGAGAATTACTTGGGGTATTAGGCAGACATCATTACTGATGATATTTCAAATGTTGTTTTGTTGGTGTGTTATTGTTAACAGAGAAGGTGTACAAACCAATGCCACAAGGACATCAAGGACAAGGTAATTCTGTTTGCCTCAACCGAGTAGGATTCATCTCCTTTCTAGCCTTGTCCAGCTTCTCCATATTTACCGTTATGAATGACTGTATAAACATCCTATATGGATTAAATCCGAGATGTAATGTACATGTACTGTTGATTTGGCAGATTGGGCCTAGCTATATGTCAATTTTTCAATATAAAAGGTTGAATTTTAGCTCAAAAGCATAATATGTCAAATTTTAGTCCAAAAGCCCAAAACCATTTCGGGATTCCCGATTTGTCCCGAAATCCCAAAACTATTTCGGGATTCCCGAAAATTGGGATTCCCGAAAATTTGGTTTGGGATTGGTATTGAAATTGGGATTCCCGAAAATTTCGGTTTGGGAATCGGGACAAGGGTTTCGGTATGGGATCCCATACCGAACCACCCCTAATGATGATCGATGAAAATTGAGGATTTCGTAAAAGGAATAACATGCAAGTTTTGAGTTCCGTTGGGAAGGTTTAAACTTTTGAGAAAAGCTTCACAACCTTGAAAACAAAAACTCTTTCATTTTACATATCCTTGCACATTTAATATTTTGTAATAGACTAGTAGTGTATGAATGTTTGTTTATTAAGCTCTTATTTTCGAGTGTATATGTAGTACTTAAACGACAAACGCGTTTAATGTTTTGAAGTAATATTTTTGTGGCAATGTGTGGTATGTGAAAATTTAAGAAAAATAATATATTTTTCTTAACGGGTCATGACGGGTCGGGTCACTTTACCTAAGGACCCGTTAAGATAACGCGTGTGACATGACACAATCCGTTAAGATAACAAGTGTTACACGAAAACGACACGAACACGACAGACACGACCTGTTTGCCAGGCCTAGTGAAGACCTCAATGTATTGTTGTAGAGGACAAAGCACATACTCATGAGGTATTGTCTTTGTTTGTTGAAGGACTACGTTAATAAGGGAAAAATATTGTTTACCAAGATGTAGAACAAAGGTGAAATAAAATGCGAGAAAGCAAAAAAATATGATGTTTGTGTTTCTTTTTGTACTTAGGGTCAAGGATGAATTTTATTTTATGTTTTGTTTTGTTTTTTTTTAATGCAATTTCAGATTTAGTGGTTGTGGAGTAAAAAATAATCCCAAAAATTGTAGAGGCGACACGTGGACTTTTATTCAAGAAGGACAAGATTGCCCTCAATAAATGGGCAGGCTTCTCAAATTTTTCCACGCGCAGCTCACCTCCTTAAAAGGACCCAGCAGCTGAATACAATTGCCCATATCTCACCTGCCCAAGGCAAGGAATTAAAGATAAGGATTAATCACCCAAATCCCATCTTTAATACATTCCTAATTAAAAATTGACTCTAATCAAGTAAGTAATCCTAATTTAAATCAATTGAGGATTATTATCCTATTATCTCAAGATATTATCTCCTAATAAATATCTTGGGAATATTTAGAGAATATTTTCTCCATTAAAACCCTATATGGCCAGCCCTAACCCTATAAATACCCCAGATTCTACCATTTTCAGGGAGCTTTTGGCAACCCTAAAAAGCCTAAACACTTTACTCTCTCAGAGAAACTAACTTAGGCATCGGAGATCCGTTGACCTAACCCCCCACCTCTTGGGCGTGTGAAGCTTAGGTCTCTGATCAAAGGTGTTGATTGTTTTGCAGGTGCATTTTCGTCAAGACAGAAGACGGATGAAATTTGCATCCATAAATTGGTTCTTTCATTGAGAGCTGATTTAAAACACTCGAAAGAGACTCTCGCATTTGTTTCTTGAATTTTCTGTCACGTTGAATTTCTCACACATCTTATCAATTAATTTTTTCCTATAAAAGTTTCTTGATCAATCCGTGGAGAAAGGATACAATGGTAGGAGATTCAGAAACTATAACGAACGGAACACGGTACGTGCAACGATTTGAACCGGAGATTGGAGATGAGAACATAGCCCCACGATGGGGGTCCTCAAGGCTCAACACGACGACAGGAGAAGCCCCACTGCCCCACTTCCACCTAACCCTAGGCAACCGAACCTTAGGCAGGAGACCCGTGTCCATTTCCAAGCCTATGGGTAGGAGGCCTAGAACTTCGCAGCTACCACAGTGAACCCTCCCAGCCCAATGCAACAACTAGCCTTGTCATGCAGTAGGCCCAAACTCGAGCCCAGAATTCGGTAGCTGCTGCCAGCCAAGCAGCTCAGCAAGCCTAAGCCACTCAGCCAGCAGGCTAAGTTGTAGCAGCCCAACAGCCAGGAGGGCCCGTGACCATGCAGATCCAAGGACTGCCCGCTATGGGCCCAAGCTTTGTACCTACAGTCTGCTATACTTCCACCACACATGGGCCATAACAGGTCGCTAATTTGACGAACGCCCTCGCGCAACAGACTATCTTGGTGAACCAGCTCCTTGAGCGCATCGAGATGCAACGCACCCCAGACGAGGTGTCTAGAAGCAAGACAAGGGCGAAAGAACGTGACTCATTCTAACGATGTCCCGGCAAAGACCCACTCAGCCCGCCACGAACCGTGTGTTCGGGTAGTGTGCACTCTTGTTTGGGCCCTCGGGGAAATGTCTTCTTCTACCCAAATGCACAGAGAAACGTTCATTTTCGACTCGGCTCACAAAGCAGTGTGCATTCGAGGTTGGGTCCACACTTTGACGAGCACTCAAGACCTTCCGGGAGAAGTGTCCACACGAGGCTAGGCTAGCAAGGAGATCCTCCTACGAGGTAATGAAGTAGGTGGCTGCATGACGCCCAGAGAAGAGCACGTGAGCAGTCCAGCTCTAGTTCCACTGGCAGCCTCCGTCTAGAGAGATATTGTACAACATAAGGTGAACTTCATGCACCGCAGCTGTGGCACAAATGAGCAGGACGAGCTAAAGGGCAACATGGACCAACGGGTCAACACCAGGGACAGCTGGAGGCTTCGCTGCCCCACGAGGTGCAAATCCAGGAAGAAGTTCAAAGGCTCGTAGCAGAACAGTTGCGCGGATTCCAACATGCTGACACTACTGACGATGCCCTCTATATAGACGTGGCCAACTTGAGCAGTTCACCATTCACATATGAAATCGAGTGGACGAAACCACCACAGAGGTTTAATCCGCCACATTTCACTTTGTTTAGGGGAGATAAAGATCTGGACAGGCACTTGATGCACTATTGAAGTGCCATGACCCTCTACGCCAGCAATGACGTTCTCATGCGCAAGATCTTTGCCACGACGCTGCAAGGCGAGGCGTAAGACTGGTTCCACACTCTGTCGCCACGTTCAATCTAAAACTTCGACGAACTTTCCTTGGTTTTCACTAAGGAATATTCGTCCTACCGTTCGATCAAGAAGAAATCTGACCACCTTTTCAGCATGAAGAATGTCCCGAATGAGTTACTCCGCACTTATGTTAAGAGATTCAAGACAGAAAAAGTAAAGATCATCGGATGCGATGATAACATCGAATGCTCAGCTTTCCAAAAAAGACTCCTAGCAGATCACCTACTTTTCAGAGAATTGATTATGGGCGAGAACTTGTCCCTGGAAACCTCTTATGCTTTGGCAGAAAAGCACTCCCTCTGGGACGAGGAAAAACGCTCCCAAAAGTCGCCTAAGCAGCCACGTAGAGCCACAAAACTGGCTCAGAAGAAGGTGATCGATAAACCACTCAACGTCAAAAGCAAGCCATGAGACAAGTGCAGGAACCGGTCACCAGTGAAGGGAAGCATGGCACCCAAGTCATACACTAGTTCTCGGTCCCGATCAGCCAAATCCTTCGCGACCTCAAAGGCAAGCCATGGTTTAAGACACCGTCACCTATAAAAGGCAACACCTCAAAGATAGACCAGACCAAATATTGTGCATTCCACAGGGGTCTTGGGCACATAACCGATGATTGCATCTCATGGAAGAGGTACCTTGAGCAACTCGTGAAGGAAAGCAAGTGTGACTAGTATGTCGATAGACCAGCTGCCTGACCAAGGCGAGAAACAGTTAGTGATGCAGAACCCCCAACCAAGACAATCCGAATCAATGGAATCTTTGCCGAATCCAAGCATTTGGGGGCTACCAATAACTCTAAAAAGAGAAAAATCCAGCAGACGAGATTGGTCAATCAGGTTCAGGCTATAGATGTTGTACATGGACCAATCGTCGGCTTCACTAAGTAGGACACTGAAGAAGTAGACTTTCCCCATGACCACACCCTGGCGATTTCTGTTCAATGGGCCCACGCCATTGTTGACAAAGTCACGGTGGATAACGACAGCTCAGTCAACCTTCTACAACTATCAGTCATCCAGAAGATGGGCCTGGAAAGCACGATCCAATTCAAAGCAGAGGTCTTGACCAGATTCAACGGACTTACCTCAACTGTCATTGGCACTATCATACTCGACGTAACCAGCCCACTGATTGTCTCATCGCAGACTTTCTTGATCGTCAGCGACCCATCTCCTTACAACGGGATATTGGGCCGACCCTGGCTAATGAAGATTGGAGCTGTTTCCTCGATCGAGTATCAGAAAATCTAATTTCGCATCCCGGGAAGAGCATTCGAAGAGATCAACAGCGACCAGGCTATATCCAGGCGATGCACTGTACAAGTTCTCAAGGAATCGAAGAAAAAAATCTTTGGCCCTAGTAGCAGCAGCTGAAGTGCAGAAAGACGACTCAACCTCCGCCAAATAGCAATTACAGCAGGCAGGTTAAGAAGATGGCATTATAGTCAACAATGCCCTGGAAGATGAGTCAGTGTGGAAACCCAAAAAAGATGCCGAAAAAATCATTCTTGACCCCCACCAGCCAGAAAAGACGGTTATAATTGGTTCACGTTTGAGCCCATTGGAGAAAGAAGAACTTACGGCTTTCCTTAGGGAAAATTGCGACATCTTTGCATAGTCACCCTCTAACATACCCGACATTGATCCAATGATAGCTTGTCACAAGCTGCACGTGATCGGACCATATTTATACATATTTTTATATCAAATTCTCTCGTCTTTTCTTAGTTAGTTCGTTATATTTTGAGCTATTTACGTTATTTTTATGTTTTATTAGAATTTATCTAGTTAAGAAAATAAAAATAAAATAAGTGAAGTGTTAAGTAATTAATTCATCTAAACTATCTTGTCTGTTGAATTATACTTATCATTTGAAAAATAATAAATATATATATATATATATTTATATATATATTTATTTATTATAAATATAAGTTGTGTGTGTGTGATTACAGCTGAAAGTGCATGAAAGGAATGATGAAAACACACAAGGGCTATCATCACATGCAGTCGGTGGCCCATTAGCTGGAAAGAATAAGAAAATAATAAAAAAAATGAGTGGAAGATGGAAACAGAATAATTGATGAGGGAGAGCTCAGGTTTTAAAGGAAAAAAGAAGGCCAGAGTCTGGGGGAGCTCCAGAGACCTCCTCGGGAGCGCACGAAAAAAAAGAAAAGATAAAAAAAAAATATATAACTAGGAGTTGAAAAGAGGGGCGAGAGCCTCGGGAATTTGGGCTGCCATTAAAACTCATCAGTGCAGAGGCAGCGAATTGAGGTGAGAGACAGCTGCTGAGCAGCTTGGCGTCAGGCAGCAGGAAGCAAGCAGCGCGCCAGCAGAGGACTCACGGGAAGCAGCAGCTTACGGGAGGAGTGAGAGGCAGCGACGGTCAGTCCAAAACAGGGATGTTGGTTGCATTTGAAGTGCAGCGGCAGTAAGGTTGGAAATAAACTGGGAGCAAGGACGCAGCAGGCCCATCTAGCACAGAACCTCTACACTCTCTCCTATTTGGGTTTTATTTTCTAATTTTTATTTACATGTTTAATTTAAATTACTTTTAAATTATGTTAAACATGTGTAGTTAATTTGTTTTGGCTAGAGGTTAATTCAAAGCCATGGATATATTTGTGATATGAATTGATTACCTTCAGTTGTGATTTCTGAGTTGTGAATTTAATTTGCTTAACTGTTTGATTGATAACTTATTCGTGTATGTCGATTAAGAATGCATACTTAATTTACATGCATGAATTTGATGCTAGAATATAAGTGAATTTCACCTAATCGTTATGAACTTATATTCAAGAGTAGTGAAGGTTGCTATCCACAATCGTGTTAAGTGAATTCTTGGCAGGAGTATCATGCTTTTCATAGTTACGAATGCCTCGTCATTACTTATAGTTTTTACAAAGCTTAATGATCTTTGATTGTATCTCTATTGTGCTTTTCACGTAGGGGACTTTTAGAGAATGTGTTGAATTGTTGTATGCTGTTCATCCAATTCAATAACTTAAGGAAAACTTGAAGATTAAAAAAGTGCTGTTCACGGTTAATCTGGAGTATTGAAATTTACAACTTATTGAAAGAACAACTGAAAATCAATTTAGGTTGCTTATGTGTCATGTGTGGAGAAAAACCCTCTAGCCAATCCGTCGCCCATCCGTTCACCGTTATTTTATGCTTTTGTCAATTTTGCAATTTATTTAGGTTTAGTTTTAATTCTCATCAAAACCAAACCACCCCCATTATTAAATTATATTATTTAGTTAGTTTTCTTTGTTTTTAATCTTTTAATTCAATTTCCGTCCATTTCAATTCCTAGTGTCTAATTTGTGTGTTTTCATTATTTTGAGTCATTTTAAGTGTGTTTCGAGTTATTAGAGTTTTTAGTCTAGTTTTGTGTTTTTGAATCTTATTTAATATTTTTAAATTAATTTAGAGTAGATTAGCAATCCCTCCTAATCCCCGGCTTAGAACGATACCCTACTTACACCTATACTACAATTGTCAAAAAGAGGGTTAAATTTGTGTCGAGTTAATTCTCGCACCAAATTTTGGCGCCGTTGCCGGGGATTAGTAAATTTGCTAATCCCTTTATTTTTGTTTGTGTTTATTGTTATATTTGTGTTTTTGTTTGTGTTTTTATTTATATTTGTGTTTGTGTGTTTTACTTTTGGTATTTGATTTATTTTTCTTTCTTTGATTTTAGGTTTAATTGGAGCAAGTCATGGATTTTGCTTGCATTCAAGCTCAATTGGCGCAGCTCACGTCTCAGTTGACTCAGAATGCCGAAAGGGCCACAATGCCAAGTGTCCCTACATTTGGTGCATCGTATGGGCAAGGATATCAAAATCATCAATGTCCCCAATTTTCTGCAAATGAAGATGTTTGGGGACATCAAGGATTTCAAGCCAATCAATGTCCACCAAGAGATTGGAGTGATCATTCAAACTCTATGTGGTGGGAAGCTCAACAAGTTCAACATGAGGCATATTGGCAGCCATATGAGGAGTTTTATTCAAAACCTATGGAACCACCACAACCTCATATGCAATATCCTCAATCAAACTCAGGTTCGTCAATAGATTATAATCAAATTCTTAATGAATTAAACTCTTTGGTGCAGGGTTCACAAGATCAAACTAAGGAGACTCACCAAGGAGAATATTGGCAGCCGTATGAGGAGTTCTGTCAATGGCCATATGAACCACCACAGCCTCCCCCTCAACCTTCACATCCAAATTCAGATAGATCAAATTATTATAAGGAAGTTAGTCAGCAACTAAATTCTTTGGAGCAGGGCAGGGAAGCTCAACCATTTCAACAAGACGCATTTTGGCAACCAATTGAGGATTTCTATCAAGCAAAGGAGTTCGCCGAGTGGAACAATCAATTTGGGGAGAATGCAGAATGCATGGAACAAATTCAAGAACAAATGCTTGAAGATAAGCCCGTGGATGAATTACTACTGCTCGAAGAGGAGGAGGATGCACAAGACACGGCAAGGGAAGAACAACCCTTGCCGCAACTTCTAAATGAGGAAAAAGTGGTTGAGGACCATCTTGAATTCATCAAGGAGGAAATTGGAGTGGATCACACGGCCACAATCATCACTTGCAATTTGGCCAAGTTCAAAATCCCTGAAACATTCAAAGACGTGATTTTTGTTATTGAGTTTGCGTCAGAGAATGAAAGTAAGCCATCTTCTCCATTTTTAATTTTGTTTTTTACTAACAATCTGATTTTTATGATTCAGGCACCCACTCGTGAATTCAGACCATTGCCGGATCATTTCAAGTACCACTGTCCGTTCAAGGATAAAGCCATGCACTTGAATAAAGAAGGGAAGCCTAGGAATCACCCACAATCAGATTTGCATTCCTAAACCCTTCTATTTACTGCTTTCATTTTTGTTTTGTTATTTTGTTATTTGGTTGATTTTTATTTAGTTTGAGTTTAAATAAATTAAGGGCAATGTTTATTTTTAGTGCGGATAAACAAAGTCTTGTTACTTCAATTTACGTATTTTACTTTACTTATTTTAATTTGCTTAAAATAACCCTAAAAAAAAAAAAAAGGTTTATTTAAATTATAATAATAATATTTATACATATATATTTATATATATATATATATATAAATATTTACATAAGCTTTAAAAAAAAAAAAAAAAAAAAAATATAAAAAAAAAAAAATAAAAAAATAAAAAAAAATAAAAAAAATAAAAAAAAAATTTACAATAATTCGAAAAACTAATAGAAATCATTGGTTTTGGTTAGGTGGCGCCTCAGAGGTTGACGGAGCTCCGGGAAGACGAAGAGCCAGAGTTGGAATCTCCGAAGCCGGAACGCTTGGTGCTACTCCAGAGGACGAAGGCAACATAAACCTCGGGAGTAGTGCCATGAACCTTTCATGATCACTCTGGATCCGACCGTCCGACTCCTGCAGCTGGTCCAGCTTCCTCTTCATGCTGGTCGAGTAGCTAGTTGCGAGCATGTGCAACTCCTTGTTCTCGTGCCTGAGTCCTCTGACTTCTTGCCGAAGACTGGCCACCTCCGCCATCAGCGACTCCACCTGACGAGACCGGGCAAGCAGGCGCTGGCCCATGTTTGAAACTGAGCCTGCACTTTGGACGCTGAGGGCAAGGGATTCCTGAACGGCCAGCTCGTCCGACCGCCTAGATAGCATCCTATTGTCCCTTGGAGTGAGCAGATTTCTGGCAATCACCGTAGCGGTGATTTCATTCCTCATCATTGTGTCCCCGACTGTAAGAGGACCATTGGGGGATATGAAGGATGGATTCCAAATGTTGTTCGGAGAAGACGAGTCATCGTCTTCCCCGACATTCAAGTTTAGGCGACGGTCGGAAGGGCAAGACATTTTTAGAGGGGGTTGAGGAAGAAAAGAGTTTGGAAAAATTAAGATTGCTGAAGCGGAAGAAGAGATCGGAAAGATTAAGAAGTGCAGAAGAGAGTGTTTACAGAGGAGAGTGTTTGAGGAATTTTTGGAGTTCAAGTGTGAGGTGGAGCAGAATTAGCGCCTCTATAAAAAGAAGAAAATGAAGAAGCGCCCGCTCCTCAGAGATGAAGACGCGTCCTCACGCAATTCGGAAAAGCTCGACGCTCCTTTCTCAAAAGAGCCGTTTTCTTTCTCAAAAGCTGGGCTTGACTCAGCAATCACGTGGGTCGGTTTGTCCGGATGTGTCGTCACTCATGACGTGCAGCGTGGAGCGTTGCGAAAACCACGAGCCGCACCCGGTTTTGAACCCCGGTTTTCAAAAGATCATCATTCCAATTTGTCGTCACTCGTCGTATGCGCAGTCAGCTTCGCGGAAATTACGGACGCGTTGTCAGAAAGCGCGTAACGGGCACTGTTCATCCATCCACCGGCTGCCGACAAATAGTGAGGGAACAGTTCCGGTTGTGAAGGAAAATTTCTATAAGTTCGACCTTAGCCTTTCACAGCAAAGGCACACCTTCACACCCTCTCAACCTCTCAACCTCTCAACCTCTCAACCTCTCTTCATCTCCGATAATGTCTTCCCAAAGAAAGCTTTCGAGTTATTCAGTGTTCTTCATCCCTTGGATCACCCCAGAAAACAAACCTTCCAGAGCAAAAGTATTTCATATTAAAAAGGTTAAAAGCAAAAGTATCTCATATTATGCTTTCTCCTCTCCTTCATCTGAGGAACGTGGAGAAAGTGAGATCCTGATTGCTTACCTAGTCTTGCTCTCGAGTACTCATCTCAGACCCCTCCCAGCCCACTTCAAAAATAAACCTGTGTTGAGGTACTTCTTCAAAAACAAAAGTACCTCACAGACGAAGCAGGAGGAGTCTGAGGTGCACCCAAGAGCAGATGAGTCTGGGTTGATCCAAGAGTTCAAGAAGATGCCACACCTGCGTGGAGACCGGACTACTTGAAGCATGTGGAGACACGTGCTGATTCATCCTCAACTAAGCTGAGGAGCACTTGCCAGAAGGAGGCCCATCCTGTTCAAGAAGAAAGCTGTGGAAAATCAACAAGGACGACCAATGATCGCCTATTAGTTCTTTTTCATTATCTTTTATTTTCAATTTTTATTTTTCGTTTGCATTTTTCTATTTTTTTTTGCTTGCGTGCTTAACTGATTTATTTCTTTTCTTTGCAGGAACGTTTGGTTATTTTCTACCTTGAAGTTGATTGCAAAATTTACGCTTAGGGGTCATCGCTTGAGTTTTCTGCAAATTAGGGAAGTTTTCAGTCCCTTGCTTTATTTTGTTTCGTATTATTTTTTTTAGTTTTAGTTTTATTTGCATATTATTGTTTTCTGACATTGGGGACAATGTCTAGTTTAAGTGTGGGGGTATCAAGATAAAAAATGACCAAATTGAAAAAAAATGACCAAATTGAAAATTTTTGTACCTTCGACTTTGAACTGGTTTCATTTGTTTCCATGTTGTTGTTTTTGTTTTCTTAATTAGTTCTGTTTTATTTAATTTTTTCGAAAAAATTTAAAAAAATCTAAAAATATTGTCTTGTTTTCCTTACGGTTTTAAATTAGATTTTTATTAGTTTCCCGACCCAATGATATAACTGGATGAAATTTGAACTATGATTATCAAGAACTTAGTTAACATGTGTTATGTGAATTTCCTTGTTCTCTTGTTAGTATTGTACATGTTTGATCATCTTTGAAAATCCAAATGCACATAGCCTTGTTGATGTGAAACTAAAGCATGACTTAAAGCTTCATATGTGAATTTAGTGACCATATACATCCTATGTGAGGTTTTGAGCCTATTGAAAGTGTGTGCATTTTTCATACACTCCTATTCTTTCATGTGTGATGAACTTATGTGAGATGCATCTCTAGAACTTGCGTAACGATCTTTTGAAATATTTGTCATTGATTGCATGAATTTGAAAATGATAGAGGCATTAGGTTCACCACCATGGCCCAAATAACCATATTTCCCAAAAAAAAAAAAAAATGATATCATTAGATTGCCTATTTGAGCCGTTTTGTTGAGCCGTTTATTTCTTATCACCAGATATGTCTACCCTTATACCTCAAAACATGTTTCCTTACCCTTTCCAAGCGAGCAATTTGAGATTGTCTTATAAGAAATGTTTGTGAAGTACTTGGAATGAGTTTGGCAAAAGAATAAGTGTGGGGGTATTTCATATTTGTATTTAAAAAAAAAATGAGAAAAGAGAAGAAAAGAAAAAGAAAAGAAAGATTGTATTCAACGAATAAAATAAAAAGTTTAAAGTTTCAGTTTGAGGGTGTGATTGGAGGTGTTAAAAGAATCGTTGGAGAGCTTAAGTTCTTATAAATCTCAACAAAAGAATCGCTTGCGATGTAGCTTGGAACTTGTGTTTTCCTATTCTTTCGTTTCAATAGCCCTATCCCTAAGCCTCATTACATCCAATAAAAGTCCTCTTGATTTAAGTTTTGCAATTATGACTGTGGAGAAGTGATTTTTATGCAAGCTTATGGTAGATCTTTCACATTTGTTTCTTTGAGCGAAACACTTTAAAACTAAACACATGTGTGATTGAGTGCTTATCCCGTGAGAAGGTTGCTGGTTTGCATATGGTGTTTTTAAAAATAAAAACTTGAAATTGCATTTGCATGGCTATCTCACACACTACACTTCAACGATGATTTAAAGATTACTGCTAATATTTGAATAAGGAAGATGAGCTTGAATTAGCTTGTTTGGTGCTAGCTATGGTTCTTGCTGATTTGTGTTCTCGAATGAAATTCTTTGAGGGTCAAAGGGGGAAGCTAATGTTTTTCATGTTATTACTTGTTCTTGTTTTCTTTGTTTTGCTCGAGGACTAGCAAAAGCTAAGTGTGGGGGTATTTGATCGGACCATATTTATACATATTTTTATATCAAATTCTCTCGTCTTTTCTTAGTTAGTTCGTTATATTTTGAGCTATTTACGTTATTTTTATGTTTTATTAGAATTTATCTAGTTAAGAAAATAAAAATAAAATAAGTGAAGTGTTAAGTAATTAATTCATCTAAACTATCTTGTCTGTTGAATTATACTTATCATTTGAAAAATAATAAATATATATATATATATATTTATATATATATTTATTTATTATAAATATAAGTTGTGTGTGTGTGATTACAGCTGAAAGTGCATGAAAGGAATGATGAAAACACACAAGGGCTATCATCACATGCAGTCGGTGGCCCATTAGCTGGAAAGAATAAGAAAATAATAAAAAAAATGAGTGGAAGATGGAAACAGAATAATTGATGAGGGAGAGCTCAGGTTTTAAAGGAAAAAAGAAGGCCAGAGTCTGGGGGAGCTCCAGAGACCTCCTCGGGAGCGCACGAAAAAAAAGAAAAGATAAAAAAAAAATATATAACTAGGAGTTGAAAAGAGGGGCGAGAGCCTCGGGAATTTGGGCTGCCATTAAAACTCATCAGTGCAGAGGCAGCGAATTGAGGTGAGAGACAGCTGCTGAGCAGCTTGGCGTCAGGCAGCAGGAAGCAAGCAGCGCGCCAGCAGAGGACTCACGGGAAGCAGCAGCTTACGGGAGGAGTGAGAGGCAGCGACGGTCAGTCCAAAACAGGGATGTTGGTTGCATTTGAAGTGCAGCGGCAGTAAGGTTGGAAATAAACTGGGAGCAAGGACGCAGCAGGCCCATCTAGCACAGAACCTCTACACTCTCTCCTATTTGGGTTTTATTTTCTAATTTTTATTTACATGTTTAATTTAAATTACTTTTAAATTATGTTAAACATGTGTAGTTAATTTGTTTTGGCTAGAGGTTAATTCAAAGCCATGGATATATTTGTGATATGAATTGATTACCTTCAGTTGTGATTTCTGAGTTGTGAATTTAATTTGCTTAACTGTTTGATTGATAACTTATTCGTGTATGTCGATTAAGAATGCATACTTAATTTACATGCATGAATTTGATGCTAGAATATAAGTGAATTTCACCTAATCGTTATGAACTTATATTCAAGAGTAGTGAAGGTTGCTATCCACAATCGTGTTAAGTGAATTCTTGGCAGGAGTATCATGCTTTTCATAGTTACGAATGCCTCGTCATTACTTATAGTTTTTACAAAGCTTAATGATCTTTGATTGTATCTCTATTGTGCTTTTCACGTAGGGGACTTTTAGAGAATGTGTTGAATTGTTGTATGCTGTTCATCCAATTCAATAACTTAAGGAAAACTTGAAGATTAAAAAAGTGCTGTTCACGGTTAATCTGGAGTATTGAAATTTACAACTTATTGAAAGAACAACTGAAAATCAATTTAGGTTGCTTATGTGTCATGTGTGGAGAAAAACCCTCTAGCCAATCCGTCGCCCATCCGTTCACCGTTATTTTATGCTTTTGTCAATTTTGCAATTTATTTAGGTTTAGTTTTAATTCTCATCAAAACCAAACCACCCCCATTATTAAATTATATTATTTAGTTAGTTTTCTTTGTTTTTAATCTTTTAATTCAATTTCCGTCCATTTCAATTCCTAGTGTCTAATTTGTGTGTTTTCATTATTTTGAGTCATTTTAAGTGTGTTTCGAGTTATTAGAGTTTTTAGTCTAGTTTTGTGTTTTTGAATCTTATTTAATATTTTTAAATTAATTTAGAGTAGATTAGCAATCCCTCCTAATCCCCGGCTTAGAACGATACCCTACTTACACCTATACTACAATTGTCAAAAAGAGGGTTAAATTTGTGTCGAGTTAATTCTCGCACCAAATTTTGGCGCCGTTGCCGGGGATTAGTAAATTTGCTAATCCCTTTATTTTTGTTTGTGTTTATTGTTATATTTGTGTTTTTGTTTGTGTTTTTATTTATATTTGTGTTTGTGTGTTTTACTTTTGGTATTTGATTTATTTTTCTTTCTTTGATTTTAGGTTTAATTGGAGCAAGTCATGGATTTTGCTTGCATTCAAGCTCAATTGGCGCAGCTCACGTCTCAGTTGACTCAGAATGCCGAAAGGGCCACAATGCCAAGTGTCCCTACATTTGGTGCATCGTATGGGCAAGGTAAACATGTGATCCAAAAAAGGCGACATTTCGCACCCGAGCGGGTAGCGATCATTGAGGATAAGATCAACAAGCTACTGGAGACCGGATTCATTAAGGAAGTGGCACATTCAGCATGGAGAGTATGCGTGGATTACATGACTTCAACAAGGCATGCCCTAAAGATACCTACCTAGTTCCCCAAATCGACATTCTCGTTGACTCAACATTCGAGAACCAGCTACTCAGCTTTTTGGACACATATTCAGGCTACAATCAGATTGCCATGCACAAGCCTGACAAAGAAAAAACTGCATTCATGATCGAGCAAGGCACATACTGCTACAAGGTTATGCCTTTTGGTTTCAAGAACGTAAGAGCAAGCTACCAGCGGCTCGTAAACATGATGTTCAAGAAGCAGATCGGAGTCACCATGGAAGTCTACGTCGACAACATTATAGTGAAAGGCAAGTAGCGGTTAGACCACATTCGCAACTTGGCAGAAACTTTTGCCATTCTTCGAGAGTACAACATGAAACTCAACCCAGCCAAGTACACATTTAGTGTCTCCTCAGGTTGATTCTTAGGGTAACTTGTAACCCAACCAGGAATCAAAGCTCATCCAAGGCAGATCAAAGAGATCCTGGGCATGAAATCGCCTACAACTTTAAAAGAGATCCAAAGTCTGACCGGTCATGCAGCCGCACTCAATCGCTTCTTTTCACGATCTACCGACTGATGCAAGCCATTTTTTCAAGGCAATAAAAAAGGCACAGAAGAACAAATAGGATGATGAGTACGAAAAAGCATTTCAGGATCTGAAGTAGTACCTGACATCATCTTCTCTACTATCCAAACTGAAAGCAGCAGAATACCTATACATTTATCTGGCTGTATCAAAAGTAGCAGTGAGCTCTGCCCTCATACGAGAAGAGCTGGGTCTCAACTGCCTGTATTCTACACATCCAAAGCTTTCCTCGATGAGGAAACCAGATACCTGAAGACCGAAAAACTAATTTTGGCGCTAGTTGTTACAGCTCGGAAGCTGAGACTCTACTTTCAAGAGCACCCAGTCATCGTCGTGACCCAATACCCACTGCAATCAGTTTTGCATAGTCCAGACGCTTCTCAGCGATTAATGAAGTGAGTGTTGGAACTTGGTCAATACGACTTAGCATACCAACCCTGCACATCAATAAAAGCCCAAGCACTGACGGATTTCATAGCAGAATTCACCCCAAGCCTAAAGGATGCATCAGCACAGTCCGAAAGCGTTCTAGGGGTAGCCGAGCATGCCATAGCCGTACCTGTCCCACCTGATGAAGATTTTGGGCGTTTGCAAGTCAATGGATCATCCAACTATCAAGGCTCTAGAGTAGGCCTAGTTCTCACTACCCTAGACAGCTCAATGCTCGAGCAAGTGATCACTCTGAACTTCAAAGCATCAAACAACAAAGCAGAGTTTGAAGCCTTACTAGTAGGTCTCCGATTGGCAAAAGACCTAGCGGTGAAGAAGCTCGCAATCTATTATGATTCCCAGATGATCACCAGCCGAACTTCAAGGAAGTACGCAGCAAAACATCCAAGGATGGCCTGAAACCTCGAAAAGGTACGAGAGCAGCTAGCAACGTTCCAAGCATATACACTCGCTTAGGTTCCACAGGCAGAAAATGCCCATGCAGACGCATTGGCAAACCTAGGCTCTGTATTAGACCATCAGTTCAGACGCTCAATCCCAGTCGAGTACCTAGAAAAGCCAAGCATAGATGAGGAATCAGTAGGTGAAGTGGCGCAGATCAGCACGACCTCGAATTGGCAAGATCCCATCATCGACTACATAGTCAATGGAGCACTCTCCGCAGACAGACTGGAGTCTAGGAAACTCCAAATAAAGGCAACACTCTACTACATGTGGAATGGCATGCTCGTTCGAAGATCTTTTTCAGAACACATCTCTGCTACTTATCGCTTCCCAACGACCTGAAAATTCTTAGCTCAATCCACGAAGGCGTCTGTGGAAACCACTTTGGAGGCCGATCCTTGGAGCAAAAAGCTCTCAACGCTGGTTATTATTGGCCAACCATGCATTAAGACGATGAGGAGTATGTACAAAGGTGCGATAGTTTCCAGCACTTTAAGCCCGTGTCTGCACTACCTGCCAATGAACTTCATCCGCAGAAGAGCCCATGGCTATTCATGCAATGGGCGATTGACTTGGTAGGACCAATACCGTCTGCTACTAGGGGCAGATGCATGATGATCGTAGCGACCGACTACTTCACCAAATGGGTCGAAGCTAAACCCATGACCATAACCACCTAGACGGACATAGAGCGTTTCATATGGAAGAATATCATATGCCGCTTCGATATCCCACACTTCATCGTCACCGACAATGACCTACAGTTTATGGGCAAAGACTTGGCAAGATTCTTCGAAAAATATAGCATCAAGTAGCACATGTCCACGCCCCAATACCCAGAGGGCAGCGGGCAGGCCAAGGCGTCCAATATGACTATCATCGACTGCCTGAAAAATACCATCTCAGACAAGAAGGGCAAGTGGCCAGACGAGCTTCTTAGTGTTCTATGGGTATATCGTACCACCGAAAGGCGAGCAACCGGAGAGACTCTATTCTTCTTGGGGTATGGTTCTGAAGTAATCATTCCTCCTAATGTCGTAGTGCCAAGCATCAACACTGTACTGCCGAACCTTGAGCAGAATGAAAAAGAGATGGCCACCGACTTACTTGGCAAAGGAATAGTGTGAGAAGGTTATCACCCGCATTGCGGCCTATCAATAGCATCTCCTCTCCAGCTACAACAAAAGAACAAAAATTCGGCAGTTCCAGCCAGGAGACTTAGTCTTCCGGAAAGCCTTCATCACCACCCGATGAGAAGGCTCTAAAAAGATGGTGCCCACTTAGGAAAGTTCATACAAAATCAGCCGAGTAAGTGGAAAGGGAAGCTACACCCTCACCACCATAAATGACAAAGAAATCGATAAGCAGTGGAATGCTTACAACCTGAAGAAGTAATATGTGTTACCTCCCACCGTCCCTTGGATCATGTTCAAGATAAAAAATTCAAAGACTCAAACAGCTCGACGGACGAAGACCTCGCATGCCGAACATGATCAATTGTTATGACATTATTGCCTATTAGCAAAGTTAATAAAAGCCTCTATTTTCAATGAAAATTGAAGGAATAATTTGCAAGCTTGGGCCAAATGCATAAACAAACTTATTACCTCCTGCGATAAGCAAAAAATACCCTCTGCTAGACGGACATGGTGCAAGACGCCCGTCACCTTGCAAACATGGTGAAAAACACCCACTGCCTGACGGTCATGGTGCAGGACACCCGCCACCTCGCAGACATGGTGAAAAAAACACCTTCTACCTTGCAGACATGGTGAAAAACGCCATCTGCCCGACGGACATGGTGTAAGATGCCCGCGGCCCTGTAGACATGGTGAAAAACACGCTCTGCCTGAAAAACATGGTGCAAGACGCCCGTCGCCCTCCAGACATGCTGAAGAACACCCTCTGCCAGACGGACATGGTGCAAGACACTCGTCGCCCTGCAGACATGGTGAAAAAACACCTTCTGCCCTACAGACCTGGTGAAAAATGCCCTCTGCTCTTCAGACATGGCGTAAGATGCCCTCTGCTTTGCATACATAGCATAACCACCCCTGTGATAAGCAGAAGGGACTCTCTGCCCATTCAGACATGGCGTATCCGGAATATCCAAATGTGGATGGGTAGTATGATTGCTCAGTTTCCCCTGATGTCAGCGACCACCTGCGTCAGACAACTCTCATAATTGGCCACGATAGTCATTCCACTGGAATAGACTTAGCCAACTGAAGGATTCAATTCCATGGGATCCCGGGTCTTTAACCGTAAGAAACAATTAAGTGCAGGACCTCTACCCGTGAAAGATGTCACATGGACAAGATGGTCCATCCTTGACGTGCAAATCTTCATGAGTGGCTTGATTTCAAAGTGTTGCAATACTAGTTAAGCGATCTGCGAGATCAAAGCTGCGACTTGAAATGATATGGCCTCTGAGGAGCGACTTCGCCTGCATCTCACGCCAAAAAAAAATGCTCTAAGAGCCAGGGATGACGCCCGAAATGGTCACGCAGGTCGTTTTCTTCTATAAGTAAGACGCCTGGTCGACGACCCTACGACTATACGCCCAAGACAACCCACAAGCCGGAACTTACACCTGCCATAACTACGCGGACTTGCCTTGCTTACTTATAAGCAACGCTTCCGGCCGACGGTCAATGGTTTAAGTTTTGCTAGGACAAAGTTGAGTGTCACGACTATAGCAGCTACACGAACTTCCTCTACTTCCAAAGCATGAGTCCGGCCGATGGCTTTACAAGTAAAAAATCTGGCAACATGCTCCGGGAGAGCCAAGGCTCAAGAAGCCACAAAGTTGAGTGTCACGACTATAGTAGCTATGCGGACCTCATCTGCTTCCTACGTGAAGCATGAGCTCGGCTAACAGCTCTATAAGTTAAAAATCTCGCATTTTTTCCTCTTGCAGGCAAGGCTCCCGAAGCCCTAAAGCCAAAACTGAAGCCTAAAGTGACTACGTGAGTCAACTACTCCATTGCAGTAGCTTACTCAACTGCCCATCCTAAGGAAAAGTTTTGCAAATCACCTTAAGCAGGTGAGGCTCCTGAAGCCCCAAAGCCAAAACTAAAACCTAAGTGACGGCGTGGGATCAGCTGTTTCATTGAAGCAGTTCACCCAACCGCCCGTCCTACGGTAAAGTTTTGCAAAAGACATAGCGAAATAAAAGGATAAAGCAAAAACGAGGAAAGTTTTTTTTATCAAATTTCTAGCAAATTGATAAACCGGCTCGAAGGCCAAAAAAGTTCAAGCAGGGCTGAACAAAAAGGAAAAGGAAAAAACTCCTAAGTTTAAGCAAAAAATACTACTCCTTAATAGCTTGCGCAACCACCGGTTCCTTGACTGTCACGCCTTCAACAGCTGTGCCATTCTAAGCAACTAAAACTTCCATCAGCTCAGCCGCCCTTGCCTAGACTGCCTGACCTTCAGCTTCTTCACCAAAGGCAACCTCAAATGAGAAATCAAGCAGATCAACTGGAGAAATGGAAAAAGTCTAGAAGTTCTTCTTGAAAAACTCATAATCCAACGGCCTGCCCTGAAGATGGTCTACATAGCCAAGCTTGTAAAAATCGGCCTGACAAGAAGCAAGTGCCACTTCGTGACCAACTTTCTCATTTTATAGCCATGCATTTTCCTCAACAAGCCCAGTATGAGCACTCTATAGCTCATTATGTTAGATTTTGTGATATGGATGTCATGCCCTTATTTATGAGATATTGTGTCGTAATGAATTCTTGAGATTTTGCAGGCTACGGTAAGTATTTTCTTACTATATGTAGTATGTATAGTTTGGAAACTATACTTGTTCTACATCGAGGGGTTATTATGTTTTCGAAAAACTTTTTTTTTTACAAGATTTGTTTCTAGGCCTACCCACCCTTGTTTTTCACCCTTCTAGGTTTTAGCAGCTGAGCTTTCGTATCGACGAGGATTCTTGGCAAATCTTGGTATAAGTGGTTACCTCCGTTGGTACAATTCTTATCTTAATCTACTGTACTTTACTTATGCTCTGACATAACGTGTGAAATGGGTTCATTCCCGCTCACAACACACTCTAACAATTAAACACTTTTAGGTTTAAATTTATACACATTTTCCATATCACTACACTTTATGGCTTCGTCGCCTTCCAAGTGTCGGCCATCACAGCTTGATTTGGGGTCCAAGTGGACATTTCGGGGTCGGGGTGTATCATTACCAAAAAAAATAAAAAAAAATAAAAAAAAAATCAATTGCCACATGTATACGCATATGGCAAGAGGTTAGTTTCATTCTAATATCCAATCGATCATTAGCTTAGGTGGACGTTGTCAAAAGATGAATTTTTTTTTAATTTACCTCATTTGATCCCTTAATTTATTTTTTTTTAAGGAAGAGTGATATTGATTAAAATAACTTTAACAATACTGTTGGCTCTAAAAATTGCAAAGCGCATGCTGAGTAACTATGAGCAAACTATGTCTTTCTTGTGAATGCGGATGTGTCAACTTGCAACCGAGCTCAGTCAGGCGAGTAGGATAGATTTGATAGTGGTGTCGAATGAGCTACTAACTTCTGTACCGTGGTGGTGGTGTCGAATGAATTCCTGACTGTTATACTCTAGCGATTACGACCTAGGAAGGAATATGTCTTGGCCTTGGGTTCTAGAACTTAAAGACAAGGTTGCCTAGATCACTGCGAAGTTAAGGATCTTCTGCACCATGTTCAGCTACCTCGACTATATTTGTGAGACTATAGGTGTGCCGAATTGGTGTCACCTTATAGGGACAAAAGTATGCAAATGAGATAAGCATTTTTATGGTGGATGTGGTTCAACCATCTGAACGTCAAACTACGAAATGCAACTAAGAGTAATCGACCATAAAACACTTCAACTTGCTAGGAAGCTAATGGAATGACCTATTTCTATGAAAAAGTTAGAAACTCTTTATCGCTTGAGACTTGGATAAATAACCAACCAACCAAAAGTAGTGTTGTTAATTCAAATTGAAGATGCTCCTTGATCACTTGATTCTCGGTCTAGTGTTGTTAGTCCAAACTGAATATGTCGCCAGTTGTCAACACAGTTTTGTTATTCCAAACTGAATATGTGTTGACGGGAGGTGGATAGTTTGTGTTATCTCAAAAACTATGTGAAGGTTTCATGTAAAGCGAGAGTTTTCGTGTAGAGCGTTGAAGTTGTTTGTTGAGTCGAATGAGGTTTCTACATTGAACACCCTATTGTATTTATAAGATAAATTTCTTGGTGCCCAAGCCTGTTGGCTGATAAAATTCTAATAATATTCTAATTCCTAGGAACATTCTCTGAATATACTCAGAATTATTCTCAGCCGAAATTATATTGCGGGGTCTCGCCTTTGATAGGAGTATATTTATACAACTTGGTTAGCTTGTTTCCTTGCATTTAGATTGTTAGTCCTTAGTTATTTTAGTATTTTAAGCTATTTCGTGTGTTTGTAGGTCCAAATGACAAAGTATGCAAGAAAGTGCAATTTTGAGCATTTTGGAGCATTTTTGGGCATTGGATGGTTAGCTTATGCTTGGAGCCAAGTGGATGGATGAAATTGAAGATTAAGGGATCCTCTCCTTTCCTATTTTCTGACCCAAAAACACATCACACTCACTTATTTCACCTACAACATCCACTTATTCCACCTACAACATCCACACTCACTTCACCTACAACATCCACTCACTTCACCTACAACATCCACTTATTTCACCTACAACATCGACACTTACTTATTTCACCTACAACATCCACTTATTTCACCTACAACATCCACACTCACTTCACCTACAACATCCACACCCACTTCACCTACAACATCCACACCCACTTCACCAAGAAATTTTGTGGTGGTGATTCATTTTCAAAATCTATAAATAGTCTTCTCCATCACAAAACAAAGGACAATTCACATCTATAACACATTCCATAAACAACACAATTTCTGCCGCAAGTTTCCTTCTTCCTCCATCCATTTCCATCCACCTCTTTTCCTATCCATCCCCTACCACCCTTCCATACTCTCTCAACCTATCCAATCTCTGCCACATCCTCTAGACCATCCAAACACCACACCCACCTTGGTGCCGCATGTTTGCAAGAAAGGATGAGGACTTGGAGCTGTGATAACCATTCAAGACGTTGGATTGCTGGAGCGTTCTAGGTGTCTTCTACTTTTGTTTATCATGTTTAAATTCAATTATAGTTGTTTAATTGCAAATATGTGGAACTAAATTCATTTTGGCTAGAGGTTGATTCAAAACCATGAACATATTTGTAATATGAATTGATTACTTTCAGTTGTGATTTCATGAGTTGTGAATTCAATTTGCTTAACTGCTTGATTTATAACTTATTCTTGTATGTCGATTAAGGATGCATACTTAGTTTGCATGCATGAATTTGATGCTAGAATATAAGAGAGTTTCACCTAATCGTTATGAACTTATATTCACAAGTAGTGGAGGTTGCTAGTCACAATCGCGTTAAGTGAATTCTTAGCAAGAGTATCATGCTGTTCATAGTTACGAATGCCTCGTCAATGCTTATAGTTTTCACAAAGCTTAATGATCTTTGGTTGTATCTCTATTGTGATGTTCACGTAGGGGACTTTTGAAGAATGTTTTGAATTGTTGTATGGGCTTTTCCGTCCAATTCAATAACTTAAGGAAAACTTGAAGGTTAAAAAAGTGTTGTTCACGGTTAATCTGGGGTGTTGAGATTCATAGTTCATTATAAAGATAACTGGAAATCGATTCTATGTTGCATATATGTCATGTGTGGAGAAAAACCCTCTAGCCATCCATTCATCCATTGATTTACTCAAATATGTCTTAAAATCTGTTTTACAAAGTTTACTTAATTTTTGTTTAAATTCGTCCAAAACCAAACCCCCCCCCCCCCATTGTTAAGTTGTATTCTTTAGTTATAATCTGTACAATTTGATGTCTTTTGAGTATTTTGAGTCTTTGTAATCCCAAATTCGTTTAAATCCATCCCTAGTATCTGTTTATATTCAATTTGCTAGTTTTGTGTTGTTTTGACTATTCTAGTGTGTTTTAAGTTATTATAGTTTAGCTTTCTGTTTTAGAGTTTTGTTTTGTGTTTTTGAGTCTTGTTTAATATTTTTAAGTCAGTTAGGTGCATTAGCAATCTCTCCTAATCCCCGGTCTAGAACGATACCCTACTTACATCTTTACTACAATTGTCAAAAAAAGGGTTTAATTTGAGTGTTGTTTACATCGCATCAGCCTTCCTCATCTTGAACTAGGATTCTAAACCTAAACTTGTTTGAGGATCATTTCATATCTCATCCAAAACCAATCCTGATTAGTTCGACCTTCTATCCAAAGACCATACTTGTTCTTCAAATAGTCACACTTTATTTAGGACTCGGCCACACTGTAGTTCTCAAACAATCCTGCTTTGTCTAGGACTTGGCTAATTTAACACTACTAGGCTAAGATTGTTGAGACTCAATTTGGCCTAAAATGTTTCCTTGATTTTCGTCCTATACGACTTTTCGGCTGAATTAGATGTGAACCTTTTAGGCCAAATTAACCAACTAGCTTATATGACGGCCTATTGACTAAACTATGAGACCATTAAAATTGTTTTTTTTTTCCTTTCAAACAACGGTTTGTTGCCCCCTTATTTCCTAAGCATCGATCGAACAGCCGAATGGTTAAGAAAATAAAATTATAATATTTATTATTTTTTTAAACCAACGAAAATAAAGTGACCAAACCATAATGAGGAGGAGGCCAAGGATACTTTATTCTGAGTTGAGATCTTTACATATGACCATTTTCAATATAATATTGCTTCAGATGTTGATGTCAAATAACAACGGCAACCTTCAAATTATTTTTGTTTTTTGACCATAAAGTATTCTGAATTGTTATGGCCCCCGAGCATAATTACTTTGCCAACTTCAGCTTTTAATTTGAACAACTCAGCCGAACAGGATTGTTCCACATCAGATTTATCTCCAATAACTATATCGATTGACATGGTTTTTACATCTGAGCCTGTGTTTCGGCCTTGGTCAAAAAATCGCCTTTTGAATCAATTTTTGTACTGGTTAAGAAATTTCAATTTCTTCTTCTAGGCCGACGATAGAATAGGTGACCTAACTTCTTCCTTAGCCAAATTGATAATCCTCTTATGCTGAGACTTGATTGGGGCCGAAGTAAAAAATTGCCTCGGCCTTTTAGTCCAACCACACTTCAAACGAAATTGATTTGTATGTAGGAATGTAAGGAAATTGTGTTCCTCATAAAGTGTTCCTCACGACGACTGGCGTCGTAAGATCCGGATTCGTCGGGACTGGACTTGTTAGATTTCTAGGTTGGTGGTGGTGCAGCAGTGTTGATCGAAAATAGTTGATCACAGGTAACGTCAGGTTAGATGCAGGTCAATCATGCGATTCAGCCAGCTGCGTTTGCAAATGGTGGTGCTAGGCAAAGACATAATTGGTTTCGTAAAAAGGCGATGGTGCACAACAATTGATTTCACTGGCAGCTGGTTCCATGCGGCTCAGCTCCAAACTTCTGCATACTCTTTTTTTCCTCTGACTATGAATGACAAACAAAGGGTAACTCAAACTGAAAAACAAAAAAAGTTTTTCGAAACGAAACTGGACAAAACAACAATGGAAACAGATAAATTGATACGAACAAAACAGAAGCAAATAAAACCCTTAAGAATTAAACCTGCTTTGATATCAAGTTGAAACTAAATGAACGGACGATTGAACAAAATATAACTATGAACATTATTTTATTAACGAAAAACAAATAAACGAGATTGTCGAGACGACTACAAACTAAAGACTATTAGATCGACTTATTTAGAAGTGAATAACAAGCATACAATTTATAATAAACTAAACTCTAATCTCTAAATGAAAACCTAATTTGAACGGACGGGCTCAAACCCTAAACTTATTATTTTCCGACAATAACAACAAATATAAAACTGCAAAAAACAGGAAGTTTGAAAGTACCACGTAACATTGGAAAAAGAAAGAGATTCACTATAACGTAGATTCCATTCCGACTTTGGACGGGCAAAGTAATGAGAATAAAAATGTTAAGCTTAATTAATCAGTTTATATGAACATTATCAGGGTCCGACCGTCATGGGTCATGCCCCCAATTAATCCAAAGCCGAAATGACATAGTGAGTGACGCAAGAGAGCTCTCTCTCAATGTCAAAGAAGCATCCAATACAATAATTTTAAGTGTGCAAGTAATTTGATTGTCACGACTCACGATTTTTTTTTTTTTTTGGTTGAAATAAGCGTTATGCAAATAATTTGATTGTCATGATTCACGATTTTTTTTTTTAACAAACGGTATTATGTATAGTAAGAAGATAAGGTAGGCTAGGCTTCACAATGGGTTAACAATAATGTGATTCGAATTTATTTTTGGTGAAAATCGAATTTAAAACCTCTCACTTACACACTTACAAGTGAAAAGAAATATCATTAGACCGTAGTACTAAGTGGAACGACTCACAATTTGTTTAAAAAGATTATTATGCGTCCAGCACATTGTGTCGAATAGTGAGGGTTTAGCGCTAAACAGGGTACTACACTGAGAATTTTTCTAACGTTTAACACAATAGTTAAAACCGGAATGTCCTTGTTTCAAGTCAATACGAGCCCGACGGCCCACCAAATGCAGCAACGATACTACCAAAATCGGGAAAAAGAAATTGGTGTTACCACAAATAATATTTGACTACTCAAAAGATAAGATGAGTTCCAATTTAAAATTATTCATTATCAATTTTTAAAATTTCGTATTTATGGTTAGTACTTTTCATATTTATTAAATCAACAAAGATCACATCTGCAAAAAAAAATCTATTAAAACTAAAGTCATTTAGTCATTGAACTGTATAAAAACAGATAAATGAAATGATAAAAGCATTACGAACCATCTATGTTTTTACTACAATAGATTAACTAAACAATCTTAGTTTTAATTCAATTTTTGTAAAATGATATAAGCACAAAACTCTATGATTCGAAAACGATGAGTTTTGATTAGGAGCTCCTACTCATCCTCAGTGCTCTAAAAATCAGCCTAGGCGATCACCTAGGTGCTCCACGGTGGCCACCCGCCGCGATTAACCCGTAGTCGGAAGAAAAATCGGCAAAGAGATTAGGCGGGCGCCAAGGCTGCCTAGGCGGTGCTTGGGTGGCCTAGGCGGGCGACTGGGTGGCCTAGGCGGGCGACTAGGTGGCCTATGTGGTGGTCTGGGCATTTCAGATATTTTTTTGCACAGCAGCTGGTTCTCTTTCTCGGTTCTGGTTTTGTATTTCAAACTCTTTTCCATCGAAGAAGAGGAGAGGAAGAAGAAAGAGAAATGAGTTTCTGTCTCTTCCCGTTCACATCCACGTGACGAACAAGACATAAGATCACCCAACCTTTTTGTTTAATTGTTTATTAAATTGATTCCAATGGAATTGGGAAATGCAACTGACATAAACATATATTGAATAATCATGTGGTGCGCCCCACCTCCCTTTTCTGTTGCATATTATCTCACTTAAAAAATGCTTTCAACAAACTACAAATTTACACTACATATTTTGACTTTTCTTTTAAGTTCACTATATTTTATAATCTTTGAAAATATTTAGTAAGTACTACAAACTTATAATCCTTTAAACTTTCATCTCCTATTATCAAATTCACCAAAATATTAATAATATAAAATAATTTACTCAAATCCGCCTAGGCGCTAGGCCCCAACCTACTGGCCGACTAGCGCCTTGCGTCTTTTAGAACCTTACTTTTTGCATTTTATCATTCTTTTATTATCTTATCCATGGATTTCATACAAGTATAATTTTTTGTAAGTGTAATATGCACTTATTTACAAGATATACAAGAAATTTACCTAAATCCGCCTAGGCGCCCGCCTAGCTGCCTAGGCGCCCGCCTAGCTGCCTAGGCGTTAGGCGCTAGCCCGCTGCCCGACTAGCGCCTAGCGTTTTTTAAAACCTTGTGAGTAACCAAGCATTGTTCTTATCAACACACCCCTTTTTACCTTCCACACATATTCGAGTCGAATGAATTGAAGAATATCAAATGACAGAAATGAACAAAGAGTGTGAAAAGATGTGTGTGGATAGCACCACAAAAAGAAAAGCAGAATTGGTAAAAATATAATATTTTAAATTTGTTAGTTATATAGCAGATAACGCTTCACCGCAATGGCAAAAAACAATCATGCTAATGCATTCTGGTGCATGTTTGATCCCCTTCCTCTAAAAACTAACAATGCTATTATTTGTCAACAAAAAAAAATTTGTCAAGTATGTATGATTTCAAAAATTTATCGATCTACTAAAAATTAAATAATAATAATAACAACATTTGACATAAGCATGATTTTTGTGGCCTAATCCAAATAATAGAGGTTTATCTTTGTTCATTTTAAATTCAACTGCTGTAGTTTAATCAAAAGAAGAATAGCCCAGGGTTTTAGTATTGATTTTATTATAGTAACGTTCAGTGTGAACGAAACTTTGATGCCTATTTGGTGGTTTATTTTATGTAAATTACATCATTTAGTCCACACACTTATGACCAATAATATTTTGTACTTATATATTGAGAGCTACAGTTTCAAACGTCATAAAAAACCCCAATCCGATTCCTTTCACACATGACATAAACAGAAACTCATATATACGAATTCTATTTATACAAGTCTATACTTTATGGCACACAATTAGCAGCTGCACGCCCTCCTCCCATCAAACAAAGAATACGAATATGGATGCGCTTAGAAACCATCTAGAATGTCATGACATCAACTCTGAGTTACATGATTTCATAGATGACTCAAACTTTGATCAATTCATTGATCTTATTCGCGGTGGCGAAGGTGAAGATCCAATAGCTAATTTTGATTGTGAACTTATGATCAATGGCTGCTTGGATGATTATAACATGTTCGGTCCAGCTAGTACTACTCCTCCAGGTCCTATGTTCGGTTTCAATGATGCATATCTACCTGACCCAAGCACTTTTGTGCTTACTACATTACCAAATTTTGATGAAGAAATGAAGGGCGAAGAAGACTATAATGATGGGGAAGATTCGTCTGGAACAACAAACACAAACACAACCACGACGACAACAAAGAGGCAAAAGGTTGATCGGTCACGAACTTTGGTGTCAGAGAGGAAGAGGAGGGGGAGAATGAAGGAAAGGCTCTATGCATTGCGGTCCCTGGTTCCTAACATAACTAAAGTAAGTGTTGGTAGAAGTAAGTTATACACTGCAGTGCACTAAGAATTATCGGTAAGATTTTGCTAGGTTTTTTTTTTTTTTTTTTTTTTTTTTGTAACTTCTAATAGTACTGTGTCCTACATTTTTTTTTTTAATCAAAACGGGTTCTTTCGGTTTCAAATATGAGTTGTACAACGATATCTATGAAGAACAAACAAATTATGCAAGCACGATTTTTGTTTAATCTTTTGGAGATATATGCACAGATGGACAAGGCCTCCATTGTTGGAGATGCTGTATTGTATGTACAAGACTTGCAAATGCATGCTAAGAAGTTAAATGCTGAGATTGCAAGCCTTGAAGCATCATTAGCAGGAGCAGATGAGCATATGGGATATCTACAAGGACCAACCAAAACTAAAAACAAGAAAAAAGTTTCAGACAATAACCATTTAGTTTCTAAGGGCATCATTCAGGTCAATAAACATTTTGATTGTAATTTATTAGCTATTAATTTCTGCAAATAAAATAATTTGCCCTTGTACTTAATTACGTATCATGCCTTTCTGCAGATAGACGTGTCTCAAGTCGAGGAAAAAGGTTTTTATGTGAAGGTGGCATGCAACAAGGGACAAGGAGTAGCTACAGCACTTTACAAGGCTCTCGAATCTCTTGCATGCTTCAATGTTCAGAGTTCTAACTTAAACACAATTTCAGCAGCCAGATTTGAATTAGCGTTCACTTTGAATGTATGTATATATCAGTACAATATGATATTCTACTTTATCCTTGGTTGGCAATTTTTACAATCCTAATTACACTTTATGTAATTATCTGTGTACATGATTTTACCTCCTACTTTGTTAATCCAATTATCCAATTGATGTAGGGAAATAAAAACATAAATGTTTTTTTTTTAAAAAGGTACAAAATATGAGTGAAAACCGTTACTCCTCTCTTTGTCAGCAAGTTTTCAGTCTTTCACTAATTAATTATTTGTTAATACTTGTTAAAACAGGTACAGGATTGCGAGCAGGGCATCATCACCTTGCCAAATTTGAAACATTGGGTGGCTGGGGCTTTTCTGAACAAAGGCTTTGTAATCTGAGGATTGCAAAAAGTTCGAGTTATAGAGGTTGTAGTAATGGAAGAGCCAAGAACGCCTACATTGCATGCATGCACGCAACCAGCTGATATTATGCTGACAATTAGTTAATTTCAACTGTCATCGATCCCATCGATGTATAATATATCTTGGTTGCTCTATCTCTGATTATTATTTTTCTTTGTTTCTAGAAACATGTTTGTGGTTTTGAGTGTTGAGTGGTGACCGTGTCAAAAGAAGAGGATCACTCGTGGGCACTTGCTCACCCACACTGCTTATACGATTGCAACTTAAACCTTATGAATTTTCTTGGGCGGCTTGAATCAATCATTTCAAATCATTGGGTGAAAAGGTTGTGCTCGTATTCTATTTAATCTTTGATAGTGTTGGTGTCGAAACTTGAATAGAGCTTGCCTAGGTTCGACACATATTTGTTTTGGGTGTTGCCTACGCTTTAAGTGCGTGGGAAGACTTAAGAGAAGGTGAAAACAAGCATGTCATTGTTGGAGGCTGACAACAGGCACGTGATGTTTCGCACGTAGAACTGACTTCTTAACCAAAAGATTGTACACCGAGCGGGATGCTGGTTCGGTTTAAGTTTTTTATTGTCCCTCGAGCAAGTGAGGACTTAGAATTCAACTAGAAAAAAATGTCCGCGCTCTGCCGCGGGTTTTGAAATCGTAACCCACAATTTAACATACCCATTTCTAAATAATTCAGAAATCAATCAAAGAAAACTTCAAGTAGAAGAAAAATGAGTTCACAATTGGAGAGAACTTCAATTTCATGCAAGTATTTTTGTTCTAATTTCAGGGCTTAACAATGCATTATTGGAATTTGCATTTGGTTCAAAGAAGTAAGTTAAACTGATAAGCAAAATGAACTAAAAAAATAGAATCTATTCCAATTTGATTATCCGTTCAGGTTCAAAAATACAAAACGAAGAATATTTTTAAGCATCCAAAGTTACAAACATCAGTTAAAACTAAACAGTTAAAAGCACTAACACTAAAGCATTTCATTGAAGACATAGATAACATATTTGGTTCTTTGTACCTAAAATGGAAAACATTTGCATTCCTATATGCTCTGAAGTTTGCATAAGTGCTGGAAATTTACAATATATAAAGCGACAATCTCAGAATAAAACACATTTGAAGGAAATGTAATAAGAAAAGAAAATAGTGTTTTTTTACCTACGACCCATGTGAGGAGTAGAATTTCCAGTCACAATTAACAACCCAAGAGCTCTGTAAATCAAATATATAGGAAAAGATCAATAAAAAGTGAATTACAGTTTCTCAAATCAGAAAGTAACATTTATTTGAAAAGATTCAAACTCATTTTGGATATAGATAAACAATGGCATGTTAAAAACCAAAATGACAAAGCATTCAACATTCACGTAAATAAAATGATATGCATGTTATCCATCAATGTTTTGGTAACAAATTCCCAAATTGCTCTATCTACCAAACATTTGCAGATCTATAGTTACAGATGTTCACTTTCATGATATTCAACACAATACCCACATTATTGGCAAAACGACATTGTATAGATCTTTTGAGCACCTGAGCCAATGACAATAACATTGAAGGCAACTACAAAAATTGTACATTATATAAAGAGGCAATCTCATAATCAAAATTGTCAAAATCGATATTTTATGGCTACATTTTTTCGTCAGTCAATCAATACACACAGAACACAGAATCACATACCCAACAAAAATTCAAACCCATAAATCCGAAATTAGCAATGTTATTTCTTACCCCCCAAAAACAATCAAAATCTTAGTGGTTACATTCATTAGTCAAGCACTCAACCACTCAGGCACATCGACTACAACTTGGGAATGTTATGCAAATCTTAGGCAGCTTGAATCATTAAATTTGAGTTGGAAGAAGCTCTGTTACCTGCTCTGCTAGCTGAGGAGTGTCACCAAATTCGGCACTATCATCAGCATCAACACATTTCACACTCCCACTTCCAAAACATTTCACAAAATCGAAAACCAAATGAGATTATGTAGCAGAAAAGATTGACGGAAAAAATAGATTAAGAAAATCAATTAATATTAAATATAGAGGATGAATGATGTTGTCCAATAAATAAGACGGCTGTATATTTCTCGACCATGAGAAAATGTCAAATTAATAGAGGCATTAATCCTAAGTTTTCCATTCATTGTAATCGATCTAAACTTTGACATATTGTAAAGTCCTCTTACATACAGATTAATGAAATATTAATTTATTTCCATGAGTTATTTGATTTTGCAAATTCAAAATAATTGAAGAATACTGAAAATTACTAAACCCCATCACAACATCCCATTAGTGAAAAAGAAACACAAAAGATAGCATACCCAAAATACCAAATTCAACTCCAATATAATAAAAAATTAAAAAACAAATTAGCCAAATTGGAATAGCTAGATCAAATAAAGATTTAAGTCAACCAATTACACAAAATAATTCATCCAAAGTAGGCTCCTAAGAAAATATACCACTATGGTGGTGGAGGAGGCCCAGGCTCAAACAGTGGACAGCAGCATTTAAATATACCGCAGCAGCACGGAATCCACGAACTGCATAATCAAAACCAAAAATTAAAAATTTATATTTAAATTGAAATTTGAAAAAAAAATTGCAGTAGAATTGTATAATGATTAATGAGAAATTCTCCAATGTGGATAAATTAATCTTGCGGGATGCGATCAGTGGTATTGGGCTGGCAACCGGCTTATGCTCAAATCCCACTAAATTTATCATACACCCTTCCAACTACAATTCAAAGGAAGAAGTTCCAAGTCCATGCATAATGTTTGCTGAACTAAAATAAATTGCTTTTCATGATTAAAATAGCCAACCAACCAACACTCAGTTGATAAAATTGAACATTTGGAGTTACATATCCACATATTCCACATATTTAAGATTGAACAAACCTTCTCATGAAGACCACCCAAAGGTCCATCAGTGAGTTGTGTGACCAGAGGATTTACTGCACTTGAGTTTCCTCGTGCAGCTGCAAGAGCTATGAGCTTACGTTGACCGTCAGCCACTTCTCCGCTTAAGGTTTGAGTAACCGATGATGCAGAATGTGAGTAATTACAGTTTTCTCAATTGATTAAAACATCATAAGACGGTGTTTTCTAGGCTCTCTTTTTTTTTTCCTTCCTTTCTCAGGCCATTATTTCATTAGCCATCTGCAGAATTGCAATTGATAGAATCGGTATTCTTTTAAATAATCATAACACTTCACAACACAATGGCAGCAATTTATACAAATTCTAACAACAAATTGTCAAAAACAATGAGAATAATTACCAGAAATTTCAAATCTTTTGGGGGTTCAGAGTAATTACCAGAGAGACGAAAGCTAAAATCAACATTAGTCCAATTTTTTCAAAATAAGAACAGCTCCGATCTGAGAAATACAGTGCAATTTCTGAAGAAAAAAAAAAGCGAGAAAACCCTAAAATCCCTAAGAACCCTAATTTATAAACCCTAAACAAACGCAAAAGGAGAGAGGAGACTCAAATAAAGGGAAAATCGAGAAATTCAACATACCATAATCGGAGCAAGGACGCTTTCCGACGGCCAAATTCATCGACACCGGAGGCGGTTGTCGACCGTCACTGTACCTCAATTTCGCCTCCGCCATGTTTGAGGCTTTCGACCGTCACTACTTGGTTTGTGTGCTTCAAGTCGAGAGATATAGGGAGCGGGAGAGAGAGGAAAAGCAGAGGAAGATGAAAGATTGTGGGTTTTCCAGTAGAGAAGGACAGAAACAGGAAGAGTGAGAAATGAGAGGAGAGCGCACCTGCGCACGAGTCTAACCCATCGCAATCCGTTCTAAACCATAGGGACAAAATTACCCTCTCACCTTTTGAGAATTACCCTCCCAACCCAGCCCCGTTTGGCTGGCATTATTGTAAATAGCGTGAAATTGAGTGGCAAAGATTTGACTGTAGCTAAGCTGCAGTTTAGCTACAGTCAATTGCTCCTCAACTTCAGAAAAGATAACTAGAAATTATGCCCGCGCGTTGCTGCGGGATTAGAAATTGTATAGATAAATATGTTTATAAAGATTACAATGCATTCAATCACTCACAACCACAATACACTAATTAAAGATGAATTCAAAACTCTAAATAAATGTAAGTTCTCATATTTAAATTCTGTCTCCAAGGTAATTTTCTTGCTCGAAAACTTTGATCCACAAAACCAAATTACATTTTTCAGCAAAAAAGACCACCTTAACAAACCAAATACAATACACAAACACAGCTATTCAATTTAGATTGATTTACATCATAAAAAGTTCATTCAAACAACTAAAATGGCACAAATAAAAAAATTGAAAAACCAACCTTTTTCAAATAGCAACTGCTTCCCAATTCTTAGAACAAAATGCTATCATCTTTTGAACCACACAACTTTCATACAATCAGAAATCATCAAACCCTTTCATACCATCAAGTTTGTACAAAAATATAAATACCAAATCTCAAACTTAAAAGCCAAAATTAAAATTAGTAAATAAATTGGGAATGTTTTGACGATGGATGATTACGTTATTAGGAGCGTCGTAATTAGATGAAATATGTGTGGTCTGCTCTGATTGACTAAAAAAAGAGAATACCATTGAGAATGGAGGGAGGGGCACATTGACTGGACCCAATAGAATTGCAAAAATGTATTCACAATTCGCAAAAGAAAGAACTCACTTGCTTAACAGGCTCAAGCACACAAAATTTGCCTGCAACTCTTTTGCCTGAAAAATTAAGAACTCAAATCATGAGTACAGGATTGAGTAAAACAGAACGCTGGAATACATAGAAACACGGCTAATTCAAGCATAAACTATCTCTGAAAAATTAATACCTCAAGTTTGTTTTCACAATCTACACCATAAATATTACTCAAAATTGAACCAGCCTTGACAACAAACGGAGAAAACTCCTTGAAAAAATCTACAATGCTGTAAAACACCCCAAAAGTAGAAGAAAATAAGATGCCAAGAATTCATGAGCAGATAATTATAAGCTAAAGGAAAGAAAGGAGATTGGGAAACATACTTCAGCTTTGCAGCTCACAAAATTTGGAAGAGAGAAAATCCATTATCATCAGAACTCTTCTGTGAATTATCCGAATTCTTGTCATTCAAAGTTTTTACAGAGTACAAAACAAAAGCAAACCAGAATCGTTTTGCTTCTTCAAGCAGTACATAGAAATGCATTTAAGTTAGACCAAATCCAGATTAAAGCAAGTGTTCCAGCAAAGGGATTCTAAAAGAACACCTCAAACCTTATTTCATCATACCATTATTAATATGACTATAGAATGGAGAAATAACAATACATACTATTCCGTTGCCAATGGCTGACGCATTTGATATTAACAGATCTTGCTTTCTTTGAACAGATTTGCAGCTTGCTTGTAAGAGTTCTCGTCCAATGACAATACTTTCTGTAATCAGAACCATATATATCCACAGAAACTAAAATCAAGAAACGACAACATAAACAAAAAGAAATTCAAAGAGTAAATAGAAGTAGTTTATAAACTAAACTTTACAAACAAAATGACATTTACAATAAGAAAGAACAAAACAATAAATTCAATCACAATCGAAAGGGGGCAAAGAGTGGCAACCTTGCACAATTCCATATAAGTATACAAACTAAAGGTCATATATCAAACAAACTCATATAACCAACATACAATTACATATATCCTTAGCTCCTATGGAAAGAAAAAATACTTGTACTATATTAATGGCCCTCTTTAAAAAATTAGAGAATAAGCAACTCAACAGCTGCATTGATAATTACAAAAAAAAGTGCATAGCAGTAATATACACTTTTTTATACTGAAAGACTAAAAAACTGAGCAAATTAAACCTTATTTGAAGATGGAACACGTTTGCATTTCACAGAACCAACTAACAAACGAACTCACAACCTTATTTGATAAGAAGTTTGAGTCGCTCCAAATCGTTCTCCTGACAAAAACAAAAACAAACACCCAAAATAAGGAGCTATGTTGGTTCCCAAACATTAACAATTGTTTCACTGGTATCTTTCATCAAACAGGTGGCGATCGCTGCTACTACACAGGATTGAAGATTAAGTTATCTGCAAATTGACCATAAAAATAACAAAACCGCATCAAAATCCCAATTTTCAATCCCACTGAGCAAAACTAATATGTTAATATAGGAAAATTTTCTTACATATTTCAATATATCCAGAAAAATGGTTTCTTTGGCTTATGAACCTGATATGGACACATGCAACTCCCCTATAGAAATTTAAAAAAAAAAAAAAAAACCAACCTGAAAAACTAAAGGAAATGATTAGACCCAATACTATCTGATGAATTTCCAACAAATTGAACTGGGCTTCAGATAGATCGGCTGAAATTAAAAATGCATTCAAATACATGAACAAAATATTAAACAACAAAAATTCAAGAGAATTCAACTTTGCAATAAATTGTGGATCCCAGAACAAAATAATTATCCCTTTGTTTATTTCCTTAGCTATAAAAATTCCTCAATCTCTTATATCTCACAAAGAGAATCATAGGCATGTCAATCTCAGCTCATAAAAACGAAAGAAAATAGTAGGGTTTCTTAGTTTTTCACCCAAATCCACCAATTTGAATCAAATCTCTGCAACCCATCTTGAAATCCGTCTCAAATCACCTCCACGAACACAATTTTAAACGTACATTAAGAGGAATCAAATAAAAACTAAAATCCAAAATTTGGAAAATTCCAACTTTGATATGCTATCGCTACTTGTGTTCATTAAATTTGATGGCACTGTCAGTGAAAAGGTAACCTTAGGGCTACTAAAATGTTCACTAAACGGCAAGGAAATCAATTCAGTGGGATAAATGGTCCCATATCACAAAACATACTAATTAGAATCGGTTACTTGGTGATCTCCTTATCGTTGAAATTGCAACAGGAGATAATCTACTATTAACTCAAAACAACTTTGAAATTGAAACATGATATAAAAGTATTTCTTGTACATGCAACCAACAGGTCTCCAGAAAATTAAAGATAAATTGAAAATCAACTGTTTGTATCGAGATGTTCGATCAAATCGAAGAAATTCACAGCAAAACCGAAAATGAAAACAGAAACTCACTTGTAATCAGCTTTTCTGGGAGCGTCAAACCTGCACTGGAAACTACAAAGAACAAAGACACAAAAATTGTTATTCACATATTATCTTTCACAGTTTCACGGATCCATCCTATTTGGACTTAATAAAGACAGAGGTGAAGATCTATACCTTTTTCTTTTTGAGAGCCCCATCCTCCTTTTCTTTAGTCAGAGTCGATGCTATTTACAGAATACACACATGCATGAGTCAGAGTCGATGCTATATCAGTGTTGTCGGATGCTGGAAGGAAGAAAGAGGCGGAGAAGAAAGTGCGATCCAGAAATCCATTCCCTCTACCTACCCTCAAATCATGCACCCAACACTCTCTCTCTCCCCCCCCCCCCCCCCCCAAATCATGCCGTGAAGTCCTCTCTCCCCCAATTCCTGCACCAACCCACTGACACCAGAACCCATCCTTAGTGTAAATTGACCGATCTGTCCCCAAATTCTATCCGTTGGATCTTGATTAAAGCAGGCAAAAGGGTAATTTTGTCTACCAACTAGGCAGCCCACTTCAAGCCCAAATCAGACAACAATGGCACAACCCTAAACCCAAACCTACGGACACAATTACCCTCTTAACTTTTAATAATTACCCGCCAACCCAGACACAGATTTGGTGGCTGTGATGTAAATAAGGCAAAATCAAGGGTCAACCATTTGACTGTAGCTAAGCTACAGTCAAATGTCTCCTCAATTTTAGAATAGATAACTAGCGATGGTGCCCGAGCGTTGCTGCGGGTTTTAAACCATATAAACCATGTCAAAAGTTCCACGTGTATATATATATATATGTACATACATACATATACGATATGCAATATTTACATACATGTGATTCATGTCTTCTTAACTATTAACAGAACAAACTGAAAAAATGAAAGGCAAAAACTACACTTAAGTATAAATATACATGCGGTCTGCAAATTCATTTCTAAGTTCTACAACTGCAACTTATTCCAAAACTACTTACTCGTCCTCTCCCTTCTCTTCCTCTCCCTTCATAATCCATGTCATTGTCTTTTCATGAGGACCCTTTTGTACCCGAAGTTGCAGCAGAATAATATCAGAAATCTTGCAATATAACAACACTACCAATTTTAATGATCATAATATGCAGACACTGACATGATAATCTTCCAAATCAAACAATGGGGTTTAAGGAATGCATTTTAGAATACTCCATACCAAAAATGTTGATTCCAAGTTGAGCATATAGATTGGAGAGAAGAAGCTATCCACAAAGTGAATAAACCACCACGTGATATAGAAAGTGATGGTTTTGACGTATTGGGTGATCCAATAACTAATGCAAGTTTTTTTTGAGAAGAATAACTAATGCAAGTTTTTTTTGAGAAGAATAACTAATGCAAGTTAGAATCTAAGGAAATGATAATGAGGGGCAGGCAACCTAGCTCAAAAGGAATAAGCCTTTAAATTCCTTTTCAATTTCTTTACCAAAATAGTTGCAAATGCATATTAAGTATTCAGTGGTATTTAAATCACAGTGTATACATAATTCTAATGATCATAACAATACATCATCGACCAAAACAATACATCATTGCATTTCAAAAAACAATACATTATTGATCATAACAAAGGTTCTAAATTCTAATGAAAACTTATATCAAAATTCGAATTAAGCAGTGTATTAAACTATAACGATAGCAAAACAGTACAAAAATGCTCTCATAAGTTAAAGAATTATAGATGTTGTAATGCCTGGTTTAGGGTAAGGTATTGGCGTTAAGACTAATCAACAAAACAAATGATCAATGTTTAGAGGCGCTTACAGGGATCTCACAAAAAATTAGAGCATGCACCAAAATAGAAAGCAAATATCACAAAAATTAGAGAATGCCCCAAAATTTGAGGCCCAATTATCTATTTCACAGAGGAGAAAAACCAGAAATAAGGGTAACAAAATCACAATTATCTGGTAATAAAAATTCAACAATACAGTAACAAAATTACTGTAACAGAATATACCTCAAAAAGCCAACGGCCCAATTGCTCCCTCCAACGATCCAAATTTCTGAAATTCACAAACAAAGCAAATCCATAGCAATTTGACATGCTTAGTACAATCAAAATTCACAGGAACAAACAAAGGATTGAACAAACAAACTTTTTGAGCTAATTAAATATTCACACACACTGATTAGACACTCACAATGATTAGACACACTGCATAACATTCACACGCAGTCACATACACACTCACACTGATTAGACACACTGCATAACATTCACACGCAGTCACATACACACTCACCCGCACATACTGTGTCATACGTACACTGATTAGACACACTGCATAACATGGTTCTATCTTTTTAAATTACTTTGTATTAATTCTTTTGTGAACAGTTACTCAATAGCATCTGTCAATACTCAAAACAAAGAAGAAGTCACTCGATTTACCCTTTCTAGATTGCATTTCAAGTTATACACTATACCTGAATGAATTTTCTAGATTGCATTTTCTATCTGAATTCTGTATTTAGGCAGTGAACTGTTGGATATAACCAAGGTCGTAATTCCTAATCACTTCAATTGATCAAAATGGCCAAGCAAATCTTCTCGCAGTTTGTCTTTCAAAAAATCCTACTTGGAGTAAAAATTAACAGTAGTAAGTTATAGCATAACCAGTAAATTGAATTCGACAGACATAAAAACAATTTGACCACTGCACAGATAACTCCATAAATTACTTACAACATCAACCTTCCAACATGTCTAAAAGTCTCAAAAACTTCTCCATGTTCAGCTCTAATCACCTAAAAACACTGAAAAGCAGAGGAAAACATATAAATTCATTAAAATTCTCTACCCACGGATAAGTTAAAAATCAAAAGCACTGACCATTCCAAGGAAAAGAGTAACCATTATTAGGATTCAAAACTCATTCCTTAGTCTCTTCATCTGGGTACTCGACTTCGTAATCTGCGCTATATTTCCAATATATTGACACACTTTGTCATCATATATCTTTCTAGAAAAAACCTAAAAGTCAGACGATTCTAATCACTGAAATAGAATGAACAGTAAACTTTTCTATAAGTAAATATTTCAATATGTATAAAAAAGAAATTAAAAGAGAAAAAATCAATTTTTTCCAACCATCATCAGCCTAATTGGCAGAAATCAAAGTAATTACACGCCTGATCACTTAATCACAGATAATTAGAATAAAATTAAGATCCATCAATTCCTTCCACCATATTTTTGCATACACGCAGTTCTCCATATAAAAATTCCAGAAAACTCATTATTAGGAGAGAAATAGAAAAGGAAATTTAGAAATTGTCTATAAAGCAAAGGAATCCAGACAACACAGATTGAGAAGCCCCTTTACAGGATACACCATACACACAGGCATTGCGGAGTCCTTCGTGAAGGAGAAGTCGTCGATGATGAGTGCCGAGCCGATCTGAGCAAGGCACCAAATGGAGACTGGAAACAAAATCTCTAAGTAAACCAAAGCCAGATTTGCTCGTGACTATTCTGTGAACAAAAGGAACACAGGATTAAAGAGGAAGAGAGCGAAATGAAGACGGACAGAAGCAGAGATTTGTGAGGGACAAAACCAAACTGAAAGGTAAAGTGAAGAAGACGAAATCGATTAACATAAAAAATTGTAAAGATTCGAAAAGCAGAAAAATCCCTCAGTCCGTCAATCCCGCAATCAACCCTCTCCTCTCAAACGCAGCATGGCTCCCATCCCCCAAACCCTCCCCGAATGACACGACCAACCCACCCACCCAGGTCCCAACCCATCCCAAACCCATAGGACAAAATTGCCCTTACTAACTTGCCATCTTGACCATCAGATTTAACCCTTGATGGGGCAGCCTCGTCATTTTCACTTCTTAAGGGCTGGGCTTATATCAAGAAATGAACTAAGCCCACCACACAAAATGTGACCGGCCCAAGCCCCAACCCACCCTTAATTTGATGGTAGTGCTGCAAATAAAACACAATCAAGGGTCAAACCTGTGACTGTAGCTAAGCTACAGTCAATTCACTCCTCAAGTTTAGAATAGATAATCTGATTTGTGTGTATTTGCCTAAGAGTAAATGAGAGAGAACAGAAACTCAAACGAGAAACTAAATGTAATCATTTCATACTGAAGTAATGATTGCAGTCAATTGCAAAAAGATCTAGGGGTTGATGAGTCGATCTACGTAACTTGATAAGTAAATAGACGGAAAACATATAGAAAATCAGTAGTCTCTAGAATGACCTAGGCTATGAAGGGTAGAATAATGCTAGAGGAGTCCACCAAGTCCACTGAGGTCGCTGGTATCAGAGTGGACTGAAGAAGAAACATATGCCTCATAGAGGAGTTCAATCGTAGTTGGATTTCAAGGATTATATTTAATGTTTGCTTCGAATGAAGGCTTTAAGATTGTAGCTGAAGAGCTAAGGGTTATGCTGAAGGGCAATTTGGGTTATGTTGAAAAGCAGTTGGATTGATTGAAGAATCACTTGAGGTATATAATCGTAAAGATTGAGTTTGATGAAGGTCCCTGAGCTGGAGCCAGGCTATATTGGTCGATTGACACTAACAATGACTGCAATTCCTGGTTTGTGGCCTTTAGTTATGTCCTATATCATTTCGAATGAGTGTTGTAGTTGCATCAGCCTGTTAGATGATGCGTTCATCAACATTTAAGAAGATGAGATATTCTCGGGTTTGGTCGTCTGCGTGGTATACGCACTTTAAGGAATGTCAAGTTTAAGCTCTCATATGGTAGTAGAGTGATGAGAATCAACCATTTGAGCCCTAGGGTAGGATCCCAGATTAGGCCTTGAAGTTGGTTGGTCGGAGTTACGCAATAGTAAATAAAAATAGATTAACCCCGCAGCAGACCTTATTTTTATTTATGGCTAGAACAAGTTGTATTTAGTCTTGGTTTCAAGACAGTGATGCATTTGTTTGGTTGCAACAGTTTCAAATATTCTTTTGTAATTTTCACACCAAGAAGAAAAATCACCGTCGTTTTCACACTTTTATCATTCCCAATTGAAAAAAAAGATTAGTTCTCAAATTGACTTGGTTTTAAAAGTTTGGAAACTAATGGTCCTGTGAAGCCCCAAACACTACTATGGACTTCTTGCCGTGAAAGTGAGGATAGCTTAGAAGCAGCATAGCCTCGAACTAAACCTTCTTCGAAATCCGATAGACCAAATTAATGAAAGATCGAAAGTCTCATCCGTTGGATAACCATTTTGCTTTGAATTTTCAATTTTTAGTTTTATTAGCCATTTGATAACCATTTTGTCCGTTTTTAGTTTAGATTTTAATTTTTAATTTTTAATTTTAATTTTATAGTTTTGATGTTTTTTTTAACTAAAAACTAGTTTGGTAACTACTTTAAAAATTGATAGCTAAATTTTGAAAGCTTATGGGTGTTTTGATAACCATTTAGTTTTCAATTTTCATTCTTAACACGCCATCTCATGTGTGAAGTCATTTGAGCTTAATACATACACAACACATATTGAATAAGATAGAGCACAGGGATGGTTGGGTTTGATACTAGATAAGGCTTGAAATCCTTGATGTGAGATTCACACACTTAATTAGGGGTGGGTTCGGTTCCATTCGGTTCGGTTTTTGGCCAAAACCGAAAATCAAACATTATTCTTTCAACCAAATGAATCAACCCAGCAAGGCTACAAAAGTTGTAAGAAAGTGAGAGATTTAGAGACAAGACGAATATGGAGCATGAGGTTTCTGAGGATTTTAATGTTGCACCAAAAAAGGAAGTGCAACGTGAGAGATTTTTCAGCTTCTTTCACAGCATGAGGATTTTATTAGAGAGAAGGCCACTGATGAGGATTTTAATGTTGGAAATATAAGGACTTAATATTGGACCAAAAAATCATGAGGACATTTTACTACATAGAAAACAACGTAACAAACAAATGAAAGAAAAAAAAAAAAGAGCTCTTGAAAGGCAGAGAGAGAAAGTGAGGAGAGAGAGAATAATTAAAAATATAAAAAATAATTAATTTCAATATTATATAAAAAAATTAAATATCGATTCAGTTAGATTTCAAATCATTGAAACTGAAACCGAACCAACCAATTTCGGTTTGGTTCGGTTTTTGATAATTCGGTTTGGTTTACTTTCGGTGTTTGGTTCGGTTTTTTTTCGGTTTTTGGTTTTTTGAACCCACCCCTACACTTAGTAGGGACCTCAATCTCCAAAGGCACATGTTGATGGTGAAGCACTTCAGCATACTAGTTGCAAAGAGCGCCTTGAAATACGTTTCTTTTAAGACGCATGTAGAAATTTTCGCAAACAACTTAATATGAGATTTGGTATTATAAATGCCAAAATGGCTTAGCATCCCTATCTTTTCTGGTAATTATGTGGTAGAAAGTAATGGAGTAATCATGAAGTTAAGAAAGTTACATGTGAATCGAAGGCTATATGCGAACTTAGAATCCCTATCTTTCTGGTAATTATGTGGTAGAAATTTTGGAAATGAAATTTTCTTAAGAAGAATAGATTGTTATAACCCATCCCTACTTTTTTGTGTGAAATAATTCATTTATTATGAAATGACCAAAATACCCTAAAAAGGAAGGGTTAGCTTTGCTTGACCTTTGAGCTCTTGACAAGTATTGTGAAACTCTGTAGGTAAGTTCTATTATTTAACTCATTGTATAACGTTTTAATGTTTTAAAGATGTTGTATGAGGTTGTAATAGACCTCAAATCTGAAGGGGTATTATGTAATTTACCATTTTTTTTAGTGTTGATCAAAGTGATTAACTCAATAAACAATTATATCTGCATCCTCAATGCTATGACAAAAAAAAAACAATTATATATGCCTTTGATAATATTCTAGTTGGTTAATTGGATATCTACCTTCGGAATTTTAAGAGGGAGAAGTAGAATAATATTAATATTATAAAATATGAAGATTAAAAAAAAGAGAAAAGGAAGGATGAGGAGGCTTCTGGTAGGCAGGGAGGGAATGGGGGAATCGTGCGATAAGGTGCCAAGAAGTCGAAAAAATTGAAGGGGGAGGAAAAAGTAGGAAAGCTCAACGGCACAGGGAATCCTCCTCCTCGTCAAGGTGCTTTCTTTGTCCATTTGATTATTCAATTCATGAATCCCTCACTTACCCGTCTTTGATTCAATTGTTTCCGAACTTTTTACAGAAATATTTCTTGTTATTTTATCGATTTGGGTAATTGGGTATTTGCGGATGTGGTGAGTTTAGTTTAATTCTGGTGAACAAATGGTGGTTGCACGCTAGTTAGCGAATCTTTTAGTTTGTACTCTATGCCCTCTAGTTGATAGTTTGAAATTTGAATGTTTGACACTTTTTGACTTCGAATTAGTTTAATGGGCGTTTATTGAAGTCTTAGTTTGGTGTTGTACTGGCATTGCTCACCAGGATTAATCTGCATTTCAAGTTCATAATATACTTTGGTTAGATTGGCAGATTGTGTTTATTTAGGATTGGAGGGCTGGTACCATGTGTGCACAGGCTTATGGTATTCTTCTATACGTGTGCATAATGCTTGTTGGATCTCTTAACATGTGGTACAATGTAGCTAGACGATATTAGTTCTATTGATTATCCTTAAGGTTATTTTCTCCCTGGTATGAACACACATATGGGCAGTGAATTGTTTACATTGTGTTTATAGACATATGGGAAAAAGAATGGCAAGCAAATGTGTCTGATTGTCTACATTGGCATTTGTTTCTTTTATTGATAGCATAAAGGGGGTTGTAAAATGTTATTCCTCATATCTCAGTCTGTTAGTTGAACTCTTTCATATGCATCTTTCATATAAAAAATTCTCAAGGTGCAGAGAGGAGAGAGGGAGAGAGAGGGTATATATACATATATTAATTATATATCAGAGATGAGATTGAATAATTACAGGAACAAGTTATAGCAGAGCCCCTCCGTTTCCTTTTTTCTGTTAATCTCCCTCTATGCCCTCGAGTAATAGAGATAGGAAATCTGCTTCATGGCTCCTTGTCTGTAACCGGATTAGAAGAAAGGGATTGAGGTTGATCCAAACCATCGGGCAAAAGCGCGATTTCATTTGCCAAACCTATGGCATGCTAATTATCAAATTATCAGTAAAGATTCTCATATTTTCTTTAGTCTTTCCATAGCTACTCTATATTACGTTTGTAGAACTCATTAGGTCCTCTTCTGGTGGTTTATATCAAGGATGCATGACTTTAAGACTTTAGATTGGAGATCAATTCGATGGCACATGTGATAAGATCAATATGACTGTTTATACTAAATATTGTTTCTGATCTTTGATAGAGCTTTCTATAGTAGTGGACTCGAGCAGGTTGTTAACATATATTTTATTTCTTACTACTTTTATGCAGTATTAAATTATATGCCTGGACAAACCAATGCTCTCCCAACTTTACAGATGCCTATTTTAACATATGAAACAATTTGACCTTTTGGGTATAAATGTTGAAAAGGCATATATGGTAATTGTCCTATGTATGAAATATCTATTTAAGCTCTCCATTTGTTTAACATTATCAGACCTGTTGCTCATGTCTGAAGTTGGAACGAATATATATGCATAAAACCTGAAAGGGATGGAATTGTTTCTTATTAAGGATACCGTGTATATATATATATATGTGTGTGTGTGTGTGTGCGCGCGCGCGCGCGTGTGTTTATTTTCTATTGAATTGACTTGTATCATTGGAATTCATATCATGCATTGCCATAACAGAAGACATGATTTAGTGAACTACGAATGATTTGATCCCGTTTGAGGGTATGTAGGCAAAGGTTAGATGCATCCATAAAGTAAACAAAAAGGTTACTACGCCATTGGACCTTCAGTTGTGTTTTGTCCATGTTTTGGAGGCGAGGCATGGTGGATGCACAGGTACATTGTGATGTCACGTGTCGATTTTGAACATATCTCGGGATCCGGATGTGACAATGATAGCCAATAAACTTGAAACATTGGATTTGTTCATACACTAACTAATTGTCCCATCTTAATTCTAGGGCAACTCTCAAATTAGGGTGAGACAAAAAATACGAGGGGTCTCATGTTTTGTGAAAAGATTCTCCACCAAGGAGGACTTTCATGACATAGGTGCATTATCACGGTATTGTCTTGATACAATGTTTTCACGTGATATATATATATATATATATATATATATATATACACACACTAAATTAATTTGGCATGGGACACACGATGGCATGGAAGTTACTCTCGTACGAATGACATGATCTAGCTCAGTTTCAAACTATGTTCTGGGCTCTCTTATGAACTCTTGATAGCCTCTGAAAGACAGATTCTAAATCTTAAGCAATCTCCAATAGTACAGGACTATATTCTTAGTCCTTCATGATTTTGTAGTGTGAAATTTACTTGTTTTTCTTTTATTTAGAAATTATAGAAAAGTATTTAATCGAGAGGGCTTGGAAATTTTTAAAGGAAAACTAATGAAAAGGGTTTGAAAATTCTGAGTTTTAATGATAAAGACAAAATAAACATATGGATTGTCTGCCCTCCCTCGTTCCATCTCTTTCTCATCTCTTCTTATTTTTGTGGTCACGATTAAACCACGTCAATATTTTATATTAATTTTTTTATAAAAATAATAAGATAAAAAGCAATGAAAAAATAAAATATTGACGTGGCTTAACCGTGACCACAGAAATAGGAGGGGATGGGAAGGGTATGAGATGGAGAGGGCAGACAATCAATTATAATTGTGGGTAATACCCATAACAGTTGTTTAAATTTTACTGTTAAACGGTTATACCCATAACTGTTTCTTTGTTTAAACGGTTATTCATAACTGTAATCGTTAATTTTAAATGGGCGGATAACCGCGGTTACTCATACCCATGGGTATTTTGTCTATTCCTAAATTGTGGACTGAGCGCTTAATGGCTGTCATATTAATTTAGTTGAGGAAACGATGTTCTCTCAATTGATTTAATAACTTTAGGTTTTATTTAAATTTAATTAAGGAACTTCGGGTCCGATCATTTTATATTATCATGATCAAGGAACTTCATGTACGATAAGATCGAACTTAAGGTCTAACCATCTTTATATGATGAGGGTCAAGAAACTTTAAGGTCTAAACATAGGGCTGTAATTCAAGCTGTAAACAAATCGCTTTAATTAAGTAATGATTGTAAAAAAAACTTTAATTCAGCACAATTTACATAATTATCAAAACTTAAAGAAAATGACAATTATTATTAGAAGGGCAACAATACCGCATACATATATATGTTAATGTAGGAAGAGCGATGAATCCGCACCTTTCATACTATAGTATAAAATGGGCCATTAGACCTACTAATCACATTAATAATAAAATTAATGATAATAAAGAGAGAGTAAAATTAACTTACTATTTTTCTTCCTTCCTCTTTGCCGACACTGGTGTACAAATTTTAATTCACTGACCTTGGTGTAGACGCATGTGAAGTTGCTGGCTCATCACAAGCTCACAACCACCCATATTTGAATAAATTGTTATTTTTCTTTTTTAGATGTGACCACACCAAACTACTGTTCCCCTCTTTCCCTACTTTCTCTGATTTTCTTTTTCCCTTTTTTGACATCTCGTGAAGATAGTTTTTAATCTGTTCTGAATACAGATAGTATATCACGTATTTTCATATAAGTGGTGGTATTTTCAAATTTGTCTTTATGAAATGTATGAACTGATGATTATGTCTTAATTTGCCTTTCTTCATTTGTGTGAACGCTTTGAATCTTTGTTCACGGAAGGTGCTTGAGTTGGATGATTTTCTTGGAGATTTCAAGTCAAGTCAACTAGTGTAATTGCTGAACTGAAAAATGATTTTCGCGGAAGGTGCTTGAGTTGGATCATTTTCTTGGAGATTTCGCGGAAGGTGCAAGTCAAGTCAACTAGTGTAATTGCTGAACTGAAAAATGATTTAGTCTCTGCGGCAACTGCTCTCTCCTCCCTTTGCTTTCTCCCCAATTTCTACCTCTGTCTATGCTTAGTGCAGAGAGAGAGAAATGGCGAGAGACACGCAGACAGAGAGAGAGACACGGACAGAGAGAGACACAGACAGAGAGAGAGACACAGCGACAACGATGGAGTGGTTCATGACTCTCTTGCACATGTGCTTCAGATTGTTTAAGTTTCTCTTGCACATGTGCTTCAGATTGTTTAAGTTTTCTTCTCCGTCTTCTGCTGCTGCTGCTCCTGCTGCCGATGATGTTGGTGCTGCTGCTGCCGATGATGTTGGTGCTGATAACCCCCCTCTCCGGGGAAAGTATGATGTGTTTATCAGTTTCAGAGGGGAGGATACCCGCTTTAATATTACCAGCCATCTTCATGCTGCCTTACTTCAGAGGAAAATTGAAACCTACATAGATTACAGACTTCAGAGAGGAGAAGAAATCGGACCTGCCCTTCTAGAGGCAATCGAGAAATCCACTCTTTCGGTGATCATTTTCTCACAAAACTATGCTTCTTCCACGTGGTGTTTGGAGGAACTTGTGCATATACTCAAATGCAAGAAAGAATCTGGCCAGATAGTTATACCCATATTCTATGACATCAATCCATCTGATGTACGACATCAGCGCGGGAGTTATGCGCGTGCATTTGCTCAACATAAAAAACGTTTCTACGACAGTATCGACAAGGTGCAAGAGTGGAGGGATGCTTTGACCACTGCAGCCAAACTGTCTGGGTTTGATTATTCAGAAAAATCAAGGTAACTAATTCTTTAACTTGAATAAAATAATAATTTTGTTTAAACTTACGACAATTTGATTTGTGCTAAGATTTGGTAAGGCATATTTAAGACTAATTTTTGATTTACTTAATCATACTTAAATGTGCTAAGATTTGGTAAGGCATATTGAAGACTAATTTTTTATTTACATAATCATACTTAAATATGCCAGGACGGAGGCGGAGGCAGATCTAATTAAGAAAGTCGTTGATCACATTTGGACCAGATTGAAATGTGAATCATCATGCAATTTAGAGGGTTTTATTGGAATTGAAAGCCGCATCGAGCAAATTGAATCGCTATTAGACATTCATTCACAGGACGCTTGTATCACTGTAGGTATTTGGGGCATGGGTGGTATTGGCAAGACCACCCTTGCTGAAACTGTATTTCATAGACTCTCTTCTAAATTTGAAGCCTGTTGTTTTCTGAGAAATGTTAGGGAGAACTTAGAACAACCAAATGGACTAGATCACTTGGAAAAAACACTTCTTAAAGAGATATTAAAGGAAGAATGTCTGTCCATAGGATCAACTTTTGTTCGAGAAAGGCTCATTCGTACAAAGGTCCTCATTGTTCTTGATGATGTGAGTGATTCAATGCAAATGGGACGTTTAGCTGCCAATCGTCTTCAATTTGGCATTGGAAGTAGAATAATTATCACAAGTAGAGATAGGAGAACATTTAGGCAAACTGTTGAAGAGGATAAGATCTATAGGGTTGAGGGATTAAAACCGGATGACGCTTTCCAGCTCTTTCGTTCACATGCTTTCAAGAATAACAATATTCCTACAATAGATTTTAAGGAGTTGCCAAAAAAGGTGGTGGATTATGCTGGAGGCATTCCATTAGCTATTATAACTCTGGGGTCCTTGTTCGTAAATTGCAAGAGCAAAGCAGAATGGGAAGATGAATTGAACAAGTTGAAACAATTTCCCGATGAAAATATCCAGAGAGTGTTGAGACTGAGTTATGACAGATTGGGAAAAAATGATAAGGAGATATTTTTAGATATAGCTTGTTTTCACAAATGGAAGCGTGTGGAGTATGTAAAAAAAATGTTAAACATTCGTGGATTCTGTGCGGCGGCTGGAATTAGAGCTCTCATTGACGCTTCTCTCATATCAATTGATTTTGCACGGGTAAAGATGCATGATTTGATTCAAGAAATGGGATGCACAATTGTTCTCGAACAATGTGAGGATCCCTGTAAACGTAATAGGTTGTTCAACGATGAGGATGTCTATCATGTACTGGAAAGTAACAGGGTAAGAGCCAAATGCATTCAATTTCTTTCTTTTCTTTTTCTATTAAAAATAAATAGCAAAACACCGAAGAACTCATTCATAAAAAATTAAAAAAAAAAAAAAAAGAGGTCAGATTCCTGAAAGTTTAATGTGATTGAATTTTATTGTATATATATTCACATTTAAACTTTGCTCTTACTGTCAGGGAACTCGACATGTTCAAGCCATATTGATTAAATGTTGGCAGATTGAAAAGCGACCATTGAAATGTGCAGACTTCAAAGTGATGTTTAACCTAAAAATGCTAATTGTGGTTAATTCTGAACATTTTGGAAACTACAGCACATTAACCACTTCTCTAGATCTTCCCAATTCTCTTCGTTATCTTTACTGGTACGGATATCCTTGGGAATCTTTGCCGTCAAATTTTTCTCCTGAAAATCTAGTTGAGCTTCATATGCCCTATAGCCGAGTTAAGCAGCTTTGGAAAGAAGACAAGGTATATATATTTATTTTAGTTATTGTATAAATTGCTTGTAGAAAGTCACACTTATTAGTTATATTTAATTTTGTTACAGAGACTTGTGAGCTTGGAAGTGATCAATCTGCAGTACTCTAGCGATCTAACTGAAGTTCCAAATCTCTCTGGGAGTCCAAAAATTGGGCACATATATCTTCATGGCTGTAAAAGTTTGCTTGAAATTCCTTCGTATTTTCAACATCTTGACAAGCTTACTTATCTTGATCTTGGAAATTGCACGAGTCTCATTAGTCTTACCAACATTTGCAAGGTGAAATCTCTCAAGGAACTCATTCTGTCGGGGTGCTCTAAACTTGAATCCTTCCCAGAGATTGTGGTCCCAATGGGACATCTGAAATATCTTAATTTGAAAGGGACAGCGGTCGAAAATCTTCCTTCGTCTATTGGAAATCTAATTGGGCTTGAGACATTAGATCTTGGTATGTGCAAGAACCTTAAGGTTGTCCCAAGAAGTATCTACAATTTGATCAATCTTGAAAATCTCAGCTTTTATGCCTGTCGGAAACTAAAAAAATTGCCTTCCAACTCTGTCGGTTTGCCCTCTTTGAAAAAGCTAGATCTCAGTGACAGCGGTCTATTAGGAATCCCCGATGGTCTAGTTTGCACAGCCTCCTTGGGTTATTTAGAGTTTAGTAGAAGCATGATTAGGAGCTTACCTGCGAGCATCAAACAAGCTTCTCAGTTGCATACACTCAAATTAATAGGCTGCAAGAGGCTTCAATCTTTACCAGAGCTCCCACTAGGATGTTCGCTTGAAGCACGTGACTGCACATCACTGAAGACGGTGTCAAGTTCAAGGATCACAGACTACACACAAGGTTTGGGTGGCGATTATTATTGTGAGTCATTAGACCGTGATTTTTCTAATTGCCGAAATTTGGATCATAATGCAAGGAGTAACATCATGGATTATGCACAGCTTGGATTTATTCTAGCGGCAAATGTACGTCTCCCTTTGTCTTTCTCACTTGTGTTGTTGAATCGAATAGATATGATTTTGTGCTCTGACCAAATTAAGGTTGGAGCAGCTTCTAGTTTCTCACAAATTTAAATAAATATAATTCCCATTAATGTTACAGGAGTATCTCCGTTATGGGCCTTCGGTTTTCACTTCGGATTGGGCTTGGTTTGAAATTGTATGTCCGGGAAAAGAAATTCCAAATTGGTTCGGCTATCAAAGTGAGGAATCTTCTGTAAACATCGAGCTTCGTCAAGATTGGTTTCGAACAGGATTTTTGGGTTTCGTGCTTGCTGTTGTTGTTTCTTGCGAGTTGAACCAGTGGGAAGAGATGGAAATAAGAGCTAGTTTCAAAGCCAAATTCATGGGTGAAAGCCATGAAATATTCACTCGTGACTACTATTTCACAGCAGACAGTCGTAATTTGAATTACTGTTACGACCAACATCACGTGTACCTGTGGAATGGGGAATTTGACAGGGCAGAGGTAGCAAAAAAATGCTCCCCTGACTTTTGCAACCTTGCCAATGAAGTCTCTGTTGAATTCTGCCTGCTGCGTGCGTATATCGGCGGACCCGCTTCCTGCATGAAGGTGGAAAAGTGTGGGATATGCCCATTGTATCAGGAAGATGTTGATTATGTCATCATGAGAGGTGTCCCAGAGGCAAAACGAGTAAGGCCTGTGCCTTGGGCCTCTCACTTTGAAAGAGGCCTCATTTTTTAATACCTTTATTTTACATATATCTTTAAAATGTCCATCTTCATCGTATACTCGAAAAAAAGAGAAGAAAAAAACAAAAATTTCCTTATTCTCCCAGTTTTCCTAGTTTATTAAAAGAAATTATGTTAAAGTACTAGATTTTTCGTCTCAGGTCATCGTGCCGGGAGAAGAAGAAGAAGAAGAAATACGCCATGATGATTTTGAAGCCGGTGAGCCCAAAGACGTTGGATCAAGTGATGAGTCTGAAGAAGAAGCCAGTGGAAGTGGACCTGAAGCCAATGCGTGTTATGAGTTTGAAGCAACATAACATGTAATGAGGTACCTAGGACCTATTACTATTCTCCAAGATATCCAGTTGAACATTGACGATCACATTTTTACAACTAAACCGGTATCATGTTTCTTTTCTTTGTTTACTTTGTTAAACCGACATTTATCCTCTTGAGTGCTTTTTGCTGACCCCCAACTGTGGAGGTAATGCTCGCCCTCTATTACGTTAGATTAGTTTGATTTAACTGATTTAAGACGACACTCAATCCTACGGTCTAGTGATATTCCTCTTTACTTGGAAATGAGAGGTCTTAGGTTCGAATATCGTGCATGGCGAATTCAATACCAAATTAGGTTGCCCATTATGTGGCTTAGCCGAACTCTCCATCTCCTTAGTGTAAAAATATCGATGTATTAAAATAAAATTGATTTAAGACACAAATTTCGAAACTAAAACTAACGTAACAATAATCAATGGAGGGTGAACTTCACCCCCACTTTAGGAGGTGAGCAAAGTATTTTCTTGCCGTCTTGAACAATCACCATATTTTCATTATTTTCTAAATCTTCAAATTTAGCACTTAAAAACTGTTTGAAAATAACCAATTTACCCCTAAATTAGATTTGAACCAATTTCATCCAATCATTCGGAGCCATGTTACTAGATGTCGAATTAGAAAAAAAAAATGGTGAATTTGGAGGGAAAGGAGGAACATCTAGGCTGAGAAGAAAAATGTGAAGGGGATGTTGTCGTAGCTGACGTAGCAACTCTTCTGAGATTTGAATTCTAATACATTTTATCCATTTTTTCTAAAGTTTATTTATCTATATAAAGTGATATATATAGGGAGAAGCAAAAATAATGAAGTTAAACCTCAAAATTGTCTTTCTCCCATTAGGATTTCAAAAGAACAAAACACCCGCGTAGTGGGGCTAGGTGGTTAGTAAGTTTATTATTTTTAAAATAATTTAATAAAAAAAATAAAACTAAAACATGTTAAATTAAAGTTTTTTTTATATGATTTTTTACAAAATAAATTAAGAAATTCAAGTGTTTTTATTTATATATTGGGGATGGTGAGAAAAGATATAATTGGAGATACCATTGTTTCTGGTATAGAAGTTCCTATAAAAATGGGAAATGCCCTACCTTTGAGTGCGGTTTGAACTATTGATTTACATAATTGGAAGTAACCAATTAGGTTTACGACGAAACCTAAAAATCGATCACTAATCCAATTTGAGTACATCTACAGGATAGGCCGCCAACTCGCTTGTTTAGTAAAGTCAAGTATATAGACCCAACATCTTTAGCTATATGTTATAGTTTGACATAAAAATTGAACGTATCAATTTTAAATCTTTCAACCATGTTATTCAACTGATGCCATAAACTGCCATATTATTTAAACTCTGGAAAGGAATTTACATGCAACATGTTCAAAATGACTCCATAAACTGCTTATAAAATACCTTTTTCAAATACATAAGCAAAAAGATGGATGGTTCTTACCACGTCTTTACCATTGTCCAATTTTTTTGCTATTATAAAAGCTTTGAATTTGCTAATGGGTTTATACCTTTTTTATGAAATTTTCAGAATTTTGGGTGGTTTGAGGAAAAAATTGATTGCTCGACGTTTCAAGGTATATAATTTGCTTTGCTTTTGTTTTGATTTCTTCAGTTAGATGGTTAATTTACACCAATGCTTTTGTTTCTATTTGGGTTTTTGAAAGTTTAGGGATGTTGCTTAATCATGATTTATCCAAATAGAGGTTAAGTCAATTTGATAATATCATGATAATTGATGGTTATAAAACGTTAATATAATAAATTGATGCTTTGGTTATTCTAAAATGGTGGTTCACCCAAGACACTCATGGTAATACGTGGGAATCTTAATGCAGAAAGATAGAAAATTATATGAACATTCAGATAGTTGCTTTACAGGCAATATGATTGCCCTTCATTTTCAAGTTTTTTACAGTTAAAAAAAAACAACTACATTGACCAAGAAAAGAATTTGTATGACTATAATTGTTTGAAACCGATAAGTATGTAATTTATATTCTTATTTGAGCAATGGAGTTCTCAACTAAGTGATTCTTGACAAGGATCTTAGAAATATGATCAGTTTGTCAAGAGCTTCATAGAGAGCTCTTTAGTTTCTCTCTGCAACCACTGCAGGAGTGCAATCAAATTATTGAATAATTAATCTTGGAACCCGATGGATCTTTTAATGTCCCTTTTTGGTCTGTCTATTGCAATGTTATGTGACTGTTCAGATGGTCCCTCATCACTTTTTAATTTGATGTCCAATGTTTTTGATTAATCTTAAATCAGGTTAGTTAATTATAGTTAAATTAATCTTTTTTTCCCTGTTATGTAGGTTGCATATTTGAAAGCTGAATCTGAGCTTTTGAAAAGCTTTGTAAAGCTGTTGTCAATTCCAAGGTATTCTGTGAAGCAGAACTTCATAGCAATTTTGGGTGAGTCTTGATTGCCCGGTGTATGTAAATTCGTTCCAATTTGTGCATCTTCTTTTGCATTTATGCGGATTTTTTTGGGAGCCCAAAATATTCGGAATTGGAGTTTATGTGTAAATTGATAAGTGTGGGTGTGATTGTTTTTCATTTGGCTGCTCTTTTTAATTTATGAGTAGTTTAGAATATAGTGCATTGAAGATATAGGTTTCTTTTTTCTTTTTGTTCTCCTCTCATTTGGTCAAGTTTGATACACCAATATATTGCCCATATATATATGGAAGATCAAACTTATCCATGAAGAGCAGGTATTTTATTTTAGAATGGCTGAACAATTTCTCTCTGCAGATTTCTGAAATCTACCATTAGGATCAGTGACATTCAAACACATCTATTTCATAACTGCGTGAAAGGTTTGATATAATATGCATTTTCTTTGTCATTTCAGTGTAGTCGTAAGCTCGGTTTAATAAGAAGTTGACAAAAATTGAAGGAACGCTTGCACAATTTCACCTTTGTACCACATAAGGTCTTGAGGTTGTAAGTAACCAATAGATGCATGTTTGTAGGTTGCACAATTTCATCATTGGGTTTGCAAAAACAAGATCGCGGGGAGGAAGCTCTTCGTATCTTTCGCTGGGTTTGCAAAACAAAGTCGCTGGGCTTATTAGCTAATATTTATTCTACTACAAATTAAAAAGAATTTAAATATATCGTTGAGGTTATTTTAGGTATAACTAGAACCACTATTTCAGGCGTTAACTGCATGAATAAGACACATTTAACCTGAATAAATTCAACACAATCATGAATGAACAGAGGGACACATGAGTGAATGAGTCGATAACATAAGCAGCTTGGCTTTTATATACATTCAACTTAGCTAACATGTAAAGACATTGCACAATTAATAGGAAGAAACCTAACGTTCTTGATCACAAAGACATGGTTGCCAAAAAAGTTCTGTTTCCATAAGAAACAGAAGAAATTGATGGCAAAATATGTGTCCTGCAGGGCAGGCACCTATTTCAGCAGTTGATAAAAAACATTGAACACTGTTCTTGTTCAAGTAGATAATTTTCCAAGCACAAATGTTCAAAGCTAAAAATATGCAGAAGCCCTGTTTCCATATGAAACAGAAGCAACATGCAGTTCACACATATTTTTCCTTCGTTATATTATGTATTAAGGAGAATCAAACTGTATCCCCCAACACTAAATTTGTTGGAGTCACAATCCCCTTGCAAGGGTTGTAAAACTCAAAAGCTTATTGTCCAAAACGAAAACAATTTGTACCATTTACATGCATGTGCAACATATGCCTTTCACTGGAAAAACGTCTAAAATCAAATACAAATTTGTAAATCACGTACAGATTTTGTTTTACATTTTTATAATCAAGTAGCAAGTAAAATTACAAACTTTCAGCAACCTGAGAGCATAAATTAAGATGCAGAGATATCCCGAAACATACAACATATTGTATGGAAGCTAACCATAACCGTTAAATTTATTTACAATGAAAGATGTTTTAGCTTTTTTAAAGAAGTTATACATGAAAAGTATAAAATGGGTGAATCAGGCTGTTGGAGGTCTTTGAACCACTTTATGAGCCTAATTGGTACAATTGAAAATGACGAGTGTAATCAAACTTCATGAGCCTAATTGAAACAAATTAAAGACTAGATTGAAAATGCATTAAAAGCTAAGAATATGCTTTATAAAGGCATTGAACTCTGCATTTACCTGCACGGTTTCAAGTTGCCTAAGAAAATGCCTGGTATATTCTGGCACTTGAGTAATCACCTCTGTACATCGGTGTTCGCTTGCCTAACAAAAATAAATAAATAACAGAAATGAAATAAATTGCAAAATATTTGGAATACTGGTGTATAAAACGTAATTTTCAAATTAGATCCAAGCTAATTAAAATGCCAATCCCTTTCAAGTAAGCTTGGGAGCCACTGATATTATATTCCGTAGCCGGTCATTGATCATGCACAAAGAAATAACGCATGTCATTTAAGCCTCTGCACAAACACAGAGAAGAGGAAAAATTTGTCTTCTTTTAAAACAAATCATCTCCCTGTACAAACACACAGAGAAGAGGGTAAATTTGTCCTCTTCTAAAACAATTAGACTCCCTGAACGAACACACAGAGAAGAGGATAAATTTGTTGTCCTTCAAAACAAATTTTTCGAGGGCACAAAAAAAAAAATGACCTCCCTTTTCTACCGCTTTGTTAAGAAAAAAAAATCACACATTCATACACACATATGAATCCAACCATGCATTTTAAACAAATGCCAAGACATAGATGACTGTAGAGGTTTTTTTGCCAGTGACCAAACCAAAACCATCGGTAAACAAACAGTGCAAGCCACGTAAACAAAGTACACAGATGCAGCGACAGAGTGAGGAGAAACAAATATGGACAAAGAAAATAACTTTGTTAAAAAGAAACAAACATATAACCGCATAAACAGGCACGCCATCATATATTTTAAAACAACCAAAACTAAGTCACAAACACGCTTGATTTCCTCGTCCAGCAATCAAAATCAAACCACATCTATAAACCATGAAATACTAAATATGAATATAAAAGGTGATCGTCACCTAAAACTATATAAATTAATCGGCAAGGAGCTGTAAAGCAACGACAGACAAATGCAACCAAATAACAACGAAAGCCATTACCTTACAATATGTGCATCATGCATACAGACACACTAAGCTATCATTCATTACATTCAAAATTTTCTTTACTTTCATCTTTGTTGTATTTCTATCAATGTCTAAACCTATACTAATTCTTGATAATTTGCACCTATTTTCACTGTAATTAGAATAAGTACTAATTCTTGATAATTTGTACGTATTTCTATCGATGTGGCTTGGTGTCCCTGTTAACACAGATATAATCGGCTGATTTATTTCAGCTCTGATCTGGGAAACAATCATCACCTCCATCTTTTCTCTTCAGGAAACAAAAACCCATTTTTGATGCCTAAATCACAAATTAACACGATACCATATCAAAAGCAAAGCAAATTAAACTAAATCGCCTTTAATTTAGATCAATGTCACAGAAAATGAAACTTAGACATCAAGAAAGCTAAACTTAAAATCCAATTTCTCACAGCCCTAGCATAATTCAATAAACCAGTGAAGCATCAAACTTTAGATATCAAAGGAGGCCAAAAGTCTTTGTATTCAAGCTCCAGTCAAGAACCACATCAAAGGAGCCCTAGCACAGTTCCATTTATTCAAGCTTTCTGAGTATAATTTCTAACACAGGGAATGAACAAACTAAAGTTACTAAACCCTAAGAAACTAAAGTTACTAAACCCTAAGAGAGCCACTCACATTGACCCCAACAAAATACCACAAACAGAAACTCAAATCAAATTTGTTTAAAATCCCTCCCTAAGACTCTGAACCATCACTTGGCCTACAGATTTATATGGCTTTCCACTAACAAAAAGCCATGATGCAGACACCAATAACCAAAATCAAAGCAATGGGAAAAAAACAAACAAAATGACATTACAATAAGAAAGAACAAAATGAAAAATTCGATCACAGTCCAAAGGGGGCAAAAAGTGTTGGAAGTTGAACCTTGCACAAATCAGTAAATCAATGGAGAAGACCAGAATCACTGCTCTCGGAATTTGAATTGTTGGAAGCTGAAACTTCAGGCTTAGTATCTTCCATCTTCATCATAGTTAATGTTGTCTATAATGAGACAACAAATTTAAAATAAAATAAAAAATAAATAAAAAAAACACTAATAAAAATCATACTATTTCAACTAAACCTATATCCCAACCAAACACAACAAATGCACCCTAACAATATCTATAACTATAGAAATAAGGAACCAACAGATTTCACTTCAATAGCAAAAAAGAAAACTGACATTTGCGTAGCGGCAAAGAGAAAATGTACAAAACAGAACACCACCACCTATTCAAAAAAGACAAAAATAAAAAAGTAAGATCAATAGAGTGACTATAAGTAGTCTGAATAGAGTCATGGCTAGGTTAATATCAGAGCATTGTGTCATTTGCAACGACATATATACTTCTTAAAGAAGATTTATTTATTATGTAATAAGGTGAAGGGGAAGCTACTTTGAGCATATCAACTCATCCATGGCAAAGCCGCTGCATAAATGAAAGAAAAGAAGAGAAGCTTTTTATTTTTAATTAAAATAAATTGGTATCTCAGGTTGAAAAAGTCCCAAAGAATTAAGTGAGAGTGAGTTTATGTGTGGAGCTAAAGCTTTGTGTATATAACCAGACCTCTCTTCCTCTCCCTTTCACTACTCATGGTGTATATTATCTGACTAATCTGTCTGTCTCCTCATAATTATCAAGAGGCAACGTGTATATAATACATCACACGTATCATCTTTTTGACAGTTTGTGTTTCAATTGAATTGAAAGGTATTGTATGAGAATATCTTGCCTAAATGAAATGAAACAAATTTCAGGGTGATGAACTATTGGTCACTGTACACCTATCTTGTAAGTTCCATAAATTTTTCATCATCACCCCTCCTCAGTACCATGGCAAGAAACTCCATAACCTGTATCCTCTTTTAGAAACACTTGGGAGGAAAGCCCTAGTGAACACTAAGAGAGTTTGGAGAAAAATTATTAATATTACTTGACAAAGTAAGAATCTTGATTCATCCATGATCCATTCGATAACTAAACTCATACAAAAAAACATAAAACCCCAGAAAAAACAATAATCTACGGATATCTAAAATGCAAGCATATAATATAACAAATGGATTTCTCAATCAAACTCATATGCTTCGGTTTTCCAAGCAGAGAACCATAAAAACAAAAGAAACCAAACCAGAAACATGAGCAGAAGAGTGGCTGCTTGCCTGTGTGAGTGTCGAACATGGAAAAGGCGCTTTTGTTGAGAGAGTGATAGAGGGCCTACAAACAGTAAAATTCAACATAAAACCAAAGTCAGGAGATTTTTACAACATTGAATTGATCCTGGAGAGAGGGCTAGATAGAGAAGGAGAGGAGGAGAGGAGAGATAGATTACAATACCTTGCCTCTGCGTAACACACGGTAGGGGGTTAGGAGCGAGTGGCCAATTATTGCCTAATTTGATAGAATTTGGCCAGAACCGAGCTCGACAACTCTCTATAAACTCGCCGGAAAACGTAGCAGTCAGGGTTTGAACTGAAAATCACAAATTTGAGGCACATTTTCACATACATTAAGTGTAGAATATACCTGAGGTTATGAGGAGTTGCTTGAGACCAACCTCGAGGTTGGCCATCGCAGGAATTGTAGGAAACGTCGCCGGAACCCTGAGAAAGCTTCAGCCTGTCCACCTCTTTAAGTAGCAGGACCCAACTTCTCAGTATCTCAAGTCTTTCGGGTGCCCTGCAAGACACAGCTGCTTCCTCCAATCTCTGTATACTCTTCTTCACACTCCTAAAGCTCCGAACTCCCTGTAAACAAATGCGAATGAGAATAAAAGGTGGAAAATGTGAAAGATGATGGAAATTGTGAAATTACCATTCGGTCCTAGAACTGTTTAGCGGCTTGGCCGGCAAGCTGGACGACGGAGTCGGCGTAGTTCGTGACGGTGCAGGTGACATTGTTCTTGTTGCCAACCTCCACTGCCTTGTTCACCGCCAAATCCGGCCATGACATTTTCTTTGACTTGTTAACAGAATAACAGAAAAAACACACATCAACAATCCCAAATCACAAATTCTGATGCAATCAAATTAATCCCTACCTAACTACTCATTTCTCATTTCCAATATCCGCCCCCATATCTCAGTTTAAACCCTTAAACCATCCTTACAGAATTGGTCAATCTGTTCCTAATTTCTTCCTTCATCCCACACATATGCTCTCTAAGAACTACAAACTCTCATTCCCCATAAATACAATTTCCCAACAATACTCCCTAAGCAAATAATACTGAAAACTTAAAAATGTCGGGTTGGTACTTTGGGATGCAAGGAGTACCAGTTCTAGTATTACCATTTGAGAGAATAATGTAATTTTTCAAGGACAAATCATAGAGAAAAAAGATCGAAACAAATGGCTTACCAATTGAGTCGACTCCCTTCTGAAACAAAGGAAGCATGCGAACAGGCAACATACCTGAAATAATCAAACGCTAATAAGAAGAAATATTGGAGAATCTAATATACACGAAATATTTAGGATTTTAAAAAATTAAGAATTAAATTATATGAATACAATTCTGAGTGTATCAATTTGAAAATTTTGAAAAGAGCATACCTGTTCTTGGTGGTTGATTGGGTCAAAAAGTACCTGATGTTGCTGAACCCTCAAGAAACCCAAGCAAAATCAAACCATTCCTACACAATTGACAAAGGGGGTTTGGAAAGGACAAAAACTATATCTAATCAAACAAACAGATGAAAGCATGGATTTTTATTGTCTTAGCCACATACCCATCTCGTCATTTGCCTGAAATCCCAATTTTCTACTAATTCACAATACAATGGCATGAATTTATACAAATTGTCAAAAACAATGAGAAAAATTACCAGAAATTTCAAATCTTTTGCGGGTTCAGAGTAATTACCAGAGAGGCGAAAGCAAAAATCAAAATTAGGCCGATTTTTTCAAAACCAGAACAGCTCCGATCTGAGAAATACAGTGCAATTTCTGAAATAAAGGAGTGAGAAAACCCTAAATCCCCAAGAACCATAATTTATAAACCGCAAACAAAAACAAAAAGGAGAGACTAATCCTCAAATATGATACCATTCCTCTCTCTCTCTCTCTCTCAACTCTTTGTTAAAACCCAATTATCTCATGGTCAAATTTTTGCTTACTTGCAAAGATGTCTTTAACTTCCTCTAATTATTCACATTATCTCATACTTACTCTCTGATATCTACTTAATCAGAAAGCTATGACAATAATACAACACACATTCTTTGGAATTTCGATATGGATATAAATGCGGACTATTTTAATTTTTCAGTTAATCTTTTTTCTTGAGAACTCAAGACGCACAGATTCGGTCTCATCGAAACGTAATGGGGATATTAATTTTTCAGTGATGTTTCAAGTGTGATTACAAATCCCACATACAATTGTCTTCATGACAGGGGGTGAACAGTTTTTTACCATGTACCTAATCAATCATGGTATTAATTTCAAAAAAGAACACATATATACCCTGCCCCATAAGGGTCAATAGGTCTCAGTTGCATATGAGGGGTGAAAGATCATATATGCATAAGGCAACTGAAACACGTTCAGTTATTATTTTTGTGATATACTGCCAATGGATTGCCACCCAACATATTTTACATATAATATTTTGATAACATCGCACGGGCATTGCCTAGAAACAGCATACATAATTCAAGGTTATATTAAAACCTATGCCATAATGAATTGAGCAGGAAAATAAGCACTTCCTCATATGAGATATTATTAAACTGGAATTATACTAATAAACCAGGAAATAGATAAGACATTATGGAGAGCAGGAAAATGAACTCACCGCCCCAACAGAAGCCTACAACACCAATTGCAGAAACACCTTTACTTCTTAAAGCTTCAATTACCAGTTTTGCATCTTCGATTTCTTTTGGCTTGTCGATATGAAAACATGAGGATTTGGAGGAAAGAAAAGTTCAACAATTAATCATTCAAATTAGGGGAAAACAATTACAATGTAAAATTAACCAAAAAACTTATAAACAAACATCAGAGAGTCAGAGCTCATTCATGTAAAAGTATTAGAGAGTCAGAGCTCAACATTTAACCCATTTTGAGTGCAGCCTTACAATTAATTTTAAGGGAATGAAATATGCTAATTCAAGTGAATAAAAAAAAATATAAGTTCACAAAACTTGAAATAACATAATACATAGGCGGAATACTTCGGTTTTGAGGGGCTAATTCCATTGAGCAGTGCCTTCCGTGAAACACGCAACAATCACTAATCAACAATTTAAACCCAAAACAAATCGATTATACAGAAAACCTAGATCGGCCAAGCAGCAAAAACAAATACCCAGAAACTGAAATCAAGAAAATACGAATGCGAGTGAGTGAAAGTTTGGGACTATTTGGGTAAAAAAACCTGAGCTTCTTCGGCCTCCACGGGATCAATGCTTCTGCAACACAAAACTCTGAAACCAACCCGAGATGGCTTCCAGCTGGAACCAAAACTCTGAAACCAACCCTAGGCTTAGCCGTCCCTTCCTGCCTCGCCGTGTCTCTGCGCACACCTTACTGAGGAAAAGCAAAACCAAACTTTCGGGCAGCCCTACCTCTTGCTTTGCTCATCCTACCCCTCCCTCTCTCCTCCAATTTTTCCTTCCAGGACCTTCCCTCTCGGCTCTTCTTTCACGCACGACTCCTCCTCTCTCTTCTCTCTCTTCTCTCTGGCATCGCTGCAGGCTAGGCCTGCCCTCTGTCGGCGATTCATCCGAAACACCTAACCACATACAAAACCGACTTAAACGAACCCAGCCACAGCCCAAAGCCGCAAAAGCCCATCCAACTAAACCTCAAAAAAAAAAAAAAAAAAAGCCCAGCCGAAACCTTAAAGCAATGGCATGTCCGTAAATAAAGTGAAATTCAGGTACAATGAACAGTAAGGAACAGTTCCAATTGCAATGCTTTCTTTAGACTAAAGTAATAATAGTGGGTGGAGAAGTAGTGTTTTAATTTTTTAACTTTTATGGTGGGTGAAATTATAATGTGGATGAGAAAATAGGACAATAGGGTGGGTCTAGGAACACTCTTCTTGAGGGGCAATTTATGGTATTTTGAATGTTTCATCATTTTGAGGAGCTCCTTATATATATAGATTACAAAAAAAAAAAAATGAAAAAAAATCAATCAGTTGCCACACTTATAAGCATATGGCAAGAGGCTAGTTTCATTATTAATTTAAGGAAGAGCGATATTGATTAAAATAACTAAAACAGTACTGTCGACCCCAAAAATAACAAGGCGCATGTGGAGTAACTATGAGCTAACTATGTTTTTCTTGTGAATGCGGAATCGAGCTCGGTCGGGTGAGTAGAATAGATTTGGTGGTGGTGGTGATGTTGAATGAGCTGCTGACTTTTGTACTCTAGTGATTACGATCGAGGAAGGAATACGTCTCGAACTTGGGTTCTAGAACTTAAAGACAAGGTTGCCTAGATCACTGCAAAGTTCAAGATCTATTGCTCCAGGTTCGGTTGCCTTGACTATATTCGTAAACATATAGGTGCGTCAAATTAGTATTAGCCTATAGTGACACAAGTACGCAAAGGAGATAAGCGTTTTTATGGTGGATGTGGTTTAGCCGTCTAAATGCCAAATTGCAAAATGCACTGAAGAGTAATTGATCATAGAATACTTCAATTCGTTGGGAAGCTAATGGAATGACTTATTTCTACGAAAAAGTTAGAAACTCTTTATCGCCTGAGACTTGGATAGATAACTAAACAACCACAAGTAGTCTTGTTAATTCAAACTGAAGATGCTCATTGATCACTTGATTCTACGACTCTAGTGTTGTTAGTCCAAACTGAATATGTCGCCGGTTGTCAACACAGTGTTGTTAGTCCAAACTGAATATGTGTTGACGGGAGGTGGATAGTTAGTGTTTTCTCAAAAAGTGTGAGAAGGTTTCACGTAAAGCGAGGGTTTTCGCGTAGAGTGTTTAAGTTGTTTGTTGTGTCGAATGAGGTTTCTACGTTGAACACCTTATTGTATTTATAGGATAATTTCTTGGTGCCCAAGCCTGTCGACTGATAAAATTCTGATAATATTCCAATTCCTAGGCATATTCTCAGCCTAAATTTTATCGGGGAGTCTCGCCTTCCTCATCTTGAATTAGGATTCTAAGCCTAAACTCGTTTGAGGATCATTTCATATATCATCCAAAACCAATCCTGATAAATTCAAGCTTCTATAAGGACCATACCTGATCTTCAAATAGTTACACTTTATTTAGGACTCGGCCACACTCTAGTTCTCAGACAATCCTACTTTGTCTAGGACTTGGCTACTCTAACACTACTAGGCTGAGATTGCCGAGACTTAATTCGGCCTAAAATGTTAATTTAGTAAGTTTTCATATAGAAAAAACTTCTATCTGTTCTGCGCTATTCGTTCTTCCGGTTTTTTTCCCTTCCGGAAAGAATGAAATACATAGGGGACCATTCTTTTGTTGCGGCATTTCCGCCTTTCATAATGATTGAAGTATGGAATCATAACTCTAATCTCCGAGGCAGTCAAGCTATTTTGTTCACTCCGTTCTTGTCCCATTCATCACTGCTTTCTGTTAAAAAGAAAAGAGCTGCTCCTCTCCGATCTAAGTCCTCTCTCTCTTAAACATTGTCCCCCAGTTCCCTTGAGTTTCATCCCATACACCTTTTCGGTTGAATTAGATGTGAACCTTTTCGGCCAGATTAACCAACTAGCTTATATGAAGGCCTATTGACTAAAATAGGTGGCCATTAAAATTGTTTTATTTTTCTTTCAAACAACGGTTTGTTGCCCCCTTATTTCCTAAGCATCGGTCGAACAGCCGAATGGTTAACAAAATGAAATTATCATTTTTTTTTCTTCTAACAAACGAATATAAAGTGGCCAAACCATAACGAAGAGGAGGCCAACGATGCTTTATTCTAAGTCAATATCTTTGCATATGATCATTTTCAATATAATATTGCTTTCAGACGTTGATGTTAAATAACAATGGCAATCTTTAAATTCTTCTGTTCTTCGGCTATAAAGTAATCCGAATTGTTATGGCCCCCGAGCATAATTACTTCGCCAACTTCGTCTTTTAATATAAACAACTCAGCCGAACAGGATTGCTCCACATCAGATTTATCTCCAGTAACCATATCGATTAACATGGTTTTTGCATTTGAGCTCGTGTTTCGGCCTTGGTCAACAAATCGCCTTCTGAATCAATTTTTGTACTTGGCTAAGAAATTTCAATTTGTTCTTCCAAGCCGACTGTATTTTCCCTTTTAGACGAAAGAATAGGTGACCTAACTTCTTCCTTGACCAAATTGATAATTCTCTTATGCTGATACTTGATTGGGGTCGAAGTGAAAAATTGCCCTGGTCTTTTATTCCAACCACACTTCAAACGAAATTGATTTGTATGCAGGAACGTAAGGAAATTGTGTTCCTCATAAAGTGTTCCTCACGACGACTGGCGTTGTTGCATCCGGGTTCGTCGAGACTGGACTTGTTAGATTTCTAGGTTGGTGGTGGTGCGGTAGTGTTGATCGGCAACAATTGATCACAGGTAATGAGAATAAAAATGTTAAGCTTAATTAATCAGTTTATATGAACATTATCAGGGTCCGACCGTCATGGGCCATGGCCCCAATTAATCCAGAGCCGAAATTACATAGCGAGTGACGCAAGAGAGCCCTCTCTCAAAGTCAAAGAAGTATCTAATATTTCAATAATATTTTGAAGTATGCAAATTTGATTGTCACGACTCACGATTTGTTTGAAAAACATTATTATGTGTCCAACACATCGTGTCGAATAGTGAGGGTTTAGCGCTAAACACGGTACTACTACAACACCATGAGAGTTTTAACAAAACACTTTCGGTGCTATTCACTTTTAACGAAAAACCACATTTTTACCATTAACTGATACTATTCACTATACCTTTAAAAATGACTTTTCATTAAAAGAGAAGTTTTTTTGAAATTTTCGTTAATTTTTTTTTTAACGTTTAACACAATCGTTAAAACCGGAAAGTCCTTTTTTCAAGTCAATACGACCCGACGGCCACCAAATGCAGCAACAAGACTACTCACATTGGTAAAAAGAAATTCTCAAGAAAAAGAAATCGGTGCTAACACGGAATAATATTTTACTACTTAAAAGATGAGATGAGTTCTTTCTTTAAATTATTCGTTACCGATTTATAAAATTTTGTATTTATGGTTAGTACTGTGTATATTTATAAATCATTTTATAAAGATCGCTTCTGCAAAAAAATCAATTAAAACTAAAGTCGTTTAGTTATTGAATTGTATAAAAACAGACGAAAAATATTAGTAAAAACATCACCAACCGTCCATGTATTTGCTACAATAGATTAACTAAACAACCTTAGTTTTAATTCAATTTTTGTAAAAATGATTTTTACAGAGTGATCCATAATATGAACGGTTTTGATCATAAGTACAAAACTCTGTTATTCGAAAACGATGAGTTTTGATTAGGAGCTCCTATTCATCATTGAGTATCCAAGCATTGTTCTTATTAACACACTCCTTTTTATTTTCCACACATATTCGAGTCGAATGAATTAAAGAAAACCAAAGGACAAAAATGAACAAAGAGTGTGTGAAAATATGTGTGTGGATAATACCACAAAAAGAAAAGCAGAATTGGTAAAAATATAAGATTTAAAATTGTTGGTTATATAGCAGATGACGCTTCACTGCAGTGGCAAAAAGCAATCATGCTAATGCACTATATGGTGTAGGTTTAATCCCCTCCCTCTAAAAACTAATAATTTAACCCACTAACGCTATTGTTTGTCAAAAAAAATTTGTCAGGTATGCATGATTTTCAAAAAAATTTCGATCTACTAAAAATTAAATAATAATAATATGACCTTTAAAATTCGAAAGGAGAACATGATTTTTAAAAACATTTGACATAAGCATGATTTTTGTGGCCTAATCCAAATAATAGAGGTTTATCTTAATTCATTTTCAATTCAACTACTGTAGTTTAATCAAAAGAAGAATAGTCCAGGGTTTTAGTATTGATTTTAAGGAAAACTAATGAAAAGACTTTGAAAATTTTGAGTTTTAACAATAAGAACAAAATAAAGGGTAAAGTGAATAGTACCGTGATTGACTTTTTAGTGTAAAAATATGATTTTTCGTTAAAGTGAACAGTATCGAGAGCTTTTCGTTAAAGTTCCCTTGATTTTATTATAGGAACGTTTAGTGTGAACGAAACTTTGATGCCTATTTGGTGGTTTATTTTATGTAAATTACATCATTTAGTCCACACATATATGACCAATAGTATTTTGTACTTATATACTAAGAGCTACAGTTTCAAACGTCACAAAAAAGCCCCACCTGATTCCTTTCACACATGACATAAACAGCAACTCATATCTACGAATTCTGTATGTATAAGTATATACTTTATGGCACACAATTAGCAGCTTCACCTCACCATCAAATAAAGAATACGAAATGGATGCGCTTGGAAACCATCTAGAATGTCATAATATCAACAACTCTGAGTTACATGATTTCATAGACGATGCAAACTTTGATCAATTCATTGATCATATTCGCGGTGGCGAAGGTGATGATCCAATAGCTAATTTTGATTGTGAACTTATGATCAATGGCTGCTTGGATGATTATAACCTGTTCGGTCCAGCTAGTACTACTCCTCCAGGTCCTATGTTTGGTTTCAATGATGCATATCTACCTGACCCTCCAGGTCCTATGTTTGGTTTCAATGATGCATATCTACCTGACCCAAGCACTTTTGTGCTTACTACATTACCAAATTTTGATGAAGAAATGAAGGGCGAAGAAGACTATAATGATGGGGAAGATTCGTCTGGAACAACAAACACAAACACAACCACGACGACAACAAAGAGGCAAAAGGTTGATCGGTCACGAACTTTGGTGTCAGAGAGGAAGAGGAGGGGGAGAATGAAGGAAAGGCTCTATGCATTGCGGTCCTTGGTTCCTAACATAACTAAGGTAAGTGTTGGTAGAAGTAAGTTATATACTGCAGTGCAAGTTTTACTCTACCAATATGTGATAACACGTGGACCATACCCTTTTTTTGTTATATTCCTGAAAATCATTATACAAACTAGCATTATAGGTAATATTTTGCTAGTTTTATTGAAAAACTTCTAATAGTACTGTGTCCTACATTTTTTTTATCAAAACGGGCTCTTCCGGTTTGAAGTATGAGTTGTACAACGATATCTATGAAGAACAAACAAATTATGCAAGCACGATTCTTGTTTAATCTTTTGGAGATATATGCATAGATGGACAAGGCCTCCATTGTTGGAGATGCTGTATTGTATGTACAACAATTGCAAATGCATGCTAAGAAGTTAAATGCTGAGATTGCAAGCCTTGAAGCATCATTAGCAGGAGCAGATGAGCATATGGGATATCTACAAGGATCAACCAAAACTAAAAACAAGAAAAAAGTTTCAGACAATAACCATTTAGTTTCTAAGGGCATCATTCAGGTCAATAACCATTTTGATTGTAATTTATTAGCTATTAATTTCTCCAAATAAAGTAATTTGCCCTTGTACTTAATTATGTATCATGCCTTTCTGCAGATAGACGTGTCTCAAGTGGAGGAAAAAGGTTTTTATGTGAAAGTGGCATGCAACAAGAGACAAGGAGTAGCCACAACACTTTACAAGGCTCTCGAATCTCTTGCATGCTTCAATGTTCAGAGTTCTAACTTAAACACAGTTTCAGCAGACAGATTTGAATTAGCATTCACTTTGAATGTATGTATAATCAGTACAATATGATATCCTACTTTATCCTTGGTTGGCAATTTTTACAATCGTAATTACACTTTATGTAATTATCTGTGTACATGATTTAACCTCCTGCTTTGTTAATCCAATAGATGTAGGGAAATAAAAACATAAATTTTTTTTTTTAAAAGGTACAAAATATGAGTGTGAAAACCGTCACCACTCTATTTGTCAGCAAGTTTTCAATCTTTTACTAATTAATTATTTGTTAATACTTGTTAAAACAGGTAAAGGATTGCGAGCAGGGCATCATCAACTTGCCAAATTTGAAACATTGGGTGGCTGGGGCTTTTCTGAACCAAGGCTTTGTAATCTGAGGATTGCAAAAAGTTCGAGTTATTGAGGTTGTAGTAGTCGAAGAGCCAAGAACGCCTGCATTGCATGCATGCACGCAACCAGCTGATATTATGCTGACAATTAGTTAATTTCAACTATCATCGATCCCATCGATGTATGTATTGTATATCTTGGCTGCTCTATCTCTGATTATTATTTTTCTTTGTTTCTAAAAACATGTTTGTGGTTTTGAGTGTTGAGTGGTGACCGTGTCAAAAGGAGAGGACTACTCGTGGGCCCTTGCTCACCCACACTCTGCTTATACGATTGCAACTTAACCTTATGAATTTTCTTGGGCTACTTCAATCAATCATTTCAAATCATTGGGTGAAAAAGGTTGCGCTCGTATTCTATTTAATCTTTGGTAGTGTTGGTGTCAAAACTTGAATAGAGTCTGACTAGATTCAACATGTATTTATTTTGGGTGTTGCTTACGCCTTCAGTGCGTGGGAAGACTTGAGAGAAAGAGAAAACAAGCATGTCACTGTTGGAGGTTGACAACAGACATCATTGTGTTCGAGTGTGTGTGAGGTTTGCACGTAGAACTGACTTTTTAACCAAAGGATTGTGCACCAAGTGGGATGCTGGTTTGGTTAAGTTTTTTATTGTACCTCAAGCAATTGAGGACTTAGAATTCAATGTGATTTGTGTGTATTTGCCTAAGAGTAAATGAGAGAGAAATCGAAACTAAATGTACTCATTTCATAATGAAGTAATGATTGCAGTCAATTACAAAAAGATCTAGGGCCGATGAGTCGATCTACATAACTTGAAAAGTAAATAGATGGAAAACATATAGAAAATCAATAGTCTCTAGAATGATCTAGGCTATAAAGGGTAAGATAATGCTAGAGGAATCTACTGAGTCCACTGAGGTCACTGGTATCAGAGTGGACTGAAGAAGAAACATAAGCCTTAGCGAGGAGTTCAAGAGTGGTTGGAATTGGACTCAATTGAATCAAACCATGGGATACAGAGGTATATGAGTTTTAGATTTCAAGGATTGTAGGCAATGTTTGCTTCGAATGAAGACTTTGAGATTGTAGCTGAATAGCAATTTGGGTTGTGCTAAAAAGCAATTGGATTGATTGAAGAATCACTTGAAGTATATAATCGTAGAGATTGAATTTGATGAAGGTCCTAAACTTGAAGGACTTTGGCCTTATTTATAGGCAGTGGAGAAAGAGTAATCTCGATTTCATTGCTGAGCTGGAGCGGGGGTAGATTGGTCATTTGACACTGACAACGACTGTAATTCCTGGTTTGTGGCCTTCAAATGTGTCATGTATCATTTTGAACAAGTGTTGTAGTGGCATCAGCCTGTTAGATATGCGTTCATCAACATTTAAGAAGACGAGATATTCTCGGGTTTGGTCGTCTGCGTGGTATACGCACTTTAGAGAAGGTCGAGTTTAAGCCCTCATATGGTAGTAGAGTGATGAGAGTCAACCATTCAATCCCGAGGATAGGATCCCGATTTAGGCCTTGAAGTTGGTAGGCCGGAGTTACGCAACATTTAGTAAATAAAAATAGATTAACCCCGTAACAGACCTTATTTTTATTTATGGCCAGAACAAGTTGTATTTAGTCTTGGTTTCAAAATAGTGATGCATTTGTTTGGCTGCAATAGTTTCAGATATTCTCTTTTTTTTTTTTGGTGAACTTTTCAGATATTCTTTTGTAATTTTCACACCAAGAAGAAAAATCACCATCGTGTTCACACTTTTATAATTCCCAATTGAAAAAGGTTAGTTCTCAAATTGACTTGGTTTTAGAAGTTTGGAAACTAATGGTCCTGTGAAGCCCCAAACACTCCTATGGACTTCTTGCCGTGAAAGTGAGGATAGCTTAGAAGCAGCATAGCCTCGAACTAAACCTTCTTTGAAATCAGATAGACCAAATTTAATGAAAGATCCAAAATCTCATCCGTTGGATAACCATTTTGCTTTGAATTTTCAATTTTTAGTTTTTAGGGGCCATTTGATAACCATGTTGTCAGTTTTTAGTTTAGATTTTCATTTTTCATTTATAGTTTTGATGTTTTTTTTAATAAAAAATAAAAAATAAAAAAAATGAAAACTAGTTTGGTAACTACTTTAAAAATTGAAAGCTAAATTTTGAAAATATATGGGTCTTTTGATAACTATTTAGTTTTCAATTTTCATTCTTAACATGCCATCTCATGTGTGAAGTCATTTGAGCTTATTGGATAAGGTAAAGCACACGGATCGTTGGGTTTGAGATTCACACACTCAGTTAGGGGTGAGTTCGATTCCATTCGATTCGGTTTTTGGCAGAAAATGAAAACCGAACCGAACTTACTGTTTGGTCCAATTTGGTTTGGTTTTTCTCAGTTTATTTTCGGTACAGTTTCGGTTCGGTTTGTTTGTTTGTTTTTTTTTTTAATTTTTTTTAACCAAATCAAACATCCATAATTCTAAGTAAAAGACAAAACGTTCTCCTTTCAACCAAATGAATCAACCCAACAAGGCCACAAAAGTTGCAAGAAAGTGAGGAGAGAGAAGGCCACTGATGAGGATTTTAATGTTGGAAATATAAGACTTAATGTTGGACCAAAAAAATATGAGGACATTTTACTACATAGAAAACAGCATAACAAACAAATGAAAGAAAAAAAAAAGAGCGAGGAGAGAGAGAATAATTAAATATATAAAAAATAATTAATTCGAATATTATATAAAATAATTAAATATATTGGTTTGGTCAATTTTCAAATCATTGAAATTGAAACCGAACCAACCAATTTCGGTTCGGTTCGATTTTTGATAATTTGGTTCGGTTTCCCTTCAATGTTCGGTTTGTTTCTTTTTTTTTTTTTTTTTGGTTTTTGATTTTTTAAACCCATCCCTACACTCAGTAGGAACCTCAGTCTCCAAAGGCACATGTTGATGGTGAAGCCTTTTGCATACGAGTTGCAAAGAGCGCCTTGAAATATGTTTCTTTTAAGAAGCATGTAGAATTTTTTGCAAACAACTTAATATGTGATTTGGTATTATAAATGTCAAAATGGCTTTCATGTAGGGTCCAACTGGGCAAGTGAGAACGTTAACCCATCATTCTCAATTCGGGTTTAGGTTATGCTGACTTAGGCTTTAGTTAGGTTTATTAGGTTTGAAGTTGAGTTGGACATAAGCAGATTCGCGTTGACCTAACCGAAATTGCACCCTTACTTCCATGCAATGATCCGCTAATATACACTACTAAGAAGAGAAACCCTTACTTTTACGTCAAAAGGCAGTTTCATGAAACAATAAAAGATATATTATATAAAGCAACTAACAAGAGTACAAGAAAGCATTGCAAAAAATGAGAAAGCCACTACTGAGAAGTAAAAAAAGAATGACATGAAACAGAGATGTTAAGTTAATAAGTTTCAAACTAATTATATAATTGTTGATTCTAAAAACTACACAGCCTACGTGGCGCGCAGGCGAATTATAAAGAGTAATTAACTATGTCCTTTTGTGTTCGTGAAAACTGAAGCGGGCATGCCAATTCGCTACAGAACTCAGCCGAGTGAATACTTCTGAGTGTGCTGGTGTGATGTGATGGGCTCCTGATTTCTGAATCAGGCGATTTTGGCCTAGGAAATAACAATCTCGACCTTAGCTTTTAAAACCTGAAGACTAGGTTATGTAACTCACTACGAAGTTTTTGGTCTTTTGCATAAGGTTCAACAACTTCAACTATATTAGTGAGAATATAGGTCCGAACTGGAATCAGATTGTAGAGGCAAAGATGAGATGAGTGTCTTTATGATAAAAGAAGTTCGGCGGTTGATATGCCTAACATTGGATGTCATTTGGGAATATCCGATCATAGAACACTTTGTTTTGCCAAGAAAGTTAAAGAAGTGACCTCGTTCGACGAAAGAATCAAAGACTCATTTTTCGCAGAGACTTAGGATAAATAACCAATCGAAAGAGGAGAACTTTCTATTTAACCAAATTGTCAAGACTCCTAAACTGAGCTGATTTTACGACTCCAATGTTGTTTAACCAAATTGTAACCTTCGCCGGTTGCCTCTAGAAAATTTTGTTTAACCAAACTGTAATAGTCCATCGGCTACTAACTCCAAACCTGTTTAACCAAACTGAATTTTTGCTGACTTGTTCATAGAGCAGTTAGTATTTTTCTCAAGGGTGTGAGAGGGTTTCGTGTAGAGCATTGATTTGTGTGTTGTGTTGTGTTGTGTTGAAGGTCTCTTCTATATTGTAAACTCCCTTGCATTTATAGGAACAAATTCCCTTGATGCCCAAGTTTGTCAAGTTGTAGAGTCCTAATAACATTGCAACTCCTTGGCATATTCTTATTATACTTAGAATTCTCTTTGACCGAAGGTTTATCACCGCTAAGTCTCCCTTGTCGACTTGAACTAGGACTCTAACCCTAGATTTGTTCAAGGAAAAATCCATATCAAGATTCTAAAATACACTAGACGCTAGTTGGGCAGCAGGCTGCGGCTAGGCGGGGGCCTAGATGGAGTAGGCGGATTTAAGTAAAGTTATTATATATTGTATAAATAAGAGCCTATTTATACTTAAAAACACACATAATTATATTAGGATACATAAATTGCAAAATAAATTGACATATAAATTATAAAGTATTAGACACATGGGGAACAAGCATATAATGATTGTTCGTCAAATTATTCAATAAGTCTCTTACATTTTGTTGAAAAATTAAAATGCAAATGAAAGTTTTTGATTTTCTGTCTATGTGAGAGTCACAACCTAGGCATGTTTAGGTGAGCACCTAGGCGAGCTAGGTGGATGCCAAAGCAGGGTCTAGGCGCACTTTCTTAATTTTCAAACGCTTAGGGACTATTTGGGGCGGTGGCCAGTCACCTAGCTCCTAAGCGGTGAAAGGTGGGGATTTTTAGAACAGTGATCCGTATCCCATCCAAAACCATCCTGATGAGTTCAAACCCTCGTCCAATCAATCATGATCTCTAGACATCCTAATTTGTATAGAACTCAGATACTCCATTAGCACTGCACCATTGGGCCGAGACTCATAACCTCCTTTCTAGGCTGACATTAATCAACTTTGCCCAAAAATTAATTCTGCCAAAATGTGAATTTCAGACCCAAACATTAGGATTTGGCTTAAATGTGAATTCCAGACTCAAACAGTAACATCAAGTAATAAATTTGAAATAACTGGTTACTTAGTGCTACGATCTAATAATATTCTTCTTAACTTATAAAAGGGGTTAAGTTCGAATCTCGTTGATGACAAGTTCAACCTCAAATTATTATAGCCCAAAATTTTCATCCCTTATTGCCGAACAATACAAATGAATAAATGATGATGCCTAAAAGAAACGATTAGAAGAATGTGACTATGAACAAATTTATTGTAAACTTGAAATAAACTGGGAACTAATTAAGAGCGTGGACTGCACATGCATGCACGAGTCCTAATGAGGTGTCTTACAATCACGTGTGGTCCAACACATGCACAACTCAATCCAATTATTCTTTTGTTTTAATTGCAACTAATTGATAGGATATAAGCTTAACTAATTGGTTCTTCGAAAATTATTAGTATCCGACCGCCTGAGAATATGAGTAACTTTGTTTAAGAAGATGATGATGCCGTCATGTGCCATGCCTTCAAGCAATTCACTGCCAAATGACACATTGGCCGACGCAAGGAAGCTCTCTCCAAGTCAAGGAGCAATTAATAATAATTCAGGAATACTTCAAGTATGTTATTAATTTGATTAGGTGATTTGAAAGAAAAATTTGTGTATGTGTCCAGCGGATTGTGTTGAATACTTAGGGTTTGTCTGGTGTCTGATTGAACTTGATTGAACAATTAACTAGATTCAATTCACGTGTAAGAAACAAATGGATACTAATTTTAAAATTTGTGCAATTTAAAAGTAGAATCGTAGATGAAATAGTCACGAAGAAAACTTATCTTCACTCCTTGACATACATTTCTTTATTCATTTCTAATTTGATTATAAACAATAAAATCGACCTAACGGTTTTTTCACCAAGTATGTAGAGTTCATCACCAAAAGGTAAACCTTATGAATGACATAGTCAGCAAGACGTATAAATTAATAAGTTTTTCTTCAAATGAGTATATATATATATATTATCAATTATGACATAACTGATACGTGTCGGCATTAAGTGTGTTTTTTAATATTTTTTTAATAAACGATATTATTTACACTAAGGGAAAGGAGGTAGACTTAGCCTCACAATGGGCTAGCAATAATGTGATTCAAATTCACCTTTGGCGAGAATCAAACATAAGACCTCTCACTTATAAATGAAGATGAATACTACTAGATCGTAGTACTAAGTAGCGGCATTAAGTGTTTTAAATTGAAAAATTATACAATTAAAGATTGGAAAGTGAAAAGTCCTTGTCATAGGAGTTCGACGGCGCACCGAATCAAGCAAGGAGATTAGCTGAAACAGAAAGTTTCCATGCGGAAATAATAAAATGAGAAGTTTGTACGAGGCGAATACAGAATTCATGGAACCTCTTACTTTGTTGACAATCACTTGGGAGGGCATTGAATAAGCTAATTAACAGCCTATAGGTATAGATTAATATCTCATAAGACATAGGAAAAAGATTTGTTGGGAGTTGACTAAACAAGTGGAGTAATCGTAAGAAATAAGATTTCTTTAATTAGTCTTTAATATATGTATATAGAAATGTTCTCTTAGTCATCTAATGATCAAGACAGTTCTGTTTCACCATAAAATTATATTAGTTTAAATCTAGAAATTTTAAAATATTTGACAACTTAATAAAGCTCCGTTGAATTTGATATAGAACAATACTTTACAAGCATATTCAACCTCATTTAGCCTTGACGATTAGAGTGAGAAAGGATAATATAAAATATTCAAGGTATTTAATAAGAAATGAAAAAAAATTATTGCTACCAACTTGAAGTCATGAGATAGGTTACTCTCATTAAGAAAACTTATACAAGACAATCTCCCACAAAAAAGGAGGATTAGATGATATTAGTTTTCTTCATGTCTGATTCACTTCTAATCCCTCAAAACGAAAAAATAAAGCACATTTACCTTCATTATGGTAAGTTATTTATTCGAATCCATTTCTAGCAAAGAACAAACGAAACCTAATGGGTGAGAGTTTTGAGGCAAGTCACACAATAGACTAACCATGGTAATACAAAAACATTTAGATATGCTAGAAGTGCTTTCATTAGAAAACCTTTCAAACGCTTAATTAGGAAGCACTTTCAAATACTTTTTTAGAAAACACTACAATTTGAGGTTCTATGACCATAATTTCTAACTTTTTTTTGTCAAAATTCAAAAAGTGATTTTAGTTATTCGAATGAGATATAACGCTTCTAAAAACAATCCCAAACATGCTCTTAATCTTTTATTAGAGTTACTTTCAGTTCGATACTTTGATGCTTTTACTTCTCTTTGTGAAGGTGTACATATATAGAGATACAATTCTAAGGAAAACAATAACTTCTAATCTATTTACAATAGGAAATAAAATCTTACAAGAAAATAAAACAAAAATAATTACGTTCCTTCATAGAAATTACATCATTTAGTCTATAAGTATATGACAAAAAAAAATTGTACTTATTAAGAGGCAATGATTTGTTGTAGTTTTGTCAGCTCCTTCAAACGTTTAATAAATGGTTAATACTAGGGAAATCAAATTTTTAAATCAAATTTGCAAATTAAATGATATGTCACCAATAAGAAATAAGCATATTAATCAACACTTAAGTAATAATCCGCTCATCAACGTTCACATCATTTGATTTACAAACTTTAGTTTAAAATTTGGTCTCCCCAGCATTAATCTATACAATAGGAATTCCAGCGTCTTAGAAACCGCATCTGATTCCTTTCACACTTGAGAGAAACATGAACTTTACTTCTACGAATTCTATATCTATTTAAGTATATTTTAAGACACGGTTAGCTACAACTCAGTACCAAACAAAGAAAAGCAACATGGATTCGCTGGGAAACCATCAAGGAGGTCATAACATCAACGATTTTGAGTTGCAAGACTTCATAGATGATGCAAACCTTGATCAATTCATTGATCTTATTCGCGGTGACGGTGAAGATCCAGCGGCTAATTTTGATCCTGACCTTATGATGAATGGCTGCTTTGATGATTATAACCTGTTTGGTCAAGCTGGTTCTACTACTCCACCAGGTCTTATGTTTGGTTTTAATGATGCAATTGTACCCGATCCAACTACTTCTTTGTTTGCTACATCACCAAATTTTGATGGAGAAATGAAAGGCGGGGAAGAAGAGTACTATAATGACGGGGAAGATTCGTCTGGAACAACCACAACCATGACAACAACGAAGAGGCAAAAGGTTGACCGGTCGCGGACTTTGGTGTCGGAGAGGAAGAGGAGGGGGAGCATGAAGGAAAGGCTATATGCATTGCGGTCTTTAGTTCCTAACATAACCAAGGTAAAGAATACATATCCAATCCAAAACTTGTAAATGCGTACAGAGGCTTAAGAACTTTATATACTTTTGTGGAAACTATCTTTGAAGAACAAAAGTTATGTGTGCATGATTGTTGTTTAATGTGTTGGAGATGTATATACACAGATGGATAAGGCCTCCATTGTTGGAGATTCTGTATTGTATGTACAAGACTTGCAACAGCAGGCTAAGAAGTTGAAAGCTGAGATTGCAAGCCTTAAAGCATCCTTAGCCGGAGCAGATGATCGAGATGGACATCTGGAAGGATCAACCAAACCTAATAAAGATTCAAACAATGACCAGTTCGTTTCTAAGGGCATCCTTCAGGTTAGAGTAATGTTATTTGTACCGCGTCTATTGATCATCTTGCAAACAACCGGTTTACTAAAAACAGACTCACCTATGTATGTAGGACCCACTTGTATTAGAGAGGTGGTTAACAATATGGTCTGATAACAACAATCTTTGATTGTATCGATAATCATTTTGTGCAAAATTGTTGAAACTAAAATAACTAGTTTGCAGATAGACGTGTCTCAAGTGGGGGAAAAAGGGTTTTATGTGAAGGTGGCATGCAACAAGGGAGGAGGAGTAGCCATATCACTTTACAAGGCACTTGAATCCCTAACAAGCTTCAATGTTCAAAGTTCTAACTTGAACACAGTTTCAGCTAACAGATTTGAAATCACATTTGCTTTGGATGTATGTATAAATATGTTTTACTTTCTCTTCTGTTGGCAATTGTTACACTTCTAATTTTATATATACACTTCTTAAAAACAAGGTATAAAAGATGAGTGTTAAAATTGCTACCCTCTCGATGTCGTCAAGTGTTCAGTCTTTGTCCTTCTTATTAATTACCTAACTGTTAATATTTGTCAAAAACAGGTAAAGAAATGCGAGCAGGACGTCGTCAACTTGCCGAATTTGAAACTTTGGGTCACGGGTGCTTTTCTTAACCAAGGTTTTGAATTGGCTTCTGGATTCTCAGCCTAATCTCTCTCATATGCATGTATGTTATAATTTGAGTATTTAAATTAACCCAAGTTTTCATATAAAGTAGAATGTAACAAAAGTTATATAGGTTTCTACTTGCCAAAGAGCCATGAACACATGCATGCATGCAACGAGAACAATTTATGCTTTGTAATTTATCATTTTCAACCATCTTCGACGCCCATCGATACATGTTTAAAGTTTCTTTCGTGTTATTCTATCTAATAAATTGTTTCTTATCTAGAAATATGCTTTTACATTTCTGAATATGGTATTAATTTCCTGTAATAATAACAATGATTAAGGTGTAAGTCAAATATACAAATCGATGATGACCGTAGACAAAAAGCTTAACCTGAAGAGCTAAAAGGTTGCTGGAGGGGCATCGAGAATTTTTTTTAGTATAACGTCATATATTACCAGCTTTCTGTGTTATAATTAAATGGACGACACAAATGATATATTAATGATTTAGTCTGGAAAATCTTTCTTCAATATACTTAAACCGATAGTGGTTCTTGACACCTGAGTGTTTTGCTATTTGACACTCGTTTCTTCATAACGTGCAAATTGACCCTCTTCTAATACTTAAGCTAACAGAATATAAATAATAACAAAAGTTGATGAGTTAGTGATTGTAACTGAGGTCTAAATAATCTTTGCATCCTCTTTTGGTTAACCAAAAAAGTTCTATCAATAACTTTTTTCTCTCTCCGTGAGAGCTCTTCCCTCTGCGTGAGGGTTAATCTCACCAATCCGTGTGAGTGGTTCTCAATCGAGTTCAATTCCGGCGCCGCCGATCCTAGCTCCGGCTGGGATCGGTGGGTTTTCTTTTGTTTCTTTCTCCTCCTCTTTCTCCTCTTCCTTCCGCCATTTTCTTCCTTGAGTTTATTGGCCGATTTGCCTTCTTCTCTCTCCTTTGCTGTCTCTCCTCTGTTTTCATCCGATTTCCAAGCTTCTGTCTCCCTTTGTAGCACTTTGTTGCGATGGTTTGAGTTGGTGTGCTTTGATCTGGTGCTTGCACTGGGTCGGGTGTTCCTTGCACCCCCACCTTCTCTTTGTTGTCTGCCCTTGTTGGCAGTGTTGTTCATGGTCTTCCATGAGCTTCTTTCTCTTGGCTGCAGATTATCTAGTGTCTGTAGCTGGCCTTGGCATGAAGCTTGGAGTTGGTTGCTGATTTTGGTGAGGTGCGGCGTTGTTTGGGGTGCGACTTTGGCTGGATCGACATGCATGGCTGCGATTTTTGGTGGTTGCCGCGGCGGCTATGGCGGCAGCTCCGGTGGTTTCTGTGTTTCTTTGGTTGGTCTCAACTTTTGGTTGGGCTTTTGTTGTTTGTTTGTGTTTTTGCTTTTGGGCCTCTGTTTTGTAAATTTTGGGTTCTTGTGTTGTAATGTTGATTGTGGCTAATAATATGGGCAGCCAGGCCCGAATTTCCAAAAAAAAGAAAAAAAAAGTTCTATTAATATTATTAATATGTAGTTTAGATTTAGATAAATAAAAAAAAGGCGATCAAAACGAAGCTGTGATTCCAAATTTGGAAAGATTCCAGAGAGTGCCAAACAGAAGCCAAAGAATCCTCTGAAGTTTTGCATCAGAGGACGGTGCAAAATAAAATAAACCAACAATACATCAACCCACAATAAAATCAATAAGTTTTGCATCACCCTCGACAACACTAATAAAAGTTGGGGAATTAGTGTAATTAGCACTTGGAATTTCTACATTCAAAGTCTTTTTGAAGGCGTTGCATTGAACCGCGAATGGACTGGTACATTGAGTGGTGAACATGTCAAACTGGGAGGAAGAGGACTATCACTCGCGATCCCTGAATCCCCTACGCTCGCTCGCGAGCCCTTCTGAAAGCAATCCCAAACATGCTTTAAATGATTGGCTAACTATTAGTATAGTGAGAGAAGTAAGATTGCCCAAATTGACATTGCAACCACATCCATCATGGTGACCATCTACTGCAACTGTGCAAAAGCTCCTTCCAAGATATGGAAGCTTCGCAACACCTCCACAAATTGCCCGTATATTTTGGCATGACAACCATACTGTAACAAGGATTACGGGCCAGCCGAAGTCCAGGGCATCCAGCGGCATGCATAGCTTCTTAAGCAAGCATAAATAAAGAGTGAACTGCCACACAAGTATGACCATATGTTATCGATATGTTATATAACACAGGATCTACATATATTTGCAATTAAACAGAAACAAGCTATAAGTTGTAATTATCTCTCTCTCTCTCTCTCTCTCTCTCTCTCTCTCTCTCTAGTCTATATCTTTGTAAACTTCCGCTCTGAATCTCTATATATTGGGTTCCCGCTCTAAAAAGAAAATGATCAATGGAACTATGGAAGACTGATTTTGAAACCCTAGTTCACTCCTACATACAATTCAAATTCAGCTTTGATAACCTTTACAACTGAAGAAAAGATGAAAACTGAATAGAAAGGGGAAGGGATGCTACTGCTTCTTAGTTTCTCATATTTTCCTCTTAGATCATCTAGTATGAAATTTAAGTTGAACCGTGAACCCAGTTCTCAAAATGGCATCTGTTTGATGACAAGGGCACTGTAGTTATGACACGGATTATAAACTGGGGCCCTCCGCTGAACCTTACAATCTTGGGGGAAGGAAACACTGGCAATCACTAATGAGGTACCTTGAGGTTTAAAAATAAGACCACAGAGGACAAACCAATGTGCCTCAGCCACTCCCACTGAGCCCCGTTGGTTGTTTTAATAACTTGTTTGGGCCATACGAAACTTATTTATACGATTCTCAAAATTCTAAAACCATAGGTCTAGATTTGCATTTTTGATATGTGCAAAGTGACAAGCGTGAATTTTTGTAGTTCACAGAACAGAACTGGAACACGGTATCCCAAAAAATTGAACGAGAGTCAAGTCAACTTTAATGCGACAAGACAATACAATATAAGATTAAACATCTTCTATCTACATATTACTATCATGTTTTCTTTTAGAAAAAAAATTAACATGATAAAATGGAATAACATTTTTGGATCTGATGGCCTGTAGGACCCGAAGTTAACCACATGACGGAATCCAGATCATGAGAAGTAGCATTTGATTTTAAGTTTTAAATAGAAGCAACCGCCATTCCAGTGTAAGAGAGGATAAAATAAAGACCAGAGAGCATACCACGGCTCTGAAAAGCTTCGCTCATGCACCAGCCGCCTAGAGGTTCAAGAATCAAACTGTTCCTGGAAAACAGGCAGACCAGAAAAGATTTAAGGACCTATTTGTAAGTTTTACTGAAATGACGTCACCAAAAACAATACCTGGCTGCAAATGAGAATGCTCATGTGAGTTTTGAGGTTGAAATTTATCTATCACCATATGCAACATCATTTATATCGATGAAAATTTTAGCCTGCATGCATATCTTCAATCATCAGGTTCAAATTATAACTTCAGAAGATTAACAGATCCCAACTGTTTGGGATCAAAGATGAAATTCTGTATAGTCATCCAGCCCTATCCAACCGAACGCTCATATCATCTATCAGATTGACAATAACTTAACTATCCTGGCCACCAATGCAAAACATTCAGCCTAATGTTTATTATGCTTACTAAAATGCTGTAGCCAACTTGGCTAATCCCGAATCTGCATTAAACATGGATAAGTTTAATCCATAAAACAAAAAATAAAACAAATGATTATAAAAAAAAATAAAAAAAATAAAATTAGAAATGGCAGGTACTGACCTGACCGTATAGGAGCCAACTAAATCTGCCTTTGCAAACTCAGCAAGGACAAAGCTAAATCCTAAGATATACAATTCTGACTATGTTAGAACTCCATCTTGACCAACACAGTTTCTCTTGGACATAACCTGCAATGTTGTCCCTTTTGTAATCCAAGCGGTTACTTCAGGTTGACGTTCGAAACAACCAAGAGAATGTAAACTTCCATCTTCCAGTTGTACACCATACACAAATGGGAGTCTAAGGGTAATGAAACTCTCTGGAGGTAAAACCACTTGGGATCCGAGGTTGAACTGCAACTTCTGCTCACGTTCTGGGATTGAGGGAGGTAGAGATGATGCCTGCAAGTAAAATTATTGCAACAACATGAGAACCAAGATTAAGTTTGTAAGAAATATCTAATAAAGAAAAAAGGGGAAAATTTGTGTATAACTAGCGATACATTTTGTAAGAATAAATACAGCAACAATGAACAGGTGCGTGTTACATGCACACTGAACAACAATAATAAACAACATGAAGGATTTGTGATTCTGAAACAGAAACTGAATCGAGAAATACTAGCAAACTGATTTATTAAGCTTAGAGAATTCTAACTATTCGGGTGTCAATTCTAACTCTTCGGGTGTCAAGTTGTAAAATAAAATATACCAATAAATTAAGGTAGGCAATATCATTAAGGTCATGCATACTAGAGGAGGGAGATAGAAATACCTCAAATTGTATAACTGGGCAAGTAGCTAATATCACTGGAAAGGGAGGTGTGACCTACAAGCAGAATCTTTAGTGAGCATCGGTAAGGGAGAAAAACATTAGCATGAAACCAAACCTCCTTTAGTTAGGTTAGGTATAGCATATTCTGGACATTAAAAATGGTACTGCATATTTTAAACGCATATAATAGGAAAAACCTTGTAGATAGCCAATTCAAAGCAATAAGCTTAATGACTAAAACAACCTACTTATTAACTATCCGTAGAATGTAATGAGAAAAATGGATTATTAGAAACATTCCATACCACAAAAACCCTTTGAAGCTGTGATATTGTGCCAGCAAACTTCGTCTTCAGTGAATTTTGCTTATCCCTAGAGAGCTTGCAGTGTGGACAGTTCATATAGATTGGTAAATTTCTATTCAACATAGAGAGAGCACATCCACCATCATCAAGGCTAATAGACTGAAAGCTCCCTTCAAGATGTTTGGACAAATTCTGGACTGGAGATGCACTAAAAGATGTGTGATTCAGCTCCTTCCCTGGTCCTGACTGCATTAGCCCATCTATATGTAGATTACCAATAGTTACTATCTCCTTTGACTTAGTTACATGTCTCTCCTTATTTGCACTGGTAGCAGTAGCAATCCTATTTGAATTGCGGTGAACTTTACCATGGAAACCATTCCTACTCATTTTCGAATTATCCGGCAGGCTATGGCCTAAGTTTTCCTGAGATTCTTCAGGCAATTGATATGAGGACCCAAGCTCATGAAGATGCTCTGGATTTAATAGAAAACGGTGGCCATGGGGGCACTCATGCTCAAATCCAACATACACTACTACCTGTTTTAAAGAAGGGCTCATTTTGAACTTTTCACCGCTATTCAGGTTAACAGGAACTACATTACTACCTATCTGCAGATAGGGATCACCATTTGTGCTGTTGGTCTCACCAAAGTTTTCCTGAACAGATAAAACATCTTCAGATTTCCGAGTTCCATTATCAGTAGTCCGTTCTACACGCTGATCCATTGTCCTAGTTTTCTTGATAATCTTATCTAAACCCAATGAAGACTTTTTCCTTGGCTGGATAGGAGGAAATCCTGAATCTACAGTCGCTGTTCCAGCGACTACCTCAGAAAAAGCTTTACGCATGGTAAAATTGGGAAGACCTTTCCCAAAACTGATTTTATTATCATCAGACACTAAGTCCTCTGCAGGTTTTCTATGACTTGCTACTCCAGATTTTAACTCCCCTGTGTACAACTGCACACCAGCTTTAGATTCAAACTTGAGGTTGGATTCTGACCTAACTACTGAACCTTGTTGCACTGCACTGGTAGGTAACTCATTCGGGTTTTTCTGCTTTCCCAAATGTATTATCCATTTCAAAAGAAACTTCTGAGTGGAAGAAAACCCGCTTTGAAGCAAGCCTTTAGAAGGTTCATAGTACTTTGCAGCACCAATGCGGACCAAATTCCATGAAGAAGGTTGAATAGGGCCTGTATTGCTTACTTCAGGCAGTTGAAGTGTGGGAAGGTGCTTGTCACAATCTGGGAAGCGATTGAAAGTAATGTTTGCTGACTCGAAGTCAAAAGGATCAGATCTTAGCTTCCGTGAACGACCACAAGAACATGCGTGAAGGAAAACATATCCACTGGAATGTTGCTTCACAGGAACTCCTGAAAGTGATTCACTAGCTTCAACATCATGTCTCTGGTGCATACATGGTTTTCCAGTCAAACTAACGGCATCACACAGTTGCCTTCCAGATTTCCAGATGGATGTGCATTCATCCTCCAACTTTTTTGCAAACTGTTGTACTGCATGTCCTTTCACCATTGAATGGAAAGCTTGCAAAGCCTTCTCCAGATGGGCTTCATGCTGTGAAGTTGGGTAACAAGTAGGCAAGTCTTTGAGATAAACCTCTTTAGCAGCTGGAAGAGTCCTTTCACACCACAAAATTGAAAATTTTGTGTTTAGCCTTTTACCCTTCTCCAGGCAAGATACTGCTAAATCTAGAGGATCCGTACCTTTTGAAGAAACTCCTTCAGCCTGCTGTGGAACAGTGTTTCTTAGGCGAAGTTTTCTTTTGCTAATTTCAGTTTCATATAAGCACCCACCTTTTGCAGAAAGAACTCCATCAAGAATTTGTTGACTGGAAGATAACCAAATTTGGAAATTTGGAAGTTCAGGAGTAGACATCGTCTTTCCAGATGCAGCGGATGAAGATGCAGCAGATGAAGATGCAGCTGATGCAGCGGCAACAGCTGCAGCAACTGCAACCATACCTACACCAGCAGTTGAACCACTACTGGAATTATTTACCAGTCCCCCCCTGCCTCTTAGAATGTCAGATTGTCTGTAAATAAAATCCTTGACTGATATGATATCCTCTTTGCTTGCATTCTGACCATGACTTTCAAGCAGAAGAGAATCTGAGGTTGCCTTCCCATTCAAAACATCTTCCACAAGTCCTGTGGCAAATTCAAGAGATTCACCTCTCTGATTCGTAGACCTATCTAACAATAGGACAGCCCTTGATGCATCAAGGGAGAATAAAGGTGCTGAATTTGAAGCACCCCCGCCTCTTGACCCCGCATGACTGCTTTCAGAACCTGAGAGTGTTCTACACTTCTTAATTAAGAAACGAATCTGTGCTTCAAGGGATGAATGCAGTTTCTTCTGAAAACTGCCCTCAGATTTACTCACAGGGCGGGCAAGCACAACCACTGAACCCGAACCTTTAACAGGCAAGCTTGGCCTTGCTAAACTGCTCACACTAGACGATTGATTAAGTGAGGATGTATCTGCCGACTCCTCCAGATTAGAACTGGGATTTGGCACATCAGAGAAATCATCAATAAAAACAAACAGTGTGACTGGGGTACACTGTCCTGGGAACAAAGAAGTGTAAGAACCTAAACCTGACATAAGTGAAATGGAAGAAGCATTGCGAGTCAAGATGCCACCACTTCTACCTTGAGATGAATTGCTAGTGGTGGTAGCAGATGTGGTAGGCCGTGAGGATGACGATGAAGGTGGCCTGGATGACGTTGGCTGCACAGTTCTGGATCTCACAAACGGAGCCAAAGCATGCTTGGCAGCTTGTAACACTCGAAACTTTTGCAGGAGTTGCAAATCAAACTGTGACCCCTCCAGAATATATATTATTACATGGCAAACCTGCATTACTCAGTGGGTTAATCACAGTTAAATCAACCATTCACCGACATTCCTACCTCCTATACATTAAAAACCCAAAACTTCATTTTCGAAATTCTAACTGCTCCACTACAAAAGCTGGTCATGTACTGAGTAAAGGTTAGTTCTTGTACTAGTAACTAGATACAAAACAATGCCCACGAAAGTCGTTGTCAGTGAAATTTTCACACATTTTTTTCATAATACTCCGATGTTTATACACAATTATAGAATCCAATTCTGTTAATTTCTGTACTGCACCATAACATATCACAATCCCAATATCTGAATTGAGAATGCTTCCTCTAAGAAAAAGAGAGAGAACCAAAAAAGCAACAACTTACAGAGAACATGAAGAGCAGCGCCTGAAGGTCCCCAAAGTCGTGCTCTTCCACTGGAGAGTCAAAACCCGACCCGGAATCCGAGAATCCATCAGCCACGGCGGGGCACCGGGTAGAGCAGAACTGCAAAAACAGAATGCCCTTTTTCTGTTCATGGAAGTAACTGATTCTTCGCCACCTAAACCAGTCCCTGAGCTCCTCTTTCTCAAGAAAGAGGCTTTTGTCGAGATTGCCCGACCCGAACACGTTGGAGTCGAGGATACGGTTGATGAGTTGGGCAGAGTCGTCGGGGCTCCGACCAATGAAGCCCACGACGACAACACCGTCGGAAGAGGGAGGGTCTGCGGAGGAGGGAAGCGGAAGGGGTTGGGAGGGTGAATTGGAAGTGGGTTTGGCGGTGGGTGTAGGAGGTGGGCGGACTAGGACCCGCATGGATGATGGGTTTAGGTTTGGGTTGGGGGTGCCCATGGATGCAAATTGGAAGCTCCGGATTCTGGTTATTTGGTTTGGTTTATTTGGACTTCCATTGACAACGGAGAGAGAGTAAAAGGAGGAACTTATAAAGTGAAATATAAGAGCGAGAATCACACTACATTTTTTGTGTTTTTTACTTTTTGGGTTAGACATACCAGTAAACCAAAGGCCGAAGTTTACATATAAACATACAAAAATGGGCCTCAAACAAAACAAAAATACAAAAAAGCCCAAAAACAGCTAGGCCGAAATCAAAACACATCATTTGAAAACAGAAGCTTCTACTGCTTTCTCCACGGACACCAATTCCAGGCAATCCATCCGATTCCTTGTCCACCGTCTCGTATTGCCTCATCAGACGCCGCATTCAATTCCAATTTTAGTTAACGGCCAAGTTGTTATGCTAAAGTGTTTGTCAAGTGATTTGGGCTTTGCGGTCTTGTTGGGTTAGGCTAATTCATGTTTCAATGATAACGACATAAGCGTCAAATTTTTTTGTTGGCATCCAAACAAAAAAAGTAACTTAATATAATTTGTAGCTCAATTGATAAAGAATTTTCAGCACTCGGATTTCAATTTTCACCATCTCAAAATTAAAATTAAAAACATTGAGAATAAAAATTTTGAGTCCGAAAACCGAAATGGCATCAGTACAAAGGTGAACCACTTTTTTTTTTTTTTTTTTGGTTAAGAAGGTAACCACTTTTACAGCACAAATAGAGAGCGGTGAAACCCAGAATCTTCCTAAAACTGTCGAAAAGAAGGGAACCAGAGTCCCAAATAAAACACCAAAAGCCCGAGTGGCAGCTCCTCACTCTCATTTTATTTTATCATCTCAACCGGCCCCAACCACCACCCAACCCAAAGCAAACAATGCAAGCAGCTTCGGCGGTCATGGCAGCTCAGACTGTGATGCCTTCATCCCCCACTCTCTTCTCCCAGCTTAAAAACCCTAACCCTCGCTCAATTCTTCATTCCTCCTTCCATGGCGTCTCCCTCAAGCTCCCACTCAAATCCCAGTTCATGTCTTTCGCCGCCGCCGCCGCCGCCCCTAAGCCCCTCACCGTCATCGCCGCCACCAAGAAAGCCGTCGCTGTACTCAAGGGCACTTCCAGTGTTGAAGGAGTCGTTACCTTGAGCCAAGAAGACGATGGTATCTTCATATAATTCTGCCCCTTCAATTTGTGATTGCGCTATCGATATATGTTTCCTTACTCTGATATGGGTTTTCGATACTATTCCTGAATATTGGTTTATATTCTTAAATGGTCAACTCTGCTAGGTTTAATCTCATATTGTTTTATGTCTAAGAGAATGGAAATGTTGAAAAGATTGTGTGTCGGTTTGAATTTTTCGCGGTTTAGAACTGAAATTGGATTCTGCATATTGGGTAGTGAATAGGTTGTTTGGACTTAAAGCAATAGTTTAATCTGTAGATTTTCTTGTTATCTAGTTTGAACTTCTATTTGTTGATAATTTGAAAATGTGGGTACTCAAATCTTCCCAGACTCGGATTATATTTGATTTAGTTCATTGCTGTTTCAATTGTTCCTTTAATTGTGTGTGAGTGGTCTGCATTCCGTACTCAGAAACTTGTGTAATCTGCACTCATAATTTCAGTGGCATTAGATGGAGCAATGACTGCTTACGACTGATTGTGTTTTACTGTTCTTAGGTCCTACAACCGTGAATGTTCGTATTACTGGACTTACTCCCGGGCCTCATGGGTTCCACTTAGTAAGTGTTTTTGAATTAGCTTTTGGCATCTGTGGATTAGTAAACATGTTTCTAAGTGTTTCTCTTTCTTGTGTAGCATGAGTATGGTGATACGACAAATGGATGCATATCCACAGGTAGGATCAACTTAAGCTTTAAATGTTACGGTTATAATATTATGTTATATTTGTGAATCTATTTTGATGCCATTCTAATGAATTTCTTTTCCCCTTACTAGGAGCACATTTCAATCCTAAACAGTTGACACATGGTGCTCCTGAGGATGAAATCCGTCATGCGGGTGACCTGGGAAACATAGTTGCCAATGCCGATGGTAATTTCATATTTTAATTCCTTTTTCAAATCTTTTTTTTTTTCAATATCACAATCCGGTTAATGTACTAAGTGATTTATTGTGGGGATGCAGGGGTGGCAGAGGCAACAATCGTGGATAACCAGGTAATCATTGAGCTTGGGTAATACTTTCCTGTAAGAATGTGCGTACCTTCAGGGCATGTTTATCTTTATCTTCATACAAGTTTTGGTTTGGTGTCTGACACTTTTATGTTTTTTGGTACCGTATTCACCTTAGTAGTATTTGATTACTAAGATTTTGGTTTTGGCTAAAATTTGTAGATACCATTAACTGGTCCTAATGCTATAATTGGAAGAGCACTTGTCGTTCATGAGCTTGAGGATGATCTTGGAAAGGGTAAGTATGTTTATAATCGACTTGTTGAAGAAACTTGTTACTGCACTTAAAGCATAAGTGGAGAAATTTTACATGCAATGGTAGTGTGTGGTGGGCACTGGAAATTAACTCTTTTTATCCTTTTGAACAAACCATTTGGGTGGGTAATGACAAGAAAAGTTTTTTGTTCCCCTCCATTTTCATTTGTTGGGGGATGTAGAGAAGCAAGTTACTACCCTTGATGTTTCTTCCTCCCTCTTTGTATTACTTTCCTCAATCACATTTGGTTTGCATTTGTAGGTGGACACGAACTCAGTCTAAGCACTGGCAATGCAGGTGGAAGATTGGCATGTGGTAAGCAAGAACATTTGACTTACAATTTATTTCTCTGCTCTTGTTAATCCCTTTTCTGTTTTACTGTTTGAAAGAAGATTGTATGTTGTTCCTTTTTCTAGTTGTGAGTTGGAAGAATATGATAAATTGATGATGAGGAATAATATTCTCAGGAAATAGGGTAATTATTTCATTAGACACGGGCCTTTGTGCATAATTATTTCATTAGATGTAGCACGACAGGTTTTCCTCTAATGTATGCTTTTATGATGAGTGATAAACTAAAAGAAAATGCCCATGACTAACTTGTGTTTAAGTACTATAACATATGAAATTTGTGATCAACAAGTTTGTTATGCATAGAGCCTCCAGAAACATTATACCTTTTATTAACATTCTATTGGGTAAATTTGAGGGATAAGCTATTATATTTATGCATGTCTTTCTGTGTGTGCGTGTACCATAAAATTAGTAACTCTTTCAAAACCACTAAGCATTTTCCATGTTTAATAAGGGTCTTGAGAAACCTTGATATTATTAGCATCACTGTTTTACTGTATATTGTATGTATGGATAATTTTAAATCAATAAATAAGAATATACACTGGCCATGTTTTCTGTTGAAATATATCCGAAACTTTGTAAGTGTTTCAATAAAAACACAGCCAACTAATTTACCTAAAAAATGTTGGAATGATGAATTGCAAATCTTGCATCTGTTGATGAATTCTTTTTTGTCCCAACCTATGGGTGGAAATTCCTATATGGCCGAGCATGTGGATGCCTGTTGCAGTCTATAATACTTGAAGGACATAATCCAATTGATAAGGTGACTTCAAATATGACATATTTTGTTGGGAACTCAGACATGGGTTTGGGCCAAATAGTCTGTGTATGGGAGTCATTTGAGTTACTTATATGTTGATAAATGGCGAGATCGCATTAGATGCATTCATAGAGCCGTTCTGCTTATTTAATGGGTCATCAATTACAATTATTCTAGGATTAATTTCTCTCATCATTAGCCTCATAAAGGAGGTTTTCAGAACCATTCAGAGAATCCCTCTCTCATTCTCTCTCCAATTAAATTGTAGTTCTAGTGAATAGTTCGTAAACAGTGCAAAGGGGATTGGGTTGAGAGTGAGTATCTTGTGCATTTCGTTCCGGTCATAGTAATGGCGGCCTAGTCTTCATTATTTTTCCATCGCTTAGTGCTCTTTAAATGATAGGCTTTGGTAACGACATTATCAGTACACATAATGGTTTATATTGGGCATACAACAGCTATGTTCAACATAGGAAGAAAGGAAGCAGTATATGGTTATCCACTTCCCCACCCACAACACACCCCCCCCCCCCCCCCCCCCTCTCTTCCGCTTCTCTTACCATCTTAGCTAGTTTGTAGTCCTGATAATGTCACTTCCAAGCGAAAAATGCTTTCATGGATCAAATTAAGCGTACTATTTGTTGTTCTTCTGGCTGTGGAACCAATTCCCACATCAAAAGATCTGGGCCTAGACATCGTGTAGTTGGACACACACCTCAGACCTGACACATGCATTTCAGTCATATCCTAGTTAATTACTATGAAGGATGGTCAAGCAGATGATAATTAAGAAAATAGTTTCCGAGTGTTTCTGGACATGCTGTGTGTTTACGTAAAAAAGTACAGTTGCTTTAATTCTACAGGTACATACTGCTTCAAGTGCAGGTATTGGTTGAACTTTCTTTTGTGAATCCCATAATCACTGTATCATTGAGTTTTAACTTGAATATGTTCTCCAACACTGCAGCATACATGTAACTTCTCGTAGGCATGTTTCCATAGTTTCATTAAATTCTCAATTTTCCTCACTTCTTATTGTGATCTTTTGTGTGCAGGTGTGGTTGGTTTGACACCGGTGTAATCGGAACATCCTTTCCAATGAGTCTGCTATGAAGTATTGGCTGCTGTCGTTCTAGAGTTTGTCATATAGAACTTAAACTATTTAGGGTGTAATGTTAAATTATGGACAAATTCATCATAATATTTGTGGAGTATTTTGATCTTAATAAACTGAGTTGCTATGGTTGCGACATAAATGGAGAAAATGTTCTTTCATCCCATAAGATTGAGCACGATTCTTGAGTCGAGTAAGCCTGATTGAGCACAATTTTCTTCACTTTTCATGGCATTCTTTTATCAAATGCACACAATGCTATGTGCGCATTCAATAAAATTAGAATGGCACGGGGAAGATTTCGTGCTCTGAGTGCAAGGATGCATATAAATGAACTAGAGTTACACCATTTGATAAGACTGAGCATAACTCTACAGTGTTGTTGCCGTAGTTCACGGATTTGGATTGTGAATGGCATAGTTCGAGTCATGAAAACCTAGGCGGTAAGAGGCCTATAAGCAGATTAAATTTGTCAAAGATTTACTGGCAGTTTGTAATGGAGAGCCCACATTGATAATTGATCTGTTTATACGAGCGTGGACGATTGTGAACCACTTACCTAGATTAGTTTCCTAACATGAAGTCCAATAAATTAAAAATTCTAGCCGACCTTAAGTGCGTGAAAAACCTAATGTTAACACGTGTTTTATGAAAAATTATATTGGTGAATGATTATTTGAGCTCGACACTTCGGATAGGAGTAAGTTAATACTCTTAGCTACCAGAGTTACAAGCCCGACAATGTTAACATTGTTTAGACTATGCTAACTTGTCATAGGCGTATTGTGAACCCTCTTTTTAAGGGTACACTTGACACCCTGAACTCTATCCAACCTTCTTGTTAGTTAATAGTGATTAGTCAACCTTTTTTTTTTTTTTTTTGGGAAAATAGTGATTAGTCAACTTTAATCACGAGTTGCTTTACATTAACTCGGGGTCCTACACAAATAGCTAGACGCACTAGGCTTAGCAGGCTAAGCTAATATTTTTAATCAACACGTAGCTGGTGGGATTCGTGCCATCATTCTGGTAAGCGTAGCCAATAAACTATTTCTCTCGTACCAGATCTGATAAGCAGGAATCGCCGGACCTATCTTAAAGCCCGAGGGAATAATATAAAAGGGTTTAAATTTCACAATTGATCACCGTGGTTTAGGTCAAGTTTTATTTAGTCCTACAATTTTTGTGACTGTTGTTTACTAAATCGTGGCAATTGAATAACACATCTATTAATATTATTCCGCTAATTTAGATTGACGGAAATGACATACACAATATGGGGCATTTTAGTCTCTTCATGTTTTATAAATAAATTAATTGAAAATCACTTAAAATTAAAAATGTAAACACAAAAGCCTAATATCCACAAGAAGATGATAAATATGGAGAAGATCAAACTCATTACTGAGACTACTTTTCCCACCATCTAACGTGTTGGAGTGTGATTAGGATTTGCTTGTTTTATGGTTCTCTTAAAAGTGGTCAAGTCATGAAATGAGGCAAGTACGAAAATACAATTTGTATTTTAACACTGTAGTGCTAAAAAAATATATATTTAAAACATAAAGTATTAGTGAGCTTTATTTGAAAATTTTCTCAAAGATATAAGCTTTTTTGAGGAACAATCTTGTAGGTTTTTTTTTTTTGTATTTTGACAGGATTATCTCTTTTTTTTTATTTTAAATTTCCTCTAATATGTTCACAACAGATATCTCAAATAAAAAATTATATGAGGAGTAAATGAAGGTCATTTTGGGATTTATTGGAAGCATTATATTCATAAAGTGTCTTCACCATAAAGTGTCCTCCAAAAAAACTATATAGAGGTTCTGGTAACCATGTACAGTATATGTATGTAAGAGCCTAATTTATATAAGGTATAAGTTTGGCACAAACAAAGTCCTTGTGGTTATAGAGAAACCTCAAGTCATTTTATTCTCCTTATCTTATGATAATTATGATTATAATCTTCTTTTCTATGTTGCATAGTTAAGGATAATGTTGTATTCTCTTTTAGGAGAATGAGCTCATTCTCTCACTTGCAAATAATGTATCTTTACCGTAAAAATTTTAAGATCAAAACCGTTCAATCTCTTAATAATGAGAGAGCCATGGAGGAGAATTGGAATAATGAGAGGAAGAGACCCCCTGAATCATGGTAGTATTTATTTGTAGATTGTCCTCACAACAAATCATTCGAATCGAATATAGTTTAGTCATCTACATGTATCAAACAATCAACAATATAAGTACTAAGTAACATATTAATGTTGAACCGTTTATTTGTTTGATACATTTGAATGACTAATTAAACGATATCTGACACGAATGATTTTTTTTTGTTTGTAAAGATAATCTTCAAATAAATATTAATAGATTGGACAATATATAGTCATAATTTTTTTTTTGATAAAGATACATCATTTGTAAGTGAAAGAATGATCTCATTTTTTAAAGTGAGAGAACCTTATGCGGAGGAATGCAAGTAATTATTACTTCCATCAAACACCACGACTTTGAGTAGGGTAGTTATAAATTACGCCATCACTATTACTAGTGCCACTAATTACTCAACCAGAAAGAGAGTCCACAGAGAGGGAGATCTGATTCGGCAGATTGCTTTTGGCACCGCTGAGCTGTTGTTAGAGTTGTGGCTGGTGTGTAGTCAAAGATTGTAATGCCACAGCTAGTCATGTTTCGTGACGTTGGGATGTAATCAAAATAATTTGTTAGTAGTTGCTTGCATTACGTATCTCTATTGCTTTTCTTCTCTTTTTTTGTTTTCTAGAAAAAATTAAAAAATTAATAATGCAATTCCTACCTAATATTTTTGTTTTAAAAATCGTATTTGAACTCTTAAATTTTCCTAGCAATGTGTGCCAACTCCTAAAAAAACTTGTTTAGTTTGTAACATTTGCATGCAGACACTTTTGAGTATTTACTTGGCTATACCAAGGCATCAAAACTTTTACTCATTGTTTTGGAATTTTTTTCAGGGATATTTAGCATTTAATGGTACAAAAAATGAATAACAACTTCTTCTTTTTTAGTATATAGGGGAGAGGAGTTCGGTTAAGCCACACAATGGTAGTCTAATTTGGTATCGAATTTGTCATCCAAGAGATTTAATTTAAGACCTCTCACTTCTAAGCGAAGAGACAATGCCATCAGACTGTAGTATTGAGTGTCGAATAACTAAACAATTGGAATTTTTTATGTACCACTTAATGGCTAAAACACGCGTAATACTGAGTGCTACATAGCATTGAAGCTAGTTGTGGAATCAGAAAATAAAAAACTAGAAAACAGAGAGCGAAAACTGAATCAAAATTGAAAAAAAAAAAACCAAATTGATTGAAAACCGAACTGAAACTAAAAAACCGAAAAATATTGGTTTAGTTTCTATTTTGATGGTTCAAAAACCAATCCAAACTGAATGAGAACTAAATTAATACATATTTATTTATTTATGTTGAGTATTCATTTTTTAAGCCTAATTTCAAGTCAATTATTAGCTTAATTCCAGTCTAAGACTAGGGGCTCGTTTGGAAGTACTATTAAAATGACCGAAAGTGCTTTTAGCAAAAATATTTTTGGGTTCTAAAAGCATTTAAAGTGCTTCTTGCAAAGTTATATGTTTCTTATAGGAAGCACTTTAATTGTTTGAAGTGCATTTTTACTAAAAATTAGTTCCAAAAACATTTTCACCAGAAACGCTTCCAATTATTTTAAAAGCACTTCCAAACGAACTCTAGATAAACCCAACTTTAGGCCTAAATACACTGAAAGTCTTATTCCCTAGATTTTTATTCTTCATTTTCTCTCCAATTTTGTCACAGCCCGTCCCGGAATTTTTAATTCCGAGGACGTGAAGTTACGAAAATGCCCTTAAACGGAATTAAGGTGCGTAAATTTGGCATTTGTTTTGCCTAAAGTTCCTAAGCTATTATTAATTTGAAATATTAATTAGTTTTAGGAACTTCAAATTTGACTTAGGTTTAGATTTCCTTGTTAGAATTTGGTATTAAGGATTTGGGTGGGATCACATGTGGACCTCACACCCTAAATCCCTCCCCATTTCCCGTAACACTGTCTCTCTCTCTCTCTCTTCTTCTCAGACTCTCTCACTCTTTCTCTCTTCCTCTCGAACGTGAACCACCACACAAACCACCCTAAACCTCTACCAACGGCGGAGTTAAGACCACCATCGAACTCCTGGAACCTCCACGATCACGTAGGTACCATTTTCAGGTAAGTTTCATTTCAAAAACCCTAGTTTCTAAAGGTCCCGTGAAATGGTACTGTTCATGAGCTTTGAAATGGTTGTGTTTTAGGCCAAACTAAGCTCACAGTGAGCTTTAGGAAGTCCTAAGGAAGCTCGGAGTGCTTCGTTGGCATGAATTGGACGTCGGGATCACGAACTACAAGTTTGGCCGGTTTTGCTTGGAATTTTCCGGTGAGATTTAGTTGTTTTTGGAGCTTAAAAGTAGTGTATCGTGATTCTACATGTTTGGGGCTTCAATTTGGTATAAAGTACGAAAAAAATGGATGAAAAATGAGCAAGATATGACAATTTGAAGTTTTCCCAGAAATTCCGGCGAAACAGTCGCCGGCGGCCGGCGAGTCGCCGGAGAAGACAACCGGCAGGGGAATATTCCGTCAACTCTGACGGAATATTCTGACGCCGTTAACTGACACCGTTAAAGTTAACGGAATATTCCAGGAATATTCTGACGCCGTCAGTGTGCACTGCGCGTGGGGGGCGCGTGTGCCGTGCACTGTGCAGGCGCGTGGGGGCGCGTGAACAGTGAAAAATTTATTTTAAAAATATAGCGACGTTCGTGACGTCGAGTAGATCGATTTCATATATTTAAACCCTATATTTGGACAATCTATGAAGATTTTATTTACGTTTCCGTTTATGTGTTGTTAAACTAAGTTAATTAGAAATTTCATGTATAGGGAAACGTATTCCGAGGACGTATATGATTGAGCCAAGCTAGGAGGCTTCGTCTCGACTACGTATCTGTGAGTGGGCAGTTTTGTTTTCCGTATATATATATATATATATATACTTGACGTTTCCCAGAAAATTGAAATTGATTGAAAATATGCTTTAAATGCAATGCATAGAAACGATATGAAAAGTATGTTTTCAAATGCCATGCGTAAACTTATATGAAAATATGATTCGAAATGCCATGCATAGAAGTATGTGAAAAGTATATAGAAATGTGAATCGAAATGCCATGCATGAAATGATATGGAAATAGGAATTGATATATGATGCATGAGTATTTAATTATACATTTCATGCATATGTTGGTGCCGAGGACGCCAGGTAAGTACCAGGTAGGTACATGCATAGTTGAGAACGAATATGATGAGAAATGATATGAAAAATAGGAATTGATATATGATGCATATGTATGAATTGGTGCGGTGGACGCACAGATGAGTATCAGGTGAGTATATATTACTGTTATGAGGATGTTGAGATATGTTGAGCTCATAACCTGCACCATGGTATTAGTGCTTATATTATTCACCGCATCGCACGCTCGCCTTGGATCCAAGTAGATGCTAGTCGTACAGACCACAAGAGGGGGGTTCCGACAGGCCAGTCGTACAGACCTTTAGAGAGGTTCCGACTGGTGGGTGACCTTAGATTATGTGCACATATGATTGATGAGAAATGATTGATGAGAAAAGCACTAGAGCGTAATATTAACCATTAAGTCGTACAGACTACATTAGGTGGTTCCGACTTATGTGTAGAAGGCCGTACAGGTCACAGTTGGTGACTCCGGCAAGATGAGATTTTGAGATGAGATTCTGAGCTCTAGATTCAGCCGTACAGGGCCATTAGAGGGTCTCCGGTTGATTAGTTTCTTCCACCTGATTTATGTTAATGCATCCATACTATACCGTTGAATTTAGACATGGCATGGCATATTGTATTGAAAATAATGTTGATATAGTGATTTGAAGTTTTGAGAATATATATGTATATATGTTGATATTTTACATTTCTGGGAAAGTATACAGGTTTTACGGAGAGGGGTTACAAAGTTTTGATAAACCTTTGGATTTGGAAAAGATTGGTTTTACTGACCCACTCAACTTGGTTTTGCGCCCCTCCAGGTTCAAGATAGCAGAGGTGTGGTGACTACGAGGAGATTCAACGGGGTTCTGACAGAATGGACAAAATTAGGTCTCACCTACGGGTGTTACATCTTTGAAGAGATATATTTTAAAGCTTCCGTACTGTAAAAATGGTTACGTCACTCCCACGTGATGACCAGCATGCCCTCCTTCGGGACGGGGTGTGTCAGTTGGTATCAGAGCCTGGTTGCAATCTTGGACATCCTGAGAATATTCTAGTGAATTCTGTCAGAACTATACCGCCTCGTAGCAAGCCACGTAGTTCAGATGAACCTAGTTTCCTGATATAGTGGTTTAGGGAAAACTACTACTATGGTGATTCAGTCTATTATCTAAAAGAACATTTTAAGACGGGTTATAAGTTGAATTTGAATCACTTTATAAAAATGATGAACCTGAGGGAGCAAAGTGACGGTTTAATCATTTGGAAAAGATGTTTCAGATTATGCAAGTTAAAGACAGGGGGTCGAGACGACTACCTGGTTTGGGTTATGAACTTGTATCCTGGTGGAAACAGGAGTGTCATTCGTTGTCACCGGAGGAAACAGCCGATTTAAAGTTGTTTGAGGACTTGTTAAAGAAAAGAATTATTCCTCCGGCATATTATGATGGTAATAAGCAAGAGTTTGCAAATATGACACAAGTATATTAGAAAGTTTTCAGACTAGTCTCATTCAATTCAGATATTGCTGTTAAATTGGTTGAGGTGTTATGTTGTTTTAGGCTGGGTGGCAAAAGGAAGTGGTATTTTTGGTGACCACTATCCATTGTACTTCTTACCAGGAGTATACGAGATGTTGTTAAGCCTTGAGGACTCTGAGAACGTGATCAGCGAGAGTAAAGAAGAATAAGAAAAGAATGGGAATCAAAAGAAGACGATAAAGTTAATGATTCGTCATATCAAGGATATAGAAAGATTCAGAGCCTCGAAAGAAGTGAAGCTAGAGCTAATTCTTATAGCTGAGGTTTTAATGCCACTGGTCAGAGGCGAAGTGATGGATTTATTGGTAATCCCAGATTTTAGAGACAAGGTGTCTCGAGTAAAGGAAAGGTACCTTGTGCAGCAGGTACAATATTAGACACTTTGGAAAGTGTGGGAATCAGTGAATGTATTCATATGGACAAATGGGACATAGAATTATGAATTGTCCCTAGAATCAGTTGTACCCAACAGTTTTCCATGACACCATAGTGTCGATTCAGCAGGTTTATGGACTTAGTGGTTTGGTCGGATTGATCGTGGGTACAGAGATATTTGATGATTTAAATGTTCAGCCGTACAGGCCACAAGAGGTGGATCCGGCTGATACATGAGAAATTAATGTGTAAGTCGTACAGGTCACTATAAGTGACTCCGACTAATATGCTAGCATAGATGGTTGAGCCAGAGAATCAGCCGTACAGGTCATTCTAGTTGACTCCGGCTGATATATTTTTTATTATGGATGATATTGCCTAGAAAGTAGTAAATAAACGTGGTTGAGACGAGTGTATGTATTTCCCAATGAGTGACAAAATAGTAATATTACATCCTCGAGAGTTATTGCTTACTTATCGAGACAACGATGATTTATCAGTATTGCGGGCTGCAGACCGTAATATTAATAACTTATTCGTGGATTCGTTAAGCGAGTGAACAGGTAAGTCATTCCATGATAGTATAGTGTTTTCATGGTGCCCGAGTGCTGGTAGAAGATATAGTTATGTTAGAGAATCTTATCCGTCAGATATTGTAGACTTTAATGTTATTCTAGATATAGTTTAATTGTGTTAAATCATGATAAGATGGATTGCTAAAGGAAACCAGTTACTTTCCATCGAGTTGATTGATCAGAGGTTACTTTGGTGAGCATACAAAGTGGATTGAGTCAGCCGTTAGTTATGCTGTGAGAGCAAAGAGATTGTTTTCGAAAGGCTGTCAAAAATACTTAGCTCATGTGGTGCTAAATGATATAGCTCGTACGAATATGAAAAATGTAAAAATGGTTAGACAGCTACCAGTTATTTTCCTGAGAAATTACCTGGATTGCCTTCAGGCAGAAATGTGGAGTTCACTATTGATTTGTTGCCAGGTATAAATTTTATGTTAGAGATTAGTTCATGATGAGTTAAGAGAATTGGAAATTCAGTTGAAAGAATTGGTTGATAAAAGTTTCATTCAACCTAGTACAACCCTTTGGAAGAGCCTCAGTTCGTTGGTGAGAAAGAAAATGGACTTTAAGACTATCCATTGATTATAGACAATGGAATCGGGTAATGATTGAGGACTGTTATCCATTGTGGTGTACCGATGTTTATTTGATCAGCAGAGGTGCTTGTGTAAATTCAAAGATTGATATCATTTTTCATTGACGATATTCTGGTATATGCTGAGCCAGAGCAGGGCATGTAAACATATTAAGTCGGTGAAACAAAGATTGAGAGAACGTTGGTTGTATACTAAGCTTAGCAAATGCTAATGTTGGATGAATCAAGTAGCTTTCTGAGATATGTTATATATTCTTAAGGTATTCAAGTGAATCCTTAAAATGTAGCAGAAATTGAGAATTTGGAACAACCACGAACCAGAATTGAGATTCAGAATTTCTTAGCTTACCAAGCTATCTTGGATGGTTGTGAAAGATTTTTCAGTCATTGCTTTGTCATTGACGAGATTGTTGAGAAGGGAGGTTATGTATGAGTGGGAAGGAAATTGTGACCAAAGGATTCAACAACTAAAATATTTCCTCACTCATGCACGTATTTTAGTATTCCCAGAAGATAGCAATAATTATTGGTTTATGGTGATGTTACATTAAATGTTCTTGGATATATATTGATGCAAAATGTTAGAGTAATGGCAAATGTCCATGGCAAATGGAACTTCATGAGATGAATTACTCTACTTGAGATTTGGAAATTTCGATTACCAACCTTGCCGTGAAGTTATGGAGACATTATAATTGGTAAGAAGGCAAGATTTTATGAATCAAAAGAGTCTCCAATATTCATTACTCAGAGGGATTTTGATCTGAGGCAGCGAAGGTGGGTTGAGTTACTTAATGATCATGATTGTATGACCAGGGGGATCGTGGAATTGTTATAGCTGATGCACTTGATAGAAAGGCTCCAGTAAGATTAACGTTTGGCACGCTTGCCATGATTATCTTCTTGTGGATTGGAAATCAACTGGAGAAAAATTGAGAATGGAATATCGAGAAGAAAGCTGTACTTGCTAAATTTCAAGTTAGGCATTTTTGGTAAGGTCGTGCTCGAAACTTGAATGTTTGACAAAGAAATTTAAGAATTAACCAAGGCAAGGAAAGAAGGGAAAAAGAATGAGTACAAGGTTCGTGAATCGGATGGCATGTGAATACAAGTAAACAAAATGTGTGTGTCTAATGCTGTGGGTTTAAAGTAAGCAATTTTGAACAAAGTTCACTGTTCAGTTATGCAATATTCTAAAAGTAATAAGATTCATCATACCATTCGACATTTTATTGGTCAGCAGATTGAGGCAGAAAGAAATAAACCTTTGGATTGAGACAACTATTTTCTGTTTCGCAGCAGAAATGGAAAAAATATTACTTTGGATTATGAGTACAAGTTTCTTTGTACACGAGATGGTTATGATCGAATTTGAAGTGATGGTTGGTCAACGTACCAAGTTAGTACATTTGTTTCAGTGTTGAGCAACAACTTTTTCCAGACAGTGCAACAGTACTTATTTGTTTTATGGAAAAGAGGATTGGGTTACGGAACTGCTGAGTTTCTTAAGTATGTTGGTTACGTCAGTTCCGAAGTAACGCCATAATGTCCATGAAACGTGTCATGTGTGAGTCAATTTTGCTGATCTGTGGATGGAATACTTCTGGATAGAGAAAGATTCTATCACGAAAGAGTTTTAGTAAGCCCTGAGACTATGGATGAGTCTTCTCAAAGTATTCAGGTGATTAAGTTTAACCTGAGAGTAGCCAAGCATGGCAAAAGAGATTAACAGGTGGATATGCCACTAATTGAGTGTATGACGTAGATGATTTTATATTTCTGAAGTTCTCATCTTAGAAAAGTGTGATTCGGTCTGGAAAGGAAGGCAAGTGGAATCTTAAGTGTATCGGATTTTATGTGATCATCGAAAAGTTGATAAAGTTGATTACAGATTTGAATTGCTTCCAGAGTTGTCGTAAGTGCAGGATGTGTTTCATGATTCGATATTTTTGAGAATTTCACCACAAAAAGGAATAGTAAGATTTAGAAAGGAAGACAAGATAAGTCTTAAACACATCAGACCGTTTTTGATCCTTAAAGGAATCGATGAAGTTACATACAAGTTGTGATGCCTTCAGAATTGGCTAAGGTGCTTAATGTATTTTGTGTTCGATGCGTTGTTACTAGGTGGCAGATTCGTCACATGGGATTCTGGTGCAACTATTGAGAATTAAAATGGATCTCATCGATGAGGAGCTAATGATGACTTTGGATTGGAAAAAAGAAGTACTGAGAATTAAGACAGTGTAATTGGTAAAGGTTTTGGTGAAAGAACCATTCAGTGGAAGAAGCTACTTGGGAGAAGGAAGAACGGATGAGTGAGATTTACCCGAGGCTATTGTATGAGTATAGATGATTTGGTTGGTTGCTGGAATTTCGAGGACGAAATTCTATAAGGAGGAGAGATTGTCACAGCCCGTCCCGGAATTTTTAATTCCGAGGACGTGAAGTTACGAAAATGCCCTTAAACGGAATTAAGGTGCGTAAATTTGGCATTTGTTTTGCCTAAAGTTCCTAAGCTATTATTAATTTGAAATATTAATTAGTTTTAGGAACTTCAAATTTGACTTAGGTTTAGATTTCCTTGTTAGAATTTGGTATTAAGGATTTGGGTGGGATCACATGTGGACCTCACACCCTAAATCCCTCCCCATTTCCCGTAACACTGTCTCTCTCTCTCTCTCTTCTTCTCAGACTCTCTCACTCTTTCTCTCTTCCTCTCGAACGTGAACCACCACACAAACCACCCTAAACCTCTACCAACGGCGGAGTTAAGACCACCATCGAACTCCTGGAACCTCCACGATCACGTAGGTACCATTTTCAGGTAAGTTTCATTTCAAAAACCCTAGTTTCTAAAGGTCCCGTGAAATGGTACTGTTCATGAGCTTTGAAATGGTTGTGTTTTAGGCCAAACTAAGCTCACAGTGAGCTTTAGGAAGTCCTAAGGAAGCTCGGAGTGCTTCGTTGGCATGAATTGGACGTCGGGATCACGAACTACAAGTTTGGCCGGTTTTGCTTGGAATTTTCCGGTGAGATTTAGTTGTTTTTGGAGCTTAAAAGTAGTGTATCGTGATTCTACATGTTTGGGGCTTCAATTTGGTATAAAGTACGAAAAAAATGGATGAAAAATGAGCAAGATATGACAATTTGAAGTTTTCCCAGAAATTCCGGCGAAACAGTCGCCGGCGGCCGGCGAGTCGCCGGAGAAGACAACCGGCAGGGGAATATTCCGTCAACTCTGACAGAATATTCTGACGCCGTTAACTGACGTCGTTAACTGACACCGTTAAAGTTAACGGAATATTCCAGGAATATTCTGACGCCGTCAGTGTGCACTGCGCGTGGGGGGCGCGTGTGCCGTGCACTGTGCAGGCGCGTGGGGGCGCGTGAACAGTGAAAAATTTATTTTAAAAATATAGCGACGTTCGTGACGTCGAGTAGATCGATTTCATATATTTAAACCCTATATTTGGACAATCTATGAAGATTTTATTTACGTTTCCGTTTATGTGTTGTTAAACTAAGTTAATTAGAAATTTCATGTATAGGGAAACGTATTCCGAGGACGTATATGATTGAGCCAAGCTAGGAGGCTTCGTCTCGACTACGTATCTGTGAGTGGGCAGTTTTGTTTTCCGTATATATATATATATATATATACTTGACGTTTCCCAGAAAATTGAAATTGATTGAAAATATGCTTTAAATGCAATGCATAGAAACGATATGAAAAGTATGTTTTCAAATGCCATGCGTAAACTTATATGAAAATATGATTCGAAATGCCATGCATAGAAGTATGTGAAAAGTATATAGAAATGTGAATCGAAATGCCATGCATGAAATGATATGGAAATAGGAATTGATATATGATGCATGAGTATTTAATTATACATTTCATGCATATGTTGGTGCCGAGGACGCCAGGTAAGTACCAGGTAGGTACATGCATAGTTGAGAACGAATATGATGAGAAATGATATGAAAAATAGGAATTGATATATGATGCATATGTATGAATTGGTGCGGTGGACGCACAGATGAGTATCAGGTGAGTATATATTACTGTTATGAGGATGTTGAGATATGTTGAGCTCATAACCTGCACCATGGTATTAGTGCTTATATTATTCACCGCATCGCACGCTCGCCTTGGATCCAAGTAGATGCTAGTCGTACAGACCACAAGAGGGGGGTTCCGACAGGCCAGTCGTACAGACCTTTAGAGAGGTTCCGACTGGTGGGTGACCTTAGATTATGTGCACATATGATTGATGAGAAATGATTGATGAGAAAAGCACTAGAGCGTAATATTAACCATTAAGTCGTACAGACTACATTAGGTGGTTCCGACTTATGTGTAGAAGGCCGTACAGGTCACAGTTGGTGACTCCGGCAAGATGAGATTTTGAGATGAGATTCTGAGCTCTAGATTCAGCCGTACAGGGCCATTAGAGGGTCTCCGGTTGATTAGTTTCTTCCACCTGATTTATGTTAATGCATCCATACTATACCGTTGAATTTAGACATGGCATGGCATATTGTATTGAAAATAATGTTGATATAGTGATTTGAAGTTTTGAGAATATATATGTATATATGTTGATATTTTACATTTCTGGGAAAGTATACATGTTTTACGGAGAGGGGTTACAAAGTTTTGATAAACCTTTGGATTTGGAAAAGATTGGTTTTACTGACCCACTCAACTTGGTTTTGCGCCCCTCCAGGTTCAAGATAGCAGAGGTGTGGTGACTACGAGGAGATTCAACGGGGTTCTGACAGAATGGACAAAATTAGGTCTCACCTACGGGTGTTACATCTTTGAAGAGATATATTTTAAAGCTTCCGTACTGTAAAAATGGTTACGTCACTCCCACGTGACGACCAGCATGCCCTCCTTCGGGACGGGGTGTGTCAAATTTCTAGTGAAAAAGAAAACCAATTTGAAAAAATCAAACCGAATGGAATTGAAAAAAATTGAGGTAAAATTTAAACCGAACCGAAATATAAATTGCAAAAATCGAACCTAACCAAATAGTAATTTCGATTTGATTTTCAGTTTTGACAAAAACAAAATCAAACTGAATGAAACCGAACCCATCCTTATATATAAAAAAAAAAAAAAAAGTATTCATTCCACTATCTTTCATCTTTGAACTTTTGTATCCTAAAACTATCTTAAAAGAAATTTTAAACCATTAAGTTAAGAGGAGTTAAAATCCAATTTTAAATAGATGTTTAGAATAATGATTTGGAAATTTTGACTTCTAAACTGGCTACGACATTACTACCTACTTACGTCTGCCAATGACCCAAAACATAAATTCATGAACTGATCATAAGGATGCAAAATAAAGGTCATCCTTTTTTTATTGATTTTATCTTTTTCTCATGCCCACGTAACTTTTGTTTGGTGTGGAACTTGCAAAGTAGGTAAAAGTTCAGAACCGAAAGCATACGTACAGAGTCAGAGTGAATAAATTCTATATCCATTGTATTATCTTCTCCAAGCAGACCTCCACTAAGATCGCCTCTGCGGCTTGGATTGAATTATGCCCTCCTCGTACAGTCTTACTGGAAGGATAAATATGCATGCTTTGCTTTCCTCCACCACCGCCACACAACCACCATCCAATAACAACAGCACCAAACTAATGGCTGCATGCATTCGCCCCTCTTGCATTACGTGCTCGGTGAACTGACCACATATATCTTTCTGTGCCAAGAATCGTTGCCCAACTATTGTTGATCTTTAAAATATAGTTATGTCATAACTAGTGGGGATGCTGTTGGACAAGATTTAAGTTTGGACTATAATTAAGGTTCGTCAAGTAAAAGAAAAGGTGAACAAATAAAAAAGGAGAGTTTTTGTATTAACGTATGGTGTAAAATTAACAGTCTTATAAAATAACATATCGACTCGATACATGTATGCACTCAAAACAAATAAAATCCTCATTTTGTACAAAAATAATTTACAATGTGTTAGAGATAAGGGAGGTTGGAGTTATTTGCAAGTAAAACTCTGCTACATACTAAACACAATTATATCCCAAAAGTTTAATTAATTTAGCTGTCAAAAAATGTATCAGTAATGTATATCAAACTAACATAAGCAATATAATTTATCATTTCTGTTATTTACATTACATCCACATCGACCTCTAGAAAAGTGGGGTTTATCTTTTTTTGTAAGATACGTAGTTAGTAAATTATGCACATATCTTACCCACCATAAAAAATTGAGTAAACGAAATTTAACACTAATTAGTGCATATGGTTTGCTTAGTCTGTCAATGTCCAAGCATGGTGTACACTACCCACCAAAGTATCATCGACTTTATGATATTTTTCAGAAGGACGTGCTTGGTTGCTAGCGAAAAGGCTTTGCTCTCACTTATGAGTGGCTCACAAGTCACAAGCTTCTAACACTCCCTCAGTGACATCTCAACTGTTAAAAAAGTGGAGTGCGTATCAAGTCCCCCGCAATACTTCATCACCTTCATTGTAAAGAATACCACATTATTACTCAATTGACTAAACTACTGAATTGGATTATTAGGACTCTCCCACCCCCACCACTTTTCTCCAACTCCAAACAACGTGGCCAACAAGTTGCAATCACCAAATATAAATTCGATCGGATAAATGTGCGCCATATGCTATAGTTTTATTCCTATTTTTTTTTCTTTTGAGGGAGCTTTCTTTGACCACTAAAACTATATGTAATGTGTAATGTTGGTGTACAGATTATGGCACCTTTTCATCAATCTACGGATCGGTCATCATCACTGGTTGTTGATGCCTTCAAAATGACAAAGGATTAATGACTTTCACAATGACAAGCAATCAACATGGTTAGGGGGTGTAAGGTATAACTGAAATTTTTTACTTTAACCAAAACCAATCCGATATTTAATTTTGACATGAGATACAATTAATCTTGAAACTATTTTTGATGATTTTAAAAAAATGCAAAACTAAACGTCGAATTTTTTTTCCAAATTTATGTTTATTTACCATGAATGATAATACAATATATGAGTATCATTTACGTTCTTGACATATCCCGCATTTACTATAACACACATGGAATAAAAACAATAAATTTCATTACCAGGGATTTTTGTCATACCTAAATAATTTAGGTATTATTCCCGCATAACCAATTATCTCATGCGATTCCTATTCCTGAAAATATAATGTAAACATTGAACAACTAGATTGAGAAATTCTGGAACCAAAATGCTTTATGGTCTAATACCTTATGGTCTTATCCATTTCGATAATTTACATAAATCCGTTGTCAGTGTTGATGCAGATTTGGTGGCTGCTTAAAAAATTTGGCATAGCAAATCTCAAAATATAAAATGAATATATGTCGTCCCCTAATGAAAATTTTCTGTTCTTTTTCTTCAGTGATGGAATCAAGCACTTAGCTAGCATATGTAAGAGAATACATTTATATTCTACCACTTGAGCTAGAACTCCCACTAAACAAATTTTATCTCGGTTGAGTGGTCGAGTTATGAGATGAGCCATGTGATTAAATGTCTCTGGCTTCACATATGAATCGGGACCCAAATATATGCTCCAATATCGATCTTTGGGGTTATAAGCAGCAAATCACGTGAGAATATTAATGCAAAATATGGACATATTTTACTAGGGTTACAACTCTGGCAAACTATTCAATCTAATTTGATTGAATGTTGCCCTTAATTAGGAAAGAACAAAACCCCCAACAATAAACCTAATCAGATTCTAAAGAAAAAGTATGCAGCCACATTTTTCAGTCCTATTCATTTTCAGATATATGAGTTGAGCCAACGCATTGTATTTATTATTTAGCTTGTGGAGTAAGTACATAAATTAAAGATGAGATTACTGCAAACTAATTACATCCATTGGACCATGGCGTTATTCTCTTCAAATATTCCATGTTTTTATCTAAATCTTTCTCAATTAGTCCGAGTAAAGATTGGCACAAAGAAGAAGCATATCTTAATTTTGGTACACCATGCACCTTCCTTTGTGCTTTGTGAGAAACGAAAACAGCAACAGTTGTAGCACTAGCAGCATCACATATACAGTAGTACTTTACGTGCCTCACACGACTAATTAATCACGTTTATCTGTTACGCCAAGAATATCTGCCTTACATTGCCTGCTCATTGTCTCACTACTGTTCCCTTAATATTTAATTTGGAAATTTGGATGTCATCCGTGTATACTTTGTATTCCTAAGAGGAAAACAATCAAGAGTTTCATCCTTGTATAGTTCACAAATGCATGTAATTACCTACAAACTATTTGTATTAACTATCAAATATACAAGGGTTGCTTTTGCACCCACGAAAAGGATCAAATAAAAAGCGCATATACTTAGAGCCACTTCACCCCAAGAAAAATTGCTTGAGCTATTAGGCTATCCAATTCCCCCAAGCTCCCCAAACCACTCTAGCCCTACCCAATCAATTGGGCTCCAGGGGAGTCTGACTCACCACACGGAAGAAAGGCATATGTGCTTAAATGCTTGAATGCTGCTTGTCGGTTAGATAGATTCCTCTTACACATTTTCAGACCATCTCTAACCCATGGAATAAAACTTAAAATATAAACTTTAAAACCCTCCAAACCATCTACAACCGTTGGGCTAAATAAACCTTGGGGAGAAAATATATCTCTGGGCTAGATTTCCTCCGGAATTTAAGCCCTACTTAAATTATTCTGAACCCACGAAACTGTCATATTACAAACTTTTTTTTTTGTTTTTATATTTATAATCTAATGGTTATGATCAAATGAGATTAAATCTAATGGTAAAAAAATAATTTGACAGCCCAAAATTAAATCTAATGTCTAAAATAATTTAAGAAAATTATTTAAATCAAATTTAACTTAAAACTTTATAAATACCTCTGTATTTGTATGATATTTAATTATGTGCCAGACTTTAAATATTTTTTAGAATAAAATGTTCATAAAATAAATTAGGATAACCTACATAAATTTTATTTTCAAAATAAGGCTAAAATCATTATTTAATGATTAAAATTTTAAGCCATAAGGGTTGAAGGAGAAAAACAGTTTCTGGGTTATGGCTTAAAATTTTTTGGCTTAAATTTTTAAGCTTTATCCCCAAGGGTTAGAGGTGGTCCAGTATATGTGTATCACACATGATAAGTATATTTTTCAGACCAACAAAATGAAAAAGAAAAAAAACTAAGAAGAGTTTCAATTTTTCCAAAAAAGATATTAGGATTTTTTATGGGACAAATTTTTATTATTATTTATTATTATTAAAGGGAGGGGGGTGATTCAAAATTGTTACAGTAATTTAGAGAAGGGGAGGGGGAGAGTTTTGAATATAGAATACACGAGTGAAAACTATATATTGTACTAGTTCAACAATTGGAGCAGTCTATTGCAAGTCTCAATTCAAAAAATATATATACACAAAATTTAGTTGTACAAAACAGTGGTCATCTATGAAAATTTATTTATGTTATCAACATAAATAAACTTGAAGTTTGATCTCAGTAATTAGATGAGTGCAATATGATTTCAGTAAATAAGGAATTTTTTTATAATAGGTAAAAGTTTTAATAATTATTCACAACTTAAACTTAAAGTATCATGAATAATGAAGGGTCTGTTTGAAAATACCTCAAAATATAATTTAATTTTCTAATAAAAATGTAAGCGCTTCAGGACATAAGCCCATAGCACGTGTTATTTTCTTTTTCTTTTTTCAAAAAAAACACTTGTGAGAAGTGCAAAATAATTTTGTTTTAACTGCCAATAACAATTCTCTTACCAAATCTGAGGCCAGTCATTATCAACACTCGTCCTCCTCCATCACTTGAACTGACCGTAAATGCTTATGTGTTCTTAACATTTTCACTTACCTCTATTATTTCTTCCTTGCATTGCTCTCGGATTAATGTTTAAGTTCAACCCATAATTAAACTTCTCTTCATTCACAAGCAATCATAGTCTAATTAAAGCTTCAACGTCAACGTAACATAATGACGTACGTTATATAATCATGAATTTCTTCCGAAACTTTTATTGTATTGCAAGGAATTCATCTTTAACAACCTTTACGAGGCCTATACACTCTAAGGGCTTGTTTGTTGGCTTCACTAAGGGTGTGTTTGTTTGGGCTCGTTAATTTTCACTGGATTGGACTGGACTACACGTTAGTGTAGTATTGTGTTTGTTACTTACATAGACTAAGTTTAATGGGATAAAACAGGACTTGCGCGGACTATCTCCTTCACTAGAGGTCTTAGCGAGAACCCTACCCCCCCCGGCGCGAATACCATGGGATTGCTAAGACCTCGTCTACTCGCTTTGCCAACATCGCCTACACCCGCCAACCCAAAATCGCGGAGAATCTAGAATCCAGAATCAAGTCATCTTGTTTTGAATCGTGGAGAACCCATAATTGCCAACTCTTCGTCCGCTCATTTCGAATTGTGGAGAACCCAAAACCCAGAACCCTGAATCACCAACTCTTCGTCCATTCTTTCGAATCGCAGAGAATCCAGAATCTCTAACTCTTTGTTTGCTCGTTTTGAATCTCGAAGAACCCAGAATCAAGTCGCGTTCTCTCTCTTCTCTCTGCTTTCTCTTCTCTCGCCGTCATCTGTTCACCTCCAAGTACGTCTGGGCCCTCACCGGTAGACAAAGACAGAGAATTTGGCAGGCGAACAACCATGCCCACTTCCATCTACAACCATAACTTCATCTTAGTCTTCTGCACATCTGCACAAATTTGATGGAATAAAAAAAACCAGATTCGGTGGAAGTGCAAAATCAATCTTCGAATCGTGAAACCCAGATTCGAATCGCTAATTGCAAATCCTAGAGAGAGATTTCTGAAAAACTAACCTATTTTCAATAGAAGGAGAGATTGTTCATGCAATAGAGTTTTGAAAAACTGAGAGAAATGATAGGGAAGAGTGTTTGATAAAAAGGAAAAAGAAAAAGAAAAAAAATGGTAAAAAAGAAAAGAAAAATATTATTCAATTTGTTAGTCCGACACTGCACCAAACTCTTCACTAAGATAATCCAGCTTAGTCTAGTTTAAGCCAGTCCAGCTTAGTCCCTCAAACTAGTACAGTCCGAGATAGTCCAGTGCAACAAACGCACCTTTAATATTCTTAGACTAGACTGGATTAACCTTTGGTGTAGTCCCATTAGGGCCGGTCCTGAGATTTTGAGCTTGGGGTGACGCCAAAAAATGTGTCCTAACTTTATATAAGAAAATTATTTGTTTTCACTCGTAAGACTTCGATAAAATTATACTTACAAAAGCACTTCAAACTCAACAATTTAGAAATAAGGAAAAACTAATTTATTTTGTACCAAGAAAGGGAACCAAAAAACCCCAGGCATACAAGTAGAAAGATGATGAGAATAAAGATGATGAGAATAAGGAAACGCACCTTTAATTTCTGTTTAGTTATTAATTAAAAAGAAATTAATAACTAAACAGAAATTCGTAAAATTTGAAAAGAATAAACATGCACATAGCATTTCGAACTCAAGACATCTCGTTAATTTTAAACAACAAAAACCATTACTTCTGATTAAACATCTTGATCATTTAGCCAAATTTCATAAAGTTAAACTCTTATGAAAATAAATTCGTAACAGTTGGAAAGTAAAAAAACACAGATATTGTTTCAAACCCGGGACCTCCTTGTTTATTTTAAATAACATAAACCACCACTTGTGGTCAAACTTTTTTATCTTTTAATCAAATTTTATAAATTTTACTCTTATGAAAAGAAATTTGTATAAAAATTGGAAAGTAAATAAACACATAGGGTGTTTTCAACCCAAGACCTCGTCATTATTTCACACAACAAAAACCACCAATTCTAGTTAAATTTTTTTGTCATTTAAACAAATTTAAGAAAGTTATACTTCAATTAAATAACTAAAAATAATAATATTTTATAATATAATAATAGTTATTTTTTGACACACCTCGACCGGAGTCAAGAAGTGCTGGCTGTCACCCGAAGGTGATGTAACCAAAGTGCAAGTGAAGTAAAAATGTGGATAAATTAAAACCGAACTAGAAGTTAAATTAAACTACTAAAAAGAGTGCAGAAGTGGTTAAACCCAAAAGATACAATGTCAGAGCATAGTTCACAAATAGTGCAGTCAAACTAGAAAATTTCTTAATACACAACTGAAAATAGTTACTATGTTAAGTGGAGATATGTCAGAATCGCACGGGTGATCCTTGTGTGCCACAAAAAAAGATCAGCTAACTAGGACCTGAAGGGGTGAAAAACAAAAGGGTGAGTGGGCAAAAAAATAAAGATTTATAAAACCATTTATTTTCTAAACATACTAACCCCTCACTATAAAACATTTATAGTTTCCAAAATATCATACTATGTGTAAGTATGAAATCGAATGCACGCCGAATGTAAGTCCAGAAGTATGCCACATCAAAAATTCTCAACAACAGTATAGATATGATCATGTGATGTAATCTATACTAACATGTTAGTTAGAGTCACCTAATGTGACCTGTACGACTGCACCTATCGCTCATCAATCTATGCTAACACACAAGTCGGAGTCACCTAATGTGACCTGTACGACAGGCTAGATGTAATAATAAACGCTTTAGTACTACGATCACATGAAGCTTGCGCTATGTGTAGTCACCTACGAATCGGAACTACTTATTGCAGTCTGTACGACAGGCTAACACCTACTTGGATCCAAGGTGAGCGTGCGGTGCTGGGAGGTGAACATACATGTGAAGGCTAGCCTGGCCTCGGGCTGAGCACTCACCTAGGGTGTATCAATGATGAGCAGACTATATGTAAGCATGCCATAATGATTCAACCATTTCAATCAACAACAAACCTTACCTAGACTTACCTGCGAGTTTCACGATCACCTTAACATTTCAAACCATTCACAACAACTATAAGTAGGTAAAATGCATATAAATATGCCATGATGCAATATGAAACTCAACCATAATATAGCATTTTAAAATATATAAGTCATGGCATAAAATGCATAAAACCATTTAAAAACGTTTATGGAAACTATAAAGTATATACGTAATATAAGAAATCAAAATACCCACTCACTGGTATGTCGAAGAATCATAGCCCCTAGCCTTGCTTGACCACATACGTCCTCGGGATAAGTCTCCTCTATATGTGAAATTACTAATTTAATTAGGTTAATAACACATATTCATAAATTTAAGAAGGTGTGAATATACGAAAATGATCTACTCGACGTCATGGACCTATACAAATTTATAAAAGGCCAATCAAAGGCTGGACGCACTGCCACGCGCCGCCTAGGCCACGGCCATACACGCCACCACGAGTAGACAAAACCCTAACTACTGTTAGGAATATTCCGTCCAACTGACGGAATATTCCGTTAAGTTAATTAACAGAAGTTGAAGTCGTTACCTAACGCTGTTAGAATATTTCGTCAAATTTGACAGAATATTTCCTTGTCTTCTCCGGTGAGCTCGCCGGTCGCTGCCGTCTGGCTTCGTTGGAAACTGGAAAATTTTCAAAACTTCATATCCTCTTCATTTCTCAACCATTTTTCATGAAATTTATATGGAAATGAAGTTTATGAAAAGTTAAACAAGATTGTACCTTCTAAAAGTTTAAAAGTGGACGGGAAATGGCCTGAAAAAGCCACGAAAGTCTCGGCCAAAGTGTTGACTTCTCGAAACCTTGTGTTTCAATGTCAACATTTCTCCAAAACTAGTCTAGGGACCTTAGGGAGTTGTATAGAAGCTTCCCCAACCCTCAAAACCTTGTAATTCGGCCGAGATCACGTCGAACTTGAACTCACCGAGTCGGACCTTCCAAGTTGGTGAGTCAAAACTCAATCATTTTCAAAACTAGTGGTATGGTTGTGTACATGGTGAGGAGATGAGTACAATGATGTGGTTTGTGGGTTCAATCTGTGAAGATTTGTTGATGATCTTCTTTGTTATAGAGAGAGATATATATACGAGTTAGAGAGAGAATGAAGAAGAGAGAGACAGTGATGATGGTGATGTCTGATTGGGCAAAGAGAAAGAGAGGGAGTGAAAATAGGGAAGGAATTATTGGTTGGTGTGAAAAACAATAGAGCACGGGTTCAGTTTTTAAAGAGGGAAATAGGATAGATTTCGTACAAATGAAATCTGATGAAATCTATCCAAAACAATGTTTCCAACACTGAAGAATTTGCACACACACATGTAAAAAAATACCCATAGTTACATACTTTAATGTAACGTAACTTTTTCGTTACTAATCCGATTCGAGTTTAGTTAGCGCTCTGCGTTCGTAACAACGCGTACTATTTAACTACGATAGCGAAAACAATAATTTAAAGCTACATAATCACATCCACATCATTTTTCTAAAAGGGCATAATTGTCAATTTACACATTTGGGGATCAATTACATAGAAAATTAGGGACGGGTCGTCACATTTTTCGTTTTTCAAGGCAAAATTAAAAATGATAAAAAAATAATTTGGGCCCTAAACATATTTTAATTCATAATTTAGTCCCGCACACCACCAAGCACTTAATTATTCTTATTTTGCTTAGTCTAAGCTAAATCAGTCTAGCTTAGTCTCTTAAGCTAGTCCAGCCCAAGATAATCTGGTGCAATAACGCAACTAATATCTTATGAATCAATAAAAGATCAAACTGATATATCAAACAAACTCGCGCATTTGGTTAGAGGGTTATATTTTAAGGAAAACTAACGAAAAGTCCAAAAAAACTTCTCTTTTAACAAAAAGTCACTTTTAAAGGTATAGTGAATATGTCAAATATGTAATTGTATGTTTAAAATATTATGTTCTTGTATTGTGAAGAAAAACCTAAAATTATATCAAATTCGCAGTCTAATTAATAAAGGGGAGCATCCCGGCCGGCCAGCCAATACACCCGAAGTCTCATGAATCAACAAATAATCTAACACTTAATATGCCAAATATGTATTTCCACAACTGATCATTCTTAACTGAAAAGTATGGATATAAGTAACTCGATTTGATTTATCAAAGGAATTGAAAAACTCTAGCGATTGAGGAAATCATAAAGGAAGTGATGCATCAAACAAATAATGTAGCAGATGAGTAAGGGGGTGGCTCCTTGGGAATAAATAAGTGGGTCAACGGTACATGAACCACTAGATCATGAAGTCCCGAAGAAGGTACCTAAACTTTGATAGTTGTTCTCAGACTTCACTTTGATTTTAAAAGCAACATTTTCATAAGAGGTCGTTGTGAACTTGTGACACTGTACATTGTTAATTTAAAAAAATCTCTAATACGGTTGTCATGAAAACTGAACCATTTAATAGTCAAACATCGAATAAAAAACTAAAAAATTCTAGGATGTTTCGCAGTATTCTAAACTTTAGGTGTTTTAATCGTTTAATTTATAGTTTATAATTATAAATTAGATTTAACGGTTAAAACATTCAAAGCATTATGTACTCTGAGGTACCGCTAAAAAAACTATCATAGTGACCAACTTCTGTATTGCAATTAGTAAGAGCTATTGCATGAGCTTATAAGTAAGTTGGGCTACTCCCAATATTGCCAATTGATTTTATGGTGGAACCTCAACTTTTTCATAGTATCAGAGCAAGTTGTCTTATGTGTAAATTCAAACGACTAGACACGCTCTACGTCATCCCGTTGTGTTGTCCACGTGTTAGGCTTGAAAATTCGTCACACGTGAGGGGGCATGTTGAGAATAAATCCCACATTAATAAGAGAATGAACCTTGCATGGGCTTATAAGTAAGTTGAGTTACTCCCTATATTGCTAATTATGGTAGAACCTCAACATTCTTCAGTCCCCCAACAAGCCTCAAATTCCTTTTTTTTTTAATTTTATTTTATAGGTAGGTCGTATTTCGTGAAGAAAAATAAACACTTTGAGGTCTTTGAATAAGTTCCAGGCCAAGTTTTATTTTTCATTTTGTTGTTAAAAGTAAAACCACAACGTTTATTTGAAAATTCAATCCAAGGATTTAATTAACCAGTTAATGATAAAGATCAATCAAGATGCTGATGATATTGGCCATAATATATAAAATTTGGTAATCTAGTGTGAGAATATGAGTGTTGTCAAATTGAAACTTAAGGACTTTGCATTTGTTTGTAAGGAATTGAGCTTTTTTTCTTATTACCAATTGATTTTAGGGTGGAATTTTAATATTTTTTTATGGTATTAGAGCATGTTGTCTTACGTGTTAAGCTAAATGGTCATACATAAGTATGCTCTTAATTGTGTTCACTTGTTGGCTTGAATGTCGCCACATGTGAGGAACAAGTGATTGTGGAGTATGTTTAATTATAAAGAGTTGGACTACGCTACCAGCACATTGTCAATAAATTGCAAGATGAAACCTCAACTTCTTCATTAATTAGGTCAACTTAATCCGGGTACTTAAGTCTTTGTTGTGATGTATTAGGGATTATTTAAATTTATCTTAAACCTATATGTTAACTCATTCTTTTATCTCGAATTAGTTACAGAAATTACTTTTTTTTAATTGGCATCAACACAGGACGAAATATGTTTAGTGTCTCGTTGTTAATCAATTATGGTGATTCTATTCACACACTTATTTTTACTTCTCACACATCTTTTTTAATTTCTGGCCATCAGATCAAATGAATTGAAGTACATCAAAGGACAAAAATTAACAAGAGTATGCGGAAGGTAAAAATGGGTGTGTGAATAGCACTACCCATTCAATTATACACATATATAGCGGTGGTTTATACGTACTAATTTTTTTTTCCAGTTTCCCACATGATCTATCTCAAAAATCTCATGACCAACTTTGCAAAATACTCCAAGAAATTTTGTTTGCATCTTTTAATACAAAACTTTTTATATTAGCACCCCACAAAATATTGAATGCACCCCACATTAAATTTTAATATTAAATGACTTATTTACCTTACAATGCAATGACAATTTTGACCTTATTGGGTTTAAAAATAAAAATAAAAATTCCAAATACACTCCAAATTATTTTTAGCATATTATTTATCTTCTTAACTATCAAAATGTGGAATCGCACAACTAACCATTTGTACTTGTACCTCCATATATATCCATCAATGTAAAGATGCAGCTTCAAATATCTCAAATTCGTTTGGAAGTGTAGCTTCAAATATTTCAAATATTTCCAAAAGTTACGTCTTAAAACCAGCCACGCAATAATCAAAATAAAATTCCCACACTGCAGAAATGAAGTTGGTGAAAGTCAAAACAAAAATTGCATACCACGAAGTTAAACTTATTAATAAGCCATTGCTGATGTTGCCCTACTTAACGAAGGTAGATATCTATCGATGCAAACCATACTAAGATGATTTCAAATCATCATTTTGAAATCATTCAGCAAACTAAATGTTCAGATGATTTCAAATCTTTTGGCAAACTAAACATTCAAATGGTTAGAATCAGTCCTTGAAAATTAAAAATGAGTGTTATATTATTTGAGAAATGTGGGGTGTATGTACAAAATATAAGGTGTATATTGAGAATGTGGGGTGTGAGGGTATTATGAGAAAGTATGTGGGGTGTATTAAGATAATTTTTAAATGAAAAAGCAAATGTAGGGTGTGGCGACCCGTCCCTAGTTTTCTATGTAAATTCTCCCTGCATGTGCGTATTGGCAATTATGCCCTTATCGTTGAGTGACGTGGACGCGTTATATTAATTTTACTTCGTTCGCGTTTTAGTATTCCAATTTCACTCTCACGTACAGAATTAATAGTACTTGCAACACTGTATTGGGATTTAATGTATACATCGAAAGTGTATATTGTCAGAAAATATTCTCTTTTGTTAAAGAAAATGGATCCGTAACCCCTCACACCAGCGCACTCAACAGTTTCTATTATCTGAAACCCCATCCTCCATCCAATACAACTCACATCCCACCTTCTCGCTGTCATTCAATCATAACTTTAGGAAAGCAAATAATACAACTCACTCTCGTCTCTCTCAAGGTCTCAGACTCTCTCTCTCTCTCTCATCAAACTCTCAGACTTCGAACTCTCTCTCTCTACCATTTCCATACGGAGCAACTTGGAAAATAATTCAAACCTTGATGATTTGAAGATCCAAGGCTACCTTTGGATTGCTTGGAACCTCACGACTCCATCTACATCATTTTCAGGTAAGAAATCGAACGTTTTCACGTTGAAATGTCAAATTTCGATTATGGCACTATTCATCAAGTTTTTAATGGTTGTGTTTTAAAGGAAACCAAGATCACCACTAGTCTTAAAATTCTCCCAGGAACCCCGGAGTAGTTCGTTGGAAGGAATTGGACGTCGGGATCGTAGGTTTCGACGTTGGCCGGTTTTGGAGTTCGTCCCCGAGGAAATTTAAGACCTTTTTCAAGGTTTTTGAAGGTATATTTATGTTCTACACTTAATTTAGAGCACATAGGAAGAAAAATGGGTCAAAAAGAATGAAAAATGAGCAAGATATGAAGCTTTGAAATTTTCCCAGAAATTCTGCAGCACTGACTTTATCATGATTCGACTCGCATATTGTCATTAATACTTGGCTACAATATTGTGGATATATATATATATATATATATATATATATACACGTACTTATTCATAATGTACTTCTTATTAAAGGAAATTATAATTGTTTTACGGCGAGGGGTTAGTATATTCAAAACCAAAGGTTTTCATATAAGTTTGTTTTGCTGACCCACTCAACTTTGTTTTTCGCCCCTCCAGGACCTAGATAGCTGTTCTTCGTGGCGTTCAAGGAATCTTGAAAGTTTCTGACATTTGGCATCAACTTCAGATGTATGAACTTATCACTGTGTGTAATAAGCGTACTTTAGTTGCTTGACTACTCTTCAGTAGTCGTTCTATCTTAAAGCTCTGAATAACTATAGTGGGCCACGCCCACATTTGTGCACTCTGTCACTATCTTATTTGGATTGATTCTAAGTTCGATTTAAACTTATGCACTTTTTACATCACTTACCCCTATGGTTACGTCACTTCACAGTGATGGCCAGCATGCGTCGACCTTTCCGGGTCGGGGTGTGTCATAGTGTGTATTAACTATGTGGGGTTTATTCAACAATTTGTGGGGTGTTAATATAATAAGCCTTAATTAATACAATTTACTTGGTCCAAAAAATATAATGCTTTCACATGGCAGTGTTCTAACTGCAGCCGTATTATATTTCTGTTTCCAAACAAGTCTGTGATAATCGAACCACTTTTTATACATCAACTTTTCTGTCATAATAGAACCCTTCTTTAGAATAATAGGACTTCACTATTGAACTAATAATGGACTTGAACTGCAAACAAGTTTCCCAAGCATGAAAAATATTATATAGCACTAATTATGTTCTAATAAGATGTATATTAAGTTTTTATTTTTTGTTTGTCAACTACGTTCGTTGTGTGCTCACTTGAATTTGATTGGTAACTGGACCTTCAAACTTGTTTTATAGCTATTTTATAAAACAACGATATTATTTACACTAAGAAAAAGGAATATTACGTTAAGCCGCACAATGAGTCAGCCATAATAATTGATATCAAACTGGTCATCCACGAAAATCGAATTTATGACATCACACTTATAAGGGAAGATAAATAATGCTAGTGGTAACTGACCTTCAGACTTAAGCATAAGCATTAGTTGTTTAATTATTGGAATCGGCAAGCTGCACCAATAGCTTTGCATTGAGTTCTTAATAACTCAAACGAACAATCAATGGTTGAATTAATCGTTATAAACGAAAAAGGGTATTTGTAGACATCACATATTAATTAGCTGCAAGTGCACCCAAAACTACTGCTTTTAAACAAGATGATATAGCTAGTCACAAAATACCCGTGTGCATATATACTTGTATTGTATGGTAAGCATGCCCTACTTATATATCACTTAACCAAAGCCTACTTGATGTGGGCACTTGCTTGTGCACACTACTTAAATGATGTATCGATCCCTTTCTTTTCTTGCTAGGCTGGGCACTTTTGGTGGCTTAATAATAAATTATTTTGGGTGTTAATTGCGCTGTCACGTAATTTTAATGATTTAATTTATGCATTAGAATATGAGTGAATGACGAATTTATACTTTAGAATATAATAATAAATAAGGCATGTGTTATAGTATGAGTGAATGGACAATATTACATAATAGTGTTACATTCATAACGAAAGCTTTCATGCTTAATTAGTTGGTGATGCAACCTCATTCATATATGTATGGGTACCACTTAGAGCTAATGTAGGCTACTGGTACATATTGGGCACGAGCTTTAGATGAGTGAGCAAGTGCCAAAGAAAGCATAGTTGGCAGAAAAAAAGTAACAAGGGGTTTGCTTGAAAGCCCCCCGAATCTCCCATCAATTACTCAATATATATGAAGATGTAGTGCTACTTTTCTTTAACAAGAAATGAAGTGAATGAGGTGTAGCCATGCTTTTAACGTGCAATCCTCCTTTGCTTTGATGGGTGTGTTTATTCGTGACTTGGCTTACTATGTGATATGAGAAAGAGAGTGTGAAACCAACTCCAAACGTTTGTACCAAACATTCTTGAACTGTGTCTCCATTATAATTTTAATTTTAGTTTCCTCTCTCTCTAACAGTCTCTCATTTTATTTTCTCCTCTACAATAATATAACAAAACTTCTTATAACAAACTAACACAATATATTTTAGTATTATTGTGTAAACACTTAAACAATAATAGAAAGTAAAACTCTTGCCATGCACTCCAACGAGTCATATATTTTAGTTTAGCTATAAAACAACAAACCCACCACCTAATCATTAAAAAGTCTATGCATGGATCATATTTGCTGATCATTATATTATAAATTACATACATAATATATTTTTTTTAGTGACAAAATTATTATGTTAATACGTCTGATACGTACGTATAGATCTGACTTTAAAACGAGATATGATCAATAATGTGCTTAGTAAAAATATAGAGAGTTTTAACGAAACACTACCGGTACTGTTCACTTTTATCGAAAAACTACATTTTAATCTTTTGTTCGTACTATTCATTACACCTTTATTTATTCTTTTTCATTAAAACTAATTTTTTTTTAAACTTTTCATTAATTTTTCTAAGGGAAATTATATTCACACACCCCAAATTACTTCTCTCACACCTTTTTAATTTTTAAATATTTTTCTATCAAGTGTTAGTGGTGTGTAGAAAATATTAAAAAATTAAAAATGTGTGAGAGAAGTAATTTGGGGTGTGTGAATATAATCTCTCTTTTTCTAAAATTATATGCCTCTTCCTTTTGCATTCTAACCCTCTCATGATGTCAGGAGAGAACATGACTCTCCAATTGAAATAAATAAATATATATATATATATATATATATCGCGTGAAAATAGAACTAACTTTTCTTGGTAGTCACACTTCGAAGGTTGGAAACGCAAGGAAGATTTTGGTGGCAGACTTATTTATGGTTAACTGTGTGCGGAGGGGCGGATTTTGACTCCACAAAACTTTCTCACCATTCACTATATATTACAGCATCAGTCACTCCTCTTTCCTTGCTTCCCTTCATTGCTCTCTCTCCTCTCTCTCTCTCTCACTCCCTCCTAGCCCTTCCTTTTCTTAGTTCTCATCAAACCCCTATCACAATTTCCTCTCTCTCCTCCAATTCTTTCTCTAAGCTAGCTCTTGGTCAAAACCAAATTCTGGGTTTTTGTTTGTGAGCATGGAAGGCCAAGAAGAATTAGTCGTGACCAATGATCAAGCGTCACAGATGATCATGATCAAGGGCAAGCGTACCAAGCGACAGAGGCCTCAGTCCCCAAACGGGGTGGTCACCGCGGCAGTCACCTCTAGCTCATCCAGCGCCTGTGGCGCTGGTACTATTGGAGGAGGAGATCACGATTACAATTATTATGGAAATTCATTCACATCTCCCACAACTTCTGGTGAGATTTATGAGAGCACGGAAGAAGAAGAGGACATGGCAAATTGCCTAATCCTCTTGGCTCAGGGTGATCATGTTAATCCAAAGCAGACCATTGAAGAAAGATTAGCACAAAATACTAACATGGGCAAGGCTGGTTTTTTTGTCTATGAGTGCAAAACATGCAACAGAGCTTTCCCTTCATTTCAAGCACTTGGTGGCCACAGAGCAAGTCACAAGAAACCGAAGTCCATGAGTAGCACGGAGGAGATGATAAAAAAATCACCACCAGCGGCGGCTCCACCAACCCAACATTTCATCACAGCCACAACTTTTGAGGAATTTGAAGATCAAAGCAAGCAGTTAATCAAATATAAGAGCAGCCCACCTCCTGCAATTCTAATCCAAGTAGGTAATAAGCCTAAGATTCATGAGTGTTCGATCTGCGGGTCTGAGTTCACATCTGGTCAAGCACTTGGTGGCCACATGAGAAGGCACAGAACAGCATCTGCAGCAACCAATAGTAACACTACTAGTGGTAGTGCTACTGCTACACATGTGGCTGTGAATAATAGTAGCAATAATATGATTGGCACAAGTACCAAACTGCAGAGAAATGTTCTCCCACTGGATCTAAACCTTCCTGCACCAGAAGATCATGATCATCACCACCATCACCATCCTCGTGAGCCTAAGTTTCAGTTTGTGCCTACCCAACATACTACCCTTGTCTTCAACGCCCCTGCTTTGGTGGATTGTCATTATTAAGAGAGAAAAACATAAGAAAAAGAAAAAGAATCTTTATCTAGTGGATCATCTCAATGTGAATTATAAGCATTGTTATTTTCAATTTTTACTATTGTTGAGTACTTTTGTGGAATATAAATTCTTTGATCAATTCTTTTTACTTTTAAATTGTTTGCTACCAAATGTTGAATTAAGAAGCAGTGAGTTACTTCAGTTGACTAGAATAGTATAAAGTCTTTTGCACCAAAGCACGTATTCCTATTCTTATAAATAGAGTAGTTTAATTAGAATATTACTTTGGCACTCAAAAATTGTTGGATCATCTAAATTGTGGAAGTTGAATACTTTGAGTAAGTAAGTGGTTAGTGTTCATGGTTGCCTTTCATTCACGGAAAGTGAGTGATGAGGCATCTTTTTCTTTTTACAATTTTCCTCCTTTTTCTATGTTCTTTTCAAGTGGGAGAGCTATGCACAAACACTATGTGAGAGAGAGAGAGAGAGGGGGGGGGGGGGGTGTGGGAATGTGGTGGCATGGGAGGGATGGCACAGCAGCAAAGGGCTTGGATTGGGCAGCAGTGCAGCATCCAGCACCACAACCAAAAGTCATGGATTAGGTTACATCTCTTCCTCCTGGAAATGGTGTGTCATATATTTTTATTACATTATTATTATTAATAATAAAGCTAAAAAGCCTATAAAAGCTTTCTCCCTCTCACTTCAGTCTGTTCCATTAAATGACAAGAAGTAATGGATAGCAAGCAAAGTTGGCAACTGCATGCCACATGTATCCACCTGTATATCTCTCTCTCTCACTCCCATTTTTTAGCTTAATTCATAATAAACAACAATAATAATCAATTTGTATGGTTTTTTTTTTTATCAAGATAATCAATTGTAAGTTAATTTTATGAATTAGAAGATATTTTTTCATGTATTTGAAACACAAGCCACGATACCACTTTTACATGCTATAATATACATAAAAGCGAGATATACTTTTTAATATTCTTTTGTTTATATTATAATACGTAATGTACTGTTTCATGTTTCAAATATACTGATAATTTAGTTAGTTCCAAGCCTAACATATATAATTATATATTTACGAACACTCTCTCTAAACAGTTGTACCTAATTTACCCAACTGTGCTGCTGTGCTACCATGCGATCCCTTGCTTTGAAAGTCACTTTAACTATATTTGAGATCATCAATCATCATCTCTCTCTAGTGAGGCCCACCATGGCACATTCATTGATATTCCCAAGACAGATACTCCAGCTCTCTCACACCACACACCACCCACCACGCACGCACGCGCGAGCGCGCACACACACTCTCACTCCCCTTTGTTTTTAGGGTTTGGCTAGCTTCGACTTATTCATGCTCCACTGTCACTCCACTCTGTGTGTGTGTCTGTGTATGCTTCGTTAGGACCCACAATCCCCTCGCATATTTGCTGTGATAGGTCACTGTTTTTCAAATCACCCAGTTTCAATCATCGGCTATTATTCAGAGTTCCTCTGTCTTTAGTACTCTTTCTTTTACCATGTCATAGAATTTATTTTGAAGAATGTAACCCTAGCTTGACTGGTCCAAGTATTATCCACAAAGACGTCAGTTAACACAGGCCAATCGCCAGCCGGATGCAAGTTCATGAACTCCAAAAGATTTTACTTCTTGTGCTACAAAGTCAAACTTGTATACGTATTTGCGTGAGTATAGACAATTTATAGTTGGTATTTACGTGTGCACAAACAATTGTAGTTGGTATATGGTTGTATATAGATTATGAATTCAGAGAGTGTTACTTTCACACTACTAGCTAAGTTGTGGAGAGTTTGCTAAGTGCACGTTTTGGTGAATGTGTTAACTGAAGCATGTGGACAGATTGCGTGAGAATGGAGATGTCCAAATACACATAGAGAGAGGGGAAATCATTGACATTGGCACATGTAGTGGGGAGGTTACCTTGTCATATATCCTCTCCCGTTATTCTTCTCCACATTTAAATAATCAGTATATGCTCAAAACGAGAGCTAACTAACTAAATTAATAGTGTCACTTTGCTTCTTTTATAAAGATTCTCCTTATTGGCCACTCTATCAAATTATCAATCATATAGATTAGGAAATAGTTTATTATGAAGAAAATAACAAGGTCAATAAAGCTTTGCTTAGTTTATGTCAAATATTCATTATTTAAAAGAAATCATGTCAGATATTGTATTATACAGCCGTATGCATAATAAATGAATTGAAAGTATTTTACACTTAGTCTAGTCGTATTTCGCATACAATATGATTAGTATAAGTACATTACTAATATTTAAAATGATCAAATATTTTGTAACATTTTACAAAAAAATTGCATTCCTCTAAATTTTTACCATACTATCATCTATAACTCCTATAGTCCTATGAATACCAACCATCTCTATCCCCATAAAGAGGCCCTAGATTAGGCCTTTTTTTTCAAATATAAAAAGTAGATGCCCCGTGAATTTGCTTATATGTAAAGATGCGATACTTTAACTCTAAGTCATTTGCATGGTATCAAAATTTGTACAATAGAGGTTGAAATTTATCGCAAAAAGTTTTTTTTTAAAATTTTTAACAAACGATATTATTTACATTAAGATGTGGGGAAGTGGACTAAATTTCACAATGAGCAAACCATAATAATGTGGTTCAAATTCACCTTTGGCGAGAAATGAACCTAAGACCTTTCACTTATAAGTGAAGATGAATACTACTAGATCGTAGTACTAAATAGTTCATAAAAAAATGGATATAGAGAGGCAGACTTTTCTCTTGATGCAATTACAAAGTTAGGACATATTTTTATATCACACCCCTTTTTACTTTTCCCACTCTTTTTTTATTTTCAACCGTCGGATCAGATGAATTGAAGGAGATCAACAGAAAAAAAATTAACAAATGGTGTGTGAAAAGTAAAAATGAGCGTGTGGATAGCACACCCCTTTTTTTAATGGGCTCCGTATTGGGATCACACAATTCCTACTGCTGCTAGAAATGCTCATATTTTCGACTTAGACATTTAGCTGTTTATTTATCTATAAAAAAAAGGAAAATATATTTTCGTAATTTAATGAAGATTGCCAAGTAGACATGGATTCCTTGATGCATCCTTTCCTTGTCCACGGAAGTGAAAAAAATGACCTCTTTGCACAGAGTATGCAACATCGTGTACCACTCAAAAAGTTCAACGAACCCCATTGCCAATCACAACGAGGCAGCACAACATCGACACAAAAGTTTATCCATTCATACATGTCCTAACGAAAACGAAGTGTTTTGTCAGGTTTGGCTCCCTTGTTATGGAATGTGACTACTTGTGGACACTTCTCACTTCACATACTCGAATTATATATGTCGAAATAGTAGTGTGGCGTGTTCTCCAACTTCACACGGCTGTATGGCCACGAATAAAAACCCACAGGCTGCGAGCTCCTCCAATGGCATAGCATGCAAGCTAAACTACCAACAGCAAAGACACCCAGAATGGATGCTGTGGTGGCATTGACATATGTATGGCCATTGTTTGCTTATAGACAAATTAATTAGTTAATTAATTAATCTTGTCTAATTAGCTGTCGCACTGTCCAGAAATGGGTATTTGCCGGCCATTCTTGTTGAAATTGAAATTGCAGCTAGCCAATTATTTTGCTGGCCTAATTACTCCAACTTTTAATCACATTGGACTTAACTAAATTATTAACAAAATGGGTTAGTCTGGTGTTGCATGGGTGTGATACATAAGTCGTGATCTTTTTGGTTATTTTTCTTCTGGTTGTCACTATTTGGTTTGGTGAGATATTAAGTACCTAATCTCCACTACTAATCAGCTGGTTCACATATTTTGGTGGGTTAGATTTTTTTATGGTCATGGACTCTTGGTAGTTGTGTTAACAAATTAAGAGGAAAGATGAAATATTTGCTAAACAAAAATTGGGCAAAAGTAAGGAAAGCAAAGACACGAATAATTAGTCTCGTGACATTTATAGTTACTCTTGGTAGTTCATTAACTGAATCGAAAAAATATATTGATACACTACCTAGATCACTGCATGGTGAAAATGTCACGTCTTGCCAAAGACTATGAGAAGAGGGACAAAATTGGAGTGCAAAGAGGAACATTGTTCTAACCAATTGACCTAATACGCGTTTGAAGAGTAAATCCCATAAAATTAAATAAATTCATGGCCTAAAACCATCTCCAAAAGGGGATGTGACACACCCCGACCTAAATCAAGGCATGTTGGCCGTTACGTGAGCGTGACGTAACCATGTGCACAAAGTGGAAGCAAGAATAATAAGAGGAATACGAACGAATTAAAACCAATCTACTAGCAATCCAAGCTAAGGTAACGTGCTAGTGCAAGAATTTATAGTGCTTATACAGAACCAGAGCATACTAAGTCAAATGCAGGCAAGCAAGAAATAATAAGTTCAAATAACACCAAAGGGTGTCCTACATAATGAGTAGTCTGTTAGAACTTCCAGATTTCCTCGTGAGCCACCAACGAACACTAGCTACCTAGAACCTGGAGGGGCGAAAAACAAAAGCGTGAGTGGGCAAAAACAAACATTTTCAAAACCATTCTTTTCTCAAAAGTTATAACCCTCTTTGTAAAACCTGTATAATTTCCCAGAAATAAAGTATATAATCATATACATATATATCTCAAAATCCTACCATGAAAACGTATATGCCATGCCAAAGTATTGCCACTAAATGCTAATCGTAACTCGATAACCAAGTACATATGTCAGGTATCAAATCAGCCCTCAACTGAATATATATAGCTCATACCTAATCTCATCATATCATATAGCTCATAATCAACTCAATCATATCATGTATTCTGCACACAAATCAATACCACCTCTAGTGGTCTGCACAACACCACTGTATATAGAATAAATATGCTCTAGTGCTACAATCACGTGAAAACTGTGCGAATAATTCATGGGCCACCTACGAGTCGGACCCACTTGTAGTGGTATATACGACATGAATGTGCACCTAACTTGGATCCAAGGCGAGCATATGGTGCGGGAGGTAAACATCACGTGAAAGACTGTGCCCTAACTCTGGGCGGGAGCACTAATATCAAGGTGCAGGTGTATGAGCTCTTGTCACATCATATCACATCATTCTCATCATATTCATCATTCTTATCATTCTCAATATATAACTTACCTGATACTTACCTATGCGTCCACAACACCAATAATAAATCTATGCAACAATGAATGCATAATAAAATAAGCATATACTTTGCATGGTGTTTCAAATCACATAATCATTCAAATTCATTTTCTGGGAAAAACAATAAGTATATAGGTATATATAAAAAACAAAAGACCACTCACTGGTATGTAGCTGGGTCGTAGCCCCCGCGCCTAGCCTAGCTACGCTTGTCCTCACAATAAGTCTCGACTATATGAGAATTAACTGAATAAACGTTATTTAAGCACATAAACGGAACTTTAGAAATAACTTCTCATACATAGCTCAATTTTGGTATTTGAATATACCAACGCTACCTACACAACCTCACAAACACCCATAAATTTTTAAAATAATTTTTCGAGCTTCCACGTGCCGGCAAGGGCACGGCCCTACGCGCGGCGGCCACGTGACCTGCACACTGATGGCATTAGTTAACGCCGTTAGGTATATACCGAGAATATTCTGTCTATTCTTAACGGTAACCGTTAAATATAACTGACGGCGTCAGAATATTCCGTCAGACTTAATGGAATATTCTGTTGCCTTCAACCTTGGACTCTGGCGACCGTCGCCGTCGTCGGAAAACTGGGAAAACTTCAAAGCTTGATATCTCGGCCATTACTTAACCAAAATGCATGAAATTTGAACCAAATGAAATCTTATGACAAGAGGAACAAGATTATACCATTTTCGATTTCCAATGATCGCTGGATTTCACCGGAGAACCCTCGAAAGTCCGGCCACCTCTGCAACTTCTCTGTTCTCGCAATTTCGACGTCCAAAATCACCCAACGAACTACTATGAGTCTCGTGTGAATCTCAAGAGTCCAAAAGTGAGCTCAAAATCTTCGATCTATTAAGTTTGAAAGGGTTTTGGTGTTTATCATACGAAAATGGAAGAGAGAGAGTGAGAGTCTGAGAGATAGAAAGAGATAGAATATGGGAGAGAAGTGAGAGAAAGTGATGTGGGAGTGTGTGTGTGATCCAAATGTAACCAATTACAAACTAAGGAAATCTTAGTTATAATTGGTTCCAAATATTTAGGCATAAAACAATTTGCCTAAAACTAAACCAATACATAAACACACACCCATCACTCAAGGGTATATATGTCAATTCACAACGTTGATAAATATTTCTCAGGACCGGCTATCACAATCTACCCACCTTATAAAAAATTTGTCCCGAAATTTCAAACAACACGTACATCCACTAGTATCCATAAAACAACCTTGGATACATCTCTCTCATCCTGTCCTCCGTCTCCCAAGTCGCTTCTTCTGCTAAGTGATTTCTCCATAAAACTTTCACCAAATGCACTGTTTTGTTCCTGAGCACTTTATCTTTCCAATCCAAAATCGTCATTGGCTCATCGTCGTAAGTCAAATCTCTAAAGGTTGTGAAGGAATCACATGTGACAGATCTAAAACATAATGTCGAAGTTGATGCGATGTAAACAACACTCAAATTAAACCCTCTTGTTGACAATTGTAGTATAGATGTAAGTAGGGATCGTTCTAGGCCAGGGATTATGAGGGATTTCTAATCTACTCTAAACTGACTTAAAAACACTAAACAAGACTCAAAACACACAAAACTAAGCTAAAGACACTTAACTAAACTTTAATGACTCAAAACAATCAAATTGACCCAAATTAGACACTAGGGACTGATGTGGACGAAAATAAACTCAAAAGACTAACTAAACACAAATCTAAACAAATTCTAGCTAAATTAATATAACTTAAAGATAGGGGATTGGTTTTTGACGAAAATTAAAAGACAAAGTAAATAACTTGCAGATTCTAAACAAAGACATAAAACTAAGTGAATTGATGGATAGATGGACTAGCTAGAGGGTTCTTCTCCACATACGACACACTTGCATACAAACCAATTTTTAGTTGTTCTTTCAATAAACCATGAATCTCAACACCCCAGATTAACCGTGAACAACACTTTTTTAACCTTCAAGTTTTGCTTAAGTTATTGAATTGGACAGAAAAGCGCATACAACAATTCAAAACATTCTTCAAAAGTCCCTTACATGAATAGCACAATAGAGATACAATCAAAGATCATTAAGCTTTGTGAAAACTATAAGCATTGACGAGGCATTTGTAACTATGAACAGCATGATACTCTTGCCAAGAATTCACTTAACGCGATTGTGACTAGCAACCTCCACTACTTGTGAATATAAGTTCATAACAATTAGGTGAAACTCCCTTATACTCTAGCATCAAATTCATGCATGCAAACTAAGTATGCATCCTTAATCGACATACAAGAATAAGTTATAAATCAAGCAGTTAAGCAAATTGAATTCACAACTCATGAAATCACAACTGAAGGTATTACAAATATGTTCATGGCTTTAAATCAACCTCTAGCCAAAACGAATTTAGTTCCACATATTTGCAATTAAACAACTATAATTGAATTTAAACATGATAAACAAAAGTAGAAGACACTTAGAACGCTCCAGCAATCCAACGTCTTGAATGGTTAGCACAGCTCCAAGTCCTCTTCCTTTTTTGCAAACATGCGACACCAAGGTGGGTGTGGTGTTTGGATGGTCTAGGGGATGTGGCAGAGATTGGATAGGTTGAGAGAGTATGGAATGGTGGTAGGGGATGGATAGGAAAAGAGGTGGATGGAAATGGATGGAGGAAGAAGGAAACTTGCGGCAGAAATTGTGTTGTTTATGGAATGTGTTGTAGATGTGAATTTATTTTTGGCCTTGATGGAAAAGCCTTTTTATAGGCTTTGAGAATGAATCACTACCATCCATTTTCTTGGTGAGAATGAATCACCACCATCCATTTTTGTTGGTGAGAATGAATCACTACCATCCATTTTGTTGGTGAGAATGAATCACAACCATCCATTTTTATGCTCCCCATGCATGCAATCCATTTCACCCCAAAATAGCTCCAAATTGCACCAAAATGCACCAAAATGCACTTGTTTGCTAATTTTGTTATTTAGAATCTACAAACACACGAAAATAGCTTAAAACATTCTAATAAGATGAAACTAATTAAGTAAATGCAAGGAAACAAACTAATAAAGTCACATAAATATGTTCCTATCAGAAGCATAGAAACATGAAACACATGTGCACTCTGGACAGTTCTAACGGCAACTCAAGCCTGTAAGCCACTTCACCGACTCACTTGGTGATGTGATAAAGTCCAATGTACCTAGGACTTAACTTGCCTTTCTTTCTGAATCGAACCACACCTCTCCACGGCGACAACTTAAGAAACACCCAGTCACAAACATTATACACTTGGTCAGTAACACGCCTATCTGCTAAACTTTTCTGGCGATCTTGGGCCGCTTTCAGGTTAGCCTTAATAACCTGAACATTCTAAGTAGTCTCCTCTACTATCTCGGGGCTCTCCAAAACTCTTTCGCCAACTTCTGACCAACACAAGGGTGTACGACAAGGTTTTCCACAAAGTGCCTCGAACGGTGCCATCCCAATACTGGAGTGAAAGCTGTTATTGTAGGCGAACTCCATTAAATCCAAACGATGATGCCACGTGTCACCAAACTACAAAATTGAAGATCTTAGGATATCCTCCAACGTCTGAATCATCCTCTCAGATTGCCTATCTGTCTGAGGATGATATGTCGTACTATAACGTAATTTCGCACTAAGAGCTTCCTGGAATGCTATCTAGAACTTGGAAGTGAATCTAGGATCACGATCTCAGATAATACTGACTGGAACTCCATGGTACTTTACAACCTTTGATATGAACAACTCAGCTAATCGGTTCAGAGAGAACTTCTCCCTCACAGAAATAAAATGCGCCGACTTAGTGAGCCGATTAACAATCACCCAGATTCCATCATAACCATTCTATGTACAAGGAAGCTTGTACACAAAATCCATAGTAATGTCTTCCCGTTTCCACTGCGAAACGGGAAACGACTACATCAATCCAAATTGCTTCTTCCTTTTAGCTTTGACTTGCTAACATATGACACATCTTCTTACATACTCAGCAATTTTTCTTTTCATACCCAACCAATAGTAGAATGGTCGAATGGTGTGATACATTTTCGTGCCTCCGGGATACATCGCATAGGCTGACATATGCGCTTCATCCAAGATATCCTTCTTCAACTCTGCATTGTTTGGTACGTACATCCTGTTTTCCTGCATAAGCATGCCATCTGTTTCTCTGATTCGGAGGTCTTTCTTTTTCCCTTCACTTCTTAACCGAATAAGTTCTTGAGTTTCTTCATCATTAATATGGGCCTCGAGTATTCTGTCAATTAGGATTAGCCTAACTTGGAAACTGGCAAGCAAAGCTTCATCTCGATCATCTACCACGGGATTCTCTATTTCTAACTGCACTCTAGTCGATCTCAACTCTGTAAGAAGAGGAACACGGCTCACATGAAAAACATTAACTCTGCCCTATGATTTCATGCTAAGAGCATCAGCCACCACATTTGCATGACCCGGGTGATACTCTATCGTGCAATCGTAGTCGCTCAACAACTCAATCCACCGTCCTGACGAAGATTCAAATCTTTCTGGGTGAACAGGTACTGGAGACTCTTATGATCTAAAAAGATCCTACATTTCTCGCCATAAAGATAATGTCTCCAAATCATCAAAGCGAAAATAATGGCCGCTAACTCCAAATCATGAGTATGATAATTCTTCTCATGAGGCTTTAACTGACGCGAAGCGTAAGCAATCACCTTACCATGCTGCATCAAAACACATCCCAGGCTATTCAATGAAGCGTCACTATAAATCTCGAAGTTACCATCATCATCAGGAATAGCTAAGATAGGAGCATGAGCGAGACAATACTTCAACTGCTGGAAACTCCGCTCACAATTATCATCCCACTCAAACTTAACATCATTCCTGGTCAATCTCGTCAGTGGTAAAGCCGTGACTGAAAAGTCTTTAACAAACCATCGATAATAACCTGCTAAGCCAAGGAAACTCCGTACCTCGGTGACGGTTCGTGGCTGCTCCCAATTCTCCACAGGTGCTATCTTCTGAGGGTCAACCTAGATATCTTAAGCTGAAACAACATGCCCCAAGAATGCTACTTGATCTAGGCAGAACTGGCACTTGCTGAACTTAGCATACAATCGATGTTCCCTCAACTTCTTCAACACCAAAGAAAAATGTCGAACATGGTCTGCTTTTGACTTAGAATACACCAGAATGTCATCAATGAAGACAATGACGAATCTATCAAATTACTGCTGAAATACCTTATTCATCAGTCCCATAAAAGCTGCTGGTGCATTAGTCAATCCAAACGGCATTACGAGAAACTCATAATGACCATAACGAGTCCTAAAAGCAGTTTTAGGAACGTCGTCACTCTTGATCTTCAATTGATAGTAACCAGACCTCAAATTGATTTTTTAAAACACACAGGAACCTCGAAGTTGATCAAAAAGATCGTCTATATGCGGCAATGGATAACAGTTTTTAATCGTTACCCGATTCAATTGCTGTAATCAATGCATAGCCTCAAGGTACGATCTTTCTTTCGAACAAACAAGACTGGGTCTCCCCAAGGTGAAGTACTAGGCTGAATGAAACCTTTATCAAGTAACTCCTGTAACTGGATCTTCAATTCTCTCAACTCAGCAGGAGCCATTCGATAGGGAGTTAAGGAAATAGGATTAGTACCTGGTAACAAATCAATGGCGAACTCCACATCGCGATCTAACGGCAATCCAGGAAAATCATCAAGGAAGAAGTCAGAGAAATGTTTGGCCACCTTAACATTCTCCAAGCTAACATGAGTATCATCATTAAGTACCACGTGAGCTAAGTACCCTTGACAACCTTTCTTCAATAACTTTTTGGCTCTCACTGCCGAAATAACTCTATGTCTAACTCTACTACGTTCTCCAACAAAGGTAAATTCAAGTAATCCAGGACGACGGAAAGTCACTGATTTCCCGTAATAGTCAATTTTGGCATGATTGTAGTGCAACCAATTTGTGCCTAGAATGACGTCAAAATCGACAATGTCTAACAGAGTGAGGTTAGCAAGTATAACTGAAGGAAAATTTTGTCCTAGCTAAGAACATGTGAGAACATTTGAACACTTATGCAAACTAATAACACTTTAAAGTAGGCATGCATTCAAAAACAATTCTAAAACCCATGACTTTCAAAGCCTAGAGAATGGTGAACCATAAGACTCTTTAACAACATTAAAGAGAAGGAAGGATTTGAGATTCATTACCCTTGAAGCTCATCCTTATTTACACAAGGGATTCACCCAAGTGGAGGGCCTTCAAGTCACCTCCTAGCTCCTTGGATCTTCCTTGTGATTTTCTTCTTTGTTGATGCTCCTTTGATCCTTGAGGATATGAGGAAAGGATCTCCAAGAACACCAAAGATTTGGTGTCTCTAAGTCTCCACACCAAGGATGTAGTGTGAAGAGAAGATGGATGACTTAGAGAGTTTTTTATGCTAGTAAAAACCCCCTAAGTGGCCGGCCTCTATGGAGAAAAAAGAGAGAAAATGTTTCTCCTCTTTGCCTCTAGAAAACCCTAGTGAGAGAATGGCTATAAAGTTGCTTTTATACCACCTCACATTTGAGTGGCAAACTTGCAATTAACCCAAGTTTGCTACCCCTTCACCCTAGGCCGGTTTTGGCTTTGTTTTTTGGTTAATTTCCATTTAATTTTTAGTTGTCACACAACCTAAACTCAATGGGCCTTGTGGACCAAAAACCCTTTTGGGCCCCGAAACCCAAAACCAACTTAAAAGCCCAATACGAACCATTCGTATAATTAATTAACTAATTAATTAATCTTGACCATTCTCAATTAAACCATTTAATTGCTTATCCATCTCTTTTATATCTTCACATTCATCCTTACTCGGTGTACGATCCATTAGGTTCCATTTAGCGAGGCAGTGGGCGATTGTTACTCTTAACGATCAATTGTGAATTGAAACTACATTTCAATTCTCCCTTTGATGAAGATTAGTGTTTGCTAATCCTCAGGGCTTCCACAAACCATGAGTGACACCTAGCAGTATGTCATGGCTACCCAAGCTAAGTAGAAGTGGTTGGAGAACCTATCCAGTTACAACTACAACGCAATACGGTCCTTCTCTAATACAATACTCTTGATCACATTGTTTAAGTGATAGTTTGCTTCATGTCTACTATCCAATGTGATACTTCTCTATATGATTCAATTGAATATGATTTGGAACAAACTTCCTAAGTCATATTCATATGCTTTGGCCAAAAACTCTCGAATCATATCTCAGAGTATTCTCCTTCCACCATGGAAGGTTAGAGATCCCTTGTTGTGCATTCATATGCCTACATGACTAAATAGCTTGACCCCAATGATGCCGTGGACATTCTCAATGGAATGCCTTTGACATGATCAAAGATCAAGGGTCCAACCATTAGACATCTATGATGCCTCAGGTCAAAGGACTACTTTGCATATTGCAACTTACGAGTTCTTACATGACATGTATGTTCGAACTCTCTTTTGATCGTAGTTCAGTGTACTCAATTACCTTTTGAGCACTTATGTGTTTGTCTCAGTGTCCGACACTAAATGACTTGAGACCAGTCATACTCACGCTTGAGTTAACATAACACATACTAACCTTAGCGGATTGTCAATGCCCAATTGGCAATCCTATGGCTAGGAACGTTTCAGGAATGAATCATAAGAGAAAGGTCTCGTTAATCCAACTCAGTTAGATCACTTCTTTCTTAGATTAAATACATTCCTTGGATTCCCTTATTGCTTAAATACATAATACAATAAATATTGATTAACAATAAGCTTTGCCCTCTATTAAACATATTATAGTTTAACACAACAAGTATTCCAAAAGCTATTACATCAAATGAGTGGCTTTGTGGGCATACTTCCAACAATCTCCCACTTGCAATCAAAGCCACCTTCCCATGTATCTAATACCCATCTTTTCCATATGGCGGTCAAGTTGGATTTGAGACATTGGCTTCGTCAGTGGATCTGCTACGTTATCGGCTGAGGCAACTTTGAGAATGTTGACTTTCCCCTCGGCAGCATATCTTCTAATGATATTAAAGCGTCTGTCAAAATGCTTGTTCTTTTGATGAGCCCTGGGTTCCTTGGCTTAAGCTATCGCCCCACTATTATCACAGTACAAAGTTACTGCTGATGTAATGGTTGGAACCACTCCAAGTTCAGTAATGAACTTCTTTATCCAGAACGCTTCTTTGCCGGCTTCAGCTGCAGCAACATATTCAGCCTCTGTCATGGAATCAGCAATTACATCTTGTTTCTTGCTTTTCCAGCTGACAGCCCCACCATTCAGAGTGAACACATATCCGGAGTTGGAACTTCTATCGTCGACGTCAGATTGGAAATCTGCGTCTGTATAGGCTTCCACTCGCAACTCTGTCGCTCCTCCATAAACGAGGAACATATCCTTAGTTCTTCTTAAGTACTTAAGGACCGTCTTGACAGCTGCCCAGTGTTCTGATCCTGGGTTAGATTGATATCGACTAGTACTGCTCACAGCATATGCGATATCAGGCCTTGTGCATATCATGGCATACATGAGACTTCCTATGGCGGAAGCATAAGGAATCCTGCTCATCTGCCGAATTTCTTCAGGAGTTTTCGGTCCCATGGATTTTGAAAGGTGAATTCTATGTCTCACAGGAAGAAGACCTTTCTTTGATTGTTCCATCTGGAACCTACTTAGCACCTTGTCTATGTACAAAGATTGGGATAATCCAATTAATTTTCTGGATCTATCACGATAGAGCTTTATCCCAAGCACAGAAGATGCATCTCCCAAATCTTTCATGCGGAAGGTTTTGAACAACCACACTTTTACAGAAGAAAGTACCGCAGTGTCATTCCCGAATAGTAATATGTCATCTACATATAACACTAGGAATACAACTGCATCCCCAACGACCTTTTGATAAACACAATTGTCGTCTTCATTTTAAGTAAAACCAAACGTTTTGATTTCAGTGTCAAAACGAATATTCCAGCTCCTGAAGGCTTGCTTAAGTCCATAAATGGACCTCTGAAGCTTACATACCTTAGTCTTTTCAGACTTGGACACGAAACCTTCGGGTGGAGTCATATAGAGCTATTCCTCTAGGTAGCCATTCAGAAAGGCCGTCTTCACGTCCATTTGCCATATCTCATAATCATGGTATGCAGCTATATCAAGCAGAATCCGAATGGACTTAATCATAGCCACAGGAGAGAAGGTTTCTTCATAGTCAATCCCTTCTCGTTGCCTGTAACCCTTGGTTACTAGTCTAGCCTTATAAGTCTCCACGTTCCCATCAGCGCCTATCTTTCTCTTGAAGACCCATTTGTTTCCAACAGGTACTATACCTTCTGGAGGGTCTACTAGAGTCCAGACCTGATTTTGATACATGGAATCCATCTCGGATTTCATGGCATCTTGCCATCTCTTTGAATCAATGTTGGACATTGCTTCAGTGTAGTCTCTAGGGTCCTCTTTTGTGTCATTGTCACCTAGGAGGTGCAATTCCCCAAAGTCATTATCCAAGCCATACCTCTTAGGTGGCTTGCTGACCCGTTCAAATCTACGTAGAGCTAGGGGTTCAAGAACAGGGTTGTCAACTTGTCGAGTGCTTGTTTGTGGTTCATCATTAATCTCATTAATTTCCATCGTTTTACTTGTAGTTCCTTTAAGAACAAATTCGTCATCTAGAAACTTAGCAGTTCTGGCGACAAAGACTTTCTGGTCGTCAGGATGGTAGAACTCATATCCCATAGTTTCTCTAGGATATCCCACAAAATAGCACCTAACTGATCTCGCTTCAAGCTTAGTAGCTTCAAGCTTCTTGACATATGCTTCACAACCCCAAATCTTAATATGATTTAGACTTGGCTTTCTTCCATGCCATATCTCATAGGGCGTTTGTGAAACTGATTTGGAAGGTACTCTATTAAGCAAGTAAGCTGCTGTATATAGAGCGTATCCCCATAATGTTACTGGTAGATCGGCGGAACTCATCATAGAACGAACCATGTTCATCAAGGTTCGGTTTCTCCTTTCAGAAACTCCATTACGTTGTGGAGTTCCTGGTAGAGTCCACTGTGATATTATTCCACACTCTTTGAGATAATCTAGGAACTCGTTACTTAGATACTGTCCCCATCGATCTGATCTTAAGATCTTTATCTGTTTCCCAGTTTGCTTCTTAACTTCATTCTTGAACTCTTTGAACTTTTCAAAGGATTCTGACTTGTAATTCATAAGATACACGTAGCCAAACCGAGAGTGATCGTCGGTGAATGTGATATAGTAGAAGAAGCCTCCTCTCGACGTAGTAGATATAGGTCCACATACGTCAGTGTGGATTAACCCTAGAATCTTTGTGGCATGCTCTCCCTTCCCAGTGAATGGAGATTTGGTCATCTTGCCTTTCAAGCAACATTCACAAGTACCCATTTGGTCATTACCTAACGGGCGGAAATATCCGTCTTTCGACATCTTGCGAATCTTATCAAGGTTCACATGTCCAAGTTTAAGATGTCACATCTTCTCTTGGTTAACTTCTTCTCTAGCCCTTTTGGGTTTTGAGGTATTCCCGCTTTTAATACAGTGCATCCCACAACTTGTCTCTAGGTGAAAAAGTCCCTCTATCATATTACCATAAGAGATAATACGACTGTTCAAGGATAAAGTGCAACTCATTTTGTCAAACAATACTGAGTGCCCATCTCGTAAAAGCATAGAGATGGAAATCAAATTCTTTATACATGAAGGAAAATATAAACAATTTTTAAGTTCCAAGACTTCCCCAGAGTGTAGTTTAAGCATGTAGGTGCCTATTGCTTTTGCAAAGATTTTAGTGCCGTTCCCAACTCGCATAATCATCTCCCCATTGCGCAGTGTTTTGCTCCCCGTTAGTCCCTGCAACGAATTGCAGATATGTTGACTAGCACCTGAATCAAATATCCAAGAATTGGAGCTTACTGTAAAAGCACTTTCTATGACAGAAATAGTCCCTTCAAAAGTTCGTGTCATAAGGCTCGCAATGCGCACCCTGTATTTCTTCTTCCAACGTTCATCCTTTCCACAATGAAGGCATGTTCCTTTGGATTTTCTTGCCTTCTTCTTATGCAACCTTTTCCTTATGATTGCATTCTCACTCCCACTGTCCTTTTTGAAACTTTGTTCAAACTTACAGCACATGTCAATCATCTTGGTAAAAGTATGATCGAATCTATTCACTTTATAGTTTACTATAAACTTAGTGAAATCATCCGAGAGAGATGCAAGGAAAAAGTCTTGGGCCATTTTCCCATCGATGGAAGTTCCTAAACTTTCAAGATCTTGAAAGATCTTTTCCATCTTTTGTCCATGTCTTTGGACCGATGTCCCCTTTGCCATTTTGGCATTCAATAGATTACAAACATTTGAGAATCGTACGTTACTTGTCTTAATTTCATGCATCTTACACAAACTATCAACCATGGCACTAGAAGTGTCCATGTGCTTATGTAGCTTCTTAAGCTCCTCACTTAGTGAGGTGAGGATTAAGCATTTGGCTTGTAAGTCATCCTCATAGTGTCTAGTGTAATTTTGACACTCCTCTTTTGAAGCTAGTTTCGTAAGAGGTACATGAGGAGGGGATTGCTTGAGCACATACGATATGTCATTCATCTTTGAGACATTCTCAATGTGATGATACCAAGCAAGGAAACGTTGGCCCCTAAGGCCATTTTTGTCAAGTATAATGGTAGGTGTAATTTTAGGCATGTCGTTAACTACATAACATAACAGAAATCGTATTAGATTGTTGATTTTATAACTACTTGATTGGGTCTTAAATCAAATAGTACCACCCACTATTTTTGGCAAATTCCACATCCCTCAATAGAATCCGAGAGTTATGTTGAACTCTTAGCGGGGTATGGGAGGCTCACCATTACCAAGCCCACCTCACAATGATATGATGTTGGTTAGCAAAAAATAATGATGAGAGAATAACGTTTTAGTCATTTACAACTCTTGTAATTACCCATCTAGTTTGGCCTCTAGAGAATAATCCTCACAATGATATGATGTTGGCACCATTGCACTTAGTTAAGTTATTCCCACCATGCTAGTTCGTGTAAGGGTTCAAGAATAGCCTCACAATGATATGATGTTGGCCATCCTTGTTGCCTACCTCACCACATCATGTATGTTCATATGGACTCCTCCTTTAGGTAAACACATACTTTGAACTTCCCCATGATAGGGTGAAGCCGGTGTATGAGCCACAAAAGATTAGAGCCCACCACGGTGGAAGGCCTACGAAGAGATGTTCAAAGCATCTCTCGCTTATCAACTTAATATTCGTTTTGTTGAGGGAGTAGTGTTGGGCTACATCAATTTCATTTTAATCTTATTAAAAGGACTTGGGATGATTATGAACCGTTTGATTTGATCCAACATGAGCCTTGTGTTGGACCTTGGGTCTAAGGTAGGTAGTTGTTGATTTTAGTTACGCGTTTAATCTAATTAAACCGTCATTTCCTATTGGGCGTTGGACCCAACTATTCCAATTTGCATACAAATAAACAAAAAGGAATACATGAAATAAAGAGAAGGGCTTATACCCTTTTACAACACATTGGAAGGACTTATGTCCTTTTACAACACATTTGAATTAATCAAATTACATTCAAATCTAAGCTACTTAACCCAAACATTCATAATGTAAAGCGGCCAATCACATAGCTCAATTATCGAGGCATTTGGTTCATAATCACCTTTTTTCTTAATCAATCACATTAACTAAGAAAGCAACTTAAACAATTGGTTTTCGGATTCATAGAATTGATTTAAATGGAACTAAATGAAATGAAAATCCAATTCTCATTAAAGAGACAAAACAATTTTGTTCTCATCACAATTTGGGCCGAAAAAGCAATGACCACAACTATTGGGCTACAATGCTAAAACATAAACTTTTGGGGTCACTTTGTAAGAACACAAGAGTCCACAACTTCATGTAATTACAACTAGAACCCAAAAATTTCAACAATCACAAAAACTTCTTTAAAGGAGCAAAACAATTTGTCCTTTAGTGATTTTGGGCCTTTACGTAAAAACGTAAACTTTCGGGTCAAAGTGCAAATACACAAAAGTATCAAAACTTTATATAATTGCATAAAAGACCCAAAAGTACCCTACTTATTAGGGTGGCCGGTTTTGAGGGAAGAAAAGAGGTGTAGGTTTTGGTGAAAATTCAAAATTTAAATAAAGTGTTGAAAAAGTAAAAGGTATGGGTTGAAAAGTTGATAGGTATGGTTGAAAAGGTTGATTGGTATGGTTGTAAAAGATAGGTAAGGTGTAGCTATTAAAAAATAATAAAACACAAATCATCCATCACCAATCAATAACAAACCAAAACTATATGAAAAACATCAAACACTTTGAATCAAAACACCAAACCTTTTTGTTCTTGGTAAGAACATGAAGAACATTGAAGAACACACATGAAAACTCATAAAAGCTCCATGAATATTTTCACTCAATAAAAATCAAATTTTCACTACTCAAAAGAGGGTTAACATCCTAGGGCACTTAGGGGTTCCAAAAGTCACTTTAAAACATTTTTAACAAGACAAACATGAACCCAAAAATCCACCCTTTGGATTTGGCCGAATTTCCCCCACATACATGGCACCAAATTTTAGTTCCAATATTCATGCTTAAATGAACTACATCTACAACATTTGAGATGCTAAATTTTCAAGCAAAATTTATATTCAAAAGCAAGAACAAAGCTTGTAACATTTACAACATTTAAATCATAAATCATGAAAAACACAAAACCCAAAAGGATTCACCATACTCTAAACCTAGGCTCTTGATACCACTTGAAGGAAAATTTTTATCCTAGCTAAGAACATGTGAGAACATTTGAACACTTATGCAAACTAATAACACTTTAAAGTAGGCATGCATTCAAAAACAATTCTAAAACCCATGACTTTCAAAGCCTAGAGAATGGTGAACCATAAGACTCTTTAACAACATTAAAGAGAAGGAAGGATTTGAGATTCATTACCCTTGAAGCTCATCCTTGTTTACACAAGGGATTCACCCAAGTGGAGGGCCTTCAAGTCACCTCCTAGCTCCTTGGATCTTCCTTGTGATTTTCTTCTTTGTTGATGCTCCTTTGCTCCTTGAGGATATGAGGAAAGGATCTCCAAGAACACCAAAGATTTGGTGTCTCTAAGTCTCCACACCAAGGATGTAGTGTGAAGAGAAGATGGATGACTTAGAGAGTTTTTTATGCTAGTAAAAACCCCCTAAGTGGCCGGCCTCTATGGAGAAAAAAAGTGAAAATGTTTCTCCTCTTTGCCTCTAGAAAACCCTAGTGAGAGAATGGCTATAAAGTTGCTTTTATACCACCTCACATTTGAGTGGCAAACTTGCAATTAACCCAAGTTTGCTACCCCTTCACCCTAGGCCGGTTTTGGCTTTGTTTTTTGGGTTAATTTCCATTTAATTTTTAGTTGTCACACAACCTAAACTCAATGGGCCTTGTGGACCAAAAACCCTTTTGGGCCCCGAAACCCAAAACCAACTTAAAAGCCCAATACGAACCTTTCGTATAATTAATTAACTAATTAATTAATCTTGACCATTCTCAATTAAACCATTTAATTGCTTATCCATCTCTTTTATATCTTCACATTCATCCTTACTCGGTGTACGATCCATTAGGTTCCATTTAGCGAGGCAGTGGACGATTGTTACTCTTAACGATCAATTGTGAATTGAAACTACATTTCAATTCTCCCTTTGATGAAGATTAGTGTTTGCTAATCCTCAGGGCTTCCACAAACCATGAGTGACACCTAGCAATATGTCATGGCTACCCAAGCTAAGTAGAAGTGGTTGGAGAACCTATCCAGTTACAACTACAACGCAATACGGTCCTTCTCTAATACAATACTCTTGATCACATTGTTTAAGTGATAGTTTGCTTCATGTCTACTATCCAATGTGATACTTCTCTATATGATTCAATTGAATATGATTTGGAACAAACTTCCTAAGTCATATTTATATGCTTTGGCCAAAGACTCTCGAATCATATCTCATAGTATTCTCCTTCCACCATGGAAGGTTAGAGATCCCTTGTTGTGCATTCATATGCCTACATGACTAGATAGCTTGACCCCAATGATGCCGTGGACATGCTCAATGGAATGCCTTTGACATGATCAAAGATCAAGGATCCAACCATTAGATATCTATGATGCCTCAGGTCAAATGACTACTTTGCATATTGCAACTTACGAGTTCTTACATGACATGTATGTTCGAACTCTCTTTTGATCATAGTTCAGTGTACTCAATTACCTTTTGAGCACTTATGTGTTTGTCTCAGTGTCCGACACTAAATGACTTGAGACCAGTCATACTCACACTTGAGTTAACATAACACATACTAAACTTAGCGGAATGTCAATGCCCAATTGGCAATCCTATGGCTAGGAACGTTTCAGGAATGAATCATAAGAGAAAGGTCTCGTTAATCCAACTCAGTTAGATCACTTCTTTCTTAGATTAAATACATTCCTTGGATTCCCTTATTGCTTAAATACATAATACAATAAATAGTGATTAACAATAAGCTTTGCCCTCTATTAAACATATTATAGTTTAACACAACAAGTATTCCAAAAGCTATTACATCAAATGAGTGGCTTTGTGGGCATACTTCCAACAACCACATTCTCCACTACTACGGGACATCCAGCATATACGTAATCTACATAACACTTCTCCCTTCTAGGCATAGCAAATTCCAACTCATACCCAATGGGTGAAGGTTGAGGTTGTGTCAATTGAGCAAACGTATGAGAAATTATAGAATGTGTAGCACCACAGTCAATCAACACTTTAACATAATGACCAAGAATGTTTAACGTACCTATGATTAAGTCCGGGTTGTTCTGGGAATCCTGAAGCGAAAGGTTATGGATGCGCCCCTGAGCCTGCTACTGTCATCCTCGACCTCTGCTAGCATGCACTCCTCGACCCTGAGAATTACGTCCTTGGCCTGACTGGCTGGGCTGCCTCGACGACCTAACTCCACTGGTAACAGTATTAACCCGCTGAGGCTGTCTTCTTGAATACCATTGCGATCCACCAACTGAGTACAACTGCTGATGCATATATCATCCAAAATACAGCTGCTGTGGAGGCATATATCTTCCAGAATACTGCCCATAACCACCCTGCGGATAGGGATCCGAAGGGTACTGATACTGGTCTAAAGAATAAGGAACGGGATCCCCCTGATAGTGTTAAGCTCCACCACGACCCATCTGAGTGTAACCACTCAGTCCAGAGAATTGCTGAATAAGAGCTGGCGGTGGTAAGGAAGGTAGTTGGGGCCTCTGCTGGCCCTAATGACAATACTTAGCCAGGTGTCCTACCTGTCCACAAGTATAGCACCCATTGCTGCCACGTCGTCATTCCCCAAAATGTTGCATTGTTGCATCTACGGCACAAATGAGCACTACCCCTACCAGAATTACCCTGCCTCTGAGACTTGGAACCTCCGAAGAACCTGCCTCCTCTTCTCTGTCTTGTAGAACTAAAGCCTCCACTAGAAGAACTAGAGCTAGCCCCACTACGTTTAAAGCTCTATGTTTGGCTAGGTTCCTGTGAGAATGGACATTTCCCCTTATTATCTTTCCTCTGATTCTCTTCTTTTTCTTCTTCCTCATCGCTCTCACTGGGTAAGTTCTCTGAATCCTCAATCTGTAACAAGGCCTCATAAAACTCATGATAAGTAGCACAGGGAATCGCGGTCGCTATAGTGCGCCATTTCTTCTTAGTTCTCAATTTGAAGTGACAGAGCATCTTAACCAGATTAGTAGCAACTTTCGGGTGATAACGAGATAGATCGGTAAATTTCTTGTAGTACTCATTAACTGACAGTTTCTTCTGTTTCAAACTCGTAAATTCCTGCTTCTTATTGTCAATATACGCAGGAGGAATAAACCTTTTGTAAAACAACCGTTTGAATACCTCCCAATCATGAGCTTCCTTCTCCGGCATCTTATCAATCAGCTGTCCCCATCAAGATGCCGGTTCTTTACCCAAAAACCAAGTGGTCGTCTCAACCCACCTGTTTGGAGCTAGACTCCCCTCACTCTGCATCAGTCTAAAAGTCTTCTCAATATGCATTATCCATTTCTCTGAACCCTCGGGTCCTTCATTTCCCACAAAACTATTTATTTTCAAATTATGAATGGACTCTAGAAGGGTCCTATGGGAAGGACGAACTATATACTGAATAGCACTCGCTATAGCTTTCCCTAGCTGGGCTATGTCTGGGAAATTAGGCTCATCTGAACGACGTGGCTCTCTACGAGGCGGCATAGTTCTGACAGAAGACATCAAATCATTAGAAATTTCACGAGATATGCAGTATTGCAACCTAATGCTCTAATACCAAACTAACACACCCTGACCTAAATCAAGGCATGTTGGCCGTCACATGAGTGTGACGTAACCATGTGCACAAAGCGGAAGCAAGAATAATAAGAGGAATATGAACGAATTAAAATCAATCTACTAGCAATCAAAGCTAAGGTAACGTGTTAGTGCGAGAATTTATAGTGCTTATACAGAACCAGAGCATACTAAGTCAAATGCAGTCAAGCAGGAAATAATAAGTTCAAATAACACCAAAGGGTGTCCTACATAATGATTAGTCTGTCAGAACTTCCGGATTTCCTCGTGAGCCACCAACGAACACCAGCTACCTAGAACCTGGAGGGGCGAAAAACAAAAGCGTGAGTGGGCAAAAACAAACCTTTTCAAAACCATTCTTTTCTCAAAAGTTATAACCCATCTCCGTAAAACCTGTATAATTTCCCAAAAATCAAGTATATAATCATATACATATATACCTCAAAATCCTGCCATGAAAATGTATATGCCATGCCAAAGTATTGCCACTGAATGCTAATCGTAACTCGATAACCAAGTACATATGTCAGGTATCAAATCAGCCATCGGCTGAATATATATAGCTCATAATCAACTCAATCATATCATGTATCCTGCACATAAATCAATACCACCTCTAGTGGTCTGCACAACACCACTGTATATTGAATAAATATGCTCCAGTGTTACAATCACTTGAAGACTGTGCGAATAATTCGCGGGTCGCCTATAAGTCGAACCCACTTATAGTGGTCTATACGACAGGACTATGCACCTAACTTGGATCCAAGGCGAGCATGCAGTGCAGGAGGTAAACATCACGTGAAAGAATGTGCCCTAACTCTGGGCGGGAGCACTAATATCAAGGTGCAGGTGTATGAGCTCTTGTCACATCATATCACATCATTCTCATCATTCTCAATATATAACTTACCTGATACTTACCTGTGCGTCCACAGCACCAATAATAAATCTATGCAAAAATGAATGCATAATAAAATAGGCAGATACTGGGCATGGCGTTTCAAATCACATAATCATTCAAATTCATTTTCTGGGAAAAACAATAAGTATATAGGTATATACGGAAAATAAAAGGCCACTCACTGGTATGTAGCTGGGTCATAGCCCTCGCGCCTAGCCTGGCTACGCTCGTTCTCGGGATAGGTCTCACCTATATGAGAATTAACTAAATAAACGTTATTTAAGCACATAAACGGAACTTTGGAAATAACTTCTCATACATAGCTCAATTTTGGTATTTGAATATACCAACGCAACCTACATAACTTCATGAATAACCAGAAAATTTTAAAATAATTTTTCGAGCTTCCATGCGCCAGCAAGGGCACGGCCTTAAGCGCCCCCAACGTGCGGCCACGTGACCTGCACACTGACGGCGTCAGTTAACGCCGTCAGGTATATACCGAGAATATTCCGTCTATCCTTAATGGTAACCGTTAAATATAACTGATGGCATCATAATATTCAGTCAGACTTGACGGGATATTTTGTCGCCTTCAACCTTGGACTCCGGCGACCGTCGTCGTCGCCAAAAAACTGGAAAAACTTCAAAGCTTGATATCTCGGCCATTACTCAACCAAAATGCATGAAATTTGAACCAAATGAAAGCTTATGACAAGAGGAACAAGATTATACCAATTTCGAGTTCCAATGATCACTGGATTTCGCTGGAGAACCCTTGAAAGTTCGGCCACCTCTGCAACTTCTCCGTTCTCGCAATTCCGACGTCCAAAATCACCCAACGAACTACTCTGAGTCTCGTGGAGACATCTAGAAGCTCCCTATGAGCTTAGAATTTCCAAAAACACATGTTTTTACGTTCGCATGAACAGTACTCAATCGGAGACTAGGGTTTCACGAAGTTTTCGAAGCTTTCCATACCTGAAAATGGTATCAATCTCTTCTTATGAATCTCAGGAGTCCGAAAGTGAGCTCAAAATCTTCGATCTAATGAGTTTGAAAGGGTTTTGGTGCTTGCCGTACGAAAATGGAAGAGAGAGAGTGAGAGTCTGAGAGATAGAGAGAAAGTACGGGAGAGAAGAGAGAGAAAGTGATGTGGGAGTGTGTGTGTGGTCCAAATGTAACCAATTACAAACTAAGGAAATCTTAGTTATAATTGGTTCCAAATATTTAAGCATAAAACAATTGGCCTAAAACTAAACCAATACATAAACACACACCCATCACTCAAGGGTATATATGTCAATTCACAACGTCGATAAATATTTCTCGGGAGAGGCTGTCACAGGATTTCAAATTTTAAACATAAAATTTAAATTTACAGACTTATGTGATACATTATGTTTATTTTTAATTTTTTTTCTAACCGATATGTCAAATTTAAACTATTATTTATTACATTATTTACTTTTATAGTTGTAATTAGTATTTTTAAAACAAAAGATCAGAACAAAATTTATGAAAAGCATTAATTACTAAAAATAGATATAAAGGTGCTATCAAATTTGACATCAACTTCCTTTACTGTCATTCCATGTCATGCCACCTAAGAATTGACATTTTTGTTGGAAAATACTAATAATGACATTTTTTTTACCGTTATTGATGATGTGGACTTTTTGATATCTCATTTGAAAATGTTCTAAGTTGCTAATTTTTCTAACTATGTATATTAATTAGAAAGTGTAGAAAGGCAAAACATGGAGCATGGGAAAATTGAATTAAATGCCTTATCTCTTCAAATATGTGGGTGTGTATATCCCATGGTGTAGTCGAATTTGAAATTATTGTACGGGGCCATGTTGCCTGTTGGGCTTTGGACAATTTGAGATGCACAGATGCATGACACCTTTTGTTTTTGTTTTTGGTTTTTTTTTTTAGGTGTATGATTCACTTTTTGATGAATTAATATATGTGATTTGAAGGCCAGAAAGGTGCTAATTGGATGCACAAAAAATGGTAGGACGGGGACGTTTTTTAAGGGTAATAACACCAAAGAGGCCTAATCTTGATAAGAAAGATGGTATTAAGGTCAGTTTTTGTATTGATACACTTTTTTCAGCCATTTCACATGAACTAAAGGTTTTGTGTGAGAAAGTGACTATCAGAAGGTGGAGTCTTGATAATGTCTTAATCCGAGCTCGAGTATATAGTATTCGACTTAGTTCGGCTCATTTACAACCTAAACGAACGTGCAAACAATTATTGGCATATAAACACTTCATAAGTGCAAAATTAAAAGATAATTTCAGGCATAACATTCGTGTTTCTTTCGTTTTAAGAAGTCTCAAATAAAAAGGTGAAAAGCAACCACCTTCCCACAAAGCCCAACCAAGTTAGGGATTCATCAAATAAAATTTTTCAAAATATGCACTCTGTGCAAAATAATAATAATAACTTTAACGAAAAACTTCCGATACTGTTCACTTTAATAAAAAATCACATTTTTACACTAAAAAATCAATCTTAATACTATTCACTTTACTCTTTATTTTGTTGTTATCCTTAAACTCAAAGTTTTTAAACCATTTTCATTAGTTTTAAAAATTCCCTAAACCCTAGTTTTAGGAAAACTAATGAAAAGGATAAGGTGAAAAAACAAACTTGTTGCTGCCCAGGATCGAACTGGAGACCTTTAGTGTGTAAGACTAACGTGATAACCACTACACCACAGCAACTTCGTGATAATTATGAAGAAATTATTGGATAACAAACCTTTCCATTTGTACGGCTAATTAAGTATTAAAAAACAATTAATAAAATTAATTAATTATGTTGCTGCCCAAGATCGAACTAGGGACCTTTTGTAACATTCCACATCGCCTAGGAGAGAGGATCGTATAAGCATTATATGTATATTCCCATCTCTACCTAGCACAAGGTTTTTTGGGAGTTCACTGGTTTCGGAGTTCGTCGGAACTCAAAAGTTAAGCGAGTTCGCGCGAGAGCAATCCCAGGATGGGTGACCCACTGGGAAGTTCTCGTGTGAGTTCCTAGAAACAAAACCGTGAGGGCGTGGTCGGAGCCCAAAGCGGACAATATCGTGCTACGGTGGAGTCGAGCCCGAGTTGTGAGCGGATCCTATAAGCCTTATATGTATATTCCCATCTCTACCTAGTATGAGGCCTTTTGGGAGCTCACTGGCTTCGGAGTTCATCGGAACTCCAAAGTTAAGCGAGTTCACGCGAGAGAAATCCTAGGATGGGTGACCTACTGGGGAAGTTCTCGTGTGAGTTCCCAGAAATAAAATCGTGAGGGCGTGGTTGGGGTCTAAATTCGAGTTGTGGTGGGGGCCAGGGTCAAGATGTGACACCTTTAGCGTGTAAGACTAACGTGATAACCACTACACCACAACTTCTGGTTTTGTAGTTTGTTGCATTTTAATATAGTTCCTTCAGGGTTTAGTTATTTTCGGAGACACCTTGTAGCACTCTTAAATTTAATTTCAATGACCCAAATTATTTATTTTTCAAGCTTTTTTACCTAGATCAATATTGTGAAAAATTGGACAATTCAAAAGTAGTAAAACAGATAGCTGAAAGCGGTAGTTCAAGAAACCACTTAAATATGGAAAAAGAACTTGGAGATGTGAGGCACCACTTGGGTCAGACGACCCCCATCTTCTTTGGTTCACATTCTAAACAAGGATGGGCTTCCTTGCCCTCCGTAATTGGTTTTGTTGTGGGCGTGTGTTGGGATGACGTCTCGCCTTTGTGGCAGTGTTCTTATTCTGTTGTCCCTCGCACGACCCCTCTGTTTGTTTTGTTGTGCTTGCCCCTTTTGTGGGCCTTCCTTGTTCTATTGGCTTTCGCCTTGGTTATGAATATTTCCAGCCTTTCAAAAAAAAAAAAAAAAAAAAAACCAAAGCCTAACCACTAGATGATTTGAAACATTCAAATACAATGCAGAGTTGAGTCTGCAAAGACATTCCTATAATCTTTTTTACCAAAAGAAGAGAAAATTAAAGAATTATTTACCAAAATCTTGGGACTTCATGGGGTGACAATTGAAGTACCAAAATTTGCTGAAAAGAGAATTATCACTCACAAGAACCAAATAATACTTACAAAAAAAGTGGTATCTAATCAAAGTAATGAACGCTAAAAATACATTGGCAGGAAAATCAGATTTATACATCTCTACTTTCATTAAATTACATTGCAGCCACCTTCCAATTGGTGCCTAATGAAATAGATGATGTTGATCATACTTTGGCCATGTACATCCTGCACAAACACATCAAAAATTCATCTTCTCCTCTCCCGTGGGTCCTCGAAGATGACTCCAGGAGGTGCTTATCCCTAGTTAGCCGAAACGATGACTCGCACTTTTGCAGTGACTTCTGGGTGAAGCTTCAGTTCTGCAATATATTCTCCTATCTCTCGAATATCTGGAAGAGAAACAATGCGCTTGTCCACTTCCCTACACATGAACGAAAGAGCAGAGAATGGAGCGTCAGTCGAGAATGGGTGTATTTGGCAAAGACAAAAATACAAACACGAGCATGAAAGGTTTTAACTGCAAAATATCACAATATCCGCAATCCATATGCATATGATTATTGCGAGCTCTTAAACTGCAAAATGAATGAGCATACAATAAATCATCACAAACTTTCACTGTTTGGAAAAGTTGTGTGCCGGGAATATGTTTTGAAGGTATTATCTGGAAGTTCCTAAAGCTTTAATCAAATGCATTGATAGGAACAGCATACACATATATCCTTCCTTGTTTCATTTCCCTGTTCTTTTTTGTTTCTTCTGTTAGTTATTTCGGGGGTTGGGGGTAGTTGCGGTTTAAAATTATTGATGCTTATGTTAAGAAGTTCATATGGTATATGTCATGTGTAAAAAGTTCACGATGACAATAACAGTGCTCGTGGGAAAATTGTGATTGGTATATTGATCATACTCTTACTTGATAAAAGATACTAACCTGTTAAGTTGTGCCTTGATTATGTCAACAAGATCTTGGGGTGTCACACTGCAGAAACATGTCTCTGTTAAAATTCATACGCAGACAGTGCATGAAGTACTTAGCATTGCACTGAAAGCAACTCACCTTCCGAAAATTAACTTCCCTTTTCCACCTTTGCGCTTCACCTTGAAACCTCCAACAGTTTCAAAAATCCGAGCAAGTTGCTCTGCCTCATCTTTTACCTGCACCAAGATGAAACAATCTTACAAGACATAATTGTTAGGATGAATTCAGACAACATAGAATCTACTACGAAGAGAGGCAACAAGTCAGCTCAGAATTTTTTTGGGTATTCAACGCCACATAGAATGTAATTATTTGCATTTTGTAGCGCTCATTAATCCACTGAAAGATACAAAGGTATTCTCCAGGTACACTCTATTTGTGACAAGCAGCTTTGCTGTCTTTCCCAGGACAGGACAAGGGATTGCTAGAAGTAGCATCATTTTATACGCAGCATATACTCTTCAGACCAGCTTAGGATGGCATGATACGTCCAAAGCCCCAAAACCTGAGCCTTAATGAATGATATGTGCATAGGGGTTACCATGATGTACAGAGACATGGAACGGCAAACTGACAGGAGGCACTGAGACAGGGTACATCCAAATCATACTTACGATTTGAGTTACAATAACATCTGTACGCCCCCGACGCAAAAGGAGACAAATAAATGTGCTATCTAAATACCCGTATTTTCTCTGCCTCAATCCTTTCCTCTTCCACCTTCATTTCCCTGGAAAGAACAATTAAAATTATGAGTAACATGTTCTTAAGATATAACCATTTTTCCCGAAAAATCCAAAGTGTGAATGTCAAAAGACTGAGACGTTTCCAATTAATTGGCAGAAGCAACTAAAAAGCATAATAGTTATGCAAATAAAAGTTCAAATTTTGATGCAGACAATTTGAGAAGTATTACTATTGGTACCTCACATTGATAACAAATATGAGTATGGATCCAATCTCGAAGTATACAAATAGGTTGACCACTCAAAATTTTTGTGGATTTATTACGAAAGAATTTCAGAGTTAGTAGTATACTCTAAAGGCTATTTACATTTGAGAGCAGTTGAGTAACGACAATCAAGTCTCACCACCCCAAACACCAACCAACATTTCATACATTACTTTCACAACTTGTATTGTATATGCCTCCTCTATCCATCTCATACATTATCTGATCAATTCCGTCAGCATTCTGCATAGGTCCTATCTAATGGATTCCAACTAAAACTTCTTGTCATCAAACTAGTTCGACTCCGTAAGCACACTGCAACAGATTCACAAGCCTTATCGTACACTCAAAATCGAAAAAAAAAGTTGAATTTATGCATTACTTGAGCAGCAGGGGAGTGACAATCTGGGCTTTCCCCAATGGCAGCAGATAGTTCCTGTAGTAACCAGCTTTCACGCTTAGAAGTTGCCCTTTCTTTCCCAGATCAGTTATGTCCTCCTTTAGAATTATCTGAAACATTCCAACAAAAACAATTAAATTAAACAACCCCACAATAAGACTACATTCAAATTCACTATTACACTTTGAATTAGTAAGAATAAAAGAAAATGGAACACAAAATTGAGGTGGGTTCTTCATTTACGAATTCTGGAAGCAGAGAAACTATAAAAATTTGAACTTTTGGGTAACCATTGAAGCACTGGAGTAAAAGAAGAGAACCCATTTCTCAAATTTACCGTTCGAGCCTTCTTTGCTTTCTTCTGAGAGATAACCACCAATCCCGTTCTTCTACCTGACAATTTAGTGGCTTCGTTTGTGTTTCCGGCGAAGCTTTGAAGCCACGAGGAAGAACTCCATGACAGAGTCGATGCTGCGGATGCCATTGTCGCTCTTTTACTCTTACACGCGCTCACACTGCCTCTTTAGGATTTTTATGGGATTTACTATCTTATCTCTTTCGGCATAATTTGTGTTTTATCATTTTGGCGTCTCTGAAAATTGTTAACTACAAACGTTACCCACTTGTTTTTGTAAATTTTAAAACAGTTGTCTATCAACAACTATCACTGCACACTCTAGTCATACTTTTGGGAAATGGCTCATTGTCGAATTATTTTTCTAGAGATCCGAGAGATTTTGTCATTGTGATTGTATTCGTTCATCGTACACTGTACGGTCAGAAATTATTTAAAATTTAAAATTTAAAATTAAATGTAAATAGTACCTAATGAAAACTAACCGCACAATGTACAATGAACGGACACGATCATAGGATTCCTCGGATTTCCAAGAAAAGGATCCGGGTAGGATCCGTTTTCCATACTTGTGTACTTGTAAGGGGAATGTCTAAAATTCGATTTAATTGAACGGTGAGTTCACACACCTATTTGTATCTTCCGTTTGTATTTCTCACACACAATTATTTATTTTTTTATCATAAATCTTTTTCATGTCATTCTATCCATCGTAAAAAATTGAGGAGTGTGTGAAAAATAAAAATAGTGTTTGGGTAGCACCATACTAAAATAAAAGTGGCCTCTCTCTCTCTCTCTCTCTCTCTCTCTCTCTCAATGCAAGAAATAAAACCAATATCATGTAGACCAAACTTGACCAACTCATCCCGTTGTTTTAGGTCTAATTCTCGACAAAGGCGAATTTGAAACACATTATTATGGTTTCTCATTGTAAGGAGTCGTCTACTCTCTCACTTCCTTAGTGTAGATAATATCGCTTATCTAAAAAGGGAAAAAAAAGTTATAAGAAAGCTTAAACGATATGATAGTCAGGCCATATCATGGTATTAAATATCGATGATATCGGAAATATCGGTAGTCCAAAAACACAGAAATTTCGATGGAAATATCGGGATATTATCGATATCAATAAAAATTAAATAAAAACCACGGAAATTGTAAGAAAAACTTGAAAATTTTTATTGAAACTTTGCAGGATGTTTATTTAGTCAATTATCTATTAGTTTATCACAAAAAATTGGAAGGAAATGCATTGCATGATGGATTTAGCTGATTTAAGTTGATTATATAGCGAGCTGGCAAACATTGTGAGTGTAGAAAATATGTAAATATTTTAGCATATTTTCACAAAAACATAAGTGATATGGTGGTCAAAGTGTTGAAGGAGTAAAATGGGAAGGGTTCGAATCCCTTTGGTATTTTTTTTTTAAATATAGAAATTTTAAAAACACGGAAATTTCGATGGAAATATCGATGACATCAGAAATATCGGTAATCCAAAAACACGAAAATTTCGATGTAAATATCGAGATATTATGAATATTTTATACCTTGGGCCATACCAGTTAGGGGTGTGCGGAAATGATTTCTAGTGTACGAAATGCCAAATAATTAAATTTAAGTTTCTGGCCCAATTTTATTCAGTTCTTCATTTTAGCCCAAGATGTTTAGGCATTAGCCCAAACACCTACCCAACGTCAGAGCACTCGGCGAGTTGTTGCTTCTTTCATCAGCAATCCGCGTCTGTCGGAAGTGACTCAGGTGATTCAAAACCTCTCTGTTATTTCTTGTTTGCAAACTTCGATTGGAATCCCCCAATTCATTTCTTTATGCAATTTGTTTAAAATTAGGGTTTTTCTTCCATTTTTTTATATATGATTGTATTGAATTTTGGTTAATATTACCCAATATATTGAAAAATTTGATCTTTTTTGTTTGCTTGTGAATGACTAATTACCTGTTGGGATCAAAATATGCGGAAATTAAATCCATGATTAACGAAGTGATAGATGTGTTCATTGTTTGTTCTATGAAAATTGGGGCTTGTCAAGCCTTTCAATTTCTTAATGTGAGTTGGAGGGTTATTCTTGAATCAAAAAAATGTGAAAAACTGTGGAGAATTTTAGTTGGAAGTTGTTCAGTGTGATATAACTCCTTTCGGAGACATTTGGAGTTCTTCGTTCGACATTACATTAGTCGGGAAAGTTGTAGACTGTTTCTTAAGCTTATTGACTATTCCAGTAACCCTAGATTCTTTTTGGAATACCATTATTCCGAATTCTGAAAGGGAATTCTATGTAATTGATATGTTTTCTTCTTAAACACGTTTAATTCTTAAAGCAACTTGTGAGTGTGAATGGTGTTTATACACTCAGGATTCATATGATTGTTAGTATACTGAAGTGTGTGCATCGGTTTTTGTGGAGACAACCATTGGTAATTATAGAGCTGTGCATTGATGGCATTGACGGATTGTCACTTTTGTGTGTTGTAATGTTGGTTAGGTTTAGAATCAGTCCTAGTGGGATTATGTGCAATGTTCATGCATTGTAACTGCCAACTAGAAAAAACTGAAATGTGTTTTTTCCTTCATTTAGAAGGATCTGAATGTAAGATTTAGCGTTTGAGCTGAAAGTAGGGCATTTGCAGCTTTCTTATAGTTTGAAGGTTAGGTTGGCATGGATAATGTTTAACTGCTGGATACACATAGGCATACCCCAAATTCCAATCTGTTTTATCAGTTGAGCATTTCCTTGTCCAAATTTACAGTCAGCTGAACATTTCGCTTGATTAAACATGGTGCGTTCGTTGGTAATGAAAATAAACTAGATGTTTGTTCTCACTTTGATACTGGGCTGTAATTTTTGAGACAATTTCATGGAAGTGTTCGCTTGGAGTATACCGAATAGTTAGTTTCATAGTCACTTAATTTTCAAGTAGCTTCACTGACGAATCCAGCTGAATATAACAGTTATGTTCCTTGTTTACTCCATATTTAGTTTCCTGCATACTCTCCATGGCCCGATCACGGAATGCAATTGTTGCTACTGGCTTGGTAATATTTGCAGCTGCAGGCTTGGCATTTCCCTTTTACATGGCGTAAGCATATTCTCATTTCAAAGATAGTGACTGCACAATATAGATTTATGTTAAATCATCGGGAGAAAGTTAGAATAATGTTGTTTTGTGTTATGCAGGTCATCGCCAAAGCCTGTCATTGACCCATCAAAGCCACTATCACCCCAGGCAACATTTCGAGGGCCTTATATAAACACTGGTTCTCGGGACGTTGGACCTGACTATCAGTCGTACCCGAAGAAGTGACCATCATGGGCGTAACTTTAAGTAAACACCAGCGTGCATTATACCTGATCTGATTCGTTTTGGAATTTGCTACTCCACATGAATGGACTTGTCTGTATTTTGGACCAAGAAGGTCTCTCTTGATCTACAAATCTTGATGACATATAGAGATCCAAGATTCTTCTCGTGTTCACTTAGAATGTAAAGAATAAGCGTAAGAGTTTAAAATCCAGTCCACAGGACATGTATGCTTTAATTTCTTTATAAACCAGTATTACTAGCATTATTATTATTTTTCGTTTATTTTCTTTTGTATATAACATAGCTCAGAATTGATGTTTACTGATATTTGTTGGGTCCAAGAGTCCAACTCTGTACAAGAGACTGAATACTGCTAAAGCCTCCCCCATTGTTGCATTTGCCGCATGAACCCTAAACCACCCTACAGACCGAGGAGCAATCCCTGACAACCACCCCGATAGATCTGCAAAGAGAATCCCTCATCCAGCAAGCATCAACGTTAATCTTGACCTTGTTATTATATCTTTAACGACAACCGGACTTCACTGAATATGAGCCATTCCTCTCAAAAGGCCAGATTAGCCTATCGGGAGACGTATACACCAACATGGGTATTTAAAATGGCAACACGGTCTGCCTCTGGAATAAAGTCAGAAACTGGAGCAAGATCCCAATTCCTCGAAACAGGATCAAGGAACTTAGCCACTTTTGACTCCGTGCAGATATTCGAATGTAAGGGAGGGGAAGGGTGGCCCACAGGTATGCCCGAAACCCAATTATCCTTCCAAAAATTAACTTCATGCCCATCCAATATTTGCCATCTAGCGCCTTTGAGTATGAGGTCTCTCCCTTCTAATAGACTAGCCCAAGCCCAAAAGGCCCTTCTACCTTTCTTAGCCTCTAGGAAAAAGACATTTGAAAAATAACATTCATTTACGACCCGGGCCCACAAGGAATCAGGATCGTGAATCAACCGTTAACATTATTTTGCTAGCAAGTCAATGTTAAAATCTTTGAAATTTTGGAACCTCATTCTTCCATCCCGCTTAGACTGACTCATGTCCATCCAATTTATCCAGTGTATCCCCTATCTTTGTCAGCTCCCGGCCACCAAAATCTCACCACCACCGCATCGATTTCATTGCACAACTTATTCGGCAATCGAAAAACACACTTGGATACATAGGAATTGCCTGGGCTACTGCTTTGATAAGAACTTCCTTCCCTGCTTGAGAAAGAAACCGCCTTTTCTAGCCTGCAACCTTAGTCAACACACTGTCCTTGACATACGTTAATGTATCCCACTTTGATCTTCCCCAAATTGTTGGAATACCCAAATACTTCCCCAGATCTTCAACCTTAGGCATGTCTAAAATATTACACAGCTCTATTGCCAGCTGGGACGGGGTATTAGCCCCGAAATAAACAACTAATTTTTGTTGACTAATCTGTTGCCCAAAGGCTGTACAATAAGCATGGAGAAGAGAAGACAGATTCCTACATTTTTCCATGTTAGCCTTAAGAAAAGGTAGGGTATCATCAGCAAACAATAAGTGAAAGAGCATCCGGCTCGAAGATGATAATCTGATTCCTTCAACATAACCCCACTTCATCGCCCTTTTGATGACCATGGATATGACTTCACTGACAGTAAGGAACAATTAAGAGGAGAGAGGGTCCTTCTGTTTGAGCCCCCTAGTTGGTTTAAACCCATTCCTCGGCCAGCCATTAAGAAGAACGGAAAACTCAACCGTTTTAACACACCGCATAACCATATCAATCCACATTCGCTGGAAACCCATATGCACCATGATAGCCTCGAGAAAATCCCACTCAACCCAATTGTAAGCCTTATTCATATCAAGTTTGATCCCCATCTCGAACTTAGTCTTAGTCTTTATCAGCTTAAGGAAGTGGAAAACTTCATGAGCCAAGTTTATATTATCCTGGATTTGTCTTCCTTGGATGAAAGCATTTTGGCTTGGTGAAATAATAACATTCAGCAAAGGTTTCAACCGATTCGTCAAAATCTTGGACAATACCTTGTAGGAGTAATTACAGAGACTAATACGCCTAAATTGATTGACCATTTCTGGGTTAGGGACCTTAGGAATCAAGGCAATGTTAGTGACATTGATAGAGAAAGGAGACTCGTCACCCTTCAAGCACTCGGCCACAATTCATTTTACCTTCGCAACTATTATGTCCCAAAATAATTGAAAAATACACCTTGAAACCCATCTGGTCCCCGGAGCCTTTCCCCTACCCATATTGAAAATCGCAACCTCAATCTCCACATCTGAGATTGGACTACACGGCTCGTTCATTGCAGTTGTTACCACCTGGTTCATGCAACTAAGGATATCACTCCAGTCCCGTTGACCATTAGATGTATAAAGCTTCTTGAAATGTTCCTTAACTGTCAGTGTAACCCCATTTGGATCATCTTTCCAGACCCCATCTTCGTTCCGTATTCGAGCTAGTTTGTTTCGCCTACGTCGTTGAACTGTAGATTGATGAAAAAAGGCAGTGTTCGAGTCCCCAGATTGCAACCAACGGATTCGGGATCTAGCAGCCCAATAAGCTTCCTTTTGAGCCTCAAAATGGTTTATAGATTCGGTGACAGCCCCTATTTATGCACTATTCAGCTCCCAGTTCCATTGAAGATTCCCAAGGCAAGAATTCAACTTCTAAAGCTCCAACTTTCTGGATTTCAACTTTTCCGAACTCCACCTTAATAATCCCTTCTTCATAGTGCTCAATGATGAGTCGATTTTATATTATATATTTAACCCTATTCTTAGTATATTTTAGTTAATATTTTGAAAGAATTTTGATACTTTGAATTGTATTTCTAATATAGGAATTTCGACTTCCTCTGGAGCAAAACATGGTCAAACGGATGAATTTTGGAGTAATTCCAGTTGGAGGACGTTCGTGAGTCACTTAGCTTGATCGTATCAAAATATCATAGTTTTCTTCTAAGCGATGATTTTCTGGCAACAAAATAAAGGAGCGATGCGCAGTGCTGAAAAAGTGACGTTGGGGGCTTGAAGTGCGTTTTTGGAGCCCAAGATGACTTCGGATGGGTTCGTGGCCTTCTGGAGATGTGTTCGGAACGTCCTAATCTTCAAAACAAGGTATATTGGGCCGGATTTGGAGGAGATTTGAGGCTAAAACGTGGCTGGACAGTTTCTGTGCAGATTTCCTAGCTTAATTAGGGCTTTATTTTATTATTTTATTTATTAGTATTAGTCTCCTAATTAGAATAGGAAGCAAAGCTAGGGTTTTTGGACGTTGGACTTGGAGGTATGGTTTATAAGCTTTGCTGCCGTGCCTAGTTGAGGGGTTGGATTATTTTATTTTCAATTTGAGAGAAAGAGAACTTTGCTAGGGTTCTTAGAGATTTCCTACTCTAAGGTGTTTTCATTCCTTTTCTTCTTAATGATATTTTTTATGATTTTGATTACGATTATGCGTAACTAATTCCCGTTTGCTAGGGCGAAGCCTTAAGCCTTAGCATGACTATGTAATTTTTATTTGATTGCTTATGATTGATCGCATGCATACTTTGAATTATTGATCACTGTTTTAAACTATCTAATTGTCTTAATGACTGGCCACCATTAGGGTTTTTAGAAAAGTAATTTGATGCAATTTTGGTCGGAAGGTTCCCTGAAATTGACGTTGGCTTCTTGTGATCAATAGTTGTAATTTCACTGAGGATGAACACCACATCTTAAGGGTTGCATGGTTTATTCAAAGGGTTTTCATAAAGCATAATGAGTCTTTCATGTTCAGATTTGATCCGAACGTCCGGACGGGTTGCATGTTAGATATACGTTCTACGTTGGAGGTTCCAAGTAGAATATATATTAGGAAAACCTAACCTTCAAAGTGGCATGTGTAGATCATAAGTAATTGGTAGAAATTCGTAGGATTGTTAGGTGATGGTGGAACCCTAGTGCTTTTATAAATTGGTATTTAAAATTCTTTTCTTTTGTCATATTAGTTTTTAATTAAAAATTCGTTTTTAATATTACCCAATCTCAAAATCATCTTTCTCAACCTTTAATTTCAATTAATTAATTAGGAATTGCTTTGCAAAAATTATCCAAATAGTCCTTGAGGAAAACGACCTTGCATGAGCATCTATACTACATCTACCTTGTATTCTTGCAAGTATTTCATGTGATTTTGCCTCTATTTGTATAGACGGTAAAATACCTATCAAGAAAAAAATACCCCCAAACTTAGCTTTTTGCTTGTCCTCAAGCAAAACAAAACTAGAAAACAAAAATAAAAACTAACAAACTAGAAACTTAAAACAAACCTAGCTAAACAAAATTTCCATTCAAATTGCAATCCATAGAAAATGTTAAAAATCAGAACATCTTTTCAAAAGTTCCAATCAATCCCACTACAGAGTCTAAGCCATTTAGAACCAATTAGAAAAGAATTCACAAACTTCCTTTGGTGTAAAGTGAACCAACAAAGTTAAGGAAACTCGACCAAAATCTTTACCTCTCATCCCTTTTATTCACACTTCACATACTAACTTCACATATATTTATTTTTTTCTTTTATTATTTTTTTTTCTTTTCCGACTTTTTCATTTTTTTTCTATATTAAGTGAAGTAACAGTAGTGGTCGTGCAATGTTAGTTCCATTAAGCTTTCTATCCAACCCACTTAGCGAGCTTTAGGTCAATGACTCCCAAACCACTAGGGCTTTAGGGCACTAGGTGTAGAACACCCCTAAGGACTTATTAACCCGAGCTGGAAAGGCTACAAAACCAACTAACCACCCTGCCCCATGCCAAAACTCTACCGTTTGACGCGAGAATCACTGCTGATTAGGCAGGACTGGCCCGGTTACTAAGTAAAGCCTTGGGTGGAACAATTATTACTTTATAACACAAACTAACTTAATATTATATAACAAAAATAAAAAAAATAAACTTAGACAAAAAGTAAGTATTTCAATCTCGCTCCCCACAAACCATGTTGGTGTGATGTGCAAAGTTTCAAAGTATAACTCGTGAATTAATGTCTAATTGACGATAAATAGAAAAGACTCTACTGCGGGATTAATCTTCACCATGTCCATTTGCTCTAACTTTTAAAATAAACTATGGATATTAACTTACTTGACACAAAAATTAAAACTCTAAAATTTCTTATTTTCCACCCCCAAACTTAAATCACACATTGTCCTCAAGGTGTGGAAAATAAAATAAAAGTAAATAAATAAAAAAATAAATAAAAAAGAAATAATAAAAAAAACGAAACAACCATGCAGAGAGATTAAATAGTAAAACAAAAGCTAACTAAACCTACACACTTCAAAGATAAGAATGGCAAACAAGAAAACGAAAGGAAAATGGACAGAATAACAAATAAAGAAATGAAAAAAAATAAAAAGAAGGGACCTGATTTGAAGTGAAACTCCATTGGGCAAACCAAAGTTTTGTGCGTTGGGAAGAACACACATGGGACCAAGCCTTGGGTTTCCTTGTGCCGTGTCTGCACAATTCATCGAGCCCAGTGCCCACAAACGGCTCCTCTCTTTTTTTAGTATTGTTTTGTGTCCTTGTGGCTAGATCACTGGTTCCTTCAGAATCAAAGACTCACGTGCATTGAACTTATCTATGAATGGCTTAAGTTGATACTTGGTAACTTTAAATGCAAAACCTGTGCCCTCAGCCTCGATGTACACATTACCATTCTGAAAATTTTTAGTAACCAGAAAAGGACCTTTCCACCGAGACTCCTGTCTTCCTGGAGATGACTTGAAATTTGAACTTAGCAACCACACTTTTTGACCCAGCTGTATTTCCTTACAATTTGGGTTGTCTTGCAATTTTTTATTCTTGCGCTTCACTTCTTTTGACTGTGATTGGTTAGTCATGTGGCCTTGTTTGCTGTCAAACGAATTCTGCTTTGTTTTTGATTTGTGCACTTCAACCAGCCAATCATTGTGTTGCTGCACCTCAATTATTTTACATTCCTGACTTGCATTTAAAGACTTTAGAACTAGATGGTCATTTGATGCTTTGGTAGTACATGTGGCTGAACCATCTAATGCATCAATACGCATGCATTCCTGTTTGTCACTTGAATGTGTGGCACCTTCAAACAAACTGAAAACAACTGATTGATCTTCAACCCTTAAGGTTAATGTTCCTGCTTCAACATCAATGAGAGTCCGGGCTGTTGCCATGAAGGGACGACCCAAAATGATGGGTGTTGTCAAATCCTCATCCATGTCCAACACCATAAAATCAGCTGGTAAATATAAATTGTCAACCTTAACAATGACATCTTCAATGACTCCTCTAGGATAGGTAACTGAGCGGTCAGCCAATTGAATAATGCTGGAGGTTGGCTTCAGTGTGCCTTCACCTAAATGTTTAAAAACAGAATAAGGCATTAGGTTTACACTAGAACCTAAATCCATTAAAGCACTTTTAAAATCAGAATTGCCAATAGTACAAGGAATAGTAAAACTCCCTGGATCTTTCTTCTTTGGAGGCAATTTGTGCAGTAAAACTGCGCTGCATTGTTCTGTTAGCACAATTTTCTCTGTTTCGGCTAGCTTTTTCTTCTTGGTGCAAACCTCTTTCAAAAGCTTGGCATAGGAAGGAATCTTTTTAATGGCTTCCAGCAATGGTAAATTAATCTGAACTTTAGCCAAGGTCTGTATGAAGTCCCTTAACTGCTGATTTTTAGCCTTAGGAATTAACCGTTCAGGATAGGGCAGTGGGGGGTCATAAATGCGCTCAGAAACCTGTTTTGGAACAGTTTCTGCACCGGACAGATTCTGTTTTGCTGTAGTATTGGCAGGTTCAGCTGCTGTTTCTGCAATTTCTGCAGAATTTGGCATTGCTGGCAGATTCTTATCAGCGCTATTTTCACGGTTGTCAAAACTCTTACCACACCGCAAAGTCCGTATTGCACAACAACCCTCTGTACCTCTAGGATTAGGCACTGTTTGACTAGGAAACCCTCCCTTTTCTCTGTCTGAAATCTGTGTAGCTAGCTGCCCAAATTGTTGCTCCAAATTTTTAATTGATGCTTCCACATTTTGAAATCTCTGATTACTGCCTTCCATGAATGCTTGTGTTGTAGCTGCCAGTTTGGACAATTGATCTTCCAAAGATGGTTTGGGTGGCACAAAAGTTTTTTGTGCTTGCTGGAATGGTTTTGTATTATTTTGATTGTCACCCCATTTGAAATTAGGATGATCCCTCCAACCTGGATTGTAATGACTTGCAAATGCATCATTCCTAGGCCTTTGATAGCTATTCATCATATTAACATGTTGCTCCACAAGCTCAGGGTAGGATTCTTTATGCGGGCAGCCCAATGTATCATGTGTAGCCATACTGCAGATTGTACAAACTCTGGCTGCAGGTGGTTGCTGCTGTGTAGAATTAGCTATCTGCTGTAAAATAATGTCAAACTTTGCATCAATTTTCTTCTCCATTTTCTCCATTTGTGCTGACATATTAGGAGAACCAGCTGATAGCTCAAAAATACCCCTTTTCTGTGAATGTTCTGCTGCCCACTGTTGAGATTCAGTAGCCATCATATCAAATAATTCAAATGCTTCCCTTGCAGATTTGTTTGACAACGAACCCCCAGCTGATGCATTGACATGACTTTTAGAAGTAGGATTAAGCCCATCAAAGAATATATTCATTTGTAAATCTGGATCAATATTTGCATGTGGACACTTAATGTACATCTCTGTATATCTCTCCCACGCTTCATGAAATTCTTCGTTTGGCTTTTGAGTGAATGTCATAATCTCCCGCTTGTAATTCAATGTCTTGGATGCCGGATAATATTTGTTCAGGAATCTTGTATGTAATTGTTGCCAAGTAGTGATGCTATTAGCCGGTAAAGTGAACAACCATGTTTCTGCTTTATCCTTCAATGTGAAAGGAAAAAGACGTAGCCTAATAGCCTCAGCAGAAAAACCTCTGATCAAAATATTTTTGCAACCCACAATGAATTTTGCAATATGTAAATTGGCATCCTCGTTAGGCAAACCGCGAAAAGTAGGTAAAATCTCAAGCATGTGGTGCTTGATTTCAAAAGAATCACCCTCTTCCTGTTCGGGGTACACAATACAATTGGGAATATCATTGGCACGGGCTGCCAACGACTCCCGGAGCGGTCTGCCTGCTTCGGGTAACGGCAGTGCCATTATGAACTCACTGTCCACAAAATCAGTAAATAATTTGTGCAAAAACGTGCCTTGCAGCGAACAATTCCAACCCGAATTATTTTCTCTCCGCTGTCTCTGCAATGTGCGTTCAGGTTCTGGATTAAACTGTGCAATCTGGGCAGTTCCGGATCTTGTCTGGACCATAAACTGGGCAGATTCTGCAATAAAATGAAATTGTTAATTAATTTTTTTTTTTTTTTTTTTTTGACGAAAAATAAAAAATCAGAAACAGTTTAAACAAAAATTATCACTCAACTTCCTTCTCCAAATCTCCACCCCCTCCCCGGCGAAGCCAATCAAAGCTCCAACTTTCTGGAATTGAAGCTTGTCCGAACCCTAGATCGGATATGTTTGAGTGGTAGAATTTTTGGGCTAATTTGTTTAGAAATTGTTTTTAAATTGGGATTTTGGGTTCTTCGAGCGCGCTTGGGGTTTCGTGGAGCTGTTGGATTTTCGTCTAAATATTTAGAAAGCTCAAGTTTACTATATCAATAATATATGAACAATATTTATGTTAGTTATTAATAAGTTAATTATGTATTGTGATACTTAAATGCATTTAAAATAATAAAAATTCTGAAATTTGTCACTATAGACACTACAATCTGTGTCCATTTCAGTGTTGTTTCACGTTTTTATTTTTATTTTTAATCATTCACACGCCTCCTAAGCTTTACACCCCGTGCAACTCCTGTATTTTATATTTGATTCAGACTTCACGTTAGTTCATTTCCTGGTTCTGCTTTTTATATTTGAATTCAAATGTTGTGTGGCAGTTGTGACTTGGTGATCCTCGATGTCGCCAATGACTTATTCTTTATCAAAGAAAAAGACAGAGAAAAGGGAGGAAAGAAGGACGAGAGAGAGTGAAGAGAGAGAGAGTGAAGAGAGAGCCATTAGGGGGCGTTTGTTTGCCCTCACTAAAGGGTACTGGACTGGACTGGACTAAGGGTTAGTCCAGTCTCATGTTTGTTCCTGACAGGGACTAGGTTTAATGAGACTAAGTCTCACTAGCCTAGACTAAATCAGGGATTAGCTGGTCTTAGTGAAACCCCTCAAAAACCATGGGACTAGCTAAGACTGTCCCCTTTCTCCTCCTTTCTCCTCCTCGCCTTGCTCCTCGACCACTCACATTCGAAAGTCATTGATGCTTTTCACAACCAATTTTCATATAAAATACCAAATTGAAGAAAAGATTGGAACGGACAAGGGAGAAAAAGATGGAGAAAAAGAGGGAGAGAATGGGGCGGTAAGGAAGGATTAGAGGGATAAAAAAAATAGGATAAAAAAATAGGATAAAAATAAAATATTAATAATTATGGATTAAATAATATAATATTAGAGTTTGTTAATTATTCTACTTGTTAGTCCGACACTGCACCAAACGCTTCACTAAGCTAGTCCAGCTTAGTCTAGTCTAAGCCAGTACAGCTTAGTCCCTGAAGCTAATCCAGTCCGAGACAGTCCGGTGCAACAAACGCACCCTTAGAGTATAGAGTAAATAAGGACGAGAGAGAAGATGAGGAAATAAATAAAGTGAATAAAGAATGGTATAATAGTCATTTCCTGCCTTGAACAGGTCTTTCCAGGTTTTAGAGGTAGATTTTCTAGTGATTTATAGAGGCCTTTTTTTGTACAAAAATAATGATTAAATGAAATAAATACAAAGTGTGGCCAAGGCTACACATCTTCTTCTTTCTCCCACATGCACATCCTCTCTTTCCTCTTTGTAATTTTCAGCAGCCGAAGTCCCTTGTTTCATTGGGGCCTGTGAGGTCGAACACCTCACACACCCTATAAGCCAACCATGCGTACCAGCCACCAAAATTCTACCATCATGATTGGTTTTTTTATTTTTTTAATTTTTTTAATTTTTATAATAAAACCTACATAAGCTACACATTAAACTACTTTTTGATACGTGATTTCTTCATAATTATTTTCTTCTCATACACATTAATACCTATTTGATGTGATTATGTTGATCTACATGGTCACTTAAACTCTTTATATATTCATGGTTAGTCGTACATGTAACCTATATAAAGGTGTAGGTTGAATAAAATGTAAGAGAATACAAGATCGTCTTTGAATTGCCCATTAAATCCAGAATCATACGTAGAAACTACAAGAAGAAATGGAGCTCCCACTCTTTCAGTCAAGCGAATGGAACCAACTACCAAACTCTTCCCGCTGAGCCCCCTCCTCGGATTAGGGGCACCACACATCCTCTAGTACCGGTTGAGAAAAAGAAATAGAGCAAGGAATAGCATCGGGAATATAAGTTGTGGTGCAGCAAGGCAAAGTCAGGAACAAGGATTGTTTGTTACACGATTTATCCATTTCACCAACTAGCTGAAGCTAGCCCATACTAACAGAGGTTTAGGAATGAGACAGCTACTAGCGGCAGAAGGAGAGAAAGAACTTTTAGATGGAAGCAAGCCTATGACAATAAGGTGGGTCAAGGTTTAAGGAGCCCAACAGTCAGTCAATCACTTGTCTAGGGCCTTCCTCGCGGTTAGGCAACTCTTTCCTCATCGGCAATCCCAATCACTTGCTGAGACAAGCTCTCCTCAAATTTCTACACTACTTCCGGTTGATGCTATTATGCCTCTTCCTGCTCTTTTGACTTCTTCGACTCATCTTCCAGCTCAAACTAGCCAAGACTTCTATTCCAGGTAGTGTTTTTTTTAAATAATTTTTTATAGTCTTTTTCTCTTTACAAACCCCTGACTTGTTCATTCACTCGCTTGGATTCAGTCTCGTTTGGTTGTTGATTAGTTCATAGGTAGTTGGTTAGATAGTCGTGGTTGGGTTATTCACTTGAAGTTGCTTGGTAACTTCCTGGCATTATGCTGCCTTTTCAGGTGTTGGATAGTTGCTCAAGTGGTGTATTGTGGTTGGTTGCATCAGTTGATTCACTCCTCCTCTGCATTCGTCAATTGGTGGATTAGGAAAGGGGCATTCGATCAAGTGGTCTCCACTAGCAAGTAAGGTGCTTCTTTTTTTATTTATTTTGTTTTTGTTCTTTTTTTGTTTTTTGTTTTTCCAATGGAACCCCCTAATCCCGAACAACTACAATAGATCTACCAACGACCAACAAACAAGGATGAGTTTCTCTAGTCCACTACGGCTTGGAGTGCTCCGCCCGATACGAATGTATGTTCCCACTCCTGTTTGGGATCGGTATGCATCTTATATGATTTAAAAATTGATGGAATTGGACCTAAAAAGGTACATGTCACCTATGTAATGGTGAAGGATATTGAATAAAATGTAAGAGATCGTTGAACCCAATTACGTGAATTATTTAGAGGTCAAGCTCCTTCATAAACAGGGCCAGTTCAGAGATTTTTGAGGCTCGAGGCGATGCCAAAAATAGTGCCCTAACTTCGTATAAGAAAATTATTTATTTTCACACGTAAGACATCGATAAAATTATACTTAGAAAAGCACTTCAAACTCAATAATTTAGAAACACAAAAAGAGTAATTTATTTTGTATCGAGAGAAGGAAACCAAAAAACTCCGGGCTTACAAGTAGATAGATGATGAATTTTGTTTTCCATCTGACTTTGAAAGTGTTTTGTTATAAATCGTGAGGTGTTTTTTCTTATTTACTAACCTTGCCAATATGGGACTAAAAAAATAATGATGCTTTCGAGTCTTTAATTGATTTATATTAGTAATGAATTGACACTAAATTAAATCTTTTGATGACACGTCATATAATTTGCAAATTTGCTCTAAAAATTTAGTCTACGTATTACTCTTTATTGAAGATTAGACTTGAATTGAAACAAATATTTAAAAATAACAACACACATAGCTACTAGCTAGTAATTAAAAATAAATTAACAACCAAACAAAAACTTGTAAAAATTGAAAAGAATAAACATGCACATAACATTTCGAACTTAAGACCTCTCATTAATTTTAAACAACAAAAACCATTGCTTCTAATTAAACTTTTTGATCCCTTAACCAAATTTCATAAATTTATACTCTTATGAGTAATTAAGCACAAGTGGTGTTTTGAACCTAAGACCTCCTCATTATTTTCAAATGACAAAACCACCACTTCTAGTTAAATTTCTATGTTATTGAACCAAATTTTATAAATGTATACTCTTATGAAAACATATTTAAACATACCACCATAATAATTTGTATGCCCCCAATTTTTTTGGGCCCCGGACGGTCGCTCTGCTCACACTGGGCCTAGGCTGGCCTATAAACCCCAAGATTAAGAAGTCATGGTTCCTCCTCCATAAACTCCAAATTTGTATTTTCTTTTATATTAATTCTTTTGCATTTCCCTTGTCCATATCATTTCGTACCATAGCATAACCTGGTGATGGATCGTCGTGTGTAAAATTTGAAGGTTTTGGAAATAGTTTTGTGATTGTTTGCTTTACGCGCATGCTTTAGCCATACACAATGACAAGACAGTGACATAGTCCTCTCCAAATCGGCATCGAAAATTCAGAAAAAAATTATACACGAAAGTAGTTGTGAAGTAATATTTTGAGAAAACCAATTTTTGTTCTTTCATGCAAACAACATGCTAGAAAACTAAATATGGCAACGAAAGTAGTTGAAAATATCTTTAGATAAAACGTTTTGAATTCTGCTCTAAATTTAAGAGATGGAATTAGAGAAGATTCAATTTGGCGACTATCTTTGATAGGAATTAAAATTTTCACGATTTGAAAAGCTTTTACTCTTGTTAGATGTATAGCCTAATTACAAACCAATCATGAGTGGTAATTTTTAGGTTAAATACAAATGATTAATCAAACTAATCTAATCAAAGTGTAAGATTATCTCATTAGTCGTAGTAGTTGTGAAAAGGGAGTCAATGAATAATGAATAAGGAAGGAAGTAAGGTAAAGAAGTTAGATTTGAGAGGCCTTCTTTTATCCAATATCATACTCTAAATGTATGTGAGTATACGATATAAGAAATCTTTAACCTTTTCTATCCAACTATCATATTCTAAATGCAAGTGAGTCAATGAATAATGAATAAAGAAAGAAGTAAGGTAAAGAAGTGCGTGTTCCACGCAGTGTTGAGGTCCTTGACTTGTTCACAAATGCATGTGAGTGTACAATATAAGAAATCTTTAACCTTCAGTAAGAGAACGGTAATAGTCTACGATATGATTTGAGAATCTTTAGACGGAGTATTGAGCCGATTTAGGAAGGTATTCCAATACGTCTTAGTTGAATCATATGAATTTTAAAAAAAATCAAAATTATCAATTTTTAATAAACTATATGTATCCTAATAATGTGATTAAGAGTATTGAATTAGAGAATAATCGGATTGCATTGTATTTCCAATTAAATAGGCTCTCCGATTCTAATAACTAATACTACACACAGGTTTGGGATCAGTTCAGATTTTTTCCTCGAAAATTGAATCAAAAGTTTCAGATATTGCTTTGCATTTCCAACTGAATGGGTTTCCCAATTCTAATAACTAAAACTACACACAGGCTGGGATCAGTACAGATTTGTTCCTTAAAATTTGAATCGAAAGTTTCAGAGCTAGAATAAATAAGTACGTTTAATTCATTACAATGTGTATGCTAAACTCACAAACCAAACTGCTAATTATTGTAGCTAAACATTTTCATTGACACATAAGATAAGACTATACATATCAAACATCAAGATTCATCCCAATTGCATCTGCGATCCATGGCTTTGCTGATCAACCTTCCCACTCCTTGTCAAAGAAGCTATCATAACCGGAGTATGCCCGGTGAACAAGGCGATGTGCCCCATCAGTTTATCTTTCCTTGAAAATGTTGTTCCACATGAACACTGCCATCTCAAATCGCCGCAGTGCTTCTCATGGGTGCGTAGATCAGATAATACCGAGAATTGCTTCCTGTTGCACCTCTTGCACACATACATCTTGGGACAATGGCTCCTCTTGTAGTGATTCTTCACACAAATCATCGACTTCAAAGGCTGGAACTTCGCGTGCTTTTGATTCCATCTACACCCTTCTTGCGGACACGAATACTTTCTTGGCAATTTCGTTGAACTCTCTGTGTTTCCATCTATGCTTCCTGCAGTATCATTATTGTTGTTATTTTTCTTCAAGGGGTTGCTTAGAGCATCGCTCGTCTTGTACTCATCCCCATGAGCCCTCATGTGCATTCTCAAATTCGCGTCACGCTTGAACCCTTTGCCGCAGACATGACAGTAATGGGTGTATTTTGCCAACAAATCAGAAGCATCAAGCTCAATAATGTCGTAGTTTTTCCAAGAAACAGGCAATTCCTTGCCTTGCACATGCCTATCATTGTGGCTACTATGAGTGACAATTCTAGTACTCGTATCTCTAGCGGTATAATCATTGAAGCTATCGCTAAACCAATCGAGTGTTTGTTCATGAGTTGAATAGAAAGCGGATTGATCAATTTTTTTGCTATCACCGAAGCCAAAGTTTGTTTGCGATAAGCGATTATGACCACGATGATCACTAAGACCTTGACCGGTAGTGGTGCTAGTAGTAGTGTTGTTGATGTTGTTACCTGGAGTAGTAGCGGAACCAAGGGCCATCTGTTGACATGTGAACATCATCGAAGAAGCGGTGACGATGATTTCTTGTATGACATTGCTCATGGCGACGGTGGTTGATTCATGGGGTTGACTTTGATGATGGTCTGGAGAGATGAGGACGCTGACTAGTGATTTGGCTTGATGAACCTTTTCTTTGAGGACTGAGAGGTTGTAGAGGAGAGAGGTTGAGTGATTCTCAGGGCCCGATGACGACGACGGGGAGTTCGGTTCAAGTAAAAATGAAGAAACCCGTTGCGGATCTTCATAGTTTTGTAACCCTTGGTGGTGCTGTTGTTGTAACATAGGTTGGAGACAATCAAATGGGGCCGCAGAAATCATTGTTTCGCTTCTTCTCCAATCGGCCTTCCTTTGAAACTGAAATATTGGTTCCCAGATCGGTTTTCAGATTTTTTATTTTTTTCTGGGGAAGGTTAAATACTGGTTTTAGTGCATAACTAGAGATTAATTATATAGGGTTTATATGAATTAAGAAAAAATCAACCATGCTTTCAGAAATATAATATTACGTATGCTACCTAAGATATGAGACAGCGATCGAGAAAAGTCAACTTGGAGTTTCTAGGTCACAACTGAATCAACTGATCTTCCCCAGTTGCGACCTTCCTCGTATGATCACACTAATCTCACATTAGGACAAGCTAAGAACTTGTGCAGAGATAGAAAAGTATATAATATTATATATTAATAATGTTTCTGGTTCCATAAGTTTATTATTATATCTTTTTACTTACATGAATTGCCTGCTAAGCCTATAGCCAGCTTCTAGGTTATTTCTTGCATGTTGAAGGGGGTACGGGGCTAGATTTATTTTTTGTATAGGCTTATAGGGATCCCTCCAATTTTTTTTTTTTTAAGAATGATATTATAGACATGAAAATTTCAGTGAAATAAATGGTAATCAACAAATTAAATTTTGATTCGTTAGAGTTTATGTGCACATTATGGGTCTCACAAATTGCACACATGACATAATCTTATATGTATCCATTCATATAATTTTTGAATTTTTTCTAATCTTAAATGTACCCATCCCTCTCACTTTAGTGTAGATAATATCGTTTGTTAAAAAAAATATCCATTATAAATATACCAATTTGTTATATGTGAAATGTACCTTGTTTTATATAAAATTTTATATAAATTCATTCAATCTTTTTCCTAATCCATTATATAGACTTATATGATTGCATTATATTTCGTTAATTTGAGAATGTATCCATGTCAAGTTTAATAGAAGAAATTTAACAATATTATTACGCTGTAAATATATATATATTTGAAAATGTACCCATGTTTTGGTACAATAATTTTTTTGTTAGTTATGATGAACGTACCTATGAATATACACACACACACGCAAAAAAAAAAATGGAGAATATAATTTATCTTTAATGTTTTTGATCCCATAAATTATGGCTTTTCTTTAAAATCTTATCCATATAAATAACTACAAATTTCATTTTCAATTTAAAAATATAATAACCTACATAGAAATACATTATTACATTAATGTCGGGGACTTCGATCAAAAACTAAAAATCACAAAGGTTTTAGTCAAAGAACATTTGTAATTAGGGACTGCATCCAAAGTCTCCCAAAAAAAAAAAAAACCCTAATTGATCAAATCCCTCAATTATAGTTTAATTCCTTTGATTTAATTAATGACTAAATTAAACCAATTAGACCAAATGAAATCAAAGCGAAATTAGAGTCAAATTTTAAATATAAAATTTAAATTTGAAAGCTTATGTGGCACTTTGATCATTTTTAAAATTTTGTTCTTCACCCTATATGTCAAATTTAAATTATTATTTATTACATTATTTACATTTCATATATGTAATATGTATTTTTAGAACACAAAATAATAAGAAAAATGATATAAAAATAAATAGATTTGAAGTTGCTATCAAATTTGACTGCAACCACCTTTGCTGTGAATTCACATCATGCCATATAGGAATTGACATTTCGGTTAGAGTGCACTAATGTTGTTTATTTCACCCAAGATTGGGTCTCTCTACCAGGTGTTTTGCCTGTGGCTTAAGGGGGTATTCACGTTTGGTATATGTCTGCTCTGACTTTTTTACTCCTCTTTTGAAGATTCTCTTGGGTTTCCATCTTTCATTTCCCTATTTGAAAGCCTATTAATTTGCAAGTGGGCCTTTACCATTGTGGTGGAAGGGTGTTGAGCCTTGCATGACGACTTGGGTTCAAACTCTGATGTGGCTAATCTAACATATAACCTAACAAAATCTATCGTTACACACAAAAAAAATGCGCCTATGAATTTGAATACTTTGAATAACAAATTTTTGTGGCATATTTTCTCTAGAGGGGTGCAATAAGCATAGAGAGAGAGAGAGAGAGAGAGAGAGAGAGAGAGAGAGAGAGAGAGAGAAACTTTGTTTGTGCCTTTATTTATAGTGAACCAATGAGAGAGAAACTTGCTCTCCAAGTAATACAACATCTAAATGAAATAATCACCATCATAAAGAGTAAACCAAATCTACCAAAGATATAGACAATCACACTTATACTAGAATTTATGTTACAGCACTCCCTTTGAGTGTGTAAATACCTTGAGAGTGTAAATACTCAAGTAAATGTTGCATCGCGTGTACGTGAGTGATGAAAAAAATAGTTGATGATGTAGTTTGAATGCGAGTCTCAAAGTAAACCCGGAAGGAATGTATAAAAAGAAAAATTTACAAAATCTCGTTGTGGTAAACCCAAGGTAGGATAAAACCCATAATCTAATCAGAAAAAAAATGAGAACTTGCATTTAAGTCAAAACTAAACGTCTTCTGGTCGAAAGTAGAACACATAAGGGTATGACCAGCTTAGAATTGGTGCATCGTTAAAACCTCGTCAAGTAGCAAACCCTCAAAGGGAAAAATGCTCCTAATTGTAGGAAAAAGAGTATATTAAGATCAAACGAGTATACTTCGGGATACTCCTTCTGAGTTTGATAAACTTCCAAATGAAAACTACAAGCAATTCAAATAAGACAATTTACACATACTGATTCCTTAATCAAGCTTTTGAAAAGTAGACTTTGACAGTGTGAAGAGATTAGCCATAATGTCCTAAGAACGAATTTGCTTGACTTCAATCTTCTAATGCTCTTGTTGCTGATGTGAAACGAGGAATTTTGGTGCAATTTGCTTGGTATTTTCCTTTGATTTATTTTTTTCTTAATCTAGTCGATACATGCTGCGTTATTTTCATAAATCGTTGTAGGACATCAATGACGGAAGAAAGTCTGATGGTGCTTTGAATATCTTCAGCAACTGCTTTTAGCCAAAATCATTCACGAGTCAAGGCGAGAATCTCAACATGGTTTGAAGAAGTAGCAACTAAGGTCTATTTTGTTGACTTCCAAGATATTGTTGAGCTAAGTACAATAAAGCTCCAATTGCACTAAGGTATGGAACTTCAGACTCAAAGACCTATTCTTCATCATCTTTAGGACAAAAAAGATCTCATTTAACATCTAATGTCTAAACGACCATATGAGTAGTCGAAGTCTTCGCTTTAACCTCATTAAACCAACGCAACACCTTAGAGCAAGTCCACCATTTGCTCCAGCTTGAGGGACTGGCGCAGGAACATGGCCATGTAGCCTGAGTGATGAAGCTCAGCGTGTGCTGGCGAGCGAGCTCTAGCAAGCCTGAGGGAGAGGCCTGGCAACTTGTGCTGGCCCGAGCGCCTAAATGGAATGTAAAGTCAAGGCTCGCTTCCTACTCATCTCCTCCTTGTTGCTTGCTTTCTCTCCATGCTTTCTACTAATGTCCCCTCTCTCTCTCTCTCATTGCCCCTCACTCAGAATCTTGAAGATTCCTCATATTCGAACTTTTATCGAAGAACCACGAGCTCCGTCATCCGATTCACCAATCAGACCAAGCTCATTGATGTCACCCTCCATTTGAACTCCGTCCTCCACGACCTCGATTTTCGACGGCACGAGCTTCATCTCTGACGACCTCGTCATCTCCGAAGTCGCTTGTTCGTTTAGATTTTCCAATTCGAATTCTAGGTTTTCTGCACTCGAAGTCATTCCCCTTCCAAAAAAAAAATCACTATTTTTAATGTTGGAATTGCATTTCTTGAATGCTCAATTGTGACTCTTGAAGTTTAAATCAATTTCAAATAGTATGGGAAGTGATAAAATGGCCAAGAGATTGTCTTTGGGTGGCATAATGAGGAAAAAGCTATCCGACATCACCAATTTGCAGGCTGCGAAAACGAGGAGCGAGGAGGACGAATTTGCTTAGTGAGTAAAATCTAATATTTTATAAAATAAAAATATATACTAATATTTTATTGCTATTGTCAGGGCTATTTAGTTTTAGGGGTGGAGATGCAAAATGCAGTTACTGTTCATTAAGGGCAGCTATTGTTCACTGGGTGGATAGCATAGTGGATAGCTCTTATGGTGTAGTTCAACTGATGTACCAGAGTACTATCTGAGCAATCCTCGATCTCTAGACCAAAAAGTATTGAGTTTTCTCGAGTTCTTTCATCTCAAATTCTGATTTTTGGTGTGCGACAGTTTTCTCAAGCTTTTTAGGAGTCTCAATGAGATTCATGTCATCGACATAAACAACAACCACAAATCTGGAATATAACTACTTAATGAACACGCCTGGTATAGTTTCTTGTTCATATATCCTGACTAATCAAATACTCACTCAGACAGTTATGCCACATCCGTCTAGATTGTTTCAATTCGTAGAGTGAACGCCTTAACAAATTGAGAGATTTTTCCTTGGTCTAAAACTATTTGATCCAGTCAATGTAAGTATTTCAGGAATTTTCATATAGATTTTGTGACAAGATCCTCAAAAAGATATGCAATTACCACATTTATAAGCTGGATATTCAGTTTTTGAAAACAACCAAACTGATAAGGTAACGGAAAGTTATAACGTCTATTATAGGGAATAAGTCTTCTTGTAATCAATCTTATAGCGTTGAGAGAAGTCTTGCGCTACAAGGTGTGATTTGTTTTACATTATTTCATTTTTCTCATTACGCTTCCTTACGAAAACCCACTCGTAACTAACAAGCTTAACATGTGAAGATGTAGGAACTACTGGCCCAAACACCTTGTGTTTTGCAAGTGAACCAAGTTCTACCTCGATTGCTTGTTTCCAGTTGTTTAGGGACTTTTAGGTCGGGTAGACTTGGACTTTATGAGTATTCTTTTGCCTTCTATAGTTCGTTTTTGTACCAAGTCCCAGAATATCTTGAAAGAATTAACACATTTTAGAAAATATCTTGATTAGATCAATGACTCAAAGATAACATGGTTAAACAAATAATGGCTTGCTTAAGTGAAACATAGTGTGGAAGCTAAAAACTTATCAGTTTAGCATGAGAGAGAGAATTTGCATATGGTGTTTTAGGTTCGATAATCTGGGTTTTGTAGGGTCCTAAGAGGGCTTCTTTTAATTGAAAAAGTTGTGGGAATGTTAAGGAAAACCCTAAGGTTGTAGGAAGATGGTTCTCTTGAAGGTCCAAGACTGTTTACACTTAGAGTGTGATTTCCTAGTTTGGTGTAGTACAACCTTGAATTCCTACATAACATTTTGTATTAATTTCCCCTCTTCTTTTTATATGTTCATCCTCATCTTCTAGGTCTTTTGGCCTCTTTTTTGTAGGCGAATGATTCATTTCCATGCTTCCTACGGAACCTCTAGTTTTGGCTAAGTCTTCCTTATTCTTTCTCCTAGCGCAACTGCGGCTTTCCCTCTTGGTATAAGACAGATAAGTGCCCTACTCTCTTGAGGGCTTGCTTGGGAAAGATGGAAATTAGGTTTATTCTCTGTCAAACTCACCCACCACGTGAACTTCAAAGATTATGAGCTTGGATCTTTAGGCTCCTAAGCAACCTAAAGTCTTTTATAATCTTGACTCCGCATAGTCCCAGTAAACTTTTGTAAACATCCACACTGTAATTCACTTGGCAAGCCATGAGCATGTGACCTGTGCTTATTTAAGCCTAAATAATAGTTAGTGTGATAAGACTTGGCGTGACGAATATGCATGGATTTAGGTATAGCATAATTTATGCAAATCTCCAGTTTAATTACCATAGTATGGCATGATTGTGGATATTTTCCTTTCTCGATTCCGCACTTTTGCATGTGCTTATGCTTGGCTTGAGGCTTGTATGACAATTGGGCTCTAAGACTTAATTAGGCTTACATGAGACATTTTTTAGCCTCAACACCAGTTTGACCAATCTATTCTACGTCGTAATTTATCAACAGGACGTGGTTTAATGTCATCGCTTAGCATGATATCAGTAGTTACTATGTATTCAAAGGCATAGCTAACTATTATCTAAGTCTGATTCCAAACCTCATCCAAACTTGCATAGTGGATCAAAATCTCACAGTTCTCAAGAGGGGATTAGTCTTTTTCAAGATGTTTCTATAATTTAGAATAAGTCATGTGTTCCCAACAATTGCGTATGTGATGGTCAGATTCACAGTAAGTTCACTAGTTGGTGTTGTTTACCTCTTCCGGGATTGTGAATTATTTGAATCAACTGGTCTACCACGCTTCTGAGTAGAAGCAGATGATTAGCTTGTCGTCAGTGTACTGGGAGACGTTGTAGATGCGACCAACTGTCTTTTAGAGGTAGCTCGTTCTTTATGAGCGATGTTTCGACGTACGTTTGGTACATCTAACCTTGTAGGCACATTTGCAAGGGGTATGTATGATCTTGTCATTTTGGTTAGATCATTAAAAGTATCGGGCATGCTTTGAGCAATGATCTGAAGGTCTAGATGAGATATAATGGGGTTAGTGCACCATAATTTACAGCGTTCTTGAAGAATGTTAACGTTTTTATCTCCCATTAACGACTGCTCTAATCGAAGTGACAATTCGCAAAATGTGTAGTAATGAGATCACATGTCAAACGCTCTAACTAATGAACAATTAAAGAAGAATCATAACTGGTATAGATTCATATCCTTCTTTGATGACCCATTTTTCTACGTAGTGGCGGCGTTATTGGCACATAAATTGTGCACTCAAACACACATAAGTGTAAGACGTCATGCTCATACCTAGTAACCAACCGTAACAGGGAATAAGGTTGGGTGGCAATGGGCCGTAGGCGAACCAATATAGCTGGGTGCAAAATTGCATAGCCCGAAGCATATTCCAGAGCTTGGTACATATGACCAAAGTCCGGGAGATCAATTGAAGGCACTAAATGAACACTTTTACTATGCCATTTTTTGGTGTGAACATAGGGTACCAAATGTTCAACTTTAATCCCGACTGCCATGCAATAATCATTGAAAATCTACGACATAAACTTTCATTATCCAGTCATATCAACTTAATTAAATAATCAAGGTGGTGAGCCTTGAGCATAATAATTTGTGCCAGAAGTTTTTCAAAGGCACTGATATGTGTGGGCAGTAGGTAAACATGTGACCATAGTTTCGATGCATCAATCAACACCATAAGGTATCTAAATCATTCGTAGGGTGGTTGGATATGTCTGCAAATGTCCCCTTGAATCTTCTAAAGATGAAGGATCATTTCAAACTTTATCCAAAAATAGGCGAGTGATAAACTTATCCAAAGTACAAGCTTTGCAGTGAACGCTGTCAGAAATGATGTGCTTACTTTAGCTAAGTGGATGCCCCTGTAACTTTGAGAATACGACACATCATTATGGTCTCTGGATGTCCTAAGCAATCATGCCAAAGCATGCTTTCTAATGCAAGCCTACTCATTGAGCCGAGCATATAGTAGTCCTCGAGGGTGCGAATGGTCATGATATACAACCCATTCGAAAAACACTCCATCTTTTCATGAAGACGCTTCTAACCATTTTCATATTAGCGATGCATAGGAATTTAGCTCCATTTTATTCAGTGGTTTTAGCTTGATAATTATTATCCAACGTTGTTCCAGAATGAAGAGAATAAAGTACATTTTTAATGGTTAATTAAGTACCATTGAATAACATGATACGGGCAGTGCCGTATACCTCAATCAAATTGGATGGATCTAAGAGTGTCGTCAGAGGTGAATTTTTAGGTACGAAGCTAGTAAAAAAGTGACGTTCATGCAATATGGTGTGCGTAGTTTACTATCTGGCAGCCAACTAACTTCCCACAAAACATACCTATAAATAAATTAATTGAATTGGTCACATGTACAAGGAAATTTAAATTTCAAATTCCATTCATTCAACTAATTATTTGAGAAAAAAATATACATAAGGTAATCATCTAAAAAAATCAAACAAAACACCAAACAATTAATCCAAATTACATAGAAAATTGTTTGAAAACTTAAAACAAAAAAATTAAAAGGGGTTCGTCCAATAGGGGGAACTCGGCCTTACCTTGGTCATTTCTAAATAGGTCTAATCTTTCATATGTGAAGATGCCTCTTGAAAATTAGAAATCTTCAAAGTGGTATCTTTTGGATTATACACTTGTACAAAGTTTGTCTCTATGACTTTACGACATGAATGATATTCAGCAACACTATGAGCGAGAGCCCGGTAAATCCACGACCAATGGTCTTTTGAACTACAATGGTAACACATATCTGCGTTTAAGGTGGCGGGAGCTTTCCCTTTGTTTTTGAAGTTGGGGGCCTTAGAAGCCAATAATTTTCTTTTCGGGGCCAAATTTCCTACCTTGAATAGGCATCTTCTCTGTTAACCTAGGACTTGTGGTTTAGGAATAAAACCCTTTCCTCGGCAACGACACTTCTAGCATCTATGTGGGCCTCGAGATGTGTTCGCATGTGATTTAGCCACAGCGCTCAACCTAGGAGGTCTAGCTTGATGATTTTCCATCAAAAGTTGATTGTGTTTTTCAGCAAGTAGTAAGATAGAGATCAAATCTGAAAACTTTGTAAACTTTTGTGCCTGATATTGTTGTAACAAGACAATATTGGTGGCATGGAAGGTTAAATAGGTCTTCTCCAAGAGATCATGTTTGGTCAAGTCCTCTTTACAAAACTTGAGAAGTGATTGAATTTGACAAACTTTAGAGTTGTACTAATTCACAAACTTAAAGTCTTTGAAGCGTAAATCCTGCTAGTCGTATTTTCATTACATTCAAGATTTCAAGTTCGAATTTAAAAAGTATGAACTTCAGGTTCATAGTTCTTGCAACAAACCATAAAAACAAGACTATATATAGCAAATATATTAAATGGGTTAAACAGAACACATGCCTAAACAATGTCCTAAGAAATGAAAAGTGAAAGCCAAGTTCCAATAACTAAGGTTTTGAGTTTCATATGGACAAAATAAATAGACCCAAAAGAAAAATAATTTCACATTGGGTTTGATTGCAAGTTAACTGGGAGAAAACAAATGGGTCTAAAAAAGCCCAAAACAAACATGAAGCCAAACTGGGCTGCTGCACACTTTAATTATTATTTTTATTCTGGTATATTATCATACCTAGGCAAAAAAATAAGGCTTAGCTAGAAAAAAACTAATCCAGGCCCAAATAGTCGATTGGGCATAGGCGGGCTGAGCACCGAGAGGACGTTCAACGCCTCAAATTAGGTTGTGAACACCCTAATGCATACTAGGTGTGATTTTTGACATGAAGATGGCATCACCACTTTTGACGAAAATGGTCAGACCAGAACAGAGGAGGAAGAGGGTGTGGTTTTAGATGATAAATCATCACACTGTGGAAGGAGACTGAATCTCAACATCTAGTTCCAAAAATTATAGAGATTTGACTTCAAATCTCAATGGATCTGATGAGTTTTCAATGGAAAATTCGTGGGTCAGAGATGATATGATCTGTAATTAGTTATTTACTAAATCACTATTAAGGGTTTAATTCTTGGGATTATTGGGCTTATTCCTGTTTTAGTGGAGTTTGTTATAATTGGCCTGCTTGCATGATGAATTGTAACTTGTATAAGAACACTAGCTCTCAGTTTTGTAATCAGATCAGAATTTATAAAGAAATCAAATACAAAAATATATTGGAGCTTGCTCCTTCTCTCATCCTTCATTTTCCTCGCTATCCTCTGTGTTACTTGCAAGTTGATTAAGGGCTAAAAGATTTGGATTTTATCAATGGTATCATCATTCTCGAATCCTGGTTTCCCTCATGTGCACGCCACCCAACCCTCATTCCTGTCATGGATACGCGACTCTCAGCTGCAATCGACTCATTCGAAGCTTTGATGATTACTGTGCTCCGCGAAGCTATAGATTCTGCCCTTGCCGCCATTCATAAGTCTATGAATCATGTACTCACAAGAATCTGCCGTGACCTTGCTCAATTATGCAGTGACTTGGCTTTCGGCGTCAAGGGACATTCTGATCCAGCCTTGATGTGTTCCAAGGAAGCTGAATCGATCGAGTTAGGTCACTAATAGCTTCAAAACAGAAACGGCAACCCACTACGAATTCTGTCGACAATCCATGACCATTCCATTTCATCATTGCTTTTATCGTCACTGATGTTGAAAACACTTGCAAGTTCTTTGGTCAAGCCCCAATTGAAAGAATCTGTGGCAGCCACAATTCCACTGCAACATTTTGTAAAACCCATGCCTGTTATGATGGTGACCACAGTGCCGTTCCAATTTTTAGCAATCGTTGGCAAAACTGCGGCCTTATCTCGACTGGCAGACTAACACGTTAGTGATTCCATCAACCTTGCGGAGTATGGAGTTTACAGAAGCTTCAACTAACTGATTATATGCCTTTGTATGCTGCCATCCACGCATACAAACACCATGAAGCGTCAACATGAGGTATTGACATCCTTGCTTTCCAATTTTACAAATCGGAAGGACAAATGCTATTGGATTTTGCAGTTTATTCTGCCATATTATATTGGTGTTATTGTGATCATGTATGAAGACTTCTTAACTGATAAATGTGGATAGGTTAATTGGTACCTTGTGGGCAAATTTGTGCAGAAGAATTTGTGTGCACTACAACTGTTTGATTGACTGTCTAAGAAAGGGAGTGCAAATGTACATGTGCTTTCTGTGGCTTCTTTAGATATGCATGATTTAGAAGCTAGCCCTAAACTGGATGGTAGTAGCAGCACACCAATGGTTAAAGAAGTGTCTTCTGAAGAATAAGCTAATGTGTCTCACATTACTGAATACCATAGCTCAGATGCAAACTGTGATTTGAGTAAAAAATCTAATAATGATAGTGTTGAATCAAGTGATTGTGCTAGTCAGATTAGGGATGATGGGGTATCTTTTATTTAAAAAGTTGTGTAAGATGTCTATGAAATACTCATCAGATAAGCATTCTGATGATCAAATTCTCTTGAATGGTATAGTACTGTCCTTGGAGCTCCTACAGGTGGTCATGGATGATAGGGGTCTAATTCGGTGCAACAATGAGATGTTTCTAAATGCTATCAAGCAGTTCCTCTACTTATCACTATTACACATCAGTGCGTTGTCAGTCATGGTCATTTTCCAGCCATTATCAAGCAGTTCAAATGAAAAGTTCTTATTCAACCGATGTCAAAAAACAGAAAACATGCGAGCACATGTTGTTCAAAGTCTTAATGGAGATTTACCAGCTTCAACAGTTGGAAAGTCAGCAGTTGCAATTCAAAACTTGGTGTCTAGTTTGTTTTCACCATTTAGCAAAGCTTCAAAGAGGTGCAGCGATACGATCTGTTCTGCAACTTCTATTAAGTGGATTTTGGGATGAACTTTTCCAATTTATAAATGTGGAGTTCAATCATGTTAAGGGAATTGAGAATTTGGAGGTCAGATGGATGTTACTACCAACTGCTTCAATCTTAATTCTCTTGTTTGATGGAATGTCTAATAAACATAATTACAACTGGAATTCTCATAGTTGCTCATATGCTGTTTGGAATGCTCTAATACTTTGTGGATCGTACAAACTTATGCATCATTTGGTGTTACAAATTCATAACCATGATTGGCACCCCATTGGTGATACAAAGTCAATTAAAGTAGAAGTGAAAGTGTCTGTGGGAATTGGTCACAGAAGGTACAATATTCTTTGGTGGGTGCTGAGGAAGATCAAAGCTATGGGAATTACAACTTCTTTTGGAAAAGCACCAATGGAATTTGTTAGTCCCATGGAACTTCAACTAAGGATGGAGTATATTTTTTTTATTTATGGGTTGCACTCTTTGTGACGAATTAGGCTATCCATGATAGGATAAAAAGCATAATCAGCTCCATGAATGCATAGATCCCTTACTTCAAGAAAATATTTTCCATGATTGCCAACCGTCTAACAAGTTTTCTAAATTTAAAGATTGAGGTCAATCTTCCTTTGACGAATGATGGAAAAACAATTGCTTCAATCTTATTTCTATTAATTCATGGAATGTTTTTCAAGGAGTTGTTATGGTTGGCAGAGATGAAACAATATTGTGATGATGTCAATTTGTATGATGCCTTGCCACTTAATCTGAAAAAGTCATTGATTGCACAGACCCTTTATTTCTTGGAAGTCACTTCTTGGGTTGCCGACAATCACAACAATTCAAGAAAACATTGTGATGGGAAAGACTCTGATGCGTGGTTCCACTCCAATGTTATATATACAGTGGACATTTCTCCTTTATTTGAGAATGTAGGCTTATTTGAGCCACATATTTAACAGCATGGTACTGCTGCTAGTGCCATAGAAAGGAAAACATTGGTAAATCAACAGCAAAACAAGAGGGTGAATTACAAGAAGCAAACAATGGGTCACTTTTTGTAAAGTTCTCTGCAAAAGAAACTGCTATGGCTATTAAGTTCCCTGATGAAAAGGTTGAACCTGATGACATCCTTTCTATCGAGTCATCATCTTTATGGGGTAAGGGAAAAGTAATGGTGAATGGTATTGTGATAGCTAAGAGACTTAACATCTTTTCTCATTGTTGTTGTTACTAAGGATCAAGGAGACTGACCTTGGAAGGTCCATAATTGATTGTAAGGGATAATCTGCATACATTACATAACGGGGAGACTTATGATGAATTCACTGTGAAAAATTTCCAGATTTCAAGTGATAATCCTAACCTTGAGGACAAGGTTGTTTTTCAAAAAGGGAGTAATGATATGATCTGTAATTAGTGATTAGCTTAATCACTATTAAAGGTTTAATTCTTGGGATTATTGGGCTTATTCCTGTTTTAGTGGAGTTTGTTATAATTGCCTAGCTGGCATGATGAATTGTAACTTGTGTAAGAGCACTAGCTTTCAGTATTGTAATCAGATCAAAATTTACAAAGAAATCAAATACAAAAAATATATTGGAGCTTGCTCCTTCTTTCTTCCTTCCCTCTTCCTCTCTATCATCTGTGTTACTTGCATGTTGATTAAGGGTTTAGAGATTTGGATCTTATCAAGTGATAACTCATGAGGACTGCAAGTCGTCGACGACAATAAGATCGTTTAGGCTTTGACAAACAATTGCCTTAGGGTTTTAGTTTGAAGAAGATGACATGAGACGTTGTCGTTTTGCCTATGTTCGAGCTGGGGAGCACAGCTCTATTGTTCTGCTTGGCATGATGGCTCGGCGCGGCTCAACAAGCTGCAAGCTTGTGGCTGCTGCTCATCAGCACAGCTCGACTCGGCACAAACCCAAGGCTTCCTACCATGGCTTTAGCGGGAGATTTTTCCTAATTTCTTTTCCTTTTCGTTTCTTATTCACATGTATACAATTCACCACGATCGTAATAACAGTAATAAGATAATTAAGAACAATAATTTTTTTCGAATATATAATTCGATAATTGTTGAAACTAAATTTGTGCACATCCGTGGACATAGGTAAAAACCAAGCCAAACTAGTTTATGCTCTTCGAAGAGAGGAGAATGGGGTTGATTAAAGGGGTGGTTGAATCCTGAAATGAATGCCTACATATATCCGGGAAGGAGAATCAAACCATGTTAGTTCTATGAAAGAATGGTGTAACCATCCTTGACAAATAACCTATGGCGGGGCATTGTGAGATGAGTTTTCTATTGACATGTCTAAGTATAGACATTTTCGTAAGGGCCCATATTAGGCATAGTGGGAATAAGTGTGTAAATATTTGAGAGAAAGATAGGTAAAGGGAGATGTGTTTGTCTATGATAGTATTGTAGAGAATTAAGTGATCGTTCATGAGAGAGATTGGTGTCTTGCCTAGAGAGAATTAGATGGCCTCCTAATAAACACCCAGGCTAGTGTATTTTTAGGGATCTTAAGAGTTCTTGTAGGGAAAAGAATCTTCATCAAATCGGGAGACTATCTAGGATAAGATACCCAATCTTGCTAGGATTATTATTATTTTGCCTAATCCTAAGATATCCTAATTTGACTTTAACTAGGGTTTTCTTTACTTGGGAGACAAGTAATATCTTTAACAAGCCTAAGCTTTGGGCATTTCGACCATTCTCTCCATGTGTTATGGCCCAGAATATCATGGTCTCACAGTAATCACAAAATTAGGGTTCATGCTCTTTGATCAATGGATCGGGCTAAAAATATTGACAATTAAGACTGTGTTTTAGAAGAACCTAGATTGCGATGATAGATCTTGTGAACTATTTTTTAGCATAACTTCCTTACCGCAACGACATGAGCATGCTAATAATGTGTTGTTGTCTATTTTATCTAGAAGAGTGTCAAACATAGAGAGAAATTGAATTGTGGAATTTTAGGGATGTTAATTTCCTTTTCCTGTGTCATTATTTAGTAAATCAATGAGAGAGGAAAACTTACATTTCAAGTCATACAAGTTCTAATACGAAATACTCACCATCATAAAGAGTAAATCAAATCTACCAAGGAATAAACAATCATACCAATACTAGGATTTATGTTACAACACAAAAAAGATTTTTTAATTTTTTTCCTTAAATTTGATTTGTACGAAATCTGATAAAATTTTTTATCTTTCCAAAATAAAACTTTATTGTATTTTTTAAATACGTTTACATTATGGATAAACAGGTGAATAAATTTTACATTAAAAAAAGGAAAACTAACAAAAATGGCTTGAAAACTTTGAGTTTTAACGATAAGGACAAAATAAAGGGTAAAGTGAATAGTACCAGGATTGACTTTTTAGTGTAAAAATGTGGTTTTTCGTTAAAGTGAACAGTACCGGGAGCTTTTCGTTAAAGTTCCCAAAAAAAAGGGCATTTTACATTAAAAATTGGTATATTTTACATATAACAAAGTGGTACATAAAAAATTAGTAAATTTTACATAAAATGTTGTACTTTTTTTATTTTAACAAACGATATTATCTATACTAAGGGGGGAGGGAGTGGGCTTAGCCTCACAATAGGCTAGCAATAATATGATTCAAACTCGCCTTTGACGAGAATCGAACCTAAGACTTCTCACTTATAAATGAAGAGGAATACCACTAGACCATAGTACTAAGTGACTAAAATGTTATACATTGTACATTGACATAAAAAGTTGGTACATTATTCATTTTACATAACAAATTGGTACATTAGTACATAAAAAATTGGTACATCGTATTGTGTATTGTTAAATGTACAACGTACCACTGCAAAATTAAAATAAACAGGAGTGTGAACATGGTGAAGAAAAAAAAATATGGGCAAATCACTTCCCCTAAATTAATCCAATGAAAACTTGATATCAACTTGATATCTTCTGTTTCATTTTTGTAGATGAAAAAACTAATTGAGTTACTCATTACCTTCTCTTGGACAAATTATTAGGTGGTACTGTATTACCATATCATCCGTGATACTTCCATTTAAACTGTAACATGTAGACTAATTATTTACAGCTGGATTATAATTTTTAATGAATTACAGATTAAATATTAAAAAAAAACACAGATTATAAAAAATAACAGCCCCAGATTGAATCCCATTTATGTACCCATCCTTATCTCTATTTTTTTTAACAAACGATATTATCTACACGGAGAGGGGGTGAGCTTAGCCTCACAATGGACTAGCAATAATGTGGTTCAAATTTGACTTTGGTGTTAATCGAACCTAAAACCTCTCACTTACAAGTAAAAATAAATATTACTAGAACATATTACTAAGTGACATCTTTATCCCCATGTTAAATTTTACTTGTCATTTAGATTTTCGAACCCCGACGGATCCCCAGCCGTTCTCAACCTCCACAGGTCCAACCTCACTTGCCTGGCACTAGTTGCCATGGTTGTCGACTCTCCCTTTCATTTCCTTCCACTCCTTGCAACTCCCAATTGATGAGAGATTAATAGCAAACTCCCCATCGATCAATGGGTAACTGAAGTTTTAATTTTATTTGGAAGGAGTTGAAGGTGGCGTTGCAACGGGGGCCGAAGGCAGACTCAACGTCATTTGGGAAATCGAGGTAGTCTTCGATGGTGTCGAAGAGGCACCCATAGTCTATATTGTCGATATAGTTCGGTCTGGTCATTTCCTCTTCCCTTTTAAGAGATTAGTCCTAGATGAAATCTGTATAGAAAAAAAAGGGGAAAAGATCAGAACGGCGGCTGAAATGGCAATCAATGTTAGTTTAAAAAAGAGTATCAATTTGGGTGTTAAATTGGAGTTAAGGATGGGTGGTTATTTTTTTATAATCGTTTTATTCTTAATTAATATTTGATTTATATTCCTTAAAAACAAATTATAAATCCAAATGTAAATAAATAGTCCACAAGTCACATTTTAAATGGAAGTATCACGAATGCCATGGTAGTACAGGACTACCTAGTAATTTCTCCTTGTCTTGGCATGAAACCCCAATAAATTAAGAAAGGATTTGTAAAATGTATAATGTATCGATCTACAATGTGGTACATAAAAAATTGGTACATTTTGCATATAACAAAGCGGTACATAAAAAATTGATACATTTTAAATAAAAGTTATACATTGTACATAAAAAAAGTAGTACATTGTGCATTTTACATAAAAAAATTTGGTACATTTTACCATTCAAAAATGGGTACCTTGGTACATTGGATTGTGTATTGTAATTGTACATTGGTATATTCATAAAAATTGGTACATTTTACATTAAAATAAAAAAAGTACATTTTACCATAAAATGGTACATTGGTCATAAAAAAATTGGTACACGTTGTAGGCCTATTTGACTAAAGAATTATAGAGAGACTGAGATAGAGGGTGCGACAAACATAGAGAGAATTGGGTGAATTATGAGATGTGATTTCTCACTCCATCGTGCCTTTATCTATAGTGATCGGAAGGAAAATTCTTTATCCCAATATGATTACAACTCTAATAGGATAATATCTAAAGATTAGATATGGTATTTCCTAGGATTTACACAATCCCATTCCTAAACTATCCCCCTTGAGTCTGTAAATACTCAAGTAAATGACGCATCAAGTTTTCATCGATGAAGTAAGTTTAGTTGATGAAGTCATCGACACAATGAGCGAATGCGAGTTTCAAATCAAATAAAGAATGCATAAAAGGTAAAACTCACAAAACCTCGATATGATAAAACCCAAGGTGGGATAAAAACGTATAGACTAAGGAGAAACGTGAGAATTTGCATTAAGTCAAAACTATATGTCTTCTAGACGCAAGTAGAAGAACTCACAAAGGTATGACCAGCTCAGGCTGGGTGCCTTGTTAAAACCTAGTTAGGTAGCAAAAACGTAATGGAAAAAATGCTCTTAATTGTAGGGAAAAAAGTATATTAAGATCAAGTGAGTACACTTTTGGATACTCCTTGAGTTTGAAAAAACTTCCAAATGAGACTACAAACATTGCATATGAATAGTTATGTATACCAATTCCTTGGACAAGCTTCTAGAAGGTAAACTTCGGCAGTGACATCCTAAAGAGGTTAGCAAGGTTATCTGGGATCTGATTGCTTGACTTCATTCTCCTGACGCTTCGCTTATGTGATGTAGATGCAAGATGTCTTGGTATTGACTTTGTTAATGTATCATGTCTTGGTCAGGCAGATACATGAGGCATAGTCTTCATGGGTTGTTGTTGGGACTCAACGATGGATGAAAACAGTAGGTGATCGGATCATATTTATATATATTTTTATATCAAATTTACTCGTCTTTTCTTAGTTAGTTCCTTATATTTTTGAGCTATTTACTTTGTTTTTGTGTTTTATAGAATTTATCTAGCTAAGAAAATAAATATAGCACTAGTGTAAATTTTTAATAACAAATTCGTCTAAACTACCTTCTCACTTATTTTATTGTTGTAACTTAAGAAAACATTTTGGCAGAAAAATAAAAGGCTCGGTGGGTGAGCTAGCTGGCAGCTGGTGGAAAACAGAAGCATGTGGGGGGAGTCCACCGAAAGAAAAAATGATGAAAGGCACGGTGGCTGCCTTTGGCAGCCAATGAAAGAAACATAAAATAAAAAAAAAGAAAATGGAAGGCAGCTGGAAATCAAGTGGGTTAAGGGGCACAAAAGCTGCTTTGGCAGCGGGATGAAATGGAAGAAAGGAATAAAGAGGCAAGCGCAAGCCTGCGCCAGGGAGGAGGCGCCCAGTTTTGAGAGCTGCGGTGAGAGCAGCGGGTGGGAAATAAACAGGAACCAAAGGCAGCACGGAGCTGCCAGCTTGAAACGAAAAAGGAGGGGGCTGAGACAGAGAGAAGTCGCAGGGAGAAGCTGGAAGCAGCGTGAGCTGCGAACGGCCAAAGCTGCCACCCAGCAGCGGGGAAAGAACGCGGAAGGCAGCAGAGGGGAAAGAAAAAGCCAAGGCTGCCTTTGCAGCTTGAGGGCAGCGCCCATTTCAGTGAGCAAAATAACAAGCAGCAGCGGCAGAAAAGGCAAGCTGAAGGCAGCCAATCAGCAAGCAGCACAGAGAAGGGTGCTGCGGGAGTAAATAACAGAGACCAGCCTTCATTGGGGAAAACAGAGCAGCGTTGAAGAGAAGCTTGCGGTACAGGAAACCAGTGCAGCGCGCAAGAGGCCAATTAGCGTGAGGCAGGGAGCACGGGGCACAGAAACAAAGACAGAGAACAAGGGCAGTGCACAAGCTCACGGTGATTCTGTACAAACTCCCCATTTTGGTTAAATCTCTCCAAACTCAGATTTTACTTTTGTTTAATTTATAAATAATGTGTAATTAATTTGTTTTGGCTAGAGGTTAATTCAAAGCCATGATTATATTTGTAATTTGAATTGATACCTTCAGTTGTGATTTCTGAGTTATGATTTAATTTGCTTAACTACTTGATTAATAACTTATTTGTGTTTGTCGATTAAGAATGCATACTTAATTTACATGCATGAATTTGATGCTAGAATATAAGTGAATTTCACCTAATCGTTATGAACTTATATTCATGAGTAGTGGAGGTTGCTAGTCACAATCGCGTTAAGTAAATTCTTGGCAGGAGTATCATGCTTTTCATAGTTACGAATGCCTCGTCAGTATTTATAGTTTTCACAAAGTTTAATGATCTTTGATTGTATCTCTATTGTGCTTTTCACGTAGGGGACTTTTAGAGAATGTGTTGAATTGTTGTATGCTGTTCATCCAATTCAATAATTTAAGGAAAACTTGAAGATTAAAAAAGTGCTGTTCACGGTTAATCTGGAGTATTGAGATTTACAACTTATTGAAAGAACAATTGAAGGTCAATTTAGATTGCATATGTGTCTTGTGTGGAGAAAAACCCTCTAGCCAGTCCGTCGCCCATCTGTTCACCTTTATTTTATGTTTTTGTCAATTTTATAATTTATTTAAGTTAATTTATGTTTCGTTAAAACCAAACCCCCCCCCCATTATTAAATTATATTGTTTAGTTAGTTTTTATTATTTTTAATCTTTTAATTCGATTTCCGTCCATTTTAGTTCCTAGTGTTTATTTAATTTGTTTTCTTTGTTTTAAGTCATTTTAAATGTGTTTCGAGTATTAGAGTTTTTAGCTTAATTTTGTGTCCTTGAGTCTTGTTTAATATTTTTAAATTAATTTAGAGTAGATTAGCAATCCCTCCTAATCCCCGGCCTAGAACGATACCCTACTTACATCTTTACTACAACTGTCAAAAAGAGGGTTAAATTTGTGCGGTTTTAAAATCCCGTCAGTAGGTACTTCGAATATGCTCAGCAAGAGATCTCAACCATGTCTCACATATGGCGTAGGGAACTGTGGTCATGAGTCTTAGAACGATTCAAAGATTTCACAACTAAGGTCTATATCGTGGACCTCCAAGATATTACGATATCCCTAACAGTAAAGACATAACCATTTGAGGATGTACCTTGTATGGGTTTGATAAGTAACCAGCGTCAGCTTAACAAATAAGGCAAACATCGTTCTGAGGATTAAAGGGGTCGGATTTGCTCGAGATACGTTGGGATAAGCCCAAATCTGTAGTACCTTTAGGGTAGCAGAAAAAAGTCTTTAATACCATTTCAGTGGCTGAGTGTATGGATAGTGCTGCATATTTACCAATAGATCAATAGCAAAGTTGAACTCAGATGAAAAACTTCAAATTTCATAACCTCTTCAAGGGTCTCATTTGCATATAGCGTATGGAAGATCATAGGCATACTCAAACGTAATACCTTAGGGGTATAGTTCGACTGGTAAACCAAAGTACCATCAAAACAACACTTGAACTTTAGGTTAAGCATATACAAGTTTTCCCAAGATCCTTCATCTCAGATTCCGTCTTCAGGTGCGAGGCAGTTTTCTCAAACTTTTTTGGACTCTTAGTGAGATTCATGTTGTCGACATAAATTGCAACTCTAGCAATTAGGAATAAGACTTCTTAATTTAATACGCAAGGGCATAATTTCGTATCACTAACTGATCAAATAATCACTTAGACGGACATACCACATTCGTCGTATTACTTCAATCCATAAAGTGTACGCCTCAAACGAGATAAGAGGGTGTTCCGTGTCTGAAACTATTTGAACTAGTCCATGTAATTCTTTAGGAATTCACATGTAAATCTCTGTATCAAAATCCCCATGGAGAAACATTAACCACATTCTGATAAGCTCATATTTATACATATTTTACATCAAATTCTCTCGTCTTTTCTTAGTTAGTTCCTTATATTTTTGAGCTATTTGCTTTGTTTTTGTGTTTTATAGAATTTATCTAGCAAAGAAAATAAAAATAGCACAAGTGAGATTTTAAGTGACAAATTCGTCAAAGCTGCCTTACTCATTTATTTTCTGTGTTTATGTGTTCGAATGTGGTGATTTATAGTTATCAATGCATGCAAAAGGAGGATGACACAAGGCAGAATGATGAAGCACATGCAGTCGGTGGAGAGGAATGAAGGAAACTACCAGCGGGCAGCAACTAAGAAAAAGCAAAATAAAAAAATAGAAAGGAGAATAAAAAGAAACTGCACGGCATCATGAAGCCCTCGGTGGAAGGCAGCAAGTGAGCAGTCGGTGGAGATAAGATAAGCTGCCTTTGGCAGCTGAGAAGATGGGATAGAAATAAAAGAAAAACAAAACAGCTGCCTTGCAGCTGGAAGGCAGAGGAAGAAAAGAAAAAAATAAAGGGAGGCCATCCAGAAAGTCTAAAGGCAGCTGGAAAGATAAGAAAATAAAAATAAAAGGGGAGCTGCCTTAGCGAGCAGCGAGAAAAGAAAAATAAATAAATAAAAGACAGAGAGAGGAAGGAGCTCCTGGGGGAGCTCCTTGGAGCTGAAAAGAGAAAAATGGAGAATAAAGGAAGGCGTGAGCCAACCAGCGAGAAATAAGAAGAGGCCAATCAAACAGAAGGCTGCCTTTGGCAGCCAATTGGTGAAGGCGCGCACAGGCCAAGCGGCAGGAAAAAAAAAGCTGACTTAAGAGCGCCCAGTGGAGAAGGCACGGGAGAATAAGCTGCACTTGGCAGCGAGGGCGAGAGCCAAGAAGGAGTCTCGAGGGGGCAGCTGGCCAAAGGAGAATAAGGCACCTCGGGGAGACGGAAGCTGCCTGGGGGCAGCTGGAATAAGAAAATTAAAAAAATAAAATAAAAGGGAGAGCTGGGAGGAGACGGATTGAAGCTGCTTTGGCAGCGTGCGCAGAAGTCGAGAGGAGGGCAAAGAAACAGAGGCGTGAGCCTTGACACAAACACACGCCTGCCATTTGGCAGCGCTGAAGCTGGCAAGCTAGGAGTTCACACGGAGCACAAGCACAAGCACAGTGCACATGCAATTGCACAGACCCTTAATCCCCAATTTGGTTTAATCCTCCAAACTCAGTTTTATTTCTGTTTTTAATTTATAAATGATGTGTAATTAATTTGTTTTGGCTAGAGGTTAATTCAAAGCTATGAATATATTTGTAATTTGAATTGATTACCTTCAGTTGTGATTTCTGAGTTGTGAATTTAATTTGCTTAACTGCTTGATTGATAACCTATTTGTGTATGTCGATTAAGAATGCATACTTAATTTACATGCATGAATTTGATGCTAGAATATAAGTGAATTTCACCTAATCGTTATGAACTTATATTCATGAGTAGTGAAGGTTGCTATCCACAATCGTGTTAAGTGAATTCTTGGCAAGAGTATCATGCTTTTCATAGTTACGAATGCCTCGTCAGTATTTATAGTTTTCACAAAGTTTAATGATCTTTGATTGTATCTCTATTGTGCTTTTCACGTAGGGGACTTTTAGAGAATGTGTTGAATTGTTGTATGCGTATTTCCGTCCAATTCAATAACTTAAGGAAAACTTGAAGATTAAAAAAGTGCTGTTCACGGTTAATCTGGAGTGTTGAGATTTACAATTTATTGAAAGAATAACTAAAAATCAATTTAGATTGCATATGTGTCATGTGTGGAGAAGAACCCTCTAGCCAGTCTATCGCCCATCTATTCACTTTAATTTCATGCCTTTGTCAATTTTGTAATTTATTTAAGTTTAATTTACTTCTCGTCAAAACCAAACCCCCCATTGTTAAATTGTATTATTTAGTTGGATTTCATTGTTTTGAGTCTTTTAATTCAATTTCCGTCCAAATCAGTCGTTAGTGTCTAGTTCGAGTCAAGTTGGCTGTTTTGAGTTGTTTTGAGTCATTCTAGTGTGTTTTGAGTTATTAGAGTTTTTAGCCTAGTTTTGTGTCCTTGAGTCTTGTTTAGTATTTTTAAATCAATTTAGAGTAGATTAGCAATCCCTCCTAATCCCCGGCCTAGAACGATACCCTACTTACATCTATACTACATCTGTCAAAAAGAGGGTTAAATTTGTGTGTGGTTTTACAAGCCATCACATTCATAATATTGTAATCAATTATAGGGCATTTGATAGAAACCTTATGTCGTAAGACATGCATTACATTGCATTATTTCATTCATCTTAGTACGCTTCGTTGTCCGCTTGTAACACAACAGGGTTACCCTAGGCAGTGTAGGAATGATAAGTCCAAACACACTTTGTTAAGGAATTTATCTTGGATTGCAATTTTAGTTGTCCAATCAGCTCTACGTTGTAACTAATCAACGGAACATGGCTCGATATCGTCGATTTTCATTTATGTCGATAACTACCATATAAGTGAAAACATCATCGATAATAATCTCATTCAAACTCCCTATCTCATCCAAACTAGTATATTGGACCAATAAAGTCGCAAGAGCAATCTGGATTAATTTTATAAGATGTAAATGATTGAGACAACATTTGAGTATGGATTCATTTTATGCCATGAACTTCCTCTTCTAGGGAAGTGAATCTATAGACTGAGTGATTTATCATGCTTCAGGCAAAGATAAATTGATTGGCTATCTGACGGTATACTGGGTCGTCCAATAGAGGCAGAAAAAATCGTCCTTCAAGGGCATCACATCCTTCGAGGATGTTAACTCGATGTCTGTTAAGTACGTCTATCCTTGTAAGCATGTTTGAAGTTGGTATATGATCTCGCCACTTTTGCTAGATCAGAGGAATGGGTCTAGAGCAACATCTAAAAGCTATAATACATCACATTCACTTATCATACGCATGCGGTGTGGGGATCAAGATGAGACATAATGGGCAACATCCATGCAAATTCGCAACATTCTTTAGGAAAGTTGGTGTTCTTATCTCCCCCTAACTGCAGGAAGACTGTCTGATTGAAGTGACAACTGGCAAAATAAGTAGTAAAGAGATCACATGCAAGGGCTATAAAGAGATCACATGCAAGGGCTATAAAGAGTTAATGTGAATGAGAATCATGATCAACAAAGGTTCACATCCTTCTTTGAAAAATCATATTGATACATTGCGGCGTAACTTAGCACAGAAAATACACCCCCAAATGTGTAAGTACGAAAACATCAGGTTCGTACTCAGTGACCAACTGTAACACCAAAATAGGTTAGGTGGCAATGTGCCACAAGGCAAAGCTTAACATATTTGAGTACAAGATTGCATAGCCCTAGCAGAAACTGAAAGCTTAGTGCATTCACAAGATCCAAGTAATCAATTAAATTGCACTTTATGATTGCTTTGTGAGGTTGTTTTAGGGTGAACATGAGGAATTCAATGTTCAATTACCAACTCAAAAAACATGCAATACTCATCAATATAAACTCTCTGACATTATCCAATCTTCCAGACTTTATGGGATAATTAGGGTAGTGAACCCTTAAAATTAGCCATGAGGTTTAGCAGCAATGTATGTGGACAAACATGTGACTATTTTGTCGATACATCAACCAAAACCATAAGTATATATATGGTTCGCGTTTTAGCTAGATTAGTCCACATATATTCCATTGAATCCACTATGAAAATATGGTTCATGTACAATCTTTGTGGGGGATGATATACAAATCCAATTTCCCAAATGAGCATGCTTAGCAAAGTGTGCTTGTGGGAAAGTTAGTTATTTGGATGAATGCGATACTACACACATTATCTTTACTTCGGGTAACGAAATGTTTCATGGCATCATTATTCAAAATCAGGAAGTGTAGTGCACTCAGCTTAAGCCAAACTAAGGTCCTCATATCTAAATCAGGAAGTGAAGGGTCCTGATATCCTGTTGTAAAGAGCAAAACTCACTCTTACCACAAGCTATTAATAATATGGTCGTGATCTCCCATTATTAAGTGCGACTATCTCTACTACAGAAATATATTAAAAGGAAATAAAAAGAAAAGGAAAGAAGGAACAATTCCGTCAATAGATACTAGAAACAAACACATGTCTCGTTCAAAAAAACGATGATTATTAGTTGCAGCAAAGAAATAAACTTGATAAAAGTCAAAATATTACGAACTAGGAATGCGTAGGTAATTTATTCTACGACTACTATTAGTTATAATATGATAAAAAGAGTAGGATGAATACCAAAAACCACTCCACGTTTAAGCTAAAAAAGTTATTGAACGCCAAAAACTCCTTAACTTTGCTGGTAAAGATTATAAGTTAATCTCATATCCCAATATAGATCACTGAATAAACAAGGAGAATGGGTAATACATGTCCACGGCAGAACAGAAACACAACAGTTTTGAATATAGAAATATAAATACAATCGAACATGTAAACTCTCGTCTATATTTATTTAACACTCCATTAGAAGTAATCATACATACCTTACCACCAGGTAATTGTAAAGCACAAGTAGACACCAGAGCATCCACCTCTTTGGGACTCCAAGTCCCATCCTTCACAAATTCAATTTCCTGCAACAATTAATGCTGACTGATATGAAAATCTCAAAAGCCAACACTTAGTTATCTTTGGTATACTGAAGAAGCAGAGCTAAGTAAAATAAGACCAACTGCGGTGCAATATACTCATGTACACAACATAAAATGGATACTTACAAATCTATCTGAAAAGGGAAAAACTGAGCGGAATATGTGAATTCGCAGACCCCTTCCTTCACCTCCAGTTTCCTTCTTTTTCTCTGAGCGAGCTAGCATTAGTTCCCAAGAAACTCGACCGACATAGTTCACAAGGACAGATAGCATTATTCAGCATATTTTGATTCACACAACCACAAATAATGATAAAGGGCAAAAAAAACGCAGCATGAAACGTAACGCAAATATGGTAGTTAGAACTGAGGAAACACTGATAGAACCAAAAACCATTTCTCTACCAATACCTGCGCCAAGGAAAAAAATTAAATGCTTTCCCATGTAAACCACCACCACTTTTTATTTTTAGTGCAAGATCAGAAGCAATATTAGCAATCAACTGTGCAGCATAATGTGTTGCGGCAATTTGAAACTTGATTGAGACCTGTACCCATCGTAAGCTCGTGTCAATTACTGTTTGACAGATTCCTATATATTGATTCTTTTACGAAAACAAGCAAACCACACATAATAAGTCAATTAAGTGAAATAATTTTTTGTCCCTCCACAGCACCAGGAAAGAAGCTCAAAGAAGGTTTAGAAATATCAGTATCCTGTGGAATTAAAAAAATTCAGAATAAAACTTGTTCAAGAAGTATGCATGGCTAACTGACATAAAAATCCCACGCAAAATTGATGCAAAAGTACGTTACTTTACTGTCGACGGAGGATCCATGATGAGTCGATATTATACTATATATTTTACCCTATTTTTAGTTATAATTTAGTGATTATTTATTAAGGATAGTTTATCTTGATTTTCTGTTGTAATTAGTTGTAGGACAGTTAGGATTGTTGTGCTTAGTTGGCAAATGTATAGGTGCTTAGTTGGCAATTGTTTTGCTCTCTCTATATATATCATTGATGTTCTGTAATTATTTCTCACTGAAACAGTTTTCCTAATATGGTATCTCTCGCCTTTGTCTGACGACCGACTCGATTCTTCAATCCTCTTCTTCCTTGAGTCTTCTCTCTTACGCTTCCATTATTCTTCTCTCCGAAACCCTAATTTTTCAGCAATGGCGTCTGCCTCCTCTGATTCTGCCTCTCCTGTTCATCCAATTCCGGCGACAAATTTGCGCCCTAATTCTTCTGGCACCGCCTCAACTGCTTCGATCACGATCCAGAACATTGGCTCGATGGTGCCGATCAAGCTCACTACCACCAAGTATCTCACATGGAGTGCACTGTTCGCTCTGATTTTTCGACATTAGAATCTCACTCGTATTGTTGATGGCTCGATTGAAGCTCCGCCTAAAGTTCTTCAAGATGCCTCTAGAAATCAGATCTTGAATCCTGCCTACATCGCCTGGTATGAGAATGATCAAAACATTCTCATCTGGATCAACTCGACTCTCTTTGAATCTTTGATTCCATATACTGTTGGTGTCACTTCATCCCGAAAGCTATGGTTCAAGCTTGAATCGCGTCTTGCAGCGGCCTCCCAATATCATATCCATGAACTCCGCTCTCGTCTCTGTAACATTTCCAAAGGTAAATCTACTGCAGCCTCCTATCTTCAGCAGATTGAGGAAATTGCAGATGCTATTGCCAGCGTCGGGGCTCCGGTTAAGGATTCTAACCTAATTTCTGTCACGCTTCATGGCATGCCGCCTGAGTATGATTCATTCGTTGATGCGATTCAATTTCGTCTCGGATCTACCATAATCGATGAACTTCATGGCTTGCTTCTTAGCAAAGAAATTCAACTGGAAAATCGCAAGAAAACTACTGCATCTTCTGGCACTTTTCAAGCTTTTGCTTCGAATCTTGGCTCATCTGCTGGTATTCTGCCTACGCTGACTTTCAATTCTGGCTCTCAAGCTTTTCTTGCTCAGAATTCATCTTCTTTCAATCAGTATCAAGGTCGTTCTCAAGATCGCAATCAGTTAATTCTTAGATCTTCACAGAACAAAAGAAATTTCTCTGGATATCGTGGCAACAATCAGCGTTCAAATTTCAATCGTAACAATCATCACAATCATCGTGGTGGTCGCTCAGGATTTCATTCTTTTGGCAAACGTCTCACTTGTCAAATATGCCGCCAGTTTGATCATGAAGCTTATGAGTGTCCACATCGTCTGAATCTTCAGTTTGGAAACAAAAACTCTCAGGCTACTATGTGTGCTACTACGTCTCAGAATGGATCTTCTTCATGGCTTCTTGACTCAGGAGCAAGTTCACACATGACCAGCTCTTTGGCCAATCTCCAAAATCCAGAACCTTACACTGGCTCTGAACAAGTCTATATTGGTGATGGCAAAGGTTTGCCTATTTCTCATTCTGGTTCATCTTCTATACATACTCCTTATTGTTTTGCCTTGAATAATCTGTTACATGTTCCTGCCTTAAAGCAAGATTTAATATCTGCTAATCAGTTCACACTTGATAATTGGTGTTCACTTCATCTCTATCCTTTTCACTTCACTGTGAAGGATCTTACTTCGGCGAGGACGCTTTTTAAAGGCCCTGTGCAAAATGGATTTTATCAATTTTCTGCTTCTGTTAGTGATGGTTCAAACAAGCTTTATGTAGCTACTGTTAAAGTTTCTCCAGAGGTTTGGCATCAGAGATTGGGCCATCCCTCCTTCAAAGTTTTAAATAAACTTGTCTCTAAGTTTAGTATTCCAGTTTCTACTCCTATGAAAAAAAACCTTCTGTCAAAATTGTGCAATGGGTAAAAGTTCCAAATTGCCTTTTGTCTCTGTATCTAGTGTAACAACTAGACCATTAGAACTTTTACATGCCGATGTTTGGGGTCCTGCTCCACTTCTCTCTGTATCTGGTTTTAGATATTATCTCCTTATAGTGGATGATTTTACTAGTTACTGTTGGTTCTTCCCTATCAAATGTACATATGAGGTGTTCAAAACATTTGTTGATTTTAAAGCTCTTGCTGAATCTTTGTTATGTGCAAAAGTGGTTACACTACGATCTGATTCTGGAAGTGAATTTGTCAGTTTTGTGTTTACTCAATATCTTAAGGACAATGGTATACATCATCAACTCTCTTGTCCACACACACCAGAGCAAAATGGTTGTGTGGAGCGTAAACATCGCCACATAGTGGAAACTGCTCGGACACTTCTAGCTGCTAGACCTGGCATTCGTGTCGTGTTTCTCGTGTTCGTGTCGTTTTCGTGTCATACCCGATAGCTTAACGAGTCGTGTTGTGTAACACCTGTTAAAATAAATGGGTAATATGACCCAACCCGAAATCGACCCGTTAATATTATCAGGTAATATAACTCGACCCGTTACCCGTTAAGAAAAATATATTTTAAATCAATAAATAATGAAAATGAAAAACATAATTTGACCCTAAAAAATGTAAAACATAATACTAAATTAGTATATACATACCATATTGTCACATAAATACTACTTCAAAACATTAATAAATAAATAAATAAATAAAACATTTTTCTTTTAAGTTTACATACCCCAAAATAAGAGTCTAATGAAAAAACATTAGTGCATACTACAAAATACAAATGTTCAAAGATATGCAAAATGAAGAGAGTTATGTTTCAAGATTGAGGAACCTTGTACATTTTTACAATAAAACCCTTCAAGTTTCATCAATCACGGAGGGAAATGGTATTGGAACTTATTGACGATGTTTTCACTGAGGTTTTCCATTATCCATAAACTATAGATTTAAATTTAACCGTTGATTGTCGTTTACATTTAAGTTCCATTCTTCTTACCAAATTTTATTTTTTTTCGGATTTTCTTTTTTGAAAACATGAACTCTTAGAGGATGCATAAAAATGAATGGTTTGGATCGTTTATATTACGATGAGAGATTTACCATTAGTGACAATATAGCTCAAAGTCTATAAAGTCTCTAGAAACTATATAACATGAACTCATATTTTAGTTAACCGTAAATATCGGAATGTTATATCAACGATCTAAACCGTTCATTTTTCTACATCCGTCAAAAGATCACTTTTCAAAAAAGAAAATCTAAAAAATGAAATTTGGTGAGTAGAATAAAGTGTAAACGACAATGGACTGTTAAATTTAAATCTAAGGTTTATGGAATATGATAGGCCTGACAATTTCTGACACGACCCGATAACCCGATACGACATGACATGAAATTAACAGGTGTTCGGGTTGACACGATAACGAATCGGGTCGTTATCGAGTAACCCGATAAGCACCTGTTAAGATAACGAGTTGATTCGGGTATACACGTGGGTAACACGATACACGATAAGCAAAATATTAATTTTATAATTTTATAACCCTAAAAAATACTATAATAATTATATATATTAATTTAACAATTTTATACCCCTAAAAACTATAATAAATATATATATTATATTAACTATAATAATTATAATAATTATATATACTATAATAATTATAGCCCCAAAATTTTAACTATCTATAATAATTATATATATATATATATATATATATTAAATTTTGAATTAAATTTTATAAAAACTATAATAATTATTAATTAATGTGCATCCATTGATTTGATTCCATAATTGATAATTCCATTCCATGCCGCCCTTTTTGAAGAAAAGGGGAGGGAAAATGAAAATGATAATAAAAGTTGAAAAGGAAACAAAAAAGAGAGGGAATTAGGGAAAGATGAATAGGCTGCTGGAGGGAAAAGTGAAAATTATAAGAAAAGTTGAAAATGAAACAAAAAAAGAGAGGGAAAACTGAAAATTAATAGAAGTGGTGAGATTTTTTTTTCTTAAGTTATTAACTTTTTATCACACATATGACATATCTCACTATTTTTATAATAACACGTGATGTACTACTCCATATACCGGTCAATTATACGTACAAAATAAATAGATTTAAATCTACTTAATATATATATATATATATATATATATATATATATATATATATATATATATATATATATAATATACACCATTGAACTTGGTGAGATACGAATTCTCCGAAACTAATTTAAACGATCTCAACCGTCAAACTTGTTTGCATATGCCTCGAGATCACATCAGCAAAAAGTCACAAAAAAACAAACATTCAGAGATCAAGTAACGTGACAAAGCTTTTCGACGGTTATAAATGAAAAATCACGATTTAACGGTTATTTTAACTCTGATTTTGATGATTTTTTACAGCTACACTCCTTGACCCTATATGAATACAATGAATGAATTTGATCTTCAATTTAAAATATTTACACAAGTCGATACCAAAAAATCTTATGTTATAACTTATACTTAATGAAAGTATAAATAAACGCTAAGTGTTAGTCAATCTATCGTTTTGATGGGATACGAATTCTTCGAAACTAATTTCAACGATCCCAACCGTCAAACTTGTTTGTATATGCTTCGAGATCACATCAGCAAAAAATTACAAAAAACAAACATTCAGAGATCAAGTAACGGGATAAAGCTTTTCGACGGTTATAAACGAAAAATCACGATTTAACGGTTATTTTAACTCCGATTTTGATGATTTTTTACAGCTACACTCCTTGACTCTATATGAATATAATGAATGAATTCGATCTTCAATTTAAAATATTTACACAAATGGATACCACAAAATCTTATGTTATACTTGATGAAAGTAAAAATAAGCTCTCAAGTGTTAGTCAATCTATTGTTTTGATGCGATACGAATTCTCCAAAACTAATTTCAACGATCACAACCGTCAAACTTGTTTGTATATGTTTCGAGATCACATCAGCAAAAAATCACAAAAAACAAACATTCAGAGGTCAAGTAACGGGACAAAGCTTTTCAACGGTTATAAACAAAAAATCACGATTTAATGGTTATTTTAACTCTTATTTTGATGATTTTTTTACAGCTACACTCCTTGACCCTATATGAATACAATGAATGAATTCGATTTTCAATTTAAAATATTTACACAAGTGAATACCAAAAAATCTTATGTTATACTTAATGAAAGTATAAATAAACTCTTAAGTGTTAGTCAATCTATTGCTTTGATGGGATATAAATTCTCCGAAACTAATTTCAACGATCACAGCCGTCAAACTTGTTTGCATATGTTTCGAGATCACATCAGCAAAAAATCACAAAAAACAAACATTTAGAGATCAAGTAAAGGGACAAAGCTTTTCAACGGTTATAAACGAAAAATCACGATTTAACGGTTATTTTAACTCCTATTTTGATAATTTTTTATAGCTACACTCCTTGACCCTATATGAATACAATGAATGAATTCGATCTTCAATTTAAAATATTTACACAAATGGATACCACAAAATCTTATGTTATACTTTAATGAAAGTATAAATAAACTCTTAAGTGTTAGTCAATCTATTGTTTTGATGGGATACAAATTCTACGAAACTAATTTCAACGATCACAACCATCAAACTTGTTTGTATATGTTTCGAGATCACATCAGCAAAAAATCACAAAAAACAAACATTCAGAGATCAAGTAACGGGTCAAAACTTTTCAACGGTTATAAACGAAAAATCACAATTTAACGGTTATTTTAACTCCGATTTTGATGATTTTTTTACAGCTGCACTCCTTGACCCTATATGATTACAATGAATGAATTCGATCTTCAATTTAAAATATTTACACTAGTGGATGTGGATATCACAAAATCTTATGTTATATACTTAATAAAAGTATTATTTTCGGGTGTAGATATAGTATTTAAACGACAAATGTTTTAATGTTTTGAAGTAATATTTATGTGGTAATGTGTGGTATGTATGTGCAATTTTTTTTTTAAAAATATATTTTTCTTAACGGATCATAACGGGTCATAGCGGGTTGGGTCACTTTTTCCTTAAGTGATTGTATTTTTATCTTAACCTATTATCTTAACGGGTCGGGTTATTACGAGTGATTGTATTTTTTTCTTTTTTTTACATTTTTTACACTTCTACAATATTATTAATTTTGCACTAAAAAAAACATTATTCATGAGATTTGGAGGGTTTTAAAAATCTAAATGACCATGTAACGATTGTCTAAAGGTAGAGGATGCAATCATGAGCATTTATATAGGGGTGTGCTATCCACACACCCCATTTTACTTCTTACACACCCTTTGTTAATTTTTATTTGTTGATTTTCTTCAATTCATCCGATCCGACGGTCGAAAATTAGAAGGGTGTGTGAAAAGTAAAATGGGGTGTGTGAATATCACACTCCTTTATATATGCTTTCACATTTTTCAGACTTATACATTAATGATTATGAATTTTATTTATTTTGAACTTCCTTAAAAATACATGAGGTGACACACCCCGACCCAAAAGTGGGGCGTGCTGGCCATCACGTGAGTGTGACGTAGCCAAGTGCACAATGCGGAAGCAAGAATCATTAACGGAGTACTAACTAATTAAAACCAATCCACTAGCAACCTAAAAGAGATAGTGTGCTAGAGAGTTATTATAGTACTTATACAGAACCAGAGCGTACTAAGTCAAAATGCAGTCAAGCATGAATAATTAAATTCGAATAACACCAACGGGTGTCCTACATAATAATGAGTCTGTCAGAACTGCCGAATGGTCCTCGCTAGCCACCACGGGTACTCTAGCTATCTAGAACCTGGAGGGGCGAAAAACAAAATTAAGTGGGTCAGCAAAACAAATCTTTTCAAAATCATTCTTTTCTCAAAGTATAGCCCCTCACTGTAAAACCTGTATAGTTTCCCAGAAAATAATACGTACATATATATCACAAACTTTCTCAGCATAAAACATTATCAAGCATATCTCATAATATGCCATGCCATGCATTTGAATAACCATTCTGAATCTCAAAAACCATGTAATACGATGCATTTCGATAACCATATAACTACTACATATCAACTCAGCCCTCGGCTGTACATATAGCTCATAACACCTCAATCTCATCACATATATACACTGCACATACATCAATATCCTCATGAGGTCATCATCACATCACAGTATCAATATAAAAATGCCCCTAACTTGGATCCAAGGCGAGCATGCGGTGCGGGAGGTGAACGACACGTGAAAGACTGTGCCCCTAACTCTGGGCGTGAGCACTAACAATATGTGCAGGTTTATGAGCTAACATATCACATCATATCTCATCATATATCGTCTGTTCTTTCTTAACAATGCATGTACCTACCTGGTACTTACCTGGCGTCCTCGGCACCAACATATGCATGAAATGTATATATGAATACTAATACATCAATATTAAGTTATATGCATGGCAATAAAAACGTACTTTTCATTTAAAAGCTGATTCTGGGAAAATCATTATATATATAGGTTATACGAAAAAATAGCTGCCCACTCACTGATAGGTCGTCGGGTCGTAGCCCCCACGTCTAGCCTGGCTACGCTCGCCCTCGGAATAAGTCTCACCTATATGAGAAATTACTAAAAATACGTTATTTAAGCACATATACGCAACTACGGAAATAACTTCTCATACACAGCTCAATTTTGGCATACGAATATACCAACGCGACCTACTCGACGTCACGGACGTCAACATATTTTTAAAATAATTTTTTGATGCGCCACGCGCCCCCACGCGCGGCACGTGCCTGGCACGTGTCATCTCTGTCCTCCATCTCGCCGGACTGGTCTCGCCGGCGACGGAAAATGTCGCCGGTTTCTGGGCAAATTTCAAAACGCTATAACTCGTCCATTTCTCAACCATTTTGTCCCATTTTTCTTCCTACGTGCTCAAAATTAAGAGTAGAACAAGTCTATACCTTCAAAAACCTCGAAAAACGACTGGAATCTTGTTGGGAAATTCTCCAAAAACTGGCCACCTTCGTTCTACTCGATCCTGACGTCAAAACTTAGCAAACGATGGTCTCCGACTCCTGAAAACCTTCTAAAGCTCGTGGTGAGCTTGGTTTTGCCTAAAACACAACCCACAAAAACTTCATGAAACAGTACCTAACTCGGAGCTCGAGTTTTCAATGTGAAATCGATAGGTTTCTTACCTGAAATGGGTGTCACTGCACTCGTCTGGTCTCAAGGAACATGAATATGGTCTTGGTTTCTTCTATCCGTGAAGATTTGCAATGGTTTGTGGGTGTGCCGTACGTGAATGGGTAGAGAGAGAAAGTTTCGAGAGTGAAGAGAGAGATAGAGAGTGATGGACAGAGAGAGAGAGTGATGGACAGAGAGAGAAACAGTACCTAACTCGGAGCTCGAGTTTTCAACGTGAAATCGATAGGTTTCTTACCTGAAATGGGTGTCACTGCACTCGTCTGGTCTCAAGGAACACGAATATGGTCTTGGTTTCTTCTATCCGTGAAGATTTGCAATGGTTTGTGGGTGTGCCGTACGTGAATGGTTAGAGAGAGAAAGTTTCGAGAGTGAAGAGAGAGAGAGAGAGAGTGATGGACAGAGAGAGAGTGACGGGAGTGAGGTGAGGGATGGATGTGTGTGGTCAAAAGTCCCCAATCAAAAATCAAGGACCCCAAAATCTGATTGGCCCCAATAATTGAGGGCAATTCATTATTAGCCATCCTCACATACACACATCCATACATACACAACCCCGAATGGGTAATTTCGTCAATTCATCACTTAATTAACATATATATCGGGACGGGCTGTTACATGAGGGTTTGTATAGTTTTAAAAATTCATGTACGCACCTTTAAAGCGTAGAGGATGCGATTAAGAGTGCTTGCATATTTTTTCACATTTTTTGCACTTGTAAATTAATTATTTTAAATATTTAAATGTATTTGGTATTTTTAAATTACTTGATGTTTTTATTTTTAATGTGTTTTATAATTTTTTAATCTCACTCTTTGCTCATAATATTTTATTAAATAAATAAATAGAACTTAAATTTTTAAAATTTATTTAGAATAATAATACAATAATAATTAATGAACAATATATATATATATATATATATATATATATATATATATATATCCACTATATTTATTGTATTTTATAGTAAGTTTTTTTTAGTAATTAAAAAAAAATTAAAATCATCAAAATAAATTTTTCCTTTTCGTGTCGAAACAGGTTACCCGCGTGTCACTCTCGTGTAAACCTGTTAAGGACCCGTTATTAACGGGTTTTTATCGTGTGACCCGATAACGACCTGATTAATTATCGTATTAACCCGAAACCCGTTATTTTCGTGTCGTTTACGTGTCGTGTAAGAAACTGTCAGGTCTACTAGTTGCTTCTCATGTTCCATATATTTACTGGGTTGTAGCTTTCTTTACATCTATGTATCTTATAAACAAATTACCTACCATGTCTAGATCTTGTCCTTTGGAAAATCTGTTTAAAACCATATGCAGCTTCCAAACTTGAACCTAAAAGTAAGCCTTGTGTCTTTCTTGGCTATAGTCTCAATCATAAGGGCTATAGGTGTCTTGATATTCAATCTAGAAAGGTATATATCTCGAGACATGTTATATTTGATGAACTAACTTTTCCATTTCATCAAATCTCTCAAGATTGTTCTGTCAAACCATCTATCACCACTTCTCCATCTTCCATACCTTCTGCTCTTACCTTCACCAATCTTCCTGCAACTTCTACACCTACTCTCCCTATAAACCAAATTGTCTCTCCTTCTAATCCTACCTCTTTTCCACAACAATCCACTTCTACCACTTCAATTTCTCACCCCTCTTCCCTCATCCCACCTCCAAATACTCACCCTATGCAAACTCAATCCAAATCAGGAATTTTTAAACCTAAAGCATTTTCAGCCACTAAACACCCTATCCCTCTCACATATCTCCTGATTTTCTTCCCACCACTTATAACCAAGCCTCAAAATATTCTCATTGGAGACAGGCCATGCAGAAGGAATTTAATGCTTTAGTTACTACCAATACTTGGTCTCTTGTTCCTCCTCATCCATCTCAAAACCTTGTTGGCTATAAATGGGTTTTTCGCATTAAAAGGAAAGCTGATGGAACTATTGACCGTTATAAAGCACGGCTAGTAGCAAAGGGTTTTCATCAACAAGAAGGCTTAGACTACTCTAAAACCTTCAGTCCTGTGGCAAAACCAGTTACCATCAGGCTCCTTCTCACTCTTGCATCTCAGTATGACTGGTTTCTAAATCAGTTAGATGTTAGTAATGTTTTTTTACATGGCACTCTCTCTGAAACTGTGTTCATGCAGCAGCCATCTGGCTTTCAAGATCCGAACAAGCCTCATCATGTTTGCAAGTTAAACAACAGTCTTTGTGATCTTAAGCAAGCTCATCGTGCTTGGTATGAGAGGCTTCATGGTGCACTTAACTGTTTGGGATTTTGTGGTTCACAGAATGATCACTCCCTCTTTGTCAGAAATGATCATTTTTTGGTATTCATCCTTGTATATGTGGATGATATTTTGGTCACAGGTCCATCCTCTCAAGCTTGCACAGATACAATAACTCAACTCAGTGCTCTATTCCCAATAAAGGATCTGGGTCCTCTTCGTTTTTTTCTTGGCATTGAGGTTAAAAGGTCTTCTTCTGGAATCTTTATATCTCAGACTAAATATATTCTTGATTTGCTTACCAAGACAAATATAGCAGGTGAAAAACCATGTGCTACACCTTTTAGTACATCCCAGCTTGATCACTCATCTCTCTTGTTATCTAATCCAGAGGAATACAGATCGATTGTTGGAGGTCTGCAATATATTACTTGGTCCAGACCTGACATTTCCTTTGCTGTTAACTTGGTTTGTCAATTTATGCATCAACCTAGACAATCCCATTTCCAGGCAGTCAAACGCATCTTGAGATATCTGAAAGGTACTCTTGATCTTGATCTCTGGTTTCCCAAAACTTCAAATTCTCTCACTGTTAATGCCTTCTCACATGCTGATTGGGCAGGGTGTACACTGGATAGAAGATCCACAAGAGGTTATTGTATTTTTCTGGGCAATTCTCTCATCAGTTAGAGTGCTAAAAAGCAGCCAACTGTGGCTCGTTCCTCCACTGAAGTAGAGTATCGCTCCTTGGAGAACACTGATGCGGAACTTACATGGCTTTGCAAGTTACTTGTTGATGTTGGTGTATCTCTTCCATGTCCTCCAAAATTGTGGTGTGATAACATTTTTGTGCTTTCCTTAGCTAAGAATCCTTTATTTCATGCAAGGACTAAACATGTGGAGATTGACTACCACTATATACGGGAACAAGTTCTCTCCAATGCTGTCACTATTCAGTTTGTGTGTTCTCAGGACCAAATCGCAGATATTTGCACCAAATCTCTGTCCTAGTCTCAGTTTTTGCTTCTCAGAGACAAACTATCACTTCGGTTGCCGATGTTCAGTTTGAAGGGGCATATTAAGAATAGTTTATCTTGATTTTCTGTTGTAATTAGTTGTAGGACAGTTAGGACTGTTGTGCTTAGTTGGCAAATGTATAGGTGCTTATTTGGCAATTGTTTTGCTATCTATATATATCATTGATGTACTGTAATTATTTCTCAATGAAATAGTTTTCCTAATATTATTTTGGTGAAATTTTGATACTTTGAATTGTATTTCTAATGTCGGACATTTGACTTCCTCTGGAGCAAAATGTAGCCAAACGGATGAATTTTGGAGTGATTCCAATTGGAGGATGTTCGTAAGTCTGTTGAATTAATCGTGTCAAAGTTTCATAATTTTCTACCAAGCGGTTTATTTATGGCGATGAAATAAATAAAAAAAGCAGCGCGCAGTGCTGTCAAATTGACATTTTGGGCTTATTTAGGCTTTTTGGCGTCTAAAATGATGTCTTATGTTCAAGACATCTCAAGCTTTAATTCTAGCCGTTTTGAGCCTATTTTAGAGCTCTGAAGATCCAGAAACGTGGGATTCTTTGTGGCTGGGCAGATTTCCCAAAATTAGAATAGGAAGTATTTCCTAGTTATCTTATTCTATTGTGTTTCCTAATTTTTAGAAGACCTTTTAGGGTTTTATTTTTTAGTAGTATAAATATGGATATTTAACCACTAAGGTTTATAAGGGAGAGAATGAGAGGAGAAGAACGCACAACTTTTGGATTCAAGTGTATTTTCTATCTTTATTTTTAATAATATTTTGTTTATGGTTGTTCATAACTAACTCGTTTTGTTAGGGCGAAACCTTGAGTCTTAACATGAATATGTAATTTTTATTTAATTGCTTATGATTGATTACATGCATACTTTGAATTATTAATCACTGTTTTAAACTATCTAATTGTCTTAACGCTTAGCTACCATTAGGATGTTTAGATAAGTAATTTGATGCAATTTTGGTATGAAGGTTCCCTGAAATTGACGTTGGATTCTTGTGAGTAATAATTGTAATTTCACTTAAGATGAACACCACGTCTTAAGGGTTGCATGGTTTTTCAAAGGGTTTTTATAAAGCATTATGAGTCTTTCATGTTCAAATTTGATCCGAACGTCTGGACGGGTTACATGTTAGATATACGTTCTATGTTGGAGGTTCCAAGTAGAATATAAATTAGGAAAATCTAACTTTCAAAGTTGCATGTGTAATTCATAAGTAATTGGTAAAACTATATATGATTGTTAAGAGGACAGTGGAACCCTAGGCTTTTAATTTTATTTTCAAAATTATTTTCTTTAGTTTTTCTTTGTCAATTTATTTAGTTGTTTTTATTAAATTTGTTTTTATTATTCAAAATTCCAAAATCAACATTGTTCAAAACCTTGTTTAAAATAGTTAATTAAGAATTACTTTAAATACAAATTATTCATTCAATTCCTGTGGAAAACGACCTTACTTGAGCCGTTTAAAATACAACTACCTTGTTCTCTTGCAAATATTTCAAGTGTTTTTATCTCTACTTTTGCATGTGGTAAAAATCTATATCAATCCATTTAGTGCACAGGCTAAAGTTATGTCAGTTGATTCTACAGTGAAACTATCCGAACCTGCTTTATAGTTAGCCAGATCTTTAAGTGCAAGTGGAAACAAACCAGCGTACAAACCAAAGAACACAGCTCTAATCTCAATCTCGGACGCACTGGAATGAAATTGGTGCTCAAAAGAGCCTGCATTGCATTTGCCAATTATATTATGGAGAAATTAGATTTTCATGCTTCTTTTTGTTACTCCTTTGATTAAAACTTTATTCTTTTTTATTTTTTTTTATCAAACTCCTTGGTATTAATAACATTATTAATTATTTCAATAATAAAATATTTTTTATTTCTAAATATATTCCTTTAATGTTAAAAATGTTACAATTAGGATATTTATATTTATGGCTAAATTTTTTATCATATATTTTTATTTTTAGTTTGTACCCATTTTTAATTTGTACAAATTTTCTTTTCAGTTTTAATTTGTACCCATATAATTTCTTTTTGTGCCCATATTTTATAAAGTTTTATTTGTATTTGTACCCAGATTTTTTTTATTTATTTGCACCCATTTTTATTTTTGCTAAATGTACCCATGCTAATTATATGTACCATTCATGTAATTTTTTTTCCAAATTTTTAATCTTAAAATGTACTCAATCTTAAATATATCAATTTGTTATATGCAAAATATACCCTTTTTTTTATATATAAAATCTATTCAATATTTTTCTAATCCATTTTTAAACTTATATGGGTACATTCTTTGTTCTTTCATTTGAGAATGTATCCATGTTAAGTTTAATCGAAGAAATTTACTAATTTTATTAAGCCTAAATATCTCTTTATTTTTTTTTTGTGATTTTGAAGAATGTACCCATGTTTTGATACAATAATTTTTTGGTTAATTTTGATGAATGTACCCATGTTTATACACACACACACACACACAAATAGTATATTTATATTTTAATATTTTTAATCCCACAAATTATGGTTTTTTATTTACAATCTCATTAATATAAACAACTATAAATTTCAAATTTTAATAAATTATCACATTAATTTCAGGGATTTTGATAAAAAAATTGAAAACCAACAAGGTTTTGGTCAAATAATATTCATAGTTAGGGACCGCATCCAAAGTCTTCCTTATATTTATAAGCATGCTAAATTTCTTATTCTTGAGCATAATAAGCCAACAAATATATTAGAATTAATTAATAGTTAATTGATAATCAAAATAACATAATCTCCAACGCAACGCACCAATCATTGAGCATGCATAAACATAAATAATTAAAGCCATTTACCACGAAAAAAGTCTTGAAATTTCAAAAAAGTTGACAGAGAGAGAGGGTTATTTACGGTGGCAGAGACGGCGAGGGGGAGGAATTGGGACGACGTGAGGTGAGAGAGAGCGCCGAGGAGGAGGGTTAGGGCTGAGGGTTCAACGGAGGGGGGCGGAGCATCGCCATGTTCGAGCAGTTCTAAGCACTCGTCTGAAAATTGTCATATCTTCTCGCTCTAAGTCAAAATTTTGATGCTGTGTTTATTTGTACGTGTAAGTGTAACTCTAAATATGCACGCAAATTGTCATATCTTCTCACTTCCGACTGACTCGGATTGCTGACGAAAGAAGTAACAACTCGCCCAGTGCTCTGACTCGGTTTAAAACTCGGGCTTTAGCAAAATATATAGAGGACAACGTTGAGGAGGTTTTTGGGCTAATGCCTAAAAAGCTTGGCCTAAATGAAACAACTGAATAAAATTGGGCAAGGAATTTAAGTCTAATCATGGCATTCGGTACATGACAAAATAATTTTCGCACACTTTTTTTTTTTAGTGTGCATTCCTATTTATTTTTTGAAGTAAGATTCTCTCTCTTTTTTTTCTCCCATTCTTTCTCTTTCTATTTGAACAGTCACGGTTAAGCCACGTTAACATCTTATATTATTTTTTTTATAACAAGAGAAAGACAAAATAAGAGAATGTGAGAGGAGAGGATGGAAGGGGATGGAAATGATAAACCTAGTTTCTATAATCCTACAAACCCTAAAGATAAGTCCACGTCAGCACCTTCAATTCAAAAAAACCCTCTTCGCTGCCACTGCTATCTGCAACATAAAAGATCATAACAACATAGTCCATTATCTACACAACTCTTTATTTCAAATGTTCAAATGCTTTTGTATCTGATCCAAATGTTTGTATTTACTTTTCAAGTGTAACAACCTAATCATTTGTAACTCTATATAAAGAAAGGAATGAATACTCACTCCAGATTGAGCTGAGCCTTTACAATTCATCAATTTGCTAAACCCTAGTTTTTCAAATATCTTTTATGGTATCTCGGAGCTAACAGTCTAACGACCAAAAGCTTTAATTTTTTTTTCCTCATGGCGTCCACTTCAAGTTCCCCAAATCATGTTGTTATTCCCAGTCTTCCAAATGCTTCCAATATTCTGACTATAAAGTTGGACCGTACCAACTATCCCCTAAGGCATGCCCAGATGTTGCGCTTACTTCGCAGCAGGAATCTGGTGTCCTTTGTCGATGGAACCAACAAATGTCCTCCTGCCTTCTTGAAAGATAATGAAGGCCAACTCACTGATATAGTTAATCTTGACTTTGATGCATGGATTCAGCAAGATGCTATGGTCCTCTCATGGATCAACAGTTCGGTTCATCCCACTGTTCTTGCCTCTCTCATTGGTAAAACAAGTTCTCATTCTGTATGGACTTGTTTACGTGAAAGGTATGCCTCTTAATCTACTGGTCGTCTCCTCCAATTGTGTAGTGAGCTTATAAATACCCATCATGGTGATTCCTCTATAGCTGAGTTTCTTGATCACATAAATTGTCTTGTTGACACTCTCTCCCTCTCTGGTTCTCATGTGACTGACTCTGATCTTGTTGCCATTATTTTAAATAATGTTGGACCTGCTTATGAGAATATTGTTGCTTCTGCACAAGCAATGGATGAGGCCATTGTTTTCCAAACCTTTGCCATTATTTTAAATAATTTTTTACTCATAAGTAATGGCCTCATCACCGCATAAGTTGTCTTCATCATCCCGAGCAAAATGGTCTCGAGGAACGCAAGCATCGTCATCTTGTTGAAACAGGCTTAATCTTACTTGCTCATGCGTCTCTTCCTCACACTTTCTAGGATGATGCTTTTCAAACTGCAAATTATCTCATTAATTGTTTTCCCACCAAAATCTTGAATGGCATTTCTCCTTTTCAAAAACTGTTTTCCAAATCGCCCTAGTATGATTTTCTCAAAGTATTTGGTTGTGCCTGTTTCCCTTATTTGCGTCCATACATTGATACTAAACTTAAGTTTAGATCAAAACAATGCATTTTCTTAGGCTACTCGTTAAATTATCAAGGTTATAAATGTTATGATCCTACCACTGGCAAGTCTTTCATGTCTCGACATGTTGTTTTCAATGAAAAAAGTTTTCCATTTAAAGAAATTTCTACTCCACCTTTGTTAAATCCCAGTCAGTTGGACCATGTCCTGGATATTGGTTCATTCCATTTCACTCCACAACAACCTACCCCACAGACCCCTACTCTTATTCAACCATCACCTATAGTCACCTTACCCCATCATCTACAACATACACCCTCTCCCACTTCTAACCTACCTACCCCAGATTCTCCCACAACCATCCCTCTATCTCAACCAGACTCTACTTTTCACCCACCACCTCCCTCTCGCCACGTAAATATTGAGCCTGCCAACATCACTTCTCATGCTGCTCCATCAACTCATCCCATGTTCACGCGTGGTCAATAAGGAATTCGAAAACTGAATCCAAAATATGCTTGTATCACTACTGCTACTAATACTTTGGTTGAGTCCACGTGTTTCTCACAAGAAAATAAGTCTCCCTAATGGCGCCAAACAATGACCGATGAATTCAATGCTTTACAGCGTACTGGCACTTGGACTTTGGTACCTGACAAGTCTTCCATGAATGTATTACCAAATAAATGGGTGTATTGCATCAAAAAGAAATCTGATGGTTCCATCGAACATTTTAAGGCAAGACTTGTTGCCAATGGCTTTCATCAGCAAGATGGAATAGACTTTTTGGAAACCTTCAGTCCTGTAGTCACCCATGCTACAATTCTCCTTATTCTCTCTATTGTTCTTCATTTTCAGTGGCCTATCTGATAGCTTGATGTTCAAAATGTTTTCCTACATGACACGCTGCATGAAGAACTTTATATGCGATAGCCTGTAGGATTCATTGATCCACAGTTTCCCTCTCATGTGTGCCGACTTCGAAGATCTCTATATGGTTTGAAACAAGCACCCCGTGCTTGGTTTCAATGTTTTTCCCAGAAGCTTGAAGACTTGGGCTTCACTGCTTCCCAAGCCGACTTGTCTCTCTTCACTTACTTTGACGGCACAACAATCATCTATCTTCTCATCTACATGGATGACATATTAATCACCGGGAACAACAGTGCTCAATTCTCTAAGTTTATCATACAGCTTGGTACTTAATTTGCAATGAAAGATCTTGGGCCATTACACTATTTCTGGGGCATGGAGGTTTCACGAACGCCTACCGCTTTTTATCTCACTCAATCAAAATATATTTTGGAGCTTCTACAGAAAACAAATATGACTGATGCCAAGCCTATCTCCACGCCAGTTCACAGTGGTAAACGTTTGAGTCTATATGATGGTGAGCCTCTCTCGAATGGCACTAGTTTTAGCAGTGTTGTGGGAGCCCTTCAATACCTTTTATTTACTTGTCCTGATATTGCTTATGCTGTCAACCAAGTGTGCCAGTTCATGCACTCCCCAACTACTGCCCATTGGGCTGTTGTGAAACGAATCTTAAGGTATTTGAAAGGCACTCATGATCATGGCTTAATTTACAAACCAAGTCCTCTAACTATAACTGCCTTTGCTAAAGCTGACTATGCTGAGGATCCTGATGATCGTCGATCTACTGGAGGTCACTGCATATTCCTAGGAGATAACTTAATTTCTTGGAGTTCGAAAAAGCAAAGTGGAGTGTCCAGATCTAGCACAGAGGCAGAGTATCGCCAACTTGCCTACACTTCTACCCATTTATCATGGTTTTGAAATCTCTTCCGTGACTTACATCTACCATTACAACCACCTCGTCTCTGGTGTGACAATATCAACGCCATTGATGTTGCTTCTGATAAGCTCATATTTATATATATTTTACATCAAATTCACTCGTCTTTTCTTAGTTAGTTCCTTATATTTTTGAGCTATTTACTTTGATTTTGTGTTTTATAGGATTTGTCAAGCAAATAAAAGAAAAATAGCACAAGTGAGATTTTATGTAACAAATTCGTCAAAACTGCCTGTGCAGATCAGCCCACTTTGGAAGCAAGTTGCGAACAGCTCAGAATGAATTAGAGAATGAGCCTTATATTCTTGGAAAGCTACAGATGTCTATTTTCTAGAACATTTTTTTGGATTGTTAATATTATCTTTCTAGAAGAAGTTATGGGCATTTGAGCAAGGGAAGGTTGCAACTGACGACAATTCGGAGGTAAGGAAATGGCAGATAAGAAAAGCACATTGGATAGGCAGAGAGGACAGCAGAAAATAAAGGGGCTACGGACAGAAAAAAAAAGAAAAAAAAGGGAAGGCAGAAAAAGATTAGGTGAAGTGGAAAAGGGAAGGAGGAATGGGATGTATAGCACCTGGCCTTGATGGCTTTGAAAAAGAAAAGAAAACTGATTGTTTTCTTGGCAAATGGGGAATACACACGTGAACTTGAAAGAATAGACATGGCAAAAGAAAGCAAAAAGCATAAAATAATGAGGAATGATTAACATACAGCTGCAAAAGAAAGAAAACAACATGGAAAAATGAATGTAAAGCAGAGAGCACGATCAGCTAGAAAAAAGAGAGGAGATATACACGAGAGGGTAACAAATCAGAAGGCGGTGCGGCAGAGTAACATTTACAAAGAATTTGACAGAAGGCAGCAAATCACAAGCTGCGACTGAGGAAGTTGCACAGAGAGCAATACACAGACTGCACAAAGAGATAGAAAGCAGCGCATAGAGGAAAGAGGCTGCATAGAACAACACACGGATCAAATAGGAGAAGTGCAAAGCAGCGAGAAGCACAGAGAGCTCGGCAAGGGAAGAAAAAGGAAGAAAACAATCTTTGCACTCTCCTCTTTTGGTTCTATCTTCTCAAACTCATGTTTTATTTTTGGTTTAATTTGAGAATAATGTGTAACTAAATTTTAGTAGTTAGGGGCTGTTTTGAAGCCCCGAATATGATTGTAAATTTGTTGTGATATTTCGTTTGAATGACTTTTATGAAATGATGAAAATTGCTTCACTACTTATGTCATTGATGAATTCTTTTTGTGTTTATATGGATGCATACTTAGTAAGCATATTAAGGATTTTAATGCTATGAATATATGTGTGCCTGCCCTTGTTGAATGAGGACCTACATATGTTCTAGAGTAGCACTTGTTAATTGTGGTTAACATGTGAACCGATTTCTAGGATAAGTAAGACAACGCCAATACTTACGATGCCTTGTGATGACTCAAACTCTTTTCATTCTTAATGATTTCTACTTGTTAAATCTATGAACACGCCATTCTAGATTGCATGTTAGGGACTAACTTAAGTTGAAAACACCATTCTCTTAACATACTACGTAAGAAAGAGTAATAGGTTGAGTTCTAACATTGAGCCAACTTGAGCATCTTCATCCGGAAATAAAAGGAATTTGAATGAAACATAACATGTTTGAACGATTATTTGGTGGTGGATAGCATTTCCCCTAACTCGTTTTCTTAACTTGTGAATTAAAATCTATTGGTATTATTTAAACTTGTTTCTGCCCTGTTTTGTCCGATTTAAGTTAAATAGAAAATCAACTCCAAAAATCTCAAACATTTGTGTGAGTGTAGCTCTGTGTGTCTAGTATATCTGTATAAAATTTCGTTGCCTTTGGATAAGTGTAAGTTAGTCTAATAACTATTGTTCGGTGGCTGGTCAATAGAGACAGCAGCCCAGTTTGTGTGACATTTTAAGTAGTTAGATAAAACAATCTTCTGCGGAAAAGACCCTTATTTTCATATGCTGCAGTCAACAAATTTTAGTGTTAATAAGAAAAATCAATAGGATAATTGTGTGCTACTTTGTGGTGCGTTTTAAATCCTATCAAATTTTTGGCGCCGTGTCGCCGAGGATTGTTATTTCTAATTACTTATTTTTCTATTATTTTGTATTTCTTGTCTATTTAGTGTTTTTGTTTTTGGTTCTATTTCAGGTACTCTTTGTAGTATATGCATACTCGAAGGTCTAAGAGCATTGATATAGCTTCCTACGATCCTGAGCCTAAACGAACACTTCGAAAGGTTCAAGGAAAAATCAAACAGAAGCAAGCATTGGTGTCCTTACCATCATCATCGTCTCCACCACATTTGAGTTCGATAGAGGAGGAAAAACTACAAGAAGACATGGCTGATAACCGTACTCTGAGGGAGTTGGCAATGCCAAATACGGATCAACAACCATTGTGCATCACATATCCAAATGCAGAAGGAGGATTTGAGCTAAAGTCCGGCATGATTCACTACTTGCCTAAGTTCCATGGCTTCTCAACAGAGGATGCCAACAAGCATCTCATGGAGTTTCATGTAGTATGCTCAGGAATGAGACCAGCAAATGTGAATGAGGAGCAAGTCAAGTTGAGGGCATTCCCATTTACATTAGAAGCTAAGGCAAAGGAATGGCTTTACAATTTACCTCTGGGATCAATAAACACATTGAATCAGGTGAAGCAAGCATTCGTGGAGCAATATTTTCCGGCCACAAAAGCTGCAAGCATAAGAAAAGATATATGTGCAATCCAACAACAACATGGAGAGCCCTTTGGAGACTACTATGAGCGGTTCACACATTTGGTAGCATCTTGGCCTAATCATCAAATTTCAGAGCATATTTTAATACAATATTTTTATGAGGGATTGTGTGGTACTGATCGTGTAATGCTTGATGCAGCAAGTGGAGGAGCATTCATGGATAAGACACCAACTAATGCTAAGGAAAGAACATTGATGGCAACACACGACAATTTGGAGGGAGAGAATAGCCATCTTTCAAGAAAGTTAACGAGGTAAGTGCTAATTCTAGTATTGAATTACAATTAGTTAACTTGACTAATCTTGTGCAACAGGTTATGGTGGTTCCAAAACAGGTGTGCGGTGTATGTTCAATGATGGGACATGCCACGGATATATGCCCATCATTGAGGGATCAAGGTGGTCTTGAGCAAGCTAATGCATTAGGAGGGTTTCAAGGGCAACAAAGGCAAAAGTATGATCCATACTCCAACAACTATAATCCAGAGTGGCGCGATCATCCACACTTAAAGTGGAACAATCAAGACAGCGGACAACAATCTGTTCCCAACAACTATAACCGTCCACCTGGCTTCTTTCAAGCAAGACCACATGCACCATTTCAGCCTTAACAACAACAAGCTCCAAGTAAGTCTCTTGAGGATTTAATTGCTTCTTTAGCTAACTTTACTCAATCTCATCAACAGAAAACAGACAAAGCAATTGAAAACCTTGAGCGCCAAATGAGTCAGTTAGCAAGTTTGATGGGGCAACAACACCAACCAGAAAGGTTACCTGACCAAACTGTGGTGAATCCAAATGTGGAGCAGCTGAATGCTGTGACTTTAAATAGTGGAAAAGAAGTTTTTGAGAAGCCAATGATGCAACAAGGGGAGCTACAAACCAAAAATCTTGAGCAAGATGAGGCTTCAACAGAAACTGAAAAGTCTCCTAAAGCAATTGAATTGAACAAAAAAGATTCTGATAAGGTAAGTAAAGAAATTCAAAATTTGTTTAATTCATGTGTCCCTGTTCCTTTCCCTCGTAGGTTTATGAAGTCTAAGAAAGAGCAAACTGATAAGGAAATCTTGGATACTTTCTGAAAAGTCCAAGTGAACTTACCTCTTTTAGATGCCATAAAACAAGTGCCCAAATATGCAAAGTTCCTTAAAGAGCTTTGTACGAACAAGAGGAGATTCAATGATCAATAAACTGTGGTATTAAGTGAGGAAGCATCAGCTGTTTTGCAGAGGAAGTTGCCACCGAAGTTGAAGGATGCCGGTAGCTTTACCATTCCATGTGTAATTGGAGGGAAAGAGTTTGGGAGAGCATTGTATGATTTAGGGGCATCCATCAATCTGATGCCATATTCAGTGTATGAATCATTGAACCTTGGAGAGTTGAAGGAAACAAAGGTAATAATCCAGTTGGCAGACCGTTCAAACAGATATCCCAAAGGCCTATTGGAGGATGTACTTGTGCAAGTGAATGAGCTTATTTTTCCCGCTGGTTTTTTTGTTCTTGAGATGGAACATAACCCTATGCCTACTGCACTTCCTCTTATATTGGGATGACCATTCCTTAGAATGGCACGTACGAAGATTGACGTCTATGATGGTACCTTGACCATGGAATTGATGGAGAAGTCGTCAAATTCAGAATCTTCGATGTTATGAGGTACCATAATGATTTTGAATCTTGTTCTTCTATTGATGTGTTTGACTATTTTGTGTAAGATTGTTTTAATGAAGGTGTGGGACAAGATAATTTAGAAAAGGTGTTAGTGCATAGCATTACACATGAAAAGCTTAATACTTTCGAGCACATTGAAGAAGAATTAATTCATACTATGGCAGATCTTGAATCTCTTTCACCAATTCACGGTAAGTCTTCCGCCTATTTTATTTCTCTTCCTACTTCTAACGAAAAAAATCTTCCTTCTGTGATTCAGGCACCCAAATTGAAGCTTAAATCGATTCCTAAATATTTGAAGTATGCAATTTTGGGAGAGGATGAAACATTACCAGTCATCATATCATCACAACTCACAGTAGTGGAGGTGGAGAAACTGATCCGGGTACTGAAGGATCACAAAACTGCCAAGCTTGGAGCATTACAGATATCAAAGGTATAAATCCAGCTACATGTATGCATAAGATTCTGTTGGAGGAAGGTGCAAAACCAACAAGGGAAGCTCAACGTCATTTAAACCCCCTCATGATAGAGGTCGTCAAGAAAGAGGTAATCAAACTTCTTGATGTTGGCATCATATATCCTATTTCAGACAGAAAGTGGGTGAGCCCTGTTCACGTAGTTACAAAGCGATCGGGAGTCACAGTTGTTAAGAATGAAGCTAATGAGCTAGTGCCTACACGTGTGCAAAATAGTTGGAGAGTTTGTATAGACTATCGAAAGCTAAACAACACCACACGCAAGGATCACTTTCCAGTCCCATTCATTGATCAAATGTTAGAAAGGTTAGCTAGTCATTCTCATTATTGCTTCCTTGATGGCTATTCTGGATATAATCAAATTGCAGTTGCTCCAGAGGATCAAGAAAATACGACTTTCACATGTCCATTTGGTACATTTGCACATCGAAGGATGCCGTTTGGACTTTGCAACGCACCTGCCACATTTCAAAGGTGTATGGTGAGTATCTTTTCTGATATGATTGAGAAAATAATTGAAGTGTTCATGGATGATTTTTCTATTTATGGTGATTCTTTTGATACATGTCTACATAATCTATCCCTAGTTCTAAAACGTTGCCAAGAAACTAATCTGGTCTTAAATTGGGAAAAATGTCATTTCATGGTTTCTCATGGATTAGTTCTAGGGCATATCATATATGAAAAGGGAATTGAAGTGGATAAGTCTAAAGCAGAACTTGTTAGTTCTTTACCTATCCCTACTACTGTCAGGGAGGTTTGTTATTTTCTGGGACATGCAGGTTTTTACCGCAGGTTTATGAAGGACTTCTCAAAGATTTCTAGACCATTGTGTCGTTTGCTTCAAAAGGATGTATCATTTCATATGAATGAAGAATGTGTGGCAGCATTCAACAAGCTTAAGGAGTTGTTATCCACGGTTCCTGTGATCGTGCCACCAGATTGGAGTTTACCTTTTGAGTTGATGTGCGATGCTTCCGACTATGTTGTCGATGCAGTTCTAGAACAACGTGTCAACAAAGTGCCACATGTAATTTATTATGCATCTCGGGCGCTTAATGATGCACAATTGAATTATTCAACAACAGAGAATGAGCTTTTAGCTGTTGTATTCGCTTTAGAAAAATTTTGATCTTATTTGATTGGAACTAAAATTATTGTGTTTTCTGACTATATAGCATTAAAGTATCTACTCACAAAAAAGGATGCAAAACCGCGACTCATTCAATGGATACTTCTGCTTTAAAAGTTTGACTTAGAGATCAAGGATAAGGAAGGGAATGAGAATGTTGTAGCAGATCATCTTAGCAGACTTGCACATTCAAACACAGAGGAAGATCTCATCCCTTTACGTGAGAGTTTTCCAGATGAACAATTGTTTTCATTGAAGGCGACTGGCCCTTGGTATGCAGATATTATCAATTACAACGTCACCAAAAAGATTCCGGATGATTTTACACGTGCTCAGAAGATAAGCTTGTCAAAACCGCCAAATACTACGAATGGGACGATCCTTATTCGTAGAAATATTGCCTGATCAGTTGATTAGAATGTGTGTCCCTGAATTTGAGTTTAAATCTATTCTAACTTTTTGTCATTCTTATGCATGCGGCAGCCATTTTGGAGCAAAGAGGACATCACTTAAGGTGTTAGAGAGTGGTTTTTATTGGCCTAGTCTGTTTAAGGATCCGTATGAGTTTTGTGCAACATGTGATCGTTGTCAACGAACAAGTAACTTGGGCCCAAGAAATCAAATGCCACAAACACCTATTTTGATTGTTGAGATTTTTGATGTGTGGGGCATTGATTTCATGGGACCTTTTCCATCTTCAAATGGGTTTCTTTACATTTTATTGGTTGTGGATTATGTTTCTAAATGGGTGGAAGTGAAAGCCACCAAAACTAATGACTCTAAAGTTGTTTCATATTTTATTAAGACTAATATCTTTACAAGATTTGGAATACCTAGAGCCATCATCAGTGATGAAGGGAGTCACTTTTGCAACAGAACTTTTGAAGCGTTGCTTAGAAAGTACAATGTCACACATAAGGTGTCTACACCTTATCATCCACAAACTAGTGGTCAAGCAGAAGTATCAAATCATGAGGTGAAGCAAATTTTGGAGAAAACTGTTAGTCCTAGTAGGAAAGATTGGAGCATGAGCTTGAACGATGCATTATGGGCTTCCAGGACTGCCTATAAGACTTCTATTGGAATGTCACCATTTCGGTCAGTTTATGGGAAACCATGCCGTCTGCCAGTAGAATTAGAGCACAAAGCTTATTAGGTGATCAAAGCTTACAATATGGACATGAGTGTTGCTAGAAAGCAAAGGAAGCTGCAATTGAATGAGCTAGATGAAATCCAGAATGATGCGTACGGGTCGAGTTGAATATATAAGGAGAAATCAAAGGCATTTCATGATAAGATGATCTTAAGGAAGAACTTTGTCATTGGACAGAAAGTTCTTCTATTTAATTCTCGCCTTCGATTATTTCCAGGTAAGCTTCGTTCTCGATGGGTTGGTCCATTTGTTGTAACTAATATTTTTCCTCATGGTGCAATGGAAATCCAAAGTACGAAGACCGGAAACGTGTTCAAAGTGAATGGGCATAGACTCAAGCCATATTACGAGTATTTTGCCAAGCATGATGTAAAGGTTGTATTCCTTTAAGAACCAGAGCCCCTTGGATGATTACTCTTGGTACCGTCTGGCTGTAAGACGTTAAAGCAAACGCTTTTTGGGAGGCAACCCATGCATTCAACGAAGGGAGACTTTGGAATTGCTAACCAAATCAGATTTGCATTCTTACACCCTTTTTTTTACTGCTTTCATTTTGTTTTGTTTTGTTAGTTATGTTATTTGGTTGATTTCTGTGAGTTTGTGTTTAAAACATTGAGGGCAATGTTTAGTTTGAGTATGGGGGAGGGCAAAACAAAGTTTTTACATTAATTTTCGTGGAAAGGAATACGCTTAAAAATAATAATAATAATAATAAATAAATAAATAAACATAAAAATTTTATTATTACAATAATATGTAAACTAATAAGAGATAGCCTTCATTGATCAGGTGGTGCCTCAGCAGTCGACGGAGCTCTAGAAAGACGAAGCGCCAGAGTTTGATTTTCCTGAGCCTCAACACTTGGTGAAACCCCAAATGACGAAGGCAAAAGATGCCTCGGGAGTAATGCCATAAACCTTTGATGATCACTCTGAATCCGAACTTCGGACTCCTGCAGCTGGTCAAGCTTCCTCTTCATACTTGTTGAGTAACTAATTGCGAGCATGTGCAACTCTTTATTCTCGTGCCTGAGCCCTCTGATCTCTTGCCGAATACTAGCCACCTCAGCCATCAAAGACTCAACCTGACGAGATCGTGCAAGAAGGCGTTGGCCCATGTTTGAGACTGAGCCTGCACATTGGACGCTGAGAGCAAGAGAGTCCTGAACAGCGAGCTCGTCGGACCGCTTGGAAAGCAACCTATTGTCTCTTGGAGTAAGAAGATTTCTAGCAACCACCGTAGCGGTTATATCGTTTCTCATCATAGAGTCCCCAACTGTAAGAAGACCATTGGGGGATATGAAGGTCGGATGCCAAATGTTGTTTGGAGAAGACAAGTCATCATCTTCCCCGACATTCAAGTTAAGGTGACGGTCAGAGTGGCAAGACATTTTCTGAAGGTGTTGAAAAAGAAGAGATAGGACTGATCAAGATTAAGGCAGTGCAAGAAGGGAGTTTTTACAGGAGGCAATTCAAGTGTGCTGTGGAACAAAATTTGTGCCTCTATAAAAAGAAGAAATCGAATAGGCGCTACTCAGAAATCGAAAAGGCGCCTGCTCGCAAATCAAAGAGACGCTCCTTTCTCAAAAGCCGGACTCTTTTCTCAAAAGCCGGACTCCTTTCTCAAAAGCCGGACCTGCTAAGTGACCATGAGCCGATCCCCGAATTTCAAGAGATCGACTTTTCCAGACGTGTCAGCACCGTTCACACGCAACCTTGGCTTTGTAGAAATTATGGGTAACTTTGTCAAAAGAATTCTAACAAAGTTGGATGCGCGTGAACCCTACTGTTCAATCACCCAACGGTTGCCAACAAGAGTAAGAGAATAGTACCGGTTGTGAAGAAATTCCTATAAGTGTCTACCTTCGCCCTCCATAGCAAATGCAGACTTACTCAACATTTCTTCATCTCTGAGAATGTATTCCCAACGAAGCCTCTCGAGTTACTCAGTGTTCCTCATCCTCTAGAGTACTTCTGCAAGCAAGTCATAAAAAGCAAAAGTATTTCATATCATGAAGGTTGAAAGTAAGAGTGTCTCATATCATGCTTTCTCCTCACCTTCATCTGAAGAACAATGAGAAAAAGAGATCTTGATTGCTTACCTAGTCTTGCTCTCGAATACTCATCTTCAACTGTTGATGTATTTCTAAAGAAGATGTCACACCTGCATGGAGACCTGATTACTTGAAGCATGTGGAGACAACGTGCTGATTGATCCTCAACTAAGCTGAGGATCACTTCCAAGTAAAAAGCTCCCCAACCCAGTTTAAGAATCAACCTATGGAAAGATACTTCTTCAAAAGTAAAAGTACCTCATATCATCAGAATCGAAGGCAAAGGTATCTTATGGCATGTTTTTCCTTTACCCTTGCTCTTGCCTGCAGAACAAAGAAGAAAGAAAGCAATCGGTCGGCACTTGGAAAGATTGAACAAAGAGACAGACCATCACCTCTACATGGGCCTGCCTGCTATACAAATGCCTGCACAATCATATAACTCAGTAGGAGGAGTCTGAGTTGCATCCAAAAACTGTGGAAAGCCCCATCCAGTTCAAGATCAAAACTGTAGAAAGTCAACAAGCACGACCAAAGATCACCTAATATTTCTATTCATTGTCGTTTTCAATTTTTCGTTTGCATTTTCTACATTTTCTTGCGTGCTTAACTGAATTATTTTTTTTCTTTGTAGGAACTTTTGGTTATTTCCACCCTTGAAGTTGATTGCAGAATTTAAGCTTGGGGGTCATCACTTGATTTTACTGCAAATTAGGGAAGTTTTCAGTCCAATTGCTTTATTTTGTTTCTTATTATTTATTCATTTTTTTTATTTGCATTATAGTGTTTTCTGACATTGGGGACAATGTCCAGTTTAAGTTTAGGGGTAAAGAGTATAAAAAATGACCAAATTGAAATTTTTTTACCTTCGACTATGAACTGGTTTCATTTGTTTCCGTGTTGTTGCTTTTTGTTTTCTTAACTAGTTTTGTTTCAAAAAAAAATTAAAAATCGGAAGATTTAAAAATCCAAAAATATTGTCTTGTTTTCCTTATTGTTTTGGATTAGATTTTTGTTAGTTTCCCGACCCAATGATATAATTGGATCAAATTTGAACCATGGTAATCAAGAACTTAGTTAACATGTGTTGTGTGAAAGTCCTAATTCTCTTGTTAGTTTTGTACATGTTTGATCATTCTTGAAAAACAAAATGCACATAGCCTTGTTGATGTGAAACTAAAGCATGACTTAAAGCTTCATATGTGAATTTAGTAACCATATACATCCTATGTGAGTTTTTGAGCCTATTGAAAGTGTGTGCATTTTTCATACACTCCTATTCTTTCATGTGTGATGAACTTATGTGAGATACATCTCTAGAACTTGCGTAACGATCTTTCGAAATGTTTGTCATTGATTGCATGAACTTGAGAATGATAGAGGCATTAGGTTTACCACCATGGCTCAAATAACCATGTTTCCCAAAGAAAAATGATATCATGAGATTGCCAATTTGAGCCGTATATGTTGAGCCTTTTATTTCTTATCACCAGATATGTCTACCCTTATACCTCAAACATTTTTCCTTACCCTTTCCAAGCTAGCTAGTGAACAATGTGAGATTGTCTTATGAGAAATGTTTGTGAAGTACTTTGAAGGAGTTTGGCAAAAGAATAAGTGTGGGGGTATTTCATGTTTGTATTTCGTTATGTGCAAAAAAAAAAAAAAAAAAAAAAAAAAAAGAAGAAGAAAATTGCATACAAAGCAAATAAAAAGTTTTTAAAGTTTCAGTTTAAGGGTGTGGTATTAGTAGAATCGCTAGAGAGCTTATTTCTTATAAATCTCAACAAGAGAATTGCTTGCAATGTACCTTGGAACTTGTGTTTACCTATTCTTTCATTTCAATAACCCTCTCCCTAAGCCTCATTACATCCAATAAAAGTCCTCTTGATTTAAGTTTTGCAATTATGATTGTGGAGAAGTGATCTTTATGCAAGCTTATGGTAGAACTTTCACATTTGATTCCTTGAGCGAAACACATTAAAACTAAACACATGTGTGATTGAGTGTATGTCCCGTGAGAAGGTCGCTAGTTTGCATATGGTGATTTTAAAAATATAAATAAATAAAACTTGAAATTGCATTAGCATGGCTATATCACACACTATACTTCAAGGATGATTAAAATGTTACTACTAATATTTGAATAAGGAAGATGAACTTGGATTAGCTTGTTTGGTGCTAGCTAAGGTTCTTGATGATTTGTTTTCTTGAATGAAATTCTATGAGGGTCACATAGGGGGAAGCTAATGTTTTTCGTGTTACTACATTTTCATGTTTTCTTTGTTTTCCTCGAGGACTAGCAAAAGCTAAGTGTGGGGGTATTTGATAAGCTCATATTTATATATATTTTACATCAAATTCACTCGTCTTTTCTTAGTTAGTTCCTTACATTTTTAGCTATTTACTTTGATTTTGTGTTTTATAGGATTTGTCAAGCAAATAAAAGAAAAATAGCACAAGTGAGATTTTATGTAACAAATTCGTCAAAACTGCCTGTGCAGATCAGCTCACTTTGGAAGCAAGTTGCGAACATCTCAGAATCAATTAGAGAATGAGCCTTATATTCTTAGAAAGCTACAGATGTCTATTTTCTAGAACATTTTGCGGATTGTTAATATTATGTTTCTAGAAGAAGTTATGGGCATTTGAGCAAGGGAAGGTCACAACTGACGACAATTCGGAGTAAGGAAATGGCAGATAAGAAAAGCACAAAGGATAGGCAGAGAGGACTGCATAAAATAAAGGGGCTACGGACAGAAAAAAAAAAAAAAAAAAAAAAGGAAAGGCAGAAAAAGATTAGGTGAAGTGGAAAAGGGAAGGAGGAATGAGATGTATAGCACCTGGCCTTGATGGCTTTGAAAAAGAAAAGAAAACTGATTGTTTTCTTGGCAAATGGAGAATACACATGTGAACTTGAAAGAATAGACATGGCAAAAGAAAGAAAAAAGCATAAAATAATGAGGAATGATTAACATACAGCTGCAAAAGAAGGAAAACAGCATGGCAAAATGAATGTAAAGCAGAGAGCATGATCAGCTAGAAAAAAAAGAGGAGATATACACGAGAGGGCAGCAAATCAGAAGGCGGTGCGGCAGAGCAACATTTACAAAGAATTTGACAGAGGGCAGCAAATCACAAGCTGCGACTGAGGAAGTTGCACAGAGAGCAATACACGGACTGCACAAAGAGATAGAAAGCAGCACATAGAGGAAAGAGGCTGCATAGAACAACACACGGATCAAATAGGAGAAGTGCAAAGCAGCGAGAAGCACAGAGAGCTCGGCAAGGGAAGAAAAAGGAAGAAAACAATCTTTGCACTCTCCTCTTTTGGTTCTATCTTCTCAAACTCATGTTTTATTTTTGGTTTAATTTGAGAATAATGTGTAACTAAATTTTAGTAGTTAGGGGCTGTTTTGAAGCCCCGAATATGATTGTAAATTTGTTGTGATATTTCGTTTGAATGACTTTTATGAAAGGATGAAAATTGCTTCACTACTTATGTCATTGATGAATTCTTTTTGTGTTTCTATGGATGCATACTTAGTAAGCATATTAAGGATTTTAATGCTATGAATATATGTGTGACTGCCCTTATTGAATGAGGACCTACATATGTTCTAGAGTAGCACTTGTTAATTGTGGTTAACATGTGAACCGATTTCTAGGATAAGTAAGACAACGCCAGCACTTACGATGCCTTGTGATGACTCAAACTCTTTTCATTCTTAATGATTTCTACTTGTTAAATCTATGAACACGCCATTCTAGATTGCATGTTAAGGAATAAGTTAAGTTGAAACGCCATTCTCTTAACATACTACGTAAGAAAGAGTAATAGGTTGAGTTCTAACATTGAGCCAACTTGAGCATCTTCATCCGGAAATAAAAAGAATTTGAATGAAACATAACATGTTTGCATGATTATTTGGTGGTGGATAGCATTTCTCCTAACTCGTTTTCTTAACTTGTGAATTAAAATCTATTGGTATTATTTAAACTTGTTTCTGCCCTGTTTTGTCCGATTTAAGTTAAATAGCAAATATACTCCAAAAATCTCAAATATTTGTGTGAGTGTAGCTCTGTGTGTCTAGTATATCTGTATAAAATTTCGTTGCCTTTGGATAAGTGTAAGTTAGTCTAATAATTATTGTTTGGTGGCTGGTCAATAGAGACAGCAGCCCAGTTTGTGTGACATTTTAAGTAGTTAGATAAAACAATCTTCTACGGGAAAGACCCTTATTTTCATATGCTACAATCGAAAATTTTTAGTGTTATTAAGGAAAATCAATAGGATAATTGTGTGCTACTTTGTGGTGCGTTTTAAATCCTATCAGCTTCCAATCCAGTTTATCAAGCTCATATGCGTCATGTTGAAGTGGATTATCACTACATCCGGGAAAAGGTCATTCGCAAGGAAATTGAAGTTGGTTACGTGGCTACCACTGATCAACTTGCCAATTTTTTAACAATGGGTTTGTCCTCCATATGCTTCCATTATCTTATCTCCTAGCTTCCTGTTCGTGAACGCCCTGTCAGCTTGCGGGGGCGTGATAAACCTAGTTTGTATAATCCTACAAACCCTAAAGATAAGTCCACGTCAGCACCTTCAATTCAAAAGAAACCCTCTTCGCTGCCACTACTATCTGCAACAGAAAAGATCATAACAACATAGTCCATTATCTACATAACTCTTTCTTTCAAATGTTCAAATGCTTTTGTATCTGATTCAAATGTTTGTATTTACTTTTCAAGTGTAACAACCTTATCATTTGTAACTCTATATAGAGAAAGGAATGAATGCTCACTCGAGATTGAGCTGAGTGATCGGATCATATTTATATATATTTTTATATCAAATTCACTCGTCTTTTCTTAGTTAGTTCCTCATATTTTGAGCTATTTACTTTGTTTTTGTGTTTTATTGAATTTATCTAGCTAAGAAAATAAAATTAGAATAAGTGAAGTGTTAAGTATTAATTTCATCTAAACTATCTTGTCTGTTGAATTATACTTATCATTTAGAAAATAATATTTATATATATATATATTTATATATATATATATATTTATATATTTAAATCTAATGTATGTGTGTGTGATTATTAGGTGGAAACCAGCAATGCATGCACATGTGGTCTTAAGAAATAAAAAATAAAATAAAAAAATGATGATGAGCACCGAGAGAAAACGTGAAGGAAGTTGGTAAGCACTCAGGGAGATAATAAAATGGGAGCAATTACGAAGGGACTGGAAGGAGGGAATTAAAATAAAACGGAAGGCAGCTTTGAGGAGCTGAAAAAGAAAAGAGGGAGTGCTCACGGGGAAAAAATCGGAGCTGAGCTCCTCGGAGCTGAGCTCCTCGGAGCTCGAAGGAAAAAAAGAACATAAAAAAAAGAACCAGAGGAGAAGGCTGCCTGAAGAGCAGCTTGGCAGCGTGAGCAGCTCGAGGCAGCTGGACCAAGAAGAAAACACGGGGGAACAAAAGGGAGAGCTGCCTTGGCAGCAACACTGCAGCAAGAAGCAGAGTTGCACAGAGCAGCTACGGTGAGAAGCTGCGAGACTGGAACCAATCAGAAAGCATAAAAGAAAGCCACGACACAGAATTGCACAGTGGCACCGAATTGCACAGATCCTTACAACCCCCAATTTGGTTTAATCCCTCCAACTTATGTTTTTAATTTATGTTTTTAATTTATAAATAATGTGTAATTAATTTATTTTGGCTAGAGGTTAATTCGAAACCATGATTATATTTGTAATTTTAATTTGATTTACTCCAGTTATGAATTTATGAATGTTGGATGTGGTTTATTTTTCTGTGTTGATTAAGAACTTGTTTATGTATGTGGGTTAAGGGTCGACACTTAATTTGCATGCTTAGACTTGATGCTAGGATATAAGGGAATTTCACCTAATCGTTATGAACTTATATTCATGAGTAGTAAAAATCGCTAGTCACGATTGTGTTTAGTAAACCCTAGGTTGGATTAACATGCGTATTCCATAGTTATGAATGCCTAGTCGATGTTTATGATTTCCATTGAACTTAATGATCTTTGATATGTCTCTCTATCATGCGTATTCCATAGTTAGGGAACTTGATAAGAATAATTTGGTTGTGATGCGTATTCCGTCCAATTAAATGAATTTAGGGAAATCTGAAAGTTAATTTAAGCGGACCTAATTAACTTGGAGCATTGTCATTCATGCGTTTGTTAAATTCATAACTGGGAATCAATTTAGGTTGCATCTGTGTCATGTGTGGAGAAAAACCCTCTAGCCAATCCGTTATCTATCCGTTTACTTTTTATTTTATGTTTTTGTTAATTTGTAGTTTATTTTAAGTTTAATTTACGTTTCATCAAAAATCAATCCCCCCATTATTATAATATTATTATTTAGTTACTTTTTATTATTTGTAATCTTTTAATTTTAATTTCCTTTCATTTCAATTCCTAGTTTTTATTTTAAATTGTTTTTATTATTTTGAGTCATTTTAAGTGTGTTTCGAGTTTTTAGCCTAGTTTTGTATTTTTGAGTCTTTTGATTTATTTTAGTTTATTTGTTAGTTTTATTTTAAGTTTTTCTAGTTAAGTGTTTTTATTTTAGTTTAGTATTTTAAATTTTGTTTTTACGTTTTTAAATTATTTTTACTTTGATTAGCAATCCCTCCTAATCCCCGGTCCAGAACGATACCCTACTTATACCTATACTACGATTGTCAAAAAGAGGGTTTAATTTGTGTCGAGTTAATTCTCGCATCAAATTTTGGCGCCGTTGCCGGGGATTAGCAACTTTGCTAATCCTTTATTTTTGTTTGTGTTTATTTTTATATTTGTGTTTTTGTTTGTGTTTTTATTTATATTTGTGTTTGTGTGTTTTACTTTTGGTATTTGATTTATTTTTCTTTCTTTGATTTTAGGTTTAATTGGAGCAAGACATGGATAGCATTCAAGCTCAATTGGCGCAACTTACTGCTCAATTGACTAATAATGCCGAACGAACCTCAATACCAAGTGTCCCTACACTTGATGTGCCCTATGGGCAAGGATATCAAACTCAGCAATATCCTCAATTTTCTGCATATGAAGATGATTGGGGATATCAAGGCCACAGCCAATCAAGGGGCAATATGTATTCCAACGCTTGCAATTCGGATTGGAGGGATTATTCAAATCAAATGTGGGATGAACCTCAACATTTTCAACAAAGTGGATATTGGCAGCAAGACGAGTTCTATTCCAGACCTATGCAGCCACCACAGCATCCCCCACAACAATTCCAATCGAATCAAAGCATGCCCGTGGATTATAATCAAATTCTTAATGAATTAAACTCTTTGGTGCAGGGGTCACAAAATCAAGCTAAGGAGACTCACCAAGGAGAATATTGGCAGCCGTATGATGAGTTCTATACAACACCTTTGCAGCCACCACAGCCACCACAACAATCTGCCCAATTCGATTCAGGTATATCTCTGGATAATGATACATTTAATAAGTTACTCTCCTCTTTGAATCAGGGAGTGGAAAATCGAATCCAGGAGATGCAAGACCGGACCAACAGAGTGGACGAATTGGATATACATGTTGGGCAGATCATGGAATTCATGGCACAGATTCAAGATCAAAGTGAACTTTCCAACTCCACATTTGCAAATTCAAGGGGAGAAGTGGAAATCGATGAAGCCATAAGTGATGTGGAGGATGAAGCTGTTCTAGAACCATCCAGTCACAGCCCGAACTTGGATGAATTGCCGCTGCAAGAAGAAGAAGAGGAGGAGGACGACTTGGGCAGTTTAGACGAATTCTTGTCTCAAACCCCTCAAGTCCCTATGTCGTCCAACTCAGGTGAGGAAGTTATAAGTTCAATTCATTCTAACCCTATTCCACCGAATGTCCTTTTTCCTTGTAGAATTTTAATTCCAAATATCGAAGAGAGTGAAAAAGACATTGTGGAAGCTCTTCCAAAAGTCCAAAGCGATATCTCAATTCTTGGTGCACCAAAACAAATTCCCGAACCTTGCACACCAAGAAAAGAGATTCAAGAGAATGAAGTGGCTGAAGCATATCAAAAATACATCCAAGAGGTTGTGCATGAGGCAACAAAGGCCCATGAAATTGAGATTGATGACACGGGACAGGCCACAACCATCATCGTCAATCTGGCCAAGTGCAAAGTCCCCGAAACGTTCAAGGGAGCACCGTCATTGGAACTCAGACCGTTGTCAGATCATTTCAAATACCACCGTCCGTTCAATGATAAATCCATGCATTTGAATAAAGAAGGGAGGCCTAGGAATCACCCACAATCAGATTTGCATTCCTAAACCCTTCTCTTTACTGCTTTCATTTTGTTTTGTTTAGTTAGTTGTGTTATTTGGTTGATTTTTGTTTAGTTTGTGTTTAAATAAATTTCGGGCCTTGTTTATTTTAAGTGCGAGTAAATAAAGTCTTTTTACATTAATTTACATATTTTAATTTACATATTTTATATTGCTTAAAATAAACCTAAAAAAAAATATTAATAATAATAATAATAATATTAGTAATATTTATATATATATATATATATATATTTATTTATTTATTTATTTAAATAAGCTTAAAAAAAAAAAATTTACAATAATACGAAAAACTAATAGCGTTCATTGGTCATTGGTCATTGGTCAGGTGGCGCCGCAGAAGTCGATGGAGCTCCGGGAAGACGAAGTGCTAGAGTTGGAATCTCCGGAGCCGGAACACTTGGTGCTGCTCCAGAGGACGAAGGCAACATAAACCGCGGGAGTAACGCCATGAACCGCTCATGATCACTCTGAATCCGACCGTCTGACTCCTGCAGCTGGTCCAGCTTCCTCTTCATGCTGGTCGAGTAACTAGTTGCAAGCATGTGCAACTCCTTGTTCTCGTGCCTAAGTCCTCTGACCTCCTGCCGAAGACTGGCCACCTCCGCCATCAGCGACTCCACCTGACGAGATCTTGCAAGCAGGCGCTGGCCCATGTTTGAAACTGAGCCTGCACTCTGGACGCTAAGAGCAAGGGAGTCCTGAACAGCTAACTCGTCTGACCGCATAGACAGCAACCTAGTGTCTCTGGGAGTAAGAAGGTTTCTTGCAACCACCGTTGCGGTTATATCGTTCCTCATCATTGTGTCCCCGACTGTAAGAGGACCATTGGGGGATATGAAGGATGGATTCCAAATGTTGTTCGGAGAAGACGAGTCATCGTCTTCCCCGACATTCAAGTTTAGGCGACGGTCGGAAGGGCAAGACATTTTTAGAGGGGGTTGAGGAAGAAAAGAGTTCGGAAAAATTAAGATTGCTGAAGCGGAAGAAGAGATCGGAAAGATTAAGAAGTGCAGAAGAGAGTGTTTACAGAGGAGAGTATTTGAGGAAGGGAGTTCAAGTGTGATGTGAAGCAGAATTAGCGCCTCTATAAAAAGAAGCAAATCAAAGAGAGGCGCTCCTCAGAGGTTGAAGACGCGTCCTCACGCAATTCGGAAAAGCTCGACGCTCCTTTCTCAAAAGCTGGGCTTGACTCAGCAATCACGTGGGTCGGTTTGTCCGGATGTGTCGTCACTCATGACGTGCAGCGTGGAGCGTTGCGAAAACCACGAGCCGCACCCGGTTTTGAACCCCGGTTTTCAAAAGATCATCATTCCAATTTGTCGTCACTCGTCGTATGCGCAGTCAGCTTCGCGGAAATTACGGACGCGTTGTCAGAAAGCGCGTAACGGGCACTGTTCATCCATCCACCGGCTGCCGACAAATAGTGAGGGAACAGTTCCGGTTGTGAAGGAAAATTTCTATAAGTTCGACCTTAGCCTTTCACAGCAAAGGCACACCTTCACACCCTCTCAACCTCTCAACCTCTCAACCTCTCAACCTCTCTTCATCTCCGATAATGTCTTCCCAAAGAAAGCTTTCGAGTTATTCAGTGTTCTTCATCCCTTGGATCACCCCAGAAAACAAACCTTCCAGAGTAAAAGTATTTCATATTAAAAAGGTTAAAAGCAAAAGTATCTCATATTATGCTTTCTCCTCTCCTTCATCTGAGGAACGTGGAGAAAGTGAGATCCTGATTGCTTACCTAGTCTTGCTCTCGAGTACTCATCTCAGACCCCTCCCAGCCCACTTCAAAAATAAACCTGTGTTGAGGTACTTCTTCAAAAACAAAAGTACCTCACAGACGAAGCAGGAGGAGTCTGAGGTGCACCCAAGAGCAGATGAGTCTGGGTTGATCCAAGAGTTCAAGAAGATGCCACACCTGCGTGGAGACCGGACTACTTGAAGCATGTGGAGACAACGTGCTGACTCATCCTCAACTAAGCCGAGGAGCACTTGCAAGAAAGGAGGCCCATCCAGTTCAAGTTGAAAACTGTGGAAAATCAACAGTCATGACCAATGACCACCTATTAGTTCTTTTCATTACCTTTTATTTTCAATTTTTATTTCCCGTCAAATTTTTCTATATTTTGTTTGCGTGCTTAACTGATTTATTTCTTTTCTTTGCAGGAACGTTTGAATATTTTCACCCTTGAAGTTGATTGCAAAATTTACGCTTGGGGGTCATCGCTTGGTTTTCTGCAAATTAGGGAAGTTTTCAGTCCTATTGTTTTATTTTGTTTCTTTTCATTTAGTAATTTTATTTTAATATTTATTTTTGCATTATTAATGTTTTCTGACATTGGGGACAATGTCTAGTTTAAGTGTGGGGGTATCAAGATAAAAAATGACCAAATTGAAAATTTTTATACCTTCGACTTTGAACTGGTTTCATGTGTTTCCGTGTTATTGCTTTTTATTTTCTTAGTGTTTTATGCTGTTTTGGTGTGTTTTATTGTGTTTTGAGGAAATCTTACGAAAATGACATAAAAATTTGAAAAATATTTTGAAAAACCCAAAAAGAATTTTTTTGTTTTTTTTTGTTTTTGTTTTTGTGTGTTTGTGTCTTAGGTACCTTCCAACACAATGATGAGGATTTGGTTTTTAATTGCATGACTGTTAAAGAAAGTTATAAACATGGATGGAAGTTTGATATGCTCTTGGTTTATGCTTAGTTGTAGTTGTTGTTTATGAATTTAAATTTGATCACAAAAGGATAAAATTAGTTTTTGTAACATGCTTGAAGGAAGGAACTCAAACTAATGCTACATCCCTGTGAGACTTGAGCTTATACCTTGTTTGGAGAGTTATTAATCTTGATGTTTTTGTTTTCTAAAGTCGTTGCATGATCTCATTATTCTTTGCTTGGTTGCTACTTAGAAGGCGTTTTATCATCTTAGTTCCAGATACTAGAACTCATATCCGTTTCATTCAAAGCATGACATTGAATTACATAACACATATCAAGATGAAGTTGTTTAGTGAACCACCACATCCCAAAAAGCCTTACCCTTTATCTTTCTTATGTTTTGTAGGTTTAACCCCTTTCGAGCCTGGTTTAGCCTATTTTTGTTGTTAACCACATTAAACCGCACCTAACCGTCCGCACCCTTGTTCTTAAAGAATAGTGAGCATGACTTAAAAAGAATTCATTTTATTCTACACTATGCAGAAAAACAAGTGTGGGGGAGGGATTGGTTGTTTTGAGCTCAATTGTACGTTTTGCGTTTAAAAAAAAAAAAAAAAAAAAGAAAAAAAAAAAAGAAAAACGCGTGAAAAGAAAAGAAAGAAGAAAAAGAGTTTGAAATCTGGCCATAAATGTGTGAATCCTCCCCTCGGGTTTAGAGTTGAATTTTCATTCAAAAGTGAATTCTGTGCGTTAATTTCATTACTTTGCTTACTATTTCTTTAAGAACCTTTGTTTTTCCATATCCTTCCTTTGTTAAGCCTATATCCTTAGCCCCGTTACAACCCTTTGACTTCTATCTTGGTTGTTGTGCGTTCAATATGTGGAGTTTTGGATTGGTATGAGCATATAGTGTCCCTGGTTCGCGCATCTAAGTAGTAGCATTTCATTCATGAGATCATATTCATATGCACATTAATAACTCCAGAAAATGCTTTCTTTGCTATAACATATGTGAGTGATCGTTTCCTTGCTTACATCATTCTTCTCACATATACCTAGTGTAGGGAGTGTAGTCAGAAAATCTGAGCGAAAAAAATAAAAATAAAATAAAATAAAATAAAATAAAATTTGAGTGCATATCTAGTAAGGAATAGAGTAAATTCTCTAAGGCATGTTACTACATTCAAAATGTTGTTTTAATTGATTAAATGCGAACTAATAAATGGTGACTGTGATTAAGTATGTGCTTAAGGGTATGGATTGCCAAAATCTGTGTAAGTGATGATTTTTAATTTGTCATGTCCATTGGAAATCCCTGAGATAAATGTTGGAAGGTTTAGATTGAGTCTTGTTCTTGTTTTCGTTGTTTTGCTCGAGGACTAGCAAAAGCTAAGTGTGGGGGTATTTGATCGGATCATATTTATATATATTTTTATATCAAATTCACTCGTCTTTTCTTAGTTAGTTCCTCATATTTTGAGCTATTTACTTTGTTTTTGTGTTTTATTGAATTTATCTAGCTAAGAAAATAAAATTAGAATAAGTGAAGTGTTAAGTATTAATTTCATCTAAACTATCTTGTCTGTTGAATTATACTTATCATTTAGAAAATAATATTTATATATATATATTTATATATATATATATATTTATATATTTAAATCTAATGTATGTGTGTGTGATTATTAGGTGGAAACCAGCAATGCATGCACATGTGGTCTTAAGAAATAAAAAAAAAAAAAAAAAAATGATGATGAGCACCGAGAGAAAACGTGAAGGAAGTTGGTAAGCACTCAGGGAGATAATAAAATGGGAGCAATTACGAAGGGACTGGAAGGAGGGAATTAAAATAAAACGGAAGGCAGCTTTGAGGAGCTGAAAAAGAAAAGAGGGAGTGCTCACGGGGAAAAAATCGGAGCTGAGCTCCTCGGAGCTCGAAGGAAAAAAAGAACATAAAAAAAAGAACCAGAGGAGAAGGCTGCCTGAAGAGCAGCTTGGCAGCGTGAGCAGCTCGAGGCAGCTGGACCAAGAAGAAAACACGGGGGAACAAAAGGGAGAGCTGCCTTGGCAGCAACACTGCAGCAAGAAGCAGAGTTGCACAGAGCAGCTACGGTGAGAAGCTGCGAGACTGGAACCAATCAGAAAGCATAAAAGAAAGCCACGACACAGAATTGCACAGTGGCACCGAATTGCACAGATCCTTACAACCCCCAATTTGGTTTAATCCCTCCAACTTATGTTTTTAATTTATGTTTTTAATTTATAAATAATGTGTAATTAATTTATTTTGGCTAGAGGTTAATTCGAAACCATGATTATATTTGTAATTTTAATTTGATTTACTCCAGTTATGAATTTATGAATGTTGGATGTGGTTTATTTTTCTGTGTTGATTAAGAACTTGTTTATGTATGTGGGTTAAGGGTCGACACTTAATTTGCATGCTTAGACTTGATGCTAGGATATAAGGGAATTTCACCTAATCGTTATGAACTTATATTCATGAGTAGTAAAAATCGCTAGTCACGATTGTGTTTAGTAAACCCTAGGTTGGATTAACATGCGTATTCCATAGTTATGAATGCCTAGTCGATGTTTATGATTTCCATTGAACTTAATGATCTTTGATATGTCTCTCTATCATGCGTATTCCATAGTTAGGGAACTTGATAAGAATAATTTGGTTGTGATGCGTATTCCGTCCAATTAAATGAATTTAGGGAAATCTGAAAGTTAATTTAAGCGGACCTAATTAACTTGGAGCATTGTCATTCATGCGTTTGTTAAATTCATAACTGGGAATCAATTTAGGTTGCATCTGTGTCATGTGTGGAGAAAAACCCTCTAGCCAATCCGTTATCTATCCGTTTACTTTTTATTTTATGTTTTTGTTAATTTGTAGTTTATTTTAAGTTTAATTTACGTTTCATCAAAAATCAATCCCCCCATTATTATAATATTATTATTTAGTTACTTTTTATTATTTGTAATCTTTTAATTTTAATTTCCTTTCATTTCAATTCCTAGTTTTTATTTTAAATTGTTTTTATTATTTTGAGTCATTTTAAGTGTGTTTCGAGTTTTTAGCCTAGTTTTGTATTTTTGAGTCTTTTGATTTATTTTAGTTTATTTGTTAGTTTTATTTTAAGTTTTTCTAGTTAAGTGTTTTTATTTTAGTTTAGTATTTTAAATTTTGTTTTTACGTTTTTAAATTATTTTTACTTTGATTAGCAATCCCTCCTAATCCCCGGTCCAGAACGATACCCTACTTATACCTATACTACGATTGTCAAAAAGAGGGTTTAATTTGTGTCGAGTTAATTCTCGCATCACTGAGCCTTTACAATTCATCAATCTGCTAAACCCTAGTTTTTCAAATATCTTTTAGGAAAGAGGAGGGGAGAAAATTCTAGTCTTTTTTTTTCTTTTCTTAAGTCTCTTTGTATCACCCCTTCTATTGAGGGATCCCTCTAATGATTTTGTATCATTCCTTCTATTGAGAGAGAACTTGTTCATATTTCGAAGTTGTTTTAAACAATATGAACAGTCTATATTTTACTTCATAATTCTTAAATTATTCTAGCAAAAAATAAAATAAATCCAAAATTATTTAGACATTATTGTAGTAAATGAATCCAGCATTATTCAGACATCATTTGTAGTAAATGGAAGACAAATATGGTGCCTTAAAAAAAGACTATAACGATCACCGTTTAATACAATGGTCATATATATGTTTCCGATTTTGTATGATATTTTGTAAAGATAATCTTTGAATGAAGAACTAAAGCCTAGACATTCATATTGTTGAAATAAGATAAGGGGTAGACCCTATGGAATTGTTTCTCAAGTTTGCTTACCTGATGAGATGTTCTTGAGTAGCAAACCAAATTGGATTGGTGTGAGAGAGGGCGGGATAAAAGCGGGGTAGGATTGGCATGACAAATCAAAGAAGGTGGGCTACAGTGATGTTTTTTTCTCTGTACGACTGGGAACTTAGTTTACGTCTGGGTATGCGCCCTTGTCAGAACAATCATTTTTAGGATTCCTAAGAGTGAATTTATCCTTTATGGGATTTAAGAGATGTTTCAAAAACCTCCACCTTTTCTGATGATGTTTTTAAAAAATGAACTTCGTTAATTGATTCAGAACATCTGTTACTCAATAGTATCTGTCAATACTTAAAACAAAGAAGGAATCACTCGATTTACCCTTTTTGGATGACTCACAATTCTATATAAATAGAATATATTTCTATCAATCAGATATCATGCAAACCCTTTCCATACTAATAGAATAGAACCTTACTCCATTTAATCTAATAAATATTTAATCTAATAATTAATTTAATATGAATTTAATTGGTCAAGCTCGAAGAAAGAGTCTACAAAATTTTAATTATCAAATGAGACTAGTAGTTAATCTGTTAAAGGATACAAAGCGTCGTGCTGCTAGGCGAAGCGGTGGAGTGACGCACCCTAGATGGCGAGAGTCCAGTAGCCGAAAGCATCACTAGCTTGCGCTCTGACCCGAGTAGAATTAGGGACGAATAAGCAAAATAAGGTGTATAAACAGAAATAATAAATAATTAATATGTAATTTACGTAATATGTAATAAGAGCGTCTTTTATTCAAGTCATTCAAAATAAGAGTTAAGTAGTGTCACATCCCGGCCTAGGCAGGACCACTTTCCGGGCCCGCTCCACCACCGTAGCACGATATTGTCCGCTTTGGGCCCCGACCACGCCCTCACGGTTTTGTTTTTGGGAACTCACGAGCAACTTCCCAGTGGGTCACCCATCCTGGGAGTGCTCTGGCACTCTTCTCGCTTAACTTCGGAGTTCTTACGGAACTCGAAGCCAGTGAGCTCCCAAAAAGCCTCGTGCTAGGTATGGATGGGAATATACATTTAAGGATCACTCCCCTGGGCGATGTGGGATGTCACAATCCACCCCCCTTAGGGGCCCGACGTCCTCGTCGGCACACCACGGTCAGGGTTTGGCTCTGATACCAATTGTCACATCCCGGCCCGGGCGGGACCACTTCCCGGGCCCGCTCCACCACCGTAGCACGATATTGTCTGCTTTGGGCCCCGACCACGCCCTCGCGGTTTTGTTTTTGGGAACTCACGAGCAACTTCCCAGTGGGTCATCCATCCTGGGAGTGCTCTGGCACTCTTCTCGCTTAACTTCGGAGTTCCTGCGGAACCCGAAGCCAGTGAGCTCCCAAAAGGCCTCGTGCTAGGTAGGGATGGGAATATACATTTAAGGATCACTCCCCTGGGCGATGTGGGATGTCACAAGTAGTCCGGTACTCAAGAATCGAGAATTTCTCTTATTTGAGATATCTCTCAACTAAACTAAGGCGCATTGTATTTAATTCAAATGTCAAAAATAAGTGAAAATTACGCTCTAATCCTTTTCCTTTCTACAAAATAGGATCGTGACCATATTAGCATAGTGGCATATGGATGTACCATAGATGACAATTGTTGAATGAAGAAAAAGAATCTCAATAACAAATGCCAATGGATTTGATATAAGGAGTGATTCAACGGACTCTTCAGAATTAAAAAAGATTGGTTTTGTGAACACTACAGTACCTTTATTCTTTCCCAAACATCCAAATTTCATCCTATAATAGCATTTCCACCCCTCTCAAATCCCCTAGGGGATAGTGGATTAAATCCCCTACCTCCCCCAAAAACTCCTCCACCCCATTCCAATTCATTCGGCTCTGAGACCAAACTCAACCCTGAGCTAAATGCTATTTTTTAGATTTTATTCCCCCTCTAAACCCAACCCAACCCATGTTAAATGTATGGGCTAAAAGCTAAAAGCCAAATTCCCTCAGGATTTAGCCCAGAAAATGGTGTACGCACCACCAGCAGGATCCTACCCACATAGGCATGTTTCTCAGAATTTATTGAATCCAATGACTGAAATCGAATATAATCAAATCTAACGGTAAAAAAAGATCTAACGGCTAAAATAATTAAATAATTTTTTATTATTTTATAAAAAAAATAGCCGAAAAGCCCCTAGGCTATTTGACGCAAAGCTAATGTCAGCTACAATTAAAAATACAAATATATAAAAAAAATCATAAACAAATTATTAAAATTAATTATAACTAAAATAATAATAATAATTTTTATAAATACCTAATCATGTTCTTCCACCTTACACCATATTTTCAAATAATTTCAGCCAATCTTTTATTATCATCCGAAATAAAAAATAAAATTATCTTTTATTATTTTATTAAAAAAATTAATAATATTTTAATACAAATTGTCTTGGACAATTGAATTTGGAAATGAAGATACACTTGACATTATTGTTCACTAAAAGCATTTACTATTCACATGAGGGAATTGAATTACCTATTGCACAAAGGATTGAATTGGGCAACTATTCACTTGAGGGTATTGAATTACCTATTGCCCAGAGGATTGAATTGCATATTACCCAAGGAGCTTTTTAGAAGTGGAAATGCTCTAATTTCTTAACCAAGAACTCTACATCACATTTCAATATTTTCAAATAATTTAAGCCAATCTTTTATTATCATCTAAAATTAAAAATAAAATTGACACACCCCGACCCAAATGTCGAAGCGTGCTGGCCGTGACGTGGAAGTGACGTAGCCAAAAGCGTCAGCGGAAGAACAGATATGAATGAAGTGCCAAAATAAAAGTCAAGGATGATAATAAGGAGTAAAGCAGGAGTGATGTAAACTAATACACTGACTCAGAGCCAATCCTAAGTGCAGTCCAGATTAAACAAAACGCTAAACATAACAGAAGAAATCCTACATGGATGGTGGTCTGTCAGAACTGCCTTGGGTGCCTCGATAGCCGCCAACGTCACCGCTACTTAGAACCTGGAGGGGCACAAAACAAAAAATGTGAGTGGGCAAAAACAAATCTTTTCCAAAACCGTTCAGAAATTATTATATAACCCCTCACTGTAAATCCAGTATAATTTCCCAGAAAATAATACGTATATATACTCATATACAAAAACATCAGCATAAAATCTCAGAAGTAAGCCATGTCGATATACCAACTCAAAAGCAAGCAACATCAGGCAGGTGAGATACATCAGAAATCATAATATGCCGGCAATCTATAGCTCCTCAACTACTATCCTGCACACGAGTTGGAACCACCTTTAGTGGTCTGTACAACAGGCTAGGTGTATAAAATACGCTCAGTGCTACGATCACGTGAAGGCTGTGCGACGAATTGGGTCACCTACGAGTCGGAACCACCTATAGTGGTCTGTACGACAAGCTGGCACCTACCTTGGATCCAAGGTGAGTGTACGGTGTGGGAGGTGAACGATCACGTTAAGGCTAGGCCCTACTCTGGCGGAGCACAAACACCCGAGGTGCAGGTAAATGAGCTATATCTCAATCTCACCATCGTCACTATCACTAGCTATCATACTTACCTGACTTACCTGGCATCCACTGCGCTGAAGCATAATCAATGCAATCACAATCATAATGCTAAAATATAATTTGGCATACGACATGGCAATTCGATTATAAAATCAATTCAATTCGCAAATCATTCAAATCAAGTTTCTGGGAAAACAGCAGTTATATATATATATATATATATATATATATATATATATATACTGAAACCAAAAGCCTACTCACTGGTAAGTCGACGGGTCGTATCCCCCGAGCCTAGCGTGGCTGCGCTCGTCCTCTGAATACATCTCACCTATATGTGAAACAACTGTAAAACCGTCATTTAATGCACATAACCGAACTATGGAAGTAGCTTCTCATACGAAGCTCAATTTTGGTATTCAAATATACCAACGCGACTTACACGACGTCACGAACACGTAGAAAATTTTAGAATTTTTTTTTGATAGGGCACGCGCCCCCACACGCCGTGGGTGGCACGGACCCACGCGCGTCTTTTTCCTCGGGTCTGTCGGACTGGTTCTGCCGGTGACGGAAAAGTTGCCGATTTCTGGGCAGATTTTCAAACTACCATATCTACTTCATTTCTTCACCTTTTTAATTCGTTTTTTCTTCCTACATGACCAAAATTAAGAGAGGAACAAGTCTATACCTTCAAAAATCTCGAAAAACACCTAAAATGTCGTCAGGAAAATTCTCCAAAACTAGCCTCTTTGGTTCTACACAATCCCGACGTCCAAATCCTTCCAACGAAGGTCTCCGAGGCTCGTGGAAGAGTTTTAGGACCTGTGGTGATTTCCAAATTGATTAAAACCTTCACAATAAGAAGTTCATGAACAGTACCTAAGTCGGAGCTCGAGAGAAACTAGGGTTTTCAAAAGTTTACGGACCTAAAACTAGTATATATCAACTCACCACAGTTTAAGGGTCACAAATATGCTTACCTGAGCTTCGATCCGTGCCAAGGTTTGGAGATGTGGTGTCGTCCGTACAAAAACAGTGAGGGAAGATTAGAGAGTTCGAGAAAGTGTGGGAGAGAAAGAGAATCTGAAAATAGGTGCACGTGTGTGCATGTGGTGTGTGTGCGCGCTTAAAAATCCATTCATCATCATCCTCAGCCCAAAAACTATTAGGCTTGAAGACATAGGACACCCTAAGGTCCAAATAACACCCGTCACACCCACGTTCATGTGTACATCGAGGGTAGGAACGTCATTTAACGTCGATAATATATAAAAAAAAGGGACGGGATGTTACAAAAATTGTCTTTTATTATTTATAATAAAAAATATTAATAATATTTTAATACAAATTGTCTGGACTTTCAATTTAGAAATAAAAATGCACTTAAGCAATTTCCATTCACTAAAAGCAGTTACTATTCACTTAAAGGGATTGAATTGCCTAGGGATGAAGTATTCGAGATGATACCCTTGTTTAGCAAGTAACTTCATCCCTAGTTGCACAAACTCTCAAGGCCAAGTACTTCCCTAACTCCTTTATGGATGTGGCAATTCGTCCTAATGCATCGTATGTATGGAGCAAGGTTCTAAAAAACGTTAGGCGCTAGTCGGGCGGCAGGCAAGTGCCTAGCGCCTAGGCGGCCTAGGCGGATTTAGGTAAATTTCTTGTATTTCTTGTAAATAAGTGCATATTGACACCTAAAAAAAACACTATACTTGTATAGATAATAAAATAATGATAAAATACAAATTAGGTACACTATTTCTATAAGTATTGGATGAACTTGTAGTAAATCCATCATTTGCAAATTAGATACACCATTTCCATAAGTATACTACCATGAAACCAAAAAAAAAAGCACACAATTAATTAAAAAAATATTAAAAAAAACCTCCTAGGACCGCCTAGGGCCGCCTAGACCGCCTAGCCCGCCTAGCCCGCCTAGGCCCAATCCGATTTTTCCACCTGATTTGCCCAAAAACGCCTCGGTTGCTAGGCGCCCAGCGCCTAGGCGCTGCCTAGGCCGTTTTTTAGAACACTGGTATGGAGAAGCATCTGTGCTGCTAAGGAAGTTATCAAATGGGGCTCTAGGTGGCAGATTGGAGATGGAAGCACCGTCAAGGTATGGGGAGACCGTTGGATCCCTCGGCCCTCTACTTTTCAGTCAGTCTCCACTAGGCCAGCGGCATCTCCTATCACTTTCGTGAGCGAGCTCATCACCGAGGATACATGTTGGAACGTGGATTTGCTATCTTCGATACTACCTAAGGAGGAGGTTGATGTTATTCATACCATCCCGTTGAATAACTGAGCAACTGGTGATAACCTAATTTGGCACGTTGATAAGAAAGGCATATTTACAGTTAAAAGTGCCTATCATGTTGCTCGGATGTGGGTTCTCCCTCCCTCCTTCTTGGCATCCACCTCATCCTCTACTAGCCCGTTTTTTACCCTTTGGAACTACCTATGGCGGGCCAATGTCCTTCCCAAAGTGAACATGATGGCGTGGAGAATTATTTCGAATATCATTCCAACGACTGACAACCTCCGGAAGAGGAAAGTCTTATTGGATCAAGTTTGCATCCTCTGTAATTTGGCACCTAAAATAATTCACCATCTTATGCTTGTATGCTCTTTTGCTATCGGGGTCTGGCGAGCTGCACCTCTATCTTGCCGACTTCCACACCGAAGCCAGGGCTCCATCAAAGAATGGATCCTAAATGTAGTGCAGAACAATAGTCCATCTGATTTTGAATGTGTTCTGATACTTTTTTGGACTATCTGGACAGCTAGAAATTCAAAACTATGAGGTGAGTGTCCGAGTCCGGTCCCTCAAACGGTTGTGAGTCGAGCCGTGAACTGGTGGCAAGACTTCCTGAGGGTGTTCTATTCACCATCCCACCCAAAAAGTCTGGAGGCTCCCCCCCCGATGGTCATGTCCTTCTTCGGGTAGAATGAAACTAAATGTGGATGGGGCATGGGACAAGAAGTATTGTGTGGGTGGTGTTGGGATAATCATTAGAAATGCTGAAGGCATCTGTGTTGGTGCAGCAACCCGGGTACTAAATGATGTATTTTCCCCAGCACAAGTCGAAGCATTGGCCTTAAGAATGGGGCTTGAACTGGTGGTTGAAAGGGGTTTATTTAATTTGGATATTGAGAGTGATGCACTTCAGATCGTTTCAGCGGTACTAGATTCCTCGGTGAACCGATCTCCTATGGGACCTATTATCGAAGACATCAAGTTCTTGCTGACTCTGGTCGCTGAAGCTTCTGTTGCCCACATCCGCCGTCAAGCAAATTCGGTAGCACATCGTCTGGCTCGTTATGCCCTCCACACTGGAGGAGATTGTACTTGGACCGAGGAACCTCCTTCTATCATTTGTGATCTTCTTTTAGAGGCTCTTTGAAATATATATCGTTTCTCTTCAAAAAAAAAAAAAAAGGGATTGAATTGCCTATTGCCCGGAAAATTGAATTGCATATTGCCTAAGGAGCCTTTTAGGGGTGAAAATGCTCTAATTTCTTAACTAGGAACTCTACTCCATTGCCAACCATCGGTGGTCGGCAGCTTCTCTGCCTGCATCTCCTCCCACGGATACAAGCGGAGGTTAGGACCATCCCCGATACAAAACTGAGTTTACATAAAACTATATAAGACGCAACTTATAGACACTTTGATGAACTAGTTTGTTCTTCCTTTAGTGATTAAAAACAAATTCAGCACACAAATCTCTAGCAAAATCCTAGTCATAATTTAGAGATCAACGTTGTTAATTTCACAATTCAAAAAATTTCTGACTACTATACCGAGCCTTTAGAGAACCCGGCACCTTCTCTGACAAAAACGACAATGATGTTGGAAAATATTAGTATTTTGGTTATTTAAATGTTTGGTTTTCTAGGCTTAGCCCGTTAGCATTTGGGTTTTGTTAGAGATTAGGGTTAGTTTATTATAAATAGAGTGTTTTGTTATTCGTTAGAAATCAAGTCAGCTAAGATGTAGCCTCTTCGGTTTATGTAGCCTTCTTGGCAATTTAATTGAATAAAGTTTTATAATTAGTTAGTTCGTTTGTTCGTTCCACACTCTGATATTCAACTTGGTATCAGAGCAGGTTTAATCCTTTGGGATTTAATCTGCTTCTGTTCAGTATCAATTTTTTCGTCTCTGTCGTGGATCATTGCCGATGTTTCTTACCCTCAATCTGCACAAGACCACCACGAATTTGCATCAGTCACTGCATCATGCCAGATCCAAATTGGCCACCAACCTGCACCCATTTCCATCTCCATGGATTCCATCGCTGCTGCATCGTCGCTGCACCAAGTCTCGCCTGCTTGAAACACCACGCCACCATCTACTCAACCCACTGCTGCTGCGTCCAGACCTCTAGTTTGATTTTGCATTGTCTGCCCAGAAAGAAAGGTTGTTTGTTGCTCGCATGCTCGCTTGTTTGTTCATTTGTTTGCTCCTCTGTTCGTTCGTTTGTTTGCTCGCTTGTTCGCCTTGTCTTGTTTGTCCGCCTAACAGAGTCAGTCCGCATCTGCTTGTTTGCAAACGCATGTCGTATACCATCATGAGTTTGACGGGGAGTGTTGGAAAATATTAGTATTTTGGTTATTTAAATGTTTGGTTTTCTGAGCTTAACCCATTAGCATTAGGATTTTGTTAGAGATTAGGGTTAGTTTATTATAAATAGAATGCTTTGTTGTTCATTAGAAATCAAGTCAGTTAAGATCTCTTCGGTTTATGTAGCCTTCTTGGCAATTCAATTGAATAAAGTTTTATATTCAATTAGTTCGTTTGTCTCTGATATTCATCTAATGAACCCGGCACCTTTATTCTTTCCCATACGTAGAGAGATCAGCTTTGCTTCTCAACAACTACAAAACTTACGAGTAAACTTACCAACCACTAAAAGATAAGAACAAAAAACGCAAAGCCACAAATCTTATTCATAATGATTATCACTCAATTTCAACAATGGTTCTAAATCCACACAAGAACAGTGGTGAACCAACACGTTTGAGAAGCCATCAACACCATTCTACATAAGTATCAGTCACTACACTTAACAATTCTCCAAACGAGAGAATTACACTACAGTGCCACGACCGAAGCATTTATATTACTTTTGGACAAATGATAAACCTGTTTATGTAACCTTTCAGTTCTGGAGATTAACATGGTGTCGTTGAGCAGACAAGGGTCACTTTGCAAGCACCTGCTGGGTGGCTTGGTTCTCCTGCTGTTGCTGATAGTTCAGTGGCCTCCTGAAGAGCATGATGTGGGGCTCCGGGCGATGGATTGCATAGTGAACCCAACCACGGCTCTGCTGAACCCCAATTGCACGCCATTCATTCTAAATCAAAACGCAAAATGAATCAAAAAAAGTGTTAATTGAATTCAGAAGTGATGAAATGCTTCTGATTTTAGAACTTGATGGAATCATAGACTTCACTATCTTATTCCTCTTTGCTCTTTACTTCCGATCCTCAGCAACCAAACGACCAATCCATTTCATTTCTTAACAGAAATGAAGAAGACAATAGAAAACAATTCATGTGACTACACCACCAACATTTCAGAGAGCACCTTAAATATTGGGTTCTAACTAATCAGAATTAATTTGGGTTCCACAACTAAAAAATTAACCAGATTACCCCAAACAACAGAATGAAAGCTTCTAAATTCGGGGTTTCGTAGATTTTACAACTGAGATTACAAAATATGAATTGCATGTCTTTCATCCACAGAAATCAAACATAATAAATTTTCCAAATAATTAAACACAGAGAACCAAATGATCATATGATTACAAAAAAAAAAAAAGAATGAAAAATTAGAGAAACTACCTCAGAGAGAAGCCGATTCTTTGGAAGGAGTTTAGCCACATCCTGTGGAAGAACCACATGCCTGTACCAACATTAAAACAAAGACAATTGGTCAAAATACAAAACAAAAAAATATTGAAAAATGAATACTAATCGAAAGAAAAGGAAGCAGAAAAGAGCGCACCTGTACTCGAAAATATCATCGAAGTACTTCTCGGAGTACTGGATCTGACCCATCCTTCGATCCCAAACCGCGATTTCAACCAAAAAATCTCCAACAGGGTTTTTAGCAAATTTCTCAGTCTATCTGCGAAAAAAAATCGATTTTCAAGCAACAAAACGAGAACGATGTTCTAGAGAGAGAGAGAGAGAGAGAGAGAGGAGAAAGTGCTTTTACCTCACAGAGAGCGTCGGCGACGATCGGGTGGGGGGGGAGAGTGAGAATATAATAAAGGAGCGAGGGGAGAGTGGGGGGACGGTGGTGAAAGGAAGTTGTGGAGGGGCTTTTATGTAAATTTGATTTCCTCAAATGTGCTTTTTGTATTTATATTCTTATTTTTTCGTTTGAGAAAAAGGGAGAGGAATTTCAAAATTTTGTAAACTTCCCGCTTTAGATTTGTTTTCGCGATTAATCACGTAATTAGTCCCTCACAACGGTAAGATTCATTTCAAATATTTTAAAAGGCTTATTATATTAACACCCCAAAATTGTTGAATAAATCTCACATATAATACACTCAACATTTTCTTTTTCACTTAAAAATTATCTTAATACACCCCACATATTTTTTTCATAATACCCTCCACACCCCACATTCTCAATATACACCTTATATTTTATACATACACCTCACATCTTCTATACACCCCACATTTCTCAATATACAGATCCACAACTGCAAGATTAATGTGATTAATTACTAATCTATGATCTTTCTTGTTCGATTCATAGCCATATGACTAAGGGTAATTAGCATATCACCAATTAGGGCTTTCTATACATACCTTATGAGTTGATTAAACTTAATTATTTGTATGAGTGCTTTTAATTTATGATACATGTTCATCGTTACCAACTTCAATATGATCGTGATTTATGTGACGGGTTCTAAGCTTGGTGGCCAAGTAAGCTTGTATAAATTGGCCAATTTTATTGTCACCAGCCCTTCTGCATAGTGCTACATATTGTTGCATGTTATTGTCCAATATGTGGCCTTAAGGAAGCACAGCCAAGCCACGAAATACTGATCGACCTGAATAAACTGATTTGGCAAGTCCTAAGCACCAGGCAACCACCGAGTGAATCCCTTCTTAACCAATCAGAACGAGTAAAACAAAGGAAAGAACTACAGAACTTTTAGAGTCCAATTTTATTAATGGCTTTTAGCTCAAAACATTTTTTTACAATTGAGAAGAACGCTAAAAGTGATTTGGGGTGTACTTCAAATTTTTTTTTAACCTAATAAGGTCAAAATTGTCATTGCATAGTAGAATAAATAAGTCATTTAATATTAAATTTTAATGTGGGGTGCTAATAAAAAAAACCTTTTTAAATAATATCTTCTTTACAGTTAGTCAAATGCATTACAAATCGTTTGCATGCGGCACTGAAAGTCAAGAATCAAATTATATATGTATACCATTTTTTTTATTGTAAATAATATCATTTGTTATAAGAAAAAACAAATTATATATTTTAAAATGATCAAACTCATCATTTTATCACAAAACTTTAACTGAATGATTAAATTGAAGTGTGGTATTGAAAGTCAATGACCAAATTTATTACTTTTTGAGACTCAGGGACAAAAATAAGGAGTACGATTAATGTCATGGAACATTTGCGATAAAAACCCTTATTTATGTAATCCACTTGTCACCACATACATACTAACAGAATAGTTGATGGAATCTTGACGAAATGACCAAATTGATTTGTGATAGTGAATGTCATGGACAACATTGATTGATTTTGAAAGTGAGAAACCAAAATGATTGAGTTTGATCAACCTCAAAAACTATTTGTGATAAAACTCAACCGCAAACGATAAGAAACCATCATTACAAAACAAGGCGAGAAAGTCAACTAACTCTTAGTCCAGTAATGGAACAGGGAAATCTTGTACGTCAAAAACGAAAGTAGAGACTCCAATTTGGTTTAGCTTTTCGTTTAGATGCAAACAAGGGTATGTAAAATAGGCGAGCAAACATCAACTTTAGAAGCAAAATTCATCAAAAAGTGAAATTCCATGAACAAAGGTATCAGCAAAAAATGGAATCCCATGCCCAGACGCAGAAATAACAGTGCCATGAATAGCAAAGTTCCAAGAGACTTTCCGTAGGTCTCTTCATAAACCTACTACGACTTTCCGTCTCCGAAACTGAAATCCCTCTAAAATTCTATTTGCTACCCGAAAGACAAAAACAAGCCTGTAAGGTCAGTATATTTCTGCTCTTTCTGTACACCAAGAGACAAGGGAGTCATTTACATCGCGGTCAAAACGGAAGAGCTAGATGATCCGACATTCAGTTACTTACATGTGACCTAAGGATTCGGCACTTGGGGACGGGCTTCCGCAGCATGTTAGTTCCTTGGAAGATCATCATTTGGTAACTTTTCCTGTAATCATGTATCTACAGAAAGAAATTATGTAAATAAACAAGATTAACATACTTAGAAGAAACCATGCAAAAGTTCACACACCTCATTTTGGGTTAACTTCTCAAAACCAAATCTATTTTTCCATATTGATTCTGCCTCGCTAGCGGCTGGCAGCACAAGGCTTTTCACGTTTAGAAATGCAAGAAGCCTCTCAATACATGAAAACAAGATCTGGAAGTAACCCTACAACACAATAATCAGTTGAAATCAGTAAAAATGAAAAGGCCACAACCCAAAATTCCATAAACCTTTTATTCCAAAAGAAAATTGTGGCTATGTGATTTTCCACGCGCCAGAGTAGTAAATTAGTAATAACCTGTCCTTCCAAATCAGCACATGTTGCCACTAAAGGAAGCTCTGCCACTTCAGCTCCATAGATACGAAACATTCCAGCCGACACGACCAATTGGCTGCATATTACGGAAAACATGTCAAAACAGATTACTCTAACTATAATAAGATTTCATAATAAGCACTTCAAAACGATCCTTACTTTACTGTAATTATTCCACAGTACATCCCACCAAAATCTTGGGTCTGGATGGTCCTTCTGCAAATTCAGTTGATATATTCAGTCAAAATTGAATGCAATTACGTAGTAGCTAGCACAAGGATATCAAACGAAAGAGTAATAGTGAAAAAGAGAATATTCTGGCTCACCCATAAAGCATTTCTTTGATAAAGTCCTGGCGTGAAGTAGGATCAATTATTGGGGAAAAACGATCCTAGAGCACAGAAATGAAATTGAAAATTAAGTATGTTGTTTAATCCTGCTTGAAACACTTACAGAAGTTCCTCTAGTAACATCAGACACGAGGGACAAGAAGGCCAATTATGCACATTAAGGTAGGTCAGATAATTGGCTAACCTCGCTAAATGCAGCACAACATTTTCCTCATTAATAGAAACAAAATTAAAATAATTTACGACACCTCTCGGTTGGTACTATTATGAAAATAGCAGATACTCTAACAGAGCAACAGATAACAAGTATGCTCACATGGAAGATTTCAAGAGCCTTGGAAAGCAACTGCACACTTTCATCATCAGTAGACATTTTCCCATTAAGCACCCTCCATTTTATATCAAAATTAGCTCCACTCTCCGGACCTTTCTTATTGTGCTTCTTCCTTACAACATTCAGGAGGGAGTCTGGAAGCTTCTGTTCCCCATGAGCTACCAACTTCTGCAAAGCTGAATGAACCCTGAGGCAATCTGAGCAACAGAACCACTTGTCTTTCGGTAATTCCTGGAGAACAAATGTATTTAACTATAAGAAAATATGTTTAAAATAGCAGCAAAAAAATAAGAAAAAGACAGAGCATAACAAACAAAAAACTGCTGATCAAATGACATTCACAATAAAAACAAAGGAAGCATGAGCACCTTCATATCTTCAATTCCTTTATCTTTCAAACAACCTACATGATACTCCTTTTCACACTGGAGTGAGGAAAATAATAAGCACGTCATTTAGAGCATAATGGCTAATCATAAACAATTAAGAAATGCAAAACACTTCAAAGCCAGACTCGATAAATTTATAAATTGGGCTAGCCATGAAAGTACCTGATCACACAAAATAACTGTGCCGGGACCAAAATCCGAGCCGCTGAACTCATGGCTACTGCAAACATCAAAATCAAAACTATTCATGATAGGAAATAAGTTGATGCTCCAAATGTTGGAATATCCCTCCCACTAAATAGTGTTGCCAAAAATAAGTGTTCAGTATAACTGCAAATATTTTCCTGGTTCATGACAACTGAAACGAGAAATAACCTGCACAGTGTACATCCACCAAGTTTCTCATCGAAAGTAGTGACAATACGAATGCATCTGTTGGTTATTTGTTCAATGGGATCGACCCCTGCAACCCTTCCAGCTGCGACAGCATTGGGATTATGCTCCACATATTTTTCTTTCTCAAACATAGTCTGGCAATTCTTACAGTACCAAGTATCGCCAGGGACACTTGTTAGAGAAAGGCACTCTGCAATAGACAAAAAATAAATTTAAAAAAAAACATGTAGTTCATGCACAACAAGCATACCAAATACATATCGTCTCTTTCGTTTTTATGCTTTTACATGTGTAATGCTTACAATTCTAACATCTAAACTAGTTATGAAAAGAAAATGCAACAAACAACTAAAAAAAGGAAGAATTGGAATGCATGATATAGGACTATTAATAACCATAAACTATGTTTATAGAATACAAACTCGTGAAAACATAAGAGATATAATTAGGCTTCCAATTCATGAAGCTAGTATTCCAAAAAAAAAAAGGATATGCCAAACTCAGAAGTTTTATTTATAATTAATTTTAAACACACACATTGGAACTGAATAAAGATAGGAAAATAATAAAAGCATCAAAATGAACATGAAAATTGGAGATAAATCCTAACAGTTAATACTATGGAAGTTAATAGAATACACATCCCCTCCTAACCCACCATGTGGAGGCAACTAAGACAATGGATTGTGCATGCACACTTGCACACATGCAGAAAAAAGCCCAAAAGTGAACCCTAAGGGCCTACCCCATAAACAGTCCACCTCCTCAGCAAGCACATTGTCAAAGACCCTCCTATTCCTTTCATCCGACAATATTGCCATCATTGCCAACCCTACATTTATAAATCTATTTTTTGAAAAGTAAAGAATGAAAATAATTTAAATTCTTCATTACCTTCTCCTATCCGCAGCCAGTATAATCCTAATATTTCAATTTTGCAGGTCACAACATCATCACTTGGGTGCTACCTCAATCTAATTATTACTTTTTCTAATTTTGTTTATTTCCGTTGAACTTAATCAAAATTTTAAAAAATGATAAACTGGGAAACTTGTGATAGTTCATAGAAGGGTTTTAATGAGACCAGCAAAAATGGTGCAAACAGAAGCAACCCAGTATGGAAATACACCCCTAATTTTATGGCCATCGCCTTTATCTTTTGAAAGAATAAACATACTTCAAAATAATTCCTACATAAAATAAATGAACGGTACTCCCCCTAACTCTTCCTTCACTTCCATGTCCTTTTCAACAACAGGGGTGTACAGTATTCCATCACCGATTAAGTATTAGAGTTCCCTTAACATAATTACTAACATATATACGAAGTGAAAAGTTTCACATGGCATTTGAGAATATGCACTGGTGCACCAAAAGCAACTGTGGACATCACCTTTGTGAAAAGCCCTTGGACAATTATCACAGCATAAGAGATCTCCACCAGCTTCGCAGATGGAGCATAGGTCATCATTATGCTTGGTAGACCACTTCCGACGACTAGATAGAGATAATGCCAATTCATGGAGAGATACCCCATTAGATGTGTAAATGTTCATGTAACTGCCAAATAAAGCAAATAAGTGTCAAAAAATAATTTAGAATACTATGGATAAAAAAAGATTATTACTGAAAAATTCCCCACAACCTTCCCACCAAAATATCAGGTGGGGAGGCCCATGGAAGTCTTAACAATTCAATCATGTCATGTGCAAGAGCTAGAACAAGTCTAACTCACTGCAAAATTCCAGGAGCAATGTGAACCAAGTATAACAAGCAAATAATTTAACCAATGACTCACGGCTTGCGACGTGACTTAAAACCAGCATGAGCTTCAAACGTCGAGGCGCTGACCTGCCAATCAAATGGAGGAAAATCGTAGATGTGTCAAAAAATCCATAGGTGATGGCAATTCAGTAGAGAGTAAACATACCTCATCATCGCAGCAACCACAAACAATGCCAGGACCCTTTTTATAACCGACCAACATTTTCTGCCAGCCAAAAAATGACTACTCAGAAAATAGCATTCCACTTCAATAAGGCAAAAAACTACTATCCAGATTTAGTGGCAACCTTTCCCTTGGAAAAATAGCCTACTTCTGTGCCATCCAGCAAACAATCTTCCTCAAAAACCAATTTGTGCAGCCGAAGATCCCTTTCAAAAAAATTTCAGACACAAGCAAATTAAGTTCACTGATTACGATAAAGAGAGGCATACAAAATAGCTCAATTGTGAATAACAGAGCTTGTCAAGAAAAAAAAATTATATATGAGACAGATACAAAACACAAGAGAGAGAGAGACAGGATGAATACTTTTTGGTTACTCTTCCCTGACTTTTACTTTCTGACAAGCGGCACTTTGGCACGTTATAAGGATGCTTTTGAACTTTAACTGGCTTTGATGAGCTACCCTTTGGCATATATGGACGCTTTGGAAATGTAACCTGCTCTGGTGAGCTACACTTTGACAAGGAATCAGGACTATTTGGACCTGTAACCGGCTTTGATGATCTGAAATGGTAAACACACGCACATCCGTAATTACAAATAATAACATTTAAAATAAAGGATCATTTATGATACTCTCTTGTACTCATATGCGATAGGAGAGCAAAGATCCTAAATTACAAATCACACATAAAAGTATATAAATATGTAAAACTGAAAGTATAGCTAGATTCACCCATCTGCTGCATATATATATATAAGCTGCTTAGAAATGAAAATCCTTCACAAATCAACTGTGCAATCAAATGTGAGCTGTCAAGTAACTATTCCAACAACATAGGGCCCTAATTTAAGCACATGTTTCATAAGGCTCCTACGTCAAGTTCAGATGTTCAATGAATTTAAACCAAAAAATATCACTATACACAAAATCTTATCTTGATTGAATACCCCTTGATTTGTAAAAACAATTTAAATCCCTCGAATACAATTGGATACACCCCCTTATTTCTCTAATCAGAAAATTAGCTTCCTCTCTGTCAAGGTTACATTAAACCCACCCCAAATTAGTCTTCTTAAACATGTAGCATAAACCCAGAGGCAGATGAAATATTTTTCATATAAACAGATTGAAACAAAAAAAAAAAAAGTAGGGAAGACAAAGCTTACTCGTCACTCTGTTTAGCACCTACAGCAGGCCTAGCTCCAGACTCTTTTAATTCCATGCATGAGTTACAAAGTAGCACTGCTAACCTTGTACGGTCTTTGTCAATAGATTCTACATTCATCGTAAAAGCAAAGACTTATGTATATGCATATTATTTATCAAAGGGTATTGCAATACATTTATGCAGACATAAAAGCTACCTTTGCAATTGAGACAGATAATACATTTGCTTATAGATGAGCAACCAATAACAAGTCGGACAGCTTCTTCCAAAGTTTCCAAGGGAGAATTTTCACATATGGTCATGACATCCCGAAGGGTCTTCCCATTCTCAAGATAAATATGGTCCGAAGGAAGTTTAACTGAACTACCCGCATGCAGCTCAAACACAGGAGGTGTAATAACCTATGGAAATTCAATATAATAATCTATCAACCCTTTAAATCAACAAACATTATAAGACATGAACTACAAAAGAAAATATCGTTAAACAATACTCACTTCTGTTCCTTTGCAAGAATCACAGTGACACAATATAGAAGAGCCCCTAATCACTCCCCTAAGCCCCATTTCTCCAGACTCTCTTACCTAACAACAAATATAAAACACAAAATAAGTACTCTACCCTAAACCGCAAATCAGTAATCATATGCACACTGAAAAACAGCAGCACCAATGGAAATAATACCTTTGATCCTCTAAGGTACTTGACTGGCTGTCCCTCAAGAATACCGGTGTCAAGAAGTTCTTTCAGTTTACTGAACTTCCTCACCATATTTGGCATTTTCGTATCAAGTTTCAGTGGAGTAACAAAAGGGGTTTTCTGTATCCCCGAATCTATCTGTTCGGTAAAACATTCGGCAGGTAAATTCTGTATTTTTTCTGCGTCAAGCTTCAATGCTGACCGAGTAAACCTCCTCGGAGGCTTCTCAATCACCTCCTCTTCCACCTTAACATTTCTGTTCTCAACTAAAACAGGAACTTCTTCGTCCACCATCGGCTTTTCGGGTTCACTATCGCCAATGCAACCGGTCTGGGGCTCGTCATCTACTGCCATCTCCTTGGTACAACCTTCCGCAGGTAAATTCTGCATTTTTTCTGCCTCAAGCTTCAACGCTGACCGAGTAAACCTCCTTGGAGGCTTCTCACTCACCTCCCCTTCCACCTTAACGTTGCTGTTCTCAATTAAAACAGGAGCTTCTTCGTCCACCAAAGGCTTTTCGGGTTCACTATCGCCAATGCAACCAGTCTGGGGCTCGTCATCTACTGCCATCTCCACCACACCGTGCTTCAACTCGTCTTCCCCAACCCTCTCGCTGGGCACAGACTCATCGTCGCTCATGACGTCCACCACATCGCTTTTCGCATCCTCTTCGCTCATAGCCTCCTCCAATTCCTCCTTAACGTTCACATTCTCGCCCTCCCCCATCTCCCCACCCCCCAATTTCTCGTCACCATCACCAAGGCTGCGTTCCTCCGTCTTCATCCTCTTACAGTCAACGTTCTGGGCCCTACTGCCCCGAGTCCGCCCCAAAGAGCCAGAGATTTCAGCCTGGGCCTTCAACGCAAACGCGAACTCGCGTTTCAGCCCCGCCCGGACCTTAGACATCACCACGAACTCCTCAGCATCCGTACCTTTCGCCATGCAGGGCCTCAGATCAACTCAAAACCCTAGAAATTTCGCAAATCCCTGGTTCAGATTGGGATTAGAGGAATTGCAAACCCAAAATCGAGCCTAAGGGTGAATCGAAATTTAACAAAAAAATAAACCCTTAAATTTGGAAAAGATGGGATTTGTGAAAGGGGAAAAATTAGGGTTTCAGAAAGAGTCGGAGAGATTTGTACTTGGGAGGAAATAGGAAACGTCGGGCTGATTTTTGAGGAAGAGAAGAAGGGGTAAACTGCCACTATCACCTGATTTAGAAATGTGAACTCCTCAATTTTATTTTTTTTTGGCAAGTTAAGGATATAAACTATTTAAAATTGTCCAATTGAATTGAACCCACTTATCTGATTTCATCTACTCTGTTTTATTTTTTTATTTTTTATTTTTTTAAAGAACATCTACCACGCGACTACACTCAATTAACGCAATAACAGATTCGGTAAAGATTTTTCCTGTAACGCCTTTTAGAGAGTTCCTTCTCTCCTTTCGTGAGAGTTCTTTTTCCTTTTGTGCGAGTTTGCTGTTTCTTTCTTACTCTCTCTTCCGTCGCCGGCCCTGGCTGAGTCCAGGGTCGGTGGCTGTTTCCCGTTTCTCTTTCTCTTCTTTTATTTTCTGTGTGTTCTTTAGCTTGCGTTTTATCCCCGTTGTTTCTTCCCACTCTACTTGCACTCCTAGCTCTGATTCCTTCTTCTTCCAATCTATGTTTCCCGTCCACCTCCCTTTTTCTACTCATTCACCCTCCTTTCCATCACACCTTGCTCTGTCATTCCTCTATATCACTCAATTTCGGATCTGCACACCACTTTTCTTCACGCGACTTGTCGCAAACCTCTCAGAAGGTGCGTACAGCTCTGGCTTCGGTGGAAACACCACCACCTTCCATGTGTATGCCTTTATTGGCATTGTTACGGTCGGGATCTCCTTCCCTCTGGTTTCATTAAATTTGTGGCTTGGACCACATTCTGGTGTTCAGATCTCTTTGGTGTTTGCTGAAGGAAGATTGGAGCTTTCTTTTCCACCACTTATGGGACATCTATTGGCTGAAGATCTGGTTTCTGTCGGGGCTGGTGGTGCAAGAAGGTGGATTCCGATCGACGGCGGTTGTGGTGCTGGGTACTTGGGCTTGTTTTCTTTCTTGTTTTGCTGTTTGGGCCCAAGTTTGTTGGGCTTTGTTTTGCTTGGAGGGCTCATTTTTATTTTGTACTTGACTTGTAATTGAACCTCCTGTGTTTATATAGTCTATGTGTTGTTAATAAAGTCTAAGCCTTTCTCCAAAAAAAGATTTTTCCTGTATTCTTTCGATCAACTGAACATCTACACTTTCACCCCTACTAAAGCAATAATTGCTTTGTCAATTGAGAAAAAATAGAGAATAATAATTGTCTGAGTGTATCTTCATCCCGTCAATGAGTATTTATAAAAATTAATACTCTGTTTAATTTTTTGAATAAAGCTTTTAACCAATTTCATCAGGCTCACTTGTATTTTCATTCCAATTACAATCTCGTTTTAGTGATACCAGGGTTTATATACTTGTAATTTTATTTTATTTTTATTTTAAACATTTCTTACTAACATAATTAATATAAAATGTTGGATGACATTTTTTTACAATCCAAGAGTCTTGGTTGTGCCATGTGAATAAGAAGTCTTTTTCGATATTTCTTCTTTTAATTTTTAAAATTCTAGATTAACACCGTCAAACTTGAAAAATTTTAACGGGCTAGATTCGCATTTGGCATCAGGCGTTGGCTTGGACTATTGTAGCCTCGGTCAAGCCTTGCTTCCTTCCACTGTAGCCCAACTAATTGGGCACCCCTACTATTTAAAGGAGACTAAGAAAGAAATTATATATATATACTAAAACTCAGTTTTGAAGTTACTATTGATCTATAGTGTTCTGACGAATTTGCCCTTCAATTGTTAGTCGTTTTCAGCCACACCGCTTCGACTCTCGCTCAGTCTTTTTGCTTCTGTCATTCTCTCTCTAAAAGATTTTGCCTTCTCTCTCTCTAAAAGTCCTCTCTCTCCTCCTTCGCCATACCCACGCTTTTCGCTGTCGGTTTGCTTTCCTGATTTTTGCTTTTCCTTTTTACTCTCTGCATGCAGATCAGCAACTGCACTGTTGTCCTTCATCTCCTCCTCCTTAATTCTTCGACTCCAAAAACTTCATTTCATCATAACTTTTCCATTTTGCCAGTAGAAATCTCTCTGCTTCTTCCGAAAACACTAGAAACCTAAAACGACAGAATTCTCAACTGCTCTGCACCGGGTTGGCTATTTCGATCATGCCTCCTACACTCTGCATCGATCTCTTCCATCTCTACTTCATGATCCCTTTGATCTCTGCTTCCTCAAATTGAAAAGATCGGTGAGGCTGACGACGGCGCCTTCGATGACGACACTGCGTTTAAAGGCACTATTTTGGCCGGTGTTATCCTGGTCGGTATTGTTGGTGGGTTCGCCGGTGTTGGGTATGTGACCAAATCAACGCCTTCTTGAATCAGTTTTCCATTTTCATTGAAAATAAATTTGCCAAATTTTGTATCCTTTTTCAGGTTTCTGTTAATTCTGCTTGGATTTTGTTCATTGGTGTTAGAATTTGGTTTTGTTGTATACCCACTTAAGGTTTATTTAGAAGTTTTCTGGGTGCAATGATTAGTTTTGAATGGATAGGATTGCCATTTACGCAAATCGGATATCAGCTTTTCAGATCTTTTGTGATATCATTAGGATTGTAGCATGTATTTGGCATATGATTGAATGTAATATGGAGAATTCGACATATTCGAGGTAGATTCAATGTTTTATTAATTCAATTCTCAACCCGCATAGTTTAGCTATGTGACAATGTAGAAGTCTAGCCTTTTGAAGGACTTCGTTTAGTTCATTGAGATGGGTTTTAAATTGCGGGGGAAAGAGTGAAAGAACTCCATAATTTGCACCCAAAAAAAAAATCATTTTTTCTTCCTTATTGAGTCATATGAAAAGGATAGATATAGTGTGAAAAGCTTCACTTTTTCTTGAAAAAGAAAAAAAAATTAGTGCGTGAAAATTTATAAAGATTTGGGAGTGAGAATGTGCTACATATGTTGATGATGATGTGAACTACATCTTCCATGAAGATTTTGATAATTCTTTAGCTAGCCTTAAGAAATCTTTCTGAGTTAATTCATGATATTGTATAAAAGTATGGTTTATTCTATTCTCTTTTGATTTGAGATATGAATTTACTTGGAAATGTTTGTATGCAGGTTGAATATGCCATTTGACAAAGTATGGTTTGTTCCTATATTCTGTAATTATTTTCATTTTATTTTGGATTTGTTCAAGTTTTAGTTTGCACCGTTGGAAGATGTTTATCTAATTTCAAGTATCTAATTGGTTTTGTACCTATATCAGCACTCAAACACTCTCAACGAATACCCGTTTTCACCCCTTCTCTCGTGACGATTTGTAGAGAATTCCAAAAACCGATCAGGTGTTTCAGGTGCTTTGCTTCATTAACTTTTTGATCTTTTGTTTGGTTAAGAAGAAAATTTCCAAATAGATTAGTATAAAATGCAAGCCTTTGCCCTTTTGTACTGAGTATTCTATTATTTTTCGTGTTTCTTGCCGATTGTCTCTTATCTTATTGAAATTTAGCAACAATACTCATCATGCGAAGTCTATTGGATCATGGATTTCTGTAGGTTTATTATATGTAGTGGTGATTATTTTAGTCAGGAACTATATATTTAAATTTGCTATTAGCAGGATAATGGTAAGGCCTTTTTGTACTCACTATCAGTCCACAACCATTTTCTTTGTTTCAATCTTCAGATATGCGAATGCCCTTTGCCATTTGCTTGATTTGAAGTGCTCAATATCTCTGAAAATCCTTTCACTGATACATGTGCATCTTGCCTCTCCACTATCTTGGAAAATTGTAAGGGTAACGTGCTTTCATTGAAGCTGAAGCATTTAAATTAGTCATTTCTGTTCTTACTGATGTTTAAGAGCATTCCTCAGTCCCCTGGTGTTCATTTATTTGTTTTTTTATAGATTAATTATTGATATTTTGTTGACTTTAATTGATTAAAGCTCTTCGTTTGGTTGCAGCCATCCGATTACGTAACTTACAACCCCAATTGCTCGAGGGGTTGTGGAATTTGAACTGTTTTGAACAAAATGTTGTGGAATTTGAATTGTTTTGAATGAAACTAGGTATCTTTTTATCCATTTTATTTCTTTTATGGAGACAATTGTTAACTTGAATTTGGTGGCTGATTTAAAAGGGTTTTTTTTTTCTTAATTGCTTGAGGGATTTGCTGCATATTTGCGTATTTCAATGTATTTATTATGATTTGTACTTTCTCTATGTTTCGTAATGGGAATATGTATTCTAAAGTTTTTTCCCTCTGGTATGTTGGTTTATTTTCTGTTTGGTTAGGAAGAAAATTTTATGATTGAGCTATTCGGCTTTTTTTTGGTTTAATTTAGCTGTTGATGATTGTGGATGAGTTGCAAAACTTCATTTCGATTATGTGATATGTGCTTGTTACGTTGTTCTTATCTTGATTATATTTGATTGAGGTCATGATGATTTATGGATTTTATCCAGGTCTGAACATTCTGGTTAGCAGGCCCGCTTAGTTGAATCAGATGAGTTTCATGTCTGACATCGACTTACAGCTTCCCACTGCCTTTGGTATGTTTTTGTTAATTCATAACTCATTTGAGTGTGTTTGTGCGCTTGAATGCATGCCTGTGTTCATAGATGCCTGAGAGATCTTTTTTTTTTAATTGAATTCAATTGGATAAGTTTTTTAATTGAAAACATGGGTACCTAGATGCTCTAGAGATCATTTTCAATTAGTACTGTTGTAATTTAGTAGTTGTACAATTTGAGAATTGGTGTGTTGTTGCTTTCCATTATATTGGGCGTCGACAAGCATAGAGGCATAACCTGATTGATTATCCAAAGTATTTCCCCTCAAGTCCAGATGCTCAAGATGACCTAATAGATAAACTTATTAAGCAACAGGCTTAACAAAGGCATATAAATTATTTCACTTCCTATTAACTAAGATTTCACATGAATGCTTTACTTTGATTTATTCACTAACAGTCATTGAACCAAAAGAGTGATAAACAGAGAAGGTCTAAATAATTTGGTAATGCTAAATTGCTAATATAGACGATGAAGCCTGGCAGCAGCAGAAAAGTTAATAATCAGATGACATTAGCTACTTAGAAAAATTGGTACAATAAATAAAGACCTTTAGTAGCTTTAATGGCAGAGCATACGAAAGTTTTCTTTATTGCACCATGTTTTACATCTGGTTCTTTCGTTTGATTTCGTTTTTTTATTGCAGAAAACATTCGTCTTCGAATTTTAGGATTTTATTCTACGAGCTTGCAAGTCCTTTTTGGGTCAGGTATATAATTTATCTCTTTGCTGTTAAATTTATTTTTTATTTGGGCTTTTTGATTGTTTGTGGTTCAATTTTTCCTGAAAATTTGAAAATAGAGGAATGGTCATGAATAATTTTTGGGTTTTGCCTTAGATGTTTCCGTTTTTGCTGTGAGTGAACAATTATTATTATTATTATTATTATTATTATTATTATTATTATTATTATTATTATTATTATTATTATTATTATTTGTGTGTGTAAGTAGAAGACATGAATCACATGCATAAATATTGCATATCGTGTATATATATATATATGGAACTTTTGATATCTTTTATATGATTTAAAAACCCGCAGCATCGCACGGGCACTAGTGTTAGTAATAGACTAAGAAAGAAATAATAGATCCATGGCATCACTTTGACACGTGAAAAAGATCGAAAAATTGCATAACAATTTAACAACCTACAACAATAATGAATTAAAAGTCTCTCAACTAAAACCATCATAAACAGTACATTGCTTCTTTATAGCTAGTATCTACAAACTTCATATATATTGATCAAAGCCGGCACCAGCTGCCTGCTGATTTCTATTACATTAATTAATAACAAAAAACTAAAATACTGAAAACCCAAGCTTTCATCAGATACCAGTAACTATTCATATAAACCTAAAAGTTTAAACTGCATAGTTAACGAGGAAGAGAAATTCCCAGTTGAGTAAAATGCCAAGGGACAGATGAAATTGCCCTGTGTAGGAGAAATATTAACAGACCCTTTGAAAAAGAGGCTGCTGCAGAACAAGTTTCATTTACTCGTTACAGAAAACCAGTATGCACGTAGCCACCTCTACCAATGACCTAAACCACTCCAAAACTATATATGGAATGCACTAGCACGGTGGGGGTGGCCTCGAATTCTTAGGCACTTGGGGGCCAAAACTGAAGTATTTCATACTATATGTCTATTAATATGTTGTTGTGGTTGTGAAAGAGAATGAGAGAAGAGGGGGATGAGAGAGAGAAGGCAATGCAAAAAATTTAGGACTGTTGGTTGTTGAAGAATGTAGGGTTCATTAGGATCTTCCAAGCATATTCGGCGACCACCGAAGTTGGTGTCATCACTTGTAGTCTTTCCTTTTCATTCTTTTTCACCTTTTGCCTCCCTTTGGCAGCCCTTGCCATTTATAATTAGGGTTTTTATTAGAATAACATTCTCTGCCCTCCAAATCTCTTTATCTCCTCTCTCACTCTTTTCTTTTTATTTCTATCACACTTGTCATGCGCTTCCCCCATAGTGTGAGTGACGTGGACGTCCATTATGATGACGCGTGGCAGTATTATGAAGGGTGCGTGCCACCTTTAGTTGCAAGCATGTGGTTATAGGTGTGAGTAGATACCAATTTGTCTCCATTAAGTCTGTGAACACAAATAAATTAGGGGAAATAGGGTTTGAGTAAAGGTTTATGTAGACATCGAAATTTTGGTGATATAAATGTTGATCAATGCATTAAAGACTACAACTGTAAACATCGAAATTTTGGTGAAATAAATGTTAATCAAAGCATCAAAATTACAACCTCCATTCATTTCATCTACATCATCCACTTACTTCACCAACAAAAAAAATGGATGGTAGTGATTCATTCTCACCAACAAAAATGGATGGTGGTGATGCATTCTCACCAACAAAAAATGGATGGTTGTGATGCATTATCACCAACAAAATGGATGGTAGTGATTCATTCTCACCAACAAAAATGGATGGTGGTGATTCATCCTCACCAACAAAATGAATGGTAGTGATTCATTCTCAAGGCCTATAAATATGCTATACCAATTCATAACCAGTTGACCAATTCACAAATACATTTCTCTACTCCCAAATTGGAAGAGAATTCTCTTGAAGTTCGTTCATCGTTCTACGTTCTTCGTTCATCGTTCTTCAAGATTCAATCAACGGCCCCTGAAGAAATGCTCATCCATCCTAAGATCAAGCCACCAAAGGCCCTTCGGATCAACACGACATCAACGTTCATCATCAAATCTCTGAAGATCATCACTGTTCATCCCAAGAATCAAGCTCCAAACAGCCCATTCGGATCAACACAACATCAACAAATCCACATCACTGTTCATCTAAGGATCAAGCCCAATGGCCCTTTGGATCAACAACCCATCAACAAATCCATATCTTACGAAGATAGAATCAGAGGATAAATTAAAAAAGAGATTGTAACCCAAAAGTCATTAAATACAAATATATTTTGTACACGTGTTCTTGTGTCTTCAGGAATTTTTCGTGTTTACAAATTTGGCACGCCCAGTGGGACATTCTCTACCTCTCATCTCCATCTTCAAATCTGCAAAAAAAAAAAAAAAAAAAAAAGGAAGGCACGTATGGCATCAAAGAAGGCTCAAACCGCTCCCTCAACTAACGCGAAGAACAAGAGTGTCCTCATCACGAGCAGTGGCGCTTTTGGCATCACAACTCGAAGCAAGGCAAGAGCTCTTTCCGCTGCATCTTCCCCCCTCTGCATCAACTTCGCCAAAAGTTCATGAACGCCCAAAATACAATCCCGTGATCACTCTGGCCTCACTAAGTGCGCCAATGGAGGGTATCCCAAAGAAATGCCCCGAGTCCCTGCTCTCTGACGCCGACTCGAGCAGCAGCACATCTATGCAAGTCATGACCACCGGAGCGACTTCGATCGAGGAGCAGCTGGCTCAAATGAATGAGGCAATTGCAAAACTCACACAGACGGTGGAGGAGAAAGACTTACAAATCGCCGCACTTGTCAACCGATTGGAAAAGAAGAACAACGACAAAGAATGAGGCGGTGAGGAGGAGGAACCTCTGACACAAGAAATCGAGGAGAAGCCAGACCAAGCAACGACACTCACGGGATCTCTGTCTATCCAACAGCTGCAACAAATGATCGCTAGCACCATCAAGGCGCAGTACGAAGGGAGCTCACATACCTCCATGTTGTATTCGAAGCCTTACTCCAAGAAAATTGACATCTTAAAGATGCCAAGGGGATATCAACCGCCAAAGTTCATGCAGTTCGATGGGAAGGGAAATCCAAAGCAGCATGTGGCCCATTTCGTCGAAACTTGCAACGACGCGGGGACGGAAGGAGACAACCAGACGAAGCAGTTCGTCCGCTCTCTGAAAAGAAACGCATTCGACTGGTACACGGATCTAGAGCCTGAATCCATCAATAGCTGGAAGCAATTAGGGCGAGAGTTCTTGAACCGCTTCTACAACATTCGTCGCACAGTAAGCATGCTGGAGCTAACAAGCACAAAGCAGTGGAAGGATGAACCAGTTGTCGATTACATCAATCGATGGCGCACTCTGAGCCTCGACTGCAAGGATAGACTCTCGGAAATCTCCTCAAGATGTGCGTTCAAGGTATGCAATGGGGATTGCAATACATCCTTCAAGGCATCAAACCACGGACGTTTGAAGAGTTAGCCACCCGCGCTCACGACATGGAGCTAAGCATCGCTCATCATGGAAAAAAAGAGCCAATCACCGACTTCAAGAAGGATAAGGTGTTTACTCCGAAGGTGGATAATCGTGGAAAGAAGCCCGCCAAGAAAACTCTTACCATTGACGCTACCCCTACTAAAACCTCATCTGCACCCGTCAAAATCTCCTCTAAAAACAAAGCAAATGAGATAAAAAAAGTTGAGCCCTCTCGTACCCAAGACAGGTACAAGAACACCTTAAGGGAACTGGAGCAGAAAACATACCCATTTTCAGACTCTGACATGGCCCCAATGCTAGACGACCTGTTAGAGAAGAAGGTAATTGAGCTGCCTGAATGCAAGCGCCCGGAATAGATGAATCGTGTTGACGATCCCAAGTACTGCAAGTACCATCGCATTGTAAGCCATCCCGTCGACAAGTGCTTTATCCTTAAGGAACTTATCATGAAGTTGGCACAACAAGGGCAAATTGAACTCGACCTGGAAGACACAGTCGCAACACACGCTACGACGATCGTGTTTGGATCCTTTGATCCTGTGCCTCTTCAGGTAATGCATGACCATCCTCGTCCATGCTTGAGTCACACGACCCCTCTTGCACTACCACCGTTGGGGGCAAACAACCAAGATGCACAGAATGACGATAATGAATGATGGACCTTAGTGACCGCAAAAAGAAAAAAAAACCCAAACCACAGGCCACAAAGCCAAAGGTAGAAGAAGGAAGAAGGCATCGCCGTCGCAACAATAGGAAACCCAAAAGAAGCGCAAGAGTTGCTAAGCCAACATACAATGGGGAGCCTATGGAGCAAGAGCCACGCATTCCCGTCTCCTTGCATGAGTACTTCCCGAAGGACTTCTTCCAACGGTGCACTGTCGCTGCATGTCACATAGTAGAAGTAAAGAAACCATTAAAAGAAGTTATCGCCATTGAAGAAGTAAAGACCCTCATAACCAAAGAAGGTCTGTCGATTCACGTGAGCATCGAGGAGGCATTACGATTACCCGAAGAGATGCGGAAAGCACTGATAGTGGTCTTAACAAATCCTAATGACCATGGAGTACAAGGAAACAAAGACGAATGCTCAAGGCTTCAGTCATATGAATATGCCACATGCTGTGCCGCCAAAGACTCAATCAACTTCACTGACGAAGACTTATTGCTGGGATCAAAACCTCACATTCGTCATCTCTTCATCTCAAGGTACATAAGGGAGAGCAAAGTCAACCGCATGCTTGTGGATGGCGGATCAGCCATAAACATCATGCCAAAGTCAACGATGGCTATAATCGGCATCAAAATAGACGAATTGTCCCTAAGTCATCTACTAATCCAAGGTTTCAACCAAGGAGGACAAAGAGGGATAGGCATGATTCGAGTGGAGATGACCATCGGTGAACTCAAATCAAGCACGATATTTCATGTGATTGATGCAAGAACTTCATACAGCCTGCTCTTAGGAAGGCCTTAGATCCATGAGAATGGAGTAGTGCCATCCACCCTTCACCAATGTTTAAAATTCTACCGGGAATGAGTGAAGGTGATTCGAGGCGATGCCAAGCCATTTACCGAGGCCAAATCACACTTTGCAGAAGCCAAGTTCTACATGGAGGAAGACATGATACCCGAAGCTCTCCCAAAAAAGGTAAAATCCATAGGCAAAGCGACGCCTAAAAAGCAAGAATGGCAATCTGTTCCAAGAAAGCAAGAAGGAGAAGCCACGCCGTCTTCAAGCAAAAACAACGACGAACTCGTGACAGCAAAATGCGATGAGATGCCCTTAAAAGAACCAAACACACCCGTCTTTCGATACATCCCGATGTTGAGAAGAAAGAAGGGTCAAACCCCATTCGAAACTAGGACAAGCAAAGCCGACATGCGACAGCGCAAGGATGATGTGCAATTACTCAAGACGAATGCAATTTTACCTCTAACACAGCTAGGCGGGACAAAGATTGTAGGACCACCACAAGGTTTCATAAAAGCTCTGCCAAAGGGAGTAGAACCAAGCTTTCTCCCAACCAAGAGGACCGAAGAAGGTTTTGATCCAAACGCCTACAAACTCATGTCAAAGGCTGGGTACGACTTCATTCCCTCTTCGAATCCTAGAGAGAAGGGTTAAGACACTGTTAACAACAAAGAACGTGACCTCACCAATACTTAAAAGAGGCTGAAAGAGCATGGTTACAGAGTTGACAACGGCAAAGCAGGAATCGGCTTCACACCAAATGCACCTGTGAAGATTTCCAGCAAAGCAAAAAATGCTAGTGCTCAGCACATCAGGGTGAGCGTCGTACAAAATCGAGAAAAGCTTAAATCCGCCCCTCGGGTATCAGTCTCCAATAGGATGAATCACATTGGTGGTCAAAGCCGAACCTCCGTCTTCAAGAGGCTTAACACGCCAACATTCCAAAGGTCCGTTTTTGAAAGGTTGTCAGAACCTAAGAAACAAAGCAACACACCTAGCCTTCCTCCCCAACGGTCAGTTTTGAGGAGACTCGAAAAAACTGAGAAGCCTTTAGGGAGAAAAGAAACAACGCCAAAGAAACAGAAGCCCGACAGCTTAGCAAGAAAGGATGACATCCAAAGCTCTATTCCTTCAAGAATAAAGCACCAAGCAATCTTGGAGATTGACACAAATGGACCACTGAAAGTAAGGAGGCGCACCATTATCCACACCGGCCAATCTTTACGCCAACAAGCCTAAAAGAACGGCACTGAAGGAGAGGTCCAAGACGTCTTCCACATCATAATCCAAGAAGACAAAGAAAGTGAAGCCCCTGAGGAAGATGTCACCGCTGCGCCACCACAGCTCGAAAATGGAGGGCAAGCCATGGTTGATGAGCTTAAGGAGCTCAACTTAGGGACGAAAGAAGAGCCCAAACCTATCTTCGTAAGTGCACTGCTAAGTGCGGACGAGATAGAAGAGTACTACCAGCTGCTATTAGAATACAAAGACGTCTTCGCTTGGACATATAAGGAAATGCCCGGCCTTGACCTTATTATCGTTGTGCATCGTCTTGCAGTCAAACCCGGAACTCGACCGATAAAGCAAACTCAAAGGCGCTATCGATCCGAGCTCATCCCACAGATTGAGGCTGAGATTGACAAGCTAATTGAAGCAGGCTTCATTCGAGAGGTGCAATACCCTAAGTGGATCTCTAACATCGTTATCGTCCTTAAGAAATCTGGACAAATACGTGTTTGCGTGGACTTCAGAGACCTCAACGATGCGTGCCCGAAAGATGATTTTCCCTTGCCAATCATCGAAATCATGGTGGACGCAACCACTGGCCACGAGGCACTGTCATTCATGGATGGCTCATCCGGATACAATCAAATTTGCATGGCTCCCGAGGATGAGGAACTAACAGCCTTTCGCACTCCAAAAGGTATATACTGCTACAAATTGATGCCATTTGGTCTAAAAAATGCTGGAGCTACATATCAACGTGCAATGCAGAAAATCTTTGATGACATGCTACACAAAAATGTAGAATGTTACGTGGACGATGTGGTGGTCAAGACAAAAAAGAGATCAGACCACTTGAAGGATTTGCGAATAGTGTTCAAAAGGCTGCAAAAGTACAACCTCAAGATGAACCCGATGAACTGCGCATTTGGCGTCACCTCTGGAAAGTTCCTCGGCTTCATTGTTAAGCATTGTGGCATCGAAGTGGACCAATCAAATATCAAAGCCATCCAAAGCATGCCTGAGCCAAGAAATTTACACGAATTGAAAAGTCTGCAAGGACAACTCGCCTTTATTAGATGATTTATATTCAATCTAGCAGGACGTTGTCAACCGTTTAGCCGACTCATGAAGAAGGATGTTCCGTTTGTATGGGACAAAGCATGCCACAATGCCTTTGAAAGCATAAAAAGGTATTTGTCAAGTCCACATGTCTTGGGGGCACCTGTGCCCGGAAATCCGCTCATATTGTATATTGCCGCTCAAGAAAGTTCAGTAGGGGCACTCTTGGCACAAGAAAATGAATCCCAGAAAGAAAGAGCACTTTACTACCTCAGTCGAACTCTCACCGGTGCCGAGTTGAACTATTCCCCGATATAAAAGATGTGCCTTGCCTTGGTATTCGCCATTCAGAAGCTCAAACATTACATATATGCTTACACCATCCACTTGGTTGCTAGAGCTGACCCGGTTAAATACGTCATGTCCAAACTAGTTCTGACAGGGCGACTAGCTAAATGGGTGTTGCTTCTCAATCAACACGAGATCATCTATGTTCCAGCTAAAGCCGCTAAAGGACAAGCACTGGCAGACTTCCTCGCCTATCACCCGATCCCAGCCGATTGGGAAATCTCAAACGACTTGCCTGACGAGGAGGTGTTTCACATCGACATCTTCCCAACATGGACGATGTTCTTCGACGGATCCATACGAACAGATGGAGCGGGGATGCGATGTAAACAACACTCAAATTAAACCCTTTTGTTGACAATTGTAGTATATATGCAAGTAGGGATCGTTCTAAACCGGGGATTAGGAGGGATTGCTAATCTATAAAATGAACTTAGAAACACTAAATAAAACTTCAAAAACACAAATCTAAAATCAAAACACTTAACTAGATTCAAATAACTAACTAGACACAAACTAGGACATATTCTAACTTAACTAAAAACAACGAAAACAAACCAAATTGGACAGATTGGAACCAAAAGACACTAAATATAAGGGGGGATTGGGTTTTGACGAATTCAAAGTAAAAACAAAACAAACTTTATAAAAATAGTTTCAAAAGACAGATTTGGCGAATTGAATGGATGATGGACTAGCTAGAGGGTTCTTCTCCACACATGACACACTTGTATACAAACCAATTTTCAGTTGTTCTTTCAATAAACCATGAATCTCAACACCCCAAATTAACCGTGAACAACACTTTTTTAACCTTCAAGTTTTCCTTAAGTTATTGAATTGGACGGAAAAGCGCATACAACAATTCAAAACATTCTTCAAAAGTCCTCTACGTGAACAGCACAATAAAGATACAATCAAAGATCATTAAGCTTTGTGAAAACTATAAGCATTGACGAGGTATTCGTAACTATGAACAGCATGATACTCTTACGAAGAATTCACTTAACGCGATTGTGACTAATAACCTCCACTACTTGTGAATATAAGTTCATAACGATTCGGTGAAATGATCGGATCATATTTATACATATTTTTATATCAAATTCTCTCGTCTTTTCTTAGTTAGTTCGTTATGTTTTGAGCTAATTACGTTATTTTTATGTTTTTATTAGATCTATCTAGTTAAGAAAAATATATATATTTATATATTATTTTATATATATATTTTATTTATTTATATTATATATATATTTATATGTTTATTTATATTTATATATTTTTATATATATTAAATTATCGTGTGTGTGTTAGGTGGAAGCAGTGGAGGCCTAACTCGGTGCAAATAGGATTTAAAGAAATGTAAGGCATGCATGGCTGTCTTGGAGGGGTCGGACAGAGAGCACTGGGCAGCAGTATAGAAGGAATTAAAAAGCTTAAAAAAAAGAATATAAGGAAGCACTGAGGGAAGTCAAAAAGGGAGGGCGCCCTTTTTAAGGAGCAGCCAATGAAGGCTCAGGATTTTCATTGTGGACTTGAAGGAGCCTTACGGAGGAATGAAGGGTAGCTGCGAAGGCAACTTGCAAAGAGATATATTTAAGAAAGCTGCCATTGAGCAGCTGGGGGAAAAAGAAAAAGAGAAAAGTCACAAAGGGAGGTCAGAGAGCTGCCCTTGAGCAGCCTCCGGAAATTAAGAATAAAAGGGGGCCGAATTAAAATCACCGAGAGGGGAAGGCTGCGCATCAAAACCAGCTGCTTGGCACGGTGTCTGAGGCTGCCTTGCCTGGCAACTTGAGAGAAGGCGCAGAAGCTACCTCACGGAGCACAGAGAGCAAGATCCTCAATTTGGTTTATCTCCTCCAACTTATGTTTTTACTTTTATTTTTAATTTCTAAATAATGTGTAATTAATTTATATTGGCTAGAGGTTAATTCGAAACCATGATTATATTTGTAATTTTAATTTGATTTACTCCAGTTATGAATTTATGAATGTTGGATGTGGTTTACTTTTCTGTTTTGATTAAGAACTTGTTTATGTATGTGGGTTAAGGGTTGACACTTAATTTGCATGCTTAGACTTGATGCTAGAATATAAGTGAATTTCACCTAATCGTTATGAACTTATATTCATGAGTAGTAAAAATCGCTAGTCACGATTGTGTTTAGTAAACCCTAGGTTGGATTAACATGCGTATTCCATAGTTATGAATGCCTAGTCGATGTTTATGATTTCCATTGAACTTAATGATCTTTGATATGTCTCTCTATCATGCGTATTCCATAGTTAGGGAACTTGATAAGAATAATTTGGTTGTGATGCGTATTCCGTCCAATTCAATGAATCTAGGGAAATCTGAAAGTTAATTTAAGCGGACCTAATTAATTTGGAACATTGTCATTCATTCGTTTGTTGAATTCATAACTGGGAATCAATTTAGGTTACATTTGTGTCATGTGTGGAGAAAAACCCTCTAGCCAATCCGTCGTCCATCCATTTACTTTTAATTTTATGTTTTTGTCAATTTGCAATTTAGTTAAGTTTAATTTACGTTTTATCCAAACCAAACCCCCCCATTATTATAATATTATTATTTAGTTACTTTTTATTATTTTTAATCTTTTAATTTAATTTCCGTCTAATTATTTTCCTAGTTTTTATTATTTTGAGTCATTTTAAGTGTGTTTCGAGTTTTAGCCTAGTTTTGTATTTTTGAGTCTTTTGATTTATTTTAGTTTATTTGCTAGTTTTATTTTAAGTTTTTCTAGTTAAGTGTTTTTATTTTAGTTTAGTATTTTAAATTTTGTTTTTACGTTTTTAAATTAATTTTAGAGTGATTAGCAATGCCTCCTAATCCTCGGCCTAGAACGATACCCTACTTACATCTATACTACAATTGTCAAAAAGAGGGTTAAATTTGTGCGGTTTAAAATCCCGTCATGAAACTCCCTTATATTCTAGCATCAAATTCATGCATGCAAACTAAGTATGCATCCTTAATCGACATATAAGAATAAGTTATAAATCAAGCAGTTAAGCAAATTGAATTCACAACTCATGAAATCACAACTGAACGTAATCAATTCACATTACAAATATGTTCATGGCTTTGAATCAACCTCTAGCCAAAACGAATTTAGTTCCACATATTTGCAATTAAACAACTATAATTGAATTTAAACATGATAAACAAAAGTAGAAGACACCTAGAATGCTCCAGCAATCCAACGTCTTGAATGGTTAGCACAGCTCCAAGTCCTCCTCCTTTCTTGCAAACATGCGGCACCAAGGTGGGTGTGGTGTTTGGATGGTCTAGGGGATGTGGCAAAGATTGGATAGGTTGAGAGAGTATGGAAAGGTGGTAGGGGATGGATAGGAAAAGAGGTGGATGGAAATGGATGGAGGAAGAAGGAAACTTGCGGCAGAAATTGTGTTGTTTATGGAACGCGTTGTAGATGTGAATTGGTCCTTTGTCTTGTGATGGAGAAGCCTATTTATAGATTTTGAAAATGAATCACCACCACAAAATTTCTTGGTGAAGTAAGTGGATGTTGTAGGTGAAATAAGTAAGTGTGGATGTTGTAGGTGAAATAAGTGGATGTTGTAGGTGAAGTGGGTGTAGATGTTGTAGGTGAAGCGAGTGGATGTTGTAGGTGGAATACGTGGATGTTGTAGGTGAAATAAGTGAGTGTGATGTGTTTTTGGGTCAGAAAATAGGAAAGGAGAGGATCCCATAATCTTCAATTTCATCCATCCACTTGGCTCCAAGCATAAGCTAACCATCCAATGCCCAAAAATGCTCCAAAATGCTCCAAATTGCACTTTCTTGCATACTTTGTCATTTGGACCTACAAACACACAAAATAGCTTTAAATACTAAAATAACTAAGGACTAACAATCTAAATGCAAGGAAACAAGCTAACTAAGTTGTATAAATATACTCCTATCAAGCGGGGGCAGGAGTAATATTCATGTCACCGCAAAGGCAAATATTGCCTTATTCCTTCCAACTAAGCGAACTATGCTCTAACAACGTCGCCGAGTACCAAGCATTGATCCTCGGCCTCTAAATGGCAATTAACATAAGAATCACAGCCCTCGAGGTATATGGCGACTCCAAGCTCATAATCAATCAACTCTTGATCGAGTACGAGGTGAGGAAAGATGATCTCGTCCCATACTTCCGACTGGCAACTCAGCTGCTACAAAGGTTTGAGATAGTGACACTATAACATGTGCCAAGAAAAGAAAATCAAATGGCAGATGTTCTCGCCAACCTAGCCTCTAGCATGACACTAGGAGAATGAGAAGTCGCAAACGTGCCAGTTTGCCAAATATGGATGATTCCACTTGCCGCGGAAATACTGCTAAATGACGCAAACGTCATCTTAGTACTCCTGGTCGACATTGAAGAATGGAGACACCCGTTGATCGACTACATGGAACAAGGAAGGCTTCCAGATGATCCCAGACACCGCTCTGAAATACGTCGACGAGCACATCGCTTCCTCTACTATAAGGGAACACTTTACCGACACTCTTTTGAAGGAGTACTTCTGAGATGCCTAGGTGAAGAAAAAGCTAGTCAAGCCATGGAAGAAGCACATTCAGGCGTATGTGGGGCGCATTAGTCGGGGCCAAAGCTACATTTCCAACTTAAAAGAATGGGTTACTATTGGCCAAGCATGGTGAGGGATTGCATGAAATACGCCAAAAGGTGCCAAGCTTGCCAATTCCATGCCAACTTCATACATCAACCACCTAAACCATTACACCCTACAGTCGTTTCATTGCCGTTTGACGCATGGGGGTTGGACGTCGTAGGACCAATCGTACCAAAGTCATCCGCGAGAAAAGCTTACATTCTAGCTGCAACAGACTACTTCTCTAAGTGGGCTGAAGCCATACCCCTAAGGGAAGTCAAGAAAGAAACTGTGGTCCGTTTTATCAAGGAGCATAGCATCCACCGATATGGTGTGCCTCGCTATATCATTACGGACAATGGAAAACAGTTCTCCAACCGACTCATGGACGAACTCTGTGAGAAATACAAGTTCAAGCAGCATAAGTTTTCCATGTATCATGCCCCAGCTAATGGTCTCGCAGAAGCATTCAACAAAACTCTATGCAACCTTTTGAGAAAAGTCATTGGTAGGAGCAAGAAAGACTGGCACGAAAGAATGAGCGAAGCACTTTGGGCATACAGGATGACGCACCGGACGCCTACTCAAGCTACACCATATTCGCTCGTGTATGGCATAGAAGCGGTTTTGCCGCTGGAAAGCCAAATTCCCTCGCTGAGAATGGCTATACAAGAAGGACTGACCGACAAAGAGAATGCAAAGTTAGGTCTTCAAGAGTTGGAAGCGCTAGACGATAAGAGGCTCGAAGCTCAGCAGCATTTGGAGTGTTATCAAGCACGATTGTCCAAGGCCTTCAACAAGAAAGTTCGCCCAAGGTCATTTCAAGTAGGGGATCTCGTCCTTGCATTACGTAGGCCTATCATCATGACGCACAAGACAAAAAGCAAATTCACCTCAAAGTGGGATGGACCTTACGTAGTACAAGAAGTCTACACAAACGGTGTTTACAAGATCGTGGAAGAAAATGGCTTGAGGATTGGCCCCATAAACGGCAAGTTCTTGAAGCGGTACTACGCCTAAGAAATAAAGCAACGCTCCTGGCCCACAAGAGCATAAACTGTGTACGGCAAACTAAAAAAAAAAAAAAAATCATCACTCCTTGAACTACGTTATGACTTGATCCCTTCTCAAACAAGGGTACATAGGCAACTTGGAACTTCAAAACTTCAAGTACAGTCACTTCAAAAATAAAAATAAAATAAAATAAAATAAAAGAGAAAAGAAAAAAAAAGAGGGAAAAGAAATACATTTGCCATTAGAAAAAATAATAATAAGAAGAGGGTCCAACCCAAATGCTAGGCCCATTGTGTTGAGCTTGCTGCAGCTCTGATTCTTCTCTCTCCAGGCCCAGCCCACGCCAGTGCTAAGTCCTCAACCCAAGTCACCTTCACTCCAAGCAGCATCAGATGGATGAGTCATCCGCTTTGTCACTGTGTGGCAAATGATGAAGGGGTCTTGCTTCCTAAAGCTTCTTCGGCCTTCTCTCACTTGCTCCCTCGCGAAAGCAGTTTTGGTCCTATGTTTTCCTCGGCACCGTCACCCACTTCGTTGACCGCACCGAGCAGCACAGCCTGATCTCGTCTCCGACGATGACGGCCACAATTATTCTTCTTCGTACGGTGCTCTAAGTATGGAAGCAACAGCAAGGGCAGAGCACATGAAATGGAAAAGACCCGAGACCCAATTCACCCAACCCATTTCAGAAACGGATCCAGTCATCTCCACGGGTCCATCACAAACTTTACGCTCTCCATCGTGAACACCCTCTCGACGACGAGTTCAAGCACTCCAGCTCAGCTCCACCGCATCCCTGTCCACTTCAAGCACCGACATCTCCCTGTGCCTCCCTGATCTTCACGCCCATTCCCTACGCGTTGATGCTGGCTAGTTCTAGCTTGTTGAAGCAAGTCACTGACTTACTCTGCAGCTTCTCTAGACATGCTTTCTGTCTTAAATCTGCCCTGCCACTATTCACACTCTCCGAGTCTCTTTTGTATGGGATCTGAGATCTTTGGACGGAAGGGGACTTGAGCACCTCATTTCTCTTCAACAACTATATATTTCAGCTTGCGAGAATCCTATGGTTAATGAGTCTGATCTATCCCTAAAGAAATTAGATGAATTTCAATCCCAACTTAATGATCTTCAAAAGGAAAAGAGTGAAAGATTGCACAAGGTGCTTGAATTTGTGAGTACAGTGCATGATATTTGTGCAGTACTTGGGCGGGACAAACTTGATCCTGTTATTGGCTGAGATGATGAAATACGGTTGGTGATTCCAGATCTCCATCGCCTTCTTACTTGACATGTAGGAGCTCATGCTGCTGTCCCTCAGCGTTTGTGCCTTCTTGATCCCCTCCATGTTGACGAGTTCACCGTGAGCACCACTGCTGCACCTGCTGAGGCATTCGTGCCAAATCCTGCAAATTCGTCTCCACCCTGCAGAAAAGAAGTGGCTGGGCTCTTGACATCGGCCGTTGCCAGCACCTCATCTCCAAGCTTCTCTTTCCTCCTCAAGCTCCATCTCCATCCGCACAGCATGGCCCATCCATGTCCTCCTCTGCAAGCTTCTCATCCGTAATCTTCACCTTTTGTCCTCACCACCGTACCATGTAGCAACCACTTGGCCTCCCTCGAGCTCATCACTATGGCCACCATGATAGCAAAGAACTTCAACGACCGCCGTCAAATGACTAGCCGGTCGTGAAGCTCGAAGCACCATCTTCTCGGCCTCCTCGCTCCTTCCTTGCAGGTTCCTCACCCCAGTCATCTAAATTTATACAAAAAAATAAGGAGAATGATGGAACTTTGGTGTTGGCACCACGTGAAAAAAAGGGAGAAAAGATGATGGAGGTGCATGGGCACCATGTGAAAGCAGAAGGAAGAAAAGAATTTAAAAAAAAAAGGGTTTTAAAAAAAATGGTCAGGCAACATCATGAAGAATATATATATATATATATATATATATATATATATATATATGTGTGTGTGTGTGTGTGTGTGTGGCATTTAAAAAAAAAAGACATTGAGAGAAATGAAGCCCACTTTATTTCTCTAGAGAATTTTACATAAATTTACATTATACATGTAAAAAAAAAAGAATCAAAATTACAAGCAGGGAATCTTCAAGGACGGTCATGAAGAGCCTCATTACTCGACGGAGCTGCAGGAAGATGAGGTGCTGGAGTTTGATTATCCGGAGCCTCAACACTTGGTGAAGCTCCAGACGACGACGGCAAAAGATGTCTCTAGAACAAAGCCATAAACATCTGATGATCACTTTGAATTCGACTATCGGATTCCTGCAGCTGGTCAAGCTTCTTCTTCATACTCGTCGAGTAGCTGTTGGCAAGCATGTGCAATTCCCTATTTTCATGCTTAAGCCCTCTGATCTCCTGCTTAAGGCTCGCCACCTTAGCCATCAAGGATTCAACGTGGCGAGTACGAGCAAGAAGGCATTGGCCCATGTTCGACACAAAGCCCGCACACTGGATGCTAAAGGTCAAGGAGTCCTGGACAGCCAACTCATCGGACCGCTTGGAAATCACCCTGTTGTCCCTAGGGGTAAGAAGATTTCTAGCCACCACCGCAGCTTTTATGTCGTTCTTCATCACCGAATCTCCAACCGTAAGAGGACTGTTCGAGGATAAAAAGGATGGATGCCATATATTGTCCGGAGAAGACATAATAGCCTCTTCCCCGACATTCAAATCAAGGCGACGGTCAGATGGGCAAGACATTTTTCGAAAGTTTTGAAGAAAAGAAAAGGTCGGACAAATCAAGTACAAGAGGGGAACTTCTGCAAGTATCAATTCTCAAGCGCACTTTGGGAAGCAATCGATGCCTCCATTAAAAGAAGAAGCAACAAGGCTGCCTGCTCAGAAATCGAAGAGCCACCTGCCCAGAAATCGAAGAGGCGCTCGTTCAGAAATCGAAGGGACGCCACTTTTTCAAAAGCTAAATTTTCTGGATCAAGTTGTCAGCACTGTTCACCCATGATCTCAGCTTTGCCGAAGTCGCAGACAAAATCAGAGGGGGCTTGTCAACATCCTCCAAACCTCAAAAGCGGGGCTACTTGTTCAAAGATCGAAGGGTTGCTTATCCGAAGATCGAAGAGGCGCCAACTTTTTCAAAAGACAGAGTCCCTGAATCAAAGCTTACCGACACTCTCCACATGCGATCTCAGCTTTGAAAGAGTCACGGGCCAGATCAAAGAGGCTCAACACTACCCTCAAAATTTCAAAAAGACGCTCGTTCAAAGATCGAAGAGGCTCGGCACTATCCTCAAAAATTCAAAAGCTGCTTGTTCAAAGATCAAGGTTTATCGCCACCCTTCACATGTTGTCCTAGCTTTGCAGAAGTCACGGACGAGTCTAAAGAAACGCGTGAATCAAAATTACTCGTTGTCGCTGACATGGGCAAACAAACAGCCTCACTACCAGCTATTGGGAAAAGTCCTATATCTGTTGGCCTTCGTCCTCTACGATAAGGCAGACCTGCAAAAATGCCAAGCTCTTCCCTATCTTCGAGAATCTATTTCTGACAAAGCTTCCCAAAATACTCAGTATTCCTCATCCCCTGGAATGCCTCTGCAAACAAGCTACACCAGAGGAGGAGTATCCCATATCATCAGGGTCGAAAGCAAGAGTATCTCATATCACGCTTTCTCCCTGTCCTTTTCCTTGTCTTTGTTCTCACCTGTAAGACAAGGAGAAAGAACACAATCAATCGAAACCTTTGCCTGGTTGCTTACCTTGCATTGCTCTCGAGCACTCATCCTCAGCTGTAGTCAAGGTCATGAATTCCTTCGTTAAATACTTTAGCGCAGTTGATACAGTGGTGGCTCACCATTCAAATGCAAAAAGATTGAAGCAGAAGGATCAACGATGAGCTAGCACCGTCGCTAAAGAGCAAAGGTTCGTTGTGCAATGCTGGCAAATCGTCACCACTTCCTCAAAAGCAAAAGTATCTCATATCACGCTTTCTCCCTTCCTTTTTTTTATCCTTGTTCTCACCTGCAAGACAACGAAAAAGAGAACAATCAGCCGGCATTTAGAATCAACTCTACGATCTAGAACCGACTGCCTGGAAACCTTTCCCTGATTGCTTACCTAGCATTTGCATTCCACTCATGCATCAGTAAAGCAAATGCTGCAAGAGAAGATGCCACACATGCATGGGAGAAAACTGGAGAAGATGCTGCTTCTGCAAAGGGAACAGATAAGGCAAGGGAAAATGATACATTGAAGCATGTAGAAACAAGCACGACGAAACATGTGCCGGGCCGTCCGCTACTTCTTCAAAAGCAAAAGTATTTCATATCATCAAGATCTGACGTACTCTGGATTTGTTTTGACCCTCAAATTCTTGAGTCGGCTCGCAAAGATCACCTGCCACGTAGAGTCACTCATGGTCCATTTCCTTCAAGATCAAGCCACCAACGGCCCTTGAAAGAATCACAAGTCCAATTCAAGATCAAGTGTTCACCACCCTTGAATCAACTTCAACTCTAGATAAATGGGTAAGCTCAGACTTTTAGAAAATCTAGCAGAAGAAAAACTATCCAGCCCAGTTCAAGAATAAACCTGTGGAAAGATACTTCTTCAAAAGCAAAAGTATCTCATATCAGCAGAGTCGAAGGCAAAGATATCTTATGGCACGCTTTTCCTTTACCCTTGCTCTTGTCTGCGGGACAAGAAGAAATAGAGCGATCGGTTGGTACTTGGAAAGATTGAACAGAGAAACAGACCAATACCTCTACCTCGTGCCTGCCTGCCATGCAAAAGAAACAAAGCAGAGAATAATGCAGCATGGGCCGTACAACTGTACATGTTGATTCATCCTCAACTAAACCGAAGATCACTTGCCATATGAAGCCGCTAGTGGTCCAACAACCTTCAAGATCAAGCCTCAATAGCCCTTGGAGAAATCGCAAATCCGATTCGAGATCAAGTGTCCAACACCCTTGAGTCAACCTTCAAGATCAAGCCTCAACGACCCTTGAAGAAATCACAAGCTCGATTCAAGATCAAGTGTCCAACACCCTTAAATCAAATCCAGTTCAAGATAAAGTCTGTGGAAAGTCAACAAGCACAACAAATACACGTGCCGATTCATCCCCAGCAAAGCTGAAGAAATTAATTCCAGATCAAGCCCCGACGGCCCTTGAAGAAACTTCCAAAACCAATTTGAGAACAAGCCTCGACGGCTCTTGGATCGACATCTTCACTAAGGGACTTCAAAACGCATCTTCTACACGTGACAAGCACATGTATACGACGCACCCTGAAGTAAGGGCATTTGTAGACATCGAAATTTTGGTGAAATAAATGTTGATCAATGCATTAAAGACTACAACTGTAAACATCGAAATTTTGGTGAAATAAATGTTAATCAAAGTATCAAAATTACAACCTCCATTCATTTCATCTACATCATCCACTTACTTCACCAACAAAAAAAATGGATGGTAGTGATTCATTCTCACCAACAAAAATGGATGGTGGTGATGCATTCTCACCAACAAAAAATGGATGGTGGTGATGCATTCTCACCAACAAAATGGATGGTAGTGATTCATTCTCACCAACAAAAATGGATGGTGGTGATTTATCCTCACCAACAAAATGAATAGTAGTGATTCATTCTCAATGCCTATAAATAGGCTAGACCAATTCATAACCAATTGACCAATTCACAAATACATTTCTCTACTCCCAAATTGGAAGAGAATTCTCTTGAAGTTCGTTCATCGTTCTACGTTCTTCGTTCATCGTTCTTCAAGATTCAAGCCCCAACGGCCCCTGAAGAAACGCTCATCCATCCTAAGATCAAGCCACCAAAGGCCTTTCGGATCAACACGACATCAACGTTCATCATCAAATCTCTGAAGATCATCACTGTTCATCCCAAGAATCAAGCTCCAAACAGCCCCTTCGGATCAACACAACATCAACAAATCCACATCACTGTTCATCCAAGGATCAAGCCCCAACGGCCCCTGAAGAAACGCTCATCCATCCTAAGATCAAGCCACCAAAGGCCATTCGGATCAACACGACATCAACGTTCTTCATCAAATCCTTGAAGATCATCCTCGTTCATCCCAAGAATCAAGCCCCAACAAACCTTCGGATCAACACAACATCAACGTTCATCATCAAATCTCTGAAGATCATCACTGTTCATCCCAAGAATCAAGCTCCAAACAGGCCCTTCGGATCAACACAACATCAACAAATCCACATCACTGTTCATCCAAGGATCAAGCCCAACAGCCCTTTGGATCAACAGCCCATTAGCAAATCCATATCTTACGAAGATAGAATCAGAGGATAAATTAAAAAAGAGATTGTAACCCAAAATTCATCAAATACAAATATATTTTGTACACGTGTTCTTGTGTCTTTAGGAATTTTTCGTGTTTACAGTTTCGTCCACGTTCCGTTCTGATATGCTTAATGCCTATGTGAGGATCTCGGGATGCCATTAAAGAAAAGCAATAAAGTGTTCGAACTCATGTGAAAGTCACCAAATTAAGTTTTGGGTGGGTAAGAATGATCGCACACAAAGTTTATTGCTTTGCAATGGGTGAGAAAATTGCTTGCCAGAAGAAAACTTAGTGCACCTTAAGTCGGTTGATTAGAATTCAAACATTTTTAATATGTAAAGCATGTAAGGAATTAATTATGTTGCTTGGTATGGAATTCATCCAACTATGGTATTTGGTAAGTGTCACAGCACAAATAGGCCGAATTTTTGTTTTGTGCCGGTTGTATCCGGTTTGAACCCATCGTTTTCTTTGTCTCTCGATGAGCTCTTTTCATCTAGCGAGCTATGAAGGAGAGTCTGGCGGCATCCCTTTCTTTCTTGCAAATGATTTTTTCACTTCAAGTATATGCCTGGAAGCTTTGTAGAGCAAGGAATTCCATGGGTAGCTACAGCCGAATAAGATAGATGTGGATGCAAATTTCCGCCGCTTTCTTCTTAGATAAAATTGCACTTACAAAACAATTAACACATTTTGTCAAGGCCAAATGTCTCACGCACCCATGATGAATTGAGGGAAGCTTTGGCCGAAGAACCTCCGATGCCAAAATTAGAATTTAGAAAGAAAAAATGTTTAGAGAATTTTTGGGAGTTTTGCAAGAGTATGAACTTAGCTTTTTAGAAGAAATAGGGTCATATATATAGGGAATGAAGGTGGTAATTTGTGTGAAAATGGGTGATAAATTGGTATAATAGGTGATTAATTTGGTGATTAATGGATTAATTAGGAATTAATCCATTAATTAGCCAATTAATCTCTATTTAAATGGAATGTTATGTAAGTTATAAAATAATTACCTAAGATGAGGATGGATGAGAATATCTTTGAATTGGTTACCTATTTTGGGCATTTTTGACTTGGTTGAGGGATGATTGTCCGCTGCTTGCGCGTAGGAATCCTGGTATGCCTCAAGGATATTTTTGTCCTCTTTTATCTAAAAATCCACGTGTCGCCTTGTGATTATTTTTGGCTCCACAATAGATCATCTTCCTCTAATTGTTAAACTTGAGCTCCAGGTCTGGGATCCTGTACTGTTATTGTTATTATTATTATATATTATTATTTTCTTTTTTGGCGGAGATGGGAAGAACTAATAAAAAATTAAAAACAAAAAGAGCAGCTTCCAAGAGTGGGTTTAGTATATCTTGAAGGCAAAGCAAGAGTGGGTTTACTACATCTATGTAATTAAATATTGATTTTAACAAATTAGTGACATGAAGCCAACATTGAAATGGCACTTCCTTTCATTGTCCCATATATATATGGTAGTATATTCTTTTCTTTGATGATCTTCTTGTTGTCCAGGGCAGCTTGTCACCTCAGCAGCCATACAGCCAAAGCCAACGTTTGCAAATAGAAATTCTCTAAAACGACGGTTCTTGTCAGATAGTTGCGGTGGTTGATAAATTGTAGTGTCAATTGATTGACTACTCACATCCTAGAACTATCGCTCAAGATAATCTCACATTAGGGAAAAGCCACCTTTTCATAATCAAGTTCTCTAATTCTCTTGGTCACCAGGTGATCGATGAGCGATAATGAAGAAAATATTGCTAAGAATGATGCTTCAACCGTCTCAGTCACATATATAATACTTTTCATTAATCTTAGGACATCCAGAGCTGAAGAAAAGAACAAACTGTTAGCCTCGGTCCTTTAGCAAGATGTCTTGAGTTACATGCACGAAAAAAAAAAGAGAAAAAGTGTAAAGGTGACAGAGAAAAAGGTGGGTTAAAGAATGTAGCAGAGACCCCAAGGCTTCTCTTATATAGTTCACTTGAACCAGAATAGGTGCACTTTGCAGCTCTTAACCCACCAAGCAAAATTCAAAGAGTGAAACAAATTTTAGCTTCTCAAACACCACCAAAATTTAGTCCAAAAAAAACCCTAATTCCTCACAATGCATACTTCTGCATCACAGCCCTCACAAGCACCCAAATCGAAGTCAAATCTAATTAGAATCATTGCCATAGTCTTGCTAGCTTTGATTGTCCTTTTGGGTCTTGTGGTGCTCATCACCTGGCTCGTTGTGAAGCCAAAACGCCTTGTTTACACCATCGAAAATGGTTCGATCCAAAACTTCAACCTAACGAATGACCACCTCTCAGCCAATTTTGATTTTGTCATAAGATCCTATAATCCCAACAAAAGAGTCTCCATATACTATGACTCTATTGGAGCTACTGTGAATTACAATGACCAGACTCTGGCATTTTCCGGGGTTGATCCCTTCTATCAGCGCCATCGAAATGTGACGCGCTTTGATGTCAAGTTCACAGCTCGCTCCGCTGCACTTTCCAGCTCCGTCTCTAAGGATCTAATGCTTGAGAAAAGATCAGGGAAGATTCAGTTTGACGTTTGGCTCAAGGCAAGGATTAGATTTAAGGTTGGAGCTTGGAAGTCACGCCACCGCACTCTAAGGGTTTCATGCTCCCCGGTGTTGGAGTTCTCAAGACCTAAGAGTTTGAGGAGGACTTACTGTTATACTGAGCTTTGATCAAGCCTGCGGCATGCATGCAATTTCAATGACTGAATTTTTTCTTCTTCTATTGTTTGGGATTTGATTTTTATTCAATTTGTTGCAATGGTTTTTTAGTCAGTCTGTTACAAACACTGTTTTCTTCATGTATTTCTGAACTATATATGTGTGTGGCCGTTGTTGTGTATTGCTTTGTGTTGAAGTTGTCAGTTTTCTTGTAAGATGTTTTGTTTGTGATATTTATTCAATTTATTTATTGTAAATTTGTAACCAATCAACAAGGATTGACCAGACTGCTTTAGGGTGATGATAATTTGCCATTGAGTTCTTTATCTTGGATATTGTGGACTTTGGCTCGAGATAGCAAAAAAGTGTGGGCTTAGGCCATACTAGTATAGTGTTGACCTCTTTCTCTTCAATATTTTTGGAAGGGACTGGGATCCCCTCTTGACCTTAAAAAACTGAGCCTGTTGAGCAGACAATCGTGGTCGTTGAAATTTAATTCAACGGCTACAATTATTACAACTTTAGAGGACCCTCCTGTTTGTAGCTGTTGGATCAAATTTCAACGGTCAAGATCGTCTGCTTAGCAAGCTCAATTTTTTAAGGTCAAGAGGCGACCCGGTTCTTTTGGAAGGATTATCTTGTATCAATTGCAAGTGACGTCTTGTTGCCAATGGATGCTAATCCGCCTAATGTTAACTTTCATTGTGTCATCTTGTGATGACCAATTGAAGGAACTTCATCAACCACCAAATTCGCTTCTCCATAAATATGTCGTACTTGATTAATTTGCAACTAATTTTACAAGATCTTGGTGTCATGAATGTTGACGTTAGAGCATCTCCAATCCTACTCTATTTTTTAGGTAATGTTTTAGTTAAACACACCATTAACATAGGAACACCCGCAACATCCTCTCTAGTTTAGGGTTTTAATTAGTTTGAGATTTTACTAAGCAAATGCGAAATCCTTATTAATGCTATGAGTCATTAGGAGCCAATTTCTCTCTCCTCAAATTTAGGAGCTTCTAACTAGGAGTGATTTTTAGATGGAACGGATCGGGAAACGTTTTCAATGTTGGAGCAAAACTTCAGAATTGGATTGAATTAAGCTCTTTTGCTTGTCACTGATAAATGTCCATCCATGTTCGTTGACAATACCAACATCAACAACCAACAGTTCTAAGAACCAAATTCACGAAACCTTATTCTCCATTTCTACCAATGCATAAGACATAACCTATGTTTCTTTATTGGGATCAATATCCACAGCACATAGCAACTGACCTCTACGTATGCCCTTTAAGTGGCAACCATCTAAACCTATCAATAGTCTACACCAATACTTAAAGTTCTCTTTGCATGCCCCAGACACACGCTCTTTAGAATTTGTGGCCATCCAATTTCAACTACACAGTACTTCCAAGATTAGTCTTCCTTACTTTCTCAATAAAATCCTATAGCTTTGTATATTGCTCTACATGTTTACTTTCGTGTTATAAAGTAATTAGTTGAATTTTTTTTCTTTCTTTTTAATGTATTTAGTTTGAAGTACATTTTTAAAAGTGTAATATTATTAAAGGAATTCAATCCTTATACCGGCAACCACTCCAGCAAAGTTGGTTTCCTAGATTTCACATATCATCCAATCTAATCAAGCAAAAAATTCAATAAGTAAAAAATGTTTAGATTTTACGTATAGAATCTAATCAAGCACAAAATTCAAACAATAAAAAATTAGTTGGATAAAAATGAAATCGTTTATATGTATTTCATTTTATCATGATTAGCCAAGTCGTATGTTTCAACTAATGATTGTGAACTTACACTAATACTTTTTTCAGAAAGTTGTTATTGAAACTCTATCTATTAATAGCAATAACAACTCCAAATGTTTTAGTTAGATGGGATTGCATCGACCTTGTGATTCCATCCTTATTTGATTTGATGCGAAACAGAGCAAAATGGCAAGAAATCTGCTGAGCTAAACAACCAATGTGGAGCAAATATATCCGTGTATGATATATAATATATAAACAATAAATATATTATACAGAAATATTGCCATGCTTCATCCGCTACATTCTTCGCCTCTGAAGCTAGAGAGGATGGTAATACTAAGAGATCATCTATTTAAATTGTATATTTTAAATTATATGTTATGGTTGTTGATGAATGAATTATTACTTAAATATTGATGGGTGCATCTTGCTCACCCACACTAACTATAGGGTATGCTCACGACACATTCCAATGCTTGCCATGTGTAATCCACACTAACTCTAGTTAAGCCTATTTTTTTATTTTTTATTTTTTGCTTTAATTAATAGAAAAAAAAATCCTACTTTTACTCATTTATTTCCATATATATCATTTCTTTTTAAATATTTTATTAAAACTTAAAACTTACCTTTTTGAATACAAACAGTGGGTTCGGCTCTAAGTGACGAACCGACATAACCGGAGCTGCTAAAGCTTAAAGTTTTATCTACTTCGCGATCTCTCCGTATTACTAAAACCCTAATTCTAGCCCTAACCCAAACCCAACCCCCCAATTGCTAACCATGTAATTCTAATAAAGACGTTGAATAGGAAAAAAAATACAAACAAACTCAACCATGCGGACGCATCTTCTGGGTTTTCCGTCTGCTATTTTTGTTCGACTAGAAAAAGGTATGCAACTCCCACATTTATTTGCTTTTTAGGATTATTATAGGATGTCAATATATATGCTTTTCTTAGGATTATTATAGGGTGTTAAAATATATGCTTTTATGATTATTACAGGGTGTCAATTTAATCCAATATTAAGTAATTTGATACTTATACAGATGGAACACCAAGATGAAGAGTTTCATACTCCATCTTCCAGTGATACCAAAGAATCAGTTGATTGTATACACTTAGATTTAGATTCCGAAACCTTTGAAGTCTTGGATCAAAATGAAGAAAAAGGAGAATTTAAAAGCAAAGTTGGTGATATTTCGCTGAGGATGACTTTTAATAATGAGGATGATGCATATAATTACTACAATACATATGGTAGAAGGGTTGGATTTAGCGTGAGCAAGAACAGAGAGAATAAGGACAGGTCAGGTGTGCTAAAGAAAAAACAATTTTGTTGTTCTTGTGAAGGTTTTTATAATTAAAAAAAAAAGAACTCCAAAGAAGAAAAGAGAAGAAACAAGATGTGGCTGCAAGGCAATGCTTGAAATCAAACTTAATTTAGAAAGGAAGTTTGTTGTGACAAATTTTGTTGCTGAATATAGTCATGTTCTTGTTCCGGCATCAGGTTCCCATTTATTGAGGTCACAACGATTAATAGAGACTACTGCTATCTCAAATCTTCTCATACTTTACCACAGAAGTAGGAGGGTCTCAAAAACTAAACTTTATTCAGTCTGATTGTAACAATTTGATAATGAGAAAACGCATCGGGGAGTTCTTAAAATGGGCGACTCAGAATGTTGGCTTGAAGATTTTAAGAAAAAGCAAACTGAAGACAAGTCATTTTTTCTATTCTCTTCGAACAAACGAGGAGAATGAAATATGTGGTTGTTTTTTCTATGATGGAAATTCGAGGCGCAATTATACTATATTTGGTGATGTTGTGTGTTTTGATACAGCATTCAAAACGAATATATATAATATGGTGTGTGCCCTAGAAGTTGGTATCAATAATTATGGTCAAACCATACTTTTCAGATGTGGTTTGCTAGATGGAGAGACAACAAATGCATGTGAGTGGCTGTTCAAGGCCTTTTTACAAGCCATGGATGGAAAAGCACTAGGATCCATATTTACAGATCAAGCCCAATCAATTGCTGCTACGATTAGTGAAATATTTCCTAATTGCCACCACCGACTTTGTTTGTGGCACATATATTAGAATGCTACGAGGAACTTGAATCATGTTTTCAGTGAGTTTAAATCATTTACACATGATTTCAAAAGATGCATATATGATCCGGAGACTGTTGAAGAATTTGAATTGAGTTGGAATAAGTTACTTGATGATTATGAATTGAGAGGAAATGATTGGCTTGAAGGGATATATCTATTACGTGAGAAATGGGCACAAGTTTATGGTCGAGACCACTTTTGTGCAAGTATTATTCTTGACCAATTCCTATTATATTATTGTGTACATATTATTCACAAGTTTCTTTTTTCCACTATAGTGTGATCAATTTCCATTTTTTTTTCTTAGGTATGACAACAACACAAAGAATTGAAAGCATGAACAAGTTTTTGGAAAAGTATTTTGCTTGAAACCTCCTTCTGCAAGAGTTCGTCTTCCAATATGATAAAGCAATAGCGAATCGAAAACAAAAGGAAAGACAGGTAGAAAATGCAACTAAACAAAAATGGCGTAGTTTGTATTTTGATTGGAATGTGGAGATTGAAGCGACAAAGTAGTATACAAGTAAGAATTTTTTATTGTTTCCAAGAGGAGGTTAAGAAAGTTTTAAATTTGAGGCCATTGAAATTAGAAAGTGATGATGGGCAAACACGTACATACACAGTAATGAACTCAAGAAAACGAGGAATTAATAGAACATTTATGTATGACCTTGCAAATCAAACAGTATTGTGCAGTTGCAAAAAGTTTGAGTTTGAGGGGATTCTTTGTGCTCATGCTCTAAAGTTATACTATGATTTAGACTTGTCAAGTATACCATCCAATTATTATTTGAAAAGATGGAGTAAGGATGCTAAATGTGGTATTGGATTAGATTCTTATGGTGAACTGGCTGTGAGTAATTTAGACTCATCATCCTTGGTTCAGTATAGCGAGCTATCTAATATAGCACAAAGAATCATAGCAAAAGGAGCAAAAAATAGCCAAAAATGTAGTTTTTTGAAATTTGAGTTGTTAAAGTTGGAGAAAAAATTGGATAAGCATGCCAATTTTGGAGAACAAGATGAGTCGGGCAGCGTCAGTGTTTAATAATAACCATAAGTGCAACTCTCTAAATGCACATACATGACAATATTTAACAATATGATGCATGTACACAAACGCATATGCAGCATCAAACAATTCCATTCTTGAAGACATTTTTATTGTTGATCCTGGAAAACCATAAAAAGGACCAGAAGATACATTAAAAGAGTAAATTAGGCACTCACATAAAATAGTGAGCCCATAGCCAATAGCTGCTAATGAGGTATCACTTGGGCTCAAACATAAGTAGATGTATTTCAAATTTTGATGTGTTTTCTTCAACAACGTAATTCTCAAAGTTACTCTAACGTTTAAAAAGAAGATTCATACCGTGTGCCAAAAAACGTACACATTATTATAACTAACTAGTCTAATTTACGTCTGTGTATTTCAAACTTAGAACTCAATTATAAGCTTTATGTAATGATAATGACGGTTAAAATTTAAGGGTTGGAAGATAAGATTCAATTTTAGAAAGAAATAAGCCTTTCGAAGCTGGAAAACGTCAAAGAGAAAACAAAAATAGAGTTTTACATTGATTAGCCAAAACAAGAAAAAGAAGTATTGATCCATTAAAGTAAAGATTTGTAAATGCTGGAAGTCCTAGATTTTGCTTTATTTATAACAACACAACAAAATGATGCCAAGATGCTTTACTTTTATAAGTACTCGTTCTATGAATTTACCAGAAAGAATCATGATTGGGATTTTGACTGCAACATTAAAAGGATAGAAGACTTCAGTAGTTAAAACATTTGGAATAGGCTTAATATGAGTAATTGGAAAACCAAGAAAGCTGCAGTTATTCAATCACAAAAAGATGGAGAAATCAAAAGATTAGTTTGACATGCTTTGGGAAAATCCAAGTGAAGAAACATAAATAAAATGTATGAAGGCAGAGCTGCTCCAAATCAACAAAAAAAGAATCGAAACTCGGCAAATATTGATTGGAATTAAGCTACCACTAAACAGATAATCCTCCAAACAACAAACACAATCGCTAATCGCTCAAAAGCCGAAACAAGTAAAAGCTCTAATCAGTCAAACAAACCCCATAACAGAAATGCCAAAACAATCAGTGATTATTAACTGTCGAAAATTGAAATCCATAATTTCAAATCGAAATCCATAATTTCTAATTCCAGTAAAAGCTCAAACAAACCCCATACCAGTAAAAGCTCTAACAGAAATGCCAAATCGAAATCCATAATTTCTAATTCCAAGTTAAATAATAAGCACTCCTATAATAGTTCCTAATTCCTAACCCTAAAATTTAATTTCACACTAAAACACCCCAATTTCAAACAATCGACAAAAAAATAAAAACACAAAATTGGGTTGAACAGCTTGTAACATATTGAACATAAAATTGTCGAAAATTGAATCCAATCCCAGATAGCAAACACAGACCAAATTAAAGCTGAAAATTGAATGAAAGAAACAAACCCAGTCACTGGGATTAGCAGTGACGACGTCCATGTGACAGCCAACGAAGGACAAGATCTTCCCAGTGACTGGGTTTACAGATGAAAATTAAACAGATAGGAGGGAGGAGGAAGGAGGGAGCTTACAGATTTAAATTTGAATTGAACTTTGCAGCGGATCTGAAAGCGTTTGACAATTTCTGCTCACTCCCTCTCAAAGCGTCTCTGGTGCCTCACAACAAATCCATTTATATCCATATCACAGAGAGAGAGAGAGAGAGAGAGAGAGAGAGAGAGAGAGAGAGAGAGAGAGACAAAAGAGAGGCACTTGGCCTGAAAAGAGAGGAACATATCCGTATGATCTTTGTCTACCCATTGGTGCTAAAACAACTCTGCAAAAGGCAAGAAAGTATTATGACAAGTTTGATAGGTGTTAATATAACTCGCCCCTTTAAGTATTATCAGATATTGCTAAACAGAACAAGATTTAAGTAATACGACGAAAACGCCAGAAAGGAGATGTACTTTTCCTAGCCAAGTGCCTCTAATATCAAAGATGAATTATGGAGGAGAGAGGGAGAGAAAGGTTTTGAGTGGATTGAAAAACATTTGGAAATAAAGAGGGAGGATTTCAAGATTTTGGTCAAATTTGGAAAAATTGAAAAAAAAGCGCCTATTTTTTCACTATTAAATCGCCAAAATTTTCAGATCTTGCACGACGTAGGTGTACAATTATACGTCGCGCAAAGTGGTTTTGCGCGACGATAATATTAAGACGTCGCGCAAAGTATTTATTTGAAAAAAAATTATTATAAAATTTACCGAAAATTTGACTTTCCTCCTTTTAAATTCAATTTTTTTTACATAAACCCCACAATAATTTTTATTACCGGAAATGTGACTTTCCTCCTCTTAAATTCAATTTTTATTAAGTATATAACGTAAGATTTTGTGATATCCACATCCACTAGTGTAAATATTTTAAATTGAAGATCGAAATCATTACCGTATTCATATAGGGTCAAGGAGTGTAAAAAATCATCAAAATCAGAGTTAAAATAACCGTTAAATCGTGATTTTTCATTTATAACCGTCGAAATTTTTTTTCCCGTTACTTGATCTCTGAATATTTGTTTTTTGTGATTTTTTTGCTGATGTGATTTTGAAACATACACAAACAAGTTTGACGGTTGTGATCGTTGAAATTAGTTTCGGAGAATTCGTATTTCATCAAAATGATAGATTGACTAACACTTAAGAGTTTATTTATACTTTCATTAAGTATAACATAAGATTTTGTGGTATCCACTAGTGTAAATATTTTAAATTGAAGATCAAATTCATTCCCTGCATTCATATAGGGTCAATGAGTGTAGCTATAAAAAATCATCAAAATCGGAGTTAAAATAACTGTTAAATCGTGATTTTTCATTTATAACCGTTGAAAAGGTTTTTCTCGTTACTTGATCTCTGAATGTTTATTTTTTGTGATTTTTTGCTGATATGATCTTGACGATTGTCATCGTTGAAATTAGTTTCAGAGAATTTTGCGCGACGAAGACCTACGTTGTGCAAAGCTATTTTGCGCGATGCACGTGTATCTACGTCGCGCAAGTTTTTTTTTTTTCCTTTTGTCCTTTTACTTATGAGTACAAAATAAATGCTGAAATGCGGGAGCTCAAATAACATACTGAGGCCCTTCCTCACAAGAAATCTTACTTAAAAAAGAAAAAGTTAATGAAAAAAAAAAAAACTTGCGCGACGTAGGTACACGTGCGTCGCGCAAAATAGCTTTGCACCCCGTAGGTCTTCGTCGCGCAAAACTGTTTTCCGCGACGCACGTGTACCTACGTCGCACAAGTTTTTTTTTTTTTCATTAACTTTTTCTTTTTTAAGTAAGATTTCTTAGTAACACAATATTTTTCAAAGCACATTTACTAGTTAAAGTATTGTTGGAACTACCTAGTGTATAGAGAAAAAGAAAATTAGCAAGATAGTTATCTCCTTTGATTTTGCAATTTGAATTTCCTAAATTAATCACATGAAAGATCTACATATTATTAATTCAGTTTACATCATGTTGAAGAGTAAGGGAAGGATTGCAATTGAAAAAACACAAATAATTGATATCAATTCAAACCTGATTGGTAGACGGTTTTGAAGAGAGATGGGAGATGGAGGTAGCTGCTGCAACTGAGTTTGCAGTTTCTGCCTCCCAAACTGATCAAATGAAATAAAAGAAGTCGTTAACTTTGCGCGACGCAGGTTGGCATGCGTCGCGCAAAGCCTCTTTGCGCGACTTCAGTTTTCGTCGTGCAAAGTTGTTTTGCGCGACGCAGCAAAGCTGCTTTGCGCGACTCATTCCCACCTGCGTCGCGCAAAGTCAAGAAAAAAAGGGTAATTTTTTTTTGGTTTGGCGCCAAACGTTTGCTCGACGAAGTACGGCGTTGCGCAAAGTCGTTTTGCTCGACGCATGACCACCTACGATTCGTCGTGCAAAGCGGCTTTGCGCGATGTATGTTCATCTTCGTCGTGCAAAGATATTTTGCGCGACGCTGCGATTCGTCGCTCAAAATGCCGTCTCACAAAGTCCGTTTGCTCGACGTTTTGTGTTCTACGTCGTGCAAATTGACTTTGCGCGACGAAATTTTCTTCGTCGCGCAAGTTCTGGTCGCGCAAACATGTTTTTGTACTAGTGTATATATATAGTGTACTATATTTTTGTTCTCTAGTTTCATAAGTAATTTTTTTTCTTTTTATTTATTTGCAGGAAAACATTCAACCAATACCTTTGAGAACCGCTCCTCAACTAAAATTTTCAAATCCATCAACATCAAACATTCAACCAATACCTCTGGGAACCACTCTTGAACTGAATTTTTCAAATCCATCAACATCTTAGATCATGCTGTAATAGAATTTAGAGAAATTTTTTTTGGAATGACATCCTTTGAAGTGGAGAATATTAATCATATAGCTTTGTACAATTTTATTTTGATGAGTTTCATCTCAACTAATTGTATTTTGTTGGATATTGACGAAGTGAATTGATATAATTCGTATATCCATATAAAGTTAGAATTATATGTAGATGAAAGATCAAGCTCGCATATTTTTATTACCATAAAAAATTGATTACACATATTTTGATTACCATAATCTCCAACTAGTTACAGATCCTATTTATGATAAAATAAATAAATAAATAAATAACTCTTTACATGGTCATACAATAGTAAAGATCCAAGTCATGGAAGTTTACAGAAAACAACGAGTAATCAACATTGGGGTTTTAAGTTTATGTTTATGTTTTTTAAATTGGAATTAGTTGAGTTTCCAAAAAACAAAAATGGAATTAGTTGAGTTTATTTGTAAGGAGTGATAGGGAGAGATCGCGAAGGAGATAAAGCTTTAAGCTTTAGCAGCTCCGGTTGTGTCAGTTCATCACTTGACGAATGTTTGGCGGGTCGGCTGAAAGGCCAGAGCCGAACCCACTGTTTGTATTCAAAAAGGTAAGTTTAAGTTTTAATAACATACTTAAAAAGAAATGATATATACAGAAGTAAAGCAGTAAAAGTAGGATTTTCTTTTCTATTAATTAAAGCAAAAAATAAAAAAAATAAGAAAAGGGCTTAACTAGAGTTAGTGTGGATTACACATGGCAAGCATTGGAAGGGGTGGTGAGCATACCCTATAGTTAGTGTGGATGAGCAAAAATGCACCCAACGTGAATTAATGTGCTTATATTATATTGACGACACATCACATGATTTCCAAATATGGTCTAAAAAGTTGATTTATCTAGCAGTAATTGAGAAGAAAAATATGAATAATGCTAACAAGACCATCTATTTAATCTTATTTTGTAGATCATGTGACATAGTTGTTGATAATTGAATTATTACGTATTGGTTAACATGCTTATTTCTTATTATTGATACTTTACATGGTTGGCAAATGTGATTTAAAAAATTAGTCTACCTAATATTACTGAAAATATATTTACAGTACATTGGGGTCCAACCCTTCTATTCTTTTTTTATAAAAGGGGCTGGTGTGGACGCTAGACTTGTGGCCTGGGAATGCTGAAATGGCTCTGTGAGCCTTCCCGGCCCTCGGAAAGGGGTGGATAATAACCAAACCTTCTATTGGCATGTACTCTTTGCATCTAACCCTTAACAACACCGCAAATAGGGTAAAATGCTGATTTAGTCCTTAAATTATTACCTGAGTGAAAATTAGGTCCCTGTTGTGACATATGTTCTTATCAATATGTGATTGTGTAAATCCTAAGTAGAGATAAAGTAGGAATCATTTGGGATTTGGAAGATCTTTCCTAATAGACTTTGTATTACTTGGAGAGCAAGTTTCTCTCCTCCTAATTACTATAAATAAAGGCACAAGGACTGGGGAATAACAACACAATTCCTCAAGACTATTCTCCAATCTCTCTTCTTCTCTTTGCCACACCTCTCTAGAAAATATAGGCCACAATACGTTATCAGCACGCTCTTCACGCTGTGCTTAGAAGAATTTAAAGAGAATTTATTCGTCTTCATCAGGGGAGTACTACGTTTCAATTATTTTTAATTGATTAAAATTTGATTTTATTGAATTCATATACTTTTATTGATTCAATTTCCTTTTCTCCTTATGTTGAACGTGATACAAGCTTGAAGATGAAAGCCGAAATTGAAGAAAGAACTCCTACAAAACCCGTTCACAATATTTATCACGCAATCCAGGTTCTTCTAAAAACAACGGTGTTTAACTCGATATTTTTTCAGCCTTGATTGCCTGAACCTTCACCATAATGCATGACCCAACTTTACGCTTTACGAATTTTAGATTCTACATAAATTGTGTATGCATTATAATCATAATATTACTATTATATGAATTAAATATGTGTGAATACAGAAACAAAAAGAAAGAAAAACAAGGGTTGTCGAAACCCTAGAACTCGACTAGGGCCTGGAAACATGGATATATATGTTTCAAATTTAGACCTAAACTACGGGAGCCCAGTGCTTGAGCACCAAGCTCGCACTGGCCTGTGTCTAAACCATGGCTTGCAGCCCAACCCAGTTGAGCCACATAGCTCCTGGACCCAACAACAGAATGACGCCGTTTTAGGCGTTTTCTTCCTCTAGCCCCTGCACCTCGACGGAATCGAGGACTGCGCCCGCAGCCGCACCCATCACCAAAACTCGGTGATTACAAGACAGTGGCGATGCCAGAAGTTTTCCACCACCATAGATCTTAACGACAAAGATCAATTTTTCCCGGTCGAAACACTTCGCCAGATTTCTTTAGACACCCATCGCGATTTCTGGAATTTTTTCCTGCCGTCTCCAACGCCCTGAAGTGCGTCTTCCACCATCTCATTTTTCAAGGATCCACGGTGACGGCCTTGACATTTGTGATCCATGCTCGTCGCGTCCCTTGTGACACCATCGACCTCTGAGCACCACCGCCAACAACGGTCTTCCATTGTCTCCCGACCAAACCTTTCACCCATCGCAGATGGGCTCGGATTCCACACCCCAAAGGCTTTGGGCCTGTACTGCTCTCGGACCACACCCAACTTGGAGCTGTATTTTGGGCCTACAAATCAGCAGCCCTTGCTGCTTGAGTCTAGAAAACTAAGGGCCCCATTTTTGGGTCTCGGACCTCACGGCCCGTTTTAGTTTTTAGACCTGCATCAAGCAGCCAGCCTAGCAGTCTATTCTAGGCTTTAAGCTCATTCCTTTAATTTTTGGGTTTTCAAATTTTTTTTTTCAGTTGGATCTGCAGTCCAATTCCTGTGAAAAAGAAATGTTTTTCTTTTGGGCCTATTTACTTAGCCCATATGACACCTTAAACCCTATTATCGGGATTTGGTTCTCACTTTTTCTTTCTTAGCCCATATTTGGGCCTGGGTTTTGTTCACCCAATTTTTCTCGTTGGCCCGCAGCCCAGCCAATTAAAATAATTAAATTATAAATTCTATACATATTTGCATAATTTCTTGTTGCATATTTTTGTATATATTGCGTTTGTTTGCAGGTCTTATGAACTTAAAGTTCATACTTCCGAACCCGAAGTTTCAGAAAAGTGCCATAGAAACCTGAAGTTTCTTAACACGCAACACTCATGTTGAGACCCGAAGTTCTCCATGCTTAAATCTGTTTAAACCAAACCATATCTTAGAACCTAAATGTTCTAACTTTGATGTTTATGGAAATTTTATTTCCTAAAACACCAATCACATTCTTGTTTCCTCTATTCAGCGTATTGTCGAACCGTAACAAGTTCGATTTCACTAATTTGGAAGTTTCGAATAAGAAACTACTTTATGTGGATACAAGACGTGACACCCCGCTTGACTATGACTAATTGAGAAATTATTGTAGCCAGTTCTTCATTCGAAGACTTATGCCTGAAGCATATCAAGTGGAAGTACCTCACTAATGAGGACTTCATGGCTCTTTGACTCGCTATGGACAGTTCCAATCACGCAAAGATAACTTTCCTTTTTTTGCCCGAAGCAAAACATGATTGAAACCTTTACGTCCATGAATAGGTACAATTCTGAAGTTTATATCCGACTGAATTTTGACTGGAAGAAAATTTTCTCGTCCTTCTATATCTAATTTGCTCCTGCAGTAGCAGTATAGAAAATAGAAGTTTACCAAATTCTCGAATTTGATTACTACCACACTTGTGAGAAAATGGTGATACCTTGCTTATGCAGGGATGCACCGAACACTAATGCTCTGTTTCGACAGAGGCCTACCAAACCCAAATTTGGGTCCGTCCCTCTCTCACAATCCAATTTTCAAATGTTTTTCCAAACATATGGTAGAATCAGGCCTGCCAAAAGGTAGTATCATGCCCGAAGCATGATCCCTGGCACCTAAAACTTCAAGAATAAGGGATAGTATTCCCGAACCTCAACTCTGCCAAATCTAACTCCGTTTTGACGGAATAGATCATTGGGTATGCACCTTTCAGTGCTTCTACCAATGTTGTTGAGGAGTACCATTCCCATAGTCAATTTGTGAGACCAATTTTGCTCCACCTAACACATTTGGAAGAGCGAAATTTGACATGGAAGGCCTATTGGCCGAACCCCCTTGTCTTTTTGGTTTATTTTATGAATAATTTATTTTGTTCTCGGATTTAAGATTGGTGTTTGGATGTCACTATTATTCTCGAATAAAAGAGTTAATTAACGAAAATTACCACATGTGACTACAATTAACTCATGCTTAGGTATGTTTTATGGGGAAGTTAGTTGTCTGGTCTATGCTAACTTTATACCTAATCATCCCCTGACAACATTTTCAGGCTTATCCAACCTGATTGTGGGGCATGGCACTGCCCTATATTGTCCAATGGTATTAATTTTACCATAAAGGGAAGCCTTATACTCACTTCGTTCCGGCAGAACGCCTTTTTGAGCTTTAAGGATATTCGAGAGTATTATTACCATATTGAAACCAATGTAGAAAAATGGAATAAAATTCCTTGGCATATCACCATTTTGCACTTCCTACGAATATAGTTAAATGCATATTCTAGAGAAGATGGAACGCTTAACAAATGGATTACACCCATTCAAGCCACTTTGTGGCCGGCCAGAAACCCGCGATTCCTAAGGAATTTTTGTTATGGATGTACGTTTGGGATATCTAGGATGATTTGTGATGCGCCGTTTAGGGCATCCTTTTACCAGAAGTAAAGTAATCATACCTGGACACGTATTATACCTTAGCACCCTCCATCTTTTTACAAAGGATTCAAAAAGGGACATTTGTGGACTGATTCAACCACCTTACGAACCATTCATATACTTTATAATATTGGTTGATGCTTCTACACGTTGGTCACACGTGTGACTGTTGTCCACAAGCTGCATTCTTTACACTGGTAGCTCAGATTAACAAGCTCATGGCTCACCACCTTGATTATCCGATCAAATTTATTTGATTAGATAAGTTGGAGAATTTACATCGAAATTTTAATCGAACACTTTAAATCTCGATGGATATTGCATGTCGGTTGGGTTTTTGAAGTTGAACATCCAGTCCCATGTTCATACCCAGAACGACCCAGCAGAAGCATTCATTAAACGCCTTCAAATGATTGCGTGGTCGACTGGTTATACGTACCAAAGTTCCCGACCTCTGCTTGGGGCCATGCAATATTGCAAGCAACCATGTTGGTCCGCCTGAGGCCCGTCACGACCCAACCTTATAAAGCGCGTGTCAGTTAGTTACCAGATACGAACCCGACATATCGCATCTGCGCGTCTTTGGTTGTGCGGTCTATGTGCCATTTGCGTCACCCTTACGTACACAAGAACAAATGGGTCCTCAGGGAAAGATGGAAATCTATGTCGGTTATCATTCTTCTTCTAATATTCGTTACTAATAACCTTTGCCAGGTAATCTCTTTACCGCTCATTTTGCGGATTGTCACTTTTATGAGACAGTCTTCCCGTCGTTAGGGGGAGATATGAACGTCACCGTTCGTAAAGAACGACGCGAATTATCATGGACGTCCCCACTATGTCTCATATCGATCCCAATCTAGATCATCAGAGTTTAACCAGACATTTCCTCTGATCTAGTAAAAGTGACGAGATCACATGTACCAGCTGCAAATGTGCCTGGAAAGATGTGTACCAAATGTACTTCGGACCTTTGTCCTGACAGTAAGAACGCCACAATTGTGGCCGACCCTCGTACATTGGCGGCTAACCAATCAATTTATCTTATGCCAGAAGCATGGTAGATCACTCGGTTCGAGGATTCACCTCCTCAAAAGTGGAGGAACGTGGCACGAACGAATCCGCCCCTCGATCGCTGTCTCAAACCTTTTCATTTCATGAGATTAAATCCGGATTACTCCCGAGACCTGAAGTTCTTGGTCTTGTATACTAGTTTGGATGAGATATAGAATTGGAATGAGATTATCATAGACGATGTTTCATTTATATGGTACCGACATAAATGAAAAGCGACAATAACGAACCGCATTCCGTTGATTAATTTCGACGTAGAACTGATTGGTCAACTAAAAGAATCAATCTATGACGAATGAGATGAATGAAGTAGTGCAATATGACGCATTGGCGCAAGGTTTATCTCATACGCCATGTGATTGATTGCAGCATTACAAATGTGGTTGTAGTATCTCTGGGATCGTGATATGAACCTACATGGAGTTTCCAAAGGACTTACATGTACTGATTCAAATAGTTCTAGACCACAAGAACACCCTCTTGATTCTGATGAGGTCTTCACTTTACGGATGCAGAACTATCCGGGCGGATGTGGTATACCCGTCTAAGTGAATATTTGATCAGTTAGGGATATATGCCCTTGCGTGTACAAAAATCTGAAATTGCTAGAGTTGAGCAAATTAAACTCGCATGTCAGACTATAAGATGAATGATCTTGAGAGAACTTGACATTACCTCGACCTGAAGTTTCGAGCTTGTTATGATGGTATTCTGGTCCACCACTCTAACTAGACCCATAAGGTGTTACGTCTGAGTATATCTTGATCGTCTGTATGCTAGATGCAAATGAGACCTTCACGGAAGGTATGAAGCATAAGGTTCTATATTGGAACATGAGGCAACCATATCTAAGTACCATTGGCGTTTGTTGTACTTAGCTCAAATGCACTAGGTCAGACATCTTATGTGCTGATAATCTTTTGGCATAAAGCAGCACTGCGCCTAACACGCTACCACCAAATTTGGTGATAAAGACATTTTTCCGTTACTACGAATTTGGGCTTATCTATCCCTATCCCTATGCATCTCAGAATAGATCACACCCCTTTGATCTTCGGAATGATGCCTACCTTGTGGGATTCGCTGAATCAGACCGTTTGTCTGACCACACAAGGTACGTTCTCGCATGGTTATGTCTTTACTATTAAGGAACACCGCAATATCTTAGAGGTCAACCAGATAGACCTTTTGTTGCGAAACCTTTGAATCGTTCCAAGACTCACTATGTCTCATCACGTGAGAGATGTAGTCGAGAACTCTTGTTGAGCATATTCAAAATCCCTGCGATTTTCATCCATCGTTGAGTCCCAACAACGATCCATGAAGATAACGCTGTATGTATCAGCCAGATCATGATACATCCAACAAGTCAACACCAAGAATATTGTGTCTATATCAGCATGAGCATCAGAAGATTGAAGTCAAGCAGTCCATCTATATCAGCATGAGCATCAGAAGATTGAAGTCAAGCAGTCCAATCCCAGATAACCTTGCCGACATCTACACAGAGTCACTGCCGAAGTCTACCCTTCCAGAAGCTTGTCTAATGAATTGGTATGCGTAACTTTCTCATTTGTAATGCTTGTAGTTTCATTTGGAAGTTTTGTCAAACTCAGGGGGAGTATCCAGAAGTATACTCACTTGATCTTAATGTACTCTTTTTCCCTACGATTAGGAGCATTTTTCCCACTGGGTTTTTGCTACCTAACTAGGTTTTAACGAGGCACCCATCCTGGGCTGATCATACCCTTGTGAGCTCTTCTACTTGCGTCCAGAAGACGTATAGTTTTGACTTAATGCAACTTCTCACTTTTCTCCTTAGCCTATGGGTTTTTCTCCCACCTTGGGTTTTGCCATAGCGATGTTTTGTGAGTTTTACTACCTATGCATTCTTCCGTTTGTTTTGAGACTTGCATTCACTACTTGTGCCAACTAGACGAGACGACTTCACTAACTGCTTCTACATTTGCCTGAAGATCTGATGCGCCATCTACTTGAGTATTTGCACACTCAAGGGGGAGTGTTGTGACATATGTTCTTATCAATATGTGATTGTGTAAATCCTAAGTAGAGATAAAGTAGGAATCCTTTGGGATTTATAAGATCTTTCCTAATAGACTTTGTATTACTTGGAGAGCAAGTTTCTCTCCTCCTAATTACTATAAATAAAGGCACAAGGACTAGGGAATAACAACACAATTCCTCAAGACTATTCTCCAATCTCTCTTCTTCTCTTTGCCACACCTCTCTAAAAAATATAGGCCACAACAGTCCCTAAATTTTTATTTTTTTTCTTCAGAAAAATCAATCCTTAAACAAGTAAAATATGTCAATTACATCCCTAATATTAGATTCAAAGCTATTCTATCCAATTTAAGTCATGTGACACACTTTAGAGGGTAAATAGATAATTTTATTGTAGTTTAAGGACCTATTTTTTCAAAAATATAATGTATGAAGTTAACTTTGGAGGGTAAATTAGACGTTAGATTCGTAAATTATATGCAACGTTAAGGGCTTATAGGCAAGATAATGACAACGTTAGTCTCTAAAATGTGTCATGTGACTTAAGTTGAATAAAAATTAGATAAATAGCTTTTAATATAATATTATGAATGAAATTAGCCGTTTTAATGAATTAAGAGATTTATTTTACTTAAAAAAAATTAAAGACCTAATTTTAACTAAAATGATAATTTAAGAACTAAATCAGTAATGTTGCAGTCCTATTTAGAATAGGAATGTGATTGTGTAAATCCTAGTAGATTAGGAATATATCTTATATTCCTATTAGGAGTAGATTACTTATTAAGTATTGTAATCCTTATGGGAAAGGGTTTGCCCTTTCTACTACTATAAATAGAGGCACAATGGGGTGAATAAAACACACCTCACAATTACACATCTCTCTCATCTTCTCTCTATGTGCCGCACCTCCCTCTCTCTCTAGGCCTCCATAATTGTTTAGTAAATTATGCCTACAACACGTTATCAGCACGCTCTTGACGCTACGCTAAAGAAAGTTTATTCTTCAATCAGGGGAGTATTACGTTTTAATTATTCTTTTTGTGATTAATTTATTATTATTTTGAATTAATCTACATGCTATTAATTCAAATTTAATTTTTCTTTGTTGAACGTGGTACAACGCATTGGAGACGCAATTTCGGCTTTCTGAGAAGGATCTTCTACAAATTCAAAGGCTTTTATAAGTTTTCTGCCAATCAGGTACGCTTAAAATAAAGTAAGATATTTGAAACGACCGTGAAGCATGAAAACATTCCCCATGATGCATGAACCCCCTATGTTTATATTTTCCTTCCGATATATATATTGTTTATGTTCATATATTTGTCAATATATATATATTTGTTTCATGCATCGGACAATTAAATTGTTATGTGGAATTTGTGAGTTAAATTATAAAATTAAATTAGAAGCATATTAGGGTTTGTATAACCCTAACAATTTCGAAAATTTTGGGAAAATTAATTCTACCCTTGCGGCACAAACTGGGCACCCTGCCCCTCTGGACCTCGACAGCAGCTTTGCTGCTAGGGCACCACAGGCTTTTGGCCTGGTTTGGTTGACCACGGGCCTGCAGCCCTATTCCCTTCGGTCCACTGCCCGCAAGCTTGGCTTGCTGGGGCTTCCTGTCCCTCGGCCTGCCTGCCGCAACCTTTATGGTTGCTGGGCTTTGCAAGCCTTGGCCTGCATTCTTCACGCCAGCCTTACAGCTGGGCCTTCTTCTTGCGGCCTGCATGAAGCCAGCCCACGTGGCTGGGCTTTGCTCCCTCACACACACAGCCAGCCTTGGGGCTGGGCTCTCCAGCGCAAACCCAAGGCCAGCATTTGCTGGGCCTTGACCCGTGCCCAATTTTTTTGGTCTAATTTTAAAACCCAGCTCACGGCTGGGGTTTTTCTCTTTTCCCCGTGGCCTGCAGACCACCCCTACCCACACCCGTGCCTTCTTAACCCACGGCACCAAGCCCAATATTATTTTGGGGCTCTATTTTCGACTCAACAATATTATTTTAATATTATTTTGCTTCTATAATCGACCCTGTATGGCCCGATTTATTGAATTAATTAAAATTGACCTGCAGTTCATTAATCTGATAATAAATCCAAAATTATTGACCTGAAGATCATTTTTGGACATTAACGATTCAATAATTTATTTTTATACTTTGAACCGTCACATACTTTCGTAGTAACGAAGCTCTCACACTTGAGTTCCCGAAGAACCTCAAATCCACTATATGTATATTTGTATATTGCATTCTGTGGTTCTTGCAGGAACCTCTCTTTTATGAACTAAACATTCATAAACTAAATCGAACCTGTAGTTTCGAATTTAGTGCATTTGAAACTCGAAGTTTTCATAAAACAATACACCCATGAAAACCTGACGTTTTTCATGAAAATCATGTCTTAAGAACTCGAATGTTCTAACTTTGATGCTTATGGATGACTCCTTCTCATAGCACCAATCACAATCTTGTTCCTTCCAATTCAGTGGATTATCGAACCGTCACAAGTTTGATTTTCCTGATTTGGACGTTTCTAATAGAAACCACTTTATGTGGGGTACAAGACGTGACTCTCCACTTGCCTATCAAGAAGTTGAGCAACCATTGAAGCCAACAATGGCATGGAAGAGCTGAATAAGCCTCCGCCATGATCTTCATTCGAAGACTTATGCCTGAAGCATTACCAATGGAAATACCTCCCGAACGAGGATTCCATGGCTTTTTGGCTCGCTTCTACGGACTGTTTAATCATGAAAGATATTGCCCGAAGCATACCATGATTACGTCCATGAATGAGTACAATTTTGAAGTTTATAAATCCGATTGAATTTTGACTAGAGAATACTTTTCTCGTCACTCCTTGTTTCTAACTTGCTTTTGAAGCAGCAGTGTAGAAAGTGGAAGTCTACCAAATTCTCGGATCTGATTACTACCACAAACATGAGAGAAAGGTATAGACCCAGTTCGGCTGGAGTCTACCGAATGGTATAAACTCAGTTCGGCTGAAGTCTACGAAATGGCTCGACCCAGTTAGGTTAAAGACTACCAAATGGTGATGCACTGCTTCGGCAGAGATACACCGAATGGCATACCTTCTCACAATCCAATTTCGAGTTTATTTTTACAACATATGGTACAATCAGGGCCTGCCAAGGTATGGCATCATGCCCGAAGCGTGATCCTTGGCACCTAAGACCTAAAACTTCAAGAATAAGGGATAGTATTCCCGAACCTTAACCCTGCAAAATCTACTTCATTCTCGATGGAATAGATCATTGGTTATGCACTTGTTCGTGCCCCTACCAATGTTGTTAAGGAGTACCATTCTCGTAGTCAATATGTGAGATTAATTTTGCTCCACCGAACACCGTTGGGAGAGCATAATTTTGACATGGATGACCTTGTTGGTCGAATCCCATTAGTAAACCATTTACTTTGTGAACATTTTTCCATGTTCTTGGATTTAAGTTTGGTGTATGTTTTACTTATGGATAATCTTATTGATATTGTCTTCGAATATGAGTTAATTGAATCATGTTTCTTAGTACATGTGACCGATTCAATTAAACACGTGATTAGGTAGGAATGTGGGGAAGTTAGTTGTCTGGACGAATGCGTACTATGCATACTAACTTTACGCCTAAATCACATCTCTAACCAACGACTTCAGGTCTATCCAACCCGATTAAGAGTATTGGCACGCTCCTCGTTGTATGAATGGTACTGCATCGCCATTTAAGGGACCTTAAATTCTCCCTGACGTTGAGTTTTTAAGGATATTCGAGATGACAATGATCATAAATGAAACCACTAAAGCAAATAGAGTGAAATATCTTTGCACCACCTCCAAAAATGAGCCTAAAGCTTTGATTTGGGGCCAATGGGTTGTCTCCCAATTGGGAACATGCCACATGTGGCCGGCCTAGAGCTGGGTGATTGAGCAATTTCCTTGCTTTGGCATGACCTTTTGGGACACTTAGGTCGAACAATGATGCTACGACGCATCTCCTTACCCGAAGTAAGGATCTTGTGCCTACAAGCACACTTTGCCAAGCCTGCTCATTATGGAAATTGATTTTCTATATCATTCCTCGCAAAGATACGAAATCACCTCTTTTCCATAAGTGGATTCAAGGGAATATATGTGGACTAATCCAATCAAAATGCGGACCATATAAAGACTTATGGTTTTGATTGATGAATCGACAAACAGGTCACATGTTTGTCCACACACATTACTGCTAAACCTCTTGGCCAATTATGGGTTCACCACCCTACTTATCCCTTAAGGTCCTGGAGACTGGATAATTCCGGAGAGTTTATATCGACAGTTTTTGATAAAGTATTACATGTTATTTTGGGTTTCTAATTGAACATTGAGTTCCCATGTTCACCCCAAATAGCCTCGCTTAGTGATCATAAAGCGCAATTTAAATGATCGCCCGAATTTTGGTAAACATACCAAGTTTTCAGTTTCTGCCTAGGGCTATGCAATCCTTGTACGCAGTTATGTTGGTCCGCCTTGAGGCCTATTGCCACCCAACCTATATGACGTTACAGTTGGTTACTGGGTACGAACCTGACGATTTTCGTATTTACGCATTTGGGTGTGCATTCCATGTGCCAAGTTGCGTCGCCGCAACGTACCACCATGGGTCCTCAAAGAAGGATGTGTATCTTTTGTCAATCATGATTCTCCTTCACACTAGCTCTCTTCGAGCCCTTGTATGCGATCTCTTTACCGCTTATTTGCGGGTTGTCACTTTAATGAGACAATCTTCCCACCGTTAGGGGGAGATATGAACGTCAACGTTCCTGTAGAACGGCGCGAAGTTGCGTGGACGTTGCCCACTATGTCTCATCTCGATCCCCATACCGCACAAGTGTGATAAGCAAGTGCAATGAATTCTAGATTTCAGAATGTTGCTCCAGACGCATTCCTCTGATCTAGCTAAAGTGACAAGATCATATACCAGCTGCAAATATGCCTGCAAGGATAGACGTACTTAACAGACGTCGAGCCAATATCCCTGGAGGATGTGTCGCCCCTATTGGATGGTTTGGACGCCCCTGTTGGACGGTCCGGTACAACAGCGGATAGCCAATCAATCTGTCTTGGCCTGGAGCACGACAGATCATTCGGTTCGTAGGATTCACTTCCCTAGAAGAGGAAGACACGACACAACTATGAATCTAAACTCGATCGCTGTCTCAAATCATTTCCATCTCATGAGATTAATCCGGATTATTCCCGAGACATGAAGTTCTTGGTCCAGTATACTAGTTTGGATGAGAAAAATGGAATTGAAATGAGATTATCATCGATGATGTTTTCACTTATATGGTAGCTACCGACATAAATGAAAAGCGACGATATTGAACCGTGTTCCATTGATTAAGTGACAACGTAGAACTGATTGGACAACTAAGATTACAATCTAGGTTAAATTCCTTACCAAAGTGTGTATTGGACCTGTCGTTCCTACACTGCCAAAGGTAACCCTATTGTGTTACAAGTGGGAAAGGAAGCGTTATGAGATGAATGAAATAGTGTTATATGATGCACGCCTTACGGCGCAAGGTTTCTCTCAAACGTCCTGTGATTGATAGCAGCATTATGAAATATGGTTAGTGTTTTCTCCATAGGGATATAGATACGGAGATTTACATGTAAGTTCCCGAAGAATTACATGGACTGGTTCAAAAAGTTCCAAAACCACGGAACACCCTCTTAACTTGTTTTGAGGCGTTCACTTAAATCCAACGGATGTGGTATACCCGTTTAAGTGATTGTTTGATCAGTCAGGGATATGAATGATGCCCTTGCGTGTTAAACTATGAAGTCTTATTCCAAATTGCTAGAGTTACAGTTTATGTCGTTAACACGAATCTCACTAAGACTCTTGAAGAGCTTGAGAAAACTGCCTCGCACCCGAAGATGGAATTTGAGATGAAGGATCTTAGGAAAACTCGTTTATGCATTGACTTGAAGTTCAAAGCGTTGTTCTGACGGTATCTTGGTCTACCAGTCAAACTACACTTCAAATGTGTTACCTTTGAGTATACCTTTGATCGTCCATATGTTATATGCAAATGAGACCCTTGAAGAGGTTATGGAATTTGAAATTCCATATCTAAGTTCAACTTTGCGCTTCGTTGTACTTAGCTCATTGTATTTAGACAGGACATCTCTTTCGCTGTTGATCTTGGTAAAGATGCAGCACCGCGCCTACACGCAACTACTGAATTGGTATTAAAAGACGTACCTTGAAGGTATTACGAGGGCAAATCCCAAGGCATCTTAGTGGATCCGACCCCCCTGATCCTCGAAATGATACTTGCCTTGTTGTTATGCTGATGCTGGTTACTTATCAAACCCGCACAAGGCAAAATCCCCAAATGGTTATGTCTTTACTGTTAGGGAAATCTCAATATCTTGGAGGTCTATGATATGACCTTAGTTGCGAATTCTTCAAATCGTTCCAAGACTTACCTCACTTCACTACGCCACAAGTGAGACATGGTTAGGAGTTCTTGTTGAGCATGTTCGTAGTACTTGCTGTGTTTTCATTCATCGTTGAGTCCCGACAACGATCCATGAAGACTATGCCGCATGTATCAACCCGACCAAGCCATGATACATCAACAAAGTCAACGCCAAGACATATTGCGACTACATCTACATCAGCAAAGCATCAGGAGATTGAAATCATGCAAGCCGATCCCAGACAACCTTGCCGACCTCTACACGACGTCACTGCCGAAGTCAACCTTCCAGAAGCTTGTCCAAGGAATTGGTATGCCTAACTATTATATGCAATGCTTGTAGTTCTCATTTGGAAGTTATGTCAAACTCAGGGGGAGTATCCAGAAGTATACTCACTTGATCTTAATGTACTCTTTTTCCCTACGATTAGGAGCATTTTTCCCACTAGGTTTTTGCTACCTAACTAGGTTTTAACGAGGCACCCATCATGGGCTGATCATACCCTTGAGAGCTCTTCTACTTGCGTCTAAAAGACGTATAGTTTTGACTTAATGCAACTTCTCACTTTTCTCCTTAGACTATGGGTTTTCCCCACCTTGGGTTTTACCATAGCAAGGTTTTGTGAGTTTTACTTTTTATGCATTCTTCCGTTGATTTGAGACTCGCATTTGCCCATTGTGCTGACGACTTCATCAACTGTACCTGCTTCATCATTGAAGACCTGATGCGCCGTTTACTTGAATATTTACACACTCAAGGGGGAGTGTTGCAGTCCTATTTAGAATAGGAATGTGATTGTGTAAATCCTAGTAGATTAGGAATATATCTTATATTCCTATTAGGAGTAGATTACTTATTAAGTATTGTAATCCTTATGGGAAAGGGTTTGCCCTTTCTACTACTATAAATAGAGGCACAATGGGGTGAATAAAACACACCTCACAATTACACATCTCTCTCATCTTCTCTCTATGTGCCGCACCTCCCTCTCTCTCTAGGCCTCCATAATTGTTCAGTAAATTATGCCTACAACAAGTAAACATATATTGATGTGGTAGTTGTGTTCTCAAAGCAAAGCTATCAGCCTTTCTGTTCTAGACGCCTTCACTTTCTGCTTGGTCTTGTACTATAAGGGAAATATGCCATTAAGATCAAGGACCCGAAGGACGACAATGTGAAAAAGGAGGGGCAGAGCTATATACATCAACAAGAAAAGGATTTAAAAGACGGGTAACCTAACACATTTTATGTATCTCTCTGTCGACGTCTCATTGTCTTGTCCATATGCAGACATTGATTTGGTAACCATTTTCTTTACAATTAGTCTTTTTTTGTGTGCACATTTTCTCGATTGTTGGTAAGAGAGATACTTCCCTTCGTAAAAAAGGTGGTGGCAATAAGGAGAGATGCATGAAGCAAAATTGAGTACATAAAATCTATTTATACTTGCTTATGTAGTGAGACCAATGGTAAAACGATTAATATGTTGTCATTTGGTACTACGATCTTGTGATATTTCTCTTCATTTATAACTAAGAGTTCTTATTCTCACTAAAGACGAATTTGAGCGTCATTATTGCAAACCTATTGTGAGGCTTATCCGATTTTTTTACATTTTTAGTATAGATAATATCGTTTCACTACTACAAAATAGATTATTAGTGTCGTTATAATAACTGACAAGAAACAGTTGTTTCTGTCGAAAATTTACTAAAATCCGACAGAAAATTGATGCAGTGACGGATATCCTAACCGACAGCATTGCTGGCGTCAGGAATTGGCTTTTCTATCGGTTAATGCCCTAAAACCGACAGAAATTCTGTCGGATATATGCGACACAAAACCTGAAATACTGTCGGATATTATCCTTCTTCTATCGGTTATGACCGCCAGAAATTATAAAAAAAAAACCCGTCGGATATAACATCTTTCTGTCGGTCCTAACCGACAGAAACATATTATAAAAAATTAATTCCACTATTTTCCGTCGGTCATAACCGACGGGAAAATATTATAAAAAAAATAATTCCACTATTTTCCGTCGGTCCTAACCGACAGGAAAATATTAGTATTTAAAAAAAATCCATTTTTCTTTATTTCTTTTACTGACTGAATAAAACAAAATTCTAAAAATTAATAAAAAGTACGACTCTTTTTTTTTTACTTTTCTTATTACTTTAGAGAATGTATAAATAAAAAAACAATGAGTGAATAAAAGCTTATAACAAACATAACATTAATTCAAATATAAATTAACTTACTAGAATAATGCGTTTTGAATCAGTCATAACACATAAAGTTAAAGGTACATATAAATTAACCTACAATACTGTCGTTTGCATCCGCCATACTAAATAACTTAACAAAAAATATAAATAAGACGTCAGATATATCCGTCATGAAAACCAACAAGCTATTCAACTGAACCCGAGCCTTCCGCTGACCCTCCCTGTGCTCCTGCGCCTTCTGCCACTCCTCCATGTCCTACTACACCTTCTGCCAATCCTCCATGTGGTCCAAAATACCTCAACACATCACCTTCAAAGCTACCCGACAACAATCCAGAATATAAACCCGGGGATAATCCAGCATTAAAAACACCAGGAGAAATATGCGAGTGACCGGGAGAAACAATTTGAGGTCGATATACTGGCATTGGATGTTGCGGCTGAAAAGACATATCTTCCATGGGATAGCCAAACGCAGGTGGCTAATTCGGACCCGAATGCTGTGATGCCGGAGGGCTAAGTGGTGGCCGCTGCAGATGTTGTGGCATTAGCATCATAAATAATTGTTGTTGCTGCACCATGAGTTGCTGCATCATTGCCTGCTGCTGCTGGTTCACCTGGTTCTGCGATTCCCTTGATTGCTGAAGCTCAGCCATTACCGCCGCCAACTGCTTAGAGGCTTCTTCCTCCCTCCTCCTCAATTCGTTGTTCTCAGCTACCATCTTGGCCACTGCACCCCTGGATGATTTCCTAGAAGCTCTAGCATCGGAAGAACTGGCATATGACACCATATCCGGAATCACCCCATGACCATAACCACGAACTCTATTTCTAGTCTCAGACCCCATCTGCTCAACATATATCTGTGTTCTAATCTCAGAGGTGTCCTCTTCTCCGAACTCGACCATTGACTGAACTTAACTCTCCATAGATATCTTGCAATTTAATATATAAGCAAAATAATAAATATTATTAAGAGCAAAAAATACAGATTCTTGAAATTTAATATTTCATCAATTTCACATAAATAATTCTCACAACAGATTCAACAAACATTCAAAACAGATAATGTGCCACAACACAGATTCAACAATTCAAAGAAAAATAAAACTTAAATACACATTGTCATAATCTGAAAAGAATTGTAAATCATTTATCCCTCTCTGCTGTGACGATTCATCAATCCAAGTATCGTCTTTCCGGGTATGGGTAGCTCGAAAAAAGGAGATAGGATCTGGTTCCTTCCCATGCTTTTTCTTCTTTAAACATGTTAAAAGAGAACAAATATATAAACCACCGATTATAAACAAAATAAAATAAAAACACTTCAAATATTACAATTTAGCAACACTTACAAGGTCCTCACGAACCCGAGCAAACGTTTTTGAACCAGTAGTATGGTTCATCTTTTTGCTTCCCGATTAATCTTGTTTTTCTTTGCCACCTCCTGAAAATTTGAAAAAAAATCCCTTAAAAAACACATTTCAATACCAAATATCAAAAACCATTAATTTTTCACCTTTGTTTTAGGATCATCCCAATACGCTAACATCTCGGCCCACTGACCACCGTCCACACCAGGAGGAGGTTCTGAGCGCTCATGCTCTGGCCTTTGGTGTAATACTCTGCTTTCAACCAATTACAATATTTCTTGTATGCATGATCCGCAACATTGAGAGTCATGCTGCAAATAACTGGCATTCTATCTTGATCTTCATCAAGAAACAAGACATTACCCTATATTCACAAAAAAATACATGTCAGTATTTGGAATATTTACCTGGAAACATACAAGGCCCAAAACGAAAATATATACTTTAACTCTTCAAAAATAAAACGAAAATTTTTTACCTTAATTCTTTCCCACATAAGTTCCCTCTCAATTGCAGGAACCCGACGCCAATCCTTCACGAGTGGAATATGTCTTGGATCCTTCCGAGGATACCATTTTTGTAACATCCCGTACCAAATTTCATAATTTTGACGAGGTGAATGGACGATTTTACCCTTGATCGCACGTGAACGGGTGCGTTTTGGGCTTGATTTTGGGCTATAGGTGTCCTAAGCCATTGGACCCAAAAGAATTGGGCTGAGGATGGTTTTGGCATTATAAACACACACACACTCACCATGCACACACGTGCACAGCTTCTGTTTTTGTCCTCCTCTCTCCGTCTCGAACTCTCTCGTCCTCACTCACACCTTCCACGTACGGACACACACCTAACACACGATCGAGGCACAGATCGAGCCTCAGGTGAGTTTATATGTCATTCTTGGGATGGGTTGAACTTATATACTGTGGTTTTGAGAACGGAAACCGTCGAAACCACACCAAACCCGTAAGCTAATCTTAGGGTACTGTTCATGTACTTTTGTTTCAGGATGTTTTAGGTGAAAACAAGATCACCAATAATCTTAGAATCGTCCCACGAGCCTCGGAGTGTATCGTTTGCAAGATTTGGACGTCGGAGTTGGTGGTTTCGAGGGTGGCCGGTTTTGGAGAAATTCCCCGAGGAATTTCTAGTCGTTTTTCAAGTGATTTGAAGGTATAGACGTGTTCTCCTCTTGATTTGGAGCATTTTGGTGAAAATTTCATGAGTTTTGGGTTAAAAATGAGCAAGAACGAAGAGTTAGAAAATTTACCCAGTTTTCGGAGCCGGCGCCGGCGACGGTCGCCAGAGATGGAGGTTAAAGGTGACGGTATATTCCGTCAACTCTGACAGAATATACTGACGCCGTCAGTTAGTATTGACGGTTACAGTTAGAAGATAACGAAATATTCCGAGGAATATTCCTGACGCCGTAACCTGTTCCGTTACGCACGTGAGGCACGTGCCGCGCGTCTGGCCGTGCCCTGATCGGCACGTGCAGTGTCCAAAAATTATTTTAAAAATTACTATGTGTTCGTGACGTTGTGTAGGTCGTGTTGGTATATTCATATATTAAAATTGACATTTGTATGAAAAGTTATTTACGTAGTTCGTTTATGTGCTGTAAATGACGGTTTTACAATTGTTTCACATATAGGTGAGACGTATCCAGAGGACGAGCGCATCCATTCTAGGCTCGGAGGATACGGCCCGTCGACATACCAGTGAGTGGGCTTTTGTTTTCAGTATATATATATATAATTGACGTTTTTCCCAGAAACGTAATTTGGTAGATTTACAAATTGAATGGATTTCATAATTGAATTGCCATGTCATATGCCAATTATATTTTTTAATTATGAGTATGATTGCATTTATTATGCTCCGACGTTGAGGACGGCCAGGTAAGTCAGGTAAGTATGATACTTAGTAGTTGAGATGATGATGGATTGTGATTTAGCTCATCACCTGCACCTCGGGTGTTTGTGCTCCGCCAGAGTAGGGCCTAGCCTTCACGTGATCGTTCACCTCACGCACCGTACGCTCACCTTGGATCCAAGGAAGGTGCCTAGCCTGTCGTACAGACCACTATAGGTGGTTCCGACTCGTAGGTGACCCGCGATTCATCGCACAGCCTTCACGTGATCGTAGCACTGAGCGTAATATTATACACCTAGCCTGTCGTACAGACCACTATAGGTGGTTCTGACTCGTGTGCAGGATACTGATTAATAGTGATTGATTGTGATGGATGAGCTATAGATTCAGCCGTACAGGTCACTAAAAGTGACTCCGGCTGACACGACACTAGGGACACCCCTTGATTTATATTACTTGCCTGATGATGATGATTTTCTGAGTTGGTATATCGACATGGCCTATTCTTGAGATTGATAATGAGTTTTGATTCCTAGACGGGGTTTTCGTATATAAGTTTATATACGTATTATTTTATGGGAAAATTATACTGGATTTACAGCGAGGGGTTATATGGATTTTATAAAATGGTTTTGGAAAATATTTGTTTTTGCCCACTCACATTTTCTGTTTTGCGCCCCTTCAGGTTCTAGGTAGCGACAACGTGGACGGCTGTCGAGGCACCGAGGCAGTTCTGACAGACCACCACCTAGGATTGCACCTAGGATTGGCTCTGTGACTATTAACTACTTCACTTTCGCCTTACATTACTCTTTATCGCATGCACATTATCGACTTTAATTCTCACTGCTGCACTTCGTGCATAATTACCTTCCGCTGACGTTTTTGGCTACGTCACTCACACGTGACGGCCAGCACTCTTCGACTTTTGGGTCGGGGTGTGTAAATTTTCGAAAATTCAGAGGAATTTTCACTTACACATTTCCCTGTCGAGTCAAATAGACATAATTGTTTCCCTTTCCACTTTGGAATAGAAGCTCCACGCGTCCTACGTTCATTTTGTTCCTCCATGGTGAAAATTGAAAGTGAAAATAAGAAGGTGAAAAATGAAGAGTGAAAGTGAAAATGAGAAGAGGAAGGGGAAGAGCAAATGTGAAAATGGGTGAAGAAGGGGAAGAAGGGGAAGAAGAGGAACGGGTGAAAATGAGAAGGTGAAGAAGAGGAACGGGTGAAGATAGTAAATGTGAAAATGCGGAAGAGGAACCAGTGAAGATAGGGTGGTTGAAACAAATTAATATTGTCTGTAATTATTGTCGGATTTAACCGACAGAACCTAAGTTAAAACCGCCAAAAAATCCGCCAGTAACTTAAAATATTAATCATGTGTCAGGTTAGTGTCGGTCAAATCCGACAGAAATAATTTAAAACCGTTAGAAATTAATAACGGTCAGAAAAATATTTATTATGTGTCAGGTTAGTGTCGGTCAAATCCGACAGAAATAATTTAAAACCGTCAGAAATTAATAACGGTCAGAAAAATATTTATTATGTCAGAACGTCATTATTATATCAGAAGGGTTGGTGTGTGTCAGGTTAGTGTCAGTTATAACCGATAGCAAGTGCAAATAAACCAACAATAAAACCGCCAGTCAATTAAAATATTAAAATTTGTCCTAAAACCGACAGAAACTAATAGTAAGATATTTATTGTGTCGGTTATAACCGACACAATAATCCACAAAAACGCCAGAAAGGTTTCCTCAGTTTGATTCTTGTGTTTCATTAATTGTTTTCGAAGCAAACGAGCGGGAAAATTCCCGCCCAAAATTTTGGTCACTTTGTGTCGGTTACATCCGACAGGGAAGTTAACGAAAAAAAAAAAAAACCATGTGTTATTTTATTTTTTTTACCATTATAACATTTAAAATTTTGTCACACAAACTAAAATATTTTAAATCAAATTCACCACACAAAATATAAAAAAAATAAAACAATGGTTTTATTTTTATTTTTTTACCATTATACCATTTTAAATTTTACCACACAAATTCAAATATAGTTTAATTAATACTTAAAAAAACATAAAATAAATAATAAAACTACTCCATTTCATCTTCTATTAGGTCATCATCGGCATTAACAAAATCAGGAAACTGAGTAAGCAATGGTAATACTTCCTGAAAAGGAGTCTCTTCCACGCCAACCCTTGTATGCAGATTTTCATTGTCAAGTACACGATCATCCAAATCAGGTATGGCATAATCATCAAGAGCATCATTATCCTCTAATACGTCAAACAAATCTCTCGGCTGCGTTCGAACAACAACATGCCAATCTTTTTCAATTGTGTCCTCCACATAAAATGCTTGTAATGCTTGCGAAGCTAATATGAAAGGATCCTCTTTAAATCCCAATCGATTGAAGTTTACTAAAGTAAATCCATATTGATCGGTCTTCATACCTCTTGGACTCTCACTATTAACCCATTCGCATTTAAACAACATCACAGCTCGACCCCTGTCTCCTGCTTCGGTAGGGCCATAGTATTTAACCTCAAACATGTCTATGACTCTACCATAACAATTCACCTGCCCAATTGCACCAGGGACATTTGCAGGTATAAAGACACCACAATTTTGATTCTTATGCTTATCGTCCACAGATTTTGTACGAAATCTGAACCCATGAATAATGTGACTTTTATATTTCGTCACAACCCTACTAGGATAATTGGCTAGCCAACGCAAGTCTTCAGATATCAAGATGTCATTAGCATGACATATTGAATTAATTTGTAATAAGTAAAAGGATAAAAATTGACACAACAAATATAACCACGTCATAATTAAGATGTAAAAAAAAGAAGTAAAATGTGACTGTTATATTAACTCACTTCTTGCTTGAACCAGTCTGGAAATTCCTTCTTGCTTAGCTCCTTGATTTGTCGCACAGTTAGCCTTGCTCGACGATGTTGATTTTTCAAGACTTACTCATTTTGCCTAGCCAATCAGGTCCAAATATGCGTAACTAATTTTTCAAAGTAAAAAAAAATTGATAAAACATTAAGACGTATAACTAAATGTTCTTACCTTCTAAATTAGTTGACCTTATCACAATTATTTAGAATGTATCTGTGGCACTGATCAAGAACATTTAACTCGAGCTCCACATTTTCTCCTGAACCCATATAACATCATTTAGAGTCAAAAATTGATAACCTACCAGATACTCCACGTCCAATACCATCTTCATTTCGACCTCTACGAGTGCAACGAGACTCAACATCTCTAAGATACATGGAACAAAAGGACAAACACTCATCCACCAAATACGCTTCAGCAATAGAACCTTCAGAATGACCCTTATTACGAACATAGCGCTTCAGTGTTTGTAAAAACCTATAATTATAATACAAAACACAAATTATTATAATTGCTAATAAAAATTATCATTATAAATTAACAAATTTTATAAAGATTTGTTAATTACCGTTCAATTGGATACATCCATCTATATGGAACAGGCCCTGCAATAGCTGCTTCATCTGCCAAGTGAACTGGGAGGTGCATCATCACATCAAAAAATGCAGGCGGGAAGATCTTCTCCAATTGACATAATGTCAAGGCAATTCTTGAATTCAATTACTTGAAACCTTCCTCGGACTCCTTCTTGCTACACAATTGTCTGAAAATGGCACTTAACTCTAATAATATCATAGTAACGGATTTAGGCAAAACCGCACATACTGCAAGCGGGAGTAACTGCTGCATTAAAACATGACAATCGTGGCTTGTCAATCCATGTATTTTTCTTTCATTCACATGCACACATCGCGAACAAATTTGATGAATATCCATCGGGAACCCGAATAGTAGACAACACTTCACAAAATGTAGTTTTTTCTTCTCTTTTCAACGTGAACAATGCTGGAGGTCGAAATGTTCTATTTCCTTCCCTACGCGGATGTTGTATAGGTCTTATGTTCAATATTTCAAGATCTGCACGTGCAGCCAATCCATCATTGGACTTTTTATCTATATCTAACAATGTTCCCACTACATTGTCACATATATTTCTTTCAATATGCATAACATCAAGATTGTGTCTAATCAACAGATGCCTCCAATAAGGTAGTTCATAAAAAATAGATTTCTTCTTCCACTGACTCTTACTACTTGTACTGCTCTCACTTTGTTTTCTGCGTTGCCCAACCGAAGCATCTTTCTTTGGCTTTCCAAAAGTAAATCTCAAAGTAGAAAGTTCTTCAAGACATTGTAAACCAGTCCACTGCCTTGGTGCACTACGATGCTCTCGTCGACCATTAAAAGATGTGGTTTGCCTTCGAAACCTATGATCAACAGGAAGAAAGCGTCGATGCCCCAAATAGGAAATCTTACGACTCGCCGGCAAGTAAATAGATTCTTTATCATGCATGCAATGTGGACAGGCTTTATATCCATGTGTACTCCATCCTGATAACATTCCATAAGCCGGAAAATCACTTATAGTCCATAAAACGGCAGCCTTCATCGTAAAAGTTTGGTTGGAATACGCATCATAAGTAGGAGTGCCCACCTCCCACAACTCATTTAACTCATTAATCAATGGACGCATGTACACATCAATCTCTTTGCCGGGACTGCGCGGTCCTGGTATTAACAAAGACAGCAACAAATTTGGTTGCTTCATACACATCCAGGGCGGTAAATTGTAAACTGAAAGCACCACAGGCCATGTGATATAGTCTTGCCTCATTTTTCCAAAAGGATTAAATCCATCACTAGCCAACCCTAATCGGACATTTCGAATTTCTGATCCAAACTCCGGATATAAATTATCCAAATGCTTCCATGCTGGAGAATTTGAAGGATGTCTCATAAACCCATCCTTAGGACATTCAGTTGCGTGCCACCTCATATGTTCAGCTGTATGCTTCGACATATACAACCGCTGCAATCGTGGTTTTAAAGGAAAATACCACATAACCTTAGCTGCGATTTTTTTTCTAGAGCCATCATCTTCATTGACATTTTTATATCTTGATTCACCGCAAACTGAGCATACGGTCAACTCTGCAGTGTCTTTCCAATAGATCATGCAATTATTGGGACACGCATCAATCTTTACATACGTCAGACCTAAGTCATTTATAAGTTTTTTTGCCTTATAACAAGATTCAGGCAAACAATCTCCATCAGGCAGCATTTTTTTAATTAACTCGAGTAACGTGGTAAAGATCCCGTCCGGCATTCTTGCTAAACACTTGATCTGATACAATCTTACAACTGCCTCTAATTTTTTAAATTCCTTACAACCTGGCCACAAATTTTGATCTACCTCTTCAAGCAACTTAAAAAAAGTCTCGACCTCTTCCGGACGCCTTTCCCCAGAAAAGGGTTCAGTAGACGGCCCAACACCTTCTTCAGTTAATGGTTGGACAAATACATCATTAAGAACATCATGAATACCAGTCAACTGATCTCCTGTTTCAGTAGATGGCCCAACACCTTCTTCTCCAATCCCCATATTTTGCTCTCCAATTAAAGGTTCCCCATGGTGTCGCCACGAAGTATTTTTGTAATCTTTATCCATATCATACAACACAAGATGTTCGACAATAGTTTTTCTAACAAAAGTATATCGATTACAACGTCTTTTGCAAGGACATCTAAACTTATCAGGGCCAGCACTACTCGCAACTGCTTGATCCAAAAATAAATTAATTCCATCTGTATACGCTTCCAAATTTCGCGGTAGTGTCAACCAATTCTTTTCCATGTTTTACCACTGTACGAGAGCAAATATTACGTTGAAACTAAGATGCCTACAATCTTTCAATCCCTATCATGTAGGCATAACTATTAGAAATTTCAATCTCTATCTTTCAACCTCGAACAATCACAATTGCAATTTAATTTCCAACACCTATCACAGTAAAACAAATAAAAAAAACAATAAAAGGTTAACAAAAATATGTTTATCTACACTCTTGATTATTTATTAAATTTAATTTTTTATTATCCTCATATCAATTAGAGTGAAATATTTAATTAATTACCATAATATATACCTATATTACTAAATATTACCAATTTATGGTATATTAAATATTGTCAATTTAACATAAATATTTACAAATAATATTTATCTCAATTTCTTCATAATAATTTAAGTAAATAAAATACAATATTTCAATCCCTATCATGTATGCATAACTATTAGAAATTTAATTTCCAACACCTATCAGAGTAAAACAAATTAAGAATACAATAAAAGGTGAACAAAAATATGTTTATCTACACTCTTGATTATTTATTAAATTTAAGTTTTGTATATCCTCATAGCAATTAGATCGAAATATTTAATTAATTAACATAATATATATCTATATTACCAAAATATTACCAGTTTATGGTATATTAAATATTATCAATTTAACATAAATATTTACAAATAATATTTATCTCAATTTATTCATAACAATTTAAGTAAATAAAATAACCTAATGGAACACAAATATATTTATCTTACTAATTAAATTAAAATCTCTAAATAAATAATCTTGTGTGTTAAACAAACAATTTCAACATCAAGAAGTTCAATAATAAAGCCTGAACTATTGAAGAATTCCGTCGTTGATCTATTCTTTACGTAGGCAGCAAACTAATTAAAGCCCCTGCAAAATCAAATCATAAAATAAAAATAAGTCACAAAGTACTTGATTAAGAAAGAAATAGAAGATGAAAAGTATGGAGGCAAAAGAAATGAAAAACTTACTGTGTGAGATGAAGAGAAGAAAAAGATGAAGTGCTTGATGAAAAAAGAAATAGAAGATGAAAAGTATGGAAGCAAAAGAAATGAAGAGAAGAAAATGATTGAAGATTGAAGATTGAAGATGAGGATTGCAAATGAAGATGAGAAAATGGAAGCAAAAGATATTTGAATAAAAACGGCTAGAACATGTAAAAAAATATTAAAAAAAAGAATTCAAAATTACTGAGGGTTATAATAATTTTAAATCCGCCAGAAACCAATTTCTGTCGGTAAAATCCGCCAGAAAAAATCCGACAGACATTTCCGTCGGAAAAATCCGCCATAAATTAACTTTTATCTGACAATAAATCAAATATGTGTCGGATATCTTTATCCGTCAGAATTACTTATTAACCGCCACCACATTCCGACACCTAAAGCTAATATTGTAGTAGTGTTTGTATAATAATAAAATGACTAATATGTTCTGAGTCCATCTCCACACATGTAACTTATATACGTTGTTGACGTATTTATATCTTGAAAAAAAAACGCGTTTTAAATAATGAATCTTCTTAATAACTAACTCTTGATATGATGATATTTCTTTGCAGTGTTTTCATGACCAAATTAGGTTAAAATTATGGTCATTACTCCTCCGGTCTTCAAGCCACGAGGTTAGATTAGATTTGATTATAATCTTTCGACTAGGTGCTGTCATTGAGTACTACAGTGTAGTGGTATTCATCTTCATTTGTAAGTAAGATAACTTAAGTTTGATTATCGCCAAAGGCAAATTTGAACCACATTATTACTAGCCTATCGTGAGGTTTAGCCTATCCATCCCCCTTAGTGTAGATAATATCGTTTGTTCAAAAAAAAATTCTACTAAGTGCTCGAGTTCTAAATTAAACACTCTCAATCATTTGAACTATAACTTAACCCAAAAAAAAAAAAAAAATCATAAGCATTTTATAGATGAGGGTGAGCTAGAGAGCGGCAGAAGAACGTGAATGTTCACGTATTCTAGGATCCATGCATGCAAAGGTAAGTAGATGTGCCAATGCCATTACGAGAAAAACAAGATGCATGCAGCAAAAGCTGTGGGGTTTGGCGTCAAAGCTAAATTAGTCGGGACCATGGATCAAGCAATTACAGACAGAGCTGCATGTGGATTTCATAATGTGTGCTTAAAAACAATAAAGTATGAGACCATGTTAGATAGTGCTTTTTTAATTTCACTTCTAAAACTCAAAATATTAGCAAAAAAAAAAATGAAATATTAATATCAAGGAATGTGGACTTGTACCTGAATTGAGTTGGATTATGTCATCACCCTCAATGTTAATATAATAATAAATATCATTTTGGCAAACTCATTTTCTTTGACACTATCCTTTTGTTTTGAAAATTAAGAAATGTCGCTTAGACTTGCTTAGGCGCCCACTTAGATTCACCCAGGTACCCACTTAGGTCACGGCTCTCCCTTAGACAAAAAATATATCATTTTCATTTTGTATTTTATTATTTTGATAAATTGTAAGAGACATCAAATACTTGAATAAACACTCATTATATTCTAGTTTTCTATGTTTTTAATATGTTCTATTACTTTATAATCAATATGTCATTCTAGTTTTCAACTTATGTGTCCCAATACAATTATGTATTTTTAATGTATAAACCTGCACTTATTTATACGATAATAATAAGTTTACTTAAATCTGCCTAAGCTGCCACCTACCTAGACACTAGGCTCTAGTTCATTGCCTGACTAGCGCTTAGCGTCTCTTTTAGGCCATCTCCAACCGAAGGGTCCAGAGGGCCAGAGGGCCGAAAATAGCCCTAAAACCGTCTCCAACCGAGGGCTAAGCCAGAGGACTCTGGAATCTGGGAGGGCCCCACGGGATCGAAGAGGGCTGGAGGGCTGGCTATTTTTTTTTATAGTTTTCCTATTGCTGTCGGTTATAACCGACAGCATTAAAGAAGGATTTTTTAATACTGTCGGTTATAACCGACAGTAATAGGTATTCATTTCACAAATGTTTTTTTATTAATTACTATTAGTGTCGGTTATAACCGACACTAATAGAAATTAATAAAAAAACATTTGAATGTAACGGCTAGAATGTAACGGCTATAATTTTTATTTTATTTTAAGCAACTAGCCGTTGCAATTTTTAATTTTTTAATAATTTTTTTTTAATGTGAAGCAATTTTTTAATAATTTTTTAATAATTTTTTCTTCTATAAATATGGTGAATCTCTTTCAATACTTCACTTCATTTACAATATTTCCTTCAATATTTCCTTCAAATTTCCTACAATATTTCCTTCAAATTTCCTACAATATTTCCTTCAAATTTTTCAATAATTTCCTTCAATATTTCTTCAAAATTTTCAATAATTTCCTTCAATATTTCCTTTAATTTTTTCAATTAAAATGGCCTCATCTGCAATGAAAGGTAGGGCTTGGACCCGAAAAGAAGATGAAGCTCTTTGCAGGGCTTATAGATGGGTCTCGGAAGATAGTGTGAGGGGGATTTGTCAAACAAGTGAAGGTGTTTGGACTCGTGTGTCCAAAAAATACTTAGAGTTCTACGAAGGCACCATTCCACCGAATACCCGAAACCATGAGAGTTGTTCTTCAAGATGGAAGAAACATCTTCATCCAAGTTTGAATAAATGGCATCAAGCACTATTAGCAGCCGCAAATAGACATCAAAGCGGCGCCAATTACTACGATGAAGTTAGTGTTTTCATAATTTATTTTAAATGTTTAATTATATTACATTTATTTTCATGAATTAATTTCCTTTAATTTTTGTAATTATATTTTCATGAATTAATTTCCTTTAATTTTTGTAATTATATTTTCTAGGTACGCCAAGCGGAGGAATTGTATATGGAGGGCAACTCAAAACCCTTTCAATTTCACGGTTGTTGGGAAATTTGTAAAGGGTGGGTATTATTTGAAGATCCACCTCAACGTAGAGTAGATCCTATGCCGGAGTTCGGAACTACGTCCCCAGTTGTAGATACGGATGAAAATGAATCTCCTACTCCGGCCGAAGGTGCTTTACCTAGGCCTATGGGACGAAACAAGGCCCGAAGGTTGAAGGAAAAGGGCAAGGCAAATGATAATTACGCTGCTCAACTTGAAATGGCGGCCTCATTGCGATTAATGGCAGAACAAAATGCCCGTGAGGCGAAAGAAAGGAAGTGTAGGCATGAACAACATGCCAAACAAATACAAGAAGAGATGGATGACAAGAATATGGAAAGGAACACTTCGAATTACACTCCAATGAGTAAGGCCTATTTTGATATGAAAAAAAAGGAAATTATGGCTCGGCGGCAGTTGTTTACCTCTGACTATACTCCTACAATGGCGGATGATGAAGATGATGTTGATTATCCATATTAAATTTAAATTGTTGTAGTTTTTAAATTTAAGTTAATGTTGTTTTTAAATTTAATTTGTAGTTTTTAAATTTAAGTTGTTTTTAAATTTAAGTTGTAGTTTTTAAATTAAAATAATAAATTATGTTTGGCCCTATGGCCCTTTGGCCCTCGGTTGGAGACGGTTTTTTGTGACAGGGCTAAAACGAGCCCTCTAGCCCTCTGGCCCTCGGTTGGAGACGGAGGCAAATATGGCCATGTACTGTTCATTAAAATATTAATATCTTGGAGAATCTTGGAGGGCCAGAGGGCTAAAACGAGCCCTCTGGCCAGCCATCGGTTGGAGATGGCCTTAGAGCCTTATTTTTTGTTTAATAATATTTGATTTATCTAACATTTGATAAGAAGAAAAGTACAAAAGAACAAAAGGGAGTTTGATAATTATTTTCCTACAAATGGTTTCCGCACATACATATCTATATTGGTTCCTTAATTATATTTTGATATGTTCTATTCAATTGCAATAAATAAGTAAGAATGTATACTAGCAAATTGACTAAACAAATACCAGCCAACGGACCTAATCCAGCAATAACATTGCTCGGAGTTGGATTATTTATCAAATGTTGATTAAACGTGGCCCATTTTGGGCACAATGTTATTACTCAAGTTCATCAACAGTTAGTTGGGGCATAGAACTAACTAAAATAGTGCTAACAATATAATAAGACAATAAGCACCATTCATTTTTATAAACCGAACCCACGATTTATTATACGAGTGTACTGTCACCGACATGGTTGGCAACAGTGAAGTCGAGACATATTTTTATGGATTTTATAGTTTGAAATTTTCTTTTGGTCGGAATAATTTGATGGATGACCAACTTGTTAACAGGCTAAAAGATTTATTAATTATTCCAATTTACTTTTTGTTAAACTAATTCAGAAAGATTGACCTCAAAAAAAAAACAAAACTAATCCCGAAAGTTTAAGTACATGGCCGATTCCATTGATATACTTGCCCTCCTCGTGGTGGAATGCACATATCTTACCGGATAACGTATTTTTACTTTTTAAACTACATAAACAGAAATCTTCACTTCTTAATATTCATTTGAAGATCATTCTTACAAAATATTATGCGAATCAGAGATCGTTTAAGTATTCAAATATATCAAATAAGTGGACGGTTCATCATGAATATATTACTTAGTACTCATATCGTTGATTTGTTTAAGATATTTGGTGACTAAATGATCTTTGATTTGAAATATATTTTTTTATTCAAATGAAGATTAAGAAATTGAACGTTTTGATTATGAAATTTATACGGTTAATATATGTTATTAAAAAGAAATGGGATATGTGCATTCTCCCAAAGGGGGAACGCAAATATTATCCTTTGAAAAACGTACTATTGATTAATACAAGAAGGATAATACTTGCATTACCCTTTGGCCATTGAGTGATGAGCTCATTCCCTCACTTACAAACGTTTCTTCATCGTAAATTTTTTTATAATGAAACAATTCACTTTCTTAATCTTTATTTGAAAGATTTTCCCTGCAAAAAATCATTCAAAACAGAGATTGTTTAATCATTCAAATGTATTAAATAAATCAACGGTTTAGGTACCAAGTATGACTAGGGCTGGAAAAAAATCCCAAAAATCCCAAACCAAACCAAAAAAATCCCGATCCCAAACCAAAAAAATCCCAAACCAAAAATCCCGAATTTTTCGGGATGTCATCCCAAACCAAACCGAAATTTTCGGTATGGGATTCGATACTGCATATCCATTTTTCGGTATTCCCATACCGAACCGAAAATATATATATATATATATATTAATTATAAGAGAATTATTTGAACCGTTGATTATGTTGGATTTAATATGTGCCGTTGATTTTTTTTTAGGTCAGAGTTGTATTGTATGATGCATCCCTTCATTTGTTTCCTTCCATTCCACACCGCCGAGCCCTCATCTCGAAACGCAGCCCTCCGTCACCGCCGAGCCTTCACCACCACATATCCACCACGGCTCTTTCTCGCGATCTCTCTGTCGGGCGAGTTCTGGGTTGTTGGCTGGGCCAAATTCTGAAAACGGTGGAGCTTCTGAAATCGGTGCTGCAACTCCTAGGAAATCATCTGGGTATCAACAACAATACTCTTCACAAGGTATTTAGTTCTACTTTTAGATAAGGAGGGGTTTTGTTCTTCTCTTTGGTAAGTAAGGTATTTGCGTCTACTTGCCCTCTGTATTTGAAGTTGTGTTTTGGTCTTCCTAATCTTTCATGCATTAGTAAGGATTTATATGAATTTCATGTTGTAGTTTTACCTCCATCATGGCATACTTGAATTTATTGCTAGAAATATTTCACTACTTCTTTAAGGTGTTTAAAGTTCATTTTGGCAAGTAGGAGCTTATTTCCCACGTATTGCACATCAAACTGATGAAATCCTTCTGGAATAGTTGTAATCATCAATCGTCTTCTTTTTGTTGGACTAATTTTGAAAAGCTATTTGTAATTTTCTTGTCCCTTGTGATCTATACTCCAGCAAATTAGATACCGTTTCCGAACAATGGTTTCAAATTATGAAAGAGGCTAATATATGCATGACCATGCTTTAATGTTAGTTCTCTTTTATGTACTTGTATTTTGTGCTTTCTGCAGGGGGTTATGTTTCAAATAGTACACCAACCCAGGGATTCCAATCCGATAGAGATTCTACAAACACGACAGTGAGTCTTCTAGCTTTCATAGTCTTCTAGCCAGTATTGGCCTCTTTTCCCGTGCATCAGGGCCTTCATGCAATCTGATTATCAACTGTAGTTTTAACAATATAGAATGAGCGAAATCTTAGTATTGCATCTCTGTTATGATTGTTAGTCATGCAAATACAACACAAGTAAATGTTACAAGAGAGTGGAAAGAACTCATCACGGCCTCTGTACAGTTTAGAAACATTAGAGCTGCTAGTCATTTTTAAACAGAATTAAAAACTATGCATTTTCTTTCCTTACTTGGTAAAATTATTGTGTGTAGTATTATAAGTAATTATGGTTAATCTTCAGTTTAAGCGACTATAGTCATGTGGCATCAATCTTCAAATGCAACTAAGAACTGGGTAAGGATAGCTTTATAAGGTTTAAATGACATGATGATATATGAGACGAGCAAGACACAAGAAAGTTGCATGAAATTCCTGGTGGATTTGATCATTTAAAGTGCTTCTTGCAGATTTGGTACTTTCAAACAAGCTAGTCCTGTATGATCTTGAGAATCAAGTCATTGGATGGACCGAGTATAACTGTGAGTGTCATGTTATTTTATATTCTTAATGTCTCTTTGTTCAAGTAATATGAGTACATCCTAATTAGGCTTACCGGTTTCTTACCGGAGATAGTTTTAGACACTTGTCAAATGTGATTTTCTCTACTTTTTACTAATCTGAACTTTTCTATGGTCAATTTCAGGCTCATCGAGTAGGTTCCCACTATATTTCTTCCACTTCTGCTTCCTATTTGAATACCCGATGGGCTATAATCTTCGTGTTGCTAACCATGCTGCTGCACAGTCTAGTTTAGTGAAGAGCGACAGCTAAAACAAAACACTGACAGCCAGATTTCAAGGTAAAGAAAAAGAAAAACGAAAAAAAGAGAAAATACTATGAAAACTGTTTTTGACATGGTGTATAGAAGGTTGTGATTTTGCGGGTCTATATTAACACCGAAGGTGAAAACACTGCTGATGGCCTAATTTATTCATGTCGTTGGCATTTTTTTTTTTGTGTTTTAATACTTGTGCATCGGTGCTTGCTGTTTATTTATGTTTTGTGTGTTAATACTTGTGCATCGCCGACTACAACATCCAGAAAGGTTAGCATTTTCGTATCCCTTGTTTGGTTGGTCAAAAACTGATGGGTATGTTTGGTTGTGAATAATTGAATTTAATCTTAAAATGTCCATGTTTATATATATATATATATATAGTATAAATTTGGAAAATGATTTTTCGGACTGTTTTCGGTTGCTATTCGGTTATGTTTGGATCATTTCACCTTCACAGAAGTTTAGTAGCCAAATCTGTAGATTTTGTCGAGCGAATTATGTTTCCTGTTGCTATGCGATTATGTTTGGAGTGTTTCACCTTCAGAAGTTTGGTTTGTGTGTGTGTGTGTGTGTGGAATTTCTGAATGATGGCTTTGTTCTTGTGTTGGATTTAATATGACAGAATAATATTCGTGCTATGATCTTCAGGGAGAAGTGTTAGCAGGTTTAGCACTGCTGTAGCAACTAAGGAATTAATCATTCCACCTGTTCAAATTAGTCACACTCAGCACCTAATCAATGGGAAATTCGTTGACGCTGCGTCCGGTAATATTTTTGTTTTGGCTATAGAATCTTAGATACATGGTCTTGCTTTAATGTTTGATAGCAAATCAAGTTTTGTAATTCTATTTTCTTTGCAGTTGTATATTTATATTTTGGACTGAGGTTACTTTATTACATTGCTTGGAGATCATCAGATTCTAAATCTTCCCAGAAGAAAGAAATTGAAGAAGTTTATTATATGTTTTCACTTTTTAGCCTTTATTTGATTTGTATTTATTTATGATCTCTAGATAGATGGATGGTAAACTAGCAATGTTTGGTGCCTGTACTACCCAGTTTATGGATCATAATAATCAACCTTTAGATTGGATAAAGCAATATTTAATTTTTTTCAAGACTTTGCTTTGATGCTTTTGAATGAACATGTGAATGAGGGAGGTCTTCAGAAACCTCCGAAAACAACCTCATCTATATAGTGATAAAGATTGCAAAACAATCATTTCGGGATTCCCGATTTGTCCCGAAATCCCGAAACTATTTCGGGATTCCCGAAAATTGGGATTCCCGAAAATTTGGTTTGGGATCGGTATTAAAATTGGGATTCCCGAAAATTTTGGTTTGGGAATCAGGACAAGTGTTTCGGTATGGGATCCCATACCGAACCACCCCTAAGTATGACACACCCCAATCCGGAATCTCTGTTAGGACTCTGAATCGAGCTGTGCTGACCGACATTTGAAAGGTGACGAAACTATAAAGTATAGTGATGTGGAAAATTTGAATAAATTTAAACCTAAAATGCCTAAATACAAGAGTGCCCTTGTGACTGGGAATGAACCCATTTCACAAGTAATGACAGAGTATAAGTAAAGTACAATAAGATAGAGTGAGAATTATATCATCAAAGGTAATCGTCTACACCAAGATTTGCCAAGAATCCTCGTCGATAAGAAAGCTCAGTTACTAAAACCTGGAAGGGCGAAAAACAAGGGTGAGTGGGCTTGAAAATGAAGTTTTATAAAAACCTTTTTGAAAACATTGTAACCCCTCACTGTAAAACAAGTATAGTTTATAGAAAATCATACTACATATAAATATGAAATCAAATGTAAATCAACAATAAATCTAAAAATACACCAAATCACAATATCACAACAGTAGCATAATAAAATCAGGTGCTCATCAATCCATGCTAGCACACAAGTCGGAGTCGTCTAATGCAACCTGTACGACTGAACTGATGCTCATTAATCTATGCTAGCACACAAGTTGGAGTTGCCTAATGCAACCTGTACGACAAGATGTCGGAGTTGCCTATTGCAACCTATACAACATGACTGGGTGTAATCATAATATACGCTCTATTACTACAATCACGTGAAGACTGGAGTTATTCCCAGTCACATATGAGTCGGAGTTGCCTATTGCAACCTGTACGACAAGATGTCGGAGTTGCCTATTGCAACATGTACAACATGACTGGCACCTACTTGGATCCAATGCGAGCGTGCAGTGCGGATGTGAACATACACGTGAAAGACTGGCCCTAGCACTAGGCGAGCACTAACACCAGGTGCAACAATGATGAGCAAACTACATAAATATAAGCATGCTATAGTGGTTCAATAGTTCTAATCAACATAATATCATTCATAGCCGTAGGTATAATCATGGCATCAATAAACATAAGCATACATGTGCATTTGGTACTACTTATGATCATTTCGTAATTTTCCATTATTTCACTAATTCTTATAAACATTAGTCTAAACTAGGCATACGTAGTAAATTCTCTTTCAATGTATAAATAGAAACTAACAATATGTATATACTATATAAAAGAAAAAATCCACTCACCTGAAGTTCGTGCTACAACTCCCTAGCATGAATATCGAGGTGTCACGAACGAATGTCGCCTAAAACAAATATCAAATCATGTCTCAGAATTCTTATCAATAGAACACGTACTTACATAAAACACACCCCCAATGACGTTCTAGAATGATTTGTAACCCATTGACCAAAAGTCAACCGTCGGTCAAAGGTCGACAGTAAGGTCCACAACCCTACGTAAGTCGATCCGGAAGATCCACACCTCGGATTTTTTATCCGTAACTTCCAAGATCCAAATTATGCTTCTAAAACAACATACTAAAATCTTACCACGATCTGACGATCGAATCATCATGATTGAAATGGCTATCAACATTTTATTTTACGAACATACAAATCCAATTTGGGAAGATCCGTACAATGGATTTCTGATCCGTTAGTTCCTATGGTCCTCAAATATTATGTACTATAATGTACTAAGGTTTGGTGACGATCCAACGGTCGGATCGTCAATTCATATAAGGATCAAGTGGCGGTCTCTATCAAAACTATGTTCAAACGATGAGATTTCATCAATTGGACTTCACCTATGGAATTGGGGTATCAAATTTAGCCTAGGAAGGTCAAAGGGTGCCTTGGCTCACTGGAAAATTCAACTATTTCCAAAAATTACCAAATTTTACAGGCACATAGAGCAAGTCAAAAGGAACAATTTTCATACCTGGGCCAAGATCCAATTTGCCGGGAAACACCTAAATTTTGCCTCAATCCGCTGGAAACCCTAGAAATGGTGTCCATTTATTCCTAAGGTTGAGAGAAGTTGAATGAGTGTGGTGGTTGTAAAAATGATCTTCATATGAACATTAAGAAATTAAACGGTTTTGATTATGAAATTTCTACGGTAAAAATACGTTATTTGTAAGTGAAGGAATGAGCTCATCACCCAATGAGAATGCAAGTATTATTCATACTAGAAAACCATTCTTTAACAAGCATTTTTATGGCATGTTTGGAAATGTTTCTTTAGAGAGCACTTTTGTTTAGAAGTACTTTCAATTGGAGCGCTTCTATTAGAAAGCAATGTTAAACTTTTAGTTAAAATGAGTATTTTTTTTTAAATCACTTGTATTGTTTCTTAAAAAAAAACCATAACTGGTACTTTTTCCAATTTTAAATACACTTTCAAGCACCTTCAATTGCTTTAGAACAAAGAAGACTCAATTTTAATAACTATGTAATTAATGAGCAAGCTTTATTAATTTGAAATAAAAAATTCACTCCTGTTGATTTGTGGCAAACTTTATTAAGATCTAACACCACTTTTTATACAACTACATCATTTAAGATTTCGGTTGATGCATATATTTCATGAGCCAAATGCACCTATCTAAAAGCTAGAATTTTATGACCACCAAGGGCCACATGGTGACTTCATTCTTTTTCCTGGATGAATTCAATACTTTTTCTTTTCACAAATTGAATAATATACTTTTTCCTGTGATGCCTAACTTCAATCTCAAATCTTCTATATCAATTTTCCGTTTCTTCAACAATGTGAGTAACTAGTGAGTTTATAGTTTCTTTTTCTACGCTCCTCTTTTTATTTACATATTTTTAATTTTCGATTGATCTATTCAATCTTAAGATTCTAATTTCCGTATGAATTTACCGGCTAGTGTATCCTTAAACTAATCTTGTTGGTATCATAATTATTGACTATATAACTTTGCATTCATGGACTTTAAGGCCCTTTTGTTTTTGAAAATTCAAATTTTATTTTGCAATGATGATCCTCGACGGATTCTAATTCTAAAGAGGTCGAGCTTTAACTTATACAAATTAAGAGATTGGACTTTGTGGATTATTGATGATGGGAGTTGATTGGTCCATATCTAAAGGTTTTCCATAATATAACCTAGCTAGTTATGCCTCTTTTTTTTCTTTCTTTTTAACAACAAATATTAGGATGGAGAAGTAGACTAAATCTCACGATTAGTTGGTAATAATTTTGTTCAAATTTTTCTTTGGTGAGATTCGAACCTAATACCGTTTAGTTACAAATGAAGATGAATACTACTAGACTGTAGTATTGATATTGAATGACAGCTAGTTATGCCTTTGTCTTTGCAGAGAGAGAGAGAGAGAGAGAGAGAGAGAGAGATGTGTGTGTCCCCATATTTTTTTGAAAAAATAGAAATCCCTCACTTTAAAAGCCCTATATATATATATATATGCTCCACATCCTCCGCAAGCCTAATTCCATTGGTTGGCACATCTTTGTCATACGATATTGTATAAACATTGAAATGATTGTATTACCCATTTCTTTTGATAATAAAATTACATCATTATTCTTTCCAGTTAATATTCAAGAAACATATTAAATGGGATTTTTTATAAACTCTTTTCTATCTTATTTGTTTTACATAAAATTTTATAATATTAGTACGAAAATTAACGGTAAACAATGAGTAGACAGATTTGAAAGAGCCCACGTAACATTTCTCCTAATATTATTCCAACAAACGTATGGTGAAAAATGCCTCAAAGGTTGTACCATCTCCATCCAAATGGAAGAAAACTAGGGTTGGGCACGGGCCGGGCCGGGCCCAAATTTGGAAGGACCGGACCGGACCCGTATGACAATGCAACGGGGCGGGTCGGGGCGAGTAATGAGATTTCAAATTTTGGAACTGGACCTAACCCGATCCGTATGAAACGGGCTGATTCGGGCCAGGTCCACGGGTCCATTCTTCGTCTTCTTCGATCTGGAGCTTCGCAATCTTGTCTTCTCCGATCTGCAGCAGCCAAGTTGAGCGCATCGTTTACTTCGATTTGGAGCTTCGGAATCTTCATCTTCTCCGATCTGCAGCAGCCGAGTTGGGCCTAGTGGCTGCTGTCATGTCGACTCAATCAAGGGGTGGGAGGGAGAAGAGAACAAGAATGGAGAACGAAAGTCAAAATCAAGCGTCGAGCAAAACCCATATCAGAAAATTCCCCCAAAATCAAGCAAATCTGTACAATCACATAAACCCTATCTTCTATGGTTAATCTAACATTGTTAGCTTCAAATCAAAATCAAGCAAATCCAACATAAAAAATACCCCAAAACGAAAGCCTATGTCAGAAAATTCCCCCAAAATCCCACAAAAAACCAAACAACCCCAAACAAAATCCCAAAACCCTCGGGAAACCTAAATAAAAACCAATCTGGGTTTTTTAAAAGTTGGAAGTAAGATTGCATGCGCAAGGGGCTCATCGACCTCAAATTCTTTATGTCGACGAACTCGTCCTGATGGCGGTGTGGGAGGGACCTCGATCGACGGAGATGGTGGTCAAGTGGTGGGTAGGATGGACCTCGATCGGGGGAGACGGGGACGGATTGTAAGTTTAGGAGAGAGAAGTCGAGAGGCCTGAGAGTAGAAACGAGAAAGGGAGGGTTAGTCTGGGAGAGAAGAATCGAGAAATGATGGTGGATACGGTTCGGGTCGGGGACCCGTGTTCTCAAATACTTGGACCCGTCCCGCCTCGCAATTTATAAGGCCCCGCCCCGCCCCGCCCCTTTTTTGTAAAAACAATATTGGACCCGCCCCGAACCGCTTGTACCCGCCCTGACCCGCGGGTCCAGGACCCGTTTGCCCACCCCTAAAGAAAACGGGACCGGTCTCCAATAATTTAAACGATATTTTCTTTCCAACATAAATTGATAATTAATTTCTTCGGTTAATGTCATAATAAATTGGAGAATAAATTGTAGCAATAGTCTTTCAATTTTAATCAAATTGGAGAAATGATCATTCAACTAAAAATCTATTATCTCCCTCAATTCATCAAAATGTGTAGCTATGATTATTTTTATCAACTTCGTTTAAATTTTGTCAAAATAAGTTATGTTAGAAAAATCATTACTACAATTGAGGTCTCTCAACTCATAAATTTTTTTAGCTATGGTTATTTTCGTCAACTTCGTCGAAATTTTGTCAAAATGAGTTATGTTGGAAGGACTATTGCTATAATTAGGCTAAAGTTGAGGGATCATGTCTTCAATTGGATTAAAGTTGAGGGGCCAATGGTAATGAATTTTTAGTTAAGAAACCATAGCTGCACAATTTGATGAGTTGAGAGACCAATAGTAATAAAATTTTAGTTAAGAGACCATTACTCAAATTGAGTTAAAGTTAAAAGACCATTGTTACAATTTACTATAAATTGAAATAATAAAAGGGAGCCCACTTACTGACTCGCACACACCACTGAGATCTTTACAAAAGGAAGCCATCCAAACGGCGCCGTATCCCCTAACGACTGACAATCCAAACGACGCCGTCTCCATCTCCCAGCTTGCTCCCCACTTCCCGTTAAATTTAAGCTTTGGCAGGTCTCGTAAAGCGACCGAACGAACACGTGCCACGTGACAGCACTTGTCGGGGCCCCGTAAAATGTTTTGACGTTGGCGTTACGGCAAATATTTATGGGAGAAATGCCTCCCAACCGTGACGTGTTTCCATGTATTCTTCGCAAATTCGCCGCTCTTCCCTCTCTCTCTCTCTCTCTCTCTGAAACTTCCACTCTCTCTCTCTCTCTTCTCTCTCTCTCTCTCTCTCTCTCTCTCTCTCCCTGTTACTTTCTGCACGGCTAGGGTTTTCGTTTCCTTTACTCCCAAATCAAGAGGCAGAGAGCTTTGCTGGTAAGTTTCTCACTCCTCAAATTTCGCCAGTGTTTTATTTAAATCCTCGCGGTTTCATGCTCTGTTCGGTGATTTCGTTGGTCTTGATTTCTCTGAGTGGTTGATTTGTAATGCCGATTTAATTTTGGATTCAATTTTCTGTTTGGTTTCCGAGAAAGTTTAGGGAAAATGATGGAAACTGGATTTGTGAATCTGGGGGTTTGGCTGTTAGGTGTGGTAAGTTTAAGGTTGACCAAGTCTAAATGTGGTGTTGGGATGTTAGTGGGGTTCCAAATGGTGAGGAATATGGGATTCTACGCCTTAGTTGCTTGTCCGTTTGTGCATTTTCTCAGAGACCAAACAGAGGATTGAGGAGTTGTTGGATTTCGACTCCGGTGATATCGAGGTTTTGGATTTTTGCCAAGGCTTTGTTTGTTCAATTTCTTCCCTTTTACATTTTGAGGTAGATACTGTAAGCATTCTTTTAACTAATTGATAGTAATTTGAAGGTAAAATATTGATTTTGTTTTTGTTTTTGTTTTCTGGATGCAGCAAAGATGAAGGAATCTGTCACAGCTGTGATGGTTTACTGAAGGAATTGGATAATTAATGGGTGTTAGGTTGGATGAGTCTGTTTTATCACCTTTGTGTTGGCAATGATGACAGATACAATGGCTATGAGCTTCGCTAATCTTGTTGAATTTGATGATCTGTTTTTTTAAAGAATCATCTGATTGTAATTCCTGTAAAGAATGCGCCTTTTTATGCGTTTTATACAGATGGGTTGAAGGACGAATTTTTAGTTTGGATTTTCGAGAATGGCTATTGCTGGTCCACACAATGTTTCTGTGCTTGAACCTTCTTTCCTTAGAGACTCTCAGTCTCACACATCTAGGCGAATACCTGACGAAGGGAGCGTGAGTACCCGCGCATCCTCCCTGCTACAAAGGTGGCGAGAGCTTGAGGATGAGCATGTCGTGAGTCGTTCCCAAGAGAGAGAGAGTGAGAGGTTTATTCTACAAAGGAGTGATAGGTTGATAGATGAGATCTCAAGAGCAGACACTACTGAAGACCACGGTAGTGACCACCCAGGTGATTTGGAGGATGTGAGTGTGGGTGAGAGTGAGTGCCGATTATGGTCTCGAGGTCAAATTGGGTCGGCAAATGAACACGAGGAGTGCAGTAATTTTAGCAGTGAGCATTATGATATTGGGGAGGTTGAAAGGGGGAGGGTGAGGCAAGTTTTCAGGGAATGGATGAATTGTGGTGGGGCTGAATATATGTCAAATGGTTCTCATTTGAATAACAGTTCAAGGGCAGACTGGCTCGGTGAAACTGAACAGGAGAGGGTGAGAATTGTAAGGGAGTGGGTGCGAATTAACAGCCAGCAGAGAGGTGCTTCTGGTGACAATAGAGGAGAACAACCTGCTGAAATTGGTAATCAAATTGAAAGAGTTCGTGATGGATTGATTGTTAACCAAACTGAAGGCCGGTCTGGGCATACACGAAGGGGAATTCGTAAATTATGTGGTAGACAGGCTATGCTGGATATGGTAAAGAAGGCTGAGAGGGAAAGGCAAAGGGAACTTCAAGTCTTGTTGGAGCACCAGGCTGTATCACAGTTTGCTCACCGCAACCGCATTCAGGTTCATGGCTATAATGCTTTCCACATCTTCACTTGCTTATCATATGGGTGCTCTTTAAAAATGGGGTTTTTGAGTTAATTATACTTGAACTTACAATGTAATTTTTGTGAAAGTTTGTAAGTATGATATTTTATTTTCATCGGATAATGTGAATATCCACACAGGTGATCTTTGAGATGAAAATCAATATTGTTACTTGTTAGTGCTATATTATACAAGTGTAATAATGCATATTTCTATTGATTTTAAACTTTAAGGCATGGAATACCTTTTTGGGTACTGGTATGCCAATATTGTTTCTCTTTTCTACTGCAGTCATTGCTTAGAGGAAGATTCTTACGAAATGCTAGAGTGATTGAGAATGAGAGACCTACTTCCATGGCTGAAAATGAATTAGGCTTATTGAGACAAGGGCACAGAGTCTCTGGATTAAGGTATTTTTGCGCTGCTTTAATTTGAAAAATATTTATCTTTCATTTTCTTTGCAAAGTTATGCCCTAATTTGTTTTCTTAAGTTTTGCTTAACTTTTCATTACTTTTTTTGTTTAGGTTACGTGAGATTTCTTTGTAAATTTGTGTGATTAAATAGTTGGAATTGCATCGTCTCAGAGTGATGATTTAACCGACCCACCCTTATAATTCTCTTCTCTTTTCAGTATCATTTGTATTTTCTTTATGTTTGTATCATCTTCCAAGGTTTGTCCATGGATGACTATTTGATATATCTCCCAACCTCTTTTAAAATCGTGAAATTGCTTTTGGTATAATATGTTTAGTTTATGGGCTTGAATGGTGTTCCACAATAGAAAGATGATCGTGGCCTAAATTACATTAGGCAGATTGTGAAGTTTTTAATTTTTTATTATTTGGAAGACGCCAAAACATAGCTATTAGCTTGTGATGGCAACTTATTATAATGGTCAAACAAACAGGTGATTTGTTCTGGACGCATTATTAAGTAGGGAGGTTGTCAAGCTGTACCAGTTTTCTTCAGTTTCTCTTCTTCCCCACTGGTTTTGTGAATGAAAAGTTTTAAAGAACAAAAAATTTACCTTTCACACGGTGAAATTGAGCTCTAATTCTTTTTCTAAACCCCTTATCACCATTTCAGTATGATGTGGCCCTGTAATTGCCGCTCATGGTGCTGTCTGACTGGTAGTAAATTGGGACTTGATTATGTTTTTGGACTTTATCCCATGTAATTTTTTGTTTTTGATGCTAGTCATGTATGTAGTATAGTATGTGATGTAAATGTAGTTTCACCCTTAGAGCATCTTTTAAATCTTTATTATAGACTTGTTCCATTAATGTGTTTTTTCATTTTTATCATTGAAGTTGTCAGTGAATCTTTATTTCATAGATTAATTACTGAATTAAGTTTTTATTTCATTTTTCTCTCTTTATATTGAAAATAGAATGTTTTTATTTATTTCTTATCAATATTTTGAAATCTATTCTTTTGAGTAGGGACGGTTTTTGCTCCAGATTGGATAGTTCTGTTTCTGGTCCAGTAAGCAGCAGCCACTCTGAGACATCTTCTAGTGTTTCTATTGGTAGTAGAAATGGGGATACTCAAGTGGACAACACACATGAGGTCCTAGCTGGGTCTTCTGAACAATCTGCCACTAATGATGAGGCAAGTGAGGACCGAGAACATCACTGTGGTATATCAGATTGCACGGATTTAGGTGGCAATGCCATTCAAGATATAGATTCAGAAGAACCTAATGCTCCTGTAGAGCGCTGGCAAGAAGTTTCAGATAATGTTCTAAGAGACTGGCAATGCTCAACTATCACTGAATTTATTGAAAGGAGGGATGGTACTGGTCATAATATGATTGGGGACTTACATACAACCACTGCTGTTGAGCAGACCCCAGAAACTTTGCAAGATGATGCTGGTGGACACAGTAACATGCGAGTAGTCGGTGATATATCTAATGAGCAGTCTGAGCCGAATGGGGAGGCAAGTGTAATAGGTGAACGGTCTGATCATACATATAATTTACAAGGAACTGTGCTTGGGGATGTAAATTTTCAAGAATTTACTTCTCAGGTACAACAATGGCAGGATCGAGTTTCAGAAAATGCCGAAAGGGACTTGGAACAACCTGTTGTTGAGTATAATGACTTGAGAGAAAACGTTGGGGAAGATATAGCTGGGGAACAGCAGGAAACAACTGCTTATGAATGGACCCAGGAGTTGTTGGAGAGCGAAGATAGAGAAAACAGTCATCTTGAAGAAGTTCCTGAAGTTTGGAACGAGGAAAATGGCTTTCAGGAGGCTGTTCAAAGTTGGTTAGAAGAGCCATCGGACCACGATGTTGATCCTGTCAGGCAGATTGATACATTTTATTATCCGGATGATGATAATGCTCCTGGTACTGAGCTAAGGGAACTCCTAAGCAGGTATGAAATGTTATTATTATGAATATGCCTTAGGCTTCTGAAGGATCTGTTTTTCTTATGGAAATCTTATTACTGTCGCAGGAGAAGGGTCTCTAATCTTCTTAGTAGTGGTTTCCGTCAGAATCTAGATCAACTGTTACAATCATATGTGGAAAGGCAAAGTCATGCTGCCATTGACTGGGAGCTGGATGATACATCACCTTCTCCTGAATCTGCAGAACAGGATCTAGAGCAGACTGGTGCATATCAAAATGGGGGTCAAGTGCATGCTGTTGAGAGTCGTAGTCCTAGTACTGCTCTTCGATCGCAACAAATACTTTCCTCTTCACTTTGGGACCAGGAGTCGCACCCTGATAATTGGCCACAGCATGACATGCGTCAACGTTATGGAATTGTGAGTTTGGACAATGCTTCTCATATCTTAATTTATGATCCGGTATCGAGACACTGATATTTTTTTATGCCTACCATTGGATTATTTAATTGACACATTGCTTACTGATACAGGACTGGGATATAATTAACGATATGAGGATTGACATGGCCAGGCTACAACAGAGGATGAATAACTTGCAACGAATGATGGAGGCCTGCATGGATATGCAACTTGAGTTGCAGCGCTCGATAAGACAGGAAGTTTCTGATGCCCTGAATAGATCAACTGGTTCACAAGGTTTGTCTACGATACGTTGACCTCTCTCAATTAGCCTTATTGTGAAGTTCTAATTTCTAAACACCTGGTACTATTTCTAGATGGCATTCTTATCTGAGGGAGAGATGTTTGTATAACGCTATTCTCCCGCATTGTACCATGTAATTTCCCTCTTGGATGCATTGCGCGCTTTCTTTGAATTGACTTTGAGAGGTGCCTTCTTTTGCAGGGGCGTGTCAAGACGGTTTGCTAGAAGATGGGTCTAAATGGGATCATGTAAGGAAAGGTATTTGCTGTATATGTTGTGAAAGCAGCATCGATTCTTTATTGTACAGGTAAAACTCCAAACATGTACTATCATGGATTCATGATTCAATTTTTCGGCAAGTAGAGATTCTAATACCGTTGTCCGATTTCTGTTGATTTCTTGTTACAGATGTGGGCACATGTGCACATGTTCACAATGTGCTACCAAATTGGTTGAGAGTAGCGGAAAATGTCCGATGTGTAGAGCACCCGCAATTGAGGTGATTCGTGCTTATTCTGTGTTGTAATTTGAAAAACAAAGTTAAGTTAACAAACGATATATATACGAGAATCATACGTTTTTGCTGCCACCCTTTCAATCTCTTTTTCTCTCTGTTTTTTGTTCCTTGGTGGCATGGTGTCTTGTGTACGTGGAAATCAAGCACAAGCTGTCTTTAATTCAATAAAATAAAATGGAAAGCTCGTATACCATAAAGTCAGTAAATATACTTGTGAATTCGTGACGATTCACTTTTAGTTTAGCATATTTAACTTGTGGTTCACAATAATTGAAATTGAAATTAGGAATCAATGCTCCACCTAAGATCAAAATTTTCCTTTGGCTGATGAGTAAAGGGAGATTGCTTTCAAATGAGCAACGAGTTAGAAGACATTTTACTTCGGACTCGTCATGTATGACCTGTTGTGGGCCAATGGAATCCATTGCTCATATTTTTAAAGACTGTCCCAGGGCTGTGTGTATCTGGGAAAGGATGGGAGTTCCTTGGCAGTTAAGGAACACCCAAAATCTTGACTTCACGGCTTGGCTCCTGGCAAACTTGAAAGTAAATTCAAAAGGGACCAATGGGAGTGATTGGTGCACCTTATTCCTTTTTACCTGTTGGCATATGTGGAAATGGAGAAATAAGCAGATATTTGATGCCAATTTCATTATGCCTATGAACCCAAAAGCGATCATTGTGAGAGATGTGGCGGAATGGTTGAAGGCTTGTTTGAAGTCTTCAGTGAGCCCGGTGAAGAGGCAAGTCTCTCTTTCCTGGGATCACCCTGATATAGGATGGTGTAAGCTAAATGTGGATGGTTCCAGAAGGACGCACTCTAGTCAAATTGGGGCTGGGGGCATTCTTAGAGATCATAATGGCAACTGGCTAGGTGGTTTTGCGGTGAATCTGGGACAATGGCAGGTTTGTGAGGCTGAGGTTTGGAGCTTATACTTTGGGATTCAGCTTGCCATTGATAATGGTATTACTGACCTTCAAATTGAGATGGACTCCTTGGAAAGCATTAGACTTTTGAAGCAAAACCATGCAGATAATTTCCATCCTTTGGAAACAATTATGCAAAGCTGCAGAGTGATGATGGAGCACATGAGAAGGTGTGAGGTGACCCACATCTACAGAGAAAAGAATATAGTGGCGGATCAGTTGGCTAAATGGAGTTATAATATGGATATTGGTATTATCGTTTTTTATGAGCCTCCTGCTTGGATTAGATCAGCTCTTCTTGATGATGCTGATGGTGTTTCTCGATCTCGTTCTATTGTTGTTCCCTAGTGCTTTTTGGGTGTAATCCCCGTTTCTTTACCAAAAAAAAAAGAAAAAGAATATCATTAGACATAATTATTAAATAGGGCACTTTAATTAAAAAAGATAAGAGAAATTCTTTAGTGTATTTAAAAAGATATGAGAAATTCTTTAGTGTAATACCTATTGTTATAATATAAGTAATTGTAATTTTCTTTTTCATATAGTGGAAATCATGATTGACATCGCAAAAACCATCTTTTGATTCAATTTTAATTTAATAAAATAAAATGGAAAGCTCGTATACCATAAAGTTAGTAAATATACTTGTGCCGATTCACTTTTAGTTTAGCATATTTAACTTGTGGTTCACAATAATTGAAATTAAGACTCACTTACTAGTAAAGAATATCATTAGACATAATTATTATATAGTGTGCTTTAATTAAAAAAGATAAGACAAATTCTTCAGTGTATTTTAAAAGATAAGATAAATTCTTTAGTGTAACACCTAGTATTATAATAAAAGTGATTGTAATTTTCTTTTTTATGTATCCAATCACTTGTAGTACTTGTTTGTAAGTGTTTTTATAATAATTGAAACAGTTTTTGGAGAAAAGCACTTTATTGTATCTTTAGAATTCATTTGCATTTTTACTAAAAGTGATTGTAATTTTCTTTTTTATGTATCCAATCACTTGTAGTACTTGTTTGTAAGTGTTTTTATAATAATTGAAACAGTTTTTGGAGAAAAGCACTTTATTGTATCTTTAGAATTCATTTGCATTTTTACTAATGGTTGATTTGATTCTATTAATATTTTCACCAAAATTGCTTTCAACCATTTTAAAAATACTTTTAAACGAGCTCTTAAAGTTTCCCGGCATACTAAAAATTTCATCATGAAATGACCGGACTGAATAACTCAATCGGAAGTTCAAGACCTGAATATAAAATGAATATAAAATGTTAAAGTAGCTTAACCATGACCACACAAACAAGAAAAAGGTGGAAGTGGATGAGAAAAAATGAGGAGAGAATCCTCATCCATTATTAAACGAGTAAGAAAGAATAGACTAAAATACATCGACTATAGTTCGACTGTGATTGAAAATTAAATTCCATTTGCTAGTGGTTTTTCAATATATAGAACTTGTAGCACGGAATCTTTGTTAGTTTTCTAGGAAAAAAAAAATGAAATTTGTAAATTTGACAACGCAACCAATTTCTTCCAGGCTTACCATGTAACTCAAGTTGCTGATGCAGGTTTTAAGATGCTTCAAATTTTATCAAAACTAATCAAAATTTCCATCTGCTATGTTAGACGAAGAAGAGGAGAAAAAAGAAAAAGACAAAAGGAAGAGAAGGGCATGAACATAGAAGATAACTAAGAAAAGAAAAGTTTGTCTATTGACTACTTTCTTTGCAGACTTCGAACTTCGAAGGTTGAATTGATTTTTTATAAATATTAACTTGATTAGAAATTTGATTGAATAAAAACAATTTACAGGATCTTTTTATACACAAAGCGATTAGTATTAAATGCCGATAATATCGGATTTTTCACCCAGCGATATTTTTTTGCTATCATTTGAGTTTTCGTTATAATATCGCGATATTATCAATAATATCGCGATATTTTCGAAAGTTTCGCGATATTTTCGAACTGTGCGAATCGGAGATTCGGAGAAGAAAGCCCGAGGTTGCCCGAGCCGATTTCGGCCCAAAAACCTTGCAAAAACACGAGATAGAACTTAAATTTCACATTTAAGCTTCAATCTAGAACAGAAAGAGGTAAACCCGAAGCTTACCTAACTGGAGAAGTTCAAGAAACTCGCCGGAGGGTTCCTATGTTCGCCGTGTTGCAGAGGCGAGAATGAGGGGGAGAAAGACGAGGTTGCTCAGGAGGTCTCTGTGCGTGTGTGTGGGAGAAGGGAGAAGAGAGAAGGATCGAGAGATGAGGGAAGAGGGAGTGCGGAAAGAGAGAGAGAGAGAGAGAGAGAGACTGTGTGTAAAATAAATCTTTGAGATTCGGAAAGGGCAAAGAAGAAGAAAGAGGGAAGGTGGAAACTGGACAGGGCCTTGGGTGATGTGAATGATAAGGTGGACAAGGGTGGGTCATCAGATGGTTTTAAATCACCCACACCCACTTGCGTGGGTTTTTAATATATTTAAAAAGTTTGGGATGTGAACAGGTAAGGTGGAAAGGGTGGGTCTTCAGATGGTTTTAAATCACCCACACCCACTTGCGTGGGTTTTTAATATATTTAAAAAGTTTGAGATATATATATATATATATATATATGTTACATAAATTATAAATTATATATTTAAAAAGTTTAATTTTTTTATTAATTATTACATATTTTTTACACTTACAGTGTTTACCAGCTCGCTGTATAATCAACTTAAATTAGTTAAATCCATCATGTAATGCATTTCCTTCTAATTTTTTTTTGATAAACTAATAGATAATTGACTAAATAAACATTCTCCAAAGTTTCAATAAAAATTTCCAAGTTTTTCTTACAATTTCCGTGGTTTTTATTTAATTTTTATCGATATCGATAATATCCTGATATTTCCATCGATATTTCCGTGTTTTTGGACTACCGATATTTCCGATATCATCGATATTTTATACCTTGGCGATTATATAGAAAGAAAGAAAAAAAATCAAATTTAAAACTTTTGAGTGTATAAGCAACAAATCTATTTGAGGTAGAATCGACTGTTTGCATTTTTTTACTCTAACCAAATCCCTTTCAACCAAAAATAAGAATCAATTGACAGAAGCCAAAACAATTTTAAAATGATAATTGAACTTGAAATTGGTTGGGGTGGACATTTCAGTACCATTGAAACTTTCTTTGTGAGGAAAAAGAAATTGATCGAGAATCTTTTAAAAGTCAGAGCCATCATGTTAGTGCATACGCTTATTTACTAATATGAAAAGTTAAAGTTTTACTGTTTTAGAATTCTCGAATTTCACTCTGAAACTTAATGTGCTCTTTTTGTAATTGAATCCAACATTGTACGTTTTATTTTCTAGAAAAGCAAATCCCACATCAAGCAGTAGTGTGGGTTATTTTGCTGTAGTTCTAGAAATTCTATGGGTTATTCTGGTTCAGTTTTAAGAAATAATGTAGGTTATTTCGTTGTAGTTCCATAAATAGCATGAGTTATTTTGGCTCCGTATTTAGAAATAGTGTGTAAGTTTGCTTTAGTTCCAAAAATAGTGTGAGTTATCTTGGTTCAATTTTAGAAATAATGCTAGTTATTTTGTTGTAGTTTTCAGAAATAATGTATGTTATTTTGGTTCAGTTTCAAAAATAGTGTAAGTTATTTTACTGTGGTTCCATAAATACTGTGGTTTATTTTAGTTATGTTTCAAAAATATTATCGGTTATTTTGTTATGGTTCCATAAACAGTGTAAGTTATTTTGGTTATGTTTTCATAAATAGTGAGCGTTATTTTGGTTATGTTTCAGAAATAGAGTGGGTTATTTTGCTGTGTTTCCATAAATAGTGTAAGTATTTTGGTTATATTTCAATAAATAGTGTATGTGACGACCCGTCCCGATATTATTGATTTATTGATTATGAAATGACGGAATTGCCTTTCGGGGATTATTTACGTATGCATGCTTGAGGGATATGTGAGGAAGGTGGCCCTCAATTATTTGAAGTTAAGATATTTGTGTGGGATGTTTTTGGACCACGCAACCTTTACACCCTCACACTCTCTCATAGCCCTCACCGACAGTTCTCTCTCACTCTCTGCCTCAATTATCAGACACTCTCTCTCGCCATAAACGTACGGAGACACCACAACCCTTGCAAAACTTGTTAGATCGAGCAAACTAAGGGTACCATTGAACTCGAGAAGGCCATACGAACTCAGTGGCATCGATTTTAGGTAGGAAATCTCTCATTTTCACGTCGAAAACTCGAGGTCCGAAATGGGCACTATTCATCAACTTTTTCTTGGTTGATTTTTAGGACAAACTAAGCTCACCACTAGCCTTAGAAGGTCCCAAGGAGGCTCGGAGTGGTTCGTTGGAGGTGTTTGGACGTCGGGATCACGCACGTCGAGAGTGGCCGGTTTTGGAGTTCGTCCCCGAGGAAATCTAAGACCTTTTTCAAGGTTTTTGAAGGTATATTCATGTTCTACACTTAATTTGGAGCACATAGGAAGAAAAATGGGTAAAAAAGGATGAAAAATGAGCAAGATAAGACAATTTGAAATTTTTCCAGAAATTCTGGCGAAACAGTCGCCGGCGGCCGGCGAGTCGCCGGAGAAGACGACCGGCAGAGGAATATTCCGTCAACTCTGACGGAATATTCTGACGCCGTCACTGTGCACTGCGCGTGACCGCGCGTGGGGGCGCGTGGGTCCGTGCCACGTCAGGCGCGTGGGGGCGCGTGGGACAGTGAAAAATTATTTTAAAAATATGGGGATGTTCGTGACGACGAGTAGGTCGCGTTGGTATATTCAAATACCAAAATTGAGCTATGTATGAGAAGTTATTCCCGTATTTGCGTGTATGTGCTTAAATGACGTATTTATAGTAATTTCTCATATAGGTGAGACATATACCGAGGACGAGCGTAGCCAGGCTAGACGCGGGGGCTACGACCCAGCGACTTATCAGTTAGTGGGCAGCTATTTACCGTATTTACCTATATGTTATTATTATTTTCCCACAAAACGATAAATGAATGTTTATGTGATGCCATGCAAAGTATTCATATATTATTATTGATGCATAAATGATTGCATATTCATATGTTGGTGCTGCGGACGCACAGGTAAGTGTCAGGTAAGATTATATGCTGGTTATGATGAGAATGATGTGATATAATGTGATTAGAGCTTATGTACTTGCACATTGATATTAGTGCTCCCGCCCAGAGTTAGGGGCATAGCCTTTCACGTGTCGTTCACCTCTCGCACCGCATGCTCGCCTTGGATCCAAGTTAGGTGCACAGTCTTGTCGTATAGACCACCTTTGAGTGGATTCGACTCGTAGGTGACCCGCGAATCATTCGCACAGTCTTCACGTGATTGTAGCACTAGAGCATATTTACTTGATATACATTACGATGAGTAGACCACCAGATGTGGTAATGATGATTGTGCAGTATTGATATACATGATGTTATGAGCTATATGAGATTAGATGGCCGAGGGCCAAGATGATTACCTGGCAACTGATCACATCAACAGTTTATGATTGAGTTTCTGGTTTGGATACTTTGGCATGGCATACATATACTTTTCAGCATGATTTTGAGAACCTATATGTATATACGAGTATATATTTTGATTATGGGAAATTATACAGGTTTTACGGTGAGGGGCTATATGTTTGAGTAAAGATTGGTTTTGAAAGGAATTGTTTTGCTGACCCACTCAGTTTTGTTTTTCGCCCCTCCAGGTACTAAGTAGCTAGAGGTTCTTTTGGTGGACGCGAGGGCTTATCGGCAGTTCTGACACATTCATTTATGTATGACACCGGTGGTGTTATCTAAACTTATTTCATGCTTGACTGCATTCGAACTTAGAACGCTCTGATTATGTATAAGTACCTTATTATGCCTCTAGTACACTATCTTACCTAGGTTGCTAGTGGTTTTGGTTTTAATTAGTTCGTACTTAGTTATCGATCTTAGCTTCCGCACAGCGCACATGGCTACGTCACACTCACGTGACGGCCAGCACGCCCCACTTTCGGGTCGGGGTGTGTCAGTGTAGGTTATTTTGGTTATGTTTTAGAAATAGTGTGGGTTATTTTGCTGCAGTTCCATAAATAGTGTAGTTATTTTGGTTATGTTTCAGAAATAGTGTAAGTTATTTTACTGTATTTCTAGAAATAGTGTGACTTATTCTAGTTCAATTTTTAGAAATAATGTGTAATTTTGTTGTAGTTCCAGAAGTATTGGGTTATTCTAGTTCAGTTTCATAAACAATGTGAGTTATTTCTTTTGAGAAAGCTGGATAGATTAACCAGGAAGAAAGGAAAGCTAAAAAGAGACGGAATATATGGTGCAAAAAAAAAAAGGGCAGGACATACAAAGATGCCGCCAAGCATGGCACTAGCGTCAACCCTTCCCCATGAACCCAAAAACAACCTGCAGTGGACAAGGTTGTCCATCTTTATTCAATATTCTTACAAACGAAGATAAGGGTCTTTCAACCCAAACAGAGTCACTCATCTTCGTAGACTGAAATGATGCAACAAAATCCGCCCTTTGATTCCCTGATCTTGGTACCCAAGACCAGGTGCAGAATGGTAATGAATAACTAATATCCATTACCCAAGACAAAATGGGGTATGCCCAATGAGCTTTTTCCAGACTATCCAACAAGCAAATGATTATATGTTTGCAATCAGATTCCACTACTATCTGGGACAAATTATGTGGTTGGGCAAGCATACATTCTTCCATAATCACCATTGCCTTAGCTGCATACACACTTTGTGTAGCAATCTCCTTCATTCTTACCACAAGATACCTTCCCAAATGATCCTTCATCACCACCCCAAAAGCTCCACGGGCACAACCAGCATGCCAACTAGCATCAACATTTATTTTTAACATGTGCTGGGGTGGAGGGATCTAAGACCGACATTGATCTGGGGGCTGAGAACTGGGGACCAACAGGATATGTGCCATGGCTTTGGCGCCTTCAGGAACAGCTCCACTTCACCAACAATGACCTGAATAATTCGGAGCAAGGATGAAGGCTTTCGATTAAAAATTGACTTACATCGATCTTTCCAGATATGCCAACAAGTAAAAGCTACAAGCGTGAGGAGAAACTTCGAGTCAACCGAGTTCCTTGAACACTCCTTAGAAACCATGATTAGCCAGGCATTCAGAGTTGTCACGACTATCGGATCCACCATATGGTTTAAAGGCCTCCAAACCACACCCGAATTGTCCATGGACAAATCAGGAGAACATGCTCCACAGTTTCCTCATGTTCGTTGCATAATAGACAAATTGGGGAGGATGAATATCTTCTTTTAAAAAGATTTAGTTGAGTCGCCAATGCACCCTGAAGCCCTCTCCATAAAAAATTCATGATCTTTGGAGGATCATTGGTTCCCCATATACATTTCCATACTGAGGGGTCAGTAATTCTGGATGAAGAGGACCGCCGAGATCTTCGATGTTGAGTCCTGTCATGAAGCCACCTATAACCAGATCTGACATAATACACCCCCTCATATCTGCCAGCCAAATCAGCCTATCAGGTCGCCTTGAATTTCCAACCTGGGTTAAGGATATAGCCTCTCGCTCTGCCTCAGGGACAATGCCATCAATGGCCTCCAATTACCACCCCCAAGAATAGTTCCTAAATAGTGTTTATTGTGTTCCATTCGATAAATAGTGTGAGTTATTTTGGTTTAGTTTAAAAAATAGTGTGCAATTTTGTTGTAATTTCATAAATAGTGTGATATGCATGAAATGAAAACACAATTTTAGGGCACCCACGAATTCGATACATAGATTTCATTCACAAATCCATAACTTTGTAATTTATCAGATTCAAGAAAAAAAAAACATGAAAAATAACCAACCAAAAGTAATTAAATTTTGGATCAACCTATATAATACTATAAAGTTTTAAAGCAAATGTACATAAGTGATACATGGTTTCCTCACAATAATTATCTATGTAATTAGTTGAAAAGACGATTAGAATGCGATGATTCAATTCAAGATTAATTGAATGAAACACAAAATTAAAGGGGTTTCGATACCTATTGTGTGTTTTAATTGCACAAAAACACTAAACTCACCACAAACATATATGTCTTGAGCCAAATACTATGACTTATGGTTATAATTTGAGTATCCAACCGACAATCAAAGCTAATGGTAAAAAGCCAACTAATCTAATACAAAATCTTGGATCACTAACATAACATACAAATCATCTACGTGACAGAAGTTTTTAACTTTTTTTCCTTTCGGTAGAGATTCCAAGAAGGCAAAAGCTTCAGTCAAACCAAATAAAAATTCTCCAAAAAGGTTAATACATTGCACGAGATAATGAGGACGTGTGTCCTCAATTCTTGCTATTCTCCAAGGTACCAAGCGCTCATGCCCAACAGCTTGCCAGAAGTTAACCAATAATAAAATGAAAAATCAAACTAGCAACTTTTTATTAATTAAACAAAAAAAAAGAGATGAAATGAAAGTGAGGTTGCTGGAAGAAGGTTTTTGATAGCTTAATAGGACGACTCTGCCATCGTCTGTAAGATTCAAGCCATGGTTTCAACAATTGCGGGACAAGACTTTGCGGAACGATGACGTCCATCAATGGAGGTAGTCCTTAAGAATCAGCGTTGTTTACGATGGAGGACGACGAATCGTGATTGCTATAGAAGAGAGGGATTAGAGATGGGTGGCCGGAGAAGAGAATGATCGGTATTGGGTCATTGGCAACATTCTCTCATCTCCTCCCTTCTCCTTCTTCGGTAGGAGATTGTCAGTCGTCATTCATGAAAAAATAGGGGAAATACAGCACAGCAGAGATATCCATAAAGAACAAAGGCTTGCCGTCAAGGACAACTATTATTGATGAATTAATACTAATATTGTCCTTCTTACAAGATTAGCATCCATTGAAACAGAAAAACACTTGATCCACTTGATCGTAATTTTCGTGCCTTTCGTTTTGCGACTTGCTTGAGTAACTTTTGAGTTATTTTGGCAATTTACGCTCATAAAGTTTTGCTTTGTTCTTGTCGGATGAGATTAAAATCATCCTCTCTTATATTTTTCAGGTCCGTTACCCCTAGGTTCCGAATATTACAATTAACGAAAACAGTTTTATAGACATAAAAAACGACTCATCCATAACCAAAATAGATGGATAATATTTCAAATACCATCATCCATACATGGTTAATCATCTAGCCCCTACGAACCACACCTAATTAACCATTTCGTAGAACGAAAACTAATTAAAACAAACAAGTTCAATAAAACGAAATTTTAACTAATTAATCAAGACTTGGACGACCCCCCCTCCATAGCACCCATAAGTTCTCATAGCCTTAGTCTCATCTGCCATGGCATGCCTCCCAAGCTCACAGGAGAAACCAGCCTCACCGCCCCCTGAATTTCCCTCGACGACAACGTCTTTCGTGTCGTAAACTTAGTCAGCCTCGGTGCCTAATCAGCCAGCCTCTCAAACATGTCGTTCATCAAGTTATTCAAAATTGTCTTGGCCTTGGACGACACTCCCACCCCAGGATGCACCTGTTTCAAAACCCTATACACATATATCTTGTACTCTTCTCTTCCCCCACTACTATTTCTCCTCTTCATCTTCTTCTCGCTCATTTTCCCTCATTTCACCTCACTTTTCTCTTTTCTTTTCTTTGAGACATGCTCTTCGGTTTTCGCTGCCTCTTGACTCTTTTGCTCTTTTTCCTTCGATGATTTCTTTACTTCATGCGGATCAGGAGTTGTAGGGTTTTCTTCTACCTCTTTGTCGGCTTGGACATCAGCACTTTGGGTTTTTAGGGTTTGGTTTTCTGCTTGGGTTTCGATGGGGATAACACTAGTCTTGCGCGGCTCTTTCCCAACTGAGATTTCTACGTTTTGGGTTTGATTTGTTTCTTTCGTTTCAATGGAAATTGTCTCGAGTGGTTGACCTTCTTCTTATTTCTTCCTTCTGGCTTTAGCCACTAAGACTTCAATTGTTTCTCTCATGATTTGATTGGTGGTGTTCACCACCATCTTTGCCGAGCGCTTTGGAGCCATTTTTTTACAACACTGCCCCTATGATCAACCTCTTTTCCTCTTAGAAAACTTATTTGAAAAAGGCAATATTAGAATGTTGACGAGTTAATGGAGATAATAAGAGTAATGTTAAGGGGGCTAAATTTGCAAACTAAATGATGTGTCACTTATAGAAATAAGCACGTTTATAACGCTTAAATAATAAACCAATTGTTGTAGAAAAATAATATATGGCTGAATTGAATTCTCATTGAATGTGTATTTATACAAATACATTCCTTGAGTAGCAAGGATTCCTCCTACAAGATAGGAGTACAATTACAATTTAAGTCTAACCACTTTCCTATTTGTTTAACACTCCCCCTCAAGTTGGAGAGTGAATGTCAAGAATGCCCAACTTGCGTAACATGGTCGAAAATTTCTCCTTCCCAAAAGGCTTTGTAAATAAGTTCGCCAACTGGTGTGCCATACCAACATACTTGGTAGTTATAGTGCCATCAATAATCTTATCACGAATAAAATGACAATCCATCTCAATGTGGCGAGTGCGCTCATGAAAAATAAGGTTGGTAGCTATATGCAATGCTGCTTGATTGTCACAAAATAGATCATACGGACCAGTTAAGGGAATGTTTAAATCCTTCAGTATAAAGCGCAACCAAATTATCTCACAACAAGCACCCGACATGGCTCTATATTCCACTTCAGCAGAAGAAAGTGAAACAGTTTTCTGTCGCTTTGTCTACCATGAAATCAAAGAGTTTTCCGAGAAAACACAGTAGCCAATAGTCGAACGATGAGTAATAGGACAACCCGCCCAATCAGAATCACAAAAAGCAGTCAACTTGATTTTATTGTTAGAAAGGAATAGTAAGCCTTGACCCGGAGTAGACTTCAAATAACTTACAACTCGAAGTGCAGCATCCATATGAGAAGTACGCGGCTCATGCATAAATCGGCTTAGAACATGTACAAGGTAGGTGATATCCAGCCGAGTTATTGTGAGATAAATTAACCGTCCTACTAGACGTCGATACTTTTCAGGATCTTTGAGAAGTTTCCCTTTGTCGGATAATTTTGTATCGTCCATAAGAAATGCAATGGGTTGTGCTCCCAAGAAGCCATAATCCTCTAGAATCTCTAATGCATATTTATGTTGAGAAATATAAATGCCACGTTTGGACCAAGAAACCTCGATACCCAGAAACTACTTTAAATCACCAAGATCCTTAATTCGAAAGTAATCGTGGAGAAAAAGTTTCAGAGAGTCAATTACACCTACATTATTGCCTGTTATCACAATATCATCCACATAAATGAGCAGGGCTGTAAAAGAAGTATCTGGCTTTTTCGTAAATAATGAATAGTCAGCTTTGGATTGTTGAAACCCAGTAGAAAGAATGGCACTAGTAAACTTGGCAAACCATTGACGAGAAGCCTTCTTAAGACCATAAAGGGACTTGTGGAGGTGACACACAAGATTCTCCCCCTATCGCCGAAGACCAAGAAGATGAGACATATATTTTCTCATCTAAATCACCGTGCAAGAAAGCATTATTGACGTCAAGTTGGTGAAGAGACCAAGGCTGACTAGCAACAAAGGCAAAAAGATAGCGCACAATGATCATCTTAGCAATAGGAGAAAAAGTGTCATAATAATTGATACATTCAGCCTATGTAAAACCTTTAGTAACCAAACGGGCTTTGTAATGCTCAATGGAACCATCATAATTATGCTTGAGTTTGTATACCCATTTGCAATCAATGGGAACTTTTTTCAGAGGGTAGAGTAGTCATGGTCCAAGTACGATTGGCATGTAAGGCATCCAGTTCTTTGTTCATAGTATGATACCAGTTAGGATCATTGGCAACTTCTGCAAAAGAAGATGGTTCGACACCTCGACTGACAGAGTAGATATAAGAAAGATGATGTGGAGATAAACGGTGGTAAGAAACATTATTACAGAGGGGATACTGCGTACCTTTGACCGAACTTGGTGGTGAAAACGAGGATGGGTGTGGTGGTAGAATCACCTACGAGCAAACGTAGTCCTTTAAATATTGTGGGGGTGCACGGGAACGAGAAGACACACGAGTTGGTTGGGGGGTGTAGTACAAGGCATGGGTAGGAGGGTGTTAAGTGGTGGGGTAGCCGGTGGGGCAGTGGGTCAGGGAATGGAATTAGGCAGTGCAGTGGGGATAGATGGGTCAGAAGGCGGTGGAATAATAGGCAATGAGGAATGAAGTTGTGGTGTAGGGCTTAAGGGGAGAGGAAAGGGACGTCCAAAGATGGGGGAATGGGTAGGGAGATATCGGTGGGTAGAGGGTTTGTGGGATTGAAACCGAATGGCCCGAGCGGTTCTAAGGAGGTGCCTGTGTTTGCGTTCAACAACGCCATTTTGCTAGGGCGTGTAAATGCAAGAAGTTTGGAAAACAACCCCATGTTCTGAGAAAAAAGTTGTGAAGAGAGTAAAATTCTCCACCATTGTCAATACGAATGCTTTTAATGTTGGTGTTAAATTGGGTAAGAACATGGGCAAAAAAGTGTTTGAGAATTTGTTGCATATTGGATTTATGTTTCATCAAGAGACCCATGTAAAACGAGAAAAATCATTCATAATAGTAAAAAAATAATGAGCATAGAGAAGACTGACGATTTGGACCCCAAATATCACAATGAATTAAGGAAAAAGGAAAAGTCATTGAAATAGAACTTAAACCAAAAGGTTGACGAGTTTGTTTCGCCAAAGGACAAATATCACAAACATTACTAGAATCCAAAAAACATTTAAGAAAACTAGAGGCTAAAACTTGTAAACAATCTGAAGAAGGATGGCCGAGGTGCCTATGCCAGAGGAAGGGTGGTATGGTGATGACGTTGCATAGAGGGCGGTGGGTGGGGAGAGAGGCAAGGGTCACGAGGTAGTAAAGGTCGCCACGTCGCTTACCTACACCAAGCATCGCTTTTGAAACCAAGTCTTGCAAAATACACCAAGACGGAAAAAAGCTCACAAACCAAGATAAACCATCTGTAAGCTTACTAACCGATAAAAGGTCAAATTTAAAATTAGCGACACATAAAACATCTTTCAAATCAATCGAGGAATCTAAGCGAAGAGTGCCAATTAAAGTAATTGGAGTTGTGGCACCACTAGGCAATGAAACAAGAGGCAAAAGCGAAGCAGAAACATTAAACAAATTGGAAGGCAAGAAAGTAATATGATTTGTGGCGTCATTGTCAAAAATCTATTGACCATGACATAAGGCAACATGCAACAAACCTTTGGCGAAGTCATCACTAGAAACTGCATGAGCTTGAGGAGAAGACGACGATGGGGCTACGGAATCATCAAGGGCAGTGAGGAGACGAGTGTATTGATCAGCAGACAGATTAAACATTGCTAACTGCAAGTCTTGAAGGCTGGGAGAGCCATGCACATGATGAGTAGAAGGTGAAGAATGCTGAGAGGAGGCGCTGGAGGTACTGCCTGAAGAGGACCGGGGGCTGCTGGAATTTTGAGAAGAAACTGGGACACTGTGAGCAGAAGAAGCAGCAGTGCTACTGCGAGATGAGGACGCACGGCGTGGTGGTCCCCAGGGCTGCCCATTAAGAGGGTGGCCAAGGGGATAGCCATGAAGCTTAACGCAGGTCTCACGAGTGTGGAAATCATAGTCGCAGTAGGTGCAATGAAGCAGAGGCCTGTCGGTTGATGGGCGGGAAGAACTTCACACAATCATGGTAGTTGGGGATCGATGGAATGGACAACCCAGGGGACGATGTTTCTTAGCCTGTGAAACAAATGAACACGCTTGATGAATATTAGGTAAATGATTCAGCAGAGAAAGAATCGTGAAGACCCATGAGAAACTACATAAGTAGTTACCGTTCATACTTTGTGCCACAAGAGCACATGCATCCGTCACTATAAGAGGCATGTTCATCCCAGAGAGCTTTGAGACGAGTAAAATAAGCTAAGACAAAAGAGGAACCTTGAGAAATTGTAGCAAGTTCAAGGTTGAGTTAGAAGATGCAAGGAGCGTTGTTCTAAGAAAAGCTTTCGTGAAGATCATCCCACACGTCCTTGACAGAGGTGCAAAAGAGCACCGATTCTTGAAGGTCAGGTTCCAATGAATGAAGAATCCAAGAGAGAATCATGTCATTGCAACGACACCAAGCCGCATAAGCATCAGGTCGTCTAAGGAAGAAGGTTCCTGAACAACACTAATGATGAAACCAAGTTTGTTATTGGCACTCAAGGAAATCTGCATACCACGAGACCATGAGGTGTAGTTATCACCATTTAATTTTTTTGGAGGCAAGGACAAGGTTTGGATGGTCTAAATGATGAAGGTAAAAAGGGCCATCGGAGGAAAAAGAATCAACCATAGTGAATGGCAAAAATGGTTGCAGAAAAAAAAGGGGGAAGAAAATAGGGCTAAGGTTTTGAACCTGCTCTGTATATCATGTAGAAAAATAATATATAGCTGAATTGAATTCTCATTGATATGTGAATGTTTATATATACAAATACATTCCTTGAGTAGCAAGGATTCCTTCTACGAGTTAGGAGTACAATTACAATTTAAGTCTAACTACTTTCGTATTTGTCTAACAATCATCAACTTTCACATCATTTAGTTTGCAATATTTAGTTTACAAATTTAGTCTCCTTAGCATTACTCAGATAATAATAACTATGTTCGTGTTTTGACTGGATGTAGACATCTGGTTGACAAGTGTTGAGTGGTTTATGAACTTATCAGGCCATGGCTGCGAAATAGTAAAAACAAGAGGATTCAGATAAAATTTCATTTTTCCAGTTTATGTTCACTTTTTGAGTGTTTTTACTTGACATTTGGCAGACAGGTGTTGAGTGACTTAGAAACACACGAATTTGTCGAATAAGGATCCTCGCTGGATTTCTGACGGCACGATGTACGATGAACGAATGTGATTTGAGGATTCCCGAGATCCTCACAAAGAAGATCCGGCGAGAACATTCTCTCAAATTTGTCTGCGTGAATCGTTAAATGTGGGATTGGTCAATGCATCAGTATCAACTAGCTTTTTTTAACCTTTCTGTTCTTGCAAACTAATAAGCCTTTTTGACACAAAGAAAAATACTAAAATAGCCTAATTTTCCACATCGTATAGATGACAAGTGTTGGATCAGAATTATTTTTTATTGTTTGAGTCCATTGATGTGTCCAACTCAACTGGTATTGTTCGTGTGCATGTTAGAGAGTTGGGTACTGAGTTTGTTATTTGAGCCAACAGTGATGTAAAGCTCAATTCCTCTCCTTGGAGACTGGAGTGGACAATGTTGTACTTCCTCCTCCTACTTTCTGTTTCTTCATCATTATTGCTTCGTCATTTCATATCAAGTAGTTAATCATCCTCATATATACCTTGAGCAGTTAATCATCCTCATATATACCTTGAGTGCTTCTGATATTATATATAGTATGGTTCACTTCGTAATATATGTCAATCACTAATTTAAATAACACCTAGCGCCACTTAGACAGGATCACCGTCCTAATTTTAGGCGTTTAAAAATTAAGAAAGAGCACCTAGCCTGCTTAAGCGCTTAATCTGCGTCGCGACTCTCATTTGAACAGAAAATAGAAAATTTTCATTTTGTATTTTATTTTATTTCAATATATTGTAATAGACTTGTTGAATATTTAGATGAACACTCATTATATGTTTGTTCCAATATTTTTATTATGTTCTATATTTTATTATCAACATATGTTCTATTTTGCAATTTAGTTCAATACAATTATGTATTTATTTTAAGTATAAGTAGACATTTATTTATATATTATATAATAAATTTATTACAAAAAAAAAAAAAAAAAAAACTGCCTAGACGTCCACCTAGACTCCTAGGTGCTAAGCTTCTGCCTACTGCCGAGTGCCTAATGTCTTTTAAAACCTTAATTTCAACGAACTGTTTATTTTAGTACATCATTCATAAATCATTCTTGCAAATAGTTAGACAAATTCAAAATCATTAAAACATTCATTTAAGAAAATAGGCGAACACAAGTCTACAAAGAAATACTAAATTTAATCCATGATTTCTAATTGAGGTGATTTTTATAAACACCATCTTTGAGGTAAAACGTAAAATATAAACATTTAGATTGTTCAGATATATTACAAATAGATCTCATAAAAATATGTGTCACAATGCTTATCACAATGTGTCCTCGTATCGTAACCGGCCTATATATAATGACCATAAGTGTAAGTGTCTCTTTTTTTGTCGTTAATTGACTCTTCAACTCTTAGAAAACAAAGTCAATTAGTACTATAATTTAGTAGTATTTCTCTTCACTTGAAAGTGAGAGGTCATATGTTTGATTCTCACCAAAGGTGAATTTGAATCATATTATTGTTAACTCATTTTAAAGCTAAGTTCACTTCCTCTTTCTTAGTGTAAATAATATCACTTGTTAAAAAAAACTCCCAAAAAACAAAGACAAATTAGATGAGGCCTTTATCTTTTTGGAGCCACTCCCCTTGCGAAAGACACGCACAAATGGGATCCAATGCCAGCCCAACCCTTTGCTTACACGTTACTTTATAATCCAAATTTCTCTTGGACAGTACTATCAGTGGTTCTGACTCAGTATTACTTGGCCCAAACAGAAGCATTTTCTCAGCCGAAACAAGGTCGGTAATGCTCTTTAATTTCCATTTGGAGATATATAGGTTTATTTGGTCCTGCTCTTAGGTCGTGGAACAGGGAATTTCTTCCTATAGCCAAATAATGGTCGCCTGACTCGCCTCGAAGCAGTATCAAAATATCACAATAATAGCCTCTGTGCAGGAGAAGTGAGTTCATATATTTGGCTGTGCAAGTATATACGGAAGGTCCCACTTCTTTTGTGTGTGAGGAAGTTGAAGTTTTAGGCTCCATTATAAAACTAATTGATAACATGAATTACATGATTATTTATAAGCACATATAAAGTCTCTCAAACAGTGTGTTTTGTATATTGGATAGGAGAACATAAGAGTTTTTGCTCCCTTTGCTGCTGGCTTCCATGACCATGGACAAAAAAAATCCCCAGATGTATATGGAAATTAACAATAAGAAACGAAAATCATGTATGTAGGTAGAGAGCGGATCAAAATTTAGCAAAATACAATGGTATTTTTCTTATTGAGCCAAAGCTATTTATATTTCTATTAAAGTGGGCAATAAGAAAGTCTGGGCAATATTAGTGGCTAGTAAAACTACAAATAGTTTGTCCAAATTCTTCAGAGAAAAAGGAGCTTATGTTTTCTTTGTAATCAACAAATAAAAGGAGTGTGTATCACTTAATTAGTATTATGATCCAGTTATATTTATCTTTGTGAAACGAATGTGTATATAAGGTTACAATAAACAAGAATATATAGATGAAAGAAAGTAGGAGAGAGACACAACTACAACAGTCCTCTCCATATTTTAAGCCAGACTAACATCACTATGAGTGATTGAAAGAGAAAATAGCAATTACAATCTTTACGTGGTAATTAACGACAACCCTAACAATTAAGGTTGCAGCTACAATCATAGATAATCTTCTAATATTATCCATTTGTAGTGACAAATTTCTTGAGTTCAACTTTTGTGAATGAGTTTGATATTAAATTATTATGGTTGCCTTGTTGTGATTCAAATCCAACAGCCCTAACAATTGACCAAAAAGAACCATAACAAAGGATAGAACAACTAGTTTCTGGGATGAAAAAACAGGGATAAAGAAGGAAAACCTTGCAATTGGATTTACTATAAATATTTGTATATATATATATATATATATATATATATATATATATATCTAGTTTAGCCAGTCTAAACGTAATTAACATCGCTCATAACTGATCCATATATTAACTCAAGGAATTAAGAAAAATATATAATGAACAATTATATATACTATACAGGAGAGTGCTTGCTAGCTAGAAATACTAGAAGGTTTAATTATATACTGGTACATCTCTTCTTAGCTCTAGAACTAGGAGATTCTTCAAAGCAAGAGCGAAAGAATGAGTCTACCTCTTCACGCCTGGTGGTTTCGAAGAAGTCCAATCGTGCCAATTTTCTCTTATGTAAGAAAACATTTCCTTGTGCTTGTTTTCTTGGTGTGGCTGGGCAGCTTTGACTGGTAAGTATCTTGTGATCATACGAGGTCGGCGTTCGACACAAGTCTTCCCGTCGATCATTTGGTAACTCATGAGCGATTGGTTTAGTACTATCTTCTTTTTCGAAACCTTTTGAAGGTTGATAGTGAAATTTTGATGGATCTTGGTGATGATGATCATCAGATATATTATGATCTTCAGCCATGGACATATAACTCTAGCTACTTTGGAGAAAGGTCGAGCTACTTTGAATATAGAAAGAGACGAAGAGAGTTTGGCAGTTTGTTTTGTTTGTATCTTATCTTTAAAAAAGCTAGGTGTCTACTCTCAACAGCACCTTCTTGGCTTGTATTCTCCCGTTCATAACCCTGAAAGACTCAATCATTTTAAGCTGTGAGAACCTCGATTTTGGAATATTCCATATGCAACCAAAAGCATAAGGTCTTTTCAGGATAATAATAATAATAAAATAAAATGAAAACTCACTCGCTTCAACTTAAATATACCTCTTGAAAAGGTTCTTCATGATATACATACATATATACACAACAATCGTGATATTTCGTGAAAATAATACAATAATACATATCTATTTTTCATAATATAATATTTTGTTATTGACGTGATCATTGTTATTATAGTGTATCAGTCTCATATAAATTAATTTCTCTCAATTCGACAAAAAAAAAAAAATTTCTCTCATGTCTCTCTACCTAACAAACGATAACTATACTTAATAATAAAATACTTAGAAAAGCCCACATACGGAAAAAGATTTTTTCTTGTCGTTGAAAAAAAGGAGAAGTCCTGCTCTAATTAAGATAGGAACTGGAAGTGGTGTTATGAAATAACTACTGTGACACAATGACTCGTGTGTACTCTCTTTCTTTTAATTATATAAAAAAAAAATTATCTAATTTCTCTCATTATATATCGCTTCAAAGAAAATGAAATACCGCTTGAACAACTGTGATAATAATATATAATATATAGATTATATAATTTCACAACTTTATTCTTGTCGAGCTGCTTCTTGATGATGTCATGGACATATTTATATATTCATGAAGTATCCTTTTCCACACAGTTGTGACCCCACATCTCGCTCTCTCTTCAAATTTCCGATCATTTCTCTGTCACTGTCTTTCTCTCCCCCTTGTCCGTTTGCACACCAACATGCTTAGCCGCATTGGATACCATCTTGGACGTTGGACATGGAATAACATATCCCTTGGAATTGAATATTCGATTGACTACTCGGCTTCTTGGTTTGCTAATTACCAAATTACAGTATTTCACCCTCGATCTACAGTCATATAATTCCTACTGCAAGTAAACTGGTCCACACACTTTGCCGTCGAATCCTCGATCGCTCTACATCCATCTCTCTTAAGTTTGGTTTAGAAATGCACATCACCTTTTAATGTCAAAGACGGTTTTTTGAATTCAAACTCATGCTTATTTTAAAGTGAACCAAGAAAAGAGTTTTTTAGTTTACAATTTTTCCTTCATGTACTTGTGATTGTTTGAAAACAACCTTTTTCAAATTTGATACGTAAACTTAGCTCCGAAAGCACAGTAAAATATCATAACATAATAGCGTCGAAAAACATATACGCTTTCTAAAATCCTTTTGGCCTTATGGGGTCATTCTAAATCAACCTAATATAGAACATCATTACGATTCCATTTTTCTCAAAAATCAAAGTATAAACTGCCACGTAGTATTACAATTAAATTAAATTTTTCTTCACGAAGGTAAGAGATATTAAAGATAAAATTTATAAATAGTGATTTTCATACCAATTTATTGTGGATAACCTATTTGGTGGCTTTCTCTTACAACCCCTTAATGAAAATATATAGTTGTATCGAAGAAAGAGAAAAAAAGAGAGGATGATTTCAATCTTAAATCCCGTAATGAAGCGCGTTAAGATCATCAATTTTAAACTCAATCATTCAAGTCAAATAAAGGTGTCATGCAATAATTCCAATCCCATTGAACATATCATAAATAGTTTCTCAGAACCATGTCAATGGAGTTAATCTAAAAGGGCCCATGAATATTATAGTGGTTGCTCAAGGCGGCGGTCAAACGGGTTATTGTAGTTTTTTTTTTTTTTTTTTTGAAACTAACGGGTTATTGTAGTTTCTCAAACTCTAAATTCATTCAAAATACTTGATCCATCTGAAGTGAGTTTATGTCAACTTCTCTATGTCTTAGGGAGAAGCTAGAGGGGTAAAGCAGTGATGGATTCAAGATTCTAATTTTACAAAATTTCATCATTTAATTTCAATTTTTTAGAATGAAATAGTGCGTGCATCACGTAACTTTTTTCTTTGGTATCTTCAGTGAGGCATTTGTGAGAATGTGAGGTAAAAGAGTCTCACATTGGTGAAAGAAAAAACCTTATAAAGACTTATAAGAGGTTGTGATACTCCACATATTGCCAATTGGTTTTATGTTAAAACCTCAACTTTCCTCATGGTATTAGAGCCAAGTTGGCCCACGTGTGAAGTCCAACGGCAACACATTCTCCACGTCACCCAGTTCGTATTGTCCATGTGTTAGGCTTGAAAATTCGTTATACGTGAGAAGACGTGTGAGAATGTAAGGTAAAAGAGTTTCACATTAATGAAAGGAAAAACTTTACAAGGACTTATGAGAGGTTAGACTACTCCACATATTACCAATTAATTTTATAATAAAACCTCAATTTTCTTCTGTCATTTTGTTGAATAGTTGGTTAAAATTTCGTCATTTTTGCCTACACATGATGCGTGCCTATCGACCCATGCATATTGTCGATGTGCCGACACTCGCCAGATGTTAAGACATGTTGAAATCTAATGAGGCGTGCTGTCAAAATTTGTCAACAACAACCGACGCGTGCTGCTGAATCATGTCAAGCACTTGCCACGATCTACCAAGCAAAGCATTTCATCGTACATTTGGTGAACATTCCGAAGTCACCAATCATACTGCCCTATGGTTCTTCGAGGACATTCCCAGCTCCTTCAGGGTCCCCGGGTCTCTTAATGGATCCATCCTTGGGGTCAAGGAAGCATTTTAATGTTTAAATTTTAACTCTTAAGATCAAATTCAAAGATACATGATCATAATTTGTGGTCACCAAGTTAACAAGATAACAAGACTCAAAGATAAAATGCTTGAAGTGACAGTTATATTTCCCCACCCCTCCCCCCCAAACAAAAAAAAAGAGTTTATTTTTAGCTATGACAGTTGCTAATAATTGTGCTGATGTAGCATAAACATTGAGTATTTTCAACTAAGTTGGTGGGTTAAACCTTTGCAAAGGGATATGAAAACTTTGAAATTTACTCATGAATCTTGAAATTCAACCTTCTCTTTTTTTTTTTCCTCTCTTCATCCAGAGAAATCAAATCCTAGTTTGAGTTTAACTCACCTCCTTTACTCATGAGTTCTACTAACATGTCATGCCATATGCCACACAACCAACTTGGTTGATGAAGTAGGTTAAAGTGGGACATGAAGAAAGAGTGCATGTGATACAGTTTGACTATATAGAGTGTAGAAAGTAAAGTGGGACACAAAGAAAAATTACAAGTAGTAAAGTAAGACAATATAGAGTGTATGGGGTAAAATGAATTTTAGTGAAGAGTACATATGTAGATCATAGCTAAAAATAAGCTAAAAAAAAAAAAAAGTGATGGTTACATAACTTAAGAACCATAACAAAACTTAAAGATAATGTACACATATGAACTTTAACACTTCATCAGAATATAACTTCGTATAACGATATCTATTGAAAGTCGTAACCATTAGAAATGGATGTAAGAAGTTCGTCTAAGTTGTTGACATTTTTTCTCTTTAAAAAATTTGAGTACTGATGAGCAAAGAGTTTAGATTGTCTTTTCAAATCAGGGTTTTCCAAATCCACGTGGTATTTATAGCCGCCTAACAACTCAAGGGAATCCAAGGACCATATAAAATAATCTTTTGCGTTTGATCCATTCCTTCCAAAGTCAAATAGGATGAATTAGTAATATGGAAGTACTAACAAGCTAGCACTGCAATGGAGAGATCAAAATGTAAATGATATTTACTATATAATACAAATACAAGCTATATAGCTTGACGCAAAGATTGTATCTATCCGTCCAAATATTTCACCCAAGGCCAGTCCTCCAATGAAGAATTGCGTTGAGTCTGTTGACCTAAATATTTTGGGCCAGTTTTTTTCGCTGCGATGACGATACAGATAAAAAGGGAAATGATAAAGCAGAAAATGCCAACTATTGCATGGAGAGGACCAAAAGTTAAACCACAGGGAGAGAGAGAGAGAGAGAGAGAGAGAGAGAGAGAGAATTAATTGCCATAATTTTGCTTGACATATTCCGACAATGCTTGAAGGCCCCAGGGAGTTATTGGAAACTGATTCAAATAACCGATCATAGTGCTCTAAAATTAACTAAGTATTACTGAACGTACACTACATTTTATGTTCAAGCTTTTACCTCAAATACTGATGTATCATCTTGCAGTGCTGCAAATGCAATTAAAAAACTTTGTAAGCTCAAAAAATTGTAGCTATATCTAGGTATGAATGACGTATCTTTTACATGTTATTGACACATTGGTCATTTAACAAGGGCTGACTTTTTTTCTCTTTTTTGTCGGGAGGGATGAAGGGCGGACTGTTGAAAGAATTCAGTAAATAGTACATATATTTAAGAAAAAATCTTACCCAAGGGCCAATAGTCTTCCATGTAGACTCTTATTTCCATGATGCTGGTGTAGTCCTTGACGTAGAATGTGGACTAATGATTCTGTCCAATAAAAGTCAAATGAACCCCTGACACTTCGGGACTGAAGACTAGTAAAAAATGGAAGTCTACAGCCTGCATTGTTTTTCTTCCAACAGCATTCTCTTCGGATTATTTTGACGCGGATTTTAAAAATTTGTGAATTGTGTTTGTTTATGATATGTTATGCGATTAGTTTTTGTCAAGTACTGTTTGTGTTTAGTTTAAAAATATATATTTAAAATGATTTATGACCACACAATGTATGATGAAGGAACACAATTTACAAATTTTCAGAATCCTCACAAAAATGAATTCGTTATGGATCTGGATTCCTTTTTCATTACATCAGGTAATCTTCAGACACCAAGGGATTCAAAAACCTTAAAAACGAAATAGACACATGGGAATTACAAGTACCTAAAAAGCATCAAGTTTCGGACAAGTTGAAATATATATGGATGAAAAAATGAGTGCCCAACAACTGACTTACCAACCAAAATAGAAGTCCATAGCTCATTGGGTGGCAAGTTCATCTTCAATGGTTTTTGTTAAGAGGAACAAACCAAAAGGCATAAATGTTGATTCCTATATACTGCCTGTTCTGTATGTAAGAGTGATAAAGATAGGGATCCAAGTGAAGAGAATATCAAAGGTACAGAGGTAGCCACTTGTCAGCAGATAAAATAGGTTGTTATTAGGATTGTAATAGATAGTTATAAGGTTGTTCAAATCTTATCTAGGTGGTTAGCTTACACTGCAAGATTAGAAAACCGTTAAAACAATATGTGTACACTGTAAAAGATTACTTGATTATTAAGGAAATTATAGATTTCTCTCTCAAACACTCTCGAGCCCTCTCTCTATTTTATGCAGTATTCTTTCTTGATCTTCATCAATAATTCTTCAATCTTTACATGGTATCATTGCCAGAAAATGGACTGATGCTTCCGCAAATCCTCTACACTCTGATTTCTTTTCTCTACCCTCTAGTTTGATGAACATTTGTGATAAATTGAGATTCTTCAAAGTATCAAATTCCCAGAAAATTGGGTGTTCTTCTTTTGGACGCCAACTGTTTGATTAAAGTTTTCAGTTAAAAATATTCATTCTTTTTGCAACAATGGTTACAGCTACTCAATTACAAATTGTGCAATCTCTCATTACAAATTTGGTTTTGACTATTTCTACGTTTGTCACAGTCAAGTTGGATAATTCCAACTATTTTACATGGAGTTTTCAGATCATGCTTCTGTTGGAAGGACATTGGATACTGGGTTTTGTCGATGGATCAAAGAAATGCCCGCAAAGGTTTATTGATGACTTAGATGTCGAAGGAGTAGAAACTGATGCGTATCAAGTCTGGAAAATGCATGATCGTGCCCTAATGCAACTTCCCATATCAACTTTGTCTCCAACTGCAATTTCGTGTATACTTGGACGCATGAGTTCTCATGACATGTGGATAATGAAGAATATATTTGTAAAAACAAGTTCATTTGAGTAACATCTACAACATGCAATTAACAATTAAAGGAGAAATCATGCTTATATGCACTTAAAAATAAAACTTTACCCATGAAATTCAAGGCCTAGTAATTGTGGTGAACCAAGACTCAACTCAAGAACAAAGTGAGTTGAGAAATATTATACCTTTGTTGATTCCTTTTTACATAAGCAAAGGCTAATCACCCAAGAGATAGGGCCTTCATTCCTTACTTCTTAGCTCCATGGATTTCTTGGATGAGGATGATAGAATGGATTCTCCAAGTTCCCAAGAAAGGGAACCTCTAAGTTTCCACACCAAGGAGGGACTTGAAGAAAAGATGAGTGACCTTGGAGGAGGATTGATACTAGTAAATCCCACCAAGGGGGCCATCCTCTTAGAAGGAAAAAGAGAGCTTGTGTTCTCTCCAATTTCCTCTTAGAGAACCCTAATGAATTTTGGCTATAAAGTCCTTTATATAGTCACTTCAATTAAGTGACAAAAGAACCAAAAACCTTTCATCCATAATATGGTCGGCCATCTAAGTTGTCATACAACTTATGTTAATGGGCTTGACAGTTCTAAGCCCAATGGGCTTTGAGGTTCAATAATTACTCAAAAGCTAAAACGAACTTATTCGTTTGATTAATTAGCATATTAATTAATCCAAGTCATAAATAATTAAACCATTTAATTATCCTTACTTATCTCCGTTGTTTCTTCAATCTCTACCTTACACGTAGTACAATCCATTAGGTTCATTTTAGTGAGGCAGTGGGCGATTAGAACTTTTCAAATCGATTGTGAATTGAAACATACTTTCAATTCTCCCTTTAGTGATTATACACCTTTAGGGCTTCCACAAACCATGAGTGACACTTAGTAGTATGTCATGACTACCCAAGCTAATCAGAAGAGGTGCAGAACCTATTCAGCTTAGGATTACAATGCAATACGGTCTTTCTCTAATACAATACCCTTGACCACATTATTTGGTTTGATAGTTTATTCATGTCTACTATCCAATGTGATTCTCTTACTTATATGATTACATTGAACGTGATTTGGAATGACTTCCTAAATCTTATTCATACTCTGGCTAGAAATTTTTAATCATATCATAAAGTATTCTCCCTCAAATGGTTTGAAGGTTAGAGATCCCTTGTTGTGCATTCACTTGACTCTATGGCTAAGTGGCTTAACCCCAACTATGCCATGGACACCCTCTGACGGAGTGACTTTGACATAGTCAAAGATCAAAGACCTAATCACAAGACAACTATGATGCCTCAGGTCAAAGGACTACTTTGCATTATCCCAACCATGAGTTTTCATGTGACATGAGTATGAGAACTCCTCATTGATCGTGTTCAGTGGACTCATTTTCTATTGAGCACCTACATGCTTGTCTTAGTGTCAGTCACACTAATGACTTGAGACTAATCACTTCCCCTAAGAGAAGACATAGAACGTACTGATCTTAATGGACTGTCAATGCCCAATTAGCAATCTTATGATTAAGAACGTTTAGGATATGTATACGAAAGAGAATGAGAGAATGATCTCATGAATCTAAGTTCTTTAGATCACATTCTCCCAATTACATATTCCTTGGACTTATCGTTTAAGCATTTAACTTTTATATGAGACGGCTTTAAACAATAATCTTTACTCTTTATATTAAACTAGATTAGTTTAACATATGAAATGTCCATAAAGTATCATCATATGATTAGTTTTAGGGCACATTTCCAACAGATAAATCTCAAGGAAAGGTTCTTTACAGTACCAAAGCTACCATATTTCAGACGAAAACGGAGCTTCAAAGTATCAAGAATATGTTTGATTCAGTATCTGTGTATCTTAAAAATATCAAAAATACAAGAGATCATCTTGTAGTAGCTGGGGTCATAGTTAAGATGATGATGTTATCATTCTTTCTCTTAAGGGACTCTCTGCTGAATATAACACATTTCACTGTGTTATTCAAGGAAGGGAAAATGGTATTTCTCTTAAAGATTTTAGATCACAATTGCTTCATAAAGAAGCTATTATTGGTAAATCTTTTGAGACTTCCTTAAACTTTGGGATTCCAATGGCTGCTAGTACTCAATAAGATAAAAAGGAAATCACTAGTTCTTGATAGTCATCCATCACAATCACAGTTTTCTGCTGGTTTTGGATCTTCAAGTTAGGAGTATACTTCTAATGGTGGATCAAGTTCTCAAGGGCATATCTCATCTCCAAATTATGGGACATCAAATAATTATCAAGTTAATTCTTACAATTTTGGTGGTTACAAAAGTTCTAACTTCAGAGAAAAATGAAGAGGTCGATTTCAATACAATAGCAGTCCAAGATTTAATGCTCCAAATTCAAGTTCTGGAATTCTTGGCAAACCAAAATCTCATCAGTATTCTTGTTCTGAGATTCCAACTTGTCAAATCTGCAACAGAAGAGGTCATGTTGCTACAAGAGTTTTCAAAGGCATAACAATTTAACCACTGACACCATAATTCAATGTCAAATTTGCTGGAAGTTTGGACATCTAGCCACTCAGTGCTACCATAGAAACAATTTTGCATATCAAAGAAGACCACCATCTCGTAATCTCACTACAATGCATGCAAATCACAATCCAACAACACCACCTGAGCAATATTGAGTTGCAAATACTAGGGCAACATCTCATTATGACATCTGAGCTTGAAAATCTAGACTTGGTTGCAATTTATCAAATGAATGATACTATAACCACTGCTAGTGGTGCAAGTTTGAGCATTTCAAATATTGGCACATCAAAATTAGCAGCTTATGCACATACTTTCTAGTTGAGAAATCTATTGCATGTTCCTATGCCATCACAACATTTGTTATCTATATATCAACTGTGCAAGGATAATCAATGTAGGTTCATATGTGATGATATTTCTTTTTGGGTTCAAGACAAAATCACAGAGAAATTTTTCTTAATGGACTGTGTAGAGATGGTTGTCTTATTCCATTTCATCCTCCATACTCACAGAATCTATCACCTGTATCCTCACAGTCACATGCATGTTACCTTGCAAAACTAGTTAGCAGAAGCTTATGGTACAAAAGACTAGGACATCTATCCAATGCTATAATCACTACAGCACTACAACACACTAAGGCTCTTGCATCCACATATATATGTCCAACTTAGAAGGAAAATTTACAAAATTACCATGTTCTTATCCCTCAAATAAGTCTGTACATCCTTTAGAAGTGATACACAGTGATGTAGTGGTCTTGCTCATGTGTTTTCATTTGAAGGCTGTAAATACTATGTCTATTTTGTTGATCAATGTACTAGATACACATGGGTTTTCCCAATGAATAATAAATTAGAAGTCTGTGCAATCTTTGTTCAATTTTATAACTTTTTATGTACTCAATTTGCTACACAAATTTAAAAAATTCCAAAGTGATGGTGGTGGTGAATCCACAAGCACAAAGTTTCAAACCTTTTCTTGCATCAAAAGGTATTTTGCACCAAAAATCTTGCCCATATATTTCAGAATAGAATGGAATGGTAGAAAGAAAATAAATACGTATTGTGGAAATTTCCATTACATTACTCCAAACTACTAAACTACCATCAAAGTTTTGGTTCAATGCTTGTGCCACTGCCACATGTCTAATGAATAGAATGCCATGTGTGATTCTTAAACTGCAATCTCCTTATACATTACTCTTTGGTAAAATACCAAATATTACTTATCTTAGAGTCTTTAGATATGCATGTTATCAATTGCTTAAACCATACAATACTACAAAACTTCAACCAAAAACAACTTGCATTTTTCTGAGATATGCATGAAATTATAAAGGATTTATATGTCTAGATGCTATTACCAACAAAACTTACATATCTAGACATGTTCTTTTTTATGAAACATAGTTTCCGTATTTCTACAATATCGTCAAATGCACAACCACCAACCAATAAGCCATTGCATTCATATGATATCTAATTACCATCAATTTATCTACATAATCAAGTTACATTACCATTATCTCATATGCATTCATTATCATCTCGACACACAGAATCTTTGAGTCAAAGTTCATCTAAAGCCACATAATTATTGAATACATCTAGAACTTCATAATTCTTGGAAACATATTCATCTTCATCAAGTGCCACAAATTTTTTTCAAATATCTACACTGCATTATTCAGATATATCAATTCCACCATCATCACCAAATACATTGCCTATACCAGAATTTACAGTCACCAATCCCTATTGATCCTAATTTCCAAACTGAACTACTCACTGTTGTTCTTCCAATCCATATGAACTAGGATCAAATGCAAACAAGGTCAAAGAATGGAACTATTAAAAGGAAGGCATATTCAGCCACTGTCAAATCTTCTTATATTCTTACTATAGAACCAAAGACATTTAAAGTAGCATCCAAGATTCCATAATGGAAATCAGCAATGCAAGAAGAGGTTGATGCTCTCCATTCTCAACAAGCTTGGTCCTTAGTGCCACTTCCACTTGATAAAAACCTTGTTGGCTACAAATGGGTATATAGAGTAAAGACAAATGCAGATGGTTTGATGTCAAGATACAAAGCTAGACTTATAGCTAAGGGTTACAGTCATGATGAAGATATTGATTATGGAGAAACTTTCAATCCAGTTGTTAAACCTACAACAATTAGGCTTATTCTTGCTTTAGCAGCTCAATTTAAGTGGTCTATCAGGCAATTAGATGTCAAAAATGCCTTTCTACATGGACTTCTTTAAGAAGAAGTTTATATGGACCAACCTCCAGGTTTTCACAGTTCAAATTGTCCATCCAACTATGTTTGCAAGCTTCAAAAGTCATTGTATAGACATAAACAAGCTTCCAGAGCCTAGAATGATAGATCCACAAGTTTTTTTGCCAAGTTTGGGGTTTCAAACATCACAAGCAGATCCTATATTATTTGTTAAACACTCAGGGAATTGTAGTGCTATTACTCTATGTGGATGATGTGATATTAACTGGTAGTGATTTGCAACTGATCTCCAAAGTCATTAAAGATTTGATAACAAAATTTGAAATTAAGGATTTGGGCACTTTACATTATTTTTTGGGTTACAAATTAGCTGCAATACTGAAGGGATATTTGTGTCTCAATCAAAGTATGTGAAAGATTTAGTTGATAAAATGGATCCTCAAGACCGTAAACCATGTGTTACTCCATGTCTTCCCTATCACAGACTAATCAACGATGATGGCAAACCTTACATTCACAAGTCTTGATCAATATTGTAGTATTGTTGGGGCACTGCAATACCTTACATTCACAAGTCTTGATATAACCCTTTCAGTGAATCAAGCATGTCAATTCATGCATAACTCGATGAAGTCTCATGTAATTGCAATCAAGAGAATCATCAGATACCTTAAAGGCACATCAGACTATAGAATTCAATTCAAACCAGAACAACTATACATTCAATTATATAGTGATGCAAATTGGGCTAGAGATATCAATGATAGAAGATCAACCTCTAATTTTGTTGTATTTCATGGTTCAAATCATATCTCATGGGCTTCCAAAAAGCGGAACACTATCTCAAGATCTTCACCCGATGTTGAATATAGAGCACTTGCCATCACAACAGCATAATTAGCTTGGATAAGACAACTCTTATGTGATATCTAAGTTCCAATAACACTTGCTCTACTGATACATTGTGACAATGTTTTAGCCATAGCTCTTTCTACAAATCCAGTGTTTTATGCAAAATTCAAACACTTGAAATCGATTATCATTTTGTTAAAGAAATGGTTACTTGAGGAGATCTTCATGTTCAACATGTATCTTCAGCTGATCAATCAATTGATATTCTAACAAAACGGTTATCTGGTCCATTATTCTAGCAAAACTGTGGCAATCTCATGCTCAGTTCACCGAAGCATGCGATTGAGGGGGAATATAAGAGTGACAAAGATAAGGATCCAAGTGAAGAACATATCAAGGGCATAGATGTAGCCACTTGTCAGTAGATAAAATAGGTTGTTATAAGGATTGTAATACGTAGTTATAAGGTTGTTAGAATCTTATCCAGGTGGTTAGCTTACATTGCAAGATTAGAAAACTGTTAAAACAATATAAGTGTACACTGTAAAAGTTTACTTGATCATTAAGGAAAATATAGCTTTCTCTCTCAAACATTCTCAAGCTCTCTCTCGGTTTTCTGCAGAATTGTTTCTTGATCTTCATCAATATTTCTTCAATCTTTACAGTATATCTCAAAAAGTTGTTCACACTGATTAACCTATATTTTTTGGAAAATGATAAACACACACCATATTTATCTTCTTGCACACCTTGTTTAATCTTGACCGTTGTGAAAAGTTTAAATGGATATGTGAAAATCACCTCCCTATTTTTTTCATGAAAAGTTTAATTTTATTAAGAATTTCTTGTTACATATATGGTTACTAGTGGACCTGATTCTCATTTTAGTAGTTTTTTAAGTCTTATTTTCTTCCTGCTTATCGTTTGTTCATGTTAGCTAGCGCTACAAAGAACTAATACGAAAGGAGGGAAACAAATATTGCAGAGTTATTGGCCTTTCTTAATTTGCCTCTTTTTTCTTCTCTCTCAATTTTCTCTCTTCTTGATTTGTGAGACATCAAACTGTATCAAGACATATTATGTTTTTAAGGACATATTGAAGCCCCTGAACTGAGAAGTTTGACAAGTACCTGGTACATTTTCTTGTACAATCTAGCAGCTGATGCATGAGATAACAAGATATTATGAGCTACCATGTACGGCTCTGTTAGGAGTTGAGCCCAGAACGGTTGACACCAAATGGAGCTGAACATCGTTGTGGGGGAAGAAATCCAATATTGTAACGCCCAGGTATAAAAACATCCTAGAACAGTTGACACCAAATGGAGCTTAACATCGTTGTGGTGGAAGAAATCCAATATGGTAACCCCGAGGTATAAAAACATTAGGCTCACTCATAGTAGTCCAATGCAAAACTCTATCCCCAAAATTTGAAGCACGCATCTGCATATGCAGTGAAGTCTTTTTTTGCATCCACAAAATTGGTCCATCATGGTCATCTCAAATCCCATTTAATTTCCGCATGTCCCATTTAAAACTCACCAATAAAAGTTAGGAACTTGCACAATTTTTCGACTAACCCATCCTCAATACTCATCATCAAGTGCCTGCTGGAGATCACTGAGGTGTAAAGTAACATGTGGTTCGATTCCTGGTTGAAACAAACAACTTAATAAATCATCTAGGAACAACTTAAGTAATTCATTCTCTGTTTTTGAGACGTTGGAATGATAAACTAACTACACTGGTTATATGTTAGTTTGCGTAAGTATTTTGCGTTTGAATTTATGATGAAACATTTGCATAAGTATTTTGCGTATGAGTTTAAGATGAAAGAATTAGGTTGAATGAAGTATTTCTTCTTTTTTATTTTTGGTGTGGGGGGGGGGGGGGGGGGTGGGGATTGAAGTTACTAGGTCAAAATATGGCATCTTCTTATCTCAAAAAAGAATGTTCTGAATTTTAGCATAAACTGACATGTTAAATTAACCTATTAATTTAGACTTCAATTGAGCATAATCACAAATTGGGGTTGTACCTGAATCAAGTTTTGAATAGTAAAGAGATATATCAAATGCCTGTGGGGAGATTGGTACGTGCATGTGTCTCCTATCTAGTCACTTATGCAGTTACTATGGCAAGTCAATTCATGCATGTAGCTATTGGAACGCATCTGTATGTTGTGACCCGAATCATGATTGAAGTTTTCTTGATAAAGGACTAGTGTTCAAAGTTTCATCATCACCTAGATGCAGTTATACTGATGTAAATTAAGCTAGCTTAATCAAGAATATGTGGTCTACTCATGCGTACTTAATTTTGTAGGTGGTAATCTTGTTACATTGAGAAGAATACCCTAAAAAATGGTGGCTAGAACAAGTGCGGAGGCCGAGTTTTGGGGTATGAATCACGGTGCATGTGAATTACTTTAGTTGAATAAGTTGTTGAAAAATCTTGGGCTTGAGACTAAGAAGGCCATGATATTGTGATAATAAGGTTGCCATTGGAGTTACCTAAATCGAGTTCAACGTAATCGTACTAAGCATGTTGATGTTGTTCGACATTTTATAAAGAAAAACTTAGATGTTGAGATTATCGTAATTCCTTTTATGAAGAATAAAGGTCAACTAGTTGATGCTCTTCAAAGATAGTCTTGTATAAAACTTAGATGTTGAGATTATTGTAATTCCTTTTATGAAGAATAAAGGTCAACTAGTTGATGCTCTTCAAAGACAGTCTTGTATAGAGTGCTCTACAAAATTCTTAACAAGTTAGGCATGTGTAATATCTTTGCGACAACTTGAGAGATAATGTTAATAATTGACCTATTTTTATAGCTCTTTATATATTTACTTGTGCATATATTGTAAATGTGATTAGTTTTGATATCTCTTTTATGTAGCACTTTGTGTAAATTCTATATGTTAGCCGAACGATACCTAATTGAAATTCCCAAGTTACTTTGTATAGCAAAGACCACATTGTCTCACAGATTATCGTTAAGTTGTTGCCTTGTTGGTTGATTCTTCAACTTGAATGAATGCCATCCTTGTTTTATCTGAGAGAAGAAAGAAACAGTACTAAAATTTAGCATGTAAAATTATGAAAATCTTGCATTAGTGTTTAATCTCAGTTATCCCTTCTTCTTTTTTTCTACTTATGCACACAAGTTCACTTTCGTCCATTCATGAATATTTGTAATGGTTTTTCTGTATTTAAAATTTTCACGTTTCTTATTAAGGAATGCAATACAGGTAGACAAATAGTTTTTTTTTTCTTTTTCTTTGAGTGCATCGATATATTTTTACACTAAGGGGAGGAGGAGTTCGACTAAGTCACATAATGAACAACCTAATATGGTATCGAATTCGACATCCACGGGATTCAAACCTAAGACCTCTCACTTTCAAGTGAAAAAGAATACCACCAGACCGTAGTATGAGTGATAATACAAACACATAGTTAAATGCATTTCTTTATCTTGTTTTCCCTGGTTAGGCTACCAGCAGCCTATGTTTTTGCAATTTTCTATCTGTTCCCAAATCTTAATAAAAATAAAATAAAATTGAGCCGTTGTTTATATATATAACGGTTCATGTGTATCTGGATGCCATTTACACCTTACATGTTTCAAAAATTAATGCATAACTATTGCACCCAATTTGGTTGTTCAAAACCCCATAAAGACAGCTTCCCACCATGTTTAGGACGCATGGCGAGGACTTGTAAGCAATGAGTTGGCTAAGCAAGTCCAATAACATTATAATTAGAACCTTACATTAAAGGTGCCCTATGAGGTATGCCCTTTCTTCTCCTTTTCTTTAAATTTGGATGAGGTGGTGGAGTTGGAGTTGGGGTGCTTTGGTGCATGTCTTGTTGCATGTCTTGTTGCATTTGATCTTCTAATTCTTTCGATGGTAACCTTCTTTTTTCCCCTTCCTTTCTTCCCTCCTCTTCTTTCTTCGCTGAGCTGGCTTCCCCATTTTTCTTTAGTCCTTCAAGCTAATGTCATCAAAATCAATAATATATATGGATTAATTGTTGAGTCAACCTCATCAACCGAATTGAAACAAACAATAAAAATACCAATATTGTTATTTAATTCAATAACATAACAAATTCTAGTAGATGAGTATCGAACACTCAGAACTACCTCCGACAAAGTAAAGACTAATCGCAACTATATCAAATTGTCATCGGCAAAGCCCTACATTGTCATTCTATGCACATTTTAGTCACAATGAACTCTAGCTAAGACAGGTAACAATAACAGATAAGATTGCAATGTGCTAGTTGATTATATATGAAATTTTGTTAAAATTAATCTAAACTTTAACTGAGAAAAGAAAAAGAAGAACAGGATATCTAACCTTGCATCCCAATGAACAAAAACGAACAGGGTCCCCGAGACATCTCTCGCATATTTCACAGATATGTGAGCCCCCTTGAACGGGAGTCTTGGGCTCATGAGGTCTCTGGTTAAGAAACAACACTCTCGCACTGTTTATCACATAAGTCTGAACTCCGCTGATGTCTAACACTTTTTGAATCTCAGATACCCTCACAACATTGTGATACGACGACCGTCTGATCTGCATCCACACCCCCACAAAAAAGAAAAAGAAAAATCAATTATGCACAGTTGAATTTATTTGTAAAATAAAAAAAATAACAATAAAAAAAACTGAAATTTGTATATGCCTAATTACCTGAATAACTTGGTGATCTTTGTGTCTCGATGATTTACATCACAAGCAGAATGCGCCATTGTTGCAATCTAAGCAGTACATGTTACTTTCGCTTCTCCGGCCATCTTTGTGCGACCGGCCGCAGATGGAAAAGAAGGCCGTCGACAACAATGATTCAAGCCACGAAGGTACCAACATCGCCGCCTGTTTGGATGCCAAGGAAAAAAAGATTAGGTAAGCCAAGAAAATAATAAAGACTACAAAGCTAGATGGATTCCAGCTCTCGTTCCTCGTGAACGTTACAAGAGAGAGTTTAAACTTTTCTAAAAAAGAGTAACGTAAGACTTACCAGCAGAAGAATGTGAATTATATGAAAAAGGACAGTATTGTTGTGGCTTATTTATTGAAGAAAGAGAGTGCGTCAAACAGAGAGAAAGAAAAAAAATAAAGAATTGCGGATATATTTTCATTGTATTAGTACTTTTATTTATAGTAAATCATAAAAGACATTTGTTATCTAAGTAATACAAAATCAAATTTAAAAGAAGCACTAGATTACAAAGAAAATTTAAACCAAATCTGACAAGAATTACAGTCGCAGAATGTTTAATTTCAACAAGCATACCATTGTTAAATGCGGAGCTCACATATGTGAAAAGAAAAAGGATAAGGTTTTTCCGTAACGGACGGTTAAGATGCAGAGGATTGGTGGGTGGGTGGATTGGAGCTTAGGGGAAGGGTTATGGCCGTTGGATTGGGAGAGACCGAAGATTTGGGCTGGGAAGCCTTTCCAATTTGTGAAGGGGAAACTAGGAACTACGACAGAGAAACATGTATTAGTTCCACGTCCAATTAGAGCAACTCCAATGTAGGAGCCCTCCTCCAGGCAATACATTATTCAATCTACTCAGTGAACATTAACTGCCTTTAATGAACAGTGTATTCCCCTGACAATTGCCTTTTGCATCTCCACCCCTGCACTTGAATAGTCCTGGCAATTGGCAATAAAATATTAGTATTTTTTTATTTATAAAATAATACATAATAATTTTATATGTAATTTCGGATAATATTTTTAATCGTTCTCGTTGCGCCACGTGTCATTATCCGAAAAGCCAATAGCAATAAAATATTTGTATTTTTTTTTATTTATAAAAAAATTCAAAATAATTTTATTTGAAAAAATTTGGATTGAAACTTTGAGAGAAAGATAGGAATGTGATTGAAAGTAGTTGAGAAAATATGAAATTGTGGTGTAAGGTAGATGAAAATGACAAGGTATTTATAGAAAAGTAAAAAAAAAAATTCGGATTTTTATTCATTTTTTACAATTTTTTTAAAATTTTTTATTCAACTAATTAATCTATGCCGTTGGATTTAAAAAAAAATTGAATTCCAACACTCCAGATTGTGCCACGTGACACAACGTAACATTTCTGAATTTTAAAACTATTTTTTCTTTTTTTTTTTAAATTTATAAAGGAGATTAATATCAACTGTTGATCTCAAATCCAACGGTTGATATTAAATAAGATTTTTTTATTTTTTTTAGCGTTGCAAATCGGACGGTCTATATTATATAGCCGTTGAGATCCAATGCACCATGGGAAGCCACGTGGCTTCCCAACGGTAACTTTCTGCAAGCGGGCCGCTGGCCCCAGGCCCTTTTTTTGTCTGATGACTCGCGCCCACGCGCGCGTGTAACGCACGCGGCAGACACATCCCTCGAGCTCACAGGCTGGCAATCCTCGCCGGGCCAGTCACTCGGGCCGAGCCTGTCGCTCGGGATTCCCAACACTGGAGGCCCTCCTCCCAGCAATTTGCCACTGTTCCCCAGTCCCCTCAGCAAGGTCCCCCGCTGGACTTGCTCTTAGGGAGCCAAGTGGCTTTAGGTTTTGCCAAGTAAACTTATTATACTATATGTCAACGTCCAATTAGTGTAGATAATATCGTGTGTTAAAAAAATTATTATTTTCACATCCCTCATTTACTTTCTCATTAATCGAAATCTTGTTTCTTTTTTATTTTGGATAATGTTAGTGAGACTAAATTTGTAAACAAAATTTTGAAAACTAAAAGACATGGAAGCTGATAATTGGTTTATTACTTAAGCATTGATAAACGTGTTCATTCCTAGGAGTGACACATCATTTTGTTTGCAAATATTGTCTCCAAATATAGTACCCTTAGCATTATTCTTTTAATTTTTAAGAAAACTAACGAAAAGTCTAAAAAAAACTTTTCTTTTGATGAAAAGTCTTTTTTAAAGATATAGTGAATAGTACTAGGGAAAGGTAAAAATTGGTTTTTCGTTAAAAGTGAATAGTGCCGGGAGTGTTTTGTTAAAACTTCCTTTATTTTTTATCAATGTCCTTTGACTTTTGTCCACATTATTATTTGAATATTCAATGATTTTACATGTAAACATCTTTTAATTTCAAAACTGAAGGAAAGGGATCCTCTTCGGATCTCTTCATCCTAATCCACCAAATTAGGAGATCGGTGCCGTTGAAATTTGATCCAACGGTTACAAACAGGGGCCCACTTTAAAAGTTATAATAACTTCAGCCGTTGAATCAAATTTTAACGACACGAATCCCCTAATTTGGTGGATTAGGAGGAAATGATCCAAGGAGGATCCCTTTCCAAAACTGAAAACTTATGTAATCATTTCTAAATATATTCTTTTTGATGTAGGCCTATTTGACTAAATTGTATAAAGGAAAGAGAGGGAGACGAGCCGGCGGCAACAGAGAGAGAAGAGAGATATGTAATTCTAAGGTGTGTGTCGTATCACCCATTTATGCCTTTATTTATAGTAGTAGGATATGTAGTATCCTTACCCTAATAGGATTACATCTCTAATAGGAATTAAACTACTAAATGGAATATACAAGATATACTAGGATTTACACAATCACATTTCGAATCCAATAGGACTGCAACGTTCCCCCTTTAGTGTGTAAATACTCAAATAAAACATCGCATCAAATCTTCAGCACATGAGGTAGAACAGTTGATGAACTCGTCGACACAACTAGTGAATGCGAGTCTCAAATATAAGAAAGTAAGTATGCATTGGTAGTAAAACTCACAAAACCTTCCTATGGTAAAACCCAAGGGATGGGGAAAACTCATAGACTAAGGAGAAAAGTGAGAAGTATGCATAATGTCTAAAACAAATGTCAAACATGACGAAAGTAATGAACTCAACGGAGTATGATCATCCCAAGATGGATGCCTCATCAAAACCTCATTAGGTAGCAAAAACCCAGGTGGGAAAAATGCTCATAATCGTAGGAACAAAAAAGTACATTAAGATTAAGTGAGTCTGCTTCAGGATACTATTCCTGAGTTAGACATAACTTCCAAATAAGAAAACTACAAGCAATTCAACTCAGATAATTTACGCATACCGATTCCTTAGACGAGCTTCTGAAAGTAGACTTGGGCAATGACTTCGCAAAGAGATTGGTCAGATTGTCTTGGGAATGAATTTGCTTGACTTCAATGTTCTGATACTGTTTTGACTAGTAAGAATAAAAGAACTTCGGTGCTATGTGCTTGTTGTTATCTCCCTTGATATATCCCTTCTTTAACTGCTCGATACATGCTGCATTGTCTTCAAAATGTTGTATTGTCTTCAAAGATTATCATAAGAAGGTCAACGATGGAAGAAATACCACTAGTGCTTTAAATATGTTCCATAACTACTTTCAACCAAAAGCACTCTCGCGAGACTTCATACAAGGTGAGAATCTCAGCATGACTCGAATAAGTCGTAACTAGCATTTGCTTGGTAGACCTCCAAGATATAGCGATGTCTCCAATGGTAAAGACATAAGCCGTTTGAGAATGTGCTTTATGTGGGTCAGACAGATAACCAACATCTGATTAACCAACGAGGCAAGAATCAACCCAAGGACCTAGGGGGCGGCTACTCATCTCGAGGATTCATATATGTAGAATAAGCCCAAATCCGTCGTACCCTTAAGGTAGTAGAAAATGTCTTTAATACCATTCTAGTGTCTATGTGTAGGCGCGTTGTTGTATCTAGCCAAAAGATTAACAACGAATGAGATGTCGGGTCTAATGCATTGAGCTAAGTACAATAAAGCACCAACTGCACTTAGGTATGGAACTTCAGGCTCTAAAATCTCTTCCTCATCCTCATTCGGACGGAATGGATCTCGTTTAGCATCTAGAGTCCGAACGACCATAGGAGTACTCGAATGTTTCGCTCTATCCTCATTAAAACGTCGCATCATCGACAATCATCTCATTCTGATTCCAAACCTCATCTAATACTGCGTAATGGACTAAAATATCACTATTATCGGGAGACTAGTATGTCTCATCTAAGATATCACCGTAATCTAGAATAACCCCATGCGTTGGAACAGATGAGTAAGCAATGGTCGCATTCAAACTAGGGTCACTAGTTTATGTTGTTTTCCTCTTCCTGGGTTGTGGATCCTTTGAACTAGGAGGCATGCCACACTTCAAGGTAGGAGTAGGTGATTGGCTAGCTGCCAGTGTACCTTGATGTGTGGAAGGTGTTGTTGGCCCACCCTCGAAGACGGTTCGACCTTCCACAGCAGTGTTACAGCGTAGTTAAGTACGTTTATCCTTGCAGGTGCGTTTGCAGTAAGTATATATGATCTCATCACCTTTGCTAGATCAGTGAAAGCATCTGGCATGCTTTGAGCGATGCTTTGAAGATCTAGAATGCGTGGCTCTTCAATCTCAAACTAAGGGGTGCGGGGATCTAAATGAGACATTGTGGGAGTAATCCACGATGATTAATGACGTTCTACAGGAAGGTTAGTGATCTTATCTCCCCTTAACGACGGGAATATTGTCCCATAAACATGACAATTCACAAAATCTGCGGTAAATAGATCTCTTGTCAAGGGCTCTAAGTAGCATATAATGGATGACGAATCATAACCGACATAGATTCCTATTTTTCTCTGATGACCCATTTTGGTACGTATTGGCACATAGACTATGCACCTAAACACACGTAAATGCAAGATGTCAAGCATGTATCCAGTAACCAACTATAACGGTGAATGAGGTTGGGTAGCCGTGGGCCTTAAGCGGACCAATACAGTTGCGTGCAATATTAAATGACCTTAGGCAAATACCGGCAAATTGGTTCACATAACCAAAGTCTGAGCTATCGTTTGAAGGCACTTTACGAAAGCTTCTGCCAGGCCATTTTGGGTGTGAACATGAGGTATAGGATGTTCAACTTCAATCCTAACATACATGCAATAATCGCCAAAGGTCTATGACGTAAACTCTCCAGCATTATCCAGTCAAATCGACCTAATCGAATAATCAGGGTGGTAAGCCCTAAGCTTAATAATTTGTGCTAAGAGTTTCACAGATGCAACATTGTGTGTGGACAATAAGCAGACATGTCAGCATCATGTCGATGCATCAACCAACACCATGAAGTATCTAAATGGTCGGCATGTTGGTTGGATAGGTCCACAAATATTCCCTTGAATCCTCTAAAGAAAGTTAGGGGGTCGTGAATAATATTTGTAAAGACTTAAAGTCGTGGAAGTGTAAATGCTGCCAGTTGTGTCTTACTTCAGGCAAGTAAATATATTTCTGGTGATCGAAGCAACCGGCCAGAGCAAGCCAAAGGGTACGCGGATCCTCCTCTGCAAGGTACTTGGTCTGCAGTGCATCATGGATGTGTCTTCGGATGAAGATCATAGCAATAGCTTTCTGAGCTTCATCGACGGGTTCATCGTCGATTGGTTCCTTGATAGTAGCTCTAAGACTCTTTAGAGTAAGATGGTGTTTCACATCTTGAACCCACTTGAGGTAGTTTCTTCTAGAGATTTCCATAGCGATGAAATCGAGCTTGTTCAATTTCGATATGTCCCTAAAATGGAGGGTACAACAAAACGTGATTAGTCTCATGGAAAGCTATATACATATATCGTAGAACATTCGGGTTCTATAGACATGTATTGGTTTAATTTAAACATGAAAGCTACGGGTTTCATGGGGTAAGTTTTGAATGAAAACTTTGGGTTTCAAAGGCACTAAATTCGAAGCTACAAATTCGATTTAGTTATGAACGTTTAGTTCATACAGGGGTACTTGCAAGAACATAAAATACAATAGTGTAGTGAATTTTTGGAATTCTTCAAGAACCCAAGTGTGAGTGCTTCGGAACTACGAAAAATTGTCAACGATTCAAATAAATGAAATAGTTTATTGAATCGTTAATGCTAAATTGTGGACTTCAGGCCAATAATTTTAGATTAATTGTCAAATTAGTGGACTCCTGGTCACTTTAATTAATCCAATAGATTAAACCATACAAGGTTAGTGGACTCCTGGTCACTTTAATTAATCCAATAGATTAAACCATACAAGGTTGATTGTAGAACAAGAATAATTATAACATTTGAGTTAAAATTATTTAAAATGCCAAAAATTAGCGTTGGATTCGAAAAACCATAGCCCAATAACATTAGGCATGGGTGTCGTGAGTAGGACAAAGCCCTAAAGAGGTATATGGGCCTCGGGTGGCTACGGAGTAGCCCAGAATATGGCTGCAGGCCATGGGTCGAGTGATGGGAAGCCCAGCAGCAAGGCTACTGGCAATATGGGCTGAGATCGATGCACAAGGTTGGCTTACGGGTGGTGTGAGGAAGCCCCAGCTGAAGCTGGGTGTTGGGTCAACGGGCCGCAGGGACAAGCCTAACAAGCCAAAGGCTTGTGACATGTGGGTCCAGGCAAGGTAAAAGCCCAGTAGACAGTAACAAGCTGTGCATGCGTGCACTCGAGTTGGACTTGGGGCTTCAAGCTTGTGTGGTAGTCAACCCAAGACGAAGCCTGGTTAGGTTCAAAAAGGGCAGCAAGCCTAAAAAGGCTACACGCATGGTCCAAGGTGTCAAAACGACACTATTCCCCACGCGGCTGAGCTTCAGACCAGCATGGTGGTTCGACTATAATGCCACAGTGGTGCAGCATAAAAAAAAAAAGGTTTTCTCTTCTTTTTTTTCGAATTTTAGGGCTAAAAACTCTAATTGTTTCTAAATTAATTTTGATACTTTGTCTCACAAATTCTACATAGCATAATTGCGTATTGCATGAATAAGTATATATATTGACAAAATATATGAATATACATACAATATATATAATGGAAAGAAAAATATAAATATATGGGGTTCATGCATCATGGGGAATGTTATCATGCTTCAAGTTTTTTTTAAATATCTTAATTTATTATAGAAAAACCTGATTGGCATAAAACAATTGAAAGCCTTTGCATTTGTAGAAGAGAGCCTCCTCATACGATCATTCAGTTCCTTAGCTTTTAGCAAGAGCGTGCTAATAACGTGTTGTAGGCCTATTTGACTAAATTGTATAAAGGACAGAGAGGGGGAGATGCCGGCGACAACATAGGGAGAAGAGAGATATACAATTTTGAGGTATGTGTTGTATTACCCCTTTATGCCTTTATTTATAGTAGTAGGATAGGTAGAATTCTTACCCTAATAGGATCACATCTCTAATAGGAATTAAACTACTAAAGGGAATATACAAGATACTCCTAGATATACTAGGATTTACACAATCATATTTCTAATCTAATAGGACTTCAACACTTTTTATTATTTTCCATATATTTTAATTTTAAGTTTAACCATTGCCCTTTTTATTTCATACCAATATTCTTTATAGTTTTAATTAGTATCCATATATTTCAATTTATTTTTTAGCCCATATTTTTTTTAAATTGATATTTATACCCCATGTTTTAATTTTTAATATGTACTCCTATTTTTTTAATTTAATTTATACCCATATTTATTTTTTTGCTTAATGTACACATGCTAATTACATGGATTTATTTTATGTTTTAAACTATATCATAGTTATTTAAAAAACATATTAGTGGGTACACAACTTTGTTGCAAGAACTAGAAGACTAATATTACTCTATTATTAATTTCTAAGTAATTATTATTTTTATAATATTATTTACTCTTTTTTTTTTAATATCATAAATTGTGAGATATTGAATCCATCAATGCAGGAGTTACAATGATGCAAAGGACTTCCATCAAAGTATTTAAACAAATATGATTTCAGCTTAACAAATGGATTAACTAAGGACCGGAACCAAAATGACCCAATTAACTTACTGCGTCCTGATGTCAAACCATCTTCTATCCTTTTAATGCATGCTAGAATATGCCTACACACTTTGTATGTGTGGACATTTTTATTTTTGTTTTTGAAATGAAAAGGAGAGAGGGAGAGAGAACGTGGGAGTGAGTGAGAGTGAAAAGAGAAGTTTTTGTTTTTTGTTATTTATTTTTTAAAATTAGATATGCAAAAATCACATGTAAGTGAGGTTTCAATTAAAACAGTAAAATTTAGTTTTGTGAATTTACATTATTACCCATTATTTTTATTTTTATTTTTATTTTTTGGTGATAAAAGACTAAATAATTTTTTCCCCCTCTTTTAGTTGACAAAAAGGTTTCTATTAATATAGGTAGTTTAGATTAGTTTGGAGTATCTCTTATAATAATAAGAAAAATAATAAATAGATTAGATACTCCAATGAGTATTTTCTTAATTAGCTTACAACCTTATGATTTATCAAAACTTCTCTATGTGCAGCACGACAATGATTTTTATCATCCTCTATCTCACGTCCTTTTAGACATGTTAAACAACCAACAAATAAGAAAGAAATATATGCAAACAGTTGGAAGGTTTATTAGTTAGTTAATTATCTTACAAGCGATTAATTAGACATGTTTATGCGCTCCTTATTCTGCTAACGCAGGTGGATACCTTTAATAAAAGCATTGTTCCAAATCTCCCATTTAGACACTAGGCAGCGGGTTACCGTCCCAATTAATTCTTAGGCATTTGAAAATTAAGAAATTGCTCTTACACCTGCCTAAGCACCTGCCTAGGTCGTGACTCACACTTACATAGACAATAGATAACTTTTATTTTTCATTTTATTTTCTCAATAAATTGTAAGAAACTTATTGCATACTTGGATGACTACTCATCATATACTTGTTCCCCATGTTTTCAATAGGTTCTAATACTTTATTAACAATTATGCCATCATATTTTGCAATTTATGTATCCAGATACAATTATGTATTTTTTAAATATAAGTAGATATTTATTTATGTTTTATAATAAATATTTGTTTCTAACAAATGAGATTATCTACACTAAGAGAGCAAGTCCACCCCTAAAAAAATGTGATGGCACTCAGCCCATTTAATCCACTCAGTGAACAGTGATAGACCCCATGAACAGTAAATTGGTCAAATGCTTCCCCACCCCTAAAAATGCACTGGCACCCAGCCCATTTAAAATATTAATAATTTATTTATAAAATAATAAATTTTAAATTTAGTTTGAATTTCAGATAGGATTTTTAACCAATCTCGTCACATCAAGTGTCATTATCCGAACGTACTATTTTGTGAATATATTTCCGCTAAGATTTTCAACCAATCTTGACGCACCACGTGTCACTATCTATTTACAATAATTTAGCCAAGATTTCGATAAGATTTTCAACTAATCTTGTCACGTCATGTGTCATTATCCGAACGTACTATTTTGTGGATAGATTTCTGATTATATTTTCAACCAATCTCGACGCGCCACGTGTCACTATTTGTTTATAATAATTTAGCCAAAATTTCGATAAGATTTTCTACCAATCACGTATTCCCTAATCATGTTTTTAGACGTCGTTTTAGAATGCAACGAAGTTTGTTCGACAAAATCATGAGTGCTATTTGCAACCATGATCCATACTTTGTGCAAAAAAAAAAGATTCTTTTCATGTTCTAGGTCTTCTTTCTGAGCAAAAAATTATTGCTGCCTTTTCAGATGCTTGCATATGGAGCACAAGCAGATCAAGTGGATGAGATGATAAGGATGGAAAAATTAACTATTATGGAGTCCCTGATGCGGTTTTGCTCTATAATCGAAGATCTCTATACCAATGAGTACCCCCGGAAGCCCAAGCTAAGGGACCTGCAAAGGCTGCTGAGGAAAGGTGAGATGTAAGGCTTACCTAGCATGATTGGAAGCATTGACTACATGCACTAGACATGGAAAAATTGTCCAAGTGCGTGGCAATGAGCTTATAGCGACAAAAGATAAGCCAAAAGTATCATTTTAGAAGCGGTGACTTCATTTGATACATGGATTTGGCATCCATTTTTTGGTGTTTCAGGAGCTCAAAATGACCTAAATGTCCTTGCCCAATCTCCAGTCTTCCACGAAGTGCTACAAGGAAAATGACCCAGAGTCACATGTTGGGTCAATAGCCATAGATACGAAGGACCGTACTACCTTGCAGACGGCATTTACCCAAGGTAGACAACGTTTGTCAAGACATTGCCACATCCACAAAGTGAAAAAGAAAAACACTTTGCACAATATCAAGAGGGGTGTAGGAAGGATGTAGAGCATTGTTGTGGTATCCTGCAAGCTCGTTGGGCGATTGTCAGGTCAGCTGCCAGAATGTTTGATGTCGAGGCTCTTCGATCCATCATGATGACGTGTATCATTCTCCACAACATTATTGTGGAAGATGAGTATGATTATGATGCCATCAATGAATACAAGTCAAACACAATGAACAACTCAAGAACACGTATCTATTGTGCTCATGACGGAACCGAAGATCACGTGCAACACGAGCCATTAGAACGAGATGGACCTTACAATCAATTGATCGCTGAGCAGTACACTGCAATGCAAGAGCCATACTGGCATTGTACCCGTTAAGAAAACTTGACTGAGCACAAGTGGGGTTGCAACAAGGTGAAGATAATTAATAGGAGTTTGTGGTGGAAGAATAAAGTTCTTAGTTTATTTAGTGTATTTTTTTAAGTTTATTTGGTGAGTTTATGTAATTTTATTAAGTGTGTTTTTTTTAGTTTATTTGGTGAGTTTATGTAATTTTATTTAGTGTGTTGTTAAGTTTATTTGGTGAATTTATGTAATTTTATTTTGTGTGTTTTTTTTAAAGTTTATTTAGTGTGTTTAAATAAAGTACTAAAAATATTTAAGAAATTACATCTAGTACTAAAAATAAATAAGAAATTACATAAAGTACTATAAATAAATAAGAAATTACATAAAGTACTAAAAATAAATAAGAAATTACATAAAGGACTAAAAATAAATAAGAAATTACAAAAAGTACTAAAATAAAGATGAAATTAAATAAAGTACTACAAATAAATACGAAATTATACAAAGTCTATGGAGATAGGATATGTGGTGCTAGGATCTGTGTAGCTAGAACCCCTTCAACTTGTTTCCTCGTCTCTTGCACGCCTTATTCGCACCACGTCTCTTTTTTCCGATGTCTAAAAATATTTTGAATTCAGAGACATTCCTACTAGAGGCTTGTTCATAGTGTCACGATCTGCTTAAGCCATCATTTATTCCCTAAGCATCTTGTTTTCTCGATTAAGTTCTTCTCTAATCATCTTGTTTTCTTGATTAAGTATTTTTCTTTATCTCTCAGCCGCCGCATCACGTCTCTCAGTAGTTGTTAATATTGCTGCCATAGTCACAGCTTTTTCTTCATCTCTAGCCGCTTCCTGCGCAGCGTTCAGTTCACCTTGGCGAGCAAGTTCATCCATATATTTTGTGTAGTCATTTTTGGAAGAACTCCCTTTTTTCTTTGCCACCTTTTTCCTTGAGGCCTTAGGGACCGACGAGTCACTTGGGTCTCCAGCATAACTTCGGGTGTCATTTCCAGCACTTCTTCAAATCTGTCTTGCTGTGTCTGGTTCTGGCCAATTGTGTAGAAGTACGCCATTCATGGAAACTTCTGGACCTGTTGGCACAATTTTGTATCTGGTGTGACAACCCGTCCCTACTTTTAAAATTTTATTAATTTTAAAAGCGCGACTTGATGAAAATGCCCCTAGAGGCGAGGGCGTTGACTTTCTTTGACCATCGGTTAAAGAGACATATAACTCATTCTTTTAGCGTATTTGTGTAGTACTCGACGATACGAACGCATGGGCACAAGCGAATTTGAATTTGGAGCAAAAACGGGGATATTACGGAATTCGAAAGCTAAAGGTATTTTGGTAAGTTCACAAATGGAGATATTTCTCTACTTTGGACCACTACATGACTGACACGTGGCAACCTATTTCTGGTGCCCTTTTTCTTTTCCCTCCCGTGTTCCTTTCCCCGTGTATCCCTTCACGTCTCATCTATTTTCCCTTCACTCTTTCATCTCTTCTCCCTCACCTCTGTCAGCTATCCCTCTCTGTTAGTTCAACCAACATCAACCACCCACTGCCTTCTCCAACAAGCTTTGCCATACCACTACCATAATTCTCTATCTCGGACACTCTCTTTCACTCTTAGGCTCCTTCTATCTTCCTCTCTTGTTGCACTCACTACACAGAGGCAGTGACATAACCATCGTGACCACCATCACCATTTCATGGTGGAAAAATGGTACAACCACCATGGCTCTCCCGGTGGACCACCATCACCATCCTCACTTGCAATTTTTTACGGCAACATCCCACCATACACAACCAAGGTAATTTTGGAACCCCTTCCCAACCTCGAATCTTACTTATTTTGATCCCCTGGTGATATTTCTAATCTTAAATAGGAGGTTTGTGGGTGATTTAATGTAGATCGCAGCTCAAGGAAGGATTTTCCCCAGATTTGTGGAAGGAATAAACCGTGGCCGTTGAGTCCCTTTCAGATCACTTTTCCGGCTGGCTTCGACGATGTTTTGACCTCATAATGGTACGATCATGTTCTCCTCATTATGAACTTCAAATACATAGGTAGAACACTAAAAATGGTTAGGTAGCGAGCTAGAAATTAGCTCTGAAAGTTGGGATGAAATTCCCAGGTTTCCAGAAAACTACGATCTATGGCCGTTTGGCCACTTTTAGGCTTTTTTTTTTACCAACACCGACCTTAACTCCACCCAAATTTGATATGGTTTTGTTCCCTAAATTTCTAATTTCAAAATGGCTTTTGAATCATCAAGTTTGTAAGTATTGAACTAGAAATTAGCTATGAAAGTTGGGAAGAAATTTCCAGATTTCTGAAAAATTTAGCCGTGATCATCATGCTACTTTTAGGTCGTTCCACCATTCAACTCCAACCACGATTGGATCTCGAACTAGTATAAACCTTTTCCCTACATTCCTAGCTTCTAGTTGGCTTTTGAATCATCGAATTTGGTTGAGAATTGAGCTCGAAATAAGCTCTGAAAGTCAAGGAAAAAATATGCAAAAATCTGAAAAATCGAGGTGACGACTCGTCAGCTGCACGTGCGGTGGCGTTGGTAGGAACTCAAGGTTCCTCCATAAGTTTCTCAATGTGCCGAACCCAAATCTGCTGTCTGTTTTCCAAAATTCGATCGTTTTAAAATAGTTTCTTCATTAGCTGTACTTTGTACGAAAAAAACTCGTTTATACGTTAATACGTTATACATAATTACATAATGGTTTCGCTTCTAAGTGAAACGCATTGCAAGGATCTTCAAAGCCCGCAAGGCGAGTTCGACCCGACGTCGTGTTCTGTCAATGGGCATTTTGTTTTCGTATATGGCATGCTTCTGCATTGACTGCTTATTTGTATTCAATTTCATACATATATGTAGTATGTTTTTTGGAAACTATAAATGTTTTACAACAAGGGGTTAGTATGATCAGAAAATAAATGGCTTTTTTATAAACATTTTTTTTTGCCGACTCACCCTTCTATTTTTTGCCCTTCCATGTTTCAGTAGCCGAGTTTTCTTATCGACGAGGATTCTTGGCAAATCTTGGTATAAGTGGTTACCTTCGTTAGTACAATTCTTATCCTACTTTATTGTACTTTACTTATGCTCTGGCATCATGTGTGAAATGGGTTCATTCCCGCTCACAGCGCACTCTTGTATTTAGGCAATATGTTTAAATTTACACACATTTTCCACATCATAACACTTTATGGCTTCATCACCTTCCAAGTGTCGGCTAGCAAAGCTCAATTCAGAGTCCTAGTGGACATTCTGGGTCAAGGTGTGTAATCTGGGACAATCTTTGACAATATTCCAACATTCCCATTTGGTGAATGATCTGTTATGGTTCTTCGAATTGTAGAATGCTTGTGCTTGTAGTGTCTACAAAATGTGGGATAAGACAATATTATAAAATGCGGGTGTAACACAAATAAATAAATTAAAATATTGATATGGGTTGAATACATATAAACAAATAAAAATATTGTTACCAGATCCACTAAACTTGTCCCACTACGTAAATTAGTGGAAGTAATCGAGAAAGTGTTTTTCCAACAAGTAAAGGATACATTGAGTTTGTTTCCAATGACCTTGAAGACCTTGACTACTTCTAGCATCTTTTCCAAGCCTAGCACAAAATGCTTCTGCAATTCTACTCCACATTTCTCGCAACTCAATCTCATTACCTGTAATCAGGTCATGAGTAATTTGAACCCAACATTCACATAACATAACATCTTCAATGAGCTTCCACGTAGCCTTTTTTTTCTCTAAAAAATTATATAAAAGCTTGGGTAGAAAGTGTTGAAAATATTGAAATGTGGTGTAACGTGGAAGATGAGGGTTTTAGGTATTTATAGAAGAAAGAAAAAATTTGTTGTAAACATTCCTAGTTTAAGTGTGATTGTGTAAATCCTAGATAAGATTTTATTAGGGTTTATCCTTACCTATTGTATCTCATATTCCTTGGAGATCAAGGAATATCCTTATCTTATTACTATTATAAATAAAGGTGCAATGTAGGAGGGAAACACACACACATTCCCCTACAATTCTACAAACACATATCTCTCTTTTCTCTCTTTCTCTGCCGCCGGCCTCTCTCCCTTTGTCAGATAAAAATAAACCACAACACGTTATCAGCACGCTCCTACCGCTGCGCTTACTAATCTGACGTTGGAGAAATTTTCTGCATCAAACCAGTTCATCCATATCATCACGCAATCAGGTTCTTTCAAAACAACGGCTTTTAACTCGATATTTTGCAGCCCTGATAGCATGAACATTCACCATGATGCATGACCCAACTTTACGTTTAACATATTTTAGATTCTACATAAATTGTGTATGCCTCATAACCATAATTGTTGAAATTATGTGAATTTGATATTGGTTATAAATTGAATCTTACATATGTACATGCATTGAAAATATTATTTTGCATATGCATCAATGTAAATATGTGCTTCATTGAAATATATATAAAATTGAATTATTTATGCATATAATTGAATTGAAAAAAAAATTAAAATGGAAAACCTAGGGTTCTTTCGAACTCGTGACCTTCATCCATGGCGATGGGCCACCCCTATGTTTTCCCGAGACGAGAACCCCACCTGGAGCTACGGCTCCAGGCCCAACATCACAACCCGACGCCCAGAAGGCGTCACCCACCCATGAAACCGTCGAACAAGCATGGCCTGCAGCCATGCCCAGCCACCTCTGGCTACCCCCGACAACCTGCAGTTGTCCCCGACGACATTCTTGCATGAAATTCAATTTTTTTCTTTGAAATAACAATCGAAATTCTAGGGTTTTAATGTAACGTTGAGATTTCTTAAATCTCCATTCCAGGTTGGTTGCCTGGCTGGTTCCCCGTGCTTTGCCGAGCCCTAGACCTCGAGGACAGTCGCCTGCAGTGACGCCGGCGTCCCACAGTTTCAGACCCGACACCCAGCGCCGCTAGGTTGTTCTGGTTTCTTCAACTCGAGCCCTGTTGGGCTCCAACTCCTCGGCCCGTGCAAAAAAAAAAAGAGGAAATTTTTTTTGTTTTTGTTTTCTGGGCTAGCCTGAAGCGGCCCGCATAACAAAAAAATATTTGTTTTTGTTTCTGGGCTTGCCTGCAGTAGCCCAAGTTGAAATTTTTTATTTTTTTATTTTTTTGGGTCTGCCAGTAGCAGCCCAACCCCTCTCTCCGTAGGCATGCAGCCTATACCCGAGACCCTCCTAGCCCAATCTTTAGGCCTAGGTCACACGGCACCCATTTTTTTAAAGCCACCCGTGGTTTCGTTTTTTTTTTTTGGACCCCGAATTTTATTTGCCTAATTATTTTTTAGGCCCAATGGGTTTTAATATTTTTTCACCCACATTTTAATTTGGCTCGAAGTCCAAATAAATTAATTCAATTATAATTGTAAACCTAAAGTTATATTTTTGCATATACTTGTTGCATACTTGTTTGCATATATATTTGTGTTTGCCTGCAAGAATATATGAACTTGAAGTTCATAATTACTTCGAAACCTGAAGTTTCTTATAAAGATGCCTTGTTTGAAAACCTGAAGTTTTCATTTAAAAACATCACCCATGAAAACTTGAAGTTTTTCATGCAAAATTAAACCAATACATGTCTATTAGAACCTGTATGTTCTACTCCTATGTGAATGGATTGATTTTTCTCCATTACACTCACCACATCTTGTCCATCTATTTTGTGATAGGAACGTGTCGAATTTGAACAAACTCGACTTCACCGCTTTAGAGGTTTCTGGAAGGAACTACCTCAAGTGGGTTCAAGATGTGAAGCGCCACCTCACTGCAAAGAGCTTGCGTCCCACCATTGAAGAAGCAACTGATAAGCCTGTTGGCGGAGCTGAAAAGGCCACTGCTATGATCTTTATTCGAAGACACATCCATGACGCTCTGCAAACTTAGTATCATGCTGAGGAGGATGTACGTGCATTATGGGTCGCTTTGGCTGATCGTTTTGATCACCAAAATGACATATTCTTCCCTGAAGCAAGACACGACTGGTAGCATTTGCACTTCTAAGACTTTAAGTCTGTGAATGAATATAATTCTGAAGTTTGTCGAATCCGATCATTTCTCAAGTTTTGCAATGAAACTTTGACTGAAGAGGATCTCCTGGAGAAGACCTATTCGACCTTCTCTGCTTCTAATATTGTCATGCAGCAATAATATAGAGCTCAGAAGTTCACCACGTTCTCGGATTTGATCTCTGTTCTACTTCTCGTTGAAAAGCAGAACTAGTTATTAATGAAGAATCATCAAGCTCGACCTACTGGGGCTACTGATGTGCCTGAAGCATATTATAGCACTAATCAGCACCCAAAATGCCAAAAGAGGCGTGGTAGGGGCGGCCAGAAGCCATTCCACCAAGGTCAATAGAGCCAAGGCCCATCCAAGAGAGGAAACAAAGCCTAAAAGCGCCCAAACCTCGCTCACAAGGCCCAGAACTTCAAGAATAAAGGCAAAGCACCTAAAACCATGGATGGCGATATGTGTTATCGCTGTGGTTCAAAGGACCATTGGTCCCGTGTTTGCCGCGCTCCCAAGAAGGTTGTAGATGAATATCATTCTCGTCGTAAAAAGTTTGAATCAAACTTCATGCAAGTGGACGAACCGAAGATTACAAAGATGGAGGTTTCTGACTTTCAAGAGGATACCACCCCTATGGAAGATTAGAATCTTAGACATAGACTTATTTTTTAGTTGAAATAAGACAAATGGGGCTTAATTCCAGCTAGTGGCCGAACCCCCTCCTTGTTTTTTGTTGATTTTTGAACAATTTTCCTTTATGTTTTGGATTATTAGTTGGTGATTTGTTTTTGGATATTAAGTTTTAATCCTTGAATCAATGATATTATTTTGAATTGATAATTTTTTTATAAACTTTTATGCATGTGACCGATTCAAATTAATTTTTTTCATTCTAGGTATAAATAGTGGGAAAGTTAGTTGTCTGGCAAATAGTGCAACCACGCACACTGTTTTGCATGAACGCATCTATTTCACTAACTTCATACCTAAGAATGCACCTCTAACAACCCTCTAAGGCACGTATAATGTTGTTTAATGGTACAATCTTGACCATTGCTGAGGCACTCTATTCTCCACGTTCCGGAAGAACGTTGTTAAGTTTCAAGGATATTAGAGATAATAATTACCATGCTGAAACCCACGTAAAAAACGGAGTTGAATTTCTGTGCATAACTTCCTACAAATATGGCCAAAAGCGTATTCTAGAAAAGATGGAGTGTTTCCCAAGTGGTCTGTATACTACAACCATACGCCCCATAGAATGCCACTATGTGGCCGGCCCTACTACAGGGACCACGCACGAAATTACACTTTGACATGATCATTTGGGACATCCTGGACGAATAATGATGCGCCGTATCCTCAAATCATCACACGGGCATCCACTAACCCGAAGTTTAGGTTCGATCCAAGGAATCGCATGTCAAATATGTTCTATGGGAAAGCTTATTACTAAGTCTTCTTATGGCAAGATTCGTTCGAATCCACCTATTTTTCTACAACGGATTCAGGGGGACATTTGTGGACCGATTCAACCTCTTTGCGGACCATTTAGATATTTTATGGTTTTGGTTGACGCTTCCACACGTTGGTCACACGTGTGCTTGTTGATCATAAGGAACGCTGCATTCTCCAAACTGTTGGCTCAGGTTATCAAGCTCAAGACTCACCACCCTGATTATCTGATCAAATCTATTCGATTGGATAATGTTGGAGAATTCACATCTAAAACTTTTGATGACTATTGCATGTCGGTTAGGGTTGAAGTTGAACATCCAGTACCCCATGTTCACACCCAGAACGGCCTGGCAGAGACTTTCATTAAGCGCTTACAAATGATTGCTCGATCGTTGGTCATACGTACCAAGTTCCCGATCGCTGCTTGGGGCCATTAAAATATTGCACGCAGCAAAGTTGGTCCGCCTGAGGCCTATTGCGACACAACCATTTAGTGCTCTTCAGTTGGTTACCGGATGCGAACCCGACATATCGCATCTGCCCGTTTTTTGGTTGTCCGGTATATGTGCCGATCTTGCCGCCCTTACGTACAAAAATGGGGCCTCAGCAAAGGATGAGAATCTATGTCAGATATGATTCTCCTTCGATTATTCGTTACTTAGAACCTTTGACAGGCGATCTGTTTACCGCTCGTTTTGCGGATTGTCACTTCTATGAGGCAGTCTTCCCATCGTTAGGGGGAGATAAGAACGTCAATGTTCTTGAAGAACGACGCGAATTATCGTAGACGACTCCCACTTTGTCTCACTTAGATCCCCGCACCGTTCAGTTTGAAACTGAAGTGCATCACATATTAGATCTTGAAAGCATAGCTCAGAGCATGCCAGATGTTTTCACCGATCTAGCGCGCGTGACAAGATCACACATTCCAGCTGCGAATACGCCTGCAAAGATAGATGTACCAAATGTACAACGGACTGTCCTCTTGGAAGTCCGGGACACCAATTTTGGTGATCCACGTACATTAGCGACTAGCCAATCATCTGCCCCTACACAAAAGCATGGCAGACCTCTTGGTTCAAAGGATTCACACCCCCGGAAGAGGAAAACCACGGCACAAGGTCCTGAAGAGCCTACCGTGAATCCGACTATCACTTACTCATTCTACCCAACTCATGAGGAAATTCTAAATTACGGAAGCGTCCTTGAAGAGACGAATCATCCTCCTGAGAATCGTGAGATTTTGATCTATTATGCTAGCTTAGATGATGTGTGGCGTAGAAATGAGATGATTATCGACGATACATTAGCATTTCCAGTAGCTACTGAGATCATGTTGAGCGATGACATTGAACCGCATTCTATTAATAAATATCGACGTAGAGCTGATTGGTCAAACTGGAAACAAGCAATCCAAGTTGAACTCGATTCACTTGTGAAACGTAAGGTGTTTGGACTTGTAGTTCATACTCCTCCACATGTGAAGCCCGTTGGCTACAAGTGGGTTTTCATTCGGAAGCGTAATGAGAAGAACGAAATTGTGCGTTACAAAGCTCGTCTTGTTGTGCAAGGCTTCTCACAATGCCCCGGGATTGACTATGATGAAACTTATTCACCCGTTATGGATGTGATTACTTTTCGCTACCTTATCAGTTAGGTAGTTTTCGAAAAACTGGATATGCAGCTGATGGACGTAGTAACCGCGTATCTCTATGGGGATCTTAATACGAAAATTTATATGAAAGTTCCCAAAGGACTTACGTTGACTGGTTAAAATATTTCCAAACCCCAGAACACGTTCTCAATTCGGCTGAGGCGTTCACTCTACGGTTTGAAGCAATCCGGAAGAATGTGGTATAACTGTCTAAGTGAGTATTTGACTAGTCAGGGATATGTGAACAACGAATTATGCCCTTGTGTGTTCATTAAGAAGTCACATTCCGGTTTTGCGATTGTTGCAGTATATGTCGATGACATGAATCTCATTGGAACTCCTGAAGAGCTTGTGAAAACCGCTTCGCACCTGAAGTCATAATTTGAGATGAAAGATCTAGGTAAGACTCGATATTGTCTCGTCTCGAGATAGAGCATTGTTTGGATGGAATCCTAGTACATCAATCGAACTACACCCAGAAGGTGTTGCGCCACTTTAATGAGGATAAAGCAAAGTCTTCGAGTACTCCTATGGTTGTTCGTACGCTAAATGCAAAACGAGATCCCTTTCGTCCGAATGAGGACGATGAAGAGATTTTGGAGCCTGAAGTTCCTTATCTAAGTGCAATAAGCGCTTTATTGTACTTAGCTCAATGCACTAGACCCGACATCTCCTTCGCTGTTAATCTTTTGGCAAGATACAGTAATGCACCTACACGCAGACACTGGACTGGTGTGAAAGACATCTTCCGTTACCTTAAGGTTACTATGGATCTGGGTTTGTTCTATCCCTACGAATCCTGGAATGATGCTACACCTTATAATTCTCGAGTTGATTCTCACCTTGTTGGTTATGCCGACGCAGGATACTTATCTGATCCGCACAAGGCGCATTCTCAAATGGGTTATGTCTTTACCGTTGGAGGCACCATAATCTCTTGGAGGTCAACGAAACAGACCTTAGTTGCCACTTCGTCTAACCATGTTGAAATTCTCGCCTTACATGAAGCAACTCGGGAATGCTTTTGGTTGAGATCAGTAGTGGGCCATATTCGAAGCTCCTGCGATCTTTATCCCGCCGTTGATGTCCCGACAATGATCTTTAAAGACAACGCAGCATGCATCGAACAGCTCAAGAAGGGTTACATCAAAAGAGACAACACCAAGCACATTGCGCCGAAGTTTTTCTTTTCACATCAACAACAAGAGCATCAGAAGATTAAAGTCACGCAAATCCGTTCACAAGACAATCTGGCTAACCTTTTCTCCAAATCACTACCGAAGGCGACGTTTTAGAAGCTTGTTCATGGAATTGGTATACGTAAACTTTCTGAGTTGTAACTTTGCTATTTCTCTTTGGAATTATGTCAAACTCAGGGGGAGTATCCTGTAGATACTTGCTTGATCTTAATGTACTCTTTTTCCCTACAATTAGGAGCATTTTTTCCACTGGGTTTTTGCTACCTAACTAGGTTTTAACGAGGCACCCACCTTGGGCTAGTCATATCCTTAATGACATCATGTAGACGTTTCTTTTGACTTTGCATTTCTCACACATTTTTCCTTAGACTATGGATTTTGTCCCTACTCGGGTTTTTGCCATAGCCTTAGGGTTTTTAGTGAGACTTACTTACTTGTGCAAATTCCTACCTTATTGAGAATAAGCGTTGTTCCTTGGAATCAGCACTGACAAGTCGACTTCATCAACTTCCGCATGATGCTAAATCTACCTTGAGTATTTACACACTCAAGGGGGAGTGTTGTAAACATTCCTAGTTTAAGTGTGATTGTGTAAATCCTAGATAAGATTTAATTAAGGTTTATCCTTACCTATTGTATCTCATATTCCTTGGAGATCAAGGAATATCCTTATCTTATTATTATTATTATAAATAAAGGTGCAATGTAGGAGGGAAACACACACACATTCCCCTACAATTCTACAAACACACATCTCTCTTTTCTCTCTTTCTCTGACGACGACCTCTCTACCTTTGTCAGATAAAAATAGACCACAACAAAATTTAATTTTTTATGTATTTTTTTAATAATTTTTTAACAATTTTAATTTAGTTAATTAATCTAGACTTTTGGATTTGAAAAAGAATCAAATCCAACAACTCATATGTTGACATGTGGCCAACGGTCATAATTCTGATCGATGTGCCTTTTTTTTAATTTTGAGGGAAAAACATGGACCGTTGATCTCTAGATCGAACCGCCCAAATCACGCCACATCATTAGCCGTTAGCTTTCTTATTCAAATTTTTTTATCGTTGGAAATCTAACAGTCCAGAAAACTAGCCGTTGGAAATCCAACGGCCCAGAAAAAGCCACGTGGCCTCCCCATTAGATCCGTTAGTGCACCTGCGCATGCGGGCCCCACCCACGTTTTCTCGTCCGGGACGCGTGCCCACTCGCGCATGCTTCCCACACGACTAGCGCAAAAAAAAAAAAAAGGGTATGTGACATCATGCTGGCGTCAGCGTGACGTTTCATAGGCCGGGCCTTGATTCAGCACTGTAACATCTCACATCGCCCAAGGAAGTGGATCCTCTATGCCTTATACGTATATTCTCATCTCTACCTAGCACGAGGCCTTTTGGGAGCTCACTGGCTTCAGGTTCCGTAAGAACTCCGAAGTTAAGCAAGTTTGGGCTAGAGCAATCTCAGGATGGGTGACCTCCTGGAAGTTGCTCGTGAGTTCCCAAAAACAAAACCGTGACGGCATGGTCGGGGCCCAAAGCGGACAATATCGTGCTACAGCGGAGTCAGGCCCGGGAAGTGGTCTCGCCCGGGCCGTGATGTATCAGCTCATTCTAAGCTGACCTATGGGAAGGCTTGGGCTGTCAACCGGCCTAATCTACTAGGCTAGAGGGGATTGGCTGGGTGCCGGCCTAATGGTCCCGACTTGCTCTAAGGATGAGGGGTGAGCTTAACATCACAATGGGTTAGCAAATAATGTGGTTCAAATTCGTCTTTAGAACCTAAGACTTCTCACTTAAAATAAATTTAATTATAATTCAAATAACCGCCTAGACAACTCGGCGCCCGCCGAGCCTGCCTAAACTCACCTAGGTCGTGATTCTCACTTAGATAGAAATTCAATAACTTACATTTTGTATTTTATTTTTTCAATAAATTGTAAAAGACTGGTTGATACTTGGATGCACATTCATCATATGCTTGTTCTCCATGTTTTCAATAGGTTCGAATGCTTTATTATCTATATGTCATTCTATTTTGCAATTTATGTATCCAAATACAATTATGTATTTTTTTTTAAGTATAAGTAAACATTTATTTATATGTTATATAATTAATTAATTAAAATTAAAATAAGACAACTAGGCGCTAGACTCTGATTCGGCACCCACCTAAATCGCCTAGGTCTCTCTCACTTAGACAAAAATAGATAACTTTCGTTTTGTATTTTATTTTTTCAAATAAATTGTAAGAGACTTGTTGAATACTTGGATGAACACTCATCATATGCTTGTTCCCCATGCTTTCAATAGGTTATAATACTTTATTATATATCTGTCATTCTATTTTGCAATTCCTTTATCCAAATACAATTATATCTATTTTTCAAGCATAAGTAGAGGCACTAGGTCCCTACTTGCCACCCGACTAGCGCTTAGCGCCTTTAGAACATTGTGCAGAGGTGTTTGGGAATTTGTTTTCCACTTTAGGCAAGATAAGGCTCTCTAGAAGGATTTTGTCCTTCTCTAGTCAAATGCGCAATAGTGTTAGTTCAAATAGATTGAATATAGATGTAAATGTGCTTGAGTCTAGCTTCTTTTTTTAATATATTCGATATTATTTACACTAAAGAGTGGGGAAGTGGATTAAACGGTCTAAACCTCACAATGTGTTAGCCAGTGGCAAAGTTAGGAATTATTTGGAAGAGGGGCAAAAGTTTCAGGTTTTATTGTCATTTTAAATATAATACTTGACTGCTCATAAAAGGTTAAAAAAGAAACAGTGTTATAAAGGAAGAGATTCACTAATAGTCCTAGAATTGTTAGCTAGTTATTATAATTAGTTCTTACTTTCACAAAATAAGTAGTTTGGTTTGATATCAAATTTAACAAGAGTAGCTGAAGTGTTCTGATGGTGCAAAAATTGAACACGAAATCACTAGCATAAGTATCACTTCTAACGCCACATTCACATTGTTCAACACAAATATCGATGCACAACATTACACTAGAAACTAAACAATATAAAACCAATCTACACACCATGAAACACATCGGAAGATATTCACAGCCCAAAAAACTATGATAACCAAAAGAAAATCTCATGTCTTTGAATATTTTGAGTTTTTTTTTTTTTGAGAGAAGTACGATAATTCATTGCAAGCAAATTCAGAATACAAACAAATTGAGGATAGTGTGCATACTGGGCCTCAATAAAATCTTGCTGGGAATTCCACTCTGATCGAAGGGAAAAGAGTGTCCTGCACAACATAAAAGACCTATACTCAAATGTCAATCCATAAACAAATTCCGAACTATCTTCAAACAAAATATGCAACTCAGGGGGCCTTCAACCCAATAAACTGATTGGTTACAAAGCTTTCGACCATTTCATGTAGTGAGCGCCAACCGTGGGGCAAAGCTTTCCACCATTTCTTCCATAGTTCTTTCCACATGATGCAACTCAATCTAAACCACCGGTAGAAAATGTCTCCAACAAATTGGTTTAGTTGGACCAACATCCACATAGTATTAGTAAGGGACCTATGCCCGCAGAACTACAAACATAGAATCAAGGTAACTCGACGCCATCGTTGTAGACGAAGCAGTAAGATGACCAGGACTAAACTAAAATAATTAAAACCAATCCATTGACCCATCACCACCTACAACTAGTGCAAGTCTGCTAAATCCAAAAGCCAAGGCCGTCAGGGGAAGGCAGAGCCACCACTAAACAGTTGAGAAATACCCCATAACACAGAAAATCAAGCACTATGGGGATCGGACTCCCCAACAACAAAAAATACCAGCCCAAACCTGCAGATCTAGTCCCAAAAACAAGGGAAAAGTCTTTGTACTGGAATAAATCTAGAGAAATGGATTGGAAGCTTGCATTTGAGCTGGAAATGATGGTCGCCGAGAAATGGATGGGAGAAAAAGGTGTTGTGCAGCACCATAGAGGCGTGGACGCCTCACCGGGGGGTGGGAAGGCAGAAGGAAAGGGCTAGGAGAAGGGGGCGCTAGAAGGAGGAAGGAGAGGCTACCACCAGTCCCAAGCCGAAGCAAGGGACCTGTAACGCCCCACCCGAAAATATTTATTTTCGGGAAATAATTCCGATGATAGGCCCAATTCAAACTCTCATTTATTTTACTACCATTAAACATTATTCTTTATATAAATTTCCTACTTATTCACATAATTTACAACCAAAATTTACTTACCAAAAATATAAGACTGAATTTCATCTTATTCATCAAATTTCTTTTCTTAAATCAACTTCCCAACAAAATATAATTCTCGATTATTTAATGCTACATCTAACCCCTGTTAGACTGCCTATGTACCCTTGAGTGGGATCAAGCATTTCATAGTTCACCATTCACTTCCTAACTCATTTCTGAAAAATATTCAAGTGACTAGCAATCACTAACTAGGTTTAAACAAGTGAATCACACCAATTGCATATCAAATACGGATCGAAATTAGCTTTAAAAACGGCATCGGCTCATTGGCCACGTGCCGCCGTGGGTGGTAGTCTACCGCCCCGACTCGCGGGAAAATTTCACTATTTCTAAAAATTTCCAAATTTTACAAAAATGTAGAGCAAGTCAAAGGAAACAACTTTTGTACCTGGGCCAAAGTCCAATTCGGCCGTAGAACTCCTCAAATCTCCCTCGATCCGTCGAAAACCCTAAAATTAAGTGTCCTCTAATCCATCAAATCCACAGCTCCGCCGCTCCAATACTGGTCTGAGGTTTGTTCCTAAGCTCAAGGGAAGGTCAAAGATTGTGATGGACCACCATAACTCATTCAAGAACGGCAGATCGCTGCCCTAAAGCTCTCGGCGCCACTGTCGCCGTGCAACATGAAACGGGACCCAACTCAAGTCGAGTTTGGGTGGCTCCATCTCGCCGGAAAACCGACGGAATCAACGACGGGAGGAATCGGGTCGAAACTAAGTCGTGGTGATCCGGGTTGTTTTTTTCCATTTTCCCCTCCTCTTTTTCCTATCTCATTTCTCTCATTTTCCTTCTTCTGATTGGGCTTTTTTTTCCCCCCAGCCACAGCCACCCACATGGCTTATCTGTACCCAAAACAAAGTTTAAACAAAAATCTGGAGCCTTCCAGATTAATGGCAATATGACCATTTTGTCCTCAACTTTAAACATTAATATCTATTTTGATATAACTTCATTTCACGAACAGTTTACGTCTACGCGTTCGTGAGATTGAGCTCTATTCAAATATATAAAATTGTGACCTCGAAGGGTCCACAGATTTTAGATAATTAATTTCCAAACTTCAAACTTCGTAACTAGTTTAATTTAAACCTCAATTCAAATAAATTAATGTAATTCTTGAAAAAAAATATAAAATCTCAATAATACAATTACGTAAATTATAATAATTTTTGGTAATAAAAATTTTAAATTCCTCAATTAAATTTCATAACCATAAATCGATTTATTTTTTATTTTCTCCACATATTCATAATTATGAATATTCTATTCCATATATTTAAATTTTTAGGGTATTACAGGACCGGCAGCTAGAGTTTGCAAGTTTTAGGGTTGAGTTTAATATTTTGAGTTTAATGTTCAAGAGTTTTAATCATTTCAGAAGCAGTATCAAAACATGCATCTAATCTAAAGATGAGAAATTTAGTCGAAGTTATACAACAAATTAGTTGAATAAAAAAAAATTAAAAATTTTAAAAAAATGAAAAAAAATCTGAAAAAAAAATTTTTTAAAATTCAAATTTTTTTTTTTTACCTTGTCATTTTCATCTACCTTACACCACAATTTCATATTTTCTCAACTACTTTCAATCACATTCCTATCTTTCTCTCAAAGTTTCAATCCAAATTTTTTCAAACAAAATGACTACTGCTGCAGGTTCGAATTGGACGCTTTCAAAAGATGTTGCGTTATGTGCTAGTTGGGTTAAAGTTACTCATGATTCTATCACGGGTAATGAGATGCAATTGCGAGAAATGTGGAGTCTTATTCATACCAATTATATTGAGAAAATGGGTGGGCAAAGAACCAAAGAATCGTTGTCCAGTCGTTGGAAATTACTTAATACATTGTTTACTACGTGGAGAGACGCCTTGGCACAAGCTAGTGGTAATCTTAGAAGTGGGGAAAGTTTAGCGGATCAGGTAACAATATATTATTTATTTGTTTGTATTATTTAATTGTTAGCTACTTTCATTATAATTATTTGTTTGTATTATTTAGTTGTTACCTATTTTCATTATAATTATTTGTTTGTATGATTTATTTGTTACCACTTTCATTATAATTATTTGTTTGTATTATTTAGTTGTTACCTATTTTCATTATAATTATTTGTTTGTATGATTTAGTTGTTACCTATTTTCATTAAAATTATTTGTTTGTATGATTTATTTGTTAGCTAATTTCATTATAATTATTTGTTTGTATGATTTATTTGTTACCTACTTTCATTATAATTATTTGTTTGTATTATTTTTTTGTTACCTATTTTCGTTATAATTATTTATTCTCCTGCATTGTATAGGAACTTCAAGCACAAGCTTGGTATGGTGCCAAAACCAAAAGCAAAAACAAAACATTCACCCGGTTTGAATGTTGGAATGTTGTCAAAGATTGTCCTAAATTCAGAGTTGTGCATGTCGGTCCAAAAGTTTTCATGAACAGCACCCATCTACACCCGATCATGCCTCGCATGATCTTGATGAAGATGATGCAGATGAAGTGCCTGAAACGCCCCCCCCCCCCCCGGTTGAACAAGCGTCGGGGTCGACCTGTTTTCCAATTAGGCCTCAAGGTAAGAAGGCTTCAAAGAGAAAAGGCAATGCTTTAAAGAATGATTATGCAAAATATATGGAAGACCTTGCCCGCCAAGGTGAATTGACTATAGCCCAAGAAATGGCTAAATTTGAGGCAAATAATGTCAGAAATGATGCAAAAGCTGCAGCTCTTGAGAAAAAATTTGCAGCTGATGAGAGAGAAAGAGAACTACTTCGGCAAGAAAAGGAACATAGAAGACAAGAAAGAGAGGCCCAACGAGATCGTGACATTATGAAGGAGCCTTTAGAAGGCAAGTCTCTGAACTCTAAATATTTTTGGAAGTCGGAGAAAGCGGACGTGGTGCAAAGGAGGCGTGCAAGAGAAGCGAGAGCAAGAGGAGATGGTCCTAGCACGACAAGAGAAGATTATCCTAGCACGACAAGAGAATATCATCCTAGCACCATAAATTGGTTAGGTGATGATTATCCATACAGGAACACATAATTTTCCAATCAATTCGGGTTGTAATTTCTTATTCGGGTTGTAATTTCTAATTTTTCGAATAGTGTACTTTATGTTGTTTCCAATTTATTAAATTTAGTACTTTATTTACACCAAGAGTATATTTATTTAATTTGGTAATTTATTGAATTTAGTACTTTATGTTGTTCCCAATTTATTGAATTTGGTACTTTATTCAAAACACATTTAAACACACCAAATAAAATAACATCAACATACCCAATAAAAACAAACACGAAATAAAATTACATCAACATACCAAAATTAAAACAAACACGAAATAAAAAACAAACACTAAATGAACTAAAAAAACACACGACGTAAAAAAAACACACCAAATAAAAACAAACACTAATGAACTTAAGTATCTTCAACACCCCTCAATTTCCACTGGTGTTCTATTAAGTCAATTTGGCGAGCATTGTGCATATATGGCCTTTGAATTGCAGTATATCATTGAATGACTCTATCATTATAACGTCCATCCCTTTGTATTGGGTCGTGTTGCACGGGTTCTTCGGTGGCATCATGAGCACAATATATTTGTGTTCTGGAATTGTTCATCGTGTCTGGCTCATAGTCATCAATGGCATCATAATCGTACTCATCTTCCACAATCATGTTGTGAAGAATGATGCACGTCATCATGATAGATCGAAGCGACTCCACATCAAACATTTTGGCAGCACCCCTAACAATAGCCCAGCGAGCTTGGAGTATACCAAAACAACGCTCCACGTCCTTCATGCATCCTTCTTGACAGCTTGCAAAGTATTTTTCCTGCACTTTGTGGACGGGGCACTGTTTTGACAAAGCATTCCCACCTTGGGTAAATGTCGTCTGTTAGGTAGTATGGCCCATCGTACTTACGTTCGTTGACCCAGTATGTGAATTTTGGTGCTTTTCCTTGCAGGACTTCATCGAACACTGGGGATTAGGCAAGGACATTGTAATCATTTTGAGCTCCCGGAACCCCGAAAAAGGCGTGCCAAATCTAAGTATCAAAAGATGCCACCGCCTCCAAAATGATACTTTTTGATCCTTTTCTGTCCCCATAATCACCTTGCCATGCACTTGGACAGTTTTTCCAAGTCTAGTGAATACAATCAATGCTTCCAATCATCCCTGGAAAACCTCGCATCTCGCCATTCTTCAGAAGCCTTTCCAAGTCCATATGAGTAGGTCTCCGGAGGTACTCATTGCCGTAGATAGATTCGATTGCAGAGCAAAACCTCATCAGGGACTCAAGAATGGTTGATTTTCCCATCCTCATTATCTCGTCCACTTGGTCTGCAGCTGCTCCATATACAAGCATCCGCAAAGCAGCAGTAATTTTTTGCTCAGGCAGGAGACCCATAACACCAAATGCATCCGACTTTTGCACAAAGTAAGAATCATGGTTGCAAATAGCGCCCATGATTCTGTTGAACAAATGTCGTTCCATTCTAAAATGGCGTCTGAAGTACGTATCAGGGAATGCACTGTTACGGACAAAATAATCGTCCAAGAGCTCCTGACCTCGTCGTTGCCTGTTTCTATCAATGTTTGCAACACGGTTGGGCCTGCAGATCTGAGCCACAATTTGGACGACTCGACGGGAATGTGAGGCTCGTGCCATTCTTGATTCGTCATCTCTCCGTCTACGCTCATCATCCTCTTCCATCTCATTTTGGGCCCAATCCCCGGCATTGAACATTCCTTCTGATTGGTTAAACAATTCTTCCTTTTCTTGATCGATTTCCCACATCATCTTTGAAGAAGAAGAAGACAGTGGTGAAGAAAGAAGCAGAAACTATGAATAATGATAGGGATTTTGGTGAAGAAGGAAGCAGAAACTATGAATAAACTATGAATAATGATAGGGATTTTGGTGAAGAAGGAAGCAGAAACTATGAATAATGATAGAGAGCTTGAGAAAATTGGTGTGAGATTTATGAGGATGGAGGGTGGATTATATGGAGGATTTGGGCAAGGATTAGGTTGTAGATAATGCCACGTGGCATGCTGTCATTCGTTAAAAATCTGGTGGAAACCTATCCTCAAAGATTGTAATCGGATTGTGACACGTGGCACGACATGATTGGTTACAAATCTTATCGGAAATCCATCACCAATAATTGTATTTTCATATAATGACACGTGGCGCAATGACAACGATTAAAAATCTTATCGGAAATCCACCACCAATAATTGTCTTTGCGGATAATGACACGTGGCGCAACGAAAACGATTAAAAATCTTATTCGAAATAACAAATAAAATTATTTTGATTTTTTTTATAAATAAAAAAATTCAAATATTTTATTGTTATTGGCTTTTCGGATAATGACACGTGGCGCAACGAGAATGATTAAAAATATTATCTGAAATTACAAATAAAATTATTATGTATTATTTTTTAAATAAAAAATACTAATATTTTATTGCCAATTGCCAGGGCTATTCAAGTGTAGGGGTGGAGATGCAAAAGGCAATTGTCAGGGGAATACACTGTTCATTAAGGGCAGTTACTATTCATTGGGTGGATTGAATAGTGTATTGCCTGGGGGGAGGGCTCCTACATTGCAGTTGCTCTTAAAGAGAAAAATAGGGATACCGGTGTCAGTTAAAGATACAGGCTACCATCTTGAAATCTTCTTCTTCATCGGCACGCCACCGGCTCTGAAACAAAACATTCTCAAATTTCAGCGTTCCCCAGACGCGCCCGTCTAGCCTTTGCCCAGCTCCGCCTAAACTTGCTTAGCTTCACCTAGAACACTAGTCGTACCTCCTTGCACCTCTATGACTTCGCCTCTGAGGCTAGCCATTATAATTTGGTTTGAATTCACATTTAGCAATTTTAAACCTAAAACATCTAACTTACAAATGAAGAATGATATTATTAGACCGTACTACTGAATGACGAGTCTAGCTTCTATATTAAGTGATTGTTCAACAAAATAACAACCTCCGTTGGGCCAAGGTTCTTTCATTACCTCATTGTCAATGTTTTGAGTGAACAATTAAGTTATGTAAAATGGGTAGAAGTGAAGACTGACGATGAACTTAGAAGAGCCCGATAATCCACATTATTTTATTTTTGGATTAAGTGTCTAAAATACTCTAATCTTTTAGTGACATTTCAAATTAGTCTCAACTTTTTTAAACATTTCAAACATATACTCAACCTAAAATGTCACATTCATTAAGTCCTAGTTAATTTTTATGTTACATGTACATGTGACACCGACAACAATGGATCCCACTTATTTGCTTACTTGAACCTTAAAATAATAATAAATATAACTTCAAAAAAGAAATGAAACAAATAAAATGGAAAACAAAAATGAAGATTAGAAAATCCCCTAACAAAGGATTAAGAATTTAGATAGAGTTTTAAGGAGCTTGTTTATGCTCATGTCATTGTCTCATCCACCGATTTTCCGCTAGTAAAGCTTCTAGTTCTTCTTTGCGGGCAATGAAGTTGGTAGTGGTCGCATCATGGCTATCTATAGCACTTCAACAAACCTTCTTGATGTTGGCGGCTTAAGTTGTAAGGTGAAGCTTGTGATTGTGAGTTAGATTTGGAGGTGATGGCCGAATGGGGTGGTGGTGACTGTTATTTGGTGGAGTTTATGTTTCCATGACCTTCTATTGATGTTGGAGCTGAAGAAAGCTTAGTTAATTAACAAAAAAATTATTAGGACTTAATGGATATGATATGTTCAATAGGTTGGATACCTATTTTGAATGTTTTAGGTACTTAATCCTTTATTTATTTATTTATTTTATCTGGGAAACAACTCAATAATTCACTAAGCCTGCATCAGTTTGGTAGATATGGTAACAGGATGCTCGGAGTCGATGGCTGGGCTTGGAAAAATCTTGTTTTCGTTTACAGCGGCCTTACTCAGGCCCTCACAAAGCCATGGCCCGAAAAATGCCTTCAAGTTAAAGCCCCCACAGGAAATAAACAAAAATTTAAAGTGAATTTTAACGAAAAATTTCCCGTATTGTTCATTTTAATGAAAAACTACATTTTTATACTAAAAAGTCAATCATAATACTATTCACTTTACCCTTTATTTTGTCCTTATCGTTAAAACTAAAAGTTTTCAAACATTTTTCATCACTTTTCCTAAATTTAAAACTATAGGGAAGTAAAGAAATGAAAATTGCATTCAACCATTTTTTTTATTTAATTCTTTTGCAGCTATTTGGCCAGTTAGACAGTTGTATTAAACCTAGGAACAATTATGTAATGTGTTGCTGCCTGGTGGAAACATTTTAGAATTACATAAGCACCAACAAAATAATAAATTTGCACTAAACAGTTTTCGAATAAATTAGTTAGAACTTGTCATCCAAGAAATTCGAACCTAAGACCTCCCATATTATTAAGGGACTACTTTAAATTAACTTCGAGTCACCAACAAAAAAAAAAGTAAGAATCTAACTCTTATTAAGACAAATGTTTTATCATTGGAGTTGGAAGTCTTACTGTCAACTCAACGTAAAGTTTTAGTTCTTCATAAAAACAGTTAAAACTTAAAAAATGCAAGAAGTAAACTGGGAAATGTAGAAATTACTACCCTTCGGAGTTGGTCTAATGATAATTTTTTTTCCCCGATTGTTATAGCTAACGAATGAACCACATATGTTGTCACGTATATATGAGCACATGAGAGAATCAAACTAATATACAATAATCATGCCTATATATAGTTAAAATCCTATCCACCTTCAAGGTTGTTGTGTCTATACTATAATTATCCGTCATTCTATATGATGATCTGATGGGCCTGCACATAGAGAGAGAGAGAGAGAGAGTGCAAATTATATATGCATGTTGCTTGCTAGAAGCTCATCATAGTTCACTGTCCCTTGCGTGGACAGCTAAACGGTAGAGTCCACCAAAAATTCCATATCACAAACATCCATATTGTAGAAATTTCTATCAATAATTAGCTTAGCATTCCCATTCAAGAGAAATCCTCAAAAATTAAACACCCTCCATCATTAAAATTGTTTCAATTCATCTGTTACATATAACTCGTTTTTTTTCTGTGATCACAACATACACGTGAATTCCACTATAAAATGATAGATTTCCATGTACGTCGGTGTTGTAAAGGAAGGTTACATGTATAACCAACACATATACAACAATTTTATATCGCATGACACATTCGATAAAACTTATGGGCAATGAGTTGGCCAGGAATGCTGAATATCTTTGCTTCGCCTGTAGGTTATTCAAATCGATTCTCTCTCAGAAATCTTATATGGAAGTAACTTTCAGGATACGGCACCCAAATTTTGTTCACTTCTCCCTTCATTTTTCTATTGAGGGCAACCTGAATGTCCATGATAGCTCCATTTACCTAAAGTAGTGGTCCGAAATAAGGTCCATTTTTCTTAGCCCAATTTCTGTGGTTGTTGCACGAGTGATGTTCCACCACACATTCTTCAGTGGAAACTAGCCGTGACAGTAAAACTTGTACAGGCAGGATTTCTATTTCAAAAATTTAATATATCTCATGCAATTTTCTCAGTTCTTTTCTTTGGCAAGAAATTATTCAGAAGCACTGTTGCCTGAGAGGCCACTAAAAGTAGGATTAGCTTATAGGATGGCCTCACATGCATGCGAGTGTGCTACTTATAACATAACCTCTATATGTATGTGTGTGAATCAATATATATAATCCAAAAAATAGATTTATTGTTGTTCACACTAATAAAAGGTTATCATGCATTTTCTATACATGTAAAACAAGTTTTCAAAGTGCCAATAAACAGTTCGTTTTGAAATTGTTTTAAACAATTGTTGTCAATTTTCCATTATTTTTAATCTGTTCGGTTGACATTGTTAAGAACAATAAAACTTGACACAATGGTTTCCCAGCTAAATAGAAGTCAATTAGATTGAGACTTCCTATGTGTTTTAAACATGTCAATCATCCAACAATTCAGCTACAAGCCAAGTTAAATGTTTTGGCAGTAAGTTCATTTGCAACGTTGGGGAAGCTCTTCATCTTGTGGAAGATAGGCAACCATAAATTATGAACGTATAAATATAAAACCTTTTGCAAGAACCCCCTATACATGGATTTCACCGTCGAATTATGCCCTATGAAAATATGGTCATTCAAAAAAAATATTCAACATAAAGAAAAAATGGTCATTCGTGAGCAAAACGTGTTTCCACAAAACGAGTTTCTTCTTATAAATTAAGAAAGAAATAATAAATAAGAATCCATGGGATTTGGGTTTTGTTTAAACAAGGAGTTTCTATGAGTACTTCTAAAATGATGAACTAAATTTAATTTTTTAAGAATTTGTAAAGTTTTTTGTTAGCTAATATGTATAGAGTGTTCAGCACTTTGAAAAATCTCCCTTTTATACACTGTATATTAAGAGTCAAAGAATACACGCAACGAGTGCACTTGCCATAACAAGAAATTAAATAACAAAATATTTTCTTTGATTTTACTGCTTGACCGTTTCTAAATAAATTCTGAAAGTTATTATATAACGATAGAAACAATATCCGACTACTTATTTTTATTCCTCTCTTTGTTATTTTCTACCTTTTTTTTTCCTCTTTTTGTTATTTTGTGTCAGACAGAGACAAAGTAAGCTTTCTGTTGCATAATACTAATCCTCAGTAGTCTCTCTACATATAAAACCTCCTTTTACTGCAAGTTTTATTTCCCAGCAGGTTAAGAAGTTGCCGTCTCTCTCTCCCTCTTTCCCTCTGTCTCTCTCTCCACTCTTTGGTCTCACAATGGAAAATCTCTCTGTAATTCTTGCTGTCTCTCTTCTCCTTTTTATACGACTATTTCATGGAGGAACTGCAATAACAGCAGCTGCTGCAGGAACCATGGATGGATCAGAGGAGTGGGGCTATGTTGAAGTCAGACCCAGTAAGCAATTCACTCACACACACACACACACACATATAAATATATATTCTTTCTGTAATGAAGCGGAAATGTTAATGCTCATGGAAATTTTTTTCACCTTTTTGTTTTGGTATTGTTCTTGCACAGAAGCCCATATGTTCTGGTGGCTCTACAGAAGTCCCAACAGAGTTGAGGATCCCTCCAAGCCATGGCCAACCATTCTCTGGCTTCAGGGTGGACCTGTGAGTATTATCAAACTACCTCAAATCAAATAATATGAACAAACCAGATATTTTATTTTACATTGTTTTCATTGATTATTTTTCCAAAAAATAGGGAGCTTCAGGAGTTGGGATTGGGAATTTTGAAGAGGTTGGTCCATTGGACACGAATTTGAACCCAAGAAACTCAACCTGGTTGCAAAAAGCAGATCTTTTATTTGTTGTAAGTTCACCAAAAAGTACTCAAAACTCTGTTTTCTTTTTTTGGGTTCTATTAAGTTACATGAATTTAAATTTCTTTTGATTTTTTGGGATAATTCAGGACAACCCAGTTGGGACCGGATACAGTTTTGTGGAGGACACGTCTCTGTTTGTGAAAACTGATTTGGAGGCAGCTGCTGATTTGACCACATTGCTGGTGGAGGTTTTCAACAGAAATGAGAGCCTTCAAAAGAGTCCTCTGTTCATTGTGGCAGAGTCCTATGGAGGCAAATTTGCAGTCACTCTTGGACTTTCAGCTCTCAAAGCCATTCAACAAGGAAAGCTAAAACTTAGACTTGGAGGTAATTAAAACTAAATTAATCAAGTTTTAATTAAAAATATTGGTGTAAATAAAAATACCAACATCTTAAAATGTATATTTTTTTTCTCTGAATTATTTGCTTGTTTTTGTAGGAGTGGCATTGGGAGACAGTTGGATCTCCCCGGAAGATTTTGTGGTAAGCTACCATAGTTCTAACTGCTTTTGACTCAATAATTGTTTTTCCCGTATCGTGCAGATTTTTACAGTTTAACTTTCAAATTTAGTTTAGTCTATATTGTTTTTCATATACAACCATGTTGGGAGTAGGGTTCTTAGATTAGGTCACATATCACAGCAACAATCAATTTGTATCAAACTCGTAATTCATGAAAGTCAACTTAAAATTTCACTAAAAAAAAATTATACTACTAAACAATAATGCTAGTGATAAATTTTCATTTATGTGTAATTACATTTAGTTATTGATAATTTAATTTTGTGTACATTGCAGCTTTCATGGGGTCCTCTGCTCAAAGACGTGTCAAGGCTTGACGACATTGGATTGCAGAAATCAAATAATGTGGCTCAGAGAATTAAGCAACAGATTCAGGATGGTCAGTTGGTGGACGCAACCAATTCTTGGGGTGAACTTGAGCATGTCATCATGTCTAACAGCAATGCTGTGGTAATTGTTTTTTTAATTTTCGTATTAATTTAGTAATTATTTATGACTGAAATTCAATTAAAACTCACAATTTTTTTTATTTAAATTATTTATTGGATTTGTGGCATTTGCAGGATTTCTATAATTTTATGTTGGATTCAGGAATGGATCCAGTTTCATCCTTGGCAACAATTCAATATAACAAAGGAATTTACGTTAAAAAATATTCAAGATACCTGAGTTCTTTAAGGTCTTCAGCAGGTGGTGGCAATGGTGATCTTGGATCTTTGTTAAACGGTGCAATAAAAAAGAAGCTCAAGATAATCCCCGATGATGTGACGTGAGTATATATGCTTTTCACTCTGTTGTTTAAATACGTTCTCAGTTGCAAATATAATTTTTACAGTTAAAAATGCTTGATAAGTATGAGTATGATGTAAGCCGCCAGTGGTGGTGCATGTTTTTTGGGTTTGCAGATGGGGAGGGCAGTCTGATTACGTATTCTCAGCCATGACAGGCGATTTTATGAAACCAAGGATTAATGAGGTAATAATTTTTCCTAATCCAGGAGAGCAAACTATAATATTACTTATATTATGATATAGTTTCTATATTTTTTCAATTATAATTAAATTTCTTGATGTATGCATCTTTACTCAAGTTTTTAATTTAAATATTTAAATACGAAAATATAAATACTTCCATAAAAAATAGTTAAAAGAAAATTTATATGCCATCATATATGATACATTTACCATATGTTGATAAAATACATTTAACATGTTATAAAGGTGTCTACGGAAATAAATAAAAATTAATCTACCTATCATCCATGAAAATAATAACTCACAAATTAAATTTATATCAAGTTTGCTCATTAATATTAAATATTTTGTCTTGTAGGCATCGAATAGAGAAATCAAAGTCTCTTCTTCTAATTATTCTTTTTAATGAGCTAACTTTTGCCTAATTAAGTATTTTATCTGCAAGGAAATTGAATTTGTCTTTGCTCTACGATATTTCTTCTTTGTCTTGAAAGAATCTTGTGCCAACTTTTATTTTTTCTTTAATTCCCTTTTCTCTCCACTTAGGTTGATGAACTCCTTGCTAAAGGGGTCAATGTCACAATATACAATGGGCAAGTAAGTTTTTCTCAACATTGCTTTCATTTTAAACAGCAATAGCCAACAGTTTTATTTTATTAACAAAAATTAGGAATAGCCAATCGAAAATTGATAGATCCGTTCTAGAATTAAGAAATGTGTTAGCACCGGTAGTTGTACATTCAACTTAAAAAATTGCCTAATCACTTAGTATTAGATTCTGATAATATTTATTTTCACATATTGATTCTTACACCAAAAACAAAAATCACCTCCTATTTAAAGTTAATTATAATTAAGAATTGGACACCATTAAATTTTTGCAAACTAGCTAGGTTTGACACGATTTGGTTGGTAATTGTTGTAGGTTGATCTCATATGTGCAACCAAGGGGACTGAAGCATGGGTCGAAAAGCTTAAGTATACTCTCTCTCTCTCTCTCTCTCTCTCTCTCTCTCTCTCTCTCTCGTGGGGGTGGTTTTATCCATTCTGTTTTTCAGGTGGGAAGGACTCCCAAATTTCTTGAACAAGAGTAGAAACCCTCTTTATTGTGGCAAAGAAGGATTTACAAGAGGGTTCACCAGGTCGTACAACAACCTGCACTTCTATTGGATTCTTGGAGCGGGACATTTTGTAAGTCAAAACTTTCCTCCCCCACCACACAGTAATTACTTCTTTTTCAATGTCATATCAGTGTCATGTCTTATCGTTCTCTACCTATTAATGATCATGATAATAATAATGCTAACTTAAGTAACACAATATATTGTTACATGGATGCATACTGTTATGTGGCGGCTCGTGCCAGTAAAATAAAAAAAATTGACCAAAAAGTTACACATATTTTTATTTTATTGGCATGGGATCCTATCATAATATTATATTCATGTTATGTAATGCACTTACTCAATTTAGGAAAATGAAAGAAAATATACAAAGAAATCAACATCACTATTTTGGAAGGGGGTAACACTGTGCTTTTGCACTTTCCTGTGGATGCATTCATGCAAAGTGCAAATAATGCTATTTTTTAAGAAGTAAACCACCATTTCTCGTTAAACTTTTTGCAAACACTGCTATTATATACACAGAATTAAACTACTACAACGAAATATTGTCCAAGCGTCGACTTAAGATGAGTAAAATTGACATTTGATTTCCCGATCTATATAAAATATGAGATGCATATCTATAGCCACTACATTATTGGAATATTAAAAACGTAATTTTTTTATAAAATATTATTATTATTATTATTATTAAAAGGCTGCTGGAAGAGTTCAAAACTATTATAATAATTTAAAAGATGAGGAATTTTTAACTCGAGACACATAGGTGAAAACCCAAGGCCCTATGCTATAGTTAAGATGTCATCTTCATAATCCTATCATGGTTTTGGATAAAGTTTTAGGTGAAAAATATGACATTGCACATGTATATAATATGTCAAAACTTTTGGTTAAAGCAATGATATTCTCTCTAATGAAAGCTTATTAAGGTGTATAAATGTAGCAACTCATTTGTCCATGTGCATTAAGCATTTGAGTGTAACCCCTAGCTGTATGCTGGTCTACCAATTGTTTGGATTAAATTGTATTCAAATCTTAATTATAGAGGAGTGATTTCTACCTCTTTTTTTCACCTTTTAGGCACGTTTTCTAAATGCGACCTCTAATTCTCTTTTGAATCTTTGATTAGTTCAGTCTTCTGATTAGAATGGTGTGTATAAATTGTTTTCTTAAATATAAAAATGTTCTAAAATTTACTTGGAATTTACAAAATGTTGAAAGTAAATAATTGGATAGAGAGACTTTCATCTTTCATTATTATGTTGTGTACTATTTAAAGCACATTTTGTGATTTCAACTTAAGAGAAAGGTATTTTAAGTTTAAATGGCTCGTTTGAAAATTCTTTTAAAATTATTAAAAATAATTTTAGAGAAAATGTTTATAAATTTCAATAACACTTAAAGTTTATCTTGCAAAAAGCACAAATTATATACTTCTTATAAGAAGTATTTTAAATATTTTTTTTTTAAGTTTACTTATTTTTATTAAAAATATTTTTACAAAAAACTAAAAACTAAAAAAAAAAAAAAAACACTTTTAACAATTTTAAAAGCAGTTTCGTGCTAAACCCGAATTCACCTTAGTATTGGATGATCGAGACAGAACGTGTTAAATGCAATCACTTTAAACAAGCCCAACAAGCTGGCCAGAGCTTGTATATCAGCTTGTACCTTGGATGCTTACGTGAGACGTGACAAGTGACATGCCAAAAGAAAGAAAATAGTACCAATTAGAGCAAACACAAATGACGCCCATTAGTTTTCGATTTTAAAAGCACCCCATAATACATATCACATTTTTACTACATTATATAATTGTTTGATCGTTTATTTGATTATTATTTGTCGCATCATACGATAAAAGAAATATATTTATGAAGACAATACTGGTATAGAATATGAAAAATAAAAATGAAAACCGTACTTTTATTGTTGTCTCATTTTTAAATATTTAATTACAAGAATTTCAAAAGAAACTTCACAAATATGATAAAGAATTTCAAAACAAACTACACAAATATTATAAAACTTCACAAATATATTTAGAGATTTTTTTTTTTTCCTTTCTTCCTCATACTTTTTTTTATAAAATAAAATTAAAATAAAAAATTAACGTCACATAATTATAACTCTTTATATAACAAGATAAGGAGAGAGGGGGACGAAGTGGGAAATTTAGAGGGAAGTCAAACTTTGGTTGGTATTACAGAAGGGTGGGACATGCATATGGCTTGCATTGCATTGCCTTGCATGCATATGACGTGACAATTACTTGAAGTGCTATATAACAATATATTACTACTGACAGTCCATGAAATCAGAGATGTCTGACCGGTCGGTGTATTTATATTTATATGTCGCACCACTCGTGTGGAAGACAAAGCTGACAAAGTCTGACCAACCCAGAGACCTTTTCCATTCTAAATATTTTAGAAAAAATACACAAAAATATTTAATTTAATTAATATAAACAACAATTTGCTGTTTTAGTTCCATTTTCTATTTAAAAATATGTAACTAGTTTCCTTTTTATAATATTTACTGATTTCATTGATATTTTTTAAAATTTACAGGTACCGGTGGATCAGCCATGCATTGCATTAAACATGGTGGCTGACATCACACAATCACCTGCTGCTGCTGCCGCTGCTTCTACGTAGAAAAGAAAGAGTGTTGGCACACTGCAAACAGAGGCAAGAGTCAAGAAGCAAACGATCACCATGCGGGACACAAAAATGCAATGAGGGGAAAAAGCTGCAGGCTGTGCAGGGTAGATATTTTTACGTTCGTAGGAGGCTGCAGCAATTGTTTCATTCTTCAATTGGTATATGGTCCAACATTTCTCCGATTAGTTTGGTGTTTTTTTAGAAAAAAAAAATTAAGATTAGTTGTTTGATTACAATCAGAGGTTTTGATATGACTGTTTTCTGTTCATCTAATTTATAAGGGGAGTGTTTTGAATTTGAATGAGAAGACATAGACGTTACATTGATTAACTAATTTAATTCACTTATGCTTAAGCATTAACTTTCTTATTTAGTTATAATTGAATATCAAAGTGCGAACAAATAAGACTAAGAAATAATAAAAATATTATTACAAACGAGAATGACAAAACGGCTACAAAATTTGAAGAGACTACATCGTGACTAATTTATTCTACTGAGAGTTACGAAGCATTATTTATAGCGAGCAAACATAACCCTAATCCTAACAGGCAGGCTAGGCCCAAACTAAACTTATAAGAAAGCCCAAACAATATAATACCTAAAATACTAATATTTTCCAATACCCCCGTCAAACACATGGCGGTATACGACATGGATTTGCAAACAAGCAAATGCGGACTGGATCCGTTAGGCAGGCTGGCAGGCTTGCGAACTTGACTTAACTGGACTTGACTTGACTTGGCGAACTTGACTTGATTAGCGAACTTGATTTGACTTGACTGGCGAACTTAACTTGCGAACTTTCAGACTCGTCACTAAATAGACGAGATTTTCATAGCTCAATTATAGCAACGAACGAACAAACACAAACACTATCATTTAAGTGGCCATAAATCCAAGCACTCGAGTAATAGATGCAACACTCATCTGTGTGGGCATCAAACACAAAAAATGAGCAAACAAGCCAAACAAGCCATTTCCTTTTCCTTTCCTGTGTGGGTGTCAAAACCTCCAAACAATTTGTTTTCTTTTTCCTTCATTTTCTCTCCTTTTTTCTCTCTTATTCCTTTTTTCTTCTTCTTTCTTCTCTTTTGTTTGAACAAGTGCAGCAATCAGCCATGGAAGTACAGTGCAATTGTCGGATCAACAAAAGGACAGCAAGAACAAGGTTTTCAAACAGGTCACAACAACAGGGTTGCAATGGTTCGATAGATCTAACTCATGGGAGTCGGTACGAGTACGAGGATATGGCAAAGTGCAGGGAAAAGACGAACTCAATCGGAGTTTGGGTTCTCGAATCTTGGCTTCATCAAAACAAACGGTGGACAGTGAGGAAGACAGTGATGGATCGAGGTTAAAGGTGGGTTCAAGCGGCAGCATATGGGGGTGTGACGCCGTGCTTACAGGCGCGACTTGGTGGTGATTTGATGCGGGAAACTGCAAAGCACGACAAAGCTTCACTAATTTTTTATTTTCTAATATTAAACTAAACCCAAATGACAACAGGACAGAAGCAACAAACGACGATGAAACTGATAACACCCAAAGTAGGTCAAATCCCAAAGGATTAAACCTGCTGTGCAACCAACAAAACAGAAGTAGATTAAATCCCGAAGAATCAAACCTGCTTTGATACCAAATTGAATATCAGAGTGCGGAACAAATAAGACTACGAAATAATAAGAATATTATTACAAACAAGAATGCCAAAGTGGCTACAAAATCCTAAGAGAGAGACTACATCGTGACTAACTTATTCTACAGAGAGTTACGAAGCATTATTTATAGCTAACAAACCTAACCCAAATACTAACAGGCAGGCTAGGCCCAAACTAAACTTATAAGAAAACCCAAACAATATAATACCTAAAATACTAACATTTTCCAACAGTTATTAGTTGAATCCAACCCTCATATTGTTGGAGTTTAAATTGGTTCTGATTACGACAAACTATTTGATTCAGGCATTTTGTTTGCCTCTTTATGCCACAAAGAAATTGAGAGAGAGAAATTGTGAGCTTGCCACTGTTGGATGCTTACAATAGATAGATATGTGTTAGTACGAATGTGTGCTGCGCCTTTTTTTAACTTTGAAACCAAACATTTATGCTACGAGTGGGATACTTCATTCGTTAAGTTGTTTTCTATTAATGTTGATGACTTCACACTCTTATGGATTGTTTGCTCTAAACTATAGAGATGAAGATGAATAGAAACTAGTTTTAATCATTCCAAAAAACAAGAACCATCCTATCAGGCTGATTTTTGTTTAGTATTCTTATCACAAATAGTCTTTGAGATTGATCAAACTCATCATTTTGGTCTCTCACTTTCAAAATCAATTAATGTCATCCATGACATTCACTATTTCACATTAATTTGGTCCTTCCATTAAGATTTCGTCAACCATTTAGTTAGTTTGTATGTAGAACCCACAAATCCAATTAAATGGTGACACGTGGATTACAAAATAAGGATTTTTATTGCAAATGGTCCCTGACATTGATCTAACTCCTCATTTTGGTTCCTGAGTTTCAAAAATCAATAAATTTGGTCCCTAACTTTCACCACCACACATTAATTTAGTCCTTCCTTAAACATTTCATGAATATTTTTCGTTTGTATGTTGATGTGGTCCCACTAATCCAACCATACTATAAGATTTTTTTTTTAAGAGTGAACCAACGAATGAGTATTCCGAGCTAACATTTCTCGCATCCCAATTGAAAAAAAAAATCAATCTAAATTCGATAAAGTTGAATCCAAATTCAATTCAAATTTGATAGGATTATAACCTACATAGAATGAGGAGTGAGCTTAGGGGACCAAGTACGTTGGCGGTGCCATGGTGGCTTTTTTTTTCTTTTTCTTTTTTTTTGAGTTACCCTGATGAAGAGCATGATGACTTTTTTTTTTCTTTTAATTTTGGTTTTTAGTTTCTTATTTTACTTTTAGTTTTAAATCTTAAAAAAAAAATTCTTATAGTAAACCCATGTGGCGCTAGATGATTGGATTAGTGGGACAAAAAATATTGACAGAACTTTAACGGAAGAATTAAATTGACTTGTCGTATTGAAAGTCAAATGACTAAATTTATTGATTTTTGAAACTCAGAGACGAAAATAAAGAGTTTGATCAATGTACGGGACCATTTTTGATAAAAACCCTTTGTGCAATCCACGTGTCACAAATTCATTTGATTTGTAGGTTCCACATACAAAATAAAAGAATAGGTGACGAAATCTTAACAAAATGACCAAACTAATGTGCAGTAGTGAATGTCAGGGACGACATTGACTGATTTTAAAAGTGAGGGACCAAAATGATGAGTTTGATCAATGTCAGGAACTATTTATGATAAAACAAAATAAAATAAAATAAATAAACCCCTTTTGTTTATGGTCCAAACATGAAAAAGTTTAAGAATTTATAGTTCATCATGAGGCAAAAAAAAAGATTTTTGAAACTCAGAGACGAAAATGAAGAGTTTGATCAATGTCAGGGACCATTTTCGATAAAAACCCTTTGTGCAATCCACGTGTTACAAATTCATTTGATTTGTAGGTTCCACATACAAAATAAAAGAATAGGTGATGGAATCTTAACGGACTGATTTTAAAAGTGAGGGACCAAAATGATGAGTTTGATCAATGTCAAGAACTATTTATGATAAAATAAAATAAAATAAAATAAATAAACCCCTTTTGTTTATGGTCCAAACATGAAAAAGTTTAAGAATTTATAGTTCATCATGAGGCAAAAAAATAAAAATAAAATAAATAAAATAAATAAAAATAAAGAAGGAGGAATCCACATAGTTTATATTATTTTTTGCAATCATGGTTATTAAAATTGTTCCTTTCTATCTTATTTTCTTTTAAGAGAGGTGTAGTCCACAAATCCGCATCTCCCCAATTGTGCAGATGATGACAACAGAGCAAATTATTGCATGAACATGGCTTCGCTGTGCTCCAACCCTCAAAAAACATATCAGTTTGTCCAAACTTTGATTTCCACGCGTAGGGTTTAGGATATGTGAACATAAAATCTGCTTAGCCGTAAATAAAAATATTCTAGGGTAACGATATTTAATTTTACGGTGAGTGATACAATGTTTCTTGAACTTTACCTCATGCCTAGTTTTTGTTCTTGATCTCTCATATGATTTTCTTCTATCCTCCAAGTTAACTCTACATTGTATGAGTGGTCATTCTGTTAAATATGTCTTCTTTTTCCGTAAAATTTAAGGGTACAGTGGTCTTTTCATATAGGAAAATTTGAAAAAGAGAAGAGCTTCGCTCCTTAAGATTAATGGGGAGTTCTTCCTCAAAATACTTCGTGGCATATTCATAATTTCGTACATGTGATCGGAATCGTTCATATTATAAATCACTATGCAAAATATCAATTAAAACTAAGATCATTTAGTCAATCCTAAGAGAGTTTCGATCATAAGCACGAAGTTCTATAAATAGGTCATGAAGTATTTTAAGAAGGAGTCCTCAATCCTTGAGGAGCCAAGTCTCTCTTTGAAAAAATTATTTTCTTATTTCTTGGTTGAAATTTGTGACAGCCCGTTCCAGACTTTTCATATCGATAATGTGAATTGACAAATTTAACATTGAGCGTTGAGTATGTATTTGCATGTGAAGCTAAGTTTTGGCCAATTGCATAATTCCCTAATCTTTTGGGGACCTATGAGAACTAATGAATTATGTAGTATGAGTGGTGGCTTTTAGACCACACTAACCAACATCCCTCTCTCATCACTCCCGTGTCCTTCCCTCTCTCTCTCTCTCTCAGCTTTAATTTTATTCTTGTCCCATCGACTAGCTGCCCTTTCTTTGTTTACTTGTCCTAACATTAATAACCACTTAACGAATTTGATAACTATTTTGTTTTTGGTTTTTAAATTTTAGTTTTGGTGTTAGTTACAAGGGAAAATATGTGGAGGACAAGAAATCAAAACTTAAAAACAAAAACCAATAACTATTTTTAGCCTTTTTTCACTTTCAAAATTTTGTTTTATTCCATTCTTCCTTTTTCTCATCACCCTTCTTCATCCCTCTCGTGCCCATATACTTTCATCGTATCTTAAAACATGAAAAGCAAAAATTTTAAAATTTAAAACAAAATAAGAGTAAACTGTCGATTTGCCTATGAACTTTTTAATTGGAAAATTAAGGACTTAAACTAATTTTTTTTGGCCGATTTTCCCCCTGCTGTTAATTTTTCATTCATTTTATCCAAATTTTTGTTAAATGGAAGCATGTACACAACATGTAAAGGTAGTTCGTTCGCTTCACTCGTTAAAATAATTGAAAACCTTAGATTTTTAAACTATAAACCTATGCAAATATGTGTGATTCTATAGCTTTTGTGTCTAAAGGTCTAGCGAAGTGATGCTTTTGTCCACAAAGGAGAATCACGTGGTGTACACGTGATAAGAGTTAACATTAATTTAGATGAAATCTATGAAAAACTAACGGTTGGGGGATATTGGCAAAAAAACCTTAATTTTCCAATTAAAGAGTTCATGGGGAAAATCGAAAGTCAAGTAATAGTCCAAGGGGCAAATTGGCAGTTTAGCCAACAAAATAATTATTAAAAGGGTCCTAAATATATGTCGATAACTATAACTAACACAATAAAAGATCATTGGAGGCAATATTTCCCTAATATTTTTATAGGCAAGTACATTTTTGACCTTCTAAAATCCGGCCTAATATTAATTATATAAGCCTATCTAGTATATAACAGTATCGATAAGTTTCCCCACTAGCAGTAGCTGGCAGTATGCATACATTTTTCTTTTTCTACATTGGTTTCATGTTTTAATGTCAAATGCACATCATCTAAGAGTATCACTTTCCAATACAAATACCAATTATACAACCCCCTCATAGTATCATCCATCGCACAGATATTTATTTATGGCATTCAACGGTAACAAGAATCTTTTTTTTTTCTCTTTTTTTTTGAAAGGAAACGAAAGAAATTTATACAAAGGAAAGAATTTATAAAAAATGAAAACTAAATTAACAGAGGAAGCTAAACCGAATCAAATAACGGCAGCTAACGAGATCATTTTAGCGATGATAGCCAACTATAGAAAGTTAAACTAAGATCATATCACATCATTTTAAGACTTCATCAAGGTAGCATGAAATCTTTTGAAAAATCCAGCAGAGAATAACAAAGGAACCTACCAGATGTGCATAGTAGTCTTCAACTACAGCAGCATTACGCTGAAGTAGCATTGTCTGGAGATGAGCTTTAGATCTATGCAATATTCGAGCAACAAGGGAGATAGTGCCAGCACCTGCACATCTTTTCTGCAACATAATGGTCGTGCAACTTAAAGCAGATTGACAGTGCATATGGCTTCGTTCTAACTACAACCAAGAAAGTACAGAACATGTGGTAACTTCCATGCCATCACGGAATAGCATAATATGAAATGTTACAAAGGAATTGCATGAAATTTATAAAGTTATGCTGCGATATTACAAAGATTGAAACTAGTGTACAGCATCATCGTCTAAACAGAAAGGATGTCTGAAAAATGTAAAGGTGTGGCACGCCAACCCTTATATGCTCTGCAGACCATGATAAACTTCCAATATGAATAAATGCACAAGAACGGCGCATAAAACTTTCTGACTTGCAGGGCATGTAATAAATGCCCAAGGCACGTAAAACTCAAAAAAATTGGAATGAAAAATTTAATAAAAATATTCTAGGATATTTGTCCAAGCTTTGATTTCCACGCGTAGGGTTTAGGATATGTGTACATAAAATCTGCTTAGCCGTAAATAAAAATATTCTAGGGTAACGATATTTAATTTTACGGTGAGTGATACAATGTTTCCTGAACTTTACCTCATGCTTAGTTTTTGTTCTTGAACTCTCATATGATTTTCTTCTATCCTCCAAGTTAACTCTACATTGTATGAGTGGTCATTCTGTAAAATATGTCTTCTTTTTCTGTAAAATTTAAGGGTACAGTGGTCTTTTCATATAGGAAAACAATCTAATTTATTTGAAAAAGAGAAGAGCTTGGCTCCTTAAGATTAATGAGGAGTTCTTCCTCAAAATACTTCGTGGCATATTCAGAATTTCGTACATGTAATCGGAATCGTTCGTATTATAAATCGCTATGTAAAGATCATTATGCAAAATATTGATTAAAACTAAGATCATTTAGTCAATCCTAAGAAAGTTTCGATCATAAACACGAAGTTCTATAAATAGATCATGAAGTATTTTAAGGAGTTCCTCAATCCTTTGAGGAGCCAAGTCTCTCTTTGAAAAAAATTATTTTCTTATTTCTTGGTTGAAATTCCCATTTTATCCCTCAACTAAATCGAAAAGTTTACAAAAAAAATGCTACTAGTGCAACAAATGACATAATTGGAGGACGGAAAAAAATTATTTGTAGAGAACAGGGATGAAAACTAAACTCCTAAAATAGTTAGGGAATCTTTGCTACAGTAGTTTTAATTTTATTCTTGTCCCATCTACTAGCTGCTCTTTCTTTGTTTACTTGTCCTAACATTAATAATCACGTAATGAATTTGATAACTATTTTGTTTTTGGTTTTTAAATTTTAGTTTTGCTGTTAGTTACAAGGGAAAATATGTGGAGGACACGAAATCAAAACTTAAAAACAAAAATCAATAACTATTTTAAGCCTTTTTCACTTTCAAAATTTTGTTTTAGTCCATTCTTCCTTTTTCTCATCACCCTTCCTCATCCCTTCCGTGCCCATATATTTTCATCATATCTTAAAACACGAAAAGCGAAAATTTTAAAATTTAAACTGTCAATTTGCTCCCTGAACTATCACCTAACTTTTGATTTGCCTCGTGAACATTTTAATTGGAAAATTAAGGACTTAAACTAATTTTTTTTGCCCAATTTTCACCCTGCTGTTAATTTTTCATTCATTCCATCCAAATTTCTATTAAATAAAAGCATGTGCACAACATGAAAGGTAGTTTGTTCGCTTCACTCGTTAAAATAATTAAAAACCTTAGATTTCTAAACTATAAACCTATGCAAATATATGTGATTCTATAATTTTTGTATCTAAAGGTCTAGCGAAGTGACGGTTTTGTCCACATATGAGAGTCACGTGGTGTACACGTGATAAGAGTTAACGTTAACTTGGATGAAATCTATGAAAAACTAACAGTAGGGGGATATTGGCCAAAAAAAATAGTTTAAGTCCTTAATTTTCTAATTAAAAAAATTCAGGGAGGAAATCGAAAGTCAATTAATAGTCCAGGAGGCAAATTGGCAGTTTAGCCAACAAAATAATTACTCAAAGGGTCCTAAATATATGTCGATAACTATAACTAACACAATAAAAGATCATTGGAAGCAATATTTCCCTAATATTTTTATATGCGAGTACATTTTTGACCTTCTAAAATCCGGCCTAAACATTATGTTTGGGGGGGAAGGATTGGCAAGTTGCAAGGGATTGGTACCAAGTTAACAATAAATGGATCACAAAAAGTTGATTGGAACCATGGCTTCTACTATACACTTGTTGAACTCGCTAATAATACCAAACCGTTCAGCATCAACCAGTATACAAAGACTTATACGAATAGCAATCATACGGAACCAATTCAGGAGCATCTGCTCGAGCAAGGTAATGGAAAACTGCGTCGAAGCTTTACTAGTTTGATGTAATCTCGTTATTACAATTGTATCTTTTCCTCTTGGTATATCATTATTTCAAGACTCATGTGATCCGAAAATACATTTAATCGTCCCTATTAGGGATGACAATATATTACAAACTCAGACACGAGAAGATATACAACCTAAATCGACATTTACTGTGCACATAATGATGAAAAGTCGAATATAGATGGCTCATTAGAAGAAGAAAAAAATTAAGAGAGTGAGTGACAAGCAACGTGTGAGGTTCTAATGATTAAAAAACCTACCACGCTTATCCGAAGTTGCATGCTCATTCAATCTTTTCTAACACCTCCAATCTGGTTTTTCTCTTCCAACTTTTCATAGTGGCAACAAGGTTGATCAACCCAACGATTTGATTTCTCGTGTATTCCTGCAGAAGAGAAGGTAAGTTCGTATTCATGATGTATGATAATCAGTGTCCAAAATCTGGGCAGATTAAGTCTGTAGCAATGAATCTCTTACAGGGTGAGCACGTGCCCAGTGCACATATTCAGTTTCCGGGAGATAGTATGCCTGATCAAGAGTAGAGAGTGAAAGTTAGTTGCAAAACACGACTCCCACCAAATTGTTCTAGTCGCTTATCGATTAAAAAAAATCATCAAATTCCCAAAATCTGGTTTTCATAAGATCTTGTTAAGCATGTAGTCTACGTTTGAGCTTACCTTAATGAAGGCTTCAACTATTTGTAAATGGGGCTTTACGTTCATGGCCACAAAATGCTGCAGGCCATTGATCAAAACCTGAAACCCACAAAGGAGTCCTAAAATTTATTACGCTGCAAGGGAGAGAAACGCTAAAGGAATATTGAAATGCATAGCTTGTCCAATTTGAGAGAGAACCTGAAGATCCAATGACATGAGAGCCCGCCCTTCATCTGTACACCTCTTAACACGGGAGAGACCTTCTATGAGAATTTGGGCAACAATTTCAAGTCCATATTCTAAGAGGCGGTCTTGAACCTATATGTACCAATACATAATATATTATACGCACAACTTAATCAAGCACATTTTTATTTTTCAAATGCTCACTTTAGATCACACATAAGGCTCTTAACTCAAACAAAAGGTGATTCACTATGCAATTACCAATTCCATATTTCGCAGTTGTGTCATGTCAAAAACGCTTGTATATGATATACAAGTAATTTATTCCTGCAGTTTGATATACACAACTTAAAACCTAAGAACTTTTTTTTTTTTGGTATCGCCTGGGAAAAATGGAACTTTAGACAGCGGAATGGCATAACAGAATAACCACGCAATAACAATAAATAACTAATGTAAAACTATTAACTTATTTTCTTTTATGACCCGAGAAAAACGAAACTGTAGATAAAGCAGAATTGCATAACATAATAACCACACAATAACAATCCATACCCAAAGATCTCACGATTTCCAAAAGCAAACCAATCATCAAGTCATCCCATTAACCACTCGAACCCTATCCCTCACCCCTCTCCCACCCACCAAGAATAATACACACAATACAATAAAATGCAGGTATTAACAGGCATCATCTCGCATAAGAGCCATCCTATTAGCCATCCAAACACATTCCTCAGCCCTCCCCCAACCCAACACAATATGCTAATGCTACAGGTATTGACACATTATTTCGCATAAGAGTCATCCCAACCATCCAAACCCATTCCTCAAGCAACCCCCTTCCTCTCACCAGGGGTCTCACCAAAAGGAAAACAAACGAGAACAATAATAGGTATAGTCACAAACATGACACAATGAACTACAGGTATTAACTAATACTGCACACAGCAGCCGTAAAATTTGGTCATACCCATATTGAGAGAGGAGCAACTTCTCCATTTTATTGTGATAGTTCCTAGAAAAACTAACTGCCAGCAATTACCTCCTTGTGAATTCCCCCATGAGCAAGTCTTGTTTTATAGTGCTTGAATTCTCCCAATAACAAATCAACATACCTATTAAAGCAACAACTCATGTTAGAAAACTTGACACTTGTCATATGGTACTAGAAAGGGAAAATTGGGGTGAAAGCCATTTCAGCAAGAATTTATCACAATGTTCTGTTTCTTGCACATACAAAGACAAGGCCAACATGGTCAAGGATTGACAGCAAAGAGGAACCACGCATTAGACCTAAAGGTTGGGCCTAAAACAAGTTAAGCTCCGTGAAGAAATTTCTGAGACTTGAGAATGTGTGGCAAATGATATATTTAAGCAAGCACTCAAAAGAAAACAATTAATTATAGTATCATGGCAAAAAAATAAGAGCTAAAACCTTCAGAAACATAAGACCAGACATTGAAGAGCCATAAGCCTAATTGAAGTTCGGTTCTCTCATCCAAGTTCTAAATAACCACAGAATCAGTTTTTGTAAACATGTAACTCCTAATTTATCATACAGATAAAGCTTTGATGAGTAAGAACCTAGCTTACCCCAAGAAGGCGTTTTACAAAAGTTGAAACATCATCATCATGGTACAAGATCATAAAAATTAAATCAGAAACTTTCAAATAAATAAAGAATAAATATCAAGAAACTAACCCATTATGCTCTAGTCCAAGCTCTTTTACTTCCCATTTTGCATTGGCTATCCGATCCACATAACTGCAAATAATGGTTGTCCATGAGAGACTTGAAACTAAAAATCATTGATAATAGGAGCAATAAATGTAATGCCGATATTGCATTAATTGCTGATCAAAAGATGCCAAATTGAGTTTATCTTTTTTTTCATTTTTTTGTTCCCATGACAGTAATTAGATTGAGAACTTCCTCATATGATGAAATGAAAAAGTAGAAACCAAGAGAAAAGGGGAACTTTTTAAAATAAAATGACGTTTGATTTTTCAGCGGAAAGAAACACCTATTAGTAGAATAAACCCAACCAGACCATCAACTCTGGTCTTACCCATTAATATGTAGCAGTTGTCTTGCAGTTGTCCTATGAATGTGCTCTACAAGATCTGGTACAGCATCAACCTAATAAAGATATATTTAACTTCAAATCTGAATTATGGGCATTCATCAAGAAAATTTAATGATTTGTCAAAACATTTGACTCTTAAAGATGAATAACAAATAAAGAAATCAAACAAGTCACATTAAGAAAATTGTGAGAAACATACAAGAACTCAATTGCTTGGATGAAAATTAAATGCTTTATTTAATTATATTATTAATTATATAAGCCTATCTAGTATATAACAGTATCGATAAGTTTCCCCACTAGCAGTAGCTGGCAGTATACATACATTTTTCTTTTTCTACATTGGTTTCATGTTTTAATGTCAAATGCACATCATCTAAGAGTATCACTTTCCAATACAAATACCAATTATACAACCCCCTCATAGTATCATCCATCACACAGATATTTATTTATGAGATTCAATGGTAACAAGAATCATTTTATAAGAATAAAACATGTTTCTATTCATTTATCGATGATAGCCAACTATAGAAAGTTAAACTAAGATCATATCACATCATTTTAAGACTTCATCAAGATAGCATGAAATCTTTTGAAAAATCCAGCAGAGAATAACAAAGGAACCTACCAGATGTGTATAGAAGTCTTCAACTACAGCAGCATTACTCTGAAGTAGCATTGTCTGGAGATGAGCTTTAGATCTATGCAATATTCGAGCAACAAGGGAGATAGTGTCAGCACCTGCACATCTTTCCTGCAACATAATGGTCGTGCAACTTAAATCAGATTTACACTGCATATGGCTTCGTTCTAACTATAACCAAGAAAGTACAGAACATGTGGTAACTTCCATGCCATCACGGAATAGCATAATATGAAATGTTACTAAGGAATTGCATGAAATTTATAAAGTTAAACTGCAATATTACAAAGATTGAAACTAGTGTACAGCATCATCATCTAAACAAAAAGGGTGTCTGAAAAATGTAAAGGTGTGGCACGCCAACCCTTATATGCTCTGCAGACCATGATAAACATCCAATATGAATAAATGCACAAGAACGGCACATAAAACTTTCTAACTTGTAGGGCATGTAATAAATGCCCAAGGCACATAAAACTCAAAAAAAATTGGAATGAAAAGTTATTATTATTTTCAATCTGAGAGATGATCTAGGAGGACAATATGACAATTAATACCTTGAGACCAAAGGATGTTCCTGGTGTATTACTGGGAGGACTCATAGGCATGATATCTGCAAATGAAGAATTTAGAGATGTGGATGAAGATGACGGGGACTTTATCCACTGGTCACAGTCTTCTTGTATTCTGGACAAGGCAGTCTTCAGCCGATCTGTGTAGAACAACATGATAAGTTTCTCAAGTGTGCATCAGAATGAGAAAGTATTGCGATTAGTAGATGATCAGATAAAGAATGCATAATAGTTTAAAGCAATGAAAAAGAAAGCACTCACAATTAATCGGATCAGGCGACCCTTTTCCACCTGAATTGCTGTTTTGCTGAGCAAATGTTTCAAATACAAAATGAAAAAATACCTCAAACAACTGGCATATTCCCTGAAACAATATAATGAATCAGGAAAATAGACTCATCACAGGTTTTTATTAATAAGCATAAAGAACAGACACAAAAGTGAGAAACAGGTACATAAAAAGTATAAGACACCTTGAAGAACTCAACGTTGATTATTTCTAATTTCTGCATAAGCCTGGCATATTTGTCCATTGACCTAAAATGTAAAAGAACATACAGATCAAATGATCACATATCCATTACAAAATATATAATTCAAGCTTTTATATCTGAAAGTGCAAAAGACTCCAGTAAATAAAGAGCCGTTCACCTTAGAAGACAAATAGATGATCCAGTTTGGGCTGTGATTTCTCCACCATTACAATCTAAAGATTGATTTCTTGAAAGTCTAGGTTTCGAAATTCGACTTGGGAGTTGACTATCCTCATCAATAAAGTCTGCAAGAAGATCTTCATTTTCTTCTTCCGAAACAGAATTAGCACCATTAGAATGTCTTGAATCACTGCTTGGTGGAGAGACCTTATCACCAAGCCTTTGACTAAAATTACCATCAAATTCACCAGTTGTGCCATTCCACTTAAGACCTTCTTTGGATGTATGTGCCAGCTTTAACAAAAAGGGGTTTCCATTTCTAAGCCAATTAGAGAATCCAGTGTTCTTGGTGCCGGCATCAACAATTCTTGTAAACTTAGAATGTCTGGCATTAGACTTACCCTCAGACGAAACAATTATAGGTGCTCCATCACCGGCAAGCCCAGGAAATGTAATTTCTTGTACTGTATCTGGTGGCATTATCAGCCAAGGTTCTCTTTCCAACACCATTTTAAGCGCCTGAAAAAATAATCATGTTTTAACTATCTATATAAGTGCATCTGGACAGTGTTGTGCATAGTAAAAGCTTAAATCTACTACGACATAACTCAAAAAAATAAAATAACGAAAATGAGTAAAATAAGTGATGGGAGGCAAAACTGTTCAAACAAAATGTTTCTAACATATTTGAATTGAAATACACAACAGAGGAAAACACATGACTTGACAACCATGGCGGCAGACCAGTTATGCGCATGCCACCTAAGTAGGATTTTATCGTGCGTGTGATATTACAAGTTTGGACAAGTAAAAGAAAATGCACTAAAAGACTATTTATGTATGTAACATCACGTCAGGCAGGTGAGCAGTGTCTGGTAGTTCACAACTCTTATTTTTCGTCATGAGTTCATAACAATCCATAATTTCTTAATCAGTAACCAATCCGTTTTATAAAAATTAGAAAGAAAAGAAATAAACAAACATAATATCAATTATCGTGGCATTGCCCTATTTGGAGGACAAAACCTGTTAAGTTAACTTACACATATATTCTGCCGATGAAAAGCTACAAAATAATTTTCACATACTGCCTTCAACTTCTGCCTGAAGTCAGCTGCTTCAAATCCGCAAAATGCTTCCCCGGCCAAGATGAAGACACCCAGATCTTCATAGTTCTTCAAGAATTGGTGTATGCTAGCAGAAGAAACAGAAGTCGAAGAAAGCAAGACAAATACACGAGTAGTTGTGAGTTGCCAGAGATTTTTGCGTCCCCTCTGAAGGGTTTGTGAAACAAATGCTGTGGCATCTTTTCGCAGTTGATACCACGGGGATCCACTTGTTGATGTTGTTCTGTCATCCTTACTTGCCTCATCAACTAAATTTTGGTAACTAGTGGAAGTAGTGTTTCCTGTAGATTCAACTGCAGAGCAGGTAGTTGTAGATTCATCTATGTACGCTGAACCAGGCACTATATCTACAGATTCGACGAGAGAGCCATTAACTTTTTGGGAAGAACAAGGAGGTGAAATTTGCTGAACCCCTCCTGGAGTCGGAGAGATGTCACTTTCCTTCTGTGTCATGCTTGGAGTTTTACCGGCTGAATCCTAAAACAAAGACAAATATTCCTCTCATATCCAGAAAAACAAAACAATTCTGCTTTTGTGGGATCATGTATGCATGCAGGAACCATATTTCTGTAAAATACCTAAAGTCATAAAGTATGTGACCACTATGGCTGTAATACAGTTGGTGAATCCAAAGAAAACCAGTAATAGAGACCAAAACAGGTTAATTTAATGTATAATACTGATACACAATACAATACATTTGAGCGCATAAAAATTTTGCAACACAATTTTCAATTGTTAGGAAGCAAACAGAAAATGATTTAGAGACAATACTGTGTAGCAAAAAAATTTCTAAAGGACAGGTTAAGTTGTAAACAACGGGAAACACATTCAAATATACTTAACCAGCCAATGGTAATAAGCAGTAACATAGAGGAACTATCAACTAACATTATTTAAAATTTGGAAGAAGTTCAAGTAACAAAACTAAACAAAGACATTACCAATTATATACTAAAAATAATACGATCAACTGAAAGCGTGAATCGAAGTTTACCCTATTATCCAGCTGAAAGCCCATAATTTCATGATATGAACACATCAATTTGAAAAGGATAGCTAGTGTGTTTAACAAACACTTCCTAAACTTTGGTTCAGGTATCTGAAGGCACAGATCGCTGTAGGTAAGTCTGGAATCACATAAGAATTCATTAGCAAGCATACAAGATGCACAGTTCTGTTACATTATGATTCTAGCACTGGTAGATGTAGAAAATTACCGACTATTTTGCATGTGAAATCCCTGATCCTGCAAAGATAAATTAATCATCTAAGTATAGATGTTGTCTCACAATAGAGCTATAAAGTGAACACCATAGGCCTTATCATCTCTTCTTATTTTAATAAGAAACAAAATTTTGATCAAGAAAACAAAAGATATACTGTCTTTAGTCCAAACAAAACAGCTATAAACAAACTGCACAAACAGAAAATTGAAAGAATAAGATCCCCAGCAAAGATTAACCTAAGGACTGTCTAAAATGTCTCTTGACGCAGACACTGGGAAAAATGCCAAAAGTATTCTTCCCCCAAAGAAAACCCACCTAGTTCTTTCGTTCAAAAATTCTATTGTTTCTTTCCATCCAAACAATCCTAACAACCACTAAAACTGCAAAGTGCCACAGAGTACTCGCCTTCTAATCTGCACTGCGTCCCAAAAACCCCTCCACCAAAAAGGAATAACAATCTCTAGCCCAAGAACCCACAATTCCAAGCACTTGTATCTACCTTGCACAAGTGAGAAGAGGAAAGGGCAAAGATGAAAGAATAAGCATCTTTGTATGGAGGGATGAGCAGGTACTTGGTCTTCTTATTCGGAACACATTCCAACACTGGTAGAATTTTGCATCAGACTAGACCCAAGCCTCTGCAGTAGTTAAAGCTCTCTCTGAGATTCCCAATACCCAGCCTCTGATGAAGCCATTACAAATTGTTTTTGGTCTGCAATTTAATAAATTGGGCCATTAGATCTACCAACCTTTTAAGTCACACCCAAGTAGCTTTCCTGAGCTGGCCTGATTTTCCTCTACTATGCCCCACAACCTCTTGTAATCCAGTCCCTCTCCCAACAATTCTAATTCTTGGGCCCCAGTAATCTTTACTGTACTAGGCCCCCTAGGTTTCTTCCCATCCTTCTACCCCTTAAGTAATCTTCATTTTTTATTCTGATACTAGAATATGGTGCACTCATCCTTTTCTTTCTCCCAGGTGTACCCTTCCCCATTCTTCATGTTTTACCTTGTGTTTATAGGACTCAACTTTCGTGCTACCCTCTATTTGCCCAAGTGTACCTGTCCGACCCCTTTCCTCTAATTCTACTTTGTGATGCTAGGATTGAACTTTTGTGCAATCCTTAATTCACCCAAGACTGACCTTTGATTGTGGTTATGCGTGTCCCATTTGTACAAAAGGAAGCCTGGGATGTATCCAAAATCCCTTCTGAATCATAGTCTTACCTCAAATAACATCCAAAACCCCTTCTGAATCATAGTCTTACCTCAAATAACATCAGCTTTCAGCTCAAAAAATTTCTGTTGTCCATAACCGGAACGGCAACCATACTAAATGATCCAGCCACCCTACCCACTTTTTGTAAACCAGTCGTCAGAGCTTTCCACAGAGATCTTACATAGCCACCTATTACTGCAGTGTCCCTAGAGAAGCACAATGCTGCCTTCTCAGAAGCTCCTTAATTTGTATACACGTTTAAGGGTGCTGCTATTGGCACTTTAAATTTCTATATTTAGAAACAAAAATACACATATGAAGAGTGCAAAATGACTGTGCCAATCACATCTCCCTATTTTAATTGCTCTACCCCTACACTCCTTTAATATCCTATTGACTAAGCGCATACCTCTTGCACAATATTCTTCAATATAGAGTGCGTTTCTGATAGAACTTCCTGCATAAAGAAACTTTGAATCTTCTCAGCAAGGCCAGAGATATCCCCAATTAGTGCATAAGCATCGACCACCTGTTCAGCATTTAATAGTTTATCAAGTCCAAATAAACATCGCGAAAAAGGTAATACAATTGATCCCTCAACTTAAAGATTCATCCTGCTGTCTCCACATGCTCGCAGTATTGCTACGTGGATCTACATTAACCAGAAAGCTCTAATACTGAATTGAGTAAATACCACTCATTTAATGATGCTATTCCTTGCAGCTCTCTAATGCTCTTCAGATTTGACCTTTCTTCGGGATGTTTTAATTTGGTGCTTGTTTTAATTTTAGGGTGGTGATATCCACACCCTCTCAATTTCCGATTGTCGGATCAAATGAATTGAGAGGATTAAAGGACAGAAATTAACAGAGTTTTCCACATATCCCTAATTTTATTTTTCTGTTTAGTGTCTTCCAAATATCCCTAAGTTGCTTTTTCTATTTCCAATCAACTTTTGCTTGCCAAAAACAGAATCCAACTAACAGCCCCAATTTTATATCAATCAAAAAATGAAAACGTATTGAACATTTATTAGAACTTTCAAAAATAGGAATAAGACAATATCAAACTAACAGACGTTTAAGAAATGCAGGTAAAATTAGGTCAGCACAAGGCATAAGCAATGCAATTACTTAGGAGCAATCAAATTCTGTACAAGATACCTATTAGTAATCAACATAAACATATTTCACAACCCTTTACTTCAAGCGGAGAGGAACATAATATTAACTCAAGAATCAGACAGAAGATCACTTCAATACATGATCGGATCAGACTGACAGGAGCAGAACATAGAGAATTAAAAATACTACTTTCACTTAATAGTTGAATCGTCCCTCTTGTATACATAATATGGCACTGATATTCCTAAATAATATCAAGAAAGCTTTACAGAAACTTGAACATGGTATTTCTGTATCCATTATGTATCACGTCATCATTGCATAAAGGATAATGACCACTTAAAGGATATCAAGCTATTTGAAATATATGTAATATAAGAATAACTACATGTAATGACACTCGAGTAGAAATTTACAATATCTTCATGCAGCATTTGGGAGAAATTAATGATCCAGTTCTCAGAGAATGAAAAAAAAAAAAAAAAAAAAAAAGAAGAAAAGCACTGACAGTTATATAGCCCTCCTCATTGAACTCCTGGCACACTCCTAGCAACAAGGAATCCAGCTTTTGAAGAGTTTTTCCCAGCCAAACCTGCACCCATATTTGGAAAAAAGAAAATGTAAGCATGATAAAGTTTCTTGGTTTACCTGTATTACCCAAAAGCAGTGGGATGCGGGGCAAGAATTCATGATTATTCTATATTCTGAAATGCCCCTCCCATGTGGGTCTCTATCCACCACTACAGCCCAACATGTGAAACTCAACTTATATTGGGAGGTTCACCAAGGGGCTTGTAGTTGGTTAAGACTCATGAGCATCCAATCATGCACTTGAGGTCCCGAGTTTGATTCCCCCCCCTCCCAATCACTTATAAAAAAAAGGACTCATATTGGGAGGTGGGAAGGTTCCAATTGGAAGGACTTGCACTGAGGATCTCCTGCTCTAGTAACATGATAAAATTGGCTGGTTGACCACTCCACTCATATAAGCTTATTAGGATGTGGGCGGACAGTTTTTTTTATATTTTAATAAATAAAGTATAATTTAGTTGTCTCTCAATGGTGAAATATGTAAACCATAAACTAAAGACTTTTAATCCATGGTAAAAAATATTGAGGCACAGAGACATGAAATATCAGTGAATCTGTCAACAAAAAATGCTTCGTAATAGTAGCTTAACACTTGCCTCTACACCGCGGCTCATCTCTTGTACTGCAGAAAGTTTTGAAAAACTATCTAACAGCTGTAAATATTCAGACAGGACTTGAAAGGCCTGTAAATGTGCATGAGAATGTAACCAAATAATTAAAAAAACTATAATGCAACATGAAACAAAAACTGGAGTATAGTATAAACTGCAGAACAGATATATGCACCCACCTTGCAGTAATTTCCTTCCTCAACCAGAAACTCAAGCTCTGCTTGCATTTTCAGTGCATGGCCAAGCTCACTTAAAACAGGAAGCGTGTCCTGGATTTCATAAAAATAGGACACCGTTTAGGTAGGGTTATGCTTCTGCAACGAGAACTATCGAAGTGACTATATGATGGGATCCCTAGAAACCAGGAGAAAAAAGTCTAATAAAGATTGTTACTGCTAACCATGCACAAAGTAACGAACATACCAGAAGAGCTTGTTTCTTTTTGGAATTGGAATTTACGATGAGATCCCTAGAAACCTCATTCCTTGATGAGGTCAGATGCCGCCTTCCATTCTGCAAATACAATTACAGAAACTGTAACAAAAACATGACTGTTCTAGGCAGGGCCTTCGAATGGTGTTGGTCCTATGGACCGTGAACGGATTCGCCTCTGGCCTCTGGGCACGTTGGAACCACATGAGTTCACCGGGACAAACATATAAAAGGAGTTTGACCATAAAATTAAAAATAAAAATAAAAAACATACAAAAAAAAAGTTATATAAAATAACGAAAATTCAGAATGAACCCATTATGGATGGCAAATCTTACCATACAGATGACATTTGCAACTTTCAAGTCTTTCTCCAATTCCCTGACCAAATGCATCCCCTTCACTGGCCAAAAGTAAGTGTCAACATCTCATTTGAAACTGAAATATATTGTAAATCAAACTTCAGCACTGAACTTTGTTTAGCCAGACACTAGAGCAAAGAAAGACAGGGAGAGGGAGAGGGAGAGAGAGAGAGAGAGAGAGAGAGAGAGAGAGAGAGAGAGAGAGAGAGAGAGAGAGAGAGAGAGAATAGCGTCAAATAAACAATTACTCAACTACTCGGCCACCCTGGAAACAAATGTTATGATATTTCAATTTTCCAATACAATAGCAATATGGTGATATAAACACATAATATTCCGAAGAGTGCATTCTTGCTTGCTCACCCCTCCCCCTCCCCCCCCTCCCCCTCCTCTCTCTTCCCAATGTGGGGGTGATGCTCACCACCTCATTGGTTAGCATTAGATTAGTTTGGTTTAATTGACCTCTGAAGCGAATCTCGAAATTTAAACTAATCTAACAGCAACCAATGGGGTGGTGAGCATCACCCCCATTTTAGTAGGTGTGCATCACCCCTATTTTAGGGGGTGAGTAAAAGTATTCCCATATTCCAAACCACTATTAAGAAGTTTAAAGCACAATTTCAATAACTTATATAGGTAAGTTTTCTAGAAGGCCATGCAGTATAAGACTTCCTTAAATGTACTTCAATACAATTGCAGAAAAGGTTTAGATATTTTGATTAAAACTTACCCATTACTTCGTGGTGTTCCATAATATTGCGGGATAAACGTTCAGCTACTCTATCCAGTTGGGCCAATCTAAGAGCGGCCTACAAAAAAAAGTTTAGATGGTAGATAACATTGTTAAACAAGAGGTTGAAAGAACCTAATGAATTGAATTGATTATTACACTTCAACTAACCATGCCACTAGCACGCAAAAATAGACTATGACTATTTATTAAATGCATATGATACCGGTTTCAGCCAGCAATGTAAGCATTGCAAGGACATGTAATCATGAAAAGTGAAATGTGCAAGGTCAATAAAAAAGTGGAAACACCAACAAAAGAAAGACAATCGCATTTAAGTGCTTGTGACAAAAGAAAGACAATTACATATATATGTAACTAACACCTAAATGTGTAAAGAATTTCCCAATGACTTTGGCATCACATGTGTGCTATCTGGCCACAAACATATGAAAAATTATTAATGTTCTAGAATAAGATTGAAACAAAGAGTTCAAGAAAACTCAATTATGCAAAATTTTGATAAAACAATGTACTAGTGCAAGACATCAGAATTGTCCATTGAAATATGAAAAAGACAACTTCGAGGACAACCCTCTACCAGGGAAACAAAAGACTATTGTACATGCTGAACAAAATGAAGAAACTGGAATATGTTAGCTAAGAGGACAATGGAGAAACTGGAAAATCACCTGTCTCTCAAAATAAGCCAGCTCACTTTCTTCAGATGGAATATGCTCCAAAATATGTCTAACTGGATCTAAGTCCTGCACATAAGAAGTGCTTACAAAGCTTTTAAGACAGATGATTCAAATTTAATCCACACAGAAATAGTATCCACAGGATAAACTTTCAGTCAAGAAGTGGAAGCGTTATCAAGTATTATTAGAGTGAAAGAGAAGGCATAAAATTACCAATGAAAACATAACAACAATAATAATAGTAGCAGGTGCTCTTAATGACAAGCATGAAGTCCATAAAAATGGTCCCTTCATTTTGTTTGTGACCTAACTTAAGGTTTGTTGAAAGATAAAGGTCCCAATAACATATGAAAGCAAGGAAAGAGAAAGGAGTGGAAGAACTATGATATAAATAATTCCTTTACCATACACCTTATGTTTACAAAGTGATGAATTACTAGTCCATAAGTCATAATTGTACTGTGGAGAATACATAATTGGACTATGTAGAATAATTTATAAGATTGGAGAGAGTGAATCCAAATTGTTTCAATGATTAGCTCCTTCTTCTCATCAATCTCAGAATGTTAAAATATGGATTTTTAGACTACCTCTGACCTGGTTCAATATTTCAAAACAGCTTCTTGTAATAACAACTTGGAAAATGAAAATATAGTTGGCTAAATAAATGAAAATATATCATTTCAGGTGGTTAAGAAAAATTATCTCCTACATATGTGAGCTACCAATAGCATGTGCAACACCGAAGTTCCACGAATAAATCTCATGAGGGCTAATCTTTTGATTGACACAAACGTTTTACAACTGAGAAACTATCACAGGAACACAATTGGTATTTCTTTTTGTGGTTGTCAAGAAAACCATTTCCTATGCCTAAGAGCTACCGTTCGCAACCATTCTACTACTTGAAACATGGAAAATGACTTGGTAACTCCCTAAATAACCTAACGTTAACAAAGTACAAGTCATAAGGGCTACCAAATTAAAAACGCAATTATATAGTATCACCTCTTCATAGAATTCTTCCTCTATCTCCTCCACTTCTTGACCGTGATGTCTGCTTCCATATATTGAGCTCAATTCTTCAGAGCTTGATGAGAGACTAAACCTTTGATGGGGAGGCAATCCAGCAATAGCACGAGCAACAGCTGCAGCAGCCGCAGCTCGTGCCGGAACCTGTTAGAGAAGATAAACAACACATGAACACATTATCGACAGAAAATAAAAAGTACCCCAGTACCAAGCAGCTAGATTTTGCAATAAGCACAACATATTTAATCCCTACTTAACACGGCGAATTAACTACTACTATCATATTAATAAGCATTGCTCTTAAAATGATACTTATTCAACTTAACTCTCTTCTTAATCACCACAAAACCGCAGATAACTCAAAACAAACTATTATTCAGTATATAAAGCAAAATTTACACACTTGGAAGAAACATTATCAAATTATATGATCTAATTACAAAACTCAACTCGCTTTTACTCTGAAACAATTGAATTTCACACAACTAAACACGAAACACATCAAATTGGGGCGCCGAAATGCTACATTACGGGCAAAAACCGAAATTTCAGTCACCTCGGGACGATCAGAAGCAGAAGGAAGAAGGCCAAGCGATGTGGCAGACCTAACGGAGCTCAGAATCTTCTCGCCGACCTTTGACAAATCCATTGCACCGCCTTGGAACAGCAAAACCGGGACCAAGAACAAAACGCCAGGGCTCTCAAGGCCCTCGCTCAAATCGCCATTAAACACAAACGGATTCGCCAAAACACTGCCGAAGGGAGACAGATTCGGCTGCATTTCAATTCAAACCTCCGAGATCAGGCGGTGCAAAATCCATTGCGGGAAGGAGCTGCGATCGCGGTTTTGGATCTGATGGTTTCAGTGTGAGTCTGCGACTCTGTGTGGGTGTGGAGGAATTGTCGTTGCTTTTGTAGACTTGGAGTTCTCTCACTCCCATCGGCTAATCTTGTTATTATTAATTGTTGTTGAAGGACTGATACAGTAATAATTATGTTTGATTAAAGTCCATTACCACGCGTTTGTACGGAATATGTTTAAAACAAGTAACCAACTTATTAAAATATTAAGCCTTGGTTAATTTTTTAAACATAGATTATTTTCAAAACCCACTAAATGGGTATATCATGAATATTAGTTGTCTTAAAATTGAAATTTCAACTATAGATGATACAATATGAAACACAATAGAAATTATATTAGGATGACAATATTCTAACACAAGAGGGGGTTAAGATTTCAGAAAGCCTTTCAAGGAGCTTTTTCTGCTCATGTGTTTTCCACATACGCCGATACTCAATTCATAAAGCTTCCAGTTTTTGTTTGGGTGGTGAAGATGGTGGTGATCAGATCATGACAGTCCATACTATTTCAGCAACTTCTATGACATTCTTCTTGATGTTGGCGGCTTGAGTTGTGGGGTGGAGTTTGTGGTTTTGCATTGGTTTTAGAGGTGATGCCACGATGGGGTGGTGGTGTCTGTCAGTTGTTGGAGGCTATGCTCACAATGGGGGTGGTGGTGACTATTAGTTGGTGGAGGCTATGCTTATATGATCTTCTATTGATTTCATAGACAAAGTAACCCCTAGTAAATTTAATAGATTTTAACTGGGACTTAACATATGTGACATTTTTAATAGGTTGGATATTTTTTTGGCATGATCAAAACGGTTGGGACCAATTTAGAATGATCCTAAAAGGTTTGATGGTTTTAAGTACTTAATCCAAAATGTTAAGTACACATTAACATATATTTATTTTTGTGTCCCTACAACTAGTGGTAGATCCAATATTTTAACATCGGGTAATCCTAATTAAGGTAGATAGACGCTAGTCGGGCGCAGGTTGGGATTTAGCACATATGCGTCTTGATAGGACTTAGGCAGACTAAACAAATTTAAGTAAATTTACATATAAATAAGTGTCCATTTACACTTAAAAAATTATACTTGTATTGAGAATTTAGGTTTATTATTTAACATATAACATACAAAAAATATCAAAAATTTTGGTCTAGTATTTTACTAAATTTGATGATATGAGATGAAAGTTCAAGTGATTACGAAGTTCGTAGTATTTTATGAAATATTTTCAAATGTCGAATGAATTTATAGTCAAGTTTAAAAGAAAAAACGGTGTCAAATATATTGTATAAAAAAGTAAGTATTGATTGAGTAATACACTATTTCTTTGTTAATTAAAATATTATGTGGCACAATCTGATTGGACAACAATTAATAAAAATGGGGAGTTGTCACATCATAAATGGAGAGATAAAGTATTTCTTCTTCATTAGAACTAAGGTCAAAGAGTAGTAAACCTATGGTGGTCTTCTATGTGTTCTTCTTCGTTTGAAGTTAGATTTTTCTTCTTGATTCAAAGCTTATGGTGCCACATTTGCGCATCCATGGTGGTCTTCTCTCATCCAACACCTACCTAGACTGATGGGTGGTCCTTGGAGGTCATCACATGCGCTTATTCGGACTTCCAGATGGTCCATGGACCACCCAGGTCCAGGAATTGATTTACCTATGCTTGCAACCACAAAAAAGGGATATAAAGAACAAACCATGTCACGATGTTGTGGTGTGAGCTCGAGTTTTTTGGCAAATAAATTTCTTCATGGTTGATGGGCATGACTTCAGTGGCGGCTTTGGAAGTGCCAAAGTTGACTTTCATACTAAGTTTCGTACTCATAAAATGCCATAGAAGAAAAAAGAAATGTTTTAAACATTAAAAAAAAGTTTTCTACATTAAAGGGCCCATTTTAATTTTCACGCATGTCTTTTGAAATCTCAAAGCCGCTCTTGCATGTCTTTATATAATGGTAAGTCTAAGTTTAAAAGTAATTCAGTCACGCAAGACTCCTGTAATTGACTAATTTGAGACTCGTTATCTTGCCCATTAAGTCATTTAGTTGTTTTACTTTGGAAGACGTGACAAAAGTTGCTAATTAAGAGTCTTGTTTAGGGAGATCTCTTAACTGTACCAAGTATCATGACCTAGAATTGGGTTGCGATTGTAGAGATTGTTATCCTATCGATGATCCAGCGAGATCATTTATCCTTCAACTTTTTGGGCTTAACTTTCTATGAGGCCTTTCTAGGTTTGTAGAGGAGTTAAGACTTTGCTAGTCCTCCTAAAATCAATAGCATTTCGTCGGAATACATCCTGTCATTTTGAAACTTGAACCCAAAACTAGTTGGATGGAGTAGATAATTTCCTCGATTATCAAATTTTTAATTAGGTAAAAGATCTTTTAAGTCATCTAAGCCCAACAACTTGCTGAGTTAAATGGTTTGTAAGTTGGATTACAATATCTCACACATGAGTCTAACAAAGGTGTCTTCTATATCAAGTGACATTATTGAGGCCATACTTCTACCATTTGATGTGAATCCAAGCGTGAGCTTATAGTCGGACGTGTTATTGTAGGGCATTTTGCCTGTTGAGTTCTTTATATCCACGTGTTAATTCTTATCAACTCATATTTGTATTAAAACTCAAATTTTCTGACTCACCGTCTACAAAAATCAAACTCAATTTCTCGACTCAAAAAAGAACATATAATAAAATGACATTCTCTACCAGCGGCGCTCATTTCGAGTCCATCACTACTCTTTTGTGGCCGTTGGTCAGCTGTCTCCAATTTCATGGCTCATCCATGTCTCATTTCTGTTTGGTCAACATGTGTCCTTCTACTTAACAGAACTTTTAATTGTGTTAAGTCTTAAACAAAATAAATTAATATAAGAATAAACCACTCCTTGCCGTCAGAACAACATCTAGTCGGCAGTCGCGACACCCACTCCTTGCCGTCAGAACCCAATTGCATGATAAGACCTAACACAGTTACCGGATAAGTAGGAGAATACGTGTCAATGAAATAGGATGGAGACATGAAAGAGACAGCAAGTTGGTGACAGCAGAACCGCGGCCCTCTTTTGTCGCCTTGGAAATTAATATACCTCGGAACAAAAAACTCGAACCAAACAGATCTCTCTCCCTGTTCTCAACTCAATCATTCTTCCACCTTTGTCTCTCCGAGGCGACGGAACAACCACGAGAAGAGCTGAAGACGTACATAACAATGGTTCCGATTCCGCCCGATAACGGCGTCGAAGGAGACGATGAGAGAGAGGAGGAGGGCGAGGAGGAAGAAGAGGAAGAGGAAGAAGATGAGGAGGAAGAGGAGGAGCCGAGGCTCAAGTACCAGCGAATGGGAGGCAGCATTCCCACGCTGTTGGCTAGCGACGTGGCGTCCTGCATCGCCGTCGCGGAACGAATGATCGCGCTCGGGACTCACGGCGGCACCGTTCATATTCTCGATTTTCTCGGGAATCAGGTGAGGAGCTGAGCTTGAATTCAACAATTTTTCGTCTTTCGAATGATAGTGGTTGGGATTATTGCATTGACCGGTAGGTTAGTGCGATTCGTGGGGATATGGTAGGTTGTGGATTGAAGTTGAGCTGGTTGGATCTGGGTTTCTTGGTAATTTTGAAATTTTCACTGTTTTACTGGGAATTGAATGTACGGGTTTTAAGCCAGTTGCATTTAGTTTTGGGATGGTCAATGGGGTTTTCGCAATTAGCTCAAATGGAACTGGAAAAGAAAGCTACTTTAGTTAAATTTCATTTGGTTAATTATATGCAGGAGTTATAAAGTTTTTTCTTTTGATTTTCCTGTTCTTAATTTCGTGTTCAGAAGTTGGCGTGTTAATTGAATTTTCAACTATGGTGAACTTATACTTCTTGTAGGGTGACTTAACTCTACTTGTCCTAAAATCCGTCACTCAAAACATTTATTGTTTGACGGGTAAATTACCTATATGCAATAGGTTCGACAATGCAAAGTTTAACCTTGACAAGCAATGTAGGTAGTTTGCAATATCTGTACATTGTTGATTTCTTTGGGATGTCTGTAGGTAGTTTTTGAACTCACAGTTCTTATATTCCTCTGTCAATACTAAATATTTTGTGGTATGGGTGTTAATACTCTATATCAGTTAAGGTTGACATACTGTTGCATTTTGCGCCTGATTTATCATTGAAGGCAATATGCCAATATCATGTACTTGATTGGCTTCTTTACAGGTTAAGGAATTCCCTGCTCATACTGCTGCAGTGAATGATCTTAGCTTCGACATAGAAGGTGAATTTATAGGAAGCTGTTCAGACGATGGGTCTGTTGTAATAAATAGTCTTTTCACTGATGAGAAAATGAAGTTTGAGTATCATCGCCCAATGAAGGCTATTGCACTAGACCCAGATTATGCAAGAAAATCATCTAGAAGATTTGTAGCTGGTGGTTTAGCTGGTCATTTATATTTTAATACAAAAAGATGGCTGGGCTTTAAAGATCAGGTTTGTACTAAAATTATACTTATAGCCTGTTAAAAGGATTTCCGAGTATGTTTTTAATTTCTTAAGGCAATTTAATTATGTATGTCTAGGTTTTGCACTCTGGTGAAGGTCCTATACATGCGGTGAAGTGGAGAACAAGTCTCATTGCTTGGGCAAATGATGCAGGTGTTAAAGTGTACGATGCTGCAAATGATCAACGTATAACATTCATTGAAAGGCCACGAGGAAGCCCACGTCCTGAGCTTTTGCTCCCTCACTTATTTTGGCAGGTTAGTGGAAGAGTAACATGCTCACGGTATTAACTTGCACACGTGACCACACTTTATAAGCTTTGATGCGGTGCATGTTAGTGCAACTTGTGTAAAGTGCTTGTATTGGGTGATTCTGTAGTGCATTTTGAACTTTAAAGTTTTACAGTTTCGGGATTTTGTCTAATTAAGTAATGAAATAGGGTTGAGATTTGAAAAGTATAGAAGGGACATTATGGCATATTGCTGGAGTTCTGGGGCAGCATGTAATCTTGGGATTTTAATGCCTGTTTCAAGGGTAATTAAGGGCTAAAGTTAGTAGAAAATGTTGCGCTTAATTGGGAAAGGGTCGGATAAAAGATTGGGTGGACTGGGAATCTCAAATAGTATTGGTATCTAATAGTTCCTTTAGCAACTGATGTAAAACTGCAAGCCTTGCTCGCGTGTTTAAGAGCATTTACCTCTGCACCCAAGTTCTTGTGTTTGAATCCTCCCTCCCCCATTATCACTTGTATTGAAAGAAAAACTGATGTAGAACCCAGGGAAATTCACCTAATGCTCTCAGCACTCTTAGAAAAACTTTAGACTTGACATACTAATGAAATGTAAGTGTCTGAGCAGAAAAATCGTAAGATTCCAATTCTACCTCTGGACATTATAACATTTATAACTCTAGGACTAATGGTTCAATCTCAATACTAATTTAACCCCGGAGTCCCTATTAAATCAACTTCATGATAGATAAGACTTTTTTGATGTGAAAAGTACCAGCTAAACTTCCTTTCCTATTTGCACAACCTTTTCTTCTTCATCCTTCATATAAAGTAGTTGTGGTGTCATTTCATTATTGCTCACTGTACTTCATTATATTCAGGATGACTCATTGTTGGTCATTGGCTGGGGAACATCAATCAAAATCACATCGATAAAAACAAATCAGTCAAGAGCCACCAATGGAACATATAAGCATGTTTCAATGTCTGGTATGAATCAGGTGGATATTGTGGCATCCTTTCAGACCAGCTATTTCATTTCCGGGATTGCCCCCTTTGGTGATACTTTGGTCATTCTAGCATATATCCCTGGTGAAGAAGATGGGGAGAAGGAATTTAGCAGCTCTGTTCCATCGCGACAGGTACTTTTTTCCTCCCTGTTCTTTGGTAGAATAATTTGTCAGTGCAAAATTTTCATTTTTTATGGTTTTTTTTTTTGTTTTCAAGATTTTCCTCCCTCACTTTATTCAGTTTCCATTATTATGCAGATTCAATTGTGCTTTATGTGAGTAAGTTCTACGAAATAAAGGGATTATTAAATCTAGGTCCCTGATATAAATTTTTTTGTTAGCTTAGTCTGGTGGCCTTTAAACTTTTAAAGTCAAGCGGGAAAGTCAAACACAGACATTTGTTAAGTATAAATCCAAAAAGTAACATGCCATTAAATTTTCTTAAACAATTTTCAAATACCAAACCATTCATTATACATGGCTATTTTTGATGAAATTATATTTATTAAAAGATTTTGTTGAGATCTATTAAACAAGACCCTGAGATAACTATTAAATTGTGTTATGAAAAGTTAAAATTAACATTCATGTCTAGCAGACACATTATCTTTATAGAACATCATTCACTTTTTTCTTACATCATTCTCATGCATCTTATTAATACATTTTTGTTATGCTATATTATTCATTTTTTATATCAGGATACTGTGTCTATGGATACAAATATGTAAAACATGAAAATTTGAGCATATTGTAAACCCTTGTAGGGGAATTTTGTTAACTTTTCCACTTAAGTATGACAGAATCACATTCAATTGGGGAAACTTTTTTTATTAGTCATCTAGCCTAAGGATTTATTAGAAAAACTGGTTGTACCTATACCCAATTAACTGTATAGTAAATAGAAAGTTACCCACTTTTCATCTTCTATTGTAGGTCATGCTATGACTGGTTCCCTGTTATTGTTTCTAACCTTTTTAACATATTGAAGCAGGGAAATGCACAAAGACCAGAAGTACGTATTGTAACATGGAATAATGATGAACTTTCAACAGATGCCTTACCTGTACATGGCTTTGAGCATTACAAGGCAAAGGACTATTCCCTTGCTCACGCTCCTTTCTCAGGTTAACATACTTTATCTTTGAATGTCATCGTCAAATAATAGCAGAATAATTTACATTTATATAGCTGTAAAACCCTTTAGTTTGAATCTAGGTAGCAGCTATGCTGGCGGCCAGTGGGCTGAAGGTGATGAACCACTGTACTATATTGTTTCCCCAAAGGATGTAGTCATTGCAAAACCAAGGTCAGTAGTCTCTTTCTATTTGTGCCTCTAGAGTCAATAATATATAAACATTTGTAATACATAACAATAATTTTCTCCATTGACTCTCGAGTTTAATATTGAAGAATCGACCTCCGTGTTCTAATAAAACTTTGTGATGCGGAGCTAAAGTGAAGGCTTTCCTAAATCAATGGGTGTTTTAGTCTTTTAATCTCTAGGGTTTTAGTATTTTAATATTTAGGGTTTTAGTCTTTTGATTTCCTACATTTATAAGGTTTTAGATTCTTTCCAGTTTGGGTTTTTATCACAAATGGTCCCTGAAATTGACCTACCCCATCAAGATGGTCCCTAAAATTGAAAATCGATCAATGTAGTCCCTGAAATTGGGTGTCGCAAATCTATGTGGTCCTTCTGTTACAATTTTATTACAAATTCTATTATTTGCTGATGTGGCACATAAATGGTCCCACAACTATAATTAAATATTGTAATATTAGTTAAAAATATTAAGTAATGAAAAAACAAATATTTTTTTTTGTATAATTAATTTTTTTTTATAAAAATGCTGAGACTTTACTGGGGGTTTAGCACTGGTTGCTTGCAGAGGTCCCCATTCAAGAATTTGATGATGATGGGTTTCATGATGTGGATGGCTGGGACTACGGTCATTTGTTTTTTTTGCATTGGAATCACATTTCCGCTCAACTTACAAGGTGTATAGAAGGTTTCTAAGCCTATAAGGACAACAAAGTAGATCTTAATCCCCCAAATTTGCTCGTCGTTGCCCTAAGTTGGGGGGGGTTTACCATTGGGTGTTTGGAAGCTTAACACTTTGGGTTTGCTTCCCACACATGCATCTGATTCGGTTTCTTCCTTAAACCCTGCTCAGGAGGTTGAGTATTCAGGTGGTGGCATTCCTCTTTATTGACATCACTGCTCAGTTCGCAAGGATGAATGGCAGCTTGCAGAAGCAGAAAGAAGATTGATTTGGGTATTGACATTAATTCCATAGAGCAAGAAGAAAGTGCCAAGACGTTTCAAACAGAATAGAATTTGGGATTTGCAGGGCGTGAGGGGGGGCTTGAATGTGGTTGTGCTCGGGGTGGGAGGGGAAGAAGAAGATCAAATCATCATCATCTTCTTTTTTTAAGTTTCAATTATACAAAAATAAAAATGGTTTTTTATTATTTAAATAATTTTAATACAATATTTGATTAAACTTGTGGGACCTAGTTATGTGCCACATTAGCACATAACAGAATTTTTAACAAAGTTATAACGGAAGGACCACATTGATTTGCGACACCCAATTTCAGGGACTACATTGATTGATTTTCAATTTTAGGGACCATCTTGATGGGGTAGGTCAATTTCAGGGACCATTTGTGATAAAAACCCTTTCAGTTTTATTGGGATTAGTTTTGGATTTTCTTTCCTAGAATAAGTTCTCGTTTGTGATTGCGGCCCATAATGATCTAAACTTAGGTGCTTGTGGCCAGGAATGATCTAGTGTCATCGTCTCATCCATGGTTTAAGAACATTTTTATCACAAAAAGAAAGATCTTCTTATAGCTTTCTTTTAAATTTTAGTGGGACAATAATCCTAACCCTGATTAAGAACTTACCAAATTAAAACCAATGGGAAATTTTATTGGAACCCAATAAATCTCTTTCCACGTCCAACTTTAAGGAAAAATTCTTGAAATTCCTATTTCACCCTGAAATAAAATCGAGAAATTAAAAAAAAAAAAAAAACAGAAGTAAAATTTCTTTCCACACCCATGGCTTCCCCATTCAAACACCGTTCATAGAACATAAAGGCTCCCTCTTCATCTCAAAGTGTTCATGTCCAAAGCCTCTACCACCCCTTCTCCGCCTGATGGGCAAATGTGGTTCTCCATGTTTGTAGGCCTCTATTGTGCGGTAAGTGACATCTGTGGAACAGAGTCAGAAATAAAGAGTAGGTGGAGAGGAGACGCTGGCAACGAAAGATGTGTTGGCATCAGTGAAGAAGGTGCTAGAAAGTGGTGGAAGTCGAGGTGGTGGCATATGGTTTCAAATTTTTTTAATTCTTTTTCTTTTCTCACGTTAATTTAGGGGCATGAGGGGACAGTTTAAGAATGGAACCTCCTCCAGCTTTACTGGGTTGTAGTTTGATAGTTCATCAATATTAAGTTTCATAGCCATAAATGAAGAAGAAAGTGATAATGATTTTAGCAAATTAGAAGAAATACTAGAAAAAGACTTAGATCTAGACCAAGAAGACTTCTCATACGATGAAATGTTTGACGAGAACGAAGAACATATATTTATAAGTAGAAGTAAGTTTAAAATGACTAAGTCTAAACTAGAAGATTTAATTAGAATTGCAAAAGAAACACAAGTTTGGGGAGAAAATCCAATTAAATATTGGGAAGGAAATCAAGAAGTAGCAAAATTGGACATTATAAATCCAGAATTAAGGATAATAACAAGTAGCATAGGCTATGATAATAAAGACAAAGAAGAATTTCAGGAGAAGATAAAAACCCAGGGCCGATCACAAGGAATGATGTAATGTCCCACATCGCCCAGGGGAGATGATCCTCTATGCCTTATATGTACATGCCCACCTCTCTATAGCAAGACGCGTTTTGGGAACTCACTGGCTTCGGATCCCATAAGAACTCTGAAGATAAGCGAGTTTGGGCGAGAAGGGTCCCAAGATGGGTGACCTCCTGGGAGGGCCTAAGAACCTAAGAACAAAACAGTGCAGGCCGAGCCCAAAGCGGACAATATCTTGCAATGCGGACTGGGATGTGACAATTTGGTATCAGAGCCACTTCTTGGCCAGAAGTGTGCCGACGAGGACGTCGGGCCCCTAAGGGGGGTGGATTGTAATGTCCCATATCGCCCAAGGGAGATGATCCTCTATGCCTTATATGCACCTCCCTATAGCAAGACGCATTTTGGGAACTCACTGGCTCGGATCCCATAAGAACTCTGAAGTTAAGCGAGTTTGGGCGAGAGCGGTCCCAGGATGGGTGACCCCCTGAGAAAGCCCAAGAACCCAAGAACAAAACCGTGAGGGCCGGGTCCAAAGTGGACAATATCTTGCTATGTGGACTGGGATGTGACAAATGATGCACAACTTGTCCCTGTTTACTTTTATCAACAAATGCTTGTTCCTTAACAAAAAAAAAAAAAAACCTTCTTATTTTATAATGTTAGTAAAATACACATGCAAAATTTGATCAGTCTTCCTACAATAAGGATGTAAATATTGTAAGAAAAAGTTCACTCAACATTATGAGGGTGCCCCAGAATGCATTTATACGATCGGAACCGTCTATATCTTAAGTCATCAATCAAGGGTCATCCATGCAAAAAATTGTCCAAATCCAAAACTGTTTGGTCATCTTAAACTTACCAAACACATAAAGCTAAAATGAAAATGTGGATAATCAGACTAAACGGTTACTGACATAGCTGATTTTTGGCACGGATAATCCTTGAAAGAGTATCTAAAAACTGAATGGTTCCGATCATTGAATTGCATTCCGGAATTTTTTTCTTAAATGTGAGCATCCTTATGGTAGAAAGCCTATAAGTTTGATTAGGGGAACGACAGATTTATAATCCTCATATACTTAATAATCAAATATATGTGTGAATTTTGATTAATCAAGTCCACGTCCAAGGTCCAATTAAGCTACTGAAATATAAAATCCCAATTTTTCCATCCATCCAAATGAAACCTTGGCTGATAGGATAGATGATATGCCAAAACCCTGATCGAGATGTTAAGGTTAGGGATATCCTGAACAATTCTAGAAGATATGGTTCTTTCCCACTGTCAGTCCCAGCCTTTGCTGAGGTCTTGGGCTTATAGGAAGTTAAAAAAACAAAGGTTTGGGGTGGGGGGCAAACAGTAAAGATGCATAGAGCACAATCACCTTCAGTTATCTCCTGAATTTAGAACCTGAAGCTCAGCCTATGACTTGCTAAAACCACTGACCCCATACCCATATTTGAAAGGGCAAAGAATATCAATCTAAAAATCTGCATTTAATTTTTTTTTTTAAGAATAACAAGTAGTAAAATTGTGAGTTAAATCATAGGATTTTTCCTATTAATTTTTTTTTTGATAAACTTCTTTTAAATTTAGTACATCATATCTTACTATGCTTTTATGTTTTGTACATCCCCCCTCTAATGGTTGCCTTCTTATTTTGACACATGACTTGAGGATGTTTAGGGAATGAGCTTAAATGGATTATTGGCACTGTAATTCTTTCCAATACTTGTGTAGTGGTCACATTAGTTTATGTCTTTGAGATTGATTTGATAAGAATTTGAGGGGTACTTAAGTGGAGGAGAATACGTTGAATTTTATTCAATCATAAAATCTTCAGAATTGAAGATATTTTAATCGGGGTCCTGCTGATTTGATAAGAAACGAATGCATATATTCTTTTCAGAGATGCTGAAGATCATATTGCTTGGCTTCTTCAACATGGTTGGCATGAAAAAGCTTTGGCTGCAGTTGAAGCAGGCCAGGGACGGAGTGAACTTCTTGATGAGGTATTATCAATTCATTCTTGTTTTCATATCACAATAGAGAAAAAGTAGCAGTGTGTCTGTATTATGTTTCTCAGTGCCATAATCAAGGACATAGGCAGCTAAGGCGCACTGGGGGTAGCTGCCCCAACTCACATTTCTTTCCTGTTGTTGGGAGAACAAGTACTCATGTGGAAAGGAGACAGATAGCACACATTACCCACAACACTCCCTTTCATTCACACTAATATAAATACAATGTCTTTCTAGTCATTCAGCCTCAAGATGTGATTTTGACAAAATCATAGTTTAGTGAATTGTGATGTGAGGAATTAGAGAAAAAAAGCGCTTCAAATTTATATAGAGAAGATAGTTTATTTTGTTGGTTTTTTCCCCCTTAAGTCATACTGGAGTATCTATTTTTTACCAGACTATGTAACAGATTTTGTGTCTATTACAAATTAACAAGTGAATTCTAGTGACCACGTGATGTGATTACTGGTTTGTGTCCCTTATTGCCTTCCTCTTTCTTTAAGAGTTTTACTCCAAAAAATTTTTGTCAATAGTTTTACTTAACATTGTTCAAATTCCACTAAAAAACTACCATATTGACAAGTTTCTTAGCTGCACAAGTTTTAGCCTTCTGGCTAAAATTATGGAGTACCACTTTTTCGTAGCTTTGATGTTGAGTCCACTTAAGCGAGTTGTGACATATATGAATATGGATCACTTAGTTTCTTATGCACCTTGGTCTTATGAGATTATTAACAATAAGGGAAATGACAAACAACAAAGATATAACCAAAGAAAAACTACGGAGAAGCTCTGTAAGATTTTTTGGCTTTGTTATGTAATTCAAGAGCTTATTCCCTTATACTCTCACTGTTAAAATTCCTGTAGATTTAGTTAATTGCACAGTTTGCTTAATTTTCCTTTCGTTTCTCTAGGTTGGTTCTAGATACCTTGATCATATGATTGTGGAAAGAAAATATGCGGAAGCTGCATCTGTATGTCCTAAATTGTTGCGAGGATCTGCTTCGGCATGGGAAAGGTATTAACTACCATTTTTTGTGACCCATTTTTTACAATCTTCCCAGTAAATAATTGGAAATTCTAGCATGCAATTCGTCCAAATAACTCAGAGCGGACCGTGCTTCACAGATGGGTTTTCCACTTTGCTCATTTGCGTCAGCTTCCCGTATTAGTCCCATACATTCCAACAGAAAACCCAAGACTTCGTGATACTGCTTATGAGGTTTGTGAGGATAACATTTTTAATTGAGTGTGAACTCTAATCTTTTTTACACTCTTTTATTTGACAACCGAGAAAAGCTTGATATCAATTTTTTTTTTGTTTATTTATCTTTTCTTCTCTGTGCTGTAAGGTTGCTCTTGTAGCTCTCGCTACAAATCCATCTTTTCATAAGGAGCTTTTGTCAACTGTTAAATCTTGGCCACCCGTGATCTACTCTTCATTGCCTGTTATCTCAGCCATAGAACCTCAGCTTAATACATCGTCCATGACAGATGCCCTTAAGGAGGTCAGTCAGGAATTATCTACTTGGAATATGAGTTTTTAATATATGATAATTCTGATATTTTTACATTGCTTCCCTTTTTCAGGCACTAGCAGTGTTGTATGAGATTGATGGGCAATATGAGAAGGCATTCGCACTATATGCTGATGTAGGTGTTCTTGATGCATATTCACATGCGACACCTTTATTCACAAAGCACAGCGACAGTTAGAATTGATTACATAATATTTAACATCTTCTTAATGTAATTTGGGAATTGAGCTGTTGCATCAATTACTGTGTTTTGATATTAACTGGAAATTTCTTTTGTTCTTTTTTGGATTTACAGCTTTTGAAGCCAGACATATTTTCCTTCATTGAAAAGCACAATTTGTATGATTCTATCCGGGAAAAGGTATGGCAAATATGTTCCCAATTTATATGTTGTAAATTGGAATTTATAGTTTCTCTATTTACTGCTATCCATGGAAATGCCTATCTTTCCAAAATTAATAATGGTATTTTTGTGATTTTCCCAAGGAGGTAACCTTCATAATTTCATCAAAAAGTTGGTTCTAATACCAATGATGGCGTTGTCATTCTCTTTCTAATATAGAAATCATCAATATTACCTACTTAATGTTATATTAGGGGTTGGGGATGTGTGTAATTGATAAATAAGAGAAGAATCATTTTCAATTTATGAGTGTTTTATTTTTACTATCATGCGTGGCCATGCTAATTTTATGTGCTTGGTTGTCGCCTCTGCGTTTTCAGGTTGTCCAGTTAATGATGCTAGATTGCAAGCTTGCAGTTCCTTTGTTGATCCAAAACAAGGATTTAATAACTCCATCTGAAGTTGTTAAACAACTTTTGAATGCAAATGATAAGTGTGATTCCAGATATTTCTTGCATGCATACTTGCATCCACTATTTGAAGCAGATCCTCATTCTGGAAAAGAATTTCACGATATGCAGGTATTGTGGAAAGCTGAAATAATTTAGTTGCCCATGTAATTATATTGGCTTCTGTTCTTTGAAATTCTCTTTGCATGCGCTATGAAGTTACTCATACTTAATTGATCATTGCCTTAACTCTATCAACTTCCTGCAAAACGTAGTTGAACGTTTCTGGATATCAGTTGATGTGTTTCTTAAATGTTCTCTATATCTTATCAAGATAATGGCAAAACTGATTTAAGGGCAGACAAATGTAATCAACTAGGTTTATGGGAGCTTTTGGTTAGGATTTCAGATGGTTATTATGTTAAACAGTTTTGTTTTCTAATTTAACTAGATGCATGGTAGGTACCATGATAGTTGCCTTGTCATTTCCCGTTGTAGAGAAGACTATCATTCTCATGTAATTTGGGTACTATGAGTTGTATCCTAATACATCCATATGTGCTCGGGTTGATTATATCGGACGTTATAAGATTGTTTAGTATTTTCAAGTTTAAGAAAGAACTGGTTTTTCCTTTTAGGATTATACCTTTATATTGCTGGTTTTCATGTTTTTGTTATGAGTGAAAGATTGAAACTGAAACTGCAGGTCTTTGCTATTGGTAAATAGTATGTATTTGGTACCATATAATTGTTTTAACAGTTTCCATATAGGAATCTCTTAAGGTATTTATTTTTCTTTTGTTCTATTACTTCTCCTGCAAGAGCTTGTATTTGGTTCTCAAACGATGTTGTGCCGAGTGGTGAAATTGTATCTATAGCTGGTGTGCATGCCTTTTTAACTCTAGTGGTGTCATTTGTTTATTGTGGTAGGTAGAGCTTTATGCAGAATATGATCCAAAGATGCTTCTTCCTTTTCTTCGTAGTAGTCAACATTATACCCTGGAGAAGGTTTGAACAGTTCATAAATAATCAGTTATCATGAAGTTTAAATGCTCTTCAATGCATTGACTTGTGATAAATATATATCAGGCATATGAAATTTGTATTGGAAGAGATCTTTTAAGGGAGCAAGTGTTCATTCTTGGAAGAATGGGAAATGCTAAACAAGCCCTTGCTGTAATCATAAATAAACTTGGGGATATTGAAGAGGTACCTATTCTTTCAACACATGTCTTTAGTTGTTCCTTTGGGGTTATATGCCATCTCTTCACTTTGAACTGTAGCGGTAACAAGATGTGTTATGGTTGTGCACAGGCTGTAGAATTTGTAAATATGCAACATGATGATGAACTCTGGGAGGAATTAATCCAGCAGTGTCTTCATAAACCTGAAATGGTATTATTCCGGCTAGCCTGCAGATTTGGTATTTATGCAAAGTTTGCTGCAAGTCCTCTTCAGTATCCTTTAATTTTTTTATTCTACTAATTTACAGGTGGGCGTGTTATTGGAGCACACAGTTGGAAACCTAGATCCTCTCTATATTGTGAATATGGTTCCCAACGGATTGGAGATTCCTAGGTCAGTTAGATCAGAATATTGTGGTGGTGTATTTCTTTCTTGTATTCCATCTCTTATCAATTAATGGAATTCTTCCCTTTTTATAAAATTCCTAGCATGTTGAATTTTGGTATTTTAAGCTGAACGAAATGTTGGTATTGGGCTACTCATTGGATTCTCCATAATGTTGATATTGGGCCTTCTATAAATTTTGATCATCTTGGAGATTGATTCGACTGATATGGTGGTAAAGTATTGTGTTTGTTATGCATGCTTATAGCATTGATTATGTAATAATGTTTCTTCTTTTGTTAAAACCCTGACCCGTGCCTCTTCGTGTCTAGATTTCCTGTAGAGACGAGTACATGCCTTGCTTGATTTAATTGGGTGGTGCTATTCACACCTCTATTTACCTCCCACATACCCCCTGTTAATTTTTGTCCCTTGATCCACCTCAATTCATTTGATTCGACAGCCGCAAATCGAGAGGGGTTGTCTGTGGAAGGTAAAAAGGGGTGTGGATAGCACCACCCCTTTAATTTTTGATAATTATTTCCTATTAAATTAGATAAATAAATAAACACAGACGTAGAGATGGGTCCTTTTCTTCTATAGGCATTCCTTGACTTTGTGTGTCATTATCACAAATTCAAGGGCTGTCATGTTTTCTTTGTATTTTGGTGGTGAAAGTATAAATATTAGAATTGTTCCATTTGTGCCACACAAGTAGAGATTACGGATAGACAGTGTGTGGAGTGTTTTGATTCTTGAATGAGGTAATAAGGACATAGATTGTGGAATAGCAAATGTGAACAACTAGGATGTTCAGCTGGTGATCTTAATACATCTTAGTGGTCAGTGACTGATGGAATGGTTGACAGGTTGAGATATATAGTCGTCGTCAGGTCATTATTAGATCGGAACTGTATATGGATATGCATATATGTTGCTATTATTTCGTTGTCTGTAATTTTTGTTGCTCTGTTTGGATATATTTCTTGAGAAGCTTATGAGTCATTATTATTGATTAAAATAGGAGCATTAGATTGTCCCGTTTTGACCAAGTTGGGATCAGCTACCAACATTTACGAATTGATTTCACTTGGTGATGGTTGAAAAATTATGTTACTAGTTTCTAGTGGTCCCAGTTAAGCTCCACCATTGCATCTTCCAAATAGATGTTGCAAACCATTAGGTGCAACTGTGTACATATGTATACATGCAGGACTTTGATATTTTTCGGTTGTAGACATGAAGTTTTATGAGTATGTTTTTTTTTACATAAATATCTGTATTAACCTTGTGTAATTTTGATTTTTCAGGCTCAGGGATCGGCTAGTCAAAATCATCACCAATTACAGGACTGAAACATCTCTAAGGCATGGGTGCAATGATATTCTCAAGGTAGTCCTGTTTTCCACGTAAATTTTTTGCCTCTGATATGAATAACGGAGCACTGTAAAAGTGATCGATTTGGTGTAATTGGGAAAACAGGCTGATATTGTCAACCTCTTGGTCAAATACTACAAAGAGGCAACGCATGGAATTTACTTGAGCAACGAAGAAGATGAGGCGCGGTCAAAGAGAAATGATAGGAGGGCTTCTCAGGCGATGGAAAAATCGGTAGGTGTGAGAAGTATGGAGGTCAAGTCAAAACCCAGGGGCGGTGCAAGGTGTTGCATGTGTTTCGATCCTTTTTCTATACAGAGTGTTAATGTCATTGTTTTCTTTTGCTGCCATGCTTATCACGTGACTTGTCTTATGGATTCCACCTACACGAGTGAAATGAAAGGGAGCGTGGCCACTCCTAGTGGGAGAGTAGACGATTATGATTATGACCATAGTGATGTGGATGACGATGGTGATGATGATGCCCAGTCGGGTGGCTCCCGTATGCGTTGTATCTTATGTACTACTGCTGCTAGTGGAGTGAGGTGATGCATGCGCGTGATGTGCATTTGCATGCTATTTCTTCTTTTGCTTCGGTTTTTTTGTACGCTCGCGCAAGTGTGAGACTTCTATTTAATCTTTTGTTGTGCTCATGGTGGTCCGTTCTTGTATCATGGCTATGCATATTGTGGAAGGCGGCTTTTATTTTTCGGCCAGCTTTTTAGGATTGATGCCATCTGGGCTAGTTTCCGGAGTGCAAGTATTGCAGGTTGGTTTGAGTTGACATGTACCTGCATTGCTAATGTTAGAGGTTGTTCGAGCTGTGGCACTGCTCGGGAAGTAAAGCCCGACGGAGAAGCAATTTTACGTTTTGTTTGTTGTCGTAGCTTTGTATATCTCCCTCAAGGAACATTACAATTCACAGCATTTTATCTAGGTGATTGGTGATCCTTGTTTATTTTGTCTTCTACTTTATATAATTGAGCAAGCATAGTGCTAATCACGCACTTGTTTTACCTCTCACGCGTCTTTGATAATTTTTTGTCATTGGTCATTTTTCAATTCATTTGATCTGAGTGTCCGAAATCGAGAGGGGTGTGCGAGAATAAAAACAGATGTGATTTATTTTCATCCAATTTTAATAGCTTTATTCTATTGTTACGAGGAAGGTTGGGTTTGTCTCTAAATATCAAGTTCCAAGTGTTTTCCTTTTCCTACGGTAAGAGCTCTTATGGACGGAGTTGTTTCATTTGGCACCCCGATGAGGACTAATCACATCTTGAGGTTGAACTTTCGTTCTTACAACTGTGTTTTTGAATCAGATAGTTCAAAGTGAGGGTAAGACTATTTTATCTTTTATTTTATGACTGACGTCTTTTGGGTTCATTTTATAAAGAGCAAGGTTGTTATCAAATTTCCATTAAAATGTGAGTCAAAGCTCAAAAGAAAAAAGAAAAAAATTTATTTTCTAGAAACAAAACAAGCAAGTGGCACAGAGGATAATGTTTTTGGTCACATCACGAAAACAAGAAACGTAAAAGCACAATTACTAGCTCTTCAAATGCCACAATCGCCATCTTCATCATTGAAATTTTAATGGTCCTCAAATATATTGAGTTAATTGAAGAACTTGTATTGATTTAATGGGTGAACTTATTTATCTATTCATTTGTTATTCATGTATTTTTATAATTAGAATCGTCTATTCTCCTTATTATATTTGTAAAAAGTTATTCAGTTTGAACACTTTACAAAATCATATTAAAACGGTAACACATGCGCTGTTAGATGTAACTTCCATTTAAAACTTAAAAAAAAAAAAAAAAAGAAGATAACTTACCGGTCACCGTCCAAATTATTTTTTCTTAAGCTTTCAAATCTGATCACTCTTACAGAAAAAATAAACTATAACCACTAAAAGCAAATGTAGTCACAAATGTCAATGAAAAAGCTTAATTTTTTAGTAATTGTATTTATCAAATAAATATGTAGTTTGCAATATAAATATGGAAGTGCAAATGACCTTTTACCATAATGGTGGGAAGGTGTTGAGCTTTTATATGACGGCGTGAGTTCAAACCATGTTGGTGACTAATTTAACATCTAATCTAACAAAATCAATAGTCTGACTATATATATATATATTGGAAAGTGACTAGCCGACCAAGGCTGGTTCGCTATAAATTCTTTTGTGCTTTTATTAAGTTGATAGATAAGCGAGTGGATTATGTCTGGTTTTTGTAATTAAGTTCTTTTACCTTTAAGCAATTATCCCAGCCATTAAAGTCAATACAATGCCAAAGTCTCCTTTATTTGAGATGTCATTGTACATTTATATATTATATATTTGTGTGTGTGAATATATATATATATATGAATAGGATAAGGGGACAAATATTTTTACACTTCTTTTAAACCTTTAGATTACAAAACATCCAAAGGTCCATATTCATTCATTAAATGGCATGGATGCTTAAGTGGATTTTAACTAATATTAAACAAAAAAATAAAATTCAAAAAGCATAAAATATGGAAGGTAATTAAAAATAAAATTAAAAATGAAGAAGCCGTAGTTTTAAGCGTGCAAACAAGAAAGGACGTAGAATTCCATTGATTTGAAGTACTGTAACCTCCATCTCCCTCTTTGCCGATGAGGTCTGCAACTTTCATATGATTGATATGAAATTTTGATGTCTTCTACAACGAATCAAGCTATTAGTCTCTTGAATCTTCATTACGTAAGCAAAACATACAAAACCCAAAATCATATATTATTGTTCATATATGTAGGGTGATTAAATTAGGTTTTGCAAAATCTTTTTAGTTTTGTCCATTTACGTTACCCCTCAGGTTTCCAAAATTCAACACCTCAGTGATAAAATTCAAAGTGCTATGCTCCTCGTCCTTCCAAACGCTGTGACAAACAATGATATACTTGTTCTTCAACTACCTCAACAACTTAACCTCAGAGTAAAGCCGATTTATGAGTATTGGGTCGTCACTGTAATTGTACAACCAGACATGATTCTAGGCCACCTTTGTACCTTTCTCCTGATAAAAAAACGCTATAAACCTTTTTCACAGCACCATGACCAAGGAGGTCAGCATACCGCCCATATCGTCCAGTTAGATCAACCTCCACAAATGGTTCAGCATATCAATCAGATGCATTTGAACTCTCAACTGGCATATTCAAAGATCACTCTGATGAGGAATAAAACCAGTACAAGCTAGAAACAACAGCACCTTTCACAAGGACTTCAAATCATGAGATGACTCACCCTAATGAGCCAAACAGAACAGAACACTACCCCTACTTCTTCGATGCAAAAGTATTGAGTTACTCTATTTGTACATATATGAACAATAATGTATGATTTAAGGTTTTGTACGTTTTGCTTATGTAATGAAGATTTAAGAGACTAATAGCTTGATTCGTTATAGAAGATATAAAAATTTCATATCAATCATATGAAAGTTGCAAACCTCATCGGCAAAGAGAGAGATGGAGGTTACAGTACTTCAAATCAATGGAATTCTACGTCCTTTCTTGTTTGTAGGCTTAAAACTAGGGTTTCTTCCCTTTTAATTTTATTTTTAATTACCTTCCATATTTTATGCTTTTTGAGTTTTATTTTTATGTTTAATATTAGTTAAAATCCACTTAAGCATCCATGTCATTTAATGAAGGAATATGGACCTTTGGATGTTTTGTAATCTAAAGGTTTAAAAGAAGTGTAAAAATATTTGTCAAAATGTTTGTCCATTGATCCTATCCCATATATATGTGTGTATATATCTTAGGGTAATGCTAGGTAAACTAAAATTTTAAACCCAATTTATATTTTTAAATATCTAAATTACCTTAATAACATTGACTTTGGATCTATTACTTCTTATCTACATTTATTTTACATTATTTCATTTAGTTAAATGTTTTCAAATAGCTTATTCGGATTTAGAAAAGAAAAAAATTTAATATCATGATTTCTATGAATATTGGTAACAAAAATTACGTGATATTAGAGCTTTGTTTTCAAATATTATAAATGTAATATAGTTGTTTCACATTTGTGTAAAATTGAGCATTTTTTGGCTCCTTTTCAAATTATGCTAACATGTAAAATAGTAAATCGGTATATCTTACCAATATAAAATTGTTAGCTTTGTGCGTACGATTCTCAATAAGAATTTTTGTAGCTTCAGGTGAGGAGGGTTTTATTCAAAATTGCCAATATTTTAAATATATATATGGAGGTAAACTCTTTTGCACAACATATATATAATAACAATATAAGTTCGCATTTTTTGGTTCCTTTCAAATGATGCTAACATGTAAATTAGTATATTATACAAATATAAAAATGTTAGCTTTGTGCGTAAGATTCTTTTATTCAACAAAGATTTTCGTAGCTTCAGGTGAGGAGGGTTTTATTCAAAACTCCCAATATTTTACATATAAATAGGTAAATTATTTTGCACATGCATATAATAATAATAATATAAGTTCCTAATAAATTATGTCATAAATCATGCAAAATAATACCTATAAAATAAATAAATATTATTTGATTTAATATTATAATAATATAAGTTCCTAATAAATTATGTAATAAATGACACACGCCGACCCGAAAGTGAGGCATGCTGGTCGTCACGTGAGCGTGACGTAACCATGTGCACAGTACGGAAGCAAGATTCATAATAAGAATACGAACGAATTATAACCAGGCCACTAGCAACCTAAGAAGATAGTGCGCCAGAGTGCGAAGTTATAGTGATTATACAAATTTAGAGCATACTAAGTCAATGCAGTCAAGCATGAAATAATAGATTCGAATAACCCCAAAGGGTGCCCTACATAATGAGAAGTCTGTCAGAACTGCCTAACGATCCTCGTTAGCCACCAACGATACTCTAGCTACCTAGAACCTGGAGGGGCGAAAAACAAAGTTGAGTGGGTCAGCAAAACAAATCTTTTCAAAATCATTCTTTTCTCAAAAGTATAACCCCTCTCCGTAAAACCTGTATAGTTTCCCAGAATCAAAGTATATACTCGTATATAAGTAAATCTCGAAATCATGCTGGAAATATGAATGTATGCCATGCCAAAGTATTACAACTGGAATCTAAATCATAACTCTGTGGATGTGATTAAATGTCAGGTAATCATCTCGGCCCTTGGCCGTATATATAGCTCATAATCAATCTCAATAATCAACTCAGCCCTCAGTATAATAGCTCATAATCAACTCATCATATCATGTATATCAATCCTGCACACAATCACTACCACCTCTAGTGGTCTACACATCATCTCTGAATATAGAATAATTATGCTCTAGTGCTACAATCACGTGAAGACTGTGCGAAGGATTCGCGGGTCACCTACGAGTTGAACCCACTTATAGTGATTTATACGACAGGACTGTGCACCTAACTTGGATCCAAGGCGAGCATGCGGTGCGGGAGGTGAACAACACGTGAAAGACTGTGCCCCTAACTCTGTGCGAGAGCACTAATATCAAGGTGCAGGTGTATGAGCTCTAATCACATCACATCATTCAGTCTCATTCTCATTCTCATTCTCATTATAACCATTAAATAAACTTACCTGACACTTACTTGTGCGTCCGCAACACCATCATATATATATATGCAATCACTAATGCATCATTTAAAATAAATAAATACTTTGCATGGCATTTCAAAATGTATAATCGTTTAAGTTCATTTTCTGGGAAAAATAGTAGTATATAGGTATATACAGAAAAACAACTGCCCACTCACTGATAAGTAGCCGGGTCGTAGCCCCCACGCCTAGCCTGGCTACGATTGTCCTCAGGATATGTCTCACCTATATGAGAATTTACTGAAATAACGTTATTTAAGCACATATATGGAACTACGGAAATAACTTCTCATACATAGCTCAATTTTGGTATTTGAATATACCAATGTGACCTACTCGACGTCACGAACCCGTACAAATTTTTAGAAAAAATTTCTGACTCGGTATGCGCCTCCACGCGATCTGCACACTGACGGCGTCAGTTAACGCCGTCAGGTATATTCCAGGAATATTCCATTTAAACTGATTGACGCCGTTACCCACGTTAGGAACATTCCGTTAAAACTAAAGGAATATTCCGTCATCTTCTCCGGTCAGTCGCCGGCTGTTTGCCGGTTTCTGGAAAAACTTTAAAACCACTATTCTCCTTCGTTTCTTCACCATTTTCCAAAAAATTGGTACCAAAATGAAGCTAATAACATGTAGAATCATGTTAAATAAGTTTCAAGGCTTAAAATGCACTAGATTTTCCCTGAGAAAGCTCAATAGTTCGGCTTACCTAGAAACACGTCAATCTCGGTCCTCTGACGTCCAATTCCTTCCAACGAAGTACCCCGAGACTCGTGAGGACTTCCTTAAGCTCCCTATGAGCTTAGAATCTCCTAAAAATCACACCATAAAATTTGCATGAACAGTGCATGGGTACGGGGTAGGATTTTCACGTAAAATTGAAAGTATTCTTACCTAAAACTGGTACCAATGCACTCGTGAGGTCCCAAGCAATCCAATGGTGACCTTGGATCCTTCGATCTGCAAGGTCTGGGCTTGTTTTGAGCTTGTCCGTACGTAGAGGGAAGAGAGAGAGAGTGAGTTCGAAGAGTGAGAGTCTGAGGGTATGAGAGATAAAGAGTGAGACACAGGAGTGACGAGAGAGGGAGTGTGTGTGGTTGTGTGGTCTAAAAGCCACCAATCAAAACAGTAATTCAACAACTTTCCATTGGTCCCCAAAATGTAGGATTTTATGCAATTGGACCAATACAAACTCAAGATGCAATTACGTACTCAACGCTCGAGGGTAAATTCGTTATTTCACATTATTGAGAATAGAATTTCGGGACGGGCTGTCACAATAAAACATGCAAAATAATACCTACAAATTAAATATATATTATTTGATTTAAAACTAATTAAATATACCTGTGTTTTTCAAAAAAAAAAAAATATAGGTAAATTATTTGCACAAAATATATGTAATAAAATCAAAATGTGCCTAACATATGTAATAATACATGCAAAATAATAGAATGTTGCTTGATTGCACACATCTAATAATAATAACAAAATGTGCCTAGTATATATAATAATATATGCAAAATAATTTACCTACAAAATAAAGGAATGCCTTAAGCCAAGTGTTGCATTGGGTTATATCAAAAGAACTGTTTATTTTATTATTATTAATTTTTTATTTAAGGAAATGTTTGGATTGAAGTGACATTTTCATGGCGGAATCAAAACTTTCTTTTAATTTATAAAGTATACAATATTTAATATCAAACTACCTATAAATGTATGTATATCACATTTGCATTCGCTTGAGTCGAAATGAAAACTTCTCTAACCAAAATTGAGTTCGCTATCCATTCTTTTGTGCTTTTATGAAGTCAATAGATAAGAGGGGGGATAATATCTAACTTTTTTAATATAAAGTTCTTTTACCTTTAAACAATTGTCCCCCACCACTAAAGTCAATAGTCAATACAATTGTCGATCATTGTACATTTATATGTATTATATATTTGTGTATATGTATTATACATGCACGGCTGTTCTTAGTACCAGATTCCAAAGCATGCAACTGAAACCCTAAAATTATTCTCTTCTACAACCTTGCCATGAACCCATTTATATCTTTACTTCTATTCCTTCTACCAATCATCTCTCCATTTATCACAACCTCAGTTTTTGGTTCACCCTTGAAAATCCCAAGGCTGAGTCCTACTGGAGGAACATTTGTACATGGAAATTACTTTGCAAATGACCAACCAAAAGTTTTGTCTGCGCTTGATCAAAATGATTTTGAAACATTTTACTACACCCAAACACTTGACCATTTCAACTTCAGGCCCGATAGCTTCACTACTTTTCAACAAAGATATTTGATCAACTCCAAGCACTGGGGTGGCTCTAATGTTAGTGCACCAATATTGGCTTACTTGGGCGCAGAAGAATCAATTGACACCGATCTTGCCATTATCGGCTTTCTCAGTGAAAACGCCAATCAGTTCGAAGCTCTCCAGATATTCATTGAGGTATGTACAAAATAATTTCCAGGCGCAACATAGACCTAAGTAGTTTCTTGCCGGACATTAATTTTCATGTTATAAGATTATTATTAATTTGGACTGTTGATCAAGTGAGTTCTATTGCATTACTTAGTCTGAGACACTTTTTTTTCTCATCAGCACCGGTACTATGGGAAATCAATCCCGTTCGGATCAAGGGAAGAAGCATTTAAAAATGCAAGCAATATTGGTTACTTCAATTCAGCCCAGGCAATAGCAGATTATGCAGAGATCCTCATACATGTAAAGAAGCAACTTCACGCTGAAGATTCTCCGGTCATTGTTATCGGTGGATCGTACGGTGGAAGTGAGTGACTGCAGATTCACCTTCACGAATATTGTTTTAGTAATTAAGATAAGTAACTTTTTGGCCATGTTTTTTATTCTCCCTTTTGATTTTCCATTTTTTATACAGTGCTTGCTTCATGGTTTCGGCTCAAATATTCCCATGTCGCAGTGGGAGCTCTCGCCTCATCAGCTCCAATTCTTTACTTTGATAACATTATCCCACCAGAAAAGGGATATTATTCCATTGTGACCAAGGATTTTCAAGTAAAGTCTTTTTCTTTGATGAAGTTTTAACATCAATGTATGTCATCAATTGGAGTTAAATAACTTTTTGGAATGCATGTGCAGGAAGCGAGTGAGACTTGCTACCAAACAATAAAGAACTCATGGTCTGAAATTGATGAAATTGCCTCTAAGCATGGAGGCCTCTCAATTCTTAGCAAGAAGTTCCACACTTGCAGGTTAGTGTAGCAAACCTTGACATTGTATGTTGGGATTTACATAATTTCTGTACTAGTTAGCTAGCTTGATATTTCTTTGTATCATTAAGAATTATTTACACTTTTTTCATTTACACAAGTCTGAGGAAATTTTATTGTTATTGAGAAATTGGCTGAAACGATATAAAATACAAATCTTAGTTGCAGAATTGGTTACTTTTTCAGATTTGTTGATATGTCATTATCTGATGATCATTTCAACATTTGAGATTTACAAATGGAATTGTAACTGCCACTCTAAAATTCTTATTTTACACTTTAAACTTATTATATTTAGAAAGAAAAATACATTTGTGAGGATTAATAAAATGAGATTTTTAGAGTGTCAATAGTAGTTTCGTTTATAAAAAGCCTTTATATATAGTCAATTTCCCGAGATTAATGACCTCTTATTAGAGTGTCAATAGTAGTTTCGTTTATAAAAAGCCTTTATATATAGTCAATTTCCCGAGATTAATGACCTCTTATTAATTCATTGTTTTATTGTTTTTTAGTTTGTTGAAAAATTCTTCTGAGCTGAAGGACTACTTGCAATCAGTGTATGCTCGGGCAGCTCAATACGATAGCCCACCAAGATATCCAGTTACTGTTGTCTGTGGAGGAATTGATGGAGCTTCTTCTGGAAACGATACTCTAAGCAAAATATTTGCAGGCCTTGTTGCATACAGAGGAAACAGGTCGTGCTATGTTAATCAACCCGGAAACCTATCTGAAACAGATATAGGGTGGGGATGGCAGGTAATTAGTTACATTAATTTATTTATCTTGTCACCATCTCATAATTGATTAATTATGACAAACTTAAAAAGTAATACCAATGCTTGCATGCATTACAAGACCAATTTTATAGCTCCATTTTTTGTTCAATTTTGCATTTATTTTACAATTTACTATTATTAGGGGAAGGAGGAGAGTTAGAGACTACTACAATAATTTATGGGTAGAAGAATTTCGAACCCGATATGCATAGGCAGAAACTCAACACCCTATCTACTAGGATATTAATATTAAGAATAAACATTTAACCATCAACTAGATTTTCTTTAAGTAAGGTGGAGAGCATTTGAATCTAAAACCTCTTGGAAGGATCTTTTTATTAATTTTCAAATGTAGCCCATCATATATTTAGTCTATGATCCAAATTTTCTCGGTTTAATTATATAATACATTTTACAAACAATCTCTTTTTCTTACATCATTTTTCTCATAGCTTCTTATACATCTACAAGTTTAGATTTGTTTGAATTTTCACCTGTATTTGTTTAATAACGAAATTATTGGCTCATCTTGTGAAAATTTTCTTAAGCTAGCTGGTAATGTGAAAAATATAATATCAAGTTTCTTTGTTTATATATTTAGATCTTTAAGCTAGCCCACCCGGTGAAAAATTTCTAGCTCTGCCTTTAATATATGGTCACATGCATTGACATGCGCGCATGCTAGCTAGGTTGCTTACCAAATAATTTTCCAAGGTTGTAATCATCATTCAAAGAGTTGACTTGAAGAAACACAAATTCATGTGGATCATACTGCCTTTTCTTTTGTGTGTTGCATTTGCGTATCACATAATTCCAATTTTCATAAAGTCACATTTATTTTTCATTAAGTCACATTTATTTTTCTTTAAGTCACATTTATGTTGATACCATGTATAACTAATCTATCGTACTTCGAGTTTGTTTGTCATTGCATTTGTATGAACTTGTAGATACTTATATTAGAAATTCATGTGTGTTTTGGAAAACACTTGAAAGTGCTTCTTGAAAAAACAAACACTTAATAAGTGCTTTAAGAAAATATGAACTTGAAAGTGTTTCCCGAAAAAGAACTACAAAGTGTTTCTTTACCTATGATAATATAATCCAATATAAAGAACTTGATAAATTTACAATAAGTAGAAATTCAATAAATCATGGAAGAAATGTATGTGCCGTACTATGTTATGTATAGGAAAGATCAGACATGAGGGTAGTAAACTGTCATTTGCCCTAAAAAGTAATACCAATGCTTGCATGCACTACTACAATATTAGCTTTAGGTGTCGGATGATCCTGACGGTTAATAAGCCATTCTGACGGATAAAAAATATCCGACACATAATTTATTTACTGTCGGATTAAAGTTACTTTCTGTCGGATATATCCGACAGAAATTCCTGGCGGATTTTTCTTGGCGGATTTAACCCTCAGTATTTTGGAATTATTTTTTTTAAAATATTTTTAACATATTCTGGCGGTTTTTAAGTTAATGGTGGCGATTAGAACCGACAGAAATTGACTATTTTATTATTTTAGTTTCTGGCGGTTATTATTTTATTATTCTGACGGTTATAACCGACAGAAATTGACTATTATATTATTTTAAAATTTTATATTGATTAAAAATAAATAAGATTTTGTGGTATAAACTAGTGTAAATATTTTAAATTGAAGATCAAATTCGTTCATTGCATTCTTATAGGGTCGAGGAGTGTAGCAAAATTGAGTGGCGTTCTATTATTTATATAATTGATTAATTTTAGTAAGATAAGATTTCATTTTGTTGTTGTTGTATGGCAACAGTAGGGTGATTTCCAAACAGATTCCATAATAAATAAGGTTTTTTATTTTATTTTTAATTTAAAACATTTTGAAACTAACTTATCTTTCAGGTTGAAAGTTTTGGATTTTCGGTTGCAAATTTTTTTTTTTGAAATTTTCAATCTTTGTGCTTCTGTATATGCAATTCAATAAACGAATATAAAAATAATTAACAAAAGATATCCAATTTAACAAAGAACATGGCAAAATATAAAAAACGTTTATAAGATACACACAATTAGTAAATAACAGCAAAATGTTCAATTTTTTTGGAATATTTTAAGTGGATTATCCAAATTAACAATGAACATGATAAAAAAAAAGTTTACAAGATGTAGTTAATAGTTATCTATTAAACTAAATAATTATTTATTTTCGACAAAAAATAAAACAATTATTTATTTAATTTTTAAAAACTTATTCTACTTAAATACATTTTTTTTAAATAGTAACAAAATTTTGGGGGGAATTTAAAATTTTGGGAGGGAATTTTGGGGGGAATATTGCCGGCATTTTTTGTACTGTCGGTTAAAACCGACAGGAATGAAATTTTTTCGTCGGTTTATATTTTAAAAAATGTTTCTGTCGGTTTTAACCGACAGTAATCATTTAGATTTTCGATGTGGGATTAACCCACTCTCGGTCCCTCTGTTTTCCTCATTCTAGAAACATTATCTCTTTGTAAACTCTCTCCCTCTCTTGAACTCGCTCATTCTCTCTCTCTCTGTGTCACCGAGAACCACCATCACCATCTCCACTTCTCTATGGACGAAACCAAGCCCACCACCACCATTTTCTACATCCTCATGCTTTGGGTATTTTTCTGGTACCTTTGCATGTGTGATCAGTGACGAAGAGGTCAAGCTCGAGAGCTCCGAGTTCCCATTTCGAGACTCAGGTGAGGCTTATGAACTCAAACCTACAAATTTACATTCTTTACTTGTTTTCGTGGTGATTGGTGATTGAATTTTAGTTGGGGTTCGAAGGTTTAACCTATGCGTCTCTCTGTGTATGCTTTCCAAATTCCGACGATGAAATCCGACCAAATCCGGACGAGTTTGTAACTGGTGGTGCACAGACTCACCTGAGACCGATTCTAGACCGATTCTATGTAACTAAATACTTGTTTGCATGTGTGTTTTAACTGGAAAACCTGGTGAAACTTACATGCCTGCTCTTTGTCCTTCATTTTCAGAATCCGGCCAGGGAAAACAAACGAACTTCAGTGAGTTCGAGACGCATTCTCCCCTCATTTCCACTTCTCTTTACTTAAGTAAGTTTATGAGGTTTTAGTTGTGCTATGGGGTTGAAAAATAAATTAAAATTTGGGGGTCGGTTAACACTCGCTCTCTTTCTCTCTTTCTCTGGACTGAGATTTCGATTGTGATGGATTGATGGGTTTTGGGCTGGACGAATCCTATCTACCAAGATGGATTGGATATGGGTTCGGTTTGCTTTTGATTTTGAACCATTTTGTTGGTTCCACTGCAACCCCAGCACAGCTTGTAAGAGAATGAAATGTTTTTTCTTGTGTTGTATTTGTTTCAGTTTGTGTTGGATTTTATGTTAATTTTTGTGGGTTTGTGTGTTGCTTCTTCTTCTTCTTCTCTCTCTCTCTCGCTCTCTTCAAAATCCCACAACAGGTTTCCAAGATCGAGCTCCGGCGAGGTTTCGAATGGTGAATGCAGAGGGGATATGGAAAATGCAGATTTTTTTTTATTATTATTAACATATTTGCTGTCGGTTTTATCCGACAAAAATGATTTTTTTAATTTTTATAATAAATTCTCTGTCGCTTTTAGCCGACAGAGTTACTGGCGGTTTTGGTATTTTCTGTCGGTTTTATCCGACAGGAATTCTTTTATTTATTTATTATAAGTATATATCCTGTCGGTCCTAACCGACAGGATTTCTGTCGGTTTTAGAGTATTTTCTGTCGGAAATTTCATTTCCTGACGCAGGCAATGCTGTCGCTTATTATATCCGTCACTGCATCTCTTTTCTGTCGGATTTTGCTTAAAATCCGACAGTAATATATGTTTTTTGTCGATTTTTAAACCGCCAGTTATAGATAATTTTGTAGTAGTGATGCATTACAAGACCAATTTTATAGCTCCAATTTTTTGGTGGATTTTGCATTTATTTTACAATTTACTATTATTAGGGGAGGGGGAGAGGGAGAGTTAGAGACTACTACAATAATTTATGGAATGTAAGAGTTTCGAACCCAATATGTATAGGAAAAAACCCAATACCCTATCTATTAAAATATTAATATTAAGGATAAACATTTAACCATCAACTAGATTTTCTTTAATTAAGGTGGAGAGCATTTGAATCTAAAACCCCTTGGAAGGATCTTTTTAGCATTGCGAAGTCTAATACCAGTATAGTACTAAATTTCAAAAATAGTTTCGTATCTTGACCGTTGACTTAATTAGGTTTATGGTTCCTTTTAAAATTAAAAAAATGTCTCAAGTTCGAATCTTCGAATTTAATTTAGGCGTAGACTTTGAATCCTTCATCCTCGCGTCGCACATTACCTACTCCGCGCATGCGCAACTCTGTACAAAGCCCACCTAAACACATGTACATGTTTTTGGAGGATAATACATACATACATACATACATACATATACATATATACACAGAGAGCATAAGGGGAGAGATTCCCATTTTTTAAAAAAAAATGGGAACACGTTCCCACCGTTAGATTGACTTTAATAAAATTGTGTGGTTGAGATTAAAACACAGGCCACACAATCTCAACCACATAATTTCATTAAAGTTAAATCTAACGGTGGGGGAGCGTGTCCCCATTTTTTCAAAAATATGGGGATCCCTTCCTTAAGCAATATATATATATATATATATATATATATATATATATATATATATATATATATATATATATATATATTCTCCATACTGATTTGTTCCAAAGAATTGTCAAATATTCTTGACGCTGATTTGTTCAAAAGAGAAGTCCACCACCTCTTGATAAAATCCAGATGGCTTTCATGTGGTCACATGCATTGACATGCGCGCATGGTAGCTAGGTTGCTTACCAAATAATTTTCCAAGGTTGTTATCATCATTCAAAGAGTTGCCTTGAAGAAACACAAATTTATGTGGATCATACTGCCTTTTCTTTTGTGTGTTGCATTTGCATATCACATAATTCAAATTTTCATAAAGTCACAGTTATGTTGATGCCATGTATAACTAATCTATCATACTTCGAGTTTGTTTGTGATTGCATATGTCAGAATGTGTAGATATTTATTTTAGAAATTCATGTGCGTTTTGGAAAACACTTGAAAGTGCTTCTTGAAAAAAACAAGCACTTAATAAGTGCTTTAAGAAAATATGAACTTGGAAGTGTTTTTCGAAAAAGAACTACAAAGTGTTTCTTTACCTATGATAATATAATCCAATATAAAGAACTTGATAAATTTACAATAAGTAGAAATTCAATAAATCATGGAAGAAATGTATGTGCCGTACTATGTTATGTCTAGGAAAGATCAGAGATGACCAGTTTCCTCCTAAAATTATTCAAGAAAACTTGATTAAATGGTTGAATACAAATAACTTAATTATTGTTACTAATATTGTCTTACATATGCTATAGAATCCCATTCATACACGGACTGTCTTTCTTGTTTAGTGTTTACTTAGTACTTGAGCCAAATATTTATATAATTGAAAGTTGTAAAAACCAATGCAGAGAAAGAAAAAGAAATTGACTGCAAATTAAATCTACTCTCTAACTATGCCATATCAGCAGCCCCAATTTTCTCATGTTATATATGTATATGTAAATAATAACCCTACTCTTCGGCACATACTTTCTCATGTATATAAGCCCTACTTTTTACACATTTAAGACTCTTTTGAAACTCGCAGCATCGCGCGGGCTTCACAGCTTGTTAAATCTATTATTCTAGCTAGAGACGGAAAAGAAATAAGACGAGCGCATATATTTAAAAAAAATGAATATGGATTCTCAGGGAGCAAAGCTAATGTTAATAACGATCTTAATATTCCTGAGAGCTTAGATTCGAATTATGTAGATAATGTGTTCAATATCAAGTTACTATGGTGAGACCATTATGCAGCTTTTGACCCAAATTCCCTACAATTATGATGTAAATAAGTTGTTGTATTAAAAAATAAATAACTATCATAATACAAACATCAATGTCAATGCCAATATCAACAATGATTAATATATCTTTTAGTGGGAAATTTTACTCTCTCGCACACAGACAGATGGGTTTATAGGGTTACAAAAATTGGACAATAAAATGGGGCCTTATAGCTTTAAGGTTCTAGATGTGACTCATGACTTTCTGCATTGTACTTAGACGTGTAGTGACATGGTGATACCCATAAGTATCAGCAACAACACCATGTTTCAACCTGACCTGTTCGATCTGGAAGCCTACATCAAATCCTGCAAGGCAAAGTATGGAGTCCCTCCTCGACCACGTTGGGTCACTACGTATTTCGGAGGCCATGTAAGTGTCCTCTTTATAATTATATTCAACATTTTAACATCAATATTTTTCTTCATATATATTTTAATTCACTTTAATATGTTGCTGCTGATGCTAACAAAAATTATACCAAACACAGGATATAAAACTAGCTCTCCACAGGTTTGCTAGTAACATCATTTTCTCCAATGGGCTAAGAGACCCATACAGTAGTGGCGGGTAAGCATGAAAATTACTATATAAACACAAATAAATTAAAGGAATATTGCTTTGACAAACCAACATTCATGCATGATGTACCTGGCAAAGTTAACCGTTGTTTTTAACTCTCGTTACACAGGGTGTTGGAGGACATATCACGCACTGTTGTTGCCGTCCATGCAAAGAATGGTACATGTCAAATTCAATATTTTCAGAAGGGTCAAGCCAAAAACCAAAAACAAAATGTTATATTTTGGGGTCTTTTGAAAACTTTTTCAGTAACTAATTTCTGTTTTTAACTTTCAGGAAAATAAAAAGTGATTTCAAATTCAATCCTTTTTGTGTGTGTGTGTGTGTATTTAAAATAAAAAACTACAAGATTGGTTTCCAGTTTTCATCTTATTTCTAAAAACTAAAATCTGAAAAATGTTTTTGTCAGTTTTTATGGACGTCAAATAAAACTTAAAAACTAAAATAGTCATCAAACAGGCTGTTCAAATATATTACGTTTGAAAAAAAAAAATTGATAGGGCAATAATCCCACCTAAATATAATTCATTCAGCTTAAAATATTACAAGAAACGGAAATACCAAAAGGATAGAGAGACACACGGAAATTGTTTAAATTAATGTACAAAATTAAAATTTATTTTACAGGATCTCATTGCTTGGATATACTTCGTGCAAACCACACTACTGATCCAGGCTGGTTGGTGGAGCAGCGAAAAACTGAAGTGCATATCATCAAAGGATGGTTGGCCAAGTACTATGCCGACCTTCAGGCATTCAAATAATGAAAATTACCCCTTCAAACAATAAGACCACGGAAAACAAATTGATTAGGGCAAATCCCAGCTACAACTTTCTGTGTGTCCTGCAGGGAAAAATCCATTAATTGCCAAAGACAAAGGCCACCCATTGATTATTAGTTGCATGTAATATTTGAACCTATATTTTCTTCTCCTTTGGATGTATCCCATATTCGTTAGAATTTGAAAAGGGCAACCATAGGGGTATTTACAAACTTTATAGCTATTATCAAACGTAGCCCTGGTTTGGTATTAAGCTGATTCTGTAAAGAGTTAGTAAAAAAAAAAAGTTGGCAGCTTTTTTGTGTTTGGTAAACATTCAGCTTCAGTTTTTTTTTCACATTTTTTGGTGAAAAAGCCAAAAACAGGAAGCTGCAAAACCCAGCTTTGAAAAACCGGTTTTTTTTCACATCTGGTTTACATAAAAGTTTACCAAACACTATAATACTGTTTTTTTTTTTCAAAATCACTTTAAAAAAAAAGTTTACCAAACACTCTTTTGTTTTATTTCACAGCTGCTTATTCTCACAGCACAGCAGAAGCAACTTTTTTTCAAAGCACAGCAATACCAAACCAGCCCTAATCCCTAATTTTTTGTTATTGTTTACACCATTAAAATATTGGACTTGCATCAATGACATCTCCACTAGAACTTCAATGGCACATATTACCCTATCACGGTAGCATCCCGCGTCAATAATACAAGAATTAATATGTGCTATTTCTTGTCCACGTGTTTTTGTATTATTAACATGAAACGCTACCGTCATAATGTACTCGTGCTATATAAGTTTTCCTCCACTCCATATTCCTTTGTATTAGAGTTCTTGCCATTGCAGCTGAATTGGCTTGGATTAGGCATCTCTTTTGATCTCCATGTGCCTTTATATATAAATTCCTTCAATTAATGCTTTATTGTGATAATATTTATGCCATTGCATTATCTTCGAATTCAGTATTCCATTAAAGAGTGAAACACATTGAGATATATTACCACTTTGTCAGGAAAAGGGTTACAAGAGGGGATTTGAATGTGTGACATGTATCTTTTGCGGAACAATTTGTAGACATACCAACAAAGGATCTTTCTGCACCACTGTTTCATCAACGTTGTGCCAATCTTATGCTTGGCTCGTCCAAGCATGAGATTGAAGGGGATGTAAAGATATCAACGGTTGTAACATTGCCAAGTTTCACAGATTGAAGAAGAAAGTTGTTTGAAGTCTGTTTAGGTTGTTAAGTCAACTATTTTCTGTTCGAGTAGTCAGCTCAGTTTCATCATGAGTAATAAATGAGAAGTCTCTAAATACTGTAAACTTAATCATTTGAGAATTAATGAAAGCAAGAAAGCATTTCTCTCTCACTCTCTCTCACTCTCTCTCTCTCTCTCTCTCAAAAATTCTCTCCGTGTTCGCTCTACTTTCTCTCTGTACCCTCCTTCCATTTTAAGGTGCAGTTGTAAACTTGCAGTTGAGTGGTCTTTGTACAATGTTCATTTGGACTTTATTATGAAATCTCCAATTGACCCAAAAAAAATTATAACCATTGCCGAAGAAAATGATAGGGATTTTACCGCTACCAAGAGTAGGGATAAAAACACTTAAAAATACTTGCAAGAGTACAAGGTTATCGTAGTATAGCAGTTCAAACAAGGTCGTTTTCCACAAGGATTGAATGAACAATTTGTATTTAAACTAATCCTTAGCTAATTATTTAGAACAAAATTTCAAAAAAGTTGATTTTTTTTTATTTTTAAATAATAAAAACGAAATTTAAATAAAAACAATTTAAGAAATTAACAAAGAAAAACTAAAGAAAATAGTTTTGAAAAATAAAGTTATAAGCCTAGGGTTCCGCCGTCACCCTAACAATCTTATGTAGTGTTTATACCATACTTGATCAACCCCGAAACTATTAAGCACCAGTCAACATTATACCGTCAAGGACCTACAAGAGTTTTCCTCCAACCAGGAGGCCAATCACAACGCGACACATGTCAGCATCATAGCACGACACATGTCAACATCACAGGCCAATCACAGCATAACACGTGTCAATGTCAGAACAAAGCTAGAAACTCTGTTCTATAAATAGGGATCATTCTCTCACAATAATCCCTAATGTCATTTGTACTAAACTATTCACTAGAACTCACAAAAGGAGAGCTTGAACCTATGTACTTGTGTAAACCCTTCACAATTAATGAGAACTCCTCTACTTCGTGGACGTGGCCAATCTAGGTGAACCACGTACATCTTGTGTTTGCTTCCGTATCTCTGTCCATTTACATACTTATCCATATTAGTGGCCGAAGTAATCTAGCGAAGGTCACAAACTTGACACTTTCTGTTGTACCAAAGTCCTCACCGATTTTGTGCATCAACATGTAGTTTTACCAATTACTTGTAAATTACACATGCAACTTTGAAGGTTAGGTTTTCCTTATGCATATTCCCTTCGTGATATTTAAGCAAGAACGTATATCTAACATGCAATCCGTCTGTGATATTCAGATCAAATATGAACATGCAAGACTCATTAAGTTTTGTGAAAACCTTTTGAAAAACCATGCAACCCCCTAAGAATGTGATATTCGTCTTAGGTGAAATTACAATTATCACTCACAAGAAGCAATACTCAATCCTCCGGTGATATTCCGATCGAATTGCATCTGATTACTTATCTAAACATCCTAATGGTAGCTAAGCATTAAGACATAGAGACAATTTGAGCATAGTGATTAATAATTTAAAGTAAACATGCATAATATCATAAGCAATTGAATAAAGATTACATATTCATGCTAAGACTCAAGGCTTTGCCCTAACAAACCAAAATTAGTTACGGACAACCATAAATAAAATATTATTAAAAACAAGGATAGAAAACACCTTGAAAATAAACTTCAAAGGCTCTCTAAATTAGTGTGTGCGTTCTCTCCTATGTTGCCTCCTGAACCCTAATGGCTAAAAATCCTTATTTATACTATTACAAACTAAAACCCTACCTAGAAAAGGTCTTAGAATAAAATTAGGAAACATAATAAAATAATAAAACAGAAAATAAAAAGTTTCATATTTGAACTAAAATTCGAAGTTCTTAGAAAATTAGAGTTTTGACTGACCAAATCAACTCTAATTTAGTCCTAAAAGATCTCTTTTGAAAGCTGAAGACGTCCCTCACAAATTCTCAGAAGGAATCTTTCTCAAAAAATGCCATCTTAACCTCCAAAATATCCAAAACATCCAGAAATGTCAATCTAGGAAAGCTGCCGTCTTTATTTCATCGCCATAGTCAAACGGCTCGAGAGAAAAATATGAAACTTTGATACAATCATCTTGAAAGACTCACAAACATCTTCCAATTAGAATCACTCCAAAATTCATCCGTTTGATTACTTTTTGCTTAAGAGGAAGTCGAATGTCCTACATTGAAAATACATAACAAAGTACCAAAATTCACCAAAATAAACTAATAAATTATAACTAAGAATAGGGTAAAATATATGGTATAATATATACTTATCAGAAAACACTAAAATTGAAGGAGAATGTTGGATTAAAATTTAGAAAGTAAAAATAAAAGGAAAACTAATGAAAAGGGCTTGAAAACTTTGTGTTTTAACGATAAGGACAAAATAAAGGGTAAAGTGAATAGTACCAGTATTGACTTTTTAGTATAAAAATGTGGTTTTTCGTTAAAGTGAACAGTACTTGGAGCTTTTCGTTAAAGTTCCCAAAAATAAACCCATTAAACACATTTTGTAACTTTGAGTATGCATGGCTGGTTGTTAATGAGACTAGAAAAGACCGCCTATTGTGAGCATGCCAAAACCCGAAGTATTCGGTTTATACGTTATGTATGTTTGTTGTGCATAGTACTTGACTAGTATATATTACACCATTTGAAACACACAATTGAAACTAAAGCCTGTTAATTTGCCTTCTTCTACAAAACCTTTGTCATGAGCCTATTTCTGTGTTCAATTCAATGCCTTTTACTGATCATTTCTCTATATGTCACCACCTCTTTTAATTCTTTTACACTGCTAAACATTCCAAGGCCGAGCTTTACCGCCAGCGGAGGCACATATTACACGACCAAACTCAAGCTTTGTTTGATTTTGATGAAACTCATTTTCAAACATTTTATTACAACCAAACACTTAATCATTTCAACTATAGGTCTGAAAGCTATGCTACTTGTTAACAACAATATGTGATCAATTCCAAGCATTGGGGTGCACCAATATTTCTTTACCTCGGCGCAGAAGCATCGTTAAAAATGCTCTATTTGCAATCGGCTTTCTCAGTGACAACGTCATTCGGTTCAAGCTCTCCAATTATACACTGGTATGCATGAAAAAGATATGGATCATGTTTGTATGCATACAAATACTATTTTGAGACGACTATTTTTCTCATCCGCGTCGGTACTATTGGAAATCAATCGCATTCGGATCAAGGGAAGAAGCATTTAAAAGTGCACGCGCTCTTGGTTAATTACTTCACTTCAGCTCAAGCAATAGCAAATTATGGAGCGATTTTCATGCATGTAAAAAAGCAACTTCATGCTGAAGATTCTGAGGTGATTGTTATCGATGGATCGTACGGTGGAAGTGAGTGGCTTCGGTCTTCAGATCCTTCCTCACAACTCAAAATGTGTTTCTTTTTAATTTTCTCATGTCTGATTTTCCCCTTTGGTTATTTTCTATGTTAATTTGCATGCATGTAGTGCTTGCCTCGTGGTTTCAGCTAGAGTATCCCTATGTGGCCATTGGAGTAGTTGTGGCCTCATCAGTTCCTTCTTTACTTTGATAACATTAAGATGGAAACTACTCCATTGTTACAAAGGATTTACGAGTAATACAGCTCCCTTTGGCCAGAGTCTGGATTTGACCGGAGAACAGCGAAAGGGGCTGTCCAACTCTCGGATCGCTGAAAATGGTGCACCCTCGCCGGAGCTTCAACGTCCCAGCTGAGGTTTAGGTTTTGGAAATGGGGCCACACTGAGTTGACTGGTGGTGGTTGCTGGTGTTGAGGTGAACGGAGGTGGGAGATTATCGACGTTGAAACTCTGGGAAAGGTAGAGGCTGGAGCTTGGGTTGCCGTGAAAAAGCAGCCAAATGGGGTAACCAAGGGTGGGTTTTAATCGTAGGGACGAAAGGGTTCTAACAGTGATGGTGGCTGACGGATTTCATCGTTGGAGTCGGCAGAATATAACACCTAAAGATCCGCCAATCCGCCTGCTCGAGTGCAGACGAAACCAGGTCGTCGGGTCGACTTGAGCGCCACGTTTCCATTTCGGGAAGGTCTCCCGGATTCCTAGAGGCTTTCCAGATACAGGAGTCCCTAATTACTATTTTTCCTTTGCCTTTGCTCACTTAAATCTCCTCGTTTAAACTTAGTTATGCAAACATCTTTCGCATACGCATTCGGGAGATCGATCTTTATCCAAAAGTACTAAGTGTGACCTTAAAAGGTCTATAGAATTTTAATGAATATTTACGAAAAATCAAACTTGTGATTAACTAAAACTCTAAAATTAACGAAGTAAAAAAAAAGTCGCAAAAATTTGAGATACAAAAATTGAATAGTGAAATCGAGGATGGGATTTCACAACAACGGTGGTGGTGGGGGTGGAGGATGTGGTCTTAGTAAAGGTGGCAGTGGCGATATGGTGTTAGAAGTGGTGATAATGATAGTCATTGCATTATGATGGGTGGTGGAGTATATTATCAGAGAATTGAAAAAATTGAAATCCATCAAAATCTTAAGGGGAGAGGTCGAATACGCTATAACAAAAGACTCACTATAAAAGCAGTCAAAGTTCTTCAAAGTTCATGACTTTTTAAATTCTTTAAAATTAATGAAGTTTTGAATACACCTAGACTTTTGTAGACTCACAAAAAGTTATAATTGAATACCAAATTTTTTTTATAGACATTTTAGATGTTATAAAAATCAATATAGTGTGATTTTTATTAACTCTTTGAAAGTCTATATTGAATAGGCTTGGATTTGAGAGTAAAGCAAGTCTATCAAACTCCATATACAATACATCCCGCTAAAATTCTATGAAACTCCATTACACTCTATATGTTTATAACTTTTAAACATTTTAAAATCTCAATTGAATACATCTCTCTAAATATTAAATTCTGAAAACGAAAAAGTATGGCTTCTCAGGTGATTGAGAAATCGGTAGGTGTGAGAAGTATGGAGGTTAAATCAAAACCTAGAGGCGGTGCAAGGTGCTGCATGTGTTTCGATCCTTTTTCTATACAAAGTGTTGATGTCATTGTTTTCTTTTGCTGTCATGCTTATCAGGTGACTTGCCTTATGGATTCCACCTACACGAGTGAAATGAAAGGGAGTGTGGCTGATCGGATCATAATTATATATATTTTTATATCAAATTCACTCGTCTTTTCTTAGTTAGTTCGTTATATTTTGAGCTATTTGCGTTATTTTTATGTTTTATAAATTTATCTAGCTAAGAAAATAAAAATAGCACTAGTGAAATTTAAAATAATAAATTCGTTATTTTTACCTTGCTTACTTATTTGATTTTTGTAACTTAAGAAAAATAAACAGAATAATTAGAAGTGGGAGCTACTCTCCCTTTTGTCACGGATCAAAGGGCTGCCAGAGGGCAGCGTTGAAGAAAAAAGAAAAGCAAATCAGATAAGGCAGTGGACATAATAGAAAATAATAAAAAAATAAATAATTGGGATCCAAGGCAGCAGAGTCGGTGGAGACACGGAGCATCAAAGGAAATGAGTGGAAAAATAAAAAGCTGTCTGGCGGCTTTGCAAAGGAGAAGGATAATAAGCTGCCTTTGAAGGCAACTTAGGAGGATTGGAGGCGAGAAAGGCAGGCGCAAGCCTGCGGAAGAAATCGAAAACAGAAAAATAAAAAAAAGCCTCGGGAGTTCAGAGGCAGAAGTGTGAGGCTGGAAGGCAGCGAAAGCTGCCTAAGACAGCAGCTGAGGACTGCGCACGCAGCCAGAGAAGAAGTGTGGGAAGCACAGCGCGACAGCGCAAGGGTGAAAGGAAGCGCTGCCTTAGGTACCGAGGTGGGAGCCCTTTTGTTTTCTGGAGAGCAGCGCAGAAGGCTGTAGCTCGGTGAATAGCGCGGTGAAGTCAATAAGGCAGAGAGCTGCCAATCCGTAGGCAGCTTGGGGGCAGTCAAGATTAGCAAGCCTCGGGGGAGTGAACATCCTGGAGTCAAAGCAGAAAACTGAAGTCATAGAAGAGCACAAAACGAAGCTGCCAAGTCAGCGCCTTGGGGAAAACACAAAGCACAGCGTGCCAATTTGGCAGTGCAATCAGGCGAGACAGAGAGCAGATCACAGGAGCTGCCATTTGGCAGCGGAAAAAATTTGTACAGAAAGTCCTCCCGTTTCGGTTTAATCCTCCAAACTCAATTTAATTTCTGTTTTAAATTATAATAATGTGTAACTAATTTTATTTTGGCTAGAGGATAATTCAAAACCATGATTATATTTGTAATTTGAATTGGTAACTTCAGTTGTGATTTCTGAGTTGTGATTTAATTTGCTTAACTGCTTGATTAATAACTTATTTATGTTTGTCGATTAAGAATGCATACTTAATTTACATGCATGAATTTGATGCTAGAATATAAGTGAATTTCACCTAATCGTTATGAACTTATATTCATGAGTAGTGAAGGTTGCTAGTCACAACCGCGTTAAGTAAATTCTTGGCAGGAGTATCATGCTTTTCATAGTTACGAATGCCTCGTCAGTATTTATAGTTTTCACAAAGTTTAATGATCTTTGATTGTATCTCTATTGTGCTTTTCACGTAGGGGACTTTTAGAGAATGTGTTGAATTGTTGTATGCTGTTCATCCAATTCAATAACTTAAGGAAAACTTGAAGATTAAAAAAGTGCTGTTCACGGTTAATCTGGAGTATTGAAATTTACAATTTATTGAAAGAACAACTGAAAATCAATTTAGATTGCATATGTGTCTTCTGTGGAGAAAAACCCTCTAGCCAATCCGTCGCCCATCCGTTCACATTTATTTTATGTTTTTGTCAATTTTATAATTTAGTTAAGTTTAATTTACGTTTCAACCAAACCAAACCCCCCATTATTATATTATATTATTTAGTTAGTTTTTATTATTTTTAATCTTTTAATTTGATTTCCATCCATTTTAATTCCTAGTGTTTAATTTAAATTGTTTCCATTATTTTGAGTCATTCTAAGTGTGTTTCGAGTTTTTAGCCTAGTTTTGTGTTTTTGAGTCTTATTTAATTTTTTTAAATTAATTTAGAGTAGATTAGCAATCCCTCCTAATCCCCGGCCTAGAACGATACCCTACTTACACCTATACTACATTTGTCAAAAAGAGGGTTAAATTTGTGCGGTTTTAAAATCCCGTCAGTGGCCGCTCCTAGTGAGGGAGTAGACGATTATGAGTATGACAATGGTGATGTGCAGTGGCGAAGTTAGGATTTCTCGGGGAGAGGGGTGAACTTAAAAGAATGTAAGGTTAAGGAAAAATGGCAATAACTAAATCTTTTGATATAGTAATGTCTTTCATAATTAATCAATACAAACAAATTACAATTGTTGCCGGCGAGGTTTCATGTCATGAAAACGTCGCATAATAGGCTCATTATCAATAAAAGCAAATACATCTTTCTCAATGTAAACAAACATGCTATCACTCAACCATTGATCTCCCATTTTGTTACGCAATGTTGTTTTCACAATCTTCGTAGCAGAAAAAGCTCTCTCCACCGAAGCGGTTGCAACCGGTAACACCAAAGCCAATGTAAGAAGTTTATACACTAACATATAGCTTTCACACCTCCCGGTCTTCACTAACTCTTGTGCAAGATCACTAATTTCTCTCAATGATGAAAACTCACTATGCATCTTCATATCATGAATGTAATTGTCAAGTTGAATTGGAAGATTCATGAGGTCCATATGATCAAAATCTTGAGGATAAAGTTGGGCTAAACGAACAATTTTTGCTTTGTCAAAAGATGCAAAATTATTCACCGGACTCAAACATGCCATACAAAGAAGTAACTCGGTGTTTACCTCATTGAAGCAAACATTCAACTCCTTTAGTTGCATATCAAGGACTTGAAAATAGAGGTCCACACGGTAGTAATGGAAGTTTGTGATTTTTAGCGTTTTACACCTTGATTTTCCAGGTATGAAATGCAAATCCTCCATGTTAGGAACAATAATATCATGCTCCTCACAAAACTTTTCTACATCGTGAAGCAAGTCCCCAAAGTCATCATATCTCAAGTTTTGTAGTCTTTGCTTGCATACTTCCACCAACGCCATTGCATTCACAATATCTTGATCTTTCTTTTGCAATGCTTGTGATAACTCATTTGTAATTCCCAATATAAGTCTAATCAAGAAAAGGTGAAATGCAAAATCAAAAGTTTGTATGTCTTTGAATAACCTAGTTGCTTCACCGAGATTATCTTGGTTGCGATCACTTTTAATCCATTCAACCACCTCCACCACGGCTTCAAACATAACAATAATACTAACTATAGTACCATAATGTGAGTTCCACCATGTATCACATGGACGCATGAGACTCATTTCTTGATTTAACCCTTTACCCGTTTCAAGATTACCAAGATCAAGGGCTTTCTGAATTTGTTCTTGTTGTTTCTCTCTAAATGCATCACAACACTTACAGGATGATCCAATAAGATTCACCAAACTACTAGCATTGATGAAGAAATTGGCAACATCCTCGTTTTCCTTTGCCACGAATACAAGGGCTAGTTGGAGTTGGTGTGCAAAACAATGAATATAAAATGCTTGAGGGTATTTGTTCAATATCTTTGTTTTAAGACCATTCAACTCACCTTTCATATTGCTAGCTCCATCAAAGCCTTGTCCTCATAACTTGGACATACTCAAATTTGTTGTAGCAAACAATCTCTCAATGGCCTCTTCAAGTGAGCTACTAGTTGTAGTGGAGACATGTTGAACACCCAAAAACTTTTCAATTGCTTCTCTTTTTTTATTCACATAACACAATACCACCGCTATTTTCTCTTTAGTTGAAGAATCGCGTGCTCCATCAACCAAAAGAGAAAAAAATGCACCTTCCATATCTTTAGTGATTGCATCTATAGTTTCAATGGCACAAGCACGGATAAGATCTTTTTGAATATCGGAAGAAGTATACTTAAGATTCTTGGGAGCACTCTCAAACACAACCATCCTAGAGTAAACTATACTAATATGCATAATAACTAATCCAACCAAGCCAACAATTCAATTAATCAATACCAAATAGCATACAAATTATTCAATAAATAAAAATTCAATTCAACTAATCATATGAATAATTGTATACATTATGTAATAATTCAATTAATTAATTGAATATGATAATCAACAACCAATAACCAACTTAGTGCATTACCATATGAATATGATACAAATTATGTAAGAATTCAAATTTTAATTTTCACCCTAAAAATTAATTTCATATCAATAATCAACAACCAATAACTAACTTAGTGCATTATTACCATATGAATATGATTCTATTTCTAATTTTCTATACCAATTAAATTAATTTTGTATTAAATAATTATTTAGGCTTAAGTAGGTTGGGATTTTAAATTTACCTTAGGCTCTGAGGCTCGGCTCAGTGGGGCTGGTCCGGCTGAAGTGGGGAGATTGTGAGACAGTGAGAGTGAGACGAAACGGCTGGCTTGGATGGCTCGGTGGTGTGGCTCCCGTTTGCTTGCTTCTGCTGGGATTGGGGGGGGGGAGCTTTGTTGCTCCTCTTTCTGTAATTGGTGAGGCCTTGAGAGAGAGTAAAGTTCAGAAGTTGAATGGGGGACACGTGGCCCCCCCCGGCACCTTATATTTTTTTTTCTTTCAAAACTGATGAATGCAACGACGCCGTTTGGCGTCAGTTTTTAATTTTTTTTTATACCAGGTCCAAAACGACGTCGTTTTGGCCTGGATTAAAAAAAAAGTCAGTTGAAGTTCATTCTTCATTCCCAGAAATTATAGAACAGACGGAGCAACTGCATCTACGAGGTTGTTAGCGGAGGGAAGGGCTGGGTTTCCGGGAGGGGAGGGGTGGAACTTGGCGCTGTGGCTGTGTTTTCTGGCGAGGGGAGTGGCGGCCGCCACTTCCGGCCGCTACGTGGCTTTGCCACTGGTGATATGGATGACGATGGTGATGATGATACCCAATCAAGTGGCTCTCATTTGCGTTGTACCCTATGTACTACTGCTGCTAGTGGAGTGAAGTGATGCATGCTAATTCTTCTTTTGGTTCAGTTTTTTGAATGCTCGCGCAAGTGTGAGTCTTTTATTCTTTTGTTGTGCACATGGTTGTTCGAACTGTGACAATATTCGGGAAGTAAAGACTGACGGAGAAGCAATTTTACGCTTTCTTTGTTGTCATAACTTTGTATGTGTCCCTCAAGGAACATTACAATTCACAGCATTTTATCTGGTTGATTAGTGATCCTTGTTTGTTTTGCCTTCTACTTTACATGATTGAGCAAGGATAGTGCCATTCACGCACTTGTTTTACTTCTCACACATCTTTGATAATTTTTGTCATTATTCTTCTTCAATTGATTTGATATGACGGCTGGAAACACTATCTTTGAGCAAAAGCGATCGGTATAATAGTGTGCCAATGAATCTATAGCTGACCAATTGAGCCTAATTTCGGCGATTTTGGGTCATTTTATAAAGGGTAAGAAGGTTGTTATCAAATTTTTGATTAAAATGCGAGTCAAAAACCAAAAAAAAAAAAAAGAAAAAAGAAAGAAAAGAAAATGATTTTCTAGAAACAAAACAAGAAAGTGGCACCGAGGATAATGTTTATAGTCAAAGCACGAAACAAGAAATAAAAAATCAAGACTACTTGATCTTCAAGTGTCACGATCGCCCATCTTCATCATTGAAATTTCAATGGTCCTCAAATATATTGAAATTCATTCTTCATTCCCAGAAATTATAGAACAGACGGAGCAACTGCATCTACGAGGTTGTTAGCGGAGGGAAGGGCTGGGTTTCCGGGAGGGGAGGGGTGGAACTTGGCGCTGTGGCTGTGTTTTCTGGCGAGGGGAGTGGCAGTCGCCACTCCCGGCCCCTACGTGGCTTCGCCACTGGTGATGTGGATGACGATGGTGATGATGATACCCAATCAGGTGGCTCTCATTTGCGTTGTACCCTATGTACTACTGCTGCTAGTGGAGTGAAGTGATGCATGCTAATTCTTCTTTTGGTTCAGTTTTTGAATGCTCGCGCAAGTGTGAGTCTTTTATTCTTTTGTTGTGCACATGGTTGTTCGAACTGTGACAGTATTCGGGAAGTAAAGACTGACGGAGAAGCAATTTTACGCTTTCTTTGTTGTCATAACTTTGTATGTGTCCCTCAAGGAACATTACAATTCACAGCATTTTATCTGGTTGATTAGTGATCCTTGTTTGTTTTGTCTTCTACTTTACATGATTGAGCAAGGATAGTGCCATTCACGCACTTGTTTTACTTCTCACACATCTTTGATAATTTTTGTCATTATTCTTCTTCAATTGATTTGATATGACGGCTGGAAACACTATCTTTGAGCAAAAGCGATCGGTATAATAGTGTGCCAATGAATCCATAGCTGACCAATTGAGCCTAATTTCGGCGATTTTGGGTCATTTTATAAAGGGTAAGAAGGTTGTTATCAAATTTTTGATTAAAATGCGAGTCAAAAACCAAAAAAAAAAAAGAAAAAAGAAAGAAAAGAAAATGATTTTCTAGAAACAAAACAAGAAAGTGGCACCGAGGATAATGTTTATGGTCAAAGCACGAAACAAGAAATAAAAAATCAAGACTACTTGATCTTCAAGTGTCACGATCGCCCATCTTCATCATTGAAATTTCAATGGTCCTCAAATATATTGAATATTTACAAAGATACTTGTAGGATGAGATGTTAAGTCATCTAAGGCAACAACTTAACATCAAACTAACGACAAATGAATGTATTATAATCGCTATAAGTTGAATATGAAAACTTCTCCAACCAAGGCAGGTTGGCTATAAATTCTTTTGTGCTTTTATTAAGTTGATAGATAAGCGAGTTGATTATGTCTAGTTTTTGTAATTAAGTTCTTTTACCTTCAAGCAACTATCCCTGCCATTAAAGTCAATACAATGCCAAAGTCTCCTTTCTTTGAGATGTCATTGTACATTTATATATTATATAGGGTAAATTACAAAAAACTACCTCAACTATTGGTGTCACGACACTTTCATACCTCATTTTTTAAAGTTGACAATGTCATACCTCATCTTACGAATTTGTGCCAATGTTATACCTTCCGTTAATTGGCAGTGAATTTTTCAGTTAAATGATGACGTGGCTTGATCCGGGACCCATTTTTTATTAAAAAAATTAATAAAAAATTATTAAAAACTAAAAAAAAATCATATAATATTTTTTAAATATTAAAATAGAGTAAATGACAAAAAACTACCTCAAGTATTGGTGTCACAACACTTTCGTACCTCATCTTTTAAAGTTGACAATGTCATACCTCATCTTACGAATTTGTGCCAATGTTATACCTTCCGTTAATTGGCCGTGAATTTTTCAGTTAAATGCTGACGTGGCTTGATCCGGGACCCACTTTTTATTAAAAAATTAATAAAATATTATTAAAAACTAAAAAATCATATAATATTTTTTAAATATTAAAATAATAAAGAAAAGTTGAAAAAAAAATAACTGATCGTCCCGTTCCCCCCCTTTCTTTCTTCTCTCTCTTCTCCCCCATTTCTTCTTCCCCTTTCTAGAAACCCAGAAAACAGAAGAACAAAAAAAAAAAAAAAAAAAAAAAAAAAAACTAATTCGTCCCGTTCCCCCCTTTCTTTCTTCTCTCTTCTCCCCCATTTCTTCTTCCCCTTTCTAGAAACCCAGAAAACAGAAGAACAAAAAAAAAAGAAAAAAAAACAAATGCATTTTGTCTTCCCCCCTCCCCACCTCCTCCACCCCCTCTTCTCCCCGCACCCACACTCTTCCCTCCACACCCATTCCCCACTTTCTCCGAGCCCAGTTCTCCACTCTCGGAATCGGGGATCTGGGTGTTTTTTTTTGTTCTTTTTTCTCGGTTGCAGAAGGGGGAAGAAGATGGGGTGAGAGGGGGAGACGATGAAATGGGGGAGAAGAGGGGGGAGGGGGAAGACAAAATGCATTTGTTTTTTTTGTTTTTTTGTTTTTTTTGTTCTTCTGTTTTCTGGGTTTTTAGAAAGGGGAAGAAGAAATGGGGGAGAAGAGAGAGAAGAAAGAAAGGGGGGAACAGGATGAATCAGTTTGTTTTTTGTTTTACTTTTCTTTATTATTTTAATATTTAAAAAATATTATATGATTTTTTTTAGTTTTTAATAATTTTTTATTAATTTTTTAATAAAAAGTGGGTTCCGAATCAAGCCACGTCAGCATTTAACTGAAAAATTCACGGCCAATTAACGGAAGGTATAACATTGGCACAATTTCGTAAGATGAGGTATGACATTGTGAACTTTAAAAGATGAGGTATGAAAGTGTCGTGACACCAATACTTGAGGTAGTTTTTTGTCATTTACTCTATTATATATTTTTGTATGTGTGTGTGTGTATATATATTAGGGTAATGATAAGTAAACCAAATTTATATTTTTAGATACCTAAATTACCTTAATAACATTGACATTGGGTATCTACATTTATTTTACATTATTTCATTCAGTTAAATGTTTTCAAATAGCTTATTTGGATTTAGAAAAGAAAAATTTTAATGTCATGATTTCTATGCATATTAATAACAAAAATTACGTGATATTAGAGTTTTTTTTTAAAAATATTATAAATGTAATATAGTTGCCTCGTTAAAACCTTGCTTGGAAAAATCCAGTGGAAAAAAAAAACCAGAGCTAAGGAAAAAGAGTACAACTTTTCCTGGATTGTTGATATAATGTTAAATATACTTATGTTGCCTCGTTAAAACCTTGATAGGAAAAACCCAGTGGGAAAAATCCTAATCGAAGGAAAAAGAGTACAACACGCATGTATCATGGATGCTCCCCCTGATTCCGCATTCTCCAAATTTAGCTGTTTGGTAAGTCGATGTAATCCGATATTTTGCACTAACTTATGAAACGTGCACTTTGGTAGAGACTTGGTGAACAAGTCTGCCAAATTTTCATTAGAACGGATTTGTCTGACTTCAATAACTTTAGCCTTCTGAAGCTTATGTGCACTGAAAAAATTTGGAGATATGTGTTTAGTCTTATCGCCCTTGATGAATCCTTCCTTCATTTGGGCAACACAGGCGGCATTATGTTTATGAATGACAGTTGGATTGTCTATCTTCGAAGTTATACCACATGAATTCCGGATATGATGGATCATTGATCTTAACCAAGAACATTCACGACTTGCTTCATGTAAAGCAAGTATTTCTGAATGATTTAAAGATGTAGCAACTAATGTTTGCTTTGTTGAGCGCCATGAGATTGCTGTATCTCCATTCTTGAACACATATCCAGTTTGTGAGCGGGCTTTATGCAGATCAGAGAGAAAACCAGCATCTGCATATCCAACAAGGACCTGGTCATTTGTGGAGTTCTTTGAGTAAAAGAGACCTATGTCTGTTGTCCCACGAAGGTATCGCAATACATCTTTGACACCCTTCCAATGACAAATTATGGGAGCAGAGCTATACCTTGCTAACAAGTTAACTGAAAAAGCTATATCTGCTCTAGTACATTGTGCTAAATATAACAAAGCACCTATTGCACTCAGATATGGTACTTCTGGACCAAGGACCATTTCATCCTTTTCTTTTGGACGGAATGGATCTTTCTTAATATCTAGAGAACGAACGACCATTGGTGTGCTGAGTGGATAAGCCTTATCCATGCCAAATTGCTTCAGAATTTTTTCAATGTAGGCTGATTGGTGGACCAAAATTCCACTAGCATAATGTTCGATCTGCAGACCAAGACAATATTTTGTTTTTCCAAGGTCTTTCATTTCAAATTCGTTTTTCAGATATTCAGCAGTTTTATTGAGCTATTCAGGAGTTCCAACTAGGTTCATATCATCAACATATACTGCCACTATAGCAAATCCAGAATTGGATTCCTTAATGAACACACAAGGGCAAATGACGTTGTTGATGTATCCTTCTTTGATCAAATATTCACTGAGACGATTATACCACATTCGTCCAGATTGTTTCAGCCCATACAATGATTGTCTTAATTTGATCGAGAGCATACCTCGTGGTTTCTTACTTGTTTCAAGCAACTTAAGTCCTTCTGGGACTTTCTTATATATGTCAGTATCTAATTCGCTGTATAGATACACAGTGATGACATCCATAAGTCGCATGTCAAGTCTTTCTGAAACCACTAAACTTATTAAGTAATGGAACGTAATTGCGTCCATTACAGGAGAATATGTCTCTTCATAATCAATTCCAGGTCTTTGTGAAAAGCCTTGTGCAACGAGTCGTGCTTTATATCTTGCAATCTCGTTTTTCTCATTGCGTTTCCTTGTGAATACTCATTTATAATCCACGGGGTTTACATCAGGCGGGGTTTGGACTACTGGTCCAAAAACACTTCGCCTTTCCAAGGAATTTAATTCTACCTGGATTGCATCTTTCCATTTAGGCCAATCATGTCTCTATTTGCATTCATCAACAGAGCGGGGCTCAATATCATCACTTAAGATGATTTCAATGACTATTGCGAATGCGAACATATTGTCAATGATTATTTCATTCTGGTCCCACAATTCACTAGTACATGCATAATTTATGGAGATTTCTTTGCTTTCATGTACTTCTGTCTCTTCAGGGACATATGTCTCATCAAGGACATTTTCTTTTTCTGGAAGTCCAGAATCATAAATTGTGGATTTGTCATTCATGCTCTCTTCATGAATGATTTCATTTGGATTCAGTTGTGCCTTTGTCTTTCTCTTTCGAGGGGCTCAATCTTTTGAACCTGGTGGTCTACCACGCTTCAGGCGTGCACTAGATGAATCATTCGCTTCCACTTTATTTTGTCCAATAGGGACATCAATTCTTGCAGGTGCATTTGCAGCTGGTATATGTGATTTTGTCACTTTCATAGCATCATTAAATGCATCTGGCATTTGATTGGCAATACTTTGAAGATGAACGATCTGTTTCACTTCATTTTCACATTGAATGCTTCGAGGATCAAAATGAGACAAGGTGGGAACAACCCATGTCAGCTCTTCCGTTCTTCTAGAACGGTCTTTTCTCCCCCTAACGACGGGAAGACTATCTCATCAAAGTGACAATCAGCAAAATGAGCTGTAAACATATCACCTGTCAGGGGTTCCAAATATCTAATGATAGATGGTGAATCAAAACCCACATAAATTTTCAGTCTACGCTGAGGTTCCATTTTAGTGCGTTGCGGCGATGCAATAGGCACATAAACAGCACAACAAAAAACTCGTAAATATGAAATGTTTGGTTGATGTCCAAACACGAGTTGTACTGAGGAGTATTGGTGGTTGGCTATAGGTCTCAATCTAACCAATGATGCAGCATGTAAAATGTCATGTCCCCATGCAGAGACTGGCAGTTTTGTTTTCATGAGCAGAGTGCGAGCTATTAATTGAAGCCGCTTGATCAATGCTTCTGCTAAGTCATTTTCAGTATGGACATGAGGAACATGGTGTTCAACATCAATGCCCAATGTCATGTAGTAATCATCAAAAGTTTGAGATGTAAATTCACCAGCATTATCAAGTCGGATTGACTTAATAGGATAATCTGGAAACTCTGCTCGCAACTTAATTATCTGAGCAAGAAGTCTCGCAAAAGCTACATTCCGAGTAGACAAGAGACAAACATGTGACCATCGAGTAGATGCATCAACCAAAACCATAAAATATCGAAATGGTCCACAAGATGGTTGAATAGGTCCACAAATATCCCCTTGAATTCTTTGCAGAAATGATGGGGATTCAGCATCAACCTTTAGTTGTGATGTTCTAATTACCAACTTCCCTTGAGAACAAGCCTTGCAAGGGTTATCATTTGAGATAGCAATATCTCTGCTCAACAATGGATGTACATTAGAGTTGGTAATGATCCTACGCATCATGATGGATCCTGGATGACCCAGATGGTCATGCCAAAGCATTTAAACCTTTGAATCAATGAACTTCTGGTTGATGACAGTATATGATTCAATTGTCCTTATGTATGTATAATACAATCTACTCGACACACCACGCAATTTCTCCAATATACGCTTCTGGGTATCATTGGAGGTAATGCATAGATACTCCACATTTTCTGCATTTTTCGTTTCAATGTGGTATCCATTTAAACGTATGTCTTTGAAACTCAACAAGTTTCGAGTAGATCGAGTTGTGTACAACGCATTTTGTATGAACAATATTGTTCCATTTGGTAACACAATCTGGGCTTTCCCTGAGCCTTCAATTACATCTAAAGGTCCTGATATTGTTGTTACCCCTACTCTTGTAAGCATCAAACTTGAGAAATACTTTCGATCATGAAGTATTGTATGTGTGGTTGCGCTGTCTGCAAGACAAATATCTCTGCCATTTCTCATGTTCTAAGAATAGCCACAGTTTTTATCCATGCTCTCTGAGTAAGGGAATCAGAGTTAAAAATAAGTTATAACAGAAAATTTACATGCTACTTTTATTGAATTGAAAGGCAAGTTTCAAACTACAAATTTAGAATGATAAAAGTACATCAAACATAAATGGTTTAATCGGACCGGTAAACTTCATTCCCCATTTCCACAATGAAGTCTGAAACATCTAGATGGGTTGTGTCCAACTGCCCTGATAAGTCACACACTGGATCAGGTATATCCATTGGTCTAGCCTAGTCGAGGAAATTAGTCTCGACACCCTTCTCCTTGAGGGAGGCTTGATACAGATCCACCAGATATTTGGGAGTACGACAAGTACGCGCCTAATGCCCATTGCCACCACACCTATGGCAGGCTCCTTCAGAATTCCTGGGAGCATTGCTCATATGAGCTTTGCCTTTATGGCGATTCATATTTTTGAAGCTCAGGCCTAAATTATGTCTAAGAACATAGTTGTGAAATTGATTACCATGGTTCTTGCCTTTCTTGGTCCACCGACCTCGCTTGTGGCCATGTCCTCGTTTATGATTATCGCCACCAGAGGATGTGACGTTCACTTCGAGGAAAATAGCATTCACTTCTGGGAATGGTGCAGATCCAGTAGGTCGGGAATTATGGTTTTTCATCAGAAGCTCATTGTTCTGTTCAGCTACCAAGAGCACAGATATCAGCTGGTTGTACTCAGTGTAGCCTCGCGCTCTATACTGCTGCTGCAGGAGCACGTTAGAGGCATGAAATGTGCTGAAAGTCTTTTCCAGCAACATTTCCTCAGTTATGGTATCCCCACAGAGCTTCATCTGAGAGGTAATCCTGAACAACGCAGAATTGTACTATGCCATTGATTTGAAATCCTGGATCCTTAAATGAGTCCACTCATAGCGAGCTCTTGGAAGAATCACCGTTGTCTGGTGATTGTATTTGTTTCTCAAGGCATTCCAAAGAGCTAATAGATCTTCAACCGTTAAGTACTCGCTTTTTAGTGCTTCATCAAGATGGCGGCGAATAAAGATCATGGCCTTCGCCCGATCTTGAGAGAATGAGCTGCTCTCTTCCCTGATGGTATCTCCAAGATTCCCTGCTTCTAGATGGATCTTGGTATCCAGTACCCAGGTAAGGTAATTTTTCCCGGTAATGTCCAGGGCAGCATATTCAAGCTTCTCCAAGTTCGCCATTTTCTTTTTTGAAAGAAAATGAGATGTGTAAGAACTTGCAATAATATGTATTCCTGGAGGAATATAGTGTTAGAACTTTTGGTTCTTACAAATTTTTCAGTTTGATCTTTAGGCCAAAATGATAAGCACTCGAAACTTCTGGCTCAAGATTTTCAACATGAATGAGGATGGCGATTCTACCGCACCACTCTCATAACATAGAATGGGCGATTATTTCGCACCACTGAAGTAACAGGAAAATTTAATTACACAGAGCAGGGTGGGCGATTATACTCCACCACCTAAAATTGCAATGAAATTAAACCGCAGGTAAATTTAAATTTGCAGGGCAAGGTGGGCGATTATACTGCTCCACCTGAAATTTGCAGTAAAATTAGATCTGTAGTCCAAGATAGGCGATGATACCGCACCATCTTAGATCGTAGTAAGATTAAATTTGCAGTTCAAGATGGGCGATTGTACCGCACCATCTTGGATCGCAGTAAAATTAACATAAATACTGGGTTAGTAATCAATATCTAAACCAAACAAGAAATCAAAGATGTATGTAACCGCTAGTTGGAGAACTATAAGCAGGCATGGAGCAAACAGTTCGTCGTGAGGGTATACTGCGCAATTAAGGCATATGAAGAAGATGAACAGGAAAAACCTTAGAGGAAACTTTTTTTTTTGTTCAGCGGAGAGAAATGAGAGAATGATTTCTTTCGGTGGAGGTAAATGAGACATGGTTATATTTAGAGAGTCGTGCTGATAACGTGTTATAAATATGTAAAAGTTAGAGAGATAACCTTTATAGTGAGTGAAGTGAAACAGAGGTAAAATATCACACTATAATTATAGCACAAATGATGGCAAGTAAAAGAGGGAGTGATGGATGATGTTATTGAGAATTCTTTCTTTCTGTTTTCTGTATCTTTTGATTTCAGTCGAGTGCTCTATTTATGGAGCAACTCGAATCACTACATTTGAAATTTACAACATCCTTTTTGACAATATGATATCCTGCATCCCTCAAAGTCAGTTTTCAATTTGTATGGGCATTGAAAACGCATTTTTTGGTTCCCTTCAAATGATGCTAACATGTAAATTAGTATATTATACAAATATAATTGGCAATTTTTGGTTCCTTTAAATAATTGTCCCCACCACTAAAGTCAATAGTCAATACAATTGTCGATCATTGTACATTTATATGTATATATATTTGTGCATATGTATTATACATGCACGGCTGTGCTTAGTACCAGATTCCAAAGCACACAACTGAAACCCTAAAATTATTCTCTTCTACAACCTTGCCATGAACCCATTTATATCTTTACTTCTATTCCTTCTACCAATCATCTCTCTATTTATCACAAACTCAGTTTCTGGTTCACCCTTGAAAATCCCAAGGCTGAGTCCTACTGGAGGAACATTTGTATATGGAAATTATTTTGCAAATGACCAAACAAAAGCTTTGTCTGCACTTGATCAAAATGATTTTGAAACATTTTACTACACCCAAACACTTGACCATTTCAACTTCAGGCCCGATAGCTTCACTACTTTTCAACAAAGATATTTGATCAACTCCAAGTACTGGGGTGGCTCCAATGTTAGTGCACCAATATTGGCTTACTTGGGCGAAGAAGAATCAATTGACACCGATCTAGCTATTATCGGCTTTCTCAGTGAAAACGCCAATCAGTTCCAAGCTCTCCAGATATTCATTGAGGTATGTACAAAAGAATTTCCGGGCGCAACATAGAACTAAGGAAAGTAGTTTCTTGCCGGACATTAATTTACATGTTATAAGATTATTATTAATTTGGACTGTTGATCAAGTGAGTTCTATTGCATTACTTAGTCTGAGACACTTTTTTTTCTCATCAGCACCGGTACTATGGGAAATCAATCCCGTTCGGATCAAGGGAAGAAGCATTTAAAAATGCAAGCAATATTGGTTACTTCAATTCAGCCCAGGCAATAGCAGATTATGCAGAGATCCTCATACATGTAAAGAAGCAACTTCACGCTGAAGATTCTCCGGTCATTGTTATCGGTGGATCGTACGGTGGAAGTGAGTGACTGCGGATTCACCTTCACTTATATTGGTTTAGTAATTAAGATAAGTAACTTTTTGGCCATGTTTTTTATTCTCCCTTTTGATTTTTCATTTTTGATACAGTGCTTGCTTCATGGTTTCGGCTCAAATATCCCCATGTCGCAGTGGGAGCTCTAGCCTCGTCAGCTCCAATTCTTTACTTTGACAACATTATCCCACCAGAAAAGGGATATTATTTCATTGTGACCAAGGATTTTCAAGTAAAGTCTTTTTCTTTGATGAAGTTTTAACATCAATGTATGTCATCAATTGGAGTTAAATAACTTTTTGGAATGCATGTGCAGGAAGCGAGTGAGACTTGCTACCAAACAATAAAGAACTCATGGTCTGAAATTGATGAAATTGCCTCTAAGCATGGAGGCCTCTCAATTCTTAGCAAGAAGTTCCACACTTGCAGGTTAGTGTAGCAAACCTTGACATTGTATGTTGGGATTTACATAATTTCTGGACTAGTTATCTAGCTTGATTTTTCTTCATATCATTAAGAATTACTTGCACTTTTTTTTCATTTACATAAGTCTGAGGAAATTTTATTGTTATTAATCTCAGTTGCATAATTGGTTACTTTTTCAGATTTGTTGATATGTCATTATCTGATGATCATTTCAACATTTGAGATTTATAAACGGAATTGTAATTGCCACTTAAAATTCTTATTTTACACTTTAAACTTATTATATTTAAAAAGAAAAATACATTTGTGAAGATTAAAAAAATGAGATTTTTAAAGTATCAATAGCAGTTTCGTTTATAAAAAAGCCTTTATATATAGTTAATTTCCCGAGATTAATGACCTCTTATTAATTCATTGTTTTATTGTTTTTTAGTTTGTTGAAAAATTCTTTTGAGCTGAAGGACTACTTGCAATCAGTGTATGCTCAGGCAGCTCAATACGATAGCCCACCAAGATATCCAGTTACTGTTGTCTGTGGAGGAATTGATGGAGCTTCTTCTGGAAACGATACTCTAAGCAAAATATTTGCAGGCCTTGTTGCATACAGAGGAAACAGGTCGTGCTATGTTAATCAACCCGAAAACCTATCTGAAACAGATATAGGGTGGGGATGGCAGGTAATTAGTTACATTAATTTATGGGTAAAAGACATTTTACTACCCTAATGTTTGGTGGTTTTCAACATTTAGTACATCAATTTTTTTTCATCCCAGAGTCATACCTAAAGTGTAAATTTTGGGACAGTCTCATACATCCGTTAGTCAAACTGTTAGTTCTCTCGTTAAGTGATGACGTGGCGCCCTGATTGAGTGCCACGTGTCATTAAAAATATTTAAAAATTATTTAAATAAAAAAATATTTAAAAATTAGTATTTAAATAAAAAAAATAGTGTAAAAGACATTTTACTACCCTAATGTTTGCTGGTTTTCAACATTTAGTACATCAATTTTTTTTCATCCCAGAGTCATATCTAAAGTGTAAATTTTGGGACAGTCTCATACATCCGTTAGTCAAACTGTTAGTTCTCCCGTTAAGTGATGACGTGGCGCCCTGATTGAGTGCCACGTGTCATTAAAAATATTTAAAAATTATTTAAATAAAAAAATATTTAAAAATTTCTTCTTCTCCCCCCTCCTCCTTTTTCTTCTTCCCTCTTCCTTCCTTCCTCTTCTTCTTTTTTTGCCCAGATTTCGTTTGCTTGGTTTTTTTTTTTTCTTTTCTTCTTCTTCTTCTTCCTTCTTCTTCCTTTTTCTTCTTCCCTCTTCTTCTTCCCTCTTCCTTCCTCTTCTTCTTCTTCTACCCATATTTTGTTTTTTTTTTCTTTTTTTTCTTATTCTTCTTCCTTCTTCTTCCGTTTTCTTCTTCCCTCTTCTTCTTCCCTCTTCCTTCCCCAATTCCCCGTGCTCACCCTCCCACCCACACCCAGATCTTCCCGTCGACCCGTGTCCCCCAACCCAAACCTTCCCTTCGATTTTTTTTTAGTTTTGTTTTGCTAAATTTGGTGCGGGTTGCAGAGGAGATGAGGGAGGGTGGGTGATGTGAGTTGCAGAGGAGAGAAGGGAGGGAGGGTGGGTGGGAGTTGCAGAGGAGAGGAGGAGAAGGAACAAAAAAAAAAAAAAAAAAGACACAGAAACGGAACCTAGCAAAAGAAGAAGAAGAAGAAGAAGAAGAAGAGGAAGAAGAAGAAGAAGAAGGAGAGAAGAATAAATTTTTTTGGGTAAAAGACATTTTACTACCCTGATGTTTGGTGGTTTTCAACATTTAGTATATCAATTTTTATTATTATTTTTTTATTATTTAAATACTAATTTTTAAATATTTTTTTATTTAAATAATTTTTAAATATTTTTAATGACACGTGGCACTCAATCAGGGCGCCACGTCATCACTTAACGGGATAACTAACAGTTTGACTAACGGATGTATGAGACTGTCCCAAAATTTACACTTTAGGTATGACTCTGGGATGAAAAAAAATTGATGTACTAAATGTTGAAAACCACCAAACATCAGGGTAGTAAAATGTCTTTTACCCTTAATTTATTTATCTTGTCACCATCTCATAATTGATTAATTATGACAAACTTAAAAAGCATGGTATATCTCTGTTTATTACTCTCATGTTTGGTGTGTTTTAACATTTAATATATCAATTTTTTTCATCCTAGAGTCATACCTAAATTGTAAATTTGAGACAGTCTCTTACATTCGTTAGTCAAACTGTTAGTTATCCCGTTAAGTGATGATGTGGCACCCATGTGGACAATGACTGGGCGCCACGTGTCATTAAAAAATATTTAAATAAAAATAAAAATAAAATTAATTTAAAAAAAAAAACTTTTTTCTCCTCCCTTCCCCGCGCGCCCCATCCCAGAATTTTTTTTTCTTCTTCCTCCTCCTCCTTCTCCTTCTCCTTCCTTCTTCTTCCTCCTCTTCCTTCTTCGTCCCCTTGTGCACGCCCCCAACCCAGATTTTTTTTCTTCTTCCTCCTTCTTCTTCTTCCTTCTCCCCCCGCACGCCCCTAACCCGTCTAGATTTTTTTTTCTTCCTCCTCCTCCTGTTTCTTCTTCCTTCTCCCCCCCCCCCGGTCCAGATTTTTTTTTTCTTCTTCCCCCTTCTTCTTTAGGCAGAAACCCAATACCCTATCTATTAAGATATTAATATTAAGGATAAACATTTAACCATCAACTAGATTTTCTTTAATTAAGGTGGAGAGCATTTGAATCTAAAACCCCTTGGAAGGATCTTTTTAGCATTGCGAACTCTAATACCAGTATAGTACTAAATTTCAAAAATAGTTTCGTATCTTGACTTTTGACTTAATTAGGTTTATGGTTCTTTTTAAAATTAAAAAAATGTCTCAATTTCGAATCTTCGAATTTAATTTAGGCGTAGACTTTGAATCCTTCATCCTCGCGAGTTTTTATCATTAATGGCCAAAATTTGACCCTCAATTTCATAAATGTCATTTTTTATAAAAACTTTCACATATGATAAAAGACTCTTACTAATTTATCCAAATACCCTTAAAATGGTTACAAAAACTCACAAGTTTTAATAATGTAGAAGTTTTTATCTTTACTATGATGTCTTATTTGTTCTATCTACTATCCAAGTGACAACTTCGTTCGGAAAATTCCCATAATCTTTTAGGATTCATTTCGACAAATTTGCCTAATTTGTGTGAGAGAGAGAGAGATGAATTTGCTTAGCCGATGAAAAGTTATTAATGGGTGCTGGCTCAAAATTGCATTTGATGGCTTGAGATGAAGTTGGCTTTCACTAATGAGCTTCACCATTTTCATTTTCATAGAGAAATTTTGAAGTAGAACTGGTATAGGTTCCGATTTATTAAAGAAGAATCAACTATCTTGATTATGAGTATAAGATCGATATAAATTATTTCAATCGAAGAAAAATAGGAATTTTTTACAGAAAAAAGTGAAAGACAATAAAAAAATTGTGGACAAAGCATCACACAATAAAATTGTATCCATGGTAGTTTCAAAGATGAATAGGGTATGATTGTTTTGAATGTGGAAGTTTGCTCGGCAAATGGTCTGTGGCTCCCTTGTTTTCCCCTCCCTTTCTGGACAACGACTGAAAGGTTTTGGTTTTTGGGTGTAATTAGGTTAAGTAATAAGGGTGTTTATGACTATTCAAGTTAACTTTTTGATATTTTTGAATTTTGTTTTTAAAATTGACATTTTTGAAATTAAGGGTCAAATTTTGGCTAATAATGATAAATACTTCATCCTCGCGTCGCACATTACCTACTCCGCGCATGCGCAACTCTGTGCAAAGCCCACCTAAACACATGTACATGTTTTTGGAGGATAATACATACGTACATACGTACATGCATATATACATAGACATACATATATATATATATAGACACACACACACACAGAGCTTAAGGGGAGAGATTCCCATTTTTTTTCCCATTTTTTCAAAAAAAAATGGGAACACGTTCCCCGCCGTTAGATTGACTGTAATATAATTGTGTGGTTGAGATTAAAACACATGCCACACAATTTCATTAAAGTTAAATCTAACGATGGGGAAGCGTGTCCCCATTTTTTTCAAAAAAATGGGGATCCCTCCCCTTAAGCAATATATATATATTCTCCATACTGATTTGTTCCAAAGAATTGTCAAATATTCTTGACGCTGATTTGTTCAAAAGAGAAGTCCACCACCTCTTGATAAAATCCAGATGGCTTTCATGTGGTCACATGCATTGACATGCGCGCATGGTAGCTAGGTTGCTTACCAAATAATTTTCCAAGGTTGTAAACATCATTCAAAGAGTTGCCTTGAAGAAACACAAATTTATGTGGATCATACTGCCTTTTCTTTTGTGTGTTGCATTTGCATATCACATAATTCAAATTTTCATAAAGTCACATTTATTTTTCATTAAGTCACATTTATGTTGATACCATGTATAACTAATCTATCATACTTCGAGTTTGTTTGTGATTGCATATGTCAGAATGGGTAGATATTTATTTTAGAAATTCATGTGCGTTTTGGAAAACACTTGAAAGTGCTTCTTGAAAAAAACATTAAGAAAATATGAACTTGGAAGTGTTTTTCGAAAAAGAACTACAAAGTGTTTCTTTACCTATGATAATATAATCCAATATAAAGAACTTGATAAATTTACAATAAGTAGAAATTCAATAAATCATGGAAGAAATGTATGTGCCGTACTATGTTATGTATAGGAAAGATCATAGATGACCAGTTTCCTCCTAAAATTATTCAAGAAAACTTGATTAAATGGTTCAATACAAATAACTTAATTATTGTTACTAATATTGTCTTACATATGCTATAGAATCCCATTCATACACGGACTGTCTTTCTTGTTTAGTGTTTACTTAGTACTTGAGCCAAATATTTATATAATTGAAAGTTGTAAAAACCAATGCAGAGAAAGAAAAAGAAATTGACTGCAAATTAAATCTTTTATTCTAGCTAGAGACGGAAAAGAAATAAGACGACCGCATATATTTAAAAAAAAATTGCATAAATGAATATGGATTCTCAGGGAGCAAAGCTAATGTTAATAACGATCTTAATATTCCTGAGAACTTAGATTCGAATTTTGTAGATAATGTGTTCAATATCAAGTTACTACGGTGTGAGACCATTTAGTAGCTTTTGACCCAAATTTCCTACAATTTTAGTGTAAATACGTTGTTGTATTAAAAAAAAAAAACAATCTTAATACAAAAATCAATGTCAGAACCAATATCAATACCAATGTCAATGCCAATATCAACAATGATTAATATATCTTTTAGTGGGAAATTTTACTCTCTCGCACAGACAGATGGGTTTATAGGGTTACAAAAATTGGACAATAAAATGGGGCCTTATAGCTTTAAGGTTCTAGATGTGACTCATGACTTTCTGCATTGTACTTAGACGTGTAGTGACATGGTGATACCCATAAGTATCAGCAACAACACCATGTTTCAACCTGACCTGTTCGATCTGGAAGCCTACATCAAATCCTGCAAGGCAAAGTATGGAGTCCCTCCTCGACCACGTTGGGTCACTACGTATTTCGGAGGCCATGTAAGTGTCCTCTTTATAATTATATTCAACATTTTAACATCAATATTTTTCTTCATATATATTTTAATTCACTTTAATATGTTGCTGCTGATGCTAACAAAAATTATACCAAACACAGGATATAAAACTAGCTCTCCACAGGTTTGCTAGTAACATCATTTTCTCCAATGGGCTAAGAGACCCGTACAGTAGTGGCGGGTAAGCATGAAAATTACTATATAAACACAAATAAATTAAAGGAATATTGCTTTGACAAACCAACATTCATGCATGATGTACCTGGCAAAGTTAACCGTTGTTTTTAACTCTCGTTACACAGGGTGTTGGAGGACATATCACGCACTGTTGTTGCCGTCCATGCAAAGAATGGTACATGTCAAATTCAATATTTTCAGAAGGGTCAAGCCAAAAACCAAAAACAAAATGTTATATTTTGGGGTCTTTTGAAAACTTGTTCAGTAACTAATTTCTGTTTTTAACTTTCAGGAAAATAAAAAGTGATTTCAAATTCAATCCTTTTTTTTTTGTTTGTGTGTATTTAAAATAAACAACTACAAGATTGGTTTCCAGTTTTCATCTTATTTCTAAAAACTAAAATCTGAAAAATGTTTTTGTCAATTTTTATGGACGTCAAATAAAACTTAAAAACTAAAATAGTCATCAAACAGGCTGTTCAAATGTATTACGTTTGAAAAAAAAAATTGATAGGGCAATAATCCCACCTAAATATAATTCATTCAGCTTAAAATATTACAAGAAACGGAAATACCAAAAGGATAGAGACACACGGAAATTGTTTAAATTAATGTACAAAATTAAAATTTATTTTACAGGATCTCATTGCTTGGATATACTTCGTGCAAACCACACTACTGATCCAGGCTGGTTGGTGGAGCAGCGAAAAACTGAAGTGCATATCATCAAAGGATGGTTGGCCAAGTACTATGCCGACCTTCAGGCATTCAAATAATGAAAATTACCCCTTCAAACAATAAGACCACGGAAAACAAATTGATTAGGGCAAATCCCAGCTACAACTTTCTGTGTGTCCTGCAGGGAAAAATCCATTAATTGCCAAAGACAAAGGCCACCCATTGATTATTAGTTGCATGTAATATTTGAACCTATATTTTCTTCTCCTTTGGATGTATCCCATATTCGTTAGAATTTAAAAAGGGCAACCATAGGGGTATTTACAAACTTTATAGCTACTATCAAACTTAATCCCTAATTTTTTGTTATTGTTTACACTATTAAAATATTGAACTTGCATCAATGGCATCCCCACTAGAACTTAATGGCACAGATTACCCTGTCATGGTAGCATCCCGCATCAATAATACAAGAATATGTGTTATTTCTTGTCCACGTGTTTTTGTATTATTAACATGAAACAGATTACCGTGTCATGGCACAAATTACCGTGATAGTGTACTCGTGTTATATAAGTTGTCCTCCACTCCATATTCCTTTGTATTAAAGTTCTTGCCATTGCAGCTGAATTGGCTTGGATTAGGTAGCTCTTTTGATCTCCATGTGCCTTTATATATAAATTCCTTCAATTAATGCTTTATTGTGATAACATTTATGCCATTGCATTATCTTCTAATTCAGTATTCCATTGAAGAGTGAAACACATTGAGATATATTACCACTTTGTCAGAAAAAGGGTTACAAGAAGGGAAAGTTGTAAACTTGTAGTTGAGTGATCTGTGTACAATGTTCATTTGGACTTTATTATGAAATCTCCAATTGACCTAAAAACAACAAAAAAAAAAGTAAAACCATTGCCGAAGAAAACGTTGAAATTGAAAGAGAATGTTAGATTAAAATTTAGAAAGTGAAAATAAACCCATTAAACACATTTCGTAACTTTGAGTATGCATGGCTGGTTGTTGTTAATGAGACTAGAAAAGACCGCCCATTGTGAGCATGCCAAAACCCAAAGAATTCAGTTTATACGTTATGGATGTTTGTTGTGCATAGTACTTGACTAGTATATATTATACCATTTGAAACACACAACTGAAACTAAAGCCTGTTAATTTGCATTCTTCTACAAAACCTTTGTCATGTGCCCATTTCTATATCCACTTCAATGCCTTTTACTGATCATTTCTATATATGTCACCACCTCTTTTAATTCTTCTACACTGCTAAACATTCCAAGGCTGAGCTCCACCACCAGCGGAGGCACATATTACACGGCCAAACTCAAGCTTTGTCTGATTTTGATGAAACTCATTTTCAAACATTTTATTACAACCAAACACTTAATCATTTCAACTATAGGTCTGAAAGCTATGCTTTTTTTTAACAACAATATGTGATCAATTCCAAGCATTGGGGTGCACCAATACTTCCTTACCTCGGCGCAGAAGATTCTGCGGTGATTGTTATCGGTGGATCGTATGGTGGAAGTGAGTGGCTTTGGTCTTCAGATCCTTCCTCACAACTCAAAATGTGTTTCTTTTTAATTTTCTCATGTCTGATTTCCCCTTTTGGTTATTTTCTATGTTAATGTGCATGCATGCAGTGCTTGCCTCGTGGTTTCGACTAAAGTATCCCTATGTGGCCATTGGAGTTGTGGCCTCATCAGTTCCTTCTTTACTTTGATAACATTAAGATGGATACTATTGTGGATGCAAATTTCTTCCTCCTAGATTTTGGACAAAAATGCACATATAAAACAAATCACACCTTTAGTCAAGACAGCCTCATGCGCCCATGATTAATTGGGAGTGGGGTGGGCTTTGGCCAAAGAACCTTCGATGCCAAAGTTTAGAATTTTGAGAGAAGAGTGTTTGGAGAATTTTGTAGAATTTTTGTAAGAGAATTGGTTTTTGGAGAGAATGGAGAGCTATTTATAGGGATATGGGCGGCCCTATTAGGAGAATAGGGACTGGCCATTTGTGGTAATTTTTGGATGTAATTTGTAGTTAATTAACAATTAATAGATTAATTAGGTAATAAATCAATTAATTGACTAATTAACATAATTTAAAAGAAATGTTTTGGGGATTATGAAATAATTACCTTGTGGAGAAGATTGGATGAGGATTAATAAAATAGATTTTGAATTGTCACCTATTTGGGCATTTTTGACTTGGTTGAGGGATGATTGCCCACTGCTCGAGGGTAGGAATCCCGGTATGCCTCAAGCGTATTTTTGTCCTCTTCTACCCAAAAATTCACGTGTCGCCTTGTAATTATTTTTGGCTCCACAAATGCCCCCACACCTGCTGGGCTGCTCTTAAGAAAGGGCAGCAGGTGTAGAGATCTTCTTGCTCGAGGAAACTTAGGACTGCTTCCTATTTTAATGTAGATTCCCTCTTTAATATGAAATTAGATCCTTCTAGGAAAGAGAAATAAATTTCTCTCAAAGCTTATTTAAGTTCACCTTAAGTGGGTTGTTAAATCAACTTTGGAGAGCGATTTATTCTACCCTACAAGAGAGAGAAAGCTTAAAGGATATTTATTCCCCCTCATCTAGCAATCTTCTATATCTTGCACGTGCAAAGGATCGTCTTTCGTTGCTTGCTTCGTCTTCTCCGCGCGGCACTGATGTAAGAAAAAATCAATTTTCCTTGTCTTCTTCTTGGATAGTGCTGTCATGGAGCAGTCGTCAGGGTCATAAGGCACTTCGGCAAGTGAAGGCCAGGAGTCAGGTTGGCATGGGCCAATAAGGTGATGTGGCAAAGGCCATTGCTTGTGCTGCTCGGCTTAATTTAAGCCGAGGATTGGCTCGACATGAGCCGAGGAAGTGGCGTGGCATGGGTAACGGTTTGGGCTGCCACGTCTAGGCTGCCTGCAAAAAATGAGAAAACTATTTGAGTTTGATCTTTCAGCTGCCGTAGATGGAGCAGCCAAGGATAAAACTACCAAAATCGGAGCTGCTGAAGATGAAGTGTCGGATGAGCGAACTGTTGAGTGCAAAAATGGATGCTGCCTCCTAACCATTTGCCTCCTAGTTGATCTTCAAGCATTCGATCTTTTGAGCTATGTGGCCTTCTCGCACTGAAGAGCTTACCCACATGGGTGTCAGGGATTTAGTTTACCCTCTCACACTAGAGAGCAATTAGTTTACTCTCTGGCACTGAAGAGCAATTAGTTTATCCTCTTGCACTGGAGAGCAGACCCACATGGGTGTCGGGGAATTGGTTTACCCTTTCGCACTGAAGAGCAATTAGTTTATCCTCTCGTACTCGAGAGCAGACCTATATGGGTGTCGAGAAATTAGTTTACCCTCTCACATTGGAAAGCGGTTTACTCTCTCGCACTAGAGAGCAATTAGTTTATCCTCTTGCACTAGAGAGCTTACCCATATCGGTGTCGGGGAATTAGTTTACCCTCTCGCACTGGAGAGTAATTAGTTTATCCTCTAGCAGAGCAGACCCATATAGGTGTTGGGGAATTAGTTTACCCTCTCGTACTAGAGAGCAATTAGTTTATCCTCTTGCACTAGAGAACAGACCCAGAATAGGTTTTAAGCAGTTTGTTGTAGACAGCAGTTGAGCCAAGCTTATGAATAACTTATTGAATCTTCATTGAGAATAAAGAAATAAATCAACTGTGCTAAAAGGTATAAATTGATAACAAACTGGATAATCATCGGCTTGTGAGACCTTGTTCGTCAAGCTGCTTGAGATTTTGAACTTATTTAGAAAAGCCCTAACGGGGTTCAAGGGGTGATTGAGACTTCCCCTACTTGTGTAGGCTGTTTTGTTGACCTGTTAAGATATTCGTTGCACTGACCCTTATTTGCCAACTTCTCAAGGTACTGCTTCCACTTCAGACAGCGGTTGGTATTGTGGCCCGGTCCTCGATAGAATGCACAATACTTTGTATGATCCAACCTGGTAAGATCGCCTTTCATGGGTGGCGGCAGTTCAAACCAAGGTTCGTTCTTGAGTTTGCGGTGAATTTGGCTTATTGAAACTGTGAACTTGGTGAATATTTCGGGTGCTGAGTCTTCTCTGGTCGAGGAACATTCCATGTGCTTCTTTTCCGACTCGTTTTTGTTAGACTGCTTAGCCTTGTCCCATAGTGCATGCTTTTTTGCCAAAGCATACAAAGCTGCTAGGGTCAGTTATTCTCCTATGATCAATTTTTCGAATAAAGGATGTTTGGTGGGAAACCAATTTCTGAATGCTGCCGTTGCTATGTACTCGTTGCAGCATACAATCTTGGCCTTCTCCGCTTTGAACCTCTTGACATAGTCGCGAATTATCTCCCAAGGGTCTTTTACGATGCTGAAGAGATGGTCAGACGTCATTTTGATTGAGCGGTTAGACGAATACTCCTTAGTGAAAACTAAGGATAGTTTGTTAAAACTTCAGATCGATTACGACAGTGCGGTGTGAAACCAGTCTTGTGCCTCACCTTGTAGAGTTGTGGAATTTTTTTTGCACATAAGCGCGTCGTCGTTCCTGAAGAGGATCATAGTACTATGATAGTGCTTGAGATGTTGGTTCGAATCTTCATCTTCTTTGTACGGAGTGAAGTGAGGCATAGTGAAACCGCGAGGTGGATCTGTTCGCTCGATCTCATCTATGAATGGTGACATGCTTATGTTGGTTATGTCTCATCGAAGTGCATCATCAGCAGCCTCATTGCGCTAGAAATTTCACAATCGTTTAGTTAGAAGCATGTCAACTTCTTCTAGAATTTGCCCGAGTGGAACTTTCGGCCGCCCCTGGTCATGACTTATTGGTCTAGGCTACTCTTCCCTATGCTCAACTTGTCTATGATGTGGCTGCGATGCATATGGCATGTTTTTGGCAAGCGAGCAGGCTGTTTGCAGACTGGCGGTTAAACTTGAGTCGGTTTGAATGATCGCTTATCTTCATCTGCCGTGCACCCTACTCCGATTTGAGGTAGAGAATGCTCTTTGTGAGCCTAATTATGAATGAACACTTTGCCTAGAAGGTTGTCTGCGTTGATAATCGGAGTGTAGCCTCAACCGTGAACGTATGCTTATATATGGGTTTGATTGGGAGTGCACGTTCCTCCACGTGCTAAGACTAGAGTATAGGCTATCCCGAGTACCCAGGCGATAAAATAAGCTGCTAAAACGATTGGATCGTGGCTGGTTGAGGGGCTGCTTGCCAAAACGCTGCTGGAAAGGTTCTTTGTTTGTCCTTGTCCTACTTCAGGACATCTCGATGCATTGTAAGAGCTGATTCACCAAGGTCGTCTATTGTACGAGGGTGCTCGTCAACTCTATAACTTGTCGAGATAAGTGTTGTTCTTCATTTGGGTTAAAAGAGCTCGAACGGAATGCGTCTTCTTAAGTAGCGAAAGTGTAGCAAACTCCGGGTGTGAGATTTGAGTTGGGAAATGTCAAATCCGCAAAGAAATAGGGAAAAAATGCCTTCGGTTCAATTGTCAGCCCATAAATTTAAAGCCGGGACAGTTGACCTAATCTTGGATCGATCTGGGCTGCTTGGAAGGCTACGGGAACAGGCTGGGCTGCAAGAGTAAACTGGGCTGGCTGGGCCACGAGAGCAGGCTACTTGGTGTCTGATGCTCGCGGGTGCGAGGCTTAGGCTCAGCTTGACAAAGTATTAGGCTCTTATTGGGCTTGAAGTGACATGGCTTGGGTTGTGGCTTTGGTGCCGTGGGCCTTGGATGGCATGGCTTGGGCTTGGGCCCGTGTAAGCTTGGATGGCACGACTTGGGCCGTGGTAGTGGTGTCATGGACCTCACAGTAGGTGGTTACGGCGGTGGTTGTCATGGTGGAGCCTCGTAGTGGTGGTACCGCTCTACTTATGATCACATTTAGCCTCGTGGATCGTCGCGGTCCTATCTCTTGAATATTGAAATTTTCACTTGTTGAATTTTCTAAATTTCTAGCCATTTTATTTCTCTTTTACATTTTATCAAAGAATCTTTGCAAATAAAAAATTCTAATAATAAGAACGTACGAAAAATATACAAATGGATAAGAAAATAGAGAAAAACCTTTTATACGAGAGTCTTCTACGAGTGTGTATCTCTTGCTCTCAATGAAAGCACCAATTTGTGGATGCAAATTTCTTCCTCTTGATCTTGGACAAAAATGCACCTACAAAACAAATCACACCTTTAGTCAAGGCCAAAAGCCTCACGCGCCCACGATTAATTTTTTTAGGGGGGGGTTTGGCCAAAAAACCTCCGATGCTAAAGTTAGAATTTTGAGGGAAGAGTGTTTGGAGAATTATATAGAATTTTTGTAAGAGAATTGAAAGTAGTTTTTGGAGAGAATGGAGAGCTATTTATAGGGATATGGCTGGCCCTATTAGAAGAATAGGGATATGGCTAGCCCTATTAAAAGAATAAGGACTGGCCATTTGTGGTATTTTTTGGATGTAATTTGTAGTTAATTAACAATTAATATATTAATTAGGAAATAAATTCATTAATTGACTAATTAACATAATTTAAAAGAAATATTTTGGGGGTTATGGAATAATTACCTTGTGGAGCCAAGATGACTCACCCTACACGAGGGACCACATGACCTATCATCACATGGGGCAAAGGGAACCCACCCATCACGTGGTAGTACAGTACGAGCCCGCTCACTGGCTCTAATACCATGTTGAATTATCAAAGAGACAGGCCAACGACCCAACTCTAATAACATCGATATTGTCCCCAACTTGGTAATTACCACCTACACAATCCGTCAGGTGTAGGGTTTTATCACAAAAGATTTCGGTGTTAGTTAAAGTGGGGTTAGAGTATTTAAACTATTGCTTCTCTTTTTCTACAGCCGATGTGGGATTCAACACCATCTTCTTCATCTAGGAACTTTCTCTAACCCACCTATCTTCTTCATCCAAGCTCTCTCTCTTTCTTTCTGTCTCATCTCTCTACATTTCAAATATGCATAAGAGGTCTCTCTCTACCCACTCATCTTCTTCGATTTATACCTTTTCATTCGTAGGTTTTGTGAACTGGGTTTGCTTACTTTTGCTTTTTGATTTATGGATTTTTGGAGTTGAAGTGATTGGTTTGGTGTTTCTTGGAGGAGACCCAAATCCTTCAATTTTTTATTTTTTATTTTTAATCATTTCTTTGAGTTATATGTGGGTTTTTATTTCTTCTGTTGTGACAACCCGTCCCTAATTTTATGATTTTATTAAATTTAAATGAGTGAATTGATGAAAATTCCCCTAGAGGCAAGGGTTTTCACTTTTATTGACTAGCGTATTGGGAGACATATGAAACATTCTTTTAGCGTATCCTCGTAGTGCTCATCACTATGAACGCGTGGGCATAAGCGAAATTAAATTTGGAGCTACGATAGAAATTTTACGGACTTACGAATGGGAAGGGCAATTTGGTAATTTCATATTGGAAAGATATTTTGTGTTTTATTTTGTGCTACAACGAGGCCCACACCCCATTTCTACTTCTTTTTAGTGTCTCCATCCTTCTCGGGTCACTTCACATTTGTCAATCACCCTCTCTCTACCATTACACTTCTCTCCCTCTCATCTTTTATTTCTCTCACCTAACACTCTCTTTCTCCGAGTATCTCTATCAGCTTTCTCTCACTTCTGTAACATAGAATCGGCAGCCATCACCTTTCGCCATTTACCATATCCGGCGAGACTGAACCATTTAATGTTGCAGGCCTCGCAGCAAGTCACCTTGATGTTCCCTCCAGTCTCCTCATTTCTCTACAAATATTAGATGACCAAGAGGCCGAGGCCACCATCGTGACTGCTTTAACTCGTCACCTTAATAGAGCTCAACAGTATTTCATCGAATCTTAAGCTACGAACTCAAACCAAAGCACAAAACCATGCATTGCACAATGTTGGTCCACTATTCATGGTGTTTCTCGGGGAGTTCCTTTGTTCACGGCCAAGGTGAAGGAAAAATTTTGTCCTAACTAAGAACATGTAAGAATATTTGAATACATATGCAAACTATTAACACATTAAAGTAGGCATGCATTCAAAAACAATTCATGAAACCCATGACTTTCAAAGCCTAGTATATGGTGAACCAATAAACTCTTTAACTACATTTAAGAGAATGAAGGATTTAGAGTTCATTACCCTTGAAGCTCATCCTTGTTTACACAAGGGATTCACCCAAGTGGAGGGCCTTCAAGTCACCTCCTTGCTCCTTTGCTTCTTTGAGGATTTGAGGATATGTTCTCCAAAACACCAAAAGCTTGATGTCTCTAAGTCTCCACACCAAGGATGTAGTGTGAAGATGAAATGGATGACTTAGAGAAGAAAAGATTGCTAGCTAAATCCTCTCTAAGTGGCCGGCCTCTTATTAGAAAAAGAGAGAGAAATGTTTCACCTCTTTTGCTTAAGAAAACCCTAAATGAAAATAAAGCTATAAAGTTGCTTTTATACTTCATTTCATGTGAGTGGCAAACTTGTAATTACTCCAAGTTTGCAACATTCACCCTTATGGCCGGCCTTACCTTTGTCATTGGGCTAATTGCCCATTTTGTTTTAGTTGTCATACAACTTAAACATAATGGGCCTTGTGGACCAAAACACTTTTGGGCCCCGAAGCCCAAAACCAACTTAAAAGCCCAATACGAACATTTCGTATAATTAATTAACTAATTAATTAACTTTGACCATTCTTCAATTAAACCATTTAATTGCATATCCATTTCATTTAATTACTTCACTTTCATCCTTACTCGGTGTACGATCCATTAGGTTCCAATTAGCGAGGTAGTGGGCGATCGTTACTCTTAACGATCGATTGTGAATTGAAACCACATTTCAATTCTCCCTTAAAATTAGTGTTTGCTAATCTTTAGGGCTTCCACAAACCATGAGTGACACCTAGCAACATGTCATGGTCACCCAAGCTAAGTAGAAGTGGTTGGAGAACCTATCCAGTTACAACCACAATGCAATACGGTCCTTCTCTAATACAATACTCTTAATCACATTGTTTAAGTGATAGTTTGTTTCATGTCTACTATCCAATGTGATACTTCCCTATATGATTCAATTGAATAAGATTTGGAACAAACTTCCTAAGTCTTATTCATATGCTTTGGCCAAAGACTCTCGAATCATATCTTAGAGTATTCTCCTTCCACCATGAAAGGTTAGAGATCCCTTGTTGTGCATTCATATGCCTACATGACTAGATAGCTTGACCCCAACAATGCCGTGGACACTCCAATGGAATGCCATTTGACATGATCAAAGATCAAGGACCTAACCATTAGACATCTATGATGCCTCAGGTCAAAGGACTACTTTGCATATTGTAACTATCGAGTTCTTACATGACATGTATGTTCGAACTCTCTTTTGATCGTAGTTCAGTGTACTCGATTACTCTTTCGAGCACCTATGTGTTTGTCTTAGTGTCCAACACTAAATGACTTGAGACTTGTCATACTAGCGCTTGAGTCGACATGACACATACTAACCTTAGTGGATTGTCAATGCCCAATTGGCAATCCTATGGCTAGGAATGTTTTAGGAATGAACATAAGAGAAAGGTCTCTTTAATCTAACTTACTTAAATCACTTATCTCTTAGATCAAATACATTCCTAGGATTCCCTCATTGCTTAAACACAAGATACAATAAATAGTGATTAACAATAAGCTTTGCCCTCCATTAAACATATAAAAGTTTAATACAATAAGTATTCCAAAAGCTATTACATCAAATGAGTGGCTTTGTGGGCATACTTCCAACACAAGGTAGGCTTCGGGGTCCTTTCTTTTCTTTCCATTTCGTTGAAAAGGTTAATTTCTGAGCTTTAAAGTGAGTTGTGTACGTGATTTGACACAAAAACATCTCAAGTAAGAGATTTCCAAATTTCTGGAAATCTGAACCGTGGTCATCAAGCCACTTTCAGTTTATTTTTTCGGCCAGCATCGACCATAATTCGGCTCCACTTTGGTATTTTTGTTTCCCACATTTCTAGCTTCAAAACGGTTTTTGTATCATCGATTTTGGTGGTGAATTGAGCTAGATATTAGCTTTGGAAGTTAGCCCAAAAACCAGGCCTAACATGTGCTTCGTGAAGACAGGGAGTACATTTGTACTTGCAAGCGCATGGGCATGTGAGGGTGGTTGGCACGTGTGGCGGCGCATGGAGGAACCCGAGGTCCCTTATTAAGTTTTTCGACGTGCCGGATCCAAATCCACCCTCCGTTTTCTGAAATTCGACAGTTTTAAAATAGTTCCTTTATTAACCATACTGTGTACGAAAACGCGTTTATATGTTAGTACGTTACATATTTACATAAATGGTTTCGTTTCTAGGCAAAACACATCGCAAAGACTTTCAATACTACTTGGCTGGTTCGACTCAACAACATGAAATGTGAGTGGATCTTTTCTTTATACAATATATATATATATATATATATATATATATATATATATATATATATATATATATATATATATATATATATATTGAGTAGTTTCCATATATACATTTATTAATGAATTTTCTATGTGATTGCCATAATTAAATTAACGTTCGTAAGAAATGCCTCATTGTGGGAAAGTATGAAATGATCCTACGGGATGCTTAGGTAAGCTTACTATAAGGGAATACCTTAATTCTATTTATGTTCTTGAATAATATGATGTTGACTAGAGTTATTGAATCACTGTGGCATGACTATGTTTATGTTATTTGCTCATCATTTATTGCACCTCTGTTGGTACTTGCCCAGGCCAGGGCCAATCTTTCACGTGTATATGCACATTGCACCGTACGCTCACATTGGATCAATTGTAGGTGCCAATCCTGTCCTACATTGCTATAGACAATTAAGACTCATATGTGCTGCGCATAGCGCCAATCTTCACGTGATTGTAGTACTAGAGCTTATATCATTGTTACACCCAGTCCTGTTTATGTCAGAATATCTCTGCATGAACTCGTGTGTCAGCATTTGTCGATGAGCACTCAATATGATATGTTTATTTATGCGAGAATATGTGATTACATGCGTTATGTGTTTATTTACAAAAGTTTGTGACGTATTGCATTCTTGAGATACTGCTGGCTTTGGTAAGTATTTTTCATATTATACGTAATATGTATATTTTAGAAACTATACTTCTTCTTCTTTTTTTGCAGGGGTTATTATGTTTTCGAAAAGGTTTTTACAATAATTTATTTTTAGGCCCATTCACTCTTGTTTTTCGCCCCCTCCAAGTTTTAGAGACAATGTTCGTTTGACGAGGATTTCTGGTATAATTCTCAATCTACTATATTGTACTTTACTTATACTCTGACATCACGTGTGGTATGGGTTCATTCCCGCTTACCAGCACACTCTTATACTTAGGCACTTTTAGGTTTAAATTTATTCACCTTTTCCACACCACTACAATTTATGACTTCGTCACCCTTCGGGTGTTGGTATTCGAAGTCCATGTGGACATTACAGGTCAGGGTGTGTCATCTGTCTTCTCCATCCCTCTGCTCCATCTCAATCTAAATTTACAAGCACTAAAATAGAGTTTGGCTTTTTGCTGCAATTAAATGAAAAAACGTATTAAAAGGTCAGTTGCCTTTTGGAAACAAGATAAATTTGAGGGAAAAGAGAGAAATCAGAGTGGAAAGAAGGAAGAGAGAAGGATATGGACGAAATTGTTTCACGTACTCATTCGCTCTCTTCGTATTAAGCTCGTTTATACACTGTATGTACACGACATGCACATGTTATGCTCACATATTTGAGTTCAACCCAAAAACTCATAGCTCATAGCTCTCTCTTTGAAATCAGAAAAATGACGCAATAAGATAAATGACGCTAAACTTTATATGAAAAATCAAAGATTCATTAATTTGAATTTGGTATCAAATTTGATTGGGTTCAAATATTTCAAGGATTTGAAAAAAATTGCAATTTGAATGAGCATGAAAGAACTCAATTAAACCAAAGGAAATTGTTTCACAAACTCGTTCATTTTTCTCTTATTTGCAGGGCCTGCCTCTGAATAAAAGGAAAAGGTAGTAAATTACGTTAATGTGAAGAGTATCAAAGACATCTACACATAATACACTTTATGCACACCACATGCACATAATATGTATATATGTACAGTACATGCACATGATATGCATAAAACGAGAGAAACTTTAACGGCCACATATTGGTATAGTGGATACAATTAAAACATACTTGTTATGTATATAAGGTTACAATGACAGTTTGAAAAGTCTTGTTACGCATATCAACCACCACTTAACCATGCACATGGAAAACATGATACTCGTTATCGTTATTTCATGGACACGCATGACCCTTAATGTCCTCTAAGTTTTTTCTTAATTTATTTTTCGTTGAGGCCAACTAGGTTGTGGTCATACTCGCTAAATTCTAGGGCACAATATATGTGCATCATAACTAGTGAACATTCCCGTTTCTCATATTAAGATGTAGCCAAGCACACCATATGTAAATCACATGCACATTACGAAAAAAAATTCACAAATTTCTGCAATTGAACACTTGAATAAGAACTGTTCCATCCCAGTTTTGTAGCATGTCAAAACTTGAAATTTATTCCACAACCCATACGCCCCAACATGAAACACAAACCCTAATTTAACTTCTAAGTATTAATTCATCTTACAAACAACCTATTTATTCCATAAATCATTGATGATAGAACTTGGAACTAAACACCATAGCTTACTATGCTTGTCAAAGCTTTAATTGCCGAAAGAAAAAAAATAGAACCTTCCGGCCAAACCAAAAAATATGGTACAATACCTAGCTCACTCTTCTCACCTCTCTCGCATCCCTTTGTTCGAAATTAGAGGTATGAGGTCACTTTTCTCGCTTCTCTTTGGACTTCCATCTCTTCTAAATTGGAGCTCAAAAATATGAGGAAGGGAGAGTAGAGAGAGTGAGAGAAAATAGAGGAAGGGACAGAGAGTAGAGAGAGAGAAAAAAAAGGGAGAAATAACTTATTTATATGTGGGTATTTTAATAATTTTGATTTTGTGCATGGTAGGCATGGCTTGTGCATGATCAGTTTGTCTCATTTCTGTTCTAAGATTAAGAAATTATTCCATTTTTTGAGTATTTTCCTATTTTTTTCCTCATCTTTTATTATTGTGAGCTTTAATAAAATGGGCTTGAACTAAGTTTATTTTAACCAAAACCCATCCTATAACTTTTTTTAACCAAAAACTATCCCAGAACAAAGTAAAACCCATCAAACCAACGGACATCTCGACCACTAGCCAGTCACTCATGGGCTCTCCTTTGGCCCTCATCATCCTCCTCCTCCTCTTCATCCTCTTCATCTCGTTGAGTACTACAACTTTCCTTTTTGAATCACCCTATTTTGTTGAGTATTGAAGAAGTTATATCCATTTGAATCTTACCAGTTTCTGGCGACATCCGAGGCTTTCGAGGTATTTTCCTGCCAAACTACGGAGAGTTAGCCATCGTGCAAGGTGCCATTCTCTTCGTCTCTTCGAGAACTACGATTTTCGTTTTTCAATCACTCGATTTCGTTGAGTCTTGACAAAGTTATGAGCGTTTAATGTTTGTCCAACTTTTCAGCCGAAATCCAGCCTTCCCTTCCGTTTAGCTCTGGCGAGCAGCAACCACACCAAGCCCTTTGGTTGTTAAGTCACTGTTTCTGGAAAGAAAAGAACCAAAATCCAGAAACAGTGACTTAAATTCCAGAAACAGTGACTTAGATTCCAGAAACAATGACTTAGATTCAAAAAACAGTGTTACTTAAAATCCAGAACAATTTATTTTTACATTCCAGAAACAGTGTCCGTCGAAAAGAACCAAAATCCAGAAACAGTGACTTAAATTCTAGAAACAGTGTTACTTAGAATCCAGAAACAGTTTATTTTTACATTACAGAAACAGTGTCCGTCATTATTTTTGAATAGCATGCAGATCTCAAATATTTTTTTTCTGGAGAAACAAATTATGAACTTAACTGACGAAGAAAAATTGAAAAACAGTACATCGAATACATTATGAATAATAACGATGATCACATTTCAACGAAATAATAAAAAAATATAAATTAAATAGCATGAGGATCTATATTTTTGTTTCAAAGAAAAAGAAGAAGGTCTGCAACCACATTATTTGAAAAAATTGCAAAACCCAAGAAAAGAAAAGAGAAAAACTAAAACTTATAACATGATTTTTTATTAAACAAAACTTATAACATGATTTTTTATTAAAATTAAATTTTTTTATTAAAATTAAAATTTTTTAAGCTCTTTTTCATTAGTTTCCTTTTATTACGTTGAATCCTTCAGATGGGCCTTGGGCCCGTGGTTGTTTTGAAGAAAAGGCGAACATGTGGAGACCGAAAATCAAAAGAGAAATTATCCCAAAAACGATTACGAGTTACGAACTTACGACATCCCTCTCCCACTGGTTTCTACTCCTCGCTCCCCAGTCTTCACCATCAGCTAGTGCACGCCGCCGCCGCCTCCACCGCCGCCGCCGCCGTAAGTTGGTCTTTCGTATTCCAAACACTTGTTGGAAATTCATTCATTTCTTCTTTTACAACTTTTATTTCTACTATTTCTCTTCCTTTAATTTAATTTTTTTATTCTATTTCTTTCTAGTTTAGGGATATAGGGATTTAGGGTTCAGGCATGACAGAGCTATGTAATGGAAATAAGTTGGAAGAACATTTGCTTTCTTCTGTTGGCTGTGCTTTGATTTGCAATAGCAAGGAATTGGTATCACAAATGAATTGGAACTTTTAAATTTGATTGCTGAATCACGTCTAATTTTCATTATCTCTAGTTTTGATTGAAGATTTAAAAAAAGGGAACTTTGTGCTCCCTCCCTGTTAATTTGATGTAATTTTTCTAATAAAAATGTGGCCACCGGAAAGGTAAAGAGGGCCGGATTTTTTACCTTTTTCGATTTTTTATGATATATTTTGTTGCCAAGAAAATAAATGTCTTGCCTTTGTGTCTCTGGAGAAGTTTTTTTGTTTTCATTTCTGATTCTTCTGGAAACTGTTGGGCTCAATACTTTATTGATTCTGTTTTTTGGCTAGTATTTTAGGATTTTTCATGAATTGAGACTTTATTTTGGTTTTTTTTCCAAAACTTCACTATATCTGACTTAACCAATTACGTAATATAAGAAGTTTTCTAATTTTCAATTCATACGTTGCGTTCTAGTTTTTATTTTTTCTTGATTAAAAGGGAAAAACGTAATTGAATTCTCCTCACTTCAATCAAATTCACAGCCTATGGGTTTCTTGCATTCAACTTGACAAATGTAGTAGCAATATATAGAGCGTGGAATTGTTTGAATGGATAATAGACTTTGAAAGAGCGTAAGCTAGCTCTTCTATGATCAGTTAGCTAGGTTCCTTAATTTTTTGTGGTGCAGAAATTAGTAGAAGAAAGATGGGTTCGATAAGGTCCTAAAATCTTGTGTTTGTTAGTTAAGTTTGGTTCTGCATTTCTATTAGTTCAACTTGAAAGTGCAAAAACGAATTGGATTTCATGCAGAATGAGTCAGTGACCAGTTACCTCATTATGCATCTTTTGACCAGTGACCAGTGACCATGGGTGGTGTGAATCCATGTATAAGTTATGAAAGTGATTAACACGTTCAGTTAAATTTGAAAAACGTCATAAAATCGGGGGAACTCTACCAAAATTTATTTTGAAGAGTTTGATTCAAAAGTTCTTTGCTCTGAAAACGATACATATGCATGTGTCTACACTCAGTTTTTTTTATCTTAAAATGACTATTCAGGGATTTATTTTTATACATGCAAGTGACTACTCAGTTCCTTACATCCTTGTAGGGGGATACCTCAAAAATGTTTCTTCGTTGTTGCTCAGTTTCGTTCAGTAGTCGATTAATTTAAAAATCATAGTTATGCACGTGTGTAATGTTTATAAGGAGGTGTGTCTTTTTGTGTGTGCAAGTGAATACTCTGTTGCGGGGTAAGATTCACTATGTCTTCCTAAACCCTTGTGTTTAATTCATTCGCATCGTCTAATCTTGTTATTCAGTTCATTGGTATGTTTAAAACTGGTTTTGTAAGTGGGACATTCTGAACAGACAAACAAGCGAATAAAATATCTATGAAACTTTTAATCTAGGGAAAAAAGGAGTATGTAAGGTGAGATATATAGCAGCAATATTTTGCAAAAATGAGCCACGGGGACTGATGCATGGAATGCTATTACTTAATAACTGAAGCAGATGTCAACTGGTGATAATATTGTGTAACAAATATATTTATACGTTATATACTGAATATATCTAAACTGTATAGTTAATTCTTCCCCTAAAAACACTAGCCGCCCCAACTCCTTCATTTGCTTGCTCTCTCTGTCTCTCTCTGTCTCTCTCTTTTGACAGTTTATTGGTTGATTTAGTCTGCTTTATTTTGTTTGGGCAGGTGGAGAAATCTTCTCTTTGGTTGAAGACATGGTGGGTTGGCAGATGAGTGCACAGTCCCTAATCCGTCAAGTTGGGAAAAGAGTGGAGAATTATAGTACTTCTTCCTTTTCTCCTTGTCATTTTCTGAAACTCCAGACACCACCTTCTCAAACCATGTCAAGGCCCCTTTATCACTACTTTCAACAGTTGGTAAGGCACAAAACTCTTCTGATTTTCTCTTTTCTGCTTTTCTCTTTCCTTTTGTTTTAATTGCCATTTAATTATTGTATTTGCTGTTTTCCATATCACAAGAGAATTTCCAGTTCAAGGAACTTGCTTGCAGATTTGTCTGCTGGAGTTACTCCTCTATCAGCGTCAAATGGTGAAAAAGGTGAAGAACGGGACCGGAAATCACCCTCTGGACCTTCACAAGTTCAATTTGTCTTAAAGGGAATTAATCAGGTTACCATATTTCACACTTGTTGCATCTTTTTAAATAATTGTTTTTCCTTGGGCTGCGGCTGCGGGTGGGGGTGGGGATGTTATACATTGAAATGGGCATACATTTATTAGTTTTAGCTCACTCTCTGCTTGCTTGTAGAGCCCTAATAAGGTCAACTTGGTTGCCAAACTGGTTCGTGGTATGCGTGTTGAAGATGCATTATTGCAACTGCAAGTGACAGACAAGCAAGCTGCAAAAACTGTGCATCAGGTGATAGAGCCCTTCCTTCCATACTCGTTGAGCTAGGAAGCCTGTTAATTAGACAAATACTCGGTGTGTGTGTGCGCGTGTGTGAGTGCGTGCCTGTTAATTAGATAAATACTCGGTGTGTGTGTGTGTGTCATTGAGTATTTTGTCTTACAAAATGATATTCATTTCTTACAAATTATAGTAATCATCATGTGAATGATTTAATATTTTGAATAGGATATTGGCTTCAGTGTTTTTTACATAATTATTTGATTATGCTCATCTAGAACTCACAGATGAAGAAATGTCTAATATTTGGATGTGTTTCACAGTCTGTAGAGCTTTTGTATTTTTCCTTGGAGTCATAACCTTTTATAACAAAATATTAACATTAATTAAGATAGACACTACCGTTCGCAGGCTCTTCACTCAGCCCGGGCAGATGCAACTTATAATCATGGGTTGGATCCAGAACGTCTTCTTGTTGGTAAAGAATGCAAGTGCCGTAATGTTTCCTCTATTTATTCTATTATTTTTCTTAAAAATCAATTCTCGTTGCTCTGCATTCTGTCCTTGCAGCTGGGGCCTTGGTTGGAAAGGGATTCGTGGGATTCCACAAGAACAGACTTTACTGCCATGGTAAAAGCAATTATGGAACTAAAGTGAGACCAAATTACCAACTAACGGTGATGCTAAGGGAGATAGCTCCCGAAGAGGAGGAGGAGATGGCTAAACAGAGGGTTAACAATTTTCTCTATCTCAAGAAACGCCTCAGGCTCACGAAGCAGGAAAATAAATTTGTTTCTCACTACCTTACCAGCGATCACAAAAGCAAAGCCAGTACCAGTCGACCAAGTGGTCTGGCTTCATGAGCAACCTTCCGTCCCATGGTTTGAAAGATTTTTGAGACGCATTTCGAGAGCTCCTCCTTTGTCGTTGCTATTCAATAAAATGTCTTGTACAAGAGTGAAAAACCAAAGTGTCAAGAGTAGGATCAAGCGGGCCTTTGTCTCAGTTTCTGTTTGTTTTAAATGCTACATATCTCAGGCCATTTTTATTTAATTGGTGCATTGAGAGAATATAGTTCTACTTCTTACTCCTTTTGCACCATGCCTTTATTCAGCTAGACAGATGAATAGATAGCACCCTCTTGGTTATAAGTAACTATTGTGCATACTTTTTTTTTCCTTATTATAAAATGGACCAGCTATGGCTTCGTCACAGTAGTCCACCCTTCTAGGGGCCGAGAAGACTCACAAAGGCATTTCAGTCTTTCCTTGGTCACCGCGATTCACTAGTAGTAGGAAACAAATCTAGGACGTGCTTGTGACATATGGGCCTAGAATTTGTCTCTAATCACTAGGCCACCTCGTGGTGGTTAGGTGTTGTGTTTGCTTGGAATGCTTGTTATGCGGTGTACTTCTTGTATGTTATCCAAGAGAATTTACCGTGTATGGAGAACATGACCACTTGATCTTACTATTCCACTGAGGTTATAATACGTGTTTGCTTTTTAATATACATTAACCATGTCGCCCACCTATTGTCACGTGGTGTACTTTGCGTGAGTGGTCAATTCTGTGAAAAATAGGAACAATAAATGGGAATTCATTAAGATTGAATTTAAGTGAGATCTTCAATAGTGGTACGTATGTAATGTGAAAAGGTACATCATGCGATAAGTGTTCCAAATACACATAAAATTTCTCATGTTACGTGTCATCCTCACACTCATTTTTATTTTTCATACAGATCTACCTATTTTTGACCATCAGATCGAATGAATCGAAGAGAATTAAAGGACAAAAATTAACATGGAGTTTGTAGGAGTTAAAAAGATGTGTGTGGATAGTATCACCTTAAGTTATTTGCAAAAAAAAAAAAATTTGTGCAAAAATCATTTCTTTCCTTAAAATCACAATTGAAGGTGTATTCAACTAGGGATTTCCATTGTGATTTTGAGGGATTTCGATTCCTTTATAAATCTAGGGTATTCATCTAGATTTTAAATAATTCTATAAATTTGAAGTGTATTCATTTAGAAATTTAAGAGAGATTTTAAAGTCCAAGTGTATTTGATCAAAATTCATTTTAAGGAAAACTAATGAAAAGGGCTTGAAAACTTTGAGTTTTAATGATAAGGACAAAATAAAAGGTAAAGTGAATAGTAGCAGGATTGACTTTTTAGTGTAAAAATGTGGTTTTTCGTTAAAGTGAACAGTACCGGGAGCTTTTCGTTAAAATTCCCTTGATTTTAAAGGATTTTTTAATAAATGGATATGCAACACCCAGATCTAGCTCAAAGAGTTACTATTACAAACAAGGCAGAGTCTTAGTGACCCCCGTCATATCATCAAATAAATGACTCCCAATTCATTCAGGTAGATTCTCAAAATATTAATACTCAAGATATATATTATAGCTTCAATTAGCAAAAGAGGGATTTTAAAACGTGTCGGATTTCATGAAAATTGAAGAAAATTTGTAATGTATTTTAATCATTTACAAATATTACATCTTCCCATAAAATTTTGAGAAAATTCATTTAGAATTTATAATAAAAAAAATCTCCACCAAACTCTGTAGATTAAAATAAATCCACTAAAATTCCTAAATTATGAGTGGGAGCAGGTCGAGCCGGGTCCATTTTTAGTGGATTCGACTCAACTTGTTCTTTTTTTAAATGAGTCTGAGCTTATGTATGTTTATTCGTGGAACCAATTCATTTGAATACGTTTGATAACCGTATGGTCTCTACGGGTCAAAATGATCCATTTACAATCATATATTGTATAACAAAACAACAACATAAAACAATCTTTATGTGTTTTCGAAATGAAAAAAAATTACTTTTAACAAAACCAATACCAATAAATTTGACCAAAAAAAAAATATCGAATACCAATAAATGTTGTAAAGGAAATCAAAACTCCATAAATTCAAGAGACCACTTAGGCTACTAAAATCACCTTATTGCCGTAACTGAAATAAATCAAAGAAAAGCCTGATTTTACATCGGACCCCGCCCAACTCAAATTGAAACTCAAGAGTCTCATCAAATTCTCCGCGCGCTGAAAAAACCTCATCTCCTCCACGAAGCCACTGCACAGGCGAGCAGGTGTTGAAGCAGATACGGCCACGAAGCCACTTCAATTTCTGCGAAGCTGCACCGCAGGTATACATTTCCGATTTCCCACCCTCACTTTCCCTTTAGAATCTTGTGTAAAACCTGCTTCGTCAATTGTTAAGTCATTTTTCATGATGCTGCTCGAATTTAATTTTCTGTTAAAGCATATTTGTAGTGAAGTTGAATTCCTCGTGGTTCGTATTTTGTGTGGATTTAGGGTTTAGGGTTTTCGCCTCGCAATCTTTTGTGTGTTTTCGATGGGGACGAAGGAATTGGACATGAAGAAAGCCTTCAAGCTGGCCATACGTTCTCTGCTCACTCCCTGTTCCAAGCAGGTGCCTTTTTCTCTTAACAATTTCTTCTTCTTTACGGTGATTTGTGTTGCGTTGCGTCTGTGATTTTCTTTTTTAATTCTATTCTTTTGATTTTATGCATTTCTTCCTCGCGGATTCGTAATTTGACTGATTTTCTTGTATGATGAATTGAACACATAAGGAATTCTGCCAAGCATTTCCGAATTTTACAATTGCCGAGCAAGAACACCTTCATAGGCTTTTTATCCAGGTGCAATGATTTCTATGTGCAATGATTTCTATGTGCAATGATTTGTGTATTATTCAACTGGAGATTTTTCTCTTTTATTTCATTATTTCAAATTTAGAATAAGAACAATTGCTCGTTCGTTTATTCAGGTCATCGCTTCTTTGCATGGAAATTTAGAGGTACTCTTTTTCTTACCAATTTGCACTACTAACAATGGTTTCGATTTAAAGATATGGTTGAATTGTCTGCATCCGTGGCTCTCAGTCTCATCAGGACTATTATTGTTTTTGGGAAAGTATAGTGTAGGGGACTTATTTCTGTGCACATTGATTTCGTATTTTAGCCGCTAAGCATTTTTTAAAGTAATGATAGTTGATAACGGATTGACATATGATGTTTAATCATTCATAACTAATGCAATTTGAATTCCAGCCAGCTTATAGGTTGTTAAGTGAACCAAATTCATTCCATTAGTGAGGATTCATGACCTAGTTGAATGAGAAATAGTATCTGCACCTTCTGGCTCATCTGATTGATGAACAAAGTGTCCACAAGCACCACTTCTATGTTTCACTCAAAACAGCTTATAAACAGATTTTTTTTGGACTCTCTCTGCCTCAACATGAGACATGATATTTATTTATCTATTTATATGTCATAATGTATAATTTATAATGCTATAAGATGAATTCTGAACTTCCTTTTAATTTTACAGGACGAGTTTCAGTCAGCATGCCTTGAAACACAGGTATACATGTTAATATTTGCTGGCTGGTGATGTTAGTGCGCAGTTACTCTATTTAACAACTTACAGTATGTAGATTCTCCTGTGCCATTAGGATACAAGTTATTTCCTAAATTAGAGAGAGTATGTTGTAAATTAGGGAGGTCACTTTAATTAGCCCAAGCATATATTCTGGTGTGTAAAGCCTGCTGGTTGTATTAAGAGTTCCAATTGGGTCTTATAGTTTATTTGCGTCCCAATTTATACGTTATTCATGAATTTCTTTTCAGCGTGTCTGTGTTGAAATGATTTCAGTTTTATTGTAGAGGTAATTTAGCAAGAAATGTTCGCGCCACTCGATGAGCTATCACCACTATTTAAATGGTCGTTTAGTTGCACCTTTTATTTAGGAAATGAATACATTAGCTTTGACATGTTTTTTATTTTTTTATTTTTTAATATATAAAAAAGTTATGGTTTTAATAACAGGAAAAAGGATGATAACTGGTTTCAGTGCAAGTTATTAAACTTGGGGTCAGTTCTGATATCAGAAGACAGTGCAGATGAAAAATTTAGTAAAAGAGAATTATCAAGGACAGTGAAAATAGAAATACATTTAGTTATCTGTTATCGACATGCATCTGCTGTGCCTTTGACTAAGCAGTTTCAACAAGGGTTTTATGACAAGAGGGAACTAATGGTGGCTTATTGATGATTCCTAAGACCTAATTCATTTATGTTTTATCAAGAGAGTTGCCTATTAACTTGGTTGAAGTTCTAAAGTTATTGTTTTATGCAAGCAACAGGAAGTATTTCTCTATTTGTTACGGATTTTGACATTATTACAATCTTAAAGGAATCACATGTTTAACAGACAGAATCTTTAGATGATTAATGTTGAGTAAAGAACAGTAAAATTTGTGGCTATATGATGTCCCTTATGTATTTGTAAAGAGTATACATTTAGAACTATTAAGCAAATTAACCATGCACTGATTTTTTTTACTTAACTATTAGTTCAAGATTCTCTTGTTTTAACTTCTTAGAGACAAATTCATCATTGTATTTATTATTTGCACCCAATACATTTTCTTTTTATACGCGGTCTCTTTTTGCTCACAGGTGGGAACTGTTCTGGACACTGTTGAACAACTTGTGGAAGAACAAGCTATGGATCCTTTGTCTTCAGATAAGTAAGTATCTTCTTGATTCTGTAAAAATGTATTTAGATATGGTCTCCTTTGTAACACCTTCTCCATAGACAAAAATTAAAAAGAACAAGAAACCAAGTTTTGGTTGACTGCTCAATTGCCAAGAACCATATGTGTACTCTAGTTTTCTTCTATTTCATTTTTAGATTGATAAATCATCCTAGACGTAATGCAATATATGCCATCATGTTTCAATAGAATGGTTCTAAGTACAAAATATGTCCCTGCAGAACATATGAATGAGAGGGGGAAGAGAGCAATTTATCACCATGTTCTTTCTGTTAGAATCATCTTGACTATAGGTATTAAATGTTTGATTTTTAGGTTACTGTTCATTTTCTTTGTTACTATGACAGACGGAGAGTGTTGTCCATTTTTCTTTTGTTATTTGGGTAGACAGCGAGCATTATCCTTGAGAATATCCATCTTTATCTATATTCTTTACGTTTTGTAATTTCTTACTATTAAGCTAAACTTCATTGTTTAAACGTTTAGTTACTCATGCAGGACTAATCTAATGGATGTTGCTCGCGATCTGTCCACAATAAAGAAGGATGAAATCCAGAACCTGACACAGAGGCTTGGAATGGTAGATATATTCGTAATTAAATCCAATTAAAATTTGCTTGGTAGAGATGAGATCGTCTATTTTATTTTGTTGGAATTTTCCTAAAAAGGACGTCTTCATAGGTTTCTTCATTGTAGAATTCAAGGCTTGCAGGGTCTCTTCTTTCTGGTCCATTGAGATCAGTCGAGATTAAATCCCAGGGGTTGGGATATGCACCGTGTAATAGTTACCAAGAACTTGTATTAGTAAACGATTTTCACCCTTTCACTAGTTCATAAAACTGGTACATAATAGGATATGCAGTTATGAAAGGAGGTCTTGCTAGCAATAGTGCTCTGGTAAGCTTAATAACAATATGCACTGGGTATAGAAAGCTCCTGGTGTTCTGAAATTAAAAAAGAAACCAGCCAATATAAGTTTGACCCCTTTTAAAGGTTTCTTGTTTCAGTCTTATTTCTCCGGATGCTACATATTGTTTGCACAAGTCCGTGCACACGTATCTGCACATGATTTTTCGTAGTTGGCCTCTTAGGTTAAAGACACCGTTAGGTTGAAACCTGTGTTATATTATATTTTCTGTAACATTTCTGACATTATTAACTTCTGTGATTAGATGAACCTTAAAAGGGTCTTTGTCAATTAATGCATGGGTTTCATTTGAAGTTCACTGATTCACCAATGTTCCCTTTAACTTGAACGGTATGGTAACTTTTCTTAGTTTCTGCTCTTGTTTAGCAGTCCAGAAACTTTTCGTGGGATTGATAGTCTATAACTTTGTAACATGCAAACAAGATTGTTGCTGTCTCCGTAATGTGGTGGAAATTCTTTGTTGTTTCCTCTGACTCACTCACTCATGCACAACTGCACGCACATGATTTCTTGTTGATGTGAAACCTTCTTCTGAATAACTCCTTCCCTTCCAAAAAATACCTTACCTCATTGAATTTATTTTCTCGCAGTTCAAAATAAATGTTTATTTGTAATTGCAGATTATAGTATATGGTTTTTGCTTGTTTATATTTATTTGTTTGAACTTTCCAAATTTAGGCGAAGGAACAGAACCACCATCTTCGGGATCGTATACAACTTTTAAAGAAAGAAAGGGTAGATTTGTCAGGCTTGGAGAATGCTGTTGAGAAGGTACACTTTTTCCTCTTCATCTTTTCGTTTTTTTGGCGGCCCCACCCTCAAGAGTCTTGTAGTTTCAACTTTATAAACCCTTTTGCAGTTGAGAAGTGGGAGTTTAGTGTATGGAAATGTCGGACAGTAGCAGCAATGCCCGTAGGTGATGATCCACGACACCGCGTTGGTCGTCTTATGTGCTTTTGGCTTGTACTTTTCAAGTAATCAGAATCATCCTCAGTTGCTAATTGTAATGAAGCTCTCAAGTGCAGGTTTGTAATTTATCAATGTTTTCTTTTTATTTTCTGGAAAATGATTGTTGACAAGTATTCTCACGAGAGTATGATTGACGAATATCTGACAGTAACCCTAACTAATATTTTGTAATTTGTTTCGATTACAAAGTTGGAGGTTTTCGTCTTTAAGGAAATATGTCAATCATAGGGTTAACTCAGACTCGTATTCATGGACTCATTGTTGGGGCCTGCATATATATACACGAAGCATTTAAGGAAAGGGATCATTTTTTTATTATTATATAAAAATGAGAATTAATTATGAAGTCCACACCTTATCGAACTTTAATAATTTAAACCGTTAATTTTTCAAGTTGTATTTTATAGATCATCTTTCTAAAATATTAGTCAAATTGGAAATATTTAAGACATTTAATTGGGTTCAAAGAAATGAACGAATACTTTGTTATATAAGAAATAATGAAATTTGATCTTAATAATTAAATAGGCAAATGGTTTTGGATTGAATTAAATTTTTGCAAGGATGATCTATGAATCGAGAAATAAATTGTTGAGATCGTTGAAATTCTATTTGGAGTGGGCCTCACACTTAATCCCTTTTTTTTTCTTTCAAAAATGGAAATCCTTTTGCATGAAGAGCCTGCATATATATATATATATATATATATATATATATATATATATATATAAGGAGTGAGATTTTTGTTCCTCTAAATCCCCTCCCCATCTCTCCTCTCTCATTTTTTTTTCTGTCTTCCTATCTTAATAAAAAAAAAGTTAACACAAGATTTTGACGTGGCTTAATTGTGATAGTCTGTTCCGAATTAAGGTCTATTTTATTTTCGAGCAATGTGAAATGTCGGAAATGCCCTCGAGGCTTAGTGACGTGGATGTATATAATTGGTATGAAATAAATTGTCTCCCTAGCGTAAATAAATAGTATGCATCGTCACGACTGTGTGGGCGCGAATTCGGGTTCGTAACGAAAAAGTTTCGAACTTTAGAATGTTGTTGGATTTAAATAAGTAAATCAGGTGAAGTGAATCAATGAAAAGTAATTTGTCAGCCGGATCCACCTAGTGTGGCTTGTACAGCTAAACCTATAGCTCATCAATATGCATACACATGAGTTGGAACTATCTATAAGGGTCTGTAAGACAGGACTAAGTGTAAATAAATACGCTCAAGTGTTACGATCACGTGAAGACTGTGCGATAAATCACGGGTCACTTACACGTCGGAACCACTTGTAGTGGTCTGTATGAGAGGGACTATGCACCTGACTTGGATCCAAGGTGAGCGTACGGTGTGGGAGGTGAACATCACGTGACGGACTGTGCCTTGGCCATGTGTGGGAGCACTAACACCGGGATGCAGGTTAATGAGCTTTAAATGCAACCAACCATAACCATACTCATCATAATCACTATCATCATAATGTACTCACCTGGAACTTACCTGAGCATCCGCAGCGTTGAGCAACATTACACAATTCTATACTGATGCATAAACTAAAGTATGATGCAATAGACATGGCATTTAAAGCGAAATTCCATTTAAAACAGATTTTTGGGAAACGTAAAGCGTATATATATATACGTATATAATAACCAAAAGCCCACTCACTGATATGTTGCAGGGTCGTAACCCCCGAGCTTTGCCTGACTACGCTCGTCCTCAGGAAACGTTTTACCTATATGAGAAACCATTGTTTTAACGTTATTTTAAGCACATAACCAAAACTATGCAATAACTTCTCATACATTGCTCAATTGGGGTGTTTGAATATACCAACGTGGCCTACTCAACCCCACAAACATCCCCATATTTTTAGAAATTTTTTTCGATGTCCCACGTGCCTTCACGCGCCGGCAAAGGCACTGCCACATGCGCCGCCCACGCGCAGGCACGTGCTTGGCACATTGAGGATTCCCTAACGGCGTTAAGGAATATTCTGTTGAATAATAGAATATATCGTTATATTTACCTAACGCCGTTAAGAATATTCTGTTAACTTTAAAGGAATATTCTCATTTCTTCTTCGGTGATTCGTCGGAAATCGCCGCCGGCCGCCATCTGTTACACCGGAAACTAGAAAAACTTGAAATCTTAATATTTCAGTCCATTTAACACCAAACTTCTTAGTTTTTGTACCAAAACAAAGCTTTCCACAAGAGATATACGTTCTTACCTCTTTGAGGTGCTAAAACTGACGAAAACCAGTCAGAAAATAGCTTGGAATTTCCAGCAAAACCTGCAACTCGAGGTGCAGGCCTATCCCGATGTCCAGCACCTTCCAAAATCATCCCAAAGTCTTTATAGAGTTGATTTAAGACCCTTATATGCTCTAAAACTCCTTGAAACACCCACGATCATGTTTAAACAAATTTAGCTCCTCACCGGAGTTTATAAAACTCGGCTTCCCGACGTCTTTACTTTCCACAAATGGTACCACCAGGTTCGTGAAGTCGAGGGGAAGGTGATGGTAAGTTTAGCGAGGTCGATCCGTGCAGGTTTGGTGGTGGTTAGGTGTATGGTTGCTACGGTGTACAGACGAAGAGAAAGTACATATGAAGTCTCGAGAAGAAGGAACTGACACACCCCGACCCAAATTAGGGCGTGCTGGTCGTCAAGTGAGGTGACGTAGCCAAGTGCGCGATGTGAAAGTGATAATATGAAAATGCGAGTGAATAAAAACCAAACTAAATAATTCACACTAAGTGGATAAGTGTGAGTGACAATGTAAAAGGATAATTACACATAATCAGAGTGTAGGTAACCTAAGTGCAGTCCAAAAGACCAAGTACTAATTATACAATACCAGAGGTAGGCCTATATCAGATATAGTCTGTCAGAACCGCCGTCAACTCCTTGTAACCACCAAAGAACACTCTTACCTAGAACCTGGAAGGGCGCAAAACAGAAAGTGTGAGTGGGAAAAAATAAAGGTTTTGAAAACACGTTAACTTTCAAAATGTTATAACCCCTCGCTGTAAAAACCCGTATAATTTTCCCAGAATATAAAATATATAACTATAACGAAACAAAACTCAGAATAGCAATATCCACATATAAGTCATGTCAATATCTCAACATAATAAAATAAGTAAACGAGGTGAAGTGAATCAATGAAAAGTAATCTGTCAACCGGATCCACCTAGTGTGGCCTGTATGGCTGAACCTATAGCTCATCAATATGCTTGCACACGAGTCAGAACCACCTATAGTGGTATGTACGACAGGACTGGTGTAAATAAATACGCTCAAGTGCTACGATCACTTGAAGACTGTGCGATAAATCGCGGGTCACCTACGAGTCGGAACCACCTATAGTGGTCTGTACAACAGGATTGTGCACTTGACTTGGATCCGAGGTGAGTGTACGGTGCGAAAGGTGAACATCACATGAAGGACTGTGCCTTAGCCACGGGCAGGAGCACTAACATCGGGGTGTATGTTAATGAGCTCTAAATGCAACCAATCATAACCATGCTCACCGTAATCACTATCATCATAATGTACTCACTTGAAACTTACCTTAGCATCTGCAGCATCGAGCAACATTACACAATTCTATACTAATGCATAAACTAAAGTATGATGCAATAGACATGGCAGTTAAGGTGAAATTCCATTTAAAACAGATTTTTGGGAAAACGTAAAGCGTATTTATATACGTATATAAAAACCAAAAGTCCACTCACTGATATTTCGCAGGGTCGTAACCCCCGAGCCTCGCCTGACTGCGCTCGTCCACGGGAAACATCTCACCTATATGAGAAACCATTGTTTTAATGTTATTTTAAGCACATAACCAAAACTATGCAATAACTTCTCATGCATTGCTCAATTGGGGTGTTTGAATATACCAACGTGGCCTATTCAACCCCACAAACATCCCCATATTTTTAGAAAAAATTTCCGATGTTCCACGCGCCCTTACGCGCCGGCCAAGGCACGGCCACACGCGCCGCCCATACGCAGGCACGTGCCTGGCACACTGACGGATTCCTTAACGGCGTTAGGGAATATTCCGTTAAATAATAGAATATACAGTTATATTTACCTGACGCCGTTAAGAATATTCCGTTAACTTTAACATAATATTCTTTTTTCTTCTCCGGTGGTTCACCAGAAACCGTCGCTGGCCGCCGTCTGTTACACCGGAAACTGGAAAAACTTGAAATCTTAATATTTCAGTCCATTTAACACCAAACTTCTCAATTTTTGTACCAAAACAAAGCTCTGTACAAGAGAAATACGTTCTAACCTCTTCGAGGTGCTAAAATCGACGGAAACCAGTCAAAAAATAGCTTGGAATTTCTGGCGAAACCTGCAACTCAAGGTGCAAGCCTATCCCGATGTCCAGTACCTTCCAAAATTGTCCCAAAGTCTTTATAGATTTGTTTTAAGACCCTCCTATGCTCTAAAACTCATTGAAACACCCACGATCATGTCTAAACAAATTTAGCTCCTCGCCGGAGTTTATGAAACCCGGCTTCCCGACGTCCTTACTTCCCACAAATGGTACCACCAAGTTCGTGAAGTCGAGGGGAAGGTGATGGTAAGTTCAGCAAGGTCAATTTGTGTAGGTTTAGTGGTGGTTGGGTGTATGGTTGCCACAGTGTATGGACGAAGAGAAATGACGAATGAAGTCTCGAGAAAAAGGGAGAGTGTACGCGTGTGTGTATGTGAGCATGTCATAGGATTGGGCAGAAATAAAGGACCAAAGCCCTAATTGGGCTAAAGGGTTTAGACTTAACTAATTGGTCCACCAAACAACATAAAAATCCACCCAAACATTTTAATTGGATCCAGGAATGTAGGAACTCAAGGAATTGGTCTAGCTTTAGTTTTTCTTATTTTAGTCCAACAACATTCTAAAGTTTGTAACTTTTTCAGTCCGAACCCAATTTGGCCCTAATTCGCGCCCACACACTCGTGACGATCTGTACTATTTATTTACGCTAGGGAGACAATTTATTTCATACCAATTATATACATCCACGTCACTAAGCCTCGAGGGCATTTTCGACATTTCACATTGCTTGAGAATAAAATATACCTTAATTCGGGACGAGTTGTCACATTAATTGTGACAATTCAAATAGAAGGAAACTAGAGCGAGGGAGTGGGATTTGAAAGAGAAAGAATCTTACTTAATCTTACTTCCCTATATATAACACTGTTTACTATTGAACCAGTTAAAACCAAAAGTAATTGAAATAAACTAATTTCTAATCCGTTCGACAAAAAAAGAAGGGGTTTTTGAACTTTAATCCTTCAAGAAGATTAGTTTTAGTCCTTGACAAAGATTACTTTTTGATTAAAACCATGAGTAAGATCAAAATCTAATTTTAGTCCCTTGATACATTAATAACCTCATTTATTAATTATATTTTGATTTTTTAATTATTTATCTTTTTCTTTTCTAATTTTTAATGTATTAATTTTATTTCATTATAATTTTTATTTTCATTTCATTCATTGTAATATATTTTTGTTGTGAACATTTAGATAAACTAATTTTTGTTATACAATATATTTCGATGTACTGTAACTTCTTCATTTAGGTATATTAAATTCATTATAATACATTTCGGTGCATACATTTAGGTATACACATTTTGGTACTAACATTTCGGTGCATACATTTCGGTACACACATTTCGGTGCATACATTTAGGTACATACATTTCGGTACTAACATTTCGGTGCATACATTTCGGTACACACATTTAGGTACATTAATTTAATATTAATACATTTCAGTGCATATATTTAGGTACATACATTTCGGTGCATATATTTAGGTACACACATTTCGATGCATACATTTCGGTATACACATTTAGGTACATTAATTTAATATTAATACATTTCGGTACTAACATTTAAATATATTAGTTCAATATAATATATTTCGGTACACACATTTCGGTACTAACATTTAGGTACATTAATTGAGTCTTTCAAGTTTGAAGAATGTTAAATAAAATTAATAAATTAAAAAACTCTTTTTTGGTCAAAAAATAAATTAAAATTTGTGCATCAATAAATTTAAATATTTAACGGGAGATATTAAATAAAATACACATTAATTATTTTGAATTAAGGACACATTAGGGACTAAAAATCAATATTCAATCTAACACCAGGTTTTTTTTAAATTTTAATCTTCTTGAAGGATTAAAGTTCAAAAACCCCGTTTTTTTTTAGAAAAAAAAAAACTACAATCTCTCAATTTAATTAACTAGAGCGGGGGAGTGGGATTTGAAAGAGAAAGAATCTTACTCCCATATATATAACACCGTTTACTATTGAACCAGTTAAAGCCAAAAGTAATTGAAATAAACTAATTTCCAATCCGTTCAACAAAAAAAAAAAAAACTAATTTTCAATCTCTCAATTTAATTAATGAGGTAAAATAAAAATAAAATAAAATAAGAGGTGTGCTATCCACACACCCATTTTTACTTCTCACACCCCCTATTACTTTTTGTCCGTTAGATCTTCTTCAATTCATCCAATCTGACGGCCGAAATCTAAAAAGGTGTGAGAGAAGTAAAAAGGGGTGTGTGGATATCACACCCCTAAAATAAACTAAACTCAAACATTAGAGCATGTGGCTATCGTTTAGTGAATCGGTAGTACATTTTTGAAACACATAGGAAAGCATTACATGATGATGACGTCACCAAGATTAAAAGGTTTCTTGAGTAGCATGTATAAACCACTCATTTTTTCTTTCATACAATGATATTAGCAACATAATGGACCAATCATAAATGAATATTGAATTCAAGATAAAAATTATATTATATTGCATTAATGTGAATCAAACCTGAAAACCTTATTTACAAGTGAACTTAACAAAAATCACTAGAAAGTGCTAATTGAACTTAGATATGGAATTTTAGGTTTCATAACCTCTTCAGTGGTCTCATTTGCGTCTAACGTATGAATTATCAAAGGTGTACCCAAAAGCAACTCATTTTTTAGTGTCGTTCGACTAGTGTGCCCGAATACAATTAAAACAAGACTTGAACTTTAAGTCAAGACATAAACTAGGTTTCCCCATATTCCCTTTACCCTCCTCATTTCTTTTAAAGCCTAACTCAACGTAGAAATATCCCTTATAATTAATTTTTTCATTATTGGACTATTCTTTAGAATTAAATTTAATTTCAATCAAACAAACAATAAACTAATAAAACATAGGACGGAAAAATCAAAGTGAAGTTAACGAACGGTCCAAACGCCGTCGTTAGAGAGGCGCGCCACAATAAAAAAAATATGTGTTCAATTTCAGAAAACGACAAATATTGAGAGTAACCGACTTTGCAGGCCCAACGGCTAGTTTCCTTTTCCTTTGTCTCCAAGGAAATCAGAAACCCTAACCCTACCCTCCTATAAATATACACTTTCCTATTCCGATCGAACAGTACTCGAGAAAACACCAGAGAACTACTTCAGTGCACTCGACTTGATCCATCAAATCACATATCAAACGTCTGAAATGGCTAAATTCCGTCCTCTGCCGGGTTTCCGCTTTGATCCCACAAACCAAGAAATCGTCATCCTTCTCAACAAGATCGTGGTAGAGAAAGACCCTTTGATGGCAGGATACGACAGCCATATCCACAAGTGCAGTTTGTTCGGGCATAACTCGGAACCATCTGAGATCTGGGAGCGCTACGGAGGAGACCAAGTCTATGGCCAACAACTCTTCTTCTTCTCCGAGATCAAGAGGAGCCGTAAGAACATCAGTCGCAAGATGGGGCATGCTGGTACTTGGAGCGAAAGTGGGTCGAAAGAGATTGAGGGCCATAGAAACCCTAATCCTATCGGTAGGAAAAGGAAATTTCGATTCGAGAATAAATGGAAGTCAGAAGACCACGGTAGATGGCTTTTAGAAGAGTATAGTCTTTACGATGCTGCGGCTCATGATTGTAGCGACAAGAAGTCCTCAAAGAATCGTTATGATTTTGATTTCGTGATATGTAAGATGAGAAGGAAGTCCGGTGGGAATAAGAGAAAGAGTTCGGATGATCAGAATACGAATAATGTTGAAGAACCGCAAGAAAGCTGCTCTACTCTAATTACTAACACTGATCATCTCGTGCTACCACTGCCTGATGAGAGCAATAAGAGGAAGAGGACGACTGATGTTGCTTATGACGATGATCCTGCATTATTCTTTAATGAGGACATGCTAATTACTAGTCCTACTGATACCGTCAGCATTGAGGAACTATTGGCGCCCCTAGATAGCGAGCTTGCGATAGCGTCATCAGAAAATCTGTCACCTGATCAAATGGCTGAAACCCAAGAAGATTTGCCTTTGCCGACTGTTGGCTATGCCTGGCCTGGTGCTGATGATGGAGGACCACTTGAAACTTACTATCCAATTCCAAGTAATTACTATCCATTGGAAGATCATCAACCCAAGGATCAGAATGTGAATGTGATCAACAATGTCGAAGAGAGCAATGATATATTATTCTTTGACGATAACATGCTGCGTAGTAGTCATATTTCTACCTTTGACGCTGAAGATATCTTCGCAACGCTTGACCTTGATCATGATCAGAAGGATGGAAACGAAGAAGAGCAACTGCCCTTGCCAACTGCTAGTTCTGCCTGGCTTGCTGTTGAAGATGGAGGACCAATTGAAGCAAACTATCAGATTCCGAGCAATTACTTTCAGAATTTGTTAAACCAACCATTCACAAGACCTTTGAATGCAAACAAAGAATGGCGAGACCTCATATAGTTTGGAACGCCGCACTACTTTTCTGCAGTTGAAGACTATCATGCCTTTTAAATGAAAAACTGGATGGCCCCATCCTGCAGTTGTGATCCTCCTCGCCCAGTAACTACTGTTCCGATACGTTTATCAATGAGCTAATGGGATTTTGAACGAAAGGAGTACTGATCTGTATAGGAGATTATGGAGGATAAGATATATTGTCAAAGTAATCATTACTGCAGTAATATGAAACAATCATGTACTTTTCTTATGTTAGATGAAGCTGCTGAAATTCTATCACGATCATGTTTATGTCCTTAGTTTTAGTTCTATATATTATGTGTTTATATTCTTTTTTCTAAGAGACAATTTTATAATTAGAAAACTTCATTTTAGTCCTTGGCAAAGATTACTTTTTGATTAAAACCATGAGTAAGATCAAAATCTAATTTTAGTCCCTTGATACATTAATAACCTCATTTATTAATTATATTTTGATTTTTTAATTATTTATCTTTTTCTTTTCTAATTTTTAATGTATTAATTTTATTTCATTATAATTTTTATTTTCATTTCATTCATTGTAATATATTTTTGTTGTGAACATTTAGATAAACTAATTTTTGTTATACAATATATTTCGATGTACTGTAACTTCTTCATTTAGGTATATTAAATTCATTATAATACATTTCGGTGCATACATTTAGGTATACACATTTTGGAACTAACATTTTGGTGCATACATTTCGGTACACACATTTCGGTGCATACATTTAGGTACATACATTTCGGTACTAACATTTCGGTGCATACATTTCGGTACACACATTTAGGTACATTAATTTAATATTAATACATTTCAGTGCATATATTTAGGTACATACATTTCGGTGCATATATTTAGATACATACATTTCGGTGCATATATTAGGTGCATATATTTAGGTACACACATTTCGGTGCATATATTTAGATACACACATTTCGGTGCATACATTTTGGTACTAACATTTAATATTAGTTTAATATTAATACATTTCGGTACTAACATTTAAATATATTAGTTCAATATAATATATTTCGGTACACACATTTCGGTACTAATATTTAGGTACATTAATTGAGTCTTTCAAGTTTGAAGAATATTAAATAAAATTTATAAATTAAAAAACTCTTTTTTGGTCAAAAAATAAATTAAAATTTGTGTATTAATAAATTTAAATATTTAATGGGAGATATTAAATAAAATACACATTAATTATTTTGAATTAAGGACACATTAGGGACTAAAAATCAATATTCAATCTAACACCAGGTTTTTTTTAAATTTTAATCTTCTTGAAGGATTAAAGTTCAAAAACCCCTTTTATAATTTTAGATACATTCTAGAGATTATTTTAAGAATAATAGTGAGTGGGGAAATAACATTTAAATTTTTAACCTTTTATATTGGGTGAAATTATAATGTGGGTGAAAAAATAGGACACTGGAATGGGTTTAGCAATTCTCAAAAAGTGCTTCTTAAAAAGTACTTAACAAGTGTTTCTCTACAACCCATAATCATTTTAAATATTTCTTCTAAATGTGGTCAAAAGCACTTTTTATTTTTAAATAAGTACTTGGTGCATAGATCAAATTTATGGGTGCAAATAAAAAGCATCTCTAATCCATTATACGCAACCAAATTAACAAGTAGAAGCCCACCATTTTGACTGAGCTTTGGCCCATCACCAGGCCTACAGCTTCTGCAAATCACCATCGTCGCGGTCGGACAACTGACAAGTTCACAACGTAACAAATTCTGATACAACAACAAAAACCCTACAAAATCTTTGAATTTGAATTTAGGGTTTTGCACAGTGAGATATAAATTATGAACCGATTCAGCCGATCTTCCGTATTCGCTTCTCAAATCTTGAGGCCCAGTGAGAGCAAGAAGCAGCATCTGCTTCCAGGCTTCCAGCATTTCTTAGCTCAAAGAAGCTCCAATCGCTTCTTCGACATTTACAAGTTACCCCATCTCTTATTTTACTCCCACCGATTCAAATGTGCAATTTATAATTTATTTCTCCGAAATTAGCCAAAACACTGTATTGTTAGTGGAAATTAGTGAAACCCGATTTGATTTTGCAGCTTGGAAATAAAACAGCTATGGAGAAAGAGCGAGTTCTTCTACCATTTCTGTTTGTTTTCAATTTTTTTTGGGGGGCATGTATCAATATCAATGCATTGTTGCTGTAATGTAGGGCAGTTCAGATGAGTTGAATAGGGGGTATTTTGTTGATATGTCTGAGCTTAAGAAACATGGTGGCAAGGTAAGGAAACATAGCTTTTTAATATGATTTTGCATCCATAATTCATTTGGGGTTAGGGGTGATCAGCCCGGTACATTGTCCTGCCGAAAGGCAATTCCTTTTTCTTTGTTCATAATTTGGAATTGGGGTAGTACTAACTGATAGCAATATTAGCCTTTAGGAGGTAGCATTGTGCTTTCTTAAATCATGCTGATGTGGTATGATCTCATTTGAAGATGCTCTTACCGTGTGCACTAAAAAGCAAGTTTCAGTGACGTCTTGTTCAGTTTTTATTACAGTTTGAAATGTATATTTTAGTTTCTGCGTGTAGATTTATGTGGCAAAGAACCAGAAGGTGAGGAGGACGATGATGCAGGACCACGCCACGTGTCATCTGTAATCACCGTCGACACCTCATCAAACGCCGACACATTTTCACCGTACGAAGTGCCGATTCTGTGGTTTTGCTCTAGCTCCGGATGCTAGAAATGGGTGTCTTGGTAGCACTGATTGTCATCGTCCTCCTCCCGAACCTGCGAAGCTCTCAATTGTCATAGTGGCAGTGGCAGCAACAGCAGCGTCGCCTGAAGTATCCCTACTGGTTGAAGCAGCAGCAGAAGAAGAAGATGAGAAAGACGATGGATGTTCTTCCATTGCAAAGAGAGAGGGAAAATTGGGGGGAAATTAATTTCAGAACCCTAATCCTAATTTAGATGAAAAGGTAACGCACATGTGGAGGTTTGAGGAAGAAGGTCCATGGAGCGGAGGAGGAAACAATCAAATTACCCTAACAAAAATCCATGATTATTCTATGAATGCTGATTCTATTGAATGGGGAAGATTTTTCATTTGAGATCGAGGACGTTTGATTTGGGGATTTTAGGTGAGCGGACAGAATCTGAGAGAGAGAGAGAGAGAGAGAGAGAGAGAGAGAGAGAGAATGGTAAAGTGACAATCGCACCCTACCTTTCCACGATCATCAACACGCGGGCATTGTGATCAACGGCAGAGAGTCAGTGGCAGCCTCGAAAATAAAGTGAAATTCGGGTACAATTACAATGAACAGTAAAAAACAGTGCCAATTGCAATGCTTTCTTTAGACTAAAGTAATAGTGAGTGGGGAAGTAACATTTAAATTTTTAACCTTTTATAGTGGGTGAAATTATAATGTGGGTGAAAAAATAAGACACTGGAATGGGTTTAGCAATTCTCAAAAAGTGCTTCTTAAAAAGTACTTAACAAGTGTTTCTCTACAACCCAAAATCATTTTAAATATTTCTTCTAAATGTGGTCAAAAGCACTTTTTATTTTTAAATAAGTACTTGGTGCATAGATCAAATTGATGAGTGCAAATAAAAAGCATCTCTAATCCATTATACGCAACCAAATTAACAAGTAGAAGCCCATCATTTTGACTGAGCTTTGGCCCATCACCAGGCCTACAGCTTCCGCAAATCACCATCGTCGCGGTCGGAGAACTGACAAGTTCACAACGTAACAAATTCTGATACAACAACAAAAACCCTACAAAATCTTTGAATTTGAATTTAGGGTTTTGCACAGTGAGATATAAATTATGAACCGATTCAGCCGATCTTCCGTATTCGCTTCTCAAATCTTGAGGCCCAGTGAGAGCAAGAAGCAGCATCTGCTTCCAGCTTCCCAGCATTTCTTAGCTCAAAGAAGCTCCAATCGCTTCTTCGACATTTACAAGTTGCCCCATCTCTTATTTTACTCCAACCGATTCAAATGTGCAATTTATAATTTATTTCTCCGAAATTAGCCAAAACACAGTATTGTTAGTGGAAATTAGTGAAACCCGATTTGATTTTGCAGCTTGGAAATAAAGCAGCTATGGAGAAAGAGCGAGTTCTTCTACCATTTCTGTTTGTTTTCAATTTTTTTTGGGGGGCTTGTATCAATATCAATGCATTGTTGCTGTAATGTAGGGCAGTTCAGATGAGTTGAATAGGGGGTATTTTGTTGATATGTCTGAGCTTAAGAAACATGGTGGCAAGGTAAGGAAACATAGCTTTTTAATATGATTTTGCATCCATAATTCATTTGGGGTTAGGGGTGATCAGCCCGGTACATTGTCATGCCGAAAGGCAATTCCTTTTTCTTTGTTCATAATTTGGAATTGGGGTAGTACTAACTGATACTAATATTAGCCTTTAGGGGGTAGCATTGTGCTTTCTTAAATGATGCTGATGTGGTATGATCTCATTTGAAGATGCTCTTACCGTGTGCACTAAAAAGCAAGTTTCAGTGACGTCTTGTTCAGTTTTTATTAAAGTTTGAAATGTATATTTTAGTTTCTGCGTGTAGATTTATGTGGCAAATAAAACCATAGTTCCTGCAATGGCAGCCGTAAAGTTTCCTGACTTAGAAGTGATGGAAAAATATTGAAGCTGCCCGTTTGCTCCAATGGGAATGGAAATGTTGCTGAGGCCAACAAATTAAAAATCCCCAAGGCATCTTTAGTATGCCTTTCATTTCGAGCAAGCTCCCAGGTATGCAATCGAGTTATTGTTCTAGTTTTTTTATATACTTTCAAATGCGCAACCTGTCTTGAATTATTTGCAATATTTGAGGGGTTCTTATAAAAGACTTTTCCACTCTTACTATGGTACATGTGATAGGACCACTCTATCAAGGAGAATAAGGCCAGTAGGACTGTGATGTGAGAAAAGGGAACCAGAAGGATATAATTATTTAGTACTCACACAGCTCAAATGTGTGTACGTTGTTTGACTGACCTCAGGGCGCTGCCATTTTTCCATTGCCAATATTCAATCTTGTTAATATGTAAGCTAGGTAGCAACTTTGTAGTAGGTATGGGTACTTTATCATGGACGTATTATGTTTGGTTCTTGATATGGAATGTAGATTGTTAGTTAAACTTGTTATCTTATTGAATCAATGTTTATGGTTTTCTGTTACTGTTGTTGCTACAAAAATTAGTTTCTTTTTCCTTGACAGGGAATGATTAACTCTTGGAGTGCCCCTTTTCTTGATGCTTTTAGTGGTTCAAAGGATGTTCAACTATATGAGGTATAAGTAGTTATATAAATCTTCATTGATTCAACTTTCTGCTTTTAGCTATAGGTATTTTACCCATTTGTGCTTCCATCTAACACTAGTTTCTTGAATTCTGTAAGTTGAGATAGAGTTTCGTGCAAAGTGTGATGCAAGTGTGAAGTAAGCCCTCTTAATTAGTTAAAAGTGGGTGCATCTAATGACAACATTGATTAGAAATTATCTTTAAGGGTTTCATAACAGCGTACGTTTTCTCAAATGAAATTTTCCAGATAAACAGTGTTTTGATTACATGTATAAAAACATGAAGGTTATCATTATTGTTGCTTATGCATATAGTACACTGTGTGTGAGCGTGCTTATGTGTGTTTTGTTGGGGAAGTGTTGATCAAAATCTGAGGCACATCAACCTTGTTCTTTTTCTCATATTATTCAGTAATATATCACTTGGAAGTTCGTTTAACCATTATCATTAGTACATATAACTTAAGTAATGAAGCTTCCTCTAGGTATCATTTATAGACTCATGGTTCTTATGTCGGAGTCCAATTAAGAAGCTTCTGCTCCGGATTATGAGGAAATCAAAGCATGATGAAAACACTGAACTCAAAAGGCAGATCATATATTCATTTGGTGACCATTATTACTTCAGGAAAGAACTGAAAATACTGAACCTTCTGACCGGGTATGAAAGCTTTCTTTTGCCATTGAATTTGTGGTTCTGTGAGTTGTTGTTAGAGTATAATTTTTTTGACAAGTTGCTTCTTGTTAATGTTTCCACCGAATAGGTATATTTTCCTGCTCGATAAATTTGGTTTCCTGCTCGATAAATTTGGTAGAATAAGATGTCAAGGCACTGGATTGGCTACCGAAGAGGAATCGTCGTCCCTTCTTTCATGCACAAAACTGCTTTTGGAAGAGAAATAAGGCAGTGCAAGCTTGTCCCTTGACATATACATGTTGAGGTGATACGAGTTCATAATTCAAGGATGCTACTATAGCAATTCCACTCGCAACGCCACATTTCTTTCATTTTGTGTTTAGTTGAACCCCTTTTCAGGGGTGGGGGAGACGATTTTGTTCGAGTTAGAAATCGAATATGGCAATGATTTTGTCATATAGTTCAGTTCTTTGGTCAATATAATTTGAAATTTTCGATTTAAGTCGTGAAATTTACTAAAGTTTTGCAACTAGAGCACCTCAAACATGGTCTTAGCATTGTAATTTTTTCCCCTTTGAGACCGTAAAAGGCTATACACTTAGAGAGAATGAAGAAATAGGAAGGGCTCCACAAAAAAACTTTGTGGGAGGGCTAAATGTGGCTCACTCGATGACTAATTGTAAATAGCTTTTCTTGCTGTCTAGGATATAGTCTTCTTATTAGAGACGCATTTTGCACATTTTTAGGCTAAAAATAACCGTCAGAAAGAAAACTACTGGATTAGTACTTTCATTTTATCATTATTTCTCTCCAAAATCAATAATATTTAATTATTAGGCAATTTACGAATCTTATTTATGTTGGTAAAGAAGCGTAAGAACGTTGGTTGACATAGAGCTTCGTTCCAATTTCCAAATCAAATGAAAAACGGTAGACGCGATTCTCTCCGATTTGGCTTACGGGTAAACGGAGAGTATCCATGTCTCTACACGTTTTACAGAGAGTTGATTGAAAATTATATTTTTGAGAGTATACACTTATTAAAAAGTTTAAACATTCCTCTAAAAATCATCACATTTGATGTACCTTAAATTTTATGATTTATTCTTGGGAACTTTAACGAAAAGCTCCCGGTACTGTTCACTTTAACGAAAAACTACATTTTTACACTAAAAAGTCAATCCTGGTACTATTCACTTTACCCTTTATTTTGTCCTTATCGTTAAAACTCAAAGTTTTCAAGCCCTTTTCATTAGTTTTCCTTTTATTTCAATTCATTCAAATCTTAAGCATCGAATTGCAACTATGAGTACAAAAATAAATGTTTTGTATTAGTAAACGATTTTCACCCTTTCACTAGTTCATAAAACTGGTACATAATAGGATATGCAGTTACGAAAGGAGGTCTTGCTAGCAAATAGTGCTACTGGGTATAGAAAGCTTAGGGCCTGTTTAGTAGTGTACTTGAATCCAACTTTTTAAACTCAAAACAGTTTTCAAGTTTTAGGTCTTAAAAACTTGTTTGGTATGACTATTTTTAAAAACTGAACTCAAGACTAACTCAAAAATATAGTTTATTCCTTAAAAACATAAAAAGTGAGTTTTTAGAGTTTTTAAACTTAAACTCGCTCGTTTCTTTTCTCTCCCTCCTCCCCTCTCACTCCAAATATATCTCTCTTTTTTCTTCTTTCTTTCTCCTCTTTTTTTTTTTTATTTTTTTCGTCTCTACTCCAATCCAATCAAGTTTAAGTCGTAAGATTTAAAAAATTTAAATCGCAAACCAATCAAGTTTTTGAGTCTTAAAGAAAATTGTTTTCAAGAAATGTTTTTAAGAAATGTTTTGAGAAATGATAAAAAATTTTAAATAAGATACCAAACAGACCCTTAAAGGTTACTTGTTTTTCCGCTTTGCCAGCCAATACAAAACATATACGCACATGATCTTTGGGTGTTGGCCCACTTGGGTTAAAGACACCGTTGGGTTGAAAGGTCTTTGCCAATTAATGCATGGGTTTCAATGAAGTGCACCGATTCGCCGCCAATGGTCCCTTTAACTTGTACGGTATGCGTAATGCGGTGGAAATTCTTTCTTGTTTTCTCTGACTCACTCACTCACTCGTGCACAAATGCACGCACACGATTTCTTGTTGATGTGAAACCTTCTTCTGAATAACTCCTTCCCTTCCAAAAACTACCTTATCTCGTTGAATTTATTTTCTCGCAGTTCAAAACGAATGTTTATTTGTAGTTGCAGATTATAGTGTATGGTTTTTGCTTGTTTATATTTATTTGTTTGAACTTTCCACATTTAGGCTAAGCAACAGAACCACCATCTTCGGGATCGTATGCGACCTTTAGAGCAAGTCCACTCCTAAGACTGGGTACCAGCACCCAGCCTATTTATCCACTCAAATGAATAGTAACAGACTCCCATGAATTGTAAAAGGCCACTGCATCTCCACCCCTAAAAAAATGCGCTGGCGCCCAGCCCATTTATAATTTTTTTAATTTTTTTGTAAAAGAATAAAAAAAAATAGTGTTAATTTCGGATAACATAAAAATTACTTAAGAAATTAAATAAAGTTCAAAAGAAAAAACATAAAAATTACATAAGATATTAAATAAAATTCTAAAAAAAAAAAGAAATAACATAAAAATTACATAAGAAATTAAATAAAATACTACAAATAAATACGAAATTATACAAAGTCTCTAGAGTTAGGATATGTGGTGCTAGGATCTTGGTTGTTCTGGTTCTTTGAATTATAGAATGCTTGAGCTTGTAGTGTCTATAAAAATGTGGGATAAACTAGTGTTAAAAAAAAAGCGGGTGTAACACAAATTAAATAAATTAAAATATTGATGCGGGTGGAATGCATATAAATTACATAAAAATGACATAATAAATTAAATAAAAATTACATAATAAATAAATAAAAATATTGTCACCTGATCCGCTAAATTTGTCCCACTACGCAGGTTACCGGAAGCATGAGAGATGGCATTTTTCCAACAAGTAAACATTGCGTTGATTTTTTTCCAACGACCTTGAAGACCTTGACTAGTTTTGGCGTTTTTTCCATGTACATCGCAAAACGCTTTCGTAATTTTACTCCACATTTCTCGCTTATCCATTTCATTACCCGTAAGCAGGTTATGAGTAGTGCAAACCCAACATTCACACAATGTAACATCTTTAATGGGCTTCCACGAAGACATTTTTTCTCTCTTAAAGTGTAGAAAATATTGAAATGTAGATAGTATAGAAAGTGTAGAAATATTGAAATGAGGTTGAAGATGAGGGTTAGGTATTTATAGAAAAAAAATTTCTGTATTTTTTAAAATTTTTTATGTATTTTTTTATAATTTTAAATTAATTTTAATGTAGTTAATTAATCTAGACCGTTGGATATGAAAAATATTCAAATACAAGAGCCAAGATCCTGCCACGTGGCCAACGGTCATAAATCTGACCGTTGGGCCCTTTTTTTTTGAGGAAAAAACGTGGACCGTTGATCTTTGATCGGACGGTCCATTTTAAAAGTGAAATTTAAATTTTTTTTACCGTTGGAAATCCAACGGTCTATAAAAAATAGCTGTTGGAAATCCAAAGGCAGAAAATTGGCCACGTCACCCCTACCGGGTAGGATGTGAGTGCGCCTGCGCGCGGGGGCCCACCACCTTTTTCCTTTCGGCTACTCGCCGGTTTTGCCGCGTGAAGGCCACTCGGCAGGCCAATTGCTCGGCTTCTTGGTCAGTCAGTTTCAGACTGGCCCAGAGACCAGCTTGGGCTGGGTGCCAGGCTCTTTTGTGGGCTGGAGGGGATGGACAGGGTCCCAGGTTGCTTTTTGTGCTGGGTGCTGGGCAAAGTCCAGTGGACTTGCTCTTAAAGAAGGAAAGGGTAGATTTGTCAGGCTTGGAGAATGCTGTTGAGAAGGTACACTTTTTCCTCTGAAAAATGACGGTTAAAAATATCTGACGATACAGCTGACAATTGTATTTCCTAAATTATATTTTAAAATCAATTTGTATAGATTACAAAGTTGGAGGTTTTCGTGTTAAGGACAAAATGCCAATCATAGGTTATGGCACGTGTACTTCATGGACGTATTAGTATAACACCAATTAAAGAAGGAAAGGGTAGATTTGTCAAGCTTGGAGAATGCTGTTGAGAAGGTACACTTTTTCCTCTCTATCTTTTCGTTTTTTCGGCGGCAACTTTATAAACCCTTTTTCCTCTGAAAAATGACCGTTGAATAGTATATTCAATAGCGAGAATTTATTGGTGATATAATTGACAAATATCTGACGATACACCTGACAATTGTATTTCCTATTGGTGATATAATTGATAAAGTTCACCACAAATATGAAAGAAAACAAAGTGTCCTTGGTGCTTAAAAATTGTCCTCTTGTATAATTTAAAATGAAATCCTAAAGTTTAAAAATAGTAAATAGTAAGGCGAATTTGAATCACATTATTGCTAGCTCATTGTGAGACTAGCTCACCTCTTCTCTTTAGTGTAGATAATATCGTCTGATAAAGAAAGAAAAAAAGTTAATTACTTTATAAATGCATGTAAATAGTGTGGATTACTATGCCCCGTCCCACCCTAAAGTTGAATAAATGCAAGTTTGAACTGCTGAGATAGCTACAGACATGATAGCACAGTTATGATAGGCGAGCTACGGACATGGGCACATGGCGCCTTGACCCCGAAGTCCAATGCTCCATCCGGCCTTAGGAAAGATTCTACCACCAGAAAGGTTGTGGGTTATAACATTCAAACTTGGGCTCTGAACCATTTGATGAAATAGTCGAAAGGGTGATACGGGAATCATTCGAGGGTGGCTCTGAACTTCCACCCTAAGTACAACTACTTATATCCCAGATCAATGTACTAAGCCAAGTACGTTCTGCAACACAATGTGTTAAGCAAGTCCGGAGGAGACATCTAGACTAGGAAATCCTTAAGAGGAATTTTATTCCAACAGAGCTCCGATATACAGAAATGCCAAAACCTTCTTGCTGAGAGAGCCACAAAGATATTCACTAGAAAACCAAGTTTTCCGGTGCAGGAATCCTGGTTTGATCATTGAATCCAGGTGAAGTAGACGTCTATCGAGCTACAAGCACTGAGTAGGGACGAAATTATGTTTCAAGGACATTGTGGTAAACAAGCGTCGATCTTTAGTTTATCTATTTAAATATTAATTTTGTTTTGTTCATACTAAGCTAAATTATTGATTTGCATTTAATGTTTATTAGCATATTCGAATTTATTTCTAATATAAATTTGTCATTGATTGTTGATAAATATTCAACACACCATACACTTACACATACTTTGTCTCGTCGATATCGTCTTTAAACTAATAATTCTTCTCCTCAAATTACAATGAAATTAAATGTTTGGATAACATGTCGGTAAGCTTTGTAGGTGACTAACATCTACATATTATTGATGACTTCAAAATGTGAATACTGTGTAAGTACAAACGTATCTTGAGCCTCTCGGCTAACATGTCTTGCAAATACGTATGTCACCGTCGGCGTGCCAAGTGGCTTTCTTTTACTAAAATACGCTCAAATCCATTATTTGCAACTTGAGAGAAATATATGGCAAATTAAAGAACCCTTAATTAACGTTTTACGGATTAATTCTAGACACAGACACGCAATTTTCAGTGGCTGTCCTCATTACCTTTATTGAAGCTGTAAGATGTCCAGATGGCTGCCTACTACAAGTTTTTCTTTTCTTTTCCTAGCAAAGCCTAAAAAGGGAAATAAATCCAAGAAAAAACAACAGAAGAGTCCTTTCCTCCCTACAACTTTTCCTTTTCTTTTCCTAGTAAAGCCCAAAAAATGGAAATAAATCCAAGAAAAATAATTAAGAAAAATAATCCAAAAAAACTTTTCCTCAGAGCGGTGGATGATAATACCCAGTACCCAGTACTGCTAAGAATATAAAACTTGGAGGAAAAAAAAATCAAAGCAGAAGAAAATAATTAAGAAAATCAGCATTAAACTTATACAACTTTTAAAGAAATAACAGATAATTAACAATCAACCACAGCAGGGAACAAATAAAGAAATAACAGATATTTTTTTTGCTGGTTACGACAAAACTACCACAGAATTCCAACTTATACCCAAGTATTGACTTCAATCTGATTGGCTAACAATATATCCCCACAACGACTGAATTCTCTAAAACTTAATGTTTGCGGGACCCTGCCATAACGTGTGGAAGTTTAGTTTGCATGCAGCTTCAGCCATGCATAAGAGTCGGACTGGTTTTTCCTACGTCTCTAAGGAAACCTGTCATTATATCCATGCATATTGACTTATTCCAAAAATTAAGAAGGGGATGTTAGTTGAAGTGGGTGTGTGTCAAATTCTGTAATAATTATTTATTTTAAATACATTTAAGTATCACAATACATGATTAACCTACTTATAATTAACATAAATGTTGTTGATAAATTATCAATATTGTAATTTTTTTATTGACTTTATACAAAATCACTCTAATTTATTTATATTTTTTTTTTTAATTTATGTTGTCTTAATCTCTGGAAAAGAACTGGCTTTGACTTTCAAAGAGGTTGGGGTTTAGACTGCTTTGTCTTAATCTCGATGTGTCTTAATCGATGTTCCGCGGAGTATTGTCCGACTGAAAGAAACGGCTATAGTTCCAATTCGTTTTCCTAAGATTCCCCAAGGAAAAGAAACCCTAACCAGTTTTTATAAATATCATCATATCCTCCCTTCTGATTGACCACTTCACTTAGTAGCTGATCGAAAAAATACTCGAGCAAACAGAAGAACTACTCCACTTCACTTGATCCATCACATCACATCACACCACACATCAAACGTTTTGCAATGGCTGAACTCTCTTATCTCCAGGATGTCAACCCCAAAGACGAACGAATCTTGGCCATTTTCAAGACGATTGTTGATAAAAAGCCTCTGGGAGGGGGATACGACAGGCTTATCCACAAGTGCAATCTGTTCGGACATAAATCGGAACCATCTGAGATCTGGGAGCACTACGGAAGAGACCAAGTCCATGGTGAACAACTCCTCTTCTTGTCCGAGCTCAAGAGAAGCGGTAAGAACATCAGTCGCAAGATTGGGCGTGATGGTACTTGGAGCGAAAGTGGGTCTAAAGAGATTATGGGCGAAACAAACCCTAATCCTATCGGTAGGAAAAGGAATTTTCGATTCGAGAATAAATGCAGGTCAGGAGACCACGCTAGATGGCTTTTAGAAGAGTATAGTCTTTATGGCGCTGCGGCTGCATTATGATAACGCCAAGGCCGCCAAGAATCGCTATGATTTTGATTTCGTAATATGTAAGATGAGAAGGAATCCCGTTGAGAATAAGACAAAGCGTTCGAATGATCCAAATACGAATAATGTTGAAGAACCGCAAATGGATGGAAACCAAGAAGAGCAGCAGCATTTGCCAACTTTGACAACTGCTGGTTCTGCCTGGCTTGATTATGAATACGGAGAAGCAAACTTTCAGTTTCCGAACAATTACGATGACATGTTGCTCAACCTACCATTCGGAGAAGGCACCAGCAACGACTCTTCCGAATTGTCATGGGATTTACTGTTATGGGATTTTCAACACAAGGAGTACTGATCTGTGTAGGAGATTATGGAGGATAAGGTATATTAATTGTCAAAGTTGCTGCAGTCAAGTTTCCTCTACTGCTTGTAGAACTTGGTGCATATTGACTGAATGTACTAAAAGTTCGACGAATGTAATTTCTTTTCATAATACATATAAATATAAATGCAATGTTTCTTAGTTGTTCGTGTTTCTAGTTAATTTCTACATGCAGATTCATCAATAAAGTTCAAACGATGAAGCTTGTCAAATTTACTGTTAATCTGGTTTCCTCATAGTTTGCACGATAAAGCCATGGGGAAATAAGGCAGCCACCATGGGGAAATAAGGCAGCCAAACTTCCAGACAAATAGGCTCTGATAAACGAGTGATAGGAATTGCGCCCGACAAAATAAAAGTAAACACAACTCAGATCAACACACAAACACAACCAGACAACCATCGTTCAAAAAATCACTGCCTAGTCCGCCCAAATCCGTCTAGATTGCGACTTACTTAGACAAAAAATAGATAACTTTCATTTTGCATTTTTTTTTCTTTCAATAAATTATAAGTGACTTGTTGCATATATATATACATGGAGCTTAAGGGGAGGGATCCTCATTTTTCTAAAAAAATGGGGACCACTCCCACCGTTGGATTTAACTTTAATGAAATTGTGTGGTTGAGATTGTGTGGCCTGTATTTTAATCTCAACCACACACAATTTCATTAAAATCAATCTAACAGTTGAAAGCGTGTCCCCATTTAAAAAAAAAAATGAGAATCCCTCCTCTTAAGCTTCATGTGTATATATATATATTAAGTATAAGCATACACTTATTTAAGCAAAATATAATATATTTACTTAAATCCGCCTAGTCCGTCTAAGTGTTAGGCATCAGCCCGCCTCCCGACTAGCGCCTAACATCTTTAGAACCTTGCAAACAACACAATCTTGACATCTATATGAGCTGCAACTGTTTGTTTGTAACCTTAAATACAGTCAACCGCAGATTTCAGTAGTCTCCGGAAGACATGAATGTTGAATCGTAATCTTGTTCTTGGCCCAAGGAGATGATCCAGGCCATAGAAAACTCATGAAATGTGCTAGAAATTTCTAGCAAAAGGTTGTCGGTGCATTAGGCATGCATACTAAAAAAATCTGGAGAGTTCTTGCAATATTTAAGTAGGCTTGCAAGTAGAAATATCTAGAACCACAAAACTTGTGGCTAGGAGGGATTTAGTCCAATTCCACCGACTTGGTGAGTCGGTTAATCAAGGCTATAAATAGAGATTGTGTTGCTATGCAAGAACTAAGAAAGAGAGCAAGTGAAGAAAAGAGTGAAGAAGAGTAGAGTTTTTGAGTGTTTTATCTTGTATTAAGTTTGTGTGAGTGAATAAAAAGTTTTTGTGAATTAACTTGAGTGTTCTTTCTTTCTCTTGCCTATCAAATTCCGCTATGTCACACTCTTCTTTGTGAGATAAACATCTCCAAAGTAGTCAAACCTTTTTTAAACCCCAACAAAGTGGTATCAGAGCCATGGCTAGCAACGCAATGGCATCCTTCCAAGTTCCAATGCTCAACAACAACTTCGACAATTGGAGTATCAAAATGAAGGCCCTTTTGGGAGCACATGATGTTTGGGAAGTCGTGGAGAAAGGCTACACTGAGCCAGAAGATGAAGCAACTCTGTCCCAACCTCAGAAGAAGAGTTTGAAAGATTCAAGAAAGAGAGACAAGAAGGCTCTCTACCTCATCTACCAAGCATTAGATGACAATGGCTTTGAGAAGGTCTCGAGTGCAACCTCCGCCAAGCAAGCATGTGAGAAGCTTCAAACCTCTTACAAAGGAGCCGAACAAGTGAAAAATGTTCGTCTTCAAGTATTAAGAGGTAAGTTCGAATCTCTACAAATGAAAGGGTCTGAATCAATCTCTGATTATTTCTCAAGGGTCTTAGCTGTTTCCAATAAATTAAAGAGAAATGGTGAAAAGTTGGAAGATGTTAGAATTATAGAGAAGATACTACGCTCGTTAGATCCCAAATTCGAGCATATTGTCGTAACGATTGAAGAAACAAAAAACTTGGAAGAAATTAGCATAGAGCAATTAATGGGTTCGCTGCAAGCATATGAAGAGAAACATAAGAAGAGGCAAGGGAATGATGAGCAGCTCCTCAAGACACAAGTCCAGCCAAATAAGAAAGAAGCAAACTTCAACAACGAGATAAGCCAGTACGAAAGAGGTAGTGGCTGAGGTCGCGGATGTGGACGTGGTTGGAACTTCAACAACCATAGCAACTACGAAAGAGGAGAAAGCTCAATTAAAGGTCATGGAAGAGGACACTCAAACTCGAGGTATGAAAAATCTCAAGTTCAATGCTACAATTGTCAAAAGTATGGGCATTATACTTGGGAATGTAGAGCTCCAAGCAACAGATTTGATGAGAAGGTCAATTATGTGAAAGAAGAGAATGACGCTATGCTACTAGCATGCAAGAACAATGATGGAAACCGAGACTATACATGGCACCTTGACACCGGCGCCAGCAACCACATGTGCGGAAGAAGAAGCATGTTCGTAGAGCTGAATGAATCAGTGAGTGGCAACGTTTCTTTTGGAGACGAATCCAAAATACCCGTAAAAGGGAAAGGTAACATCCTTATTCTCCTGAAAAATGGCGATCACCAATTAATTTCAAATGTCTACTACATGCCCAATATGAAAAGCAACATTTTGAGTTTGGATCAACTCTTAGAAAAAGGTTATGATATTCACATGAAAAATTATAGCCTTTTTCTTAGAGATGACAAAGGAAGATTAATTGCCAAGGTGAAAATGTCAAAGAATAAGATGTTTCCTATGAGTATTCAAAACGATGTTGCAAAGTGTCTCAAGACATGTTACAAAGACACATCCTGGCTTTGGCATCTTTGTTTTGGGCATCTTAACTTTGGAGGACTGGAGTTATTATCTAAGAAGGAAATGGTGAGAGGCCTACCGTGCATCAGTCACCCTGATTAAGTTTGCGAATGATGTTTACTTAGGAAACAGTTCAGGAAAAGCTTTCCAAAGAAGTCGACCACAAGAGCCCAGAAGCCGCTCGAGCTCATTCATACCGATGTGTGCAGTCCGATAAAGCCAAGCTCTTTGGGTAAAAATAATTATTTCCTTCTCTTCATTGATAATTTTTCAAGGAAAACCTGGGTATATTTCTTGAAGCAGAAATCAGAAGCCTTTAGGGCATTCAAGAAGTTCAAAGCCGCTGTAGAAAAAGAGTGGTTGCAAGATCAAAGCCATGAGATCTGATCGAGGAGGAGAATTCACTTCGAAGGAATTTCAAGAATTTTGTGAAGCCAATGGAATTTGTCGACCTTTGACAGTTCCAAGATCCCCTCAACAAAATGGTGTGGGGGAAAGAAAAAATCAAACTATCCTCGACATGGCTTGAAGCATGCTCAAAAGCAAGAAATTGCCTAAGGAGTTGTGGGCAGAAGCTGTAGCATGTGCCGTCTACCTATCGAATCGATCTCCAACAAGAAGTGTGTGGGGAAAGACTCTGCAAGAAGCATGGAGTGGAAGAAAACCAGGTATCTCTTATCTAAGAGTTTTTGGAAGCATAGCCCATGTACATGTAACAGACGAAAGGAGAACCAAACTCGATGATAAAAGTGAGAAGTTCATCTTCATCGACTATGACACAAATTCAAAAGGCTATAAGCTGTATATTCCGAAAAATGGGAAGACGGTGATCAGTCGAGATGTGATGTTCGATGAAGAAAAAGAATGGGATTTTAGCTCTCATGCAAGTGATCTCAACTTCTTTCCTCAATTTGAAGAAGAAAATGAACAAGGGACGATGGAGCAAGCAAGAGAGATTCAACAAGAATCCACTACTCCACCTGCTTCACCAATATCAACCAATCATGGCAATTCACCAGCATCAGCATTGTCAAGTAGGAGTCTAAGTGAAAGAGAAGTACCACGCATAAGAAGTATACGAGATCTCTATGAGGTAGCTGAAAGACTTGATAATCCTACACTTTTCTGTCTCTTTGCTGATTGTGAACCAGTCGACTTCCAAGAAGCAGTACAAGATAATAAGTGGAGGAAAGCAATGGATGAAGAAATTGAAGCAATTCAGAAAAATGACACATGGGAACTCGCTATTCTTCCGGAATGACACAAAGCCATCGGAGTCAAGTGGGTGTACAAGACGAAGAAAAATGCCAACGGGGAGGTCGAAAGATACAAGGCGAGACTAGTGGCGAAGGGCTATAGTCAAAAAGCCGAAATCGACTATGATGAGGTATTTGCACCCGTTGCTCGTTTGGAAACTATACAATTACTAATTTCTTTGGCAGCTCAAAACAAGTGGAAGATTCAACAAATGGATGTGAAGTCCACTTTCCTAAATGGAGTCCTTGAAGAAGAATTCTACATTCAGCAACCGTCAGGCTATGAAATCAAAAGGCATGAAGACAAGGTTCTGAAGCTGAAGAAAGCCCTCTATGGGTTAAAACAAGCGCCAAGAGCATGGAATAGTCGCATCGACAAGTACTTTTAGGAGAACAACTTTATGAAGTGCCCTCATGAACATGCTCTCTACGTCAAAGTCAGACGGAGATATTCTAATTGTGTGCTTATATGTGGATGATCTAATCTTCACCGGAAGTAATCCAAGCATGTTTGAAGAGTTCAAGAGAGTGATGACCAAAGAATTTGAGATGACCGACATTAGGCTGATGGCATACTACCTAGGCATCAAAGTCAAGCAGAATGAAGAAGGCATTTTCATCTCCCAAGAAAGCTACACAAAGGAGATACTGAAAAAGTTCAAAATGGACGACTGCAAGCCCATAAGCACGCCAATGGAGTGTGGAGTCAAGCTAACCAAGCATGACAAAGGAGAAAGTGTAGATCCAACATTTTTCAAGAGTCTAGTTGGAAGCTTGCGCTACTTGACATGCACAAGACTAGACATTCTCTATGTCGTCGGATTAGTTAATCGCTAAATGTAGAATCCCACAACTACACATTTGAAGACGGCCAAAAGAATTCTTCGATACCTTAAAGGTACCGTTAACTTTGGCTTGTTCTATTCAAGTTCTGATAACTAAAAACTTGCTGGATATAGCGACAGTGATTGGGCAGGAGACTCCAACGATAGAAAAAGTACTACTGGATTTGTGTTCTTCATGGGAGACACTGCAGTCACGTGGATGTCAAAAAAGCAACCGATTGTCACTCTCTCTACCTGCGAAGCTGAATACGTAGTTGCTACCGCATGTGTCTATCATGCAATTTGGTTGAGAAACTTGCTGAAAAAATTAAGCATGCCACAATAATAGCCAATAGAGATCTATGTCGACAACAAGTCTGCAATAGCTCTAGCAAAGAATCCAGTATTCCATGATAGGAGCAAACACATAGATACCCGCTATCACTACATAAGAGAGTGCATTGCAAGAAAGGATGTGCAAGTGGAATACGTGAAGTCACAAGACCAAGTTGCCGACATATTTACCAAACCACTCAGGCAAGAAGACTTTATCAGACTGAGAAACTCAATCGGTGTCACAAGACAAGATTAAGGGGGGATGTTGAATCGTAATCTTGTTCTTGGCTCAAGGAGATGATCCAGCCCATAGAAAACTCATGAAATGTGCTAGAAATTTCTAGCAAAAGGTTGTCGGTGCATTAGGCATGCATACTAAAAACTCTGGAGAGTTCTTGCAATATTTAAGTAGGCTTGCAAGTAGAAATATCTAGAACCACAAAACTTGTGGCTAGGAGGGATTTAGACCGATTCCACCGACATGGTTAGTCGGTAAATCAAGGCTATAAATAGAGATTGTGTTGCTATGCAAGAACTAAGAAAGAGAGAAAGTAAAGAAAAGAGTGAAGAAGAGTAGAGTTTTTGAGTATTTCCTCTTGTATTAAGTTTGTGTGAGTGAATAAAAAGTTTTTGTGAATTAACTTGAGTGTTCTTTCTTTCTCTTGCCTATCAAATTCCGTTGTGTCACACTCTTCTTTGTGAGAAAAACATCTCCAAAGTAGTCAAACCTTTTTTAAACCCCAACAATGAAGTCTGACATAAACATTGAGCTCACTTATTATAAAAGCTTCTACAGAACAATAGAAAAGAAAGAAAATAACATCAGGTTAAAAGACCCAGATATTTTCTTTGTACTCACCAAGAAAACAACATTAAGTTCACTTCGTATAATTATCATTCAGGCAATGGAACCATTTTTTAATACAAACCCACGAAAAAAATGTCATGACTATAAAATCTCTCTCAAATGACATTAGTTAAATGTTTAATCAGAAATGTTTGAAAAGACAATCTCATGTATCAATTTTGAAAGAACCTTTCAACTCTTACCGCTCCAAGGAAGTGTTTTTGCCTCTTTGAATTTGGGAACGATGAATATAGGATTTCTCAGTGCTCATGCAGAGAAAGCTTACTTGTCTTTATAGAAGACTGCTTTACAATCTGTCAGTCGCTTAAAAACTAAATCATCAGTTGTAAGTAATTCTCCCAGATGCCATTGAAAAGACTAGGATTTCAGTCAGAGTAGTAACTCTCACCTTTGTCTCTGTTTCCTCAATCAGTGGGACTTGCCGTTCCAGTTCCTGAACATATTCAAACAATGATTAATCTCGAAATTCTTCTAATAAATAAAAAATAAAAAATAAAAAAAATAAAACAGAGGTATATGCACCACAATCAACCTCATTCTTATCATGGACCAAGCATTTCAGTGTACCCAGTCCTTCTCATATGATTATCTAGACCTTTATCTTGTTTCCTCTTTTGATCACATAGCACTAAGAGCGGTTGTCCAGGTACGAGGAAAAGACGAGCCTATGCATTGAGATTATTTCATTCACCACACAAAATTAAAAATGGATAAATCAAATCAACTAGGAAGGGTTGTAAAGAAAATGCAACTATTAAAAGTCAGCGCAACATATAGCTCAACTGGGATAAATTAATAAAGTTTGGACTGAACTGGATCACAGAGCTATTGCATGTCCAAAGTCACCAGATCACTAAAATTAGGGCTTGCCGTGTCCAAAGTAAAAGCAAGAAAATGGTTAACAATGCAAACTGATCCAAGCAAAAAGGTGGGGTGGTAGCAGAGATATTATACGGAATAGACATGCTGTATCAAAGAAAGGGTTCACTCCATCCAATACAGATGTTCAATCTATTAAAATGGTCTCCGAATACACGATATGCCTTCACAGAGATGTTCAATCTATTAAAATGGTCTCCGAATACACGATATGCCTTCACAGATTCAAAGGAAGGGCTCACGGCTTAGATAGGATGCATTCCGAGCACTTACTTGACCTGGGACCAACCTCTAATATTACCATCCATTGCTTTATTGCCCAAACCTTCCATGGGGCCATCTTTACTCTTTCCCGTAACTGTATTATGAATTATCACAACAGGTGGCCACACAATCAGATCATCCACATTGGCTGCTGCTGCTGCTGCTTCAGCAGAAAGAAAGTGACACGCTATTGAGTTATCAGGTTGCTTAGCCTTGTGTAAGCCCAAGTGATCCACACGCAAGTCAGCACTATCAAAGTTGTTACTGTGCATGATGAGACTAGGCATATTCGGAAAATCTTTTGAAGACCTGAAATTTTGCATATCAAGGCAATTGAATAATGTATATCAGGGACATGCACATACAAGAAAATAACACAATGATTGGGCAAGGAATTGTAGTATCATATATAAGAAAATGACAAATAACGGAGTAATTGCTGAACATAATCCAAACAATGCATCTATTGTAACTAATGCAAAGTAAATTCTCTAATACAGCAGCATAGAGGGTCAGTTTTACCACAATGGTACATAACTTCCACTAACAATGCAACAATAAACAGCAGACATCAGCATCAAAGGAGGGTTTAGGTTCACACCCTCCTCGTGAAACATCAAAATAGCATCCTTAAATATCTCACGAAATCATTAGTTAAGCAAAGTTGGCCACTAAACTTTTGTTCAGTTACCACTAATCTCTTTCACACAAACAAGGTTTGGGGAACCACACACGGCTACAATGGCTGAATTTCCAAGTCTTTGCATTCCTATTATTTCAAACTACAATAATTTCTCTGGTTGACAGACACAGAGAAAGTCCTATTGTTCTAGTAAATGAAGCATGTGGAATAATTCATGAATGGTGAAGCGTTGAGATCGGAAGATGTTTTTGTAAAGTTCACACAAGAAACATGCCCTTGGCATATAAGTCAAACCACAAGAATGAAGCTAAATGAATGGGAAGAAGAAGATAAGTGAACAAGGTGTCATCCATCAGTCCTGAACAAGTAGCTATAACAAGGGAGTATAGTAAGAAAGTCCTAGAAAGACACTCTAGTAAATTACTTCGGATGCCAGTCAGCCTCTTATGTTTTGTAATTATACTTAACATGCTAATCAGCTTCAATTGTCTGTTGCTTAGGAGTGAAAGTTCATAATTTCAAGGCCGGTTCACGACTCATGTTCCTGACAGAACTCAGAATTCAACAAGGGAATCAACCAATCAGAAACAGTCAGCAACAAAATGCACAGAGGTATCTGATTTTTATTTGGGGAGGAAAACGGAAAGGAATAAATGCATATGGAATCCTTACCAATAAAATAAACTTAACATTAGCTTTCCACCCATCAATCACAATATAAGATCATTTAAAAACAAGTTCTCAAAAAAAAAAAAAGAAAAAAAAAGAACAACTTAGGAATCTAATGCAGGGCTTTGCAGACTAAAGTCCACCAAATCATATATAATCGCACAACTTTCATCAGAATTCAGCTCTAAAAAAATTTAAATATGGAAATCAGAAAAGGAAATGCAAGATTGAATTTCTCATGCCACCAAATCATTTCGAATCATACAACTTGGATAAGAGTTCAGCTCTAGAAAAGCTTTGAAAATTAATCAGAAACAGACGATCGGCTTTGATTTGATTTGGAAATTGAGTAAACGCAAAAATCAAACACCCAAAACTCAAACCTTGGCTGCATTTTTTCGGCAGCCAAACACAACAAACCGTCGTGCGAGGAAACGGAAACGAACCTGAAGGAGCTGCTTGGATTTCTTAGCGAGAGAGTCATCTCGTCATGTTCAGACACTAAATCCAGTCAACTCATCATGTTCAGACATTATATTGGCGGGTAAACATCCCATTCGCCCTTTTTATGTTGGGTTCTGTCGGCCCATGACCAATAACTGGCACAAGTCTGGGCCAATATTCATAATGGGCCTAAATCTCAACAAACCACTATTGAGCGGTGATTTAATTTGTAGAGATCGATAGGCATGACATGAGAGACATATAAGTGTACAGCCCTTTACGGTTAAAAATTACAATGCTAAGGCCATGTTTGAGGGTGCTCGAGTTGCAAAACTTTAGTAAACTTCACGAGTTATATCAAAAATTTCAAATTATATGGACAAAAAAACTAAACTATATGACAAAATCATTGCCATATTCGATTTCTAACTCGAACGAAAATTGTCCCCCCACCCCCGAAAAGGGGTTCAACTAAACACAAAATGAAGAAATGTGGCATTGCGAGTGGAATTGCTACAGTAGCATCCTTGGATTATGAACTCGTATCACCTCAAGATGTATATGTCAAGGGACAAGCTTGCACTGCCTTATTTCTCTTCCAAAAGCAGTTTTGTGCATGAAAGAAGGGATAACGATTCCTCTTCGGTAGCCAATCCAGCGCCTTGACAGCTTATTCTACCAAATTTATCGAGCAGGAAAATATACCTATTCGATGGAAACATTAACAAGAAGCAACTTGTCAAAAAAATTATACTCTAGCAACAACTCACAGAACCACAAATTCAACGGCAAAAGAAAGCTTTCATACCCAGTCAGAAGGCTCAAATCCGGAGCAGAAGCTTCTTAATTGGACTCCGACATAAGAACCATGAGTCTATAAACGATACCTAGAGGAAGCTTCATTACTTAAGTTTAGACCTGTCATTCGTGTCGTGTTTCTCGTGTTCGTATCATTTTCATGTCATACCCGATAGCTTAACGGGTCGTGTCGTGTAACACCCGTTAAAATAAACGGGTAATATGACCCAACCCGAAATCGACCCGTTAATATTATCAGGTAATATAATCCGACAACCCGTTAAGAAAAATATATTTTAAATCAATAAATAATGAAAATGAAAAACATAATTTGACCCTAAAAAATGTAAAACATAATACTAAATTAGTATATACATACCATATTGTCACATAAATACTACTTCAAAACATTAATAAATAAATAAATAAAACATTTTTCTTTCAAGTTTACATACCCCAAAATAAGAGTCTAATAAAAAAACATTAGTGCATACTACAAAATACAAATGTTCAAAGATATGCAAAATGAAGAGAGTTATGTTTCAAGATTGAGGAACCTTGTACATTTTTTACAATAAAACCCTTCAAGTTTCATCAATCACGGAGGGAAATGGTATTGGAACTTATTGACGATGTTTTCACTGAGGTTTTCCATTATCTATAAACTATAGATTTAAATTTAACCGTTGATTGTCGTTTACATTTATGTTCCATTCTTCTCACCAAATTTTATTTTTTTTCGGATTTTCTTTTTTGAAAACATGATCTTTTAGAGGATCATAAAGATGAATGGTTTGGATCGTTTATATTACGATGAGAGTTTTACCATTAGTGAAAATATAGCTCAAAATCTATAAAGTTTCTAGAAACTATATAACATGAACTCATATTTTAGTTAACCGTAAATATCGAAATGTTATATCGACGATCTAAACCGTTTATTTTTCTACATCAGTCAAAAGATCACTTTTCAAAAAAGAAAATCTAAAAAATGAAATTTGGTGAGTAGAATAAAGTGTAAACGACAATGGACGGTTAAATTTAAATCTAAGGTTTATGGATTATGGTAGGCCTGGCAATTTCTGACACGACCCGATAACCCGATATGACATGACATGAAATTAACAGGTGTTCGGGTCGACACAATAACGAATCGGGTCGTTATCGAGTAACCCGATAAGCACCTGTTAAGATAACGGGTTGATTCGGGTATACACGATACACGATAAGCAAAATATTAATTTTATAATTTTATAACTCTAAAAAATACTATAAAAATTATATATATTAATTTAACAATTTTATAAACCTAAAAACTATAATAAATATATATATTATAGCCCTTTTTGAAGCAAAGGGAAGGGAAAATGAAAATGATAATAAAAGTTGAAAAGGAAACAAAAAAAAAGAGGGAATTAGGGAAAGATGAGTAGGTTACTGGAGGGAAAAGTGAAAATTATAAGAAAAGTTGAAAATGAAACAAAAAAAGAGAGGGAAAAATGAAAATTAATGGAAGTGGTGAGATTTTTTTTTTAAAGTTATTAACTTTTTATCACACATATGACATATCTCACTATTTTTATAATAACACGTGATGTACTACTCCATATACCGGTCAATTATACGTACAAAAGAAATAGATTTAAATCCACTTAATAAATAAATAAATAAATAAATAAAAAAAAAAATATATATATATATATATATATATATAATATACACCATTGAACTTGGTGGTATACGAATTCTCCGAAACTAATTTAAATGATCCCAACCGTCAAACTTGTTTGCATATGCATCGAGATCACATCAGCAAAAAGTCACAAAAAAACAAACATTCAGAGATCAAGTAACGTGACAAAGCTTTTCGACGGTTATAAACGAAAAATCACGATTTAATGGTTATTTTAACTCTGATTTTGATGATTTTTTTACAGCTACACTCCTTGACCTTATATGAATACAATGAATGAATTCGATCTTCAATTTAAAATATTTACACAAGTCGATACCAAAAATTCTTATGTTATAACTTATACTTAATGAAAGTATAAATAAACGCTAAGTGTTAGTCAATCTATCGTTTTGATGGGATACGAATTCTTCGAAACTAATTTCAACGATCCCAACCGTCAAACTTGTTTGTATATGCTTTGAGATCACATCAGCAAAAAATTACAAAAAACAAACATTCAGAGATCAAGTAACGGGATAAAGCTTTTCGACGGTTATAAACGAAAAATCACGATTTAACGGTTATTTTAACTCCGATTTTGATGATTTTTTTACAGCTACACTCCTTGACCCTAAACAAATACAATGAATTAATTCAATCTTCAATTTAAAATATTTACACAAGTGGATACCACAAAATCTTATGTTATACTCATGGACCAAAATATCGAAATTATCGGCGAAATATCGCCGATAATTTCTTTATTTTGACCCACCGATATTCCAAGTGATATCCGAATGGTTTTCGGCCAAATATCGCGATATTATCGATATTATCAATAATATCGCGATATTACCGAAAATATCGCGATATCGGAAAAAAAAAATAATCGGAGAAGAAGGCCGGAGCTTGTACAGCTCCGGCCGACCGTAAAAACAAAAGCCAAACGCCGATGTAGGCATCAAAAATGAAATACAAACCCCAAATCCTAAGCCCCAAATCGAAATCCCAAATCGAAACCCCAAATCCTATCCGTAAGCCCCAAATCGAAACCCCAAATCCTAACCCTAAGCCCCAAATCCTAATCCTAACCCTAACCCCAAATCGAAACCCTAAGCCCACCGTGATCTGGGTTTGCAGAGACAACCGTTTCTGGGTTTGCAGAGACAGTGAGGAGGTTCGAGAGAGAGAGAGAGAGAGACTGAGACGATCTCGAGAGAGAGAGAAGATGAGGATCGAGACTGAGGGATCGAGACAGAGAAGAGGAGGATGGAGGGATCGAGGGAGAGAGGGACGACTGAGAGAGACAGAGAGAAGAGGAAGATGGAGGATCGACTGAGAGAGGGAGAGAAGAGGAGGATGGAGGCACGGAAGGATCGAAAGAGAGACTGAATGACTGAGGGAAGGGGAAGGGAAGTGTGTATGCGTGCGATGTATGTGCGTGTGTGCGTGTGTTGTGTTGTGTGCGTGTGTCAGTGTGTGTGTGGTAGATGAATTGTTTGAATTTTTTTTTCTTTTTCAAAGACATTATTGGACAGCCAGTGTTTGATGTATTATTCCACCGACAACTTTTGCAAAGCAGCTGCTTTTTTACAAATAATTTACCTTTCAATCAGAAAATTTGCTTTTTGACAGTAGATATGTACAAAATTTTTGATGGTTTCATAATAAAACCGTGTGCCACTATGTGATTCCTTCACATTCAAAGGGAAAGAAGTCTGTGATATTCTTTCACATTTTCAAAATAATCAAGTATCAGAGCCATTCACAACCAACATCGTTTCTTCTTCCCTTACTTGCAGAGCCATTCAGAGGTTACTTCCCTCACTTGTAAAGCCATTCAAAGGTGATATTCTTTCACATACTTGCATGTTAATTTTTTTAAGTAATTAAGTAATGTTGTATAATTATTCTCTAGGATAATTTTAATATGTGTAATGTTATTTATTATTTTATTAATATTAGGTTTTATTATCAAATTGGATTATTCATTAATATTAGGTTTTTTTTATTATCAAATTGGATTATTCATTAAATTGGATTATTATCAAATTGGATTATTATTCATCACTATGTTTAATATTAGGATTATTATTCATCACTATGTTTAATATTAGGATTTTTATTCATCACTATGTTTAATATTAGGGTTTTTTTTTTATCAAATTAGATTATTATTCATCGTTATGTTTGGATTATTATTCATCACTATGTTTAATATTAGGATTTTTTTATATCAAATTGGATTATTATTCATCACTATGTTTAATATTAGGATTTTTATTCATCACTATGTTTAATATTAAGGTTTTTTTTTTATCAAATTAGATTATTATTCATCGCTATGTTTGGATTATTATTCATCACTATTTTGGGGATTTATCATTTGATAACTACTCTTCACAATACACTCACTCTACACGTAGAGATGATGAAGATAGTGAAAATTTTGAACCTCATAGGAACTCTATGTGGTACTAAAGTGTAAAATATTGTACTAATTCATTATATATAAATGATTTATGGTGTGTTTAGACTTCTTTCATTAATTACTATATATTTTCTACACTCACAATGTTTGTCAGCTCGCTATATAATCAACTTGATAATGTTAAATCCATCATGCAATGCATTTCCTTCCAATTTTTTGTGATAAACTAATAGATAATTGACTAAATAAACATCCTGCAAAGTTTCAATAAAAATTTCCAAGTTTTTCTTACAATTTCCGTGGTTTCCATGTAATTTTTATCGATATCGATATTTTATCGATATTTCCGTCGATATTTCCGTGTTTTCGGACTATCGATATTTCCGATATTACCGATATTTAAATCCTTGGTTATACTTGATGAAAGTAAAAATAAGCTCTCAAGTGTTAGTCAATCTATTGTTTTGATGCGATACGAATTCTCCAAAACTAATTTCAACGATCACAACCGTCAAACTTGTTTGTATATGTTTCGAGATCACATCAGCAAAAAATCACAAAAAACAAACATTCAAAGATCAAGTAACGGGACAAAGATTTTCAACGGTTATAAACGAAAAATCACGATTTAACGGTTATTTTAACTTATATTTTGATGATTTTTTGTAGCTACACTCCTTGACCCTATATGAATACAATGAATGAATTCGATCTTCAATTTAAAATATTTACACAAGTGTATACCAAAAAATCTTATGTTATACTTAATGAAAGTATAAATAAACTCTTAAGTGTTAGTCAATCTATTGCTTTGATGAGATATAAATTCTCCGAAACTAATTTCAACGATCACAACCGTCAAACTTGTTTGCATATGTTTCGAGATCACATCAGCAAAAAATCACAAAAACAAACATTCAGAGATCAAGTAAAGGGACAAAGCTTTTCAACGGTTATAAACGAAAAATCACGATTTAACGGTTATTTTAACTCCTATTTTGATGATTTTTTACAGCTACACTCCTTGACCCTATATGAATACAATGAATGAATTCGATCTTCAATTTAAAATATTTACACAAGTAGATACCACAAAATCTTATGTTATACTTTAATGAAAGTATAAATAAACTCTCAAGTGTTAGTCAATCTATTGTTTTGATGGGATACGAATTCTCCGAAACTAATTTCAACAATCACAACCGTCAAACTTGTTTGTGTATATTTCGAGATCACATCAGCAAAAAATCACAAAAAACAAACATTCAGAGATCAAGTAACGGGACAAAAATTTTCAACGGTTATAAACGAAAAATCACAATTTAACGGCTATTTTAACTCTGATTTTGATGATTTTTTACAGCTACACTCCTTGACCCTATATGAATACAATGAATGAATTTGATCTTCAATTTAAAATATTTACACTAGTGGATGTGGATATCACAAAATCTTATGTTATATACTTAATAAAAGTATTATTTTCGGGTGTAGATATAGTATTTAAACGACAAATGTTTTAATGGTTTGAAGTAATATTTATGTGGCAATGTGTGGTATGTATGTGCAAGTTTTTTTTTAAAAAAAATATATTTTTCTTAACGGGTCATAGCGGGTTGTGTCACTTTTTCCTTAAGTGATTGTATTTTTTATCTTAACCTGTTATCTTAATGGGTCGGGTCATTACGAGTGATTGTATTTTTTTTTATTACATTTTTTACACTTCTACAATATTATTAATTTTGCACTAAAAAAAACATTATTCATGAGATTTGGAGGGTTTTAAAAATATAAATGACCATGTAACGATTGTCTAAAGGTAGAGGATGCAATCATGAGCATTTATATAGGGGTGTGCTATCCACACACACCCCATTTTACTTCTTACACACCCTTTGTTAATTTTTATTTGTTGATTTTTTTCAATTCATCCGATCCGACGGTCGAAAATTAGAAGGGTGTGTGAAAAGTAAAATGGGGTGTGTGAATATCACACTCATTTATATATGCTTTCACATTTTTCAGACTTATACATTAATGATTATGAATTTTATTTATTTTGAACTTCCTTAAAAATACATGAGGGTTTGTATAGTTTTAAAAATTCATGTACGCACCTTTAAAGCGTAGATGATGCGATAAAGAGTGCTTGCATATTTTTCACATTTTTTGCACTTGTAAATTAATTATTTTAAATATTTAAATGTATTTGATATTTTTAAATTACTTGATGTTTTTATTTTTAATGTGTTTTATAATTTTTTAATCTCACTCTTTGCTCATAATATTTTTGTAGATAGTGAAATTTCGGTAAATAAAATGTGACTGATGGTCAAAATGTTAACACTCATGTATTACATAAATTGTACACATAGTGTGTGATTCGACGAAAATTCAAAAAAAGTTAGAAAATGCGTCAAACAGGACACGTGTCAACACATGGCAGAAACGATTTATTTCATCTGATTATTTAAATCCAAAAATCAAGTTTTGGAATTCTATAAATAGAGACCATTCCACACCAATTCAAGGACCAATTCAAAAAATACATTTCTCTACTCCCAAATTTGGAAGAGAATTCTCTTGAAGTTCGTTCTTCGTTCTTCGTTCATCGTTCTTCGAGATCAAGCCCCAACGGCCCTTGAAGAAACGCTCATCCATCTTCAAGAACAAGCCCAAAAGCCCTTGAAGATCCATTCATTGTTCATCCGTTCATCCGTTCTTCAAGATCAAGCCCCGACGGCCCTTGAAGCAACACACATCCATTCTTCAAGAATCAAGCCTAAAAGCCCCTTGAAGTTCATCCATCGTTCATCGTTCATCATTCTTCGTTCGTCATTCATCCATCTTCAAGAACAAGCCCAAAAGCCTCCTGAATATCCGTTTATCATTCAACATTCATCCACCTTCCAAGATCAAGCCCCCAACAGCCCTTTGGATCAACGATTCATCAACAAATCCATATCTCACGGAGATAGAATCAGAGGAACAAAAAGAGATTGTACCCAAAATCAATCAAATACAAATATATTTTGTACACGTGTTCTTGTGTCTTCAGGAAATTTTCGTGTTGACGCAGTCGCAAAACAAGTCCATCTCTGTGCGAACCGACTTCGTCACCCGCCTCTTCAGAAGCGTCCAAATGAAAAGAAGGCAAGCACGAGCGTTGGCAGGCTAAGACCACAAGGCTATCTTACAAGGGAGTCGCACTCGCACAATCAAAAGGTACCGGCTGCGTAGGAACTAAAGAACAACCCTCTTTCGATGCCTTATGGCGAGAATGGGAAGAATTAGTGTCGCTTGCCATCCCCAAATTCTCATAGTGTACTCTTAACCACCAATTTATGTAAGCACGGGTCACAGGATTATTCTTGAACTCGTCTTTGGCTGGCAGGGTGATAGAAGCATCTGTGCATGCACGGGTACAAGACTCCTAATGCACATACATAGCTTGCAAGGATTTTGATTGGTCTTTCTCCTTCGGCTTACCCGGAACAGTTTGGACAAAACCAAATTGCCTGCTAAAATGGTGGGGATTATACGGTTGAATGATGCATCGGTCTTCTTGCCGCAAAGAAACATACGCCGAGTGAAGGCTTATAAAATAAGACAAGTCTGAGGAGCGAAGGTACGAATCATCCACGACGACTTGCCGCGTCAAGCCGACTCTTGCCAAACGATCCATCCTCAAGCCTTCACAACTTTTAAACAGTGTTTGCACCTGCGAATCATCAAGACCCTTCGCAGAAAGTACACCAGAATACTTCGTCATTAAAGTCCCTGATTTGTTTAAAGTTGATGAAGAAAAATGAGTGCCAAAGTATTCACCCAACCAGCCATACACATAGTGGTAGGGAAGTACCGCAGCACGGTCTTCAGTACTTGCCAAGTTCGAAACAACACTCAAACCGTTATAAATATTGGCTAAGACCGGAATGGCAAGGCTAAAAGATTCGCCTGCAGCCATCTTGCTGGCAACTTTGAAGACTCTGGGACGAACGAAGTTGACATCATCCTTGGGGAAGACAAACTTACAAAGTCAACAAGCTAAAAAAACGGCTAAATAAGATTCTTCCAAGTGCTCCGACGACACGCCAAGGTCCTCAAACGCCTTCAACTCAACATGTGTACGGCGCCCAACTAGACCAATGACGCCGGATGGATCCGAGTCTCCCTTAGGCCTGGTTGTCTTGTTGCGACCGCTTTTCTTCGAAGGCCTCTTATACTTCATGGCGTCCCAATACCAAAACTGGATCCATGAAAAAATCTTCACGCCTGACTTACCCGGAGCCTCTTGGGAAAGCTTGTGATATGCCCAAAACAAATGGCGACAACTCGCAGGCAATCCTCGACTGTTGCGAGAAGAAAACTCCTCCATGCTAGGGACAACTTCGTCATAAAATTTTCCCTGAATCGGCAGGCCTCCTATCTTGTGAAGATCCCTAAGTGAGAGCGACATCTCCCCTCGAGCTATGTGAAGTGTGTTGGTCACTGGACACCAATGCTCGAAGAAGGCCCGAATGACGGAATGATGGTAATCATAACTAAACAAAGATGCGTGTATAGCATGATAAAGGCCCATTTCGGTAAGCACATCCTTGGAACGACTCAAGACATCTTCAAGCCATTCCCAATAAAACTCAACGAATGAGGCTCCTCCAGTAGTCGACAGGGTACCACTTCAAGCCACGGCTCCGTTACGGATACGATCGCCGAGAAGCTCGAACAAAACCGGATGGTTGTCATAAACATGGTGCGAAGAGTTTAAAATAAGAATCCTCGATGGACACGCCCTCTTCTTTGCATTTGATCGAATAGAGTTCACCGCCTCCCAAGGTACTTTAGAAAACCATGACTTAATATGCATGAAGTTGTCTTTTGCGGGAAGAACAAGCGCCTTAGGGCCAGTCAGCGGCGCGTAAAGCTTCAACGTCGTTCCACTATCTTGCGAATCACTTTCCTTTGCAAGAACGGTGATGGTGTTGCCTTTAAAGCACTTGAAAAATACCATGACCGCAACAAAGAGCCAACCACAAGACTTCAGCAGGGCAATGGACAGTGCAACAAGGATGGCAGACAGCACAATGGCGTGCGACAAATAATGCAGCGACGACGGTGCAGCAAGCGCGGTAAAAAGGGCAGCTACAAGACGGTCCTTCAAGGCACGTTACAGTAGCAAAGAAACCAAAATGCCACGCAGTCGCACTACGCAACCCCGCAGCGACTACGCGAGCGTTTTCTTGCACCGCACGGCAACGTCACCACCAAAGGAAAAATGCGACCAAAAGACAATACACAACGAAGCCCCAGTGCAGCCTCTTGCACAGCACCACACGGCAGCGTACCAACCGAGGGAAAACTGTGATCAAAAGGCACTACACGATGAAACCCCGGCGCAGTCTCTCGCGCAAGCACTTGGCAGCAAAAAGCACAAAGTACACTCTAGTTCTGTTCACTCCACTGCACTTCCGGAAGCTTCATGAGGGTTCCATCATCATGCTCTGCCTTTGTGAAATTGTTTACGTAATTCCTGGCATTACAACAAAGAAATCCGTCAGCAGGGATACACACGTTATGATATGTATGCATGTACGTAAGCGATAATGGGACGATCAACTCATATATATATATATATATATATATGTGGCTCGGCCCAAGCCCAAATGCTGCACTCCCGTGACCCATTCTCAACCACTCGGCCTAATCCTTGGTCAACATCCAAGTAGCTTCAGAAGCCCAAACTCCAACTTGTCTTCTTATCACAGCCACCGCCCGCCACATGTCTCTTCCCATCTCTTGAAAAATGAGATATTTCGGATTTGTTGTCCATCCCAGTCACCGGCCTAATCAAATAAGAAGCTGGAGTTAGATATATATATACACTTAGGTGATGCCACACGTTCAGGCACGTGGAGCACTTATAGCTCTTTGACTGTGTGTTTCGTGGGAGTTGCTTTGCCATAGTCATTTTCTAGTCTCGCCACCACCGACTTAAATGCCACATTCACCGCTTCCTTCACCATCAAGGAAGTTCGAGCGGAGGCCGTCTTTACTGATTGCTACGATTCTCTTCATCATCCGTACAATTCTCAGTACTGTAGAAACCAATTCTCCCAACAATAATTCCCTACAAAAAACCTTGCCCAGCTGAAACAGCACCAAGATCAAAACCTCGGCAAAAGTTGGCGTCTTTGCAAGGCAAGAAAGCGTCGGTGCTAGCATATTCCCTCTGGATATTAGAACCGTTGAACGCCTCCTCCAGCTGCTCGTAGTTCTCCTGTAACGACTTGATGAGGTCCAAAGCTCCGACCGGAGCCTGCCCACTGCAAACAAACTTCCGTCATGGCAGTTCGACCTCCGGACCTCCTCCTCTCAACCCTACTGCAAGTTGTGCTCGCTTAGATTTAGTACAAAGCAGAACAAAGTAGCTTTTAGAGCTACCACGGAAAGGAAAGGCTCTTCCTTGAGGGTTGTTCGATCAGTCTTAAATAACAGGAAGTCGAGCATTAGTGACAATGGAGCTTCTGAACCTGCAAGGATTCTTCTCGAGAGGTTGTTTGCACAGACACAGAAATTGGAAGAGCAGATGAACAGAAATTCTCATCATCCTCAGGATGTCCAGCTAGGATTTAACCTTGAAATCCTTGAGTCTGATCTTCACGCTGCATTGGCAGCACTGAAGAAGAAGGAAGAAGATTTGCAGGATGCCGAAAGAAAAGTTTTCTTTGAGCACTGTGCATTGCACCGCACAAAGGAGGAGCTGGAGCAACGAGAGAAAGAAATTGCTGCAGCTTCTTGCAGGTATGAAAAAATAGGGGAGGAATTGAAGCAGGCTAATCTTCGCTTATCTTCTCAGGCCTGGCATATAGAGGACCTAAAGCTTCAGCTTAGAGAGAGAGATCAGGAAAATGAGGCTGCACAGTCGGCACTTTCTTTGAAAGAAGAGGAATTGGAACAAATGAGAAATGAATTGCTGAAAAAGAGTGAAGAAGCTGCTAAGTCCAAGTCTGAACTTGAATCCAAGGCTCACCTACTGAATAAAGCCAATGAAGTTGTAAAAAAAACAAGAAGTTGAGATTCATGGACTCCAGAAATCTCTGCAGGAGAAAGAAGCAGAATTGGAAGTTTTTCAAATGCAGAGGAAGCATGAAGCGGAGAAACTAAAAGTTGCAGAGGACAAATTGGAAAAGCAAACATGCATAAATATGAAGCAGTAGGCAGTAAGCTATAGTAAGCAGTAAGCAAGCAAGCATGCATATATATGATCAAACTACGATTGATATGTTAAAACTTACAAGCTGACGGAAATGGAGTAAGGGTCGAAATCTGTCTAAAAACCTCGCAGGGAGGCCTGTTTATACAAGCAAAGCAGCCTGCAATCAGACATGCAAAATGAATAATGCCGCCTCCTTCAATCATGGTTATATTGGACACAATGCATTTGCAAGCTTTTGTTAAAGCTGAAGCCTTCTCCCATGCTTGCCCGGCGCCACTCTCCATCTTCTACCCATACCAAAGCTGCAAAGAAAAAAAAAGAGAATAATAAAAAAGGGGGGAGAGGTGCTTTCGGTGCAGCTAGATTATTGTGGAGTCTAGGCTCCATCTTCTGCCCATCACCAAAGTAACAAAAAAAAAAAAGAGTAAAGAAAAAAAAAAAATATATATATATATATATATAATTAAAAAATATATATAAAAATAAAAATAAAATAAAAATAATAATAATATAAAAAATAATAATAAATAAATAAATAATAATAATAATAATAAATAAAATAAAATAAAATGCATATGTATACCTATAATACATATACGTATCATATATATAATATGTATATAGCAAAAAAGAGAAGAGTGATAAAATTTATTTTTCTGAAAGATTACATAAGTTGGCATTCTACATGTCACAAAATATATATATATATACATATATATATATATATATAATAATAATAATAATAAAAAATAATAAAAAATAAAAAAGCGAAAAATATTTTACAATAAATGTGTAAACTAAAAGCATTCATTGGTCAGGTGGTGCCTCATCAGTTAACGGAGCTCCTGAAAGACGAAGAGCCAGAGTTGGATTCTCCGGAGCCTCAACACTTGGTGCAACTCCAGATGACGAAGGCAACAGAAACCTCGGGAGTAACGCCATAAACCTTTGATGATCACTCTGAATCCGAACTTCAGACTCCTGCAGCTGGTCCAGCTTCCTCTTCATACTTGTTGAGTAACTAGTTGCGAGCATGTGCAACTCCTTATTCTCGTGCCTGGGTCCTCTGACCTCCTGCCGAAAACTAGCCACCTCGGCCATCAAAGACTCAACCTGGCGAGATCGTGAAAGAAGGCGTTGGCCCATGTTTGAGACTGAGCCTGCACATTGGACGCTGAGCACCAGAGAGTCCTGAGCAGCCAGCTCGTCGGACCGCTTGGATAGCAACCTATTATCTCTTGGAGTAAGAAGATTTCTAGCAACCACCGTAGTGGTTGTATCGTTTCTCATCATAGAGTCCCCAATTGTAAGAGGACCATTGAGGGATATGAAGGACGGATGCCAAATATTGTTTGGAGAAGACAAGTCATCATCTTCTCCGACATTCAAGTTAAGGCGACGGTCAGAAGGGCAAGACATTTTTAAAAGGTGTTGAGAAAGAAGAGATCGGAAAGATTAAGATTGCAGAAGTGCAAGAAGAGAGTTTTTTTTTACGGGAGGCAGTTCAAGTGTGCTGTGAAACAAAATTCGTACCTCTATAAAAAAACAAAAAATCAAAGAGACGCATGCTCACAAAGCAAAGAGGTGTCTACTCAGAAATCGAAGAGACGCTTCTTTCTCAAAAGCCGGACTCCTTTCTCAAAAGCCAGACTTGCTCAGAGACCACGAGCCGATCCCCGAATTTCAAGAGATCGACTTTTCCGGACGTGTCAGCACCGTTCACACGCAACCTTAGCTTTGCGGAAATTACGGGCAACTTTATCAGAAAGCGCGTCAATCTTACTGTTCAATAAACTACCGGCTTACTGTTCAATAATCCACCGGCTGCCGACAAGAGTAAGAGAATAGTACCGGTTGTAAGAAATTCCTATAAATGTCTACCTTCGCCCTCTATAGCAAAGGCAAACTCACTCAACACTTCTTCATCTCCGAGAATGCATTCCCAAAGAAACCTCTCGGGGTACTTAGTGTTCTTCATCCCTTGGAGCACCTCAGAAAACAAATCATCAAGAGCAAAAGTATTTCATATCATGAAGGTTAAAAGCAAAAGTATCTCATATCATGCTTTCTCCTCACTTTCATCTAAAGAACAGGGAGAAAGAGAGATCCTGATTGCTTACCTAGTCTTGCTCTCGAGTACTCATCTTCGAGCCCTCCTAGCCCAGCTCAAGAATAATCCTGCGGAGAGATACTTCTTCAAAAGCAAAAGTATCCCACAGACGAAGCAGGAGGAGTCTGAGTTGCATCGAAGAGCAGAATGAGTCAGAGTTGATCCAAGAAAAGATGCCACACCTGCATAGGGACTTGATTACTTGAAGCATGTGGAGACAACGTGCTGATTCATCCTCAACTAAGCTGAGGATCGCTTGCAAGTAAAAGCTCCCCAACCCAGTTCAAGAATCAACGTGTGGGAAGATACTTCTTCGAAAGCAAAAGTATCTCATATCAGCAGGGTCGAAGGCAAAGGTATCTCATGGCACGATTTTCCTTTACCCTTACACTTGCTTGCAGAACAAAGGAGAAAGAAAGCAATCAGTTGGCACTTGGAAAGATTAAACAGAGAAACAGACCAACACATCTACCTAATGCATGCCTGTCATGCAAAAGAAACAGAGCAGAGAATAAAGCAGCTTTGGCCGTACAAATGCACATGCTGAATCATCCTCAACTAAACCAAAGATCGCTTGCCATATGAAGTTGCTCGTGGTCCGACAATCCCGATTCAAGGTCAAGTGTCCATCACCCTTGAATCAACCTTCAAGACCAAGCCGCGACGGCCCTTGAAGAAGTCACAAGTCCGATTCAAGATCAGGTGTTCATCACCCTTGAATCAAAACCAGTTCAAGATGAAGTATGTGGAAAATCAACAAGCACAACAAATACACGTGCCGATTCACCCCAGTAAAGTTGAATATAGTCTCAGCCCAATTCAAGATCAAGCCTCAGACAACACTTGGAGGAGACCCCAGCCCAATCCAAGATCAAGCCTCGACGGCCCTAGGATCGACGTCTACATTGAGGAAACTTCAAAACGCATCTTCTACATGTGACAAGCACATGTATACGACACGCATTAAAGTGGGGGCATTTGTAGACAGTGAAATTTCGGTAAATAAAATGTGACCGATGGTCAAAATGTTAACACTCATTTATTACATAAATTGTACACATAGTGTGTGATTCGACGAAAATTCAAAAAGAGTTAGAAAAGGCGTCAAACAGGACACGTGTCAACACCTGGCAGAAACGATTTATTTCATCTGATTATTTAAATCCAAAAATCAAGTTTTGGAATTCTATAAATAGAGACCATTCCACACCAATTCAAGGACCAATTCAAAAAATACATTTCTCTACTCCAAAAATTGGAAGAGAATTATCTTGAAGTTCGTTTTTCGTTCTTCGTTCTTCGTTCTTCGTTCATCGTTCTTCGAGATCAAGCCCCAACGGCCCTTGAAGAAACGCTCATCCATCTTCAAGAACAAGCCCAAAAGCCCTTGAAGATCCATTCATTGTTCATCCGTTCATCCGTTCTTCAAGATCAAGCCCCGACGGCCCTTGAAGCAACATTCATCCACCTCCCAAGATCAAGCCCCGACGGCCCTTGAAGCAACACACATCCATTCTTCAAGAATCAAGCCTAAAAGCCCCTTGAAGTTCATCCATCGTTCATCGTTCATCATTCTTCGTTCGTCATTCATCCATCTTCAAGAACAAGCCCAAAAGCCTCCTGAAGATCCGTTTATCATTCAACATTCATCCACCTTCCAAGATAAAGCCCCCAACGGCCCTTTGGATCAACGATTCATCAACAAATCCATATCTCACGGAGATAGAATCAGAGGAACAAAAAGAGATTGTACCCAAAATCAATCAAATACAAATATATTTTGTACACGTGTTCTTGTGTCTTCAAGAAATTTTCGTGTTTACAATTTTATAAAATAAATAAATAAAACTTAAATTTTTAAAATTTATTTAGAATAATAATACAATAATAATTAATGAACAATGTATATATATATATATATCCACTATATTTATTGTAGTTTATAGTAAGTTTTTTTTTAGTAATTAAAAAAAAATTAAAATAATCAAAAAAAAAATTTCATTTTCGTGTCGAAACAGGTTACCCGCGTGTCACTCTCGTGTAAACCTGTTAAGGACCCGTTATTAACGGGTTCTTATCGTGTGATCCGATAACGACCCGATTAGTTATCGTATTAATCCGAAATTCGTTATTTTCATGTCGTTTACGTGTCGTGTAAGAAACTGCCAGGTCTACTTTCCACCCCTACAATCATTTATAACCACCACTTAACCGCTTCATCCACTTCCCCCACGACCGTGTTCGAGCTCGAGCACAAATCCCATTAATTCCCTAATTTCACGGCGGTCTGGAAAACAAGGGAAGGGCAAAATAGTCAATTAACCGGCTCTTTCCGCTCCTTTTCCCTTTCAGACCCCGAAAGCCTTTCTCAGCACGTCTAATCAAATTCCTTTTGCTATAAATACCCATGCAAACGCAACCTACTCTCGCTCTGCGCTCTCCTCACACACTAGACACTCCTCCTGTCCTCTCTCTCTAAAAACCTCACTTTCTCTCTCTTAAACTCCAGAGCGCACAGACGCGATGTCTCAACGCGGCCGCGGCCGAGGCCGCCATTCCGAACCCTCATACGGCTCCGACGCCCCACCGTTTAATCGCGGTGGAGCAGGTGGAGGCCGTGGTCGGGGACGAAACCCCGGTGTTACACCGTTGTTTCAATCCGAATCGGGACCTAGACATGGCGGTCCTGGAGTCGTCGTCGCTCCGATGGCGGCTCAAGCTCCCTCGCCGGCACCAGTGGCTCAAACACCGGTTCCTCGCGGACCGGCGCCGGTTCAGGCGTCTTCCAGCTCGGCGCCTTCCCCCGCTGAGGCTCCTCTCATCTGTGCGATGGAGCAGAAGCTGACGCTGACCGCTCCTCCACCGTCGTCGTCGAAAGCCGTCCGGTATCCGGCGAGGCCTGGCTACGGGAGGGTTGGCGAGAAGGTCCAAGTCAGGGCCAACCACTTCCTAGTGGAGGTGGCGGCGAGAGATCTCCATCACTACGATGTAAGCCTCCTTCTTCCTTTGTTCTTTTGCAGTTTTCCCTTTTTGTTCTTATTCTTCTGTGTTTATCTGTTCATCTGCATTTTTACAGTTAATTTTGATTTTTCTTTTACGTTTTCCTTTTCTTTGTTTTTGAAAACTTGATTCGGAATGTCGTTCCAAAATTTCTTTTACATTTTGCTTTTTACAATTTTATGATGCTTCGGACTTTTGAGCGTCGTCATTGTGTTTTGAATATCTTTGTTTATTTATTTTGATTTTTTTTTGGGTTTTCCTTTTTGTTTTTGAAGTTTACTGCTGTAAACTTGAGTCGTTCATGGCGTTTTGGGACCCAAAAATTATTTGAGGTTTCTGAAAACACCTTTCTGATTCCAAATGATGAAGAGCAAACGCAACCATTTAATTTTTGTTTTTAATTTTTTTTAATTTTCTTTTGTATTTCTCTTTTGGCGTTCCTCTAATGCTTTAAATCTGACTCATAAAGGTAATGTCGCGTTCCCAAAACATTTTTTTGAGTTTAAAGTTGACCTAAATTTGCTTTTCAAAAAGTGTTTTGTAAATTTGATCCAGGAAGGTGTTCATCAATAATTTTTTTATTTTATGAAAGCTTTTGGTGTGTTCCCAAAAACCTATTGATGAAGGTTTCTGAGAAATAGGGGATGGTCTTCTTTTGCTATTCTGTAATTTTTTTTTATAACTCAGAAGGGTTATGTGAACAATGCAATTCTTTTGGTATTTTCTGAGTCCTGGTAAACGGGTTTTCTTGGTAAACTGTTGGTATTCTCGCATGTTTAAACAGTTGATTGTTCTTGTTGTGGGGTGTCTTACGATTTCATTCGGTGGCTGTAGGTGTCGATTACCCCTGAAGTTGCATCGAAAAAGATCAACAGGGAGGTCATTAAGCAGCTCTTAAAACTTTATAAGGAGTCTCACCTGGGCAAGAGAATCCCAGCTTATGATGGCATGAAAAGTATCTATACAGCAGGCCCCTTACCTTTTGCCTCGAAAGAGTTTGTGGTCCAGTTGGCCGAGAGGGAGGGTTCTTCTGCTGCTGCTGGTTCCAGAAGGTATATTTGTAAGATAGTTTAATGTCCTGTTTTCATTTTTGTATGTTTTTTTTATTTGTTGCGGTTTTTTGAATGCTTTCTTCTTTGTATTGAAATGGCTTACAGGAGGGACCGAGAGTTCAAGGTCACTCTCAAGTTGGCTAGCAAACCTGACCTGTATTCCCTCCAACAGTTCTTACGAAGCCAGCAGCATGAGTCGCCTCAGGACGCAATTCAAGTTCTGGACGTTGTTCTTAGGGCTAAACCTTCTGAAAAGTAAAGTCTCTATTTGGTAGAAGGGCATAAGATTTATTTTATCCTTGTCTGCGTTGTTTCCTTGCTAATGACGGTTTTGACTGTTGTAATTTTTGTGACAGTTACACTGTTGTTGGGAGGTCTTTTTTCGCCATTGAGCTTGGGAAGAAAGGTGATCTTGGTGATGGTCTGGAATACTGGAGAGGCTTTTATCAGAGTCTAAGGCCGACCCAGTTTGGGCTTTCACTCAATATAGGTAATGCATTTACCAATTTTCCCTGTTCTCGTAATCATATGAAGTTAAGAAGCACGAGTGTTGTGACTAACTTTTTTTATTCATATATTTGCAGATGTATCAGCCAGAGCATTTTATGAATCTATTCTGGTAACTGAGTTTGTGAAAAAACTTTTGAACTACAGAGAACTGTCAAGGCCTTTACCTGATCGTGATCGTTTGAAGGTATTCTCCACAAGTTATTTATGCTAGTTATAGGCTATATTTATGCATATCTGCTAGTATTTATGCTCATTCGGTTTTGAAGCTGCATTTTGTTTTCTTTTATATTGAATTGATATGTTCATCTTGAATTCACTTCCTTTGGATCTGGTGTTGATATCCACATAGACTAATTTATTCAGAGTTCTATGCATTTACTTTTCTTTTGTCTTGGAACAAAACTGATTGCATTCTGTTACTTACAGGTGAAAAAGGCCTTAAAGGGGGTCAAGGTAGCACTTTCTTATCGTGAGCATAGATCTTACAAGATCACCGGGGTCTCCGTGGAACCCCTGAGCAAGTTGACGTGAGTCTTATAATCTTTACAATACGTTTTTGCTTATATCTTGTTTATATGTATATAGGTTGTTGTGATATTTGATTCGCTTGAAATGTAGAACTGGAATTGTCATGCTCATTATCTACTTTTGAACTATTTTGATTGAATTTGCTATATCATACATCATAATGGGTAAATATGAAAAGAAAATCAAATTGGGTTATGGCGGTGTTCCATGGTAACAGAACGTTCATAACTTATTATCCATGTTTGTGTTTTAGGTTCACTCTAGAAGATCAAAGTAGAACTTCAGTAGTACAGTACTATCGCGAGAGGTACAATATTGTGCTGAGGGATGTGGCAATGCCTGCGCTTCAATCTGGGAGCGATTCAAGACCTGTTTATTTGCCTATGGAGGTTACTTTCTTGACTTCTTCACCATTTTATTTCCTAGCATGTTTCTATTCTAAGTATGGTAGTAGTCTTGTGGAGATAATTTACCTATTTACCTTAATTTACTCGTTTACCTTTTTGGCAGCTTTGTTCCATTGTTGCTGGCCAGAGGTACACTAGGAAGCTGAATGAGAGACAAGTAACAGCTCTTCTGAGAGCAACTTGTCAACGCCCTGGAGACAGGCAGCACAGCATAGTCGAGGTCTGGATGTCATTTCATCTTTTCAATCAATAGAACTCTTTTCCTAATCTAGATGGTTTTCATTTTGTTTCTGATGATCATGTTTTTGCATCTGTGCAGATGGGTAAACACAATCGTTACAATGAAGATGACCTTATCCAGCAATTTGGCATGAATATAAGTCAAGATATGGCTTTAGTTAATGCTCGTGTTCTGCCGCCGCCTTCGGTAAGTATTTGTTTCCAATTTTGTGTAAATAGTGCAAGTGTTTTTTATTCAACTTTTTTCTTTGCTTTGTTTGAATTGATGACAACAGCTGAAATACCATGACACTGGTCGTGAGAAGTCTGAAAATCCACGAATGGGGCAATGGAATATGATCAACAAGGTATGATATTGGTTTTTCATTTGATTAGATGGATCTGTGTGTATGTTGGACTCCATTGTGTGTTTTGAGGGTAGTTACACAAGATTTCTGCAATGTAATCTTTGCAGTCAGCAACTTCCTGATTTATTATGGATTTGTAAACATTTAAAATACTGTCTTTTACTGCTTTTGTGATATGTGATGCAGCAACAAAAGTAAAACTTTTTTTTTTTTTTAGAAATTTGATTTCTGATTATTTTTAATTAATTATGGTTCTGTAGAAAATGGTTAACGGTGGTCGAGTGGATTTCTGGGCATGTGTCAATTTCTCCCGATTGGACCCAAATTTTAACTCCCGATTTTGTGAGGATTTGGTCAATATGTGCAACAGCAAGGGAGTGGTATGACTCCCTTCCTTAAGTTCCTTCTATTTCTGCATTGAATTGTTTTTGTTCTTTTCCTAAACAAATTGTTTTATATCTTCCTAGCATTTCCATCGGCAACCTTTAATTCCTCATCAATCAGCTCATCCTGGGCAAATAGAGAGGGTGCTCAGAGATATCCATAAGATGTCTAGCCAGAAAATTGAAGAAATTGGACATAAGGGAAAGCCTCTTGAGTTGTTAATTATCATTTTGCCTGATGTTACTGGATCATATGGTGAGTAGCAGTCTGAGAACACAATGTGTCTTGTATTTCAAGAAAATCATGTTTAAGATCTGACATATTGATTGCTGATTGCTTGCAGGTATGATAAAACGGATCTGTGAAACTGAGTTAGGAATTGTATCTCAGTGCTGTCAGCCTAAGGCAGCATCAAAGCTCAGTCAACAATACCTAGAAAATCTGTCACTCAAGATAAATGTGAAGGTGTGTTTTTATGTATTGTCCATCACAGTACTTATTGTGTTTATTCTTTATTGATTGTCGCTCATATTATTCACTGTCTTCCATTAACATTGAAATATTGACTCAATATTTAAAATGGTAGGTTGGTGGAAGGAACACTGTTCTAATTGACGCCCTTGAAAGAAAAATTCCTCTTGTCAGTGACATTCCCACCATAATATTTGGTGCGGATGTTACCCATCCACAACCCGGGGAAGACAGCAGTCCGTCAATTGCTGCTGTAAGTATCAGTCTTGTATATTGATTTCATTTTAAAAATGCACAATGTGTTAACATGGCAATTTATTCAATCAGGTGGTAGCGTCCATGGATTGGCCAGAAGTCACTAAGTACCGAGGAATTGTATCTGCACAGGCTCATCGTGAAGAAATAATCCAAGATCTTTATAGTGTTAAACAGGACCCTAACAGAGGTCCGGTTGCAGGAGGAATGATCAGGTAATTGGGACAGCATGCACCTTCTTTCGTTATTGTTTCTATTTTTTCTTTTTTAAATAACAGTTGTGACTGTTTTCTTAACATGATTATTTTCATTATGTTAGGGAGCATTTCAGAGCATTTAGACAAGCAACTGGCCGAAAACCAGAGAGAATTATCTTCTTCAGGTAATTTTTGTTTTTGCTGTGGTCATGGAAAATGACACGTCACTCTGCTAATATTTGTTTTGATGTTTGCTTGGCAGAGATGGAGTTAGTGAAGGCCAGTTTAGTCAAGTTCTTCTGTATGAAATGGATGCTATTAGAAAGGTATGCTGATTACTACAATTTAGAATTATTTTGTTATTGCTTAATTATTTGATTTGATCAAGTAGTTAGTGATTATTTTTTAAGATAAGCGACTTTATCTAATGCGTGTCATTACGTTTTCAGGCTTGTCAATCGCTTCAGGAGGGATATCTGCCACCAGTTACTTTTGTTGTGGTGCAGAAAAGGCATCATACTCGCCTGTTCCCAACTGATCAACGGAAGACTGATAGGAGTGGCAATATTCAGCCAGGTTACAGATTTAGATGCATTGAGATATATTAGATTTGATGCTTTTCCGTTTTGCGCATTGACTCTCTTTATGTTGTCTAGGCACTGTCGTTGACACCCAGATTTGTCATCCGACGGAATTTGACTTCTATCTCAACAGTCATGCTGGCATTCAGGTATATTTGTATTGTTGATTTATATATGCCAGTTGTGTTTTTTGCGCTAGTTTCCTTGCCTTGTTCTGAGGATTTATGTACTCTATTCACTGCTAAAAGTTTGAACGGTTATCTTGTGTTCATGTAGGGAACTAGCAGGCCTGCACATTACCATGTCTTGTATGATGAGAACAGATTCACCCCAGATGCCTTGCAAATGCTAACGAACAACCTATGCTACACGTAAGAAAACAACAATTTCAATTCTTTTCATTTCTTTCTCCAGCTTTTGCAATTGTGCTATGCCAATTTGAAGATGACATTTTGTTTTCTGACATTCTAATCGTATGGCGTGTGATTTTTCAGGTATGCAAGGTGCACACGCTCAGTTTCCATTGGTACATACTTGGCTTGGATTCATATATGTTTTCTGAAATTATGGTTTTTCCTGATTGCACCACTGATGTTTCTGTTTTTTCATGCAGTTCCTCCTGCATACTATGCACATTTGGCTGCCTTCCGTGCGCGATACTACATAGAGGGCGAGTATTCTGATGGGGGTTCAACTACCGGATCTACAGCAGGGGTTGGTGGTGGTGCGAGGTTCCGTGCCCTTCCGGAGATTAAGGAAAATGTAAAGGCAGTCATGTTCTACTGCTGAAATCAGTCTTGAGGTCTTGCTGGTGGCGGTTAGTTTCAAGCGGTCGTGTTTTGTCTGAGGTTGTATGAACTAAAGTTGCACAAGACTCTAATCTTATATTGTCTTGAAGAATGACGTCTAAATCGCTCATCCGTGATGGTTTTGGTGATTAGTTTTGTGGGTTGGTCCCGAACCCTTGGCTACTGATATGGATATGGATTTTGGTTCAAAGTTTATATACAAGTGCAGTCAGAATATTTTGAGCTGTTACATGGTTGGATGTATCTGTTAATTACTCTTAATCTCATCTGATGTAAGTTAATATATTTAGCTGCTTTTATTCAGTCCAGTTTTTATTAATTTACTATCGTTGTCGTCCGTAACGTAGAGTGAATTGTAACTTAATTCTTTTTGGAATGCGGGGATTGTGAGTAAGACATATCTAATGGGAGATTGGAAGAGTTTGGAATAGCCATGTTACATTTTTTGTTGGGAGGAAAACCCTCGAATGAGTTGTGATTAAGAATATTTTTAATGGCAGATTCTTAGGGTCTTGAAATAGTCGTGTTACATTTCTTGTTGGGCGGAAAGCCCTCGAATAGAATTTCAGATTTCACTTAAAGAAAGAAGAATACTATTATAAATGACATATCAAATTATTAGGTCCTTTAATTAAATTAAAACTCCTAGACAAAAGGAAAAAGTCATCTGTGCCCTTCCCATTATTTTCTCAACCGCACAATCAACCGCTTAACCACGTCACTTAACCGTTTTAAAGCCTAATTCCAAAATTCTCTGCTTTTTGTTCGAAAGCATTGGATCCAAAAATCAGTTGCCTAATCACGCGGCGGTCCTGCGAATAATGATGGAGGGCAAAATCGTCATCTAATATGAGAAATCGGACGTCAATTTCTTCTGTTGACCTTCCCCTCGCTTCCAACCCAAAACCCCTTCCTTCCCTTTTGCACGGTCTTTTGATTTGTTTCCATTTTTGTATAAACAACACGCAAACACACCTACTCTACTCCCACTCTATTTAGTTTTGCACAATTAATTTGGAAATTGTTATTATCATTTTAAAAATCTTATTTCGCACTCCAAATTTTTTATAATTAGAAAGAAAAATAAAATTATGAAAATTATAGAATTGTTGTAGGCCTATTTGATTGAGCGATCTATGGTTAGAGAGGGAGAGGGAGGCCGGCCACTTTAGAGAGGAGAAGAGAGAGATGTGTAATTGTGAGGTGTGATTTATTCACCCCATTGTGCCTCTATTTATAGTAGTAGAAAGGGCAAACCCTTTCCCATAAGGATTACAATACTTAATAAGTAATCTACTCCTAATAGGAATATAAGATACATTCCTAATCTACTGGGATTTACACAATCACATTCCTATTCTAAATAGGACTGCAACACTCCCCCTTGAGTGTGTAAATACTCAAGTAAATGGCGCATCAGGTCTTCAGTGATGAAGCAGGTACAGTTGATGAAGTCGTCGGCACAATGGGCGAATGCGAGTCTCAAATCAACGGAAGAATGCATAAAAAGTAAAACTCACAAAACCTCGCTATGGTAAAACCCAAGGTGGGGAAAACCCATAGTCTAAGGAGAAAAGTGAGAAGTTGCATTAAGTCAAAACTATACGTCATTTGGACGCAAGTAGAAGAGCTCTCAAGGGTATGATCAGCCCAGGATGGGTGCCTCGTTAAAACCTAGTTAGGTAGCAAAAACCCAGTGGGAAAAATGCTCCTAATCGTAGGGAAAAAGAGTACATTAAGATCAAGTGAGTATACTTCTGGATACTCCCCCTGAGTTTGACATAACTTCCAAATGAGAACTACAAGCATTGCATATAATAGTTAGGCATACCAATTCCTCGGACAAGCTTCTGGAAGGTTAACCTCGGCAGTGACGTTGTGTAGAGGTCGGCAAGGTTGTCTGGGATCGGCTTGCATGACTTCAATCTCCTGATGCTTTGCTGATGTAGATGTAGTCGCAATATGTCTTGGCGTTGACTTTGTTGATGTATCATGGCTTGGTCGGGTGGATACATGCGGCATAGTCTTCATGGATCGTTGTCGGGACTTAACGATGGATGAAAACACAGCAAGTACTACGAACATGCTCAACAAGAACTCCTAACCATGTCTCAATTGTGGCGTAGTGAAGTGAGGTGAGTCTTGGAACGATTCGAAGATTTCGCAACTAAGGTCATATCATGGACCTCCAAAATATTGCGATGTCCCTAACGGTAAAGACATAACCATTTGGGGATTTTGCCTTGTGCGGGTTTGATAAGTAACCTGCGTCAGCATAACAACAAGGCAAGCATCATTTCGAGGATCAGGGGGGTCGGATCCGCTAAGATGCGTTGGGATTTGCCCTCATAATACCTTCAAGGTATGTCTTTAATACCAATTCAGTGGTTGCGTGTAGGCGCGGTGCTGCATCTTTACCAAGATCAACAGCGAAGGAGATGTCCTGTCTAAATACAATGAGCTAAGTACAACGAAGCGCAAAGTTGAACTTAGATATGGAATTTCGGATACCATAACCTCTTCAAGGGTCTCATTTGCATATAACGTATGGACGATCAAAGGTATACTCAAAGGTAACACATTTGAAGTGTAGTTTGACTGGTAGACCAAGGTACCGTCAGAACAACGCTTTGAACTTCAGGTCAATGCATAAACGAGTTTTCCTAAGATCCTTCATCTCAAATTCCATCTTCGGGTGCGAGGCAGTTTTCTCAAGCTCTTCCAGAGTCTTAGTGAGATTCGTGTTAACGACATAAACTGTAACTCTAGCAATTTGGAATAAGACTTCATAGTTTAACACGCAAGGGCATAATTCATATCCCTGACTGATCAAACAATCACTTCGACGGGTATACCACATCCGTCAGATTTAAGTGAACGCCTCAAAACAAGTTAAGAGGGTGTTCCGTGGTTTTGGAACTTTTTGAACCAGTCCATGTAATTCTTCGGGAACTTACATGTAAATCTCCGTATCTATATCCCCATGGAGAAAACACTAACCACATTTCATAATGCTGCTATCAATCACAAGACGTTTGAGAGAAACCTTGCGCCGTAAGGCGTGCATCACGTCGCACTATTTCATTCATCTCATAACGCTTCCTTTCCCACTTGTAACACAATAGGGTTACCTTGGGCAGTGTAGGAACGACATGTCCAATACACACTTTGGTAAGGAATTTGACCTAGATTGTAATCTCAGTTGTCCAATCAGTTCTACGTTGTCACTTAATCAACGGAACACGGTTCGATATCGTCGCTTTTCATTTATGTCGGTAGCTACCATATAAGTGAAAACATCATCGATGATAATCTCATTTCAATTCCATTTTTCTCATCCAAACTAGTATACTGGACCAAGAACTTCATGTCTCGAGAGTAATCCGGATTAATCTCATGAGATGGAAATGATTTGAGACAGCGATCGAGTTTAGATTCATAGTTGTGCCTTGTCTTCCTCTTCTAGGGAAGTGAATCTTACGAACCGAATGATCTGTCGTGCTCCAGGCCAAGACAGATTGATTGGCTATCCGCCGTTGTACCAGACCGTCCAACATGGGCGTCTAAACCGTCCAACAGGTGCGGCACACCCTCCAGGGATGTTGACTCGACGTTTGTTAAGTACGTCTATCCTTGCAGGCATATTTGCAGCTGGTATATGATCTCGTCACTTTTAGCTAGATCAGAGGAATGCGTCTGGAGCAACATTCTGAAATCTAGAATTCATCGCACTTGCTTATCACACTTGTGCGGTATGGGGATCGAGATGAGACATAGTGGGCAACGTCCACGCAACTTCGCGCCGTTCTACAGGAACGTTGACGTTCTTATCTCCCCCTAACGGCGGGAAGATTGTCTCATTAAAGTGACAACCCGCAAATGAGCGGTAAAGAGATCGCATGCAAGGGCTCGAAGAGAGCTAGTGTGAAGGAGAATCATGATCGACAAAAGATACACATCCTTCTTTGAGGACCCATGGTGGTACGTTGCGGCGGCGCAACTGGGCACATGGAATGCTCACCCAAATGCGTAAATACGAAAATCGTCAGGTTCGTACCCAGTAACCAACTGTAACGTCATATAGGTTGGGTGGCAATGGGCCTCAAGGCGGACCAACATAACTGCATACAAGATTGCATAGCCCTAGGCAGAAAAACCGAAAACTTGGTACTTTTACCAAAATTCGGGTGATCATTTAAATTTGCGCTTTATGATCACTAGGCGAGGCTATTTGGGGTGGACATGGGAATTCAATGTTCAATTAGAAACCCAAAACAACATGCAATACTTTATCGAAAACTGTCGATATAAACTCTCTGGCATTATCCAGTCTCCAGGACCTTAAGGGATAAGTAGGGTGGTGAACCCATAATCGGCCAAGAGGTTTAGCAGTAATGTGTGTGGACAAACATGTGACCAGTTTGTCGATTCATCAATCAAAACCATAAGTCTTTATATGGTCCGCATTTTGATTGGATTAGTCCACATATATTCCCTTGAATCCACTATGGAAAATAGGTAATTTCGTATCTTTGCGAGGAATGATATAAAAAAATCAATTTCCTTAGTGAGTATGCTTGACAAAGTGTGCTTGTAGGCACAAGATCCTTACTTCGGGTAAGGAGATGCGTCGTAGCGTCATTGTTCGACCTAAGTGTCCCAAAAAGGTCATGTCAAAGCAAGTAAACTGCTCAATCACCCAGCTCTAGGCCGGCCACATGTGGCATGTTCCCAGTTGGGAGACAACCCATTGGCCCCAAATCAAAGCTTCAGGCTTATTTTTGGAGGTGGTGCAAAGATATGTCACTATTTTCTTCAGTGGTTTCATTTATGATCATTGTCATCTCGAATATCCTTAAAAACTCAACGTCAGGGAGAATTCAAGGTCCCTTAAATGGTGATGCAGTACCATTCATACAACGAGGAGCGTGCCAATGCTCTTAATCAGGTTGGATAGACCTGAAGTCGTTGTTAGAGATGTGATTTAGGTGTAAAGTTAGTGTGCATATTACGCATTCGTCCAGACAACTAACTTTCCCACATTCCTACCTAATCACGTGTTTAATTGAATCAGTCACATGTACTAAGAAACATGATTCAATTAACTCATATTCGAGGACAATATCAATAAGATTATCCATAAGTAAAACATACACCAAACTTGAATCCAAGAACATGGAAAAATGTTCACAAAGTAAATAGTTTACTAAGGGGATTCGGCCAATAAGGCCATCCATGTCAAAATTATGCTCTTCCAACGGAGTTTGGTGGAGCAAAATTAATCTCACATATTGACTACGAGAATGGTACGCCTTAACAACATTGGTAGGGGCACGAACAGGTGCATAACCAATGATCTATTCCATCGACACGAAAGTAGATTCTGCAGGGTTAAGGTTCGGGAATACTATCCATTATTCTTGAAGTTTTAGGTCTTAGGTGCCAAGGATCACGCTTCGGGCATGATGCCACACCTTGGCAGGCCCTGATTCTACCATATGTTGTAAAAACAAACTCAAAATTGGATTGTGAGAAGGTATGCCATTCGGTGTATCTCTGCCGAAGCAGTGCATCACCATTTGGTAGTCTTTGACCTAACTGGGTCGAGCCATTTGGTAGACTCCAGCCGAACTGAGTCTATACCATTCGGTAGACTCCAGCCGAACTAGGTCTATACCTTTCTCTCACGTTTGTGGTAGTAATCAGATCCGAGAATTTGATAGACTTCCACTTTCTACACTGCTGCTTCAAGAGCAAGTTAGAAACAAGGAATGACGAGAAAAGTATTCTCTAGTCAAAATTCAATCGGATTTATAAACTTCAGAATTGTACTCATTCATGGACGTAATCATGGTATGCTTCGGGCAATATCTTTCATGATTAAACAGTCCGTAGAAGCAAGCCAAAGAGCCATGGAATCCTCCGTCGGAGGTATTTCCATTTGTAATGCTTCGGGCATAAGTCTTCGAATGAAGATCATGGCGGAGGCTTATTCAGCTCTTCCATGCCATTGTTGGCTTCAATGGTTGCTCAACTTCTTGATAGTCAAGTGGAGATTCACGTCTTGTACCCCACATAAAGTGGTTTCTATTAGAGACGTCCAAATCAGGAAAATCAAACTTGTGACGGTTCGACAATCCACTGAATTTGAAGGGAACAAGTTTGTGATTGGTGCTATGGGAAGGAATCATCCATAAGCATCAAAGTTAGAACATTCGAGTTCTAAGACATGGTGTCATGAAAAATGTCGGGTTTTCATGGGTGTATTGTTTTATGAAAAACTTCGGGTTTCAAAGGCACTAAATTCGAAACTACAGGTTCGATTTAGTTTATGAACGTTTAGTTCATAAAAGAGAGGTTCCTGCAAGAACACAGAATGCAATATACAACTAAGTGTAGTGGATTTTGAGGTTCTTCGGGAACTCAAGTGTGAGTGCTTCGGGACTACGAAAGTGAGTCAACGGTTCAAAGAAGAGAAATAAATTATTGAATCGTTAATGTCCAAAAGTGATCTTCAGGTCAATAATTTTGGATTCATTATCAGATTAATGGACTGCTGGTCACTTTTAATTAATTCAATAGATCGGGCCATACAGGGCGATTGTAGAAGCAAAATAATATTAACATACGGGTTAAATTATTTTATATGACTAAAAAATAGCATGTGGATTGAAAAAAATGCCCCAAAATAATTTGGGCATGGGTGCCATGTAAAAGGGAAAGGCACAGGGTGCCTTAGGTAAAACCGGCAGAGCCCCAAAAAAACTAAGGGGGTAAGGGTGGTCTACATGGGACAATGGTCTAGCAAAGGCATGGCCTTTGGGTTGTCACGGTGGGAGCCCAGTCTTCAAGACTAGCGTCATGCATGCAGGGATCAAAGGGATCCCAGCCACGTAGGCTGGTTTTGGCATGCGGGCCGTGGGACAAAGCCCAGCCGCAAGGGCTGGCGTTGGAGGCCCTAGCAAGCAAAGCTTGCGGGCAGTGGACCAAGGAGATGGGGCTGCAGGCCCAGCAAAGGACAGCCCAGGTGAAGCCTGGCGTCCGGATTTGCAAAGGAGGGTGCGGTGTCGCACCCAATCCAATCCCTGTTTGGTTTTTTTTTTTTTTTTTTTTTCCAAATCCTTTAGGGTTTAGGGAAACCCTAATTTGCTTCTAATTTATTTAGATTCTTTGACTCACAAATTTCACATAGCATTATTGCGTAATGCATGAAACAAATATATATATTGACAAATATATGAACATATACAATATATATATATCGGAAGGTAAATATAAATGTAGGGGGTTCATGCATCATGGGGAATGTTTTCATGCTTCAAGGTCGTTTCAAATATCTTACTTTATTTTAAGCGTACCTGATTGGCAGAAAACAAATAAAAGCCTTTGAATTTGTAGAAGATCCTTCTCAGAAAGCCGAAATCGTGTCTCCAATACGTTGTATCACGTTCAACAAAGAAAAATTAAATTGAATCAATATCATGTAGATCAATTCAAAATAATAATAAATTAATCTCAAAAAGAATAATTAAAACGTAATACTCCCCTGATTGAAGAATAAACTCTCTTTAGCGGAGCGTCAAGAGCGTGCTGATAACGTGTTGTAGGCCTATTTGATTGAGCGATCTAGGGTTAGAGAGGGAGAGGGAGGCCGGCCACTTTAGAGAGGAGAAGAGAGAGAGATGTGTAATTGTGAGGTGTGATTTATTCACCCCATTGTGCCTCTATTTATAGTAGTAGAAAGGGCAAACCCTTTCCCATAAGGATTACAATACTTAATAAGTAATCTACTCCTAATAGGAATATAAGATACATTCCTAATCTACTGGGATTTACACAATCACATTCCTATTCTAAATAGGACTGCAACAAGAATGAGATTTTTAGAGTGGTAATAACAGTTCTCATTAATATTTTATAAACATAAATAGTTGATATTCAAAAATTAAATTTTGAACTGCTAATATCAGTTTTCGTTTTTTATTTTTCTTATAAACATTATATTTGTGTAGATTTTATGCATCAAAATTACTAGCCGCCACCCCCCCCGGGGGTGCCCCAAAAAAAAACTAACTATAAACAAAAGGGAGATTATATTCACACACCCCAAATTACTTCTCCCACACCTTTTTCATTTTTTAATATTTTTCTATCAAGTGTTAGTGGTGTGTAGAAAATATTAAAAAATTAAAAAGGTGTGAGAGAAGTAATTTGGGGTGTGTGAATATAATCTCTCTAAACAAAACTCACCTAAACTAGTTGTAAACAAAATTCTCTTTGATAATAGAAAAAGACCAAATTAACCCTACCAAGACAACTGAAGAAGAATAACTAAAATAAAAGTTATTGACAATATAATAAGCTTAACACAAAATACTTTTGTTAATTTTCTTTTTAAAAGCCTCACTCACTCAGGTAACCATAGCAGTTGCCCCCATTTATCTTCCACGTTTTCACCTAGATAAAATAAATATTTAGTGAGAAAACAATTATTCAAAAACATTTGCCAAAGATATTATAAACAACCTCTTTAGTAATGAAAAATTATTTGAAGGTTGTTACCAAAAAGTTTTAGCGATCGTTTTATATTTTCTTTCTTTATAAGTTTTATTTTAAAATTTTAATAATCACATGCATAGTATGTTTACAATAGCTAGTAAATAGATATATAAAATAAAAGAATGAATGAAGTCACTGATAATATTTTAATTTTTTTTGTTTGTTAGTAATGTAGATCCTGGTTAATAAGAAGAAAAGGGATGGCATTTATCTAATAGGGGTGGGCACTCTAGGTTTTCTCGTAAACCCTAGGAGGGTGACGGCGGAACACTAGGGTTCATCGACTCAGGCTGCTGCTTCCGACGTGGAGTAGAAGGAAAGGTGAGTGGTATTCTGCATACTTAATGGTGTGGGAGCAAAGTCCTACAACTCTCAATAACGTACGTTAAAGTCTGTACGTGGGGTTGAGACTGGTTTTCGAAAGGTATGGTGGTATGGAGGAGATTGTTTCAAAGTTCTTAGGGCAGTTTGCTATTACAGAAGAGGAGCAAAAGATTATAGTGGTGGATAAGCATGAGGTCGACTCCTTGAAATCTTCTACGGTTTTTCTGGTGAGCAAAGTTATGTCACAAAAACCTTTCAATAAGGAAAGCTTCAAAAGGCAGATGCAGAATCTATGGCGCTCAAAGGCGACTGTGATTATTTTTGACCTTGAAGATGATCACTTTGCGTTTGGTTTCAATACGTTGTACGAGCGTACGTCTATATTGCGGGGAGGACCATGGCTGTTCCACAAACAGTTCTTATTGATCCTGGTGGAGACAGATAGTATGGCCAATCCTTCGATGGTCACATTGTGTTATTAAGAATTTTGGGTTCAAGTGAAGGGGTTGCCTCTTAGTTACATGACGAGGCAAATGGGTGAAGTGTTGGGGAACCATCTAAGGAAGTACGTTCTAACTGATCAGAGTAGAAAATAGGAACAGTTTGGAAGTATTCTTCATCTTAAGGTACGTTTGGATGTACGAAAACCATTACAAAGATTTGTAGCTTTGCAGTTGGAAGGCAGAACATTGAATGCTGATATCAAGTATGAAAAATTACCATTAACATGTTTTCTGTGTGGTATGATGGATCAGGTCAAGGATCAATGCTTAAAGTTTAAAGGAAGGCAGGATAATGACTATGCTAAGCCTTACGAACTTTGGTTTCAGGATGATGTGTTGGGGAAGGATTTTAGGAAACCTGTTGGAAAGAGGTTTGGTCCGGACCCTGAGGATGGATGGGTTATGAAGGCGCCATTGGTGAATGATTTCGATGAGAATATGGAGGAGAATATGGAGGCCGAGGTTACCCTGGGAGGGGGTGCAAAGTCACAAGTGGCGGATATAGGTTAAGGTGTAGTAGGTGGAAGAATGAATTTGCACATGGGTGCAAATTCGCATGAGAGACTTTCGCATGCAGTGGTTCCTGACCTGAATAAAGTTGCATTGCCGGAAGCCGTAGTGAATGATCACACGAAGGGTGTGTTGAGTGAAATTTTACCGTTTGTAAGGCCGTTCATTGATGGTTCTCCAAGGGGTACTGCGTTTGGCCGCAATCAAGAACGGTTCATGGAAGCTACAATAGTGGGCCTTGGTGGCAGTTCACATGGTCAGGGTGATATTATCTCGGGGTGGGGGGGGTGGTTCCAAGATGTGCAACGGGTTGAGTTGACTTTATCTTTGGGTTTTGATCCATTTAACCTTGATCTTTTCATATTTGGTGAGGGGGAAAAGAAAGGGAAAAATGTTAAAAGGATGTCGAAATGTATTATGGGAAGTAGGAGGGTAGTTCGTACCCAATTTGTTCAACCTAAGTTGGGTAGTTCATACCCAACTTATGTTGGTGATTCCCAAGTGACAAAAAGACTTGCTGTAGTGGGTACTTTAACTGACCAAGAGGCGGAGGCTGACAGTGCTCAGCTCCGTCGGGTACAATGAGTTGTATTAGTTGGAATTGCCGGGGCCTTGGGAACCTTCGTGCAATTCAAGAGCTGAAGAGACTCGTTCTCTTTAAAGATCCCACTGTGATTTTTCTGTGCGAAACAAAAAGCTCCAAGGATCATATAGAGAAGCTGAAATCACAGTTACAATTTGATCGGGTGTTTACGGTACCAAGTTCAAGAAGATCTGGTGGTTTGTGTGCTATGTGGAAGGAGGAAGCTAATATTTTACTCTGCTCTTATTCTTTGAATCATATTGATCTCGAGGTAGGAGGAGTGGGATAGGCTATTCACTGAAGGATGACGTTCTTTTATGGTATTCTAGTTAAAGTTGAATGCTATAAATCTTGGGAGTTACTATGCCATCTTAAGAATACTTCATTCTTACCTTGGTATTGTGTGGGTGATTTTAATGAGATTTTCCACGCGGTGGAACATGAAGGTGGTGATGTACGAAGTGAAAGGCAAATTGAGGGGTTCAGAATGCTCTTGCAGATTGTGAGTTGCAAGATATGGGTTTTGTTGGTAATTAATTTACCTGGGCTACCACCAGGGGGATGAGGTATAAAAGTGCGGCTGGATAGAGGTGTGGCCACTCAGAGTTGGGTCAAATTATTTCCTAGATGTCAAGTTGTTCATATGAAACCCACATCATCGGATCATATACCGATTATGGTAGAATGGGATAGCAGGAAACAACCTCAGTTGAAGAAGAGTTTTCGTTATGAAGATAGGTGGTCTGTGAGAAAAGGTTGTGAAACTACGGTATTGGAGGGTTGGTTTTACGTAGGCGTTGGTTCTCCGATTTATCAAGTTTTGGAAAAGATTAAAGCGACGAGAGTTCAGTTGTTAAAATGGGTGAAGAGTACAGAACGGTCTATTCCAGGTGAAATAATTGAAACGGAGGATAAGTTGTAGTCATTGTTTGGTAAACCTTTCACTGAAACAACTATTGTACAGAGACATGAGCTGTATGCTAGGCTCTAATCACTACTTGCTCAAGAAGAGGCATTCTGGCGTCAGAGATCCAAAAAGAATTGGTTGTGTCTTGGGGACCAAAACACAAGATACTTCCACCAAAAAGGCTCTAGACGACAGAGAAGAAATGGCCTTCACCGGTTGTTTGATGAGTCGGGACAATGGCATGAAAATAAGGTAGGTATGGAGGCGATTATTGTTTCATATTTTGTGAAATTGTTTGAGTCAATAGGAGCAATTGATGCATCGAGAATTCTAAACAAGGTCTTACAAAAAGTCACGCCTGAAATGAACCAAGGTCTTTTGTTGCCATTCTCTAACGAAGAAATTAAGATTGCGTTGTTTCAAATGCTTCCTATAAAGGCGCCAGGACTTGATGGAATGACGTATGGTTTTTATCAAAAACATTGGGTGGTAGTTGCAAAGGATGTTTGTGATGGCGTTAGGCACCTTCTTGAGTAAGGGAGTTTGCTTCAAAAGGTTAATTACACGCATGTTACTCTGATACCCAAGAAAATGGATCTAACTTCGATGACTGAACTGAGACCAATCAGTTGTGTAATGTGATTTACAAGATATGTTCTAAGGTGCTTATGAATAAATTGAAAGTCATTTTACCAAATATCATTTCGCCCTCTCAACGTGAGTTTATTCTTGGTAGATTAATTTCTGATAATTGTTTGGTGGCTTCGAAAATTGCTTATTTTATGAGGAGGAAAAATAGTGGTTGGAATGGACTGATGGCTCTAAAACTAGATATCAGTAAAGCGTATGATTGCATTGAATGGGCTTTCTTGGAACAGATAATGCGAAGATTGGGTTTTGTGGAGAAGTGGATCAATTGGATTATGAACTGTGTTACTTCGATAACTTATTCTTTTAAACTAAATGGGGAACCAGTGGGTCTGGTGCAACCTAAGAGGGGTATTCGCCAAGGTGATCCTTTATCTCCTTTCTTATTTGTGCATCAAGGTTTGTAATAATGCGCCTAGTATAAATTATCTCCTATTTGCGGACGATAGCTTTATCTTTGCCAGGAGTACTTTAGAAGAGTGTTGTAAGTTGAAGAAGTTATTGAGAATTTATGAAGAAGCTTCGGGGCAAGTAGTTAATCTCTCTAAAAGTGGGGTGGCATTTAGTGCAAATGTGCATGAAGTGGAGGCTCAGTTGCTTGCAGATTGTTTGGGTATGTCTCGTGTGCTCTACCACGAGAGATATCTTGGTTTGCCAGTGTATATGGGTAAATCAAAGAAACAAACATTTGCGTACATTAAAGATAGGCTCTGGAAGAAACTAAATGGGTGGCGCGGGAGCCTTCTCAGTATTGCTGGTAAAGAAATTTTAATAAAAACTGTGGCCCAAGCTGTGCCTTTGTACACTATGCAGACTTTCTTGCTTCCAAAAACTTATTGTGAGGAGTTGAATCAGATGGTTGCTCGATTTTGGTGGGGCATAGAGGTCGGCAAAAGAAGCATCCATTGGGTCAGTTGGCAGAGAATGTGCAAACCTAAGGGTAAGGGTGGGTTAGCGTTCAAAGATTTGTATGCCTTTAATCTTGCTTTGCTTGCTAAGCAAGGTTGGCGTATTATTAAACAATTGCACTCTCTTGTGGCTCAAGTTTTTAGGGCTCGCTATTTCCACGATTTGGATTCTCTAAGTGCTCCGGTAAAGTCCAATTCATCTTTTTGTTGGAAGAGCATTGCTGCAGCTAGAGTATTGATTTATTGTGGCACTTGATGGCAAGTAGGGGATGGCTTGCAGATTAAAATATGGGGGATCCTTGATTGCCAAGAGAAAATTATTCTAAGGTATTAAGTCCATTACCACGCGAGGTACACCCCAGTCTCACAGTTAGATCCTTGATAGTGGAGTCGAACTGTTTAAGGTGGAATAGACATGTGATTTCTCAAATGTTTTTCCAGTCAAACTCTTTAATCCACCAGACGAATTAATTTGGATTAAGGAACCTAAAGGCGTCTTCATGACTAAAAGTGCATATTTTGTGGCAAGATCATGTAGTGAAATATGTGGGGATGTTCCTTTTAGTTCTGAAATGCCAGTTGCGATTAGGTTCCTTTGGAAGGCGCTATGGCATGCAAAGGTTCCGGGTAAGGTCAAAATTTGTATTTGGAGGGGCTGTTTGAATGCTTTGCCGACTAAAGTGAATTTGAAGGTCAAAAAGGTAGTATTGGAGGATTCTTGTGTTGTATGTGGGGCGGTGCCTGAACCAATTGAGCATGTTATGCTTCAATGTTCCCAAGCTCGAGCGATTTGGTTCACTAGCCCTTTGGGTATCCAGGATTTGCAGCAAAAGGATATGGGGCTACAAGATTGGGTGGCGCGAATGGCTTCCAGTTTGTCAAGGGAGAGTTTTGATTTAGTTCGTATGTTAATGTGGAGTATTTGGAAAGCTCGTAATGACCTATATTGGAAAGGCACAATGTTACCGCCAATGGAAATTCAAATTCAAGCTCATGCTTGGTTATTGGAATTCAGGAAATGGAATGTGGTGCAGCCGAGATCAAAGGTGGTGGAGGTTCATAAATGAAGAAAACCACAGGAAAGGTGGTTTAAATGCAATTTTGATGGGGCATGGGATGAATAGCTGAAGAGAGGATGAGCAGGTATAATAGTGCGAAACTCGGCTGGGAAGTTTGTAGCCACTATGGCTCTACAAATGAATGGTATTTCTTCCACTCTCATGGCTGAAATGGTGGCGGCTCGTGAGGCTGCTTTATTCCTTCAATGGTGGTCTGATAAAAAAGTTCTGTTGGAATGAGACACTTTGCTGGTGGTAGCGGTTATTCAGAATAATCTGGAGGTTAATCCTAGACCTCTAGGTCATATAATAACTGATATACGAACACTACTACAATCAGTTCAGTAATGGAAGACAAATTTTGTGCGACGTGAAGCTAATGAAGTGGCTCACAAGTTAGCTCGATGGGGTTTTTCTTTGACACACCCAGTTTCTTGGTTTGAGGAACCTCCTGATTGTCTTGTTGACATCATTTTGGAGGATAATTTACTTTCTTGAGTTAGTTTATTTCTTGTTTCAGTTGGTGCAAGACACTCTTTTTCTATTCATTCGAGGTTTTTCCCTCGGGAAGGTTTTTATTGAGGCCCATTGTTAGCACCCTTCTTCTTTGTTTGTACGGTGTTTTCTCCTCTTGAAATGAATATCGTACTTGATTTCAATAATAATAATAATAATAATAATAATGATTTGTGATTCGGATCCGACACTTAACGATATGGATCGACCATTTAGATTTGATGATTAGAATACGAAAACCATATTACAAATGGATTTGAATATGGATCAAGTTTGTGTTGAAATATTGCACAGACAGAGAAAATGAAGAGTCCAAATATCCTAACTTTACTCCAATTAATATCGAGGTATTTTGTGATAAAACCGCGTGTCTGCCGGATTGTGCAGGTGGAAATTAACAAGTTGAGTACAATATTGGTGTTGTTAGAAGTGGGCCTTTGGCCACATGATATTAGAGACAGGGAGCAGACCCATACACCCACATGATGGGTAGATCTCTTTGGCCCTGCGCGATGATGGTGGGTCCCTTTGTCCTTGTGTTGGGTAAGTCCTCTTAGCTGCACATGATTGTCGATGTGTGGATCTCCCTATATGTGATCTACTAATTGGGTCCCATATAAGGGGGCATGTCCAAATATCCTACATAGGGTGTGTGATCTACTAATTGGGTCCCATGTAAGGGAGCATATCCAAATATCCCACATCGGTTAGAGAAAAAGAAGAGTTTGAATATCCTAACCCTAGTCCAAAAATATTGAGGCTTTTTGTTTCCAAACGCCACATCTGACGGGGGCATGTCCAAATATCCCACATCGGGCAGAGACAAAGAGTTTAAATATTCTAACCCTAGTCCAAAACATATTGAGGCTTTTTGTGTCCAAACGCCACATCTGTTGGACTCTACAGGTGGTTAAGCAGCTTCTTGTTTTGTACAAGTCACACCTAGGTCAAAGAACCCTGCTTATGATGGTATGAAAAGCATTCACACAGCAGGTTCATTGACATTTGAATCCAAAGGGTTTGTGGTTCAGTTAACTGAGAAAGATGATCGTGGCGAGTCTTCTTCTCTCTCGAAAAGGTATTTTCCTACGAGAGTTCAGTGCTTCTGTGTCTTGTTTTCATCTCTATATGTTTCGATGGTTATTGCAGTTTTCTGAATATCATTTGTTTAAGTGTGTTCGAATAACTTACAGATTGGATATGAACTTTAAGGTGACTCTCAAATCGGGGAACGAACCCGATCGACCTTTACCAACTACAACATTTCTTGCGCACGAAGCAACACGAATAGCGTCGAGGCTATACAAGCACTTGATGTGGCTCTTAGAGCCTCACCATCTGAAAAGTAACGCATCTTTTTGTAGAACCGGCGTATGATATGGTTTCTTTCATTCTTCTGTTTCTTGTTTCCTTACTAATTATATGTTAAATGTTGTATTTTGTACCACAGTTACACTTGTTGATGCACCAGAGTCTTAGACCAACCCAGTTTGGGATTTACCTCAATATAGGTATTAAGGGTTAAGTAATTCGTCATTTTCCCTACATCCTAAAAATAAGGGAGTTGGGCTAAAATAAAGCAACATGAATCAACCACTACTAGCAAAGGAACGTGTAGTGAGATAATGGGACTTGGAGCCCAAGCTTTTTATGTCTATAAAAGGCCTAGAATCATGTCAGAACAGGGGGAGAAAAGAGAGAGAGGTAGGAGATCGTTTTGTATTTTGTAAGCATCCTGAACAAATATTGACTTGAGCATCGGAGTGTTTTCTTGCAGGTCTCCAGCTCTCATTGCTGACAAGCGAAATGGTGTCATGGGCTTCTCAACATGCATGGTTACAAGATTTACATGTTGAAGGATTAGAGAACCAAATTTTCCGCTTCAACAGGTATCGCGTTAGCCCAATTTTCCTTGTTTTGAAAATCATGCAATGCCAAGTAACAAGAAGGCCTTGCCTTTTTGTTTTTTCCATTCAAAAATTTCAGATGTGTCTGCCACATCTTTCTATGAATCCACCCTGGTAACGGAATATGTGAAAATACTTTAACGTAAGAGATCTGTAAATCAGTTTCTTATCAAGCTTATACTGTATGTCCACAATCAGTTTCTTAAACATTTTGTGTTAGCAAATCTTGTGACATTCTGTTACTCACAGGTGAAAAAGACCTTATAAAATCACTTGAGTGTCCACGGAACCGCTGAACCAACTCAAGTGATTATCGTGAAGACGTAAGTAGTAAGACAGTAGATCAATATTATCGTGAAAGGTACAATATTGTGCTAAGAATGGGGCAATGCCTGCCATTCAATCTGGAAGTGTTTCCAAACCTGTTTATTTGCCCATGGAGGTACCTTTCTCGACTCTTTAAGCGGCTTGTATTCCAGTTTTATTTTCCGGGTTCGGTACTGATTTTATGAAATAATTTACCTACTTACCTTTCTGGCAGCTTTGTACAATTGTTTCTGACCAGAGATACTCCAAGAAGCTTAATGAAAGACAAGTAACAGCCCTACTACGAGCTACTTGTCAACGTCCTGGAGACAGAGAGAGGAGTACATATCAGGTCTAATTTAGGTGGTGTTTTAAACTTGTTTCTTATGGTCATGTGTCTGCATGTACGCAGATAGTTGCACACTGTAATTACGATAGAGATGAACTAATCAAGGGGGGATTTTGAATGTGCTCATCATGGACAAATGGAGAGGGTGCTTAATAATATTCATACAAGGAAAACCAGCAACAAACAATCCTTTCTTGTTCTTCTTTCCATAATATAAGGCTTAAATATGTGATTTTTATTTCTTGTAGGGGTGGTAAAACGAATATGTGAAACTGAACTTGCAATTGTGTCTCAATGGTGCATGCCTAGGCAAGCAAGCCGTCTTCAGCCCAGACACTCGAAATACAAAGTGGTGAGGTCAAATTAAAATGGTAAGGTATGTTTTGCGTGTTTGGTCAAACCGTCACGTGGCCGAATAATATTTTCGGTTTCTCCTCGTATCTGAAATATACTCTAATTTTATTTCCAATTTCATTCTATTCGAACGGTTATTCATAGTTATCGTGTTTAATAATTTGAATTGTCATACCTATCCGTAGCAAATCAAGTGTCTTCTCCCAAAGAAACCTTTGCCCAGCCCAAACCAAATTCCCTTTACACCCCTACAATTATTTGTAACTACCACATAACCGCTTAATCACTCTTCCCCTACACCAGTCTTCGAGCATGATCCCAATTAAATCCCCTAATTTCACGGCGGTCTGGAAAACAACGAAAGGGCAAAATAGTCAATTAATAGACCCTCTCTTTCCAGATAAATTTTTAGTTGTGACGGAAACACGGATAACACACCACGTATTTTTATGTAAGTGGTAGAAAATTTAAAATTTAAAATTATTAACCTTTTAATACACATATCTCATCATTTATATAAGAACACGTAATGTACTAACTCGTGTGACGATCACACTGAAAAATCTCTCCTCCTTTTGCTTTTCCGTCTGCTTTTGCTTTTCAACCCCCGAAGTCTTCGTCGGCAAGTCTAAGCAAATTTTGCTCTTTACTTTACCCACGTATTCTCACTCTGCGCTCTCCTCACACACTCAACACTCATCATCTCCCTCTCTCCGAAAACCTTACTTTCACTCTAAAACCCTAAAGCGCACAGAGACACGATGGCTCAAACACTGGTTTCTCGCAAACTGGCGCCCGCTCAGTCGTCTTCCAGCTCGGTGCCTCTGCCATCTGAGTCTCTTCTCATCTATGATATGGAGCAGAAACTGACGCTGACCGCTCTGCCACCATCGTCGTCGAAGGCCGTCAGGTATCCGGCTAGGCCATAAATACACAGGAAAAATTGGATTGATATTAGATAAGTGTAACGAAAAGCTCCGGTACTATTTATTAAATAAATAAAAAATTATATTTTTACATCAAAAAGTCAATTCTGGTACTATTCACTTTAGCTTTTATTTTGTTCTTACTGTTAAAACTCAAAATTTTTAAGTTATTTTTATTAGTTTTATTATTGGTTTGTACGAATCCAAAGTACCCTGAAATCTAAAGTGAAAAAGAAAGGTATCCATCTCTTTTGCTTCAACTTTTGTTTCGTTTTACCTCTTTTTCCATTTTTGGGTAACGTTTTGTGCTTCATAATTGGCTTTAATACAAAAATTTTGAAGCTACTAAACCCCCATTTGGTTCTGTTTGGTTGATTGTTTATTTAGGTTGTTTTTTTAGTTTTGCTTAGTGGGTTCAGATTCATTTGGGTTTATATGTGATTTCGAGTCGATTATTTTTTTATTAGTTGTAGACCATATTTACTGTGAAATTTTGAATCTTTGTGGTTGTTCAGTGTAGTTCTTGGGTACACACACATTTATCCAATAAATAAGTTTACAACATTGTTTTCAGGGGATGGACAGAAATCCCAGGCAACAATCTCTTTGTAATCATCGCAGGGAAAATATCATGGTCATTTTGAGCTCGAATTCAACTAGCATATGGTAAGCGTTTCTTTTCCGATTACTTTCATTTGTTTATTTGTGAATCAATAACTTTTTTAGGAATAATGAATGTCATAATTGCTGATAACTTGATACTTTGTTCGGAGCTTGAACTATAGATCTATGCAAGATATCCATATATGGATCAATGCTATGGACTCTTCCCAACCTATGGACCTCAAATTTCAGTTCGTCTTCCATCATTTCTCCTACCTCACTATATATGGAGCTATTACATTTTTTGTAATTATATTAATTCTTGAAAACAATATTTATATTTCTCTGTAACCTGCTAATTTTGGAATATACTATCATTTCCTTGCTGGTACGTTAAAATGGAAATATGAAAAATAAAACCGATTTAAGAAACGTGCTAATATGTATTTAAGTTCTTGGTTGTCTACGATAATTTTTAGTTATGTGAACTAGAAACCGCTTATGATTTAACTTGGAAAGTCTCTCTTAACACCCATCTGGATATTTCTGTGAATGAGAATAAGCACGTCCCTGTTTGTCTTTGAGTTTTACTCTGATTAAAAGTCGGAACAATGTCAAGGCAAGCTGCTTTTTATGATCTGGGTCTGGGTTATGGTCAAGTTATTACTATTTGTTCTAGGTATTTGCTGATATTTGTGTTTAGTAATTAGTGTGAGTTCTGTAATTGGTTTGTGTTTGTTCATATAACCTGCTGTTCTTGGCATGCGATTTAGTTGTGGCCCTGTAATTTGATTATTAATTCTTTATGATTCAGCACTATGTTGATAGTAATGATGAATTTTGGTTTGTAGATGACCCCGAAGTACCTAATGTTCAATACCATCGTAACTTTTTGAAAGAACATGTTTTTAAGGAGGTTGGATAACATCTTAATTTATATGGGAGTTGGTTTTATCTTCCTTATGTGCTGCTATTTCAGGTTTACAGTCTCTCTACAGAATTCAACCCATATGTGTTTTGCCCGTTTTTGTTCATGGCCTTATTGTTTGTTGTTACAGTAGTGATCCTATGTTTGCTTTGTTCATGGCCTTGTTGTTTGTTGTTGCAGAAATCTCACCGTATGCGTTTCACCATGAAAATGCATGGTGACAAAAAAAATTGCATGGGGAAATCATTTTTCGTATGATTCGGATCACCTGACCATGTAGGGGTGGTTCAAAAAACAACAAGTGATGTTTACCTTTGTTGACTCTTGCTTTATGTCTTCGTTCGCAGTGCGATAATTTACTTTCCCCTGCCCTTTCGTCTATAAAATGTTTGAATAGCCCTCTTGGGAGTCTTAATATGATCATTCTTCTATTTTTTAGTTTCGAAATGTTTTAATATCTCATTTATTTGGTGTAGCTTTGGTCATTTTGTTAAAATTTAATCAGATTTGGTCGTCAAATTTCTCTAAATTGCTAATGGATTTACTTTCTTTAGAAATTTCAAAATTCTAATCATGGGAGGAAGAAGTTGGTTCCTTGCCATTTTTAGGTATATAATTATGCGCCCTGATTGTATGTTCAAAGCCTAATTAGTTATATACATTTTTTTTTTGTAAAGCTTTCATCATTGGATTTTAAATATATGACCGGTTTGTGAGAAATAAATGAAAAAAAAGAATCAAGGGGACATTCTTATTTTTTGGATTTTCTCCTCTGCATTGTTTCTTGAATGAATTTTGATTAGTAGATGCAGGGGTGAAGTAGAGCAACAAGTGGGGTGTAAATAAAAGGTCTAGATGTAACCATTTCTGGGTTTAAAATTGATTAGAAAATATGAAAGAATATTGCATTCTCTAATTTTTTATGTTTTTTGCTTTTGTGATTACGAGTTAGTTTATAGTCATTTTTAAAGAACTATGTATGATAGTTGTTAAATATTGTGGCATTTGAAAATCCTTAGTTCTGTGTTAGATTTTAGTATTGTCCCCTACATGTAATGATTAAAAGGCTATGAATTATTTTCAAATTTTTTAGTACTGTTAGGTTAGATTTTGGGGGATTGTTGTTTCTCTATTTATTTATTTCATTTTCTCTCATTTTTGGTGTTCTTCTCTTTGTTTTGTGTATTTGCTCTTTGTTTTAAGGTCAATTGCCTATTTTTATTCTTTTTTATGTTTTTTTGTGGGTTTTCAACTAATTTGTGACTCTTTGCTTAGATTTTAATTTCTTCTTTCGTTTATGATTAAATCGGTGTTGGTTGTAGTTGTTGAAAATATGATTTTTTTTTTCTTCTACTTAAGCTTCTTGGCATTTTTTCTGTGATTTTTAGGCTTTCAGTTGCAAGGGTAATAGAAAACCCTAAAATCCCAGAAATCGGTATTAGTATTAATGAATTTCCATTTTCTCTCCCAAAACAATTTGTTAATTTAAAATTGTGGTCTTTCTAAGGTGGTAGTGAAATTGGATTTACATAATGACTAAGAAAAGAAAACGGCCTTGAAAGCAGTCTCCAAACCTTACAAGTTTCAATTTTTTTAAGCATGTTGGTTTAATTTGGCTCCGTAAAAAGCTTGGAAAATAATAAAAAATGTAAAAAAAAATCTGAATTATTTTCATTCATCAGCACCCACTAAGTTCTTCACATTGGTTGAAAAGTTAATGAAAATTTGTCCAGTTTTATGTTTTTATATATGCTTATTGTGTAGAAAATGATTGTGTCTGTAAAAATTGAACCTTTGGCTTATTTCTATACAAAAATTAAATGTTTCGATCTGCTTTTTCATGTTGTGGGTATGTCCATAACCCGGCTTTTGTTGGTGTGAAGTTTTGCTCATCATTTGCATGTTCTAATTTCTAAATATGTTTGTTTGTCTCCGATATGATTTGCGTGATTTGACTGGGGCATTCACGTCTTTGTTTGAAAAAGATCTATGAGATCTTAATGCGAACCAGAGCATATCACATTAGTTCTTTCGTTGCTATCAAGTAGCCTGGTGATTAAGAAGGAACTGGAATTCACCTTCATTGTAAATTGTGTTAATGCCACTTGAATATTAGGTATAGACGACATTTTTCGAACACCCGAGTATCACAAGGAATTTGTCAATATGGATTTTTCAGTTACTGGTTTCTGGTTGTTTATTCTAAAGAACAGGGTTAATTTTTTAAGATATAGCTCTGAATTTGTGGTTTTCTTTTTGCTGATTTTCGAAGTAGTTGGGAGAAGCAGTTCTTTTGAACTGGTTGAAGGTTTGGATGAGAAAATGATGACAAGCAAAGGGGAAGTGCCAGACTTGCAGTAAGCCTTAAGGCCATCTTCAACTGAGGGCTGGCTAGAAAGCTCGTTTTAGCCCTTTGGCCCTTTATGATATTAATATTTTAATGAACAGTACATGACTATATTTGCCTCCATCTCCAACAGATGGCCAAAGAGCCATAGGGCTCGTTTTAGTTCTGTCACAAAAAACCGTCTCCAATCGAGGGCCAAACATGATTTATTATTTAAAAACTACAACTTAAATTCAAATCCAACGCCCAAATGACGTCAGCTAGCCATTAGATTTGAGTTTTTTTGGGCTATAAATACGTTGAATATTGGGTTATAATTCACACAATTTTGAATTCAATCTATTTCAATTCAATATCTTTTAATTCAAGTTTGCAGTGAATTCCAACTTTGGATCATCTTCGGGTTTCAATTGGGGGTCCTCATCAATTCCAAATTGGAAGAAAAATGGGCGTAGCGCACAAAACTTAGCAGCAGCCATGACTGCGGCCATGGTGTGTCAGCCAACTATGCAACAAGCTCGATGAGGTGGCTTTGTCGCTGGTCGTTCTTACAAACCATGAAACAGAGCGACGACGCATGCCAATCTGATGAACAACTACTTTAATCCCAACTCGGTGTACACAGAAGAGGATTTCAGACGTCGCTTTCGAATGAGACGTCATGTCTTCGAGCGTGTACTTCGTAATGTCCAACAAGTCAATCCATACTTTCGACATAAGCGGGACAGAGTAGGCTGCTCTGGTTTCTCACCTCATCAGAAGGTTACTGTTGCACTTCGAATGATATCATATAGCTCCCCAGCTGATTCGATGGATGAAACCCATGGTATGTCTGAGTCTGCATGCCTTAAAACTCTTCAAAAATTTTGTGTCACAATGGTTCAGGTTTACAAAGACAAGTACCTTTGCGAGGCAAATTAAAAATTTTAGCCAGCCTGGGGTTGGCTAGAATGGGCCAGCCCTCTAAACTTTTGGCCCTTTTATATTCTGTGGGGCTCACGAGCCCTCTGACCTAGCCCTCAATTGGAGACAGTTTTCAGGCAATTTTCGGCCCTCTGGACCATTTGGTTAGAGATAGCCTAAAAGTTTAAGTCATCTTTTTAGCTCTTTTTTTTGTCGTCTGAATTTCTTTGAAAGCTCACATCTCGATTTTTTTTTACTAGGGTTTTTACATTTTATTTTTATGGTTCATTGAGGTGGTTTTTGCAACTAGGCTTGCATTATTGTTCAGGACTAACAATTGTGATAGTAAAGTGTGGCAAATTTTATTATTTACGTTTAAATTTGAACAGTTTATTATATCATATAGGAAAAGTGAAAGGGAATATGAGATGATATTAAAGAAGGCTTTGCAAAACATCTGCCTAATTCAGATACCAAAACCTCGGTTATTATTTGGGTGAGTTGTTCTATTTATATGAAAATCTTTGAGTCTTGAATATTTTAGGCATTGTGTCAGTAGCTTGAGATGATTGTAAAGCAATACATTTACCGTTGATGCTTTTACTTTACACGCGTATTTGTTTCATTGGAAATAAACTTGCAATGTGCAGATTTATGCCAAGGAAAAGTTAGAGCCTTCGGACCCTGATATTTTTGTGTTAGAGTTTCTATTACAAAATTAGGGAGCTATCCTATCCATTTATGCTTCTATTTAGTAAGATTGGGGAGATAAAGATTTCTAAGGTGTTTCTGAGTTGTTTGGGAGTTGCATTCATTTCTTGGAAGACCACATTAAGAAGCATTTTGTCAATTGATACCTTATGGAAAAAAATTTGATATTTAATCCTCATTTTGTTTTAGTTTCGTGTTAGCACATGGCGTATTTTTCTTTGCTTGCTGGTTATTTGATGTGCCGTCAAATTTAAGTATCTTTATGTAAAAATGATTCATAGCTGTTGCGGATTATAGCAGCACTTCATTTTGATTTGTAAACAAACTATATACTTGGGTAAATTACATAGAAACTCCTCAGGTTTGAGGTCTATTACAACCCCATACAACATCTTTAAAACATTTCACTTTCATACCTCACGTACTATTTTATTTCAAAATAACACATCCGTTAGATTTTTCATCCAATAGTTTGTTAAATGCTAATGTGGCTGCCATATTTGTGCTGATGTGGCTTCCACATGACAATAATAATAATTTTTTTTATACATTAACAATATTATAATATTAACCCCACACCCCACCCCCACCCCCATATCTCCATGTTTGCCATTGTCACTACTGCAACTTTCTAAAAGCACGGCTCCTTGGAGAAAGTTCAAGGCAACTTGGAAGTAAGCGTCACTCTTTCAAAATCAAACCCAAAGTTCTAAAACATAGTAGAACCACAGTATGAGTTAAGAGCATGAAAAAAAAAACAATTTTGTATCAATTCTATACTAAAGATTAGTTAAAAGTCAAATGAGAATAGGAAACCTTAAGATAATCAACATAGTCTCTAAGCCACCTTCCCCGAGCCCATTCTCCTTTTCACATACAATTCATAAATCAAATTCAAACAGTCGCACTTGATAGAGAGAGAAAGTAGAGAGAGAGAGAAGGAGGAAGGCTTACTTCCATGCAAACAGTCGCACTTGATAGAGAGAGAAAGTAGAGAGAGAGAGAGAGAGAGAGAGAGAGAGAGAGAGAGAGAGAGAGAGAGAGAGAGAGAGGAGAGCTTACTTCCATGCCCGTGGTGAAACTGACCCAGTCGTCGCCGAGTTTCATGGTGAGAGGGGGAAGGCAAGTGCGTCGGGGGGGGGGGTGGGTGGGTCGTCGCGAGGAAGAGGGAAAGCAGGCGGGTTGTCGCGGCGCGGCTGGCTCGCGGGGTTGATGAGGCTGATTGTGTGGGTTTTCAGGTGGGTAAGGGATTTTGGGAGTTGCAGAAGGGTGTTTTTGGGGGGAGGGGGGAGGAAGGGATCTGGATTTGGTTTTTTTTATTTATTTTTAATTAGGGTTAATATTATAATATTGTTAATGGATAAAAAATTATTTTTTTGCCACATGGCAGCCACTTCAGCATTTAACAAACCATTGGATGGAAAATCTAACAGATGTGTTATTTTGAAATAAAATAGTATGTGAGGTATGAAAGTGAAAAGTTTTAAAGATATTGTATGAGATTGTAATAGACCTCAAACCTGCGGGGTTTCTATGTAATTTACCCTATATACTTTTATTTTGTCTTGGGTTACAGTATAACGTTTGACTATTGAATTTGTAAGACGATTTAGCAATTTTTTCATAAACTTACTATTCCTGCTAGATGCTCAATTATTATGCATTTTACTTTTCTACTTTCCCTTTTATGTATTTTTTTTCTCCATGTAGTAGGTTGATAACTTGAAACTATGATATTGATGACACGATACGATCTACAAATGAATGTTTATTATAGCATGCATATCCATATACAACAATCGAAGTTAATGTTTATTATAGCATGCATATCCATATACAACAATCGAAGTTTGACTTCATTGGTTCTTAGGTGCTAAAACGTATTTTTAGTTGCTTTGTGTGGAAACTATTCATGCCTGTTCTGACTAATACATTCAACGCCCACAGCAAAGCGCGGGCACATTTTCTAATATTGACTAAACTTAATCCCGACATGATTCAACATCTTCCATGGCTTCTCGCTTCAACCCTATATCAAAGATGATAACTGAATCCAAATATTGTGTTAACTGTGCGCGTGAGAAAAAGATATTACTATCATGGTGACATGATACACCCCAACCTAAATCGAGTCATGCTGGCCGTCACGTGAGGGTGATGTAACCATGTGCATAGTGTGGAAGCCAAAATTAAAGGAAGAAATACAAACAAATTAAAACCCATACAACTAGCAGTCCAAACTAAGATGACGTGCTAGTGCAAGAATTAAGTGTGATTACAGAACCAGAGCATAAATAGTCTAGTGCAGTCAAGCAGGAAAGTATTAAATTCAATTAACACCCAAGGGTGTCTTACATGAGTGATGGTTTGTCAGAACTTCCGTTGGAATCCTCGTCAGCCACCCATGAACACTACCTAAAACCTGGAGGGGCGAAAAACAGAAAGCGTGAGTGGGCAAAAACAAAGCTTTTTAAAACCATTTCTTTTCTCAAAAGTTCTAACCCCTCGCCGTAAAACCTGTATAATTTCCCAGAAATAAAATATATACTCATATATATCTCAAAATCATGCTCAGCAATAGTGAAAATCAGTTGTATGCCATGCCAAAGTATCTCAATGAAATGCCATACTTAACTCAGTGAATAAATATAAATGCCAGGTATCAAATCAGCCATCGACTAAAACTATAGCTCATAATCAGTCTCAACCATATCAAATATCCTGCACATAAATCAACACCACCTCTAGTGGTCTGCATAACATAACTGAGTGTAGAATAAATATGCTCTAGTGCTACGATCACGTGAAGACTGTGCGAATAATCGCGGGTCACTTATGAGTCGAACCCACTTATAGTGGTCTATATGACAGGACTGTGCACCTAAATTGGATCCAAGGCGAGCATATAGTGCGGGAGGTGAACATCACGTGAAGGACCTTGGGCGGGAGCACTAACATCGAGGTGCAGGTTTATGAGCTCTCAACACGTCACATCATTCTCATAACTTACTCTATAAACTTACCTGGCGCTTACATGTGCGTCCGCAGCACCAATCATGAATATATGTAACTATTAATGCATAAATAAAAGTAGGCAGATACTTTGCATGACATTTCAAAACGTATAATCATTCAATTTCATTTTCTGGGAAAATAGCAAGTATATAGGTATTTACGGAAAACCAAAAGCCCACTCACTGATATGTAGCCGGGTTGTAACCCCCGCGCCTAACCTGGCTACGCTCGTCCTCCGGATAAATCTCACCTATATGAAAAGCAACTATAAAAACGTTATTTTAAAGCACATAAACGAAACTTGGAAATAACTTCTCATACAATGCTCAATTTTGGTATTTGAATATACCAACGTGATCTACACAACCTCAGGAACATCCCCATATTTTTAGAAAAATTTTCCAAGCACCCACGCGCGGCCACGTGCCAGGCACACTGACGGTAACCCTAACGGCGTTAGGGAATATTCTATCAAAACACCAAACATATACCGTTAAAAACTAATGGCGTCACCTAACGCCGTTAGCATATTCCGTCAAAACTAACAGAATATGCTCTCATCTTCTCCGGCGAGTCACCAAACGCCGGTGACATCGCCGGTTTCTGGAAAAACATTCAAATCGCTATAACTTCTTCAATTCTTCACCAAATTTCATGAATTTTTCACCAAAATGAAGCTTATAACCTAAGGAACAAGATCATACCAATTTCAAGTTCCAATGATCACGGAATCTCACTTGAGAACCCTCGAAAGTCTGACCAAAACTTCAAACTCGGATATCTCGATATCCCGACATCCAAAAACCTCCAACAAACTACTTTGAGCCTCGTGAGGACCTTCTTAAGCTTTCTGTGAGCTTGAAATTCCCAAAAACATAAGATTTTACGTTTGCATGAACAGTACCCCAAATCGGGGTTTGGGTTTTACGAGGTTTTCGAAGGTTTCCATACCTGAAAATGGTACCAAACAATTCGTAAGGTCACAAGGAACACAATGGTGGCCTTGAATCCTTCGATTTGCAATGTTTGGGATGGTTTTGGGGCTTGTCCGTACTAAAGAGGAAGAGAGAGTGTGTGTGTGTGTGTGGTTCAAAAGCCACCAACCAATTACCACAATAATTTTCTAACTTTCCATTGGGTCCCAAAACTTAGGGATATGGCATAATTGGACCAAAACCTTAGCTCTATTTACAAATGCACACCCAACGCTCAAGAGCAAACTCGTCATTTCACATCAACTATATAAATAATTCAGGACGGGCTGTTACATGACATCAATGTTACATGGCGACAATTCAACACCAAATAAAATAAACAAATAGTGAGAGGAAAGAGACGAATAGTGATTTTGAAGAAGATTGTTGGCGACTCCCAAGCTAACGGTAGAAGCTGACGGCTGAAAATTTTTCCTTTAGTTTTTCTCTAGATGAGTAGGTTTTTTGAACTTGCCGCTGTTAACAAAAAAAAATTAACCAAAATTAAAAGATATATAAATTAAGAGAAAAAAAGGAACGAAAATTCTACAACAAAATGACCTGCATTTCCTCTCAAACAAAATCTACCCAAATGTCCCTAATAAATTTTCAATTATTAAAAATGTTCCAGTTTAAAATTTTGAGTTAATTTCTGTTGGACGCAGGATCCAAACATGCGGCACTCAAAATCATGTCCGGATAACATTATTTTAGTATAGTAGTTTAATTCAATTAATCAATAAAATTAAAGAATAAACTTAAAAATAATAAATTATTGAGGGGCTATGTTTGTTAAGAGTAATTATGTAAATGCTTTAGCTGAATAATGTTTAGAGAATTAGTTGGATGTAAATCTGTTTTGTTTGTTTTGTTCAGTTGTATAGCTGTTAGTTAGTTAAGGTTAGTAGTGGCACATGTGAATGATGTGTATATATATTGTTGCCTTGTAATAATTCTTATTCAATGAAAAGTAAATTCTTTTCTAATGTGGGAATATAATCAGGAGAAAGGTGAGAAGGGAGAGGATGCTTAGTTGCAGTGAGGGCTTTGGGCTTAGAGATGCCTGATTTGGACCTGGTTTTCATGGGATGAATATTGGTTGTGGTAGGTATTTGCTCGGGATGAGGAAGAGATGATGGTGAAGGGACACTGAGGGATGAAGGTAATACCTCGGAAACATGCTCAGGAAAGGTAGTCATGGCTGCTGAGGTGGGTACTGCGGAAGGAGGCAGGTCTGAGGAAGGAGGATGGGCATGTGAAGTAGGCACCGCTGAAGAAGACACTGCTGGAGGAGCAGGGTGTGCAATTGTAGTCGGAGAAAAAAATAATTGAGTTGGAAGACATGAATTGAGTTGCACACTGGATGAAGCTGTGAGAGAAGGAGTTGGAGGAGGTGGCTTGTGACAGGGGAAGCTGGATTCATCAAATACAACATGGCGTGACACATAGATCCTGTTGGATTGAAGATCGAGACATTTGTAACCTTTGTGATTGAGACTGTACCCCAAAAAAACGCACCTCTTGCTTTTAGGATCCAACTTTGATGAAGAGTAAGGCTGCAACCAGGGAAAACAACTGCAGCCAAATATTTTCAAGGTGTGATATGATGGAGACCTGTGGAATAGCAACTCCCACGGAGAAACCTTGGAAGCAGTAGGCATTCGATTGATTAAGTAGACCGCAGTGGCAAAAGCATGATCCCAATACAGGTGTGGAACTTGAGAGACTGTGAGTAAAGTTCGTGCTGTTTCAACTAAGTGTCGATGCTTGCGCTCAGAACAGCCATTTTGTTCTGGAGTGTGAGGGCAGCTAAGTTGGTGAGTAATACCATGAGCAGCAAGAAACTGAGATAATTGAGAGCTCAAATATTCACCACCAGAGTCAGATCTCAGAGTTAAAATTTTGGTGCACAGCATGTTCTCAACGTGAGCTTTAAATTGCACAAAAATTTTGTAAACGTCAGATTTATATTGCATAGGAAAGAACCAACAATATTTTGTGAAATCGTCAACAAAAATGACATAGAAGCGATGATGATGTAAAGAAGAAACAGATGCTGGCCCCCAAACATCCCAACTGGGTTCAAGCTATGAAGGATGAATTTCTTGCTCTCCAACAAACAGGCACCTGGTCTCTAGTCTCTTCCTCTTCATCCAGCAATATAGTGGGATGCAAATGGGTTTTTCGCATCAAACGAAAACCTGATGGCACAATTGATCGGTACAAGGCCCGTCTAGTGGCTAAGGGTTTCCATCAGCAAGAGGGTCTGGACTATACTGAAACGTTTAGTCCAGTTGCTAAACCTGTCACTATCCGCCTTCTTCTCACATTGGCAGCTCAATATGACTGGTTTTTAAATCAATTGGATGTCAGCAATGCCTTCTTACATGGCAACCTCACAGAACAAGTGTTCATGCATCAGCCACCTGGCTTTGAAGATCCTATTCACCCTAAGCACATCTGCCATCTTAAGAAGTCCTTGTATGGTCTCAAACAAGCTCCCCGAGCTTGGTATGAGAAACTCCATGGTGCTTTAACATCCTTGGGCTTCACTGGCTCTCAGTCTGATCACTCTTTATTTGTTAAATCTGATCCCATGGTTTTTATCTTAGTATATGTTGATGACATAATTGTCACTGGTCCATCTTCTTCTGCTTGTACTCATGTGATCACTCAACTCCGGGCTCTATTTCCTATTAAGGATTTAGGAGCCCTCCACTACTTCCTTGGCATTGAAGTCAAACGATCCTCCACAGGTATCTACATCTCCCAAACCAAGTATATACTTGACTTGCTGAAGAAAGCTCATATGGATGGTGCTAAACCATGTGTCACTCCCCTGAGTACTTCCAAACTCGATCATTCCTCACCTTTACTGCCAGACTCTGCAGAATATAGATCTCTGGTCGGAGCTCTTCAATACCTCACCTGGACCCGACCGGATCTGTCTTATGCTGTGAATCTCGTTTGCCAATTTATGCACAGCCCTCGCCAATCTCATCTCCAGGCTGTTAAAAGAATCTTCAGGTACCTAAAAGGTTCTGTTGATATGGGCTTATGGTTCCCCAAAAGCTCTACTTCCCCAGCTCTTACGGCCTTCTCCGATGCCGATTGGGCAGGGTGTTCTCTTGACCGAAAATCCACAGGAGGTTTTTGCATATTTCTTGGATCATCCATTATCAGTTGGAGTGCTAAAAAGCAACCAACTGTTGCTCGTTCTTCCACTGAAGCAGAGTATCGATCCCTTGCCAACACTGCTGCTGAGCTTACCTGGATCTGCAAACTGCTCACTGATATTGGTTATCACTCTCCTGCTAGTCCAACACTGTGGTGTGACAATATTTCTGCTCTATCCTTGGCCAAAAATCCGTTGTTTCACGCTCGCACTAAGCACGTTGAGATCGATTACCACTACATTCGGGAAAAAGTCTTGGCAAAAGAAATTTCTGTTCACTACATCTCCACGCAACTTCAACTTGCTGATATCTGCACTAAAGCTCTTCCCAAGGACAGATTTCAATTCTTGCGCTCCAAACTCTCACTTCGATCTCCTTCGCTCAGTTTGAGGGGGGATGTTAAGAGTAATTATGTAAATGCTTTAGCTGAATAATGTTTAGAGAATTAGTTGGATGTAAATCTGTTTTGTTTGTTTTGTTCAGTTGTATAGCTGTTAGTTAGTTAAGGTTAGTAGTGGCACATGTGAATGATGTGTATATATACTGTTGCCTTGTAATAATTCTTATTCAATGAAAAGTAAATTCTTTTCTAATAATGTTTACCTTCTTCGATTGAAGATGATATATGAATATGGCTTGACACTGTTCATTTAAAAATAATTTTTTGTAGGCCTATAATTCTAGACTGGGATATGTTTAGTATCTTCGGTTGGAGATGTCCTTAATGAAAGACAAGTAACAGACCTACTACGAGATACTAGTCAACGTCCCGGACACAAAGAGGAGTACACATCAGGTCTAATCTAGATGGTGTTTTAAACTTGTTTCTTATGGTCAGGTTTCTGCATCTATGAAGATGGTTGCACACAGTAATCACGAAACAGATGAACTTATCAAGGGGGAATTTGGAATGCAAATGAGAAAAGAAACGGCTTTGGTTAATGCGCGAGTTTTACCACCTCCATCGGTAATTAGTTGTTTGATTGCTTCTATTTTTATTTTAGTTGGTTAATGAACTTATCTTTACTGATGTTTGAATTGATGGCAACAGCTAAAATACCATGACGGCGGTCGTGAAAGGTCCGCATTTCAATGTGCTCATCATGGACAAATGGAGAGGGTGCTTACAGATATCCATACAAGGAAAACCAGCAACGAACAATCCTTTCTTTTTCGTCTTTCCATAATATAAGGCTTAAAACTGTGATTTTTATTTCTTATAGGGGTGTTAAACGAATCTGTGAAACTGAACTAGGAATTGTAACCTTAATTTTCTGATATTTATTATCTTAGACTCTTTATGAAAGGTAACTGTGTCTCAGTGCTTGTGCAACTGTTCATTGAGTCTGTTTAGCCCAAAAATAGCAATTTAGTCATTCTAGTTATAAAATTCACTTGGCACGCTTTGATTGACTGTAATGCTTTATGGTTTCCCATCTTCAGTCCGGACACCCGAAAAACAAAGTGGTAAGGTCAAAGTAAAATGGTAAGGTATATTTTGCGTGTTTGGTCAAACCGTCACATGGCCAAATAATATTTTCGGTTTTTCTTCTTATTCAAAATATACCCGAATTTTCTTTTCCATTCCATTCAGACGGTTATCTGTATTCAAGGCCGGTTCAAACATTTTGGAGGCCCTAAGCAAAAATAAAAAAAAAAGGGGCCCACAAACCCACAAACATCTTGGTTAATTGGTCATAAAGAAAAGAAGATTATCGTATGGTAAAAAATACTAGTCAATCAAGCAATACTTGACGTCTAAAGTGTCTAAGCATGGGACTTTGACAATACAATTTTCTGAGCAAAAGCTTTCTAGATTTGGTAGATGAGAAGGTTCCAATTTTTGGAACTGCTTGAAAGTGATCTCATTTTCTTAATAATATCTGCACTTGCCATATTAAATTGGTAAAGACATATATATATATATATATTATTTTGTTGAAAATTAAATTTGAATTGGTATTAATATCAAAAACATGCGCCTCTAGTTAACTTCTTGATGAATTAACCAAATTTTAGTAATTATAATCAAAGGTATAAAAAAAAATTAACAATCAAACAAAAAATAGTAAAAAATTGGAAAACAAGAAAGGCGCAGAGGCTAGTTTGAACTCGGGTACTCATTAGTGCTGGAGAACAACGGAACCAGTGCCTTTAGCTAACCTACTTGATGAATTAACCATTTTTTTTTAATTTGGGTTTTTCCGAAACATATATGAATATACTGCCCTAATAATTTTTGTACCCTGATTTTTTTGAGGCCACGGACGGTCGTTCAGCCGACACTGGGCCAAAACCGACCCTGTCCGTAATTATCAATTTAAGTTTTAACGGTTTGAATTACCAATAGCAAACCAAGCTTCTCTTCTCCCAAAGAAACCTTTGACCAAACCAAATTCCCTTTACACCCCAACAATTATTTCTATGAAACTTTTATGAAAATGGCTTAAGCTAAATTTATTTTAATAAAAAATAATGCTATAACTTTATTTAATGAAAAAGACTTAAATTTTAATGAAAACCCCTAAATTTTAATAAAAATGACAAATAAACTTAAATTTGAATGAAAAAGACATAATTTTAATATTAAAAATAAAATAAAATAAAATAAACTCTGACGTGCGGACCCGCACGGCCTCTGTTTATGAAACTTTTCTTACACTTTTTATGAAACTTGCGACATTGTTTATGAAACTTTACGACATTGTTTATGAAACTTTACGACATTGTTTATGAAACTTACTACATATTTATGAAACTTACTACACTGTTTATGAAATTTACTACACTGTTTATGAAACTTACAACACTGTTTATGAAATTTAACAAGGGAGTTTTAACGAAAAGCTCGCGGTACTGTTCACTTTAACAAAAAAACCACATTTTTACACTAAAAAATCAATCATGGTACTATTCACTTTATTCTTTATTTTGTCTTTATCGTTAAAACTTAAAGTTTTCAAGCCCTTTTCATTAGTTTTCCTATTTAACAATGCTACATTGTTTATGAAACTTAACGGTACTGCACTGTTTATGAAACTTACTACACTGATTTATGAAACTTACTATACTGTTTATGAAATTTACTACACTGTTTATGAAACTTAAAGGTATTACATTGTTTATGAAACTTAACGGTACTACATCCTTCTCTCTCATCTTCTTGAATTTTCTTAGCACATTCTCACCTTCCAAACACATTTTCTTCTTCAAATTTTCTTTGTATCTCTTCAATTTCTTAACTTTCTACACCAATTACTTAATTTTCTTCTATTGTCCATCCATTTGCGGCTTCCTCTTCTCCTCCACCTACAATCTTAACTTTCTACACCACATGTTATTATGTAAGTGGTGGAAAATTTTATTTTTTGACACAAGAATATCACCACTTGTATAAAGACATGGTGTATCATCCCATGTTCCAGGCACATTGAAAAATCTCTCGTCATCTTGATTGCTATTGGAAAAGAACACCACAAAAACAAAACTGAAAAATATAATTCAATTTGAAGTCTTTATCTTATTCTAAGACCATCTCCAACCCTGGGCTAAAAGCCAAATTACCCCCCAAAATTTCCCCCCAAACTCACTCTAACCCAAGGGAAAAATTCGGGCTAAATGCTAAATGCTAAACCAATGCCAGATTCCCCCCAGAATTTAGCCCAGAAATGGGTGTGGGCTCCACCAAACTGAATGAAAATATTTTTCGAAATTTAAAATTTTTTTTATTAAAATGTTCATAAAATTAATTTACGATAGTCTACATATTTATTTATTTTTTGAAATTTAATTTAAGAAAAAAAATAGCCTAAGTTTATTCTTTAATAATTCTGGGCTAAAATTTTAGGCTAGAAAGGGTTGGAGCAGAAAAACTGTTTCTGGACTAAAAGCTAAATTTTTCGGGCTAAAAAATTTGGTTTTTAGCTCAAGGGTTGGAGATGGTCTAAGCAATAATGATAATAATAATGTCTTAATGATAGCTGACAATGGGGAGAAAAAAGAATGGAAAGGGGCGGGGTGGGGTGCATGCCAGCTCATGTGGTTTTTATGTTTTTATTTTATTATTATTTTGTATTTATCATTAAATAAAAATTAGTTGATAATTTTTTATTAAAATGCAAAAATTTGAAATCTTTTTTATAAGTTTTTTTTATTTATAACTACCAGTTAACCGCTTAATTCACTTCCCCTACACAAGTCTTTGAGCATGATCCCATATTAATTCCCCTAATTTCACGGAGGTCTGGAAAACAACAGAAGGGCAAAATAATCAATTAACAGACGCTCTCTCTCCTTTCGCTTTTGCTTTTCATCCCCCGAATTCTTCATCAGCAAGTCTAAGCAATCTGCTTTTCCCTTTACCCACCTATTCTCACTCTGCGCTCTCCTCACACAATTAAACACTCCTCCTCTCCCTCTATCTAAAAACCTCACTTTCACTCTAAAACCCCAGAGCGCACAGAGACGCAATGTCTCAATGTGGCCGAGGCCGAGGCAGCCCTTCCGAACCCTTCTACCGCTCCAACGCCCCGCCGTTTAATCGCAGTGGAGGTGGCGGAGGCCGTGGTCGTGGACGAAACACCGGTGCTCCACCGTCGGTTCAGTCCAAATCGGGCCCTAGGCATGGCTGTCCTGGAGTCATCGACGCTCCGACTGTTGATCAAACTCCCTCAACGGCACCAATGGCTCAAACACGGGTTTCTCGCGGACTCGCGCCCGCTCATTCGTCTTCCAGCTTGCCGCCTCTGCACACTGAGGCTCTTATCATCTGTGAGATGGAGCAGAAACTGACACTGACCGCTCCGCCACCGTCGTCATCAAAGGCCGTCATGTATCCGGCTAGGCCCGGCTACGGGAAGGTCGGCGAGAAGGTCCAAGTCAGGGCCAACCACTTCCTAGTGGAGGTTAGGACGAGAGATCTCCATCACTACGATGTAAGCCTCCTTCCTTTTCGTTTTTATTTTTCTGTGTTTATCTGTTCTTTCTGAATTTTACAGTTTATTTTTGGATGACATATATCATATTATGAAATGACTATTTAGGCAATATATGAATTTAAAAAAATATAATTATTTTCTGATACACCTTAAATTGTTTTTCATATTTTTTTTCTTCAAGCTCTCAAAGTCACTCATATCATCCGATGTAGGATAAAACTCTAACAACTACCAAACAAGATGAATATAAATGGATATATATATATATATATATATACACACACACGTGTGTGTGTGTGAAATCTAAAATCCCTAATTGATTGAAACTCACGAAGTTGAGTGAAAACTAACCACTCAAAATGGACAACATTTCAAATAGTGGGGCTTGCGTGGCAACCCACTCAGTTACCTTTGCTGGGAGCAACGTGGCTTTTTCCAGGCTTCTTCCAGGCCGTTAGATTTCCAATAGTTATTTTTTTGGGTCACTGAATTTAAAAAAAAAATTTCAAACCTCCCCAAATGGCCGGATGACGTGGCATAGTCACTCCTATCATCCATTGTAGGATAAAACTCTAACAACTACCAAACAAGATGAATATAGATGGATATATATATATATATATATATATATATATATATGCATATATATATATATATATATATATATATACAGACACATATGTGTGTGTGTGTGTGAAATCTAAAATCCCTAATTGATAGAAACCCAGGAAGTTGAGTGAAAACTAACCCCTCAAAATGGACAACATTTCAGACAATAGGCGTGCGTGGCAACCCACTCGGTTACCGCTGGGAGCAACGTGGCTTCTTCCAGGCCGTTAGATTTCCAGCAGCTATTTTTTCTAGGTCATTGGATTTAAAAAAAAAATCAAACCTCCCAAATGGCTTGATGACGTGGCACAATCTGGACCGTTTGGTTTCCAGATCAACAGTCCACGTTTTTCGGCCTTAAAAGAAATAGAAAAAAAGCAAAAATGTTACCAGTGGGCCACGTGTCAAAATTTGGATTGTTGGATTTCAATTTTTTGTAATCCAACAGTTCAAATTAATTAAGTAAATAAAAAATTTAAAAAAAATTCGTATAAACTAAAAAAAAAAAAATTCTTTCTATAAATATGTAATTGGTATTTTATGTAATTTTTTTTTCAATAAATATATAATTTTAAAATTTTAAGTTAATAACATCGTTAGGCACTTTGTGTAATTTGAATTTATTTAATTTGGTACTTTATGTAATTTCGTATTTATTTAATTTGTGTTTTTTAATTTGATACTTTAAAATAAAATCCCATCCGAATTAATTTATTACTTTATAAAATGAAAAATACTAATTGCTTAGTTTAGGGATAGAGATGTAATAGGCAATTACTGTTCATTAAAGGTAGTTACTATTCACTTGAGGGGACTGAATTGCCTATTGCGGGCCTTTACACACTGAAAGTGCTCTAAGTATATAAGGTGTACTCAAACAAATGTGAGGTGTGAATAAAACAACCCATTTTGTTTTACGGTTTCCTTTTCTTTGTTTTTTGAAAACTTGACTCGGAATGTCGTGTTGAGACCCAAAAATGATTTTTTTTTTTGGTCAAGCCCAAAAAATGATTTGGCGCCCTCAAAACATCTGTGACTCCAAAAAAAATTTTACATTTTACTTTACACTTTTTTAAAAATATTTCTGAGTTGATCTGTTCAGATGCTTCGGACTATTGAGCATTGTCATTATGTTTTGAGTTGATCTGTTCATATGCTTCGGACTATTGAGCGTTGTTATTGTGTTTTGAATATTTTTACTTATTTTGATACGGCTAAATTTTTTTCGTCGTCCCTAATAGAGTAATTTTCGTATAAAAATGTTAACAATCATACACGTGGTGGAGTACGTTAACAATCTGGGTCCAAATAAAAAATTTCATTCAAATTCTGTTAAAAAGTTACATGTGTTGCTCACATACAAGGGTGTAATTGTCTTTACAGTTTATCTACCACTTTGATACTTTTCTGAAAAATAATATAAAATGATTTTTAAAAGATTAAAGTAATTAAAATTGAGAAAAGAAAATTTAGTATACACCCACCTTCCTTCGCCGCGTTCTCCCAGGACCTCAGTTCCATCGTCATCTACAGAACACCCTTTGTCCCGCCATCGCCTCCGGCACCCCCCCCCCCCCAAAACCAATTCTGCTATTACCGCAGACCAACCCCATATCAATGGTCAATGTGCTATAAGAACGTGTTCTCCAGACCATTGAGAAGCTGATCAAGAATTGGCTGTATAAAGAATATGGGATTAATTGGTTGCATTGTAGTAAACTGTTCTATTAATTTGATTTTGTACGAAAAAAATTGAGATTATTGTTGTGGGGGAGATGAGAAAGGAAGTTTTGAATTTTGGTGGAGGAGATGGGGAAGAAGCAGGTTTGGATTTAGGGTGGGACGGCGAGGACAGATGGGGGTGGAGGGAGAGCTAATGTTTTTTTTTTTTTTTTTTTTTTTTTGTTATTTGCATATTTCTTTTGTTTCTAATTTTATCTTTTATCTTTTTTCAGTTTTAAAAATCAATTATATGACCACGTGGCGATTTGTCATTGTTTGTGATAGTCAATAATATCAAAGGACACTTTTGTCCATAGTATGTGAGCTGCACATATAACGGAAAATTTTGATTTGGACAAGATTGCTAATGGACTCCACCATAGTTTTTAACCAAGGGGGTAGGACAGAAAGTCTCATAATAAGTAAGCAATAATGTGGTTCAAGTTTGTTTTTTACGAACTTAAGACGTCTCGCTTACAAGTGAAGATGAATATAACTAGACCGTAGTACTAAGTGACTGGACTCCGTCACAGTTGAATGATGGATAACATTTTTAAACGACAGGCAATTTGAAAGTATCTTATTACCATAGAGACCACGAAAAAAAATTAACCTTTTGATTATATACAGACAATTCGGATCGTTGAAAAAAATTATGAATGATCATCACAAGATGTCCATCAAATAAGCTTTATTTGAGGGGTATTAGAATGGGACTTTAGTTACTTACAACCTAGAAACTATTACATAATGGAAGGTGATTTTGCGTTCCCAAAACATTTTTCTGAGTCAAAAGCGAGCCATATGCTTTTGTAAAATTTATTCTCTCTATTTAAAGTTGACCTAAATATGTTTTTTAAAAAAGGGTTTTCAAAAAGGGTTTTGTAAATTTGATGTAGGAAGGTGTTGTTCCCCAATAGGTTATGTGGTTGTGGGGTGTCTTATGATTTCATTTGGTTGTTGTAGGTGTCGATTACCCCTGAAGTTGCACGAAACATGAAAAAAGATATCATTAACCAGCTCGTAAAACTTTACAAGGAACCCCACCTGGGCAAGAGAATCCCAGCATATGATGGCAGTAAAAGTATTTATACGGCAGGGCCCTTACCATTTGCCTCGAAAGAGTTTGTGGTCAAGTTGGCCGAGGGAGAGGGTTATGGTGTTGCTGCTAGTTCATTTTTGTATGTTTTTTGTCTTGTTTAATGCCTTTTTTTTTTCTTTTCATTTTTGTATGTTTTTTTTAATTTGTTGCGGTATTTTCCCCATTTAGTGGGATCATGCTTTGTTGTTGTTGTTTGTTGCAGTTTTTTAAATGTTTTCTTCTTTGTATTTGAATGGCTTACAGGAGGGACCGAGAGTTCAAGGTCACTCTCAAATTGGCTAGCAAACCCAACCTGCATCAGCTGCAACAGTTCCTACGAAGCCAACAACATGAGTCGCCTCAAGACATAATTCAAGTTCTGGATGTTGTTCTTAGGGCCACAACTTCTCAAAAGTAAAAGTCTCTATTTGGTAGAAGGGGATAAGATTTGTTTTCTCCTTGTATGTGTTGTTTCCTCACTAATAGCTGTTCCGACTCTTGTAATTTTCTATCATAGGTACACTGTTGTTGGGAGGTCTTTTTTCGCCAGCGAGCTTGGGCAGAAAGGTGGCCTTGTTGAGGGTCTGGAATACTGGAGAGGCTTTTACCAGAGTCCTAGGCTGACTCAGTCTGGGCTTTCGCTCAATATAGGTAATGCATTGACCAAAATTTACAGGTTAATAATCATATAAAGTTAAGTAACAAGAGTGTTGTGACCATAGTTGCCGAATACGGTGAAAGAGCATATGAATTTTGTGTTGATACGGACGAACTGATTCGGAGGTAAATTTGGTGGTTTAAGATTATACTTTTCAGGCACTTAGTATTACGGTCTATTGGTATTCCTTTTCACTTGTAAGTAAGAGGTCTTAGGTTTGATTCTCGCCAAAGGAAATAAACCACTTTATTGCTAGCCCATTATTAGGTTAAGTCCACCCACTCTCTTTTAGTGTAGATAATATCATTTGTCTAAAAAAAAATTATACTTTTCAAAACTCGGCGAAATCAGAGGATTAAATTTACACTTTTGAATTTTTTTGTTTTCAAACTTCAGGAGAAGATAACGCAGAGCCGCTCTCTACTGTTCTTGGTTCCAATGAAAAAGAGAGAGGCAAAATGAGTTTTTGTCTCCAACTCCCACGTATGCATGGTGAACGTGTCGTGTTTGCCGTGTTCGTGTCATTTTCATGACATACCTGACATCTTAATAGATCGTGTCGTGTCGAATCTATCAAAATGAACAAGTACTAAGACCCGACTCGAACTCGACCTGTAAATTTAATGGGTAATATGACCAGACTTGTTAACCGTTAAAAAAATATATTTTACTTCAATAAATAATCAAATGAAAAACATCACATTAAATTAGTATTTACATACTCTAAACCCTAAGGGTGCATTTGTTGCACATGACTATTTCGGATTGGAATAGTTTTAGGGACTAAGCTAGACTGGCTTAGAATAGACTAAGTTTGACCGATTTTGTGAAACGTTTAGTGCAGTACCGGACTAAGATGAAGGATAATTAACAAACTTTAATATTATATTATTTAATCTATAATTATTACTCTCTCTTTTTCTCCCCCTTTTCCTCCCTTCTTTGTCCCACTCTCCCTCTTTTTCTCTCCTTTCCGTCCCACTCTCTTCCTCCTCATATTGGACCTATTGATTCTAGTCTCTATCTCTCTCTTTTTTTCGGTCCAACTCCCACTTGATTCCAGTCTCTATCTCTCTTTCCTCCTTCTCTATTTAGGTCAGTGTTATTTAAATTGAACCCTCATGGCTTCATTTTTCTTGACGAGTTACAAGTATCTCAACGCGTTTTTTTCGGTCAAACATTGTTGAATTGGATGATGTTAGCACCACCAAAAACTTCTCACCATTTCTGGACAAGATCTGTGCTTTGCATACTCGAATTTGTCATGGATTTGAAGAAACCCAAACAAGCCGAGACTTCCAGGCCATTTTTCGGCCACCTCCGACCACCTTTTGGCCTCGATTAAGGTAGAATCATAATCCCCACTCTCAACTTTAATTCGGTATATTTTATTTGAAAATTTGTTGTGAAACGGATCTAAAAGATAGTCAAATTAGAAAGTTAACGATCGATCTAGCAAAGTGAGTGGTCGAAGATGACGAAGAGTTGTTGCGAGTGGTCGTCGAGTAGGAAGAGGACGAGAAAGGACTGTCTTAGCTAGTCCCATGGTTTTCGGGGGGTCTCGCTAAGACTAGCAAGCTCCTTCTTTAGTTGAGGCGAGTGAGAGTTAGTCTCATTAAAACTAGTCCCTGCGGGGAACAAACACAAAATTGGACTAACCCTTAGTCCAATCTAGTGAACTTTAGTGAAGGCAAACAAACACCCTCTAAAGTCTTAAACCCTAAAAATCTAAAGGTGTTTAAACGAATGAAAAACATAATGTGGTGCTTGAATTTTTCAATTAAATTACATTCATAAATTATTAAACGGTGTCCCCAAAACCAAATAGAAAAGAAACTCTCAAATTTCTGTTGCCGTCAATAACATTTCAACGTAATTGTCTCTGGTCCTCGTCCTTAGTTCCGATGACCTTCCTTCCTTACTCTCAAATTTTTGTTGGCTAAATTGTCTAAATAAGTGTTTGTTTATACTTAAAAAATATATATATATAATTGTATTGGGGATATAAAAACTGAAAAATCGAATGACATGTAAATTAGAAAGTATTATAACATAATGAAAACATAAAGAATCATAATAAAGAGTGTTAATCCAAGTATTCAATAAGTCTCTTATAATTTATTTTTAAAAACATGCAAAATAAAAATTATATATTTTCTATCTAAGTGACAGTCGTGACCTAAGTGGGTGCCTAGGGTGATCTAGGAGAGCGCCTAAGCAAGTCTAGGCGCCATTTTTAAAATTTTTAAATACATAGAGATTAATCAGAACAGTAGCCAAATGTCTAGCGCCTATGTGACAGGCGATGATTTTTAGAACAATAAATTCAAAACCAGATAAGAGCAATTTTTTTAGACGACAAAGATGAAGAGTGACAGAGTTTTTCTTTTCTAGTTTTCGAGGCCCACTGTTATAGAATTTTAAGACTGTAATTTAATTGAAAAAGGAAGAGCTGCGTGTTTGTTTTTCATTCATTGGAACACCAGCTGTCATCTGTAACCAGAACCCTGAAAAATTTCTCGCTAGTGTGGCGCCCAACTGCCTTACATATGGCCCACTCAGCCTATACATTTATGCAACGTGTTTGAGAATCGTTTCTCTTGAAATTCACTATAATTGCTTACAATAAATAATAACTACAGACTTCTTCTCAAGACGGATTTTTATTTTTATTTTTTAAATAGGGATACTCTATCCACCGTTAGATTTGATTTTAATAAAATTATGTGGTTAAGATTAAATCACAGGCCACAGAATCTCAACCACAGAATTTCATTAAAATCAAATATAGAGAATTCCTATTTTTTTTTGGAATTCCTCTTGGGAAGATATTCCTTAATAACTATACCTAAAACATATAATTGTAAAATGTATAATTTAAACTTTTTTACAATCAAACTAATTTACATTCCTTAACGAATTTAGAACGATTTAAACAAAATATCGTAATGCCTACGTCTATATCTGGGGAATAATATTATAGGTTACTTGCAAATTTCTTACTCAAACCGAACTGCAAACTCGAACCGTATTGTGTATCTGGCAACTATGGTTGTGAGTCGTGACTAACTTTTTTTATTCATATATTTGCAGATGCATCTGCCAGGGTATTTTATGAACCTATTCTGGTAACTGAGTTTGTGAAAAAACTTTTGAAGTACAGAGAACTGTCAAGGCCGTTGCCCGAGCGTGATCTTTTGAAGGTATTCTCCATTTTTATTTCGATTTGTTTCATGCTGTTTTGATGGGCAACTTATCTAAAAGTAAAGCTTTATGAATAAAATACAATGTGAATATGTTGAGTTGATGGTTTGTAACTATGCTTTACCAGTATGAACAACGAAGTACAAGTTATGTATATGCTAGTTATAGCCTATGGGTTATATTTATGCAGATTTGCTAGTATTTTGTACTCATCCGGTTTTGAAGCTGCATTTTGTTTTAGCATGTGCTCATTTGCTTTTATTTTGAATTGACTTGTTCATTTTGGATTCACTTTCTTTGGATCAGGTGTAGATGACCACATAGACTAAATTATTCAGAGTTGTATGTAGTTACTTCTGTTTGTTCACAAATGGTTAAAAATATTTGTCTTGGAACAAAACTGATTGGCATTCTGTCACTGACAGGTTATGAAGGCCTTAAGGGGGATCAAGGTAGCACTTCCTAATCGTGAGAATAGATCTTATAAAATCACCGGGGTCTCAATGGAGCCCTTGAGCAAGTTGACGTGAGTCTAGTAATCTTTGCATTACATTTATGCTTATGTCTTGTTTACATGTATATAGATTGCTGTGGTACTTGATTCGCTTGAAATGTAGAACTGGAGTTTTCGTGCTCATTATCTTTCTTTCGTTTGAACTGTTTTGATTGAACTTGCAATATGATACATCGTAACAAGTAAATATGAAAAGAAAGTCAAATTGGGTTATGACGGTGTTCCTTGGTAACAGAATGTACATAATTTAGCATCCATGTTTGCATTTTAGGTTCACTTTAGAAGATAAAAGTACAACTTCCGTAGTACAGTATTATCGCGAGAGGTACAATATCGTGCTAAGGGATGTGGCACTGCCTGCGCTTCAATCTGGGAGTGGTTCAAACCCTGTTTATTTGCCTATGGAGGTTCCTGTCTTGACTTCTTAACCATTTTATTTCCTATCATGTTTCTATTTGAAGTACGGTAATAGCTTGAGGAGATAATTTACTTAATTACCTTTTTGGCAGCTTTGTTCCATTGTTGCTGGTCAGAGGTACACTAAGAAGCTGAATGAGAAACAAGTAACAGCTCTTCTGACAGCAACTTGCCAACGCCCTGGAGAGAGGCAGCGAAGTATAGTCGAGGTCTGGATGTGATTTCATCTTGTCAATCAATGGAACTCTTTTCCTAATCTAGATGGTTTTCATCTTGTTTCCGGTGATCATGTTTCTGCATCTGTGCAGATGGTTAAACACAATGGTTACAATAAGGATGAGCTTATCCAGCGGGAATTTGGAATGAATATAAGAGAAGATATGGCTTTAGTTAATGCTCGTGTTCTGCCACCACCTTTGGTAATTATTTGTTTCCAAACTTGTTCGAATAGTGCTAGTGTTTTTGTATTCATCTTGTTTTCTTTGCTGGTGTTTGAATTGACGACAACAGCTGGAATACCATGACACTGGTCGTGAGAAGTCTGAGAATCCACGAATGGGGCAATGGAATATGATTAACAAGGTATGGTGTTGGTTTTTAATTGTTTAGATGGATTTGTGTGTATGTTGAACTCCATTGCATACATGTGAAATCTTGAATGTGTTTTGAGTGTAGTTACACAGGATTTTTGCAATGTAAGAGTCTTTGCAGATTGCAACTTCACTTGTTCATAGTTATTATCGATTTGTAAACGTTTTAAAATACTGTCTTTTACATTTTTGTGATATGTGGTGCAGCATCAAAATTAAAACATTGTTCTTGTTAGAAATTTGATATCTGATTAACTTTAATTTATTCTGGTTCTGTAGAAAATGGTTAACGGTGGTCGAGTGGATTTCTGGGCTTGTGTCAATTTCTCCCGATTAGACCAAAGTTTTAACTTCCATTTTTGTTATGATTTGGTCAATATGTGCAACAGCAAGGGAGTGGTACGACTCCCTTTTTTAGCTCTCTCATCTTTTTGCATTGAATTGTTGCTCTTTTCCTAACCAAATCTTTTATCTTCCTAGCATTTCCATCCGCAACCTTTAATTCCTCATCAATCAGCTCATCCTGCGCAAATCGAGAGGGTGCTTAGAGATGTCCATAAGATGTCTAGCAAGAAACTTGAAGAAACCGGACACAAGGGAAAGCCTCTTCAGTTGTTAATTATCATTTTGCCTGATGCCACTGGATCATATGGTGAGTAGCAAACGAAGAACATTGTATTTCAAGAAAATCATTTTTAAAATCTGACATATGCTTTCAGGAATGATAAAACGAATCTGTGAAACTGAGTTAGGAATCGTATCTCAGTGCTGTCGGCCTAGGGCAGCATCAAAGCTCGGTAAACAATACCTAGAAAATTTGTCACTCAAGATAAATGTGAAGGTTCCTTTTTTTGTATTTTCCATTTGTCCGTCACTTTACTTATCTGTGAAACTGATTTATGTATTGTCTCCCACATTACTTACTGTCTTCTATTAGCATTGAAATATTGAGACAACATTTAAAACTGTTGTAGGTTGGTGGAAGGAACACTGTTCTAACAGACGCCATTCAAAGAAGGATTCCTCTGGTTAGTGACAATCCCACAATCATCTTTGGTGCCGGTGTTCACTATCCGTCTCCTGGGGAGGACAGCAGTCCGTCAATTGCAGCTGTAAGTTTCAGTCTTCCATTATGATTTCATTTTAATTAAAAATGCATAATGTGTTAACCTGTTAATTTATTCCATCAGGTGGTGGCGTCCATGGATTGGCCAGAGGTCACTAAGTACCGAGGAATTGTTTCTGCACAGGCTTACCGTGAAGAAATAATCCAAGATCTTTATAGTGTTAAAGAGGACCCTGACAGAGGTCGGGTTGCTGGAGGAATGATCATGTAATTGGGTCAAGATGCACCTTCTTTTGTTATTGTTCTATTTCTTTTTCTTTTTTTAAATGATAGTTGTGTTGGTATATGGTCCAGCCCATGATGAATGTTCTAGATTATTCTAGTAAGCAAGTGAGGTGGCTGGAGCATGCTAGACAACTCTAGCATGTTATTAAGTTGGTGGAAGAAGCTAGAGAGTACTAGCTTCCTTGGTTGCAAATGGAAAGTTCTAGAAGCTACAATACACACCTATAAATAGGTGTGTGGGTGTTGCTAGCAAACCAAGTGAGGAGCAAAAGATCAAGTCCAAAGCTAGAGTTCCACTCCAAGAATAAGAGTGAGAGTGTTCCAATACACATTGTGTGAGGGAAGTTTAGTGTGAGAGAAAGTGTTGTTATACTTTCTTGTATCCATCAAGCCTTGTCTTTGGCTTGGTAAGACTACTCTTGTTGTACTCATCATCTTCATATAGTGAAGATTGATTGTTGTTCCGTGGACGTAGGCATAAATAGCCGAACCACGTAAATTCTTAGTGTCCATTTCTACTTTACTTTGTGCATTCTCTATCTTGTAGTACCGACATTCCTAACAAGTTGTGCGTATATTTTCTTACCATGACTATTTTCATTATGTTAGGGAGCATTTCAGAGCATTTCAACAAGCAACTGGCCGAAAACCAGAGAGAATGATCTTCTTCAGGTAAGTAATACTTGTTTTTGCTGTGGTCAAGGAAAATGACACAACACTGCTAATATTTGTTTTGATGTTTGCTCGACAGATATGGAGTTGGTGAAGGGCAATTTAGTCAAGTTCTACTGTATGAAATGGATGCTATAAGAAAGGTATGCTGAAAATTATAGAATTATTTTGTTATTGTATAGATCACTAATCACTACTTAATTATTTAATTTGATCAAGTAGTTAGTAAATTATTTTTCAGATAAGCGACTTTATCTAATGTGTGTCACTAATTTTTCAGGCTTGTCAATCGCTTCAGGAAGGATATCTACCACCAGTTACTTATGTTGTGGTGCAGAAAACGCGTCATACTCGCCTGTTCCCTACTGATCATCAGAAGACTGATAAAAGTGGCAATATTCAACCAGGTTACAGATTTAGATGCATTGAGATATATTAAATTTGATATGCTTTTCCGTTTTGCGCCTTGACTCTCTCTTTACGTTGTCTAGGCACTGTCGTTGACACCCAGATTTGTCATCCGAAGGAGTTTGACTTCTATCTCAACAGCCATGCTAGCATTCAGGTACTATTTGTATTGTTCATCTATAAATACGCCAGTTGTGTTTTTGCGGTAGTTTGTTTGAACGGTTATCTTGTGTTCATGTAGGGAACTAGCAGGCCTGCACATTACCATGTCCTATATGATGAGAACAGATTCGCCCCAGATGCCTTGCAAATGCTAACAAACAACCTATGCTACACGTAAGCAAACAACAATTTCATTTCTCTCTCAGCCTTTTGCACTTGTACGATGCCAGTTTGAAGATAACATTTTGTTTGCTGACATTCTAATCGTATGGCATGTGATTTTTCAGGTATGCAAGGTGCACTCGCTCAGTTTCCATTGGTACGTACTAGACTTGGATTCATATCTGTTTTCTGAAATTATGGTTTTTTCTGATTGCACCACTGATGTTTATGTTCATTCATGTAGTTCCTCCTGCATACTATGCGCATTTGGCTGCCTTCCGTGCGCGATACTACATAGGGGACGAGTATTCTGGTGGAGGTTCTACTACGGGACCTACAGCTGGGGTTGCTGGTGGTGCGAGGTTCCGTCACCTTCCGGAGATTAAGGAAAATGTGAAGGAAGTCATGTTCTACTGCTGAATCAGTCTTGAGGTCCACTTTGTCGCTGGTGGCGGTTAGTTTCTAGTAGTGGTGCTTTGTCGAGGTTGCATGAACTAAATTTGCAAGGCTCTAGTTTTATATCGTCTCGAAGACTGACGTCTAAATCACTCGCTCATCCGTGATGGTTTTGGTGATTAGTTTTTTAATTATTTATTCTGTGGGTTCTATTAATGCATTAATTATCGATCTTAAAAATTTAGATAAATTGATTTCTTCTTTTATAAATGGGTCTTACAAATATCTTTTATAACAAAAACTATCCGGTTGAGAAAGAGAAAATCTGACATTATCACATCAGTCATCAAATTAACATTTGATATCTATCTTTTGACATTCTCCATTAGAAATGCCCTGAGGTGCCGGAATGAACATGCAAGTATGACCCTGCATTGATACCGTAAGAAACCCATTTTGATTGTATAAATTGATTCAAAGGAGTTTTATCCAACCCATTTTTGATTGTATAAATTGATTCAAAAGAGTTTTATCCAAAATCTCGCGTTCTCTTATTTCCCCACAAACTACTTTACCATATGTAATACGGTATTTTTTTTTCTTTATACAAGATTTATTAATTTATTTTCATTTTTAGCCGATCATATCATAAACGAATTGTATCTAAACTTTTTGCAAGGTGAGAATCGTGATTAAGAGCATCTCTAATGGGAGATGCAAAGTCAAAATGGTCATGTTACATTTCCTGTTGGGCAAAAAACAGGCTTTGTATTAGTTGTAAGGTAAATTAATTCATCATGATTAAAATAGTTCATCATGATTAGTATAAATAAAGATACAAGGTTATGAAGTGAACATACAATTCTCATACACGTATGCCTTTCTCTCTCTTTGCCGTCCCTCTCTCTATCACCTTTGTCAAAGTTCTTTTTTTTTCTTTTCAAACAAATGATATTACATACACTCAGAGGAGGGGTGAGGTTAGCCCTACAATGAGCTAATAATAATGTGATTCAAATTCGCTTTTGGCAAGAATCGAACCAAAGACCTCTCACGAGTAAATAGCAATACCACTCAACCGTAATACTAAGTGGTATCACCTCTGTCAAAGTTAGTTTTACAATATTTTCAAAATAATAAGACAAAACCAATAAAAAGTCGATTAGCATATTCATTAGGGTGTGCTAAGACCATCTCCAATGGTGGGCTAAATGCCAAATTTTTCCCCAAATTACCCCCCCCCCTCCAAAACACTCTCTAACCCATGCTAAAACATTGGGCTAAAAGCCAAATGTTAAAGTTGGGCCAGATTCCCCCCATGCGCGAGTGGACTCACTGTGGGTCGCCCACCCAACGGCTATATTTGACATTCAATGGCTAGGGTTTAAGGACCGTTGGTTGATCCAACAGTCCAGATTCAAAATTCACTTTAAAAAAATATGTTATTTTAAAATGCATTGAATCCAACGGCTGATATCGAATATAATCAAATCTAACGGTAAAAAAAAAAGATCCAACGGCCCAAATTTAAATCCAACGGCTAAAATAATTTAAAAAATATATTTAACTCAAAATTCACCCAAAAACTCTATAAATACCTATGTATTTGTTCAAACATCCACACAAAACTCAATTTTCTCCTACAATTCTTCCAATTTATCTTTCTACCATTTCTTTCCATTTCCAAATTGTTCAACATGGCAAGAGAGCATATTAGATGTCGTAATTGGACCTGTGAGGAAGATATTTCTTTATGCTTGGCATGGGTTTCGCAAAAGGAAATTATGCGAAAGTCTGCCTCAAGGAGTATGTTTCAAGATGATGAATCTTCTTAACTCTATATCCCAAGTCCAGCACGAAGTCCATCACCAATTGAAGATGGTGGATATGATTATTAAGCTTATATAGTGTATGAACTATGTGCTTTATTGATTAAGTTTATTAATTGTCGTTTGTGAAAGTTGAAAGCTTGCTTTGTGGAAAATTTAGTGATTTTTTAATATTTATCGGAATTTAAATATTTTTAGATTAAAATGTTCATAAAATTAATTTACAATAGTCTACATATTCTTTTTAAATTAATTAAATGAAAAAAAAAAGCCTAAGTTCATTCTTTAATAATTCTGGGCTAAACTTTTAGGCCACAACCATTAGAGCAGAAAAAATGTTCTGGGCTAAAAGCTAAATTTTTCAAGCTAAAATTTTTTACTTTTAGCCCAACCATTGGAGATAGTCTAAGGGCTAGTTTTTATAATTACACCTCCATAAAGTTCTTTAGTGTAACAAGATTAGTTTTCTCCCAGCATTAATAACTTAGGGCTGGTTTGATATTACTATGCTTTGAAAAAAAATGTTTATGCTATACTGTGAGAATAAGCAGCTGTGAAATAAAACAGCAGAGTGTTTGGTAAACTTTTCTGTAAAAGTGCTTTTGGAAAAAGAAAAAAAAACAGTATGATAGTGTTTAGTAATTTTTTTATGTAAAACAGTTGTGACTATGTAAAACGATAAAAAAAGGATATAATACCAGATGTGCCATTAATTTAATTTTCTTAACAAATAAAGGTGAATTACTAAATATACTTTATTTTAAAAAGAAAAATATTGGGTAAATGACAGTTTACTACCCTCATGTTTGGTGGTTTTCAACATTTAATACATCAAATTTTTTTCATCCCAGAGTCATACCTAAAGTGTAAATTTTGGGACAGTTCATACATCCGTTAGTCAAACTGTTAGTTCTCCCGTTAAGTGATGACGTGGTGCCCTGAATGGGTGCCACGTGTCATTAAAATATTAAAATAATTATTTAAATAAAAATAATATTAAAAAAAACCCGAACCCAGAAAAGAAGAGGAAGAAGAAGGAGGAGGAAGAAGAAGGAGAAGGAGGAGGAAGAAGAAAAAAAAAATCTGGGATCTGGGTTCTGGGGGGGGCGCGCGGGGGAGTGGGGGAAGAAAAAGGAGAAGGGAGGAGGAAGAAGAAGGAAGGAAGAAGAAGGAGAAGGGAGAAGGAAGAAGAAGGAGAGGATGAGGAGGAAGGAAAAAAAAGAAAAAAAAGAAAAAAAAGAGAGAGAGAAATCGAACCCAGAAGAAGAAGAAGAAGAAGAAGAAGAAGAGAAGGAGGAGGATGAGGAGGAGAGAAGAAGAAAAAAAAATATTTTATTATTATTTTATTATTATTTTTATTTAAATAATTATTTTAATATTTTTAATGACACGTGGCGCCCAATCAGGGTGCCGCGTCATCACTTAACGGGAGAACTAACAGTTTGACTAACGAATGTATGAGACTGTCCCAAAATTTACACTTTAGGTATGACTCTGGGATGAAAAAAAATTGATGTACTAAATGTTGAAAACCACTAAACATCAGGATAGAAAAATGAGATATGTCCAAAAATATTTATAAACTTTATCTTAAATATTAATTAGTATGACAAAGTTATCCCTTTGTTTGTAGTTATTTCAACTTTTAAAAATTTAAGGGTTCTTTAGAGAAAGGCCCTTGAAACTCCTCTTTGTCAAACAAAAACCCACTTAGTATTAAACATTCAAATAAAATCCAAATTTCAAATAAACTACTACGTAGAGAAATATATAACCCATTATTACAAAATATTTACAACTTATGCCACAAAACCCTAATTATGTCAATAAATATAATTACTCACCCTATTATGTTTAGCAATTAACCCCATATGGAAATTCAACCCTTCTTGTATCACAAATATTAGTAACACATATATATACAAAAAAAAAGAGAACCAATTAATATTCTTTTATGTTGTAGGTAAATTATTTTATTACATACATAAGACATTTTTTTATTTGTTATTATATTTGCGTGTTAAAAATAATTTATCTATATTTATATGCAAAATATAGGTAAATTAATTTGGAATCAAATAGCATTTATTTTGTAGGTAAATTAAAATAGTAGTTACATTATTTTGGTAAAGTTAAACATTACCTAAATTATTTCGTAAAAGTTAAACCAAGAAAAATTATCACCATTAAAATAAAACAGTAGATACATTATTCTTTTATAAGATTAAACAATAAGGTAAATTATATTGTAGGTACATTATATTATAGATAAATTATTTTGCATTTATTACTACATATAATTTTAGTACTAATAAATATGTCCAAATAACTTACCTATATTTTTATGTAAAAGTTATATTATAGTGCCCTTTCAGATTTTCATTTGGTAAGAAAATGACAAGATTAAATTAAAAAGTCTAATTACATGTAAATTTAAAAAACAATTACGAAATCTTAAGGAAAGTATAACATGAGTGCTTTTGTTTTCATTAATCCCTCCCTTCAAATTTGCATAGAATTAAATGTATACATTAAAACAGTAATTAGGGGTATTTTAGGCATATGAAAAATGCAAAATGTGTAAAGGCAAACCAAATTAATGAATTTGCTTATGTAGAGCCTAGTCATGGGTTTTATTCAAGTAAAAAAACTATGTCGGGTTTTATGTAAAGAAACTTGAGTTTTATGGGCTAAAGTCATATTTTCAGAAAATTTAATTAGTTATGAAAATGTATTTGTTGATATGCCCAAAGTTATCCCTTTCTCAAACTCTTCTCTCTCAAGAACCCAAAATCAAGCAACTTTGGCGGTCAAGAAAAAGGAAGTGCAGTCTTTAGGTTCTGGCGTTGGCTTCTTCGACAAGCTTTAATCCCACTCTGCCATCTTTCCCCTTCAACCTCTTTTTACCTGACAAAAATTCCACCTCCAGTCCCTCCAGTTCCAATCCATAACCCTTTCTGCCCCATCATGTCAGATACCAAAAGATGCCTTTCTAAAACCCAAATCCAAATTCAGACGAACTTCAAATCTTTCGAACAAGAAGTTATGGGTTCATGCGTCCGATGATGGACATAGATCCATCAGGTCTCGTAGGAGAGAGAGAAATCAATTTGAAGCAAAGAAGGGGTTGGGTTCGAGGGATGATAGAAATCGCCGAAGCCGTTTCTGGTTTGGTGATTAGAGAAGATGGTAGATGGAGCTATTTCTGGTTCGAGGGTGTTATTGGACTTTAGAAAGTTTCATTAAAGATGCATTGTAGCTCCGTGTGCTTTGAAAAAAAAAAAGGCCAGTTTTCCAAAGCAACATTTAGATGCTTCGGCTTTTTGAATGATTTCAGTTGTCATTCACAACAGCTTCCAAAATAATCTCCTTTTTTTGAGTTCACCAAAGACCTTCAACATAAAAACTTTAAAAATAAGCAGCTTTTTTTTAAGCACACCTCAATGCTAAACCGGGGCTTAATAGTCGAGACTTTACAATGTCCATTACAAAAGCACGTTTAAACAGAAAATTTACAATTAATGACACAACTTTATTAATAATTACTAGTATATGCCCACATACAAAGTGTGTATGAAAGTTTTTATTTTTGTTTTTGAAATGAAAGGAAAGAGGAAGAGAGTGAGAGTGATCGTGGGTGTGGGGAGAGAGGGAGAGGTTTATTTTTTATCTTTCTTTTTTGTAATTAGAGGTGAGGTTTAAACAAAAATAGCAAAATTTTGTTTTGTGAAATTATATTTATGCCCCTAACATTTTTGTTGTGATAAAAGACTAAATAGTCATTTCACTCTCTTTTGGTGGACAAAAAGAGTTCTATTAATATGTAGTTTAGCTTTAGCTGCCTAACCAAACTATTTAAGATGGGTTTGATCAAAAAATCAATCGTCTCATAAATTCCAATCCCAAAGACCAAATTCCAACAAAATCAAATTATTTATGGAACGTATTGGTCTTAATTTCCTTTTTAATAAGATGTAAACATTGCAATTAGAATTTAATAAAGTCTATCTTTTGACTAAAAAAATCAAATTATTAGGTCCTTAAATTAAATTAAAACTTCCAAACAAAAAATAAATAAAAAGTCCTTTGTGCCCTTCTCATTATTTTCTCAACTGCTCAATTAACCACCTAACCACATCCCTTAACCGTTTTTTTTTTTTTGAACCAGCAATATTATCTATACTAAAGGAATATCACTTAACCGTTTTAGAGCATGATTCAAAAAAAATATATATATATATTTTGATTGACATCATAATTCCAAAAATCATTTGGCTACTCATGCGGCGGTTTGGTGAAGAAATCAGACGTCAATTTATATTGATTTTACTCTCGCTTTCAACCCAAAAGCCCGTCCTTCCCTTTTGCATGTCTTTAATTTCTTTCCCTTTCTGTATAAACAGCATGCAGACACCCACCTATTCTCACTCTGCTCTCCTCACACACTAAACTCTCTTCCCTCTTTCTCTCTCTAGAAACCGAACCGCCAGAGACGCTATGTCTCAACGTGGCCGAGGCCGTTAGAATTGGGGTACAGTTTGATTCAGTGCGGTTTTAGAGCAAAACCGAAATCAAAATTTATTCGGCTGGTGCGATTTTTTGGGTGAGAACCGAAATAAAACCAAACTATTTAGTTTCGGTTAGGTTCGATTTCAAACGGTTTTGATTTCGGTTTGTGCTTCACTTGTAGGCCCGTTAAAAATTGTCGTTAATACAAGTATACAACATTCAAACAAACTCAAAAGTTCAAAACCTAATCTTTTACAAACTAAATGCTTTATGCCATTAATGCAACCCAGTTGAAAAAAAAAATATTCATGATGATCACCATACTAAAATTCAACTTGAAACAAGTTCAACATCAAAATGCCTTAGTACAACCAAAATGTCAGGGCAAAATTGGCAATTCCTAACAAAACGCCTAACTCTATAATGACTTTTCAATTGTAACTATTTTAATCTAAATTTGTATCTCGTGCTCCCGATCACAAAAATGACAAGCATTTTAGAAGCATCCACTCAAATAAGTTTGGCATGCATAAGCATTCGCATAGCATAGATTTATGTTCACTGGGCTGTTTAGCTTTGAGTTTAACAATTGAGCTTTGGACTTTACATGTTAATTAATTTGTTACGTTAATTAAGACTTCATTTTGCTTAATTAAAGACCCACCTAATAATATAAAATTTATTTGAAGTCAGATGCTATGCATTTAAAGGGAAACTTCTATCAAAAGGACTTGGATTAAGTTTATTTTAATAAAAAATTATGTTATAACTTTATTTAATGGAAAAAACTTAAATTTTAATTAGAAACTTTTAAATTTAATAAAAATGACAAAATAACTTAAATTTTAATGAAAAAGACATAATTTAAATATTAAAAAAAATCTGACGCGCGAACCTGTGTGTCCTCACACAAATTGTTTATGAAACTTAATGGTACTACACTATTTATGAAATTTACTACACTGTTTATGAAACTTACGACACTATTTAAGAAACCTACTACACTATTTATGAAACTTAACGATACTACACTGTTTGTGAAATTTAATGGTACTACATTCTTTTCTCTTCTCTACTTGAATTTTTTTGGCACATTCTCATCTTCCAAACACATTTTCTTCGATACTCATCAAATTTTTTCTGTATCTCTTCAATTTCTTAACTTTCTACACCAATTATTTACTTAATTTTCTTCTATTGTTCTCCCATTTACGGCTTCATTTTCTCCTCCACTTACAATCTCACCTTCTCCCTCTGCAAAATAAAAAAAATAACGCAAACGAAATCAATAAAATCGAATGCACCCACGGATATGATCCCAGATCGTACCCCCGCTTCATGTCCTTCAATTTCAGAAGCATCTCAAGTCTTCAATCGTTTCAATATCTGTGTGAACTTAAAAACCCTGAATTTTGGTTACCATACAATTTCTGAAGCATCTCATGGCGCTAATGGTTTTCGTGGATGGAAATTGCTAGGAACATCGCATTCTTCTCAATGGTGTATCATGTAAATCAAAATTGTAGGTATAAAAGGCAGTGGCTTGGTAAATAAAGTTGCACAAGGTATAGTGCTTCATATGTCCATAATATATAATAGGAACTAGGGTGTAGACTTGGCATTCGTGTCGTGTTTCCTGTGTTCGTGTCGTTTGTGTGTCATACCCGATATCTTAACGGTCGTGTCTTGTAACACTTGTTAAAATATATAGGTAAAATGACCCGACCTAATAATATTAACAGGTAATATGACCCGACCCGTTACCCGTTAAGAAAAATATATTTTAAACCTAATACTCAAATGAAAAACATAATACTAAATAATTATATACATACCATATTATCACATTCAAAATACAAAAACGCATTTGTCTTTCAAGTATTACATCTCTACTAATAGAATGTCGGAAGCCAACTTTGGTGTCTTAAGGCTTCATAAAAAATAATTGGACTAAAAAACCCCTCAAACAAAAAAATTTAAAACTAAAGTAAATTATGAATCTAAATGTTCCATGGGCATTTGTGTAAATAAAACAAAAAAAAATTCACATAAGAAGAAAAAAAGAAATTCAAACGTGGGAAATGACTGGAGAAAACTGTTCCATACAAAAACAGTTTCCCTCAAACTGTGTAACTTCTGTAAATCCCATTTCAGACCTCACGCTTTCTTGGCTGTTAGAACTTAGAACCCTATATATATTCAACCACGTTTGACGCAAATCAGTTCTCAAAGAAAAAGAAAAAACCGAAAAAAATAAAAAGGGATAGAAACTGCCGTGCAAAATTGAAACCCCATTATCTTTTGATGCTGATAGAATGAAACCCCAGTACGGGATCATGTTCTCTGGAGCAAGAACAACTCAAATACTAGATTTTGAAGAAGAGATCGACCAAATCAGTGACAAAAGTCGGTGAAGAGATCAAAATTCTTCGTCTATATATAGACTGATTCTTATCGCAGGTAGCTTTCAATCTCGGATTCTCCATTTTCTCTGCATTCCTTCTCCACTTAGCGTTTGTCTACTATTCACCAAATTCAGTTTCCTTTCTGTTTTCGATTATTTACTTTTCAGTGAAAACTTGGTGCTTATCCGGAGGAAGAACAACCAATATACCAGATTCGGGAGAAGAATTAGTCGACCAAATAAGTGACAAAAGTTTGAAATTCTTCCTCAACATTGACTGATTCTTATCGCATATAACTTTCAATCTCAAATTCTCCATTTCTCTGCATATTCTTTCTCCATCCCACGTTTGTCTACCATACATCAAATTCATTTTTCTTTCTCCATGTTTCTCTCTGCTTTCATTTCATTCTATCGGCAAGATTGTTGCTTCAGGCAAAAAGAATGTTAAAGTTGGATTTTTTTTTTCCTTGCAGTGATTTGACTATTGCAAGATTTAGGTGTTTCGAAAGTCGCTTTGCGGATGACTTTATCTCCCTTGAAAGTCACTACACACAATCAGGAGGAATGACGCCCATGACCACCCCTCCAACTCATCGACCTCTTAAAAGAGCAGTAGAACTAATATATAGATTTTAAACAAAATTTCATGGATTGTCGATCTTTTCGTTGAATTGTTAAATCCCTAACTTCGTTTTTTTTGTTTCCTTTTGGTGACCAGATGCAAGTCATTCTTCAACAGGTTGGCTTAACCAGTTGTAAGTATGTATATGTATATGGGCTCTGCGTGGGATTTTATCGGCTGATCCTACCATTGTTTATGCTTAGTTGGGTGTTTAACTTTTGTTTCTTTGTCTGATTTCTGCTTTGCTAATGTTTAGGATTTGTTTTTCTTTATCATTTACACTTTGTTGGTTGTTTAATTTTTTGTTAATGCTAATTTGTTAACTTACAGTCTTATACATTCAATTCTCTATTTTCCTCTAATTTTTTTGTTTCATTTTTTTTTCAATTCAGGGCTCAATATACTGTTTAGAGAAGATTTCAGGTGTTTTTTTGCTCTAATTTTCACTCTTCCACAAAAAACGCGTGCGAAGGAACTCATTCATCGTCAAGCTTCGTAAGTCAGCAGGACCGTACAAATAAAGGTTTCGGTTTTCATTTTTATCTTATTGCCCAATTTTTATGTTTATGTTTTGGTACATGGGTTTTTTTCTGTATTTGATTTCCTTCAAACCAAATTCGACCCCAAAAATAAAATCACCACACTGGATCAATCAATCACCATCCAAATAAGCCCCAAATTCAACCAATTCAAGCAGTTTAAAGGGCAATTCAATAAAACTAATAGGTGGTATTCCCTATTGAGATTGAGTTTTATATGATTAGGTGAATATATAACTTTTTGTGCTTACTTATGTTAATTGCATAAATGTTGCAAGTTTCCAGCAGATTGTTGAGTGTTTTCCAAGACAGACTTGCACTTTGGAAGTTATAACCTTTCGATTTAGAAGTTGCAACCTCATAGGAAAAGATGAATACCATGGTGTTGATATTGCAAAAAGACTTTATGTTTGCAGTTTGTAACATTGTTCATCTTTAAAAACAAAACAAAATATTGTTCATCTTTGAATCAGAACGGGTTTTTATATGAAATTTTTAATGTTGATGACTATAAATTTCTCTTCGAATCATTTTATAATTTTTTTTAGTCAGGTAAAAAATTTCCCAAGTCAGTACATTTTAAAATACAAGGAAAAAGAAGAGAAGTTAATATATGTACACGCTTGCGAAAGTAATGTGGAGAAGATAGTTAAATGCACTGCTATGTGTGAGAGAGGTATCACAACAATAGCTATGACTTTATGCTTCCACTTAAGTGCAGCCATCCGGCAGATTTCACCCCTCACCTCTGTACTTAGTATCATATTTTTTTTTAAATATTTCTTCACAATTATAATGAAGAACAACTAACGCAAGTCATTTTGAGGTGCGCATAGTGTCCGTAATTAACAAAAATGACTTGATATTTCAACCTAAGAAGAAAAAAAAGGGTCCAAAGAGTGATCTTTGTACTTGAATCCAACAATAAATGAGTAAATTAAAACATATAGGTAGGAACTTGCAGGGTTGTGCTAACATATTCCTTGGTTCTAGGGTTGTGCTTACAACTTCTAATCAAAAGAGAAAACACCGGCGTTCAAGTTATCTATTGAAAAGACAGGAGGAAATATTAGTGTTGGCCTCTCCCAATTCGGTGGAAATATTTGTCTTTCAAGTATTACATATTTACATATCTAAAATAAGAGCATAATAAAAAATAAAAAATAAATCATTAGAACATTATAAAATATCAAATGTTCAAAAGCTTTGCAAAATTAAGGGAGTTATGATTTAAGGTTTGGAACTTTGCATATTTCCTTACAATCAAACTCTTCAATTTTCATCAATCACCATGGGAAACGGTATTGAAACTATGGTTTGATATATTGTCTTCAAGAGTTATATTGATGATATTGTAAACACGAAAATTTCCTGATAGGAACAAGAACACGTGTACAAAATATATTTGTTATTTGATGAATTTTGGGTTACAATCTCTATTTGTTCCTCTGATTCTATCTTCTTAAGATATGGGTTTGTTGATGGGCTGTTGATCCAAAGGGCCGTTGGGCTTGATCCTTGGATGAACAGTGATGCGGATTTGTTGATGGGTTGTTGATCCAAAGGGCCGCTGGGCTTGATCCTTGGATGAACAGTGATGCGGATTTGTTGATGGGCTGTTGATCTAAAGGGCCGTTGGGGGGCTTGATTCTTGGGATAAACTGTTCTTCAGGGGCCGTTGGGTTTGATCTTAAGGTTTGGCGGATGAACGCTTCTTCAGGTGCCTTTGGGGTTTGATTCTTGAAGTTTGGATGAACGCTGAATGACGGATGGATCTTCAGGAGCTGTTGAGGCTTGATTCTGAAGTTGGATGAGCGTTGAATGACGGATGGATCTTCAGGAGGCTTTTGGGCTTGTTTCTTGAAGATGGATGAATGATGAATGAAGAACGATGAACGATGGATGAACTTCAAGGGACTTTGAGCTTGATTCTTGAAGAATGAGTGTATGGATTCCAAGGGCCGTCGGGGCTTGATCTTGGGGGGTGGATGAATGTTGCTTCAAGGGCCGTCAGGGCTTGATCTTGAAGAAGATGGATGAACGATGAACGAAGAACGATGAACGATGAACGATGGATGAACTTCAAGGGGCTTTTGGGCTTGGTTCTTGAAGAACGGATGAACAGATGAACGATGAATGGATCTTCAAGGGCTTCTGGACTTGATCTTGAAGAACAATTGCGCTGATCCAAGGGGCCGTTGGGGCTTGATCTTAGGATGGATGAGCGTTTCTTCAAGGGCCGTTGGGGCTTGATCTTGAAGAACGATGAACGATGAACGAACTTCCAGAGAATTCTCTTCCAATTTGGGAGTAGAGAAATGTATTTGTGAATTGGTGAATTGAAATGAATGAAATTGGCTTCTATTTATAGAATTTTCCAATGCCTAATTTTGAATATAATATCACAGATGAAATAAGCCGTCTCTGCCAGGTGTTGACACGTGTCTTGTTTGACAGCTTTTCTAACTCTTTTCGAATTTTCGTCGAATCACACAATATGTGTACAATTTATGTAATACACGAGTGTTAAAATTTTGACCATTGGTCAACATTTATTTACTGAAATTTCACTGTCTACAAATGCCCCCACTTCAAGGCGTGTCGTATACATGTGTTTGTCATATGTAGGAGATGCGTCTTGAAGTTTCCTTACTGTAGACGTCGATCCGAGGGCCGTCGAGGCTTGATCTTGGATTGGGCTGAGACTATTTTTTTTGGGGTGAATCGGCACGTGTATTTGTTGTGCTTGTTGACTTTCCACAGCTTTCATCTTGAACTGGTTTTGATTCAAGGGTGATGAACACCTGATCTTGAATCGGACTTGTGATTTCTTCAAGGGCCGTCGTGGCTTGGTCTTGAAGGTTGATTCAAGGGTGACGGGCACTTGATCTTGAATCGGTTTTTGTGATTTTTCCACAGCTTTCATCTGGATGCAACTCAGACTCCTCCTGCTTCGTCTGTGTGATACTTTTGCTTTTGAAGAAGTACCTCTACACAGGGGTTTTTTTTTTTTTTTTTTTTTTTGCTAGATTTTCTAATCTTGAATCGGACTTGTGTTTTCTTCAAGGGGCCGTCGCGGCTTGGTCTTGAAGGTTGATTCAGCACGTTGTCTCCACATGCTTCAAGTAGTCCGGTCTCCACGCAGGTGTGGCATCTTCTTGAACTCTTGGATCAACCCAGACTCATCTGCTCTTCGAAGCAACTCAGACTCCTCCTGCTTCGTCTGTGAGGTACTTTTGCTTTTGAAGAAGCACCTCTACACATGTTTATTTTTGAAGTGGGTTGGGAGGGGTCTGAGATGAGTACTCGAGAGCAAAACTAGGTAAGCAATCAGGATCTCACTTTCTCCACGTTCCTCAGATGAAGGTGAGGAGAAAGCATGATATGAGATATTTTTGCTTTTAACCTTTTTGATATGAAATGTTTTTGCTTTGGATGATTTGTTTTCTGGGGTGTTCCAAGGGATGAAGAACACTGAGTAACTCGAAAGCTTTCTTTGGGAATACATTCTCGGAGAAGAAGAGAGGTTGAGAGGAAGAGAGGTTGAGAGGGTGTGCCTTTGCTGTGGAAGGCGAAGGTAGAACTTATAGAATTTTTTTTTTCTCAACCGGAACTATTCTCGCACTATTTGTCGGCAGCCGGTGGATGGATGAACAGTACCCGTTACGCGCTTTCTGACAAAGCCGTCCGTAATTTCCGCGAAGTTGACTGCGCATGCGACGAGTGACGACACGTCTTGAATGATGATCTTTTGAAAACCGGGGTTCAAATCCGGGTTCGGCTCGTGGTTTTCGCAACGCTCCAAGCTGCATGCGAAGCATGTGACGAGTGATGACAAACTGGAAAAGCTGATGCCACGTGATTTCTGAGTCAAGCCCAGCTTTTGATAGAGGAACGGCTCTTTTGAGACAGGACTCCGGCCTTCGAGAAAGGAGCGTCACTATTTGATTTGAGAGATGAGCGCTTCTTCGATCTCTGAGGAGCGCTTCTTCATTTTCTTCTTTTTATAGAGGCGCGAATTTTTGTTTCACCTCACACTTGAACTCTCTTCTGTAATCACTCCCTTCCTGCACTTCTGCAATCTTACTTCTTCCGCTCTCTTCTTCTGCTTCAGCAATCTTAATCTTTTCGAACTCTTTTCTTCCTCAACCCCCTCTAAAAATGTCTTGCCCTTCCGACCGTCGCCTTAATTTGAACGTCGGAGAAGATGATGACTTGTCTTCTCCAGACAATATTTGGCGTCCGTCCTTCATATCCCCCAATGGTCCTCTTACAGTTGGGGACTCAATGATGAGAAATGAAATAACCGCTACGGTGGTTGCTCGAAATCTCCTCACTCCAAGGGACACTAGGTTGATATCCAGGCGGTCAGACGAGCTGGCTGTTCAGGAATCTCTAGCTCTCAGCGTCCAAAGTGCAGGCTCAGTTTCAAACATGGGCCAGCGCCTTCTCGCAAGATCTCGGCAGGTGGAGTCACTGATGGCGGAGGTGGCAAGTCTTCGGCAAGAGGTTAGAGGACTCAGGCACGAGAACAAGGAGTTGCACATGCTTGCAACTAGTTACTCGACCAGCATGAAGCGGAAGCTGGACCAGCTGCAAGAGTCGGACGGTCGGATTCAGAGTGATCATGAAAGGTTTATGGCGTTACTCCCGAGGTTTATGTTGCCTTCGTCCTCTGGAGTTGCACCAAGCGTTCCGGCTCCGGAGATTCCAACCCTGGCTCTTCGTCTTCCCGGAGCTCCGTCGACTTCTGAGGCACCACCTGATCGTCCTTGAATCTTTCCTGCTTGTAATTTTGATTTGACTTTTTTTTTTTGGTGGCATGTAGAGTGCCAATTTGTGTAATTTTCAAGAGAAATAAATAAAAATGGATTTTTATCGCTTTTCTCTCTTTTTTTTTTTTTATATTTTTTTTTTAACGTATGTAATGTAAATTTATGTAAAATTTTAGAGAAATAAATAAAATAGACTTTATTTCGCTAAATGCTTTTTTTTTTTTTTTTTTAACGTATGTAATGTAAATTTATGTAAAATTTTAGAGAAATAAATAAAATAGACTTTATTTCGCTAAATGCTTCTTTTTTTTTTTTTTTAATAATAATACACCATGTAATACATACACATATATACACACACTGTACCATCATGACAATTTTTATTATTTTTTATTTTATTATTATTTTTTTTTCTCTCTGGTGCAATCCGCACCATTTCAAACCCCCCCCCCCTTTTTTTTTATTATTATTTTTTTTTTTACATATATTAATATACTTTTTATGGTGAGTGCACCACTAAATTTATATATTTATATTTTTTATATTTTTTTTGTCAACTTTCGGTAGCAGATGCACACCCAAAACCTTTTATATATGTATATTTTTATTTTTTATTTTTTATTTCTTTATATATATATTTTTTTTAATGATGCGCTCACTTTTTTTTATATATTTTTTTATTTTTTAGTGCTGCACTATATATATTTTATTTTATTTTTTTTATTTTTATTTTTTCTTTTTACCCTACTATCAATATTTTATTCTTTTATAAATCCTATATATATGTGTGTGTGTGCACAAGACGAAGACAATCAATTCGGAGTGTTTGACCATTTGAGGGGTAACACACACCGTAACTTCTTCATTTTTTCATTTTTTTTTTTTTTTGGCCTGGGCCTTTGGCTCATATTTGGGCCGTTTTTTTTTTTTGGGCCTGGGCCTTTGGCTCATATTTGGGCCGGTTTTTTTTTTTTTTTTTTTTTTTTTTTTTTTAACGTATACATACATGCATGTATAACATAATGTGTGTACCCTCCACTGATGGACTTCTTTGTTTGTGATGTCAGGGATTACGTAAACAATTTTGTGGAGGCATGACATGACGTTGGGACCCCTATGAAGCTTCTGGAAGTGGGGTGAACGACGGTGTACTTTGTGCTCTTTGCTGCCAAGTGCTTGCGCGAGAAACTGCGTCGGAGTTCCGCCGTGTAGTGCCTTTTGATTACAGTATTCCCTCGGTTGGTGCGCTGCCGTGTGGTGCTGTACAAGAGGCTGCACTGGGGCTCCGTTGTGTAGTGTCTTTTGGTCGCAATTTTCCCTCAGTGTGTGACGTTGCCGTGCGGTGCAAGAAACTGCTTGCGTAGTCGCTGCGGGGTTGCGTAGTACGACTGCGTGGCATTTTGGTTTCTTTGCTACCGTAACGTGCCTTGAAGGACCGTCATGTAGCTGCCCTTTTTACCGTGCTTGCTGCCCTGCCGTCGCTGCATTATTTACCGCACGCCTTTGTACTGTCCGCCGTCCTTGTTGCACTGTCCATTGCCCTGTTGAAGTCTTGTGGCTGACTCTTTGTTGCGGTCATGGTGTTTTTTAAGTGCTTTAAGGATAGTACTATTACTGTTCTTGCAAAGGAAGGCGATTCTCAAGATAGTGGAACGACGTTGAAGCTTTATGCGCCACTGACTGGCCCTAAGGCGCTTGTCCTTCCCGCCAAAGATAACTCCATGCATATTAAGTCATGGTCTTCTGAAGCAGCTTGGGAGGTGGTGAACTCTATTCGATCTAATGCAAAGAAGAGGGCGTGTCCATCGAGGATTCTTATTTTGAACTCTTCGCACCATGTTTACAACAACCCTCCGGTTGTGTTTGATCTTCTTGGCGATCGTATCCGCAACGGAGCCGTGGCTTGGAGTGGTACCCTGTCGACCACTGGAGGAGCTGCCTTTGTTGATTTTTATTGGGAATGGCTTGAAGATGTCTTGAGCCGTTCCAAGGATGCGCTTACCAAGACGGGTCTTTACCACGCTGTATACGCATCTTTGTTCAGTTATGATCGCCAACCCTCCGTCATTCGTGAATTCTTCGAGCATTGGTGTTCAGCAACCAACACACTTCACACAGCTCGAGGGGAGATGTCGCTCTCTCTTCGGGATCTTCACAAGATAGGGGGCTTGCCAATCCAGGGAAAGTTTTATGACGAAGTTGTCCCTAGTGTGGAGGAGTTTTCTTGTCGCAACAGTCGAGGATTGCCTGCGAGCTGTCGCCATTTGTTTTGGGCATATCACAAGTTTTCCCAAGAGGCTCCGGGCAAGTCAGGCGTGAAGATTTCTTCATGGATTCGGTTTTGGTATTGGGATGTCATGAAGTATAAGAGGCCATCGAAAAAAAGTGGTCGCAATAAGACAACCAGGCCCAAGGGAGACTCGGATCCATCAGGTGTTATTGGTCCAGTTGAGCGCCGTACCCCTACTGAGTTGAGGGCGTTTGAAGACCTTGGCGTGTCGTCAGAGCACTTGGAAGAATCTTACTTAGCCGCTTTTTTAGCTTGTTGGCTTTGTAAGTTTGTCTTCCCTAAAGATGACGTCAACTTCGTCCGTCCCGGAGTTTTCAAAGTTGCCAGCAAGATGGCTGCAGGCGAATCTTTTAGTCTTGCTATCCCGGTCTTAGCCAATATTTACAACGGTTTGAGTGTTGTTTCGAACTTGGCAAGCACTGAAGACCGTGCTGCGGTACTTCCCTACCACTATGTGTATGGGTGGTTGGGCGAATACTTTAACACTCATTTTTCTTCATCGACTTCAGTGAAATTGGGGCCCTTAATGACAAAGTATTCCGGTGTGCTTTCTGCGAAGGGTCTTGATGATTCGCAGACGCGAGCACTGTTTGAAAGTTGTGAAGGCTCGAGGATGGATCGTTTGGCAAGAGTCGGCTTGACGCGGCAAGTCATCGTGGATGATTCGCACATTCGCTCTTCGGACTTGTCTTATTTCATAAGCCTTCGCTCGGCGTATGTTTCTTTGCGGCAAGAAGACCGATGCATTATTCAACCGTATAATCCCCACCGTTTTAGTAGGCAATTTGGTTTTGTCCAAACTGTTCCGGGTAGGCTGAAGGAAAGAGACCACTCGAAATCTTTGGAAGATATGTATATGCATTGGGAGTCTTGTACCCGTGCATGCACAAATGCTTCTATCACCCTGCCAGTTAAAGACGAGTTCAAGAATAATCCTGTGACTCGTGCTTACGTAAATTGGTGGTTGAAGGCACACTATGAGAATTTGGGGATGGCAAGTGACACTAATTCTTCCCATTCTCACCATAAGGCATCAAAAGAGGGTTGTTCTTTAGTTCCAACGCAGCTGGTATCTTTTGATTATGCGAGTGTGACTCCCTTGCAAGATAGCCCTGTGGTCCTAGCCCGCCCACGCTCACGCTTGCTTTCTTCTCATTTGGATGCTTCTGAAGAGGCAGGTGACGAAGTCGGTTCGCACGAGGATGGACGTGCTTTGCGGCTGCGTCAACAATCTTTGAATAAGCGACCACTTGAGGTTTCTCAGGTTGACAGTGATGTTAATTTTCGCCATAAGAAGAAAGAAGCGTTTAGGCTTCCTCAAACTGATTGTCGTATATCTTTTGAGAGAAACGTATGTACTTTTTCCCTTTCATGATTTCTTTTCTTTATTTTAGCTTTTGTTTCTAATATTTTGTTTGTTCTCCTTAGGTTGGGCCTTCTATGCCGGTCGGAGGCAGTCCACCCGCCGATGAGGGGATTAGGGATCTTCCTGGTGCAGAGCTTACTCAAAATCCGTCGAGCCTCCTAAGCTTGCCGCGTGTTGGTGAATGTGCACAAGAGTCTGCTATGCGTCCAATACCTTTGACAGCTAATTCTGAGATTTCTTTGAGGGGGCCGAACCTTAGCGGTACTGAGCAGCTTATCCATCGTTTTAGCCTCCGTGCAGCCATGGACATTAAGGGTCATATCGACAGTAGGATCTCAAATTGCCCGTTGGAAGACCTTGCATTACTCCGTGAAGATTTATCAAAGCTTGTTTCTGTAATTGACAACCTCAATGTTGATTCTTCGACCTTGAAGGTCAAAATTGCCGAACTTATGGCCGCCTCGACTGAGTATTCTTCCTTGCGTGCCACTTCTTTGGAGAAATTGAATCCGGATCTTAGGGCTCAACAACTTGCAACAATAGATTCTTCGCTAGCCCGAGTCCAATCTTCTCAGCAAGCTGTTTTGGGAGTTCATCAGACTGTAGAGACTTCTTTAGCTTCCGTCCGAACGCGTCTTGATGCATTAGTGCGAGAGCGAGAGCGGTTGGAGGCCGAATCGTCTCATCTAAAAAGAGTGCTCGCGGAGCACCAAGAAGAGATTTCTCATCTAGAGCAAGAGAAGGGCATGGCTATGGAATCGCCTATTTTGTCTCCTACTGAGGTCGAGTCTTTGAGGAATTTGGAGGATTTACTTGAGGATCGCCTTCGTAGTTTTAGAGGCATAACTTTCGAGTAGTGTCTTTTCTTTCCTCTTTTGTAACAAGGCTTTAGAGCCGACATCTTCCTTTAAAGATTTAAAGTGTTTTCGTCATTGAATTTGCCCTTTATTCTTCGAAGTGTTTGTGTTTTTTTTTTTGTTGATGATGTGACTGTACTTGAAGTTTTGAAGTTTCAAGTTGCCTACGACCCTCGGTTTAAGGAGGGATCAAGTCATCACGTAGTTCAAATGAATGATGGATTTTTTTTTTTTTTATATGGTGATTTTTTTATGATGATTTTGATGATGATTTTGTCGTACACAGTTTATGCTCTTGCGGGCCAGGAGCGTGGCTTCTTCTCATGCGTAGTACCGCTTCAAGAACTTGCCGTTTATGGGGCCAATCCTCAAGCCATTTTCTTCCACGATCATGTAAGCACCGTTTGTGTAGACTTCTTGTACTACGTAAGGTCCATCCCACTTCGAGGTGAATTTGCTCTTCGTCTTGTGTGTCATGATGATAGGCCTACGTAATGCAAGGACGAGGTCTCCTACTTGAAATGACCTCGGGCGAACTTTTTTGTTGAAGGCCTTGGACAACCGTGCTTGATAACACTCCAAGTGCTGCTGAGCTTCGAGCCTCTTATCGTCTAGTGCTTCCAACTCTTGAAGACGTAACTTTGCATTCTCTTCGTCGGTTAGTCCCTCTTGTATAGCCATTCTCAGGGAGGGGATTTGGCTTTCCAGCGGCAAAACCGCCTCTACGCCATACACGAGTGAATATGGTGTAGCTTGAGTAGGCGTCCGGTGTGTCGTCCTGTATGCCCAAAGCGCTTCGCTCATTCTTTCGTGCCAGTCTTTCTTGCTCCTACCAACGACCTTTCTCAACAGGTTGCATAGAGTTTTGTTGAATGCTTCTGCGAGACCGTTAGCTGGGGCATGATACATGGAAGACTTATGCTGTTTGAATTTGTATTTCTCACAGAGTTCGTCCATGAGTCGGTTGGAGAATTGATTTCCATTGTCCGTAATGATGTAGCGAGGCACACCATATCGGTGGATGATATGCTCCTTGATAAAACGGACGACAGTTTCTTTCTTGACTTCCCTCAGGGGTATGGCTTCAGCCCACTTGGAGAAGTAATATGTTGCAGCTAGGATGTAAGCTTCTCCTGCAGATGACTTTGGCGCGATTGGTCCCACGACGTCCAACCCCCATGCGTCGAACTGCCATGAAGCAATTGTAGGGTGCAATGGTTCAGGCGGTTGATGTATGAAGTTGGCATGGAACTGGCAGGCTTGGCACCTTTTGGCGTATTCCATACAATCCCTCACCATGCTTGGCCAATAGTAGCCCATTCTTTTAAGTTGGAAATGTAGTTTTGGCCCCGACTGATGTGCTCCACATATACCTGAATGTGCTTCCTCCATGGCTTGACTGGCTTCTTCTTCACCTAAGCATCTTAAAAGTACTCCTTCAAAAGAGCGTCGGTAAAGTGTTCTTTTGTAGTAGAGGAAGCGATGTGCTCGTCGACGTATCTCAGAGCGGTGTCTGGTATCGTCTGGAAGCCTTCCTTGCTCCAAGTAGTCGATTAACGGCTGTCTCCATTCTTCAGTGTCAACCAGGAGTACTGAGATGACGTTTGTGTCATTTAGCAGTATCTCAGCGGCAAGTGGAATCACCCATCTTTGGCAAACTGGCACATTTGCGACTTCTCCTTCTCCTAGCGTCATGCTAGAGGCTAGGTTGGCGAGAGCATCTGCCATTTGATTTTCTTTTCTTGGCACATGTTCTAGTGTCACCATCTCGAACTTTTGCAGCAGCTGAGTTGCCAGTCGGAAGTAGGGGACCAGATCATCTTTCCTCACCTCATACTCGGTCAGGAGTTGATTGATTATGAGCTTCGAGTCGCCATATACCTCAAGGGCTGTGATTCCTATATTGGTTGCCATTTGGAGGCCGAGGATCAATGCTTGGTACTCAGCGACGTTGTTAGAGCATAGTTCGCTCAGTTGGAAGGAATAAGGCAGTATTTGTCTTTGTGGTGACATGAATATCACTCCTGCCCCCGCTCCATCTGTTCGGGCGAATCCGTCAAAGAACATCGTCCATGTTGGGAAGACGTCGATGTAAAACACCTCCTCGTCAGGCAAGTCGTCTGAGATTTCCCAATCGGCTGGGATCGGGTGATCGGCGAGGAAGTCTGCCAGTGCTTGTCCTTTAACGGCTTTAGCTGGAACGTAGATGATCTCGTGTTGATTGAGAAGCAACGCCCATTTAGCTAGTCGCCCTGTCAGAACTAGTTTGGACATGACATATTTAACTGGATCAGCTCTAGCAACCAAGTGGATGGTGTAAGCCTGCATGTAATGCCTGAGCTTCTGGATGGCGAACACCAATGCGAGGCACATCTTTTCTATTGGGGAATAGTTCAACTCAGCACCGGTAAGAGTTCGACTGAGGTAGTAGAGCGCTCTTTCTTTCTGGGATTCATTTTCTTGTCCCAAGAGTGCCCCAACTGAACTTTCCTGAGCGGCGATGTATAATATGAGTGGTTTTCCAGGCGTGGGTGCCCCCAAGACAGGTGGACTTGACAAATATTTTTTTATGCTTTCAAAAGCATTGTGGCATGCTTTATCCCATACAAATGGAACATCCTTTTTCATGAGTCGACTGAATGGTTGACAGCGCCCTGCGAGGTTGGAGATGAAACGCCTGATGAATGGCCTTGATTTTTGATTGATCAACTTCAATGCCGCGGTGTTTGACAATGAAGCCCAGGAACTTTCCAGATGTGACGCCAAATGCACATTTCAACGGGTTCATCTTGAGATTGTACTTTTGCAGTCTTTTGAACACTATTCGCAAATCCTTCAAATGGTCTGATTTTCTTTTTGTTTTGACCACCACATCGTCCACGTAACATTCTACATTTTTGTGTAGCATGTCATCGAAGATTTTTTGCATTGCACGCTGATATGTAGCTCCAGCATTCTTTAGACCGAATGGCATTACTTTGTAGCAGTATATACCCTTTGGAGTGCGAAAGGCTGTTAGTTCCTCATCCTCGGGTGCCATGCGAATTTGATTGTATCCGGATGAGCCATCCATGAATGATAGTGCCTCGTGGCCAGTGGTTGCATCCACCATGATTTCGATGATTGGCAAAGGAAAATCGTCATTTGGGCATGCATCGTTGAGGTCTCGGAAGTCCACGCAAACACGTATCTGTCCTGATTTCTTGAGGACGATAACGACGTTAGAGATCCATTTTGGGTATTGCACCTCTCGAATGAAGCCTGCTTCAATTAGCTTGTCAATTTCAGCCTCAATCTGTGGGATGAGCTCGGATCGATAGCGCCTTTGAGTTTGCTTTATCGGTCGCGATCCAGGCTTGACTGCAAGGTGATGTACAGCGATGGTAGGGTCAAGGCCGGGCATTTCTTTGTATGTCCAAGCGAAGACGTCTTTATACTCTAACAGCAGTTGGTAATACTCATCTGCCTCGTCTGCACTTAGCAGTGCGCTTACGAAGATAGGCTTTGGTTCCTCGCTTGTGCCTAAGTTGATTTCTTTGAGATCATCTACCGTGGCTTGCCTCCCGTCTTCGAGCTGTGGTGGTGCAGCAGTGACATCTTCCTCAAGGATCTCGTCTTCTTCGTCTTCTCGGACTGTGATGTGGAAGACGTCTTGGACTTCCTCTTCAGTGCCGTCCTCTTGGACTTGTTGGCATGAGGTTTGTCCGGTATGGATGATGGTGCGCCTTCTTACTTTTAGTGGTCCTTTTGTGTCAATCTCTAAGATTGCTTGACGCTTCATCCTTGAAGGAATTGAACTCCGAATATCGCCTTTTTCTGCTAGCCTGTCGGGCTTTTCTTCTTTTGGCGCTGTCTCCTTCCTTCTAGAAGGCTTTTTGTTGTCTTCCAGTCTTTCAGAAACTGACCGTTGCAAAGGTGAGCTAGCCGTGTTGCCTTGTTTCTTAGGTTCTGACAGCCTTTCAAAAACGGATTTTTGGGATGTTGGCGTGTTAAGCCTCTTGAAGACGGAGGTTCGGCTTTGACCACCAATGCGATGCAATGCCGATATTCTGGGTCTTGGGTGATTCATCCTATTGACGGCCGGTATCCGAGGGGCGATTTTAGGTTCTTCTTGTTTTTGTACAATGCTCACACTGATGTGCTGAGTGCTAGCTTTTTTTGCCTTGCTTGAAATCTTTACAGGTGCATTTGGTGTGAAGCCGATTCCTGCTTTGCCGTTGTCAACTCCGTAACCATGCTTTCTCAGCCTCTTTTGAATCTCGGTGAGGTCACGTTCTTTGTTGTTGACAGCATCTGAAACCTTCTTTCCAGGTTTTGAAGAGGGAATGAAGTCGTACCCAGCCTTTGACATGAGTTTGTAGGCGTTTGGATCAAAACCCTCTTCGGTCCTCTTGGTTGGGAGAAAGCTTGATTCTACTCCCTTCGGCAGAGCTTTTATGAAACCTTGTGGTGGTCCTGCAATCTTGGTCTTGCCTAGCTGTGTTAGAGGTAGAATTGCATTCGCCTTGAGTAGTTCCATATTATCCTTGCACTGTTGCATGTCGGCTTTGCTTGTCCCTGTTTCGAATGCGGATTGACCATTCTTTCTTCTCGACATGGGGATGTATCGGAAGACTGGTGTGTCTGGTCCTTTTGAGGGTGTCCCGCTCCCTTTGGTTATTGCAGGTTTAGCAGTCTCATCATCATTTTTGCTCGAAGAAGGTACAACTTCTCTTTCCTGCTTCTTGGGTACGGCTTGCCATTCCTGCCTCTTGAGTGTTGCTTTGCCCGTAGACTTGATTTCTCTTGGGAGAGCTTCGGGCACCATGTCTTTCTCCATGTAGAATTTGGCGTCTGCAAAGTGTGCTTCAGCTTCGGTGAATGGCTTGGCATCTCCTTGGATCACCTTTACTTCTTCTCGATAGAATTTTATGCATTGGTGGAGGGTGGATGGTACTACTCCATTCTCATGGATCCAAGGTCTTCCTAAGAGTAGGTTGTATGAAGTTCTTGCTTCAATCACATGGAATATGGTGCTTGAGTTGAGTTCACCAATGGTCATCTCTACCCTGATCATGCCTATTGCCCTTTGTCCTCCTTGGTTAAAACCCTGGATTAGCAAACGGCTGGTGGACAACTCATCCACGTTGATGCCGATCGTGGTCATTGTTGACTTTGGCATGATATTTATAGCTGATCCACCATCTACAAGCATGCGACTGACTTTGTGCTTCCTTACGTACCCCGATACGAAGAGAGGACGGTTGTGAGGCTTGGATCCTAGTAGCAAATCTTCGTCATTGAAGTGGATTGTATCACGAGCGACACAACACGTCGTGTATTCGTGTGGCCGAGGCTCTAAGCTTTTGTTTTTGCTTTCTTGTGCCTTGTGGTCGTCGGGATTTATCAAGGTCGCGGCTAGTTCTTTTTCCATCTCTTTGGGTGATTGTGGTGCCTCCATGATGTTAAAGTGTGCCAGCAAGCTTTCCTTGGGTATGAGGGTACCGTCTTCTTCAGTTGTGATAGCTTTGCCTTTTGAGGATTCTTCCCCCTCTATTCCGACCATGTGGCATGCAGCGATAGTGCACTGTTGGAAGAAGTCATTTGGGAAGTACTCGTACAAAGAGATAGGAATGCGTGGTTCCTGCTCCATAGGCTCCCCAGCGTAGGTTGGCTTAGCGGCGATCGCGCTTCTTTTTGGTTTCCTATTATTGCGGCGACGATGCCTTCTCCCTTCCTTCACTTTCGGCTTTATGGCTTGTGGTTTTGGCTTCCTTGTCTTTTTGTAGGTCACCAATGTCCACCCTCCTTCATCGTCGATAAGTGAATTTGGGTCATCTGCCCCCAGCGATGGTTGGGCGGACAGGGCCATGTGATCGGAGCCTTGATGGGTATGGTCATGTGTTACTTGAAGAGGAACGGGATCGAATGAGCCAAACACGATCGTAGTGGTATGTGTTGCGGCTGTGTCTTCTAGATCGAGTTCAATTCGACCTTGTTGTGCTAGCTTCATGATTAGCTCCTTAAGGATGAAGCATTTGCCGACTGGATGACTTATGATACGGTGGTACTTGCAGTACCTGGGATCGTTAACTCGATTCATTTCTTCGGGGCGTTTGCATTCCGGCAACTCGATTACTTTCTTTTCCAGCAAGTCATCTAACATTGCATCCATGTCCGAGTCAGGGAAAGGATATGTCTTTTGCTCCAACTCCCTTAAGGTGTTTTTATACCTGTCTTGGGTGCGCGGAGGCTCATTTTTCTTCACCTCATTCCCTTTGTTCTTAGAAGAAATCTTGATAGGGGCGGATGAGGTCTTGCTGGGAGTGGCGGAGGTCTTGATGGGAGTAGCGTTGACAGTAAACGCTTCCTTAGCGGGCCTTTTCCCGGTCTTGTCTATATTTGGGGCGAACACCTTATCCCTTTTAAAGTCAGTGATCAGCTCCTTCTTCCCATGATTGGCGATACTCAGTTCCATGTCGTGGGAACGAGTTGCCAGCTCCTCAAATGTTCTTGGTTTTATGCCTTGGAGGATGTAATGTAACCCCCAGTGCATGCCTTGAACACACATCTCAATGGCGGAGGTTTCAGAAAGTCGGTCTTTGCAATCCAGACTTAATGTACGCCATCTGTTGATGTAGTCAACAACCGGTTCGTCTTTCCATTGCTTAGTACTTGTTAGCTCTAGCATGCTAACGGTGCGGCGGGTGCTGTAGAAGCGGTTGAGGAATTCCCTTTCAAGCTGATCCCAGCTGTTGATAGACTCGGGCTCGAGGTCGGTATACGAGTCAAAGGCGTTCCCCTTCAACGAGCGTACGAACTGTTTAACAAGATAGTCTCCTTCAGTTCCAGCATTGTTGCAGGTTTCAATGAAGTGGGCGACATGTTGCTTTGGGTTTCCCTTTCCATCGAATTGCATGAATTTCGGCGGCTGATATCCTCTTGGCATCTTCAAAGCGTCAATCTTCCTGGAGTAGGGCTTTGAATACGACATGGAGGCATGTGAGCTCCCTTCATACTGCGTTTTGATGGTGTTAGCGATCATTTGTTGCAGCTGTTGGATAGACAAAGATCCTACGGGTGCTGTTGCCTGGTCTGGCTTCTCCTCGAATTCTTGTATCGGAGGTTCCTCTTCCTCACCGCCTCCTTCTTTTCTGTCGTTCTCTTTTTCCAATCGGTTGACAAGCGCGGCGATTTGTAAGTCTTTTTCCTCTACCGTCTGTGTGAGTTTTGCAATTGCCTCATTCATTTGAGCCAGCTGCTCCTCGATCGAAGTCACTCCGGTGGTCATGACTTGCATGGCCGTGCTGCTGTTTGAGTCGGCGTCAGATAGCAGGGACTCGGAGTACTTTCCCAGGCTTTTCTCCCTTGGCGCCTTCAGCGAGGCTAGGGTGATCACAGGCTCGTGCCTTGGGTGTTCTTGTTTCTCCAGCAAAGTTGATGCGGGGGTGGAAGATGCGGCCAAGAAAGCTCTTGCCTTGCTTCGAGTTATGACCTCTGAAATGCTCCTACCTGCAGCGAGGACGGTCTTGTTCTTTACATTGGGTGCGGGAACGGTTTGAGCCTTCCTTGATGCCATCTGTTCTTTTCTTTGCGGATTTGAAGATAGAGATGAGAGGTAGAGAAAGTCCCACTGGGCGTGCCAAATTTGTAAACATGAAAATTTCCTGATAGGAACAAGAACACGTGTACAAAATATATTTGTTATTTGATGAATTTTGGGTTACAATCTCTATTTGTTTCTCTGATTCTATCTTCTTAAGATATGGGTTTGTTGATGGGCTGTTGATCCAAAGGGCCGTTGGGCTTGATCCTTGGATGAACAGTGATGCGGATTTGTTGATGGGCTGTTGATCCGAAGGGCCGCTGGGCTTGATCCTTGGATGAACAGTGATGCGGATTTGTTGATGGGCTGTTGATCTAAAGGGCCGTTGGGGGGCTTGATTCTTGGGATAAACTGTTCTTCAGGGGCCGTTGGGTTTGATCTTAAGGTTTGGCGGATGAACGCTTCTTCAGGTGCCTTTGGGGTTTGATTCTTGAAGTTTGGATGAACGCTGAATGACGGATGGATCTTCAGGAGCTGTTGAGGCTTGATTCTGAAGTTGGATGAGCGTTGAATGACGGATGGATCTTCAGGAGGCTTTTGGGCTTGTTTCTTGAAGATGGATGAATGATGAATGATGAATGAAGAACGATGAACGATGAACGATGGATGAACTTCAAGGGACTTTGAGCTTGATTCTTGAAGAATGAGTGTATGGATTCCAAGGGCCGTCGGGGCTTGATCTTGGGGGGTGGATGAATGTTGCTTCAAGGGCCGTCAGGGCTTGATCTTGAAGAAGATGGATGAACGATGAACGAAGAACGATGAACGATGAACAATGGATGAACTTCAAGGGGCTTTTGGGCTTGGTTCTTGAAGAACGGATGAACGGATGAACGGATGAACGATGAATGGATCTTCAAGGGCTTCTGGACTTGATCTTGAAGAACAATTGCGCTGATCCAAGGGGCCGTTGGGGCTTGATCTTAGGATGGATGAGCGTTTCTTCAAGGGCCGTTGGGGCTTGATCTTGAAGAACGATGAACGATGAACGAACTTCCAGAGAATTCTCTTCCAATTTGGGAGTAGAGAAATGTATTTGTGAATTGGTGAATTGAAATGAATGAAATTGGCTTCTATTTATAGAATTTTCCAAGGCCTAATTTTGAATATAATATCACAGATGAAATAAGCCGTCTCTGCCAGGTGTTGACACGTGTCTTGTTTGACAACTTTTCTAACTCTTTTTGAATTTTCGTCGAATCACACAATATGTGTACAATTTATGTAATACACGAGTGTTAAAATTTTGACCATTGGTCAACATTTATTTACTGAAATTTCACTGTCTACAGATATTTTTAGTGAGACTTTCTACATTAGCACTCCTCATTTATCTTATGACTATTGTTTAAGTAAAGTCTTTAATAGTTTTTTAATTAATGTAGAAGTTTGAAAAATATAGAAAAAAATATATAAACGCTCGTAATGATAAGCTTTACAACTTTCGTAAAGAATTTAACTTTGAAATGTGTCATTATAATCATATAAATCATAGATCAAAATTTAACTGTCGATTGTTGTTTACATTTACGCTTCATTTTTCTCACCAAAGTATTTTTTTTCTTCATATTTTCTTTTTTGAAAACACGATCTATTAGAGGATACAGGAAGATGAACGGTTTAAATCGTTGATATTATGTTCAGAGTTTTACCATTAGTGAAAATATTACTTGGTGTTTATAAAGTCTCTACTAACTATATAACATCGACTCATATTTCAATTAACCATAAATATCGTGACGTGATATCAAAGATCTGAACCGTTCATCTTTCTACATCCCCAGATGATCATGTTTTCAAAAAAGACTCATATTTCAATTAACCATAAATATCGTGACGTGATATCAAAGATCTGAACCGTTCATCTTTCTACATCCCCAGATGATCATGTTTTCAAAAAAGAAGTATTTTTTTTCATGAATTTTCCTCCGAGCATCAACAGGTCCAACGGTCCGCTGTCACAGAGCTTAAACTGTTGGATCAAATCTAACGGTCAAGGCACTAATCTGGGCAAGGGATCTGTTTAGGGGAGCCGGGTGGAAATAGGGGGATGTTACGGCCGATCCGACAGCGGCTAGATGAATGATTTCACGAGGCCAGATAGGCTTAAATTCCAAGGGAGCTACTGAATTTTTTTCATTTAGGTCGGATAACAGGAAGGTGTAAGCCTGTAAGCAGATGCTAGAGTAACAATTGGTTGTGTATCTGCTCGATGCCAAAGATACGAAGAGCTAGCTTTGCTACCTGAAAAGTGTACTTCCTTGCGCATAAAACTCGCAAACAGATAGGCACAATTGATAAGCACTGTCAAAGAACTGAAGATCACATGTTAAAGCAAATGTGAGAGATCATTGCTTGCGAAAATAAATCTAGCATTTAGTTAACATTAGCTCCTTAGAAATCCAGTTTCAAACATCTTGATAAGATCTAGGTAATTACAATTCACTTCATAACAATTGTAAAAAGAATAAAAACGCGAATCTGTGCCAAAGCATATACCTATTCTATTGCAACTGAACAGCCAAAGGGGGTATGAAAACTATAGCACACGGTCTTACCGGTTCCTATGAATATAAACCAGCAAGATTAGAGATATACAGTGGAAAAAAGAATGATATGATTGGAAGCGGATGCTATAAAAACAAGTTTCCGTGTATAGTTATGATAAACAAAACGAAAGCCAAAATGCATGCTGGTATCAGCTCGTAGCGATCATTATGCAAAGAACTGCTATCACTTAGCTGTCCTGCATTGACATATTCACTTTTTCCAGTTCTACCCGTTGCAGAAACATTAACTGACGTTGAACCTAATAAAAATGATACAGCGGATCAAAGGTTAGTGCTGGGTCTGCAGGCATAAACTCACAGCTTCGAGAGTAAGCGCAAAAAAGATATGAATGAATGATTGCATAAATCAGGTAGAATACGGAAACTTACAGTCATAGTTAGTCCATCCAATTCGTTGACCACCCAAATCATAGACAACAATTTTGTCTTTTAGCACAAGGTCTGGCAAGGGGAATATCACATCAAGAAAAACTCTTAAACATACATCCAACCACAGAATTCAAGATAAGGGAGTATAAACTTTCAAAGTACAGAATCTACAAAATTAATTAGTCGATAAAAAGTTTCCAGTTTGGTGTCTATACCTCCTAAAATCGTTATCCCTGAACCTTGAATTTTTTGAAGACCAATGCACCACCTTGCAACGCCACTCTGTAACAAGAAGTTTACCCATCTCAAATAATGATTCAGACAGCAAGACTATAGCTTTATATAAGGTATAAATAAAGGACAAGCAATGTATGGATGGTGTAAATCTTATAGCTCAAAACCATTTTTACTTTCCAATATATACTCGTTCTAAATGCTAGTGAGTGGAGAGAAACTGTTAATGAATGAAATGTTGAAGCAAATGAAGCAGGATGTATACTGAAGAATAGCCAAGGAAGACATCTGCAATTGGAAAATCCATCACATTGACTGTCCACTAGAAGAAGCAGTTGCATTTCATTTTATTCATCAGTATTGTGTCCGTGCAAGTTCTTAGTAACTGAAATATCTAAAAAGAAAACTTACAGCAAAAGTCTGCTGTATGAGATAGTCCTGAGGTCTCAAAATCATGGATGCGCCACCAGCAAAGTTAAAACTCACTAGAGGAAATATATCACTGACACTGAACATAAAATACACATACGTGTTAGAGAAAACCATTACAAAACAGAAAGCACATAATGAAAAAAGAACGGAGACAACAGATTCAGAAAGTTAACCTTGAGGTGATCAAATAACATTGATTTCCATTGGAAACAACAGGGCTCACAGATTGTGAAACAGAAGCTGTTATCTGCATGGCAAGGAAATATATTATTGAAAATTTCAAGCTTTATTTACCCAAACTTTGTGAAATTCAATACTCAGTGTCATCGCCATAAACATTGACTAGCGTAACATATCAAAGAGCATGATGTTTCCACTTATTTCTCCTGAAGCACCAGAATGATGGCCAAAACAGACTAATTATAGGAAATCACATAAGTGAGACTTACAGCAGTGATAAAAGGGCCATACGCTTCGGCTGCGAGGTATGCCAAAGTTGTACCAGAATCGACTATAGTTCCTCGGTTGCTTGATGTTGCAAACACTGCAGAATCAATGGGTAATATCTGCCCGTTGACAGAAATGCTCTGCAGATTCAAATTATAATGAGGCCTGAAATATTAAATGTCCAAATGGTTAGTCAAAAACACATCAGTGAGGTTTATGCTATTCATTCTCAGGAATATAGCAGGAAACAAAAATGAAAAAGAATTAAGTCCCTAATATTTGACATATCAGAATGGAGCAATGTGTTAAATTTTTCGTTTAGAAGTATATGCGGGACTAGTTAATTTTTAAAGGATTCCGAATGGTCAAGTGAACTGTCCTTTTGTTCACAAGGCTCTATTTGTCCATACCAAAACAATATTCTGAAGGTGATTTATTTGTGTTACCAAAACTGTTTGGCTTTAGGTAAACTATATGCTATAATGGAGTCAGATTACTATTGTGAAATAACAGAAGGCCACAAAATATTTTTAGCTTTGGGATGATATTGTAAGATGTGCAGTGGAATTACAGAAAGGAACGTACTGTGAGGGGACAAGCGGGCTATAGACTATATTTGGTTCCAGAATCTCGCCGATAACCAATATACCTCCACCAGTATCATCTCCCCTCAGGCAGTGAGAGAAGACACTTGGTGCTACTCCTTGTGAAGACAACTGAGAGATGACAGACATACCCTGTTGGCCAAACCCAAAGATCCCATCAACAGCTCGGTCTGACTTTGTCAAGTCTCCAGTCTGCAAGGTGCTACACCTGTTTTCACCATCCTAGAGAATGACTTTCAAGATTCAAGAAAAATGCAAAAAAGAGTATAATTCAATTATTTAACTTGGAAAGACCCATTATAACTCACCCAAAGACAACTTTAGCCGAAGAATTTTGGGTCATAGAACCCTCAAGAATCGTCTCAAGATGCAACCAGTCTGATACATAATAGCCTGATGTCCCACTGCCGTCTCCATACTGGAAGGTGTACGAACACTGGTTATTCTGCGTGGAACAAACAGAATCCGATTGAGAACCAAGACTGCACCTTCGATCTGAGCAAGAAATGAATTGTGACGTTGATGAACTTCCAGGATCAAACAAATTGAGCTGAATCTGTATGAGTTACAAGCAACCATTTCAAAAATTGTAGCAGAATATGGCTCCTAAGCTTTCAAAAACTCGAAAAATTGAAACCATGATAGGAATGTTGAAAGTATGGAAATGCGAGTTTACCGGGAGCCCACTTGTTTCAGGGCAACCGTTGCAGGAACCGCAACTGACCCACAAAACATCACTTCCGGTATCAATCTGCACATAATAATCTCTTGGAGGAGATCCCAATTGCAGCTTTGTATAATAAAGCCTAAAAAGGGAAATAAATTCCGAGAAAAACAATATAATTAGTAACAATTCTCCAAAGCCTTCAATGATAAACACCCATTACCGCTAAGAATATAGAATTTTAGAGAAAAAATCAAAGCAGAAGAAAACAATTAAGAAAATCAGCAATAAACTTATACAGCTTTTAAAGAAACAAATAAAGAAATAAGAGATGGTTTACAAATAACCACAGCAAGGAACTAATTGTTACTTATAAGGAAAGAAAACCAACTTAAAAATGCAACCCATTATCCACAAAATCAAATCAAATCAAACACACAAACCAATCCATAAATTAGAGAAACCCCACATAAAAACCCCATTAAAAGTGCCAAAGGAGGAGACCAAATTACCCAACGCGGAAGGGGTTGTAAGTTCCCTCAACGGGGAAATCAGCGACGCCATTGGAGGACTGAAGCCTCCTCCCATGCCGGACTCTGTCCCGGGCTCTGAGTTGGCTCAGGTCCACTCGGTGGTTCGAAGGAAAAGCTCTCTCGAGGGTGAGGGTGGCCGGCAAACTGCACAGAACCACGGCCGCCGACATCAGAATGGCTGCGGCGAGGAGAATCCCGGCGGGAAAGCCCATTACGGTGGGAGCAATTAGAATTTGTATCAAAAAGGAAGACCCAATATATAATCAGGAGCTCTCAGAGCTACCAATTCTAACAGCAGACAATGAAGAGAATAAGGAAAGAAAGTATCATCCGTGTGCGTTTTTGAGAAATAAAAGGAAGGAGAGAGAGACTCTTGAGAGAGAGAGAGAGAGACAGAGACAGAGAGACAGAGAGACAGAGAGATGACATTGACGTGAGAGAGAGAGAGAGAGAGAGAGAGAGAGAGAGAGAGAGAGAGAAGAGAAGTTTCGAAAACGTGGAATTGGTAAATAATTTATTTAAATATTTGTTTGTTTTAATTCTTTTAGTAATTGCGGTAAACTTTTACTTTTTCAAAGGTTCAAAATCTCGAGTCTGCGGTGTGACACAAGTGGGGATCTTCCGTGCTTCTTCCGGGTTTCGGTGAACTACTAAAACATGCGCCTACGTTCGTTCTCCTTTTGCTTTTTCTTACTTTGCAAGTAAATACATTGAGGAGACCCAAACAACCATTGCAATTTTGCAGTGCAAGGCATCTGTAGCCTGCCGACATGATCCGCCACCACTCTCACCCTCGTCTCCTCCTAGTTTTGTACGTGTCAACCCAACCTCCCTCGAAAGCTCATCGTTACCACTATCTAGCCTACTATGTTACATGTAATATTTAAAATATCGGTGTCCGTGAAAATATTTATGGAAGTTTGCTAAAAAAAACTTATAAATTTAAAATAAAACTTTAAAGAATCTCATATGGCGGTTTGTCGATATTTAATCAATGTGCCAAAAATATCGACGGAATCTGTCTATTTTAACCGAAACTTAAGAATTTCTATGATATGGACTTTACCTCACTTTTTCACATCTTTCTCTAATTTTTTCGATATTTCCATGATATATCAACAGTACCAAAAAAATATCAAATACTAGTTAAATACTATCATTAAGGCTATTTTCTTATAACGTCTTCACTTTTTAACCACATTCTCGTTTTTTTTAATAAAACAGCGATATTATCTACACTAATAATATTAACCTCCTCCTCCTTAATATCAAATAAATATTTAATTTCATCGATCATTTGCGTATCCAACTTCACTGTCTCTTAACACGCATCCATGATTATTAGGATAATGGCGAGGGAGTGTGATTAGGGATTTAATATTTCCTCCAATTTTTTGTCTACATTTTAGGTAAAGACACCCTTAAGGAACCCATAAGAAATGTACTTACAAAAGAGCCAATGAAGTTCCACTGTCTTTTTGAAATGGCATGTAATCCTTTTTTGTGAACTTTAGCAGAACCCAATGCACAATTATTTCACATTTTACTTTACACGGTCGGTTTTTAAAGCTAAAGGTCGTCCACGTTTTGCAATATATCTCCTCATCAATTAATTGTTAAAAGAATAAAATAAAAAAAGTTTTCCTTTTTCTCAAATGACTAATCTACCCCCCTTAAGTTTTATTTGGGTAATCTTTTCTTTTTGTTTTTGTTTGATTGTTGCGGGTATTAATAAGGCCCTTCAAGATTAATATTTTAAATAATACTCCAGCTATGCATGGTTATATTTTTAGAAAAATTAATGAAAATGACTTAAAAACTTTAAGTTTTAATTAAAATGACAAAAATGTGTTGTAAGAGTGACTTTTTAGAGTAAAAATGTCATTTTTCATTAAAGTAAATAATACCAAAAGTGTTTCGTTAAAACTCCCTATATTTTTCCACCTTAGTTTGGGATGCACATATTGGGGCATGCCGCGGGGCTTGAAGACTTGCTATATGTAGCCTATTCTTTTTAGTAGATTTATTTTGACCTGTAACTAGAGACAAATTTTGTACAAATTTGATCCAAGAGTGACCTAAATATAACCCTCCTAGTGAGCTCCAATTCTATTGTAAATTCCATCCATTTCAATTAGGACGAGTCTTACATAACTTTAATGCAATAAAGTTAAGAAAAAACAAATCAAGATTGGTTAATTGATTGAGATTAGATGGACAAAGTATTAGGTTTGGGTTTATACAGTATTGAGACACTTCAACTAGGACTACAACTTATACTTTTAACATCCATGATTTGAAAATTCTATATTACATTTACATCAATGTAAATATGACATACAATACAAAATTTCATCGTTCTATAAACGTTTAAAGATTGAAATGAATTTAACGGGCGTATGCAATTGAAGTCGTTACATTCATACCAAATATGACTGCAATTTAAACTACAAATCGAAGGCATGCCAATTATTTCAACTCGAAAGAAAATCAAGTATCAAGACTTATTTCATTGAAAAAGGAAAACTGATACAGAGTTTATATTTTGTGGGACATCACATTATCCCTAGACGAGAATGTCACATGCTAAAGAAGAAGAAAAAATAAGAAAAGGGAACACCAAAATGTGTACCAATCACTGTTCTAAAAATCCCCGCCTAGCGCCGCCTAGGCCCCGCCTAGGTGCTAGGCCCCGCCTAGGCGCTAGGCCCCAGCTCGCCGCCCCGATTAATGCTAAGGGCGCCTAGACTTGCGGAGGCACCGCCTAGAACGCCTAGGCAACCGCCTAGACCGCCTAGGCACCCGCCTAGACCTGCCTAGACCCGCTTAAACATTTGCCTAGGTCGCAACTCACTTAGACAAAAAATAGATAACTTTCATTTTGCATTTTGTTTTTTTCCCAATAAATTGTAAGAGACTTGTTGCATACTTAAATGAACACACATTATATCCATATTTCACATGTTTTCATTATGTTTCAATACTTCATAATATATATGCATTCTATTTTGTAGTTTATGATGAAATTATATATATTTCAAGTATAAGCAGACACTTATTTACACGAAATATGATTGATTTACTTAAATCCGCCTAGTCCGCCTAGGCGCCCGCCTAACCGCCTAGTCCGCCTAGGCGCGCGAGGCCCCAGCCCGCCGCCTGACTAGCGCCTAACGATTTTTAGAACCTTGGTACCAACCAAGAAATAGAGAAGGAAGCTTCCTGACATTCCTTTTCCTATGCCACAACACAATAGGCACCCTTGTAGAAGGATAATTAATCGAAAGATAATTTTTGCACACATTTTTTTAGTCTCACACAATTTTTTTTTTTTTTAAGTTATCAAATTTTTATTTTTGGTTATCGAATTAAATAAATTAAACAAAAATAACGGCTGAAAACTAAACATGGAAGCGTTTGTCTACAAAAGATGTGTGTTTATTATTTCCCCCTTGATAATATAAAAAATGGGAAGGGAAATCTCTCAAGAATAGGACTTTCTATGAACTTTTTTTTTTAACAAACAATATTGTTTACGCTAAAGGAGTGAGGGAGTGGACTAAACCTCATAATGGGCTAACTTATATGGTTCAAATTCACGTTTTGCGATAATCGAATCTAAAATCCCTCACTTACAAGTGAAGAGGAATATCACTAGATAATAATATTAAGTGGCACCATCTCATATTTTTTACACAAAAATTTATATTGTTGGTATGGAAATTGACGTTAATGGTAGAGAGTCCATGGACAGTCCTACTTTTGAGAGAGTCCCATAGTATTTCTCTAATAGACTAATAATATATAGGGTAAATTACACCATACCCCCTCAGGTTTGAGGTCTATTACAACCTCATACAACATGTTTAAAACATTTCACTTTCATACATCAAGTACTATTTTATTTCAATTTCATACCTCCGTTACATTTTCCATCAATTGAACCGTTAAGTGCTGACGTAGCTACCAACGTGGCTCCCAAATGTGTGCCACGTGGCAAAAAAAATAATTTTTTAATTTTTTTTTTTAAACCTGAATTTTTTTTTTCTTTATTTCTTCTTCTTCTTCTTCTGGGCGCTGGGTGCTGGGCTTCTGTTTTTTTTTTCTTTCTTTCTTCTTCTTCTTCTTTTTATGGGCATTGGGCTTCTTTTTTGTAAAAATTCAGGTTTTAAAAAAAAATTAAATTTTTTTTCTGCCACGTGGCACACATTTGGCAGCCACGTCAGCACTTAACGGTTCAATGGATGGAAAATGTAACGAATGTATGAAATTGAAATAAAATAGTACTTGATGTATGAAAGTGAAATGTTTTAAACATGTTGTATGAGATTGTAATAGACCTCAAACCTGATGGGGTATGGTGTAATTTACCCTAATATATAATATGTTGAATAGATAATTCCATATGACTAGTTGAACACATTATAACCCCAAATTCCAAAGAAAACAAACCCAGGCTGTCGAAATTGACCAAGCTTCAGTTATGTTCATTTGACAGGATATAACTATAAGCTTGACTATATTGCAGGAATCCTTCCTTCAATTGATTAACTATCAATTTTTTATTTTTTATTTATTTTTGGAAGAGTTACGCAAGTAGCTTATTTATTTAGTCGACTAAGTTGGTGACCTCCAGGCTTCCTCCACTGCATTTGCACTTTACCAAGGGTGCTGCTAACTCAGGTCTCCCCCAAGCAGGAAATCCTCCATTTAAACATAACATTTAGGAAAAAATACCTCTCAGAAAGGGAGGCATCGGAAAATCGTATATGATAGTGATACAATAACACAACTTGATTTCGCACCAAAATTTGAGAGTTTGAGTCGAGCTTTATCGTGTCAGATCCATAACGGACTGACTCGACGATAATGACATGTTTCGTAATGAGCCATATCGGTGTTTATATGCAAAAAACATTTTACATGAATGTGACCCGAGATAGACTTTTAGTTATCCTTTCTTGTGAAATACTCAGCTTACAAATTTATCTAGGAAGGTGTTCTTTTCAGATATACTAGCATTGGAAAATACTAGAATGTAACCCATACATTATGTGCGTGGGAATTAAAAAAAAAGGTTTAGGAGATGGAAAGAAGTTAGGAGAGAAATTAACCATGGTGGTTTGGAATGCCAATTGACAATTTACAAAATTCAGATAAGCAAAACATTCATGATAAATTTGTATGATTTCTTTGGAAATAACATACTTGGACTAGATCTGTGTAATTGTCATGGAACAGCTGGAGGATCTCTTCTTATCTGAGGGACTCGCCGGAAAATTCACTCCTAATCGCCGGAAACTTCACCAGCCGGAATCTCTTCTTTCTTGAATGCTCGTGATCACTACGGCACAAGGTCACTCAAATCTTCGCGAGGAATGCTCATGATCACTACGGCACAAGGTCACTCAAATCTCGCTATCGCAAAGAATGATCAGTGTAATAAAAAATTAAAAAAACCCTAAAACCTAACTTTGGGCATTCTCAAATTATATGGATCTGTTCTTAAAAAAAATTTAAGTTCATTTTTGCAAAATGGGCTTACCAAACAGCTTATTTTAGGACTTAAACTTAAAAATTGTTTTTGAATTAAAAATTTTGGACTCAAGTCAAATACCAAATAGACCCTAAATTATTGTTGTGAAATTGATTAAGGTGGAGAACTCCAAAAGACGTACGACGAAAACCCTTCTGGTTTATTCTCATAATCAAACATTACGTGCTACTCTTTCTCCACTTTCGCAATGCATGAAGGCATGACTCCTAATGACTCATGACCCTCTCTCTCTCTCTCCCTCTCCCTCTCTCTCTCTCTCTCTCTCTCTCTCTCTCTCATCAAAACTCAAAGATTTGAAGTTGAAATTTGGTAAGATTTTTCAACGTCTCTCTCTCTCATCAAAACTCAAAGATTTGAAGTTGAAATTTGGTAAGATTTTTCAACGTGTTCAGAACACGAGGTAATACGACACATGTAATTATATAATTAGTACAAAGTTTTTTTTTTCAAGTGTTCCTTTAATATATATAATTACACGTTATGTATTACTCTATAATCCGAACACACTGAAAAATCTCTCGAAAATTTGATATTCTGAAACTAGCTAGAAAGAATCTCAAAATCTTGGATTGTTATAAATAGGCAAAAGTTAGAGAGATAACCTTTGCTAGAGACATGAATGAAGTGGGTGCAATGTGATACATGTTTATTTTTGTAACTTAACTATTAAAAAAAGAAAAGAAAAAAGGATTGCAGGTAAGAAAGGGAATGAAGAGATATTAATATTATTGTTTTCACTTTTTTTGTGTGTATTGTATTGTGATCATACACGGAATGTTCCTTATATAAAGCCATATATGTGAATAATTATTAAAGTGAAATGAGTGCATTATGAAAAACATCATATAGTAACAACAAAATATATAGACATTTATTCTCACAACTTTTACAACATGAATCGTTTTGTGGTGTGGACCGTGGGGGTGAGGGTGTAAATATATGAATGCTTGAGATGCTTCCAGGTGTCAAAAGATTGAGAAGAAAGCTATTTTTATTTTTTCGGTGAATTTGAGAGGAGGGGTATTTTTTTTGGTTAACTGGAGAGGTTTAAAATTATTGAGTCGGTTCTAATACAGTGGTTAGATTGCTTTTCTTAGTGAGTAAGAAATAGATAAGTCTATGGGGCTGAAGTGTTTTTAGCAGGATACAAGGGTTATATGCTTTTTTTCAAGAAAATATTTTTTTTTATATTTATTTGTATTTCTAATAAGAGTTAGTTTCAAAAAATTTAAATATTTTAAAAGAATTTCCAAAGACTGAGATCACTTGCAAAGCTTAATGAAAATTACAGAAAGCATTTCCTCTCTCTCTAGAATTCTATATCTCTACTTCTCTCTCTCTCTCTCTACTGTTGAGGTTAGTTTCTTCATTTCTATATGGTATCTTTGCCGTAAATGGCCGATCGGTGTCTTCGATCCTGACTTCTACGCTGCTTCTGCAATCTCTCTCTGCAAAACTGGTACGATCTTCTGCAATTCTTATTCTTTGGTTGAATTCTTGCTTCTTCTCCATCAAGAACGTGCAATCGAAAGCAACTCTGAGTTGTGATCACCAAGTTGATAAATTGTATGAACGAACTTTTCTTCCTCAAATTACGCGGAGCTTGTGGTTTGAAGTTGGAAATGTTCATCTTTTTTCTGTGATTACTACTTGATTTACTGACATGTTAGTTTTAATCAACATTAAGCTTCATCATATCAATTTTACTGTTTTAGTTAGCACATAACCTTTTGTTATATAGTTGCAATTGATGGAGAAGACTGACAATATATAACAAATAGGTTACGAACACACGGAGTCTTGCAAGCAGCGTTATACATTTGATACTATGACTTCTAAGAACCCTTCTACCTGCTTGAACTAGCAAAGCCATGAGTGCGAAGGAAACTTGTTTGATTTGTTTTGAAGACATTGACGTTGCTCGAATGCTTTCGATCGGTACTTGTCAACACAAATATTGCTTGCCTTGCTTGAAACATCACGTCGAAATAAATTTGCAAGGCGGGATCGTGGCACAATGCCCTCATAAAGACTGTAATTGTGAGGTGAATGTCGATAGTTGTAAGACATTCTTGTCGTCTGAACTAGCCAATGTTTTGATCGAACGAATCAAGGAGTCTTCAATTCCTGTTACGGAGAAAGTTTACTGCCCATTTCCGAGGTGTTCTGCCCTAATGTCGAAACAGGAGGTCTTGGAAAATACCAAGACTTCTTTTGTTAGTGAGGGAGGCAGGAAGTGCGTGAAATGTAAACACTATTTCTGTATCAACTGCAAGGTTTCTTGGCACTATGATATGAGCTGCTACGATTTCCAGAGATCAGAAACGTATTCCTGCGTGGAAGACCAATTGTTGAAATCATTTGCATCGATGAAACTTTGGCGCCAGTGTTCAAAGTGCAATCATATGGTTGAACTTGATAGTGGTTGCTACCACATCACTTGCAGGTGCTTGTGCTTTACGCTTCTAGTCCCTCCAATCTGATTAATTTTTAGGTTTCCTCAGTGATTGTTTTGCCTGTCTTAAATTTGAAAACTTTGATATGTTATATATGAAAGAATAACCAAGAAAAGGAAAGACAATAATAGAGGGGAAGTGATTTCCGCACACCCTTTTTCTCTCATGAACACCGCTCTTTATTTTTCACACTCCAATTTGCGAGGAAGTTCCTTTGAGTTCTTATGTGGATTAACATTTTAGGGCAATGCATTAATATTGCTAGTAAAGTTATACTTTTTTACATGGTGTCCCAAGATAAATGCAATTTTCTCTTGCAAGGACATTTCGACTTTCTTACGAAGAAAACTAAGAAAAGGCTTCACTCGTGTTTTTTTATTTTTGTTTTTGGATGCTGCTATATATATAATTTCTTGAGTTTTGTATAAAGCCTTGTTGTTTTTACCATGTCTTTATTGTCTTTGCAGATGTGGACATCAGTTTTGCTATACCTGTGGAGCTGAATGGAAGAACAAGCATGCAACCTGTTCCTGCCCGTTCTGGGACGAGCATTTTATTATCAGGCCGTGACAAGCAGTGTGACATGACATTATATGTGAACAAACACATGTAATTTCTAAACCTATCACCGTTGCTTTTTCGTCAATTTCTTTTGGTTTCTTTCTTATGGTAAAATGTAGTTGTAACTTTTGTAACTTGTGCTAAGAGAACCACCTCCTATGCGCTTCTCTTATCTATCCGCTTGCGCGGTTTTATCATCACCAAGATCACCCAAAGATCCAAGTTAAAGCGGTTGTCACTTTTTAGCACCTCGCACGGAAGACACTTCTTCAAGTAGGAGAACCTTTATTAGTCTTTGTGTATATGGCTCTTCTGCGTCTCAGACACGTCCACGGCTCGCTGAGATTGGGTTGAACCATCATTTATACACCGAAGGTCGGGTGCCAGGGGAAGAAACTTGCTGAATTGTTTCCAACCTTTCAAGAGGAGACTCAGGATATAGTGATTAAATAAATTAATTCAGAAATTTATATGAAACTATACTCCATCTTAATCTTCTAGAAACCCTTTAATGAAACTTCATCTTCTAGAAACCCTTGAATGTCGAAGATTTCATATGTTTTTCTTAGGTCAATGGGAATTTTTATAACAAAGTCCAAACGGAGATGGTAGATGAGTGAGAAAATAAAATAACAGCTTCATAAATAGGGTAGACACAAATGGGATGTCACTTATGCATTCATCACATAAGTAAAGGTTCCATTCAATACCTAAAACAAAAAATTACAAAGAGTGTGGCTCGGCCCAAAAGCCAAGGCCCACCCAAAAAGGCCCAAAAGTGACCCCATAGTAAAACCTAGTAACCCTAAAATGAGATTCAATCGCCTCTACTGCCGCATAATTGGTGGAGACGTTTTTTTGTATTTGTTAATATTTTTTTTATAAGTTTTATCTTACCTAATTAATATGGATTGTTGGATTACATTGTATGATTAATCCAAAAGCCTATATTTTGACGCGTAATCCCAATGGTAATAATAGGATTGTTTCTGATATATTGTAATTTTTAAGCCTGAAAAATATGGACCGTTGATTGGAATATCTAACGAACTAGAATCCACCACGTGTACTAGCCGTTCTTTTCGAATTCAAAATTGTTTAACCATCGGAAATCTAACAGCTAGAAATATACCCACTAAAATCCAACGGCCAGACACAGCCACATTTCCCCCAACCAAGAAAAGCTCTGTGCGCTGCAGTGCGGGCCTCAACTACGTCTTTGTGTTGGCTCACTCGCCAATATTTGCTTGTGTAATGCATGCGCCTGATTGAAAAGGAAAAAGAAAAAGAAAAAGACTTCACGTGGTTAACGCCAGGTAAAATCAGATCAACTCAGTCACAAGGCTGGGCTAGAATAACCCGTTTGCTTGGTCCGGCCCTCTGGAGGCCAGCTGATTGGGCAAGGTTGGAGTAGTTTTAGGGAGGTTGGGGGATTGGATGGCCTAATAGCCCAAGCAATTTTTTTGAGGTGGAGTTGCTCTTAGGTCAGTTTATGCACTCACAATCAAAATCGCATGACACGGTACATAGAGTAGCTTTATTTACAACGCCACCCACACTCAGTGGCGGTGCTTCTAGTGACAATCGTAGTTCGAGAACTAAATTTGGAGGAAAGGTATAATTTGGGGTAATTTGGTTGCACTTTTTAGGGCTCATTCAAACAATGGCTTGGGAATTTTGCTAGTTTTTGTTTTTAATCAAATAAAGCTTATGGTTGAAGTTTATATTAGGATTAGCCACTTAGTACTACAATCTAATGATATTCTTCTTCATTTGTGAGTGAGAGTGAGGGGTCTTAGGTTCGATTCTCGCCAAAAGCGAATTTGAACCACATTATTGGTAGCCCATTGTGAGGCTAAGCTCCCCCTCCCCCTTAGTGTAGATAATATCGTTTGTTAAAAAAAAGTTTATATTAGGATTATGTTTGTATAGGGTTCAAATCTTACACCGAACAGATGTGGTGCCCAAATATCTTGGGCCGGGTAGAGTCTGGGCTAGCCAGGCCCATATGTTTTCTTTTTATGTTTTCTTTTTTTTTCCCCCAAAATTCCGGTTCTGCCTTCCCAATCGACTTTCTTTATTGGTCTTTGTTCCAGTAAACCTCACTAGGGTTTCTCAGTGAAGAGTTAACCCTAATTCCCCAATTCCAATGGCGGATGACCGGGGCGAGCTCAGCGATTACTCATCGGAAGACGAAGGCACCGAGGATTACAAGAAGGGAGGCTACCACGCCGTCTCTATTGGGGACTCCTTCAAGAATGGCTGCTATGTGGTGCAGAGCAAGCTCGGGTGGGGCCACTTCTCCACCGTCTGGCTTGCGTGGGACACAAAGAGCTCGGTATGTATCTGTCTTATTGTGAAGAATGCTGCTTGTTTGGTTATTGAGAAACTGAGGGAAAATGAAAAGAGTAGAGGAAATGAAATGTTGTGTTCTGTATGATTCTTTGGGAAATTAGGGTTCAGGCAATGAAAAGAGGTATAATTTTTTGATGAATCCAATTAGTTTATAGCGAACCAATGCGGTTATTGTGAGAATGGAAAGAAAATTTTGAATGTAATTTGCAAGAGGAGTAGAAGAACCAAAATAATAATAATAAATTAGGGAATGGCTCAAATTCTCAGATTATATTGGTTGGCTTATACAAATAGTGAAAAGAGTTAGGCGTAGTCGAGTAAGGATATCGTTTTCTGAATAAATTTATTGCATTGGTTACTCTTTAGTAATTTGAGCTAGTTTCTTATTACAGTTACTTTATCTTAGTTGTTTTATTAGCATTTGGATTGAAGATTCTCTATCTTTCCTGGTTGTGTGTGCGGATTTTTTACCCACGTGTACGAAAGTAATTGAGTACCTATTCTGGAATCTCATTGTTCAAACCTTTAACAACATGAGAAATTTGTTGTTTGTAGCGTTATGTAGCTTTGAAGATTCAAAAGAGTTCTCATTATTACACTGAAGCTGCGATGGACGAAATAAAGATTCTCAAACAGATTGCCGAGGGAGACCCAGGCAATAAGAAGTGTGTTGTGAAGCTTTTGGATCACTTCAAGCATTCAGGCCCAAATGGACAGCACGTCTGTTTGGTTTTTGAGTACCTGGGGGATAACCTCCTGACCCTTATTAAGTATAATGACTACCGAGGGGCTCCGCTGCACATGGTCAAAGAAATTTGTTTCCGTATATTAGTGGGTTTGGATTATTTGCATAGTCAACTTTCAATAATACACACTGATTTAAAGCCAGAGAATGTTTTGCTTTCGTCAATGATTGATCCATCGAAAGATCCTAGGAAATCAGGTGCTCCTCTCATCCTTCCAACCAGCAAAGATAAAACTGTGCCCGTCTCTGGGGCTTCTAAAGACATTAAGAAGTTAAACGGAGATCTCACCAAAAACCAGAAAAAGAAGATCCGTAAAAAGGCTAAGAAGGCAACTCAAGGTTGTGAAGGAAGGGAAATTTCGGAGGATACGGAGGCAGATTCCACAACAGTTGGTGCCGAATATTCTATTAATGAAGTACAATCAAATGGGGTTTCTGTTCAAGAACAAGTGAAGGATTCTGGGGTTAGTAATGAATCAGTAAAGAGTGAAGAAAAGGAAGAAACTCAAGAAGCAAAAGCAAGCCGTTCTGCAAGGCAGAAGTTATTCACAGAAGCTGACCTAAAATGCAAATTGGTTGATTTTGGAAATGCTTGTTGGACGTATAAGCAGTTTACTAGTGATATTCAGACAAGGCAGTACAGATGTCCAGAAGTTATTCTTGGAGCGAAATACTCAACTCCAGCAGATTTATGGTCCTTTGCTTGTGTTTGTTTTGAGCTAGCCACTGGTGACGTTCTTTTTGATCCACACAGCGGTGACAATTATGATCGGGATGAGGTATGCGAAATTCTTGTTTTCTTCCTCGGGAATTGCTAAAGATTTTTGTTAGATTTTTAAAGCTTTGCCGCTTTTGAAGTACTGCACTGTCTGATTTTCCAAATCCGATATTTTTACAGATACTGAGAATTCACCAAAATATTTCTTTCCATGGATAGCCACCTAGATAGATCATAGAACATGTATATTTTCTTCGTTTAGGCAACAATTCAAATATTAAAACTTACACCTTATGGTGGACCATTTTGTATGTTCTATCGTTCTGCGGTCATTATTGTTCCCCACCCCCTAAATTGTCTTATCTGATGCACTCAACCCTTTAAAGGGGCCATTGTAGTCGCAAGTTTGCAAATTTCGATATCATTGTAAGCACCATCTAACCAGTATAATTCATCAAATATTAGAGTTAATTTTTTGGCTGAGACATTACTGGATTTGCTTGAATAGGGTATTGAGCTAATTGATCCTAGAGTGACGGGAGTAGACTGCACACTTAGAATTTCAAGGAAGTTTACGATGAATTTGAAAAACTAGGTGTCAGATATATTGTATTCCTTTAAATAATTTAAGTTCCATATTGACTTTTAAATCTCATTTTTCAGGATCACCTGGCACTGATGATGGAACTTCTTGGAACAATTCCCCGTAAGGTAATACCATGATACTTTGCTCACTGAAAGAAATGAAAATAATTTGTAGTGCTTACACTGCCACTTTGAAGAATCAAGAATGTGAGTTTATACTGTTTCACAATAAATCTGGTTAAATAAGGGTATTCATAAATGTATCGTTTGCAGACTGCATTAGGTGGCAAGTATTCCCGGGACTTCTTTAACCGGTATGGGGATTTGAAGCATATTCGACGTTTGCGTTTCTGGCCTCTTAATAAGGTGCTAACAGAGAAGTACGCATTCAGCGAGCAAGATGCAAATGACATGGCAGACTTTCTTGTTCCCATACTTGATTTTGTGCCTGAAAAGAGGCCAGCAGCTGCACAATGCCTCAGCCATTCATGGTTCAGTGCAGGTCCTCGACTCCTTGAGCCTTGCGTGGCTGGTGTGCAACCTCAGGCGTCCAGCGGGAGTATTTCTGAGAAGATGGAGAAGGATGAGAGGGAAGCAATGGAGGTGGGAATGAGGAATATAGCCATTGATGAATCTTCGAAACCTGTTAAAGAATCCCAAAGTGGACTAAATTCGTCACAACCAGCATGACCGGTTGGTTCAGGTGTTTTTCTTTTCCATTTGTTTTGTTCTTTTACCATAGAGCTGTGTTTTTCTCCGCTTCCTTTTCCTTCTTTCCTTTTTTTTTTTTTGTCCAAAGCATTGAGCTTTGTTGGTTTTCCATATTCATTTGTTAATCCATTTCGTGTTTCGGGGATGCGACTTTGATTAGTGCTTACCAGTAGTCTGCCCAAGTATCCTTGTCAATCGCGCTCAAATATCCAAGTACATCTCTGGAGCACATCTTGTCTTTGATAACCAACATTCTTATCAAATATTTCGTTATTTCCAATTTTACGGTTCCATGGAAGGGTATATGCATCAAACTTTCACTAGACTAGGTTTCATTTAAAGATTGATGTTTGTAATTTGTGAATATATCGTTTGTTTGGGTGTACATTCTTTGTTTCTTACTTCTGTAAGGCGTGGGCAGTGGGCAGTTATACAATCCAGCATCCAGCTTGGCCAAAATAGTACAGGGCCATAAACACTAATCACCGCTACTCGTTGCATATACTAGAGCAGTGATGAAATAATTGAAATACAGTACAATCATATCAATGTGTTTGGCCGCTGAATGTTCATCACCTCCGAAATCACCTGTAAAATTAACGAGGTGCGATTAAGTTTCCAGAACATAAACGAGATTAACGAAACGAAAGACAGAGAGCATTGAATTTTTACCTATACGAGTGTAAGCACTTTACATTTACAATATTTTCCGCGTCCTGAGATAAGTGTACATGAGAAAAAATCCGACGACGGCGCCAACAAGTATCCCTGCTGTTGTAAGCCAAAATGCGAACTGCACCAAACTCAGCAATAAGTAATGGCCAAGGCCAAGTTGTAGTAACCCGGAAGAAAAGGGGAGGAGAATCAATTAAGTTAAATTCGCGGACTTTTACGTACCACATGTTCTTCAAGGTAGGACCTCAAGTTCATGCCAAATATACCTGAAATTAGAAGGAAATGAGACTCCTGATAACGTAGATAGATACTTGTTGCCATGATCACAATACATCAGAATTTCATATGTGGTAGGTTTTGTAGTAAGTTTTGCACAAGGACAGACTGGAAACGAATAGAATCGCACCGGAACCCATTGGAACATTTGTACCAACACAATGCCCAAACTTATTTCCAGAAGCGTTACACATAACAAATACAGGTAAGAGATAGGGTTTGTAGCAGGTTAAGGACACACCTGCAACCAGAGCGCCAAGTGCCACACAAAACGTTCCAACCTGGAGTAGTAATTCCACTCTGCTAACCTCAAGCCTCCGAGAACTGATAAATGAAATCAGTTAAAATTGGCATTAGATAATTGAAAGGCACCCAGTGTGGCCTTTAAGCATCCAATACAATTCAATTCCAGTTTGAGTATGAGAGTGCAAACAGAACGGGAAATAATAGGGAATTTTTTGGTTTCAGGATTATATATGAAACTTTTAACTAACACTAATTCAGCTCAAGGTGGGGTTGTATGGTGTGCGGAATGGGGCTGCAGCTATGTGTTTCTTGTCTGCATTTCTGTTTGCCTCTCTATGAGCAGGACGGGGTTTGCGTGGAAGAGGATGCTGATCTATATATGTTGTTGGCTGGCCCAGTTTTCTAACAGCTTAAACGTTTTAGATTCTGTGGATTTCGTGGTTGTCAAACAAGAAGATCAATAGAAGTTTCACATCCAGGAGGAATGTCTAGAGCTATAAACAAATAAAAAAAACAGCAAAAACATTCAGACCTCAAATTGACAGCTATAGAATCTTCCATTTCTTTAGCAGAATCGAGAAGCCTTTCAGCCTGACCATGACAAGATTCACACCTGCAAATGCATCAAACACTAAGTTCAACTCCACGGTGAACATCATAGCACAGGTTTCAAACAATGCTGCCTTTCCGTGGTACTATAGCATAAGGAAAAAATGCATCACTATCCATTCGTGCTAACGTTAGGGGTGAAGGGGAACCTACCGTTGAAGATAATTTTCCAAGAGCATCTCAATTTCTTCCTCCTCTTCTGTATATAACAAAACCAAACCAAAGATACACTCATTGACTGAATTTGAAACTTATACATTGCTCAAGTAAATTACAGCACTAAAACTAACCTTCAGCAATCTGCTTCTCTAAAGGAACAGAACATTCCATGTCATCATTTATCTTCTTGAGTGTACAGTTTCTCCCCATAATGCATATACGGCGTATTTCATGGGGATCCTCTAACAGATCAAAGAGCATTTGCCTGAGAGCCCCTGCCCTTGAACCCAATTCAACCTTTCATCAACAAAGGACAGGTAACCAGATTAATATTGATGTTTGTCAATGCCCCTAAACATGGGTTTACCATTAAGCCAAAATGATTAACTATACCAAGGTTTGCTTGCTAATACGAAGCTCTTCCAGTATGTCAGCAGTTAACCGGTTTGGCAAAACACTAAGTAACTTTTGAACCTGAAGCCAATTGAAGGAGATTAAACATGATTTCACTTGTACCACAGCTTTTGAAAATACAAATATTAAGCTCTAAGGCAGATATTTAATTTACTGATTTTTTCATGACAGTTGCAAGCTAGAACATAGAGGATATATTTAGCTCTAAGGCACATATCTGCTGAGAGAACCTAAAAGAGAACCTTAGGAAAAAAAAATTATTAAAATACTCACTATGTGCCCATACTCACACGAGGTTCTAAATACATTAGTCTTTGTTCTAAACGCTGTATTCTTGAAAGCAATGCTGCTTCAACAACCTGAAAGTACCACAAACACAAAATATGTTCGGCACTCTGATAAATTGAGAATCAGAAGCTTAAGTTTACACAAAGAATATGAATCATATAAATGCAAAGAAAACCCTCAGGATTACACAAAGTATATAAATCCCCCTATTCTTAATGACAATATGCCAATGTCTTCTGTCTTGGTTAATCCAAACATCTGCGCAGAAGAGGCATATGCATGACAAATAAGGTCACTTTTTACCTCTTGCCAACCTTTTCGGAACATGAAGATTAGTAGCACAGAAATCGGTCCTTGATGTAAGCCTTGTTATTGAAAACCTACAGCTTGTTCTAAGTTATTGAGAAAGGAGATACAGCGAAACATTAAACTCAAACAGTGTATCCTCCTTTTGAAATTTGATATAATCCGAAGTAGTCACACCTAAGCCAAAATGGAAAGTTTTGTCTTTCATATTTAATCTCAGTTCAGTTGTTATTGAATTTATATTTTATGTAGTTTACTGCATGCCACAAGCTTGTTAAAGTGTGTAAATTTTTGTGCGTGTTTGTATTTTTCTTTCAAAAAGGATAGGATCAAAAAGGGAGAAATTTCCCCTTTTGGATTTCCGGGAAGAATGAAGAAGCATGACAGAGAGAATTTCAGAGAATGTTCATTGTATTTCTCACCAATGAGCTAATGAGCTCAGCAGTTTACATAGGAGAGGAATCTCACTCTCTCTCATTTGAACAATCTCAGCCTTACATTTGATCTGCCTATAAGTTAGATTCTTATTTCTTATAGAAATTTTCAGGTAAGGGTATCCAACATACAAAATACCACATCAAGAACTAATATATCTTTGAAGTCAGTAATAAAATAAAGATTGCTGCTAGGATTAAAACTTATATATTTAGCCCTCCAATTCAATGCAAATGGCAGCCATATTACCGTTCCTTAAGGCATAAAAAACTGCAATAAGGCAAACTACAAACCCTTTTCAAATCCTCCAGAACTGAACCCTTATAATTGAAGAAAATTAAAAGGGTAGCATTTCTTGGAATCATCTTTGTGTAAGGTTTCTACAAGCAGACCTTTTGCAAATTTGTAATACACACACTAATAATTCTGAAATTCCAAAGCAAAAACAGCGATTTAGCATGAAGAAAGACAGGAATCGGGACAATAATGCTAACCTCGAGCTCAAATGGCATAGAGGGTCCTCCATTCATATTTTTGGGGTTTAGTCGAGGCAACAATGCTTCTATGAAAGCTCTGCCTCCTGTACTGCACATGCAAAATTTCCAGTAGTATTATGCTTTGAACTCGATAAGGCAAAACTAGAAGTCAATGGATGCAATATCTTGTTCTGCTCTCACTTGTTGTAGTCAAATATAAGGACACGCTCTTGCATTGCAATTGCGCGTAATGAGCCTAGATTCAACAGAATAGCATGCTCGCGGACCTAAGAGACGGATCAAAAGAAGCTCGTAAGTATGATAAATTTCCGCCACTTAAAAAGAATTAGTTATCTATGATTCTTACTTACCAAAATTTAATTTTTTACAGAGTTAAGAACACACACAAAAGCATTACAATTTGCAGGAACTAGCGTGAAATACTAACAATGGAAGCTGGAATCATACCAGCAACGAAGGCATCGAATTTGTCAGAAACAATGAAGGATCAACACTCCGAATATCACGTGGACGAAGACCTGAGGATGAAAATTCACACTCGTAACCCGGAAACAGCACTAGAATTAACCCACATCATGTTGTTAGCAGTTTAATTTCAAAGAGCAGTATAAAGTAAATAGCTTTTTTACTATATTAATGAAAAGGGTCGCGTATATATATATTTCTTTGAACAAACAATATTATCTAGCAATAATGCAGTTTAAATTCGCAGTCCCATATATTTAACTCACCACTTGACTTCAGCAGCTGACGTCTGTTTATTTTTCTAACAGATATCGTCCCATTAGCCTTCACTTCTTCCACCTATAAATTAATTCAATATTCCTATTGGTTAATCATGTGGATTAATACATTAATCACATTCTTTAAGTGCAATTAAACAGATAACAAAACTGGCTTGCAACAGACCTCGTAGACCGGCTCGCGAATTCCGAGCAAAGAGTCACCGGCAGACGACATCGCAACCCTACCCGAACCACCACTCGTCGCCGCCGCCGTCGTCGTCGTTTGATGTCGGCTGTTGACCGGAACTTCGTCGTGGGGTCTAGCTTCGTCATCGGAGATGGTTTCGGGGTCGCTGAACCGGTCCTCCTCGGTGGCCGATCTAAAGCACTTGGGCCTCGGCGAGACCGAGACGGAGAGCTTGACCGGAATCGGAGAGAAGAGAGAGGCCTCGGCCTTTCGCGATTGGGAGTAGAAGAGCTGAGCGGAGTGTAGCGAGGAGTGGAGTGGGAGCTGGAGGAGGTACGGCCATGGAGTCAGAGCCATTGCAGAGTCGCAGAGCTCTGGCTGCGATCATGTAGGGTGGAGGAGTTGGGTAATATCTGTAACGTACAAATGGATTTCTGCAGATATTTTAAAATTATATCCTCATTGAGTTGTTTTATTATTTTATTTTATTATTACCGTTAGCTTTCTGTTTTTCTGGTTGGAAAATGAATTAGAGGCGGCTTCAGGTGCGGCTCGGTTCAACGGCTTCAGGTCGTGGCTCGGCTCGGCGCAGCTCGCCTCAACGATTCTTGTTTTAAAAATAGGGAGTTTTAATGAAAATTGCTTCTCTAAACTTTTTATTAACAAAAAATCATCCATTACTTTATTTAATAAAAATGGCTTAAATTTTAATAAAAATGACTTAAGTTTTAATAAAAAGGGACAAAAGTTTAACATAATAATTTAAAAATCAAAAATAAAATCTGACGCGCGTTACATCAATCAGTCACACATATTTTCCTCCCCACCGTTATTAGCTTCTCTCTCTCTCTCTCTCTCTCTCTCTCTCCTCTTTCACATATTCCCATCAAATTTCTCTTTCATCTCACCTCTCACCTCACCCATTTACATCAACTTTTTTTATTTTCTCTCATCTCTCATATCACTTTACTCTTACTCCATAAATATTACAATTTTTACTTTTTATTTTATTGTATGTTTATTTGACCATTGTTTCATAATTTTTTTTAACAAACTAAGTGATAATATTACAAGACAAAAATAAAGAAATTTTTTCATTTTCCAGTTTGATAAACAATGCTTATTTTAATTTCAAAATAGTGATTTTATTTTTAGTTTGGGCAATTTTTTAAGTTTGTGTCATGTCATGTTAACACTAGTTATTTTTACAACTGAACATTGATTATTTCTATAATCGAACACTGATTATATTTAGAACTTAACACTCACTATTTCTCAAACCAAATAATGACTAACTCTTAAACTGAACATTAGTACTATCACTATTTCTTAAACTGAATGCTGACTATTTCATAAATTGAATACTGACTATTTCTTAAACTGAACACTAATACTATCACTATTTCGTAAACTATACATTGACTATTTCTTAAGCCGAACACTATTACTATCACTAATTCAAAAACTAGTACTATCACTATTTTATAAACTAGTACTATCACTATTTCGTAAATTAAACACTAACTATTTCTTAAACCGAACACTTATACTATCATTATTTCGTAAACAAAAAACTAACTATTTCTTAAACCAAACACTAGTATTATCACTATTTCTTAAACTGAAAATTGGCTATTTCTTAAACTGAACACTAACACTATCACTATTTCGGAAACTGAACATTAACTATTTATCAAACTAAAATCTAATATTATCACTATTTCGTAAACTAAACACTAACTATTTCTTAAACTGAACACTAGTACTATCCCTATTTCATTAACTATGACATAGAAAACAATGGACAATAGACGAAGCTCAATTGGAAAATGCACACTAGCATCTATGGTTTTGGGGGCCAAGAAATTAGTGGCCAATGGTTTGAAATAAAGAAAGAGGAAGGAGCCACGTGGGGCTATGAGGCTAGGGTTGAAGCTACTAAAGAAAATAATAATAAAAGGTGTTGGTTGCTACAATATATATGGTAAGTTTATAGAATTTGCAATGCACGCGCTCTTGTGAGGTTATTTTTTGTTTTTTATTATTTTCTTTTTTGTCCTTATCATTAAATAAAATTATAGGGTGGTTTTTGGTTAAAATGCAAACTTTTGAAGCCCTTTTCATTAGTTTTCATTTAAAAGTATAAATCCTAATTATGTTTCTATTTTATTTGCACTCACACACGTCATCGTAGCAATATTCAATAACAGAATAAAATACAATTTTGCATAGCAAAATTAAGATAATAAAATATTATGTGTGCACGAACAATATGTATGATTGAGCAATATATGCAATAGAAATCAACAAAATAAATTTGGTATTCATGCATTATAGTGAATATTTTCATGTTATCAGGAATTATAACATATCGATTTCATGTTTTAGAAGAACTTGGATTAAACAGAAACGATAAAAGCCTTTAAATGTTAGTTGTAGATGATCCTTCTCGAAAATCCTTTAGTTCCTTAGCACATCAATATGATCGTATTGATAACGTGTTGTAAGCCTATTTTACTGAGAGAAAAGATGGAAGAAGGACCAACGGCAAAGAGAAGAAAGAGAAGGAGGAATTCATGAGTGATATTCCTCTTGTGCCTTTATTTATATTAACAAGAAAGAGAGAAATTTGCTCTCCATGTAATACAAGTTGTACAAGAAAAGATCTTATAGATTCCTATATAAATATATCTATATATTATACTAGGATTTCCACAATCACATTCAATTCTAGAGAGACTAAATTTCTAAACCAAATTTTGTAAACCAAATGATGTGGATGTTGATGATTAGATTACCATGTAAGTGTTGATTAAGGTACTTATTTTCTATTGGTGACACATCGGTTTTGTTTGCAATTTTAGTTTAAAAATTTGACAATCATAGCATTATTGTAATTTTCAAAATAACTTAAGTTTGTTGGGCCGCAGCTAGCCCGTTTATCGACATCCATCTCATGCAACAACAATTGTAGGGTCTAGTTTGTCTCAAATTTATAATCAAACCCTAGAGCATCAGCCAAAGCCTTGAAATTGTTTATCTCAGAGCTTGCAACCTGGAAACCGACCAACGCATTCGCACCACCTTCACCCTGGTAAGATGAAAAAAAAATAATTAGCCTTATGCGGCAAGATTACAGCGAGTAAAGTGGATTATAAGCTAGCAGGTACAAACCTGTCCACTGTAATGGAACAAACTTATGTTCCAAAGGGGACTGAAAGCATCCAAGAACTTCAACAAAGCACCTGGCCTCACTGGAACGACAAACCTGCAAAGCATCTCATTTTCGAAAGATGATGATTGACCTCCCACCTGAAGCATATGCCAAAAAATAAATTATGGAATCAAAATTGTAACTGTGAACCATTTTAGGGAAGCAAATAAAGGAAACAAAATATGGACGTGTCACTTCATAAATCTCATTTATATTTATGTTTAGATAATGAACAAAAAAAAAATGAGGAGATTGATTACCAAAAATTGCATATGATCTTTATCTAATTCCTTGTTTGTGAGGTTAATCGTCAGTAGTTGAGCTGACTTCATCCGATCCAACATTCCCTCCAACTCCAGAACTGTTTGAAAGCCAACACTGCAACATATATATGTCCCCAGAGACTCAATGAATATGTGGAAAAATTGTAGTACAAACTTTTTTAATAGTTTATAGGGTAAATTACACCATACCCCCTCATATTCATTAGTTTTACTAAGAAAATATATTGTTATAAACTAGGGTAAATTACACCATTTCTCCTCAAGTTTGAGGTCTATTACATCCCCATACAACATGTTTAAAACATTTCACTTTCATACATCAAGTACTATTTTATTTCAATTTCATACCTTCATTACATTTTCCATCCATTGAACCGTTAAGTGCTGACGTGGCTGCCAAATGTGTGCCATGTGACAAAAAAATAATTTTTAAATTTTAAAAAAAAAACTTGAATTTTTAGAAAAAAGAAGAAGATGAAACCCAACGACCAGAAGAAGAAGGGAAGAAGAAGAAGAAGAAGAAGGGAAGAAGAAGAAAGAAAAAAGAAGAAGAAAGAAGCCCAGCCACCAGAAGCAGAAGGGAAGAAGAAGAAGGAGGAGGAAGAAGAAAAAAAATCCCCCCCCAGCAAAGAAGAAGGAAAAAAAAAAGCCCAGCGACCAGAAGAAGAAGAAGAAGAAGAAGAAGAGCAGAAGAAGGAGGAAGAAAAAATCCCCCCTAGCGAAGAAGAAAAAAAAAAGTAGCCTAGCGACCAGAAAAGGAAGAAGAAGAAGGGAAAAAGAAGAAGAAGAAAGAAGAAAGAAGAAGAAAAAAAAAGAGTAGCCCATCGACTAGAAGAAGAAGAAGAAGAAGTAGAAAGAAGAAAGAAGCAAAAAAAAAAGTAGGCCAGCGACCAGAAGAAGAAGAAGAAGAAGAAGAAGAAGAAAAAAAAAAAAAGTAGCCCAACTTCCGAGTTTTTTTTTGTAAAAATTCAGGCTTTTTTATAAAAAAAAATTAAAAAAAATTTGCCACGTGGTAGCCATGTCAGCACTTAATGGTTCAATGGATGGAAAATGTAACAGAGGTATGAAATTAAAATAAAATAGTACTTGAGGTATGAAAGAGAAATGTTTTAAACATGTTGTATGTGGTTGTAATAGACCTCAAACCTGAGGGAGAATGGGGTAATTTACCCTAATTTATAACAATATATTTTCTTAGTAAAACTAATGAAAATGACTTGAAAACTTTGAGTTTTAATCAAAATGACTAAAAGGTGTTGTAAATGCCAGGAGTGACTTTTTAGAGTAAAATTGTCTTTTCTCGTTAAAGCGAACAGTACCGGAAGTATTTCGTTAAAACTTCATTTCTTCTTTTACTTAATTAATATTTTTATAGCACTCACTTGAGGGATAGAAACCTAAAGGATTTTTAACACAGAACATAAACAGTAAGAGGTACTTAATTGCCTGTACAAAATGATGCCACGTTCTTTTTTATCATCGTATCTGTAGCTTATGTCAAGAATATTCATTGGACCAACCTGCACGTCAAATGTTCATGTAAGCTAGGGTTCAGAGTTGATGAATCAATGTTTTGTTTTTCTTATAATAGTGATAGGAAGAGGTTCTTTGGACATACCAGTTTACAAAACTGTTTGAAGCTCCCACGCTTTTCTGGAACAAATGTTGCAAGGAAAGCTTCACGTCTCCTACCAACATCGGCAAGTTGGGATACCAATCCTAATTTGTCAAAGTTCATGTTAGCTCCACTACTTATAGCAACAATATTTTCACCCTTCAGTCCATAATATTTGCAATATGCTTCTGCTCCAGCAATGCCTACAGCGCCTGCCGGTTCAAGTATGCTCCGTTTTTCCTCGAACATATCCTGCAACAGAAGCAAACGAGCTAAAATACAACCTAAACTTGTATAACTGGAATCTCTAACACAGTCAAAGTAGAAGATGAAATAAAACATGATTGAAACTTTAATGAGTATAAATAAGATCAAAGACTAACTTTTATTGATGCACAAATGGCATCGCGACTAACAAGAACCACTCCATCAATGAGTTCTCTGCATAACCGAAATGTTTCTTCCCCTACTTTTTTTACTGCTATTCCATCTGCAAATCCTCCCACTCTTTCTAGCATAATTCTATGACCATAGTGTATGGATAGTGCCATTGCATTCGCATCGAATACCTCTACCCCAATTATCTTGACCTGCTTGATTATGAAAACCAATAGTCATGTAATCACCAAAGCTTAATTGGTGATGAGCATCTTGATAAATGACTATGCTTTCACATTAAAGGATCGAGTGCATGAAGATAGATCATTACATTGTGCATCAAATAATAGACATTCAAAAGGAGATAGATATATGGACAATGAAAGAACACTATCTCGTTAAAACATGTTAATGTATTCGTTAGGCCAGATATCTTATACACAGACATACATATACCACACATACATATTCTTACTAATATGAAATGTTGTACACTCCTAGATCATTTAAAAAAAACATTGCAAATCATTAGATCTTTGGTCTAATATCCAAGTGGATAAGGTGCTGAGTTTTTACCTGTGTATCCCGGGTTTGACACCAGCTTCTAAATTAATGTAATAATTTCAAATCCTCCCCCTCTCTGTAATAATAATAATTTTGAAAAAATTACAAACCTCGGGGCGAACTCTCTTGACATAGGAAGCAATCCCAGCTATAAGTCCACCACCACCAACAGGCACAAAGATTGCATACAATGGACCTTGAATTTGACGCAGAATCTCCATTCCAATAGTTCCTTGGCCAGCTATGACATCTGGGTGGTCAAAAGGGGGCACAAATGTTAAGCCTTCATCTTTGGCCCTTTGTTGTGCATATGCTTGGGCTTCATCATATGACTCACCCACAAGCACAACTTTTCCACCTAACTTCTCCACTGTTTTCCACTGATCATAAAATTGAGGAAAGCCTAAAATCAGATTCTTGATAATTAGAATTTTGTAAAATTTATGTGTGTGTGTGTGAGAGAGAGAGAGAGAGAGAGAGAGAGAGAGAGAGAGAGTGAGCGAGAGAGAGAGAGAGAGAGCGAGAGCGAGAGAGAGAGAGTGAGAAGATATCACACTTTGATTTCAGGAGTTGTAATGGGCATGACAATCACAGCAGTGCAACCAAGTTTTTGAGCTGATAGTGCAACGCCTTGAGCATGATTCCCTGCTGATGAACAAATGACACCCACTGCCAACTGTTTCGTGGAAAGCTTGGCCATCATATTGTAAGCTCCTCGGATTTTAAAGGAGAAAACCTGCATGCAGTATCGACTACCTAAATTAGATGCTTTTGGTTTTAAAACATGACATAGAAAAACGGCATTTTCGTTGAAATGAGTAAACAAGCAACTTCGTTTTAGCTAGACATACCATTCTTATCAGCTGTTGGCTATTCAATTTTTTGTAATGGCACCTAAACTACACAAGTTATTCAGGTGCCCTAGTTTTAATCTAAAAGTTGTGTAAGATTTGGTATTTGCAGCAAGTCTTGTCAGATTTATATAAAATCCGACTCAGATGCTATCCGGATCAATCCCGTGAGGATCCTCCTCCAGTGGTACAAATCCAACGGTCAACTTAGTTGCAAGTGTTTCTCCCCGTTTCCGCATCTATCTCTACCCCTTCCTCTCTTTCCCCTCAACTCCTCTTTCTCCGCCACTTCGAAGCACCCACTGCCACTGTAATCCCACATCTTACACAACCCAGAAACCCTTTCCGACTCTCTCCCACCCCAACATCTCCACTACAAATTCATCTTCCTGTTGAATAAAGTCCCAATTTGAACCTAAAAAAATATTAAAGAACAAACGGCAAGACTCAAAAATAAGAAATACAAAAGTAAACAAGGAATTTAATTGGGGCGGGTTGGGCCGAAGGAGATCGAAAAGACGCAATTAGTGGCGGAGCCAAAAATAGCTCTTAGAAGGGGCCTTTTAAGACGTGTAAAATAAACTAAACCAAATAGTAATATAATTAGTAAGAGAAATATTTAAGGTTTCTTTTCTTATTGGCATTGAAAATTCATCAAACAAGAGTGATGGGGCGTTAAACTTTTTATGGAAAATTTAGTATTGAGATGATTACATTTATATCATAAGAACATAACTTGTTTACGAGCTTTAATAAAAGGAAGATTCGAACAAAAAGTTAAGTTAATAACTCAAAATTATTACCAGGAGATTTTCCTTTCAACATAATTTTTTTTAGTACATCGATATTTTTACAGTAGGGAGATGGAGAGTTCGTCTAAGTCACACAATGAGCAGCCCAATTTGGTATTGAATTTGTCATCTACGAGATTCGAACCTAAAACCTCTCACTTCTAAGTAAAGAGGAATATCACTAAACCGTAATACTGAGTGACTCCTTTCAACATAATTGAATCTTCTTCTAAATTGGAGAGACCTTGTTTTATATGAACTGAACGAAAAAGAATTAGTTTTTATATGATAAAACAGAAGGATAATTACAAAGGGTTTAGTTTGAAAAAATAAAAAATAAAGGGGTTTAGTTGGTTTAGTTTGGGGGAAAAAAGCAATGGTGACCTTGTTTTATATGAACTAAATAAAAAAGAATTAGTTTTTATATGATAAAACAGAAGGCTAATAACAAAGGGGTTTAGTTTGAAAAAAAAAATAAAGGGGTTTAGTTGGTTTAGTTTGGAAAAAAAAAAAGCAATGGAGATCTTGTTTTATATGAACTAAATAAAAAAGAATTAGGGCTTATTTGTTATTCTATTTGAATCCAACTTTTTAAACTCAAAAACAGTTTTCAAGTTTTAAGTGTTAAAAACTTGTTTGGTATGACTCTTTTTAAAAATTGGACTCAAAACTAACTTAAGAATTAGTTTATTTCTTAAAAACACCAAAAGTGTGTTTTTAGAGTTTTTAACTTTAAAGATCACTCTTTCTCCCTTCCATTTTCTCTCACACCTAATCTCCTATCTTTTATCTCTATCATTTCTCTCACTCCTCCAATTTTCTCTCTCCTTTGCTCATCTCATATTTTCTCTCCTTCGACCCTCTCATATTTCTCTCTCTCTCTCTCTCTCTCTCTCTCTCTCTCTCATTTCTTTCTCTTCCCTTTCTTTCCTTCTCTCTCACTTTCCTCTCTACCCTCTCATTTTTCTCTCTTTGAATTTAGAAGTTCACACTATAGGATGAGTATTTTTTTTCTTTAAAAACAATTGTGAATTTCATACCAAACAAGTTTTTGAATTTTGAAGAAAACTGTTCTTAAGACATGTTTTTAAAAGGAGTTTTGTACAATGATGAAACTTTTTTATTAATAGAATACCAAACAGGCCCTTAGTTTTTATATGATAAAACAGAAGGCTAATAACAAAGGGGTTTAGTTTGAAAATAATAATAAAAGGGTTTAGTTTTGGAAAACAAAAAAATTAAAAATTAAAAAAAAATAAAAATAAAAAATAAAAAAATAAAAACCCACAGAAAGTTGTTGATGTCAAGGTATTTCGAGCCCGTAGCCCATGGAAATGGCAAGGTCTAATTACCAATGCACTACAAGCTATTTACTATTAACAACTGCAATCAAAATATATATACTCGTTAAATTTCAGGATGGCCTCCTCCATGTGGCTCCGCCACCCAATGCAGGGGGTGGCGGTCGGTGCATTGCAGTGAGGGAGAGAGGAGTTGAGGGGGAATAGAAGAAAGGAAGGGAGAGTTGTGGAAAGGGAGAGAGAGACTTGCTATTAATCTGACCGTGATCAACGATCCCCACGAGATTGATCTAGAGAGGATCTGAGTCCTATAAAATCAATATCTTGTTGTCTACTTTTACATGTTGTGTCATGTGGGGTTATTTGAAGAGATATTTTGACATTTATATGTAATCCAAAATCTTTGTTGATAAGGTGTTGAGTTCTACTCATACGTCATGAGTAAAATCCCTCATGTCCCCTAAATTATTGTAATATATAGTTTCGAACTTTCCCCCCTCTCAAATAATAGTAAATTAAAAAAAATTATATGTGGAAGGTAATAAAAGTTGCTATATTAAGGGAGTGCAACTTGAATGGAACGGATTCAATGTCATTAGCTGTTCCAATCTGATAGTATTATGTCATGTGGACAAAAAAAAATGCACGCTTAATATGACATTATTAAGTTGAAACACCAAAATGACGATAAACTCATTCTATATAAGTTCTTCTCCTCCTAAAGGTTGTCTAGCTTGCCTAATGTATAGGTTTCAAAGAGACACATGATTGATGATTCATATTAGTCATAATTATTCTTGTCTCTAACAAGGCGTCACGAATGAACATTGTTTGGCTACTCAAGAATTAGTAGAAACTCATACTCAAAACTCTTCTTGTTTGAATTACAAAGATTTGTGATTATGATTAGAATGTTCATATTATGACCACTCTGAAAAGATCATTCCTGTAAAAAATGAATTACAAGTAAGGTTGTTTAGTCAATCTATTGTAGCAATCACATGGACGATTTGTAATACTTTTACTACTTTTTTTTGTCAAGTGATAGATTTTGTTAGATTAGATGTTAGATTAGCCACTGGTGGGTTCAAATTCACACCGTCATGCAATGGCTCAACTCATTTCTACCACTGTGATAAGGGGTCACTTGCTAATACTTTTACCAATTTGGTTCATTTGTTTTTGTATTGTTCAATAACTAAATGACCTTAGTTTTAATTGACTTTTTTGTATAGGCAATCCATGTAAAGTGATTTATAATATGAATGGTTATGATCTTAAACATAAAATTCTATAAATCAGTAACAAACAATTTTGAGTAGGAACTCCTACTCATTCTTTCAGTAGCCAAGTACTATTCTAGAGTTGACTAAGACAATTATAAATTTATTTAATTAATTTATAGGAATTATAAATGTATGATATGCACATAATTTACATATACTTTTATGTAAAATAAAGGCAGGTAAATTAATTCTGAGTCAAACATATCTACATTTTGTACTAATTAATTTACCTATCTATAAATTTATTAATGTTGCGAAATTTATATTTTACATATAAATTATAAATATAGGTAAGTTATTTTACACACACACACAAACTAATAAAAAAAAATAGAACATGCCTAATATATGTAAAAATTCATGCAAAATAATTCATCTATGTTGCAGTCCTATTTAGTATAGGAATGTGATTGTGTAAATCCTAATAGATTAGGAATGTATCTTATATTCCTATTAGGAGTAGATTACTCATTAAGTATTGTAATCCTTATGGGAAAAAGTTTGTCCTTCCTACCACTATAAATAGAGGCACAATGGGGTGAATTAAAACACACCTCACAATTAAATCTCTCTCCCTTCTCTCTAAAGTGGCCGGCCTCCCTCTCCCTCTCTAACCCTAGATCGCTCAATCAAATAGGCCTACAACACGTTATCAGCACGCTCTTGCCAGAAGCTAAGGAATTGACGCATCATTGGAGGAGGCTTTCATCCACCAAATATTCAAAGGCTTATTCGTTTTCTGCTAATCAGGTACGCTTAAAATAAATGAAGATATTTGAAACGTCCACGAAGCATGAAAACATTCCCCATGATGCATGAACCCCTCTATGTTTATATTTTCCTTTCGATATATATATTATATATGTTCATATATTTGTCAATATATATATTTGTTTCATGCATCGCAAAATTAAAATTGCTATGTGGAATTTGTGAGTTAAAATTATAAAGTTAAATTAGAAGCAAATTAGGGTTTTTCCTAAAACCCTAAGGGAATTGAAAAAAAAACAGAAGGGAAAATTGGAATGGGTGCACTGCACCATTCCTACGCCGCGCAAGCAACAGCAGGCTTCGGCCTGCTTTGTTTCCGTCACTGGGCCTGCAGCCCTCGGCCACACTGACCCGCATCACTGCTGCCAGCCTTCGGTTGGGCACAAGCATGCACACACGCACAAAACCAGCTCACGGGCTGGGCTCCAACGCGAAGCCCGCAGCTTCCACACGCAGCCCACTGTCTTGGGCTCCCCCGTGCACATCCCTCGGTCCATACGGACCCAACCCAGCTTCGGCTGTATGTTTTCCCCCGTGGCCTGCAGCTATGGTTTCTAGCCTTTCCCCAGGCCCTGCCGTGACCTCTTAAGGCACCCCGTGCTTTCCCACACCCCACGACACAAGCCCAAATTATTTTTGGAACTTTGATTTCGATCCAATAATATTATACTAATATTATTTTGCTTCTACAATCGACCCTGTATGGCCCGATTTATTGAATTAATTAAAATTGACCTGCAGTTCATTAATCTGATTATGCATCCAAAATTATTGACCTGAAGATCATTTTTGGACATTAACGATTCAATAATTTATTTTTATACTTTGAACCGTCACATACTTTCGTAGTAACGAAGCTCTCACACTTGAGTTCCTGAAGAACCTCAAATCCACTATATGTATATTTGTATATTGCATTCTATGTTTCTTGCAGGAACCTCTCATTATGAACTAATTGTTCATAAAACTAAATTGAACCTGTAGTTTCAAATTTAGTGCCTTTGAAACCTAAAGTTTTCATTCAAAACATACCACATGAAACCTGAAGCTTTCATGCATTATTTAAACCACTACATGTCTAAAGAACCTGTATGTTCTATGATATATGTCTATGGCTTACCATATGACTACTCACGTTTTTCTCCCTCTGTTTTAGGGACATGTCGAACTTGAACAAGCTCGATTTCTCCGCTCTAGAAGTCTCTGGAAGAAACTATCTAAAGTGGGTTCAAGACGTGAAGCTCCATCTAACTGCAAAGGGTATTAGAGCCACCATCGAGGCACCCATCACTGACAAACCTGTTGACAAAGCTCGGAAGGCTACTGCAATGATCTTCATCCGAAGACACATCCATGATGCACTGCAGACCGAGTACCTCGCTGAGGAGGACCCACGCACCCTCTGGCTTGCTCTGGCCAACCGTTTCGATCACCAGAAAGACATCTACTTGCCTGAAGCAAGACACGATTGGCAGCATCTTCGCTTCCAAGACTTTAAGTCTGTGAATGAATATAACTCTGAAGTTTGTAGAATCCGTTCATTGTTGAAATTCTGTAAAGTGGAACTTACCGAATCAGATCTCCTGAAGAAGACCTATTCGACCTTCCATGCCACCAATATTGTCCTGCAGCAATAATATAGGGCACATAAATTCACCAAGTTCTCGGATTTGATCTCTGTTTTACTTCTCGCTGAAAAGCAGAACCAGCTTTTGATGAGAAATCATCAAGCTAGACCGACTGGCTCGAACGCTGTGCCTGAAGCACATGCAACCTATTCTGGTAGCCATAAACGACGACAGAATCGTCGTGGTCGTGGTAATAGGCAGCAAGCTCCACCACGGGCCCAAGGTCAACAGAGAGCCGCACCAAAGGGAAGGATTGTGACCCAACAGCTTCCACCACTCGCCCCTAAGGTCCCAAACTTCATGAACAAGGGCAAAACTCCCGGTCAGTCTGCTTCTACTGAACTGGACATGTGCTATCGTTGTGGATCAAAGGATCATTGGTCACGCGTATGCCGAGCTTCCCCTGAGGCTATTGCCAAGTATCATTCACATCGTGAGTGTAACTTTGCAGCTGTGGATCGTCCGGAAGATGCAACCACATCCATGGAGATATCGGATTTTCAGGAGGCGTCAGCCCCTATGGAAGAATAAATTAGACATGATTTTAGGGTGTTTACCCCTAGTGGCCTAACCCACTAGGAGTGGCCGGCCCTATCCCCTATTTATCTAGGTTTATGGTTTAAATTTTTGAACAATTTTTCTAAGTATTTGGAATAATTTGTTTGGTTTTGATTTGTTTTGAATTATGGATTATTATTTGAATGGATATTATTTTCTCGGATTGCTTAATTGAATGAATGGACTTATATTTATGCATGTGACCAATTCAATCAATTTATTTCTAGGTATGACTAGTGGGGAAGTTAGTTGTCTAGCAGATAGTGCAACCACGCACACCATCTTGCGTGAAAATCACTATTTTACTAACTTAATACCCCAGAAATCTCCTTTGACAACCCTCGCAGGTTCATCCGACCTGGTTGAAGGATACGGAAAGGCACGTATCATGTTGTCTAATGGTACTATCTTGACCATTAAGGAGGCACTCTATTCTCCACGTTCCGGAAGAACGTTGCTGAGTTTTAGAGATATTCGAGATAATAAATATCATATTGAAACCACTGAAGATCATGGTTCTGAATTTCTTTGTATCACTTCATACGAATATGGCCAGAAGCGTATTCACGAGAAGTTGGAACGTATGCCGAATGGGTTGTACATCACAACCATTCGGGGCATAGAAGCCCACAGTGTGGCCGGCCCTATGCTTGAGTTCCAGGACACTTTGTTGCTTTGGCATGACCGTTTGGGACATCCTGGACGTGACATGATGTGCCGTATCCTCAAATCATCACACGGGCACAAGTTACATCCTCATGTAGGACTCCCACCATGCAAAGCGTGTTCTTTGGGGAAGTTGAATACTCAACCCTCATATACAAAAATTATTCACAACCCCCCTAAATTTCTTCAGAGGATTCAAGGGGACATTTGTGGACCAATCCAACCAACTTGCGGACCATTTAAATACTTTATGGTGTTGGTTGATGCATCGACACGATGGTCACATGTTTGCTTGTTGTCCACACGCAACGCCGCGTTTGCTAAACTCCTAGCTCAAATTATTAAGCTAAGGGCTCACCACCCTGATTATCCGATTAAGTCGATTCGATTGGATAACGCTGGAGAGTTTACGTCACAGACCTTTGACGATTATTGCATGTCAGTAGGGATTGATGTGGAACATCCTGTACCCCATGTTCACACCCAAAACGGCCTGGCAGAAGCTTTCATAAAGCGCCTTCAAATGATAGCTCGGACTTTGGTTATGAGAACCAAACTGCCGGTATCTGCCTGGGGCTATGCAATATTGCACGCAGCCATGTTGGTCCGCCTGAGGCCCACCGCTACCCAACCACATTCACCGTTACAGTTGGTCACTGGATACGAGCCTGACGTCTCGCATTTACGGGTGTTTGGGTGCGCCATTTATGTTCCAATAGCGCCGCCGCTACGTACCAAAATGGGTCCTCAGAGAAAAATGGGAATCTATGTCGGTTATGATTTGCCATCAATTGTTCGATACATATTGACAGGAGATCTTTTCACCGCACGTTTTGCGGATTGTCACTTTGATGAGACAGTCTTCCCGGCGTTAGGGGGAGATAAGCATGCTAACGTTCCTGTAGAACGTCGCGAATTGTCGTGGTATGCTCCCACTATGTCTCATCTAGATCCCCGCACTGCTCAGTCTGAAACTGAAGTGCGTCGAATTATAGATCTTCAGAACATTGCTCAAAGCATGCCAGATGCTTTTAATGATCTAGCTAAAGTGACAAGATCACATATACCCGCTGCAAACACACCTGCAAGGATAGATGTACCCCGAGTACGTCAACAACCCGCCTGGGAAGGCCGGACCGTCCCCGAAGGAGGGGAGGCCGCAACTTCCATGCAGCACGGTACATTGGCGGTTAGCCAATCATCTGCTCCGACCCTGAAGCGTGGCAGACCACCTGGTTCAAAGGATTCACAACCCCGGAAGAGGAAAATGGCACCAACTAGTGACCCTAGTTTGAATCCGACCATCGCTCACTCATCCGTTCCAACGCATGAGGTTATTCTAGATTACGGTGATGCTTCAAATGAAACATGCCGGCCTCCCGAGAATCGCGAGATTTCGGTCCATTACACAGTATTGGATGAGGTTTGGAATAGGAATGAGATGATCGTCGACGACGCATTCTCGTATTCAGTAGCTACTGACATCATGCTTAGCGATGACATTGAACCACGTTCCGTCGATAAATGCCGACGTAGAACCGATTGGTCAAACTGGAAACAAGCAATCCAGGTCGAACTCGATTCGCTCGCGAAACGTAAGGTGTTTGGACCAGTCGCTCCTACACCACCACGTGTGAAGCCCGTTGGCTACAAGTGGGTTTTCGTGAGGAAGCGTAATGAGAAGAATGAAATAGTGCGATACAAAGCACGCCTCGTAGCGCAAGGCTTCTCTCAATGCCCTGGAATTGATTACGAGGAGACGTATTCTCCCGTGATGGACGTCATAACGTTCCGCTACCTAATCAGTTTGGTAGTTTCCGAAAAACTGAATATGCAGCTTATGGACGTGGTAACCACGTATCTCTATGGGGATCTAGATACGGAAATATATATGAAAGTTCCAGAAGAACTTCCATTGACTGGCTCAAATAGTTCTAGACCACGGAACACTCTCTCAATTAGGTTGAGGAGGTCACTCTACAGATTGAAACAATCTGGGCGGATGTGGTATAACCGTCTGAGTGAATATTTGACAAGTCAGGGTTATGTGAACAATGAACTATGCCCATGCGTGTTCATAAAGAAGTCACATTCCGGATTTGCAATCGTTGCAGTTTATGTCGACGACATGAACCTCATTGGGACTCCTGCAGAGCTTGAGGGAATTGCTGCACACTTGAAATCGGAATTTGAGATGAAAGATCTTGGAAAAACTCGATACTGTCTCGGCCTGGAGATCGAGCATTGTTCGGATGGAATCCTAGTACATCAATCGAACTACACCCAAAAGGTGTTGCGTCGTTTTAATGAGGATAAAGTGAAGCCTTCGAGTACACCAATGGTCGTTCGGACTCTAGATGCTAAACGAGATCCCTTCCGTCCAAAGGAGGATGAGGAAGAGATTTTGGAACCCGAAGTTCCTTACCTGAGTGCAATTGGGGCTTTATTGTACTTGGCTCAGTGCACTAGACCCGACATCTCCTTCGCTGTTAATCTTTTGGCAAGATACAGCAATGCGCCCACACGCAGGCACTGGAATGGTGTTAAAGACGTTTTCCGCTACCTCAAGGGTACAACGGATTTGGGCTTGTTCTAGACCCACGAATCACCGAGTGTTGCCGCCCCTTACGGTCCTCGGGATGGTTCTCGCCTTGTTGGTTATGCAGATGCTGGATATCTGTCTGACCCACATAGAGCACGTTCTCAAACGGGTTATGTCTTTACCGTTGGAGACACCGCTATATCTTGGAGGTGTACCAAGTAAACACTAGTGGCTACTTCGCCGAACCATGCTGAGATTCTCGCCCTACATGAAGCAACGCGTGAATGCTTTTGGCTGAGAGAAGTTATGGAACATATTCGAAGTACTAGTGGTCTTACATCAGTCGTTGACCTTCCTACGACGATCTTTGAAGACAATGCCGCATGTATCGAGCAGTTAAAGAAGGGATACATCAAGGGAGACAACACCAAGCACATAGCGCCAAAGTTCTTTTACTCACACTAGCAGCAGCAGCATCAGAACATTGAAGTCAAGCAAATCCGTTCCCAAGACAACTTGGCCGATCTCTTCACCAAGTCATTGCCCAAGTCTACTTTCCAGAAGCTCGTCCAAGGAATCGGTATGCGTAAATTATCTGAGTTAAATCGCTTGTAGTTCTCTTATTTAGAAGTTATGTCTAACTCAGGGGGAGTATCTAGAAGTATACTCACATGATCTTAATGTACTCTTTTTCCCTACGATTAGGAGCATTTTTCCCACTGGGTTTTTGCTACCTAACTAGGTTTTAACGAGGCACCCATCCTGGGATGATCATACTCCGTTGAGTTCACTACCTTCGTCCAGTTCGGCGAGTGTTTAGACATTATGCATACTTTCTTACTTTTCTCCTTAGTCTATGGGTTTTGCCTATCATGGGGTTTACCATAGAGAGGTTTTGTGAGTTTTTACAAATGCATACTTCAACATAAATTTGAGACTCGCGAATACCCGTTGTGCCGATGACTTCATCAACTATTCAACCTTATCTGCTGAAGATCTGATGCGATGGTGCTTTGAGTATTTACACACTCAAGGGGGAGTGTTGCAGTCCTATTTAGTATAGGAATGTGATTGTGTAAATCCTAATAGATTAGGAATGTATCTTATATTCCTATTAGGAGTAGATTACTCATTAAGTATTGTAATCCTTATGGGAAAGGGTTTGTCCTTCCTACCACTATAAATAGAGGCACAATGAGGTGAATTAAAACACACCTCACAATTAAATCTCTCTCCCTTCTCTCTAAAGTGGCCGGCCTCCCTCTCCCTCTCTAACCCTAGATCGCTCAATCAAATAGGCCTACAACAATCTACAAATTAAGTAAAGAAATGCTATTGTGTTAAAATTAATTTACTTATATTTTATATAAAAATATAGGTCATTTATCTACACAAAAATTAATAGCACATGAAAAATAATTTACCTACAAAAATGAATAACGTGCTATAACGTATGTACCAAATTTATTAGGCATATTAGGCATTTTAGGCCTAAGTCATTATTATATGATTCAATTATTAGGCATATTAGGCATTTTAGGCCTAAGTCATTATTATATGATTCAATGATTAGGCATATTAGGTATGTTTTATTTTCACACACACAAGGCAATGAGCTTAAAACAAAAATAATGTTTTTTTAAAATTTTTTATCATTAATCCCTATTCGCATGGAATTAATTGTGTATAACAAACATTCAAATATGGGTATTTTCAAAGTTAAAAATACTTAATGAATTCACTTATGTGGAGTCTTGTCTGGATTTTATTCGATTAAAAAATTTATTTCAAGTTTTATGTGGAGAAAATTAAATTTCAAGAGCTAAAGTCACATTTTCAGTATTTAAAATGAATTGTTAACAACTTACAATATTGTTTGTAAAATCAAACTATGAACTCTGTCAACTTTTTATTTTCTAGATACAAGCGATAGTAAGGAAAGGAAAACTATACATAATAAGAAAAGGAGAACTACTCATAGAACCTCATACGTATGATGAAGCTCTTAACAACTTGATATAAAAACCCTTTGAGGTACTATATTTTATTTATTTATTTATAAAATCGAACTATATACACTGATGTTAATCTAGAAAAAAAAAAAGTCTTGAATCCATATTTATCAGTTAACCTACTCCGACATAGAGAAGAGTGATGACTAATTCACTAGGGGCGCATTTGTTTGGCATAATTAAGTTTCATTGGACTAGATAGGCTTACTAATTCGTGTTTGGTTTGAGCACGGACTGTCTTTAATGGGACTAAGTCGGACTCGTGTCAAATAAAGCTTTGCTAGGTTGTCTTAGCGAGACCCCTTCAAAAAGGATGGGATTGCTAATCCCATCTCTCTAACACTTGTGCCGTTTGCGATCTGCAAGCATGAGTCACCGATCTCCATCGTCCCGCGAACTCAACCCCCTCTTTGCTTCAAAATAATTTATTTCCCTCTTATGAAACCCTACAAACCAACCCAGATTTCTCCTCTTTGCTTTACGAAGGAACACCTGACTGGATTTGTTTTGGAATGATCCAACGCTAAGAACTAAAATTTAAATATTAAAATTTTGAAGAAGAAGAAGAAAGCATAGTAATTTGAGTGAGATGGGAAAAAAATTGAGAGAAGGGAGAGATAGTGTGATGAAGAAAAAAAAAAGGGAGAAAAGAGGGAGATGGGTGACAGTTGGACGAAGAAAAAATGGGGCGGAGAAAAAGAGAGGTTCTTAAGAGAGAGGAAGAGGATTATAAAAAGATAAATTAATAAATTAATAGTAAAATATTAATAGATATTGATTAGATAATATAATGTTAAAGTTTGTTAATTATCATGTTTTCTAATCTGACACTACATAAGTGTCTCACTAAATCAGTTTAACTTAATCTATTTATAAGTCAGTCCAACTTAATTATTGAAGTTAGTCTAGTTCAAAATAGTCTAATGCAAAATGCACACTAGGTCCTCTACCATAGACTAAATGAATGTCACTATACCAAATTGTTATAAAACTAGCAGAATACATACGATTTCATGCGCCAAATGAAAAACTAAACAAAAAGGAGGAAGAATATTCTCACAGGTTGTTGGTCCTCTCTCTTCAGCCAAATTTTAACGTGAAGCTTCTCAGAGAGCTTGGAAGCATAGTCCAATGGAGACACAATGGCAACATCATAAACTTTAGAGGTCAAAATATTTGTCAAGTAACTCATGGCATCGTGAATATCATCACTACTTCCTCCTCCTTCCACTAACTTATCAGGCGCTGCTCCAAGAAACCCACTCTCGTACTGTAACGTCTCCGGCGCCACTATTTTCAACTCTTGCGGTGGCTTTTTGAAGGGATTGAGTGGTAGTTTGGAAGGTTTGAGGGGGATCACTTCGTCAGCTGGATTATTTAATGCAGCAGTGGTGATCATGCATGGTGATTGGTTTCTGATGAGTGCGAAGGATGTTGCTGATGAACTATGCTGCCGTACTGTTGTAAGGAACAGAGGCGAGGAGGGTGAAGGAGTTAGGCTGCAGAGAGTTTTCATAGTTTAGAGAGAGAAAGAGACACAAGGAGAGAGACAGACCAATTAACAGAAGAACAAATCCTACTGCGTTTGTGTTTGGAAGGATTTGGGAACTTTGGAGAGGTAGTGTCCTTATATAGAATAACTAATGCTTACAAGCCACCCAACAGCGCCACAGGTTTGCTGTCCCCAATTTAATATCTTCTTTCTAAATTTTTTATAGTTGTCTATGACTTAACCTTTGATTTAAAAATAGGCCTAAGCGAGGGTCAGTGGAGCCCTGCTGCAATTTAGGCCAGACCGGTTACAAAAATCTGTGATGTATTAGCCATTTGCCTAGGCGTTCTAGGCTAGTGGCTTTCTTGGCGGTTCAATTTTATTTTAATTAAGAGTTTTTATCACAAATGGTCCTAAAATTAATCTGCACCATCAAGATGGTTCATGAAATTAAAAATCAATTAATATAGTCCGTAAAAATAGGTGTCGCAAATCAATGTAATCCTTTTATTAGAATTCTATTAAATGCTAATGTGACACATAAGTCCTTTTTTCCTCACAAATGGTTATTGAAATTGACTAATGACATAAAAATGGTCCCTGAAATTGACCCGCGATATCAAATGGTCCCTGAAATTGAAATTTGATCAATATAGTCCTGCAAGTATGTGTCTCAAATCAATATATTCCTCTCCTCACAATTCTGTAAAAAATTATGTTATATGCTGATGTGACACATAAATGGGTCACACAGTCTAATTAAATTTAAAAAAAAATTACAAATAGGCTTAATAATTTAATAGTTAATATAAAAATTGTCAACCCAAAAACCCAGTCTTGCGATCACCTCTGATTCCAGTCCACATTTCTTTACCTCCTTTCCTCTCTATTCTCTAAAAATAAATAAATACCAATGCAGGCATCTTTACACACTTCAACCCGTTTCCTCTAATTGAACTTGGATCAAGATCACCTTTAGTGACAGCTTGGCCCATTGGCAACAACTTATAGGACATCACCGTCTCTGATAGTCTGGTGATGCAAAGAACGGCGAGATCTGCCTTGAGATAATAAGGTTATAAATGAGGTACGCCTATTATTGGTTGAAAAATATTTCCACACTCCCTCTTAGGCCTTGGTTAAGCCTATTGCCTTTGAGAATTTGTGTAAGGGATCTCTCTTTGGAGTAGGCCTTACTATAAACCCACATCAGCATATAACAAATTTAAAAAAAAAAAAATAGTGGCAGAATGATTATATTGATATGTGACACCTATTTTCAAGGACTACGTTGATTGATCTTCAATTGCACAGACCATATTGATGGTGTGAGTCAATTTTAGGGACCATCTTGATGGTATGAGTCAATTTCAAGGATCATTTATGATAAAAAAACCCGTAAATCTTGTGGAGCCCATTTATGTGCCACATCAACACTTAACAAAAAATTTAACAGAATTGAGACGCAATGACCACATTGATTTGCAACACCTATTTTCAGGGACTACATTGATTGATTTTTAATTTTAGGGACCATCTTGATGGTGAAGGTCAATTTTAGGAACTATTTGTGACAAAAACTCTAATTAAAAATTGACTAACTTGACAGGGTAACCTATTTTGTGCATCGGTTCTCTTCTTCCTCTGCATAGACTCACATACAAAGAGACAGTCTTAAATTCTTCTTCGAGCTCTCTATCGCAGCTTACACTAGTACAAAAACATACTTACACAACTGAGCAAATTACATTGCACAAGGACATTTTGCGCAATGTTGACAACTAAGGGTCATGCAAGGACATTTAGTTGTTTTAGTTTGACTTCTCAATTCAAAGTTACATATACAAAATCAAATCGCTTACCAGATAGGAATATATTGAGGAAGGGAGAGGAAGTGGAGGAGAAGAGAGATGAAATATTTATATGATGAATTTAAGAGCAAGGGAGGGATTAGAGAAGGTTTTGAAGAGAGATGGGAGAGGAAGGTAGGTGATGCAACTGGGTTTGCAGTTTTTGCCTCCGAAACTGCTTTAGTGATATGGAAAAGGTCGGTGACTTAGCGCAATGAAGACTTCTGTCACGCAAAACAGTTTAGCGCAACAAAGGTGTACCTTCATCGCGCAATGCTGAGAAAAAAGGGTAAAAGTCTTGGTTTGGAGTAAAAAACTTGCACAATGGATAAACCTCGTCGCATAAATGGCCTTTGCGCAACGTTTTGTTTCACCGTCGCATAAAGACTATTTGTGTGACTCATTATGTCCGTCACGCAAGTTTTTGGTGCCAAACCAAGACTTCAACCGCTTTTTTCCCAACATTGCACGACTAAGGTACACCTTCATTGCGCTAAACTATTTTGCGCGAAGGAATTCTTCGTCGTGCAAAGTGAATGATTTTTTTCTAGATCACTAAAGCAGTTTGGGAGGCAGAAACTACAAACCAGTTGCAACACCTACCTTCCTCCCCCAACTTTCTTCAAAACCTTCTCCAATCCCTCCCTTGCTCTTAAATTCATCATACAAATATTTCATCTGTTTTCTCCCCCATTTCCTCTCATTTCCTCAATATATCCCATTCGATAAGCGATTTGATTTTGTATATGTAACTTTGAATGGAGAAGTCAAACTAAAACAACTAAATTTATTTTGTACAAGATTTTTGTATACAAATATCATTGAAGAACAAATTTGCAGGTATTTTCTTCGCTAAATTAATCTTTATTAATTTTAACTATTTTATTTAATTTCAGTAATTATTGTGATTTAATTTATTTGTATGCACATATTTGTGAACATACAAAATTATTTTGTGTTGTACAAAGTTAATACTACTAAACTTCGTACACTTTTTTTCAAGAAAAACTTAGTTTTCCGTTAGAGAATTAGTTGGATTTTGTGCATGGATGTGAACGCATGACTACGGTCCAATTAATTCTTGAATTGTCCCATTTTTTGGATAGTTTGAGAATGCATTGTTATGTGTTGTAGTTTGCGGCTCATGGATTTGGTTTCGATAGTGGAAATTTTGGTAACATTTCCTGATGTTCTTCTAGTACATGGTGAATATTATGTATCTACGACGTGCACTTGAAACACTGTAAGGAGATGCTACCGAAATTTACTCACGTTGAAATTTAATCCATTGGAATCGTAAATTACAGCACATACTATGCATTCCTAAATGGATAGGGTCTTTACCAGAGGAATAAGGTGACAAGACAATAGTTGAAGTTGTTGTGATTCTTGTATTTTTATTGTTGAGTACTTGGATGGAATAGATGAGTTCATTGAATTCATAACTAGACACAACCTAGGTTCAACTCATATCTGGTATCCGTGTAAGAGGTGTAATAGCTCAATGAGGGAGACATTCAAAAGCGTTCGATTTCATTTAGTAAGAAATGGGATGATGGAGACCTATACTACTTGCAATCATCATGGAGAATGATTAGACCAAGCTTCATCTTCAAACGTGACAGGAGTGGAGACTGTTGAATCTAATGTGGATCCTAATGAACAAGTTATGGATATTTTAAATGAAGTTTATCCATACGCCTCGACCAACACCAATTAGGAAGGGGGAGATGACATTCGTCCAACCATGGATAGTGAGGCATTCAAAAATTATGAAAAACTATTGAAAATTTCCAAGCAAGAATTATATCCGAGTTGCGAGAACTTTTCGGTGCTCGCGACAATTGTGGAGTTGATGCATGGCAAGATCAAGTTTCATATGTCAAACAAGTGTTTTGATTGCTTTTTGGGAGTTATCAAGAGGATGCTTCCAAAGGACAATTGTTTACCTGAGGATCATAAAAGTGCCCAAAAAGTGTTAAAGGATCTTGGATTGGGGAATGAAAAAAATTCACACATGTGTAAATAATTGTATATTATTATATAAAGAGAACAAACAGTTGGATAAATGACCTGTACGCAATGAGCCGAGATTTAAAATGACATCACAAAATAGAAAGACCAAGATTCTATAAAAAGTAATGCATTATCTTACATTAAAGCCTAGGTTGTAGCGATTGTACATGTCAATGCATACCACAATAGACATGAGATGGCATAAAGGACGGGTAAATGACGATGTTAAGAGACATTCTGTGGACAGATAGGCATGGAAAGAATTCGATCGGATGTACCCTGATTTTACAATTGACCCGCGCAACGTCAGATTGGGACTTGCCACTGATAGATTTAATCTGTTCCGAGTTTTAAACCAAATCCACAATCGTGTTTCCTTATAATCTGCCGCCTTGGAAGTGCATGAAAAAATAATACATGATGTTGACTCTATTAATTATCAAAGATCCGGGAAAGTCTATTAATGTTTATTTGCGACCGTTGGTTGATGAGCTAAAAGATTTATGGGAAAACAATGTTCGTACATACGATAAGCATACTGGGCAGATGTTCACCATGCGAGCAGCAGTGATGTGGACGGTAAACGATTTTCCTGCGTATGCAATGGTTTCTGAGTGAATGACGAAGGGTTATTTGACATGTCCAATCTTTAAGGAGAACGTATGGCGTCATAACGATAAAGCCTTCCACAACACAAAAGAAAATCAGCCAAGACCAAGAGAATGGTCCGGAGATGAGATTTTGGATCAGTAAATTGTTTGGAATTTGGTCATTTGGGCAAAAATCAGACCAACTACACATCTGAATAGGACGTATAAGAGTATGTTATTTGAGCTCCCGTACTAGTCAAAGTTAAAAAAGAGACACAACCTCGATGTTATGCATATTGAGAAAAATGTGTTTGATATTTTGGTCGGGACAATTTTAGACGTTGAAGGAAAAGCAAAGAACACGATCAAAACTTGCCTCGATTTGGAACGAATGAGCATTGAGTCATCCTTGTGGATGAATAGAGTTGGTGATACATTGAAGAAAAGCCATCCGTTTTTTACAGTTAAGCTGAATGGGAAGAAAAAGTTTTTCAACTTTATTTTTTTTGTAAAGTTTCCAAATGGGAATGCTTCCAATATCTTGCATTGCATGAACGTGAAGGAGTGTCAATTTCAAAAATCAAGAGTCATGATTGTCATGTGATACTCCAACGCCTTCTTTCGGTTGGTATTCGACACCTATTGCCTCTTAATGTGGTGAAACCAATCGTGTTGTTTTCGAGATTTTTTTCGCATTTGACTGCAAGGTGTTTACGGAAATCGGATGTTAAACAATTGCGAGACGACATTGTGAACATCTTATGAAATTTTGAACAGATATTTCCTTCAGCTTTCTTTACAAGTATGATTCACTTGCTAGATGAGGCATTTCTTACCAAATCTGTTAACTGTTGATGGATGTATCTAATAGAAAGGTACTTAATTAGGCGTCTATATATATGAAAAATTCATGATCAACGAACGCTTTGAATAATTTGTATCATACCTTTTTTGTTTTGTGCAGATATCTTGGTGAGTTGAAAAAGTGTGTCCAAAATAGGGCAAAGCTTGAAGGATCACTTGTGGAGATATGGGTCGCATATGAGTCAATTACTTGTTGTGTAATGTATCTTCAAGATGTTGAGACATCTTTCAATCCTCCTCAACGCAATAATGACAGTGGTGTCAAAAAAGAAAATATGTCTGTTTTTGCCCAAATTGCGCGACCATTCAGCGATCTTGTAAAAGGTGAATCATTTACCAAAAAAGACATAGAGGTAGCGCATTGGTTCATACTCAACAATTGTGACGAGACTTTGTCATTCCTTGAAGAGCATGAACAATTGATGAAGCGGGAACATCCTTCACATTTATATACCAAGAAGCACCGTGAATTGTTTCTTTGTTGGTTTCACAAACATGTAAGTTGTATGTGTTTTGAATTGAGCATATCTTCCAAATTGTTCATGCCCGTCTTTAAATTTGGTTACACTAACAAGTTAACTTTTTGTACATGTTATATTAGATGATCAAATTGAAGGAATTGAATTCACCATCTTACGATGAAGAATTATATAACTTGGTGAGAGGACCGCTTCACACTGAATTGTTCTCATGTTGTCATGTCAACGGGATCAAGTTCTTGGGGGCAACACATGATGACAAGTCGTCTACTCAAAATAGTGGTGTCCTTGTCACAGGTGTGGGCGACAGTGAAGACATTGATTTTTATGGCAAACTAACTAGTGTAGTACAATTTCTTTCCAAAGACAGGTGTCAAGTGATACTGTTTAAGTGTCTTTGGTTTCATACAAACCCACGTAACCAAACGAGTGTTAAGCGATACCATGGTTTACTATCAGTAAACACTACCTGATGCGATGAAGACCCATACACTTCGGCAATTATGGCGAAACAAATATTCTATCTAGATGACCCTAAAGCCAGCAGTGGTTGGAAAGTTGTTCAGAAGATTGATCGAAGAGAGTTATATGATATTTCGGAACTAGATCATGATGACAATGACGACAACATCGCTGACCAACAGTTATCATCTTCGATAGAAATTGGTGAAGAAACACTCCGGGGTACTAATGTGGTCCAAGACCCGTTTGAAGTAGCTGGAGTTCCCGAATTCGAAATACCAATAGAGTCAATTTTAGTTAACCTTGGTTATTTGCTGCGATACAATGCACCAGAAGAGGCAAATGAAGATGAGGATGAATGGGAATCCGAAAATGAAAGTAGTGAGGATAGCGAGAGTTATTATTGTAGTTCGGAAGAGGATTAATATAAATGTATAAAATTGAGTTCTTGGTACAAAGGAAAAGGCAGGAGGTTGAAGAGAGGCACATCAAACAGAAAAAGGCACGGGATGAATTCAAACAATGCTGGAAGTACATTGTTATTTGCTTTCCTCAAATTCTTCTTCTCTACATAGAAATGATATTCCTGATAATCACTTTGATCTTTCTTCCAGGTGGCAATGACACATCCCGTGCCTGTCACAAACTGCAACATTGATATGGAGAGTTTGATTTCTGACCAGAACAGAAGCATTGCCACACTTGCAATTACAACACTTCTGAGTTGTGTTTGAAATATCCTTTGAAGTTCAGAGCTCTGTGAGTGATCTACCACATACTCAAAGTTTTGTTTGAGAACGTTTGGTTTCATATTGTTCATCTTTCAGTGCACATATTCTTATTTGTCTCCGTTGTTTTCAAAGTAATGGATGCTTCTTGTTTTCTACATGATGAACTTTTTGAGCAATATTCTTAGAGAAGAAGGTGGATTTGAGTACAAAAAGGCAATTGTTGATTCAATTGTGATGATCATTAGAGATATCCCTGATGCAAAAGAAAGTGGCTTGCTTCATCTCTGTGAGTTCATCTAAGGTTGTGAATTCACCTATCTTTCCACACAGGTGGGATTCATATATCATAAAGTTGGTGAAGAATCTATTCTTCTTTGACAGTGATGATGAGGTATCCTATATGTACATTCAAGGCCTTAAATTTAGGTTATATTGACATGTTTGTATGGGCATTCACCTAAACGAGGTATCTGGCTCTGTACAAATTTCCTTCTGAGTTTCTGTGTATCTGTGCCATTTCTTTCATGTTTTTTTTTGTTTTAGCTTCAGTATGTAGTTTAGATCCTGTTTTTTACAATAATTGGGTAAAGAACTTGGCTGTTGGTCTGATTGCAACATGCATACCGAGATGGCCGTTTAGAGGAAGTAGCACTGCGTCATCTTGGAAATGAAGATGGTCAGACGATGATAGCTACAAATATTCGGTTTTACCCTGTACCTTTGATCCTTTTCTCCATTTACTCTCCTTTTAATACTAAAACTGTGATATTTTCAGGTTGTCAGACTTTCTGTCTGATCTGCACATAAGGTGAATAATGGCGTTTCAATATTCCAACGTACGTTTATGCAGTGGTCGGATTTTGGTAATTTACTACTACTATTGTCCGCAAATGTATTTGTCCATTTAGGGCAGACCCCTAATGTGAAGGTTAAGTTGTCAAATAACACATACTAAGTTTTGCATAGAATAGGATAACGTATCAGTGAAGTGGTGGTCATGTTTGTGATAGGCACATGCTGATACCATATCGTACTGTAACTTATGGGTAGTGGTAAACTAGACTCTGGATTTAGTCAAACTGAACGTTTAAGTTGTATGGTCGGAGGTCGTTAGAGTTGCACATTGATGATTTTCCCTTCATGAGGCTGGTAGACCAGTGTCCTTTTTCAGTAAAACAATGCCATGTGCTTTAGTTTTGCCTAAATGTGCAGGTTTTTTCCATCAAGAACACATGCACGGCATTCATGCTGGTTTTTCATTGGCAAGTGGAATGCTGCAGTAGTTTGCAAGGTGTGGTTCATATACTTTGAATGTTTTTCAATAAATATTTCCCTTAAATGATACAGGAGGTATGCTTTTAATGTTTTTTCTTTTTTCGTTTCATTTACAACTCAAATGTTGAACATGTGGTTCATGTACTCGATTGTCGTGAACTACATTTAACAGAATTTCTAAATAAAGTTATTATTGAATGGATGAGTGTATGTTCAGGATTTTGACATTTATTCAATGCGCCGTCTGCGACTTCGATGAATGTCTTCAAGTCTGGATAATAGCATGTCAATATCGAACTGGTTGGTGGCTGTGTATATACAAATGGCTAGTTCTTTAAAGGGATTTTTTTTTATCGACGACAGTAGACATTTTGAATAAAAGAATTGCTGTCGCGGTTATTTGTCATATTTTTATTTTTCTGACCAAAGAAGAATGGTACTCGTTCGAGTAGAAGATTTAACGATGGATGCCTGTAGGTAGACGCCAGCAAGTTCCCAATTTTTTGGCTCTGTACCAAGCTGCTTCATATCGTTACCTTGGTGTCCAAGGAGCAGGTCATGGGGGCCTTTAAGATTGGACCTGTTCTCGAGGTCTGTTGTTAACTTCGTTATTCTATCTTTTCAGGCATACTCTAATAACTAGTCATGATTGTCATTGATTTTGGATCGTTCTTAAATCTACAAATTCAGCTTTCATATTTCTTTTGGACTTCAAAGAGAAAACATCTAATCCTATGGTTATCAGCAGCTCATTTTGCACGCTAAAAAACACCATTTACTTTTTGTAATCTGAAAATTGGAGTGATATGATCTTTAATTAGATCAGTAAAGCATTTCATTGACAAGATCTATGTTGCAGAAAGTGGCATGGACTGTGGCTGTTTTGGTGATGGTGATCAATGGCTATCTGTTGTTGGATTTCTTCATTTCTGAAGTCAGAGGAGTGCTGTCTGCTGTTGTGGTCTGCAGTGGCACGGCTGCGTATCTAAACATTTATCCTATATAGTTTCGCGGAGTGGTTTTCTTCCTTATACTTTTTTCAGTTCACTGTCCAAGAGGTTGGCAGATTCAGGTAGCTGAATCAACATCCACACGAGATTGCAAGAAGCACGGAACTTCTGAGTTGTGCTGCTGCAGACCAAAGCAAGCCAGTTAGGCATGAGGTCTCTGATCTACTCTTTCTGGACTGCAGCCTTTTTTCGACATAACGTTCTCTAACCTCGTTGCATATGTTAAAGTGAGTATACAAGTTCCGACAACTGAATACCTTTGCAAAATGGAGCTACACAGAGTCATCTTGCACGGGTCGATAAGTGATAACAGAATATTATTTTCTCCATTTTAGAGGACGGATAAAGCATTGTTGCAACATTCGGGATGACTTTCCTTCACCGCAACAGATGTAGCTTTCCCCTCTTTAAACTTTAGAAATCAGAATGTTTGCTTTGTTATTCTTGAGGTGACAGTTTTATCATGTACCATGGTGACGCTGGTAAGTTCTAATTCCTCTGAGAGGAGGGGTTAATACAAAATGAGGAAGTGAAGTTTGGAGAACTGTTTTTGTGTACTGATGTGCGAACATAATGTGACCTTTTAAAAGTTTAGTTTAATAAAATTTCTGCAGGCAGACAAATTTAATCACCTTTTGTAGAACTCAATGAATTGTTCCAAAACTAAATTATTTCTTCCTAGTACAAATATTTTAAATTGAAGATCGAATTTGTTCATTGTATTCATATAAGGTTAAGGAGTGTAACTTAAAAAATCATCAAAATTGGAGTTAAAATAACCATTAAATCGTGATTATTCGATTATAACCGTCGAAACGTTTTGTCCCATTACTGGATCTCTGAATGTTTATTTTTTGCAATTTTTGGCGTATACGATCTCGAAATATATACAAACAAGTTTGACGGTTGGATCGTTGAAACTAATTTCGTAGAATGCGTATCCCATCAAAACAATAGATTCACTAACACTTGGAGTTTATTTATACTTTCATTAAGTATAACATAAGATTTTGTTGTATTCACCAATGTAAATATTTTAAATTGAAGATTGAATTCAATCGTTATATTCATATAGGGTCAAGGGGTGTAGCTATCTCATCAAAATCAGAATTAAAATAACTTTTAAATCGTGATTATTCGTTTATAACCGTCGAAAAGTTTTGTCCAGTTACTTGATTTCAGAATGTTTGTTTTTTGCAATTTTTTGCGTATGCGATCTCGAAGTATATACAAACAAGTTTGATAGTTTGATTGTTGAAACTAGCTTCACAGAATGCATATCCCATCAAAATAATATATTCACTATCACTTGGAGTTTATTTATACTTTCATTAAGTATGACATAAGATTTTGTGATATTCACCAGTGTAAATATTTTAAATTGAAGATCGAATTTGTTCATTGTATTCATATAGAGTCAAGGAGTGTAGCTAAAAAAATTTATCAAAATCGGAGTTAAAATAACCCTTAAATCACGATTATTTGTTTATAACCATGAAAAACTTTTGTCCCGTTACTTGATATCTGACTGTTTGTTTTTTACTATTTTTGGCGTATGCAATCTCTAAGTATATACAGACAAGTTTGACTGTTGGACCATTGAAACTAATTTTGTAAAATGCGTATCCCATCAAGTTGAATGGTATATATATTTATTAAGCAGGTTTAAATTTATTATTGTAGTTCGAATCAGTTTTTTGTTAGAAAAATATATTATTGTGGGTTTCATGTAAAAAAAATTGAATTTGAAAAGAATAAAGTCACATTTTCAATAAATTTTATAATATTTTTTTTTAAATATAACTTGCACAACTTCACAATAGGGTGTGCAAAAACTATAAGGCGACGTCATAATCTATAATGTATACATGCGTCATGCAATTTGTTAAAATTTTGGCGGTGCAATTATAAAAATTAGGCGCTATTTTTAATTGGAGAAAATTGGGGTGCAATTTTCAATCGTCTAGACAGCTCTCTCTCTCTCTCTCTCTCGATCATCTCGCCCTCTCACTCACTCCAACCGTCTCGCTCTTTTCTTCCACTCCGTTAGACGAAGACGAAGACAAAGACAAAGAAAGACAACAGCCACTACCCACCCATCTGTTCCTCCTCCGCTCCAACCTCCGTCGGAATTCCTCACTGTTTCCTCAATTCCGAAGGTCCCTTCACATCTCTCTCTCTCTCTTAATGTTTTGCTTTATTCGTTCAACATATGATAATTAGTGTTTTATTTGGTGAATGTTGCAGGAATTTGTTGATAATTTAAGTGTAATTGAAACCTCTATTTTTCTGGATTTAAGTGTAATTAGGGTTTTGTTTGGTGAGTGTTGCAGGAATAAAACCCTAATTATCATGTATACACTTGAATTAGGGTTTTATTTGTTGTTAATTTGTGTGTTAGTTTAAGTGTAATTAGGGTTTTATTTGGTGAGTGTTGCAGGAATCTGTTTTTGCTTTAATCCTAACTTAGGGTTTTATTTGAATGCTTTGTGTAAACGAAAAGCTCTGGTTGCAAATCTGTGGTTTTTTTAATTGGTTGCAAGCCTGTTGTGGGGCAAATGCAAAGGTAACTGGGCTCAAGAAAATGGTATGAAGGAAAACTCTGAAATTAGATATTGCTATTATTATGTACTAGAAACTACAATACCCTTTTGTTCCTCCTTTGCACACTTTTTACACTCATCTGCACACTTTTTACAGCTGCTTATTAATCACTTATTAATAACTTACCATGCTTAGCTAACCACTCATCTGCACACTTTTTACAGCTGCTTCATCTTCAACATTGTACCTCATGGTCCAACTTTTGGAAGTATCTTCACATAGCTTGTTTTAGTTTTCAGACTACGTGCTAATTAATGTAAGATAGAATTTGTGGAAAGTGGCTTGATCTTGTGCATATTTAGCATAAGCAGAACCCTTGCAAAAGATGGCATATAATTAATATTACAAAGATGCAACTCTTCAGGTGTCATTTGATTACTTACTAGCGTAACTCAACTGGCGATGATGGGGTTGATTAGGCTTTGTTGTATTGTCAAGTCGGTCAAAGGAATTTGTAATCCTTTTAGAAAAACATATGTATATAATATAACACATGTAAGGGAATTAATGCATTCCTATAACAAGTTGGAGATGGATTGGAACCAAAAGTTGTTATGTTCCACTATGAGGAGAAATAAATGTATAACCAAACTCTGTAAAGCAAGCAAATGAAAATTACCAAATGAGAATTTGAAAATAATAATTAATGATATGTATTATGCAGGGAGGAGAACATAAAATACTATTATCAATAAAGATTTTTGTAACCCTTGTTTGTAGAAAGTTAAGCAGAAGAAGATCCTCAACCCTGATGACAGAGTAATCATACAACCACCTATAACATAACATAATTGTGTCTGAGTTGACAAACATTAGATGACAGAATATTCGTAAAAAAAACAAAAAAAAAAAAAACAAGAGGAGTGACAGCAAAAACACAGCACCCTTTCGTTCCTAATCCTAGTCCTTAAAAGTACAGAACAATCCATCGAGCAATGACAGAAACTACAAAGTGATTTTGAAATTTCTAGTACATAATAATAGCAATATCTAGTTCGGACCTCTGGTGCAACAATTGGAAGTACAGATAAGGTAAGTTTCTTGGTCGTGTATCTTCCAGCACAGATATGCTTGCATCATAGATAACTCTTATTAAGCACGCGAGCAACACCACTAAGCATTTAAGAACCAGTTTCATGACCTTTTCGTGTTACTAAAAACTAGCTTGACTGATTATGTTGAATCAAGCTTTAGATGAAAGAGAAAGAAGGGGAAGGTGATAGGGTTTAGTGGAAGAGTTGCGGATTGCACGATCATACTGAAGTCATTGTTGCTGATGATACAGATTAAGGATTCCATGCCCTCACCTGGGCTAATACTACTTTTGAATTAGTATTGTTTCTACTTTTGTAATATTGCTTTATATATATGTGAACAAATGCAAGAAAGGATATGATATTACTTTGGCTGCTAATTGATTAGTTTCAAATGTAAGAAAGGATTAGTTTCTAATGTTATATTATTATGGTTCAAAAAGTGTATAAATGTCACAGTTGATCACTCATCGTCGGAGTGTGACCAATGCGCCTCCCACATTTTCAGCACCTACTGCTTCAGCTGTGAGTGCTCCATTGATTAGGAAGCGTACACCCCTTATTGAGGCTGCTCCTAGGGTGTCCCAGGTGCTCGTATCATCGAATTCATCAGTGTTAGTTCAGCCACTCAGTGCACGGCGGCCTCACCAACGCCTTCACGATCCGGAGCCTTATGATTGTGAAAATTTGCTGGATTGTGAAAATGTGTTGCGAGTGTGAATTAGTATTATTTTACTATTTTCAGGTTTTGGGAAATGATATACTATTAGGGGAGGTTTTGCCGAGTTTTATGTAGAAATTTAAGCTTAGGGTTTTCACCATTTAAGTTTTTTTGGGCAGCTAAAAAAACCACCAAGTGGCCTAATCGAATACTGAAGTCGACACAGATTGTAGGCCTGTCTGCCGCCTTGATCAAGATTGTGTATCACTCGCGACATCGTGGAGCAGCCACAGCAGCATAGTAGCGTCGTTACTAGTTGTGGTTTTGTTATTCGGTGGCATTGTCCTATGCAGTGAGAGTCTTGGGTAGAAATTCCCGAGATGACAAAGAAACTGAAGCGACATGAGTTGTCGGTTAGTATATTAATTTTTAGCTTTTATCATTTTGTTTACAAATATTATAAACCAAAGTATATTATCTTAATATTATTAAATTTATTACTATTATTTTACTATTTTCATATTTGTAGGTCAATTTTGATCTTGAGCACATATCCGCTGAGGTCATCGCCTACTTAAAGGAGACCTTAGCAACCCGGTACAAACATTGGAAGTGCGAACTCCATGCGCATTTTAAGAAATGGGATGATCTAGAGATTGTTCGCCTAAAGGGTTGCCTAATCGAATTGTTAGATCAGTCGGAAGATTGGGAGTGGCTTTGCAAACATTTTACAGACCCAAAATTTGTGGTAGAGGGAGCATAGATTCTTTCTGGAATTTGATTATATACAATCATTCTTCATCTGCCTCGCGACATTGGTTAAGAATCGAGTATGAGTTTTCAGTATAAATAGATACCCTGGTAATTGGGGGACAAAATCAAGGTTCTAAAAAATGCTAGGCGCTAGTCGGGCGGCGGGTAAGCGCCTATCGCCTATGCGGGCGCCTAGGCGGCCTAGGCGGATTTGGGTAAATTTCTTATATTTCTTGTAAATAAGTGCATATTGACACCTAAAAAAAACACTATACTTGTATAGATAATAAAATAATAATAAAATACAAATTAGGCAACTATTTCTATAAGTATTGGATGAACTTGTAGTAAATCTATCATTTGCAAATTAGATACACCATTTCTATAAGTATACTACCATGAAACAAAAAAAAAAGCACACAATTAATTAAAAAAAATATTAAAAAAACCTCCTAGGACTGCCTAGGAACGCCTAGGACCGCCTAGGCCGTTTTTTAGAACACTGGACAAAATTAGTGACAAGTTACCAGGGTATCTATCTATATTGAATACTCATACTCGATTCTTAATCGATGTCGCGGGGCAGACGAAGAATGATTGTATATAATCAAATTCAAGAAAGAATCTCTGCTCCCTCAACCACAAATTTTGGGTTCGTAAAATGTTTACAGAGCCACTTCCAATCCTCTGGCAGGTCCAACAACTCGATTAGGCAACCTCTAGGCTAGCAATTTCTGAATTATCCTTTTTTTTTAAATGCGTGTGGAGTTTGCACACTAAGGTCTCCTCTAGGTAGGCAATGGCCTTGGGGGATATGTCCTCAAGATCATAATTGATCTACAAATATGAAAATAGTAAAATAATAAGAAATTTAATAATATTAAGATAATATACTTTGGTTTATAATATTTGTAAACAAAATTAAAAAATGAAAGGCTAAAAATTAATATAGTAATCGACAACTCATCTCGCACCAGTTTCTTTGTCATCTCGGTAATTTCTGCCCAAGACTTTCACTGCATAGGACAACGCCACCGAATAACAAAACCACAACTAGTAACGACGCAGCTATAGTACTGTGACGTAGTCGCGAGTCATACACAATCTTGATCAAGGCGGCGGACAAGCGTACGTTATGTGTCGGTTTCAACATTCAATTAAGCCTTTGATGTTTTTTTTAGCTGCCCAAAAAAACTTAAATGGTGAAAACCCTAAGCTTAAATTTCTTCAAAAAATTCGGCAAAACATCCCCTAATAGTATAGCATTTCCCAAAACCTGAAAACAGTAATTCACACCCGCAACACATTTTCACAATCATAAAAATAATAGTTTTAAAATGAAAAAAAAATACAACGTAGTGAGAATTAGAAAAATAAACTAGCTGGTTGAGAACTCCCACCCTCTATTGTGGATGACGAGGAAGTATGATTAGAAGGTTCCGGATTGCGGCGGCGCCGCTGAGCGGTTGAACCGATACTGATGAGTCGATGATGCGGGCAATTAGGACGTCCTAGGAGTAGCCTCAGTAAGTAGTGTAGGCTCCCCAATCAATGGAGCACTAACAGCTGAAGCAGTAGGCGCTGAAAATGTGGGAGGCGCATTGGTCACACTCGACGATGAGTGATCAACTGCGACATCTATACACTTTTTGAACCATAATAATATAACATGAGAAACTAATCCTTTCTTGCATTTGAAACTAATCAATTAGCAGCCAAAGTAATATCATATCCTTTTGCACTTGTTCACATATATATATATATATATATATATATATATATATATATATATATATATATATATATATATAAAGCAGTATTGCAAAGGTAGAAACAATACTAATTGAAAGCTTAAGTACATGGAAGATAAGGTTGGCTTGTAACTACCATTTGAAATAAAAGCACTAATTCAATGATTATATTCAAGTTCATATTCATAGCTGGCCAGCTAAGGTAGAGAGAGTTCGAAAGGATAAGAGGTCATCATAGTTGGCACTTGATTTATATAATGGAAATCTGCCTTAATCCAATTATTAATCCTAAAAGTGTATCTTACCACATAAGCGTATTGCAAATACGAGACAAAACCCCTCCTCTGATAACTCTCAAGCAACCATGTAGCTAAAGAAAGATAAACAGATAATGCATGCATCATGCAAACCCGTAAACACAAACTTGAAACAAAATCAGATGATATGAAATATATCTAAAGCAGCATTTTTATCCAGATTGGGATCGCAATCAGATACCCTTAAAATCTCTAGTCGGTCCTTTCTAAATGAGTTGCCATGTGATAAAATGTAAGAAATGAGCCATTTCTCACTTAGAGGAAGGAATCACGGGCCTGATCTTCATTAACAAATAAACTATACCTAGACAAAAGTTTCAGCTTTATATATTGAACTTCAAATTTCCTTCCAAAAAATTGAAGTTTTTTTCACGCCAAAGTACCGGTAATCACCATGATGCAGCAAATAGCTAGAAGGAAAAAAACAAAAACAAGGGCAACGGAAAAACAAATAAAGGAAGGTCTGCCAACAAACAAGATAGTATTCTACAGAGGAGAAAATATAACAAATAGATCTTTCTGTGTGTAGAAGATGAGACTGCTCATATTTACGGAGGAATCACGTTGAAATATATGCTTCTAATTCCTAACCCTAAAATTCGATTTAACACTAAAACCCCAATTTCTAATTTAATTTTCCAAATTAAATTTAATTACAATACCAAAATCTTCAAATTAGGGCATTAAAGCCAGATTTTGACTTTAGAAAGAAGAAAAATAAAAAATTAAGAAAAGATAGATACATGGGTCAATCTTCAGCGAGTTGTCTGTCACACACGCGGAAGCGGTTCCATGTGTTTGGCTCGTCTATGCCGTGGATGCAGTGCATGTGGTGCGTTCATAGCAGGCGAACGAGTTCTTCTCAAGTTGTCGATTGAACTTGAACCAGATTAAGTGGCTGATTCTTTCCATCCGTCGTGCTGCCTACTCCGATGCGAGGTGGAGGATACTTCTTGTGGGCTTAACCGCGAATGAACACTTTGCCTAGAAGGTTGCTTATGCTGACTATCGGAGTGTGACCCAACCGTGAATGTATGTTTGTTTGTTCTTGGGCTTAGTCGAGAATGCACGCTCCTCCGCACGTTAAGACAGGAGTATACGCTATCTCGAGGGCCCAGTCGGGAGTGTACGCTGCCCGAAAGCTTGGTTCGTGGTCGATCGAGTGGCTGCTTTCCGGGACGCTGCTGGGGAAATTCCTCATCTGCCCTTGTCCTACTTCGGGACACCTCACCTAGGGCAAGTTGCATCTCAGTGCGCTGCAAAAGCTGGTTCACCAAGGTCATCTGTTGTGTGAGGGCGCTCGTCAACTCTATGACTTGTCGAGACAAGTGTTGTTCTCTATTTGGGCTAGAAAAGCTTGGAATGAATGTATCTCCTTGAGCAGTGGAAGTGTGGTAGACCCTGGGTGCGAGATTTGAGTTGGAAAATGTCAAATCTGAGGAGAAATGTGGTGAAAATACCCCCGATTAGATCATGGGTCCTAAAACCTGGAGTCGGGACAGTTATGCTACTTTTGAGCTGACTTAGGCTGCTTAAGAAGCCAGGGGAACATGAGCAGGCTGGGCCACAGGAGTAGGCTGTGTCGTAGGAGCAGGCTGGGCTGCGTGAGCAGGATGGGCCTCAGGAGCAGGTTGGACCTCGTGAGTAGGCTGGGCCTTAGGAGTAGGCAGGGTCACGGGAGCAGGCTGGGCCACGAAAGTGGGCTGCTCGGTGGGAGTAGGCTACTTAGTGTGTGATGCATGTGAGTGCATGGCTTGGGCTCGAGGTGCAAGTTTGGATGGCATGGCTTGGGCCATGATGGTGGTGCCATGGATCTTGCCACGGGTGGTTGCCATGGTGGAACTTCGTGGTGGTGCCACTCCACCCATGACCACGTTTACCCTCTTGGATCACCGCGGTCCCGTTTTTTGAGTATTAGAATTTTCACTTGTGGAATTTTCTAAATTTCTTTTTATGCAAGAGTCTTCTACAAGTATGGATCTTCAACTCTCAATGAAACCACCAATTTGTGGATGCAAATTTCCGCCGCTTTCTTCTTGGACAAAATTGCACCTACAAAACAATTAACACCTTAGGTCAAGGCCAAGAGCCTCACGTGCCCATGATGAATTTTGGGGGGGGGGGGGGGGGCGCTTTGGTCGAAGGACCTCCGATGCCAAAGTTAGAATTTAGAGGGAAAAAGTGTTTGTGAATTCTAGAGAATTTTAGCAAGAGTTCGAAGTTCCTTTTGGGAGAGAATGGAGAGCTATTTATAGGGATATGGCCAATCCTATTAGGAGAATAGGGACCGGTCATTTAGGTTTTTTTGGGTGTAAATTGTGGTTAATTAGGCATTAATAGGTTAATTAGGCAATAAATTTATTAATGGACTAATTAACATATTTTGAAAGAAATTATTTGGGGAGTTATGGAATGATTAAAATAATTAGCTAAAAAAGGAAAAATGAGGTAGAAAATATATGGAATGAAATAGGTTTTGGGAGTTACCTTGTAGAAAGGATTTGATGAGATGATTTTTGAATTGTTACCTTTTTTGGGTACTCCTGATTTGGTTGATGGATGATTCTCCACTGTTCACGTGTAGGAAACCCGATATGCCTTGAGGGTAAATTTGTCATCTTCACCCAAAAATCCACATGTCACCTTTTGTTTATTTTTGGCTCCACAAAATTCAATCGTGCAAATGATTACAAGTACGATTCAGATTGTGTGTACGCATAATGTGTTGCGAATGGTACCTTCAAATTGATGTCGTATTCTTATCTGATAGCTGGATTTCTCTCCAAGTTAGATGGTCATTCTGTGCCTGTTTTCATTTGCTTTACTTGTCCAGTGATTCTACACTAGTTTATAGAATGAAGGTAAGCTTTCTGTTGATATTAGACTTCACGTCTAACTTCTTCAGTGAGAGGTGTAGATATTTGGTTTGTGTTTAACATCATCCAAGAATAGGTTGCGGAAGCAGATTTTAGAACAAACGAAGTGTGTTTCAAATACACTTTTGGTAACTGATGTGGATTTTTCTTGGACAAGAACATGTGGCCAAAAGCTACATATTTGACGAGTTGTAGAATTGGCTGTAATGAACAAGAAGTTAGAGGCTCATGTCTGTTGAATGATAATCTTGTCTTGGCCCAAGAGAATTGATCCGGCCCATACACAAAGAAAGATCCATGCACATGCTAGAGAGTTCTAGCAAATTCAAGTTGGTGGAATGCATGCATAAATATCTAAGGCTTTTTGTAGAAAGATCGAGAATCTTGTAAAATTGTGTGATTGTTAAGCATTAGCTAGAAAGTTCTAGCAATGTAAAAGTTGGCAAACCTTGCCTATAAATAGGCGAGGTAAGCTATGTGATGTAGCAACAACCAAGAGAGCAAGTAGTAAGAAGTGAGAGTGTCAAGTAAGAAGTAAGAAGAAGCAACAAAGCTTCTAAGAGTGTTTGAGTGTTTCTTCTTGTACTAGTTTGTGAGTGAATAAAAAGTTTTTGTGCTTGAGTGTTCTTTCTTTCTCTTGCCTATCAATTCCGTTGCATTACATTCTTCTTTGTGAGATAAACATCTCCAAAGTAGTGAAGTCTTTTTAAGCCCCAACAATGCCAACTTCTTGATTTTATGCTTTATTGTTTCTTTTCTAGGGTATGCTTTTCAATTAATATCAGCCTTTTGATGGATTCTTTTTGCCTCCCGGTTGTCTTGTTCTTTTTTTTAGACCTTGTTTTTAAATGATCTGGTACTGTGAATGATAATTATATAATCACTTCCTCGCGGTGGTTCTTTGTCTCTTAAAAGTAGAATTAATTCAGTCTGAACTTATAATGAATTTATTGCAATCAATTTATCATATGAAGTGAACATATTGTTATTTTCTTTAATTTTCAGTTGTTCTGTAGAAGCTTTTAGAATAAATGAGCTCAATGTTTATAGGTTAGTTGAGAGATGAAACATTTCTTATTGATTTACATAAACTATTGTGTTTGTGTGTTTCTGATTTGTATTTACTCATATATTGTCGGGCACAGTTCCTTTCACTCGCTTATCAGAGCATAGTTGTCTGGAAATTCTAGTGTGCTTTTCCTATAATGACATGTTGTTGTGTAAACTAAGAGGAAATCAGATTAACGGTAAATCTGACAGGCTTCATCGTTTGAATCTTTATCGACGAATGAAATTTACTAGAAACATTGCATATATTTATATGTACAACGAAAAAAAATTACATTCGTCAAAACTTTAGTACAAACGTTCATATGCACCAATTTCTACAAGCAGTAGTGAATATTACTGCAGCTGCAGCAATGATTACTTTGACAATATCTTTTATCCTCCATAATCTCCTATACAGATCAGCCTTTTGTTCAAAATCCCATTAGCTCATTGATAAACATATCGGAACAGTAATTGTAGGTGATGTCTGGAAATGGTTGGTTTAACAAATTGTCATAATAATTGCTCGGAATCTTGGTTTCCATCCTTCTGATCATGTTCAAAGTCAAGCGTTGCGAAGATATCTTTAGCGTCAAAGGTAGGAATATGACTACTACGCAGCATGTTATGATTGTAATCGTCAAAGGATAATATATCATTGCTCTCTTCATGATTGTTGACACTACTACAAAAGAGACTAACAGTGGCGCTATTAAACCGACAAAAAAAGCCACTTAATGTCGGTTATTTGCAAAAAACCGACATTAAATCATGCAATGTCGCTTAATTAAACCGACGCTAATACTACCGTCACAAAAGGGTATTGGCGTCGCTTATATGCCTTAATCCGCCACCAAGAAGAAAAGTATTATAAAATAACAATGAACAACAGCGTCGCTTAAAAGCGACATCGGTTCTTACGTCGCTTTAAAGCGACACTAGACCTATTAAAAATAAAAAATTTACTAATCTAACGTCGCTTAAAAGCGACACTAGACCTATTAAAAATAAAAAATTTACTAATCTAACGTCAGTTAAGTACCAAAAAAAAATTAAAAATATCACAGTTAGTGTCGCTTATAAGCGACACTACCTATATAAAAATTTGGAAATAAATTATCGTGCACTTCCAGACCGTTTCAATACTGATTTGGGATTATATCAACTCAATCAAGTCATCCAGAAGTTTGGGAAAAATCTTCTCATAGTAATTCAAATGACAGCTGAAGCAGCAAGATTTCCTTATGAGGAGCCAAAAATTTGGCAATCTATGGATAACGATGTGTATACCATTGATCAATTATTTATTGGTTTGCAGAAGAATTGGGGTAAACCTGGTGGGATATTCATTGCAAAAGAATTAGGTGAATAGAACCCCAATCGTTTTGCAAACTAATTTTTGGCTACATTTTTTTTTTGAACAGAAACAGGGATTAACCAGGGCACAACGGCCAGCAAGAACAACGAAGCCAATGAAGGCTAACAAAGCAAAAACCCATCAATTTTGTCACAAAAAAAATTCAAAATTAAACACACAAAAATTGGGAACTGTGATTTCTCAATAAACGCAGATGCCAAATTTGATAGGAATAGCACGGTGGTCCTTGTGGTAAGAGAGGCAGAGATAGCAGAGAGGGCTGTTCGCCCAATCCAAGCAGTGCATATTGCATTCGGACTTGTGAGAATCGGCATGGAGCCATGGCGGCCACCTGTTGTCCTCCTGGTCAGGACATCCAGCACCATATTCAAAAACTCAATCACAACCCAAAACCAACAAGGAAAATCACAAGAATCTGTGCAAAAAACAATCTGAACCCAGAAAAACAAAGCATTGAACCCAAAATTTGAATGCCGAGAGAGAGAGAGAGTGAGACCTTGAAAAGAAAATCAGAAATTAGAGTGTGGGATTTTTACCATGATTCTCCTGCTCTTGGGCTTGATTTCTCTAACCGTGGTGTCATGATTCTTGATCACCAGCTTGAATGAACAGAAAGGAAGAGGGTTTTAGAGAAAGGAGAATGGTTTTAGAGAGAGAAGGGTTTTTTAGGTTTATAGGAAAGGAAGAGTAGAGACGGTGAGGGAGGGAATGGGATCTTATAGGAAAGGAAGAGTGACGTAGTTTTTAGGTTTTTTTTTTTTCTTTTCGCAAGGCGTCGATTTAGTATGTTTGTGTCGCTTTATGGAAGATTGGTGTCGGATTGAACCGACACTATTACTCACAACCTTCATTTCCCAATAAATCAGCAGACATAGTTTTTAGTTTTTATTGCTTTTCACAAGACGTCGGTTTAAATAATGTTGGTGTCGGTCTTAACCGACACTAACGTCTGACACACTTTTTGAAATTCACATAGCGTCGCTTTAATGAAACTTGTGTCGGATTAAAAGATGATAGTGTCGGTTAAAACCGACACTAAGTTTACCAAGTTCCCGCCTATTATTTCAATGAATTCATCCATTTCCCGCCTAATGTTTGGGAAATTTCCCACCTAATATTTCAAGATATCCATCCATTTCCAACCTAATGTTTAACCCAAAGAACAAAAATACGTTTTAAAATTTCAAGATATCCATCCATCTCATATAACATTTTAAAATTTTAATAAATAAAATTTAACTTGAATAAAATACGTAATAAAAAACATAAGTATAATTTTATTATAACATATCATCACATGCTAATTGAAACATAGTCTAATTTTATTATATAATATCTCATCACATGCTAATAAACTCTTAAGTGTTAGTGAATCTATTGTTTTGATGGGATACGCATTGTACGAAACTATTTTCAACGATCACAACCGTCAAACTTGTATGTATATGCTTCGAGATCACATCAGCAAAAAATCACAAAAAACAAACATTCAGAGATCAAGTAACGAGACAAACCTTTTCGACGGTTATAAACGAAAAATCACGATTTAACGGTTATTTTAACTCCGATTTTGATGATTTTTTACAGCTACACTCCTTGACCCTATATGAATACAATAAATGAATTCGATCTTCAATTTAAAATATTTATACAAGTGGATACCACAAAATCCTATGTTATACTTAATGAAAGTATAAATAAACTCTAAGTGTTAATGAATCTAACGTTTTAATGAGATACGAATTCTCCAAAACTAATTTCAACGATCACAACCGTCAAACTTGTATGTATATGCTTCGAGATCACATCAGCAAAAAATCACAAAAAACAAACATTCAGAGATCAAGTAACGAGACAAACCTTTTCGACGGTTATAAACGAAAAATCACGATTTAACGGTTATTTTAACTCCGATTTTGATGATTTTTTACAGCTACACTCCTTGACCCTATATGAATACAATAAATGAATTCGATCTTCAATTTAAAATATTTATACAAGTGGATACCACAAAATCCTATGTTATACTTAATGAAAGTATAAATAAACTCTAAGTGTTAATGAATCTAACGTTTTAATGAGATACGAATTCTCCAAAATTAATTTCAATGATCACAACCGTCAAACTTGTATGTATATGCGTATCCCATCAAAACAATAGATTCACTAATACATAAGAGTTTATTCATACTTTCATTAAGTATAACATAAGATTTATTGGTATCTACTAGTTTAAATATTTGAAATTGAAGATCGAGTTAATTCATTGTATTCATATAGGGTCAAGGAGTGTAGCTGTAAAAAATCATCAAAATCGGAGTTAAAATAACCGTTAAATCGTGATTTTTCGTTTATAACCGTCGAAAAGGTTTGTCCCGTTACTTGATCTCTGAATGTTTGTTTTTTGTGATTTTTTGCTGATGTGATCTCGAAGCATATACATACAAGTTTGACGGTTGTGATCGTTGAAATTAGTTTTGGAGAATTCGTATCTCATTAAAACGTTAGATTCATTAACACTTAGAGTTTATTTATACTTTCATTAAGTATAACATAGGATTTTGTGGTATCCACTTGTATAAATATTTTAAATTGAAGATCGAATTCATTCGTTGTATTCATATAGGATCAATGAGTGTAGTTGTAAAAAATCATCAAAATCAGAGTTAAAATAACCGTTAAATCGTGATTTTTCGTTGATAACCGTCGAAAAGTTTTATCCCATTACTTGATCTCTGAATGTTTGTTTTTTGCGATTTTTTGCTGATGCGATCTCGAAGCATATACAAACAAGTTTGACGGTTGGATCGTTGAAACTAGTTTTGTAGAATTTGTATCCCATCAAGTTCAATGGTGTGTGTGTGTGTATATATATATATATATATTAAGTAGATTTAAATTTATTTATTTTGTACGTATAACACTTAAGAAATTGAATGATATGTATATTTAAGCTAATCCAATGGTCACCAATTTTTAGAATTTAATTTAATATATATATATATAATTATTATAGTTTTTAGGGGTATAAAATTGTTAAATTAATATATATAATTATTATAGTATTTTTTTAGGGTTATATAATTATTATTATTTGTATCCCATGTCAGTGCACTTTATGTCGCTTAAAAGCGACACTAGGATTTAAAAACATTAAAAAAATTCTTACGTCGGTTTAAAAGCGACACTATAATTTAAAAACATTAAAATTATTCTAACGTCGGTTTAAAAGCGACACTACGATTTAAAAACATTAAAAATTATTCTTACGTCGGTTTATAAGCGACACTAGAATTTAAAAACATTAAAATTATTCTTACGTCGGTTTAAAAGCGACACTAGTATATTAGTGACACTTATAAGCGACAGTAAAACCGACGTTATATTCAATTAGTGTCGCTACAGTCTAATGCGCCACTATATTATATTAAAGCGACATCACCCAGTGACACAATAAGTCCATTTTGTAGTAGTGTGATCACATTCACATTCTGATCCTTCGGTTGATGATCTTCCAAAGGATGGTAATTACTTGGAATTGGATAGTAAGCTTCAAGTGGTCCTCCATCATCACTACCGGGCCAGGCATAGCCAACAGTCAGCAAGGGCACATCTTCTTGGGGTTTCAGTCATTTGATCAGGTGACAGATTTTCTGATGATGCCATCGCACACTGGTGGCTATCTAGGGGCGCCAATAGTTCCTCAATGCTGAAGGTATCAGTAGGACTAGTAATTAGCACGTCCTCATTAAAGAATACTGCGGGATCATCATCATAAGCAACATCAGTCATCCTCTTCCTCTTATTGGTCTCATCAGGCAGTGGAAGCACGAGGTGATTCGTGTTAGTAATTAGAGTAGAGCAGCTTTCTTGCGGCTCTTCAACATTATTCATATTCAGATCATCCGAATGCTTTGTCTTGTTCTCACCGGACTTCCTTCTCATCTCACATATCACGAAATCATAATCATAGCGATTCTTGGAGGCCTTCGGGTCACTACAATCATGAGCAGCCAAAGCGTCGTAAAGACTATACTCTTCTAAAAGCCACCTACCGTGGTCTTCTGCCTTCCATTGATTCTCGAATCGAAATTTCCTTTTCCTACAGATAGGATTAGGGTTTCGATTGCCCTCAACCCCTTTCGACCCACTTTCGCTCCAAGTACCAGCACGCCCAATCTTGCGACTGATGTTACTACGGCCCCTCTTGAGCTCGGCGAAGAAGAAGAGTTGTTGGCCATGGACTTGGTCTCTCCATAGCGCTCCCAGATCTCAGATGGTTCCGATTTATGCCCGAACAAACTGCACTTGTGGATATGGCCGTCGTATCCCGCCATTAAAGGGTCTTTCTCTACCACGATCTTGTTGAGAAGGATAACGATTTCTTGGTCTGTGGGATTGAAGCGGAAACCCGGCGGAGGATGGAATTCAGGCATTGCAAACGTTTGATATGTCATGTGATGGATCAAGTGAAGTGCAGTGAAGTAGTTCACGAGTGCTTTGCTCGAGTACTGTTTCGATCGGAATAGGAAAGTGTATATTTATAGGAGGGTAAGGTAAGGATTTCTGATTTCCTTGGAGACAAGGGAAAAGGAAACTAGCCGTTGGACCTGCTGAGTCGGCGACTCTCAATGTTTGTCGTTTTCCGAAGTTCTTATGAGCCCTCGTTTTTTAGTATGGCGCGCACCGCTCACCTTTTTTTTGTTTTTTGTTTTTTTGTTTTAATTTAAATTTAATACTGAACAAATATAGTTCGCTAAAACTTCACTTTGATTTTTCTTTTTCTTTTTTTTTTTTGGTAGAAATTCACTTTGATTTTTCTGTTCTATGTTTTTCCATTTACTTTTCTTTGGTTAGTATTTATTTTAATTCCAAAAAATAGTCAAACAATGAACAAATTAATAAAAAGAATTGTAATTGTTAAATTTGAGAATTAGAACATAAATGAAGTTAAATAGGGGACAAACAATCATTTATTTATTTCAAGCGATATTTTTACCAGAGTTAGACTAAAGGAAATAAGGACGATAATGAGATAATTACTCGCCATAGAAAAAGTGCGAGAAATTTAAGTGGTCAAAACAGTAAATTTCATTGCTTGAAGAAAAGACAAGGATTGTGATTGAGTCAGCATATATCACTAGGCCAACACAAAGGATGGCAAGCAACCCAAAAAATTGTGAAAATCCAAGCACAAAATAAACCCAATCTAATAACTAAACAAACAAACGTAATAGAAACCTAATCTCTATCTTCCTAAGTTTGAGCGTCGCCGTCAACCACCAAGGTAGCCGCGATGGAGAAAACAACCAAGTGGTTAATAGGACCAAGACATCACAACTAGGGGTGGGCACTTATAATCGAAAACCGAAACCAAAATACGAACCAAATCGAATTGCACCGAACGGTTTGGTTTTGTGGTTTTGAAACGGTTTCAGTTTTGAAACCAAACCGCAACATAGAAAACGGTTTGGTTTCAGTTTTGGCTTTTGAAAACCACACCAAAACCGAACGGCACCGCAAATATTAATAAACATTTAATTAAATGTCCATATTAAACTTCATGTTTTAATTGGTCGTTTGTTAGAATCCATACACTTAGTATGGACTCAACCATACTAGAATATAGGGGTGGGCACTTGAAACCGAAAACCGAAACCGAAACACGAATCAAATCAAACCGCACCGAACGGTTTGGTTTTGCGGTTTTGAAACGGTTTCGGTTTCAAAACCGAATCGCAGCAAATAAAACGGTTTGGTTTCGGTTTTGGGTTTTCAAAACCGCACGGAAACCGAAACCGAAACCAAAACCGCACGGTTTGGTTTCGGTTTTGGGTTTTCAAAACCGCACCGAAACCGAAACCAAAACCAAAACCGCACCATATAATAAATAAATGTTAATATGTTATATTTTAAACATTTAATTACTTCAACTAGGTTATAGATTTTGTTTGTGTAGTTTTTTGGTGCAGTTTTTGCTGCTGTTTTTTGTGCAATTTTTTGCTGCTGTTTTGGTGCAGTTTAGCTGCTGTTTTTTGTGCAGTTTTGTGCAGTTTTTTTCTGTAGTTTAGCCGCTGGTTTTTGTGCAGTTTCAGTGCAGTTTTTGTGTTGTTTGCTGCTGTTTATTTGTTGTTTTTCTGCGTTTTTATGCAGTTTTGGCTGCATTTTTTTGGCAGTTTTGCTGCATTGTTGTTGCTGTTTTTGGTGCAATTTTGCTGCATATTCATTAATTAATATACAAGGAAAATAAGACCGTCTTATGCATAAATATGTGTATATTTTAAGTTGTACATATTTTTCTCAAAAACCAAACTTAAACCGTTTGAAACCGCACCGAACTGAACCAAACGGTTTGGTTTTATTTCGGTTTTGGCTTCAAAACCGCAGCGCACCGCACCGCAAAAAGTTTTGGTTTCGGTTGTGGTTTCATTCGAAACCGCACCGAATCGCACTGCTCCCACCCCTACTAGAATATCATCATTCATCACTTTCTTTCGTTTATTAACTTGAAGGACCTTTGTTATTTTATACCATCATACACACATATATTTACAAGGGTGGACTAATCTTGTTATCAAGAGTCGAACAATGATCTAATGAAGTCCACTCATTTGAAGCATGATATCACATATTCTAGTATAAAAGTTTCGCTCACGTTTAATGAATTCAAATTGATTCAACTTGTTTTATGAAAAACATTGTAAGCAGGGCCGGTCCTGAGATTTTTTAGGCCCGGGGCAATACCAAAAAATGTGCCCTAGTATAACTCCACGTCAGAAAAAAAATATGAAAAAAGTCAATTGTTTTAGTGTTCATATTTGTGCATGCCGATGTAACTTTTCTTTGATAAAACGATAGCAGGATGTGAGGGATTATGCTAAGCAACAAGATGGGTTGGTCATAATTTGGTATCCAATTTGTCATTTAAAAGACTCAAACCTAAGAACTCTCACTTAGAAACGAAGAAAAAATATATTTCACATATAAGCCGTAACATTACACTTTAGTTTGTAATTAGATAAGGGTACACAAATATTTCACAAGCAAAAATCAATTAAAGTATGAAAGGTATTTTTGTATAAAATTTATAGTTATCAGGATAATTTTCTAATTTACTGTCCCTTGGGGCCTCATAAGAATGGTCATATTTTTCTCTCTCCAATTTTTATATATAATGTTATAAACAATGAATGAACCAAAAAATTTATTGAAAAACGAAATACCACATATATATTATTAAAAATATAACTCATTTTTCTTGGATAAGAAAGAAATGTAACCCTAAACCCTAACATTATATTGAAACAAAACATCATTGCTAAAGAAAAAGGAAAATTAATTAAAAGAACTTGAAAACTTTGAGTTTTAACGATAATGACAAAATAAATGGTAAAGTGAATAGTACCAAGATTGACTTTTTAGTATAAAAATATGGTTTTTCGTTAAAGTAAATAGTACCGAGAGTTTTTCGTTAAAATTAAAAAAAAAAGGCCCTCATTTTGATTTGAACTTGAGTGGCTATTATTATTATTATTATTATTATTATTATTATTTGCCAAGGGGTGGTAATTAATTGAAAATGAATTTGTAAAAATCACTTTCGTCAAAGGAACATATAGAAATATAGCTACTTATTTAAACCAAAGATGAAATAAATGCATAAAAAATAGGCAATTTTGTGTTTCGAACCCGTGTTCCTTTTCATTGCAAGAAAGTAGCGAAACACTGCTGCAAATGACAACTTATGACAAATATCCAGTTTTATATTTTTATACACTTACTGGACATAACATTATAATAATAGAATTAAATTTTTTGGTGCCCTCAATTTTTTGAGGCCTTGTGCGGTCGCCCTGGCTGCCCTAGGCTAGGGCCGGGCCTGATTGTAAGGGATACCCTTTTGTTGCACAAACATGTTTTAACATCACAGTTGCATGCAACATGCTAATTGTTTACATAACAAATGTCTTTTTCCTATTACTATTGGGAAATGCTTATTAATATGTTAAATTGCAAATTGTACATTTTTTTTCTTAAAAACCAAACCGAAACCGTTTAAAACCGCACTAAACCGAACCAAACGGTTTGGTTTCATTTTGGTTTTGGCTTCAAAACCGCACCCAACCAAACTGCAAAAACTTGTGGTTTTGGTTTTAGTTTCACTCAAAACCGCACTAAACCGAACCGCACCCACTCCTAATCACAACCCAAAAACTTCAACCCCACCGAAAGTTACACTTACACCACAACCAAATTTCGTCACTAGATCCGAGATTAGAAGCTCAAAAAGGTAATCTAGACGGGGGTTTGGGTGGTGTGGGGGAGGGGGGGGGGGGGGGAGGACTAACTTTTGGAAAAGGTGAATGGGAAAGGATTCTCACACCGGAGAGAAAAGAAACTCCCACGTTGGAGAGAGAAACTCTCACGCCGAAGAGAGAGGACACTCACAGAGGAGAGAGAGAGAGAGAGAGTGAGTGAGTAGTTCGTTGTCAATTGATCATTCTTGTTGCAAGCGTGATAACTTAGCAGTAAACTTCGAAAATTTAAGTTGAATGACACAATCTCTCTCTCTAACAAAGATCTCTTCTATGGCTGAATTTCCTGAAAAATGCTTGCTTAGATATTATTTTAACTTTCTTTTTTTATACAAGCAATATTTTGTTGTAAATTATCTAAACTATGGGAAAAAGATTTGAACATGAATTAATACAGAGGAATGATCACACTAATCTAGCAAACTTGGTGAGCACCCCCAACCTGAGACTCTTAGATATGATTTGGTTGGTCACATATAAGAAAAATGCAAATGATGATCCCTACAATTGATTGTGAGTACGATTTATTTATTTTTTCAAAAAGAATAATAAGTGTGTGATAATGCCTTCAAATTGATATCATATTCATCATTAAAGAAGTATTAAGAATCTTAGTAAATCTTAAGTAGCAGAATATATTCTCATCCTACAAATCAGCACCGCGGTCACAAAAACTATACTCTTCTAAAAGCCACCCGCCGAGCTCTTCTGACGTCTTTCCATGCACAAACGGTTCCTCTTGATCGCTCGGAGAAGAACAGTTCTTGAGCAGGGAGTTGGTCCCGACGTCCACTTTGCCTGCAAATGGGATGAACATAGCAGAGAGGTGATTGATCAGGTGATCCATCAAGAACCTGATATTAGACCTACCAAATATGGCTACAAAATGCAGTTTTTGTTTGATAATCATCAGTCCTGTACTTTTGGTACCATTTATTTTATAATGTTCTAATTAAAGTGAAACCAAATTTTCTGTAAATTCAGTCCCACGTTTTCAGTTTCAGATTATGCAAATTTACTAAAAGTTAAAGCTTCACAAGAGATATGAACTACATTATACTTCCTTAATTTGGATGCAAGCCACATTGGGATAGAACCTCAGGTCCAAGAATAAACATTCTTAACTACTTGAGCAACACGTTAAGCCACTCAAAATTGACTAAAACTAATAAGCTCTTGTGCTCTTATTAAGATTTGACTAAAATATCACTACAATTCTAGCTCCTAACAAGCATGTATACCATCTTACCGAAAGTAGTTAAGATAGTTGTCCAGGAGCCTCAAAGCAGCAACCGTTTCTCTAGTTAGTTCTCGCCTCCAGATGCCTTGTGTCTCTGATTTCCTCATCGTAAAGATGGTCATTTTTTAAATGTACTCACATGTTACAGCTGTAGATTTATCTCAGACACATGTTACAGCTGTAGATTTATCTCAGACATTCTCATAATATCCGAGTAAATCCTATTATTGAAACTGGATACTACATGATTTGGTCACAACCTGCCCTATCATGATGTCAAGTTGCAGCTGCAACTCTATTCCTCATTTTCGGATAGAGTTGCTGTTGCCACTGCTGCCAGTTTAGTCTCAACCTGCCCTAATCACCTTTTTTTTATCATATCCCTTAATTCTAGGGTTTATGTCTTGTAGTATCTTAGTCCTTTACTTTATTGTAACTTGTTCTAGGCTTAGATATCTATCCATCAAATCTAATTGTAAGTGTTAAAGGAGAATGCTCCTCCATGCTCCTCCATTATTTTTCGAACTCTATATAGAGCCCTCCTTGTACTCTTATCACACATGAAATACACAAGCATTTTGAGATACCAAAAGTTCAACATGGTATCAGAGCAGGAACCATAGGGTTATGTCTCTGTTAGCTCATCCATTCAAAAAAAAAAAACTTGTTGCTGCCGTGCCTTCTTTGTTACAATGACAGAAGAACACTCCTCAAACCAGGAGGCCACAAGCTCCTCAAATATCTTATCCCCTAACATTATTCAGAGTGAGATCAATCCAAACTTGCGTCTGTGCTCAGTATTGTTAAACGAGTTTAACTACCTGCCGTGGTCTCGTGCCATTTCTCTTGCCCTTGCTGGGAGATCAAAATTCGGGTATGTCAATGGAAGCATCAGACGGCCTGAACTATCATCCACATCATTTGGTGCATGGCATGCAAATGATTAGATGGTTATGTCCTGGATACTCAACTCCATGGAACCAAAGCTTTCTGAACTTTTTAGTTACTTGGAATCCTCCTCCTCCCTCTGGGAATCAGTTAGAGAAATGTATGGCAGTCAAAATAATGCAGCTTGTATTTTTCAGCTCAAGAAGGATCTTACTGGGCTAAGGCAAGGAGATCAATCCTTCGTACAACATCTCGGAAGCATGAGGTTCATGTGGAATGAACTCAACATGTATCGACCACACACAATCGACTCTGATGTGCTACTCAAAAGAGCTGATGAGGACAAGGTGTTTCAACTCTTAGCAAGCCTAGGAGCTGAATATGAAGACCTTCGAAGTCACTTGTTGATGACACCTGAACTGCCCTCATTTAATGGTGTTTGCCAGGCTATTCAAAGGGAGGAAACTCGAAGGAAAGTTATGAACATTGAGCCAAGATCAAATCCTGAAGCTAGGGTTTTCTCGAGCTATCATAAGAATATTGGTGAAAAAAAATTTGCCAGTAAGAAAGCAGTTTGGAAATGCACCTACGACAACATGAAAGGGCATCTAAGGGAAAAATGCTGGATCTTGCATCCGGAGTTAAAGCCAAAATTCGATAAAGAAGGAAGGATGATGAAAGAAGGGAAATGAATCAACCCTAAGGCCCTCCATTCATCCAGTTCTTCAACTGGTGAAATTTCAAATCTCACTGCAAATCCAATAGAGTTGATAAATGAATTTGCAAAATTCCTTCAAAGACGAGGAAGCAACACTAAAGTCGAGGAAGTAACTACGACATCTCCCACTACCATGCTTGGTAAATTTGCAGGATTCTTGGCTGAGACCTCATAACAATGTTTCAGGTATTATCACTGCTCTCAACACAGCACTTAATGAGATTGTTGGATTATAGACTCAGGTGCCACTGATTATATAACAAATCAGTATGCTTGCTTAGATAAGTTTCAAAAATTGTCTAAATCCACCCGAGTGTCTGTTGCAAATGGGAATGGAGAACCTATTTTAGGGAAATGGAAACTTAAACTGTTAAGTGATGAGATTGAATCATCGGCTTTATTTGTGCCTACTTTTCCCTTCCAACTTCTGTCCATAAGTAAAATCACTAGTACCCTAGATTGCCTTGCCTTTTTTCACCTCACAGTGTTATATTTCAGGATCGGGTTTCTCGGAAGAAGATTGGTGAAGGGTATCTTCTAAATGGACTCTATTACCTCTCAAAGGATTTCAAGTCCCTTAAGCACCCTCTTGCCAGTCTCAGTCTCTCTCAAGAATACCAGCTTTGGCATCTTCGATTGGCTAATCCCTCAGAACCTGTGATGACCAAACGTTTTCCACATTTTTGTAAACCTACACATGCTTGTGAAATCTGCCAAATGTCTAAAGCCACTAGGCATTCTTTTGTTTCTTCCCAGTCTAGAACCTGTAAACTGTTTGAGGTTGTACACTCAGATATCTGGGGTCCCTCTCGTGTAAACTCATTTGATGGATATAAATATTATGTCACCTTCATTGATGATTACTCTCGAGTCACTTGGGTTTATCTCTTGAAATACAAAAGTGAGTTCTTTGATGCCTTTAAAGACTTTCATAAACTTATCATAAATCAATTCTCATTTAAGTTAAACATTCTACAATCAGATAATGGCACTGAGTACACATCCAATAACATGTCTAATTACTTAAGTGAGCATGGAATCTTGCATCAAACTAGTTGTGTTGGTACTCCACAGCAAAATGGAGTAGCAAAGAGAAAGAACCGTGATTTGTTGGAGAAAACAAGGTATATCATGATTCAAATAAATGTGCCTAAAAGGTTTTGGTCACATGCTCTCCTTACTGCAGCATACTTAATCAACAGGTTACCTACACGAGTTTTAAACTCACAATCCCCTATGGAAGTGATGAAGGGAAAGAACATTGACATCTCACATCTCAAAATTTTCGGATGCACTTGCTATGTTCATATTCAAGCTGCACATCATGATAAGCTTGAACCAAGGGCAGTCAAATGTGTCTTCATAGGGTACTCAAGTTCTCAAAAAGGATATAAATACTTTAATCCTCAAAGTGGTAAGGTTGGAGTCTCTAGAGATGTCCGATTTGATGAGCTTGTTCCCTTCTTCCATAAAGACTGCAATGAAGAGTCTCAAGGGGAGGGCCTATATGTTATATTTCCTTTACCTAATCCAACAAGTCTTATTGAAGCTCCTTTGCAGGATGATTCTCTCGAACATCACTCGGAGCAACTCGAGAGTGAGAGAACAGCTACAAGTGAACAAAACTCAACCACTGCCTCAGATACTTGAAGGGGTCCATTGGCAGAGGCTTGCTCATAAAGAAAAATGGTTCAAATCACACTATGGCATACACAGATGCATACTGGGCAGGTAATGCCCTAGATCGAAAGTCCACCACTGGGTTCTGCACGTTTGTTGGTGGAAACCTCGTGACATGGAAGAGCAAAAAACAACGGTGATTGCTCGATCAAGTGCAGAAGCTGAGTATAGAGCCATGGCAGCCACATCTTGTGAATTAATATGGCTAAAGAGTCTTCTAGCAGACCTTGGCTACATTGGCTACATTGGCTAAAGAGTCTTCTGCCAGTTTAGTCTCAACTTGCCCTAATCACCTTTTTTTATCATATCCCTTAATTCTAGGGTTTATGTCTTGTAGTATCTTAGTCCTTTACTTTATTGTAACTTGTTCTAGGCTTAGATATCTATCCATCAAATCTGATTGTAAGTGTTAAAGGAGCATGCTCCTCCATGCTCCTTCATTATTTTTCGGACTCTATATAGAGCCCTCCTTGTACTCTTATCACACATGAAATACGCAAGCATTTTGAGATACCAAAACTTCAACACCTATCACCACCAATATGTGCACCATTTGCTCCGGCAACAACCCAGAGAACATCTTCGATTAATGCAACATTTCCCACGATGTCAACATGTGCACCACTCTCTATGCCCCTTCCCTCAAGGAGACTAACCAGTGGTTTGTGCCGGTACTCCCTTATGTTGGTAGCGCAATACCAGATGGGGTGAACCAGCTGGTTCTTCCTCTCCATCCTTTGGCACACATGAATCCTGCACTCAATACAGGCACATTATCGTCGCCATCCACAAATTTATTCCATTTTTCAAGCAGCTTCCTGCCTCTCCATATGCTGCCCATTGATACGGAATGGAATGCTCTTGCATTTGTTATCAGGTGACATCTTGTACAGATATGATCTTTCAGTGGAGATTCCAACACTATATAAACAGTATATTTCCACGTCTGGAGCAACCTGCAGCCTAAAATAGGTAGTCAAATTAATCATTCGTGCCACTAAGTTTAAGGCATCCAAAATAAGCAAAATTGGAGACTGGACCGAAAAAGGAATTAGGTGTACAATTCCAAAGTTTATGTTTTAGTTTCGACAACAATGCATACTTTTTAAAATTTCAGCAGTACCAAACCGGTACTTATATGTACGAGTACTGTTATTTAGACACACTCTAATATAAATGAGTTTCACATATGATAGTACATTTTACCTATATTTAGAGGGTATTTGCCTAGGTTTCGTGTGTCAAAATAATATTATTGTATATAGTTTAGGTCTACCAATGTTGCCATATACATAAAAATTTAAACTTGGCAAATAGTGCTTTACCTCCATGGTAGAAAATAACCATGTTTATGCATTCTAGTGTGAGTTCGATCTTTATCAATTCCCCTCTCCCCTAACACCTAACTTTAGAGTCATTCCTAAGCAAGGGCTGGAAGGTCTACCGCTCAGGACCTCACATCAATGGCTCCAAATTTTTTTTATACTAGTATACATATATGGAAATAATGTATGTATGTATATATATATATGTGTGTGTGTGTGTGTGTGCGCACGCGCGTGTAATCTTTTTGGAAAAGAAAAAAAGAAGGTAATTCTATTGAAGTTGTTGAACATTATTTTAGGTCGATCGACTATGACACATAAAAAGTTAAGTAGATCTGCAATCATGTGCATTGATAATGATATATTCTATGTATACTTATAAATTTATTTTAGTCAAACTAATATGTTTTAAGGCCAGAAAAGGGATATACAAAAAAAATTTGCACATTTTATTTTTCTTGTGAAAATAATGTGTTGCAAAGGGCCCCATTGTATTTTCTCACCCTAGGCCACCAAAAACTCCGGAACGACACTAACTAACTATATAACTCACTAATACTATAGCTTCACTAAAAATAAATAAATAAATAATTTAAATTGTATTTAGGGTTTTAGGGGTAGTTAAAGTGGTGAAGAATGTGGAAATGTATTGGGTTAGAAATATGATTCGAGTCCAAGAAGAAGAAAAAATTAAAGTAGACTTTCAAGATCTCCTCAAACAAAAAAGGAAGACTAGACTTTGAGGTTCTTACAAGAAAAATTACACACATGTGGCAATCCTCTGAAAATCATGCATCAAAACAGTTTTTGGTCAACAAGTCCGGATAAAGGAGGAGGGGGAGGGCGTCAGGTAGTCGACAACCGGCACTCCTAAGTTACGTCAAATCCCTATGAAAATGAATCCTAAACGAAATTGCGCTAAAGCTAGGGCGTCACCCGTAAGTGGCGCACTGTGTGGCCCGAACACAGTGATAAATGAGCAAGGGTTGCTGTATCTCCATCGGCGCCCGGATACAGTGCTAAATGAGCAAGGGGACGATAGAAACTTCTTTTCGAACGACTCCACTCAAAGTTGTTTGGAAGCACCTGCTCCCATCAACTTTATGCCGGACAAGCAAAATAAGTACTTTGATCGTACGAGACGAGGGAGGGTGAAGAAGCTAAGACGGGAGGGGGGAGTTCAAGAGAGTAGAATGCGTCTAGGAACGTGGAATATAGGGACCTTAACGGGAAAATCTAAGGAAGTAGTGGAAGTTATGGTGAGGAGAAGGATAAATATTATGTGCTTAAAAGAAACTAAGTGCGTTGGTCTTAAAGCAAAGGACCTGGTTTTAAACTTTGGTATTCAGGCACAAATAGGACGAGAAATGGTGTTGGCATCATCGTGGACAAGACCTTGACACAAGATGTTGTAGATGTTAAGAGGGTAGGAGATAGAATTATGGCAATCAGTATTGTAATAGGACAAGAACTCATCAATGTGATTAGTGCGTACGCACCCCAGTAGGGTTGGACACGAGTTTGAAAAAGAAATTTTGGGAAGATCTTGGAGATTTGGTGCAAGGAATCGCTTAGATGGAGAAGGTATTTATAGGAGGAGATTTAAATGGACACGTGGGCAAGGAGACAGATAACTATGGGGGTTTCTATGGTGGCCATGGCTTTGGGGAAAGAAACAAGGAGGGGGAGGCCATCTTGGATTTTGCGATGGCATATGATCTCTTCTTAGCCAACACCTTCTTTAAGAAGAGAGAATAACATGTGATCACCTATAAGAGTGGGTCGTCAAAAACACAAATAAATTTTCTTCTAATGAGGAAGGGGGATTGTATAACTTGTAAGGATTGCAAAGTTATACTGGGAGAGAGCTTGGCTACTCAACATCGCTTATTAGTGATGGATGTACATATCAAAATAGAGAGAAAAAAAGAACAAGACCTTGAAGAGCCCAAGGACTAGATGGTGGAATCTAAAAGGAGAAAAACAAGCTATTCTCAAAGAGAAGGTAATCACCCAATGTGTGTGGGATAGAGAGGGAAAAGCTAGCCAAATGTGGGATTCCATGGCTAGTTGTATCCGCAAGGTAGCAAAATGGGTACTAGGAAAGTCCAAGGGCTTTGCTCCACATCAAAAAGAACCTTGGTGGTGGAATGAGGAGGTACAATTAAAGGTTAAGGCTAAGAAGGAATGTTGTAAAGCCTTGTACAAGGATATGACCGATGCAAATGGTGAAAGGTATAGAATAGCGAAGCAGGAGGCGAAAAAAGCTGTGAGAGAAGCTAAGCTAGCGACTTTTGACGAGATGTATAAGCGACTAGAAACCAAAGAAGGAGAGTTGGATATCTATAAACTAGCTAGAGTAAGGGAAAAGAAGACAAGGGACCTAAACCAAGTGAGGTGCATCAAGGATGAGGATGGAAAGGTTCTTGCTACGGAGAAGGCGGTCAAAGATAGATGGAGAGGTTACTTTCATAATCTTTTCAATGAAGGACATGAAAGGAATACTTCTTTGGGGAGTTGGGTAACTCAGAAGAGTGTAGAAACTACTCATTTTACCGTCGAATTAGGAAGGAAAAAATGGTTGTAGCCTTAAAGAAGATGAATCATAGAAAAATAGTGGGCCCAGATGATATACCGATCGAAGTGTGGAAAGTCTTGGGAGAGACTGGTATTGCATGGCTCACAAACCTTTTCAATAGGAGTTTGAAAATGAAGAAGATGCCAAATGCGTGGCGAAAGAGCACTTTGGTGCCTATCTACAAGAATAAGGGCAACGTACAAAATTGCATTAACTATAGGGGTATTAAGCTAATGAGTCATACAACGAAGCTTTGGGAGAGAGTCATTGAGCGTAGACTAAGGCAAGAAACACGGATCTCGGACAACCAATTCGGGTTCATGCCAGGGCGTTCAACCATGGAGGCAATCTATCTCTTACAAAGATTGATGGAAAAATATAGAGATATGCAAAAGGATTTACACAGTCTTTATAGATTTGGAAAAAGCATATGATAGGGTTCCAAGAGACATTCTTTGGAGGATTTTAGAGAAGAAAGGAGTACGAGTAACATATATCCAAGCTATGAAGGATATGTATGATGGAGCAGAGACGACCGTAAGAACTCATGAAGGACAAACCGAAAGCTTCCCCATAACTGTAGGGTTACATCAAGGCTCATCTTTAAGTTCTTACCTTTTTGCATTGGTAATGAATGAGTTAACGGGACATATTCAAGATGATATTCCTTGGTGTATACTTTTCGCAGACGATATAGTGTTGATAGATGAAACTCAGGAATGGGTAAATGCGAAGCTTAACCTTTAGAGAGAAGTGTTGGAATCTAAGGGTCTTCGCCTAAGTCGGTCAAAGACAGAATATATGGAGTGCAAGTTCGGTACAACTGGAGGTCCAATTGAGTCAAGGGTGAGGATTGGAGACCAGGAAATACCAAAGAGTGACCGATTTCGCTACCTAGAATCTATCCTACAAAAGAACAGAGATTTAGATGGAGACCTTAATCATAGAATACAAGCTGGATTGATGAAGTGGAAGAGTGCATCTGGCATGTTGTGTGATCGCCGTATGCCACTAAATCTCAAGGAAAATTTTTATAGGATGACAATAAGGCCGGCGTTGTTGTATGGTACGGAATGTTGGGCGGTGAAGCACCAACACGTACATAAAATGGGTGTAGCAGAGATGATAATGCTTCGTTGGATGTGTGGGCACACAATAAAGGATAAGATTAGGAATGAGGATATCCGAGGTAAAGTAGGAGTAGCCGAAATTGAAGGAAAGATGAGAGAAAATCGGTTACGATGGTTTAGACATGTGCAACGAAGGCCTACTAATGCTCCGGTTAGAAGATGTGACTACGGGACAGAGGTTCAAGGCCGAAGGGGTAGAGGAAGACCTAGGAAGACTTTGGAAGAGACTCTAAGAAAATACTTAGAGTATTTGGATTTAACGGACGACATGACACGCAATGACATTCTAGGATTCATATAGCTGACTCCACTTAGTGGGAAACGGCTTTGTTGTTGTTGTATTTATAAAAAAAAATTATAGTAGAGGATGTACCACCAATAAATAATAAATAATGGATATGAAAACATTTATTTAATTGTTCAAGATTTTATATGTCTAGTGTCATGTCAAAGAATATTATAAAGAACATTATATGTCTAGTGGCATATATGAGACTAGAGAATTTTGGAACTCGTAAACATGAGGGTGGTTTCCAGGAAATTTACCCGACTGAGATTGTCAACTATGGCCGAAAAAAAATTGAAAAGGATGTTTAACTTCTCCGTTGGTTCTTGGGAGGTTCTGGGAGTCGAGACTGTTGCACTGTGGTTGGAAAGATTTTATCATGTCATTATTTTATCACGTTATAATTGTTTATTGAATGGACTAGTGTGTTTTTTGAATAGGTGACAAAGTATATATTAGACGATAACATTAATGAGACTAATTTGCTTGTGTAGTTGTGAAGAATTCTACATTATAATTGATATAATTAATCTCACTTATGCTTTTCGTTAATTTTGCTTCTAAACCTTATTTTCCTCCAATATATATACAACTTGAGAGGAACTTAATATCTCACCTCTCACCAAGAACATAACATCCTAGTACAACCTGATAACCCAATGTTTCTTGGCCTCCTTTCCATCCTATTTTTCTCTTCACTTTATATCTACAAATCATGCATGCCACCAAACTGAGAAGAGCTCTCTCATGGCCTTCACCCTTGCTCTCTCTTCTCCTCCTCCTTTAAATTGGACTTCCATCAATTGTTGCTATTGGGAGGGTATCACTTGCAATCCAGATGATTGGATTATTGGATATGAATGTAAATGACATGTGATGTGCACGTGATATTAGATAGGAACATAAATGACATGTTCTATGCACATGGGATTGGTAGTTTACTCTCTACGTCAATGTATTAGAAGGGTTTAAAAAAGGGGCTTTTCCCTCCATGTATTGTAAGAGTGTAAAAATGAAAATTGTAAAAAAAAAAAAAGGAGATGGAAATTCTCTAAGATTCATAGCTTCTTCTCTGAACTTTTCTTCTTCTTCGTATGATTTGTGAGTTGCTTTCAGTTTCCTCAAACTTGCTAACTGTATATCTAACTGTATTGCTGACTTGTACCCTTAATACTCCCCCTCAATCTCAACTGGGGTATCCTAGTTTGAGAGTGGAAGAACATCTGCAATAACTACTGTGAAGCTAAACTCTACACAAACCCAAACCTTTGTCTCTAGTTGATCTTTGAAGCACAAAACATTTAAGTCTAAAGTCAATGCCAATTCAACCTACTAATCATCATAGCAGCTTTAGTCTTTAGAAATCTAGAAGGAGATGAGGAAGATGCCCGTAAGCAAGAAACTTGAACAAATCTGTGTTATACCACCATGCATATACGTATGCAACATATAGCACATATTCTCCGGCAAGTTCCCCTGTTCCAATACAGTTTGTTCTGGATATCATTACGATGCGGAGACATTTGAGAAAGTGTTCTGACGTATATATGCGTCCTTTGGTTCCTCTGTTCCTAATTCCATCTTCCCAACCCCTTTTAAGATGGGTCCATGAACAAGGTCTTAAAGTTGGAATTATTAGCAATGCAGAATACCTTTATCGAGATGCTTTTTGATTGATAAAAGATTGACAGTAAGCATTGGCACATGTAAACCATTTTTAAGATGTAAGACATGAGACTGAGTATGCAAACTCATTTCCTTCATATGGAGTAGCCCGAGTGAGAACATTAACATCAGGGCTCATATGATGAGATGCACCTGTGTCATTGATCCACGAGTCACCATTTGCAACTTCAGTAGAGCTTTGCGCATTCATAGCAGACAAATTAGAAGGATGAACTTGAGGTACACTCGGAGGAAATGGTGTAAATGACACTGGTGATTGAAACTGTGATGAAGAAGAATACACAGGTTCTTCATGCTGAGGAGTAAACCCTTGAAAGGCATAGTTAGCAGTCAAAGAAAGAGGTGGTTGATTGCCTTGATAAGCATAGTTTGCTCTATGTCTGCAGTTGAGTGCAATATGACCCATTTTTCCACAAATCTGACACTCTTGAACAATCTGACCATTTCCAGTATCATTTAGCAATATGTCCCTTTCGAGAGCAAATTTGACACTCTGGAATTTGCTCATATTTGTTAGAAGTATTGCTAGACCAAGATTGACAAGAAGTACCTGACCTTGAATTATTGAACCGGGGTTTGTAGCCACCATTGCCCCTTGGTCAAAAATTGTTATTAATATAAAATCTCCCTCCATTACTACCATTATCACTGGACAAAAAAAGCATTGTTACCATTAGACTGATAACTGGGATAACCACCATTATTATGTGAAGAACCAGTGCCATTAGAACCATAATCAAAATTAGATGATCCTTGAGAAGAGGAACCAGAGTTGCCCGAAAATGGGGAAGAAACACTATTGTCAAAAGTACCAGTAGAAGAATTGGTGTTGACATACATAGTAGCCATGCTCTGGACAAGAGAATGTACCCTTGACTCTCAATAGTCTTTTCAGCACCAATCAACTGTGCTCGAAACTCTTTCAAATTAATTGGGGTATCTCTAGCTAAAATAAAAGTACGAATCGTATCATAATCAGAAGGTAAACTAGTGAGAGTAGCAATTATAAGATCATTATCAGATACCTTTTCCCTTGCAACATGCAACTGATCCTTAATTCCTTTCAACCGTAACAAAAACTTATCAATAGTATCCCCTCCTTTTTGTAAAGTATGAAGCTCAGCCTTCAAGTGATTTATACTGGCACTAGAAATAGACAAATAACAATCTTGCAAAGCTGTCCAAGCTTCTCTAAAAGTTTTGCATCCAACATATTCTATAGCATCATCACTCCAAGTTGCAATTAAAGACTCAACAATGCCATATCAGTTTTAATCCATGCCTTATAGTCAGCGCTAATCTTCGTAGTGACACTCATTTCAGGAGTAAGAACAAATTTGGGAGGACATATTTTTTATGAACTTAGTCAATCTATGGATAAAATATGATAAAGGCCAATATTAGTAGGACACTAAATCCATTGTTACGCTTTCACATCAAAGTGAGATATAGTATTTAATTTTTCTTTTATTTAATGCCTATTGGTGTTCCAAGAGTACCTTATCGAAGTTCTAGAGAGGAAGATGCATTGTTGATTGACGTATAGTGCGACTTGTCAGATATATTGGGTCATATGGTATTTCCCCATTCTCTTCCCCGATTGAGATATCCTCCCCTTCGCCCAAGAAAGATTGATTGAATTATCAAAAATTTGGAGCGTGAAGTTCAATTAGATCCATTTTTTCGGGAGGGTATACAAATTAATATTATCAATTAGAATAATTTATGGTTATCTTGGTTAGGCCAATAAAATGAAGTATCCAGGCTCCGTTTAGAAAAAAAAAATGGGTAATAAATCTATTTATGATTACTATTTCTATCATATTCTATTTCTATATATATATATATATATATATATATATATATATATATATATATATATATATATATATATATATAAAATAGAAGTGATCTCAAACTGTTAATCAATCGAGTAATATGATGAATGCATTGAATATCTGTTGTAAGACATGAAATAAATTGTAAAAAGGATACGCCAATGAAATGATCAAACAAGTCATAGCCACGTAAAACAAACATAAACTGGAAATTCCACTTTATGAAATTATATCAGTAAGCTTAATAGTAAGCATACCAACAAGCTTTCAATCTTTACATAATTCTACATGATTATAAGCAACAACAATCTTCAATACCTATCAATAGAAACAAATGCACAATATTGACAATCTTATGTCGACAAGAAAACCCAGATGGCAAAATTCAGGAAAACCCAACTTCAATCTTATATCGGCAAGAAAATCCAGATGGAAAAATTCAAGAAAACCCAACTTTAACTAATATATTCTTCATAAATTATCAAGAATGAAAGAAACTCAGATATGGCATCGGCCTTAAAGAATCAAAAGCTTCAAGAATTAACTAATTCATCAACATAATCGGCATTGGCCTTCAGATTCACAACACATTTACAAGAAAACAATTAACACCTTTGGCATCGTCCTTGAGGCAATTCATCAACAAATTCTTCACACAACATTCTTGTATGGCATCGACCTTCAAAATCCCCAAAAAAAAAAAATTTCCAACTTCAGCAACTAACTAGAAATTTACAAGAAAGATATCACCTTAGCAGCAATCAGAGCAATGGATTCTAATGGTTCTCATAATTTGTCTTCAAGTTCACCTACTACTATTACAAGTACATCTTCACCTGTTAGTAATGATCAAGATTCTAGAACAAATGCTACTCTTTCTGGCCCTAACTCTCTGTTGCCTGTTCTTCAACCAAGCTCAGTTACAAGTTCAATATCTTTACAAGGTATTCACCCATTTACACTTGCCCTTCAAGGGACTCAAAGGAGGCATTCATCCCTCACTTAGAAATCTTACATATCTCACCTACCTAAATCTATCTCATAATTCACTTTATGGTTCAACTTCGCAAGAAATTGGATTCTTCCCTTCTATGAATCATCTTGAGATCCTTGATTTGATCTATAACCTTCTTTCCGGTGAGCTCCCGTTTTCTCTACCATCTAGTAGTATCCAAGTGGTGGATTTTTCCACCAATCACTTCCATGGTGTTATTCCATCTTCATTCTTCCATCAAACTAGAAATTTGACTAGTTTCAATGTAAACAACACATTCTCGGGTTCTATACCGTCCTTGGTTTGTCTCCGTTATTCTCCCTTGGTCAATGTATTGGATTTTTCCTTCAATAAGTTTAGTGGCAATATTTCTCAAGGACTAGGGGAGCCTTCCAAATTGCAAGTTTTTCGTGCTTATTATAATAAACTTTCAAGATTACTTCTAGAAGATATCTATAATGCTACTACCCTTGAAGAAATTGCATTACCTGTTAATTCGCTTTACGGATCCATTAGTGATAGAATTGTCAACCTCACCAATCTTGCAATCCTTAACCTCTACTATAACCACTTCAGTGGTGTGATGCCTTTCCATTTTGGAAGCTCTCTAAACTAAAATTCATCTTCCTTCATTTCAACTATCTTGAAGGTTCTCTACCCCCACCTTTGATGAATTGCACCAATCTTTCAGAATTACTCTTGAGGGAGAACAACTTGGAAGGAGACATCTCCGCACTCAATTTCTCTAAACTTAGTCAACTTAGTAATATTGACCTATGGAGTTATTAGGAATGTCGGTACTTCAAGATAGAGAATGCACAAAGTAAAGTAGAAAATGGACACCAAGAATTTACGTGGTTCGACTATTTAGGCCTACGTCCACGAAACAACAATCAATCTTCACTATATGAAAATGATGAGTACAACAAGAGTAGTCTTACCAAGCCAAAGACAAGGCTTGATGGATACAAGGAAGTATAACAACACTTTCTCTCACACTAAACTTCACTCACATAATGTGTAGTGGAACACTTTCACTCTCACTCTTAGAATGGAACTCTAGCTTTTGAACTTGATCATTTGCTACTCACTTCTTTCTTGATTGGTTTCATCACTACAACATCACACTCATATTTATAGGTGAGGGCTTGGCATTCTACTAGTTTCTAGTTCTTTCTACAAAATAGAACTAGTTTCTAGTTTCTAGTATATTCTACAAACCTCTAGCTTAGATAATTCTAGACTAGCCATTTTACTTTGCATGCTAGAATTTTCTAGCATCCATCCTTTATAATGGGTTGGGCCTTTAATGTCCTTCATCATGGGCTAGACCCATGGTATACCAACAATCTCCCCCTCCAGTCCACAAGGGAGGAATTTCAATCATGACTTCAACTTACTTGAAGTCCATCCCAACAGCCTTAATGCAGAATTCCAACTTTGATTTTGTGACTACCTTTGTCAACATGTCTGAAGAATTATTATCGGTATGAATCTTCTTCAGTTGTAGCAACTTGTTCTCGATAGCATCTCTAATCCAGTGATAATGAATATCAATGTGCTTGGTGTGTGAATGATATGCAGTGTTCTTGCTCAAATCCAAAGCACTCTGACTATCACAATAAACGCCATAATCACTTTGCTTCAAACCCAACTCTTGGAGAAACCGCTTCAGCCACAACAACTCCTTGCATGCTTCTGTAACGGCTATGTATTCAGCCTCAGTTGTGGACAAAGCAACACACTTTTGTAACTTGGATTTCCATGACACGGCTCCTTCTGTAAAAGTAAACAAGTACCCAGACGTAGACTTTCTACCATCCAGGTCACCGTCCATGTCAGCATCTGTAAATCCTTCTAAGATTGGTTTGGAATCGCCGAAGTACAAGCACATCTTAGAAGTCCCTTTCAAATATTTAAGAATCCACTTAACAACTTCCCAATGGTCTTTCCCCGGATTAGAGAGAAACCTGCTCACCACACATATTGCATAAGCAATATCTGGCCGTGTGCACACCATTGCATACACAATACTTCCTACTACTGAAGAGTAGGGAACAATTGCCATTTTCTCCTTTTCTTCGTATGTTTTTGGACACGACTTTTTGCTCAACTTGATATGATTGGTTAAAGGTAAACTTACCGGTTTGGCTGCTTTCATGTTGAACCTTTCAAGCACCCGTTCAACATACTTTTCTTGTGGCAGCCACAACTTCTTGGATTTTCTGTCACGAATTATCTTCATGCCCAAAATTTGCTTGGCTGGCCCTAAGTCCTTCATGTCAAAGGACTTAGAGCTTTTTAATCATAGAAGCATCTTGACCGACAATCAACATGTCATCAACATAAAGCAATAAAATGATGAATTTACCTCCAGAAAATTGTTTGATATAGACACAAGAGTCAGCATGAGTTCTCTTGTACCCATTACTCACTATGAATGAGTTGAACTTCTTATTCCACTGTCTCGGAGCCTGCTTAAGACCATATAGGCTTTTCTTAAGCTTGCACACCAAATTTTATTTACCTTTGACTTCAAAGCCTTTGGGTTGCTCCATGTACATCTCCTCTTCTAAATTACCGTGGAGAAATGCAGTTTTAACGTCTAACTGCTCGAGCTCAAGATCCATGTTTGCTAAGATACCAAGGATAACTCGAATGGAAGTCATCTTCACCACCGGTGAGAAAATATCATCAAAGTTAACTCCTTTCTTTTGATCGAAACCTTTGACAACCAAATGAGCCTTGTACCTTGTCATGTTGTCGTCTTTTTTTTTTAATTTGAACACCCACTTGTTTTTCAATGCTTTTATGCCCCTTGGAAGCTCCACCAGCTCATATGTATCATTCTTTAATAAGGAATCCATCTCTAACTTCATTGCCTTCATCCATCTGTCATTGTCGTTATGAGCTATAGCCTATTCATAAGTTTCGGGCTCTCCATAATTAGTCAACATGATATACTCTGATGAAGAATACTTGGTAGACGGTCTTCGACTTTTGCTGGATTTTCTGACCTGGACTTCATTCTCTTACGGAGCTGGAAACTCCCCTTGATCTTGTCATCCTTGATTCTGCTCTTCTTGACTAGGCTCCCCCTGATCAGTAATCTCATGATCTGGCACATCTTGATCACACTCCCCTTAATCAGTATTATCTGGTTCTGCAGGCACTTCATTAGCAACTGCTTTAGGGATGTCACCGTGACTTTCTTCATCTGAAGTTAATGGATAAACTCCTCTGACTTCGCCATCTAGTTGTGCCTCTTTATCTGAATCCCCAATTGTTTGATCTTCATAAATGACCACGTCTTTACTTTTGATAAACTTCTTCTGGTATGGGTCCCATAATCTGTAACCAAAATCTTCACCGCCATAACCAAGAAAGATGCACGGTGTAGCTTTGTAGTCTAACTTCGATGTCTGCTCTTTGGGCACATGCACAAAAGCTTTGCAACCAAACACCATCAGATGAAAGTAAGACACATCATTACCAGTTCATACTCTCTCTGGGACATCGAGACCTAATGGTACTGATGGAGATCGGTTGATTAAATAGCATGTTGTCCTTACAGCTTCACCCTAGAACTGCTTAGATAACTTTGCAGTTCTTAGTATACACCTGACTTTCTCCATGATGGTTCGGTTCATTCTTTCAGCATCACAGTTATGTTATGGAGTTCCAAGAACTGTCTTCTCATGACTTATGCCATGTTTCACACAATACTCTCTAAACTGGTGAGATGTGTACTCGCCGCCATTGTTGCTACGAAGGCACTTGAGGGGTTTCCCAGTTTCCCTCTCCACCATGGCATGAAACTCTTGGAATGTCTAAAACACCTGGTCTTTGGATTTCAATTAAAAAAAAAAAAAACACCCAGACCTTTTGTGAAGCACCATCAATATAAGTAACAAAATATTTATTTCTTCCATAGGACCACACACATCTGAATAAACGAGATCTAACAAATTTCCTTTCTTTGTAAAGGGAACAGAAAAGTTAGCTCTTCTTTGTTTACCGAATAAACAATGTTCACAAGAGTTTAACGACCTACCTTTGGCAAAGGGAATGTAAGACTTTTTTGCCATAACTTGTAGGCCTTTCTCGCTCATGTGGCCTACCCTCTTATGCCACAAGTCTAGAGATAAGTCTTCCTCAACATTCAACTCACCTTTCAAAACTTTGGCATTTGACCGGTACAACGTACAACAAAGTCGTGCTCTTGCTACCACCATTAAGCCTTTAGTAAGCTTCAATTTTCCTTTGCCAATATGGTGATAATTACCTTGTTGATCAAGGATACCGATATATATCAAATTGAGACGTATATCATTAATATGTCTCATATCTTTCAACATCAACTGGCAGCCGAGATTAGTTCTTAGGTAAATATCACCAATTCCAAGAATTTGGGAATAGCTTTCATTCCCCATCTTCATTATGCCAAAGTCACCTTCTTTGTATATACTGAAGAACTCCTGTTTGGATGTAGCATGGAAGGAAGCTTCATTGTCAGAGATCCATTCAATATCTTTGTCAGAATTACCCATATGCAGACATTCACCAACAGACAATATTTCTGATACATCACCACATATGACAGCGGTGGTATTACCAGTATCATATTTCTTCTGATTGTTTCCTTCTATTTGCTCTCTCTCTTCCAAACTCAACAATTTTTTTTCATATGGCTTTCTTTACCACAATGGTGGCATGCACCACTGAACCTTGACTTGGATTGGCTAGGACTTCTGTCATGACCTCTAGGCCCTCTACTCTTGCTTCTTCCGCCGTTCTCTATGACAAATACTTGGTTGCTATCTATGCTAGACGTTTTTCTCCTTGTTTCTTCATTGAGCATACTATTTTTAACATTATCAAGAGTAAGAACACCACTAGGAGCAGAGTTACTTATACTCACCACAAAGGTCTCCCAACTATCTGGCAAGGATCCAACTAACAAGAACACTTGCAGCTCATCCTCCATCATCTTTTTCAAAGCAGCCAATTGGTTGATGATATTCTGGAAATTGTTCAAGTGTTTTGCTACACTTAAACCATCCTTGTATTTCACATTAATGAGCTCTTTGATCAAGAAGGCTTTCTTGGCTGGGGTTTTCTTCTCGAATAAGGACTTAAGCTTTGTCCAAAACTCGCGGGCATTGGTTTCATTAGACACATGGTGAAAAATACTATCGTCCACCCATTGTCTAATTGTGCCAATTGCCTTGAGATTCATCTTCTTCCACTCGGCATCGGACATGCTCTAGGGCTTAACGGCATCTCCTTCAATTGGCTCATGCAAATCCTTACAATAGAGAATGTCCTCCATCCTTGGCTTCCATGTTACCCAATTAAAGTTGGTGAGTTTGATCATAGTGCCACTTCCTTCCATCTCGTAGTACGAGCCAACCGGGCTCTAATACCACTTGTTAGGAATGTCGATACTACAAGATAGAGAATGCACAAAGTAAAGTAGAAAATGGACACCAAGAATTTACATGGTTCGGCTATTTATGCCTACATCCACGAAACAACAATCAATTTTCACTATATGAAAATGATGAGTACAACAAGAGTAGTCTTACCAAGCCAAAGACAAGGCTTGATGGATACAAGAAAGTATAACAACACTTTCTCTCACACTAAACTTCACTCACATAATGTGTAGTGGAACACTATCACTCTTGGAGTGGAACTCTAGCTTTGGACTTGATCCTTTGTTACTCACTTCTTTCTTGATTGGTTTCATCACTACAACATCACACCCATATTTATAGGTGAGGGCTTGGCATTCTACTAGTTTCTAGTTCTTTCTACAAACTAGAACTAGTTTCTAGTATATTCTACAAACCTCTAGCTTAGATAATTCTATACTAGCCATCTTACTTTGCATGCTAGAATTTTCTAGCATCCATCCTTTATAATGGGCTGGGCCTTTAATGTCCTTCATCATGGGCTGGACCCATGGTATACCAACAGGAGTAACAACTTCACTGGCCCCTTTCCAGTAAGCCTTTATTCATGCAAGTCACTTAAAGCAATTTGATTCAGCTTAAACAACATAGAGGGACAAACACAACCTGAGATTCTTTTCTTGAAATACTCGTCCTTCCTCTTGCTTAGTGGTAACAAATGGACCAACCTCACGGGGGCAATGAACATATTGATGCGTTGTGAAAGTCTCGTATTCGTGACCTTTTCATATAGCTTTATTGGTGAGGAAATTCCAGCTGATGATGGCCTTGTTGATTTTGATGGATTCAAAAAACTTCAAATATTGTCTTTGAGTCGTTGTGAGCTCACTGGTCAAATACCATTTTGGTTATCTAAGCTCCAGAAGCTAGAGATCTTGAATTTGGATTTTAACAGAATCACAGGGTCAGTTCCTAAATGGTTAGCGACTCTTCCTAGGCTCTTTTACATAAATTTAGGGTCCGACCAAATTTCAGGTGAATTTTCGAAGGAACTTTGCAGACTAGCAATGTTGCTATATGAAGGAACTTCAGCTCAAGTGTATCAAAACTACCTTGGATTGCCTATCTTCATCCAAATTCGCGACGGTGCAAAAGCATTACAGTACAATTATTTATATTTCTTCCCACCATCTATATACCTATACAACAATAACATCAGTGGCAATATACCAACTGAAATTGGCCAACTGCGGCTTCTCCATAAGTTGGACCTTAGCTTTAACAACTTCTCTGGAAGCATCCCATACCAAATATCCAACCTAAAAAACTTAGATACGTTGGATCTCTCCAAAAATCATCTGACTGGAAAAATCCCAGAATCATTGAAGGGCCTTAATTTCTTGTCATATTTGAATGTCTCATACAATGATCTTGAAGGACCAATACCAACAAGCACTCAGCTTCGAAGCTTCCAATCCTCTGCATTTTAAGGGAATCCGAAACTTTGCAGTGCCTCGCTACCAAACGAATGCAGAACAACTAATGTAGTTGATGCAGCAGATAATGAGAATGGCGAAGATGTGGATGATGGGAAACAACTTCCATGGTTTTATATTTTCTTTGTTCTTGGGTTTATTGTAGGTTTTTGGGGAGTCTGTGGTTCTTTGATATTTAAGATGTGGCGATATAGGTATTTCCAATTCATAGACAGTGTACTAGATAGGCTCTATGTTATGAGAATAATGTGTATGATCAGGATGAGGAGATGACTGAGAAGTTAGATTATATGTACCTTGTATTCTTACTCGTATTAACCCTAAGTATTTTCAGTATATTCTGGCTAAAGTCAAGACAAATATTGTGTTCTCCTATACAAATTTATGTGGTTGTCTTTTTTATTTATTTATTACTCTCTAAGTTCTACCTCCGAGAGTCCATGTCTTGCAGTTGTTTATTCTATTTGGAAGAAGAATTTAGTAGTTGGATCATTAGGGTTCGCATCTAGCATCCAATGATTCTCCTGAAAACCATCTTTCAGATTTTATTTACTGCAAGTACATCTCTCAGAAGCCTAATTCACCTAGAATGGTTCCCAACAATGTCTTTCGGTATTCAATCCTTTATCATGTTAAAGTGTTGATGGAGAATGCCCTGCTTCGTCAAGGGAAGCCATACTGTGTAAAATCCAAGCTAGTTTGATAACCAATATTTCGTTTTTTAGTTTTTTATTTCTAGTTTTCAAATAAGTTTTTAATTTTTAATTTTTAAAATTTTGAACAAAAACTAAAAACCAAAAGCAAAATGGTTAAATAAAACCCCTAAAACTTGAAACCATTCTCTTCATTGTGTTATGATTATAACCACTCTCTTCTCTGTGTTCTATGTGATTATTTTGTTTTACCTCCCATGTGTTGGAAAATTAGTTATTATTTTAGTATTGTTTATGGTTTTCTTGTGGGCCAAGGATATTAAAGTTTCTTGCCCATTAAGGATTAGGGTTTTGCTTTAAGTTTCACTATATATAGTAGTGCTTGTATTAGTTAATTTTAATCTTAATCAATGACAATAATCTTTCCCTATACTTTTCATCTTGGCATCAGAGCAGGTTTGTGAGGACCTGTCTCGTAGATTATTTGTTCGTCTGATAGCTTGTTTGTTCAGTTTGATTCGTTTGTCTCGCACCATCTGCCACCTCTGTTGCTTGTACCACCATCTTCCGCTACTCTACCGTGAACCCAACCCGCAACTTGTTGCCCATAATCAGATTTGCGTGCACTAGCCTGGCACCAACCCACAACCTGCTGCCCAGAATCTGATTTGCGTGTAGTCTCGCACCAACCCGTAACCTGCTGCCCAGAATCAGATTTGCGTGCATCAATCTACAACCTACACTAGACTATTGTTGGTATTGTGCACTTTGTCTTTGTTTTTGGTTCATTGAATATGACAACTAAGGATGACTCACTGCAAGCGATTGGTGTGAGATTGAATGGTAATAATTATGTGTATTGGGCATATGTCATGAAGAATTTCTTGATTAGAAAAGGTTTGTGGGGCTATGTATCTGGAACGGTTTCCGTTCCGAATAACCCCAAAGATGAAAAACATGTTGACTTGCTTGCTATTTGGGAGATGAACAATTCAAAGATTATTACTTGGATTAATAACTCTATTGATTTGAAGATTGGAATGCAACTTGCTAAGTTCTCAACTTCTAAAGAGGTTTGGGATCACTTAGCAAAGTTGTATACCAAGTCTAATTTTGCTAAGCGTTATCAGTTAGATATGGAGATTCGTGCCAGCCAACAAGATGGTAAAAGCATCCAAGATTTTTATAATGACATGACCTGTCTTTGGGACCAGCTTGCACTGACAAAACCTGACAGACTTGGCAATGTTGAGCTCTATTGTAAATATAGAGAAGAACAACACCTTGTTCAGTTTCTGATGCCTCTTCGAAGTGAGTTGGAGACTCTCTGTAGCTCTATCCTACACCGAACTCTACTTCCTTCTGTTGATTGTGTGCTTCATGAATTGCAAGCCGAAGAAATTCGGGTACAGTCGCATAGTCTTCCTTCGTTGAACCTATCATTTTTTGCAACGTCATCTAGAACTCAAAACCAGCAGCATAGTAAAAATATTGCTCATAATCCAGTGTAGCTACTGCAAAGAACATGGGCATTGGAAATACCAATGTCCTTGGATAGCTCGAAAATGGTTAAAAGAACCACCACCAAAGGCCGCATTTGTTGAATTGCATCCACCCGCTTCTTCGACGTAGAAGATGTCCGTGAGGATTGGAGTTGGTAGTATGGAAATTGCTTACTTGGTTGTTCACTGCTCGCATGCTTGTTTGTTCGTTCACTTATTTGTTCGCTTGATTGCTCGCCCGCTCGCTTGTCTAGTCTTGTCCGCCTAACAGAGCTTGTCTTGTCTTGTCCGCCTAACGGAGCTTGCCTTGTCGTGTCCACCTAACGAAGTTTGCATCCGCATCTGCTTGTTGGCAAACTCATGACGTATACCGCCATGAGTTTGAAGGGGGTGTTGGAAAATTAGTTATTATTTTAATATTGTTTATGGTTTTCTTGTGGGTCAAGGATATTAAAGTTTCTTGCCCATTAAGAATTAGGGTTTTGCTTTAAGTTTCACTATATATAGTAGTGCTTGTATTAGTTAATTTTAATCTTAATCAATGACAATAACCTTTCCCTATACTTTTCATCTCCATGAGTTCTCTAACTTCTAAACTCACCAGCTTTTTTTGGCCTTAAGGTTTGTGTATACCCAATTTTGTATCATCAATCCATTAAATTGAGGTTGTTGGATGAATTAGTATTTTTTTTTCATATGTTATTATCAAGGTTATAAAAGGCACTAGGCGCTAGTCGGGCGACGAACAAGAGTCTAGCGCCTAAACACCTAGGCGTGGCCTAGGTAATTCTTTTTAATTTTAATTAAATTTATTATATGATATGTAAATAAATGTTTACTTATACTTTAAAAAAACATAATGGTATGGGAATACATAAATAACATAGATTATATAGTATTAAAACAATTTTGAAAACATGGGGAATAAGTATATAATGAGTATTCATCCAAGTTTAAACAAGTCTCTTATAATTATTGAAAAAATAAAATGTAAAATGAAAGTTATCTATTTTCTGTCTAAGTGAGAGTTGCTACCTAGACATGTGCCTAGGTGGGAGAGTAAGCGGACCGCCTAGGCAGTTGCTTGCGTCCTTTCTTAATTTTCAAACACCTAGGGATTAATCGGGACAATAGCCAACCGTTTAATGCCTAGACAGAGCCTAAGTGAATCTAGGCGGGGATTTTTAGAATAGTGATTCCTATCGGTCTTAATTATCGCAATTATTATCTTGGAGTCAATTCAGCCGAGGAGTAACCAAGATGGGGTGTAGTATTCCATATGGTATAAAAGATGTGACAACGTGTATGTTATCTCCATATTATTCTCATCCAGTTCACGACGTAGTCATTATCACCCCCTGTACTATGATTAGCACGTAATGGTTTCCAGGTAATAATGGGATAATATGCTAGTAGCATGAGTTTATTGTAGGTTTTTGGGGAGTTTCTGGTTCTTTGATTTAAGATGTGGCGATATAGGTATTTCCAATTCATAGACAATGTACTAGATAGGTTTTATTTCCAATTCGTAATTGTACCACACAAAAGATGCAGGTAAAGAGAAAGAGGGATATTAGTATTATTATTTTCACTCTTGAGCTTATGTGTTGTTAGATCATACACTGCATGTTCTTGATATAGAGACATTTAAGTTTACAAGAAAAATTAATGCATGTTGAAAACCATGCCATACAACAACAACAAAAACAAAAAAAAAATCTAACAATACTACTATTTTTAGTCCTTCTAACTTTTCACTTTTGGTAAAACCATGTGGGCATTCAAATCCCACAGCTTTTACAGCAAATAGTTAATTAAGCGATTTACTTTGTCCCGAGAATCAAAACGTTCATTTTCACATTTGCATGAAATACGACATGATATTGTAGAATTTTCTTATCTTTAGAGACATTTATGTTTTATTTTTTGGATTAAATTCTCAGATGATAACACATGTGTCTACTTAATACTTAATAGATAAACAGTATTGTTCACCAAACCTGATTAACGTATTTCACCATATACACGTTATAATTGGAGTCATTTATTTTTTGTATTCATCTTTTTAAGATAATTTATATGAATATATCAATTAGTTTAAAGATAGTTTATACATACATACATATATATATGTATGTATGTGTGCGTGTGTGTGTGGGTGATCTAGAAAAAAAATTAACAATTTAGATAATAATTACATCCTAATTATGATTCGTTCATTTATTTGATACATATGTGATCTCTAACTCAATGACCTTCAGTTTGATTAGCTTTTTTTGTTGAGACAATCTCTAAAAAACAATTGAGAAAATGAACAGTTTCGATTAAAACAATAGTACAACATAGTTAATCACAATTGAGTGAATGAGAAGGTGCAATATTGGGAGTGAATCAGTTCCGGCCCGTCTGCACAATTATAACCCATCTGAGCCGAAAACACACATATTCGAAACTTACTGAGGCAGACTTGAGAGCAAGAAGAAAAATATAATAAAGGGTAAAAGACATTTTACTACCTTAATGTTTGGTGGTTTTCAACATTTAGTACATCAATTTTTTTTCATCCCAGAGTCATACCTAAAGTGTAAATTTTGGGACAGTCTCATACATCCGTTAGTCAAACTGTTAGTTCTCCCGTTAAGTGATGATGTGGCGCCCTGATTGAGTGCCACGTGTCATTAAAAATATTTAAAAATTATTTAAATAAAAAAATATTTAAAAATTAGTATTTAAATAAAAATAATAATAATAATAAAAATTGATGTACTAAATGTTGAAAACCACCAAACATCAGGGTAGTAAAATGTCTTTTACCCAAAAAAATTTATTCTTCTCTCCTTCTTCTTCTTCTTCTTCTTCTTCTTCTGGGTTCCGTTTCTGTGTCTTCTTTTTTTTTTTTTTTTTTTTTGTTCCTTCTCCTCCTCTCCTCTACAACTCCCACCCACCCTCCCTCCCTTCTCTCCTCTGCAACTCACATCACCCACCCTCCCTCATCTCCTCTGCAACCCGCACCAAATTTAGCAAAACAAAACTAAAAAAAAATTGAAGGGAAGGTTTGGGTTGGGGGGACACGGGTCGACGGGAAGATCTGGGTGTGGGTGGGAGGGTGGGCACGGGGGATTGGGGAAGGAAGAGGGAAGAAGAAGAGGGAAGAAGAAAACGGAGGAAGAAGGAAGAAGAATAAGAAAAAAAAAGAAAAAAAACGAAATATGGGTAGAAGAAGAAGAAGAGGAAGGAAGAGGGAAGAAGAAGAGGGAAGAAGAAAAAGGAAGAAAAAGGAAGAAGAATAAGAAGAAGAAAAAAAACGAAATCTGGGCAGAAGAAGAAGAAGAGGAAGGAAGAGGGAAGAAGAAGAGGGAAGAAGAAAAAGGAAGAAGAAAAAGGAAGAAGAAAAAGGAAGAAGAAGAAAAGAAAAAAAAAAAAACAAGCAAACGAAATCTGGGCAACAGAAGAAGAAGAGGAAGGAAGGAAGAGGGAAGAAGAAAAAGGAGGAGGAGGGAGAAGAAGAAATTTTTAAATATTTTTAATGACACGTGACACTCAATCAGGGCGCCACGTCATCACTTAACTGGAGAACTAACAGTTTGACTAACGGATGTATGAGACTGTCCCAAAATTTACACTTTAGGTATGACTCTAGGATGAAAAAAAATTAATGTACTAAATGTTGAAAACCACCAAACATTAGGGTAGTAAAATGTCTTTTACCCTTTTTTATTTATTTAAATACTAATTTTTAAATATTTTTTTATTTAAATAATTTTTAAATATTTTTAATGACACGTGGCACTCAATCAGGGCGCCACGTCATCACTTAACGGGAGAACTAACAGTTTGACTAACAGATGTATGAGACTGTCCCAAAATTTACACTTTAGGTATGACTTTGGGATGAAAAAAAATTGATGTACTAAATGTTGAAAACCACCAAACATTAGGGTAGTAAAATGTCTTTTACCCTATAATAAAATACAAAAATGAAAAATTGCCGAGACAGACCACTGAAATACGGAGTACATGAGACCACACAATCATTTCCCAAAACGCCGCGTAGATGAAAGGAAAGCTGCCAAATCCCCGACATCCACACTATTACGCGCGCTAGCCATTCACGCACCGACGAAGAAGAATCGTGTTAATCCGACGCGCTGGATAAACGCGTGGCACATACCTTCTGTAGAATCGTCGTTGCCGAGTATTTAATTACCAAATTAGTACAATAGTTTGCTAATTTTAGTTTGCTCGAGTAATACTTTGCTAACATATGCAGATATTTTCCATTGATTTTACCATTGGAGGAATGTTTACTATTTTTGATTTTGGCCCACTTGACTTTTGGACAAATACCTTGGTTTCTAAGAATCTATCTATTTATATACAAAGAGAATAGAAAAGGTGAATAGTAATTTGGTGTCATCAAGTTTTAACAAATACCTCTAAAACAAAATTTTTTTTAAAGGTATTTCAAAATAATGCATTAAATAAGGCAGGGGTATTTTCATCATTTTAACAATGTTTTTTTTTTAATAATTAATTTTTTGATGCTTTTTTTTTGTTTATAATTAGTACCTTACAATAGACTAGCAATAATGTGATTCAATTTCTCTATTTTTAAACACGTTTAAAACATCTTTAGATGAATGTAATGTCAATTATAAAAAAATATCTTTCACTCACGGATAATAATGTGATTAAATAAGTTGTCAAATGATTGTTTTTTTTTTGTAACAAACGATATTATCTACACTAAAAAAAAGGTGGGCTTAGCCTCACAATGGGCTAACAATAATGTGATTCGATTAGTTATGTATTAAATATTATTTTCTCTATTTTTAAACACGTTCAAAATATCCTAAAAAGTGTGTAATGTCGGTTATAAAAAAGATATTTCGCACGCGAATAATAATGTGATTAAATTAATGGTCAAATGTTTTTTTTTTTAACAAACGATATTATCTACCCTAAGGGGGAGGAGGTGAGCTTGGCCTCACAATGGCTAGCAATAATGTGATTCAATCAATTGTTTATTAAATATTATTTTCTCTATTCTTATTGTAAATTCTATAGAGACCGATTTTATTATGTGAATTCAGCTACTTTAATTGGTTTATGAGAGGTTACTTCTAGCATGATATAAAATTATTCATTTACTTCAAATATTTGATTTTTCTTTTGTCAATTTACGCATATAAATACATTTAAAACGTGTAAGTTGCGCATAGTACGCACGTGCATGAAGGCTAGTATTTTTTAAACGCTTTCATCCCATTATTTGAGAAAGACTTATATATATATATATATATATATATATAACGATTTCATTATTACTGTAACATCTGAATCCATATAAGTTTTTCTCTTAGTATTCAATAGTAAAGCCTAAATGTTCGATTGCGTAGTGAGGCATAGACTTTTAAAGAAGAAAAATAAATGAATAGCTAGACACAGTGGAATACTAATATTATTATAGTTTAATAGCGTTTATTTTCACTTGTGCTCAAATTCTCAACTCCAAATATTATTATATTTCAAAATATTATTAATTGCGATGCATGCGTAATCTCAAGTTAGGCGAAAAGACATTTGATGTAATATTTTCACTCAATCAAACCGTATCTAGCCTACAAACCAAATCAGCATCTTTCCATGCACAACACACCACTAAGACCATGTGCAATGGTGTGAGTTCAAGCTTAAAATTTTAATCGAGACAATTTTAAGCTATAACTTAGAAACAATTTTTTTTTCTCCAATAGTTATTGCTTAAAATTCAAACCCCGAATTATTTAAAAAAAATTCTAGACTAATTTTTTTGGTGATTTTTTTTTTATATTCATACTTGATAACAGTCGTTCAATTTAATGTAATTAAAAATAAAATAAATTTTGATCCAACGGCTCAATCATGCCAATTGTTCAATCAACCAAAGATTCGTTGGGCTCAGAAGTAGTAGCCGACAAAGCTATTAGTCACAAAGACCCGGTGCTACAACTTTGTCACATGGGTTGCATTTGGCCCGTTAGTACGTTGCGGTTGCAAACCTTTCAAGCACGTGTACGTGCAAGGGCGGGCCTAGCCTTTAAGTCAAGCTTAAATCCTATGCGGAATCAAGTCCTTTTTTTTTTTGTTTCCTTCCCATGGCTTATCAAAGCCTAATAATTGGAAATGCTTTATGGGGTTTAAAGCCTAAATTTTAAGCTTTAACCCAACCATTGTATTTGGTCTTAAGACATATCAACCAATTCAAATATTTAAGTTAACAAATGTTAAAGTTGAGGAGTACGTGTGACGATATCTGGTTCTTCAATCCTTGCTCTCCCTGGAATTTCTTGCTTCATAATCTTCAAGAAACTTGAAAAGAAAAGCAACTTCTGAAGCGCACAGAAACTGTTTGATCAATTGCTCACTGAGATGTCTTCCAATTTCTTCAAATTCTGTAATAATGGTGATTGCTTCTCAACTTTAGATCGTACAATCTCAGATTACAAGTCTAATTCCTAGAATTTCTACATATGTGACGGTGAAACTCAATGATTCCAATTATCTCACATGAAGTTTTTAGACAAATCTTCTTCTTGAAGGTCATGGCATTTTAGGGTTTGTTGATGGTACAAGAAAATGCCTAGAAAGATTTGGTGATGATTCAGATGTTGAAGGCATTAAGAATGACCACTATCAGGTATGGAAAATGCATGAGTGCTCCCTGATGCAACTTATTAATGCTACATTATCTCTCTCGCGTCATTGATAATGAAAACATGCAATTTTTATTATTTTCATTGTACGATGAAATAATGCAATGATAATGTAAAATGAGGACAATAGCTAAAGAATATATACACGAAAGACATAATTCATTCATAATGAAGTTTATAGTTTACTCTAAAAATAAGGTTAACTACGATTGTGTGTTATATCATTTTCAACCAAATAAGACAACTACTACTAAATCGAATGACAAAAAAAATGAGCATATTCCAATTTGGGGAATAGTACCATCTCATTTGGGTTTTGTTTCTCATTATATCTTAACGACTCTTCTTCCCATTTTGTAATGTTACACCATAATATAGATTTTTTATTTTTTAAGTTAGCCTTTAAATATCGTCCATACAAAAAAAAAAAATATCGTCCATACAAAAAAAATCAAAATTATTTAATTATCTGACAGTTATCCATTTTAGAAATGAAAGTGAGGTGGAAAATAGAGATTGAGAAAAAGAATGGTGGTAAATGGATTGAGAGATTGTGTGGTGAGGTCAAATTGAAAGCGTAATGAAGCACGTGCAAAATTAAAAGAGTGAGCAAGTGGTTTCCTATAATTGAAACCCCAATACGACCCACGTGAGCATAAAAAAAAATATCGTCCATACAAAAAAAATCAAAATTATTTAATTATCTAACAGTTATCCATTTTAGAAACGAAGGTGAGGTGGAAAATAGAGATTGCGAAAAAGAATGGTGGTAAATGGATTGAGAGTGTGGTGGGGTCAAATTGAGAGCGTAATGAAGCACGTGCAAAATTAAAAGAGTGAGCAAGTGGTTTCCTATAATTGAAACCCCAATACGACCCACGTGAGCATGAAAGAGAGACAGCTCACTGGAAACCAACTTGTAAAATCACTTTTCCTACACACATGTAAGATGAACAAACAAGATTGACAGATTTCTGAAATCCCTACAAAGAGGATCCGACGAGAATCTAGATTCTTTCCCTACCATTAAACTCTAAACCAAAAATAATAAATTGTCAAAAAAAATTATTATATTTTTATTCGGGAATTGTTAATTTAGTCTATAAATTATCACTTTAGTAAAATTAGGTCTCTAAATTATTATTTTTTTAAAGAAAAATCAATCATTGAATTATAAAAATATGTCAATTACATCCCTAATATTATATTCGAAGCTACTATATTCAATTTTCTGTCACTTTAAGTCACATTATTTGTATGTGATACACATTGAAGGGTATATTGGTAGTTTTATAGTAAAAAAAATAGTGTATGGAGTTAATTTTAGAGGGTAAATTGACAGTTTTTCATAAGAAATAGTGTAAGTTGACTTCGGAGGGTAAATTAGACGTTAGATTCACAACTTATATGAAATGTTGAGGGCTTATAGGCGAGAAAATGACGGTATTATACTCTAAAGTGTGTCAAGTGACTTAAGTTGACGAAAAATTAGATAAAATAACTTTGAATATAATATTAGGGATGAAATTAGCAATTTTTAATGAATTTAGAGACTTATTTAACCCAAAAAATAATTTAATGACCTAATTTTCACTGAAGTGATAGTTGAGGGACTATATCAGTATTTCATCATATTTTTATACTACTCTTTTTTTTTTCAACCGATGGATTTTGTTAAATTAGTCATCAACGGAGTTTAAACCCATATCGCCATATAAGAGCTCAACATCTTTTCACTACTGTGGTAAATGGTCACTTGCAATGTTTTTATACTACTCAGTGTTACCTTTATAAAAAAAAAATTGGATAATTTGATTTGTGAAAGCAACTTATTTATTTAATGATGGGGGTGTTTAAGTACTTTTGCTTTAACAGTAACAAGTTAACGAACCCCAATAATTTGGTTGACAATCTTGCTTGCTCTCCATCTCAAACTCTCATATGGGTCTTTGAAAATCGAAATGGATGTACTCAATAATTCCGAAGCTCAAATATTTAGTGAATAATGCCAAATCACTTGATCTATAAAAGTATAGAAGTTTCAAAAATAAATTGCTTAGTTTATAGGTGTGTTTATGAGAATGGTTAAGAATTCCAAAGTCACTTTCATTTTATATACAACATTTTAGTCAAGCATTTTGATTGTTTCTTTGTTAATGCAATTATTGGATTAATCAAAGGGTTATAGTATGTAGCTAGGGTGGAGGAAGTGGAGCGATCACACACGATCCCAACATTTTCACACTAAGCTTTGGAAATCTTATCCCTGTAACATCCTTTGTAACAAAAAAATAAAAAATAAAATAAAATCATAATATAACTAATAGCACTACGGTCTAATGAGATTTATGTGTAGTCTCGTATGTGAAAAATGTTGTGTTTGATTTTTATGGTCACACACAAATTTGATATTTAATTATAACTAATGAATTGTATGACTTAGATAAAACCTCCATAATCCCAAAATCCGTGTGTAACAAAAAATAATAATGTATTATGGATGCTACTATATATATATATATATAATCTAAAATTCAAAAGATAATTTATCGTCATAAATAAAAGTTTGAAATGATAAAAAATTGGATGATTATTTGAAAATGAGAAAGAATGTACTTGTGCCTGGCCTTCAATGAGCGGGTAGCAAATCACCTCGTGAAGTCAAAAGAAAGAATGTACTTGTATTAAACATTATTGATTGCAATTAAATAACCAAACCCTGCATGATTGCCATGAGGCATAACCAAAATCCAGCTCCAATTGCTCTGGCAATTTCCAAAACTTGTCAAAACATACCTTTCCTTCTTTTCTTCATCCAACAACCATCACCATCAAGCATATGAGATCATGAGATCCAATCAATAAATAAATCACCAATCCCCTGTTACACACCCCAGGTCCTCATCCCAGCACCCGCAGACGTGGCCCAATCACAGAGCGAGTAAGCCTCTGGGAGGTTAAAGAGGAGTAGATCACTTCTCCTTCCCTCCCAATCCCATTTCCAACTCCCTTTAAATACGTTCTGACCTCTCATTTTCTTCTTTCACATTCTCCTTCCCTTCTTCTTCTCCAACCACAAGACACTCCCTCTCTCCTCCGCCCGCCACCGAATTTGCTCACCCCACCGACAAACCCCACGGACCCAGAACGTCGTCGTAGGGAATGGCGTCACTGGCGAGAGTAGATCTAGACGGCAACCCGATAAAGCCGATTACGATATGCATGATTGGAGCCGGAGGGTTCATTGGGTCCCACCTCTGCGAGAAGCTGATGTCGGAGACGCCGCACAAGGTCCTAGCTCTGGACGTCTACAATGACAAGATCAAGCACCTGCTTGAGCCCGAGAACGCGCACCCCTGGTCCGATCGCATCCAGTTCCACCGACTCAACATCAAGCAGGACTCGCGCCTCGAGGGGCTAATCAAAATGGCAGATCTGGTACAACCCATTTCTTTAATTTTGTTTTTTCATGGCCTTTTTCTGCTTAATTTTGGGTATTTTTTTTATTTTCAATAATTGTCTTGCTTTTTGAATGGTTTGGATATTTGGGTTTCTTGCAGACGATTAACCTGGCGGCGATCTGTACTCCGGCGGACTACAACACCCGCCCGCTCGACACCATCTACAGCAACTTCATCGATGCTTTGCCGGTGGTGGGTTTTCAGCTGCTCCATTTCGTTTCTTGTTTTGGGTTTTTGGGATGGTGAAATTTGATTGCGAAATTTGGGATTTTGGGTTGGTGGGGTGGGAATTGATTGAAGTTGATGTGAGATTTGATGTGGGTTTTTCTTAAATTTTGCTCTTTTTTTGTGAATAATTTTTGTTAGGTGAAGTACTGTTCCGAAAACAACAAGCGGTTGATTCACTTTTCTACTTGTGAAGTGTATGGGAAAACCATTGGAAGCTATCTTCCTAAAGATAGCCCTCTTCGTCAGGTATCCCCTCTCTTCCTTTCTTTTTAATTTTCTATTATTTATTGTTTTGTTTGTTTTTGTTGGACACGATTCAGATCTATGCCTTTCTTGGTGTTTGTTTTATCATAAAGTTCTTCAGCTGGATTATTTAAATGGTTTGTTTCCGTAATTATAATATTGGGATCTACAATTGTATGTCGGTCTTATTGCATTATCCCCATTTGCTTAAACATGTAGTATGGGATCTAATACTAATTAGAGTGTGTAAATTGTAGATCCAGAACGTTACTTAACGGTTTTAACCATAGACCTTCTCTTCCTTTTAGCTCATACGTTTTTCTTCAGATATGAGGCGTTTCTATGTTTTCATTGTGTAATGTGATTTCTTCAGATTGAGTCACTGATCAATGCAATAAGGTGCATTGACGTTTGTTGAGTTTGTTAATGGAAAATTTTACTTCTTGCGTGCTATGTTTTCATAGGATCCTGCTTATTATGTGCTTAAAGAAGATGAATCCCCTTGCATTTTTGGATCTATTGAGAAGCAGAGATGGTCCTATGCATGTGCAAAGCAATTGATCGAGAGGCTGATCTATGGTTAGTCATCTCTTTGGTCTACTTTTATGTGGTTGTTCATGAATTGGTATTTGTAATATAGGTTTCTGATTCTGAGTTAATTTTTCTTGTTTACAGCCGAGGGTGCAGAAAATGGTCTTGAATTTACCATTGTGAGACCCTTTAACTGGATTGGACCTAGGATGGATTTCATTCCTGGCATTGACGGCCCTAGTGAGGGTGTTCCAAGAGTTCTTGCATGCTTCAGCAATGTATGCCAGATAATAATTGAAGCATATTCCCTATTTATTTGGTATTCCAATATTTGTGTTGTGATTGTGCTCTGCTTTCATCTGTTACAGAATCTTCTTCGCCGTGAGCCTCTCAAGCTCGTAGATGGCGGCCAATCTCAGAGAACTTTTGTCTACATAAAGGATGCTATTGAAGCTGTTATGTTGATGATCGTAAGTGAAAATAAAGATCTCTGTTGCTCAAATTAATATTTAGCATGCGAAAGATGTTGCTCAGTAATGTGATCTGTTTTCCTCAGGAAAATCCTGCTAGGGCCAATGGTCACATCTTCAATGTAGGCAACCCTAACAATGAAGTTACTGTTAGGCAGCTTGGTGAAATGATGACTGAGGTGAAGAATTGTCTTTGATACCATCTTCCTTTTAGTTAATTAAGTTGCAGTAGCTATATTATTAAATTCATATGGATACAAGGATTGATGGTCCCCTATACGTTACAGGTGTATGCAAAAGTAAGTAGCGAACCAAAACTGGAGACACCCACCATTGATGTTAGCTCTCAAGAATTCTATGGAGTGGGATATGATGATAGTGACAAGAGAATTCCTGACATGACTATTATCAACAAGCAGCTTGGTATGTATCTTTCATTTACCTCATCTTTAATCTGATTGACCCGTGTGACTTAACGGCATTCTGACAACGTGATGGAACTATCTATGACAGGTTGGAATCCAAAGACCTCTCTCTGGGATTTGCTTGAATCAACCCTCACCTATCAACATAGGACATATGCCGAGGCTGTCAAGAAGGCCATTTCCCAATCATCTGCAAGCTAAATAAGAGTTCCGTTGATTGGTGCGACGAATCAAGGATCCTTGCTCAGGTGTGCTGTTGTTTGGGCAGGTGTTGAAATTCTTTCGAAAGAAGTCTTCAGATGTATCTTAATGTCTGACTTGAATATATAGTGCATTTTTTTTTTTCATTTTCTTGTCTTACCGGTGTCGTTAGTGAAATAAAACAAAAAAAAGTATAATTACCGGTGTCGTTAGTTCGTTGGGATTATGTCTGCAGAATATAATCTAGATTTCGTTTAGGGGGAACTATATGATATTTTTCTGTAATTTGTCACCAGAGCTTTTGCTGCGACATGCTGGGGGGTATAAGAGGGGCCAATTATACTAGTCAAGTTGTTTCTGTTTTATTTTGTGCTAGGGTTTGTATTAATATTCGATAACCCTCTCAGGATCTCTTGTTTTCTTCTTTAATTTGTTAATTTATTATTTATTTATTTCAAGCATTCTACTGCTTTTGTTCCTCATTCTCTTTTACAGCTAAAAATATGATAATTTTGACTTTTAAATTTCATTTATATCATAATAAAATTTGTGTAAACAAAGTAGTTTTGTCTGTATTTAAGTAATAATATGAGCTGACAGTTTTTTTAAATTAACGGATATTTTTCATAATATGATCAAAATGCTTGACTGTGGAGAATTTCAAGAGCTAAAATAAAGAATTACGATAATTACATGAATTATTTTGGTTAAAAAGCCTAACATTGATATGAGAGTGGGGTGTGCAAAAACCATCATGGCCTAAGACAAGCAGGTCCTATAGCCAAAGCAAACGTGCCCTAGGCCTAAGGTAGGCCGGCATGTCCTATGTTCCATGTCCATGTGCCATTGAAAGGTTAACACAAGGAACCAAGGGTTACCTTCATGGTAAATCAATCTTTAGGTAAAACCAATTAACCTCGTGTTTGGTCTGGGCGGAGACTGGTTAAATAGCGCAACCAATTCTAGTCTGATCAATCAAACGGCTCCTTATCATACTACATGTTAATATACATATTGAAACACAAACACTATAACTTAAAATACACATATTAGAGGAGTAACTTACCTGAAATGAGTATGTCGCTACGGTGGTATCATTGTCAATAATATGTCATTCGGATAGAAACTTGAACATCTTTATTATTGACATATGACTTCATTGTGTGCTGATAATCACGGGGATGAGCCTATGTTGGACGCTCAATCCTAGTCCAAGTTGTAGCGAGCTCACGCCAGCTACGAGACCAAAATCAAATTGGAAAATTGCTAGATAACTTCCAACTCAGTTTACCAAGCATCAGCCACCCACCAACATCAACTCTCTCTGTCTTGGTGACCAAAAGACAAATGCATGGGAAAGAGAATTTGACTGGATTAAGTCGACAAGGTTCTTCTTCCAGAGGTAGAGGGCAGCACGTGACTCATCAGCTTTGCGCGTGACTTATCTGTGTATATTGATCATGAACCATATTACTTCTGCCCACAGCAAACCATCAATTGCCTTTATTGCATTTAAAATTTAAATGGTGTTGTAGCCTATTTTATCTGACAAGGTTAAAGAGGGGTGGAGGCAAGGGTATAGAGAGATTGAGAGAGATGTGTTTGTAGAATTGTAGGGGAATGTCTGTGTTATCTCTCTTACACAGTGCCTTTATTTATAGTAGTAAAAGGAGAGAAGATATTCTTTTATCCCCAAGGAATACAAGTTGTAATAGGAAATGATAACTAGAATAAAATCTAATCTAGGATTTACACAATCACACTTAAATGTTTACAACACTCCTCCTTGAGTGCACAAATACTCAAGGTAGATTTAGCATTATGCAGAAGTTGAGGAAGTCGACTCGTTGGCATCGATTCTAAGGAACAATGTTTATTCTCAATAAGGTAGGAGCTTGCATAAGTAGTAAATCTCACTAAAAATCCCTAGGGCTATGACAAAAACCCAAGAAGGGACAAAATTCATAGTTTAAGGAAAAATGTGTGAGAAATTCAAAAGTCAAAAGAAACATCTACCGGACGTCATCAGGGATATGACCAACCCAAGGTGAGTGCCTCGTTAAAACCTAGTTAGGTAGCAAAAATCCGGTGGGAAAAATGCTCACTAATTGTAGGGAAAAGAGTACATTAAGATTAAGCAAGTATCTTCAGGATACTTCTCATGAGTTTGACATAATTCCAAAGAGAAATAGCAATATTACAAATCAGAATGTTTACGCATACCAATTCCATGAACACGCTTCTGAAACATCGTCTTCGGCAGTGATTTGGTGAAGAGGTCGGCTAGATTGTCTCGTGAACGGATTTGCGTGACTTCAATCTTCTGATGCTCTTGTTGTTGATGTGAAAAGAAACACTTCGGCTCAATGTGATTGGTGTTGTCTCCTTTGATGTAACCCTTCTTGAGTTGTTTGATGCATGCTGCATTGTATTCAAAGATTGTCATCGGGACATCAACGACAGGATAAAGATCGCAGGAGTTTCAAATATGGCCCACTACTGCTCTCAACCAAAAGCATTCTTGAGTTGCTTCATGTAAGGCGATAATTTTTGCATGCTTAGACGAAGTGGCAACTAAGGGTTTTTAGTTGACCTCTAAGAGATCGGTAAACACATAATCCATTTGAGAACGCACCTTGTGCGGATTAAACAAGTATCCTGCGTCGGCATAACCAACAAGGCAAGAATTGACTCGAGAAACAGAGGGTGCAGCATCGCTGTGGATCCGTAAGGATAGAACAAGCCCAAATATGTAGTACCCTTAAGGTAACGGAAGATGTCTTTCACGCCAGTCTAGTGTCTGCATGTAGATGCATTACTGTATCTTGTCAAAAGATTAACATCGAAGGAGATGTTGGGTCTAGTGTATTGAGCTAAGTACAATAAAGCGCCTATCGCACTTAGATAAGGAACTTCAGGCTCCAAAATCTCTTCATCATCCTCATTTGGACCATAGGAGTACTCGAAGGCTTCGCTTTATCCTCATTAAAGTGGCGTAACACTTTTTGGGTGTAGTTCGATTGATGTATTAGGATTCCATCCGAACAATGCTCTTTCTCGAGGCCGAGATAGTATAGAGTCTTACTTAGATCTTTCATCTCAAATTTCAACTTTAGGTGCGCGACATTTCTCGTGAGCTCTTCAAGAGTTTCGATAAGATTCATGTCATCGACATATATTGCAACAATCGAAAATCTGAAATGTGACTTCTTAATGAACACATAAGGGCATAGTTCATTGTTCACATATCCCTGACTAGTAAAATACTCACTCAGATAGTTATACCACATTCTTCCCTTATATCAAACCGTAGAGTGAATTCCTTAGCCGAATTGAGATTGTGTTTCGGGGTTTGGAAATATTTGAACCAGTCAATGTAAGTCCATCGGGAACTTTCATATAAATTTCCATATCAAGATCCCTATAGAGATACGCAGTTACTGCGTTCATCAGCTGCATACTTAGTTTTTCGGAAACTACCAAACTGATAAATTAGCGAAAAGTAATCACATCCATAATGGGTGAATAAGTTTTGTCATAGTCAATCCTGGGGTATTGTGAGAAGCCTTGTGCAACAAGACGAGCTTTGTAACGCACAATTTCATTCTTCTCATTACACTTCCGAACGAAAACACACTTGTAGCCAACGGGCTTCACATGTGGAGCAGTAGGAGCTACAGGTCTAAACACCTTACGTTTCGCAAGCAAATCTAGTTCGACTTGGATTGCTTATTTCCAGTTTGGCCAATCAGTTCCATGTCAACATTCATCAACGGAACGCGGTTCAATGTCATTGCTCAACATGATATTAGTAGCTACTGCATATGTTAATGCATCGTTGACAATCATCTCATTTCTACGCCACACATCATCTAAACTAGCATAATAGATCGAAATCTCACGATTCTCGAGAGGAGGATTCGTCTCTTCAAGGACGCTTCTATAATCTAGAATTCCTTATGAGTTGGATAGAATGAGTAAGCGATAGTTGGATTCATAGTAGGCTATTCAGGACCTTGTGCCGTGGGTTTCTTCTTCTAGAGGTGTGAATCCTATAATCTAGAATTTCCTCATAAGTTGGATAGAATAAGTAAGCGATAGTTGGATTCACAATAGGCTATTCAAGACCTTGTGCTGTGGGTTTCCTCTTCCATGGGTGTGAATCCTTTGAACTAAGAAGTCTGCCACACTTTTGTGTAGGGACAAATGATTGGCTAGCCATTAATATACGTGGATCATCAATATTAGTGTCTCGGGCTTCCAAGAGGGAAGTTCGTCATACATTTGGTACATCCATCTTTACAGTCGTATTTCCAGCTGGAATATGTGACCTTGTCACACGTGCTAGATCGATGAAAACATCTGTCATGCTCTAAGCTATGCTCTAAATATCTATTATGAGCTGCACTTCAGTTTCAGACTGAGCAGTGCGAGGATCTAAATGAGACAAAATAGGGGTCATCCACGATAATTCGTGTGGTTCTTCAGGAACGTTGATAATCAAAGGAGAATCATATCCGACATGGATTCCCATCATTTAGGCTCCATTTTTGTATGTAAGGGCGGCGAGATCGGCACATATACTGCACAACAAAAAACGGGCAGATGTGATATGTCGGGTTTGTATTCGGTAACCAACTGAAAGGCACTAAATGGTTGTGTCACAACAGGCCTCAGGCGGACCAACTTTGCTGCGTGCAATATTGCATGGCCCCAAGCAGCGATCAGGAGCTTGGTACGTATGACCAACGATCAAGCAATCATTTGTAAGTGTTTAATGAAAGCCTCTGCCAGGTTGTTCTGGGTGTGAACATGGGGTACGAGATGTTCAACTTCAGCCCCAACTGACATGCAATAGTCATCAAAAGTTTTAGATGTGAATTCTCTAGCATTATCCAATCGAATAAATTTGATCGAATAATCAGGGGCCAATAGTTTGGAGAATGCAGCATTCTTTGTGGACAACAAGCAAACGTGTGACCAACGTGTGGAAGTGTTAATCAAAACCATAAAGTATCTAAATGGTCCACATAGAGGGTGAACCGGTCCACAAATGTCCCCCTGAATCCGTTGTAAAAAAAGGGAGGATTCAAACGAATCTTGTCATAAGAAGACTTAATAATAAGCTTTCTCATAGAATATGTTTGACATGAGATTTCTTGGATCAAACCTAAGCTTCGGGTTTTGGATGCTCGTGTGATGATTTGAGGATACAGCGCATTGTTATTTGTCCAGGATGTCCTAAACAATCATGCCAAAGTGTAATTTCGTGCATGGTCCCAGCAGTAGGGCCGGCCACATAGTGGCATTCTATGGGGCGTATGGTTGTAGTATACAAACCACTCCGGATATACTCCATCTTCTTTAGAATACGCTTCTGGCCATATTTGTAGGAAGTTATGCACATAATTTCAACTCTGTTTTCTACGTGGGTTTCAACGTGGTAATTTTTATCTCTAATGTCCTTGAAACGCAACAACGTTCTTCCGGAACATGGAGAATAGAATGCCTCATCAATGGTCAAGATTGTACCATTAGACAACATTATACATGCCTTACCGTATCCTTCTATTAGGTTGGATATGCCTGAAAGGGTTGTCAGAGGTGCATTCTTAGGTATGAAGTTAGTGAAATAGATGCGTTCACGCAAAACAGTGTGCGTGGTTGCACTATCTGCTATCAACTAACTTCCTCACTAGTCATACATAGAATGAAAAATTAATTTGAATCAGTCACATGCATAAAAGTTCTAAAAACAAATATCAATTCAAAATAATTTTATTTATTCAAGGATGGTAATTAAATAAAACTTAATATCCAAAACCAAATCATTAACAAATAATCCAAGCATAAAAGGAAAAATTGTTCAAAAATCAACCAAAAAACAAAAGGGGGGAGGGGGGTTCAACCACTAGGTGGAATTTGGCCCCATTGTGCAATTTTAACTAACTAAAATTGTCTATGTCTAAGATTCTAATCTTCCATAGGGGTGGTATCCTCTGGAAAGTTAGAAACCTCCATTTTTGTAGTCTCCGGTTCGTCCACTTGCACAAAGTTTGATTCAAACTTCTTACAACGAGAATGATATTCAGCTACAACCTTCTGGGGAGCTCGGCAAACACGGGAACAATGGTCCTTTGAACCACAATGATAACACATATCCGCATCCATAGTTTCAGGTGCTTTGCTTTTATTCTTGAAGTTTGGGGCCTTGGGTTGGGCGATTCTGGGCTTTGTTTCCTCCATTGGATAGGCCTTGACTCTGTTGACCTTCGTGGAGTTGCTTCTGGCCGTCTCTACCACTCATATTTTGACGTTTTGGGCATTGATTTGTGCTATAATGTGCCTAAGGCACAACAGTCATCCCAATAGGTCGAGCTTGATGATTCTTCATCAACAGCTGGTTCTGCTTTTCAGCGAGAAGTAAAACAAAGATCAAATCCGAGAACTTCTAAGCTCTATATTGTTGTTGCAGGACAATATTAGAAGTAGAGAAGGTATAATAGGTCTTCTCCAGGAGATACTCTTCGGTCAAAGTTTCGTTACAAAACTTGAGAAGTGATTTGATTCGACAAACTTTAGAATTATATTCATTCATAGACTTAAAGTCTTGGAAGCGCAAATGCTGCCAATCATGTCTTGCTTTAGGCAAGAATATGTCATTTTGGTGATCAAAACGATCAGCCAAGGTGACCCATAGTGCACGTAAATCCTCTTCAGCAAGGTATTCAGTTTGCAAGGCGTCATGGATATGTCTTCGGATGAAGATCATAGCAGTGGCTTTTTCAACTTCGCCAACAGGGTTATCTGTCTTTTCTTTAATGGTGGGATGCAAATTCTTTGTAGTGAGGTGAAGCTTCACATTTTGGACCCACTTGAGGTAGTTCCTTCCAGAGACCTTTAAAGCGGTAAAGTCGAGTTTATTCAAATTCGACATGTTCCTATCACAAAATAGATGGACAATATGTGGTTAGTGTAATGGAGAAAAATCAATCCATTCACACAGGAGCAGAACATATAGGTTCTAATAGACATGCATAGGTTAATATTCACATGAAAAAACTTCAGGTTTTCACGAGTGATGTTTTTAAATGAAAACTTCAGGTTTTCAAACAAGGCATGTTTGTAAGAAACTTCAGGTTTCAAAAATAATTATGAACTTCAGGTTTTCATGTATTCCTGCAGACAAATACAAATATATACACAGAAATATGCAACAAAAATATGCAAATACAACTCCAGGTCTACAATTATAATTGAATTAATTATTTGAACTTCGGGCCAAATTTAAAGTGTGGCTGAAAAATATAAAACCCATTGGGCATAAAATAATTAGGCGAATAAACTCAGGGCCCAAAGGAAGGTCTAAGCCCACGAGGTGGGCTAAAAAATGTCAGGCTGTGTAGCCCAGGCCCAAAAATGTCGGACTGTGTAGCCCAGGCCAAAAAAAATAGTGTTCTAAAAAATGCCCTAGGCGGCCGCCTAGGCGCTGGGTGCTCAGCAACCGAGGCGTTTTTGGGCAAATCGGGCGGAAAAATCGGATTGGGCCTAGGCGGCTAGGCGGGCTGGGCGGTCCTAGGAGGTTTTTTTTAATATTTTTTATTCATTAATTGTGTGTTTTTTTCTTTTTTGGTTTCATGGTGGTATACTTATGGAAATGGTGTATCTAATTTGCAAATCATGGATTTACTACAAGTTCATCCAATACTTATGGAAATAGTGTACCCAATTTGTATTTTATCATTATTTTATTATCCATACAAGTATAGTTTTTTTTTAGGTGTCAATATGAACTTATTTACAAGATATACAAGAAATTTACCTAAATCCGCCTAGGCCGCCTAGCCGCCTAGGCACTAGGCGCTAGCCCGCCGCCCGACTAGCGCCTAATGTTTTTTAGAACCTTCCAAAAAAATATTTGCACGGTTGGGCCAAAAAAAAAAAATTGTTATGGGTTGCAGCATGCAAGCCTAAAACCAATGCTAGGTTTTAGGTTTATATCGAGAAAGGGGGCTAAAGGGCTGCGGATCACAAATCCCAGACGTGCTGGGTGTACACATTGAAGAAGATGCCTGGTACCTCCTCTTCCGGTGACCGTGTCTGGGTTATTGGGACTTAGGGTGAGTCACGATAGTCATGGACAACCACGGAGATTGTTTAATCTCAACATTTCAATAACCAAAAACCCTAGAAAATTGAAATTGGATTAAAAAAAATTCCGATGATATTCAATTGAATCTCAGTCCAATTTTCGACGTGGTACAACTTCTGGTCGTCTGCGACATAAACCAAAGGTTCAGGGCAGTGGTTGCAGGCCATGCATGTGGTCGATGTGGATAGAGGCACCATCATTGGTCGAGGTCTTCTGGGTTTCGAAGCTCGAAGCTTCTGGCTCCGTGGTTTGGTGGTTCTTGGCTTGGCGTGGAGAGCCCGGTGACATGGGGTCAGGCCAGGAGCCGATGACTCCAACTGTGACTCGGTGCAACGCAGCTCGCAGGCTACAGGCCTGAGCGAGGTTGGAGGTTCGAAGAACCCTAGCACAATTCTTGTTTTCCTTTTTTTTTTTTCAAATTCAATTCATATACAATTTAATTTGGTGCATATACAATTCAATAATTTGATATAGTACATATATTTGATACAATTTATGGCAAATATCAAATTCACATAATTCAACAATTATGAATATAATGCGTACACAATTTATGTAGAATCTAAAATTCGAAAAACGTAAAGGTGAGTCATGCATTATGGTGAATGCTCATGCTATTAGGGTTGCAAAAATATCGAGATAAAAACCGTTGGTTTGAAAGAACCTGATTACATGATGATATGGATGAGCTGGTTTGATGCTGAAAAATTCTTCAACGTCAAATTCCTAAGCACAATGGTAGGAGCGTGATGATAACATGTTGTAGCCTATTTTATCTAACAAGGTTAAAGAGGGCTAGCGGCAAGGGTAGGGAGAGATTGAGAGAGATGTGTTTGTAGAATTGTAGGGGAATGTTTGTGTTATTCTTCTTACACAGTGCCTTTATTTATAGTAGTAAAAGGAGAGAAGATATTCCTTCATCCCCAAGGAATACAAGTTGTAATAGAAAATGATAACTAGAATAAAATATAATTTAAGATTTACACAATCACACTTAAACTAGGAATGTTTAGAACGAATGGGTATTTATTTCTTTTAGCAGAAACGGACAGTGCACAAGTCCAAATGATTCATAAGTACTTTTCACGTGGTATTGTGAGCAGCAAACCTTTTTCACACTATATATTTAACCTAATCGATTTTTAACAAAGAAAAAGGTATATTTTGATGGCATTTTGGTAGTTTTGAAGAAGATGAAGCTTAAATTGCAATGTAATTTGTCAGTAGTCACATCAACAACTAGGAGCAGAAATAATTATTTAGAAAAAAACCATGAGCTGGTGATCTAGTGATAAATGGTGGATTGCGAGACTTTTTTCAAATTAAAAATTGGAGGTCTTGGATTCGAAACTTGCTGTTGGTGTGGAAGCCAAACTTGTGGCCAAGGGAGGCTGAACTGTCTCTGTGAGTCTTTCCAACCCCTGAAAGAGGTGGATAACCGTGACTTACCACCAATTGTCCTATTTACAAAAAATTATTTAGAAGAAAAGGCATAATTGGGATTGAAATTTAGTTCTATATAAAGCAACAAAAAAGAAGAAGAAAATGACACTCAACTTACAACACAAAAAGACTTTAAAGCTCAGCAGCCTACCTTCTTTCAAATTCCCTTTGTAATCCAGCTTTGTTGTTTTTGTATTTATGTTTAAAGCTTTGCTACATTGCATGTAGTTTCGATTTCCTTTAAGAAAAGTTCCTTTTAAAGCACTTCAGTAGCTTGCAAGAAATTGCCCGACTAGGTCTAAACTTGCCCGATCTCTTATATTTTGTATTTCTTTGAAGTTATTACTTTGTATTTGAGTTTTGCCAAGTATTTAAAATCATTTCCTTTCTGTTCTTTCATTTTCATAAGCTTTCATACATTTCAATAGTCACATTTATGTGAAAATCACTCGTTTAAAAGAGCTTCATGCCTACTTAAGATGTTCCAAGGCATTTTAAACTGATACGAGTTACAAACACTCGTAGGGGGAATTGTGTCACCAGCAACTCACACGGTCACAGACGCCACCACCACCACCGTCTAAAGTTCATGAAATTGACCCATCGTTTCTCTGCCCCCATCTCCCTGCACGGACCAGAGTCTCATGTCCATCTCTTCAGTTCCAGTGTATCTCGCCATTACCAGACTTGATATTTTGCAGATTTTTCTTGGAAAGGACAAAACTAGCACAGATATGAAAGACGAGCTGAAAAAGCGAGAGTCGAGAATGGAAGAACAGAGAGAGTCATAAGGGCACAGAAGAGAGTAAAGTAATGGTAAATGTTGTTATGTAAAATATGCGAAGGTATGCATGGGCAATTGGGCATTCAAAATTCATTAAACGACACTGTTCACCTGCATGTTATAAAAATGAGTAAGTACTTTCAATGGAAGGCACCACAGTTTGAGCTGCTTTTGTTGGATTTATCCAATATAAATCAATCTTTAAGTGGTCTACTACATGTAATATTGGAGAATAATGTTGATTATGATTTGATGTCTTAAAGATATCAATCCTATATAAGGTGTCTTATATTGGAAATAGGATTGATGAAATCCTTAATTGAATATGGTTATGATACTTGACTTGGAGGCTAAGAAAATAAGTTTAGGTTTCCTTTATGATGGAAGCCCTAGCTTTTAGCATATATAAAAGCACGGGTCCCTATAAGCCCTAGAACACATAATATAATGTTTCCCATAGAGTAGTTGTATTCGGCTAGGTGTTTGTAGAAGATCCTGGTGTTGTCGTGCCCTTCACCTTCCTTGCTCGAGTACCATGATTACAACGGGAATCAGGTTTGTCACTCATTCGTTTGTGTTTAATTGTATAACCTATTTTTGCTAACATTTGGTATCAGAGAGACTAGTTATATAATTAAAACCTATTAAGTTCGATGATACGTATAATCGTTTTACAAAATACATAAACTAAATTTTGGTCTTAAATTCAAGTGTGATTCCATATCCTTGGCGTACTAATATGATATGTGCAAACATATTCTATGACCAATTCCTTTTGATCCTAACTTCAAGTGTTAGTTAAATATTAAAAATCAAAGATGGAGGTCGGTTAAAGAGCGGCCAACGGGGCTTACGATTGTGTCTGCCCCCTTTGGTCGGTGTGTGCCTACCCCAAGCTTCAGAGAACAGAAGCTGGCTACTAGTAAGTGAAGCCATCATCGCTCTAATAAAGCCAATGAACCATGCCGAGAATCAAAGACACCATCGTCCAACGGAAGACAACAAGTCATAACATCACCTACCAAGGCACGTGCAGCCTTGCAGGGAATCATATCTCATCTCCTTGTGAAAGGTGCACTCGACTTGCAGGGAATCTCATCTCCTTGAAATCACATATTCTGCTCTCAAATATATTACATATAAACTGGTAAACTAATTTTGCTGAATGATAAGATTTTCAAGCACTTCAAGCTTCTTTCTCCTATTCAGTTCTCATAAAGAAAGATTGGATTAGTTTGGTCATCTTGATTAAATTAATTATGACTGGAAGAATATGGCATGCTTTAAGCTTTCTATTTCGATATTCATGCCAATGTTTTTGGTTGAATTGATTTAGTGATAGATACAACTATTTAGGCTAACATTGTTGTCAATTTTGTAAGCATATACAAATATATACTTCTGTACAAATCTTGCCAAGGAAGACTATGAAGCATCTCAAGTCAGCAAGCTCGGTAAAGTCTCCTATCAAAGCAAACAATATTGATCATTATATATGTCAATTACGAATTAATTAGTTGATCATGCATATGGTTAGTTTTGACTATTAAGTTTTGAACTTGGTTATCAAAACAAAGAGAAAATATATGTTTTGAACACGATTAATTCTTATATGCATATAAGTGGCATACAGAACGAGGGAAAAGTAGAATTTTTAAGACATGCCAAGATGCATGCATATAAAAGTGCATATATGTCTTTTTTGTTCGTGGCTTTTCGTTAGTAATGTGCATGAGTGACCCTATTGGTTGGCCCCAGCAGCTCCAGTCGATGCTTTCAGGGTGGACAGGCGACAAGGGGACACTAATCACCTCCTCAAATGCCTCATGGATTTTTGGATATGCTTCTTAAACCCCAAATCTTTATTGCCTCTTATTTCCATTTGAATGAGCAAAATAAATTCATATGAGTCAATTTTTAAATCAGTTGTATTACATGATAATGTAGGAAATATGTATAAACTGAATTAAATAGCTTGGTTGCTGTGGAAAATAATCAATATGGATTAAAATTTTAAGTTTGCAAACATGTAGCAAAATTGACATATGGCATGTTTATAAGGGATTGGGTTGTCCTATATTGCTTTAAGCTTGAGATGATCTTATGTAAAGACACAAATGTGTAGATTAGTAATGTAGTATACTAGTACTTAAGTATGATGGGGATTAATTCAAGTACAGTTTATAATGATATTAACTCCATGAGAAATTTGCATGACTAATCAATTAGTTTTGTTTATAATTTTGCTTTCCTATCTTAGTAGTCATTTAATCTGTTTAGGCCCAAAATAATGGTTTGGGCCGAGCGTGAAGTGTTTCTCGGCCCAAAGCCTTAGTTTGAAAGATACTGGGGGATATCCAGTTTGTGGGCCGACTAACTGGGGTCGGCCAAGTCCTATTAGGAAAAGGAGTCGTCTGGATAAGGATAAAGGGGGCAAAGTTCTATTGTTAAAAAAGGATAAGGGAATAAAGTCCTAGCATAGCAAGGAGTCTCAGCGAGATGGGGATGCTGAGGTATGGGTGTGGCTTGATAAAGGGTTAGGTTCGAAATCCTAACTGAAGTAGGATTGACCAAGAAAGGGTCGGAGCAGGGCGAGTAGTCCTAGTCTGAGTAAGGTTATGATTCAATCGGAGGAGGTTTTGCTACTATAAATAGAGGGGTAAGGGCAACATTCAGGGGAGCTCCAACTCAACACATAAATCTGCCCTGCGCAAACTCTCGCTCTACGCGAAACCTCTCAACAACCTTGAGATTTTTATTTTCTTTTTCCGCCTTCACATCTTCAGTTTGGATAAACAGCACTGTGAAGGCAACCGGTGACATCTTCAGTTTGGAGAAACAACACTGTTGCTGTAGAATCAGCCGACCTCGGAGCACCTTCAGTTTAGATAAACAGCATTGCGTTGAGGCCGACTCATTATCTATCCAAGTCTCGGTTAAGAAGGATTTTCGAGTCTTTTTTGGTAGAGGTCATCTCATTAGCTTTCTTGGCGAAGTGAGGTGTTACCAGGTTACTACATTCGGCACATTGAAAGCTGAATTAGATATTGAACTTCACAGAAATAACAGCTTTGTCTTCAGGCTCTAGAACCCAAAGGCCGAGATGTGTTCCTTCCTCGACCGCAATAGCAGAACATAGAAGTCAGTCGCGGGCATTAACGTAGCACATCAACATATTTTACTCCTCGGCCGAGCTCGGCTGACGAGATGGCACGCCCCGTACACATCTAAAGGATGTAATTAGATTATTAATTACTCGGCCTGCGCCCCGTGTAGGCTAAGTAGTTTTTAGAGTCAACATTTTGGCACGCCCAGTGAGACACAGTGCTAAAACCACGAAGTTCGTGCCCGTTGAAATACAGTCGGTGAAGAAGAAGACAGGGATGGGAAAGTCTGCAACCACACCGACGATCCAGAACATAGGTCCATAAGGCCTGTCATAGGCACATACCACTATTGCACTGACACCAGACTCATGCCAAGAGAAGGAAGTTATCCTCGGCGAGCCACCCCATAATACACGAGTCCTCACTAAAGTCATAAATGAATGTTTTGCTGAAGAGAGGGTAGAAGATTGTGACGAAGATGGAGGTAAAGCTTCTGAACCACTGTCTAGGTCATTTTTTAGAAGACGACTGGAAGAACAATCTCCGCAATTCGAGCAAACGATTGGTCGAGAGATAAGAGGGATACTCGAAGAGGTACGCGGTTACAGCGCTATACATACCAGATTGCTCAAAGTCTTGGTTAGCAATACCCAGAATTTGGGATTCATTGATCGGCCAAGACAATCTCTTCCAAAGCACAATGTAATATCGGCGTCAACGGCCGAAGCAAGATTCGCTCGGCTTAAATCGATCGATCTAGAGAAAAAGAGTGGATGATTGATTCGGCTTTGAAGAAGGGGCCGAAATTCCCCAAATTCATTCATCCATACCCAGAGTACGTTGAGTACTTTGAATATCCGAAGGGCTTCAAGATCCCAGATTTCAGTCTTTTCGCTGGGGAATTGTCTCTATCTTCTCTGGAACATGTAGCTTGCTTCACCGCGCAATGTGAAGATGTTAAAAGTGACTTTCACAAGTTACGACTGTTTAACTTCTCGCTAACAAGTTCAACATTTGCATGGTATATTAATCTTCCCCTCAATTCCATTCAAAGTTGGGAAGAGCTGGTCGAGAAATTCCATGAATAATTCTATTGGCCAGGAATAGAGATGTTAGTATCTTCCTTGGCCAGGATGGCTCAAGCATCTAATGAGTCACCAATGGAGTATTTAACGAGGTTTAAGTCATCCAGGAATTGGTGCCGAGTACCTCTCCCCGAAGTCAAATTTGTGAGAATCGCTCTGAATGGTCTAGACTTGGAGTATAAAAAGTTCCTGGGGGCAAATTTTCAGGATATGTACGAATTGGCTCAACATGTTGAGCATTATGAATACTTACTCCGAGAAGAAAAGATATCAAAATCCCTGGCCCGAGGAACGATCTATAAAAGCCATTCGGTCAGTTATGCATCGGCCGAAAGAGATGACTCCCAGTATGCCAGCATAGACACGGTTGAGATTGTAATTGATAAGCTGTACATTTGCAAGGCTTTGACTCATCCTAAAGATATCAAAACTCGCGCGGCCCCTGAGGACACCACAGTCAAAGCACCAAAAGTCTATACCTTTGACATTACCAAGGTCGACGTAATTTTCGACCAGTTGTTATTAGCAAAGATCATTAAGCTTCGGCCATGGCATAACATTCCTAAGGATGAAGAGTTGAAAGATAAGGCATATTGCAAATATCACAACTCGAATAAGCACACGACCAACAATTGCGTAATATCCTGTGATGCTATTCAAAGCTGGATCGATAAGGGCAAGCTGAAATTTCCCGAAAAATAAATGGTTGTCGATGCTAATCCCTTTTCCTCAGCAACAGTTAGCATGGTAAATGTGCACTAGCCTAAAAATAAGGGCAAAAGGAAGGCCAAGTTCATGCCAATGCATCACGTCATAAAACAAAATTATTGGCCACGACTCAAGATCGACTTGTTTTCTAATGAGCCACCTACAAAATTAACAAGACCGACTAAAGTCGAAGCCATGTCAGGATCCAGCGAGGAAGACCCTGATAAGCCAATGGTTTTGTGCAGCCATTGCAAGACACAAGTGGTCATAACCGAGCCGAAGGAGAGACCACTTAAAGAGCTGACTCCACAGCAGCCACCTGCAGCCATGATAACACCACGATAGTCACCTGTAGTTGCGGCAACACCTCCAAAAGTACTCGGCTTGGGCCAGCGCCAAAAGGTGTTCGACAGGCTTAGCCCTCAACCACGAGCTGATGGATCGTCTTCGGCTAGGCGACGACTTAACTTCGACGCCCCACTTTATAATAAGGATTACTATGCGTGAAACTCCAGCAGTTCCGACTCATCGATGAACCAAAAGATATTCAAGCCACTGGAACCATGTGACCAACGATGATACACTTATAACTCTCCAACCAGCGTGTATACTGCACTGTCAAAGTCTCAAAAGTGTCGTCGCCAGCGAATAGATTGCATGGCTCGACGACAGGTAGCCTAGGCTTATTTGGCTCCCAAGTGGCAACCGAAAGAAACAGTGGAGAATAAAGATGACCGACAGCCCCCAGCCATCATGACTGAATTACTTTGAGGAAAAAAAGGTGACTGATCATAATATTGAAACTGCCTTTGAAGAATCTGAGAAGCGAATCAAACTCTTTCTTCGACCTGGGGAAATGAAAGCTTGTTTTGAGCAATTCAGGAATGAGGAAGAAAGCAAGCTGCCTTTATTACCACCACCAGAGCCATTGATCAAGATACGACGGAATCTCCATTCTCATATCTTTGGCGAAGCCCTAGAATACATGCGGGAATTTTTCAAGACGCATTCCGCCAATGATTTATATGGCCTACCAAAGAAGGGTCAAGCAGCCCTCGACTTGGCCTTAACTTCCCCAGACGCCGAGCAAATTATCCAAAAGACCACAGATCCGACAATGAAGGCTAGATTCCAGCATAAACGCGAAGCTCGGGTACTCGGCTTTGAGGTCGATCCATATACTGACATAGACCCCACCGAGCTTTCTTTTTCCCTGGAAGACCTTCAATATTTAAGGTACCATTTAGAAGTCTTCTCGGCAGTAGCTCTTTTCGGCCTTACAGCTGACAAAAAGGAATGCCTAACACAACTGAATGCATACCTCGATACAAGGAACGCTCAAATCGCTTATCAGGAACATGTCCGCAAAGCGACGCAGGTCCCAGCATCGAGCAACCTTGAATAAAACACCCAGAACGACGTGGCACAGGAGGATGATCCATAATCTGTCAATGAAACAAGAGATGTTCACGCCGAGGATGCTCAAGGGCAAGACACTTCGGCCAATAAACCAGGAGAAGACGACCATGATCTGATGGGCCCTTCAGTTCTTGACAACATGGAGATCAGCATGGTCCATGTCTTACCTGCCGAATTTCAGACGACTACTTCTCAACCAACTTCCTTGGATGGTGATGTGGTTGTCGAATAAGTAACACATGTTGACTTCATTGTTGGCGAAGAAGATGAGCCAGAGAGCAAACAAGACAAGCTTAAAGTAGCTCTTGCCGAATTATTTCCCCGCTATCCGGCCGCCAATTTGCAGCATCTTAAGTCGTTGCATGTCACGGCTCATATTGAGGGATATCCAATCTCGAAGGTATTTGTCGACTGTGGAGTAACGGTCAATGTTATGCCTGTGTTCGTCATGCGAGCTTTACGACGATCGAATGACGAACTTATCCCATCAGGGATAACCATGAATAGCTTTGTGGGTGACAAATCCGAGACAAAGGGTGTATTTCCTCTAGAGATGAGCATTGCCGATCGCAATCACATGATCGCGTTCTTCATAGTGGACTCAAAGACCGAGTACAACACGCTGCTCGATCGCGATTGGATTTATCAGACCGAGTGTATTCCTTCATCACTATACCAAGTCCTTGTCTTCTGGGACGGTAAATCGGTCGTGGTTCATCCAGCCGACAACCAGCCGTTCGAAGTTAACAGGATTCAAGCCCATTATTATGATGATCACATCGGCTACATCACCTTGCAAGGATTCAATGAGGAAGGACAACCGACTTGGATTTCAATACAGAAGGCCATCGAGGTTATCACCGAGACTGTACTTCAGGATTCTGCAAGATTTGGATTGGCCAACCTACTTACCGACACCGAAGACTGATATCAGCCAAGAAAAGCGCCAGGCTGCGGTTTCATCAACCATGGAACGACTACTGGCCCATTGGTATGCTGTTTCCAAACAACCAAACTCAGGAGTCAACCTGATTGAATTTCTGGCCGAAGGAGACAATGGCCCAGCTTTCTTGTTGGATAAAGTTCAGGCCGCACCGGCCGAACTCAAGGATAATCGGCCTCAGGTCAAAGACCCTCTAGAAGAAATAAATGTTAGGAAGGCCGAAGACCCACGGCCTTTATTTATTAGCGTTTTGTTACCCCAACCTATGAAAAACGAGCTTTGTAATTTACTTAAGGAATTTAAAGATTGTTTTGCTTGGAGTTACCATGAGATGCCTAGCTTAGATTGAAAGTTCGTTGAACATGAGTTGCGCATTAAGCCTGGTTGTAAACCTTTTCCTCAACCATCTGGACGATTCTCCACCGAAGTACAACTCGGCATAAAAGATGAAATCATTCGACTTTTAAATGTCGATTTCATTTGGACAGCTCGATACGTCAAATGGTTGGCTAATATCGTCCCAGTCCTAAAGAAAAATGGTGCTTTACGAATTTGTATCGATTTTCGAAATTTAAATTTGGCAACTCTAAAAAATGAATATACCATGTCGATTTCAATTTTATTAATCGATGCAGTATCAAGCCACGAAGTTCTATCCTTTATGGATGGACATGCTGGCTACAACCAGATTTTCATTGCCGAGGTTAATGTTCACAAAACTGCTTTTCGATGCTTGGGGCACTCCACACGTACGAGTGGGTCTTTATGCCATTCGGCCTAAAGAATGTCGGCACCACATACCAACGAGCGATGAACAGTATTTTCCACGATCTAATTGGGACTACAGTCGAAGTATACATTGACGATGTTGTACTAAAGTCAAAACGTCGGCAGACACACTAGGAGGATCTCCGCCAAGCTTTCTTATGCATGCGCCGGCATAACCTCAAAATGAACCCTGCTAAGTGTGCTTTCGGCGTATCCGTCTACAATTTCTTAGGTTTCTTGGTACGTCATTGGGGTATTGAAGTTGACGAGAACAAGGCTCGGGTGATCATTAACGCTCCGTCCTTCGCGACAAAGAAGCAGTTACAATCATTGCTCAGTAAGATCAACTTCCTCCGTCGATTCATTGCAAATTCAGCAGGGAAGATGCAAGCTTTTTCCACACTGCTCAAACTCAAGTACTCCGACAAGTTTGAGTGGCACACTGAGCATCACTACGCCTTCACACATTTCAAGGTGGCTCATTCGACCCCACATGTCCTTGTTCTGCCTCGACGAGGCAGACCTCTTAAGTTGTATATCTTTCCGGCCAAAGAGTCCATCGGTTGTCTTCTAGCACAAGACAATGATGCTGGGCACGAACATGTTATCTTTTACCTTAGCCGCAATCTCAATGCTCTTGAGATCAACTATTCGGCCTTCGAGAAACTTTGCTTAGCTTTGTTTTTCGCTGCGTCTAAACTCAAGCATTGCATGCTCCTATCCATCACTCAAGTCATTACCCAAACCGACGTCATCCATTATATGCTCACTCAGCCGATTGTCAAAGGCCGAATTGGGAAGTGGACAATGGCGTTATCTGAATTCAGTTTGCAATACGTACCCCAGAAGGCTGTCAAGGGCCAGGCACTGGCCGATTTCTTGGCCCAACACCCGTCTTCAGACGATTTTGGGGGCAATGATGCCGAAATCGGCATGGTGGAAACCCGAGACAATTATTGGACAATGTACTTTGATGGTTCAAGTACTTCCATTTCGGCTGGGGTTGGAATAGTCATTCAGTCTCCCGAGCACCATCGGTGGTATTTCTCTCTAAAGCTAGACTTTGACTGTTCGAACAACCAGGCAGAGTATGAGGCCCTTATCATTGCCCTTAGTATCCTTCACGACGTTTGGGCACCTCACGCCCTTGTCCTCGGTGACTCCGAACTTGTGATTAACCAACTCAGTGGCACTTTTCGTTGCATGAGTTGCACTCTGGCTCCTTATCATATGGTCGCTAGCTATTTGGTCGAGTCATTTGATGGCATTACGTTCATGCATATTTGTCGAGTCCACAATACTGATGCAGACGAGTTGGCCTAAATAGCCTCCGATGTGCAACTCATGGGAGGTAAGATAGGCCAAGCGATACCCGTAATATGACAATTATACCCGGCCCTGGTTAATCAACAAGTTCTCGAACATGATTATGTGATCCGAACGCAAGTCATGTCCTTACCTTCGTTGTTAGAACGGGAAGATCCTGTCGAAGTTTGCACGGTCGAGACTTTGCCAGATGATTGGAGAAGGACAATCATGCGATACCTCGACAACCCTAATGGCAAACATGATCATAAGACAAGGGTTCACGCCACGAATTATGTGTTGCACAAAAAAGGTGAGGATGACCTATTGTTGCTATGCCTCGGCCCTAAAGAGGCCGCCCAGGCAATTGCCGAGGTTCATAAAGGAATATGTGGAGGTCATCAATCCGGTCGAAATATGCGATGGTTGCTTCGCCGACATGGTTATTTCCGGCCAAGCATTATAAAAGATTGTATTGAGTTTGAGTGGGGATGTGTGCAGTACCAGGTTCATGGTTCTGTACAGAGAGTCCCGGCCGAATCATTGCCTTCAGTCACCAAACCATGGTCGTTTAGAGGATGGGCCATAGACATAATCGAAAAAATTACATCGTCTTCCGAATCGGCGAAGCATGCATAGATACTCGTCTCAACAGATTACTTCACCAAATGGGTCGAAGCAAAATCGTATGTCGAATTGACATCTAAATAAGTTTGTGACTTCGTTCAGGAAAACATCGTAACCAGATTCGGTGTGCCAGAGACAATTATAATGGATAATGGTACGGTCTTCACATCCGACATGTTTAAGGAATATACGGCGAACCTTAAAATTCGACTTGAGCAGTCTACGCCGTATTACCCACAGGCGAATGGGCAAGTTGAGGTAAGCAATAAGATTTTGATCAGCATTCTTGAAAAGATGGTAAGAGAAAGTCCTGGTATGTGGCATTTAAAGTTAAATGAAGCATTATGGGCTTATTGTACCTCGCCCCGTTCAGTGACCGGGACTACTCCATATGCATTAACCTATGGACACGATGCAATGTTACCGGTCGAACTAAGTATAAACTTGTTAAGGATGATTGAGCAAAGTAGTTTGTTCAGTGACGAGTATAGTCAAGCTATGAGGCAAGAGTTAGAAGACCTAGAATAAGCCCGGCTTGATGCCTTTAACTTGTTAGTAGCACAAAAGAAAATTGTTGAACGAGCCTATAATCAGCGAGTTAAACAGAAAACATTCGGCAAGGGCAAGTTAGTTTGGCAAACGGTGCTGCTAGTAGGAATTAAAGACCCTAGGTTCGGCAAATGGTTGCCGAATTAGGAAGGGCAATTTGTTATTCACAAGGTTCTTGACAAGGGGGCATATCATCTCAGGGATCGGACTGGTTTAGTTCACAAATTGCCAATCAATGGAAAATTTGTAAAGAAATACTATCCAACAACTTGGGAAATGCAAGAATAAAGGTGTTTCAACTCATTAAAATGTAAAGATTATAGATAAAAAAAGAAAACAGCCTACATGATTACATTCCTAAGGGGTCGAAGAAAGATAAGCTTCGAGAGAAGTCTTAAGTTTCAACCACTTCACTTTGCCTAGCGTGACTTCGGCCTGGCGCGTTTTTCTCTCTGATTTCATCCGTGTAATTCGCTTTGCGGCGGCTGGAAGCTCCGTTAACTTGGCCTTGTTCGTCTCAAAATTCACTTCAAAAGCGAAAGCAACACCTGACCTTCGACGTTGGAGCTCTGTGATCTAATCATCAAGGGTGGCCAGTTCTAACTTCAACTCATTGATTGACTCAAGTTCTAGTCGAATGGCTTCCTGAGCAACCTCTGCAGCTTTTAGGTCGTCTTCTGCTCGAAGAGCCCTCTCGAAAATAGGGAATTTTTTTTTAGTTTTCTCTAGGACAGAAGACAATTGAACAATGGTTTCATTGTCTAATTGACCTTCATAAGCAAGAGCGTTCAGACATTCACCAACAGAGTCGAGACCGTTGAGCTTCAGGATTTCCAAGGCCGAGAGAGAAATGAGGTTTTGTAGCCTAGCGAAAGCAGAAGATTCAGTAGCTGCAGGGACAGGCTTGGTTGAGGAAGTAGAAGGACCGGCCATGCCAAAAGTAATGGAGAACAGGGCGTCGAGCTCGACTTCTAGGAGCGCTGCACAAAAAGAATTGATTTGGGCAAATTTCAAACACGAAGGGTTAAGGTTAGAAAGAATATTAGACCTGCCAATAAGAAACTTCGGCTATATCTGCTAGCTCGTTGCTCAAGCCTAAAGAGCTTAATGGTTGAGCCCAGTGCTTAAGACTTTCCCTTAATTCACGCGGCCGATGAAGGTTATCTATAGTCGATGGCCACTGAAGTGGCCAGGAGATATAGATAACTCCCTTCGGCGCATAGAATTTTCAGTGGTATGAGGAAATAGGCACCTGACATTAATTTTTTCCTGATTCAGAACCCTAAGGCAAGAGATGGGCAGAAAAAGAATAAGCGATAAGAGCTTACAAAGGTCGAAGTGGCTTCTTGAGGTGAGATCACAAAGCCCTCATCCTGTGAATGGACCGGTGATTCCGCCGTCGCTTCAGGCTTGGTAAGGGCCTTTTTTCCTTTATCCACCGCAGGAAGATCGACTAGGATGTCTTCAGCCACTAGAGGAGGATTTGGGGAAGGTGGTCGAGGGCAGCTCGTCAATGGAGTCTCGTCGCTCTCATCATCCTAAAACAGAAGCTGTTAGTGTTGGTAAGTTTAAGTAAGAAGATTTACCAAAGACATAAGTGTACCTCTTCCAAAATGACTGATTTTGGATGTTTGGGGAGAGACTTCCTAGCCAGAGATGCTACCTTCTCCAAAACAGGTGCAGTAGATGCCTCATATGCTTTGGGAATCTTGGCTTGAGGAGCAGCCACTAGCTCGATCACGACCTGTGGAACAAGTAGAATGGTGAGGGCTGGCCCAATAGTGCAGATTTTGATTCCTAGACCGGCTAGAGTCGACCGCTTCACCGCCGAAGCTTGGAAGACAAGAGTAGGGGGAGAGGGACTTGGGGTAGTCGCTTCTGTTGTCTGGTTGGAGATGACATGAATCTCCCGTTTCTTTTTTTTTTCGCCATTTGCTTGCGCTTTTAGGGGTGAGGACCTTCACCGCCAAAGCTTGGATGATAGCCGTTTCTGGACTTCTTCTTTTGAAGGCTCGTGGCCTTCTTGGCTCAGGGATTCGACGGCCCGTTCGTCGAAGAGTGTCTTCAAGTCCAGTTTCGACGGATACCTAGAGAGGGCGGCATCGACTGGGGTGCCAAATGGGAGGTTCCTAGGATAGCGGTTACATTGAGGACTATGGGGCCAATAGGGTTGAGCGAGAGAACTAGGGTGTTGGTGGTCGAGCACCAAAAATTCAGGGCCGCCATGAAGAACTCCTTGTCCAAGGCGATTTCTATGGATGAAAGTCGGATGGCATCATAGATGCCAAGAGTCTTCCATTGCTCGCCAAAGAGTTTCTCTATTCGGGCAACCCAGGTGGCTCAGGTTGCAATGGTCGAAGGCCAGAAGCCTTTGGGCTTGGCCGAATCCCACTTCAACCATTCAAACCCTTGTAGCAAGGATGATAAGCAGTGGTCTTTACAGAGGTTGGTGATAGATGGAGGGACCATGTCCCTGAAGAGTGGTCCGAGGATCTGGTGGGTGACACTCATATCGCTCTCGAAGCGTAGAGTTTTGATAGAGAATCGGTCGATGGTGTTCTTGTATTTGTTGCATTCTTCAGAAATCTGGGAGATGAAGGGGGCCATTAGAGAAATTCTAGAAGTTTCTGGAGAAAAATTTAAAGGATTCTTAGATGGAAACTAGAAGGATTTCTAGTAGGAAGCTTGAAGGAGTTATGGGTTTTTGGAGAGCAAGGTAGAAGGAAATTCAGAAGTTCTGAAAGCGTAAAAGTGCGATTGAAAGCGAACTCAGTATTTATAGATGTTTTGGTGGGAAGATCGAACGTTTGATTTTCAAAATTGAGATAAAATCAATCAGGAAAGGCGCAAATCATTACGAATATTTGAGGGAATCAAGGCGAAAAGACCAAACATCTCGCAAATTAAAAGTGCACGGTTGCGTGTGGCGGCGAGCAATGATGGAGAAACATTTCAGTGGCCGCACATTTTGAGACACATCATTAGGGCTGCTGAAGTAAGCTAGAGTGTCGCCACTTGGCAGAGTTAGAGACAGGTAATCATGCTTCATAAATGCGCATGGTTAAGAGTTTTGAGGTGATTAAAGTGTTTTTGCTTCTTCAAGGCCAAGGCTCGATCAATAATTGGAAGTCGACGACCTCAGAAGTGAAGGGGCAATGTTTGGGCCCAAAATAATGGTTTGGGCCGAGCATAAAGTATTTCTCGGCCCAGAGGCTTAGTTTGAAAGGTACCGGGGGATATCCGGTTTGTGGGTCGACTAACTGGGGTCGGCCAAGTCCTACTAGGAAAAGAAGTTGTCCGGATAAGGATAAACAGGGCAGAGTTCTATTGTTAAAAAGGGATAAGGGAATAAAGTCCTAGCATAGCAATGAGTCTCGGCGAGATGAGGATGCTGAGGTATGAATGTGGCTTGATAAAGGGTCAGGTTCGAAATCCTAACTGAAGTAGGATTGACCAAGAAAGGGTTGGAGCAAAGTGAGAATTCCTAGTCCGAGTAAGGTTATGATTCAATCGGATGAGGTTTTGCTGCTATAAATAGAGGGGTAAGGTCAACATTCATGGGAGCTCCAACTCAACACACAAATCTGCCCTGCGCAAACTCTCACTCTACGCGAAACCTCTCAACAACCTTGAGATTTTTATTTTCTTTTTCCGCTTTCACATCTTCAATTTGGATAAACAGCACTGTGAATGCAACCGGTGACATCTTCAGTTTGGATAAACAACATTGTTGCCGTAGAATCAGCCGACCTCAGAGCACTTTTAGTTTGGATAAACAGCACTGCGTCGAGGCCGACTGATTATCTATCCAAGTCTCGGTCAAGAAGGATTTTCGAGTCTTTTTTGGCAGAGGTCATCTCATTAGCCTTCTCGGTGAAGTGAGGTGTTACCAGGTTACTACATTTGGCACATTGAAAGCCGAATTAGATATTAAACTTCGCAAAAATAGTAGCCTTGTCTTCAGGCTCTAGAACCCAAAGGCCGAGACGTGTTCATTCCTCGGCCACAATCACAAGACATAGAAGTTAGCCGCACGCATCAACGCAACACATCACCATATTTTACTCCCTAACCGAGCTCGGCCGACGAGTTGGCATGCCCCGCACACATCTGAAGGACGTAGTTAGCTTATTAATTACTCAGCCTGCACGCCGCGTGGGCTAAGTAGTTTTGAGAGTCAACATAATCATACATGACTAGTTAACTATGAAAAATTGATGCATAATTTTTTGATTGACTGAGAATGACAGAAAGCATCCAGTGACAAGAACAAGGGTATTATAAAATGAATAAGGTTTGTAGTAATTATGTGACATTCTCTTTTGTATTTTTATGTATTCTTATATGAAAATTATGGTTGGTCATGGATTATATATATGTTTACAAAGAAATGGTGAACATATGAAGGCATGAGGTATGCAATCCATTCAAAGTATGTGACTTAATTGATAAGCATGAATTTTCAAACATGTATTATTGTTTGTGGTTTTTCCTATGCCTAATGAATTTAAATAGTGCTTTGATTAGTAAATTTTTATGTGTCATAAGGGGAGAAGAAAAGAAACTTTTCAAGGCTAATGTAGGGCATATATTGGAGAAGTTTTTTATGGAAGAAACTAATTTTGGTTGTTACTTTTATTTAATTTGGTATTTACAAAGCTAATGCATGATTTTAATGGTATGTTTAGTAGTGTTGTACTACAAAAAAAAACATATAAAAGGAAAGGAGCCCGTTTGACTTAAGAAAACTTTTGAGCGATCTACTTTTAAATTAAAGGAATGTATTGTTCTTTCACATTACATAAAGTATTTCTATTTTAAGTAATTGACACCATAATGATAAGTATTGACATTCTTGTGGTGGAATAAAACTTGTTCTATATGTGATTAATCTCTTTCAAGTATGCTGTCAAGTTTCTTGAGATTAATTTAATGTCAAAGGGAGTCATGAAGGAATTAGTGCTACTTGTTGGCAAGACTCGAAGCTCGAATCAGGTTATCATAATTTTGTCACTTACAGTTAATTAATCCATGTGACTTTTGTATTGTTTCAAGGCGGAGTTGATAAATGTATTTTCAACTAAGCAAGCCGCATCGGCTTAGTTGATGATGGGACTATGTTTTTGAGTTACTTCGGTCAACATTGCATCTTAATTAGAATAAAAGGGAGAATCGTCTTGCCCATAGGTGTGGATTACTTCTTTTAGTTTAATTAAGATGGCATGGTATGAGTTTTATTTCACAAAAGTAGTGAAAATCTTCATCTTCCCATAGGTGTTGAAGTTTTTCATGAAGGTACTCTTGTGACATAAAATCTAGTACTAGAAGCTAGTTCATTTTCTTGCCCAAAGGTGTAAATTAATCTAGTTTCATGAAGTTTATTGGGGAATAAAGTACTAGGTCTTTAGTTACAAATATTTCTACTATGAGCCCCATTATAGGATGTGGTTTTAAGGTATGGAAATCAGTTGCATCATGACTTATTTTTGTGTCTATTTATGAGACTTGTTGATGCAAAGTACGTATTGAACCCATTAAGGTTAATCAAGGATTGCTAAGGTACGTATTGTTTAAGTATAATGCTTGTAAATATTTTCAATTCAAACTGTGATGTCTGTTTAGAGGATGAAATTTGATTTCTTGAGATTCTTTTGGACATCGAAATTGAAATAACATGAAATTGAATTTGTTAGAGATGTTTAGATTCATGATAGATGAACATAATTTTTCTGGCAGATTGTGTGTCTTGATTAAAATCGGATGAATGACATATCTAACGGTTACCAAATGACCTGAATTTTTTATACATTCAACATCTATATGTCTACAATGTGTCTGCAAAGTTTATTAATTTTTTGCTGTGTATTTTAATTATGGTGAATTTACTAGTAACCCATGCTTGTATAGACAGTTTTATTGGCAAATTGCGTTGGTTTTTTGAGACGTCACTTTAGACTACTATTTTGACCCAAAACGCCTCTATATTTTTTCTTTTGTGAATAATAGTATGTCTATTTTGATCTATATAATTTTGATTGCAATCAAGCTTATAAATTAGTTATGAAAAATTCTAAAGTAAGTGTAACTCGTTGCTGAAATTCTGTTTGACAACGTTATGTTGGTTTTGGTAGAAAATTATAGCGCACCACAAAAGTAGCACGCAATAATCCTATTGATTTTCCTTATTAACACTAAAATTTGTCGATTGTAGCATATGAAAATAAGGGTCTTTCCCGCAGAAGATTGTTTTATCCAAATACTTAAAAAGATGTCACAAAAATTGGTGGCTGTCTCCACTGACCAGCCACCGAAAACTAATTCTTAGACCAACTTACACTTAACCAAATGCAACGAAATGTTATACACATAAACTAGACACACCGAGCTATGCTCACACAAATTTTTGGGATTTTTGGAGTTGATTTGCTATTTTAATAAAATCGGACAAAACAGGACAGAAACAAATTTTAAATAATGCCAATAGATTTTAATTCACAAGTTAACAAAAACGAGTTAGGGGAAATGCTATCCACCACCAAATAATCATGCAAATGTGTTGTGTTTCATTTAAATTCCTTTTATTTCCGGATGAAGATGCTCAAGTTGGCTCAATGTTAGAACTCAACCTATTACTCTTTCTTACGTAGTATGTTAAGAGAATGGCGTTTTCAACTTAACTTAGTCCCTAACATGCAATCTAGAATGGCGTGTTCATAGATTTAACAAGTAGAAATCATTAAGCATGAAAAGAGTTTGAGACATCACAAGGCATCGTAAGTACTGGCGTTGTCTTACTTATCCTAGAAATCGATTCACATGTTAACCATAATTAACAAGTGCTACTCTAGAACATATGTAGGTCCTTATTCAACAAGGGCAGGCACACATATATTCATAGCATTAAAATCCTTAATATGCTTACTAAGTATGCATCCATAGAAACACATCAAGAATTTATCAATGACATAAGTAGTGAATCAATTTTCATCCTTCCATAAAATTCATTCAAACAAAATATCACAACACATTCACAATCATATTCGGGGCTTCAAAACAGCCCCTAACTACTAAAAATTAGTTACACATTATTATCAAATTAAAACAAAAATTAAACATGAGTTAGGAAAGAGAGGACCGAAATGAGAGTGCAAGGATTTCTGTTTTCTGTGCCCTGTGTTTTCTGTTTTCCCCCTCCTGCCTTCGCTGCCCTATTGCGCTGCCGTGTCTCCTAGCCTTCTTCTCAGCTGCGAGCTACCAGCTGCCTTAAGGGCAGCTCTCGGTTTCTGTCTTCACTGCTGCCGAGGCAGCCTTCCTCTCGGTGCGATGGTTGGCGCGCAGCTCTCTCCGCATCTGCTTGGCAAAATGGGCGCCTCAAGGCAGCTCTCCTTCCAATTATTCCCTGCTGCTTCTCTGTTTCCGTCCCCCTCTCCTCAGCTTTATTCTTTTTTTTTTCTCGCTGCTCAGAGGCAACTCTCGCAGCTCTCTCTCCCCCTTTCTCTCAATGTTTTGAGCGCCTCCCATTGGCTGCCAAAGGGCAGCCTTGGTTTTTCTCCCCCTGCGATGGTCTTCTTCAAGCTGCCTTGCGGGCAGCTTTTCTTTTATTATTTTTTTTTTCTTTTCTGGCGCTGCTAAGGCAGCTTCGATCTCTCTCTAGCAGCCCCGAGGAGCTCCCTCAGGAGCTCCTTCTCTTTCTGCGTCTCCTGCGCTCTTTGATTTTTTTTTCTGTTTTATTCTTCTGCTGCCCGTTGGCAGCTCCCCTTGGATCCTCAATTATCAGCTCCCCCCTTTCATCATTCTGTTTTCCACTTTCATCAATCATCATCATTTTCTTTCTTATTTTATTTTCTCTTTTTCTCCTTCCAATTCCTTGCACCTTGTCTTCTTTTTATTTCCCTCGGTGGACTCTTTCCTGGCAGCCTGATAAGATCATATTTATATATATTTTTACATCAAATTCACGTGTCTTTTCTTAGTTAGTTCCTCATATTTTGAGCTATTTACTTTGTTTTTGTGTTTTATGTGATTTATCTAGCTAAGAAAATAAAAATAGAATAAATGAAGTGTTAAGTAATTAATTTCGTTTAAACTATCTTAATTGTTGAATAAAACTTATCATTTGGAAAATAAAATATATATATATATTTATATATTTATATTTATTTATATTTATATTTGTATATTAATTTATGTGTTTGTGTGTTTTAGCTGGCAAGCATGGAAGTTTTCGGTGCATCTTAGAAAAAGGAATAATGCGCACATGCATTAGAAGAAAAAGGAAGTCAAGTTTGGCAGCGTTGAAGGGAATTGGATAGTGGGCTTTAAAGAAAAGAAAAATAAAAAAATATATGGAGCAGGGATGAGGGCGCTGCCATGGGGCAGCTTAGAATAGAAAAGAACCAAAGCAGAAATAAATAGAAGCTTGCGAGGAGGGAGAGAAGCTGCTCCGAGAGCAGTGAATGAAAAATAAAAAAATAATAAAGAAGGCTGCCAATTTGGCAGCGTTGAGAAGCTTGCGAGGAGGGAGGCTGCCATTGGGCAGCAAGGCAGGAATAAAACAGGAGCTTGGCAGCTTGGGGGCAGTCAAGATTAGCAAGCCTCGGGGGAGTGAACAGCCTGGGAGTCGGAGCAAAAAGCTTGCGAATGAGGCCTTGAAGAAGCAGCCACGGGGCTGCTAGGAACCTGCCAGAGGCTCACGGAACCAGCTGCCTCGTGCAGTCATTTGTCACCGAGAGTAAACCTTGCGCAAGAAACAAAAACTTGCACAGAAAGCACACGGTGCAATCCGTGCACTCTCCTCAGTTTTGGTTTAATCCCTCCAACTTTTATTTTTAATTTCTGTTTTAATTTCTGTTATAAATAATGTGTAATTAAATTTATATTGGCTAGAGGTTAATTCGAAACCATGATTATATTTGTAATTTAATTTGATTTACTCCAGTTATGAATGTATAAATGTTTGGATGTGGTTTACTTTTCTGTGTTGATTAAAAACTTGTCTATGTATGTGGGTTAAGGGTCGATACTTAATTTGCATGCTTAGACTTGATGCTAGAATATAAGTGAATTTCACCTAATCGTTATGAACTTATATTCATGAGTAGTAAAAATCGCTAGTCACGATTGTGTTTAGTAAACCCTAAGTTGGATTAACATGCGTATTCCATAGTTATGAAAGCCTAGTCGATGTTTATGATTTCCATTGAATTTAATGATCTTTGATATGTCTCTCTATCATGCGTATTCCATAGTTAGGGAACTTGATAAGAATAATTTGGTTGTGATGCGTATTCCGTCCAATTCAATGAATCTAGGGAAATCTGAAAGTTAATTTAAGCGGACCTAATTAATTTGGAACATTGTCATTCATTCGTTTGTTGAATTCATAACTGGGAATCAATATTGGTTGCTTATGTGTCATGTGTGGAGAAAAATCCTCTAGCCAATCTGTCGTCTATCCGTTCACTTTTAATTTTATGTTTTTGTCAATTCTGTAATTTATTTAAGTTTAATTTCAATTTCATCAAAAAAATCAATCCCCCATTATTATAATATTATTATTTAGTTTCTTTTTATTATTTTTAATCTTTTAATTTAATTTCCGTCTAATTATTTTCCTAGTTTTTATTTTAAATTGTTTTTATTATTTTGAGTCATTTTAAGTGTGTTTCGAGTTTTAGCCTAGTTTTGTATTTTTGAGTCTTTTGATTTATTTTAGTTTATTTGTTAGTTTTATTTTAAGTTTTTCTAGTTAAGTGTTTTTATTTTAGTTTAGTATTTTAAATTTTGTTTTTACGTTTTTAAATTAATTTTAGAGGTTTTAGCAAGCCCTCCTAATCCCCGGCCTAGAACGATACCCTACTTACATCTTTACTACAACTGTCAAAAAGAGGGTTAAATTTGTGCGGTTTAAAATCCCGTCAAGTTTTTGGCGCCGTTGCCGGGGATTAGTAAATTTGCTAATCCCTTTATTTTTGTTTGTGTTTATTTTTATATTTATGTTTTTGTTTGTGTTTTTATTTATATTTGTGTTTGTGTGTTTTACTTTTGGTATTTGATTTATTTTTATTTCTTTGATTTTAGGTATAATTGGAGTAAGACATGGATAGTATTCAAGCTCAATTGGCGCAGCTTACTGCTCAATTGACTAATAATGCTCAACGGACCTCAATGCCAAGTGTCCCTACACTTGATGTGCCCTATGGGCAAGGATATCAAACTCAGCAATATCCTCAATTTTCTGCATATGAAGATGATTGGGGATATCAAAGCCACAGCCAATCAAGGGGCAACATGTATTCCAACGCTTGCAATTCGGATTGGAGAGGTTATTCAAATCAGATGTGGGATGAACCTCAACAATTTCAACAAAGTGGATATTGGCAGCAAGACGAGTTCTATTCCAGACCTATGCAGCCACCACAGCATCACCCACAACAATTCCAATCGAATTCAAGTATGGCCGTAAATTATAATGAAATTCTTGAAGGACTAATTTCTTTGACGCATGGCTCACAAAAAGAAGAACAATTGCCGTCATCGGAAGAGTGCTATCAATGGCCATGTCAACCGTCACAGCCACAACAACAATATGCCCAATTCGATTCAGGTACATCTCTGGATAATGATACGTTTAATAAGTTACTCTCCTCTTTGAATCAGGGAGTGGAAAATCGAATCCAGGAGATGCAAGACCGGACCAAAAAGGTGGATGAATTGGAAAGGCAAGTTGGGGAGATTATGGAGATCATGGCACAAATTCAAGAACAAAGTGAACTTTCCAACTCCAACATTGCAAGTTCAATGGCAGAAGTTGAAATCGATGGAGCCATCTCTTTGGAAGGTGACGTGGAGGATGAAGTTGTTCCAGAACCATCCATACACAGCCCAAACTTGGAGGAATCGCCACTGCAAGCAGAAGATGAGGAGGACGACTTGGGCAGTTTAGACGAATTCTTGTCTCAAACCCCTCAAGTCCCTATGTCGTCCAACTATGGTGAGGTTGTTCCAAGTTCAATTCATTCTAACAGTTTTCCACCAAATGTCTCTTTTCCTTGCAGATTTTTTTCAAATATCGAAGAAAGTAAAAAGGACATTGTGGAAGCTCTTCCAGAGGTGCAAAGTGATATCTCGATTCTTGGTGCACCAAAACAAGTTCCCGAACCTTGCACACCAAGAAAAGAGATTCAAGATATCGAAGTGGCTGGAGAATGCGTTGCATATCAAGAATACATTCAAGAGGCTGTGCAGACTACAAAGGCCCAAGAAATTAAATTTGATGACACGGGACAGGCCACAACCATCATCGTCAATCTGGCCAAGTTCAAAGTCCCGGAAATATCCAAAAATGTGGTTTTTGTAATTGAGTTTGTTTCGGAGAAAGACAGTAAGCCATCTTCTCCATTTTTACTTTTGTTTTATACTAACATTTTAATTTTGATGATTCAGGCACCGTCATTGGAACTCAGACCGTTGTCAGATCATTTCAAATACCACCGTCCGTTCAATGATAAATCCATGCATTTAAATAAAGAAGGGAGGCCTAGGAATCACCCACAATCAGATTTGCATTCCTAAACCCTTCTCTTTACTGCTTTCATTTTTGTTTTGCTTAGTTAATTTTGTTATTTGGTTGATTTTTATTTAGTTTGAGTTTAAATAAATTAAGGGCAATGTTTATTTTTAGTGCAGGAAAATAAAGCCTTTTTACATTAATTTACATATTTTAATTTACATATTTTATATTGCTTAAAATAAACCTTAAAAAAAATTAATAATAATAATAATAATAATATTAGTACTATATATATATATATATATATATATATATATATTTATTTATTTATTTAAATAAACTTAAAAAAAAAATTAAAATTAAAATTTACATTAATTTACATATTTTGATTTACATTTATTTAATTTTGCTTAAAATAAACTTAAAAAAAAAATTTACAATAATACGAAAACTAATAGCGTTCATTGGTCATTGGTCATTGGTCAGGTGGCGCCGCAGAAGTCGATGGAGCTCCGGGAAGACGAAGTGCTAGAGTTGGAATCTCCGGAGCCGGAACACTTGGTGCTGCTCCAGAGGACGAAGGCAACATAAACCGCGGGAGTAACGTCATGAACCGCTCATGATCACTCTGGATTCGACCGTCCGACTCCTGCAGCTGGTCCAGCTTCCTCTTCATGCTGGTCGAGTAACTAGTTGCAAGCATGTGCAACTCCTTGTTTTCGTGCCTGAGTCCTCTGACCTCTTGCCGAAGACTGACCACCTCCGCCATTAGCGACTCCACCTGACGAGATCTTGCAAGCAGGCGCTGACCCATGTTTGAAACTGAGCCTGCACACTGGACACTGAGAGCCAGTGAGTCCTGAACAGCCAGCTCGTCTGACCGCATAGACAGCAACCTAGTGTCTCTGGGAGTAAGAAGGTTTCTTGCAACCACCGTTGCGGTTATATCGTTCCTCATCATTGTGTCCCCGACTGTAAGAGGACTATTGGGGGATATGAAGGATGGATTCCAAATGTTGTTCGGAGAAGACGAGTCATCGTCTTCCCCGACATTCAAGTTTAGGCGACGGTCGGAAGGGCAAGACATTTTTAGAAGGGGTTGAGGAAGAAGAGTTCGGAAAAATTAAGATTGCTGAAGCAGAAGAAGAGTTCGGAAAGATTAAAAGTATAGAAGTGCAGAAGAGAGTGTTTACAGAGGAGAGTGTTTGAGGAAGGGAGTTCAAGTGTGATGTGAAGCAGAATTAGCGCCTCTATAAAAAGAAGCAAATCAAAGAGAGGCGCTCCTCGGAGGTTGAAGACGCGTCCTCACGCAATTCGGAAAAGCTGGACGCTCCTTTCTCAAAAGAGCCGTTTCCTTTCTCAAAAGCTGGGCTTGACTCAGCAATCACGTGGCATCACGAGGGCTCAGTTTTTCCAGTTTGTCGTGACTCATCACGTGCAGCGTGGAGCGTTGCGAAAACCATGAGCCGCACCCGGTTTTGAACCCCGATTTTCAAAAGATCATCATTCCAATTTGTCGTCACTCGTCGCCTGCACCGTCAGACTTGCGGAATTTACGGACGCTTTGTCAGAAAGCGCGTAACGGGCACTGTTCATCCATTCACCGGCTGCCGACAAATAGTGAAGGAATAGTTCCGGTTGTGAAGCCAAATTTCTATAAGTTCGACCTTCGCCTTCCACAGCAAAGGCACACCTTCACACCCTCTCCACCTCTCAACCTCTCTTCCTCTCTTCATCTCCGATAATGTCTTCCCAAAGAAAGCTTTCGAGTTATTCAGTGTTCTTCATCCCTTGGATCACCCCAGAAAACAAACCTTCCAGAGCAAAAGTATTTCATATTAAAAAGGTTAAAAGCAAAAGTATCTCATATTATGCTTTCTCCTCTCCTTCATCTGAGGAACGTGGAGAAAGTGAGATCATGATTGCTTACCTAGTCTTGCTCTCGAGTACTCACCTCAGACCCCTCCCAGCCCACTTCAAAAATAAACCTGTGTTGAGGTACTTCTTCAAAAACAAAAGTACCTCACAGACGAAGCAGGAGGAGTCTGAGGTGCATCCAGATGAAGTCGGAGTCCGAGATGATCCAAGAGTTCAAGAAGATGCCACACCTGCGTGGAGACCGGACTACTTGAAGCATGTGGAGACAACGTGCTGATTCATCCTCAACTAAGCTGAGAAGCACTTGCAAGAAGGAGGCCCATCCAGTTCAAGATGAAAGCTGTGGAAAATCAACAAGCAACCAATGACCGCCTATTAGTTCTTTTCCTTATCTTTTATTTTCATTTTCAATTTTTCGTTTGAATTTTCTATATTTTCTTGCGTGCTTAACTGATTTATTTCTTTTCTTTGCAGGAACGTTTGGTTATTTCCTCCCTTGAAGTTGATTGCAAAATTTATGCTTGGGGGTCATCGCTTGGTTTTCTGCAATTTAGGGAAGTTTTCAGTCCTATTGCTTTATTTTGTTTCGTTTTATTTATTCCTTTTATTTTTATTTGCTTATTATTGCTTTCTGACATTTGGGACAATGTCTAGTTTAAGTGTGGGGGTATCAAGATAAAAAATGATCAAATTGAAAATTTTTGTACCTTCGACTTTGAACTGGTTTCATTTGTTTCCGTGTTGTTGCTTTTTGTTTTCTTAGTGTTTTATGCTGTTTTGGTGTGTTTTATTGTGTTTTGAGGAAATCTTACGAAAATGACATAAAAATTTGAAAAATATTTTGAAAAACCCAAAAAGAATTTTTTTTTTTAGTTGTTTTTGTGTGTTTGTGTCTTAGGTACCTTCCAACACAATGATGAGGATTTGGTTTTTAATTGCATGACTGTTAAAGAAAATTATAAACATGGATGGAAGTTTGATATGCTCTTGGTTTATGCTTAGTTGTAGTTGTTGTTTATGAATTTAAATTTGATCACAAAAGGATAAAATTAGTTTTTGTAACATGCTTGAAGGAAGGAACTCAAACTAATGCTACATCCCTGTGAGACTTGAGCTTATACCTTGTTTGGAGAGTTATTAATCTTGATGTTTTTGTTTTCTAAAGTCGTTGCATGATCTCATTATTCTTTGCTTGGTTGCTACTTAGAAGGCGTTTTATCATCTTAGTTCCAGATACTAGAACTCATATCCGTTTCATTCAAAGCATGACATTGAATTGCATAACACATATCAAGATGAAGTTGTTTAGTAAACCACCTTAACCAAAAAGCCTTACCCTCCATCTTTCTTATGTTTTGTAGGCTTAACCCATCTCGAGCCTTGTTTGGCCTATTTTTGTTGTTAACCTCATTAAACTGCACCAAACCTACTGTAGGACTGTATGCACCCTTGTTCTTAAAGAATAGTGAGCATGACTTAAAAAGAATTCATTTTATTCTACACTATGCAGAAAAACAAGTGTGGGGGAAGGATTGGTTGTTTCGAGCTCAATTGTACGTTTTGTTCTTTAAAAAAAAAAAAAAAAAAAAAAAAAAAAAAAAAAAAAAAAAAACGCGTGAAAAGAAAAGAAAGAAGAAAAAGAGTTTGAAATTTGGCCATAAAATGTGTGAATCCTCCCCTCGGGTTTAGAGTTGAATTTTCATTCAAAAGTGAATTCTATGCGTTAACCTTATTACTTTGCTTACTATTTCTTTAAGAACATTTGTTTTTCCTTAGCCTTCCTTTGTTAAGCCCATATCCTTAGCCCCGTTACAACCCTTTGACTTCTATCTTGGTTGTTGTGTGTTCAATATGTGGAGTTTGAGATTGGTATGAGCATATAGTGTCCTTGGTTCTCGCATCTAAGTAGTAGCATTCCGTTCATGGGATCATATTCATATGCACATTAATAACTCCAGAAAATGCTTTCTTTGCTATCACATATGTGAGTGATCGTTTCCTTGCTTACATCATTCTTCTCACATATACCTAGTGTAGGGAGTGTAGTCAGAAAATCTGAGCGAAAAATTGAGTGCATATCTAGTAAGGAATAGAGTAAATTCTCTAAGGCATGTTACTACATTCAAAATGTTGTTTTAATTGATTAAATGCGAACTAATAAATGGTGACTGTGATTAAGTATGTGCTTAAGGGTATGGATTGCCAAAATCTGTGTAAGTGATGATTTTTAATTTGTCATGTCCATTGGAAATCCCTGAGATAAATGTTGGAAGGTTTAGATTGAGTTTTGTTTTTGTTTCTTTGTTTTGCTCGAGGACTAGCAAAAGCTAAGTGTGGGGGTATTTGATAAGATCATATTTATATATATTTTTACATCAAATTCACGTGTCTTTTCTTAGTTAGTTCCTCATATTTTGAGCTATTTACTTTGTTTTTGTGTTTTATGTGATTTATCTAGCTAAGAAAATAAAAATAGAATAAATGAAGTGTTAAGTAATTAATTTCGTTTAAACTATCTTAATTGTTGAATAATACTTATCATTTGGAAAATAAAATATATATATATATTTATATATTTATATTTATTTATATTTATATTTGTATATTAATTTATGTGTTTGTGTGTTTTAGCTGGCAAGCATGGAAGTTTTCGGTGCATCTTAGAAAAAGGAATAATGCGCACATGCATTAGAAGAAAAAGGAAGTCAAGTTTGGCAGCGTTGAAGGGAATTGGATAGTGGGCTTTAAAGAAAAGAAAAATAAAAAAATATATGGAGCAGGGATGAGGGCGCTGCCATGGGGCAGCTTAGAATAGAAAAGAACCAAAGCAGAAATAAATAGAAGCTTGCGAGGAGGGAGAGAAGCTGCTCCGAGAGCAGTGAATGAAAAATAAAAAAATAATAAAGAAGGCTGCCAATTTGGCAGCGTTGAGAAGCTTGCGAGGAGGGAGGCTGCCATTGGGCAGCAAGGCAGGAATAAAACAGGAGCTTGGCAGCTTGGGGGCAGTCAAGATTAGCAAGCCTCGGGGGAGTGAACAGCCTGGGAGTCGGAGCAAAAAGCTTGCGAAGGAGGCCTTGAAGAAGCAGCCACGGGGCTGCTAGGAACCTGCCAGAGGCTCAGGGAACCAGCTGCCTCGTGCAGTCATTTGTCACCGAGAGTAAACCTTGCGCAAGAAACAAAAACTTGCACAGAAAGCACACGGTGCAATCCGTGCACTCTCCTCAGTTTTGGTTTAATCCCTCCAACTTTTATTTTTAATTTCTGTTTTAATTTCTGTTATAAATAATGTGTAATTAAATTTATATTGGCTAGAGGTTAATTCGAAACCATGATTATATTTGTAATTTAATTTGATTTACTCCAGTTATGAATGTATAAATGTTTGGATGTGGTTTACTTTTCTGTGTTGATTAAAAACTTGTCTATGTATGTGGGTTAAGGGTCGATACTTAATTTGCATGCTTAGACTTGATGCTAGAATATAAGTGAATTTCACCTAATCGTTATGAACTTATATTCATGAGTAGTAAAAATCGCTAGTCACGATTGTGTTTAGTAAACCCTAAGTTGGATTAACATGCGTATTCCATAGTTATGAAAGCCTAGTCGATGTTTATGATTTCCATTGAATTTAATGATCTTTGATATGTCTCTCTATCATGCGTATTCCATAGTTAGGGAACTTGATAAGAATAATTTGGTTGTGATGCGTATTCCGTCCAATTCAATGAATCTAGGGAAATCTGAAAGTTAATTTAAGCGGACCTAATTAATTTGGAACATTGTCATTCATTCGTTTGTTGAATTCATAACTGGGAATCAATATTGGTTGCTTATGTGTCATGTGTGGAGAAAAATCCTCTAGCCAATCTGTCGTCTATCCGTTCACTTTTAATTTTATGTTTTTGTCAATTCTGTAATTTATTTAAGTTTAATTTCAATTTCATCAAAAAAATCAATCCCCCATTATTATAATATTATTATTTAATTTCTTTTTATTATTTTTAATCTTTTAATTTAATTTCCGTCTAATTATTTTCCTAGTTTTTATTTTAAATTGTTTTTATTATTTTGAGTCATTTTAAGTGTGTTTCGAGTTTTAGCCTAGTTTTGTATTTTTGAGTCTTTTGATTTATTTTAGTTTATTTGTTAGTTTTATTTTAAGTTTTTCTAGTTAAGTGTTTTTATTTTAGTTTAGTATTTTAAATTTTGTTTTTACGTTTTTAAATTAATTTTAGAGGTTTTAGCAAGCCCTCCTAATCCCCGGCCTAGAACGATACCCTACTTACATCTTTACTACAACTGTCAAAAAGAGGGTTAAATTTGTGCGGTTTAAAATCCCGTCACAGCCTATCCCCACGTCAAGCTGCACTCCTTTGTTTTCTCCTCAATGGCCCGCAGCTTTGTATTTTATTTGTATTTGTTTTCTATTCCACCGAAAGGCAGCTCCTTTCATCTTTATTTTCTGCTTGATTTTCATAAGGTACAAAAATCAAATAAGTGAGCAAGATAAAAAAAAAATGATGAATTGATTACTTAAAAACTCACTAGTGCGATAATTATTTACTTAGCTAGATAAATCACTTAAAACACAAAAACAAAGTAAATAGCAGAAAATATGAGGAACTAACTAAGAAAAGACACGTGAATTTGATGTAAAAATATATATAAATATGAGCCTATCAGGTTTTAATGTCTATTTTATAATGTCTAAAATATAAAGCAATTTTATTTAGGTACATCTTTGAAAGAGTGTTTTCCCAAGTGGGAGAATTAGTGAACGAAAATTTGGCTTCACACTCATTAACTTATTTGCAAGTATAAACTCTAAAAACTTAGTGGGAGTTGTTTTAAAATTTTGAGCATGAAGTAGACTTGCATGAATCTATTAAAGCGTTATTCTATCTTCCATGAATTTGTGTTTTGGTTGATAACTCGAATGACAATAGTATGTTTAAGTCGCATGAATGGATACTTCGTATATGTGTACATTTTTCTGTTACTGGCAAACATTTGAATTCCTCGATTGATTATTTGTTAATCGTTATAAAGAATTTTGGGGCTCATATGGACTTAGCATAAATGTGAAATTATTAATACATATAAGGTGGTTGTTGGATGCATGTTGTTGTGTAATAGTGGTGAATGCTTATATGCTTAGTTGTACCTTTCATTGAGGTAATATGAATTCATTGACTGAGTAAGGCTATCCCCAAAGGCATATTTTCAAAAGTATGATTTAAGTATTGATTTGAAAATTAAGTAACGATATTGCAGATCAGCGGGAGCTTAAATTTCGTGTTAGTAATGCCTTACATTTGCAGATGACCTATAAGGTATGTATAGAATCCATGTATTCAGTTTAACTCCAATTCTAGTTGGATTCATTAAGTCACATTTTTCGTATGCTAGTCAATTATATGATGAAATATATATTGGATATCAAGTTGTTATCAAATTGCATATTAAATGGCATGACATGGTTTGTGCACTGCCTCAGCTGTGAGGATTTCCATCTGCCCGTAGGTGTTGGAAATCACCATGAAAGTAACTGGTACGATGCATAGATCAGTGTCAAAAACATGTTATTTCATCTTGCTCACAAGTGTTGAATTAATTTGTTTTATGAATTTTTGAGATATTTTACTTGGACATGTGCCTATTTGGTATTTTCAATTGTGTCTGTTGGCCACAAACATTGTTTGTGTTGTTATTGGTCTAATGAAAGTGATGCATGATTGTTTTGGAGATGTATTCACCCCTGAAGGTTATATTGGTTTCATTAGATGAAGGATATCTGCATTAGCAGATTTAAGGCTTTGAAGAAGCATAAGCTGGACCTGAGATGATATAAAGTAAGACATTTTGGTTTTTGGTTTAAAGTTTCGTCTCTTGATCATAATTTGTGTTTCATGTGAATGAGGATCTTAGCATTTGTGATTATGAAGGTTTTGGGTTGTGTCAACCTTACAACCCGGTTAGTTCCATGTTAAGAAATGCATTTGACAGAAACTGCATTAAGGATGAAATGTAATCACTGTTACATGGCCACTAAAGTGACATTAGTCTCCAATCTCAAGTATAAACGTGAATATTACATTTTATAAAGCAAGTGGGAGAATGTTGGATTTATCCAATATAAATCAACCTTTAAGTGGTCTACTACATGTAATAGGAATGTAATATTGAAGAATAATGTTGATTGTGATTTGATCTCTTAAAGATATCAATCCTATATAAGGTGTCTTATATTGGAAATAGGATTGATGGAATCCTTAATTGAATATGATTATGATACTTGACTTAGAGGCTAAGAAAGTAAGTTCAGGTTTCCTTTATGGATAGAAACCCTAGCTTTTAGCATATATAAAAACACCGGTCTCTAAAAGCCGTAGAACACACAACATAATGCTTCCCATAGAGTAGTTGTATTCAGCTAGGTGTTTGTAGAAGATCCTGGCTTTGCCATGCCCTTCACCTTCCCTCCTCAAGTATCATGATTACAACTAGAATCAGGTTTGTCACTCCTTCTTTTGTGTTTTAATTGTATAATCTATTTTAGCTAACAATTTCTACTTTCTTATGCCAATAACCCATGATTTTGAGAAATAGAAACATATTCTTTTTTCTCTTTTCCAAACTCAATTTTAGCCCCAACTTTTTTTTTTTCTAAGATGCTTTAAAAAAAAATTCACCACAAGTGAACTTGCCCTTTTTTTTTTTTTTAACAAGAAACAATAGAGCAAGTGGACTTTCTTTGGCAATAAAGGAATTAGCTTCATTTTGTTTGGACGAGGGCTTTATGCTAAACTCGTTATTTAATCAAATATACCACGACGCATTCACATTGCAAGTGGAAAATTACCAGCAGCTCCTTAGTTCCCTGTGACTATGTCCAAGAATTTTCCACGCCTTAGACTAGAAACCTTTTGATCCCAAATCAATCTGAATCGCAACTAAGAACAATCCGATCATCACAAACGTTTCGGTAGGCAATAACTAAGAGAAACTAGAAAACATGTATGACAAGTAATTACGCATAAATTAAGTAAAGATTAGAAGTAGATGATAAGTACTTTAGCTGAACTAATAATTGCTTATGCTGGATAATATTGAATTATCATTAAGCATGAGACTTATACAATCGAGTTCAAAGCTTCTGAACTCATTTTATATGTGTCATTTCCGTAACCTCATCATTGATTGACATATGTTAAGTTTATGACAATAGAGTTAAGGAGGATTATGTTTATAGACACGTGTTAATCAATGTTAAAAGCCATATAAAAACCACACACAAAATAATTGAAGATTTGAAATCCACACAATCACAACAGCCACAGAACAAAGATACTACTTAATTATGTAACACTATCCTCTTGGCACGAGTGGGATTTAATTATTCTCTACCATTTTATTAAACATTAAGTAAATTAATTACATATGTATATTTTAGGTTGTATGATTAATGCAAAAACACGTGTGGACTGTGAGAGGCAGGGCCAATCATGTATTGTTTGGGGTTGAACAATTACGTTAGTGGGTTAAATAATTAGTTTTTAGAAAAGAGGAATTGGTGGGATCGAATCCGCACCAAAGTGCATAAACATGATTGTTTTTCACTATTACAGTAAAACGCATATGCTGATATGAATGAGATTTTCGCAAAGGTATCAATGGCGTTATATTCACTCTCTAAAAAAAATATCATGCACTCACAAATATATAGAAATATATATAAAATAAAAAATAATAAAAAAGGATACTTGACAGAGGTGCAAAGCCAACAACAGCTCCTAAAATATAATGCTATAAATTATAGGAATTTTTATTGGCATTCTAAAAATTTTATTTTTATACTCCAAACTTTCTATAATTAGAAAAAAAAAAAACACTTATGAGGAGTATAGAATAAGATTTGTGGAGTGTTAATAATAGCTCTCTAAATTATTTGTTGAAGCAAATACTATAAATGGATGTGAATGGAACCCAAATATATTAGAAAAAAGTGCTTTCAATGGAAGGACTATCGTCTGAGATGCTTTTGCTTTATGTTGCCGATGACCCATGATTTTGGGAAAGAAAAAAACATATTCTTTTCTCATTTTCAAACCTAATTTTAGCCATAGCTTTCTGTATAAAATGCTTTGGAAAAATATCACCTCGACTGGTCTTGCAATAAAGGAAATAAATTTACTTCACATTTTTTTTTTTGGGTAGAACGATACTTAAGGATAGTGAAGTGAAATAACACTTTTGATAAGATTCCTTAAAAAGAATGCTAATGTTAGGAGACTAAATTTATAGAAAACATTTGCAAACTAAATGATGTGTCACCAATATGAATGAGCACATTTATTAACGCTTGAGTAATAATTCAATTATCAATTTTCATGTAATTTAATTTATAAAATTTTATCTATAAATTTAGTCTGCCTGACATTACCCTAAAAAGAAATCACCTCAAGTGAACTTGCTTTTTTATTTTTATTTATTTTATTTTTTCACATGAAACTATGAAGCTATCTTTACTTTCGTATGTGCGGTTGTTTTATGCCTAACTCATTATTTAATCAATATATTGCAACTCATTCACATTTCTAGGAAAATTGCTAGCAGCTCCTTAGAGCATCTTCAAAGGAGATGTTAATTTTAAACATTAACACTATGTTTTATGCCTAACTCATTATTTAGCCTCATTTTTTTTTTAACATGCTTTGAAAAAAATCACCTCGACTGGACTTGCAATAAAGGAAATATCTTTACCTTTTTTCTTTTTTTTTTGAGTAGAACGATGCTTAAAGATAGTAAAGTGAAAATGAACCTCTTCACAAGATTCCTTAAAAAGAAGGGTATGATAGGGAGGCTAAAATTATAGATAAAATTTACAAACTAAATTATGTGTTACCAATAGTAATGTGCATGTTTATCAATGTTTGACTAATAATCTAATCATCAACTTTCATGTCATTTAATTTACAAAATTTTATCTATAAATTTAGTCTCCTAGCACTACGCCAAAAAGAAATCACCTCAAGTGGACTTGCTTTATTTATTTATTTATTATTATTATTTTTAATACATGAAACAATAGAGCTAGCTTTACTTTTGTTCTGCGGTTGTTTTATGCCTAACTCATTATTTAATCAATATATCGCAACTCAATCACATAGCTGGGAAAATTGCTAGCAGCTCCTTAGAGCATCTCCGAATGAGACGTTACATTTAAACATAAAATTTAAATTTGAAAGCCTATGAGGCACTTTGATCTTTTTTTTTAGAATTTTGTTCTCCACCGGATATGTCAAATTGAACTATTATTTATTACATCATTTTGTTTATAATTGTAATAAATATATTTAGAACAAAAACAATAAAAAAAATGGTAAAATATATTTATTAATCAATTGAAAATGAATTTGAAGTTGTTGTAAAATTTGACAGCAACCATCTTTGATGCCAATCCACGTCATATCACATAAGAATTGACAATTCTGTTGGAAAACACTAATTGTCCTTTTATTACTGTTATTGTTGATATAAACTTTTTGATATCTCTTTTAGAAATGTTCTTAGTTCCATGTATAAGAGAAGCAGAGGCAACCACTCAAAACACAAGTTAAAGTGTTTGGGTTAATATTTGAATATTGTGCTTAACTGAAGGGAGGCCTAAAGATGTCAAAACGAGATGAATTTGCTTGAAGCCTAGCTACGAAGTCTGAAGCAAATTGTGGCCTTCTCAGCTAAGGCATAGGCCATGTGCCTATGACTGAAGTGACAACTGACAGAGAGCAACGCACTACTAGTCAAAAAGCACTTTCTAGTGGCACCACTACAAGTAAAAAATGATGACTCACTAGCCTCCAAGAGCTTTCGGCCAAGAACAAAGCTTAGAACAGTCGGGCCAAATTGCCCATAAAAGGAGAAGCAAGCATCTGAGACAAGGACACTCAACCAATCAAACAAACAACAAATAAACTCTGCTCTCAAGCTTTGCATCCAAAAAAGCTGAAACCAACTTAGATTTAGTCTTTTCAGTCATAGTTTCCTTAGGAAAAGCCATCTTTTGCCTAGTTTAAAAGCTCTGCTACCTTCCCTAGTATTGTAGTATTGATTCCCTTGTGTAAAACCTATTTACCATCTATCCCTTTTTAGCTCACAACCCCTGTAAACTGAAAGAGAAGTGGCTGTAAGAGGTTCAACCTTGCCCTATAAGGTGAAATCTTGCCCGAGTCTCTTTGTTTGTCTTCTAAATTAGTAGATCTGTTGCCTAAATGTATTTTTCAACATGTATGCAACTTATTTCCAATTATTTCCTACTTAAGAGTCCCATTTGCATCCGGATCTGATGAACTCAATAGATCTGTTTTCATTAATAGCAACCTGGGATCAAAAGCATAGTTTAAAGGGATCTAAACTCCATCCTTTCTGAACATACAAGACTATAAACTAAAAGTCCTTGTTTACAAGGTAAGAAAAAGAACTTAATATAGACTTAACTCGTCTGTGACAATCCTTTGATAACAAAAAGTTTGAGTAACTTGGGGTTCAAGTGAATTAAAACAGACTTGTTCTACATCTGCCATACTGAGATAACAATGGCACACCTAGATTGAAGTTAGTTTTGATTGTGAGCCTTAAGGCTTATACCTAAGGGCCCACAAAAGGCACATTTCAAACTAACTTAAAACCCATCTTGCAGTACACCAAGTAGCAAGAGCCCGACGAACAAACATACCGAGTGCCATTCACCCCAGAGGAGCTATGCGAGGGGCCATCCACCTTTTGCCTTGAGCACAAAGCACAAGTTCAAACAAATGAAAGCCTTCTCAGTTTAAAATTTTAATTCATCAAACCTCTTTTCTGTCCAAGAATTTTCCAAGCCTTACACAAGAAGCCTTTTGGTCCCATATCGTTCTGAATCTCAACTAAAGAACAATCCGATCATCACAAACCAAAAACAAGAGTGGCCTGTGAGAAGTAGGCCCGTGTATTGTTTGGAGTTGAACGATATTGTTAGTGAATTAAATAATTAGTTATTGTAGATAGAGAAATCGTTGGGATGAACCTGCACCAGAATGCATAAGCATGATTGTTGTTTCACACTACAGTAAAACAGTATTTGCCGATATGAGTTAGGTTTTCGTAAAAAACATTGGTGGCATTATTGGCACCACCTAAAAAGTATCATGCACTCCAAATATAACAAATATAAAAGAAAAAGATACTTGATATAAATGAATGTGAATAAATAGACAAAATATATTAGAAAAGAGTACATTTAATGGAAGCGATTATGGTTTGAGCTGCTTTTGCTTTCTGTTACCAACGACCCACTATTTTGAGAAAAAAAAATATTTTTTTCTTTTCCAAACCCAATTTTAATCTTAGCTTTTTTATAGAGTGATTCTCACTTTACTATCCTCAAATATCGTAAAATTTCAATTTTCATACATAAATTTTTTTTTTGTCCCGCTTTCATACCTAAAATGTGAATTTTGACATTATCATGCTTTTGTTAGTCTTTCCATCAAAAGCTCATGACATTACTTATTAACAAGACAATGACTATGCATCCATGTGCTACTGCGACTCCATCTAGTGGGTAAATCCAACAAACAGCCCCAATAAGAAACCATAACATAAACCCTTCTTCCTTTATAATCCAAATCCTCAATTCCAATCCAAATATTCTCGTCTTAAAGTTGAAGCCTTTGATCCAATCCAAATATTCTCGTCTTGAAGTTGAAGCCTTTGATTCGGCATTGGTACTGTCACTTGCCAAATTGATACGATGGGTGTAACAAAGAAGCAAAAATAGCGATCCTAGAAAAATACCGATAGAGAACAACACTTTTGTCATGTTGTAAATACAACCCAGGTGCACTCCTTTGACTGCCAAGAAGAAAACGAAAGTAAGTCGACGAAAGAAAAAAATTGAAATACAACCTGTTTGGGTGGAAATTTGACATTGGGCTTTATTATGATGGAGGCCCAAAGAACGCAAAAGCAAAATGAGAGATTGGGCTCGGGCAAGCCAACAGCCCAAGAAGAATTTAAAACCATTTCAGCAAGGCATAGGCCACATGCTTATGTGAGAAGTGATGGGTGACAGATGGCAGCTCACCCCAGCAAAAAGCAATTTTCAAGGGCATGGATGAGTAAATAAGTGATGACTCATCACCCTCCAAAAGCCATAAGCAAAAGGGTGAAGCTTGGACATTTGAGCTAAATCGTCTATAAAAGCAGAAAGGGACACCAAAGACAAGGACACTCAACCAATCAATCAAAAGACATCCCACTTTGCTCTCAAACAAGCAAGAAACTAGAAAGCCACATTTTGTCTAGACTCTGCCCCTCTTTAGTCATAAAATGCTCATAGAAAGTCATCTTTGTCAAGTATAGAAGCTCTGATACCTTCCCCAGTGTTGTAGTATCAATTCCTTCGAGTAAAACCTATTTACATTTATTTCCCCAGAGCCTACAAATCCTTGTAAACACAAAGAGATGCAGTTGCAAGAAGTTAAATCTTGCCCGACAAGGTTAAATCTTGCCCGAGTCTCTTTTGTTTGTACTGACATAAAGTAGGTCTGTTGTTTAATGCTTATCTCATTATGTTTTTAAATCACGTTCAACTGTTCTTCGTTCAAAGTTTCACCTATGATCATTATGTCCAAACTCAGTGACTTTACTTCTTTAGGGTGCGTTTGTTGCACTGGACTGTCTCGGACTGGACTAGTTTCAGGGACTAAGTTGTACTGGCTTAGACTAGACTAAGCTGGACTAGCTTAGTGAAGCGTTTGGTGCAGTGTCAGACTAATAAGCAGGATAATTAACAAACTCTAATATTATATTATTTAATTCATAGTTATTAATATTTTTTATCCTATTTATTTTTATCCCTCTAATCCTTCCTTACCGCCCAATTCTCTCCCTCTTTTTCTCCCTTGTTTGTTCCAATCTTTTCTTCAATTTGGTATTTTATATGAAAATTGGTTGTTAAAAGCATCTAGTCCAATGGCTTTCGAATGTGAGTGGTCGAGGAGCAAGGCGAGGAGGAGAAAGGGGACAGTCTTAGCTAGTCCCATGGTTTTTGAGGGGTTTCACTGTAATGGCTGGAAGGGCGCTGAGCCCCTTTTATTTTGACATACAATATTATGAGTGAAAGTCCTTGTTTACAAGGCAAAAAAAGAACTTTATACAGACTTAACCCATCTGTGACAATCCATTGATAAATCAAGAAGTCTAAGTAACTTGTGGTGCAAGTAATCAAGCCAGTTCACAACTAAATAACCAATATGTTATACAAAGATAACAGCGGCACACTCAGATCTATGTTAGTCTTGATTGTGAGCCTCAAGGCCTAACCAAAGGCCCTACAAAGGCATATTTCAAACTAACAACAAACTCATATTGGAGCACACCAAGCAGCAAACCTTGCTCGATAGGCAAGACCCCTGAGGAGCTATATGAGGGATAGATCTAGCCCGAACACAACCCAGGTGGGAACTAGCTCAAGATTATAAGCTCTTAGCTAGACTTGCCCCTCCCCGAGGTGGGACAACCTGTCCACACACCAACTATCAACATGCCCTCCTTATGTGTAGCCAATTTTCAAGTCTACGTGGGGATAAAAAGTGGGTGATGCGTAAGCAACGTGTGGTCCTTTTGAGCTTTTACACGAGGGACAATCTTCTCTAATATAATAATGAAATTGGGTACCATAAAACCAATTGGTAATATAAGCAGTAGCCCAAGATCATATAAGCCTTACCTAGACTTGTCCCTCACTGGTGTGGGACAAACTCTCCACATATCATCAACTCTCAACATTTAGAACGAACTTTTATCTGGGAGAAAGTTTGCAGAGAGGCTGAGAAAATTGTTTGAGAATTGAGACCTGGAGCAGTAATTAGGGGAGTTGAGGAGATGAAGCATTGTTGTACTTGACATTAATGTTTTAATTGTTTCATATTTTCACGTGGGGGTTCCTGTGCCATAGCATTGCATAATTATAGTCCATGTGAGCACCACGTCACGCTTTAACCAAAGTGTTGACGGAAAAGTTAATGGAAATTTGAGAGGGTCATCAAATCAAACTTTAGGTGTGAAAGTGGAATTAAAAAAAAAGAACTTTAGATATGAAAGTTAAAATTTTACGATAATTAAAGATAATAAATTGAAAATTACCCTTTTCATAGGATTCCTTTAAAAAAAATCACCTCAACTGGGCTTGCTTTTTTGCTTTTAAAAAAAAGAAAAGAAAAAGAAACGATAGAGTAAATAGACTTACCTTAGCAATAACGGAAAGGGGAAATAGCTTTACCTTTTCATAGGATTCCTTTAAAAAAATCACCTCAACTGGACTTAACTTTTATTCTTTTTCTTTTCAAATAAGAAACGATAGAATAAGTAGACTCGCTTTGGCAATAAAGAAAAGGGGAAATAGCTTTCCTTTTGTTTGGAAGTGGCTTTATGCAAAACTCGTTAGTTAATCAATATATTGCATCTCATTAACATTGCAAGTAGAAAATTGCAGCAACTCCTTTGTTCCCTATATAAGAGAAGTAGAGGCAGCCACTCAGAACACAAGTTCAAAGAAAAAAAAGACATCTCACTTTTTTAATTCGTCAATCTCAACTAAGAACAATCCGATCATCACAAAGGTTAGAAGTTAAATAGCGCAAGTATTTATCACACACACCGTATATTAGCGGGAAATAATAGTGGTATGCTTGCAATCTCTAAATTCATGTTCATGTAAATGCCCGGCTGCCTTCACGCAGGGCCATGGCGAATTTATGGTGTTGAACAATTTCACTTTTCTTCTTTCCTTTGTGATTAATCTGTGTTCCTTTCTCTCTAATTTTTTCTTTTAGTTTCTTGTTATCTTTGCACCATTTTGAGTTGTTCATGGGTGTTCATTTTTCCATAGGGTTTTGCTGAAGATTTGTACATAGTATTTTTGTTTTTCGAGGTTTTAGGCTATCAAACAACAAAATGTATAACAAAGAGTATTTCAAAGTGCCTCCAGAAATTAAAAAGGTCTTACCGTTTGTACATGCTCTCAGGTTGCAAAATGGGATCGGGACAAAGTTCGGAGAGCTCAGACAGGGGAAATGACGAAAGGCCTTCGTACAACTTAGGTACAATTGCTGCTGGTGCTGCTGCAGGAATTGGTGTGGAAACGAAGAAAATGATGAAAGCTCCTGGAAAAGATAAAATCATAGAGAGGGAAGGGTTCGTGCGTGATCCTAAAGGCTATTTCAGAGACTTGCGCAATTCATCAGCTGGTGAGGAAAAGAAGAAAATGATGAAAGCTCCTGGAAAAGACAAAATCATTGAGAGGGAAGGGTTTGAGCGTGATCCTAAAGGCTATTTCGGAGACTTGCGCAAGAAGTAGGAACGTCTCTTGAACCGTTAAACATATGAGATTATGCCTTTACTATTGTTAATCTATCGTTTGTTATTAAACTATCCTAATGGGAACTTGTAGATGGGGATTACTGTTGTTTCATATGGTGATTAGGGTTTTTGCTTTCCATTTTAATTTCTGATGTTTATCATCGATTTAATGGTAGTCGAGTTCAAAAGAGTTCAAAACTTGCTGAACTTTGGATGTGACAAAAGCCAACAAGAAAACAAGATGCTAAATAAGTATCCGGTCATTCGATGCAACCACGTGACAAAAGCCAACAAGATAGCAAGATGCTAAATAAGTATCCGGTCATTCAATGCAACAAAAAATTTGACGTACTTACAGGTAATAGGATCTTAGTGATGCCATTGTCAAATTCGGGATCCCATAAGAAGATTTAGTTTCTTAATCTCTCGTACAAGTGAATTGGATGATGAAATAGGTTTGAATGCTAAGCTATTCAGACCCTCTCTAATCCTTGGGTTAAAATTTAAATTTTTTAATTCAGAAAATTTAGGTTTTAATGCATAAACAACTTTTTTGCTTAAACCCTTGTGGCTTAAAACTTTAGCTCTAGATTGTTAAAGAATGAATTTAGGCTAATTATTATTATTTTTAAATTAAGACTATTCTAAATTAATTTTATGAACATTTTAACCAAAAAATATTTAAATTCCGATTAATATTGAAAAATCACTAAACTGACACATGAAATTCATGAAACACTATAGAAGAATATGAAACACATGATAGAGATGTATAAACACAAAACACTTGAAACCATGATTAATAGAAACAAGCCATAAACTTAATACAAATGATAATTAATAAACTACATAAACTTAATACAAACGATAATTAATAAACTGCAGAAACTTAATACATATGATAATTAATAATAATATTCACCACCTTGACTTGGTATTGGATTTTCTGGTGGATGTGGGATATAGCCTTGAGGTGAATCATCATCTTTAAATATACTCCTTGTGGCATGCCTTCCCAAAATTTCCTTTTGCATCTTGAGTGTATTTGTTGAGGTCCCCCCTCATCAAATCACATTTGAACCTTCCATGCTCCCTTTCCCCTTCCTTCATAAAGGCCAAGCACATTCGGGCCACTTCTTTGACACACCCCGACTAGAGTCGAGGCGTACTGGCCATCGCCTAAAGGTGACATACCCAAAAGTGCAAGTAATTTGAAAATGTGGATAAATTAAAACCGAACTAGAACTTAAAAATTACTAAAAAGAGTGCACGGAAGTGGTTAAACCGAAAAGACACAATGTCATAGCATAGATAACAAATAGTGCAGTCAAACTAGCAAATGTACTTAATACACAACTGGAAACAGTTCCTAAATTAAAGTAGAAATATGTCAGAATCGTCGGGTGATCCTCATGCGCCACATAGTAGGTCAGCTAACTAGGATCTAGAGGGGTGAAAAATAGAAGGGTGAGTGGGCACAAAAATAAAGACTTATAAAACCATTTTTTTTTTTAAACATACTAACCCCTCGCTGTAAAACATGTATAGTTTCCAGAAAATAATCATACTACGTATAAGTATGAAATCAAATGCATGCCAATAGTAAATCTAGAAGTATGCCACATCAGAATATCTTAATAGCGATGTAATTATGATCATACATGTCAGTCGGAGTCACCTAATGTGACCTGTACGATTGCACCTATCGGTCATCAATCTATGCTAACACACGAGTCGGAGTCACCTAATGTGACCTGTATGACAGGCTAGGTGTAATAATAAACGCTCTAGTGCTATGATCACGTGAAGGCTAGCTCCATCCACTGTCGCATATGAGTCGAAACTACCTAATGCAGTCTGTACGATAGGCTAACACCTACTTGGATCCAACGCAAGCGTGCGGTGCTGATGTGAAGGATCACGTGAAGGCTAGCCTGGTTTGGGTTGTGCACTATCACCTGGGGTATAGCAATGATGAGCAAACTATATGATAAAGCAGGCCATAGTGATTCAACCATTTCAATCAACAATAACCTTACCTGGACTTGCCTACACATCCCATACTTATTTGAGCATTTCATAACATTACAACATTCATGAGTAGGTAAAAATGCATATCAATATGCCATGATGAAACGTAAAACTCAAACATATAATTGTATTTTTAAAATTAATAAATCATGGCATAAAATGCATAAATCAATTTAAAAGTATTTGTGGAAACTATAAAGTTTATACATATATACGAAAACAAAAATGCCTACTCATTGGTATGTCGAAAGATCGTAGCCCCCTAGCCTTGCTTGTCCACGTAAGTCCTTGGGATAAGTCTCCCCTATATGTGAAATTACTAATTTAATTAGGTTAATAACACATATGCGGATACTTAAATAAATCCCCCATAGTTTGCTCAAATCTAGGGTTTAAATATATGAAAATGATCTACTCAACGTCACGGACCTACACAAATTAACAGAAGGTCAATCGGAGGCCGGACGTACCGCTTAGCCCACCGCCATACGCACCACCACACGCAACCAGACCTTAACAGCCGTTAGGAATATTTCGTCCAAATTGACGGAATATTCCATTAAGTTAACTAACAGAAGTTAATGGTGTTATCTGACACTGTTAGAATATTTCGTAAACTTTGACGAAATATTCCCTTGTCTTCTTTAGTGAGCCATGCCGGTCGCCGTCTGATTTCGCCGGAAATTGGAAAAAGTGGCCGGTTTTAAAGAAGAAAAGGGATAGGGTTTTGTACAAATGAAATCTATCCCAAAACAGTGTTTCCAACACTGAATAATTTAATGCGCACTCGTAACGACGAGTACAATTTAATTACAATAGCAAGAAAATAATTTAAAGCTGCATAATCACATCCACGTCACTTTGCCAACAAGGGCAATAATGTCAATTTAAAAACTTGGGGAGAATTTACATAGAAAATTAGGGACGGGTCGTCATATTCTTCCTCCCTAGAGCTATGACTTTCGGCCAATTTTGTAAATCCGGTAGAAATGGTTGTGCTAACTGGATCTTGCATCTTCGCTTTTCTCTTTGCTTCCTTTTGCTTATCGCTTCTCGGGGGCCTTGTAAAAGAAAAAGTTGGGGTCACCGAATCAACATACTCATTGACATCATTTGTGCTTGCGGCTTCACTACCAAATAATTTTCCCATTGTTGGTCTACATTGATTCCCCACCTCGGACAGTCCTTGAAGACGTCCCAAGCATGATGCAACTTAAAAGATTGATTTTTTGGTGTGGTTCTTGTCTTATAAATTGCCATTGCTTTGTCACTTTATGCAAGGAATGCATAAATACAATTAGTTACAAAATAAGATTATGTACATGACAAATAAAATATCAACAAAGAAACTCACCACTTCTATGGCGCTCATTCCACTTGCCATCTCAACCACGGCTCTCTCCAAGCTTCCTTTCCACAAAGTGCACGATTTGTTGATAACCTTCCACCGATCGTAAACACTACCAACTTCCCTTCGGCAGCGCGTTCGAGTTTTCATTAAACTTATCAACAATTTTAGCCCACAAAACCTTTTTATTTTAATTCGTGCCAACGGCACCATCTTCGCTAATAGAAACCCATGACAAGCACAAAGCAACATCTTCCTCAAATGACCAATTACAACCTCTAATATGATCTTTTGCCATCTGGAAAATTTTGGAAATGGGAAGAAATGGTTTTGGAAGATGGTATAAAAAAAAATTGGAAGAATTGTAGGAGAAAAATGAGTATTGTGCAGATATTTCAACAAATACATAGGTACATATAGAGTTTTTGTATGAATTTTGAGTTAAATAATCTTTTTAATTATTTTAGCCGCTGGATTTAAATTTGGGCTGTTAGATTTTTTTTAACTATTAGATTTGATCATATTCGATCTCAGTCATCAAATTCAAATAAATTTATAATATATTAAAAAAAAAGTTTGAACGTGGACCGTTGGATCAACCAACGACTATTTAAATTGCGACCATAAGATTAGAAAAAAGAGTCGTTAGGCTCATAATTACTTTAGACACATGGGGGACAAACCCACGTGGGTGAGGTCCGACTAGTGTTATGGCTGGCGAGTACCAGTGTATGAGCGCGTTGGGTCTGGGCGACTGGGTTTTGTAAGAGTATGAGTATGAGACAAACATTTAGAGCCAGATTGTATAAATCTTTGTATGAAAAAATCATGTTGATAAGCTTTTGGAAATCCTATTTGTTGTAGAATTATGAGAAATTGAGGTATACCAATTCTATATGGGATTTGACTTAGCATCATGAGTCTAGTTTATTCATATTGTGATATGGTTTAGTTATTTGAGTTCCATAAGAATTCTGATAAGAGAATACTTGGAATATTGCTATATATATATATATATATATATATATATACTTAGCCACTGCTCTTGCAAAGGCTTGCTCATATTATTTCGAATACATATTGTTTGGAGAATACTTGTGCTTTGTTAAAGAGAACAAGGTTAATTTGTTCAAAGAGTTGCAATGGCGTCATCTTTGATCTTTGGTTCTGCAGGTCAGTCATTATGCGAGTTTCAGTATTTTTTTTTCATGAGCATGATTAGTCTAGGTTCATATCTTGTTCTTGGTTTCTGATAATGCAATTGGTTAACTTGGGATTAGTGGTAGTAAGACACACATGTGTTTATATAAGTCTTATAGGTTTCACATCCGGTTTTCCACTCTAACATGTGAGGCACACCACTAACCCAACCCAATTTTCTGGCCGATATTTGGCCCAATTTTAGCTTCTAACCAATAACCCTAAATTGGCCCAAAGGTTGGAATGAAGGGGGGAATAGATGGTAAATTTTAGGACTTACTCCAAGGGTTGGAGTTGGTCTTATAGAAACTCAAAGGTACCAATTTTCCCGATTCCATTCATCTTGTAGCCGTTGACCCTAGCTATGGCTAGGATTGGTGACGGTCTTTTTCTTCTCCTTTCTCTTTCTTCCTTTCTTTTCATTCTCCTTCAGCTTCTAGCTTTACCTGTCATGTTCACCACTTTCTTCCAATCCCCTGCACCCCTCTGACTTCTCTATTTGTAGCCCCTTCTTCCCTTTTTTACATTTCCCATTCATTCCACCTTTCTTCAACTTTTCCCCCTATTTCCTTCAACTTCCTGATACTTGTTTCTTTCCTTCCGTCTAATTTCCTCCCACCTTTTTCCTCTTTTTCTCCTTTTCCGTTTTTTTTTCTTCTCTTTTTTAGTCTTCCCTTCTACCTTTTATCGACCACATTGTCCCCCTGTTTTCTTTTGTTTCCCTTTCCTTTCACTCTCCATCCCAATCGGCTCCATCCTTCATCATTAACTCTACGATTTAGTTCAGCTTATACTTCTTTTTACTGCGATTTTTCGCATTTCATCCAAAATGTGTGTAGAGTTCTAGCTCGGGTGTTCACACCACCTCCTTCATTGGGTTTGCCTTTGTATACATTGTTACTAGTGGGCTGCTTCTTCCCACTGGCTTTCTTCGATTTGTGGTAGCTACTATAATAGTGCTCGGTGGCGGTGTTTGGGGCCCTATTTGCGATTTTGTGTTCATCCAGGTTTCACCTCATTTTAGGGCCTTTTTAGCTTGATTTTAGGTTTGTGTTGAGGACGTTCGTTTCAGTTGGTTATCAAGCAAATATCCAGCGGTGAAGTTGGAAGGAAGCTGCTAGGTTTGCTTTGTTGTTTTTTTGTGTATTGGGCTCAAAATTTGGTTTTGGGCTCTTGGGTTACTATAGAGGTCCATATTTTTGTTTGTGTGTTTGTTGTATTTGGCCTTTTTCTTATGTAATTATGTTGTTGGTAATAAAGTAGCCTTTTACTAAAAAAAAAATGACATTGTAAGGGGAAAAAATAACTGAGCAGTTTAAGGTGTGTGTGATCTTTCCAACAGAGAGTAGTTGGAAAGGGAATGAAGGAACATACAAAGCCTTGGACTCTATTTTGTTAGAAACTAAGTTTATTTTCCCTATACCTAACACTTTAGCTCCCTCACCATTTGCAACTAACACATATGAAGGTGTAGAGAGTTTTTCAAAATCATGAAGCTTGGAAAATTGGTTGGTCATGTGGTCTGTGGCACTAGAATCTATAACCTACAAATCATGCAATTGATTTATATTTAGAGCAGTTTTGAGAGCAGTCAAGATACCTTGCATATTGTCTTGAGTGAGGTTCTTTGTGTCGGCTAGGAAGCCTGCAAATTTTCCCAATAGAGCAGTTGGGTTGCTATCTCTAAGTTTCAAAGCTCCATCATGTTCAGCTGATTCCTTCTTCAGTTGTAAGTACACAACAAACTCATTTATGAGTGTAGTGGGATTGGAAGTGAAGTTTAGAAGTGCCTCGGAGTGTCTAGCTGAGAAGGATGAAGCATGGTTAGCTTTGTAACCAGAGAACTGTGATTTCTTCTGAAACCCTTTGTCATTCTTCATGAAGTTGGTTTGAGCTCAGGGTGAGGGATCCAACATCGATCCTTCACATGTCCGATGGCATCACAATGTTGACATTTGAGGTGTGGGTTCTTTCCCTTATACTTCTTGTCACTGGAGAAGTATGCCCTAGCTTCTGAGACAGTTGTTGTGGTACTAGCATTCATAACCTTTTTTCTTACCTCTTCCCTTTGAATAGTTGCAAACACTTACAAATGTGGGAAGTTCTAGATTCATGAGGATATGATTACGAAGATCCTCATATTCAGACCCCAAACTTGATAGGAGTTGGAAGATTTTATCTTCTTCAACTGTTTTGAGAAGCACTGCTACATCGGTTGTGTGTGGACAGTATACTTCCAACTCGTTCCACATACTATTTAGACTTCCAAGAAGTTAAACAAATGGTTTTCCATCTTGTTGTATGCTTGCAATATTCATTTTTAGTTGGAAAACGCAAGCTGCATTATTCTGGTTCTCATACATTTCTTGTACCGATTTCCATAGCTGGAAGGATAACTCGGAGTAACTGAATATCTCAGCTAGTTTTCCCTCCATGGAGTTAAGAAGCCAGGACATGACCAGTTGGTCTTTGCTAAGCCAAGATTAATAAATGGGGGAAGAAACATCAGGAGCTTCAACGCTTCCATTTATGAACCCTAGCTTTAATCTCCTTTCGAGTGCAAGCGAGACTGCTCTCGACCATGGTAAGTAGTTGAACTCATTTAAGAGCACATAACTCAACCTTTGATTTGGTTACATCCATCTCAAGTTGAGTTTGTGGAGAGGCGCTTAGATAGCTTTCAGCCTCAGACCCATTAAGGTTTTCTTGAGCCATGGTTGATCGATTGAAGAAGAACAAATCGTATCACAGAGACAGGTTATTTCTCCTGCTTTGATACCATGTTGATTTTAAAGTGATTGTTTGTGTATAGATTCATGAGAGGGAGACACCCCAAGGTTACAAGATATAAAAAGGGATGCGTGATCAACACTCCTGGTCACCCTTGATTTACGCCTAAAACAGCTTAGGGAACCTAACTATGTGTAACTCCATAAAACAAGGAGTTGACATAACGAAAAAGTCTTGACAAGAAAGACCTAGTGATAGGAACATATTTATGTGACTTTATTAGTTTGTTTCCTTGCATTTACTTATTAGTTTCATCTTATTAGAATATTTTAAGCTATTTTCGTGTGTTTGTAGGTTCTAAATAACAAAGTTAGCAAAGAAGTGCATTTTGGTGCAATTTGGAGCTATTTTGGGGTGAAATGGATTGCATGCATGGGGAGCGTAAAAAATGGATGGTTGTGATTCATTCTCACCAACAAAATGGATGGTAGTGATTCATTCTCACCAATAAAAATGGATGGTGGCAATTCATTCTCACCAACAAAATGGATGGTAGTGATTCATTCTCACCAACAAAAATGGATGGTGGTGATTCATTCTCAAAGCCTATAAATAGGCTTCTCCATCAAGGCCAAAAACCAATTCACATCTACAACACATTCCATAAACAACACAATTTCTGCCGCAAGTTTCCTTCTTCCTTCTTCCTCCATCCATTTCCATCCACCTCTTTTCCTATCCATCCCCTACCACCCTTCCATACTCTCTCAACCTATCCAATCTCTGCCACATCCCCTAGACCATCCAAACACCACACCCACCTTGGTGCCGCATGTTTGCAAGAAAGGAAGAGGACTTGGAGCTGTGCTAACCATTCAAGACGTTGGATTGGTGGAGCGTTCTAGGTGTCTTCTACTTTTGTTTATCATGTTTAAATTCAACTATAGTTGTTTAATTGCAAATATGTGGAACTAAATTCGTTTTGGCTAGAGGTTGATTCAAAGCCATGAACATATTTGTAATATGAATTGATTACCTTCAGTTGTGATTTCATGAGTTGTGAATTCAATTTGCTTAACTGCTTGATTTATAACTTATTCTTGTATGTCGATTAAGGATGCATAATTAGTTTGCATGCATGAATTTGATGCTAGAATATAAGGGAGTTTCACCTAATCGTTATGAACTTATATTCACAAGTAGTGGAGGTTGCTAGTCACAATCGTGTTAAGTGAATTCTTGGCAAGAGTATCATGCTGTTCATAGTTACGAATGCCTCGTCAATGCTTATAGTTTTCACAAAGCTTAATGATCTTTGATTGTATCTCTATTGTGCTGTTCACGTAGGGGACTTTTGAAGAATGTTTTGAATTATTGTATGCGCTTTTCCGTCCAATTCAATAACTTAAGGAAAACTTGAAGGTTAAAAAAGTGTTGTTCACGATTAATCTGGGGTGTTGAGATTCATGGTTTATTGAAAGAACAACTGAAAATTGGTTTGTATGCAAGTGTGTCATGTGTGGAGAAAAACCCTCTAACTATCCATTCATCCATTGATTTACTCAAATCTGTCTTAAAATCTGTTTTACAAAGTTTACTTAGTTTTTGTTTGAATTCGTCTAAAACCAAACCCCCCCATTGTTAAGTTGTATTCTTTAGTTATAATCTGTACAATTTGATGTCTTTTGAGTATTTTGAGTCTTTGTAATCCCAAATTCGTTTAAATCTATCCCTAGTATTTGTTTTTATTCAATTTGCTAGTTTTGTGTTGTTTTGACTATTCTAGTGTGTTTTAAGTTATTATAGTTTAGCTTTCTGTTTTAGAGTTTTGTTTTGTGTTTTTTAGTCTTGTTTAATATTTTTAAGTCAGTTAGGTGCATTAGCAATCCCTCATAATCCCCGGTCTAGAACGATACCCTACTTACATCTATACTACAATTGTCAAAAAGAGGGTTTAATTTGTGTGTTGTTTACAACGCATCACCTTGATACAAGAGACTACTACAAGCTAATAACCACCTTGATAACAACAAGGATAGAACAACCTGTTTACCCAAAGGACTTTCAATAATAGTACATTTTTTTTTCTTTTTGATACCGGTGTCGTTAGTCAAATAGTTCGTTGGGATTATGTCTGAATATAACCTAGATTTCGTTTAGGGGGAACTATATGATATTTACTGTAATTTGTCACCAGAGCTTTTGCTGAGACATGCTGGGGGGCTATAGGAGGGGCCAATTATACAAGTCAAGTTGTTTCTGTTTATTTTGTACTAGGGCCTTGTATTAATTTTCGATAAATCCTCTCAAGATCTCTTGTTTTTTCTTCTTTAATTTGTTAATTTATTTATTTCAAGCATTCTACTGCTTTTGTTCCTCATTCTCTTTTAGAGATAAAAATATGATAATTTTGACTTTTAAATTTCACTTATATATCATGATAAAATTTATATGTAAACAAAGTAGTTTTTTCTTTATTTAAGTAATAACTTGAAGTGGTTGTTTCTTTAATTTAGCAGAGATTTTTCGTAGGGCTAAAATGATTGACGATAGGCAAGCATGTCTTAAGCCTAAAGCAGGTATGTCCTATGCCCCATGACTGCAACCTATACCACCCGTTACCATGCACGTGACATGAGGAGTAGAAGAGAAAATGTTCAAATAAGGCCGGATAGAAAGTTGATAGCACTTTCCTTTGTCATCAAATAACAAAATTGCCCATGTGCTATTGAAATGATACCACAAGGGACCAAGGGTTACCTTCATGTCTGGTCTAGGCTGAGACTGGTGTTAAATAGCCCAACCAATTCTAGTCTAATCAATCAAACATTTCCTTATCATACTATACATTAATTATATAGATTGAAACACAATAACTTAAAATACACATTAGAGAAGAGCAACTTACATGTAATGAGTATATCGCCACAGTCAGTGATATGTCATTCGGAGAGAACCTTAAACATAATTATTATTGACAATGACATAATCGCGTGCCGATGATCACGGGGATGAGCCTATGTTGGACGCTCAATCCTAGTCCAAGTTGCAGCGAGCTCACGCCAGCTACGAGACCAAAATCAAATTGGAAAATTGCTAGATAACTTCCAACTCAGTATACCAAGCATCAGCCACCCACCCACATCAACTCTGTCCGTCTTGGTGTATTGATCATCAACCATATTACTTCTGCCACCCACATCAACTCTGTCCGTCTTGGTATAGCATTGCGCGTGACTTCTCTGTATGTGTTGATCATCAACCATATTACTTCTGCCCACAGCAGCAACCCATCAATTGCCTTTATTGCATTTAAAATTTAAATGTGTATTTATTTACTTTAGCAGAAATGGGCAGTGCACAAGCCCAAAATGATTGAAAAGTATTTTTCACGTGGCATTGTAAGCAAAAAATCTCTTTCACATTGTATATTTAACCTAGTCGATTTTTACAGAGGAAAAAATATTTTCTAATGGCATTTTGGTAGTTTTGAGGAGGGTGTAATTGCAATGTAAATTCTTATCATCTGTCAGTAATCACATTAACAACTAGGAGCAAAAAGAATTATTTAGAAGACAAGGCTTAATTGGGATTAAATTTAATTCTATATAAAGCAACATAAAGGAAGAAGAAAATGACACTCAACCCACCACACAAAAAAGATTTTAAAGCTCAGCAACCTATCTTATTTCAAATTCCCCTTGTAATCCAGCTTCTTTGTACTTGTATTTATGTTTAAAGCTCTGCTACACTGCATGTAGTTTCGATTTCCTTAAAGAAAAGTTCATTTCAAAGCACTTTAGTAGCCTACAAGAACTTGCTAGACTTACAAGAAAGTTTGCCCGACTAGGTCTAAACTTGCCCGATCTCTTGTATTTTGTATTTCTTTGAATTTATTACTTTGTATTTGGGATTCGCTAAGTATTGAAAATCATTTTCATTCTTTCATACATTTCAATAATCACATCTATGTGAAAATTGCGAACCAAGTTACCGACTGTTTTGGAGTTGCTACAGCTAGATGAGTTGTTTCTTAGTGTTTTCTTTTCTTCTTCCATGTTACTGGAAAAAAAATTGCAAACCAAGTTGAACTAGAGTCAATTAGTTTGTAGTTATTATATGGCGTACATAGAGAAAATATTTGAAGTCCTTTCATAAACAAGGTATAGAAAGGAACCTAACATGGATCTTAACCCCATTCATGGTACAATCATTTGATTAGAAGTTCATTTTACTTGTAGTGCAAGTTTACATTCAAATAATATTACGACTCAACATTTCTGTTGGTATTTTTCAACAGTGACACACCTAATATAACAAATTACTCGTTTAAAAGAGCCTTGTTTGGGAGAAGATTTCCTCCACGGGGGAGGGTCCTCGGCACCTTGGCACAGCTCCCCTAGGATTGGCACATTGGTTTGAATGTGTTTAGTGGTCGGGCTCTTGCTAGTTCGTCCGCTGTAAGAACAAGACATAGTTAGTTCTGAAAGGCCCCTTAAGTGCTTAGGCGTGCCACTACTATCTCATTATAGTAGATGTAGAACAAGTGTGCTTAACTCGGTTTCTTGCACCCTAAGTTACTTGGACTTCTTGTTATCAAATGATTGTCATGGATGGGTTAAGTCCATATTAAGTTCTTTCTTGCCTTGAGATCAAGGACTTTCAGTTCATGGTTTTGTATACTTGAAGGAAGGGTGTCCAGAACTCCTTAAGTCATTTGTTTGGTTCTAGATTGGTTTTAGATGCAAGAAGATCCATAAAGATAACCAGATCTAAGCACAAATGGAACTCTCAAAGTAGACAAGTTGAAATGACTTGAATACATGCTGGACAATATGCTAAATGACAAATCTACTAGTTTAGAGAACAAACAAAGAGCTTCGGGCAAGATTTCGCCTTGTCCAGCAAGGTTGAACTTCTTGCAAACGCTTCTCTTTGAGTTTAGAAAGGTTTTATGCTTGAAAAGTAATGGATGGTAAACAAGTTTACACAAGGGAATCAATACTACGAGAGTAGCAGAACTTTAAACTAAAGAAAGATGAAATTTATGGGTAGGCGATGCCTAAAAGATTATATATCTGGGCTGTTTACAGCTTTGGTTTGTAAATCTGGCTTGAGAGCAGAGTTTGAAGTTTGTTTGTTTGATTGATTGATTGAGTGTCCTTGTCTCTGGGGCCACTTCCTCTTTTTATAGGCAGATTAGCCTGACTACAGTAGTTGTGTTCCTTGCCCAAAAGTACTCAGAAGGTAGTGAGTCGTCACCTCTTTTTTACTTAAATGCCACTGGAAAGTGCTTTTTGGCTAGTAGCAAGCTAGTCTCCATCATTTGTCACTTCCATAGGCAAGCAAGTGGCTTGTTTGTGGCTAAGAAGGCTTCACTTCATCCTTGGGCTTTATGTTGGGCTCCAGGTGAATCCCTTTTTATTTAACATCCTTAGGCCCATCCTTAGTTTGGCCCAAAGTTCAAATATTAACCCAAACAGTGCCCCCTTTAATCATTGTTGAGTTTTGTGGCCCAAGACGCTAATAATGATTAAATTGGCATCGAACGCTCTTTCGGGTCTTGCACCAATTAAAACGGTCGATTGCTTTTTAAGACCTTTATGCTAACCTGTGTATTCTTTCATTAAGCACCACCCGCTATGTATTCCTCACTTCACTTCTTGACTAGTATCTCAATAACTCCAAACCTTCAAATTCTTAGAGTTTCCATATTTTGTAACCTTTAATTCTCAATGGTGCCCAAAATTTCTCGAGCCCAGTTCTCAATGGTGCCCAAAATTTCGCGAGCTTTTCTTTAAGGAGGGGGGAGCGCACTCCCTGGGTCCTGGACTTCTCCAGTTCATGTTGCTGTGGAAAATAATATGCCCAAGGAAAAATGGTTTATTTTGAACCTAATCCTGGTGAAGTTGGGTTTTTCCTCCTCCAAATGGTCGAACCACCGTCGTGGATCCTTTCGCAGCTCCTGCCTCTTTGATCACTTCATCATCATAGATGTATGCTTTGGGATCAACATCAAAGATTCCAGCAGGACTCCCATCAGCTCGAGTCTTCTTTTCCTCGATTGTCAAAGTATCCATCAGCTTCTCGTTGATTCGAATGTTGGGTTCAACCATGAAATCAGTAATTCAACCTCAGTCCCTACCGTCCAATTTTTCCATTCCACAGAAAGGCTTCGCTGCGTCCATTCCACAGAGAGGCTTCTTGATTCTCATCATTTTGGAGGAGTCGAGCAGACTTTCTATTATTACGTAGGCAGGCCATTCTAGAATAGTAGCCTTTAGCCAAGGATGTAAAGCTTTATGAGCTGATTCTCATGTAACTGATTTTCATGTAACTTCATCTTTTAATTCAATGAAAACGTTTTCTTTAATTCACTTCAACTTGCACTTCCATTTTTGCAACTCAACCGTGATGAAAATATAGATTGACTTTTAGATCCCTCAAAATGCTTAAACTTCTTCGATGTAACAATCCCCAACATCACATAAGGTTGGACATTTTTTTAGAAATTTAGCATTAACTGGATGTTTCAGCAAATTTCCTTTTAGATCAATCAAGTAATAACCTCCCTTATCTAAAGCTTGGTGAATGATGAAATGACCTTCCAAGTTAGACTCCACTTCCCAATGCCTCTTACTTGTGCTCCCAAGGGCAAAATTGCCTTCCATACTAGATCTTCTTCTTTGAAAGCCTTTAATTTTACCCTTTTGTTATAGGCTAGGGCAACAACTCTCCTTCCTTCTTGAACCTTGTTTAAAGTCTTCAATTCGGGCTACGTCTAAGTCTTCAATTCCTTGACACATAGCTGGAATGTACTCATGACTATATAACCCGAATTGATTCTAAATTCTGACATAACTCACATTAATCTCCATGGGAAGCACAATGTCTTCCCCGAAGGTTAGAGCATAAGGAGTAATTCCAGTTCTTGCCCTTTTGGAAGTCTTATAAGCCCACAGGGTGTCTCCCAACTTTTCATGCCAATTTTCTAGACTATTGGCCACCATTCTTTTGATAACATTTACCAAGACCTTGTTACTAGCTTCAGCTTGACCATTCGATTGAGGGTAGTAAGAACTAGATCGAATCATCCTTATCTTGAATCTACTTGCAAATTATTCAACCTCTTTTGAAATAAAATATGGCCCGCGGTCAGTAACAATGATCTCGGGTACCCTATATCTATGTAAGATCTTGGTTTCATTAAACTTCTTGACTGTCGTTGAGGTGATAGTCTTCACAGCTGAGGCTTCTACCCACTTGGTGAAGTAATCTGTTGCCACTATTATGAATGTATGCCCTTTTCTAGAAGTTGGGTTGATCTGCCCAATGAAATCCATTGCCCACCCTCTAAAGGGCCAAGGCTTGACCACTAGGTTTAAAGGTATCGAGGACACATGTTGGAGAGGTACATGCCTTTAACATTCCTCGCATCCTCGAGCATAGGATTTGTAGTCTTTTTCCATGTCAGGCCAGAAATAACCATACCTCTTAACTAACTACCTCATCTTGGTTCCAGCTTGATGAACCCCACATATTCCTTCATGTACTTCGACCATTACTCTCATGGATTCTTCTTGGCCTAAGCATTTTAACAATAACCCATCTGGAGTTTTCCTTAGTAGGTTTTCTTCCCACATGAAATACATGGTTGCTTGTTGCCTATTCTTCTTGCTTGTAGGGAGAGAAGAGTATTTCAAGTACTGAGTGATGAACGATCTCCAGTCTTCTGTCTTGAGCTCTTTAGTCGTTACATCTAGGATGAATCTTTTATCAAAGATAGAAGGGAGATTCCTCTTTTGCACTTCCACTTCTATTTCAAATTTTCTTTCTTGGACTTGAGCTTCATAAGTTAATTGCACTATTTCACCAGCCATTGCATTTGATTCCCTGGGGATGTGGCTGATTGATATTTCAGTGCCCCAATAACTCAATAATTACATAGCTGCCAGGTAATAACTAGCCATGGTAATGTGTCTGCACTTGTATTCCCCATTTAGCTGATTGATCACCAACTCTAAATTACCAAACACATCAACCTTAGTTGCCCCCAACTCTATCAGGATCTCTAGGCCAATTATCAATGCCTCATATTCTGCCTGATTATTGGTAGTTTCCTAATAGTCTAGGAAGAACAAATAACAATGATGACAATACCGGCTCCAGCAGCATTCTGAGTGCAAGAACCATCAAAATATAGTCTCCAATGAATAATCCAGAGGTTAGTTATTCTTTTTATCTCTCGCTGGATCCATTCTTCCGTACGCGAGAAAATTTTGCCTGGCGAGATCCACATACTGGCCACTTCCAGAGTCCCTGGGATATTAACAATCTCATCTTAAGAATCTTGATGCTTAGCCAAGAAATTTGTTATTGCTTGTCCTTTAACCGCCCTTTGAGGTACATATTGAAAGCCGAACTCTGATAATGCTAGAATCCACTTCCCAATCCTCCCTGTTAGCATTGGTTTTGACAGCATGCATTTGATTAGACCTGTTTTGGTGATAATGTGAATATGACAAGGCAATATGTAATGCCTTAGCTTGATGGCAATGAAATACAAGGCTAGGCATAATCTTTCCACTGGGGTACATCTTGTTTCTACCTTAATAAGGATTCTACTAAGGTAATATATTGCTTGCTCCTTCCCGCCTCCATTATTTTGAGCTCGTAAGTTTCTCATTGACTTCTCCAAGGCAGAGATGTAAAGTTTCAAAGGCTTTCCCCTATGAGGTGGTATGAATACTGGTGGAGAAGCCAAGTAATCTTCTTCAATCCCCAAATCGATAGTCTCCAAAAAATCTTGTGCCTATGGTGGTGGCTTGTCAGGTTCTATGCACAAAAATTCAACCAACTTCATACTCTCGGACAAGTCTTCTGGCCCGTTTAGGTCATAAATGCACTCAGCCATTTGTATGCTTGCTTCCAATTCTCTTCCATAAAACTCTTTTTCCCCTCTATTATAGCTGCTCCAAGTTTCTTGCAGCCACTCTTCTCTTGTCGAACTTTCCCATTCTTGCTTATTCTCTCTCTTATACACCAACAGTCTCTTGATTAAGGACCTGACTGCAATTACTTGGTCCCTCCTTCGTTGTTCTGTCATTACTGATGTTAGGGTGTTAGGACAATGTGAGGTCTATCCCACTTCTCCCCTGTGAGGGGCATTCCTTGTTCCAAAAGCTTTTGGGCCATCACCTTAGTTGGGCGGCCGTTCTCATTAGCTCCTAAACATTGGAGAATCCTAACACTGGGATTGTAGAAATTAGCTTCTGCTACATTGGCTATGGGAAAAAATGGCTATGATTCGGCCTCCACAATTTCCTAAAATCCTGGTTCTGTGGCCCTTTCATCGTGGTAAACTGCCACTTGTTGATGTAGGGTAAAAGGCACGGAAAAGATCTGGTGGATCCAATCTCTCCCAAGTAAGGCTCTATAAGTGGACGTACAATCCACCACGAAAAAAGCCAGCATGATTTGCTTGGACCCCGAATCAACCTCCAAAGGTAATATTCCATGGGTCCTAGTGATGGCTCTAGAAAAACGAGACACCGTTAGGTCTGTAAGGATGAGATATTATTCACCCCTACATACCCTTTTTGTCTACTTGTATGGCAACACATTAACCGTAGCCCCTCTATCAATCAAAACCCTCTTGAAGGGTACTATCTCTAGAGGAGCCGTTAAATATATAGGTTTGAGATGGCTGGCCAGGGTCATGTTTGGACAGTTGAATACCATTATGTTCGAATAGACTCTTTCGGGCTTACTTTTAGAGGTCTCAGGCAACTCTATTCTGCCCGACTCTTATTTCCATACTTCTTCAACACTGACATGCGCCATCATTGGTTCTGTTGCCAAATAGTCATCCTTCATTGTGGTAGGTTGATCAGGCTTGGCACAAAACATGGTTGATAAAACATATGTTATGTTTACGTGGAAGTTGTTAGGTTCAAGTAACTCCTCATTCTTGCCCCCAATATGCCTTAGAAATTCGTCCAACCAGACTTGTGCTTTTTCTAGCAGCATCAATTCGGGCAACCTTTCTTCTTAAGCCATACCAAAATTTGGTATTTGGTATGGGACTTCACAAAGAGTATCAACAAACAAAGGTGAAGACATTCTTCCCTCAAGTGAGATGGTTCCAAAACAAATTAGCTCCAGGTTCTAAACTGGTGTTGGGATCATTACCATGTCCTCTTGATCCATCCTCAAGATTTGGTACTTCCTAAGATGGGGGTTATGTGGGACATGGTCTCCATCGCTTTCTATTTTTCTGTTGGATTTCTCTACTTCTTTCCTGTTTTTCCAGTGAAGTTGGTTCCTGCCTCCACAAGGTACCTTCTCAAACTTCACATTCTCAGAAGTTTCAGACGTAGTAGGGATTTTCAGAGAGTTCATGTGGGCCTTATGTTGCATTTGGACCCTCATAATCATAGATGGTCTTATTTCTTTAACAGGTCTCCCATCATTTCCAACCACATACCACTTCTGCCCGAGTTAAGCAAGATTCTTCTTTGTGATTGGATTCACGGTTCTCTCTTTTCTTCTGATGTCTCATCTGCCATAACTTGGTTGGGGAGGTCTTATATTCACTGACTTCGGTGTCTTAGCCGCTTTGTCTTCCACTTTTTTAGAGGGTTCGTGGTTTCTAAAGACCTCTAACAGCCCTTTGGGTTAAGAATATCCTCCCAATCTCTGGAAAACATTCATGGATGTCTCTCTTTCGGCTACCCGTATAACACTTATGCGAGCCTCTAGTTCTTCTTTCTCTATTCTTCTATTCAGCTATTGATCAATAATTTCTCCTAACCCAGGTACCTCCAGCTCGCATTCATACTGACATTTATTGCACATCACCATTCCTCTTATTATGGCTACTTTGGGCTTTTCGGGCAACTTGATAGCTCACTCTGTGAGTCTGTCAACTAGTCGCCTTTCAGCTTTTACTTTCCAAATGGATTTTCCCGTCCCTTTCTCTGCCCAAGTTAAATTGATCATGTTAATTGGGCCTTTGGGGAAAAAATCTATATCAATCATCATGTTAGTTGGGAATTTTTCTAGCAGCAACTTTCCTTTAACAATGAGATCTTGTATCCAGTCTTTAAACTGGACACAGTTGGTTATGAAGTGGTTGAATATGTAATGCAACTTGCAATACTTCTTCCCTCTCGACTCTTCTGGTTTGGGCAACTTCTTGGTGCTGTCGGGCACAATTGCTCTTGCCCATACCAACTCTTCGTAGATCTCAGCAGCCTTGGTTAAATCAAATGCGTAGCTTTGATATTTAAGAGGCTTCATAGGGACAAATCCCACATCATTCATTACCACCTTCTGGTTTTTAACTGGCTAAATCAACCTTTTCACCATTAAAGGCTTGAAATGAGTAGTCATCTCTGCAGCACACATCTCCATTCCCTCTTTTCCATGGCCCTCAGCATGCTCCGGCTCAACTTTTTCAAACTCTACATGGTGAATTGTGGCTTTATTTTAATAGAAATGATGAGCTTTGGAAGAGTGCTTCATTTGTTGTTCTTCCAGCAACAACTTCTCATATTTCGTGGCAGCGATCACTAACTTTTGCAATTCATTGAACTGCACGTCATAAAATTTCTTCTTTATGAGCAATCTCAACACCCTTTAAGCAATGGATATGAGCTGTGCATGGTTAATGGGGAACTAACACCTCATCTATATTCTTCTAAACCTCATCATGAAGTCATCTGTGGACTCATGCTCAAACTGCTTCATCTCTACCAAGTCATTAATGGACATCTTGGGCTCCACCCTATAAAACTGCTCGTGGAAGGCCATCTCCATTTGCCCCCAATTTGCAATAGAATAAGGGGGTAACAGAGAGTACCACTGGGAAGCTAAACCGATCAATGAGTTCCCAAACAATCTCAACTTATAATTGGGATTGTCCTCGAATGTCACACAATGATTGGAGAACTTGAAAATGTGATCCCTCGAGGACACACTACCATCTTTTCTGCTAAATGTTGGGAATGTGAGCATCTTGAAGTTAAGGGGAAACGGGTTCTGTTCATCAATGTATTTCGGGTAAGGCTTCTGGTAAGTGACTTTGAACAGCAGGCGAGCCTGCGGTTGAGTGTTCTGGACCACCATTTTCCTTAACTCAGCGAATTTCTCCCTGAGTTGCTAGTTAGTAGTATTGTCAAGTGGGGTGTAAGAAGATTCCCACTTCGGGCTACAATCGTTGCTCGAGGTAATCTCTTTTTTTGGTTCGAGTCTCTTCAATTTGGTCCCTCCTCATTTACTAGCCAATGGTAGTGGTCTATAAGAGGAGATTTATCCACAGTGGTGGGTTCACTCTTCCCGCTAGACTTTCCAATTATTTGGGGCATCCCATACTTCTTCTTATCTTGCCCGTCTTGCTCTCTACTATCCAGTGAGAATAACAGGGGGTCGGGCAACTCTGCTTCCGAGATCTGTTCCACTACTGGCTGATAAATGTCAAATACTTCTTTCCTATTTCCCCTATCCTTTTCTTCCCCCAGTAAAGGAAATAAGGGAACAACTGGTTCTTTCTCAGGGCACTGATGCTCTAAAATTAGTTAACGCGCAAATTAACCCTCTTTTGACAATTGTAGTATATGTATAAGTAGGGATCGTTCTAAACCGGGGATTAGGAGGGCTTGCTAAAACCTCTAAACTAATTCAAAAACATAAAAACAAAGTTTAATAAAAATGTAAACAAAAGACTTTAAAACAAGAAAGAAAAAGGGGGATTTTGGTTTGGTGAAATTGAACAATTAAATTTGTAAAACAAAACAGATTTTTAAAACGAAATTGGTAAATAAGATGGTGGATGGATTAGTTAGGGGTCCGTTCTTCACACATGACACACTTGTACATGAATCGATTTCCAATTGCTTTTCAATAAATTATGATTCTCAACGCCCCAAATTAACCATGAATTGCATAGATTAATTCTCAGATTTTCCTTAAGTTAATGGATTGGATGATTGCATACGACAACCCAAGGCATTCCCCACAAGTTCCCTCAATGAATTGCATAAAAGAGATACAAGCAAGAATCATTAAGTTCTATGAAAACCATAAGCGTTGACGAGGCACTTGTTACTATGAATTGCATGAAACTTATGCCAAGAATTCAATTAACGCGATTGTGACAAGCAACCTTCACTACTCATGAATATAAACTTGTAACGATTAGGTGAAACTCATTTATATTCTAGCATCTAATTCATGTATGAAAACTAAGTATGCATCCTTAATAAACATACAAGAATTAGTTATTAAGAAAATAGATAATTGAATTGCAATCACAACTTATTAAATCACAATTGGAAGAAATCAATTCATATCTCAAGCATGTTCATGGCTTCAAACTTCCCCCTAACTAAATAGGTTTAGTTCCTCATAAGCATAAAACAAAGATAAATAAATTTAGACATTGAAAACAAAAGAAAGAAAACACCTAAACGTTCCAACGATCCTTGTTGGATAGCAAGCACGTCCAAGAGCTTTCCTCTTCTTCTTTGCCGTGCCTCAAGGGTGGAATGATGTTGAAGGGTTGGTTATATGGAGGATTGGATGGGGGAGGTTTAGATATGTAGGGAGAGGCAAGGAAAGGCTTGTAGAATGGTTTATTCTTGGATGATTTGAATGAGGTTGCTACCATGGGTATTTATAGGAGAATGATGGACTTGTTTAATGCTTGTTTAATGCAAATTTCTGGTGGGAATCAAAGAAAAGCCACGGCAAGAATGGAAAATTGTTGGTGGTGGTAGGTTTTGAGTCATCCACTTCACATGTCATGGTGAACTAAGCATTGCATCATCCACTCAAATGTCATGGTGATCTAAGCATTGCATCATCCACTCAAATGTCATGATGAGCTAAGCATTACATCATATTTTTAAGCCCATTGCAACAGATTTTTGGGCTTCTTTGCATCAAATTCTTGGGCTTCTTTTCTTTCAAATTCGTCCATCCATCTAGCTTGGATCATAAGCACTCCATCTTGGGCCCAAAAACACTTCAAACTACTCCAAATTGGCTCATAATGCACCCTTAGCCCATAAAACCTACAAACACACGAATTTAACTTTAAACACTATAATAAATACTAAATAATAACCAAAATGCAAGAAAACAAGCAAGCTAAGTCGCATAAATATGCTCCTATCAGGCACGGTTGTCTCAACACATCATCATGATCACCCCTCAGGGTAGAAAACTCTAGATCCAGCCTCATTTGCAAACTTCTTGTTAAGGAGCAAAGTCTGCTGACTTCTCCCCTGATTTCCAGCAAGATTTTCTCCATACTTCTCAAGACTTGCACTTAGTAGCTTGCAGGTCTTCATTAGTTACTTTTCATCCTATTTTCTCAGATAAAGTCAGGCTTTCTGGAATGGCTAATCTTTGCAAGGAAGGGAGGTCTTTTAGTCGATCCATCATGTTTGACCTAAGTAAATCCTTGGGGTGGCTCGTATTTTGTACTCCACCTAAAAGTTTGCTCTTTTCTCCTTATTGGTATACAAGACTTCTAGGTCCCATCAAGCGAACCAAAACTATGTTCAGGCAAAGATTTCCTCCACGAGGGAGGGTCCTCGGCACCTCGTCACAGCTCCTTTGGGGATTGGCACGTTAGTTTGAATGTGTTTGGTGGTTGAACTCTTGCTAGTTCGTCTGCTGTAAGAACAAGACATAGTTAGTTCTGAAAGGTCCTTTATGGGGCCTTAGGTATAGGCCTTGAACCTCACAATCAAAATTAAGTGCTTAGGCGTGCCACTACTATCTCATTATAGTAGATGTAGAATAAGTGTGTTTAGTCGGTTTCTTGCACCCCAAGTTACTCGAACTTCTTGTTATCAAAGACTTTTCATGGATGGGTTAAGTCCATATTAAGTTCTTTCTTGCCTTGAGACCAAGGACTTTCAGTTCATGGTTTTGTATGCTTGAAGGAAGGGTGTCCAAAACCCCTTAAGTCATTTGTTTGGTTCTAGATTGGTTTTAGATGCAAGAAGATCCATAAAGATAACCAAATCTGAGCACAAATGAAACTTTCAAAGTAGAACACAAGTTGAAATAACTTGAATACATGATGGACAATATGCTAAATGACAGATTTACTAGTTTAGAGAACAAACAAAGAGCTTTGGACAAGATTTCACCTTGTCCAGCAAGGTTGAACTTCTTGCAAACCCTTATCTTTGAGTTTACAAAAGTTGTATTCTTGAAAAGTAATGCATGGTAAACAAGTTTACACAAGGGAATCGATACTACAGGAGTAGCAGAGCTTTAAACTAAAGAAATATGAAATTTTTTAGTAGGCGATGCCTAAAAGATCAAAGATTTAGGCTGTTAGATTAGTCACTGACAGGGTTTAAACCCACGTCGTCATGCAAAGGCTCAACACCTTTTCACCACTATGGTAAGGGGCCACTTGCTATTGTTTATTACAATTATAAATATATATATATATATATATATATATATATATATATAATTTAATAAATACATTTAGAATTGGTACTGACAGCAACCACCTTTGTTGCCAATCCATGTCATGCCACATAAGAATTGGTATTTCGGTTGAAAAACACTAGTTTTGTTTTTTACTGTTATTGATGATGTGAACTTTTCCCTATATAAGAGCACGTCCAATGTAGTAAGGTTTCCCTGGGCAATGTAGGAAGAGGCAACTCAATCCCCTTAAATGAATAGTAAATGCCTGTCGTGAACAGTAACTGCACAAGTGCATCTCCACCCCTAAATTGAATAGCCAATTCGTATTAAAATATTAAAAAGAAGGGTAATGTTAAGGAAACTAAATTTGTAGAAAAAATTTACAAATTGAATGATGTGTCACTAATAGGAATGAACACATTTATCAACGCTTGAGTAATAATTAAATTATCAACTTTCATTATTTAATTTACAAAATTTTATATATAAATTTAGTCTACCTAGCATTACCCTAAAAGAAATCACCTCAAATGGACTTCTTTTTTTTTTACATGAAGCGATCGAGCTAGCTTTACTTTTGTTTGTGCGGTTGTTTTATGCCTAACTCATTATTTAACCAATATATTGCATCTCATTCACATTGGTAGGAAAATTGCTAGCAGTCCTTGGAACATCTCCGAAGAAGATGTTAAATTTAAATCAAGGTTCTAAAAAATGCTAAGCGCTAGTCGGGCGACAAGCTGACGCCTAGTGTCTAGGCTGCTAGATGGGGTCTAGGCAGGCGCCTAGGCGGATATAGGTAAATTTATTGTATATCTTGTAAATAAGTGTATATTGACAGTTACAAAAAAATTATACTTGTATGAAATCCATGGATAAGATAATAAAAGAATGACAAATTATTTAAATTTACTATATAATATATAAATAATATGTCTTTTCTTTTAAAATAATATATGTGATGTTTGGGTTTAAATACATACTAATGTAAATGGTCTTAAAAGAAAAAAAGAATAATAAAACAATAGATCTTTACTAGTTTATGTAAATGGTCTTAAAAGAAATAAAAGAATAAAAAATTGGTAAAGAGAGTTATTGGGACTAGGACCCGTGCAATCAAAAGAGAGGACGTGGTGGGACCATAAAGAATTCACCCCACCCATCCGTTTAAACTTTAAATTGAAAGTTAATATGATGGTCCCCACCCTTTCATCTTCTTCCTCGCGACCTACAACATCATTTTTCTAGAAATATTTTTAGATCCCAGCGTCTTCTCATATGCTCGCCTAGCTTCTGCCCAGCCCCGCCCAGACCCGTATAGCTCCGCCTAAACCCGTCTAATCCCACCTACGCCTAATACATTTTTCGATTTTGTGACCGATTAACAATTAATCGGAGCTCCAGCACCTAGGCCGATTTTTAGAACACTGATTTAAATATAAAATTTAAATTTGAAAGCCTATAAGGCACTTTGATCTTTTTTAAAAATTTCCTCTGGATATGTCAAATTGAACTATTATTTATGACATCATTTTTTTATAATTGTAATAAATATATTTAGAAAAAAAATAATAATAAAAATGATAAAAATATATTTATTAATCAATTGAAAAATGAACTTGAAGTTGTTGTCAAATTTGATAGCGACCACCTTTGATGCCAATCCACGTCATGCCACATAAGAATTGACATTTCGATTGAAAAACACTAATTGTCTTTTTTTACTGTTATTGTTGATGTAAACTGTAAGATCCCACATTGCCCAGGGGAAAGGATCCTCTATGCCTTATATGTATATGCTCACCTCCTTATAGCAAGACACGTTTTGGGAACTCACTGGCTTCGGATCCTATAAGAACCCCGAAGTTAAGCGAGTTTAGGCGAGAGCGGTCTCAGGATGAGTGACCTCCTGGGAAGGCCCAAGAACAAACTATGTGGGCTGGGCCCAAAGCGGACAATATCTTACTATACAGACTGAGATCAGGATGTGACAATTTGGTATCAGACCCACTCTCTGGCTGGAAGTGTGCCGACGAGGACATCGGGCCCCTAAGGGGGTGGATTGTAAGATTCCACATCGCCCAGAGGAGAGGATCCTCTATGCCTTTTATGTACTTGCCCACTTGTCTATAGCAAGACGTGTTTTGGGAACTCACTAGCTTCGGATCCCATAAGAACTCCAAAGTTAAGCGAGTTTGAACGAGAGCAGTCTTAGGATATGTGACCCCCTGGGAAGGCCCCATAACCCAAGAACAAAATCGTGCGGGCCGAGCCCAAAGCGAACAATATCTTACTAGCACATTTTTGTTCTTGGGTTCTTGGGCATTCCCAAGGGGTCACCCATCATGTGACTGCTCTCGCCCAAACTCACTTAACTTCAAAGTTCTTATGGGATCCAAAGTCAGTGAGTTCCCAAAACACGTCTTGCTATAGGGAGGTGGGCATGTACATATAAGGCATAGAGGATCCTCTCCCCTAAGCGATGTGGGATCTGACATAAACTTTTTTATATCTCTTTTGATATCTCTTTTAGAAATGTTTTTAGTTTCCTATATCTCTTTTAGAAACGGGCATTCAAAGTAAGAGGTCTTAGGTTTGAATCTCGTGGATGACAAATTCAATACCAAATTAGGTTGCCACTGTGTAGTTTATAGTTGAACTCTTCCTCCTCTTAGTGTAAAATAATTGTTTAACTAAAAAAAATCATTAAAGTGCACTTTTCACCTTCATGTTGTGAAAATGAGTAAGCACTTTCAATAAAAGGGACCACGGTCAAAGCTGCTTCTGCTTTCTTATGCCAATGACCCACGATCTTGACAAGGCTGGTCCAGGCCCAGTACGGGCAGGGCGACCGTCCAGGGCCCAAAAAAATTGGGGGCACTAAAATTATTAAGGTGATATATTTATATATGTTTTCATAAGATTATAAATTTATAAAATATAGTTCAATGACACATAAATTTAACTAGAAGTGGTGGTTTTGTCATTTGAAAATAATGAGGAGGTCTTTGGTTCAAAACACCACTTGTGCTTATTTACTTTCAAAATTTTACAAATTTCTTTTCATAAGAGTATAAATTTATAAAATTTGGTTAAAGGAACAAGAAGTTTAATTAGAAGCAATGATTTTTGTTGTTTAAAATTAATGAGAGGTCCTAAGTTTGAAATGATATGTGCATGTTTATTCTTTTCAATTTTTACAAATTTTTGTTTGGTTGTTAATTTATTTTTAGTTACTAGCTAGTAGTTATGTGAGTTGTTATTTTTAAATATTCGTTTCAATTCAAGTCTAATCTTCAACAAAGAGTAATATGTAGACCAAATTTTTAGAGCAAATTTGTAAATCATATGACGTGTCATCAAAATGTTTAATTTAGTGCTTATTCATTACTAATACATATCAATTAAAGACTCGAAAACGTCATTAATTTTTTAGTCTCATATTGACAAGGTTAGTAAATAATAAAAAACAACTCACGATTTATATAAAACACTTTCAAAGTTCAAATGGAAAACAAAACTCATCATCTATCTACTTGTAAGCCTAAAGTTTTTTGGTTTCCTTCTCTCGATACAAAATAAATTAGTCTTTCTGTGTTTATAAATTGTTGAGTTTGAAGTGCTTTTCTAAGTATAACTTTATCGATGTCTTACTTGTGAAAATAAATAATTTTCGTATATGAAGTTAGGACACTATTTTTGGCGTCGCCTCGGGCCTCAAAAATCTCTGGACCGGCCTTGAATCTTGATAAATAAACATATTCTTTTTTCTCTTTTACAAACCCAATTTTGGCCCCCAGCTGTTTTTCTAAGATGCCCTTAAAAAAAGAAAAACTAATGAAAATGCCTTGAAAACTTTGAGTTTTAACGATAAGGACAAAATAAAGGGTAAAGTGAATAGTATCAAGATTGACGTAATGTGATTTTTCGTTAAAGTGAACAATACCGGGAGCTTTTCGTTAAACTTCCAAAAAAAAAAAAAAACTCAAGTGAACTAATTGCTCTTTTTTTTTTTTTTACAAGAAACGATGGAGTAAGTGGACTTGCTTAGGCAATAAAGGAAATAGCTTCCCTTTTGTTTGGACGATGGCTTTATGTCAAACTGGTTATTCAATAAACATAATGCAACTCATTCACATTGCAAATGGAAAATTGCTAGCAGTTCCTTAGTTCCCTGTATAAGAGAAGCAGAGGCAACCACTCAGAACACAAGTTCAAAGAAAACAAAGCCTTCTCACTTTTAATTCATCAAACCTCTTTTCTGTCCAAGAATTTTTCAAGCCTTAGACTAGAACCTTTTGATCTCACATCAATCTCAATCTCATCTAAGAACAATCCGATCATCACAAAAGTTTCAGTAGGCAATAACTGAGGGAAACTAGAAAACATGTATGATAAGTAATTACGCATAAATTAAGTAAAGATTAGAAGTTGATGATGTAAGTACTTTAGCTGAACTAATAATTGAATGTGCTAGATAATATTGAATTAAAATTAAGCATGAGACTCATACAATCGAGTTCGAACCTTTTGTACTTATTTTGTATGTGGCTTTTCCGTGACCTTTATCATTAATTGACACGTGTTACATTTATAACAACATAATTAAAGATGATTATATTTATGGACACGTATCAATCAATGATAATAGAAGCAGAAGCAACCACTATCAGAACACTACGTTCAAAGAAAAGAAAGCCTTCTCACTTTTAATTCATCAAACCTCTTCTCTGTGACTTTGTCCAAGAATTTTCCAAGCCTTAGACTAGAAATTTATTGATCCACATTAATCTCAATCTCAACTAAGAACATTCCGATCATCACAAACGTTTCGGTAGGCAATAACTGAGACAATCTAGAAAACATGTATGATAAGTACGTACGCATAAATTAAACTAAAGATTATAAGTAGATGATGTAAGTACTTTACCTAAACTAGAAATTGTATGTGCTGGATAATATTGAATTATCATTAAGCATGAGTATATACAATCGAGTTCAAAGCTTTTGCACTCATTTTGTGTGTGGTATTTCTGTGATTTCTGTCATTAATCGACACGTGAGGAAAATTACGTTTATAAACACGTGTGATAGGTATTTTCACCACTTGAGTAAAAGGGATAAAAACACTTAAAATACTTGCAAGAGTACAATGTTATCATAGTATAGCAGCTCATGCAAGATTGTTCTCCACAGAGATTGAATGAATAATCTTAAACCGTGTCGTCCATCCTAAGAGGTTACACATATTAACCACAAGAAGCCAGCGCCAATTCCAGGGACAACCCTCTGCCAAAATTGCATCAAATTACTTTTCTACATATCCTAATGGTAGCCAATCACTAAGACAAATAGATAGTTTCAAACACGGTGATTAATAATTCAAAACTTGCATGCATAATATCATAAGTAAATTGAAAAGAAACTACATATTCTTGCTAAGGCTAGTGGCCTCGCCCTAGCAAACAAAACTAGTTAAGAACAATCATAAAACAAAATATTATTAAAAACATGGATAAAAAACACCTTAAATCGTCAAAAGCTCTCTAAAGCCAAAGTAGTGTGTTCTCTCCTCCTATGTTGCTTAGTGAACCCTAATGGCTAAAAAGCCTTATTTATACTAGTAGAAAATAAAACCCTACCTAGAAAAGGTCTTAGAAAAATACTAGGAAACATAATAAAATAATAAAACAGAAAATAAAAGGTTTCCAATTCTAACTGGAATTCGGAGTTTTCAGAAAATCTATCTTTTGACTGACCAAATCAACTCCTATTTGGTCCCAAAAGGTCTCTTTTTAAATCTTGAGACGTCCTCTACAAATCCTTAGAAGGAATCTTCCTCAAAATATGCCACTGTGACCTTCAAAATACCCAAAACGTCCAGAAACGTCAATCTGGGAAAGCTGCGCGCTGGGTCTTCTTTTCATCGCCATGGTCAAACGGCTTGGTAGAAAAATCTGGAATTTTGATACAATTATCTTGAAAGACTCACGAACATCCTCCAATTGGAATCACTCCAAAATTCATCATTTTGATCACTTTTTTGCTTCAGAGGAAGTCGAATGTCCTACATTGAAAATACATAACAAAGTATCAAAATCTCACTAAAATAACCAATAAATTAATACTAAGATAAGGGTAAAATATATAGTATAATATGGACTCATCAACGTGTCAATTAATGATAGAAACTACAACGAGATTACATACAAAATAAGTGCAAAAGATTTGAAATCCATACAACCACACCAACCACAGAACAAAGATACAAACTAATTATGTAACAGTACCCTCTTGGCACGAGTGAGAATTAATTATTCTCCACCACTTTATTAAACATTACATAAATAAATTATAAATGTATATTTTGGGTTGTATGATTAATGCAAAAAACAAGCGTGGACTGTGAGAGGCTGGGCCGATTATTTGTTGTTTGGAGTTGAACGATTATGTTAGAGAGTTAAATAATTAGTTGTAGAAAGAGAAGAATCGGTGAAGATCAAACTCGCATCAAAGTGTATAACTATGATTGTTTTTTACGAAAACTAATGAAAAAGACTTGAAAAGTTTTAATTTTAATAAAAAATCATGTTATAAGTTTTGTTTAATGATTAGTACAAGACCCATATTAAAGTAGTCCAATTAAAAATGGCTCAACTATAATAAATTATAATTTGTCAATTTTACCTCGAATTTTTTTAGGTTGAGTTCCAGATTTTCGTTGTTAATGGAGTTCATCGTTGTTTTGCAGACCTTCTTCTTTTTCTTTGAAACAAAAATATAAATACTCATGCTATTTAATTTATATTTTGTATTATTTCGTTGAAATGCGATCGTCGTTATTATTCATAGTGTATTCGAGGTACTATTTTTCAATTTTTCTTCGTCAGTGGAGTTCATCGTTTGTTTCTCCAAAAAATAAATTTGAGATCTGCATGTTATTCAATAATAACGACGGGTCATTGTTTCCGAACTATAAAAATAAACTATCTCTGGATTTTAAGTAACACTATTTCTGGAATTTAAGTCACTGTTTCTAGATCCAAATGAAATAGATACACTGTTTCTAAAATGTAAGCTAGAAAAGAAATAATGAAATTCACTGTATTTGGATTCAAAGAAAATTAAGAACCTTGTTTCTTAAATATAATCAACTGATGCATGAAAGAAAAGAAACAGTCAAAGGTTAAAACATAGACTGTTTCTGGAATCTCAGTCACTGTTTCTGAAATTTAAGACACTATTTCTGGAATTTAAGTCACTGTTTCTAGATTTTGGTTCTTTTCCTTCCAGATACAGTGTTTGTTTGTGCACAGACAAAACAAACACTGTATCTGATTTTTTTTTTTTTCCAGAAACATTGTTATATTTTAGGTTCTCCATAAACAGTTTTATGTTTTGGTTTTTTTTTTTCAGACACTTTTTCGCCGGTTTCTACCATTAAACTTTTTTGAACTTGTTTAGGCGGCTTTATTCCAATGAATGCTTCCTTTTTCAACTTTGATTTGAACTTTGATTTGGTTGTTTTTGAAATGGGTATCACTTGTGCCTCCATGTTTTAAGCTTCTTAATCCGCCAATCACACACCACCTACCACCATTACTATTACCATAAACAAATATTAAATATCTTATTAATTTTTCATGTAAAAAAAAAGAAAAAAGAATTTTTCAGAGACCCCAATCTAGAAGAAAAGATGATGGACTTGGTCGTCGTCTTCATCGTGGCCTTGATGTACATCCTAACTTTACTTTCCGTACCCTTCATAATCCTCCATGGTAATTTCCTGCTCTCTCTGTTTCATACTTATCAATTTTCCTTTCAAAGAAATTATTCATATTTTGTTTGATAAATCTATTTCTGTATCTGGGTTTTGCTTAATTTTTTTTCTAGGTTTTTGATATATTGTTATTTTTTGGATAAAAGTTGTCAGTAATAATTATTTCGGCGGTTTCTGCCATGGTCACGTTAATTCTCAAGTCCATAAAATCAATCCACACTTGATAGTTAATTCCATTGTTGAGCTTCAACTCGTTGAAATCTTGATCAAGTCCGCCACTCCAATACCCTGAGCATTAGACGTAAGGGAGTTGATGTCCAAACCAACATGGTTGTCATCAGGATCTTGGAACTCTTGGTTTTCAAAGACATCAAACTCGATACCGAAGATGATGTTGTTGGTGTCGCCGTTGTTGGAGAAGTTGAAAAAACCCAAGTGTTGTGTAGAGCTTGCACCACTTAAGCTAGAGAAGGGTGAGAAGATGATGGTTTTTTTATTAAACTTTGAGCCATTTTGGTTAAATAACATTTTAGAATGGTTTTTGGTTAAATATTTGTTGGCCCAAGCTCTTTTCATTAAAACTCCCTTGTTTTTTACTATTGTGGTCAAATGTCATCTACAGATATGAATGAGATTTTTGCAAAGATATCTGGCGTTATTGGCACTCTCTAAAAAATATCTTGCACTCTAAATGTATAGAAATATAAAATTTAAAAAAAAAAAAGGATACTTGATAGATGTGCAAAGCTAACAGCAGCTCCCAAAATATACAACAACAACAACAACAACAACAAAACTTTTTCTTATTAAGTGAGGTCGGCTGTACAGCTCCCAAAATATAATGTTATAAAACATGAAAATTGTTATTAGCACTCCAAAAATTTATTTTGCACTACTTTCTATAATTCAAAAGAAAAATACATTTGTAAGAACTGTAAAATTAAATTAGTAGAGTGCTAATAACAATTATCTAAATTATTTGTTGAAGCAAATACTATAAATGGATGCCAATAGAGTCCAAATATACTTGAAAAGGCTCTTTCAATTGAACTGACCGTGGTCTGAGCTGCTTTTGCTTTCAGTTGCCAATGACCCACAATCTTAAGAAAAGAAAAAACAGATTCTTTTCTCTTTTTCAAACCTATTTTTAGCCCCAGTTTTCTTTATAACATGCTTTGACAAATCTATTTTCACCCTTTTTTTTTTCTTTCTTTTTAGGTGGAACGATACTTAAGATATAGGAAGTGAAAATGACCTTTTTTTTTTTTTTTTTTTTATAAGATTGCTTAAAAAAAATAGTAATGTTAAAGAGACTAGATTTATAGATAAAATTTGTAAACTAAATAATGTGTTACCAATAAGAATAAGCATGTTTATCAACAATTGAGTAATAATTCAATCTTCAACTTTCATGTTATTTAATTTACAAAATTTAATCTATAAATTTACTTCCTAGCATTATCCTAAGAGCACTTCCACCGGAGGTGGGTTAGGCCGGCACTAATCCAAAAAAAGGGGCCGGGACCTAGGCTATCCACTCCAGGCCAGCCCAAAATCGACTGACCAATGGACCAGCTTGTATGACGCCATGCCAATGCCAGCGTGGCGTCTGAGGGAAGTTGAAATTTTTATTGCGCCTGGCGCGTGGCAAGCACGTGCGCATGGGTCCGAGTAGCCGACTGGATTTCAGAGGGGAGCCCACTGCACAAGCACACTCAAACCTCAGCTGGGGAGGCCACGTGGCCTAGCATGTGCTATTGGATTTTCAACGGCTAGTTTTTCTAGACTATTGGAATTCCAACGGTAAAAAAAATTGAATTTCAATTTTGATCTGGACCGTCCGATCACAGATCAACAGTTCATGTTTTTCCCTCAATTTTTTTTAAGAAAAAAAGGCCCAACGGTTAGAATTATGACTGTTGGCCACGTGGCACCTTATAGGTTGTTGGATTTGAATATTTTTTTCAAATCGAACGGTCCAGATTAATTAACTACATTAAAATTAATTAAAAATTATGATTTTTTTTAAATACAGAAAAAATACAGAATAATTTTAAAAAAATTATTTATTTATTCTATAAATACGTAACCCTCATCTTCCACCTTACATCACATTTCAATATTTTCTACACTTTCTACATTTCAATATTTTCTACACTTTGAGAGAAAAAAATGACTACGTGGAAGCTCATTGAAGATGTTACGTTATGTGAATGTTGGGTTCACACTACTCATGACTCGATTACAAGTAATGAGATGGATAAGCGAGATATATGGAGTAAAATTACGAAAGCATTTTGCGATGTACATGGAAAAGACGCAAGAAGTAGTCAAGGTCTTCAAGGTCGTTGGGGGACAATATTTTTATTTATTATACGTAGTGGGACAAGTTTAGCAAATCAGGCGACAATATTTTTATTTATTATATGCATTCCACCCGCATCAATATTTTAATTTATTTATTTGTGTTACACTCGCAAAGAACCAGAACAAATCATTCAACAAATGAGAATGTTGGCAAATTGTCAATGATTGCCCCAGATACAAAATTATGGCAACCGGTCCAGAAGTTGCCATGCACGGCATGGGTCTACACAGTTTGCCAGAAGCAGACATGGCTGAACAAAAAGCAGACACATTTGAAGACACGGAAGGGACGCCTTAACAAGTGCTAGAGACCCAACCGACTCGTCAGTCCCTCAGGCCTTAAGGTAAAAAGGTATCAAAGAAAAAAGGTAGTTCTTCCAAAATTGACTACACTAAATATATGGAGGAACTTACTTGCCAAGGTGAACTGAACATGGTGCGGGAAAAGGTTAGAGATGAGGAAAAAGCTGCTGTTATGACAACAATATTAGCAGCTACTAAGAGACGTGATAAGGCGGCTGAGAGACATAGAGAAATAGTTAATTGAGAGAACGAGCTAATTAGAGAAGCACTTAACTGAGAAAATGAGATGCTTAGAGAAGAAAGGATGGCTCAAGCAGATTGTGACACTATGAACAAGCCTCTAGTAGGACTGTCTCCAAATTCAAAATATTTTTGGACATTGAAAAAAAAAGATGGGTCATGCGAATGACGCGTGCAAGAGATGCGGAAACAAGTCGAGGGGGTTCTAGCTACACAAATCCTAGCTACGAAGATCCTAGCTCCAGAGACTTTGTATAATTTCGTATTTATTTGTAGTACTTTATTTACTTTCTTATTTATTTTTAGAACTTTACGCAATTTCAAATTTGTTTTTTGTACTTTATTTAAACACATCAGATAAGATTACATAAACTCACCAATTAAACTTTAAAAAAAAACACCAAATAAAATTACATAACCTCACCAAATAAACTTAAAAATAAAAACACACTAAATAATATTACATAAACTCACCAAATAAACTTAAAAATAAAAAACACCAATTAAATTTACATAACCTCACCAAATAAACTTAAAAAAACACTAAATAAAAAAAATTACATAAAACTAAAAAAATACACTTTATTCTTCAACCACAAGCTCATTTTAATTATCTTCACCTTCTTGCAATCCTCACTGGTGCTCAATCAATTCATTCTGGCAGGTTACGTGTCAGTATGGCTCTTGCAATGAAGTGTACCGTTGAACGTTCAATTCATTGTAACGTCCATCCCGTTCCAACGGCTCGTGTTGCACGGAATCTTCGGTCCCGTCATGTGCATAATAGATACGTGTTCTTGAATTGTTCATCGGATCCGACTCATATTCATCGACGACATCATAATCATACTCATCTTCAACAATCATGTTGTGGAGAATAATACAAGTCATCATGATGGATCAAAGAGCCTCGACATTAAACATTCTAGCAGCAGCCCTAACAATCGCCCAACGAGCTTGTAGGATACCAAAACAATGCTCGACATCCTTCCTACACCCTAGCATTTTGCGAAGTGTTTTTCTTTTTCACTCTGTGGATATGGCACTGTTTTGACAAACGTTGACCACCTTGGGTAAATGCCATCTGCAAGGTAGTACAGTCCTTCATATTTATTACCATTAACCCAATATGTGCATCTCGACAATTTTCCTTACAGCAAGGTCAAACATTGGAGATTGGGCAAAGACATTTTGGTCATTCTGAGCTCCTGGAACACCAAAAAAAGCATGCAAAATCCATGTATCAAATGAAGTCACCGCTTCCAAAATGATACTTTTGGCTCATTTTATGTCGTCATAAGTTTTTTGCCACGCACTTGGACAGTTTTTCTAAGTCCAGTGCATGCAGTCGATGCTTCCAATCATGCCAGGGAAGCCTCGCATCTCACCCTTCCTCAGAAGCCTTCCCATGTCCATTGGCATGGGTTTCCGGAGGTACTCATGGTGTAGAAGGCTTCAATTACAGAGCAAAACTGCATCAGGGACTCTAAAACAGTTGTTTTTCCCATCCTCGCGATCTTGTCCACTTGATCTGCAGATGCTCCATATTCAAGCTCTCGCAAGGCAGCCGTAATTTTTTGCTCAAGAAGAAGACCTAGAACATGAAAAACATCATCTTTTTGCACAAAGTATGGATCATGGTTGCAAATAGCACTCATGATTTTGTCGAACAAACTTCTTTGCATTCTAAAACGACGTCTAAAAACATGATCAAGGAATACGTTGTTGGGAATAAAATAATCTTCCAAGAGATCTTTACCTCATCTTTCCCTTATTTTATCAAAGTTTGCGACACGTCTGGGTTTGGCTATCTGACCCACAGCTTCCATGACACGACTGGAATGTGAGGCCCTCTCCCTTTTTGGTCATCATCCTTATCCTCCTCTATTGCGAAAGCCTCATCTCCACCTCCACCTTCCTCGAGATTGACCAATTCTTCTTGTTGTGCCAACAACCTTTTCTGTTGCTCCTCAAACTATTTATACACTCTCCTTGAAGAAGACATTGTAAGAACTCAAGATTTGAAAACAATGAAGAAGGATTATGAGCTAAAAAGAAGGATTGAGTTTGATGTGAGGATGGATGTAGGGATGTAGGGTTTATATGAACAAAAAAGAAAGGATAAGGTTCTAGACAATGCCACGTGGCACTACGTGATTGGTTGAAAATCTTATTGAAATCTTAGCTAAATTATTGTAAACAGGGAGTGACACGTGGCACGTCAAGATTGGTTGAAAATCTTATCAGAAGTCTATCCACTAAATAGTACGTTCGGATAATGACACGTGGCGTGACAAGATTGGTTGAAAATCTTATCGAAATCTTGGCTAAATTATTGTAAATAGGAAGTGACATGTGGCGTGTCAGGATTGGTTCAAAATCTTGGCGGAAATCTATTCACAAAATAGTACATTCGGATAATGACACGTGGTGTGACGAGATTGGTTAAAAATCCTATTTGAAATTAAAACTATTTTATTTATTTATTATTTTATAAAAAAAATTAGTAATATTTTAAATGGGCTGGGTGCTAGCGCATTTTGTAGGAGTGGAGATCGTTTGTGCCAGAGCATTTTTTTAGGGGTGTAGATGCATTGGCCTATTAATGTTCATTGGGGTCTATCATTGTTCACTGAGTGGATTAAATGGGCTGAGTGCTGACGCATTTTTTTAAGAGTGGAAGTGCTCTTAAAAGAAATCACCCCAAGTGGACTTGCTTTTTTTACATGAATTGATAGAGTTAGCTTTACTTTTGTTTGTTCGGTTGTTTTATGCCTAACTCATTATTTAATTAATATATTGCAACTCATTCACATTGTTGGGCAAATTGCTAGCGGCTCCTTGGATGTTAAATTTAAACATAAAATTTAGGGTAAAAGACAGTTTACTACCCTCATGTTTGGTGGTTTTCAACATTTAGTACACTAATTTTTTTCATCACCGAGTCATACCTAAAGTGTAAATTTTGTGATAGTCTCATACATCCATTAGTCAAACTGTTAGTTCTATCGTTAAGTGATGACGTGGCACCATGATTGAGCGCCAGTGTCATTAAAAAATATTAAAAAAATATTTAAATAAAAATAATATTTAAAATAATATTTAAAAAACTATTATTTAAATAAAATAATATTAAAAAATTTATTTAAATAAAAAAAATATTAAAATATTAATAAAATGTTAATTTTTTCTTCTTCTCTCCTCTTCCTCCTCCTCTTCTTCTTCTTCTTCTTCTTCTTCTTCTTCTTCTTCTTCTTCTTCTTTGGTTTCTGTCTCTCTCTTTTTTTCTATTTTTTTCCTTTTTCCCCTCCTCCTTCTCTTTCCTTCTTCTTCCTCCTCTTTCTTCTCCTTCTTCTTCCTCTTCTTTTTTGGGTTCGGTTGTTTTTGTTTTCTTTCTTTCTTCTTCTTCTTCTTCTTCTGGGTTTGGGATTTTTTTTCTTCTTCTTCTTCCGCTCCTCCTCCTCCTCCTCCTCCTCCTTCTTCTTCTTCCTTCTTCTTCTCCTTCTTCTTCTTCTTCTTCTTCTTCTTTCTCCTTCTTCTTTTGGATTCGATTTTTTTTTTTGTTTCTTTCTTCTTCTTCTTCTTCTTCTGGGTTCGGGTATTTTTTTTTCTTCTCTTCCTCCTCCTTCTTCTTCTTCTTCTTCTTCTTCTTTGTAGGTGGGTTTTTTTTAATTTAAATATTTTTTAAATATTTTTTAATTACACATGGCGCCCAATCAGGGCACCACGTCATCACTTAACGGGAGAACTAACAGTTTGACTAACGGATGTACAAGACTGTCCCAAAATTTACACTTTAGGTATGACTCTGGGATGAAAAAAATTGATGTACTAAATGTTGAAAACCACCAAACATCATGGTAGAAAACTGTCTTTTACCTAAAATTTAAAATTGAAAGCGAGAGGCACTTTGATCTTTTTAAACTTCGTTCTCTACCGGATATGTCAAATTAAACTATTATTTATTGCATTTTTTATAATTGTAATAAATATATTTAGAACAAAAACAATAATAAAAATGATAAAAATATATTTATTAATTAATTGAAAATGAATTTGAAGTTGCTGTCGAATTTGACAGAAACCACATTTGGTGCCAATCCACGTCATGCCACATAAGAATTGACATCTCGGTTAAAAACACTAATTATCTTTTTTTTTATTGTTATTTTTTGTGTAAACTTTTTGATATCTTTTGTAGAAATGTTCTTAGTTTGCTATATAAGAGAACCAGAGGCAGCCACTTAAAACACAAGTCAGAACACAAGTTCAATGAAAATAACGCCTTCTCACTTTTAATTCATCAAACCTCATCTCTGTTACTCTGTCCAAGAATTTTCCAAGCCTTAGACTAGAAACCTTATGATCCCATATCATTCTAAATCTCAACTAAGAACAATCTGATCATCACCAACGTTTTGGTAGGCAATAACTAAGAGAGACAAGAAAACATGTATGATAAGTAATTATGCATAAATTAAATAAAGATTATAAGTAGATGATGTAAGTACTTTAGCTGAACTAATAATTGCGTATGCTGGATAATATTGAATTATCATTAAGCATGAGACTAATACAATTGAGTTCAAAGCTTTTGTACTCATTTTTTGTGTGGTCTTTTTGTTATCTCTGTTATTGATTGACACGTGTTAAGTTTATGACAACAGAGTTAAAGAGAGTTATATTTATGAACATGTATCAATCAATGATAGAAATCACATAAACCACACACAAAATAGTTAAGATTGAAATCCATATAATCACAACAACTACAGAAAAATGATACTACCTAATTATGTAACACTACCGTCTTGGCACTAGTGACAATTAATTTTTGTCTACCATTTTATTCAACCTGAAAAATATGTAATTATAAATGTATATTTTTAGATTGTATGACAAATTAAAAGCAAGTGTGGATTGTGAGAAGCAGGTCTGTGTATCAAGAACGAAGTCAGAAATCTATATGAATAGAGCCATCTTCAAATAACTAAGTCATGAATTGAAAATCTCAAAAATTTACTAAACAAAACACTTATATATATATATATATATATATATATATATATATATATATATATATATATGTATGTATATCCATAAGGTTTTTCATACAATATCACTTGACACATTTTCATAATTACCAATATCATTAAATATCTCTCTCTATAAAAATAATCATGTTAGTATTCATCCATTGATCTCCCATCTAATTTCTCAATTGATTCTTCAATAATTTCATAGCTAAAAATACTCTATCACATGGGATTACTGTGACATCCCACATCGCCCAGGGAGTGATCCTTAAATGTATATTCTCATCCCAACCTAGCACGAGGCCTTTTGGGAGCTCACTGGCTTCGGGTTCCATAGGAACTCCGAAATTAAGCGAGAAGGGGGCTAGAGCAATCCCAGGATGGGTGACCTCCTGGGAAGTTGCTCGTGAGTTCCCAAAAACAAAACCGTGAGGGCGTGGTCGGGGCCCAAAGCGGACAATATTGTGCTACGGTGGTGGAACGGGCCGGGGAAGTGGTTCGCCCCGGGTCGGGATGTGACAATTGGTATCAGAGCCTAACCCTGGCCGCGTGTGTGCCGACGAGGACGTCGGGCCCCTAAGGGGGTGGATTGTGACATCCCACATCGCCCAGGGAGTGATCCTTAAATGTATATTCTCATCCCTACCTAGCACGAGGCCTTTTGGGAGCTCACTGGCTTCGGCTTCTGTAGGAACTCCGAAGTTAAGCGAGAAGGGGGCTAGAGCAATCCCATGATGGGTGACCTCTTGGGAAGTTGCTCGTGAGTTCCCAGAAACAAAATCGTGAAGGCGTGGTCGGGGCCCAAAGCGGACAATATCGTGCTATGGTGGTGGAGTGGGCCCGAGAAGTGGTCCCACCCGGGCCGGGATGTGACAATTACTATATACATTATGTGCATTTTTTTTCCTATTAAAAAAATTGAATCAGTCATCCGCCCTCTCTAAGCCGAAGGTGGCTCTGTCCATGCGGTGTATTGTTTGGAGTTGAACGATATTGTTAATGAATTAAATAATTAGTTATTAGATAGAGGAGTCGGTGGGAAATCGAATTTATACCATAATGCATAAACATAATTGTTATCCCACGTTGCAGTAAAAAGCCATTTGAGGATATGTTTCGTAAAAACTATTGGCGGCGTTATTGGCACCCTCTAAAAAGTATCACGCACTCCAAATATATACATAAAAAAAAAAAAAAAAAAACCTTGATATAAGTGGAAAAGTGAATAGCAACTCCCAAAATATAATGTTATACGTTATTTTTTGAAGTGAATACTATAAATGAATGCGAATAAAGAGACAAAATATATTCGAAAGAGCGCTTTTAGTCCAAGCGTCTTTTATAGAGTGATTCTTATTTTACTACTTTAAAAGATTGTAACATTCCAATTTTCATGCATAAATTTTTTTTCGTCCCACTTTCATGTTAAAGGCACCATTTGGTACATAGAATGAGAATGTACTGTCCCATGAAACAAAATTTGGTTAAATTTTCATTTTACCTCTTCCTGAATGACTCATTTCACTCTGTGACACAAAATCATTAAATTTTAAGACAAAAATGCACCTAATCTTTTTCAATATTTACACCAAAAAATCTGAAACCCTAATCAAACTTCTTCCTGCCGCTGCAATTTCGAAAGCTACCTCCTCATCCTCTCCCGTACCCTCTTTTCTCTTCCCCACGGAGTGGAATCTGCATCTCCAAGTTCCAGGTTCGATCTTGTTCTCTGTTTGATTAGTTGAAGAACCTATTAACTTTTATCAGACAAGCCAGTTCGGCAGCCTCTTGAAAGCTGTAGTGACTTGGTTGTCTTTCATCCGTGATCTGATGTCATATGAAATATGATGGTTTTCCGTGACCTAAACCAGCTTTTCTCTTACAGTCTTACTATGTGCTTTATGAAGGAGCGTTATATCGTGTTCTTTGTTTCTGGGCATTTGTCGAAAGTGAATAACAGTCTGATATCATGTATTGCTCTTGTCAAGAGCCAAACTTAGTGAGATCTACGTCCTCTGATGCGCAATTTTGGAATTGCGAAGGAGGGAAAACTTTGTTAATTGAGATCTAACTGAAATTGGGTTTTCATTGAAAGATTTCTGGTGTACAGCATATATATATATATATATATTTTTTTTAGGGACATTATATGACTCACAACTAAATTAGGTTGTGTCGTGTGTATGAAGTCGCTACCTGAAGGAAACTTGTTTTTCATTTTGAAGCTGACGTACATTTTGTTTCTGGTTCTACTTTCAGATGTTAACAATGAGAAATGGATTGAGTTTGTCTTTGAATTTATGAACGACAAATGTTTCGATCTTATTTAGTAATTGAGGTTGAATTTATGAACGACAATGTTTCGGTCAGCATTGATATTTCGTGGTTTTGGGTCCGTATTTTTTCTTTTGTGACCTTTGTGATGATTCATCAGCACAAAGTAGGGCAAGATGATGTATAAATTTGCTCGAGTTATATAATTAGTAGTGCTTGATTTCTATAAATGATTTTCCTTTTGAGTTGGTCAATCAGATCATTTAGTTTAGTTTGAATAATTAGCAACGCATTTTCTCCCACACTTTTGTCTTTGTTGTGTGCTCGATAGTGGGTTGAGATAATGAGTCGTAGTAGATTGTTGTGTTTAACTAATGTGTTGGAACAACAAATATAGTGTGTTTCTTCTGCAAGTCAGCTATAAGACACCTTCTTTTGTACAAGTATTTATATATTCATTTTTTTTTTTCAGCTAATGGCTAAGGAAATGTGTTAATTAATTTTGATGTAAATTTGAAGTGTCATTATTATTCTTTTCTGATTTGCTTGTTTCGATTTCATTAACACCCAGTTCCTAATTCTGCTGAATTTCTTTGTACTTTGTAGTGCTTCGATTTCTTTGTATTCTTCTCTGATTTGCTTGTTTTGATTTCTTTGTATTTTGTAGTGTTTCGATCTGCCTAATACTGCATCTGCAACCAAAGATCCGCCTCTGTTTATCTGCTTCTTCTCCCCCTATTGAGCAGTACTGCATTCAGAGGTATCTCTCTATCTGGATTCATTATTTCAATGTTCAAGTTTCGATTTTTATGTGCTGAAATCTATAAATCTTTGGGTTCTGTTGGATTGGATTGGATTACATGTTTTGGATTTTCCTCTGTTGGATTGGGTTCTGTGTTATTTTTATAAACCTGGCTGAATATCCTCAGGGATTATTTGTTTGGTAATTTGCTTTATATTGAGTTGTGTTACTCTTGCGTTTCGAATGAACTGGAGATCTCAAGTTCCTGCCGGGGAACGGGGAACCTCACCTTCCATGTGTTTGTTGGAAATTTCTTATAAGTCGCAACATATAGTTTTGAACTTCATTGCTGCTCAAAATATATTCATTTTATATCTAATTTCATTTGAAAATATTATCTTTAGCCTGTCTGCATTACCCTCGGTTTTCATAGAAGAAAGATTAATATTTTAAAATAGAAGTCAAATTGATTTGTGCACAAATTATTTTGATAACAACTTAACAAGACATTGTTGCAGATTTGGACGTAGCCAAGTTAGTCAAAACAGTGTACTATTGGTGTTTCTAAGTTCAATTCCCTTCTCTCTATTTTATATCAAATCTCAAAACAAGAAGATTTTCTAATATGCACTAGAATATATTATACTCCGAGATCTTTAACCATTGCATCTCTATTCATTAGTTCTTTAACCACTCTTTTGTTATTTCGGTGTGTGCTATACACCAGAATATAGAACTTAACCATACATCAATGTTGTTTTTCCATTGAATGTATTTTAAGTATTAAAAAGTGAAGGAACTTTCTTTGTAGTTTTCTGTACATTGACCTTCTAAATGTTAAACAACAAAAACAGTGACTATTTTAATTGAACACAGAATCCAAGTGCTCGAATTTGATTCCCCTCACCAATATATATGATTGTTGAGGATAATTGCTTGGCATAGAAATTTTTGATTTCTAGGAAGGGGGGAAAAGCTAGAGTTTCATGGGGTCCGTTTGGCGTTGGCAGTTTTTTGAAACATTTGGTTTGCGTGTAGTATAAGAATTTTGAGGATTATAAGGGAGTGGGAGTGGGAGTAGATGAACTACAGGGTAGAGTTAGATACTGGGCATCAGTTTTGAATGAGTTCAGGGCTTATTCTCTTTCTTGTCTTAGAAATTTCATAGTTGCACTTTCATACTTCCGTTAGTATTTTCATCAGGAGCTTAGTAATGACATGGCTCACTAACTGGATGATGATTGCGCATCCATGTGGTACTGCGGCTCCTCCACAAGGACAATTTGAAAATAATTTTTTTAGTAAAATTATGAATAAAATAAATTAAAAAAAAAAAGTCGTCTTCCATCTGGTGGGTAAATCCAACAAACAACCCCAATAAAAAAATCCTAACCTAAACCCTTCTTCCTTCACAATCAGCCTCAATCAAGTGCTAGCACCAGCGTCGACTCATCTCAGTGTCGAAGCCTTTGAAAAATAGAGAAGCAACCATAGGGATCCCAAGAAAAATACCGATTGCGAATGCAATTTTGAGAACAACACTGTTTGTTATGTCGTAGTACAACCCAGGTGCACTTCTTCGACAGCCAAGAAGAAAACGAAAGGAAAATCGTATTACAACCCAGGTGGGAAATTGGGTTCAAAGGCGAAATCGACCAACAGGTTGGTTTCATCTCCTCCAAATTCCTCCAATTCCTCTCCTGAAAGCGCAATTTTCTCGTGTCTAGCTATCAGATGAGAAGCAGCGTACTAAGCCTAAATCGAGATCTCTCGTTTCATTATCCGCTGGGTTCTTCTAATTCGTTGACGGACTCCCCGTCGCCGCCAAGAAAATTGACAAAACTGAAGAAGGTGATGAAGGAGGAGGATAAGATTTGCTGAAAGTCTCAGATAAACTTATTAATGATTAGTGATAAAATTGGGATTCTACCATAAAATCAATTAGCAATATGAACAGTAGCCCAAAATTATGTAAGCCCTTAGCTAGGCTTGTCCTTCTCTGATGTGAAACAAAAACTCTCCACACACCATCAACTTTCAACATGCTTTTGCATGTGTGGCCGATTTTCAAGCTTATACGTAAACAGTAAATGGGTGATGCGTGAGCAACGTGTGATCCTTTTGGGCTTTTACCCAAGAGATAACATGCTCTAATACAATGATGAAATTGAAATTTCACCATACAAATTCTCCACACACCATCAACTCTCAACATTCAGATTGGACTTTTATCCGGGAAGAAAGTTTGCAGAGAGGCTGAGAAAATTGCTTGGGAATTGAAACCTTTGCAGGAATTGGGGGAGTTGAAGAGCTGAACCATTGTTTACTTGGCATCAACGGCGTTGGTGCGGTGTCGAAGAAATGTTTTAATGCTTTATTTTTATTTGTTAATTCTTATTTAGTCAAAAAAAAATGTTTTAATGCTTTTTATTTTTTCATATTTTCACGTGGGGCTTACTGTGTCATGTCATTTGCACAATTATTCTCCATGTGAGCGCTGCATCATACTTTATTGAAGGTGTTAATGGAAAAGCAAACGGAAGTTTGAGAGTCACAAAATGAAACTTTAGGTGTGAAAGTGAAATAAAAAAAAACTTTAGATATGAAAATTAAAATTTCACGATACTTAAAGATAGTTAAATGAAAATTATCCTTTTTTTTTTGTCAAAAGATAGATTTTATTTATAATCTAGGGGGGGTGTAATATCCACACATTTTTTCTACTTCTCATACACTTTTTTAATTTTTGGCTATCGGATCGGATGAATTGAAGAAGATCAAAGGACAGAAATTAACAAAGGGTGTGTGAGAAGTAAAAGGGATTGTGTGGCTAGCACACCCCATAATCTAATCGAAATGTTTACATCCATAGCAAAAATATTAAATAAAAACTCAGGGCTTATCTCGTTCTAAACAAATGGACTACCATGTTTGATTGTGTGAGCACAAACCTGATTTTGACATCTCCAATATGCTTCACCGAAGAATCAATATCAAACAGAAGACATTCCAAATCAGCATCTACTTCAATCTTCTTGTTAATAATTCACAATAGCACCTGGGCATCAGATTCAATCTCCACCTTCGCAAATCCATTTTCATAATATTCTTTTAAAAAAATCACCTCGCGTGGACTTGCTTTTGTTTTTTTTTTTTTTTTTTTTAATCATAAGAAACGATAGAATAAGTAGACTTGCTTTGGCAATAAAGAAAAGGGGGGAAATAGCTTTCCTTTTGTTTGGAAGTGGCTTTATGCCAAAGTCATTAGTTAATCAATACTGCTACTCATTAACATTGCAAGTGGAAAATTGCTAGCAGCTCCTTAGTTCCCTATAAGAGAAGGAGCGGCAGCCACTCAGAACACAAGTTCAAAGAAAACAAAGCCATTCCTCTTTTTTAATTCATCAATCTCAACTAAGAACAATCCGATCATCACAAAGGTTAGAAGTTAAATAGCGCAAGTATTTATCACACACACTGTTTATAAGCGGGAAATAATAGTGGTATACATACAGGGCCATGGCGAATTTATGTTGTCGCACAAATTCACCATTTTGAGTTGTTCATGGGTCTTCATTTTTCCGTAGGGTTTTGCTAAAGATTTGTATGTAGTAATTTTGTCTTTCGAACTGTTAGGATATCAAATAACAAAATCTATAACAAAGAGTATTTCAAATAACAAAATCTATAACATGCTCTCAGGTTGCAAAATGGATTGGAGACAAAGTTCGGGGAGCACAAAGCAGGGAAATGAGAACAATTCTTCGTACAGCTTAGTTGCAATTGCTGTTGGTGTTGCTGCAGGAATTGGTCTAATTGCTTGGGGTTTATCTGCACTTGTTTCATCAGCTGGTGATAAAAAGAAGAAAACGATGAAAGCTCCTGGAAAAAATAAAATCATAGAGAGGAAAGGGTTTGAGCGTGATCCTAAAGGCTATTTTAGAGGCTTGCGCAATAAGTAGGAACTTCTCTTGAACCGTTAAACATATGAGATTATGCCTGCTTTTGCTATTAAACTATCCTAATGGGAACTTGCAGCCTGTTGTCTTGTAGATGGGGATTACTGTTGTTTCATATGGTGATTAGGGTTTTTGCTTTCTATTTTAATTTCTGATGTTTATCATCGGTTTAATGGTAGTTGAGTTCAAAACTTGCTGAACTTTGGATGCGACAAAAGCCAACAAGATAAACAAGACGCTAAATAAGTATCCGGTCATTCGATGCAACCAAAAATTTGACATACAGGTAACAGAATCTCAGTGATGCCGTTGTCAAATTGGGGATCACATAAGAAGATTTATTTTCCTAGTCTCTCGTATAAGTGAATTGGATGAATGAAAGAGGTTTGAATGCTAAGCTATTTAGACCATCTCTAATCCTTAGGTTAAAACTTTAATTTTTTAATTTAGAAAATTTAGGTTTTAATCTAGAAACAACTGTTTTGCTCCAACCCTTGTGGCTCAAAATTTTAGTTCCAGATTGTTAAAGAATGAATTTAGGCTAATTTTTTTTTAATTAAGACTATCCTAAATTAATTTTATGAACATTTTAACCTAAAAATATTTAAATGTCGATGAATATTGAAAAATCACTAAGCTGACACATGAAACTCACGAAACACTATGAAAGAATTTGAAACACATGATAGAAATGTATAAACACAAAGCACATGAAACCATGATTAATAGAAATAATAATTAATAAGCCATAAACTTAATACAAACAATGATTAATAAACTACATAAATTTAATACAAATGATAATTAATAAAATGCATAAACTTAATACAAACGATGATTTATAAACTATAGAAACTTAATACAAATGATAATTAATGATAATATTCACCACCTTAACTTGGTGTTGGATTTTCTGGTGGACTTGGTGGTGGATGTGGGATATAACCTTGAGATGAATCATCATCTTGAAATATACTCCTTGTGGCATGCCTTTACAAAATTTCATTTTGTTTATCACGTAAAAACTTTTTCCTATCTTGAGTGTATATGTTGAGGCCTTCCCTCATCAAATCACATTCGAGCCTTCCATGCTCCCTTTCTCCTTCCTTCATAAAGGTCAAGCGCATTTAGACTGCTTCTTCCTCCAGAGACCTATGGCTTTTAGCCAATTTTACAAATCCGGTATAAATGGTTATGCTAACCGGATCTTGCATCTTCCCTTTTCTCTTTGCTTCCTTTTGCTTATCTCTTCTCGGGGGCCTTACAAAAGAAGTTGGGGTCACCAAATCGACATATTCATTGACATCATTTGTGCTTGCAGCTTCACTACCAAATAATTTTCTCCATTGGTTGGTCTGCATCAGTTCCCCACCTCGGACAATCCTTGAGGACGTCTCAAGTATGATGCAACTTAAAAGCTTGATTTTTTGGCGTAGTTCTTGTCTTATAAATTGCCATTGCTTTGTCACTTTATGAAAGGAATGCATAAATACAAATAGTTGCAAAATAAGATTATGTATATGACAAATAAAATATTAACAAGGAAACTCACCAATTCTATGGCGCTTCTTCCACTAGTCATGTCAACCACGGCTCTCTCCAAACTTCCTTTCCACAAAGTGCATGATTTGCTGATAACCTTCCACCGATCATAAACACTACCAACTTCCCTTCGGCTGGCGTTTGAGTATTCATTGAACTTATCAACAATTTTAGCCCACAAAACCTTTTTATTTTAATTCGTGCCAATTGCACCATCTTCGCTAATAGAAACCTATGCCAAGCACAAAGCAACATCATCCTCAAATGACCAATTACAACCTTTAATATGATCTTTTGCTATCTTGAAAATTTTGGAAACGGGAAGAAATTGTTTTGGAAGATTGTAGAAAAAAAAAACAAAAATTGGAAGAATTGTAGGAGAAAAGTGAGTATTGTGTGGATGTTTCAATAAATACATAGGTATGTATAGAGTTTTTGTATGATTTTTGAGTTAAATAATCTTTTTAAATTATTTTAGCCGCTGGATTTAAATTTGGGCCCTTTGATTTTTTTTAACCGTTAGATTTGATCATATTCGATCTCAATCGTCAGATTCAAATAAATTTATAATATGTTAAAAAAAGTTTGAATGTGGATCGTTTGATCAACCAACGGCCATTTAAATTGTGCTCGTAGGATTAGAAAAAAGAGTCGTTAGGCTCATTATTACTTCCGACATGCAGGGGACAAGCCCACGTGGGTGGGGTTCTGCTGGTGTTGCGGCTAGCGCGTACTAGTGCACGTGCACGTTGGGCCTGGGCACCTAGGTTTTGTAAGAGTATGAGTATGAGACTAACATTTAGAGCTAGATTTTATAAATCTTTGTATGGAAAAGTCATGCTGTTAAGCTTTTGGAAATCCTATTTGTTGTAGAATTATGAGAAATTGAGGTATACCAATTCTGTATGGGATTTGACTTGGTATCATAAGTCTAGTTTATTCATATTGTGATATGGTTTAGTTATTTGAGTTCTAAGAATTCTAATAGGAGAATACTTGGAACACTGCTATATATATACTTAGTCACTGCTCTTGCCAATGCCTGCTCATATTATTCTGAATACCTATTGTTTGAAGATTACTTGTGCTTTGTTAAAGAGGAGGAGGTTAATTTGTTCACATAGTTGCAATGGCACCATCTTCGATCTCTAGTTCTGCAGGTTAGTTATTATGCGAGTTTCAGTATTTTTTTTTTCATGAGCATGATTCGTCTAGGTTCATATCTTGTTCTTGGTTTTTGATAATTCAATTTGTTAACTTGTGATTAGTGGTACTAAGACACACATGTGTTTATATATGTCTTACAGGTTTCACATCCGGTTTTCCACTCTCACATGTGGGGCACACCACTAACCTAGCCCATTTTTCTGGCTGGTATTTTACCCAATTTTAGCTTCTAACCAATTGAAGGAAAATTTGTGAAAAACAAGTTCATTTGAGCAACATCAACAACATGCAATTAACATTTAAAGGCGGAATCATGTTTATATGCACTCAAAAACAAAACTTAACTCATGAAATTCAAAGTCTAGTAGATAGGTGAACCAAGACTCAACTCAAAATAAAATGAGTTGAGAAATCTTATACCTTTGTTGATTCCTCTTTGCATAAGCAAAGGCTAATCACCCAAGGAGAGGGCCTTCATTCCTTGCTTCTTAGCTCCATGAATTTCTTGGAAGAGGATGGTAGAATGGATTCCCCAAGTTCCCAAGAAAGGGAACCTCTAAGTCTCCACACCAAGGAGAGCATTTAGAAGAGATGAGTAACCTTGGAGGAGGATTAAATGCTAGTTAATCCCCTCCAAGGGGGCGGCCACTTAGAGAGAAGAGGGAGAGAAGTGTTCTCATCTTTTCTCCAAAAGAAACCCTAAGGATGAAATGGCTATAAAGTTGCCTTTATACCACTTCACAATGGAGTGGAAAACTTGCAATTAAGCCAAGTTCACTACCCTTCTCTTATATGGCCAGCCATGATTGGGTTCTTTAGGCTTTGAGGCCCTTTGTCATTCAAGTTGTCATACAACTTGAGTTATTGGGCTTGACATTCAAATCCCATTGGGCCTTGAGGCCCAAAACTAACCCGAGGTCTATAACGAACTTATTCGTTTGATTAATTAACATATTAATTAATCCTAGCCATAAATAATTAAACCATTTAATTATTCTTACTCATCTCTGTTATTTCTTCAATCTCTACCTTACACGGTGTACGATCCATTAGGTTCCTTTTAGCGAGGCAGTGGGCGATTAGAACTCTTTCAAATCGATTGTGAATTAAAACTTCCTTTCAATTCTCCCTTTAGTGATTACTCACTATTAGAGCTTCCACAAACCATGAGTGACACCTAGCAGTATGTCATGGCTACCCAAGCTAATCAGAAGAGGTGGAGAACCTATTCCAGTTTAGGATTACAATGCAATACGGTCCTTCTCTAATACAACACTCTTGACCACATTGTTTGGTTTGATAGTTTATTCATGTCTACTATCCAATGTGATTCATTTACTTATATGATTACTTTGAATGTGATTTGGAACGACTTCCTAAATCTCATTCATACTCTGGCCAGAGATTCTTAATCATATCATAGAGTATTCTCCCTAAAATAGTTTGGAGGTTAGAGATCCCTTGTTGCGCATTCACTTGCCTCCATGGCTAAGTGACTTAACCCCAACTATGCCGTGGACACCCTCTGATAGAGTGACATTGACATAGTCAAAGATCAAGGACCTAACCACAAGACAACTATGATGCCTCAGGTCAAAGGACTACTTTGCATTATCCCAACCATGAGTTCTCATGTGACATGAGTATGAGAACTCCTCGTTGATCGTGTTCAGTGGACTCATTCTCTATTGAGCACCTACATGCTTGTCTTGGTGTCAGTCACACCAATGACTCGAGACCAATCACTCTCCCTAAGAGAAGACATAGCACATACTGATCTTAACAGACTGTCAATGCCCAATTGGCAAATGAGAAAAAAAGGAAAAGGGTGGGAGGAAATTGGGGAAAAAGTTAAATGAAGGTGGAATAAAGGGGAAACGGGAAAAAAAGAAGAAGGGGTCAGAGGGGTACAGAGGGCTGGAAGAAAGTGGTGAACATGACAGGTAAAGCCAGAAGTTGAAGGAGAATGAAAGGAAAGGAAGAAAGAGAAAAGAGAAGAAAAAGACTGTCACTGATCCTAAACATAGCTAAGGTCAGCGGCTACAAGATGAATGGAATGGGGAAGAATGGTACCCTTTAGTTGTCTATAAGACCAACTCCAACCCTTGGAAGAGTAAGTCCTAAAATTTACCATCTATTCATCCCCTTCCTTCCAACCTTTGGGCTAATTTAGGGTTATTGGTGTTGGAAATGTGCCCTAAAACCAATCATATGATGATACTTTACGGACATTTCACATGTTAAACTAATCTGGTTTAATATAAAGGGCAAAGATTATTGTTTTAAGCTGTCTCATATAAATGTTATATGCTTGAACAATAAGTCCAAGGAATATACAATCGGGAGAATGTGATCTAAAGAAGTTAGGTTCATGAGACCATTCTCTTCTTTAGATCACATTCTCCCGATTGTATATTCCTTGGACTTATTGTTCAAGCATATAACATTTATATGAGACAGCTTAAAACAATAATCTTTGCCCTTTATATTAAACCAGATTAGTTTAACATGTGAAATGTCCGTAAAGTATCATCATATGATTGGTTTTAGGGCACATTTCCAACACCAATAACCCTAAATTAGCCCAAAGGTTGGAAGGAAGGGGATGAATAGATGGTAAATTTTAGGACTTACTCTTCCAAGGGTTGGAGTTGGTCTTATAGACAACTAAAGGGTACCATTCTTCCCCATTCCATTCATCTTGTAGCCGCTGACCTTAGCTATGTTTAGGATCAGTGACAGTCTTTTTCTTCTCTTTTCTCTTTCTTCCTTTCCTTTCATTCTCCTTCAACTTCTGGCTTTACCTGTCATGTTCACCACTTTCTTCCAGCCCTCTGTACCCCTCTGACCCCTTCTTCTTTTTTTCCCGTTTCCCCTTTATTCCACCTTCATTTAACTTTTTCCCCAATTTCCTCCCACCCTTTTCCTTTTTTTCTCATTTTCCCTTTTTTTTTTCTTTTCTCTTTTTTACCCTTTCCTTCCACCTTTTATCGACCACATTTTCCCCTTGTTTTCTTCCGTTTCCCTTTCCTTTCACTCTCCATCCCAATCGGCCCCATCCTTGATCATCGACTCTACAATTTATTTCGACTTCTACTTTTTTTTATTGCGGTTTTCGCATTTCACCCAGAGGCTGTTCACAACACCTCCTTTGTTGGCACTGTTGCTAGTGGGCTGCTTCTTCCAGTTGGCTTCATTCGATTTGTGGCAGCTATTATTATGGTGCTCGGTGGTGGTGTTTGGAGTAGGGGTGGGTTGGAAAAACCAAAAACCGAAAAAAACCGACAACCAAACAGAACTGAGGCCGAAAAAAACCGAACTGAAAAAAAAATCGAACCGAATTTATTGAACAAAATTGAACCGAATTTGGTTGGTTCGATTTCGGTTTTTGAGGTATGAAAACTGGACCAGACCGAACCGAAACGAAATATGAAAATCAAATATAAATACTCAAAACCTGCTGAAGTGTAGGTTCGAACCCCTTCCGTCCAGGTTGGGGATAGCTTCTTCAAGCCAACTTGACTGTAGTCTTCCTGTTGCTATAATTGTACCCGTATAATATTTAAGGTATTCTAATCTTTAATGTTTTATAAAATTTATTAAGTTTGCAAACCCTAGCCGTCATTCCATTTCATTCTCAAACACACACACTCTCTCTCCCCCATCCTCTGCTCGTCCTCTCTGCTTCCTCAATGTCTCTTTCCCTTATTCTTCTCTTCCTCCCGAGTCCCTTCAACTCTCCTTCCTCTCTTCCTCTCTCCAACCTGCCAAGTCCATGGTTGTAACATGGATCTTACCTTTTTCCCTCTCCTAATCTTAAGCATCTTGTCTCTCTACTCTTTGTCTGATAGATTTTCTGTGGACTTTCACCTACAACAACAACTTCTTCACTCCTTTCTAATATTCCATTATTCCTTGCTTTCTCCATAAACTTTCAATCTCTGCTTTTCAAATACAAGCCAAATAGTTTTTTACTCTAGGATTCATATGGAGGTCGCGCCAAACATCCATCTTTGTTCCTCCGGATTTCTTTAACAGTAAGTATTCAATTTCTTCCTTTTTTTTTCTTTCTTGTTTAATTTTTGAGGTACTCACTCTTTAGTGCCTCATCAAGGTGGCGACGAATAAAGATCATGGTCTTCGCCCGATCTTGAGAGGATGAGCTATTTTCTTCCCTTATGGTATCTCCAAGATTCCCTGCTTCTAGATGGATCTTGGTATCCAGTACCCAAGTAAGGTAATTCTTCCCAGTAATGTCCAGGGAAGCAAAATCAAGCTTGGCCAAGTTCGCCATTTTCTTTTCTTTCTAAAAGAAAAATGAGATGTGTAAGAACTTGCAATAATATGTATTCTTGGAGGAATATAGCGTTAGAACTTCTGGTTCTTACAAATTTTTCATTTTGATCTTCAGGTCAAAAATGATATACACTCGAAACTTCAGCCTCGAGATTTTCATGATTAATGAGAAGGGCGATTGTACTGCACCATTCTCATCGAAACAAACATAAGATGGGCGATTATTCTGCACCACCTAAAATTGCAGTAAAATTAAATTGCTGAAGAATTTAAATATGCAAAGCAGGGTGGACGATAATACCGCACCACCTAAAATTGCAGTAAAATTAAATTGCAGAAAACTAAATATGCAAAGCAGGGTGGATGATTATACCGCACCACCTAAAATTGCAATAAAATTAAATTGCTGAAAATTTAAATATTCAAAGCAGGGTGGACAATTATACCGCACCACCTAAAATTGTAGTAAAATTAAATTGCTAAAAATTTAAATATTCAAAGCAGGGTGGGCGATTATACCGCACCACCTAAAATTTGCAGTAAAATTAAATTGCAGAAAAATTAAATATGCAGTTCAAGATGGGCAATTATACCGCACCATCATTAGATTACAATAAAATTAACCTAATTAAATATTGGGTTAGTAATAAGGAACTAAACCAAACAAAAAATCAAAGATATAAGTAACTGTTAAATTTAGAATGAGTAGTAGGCATGATGCTAGCAGTTCATCGCGAGGGTGCATTGACACACCCCGACCCGAAAGTAGGGCATGCTGGCCATCACGAGAGTGTGACGTAACCATGTGCACAGTGCGGAAGCTGAATTCATGAATATCAATACAAATAATCTCAAATATAGCATCTAGCAGTCAACCTGGATATGTGCTAGTGCTAGAATACGTGTACAATTACAATTCAGAGCAAATAACTAAGGCAGTCAAGCCCAATGAGTTCTAAAGTTCAATTAACATCCGAAAGATAATCCAACATAGAAGATGGTCTGTCAGAACGCCGATGAGCCCTCGTGAACCACCAATGATACTTCACTTAATACTTGGAGGGGCGAAAAACAAAACTGAGTGGGTCAGCAAAACAATTCATTTCAAATCCTTTCTTTTCTCAAAATTCTAACCCCTCGCTGTAAAACCTGTATAATTTCCCAGAAAATAGTACGTATGTATATATTTCTCAAAACCTGCTCAAACGCATTCATTATCAAACGTTATTCAAATATGTCATGTAATGCATCTTTATATTAATTCGAATCTCTATCACATCTCAATATTAATGCAAATCGTCTCAATATCGTCTCAATATCATGCATAACATCAATCATGTCTCATCTCAGCCCTCGGCTGCTTATATAGCTCATAATCAACTCAATCTCATCAATATATATTCTGCACATAAATCAATATCATCTATAGCCTGTATCACATCTCTGAATCAATATAATTATGCTCTATAGTGCTACAATCACGTGAAGACTGTGTGAATTAACGCGGGTCACCTATGAGTCGCATCCACCTATGGTGGCCTATACGACAGGAATGTGCACCTAACTTGGATCCAAGGCGAGCATGCGATGCGAGAGGTGAACGCACATGAAAGACTGTGCCCTTACTCTCTGGGCGGGAGCACTAGTAATATGTGCAGGTCTATGAGCTAACAATTCATAATATCTCATAATTTCACATCAAATCTCATCATTGTACGTTTATCGATTCTCATCAATGCATGCCCTTACCTGGCACTTACCTTTGCGTCCTCGGCACCAACATATGCATGAAATGAATGTATGAACATGCGTGCATCAATTTTAAGTCATATGCATGACGCTATAACGTACATTTCATTTAAAAGCTGATTCTGGGAAAATCATAGTATATATATAGGTTTTACGAAAAAAAAACTGCCCACTCACTGATAAGTAGCCGAATCGTAGCCCCCACGTCGAGCCTGGCTACGCTCGTCCTCAGAATACGTTTCACCTATATGAGAAATTACTAAAAATACGTTATTTAAGCACATACGAGCAAATACGGAAATAACTTCTCATACGTAGCTCAATTTTTGCATACGAATATACCAACGCGACCTACATGACGTCACGAGCGTCGCTATATTTTTTAAATAATTTTTGGGCTTGGCACGCGCCTGACGTGGCACGGGTGCATGCGCCCCCCACGCGCCCATCTTCTTCCTCGCAACGCCGGCGTCGGCCACCGGTGCCGGAAACCTGCAACTCAACTTTTCTCTCTCGTTTTTGCACCATTTTGTCCCATTTTTCTTCCTACGTGCTCTAAATTAAGAGTAGAACAAGTCTATACCTTCAAAAACTTCGAAAACCAATGGGAATCTCGTCGGGAAATCTCCAAAAACCGGCCACTCTCGTTCTCGTCGATCCGGACGTCAAAGCTTAGCAAACGAACGTCTCCGAGCCTCCTGGGAACCTTCTAAGGCTAGTGGTGAGCTTAGTTTGTCCTAAAAATCAACCAAGAAAAAGTTGATGAATAGTGCCCTTTTTGGACCTTCGGTTTTCGACGTGAAATCGAATGAGTTCGTACCTGAAAATGGCACCACTGTGCTCGTGAAGACTCCAGGAATGCAATGGTGGTCTTAGATGAGTCGATCCGTGAAGTTTGCACTGGTTTGAGGGTGTGCCGTACGTGAGAGGCGAGAGAGAAAGAGAGTGTCGAGAGATAGAGAGAGATAGAGAGTCTGAGAGTGACTGAGGGAGAGAGGTAGACAGGGAAAGTGACGGGAGAGAGAGTACTAGATTGTGTGGACCAAAATCCTCCAACAAACAAGGATATAAAAATATCCTATTGGATCCAATTATTGAGGGTTTAACATAATTGGTCCTCACATAACTCATATACATACGTACGCCACCTGAAGGGGTAATCTCGTCCATTCACATTCTCAAAATAAAGTACGTCGGGACGGGTTGTCACAATTATCATTAAGCATGAGACTTAAACAATCGAGTTCAAAGCTTCTGCATTCATTTTGTGTGTGGCATTTCCGTGATCTCATCATTTATCAACACATATTAAGTTTATGACAATAGAGATAAGGAGGGTTATGTTTATGGACACGTGTCAATCAATAATAGAAGCCACATAGAAACCACACAAAATAAGTGCAGAAGATTTGAAATCCACACAATCACAACAGCCATAGAACAAAGATACTACTTAAGCACGAGTGGGAATTAATTATTCTCTACCATTTTATTAAACATTAAATTAATTAAGGGAATTGTTCTTGGCACTCCAAATATCTCATTTTGCACTCCAAACTTTTTATAATTAGAAAGAAAAATACACTTGTGAGGAGTATAGAATGAGATTTTTTTGGAGTGCTAATAATAATTCCCTAAATTAATTATAAATGTATATTATAAGTTGTATGATTAATGCAAAAACAAGTGTGGACTGTGAGAGGCAGAGCCGATCATGTATTGTTTGGAGTTGAATGATTACGTTAGTGGGTTAAATAATTAGTTGTTAGAAAGAGAGGAATGTGTGAGAATCGAACCCGCACCAGAGTGCATAAACATGATTGTTTTTCACTACTGTAGTAAAATGTCATCTGTCGATATGAATGAGATTTTCGCAAAGATATAAGTGGCATTATTGGCACTCTAAATGTCATGCACTCCAAATATATAAAAATATAAAAAGAAAAAAATATACTTGATTGAAGTGCAAACCAACAACAACTCCCAAAAAATAATGCTATAAATTATGGAAATTGTTATTGGCACTCAAAAAAATTCATTTTGCACTCCAAATATTTTATAATTAGAAAAAAAAAATATACTTATAAAGAGTGTAGAATGAGATTTGTAGAGTGTCAATAACAGTTCTGTAACTTATTTGTTGAAGCAAATACTATAAATGGATGCGAATAGAGTCCAAATATTATAAGAAAGAGTGCTTTCAATGGAAGGACCGTGGTCTGAGCTGCTTTCGCTTTACGATGCCAATGACCCAAGATTTTGAGAAAGAAAAAAAAAAACAGATTCTTTTCTCTTTTTCAAACCTAATTTTAGCCCTAGCTTTCTTTATAACATGCTTTGGAAAAAAAAACATAACAAATAAAATATAAAAAAAATCACCTCGACTGGACTTGCAATAAGGAAATAGCTTTACTTTTGTTTTTTTTTTTTTTTTTTGGGTAGAACAATACTTAAGGATAGTAAAGTGAAAATGACTCTTTTATAAGATTCCTTGAAAAGAAGGATAATATTAAAGAGATTAAATTTGTAGACAAAATTTGTAAAATAAATTATATGTCACTAATAGGAATGAACACATTTATCAACGCTTGAGTAGTAATCCAATCCTTAAATTTCATATCATTTAATTTACAAAATTTTATTTATAAATTTAATCTCTCTAACATTAGCCTAAAAAAAATCACTTCAAGTGGACTTGCTTTTTTTTACATAAAACGATAGAGCTAGCTTTACTTTTGTTTGTTCCGTTGTTTTATGCCAAACTCATTATTTAATCAATATATTGCAACTCATTCACATTGCTAGGAAAATTCCTAGCAGCTCCTTAGAGCATTGAAGGAGATGTTAAATTTAAACATAAAATTCAAATTTGAAAGCCTATGATGCACTTTGATAATTCTTTTAGAATTTTGATCTCTACCGAATATGTCAAATTGAATTATTTTTTTTATAATTATAATAAATATATTTAGAACAAAAAACAATAAATAAATGAATGCGAATAGAGTCCAAATATATTTAAAAGAGCGCTTTCAATGGAGGCGTGAGTTGCTTTTGCTTTATGTTGCCAATGACCTATGATTTTGAGAAAAAAACAGATTCTTTTCTCTTTTTCAACCTAATTTTAGCCCCAGCTTTCTTTATAGGGGTGTGATATCCACACACCCCTTTTTACTTCCCTCACACCTTTTTAGATTTCGGCCGTCGGATCGGATGAATTGAAGAAGATCTAACGGATAAAAATTAATAGGGGTGTGTGAGAAGTAAAAATGGGTGTATGGATAGCACACCCCTCTTTATAATATGCTTTGGAAAAAAAATCACCTTGACTGGACTGGCGATAAGGGAAATAGTTTTACTTTTGTTTTTTTTTGTTTTTTTTTTGTTTTTTTTTTGGGTAGGACAATACTTAAGGATAGTGAAATGAAAATGACCCTTTTTATAAAATTCCTTAAAAATAAGGGTAATGCTAGGAAAACTAAATTATTTGTCACCAATAAGAATAAGTACATTTATTAACATTTGAGTAATAATCCAATTATCAACTTTCATGTCAGTTAATTTATAAAATTCTACCTATAAATTTAGTCTCCCTAGCATTGTCCTAAAAAGAAATCACCTCAGGTGGATTTGGGTTTTTTTTTTTAGGAAAACTAATGAAAAGGGCTTGAAAACTTTAAGTTTTAATGATAAGGACAAAATAAAGGGTAAAGTGAATAGTGCCAGGATTGACTTTTTAGTGTAAAAATGTGGTTTTTCGTTAAAGTGAACAGTACCAGGAGCTTTTCGTTAAAGTTCCCTTTTTTTTTTTTTACATGAAACGATAGAGAGCTAGCTTTACTTTTGCCTTTGCGGTTGTTTTATGCCTGACTCATTATTTAATCAATAAATTGCAACTCATTCACATAAAATTGCTAGCAACTCCTTAGAGCATCTTTGAATGAGGTGTTAAATTTAAATTTGAAAGCTTATGAAGCACTTTGATTTTTTTTAGAATTTTGTTCTCCACCGGCTATGTCATATTGAACTAATGACTAAGAGAAACAAGAAAACATGATAAGTACTTACGTATAAATTAAGTAAAGATTATATGTAGATGATGTAAGTACTTTAGCTGAACTAATAATTGCATGTGCTGGATAATATTGAATTATCATTAAGTATGAGATTCATACAAACGAATTTAAAGCTTTTGCACTCTTTTTTGTGTGTGACCTTTTTGTGACCTTTGTCATTGTTTGACACGTGTTAAGCTTATGGCAACATAGTTAAAGAGAGTTATGTTTATAGACACTTATCAATCAATAATAGAAGTCACAAAGAATACCCAAAATAAACAACCACAGAAAAAAGATACTACCTAATTATGTAACACTACCCTCTTGGCACGAGTGATTGTCTACCATTTTTTTTTTTTGGGTAAGTTATTTGTCTACCATTTTAATCAACCTGGAATAAAGTAATTATAAATGTATATTTCTAGGTTGTATGGCTAATGAAAAACAAGTGTGGACTGTGGCAAGCAGGCCCGTGTACTGTTTGGAGTTGAATGATATTGTTAGTGAATTAAATAAGAGTGATGTTATTTCCACCTCAATGTCTTATCTTCCCACCTACCTTTTAATAAAAGAATTTAATTACAAATTTGTCCATTTGCAAAAAGACTAATAAGGACATTAATTATCTTGTTTTGCTTGATTTAAAAATAAAAAAAAAAGTTGGGCATGGGAGACGATTTCTCTACCTTAAACCCTAACTCATATTTTCATCTCCTTTCATTCAAAGAAAGTAAAAAAAAAAATATCAATGGACTTAGAAGATGACTTTTTCATTGAAAAGGTGGAAGATGACGCTTCTACAGAAGAGGTAGAATATTATGTTTCCATTGAAAAGACAGAAGAATAATTTGTGTGTGGGTCATTTGAATTTGTCCATCGTATTTTTGAATTTGTCGTTGTCAAATTCTTTTGAATTTGGATATCTCTGTCTTTTCCATTTGAATTTGCAAATCTTAGTGGTTTTCATTTACATTTTTTTTTATATTTTTTAAGAGACAATTTAATAATTTCACATGTATGTATATATTAAAGGTTATTTTGAGAATAATAGTGGGTGGGGAAATAGAATTTTAACTTTTTAACTTTTTAAAGTGGGTGAGAGTATAATGTAGGTGGGAAAATAAGATAATGTGGTTGTCACATCCCGGTCTAGGGTCCACCACATCTCGGGCCCACTCCACTACCGTAGCACAATATTGTTCGCTCTGACCACACCCTCACGGTTTTGTTTTTGGAAACTCACACGAGAACTTCCCAGTGGGTCACCCATCATGGGAGTGCTCTCGCGCGCTACTCGCTTAACTTCGGAGTTCCGATGAACTCCAAAGCCAATGAGCTCCCAAAAGGCCTCATGGTAGGTAGGGATGGGAATATACATTTAAGGATCACTCCTTCAAATTCAATGGGTCAGTTTCATCTCCTTCAAATTCCTCCAATTCCTCTCCGGAAAGCGCAATTTTCTCGTCTTCCAGATATAACCAAGATGAGAAGCAGTGTTCTAAGCCCAAATCGAAATCTCGATCATTTCAGTATCCGCTATGTTCTTCTAATTCGTTGACGGACTCCCCGTTGCCACCAAGAAAGAAAATTGAGGAGGAAGCTGAAGAAGGCGATGAAGGAGGAGGAAAAGATTTGCATAAAGACTGAGAAAATTGTCAAGTGGGCTAAGTAGGCATCGGCTAGGATGAGTGCGGCTGTCATTGAAGATGAACTTAGTAATGATTAGTGATGAAATTGAGGATTCTACTATAAAACTAATTGATAATTTGATGAATAGTTTAAAATCATATAAGCTCTTAGCTAGACTTATCCGTCGCTAACGTGGGATAAACTGCTCACACACCATCAACTCTCAACACGACCTCGCAGGTGTGGCCGATTTTTAACCCTAGACACGGACAACAAACGGGTGACGCATGAGCAACATGTGACCCCTTTGAGCTTTTACACGAGGAACAACATGTTTTAATACCATGATTAAATAAAAGTTCTACTATAAAACTAATTGGCAATGTGGGAAATAATCCAAAATCATGTAAGCCCTTAGCTAGACTTGTCCCTTATTGGTGTGAGACAAACTCTGCACACACCATCAACTCTCAACAAACCGGGGAGAAAATTTGCAGAGAGGCTAAGAAAATTGTTGGGGAATTGAAACCTGGAGCAAGAATTGGGGTTGTTGATGAGCTGAAGCATTGTTGGACTTGGCATCAATGACGATGGTGCGTGTAGAAGAGCGGTGGTTTCTTTTCTTTCTTTTTTATTTATTTTTTAAATAAAAATATTACACGAATTGAAATAAATTTATCCTTTATTTTAAATTGTTAATTCTTATTTTGTCAAAAAAAAATTAATGTTTTAATTGTTTCATATGTTCATTGCAAAATATTATCCATAAGAGTGTCACGTTACGCTTTAACATGTTATGATGTAAAAGCTAACAAAAGTATAAGAGGGTAACAAAATCTAAACTTTAGGTATAAAAAGATTTGCTTTTCTTCTTGCACAAGAAAGGATAGAGTAGTGGACTTGCTTTTTTTTTTTCTTTTTTTTTTTTTTTTTTTGGAGTAATGGACTCGCTTTGGCAATAAAGGAATTAGCTTTCCTTTTGTTTGGGCAGTGGCTTTACGTCAAACTCGCTAGTTAATCAATATATTGCGACTAGCAGCTACTTGGTTCCCTATATAAGAGAAGCAGAGGCAGCCACTCAGAACACAAGTTCAAAGACAAGAAAGCCTCTCACTTTTAATTCATCAATCTCAACTAGGAACAATCTGATCATCACAAAGGTTAGAAGTTAAATAGCGCAATTATTTATCACACACACCATATATTAGTGGAAAATAATAATGGCACGCTCGCAATCTCCAAATTCGTGTTCATCTAAATGCCCGGCCACCTACACGCAGGGCCATGGCGAATTTATGGTGTCAAACAAATTCACTTATCTTCTTTCCCTCGTGATTAATTTGTGTTCTTTTCTCTCTAATTTTTTTTCTTTTAATTTCTGGTTATCTTTGCACCATTTTGAGTTGTTCATGGGTGTTCATTTTTCCATAGGGTTTTGCTAAAAATTTGTGCGTAGTACTTTTGTTTTTCGAAGTGTTAGGCTATCAAATAACAAAATGTATAGCAAAGCTTCAAAGTGCCTCAAGAAATTAAATAGGTCTTACCAATTGTGCATGCTCTCAGGATTGCAAAATGGAATCGAAACCAAGTTTGGAGAGCTCAAAGAACAAGGACGAGGAGCAGGGAAATAAGAACAAGTCTTTGTACAGGCTAGGTGCAATTGTTACTGGTGCTGCTACAGGAATTGGTCTGCTGGCTTGGGGTTTATCTGCACTTGCTTCATCAGCTGGTTCAGAGTCAGAGAAAAAAGGGAAACCAATGAAAGCCCCTGGAAAAGATGAAATCATAGAGAGGGATGACTTTGAGAGTGATCCTAAAGGATATTTTAGAACCTTGCGCAAGAAGTAGGAACTTCTCTTGAACCGTTGAACGTATGATATTATGGCTTTACTTTTGTTAATCTATCTTATGTGCATTTTCCCTATATATGTTATTAAACTATCCTAATGGGAACTTGCAGTTGTTGTCTTGTAGATGGGGATTATTGTTGTTTCATATCGTGATTACGGTTTTTGCTTTCTATTATAATTTTTGATGTTTCATCGGTTTAATGGTAGTCGAATTCAAAACTTGCTGAACTTTGGATGTGACACAAAGCAACAAGATAACGCGATGCTAAATAAGTAACTGATCATTTGATGCAACCAAAATTTGACCTAATTACAAGTAAGAGGATCTCAGTGGTGGCCGTTGTCAAATTGGCAATCACATAAGAAGATTTATTTTCTTAGTCTCTCATACAAGTGAATTGAATGAATGAAATAGGTTTGAATGCTAAGCTATTTATAGACAACTAAAGGGTACCATTTTTTCCTATTCCGTTCATCTTGTAGCCGCCGACCCTAGCTACGGCCAAGATTGGTGGCAGTCCTTTTCTTCTCTTTTCTCTTTCTTTATTTCCTTTCCTTTCCATCTCTTTCAGTTTCTGGCTTTCCTTGTCCTGTTCGCCACTTTCTTCCAACCCTCTGTGCCCCCCACCCCCCTTGACTTCTCTGTTTGTAGCCCCTTCTTCCCCTTTTCTCGTTTCCCCCTTCCTTCCACTTTCCTTCAACTTTTTTCCCCTGTTTCCTTCCTCCAGCTTCCTAGTACTTGTTTCCTTCCTTCCGTCCAATTTCCTTCCACCCTTTTCACCTTTTTCTCCTTTTCCCCCTTTTTTCTCCTTTTTACCCTTTCCTTCCACCTCCTATCCACCACCTTTTCCCCTGTTTTCTTTTGTTTCCCCTTTCCTTTCACTCTCCATCCCAATTGGCTCCATCTTTCATCATCGACTGTGCAATTTAATTCGGCTTCTATTTCTCTTTACCGCAATTTTTCGCATTTCACCCGAAAAGTGTGTGGAGTTCCGGCTCAGGTGTTCACACCACCTCCTTCATTGGTTTTGCCCATGTTGGCACTGTTGCTAGTGGGCTGCTTCTTCTCGTTGGCTTCCTTCAATTTGTGAGGCTACTGTTGTTATGCTCGGTGGCAGTGTTTGAGACTCTGTTTTGGGGATCTGTGTTCACTCAAGTTTGATCCAGTTTCGAGAGAGAATTTTCAGTGTGACCGTCACACAAGGTGGTACACCACGTGTCCCTATATAAATGGTGGGTTGTGTATGTTAAAAGGTTAATAACTTAAAAATTAAAATTTTCCACCACTTGCATAAAAACACATGGTGTACCATGTTCCCGTCACAACTAAAAATTTCTCCACTTTTTGGGCTCTTTTTAACTTGATTTCAGGTGTGTGTGGGGGATATTCATTTCGATTGGTTGGCAAGCGGATTTCTAGCAGTGAAGTTGGAGGAAGCTACTAGGGCTTGCTTTGTTATTTTTTATGTATTGGGCTCAAAATTTTGGTTTGGGCTCTTGGGTCACTATAGATGTCCATACTTTTTTTTTGTTTTTGTTGTATTTGGGCTTTTTCTTACATAATTATTTTGTTGGAAATAAAGTAGCCTTTTACCAAAAAAAAAAAAAAAAGAACCCTCTTGTTGAATGGTTGTTGTAAGCCTTGTAAAAGGTATAACACTTTCATTCAAAGGTTGCACCTTATTATACATTCATTGTTGGCCTTTTATCCAAAATAGTTGCAGGCCTTTTATCCAAAATAGTCTCTAAGATTAGCATAACTATTTGCTTTAGTCACTGAGATTTAAAATCAATAGAAGTGGTCCCTAAGATTGTCAACTGTCAATCATTTTGGTCATTCTGTGAGAAATCTTTGTTACATTGTTGGTATTTTTGTCAAATCAACACCTCCCCTTGAACTAGTGGTTTCTTCAATTTAACGGAGATTCATAGAATTACCAATTTAACGGAGATTCATTGTATGCGGTTTACATAGTGAAGCAACATATATTTCCAATGTGAACCAATGCCACTTTTACTAGCAGGGACGAAGGCAAAATTTCAGTTCAAGGGATGCCAATACTTTTTTTTTTTTGGTCAAAGGGGGTGCCAAAACTAAGAACGAAAGAAATTCATATGCATCTACTTGAATTGTGGGGAGGGCAAAAACTACTTTTGTTTTAATTAAAAATCTCCTACAATGTCATGAAATTAACCTTGCATTTAGAGGGAGAGGGAGGGGATGGGGGTTGGCCACCAGAGGTGTAACTATCACTCCACCTCTTTTTATGAGAGAGTCGCATTGCTTGATCAATAAGTGTATCTTCTCATGTGAAAGCCCTATTACATAAAGGGAAATTTTATTTGAACACGTATAATCTCTTTTTACAACCAACTTAGTCTATACACCCATATTACTTTTAAGGGTAAATTACACAAAACTACCTCAATTAAGGGTTGAACTACAATCTCATACTCCATCTTTTAAAAATTACAATGTCATTCCTCATCTTACGAATTTGTTGTAATGTTCGACCTCCACCAGTTTTTTTGTCATTTTTTTCTGTTAAATGCTGACGTGTCTTAATACAGGCCCTACTCCCTAGCCCAACTTTTAATTAAATATTAAAAAATTAAATAATAAATTTTTTGTAAAAAAATGTGGGACCACCCCTACAAACTCATCACCCTCACCTAATTACTCTCTATAACCAAACACTCCCACAATCCTCATTTTCTCCATCTCTACTCTACACCTCTCTGTTCCTTCATCATTGTCGTCCCCTGCTGCCTCTGCCCAACTCTTTAACTATGTTGTTGCCACCGTCCATGCAAAAACAAGTCTTTTCCGAAAAAGGGCTAGCCGAACTTGGTTTTTTGGCCTATGTGCTTCTTCACGGCGCGGTGTCGCTACTGGAATTTCTCCATCTTATGGCCGCACTGCGTGGTGAATTTCGACGACTCGAGGTACTCATAGCCGCACCTAGCCGCCACAATCATTGCCACATCTTCCCACTAGATCGACTTCAGCTGGCCCTTCCTCAGCACGTGCCACTTCTCCTCGTAGACCCGGATTAGCTGAACCATCTCCTTTTAGGTCCACAGCAGAGGCTAGGGCTTCTTAGCAGAGGTTGTGGGCAAGGCAGAGACTGAGGCCGTGGGCGACGGCTGTGGTGATGTGGACATTGTTGTGGGGATGATTAGAGCTAAGATTTGAAGTTTAGGGTTAGGGTTTGGGGGAATTGGGGTTTTTTGAAATTGCCATAGAGATTTAGGGAGTGTTTGGTTACATAGATTAATTTGGTGAGGGTGATGAGTTTGTAGGGGTGGGTCCCCCATTTAAAAAAAATGATTTCATAATTTTTTTTTAAATCCAGATGGGCTAAGGAGTAGGGCCCACTTGAAGCCACTTCAGCAATCAATATAAAAAATTAACAGAAAAACTGACACATGTCTGACATTGCAACAAACTTGTAAGATGAGGTATGACATCCAAGAAACAGTGCTCTTTATGGTAGCCCAAGCTCATCCTTTCAATATTGCAATTATGATTATTACTATTAATCACAGGAGAAGGTCCTTGTGGGCCACCACCGTTGCTACAACTGCAACTGTATGGATATAGCTAATAGCGCGCGGGGGGGGGGGGGGTTGGTTTTCAGTTAGGGGTACAGTTATGTGTTTCGGAGATCATCAGTCAATTCATGGCCTTCCATGTCTCTTAAATCAATGGTGATTCCAGGTATGCTTGTTGTTCTCTTGATCAGAAGGCGGGGACATTTTCCTAACAATATTTCTTAAATTATGTAATTTCTTCCAAATGTTTCTTCAATATGTGTTTTAATTAATCCTTTATTTGCTAGTTTTTCTTAATCTCATATAGATAATCAAAAAATGATTTTTTTAATCTTATACATGTTTTTACTAGTAATAATGCTTTGAAAAAGATTCTGATTTTGTTCCTAAATCCTAAAAAAATTAAAACCAAACGAAAAAAAAAACTTGAATAAATCGATCATACTTTAGTTGGAGGATTCAAAACTTCAAAATCATCATCCATCGGCAAAAAAAAAACTTGTTATCTGACACGCCTCAACCCGGAATGTCCACCTGGACTCCGAATAGAGCTGTGCCGGCCGACACTAGGAGGGTGACGAAGCCATGAAGTGTAGTGATGTAGAAAATGTGAATAAATTTAAACCTAAAAGTGCATAAATACAAGAGTGCGCTGGTGAGCGGGAATGAACCCATTTCATATATGATGTTAAAGAAAAGTAAAGTACAGTAAAGTAGGATGAGAATTATACCATCGAAGGTAGCCACCTATACTGATATTTGCCAAGAATCCTCGTCGTTACGAAAGTTCAATTGCTAGGGGCGAAAAACAAGGGTGAATGGGCCTAAAAATAGAGTTTTATAAAAACCTTTTTGAAAACATTGTAACCCTTCGCCATAAGACAAATATAGTTTCCAAAATATACATACTATGTATAGTATAAAAATACTTACCGTAGCATGCCATACCTCAAGGATTCAATATGTCACAAAATTCATAAATAGGCATATAACTTCTAGTAATCATAATATCTTACGGGAATAAATATATCACATCGAGTGCTCATTGACACATGTTGAGACACAAGTTCATCCAAAGCTATTCTGTCATGAACAGGACTAGGTGTAACAATGTTATACGCTCTAGTACTACAATCACGTGAAGATTGGCGCTATGCGCAGCACATACAAGTCTTAATTGCCTATAGCAATCTAGGACAGGACGGGCACCTACAATGGATCCAAAGTGAGCGTATGGTGCGATGTGCACATACATGTGAAAGACTGGTCTAGTCCGAGCGAGTACTAACACCAGTGTAGCAACAATGAGCAGATAATGCAAATATCATCATGCAATGGTAAATCGATAATTCAATAACCATAGTCAATGAAATACTATTCATAACCGTAAACACCATTAAAAATTTCATACTAGTACACATACTTGTGTATCCTGTAGGACGTAGTATAATTTTGTGAATTCCGTCAAACGTGACACACCCTTACTAGAGTCGAGGCATGCTAGTCATCACATAAGAGTGATGTAGCCAAGTGCGCAAAATAAGTAATTAATTAAAAAAATGTGAACAAATAAAAACCAAAACTAAAACTTATTTAAACTAAAAATAATAAGTATGCAGAAGTGGTCAAATCCAAGATACAAGCATTTAGAGCATAGGTAATTTAAAGGTGCAGTAGAACTAACTAAGTACTAAATACACAAACAGAGAGAAGATTCCTACATTAATTAGTGGAATGTTAGAACCACCTGGTAATCCTCATGTGCCATAAAGAAGAAAAGCTATCTAGGACCTGCAGGGCGAAAAACAGAAGGGTGAGTGGGCAAAAACAAAGCTTTAGAAAACACATTTATCTTTTCAGAATATACTAACCCCTCCCTGTACCCATATAGTTTTCAAAAAATAATACTACGTAAGTATGAAAATCAATGAACAAGGGCAGTGAAAACAGGAGCATACCACGTCGCAACATTTCAGTAATAATAAATGTGAGTCAGGTGTGAAATCAGTCTAAACTAGCATGCCAGTCGGAGTCACCTAATATGACTGTATGACTGGACCTATAGCTCATCAATCTATACTAACACACGAGTCAGAGTCACCTAGTGTGACATGTACGACAGGGTTGGGTGTAAATGTGTACGCTCTAGTGCTACGATCACGTGAAGGCTAGTGATAAATCGCAGGTCACCTATGAGTCGAAGTCACCTAATGTGACATGTACGACAGGGCTGGCACCAAACTAGGATCCAAGGTGAGCGTGCGATGCATGAGGTGAACATCACGTGAATGACTAGCCCTGGCCAGGGGCAGGAGTACTAACACCGGGGTGCAGCAATGATGAGCTCTAAATGAATATATGCATGCCAACAGGATGCAACTATATCAATCACATAATAACTCACCTGAACTTACCCGCCCCTCCGTAGCATCATTTAGCATAAACACAAATCATAACAATGCCACATTTAAAATATAACACATTTTAAACATGGCATGAAATGCATAACTCAATTTAAAACATTTCTGGAAACCGTAAAGTATGTGTGTGTGTGTGTGTGTGTATAAAATAAATACCCATTCACCGATAAGTTGAAGAATCGTAGCTCCCTAGCCTTGCTTATCCACGTTCGTCCTCAGGGTAAGTCTCCCCTATATGTGAAACAACTATTTTTAGTTAATTAAATAGCACATATACAAGAATCTAGGAACAAATTCTCATAGTTTGCTCAAATGGAAGGTTTGAATATACGAAAATGTTCTACTCAAAGTCACGAACCTGCACATGAAAACCACTCACCAGCCGGAGGCCAAAAGCGCCCTGACGTGCCATCTAACCCACGGCCATACATGCAACCACGCGCAGGCATATTCACAGCATGCACGATAGAAACCCTAGCAGACGTTAGGAATATTCTGTCAGAATAGACGAAATATTCCGTCAGAATAGACAAAATATTCCGTCAGAATAGACGGAATATTCCGTTGCATGGTAACGGCGTTACTTAACACCGTTAGAATATTATGTTAACTTTAACGGAATATTCCTTGTCTTCTCCGATCAGCCTCGCCGTCTGCTGTCTAGTTCATCGGAAACTAGAAAAAGTGACTGATTTTTGGGTAAAATTTCAAATCTTTATATCTAGCTCATTTCTCAACCAAAATCCACAAAATTTATATGGATTTGAAGCTCTTAAGTAGAATAAGTTCGTGCCTCTTGAGAGTCCAAAATCAAACGAAAAATGGCCAGAAAAAATCCCTCGAGATAGTCAAAACTCAAACTCCTCGAACTCACGTGTTCCAACATCAACTCCACTTTAAAGTTACTCTAGGGTTCTAAGGAAGTAGCGTAGAGGCTTTCCCGAGTCTCAAAACTTTATAACTCGTCAGCAATCATGTTGACCCAAAATCCACCGAGTTGGAGTTTATGAGTCAACGTGTCAAAACTCATCAAATTGAAAAACAACTAGTATGTCGGTGATCGTGAGGTCAAGAGGTGGTCTTTGCTTGTTTGATCTGTGAAGATTTGGTGTATTTGTGTGCTGGTGGTGGCTCGGGTGCGAGAATGAAATCGAAGAGAGAGAGAGAGAGAGAGAGAGAGAAAGAGAATGTACCTGATTGGGTAAATGAGAGAGAGATATATACAATTTGATTGAGCTGGGGAAAATAAGAGCTAAAATAATTGATGGATAAGGATAGTACGAGTCAAACCTTCAAAAGAAAGAAACGATATAATTCCGTAAAAATGTAATATAAAGTACACTATCCAAGACATTTAATTAATGCACCCATGAAATAATTCTACCCGTTTGTGCACTTAATTATTCGTAACTTTCAGTAACGACTCCAATTCGAGTCTAACTCGCGCCAACGCATTCATAACATCGATTACAATTTAATTATGGTAGTGAGAAAAATAATTTAAAACGGCATATGTACATCCACGTCACTTAGCCAACTAGGGCATAATCGTCATGTTACACGCTAGGGAAGAAAATTATATAGAAAATAGGGACGGGTCGTCACAATACGCTAATTTTTTATATATGTTACCCCCAATCTAAGGGTAACGTAGAAAACTATTTGGCAAACATATATAAATGGAAACTAACCAATATATTATATAAAATAAAAGGCCCACTCACAGTTACTTGCGATGTCATATCCGTTCAAGCTAGAAAGCTGGAGTCTCCAATAGTTACTTGCGATGTCACTACGTTAAAACTTCTGAATTTCACTAAATGAATGTCAAAAACGTACTCAGAGGGTTGAAATTAGCCTAGGACTATTCTTGAGAAAATTCCAAAAAATAACCTAAGGAATATTCCAAGAATATTCTAGAGAATATTTCCAGAATATTCTGAGCCCATTTCAGAAATGGGACGGGCTAGAACAATGGCCCATAGGTTTGGGCTTAAGGTATGGGTCCAGTTTGGGCTTAGGCCTTTTTTTTTCCTCTCCGGTCGAGTCGACCCAGTCCTTGTCGTGGGTCCAATTGTCGAAAACTGGGCAGCAAATTCCCGAGCTCAAAACTCAACCATTTTTCACAAAATAAAAGTCAAAATGAAGCTCGTGAAGTAAGGGTTTGAAATGTACAATAGGAGAAGGAGTCATGGCCGAACTTGGTCAGAAAATGGCTTGCAACCATGCGGGCTTCGTCGAAAACTGGAAAACTAGTTTTCTCCGAGATGTTTTCTACAATAATCGCCACAAAAACTCATGTTTAAAGAGTCAATCGCCGTTAACATGAGGTGGGGGAGGCAAAAATAGGTGGTTTAAACCTTACCTTGCTCAAAAATGTACAGTGGTCTCGGGGAAGCGAGAGTGGTGTTGGTTCGACATGGGGGGGAAATAAATCGAGTGTGGCATCGACTTAGGTCCTCAAGTGAAGTAGTTCACCGGAGTTGAGGATGGTGAGGTGGAGTCTCGGGTGCTAAGGAAGGAGGGAGATAGTTTGAGTGAGATAGAAGAGAGGCCGAGTGAGACAGAAACAGGGAGAGTTAGAATGAGTTGGATAAGTGACACATGGCAAAAGAAGAGTGGAAAGTTTGTGATATGTGGGCACCACAGGCTAGAAAAATTATAAAATATTTAAAATATCCACTCATAAAATATTAAAATAATAAAATACCCAAAATTTAAATTTCATAAAACACCCTTGAGTTTCGTAGTTCCGTAAAATGTTCATCGTACGCTTGCACCTACGCGTTCGTATCATCGAGTACTTTGAGAATACGATAAAATAATAACTTATGCGTGTCACGGAAAGATGGTCAACGAAAGTCAACGATCTCACCTCTAAGGCATTTTCGTCAAATCACTCTTTTAAAATTTATAAAATGGTAAAATTAGAGATGGGTCGTCACAATCTACCCACCTTAAAAAAATTTAGTCCCCGAAATTTAAAATCATTTGTTATACATAAATAATGAAAAAGATAGCAGAAAAATAAATATGTAAAGAAGTTATCAAGTTAGAGCGGTTGCATGAAAGAGAATGTCATTCCGTCGCTATCGGAGTGCAATGATTCCTCTTTCATGCCTCCAAACTCATACTTTTCTTCTCCTTCAGCACAATACTATAATATAATACTTTTTATAAAAACATAAAGTCGAAAATATTTATATATGTATAATAACATCACGTCAAAATACATATATATAATAACATAAAGTTAAAATAATTGCACTGAAATCAAAACTAAACATAGAAAAATTTATCCTACGCACTTGTTGGGTCACGTACTCCGAAGATATGTGTAATACCCAAAAAATTTAAAGATACAAATTATATATTCATAATTATGAATATGTGGAGAAAAGTCGGAAATAAGTTGATTTATGGTTACGGAAAATTGAATTGAGATTTTTCGAGAATTTACAATAATTTATGTGTGTTGAGTTTTAAATTAAATTAAGGGTAAATTACACCATACCCCCTCAGGTTTGAGGTCTATTACAACCCCATACAACATCTTTAAAACATTTCACTTTCATACCTCAAGTACCATTTTATTTCAATTTCATACCTCCGTTACATTTTCCATCCATTGAACCGTTAAGTGCTGACATGGTTGCCAACGTGGCACACCATGTGGCACACCACGTGGCAAAAAAAAAAACAATTTATTAATTTAAAAAAAAAAACCACCTTCTTCTTAAAAAAAAAAAAAAAAACAGAAACTCACCTCCCGCAAACCCCCACGCCCGCAAACAAACCCAGAAACCTTACCCCCTCTCCCTTTCCCTCCGACCCACCTCCCTCTCCTCCCATAAAAAAACCTAGCAAACCCCCACCCCACAACCTAATTTCACAAAACAAATAGTTTTCCTCATGATTAAATAAATGCTCTAATTTCATAAACAATTAAATGACCCCCAACAAAAAGATTGAAAGTTTAGGGCAAATAAGCAAAAGTGGAACTGCAAGTGTGGCATCTGGAAAATTGAACCATTAATCCAACTAAAATTCATTACTTTCAGGGCAATTGAGTACAGAAAAAAGATCAGAAGGTTAGAGCAAGTAAGCAAGAGTGAAGGGTTAATTAGGGGAATTTGGGAAAATGGGCGGTGGTACCTGAAAGTCTCCGCAACAGAGGAGGAAGTCGATGGTGGTGCTGTGAAGCTTTTCCTAGTGTTTGAGGTAGACGTTGTCAAGGTCCCACCTTGGGTTTTACCATAGCGAGGTTTTGTGAGTTTTACCTTTTATGCATTCTTCCGTTAATTTGATACTCGCATTCGCTAATTGTACCGACGACTTCAGCAACTGAACTTACTTCATCACAGAAGACCTAATGCGCCATTTGTCTGAGTATCTACACACTCAAGGGGGAGTGTTGCAATCCTTTTAGACTAGGAATGTGATTGTGTAAATCCTAGTTTATCTAGGGATATCTTGGAATATTCCCTAAGTTAGATATTATCCTATTAGAGTTGTAATCCTATTGGGGTAAGAAATTTACCTTCCCTATTACTATAAATACACAATAGGGTGACACAACACACCTCCTCACAATTACACATATCTATCTTCTCTCTTTATGTGCTACACCCCCTCTTTCTCTAGCCTCCATAATTGTTCAATAAATTATGCCTACAACAATAAGTATATATTTTATATTATTAATGATATGATGCATATAATTACTAGTACAGACTTCCATACTTAATGATGTATGATTATTAATAACTCTCTTCTCTGTATAACAAATATTTATATTTTTTTTTATTAAAATGAAAACAGTTTAGTTTCTGGTATGAGTTCAGAGCGGATATCCCAATAACCATAACGAAATTCGAAACCGAAAATTTACCCGACGGTTACCCATAACCATAAAATATCCAAAATCCAATCCCCGAAATCGAACCATTCAGATCGGTTACCTACGGGGATTGGGTTTGACAGGTTAAATTATCATCCCTATTTGATTATATTGGTATGTTTGATTACCTATAATATTGGTACATTTGATTTTATGGTACATTTAGATTTTTGGTACATCTAGAATCATGGTATGTTTATTTTCAAATGTACCATATGTAACAACCCGTCCCTAATTTTACGATTTTATTAATTTTAAAAGAGTGAATTGACATAAATGTCCCTAGAGACAAGATTGTTAACCTTCGTTGACCAGCGTATAGTGAGATGTACGAAATATTCTTTTAGTGTATCCTTGTAGTACTCGACGGCACGAACGTGTAGGCGCAACTGGAACCGAATTCAGAGCTACAATGAAGATTTTTCGGAGTTACGAAGACAAAGGGCAATTTAGTCAATTTACTATTATAGGTAATTTGAACTCAGTTATTTTATTATTTTCTTTTCAAATTTTTGGTTGTGGGTTCCACGCCCATCTCGCATCCTCCTCCCCATGTCAATTTTTCTCCCACATGTTGAGATCTCTCTTTTTCCCCCCATCTTTCATCCCTCATCTCAAACTCCTTCTTTCTCTCTTAGCTCTCTCGGCATTCCCCTCTTTGTACATGGTTGCACAACAACACCACTTCACCTACTCTAGCGAGTCCCACAACTTAGACAGCCAAATCACTCTAAACTCCCCGAAAAACCCAACTACTGCTGTTGAGCCAAGAAGCTCCGATGAAGAACTGTGGTTTTCCCAATTAAAAACCTCGTCGATTTCAGCAAAGGTAAGTTTTGAAAACGCTAGATTTAGCTTTATCTCATCGAAACTATTGATATGTGACTCAGTTCAGGCGTTTTGGTAAAGGTTTGACATTGAACTGACTTGAAGGAAGAAATTCTCCAGTTTTCTAGCAAGAATCCATGACCATTTGGCCACATTCAGATCTTTTTTTTTTAGCTTCAAAATGGCTTGTTCTCTACGTTTCTAGCTGCAAAATGACTTTTGAATTATTGTTCTTGGTTGAGTATTGAGCTCGAAATGAGCTCTGGAAGTCGGAGCTAAAACCTGCTAAATGCAGGCCTTTGCAAAAAAGGCAAGTACAATGGTACTCGCAGGTGCATGGGCACGCATAGAGGAACCCAAGATCCCTCTTTAGGTTTCTCGACGTGCCGAACCCAAATTAGCTGTCAGTTTTCCAAAATTCGACCGTTTTAAAATAGTTTCTATATTAGTCATATTTTGTACGAAAACGCGTATTTATGTTAGTTCGTTATATATTTACATAAATGATTTCATTTCTAGGTGAAACGCATCGCAAGGATCTTCGAAGCCCACGAGGTGGGTTCGACCCGACAACATGCTTTGTGAGTGGGGCTTTGCTTTTAAATATTACATATTTGTTTAGTTTCCATTCATATATTTGATATAAGAACTTTCCACGTTACGCTTAGATTAGATTAATGTTTATAAGAATTAGCGTATTAACGGGAATTTATGAAATTATGCTACGTCCTACGGGATGCACATGTATGAGTATTAATATTGATGCCTTAATTTGGATTTATGGTCATGAATAGCATTGAATTGATTAGAATTATCGATTTACTATGGCATGATCATATTTACATTACCTGCTCATCATATGCTGCACTAGTGTTAATACTCGCCCGAGGCCAGTGCCAGGGCTAGTCTTTCACGTGTATGTTCACATCGCACCGTAAGCTCACTTTGGATCCATTGTAGGTGCCAGTCATGTCCTAGATTGCTATTGGCAATTCGGACTCATATGTGATGCGCATAGCGCCAGTCTTCACGTGATTGTAGTACTAGAGCGTAAATCATTTCTTTACACCCAGTCCTATTCATGTCAGAATACCTCTGCATAAACTCGTGTGTCAGCATATGTCGATGAGCATTCGATATGATATGTTCGTTTATACATAATATTGTGCTTATCGGGTATCATATGTTTTATATACCAAAACTTTGAGAATGATTGCATTTGGTGATATTACTGTTTACGGTAAGTATTTTAATACTATATGTAGTTCGTTATATTTGGAAACTATACTTGTTTTACGACGATAGGTTATTATATTTTAAAAAGATTTTACAAAGCTTTATTTTTAGGCCCACTCACTTTTGTTTTTCGCCCTTCCAGGTTTTAGTAGCTAAGCTTTCATATCGACGAGGATTCTTGGAAAATCTTGGTATTGGAGATTACCTTCGATGGTATAATTCTCATCCTACCTCTACTGTACTTTACTTATGCTTTGCATCACGTGTGAATTGAGTTCAATCCCTCTCACATGCACACTCGTATGTTTAGGCACTTTTAGATTTTAATTTATCCATATTTTCCACATCACTACACTTTATGGCTTCGTCACCTCCCGGTGTCGGCCAACATAGCTCGATTCGGAGACTAGGTGGACCTCTCGGGTCGGGGTGTGTCACCATATATTATAAATACATTTTTATATAACTATATATAAAATTTTAACAAATGAATAAATTTTTCTTATGAAAGTATTAATTACTTTTTTCATGAAGGGAGAGACTAATTAAATATAGAGTTAGTTTGGGGTTACTGTGTTTTTTTTTTCAAAATTGCTTCTACTGTGTTGTGAGAATAAATTGCTGTGAAAAAAAAAGCAGGTAAGTGTTTGGTAAACTATAATATTAAACGTGCTTTTAGCAAAACATAGGCTCTGTCCAACATTATGATGCATATATAGCGCTCAAATTTATAAATGTATATTATTGGACTTTTCTTTTTAATCGACGGAATATGGAGATTCTCTACTAGCATTGAGAGAGAAGATGAGTATCGCTGAACTATTAGTTAGTTTATAATAGGTGACCTGCCTAACTGGGAAAAAACTATTGAAATGGGTGGAACGTGCATGCATGAGTACATTTTTTGGATTTGCCAATGGATCGAATAGAAAATATATGGTAGGAGAGAAATAATTGTTTGTGGTCCGGCATTCATTTGTGTCGTATTGATCCATGGGAGAGTGGAAGATTGTCTTTTGGTATTTTGAAAACGTAGTTTTGAGTGTTTGGATCCACGAATCATAATAACTAATGGAGATTAAGGATTAACATGGTTTAGTAATGCCAGTTAGTTCTATTGTCTAGTGGTATTCGTCTTCACTTGTAAGTAATAGGTCTTAAGTTCGATTCTTGCCAAAGACGAATTTGAACCACATTACTGCTTGTTAATTGTAAGGCTTAACTCACTTCTCTCTTCTTGACGCGGTAATGCTCTCAATTGACCTCATCTCAAACTAATTCATACTCTAATTTTTAGAAATTTTAGTAAGCAGCTTTCTAGATTCTAATTTTCCTTAATTCAATTCATTCTCAATCAAATTATTTCAATTCCAATTATGGAATAATAAACGATTCATGATGTCTTTTTCCTCTCACAATGCCATATCAAGAAAATTAATGCGTAAATAATATTTGGAAGTTTGGAAGTTTGAACAACATTTTTTTTCAATGTTATGTCCAAGAAATGTCACTACACTTTGCTAGATTGGACTAGACTACACTGTATTGACTAGACTAAGGATTTGGTTTGGGATTGTGATGCTTTAAAAAAATAAAAATATAAAATATAATAAAAAAACAGTTTATTAAAAAATCTTGAACATTAAATATGTTTGGTAAAACAAAAAAAAATTAAAAACTTCTGGCAATGAAAGTAGAAAAGCAGAAGAAGAGTCTACCATACTTCTAAAAAAAAACTTTTTTTTCAAAGCATCGTAATCAATGCTCATTTAATAAAATTTTCAAATGGCAAGTATACCCTCACATGTTTTACTAAATTATAATTTTTGCCCCTACATTATTATTTTTGACAATTATTATATCACATTACATACTATATCATTTTTAGTCATTTAACATATTCAATGCAATTTATATAAAAATTTACTAAACACTAAGACATTGGTTTTTGCTAATTAAAAACACTTTTACAGGAAAAAAAAAGTTTGCCGAACATTCAACAACTTTATTTTACAGCTCTTTATTCTCACAGAACAGCAGAAACAGTTTTAAAAAAAAACACAGCAATACCAAACTAGCCCTAAGGATTAAAAGCTCGTTTTTATGTGCTTTTGAAATGACTGAAAATGTTTTTGGAATTAATTCTTAGTAAAAATGCAAGTAAATACTAAAAAAACACTTTAAGTGCTTCATGAAAGAAGCACATAACTGATACTTATTGCAGAAAGAATTTCAAGTGCTTTTGGAACCCAAAAACATTTTCTCTAAAAATGCTTTCAGTCATTTTAAAAGCACATCCAAACGAACCATAAGTAATCTCGTAATTGTTATCTATATGGACTAACTTTAATGAAATTAGGAGAGACTCACCTGAGCATCTCCGAATGAGATGTGAAAATGTCCAACCACACTAATATTCTCCAACCGAAATGTCAATTCTTATGTGGCACTGACATAGATTGGTAGCAAAGAGGTTGCTGTCAAATTTGACGCAACTTCAAATATTTTTAATTAATTATTAAATGTCTTTTATTAAATTTTTATTGATTTAATTATTATAATAATTAATGTTGAATGTTGACGGTGCATTTGTTTAGATCCTGTCTCTTCTGTTGGTGTCAATTTAATAATTAATTAAATGTCATTTATTATTTTTTATTAATTTAATTATTGATGTTATATGAATAAAATAATAATTTAATTTGACATATCGGGTGAAGAGTAAAATTTTAAAATGTTAAAATGTCACATAGACTATCAAATTTAAATCTTATGTTCAAAATTTATAATCTTTTTTGGAGAATGTCTCGCTAGCCGGTCTTAATGAGACCCCAAAAAAGTAAAAGGAAAACTAATGAAAAGGGTTTGAAAATTTTGAGTTTTAATGATAAGGACAAAATAAATGGTAAAGTGAATAGTACTATGATTAACTTTTTAGTGTAAAAATATAATTTTTCGTTAAAGTGAACAGTACCATAGCTTTTCGTTAAAGTTTTCAAAAGTAAATGATTGCCAATCCCATCCCTCTTTGTCTCACTGTTCTTTCGCCTTTCTTTCAAATTTTCAATCTTCCTGAAAATCCCAAGCTTACTAAATAACCCTAATAAAAATCGATCGCATCCAAAAACTACCACGGCGTCAGATACGGACTTGACGGACCACGCATCTCGGAAAATGATTGCAGGGAAGGTGTTTGACAAAAAGCCTCGGAGAGAGAGTAAACAAACACATGATTATCCCGTCTCCAACAACAAAAAAAACCCAATTATTTACTCGGCCGGCTAAAGAGTAAAAAAAGGCCCCCTCTGCAATCACTGATTGATGCTTTTGCTCGTTTCGACCCCATGGCATTGTTCCCACACATGCCGGCCTCTTCTGGGTGTCCCAGTTTTATATATACTTTGCTTTGCTCACGCATTGGGGGTGTTGTGATATGTGCACCCTTTTCTGGGTGTTTGATTAAATTTGAATTTGTGTTGGGTTTTTTTGTTTATTTATGGTCTCATCCCGTCTTATGGTATGTGGTGGTGTGGTGGTGGTGGGTGTGGGGTTTTGGGGTTTTGTCATTTGATGAGAGAGAGAAAGAGCCACACGGCATTTTTTTTTACTAAGTTGGACTTGAATTCCTGCTTACGTTGCTCGGTGCCATGCCATCTTTATCCCCTTCTTTTCACTTTTGATTAAACAACTAGTTTATGTCTGTTTCTGTGTTCTCCTCTCCACCCAATTTCATGAAGCTCTTGTTTTCCTTTTCCTAAAGAGAGAGGGTGGAAGGTTCTCTCTTCCCATATCAGCCATGGCTCCAGCTGGGAAGGTTTCTGAGTTTTACAGAAAAGGCAATGACTGGTAATCTCTCTCTCTCTCTCTCTCTCTCTCTCCTACACCAGTTTCATGAACATAAGTTAACACTTTTTCTTCAATTCTCTTAATTATTGTTTTTGGGATTGAATTTATGACCCTTTAAAGCCAAATTCTTGTTATATTTCAGTTTGAATTCAGATAGAATTCTGTTAATCAGTTTCAAATAATACCCTTTTTGTTAAATTGCAAATTGTTTATTTCATTGGTTTGTACACTTGATGAACTGTAATACTATACAACCCCTTTTCTTCAAGACTTCAACTCTCATAGTTATTTGGGACTTAATCAGACTCTGATTATATTCAACCACAGCCCTTCAGTTGCATATTTGAATTCAGATAGAATTTTATAATTCAATAGGAAATAGACGCTCTTAGTTAGAGCTCAAATTGATTATTTCATTGGTGTATGTACACTTTCATGAACAGTAATATGATCCCTTTTCTAAGTTCTCTAAGTTTAATCCTCCCAATTATTGTTCTATTAGGGACCCAAATTTAATGCGATATCGAATTTATGGCCTTTAAGGACAGAGGGCCAGAGTTTGTTATATTTAAATTACAGCTTTCAATTACATGATTCAGTTCAAAACTTCAGATAGAGTTTCATAACTCAATCTCTTAGAGCATAAGCCTCATTTACATCACATTTTACATTTCCGGAGAAGTGTAAATGTTAGTTCTACTCCACTGGGAGAGATGTAAATTTGGGATTACATTTATTGTTCTCTCTTTGATTGGTGGGGCCCACATCTTAAAGATGTAATAGAAGATGTAAATTTACATTTTTATCTATATGTTTTGGCGAAGATGGATATTTTACATCCCACCATTGGAGTGTATTCTGGCCAATTAAAAATGTAAAACGCAATTTCAAGGTATTTTGCATCTTCCATTGGAGATATTCTTACAAACCCTTTTTTGGTAGAATGGAAATTGATTGTTTCATTTACTTAATGTATGGAATTGGAGAAGCTATGTAATTGATGTGGTGTTTTCTTCTTTTCTCTGTCAGGTTTTGCAAAGCGCGATTGCCGAGTGATATAACTATCGTGGTGGACGGCGTGAACTTCCACCTTCACAAGGTATGCACCTATCATTTTCTATGGTGGATTATGGAATTTTGTGATTAAGAGTGGATATAAACCAGTACCAAGGTTTCTTTTTTGGGTAAATACTAATAACAAGGTTTAGGTTATTCCCAAACCCCAGAAATAAATTGTTGACTGGCTTTTTAAGATTGTCAAATGCATTTCAGTTACCCTGGTAGTTGGTGATGCATTATAACTCACAAACTTTCAATATATGTTTCTATAACGAAAGAAGGTATTTGTCTAATGAAAGCCGCGTTAATGTGGACTGTGGAATCTGGAAGGATGTCTGTATTCTGGAAATCAAAGCTGAGAGCATTATTGCTTCATGTCACTAATAGTAGTTATCATGTTTCGTACATTTATATTCTGGATTTTTTCTATATTTCTGTTTGTTATGGCATTGCTCTCATTGTTGTCACTTTTGTTAAGGATATTTCTGTAATCATATCACAGTTGTTATGGTGAATTCTTGGAATTATTACTTATGACAATTCTTAACTCTCCAGTTTCCTCTCATATCAAAATGTGGGAAGATATCACATATGTATGAAGAGTCCAAAAGCACACGTGGGAGCATTTTCACTGCAGTTCTGAAGGAACTTCCTGGTGGCCCTGACATGTTCCTTATTGCAGCTAAATTCTGCTACGGTATGCGAGTGGAATTGACTCCAAGAAATGTAGTAATGGTGTACTGTGCAGCGGACTGTCTTGAAATGACAGATGAGTATGGAGAAGGAAACTTGCTCTCAAAGTCGGAAAGTTTCTTCCATAAGAATGTACTTCACAACTGGAAAGACTCTATCTTGGCTCTTCAAAGTTGCGAACCTGTTATCCACTGGGCAGAAAAGCTTCACATAGTAAACAAGTGTGTAAATGCTATATCGGTGATGGTTTGTACAGATCCTAGTTTGTTTGGATGGCCCATGATGATGTATGGTAGCTTACAGAGTCCTGGTGGAAGCATCCTATGGAACGGAATTAATACCGGAGCGAGAATTCGAAGCTCTGAGTCTGACTGGTGGTTTGAAGACATCTCATACCTCAGTGTGAGTTTGTTTGAGAGGCTGATCAAGACAATGGAAACAAGGGGTATTAGACCTGAAAACCTAGTGGGTGCTGTAATGCACTATGCCAGAAAGTACCTACCTGGCCTAGGACGATGGCAGGGTGGACAACATGGTACACCCAGAACAGTTACAAGTTTCAGTTTGACACCCATTGCCCTTGATCAAAAGGTAGTTTTAGAAAGCATTGAAAAACTTCTTCCCCGAAAGAAGGGGAAATCGTTTTGCCGTTTTCTACTTGGTCTTCTTCGTGTTGCATTAATATTGGGTGTCAGTCAAACCTGCAAGGATGCTTTGGAGAGGAGAATAGGGATGCAGCTGGAATTGGCAACCCTAGATGGTCTTCTGATTCCTACTTATTCAGATGCTGACGCATTGTACGATACTGACTGTGTTGAACGGATAATCCATCATTTTATGTCGTCAGAATCAAAGGTTACACCACTGTCTCCGTCATCTGTCACCATGGAAACATCACCTTCGTCAAGACCTTTACAGAAAGTTGCGAAGTTGGTAGATAGCTATATTGCGGAGGTTGCTTCAGATGTGACTTTAAAACCAGGAAAGATACGCTCTCTTGCGAAGGCCCTCCCAGAATCTTCAAGAACTTTATATGATGGGCTGTATAGATCGCTGGATATATACTTCAAGGCACACCCTTGGTTCACAGATAAAGAGAAGGAAGATCTCTGCAGCATCATCGACTTCCAGAAGCTATCTATTGATGCCTGTTCCCATGCATCCCAAAATGAAAGGTTGCCACTTAGAGTTGTTCTTCAAGTACTGTTCTTTGAGCAGATGCATTTGAGAACAGCTCTCGCTGGTTGTCTTCATGGCTTGGAAACTCATAGTGGCCCTGCAGGTCCTACGACTGTCCCAGGTGACATGGCTGGCCAGATTATACAGAGGGATGGGTGGGTGACTATGGTGCGTGAGAACCGGGTTCTAAAGGTGGATATTGAAAATATGAGATCTAGAGTCGGTGAACTCGAAGAAGAGTTCAGTCAAATAAAGCAAGAGATGAAAAAGGTGAGCAAATCACACAGCTCCCTCAGTTCTCCTCGTGTGGTTGGCAGGAGAATTGGATGCAGTCTTCTTTCGCGACCATCTGATGCTAAAACAGATACTATTCAAAGTACGCGGCCCTCCCCAAGATCATCAGTTGAGCAGGCACACCCTTCGACCTTGCATATTAGACACAAAAAAAGTTCCTCGTTGTTTTGAGAGCCAGTTTTTAAGCAATTGAAGTCTGCCTCAGTACGTAGAGGCTCTGGTTGGTTTGCAGAAAGTACCCGAGCAAGAAATGGATAGTTCATGTGTACTCAACAGCCTCGAAACAACTCCATGTTTTTGATAAAGTTTCATTTTCTTCATATTTCTGTTAACCAACCAGAATAGTTTCCAAGTTATAGGGCAACGGTTGGAACTTGGCCGACATCAGGAGGAACCATTATATTTTAAGAAGTTACTCTTACCTTACCTGTTACAGGATGCTAGTCCCATCCGAGATTCGAACTCAAAAATCTGTGCTCTGCATCTTGATACGGAGGTTTGTTACAAGTAAATACACCTTGTTTTACACAGATTTTTTCCAGTTAGCTTGTTTATGGGTTTATACGTGTACATGTTTATGACCCGAATTGTAACTTACAGGCCTGTGAAATAGTGGAAAATATTGGTAATATATGAATTTGAATTTGTTTGCCTTCCTTTGAGGTGTCTTGATTTTGAATTGCTATTCATTAAACAGTGGAAAGTATCTGTAAATGAAGGATTGTAATCGAGGAAAACAAAGGGAATATACGAGTCTCTTTTAAGTGGGGGATTCTATTATGTTACGTGATGTGAGAGATAGAGAGGGAGATAAATAATTGGGTAAATGACAAAAAACTACCTTAACTATTGGTGTCGTGACACTTTCATACCTCATTTTTAAAACGTGACAATGTCATACCGCATCTTACGAATTTGTGACAATGTCATACCTCCGTCAATTTTTTCTGTTAAATGCTGACGTGACAAGAGATGAGGACCACTCACTAATACATTTGGATTAAAAAATAATTAAATATATTTTTAATAATTAAAAATTAAAAAAATTATTTTTATATTAAAGTCTCTCTCTCCCTTCCTCCCTCCTCTCAACCCCCGCCCCCCCCCCCCCCCCGCCCCCAAACCTCTACCTGCAACCCAGAAACAACAACCAAAAAAAAAAAAAAAAATTTAAATTCATACCCAGTTCGGGAAGAAGAAGAAGAAGAAGGAGAAGGAGAAGAAGAAGAAGAAGAAGAAGAAGGAGAGAGAAGAAGAACGAAAAAAAAAATTGATACCCAGATTCGGAGAAGAAGAAGAAGAGAAAAGAAGAAGAAGAAGAAGAGAGAAGAAGAAGAGAGGAAAAAAAATTGATACCCAGATTCGGCCCAGAAGAGAAGAAGAAGAAGAGAGAAAAAGAAGAAGAAGAAGAGAGAAGAAAAAGAAGAAGAAGAAAGGAAAAAAAAAGAAAAGATTCTGCCCAGAAGAAGAAGAAGAAGAAGAGAAAAGAAGAAGAAGAAGAAGAAGAAGAAGAAGAGAAGAAGAAAGGAAAAAAAAAAACCCAGACACTGGGTTTGATTTGCTCCCAGCGAGTGGGGCGCCGCAGCAGGAGGGGGGGAAGGCAGGGACGAAGCTTTTGTTTTTGTTTTTTTTTTTTAATTACTTTTTTTTAATTATTTTAATATTAAATAAAGATATTAATTTTTTTTTTTTTGTTTTTAATAATTTTTTAATAAAAAATGGGTCCCAGATCAAGCCACGTCAGCGTTTAACTGAGAAATTGACGCCTAACTAACGGAAGGTATGACATTGTCACAAATTCGTAAAATGAGGTATGACATTGTCACGTTTTAAAAATGAGGTATGAAAGTGTCACGACATCAATAGTTGAGATAATTTTTTGTTAATTTATCCTAAATAATTAGTTACATTCCCGGTTCTTCGGTTCAAATCCTGTGGAGCTTTATTCAAATTCTAGGCAGAGAGCCAAAAGTTTCATCGTTCTGTATAGACAACAAAGTTTGCACGGGCAGCATTTATCAATGTTTCGTTTTTGATAGGCTGACTAGCCCAGCCTGTTTATTAGCTACTTTAGCGTAAAAATGACAAAAATTGTTTCCAAATTGGCAAATGAACAGTTGCTAGATAAAATAGCAGAAGTTAAATTTAAAATACTATTGAAACTGACTTTTGCTTTTGATTTCTCTTTCCTCTCGACCCTTCCTATCTGCTGCTCGTATCTGTACCCCTTGCCCCTCTTCAATTTGGCTTCCTCCATGGCGTCTCCTGTTATAAATAAAGCTCGTCATCTGTTAATTATTCATGCTCTAATGGATATAGTTGTTCAATCATTCTCCCATTATCATTTCAGTTGGCTTTTTTTTTCTTAAACTATTGAGTTTGAAGTGTTTCTTTAAATTTGTGATTCGAGCAAAAAGGTGAAAATTGGCAAGAAATACAATCCGGTTGTCATTTTTTTTTTTTTTTTTGAAATATCCAGAAATAGGACAATTTCTTAATTTTGGAACGGAAATAGAACATTTTGAATATACACACGGCAAGCACAATAATTGGACATATATATAATTTTTCCTACACTTTGAAATGACCAAATTATCCTCCCATATAAATGGGTTATCCAAAAGTTCCAGCCCTCATTTCTCATTTTGGAGAGAGAGAAACAAAAAGGAGAGAGAGAGAGAGAGAAAAAAAAAATCTCTCTCGCCCAATTCTAGTTTGAAGAATCCTAACCCACCTATCTTCTTAATCCAAGAGCTCTCTCTAACCCACCCATCTTCTTCATCCAAACTCTCTCTCTCTCTCTCTCTCTCTCTCCATTTTGAATATGCACAAGAGCACTCTCTCTAACCCACCCCTCTTCTTCGATTTTTACCTTTTCATTTGTAGGTTTTGTGAAACTGGGTTTGCTTAATTGATGAATTTTTAGAGTTGAAGTGATTGGTTTGGGAGAAAACTCAAGTCCTTCAATTTTGATTTTTTTTTATTTATCATTTCTCTGATTTATATGTGGGTTTTCATTTCTTATGTCTTCTCCCTCTCTCTGTTCCCTCTCTCGATCCAAAATTACAAGTACTAAAATAGGGTTTGGCTTATACTGCAATGGAATGAAAAAAAATGTATTAAAGGTCAATTGCATTTTGGAGAAGAGATGAATTTGAGGGAAAAGAGAGAAATCAGAGTGGACAAAATGAAGAGAGAAGGATATGCACGAAATTATTTTGCATACTCGTTCGCTCTCTTTGTATCAAGCTCGCTCATACACTGTATGTATACGACATGCACATGTTATGCTCACATATTTGAGCTCAAACCAAAAACCTATAGCTCACAGCTCTCTCTTTGAAATATAAAAAAAAATAACGCAATCAGATAAATGACCTTAAAACTTTATATGAACAATCAAAGACTCATTAATTTGAATTTGGTATCAAATTTGATTGGGTTCAAATATTTCAAGAATTTGAAAATTGCAGTTTGAATGGGCACGAAAGAACCCAACTGAATCAAAGGAAATTGTTTCACGAACTCATTCGCTTTTTTCATATTTGCAGGGCCTGCTTCTAAATCAAAGGAAAAAGTAGTAAACTACGTTAATGCAAGGCACAACATACGTGTATCATAACTAGTGAACATTCCTGCTTCTCATATTAAGATGTAGTCATGCAGAGCATATGCACACCACATGCACATTACGGAAAAAATTTCACAAATTTCTACAATTGAGCACTTGAACCAGAAATTGTTTCATCCCAGTTCTGTAGCACGTCAAAACTTGAAATTTATTTCATAACCCATATGCCCCATCATGAAATACAAACCCTAATTTAACTTCTAAGTATTAATTCATCTTACAAACAACCCATTTATTCCATAAATCATTGATGAAGGTTCTTGGAACTTAACACCCTACCTTACTATGCTTGCCAAAGCTTTAGTCGTCAGAAAAAATGGAACTCTCCGGCCAAAACAAAAAATATAGTACAAAACCCAGCCCACTCTTCTCACCTCGCTTTCTCGCATCCCTTTGTTCAAAATTAGAGGTATGAGGTCAACCCAAAACCCAGCTCTTTCTTCTCGCCTCTCTTTGAACTTCTCTCTTCGAAATTGAAGCTCAGAGATCTGAACTCAACCCAGAAACCAGAGCTCATAGAGCTCTCTCAACATCCCTCTCTTCTAAATGAGAACAGTGATGGAATGGGCAAATGATTATTTTTGTATTTATATGTGAGTATTTTAGTAATTTCGATTTTGTGCATGACCGATTTGTCCTATTTCTCTCATAAGATTAAGGAATTGTCCCATTTTGGGGTATTTCCTCTTTTTTTTATGACAAAAATCCTATAGTTTTATGGAGTATAGAATATTTCGAGCTTTTTAACGTTTAGATTTTGGTTTTTGTATTTTTAAACAAAAATACAACAGTTAAAACACTTGAAATTCTCTGGGCCACCGTAGAAAATCTCACAATACAATAATTACACTAAATTCATTTAAACTAAACAAAGACAAATTCAATCTTGAGTGCAAAGGATCTAACTAACTTTATTTTATTACATTAAATAAAGAGCCGAACCAAGCTTATCATCAGACGACGCTTTGGCCGAGTGGTTAAGGCGTGTGCCTGCTAAGTACATGGGGTTTCCCCGCGAGAGTTCGAATCTCTCAGGCGTCGATAATTTTTTTCATTTTTGATATTTTAAACTGTTATATAGACAATCACTTTCTGCCACGTGGTAATTTTCCACGTAATAAACCCCAGGGATAGATTGCCCCGCCAGAGTTTTATCCTCTGGTTTCTCATATTTCCCAACTGTTTTACAGCCAATCAACGTCTGCCACCTATTACCTATTCACGGTCTCATCCGCAGGTGATTACGATCCCATCAGTGAAGTTGTTTTGGAACAGTGAGTGTGTGACTTCCTTCGTGCCAGTTACACACAATGTCAGTTTGTTCGCCACCATCGCATGCCCACCTCCCAAACGCCGTCGTTTCCAGCTCCGCCTCCGAAGGCAGAGTTCCTCTGCAATGTCTCCAAAACCCTAAACCCCACTCCGAACTCGCAAACTCGTTAAAGCTGGTGGCTTCGCACCATTTGCCGTCTCGCAACCGCCGTTTCCATCTCAATTGCGCGGGATCAGAGACTGCCTCCGTCGCGGGAAAAAAATGTTGATTTTACGGAGGCGAAAGCGATGGTTTTTGGGCCGAAAATCGACGGTTCCGGCGGAGGAAATGACGGTGGTGATGGTGGTGATGGCGGCGATTCATTTGGTGGCGGAGGAAGAGGAGAAGGAGACGGCGGGGATAAAGAGGATGGTGGAGAGGGAGAGGAGTTTGGGCCATTGCTGAAGTTTGATGAGGTGATGAAGGATAGCGCAGCTCGGGGTGTGAAGCTCCCTCTGGACATGGTTGAGGCTGCAAAGACTACTGGGCTCCGGGAAGTGTTTCTTCTCCGCCACTTGGATTTGCAGGTTTGAATTTTTGCTTAATCTGGTCGTCATTTCTGATGAAAAATCTTTTACGCTACGATTTTTATCGGGTTTGTGATTGAATTTTGATTGTTTTGTGTTTTGATAATTGAATTTCAGGGGTCAGTTTGGCCACTGGGTTTTTTGATGAAGTGCTGCTCAATGCTACGTAATCGGATGATGGCTGATCCTTCCTTTCTTTTCAAAGTTGGGACAGAGGTTTGTTTTTGTCCATTTTCCGTTTCGATTTGTTGAGTGGCTTTTGTTATTTTGAGTGATTGGTGGCATTGGTGATAATTCTATGAGTTAAATTACATGTATACCTTGCGTTGAATGCGGACCGGTTTACAATTTCTGCTCTTGTTAACTACTGAATGTATTTTTCCTCGTCCACCTTTGTAATGCAGATAGTCATAGATTCTTGTTGTGCAACATTTGCAGAAGTTCAGAAAAGGGGAAAGGATTTCTGGGCTGAGTTTGAGTTGTATGCTGCTGATCTTTTGGTTGGAATAGTGGTTGACATTGCTTTGGTTGGCATGCTGGCACCCTATGCTCGGATTGGAAAGACGTCAGTATCACAGGGTTTATTAGGAAGCGTGCAGAAAGCTCGTGCCGCTCTTCCTAGCAGGTTAGCACTGCAACGCAGCATTTTATGATACTCGTATTCTGCTGTATGCCATTTAATGTTATCTGTCAATAGTTACTGCGTTTAGTTTGCATTTGGTAAGAGCTCAACAAGTACTTGTTGTATTGTTTACTTTGATTGTAGTCAATCTTTCCAGTCATCTCTGTTTATATTTTTAATTTGTTTCATCATTACTCAAGTCAGGGTAAGAAAGACTGCGAAATTCTTCATCATTCTGCTCTTCTTAGATAGCTAGAAATGTTAAACCTTTAACATCATCCTCTGTTTGACTATTTCTGCTGTATTCATCTATAAACTAGTCTATATCTGTATTTTTTTATCCATATCTTCTTATTAATTTCAGTCTCTTATCCATTTAGGTTGACCAGCCTAAATGTTATTCTTATCATTCGTTTTTTAGGTTAGTTAGGTTCTCTTGTTTAAGAGGTCATGATCATCATTTACATGTATGATATCTATTTTTGGCTCCAATGAAATGATATTTTATCTTGTTTTGAGGTCATTGTTTGTTGGACATTGCAATGCCAACAATTAACTCTTAGGGCCGTTCCCCTATTGCATATTTACCCGATCGGATTTCAATACTGAATTTGTCTGCTTTGGGATACTTAAACTCAATATGAAAGGGTTTGAGTGAGCTTGTTTATTGAGCAACGCTGTTTCCTTTCATTCTTCCTTATTTACTGTTTGGTTGGCTCCCAATAATTAATGAGCCCCCGTGTCGAGCTACAGAAAATGATGAAAACACAATGACTGACGTATTGACATCAAATTTCTTTTCCAAAAGTGGGAGTGGGACTCAAGGTTACCATTTTGGGACCACATGATTGTATTCTCCTATCTCTTGAATCTGACTTCAAACCAATGAGTCCTCCTAGCATTCTTCTTTTATGAACCATTGCATGATCTTCAATAAATTATTCACCATTCCTCTTTTGCAGCGTCTTTGAAGCCGAAAGGCCGGGATGTAAATTCACTGTTAAGCAGAGAACAGCCACATACTTCTACAAGGTACAACATCTTATTAGTGATGTTGTTAAGTTTTTTCTTGTAACGGATAGATAGGTAGTTGCCCTCTGTACTGTAAATGTTAATGACAAATGCTTCATCAAGATGAAGTGGGGTGGAGTTTTTCACTGTCTTTAGTTTTTCGAATGTGGTTCTTTTTAACTATTCTCTCTTCAAATTAGGTTTCTTTACCAGTCTGTACTATTTTAATTTTCTAGACCAAAATATGGGTTCTGTTTCTCATTAATTGATTGGAACATGTTGGTCCAGGGTGTGTTGTACGGATCAGTTGGGTTTGTATTTGGTCTTATTGGACAAGGAATTGCAAATATGATCATGAATGCCAAAAGGTATGCTTTTATCTATATAATTTTCATGTTATTTCAGTTTTTCTGTCAGATGTCATTCACTCTTGTTTGAATATCTGCTTTTAAATGTGTTTTTAAGGGCCCATTGATATCCCTTTCGTTTTTAGGGTTTAGTTTTCTTCTTCTTTTTTTGTGCGAGAAGTAGAGGGAAAGCATATGGGGGAATAGAGGGACGAAGAAAGGGAGAGGGAGAGAGGAGGGAGTAATGAAGGAGTGTATGAAACAAAACTTGAAGTGAAAACAACTTGAAATTGTATTCCATTTTGAGTTTTCATTTTATGTACCATTCTATAAGCATATCTTCCACATCTCTCCCGTCATCCTTCCTCCCCCCGTCTCCATCTCTCCTTTATGTCATGTAATATCTTCTCTATTTGTAACAGAAAAATGAAATGGTTGTCAAACTGTCCCTAACTTTTTATACCTATATAGTTATGTACTCATTAGAAAGTAAAACACATGAAACATGAGACCTACATCTTATTTTATTTTATTTGAGGAGGTTCATCTACCACATTTCCAGGTTGAGCAGAAAATGAAATTTATATTATTACTTAACATTGATGTCATTGGAAACATATATATCTATGATATTTTAAATTGAGAGTCAGGTGGTTAGATGAAGGTCTTCCCTGACCTGCAGGGGAAGGGGGCTTAAGTCTTTCTATGTTATAGCTACACAGATTGATTATCTTCTGAACTTTAGGAAGCATTAAATGGAACTTCCACTGGAATCATGCATGAATGTGCATCTTACCATAAAGTTCGTTGATGAAAGGCTGATCATGTTGCCTGCCTAAACATAAAGATCTGTCCACTGTTAATTTGTTTTTGTGCACAACGGTGAAAATGTGTGTGTGTGTTTTCTATTTCTTTTGCTTTTTTAATTGGTACTGACCACCTGAATTGGGTGTTTTGAACAGTATCAAATATAAGGATTGCCCAAAACTTCCACTGAACCAAACCAAAAAGAAAAGATTTCTTTATTAATGATAATTATTCACTCTCTTATTCTTATGTGTCATCAGGAGCATAAAAAAGTCAGAAGTGGACATACATGTGCCTCCTCTTGTGAAAAGTGCTGCTCTTTGGGGTAGGTCCTGCTCTCTTGTTCAGATTTCAATTCTTTTCCTCATTGAACTATGTACTACTGTCTATCTGTTAAGTAAGTTTCCTTGTGTCTTAGTTGTGAAGTCATGGAATAAGTGTAAACTAAAAGATATGCATAAATACTATTTTAACAAATGCTATCTCACAAAATTAATTCCTGGTACTGGTGTAAATTTGTGTGGAACTTTTTTTTTTTTGTCTGTAAAGAAACTGAAATAATGAGCCTGTAACTTTTACAGTTCTACAAGAAAGAAAAAACGCTCAGAACATATGGATTATAGGGTACATTTTCTATCTGATACGAAGTGGAATCTGATGATATAGGAATAATGTGAGATGGTACTTGAGGACACAGCTTTTGTTTTTGCACCTGAAAGAATAGTATATTAGCTATTCCAATTGTTTCTGATATCTTCAACAGAGCGGATGTGTATTCTTGTCCCAAACCTAAAAGATATGGTAATGTACTTGTCACTGCAAACCTAAAACCTTTGGCAAAGCGTGTTCCGCCTATTGCGATGGCATTCACTATAGGTGTACGATTCGCCAACAATATATACGGTGGTATGCAATTTGTAGACTGGGCTAAATTGGGTGGCGTGCAATAGCAGCAATGCATACCGATTACCAACCACATATGTTGCTCCCCAGTTTTTAAATGGCAATCGGAAGATACGTTCTTTTACATTTTGGCTCAGATCTTTCCGCTATAGATCATTTCAATAGGGAGATAGATCATTTTTTCGGGGCAATTTCAGTGACTGAATGTGAAAGTAAAACATTTTGTTAGTACTTGATATTGGTAATGTTAGTGGTAACCAAGGTCTAAAATATCGATGATATCGGAAATATCGGTAGTCCAAAAACACGGAAATTTCGATAGAAATATCGGGATATTATCGATATCAATAAAAATTGAATAAAAACCATGAAAATTGTAAGAAAAACTTGGAAATTTTTATTGAAACTTTGTGTGATGTTTATTTAGTCAATTATCTATTAGTTTATCACAAAAAATTGGAAGGAAATGCATTGCATGATGGATTTAACTGATTTAAGTTGATTATATAGCGAGCTGGCAAACATTGTGAGTGTAAAAAATATGTAAATATTTTAGCATGTTTTTACAAAAACATAAGTGATATAGTGGTCAAGGTGTTGAAGGAGTAAGATGGGAGGGGTTCGAATTCTTTTGGTGTTTTTTTAAATATAGAAATTAAAAAAACACGAAAATTTCGATGAAAATATTGATGACATCGGAAATATCAGTAGTCCAAAACACACGAAAATTTTGATGAAAATATCGGAATATTATGGATATTTTAGACCTTAGTGGTAACAGAGAAAATCATATATGGCTGCCCTCTCACAGAAAATGAGACCCACATGAGCGAATTTCGATGGAAATATCGATGACATCGGAAATATCAGTAGTCCAAAAGCACGAATATTTTAATGAAAATATCGGAATATTATAGATATTTGGGAACTTTAACGAAAAGCTCCTGGTACTGTTCACTTTAACGAAAAACCACATTTTTACACTAAAAAGTCAATCCTGGTACTATTCACTTTACCCTTTATTTTGTCCTTATCGTTAAAACTCAAAGTTTTCAAGCCCTTTTCATTAGTTTTCTTTAGATATTTTAGACCTTAGTGGTAACAGAGAAAATCATATATGGTTGTCCTCTCACAGAAAATGAGACCCACCTGAGCGGACCTATAAGCTGTGAGAGGGCTGCCGTATGTAGCATCCATATATAAGAATTCTCGTGCTAGCAATGGCATGCCTTTCATCTACTACATGATCTTTTACTATCCTAATTAAATAATGGTAATGATCAACTCCGCGAGTGACTGATTTTTTAGCAATTTTTTACCGTTGATGCATGTGGAGGCGACTGAAGGTTGCAATTTCATTTGACAATGGTGCTATTGTGCTTTGTATCTATGATGACTGGTTAACAATCGGGCAACCACTGCCTTTTCTCCAGTGCCATAAATACACCCTTTGAGAGTTCCTTCCCTCTCCCCCTCTTCAGATGTGTTTTGGCTTCGCTCGAGCTGCCGTTTTGAGAGCTGCCGACATGGGAATTCGGCGTCCATCACTATATTTCCTCTTCTATTGTCTTCTCGTCTTCATTTTAATTCCCGCATCCTTTTCAAACCCTAGTCTCAAACTTGAAGCCCATTTCCCCCAACCTTTTCATTTTCCCGTCATAGACTTGTATCTAAATCCCATTCTTATCTTCTTCCCCATCACATTCCCTCTACCCTAACCAAAAATCAGATCTTTAAGGTTTAGACCTGATTTGGAATCTAGATTGCTACCCCACTACCCACTGCTCTACCAACATGCCGAATAAATCGGGCGAAGTGTTCTACGACTTGTGCCATAGTAAGGGTGTTTTACACATCCCCTTGGCCCTTCCCCGCTCTTGGTTACTGTACCATTTTGGTTCTCTTCTTGCAAGTGTGGTTGATGGTAGTACGGATCTAGATCTCTCAGTCGGTTACGACACTCTTAAGATGTGGTTGATGGTGGATGCTAACAGGCCTATAAATACACCTTCCAATGTTGAATGAGGCAAGCTTCTCTCGGCCTTTTGGCTGAGATGAGGTATAGTGTACTTTTTTATTAATTTATGTTCCGATATTATAGGAAATGTCCCGATATTATAAGAAATATCGCAATATTATAACGAAAATTTAAGGGATAACAAAAAAAATATCGCTTGGGGATAAAAACGAAATTATCAGCGATATTTCGCCGATAATATTGATATTTTGTTCCTTGGTCTCAATCAGTTTTTCTCCAAGATCACTAATTCCTTTCAACTCCAAAAACACATTAGTCAACTGCATATCAAATATGTATGTCTCAAGTTCATCTTCAAGTGCTAAGAGATCACCTTCAGAAAACCCCTTGGATAAAATTGAGCTAGACGAATCATTTTTTGTTTGTTGAAAGCAAATAATGAATCAAGTGGACTCAGATATGCTAGACAAAGAAGCAACTCAGTATTAGTCTCAATAAAATGGTTGTTCAACTCTTCAATTTACAAATCTATAAATGCAACAAATAAATCAACTTGATAGTAATGCAAATTTGTCATTTTTGGACTCTCCGTCGCGATCGGCCTAGAAGGAAAACATTGCTCCATGTTAGGAATGTCAATGTCACGTTTCTCACAAAAATAAACAACTTGTGTAACTAAGCTCGTCGCATTTACAATATCTTAATCTCTCATATGCAATGCATGAGACAATTGATTTAGGTTTCCCAACAAAGTTTTCATCAAATGTAGACTGAATGAAAAATAAAATGGTTCCATATAGTCTAAATGTTTCGTTGCTTCATGTTTTTTTATCAGTGGAGGACCCATCATCTTTGATAATTTCACGCAATTCAACTATAGATGAAAATAAATTGATGATGCTTATTAACGTACCATAATGTGAGCCCCATCTTGTGTCACATGGTCGTTTAAGAGTGGTTTCTTGATTTAAATACTTCCCACTTGAAATTTCTCTAGCATTAAGAGCGTCATTAATCTTGGATGCTTGTTTTTCTCGAAGAAAATCACAACATTTACATGAGCCACCAGCAATACTCACTAAATTTTTAACATATATGAAAAGATCATTGATTTGGATATGCTTCTTTGCTACATACACAAGAGCCAACTAAAGTTGATGAGCAAAACAATGGACATAAAAAGCAGACTCATTCTCCTTCAAATATATTAAATAATTAAAAAAAGAGAAAAAGGTAAAAATAAACTCTACCATTTTGGGACTCTTCGGTCAACTAGGGGTTAAATTGTTTAGTGGCCACAAGGGTCAAATCTTTAAGAACAATTCAAATCATTAATAAATTATAATATAATATATAGTATTGTAATGAGTATTATTGAAACCTTAGAGAGTCAAATGACCATCCTCATTACTATGTCCATCCGCCCTTGTTGTGTGTTGGGGTTGGAGGTTGTGCGTTGGTATTGGAGGTGATGGTCTGATTGAAGGAAAATTTGTGAAAAACAAGTTTATTTGAGCAACATCAACAACATGCAATTAACAATTAAAGGCGGAATCATGTTATATGCACTCAAAAACAAAACTTAACCCATGAAATTCAAAGCCTAGTAGATAGGTGAACCAAGACTCAACTCAAGAACGAAGTGAGTTGGGAAATCTTATACCTTTGTTGATTCCTCTTTGCATAAGCAAAGGCTAATCACCCAAGGGGAGGGCCTTCATTCCTTGTTTCTTAGCTCCATTGATTTCTAGGAGAAGGATGGTTGAAAGGATTCTCCAAGTTCCCAAAATAGAGAACCTTTAATTTTTCCACACCAAGGAGAGTTTTGAGGAGGAGATGAGTGACCTAGAGGAAGTGAGATTGCTAGCTAATCTTCCTCTAGGGTGGCCGGCCTCTTAGAAAGAAAAGAGAGCTTGTGTTATCATCTTTTCTCCAAAAGAAAACCCTAATGAAGAAAAAGGCTATAAAGTCACATTTATACCTACCTTCATTGGAGTGGCAAACTTGTAATAAGTCCAAAACCCACTCATTTCTCTACATGGCGGGCCTTGAGGGTTTATAGGGTTGTTTGGACCCTTATGTATTTTAGTCATTAAGTTGTCATACAACCTAAGTCAATGGGCTTGACGTTCGAAGCCCATTGGGCCTTGAGGCCCAAAACTAACCCGAGGTCTATAACAAACGTATTCGTTTGATTAATTAACATATTAATTAATCCTAGCCATAAATAATTAAACAATTTAATTATCCTTACTCATCTCCATTGTTTCTTCAATCTCTACCTTACACGGTATACGACCCATTAGGTTCTTTTTAGCGAGGCAGTGGGTGATTAGAACTCTTTCAAATCGATTGTGAATTGAAACTACTTTCAATTCTCCCTTTAATGATTTTACATGTTTAGGGCTTCCACAAACCATGAGTGACACCTAGCAGTATGTCATGGCTACCCAAGCTAATCAGAAGAGGTGGAGAACCTATTCAGTTTAGGATTACAATGCAATACGGTTTTTCTCTAATACAATACTTTTGACCACATTGTTTGGTTTGATAGTTTATTATGTCTACTATCCAATGTGATTCATTTACTTATATGATTACATTGAATGCGATTTGGAACGACTTTCTAAATCTCATTCATACTCTGACCAGATATTCTTAATCATGTCATAGAGTATTCTCCCTCAAACGATTTGGAGGTTAGAGATCCCTTGTTGCGCATTCACTGGCCTCCATGGCTAAGTGGCTTAACCCCAACTATGTCGTGGACACCCTCTGATAGAGTGACTTTGACATAGTCAAAGATCAAAGACCTAACCATAAGACAAATATCATGCCTCAGGTCAAAGGACTGTTTTACATTATCCCAACAATGAGTTCTCATGTGACATGAGTATGAGAACTCCTCGTTGATCGTGTTCAGTGAACTCATTCTCTATTGAGCACCTACATGTTTGTCTTGGTGTCAGTCACACCAATGACTCAAGACCAGTCACTCTCCCTGAGAGAAGACATAGCACGTACTGATCTTTAACGAACTATCAATGCCCAATTGGCAATCCTATGATCAGGAACATTTAGGATATGTATACGAAAGAGAATGGTCTCATGAACCTAACTTCTTTAGATTACATATTCATTGGACTTATCGTTTAAGCATATAACATTTATATGAGATGGTTTTAAACAATAATCTCTGCCCTTTATGTATATTAAACTAGATTAGCTTAATATGTGAAATGTCCATAAAGTATCATCATATGATTGGCTTTTAGGGCACATTTCCAACAATCTCCCACTTGCACTAGAACCAATCAGCTTGGTCATCAGTGATGATACCTCTTCTGAATTCATTTCGAAAATGGCTGAGCAGTAGGCCTAGACAATTGATATCTATATGTTATCCATAGAAGCAACCTTGAGAATAACGACGTCACCATTATACATGATTCTCAATCATGTGGTTCAGTCTCTCATTTGAGTTCAGATCTTGATGAGACCTTGATTCCCTGGCTTGAGCTATCGCCTCATTAGTGTCATAGTGTCGACACACTAAAGACACTTTCTGGTTGGAACCGAATGGAGAGTTCATAAATGAACTTTCCCGTCCAAACAACAATGTTGTAAGCTTCTATATGGCGATATATTTTGCATACATGATGGAACACACTAAAGTCATCACTTTTAACGTTTCCACCCAAATATCTCTTTAGTCATAATAAAGAGATATCCAATTATCTCTTCATTCATAATGAAGAGACATCTAATGATGGATTAGATTCATAATCTAATATATTTACGCTTCCATTACGTTACTCTAATTCTTCCTCATTCTTGAGGAATCCATCATTTAGTTTTTCTTAAATACTTAAGGATTCTCTTGACAGTTGTCATGGTTCTGATCCTGGGCTTGCATTGATATCATCTTGTACTAAATTTAGCACAACTTATATCAACGTTTCTCATACAATATGAAATACGTAAATCACCTTTCTGCATATGCATAAAGGATTCTATTTACGCATTATTTCTTTGGGAGTCAAAAGGGGTACGTTCCCTTTGTGAAGAGCAACTTCCTAGTCTTACTAGGATTTTCCTTCTTATTGAAGTTTCTCATCATATGAGAAACTTCCTAGCATTTTTTGTCTATCATTAGGGATTGACATAATCCAATTATATCCTGAAATCTATCATTATAGATTTCCATCCCATGTATATAGACTATGTCTCCCATATACATTCTATCATTATAGAGTGTTTAAAGTCATAACTTTAACGAAGAAGAATTCCCTTCATTTCCAAATTAAATATATATCATATATATGTTCAATTTTAGGAATATGATTAACTCCCACTAATCTTTTGTAAACCTAGTAAACGAAAGATTCATTTACATTCTTATGAGAAATCAAACGAGTTGATCTTTTTCTCATAAGATGCTTATAGCTCCCACTAGCTTGCTAAGATTCATGATGGATGGATCTCTACAACTTACATGTCTTGCGATTCCTAGTTTTAGACATATATTATCAAGACTATCTTGATAATGGTTTCGAAAACCCATATAATGTCCAAACATTAAATCACCGTTTAGTTGTAGCAAGCAATCTTCGAATTAACTGAAACCAAGACTATATCAAAGATGGTTTCTTCCAAGTCAACCAATCTTGTTGATTGTAGTCCCCTTAAGCTACCAATTAGCTTTGAAGGTTTCATTATTTCGAATCAAATGGTTTTATACCATTTTCTTGAGTATGTGTCATACATACACTCAATGTAGTCATAAGGATATCCATCCTTATTTCTTTCGAATTAAGAGATGTAACTCTATGACATAGTCATAAAGTTCAAACCATTCAACTAAGACAGTTTATAGATCCTTCTCGACTGCCTTGGAGCTAGTGGTGTAGGAACTAGGTTGTTATATTTTTTTATTATCATCTTGTCTCTTAAAGAACCCATTCTTTGAGTTCTATCTTTCGTTCATTTGCTCTTTCTTAGGCAAATCCTATTGTAGGATTATAATGAACTACCCAACAAACAACCTTTGTTAGTTGGTCCATAGATATGATATCCAAGTGTTAATTTAAGGATATCCCACAAGATAATTCTCAAACAAATATTGCTTATTAGCACATAACCCAAATCTTAACACAATTAAGACTTGTCTTTCTTTCCAACTACATCTTATGGAGTCATGAAATTTTTTGGAAGATATTCTAATTGACAATCATATTGTCTTAGAAGTATATATATATCATATATATGGGTTATTTGGTAACATCCAACGAACTAAATCTTATTCTTGTTCGTTCTTCTCCCAATGGAGAAGTCCATTATCTTATGATGCTACTGTCCTTGATATCTTTCAAGGAAACTCTTCTAAAGTGTCCTTTTTCCTTGGATCAAATCTAGGTAAATTCTTTAGACGTCTTGCTCATCAACTTACATTCTTGAATTCTTTGAAACCTTTAGCAAAGTAGAGAACCTTTAATTTTTCCACACCAAGGAGAGCTTTGAGGAGGAGATGAGTGACCTAGAGGAAGTGAGATTGCTAGCTAATCTTCCTCTAGGGTGGACGGCCTCTTAGAAAGAAAAGAGAGCTTGTGTTCTCATCTTTTCTCCAAAAGAAAACCCTAATGAAGAAAAAGGCTATAAAGTCACATTTATACCTACCTTCATTGGAGTGGCAAACTTGTAATAAGTCCAAACCCCACTCATTTCTCTACATGGCCGGCCTTGAGGGTTTATAGGGCTGTTTGGGCCCTTATGTATTTTAGTCATTAAGTTGTCATACAACTTAAGTCAATGGGCTTGACGTTCGAAGCCCATTGGGCATTGAGGCCCAAAACTAACCCGAGGTCTATAACAAACTTATTCGTTTGATTAATTAACATATTAATTAATCTTAGCCATAAATAATTAAACAATTTAATTATCCTTACTCATCTCCATTGTTTCTTCAATCTCTACCTTACACGGTGTACGACCCATTAGGTTCATTTTAGCGAGGCAGTGGGCGATTAGAACTCTTTCAAATCGATTGTGAATTGAAACTTACTTTCAATTCTCCTTTTAATGATTTTACATGTTTAGGGCTTCCACAAACCATGAGTGACACCTAGCAGTATGTCATGGCTACCCAAGCTAATCAGAAGAGGTGGATAACCTATTCAGTTTAGGATTACAATGCAATACGGTCTTTCTTTAATACAATACTTTTGACCACATTGTTTGGTTTGATAGTTTATTCATGTCTACTATCCAACGTGATTCATTTACTTATATGATTACATTGAATGCAATTTGGAACGACTTTCTAAATCTCATTCATACTCTGGCCAGATATTCTTAATCATATCATAGAGTGTTCTCCCTCAAACGATTTAGAAGTTAGAGATCCCTTGTTGCGCATTCATTTGCCTCCATGGCTAAGTGGCTTAACCCCAACGATGTCGTGGACACCCTCTGATAGAGTGACTTTGACATAGTCAAAGATCAAGAACCTAACCATAAGACAACTATGATGCCTCAGGTCAAATGACTGCTTTGCATTATCCCAACCATGAGTTCTCATGTGACATGAGTATGAGAACTCCTCGTTGATCGTGTTCAGTGAACTCATTCTCTATTGAGCACCTACATGCTTGTCTTGGTGTTAGTCACACCAATGACTCGAGACCAGTCACTCTCCCTGAGAGAAGACATAACACGTACTGATCTTTAACGGACTGTCAATGCCCAATTGGCAATCCTATGATCAGAAACATTTAGGATATGTATACGAAAGAGAATGGTCTCATGAACCTAACTTCTTTAGATTACATATTCCTTGGACTTATCGTTTAAGTATATAACATTTATATGAGATGGTTTTAAACAATAATATCTGCCCCTTATGTATATTAAACTAGATTAGCTTAATATGTGAAATATTCGTAAAGCATCATCATATGATTGGCTTTTAGGGCACATTTCCAACACTGATAGGGGTGGTGGTGACCGTTAGTTTTGGAGGCTATGCTTCCATAATAGTATTAATTTTGGAGTCAAAGTAAGCCCTAGTTAATTTAACAAAAATTTAATTGAGGCTTAACGTATGTGACTTCTTCAATAGGTTAAATACTTGTTTGGAATGTTTAAAAAGATTGAGGCCAATTTAAAATGATGGTAAAAAGTTGGGGGGTTTTAGGTACTTAATCCTTAATTTTACATAACTTTTTTTTTTACATTATTGACCCCATTGAATAATTAAAAGGTCGTTTAATAACCATTTCATTTTTAGTTTTTCACTTTTTGTTTTCACTCTATTGACACCATTAATAATTAAGGGGTCGTTTGATAACCAATTTGTTTTTAGTTTTTATTTTCATTGTTTTGAAAAGTGAAATTCTTTTTGGTAACTACTTTCAGTTAAAAAAAAATTAAAAACTGTTAAAAACATTGTATTTAAATGTGATTGTGTAAGTCCTAGATTAGATTTTATACTAGTTATTCTTCCCTATTAGGACTTGTATTCATTGGATGAGAAAGATTCTTCCCTCCCTTATTACTATAAATAAAGGCCCTGCTTATGGGGAATAATATATCCTCTACACAACCCTACAAACACATTTCTCTCTACTCTCTCTGTCATGCCCCATTTCTCCCTTGTCAGATTAAAATAAGCCACAACACATTATCAGCACGCTCATACTGCTGCGCTTAGGAATCTGACGTGGAAGTTTTTTGCATCAAACCAATTCATCAATATCATTACGCAATTAGGTTCTTCCAAAACAACGATTTTTATCTCGATATTTTTGCAGCCCTAATAGCATGAACATTCACCATAATGCATGACCCAACTTTACGTTTTTCGAATTTTGATTCTACATAAATTGTGTATGCATTATATCCATAATTGTTGAATTATGTGAATTGTTATTGCCATGAATTGCATCATATATCTAATCATGTATTAAATTATTTGGTAAATATGCATTGAATTAATCTGGAAATTGAAAAAAATTAATAAACAATTCTAGGGTTCTTTGAACCTAAACTCGAGCCACAGCCAGAGCCCGACACTTCAAGCCTCTGGAACCTAGCCCAAAAACCCCAATGACCTTCACGGTGTCACACGTATGGCCTGCAACAATGCCTAGTCGTCACGGTTGCCATCCCCGACGACATGCAATCGTCGCAGACCTTGTTTTTGGCTGAGATTCGTATGAATTTTCATTGATTTCAAAAACCTAACTCAAATCCGAGGGTTTTATGGATTGTAGACGTCGAGATTTCTCTTTCTGTCACACCATCGAAGTTCCATGTAATAACTGCGATTTGCCCCGAGTTATTTCGACTAGAACACGGTCATCTACAGCGGCGGTGCCAGCTTTCGTCCCCTGTGACCACACCCAGTGAAATTGGGGTATTCTTTGGCTGAAACCCGAGCCTAATTGGGCCTTGGTTTCTTATCGACCTGAGAAATTTTTTTCTCTTTTTTGGGCTCGCTTGCATCGGCCCAAACAACTAGCTCGACCTATACGTGACACCAGCCTGAGGGCCTACTGACACAAGACCGAGCGCAATGGCGTTCTTGGATTCATATAGCCGACCCCACTTAGTGGAAAAAGGCTTTGTTGTTGTTGTTGTACACTAACCAAATTCTTGTCCGTTTATTTTGTGATAGAGACTTGTCAAAATTGAACAAACTCAACTTCACCACTTTAGAGGTCTCTAGAAGAAACTACCTCAAGTGAGTCTAAGATGTGAAACTCTTCCTCACTGCAAAGAATTTGTGTCCCACTATTGAAGATAAGACGACAACCCGATTGGCGAAGCTAAGAAAGCCACAGCCATGATCTTCATCTGAATGCACATTCATGATACATTACAAACTGAGTACCTTGCTAAGGAAAATCCACAAACACTTTGGGTCATTTTGGCTGATCGTTTTGATCACCAAGAGGACATCTTTTTACCTGAAGCAGGACATGACTAGCAGTATATGTGCTTCTAAGACTTTAAGTCAATGAATGAATATAATTATAAAGTTTGTTGAATCCGATCACTTCTTAAGTTCTGCAACAAAAACTTGACCGAAGAAGATCTCTTAGAGAAGAACTATTTGATTTTCTCTACTACCAATATTGTCATGCAGCAACAATATAGGGCTCAGTAGTTCACTAAGTTTTTGGATTTGATATTTGTTTTACTTCTTGCTGAAAAACAGAATTCGCTGTTGATGAAGAATCATCAAACTCGACCTACTAGGGCGATTACTGTGCCTGAAGCACATTATAGCACAAACTAACACCCAAAACGCCAACATAGGCATGGTAGGGGTGGCTAGAAGCCACCCTGTCAAGGTTAATAGAACCAAAGCCCATCTAAGGGAGGAAACCAAGCCTAAAAATGCCCAAACCTTGCTCATAAGGCCCCAAAATTCAAGAATAAGGGCAAAGCACCTGAAACCATGTATACGAACATGTGTTACCGTTGTGGTTCAAATAACTATTAGTCCCATGTTGACGTGCTTTCCAGAAGGTTGTAGCTGAATATCATTCTTATCATAATAAGTTTAAATCAAACTTTATGCAAGTAGATGAACTAGAGAGTACCAAGATGGAGGTTTCTGACTTTTAAGAGGCTATTATCCGTATGGAAGATTAGAATCTTAGACATGAAAGATTTTTAGTTGAATTTTTTAACAATGGACCTGAATTCCACCTAGTGGTTGAACCCCCCTTGTTTTTTGTTTAATTTTGAACATTTTTCCTTTATGATTGGATTATTTGTTGGTGATTTGTTTTTAGATATTATGTTTTTTTTGTTTAATTACCATCCTTGAATACTTAAATTATTTTGAATGGATATTTATTTTTAGAACTTTTATGCATGTGACCGATTCATATTACTTTTTATTTCTAGGTATGACTAGTGGGGAAGTTAGTTATTTGGTAGATAGTGCAACCACATACACCGTTTTTCATGAACTCATTTATTTCACTAACTTTATACCTAAGAATGCACATCTGACAACCCTCTCGGGCCCATCCAACCTGATCGAACACGTATAATGTTGTCAAATGATACAATCTTAACCATTAATGATGCACTTTAGTCTTCACATTTTAGAAGAACGTTGTTGAGTTTCAAGGACATTGGAGATAATAATTACCACTCTGAAACCTATAGAAAATGGAGTTGAATTTATGTGCATCGCTTTTATGAATATGACCAGAAATGTGTTCTAGAGAAGATAAAGTGTAACCCGAATGGTCAGTATACTACAACCATACGCCTTATAGAAAGCCACTATGTGGCTGGCTCTACCTCAGGAACCGCTCACGAAACTGCACTTTGGCATGATCATTTGGGACACCTTGGACGAACAGCGATGCACCGTATCCTCAAATCATCACATGGGCATCCACTAACCTGAAGTTTAGGTTTGATTCAAGGAATCGCATGTCAAACCTACTCCATAGGAAAACTTATTATTAAGCCTTCTTATGACAAGATTCGTTCTAATCCTCATACTTTTCTACAAAGGTTTCAGGGGGACATTTGTGGACCGATTCACCCTTGTTGCGTACCATTTAGATATTTATGATTTTGGTTGACACTTCCACATGTTTGTCACACGTGTGCTTGTTGTCCACAAGGAACGCTGCATTATCCAAACTGTTGGCTTAGGTTATCAAGCTCAGGGCTCACCACTCTAATTATCTAATCAAATTTATTTGATTGTATAATGCTGGAGAACTCACACCTAAAACTTTTGATGACTATTGCATGTCAGTTGGGGTTGAACATGAACATCCAGTACCTTATGTTCACACCAGAACGGCTTGGCAGAGGCATTCATTAAGCACTTACAAATGATTGTTGGATCGTTAGTTATACGTACCAAGCTCCGAATCGCTGCATAGGGCAATGCAATATTGCATGTAACCATGTTAGTCTGCCTGAGGACTGTTGCGACCTAACGATATAACGCCATTCAGTTGGTTACCAGATACAAACCTGACATATCCCATATGCACGTTTTTGATTGTGTGATCTATGTTTCAATTTTGCCGCCCTTACGTAGAAAAATGGGGCCTCAACGAAAGATGAGAATCTATGTCAGATATGATTATTCTCAATTATTTGTTACTTATAATCTTTGACATGCAATTTATTTATCGCTCGTTTTGCAGATTGTAACTTTTATGAGACAGTCATCCCGTCGTTATAAGAACGACACCGTTCCTGAAGAACGATGCGAATTATCGTAGATAATTCCCATTTTGTCTCATTTAGATCCTCGCACCACTCAGTCTGAAACTGAAGTGTAGTGCATATTAGATTTTCAGAGCGTAGCTCAGAGCATGTCGAATGCTTTCACCGATATCTAGCGCGAGTCACAATATCACATATTTCAGCTACGAATGTGCCTGCAAAGATGGATGTACCAAATGTACAACGAACTTTCTTCCTAGAGGCCTAGGACATCACTTTGGCCAATCCATGTACATTAGCGGCTAGCCAATCCTCTATCCCTACACAAAAGCGTGGCAGACCGCTTGGTTCAAATGATTCACACCTTTGAAAGAGGAAACCCACGACACAAGCTCCTGCTGAGCTTACTGTGAATCCGACTTTCACATACTCATTCTATCCAACTTATGAGGAAATTCTAGATTACGGAAGTGTCTTTGAAGAGACGAATTCATCTCTCGAGAATCATGAGATTTCGGTCCATTATGCTAGCTTGGATGATGTTTAGTGTAGAAATGAGATGATAGTTGACGATGTATTAGCATATGCATTAGCTACTAAGATCATGTTGAGTGATGATGTTGAACCCTGTTTCATTTATGATGTTGACGTAGAATTGATTGGTCAAACTGGAAACAAGCAATCCAAGTCGAACTCGATTCACTTGCAAAACATAAGGTATTTGGACCTGTAGCTCATACTCTTCCACATGTGAAGCTCGTTGGCCACAAGTGAGTTTTCTTTTGGAAGCGTAATGAGAAGAACGAAATTGTGCATTACAAATCTCATCTTGTTGCATAATGATTTTCACAACACCCCAGGATTGACTATGATGAAACTTATTCATCTGTTATGAATGTGAGCATTTGTAAGACCAAGTTAGCATTTGTAAGACTTACTTGAACTCTTGGAGTAATACTCAAATTTAAGGTTTTAAATCTACCTCAATTTGCTACAACCCTTGGGCCAAACATGAGTTTTAACCCAAACTCATATTTGGGGCAAATTTAGCCCAGAATTCTCCCTAGGTTAATAGGTTAGTCCACCATATATGTGTACTTTGTTTTAGTTTTATATTTATAAATTCATTGAATTTAACAGTAAAAAAAAAAAGATCTAGCTGTCCAAATTTAAATCCATCAGCTAAATAATTTTTTTTTCTCATATGTTTCATATTATTTCATGGTGTTTCACAAATTTCATGATGTCGGTTTAGTGATTTTTCAATATTTATCTGAATCTAAATATTTTTAAGTTAAAATGTTCATAAATTAAATTAAGAGAGTCTACATTTTTTTTGAAAGTTACTTTAAGAAAAAAATTATTTAAATTTTTTTTTATAATAATATCGAGCTAAAAATTTTAGGTTTTAACCCCAAGGATTAGAGATGGTCTAAGCAATTCAGTAGAGAAAAGAGAAAATTAATTTAAAAATTGATGGATAAAAAACTTATCTGTTAGTGCAGTTAAATCTTGAACAATTTTCTTAGTGTGTAAATATAAAAGATTTAGATGAAGAGAGAAATGTGAAAGGGGAGGACAGAATCTGAAAGATGTATATATTTTATATTTTAAAAGCAAAAATATGTTATAATAATATGTGAATAAGAGAAACAAATAGTAAAATAGTTAGTGCAAAATTATATTATAATCTCTGATTTTATTTTGTGATATAAGATTAAATTAGAATTATGATTTAGTAGTATTTTTTTTTTCTTTTGTAAGTGAGATGTCTTAATTTTGATTTTCATCAATGATAAAATTGAACCATATTATTACTAAACTCAATATAAAAATAAATATAATTAAACGGTGGTACTATGCGGTTATTAATAGGTAATTTAGATTAAACAATTCGATGTGGTGTCAGATTTGGAAAATTATACCCATAAGTTTGAACCTTGTGGTTGTAGGCCCCTACAAGGAATCACATGCATAATTGGGCATTTAGCAAAAAGTTAAAAAAACGAAAAACACCTCCAAAATTATAACAAAAAAAATTTTAAAAACCCAAATTTAGGATGAATAATTAAAAAAGAATTTAAATGCAGATGATGTTTTACTACTATAGCGAAAAACGATCATACTTAATACATCTTGTTGTTGATTCAATCTTCTTAACTAATTTTTTTATTTTAACAACTAACTATTTAACTCTAGCATTATCGCTATACTAAAAAACAAAATTTTTTGATAAATTGATCATGTAATTGCATATTTGATTTTTGGGCAAAAGTAATTGCATATATTATGCCTGTCTGTCTGAGAAATTAAAAAAAAAAATGGAAAAATGAAGAAGGAAGATGGAAGTATTAGGTGGTAACGGAAATGATTTCAATTGGGCAACACTGAATAAAAGTCGTCTCCCTTCCAGCACAGACCGACGGCTGTTCTCCTCTCGATTTTCCTCTCAGTCCACCTTCTCTCTCTCTCTCTCTCTCTCTCTCTCTCTCTCCACTTTCTCTATCTAAAAAACCCAGCACATACAATCAGATCAAACCTATTTTTCAGATTTCGTAATTGGAGGAGTTGCTGATCAGTGTTCGATTTCTGCTGCTCCTTAGATCCAACGCAGGACCCAGGAGGATCTCGATTGGATTTGGGGGAGCTGAGGAGTGGTGGCTTTCTCTCGTGTGCGTATCGGTAGGGCTGGATCTGAGCGGCCATGGCGTCAGGCATGCGAGGCCTCTCTGTTTTCATCAGCGACATTCGGAATTGCCAGAACAAAGAGCAGGAGAGGCTCCGGGTCGATAAGGAGCTTGGGAATGTCCGTACACGCTTCAAAAACGAAAAGGTTAGTCATTTAGGTTTAGGGTTTTCACTCTTCGATTGTATTGTTGCGTTGCAAAATTCGTTCTTGTTAAGTTCGGGGCTTGGGAAATGAGTGAGGATTTTGATCTGGGGCATGGAGGAATTGGTTCATTGCTTGAATTAGGGATTTTGGGTTTTCTAGGTGTTTGCTTGGCTGCTGAGAAAGTCTGAGAAATGAAAGGAAACTAAGATTTTGAAATTTTGGGTAGGAAACTTAAAATTTGCAATTTTGGGTTTCTATTAGTATGTGGAAGGGAAAATGTGAAGTGAACTTGAGGTGGATTCTGATTCCAAAATAAAGGTTACATAGTGTATACAATTATTGACGTTTGCGGTGAATTTGGTGGCATCGGCATTTCCCTTTTGGCTTTCAAGCTTATTTAGAGATAACTTTGCTGTGGACTCGTTATTCGAGAGAGGCAATTGGAGTTTTATACCGCTTATATTCCTTGGTGTTATAAATTCCATTGAGGTTAATATAATCAGCTCAATGAATGGAGAGTTGCAGTTGCTGGGCTTCAAATGATAGGCATGAAAATCCAGAGGTGTTCGTCTTCACTTGCTTTGCTTTTAGTCTTTCTGATGAATAACATAGAACCTTATGGAGTTTTAGTTAATGTTTACCTAGTTAATGTGATAGGTTTTGTAATCTTGAACTGAATTCTTGTTATGAGAGACAATAAGATGGGAAGTGAATCCTAGTCTGTGCCTAGGGAGATTGGAGAACGCATGGGGATAGTCTTGACGTTTTGTGGCATTGCTTCAGCTAAAATGTGTCAATGATCCCTCATTTAAATTCTATTGTTTGTGGTTCTAAGGTCACACAACATCCATTTTGAAAATTTCAAGTTGGATTGAAATTCATCCATTTAATAACGTATGCCTAGTTGTTCTTATGCTGAATTTAAGACTCATTCTGTAATCACATTTTGGTACCCGTGATTAGAACATGAACTGTTTCTATCCATTGAACTGAACTTGATGACTGACTAAATCTTTTACATGTCGGCAAATATACTTTAAAGGATTTAAAAGTAGGTAAATGTCACCTGTCATCTTTAAACTACTATCACGGTAAAATGGATGTTTGTATTAAATCAGAGATATAAATATTTTTATTAAAGCTTAATCTTTCCTGTGTTGAAGATAAAATGTTGTCAATATGTTGTTTAAAGAAATGTGAGGGACCATGGGGTGGTATTCCACAAGGGTACCGCAAATACATTGTTCTCTTTTGTCTTTTCCGTCTCTCTCTCTCTCAATAATGTTTTTGACATTAGTTATCTCGCAACACAAATCCTATACTGTCTTCTCTTTGGTTTTGCATAGATTCTGTGGCATAGGTTGGGACATAGATCAATATTGTATCTTTTTCTTAATTGGTAGAGGTCTATTTCCTTATGAAAATCACTATATTACTCAATACTGTATGTGTTTTTTTTACTGCGTCCTCACGTTATTTAGCTAACCACGTTATTTAGCTAACCAAAAGGGTGACTGGTTAATGAAAATTATCTTTAATTATCAACAGGGTTTGACACCTTATGAAAAGAAGAAATATGTCTGGAAAATGCTTTACATTTATATGCTGGGCTACGATGTGGATTTTGGGCACATGGAAGCAGTTTCTCTAATATCTGCGCCTAAGTATCCAGAAAAGCAGGTGATACATTCTTTTCATATCAATCTAAAAATGACTAGGGGCTAGTTTGGAAAGTGCCTTTAAATGACTGAAAGCACTTTTAGAGAAAATATTTTTGGGTTCCAAAAGCACTTGAAGTTCCGTTCCGGGATTAACTTGCATTTTTACTAAGGACTGGTTTCAAAAATATTTTCTCTAAAAGCAGTTTAAGTCATTTAAAAGCTCTTCCCAAACGAGCTCCAGTACTATTTTTCCACTTTGCTTGCATGTATGGAAATATAGCTTGCAAGTCTAGGAGGTAAACCCATCCTCTTCATTTTCTTTTCTTGTATATTAACCAATGGAAAAAGTGATAGACATGTGTTTCAGTGTCACCATTCGTCACTCATATACCAAGTAGGTCTGGTGTATGAATTTGAGGTGATATGAATTGCTTTCTACAATATTACCTCTTGCTCTCATACCAAGACCCCGAGTGGGTTAACTTTGTGAACACCACGCTGCTCAAAGTTCACCCGCTGACCTGGATTCCCATGTCCGGTTTTATACTTATAAGAATATAGTATTATATGGTACTTCTGCATGCATTTTTTATAATATAAACTTTAAAAAGAATGCATAGTTTTCTTCTCATGTGGTTAACTTTCAATCATAGTAACCTAAACCTTTAATTCTAATGTATTGCTTCATCTTCCGTCTCCCAAAAAAAAATGTTAATCTGACACTCTAATTGACTTTCAATTATGCGAACATTTATTGCAGGTTGGGTACATTGTAACAGCATGCTTGCTCAATGAGAACCATGATTTTCTGAGAATAGCGATAAATACCGTGCGCAATGACATCATTGGTCGGAATGAGACTTTCCAATGTTTGGCGTTGACTATGGTATGGCCATAGAAATTCCGTTAGGTGTTCAAAACATATTAATCAATTTTGTTTGAAATTGTTAGTGATAATGATGAGATATGATCTTATCTTCTGTTTGTCTTCCATAATAATATGCAATATTAAATAAGTATTTTTTGAGTCATATCTTGCATATTTTATTTGGGTAGGTTTTTTCTGAACCTATCGCTTCCATGCTGTCTTTTGTTTGTCTTATTATTCTTGTGTCCTTAATGTACCAATCATTATTTCATTTGTATTCTGCTCTGTAGGTTGGGAATATTGGTGGCCGAGAATTCGCGGAGTCATTAGCACCTGATGTTCAAAAATTACTTGTAAGGGGAAGCGGATGTTTTATGTTTGGTTGAAATTAATAGAAAATGATGCTGCTGACTAAGTGTTTTTTTATTCAGATTTCTAGCAGCTACAGACCACTTGTGAGAAAAAAGGCTGCACTATGTTTATTGCGCTTGTATAGAAAAAATCCTGATGTTGTGAATGTAGATGGCTGGTACGTGAACATGGGATTTTCTTCACTACAGGATTTATTCCAATTTCCAATACTATTGCCTTTTGTGCTTATTTGATGGGTCTCTCTTTTTCTAATCATTTTAGGGCTGACCGGATGGCACAACTTTTAGATGAACGTGATCTTGGTGTGTTAACATCATCTATGAGCCTTCTTGTTGCCCTTGTATCAAACCACTATGATGCTTACTGGAGTTGTCTGCCAAAATGCGTTAAAATATTAGAACGACTTGCTAGGAACCAGGATATTCCACAAGAGTACACCTACTATGGCATTCCATCTCCCTGGCTTCAGGTTCGTAATATATACATTTTTATTTTGTTTTATTTGTCAGACTTCTTTGCATGTACTGGATATCAAATAAATTCAGCTGCCTGTCCTTCTGATTCAGATTCATCCTGTCAAATCTATTTTATTAAAACGACTGTAGCTACCTCTGCTTTATGTCTTTTTTCTGTGCCATCTCGTCTTGTTGTTGAAGCTTCCACCAATTACAGTGGACATTGTCATTTTCTTCTTGCATGGGCCAACGTATCTGCATGTAAAAAAGGAATACATAAATTAATCAAATTCAGGGAGGCTTCATGAAGTGCTTCTTTAGGAGTTAAACTTCCATTTGTCCATATTTCGAGAAAAAAGTATCTCTTGTTTTTCATTCCCATTCACATAAGAATGAATACTATGATTTGCATTTCGAACAGGCATGAATGCAGCATCTATAGGATAACTTCCGTCTTGAAAGTTACCCAACATGATCCTTGCTACTTTAGATTATAACTCAACCAGCCTTGTAGCTTAAACTTCTAGAGCATCCTAATAAAAGGAAAATTTAGCAGACGTGGCATTATTTTGTCTTCTTCGGATTTAATTGTAGTATTTTAGGCAAAAGCTTTTTCTGGGGTTCAAAACTCCGATGATATTGAACAATGTTTTAAAAGACTTGCCTCGGGGCGCGCCTAGGGCGCCCTTGAGGCTGGGTGCCATGAGAAACGCCTCAGTTTTGTTGGAGTGGGCGAAAGACTTCGCCGGAGCCGCCTAGGCGCCGCCTCAGTGGGGTGTTTTTTTTTTTTTTTTTTTTTTTTTACTCCCAAACCCAAATTTTGGGTAGGATTTTAACTGCCTCATACCTCTTCCTTGCACTTTCGTCTCTATGCCTTTTTTCTAATTTTTATTTTTTATATAATGGATGTGTGTGTTGTCTACGTGCATTGCTATATGTGTGCTCATTGTGCTTTTCATCTTCTATTTTATACATATATAATATAATATATGTATATATATGTGTGTATATATATATTTATAATATATGTGTGTGCTCAGGTGATTATTGATTAATAATCTTCTTTTTAATATAATATATGTGTACGCTCAGTGTATATATTAAAAAATTTAGGTCCCGTGAGGCTTCGCCTCATGCCTCACGCCTAGGCCGGGCTTCCCCTTGGACACCTCGCCCGCGCCTCATGCTTTTAATACATTGATATTGAATCATCTTTAAGTGGCACCAGCCAGTACTTGAGAATATTTTTATTTTCTTGCTGTGCCTGGACAATTTACTGGGGGCATTGTCTTTATCGTTTAACTTTGTTAGATAGTCACTACAGCCCATAAGGCTTGGCTTTAGGCATTGCACGGGTAAAATGGTGAGCTGGAATGTAATGCATTCAGTAGTTTTTAGCATTGGGTGCATATAAACGAATTTGTGTTATACTTATAATTTTTGTTAGGACAGGTTAGGACAATGAGGGCTCTTCAGTATTTTCCAACCGTCGAAGATCCAAATACCAGAAGATCATTGTTTGAGGTCCATTTTCTGTCAAGAACTTATTATCAGTTGTGATGTTATATTTTTTGCATCTATTACACCTTGTACTGGTGATTTCAGGTCTTACAGCGGATTTTGATGGGTACTGATGTTGTGAAAAATGTTAACAAGAACAATGCATCACATGCTGTCCTCTTTGAAGCCCTCGCTCTTGTAAGCTTTCTGCAGTACTTATTATGTATGATTGTAGTATTCAGGCACCATTTATTGAGAGTTTCCTTTTAATATGTGCATAGACAGTTATACTTGCATATAGGTACATCTATTTGGCTGACCGTTTTTAATTCCTGTATCTTCTGGTTGTTTTTGGCATTGACTTCCACTAAATTCAAGTCTTTTGTGCCGCAAGTGAAAGCAACAAAATATGGTCTCTGTGCATACGTGTATAAAGCATATATTATTTGCAGACATGCCATGCATGTATATGCGTGGAATCATATGAACAGTTTCCCTTATAAATTTGTAAAATTGTTATGCTCTGGATTATTCCTCCCGCCCCCTTCTTTGAAGGTTAGTCAATTTTTTATATGTTTATAAATTTGTGTTTGTGCAGTCATCCGAGATTATGACACTTGTACTTAAATTTGTTCAGAATATTTTCTTTGCTAGCTATCTTTGAAACTCTGTTTCCTTTTATCCAGAGCATACACAACACGTGTCTCATCTATTATTTTTTTAAAGGCGAGTGATTCTTATGTACTTTGCATTATCATTGCCCAATTTTAGGTCATGCATCTTGATGCTGAAAAGGAGATGATGTCTCAGTGTGTTGCCCTTCTTGGAAAATTTATTGCTGTCCGAGAACCAAATATCCGATATCTTGGTTTGGTAAGTGGTGAAAACACTTATGGTTTCTTAATTCTTATTAAAAAAAAGTATCAATTGATAAATAACACATTTTTTCATTCATTTTAATGCAAACCTTGACTGAAGAAAACAAAGGAAACTGTGACTATAGCTTAGAAGAGTAAACATGTTGCTGCTGGATATGTGCATGATTTGAAGTCACATTGCTTTTGTAGGAAAATATGACCCGCATGTTAATGGTGACTGATGTGCAAGATATTATCAAGAGACATCAGGCTCAGATCATCACCTCATTGAAGGATCCAGATATCAGGTTACAATTGTTATCTATTTGGATACTTGCTGAACATGTTAGATATCTGGATTTTTTTCTGTAAAAAACAGCATTATTTATTGTTTTGTACCTGCTCTTATTTTAGTGCTCTCTTTTTCTATATCTTAAACCATTTTTGCTTACTGACATTGAATTATATGCTCAGTATACGTAGGCGTGCTCTAGACTTGCTTTATGGTATGTGTGATGTTTCAAATGCAAAAGATATTGTCGAAGAATTATTGCAGGTACATCCAATGCTTGGTGTGGTCTAGTTGGTTTTATAGGATTTTGGTAGATTGCCTCTTGTTTATATTAGCACACATTTATTTTCTCTAAATTTCATATGCATTTCAGTATCTTAGCACAGCAGATTTTGCCATGCGTGAAGAATTGTCTCTTAAGGCTGCCATTCTTGCAGAAAAGTTTGCCCCTGATCTTTCTTGGTAAGTGTCGATCTCATTTTGTTCTTTCATTTATCCAATTCGTTTGAAAAGCATGGTCCTTCTCTGAAAGGAATATGATATTGGATAAATACTTTCGTGAAGAAATCTGAAAACAGGCCTATGATTCTGAGTTATTAAGCAACTGGGGATAGAATTAACTAAAATATCCAATGTGATGTAGAACCTGGTAGACAGCTAACAGTGAAAAACAAAGAGAAGATGAGTGGATACGCAGGCAATAATAGGTGAAGAGACAGAGAAGCATGAGGTTCATAACGTGTATGGTGACTCTTGTTTTAAATTAAACACATGTTTTGCTTATGAGGATATATGAGATATGTAGGTTACCATTATAAAAGTGGTGTTTTTCACGACCTTTTGAAAATGCGTTTTTGTTTTGACATATCTTTGACTCATTATGTGACGTTTTACTCTGAAACTACATTTACTATTTCCATCAATGTCTAGTACAAAATATAACTAAGATGTGACTGAATGGTGAAAACAGATTAGTTAACCTAGCTTCTTTGTTTATGATTTATGTTGTATTCTACTTTGCTACTCGTGGTTAGATAGGGTTAGGCTTTATTGAGTTTATTACACGTGCATGCACGCATGCATATATTTGAAAAGTTAGCATCAATCAATTTTTTGACTGGGTGGTTTTGTGTTTGAGGGATTGACTGGGTGTTTAATTCTGTTAATTACTTCTATTCTTCTGGATCATTCTGGGCATTTCTTTTGTTATTTGTGGACTCTTGAAGTAAATGTATTATGGGATGTAAACCTTTGTCAATTGTGGACTCTTGAAGTAAATGTATTATAGGAAGTAAACCTTTGCCAATGGTTTGCATAATGATATTGGACAGGTATGTGGATGTGATTCTTCAATTAATTGACAAGGCTGGAGACTTTGTTAGTGATGATATATGGTTTCGTGTTGTGCAATTTGTTACAAATAACGAAGACTTACAGGTTAGAGTGCTTTAGTGCAATTTTAGTTATACATATGTTCATCTTAGTAACTATACGACTGACATGGTATTCACTTGATCAGCCTTATGCAGCAGCAAAAGCTAGAGAGTATCTAGACAAACCTGCTATACATGAGACTATGGTTAAGGTGTGTATATAGACTATGATTTGATTTTCCAGACAAGCTTTAATTCAATACAAAAGAGATTATTGTATGCTGGATTAAGTAGAGAGAGAGAGACGAGGGGGGGGGGGGTGGTGGGCAGAGAGCTTAGCTTACATAAGGAAGTTAGAATTAACTTTGCTAGGAGTTTCTTTAGAAATTTCATTGGCATGATGTCATACGGGAGAGCTTAGCTTACATAAGGAAGTTAGAATTGGCTTTGCTATAAGTTACTTTAGAAATTTCATTGGCATGATGTCATACGCCTTGCTACCAATAGGTATTTAGTAAGGTCACTACTTGTCCACTAATATTGTACCTTTTTTACTTATTTTTTAATAAATAAAATTAGTATGTCTGATATAAAAATATAGAAAGATAAGGAGATTGAGAATTGTAAGATCGTTCTTAATGGCGGTTGGGCAGTGAAGCATCAACATGTACATAAAATGGGTGTAGCGGAGATGAGAATGCTTTGTTGGATGTGTGGGCACACCAGAAAGGATAAGATTAGGAATGAGGATATCCGAGGTAAAGTAGGAGTAGCTGAAATTGAAGGAAAGATGAGAGAAAATTGGTTATGGTGGTTTGGACATGTGAAACAAAGGCCTGCTGACGCTCCGGTTAGAAGATGCAATTACGGGACAGAGGTTCAGGGCCAAAGAGGTGGAGGAAGACCTAGGAAGACTTTGGAAGAGACTAAGAAAAGACTTATGAGTACTTGGATCTAACGGAAGACGTGGCATAGAACCAAGCGGAATGGTGTTCTAGGATTCATACAGCCGATCCCACTTAGTGGGAAAAGGCTTTGTTGTTGTTGTTTGTTCTTAATGGAGATTCTCATTATGTTCTAAAAAAGTCCTATGGTTTTGGGTTCTAAGTTGCGAATTCGTCTTGGGGCAGAATATATCTGTAACACATGATTTTCAAGAGTATCATTTCAATTTCAACGTTCCAATCTTTAGCGTTCATTATTTATTTTGCATATTTTTCTCCCAAAGTTAACCATCTAAATAAAATAAATGTCTTGATTTGTTTGGAATCAATACACATGCAACAGGTCAGTGCATATATCATTGGAGAATTTGGCCATCTTTTGGCCAGACGGCCTGGGTGCAGTCCGAAGGAATTATTTAGCGTCATACATGAGAAGCTTCCTGCTGTAACGTAAGGGAACTTAAACTTTTCTCTGTTTCTTAGTCTTGCTAAATCCAGTTATCATTCCTGTATATATCTTACAGACTGTATGATGTATTTGCAGGACATCTACGGTCCCTATTCTTCTTTCAACATATGCTAAGATCTTTATGCACACTCAACCTCCAGATCAGGAACTACAGAATCAGATCTGGTCAATTTTCAACAAGTGAGATTGCCCTCTGCACTTCTACTTTCATGAATTGGTTATTTTTTTTGTTTTCAAATTCTGTGTTTTTCTTTATTGCATGGTTGATTTGTGCAATATTCAACAAGAAGTGGGGTTGTCTTTTGCATCTTTACTTTCATGAATTGGTTCTCTTTTGTTATTAAATTCTATGTTTTTCCTTGGCTCATAATTTCTTCCATTCAGATATGAGAGTTGCATTGATGTTGAGATACAGCAAAGAGCTGCTGAATACCTTGCCTTAAGTAGGAGAGGTGCAGCTCTGGTGGATATTTTGGCTGAAATGCCTAAATTTCCTGAGCGGCAGGTACATTTGTTTTGCACTTTCCTTGAGATGATCAGCTAGTTCACCACACTATCAATTTCTTGGAAATTATTGAAACAAACTTTAATGCATATATTTTTGTTTAATATGTAGTCTGCATTGATCAAGAAGGCTGAAGATACAGAAGTTGATACAGCGGAACAAAGTGCTATCAAGTTGCGGGCCCAGCAAACATCGAGTGCTTTGGTTGTGACCGACCAACGCCCTGCTAATGGGACCCCGCCTGTCAACCAGCTTGGTCTTGTCAAGATGCCCAGCATGAGCAGTAATGTGGTTTGTATTGTTTATCTTTTCATTCACGATTCTGATTTTTCTTTCATTCTGTGTATTGAGGGTATGCATATTGTAGTTTAACATACAAATTTTATGTCTTATTTTGAGTGAATATTGATGCATGTTTGGGTATTGTTACAGGATCACAATTCAACTGACCAAGGGTCATCTCAGGAAAATGGTACTTTGAGTAAAGTTGATCCTCAGGCACCTTCAGCAGATATCCTTGGTGATCTATTGGGTCCCCTGGCTATTGAAGGCCCTCCCGCTACTGCTGGTCAGCCTCAGCAGAAAGTAATCCCTGGTTTAGGAGGTGATCCAGATGCCGTGGATGCTTCAGCAATTGTGCCTGTTGGAGAGGAGCAAAATTCTGTTCAGGTACTTTCTGCAATCATTGCTGTGTGCTGTATTTCTTCTAAGTTCTAAGATGTAGGTGGAACTTGGAAAGTGTTCCAATTGGACTATCAATCAGATATTGATGTTTTATACTGGTTAATTGGTATATGCCGGTTTTAGAAGTATTTGTGTTTTTTTTTTGAGTAGCTTAATACGCTAACTATTAGATAAATGTGCTTGCCTTTGATTCTTGTTTTTTTGTCGGTTTTACCTATTTTCTAATACGTGTAACTAATTTTACAATTCTTAAATGCAGCCAATAGGAAATATTGCTGAAAGGTTTCATGCTCTCTGCTTGAAAGATAGTGGTGTTCTATACGAAGATCCTAATATTCAGGTTTTCCCCAAAATTATAACCATATTTTTCTTGTTTATAGATGTGATAGTTTCCACTTTTTCTTCGAGAGAGACTATGAAAATTCAACAAGGCATTATTAGGCTTATAGTGACATTCATGTGATGTTATACCAGATTGGAATTAAAGCCGAGTGGCGGCTACATCAAGGATGTCTTGTTCTTTTCTTGGGAAACAAAAATACTTCACCACTTGTGTCAGTTCAGGCTATAATATTGCCTCCCTCTCATTTGAAAATGGAGCTCTCACTAGTACCGGATACTATTCCTCCCAGGGCACAGGTATTAAATGTTACTCTTGTAATTAAGCTTTGGTGGTTGATCTCTCTCTTTCTCATATTTATTAGCTTTTTGTATTTCATCTTCTTTTTTCTGGTTCTGTAGGTACAATGCCCGCTTGAAGTTGTGAATCTCAGACCTAGCAGGGATGTAGCAGTTCTGGATTTTTCCTACAAGTTTGGTAACAATATGGTACTTACACTAAAAATTCTTGTGTTTTTTAGTGTCCTATGAAGCAGACAATAGGTCGTATGATATTTGTTGTAGATACTTATAGTAACCCTTTTGTAGGTCAATGTCAAGCTTCGCCTCCCAGCTGTCTTAAATAAATTTCTTCAGCCTATTCCGGTGTCTGCTGAGGAGTTTTTTCCTCAGTGGAGATCACTTTCAGGGCCACCTCTGAAGCTTCAAGAAGTGGTATGTCTGTCAAGGATTTGTCACATTTTGTTATATTAGTGTTGGAAGAAGAAATTCCTTTTAATTGTTGAAAATGATTGACAACCATTTATATTGACAGAGTGAATTCTGATGACATAATTGTTTATTAGTCTCTTTCAGTTAATCATTTTTCTGAATAATTAATATAATTGTTTATGGTGATGTGTCATAATCTAATGGAAAGCAGGATGATAGAACCTGTTAACTGTTACACTTATCAGAATAAGGAACACATGCTAACCATCTTGTAGTAAATTTTTAGCATTGTTCAGTCGGTTTATCGCTAATCCCAGGTTGAGGTTAAATACCTATACATAAGCTAGCTACTTTATTTAGCAATGTGGTGATATTTTCCAGTAAACGGTGCAGGTTAGAGGTGTCAAACCAATGCCACTCGTAGAAATGGCGAATCTACTTAACAGTTTTCGGTTGATGGTTTGTCCGGCGCTTGTAAGTTCCCTTCCTATGTTTAAATTTTTCTTGCTAGTCTGCCAGTTATTTAAGGTGGTCACTAATTTATTCTCTATTTTAGGACCCAAATCCAAATAATCTTGTTGCAAGTACAACGTTTTACTCAGAAAGTACACGGGCCATGCTTTGCTTGGTAAGAATTTTATGTTTGTTTCCGGGACTTTAGAATTTAATTGGTGGATTTGATTCCACCACTTTCGCTTTTAGGGCACAGCTGAAACCCCAATTGTCGGTTTATTGTTTTAGATACAAAATTACGCTGCTTGGCCTTTCCCTTTCATAGGAATTTTATTAAGTTTTAGGGATTATCCATAACTTTATGAGAAAATTACACTTTAGAATTGTAACAGGTTACTGAAATTTGATTGTTTATGCTCCTCAGGTTAGAATAGAAACAGATCCAGCAGACAGAACACAGTTGCGTATGACAGTTGCTTCAGGGGACCCTACATTAACGCTCGAGTATGTATTGCTAACCTTAAAATTTTCAGCTTTTGGAAGATAGAATCCTCTGACCTCTGAGTGATGGTGTAGGTTGAAGGAGTTCATCAAGGAACAATTAGTTATCATGCCTACAGCTCGCGCACCTGGACCGGTGCCACCAGCACCTCCAGTAGCTCAACCGACCAGTCCAGTTTCAGCATTAACGGATCCTGGGGCTATGCTGGCCGGCTTGCTGTGACAGAGTGAACGTGATGTGGGAGGATTTGTTCATTATACACTCGTAAGTCTGATTTATACAACCTGCCCAGTGGTCTCTCTCGCGCAAAGTTCAAGTGGTGGATAAAGAAAATCCCACTGCAAGGGCTGGCGGAAGTGAAGTGTGAGCTGATTTGTGCGGGCAGCTTTAGTGTGAGTGGATGTCTCCACGGGTGGTTGGTCGGGGTTTTTAGATTCTTTATGTACAATGCAATTGTGCCTACGTGAGAAATTTTCTCGGTTTTGGGGTGAGGGTATTTTTCTTTTTCTTCTTGTTTCACATTTTTTCCCCTTCCCAGCGTCAGCGGATTGGTTTCTGTAGTTACGGGGACTCGGCAGGAGAATGTAAGATATCGTGAAGTAGATTAGTTGTAGTAGAAGCTTGTATTGGTTTGTTGTTGATGCATAAGTTTGTTATTCTCAGTAACACAAACGATTGGGTGATGTGCAGTGTGATATGTTGCCCAAACGCCACTTGTTTGCATAATCATAGGCCTTTACAGGATGCATTTTTCTTCTTTCTTTCTGTTAAACTAAAGATTTACCACAAAATGTCCTCGTACGGGAGTAATAATTTAGGTGCACAATTGGTGTTGCAATTATATTTCCTGGTGCTGTTCATATCCAACGTGATGCGCTTGGTCCAATTTTTTTTTTTTGTTGTTGTTCGCTCGAATCCGGATTGTGTAGGTTATAACATGTCCAATCCATCCAACCAAACGGCCCCTTAAAGATTTTAACTAGCCATGAAAACGTCTACAACTGGATCCCGAAGAAGCTTTAAGGGTTCTGTTATTCTCACTGCGGATGGCTTTTGCAAGATCACAGGAGCGTTTACACCAGTTGGTGGTGGGAATCCGGAGGATCAAGAGGATCCTCGTCCACTTATTAGCACAAACAACATTCCAGAATACTAAAAAGCTTCCTCAGTAGGACCTGATTTCATAACAAGAAAACTGTGGTTGCGATTTCATTTACACAAGCAATTCAATCAGATAAGCACCAAAAACCTGCTTATCGTCTGAACTCTATATTCAGACCCAAAAATAAAAAATAAAAAATAAATATATGACGGCAGAGAAACAATAACACCCCATTTTCTGGTTACGGAAAAATCGGCCACTTTATATCAGAGCTCCAAAGCCCCTACTATTACATTGAGGTGCCTATGTAATTGGGAAGTCATAATTAAGCTTCCCGAACTTGTCAATGTAACTGAATCTGACTGAGAAACGCCGGGGGAAGGTAATAACCATATCATCAGTGCCTTTCTCATAAATCCAAAAATTTAACCATCAAGAGTCGTTACCTTGCAAAATCTCGTCCAGGAGATCTCCCTCTAAAAATTGTTTACAGAACAAAGCCTGAAGCCTTAGGATGGCAAAACAGCTACCGCCACTCTCTGCACTGGCCACACTTCCAGCTTCCATTCACCGGTGACGATTCAGTCCAAGGAGAACACTCATTGTGTATCAATAGTCCACAGTTCTGGCAGGAAAGATCGGGGGATGGTTCTTGAAGTGAACATACCTGACATTGCATCATATCAACAGCAGACTTTACTTCATCAGTGAAAGTAGCCATGTTATATTGATCAGGGCCTCCATCCTGGAAAACCGTATATTGGTTTTCCAGATTTCCTGATTCATCTGCAAATGCTTCGAATCCATCCAACTGGTCACCATCATCAGGTGCAAGCAACTCATTGATAGTGAAGACAGTTTGCGGTTCCATATTCTCATAGTTCAGATCTTCATAGTCATGCACCATCTCACCTTCGAATCCATCCATGGAGGCATCCCATTCAACATGGGATGGTGCAAAGTCCATGGAATTTGACAGGTAATTCATTTCACCATATGTAGATATTCCAGGATGAGATATGTTACTCTCATGAAAGCCATCTACTTCCTCTTCACGCTTAATACCCCTTCTCACTGGTAATTTCCTAGGCCCTGGCTCAGCAGTATTCCATTGAGCATTAACTTCTGAATCATACTCTGTAACTAACTCAACTTTAGCGAGAGAAAAGAGAAGAGGATCACCATCCTGCATGGGCACTTCCTCCATGGGAAATATTGGAGTAGCAGGTTCGCACAATTTAGAATCAGATATGGAAATGGTTGCAGAATCAGAGTCCTCTCCAACTGTTTCTTGCTTTGAACGCCGAGTGTGAACCTTCTTGTTCTCAAGCATCTTTATGTTTTTAGAATCAGTGTAAGGACACACAGGTGATTTTATCCTCCGACACTTGCAACACTTGAAACCAGCCACTTCAGAAATCTTTGACTCATCGAGCTCAACAGCTTCAGCATGGTACCAATCTGCATCACCACAAACATAATCCACCTTAGACACACACACACACACACACACAGAGGGAGAGATTGCCAAAAAATACCCCTTATGGGAGCACACTTACTTTTGCAAGTTTCGCAGCATATATACATCAGATCTGACTGATATGGCATATGGCACAAGTGGCAAACAGGATACAACCCATGCACTTCTGAACCATCCGCAAGAAGTATGTTATCAAGCAGGAAATCAGTGTCGGTTTCCTGGCCGTTCTTCTTCTTCCATATAATACCCCAAGAACAAATGCCGCGACGTTTTTTTGCTGCCAAAGCAGACTCTGAAGTTGCCTGTTTCTTCTCGGAACGGGTCCCTAGTCCTTTGACATGTGTTACTGGTTGATTGTAATTTTTGGTCCGTGCAACACTGGTGACTGTCATGGGAGTTCGATATTCTTGCATTTGCAAGTGCAAAGGACTAGTTGGAGACTCCTTCAAGTTTTCATTTTTAGTGAAAGCCTTTGCATGGTAGCACTGCTTGCAAGTGATCAAGAACTCAACCTCTTCATTTGTAGAAACTGTTGAACTCATGGTACAGTCCTCATGACAATAACCTGACAACAATACAGAAGAAATTGCAAACATTGGTAAAAAAAAACTTTAAATATGTTTAAGAAGTTTATATTTGATCATATAATTAGCAAATCCTGCATTTTAAAAAAGTGGGTAGTTACTTAGCAACTCTTGCTTAAATCACATTTTCTAAGAGATTCCTAATTAAAACACTACATTCGTAAAGACTAAATGAAGGTTGTGTCAATGTACCTTGACAGACGCTGCACTTGAATGCATTCCTGAATTTACAACAAATAAATAATGACTCAGTTTTTGATATAGAAGTATAGAGAACTTAACAATTAAAAAGAATAAATCATATGCTGTAGTTACCGCATTAAAACATTCAGTTGACATGAAGAGCAGGAACACAAGTCCAGATTATCTCTCTTGCACACAAGATAGAAAAATATGTCCCTGCGGGGAACCTTCCACTGCTGTTTTTGTAACTTGCGGAACATATTCAAAGGCTCCTCAGCTGATGGCAAAAGAGCTTTGCCCACCCTTTCTTCATATTCTTTAATCAAATATAAAGGAATGCGCAGTTCAGGAAACCAAAACTTGTTATATCCATCTTGACTTTCCTCTGTTTCAATGATACTCTTCATTACACGGTTAGGCAGATGCTTTTGACTACCGAAATCAACCCCATATATGGTACTGTTCTTCACAGATTTTTTATCACATATATATGCGTTTCTAAAAACAGATGCATCTGTCTCCACACCCTTCCCATCGGGGAGGTTCTGCTCAGGACGAACAAGATCACTCCATCTCAGATGATAGTCCAAATATCTGACCTGGTGAAATATTACAGTTGAAGTTTCTTAAGTTATCAATTGCCAGGCCAAGAGAAATAGGGGTGAATAGAGCAAGGAATTTATATATTTGCAAGATAATAACAAACCTGAAGTGCAAGCTGTGACGCGTTCTTACTCATTTCAACTGCAGCCCTCCATACTGACTGCCTGCTTCTTTTAGGAATCTCAGAACCATCAGCATAAGATATACCAGGAATTTTCTTCCAACCACCTAACGGACCACAAAAAAGCCATTAGTACAGATCCCTGGAAGGAAAACCTTCAATAATTCAAACATATCATAGGGGGGGAAAACAGCTAGTTTTGTGGTTGTGGAAAGGCAAAGACAGAAGTTACCTTGGCGAGCTGCTTTTTTAACCAGTGAACATGATAAAATTGCTCTCTGGAATATAAGCTTTGATAGCTTCCCACCTTGCCACCAGACAAAACTCTGGTCATGGCAATCATCATCTTTATCGTCATGAATCGCATTCTGCTTCCTACCCCTCCTGCTGTTTGGTCCGCGTTTTTGTGTAGTGCTAACAGAGTAAGTTGCACTTTGAATCATCGAAGATTCAACCAACCAATCATCCACCAGCTTAATCCACTCCCCAGATAGAGCAATGGTTCGGATATTTGCTTCAAGCTGCAGATTAGAGACACATCATCCATCAGAACAAATGCATAAGCATGAAAATATATATCACAAAATAATACACCCATATATAGGATATACAAAGGTATTAAATAAACCACAGGTAAAAATTTAGGGAAGAAAATAATATGAGATGCATAACTCGTTTCAAGGAACCTACCCAGGCATCTTATGCATTTTTGAGTCACACATACAGACACACAGCTGCTATAAATATTGTTTAAAAACTAATGAAAGGCAGAGAAGTAGGCACTATGCTGCAACCAAAGTAGTCATAAAATACAAGAGGATTATTTCACTAAAATATTCCGTTACAGATTCAACAGAATAACTAAAAAGTTTTCACTATGCTAGAATAATGAAGTGATTGCACTTACATTGCACTCATTCCTGCTAAATTAGTAAATTTGTATAACTTGGCTGGCGTTGGTCTTTCTCACTAATCTTTACAAGTCATGTGAAACTTAAAACGAAAAAAAATAGCATATATATTACCAAAAGACGAGCAAAATGAAACTGATCAATGAAATTGAAAATTTAATTGGCAAACTTCAACTTCAAAGAAAATTGCATAATTGCCAATTAGTAGAAATTTCAAATCTCATGCTTTCAATATATCTACTGAACTCAAAAATTCAAATTGAAACTTACATCAGATTGCAAAAGTTGACATAAATGGAAATAAATGTCCCTATAGTCCTGCAACTGTCCTAATGAGTGGTTTGAAATTGGTCCCTGATTTCAGTAGTCCATTTAATCTAACCAAAATCATTTTAGGCAACACTTGTCAGTAGTTGACATAGGAAGTTTAATGATGAAGGCCAGATCATAAACAGTACCATTGAGTTTCATGTGGTGGAGCTCATGGAAGATAGAAACTAAGGCTCCTTTCACTAAACACTAATGCCTACTTGAAAAAGTACTTACCAACTAATATTTACACAAAAAACCAGATGTCAGGAAATTAAAAACTTACTTCAAGCAATAGCGCTTTTATTGCACGGAAAATTGATCCTTGATAAATGTGTTTGCGCCACTGGTTTCCATAATTTTCATTTACAAAGGGTCCAGTTACTAGGCCACGTAAACTCTCCTCCATGTATAAAACATATGTTGCAATGCTTACAAGATTCCCCTCCCCATTCTTAATTGGATGCAGGCTGGCAAGAGTCTTCATAGTACCTTTGGTGGCACTCAAAGCAGCATGATTTAGCATACATCCTCTCTTGCTTGACGCTGAAGCCTTGCAAGAAAGACACCAACCACACCTCTCCCTTGGAACCTCCACAAGCTTCTTTTCAGAACTTGGCCAGAAGAATCGTGAGGCTGTTAATGAGAAGGCTTTTGTTTGCAATGAAATGTTGGCAGACGCAACTTTCCTGGGATTGCCTAAAGCCTGACTATCTGAGACCCGAGTTTCTTCTGATGATATTGCAGCAAGTTTGGAAGCAGCAGATGCAGCAAACTCTCCATGCATATAGTAATTTATGTATGCCTGAGGTTTATAAAAAGTCCCCAAGCATGCATGCTCACTGTAAGAACTGTTGATGTTTACTGAGGTGCATGTACTAGGGACTACTGCAAGTGGTCTCTCAACTGAACTTTGGTGGGTCAGACGAGATGGATCAGCCTGCTGGCTACCAGTACCATTTGGAACAGAAAATTCCATTTTCTGCCTTGTACGTATCTTGATAATCAAAGGCCGGCGCTCCTGTGGTTCACTGCCCCCATTGCTCTGAAAATTAGGAAAGTCAACTTGGATCTTATCAGAGGCATTGAGAGATGAAGCTGCCGTGTAACCTAAATTGGTTTCATTTGTCACATAATTCTCAGCCTTGATCGGATCTGTAACTGTATGATTTTCCTTGCCAGGCAAAGGAAGTGACCGAGTACAAGATTTTGCACCTTCCTTTGTATATTCCAATGGAATTTCTGTTTCAGTTGCTTCTGGAACAGATAAGACACTTTCTGGGATACTCCAATATTGTAAAATTGCCTTGCACACATCCGAGTATAAAGCTGTATGTTGGCCAGATGAATGTAAAACTTTAAGGACTTTTGGAATGTCATTCTGATTGTAATATCTAACACATGGTTCTGTATTGATAGTTTCCTTGAGCCTGCAAAAATCATGCCAGGAGATTAAAATAAGCAAGCGGATAGGTTGAATGACATTCCAAATGAATGAGAAGACATTAACAGCAAGACATATAGACAGAACTGAAGAAAAAAAAAATTCAAAGTCCAAGGCAGAGACGGAGGTATCTCCACGAACCAATAATAATGAATTTTTTTTAGGAAAAAGGTTCATCAGTAATTAAAATACATAGCAAACACAACAAGGGGGAACTAAAAACCAAAGATGTTGAAAACATACACCAGTAAATGGTTGCAAGTACCCATGAAGATGTGCTCGTAGGAATCAATGCCAAATATTTGTGCTCCTTTAACAGATGTTCCCATTGTAATTGTTGGCCCAATCTTATCAATTGTGCACTCAGGACAATACCAGGACCCTTCTGGTATAGACAATTTCATAACACCTATACACCTTGTGTGGTAAGCAGAAGGACACCCATCACAGCAAAGCAAGGTTCCATCCATGCCACAAAGCCGACATTCATCAGAGTTGCGATCTACATCATCCACGTCCTCTTTTACACCTTTGGAACTGATTGAATTTGCATTACCAGATGCGCAATTAGTTTTCACCTCTTCTCTGTCCTTCCAGGCAGAAGTTTTAGAATATCTCGGGTGGACCCTTCTTGGCCCACTTACAAGAGGATTAGTTACTTCTGCATCATAATCTATTCCGAATTCTGATTCTTCACGCATGTCTAATTCATCTCTCAGATCTTTAGCATCTAATACATCGTCGCAAAGGATTTGCAAAATAATTAACTTTCTACCAACTGATAGCAGATAATACTCCTTGCCCAAAACATCATTATAAAAGCCTTTCCAATCAGGTCCCTTTGTATATCCCATAATTGTCAAATACTGGACCAAGTAAACTGGCCAAGTCAATGTATCAATCAAGTTCCAATCAATGCACCTGCAAATAAATTATAAACATAATCCTGAAAGTTTAGTAATGGAACTATAAACAAAAACATCAGATATGTGTATATAGTAATATTTTACTGCAATCATTTTTCAGGTTGTAAAACATAATACAAGAAGGGTAGCTAGGTTACTACCATATGCACTTGAAGCTAATACGGCTCCTGCAATATACTGATATTGTAAAAGATCCAATCAACTAATGCACTGAGAGTTGTATGTATACCTCAAACACTTTGGTGCTACCTCTGAGCCATCAGATGAGAGTGTTTCAAGATGACGCCTCAAGGCACGCAGCAAAGCAACATGAATTGCATCCAACAGTGTGTTTGGAGCACAGCAATTAAGCGATCCCACAAAATCATCCAGTGTGAAGGGGTTCAAGAACAGGGAAATGCTAAATGATCGCAAGAAACCATACATGGAAAAAAGATGTGAAACATACTGCTCTGGCACGCCTATGGTACCTGAAGATGGCGGCAATTGTGGTGGTGGAACAGGGGGTGGCTTATCATCAAAACCCATATCTCTATCCCGTGCATACTCACTCGAATCACTAGACGAATCATCGTCACCCTCAATTTGAGTCTCATCACTTTCGATCTTTACTCCACCGCCCAAATCACTCAATGCTGGTGAGTTGATCCTATCCACCTCCTGGACTGAGTTTACAACATTCTTATCCAACCCAGCTGCAGTTTCCCTATTCAATTTCGACACTAAATCATCTAATTTCTTCCTCCTAACATTCAAACCAGTGTCAAAATCATCATCACCGACAAGGATGCCACGAATCTCGCCACTCTCCAAGTCCTCACAATCGCCATCTTCGTAATTAACTCTATACAACCCGGCATCATAATACACAACTTTCCCAAGAAAAATCCCACTCCTTCCGAAGTCCTTCAACACATATCTACCCACCAACACAATCGACCTTGTCTCCCCAACCCGTTTTTTAGCTTCCGGACCCAATTTCAGGTCCTTTTCATCCTCCGCTTTACGCTTCCTAGGGCGACCCCTCTTTTTGACCACCGGATTGTCCATTTAGCCAATCCGATCGGATCCCAACCCCAAATCAAACCGCCACAAAAGCCCTAAGCTTTTCCCCAAAATTAAAGCGTCTTAGACTATCGCTAAGCAGCAAGATTTGGATAACAATTCATCCAAAATGCTGCAAAATCCAGGTGTGTTCAGGCAGATCCTATCGAACCAAAAAACAAAAGCAATCGAGGAGTGAATATAAAATTGTTTGAACTAAGTTCCAATTAAAAAAAAAAACATTCAGATTCGAAAATTGTGCTTTTTTCTGCTGATTGAGAAGTGGAAAAAACATATATGTGCGACGACGATACCTGGTCAGGTTTTGATAACCGCCAATGGAGATGCCTCGGGGAGCTTTGCGAGAGAGAGAGAGAGAGAGAGAGAGAGAGAGAGAGAAGCCCTATTGGGACAAAACAACTGCCTCTCCCCACAATCCCTGACCGAGTTAAATTGTCACGCGCGCGTGATTTCCATGACTCGGAACTCAGTTTTTTTTCACGAGTCGCCATTTGAACTCGGACGAGTTGGTTTTATACAATTTTTTTCGTGGCGCAGATTATTGCGTGGCAACGTTTACCAAAAATTGAAATAATTCCGTAGCGTGGTATTTCGTGTGCTGCGGCTCCATGATACCCTGTGGGGCGGCTTTTTGTAACAATTGTAATCCCTCACTTCCCCATTTTGGTAAATTGAAGATATTCGTTCAAGTATTCAATCAGAATTTAAACAGAATTATAAAAGGTGTAGTTTATTTTATCAGAATTTGATTTTAAATAATTTTGAAAAATGAAGAATATCATAATTTAAACTGGATTATAAAAGTTGTAGTATATTTAATCAGAATTTGATTTTAAATAATTTTAAAAAGTGAAGAATTTTGGTAGATTTGGAGCAATTTCACAATATACTTTAGGTATTAACAAATCATGCATCTTCACCCAAAAAAAAAAATCATCAAATTATAATCAAATCCTTGAAAATCTCAATGGAGTACAAGCTTTAAAGAGAAACAAAACAATACATATAGTGAACATTTTAACAAATGTTACTTTTTATAAGAAAAGACGATGTTCTCATTAATACGAAAAGAGAAAACATTCAAATTGATATACATTTGTAAAAAAGATATTTGTCTTGACTATCAACCAATTCAAGGAATTTTTTTTGTAAGCATGAGCAACGTTATTATTATTATTTTTTTTAGTGTCAGACGCTTGTAGACTTTATTATAATATGAATTTTGTAGGATATTATTTGTAAATAATTACCACTACATCTCTCACCTCCAACTATCACTTTATAACAAACAAAATAAAAATCAATAAATAAAATCATCTTCTTTTATCACAATAAATAGATAAATAAAACTATAAATACATGTTCAAGTAGGTGAAGTGAAATATTCAAATCTATGTAGAGACTTTGCAAATTATTATCTTTATTTCAAACAAATATTATTATTAAGGAAAGGGGATTGAAAAGCTCGAAACTATTATAGGGCTCGTTTGGTTGTGCTTTTGAAAGAGCCAAAAGCGCTTCCTAATAAGTAAAAGCGTTTCAGTTTTAAAAAATGGTCGTTTGGCAAACATTTTAAAAGTGCTTTTAGCAAAAAGTAGAAGCACTAAGAAGCATTTTCTAAGAAGCACCTAGGAGGTGCTTCCTCCTAAAAGTGCTGCACAAAGAAAACAAGGGAAGCACTTTGCTCCCTTTAATGAATTTTTTTCAATTCCAAAATTATCCCTATTTTTTAATTTGCAAAATCTAAAATGTCATTCCACTTTATAAAATCATCAAAACTACCATCACCAATTTTTTTCTAGGGTTGCACGTTGAAAACCCAAAAGGTTTTTTATTTTCTGATTATTTTGAGGGCTAGAGCAGTCGACTTGGTCTCCATCTCTTCCTCTCCATCTTCCCAAATCTCTCTACATCTTCATAACCTAAAATTTTTGTAGAAGTATGTATGTTATTTCTTATCTTAAACGAGAAAGAATTGCTAATCTTCTTATATCTAGTTAATACTTATTTCACATTTAATTGTCATGCAGCTATAATGTGTTCTTTTTTCTTTTTTTTTTAAGAAACAAACATATATTCTCAATAAGTATGTATCATTTTGTTAATGATCATTATTTCTTTAATTGAATTTTCATCAACACTTTAATCAACTTGTATGTTGATTATATACAAAAAATATTCATAAAAAAAATTATTGAGAATTATTAAGGAAAAACGCTTTTTTTATTTGATAACCAAACACTCTATTTAATATAAAAAACGCTTCTATACAATACAAAAAGCACTTAGTCGTTGCATGCCAAACAACAAACTGCTTCCTCATAAAAGTGCTATGCAAAAGTGCTACAAACAAAAAGCGCTAGTGAGTAAAAGTGCTTTCTAGAGTAACACGTCCAAACGAGCCCATAATTAATTCATGAGATGAAAAGTTTCGAACTTGAGATGTATAAGTGAAAACTCAAAATTATATTTCTGAGAAAAGCCAAAACTTATTCTTTTTACATTGCCCCCACCGCCCACAAACTCAAGTATCCCATGAGGTTTGGTATTGGTTGATTTTTTCCACTTGTCAGCTGATTAAAACAATTTCACAATCGAGAAACGTTTGTAGTGGTACACAATCCGTCCCCGCATAACTAACTTAGACGTAATAATATAAATAAGTTCAAAACGCCAAGACCTGTGTATACGAGAGACGCAGAGTTGACTCAGAGCTTGTGGTGAGTTAACTCAGTTAGTTAATCCCATCCGTGCAATAAAAAGCTTAATGGCACACATGTCGTTATTTTCTTTTCACTGCTGAGGAGCACATTGTCGAGCAAAATGGCGGGAACAATTTCCCTTGGTAGATTCCCCGCCAAATTCTTCGAGGCTTCAAATAAATGAATGCATATTTCAAATGTAGTTGGTAGTCGTTACTACACAAACATAATATCCAAATAAACGTATATATTACAAATGTTTTTTTTTTCTCTCTTGTTTAACATATTGGCATGACATGTTGTTAGACTTTTAATCTAAACCAAGATGAAGGGTATGTTCGTGTGTGCATTTTTTTTAGTACAATGATATATTTTACACTAAGAGAATGAGGAGTTCGGTTAAGCTACACAACGAGCAATCTAATTTGGCATCAAATTTGCCATCCACGAGATTCGAACCTAAAACATCTCACCCATAATAGTACTGAGTGGCATGTTTGTGTGTGCTTTTAAAGTGACTGAAAACGCTTTAAAAGTAATTGAAAGCGCTTTTAAATTTTAATTAAAGTACTCTTGAAACTATTCCTTCGTAAAAATACAAGTGAATCTAAAAAAAACACACTTAAAGTGCTTCATGCAATAAGGACACAACTAGTGTTTCTTCCAAAATGTATTTCAAGTGTTTTTGGAACTCAAAAACATTTTCACTATAAAGCGTTTTTCAATTATTTTAAAAGAATTTCCAAACAAGTCCGAAATCATTTAAAGCTCATTAGTATAATAATTAGGAAGACGTTATTGACACTTCAAAAAAATAACTATGCACTTATTCCTAGTGAAAACTAAACGAGGATGACTAATAACAATTTCCTATCATTATGCAATGGTGATTTTTAAGAAACTAATAGTCCATTGTGACACTTAGTCTATCGCATTCCTCTTAGTATAGATAATATTGCTTGTTAAAAAAAATTGACATATTTATGTTATGCCTGTATGGAATAGATGGACAGAGTGCTGGTCTGCATTTTGACTGGGTGCTGGGCTAAATGCCCAGCGCTGGAAGTGCTCTAAATAGGGGTGGTTCGGTATGGGATCCCATACCGAAACCCTTGTCCCGATTCCCAAACCAAAATTTTCAGGAATCCCAATTTCAATACCGATCCCAAACCAAATTTTCGGGAATCCCAATTTTCGGGAATCCCGAAATAATTTTGGGATTTCGGGACAAATCGGGAATCCCGAAATGGTTTTGGGCTTTTGGGCTTTTGGACTTTTTGGACAAAAAACCAATATTGGGCCATGCCCAAAATCTGTCCGCCCAGCCCAATGGAGTCTTTACGGGAATATAATCTTCCTAAAATTTATACTAAGAAGAGACGTTATTGGCATAGGGCGAGATATGTGCATTTTCATATGAAACAATGCAACTATTATTCTTATTTCAATTAAATATTTTCAGCATAAATATCGTTTGTGTTGCACTTTCCAAAGCTACAGAAACTTGTTAAATTCATTATATTATATAGCTATATCAGACCCAAAAAAAAAAAACCAACTATATGCCCTCAACAGCAACATATAGTTAAATTTCTATAAAGTAATAACATCATCGGTTATCTTACAAAACAAATCAAAAGTTATACAAAAAAACCCCACACCCACTGTTTGCACGTGTTTGTTAAGTGAACACAATATTAAAGCGATTAGTGGTTAGTCACGGCCCGTCTCTCAAACTTTAACAAAAAATTGTATGCATACAACGTACTTCTTTAATAATAAAGCATGTCAATTTTCAAAATGTAGACATTAAAAAGAAAAGACATTTATAGCGTGTTTACAAATAGGGAAAAGGAATGCAAGGAATGAGAGCCATTTCCCATTCCATGTTATTCCCTTGTTTACTAATTCGAGGGGGATGAAAATATATATGGGTTCCACTTAAAAAAGGAACAGGCAAGAAATAATCCATATGCAGCAACAGAAAATGGAAAACCAACAGAAAATGCAAAACTGGTAACAACATAGTATCAACATCATTTAGCTGCTTCATGTCAAGATAGATGACATCCTACATTTTTCCAATGTTAACTTGAGGATTCTCATAAAATTTGACTATATCGATTCCCAAAAGTAAAATTTACTACTTTTGGTTCCTACATTACAGATAGAAAATAGGAACTATTGAATTAAAAGATTCATATCAAGATAGATTATACAAAATTTCAAAACAATCAACGGTTGATATAATTTTCTTATAATTAAAAAATAATATATATATATATAATTTTTTTTTTCGGTTCGGTATGGGAATACCGAAAAATGGAGATGCAATACCGAATCCCATACCGAAAATTTCGGTTTGGTTCGGGATGACATCCCGAAAATTTCGGGATTTTTGGTTTGGGATTTTTTTGGTTTGGGATCGGGATTTTTTTGGTTTGGTTTGGGATTTTTGGGATTTTTTTCCAGCCCTAGCTCTAAAGGTTCATGGGGTGGAGGAGGAGGATTAGTCGGTCATAAATGTGGGATGAAATACATTATATATATATATTTCAAAACCAAAAGTCAATGGAACACTTGTTAAGAAGATACTGAGCTAGGAGGTTAAGACTAAGAGACCTGTGATTCCTAAATATTGGTTCAAATGAGCTTTAATTTATAAAAGGAATTATTCCTTTTGATCCCCAAGTCCATGTCTTAAAGGGGATCCCCTGTACACTCGGATGGCCAACCGCCAGGTTTTGACGTCCCTAAACACCGTTCCTATTCAAGTTTTAGTTGAGAAACCGGGATTTAATTCTGAGCTCCCTTCAAAGCCAACTGATATTATTTCTATCTTGTCTGCATCCACTCCGGTCGTTTCCCTGGATGAAGAGGGTTTTACTTTCGTTTCAAAGCGTCCAAAGGTTAAGAATCTGATGCACGGATAAGTTAAGAAGAAATCAACTAAGTCAGTGGCCTCAGCCACCAGAAAGCAGATGGCAACTGGCAAGTAGCATTCCTCTTGTTTATTCCATGTGGCTACTGGCAATCGGGGTCCTTTGAAGCCCAATCTTTGGCTTTTATGTGTTCAGAATTTGTCAGTGCAGGTTATTTCGATTTCTTCACAACAGTTGACCATCTCTTGTGACTTAGATTCCATTTCTTGTGTATTTTCTTGGGTATATGCCAAGACCACCTATATTGAGCAGCGTGTTTTATAGGAGGAACTCAGGGCCATCTTTATTTCTCATGGTCGCACACCTTGGATTGTGCTTGGAGATTTTAATTGTGTTTTGGGTGCCCATGAAAAAAAAAGAGGAGTGTTGTCCAGAACCGTTGCTCGAAATTTCAAACTACGTTGACTGAATGTGGTTTGCTTCACTTTCCAACAAAAGATCTCCCCTTCACTTGGGTACAACGAGGCCTATGAGGGAGTATTTAAATGCGTTTGAAGACGTGTTGGTTATTTTCATGGGGTTCTCCTGAGTGCACTACTTTGTCTGGTAGCTCTTCATATCATTGGCCGCTTCTTATGTCTTTTAGTCGGGTATCCGTGGTGCCATTCCTTTCAGAGAATGTGGTTAGAAAGCTCAGATTTTTTTTCTGTTGGTTTCTAACACATAAGCTGGGCTCCACTGATGCTCCATTGATTTCCTATATTAACACCTCTGATGCTCTTGCTTATACGATCAAAGTTGATATGTGGTTCTCATTGAATTGCTGCCGGATTTTATTAATTTTTTTCCCAAAGTTGCTGCTTTAATTATAGCTACTTCCATAACGTTTCAGACATCTTCCGATTCTTTATATTGGTGTGAATCTCTCTCTGGTATTCTTACAGCTAAAGAGGCTTATTCTCACTTGCTTAACTTTGATATCCAACTGCCTTGGGGAAAAAGGTATCATCATATTCAACCAAGGCAAAGCCTAACTATTTGGAAAGTTTTCACATGGTCATCTCCTCACTGATACGGTCCTTCAACTTATGGGAGTTTCGATAGTTTCTCGTTGCTCATTTTCATTTTGTAATTCAGCTGTTGAGTCTCTATCTCACATTTTTTTTTGGAACGTTCTTAGATTGTTGGTCTTTGGTCTTGGTTGTTAAAGCTTTTTCATCATCCCTATCTAGTGGTTCAATCAGTATCTTTTCTAAAAACTTTTTCTTACATCTTTTCCTAGTTCTACTCGAAAGTTTTGGATTATAGTGGCTTGTACTTTTATTGGAAAATTTGGTTTCTTCAAATCAAATTCAGTTTGAGGGCAAGTCTGCTTTCTTGGATTATGTGTGGCTAGCTGCTCGGTTTCGTGATTTGGCTCTAATGTGTTTTTTCAAGCGGTAGCTCATCCTTTTCAGTGTTGCCTATTTTCCCAATATGGGTATCTCGCTGCTTTCTATTGTGGCTCCATCCTTTATTCCAGTCATGTGGAGTAATGCCCAGGCGGCTCAAGGTTAACATTGATGGATCTTGTGCCAATGAACGTGCTGGATTTTGGGAGATTTTTCGCTCATTGGAAGGTAGGGCACTTGGTGCTTTTGCATCAAACAAAAAATTCGTAAGTTCAGTTGCTACATAAATTCCTACTTTCATTGAGGTTTTGTGTATAGCTTAGGTCAGAGATTGGAAACATTTAGGATTGAAAAAATACACCAAGTTGGTTATTCACTATCTTTTTAAGGCTCTTAAAGTGGTCCTGTGGTTTGTTATGGTACATTAGAAGAATTGTCTTTGGCGATTTCGTCAAATGCGATTTATGCGTACACACATTTTATAGAGAATGAAATCAAGTTGCAGATGCTTTAGCTTCGTTTGGGACAATTAGTTATGCAAATTACTAGTGGTCTACGATTCCAGATTTTATAACCTTTGCTAATGCTCGTGACATTTTGTTTTGTCCTTATTATCGTTTACATTGATCGTTTTTTGTTTTTGTGGATATTAGTATAGTCCCCTGGCTTATATCTTTTTCGTTTATTTTTATTTGTTATCAATAAATTTGGTGGATGAGGGACACGTTAGGAGTTTTTGGGTGTAATGGTCCTCACCCTTTTCTGGTTTTTGGGAGAGTAGGAAATTGCGCAGCCTATTTTAAAAATCACTATAAACCTGGTAGGTGTAAAATGCAGTTGACCTTTCATAGAATTATTATCGTTGCACATTCGTAATCAATTAGGGAAGCAAGTAGTATATCAACATGTTTGGTTGAGGCTAAATCATTTGCGTAAAGGAGGACATGGTAGTCCTTCCTTGTTCAAAATTCTCACTAATGAAGATAGAGGTTTATCGACCTATACCGTTTCGCTCATCTCTGATCCGTAATACATCACGACAAAGTTAGCCGCTTCGTTCACTATTCATTCAATTTGGTGGGCTCATTAAAATTTCTGATTTTTTGTTTTTGTTTTGTAGAGTTTGCTCCACAATTCTACTCCCAACCGAACGCGAGTAATGGAGGCTCTGAACTACGTGTCGTCTATCCTGATGTTTTGAATTTCAATTTTTGTTTTTTATTATTTTATATTTTAATTTGAAATTCTTTTATATATATTTATAAAGATTTTATATTAAAAATAGGAGTAAATTACACCATACCCCCTTAAGTTTGAGGTCTATTACAACCCCATACAACATCTTTAAAACATTTCACTTTCATACATCCAGTATCATTTTATTTCAAAATAACACATCCGTTAGATTTTCCATCCATTAGTCTGTTAAATGTTGACGTGGTTGCCACATTTGTGCTGATGTGGCAGCCACGCGGCCAAAAAAAAAATTGTTATACATTAACAATATTATAATATTCACCCTAATTAAAAAAAAAAAAACTGAAACCTTCCCTCTCTTCTCCCCCATCTTCATCTTCTTCCCCCAACCCCCTACCTGCAACCCAGAAAAAAAATACCCAGATCCCGTCTCACCATCACCGGGTTCGTGGAATGGGGGTGTGTAGAGGAGAGTGGGGGGTGTGTAGGGAAGGAAAGAGGGTGGGTGCGCAGGGAGGGCCGCGGGTGGAGGGGCGGGGGTGTTATGGGGTGGGGGACGCGGATTGAGTGGGTGGGGGAGTTATCATTTCTGGGTTTTGGGAGTTGCAGGAGGAGAGGAGGGGGGAGGGGGAGGGAACTGGGTTTCGGGGTTTTTTAGTTTTTTTTAATATATTTAAATTAGGGTTAATATTATAATATTGTTAATGTATAAAAAAATATTTTTTTGCCACATGGCAGCCACATCAGCATTTAACAGACTAATAGATGGAAAATCTAACGAAGGTGTTATTTTGAAATAAAATGATACTGAATGTATGAAAGTGAAATGTTTTAAAGATGTTGTATGGAGTTGTAATATACCTCAAACCTGAGGGGGTATGGTGTAATTTACCCTAAAAATAGATTTTTTCTTCTTTGATATAATGGTAAATTAGTAAATTTATAAGCGGATTTTTTTTATCCAATGAGTTATTTAAAAGTGAATTGAAACCTGAGAGGTGGTGTAATGTCTTAAACACGAAAGAGCTTTATAACCACTCGATAAACCTGTCACTAAGGATTAGGGTATGGTGATATTCCTCTTCACTTGTAAGTGAGAGGTCTTAGGTTCGAATCTCATGGATGACAAATCGATACCAAATTAAGTTGCTCATTGTGTGACTTAGCTGAACTTCTTCCGCTTAGTGTAAAACATATCATTGTACTTAAAAAAAACACTCGATAAACCTCATGATGTATTAGTATAATTAATCATTTTTTGGTTCAAAAAAATAAACAGCATTATTCTTCAGAAGAAAAACCACTCACGCTGTGTTTGGTACATTGCATAGGACACCGAATAAGACTACTAATACAGACTACGGTGTTTGATGTTTGTTCGTATTAGATAGCCACCGGATTAAACAATCCGGGCCCACCAACTTAATACGCTTGTTATTCGACTGCTTATACTAGCTAAATCCTTCGTACAATTTAGTCGAAGCGTACCCTCTCGATGTCTCCTTCCTCTCCAGACGCAGTGTCCTCGCGCTCAGTTGTGGTCCTCTCCAAACACTTTCCTTTCGCGCTTGCTCTCTTTGCTGAAGTCCAGGTTCGTCTTCATCTTCTTCTTCTTTGAATCCTACTAATTTTTTTCTTCTTCCCAGGTTGCGCCCCTCTTTCTATTCTTCCCCCTCCTTCCATTTTTCTTGCAATTTTCTTTCAATTGATGAATCTAGCTATTATTCTCTCTGTAATTATGTAATTTTGTTTTTTAATTACAAATTTTGAATTTTAGGGTTTGTTGTTGGGGTCGAATTTTAGGGTTTGCATATGGATGCTGCAATTTATCTTTCCATATTTACCGTCAATTTGGATAAAGATAAATGGGAATACTGAAAGGGAATACTTAAATAAAAGGAAAATGAATATTCCTGGGTTGGTTGGGCATGCATAGATATTATGTTAGGACCTCAGAATTATTAGACAGTTATCAACTTTAACTTTTATAGTGTTTTGTCTTGTTTTGGTAGAAGTTGGTTTCATCCAATGGTGAGGAGAATAGAGTTATGTCTCAATCTGAGCTTCTCCTCTCTAAGGTTGTATATAAGCCCCTTTTCGCCTTTTGGGAAGAAATAAAGAATGAAAATCTGATGTTTTAGAATTTTTTTTCCTTTTCTCTATTCTTTCTGCACTGTTCTATTACTTGGATCCTATCATTTGGTATCAGCGACAGGTTGCTGCCATCCATGGGCAAGAGCAAGGCCACTGCGGTGGTGGCCGACATCATGGAGACCGACCTTGAACTTGAATACCAACAACACCAAATCCTAGAGCAGCTCAATGAGTTCCATGATTCGGTGTCCTTGCTTGCTACTCGTCGAGAATCGTTCCAATCGAACCTGACAGACATTCAGGCTTCTCTGGCTAACATTAGCCTTGTCCAGAACCACCTAATAAAGGAGATTTGTGCCTCCAAGAACCACCCACCCTCGTGCACCATCTCTTCCTAAATCTCGATCGGTTCTCTTCATATTCCCCTGGGTTCATCTTCTACCCTGTTACCCCCACCCACCCAATCCATTTTTCCGCTGCCCCTCCTCCAACCTGGGGATCCCCTTACTCTCACTCATCATTTCTCCCTTATACTTCAATCCCGGGGTACCCACATCCCTTTCCTATCCACTCCACATCTACCACCACCCTCCGTCCCCACCATCCCCCAGTCCCTCACACACCACCCTTCCCATTCCACAACTCGACACACATAAAGATTGAACCCTCTCATTTTCCGGAGATAACCCGTACAGTTGGCTCGCCCTAGCCAAGGAATATCTAGATACCACGCCATCGACGCCGTCAACCGGGTCACTGTCGCGGGTCTCCACTTCACGGGGGATGCTGCCCTATGGTTCAAATGCTACAAGTTGCATATTGGGTCTGGGCTTTGGGCTACCTTTACAGACTCCATTCTCCAACAATTTGGGCCAAGCAACCAATTGGACTTCAATATATCATTTTCCCATGTCACCCAACGAAGTTAACTGGAGGCTTACATCAATGATTTCATTTGGTTGTCTTGCAGAGCCCAAAGATGGTCTGACTCCCAACTTCTCGGGGGTTTTCTAGGTGGGCTCAAACCTGATCTTCAAGATGATGTCTTGGCCCAAACATCCTCTTTGTTGGCTCGCACCATCGAGTTGGCCCGGATTTACGACAACAAGCAGCAACGTCGTAGAGGTCCATTTCGCCCTTTCCCCACCCGTTCCCCATCTACAGCTCTTGCTTCATCCTCATCTCCTCCACCCGCATCTCCCAAGCCTGCTCATAGGGGTGGGTTCAAAAAATCGAAAACCAAACCGAACCGAACAAAAAAAACCAAACCGAATTGAAAAAACCGAACCGAACCGAATTAATTAAATTAATTTTTTTAAAATTTTATTTATTTAATTATTTGTTTTGGGTATTATTTTTTAAACCCAATTTGTAATATTTTTAAATCCAATTTTATTTGTTTTAGGTATTATTTGTTTTTTAAACCTAATTTATAAGCCCAATATGTTGCCAAATACTTACTACCCTTTTCTCATTTTTCTCACACTCCAATTTTACTTCTAATTTTTTATGGTTTGTTTGTTTCATCACTAAGCCAGTTGCTTTCCATTTGTCTCTTGATCAATCATATTCTTTTTTGTTTGTGTTTTTATTGTTTGAATTGAAATTATGAGTGATTTGGAGTAATAATTATAGAGTAATCAAATCTACTTGTACAACTTCTCTCTATCAGCACTCCAGTCCATTTACTTTCATATCTCCGCTGGGTAAAAATTGAGGGGGATAGAGGGGGGAGAGAGAGTTAAACATTTTAAATTTCATTTTTTGTTGCTTGACTTTGTAAAAGACTGAAACTTTCACTGCATTCTCTTATAAAACTAAACATACCATTGGATTTGATGGTTGTTTGTGATTTGGATTTTACTGCTTTGTTTGCCCCTTATTAATAATCATGTAATGTTTGAGTGATCTATTATGCTCAAAAGTTTTAGGACTTTCCTTGATATTTTCTAAGGAACCAAACAAGGATTAACCCTATGTATACTTTGTTTGTTTGTTTGATGTGAAAAAAAATACTATCCAAAACAAATAATTAAATAAATAATTCCGAGAAAAAGAGAATTTAAAATATCATTATTTTTTAAACCCAATTTCTTAGGAACCAAACAAGGATTAACCTTGTGTATTCTTTGTTTTTTTTTAAACCCAACCGTGATGTGAAAAAAAAGAAGAAAAAAAACCGAAACCGAACCGAAAAAAATGAACCGAACCAAAATTTCGGTTCAGTTTTAGTTTTAGCAAAAAACCGAACCGATTTGAACCGAACACACCCCTACTTGCTCCACCATCTTCGACTAGACCACCACTGCGACTCTCCCTCATGGAAGTTCGTGAACGCCGTGTCTGTGGCCAATGCTTGTATTGCCCAGACAAATACTACACTGGCCATACCTATACCACCCCACACCTGTTGCTTTTGTATTGCCCAGACATGTAAGGTGGGTGTTGCCGATAATTATCGTGGACTAAGTAATAGATATGATTTAAAGCAAGAAAGTTTAGGGTCAATGTGATTTTAAAGAAATTGGAAAAATAGAAAATAATAGGGAGGACAAAGAGAGAAGAAAGTTAAGGATGTGGTGTAGCTAGCCTTTAACATGACATACTTTTTCATTAAGCCATAATGATTTTGCTTTATAAGGAATAGCCTTAGTTATAAGGAAAATTCTCAATGGCTGCTAAATTTGTTAAGGCTCATTAAAATCCTAAAGACTCATTGGAAAGTAAACAAAATAAGAGAGAGGTTAATGAGTTTTCTCATCAGTGTGTTGTGCATTAGCAATGCTGTGTTTCTTCCTTGTTGTCCTGATAAAAGAATTTGGGTTAGCCAGGGGGCTATTTGCCCTTCCCTTCTTACCTTGATATTCCTTTCCTTCACGCCTTTTGTCCTTATAAGATTATTTCACTAAAGTTCACATTCTTGCTTGGTTGGTTTCATGAAAAACTTAAAACCTTGTATTTGTTTCAAAAAAAGAAAGCCCTACACTTCATTGTTTCTTCATTAGTGTATAAAATACAGCTCTAATGGTGAATATTCAGATCACATCTAACATTTTTTCCATTGCAACTCAAATTTGGTGCATTGTGCTTCATTCCTTTGGGGTGGACAGGGTGATTCCAAGAAACTTGTATTCTTTGCTTTGTAATTTCTTTTTGGTTAATGGTTTTAACAAGATATTGATCACCTGAAATTGTGCTTTTTTAGCTTTTCTTTTTGGTGGTTTGGTGGAGTATAAATAGGGAAACTTTTAGAATAAAGAAGACAAGACATTGTGGCTTCACCTTAGGCAATCATTTTTTTACCCTTAGTGTGATTCTTCTAGACTGTTCTTCTCTTTGATATTTGATCTCAGTTTGGGCTTGGGTAGGTGATCGGATAATATTTATACATATTTTTATATCAAATTCACTCGTCTTTTCTTAGTTAGTTCGTTATATTTTGAGCTATTTACGTTGATTTTGTGTTTTATAAGAATTTATCTAGAAAAGAAAATAAAAATAGAATAAATGAAGTGTTAAGTAATTAATTCGTTTAAACTATCTTGTCTGTTGAATTATACTTATTATTTGGAAAATAATATATTTATATATTTATAATATATTTATATATTTATATATATATTGTGATAATGTGTGTGTGATTATTAGGTGGAGTTAGTGGGCTGCCTTTTGTTTTACAAAAGAATCAATTATGAAAGGCAGCTAGGCTGCACGATAGAAAAAGAAGTTTGAAGGCAGCGGTGGATGGATTGTGATAAAAAGGCCTGGGCTCCTTGAGAAGAGGGGGGTCACGGATTGAACCAAAAAAAAGAAAAAAAAGGATAAAAAAATAAAAAGTGAAGGCAGCACCGAAGGCTGCCATTGAGGGGAGGAATAATAAAAGAAACGTGAAGCCATCGAGGAGAAGAGATAAGCTGCTCTTGGCAGCACCAATCGGGAGATACACAGGGAGATCAGAGAGATACACAGGGGGATTTTTTAGCAAGCAGAGGCAGGCGCCTCGGAGGGGAGCTTGAAGCGCGAGGGCGCCTGGGAGCCTCGGTGGAAGGCAGGGCAGCGAGAGAGAGAGACGCTGGTGCAGCTCAGTCAGCGCATAGGTGCAGCGCCAATCAGCGTGGGAGAGAGAAGAGAGCAGTGCAGTCTTGCGGCATAGGACAGAAGCCACGGGAGAGCTGGCGACGTGGTGCACAGGGGAGAAACCCTCTGGCAGCGTTGAAAGCAAGGATTGAGTGTGAGCTGCCAATTGGCAGCTTAAGAATGGAAGAAAGGAAGGCCACGGTGCCAATCTAGCACAGGAGGCTCACGGTGCAATCCTTGCACATTCCCATTTCGGTTTATCCCCTCCAAACTACTTATTTTAATTTATGTTTTTAATTTATGTTTTTAATTTATAAATAATGTGTAATTAATTTGTGTTGGCTAGAGGTTAATTCAAAACTATGATTATATTTGTAATTTGAATTGGTAAATTCAGTTGTGATTTCTGAGTTGTGCTTTAATTTGCTTAACTGCTTGATTAATAACTTATTTATGTTTGTCGATTGAGAATGCATACTTAATTTACATACATGAATTTGATGCTAGAATATAAGTGAATTTCACCTAATCGTTATGAACTTATATTCATGAGTAGTGAAGGTTGTTATCCACAATCGCGTTAAGTAAATTCTTGGCAGGAGTATCATGCTTTTCATAGTTACGAATGCCTCGTCAGTATTTATAGTTTTCACAAAGTTTAATGATCTTTGATTGTATCTCTATTGTGCTTTTCACGTAGGGGACTTTTAGAGAATGTGTTGAATTGTTGTATGCTGTTCATCCAATTCAATAACTTAAGGAAAACTTGAAGATTAAAAAAGTGCTGTTCACGGTTAATCTGGAGTATTGAAATTTACAATTTATTGAAAGAACAACTGAAAATCAATTTAGGTTGCTTATGTGTCATGTGTGGAGAAAAACCCTCTAGCCAATCCGTCGCCTATCCATTCACCTTTATTTTATGCTTTTGTCAATTCTGTAATTTATTTAAGTTTATTTTGCTTCTCATCAAATCCAAACCCCCCCATTATTAAATAATATTATTTAGTTAATTTTCATTATTTTTAATCTTTTAATTCAATTTCCGTCCATTTAATTTCCTAGTGTCTAATTTGATTGTTTTCATTATTTTGAGTCATTTTAAGTGTGTTTCGAGTTATTAGAGTTTTTAGCCTAGTTTTGTGTCTTTAAGTCTTGTTTAATATTTTAAAATTAATTCATAGTAGATTAGCAATCCCTCCTAATCCCCGGCCTAGAACGATACCCTACTTACACCTATACTACAATTGTCAAAAAGAGGGTTTAAATTTGTGCGGTTTTAAAATCCCGTCAGTAGGACTTGTTCATCTTATTTTGTACAGTCTCTTTATAAAGAATACCTTAATTAAAAGACTCATAAAATAATAGGAGACTGATAGAAATTAAGTCCTTCTTAGAGAAATGAATCAACTCTTAATAGCACTTGGCATTAGCTATTACACTCTTTTAACTTAAGTGTTTTATGGATTCGGGTATTGCAAGGTATGAAGTAGGACTTGTGGTTTCTTGAAGTTGGTTAGACTATAAGGAAACATTCAATCCAATGGTAGTAAATCACCACTAGTTTCCTTGTGTGGTGTGGACCTAAACCAATTAATAGGGGCCAAGAAACGAGCCACTGTGGCTTGGTCCTCTATGGAAGCCGAATATTGACCCTAGACTATCACAACAGCTGAACTCACCCCAGAAATTTCAACTATTGAGTGATTGCATATTTTTCTCCTTATGCCAACTGAAATTTACCATCACATTTTTTTTATGGACGGTGTTTCATCGAAAGGATTTGGCTATTTGGTGCATTGGAGTCCTGCTGTTTAGTGAAGGAAATGTGAGTTGGATGGTTCCAGCTAGTTGTAACTTGGGTTGCTGTGTCAGAAGGCTACTTGGAAACTATATTGGGGTAGTTGAGATGGAGTGATGGGATAAAGTTGCATTCCTTTCCCTTGGGCTTCAGTGTTTTTTTTAATTTTGGGATTTATCTTTTTCGGCCATTTGAACTGACTAAGAGAAGCTATTCTTTATTACTCAAATTAGTTTTAAGGACCTACTTGTGGATTGTTGTCTAGCCTACTTGTTGAACATTAAGGTGGATAACTGGTTGTTTGGACCTGATTTTACAATATCGGCTCGTGCAATCAAGACCGTTGATGAATATAGCTCTCAACCATTGGATGACAAAATAGTTAAGATAATTGTTATTGAAGGATATATTGTGGTTTTAATCATGATGTTATCTTTTAATGGTGAAATATCTTGATATTTTCTTGTACAAGATGAGATGAGTATTATATCTCCAACTTGAAAGCGAGCAATACAGTTCAATTTGATTTTGGGTTCTTGGAATTTAGACATGTGGAGGATTAGAGCATCAGAGTATTTTATCAAGAGTCCTAATACATTACTGCATTGTTGGCAAATGAATATTGATTGGCATAGATATTAGTGCAAGATGAGGATGCCAAATTGTCAGCCACGTGTGCTTGGTTGCATAAAAAGAAATAGATGACCTCTACGTGTGCTTGGATTTGGTTAGCCATGCATGGTTACGGTTGAAGATTTGATTTGAGTTGTTGGATGCATGATTATCATGCATGCATGTGGTATTTGGCTGAAGGTTATTATGCACGGATAAGAGTTATGATGGTGGAATAAAAAGTACCACGGGATATTGTTGGAATTATGCTGATAATCTAGTCAAAACAAGATTGCATCAAGTTGCAAATGACAACAAGTTTTGATTGATAAGATATGGGGTTAGCAACTAATAAAGACTCAGAGTCACAGTGCAATTGGGATTAGTTTTCGCAACTTAGGCATGCAGATCTCTATAAATACCAAGCGGCAGGCAACATTAAGGACCCTCTCCAATTCAACATAAAATTGCCCTGCGCAAACTCGCACTATGCGAAACCTCTGAATAACCTTGAGAAATCTATCTTTTTCCCTCTTTCTTGCGAACACATCTTCAGTTTGGATAAACATCACTGTAAAGGCAACCATCTATATCTTCAGTTTGAATAAATAACACTATCATCGTAGAATCAGTCGACCGAGGAGCATCTTCAGTTTGGATAAACAGCACTGCTTCAAGACCGACTGGTTATTTATCCAAGTCTCGGTCAGCAAGAATTTTCGAGTCTTTATTGGTAGAGGTCATCTCATCAGCCTTCTCGGTGAAGTGGGGTGTTACCAGGTTACTACATTTGGTATATTGAAAGTCGAATTTGATATTGAACTTCACAGAACTAGCAGCTTTGTCTTTAGGCTCTAGAACCCAAAAGACCGAGACGTGCTTCTTCCTCGGCCGCAGTCGCAAGATTAAGAAGTCAACAACGCGCTCAACGTTACACAACACATTTTACTCCCTGGCCGAGCTCGCCTGACGAGTAGTGTACCCCGCACATAACTGAAGGACGTAGTTAGCTTATTAGTTACTCGGCCTGCGCGCCACGTGGGCTTTGTAGTTTTTAGGGTCAACACTAGTCCACCACGTTTATATTGTTTAACAATTCAAATCAATTTTCAATAAAGTACATTTCCTGCACTGATCAGCTTGTTGACATTTTTGCCATGCCCATGTCCTCAGCTCAATAAGTGAAATATAAAGCAAACAGATGGTTGGTTCGTCTCCATCTGTTTGAGGATGCATGATAATAATACAAATAAAGCAGTGCTGTGGTTTTATAGTAGCAGCAGTTTCTCCAAATGATTGCTATTAATACAAAATATGTAAAGCCTCTAAATAGTTGAGAAGATAAGAAGGTTAACTCAGTTTTGTGATGAATTAGTTGAAATTTGGTTGGTTTCCTATGGTCCTTTTTTGTTATCCGAAACACAAATTTGGTTGCTTTAAAAATCATTCGGGAATTCTGAAATAAAAAGCCTTTACGTTTACTCTTTCTTTAGGCTTAAATTTATCAGGTTCCCAAACTTCCATAATTTATTGGTTGCTAAACATAATTTAAAAAAAAAAAAAAAACTAAATGGTTGCCCATTAGCCTATTCCTGACAGGCACCCACATAAACTCACTACATATTTGTGCGTATTGTTTTAAAATCTGTTGAAAAATAGCAGTAGTGTGTAGGTGCTGGACTTTCTAGGGAAATGTTCATGCTTCCTGCTTGCCCTTTCATTTAGTGATTGTCAGCGGTGCAAGGGACTTGTGGCTTATTTGGAATATTTCCCTTCGAATTATCCAAGAGTTGCAATTTTCATTTACTTCTGTCTGGCACCACACCCAGTGTAGTTTTGGCAAAAGTTTGTGGGGGTAGACAACTTGGAAGAGCCATCCTCTATTTGTCTCTTATGAATTCTGATGTATCTCGAGTCTTTGCAGTTAGTTCATGTTGGACTCTAGTCATTCTGGTTTCATGTTCTTTTAATTGGTGTTTTACCAGTGGGGAAGGGGCTGTGGCTTCTTATATCGGGTCATGGGAAACTATCACATATCCAATTCACTCTTTCCCGCTTGTGGTAATTGCAAACTCATGTATATGATGCAAATGTAGCAAGAGCTATCTATTCTAATTGTTCTTTGTCTCTATGACTTACCCCTATTAATAATTCGACCTTCAAGAAGTTCCCTTTTTTTCTTTTTTTTTTCTTTCATTTACCTAAAGAGCTTTTTTTTAATTGGACCTCCTGAGCTTCTTGGCGATCTGCAAAATTTTCTTTTAAGAAATTTACATCTATTTGCCATCGAGAGATATGACTTAAATTTAGTCTCACTTGTCAATCGATGATATATATTTCTTTCAGGCAATTACAAATTGGACTTTTTATTAATGCAAGAGATTTTGAAAAATCGGGAGAAAGGCAAGTCTCATGTCTGGACTTTTCGAACTCCAGAAGAAGTATCAGTGAATTAGAAAGAACAATTTGGAGATTTAGATGAAGTGGAATGACTGAGATTCAGTCCAGCTTTCGTCTTTGTTGCCCCTCTCAACTTTTTCCCCACAATCGGCGAGAGATCTGTGCTTACAATATTATGTTCCTGTAGAATTTTGTTTACTTTTGTCAAGAAACTCAAATGATTAGTTTGAAGACACACAAACGGGACACAAATAAACATTTTTGATCTTTGGTAGAAATAATATCAAATATTTTTTCAAGACGTAGAGAGTAATGCCAAAGATATCATATTATCTGATCAAGTTGATTGGATTTTCTTGTTACACACATGTTCCCGATGATGAGTATTGCTCACATGATGCAATTGTCTTTTTTTTAGTCAACTTGGTTTTTTACCCTTTTTTTTAATGCGGTTCAACTTGGTTTTTTAGGTTTGGGGTGTGCTATCCACATACTTCATTTTACTTCTCACACACCTTATGATAATTTCTATCCATTGATCTTCTTCAATATTTCGATCCGACGGTTGAAAATTAAAAAGGTGTGTGAGAAGTAAAATGGAGTGTTTGAATACCACAGCCCTTTTGGTTTCTCAATTTTTAAGCTCGCCCACCCCTAATTCTTGTGAATATAATAGTAGGTTCGAGATCAGCCCGGTTCGACTCACTTTGACCGTATGACCAAGAACCGAATTGAAGAGTTTTATTTTATTCAGTTCATTTTTAAAACTATGAATTTTGAGCAAAAGCCAAGTCAGTTTTTGGGTTTAGCCTTGGCCCGTTCAATGTGTTGGGCTTTAAATCCTATTTCCATTTAATGTTTTGGGCCTAATTTTGAGTTTTGAAACAAATTTTCAAAGTTCAATTCTTCAGAGTGAAATATAGAGAATGTATCAAAGGTTAGACTTGTATTAATTTGGGGACAAATCAAGGCTAATGGAGGCAATCAAGGCGGAGAAATTGTAACCGGTGTTGATTGAATTTTTGAATAGTATGAATAGGACCCTCTAGGTCATTTGTTAAAGGTCAAGCATCAACCACACTTTTGCATTCTATCAATCTAGCTAGCTTTCCATTCTGTAGTAGTTAGAATTTATCTTTTTAATTGTTTATTGTTCTTCGCTTTATTTCAAGTTTATTTAGCACTTCAATTTTTAGCAAAAACGCATGGGCATAAAGCATTATTGACATATCCTTGACTAATCAAATATTCACTCAAACAGTTATACCATAATTCAGATTATTTCACCCGTAGAATGAAGATCTCAATCTAATTAAGAGGACGTCCTGTGGTTTTGAAAGATTTGATCCAGCCAATGTAAGTCATTTGGGAGCTTTCATATAGATTTCCGTATCAAGATCCTCATAGATAAAGTACCATAATGTATATCTATTACATGGGAATACGTCTCCTTGTACTTAATCCCAGAGCACTGAGAAGCCTTGTGCCACGACATATGGCTTATATCACACTATCTCATTCTTCTCATTACATTTCCTTAAGAAAACCCATTTGTAGCCAACGAGCTTCACATGTGGAGGTGTTCGAACTACGGACCCAAACACCTTAAGTTTTCGCAAGTGAATCAAGTTTGAACTGAATTGCTTATTTTAAGCTTGACCAATCAATTCAATGTTGACATTCATCAATGAAAAATAGTTCAATGTTATCGCTCAACATGATATTAGTAGCTACTATATATGCAAAACATCATTGACTATGATCTAATTATGATTTTAAACTAGCATAATGGACTGAAGTCTCACATTTCTAGGAAAATGGATTCGTCTCTTCAAGGATGCTTTCGTAATCTAGAATAACCTCATGCATTGAAGTAGTTGAGTAGGCTATGGTCATATTCAAACTAGTTTCATTAGGTTGTGTCGTGGGCTTCCTCTTCCGAGTTGCGATTCCTTTGAACCAACGGGTTTGCCATGCGTTAGGGTAGGAGTAGATGATCGGCTTAGCTACTAATGTACTGGGCGTATAGTAGGTGCAACCAACTATTGTTTAAGGGGGGCTCGTCCTTCATGTGAGATGTTTTGACGTACGTGTGGTACATCTGTTCTCGTAGCCAAGTTGTAGCAGGTATATGTGATCTCGTCACTTTTTCTAGGTCAGTAAAAGCATCCAGCATGTTATGAGCAACGATCTGTAGATTAAAATATGCCGCTCTTTAGTTTCAGATTGTGTAGTGTGTGGATTTAGACAAGAAATAGTAAGGTTAATCCACGACAATTCATTGCGTTCTTCAGGAACGTTAACATTCTTATCTCCCCATAACGACAAGAAGACGGTCTCATTGAAGTAATAATTTGCAAAACGTACGGTAAAGAGATCCCTTGTCAAGGGCTTTATATAGCAAATAATTAATGGTGAATCATAACTATCATATATTCTTATTATTATTTGAGGAGTCACTTTGATACGTAGTGGCGACACTGTGAGCACATAGATGGTGCACTCAAACACACGTAAGTGCGAGATTTCAAGTTCGTACCTAGTAACCAACTGTAACGATGAAAAAGATTAGGTAGCGGTGGGCCTTAGATTGATCAACATAGCTGCTTGCAGAATTGCATAGCCCCACGCAGAGACTAGAAGCTTGTGTGCATGACTAAGGTCCAAGATATCAATTGAAGGTGCATCATAAACACTTCTGCTAAGCCATTTTGGGTGTGACAATGGGGTACATGATGTTCAACTTCAATCCCAATTGACATGCAATAATCGTCGAAAGTTTGCAACATAAACTTTATATCATTATCCAGTTGAATTGACTTAACCAGATGATAAGGGTGTTGACACCTAAGCTTTATAATTTATGCTAGGAGTTTCATAAAGTCAACATTACATGTGGACATTAAGCAAACATGTGAAAAACATGTTATTGCATCAACCATAAAATATTTAAATTGCCTGCAAATATCCCATTGCATCATCTGAAGCAACTCCGAAGAGAGGTCATAGGTAATCTTTGTATTTGAGAATTGAGTTAATAGTTTTCTCAAAGAGTAAGCTTTACATGCCATATTCTCAGGAATGAGTTTCAAACTTTTGGTAGAGGTTGTCCGTGAGATGTTTTGAGGATAAGACGTGTCCTATGTCTTCCTAGATGTCCTAAATGATTGTGCCAAAGCAAACAAGTACTCTGGAACTCGAACTCTTGGCCAGCCACATGGTGGGCCTCCACAACTCGTATGGTTGTGATATACAATCCATCTGGGAGGTGTTCCATCTTCTCAAGAATACACTTATAGTTATATTCGTATGAAGTGAAACAAAGGTATTCCGAACCATTCTCTTCAGTGATTTTAGTTATTCTCTCAAATATCCTTAAAGCTCAACAACGTTCTTCCAAAACGGGGTCAGAAAAAGGGCATTTTTAATGGTTAATTTAGTACTAATCGATAACAAGATATGGGCAGTGCTATAACTCTCAATCGGGTTGGATGGACCTAAAAAAATTCTCAAAGGTGAATTTGTATGTATGAAGTTAATAAAATAGTGGCGGTCATGCAAGATGGTGTGCATGGTTTCACCATCTTCCAGACAACTATCTTCCCCGCAAGATATACCTAAAAATAAATTAATTAAATAGGTAACATTTTTAAGGAAAAATTCAAAGTCCTTCCAATCAATTAATTATCCAAATGTTTAAACTAAAACACTAATTAGACAAATAATCCAAATATATAGGAAATTGATCGAAAAATTAAACCATGAAAATAGGGGGTCTGACCATTAGTGGGTTCAGCCATTAGGGGAACCTCAACCAAAATATGTAAAATAAAAAATAAAAAAAACTAACCTACTCTTCCATCGTAGCGGATGCCTCCTGAAAATCAAAATCTTTTACGGTGGACTACGAGTTTATCCACTTGTGGAAAGTTTGTCTCAATCTTCTAACGATATAAATGATACTTAGCAATAGCTTGAGGGGAAACTTAACAAACACGGGATCAAAATTCTTTGGAACCACACCTGTAACATATATCAAGATCAGTAGAAGGTTGATTGGTTTAAATTTTGCCTTATTCTTGTATTTGGAAGCTTGGGCCTCTTTTAGTAGACTCTATTTTTTTGACCTTGGGCCTGGCTGAGGGTTCGCCATAGCCATAACGCTTATTGCATCCCTTGTGGCCTCGAGAAGTGGTGGCATGCTCTTCAGGTGCAACGTTGAAGCCAATAGGTCTAGCTTGATGATTCTTCATCAAAATTTAGTTTTTCTTTTTAGCTAGTAAGTTAGAGGTCAAATATGAAAACACAGTGAATTTATATGCTCTATAGCGTTGTTGCAGGATAATATTAGTGGCATAAAAAGTTGATTAGGTGTTCTCCAGAATATTTTATTCAGTCAAATCCTCATCATAGAACTTCAGAAGTGGTCGAATTCGACAAACTTCAAAGTTATACTCATCCATAAACTTGAAGTCTTAGAAGCGTAAATGTTGCCAGTCTCATCTTACTTTAGGCAAAAAGATATCATTCTGGCGATCAGAGCACTCTGCCAAACAAGCCAAATAATGTGTAAATCCTCTTTGGCAAGGTATTCGATTTGTAATGCGTCGTGCATATACGTTCAAATGAAGATCATGGTTGTGGCTTTGTTAGTTTCATCAACTAGTTCATCCGCAGCCTCTACAATAGTAACTCTGAGAATTTTGGTGGTGAGATGGAGCTTCACATCTTGGACTCACTTCAGGTAGTTTTTCAAAAACTTCAAGGGTAGTAAAGTCGAGTTTGTTCAGGTTTGACATGACGTTGCAATGGAGGGAAGATATAAAGATCTATAGACATAAAGTAGAACATTTTGAGTTCTATAGACTTGGTTTGGTTTAATTTTCATGAAAACTTTAGGTTTCATGGGTGTATGTTTTGTATGAAAACTTCGAGTTTAAAAGCATTGAATTCGAAACTACATGTTCGATTTTAGTTAAACTTCGAGTTCAAAAAATAGGTACATCCAAAAACACAAGATACAATATACAACTAGTGTTGTAAATTAGGGTTGCTTTGGGGACCCATATGAGTAGTTTTGGGACTACGAAAGGATGTCAACGGTTCTAGAAAAAATAATGAAATATTGAATCGTAATTTATAAAAGTGTAAGACTGGAAGCAAAAGTGTAATTTGGTGGTATTTTCTCACTCAATTGTGCCTTTATTTATAATACTAAGGAAGAGAGAATTTTTGTCTTTCAATTAATAATACAACTAGAAAACTATCTAAAAGATATTATAGAATCCTATACATAATATACTAGGATTTATAAAATCACATTCCTGAATAGTTTAGAATTGCAACAACTTCTAGGAATTGCTTAAGGAGAGGGATCCCCATTTTTTTTCAAAAAATGGGGACATGCTCCCCACCGTTGGATTTAACTTAAATAAAATTGTGTCGTTGAGATTGTGTGGCCTGTGTTTTAATCTCAACCACACAATTTCATTAAAGTCAATCTAACAGTGGGGAGCGCGTTCCCATTTTTTGAAAAAAAATGGGGATCCCTCCTCTTAAGCTGCCTGACAACTTCTATAATTGTGAAAGAATTTCCGGGTATGTATGGACATTTGTCGGGTTCCAATAGAAGCCTTCTTTCATTTATCACATAAGATTAATATTCAATGTTTGTAATTCATAAATTCTAAGTTCTAATCCTTAATCCCTAAAGCCAGAAAAACTTGATATTTTTATGGTAGACACTTATGCGAGTGCAATACAGTTGCAATTATAGGTTAAACAAGAAAACAATTTTTTTTTTTTTGAAACCGTTCGAGTAGTAACTCAACAACTCAAATAGTCACAAAATAATTTTTCCATCATGTGATTTTTTGGCTCTAGACTAGAAATGTCTCATTTTTATTTGGCAAAAACTTAAAAAAATAATATAAAGTGAAGTTGTTGTGGCCTATTTTAATAAAGAGTTGTGGCATAGAGAGAAAGAGAGATGTAGAATGGCTTGAGCAATTTTGTTTGTTATTTTATAGCAAAAAATAGGGATAGAGAAACTTGCTCTCTAAGTAATACAACTTCTACAAGGAAAGATCTTCTAGATCTCATATGATTCTATACCAAATCTATCATAGATTTACACCATCATATTATATAAAAGGGTAAATTACAGTTTATCCTCTCAAGTTTGGGTGCAACTGCAATCTCATACAACTTTAAAAAATTTAATCTCATACATTTACTTATATTTCATTTCAATGTCATACATCCGTTCAGTTTTCTGTTAATTTAGCAGTTAAATGATGACATGGTGACATTGGGTCCCAGTTTTTGTTGATGTGGTTATCAAATTTGTGCCACATGGACACTACCAACAATTTTTTTTGATTCTGAGTCAGATCGACGGAGAGCTTAACTCGGAACTTACGCTGGAAAACGACAACGTTTTTTCATGGAAAGTGCAGCGCCAGATGGTGAATAGGTGGCGAAGAGATATTTGGAGAGGAAGTTGTTGGTGGCAGCACAAAGTATGGAAAATTCGTAGAAGATCGGGTTTTTAGGGACGGGGATGGAGGTTGGAGAGGGAGGTGATGAGGAGAGCTTGTAGCTTGTGTTGGAGGTGTAGTGACCGCCACTATGGGTGTTTGAGGTGGATGGCTGTTCGAAGGATGAAGAGATTGGTTGGGTGGCATCGACTTACATCTTGTATTGGCCTCTCTCTGAAGCGTTGCAGTACCTTATCTCTCCTCCGCACAGTGGATGCGGCGTTTGAAGTTGTCGGCGGCAAAGCTGAAATCAACTTAAAATGATCGGTAGCAAGTTGAAAGTAGTACAATGAAGCAACCCAAAATCCAATTCATCGTTCTAGCAATCTGACGCTCCTAAAAACATTGGAGAGAAAAGCTTAATCAAATGAAAAAAATAAAATAAACTAATCTCATAGAAGAAGTCTTTTAATCTTGCAATCTTGATAGATATTCTTCTAATTCCTACTAGATACCAAAATCCCGCTCCATCAAATGAAATGAATCATTAAAAACAAAGACACTTTAAGATACAATTTGTTTAACTAGACTCAGAAATTGCCAAAGTCTTACGAATCCAAGGAGGAGTCGATCGAAGGCTACTCCACCAGCCACACCCTCATTCACAATCGCATCCGAAATTCCCCGCTCTTTGCCTATCCTGGCTACCAAATTACCTGCCCAACAACTTCTACCGCCAACCCTTTCTTCCAAACCGCCCAAACTTTATCGTCGAGCTTCTTTCCGACCACCGGAGCGGCCCATTGTATCGTCGAGTTGGAGAAGAAAATGGCAAGATTGCTCGAGAAGTAGGGTGGACCCTTTTCATTATTCATCTAATAAACGGTTAATTAGAATTTTTTTTATTAGCTGTGCCCATGTGGCATAAATTTACAGCCATATCAACAAAAAGTGGGACACGCTATTACTTAACAACTCAATTGACAAAAAATTTAACGGATATATAATGTTGAAATGAAATATAAGTAAATGTATGAGATATAAATGTTTTGCAATTGCACACAAACCTAAGGAGGTAAAATGTTATTTACCCTATATTTACAATAGATGTTTAATTATATACCCTGAATTTATTTTATTTTATTTTATTACTCATTAATAGTATTAGAAATGGAAATAATTAAAATTAAAAGCGAAAGCGCAATAAAATTTTAATATTAATAGATATTCCTTAATTGTTAAGAATTGCGCTACTGCAACCCGTGTACACACATCACTCATTAACCCCACCAACCACCATTTTCCCGCTCTCGATAATTTTGAAGAACAAAGTATCAACCTTATCTTCACAATCCCCGTCATTTCCCAAATACCCTTGATTAGCTAGTTTAAATACTTAGCGAGCCAAACACTGTTCTCACTTCCCGAGAAGCCCCTGCCAATCTCTCTTCCACCAACTCTTGTTTCTCTTGTAAACCCTAACCATATGTTCCCTTGAGATCTTAAAGTCATTCTACTGTTTGATTAGTATCTGCATTAAAATCTCCCAAATTTCAAATGCAGTTTCATTCATCGTTGATCAGAAGGTATGTTAATAAATACATTTATTTTTTTGGTTGTATTTAATTGCATGTTCTATTTATCTTTGTTGTTTTGTTATTTGTATTTACAAGATCTATTCTAATGTCAATGTTTAATTTTCTTTTTATTTTTAGTATTTTTATTTTTTATTTTGTTAGGCTCGATCATCAAGGAAATAAACAGATCTATGATGTCCGACTCCTTCTAGTCGAAGATTTAACAAAATTTTATATTATTTGAGAGTTTCTAGATGTATCTTCTATGTCATACCATTTTTACGCTTGGTACAAACACTATTAGGCAACAAGGAACTTGTCCGATTACTTAAGTGGTGTATTCAATTTGGATTTTGATGGAGTTTAATTGATTTCTAGAGATCTTATGTAAAATTTTGAGTCAATTCCTCAAATTCTCAAGGGGAGCGATGAGATTTGAAATGCTTAAAATACACAAAACTGCCTGGAAGTCCGATGACCTTTAGTACCATAACCTACCCCCAAATCAACAGTGAAATATCTCCAATTCCTTTAAATTCCCTAACTTTTTAAAATCCTTAAAAATCAATTTCTAATTGTATACATCTGGAAAGTTAAAACTCATGTAAAATCATAATTGAATGCAGCTAGACTTTCAGAGATGTATACTTAGGTGAGTGTTTTTCTTTCTTTAAATGTTAGGCTACCATTTTGTGTCAAGCCCATTCTACAACAAATTGAAGGAATTTAAAAAGTTTGTCTCCTTTTAACCAACCATTAAATCTTGGGCAAATATTAGTTTACTACCCTCAAGTTTTGTGGTTTTCAACATTTGGTACATAAAGTTTTTTTCGTCCTAGAGTCATACCAAAAGTGTTAATTTTGGGACAGTCTCATACATCCGTTAGTCAAACTATTAAGTCTCCCATTAACTGATGACGTGACACTCATGTGGACAATGACTGGGCGCCACGTGGAAATTAAAAAATAAAAAATAAAAAATTATTTAAAAAAAAAACTTAAAAGCTACCCGTCTTTTACCTCCCCCATTTCTTTACTCTGCAACGCCAACACCCTCCCCCTCCGTGCACCCTCTCCCTTCCTCATCCCCGCACCGTCTCCTTCCCTTCTCTCATCTGCAACCTGCACCTTTTCCCTCCCTTCTATCTTCTATAGCTTACACCACCCTCCCTTCTCTCCTCCGTCTTCTTCTGCAATCCGTCCGCCAGGTCTCCCTTTCGCTGCCGTGACCTCAGTTCCCCCTTCTTCTCAGGTAGTTGTTATCTGGTTTCTCTTTTCTTTCCCCAATTTTAGAAGTGGTTTTATTTGTTCTTGATCAAATATTTGAAATTCTCAACTGGGTTTGGTTTTTGATCTCCTATCTCAGTGCAAGGGGGAAGGCAGATGAGGAGGGTGTGGTGGATAAATCGAGAGAGTTTGAGGAAAGGTTGAGGAAGGTCAACGCAGAGCAAGCGGCGGTGAAGTTGGGGACATCCGAAAGAGGGCCGGATCTAAAGAGGTGAAAAGAGGGCGGCACTTGGATCCAGGAGAGGTCTATTAGAGGAAACTCTTGTACCATTGCAGAAAATATCAGAAAAAGAACATGGGTTTTGGTTGGGGAAGAGAGTAGGGAGGGAGAGGGTGCGGGGGGATGAGGAAGGGTAGGGGGAGTAGGGATTGCAGGGTAAAGAAGGGATGGTAGGAAGTAGAAGACGGGTAGGTTTTAGTTTTTTTTTTTTAATTTTTAATTTTCACGTGGACCCTTAATGATACGTAGCGTCCAATCATTGTCCACATGAGCGCCACGTCATCAGTTAACCAGAGGCGTAGCAGTTTGACTAACAGATATATGAGACTGTCCCAAAATTTACACTTTAGGTATGACTTTGGGACGAAAAAAACTTGATGTACTAAATGTTGAAAACCACAAAACATGAGAGTAGTAAACTGAGATTTAACCTTAAACCTTTGTTTGGCAATTCGGTTCTTAAAACTGAACAAAATGGAATGTTTGGGTTTGTGTTCAACTCTTTTTTTAATACAATGATATATTTATATTAAGACATAAGGGATTGAGTTAAGCCGCACAATAAATCAATTATAATAATTTGATATTGAACTCGCCATCAACATGAGTCGAACTTAAGACCTCCTACTTACAAAAGAAAATAAATACCACTAGACTGTAGTACTAAGTGAAACCAATCTTAGTAATGTTGGAAGCCTGTTAATTATTAGGCACTAATAATGCTTTTAGTCACCTTATCAAGGATAAATTTTTCAATGAGCCGAGTATATGGCACGATACACATAATACAATTAGTTGAAATTTCTTATAAAGTTTTCAATCAGTTGTATTATTAGAATTGGTGTACTAGGTTGTGTGCCCAAAACACTTAAAAATATTTGCTTATTGTGTGCTACTAATGCTAGTTACTTGTGGTGCCATTTTCTTCCCATTAAATATCAACATAAAAAATAAAAAGTTTTGCTCCCATTGGCTCTAAACTCTATGATACTAAACAAATATTTAGGAATCACAAATGTCAACTTGAGTTAACACTTTTGAATTAGGTCTTGGGTCATCGCAGATGATATGTGTACACTCCTTTGTGAGATCTAATGACTACATATGATGACGGCTCTCTAGATATGATAGCCTGGATCTGTTGGTAGGTTAATGGTTGCTCATCCATTAGCGTGTGTGATTCTTCTTTACTTGGAACACCAGGTTATGAAGGAGAAGATATTTCTCCATCCATTTATGCATGGATCTGATATCTATAATACGCTGAGAAGATATTAGGATACCAAGCAAGGCTTGAGTAACCGCACATGCAAAAAAGGTACATAAAAAATGAAGAAAAATGACTCAAAATGCTTACCTTGTTCACGACAACCCCCCCATCCCCCCACCCCCGCCCCAGCCCTTTTTCTTGTACATGGTATTTATAAGTACAGAAGTAGGGAAGAAGATCAATCTAGGGTTTTGGATGATTTTAGTACTTAGGTGGGTGTAGTGATCAGGATGGGCAAAGTATTTACTTTGAGTTTATAGGTTTTTATCATTTCATGGATGAGATATGGATTTGAGTTATGGAGCGCATAAATCTCCATTGCTTCTGTAATTGATCGCAAGATGCAAGATAGCTAAACCCTAATCCTATATAACCCAAATCAGTTAAACAAATCTTAAGATTTAGAGCTCTGAGGCTCTGAGAAGTCCCTCCATCTGGCTTTTACGTTATATTTATTTTATTTATTTTCAGTTTTTTTATTAGATTATGACTACGTTTTGTTTTTTTTTTTCATGTTATATTTCAAAAAAAAAAAAAAAAAAAAAAGCTTTGTGTAAATCATTTGATGATTAAAAAAAAAAAAAAATCTCCTGGCCACCTCTATTAAGGACTATTGTAAAAAAAATTTAAAGGCTAGAAATTAGTGTAAAAATGTTTGTCAATCCTATCTCTATACATATCCTAATTAGTTAACGTTTTTCAAAATAGAGGATATTATCTACACACTAAAACTCACAATAGACTAGTCACAATAATTTGGTTCAAGTTCGACTTTTAGCGATAATTGAACTTTAAGGATGATAGGAAATACCACTAAATCGTTGTACCAAATGACTAAATTAGATCAGTTGAATAATATATACAACACAATTAATGTTAGTTTGGTGAACTATTTTCTACCTCTCACACATTTTTCTCTTTCAATATATCTCCTAATTTTGTTGAGTACTGTGATTTGTTTTAAAATTCGAAATTACCTTCTTTTTTTTTTAGAACTTTAACGAAAAGCTCCTGGTACTGTTTACTTTAACGAAAAATCACATTTTTACACTAAAAAGTCAATCTTAGTACTACTCACTTTACCCTTTATTTTGTCTTTATCGTTAAAACTCAAAATTTTCAAGTCATTTTCATTAGTTTTTCTTTTTTTTTGGTCAAACTCAACAAATTGTCTTTTAAAGTGCATTACTTTTCATTTTGAGAAAATTTTGAATAATTGTTCCATGTTGAATTTCCAGTAAAGTATATCTTACAAGATCAAAACATAATCATATTCACAATATATATATATATATATATATATATATATATTAGTCAAAATTTTGATGGAACACTATTTTGAAAGAGTCCATGAATGTCCACAAGTCTTAAATCAAAATTTTAAACTTCGAGGTCTTGCTTGCGAGAAAATTTTGCATGGAGCTTAACACACTCAAAACATGCCATGTTCTTTCTCCTTGGTCTCTTTATATTACAAGAAAAATAATACGACACTTTTTCTTTTCTTTTCTTCAAGAACTATATAATTGAATATTGTTATTCATATATCTATCTCCTATAAGAATTTCTGTGTAACAATGAATTTAAGAATGACTAGAACAAATACATAACTCTCATAATTTTAAGAAGATATAGTTATTGTTGAAGGCCTAATAGACTGAACTGTAATTTAGGACTAGAGAGGGAGAGGGCTGGCGGCAAGAGAGAGAGAGAGAGAGAAGAGAGATATGTAATTCTGAGGTGTGTGTTGTATTACCCCGTTGTGCCTTTATTTATAGTAGTAGGATAGGTTAAATCCTTATCCTAATAGGATTACAAGTCTAATAGGATAATATCTACCAAATAAGATGTTCCAAGATATTCCTAGATACACTAGAATTTACACAATCACATTCCTAATCCAATAGGACCGCAACACTCCCCCTTGAGTGTGTAAATACTCAAACAAAACATCGCATCAGGTCTTCAGCAGTTAAGGTAGAACAATTGATGAAGTCGTTGGCACAATGGGCAAATGCGAGTCTCAAATTTAAAAGAAAGTATGCATTGGTAGTAAAACTCACAAAACCTCGCTATGGTAAAACCTAACGTAGGCAAAACCCCATAGACTAAGAAAAAAAGTCTAAAACAAATGTCAAACAGGACGAAAGTAGTGAACTCAACGGAGTATGATCATCCCATTGTAATTCTGAGGTGTGTGTTGTTTCACGCCATTGTGCCTTTATTTATAGTAGTAAGATAGGTTAAATCCTTACCCTAATAGGATTACAAGTCTAATAGGATAATATCTTCTAAATAAGATATTCCAAGATATTCTTAGATACACTAAGATTTACACAATCACATTCCTAATCCAATAGGAATGCACCACTACTCCTTGAGTGTGTAAATACTTAAACAAAACATCGTATCAGGTTTTCAACAGTTGAGGTAGAACAGTTGATTAAGTCGTTGGCACAACGGGGAAATGCGAGTCTCAAATTTAAAAGAAAGTATGCATTGGTAGAAAAACTCACAAAACATCGCTATGGTAAAACCTAAGGTAGGCAAAAACCTATATACTAAGGAGAAAAGTGAGAAGCATGCATAATGTCTAAAAGAAATGTCAAACATGACGAAAGTAGTGAACTCAATGGAGTATGATCATCACAGGATGGGTGCCTCATCAAAACCTTGTTAGGTAGCAAAAATCCAGAGGGAAAAATGCTCATAATCATAGGAAAAAGAGTACATTAAGATCAAGCGAGTATGCTTCGGGATACTCCCCCTAAGTTGGACATAACTTCCAAATAAGAGAACTACAAGCATTTCAACTCAGATAATTTAAGCATATTGATTCCTTAGACGAGCTTCTGAAATGTAGACTTGGGCAATGACTTAGTAAAGAGATCGGCAAGGTTGTCCTCAAAATGGATTTGCTTGACTTCAATGTTCTGATGTTGTTGTTACTAGTGAGAATAAAAGAACTTCATCGCTATATGCTTGGTGTTGTCTCCCTTTATGTATCCCTTCTTTAACTGCTCGATACATGCTGCATTGTCTTAAAAAATCATCCTAGGAAGATCATTGACGGAAGTAAGACCACTAGTGCTTTGAATATGTTCCATAACTGTTCTCAACCAAAAGCACTCACGCGAGGCTTCATGCAAGGTGAGAATCTCAGCAAGGTTCGAAGAAGTCGCAACGAGCATTTGCTTGGTAAACCTCCAAGATATAGCGGTGTCTCTAACGGTAAATACATAACCCGTTTGAGAACGTGCCCTATGTGGGTCAAACAGATAATTAGCATTTGTATAACCAATAGGTGGGAATCGGTTCGAGTACCGAGGGGATAGCGACTCCTATCAAGGATTTATGGGTATAAAACAAGCCCAAATCCGTTGTACCCTTAAGGTAGCGAAAAATGTCTTTAACACCATTCCAGTGTCTATGTGTAGGCATATTTCCATATCTAGGTAAAAGATTAACAGTGAAGGAGATGTCGGGTCTAGTGTATTGTGCCAAGTACAATAAAGCACCAATTGCACTAAGTATGGAACTTTAGGCTCCAAAATCTCTTCCTCATCCTTCTTAGGACAGAAGGTATCTTGTTTAGCATCTAGAGTCCGAACGACCATAGGAATACTCGAAGGCTTTAGTTTATCCTCATTAAAACGTCGCAGCACCTTCTGGGTATAGTTCGATTGATGTCCTAGGATTCCATTCGAACAATGCTCGATCTCCAGGCCAAGACAATATTGAGTTGCCCCAAGATCTTTCATCTTAAATTATGATTTTAAGTGAACAATAATTTCCTTAAGCTCTGTGGGAGTTCTGATAAGGTTCATGTCGTCGACATAAACTGCAATGATCGAAAATTCAAAATGTAACTTCTTGATGAACACGCATGGGCATAGTTTGTTGTTCACATAACCATGACTTGTTAAATATTCACTCAGACGGTTATACCACATTCACCCGGATTGTTTCAATTTGGAAAGTGATATCCTCAATCTAATCAAGAGAATGTTCCGTGGTCTAAAACTATTTGAACCAGTCAATGGAAGTCCTTATGGAACTTTCATGTAGATTTTCATATTTAGATCCCTATAGAGATACGCGATTACCACGTCTATAAGTTACATATTCAGTTTTTTCAAAACTACCAAACTGATAAGGTAGTGAAACATTATGACGTCTATTACGAGGGAATACGTCTCCTCGTAATTAATCCAGGGAATTAAGAGAAGCTTTACGCTATGAGGCATGCTTTATACCACACTATGTCATTTTTCTCATTGTGTTTTTTCAAGAAAACCCACGTATAGCCTACGGGATTCACATACGGTGGAGTAAGAGCTATGAGCCCAAACATCTTACGTTTCGCAAGCGAATCGAGTTTGACCTGGATTGCTTGTTTCCAGTTTGACCAATCAGTTCTACATTAACATTCATCAAAGAAACGTGGTTCAATGTCATTGCTAAGCATGATATCGGAATCAACGGTATACGCGAATGCATCATCGACAAAACCTTATCCAATACTTCGTAATTGATCAAAATATCATGATTCTTGATAGGCCGGTATGTCTTGTCTAAGACATCACCGTAATCTAGAATAACTTCATGTGTTGGAGCAGATAAGAAAGCAATAGTTGGATTCAGACTAGAGTCGCTAGTTTATGTCGTTCTTCTCTTATAGGGTTGTGAATCCTTTGAACTAGGAGGTCTACCACGCTTCAGGGTAGAAGCAGATGATTGGCTAGCCTCTAATGTACATTTTCATATGGGAGGTGTTGCCGCCCCCACCCTCGGGGACGGTTCAACCTTCCACAGCAGTATTACAGCATACGTTAAGTACGTCCATCCTTACGGGTGCATTTACAGTGGGTATATATGATCTTGACACCTTTGCTAGATCAATAAAAGCATCCGATATTCTTTGAGCAATGCTTTGAAGATCTAGAATACGTTGCACTTCAGTTTCACACTGAAGGTTGCGGGAATCTAATTGAGACATAGTGGAAGTAATCCATGACAATTCACGGCATTTTACAGGAACGTTAGTGATCTTATATCCCCCTAATGATGAGAAGACTATCTATCAAAGTGACAATCCGTAAAACATGCAGTATAGAGATCTCCGACCAAGGACTATAAGTAGCATAGAATGCATGATGAATCATAACTGACATAGATTCCCATTTTTCTCTGAAGACCCATTTTAGTACATAGTGGCGACACTATTGGCACATAGACTGCGCACCCAAACACATATAAATGTGAGATGTTAGGCTTGTATCTAGTAACCAACAGTAACGGTGAATAAGGTTAGGTAGCAGTGGGCCTTAGACGGACTAACATAACTGCGTGTAATATTGCTGGGCCCCAGGCAGATATTGGCAAGTTGGCTCTTATAACCAAAGTCCGGGTTATTGTTTGAAGGCGTTTTATGAAAGCCTCAGCCAAACCATTTTGGGTGTGAACATGGGGTACAAGATATTTAACTCCAATTCTAATTGACATGTAATAATCGTCAACAGTCCGTGATGTAAACTGTCCAATATTATCTAGTCGAATCGACTTGATCGAATAATCAGGGTGGTGAGCCTTAAACTTAATAAATTGTGCTACGAGTTTCGCAAATGTAGTATTGCGTGTGGACAATAAGCAAACATGTGACCATCATGTCGATGCATCAACCAACACCATGAAGTATCTAAATGGTCCGCATGTTGGTTGGATAAGTCCACAAATATCTCTTTGAATCCTCTAAAGAAACTTAGGGGGTCGTGAATAATCTTTGTAATTAAGGGTTGAATGTTCAACTTCCCTAAGGAGTATGCTTTGCAAGGCGAATGACCGGGATAAGATGTTAAGTGATGCCCATGTGATACTTTGAGAATACGACGCATCATATCTTGTCAGGGGTGTCCCATTTGATCATGCCAAAGCAGTAGAGTTTTCCGGAACCGAGCCATAGGGCTGGCCACATGATGTGTCTCAATAGCTTGAATGGTTGTTATGTACAACCTACTCGGAAGATGTTCCAGCTTCTCATGAATACGCTTTTAATCATATTCGTAAGAAGTGATACAAAGATTCAAAACCATTCTCTTCTGTGGTTTCAACATGATATTGATTATCTCGAATATCTTTAAAACTCAACAACGTTCTTTCGGAATATGGAGAATATAATGCCTCTTTAACGGTTAATTCAGTATCATTGGACAAGATAATACGGGCCTTTCTGTATCCATCTATCAGGTTGGATGGGCCTGAGAGGGTTGTCAGAGGTGCATTTTTAGGTACGAAGTTAGTAAAATAGTGTTTTTATACAAAATGGTGTGCATGGTTACACTATTAGCCAGACAACTAAGTTCCCCACTGGTCATACCTAGAAATAAATTAATTGAATCGGTCACATGCATAAATATAATTCCATTAATTCAATTAATTAATTCGAGAAATAATGTCCATATAAAAATTTCCATAATTCAAAACAAACCAAACCAAACAAATAATTCCAAAGACTTAGAAAAATTGTCCAAAAATTAAACCATAAACCTAGAAAAATAGGGGGGTTTGGCCACTCTTAGTGGGTTTGGCCACTAGGGGTGTAAAACACCCTAACAAGTCTTAGAAAAATGAAACTTTATTCTTCCATAGGAGCAGATGCCTCCTGAAAATCTGAAACCTCCATAGTTGTAATAGCATCGTCAGGATGTACAAAGTTAGTCTCACGACGGGAATGATACTTGGCAATAGCCTCGGGGGTAGCTCAGCATACGTGTAACCGATGATCCTTTGATCCACAGCGGTAGCACATATCTAATTCAGTAGAACCCGATTGAACGGTAGTTTTTCCCTTGTTCTTGAAGTTTGGAGCCTTAGGGCCAAGGGGTTGGCGCTTATGGGTCACATTTCTTCCCTTGGGTGGGCCTTGTCTCTGTTGACCTTGGGCCCATGGTAAGGCTTGCCGCCCATTACCACGGCCATAACGGGGTTTTCGTTGGTTGTGGCTGCTAGAATTAGTCACATGCACTTCAGTCGGAGTGTTCAAGCTAGTGGGTCGAGCTTGAGGAATCTTCATCAAAACCTGGTTTTTCTTTTCAGCGAGAAGTAAAATAGAGATCGAATCTAAAAATTTGGTGAACTTATGTGCCCTATATTATTGCTACAGGACAATATTTTTGGCATTGAAGGTCCAATAGGTATTCCCCAGGAAATCTTGTTTGGTTAAGTCCCCTTTACAAAACTTAAGCAGTGATCGGATTCTACAAACTTCAGAGTTGTATTTATTCACAGACTTAAAGTCTTGGAAGTGTAAATGCTACCAGTCATGTCTTGCTTCAGGCAAGTAGATGTATTTCTGGTGATCAAAGCGATCGGCCAAAGCAAGTCAGAGGGTACGCAAATTCTCCTCTGCAAGGTATTCAGTCTGCAATGCATTAGGGATGTGTCTTCGGATGAAGATCATAACGGTAGCTTTTTCAGCTTCATTGACGGGTTCATCATCGATTGGTTCCTCGATGGTAGCTCTAAGACGTTTTGCAGTAAAATGGAGCTTCACATCTTGAACTCATTTCAAGTAGTTTCTTCCAGATACTTCTAGAGCGGTGAAATCGAGTTGGTTCAAGTTCAACATGTCCCTAAAACAGAGGGTACAACAAAACGTGGTTAGTCATAAGGAGAACCATAGACATATATTGTAGAACATACGAGTTCTATAGACATGTATTGGTTCAATTTAAGCATGAAAGTTAGGGGTTTCATGTGGTAAGTTTTCAATGAAAACTTTGGGTTTCAAGGGCACTAAATTCGAAACTACAAGTTCGATTTAGTTATGAACATCTGGTTCATATATAGGGGTACCTACAAGAACACAACATACAATATACAATAAAGTGTAGTGAATTTGTGGATTGCTTCAGCAACCTAAGTGTGAGTGCGTCGAGACTACAAAAGATAGTCAATGGTTCAAATAAACGAAATAATTTATTGAATCGTTAATTGCCAAAAAGTGAACTTTAGGTCAATAATTTTAGATTAATTATCATATTAGTGGACTGCTGGTCACTTTAATTAATTCAATAGATCGTAACTATTCATGTTTGACCGTAGAAGCAAAAATAATTATAATATTTGGGTTAAAATTACTGGGAATGCTAAAAATACCATTGGGGTTCGAAAACATATAGCCCACACACGGGGTGGGCTTGGGTACCGTATCTAGGGCAAAGCCCTGAGGGCTAATTGGGCCACGAGTAGGCTGCAAGCCACGAGCCGAGGGACTAGGTAAAAACCCAACAACATGGCTGCTAATTTTGGGCCTAAAAAAAGCGCGGATGACTCGGGCCCAACACGGGGCTGGCCTGGGTGTGGCACGAGAAGCCCAGACATGGGCTGGCTTCTTGGTTAGGTCGGGGGCAACGCAAGCCTAGCTGGCTATGCTGCTTACGAGTTAGGCCGAAGCAAGCAAGGCTTACTGCCGGAGTGGGGACAAGCCCTAAAAGCTTAGGGCTTGTTGGCGGGGTGGGCCAAGCTGCAAGGGGATAACCCAGTATGGCTGTAGGCCTGCTGGTGAGCTCGGGGACTTCAGGTCCATGGTGAACCCAACCCAGGTCGAAGCCTGGTGGTCTGTGCAGGGGCAGCAAGCCCACGGGGCTACTGTGGTGGTTGTCCATGTCATTAGATGACATTTTCTTGGTGATGGCGTGGTTGCGGGCCAGGCATGGTGGCTCGGCGGTGAGCCACAAAAAATTCCAATTTTTTTTCTTTTCAAAATTTAGGGTTAAAAACCCTAATTGATTCTAAATTAATTTCGATGCTTTGACTCACAAATTCCACATAGCAAAATTGCGTAATTGCATGAACAAGTATATATATTGAAAAAAAATATGAACACATATGCAATATATATAATTGAAAGGGAAATATAAATATAGGGGATTCATGCATCATGGGAACTGTTTTCATGCTTTAAGGTTATTTAAAATATCTTAATTTATTTTAAAGAAACCTGATTGATAGAAAACAATTGCAAGCCTTTGATTTTGTAGAAGAAAGCCTCCTCCACAATCCTTCAGTTCTATAGCTTCTGGCAAGAGCGTGCTGATAACGTGTTGTAAGCCTAATTGACCGAACTGTAATTTAGGACTAAAGAGGGAGAGGGCCGGCTGCAAAAGAGTGAGAAGAGAGATATGTAATTCTAAGGTGTGTGTTATATCACCCCATTGTGCCTTTATTTATAGTAATAGGATAGGTTAAATCTTTACCCTAATAGGATTATAAGTCTAATAGGATAATATATACTAAATAGGATATTCCAAGATATTCCTAGATACACTAGGATTTACACAATCACATTTCGAATCCAATAGGAATACAACAATTATATATATATATATAGGAGTTTTAACGAAATACTCCTGGTACTGTTAACTTTTAACGAAAATGACATTTTTACTCTAAAAAGTCACTCATGGTATTTTAATTAAAACTCAAAGTTTTCAAACTCTTTTGATTAGTTTTCCTTATATATATATATATATTGATAGGAACTCTGTATTATGTGATGGTCTTCCTTGTCCTTTAGCGAACAATTTAAACTTTCGGTTTGTTATGGTGTTTTGACTGTTTTCTCTGCTGGGGCATATTCCTTTATATTTGTAATCAATTGTTTTGCTGATAAAAAGAAATCCTTATTAATAGTAGATTCGTAAAAATGTTTTCATGGAGCTGGACATTCATGCATTGCTATGTTTAGGCAATCCAAATTATTACTTTGTGATCTGGGAGTTTTAGCCTTGAGGCAATCCAATTTTTTTTGGAAATTAAGTTTATTTCTAAAATTTGAATATACTCCATTTTTGAGATGAAAATATATTCCAAGACTTCTATTCACAAACTTTTATAATGAACTTTGGATTTGAATATTGGAATGTGGTCAACAACAAATTGAACTGGGGCTTCAATAACTTTGATTACGATTATTTAAGAAATAGTTGATTTTATAGTTTCACTGTTCAGTTTTTCCTTTTTACATTTTGTTTTTGTTTTTTTGGTTTTACTTATAAAGCTTTAAATATAAAAAATTAAATTTAAAGCATAACACATGGCAAGCTATGAATGGTGTGGCACTGCCACTTAGCATAGTCTAGTGGCAAATTATATTTTGATTGAATACTATTTTGAAGGAGTCCATGAATGACCACAAGTCTTTAAGTCAAAGTTTTAGACTTGAAGGTCTTGTTTGTTGTTTAGGATTTAGTTTGATTCTGATAATTCATTTAGTGTAGATAATATTGTTTGTTAAAAAAATATATGTATATTTAATGAATATCACCACTTGCATATTTTATCCCTCCCAACTCTACTTTTTTTTTTTTTTTTAATTTTGAAAAAGGAGATCAACTGGTAGCCAAGCCAGCACAGTTCACCTTGGGGAGGCACTTACGAAGATATTTTAGCCTATCATTTTCTTCTTAGAGAATAGGGTTTTTATTCTTTATGTTTTGAGATACAAGTGAAATTTGTTTACATAAAAACAAAAATAATTAAGGGTTTCATTTGAACTAGATTATAAAGAAGGCAACAGCATTAGGAATAGGGAGCTTTCCACCCTTTCATCAAAATTATATATGCTCAGAAAAATCTCAACCAACTAAAAAAAAAATTGGGAAAAAAGAAAAAGAAGAAAGAGCACTCTCTTGGCGCCTTTAATTTACAAACAGAACTATTGTTGAACCATTCTCTGTTCTTACACCAAGCCTCCCTCCTCATTTTCGGTAATTTTGTATGTTTCCCTTTTGTGTGCAGAACCAACCGATTCATGGAAGAACAATTCTTCACTGACTATTTACCTCAGACTCCGCTCACTGATAGCGAGCCCGCCAAGGCAACTGGGACTTTCATGGAATCCTCAACCATGAACTTGGGGTTCAATGAAGTGAATGGATTGAAGCTGCTGTTGGAATCAGCTGATGAAATTGGAGTGGGGTTGGAGTTTGATGGTGACAAAACTGGAGTGAGGTTGGAATCTGAGGGAGATGAACATGGGATTAAGGAGTATGAGGAAAATGGATCGAGGGACGCCAAAGAAGGGCTAAAGGAAACAGGAAGAGATATTGTTGTCTTCGGAAACAACAATGGATCAGCAACAAGACCAATAATATTTGGCTCCAACAATACCAATAGTAAAGGAAAAGGCAAGAAAATTGGGCATGATGATGCAAATAGTATAGCAATAATACCAGATCCATCCACCTTATCGCATTTGTCTCCGGAGACTTTACGAAAAAGAAAAAGGGGGCGCCCTAAAGGTTCCAGTAATAAATTGAAGCCCTTTGCTTCTACTGGTGAGTTCTCTTGCTGTTTTCCACTGAAATCCCATATAGATAGGAATTTTATTAGATTTTGTGTTTGTTGATTGTCCAAAAAGTGAGCTTGTAATTGTTTTTGTGTCTTTCTTATTCCACAAGTCACTGTGGATACCGTATCGATTCTGTTATATGTGTCTGTTTGGTTTTCTCTCTTGTGTCTAGTTACTTGGTGCCAATGGTGATAAAGATAATTTTTGTTGTTCTACTGTTGGATTTTGGGATAAATAGGTGGAATTATGCAGGTTAGGACAGGAATCTGACTTTGTTTTTGTAATGCTATTTATATGACTTGGGATGTTCTTAGTGTCTGTGGTTTCTTTTCATGAAAGAAGATTTTTGTATCTATTTGGTTGAGTAATTTATTAAAAGCTTAATTATTATCCTGTCAAAAGCTTTTTGGTGCATGGTTTTGTTGGAATTTATTAGGTTTATCTAGGAGATTAATTAGAGATTTGATTTGATTTTGTAGTAGGGTATTTTTGGCATTTACGCATTAGGGTTTCTTAGGTTTATTGCTCTATAAATAGAGCTTGTAATTTAGTTTTGAGAATAAGTTAGTCAAAATGTAGCCTCTTAGGGTTTTGTAACAGTTTCGGCATTCTCGTTTGTTATTAATATTCTTATTATTTTCTAGTCTTGTTCGTCTCGCACTTTGATATTCAACTTGGTATCAGAGCAGGTCCGCTGCATATCAGTTTGTCATGAACATGGCACTGGGAAAGTTTGCACTAGCATTGGTATTCGTCTTGTATTGACATCGGCATCGACATCGACATCAGCATCGGCATCGGCATCGACACTAGAATTTGGAGTTTTGCATCCACATCTACTTTGGCAAACTCATGTCGTATACCGCCATGAGTTTGATGGGGGTGTTGGAATTTATTAGGTTTATTTAGGAAATTAATTAGAGATTTGATTTGATTTTGTAGTAAGGTATTTTTGGCATTTACGCATTAGGGTTTCTTAGGTTTATTGCTCTATAAATAGAGCTTGTAATTTAGTTTTGAGAATACGTTAGTCAAAATGTAGCCTCTTAGGGTTTTGTAGCCGTTTCGGCATTCTCGTTTGTTAATAGTATTCTTATTATTTTGTAGTCTTATTCGTCTCGCACTCTGATATTCAACTGGTTTCTATTAGATTTAAGAAAACCATTTCATCTCTTGCAAGCTGTTAAGTCGAAGATCAGTTTTGTCCTGTTATATTGGATAGTTATAGATTATAACTTTAGGGAGATTGGGTGTCTTTTGGTTTTGAATGATCCCCAATTCCAGCGATGATTAAAGTTAATTCTTCCCAGTTTGAACTTTTTCGTTTTTCTGATGATGAACAGAGACTAATCTAGCTACAAGGATCATAACGGGAAGTATGATAGATACTCCAATTTGAGTATTTTTTTTACTTATATCACTCCTAAATAGTTCGAAATTCCTTGTTCTTCTCTTCCTCATTCTACGCCTATCCTGCTTGCTTTTGTTGCACTAACACACATAAGTTGCAACATTTATTAGCTTAACATGCTATTGTCCCATTAAATACTTCTGTAAGTTGCTATATAAGCATATTTTCGTTCTAACATCCACTACTGTTTCTGCAGGTGGGTTTCCTGTGTACCCCGCTCTGGGAGAGTTAATGCCTCATATACTGACTGTTGAGCGTGGTGAGGTAATGTTAGATACATCTGTGAGAATGTCTCAAGGCCATTTTGATTTGTTATTCTCAATTCTCAATTCTTATGTTCTTTTTTCTCTTTTTGCAGAATATTCTTAGTCAGTTACTTTTATTATCTAAATCAACTAATCGAGCAATGTGCATTCTTTCTGCTGTGGGTGTGGTTTCTATCATTTGTATCCGCAAACTTTCTGGTTCTTATCTCAGATTCAAGGCATGATTCTCACACACAATTCTTTTACCAATTCCTTTTCCTTTAATTCATTTATTTCAATTGATAGCTAGATTTTTATTAGCAGTTAGTAGGTTACAATTTCCATACATAACTCGAACTCAACACGACATCTGTTGGTTTACGCTGACCACTAGTTGAGAAAATTCATAAAACTTTTAACTGGAACGATGAACATATCGCATGTTAATGTTATACCTCAAGCAACTTGATCCTGACATGACTAACATTTTAACTGGTATTTTATGAAGAAAATAATTGCTTGAACCTTGTTCATTGAAGCGTTCTATGATTAGCAACTAAGAAACTGGTGAGATAAAATGATGCCATGGCTAGAGTAATTCTTTCTTCCTTCATGCAGGGTCCATTTCACATTCTCTCTCTATCTGGAACATTTGTAAATGGTTCCACGCGAAACCCACTTGAAAAAAGTTGGATGATAAACGTTTTGCTGGCTAATCATGATGGGAAGGCTTTCGGTGGTTCTGTAGCCGGTTTTATGATAGCTGCTGAGCGTGTTCAAGTAAGTCCTTTCTTTTGACTGTGGAAGTAGAATTAAATAATTTGCTTTTACAGTTCCCGTCGTACTATTCTGGAAATCGAATGTTAGTTACGAACTCAAGTTTTTTCAAGTCAAAAAGTGCTTGCGGTAATTCCTTATGACCTTAAACTATTAGCCTGATATGATTGTTTTATTGGATTTCAAGAATTAATTAGTACTCTTCACCATCACTTTGAAGTTCCATTACATTTAAAGCACAACTTTTATAATTACTGTCAGTCTTAATTTGGATTGTTTTGATTTATCAGATAGTTGTTGGAAGTTTTGAGCAAGGTACCAAAAAGGAAAGGAAAAAGAGCCACCGGGCCGGATCTTCTTCCTCATCGAGGGTGCCAGGAAATGCAGGCATTACAAGGGCTACGCCCTTGATAATGATTCCTCCAAATGCAAAGAACGATGAGATATGCACTTCACCTACATCTGCTGTCTTGGAAACTACGGCCAATAGTGGGTCAGGTCATCTCATTGGTGCAAACAGCATCAATCCTGCTTCTCTACTGAGTTTTGGTCAGAATGTTAATCCTGCTTCTCTATCGGGTTTTGGTCAGAATGTTAACCCTCCTTCTCCACCGGATTCTGGCCAGAATGTTAACCCTGCTTCTCCACCGGGTTTTAATCTGAAATTCAATCCTGCTTCACTACCGGGTTTTGGTCAGAATGTCCCGCAGTCAATGTTGGGTCCAGGAACATCTATTGACATCATCCCTTTTGTTCCTTAGGCATAGGGGTAGCTCTATTTCTGTCTCTCTCTCACATACGCGCGCACACATACAAAGTCACTGACAAGGGTAGACTCATATCTTTTGTTTCAAACTTGTTCAGGTCTATGCTGAGCTTTTGACCTGAAGAAGAAGTGTGTTATTCAGTTTGCAAGCCCACAGTGCAAGCTTTCTATTGGAGTTTGATATGCCCGTAAATGAGATCTTGGACTTGTTATCTTTGTTGTTTTTATGTTGTAACTTATTATCGATTTTGCGCTTTGGCTTAGGGGTCGGTATTTTGAACTTCCTGTTGCATGTGGATAGCTTAAGATTTTATGATAGGAAACAGACATGAGATCAAATTTCTAATGCAATTTTATATCTTGAGACATTTGAAATTAAATCATGGATATTTCTGCAGTAGAGATTATTTTGCACCTACTTTTGCAAAGACGGCACAACATCATACATAGATGCTTTATATTGTGTTGATCTCAACCATTTGTTAGATTGCATATTGTCTTGCACCTACTGTTGCAAGTAAAAATAAGAATCACTGCAAATCGCAGATGCATAACATTATGCACACTGGAACGGTGATCAAATACTTTAGTTACAAGGGAAATCCAACCTAGGATCTACACTTCATCCAGCTTGTCCATACCACTTGAATGAAAGCTCGCAGGCAAAGGTGAGCAATATTCGCTTAATGGTGTTCATACATTAGCAAACAACCGATAAGTTTTGGCATCGAGGCTTATTTGTCTTACAGCAGCAATTGCAGCTAGAACCCCCAAGATAGAGAAAACCACTGCAATTGTGGTGTTCAACACGAAAATGGGGCTTCTTTTAGATGGCTTGAAGGTCAAGTTATAGAACACAACAGGCAAGATGAAGTCAAGGGGCATGAAACCAAAAGCCCCAATAACTGCATTGATGTCCCCAAAAAATGGAAGCATTGCTGCTATAATGGTTGCTAAGATGACAGAAATCGAGCGAGATACTGCCCTTGGGATCACATTGCGAGCAGAGAACTCATTGCTAGTTGGATCTGCAAATGCTCGCTCAAGAACTTCGTTTGTGGGCTGGAGATAAACCTGCAAACCAAGCAAGTGGATTAGTGTTTTGCTCCATGTTTAAGAAGAGATATCGGGTGGTCGTGTTCGATTAATTTCTTACCACGCCAACCGCTGATAGTTGGAGTATGGTGAAAAGGTTGATCATGAAGATGAACCACTTTGGCACCAAGGGTTTGCCATCATCCAAGAAGTTGCTAAGGATGAGGACTTCAGATTGGTTGCCAAATGCCCAATAGCCAGAGATGGCAACACTGAAGAAAGTCATTGTCACTACTGCATAACAAACACAGAGTCCCTTGAACATCTTTCCCTTCACCGGTGGTGCTATCGTTGCCTATTACCAAAAATCATACAATTATTAGTTCTCAAAATCCAGAAAATAAAGTAAAATGTTTGAGCCAGCCTACTAGGGTGTGTTTGGGAGTATTTTTTACCATTCCAAAAACAATTTTGGTGGTTACTGGCTGAAATATAACAAAATGCTTTTTGGTTCGACTTTAGGTGCTTCTTGTACAAGGACTCGATAACATTTTTCTAAGAAATGATTATAGATAAATATGTAAGAAGCACTTTAGTTTTTAATTATAACTTATGTGCTTCTAACAAGTCACCGCCTAATAAAAATACTTTGTTGCAAGCAGCACTTTCAAACACGCTTGATACTAATTCCTAAGAATATGAGAGGGAAGTACGGACAATTGGAATATTTTGAACCTGAATTTCTGGAATGATACCATTGCCAAATGTTGTAGCAATGATGGCATTAGCATTAAAGACCCCAAAAACTCGACTTTGACTGTTGCCATTCAAGGAATAGTTCTTATGCGGCCCCTTGGAAGAACTTCCTGGAAAAATTAAATTAAATTCATTCGTGTAAGTTTTCGTCTATTCTAAATTATGGAAAGAGTGATACGAATTCGAGTGCCTACGGGAAACACAGTTCTTTAGTCAACTTAACAATGCCCACATAACCCACAACGCAAGTTCATCTAAGTGACTCTATGTCCTGTTTGGCAATGTAGCAAAGACATTACCAATGTAGATGCAGGCAGCAGTGGCACAAGCACTATATGCTAGGGTAAGAAGGACAGAAACCAAGTTGATGTGCCTGAGTGAGTGAAAAGATGGGATTTGAGCCAAAAGCAGCATTAAGCACCCAAATATGATCACAAACTCGTATAGCTTCATAGTCCCATTTGGGTTGGTCAGCAAGTAAACTGCCTGCATAATTATAAAACATGAAAGTTTTCAAACAAAAACAAAGTTGCCAGCTGAGAATAATCATAATATTAGTGGAAGGCTTAAAGAAAAGTCTTCTACCCAGTGAGAGAGTGAGTCGTTGAAAATTTTCTTCATTAAGAAACAAAAAAGCAGTGTCACTTGCTATTAGAGTCTAGTGGTATTTCTCTCCACTTGTAAGTAGAAGATTTTAAATTCAAATCTCGTCGATTGTAAATTTGATATCAATTTATTATGGCTTGCTTATTATGTGACTTACCTTGAATTCGCCTCCCTTTAATGTACATAATATCAAAGTGCTCAAACAATAAAAAAAACATAAAAAAAAAAAAATTAAAGAAGGTGATAAAGAATTAATCGGATTACCTTCATGCATTGTCCTCCCAGAAGAGTACAGGCCACAACAGCACCATAGCATACTAGGAATTGAATTGGTCCGACAAAATAACGACCCCATCTCGGACCTGTAAGATTCGATTTGTAACAATGGCAGATTGGCATAAGTTTATTTTTCTAATTATAATTTGTGAAAGTATACATTTTAAACACTGATTACCCTAGTTACTTTGTATTACTGTCCAACGGTATTTATTTTCATCTCTTATGAGTGAGATTTCTTAGAATCAAACATAGTGGATTTCGAGTATCACATGCCCCTTAACTAGGGATGGACAATGGTTATAGCGGGCGGGTAACCGCGGTTATTTACCCATAACCGTTTATATTCATACCCGCATAACCGTTTACCCGTTGGGTAATTACCTAAACGGTTATACCAATACCCATAATCGTTTATAAACGGTTAACCATACCCATAACTACGTATCCATTTAACCATAACCGTTTACCCATTTATTGATTTTTTAATCCATTTATCCCTTTTTGTGCCTATTTACATTTTTTTTTTACCGTAACCATCTACAACTCCAATAATTGAAATAATAAAGACAAACAAGAAGGTTAAGTACAATCTGACTTATAGCTACTAATACTTCTGAGTCCATCAAACATATTTGCTAATACTATCAAACATACCGGGGCACCTCAATATAATCCACTATTCTTGAAGAAGTTGATAAGCCTTGTAATGGATCGCAAGAACCGTGAAAAGGAAACGGCATCTGTTTTACTTTCTGCCCTTCACATCGAGATCTTTTCAACCGAGAACATAGTTAATGGATTTGTCTTGCTTCTAGAATCTGCAGAGGATAGAGAATTGGACATTTTGGATGCTTCGAATGAGCTTGCTCTTTTTCTGGCTAGGGCTGTAATTGATGATGTTTTAGTTCCTCTGAATTTGGAAGAAATTGGCAGCAAGTTGCCACCAAATAGCAGTGGAAGTGAGACTGTTCGATCGGCTCAATCTCTAACTTCTGCTCGTCATGCTGGCGAAAGGCTTCTGAGATGTTGGAGAGGCGGGACTGGCTGGGCTGTGGAGGACGCAAAGGACAAGATAGCAAAGCTGCCAGAGGAGTTTGAGAGTTAGGGTGTTCTGAGCGAAGCCTGCCAATGCATTCGATGAGAGAATGGGCAGCGAGGAGAGAGAGAAATGAGTAGCGATGAGAGAGTGGGCAGCGAGGAGAGATAGATGGGCGGTGGAGATGAGAGGGAGCAGTGAGGAGAGAGAGACAAGCGAGGAGAGAGATGAGCAATGGAGATGAGAGAGAGCAGCGAGGAGGGAGAGACAAGCGGCGGGCGGCGGATGGCGGTCCTGGCTTTCTAGCAGAGAGCGAAAACAGTATTCTTACATATTAGGTTATTTTGTTTTTTTAATTTTATATATCTATTAACATAAATAGGTAAACGGAAACGAATATGATCATTGATTCATTGCGGTACTTTTTTGTCATGCTAAAATTAAGTTTTGGTGATTATATTTTTGAATAGAGTAGGTATGAATGTCAAACAATCAACCCTGACACATATTCCGACTTTAAATAGAGAAATGTGACTTCATCAAAAGTTAATTGGTTATCAATATATCAATATTATTCAACATGTTTTCTTGTTAAATCTTCTTTTCAATATGGGCAAACCCATTTTCTTTTGGTAAATAATAATTGACAAGGGCCATTTGGCCCATTTCAAAGTTAATGGCAGACAAGCCACATCCCACAATAGGAGAGGAAAATGTCTCTAATTAGACCTAGTAATTTTTTACACGATTCATTCACACGACTCGTAAAAGACACGAAAATAAAGAGTTTTGAATCAACACGATAACTAATCAGATCATTGTCAAGTCACACGATAAGAACCCGTTAATAACGGGTCCTTAACAGGTTTACACAAGAGTGACACACGAATAACCTGTTTCGACAAAAAAAAGAAAAAGTTATTTTGACAATTTTAATTTTTTAAACTACTAAAAAAACTTACTATAAAATACAATAGATATAGTGGATATATATATATATATTAATTATTATTGTATTATTATTCCAAATACATTAAAAATTATAATAATTAATTTACAAGTACAAAATTTGTGAAAAAAAATATGCAAATGCTCGTAATCACATCCTCTACACTTTAAAGGTGGGTACATGAATTTTTAAAACCATACAAACCCTCATGTCTTATTAAGGGAGTTCAAAATAAATAAAATTCATAATCATTAATGTATAAGTTTGAAAAATGTGAAAGCATATATAAACGCTCATGATTGCATCATCTATGCTTAGACGATGGTTACATGGTCGTTTAGAGTTTTAAAACCCTCCAAATCTAATGAATAATGTTTTTTGAGTGCAAAATTAATAATAATTATTGTAGCAATGTGAAAAATGTATATATATATATATATATATATATATATATAATCACTCGTAATGACAAGCTTTACAACTTTCATGAAGTGGTCAACTTTGTAAACTGACACCATAATCCATAAACCTTAGATTTAGATTTAACTGTCACTGTCGTTTACACTTTATTCTACTCACCAAATTTCATTTTTTAGATTTTCTTTTTGAAAAGTGATAATTTAACGGATGTAGAAAAATGAACGGTTGAGATCGTTGATATAACATTCCAATACTTACAGTTAACAAAAATATGAGTTCATGTTATATAGTTTGTAGAGACTTTATAAACTTCGAGTTATATTTTCACTAATGGTAAAACTCTCAACGTAATATCAACGATCCAAACCGTTCATCTTTCTGCATCCTCTAAGAGATCATGATTTCAAAAAAGAAATCCGAAAAAAAGAATTTGGTGAGAAGAATGGGGTATAAATGTAAACGACAATCAACGGTTAAATTTAGATCTATAGTTTATGGATTATGGAAAACCTTAGTGAAAACATCGTCAATATAACCCTTGAAGACAATATATCAAGCCAAAGTTCTAATATCATTTCCCTTCGTGATTGATGAAACTTAAAGAGTTTTATTGTCAAAAACGTGCAAGGTTCCTCAATCTTAAAACACACCTCTCTTCATTTTGCATATCTTTGAACATTTGTATTTTGTAGTATGCACTAATGTTTTTTCATTAGGCTGTTATTTTGAGGTATGTAAACTTGAAAGGAAAATGTTTTATATATTTTATTTATTTATTAATATTACGAAGTAATATTTATGTGATAATGTGGTATGTATATACTAATTTAGTATTATGTTTTACATTTTTTGGGGTCAAATTATGTTTTTCATTTTCATTATTTATCGATTTAAAATATATCTTTCTTAACAGGTAACGGGTCTGGTCATATTACCTGATAATATTAACGGGTCGATTTCGGGTTGGGTCATATTACCCTTTTATTTTAACGGATGTTACACGACACGACCCGTTAGGCTATCGAGTATGACACGAAAACGACACGAACATGAGAAACACGACACAAATGCGAGGTCTTCCTCTAATACACGTTAAATAAATAGAGCCTCTATAAAATATTTATTTATAGCCTTTGATTTCATTTGACTTATTTAATTTAATGATTATAAATAAAAAAGAGTGTAAAAATCACTTTCCTAGCCCTTTTTTTTAGACTAACGATAGTATCTACATTAAGGGGGTGAGGAAGCGGACTAAGCCTCACACTGGGTCCCCCATAATGATGTGGTTTAACTTCGCCTTTGATGAAAATCGAACCTAAGATCTCTCACTTACAAGTGAAGAAGAATACCACTAAACCGTATTGCTGCTGGTTATGTACATTGTGTCATTGGTTAAGTAAGTATTGGTGCTGACTTTCCTAACACATTTTTGACACTTGTTAACTAAGTATTGGTTCTGGTTATGTACATTGTTGTCATTGATGCATCTACAGATTCTACACTTACAATTGCTCTCTATATTTCTTTTAGAACAAACGATATTTTACATTATTCTCCACTGAGAAAAAAAAAAGGAATAAATTCAAGCCAAAATGCAACGAGTTGAAGAAATAAAACCCTAATTATTAAGATAATTCACACTTTCTAAAGTTGCTATATGTATTGATACCATATGTTTTATTTTGATATCAATATTTAATACTTATCGATCATATTCATATGCCTCTAGTGAGAGAAAATAGACCACTAGCTTGGGCCAGAAGTGGTACCAGGTATTTTGACTCTTCAAAATTGGCTGCAAAAACCCATGTGAACCTAAAGATTAGTACAAGTATATGTAGGATAGGGCACCCGTTATAAATTGGATGATACGCAATATTAAACTCGTAGGCAATGTGGTTAGGCGACAGACTACGTGGCATATATATATGTCTACTTATAGCGTACACATGCATTATTAAAAAAGAAAACTAATGAAAAGGGTTTGAAAACTTTGAGTTTTAACGATAAGGACAAAATAAAGGATAAAGTGAATAGTACCATGATTGACTTTTTAGTGTAAAAATGTGGTTTTTCGTTAAAGTGAACAGTACTGGGAGCTTTTCGTTAAAGTTCTCTTATTAAAATTTAAAATTTGAATCAGTTGACCTTAAAAATTACCAAAAAATAAATAAATTATAAAGTCTACGTGGTGTGTAATCGAGTAACTATGAGTTGACTGCGTTCTTTTAGTATATGTGGGCGTGCCAACTTGCGACCGATTTTGGTCAAACAAGTAGAATAGGTGTGGTGGTGGTGGTATTAGATGCGTTGCGACTTTTGCACTTGAGCAATTACGGAGGAGGAAGGAACGCGTCTCAGCCTTGGGTTCTAGAAATTGAAGACAATGGTGCCTAATTAACAGCGAAGTTTAGAATCTACTGCACCAGGTTTGGTTGACTCAACTTTACTCGTGAAAATATAGGTGCGCCCGAAGTTTTAAGTGCAAAGGTACTAAAAAGAGATGAGAGTAACCAATCATAGAACACTTCACTTTGCTGGGAAGCTAGTGAAATGATCTCTTTGGGCAAAAGAGTTCAGAAGGCTTCATCTGCCGATACTTGGATAGATAACCAACCAACTTAGAAGCGGTGCTGTTTACTTGTCCAAACTGTGCTCCTATGCTGTTTAATCCTACTAGTCCAGTGTTGTTTACTTATTCAAATTGAAGATGTGTTGACGGAAGATAGTTTTTTTTTTTAGGATGTGAGAAGGGTTTCACGTAAAGCGAGGGTTTTCACCTAGATCGCTTGAGTTGTTTGTTGAGTTGAAGGCTTTCATGTTGTAGAACCTCTTCTATTTACAGAGATGAACTTCATGATAAATAAGTCGCCAAGGTAGAGTCTGGATAGGATTTTGTTTACTTGAATATTCTCTCTTTATTACTCACTTCCTTAGTCAAAACTCATATTTATCCAGTCTTGACATTTTTTATTTGAACCAGGATTCTGAGCCTAACCCCTTTATGCACTTAATGCATCACTATCTGATCAAGAATGAATTATGACTTTTAGAATAATTCGTACCTCATCTGAGCCCATCCTTATCGTTGGCAATTTTAATTCACTGAGGACTCTACCGAGCCTCACTTAAGCTTAATCTTCCCACAGTCTCACTTAAGCTTACTGGTATTTCAGGCCCCAAAAAAACCCTAAACCGTAAATGTTGATCTTAAGACTTATGCAACACCATATCTACATGTCAAGTAAACTTATAAATATAACAACATTTTAACTCTACTAACAAGTAAGTTGTGGATTGTCCTGTACTGGATATGATTATTGCTAGTAATAACATAAAAAACTTATTAACGACAGGTGCACATAATTAAGAAATGAGAGGCCAAGAAAGAGTTTTCAAATTGGTACATACCTAAAATGTCATGAGCCATGTCTCTGAATCGTAGATGGCGATGACCCAATTGAGCATAGCGTTCAAGAACCAAGGAGATTAAATTGTACGAATAGAAAGTAACTAATGCTCCGATGACCAAACACAAAATTCCGGCCGCCCATCCTAGGAAGGTGAAAGCGTAAGGCAAACTCAAGAGTGGTGGAGCAACAATTGATGTTGTCAAGTGATAACCGCAGTGCACCCATGATCCTACATTAACAATATTACTAATTCAAATATTCTGTCTTTTCTTTTTACTTCTTTCTCCCATTTTATATAACAATATTATTTGAAGCTATTTATGAAAAATGAAACTAGAAAATTTCAACACAAAAAAAAAAAAGGAGAAAAAACTACAAATAGACACGGAGTAAGCGAGACTATTTCTAGATTAGTTATTGCTAAAAGACTATTTCTAGATTAGTTATTGCTAAAAATCATGATAGCAGTAACAAAAGTACTAACACTTTTCGCAATAAGTACGCCTGAAACAAGCACACTTGCTTTGCGATTGTTACCCCTTTTTGTTGTAGTTTTGTTGTTAGCAGTTGCACCAATATATATCATATCCCTAACATAAATAAAAAAACTAAACGGCTAAAGGTCTTATAAAACAAGATGTTATCCTCGAGCACATATGTATGCACAATGCAAATTAAGTGGTATGTATGGTCAACAACTCAACATGTACAGTGGTGTGAGAAACAATAACAACCAGAATTTTGAGCCATGTGAATTATGAGAGAGGGAGGCAGGGAGAGGACAAAAAGGATGAAGAAAAAAAAAAATCAAAGCCACCAATCAACGTGATGATGATGACAATGACCACGGTGGAAGAGATCATCAAAATAAAGATAAACAAACAGAAAATAAGCATCCATTCTAAATCTAATTTTTTTAAATTGAATTACCAGTTATAGTTGGCAGAGCTGATATTATTTAGGCAAGGTTTTTTATTTTTTATTTTTTATTTTTAATATAGGTCTAAGATTTATATTTTCGACACGTCTCTTTATACACGGTATTATTTAAATTTAATATGTGTACAACATTATATATATTGAATAATATAAGATTACGTATACGAATTATTGAACTCAACAAGTAAATAAAAAGAAGAGGCTCATAATCATTTAAATCATTAGACAATAGTTTCTCTTCCTAATGTAAAATTCATACAACCATAATGTTCTGTATATTATAAAGATATGAACAATTAACAAAGTAGTTTATATGTGTATACCTTTGGATTTGAGAACAAAACGAGCACCAGCATCGAGTTGCTTCTGTTCGTGATCATGATCAGCTTCTTCGTGGCCAACTTTTGCATCATCTACTCGATCATCATCTACTGCTACCGATGTTGGTGGCAGCGTCCCCATCTCTCTCTGCCGAAAAACAGAAAACAAAACAAAGAGCAACAAAAGAAGTGGGATGGGATCAGATCTCCAGGTTAGACTTGAGGTCTCATATCTGCGTGTGTACATAATATATAGCCGACCTGCGTAGAGCATACGGTCAAAGCGGTCCCTTCGGTGATGCGCAACTTTCCTTCGTCGTCACTATATAATATTGTTTTTCTTTCTAATATTAACATAGAGAGAGAAAAAAAAAAGGTTTTTGAACATTAGTACTTACAAAAGATTAAAATTTTAAAAAAACCTAGTGCAAGATCAAATATTCAATTTAATCCCTTGAATGTACTTTTATCAAAATTTGCATTCAATTTTTGTTATTTAATCTGTATTTTTATTTAATCTCTTCACATTAAATTTTAATTTTATTAATATGCACATATTAAGTTTTTTAATTATAAATGAACGTAAATGAGAAAATATTAAAAGAAATTTGTGATACAAAAATATATAAATACATATGTGTAGATAAATGACTGTGCCGAAATATATAAAATTGACTTTTTTGTACTGAAATATTTGTACCTACGTGATTGTACCAAAATATATTATAATGAACCTAAATGTATGTACCGAAATGTATTATATTGAATTAATGTACCTAAATGTCAATACCTTAATGTATGTACCAAAATGTACGTACCTAAATGTCAATACCGAAATATATGTACCTAAATGTCAATACCGAAATGTATGTACCAAAATATACATACCTAAAATGTATGTATCGAAATATAATATATTGAATTAATGTACCTAAAAGTCAATACTCAAATATGTGTACTAAAATGTACTTAACGAAATGCATTATATTGAATCAATGTACCTATATGTTTGTATCGATGGATATACCGAAATATTCAAATGTATTAATGTATCTAAATGAAGAACATACAAAATTGTTATTGGAATATATATTATAAAAAAATTAATTGCCTAAATGTAAACACTAAAATATATTATGATGAATGAAATAAAAATTAAATTTAAATGTAATTAATACATTAAAATTAAAATTAAAATATAAATAAAACATCAAAATATAACTAATAAATGATATGATTAAATGTACTAGGAACTAAAATTGGATTTTAATCTTACACAAGGTTAAAGTCTAAAACTCATCTTTTTTAAGAATTAAAATAAAGTTTTCTAAAAAAAAAAAAAAGTGATAGTCAAAGCGGTCCCTTCGGTGATGCGCAACTTTCCTTCGTCGTCACTATATAATATTGTTTTTCTTTCTAATATTAACGTAGAGAGAAGAAAAAAAATGTGATATAAAAGCTCTGTACTGTTGTCAACGTGGCTCCGTCTCTACCTAACAGTCAAACCCCTGTTGCGAGCTAACCATGTTTGAGAGAGAAAGAGAGACTAAGGAAAATCTGTTAGATAAGTAGAAACTTACACTTTGTTTAGATGAGAAAAATAAACTTAAAATTTCGATAAAAGTCAGAATTTATAAATTGACATGTATCAATTCCTTTGTTTGGATTCATAAACATAAAAATTTAGAATTTCTGCGTGGAAAAAACTTGGAATTTGGGACCTCTATTTCTCAAGTTTAAATTCCATGTAAATATGTGTCATTTTCCAATTTCTATGATTGAGAGCTTAAAAATAAAAAATTCCGTATTCAATTCCATTATTCTTTTAGGTTAACCAAACAAGAAAGTTCACAAATTCTAGAAAATAAAATCTCATCAATTCAATTTCTGTCATTTTAAAATTCTTTAGTAATTTTAAATTTCTTCATCCAAACATAGTGTTAGTTAAAGTCTAATATGTTTGTAATCCTAGTTGTATAGTTGTATTCCTAACTTGTAGGGATAATATCCTTGCTGACCAAGTTATGTAATTGTATATATTCATGTTTCACGTATTAATGAAATATACTTCAAGCTCATATATCTTTTTCTACAAAAATTTTCAATGTATCTGTTTAGACTAATATTACACATCATTATATAATTAAAAAGATTTTAAAATAATAAAAAATTATGTAATGATATATGACGTGCATCGTGTTATGAGCATACTAAATTTTTTATTAATTAAGTAGAGCTCAAGAGTGAGTGAATAATGCCCTTCCATAGTATGATTACCAACACGCATTTATTGAGCCCAGCGGAGCAGATAAGAGGATCTCAGAAACACTTTTACTATTTTTACTAGAAGTTTTTCTTTTATTAGTTGCATTCTTATAAAAATTTCAACTGCTCTTGGACACTTGATGGGACTAGACGCTTCTTTAGAAAATGTCTATATGGTATAACTAGTTTAAATTTTATGTGACTGCGATAAGCCCTAACAATACATTATGACACAAAGCGTTAGAAGGTCAAGCATTAATATGTACAAAAAATAAGTGTAGCGCAAAAAATAAGCGTAGCAGAGATTAGAATATTTCGTTGAATGTGTGAGTTAGTCACTGGTAGACAGTTCTTTGCATGAACTGGCTTATGCTTCTTTGAACACGAACAAAAATTAGGTTGAGACATGTAAGTTATTGTCATTAAATGTATATTTTGCCAATCGGTGTAGCAGATTACGATGTCCTATCCTTCAGGATACAACAACCTATTGACTTTTGTAAGCGTACACTCACAATACTCAAGTCGGATGAACAACTTGAATCTTTCCCTTAAAAAGAAAAATGAAATTGCAAGACAATAATCTTTATATAAAGCCAACAACCTCTTTTGAGGTCACACAAAAATACCCCCAAAACAAAAAAATTCAAAAACAACCCAAAATAATGCATCAAATAATACAGGGGTATTTTTGTCATTTTAATGATATTTTTAATAATTAATTATTTTTGTACATTTTTTTAATTAATACCTCACAATAAGCTAGCATATATAAAGCCAACAATATTTTTCGGGGGGGGGGGGGGGGGGGGGGGGGGTCAAAAGTTTCACCAATTGTTTTTTGACAAAAATACCTCCAAAACAAAAAAATTCAAAAGCAACCCAAAATAATGCATGGGTATTTTCGTTATTTTAACAAATTTTTAATTAATTCTTTGTGTACAATTTTTTTAATTAGTACCTCACAATAGGCTAGCAATAATGTGATTCAATCAGTTGTTCATTAAATATTATTTTCTCTATTTTAAACACATTCAAAACATCTTCAGAGGCATGTAATGCCAGTTATAAAAAGATCTTTTGCACGCCCATAATAATGTGATTAAATTAGTTGTCAAATGATTTTTTTTCTTCTGAACAAACGATATTATCTACACTAAGACCAACTCCAACAATGGCTTATAACCTAAATATTTCCTTCCACCCCCCCCCCAAAAAAAAAATTACTCCAACCCATGACCTAAAATAAACTTAAAACCTAAAACTCAAATGAGGGCCAAATTTAGGTCACATTTTAAGCCACAAAATAAAATGGGGCCCACATCTTTTTGTTCAACTTTTTGAAAACAAACAGCCCCACGTGGGTGTCACATCCCGGCCCAGGTGGGACCACTTCCCGGGCCCGTTCCACCACCGTAGCACGATATTGTCCGCTTTGGGCCCCGAGCACGCCCTTACGGTTTTGTTTCTGGGAACTCACGAGCAACTTCCCAGTGGGTCACTCATCATAGGAGTACTCTAGCCCCCTTCTCGCTTAACTTCGGAGTTCCTACGGAACCCGAAGCCAGTGAGCTCCCAAAAGGCCTCGTGCTAGGTAGGGATGGGAATATACATTTAAGGATCACTCTCCTGGGTGATGTGGGATGTCACAGTAGGGGTGTTTACCATTTGTCAAACCAATAAAGTCATCCAAGGGTCTCAATTAAATGGGTTGTTGGTTAATCCAACGGTCCAGGTTCAAATTATTTTTTTAGGTTAAAATATTTTCATGTATTGATTTAGTGATTTTTCAAAAGTTATCGGAATTTAAATATTTTTAGGTTAAAATGTTCATATAATTAATTTAGGATAGTCTATATAATTTTTTTTTTCAAAAAGTTAATTTTAAAAAAAAATTAGCCTCAATTCATTCTTTGATAATCTCGGGCTAAAATTTTAGGTCAGAATGGTAGGAGTAGAAAAGTTGTTTCTGGGCTAAAACCTAAATTTTATGGGCTAAATATTTTTAGGTTTTAGGGTGCGTTTGGTACGCAGACGGGACGGGACGGGATGGGACGGAACAGGACGGGACGGATGTTGTAAATTTTGAAAAAGACAAGGGGCATTTTTGTCCTAAAATGTTAAAGGAGGGGAGGTGGAACAAAAAATCATCCAAAACTTGTCCCGTGAAACGCCTCGTCCCACTCGTTTTAGGCGTACCAAACGCAGGACGGAACGCCTCGTCCCACCCTGTTCCGTCCCGTCCCGCATACCAAACGCACCCTTAGGTCACCATTGGAGATGGTCTAAGGGGAGGGGGTGGGCTTAGCCACAATGAGCTAGCAATAATGTGATTCAATCAGTTGTTTATTAAATATTATTTTCTCTATTCATAATGTAAATTCAATGAAATGTAGATGGAAATCGAAGGACTGATTTTATTATGTGAATTCAGCTGCTTTGATTGGTTTGTGAGACGTTTTTTCTAGCATGATTTAAGATATTCATTTACGTTAAATATTTGACTTTCCTTTTGTCAATTCACACATATAAATACATTTAAAACGTGTAAGTCGCGCGTAGCACCCCGTAATTTAAATAAAAAATGCACGCGCTTGCATTAGTGTTAGTTAAATGGCCATCAATTTTTTATAAGAACATTTTTAGTTTAATTAGAGTAATATTATCTCAGATCTTATATAAATGTAAACTATGTGCCAAGCTAAAGACCAATATGTCAACTTCTTGAAAATTGTTCTTCACATCACGTCCCTAATTGTATATCCATGAATCTAAAAAATTAATATATAACCTTTGAATTCATAACAAATAAACAATGTTCATAAAATATATATATATATATATATATATATATATATATATATATATATGTGTGTGTGTGTGTGTGTGTGTGTGTGTGTGTGTGGGCGCACAAGAAATTCCAAATTTACGTAGAAGACGTTGACAAGGAAGTGCTCAAATGTTTGTACACTCGCTACAATCCATGCATGGCACTTCTCTTACCACGAGGTGTGCGTTGATACCTATAGAACTAAACTAAGTGTTTTGTTTTATATTATTATTCAAAAGTTTATAGTTACAAAACTAATACCTTTGTCATTACTTCAAACTATAATTTTATAATCTCTCTTGTATAGAGAAAACGCGCTGATTAGAGAACAGAGATGATGATCTTGTGTATCGAAAAAAACTCATGGCTGCCAGTATAAATACTAGAGGCTGAGTCCTGAAAACTCGTTGTACAATCATGGCAATACGTCTATGCAATTAATATAATTGTTAACCAATTAAAACGAGAACTGAAGGATTTGTTTTCAACCAATTTGAAAACAACAGCTGGTAGAAACAATCCATAGAATGTGTGGCATAAAAATTCAATCTGGAAAGTTTGTTTTAGTTAAGTCCCATTTAGGGATGACAATTCAACCCATTAAATCCGATATTCACCCAAATAAAGTAGATTTGGGGATTTCAATCTGGAAAATGTTGTGGCCTATATTAGCTGACAAGGAATGGAGGATGCAGCAAAGAGAGAAGGAGTGGAGAAATTGTAGAGATTTCTCCGGGTTTATAAGATGTTGTTATCCCCCTACACAATGCCTTTATTTATAGTATTATAAAGGAGAGGAATGACTTATCCTCCAAGTAAATATAATCCTAGTAGGAATTACTGATCTAGAAACAGCTAGTCTTAGACAAAGAAACTTGCATATGGAACTAACTCTCACGAAAACTCAATGGCTATGGTAAAACCCAAGACGGAACAAAAATCCATAGTCTAAGGAAAGTGCGTGAGAAAGTGTACAACCAAATTAAATATCTCCAGGACGTACATCTGGGATATAACCAATTTAGGATGGGTACATCATTAAAACTTCATTAGGTAGCATAAACCCAAAGGGAAAAAAGCTCCTAATCATAGGGAAAATAGTACATTAAGATCAAGCGAGTATACTTTGGGATGCTCCCCTTAAATTTGACATGATTCCAAAGAAAGCTAACAAGGTTACAACTTAGAAAGTAACAATGTTACAACTCAGAAAGTTTATGCATGCCAATTCCTTGAACAAGCTTTTGAAATGTTGTCTTCGGCAAAGATTTGGTGAAGAGGTCGGCCAGGTTGTCCTGAGAACGGATTTGCTTAACTTCAATCTTATGATGCTCTTGTTGCTGATGTGAGAACACACCCAAATCCGTCGTACCCTTGAGGTAGCGGAAGATGCCTTTAACATTTGTCCAGTATTTGCGTGTGGGCACATTATTGTATCTTGCCAAAAGATTGACAAGGAATCAGATGTTGGTCTATTGCACTGAGTTAAGTACAGTAAAGCTACTATCGCACTTAGATATGGAACTTCAGATTCCAAAATCTCTTCTTCATCCTCCTTAGGAAGTAAGAGATCTCGTTTAGCACCTAGTGATCGAACAACCATAAGAGTACTCAAAGGCTTCGCTTTATCCTCATTAAAACGACGCAACATCTTCTAGGTGTAGTTTGGCTGATGTACTAGGATTCCATCCAAATGATGCTCGATCTCCAGGCCAAGACATTATCGAGTTTTTTAAAGACGTTTCATCTCGAATTCCGACTTTAAGTGCACAATAGTTGATAAGTCGATATTATATTATATATTTAACCCTAATTTTAGTATTAATTTTTTAGTTATTTTGGTAGAATTTTGATACTTTGAATTATATTTCTAATGTAGTACATTCGACTTCCTCTTAAGGAAAAAATGATCAAACGAATGAATTTTGAAGTGATTCTAATTAGAAGATGTTCGTGAGTCTTTCATCTTGTTTGTCTCAAAGTTTCATATTTTCTACCTAGCGGTTTATTTATGGCAATTAAATAAAGATACAGCGGTCCATGTTGTCAAATTGACGTTTTGGGTTTCTTTGGGCTTTTTGGTGTCCAAGATGATGTCTTTGGGATTTGAGGCCTTTAACTATGTTCAGGACGTCCTAAGCTTTAATTCAAGTCATTTTGCTCCTGTTTTGGAGCCCTGAAGATTTGATAACGTGGGATTCTTTGTGGTTGGGCAAATTTCCCAAAGTTAGGATATGAATGTATTTCCTAGTTATCTTATTCTATTATGTTTCCTAGTTTCTCTTAATTAGTTTTGATTCCTACTTTTTAGAAGACCTTTTCTAGGAAGCATTTTATTTTGTGTTAGTATAATAAGGCTATCTAGCCATTAGCATTAGAGACGCATTACTTTGGAGAATTCAGCTTAGAGAGCTTTTGATGATTCAAGTTTATTTTCAAGGTGTTTTCTATCCTCCTTCTATTTCAATAAATTTTCTTTTGTTTTATGACTGTGTGTAACTAATTTGTTTTTGCTAGGGCAATCCCAGGAGCCTTAGCAAGAATATGTAGTTTCTTTTCAATTTACTATGATATTATGCATGCAAGTTTTGAATTATTAATCACCGTGTTTAAACTATCTATTTTTGTCTTAATTCTTGATCACCATTAGGATATTTTGAAATGTAATTTGATGCAATTTTGGTCGTAGGCAGCCCCTGAAATTGATGAAGGCTTATTGTGGTTAATAAGTGTAATTTCACTTAAGATGAATACCACGTCTTAAGGGTTGCATGGTTTTTCAAAAGGTTTTCATAAAACTTAATGAGTCTTGTATGTTTAGATTTGATCTGAATACCACAGACAGGTTTCATGTTTGATATATGTTCTAGATTGGGGTCTTTTAGGAAAACCTAACCTTCAAAATATGAATGCGTAAGTCATAAGTAATTGGAAGAACTACATAGGATTGTTAAGGTGATGGTGGAACCCTAGTGCTTAAATTGATTTTCAAAACCATTTTCTTTTGCTTTCTTATTTCTTTAATTGTTTTAATTTAAATTCGTTTTTATTATTTTAGGTCATAAAATCAACTTTTTCTCAAACTTTGTTTTAAATAATTAACTAAGATTTGGTGTGACATAAATTATTCATTCAATCCCATATGGAGAACGACTTTGCTAGAGTCAACTATACTACAATTATGTACCTTGTACTCTTGCAAATATTTTAAAGTGGTTTTATCCCTATTTTTGCAGGTGATAAAAATTCTATTAGTAGTTTTCTCAAGCTCTTTAGAAGTCCCAATGAGATTCATGTCATCGACATAAACTGGAATGATCGCAAATCCGGAATGTGACTTCTTAATAAACATGCAAGGGCATAGTTCATTGTTCAAATATTCCTAACTTATCAAATACTCACTCATACAATTATACCACACTAGCCCAGATTACTTCAATCGGTAGAGCAAACGCCTTAGCCGAATTGAGATGGTGTTCCGTGGTTAGAACTATTTGATCTAGTCAATGTAAATTATTCAGGACCTTTCATATAGATTTATGTATCAAGATCCTTATAGAGATACGCATATACCATGTCCATGAGCTGAATATCTAGTTTTTCGGAAACTACCAAACTGATAAAGTAGCAAAACGTAACCACATCCATTACGGGAGAATATGTTTCCTCATAATCAATCTCATAGCGTTGAGAGAAACCTTGTGCCACAAGATGTGCTTTATATTACAGTATTTCATTACTCTCATTATGCTTCCTTATGAAAACTCACTTGTAGCCAACAGGCTTCACATGTGATGGTGTAGGAACTATGGGCCCAAACACCTTGCGTTTGGCAAGAGAATCGAGTTTGACTTGGATTGCTTATTTCCAGTTTGACCAATCAATTATACGTCAAGATTCATTAATGGAACGAGGTTCAATGTCATCGCTTAGCATGATCTCAGAAGCTACTGCATATGTTAATACATGATTGATTATCATCTCATTTCTATTCTAAACATCATCCAAGCTAGCATAATGAGCCGAAATCTCTCAATTCTTGAGAGGTGGATTCGTCTCTTCCAAGATGCTTTCATAGTCTAGAATTTCCTTATACTTGGATAGAATAAGTATGTGATGGTTAGATTCACGATAGGCTCACAAGCCTGTGTTGTGGGTTTCCTCTTCTTAGGTTGCAAATCCTTTGAACCAAGAGGTCTGCCACATTTTTGGGTAAGAGCAGATGGTTGGCTAGCCGTCAATGTACAAAGGTCAGCCACAAGGCGTCCCGGCTTTATGGGAAGAAGGTCTGTCATGCATTTTGTATATCCATTTTAGTAGGAATGTTCACAACTAGTATATGTGATCTTGTCATTCTTGATAGTTTGGTGAAAGCATATAACATACTCTGAAGATCTAGGATGCGTCACACTCAGGCACAGACTAGAGTGTGTAGGGATCTCAATGAGACAAAGTGGGAGTTTTCCATGATAATTCAAGTAGTTCTTATGAAACATTGACGTTCTTAGCTCTCATCAACGACGGAAATACTGTCTCATAAAAGTGACAATCCATGAAACAAGCGGTAAAGAGATCGCCTATCAAAGGTTCTAAGTAATAAATATTAGAAGGATAATCATAACTGACATAGATTCTCATCCTTTTTTTAGGACCCATTTTAGTACATAAGAGCAGTGCAATCGGCACATAGACCGCATAACCAAAAACGCGCAGATGCGATATGTCGAGTTCTTATCTGTTAACAAACTGAAGGGCATTATATGGTTAGGTCATGACAATCCTCAAGCGGAATAACATGGTTGCGTGCAACATTGCATAGCTTCAACCAGCAATCGGGAGCTTGGTACATATGACTAATGATCGAGGTATTAACATGAACTATTAGATGTATCATTTGAAAGTGCTTAATGAAAGCTTCTGCCAGGCCATTCTAGGTATAAACATGGACTATTAGATGTTCAACTTCAATCCCAACCGACATGCAATAGTTATCAAAGGTTTTCAATATAAATTCTACAACATTATCTAATCGAATAGATTTATCGATAATTAAGGTGGTGAGCCATGAGCTTGATAACCTGAGCCAATAGTTTTGAGAAGGCAGCGTTTTTTATGGATAACAGACACACATGTGGAAGCGTCAACCAATACTATAAAGTATCTAAATGGCCTGTAGGGTGGTTGAATCCTTCCACAAATATCCCCCTGAATTCTTTGTAGAAAAGTGGGAGGATCCCAACTAATCTTATCATATGAAGGTTGAATAATGAGCTTTCCTATAGAGCAGGTTTGTCATGCAAAGTCCTTCTGGAACTCACCTAATCTTCTGGTTAGATGATGCCTATTTGAAGATTTGAGAATATGGTGCATCACAACTCGTCGAGGGTGTCCCAAATGGTCATGCCAAAGTAAACTTTCATGTGAAATCCTTGAGATAGGGCCAACCACATAGTGACTTTCTATTGAGCGTATGGTTATAGTTTACAATCTGCTCAAGAGACGATCCACCACACTTCTGGCAATATTCATAAGAAGTGGTGCACAAAAGTTCAACTTCATTTTCTATAGAGGTTTCAGGGTGATAGTTATTGTCTCGAATGTCTTTAAAGCTCAACAACATTCTTCCAAACGTGGAGAATATAATGCCTCTTTAATGGTCAATTCAGTATCATTGGACAATACTATACGGGTCTGTTTGTATCCTTTGATCAGTGCCATCAAAATTTGATAAGTGGGGATAGAAGCATGTTTCTATGTTCGGTAGGTTTGACAAAGGAAGTGGCACCAAAAGGTGGAAATGCAACCACTGTAACTTATGTTATAATGGATCTTATTCTTGTGTTAGAGACCACCCAGCAATAAACAGATATTTAAGAGAATCCTTTCCAGCCTTAGAGGAAGAGCCACTAGTTCGTAAGAAAAAAAAACCTATAGATGTACAAAGCCAAGCAAGTCAATTCGGACTTCACGACCAAGTCTTACCTACGCCGCTAAAGAAGATATAGATGAAATAGTGGCTAGATTATTTTATGTTCATGGATTGAATCTCAATGTTGCCAACTGTCCTTACTTTCATGACATGGCTAAAGCTATTTCTACTTTTAGCTCTGGCTACGAACCTCTTTTAATAAATGAGCTTTCCGATTCTTTCTTAAGTATAGAGAAAGGAATGATAGAGAGACCTATTTGGGTTAATATTTGAACATTGGGCTTTGCGTAAGGGAAGACCCAAAGGCACCAAATGAAGTTAAACTTGCCTGAAGCCCAGAAGCCCAGTCGACAGGTTTGGAAGCCAATTGAAGCTATCTCAGCCAAGACATAGGCCACATGCCTATGAATGAAGTGACAAGTGATGGAGGCCAACTCACTCTTAAGATAATAAAAAAAATACTTTTTAGTGGCATTACAAGTAAATAGATGATGACCCACTACCCTTAAAAAAAACACTTTTTAGTGGCACTACAAGTAAAAAAATCCTATCTAAGTCTAAGTGGCTTAATGTGTTTTTAAATTTTGGAGTTATTGAATACTCTTTTTGCATTTTATCATTCTTTTATTATCTTATCTATGGATTTCATACAAGTATAATTTTTTTTGTAATTGTCGATATGCACTTATTTACAAGATATACAAGAAATTTACCTACATCCGCCTAGGCGGCCGCCTAGACCCCGCCTAGCCACCTAGGCGCTAGGCGCTAGCCCGCCGCCGAACTAGCGCCTAGCGTTTTTTAGAACCTTGATTCAAAGAGATAGTTAAAAAGGGCTCTGAACTCCTTTCATCTTGAACATACAAGTTTATGAATTAAAAGTTCTTGGTTACAAGGCAAGAAAATGAACTTAATGCAGACTTAACTCATCTGTAACAATCCTTTGATAACAAGAAGTCTGAATAACTTGGGGCGTAAGTAATCAACTTAAATCACACTTGTTCAAGATTTGTTATAACTTATATTGAGATAACAGTGGCACGCCTACACCAAAAGCCCTACAAAAGCACATTTCAAGCTAACTTTTAACCTGTCTTACAAAATATCTAGCAGCAAGAACAACATCATCCTCCATGCTAGGACTTCCTAAGGGAGCTTTGCCAGGGCCGAATCTTTACCCAAACATAGTTTTGGCACACCCGGTGGGACATTCAATACACTTGTATGCCAAGGAGAAAGAATGAGCTGACTTTCAAGTGGAATATAGAGTACGGGCAACCACAACATTCAGAAAGATCAAACATAGCAGATCACTCAGAAACTTTTCCATCACTACAAATGAAGACTTGTAGGCCGCCACGGTGCAAGTATTAAGAAACATGGAAAAGATTTACTTAGAGACTCGATGAGAAGTTTGAAAACTCTGTTCATTAACAGGGAGTTTGCAGATGAGGTTACAGTTTGAATATTTTACACCAAAGGGCGGTCATGCAAGGGAAATGGTGAGAGAGTCCAGCCTTGAAAAAGAACCACTGATTTCCCTATTTCCTTTGCTTGAGGAGAATAAGGATAGGGAGAAAAAGAAGGAAGAATCATAGAGCTAACCAGCTAGAAGAAGAAGAAATCCAGGAGGCAAATTTGCCCGACCCTCTATTGTTCCCAATAAATAGAAAGGGGCAGATTGGTCAAGATGAATAGAAGTATGGAAGGATTCAACATGTTAGAGAGTCCAGTGGAAAAGATGTACTGCCAGCTGCGAGCAAACCTCTTCCTTATAGGCCACCACCATTGGCTAATAAGGGAGAGGAAACTAGGTGTAGGCAGCCAGAGCCGCAGAAAGAAGCCTTTTCGGGTAATGAGCGTAGCCCGAAATGGGGACCTTCTTATTCCCCACACAACAATGCAGCTAACCAACAACTTAGAAATGAGTTGGTTGGGTTGAGAAGGATGGTGGTCCATAATGCTCAACCCCAAGCTCACCCACTATTCAAGATAATCTATCAGAGACCCTACCCAAAATACATTGATGAGCAGAACCTTTTTCCTCTCAACTATTAGATGTCCACGTTCCCAACTTTTAGTGGAGAAGATTGCAATATGTCTTATAGAGACCACATTTTAAAGTTTTCAAACTATTGTGTGGCATTTGAAGATAATCGTAACTACAAGCTAAGGCTGTTTGGGAACTCTTTGGTTGGCTTGGCCTCTCAGTGGTATTCTATATTGCCCCCGAACTCCAATGCTAATTGGGGGGCAAATGGCCTTTCATGAACAATTTTATAGGATAGAGCCCGAGATGACTATCAATGATATAATAGAAGTGAAACAATATGAGCATGAATCCACATAAGACTTCATGATGAGGTTTAGAAGGACAAAGATGAGGTGTCAGTTCCCTATCAATCATGCTCAACTCATATCTATCGCTCATAAAGCATTGAGATTGCCATTGAGAAAGAAGTTTTATAATGTACAGTTTAATGAGCTATAGGAGCTAGTCATAGTTGCTACCAAGTATGAAAAGTTGTTAGTAGAGGAGTAGTAAGTGAAGCATTCATCTAGAATGCCTCATTTCTACAAGAATAAAGCAGCAATACATCAATTGGAGTTTGAAGGTTTTGAGTTGGGAGAAAATGACAGCAATATAGGAGAATGAATTTACCTATGTGCAACTGAGATGACCACTCTTTTCAAGCCTTTGACAGTGAAAGGATTGGTCCAGGCAGTTAAGGACCAGAAGGTAGTGATAAATTATGAAGGATTTGTGCCTATTAAACCTCCCAAGTATCAGACTTATTCTTTTGATTTGACCAAGGTAGCAAAAATCTATGATGAGTTGGTTAGGGAAAAAGTGATTGTGCCTGACAGCACCAAAAAGATGCATAAGCCAGAGGAGTTGAGAGGAAATAAGTATTACAAATTGCACTATACTTTTAACCATTCCATAACCAACTGTGTACAACTCAGGGACCAGATACAAGACCTCATAGTTAAGGGAAAGTTATTGCTAGAAAAACCTTAAGCAAATATGATGATAGACACAGATCCCTTCCCAAAGGCCCCAATAAACACGATCAACCCGAACTGGGTTGAGAAAGGGAAAGCAAAAGTTATTGGGAAAATAAAAAGAGACAGAAAGCAAGCTGCCGGACCTACAGAAAGACTTAGAGGTTTACCCGACAAACCTAAAGCAGTCCTAGTAAAAGCAGTAGTGTTATGTAAAAAGTGTCAGTGTGAGTTAGAAGTACTAGTGACATGGGCTATCATTGATCACAAGTTCATCAGAATGAGAGAAAAAGAAGAGCTAGAAGCCCGCAGGGTATTATGCGAGTAGCTGAGAAAAAAACCTCCATAAATGTCTTCCAAAGGTTAGAAGGAAACTCTGAGCCTAAAGGCTTGTTTGAAATGTTCAAAGATTATGAAGCCCCTGATGAAGTTAAAGACAAAGAAGCAAATATGCCAATATAGAAGGATCTGAGACCTCCTTACCATGGCAATACAAAGCAAGGGTGGAGGGAGAGAACAATGAACCATGTTCTTCTAGTCACCAAAAAAGATTTAACTTGACTCGGGCGGAAATGGTATGTAGTAGGAAAGGATGGGAGACCCGTCAAAGAAATGGTAGCTTCTATGATTAGAAGGGTGCAGAAGCAACACAAAGCTCACATGAACTCACTGAAAATCCTTGCCATATCAGAAGCCTCTAAGAATGTCAAATTTAAAAGAGTGCTTAAAGGAGGAAGGTAAAAACTTCAGTGGAAGAGTAAGAAGGAAATAGAGAGACCTAATAGCAAGACTAAAGGGGAATGAGACCATGTATCACTTAACCCCCATCTAGGAAAGTATAGAATCTTAAGGAGAGCACAAGAAGAAATGGTGATGATGCCAACACCAAGATAGACTTCAGCACTACTCTATTTTGGAACTATCTCGCCTGAAAGAAGAATACCTTCACCTTTGTTGGTGGAGTCTCTATGTGAAACTCCAAGAGAATTACATGATTTTGGTATAACGAAATAAGAAGAAGTGCCCAAATTAATGCTACCAAAGGATGCACAAGAGTAGATAGACCAATTTGTGTACCAAATGAGGGCAAGGAATGAATGAGTACTTGGAGCCAGCAACTTTCACGTAAACATGACTTATGTTTTATCAACTATGTTTTGCACTGAGCTAGATCAACCTGCCATGATGGAGGGTGATTACTTGGAAAAAAGAACCAATAATGGCACTTTTTAGTGTTGAAAAAGCTGGGAAAGAAGAATCAAGCAGGACAGGTTTGCCCGAGCTTACAAAAAATGAGCCCGAGATGATATATTCAGACAAAATGGTCTTCAACAATCCAAGTCTGACCTTGGCTAACCATCTCAAAACTGTATATGTAACTGCTCATCTGGATAGGGTGCCCTTCAAGAGTGTGTTGATAGATGGTGAAGTTGTAGTTAATGTGCTCCCACTCAAGCAAATGAAGAGGCTGTGTAGGAGTGAGGAAGATCTTATTCCCACTTACTTAACAGTGTCCAGTTTCTCTGGAGCCATTACTAGGACAGATGAGATATTGCCTTTGGAAGTTAACTTGGGGGCCAAGCAAATCATGCTAGCTTTCTTTGTGGTGGATAATAGCTCTAATTATGGAGCTTTGCTTGGCAGAGATTGGATTCACCAAATTTTATCAATGGCATCTACTTTACATCTACAAGTTACTGTCTACCATGAATCAGAAGGCAAGAAACCAAGATTCTGGGAGATGGTGAAGGCCGAGTCATAACCAATGTTGTGGAGGAAAATTTCTACAACCCCAGTATTGGAATCTTGCAGTGTTTAGGAGCTAATCAGAATGGCCGCTTGACCAAGGTGACGGCCCAAAAGCTCCTAGAACAAGGATTATCTTTCACCAAGGAAAAATAGGACATGCCTCATATTGTCCCAGTCTACCAAAACCAATGATGTCAGAATAAATGAGAAAGGACCAAGTAGTTACAGTCAGGTCCTTAATCAAAAGACTATTGGTATATGGGAGAGAAAGAGCAGAAGTGAAAAAAGCTTGGCTAGAGAAGAAGAAGAAGAAGAGTTTTTGGAAATTGAGATAAAAGCAGCCATACACATGGGTGAGTGTATTTATGACTTGTACTGGCCAAATGAGGTGCCCGAGGGTCCAGAGTTAGTTGAATTTTTGTGTACAGAGTCTGATAAACTACCACTAGAAGTATAAAATCCCTTGGCAACCATTAATTTAGGGACTAAGGAGGATCCAAGGCCAACTCAGTGGTTTGCTGGAGGCTGAAGATCGGGCAAAAATAGTGAGCCTTCTGTATGAATTCAAAGATTGTTTTGCTTGGCATTATACATAGATACCAGGTTTAGATTCCACCTTAGTAGAACACAAAATGCCTATCAAGGAGGGATAAAAACCTACGAAGCAAGCACCAAGGAGAATGTTGAATGAGATAGAAGAAAAAGTCAAAGGAAAGATTGAAAGATTGCTAAAGACTGGATTTATTAGGCCTCCCAAGTAGGCTGAGTGGTTGGACAACATTGTACCTGTATTAAACGTTATAACTAAGGCAGTTCGATATTGTGTTGACTATAGAAACATTAATGGAGCCACACCTAAAGATGAATACCCTATACCAATGGCTAACCTATCTATAGATGCAGTGTCAAAACACAAAGTTCTATCTTTCATGGATGGGAATGTTGGTTCTAATCAAATAAAAATGGCCAAAGAAGATATTAATAAAACAGCATTTTGATGCCCCGAACATGTAGGAGCATATGAGCATGTTGTTATGCCATTCGGGCTCAAGAATGCCGATGCAACCTATTAAAGGGCAATGAATGCTATTTTTCATGATTTAATTGGGCATAGCATGGAGGTGTACATTGATGAAATTGTGGTCAAGTCAAAAGCAGAGGAACAACATATAGTGGACCTCAGACAAGCTTTAACAAGAATGAGGACTCATAAGTTGAAAATGAATCCTAAGAAATGTGCTTTTGAAGTAAGATCAAGCAACTTTTTGGGATTCCTTGCGCATCAAAAAGGTGTGGAGGTGGACAAAAACAAAGCTCGGACCATAATGGAGTCACCATCCTCCACCAACAAAGTACAGTTGCAGAAGCTACTAGGAAAGATCAACTTCTTTATGGAGATTTATTACTAACTTGGTAGACAAGATTCAGCCACTCATGCCCCTTTAAAGAAGGAAACCTCTAAAGCTTTACATTTTTGCTTTTGAGAAGTTGATGGGAAGCTTGCTAGCTCGGAACAATGAAAGGGGGAAAGAGCAACCAATATATTACCTCAGTAGAATCCTCATTGAGGTAAAAACCAGATACACCCGAGTTCAAAAGCTATGTTTGGTCTTATATTTTACTACTTGCAAGCTAAGGCATTACATGTTGCCTTGCCACATCCATATCATTGCCAAGACTGATGTAATCAATACATGCTATTAAAACCAATGCCGACTGAAAGGATTGGGAAGTGGATTCTAGCACTGTTAGAATTCAGTTTTTAATATGTGCCTTATAGAGCAATAAAAGAGCAGGCAATTGCAGATTTTTAGCTGAGCATAAAGAATCACAGGAGGAAATTGTCAACATCATAATAACTTTGGAAGTGGCAAGTCTTTGGATTCGTCCAAGCAGAGGCCTTTCGGGCATGGAGGAATGGATTCAGTAAGAAGTGAAAAGGATAACCAGTTTATGGATTACTCTTTAGAGGTTATATTTTGATGGATCTTGTACTCAACATGCTGATAGGGCTAAGATTGTCATCATTGATCCAAAAAAAAACTCATCATTGCTCTTCATTTCTTATAAACTATCAGGAACGACCAATAATCGGGCAAAATATGAAGCATTGATAATTGGTTTAGAAATCCTAATAGAGTTGGGGGCAATTGAAGTTGAGATCTTTGGGGATTCTGAGTTGGTGATTAATCAGTTAAATGGAGACTACAAGTGCAGACACATCACTATGTCCGGGTATTACTTAGCAGCAACTCAGCTACTGAGTTTTTGGGGTACTGAGGTTTCAGTCAACCATATTCCTAGAGAAGAGAATCTAATTGCTAATGAAATGGCACAGTTGGCTTCAGGAGCACAAGTTCAAGAAAGAAGGGTTGAGGAAGATGTGGAAGTGCAAAGGAAGAATTTCCCTTCTATCTTTGAAAAAGGATTTAGCCTAGATATAATGACTAAAGAACCTGAGATGTAAGATTAGAGAACTCTTACATTCCGGTACTTGAAAAATCCCTATTTCCCTACAAGTAAGAGGATTAGGCAGCAAGCAACTAAGTTTGTCATGTGGGATCAAACATTGCTAAGGAAGACTCCAGGTGACTTTTGTTGAAATGCCTAGGCCTGGAAGAGTCAATAAGAGTGATGGCTGAAGTGCATGAAGGCATTTGTGGACCATATCAAGTTAGAACTAAGACGAGGTGGTTATTAAGAAGGTATGGATACTTCTAGCCCAACATGGAGAAATATTGTAAGGCTTATGCCTAAGGTTGTGAAGAATATCAGAGGCACGGACCACTTCAACATATACCTTCAGTACCCTTGAATCCAGTAGTAAAGCCATGGTCTTTTAGATATTGGGTAATGGACTTCATTGGATAAATTTACCTAGCCTTTAGTAAGGGGCATTCCTGTGGCAACATATTATTTTACTAAATGGGTGGAAGCTTCAGCTGTGAAGACTATCACCTCAGCTGATATGATAAAGTTCATTGAAACCAAGATCTTGCACATATATGGGGTTCCCGAGACGATGGTTATAGACCATGGGCCGTCTTTTATCTTAAGAGAGGTAGAGGAACTTGCAAATAAGTTTAAGATAAAGATGATCCAGTTAAGTCCTTACTACCCTTAGTCAAATGGTCAAGCAAAGGCTAGCAATAAAGTCTTGGTGAATATTATTAAGAAAATGGTGGAAGATAGTCCAGAAAAGTGGCATGAGAAATTAAGAGATACTTTGTGGGCTCATAGAACTTCAAAACGGGCAGGAATTGGAACCACTCATTTTGCCTTAACATTCGGGCAAGATGATGTGCTTTTAATGGAAATCAATGTAAGTTCTGTCTAGCTTTAAGATCAATTTGGCCTACACAGTGAGGAGTACATTCAAGCTATGTGTCAAGGAGTTGAAGATCTGGATGTAGCATGAATTGAGGCCTTGAAAAAAATCCAAAAGGGGAAAAGGGTTGTTGCTCGAACATACAACAAGAAGGTAAAGCTAACAACTTTCAAGGAATGAGAATTAGTGTGGAAGGCAATTCTAGACTTGGAAGCTCAGGTTAGAGGCTTTAGGAAGTAGAGTCTCACTTGGGAAGGTCATTTCATTGTTAACCAAGTGTTAGATAGATGAGGTTATTACTTGGCATCTTTGGAAAGAAACTTACAGAGGCATTTAGTCAATGCTAAGTTTTTGAAGAAATATCACCCAACTTTGTGGGATGTCAGAGATTATTATATTGAGGAAGTCTAAGCATTGTGAGGAAACTTAAAGTTAGTTTGTGCATTCACCATAGTTAAGCTTTAAAAGGAAATACAAGCTGAAGTGAAGAAATAAGTCATTTTATTTCACAAAATATAGAAGTTAAAGGAAAATTAACTCAACAGTTTTACATCTTTTTCCAAGGCAGCTATCCTAAAATGATATGTTTGCATAATAGTAAAGATTCTGCCAGGCTTCTCCAAGCCGATGTTACTGTTGAATAACTGGACTTTAGCATCTTCAACTTCAACATTCACTTTCTTGACTTCTTCGATCTTCTGGTAAAGCTTGTTAGATAAGGTCATCTGCTTAGCTATGAGTGCAGACAGTTTTTCCTCCAACTTCTGAATTTCAAAAGTTACTTCTATAATCCTTGCCTCCATGGCTAAGCCTTCCTCCATTAACTTCTGCGGAGAAGATGAGGTTCTTGAATGCTTATCTTTGTAGCACCTCACTCTGTTAACTTGCCTCTTTGCCGAAAAATACTGGTCTCTTAGTGCCCTCAGATTCTTAAAAAAGTTAAGAAACGACTTAAACTGAACCTTTGACATTAACTGAGCCTAGTATAGCTTAATTAAAGCCTTCTCAGCATCTTGAAGACCCTTAAGACTGAAAGAAGTGTTGAAGTCCCTATGTATCCACTCTTTGAAGACCCATCATAGATCTTGAAGGTGTTGAAGCTCAGAAGGGCGTCGTGGAGAACTTAGTTTGGTTCTAATTTGCCCAAACTTTCTGACAAGCTCATGCAATGAAGTTGTAGCTGGAATGGATACAAGAGGTGGGGGCATCGCTTCAGAAGCAGCAACAGTGGAAACAGCCTCAGTTGGAAGTGAAGGAGAAAGACTAGAGGTAGAGGAGGTAGCAGCAGCAGTCTTAGTCTTCTTCGGCCTAAACATAGGGATCCTTGTAATCCCAAAAGCCTTGGCGGACCAGTGAGAGTTGCCTTGCGTGTTATAGGCAGATGAGACTTGTCCCAGCTCTCATCAGAAGTTTGTTTTACATAAGGCAAAGTGAATTAGAAATTTTGTTCTCAAAGAAATAGACCAAAGGTGAGAGAGGAAGAGACTTTCTACCTGAATAGGATCTTGAGCTGGTGGAGGAGGCACTTCTGCTGCTACAATTGCCTAAGGTGAAGCTAATGGACTTGCCTGAGCAGCATTTTGAGGAGTTTGCGGGCTAGTCACTTCTGAAACCACTGGGATCTTAGGAACTATTGGCTCCCCAAAGGTAGTTGGCGATGGTTGATTGGCCTCATGCATTGGAAAATACTAAAAAAGAAAAATATATTAGTAAATGGAATTTAGGGATGAAATGTTAGAATGAATTAAGAACAGGAACATTTACTGAGGTGCTATTCTCTTCAACATAATGGAGTAACTACCCAGTCTTTGGATTGAACTGGGAAGTGAGAGACACCATCATCATTGGAGTAGGAGACGAAGGAAGAGAGATCTGAGCTAATCCTTCCCCGACATCAGGTGCTGAAGTCCCTATCTTGGCCTATGAAAAGACAAGAAAAGTTTATTAATCTTTAAGTTAAAAGAAAAGCTCAAATTAATCAATCAAGAGTAAAGAGAAATATACTTTTGTAGGCTTGGCCTGATAATGAGAAATTAGTGCTGCTTGGGCTGGAGGAGAAGGTTAGGGCTGGGGGTCTCTTCATATCTTGTGTCCTATTTCAATAAAACAGGTGAAGAGTCAGTTTAAGTGTATTAGAAGTGAACTTCAAAGAAATATCATGCTTAAAAAGGAATTGAGTTATACCCTCAGTTCTTTAAGGATTGTGTCAAGGATTGCTTGGTCATCGGGCCTGACTTCTCTACCCAACTACATTTCTCTGGAGGTAGGGCTAGACTTCTTGGGTGCAGAAGTCTCTGATTACAAGAAATAAATAGGGGGTTAGTTCGTACCTAGGATCAGATTGTATTAAAACTATCATAAAGAGAGAAGAGACTAAGGTTCAAGCCACTCACCAGTAACTTTTTGCTTCTTCTTGCTTATGTTAACTGGAAGAGTGAAGGAATATTAAGAGGCCTTGGAAGTTTAAGCCTTTATCCTCTTCCTGGTTAGGGTTGCCCGCTGACCAGGCAAGGAGAGCTATGGCTGAGGTTGTTGTTCAGGCTCGGGCTCAGCCTTAGATGATTCCACTGCAACAGTTCTTGCCCGCCGAGGTGCCTGAGTTTCCGTAGAAGGCCCAGCTTCATCTTCTGAATATTCAAACAGCTCAGAGATGTCCTATGCATCTTCTGTAGCGTGGCTGAACCCAACCCCTTATTTTGCAGCTTCAGCAGCAACCTTCTGAAGGACAAGAGTATCTACAGCTTCTTCTTCTTACCGACATCTACTTCTTTAATGTTGCCTTAGGCTGCAAGGTTAGGAGAATCATAATAAAAGTTAGTTAAGGATAGATTATGAAGCATTACAAAATAGAAAAGAAAATAATGAAGTATACCTATTAGAAGAAGCTGGTTCTTCTGGTAGATCATCTCATTCCAGTTTTCAAGCTCATCCTTCTTAGGAGGGACTTGAAAAAGAGTTGCCCAAAAAGAAAATCATGAGCCTCTATTAGATCTCCTTCAAACCTCTTCTGCCACTTGGCCTCCCACCAAGTAGCAAATGAGGGAGTATACTCAAAGTTGAGGGCTACATGCTTGTTAGCAGTGCCGTTCATCACCTACAAACTTCACCAAGTCGCCCGAAAGGTCACCTATCCACAATGCATAGAGTCAAAGTAGGGCACTGGCATTGCCTATCTGAACCCTAGTTACCTGCTACAAAAGTTGGGGTGGTAGATTTCTAGCACACGCTCGTAACCAGTTCGGTCACTGCGCACTACCCAAACTAAGTCTCTTTGTTAGATACATCTTATGAACTTCCCCTTGCATTGAGTGCTAGCATCCTCCCCAAATGCATCTTGGAAGATTAGGTTTGAGAACCATAGATACCTCCTAAGCATTGAGGCACCCCATTCTAAGTCTGCCCAAGCTTGACAAACCCTGAAGAAATAAAGGCAGGAAATAGTGGAATGGTTAGTAGGTGAAGCCTATGCCAGGATGCGGGCTGGAGCTACTCTTTCAGGGAATTCCAGGTTTAGTGCCTGAAACTCAGGGAAGTACCATTGCAGCCATAGTTGGACCATCCAAGTTGGCCCGTTGTGGTTAGTCTCAAAGGGTTCGCATATGGTCATCTCGTAGATGAGATGGTAAAGATGTGCGAGAAGGAAAGGTCATGTGGCTACATCATTAAAAGAGTAGAGGGCTTCTAATAGAAATATCCACTCCAGCTTTACTCATTTGGATTTGTTAGGGAAGATATGTTTATTCAGCCAGTACAAGAAAAAGTACATGTGCTCTTGATCTCTATTGGCAATAGTTGAAGGCGGGCTGAATGTTTTCTTTGCAAAAGGGATGAAGCTTACAGAGGTCTCATAACTCTTAAAGGTGGATAAAGTATACTCTAGACCAGTAATTGCCTCAGATGAACCCGAGCCTTCAGCAGTCGAGTAAAAGGGGGATGAGAAATCATAGGTGATGTCCACACGCCTGCCTAAGGGCATTAGCCCGAATACTTTAGCCATGTTAAACACTGTTGGAGACATGAAACCCATTCTGAAGTCAAAGGTGTTGGTCACATTGTTCCAAAAAAGAAGAGCTATGGTCAGGAGCTCTGGCTTGGTAATCATTGTGACCTTAAAGAGCATTATGAGCTTGTAAATCCTATTAGCTATCCACTTCTGCTTCCAGATAGGCTCAAGCTCCTCCACCCACTAAGCCAGGGCTTCATCCTTCATCAAAGGGAAGCCCCTGCGATGGCTGGACCATTTAGAAGCTAAAATGCCAGCCTCAGTAGAGAACGGGTTGAGAGTGAACCAATTGGCCGCGGACATGTTGCTCTCTACTGAAATGGGGACTCGGGTAGTCCAGGTCGGTCCTAGTGAGTGTACACCTTATTCCTAAAAAAAATTGAAGTGTTTAAGCCTGCCCGAGGGCGATGAAGGCCATTGAGTCAGCGACCCATGGTGGCAATACATTCACCAGACCCAAATGCAAGGCAAGTTTTGGGTGCCATTGTTGGTTTCTGGTTGAAAATTGAAGAAAGATTCTAGGTAGAAAGGAAGGAAGGATTGCAAAGGCAAGAGGATTCTCGAAAAATTATGAATTTTGGAAGCTAAAGAAATATGGATTGCTTAAGGTAGTTAGCCGAAGGATTTAAATGGTGGTTATATAATGGGCAGTTAGTTAACGTTGGAGATCGTGGGTTAGTGGAAAGTTTATTTGAAAAACGGTTGTGTAAATGGAGCAGGTCCCGAGTAAAAGCATGCAGTTAATTTTAAGGAGCTTTAATGAAAAAGGCTTGGGTCAACAAATATTTAACCAAAAACCATCCCAAAATATTATTTAACCAAAAAGGCTCAAAGTTTAATATAAAAAAATCCAAAACTATTGTCCACGGGCCAAACTTACAAATCAAAGTTCAAATAAAAGTCGAAAATGGAATCATTCATCAGAACAAAGCCGCCAAAACAATTTCAAAGAAGTTTAATGGCAAAAACCGGCTAAAAAAAAAAAACTAAAACATAACATAACACTGTTTCTAGAAAAAAAAAAATCAGATACAATGTTTGTTTTGTCTGTGTACAAACAAACACTGTATCTGGAAAGAAAAGAACCAAAATCCCAAAAACAGTGACTTAAATTTCAGAAACAGTGACTTAAATTTTAAAAATAATGACTTAAATTCCATAAACAGTCTATGTTTTAACCTTTGACTGTTTCTCTTCTTTCATGCATCAGTTGATTATATTTAAGAAATAAGGTGCTTAATTTGCTTTGAATCCAAATACAGTGAATTTCACTATGTCTTTTATAGCTTACATTTAAAAAACAGTATGTCTATTTCATTTGGATCCAGAAATAGTGACTTAGATTTCAAAAACAGTGTTACTTAAAATCTAGGAATAGTGACTCGTCATTATTATTGAATAGCATGCAGATTTAAATTTATTTTCTAGAGAAACAAATGATGAACTCCACTGACAAAGAAAAATTGAAAAACAGTACCTCAAATACACTATGAATAATAACGACGATTACATTTCAACGAAATAATACAAAATATAAATTAAATAGCATGATGATCTATATTTTTGTTTCAAAGAAAAAGAAGAAGGTCTGCAAAACAACAATGAGCTCCATTAACAACGAAAATCTGGAACTTAATCTAAAATAGTTAGGGGTAAAATCGACAAATCATAATTTATTATAGTTTGGCTATTTTTAGTTGGACTACTTTAATATGGGCCTTGTACTAATCATTAAACAAAACTTATAACATGGGTTTTGATTAAAACTAAAACTTTTCAAGCCCTTTTAATTAGTTTTCCTTTAATTTTAATCATCATTAACGTCTTGGTTTCCAGACTTAATAATAATTAAAGGGGGCACTGTTTGGGGTAATATTTGAACATTGGATTTTGTGTAAGGGAAGGCCCAAAGGCACCAAAGGAAGTTAAAATTGTCCAAAGCCCAGTCGACATGTTTGGAAGCAGATTGAAGCCATATCAGCCAAGCCATAGGCTATATGCCTATGAATGAAGTGACAAGTGATGGAGGCAAACTCACTCTCAAGACAAAAAAAAACACTTTATAGTGGTACTACAAGTAAATAGATGATGACTCACTACCCTTCAAAAGCTTTCGGACAAGATTAAAGTTGAAAGCAATCGGGCCAAAATGCCTATAAAGGGGAAGAGGGACATCAACATCAAGGACACTCAACCAATCAAACAAAAGACATCCAAACTTTGCTCTCAAGCTAGTTCATACCCAAAAAGCTGAAACTTATCCAAATTCAGTCCTTTTAGCCATAGTTCTCTCAGAAAAGCTATCTTTTGTCAATTGTAAAAGCTCTGCTACTTTAACTTAGTATTGTAGTATCGATTCCCTCGTGTAAGAACCTAGATATTTATCACCTTTTTTACATACAAACCTTTGTAAACACGAAGAGAAGTTTCTACAAGACGTTTCAACCTTGCCCGACAAGGTGAAATCTTGCCTGAGCCTCTTTGTATGTACTTGTATTTAGTAGATCTATCGCTTTACATGCTTTTTATTATGTATTCAAGTCATTTCTAATTGTTTTCCAACTAAGGAGTCCCATTTGTCTTTTAATCTGGTTAACTTAATGAATCTGTGTTCACTAAGACCAAGTTGTATTCAAATAGATAGTTAAAAAGGGCTCTGAACTCCCTTCATCTTGAACATACAAGTTTATGAATTAGAAATCCTTCTTTACAAGGCAAGAAAAAGAACTTAATGCATACTTAACCCATCTGTGACAATCATTTTATAACAAGAAGTCTAAGTAGCTTGGGGTGCAAGTAATCAACTTAAATCACACTTGTTCAACAAGTCGCATACCGGATGCTCATTATTGTGTTTTGGTTGCTTAGAAAGCATGCTAGGCTACTTCCGCATTAATATATTCATCTCCAATCCAAGAGGATTTATGTTTTTTAGAGAAGTAGATATAGATGATATCGATGAGGCAGAGAATGTATTTCTAGCTGTTCTTGGTGATACTGTTATGGAAGTTGGGCCCAGCAATATGCTTCAGATAATCTCTCATCTAGGCGATGCTAGCAAATTATCTGATTCGATTATGTTGTCAAAGTTTCCTCAAATATTTTGGTCTCCTTGTACTTCACAATCTATATGCGCGTTGATGGAAAAATAACAGAATTTGACTCGTTAAAACCCGTTGTCTACTGTGCTAAAGAGATTGAGCAATGCATTACCACATATCAGCATTTTTCTCCATGTAGGTTCAATCAAAATCTGAAGGGAAGCTTTGATCCAGTTTATATGAAGTTTGCACCTTCTTTCTGCATCGTTCAGAGGATTTTTGAGCTAAAGGGACCACTTCAAGAATTGGTTGTTAGCGAAGGGTGGATGCAATGGAAGCTTAGCGCACCAGATGACATTTCAAGTATTGAAGCTGCCATTTTGGGGGATGATTTCTGGAGCGACGCGCATCTGTTGTTGCAAGTATTTGAACCATTTGTAAGATTGCTTCCTACACTTGATATTGACAAACTTGTCATGGGTGACGTTTGTGATTGGCAGGCTCAGGCTCTTGAAGCCGTCAAACATAAGGATATAGATTATAGCACACTGAACCAGTTGGAAGAGCTGATAGAGCAAACATGGGATGCATTATTTTCGGTACTTCACGCTACTGGTTACATACTAAACCCTAGACATTTTGGGAAAGGTCAAACCAAAGATAAAATTGTGATGAGAGGAAAGCCACCCTAGAAAGATATGAGTCGGGCAGTACAAACAGACGGGTGCTAAGAGAACAAGCCAGCTCTTACTGGCGACTGGAGAGCTCCTTCGGAGATGAAGATGATGTGGATTGTAGGGACAAAAGGACCTAGTTGCATTTGAAACACCTAACTTACAGACACTAGCTGTAAAAATTGAATCTGGTTTCAAGCATTGAAATGTGTCAAGAGATATGGCAAGAATATGAGTTTCGTGGTCACGAAACAACCAACAGATGGGGAGTGGACAGAGTGCAGGATCTTGTTTTTGTCAGAAACAATCTGGCCCCAAAACTGTAAGCTTATGCTCGTCGTCTGGAGCCAATACATGGGATGGTGCTCATCTTGATCAAACAAATGTGACTGTTAAGTATTCATGACAAAATCTTTCAGTCTTTGTAATTTAGGACTGCATAAAATTATGGATGGAATGTTTTGCTTTTATGGGCAAGTTGTGATTAAGGTAGTTTTCAACAGAGAGAAGAACATGGGTAGGTGACAAGCGTAGCTAAACTAAACTTTCCTTTGATCTGTGATGCACTTGGTTCTTTACTAAGGAGATAGATTTTTACCTTTTCTCCCTCCGAACGACAGGAACTTGTATGGCACGGGTATACCACAACGGTGGTTTTCTGTACCAATACAAGGACATTTGTTAGTTTCTCTCCACATGTCTCTTTGTATTATTAGCACATGATGTCACAATTACAGTGTACCTTTGCCATACAATACAAGACATCCCTCTGCACAGCTATGAAAAATGTCTTAATAATGGGCTTGGACTAAATCCAAGTTTAGCCATGAGTTTTTGATAGGCTAATAATGGGCCGCTAAGTCCAATTTATCTGGATCCTTAAATCTTTCCTCATCTTCTCTCTTTAATATTCTCATCTGCATTCAGAGAGGGACAATAGGAATTGATAGGGACGTCAAGGAAAATGATAGGGACGTCAAGTAATCACACTATATCAAAAAGAATCTTGTATCAAATTCCACATCAATCAATAATTGAGAGTTGCCCATACGATTGGAAAATCTAAGTGCATGAATTGAAGTTGCATATGGCACTTCAGGACCGAAGTTGGAAGAAAACTAAATTGTGACAATTAAGGGCATGTGTTTGGTAACAGTTTTCTTTAGTTTTTCTTTTTTATGCTAGAGATGGAGGAAAATATATGTGAGGGAAACGGAGAATGAAGAAAGATGAAGTGGTCTCGGAGGGAGTAGGGACAAACGAAGCAGATCATATAAAAACAAAAACTTGAAGTGTGTGTCATGCCATGCGCATTTGACATGTCTTCCAATTCCATCATCATCAACACATCTTCATTCCTGCTTTATTTCACACTTCCCCCCACCAATGTATACCAAAAATGAAAAACGAAAAATGAAATAATTTTATCAAACAAGCCCAAACCATGTGAATTCAAACATATATGAAATTGAACCCTAAATTTTTATCAAAGTCAAAGAGTTTTTTTTTTGTAGACGTCCATGTCTTGAAGTAACAAGAAACTTAAACAAAATTGTTATCTGCATTTCAGAAAACTCATTTTGCAATCTTATATAACATAAAACATAAATATAAGAAAAAAATGTAAAATAACTTTTTTAGAATACTAATAAAATAAGCGGATGAATTGAAATGAGGGAGCATGGGAAATGTGTCCATATTAATTATGAATTGTATCGTTGTTTACTGTGTTCAAGTCAAGTACATGTGATCATTGTTAGACCAAGGCACTTAGCATAGATCATGGCACAAATCATTACACATACAATACCCAAAATTGAGGAATTGGCTCGAGTATCTTCTTTACGTGGAAATTAAGCAAAAGGTTTTGTCATGAGAGGATAAATATGCAATTAAAAGTTTGAAAAAGTGGGATTAGATTTTATAAGTGGGACAAAAGGACAGTCAAAGACGGCTCAAAAAATTTGGTATTGTTTGTTCACTTAGTGGCCACCATACACAACATTTTGTGGGGGATTTAAAACCTAATTTGCCACAACTTTTTGAAGTAAAGGAAAAACACTAATACTAATTCATGCATATTATGGTTAATGGGGAATAAAGTAAAAAGAAGATGTAAAAAAAAGGTCATTGAATTATCTAAAGGGACTAGGGAGGGGTCCAAAAAGGAACACGCAACACAGTGTTTCGCTTAGGTGTACGAAGTTTTAATTTTTTTTCATATTGAACTATAAAATTTTGAAATTATACCTATATATATCAATGTTTAAAAATAAAAAAACTCGCCTCGGGGCGCGCCTAGTTGAGGTTGGGCGGTGAGGCTAACACCTTTGTTTTGCTAGAGTAGGCGAAATGCTTCATCAGAGACACCGAGAAAGCGGAGGCGCGCCTCAAGGCGTCCAGACACCTTGTCTGCCTTTTTTTTTTTTTTTTTAAACCATCCAAACCCAAAACGACGCCGTTTGGGTTAGGATTTTCAATCCTCTTCATACCATACCTTCAATAGCCTCTGTCTGCCTCTACCTTTTTCGCCTTCTTGCTTCTTCTCTCGCGCGCCAGAAGCCCAAAACAAAGAACACATCCACTACTTGGAGCAGCATCGGTCACCACGCCATCGCTTGGAGCAGCACCGTCACCACGCCGCCATCACCCTGCCGTCATCACCCCAGCACCGTCAGCAAGATCCCAAAGGTTAGCGTTTCTGAAATTGAAATTCTAAAAAAATTAGGGATTTGGTTTTCTGGGGAAGAGCTCTACCTCTGCGTGCTACCTTATTTGTAAAAATGTTTGAATAGTTGGTATTAGATAGAAAACAGAAAGTGTAGATAAGGGGATAATAGTGGAAGATGCTAATAGGTCAGAAGGTGCTAGTAGGTCTCTAAAGTAGCGGAGGAGGAATATGAACTGCTTGTTAGTTTTAACTATTACAGATTACAGAGAGAATAAGAAGAAGAGATGGAAGAAGATGGAAGGTTGGTGGGAAGAGGGAAAGGAAATGAGTATCTGGAGGAAGTTATGCTTTTAGGTGGAGGTTCTGGACTAATGGTACTTTTGTCCTCTTCAGTCAGTCATTCCTTGTACTTGGTGGTGAGGGTGATGGGGGTGGGGATTGGGGGCGTGGACATTGAGGTGGCAGATAAGGGGTTAATAGACAGAAAAGTATACACATATTTTGTACATTGTTATAGTCTAAGCGTGCAAGTGCAATAAATGTTTATTGTTGGTATATAAATTAATAAATTGTTGATTCATTAAATGTATGCATCAAATGTTTATTTTTTAGGGCATTAAAGAATATGGCTTCTTCTTCTAAGAAAGATTTTGCTTAGCAATGAACAAAAGATTTGGATTCTATCACCAAGCACTTCTATTGTGTTTTTTTTGAAACCACAAATGCACGAGTTCAATTTCTAGATTCAAACGTCACCTAGGTGGTGTAAGTTCGGGAGGAATGATAAGTTGTAAAAAAGTCCCAACCAATGTGAAGGAAGAATGCTTTGCTAATGTTATGGGAACTAAAGAAAAGAGGAAAGTTAGCCATGAGTTGTGTCGTGGTGGTGGAGAAGAAAGTGAAAGTGTCGATATGGGCACAACAAGGACACCATTTGTAAATAGTGGGAGTGGGAATGTGAGTGAGTGCCACACATCCACAACAAACCGGTTCTTTTCTACCACTTAGGTCAAGGGGACCACTTGATACGTATGTTACATCAGAAGCTCGTCAAGCCACATTGAATACACCTTTCAAAAAAGAGGAAATTAGACAAGCTTCTTGAGCACTTGCGTGATGGTTCTACACTAGTGCCATTCCATTCAATGCGGCAAACAATGAATATTATGTTAATGCAATGAAATTGGTATCCAATTTTGGTCCCGGCTTTAATGCTCCTACAAGCCATGAATATAGAACTTGGATGCTCAAAGAAGTTGAGGATGTACAAAGTATGATGAAAGAACATCAAAAGGCTTGGAAGAGATATGGATGCACTATTATGTCAAATGGCAAAAGTAGGTGTTTAATCAACTTTATTGTCAATAGCACACAAGGTACTTGGTTCTTGAAATCGATTGATGCATCGGCCTCTATTAAGAATGGAGATTTGTTGTATGGCTATTTGGATGATGTTATTCAAGAAATTGGGGAGGAGAATGTGGTTCAAGTTATATCCGACAATACTTCGAACTACAAGAATGTCGGGGCAAAACTTATGGAGAGGAAAGAGAAGGTGTGGGGGACACCATGTGCGGCTCATTGCATTGATTTGATGCTAGAAGATATTTCTAAGATGGCATGGTTTGATGACACACTCAAACGTGCTAGGTATATTTCAAAGCATCTATATGGGCATCAATGGGTACTAGCTTTGATGAGAAAGTACACCAACAATTTGGAAATTCTTCATCTGACGGTCACTAGGTTTGCCACTTCTTTCCTTACACTACAAAGCTTACAAAAGCAAAAGGAAAATCTTGTAGCTTTGTTTGCCTCTCAAGAATGGTCAGAAAGTACCTATGCAAAATCCCGTGAAGCAAAGTTGGCTAAGCATCATGTGTTACATGATCGTGAGTTTTGGGGTCGAGTTTCCTTTTGCATTAAGGGTGTTCTTCCTCTTGTTTGTGTATTGAGAGAGGTTGATTCGAATGAGAGACCTCCCATGGGTTTTATATATGAGTTGATGGATGCCGCAAAAGAGAAAATTGCAAGCAATCTTAACAAAGTGGAGCAAAAAATATATGCCTATTTGGAGAAAGATCGTAAATGGAACGATCAACTTCATCAACCACTACATGCGGCGGGCTATTACTTAAACCCACAATTTCGTTATGATGATAATTTCTCAGATACTGATGAAGTGCGAAATGGGTTGTTTGCTTGCATGGATAGGATGCTTGGGAAAAGGAAAGAACGTGAAGAGGCCGATTGTCAATTGGATTTATATAGTGATAGGCGTGGTCCATTTGCGGATTCTATGGCTATGCAAACTAGGAAAAAATGAACACCAAGTAAGATTTAATTAGTCAATTGTTAATATCTTGTTATCATTAACCCTTAAATTACTTGCCTTACTAATATTGTTTTTTTTTTAGCTGCTTGGTGGGAGCGCTTTGGGCATAAAACACCCAAGTTAAGGAAGTTTGCTATCCGAGTTCTAAGCCTTATTTGTAGTGTGTTGGGATGTGAGAGGAATTGGAGCACATTTTCAATGGTAAGTAAATATATTATTAGTATCTTAAGTGTCATTTTTGCTTAAGATGATTAGACTTGAGTAATAGAATTGATTTATTTGTAGATTCATACAAAAAAAAAAAAGGAATAGGGTTGAACATAAAAGGCTTAATGTTTTAGCCTATGTCAAGTATAATTTGGCTTTACAGCAGAGAAGTATGATCCTATTGTTGTGGAAGAAATTACCTCTGATGATGAATGGATAACGGAGATAGAAGATCCCGTTCTTCCCGAAGATCCTACATGGCTTGAGGATGAGTTATTGTATAATGCTGAGGCCATAAGGAATGTGCCACCCCCAGTTTATGAAGGTGGCCCATACATTCGAGAGCCTAGAGAGTCTTATCCTCCTCCTCCTTGTGAGCCTACTCAACCTCGGGGTCCTATTACATACAAAAGAAAACAGGGTAATGAAGAAAACGGCTCATATTAATTATTATAAGGAGAAATTAGGTTCACATCCCTCTTTTTGCTACTCCATTGATTAAAACCTTATTCTTTTTCAATTTTTGATCAAGGTCCTTGGATATTAATAACATCATTAATTATTGGGTAAATTACACCATACCCCCTCAGGTTTAAGTTCTATTACAACCCCATATAACATCTTTAAAACATTTCACTTTCATACCTCAAGTACTATTTTATTTCAATTTCATACATCCGTTATATTTTTCATCCATTGATCCGTTAAGTGCTGACGTGACTGTCAACTGTGTGCCACATGGCAAAAAAATAAAATAAAAAATTTTAAAACCTAAATTTTTACACCTTAAAAAAATTTCTTCTTCTTCTTGCAGTCACTGGGGGGGGTTAAAAAAAAATTATTTCTTCTTCTTCTTCTTGCAGTCGCTTGGGGGGGTTTAGAAATTTTTTTTTTCTTTCTTCTTCTTCTTCTTCTTGCAGCCGATTGGGGGGGGGGGGGAGGGGGTTCAAAAAAAATTTCTTTTCTTCTTCTTCTTTCTTCTTTCTTCTTCTTCTTCTTCCAGATCTAGTTGCCGGGTTTTTTTTTCGGTGTAAAAATTCAAGTTTTTAAAAATTAAAAAATCAAAATCAAAATTCCACGTGGCACACAGTTGGCAACCACGTTGTCAGTCACGTCAACACTTAACGGATCAATGGATGGAAAATGTAACGGAAGTATGAAATTGAAATAAAATAGTACTTGAGGTATGAAAGTGAAATGTTTTAAAGGTGTTGTATAGGGTTGTAATAGACCTCAAACCTGAGGGAGTATGGTGTAATTTACCCTTAATTATTTCAATAATAAAATATTTTTTATTTCTAAATATATTCATTTAGTGTTATATTACAATTATTATATTTATATTTATGGCTAAATTTTTTATCATATATTTTTATTTTTAGTTTGTACCCATTTTTAATTTGCAACTCTTTTTTAATTTGCACCAATTTTCTTTTCAATTTTAATTTGTACCCATATATTAATTTCTTTTTGTGCCCATATTTTTTATTTGTACTTATTTTTAATTTTGCTAAATGTACCCCTGCTAATTATATGTACCCATTCGTGTAATTTTTCAAATTTTTAATCTTAAAATGTACTCATTCTTAAATATGCCAATTTGTTATATGTAAAATGTACCATTTTTTTATATAAAATCTATTCAATTTTTTTCTAATCTATTTTTAAACTTATATGACACACCCCGACCTGGAATGTCCACTTAGACTCCGAAATCAAGCTATGTTGGCCGACACCTGGAAGGTGACGAAGCCATAAAGTCTAGTGTAGTGGAAAAACAATGTGAATAAATTTAAACCTAAAAGTGTCTAATCAAAAGAGTGTGCAGGTGAGCGGGATTGAACCATTTTCACACGTGATGTCAGAGCATAGGACAGTATAGTAAATAGGAGGAGGGTTATACCACTGAAGGTAACCATCTCTTGAGGTTTACCAGAATCCTCGTATATACGTAAGCACAACTACTAAACCTAGAGGAGCGAAAAACAAAGTTGAGTGGGTCGGCAAAACAACGCTTGTAAGAAAACCTTTATTTTCAAACATAATAACCCATCACCGTAAAACAAGTATAGTTTCCTTAAAACATACTACGTAAGTATGTATACAATAATCAGGGCCGGCCCAGCCCCAGTGCAAACAGGGCGACCGTCCGGGGCCCAAAAAAATTGGGGGCACCAAAATTATTAGGGCGATATATTTATATATGTTTTCATAAGAGTATAAATTTATATAATTTGGTTTAATAACATATAAATTTAACTAGAAATGGTGGTTTGGTCATTTGAAAATAATGAAGAGGTCTTGAGTTCAAAACACCACATGTGTTTTTTTACTTTCTAATTTTTACAAATTTCTTTTCATAAGAGTATAAATTTATAAAATTTGGTAAAGGATCAAGAAGTTTAATTAGAAGCAATGATTTTTGTTGTTTAAAATTAACAAGAGGTCCTAAGTTCGAAACGCGCGCATGTTTATTTTTTTCAATTTTACAAATTTTGTTTGGTTGTTAATTTATTTTTAGTTACTAACTAGTAGCTATGTTGGTTGTTATTTTTAAATATTCATTTCAATTCAAGTCTAATCTTCAATAATGAGTAATACGTAGACCAAATTTTTAGAGCAAATTGACAAATTATATGACGTGTTATCAAAATATTTAATTTAATGCCCATTCATTACTAATACATATCAATTAAAGACTCCAAAATATCATTATTTTTTTAGTCATATTGACAAGGTTAGTAAATAAGAAAAAACACCTCATGATTTATACAAAAACACTTTCAAAGTTCAAATGGAAAACAAAACTCATTATCTATCTACTTGTAAGCCCGGAGTTTTTTTGTTTTTTCTCTCAATACAAAATAAATTAGTCTTTCTGTGTTTTTAAATTATTGAGTTTGAAGTGTTTTTTTAAGTATAATTTTATTAATGTCTTACGTGTGAAAATAAATAATTTTCTTATACGAAGTTAGGGCACTATTTTTAGCGTCGCCCCGGGCCTAAAAAATTTCTGGACCGGCCCTGACAATAATATAATAACAAAATAACCAGAATATGCCAAGTCATGATATATCAAATGCCACATAAATATAATCATGTGATAATCAAGTATAATCAATTGCTCATCAATCTCTGCTAGCACACGAGTTGGAGTTGCCTAATGCAACATGTACGACAAGACTGGGTGTAATAATGCGCTATAGTACTACAATCACGTGAAGACTGGTGCCGAGGCACGGTCACATACGAGTCGGAATTGCCTAGTGCAATCTGTACGACAGGACTAGCACTTAAACTTGGATCCAAGGTGAGTCAACGGTGCAGATGTGAACATACACGTGAAAGACTGGCCCTGCCCTTGGGCGGAGTACCAACGTCGGGGTGCAACAAAATGAGCATATACTATATGTATGAAGAAGATGACCGTGCATGGAGAAGAAATAAAATAGGGACCCTTCTTGCCTTTCTCCTCTTTGCTTCTGCCATGGTCTCATTCGTCAGTGCCACCCACTTCTCCTCCAACCTTTCTCTGTCCTCTGGCAGGGGCAGTACATAAACCCAAATTTCCCCAAATTATTTCAACCACCTTAGTAATTTTTCTTATGGGTGAAATTTCCTTCATAAGGTTCGTAAGATGGATATGATCTGTCATAGGTTGGTGAAATTTGGGGGTGGAGCTGACATGGCTTCGGGAGAATGGGGAGGGAGGCGGTTGGTGGAGGTATGGCAGCTGTGTTCTTAGTGAGAGAGAAGGTGGATGTTTGGAAACTAGTAAAAGAGAAAAATGGTGTGTTTGGTTAGAAAGATAGTGGGAGTTTGGGGAGAATTTTATTTTACTGGTGTTTTAAATTTAGTGGTCCACATTAGACAATCAATAACTTAGGTACTCTCTAGTAACTTATGAAACCTCATAATGGACGCTTGAATTATGATTTTATAATTTGTAATATTGTTTTGCATATGATTTTTTAATGAAATGTATTATATTTAAGTTTTCAATGTTATTTTTGTCTATAAATTTTTTGACCTTTATTATTAGGACCTCTGAGTTTAAAATCCTGAATCCGCCACTGGGAGGGGGGGACGATGATGTATGTATGGACATTAATCACGAACACCTCGAAGATCCTAATATCTTTGTTCTGTTCTTAGAAGTAGTGTGTTTGTCCCTGTGATAATTCCCTCCAACGTTTAGGGTTTGACATTTGCTTTTGCACGGGTTAGGGAATCAAGATAGGGTTCCTTCTCGATCAGTTATTTTACCATGCATGCTTTTGTCTTCATTGGTGTGAACTTGGATTTTGACAACTAGAAAACATATGCAGATCTCAGATCTCGCATGAATATAATAACACAAAGTAGTTGGGGTGCCAATTAATTCTAACAGAACACAGTTTCTTAATTAATTATACAACCCTAGCCAGTGTGAGACTTTAGTATGTTATATATTCACGAATTGTTAGAGCGAAGGGGACATGGGCTCAAGGAGCATGCGCCACCTCTCAACCTTTTCATGTGGAAAATTTATATTAATCTTGTTAAAAGTATTCAAAACTCCTCCTGAATTCTTAGTGTCTCTTCTCTCAATTTTATTTTTTCTTAATCACTTTTATGTCTTAAATCCTGTCAAGTTGCATGTTTTTGTCATACGAGTAAGTGTTAGATGATTAATACTACAAATAAAATGATACTAGGGTAAAGAGCTACTCACAAACAATGGCGAATTCAATATGTGAATCTTGGAGAGTCCTAGTGTTAAATATAAGTTTTTTATATATAAGAACAGAGCGCGAAGCATGCAAAAAAATTGATTCACTTGGTGGGGTTGTTGTGCACATGTCAACAAATATCGGCATATTTATGCCGAAGCAATCTGAAGAGTGATATAGAGAGAATTTGTCTGGTGTTGTCGATGCAACATGTTAGGATATGCCTAGCATACATTACATCAAACATTTAGTAAGCACCAAAAAGACCCGTACCAAACATTCGAAAGGTCTCAAAAGACCTTTACATATATATTTTCTGAATTCGGGTGATCTTGGGACCACCTTGGTCCCTATTTCCATCCACCCTGGTCACAAAGTACGGCTTTTTTTTTTTAACAAGTTGAATAAGTTAGCCTGATTTTTCAGTTGCCACATAAAAAATGCTTGAATCTTTTAGGGTAAATTGTAGCAATGGTTTCTTAATTTTAATCAAATTGGAGCAATGGTCCCTCAACTAAAAATCAATTATCATTGGTCCCTTAACTCATCAAAATGTGTAGCTATAGTCATTTTTATCAATTTCGTCAGAATTTTGTTAAAATGAGTTATGTTAGAAGAATCATTGTTACAATTGGGATCCCTCAATTCATAAAAACGTATAGCTATGGTTCTTTTTGTCAACTTCGTCAGAATTTTGTCAAAATGAGTTATGGTTGAAGGACCATTGCTATAATTGGGTTAAAGTTGAGGGACTATTGCTCCAATTGGGCTAAAGTTAAAGGACAATTTCTCTAGTTGGACTAAAGTTGAGAGACCGATGGTAATAGATTTTTAATTGAGGGACCATAACTACGCGTTTTGATGAGTTGAGGAACCAATGGTAATACCATTGCTCTAATTGAGTTAAAATTAAAAGACCATTACTGCAATTTACTCAATCTTTTAAGGTGCACTCTCTTATTTGAATTTTTTACATCTGCCCTGCAAAATGGTTAAAATGTACATTTATATGTGTGCATGTACACATATCGCTCTGACCGGACAAATGGACACAACCAGGATAAGTCATGATCCAAATATAATGATAATACAAGAGTACTGAGAAAGGAGACTGATATTTAGTCTTTGGTTGCTATTATCTTTATTTACTTTTTCATCTCCTTCCCTGAAATTTCATGACTCTGAATTACTCACCAGGTTTCTTTTTCTTCCATATTATAGGCTTCTTTGGTTCTAATAGTAAGCTGGTCTTTCTTTGGGTTGGTACAACATAATTGTTGCATTTTTGTTGTACAAAATATCAATCAAATACCAGGCCAAAAAACCTAATGATACTAGCAATGGTGACTGGCGAGCCAACTTACTGCAGGACTTGAGACTGGATCTTGCAACCACTAGCAAAATGATTAATTATTCTATCTAAATCATTGTTTATAATTTTAACAAAAAATAAAAATCATTGTTTATAAAAATTAAAAATAAAAAAAAAAGAAGAAGAAGAAAACAGCTAAATTGTTGTTAATCTGTATTCTGTAACTCCCACAGAAATTGTTGACAAAAGAAAATATAAAAAATCTCACAGAAAGTATGGGCCACCACAAAATACATAAATACGTGCATATACAGACGGTCTATGTAACTAACATCCATTACGATGAAGTTGGGGAGAATATGTTATTTGAAGTCTACATTTCGGTTAACTAGTACTTGTCATGTTTGGTAACCCTTCATCTGTAGATATATAAATATATTTATTACATATACATATTTCTACACACATATACACACACGCTAATATCTGACGTAGTCTCAAAATTTTGATGAACAAGTCATGTTCTTTTTTAATCACATTTCTTTTTGGGGTTAGCAACTTGGCAGGGCCACGAAATGTCAAAGGACATAACAAACACGGGTATTAAATAGCGGCCTTTTGGCAAAAATATACATCATCTGCAAAGCTTAAATTAAAAACACTCACAATTCCATTCTTTAATTAAAGGGTAATGAAGAGACCAACTGATTAAATTAAATTTTATGAATCCTAAGATGTAGTTGTTGACGATTGAATTATTACTTAAAATCAATGTAATTATATTTTATTACTTAAGATTAATGTGCTTATTTAATTAAAAGTAATGTTAGTCTACCTAACATTACTCGAAATTAAATATACTCGCTTTTGACATGTGATTTTACATAATTAACTTTCATTTAACTAGGATTTATTCATCCCTTTATGCGCCGATTTGTATGTCCCTCTCCCTCACACACACGTTGCCTAAGATTGCCACTACAAAGATCGCAACTTCAACCTCCATGTGAGAATGTGAGGAGAAAATAACACATTAGTAAGGAATCAAACCATGCAATGTCTTATAAGTTAGGATACTCCTCATATTACTATTAGTTTTATGATAGAACCCCAACTTTTTTAATAACATCATAGTAAGTTGGCTCATGTGTGAGGCTCAATAGCCACACATCACCCAATTTGTATTGTTCCCCTTTTAGGCTTGAAATTTTGCAATATGTGAATGGGCTTGTGAGAATGTGAGGACAAAGTCATACATCGGTGAGGGATCAAACCATGCAATGTCTTATAAAAAATTTTAACTATTCTATATTGTCAATTAATTTTATGATGACTCAACTTTCTTCACTCTATTCCATTCCCGACAACTTCCGCCTCCATCTTCGACGAATTCGTCCTAAAAACCAGACCAGCTACTTATCCGTCCCCAGTGATCTTCGACGACTTGTCATCCCATGAAGAAAAATTTTCAATTTATTATGACCTACAATCTCACTCTCACGCCCTTACCTTTCTCTTTCAATATTAATATCCCTCCACCTAATCCTGCACTATGCGTAAAGTCTAAAATCAACAAGGACTAGTATTTTCTCTCCTTTTTTTTTCATCCCCTCCTCTCACATTTTATATTTTGTTTTTTTTATAAAAAATTAATATAAGATTTTAACATGCTTTAATTGTGACCGTTCAAATAAGAAGAGAGAAAAGAAGAGAAAAAAAAGAAGAAAAAAAATCCTACTTCAATCAACAAAACAACCCAGCGTCTATCAATTAAGTTGCAGAATCGATAACCCACTGCACACAGACGTGGGAGGAATCAAATGCGAGGAGAACTTAATTTTTTTGCATTTTTATATATTGTATAGTTGGATATTCGCCAATTAATAATTATATGTTGAAAATAATGAATCTCACGTTGATAAGAAGATAAACAAGTTAGGTCTTTACCGTTAATGCCGAGAATATTATCATGAAAAATGAAGAAAAAAAAATCTTAAATAGACTTATAAATAAGTTTTGCACCTTGATATTGATGTTGTATGAAAACCGAATTTTCACGGGGAGGGAACATCGTCATCGAGGCGGGAAGGCCGCAAGAGCCTAGTGTGGTCTCCACCGAAGACTGGGCTCGAAGGTGGTGGCCTTGGTGGTCACTAGGTCTGCGGTTGTGATCATTGAGACCCCACCGACATGGGCCTTGTCGAAATCAATGGTGGTGTGATGAGTTCGATCGCATAAAATCAAAATCCGGGAGAAATTTGGGATAATCTCACAATCCCAGGACTCCATCATCTCAAAACCATGTTCAACGGCATCAAAGATCGCAGATGGTGATTTGGACCTGAATCGCCGACTTCCCATTGTTGGAGGTGTCGGAGAAAACCAGAGAGGTGGCAGTGTGCATCTGTAGAAGATGACCCAAGATGACATGTCATTTTGGTTTGGATTCATGGCTAGGCACGGCGCGGTTCGAAGCCGTGGCTCGACGCACCGACTAGGGTTTCAATTCTTTTGATTTTTTTTCATGCTTTTCCACACAATTTAATTAAGCAATTCAATTTCAAATCACAATAATTCGTTGCAAACATAGCAAGATATATAATTCAAAATTGAAAATGGGGTTCATGCTTCATGGGATGGTTAACATGCATAAAGATTTATGGCGTTTTTATAAATTCATAATTTAAATAAAAATAATGAGTCTGATTCTGATTACGGATCATACTTGTATTTACTAAGATTCAAAGGAATCAAGAGTGTGTGGGACTCACAAGAAAAATGGAATTCAATTCTTGAAAATGGAGGAATTGGACTCCCTCCATGAATGAGGTAATTGAATTTCTAGTGGGTGAGGGAATCTTGAATGCATTTGCTCTACCTATTATGCCGTCTTATCAATTTGCCATTCAACTCAACAAATTAATCTCACAAGCTCGAGTGCACCTTGTCCTTGAAATCTGATAAGTTTAGGATACCCTACAAATCGTATGTGTCCATAAGCAATTTGTTGTTGTAGAGGAAAATAGGTCTATCTCTAGCCTTGTTTGCATGTTGTAACTCTAACGTGTGTTTTTTCTTACTTACACATTAGATGTGTATGTACACTATTATAACACAGCGTCTGAATCCAAATGTAAAAAAATAGAATCAGAAAACACAATGTCTGGTCGGTAATGACCTATTCCAAAATATCAAAAAAAAAATATGTGAAAGGGGATATCAGTTAAAATGGGTGCCAGCAGTAGTGGTAGACTTTATAATTTTTTTTTATTACTTTAAATGTATTTAAATTCACATACATGATTTGTCACATCCCGGCCTGCGGCGAATCACTTCCCGGGCCCGCTTCATCATCGTAGTACGATATTGTCCGCTTTGAGCCATGACCACGCCCTCACGGTTTTGTTTCTGGGAACTCAGGAGCAACTTCCCAATGGGTCACCCATCATGGGAGTGCTCTAGCCCCCTTCTCGCTTAACTTCGAAGTTCCTATGAAACCCGAAGCCAGTGAGCTCCCAAAAGGCCTCGTGCAAGGTAGAGATGAGAATATACATTTAAGGATCACTCTCCTGGGCGATGTGAGATGTGAGATGTCACATGATTGATCTATTTATAAGTAATATAAATATTATTGACATATTGTTAATATTGTAACTTTTATTAATTTTATACAAAGTCACCCTCATCGTGAGCTTTTGTGCATAGTCTAGTACTAAATCCATTTTTTTCTTGTCGGTCAGTAGTGGTGTTCCTTGATACCAACTTACTGCGTTTTTCTTACAAAACTTTTATCTCAATGCTCTCTTTCTATTCCATGTATTGTGTTTCTTCCTCTTCAACTTTTTTTTTTTGGAACTATTCCTCTTCAACGTTTTAAAGACGCCATAAAGGTCATATATGGGATTTGTCTTTTCTTATTTTCTCTGGAAACACACAAGTATGCTTTTCTTTTGTGTCTAGAGATTGATAGTTTCTAGCTCTCTTTCTTTCTCACCAAAAACACTACTAAAGAGCTAGTAATAGAAGACTAATCAAGTTCAATCAAAGACAAGAATGACATAAAATTACATGGGTAGGTCCCCAAAAACCCACTCTTAAGGAGGAGGTCACATTGTCTAACTTTTTGGCACATTATCCTATTTTGATTAGCTTCACCTTCCCACCGATTTAGAGAATTTTCAGCATCCAAAGTAGCTAGAGATCAAGGTTAAACATACCACTCAATGACCACAATGAAATTAATTAGCTTCACCTTCCTCATCTAATGGGAGATGCAAATGTCTTGGCGTTTTATATTTTTTGTTGGTCGAAAAATTCTTTAATAGATCTTTTTAAGAACATGTAATATAGTTATCTTGGCTGAAAAGGATAAATAAAAATGTAAGTTTACATCTTTTTTATATCTCTCGGAAATATAAATAAGTTGTAAATGATATGTAACTGTGGCCTTTGCATCTTAAATTTGCATCTCTCGACTAAAGAGGCTTTAACAGGATCCACAATAAGAAATGCCAAATGTGATAAATTTCGATGCAGTAAGGCCTTCCACAATAGTTCATGTAATTTATTGTAAACTAGCCAATTTAAAATTTGCTAGTCCATTGTGAGGTAAAGCTCACACCCTTCCCCTTCCCTTTTTAATGTAGATAATAACGTTTGTTAAAAAATAAAAAAAATAAATTGGTAAAACCATAAGACATTCAATCCATGAGCCATGATCATAAACTCCATGATTATTCCAAACGATTGATGCGGAAATGCTAAGCATTTAGACTTACCTCGGTCATTAGACTTCAAACAAACCAAGATATTTGTCTTGAACAATTCATAAGCAATTTGTTGGTGTGGAGGAAAATAGGTCTACTCTAGTCTTGTTTGCACGTTATAACTCTAACGCATGTTTTTGTTACTTACACATTAGATGTGTATGTGCACTGTTATGGGCGAAGAGATGACATGTTTCCCATTAAAATCTAGAATCAACTACTACACATCTCGGTAATAAAATAGAAAACCGTTTCTCATACTTTAACTAATAGGATTGTGTCCAAATATAATATCCATTAAGTCGAACTGTCCATTTCACACACTAGAATATTAATATATTCTTATGTTCGATTCATGTATACATAAGTCAAACACTTTTGAGTTTGACTCTTATAACAACATAATTGTTAGTGTGAGTTTGATCCATCTATTTTTTTTTAGTGGTTATTCTTTTTTAACTCTTTTCGATCATTTATAAAATTAAAATTAAAACTTACAAGTTTAATACATTATATAGTTAAGAAATGATGTTACCCTACTCAAATTTTCTGACCTATTGGAGACCCACTGTAGAAGGTCTAAGATCCTACGTTCAATCATTTTAGTAAAGATAGCACCACAAACATGCATAATAAATTAACAAAAAGTTTGGTCAGTTTCAATTTTTAGCTTTCACTATGAGTTTTGCAGCCACAATAGTTAGTTGATGAAAATAATTAATATTGGAAGAAGGGTTTTCCATGCTAAACTTTAAGTAAATATTATTTTTCTGACAAAAGAACATTTTATTATTAATAAATGATATTATTCTAGATTTTAAGGCTTCTCATTTACAAATGAAGAAGAATATTACTAGACCGTAGTATTAAGTGACACAAAAAGAACAAGTTAAACGAAAAACTATCCACAGTTTTGACAAAATGACAGACATGAGCCTTCAATCAAGGTTCTGTTACTAATGCTTCGTTTGATTGGCTTAAATTTTACTACTGTAAACATTAACCTGATCGAGTTCAGAAATTCATGTCATTAATAATTAATAATCCACATGATTAAGAATTCCGTAATTTGGGTCTCATTAGCAGATTTCACGTTCCAATGTATGCGCAGCAGCAGCTGTTACAATGGGAAGACGATACTTGCGTAACTTATTAGTGTTTTAGCTGTCTATATATTAAAACAAATTAATCCCTCTCCTCATGGCTTGGCCGGACTCAGTGATTAGTCATGTCCAGAGGAAAGGGAATTCGGCAGCTCATCGGCTTGCTCGTATAGGGATTACCAATGCGCAGGAGGTTGTGTGGTTTGATGAGCCCCCAGATTTGATTCAGGACATTCTATTAGAAGAGGGTTTGTAATCTCATTGTATTGTTCATTTAAGGATAGGACTCTTGTTGTGCGGGACGCTCTTTTCCTTCGACCGGGTTGAAATACCAGGCAAGGTTTTTATCGAGACCCATTTTGCACACTATCCTCAATTTGTACGATTTCTGATTTGCTTTAATGAATATCGTACCTTTGTTCTAACTAAAGAACGGTTAAGCACATTCTTTCCGGAAACCATATGGGATACCGCTCTAATGTTCTTGGAGCCAGCGAAATTATCGACACAGTATTGATAGCGACATCTACAATAAACTGAGACCACATCAACAAATATGTCGCGAGAACATGTTCTCAGGCCATATAAATGTAAAGCTCAACGTAGAGAACACAACCAGAAATTTTGAGCTCTCTTCTTTATCTCTCTCTCGTTTTCTCTCTTACTCCCCAAATTTATTACACAACAAAGGAGAAAATGGTAATAAAATCATCCTTGAACCAAAATACTAAACACCTTCTCTGGTGCATTATGGGCGGAGTGATTGGATACAAGTTTAACAATTGACACAAAAATTAGCCCTTTTCACTGCATTGATAATGCTAGCTGAAAAGTTGAATTAATCTTGTACACAACTAGTCTTTCAAGTTGAATAATTGTAGTCTTTTTCTACACTGAGCATTATTCAGTCAATTCAATAGGACTTTTCAAGTTCTTGCACATATATATGATACATACCACATTTGCAATGGAGGGCATGTGGCAGCAACCAGACTCATTCAACATTTGCAATGATATACGATACATATCATGCATGGGTTTATGAATTTTAACCCTATAAAAAGAGAAAAGAAGAAAGGTAGGACCCTGAAAAATAAGGGCTTTAGTTTTCATATATAGTGGCAATTTTCATTGATGATGAGTTAAAATAAAATTACTATGCTGACTCATCGTGTGATTTAACTTAAATTCTCCACCCTTTTACTGTAAATACAACTTTTTAGATACAAGTATTAGATAGCATCAAAATTTAGAGAAAACACATCAAACTGAATAAGAAAAAATTAACTTGATAATGACAGAAATGCACCCAAAAAATTGACAATTGGAAAATGATTAGAGCATGACAAATGCATAAATGAGGAGTTTTACTCTTCTTTTATTTTTCGATTATGATTACGAGGCATTTTTTTCTTTCCTTGAATTCTTAATTTGTTTTTTTTGTATAAATTGTATAATTGTCGAGTGTGTTTTCTACTAGAGAAATGCTAAGGAGACTCTCTTAAAAGTGGAATTCTCTATAGATTCTCCGCTATCTCATATTTTTGGCACAATTCTCGTGCTAACATTATAAAACATTGTGCCAAAAAGATGAGGTGACAGAGAGTTCATAGAGAGTCCTACTTTTAAGAGAGTCTTTTTAACATTTCTCTTTCTACTATAAGAAATGTGGTCAGACCTCTCATTGTACAATTTGTGTTGATATAATGAGTCAACCATAATATGATATTAAACTCGTTATTCATGAGAGTCGAATTTAAAACTTATTACTTATAAATTTTACAGAGCTCCTTTGCACCACTAAATTAATAAATGCTTCTTATGAACAAACCAAAATATGAACATCTAGGCTTTATCCTACTACTTTAAATTTAATAATTACAAGATTACTAACTCAAGCGTCGAAGCGCCACTGGCCAAAATTACATCCCTTTCCTCTTAACCTGTCTCACTCCGGGAGCCCTTGATTGGATTTCTCGCAACCAAATTCACCATCTGATCCAAGCCATATATGTTTTGAAATTTAGGGATCCTACCGGGCCACAAATTCATCAAAATTAACCAAAGTTTTTATTGAATTAGATAGATCGGATTGGGGGATTAGATTGTAACTTGAAAACCTTTACTCAAGAAAAAGTTAAACTCATGTTTTGGATCTCCAAGCATGTTAGCTTGAACAAGAAAAGCATTTTACAGGTAACAACTAGCTAGCACAATAAAAAATGACTGAAAATAAATCTTGAATCCGACTTGTTCCACAGAATATGCTTTCAGCGTAGGATTTTGATTTTTAAAAGCTTGGGCCACAAGGGTTCATATAGTAGTAGTCCCAAATGAATTCATCACAAAATGTTCGATGGTCCTTTTTCTTTTGTAACGGCAAATTAAGGAACACACACAAGGCTTGTACCTTAACCAAAACTACATTCACCGACTCATTCGAGAGACTACCCATCCCTCTTATATCTTTTAAATACTTTGCCTAGTAAAGGCAAAAAAATAGTTAAAAGAAAAAGGGGCAAGGTCTATTGGAGGAAAAATAAAAGCCATAACTACAAAATACAAGGACAATAATTTATTTGGTAACAATTTATTCAACAACTTTATACTCGTAATTTTAACGCACCCCTTTATAGTGTAGAATGTAACAACCCATTCCGGAATTTTTATTTCGACATTGTGAAATGACCATTATGCCCTTGAGTTCGGGCGAACGTTTAAGCATAAGATTAATAATTTTGGGCCAATTATGGAATTATCCTAGTTATTGGGGGCCAATGAAAATGTGAGAAAAATAATTGTGTGATTGGTGGTCTTAGTCCACTCACACCACCGACACCCTCACAGTCACTCTTTCTCCTCTCACGGAACACTCTCTCTCTCTACCTCTCTCGATTGCCTCTCTCTCTCTCTTGTTCTTCACGTACGGTACACACAACCCACATCAAATCTTGATAGATCGACGAAACAAATTATATATTCAGACTCGTGAAGTCCATACGAACTCAACCATACCAATTTCAGGTAAGAACTACGACGATTTCACGTCCAAAACTCAAGGTTTATATTTGGCACTATTCATCAACTTTTCATACGTTGCGTTTTAGGAAAATCTGAGATCACAGGAGTGTTTGTTGGGTCCTCTAGAGGCTCGGAGACGTTCGTTTGACAAGCTTTGACGTCGGGATCGTCGAGAACAAGGAGAGGCCGAAACTTGGAGATTTCCCGACGAGATTCTCGTTGGTTTTCGAAGTTTTTGAAGGTATAGACTTGTTCTACTCTCAATTTAGAGCATTTTGGTGAAAATTTCATGAAGAATGGTTGAGAATCGAGTGAGAAATCATACACGGAAGTTTTTCCGGTCACCGGAAAAACCAGTCCGACGAGGACCAAGGACAGGGGCGCGTGGCCTGCACGCGGCGCGCGTGTGCCGTGCACTGTGCTGGCGCGTGGGGGCGCGTGAGAGCTCCAAAAAAATTTCTAAAAATATCACGACGTCCGTGACGTCGTGTAGGTCGCGTCGGTATATTCGTATGCCAAAATTGAGCTATGTATGAGAAGTTATTCTCGTATTTGCGTGTATGTGATTAAATGACGTATCTTTAGTAATTTCTCATATAGGTGAAACGTATTCTGAGGACGACCATAGCCAGGCCCGACGCGGGGGTTACGATCTAGCGATTTATTTGTGATTGGGCAGTATTATTTTCCGTATAACCTATATATACATAATGATTTTCCCAGAATCACATTTTAAATGCAAAGTACGTTTTCAAGATATGCATATGACTTGATTTTGATGCATGAGTATTTAATTATACATTTCATGCATATGTTGGTGCCGAGGACGCCAGGTAAGTGCCAGGTAGGTACATGCATAGTTGAGAACGAACAGTGATGAGATATGATGTGAAACGATGAGATATGATATGATATGTTAGCTCATAGACCTGCACATATTGTTAGTGCTCACTCCCAGAGATAGGGGCACAGTCTTTCACGTGTCGTTCACCTCCCGCACCGCATGCTCGCCTTGGATCCAAGTTAGGTGCACAGGCTTGTCGTATAGACCACTTTTGAGTGGGTACGATAGGTGACCCGCGTTCATTCGCACAGTCTTCACGTGATTATAGCACTAGAGCATTTATTATTGATACAGCGCTGATAATGATGATGATATTGATGTATGTGCAGTGTATATATTTATGATGATGAGATAGAGTGATGTTATGAGTTATATTACAGCCGAGGGCTGAGATGATATATAATAGCGATATGATTATGATAATGCATAGTATGGCATTGTTTATGAGTTTCAGATGGCCTTGAAATGCATTGCACGGCATATATTTGAGATACTTTGAAAACGTTTTATGCTGAGAAAGATTGAGATATATATGTACGTATTATTTTTCTAGGAATTATACAGGTTTTACGGAGAGGGGCTAGAATTTTGAGAAAAGAATGATTTTAAAAAGGATTTGTTTTTGTTGACCCACTTCCTTTGTTTTTCGCCCCTCCAGGTTCTAGATAGCTTGAATTCCGAGTTGGGCACATCGAGAATCCTTCGGCATTTCTGACAGATTTGACATATGTAGGGCACCGATGGTGTAAATAACTCTTTTATTTTATGCTGGACTGCACTGACCTAGTACGCTCTGAATATGTATAAGTATTGAATTATTTCTAGCACACATTCATATTTAGGTTGCTAGACTTCGGTTTTAATTAATTCGTACTACGTTATCGATCTTAGCTTCCGCACAGCGCACTTAGCTACGTCACACTCACATGACGGCCAGCATGCCCTACTTTCGGGTACGGGTGTGTCATAGAATATTGTAAGTTTATTCTACACTAAATCATCTTTACACTCATAAGTTTATTCAACAATTTATACTTGAGTTTATTCGTAAGTTTATTCTACACTAAATCATCTTTATACTCATAAGTAATAAACTCACAACTTTATACTCGTAAGTTTATTCAACAATTTATTCAACACTAAATCATCTCCCTTTTTTAGTGTAGAATATTGCTAGTACTAAAGACAATGACTTAAACTCTTGCAGTTAGAATCGTTATTTTAAACCACATTGTGTAAACTAAATGATGCGGTTATTAATGATTAAGTTATTAATTAACTATCGTGTCTATTTCCTATTGGTGACATATAATTTGGTTTAAATTTTTTGTATACCTAGCATTATCTTAGTGTAAAAATTGGTTGTTTTAAAATATTTGAATCGTTAGATCATATTAATGTAGTGTTGATTTAGTGTTAATTATTATTTTTTTAAAATAGGTCTATATGATATGATTCTCACAATGAAGTTTACATGTACGAAAGTTAGGAGTATAGAAATGGGTAACCGTTTCAATCTTCAAGATGTTAAAATCAATCGTATAAATAACACCTTATTTTCCACGAAGACTTTTTCAAATTGTTTCATTGAAAATGATCACTGGAGTACATGAACGAGATCTCCAAGAATTTAATTGAAAATTTAGTTTAATATCAACCCAAAAACTTTAGCATATTATAAGAAAACCCCAAAATTTGAAATTTTTTGTATTAAACATTTTGACGACCTTTCTGATAACTGTATTACCTTTGCTAATAAATTTTGTCTCTCTTAAGTTTTGCTCTTGTTTAATGTTCTTTTATGACACTTATAACATAATATTAAATTTTTTGATGAAGTTTTTACCGATTTCGTTTTTTTTTAATGAGGAAATAACAACTAAAACTAGAAAACGATGTTTAATTATCTTTTGTACCTTTGTTATAGGTAGATAAGCATATCTTTAAAGGAGATGTCAAATATCATGTGTCAAATTTTATTTGATGGATGTCCAATTGAATATAGATGTTATATATATGTGTGTGTGTGTGTGTGTGTATATATATATATATATATATATATATATATATTCCAATGAATGTGTTAAATATTTTTTATGTTATTATATTGGGCCACCTAGTTACATTAACTATTAAAAAAATAATTAAAATTGATTTTAGTTTTCATCCTATTGCTTGTCAATGAGACCCATGGATAAAAAATATAAATTAAAGGCATTTGTGTGACAGCCCGTTCCGGATTTTGCATATCGATAATGTGAATTGACAGATTTACCCTCGAACGTTGAGTACGTATTTGCATGTGAAGCTAAGTCTTGGTCCAATTACATAATTTCCTAATCTTTTGGGACCAATGAGAAACTAAAGAATTATTGCTTTTGATTGGTGGCTTTTAGACCACACAAACCAACATCCCTCTCTCATCACTCACGTGTCCCTTTCTCTCTCAAACTCTCAGACTTTCTCTCTCTATCTTCCCTCACGTACGGACACACCCAAAAACCTTGCAAAACTTCACAGATCGAGGAAACAAAGACCACCATCGTCTTCATCTCGTCACCACGAGTTCGTCCATACCAATTTTAGGTGAGATTTCCATCGTCTTCATGTCGGAATCCTAACTCCCGATTTGACTAATGTTCATGCACTAATTATAGGGTGATTTTTAGGAGTTTTTAAGCTCATAGGGAGCTTAAGGAGGTTCTTAGGAGGCTCAGAGTACTTCGTATGAACATTTTGGACGTCGGAGCAACGAGAACGGAGAGTTTCAATTTTGGCCGGAATTATCGAGGCATTTTCCAGCAAATCTCCGACGAGTTAGGGGTCGAGGCAGGTATGGTTTTATTCGTCTTGTCGAGATCTTCATTTTGATATAAAGAACGTGAAAAATGGTGCAAAAATGAGTGAGTTAGGACAGTTTGAAATTTTCCCCATAAACCGGCGACACAGTGGTCGCCGACGAAACAGTCTGGCGACTGAAGGTTGAAGATGATGCGCGTGGGGGCGCGTGATGCCGTGTCTTTGCCGGCGCGTAGGGGCGCGTGAGACCATGGAAAATTTTTCTAAAAATATGTACGGGTTCGTGACATCGTGTAGGTCACGTTGGTATATTCAAATACCAAAATTAAGCTATGTATGAGAAGTTATTTCCGAAGTTCCGTTTATGTGCTTAAATAACGTTATTTCAGTAAATTCTCATATAGGTGAGACATATCCCGAGGCCGATCGTAGCTAGGCTAAGCGTGGGGGCTACGACCCGGCTACTTACCAGTGAGTGGGCAATTGTTTTTCGTATATACCTATATACTGCTATTTTTCCCAGAAAATGAACTTAAATGATTATACGTTTTGAAATGCCATGCAAAATATCTATTTAATTTATTTATACATTAGTGATTGCATATAATTATGATGATGCTGCAGACGCACAGGTAAGTGTCAGGTAAGTTTATTTACGAGCTATAATGAGAATGAAATGATGAGATATGTTGAGAGCTCATATACCTGCACCTTGATATTAGTGCTCCCGCCCAGAATTAGGGGCATAGTCTTTCATGTGATGTTCACCTCCTGCACCGCATGCTCGCCTTCGATCCAAGTTAGGTGCACAGTTTTGTCGTATAGACCATTATAAGTGGGTTCGACTCGTAGGTGACCCGCGAATCCTTCGCACAGTCTTCACGTGATTGTAGCGCTAGAGCATACTTATTCTATATACAGTGATGTTGTGCAGACCACTAGAGGTGGTATTGATTTGTGTGCAGGATATATATATACGATATGATTAATTTGATTATGAGCTATATGATATGATGAGATTATTATGAGCTATATACAGTCGAGGGCTGAGTTGATTATCTGGCACTTGATCACATCCACAGAGTTATAATTTGGGCTTTCAGTTATGATACTTTGGCATGGCATACATACACATTTCCAGCATGATTTCAAGATTTATATATATAAGTATATACTTTATTTATGGGAAATTATACAGGTTTTACGGAGAGGGGTTATAACTTTTGAGAAAAGAATGATTTTGAAAGGATTTGTTTTGCTAACCCACTCAACTTTGTTTTTCGCCCCTCCAGGTTCTAATTAGTTAGTGTTCGTTGGTGGCATATGAGGATCTCATCGGACGTTCTGACAGAATTCATTTATGTAGGACACCCCTTTGGTGTTATTCAAACTTATTATTCCTGCTTGACTGCATTTGACTTAGTATACTCTGATTCTGTATAAACACTATAAATTCTCGCTCTGGCATACTATCTTAATTAGGTTGCTAGTGGCTTGGTTTTAATTCGTTCGAATTCCTATTATTAATCTTGCTTCCGCACTGTGCACATGGTTACGTCACGCTCACATGACGGCCAACACGCCCCACTTTCGGGTCGGGGTGTGTCATTTGACTTCATCTTTGTTTGTTGTAAAAAAAGACGGCTAGAAAAGGAGTCAAATAATTTAGCTGTCACGTCAACTATGATATCTTCCTTCAAGAAAACCTTTATGTTTTTAGTCTTAGTTGGTGTATTTGACATCTTTTTGGAGATCGTCCGCCGAATATTTTTTTATACGATATAGGGGTGCCAAATGACTCGAATCTTTTTCATAATTAGATAATAATGATATTGAATATCTTCGTCATAGGTAGAGAATTGCTACAAGTAAATAATAATATTCAATATTTGGTACCTTTGTTATAGGCTGGTAAGGATGCTAGGTTTTTTTTTTTTCACACGTAGACTCTAATTTTATTTTATTTTCATATGTAAATAAGAGTTTGAACAATTCAAAATTCAATTTAAGAAAAAAAACGCATAAATCAAGAATTTTGCTCAATTCCTATTGGTTAATGTAGGGCAAAATAGACAAAACAGTGTAACTATATTTTTCCCTCATAATTTTTTTAATTCTCTTTTAAAAATTTCAAAATGTTAATAAAGCAAATTCACTGCCTCCACCTAACTATTATGGTTAATTGATCATATGTTTTAACTCAAATTTAAGTTTGGTAATTTCTGACACGACCCGTTAACCCGACATGAAACGACACGAAATTAATAGGTTATCGGGTCGACATGATAACAAATCGGATCATTATCGAATAACCCGAGAAGCATCTGTTAAGATAACGGGCTAGTAACCCCTAAAAATACTATAATAATTATATGTATATATGATTATATATTATACATTAAATTAAATTTAGAAAATTTGGAAAAGGAGGTAATGTATTTTTATATGGTATATTACTATTGTTTTATTTCTTTTTGTAATTATTTTGGTAAACTTCTCATAATTTGAATGGTTTATAATGTTTGGTTTTTCTATACTTAGCTTATACAGAAGAGATTTCTGATTTGAAAAACCTTATTGAAAACATCATTAATATAACTCTTGAGGGCAAGAGATCAAGCCAAAGTTCAAATACAATTTTCCTATGATGATCAATGAAAATTGAAGGACTTCGTAAAAGGAATAACATGCAAGCTTTGAGTTTCATTGGCAAGGTTTTAACTTCTGAGAAAGACTTCACAATATTGAAAAGGAAAAACTCATTCATTTTACATATCCTTGAACATTTGATTTGATATTTTGTAGTAGACTAGTAGTGTATTGGTGCTTTTTATTAGGCTCTTATTTTGGAGTGCAGATGTAGTACTTAACGAAAAATTTGTCTTTATGGTTTGAAGTAATATTTAAGTGGCAATGTGGTATTTAACGGGTCCTGAATATGTAAAATGATTAGACCTGTTACGAACCCGTTAAGATAAGGAGTGTGACATGACACGACCCGTTAAGATAACAGGTATTACACGAAAATGACATGAAACACGTCAAACACGACTTGTTTGCCAAGCCTACTCAAATCCCTCAAACCTTATTGCAGAAAATTGTCAATAAAAATAAATTTATAAAAATAAAAAGTCTACTTATTAGCATGGTCTTATGCAGACATGCATGGCATTGACTTAAGCGTTATATATCACTGCCTTAGCTTAAATCCATATTGCAAACCTATGCGGCAGAAGAGACAGTTGTATGATGCCAAGTGCTATGAACCCATAGAGGTGAAGGTGGACAAGTTACTAAGTATAGGATTCATCAAGAAGGTAGATTACCCAAAAGGGGTAGTGAATGTGGTCATGGTTATGAAGACCACAACAGCCGAGTGCCCAATTAAGTGGTGCATGTTCACAAAATATACAAATCTCAATGGAGAATGCCTTAAAGACAACTTCTCTTTATCCCACATGGACATCCTTGTTGATGCAATGGCAGGACAAGAACTCTTGAGTTTTTTTACACTTATTCCGGGTACAACTAGATTCACATGCATCTTGCTGACCAAGACGAAAAATGTGTTCATCACCAAACGAGGGCTTTATTGCTGGAATGTGATTCCTTTTGGACTTAAGAATGCAAGGGCCACGTACCAGCGGTCAGTCAACCAAATGTCCGCATACCACATTGGGAAAACAGTAGAGGTCTATGTACACGATATGCTCGTGAAGAGCAATAAAAATAACCAACATGTGACAGAATTAACCAACGTGTCAAAGATTATCGATGCCTACCAGATGAAGCTAAACCCTAAGACGTGTGCATATGCGGTCGGATCAAGGAAGGTTTTGGGCCTCATGGTGAGCTAAAGAAGAATATAGGCTAACTGAGAAAAGATCCAGATACTCATAGATATGACACCCTCTTGTACAAAGAAAGAGATTTAGAGCCTCACCGATTTCTTGAATCGCTTTGTTCAAAGCGTTTAGAGGAGTTGTTCAGACGGCCGAGTGTATGATGCAGTGCCATCATGCATGCAACAATTTGAAAGCTCATATTAACCAAGCACTGATATTATCGAACCCGAGCATGATGAGCCACTCTATATCTTTCAGTATCGTCATTGTAATAAGATTTGTACCAGTCTTGGAAAAAGAACAGGTGTAACAACATGTGTAATATGTTAGTCGAGCCCCGCGGACTGCTAGAAAAATGTCTCTCTCTTTAGAAGATGCATCCCCAGCTTTGTTGACCATCGCGGCCACCGATCCCGACCCCCTTACCACGTCGATGTCAAGGTGATTGAGTCCTCGACTGTAGGACATTTACCTATTGTCCTACCATTACCCGTTGCTAGGGGGCTTGCGCTAGCCTAGACAACTACCCTCAAACCCTTGGCCTACAAAGAGTGACCGGCTTAAGCTTCCATGACCCTAGCCTTTCTCTGCCAACGATTTACGTGCTCATATAAGGCATTTTTCTTCCCCATCGCTCAGCTAGCAATTCTTTGGGCTTTAACATCCATATCTGTCATTCACAGCTCTACAAAATAATAGCTAGATGAGAGAAAAGAGATCACCAACATGGAAGAACTATGAATAAGGATAAGTATTTACCAACTTCACTTTTCACCATACTGACAACTCTCAAAAGGCCTTATATTAAAATGGCAACTGTCGATTGTTGTTTGAGATTTAGAGAGCTCATAACTGCTAGATGAACCTCCTCATTTTCAGTAAAAGTGATCTTTTACTCCTAATCAACTACATCAAAATGAATAATAGTTAGCTAGCATAAGAGAAAGACTACAAGAAGAAACTAGTAAGGTTATAGGAAGTAGCGACGACCTGTAAGCCTAAACCTCCTCAATATGCGAGCCCTATCAAAGTCTACCTCAATAGGAACTCCCAGTTACTACTGGTGTAAAACTAGTTCTCCGTGTAGAGCTTTTGGTTTGAAGGATTATCAATCAACAATTTGTCTAGGCTGATAACATAATAAAGTTATACTTGTTCAGGATTGATCCTCAGTTTATAGCAATATTTGATTAAGTTGAGGTTGGGTTCTACTTTATGTTGCATTATCCAGAGCAAGTATATGCTAACGAAGAAACGAAAGGTGTTCGGATTAAGCTAGTGAGGAGCAAGACCAGTGTGGCTATATGTATTGAAGGAAGGGGTGAAATGGTAACCTAACCCCGAACTTCAACAACTTAACAAAGAGCGACACACATTCGTGAAGTGGTTGGCTCGGCTTAACTCCATTCAATGGCGCTTGGAGCATGATATTGATCAGAGTCACATTTAGGACAACGTGCTATTGGTGTGATCAGTAGTATACTCCAAGACCTCATAGTAGTAAGGGCCGACTAATACCCCACGCCTATAAAGGCACAGTAGAATTTCAGTCTCCCTATTAATGCAAACAGGAATAGGTTTTCCTTGATCATCCAAATCGTGTATATCAACCTAAGCAATAGGCTAATTAGGATAGGTAGAAATGTTAAGTGGTTCTTCGTCCCCCATCTCACTTGGTTTTTCTCTATCCTCTCTGTCCTCATCTCTCTCTAGATTCGTGCCACGGTACTTACAAGTAGATTCCTCGTCATCGGAGGTCGACGAAGAAGAATCCTCCAAGTTTATAATAGGGGTAAGGTTTTATGAACGATGCATGATGTCTCTACAGAGCCCTACTGATAGACCATTGTTGAGTTCATCAACGAACTTCTCGATGGCATCCTAGTCGATATCACTACCAACCCCCTGCTCGTAGTCTTGTGCCTTTGGTCATCTTCCTTAGAACCATAAGCACTTGACATGTTAATTGGTGATCGATATGTACAAATATTTTGGGTCTTAGAAACATGAGGCAAGGAATAATACAGTATTAAAGCCTATATTCTAGGTTAGCTAACATCATCCTACCTTTCATTAAGCCTACTCATTCTATAAATCCAAAAATTTGTTGTTTTCCTACACTACTGCTTCGAAGCACAAGAAAATTTTCAGTCGATTGTGTTAATTTTTCAACAAACTACAATTATTATCTATCCCCAAATACATATGCAAGCAACTATAATAAACTATTATCAATGCCAAAACGATCTGATTTCTCCATCAACAAGAATATGACATCTTCACTATATGCGCTATAAAACCTGAGCGATTCAGCTTCCCTCTTGTGGAAGGAGTTGGGAGACTATTGACATTTTGCAAAACCAAGCGCTTCGTCTAAAGGGGAAAAACTATAGCACTATACACTTGCAAAAAAAAAAGACGCAAGAACAACAAAACAACTCTATATTACTCTAAGGCTTGACTGATTGTCATAACTCCTTGTTCAAAGGACAACTCCATGCCCAAGAAGAAACCTTTGAATAAAGAGTTGAAAGGCTTGTTGACGCGAGTTCCTTTTAGATTTATTAAAATAATATATAATTATTGTTGGACCTAATAAGAGGGGCATGAAGAGAGCCTACTAAAGGATGAAAAGATCAAGACATTGGACCTATATGCTAGCCTAAGGAATCCAGATGGCAGAACACCAATCACAAGAGCGAAAAATGTCCACCATCGACTACCCATAACCAAAGATTGTCTACTAACAAGAAGAGACGAGCGCAGAACTTAAAAGTACTTCCTGACTGCTCGAGCTAGTTGGCAAACTTGGTAACTTTATGGCACAGAGCTTTAAGAACAGGTCTATCCAGATGTCAACTCCCAACCATGTGTTAGCCATCGGCGATAAAAGAAGTCTATGAAGAGACGTAAATGCTATCAGGTTTAGCGCTCGGCTAAAGTACTTTCGAACCATTCTTGGGGGAGCGATACACTCAGTACGTGTCTATATGGGAAATCATGCAATTAGATTTGAGCAAATGTCACTTCCATTCCACGTGTTGTGTGGATAATGGAGGGATAGCTTATAAGTCATATCTACGTATTTGGACCATTAAGTGATATGATAGTGAGAGAATTAAGGACCCAAGACTTTTGGCGCTCACATAGGGCCTATATATAGGGGCGATTACCCCTTATAAGCAATTGGATCAAGGAGAGAAAATTACATTACATTATTGTAAAGTGCTCTTGTAATCCACATCAAAATATATCAAATCATGACAGTGGATGTAGCCTATTTTTTAGGGGTAAACCACTTAAATTCTTTTGTTGTTCATAAAATAGCTTCATATCCCAAGCCCGCCGAAGGTTTACCATACTTGTTTTTGTAGACCTCCTAGTTTTGAGCGTTAACACCTTGTGACTCATTATGCCTTATTGTGGTGTAGATTTTTTCAATACAATGATACATTTACTTAGTGTACAATGATTTAAGATAACCTACACAATGGGTGAATCAAATTCATCATCTACGAGAGTCGAATCTTAGACTTCTCACTCATAAGTGAAGAATACTACTAAAATGTAGTATTAAGTAGCTATTGCTACAAATAGTTATTAAAATACGAAACGGGTATAGTATATGAAAAATATGTATGTGTATTATTCGGCATTTTTCTAAAATAATACATTGAAAGAAATTCGGCCATTTTTTTAATTTAATAATTGTTTTAATTAATTATTTAATTATATGTGTACAATGCGTAAAATTTTATATGAAAATAACATGTTTTAAACGTGAACAATATGTAAGTACGGGTATTGTATTTTGAAGTTTTAGTATCTTGTTTATACTATTCATAGTCTTGAACACGAAAGTTTAATGTAAAAAATACATTTCAGTTTAATACATATATTATTATACGCGAATTTATTAAATATGTTGTGGCATAGTTAAAGGCACATTGTAAAAGTAATTGGTAAATATTCTTTTTTGTTTTTGTCAAATTAGTTAATATCCCTTTCATTTGACAAAAAAGAAAGAAATTATACCTTGTAATTTGCAACAAGCAAGTAAAAAGATGGGCAATAATGAATCGGCTCACAATTGGAGTTGGAACAGTTAAAAGTAAGAGGATTCTCGTTCTCTTCTTGATTGCTCAACGACGATATCTACCTAAAAAACAGAGTAAATTATAATACAAATAGTCTGGCCAAAAAAAGAAGGAAAATAATAATAATAAAAAATAGAAATTAATGTGCAAATCCCTAATCGGACCAAAACTGACTATAAAATGACTCTCTCTCTCAGTCTATCTCCCTCGCAGTCCCTTCGTATACTCTCTCTCACTGCTCTCTTACTCCCACACCTCTGTCCTGTCCTCTGCTGCATTTTGGCAAGAGGCGGAACTGGCATTGGTTTGGCACAGATCTTAGAGAGAGAAAGCTTTTGTTGTTCTGTACTTTCCACTTCTGAGTGAAGAGAGAAAGAGAAAGAGAGCCAATCTGTATTTTTGTGCCTTATTAATTTCCCTCTCTGGGTTTTTTCTTGAAATCAAAGGATTTTCAGCCCATTGTTTCATTTTTCCCCATATAAAACCTTGAGCCGCATTTACATTGCTCACATTTCATCTACCAAAAGCAATAGAGGGAAAGAAAAGGGGAGAGAGATCTGAACAACAACCAATTTTTTCATTTGTATCTCAATCTCTTTCATTTCTAGAGAGAAAGAGAGGAGAGAGAGAGAGAGAGAGTGAGGTGGGTACAATGGCTGAGACCACAACCCAAATTCTGATACCTGAAACGTTTCAGAGAGGGACATATGAATTTGCAGGGCAAATTGGGCTGATATGGCAGCTAATCAAAGCGCCGTTGATAGTCCCTCTGCTCACAGTTGGGGTCTATGTCTCATTGGCCATGTCTCTCATGCTCTTCTTTGAGAGGGTTTATATGGGAGTGGTCATCGTTCTCGTCAAGCTCTTCTGGAAAAAACCAGAGGAACGCTACAAATACGAGCCCATTCAGGACGACCTTGAACTGGGAAGCTCCAATTTTCCTGTTGTTCTCATCCAAATCCCCATGTTCAATGAAAGAGAGGTATATTCTTACACACTTATATGTATATGTTATATATATATATATATATATATATATATATATATATATATATATATATGCTATGCTTGTGTTTGTTGCTATCAAATTCTCTTTGTTTTTTGCCAATTTTATTTTCTGGGTTTGTGAGAAATCAAATAAAAAGCCTTAAAGTGCGGTGCTTTTTGGGCAGGTCTACAAGGTCTCCATTGGAGCTGCATGTGGACTTTCATGGCCGTCGGATCGTCTCGTGATCCAAGTCCTTGATGATTCAACCGACCCTACAATCAAGGTAAAAAACAATCCTCCCAAATCTCCAATTAAACAATTCATCCTTTCAATGGGTCCTCTTCCTTTTAGTCCATTAGTTAGAGCTGCAGAGATCTCAATGTGTTTGCTAAAATGCCACACTTCAAAAAAACACCAATAATTGAACGTTTTGGAGCAAACCCCTTTGATTTCAGACCCAATTTCTGACATGGGGTTGTTCCAATTCACAATGTGCAAGTGGGTTTTCAATAAAATCGGCAAATAAATAATCTGAAATTTTTGCAGCAAATGGTGGAGCTGGAATGCCAGAGGTGGGCAAGCAAGGGGATAAACATAAGGTACCAAATCAGAGAAACCAGGGGAGGCTACAAGGCAGGTGCCCTAAAGGAAGGACTCAAACGCAGCTACGTCAAACACTGCGAGTACGTTGCCATCTTCGACGCCGATTTTCGCCCTGAGCCCGACTACCTCCGGCGAGCCATCCCTTTCTTGGTCCACAACCCTGACATTGCCTTGGTTCAAGCTCGATGGAGATTCGGTAATTAATTTCTGTGTTTTAATTCCAATATCTGTATTTTAATTATTAAAATTACTTTATTGTTATTGTTAAATCGTACTTATATGATATTATTTGGTTTATTTACGATTTAATTGCGCTAATTATTTTTTTCCGGAGAGTGTCGGTGGTCTGGTTTTCTTGGATTTTTCTTCTGGGGTTTTTCCTTTTGTTTTGGTTTTTGGTTTTTCGTCGGCGGGTTCGTTTGTTGGTAGTTTGCATTAGTCACGCGGTCGGGCCCACTTAGCAGCCCTATGTCTTCTATTCTACTTGAGATTTTTGAGTGTGTCGGTACAACAAGTGTTACAATACAAGTTGTTGAATATTAAAAAAAAAACAAAAATTTTCAATCACTTGTAATATAACATCTAATGTACTGGTCGTACTCCCGCATATCGAAAAATTTCTCATTATTTCTACACAAGGGTTTGGATTGGGACCCATATCAGTAAGTACCGACACAGAATTAGTGTGATTCTTATTTAATTTGTCAGTTTTAGTGCCACTAATCAGTCTCTCTTTCAGATTACGTTTCAATTGGCCTAACTTAAGGACAAATATTTTGTGTTAATAAAGTCGGTGGAATTACTGTATAGAGTTCAGCCGTGATTCACTTGTTTGACAATACAACAACATAACATGTCATATTGACAAGAAAATGATTTAACCTAGTTTTAAATGACGTGAGAATCCTTTTAACATAGGATATGAATCCTTATCCTCCCCTACGTCACAAAAGTCAGTGTCACCTTCTTCATGTGATCCGGCACGATCAGATGCTGGAAATGCGGGGTAGGTTTGTCATTTTGCTGCAAAACGAGTAAGGTGGTTCTGTGAATTTATAAGTTGGCTTAGGTAAACCCCGGATTGTACGGTTTAAACGGTCAACTACTCTGCGAGATGCCCGAACAGGATCAAATTCCGGAAAGTAATTGGGGCAGTTACGTCATTTTACCTTTCCCCAAGGGCGACCCTTATTTGCTAGGGCACTTTCCACGTGGTGTTTGCTAAAACTGGAGGGGCAGTTAGCCCTGCGGTGGACCTCTTTCTCTGCTCTGCCGACACTTTGGTTTGTCGTGCTCATGCTGTCGTGGCCGACCCTCGTTTGTATCACGTGACCACGAGACCAACTCCCCACTTTTCCTATTATTGACGGGGTCCACATATTATATTTTTTATAACTAATTTCTTTGAATTTACTTTAATTATTTTACATTGTGCACTTTCTTTTTCTTCTGTCAGTATGCACATGCGAGTGAGGTCAGTCGAACAAGAAAGAGTGTGTGTATTTACTTCTTCGTAATTTAGAATAGTTTTGAACACTGTCGCTCCGGTGCTAAATTTTGGTATGTGGTTTGTTTTGCAGTGAATGCGGATGAGTGCTTGTTGACAAGAATGCAGGAGATGTCATTGGATTACCATTTCACGGTTGAGCAAGAAGTTGGCTCAGCAACTCATGCCTTCTTTGGCTTCAATGGTAAAAGCCTCTAAATTTTCATTTTTCTCTCTCAAAAACCATTATTCCTATTTTTTTAAATTTTATTTCCAGTAATATGTCTCTTTCTTTTCTTGCTGCTTATTAATTAAAAATACAAAATAGTTGGTGTGTGAGAGTGACAGGAACAGATGAGAAAAGTGCGAATGCACGGAGCCATGTTATGCTGCCATCATCCTCATCATAATTATTAACATAATCATCATCAAGTTTTGATTTAATATGTTTTGGATTAAACAATGCACTGGTTAGTCTGGTTGACTTCTGGCTTAAAATCATACCGATGCAGAAGTTGACTTTTAAAAACAGAAGTAAATTTTAAGGTCTTATACAGATAGTCAACTGAGAATCTAATTGTCAAGTTACTAATAAGGCCACAGTAATTACTAATTACTTCGTCGTCAAGTAACTTTCTACTGTATTTATTTATTTTTAGATTTGTTATCTTGAAGTTGACAAATGAATACATTGCAGGGACTGCTGGTGTGTGGAGAATTGCTGCTATCAATGAGGCAGGAGGGTGGAAAGACCGAACGACAGTGGAGGATATGGATCTTGCTGTTCGTGCTAGTCTCAGAGGCTGGAAATTTTTGTATCTCGGTGACCTACAGGTATACTGCATTGTACAAATTATGTGGTTTGTCCGTAGCACTTCAAGTTTTAGGGAATTTAATTACATGACACGAGCACAATTCCTGATCATGATGTTTGTTTCAGGTGAAAAGTGAACTTCCTAGTACTTTCAATGCCTTCCGCTTCCAGCAGCACCGATGGTCTTGTGGTCCTGCTAATCTGTTTAGGAAAATGGCGATGGAGATTATCAAAACTAAGGTGAGTCTATTGTGTTTTTTAATGAGATTTCTCCTTCTTCCTTCTTATTCATTTCTTCTAATTGTGTTTTTCGTATGTATTGTTGCAGAAAGTTACAGTGTGGAAGAAATTTTACACCATATACAGTTTCTTCTTCGTTCGGAAGATCATTGCTCACATGGTGACCTTCTTCTTTTACTGTGTTGTACTTCCTCTGACCATTTTGGTTCCTGAAGTTTATGTTCCAATCTGGGGAGCAGTATACATTCCTTCCATCATCACCATTCTAAACTCCGTCGGAACCCCAAGGTCTCACACTTGATTTCTTGATCAATTGTCTTTTGTTATGTGTTCTTTTATAGGATTCACATAATAATTTTCTTCTTGAAAATTACAGGTCAATTCACCTTCTGTTTTACTGGATTCTTTTTGAGAATGTGATGTCTTTGCACCGCACCAAGGCGACATTGATTGGCCTGCTAGAAACTGCGAGATCTAACGAGTGGGTTGTCACTGAAAAGCTCGGAGATATTGTCAAGAACAAAGCAGCAGAGGCTGCCAAGAACAAAGCAGCAGATGCCAAGACAAAACCAGCCAGCAAACTCTTCAAAAGGCCTCGATTCAAGTTCGGAAATAGGTAAAATTTCATTATACACCTTTTGTTCTTTCTACCGCAGACTTTCTGGTATGCTTATTTTATTTTGTCATGTGCAATGTGCATGGAAATTTGTAACTATTTTGCATTGACACCACATTTTAACTGGCAAACAAAGAGCTGTCTCTTCTGCATAACTCTTAAGAATTGGCACAAAACCAATCACATGCTCCTCGACTTCTAATTTTTTTTTTTCAACAAATCTTTGCATTGTTTTATAAACGTTGATAAGTTTATTAATATACAAGAAAGCATCCCGAGATTGTTTGCATACTCTTTATTTTTTTTATTACCATTCTCACTTAATATTCAATTTTAACAGGCTTCACCTATTGGAGCTGGGATTCGGGGTGTTTCTGTTCATCTGTGGATGCTACGACTTTGTGCATGGGAAGAACAACTACTTCGTATACCTCTTCCTCCAAACCATTACGTTCTTGATCTGCGGATTTGGCTACGTTGGAACCATCATCCCCAGCTCTTAGTGGCAGCGCTTCATGGTTAAGTTCTTTATAGATTTAATTGACACAGACCGGTCAGTTATTGTTTCTCATGCCATGCCAGCATCTTTCTCCTCTTCAACACAGATTTAAGTAAGTGGGGTTCATTAAAACTCATCTTGCCGGCCAAAAAAAAAAGAAAGGAAAGGTTCTTACTGCGTCTTCCTCAACGAATCTCATGTCATCGTTTGAGTAAACATGGAAATTTTCAGAGAAAGAACGAATGGTTGAATACATTATACAGAGTGAATTGTGAAGGAAGAGGCAGATGTCATTTTCTTTTTCAAGGACAAGGAGATGGTAGTATTTTTCTTTTAAATGGATTGCTTGTAATTGTGAAGTTTTGTTCTTTCTTGGTTTGCCTCTTATAGCTTTCCTTGGATTGTGGGGAATAAGCTCTTGGGCTGGAAAAAAAAAACAAATTAGTTGAACTTGTAATCAGAATTTACTTATTATTTGATAATCATCATATATGAGTAGTGATTTTAGATTGTACCAATCCAATTTTTACAGAGAGTAACCATTTTTGGCATGTTGACTTTTAGCCGTTGATACAGTGTGGCCATCACATGCATCAACGACTAGGAGTCCAATATTTGCTTGTGTTGGTGACTACGTTAAGTATAGCAAACTCTTTCAAATATAATGAAAGAAATTGGAAATTTCTATTATGGTGTAGTATACAGCATTTCACTGGAGCAATGGATGATTGGATTCTCGATTAAATATTCAATGAACAATAATCTAGCAGCCAAAAATACCGGTGTATACGATCATCTTAAGAAATGGTTAATGATTCATTAAATTTCTTTAGGCCTACTGAATTTTGTGGGAACTTTTTATCATGAAAAAGATTTATGATACAAGTATACTGTTAAAATAAACGGTATAAGTTGTTCTCTTTTACATAACTCTGACTTTACTAATGATTATTAATTGATAACCAGCATGCAATGTAGGGCAACAGAATTTATAAAGTTTGGAGGAGGATTGTGTGTCCTTCTTTTTTTCGTGCCCTCCTGTTTTTGTGTGGTTACGGTTAAGCCACGTCAACATTTTATATTATTTTTTATAGAAAAAATAAGACAAAAAATAATAATAATATAAAATATTGACGTAGCTTAAACGTGACCACACAAACAGAATAGCACAAAAAAGAGAAGAACAGACCATCTTCCTCCATAAAGTTTGGGACATGCACGTTTCTTGTCTGACTCAGAGGCAGAGATTTGTCGCTCTAAGGACCCCACTTGCATATGGAAATTGCGTGCTGTGACATAAAGCACTAAAAGCATTATCCAAGAAATGCATTGGTTGACTATTTACAGCACACCACTTACCATATCTTTTTACTGATAAAGTTTACCAGCGGACGATCTTGCTGCCTGAGATGCTTACATTGTCGCGTTGTAAAACTGAACTATTAACTAGATCAGATATCTTGTGCGGTTTGAATTTACAGTTGACAATGCATCAATGAGTGTCTCGGCCAGCATACTAAACCTCCAATGCGGATTTGGATCCTCTCCGGATTCCCTCACTGGGGATCTCGAGGATCAATGCATTCGGACTGTTTATCAAAAATCGTGCGGTTACAATTAAATGTTTTCATACAAAACGAGACTGTTTTACTTTTAGAAATATAAAAAGCATTTAATTATGACCGTACGATCTTTGATGAACGATCCGGATGCAGGTGCTGTAATAATAATTATAGTTTAGATAAAATTAATATAATACAAGGGAGACTAAGCTGTTTTTTAAAGAGCAATTTTTTTAATTAAGTTGAAAAGTTGTCAACAATTGTCTACTTAGGCAAATTAGTTTATATTTTTTTATTTTTTTATGGATGTAAAATATTTAATGGAAACTTCGAAGGCAAAGCAAGTTGCTCTGACAGGTGATAGGTTTGTCACTAAAAGATAATATTTTTTTTTAACTAAAGGTATTATTTACAATAAAGGACAGTGGAGTGGGTTAAACTTCACAATAGGTTAGCAATAATATAACTCAAATTCGCATTTGACGAGAATTGAACATAAAACCTCTCAATTACAAGCGAACAGGAATACCAGTAGAGTATAGTACTAAGTGACTGCAATTTAAGTTTTATTCCAAGAGTTAGAGGGCTAAGGCGCTAAGCCTCACAATGATCTAATAATAATGTGATTCAAATTCACATTTGGAGAGAATCGAACTTAAAACCTCTCACTTACAAATGAAGAGGAATACCACTAGATGTAAGAGATAATATTAATGTGGCAGAAAAACAATGGGCTGATTAATTGGAGTGACAACCATATTTTATTAGACTTTTGGTCATCAATACTTATACTTATTGGTGTATAGACTAAATTCTATAAACTAAATGATTAAAAAAATTGATTATTGGATTATTACTCAAGTGTTAATTAACGTACTTATTTTTTATCGGTGACACATCATTTAGTTTGCAAATTTAATCTACAAATTTAGTCTACCTAGCATTACCGAACAACAACTATGAAGTTTACGAGAAACAAGACTAAATATACGATTTTTGTTTTAATACTGTTGTATAGGCACACAAAATTAATACATTTGCGCCACATTCTAATAGATTCTACATGTAAACTACATATTAATAGCCCTTTGTCAACTAAAAGAGGATGAAAAAACTATGACACACCTCGACTCGGAATGTCTACTAGGACTCCGAATCGAGTTGTGCTGGCCTACACCTGGAAGGTAACGAAGTCATAAAGTGTAGTGATGTGGAAAATGTGAATAAATTTAAACCTAAAAGTGCCTAAATACAAAAGTGCGCATGTAAGCAGGAATGAACCCATTTCACACATGATGTCAGAGCATAAGTACAGTACAGTAAGATAGGGTGAGAATTATACCATCGAAGGTAATCGTCTACCCCAAGATTCGCCAATAATCCTCGTCGTTACGAAAGCTCTGCTACTAGAACCTGGAGGGTCGAAAAACAAGGGTGAGTAGGCCTGAAAAATAAAGTTTTAATAAAAACTTTTTGAAAACATTATAACCCATTGCCGTAAAACCTGTATAATTTTCAAAATATACATATTGCACATAGTATGAAGAATACCTACCATAGCCTGCAAAATCTCATAAATCCAATACGACACAATAATTCATAAATCAATGCATGACGTCAGCAACCGTGTACTCTCGCATAAGCAAACATATCAAACCAAGTGCTCATCGACACATGCTGACACACGAGTTCATACAAAGATATTCTGGCATGAACAAGACTAGGTGTAATATATATATATATATGCTCTAGTGTTACAATCACATGAAGACTGGCGCTATTCACGATCACCTACAAGTTGAAGTTGCCTATTGCAACCTGTACGACAAGACTGTCACCTACTTGGATCCAAGGCGAGTGTGCAGTGCAGAGGTGAACATACACATGAAAGACTGGCTCTGGTCCTGGGCGAACACTAACATCGGGTGCAACAACGATGAACATATAACACAAATATAGCCATGCCATAGTAATTTTGTAATTTTAATCAACATAATATCATTTATAGCCATAGATATAATTATGGCACCAATATTCATATGCATATTTGTGCATCCCATATGATGTAGCATATTTCGTAACAGTACTCACTCACTTGAAGTTTGTGCTACAACTCTCTAGCACGAATATTGAGGCGTCACGAACGATCATCGCCTAGAACAAAAATCAAATCACGTCTTAGAATTCTTATCGATAGAACATGTAGCTTACATAAAACACATCCCCAAAGACATTCTAGAATGATTTGTAACTCATTGACCAAAAGTCAACCGTCGGTCAAAGGTCGACGATAAGGTTCACAACCCTACGTAACTCGATCTGAAAGATCCGTACCTCAAATTTCCAATCTGTAACTTCCCAAGAGTTTCAATAAGCTACTTGAGCAACATTTAAAGCTTTAGAAAGATCCAATGGTTGGCTCTCTTCCAATTGCTAAAATTAAGTGGTTGCCGACGTTTAGAATTACAAACTTAGAAAACCCATCCGGGAAGATCCGTACGTCATATTCCTGATTTTTTCAGTTCCTAATATTCTTAAATACTATGTACTATTAGTTGTAAAGTTTGGTGACGATCCAATGGTCGGATCGTTGAATCATATAATTGAAGGAAATTTTTTGTCCTAGCTAAGAACATGTGAGAACATTTGAACACATATGCAAACTAATAACACTTTAAAGTAGGCATGCATTCAAAAACAATTCTAAAACCCATGACTTTCAAAGCCTAGAGAATGGGGAACCATAAGACTCTTTAACAACATTAAAGAGAAGGAAGGATTTGAGATTCATTACCCTTGAAGCTCATCCTTGTTTACACAAGGGATTCACCCAAGTGGAGGGCCTTCAAGTCACCTCCTAGCTCCTTGGATCTTCCTTGTGATTTTCTTCTTTGTTGATGCTCTTTTGCTCCTTGGGGATATGAGGAAAGGATCTCCAAGAACACCAAAGATTTGGTGTCTCTAAGTCTCCACACCAAGGATGTGGTGTGAAGAGAAGATGGATGACTTAGAGAGTTTTTGATGCTAGTAAAAACCCCCTAAGTTGGCCGGCCTCTATGGAGAAAAAGAGAGAAAATGTTTCTCCTCTTTGCCTCAAGAAAACCCTAGTGAGAGAATGGCTATGAAGTTGCCTTTATACCACCTCACATTTGAGTGGCAAACTTGTAATTAACTCAAGTTTGCTACCCTTTCACCCTAGGCCGGTTTTGGCCTTGATTTTGGGTTAATTTCCATTTAGTTTTTTAGTTGTCATACAACCTAAACTCAATGGGCCTTTTGGACCAAAAACCCTTTTGGGCCTCGAAACCCAAAACCAACTTAAAAGCCTAATACGAACCTTTCGTATAATTAATTAACTAATTAATTAATCTTGACCATTCTCAATTAAACCATTTAATTGCTTATCCATCTCTTTTGTATCTTCACATTCATCCTTACTCGGTGTACGATCCATTAGGTTCCATTAGCAAGGCAGTGGGCGATTGTTACTCTTAACGATCGATTGTGAATTGAAACTACATTTCAATTCTCCATTTGATGAAGATTAGTGTTTGCTAATCCTCAGGGCTTCCACAAACCATGAGTGACACCTAGAAGTATGTCATGGCTACCCAAGCTAAGTAGAAGTGGTTGGAAAACCTATCCAGTTACAACTACAACGCAATACGGTCCTTCTCTAATACAATACTCTCGATCACATTGTTTAAGTGATAGTTTGTTTCATGTCTACTATCCAATGTGATACTTCTCTATATGATTCAATTGAATATGATTTGGAACAAACTTCCTAAGTCATATTCATATGTTTTGGCCAAAGACTCTCGAATCATATCTCAGAGTATTCTCCTTCCACCATGGAAGGTTAGAGATCCCTTGTTGTGCATTCATATGCCTACATGACTAGATAGCTTGACCCCAATGATGTCGTGGACATTCTCAATGGAATGCCTTTGACATGATCAAAGATCAAGGACCCAACCATTAGACATCTATGATGCCTCAGGTCAAAGGACTACTTTGCATATTGCAACTTACGAGTTCTTACATGACATGTATGTTCGAACTCCTTTTGATCGTAGTTCAGTGTACTCAATTACCTTTTGAGCACCTATGTGTTTGTCTCAGTGTCCAACACTAAATGACTTGAGATTAGTCATACTCACGCTTGAGTTAACATAACACATACTAACCTTAGCGGATTGTCAATGCCCAATTGGCAATCCTATGGCTAGGAACGTTTCAGGAATGAACATAAGAGAAAGGTCTCGTTAATCCAACTCACTTAGATCACTTCTCTCTTAGATTAAATACATTCCTTGGATTCCCTTATTGCTTAAACACATAATACAATAAATAGTGAATAATAATAAGCTTTGCCCTCTATTAAACATTTTATAGTTTAACACAATAAGTATTCCAAAAGCTATTACATCAAATGAGTGGCTTTGTGGGCATACTTCCAATAATCTCCCACTTGCACTCAAAGCCACCTTCCCATGTATCTAATACCCATCTTTTCCATATGGCGGTCAAGTTGGATTTGAGACATTGGCTTCGTCAGTGGATCTGCTACATTATCGGCTGAGGCAACCTTGAGGATGTTGACTTTCCCCTCGGCAACATATCTTCTAATGATATTAAAGCGTCTGTCAAAATGCTTGTTCTTTTGATGAGCCCTGGGTTCCTTGGCTTGAGCTATCGCCCCACTATTATCACAGTACAAAGTTACTGGTGATGTAATAGTTGGAACCACTCCAAGTTCAGTAATGAACTTCTTCATCCAGAACGCTTCTTTGTCGGCTTCAGCTGCAGCGACATATTCAGCCTCTGTCGTGGAATCAGCAATTACATCTTGTTTCTTGCTTTTCCAGCTGACAGCCCCACCATTCAGAGTGAACACATATCCGGAGTTGGAACTTCTATCGTCGACGTCATATTGGAAATCTGCGTCTGTATAGGCTTCCACTCGCAACTCTGTCGCTCCTCCATAAACGAAGAACATATCCTTAGTTCTTCTTAAGTACTTAAGGACCGTCTTGACAGCTGCCCAGTGTTCTGATCCTGGGTTAGATTGATATCAACTAGTAATGCTCACGGCATATGCGATATCAGGCCTTGTGCATATCATGGCATACATGAGACTTCCTATGGCGGAAGCATAAGGAATCCTGCTCATCTGCCGAATTTCTTCAGGAGTTTTCGGTCCCATGGATTTTGAAAGGTGAATTCCATGTCTCACATGAAGAAGACCTTTCTTTGATTGTTCCATCTGGAACCTACTTAGCACCTTGTCTATGTACAAAGATTGGGATAATCCAATTAATTTTCTGGATCTATCACGATAGAGCTTTATCCTAAGCACATAAGATGCATCTCCCAAATTTTTCATGTGGAAGGTTTTGGACAACCACACTTTTACAGAAGAAAGTACTGCAGTGTCATTCCCGAATAGTAATATGTCATCTACATATAACACTAGGAATACAACTGCATCCCCAACGACCTTTTCATAAACACAATTGTCGTCTTCATTTTGAGTAAAACCAAACGTTTTGATTTAAGTGTCAAAGTGAATATTCCAGCTCCTGGAGGCTTGCTTAAGTCCATAAATGGACCTCTGAAGCTTGCATACCTTAGTCTTTTCAGACTTGGACACGAAACCTTCGGGTTGAGTCATATAGAGCTCTTCCTCTAGGTAGCCATTCAGAAAGGCCGTCTTCACGTCCATTTGCCATATCTCATAATCATGGTATGCAGCTATAGCAAGCAAAATCCGAATGGACTTAATCATAGCTACAGGTGAGAAGGTTTCTTCATAGTCAATCCCTTCTCGTTGCCTGTAACCCTTGGCTACTAGTCTAGCCTTATAAGTCTCCACGTTCCCATCAGCGCCTATCTTCCTCTTGAAGACCCATTTGTTTCCAACAGGTACTATACCTTCTGGAGGGTCTACTAGAGTCCAGACCTAATTTTGATACATGGAATCCATCTCGGATTTCATGGCCTCTTGCCATCTCTTTGAATCAATGTCGGACATTGCTTCAGTGTAGTCTATAGGGTCCTCCTTTGTGTCATTGTCACCTAGGAGGTGCAATTCCCCAAAGTCATTATCCAAGCCATACCTCTTAGGTGGCTTGCTGACCCGTTCAGATCTACGTGGAGCTAGGGGTTCAGGAACAGGGTTGTCAACTTGTCGAGTGCTTGTTTGTGGTTCATCATTAATCTCATTAATTTCCATCATTTTACTTGTAGTTCCTTTGAGAACAAATTCGTCCTTTAGAAACTTAGCAATTCTGGCGACAAAGACTTTCTGGTCGTCAGGATGGTAGAACTCATATCCCATAGTTTCTCTAGGACATCCCACAAAATAGCACCTAATTGATCTCGCTTCAAGCTTAGTAGCTTCAAGCTTCTTGACATATGCTTCACAACCCCAAATCTTAATATGATTAAGACTTGGCTTTCTTCCATGCCATATCTCATAGGGCGTTTGTGAAACTGATTTGGAAGGTACTCTATTAAGCAAGTAAGCTGCTGTATATAGAGCGTATCCCCAGAATGTTACTGGTAGATCGGCGGAACTCATCATAAAACGAACCATGTTCATCAAGGTTTGGTTTCTCCTTTCAGAAACTCCATTAAGTTGTGGAGTTCCTGGTGGAGTCCACTGTGATATTATTCCACACTCTTTGAGATAATCTAGGAACTCGTTATCTTAGGATCTTTATCTGTTTCCCAGTTTGCTTCTCAACTTCATTCTTGAACTCTTTGAACTTTTCAAAGGATTCTGACTTGTACTTCATAAGATACACATAGCCAAACCGAGAGTGATCGTCGGTGAATGTGATATAGTAGGAGAAGCCTCATCTCGACGTAGTAGACATAGGTCCACATACGTCAGTGTGGATTAACCCTAGAATCTCTGTGGCACGCTCTCCTTTCCCAGTGAATGGAGATTTGGTCATCTTGCCTTTCAAGCAACATTCACAAGTACCCATTTGGTCATTACCTAACGGGCGGAAATATCCGTCTTTCGACATCTTGCTAATCTTATCAAGGTTCACATGTCCAAGTTTAAGATGCCACATCTTCTCTTGGTTAACTTCTTCTCTAGCCCTTTTGGGTTTTGAGGTATTCCCGCTTTCAATACAGTGCATCCCACTACTTGTCTCTAGGTGAAAAAGTCCCTCTATCATATTACCATAAGAGATAATACGACCGTTCAAGGATAAAGTGCAACTCATTTTGTCAAACAATACTGAGTGCCCATCTCGTAAAAGCATAGAGATGGAAATCAAATTCTTTATACATGAAGGAAAATATAAACAATTTTTAAGTTCCAAGACTTCCCCAGAGGGTAGTTTAAGCATGTAGGTGCCTATTGCTTTTGCAGAGATTTTAGTGCCGTTCCCAACTTGAACAAACATCTCCCCATTGCGCAGTGTTTTGCTCTCTGTTAATCCCTGCAACGAATTGCAGATATGTTGACTAGCGCCTGAATCGAATATCCAAGAATTGGAGCTTACTGTAAAAGCACTTTCTATGACAGAAATAGTCCCTTCAAAAGTTCGTGTCATAAGGCTCGCAATGAGCACCCTGTATTTCTTCTTCCAACGTTCATCCTTTCCACCTTTGGATTTTCTTACCTTCTTCTTATGCAACCTTTTCCTTATGATTGCATTCTCACTCCCACTGTCCTTTTTGAAACTTTGTTCAAACTTACAGCACATGTCAATCATCTTGGTAAAGGTATGATCGAATCTATTCACTTTATAGTTTACTATAAACTTAGTGAAATCATCCGAGAGAGATGCAAGGAAAAAGTCTTGAGCCATTTTCCCATCGATGGAAGTTCCTAAACTTTCAAGATCTTGAAAGATCCTTTCCATCTTTTGTCCATGTTTTTGGACCGATGTCCCCTTTGCCATTTTGGCATTCAATAGATTACAAACATTTAAGAATCGTACGTTACTTGTCTCAATGTCATGCATCTTATGCAAACTATTAACCATGGCACAAGAAATGTCCATGTGCTTATGTAGCTTCTTAAGCTTCTCACTTAGTGAGGTGAGGATTAAGCATTTGGCTTGTAAGTCATCCTCATAGTGTCTAGTGTAATTTTGACACTCCTTTTTTGAAGCTAGTTTCGTAAGAAGTACATGAGGAGGGGATTTCTTGAGCACATACAATATGTCATTCATCTTTGAGACATTCTCAATGTGATGATACCAAGCAAGGAAACGTTGGCTCTTAAGGCCATTTTTGTCAAGTATAATGGTAGGTGTAATTTTAGGCATGTCGTTAACTACATAACATAATAGAAATCATATTAGATTGTTTATTTTATAACTACTTGATTGGGTCTTAAATCAAATAGTACCACCCACTATTTTTGGCAAATTCCACATCCCTCAATGGAATCCGAGAGTTATGTTGAACTCTTAGCGGGGTATGGGAGGCTCACCGTTACCAAGCCCACCTCACAATGATATGATGTTGGTTAGCAAAACTAATGATGAGAGAATAACGCTTTAGTCATTTACAACTCTTGTAATTACCCATCTAGTTTGGCCTCTAGAGAATGATGCCTCACAATGATATGATGTTGGCACCATTGCACTTAGTTAAGTTATTCCCACCATGCTAGTTCGTGTAGGGGTTCAAGAATAGCCTCACAATGATATGATGTCGGCCATCCTTGTTGCCTACCTCACCACATCATGTATGTTCATATGGACTCCTCCTTTAGGTAAGCACATACTTTGAACTTCCCCATGATAGGGTGAAGCCGGTGTATGAGTCACAAACGATTGGAGCCCACCACGGTGGAAGGCCTACGAAGAGATGTTTAAAGCATCTCTCGCTTATCAACTTAATATTCGTTTTGTTGAGGGAGTAGTGTTGGGCTACATCAATTTCATTTTAATCTTATTAAAAGAACTTGGGATGATTATGAACCGTTTGATTTGATCCAACACGAGCCTTGTGTTGGACCTTGGGTCTAAGGTAGGTAGTTGTTGATTTTAGTTACGCGTTTAATCTAATTAAACCGTCATTTCTTATTGGGCGTTGGACCCAACTATTCCAATTTGCATACAAATAAACAAAAAGGAATACATGAAATAAAGAGAAGGGCTTATGCCCTTTTACAACACATTGGAAGGACTTATGTCCTTTTACAACACATTTGAATTAATCAATTACATTCAAATCTAAGCTACTTAACCCAAACATTCATAATGTAAAGCGGCCAATCACATAGCTCAATTATCGAGGCATTTGGTTCATAATCACCCTTTTTCTTAATCAATCACATTAACTAAGAAAGCAACTTAAACAATTGGTTTTCGGATTCATAGAATTGATTTAAATGGAACTAAATGAAATGAAAATCCAATTCTCATTAAAGAAACAAAACAATTTTGTTCTCATCACAATTTGGGCTGAAAAAGCAATGACCACAACTATTGGGCTACAATGCTAAAACATAAACTTTTGGGGTCACTTTGTAAGAACACAAGAGTCCACAACTTCATGTAATTACAACTAGAACCCAAAAATTTCAACAATCACAAAAACTTAATTAAAGGAGCAAAACAATTTGTCCTTTAGTGATTTTGGGCCTTTACGTAAAAACGTAAACTTTCGGGTCAAAGTGCAAATACACAAAAGTATCAAAATTTTATGTAATTACATAAAAAAACCCAAAAGTACCCTACTTATTAGGGTGGCCGGTTTTGAGGGAAGAAAAGAGGTGTTGGTTTTGGTGAAAATTCAAAATTTAAATAAAGTGTTGAAAAAGTAAAAAGTATGAGTTGAAAAGGTTGATTGGTATGGTTGTAAGAGATAGGTAAGGTATAGCTATTAAAAAATAATAAACACAAATCATCCATCACCAATCAATAATAAACCAAAACTTTATGAAAAACATCAAACACTTTGAATCAAAACACCAAACCTTTTAGTTCTTGGTAAGAACATCAAGAACATTGAAGAACACACATGAAAACTCATAAAAGCTCCATGAATGTTTTCACTCAATAAAAATCAAATTTTTACTACTCAAAAGAGGGTTAACATCCTAGGTCACTTAGGGGTTCCAAAAGTCACTTTAAAACATTTTTAACAAGACAAACATGAACCCAAAAATCCACCCTTTGGATTTGGCCGAATTTCCCCACATACATGGCACCAAATTTTAGTTCCAATATTCATGCTTAAATGAACTACATCTACAACATTTGAGATGCTAAATCATGAACAAAGCTTGTAACATTTACAACATTTAAATCATAAATCATGAAAAACACAAAACCCAAAAGGATTCACCATACTCTAGACCTAGGCTCTTGATACCACTTTAAAGTAGGCATGCATTCAAAAACAATTCTAAAACCCATGACTTTCAAAGCCTAGAGAATGGTGAACCATAAGACTCTTTAACAACATTAAAGAGAAGGAAGGATTTGAGATTCATTACCCTTGAAGCTCATCCTTGTTTACACAAGGGATTCACCCAAGTGGAGGGCCTTCAAGTCACCTCCTAGCTCCTTGGATCTTCCTTGTGATTTTCTTCTTTGTTGATGCTCTTTTGCTCCTTGGGGATATGAGGAAAGGATCTCCAAGAACACCAAGGATTTGGTGTCTCTAAGTCTCCACACCAAGGATGTGGTGTGAAGAGAAGATGGATGACTTAGAGAGTTTTTTATGCTAGTAAAACCCCACTAAGTTGGCCAGCCTCTATGGAGAAAAAGAGAGAAAATGTTTCTCCTCTTTGCCTCAAGAAAACCCTAGTGAGAGAATGGCTATAAAGTTGCCTTTATACCACCTCGCATTTGAGTGGCAAACTTGTAATTAACTCAAGTTTGCTACCCTTTCACCCTAGGCCGGTTTTGGCCTTGATTTTGGGTTAATTTCCATTTAGTTTTTTAGTTGTCATACAACCTAAACTCAATGGGCCTTTTGGACCAAAAACCCTTTTGGGCCCCGAAACCCAAAACCAACTTAAAAGCCTAATACGAACCTTTCGTATAATTAATTAACTAATTAATTAATCTTGACCATTCTCAATTAAACCATTTAATTGCTTATCCATCTCTTTTGTATCTTCACATTCATCCTTACTCGGTGTACGATCCATTAGGTTCCATTAGCGAGGCAGTGGGCGATTGTTACTCTTAACGATCGATTGTGAATTGAAACTACATTTCAATTCTCCCTTTGATGAAGATTAGTGTTTGCTAATCCTCAGGGCTTCCACAAACCATGAGTGACACCTAGCAGTATGTCATGGCTACCCAAGCTAAGTAGAAGTGGTTGGAAAACCTATCCAGTTACAACTACAACGCAATACAGTCCTTCTCTAATACAATACTCTCGATCACATTGTTTAAGTGATAGTTTGTTTCATGTCTACTATCCAATGTGATACTTCTCTATATGATTCAATTGAATATGATTTGGAACAAACTTCCTAAGTCATATTCATATGCTTTGGCCAAAGACTCTCGAATCATATCTCAGAGTATTCTCCTTCCACCATGGAAGGTTAGAGATCCCTTGTTGTGCATTCATATGCCTACATGACTAGATAGCTTGACCCCAATGATGTCGTGGACATTCTCAATGGAATGCCTTTGACATGATCAAAGATCAAGGACCCAACCATTAGACATCTATGATGCCTCAGGTCAAAGGACTACTTTGCATATTGCAACTTACGAGTTCTTACATGACATGTATGTTCGAACTCCTTTTGATCGTAGTTCAGTGTACTCAATTACCTTTTGAGCACCTATGTGTTTGTCTCAGTGTCCAACACTAAATGACTTGAGACTAGTCATACTCACGCTTGAGTTAACATAACACATACTAACCTTAGCGGATTGTCAATGCCCAATTGGCAATCCTATGGCTAGGAACGTTTCAGGAATGAACATAAGAGAAAGGTCTCGTTAATCCAACTCACTTAGATCACTTCTCTCTTAGATTAAATACATTCCTTGGATTCCCTTATTGATTAAACACATAATACAATAAATAGTGAATAACAATAAACTTTGCCCTCTATTAAACATTTTATAGTTTAACACAATAAGTATTCCAAAAGTTATTACATCAAATGAGTGGCTTTGTGGGCATACTTCCAACAATAATAACCAAGTAGCGGCCATTAACGAAAATATAACCAAAATAGAATTTTGTCAATCGGATGTCTAATATGGAATCAGGGCACCGATTTTAGCCTAGGGAGGTCAAGTGGTGTCTTTGCCTATGCACCGCCACCACGTGCCACCACACTCAGTGGCAAGTTGCCCTGACTCGCCAAAAAAATCAACTATTTCCAAAAATTACCAAATTTCATAGAAATGAAGATCTCAATGAGTAGAGCAAGTTTTATACATGTGGCCAAGTCCAATTTGGCCGGAAAAAGCTCCAATTTGTCTCGAACCCTCTAGAAACCCTAAAAATAGTGGCCTTTGATTCGACTTCTCTGGTGCTCTGCTGCCTCCAAGGTTAGTTGGGGTTTGTTCCTGGGCTCAAGGAGAGTCTAATAGGGGTGGTGGTTGATGGAGTTTGTTTCAAAAATAGCGGTTCACCACCGTGGGTGCTCTCGAAGCCGTTCAGCGAAATCACAAAACCTAGGCTTAAAATTCACCAATTAATTGATAAAAATGGAAGAGGGGAGGTCGTGGGATGGTTTCCAAGTGGTGGCATGAGTTAATTCGCAGAAATTGGCCAGGAAACCATCGATTTCTATGATTCCTGCCGGTCGAGTCACACGGGTCAATGGAGTTCTTCTTCTCTCATTTCCCTCATGTTCTCCTTCTTGATTCGTTCATCACTTCCCTCTCTCCTCCTCATTGGCCATCCATTTCCCTCATTTCTCTCCTTTCTCCATTCTCTTCTCCGATTGGGCAGCATCCATCTTCTACCTATTTTCTTTTCTTTTTTCCTTCTCTCATCTGTCTCTCTCCCTCAACTAATATTAAATAATAATGTAATAACAAAATAATGTTAAAATAATAATATAATATGATAATAAATATATAAAATAATAAATAGTGATCTTTACAAAAGTACTTTTCGAATTTGTAGTTTAGTAAAACCCCTGTCGTAACTCTGGTTTCAATTCAGATTACGCTTACGCGATCGTCCCGTTGAGAACTTCGAGAGCACAGTAAAATAGTAACTTGCATGCGTCACTAAATGACGGTCAACGAAAATAAACAATCTCGCTAGTAGGGGTATTTTCGTCAATTCACTCTTAAAAATGAATAAAATCGTAAAATTAGGGACATGTTGTCACAAGTCTTTTATCACAACAAAAAAAGTTAAGGGCAACATCTCTAATTAAAAAAATATAAAAAAAAACCTCTCCCCCTCTCCCTTTCTCCCCACTCCCTCGTTCTCTCTCACTCTCTTCCTATATCCTTCAATTTTAAAAACAAAAAATAAAAAATTTCACACACTTTGTGTGTTTGGGCATATACTAGTACACTTAATGGTAGGCTTTACTTCTATTTTTGTGTGGTCAAATACATTAGTTTTTTTTTTTTTTTTGGCTAACAATGCAAGCAATAGAAGTTTTACAAGAATGAGATATAGCACACTTTCAACAGAGATAGCGTAATCATAATGGAGTTAGTCATAATCAAGTATTGAACTCAATACAAAATATGTTGTCACTGCATTTGTATGAATCGTACCTAAGACAACTTCTAGATGCATGAATCATACCGAAGACAACTTCCAGTAAACTAAATGGTATTTAAACAACTATTTGTGATGGTTTAAGCATTGCATTTAATTGCTTGAAGAGGATATCATATAAGAAGGGAAAAAAAATTAATGGTATTATTTCTTGGTTAGGGCCCTAGGGGGCAATCAAAGAGAGCATATGCCCAAGTGATGATATGCAAAAGAGTGGAGAGCGAACAATACTTGGCTGCTAAAAAAAACTCAAGAACCACTCCTGTTTTTATTCAATCAGATTTGAATACTATTCAAATAATTAAAATTGTAAACACAAACTAGATAGGTATTCAAATTTAATTGAATGACGGCAGGAGTGACTGCAGCCAAGTATTGTTCAAAGAGAGCTGGCCATGTTCAATTGGGGGAGTACCCACTTGGCACTCGCTCTCTAACATTATGTGTTTCTCACATTATTTTTTTTATTATTGCATTGTCCTATTTTGCCAACTAGTCTTGTCAGCAATTCCACATTGTGTGTTTCTCACATTATTATTTTTTGGGTATATTTCTGTTTACTACCCTATATTTGGTGACTTTCAACATTTAGTACATGAATTTTTTTTCATCGCAGAGTCATACCTAAAGTGTAAATTTTGGGACAATCTCATACATCCGTTAGTCAAACTGTTAGTTCTCCCGTTATGTGATGACGTGGCACCCATGTGGACAATAACTGAGCGCCACGTGTCATTAAAAAATATTTAAATAATTATTTAAATAAAAATAATATTAAATAATACTTAAATATAAAAAAAAATTCTTCTTCTCTTCTTCTTCTTCTGGGTTCGGTCTCTTCTTCTTCTTCTGGGTTCGGTTTCTTCTTCTTCTTCTTCTTCTTCTGGGTTCAAATTTTTTTTCTCCTCCTCCTCCTTCTTCTGCTTTCTCCTCCTTCTCCTTCTTTTTCTTCTAGGTTCGGGTTTTTTTTCTTCTTCTTCTTCTTCTCCTGCTCATTCTTCTTCTTCTTCTGGGTTCTGTTTTTTTTTTTTTCTTCTTCTTCCTCCTTTTTTTTCTGGGTGCCTCTCTCTCTTTCTTCCCCCTCTTCGCCCTCTCTACCAAACCCTAACCCCAAAATTCCAACCTCCCACCATTCAATCCAACCCTAATCCCCCCCCCCCCCAATTAGACCCCAACCTGACCCAGTTCACCTCCGATTGCTTCCAATTCCATTCCACCCCTACCCATTTATTCAAAATTCCAGCCATGCCCAAGACTCCCGAAGTTTCGCAGAGGAGTATGCCAAGGCCGGGGGAAGGGTGGGTGCAGTGGTGAGCCCATCATGTCGAAGAGGTTCTGGTACCGGACGCCGGTGGTGAGGTCATCTCGAAATCCGAATGGGTGCTCCTAAAATTGGGAGGGAAGGGTTTTCGGATGTGGGAGTGAGGGGGAGAGAGAGAGAGAGAGAGAGAGAGAAATGGAGGGGGTTGCAGAGGGAATAATGCGGATTGATTGTATTCTTAGGGTTTTTTTTTATTTTTTTTATTTTTTATTTTTATAATAATAATAATAATTTTATTTTTTGTTAATTTATTATTTTAATTTTTTTTTTAATATTCACGTGGCGCCCAATCATTGTCCACGTGGGGGTAGTAAACTGTCTTTTGCCCTTATTTTTATTATTGCCAATCCCCACACACACACATAGATATATGTATATGCATACTTTCTTTCTCTTTGTTTATTTATTTTTTGAGGTATGAAAATGAAATGTTTTAAAGATGTATGGAGTTGTAATAGGCCTCAAACCTGAGGGGGTATTATGTAATTTACCCTTTTTTCATTTTTTTTATTTATGATTTAGATTAACCTTTTGTCGTCTTTTTCTTTTTCTAACAAAAGGAAAATATATCTAATGAGCTAGATTTGCATAAACCTAGATTTGCTTGATGAAGGCTTTTCTTTAGATCAAATTTAGCATATAATACACATTGCTTAAGTTATAATGTGAGGTATATCATTGATGGGTGCCAAACTAAACACAAAACTCGCATTGCACTAATCAAGTAGTTATTAGTTATTTATGCTTGAGCCGCTGATGATAATACAATTTGTGATACAAAAAAAACTAAAGTGTAGCTAAAACCTTCGTTGCATTAATGCATTGTATCTCAAAATGGAGAGATTCTCTCATGCAACTAATTCATTACGTGTCAATCATTTTTTAGATAATGTGTGCACTTTTTAAATACATAACAATCGTTTATTACACTGTAACGCTATTAGGACTAAAAACTAGTTGCAAGAATCTCTCCTCAAAATGGTAGCACATGAGAAAGTAAAAAAATTGATGTATGCGAGGCGAAAGCATGTTTTGAAGTGTCGGCAATATTGTGATTAACTTGAACATATTCAAGGTGATTGTTGATCCCTTTATGACCAAAAAAAATTAAATAAGTGATTTCCTCACGATAGCATATTTGTATAAAGTGGCACATGGTCTAGTAGATGCTTACATCACTTGTCTTTTTCAACTTCCCTACATTAAAGATTTAGGAAATATATAGAAAAATAATTTTAAAGCAGGATGATCTAAATTTACAGTACTTTACTCAAGTAGTAAAACAAAACAAAAATTGATTAACTTTAAGACTAAATGAATTTCTAAAAATTTAGTCCCACTATGTCTTGAACTTGAACCGACAGAAAGAGAATTAGGGCAGACGGGAGTCCACATTCAAGATTGTTGAAAAAAAGCACGTAAAAAAAAAACATACATTATAATTATGATGGTGAGCAAAAATATTTTCTTTATTTTTATTTTAATTTGATAGGTTTGCCTGGAAATTGCTTTTTTGTTTTTGTCTCCTTGAAATGGAATTTAATAATGTTATAGTCAAAAGAGGTTTTCTTGAAGGGGTGTGCTATCCACACACCCTTTTTTACTTCTTACACACCCCTATTACTTTCTGTCTATTAGATCTTCTTCAATTCATCCGATCCGACGGCCGAAATCCAAAAGGGTGTGAGAGAAGTAAAAAGGGGTGTGTGGATATCACACCCCTTCTTGAAAGCGTCTCTTCTGTATTTTCTATTTTTATTGGTAACTGAACTAAGGGCCCGAGTTTTCTGAGTTGTCTATCTTGCAGGGAGGAGAATTCTCTCCTCCTTTTTTTCCCATACACTTCCTTCCTCTTTTGTTTGTGTAGTCACGGTTAAGTCACGTTAACATTTTATATTAATTTTTTTATAGAGATAATAAGACAAAAAGACGTGGTTTAACCGTGACCACACAAATAGGGTGAGGATGGAAGTGTATGAGAAAAAAAGAGGAGAGAATCCTCCTCCATCTTGCAGTAAGGTATGAAAGCAAGAACGTAAGTATTCTTTCATTCAAGTTGCAAGTACAAACTTTGGATTCGTCTACTGAATATAATAACTGTATGAAGAACGTTATAATCAGTCATTCACGTATGAAATTTTTTACCGTCAATTGTCTGCGTAGGTTGATTATTGATGCATTATAAGTCTCAAATAAATTAACTATCTGAAACCGTCCACGAATGTCTTTGTGACAATAACCATAGCACACTCAAATTGGTTAGAAACTACGTCATGAGTTGGTAAGGGGTCTCCTCACGGTCCACTAGGGCCACTACCACACTAATGCGATATGCTGGCTTCTCTTGGGCTAGCTGGTTTTTGGTTTGAGTATTGTCTTGTATTGACCACTGCCTCAATTGTGAAATGAAGCATCAACTCTACCATCACGACATATCTGCCTTTGGGAATATTTTAGGCCCATTTCTTCTGCAACCATGGGGTCAGCCCCCATTTAATAATATTCCACAAGTTTCTCACTCTCTCTCTCACACCTTGTAGAATAGAAAGTGTCAAACGCTACGTTCTGAAGCAGTTAAAAAGGTTTTTTTTTTTTTTTTTTGTGTTGTTTGACAGAAAAATTTACAAGTTCTTTTATTTGGAGAAATACTTGATAAGTGATTCAACTTGTTTCTAGTTAAAACACTTGTAGCAAATTAGCTTGAGATCAGAGATACTTTATGCATAAACAATCCAAACGAGTCCTAATTAAACTTATTTTTAAGTAAAAAAGAGATTAAGCATATTTAATCTAAATAGTTCAGTAATGTGTATGTATAAATAGATAGAGACTTCATGTGACATTTCACATCGCCCAGGGGAGTGATCCTTAAATGTATATTTTCATCCCTACCTAGCACGAGGTCTTTGTCTTTTGGGAGCTCACTGGTTTCGGGTTCTGTTGGAACTCTGAAGTTAAGCGAGAAGGGGGCTAGAGCACTCCCATGATGGGTGACCCACTGGGAAGTTGCTCGTGAGTTCCCAGAAACAAAACCGTGAGGGCGTGGTCGGGGCCCAAAGCGGATAATATCGTACTACGGTGGTGGAGCGGACCCGAAAAGTGGTCCGCCCCGGGTCGGAATGTGACACTTCATATTTTGCACTGGTGTCACCCCCTCAGCGTTTAGGCAAAATTGAATAATAATGACTTACGTGATATGTTGCCAAGTAAATTGTCTCATGGAAAAAGTTGGTCACGCCAATGGATTGAGCAAGGTAAACCAAGTGAGCGAAATTATGTTTTATTATTTTCTTTCATCTATAACATATTCATTTTTATGTTTTAGTTTTGTCATCTTCCTCCACAAAGTATTTTGCTATAAAAAAGAGTCGTGGGACTTGATTTGCCTACTCATCATGGTAAGGTTGCCTACTTTGGGAGAGTCTGCAAGTTTGCTTACTCTATTGGAGCTTGATTTTGATCATCAGAAGAAGTTTGATTACTTACTTGCATACTTCATTGGAGATGCTCTTATAGAGAACTTTTAAGTTGTGGAAGAGAAGAAAGTAATATATTTGCCCTAGTGGATAGAGTTTCCTCTTCAATCCACAAGGTCCCAAGTTCAAACTCTCCATGCTCTTCTTAATATAGCTTAGAATAGTAATATCGGTTGTAACCAAAAAATATTACTTAAAAATAGTTGCATGCATTTTACACCACAAGGAGGGTCATTTGAAAAATGAGTTACGAGATTTCAATTACTGCATTTACACTACGTGGTTTCTGAATTGCAATAATTTAACCTCTCTGTTAATTTCATCGTCTAATTAGATGTTAGGTGCTAATGTGGCATATACTAGACCCACATTTTAAGCACACATTGACTATCAATTTCATAAAATGATTAAAAGTGTAAAAGAGTAAAGTACCAAACATTGAAATTAACAGTCAACGAGTGCTTTAAAATGTGGGCCAAATATATGCCACATCAACATGTATCGTCTAATTAGATATGAAATTGACGAAAATTTTAAATTGGTGAAATTCAGAAACCATGTAGAGTGGAGTACATTACAACAATTGAAATCGCGTGACTTTTTTTGTAAATAATTGCTAAACCTTGTGTAAAATGCATCATTCAATGTTTTCTCAAATCAACCCAAACGAACCTTGGCAGTACCAATGAAAATTAGTAAAAGTATTAGTCCTAGTAGGCCCAGTCGTATCTAGTTCAGTTTTTGCTGTTTTGGACGTATCAGAAAGAAAAGAAAATATTTAAGAGAGCTTGGGAAATAAAACTGAATGAATAAAAAAACAATTTTTCTTTTTGGTACATACCATTGAGCGATTTGAAAAATTAACAGTTAGATCAGTCATAAAAAAAATCTAATAAATTTTTGCAACAATTTGATATTGCGTAAAACTTGTACCGCTCAATTGTAGTCAGACTCATAAACAAGATCAAAGATAAAACCAATGTGGGTTTCTTTAAGATTTCAAATTTTAAGATTTTGACAGAGTTCTTCCAATCTAAGGTACCAGTATCAAAATGTTATGCAAGGATGCTAATAGGTTACAACCACTCCTATCGTTTTTAGGTTCAGTATTAGACTACACTTTATCTTCAATTGCAATTCTTCATCTGTTAATTTCAATAGTAACAGCATCAACCGTACAAAGTTGTTCATCAAGTCTTACATCGTCAAGTCCATGTAAGATCTCTTCCTCCATCTTTGTGAGATTTATTCTCAACGCATCTCACATAAAAAAGAGTCAAAGTATAATCTTACTTTTGATTTGTTGTCTTTCTTTTTTTATTGTTCTCATCTTTATCGTATTTCACTTGAAATTAGTGGTACGTGTGATATATGTACAGTCTTCTCAGACACATCTATAGATTCTTTGCTTCTCCCCTCATGCATACAGCTGGTTTGATTTTCTTCTCTTCAGTAGGATCGTCTTCAAACGATCTGCGCAATTGGACATGGTGCTCTCAAAAATAGAGCTTAATTGCAACTTAATACTACGGTGAGAGGTCTTAGGTTCGATTCTAGCCAAAAGAGAATTTGAACCACATTATTGTTAGCTCATTGTGAGGCTAAGCCCACCTCCCTTTAGTGTAGATAATATCGTTTGTTATAATAAAATAAAATAAAAAAGAAAAAGAAAAAGAGACAGCTTAATTATAATTTTGGGTTTTTTTTATAACAAATAGTCTCTGAAATTGACCTGTCACATCCCAGACTCAACTCTGCCGAGTACGATATTGTCCGCTTTGGGCTTACCATTCCCTCACAGTAGAAAAAGAGAGAGCTTAATTATAATTTTGGGTTTTTTTATAACAAATAGTCTCTGAAATTGACCTGTCACATCCCAGACTCAGCTCCGCCGAGTACGATATTGTCCACTTTGGGCTTACCATTCCCTCACAGTTTTGTTTTTGGGAACTCGGCACGAGAACTTCCCAGTGGGTCCACTCTCGCCCAAACTCGCTTAACTTCGGAGTTCCGATGAACTCCAAAGCCAATGAGTTCCCAAAATGCCTCGTACTATAGGGAAGGGAGTGTGTACATATAAGGCACATTATCTCCTCTCAGTTGGTCGATATGAGATCTCACATGACCTACTCATCAAGATGGTCATTTCCTCATAATTTCATTAAAAATTCTATCATGTGCTGACATGACACACAACTGTGTCCTACAAATTTAAATAAATATTAATATATAAATCAGACGATGTTTGAATAACGTCACCTGAACGGTAAGGGTTTCTGACTTATTTACGGCTTTGCGCCATTATTAACCTGTATGAACCATTAATTGTTTCCAAAGTTCCGCAAATGCAAGAAGAAGATGAAAATAGTTAGTAAACCTTTTATGTCCAATTAACCTACTTAGTCTTACCAGGATTAAAATACATAAGCATCAGCTTCATCGTTGTTTTATTACCACATTATTAGGTTTTTATAAACCTGCATGGTTGTTCCAATGAACCTCCCCCTCTCCACTCATAGGATTTATGAACTTTAGCACCAGCTTCATTCAAGCTGTTTTTCCTGATTGTGTTTTGTTTCCTTGTATTTAATCATAAGTGCGTGTGAGGTTAGAGGACTAAATGCATGATTAATTTCTTGATTACGTATTTACCAACATGGTAAGGATAATGGTATTTAAAACTCATAATTAAGCTCTATTTTAGGAGCAACATGTTCAATTGCCCAGACCTTTTGAAGATGCTCCTACTCAAAAGAAGAAAATCAAAGTAGCTGTATGCATGGTGGGAGAAGCAAAGGATCTATCAAATGCGTCCAAGAAGGCTGTACATATATCACATTTACCACCAATTTCACGTGGAATGTGATAAAAAAAATGAGACAAAAAAAACAACAAATCAAAAGTGAGATTATACTTTGGCTTTTTCTTTTGTGAGAATGCTTTGAGAATAAATCTCATAACGATGGAAGAATAGATTTTGCATGGACTTATAAGTAAGTTAAGGTACTCTTTATATTGTCAATTAGTTTTATGGTCTAACCTTAACTTTATTTATAATGAGGTTCTTTACTTGTCTTGGTGGTTGTTCAAATTTCACATCTCACGTCAGAATAAGATTTTTTTTTTTTTTATTTAGTTTCTATAAGCTTCTCTCCACTTTTCTCATTTGATTTCATTTTCTTTTCATCTTCCAAATCCTGTAACCATTTTGGAGACTTATATTTTTCAAATTTGTTTATATTTTGGATTGCTGGTTCTTGCTTGCCATATCGGTACTTCGGTTTGTTTTCCTTCTTGGATCTTGCTGCAGTTCAGAAACCATGTTGTGTAAAATATAATAATTGAAATATCGTGACTTATTTTTGTAAACGATTCTTAAACTTTACGGTGTAAAATGCACTCAACCCTTTAAATCATTCAAGTTTTTTCTCAAATCAACCCCATTGTTCATGCCCCATATCATATAACACAACTAGAAGATCCAACCTAAACGAACCTTGGCAGTACCCATGAAAATTAGTAGAAGTATTAGGAAGTAGGCCCAGTTTTTGGACCTTTGGACCCTCACGTGTATCAGCAATTTTTCTTTTTGGTACGTACCATTAAGTGGTTGAAAAATTAACGGTTAAATCAATCATATAAGAATTTAATAAATCTTTGCAACAATTAGATGTTGTATAAAACTCATACCGCTCAATTGTAGCCGGACCCATAACAAGATCAATGATAAAACCAACTTTGGTTTTTTTTTAAGATTTTAAATTTTGACAGTTATATTTCAAATTTTAAGATTTTGACAGAGTTCGTGCAATTTAATGTACCAGTATCAAAATGTTATGCAAGGATGCTGGTAGGTTGCAACCACTCTTATCGTTTTTTGGTTCGGTATTAGACTACACTATTTTCAATTGCAATTCTTCATCTGTCAATTTTTATAGTAACAATATCAACGGTACAAAGTTGTTCATCAAGTCTCATAACATCAAGTCAATGCAAGATCTATTATTCTATCAATGTGAGATTTATCTTAACGTATTCTCACAAAAGAAAAAGCCAAAGTATAATCTCACGTTTAATTGATTTGTTGTCTTTCTTTTATTATTGTTCTCATCTTTATCATATTTCACGTGAAATCGGTGATAAATGTGATATATGTACAGCATTCTTGGACACATTTGATAGATTCTTTGCTTCTCCCACCATGCATATTCTTCTCTAGAAGCATATTGGACATGCTGCTCTCTAAAATAGAGCTTAATTATAATTTTGGATTTTTATCACAAATGGTACTTGAAATTGACCCACCCATTAAGATGGTTCTTGAAATTTAAAATTGATGAATGTAGTTTTAAAAATGGGTGTTGTAAATCAAAGTAGTCATTCAGTCACAATTTTATCAAAAATTCTGTTATGTGCTGATATGACACATAACTGGGTCCTACAAATCTAATTAAATATTAATATATAAATTAAAATTATATAAATAATGAAAAATGTTTTTATTTTTGTATAATTAATATTTTATTTCAATTCTAACTGGTATGAGTTTGTAATTTACCCACAGTTGAGTTTGTTCTCTCTCCTCTCTCCCTCCTTACTTCGTCTTCCCCAAACCTCTTTTCCCTTTTTGTGCCTCCATAATTCCGAAAACATTTTTTTTCATGTCCAAATGCCCAGACCCTTTGAAGATGCTCCTACTCAAAAGAAGAAAATCAAACCAGTTGTATGCATGGTGGGAGAAGCAAAGAATCTATCAAATATGTTCGAGAAGGATGTACATATATCACATTTATTACCAATTTCATGTGAAATATGATAAAAATGAGACAAAAAGAAAATAAAAAAAAAGACAAAGGTGAGATTATACTTTGGCTTTTTCTTTTGTGAAAAATGCTTTGAGAATAAATCTAACGTTGATAGAAGAATAGGTCTTGCATAGACCTATAAGTAAGTTGTGATACTACTTATATTGCCAATCGGTTTTATAGTGTTACTTTAACTTTCTTTGTAATGAGATTTTTTACTTCTCGTTGTAGTTGTTCAAATTTCACATCTCATGTTAGAATAAGATTCTTCCTAGTTTCTATAAATTTCTCTTCACTTCTCTCATTTGATTTCTTTTTCTTTTTATCTTCCAAATTCTGTAACCATTTTGGAAACTCATATTTTTCAAATTTGTTTATACTTTGGATTGCTGGTTCTTCCTTGCCAGATCCGTACTTCGGTTTGTTTTCCTTCTTGGATCTTGTTGCCTCCCCTTTGGTTAACCCTTTTGTTGAAGATCAAGCAAAAAGGTAAGTTAATTGAATTGGAAATCAAAAAACCGAAATATAAACACACATAGAATAAATTGCTTTATTTTATTTATTTGTTTATTAGACTAATGTGAGATGAAATTTATTAGTTTATTTTATTTATTAGTGGGCTTTATTTTTCACTTAAAAGTGCTCACATGACCTTGTAACATTGAAACTGAATGATAAGTGCGATCTTTCAATTGCAATTAAGGATGTCATCTGACATTCTGACTAATCAATGTGCATACGATACATGCAGGAGAATAGGCCCTCCTCAAGTATTGTTAGACAGATTGACTTTGTTTCACTTTGTCATCTTTAATTTCTTTTTCCACATATGCTCGATTGACATAAAATTTCATTAAATAAATAGGTAGATTTAACATGGCAGCTACAGTTGTTCCTACAGTTCTTAATCGTGAGAACTATCGCAAATGGAGATCTCGGATTAAAACCTACTTGTTGGCCGAAGATCTTTGGGACATCGTCGAAGGCACCTATCAACTTCCTGAAGAAGAAGATGATGAAGAAGAAGATGCTGAAGCTGAACGTGAGGCTTGGAAGAAGAAGAAGAATGTCAAGGCCTTATATGCAATCCAAAGTTCTTGCGGGGACGATGTTTACGAAATAATCGAGGACAAAACCAATGCCAAAGAAGCATGGGATGCTTTGTATTCTTCTTTGGTGCCAAAAGATACACCATATATAAGCGATAAAGGTACGTAGTATATAGGTGAAGGAAAGAAGAGGAGCTGATAAACATATATATGTCAATATGGTTGTACCTTGTAGGTTATCTATGCTCTAATTTGATGAGAAATATTTTGTGCTATTCATAACTAAGATATACATGAATTGGAAATATAGAAAATGAAAAGACAGATTAAGAATTGTAAGGTAACATCTGAACATCAAGATTATCAGTTTCAGATGAGAGGTCACTTGTTGAAGCGTTTCCCGCCAGGATTGATGGAAATGATGGTGATGCTGCAATGGAAGAAGGGCGCAATGCAGGACATGACGAGATCAGCAATGCCAACGATATTAATGCAACTTTCGTCAAGTATGTCAAGTCTAAAGATTGGGATAATGTGATCAATTTGCTTCGCGAACATCCCCAGCTAGGAGGACTTGCAGTTTACACGGATATGGGAATTGAAGGCAAAGGTGGTACAGCTCTTCACCACGCAATCAGCCCGTTTCCGCACAGGACCGTCAACGTGCGCATTGTGGAACAGTTGGTGGAGTTGATGGCAAAGGAAGACTTGGAAAGGCAAGACGGTTTTGGTCAGACGGCTCTTTTTCGCCTAATGCGTTATCATCCAGAAAGGGTTGAATTAGCTAAATGCATGCTTGAAAAGAACGACAAGTTAGTTACTATTTTGTGTCGTTATGAGGGCAAGACTCCTCTGGTTGTCCTGGCTGAGACAATGGAAAATGCAGAAGGAATGGCTCGCTGTCTTTACTCCGTTACTCCCCACGAAACACTAAGAGTTACCGATGGCGCTCAACTTATTTCTCTCGGTTTTCAGCTCAATAGATTCGGTACAATTATTCTCGGCAGACTTGCAATGTCAATCTTTTCCCGTCTGATTTTGTTTTGTTACAAGTTTTTCGTCTAATTTTCTTTTGTTACAAGATATTGCATGGGATTTAATTCAACGTTACCCACAATTGGTCACGGCTAAAGACAACAACAGGAATCTCCCCTTAGAAGCATTGGCCAGGAGTCGTGGATTCTTAAGTGGAAGCCGGCTCAATTTCTGGAAAAAATTAATCTATAACAGTTAGTACACATATTGATTTTTATTTTCTCCTCATATTTATGTGAAATTGGTCCAATGACTGGGATTACACGTCTTTTTTTTTTCTTTCAAACCAGTATACGCCTAAGATTACAAATTGATATAAATATGTAGATGCACATAATCTCTTAAATATAGGATTAATAGTGGAACGAAATCCTTAATTGTATGATTTGAACTAACCCCTTAATAACTTCAACTCTCCTGTATAAAATATGATATCTCTGTCTTCGTCTTCTATACCTGGCACCTGCCTCGCTCGAACACCATTTGCTCGTTCAAATTTTGATTGTGCGTGTACACAATTAACATAAAAATCTTGCTTCACAAGAACACTTCCTGGATTTAATGAGTGGGCTTGCATTCTTATCTTGATAGGCATACGCATAAGGCCTCTTCCTCCCATCAATGTTCAAAAACCTGAAAGTGGCCAGAGTGATCAAAGGCATCTGTCAAACAAAAAGGAAAATCAGAAGCCTCTCTCAGACCAAAAAGAGAATCAAAGGCATTTCAGTTGCTCAGGTATTTTATATGTCTGCAATACAGTTTGTTTTTGTTAATGCCATGGTAAATTGTTCCATAATTCTTCAATCATTCCATATTTTCTACTGAGGGTTATAAATAAATCGAGCCAAACGAAATATTACACTGCTCAAGCGTGGTTTATTTAGCATCTTTAGCTCAAGCTAGACTTAACTTGCTTGTGATACGAGCCGCGCTAGACTGAGCTTAAAAGGTTGAAGCTTGATATCAACTAAGCTCAAGCTGTTACTACTTAAATTATTCGTAATATAATTAAACTTTAATTAGTATAATTCATTTTTACCTATGTATTTCACATAAATGATTTATAATCTCTTTTTTATTAGTAAATAATTATTTTATAGTCTAATTAAGAGAAAACCTTAATTATTTTTTTATTAAGAGAAAAATAAAAAACAAAAAAATATTTGCCAAACATATCTGTTAGCGTAGCACTATCGCTCTCTCTCTATTCCTCTACCGTGACACTCTCTCTCCAGTGCGATGGCAACTCCTAATAGCGAACAGAAAGAGATGGTTGGGAGTGGTTACAGTGGTATAAGACGTGGCCCTAGGCGGGGGAGGGTGCCGTGGTGAGGAGATGAAACATTTGCAAAGTTGGGCAATGTTGGGCGCTGGACAATGTCTCTCTGGTGAGAAGGACCATGCTGGAATAATAAAAACCAACTGAGGACACAATTGATAAAATAAATCCATTCCGATTACCCACTTCTCCCAGAATACAAATCCCTCCCCATATAGGGAATCCAAATCCTCCAAAAATAGGAATTGTATTCCATAATTAGTATGGGACCCACATAAATTTTGATTCCTCCAAGTTAGGTAAACAAAGGAGTGTCTCGTAATTAGAATTTAATTTCGTGTTTTGTTTCCGATTACAGACATGTAAACGTGCCATTAGAGTAATCTGATAAATAAGATATTTTGTGTAATGTTATAACTTATGCTTATTATATTTTTCATACAAAATTTGACCTGTAATACAGGAATGGGTTTATTCAACAGACTCATGATGAATCTTCAAAAACTTTTGGGTAGGCCACATATACATTTATATAATCAACCATATCGTTAATTGACTTTGTGATGATTGTTTTATTAATTGTCAATTTTATTTTTAAATGATTATAATTTTAAATTTGTTTTCTTGAATGAACCTAGGAATCAATCATATATATGAGATGAAATTGATACATGAGCGAGTGAAGCAGTTTTTACCTTTCATGTCTAAAGAAAAAGGTAACTTGTCCTCATCAGAACTTTCACAAGTAATGTTCGTGGCCGCAGAAAGAGGGCATGCAGAGTTTCTTACTCATTTCCTTGGAGAAGCCTTAAATAGCTGGGCTACAAACCACAAGGGTCAGAACGTGTTCCAAATTGCCGCTGAATGTCGCCACCACAAAGTTTATAATCTTATATATCTCCTCGATGAGTTTCTCAAAGAAGATCTATACAAACAAAAAACAATACAGAATATCTTGGGGTCGAGAGATAAATTTGAAAATAATATATTACATACGGTAGCAAGAATTACCTCATTGTCACAGATTTATCACATTCGAGGTGCACCTTTGCAAATGCAAAGAGAACTACAATGGTTCAAGGTGACTATTTTTCCATTAAGAACTACCTATTATACTATCGTTTTATGTATCACTTACGTGTTCCATAGTTGACAACCCTATTCCATTAAGATTACCTCATTGTCATAGTCACATCCCTAAAACATTTCGCCAAAAAATGCAGGAAGTGGAGAGCATTGTAGATCCCAAATATTGTGAATCTGTAAACATGGATAACAGGACACCACGACAAGTATTTACGGATAATCACAACGACATGGGTAAAGAGGCAGAAAAGTCAATGAAGGAAATAGCAACTTCTTGTACAGTTGTAGGTGCTCTCATTGTCACCATCATGTTTGCTGCTGCAATCACAGTTCCTGGTGGAAATGATGAAGATACGGGTCTTCCTACATTCTTAACTGAAAGGGTATTCACAACATTTATAGTTTCAGATGCAATCTCACTCTTTTCTTCCACAACTTCAGTTATCATGTTTCTGGGGATTCTCACGTCACGTTATTCTGAAGATGATTTCCACAAATCTTTGCCCACAAAAATGATAATAGGCCTTTTCACCCTCTTTTTATCTATCGCCACCATGATGATTGTCTTTTCTTGTGCCCTTTACATTATGCTTAAAGGGAAATCATCGATTGTTATCCCAAGCATTTTGCTTGCCACTGTTCCAGTTACCTCATTCATATGGATGCAATTTCCGTTTCTTGTTGAGTTAGTCATTTCTACGTTTGGACCAGGCTTATTTGATAGGAACAAGAAAAAGTTGTTTTGAATTCCTATGTTATCTTTAGTTGGGTTTGTATTGGAGTTGAGAGTATGAATCTCACGTTGTGTTATTCACGTGTTAGGCTTGAGAATTCGCTACACGTTAAAAAACTTGTGAAGGGAAGCCAATGTATACGGCTTTCTATTTGGCCAATGATGTGTGTGTGTTTTCTTTTTTCAATAATGTATGTTCTTCGATCCTAAAAGAATATTTCCAACTTCAATTTAAATTTATGAGTTTTCTTTTTTGGTGAGTTTCTATTTTGAGTTATTTACCCTTGTTAATATTGTATAACAGAGAAATAGAAGAGGAATTTTAAGGACAAAAATGCTATATTTCGTTACTTGATTAACACGAATGCAATGAGAGCATGTTGTTGCTTCTACTGATTGCAACAATACAATGTGCAGCACAATCCACACTGGCAACAAACACTTAAGCAAACTATTTATAGGCTCTGCTTTAGACATAGACATCATATTTTTTTAAATTACACGTAAATCCAACAACTTTTGGACTTTGAGGACATGAGAAACATTTCCACAATAACATTAACAACGATGAATATATTAAGCATTATGACACAGTATCAATTTATATTTCGGATACACTATAAAATATATCCACAAGAACCACAATGGGCCAAGATACATGCATTAACCACCATCCATATATAATTGGACCTAGAAAGACAATTAAAATTCCTTGGTAGAACTCTCTACCAACTTTCAATTTCATGGAGTAGGATTCTCTCTCTTCTAGTCGCCTCTTATCTGGACGGTTACGATTAAGACATGTCAATATATTGTGTTGACTTCTTTATAGAGGGAGAAAAAAGAAAAGAAAAAAAAAGGAAAGTGAGGGAGGAGGGGAGGAAATTTGGAGGGAAGAGATAAAAAAAAAAACCATCTCTACACTACTTGCATTATGCTATGTTTTGGAAACATTGAAAAATCTCAAGCTATCTTGAGGGAATTTCAAAAGCCATGCACCTCAACTTTACGCAAATTCCTTGGTCTATGAGCATGAGAGATTTTTCAGTGTGACCGTCACACAGGGTGGTACACCACGTGTTGCTATATAAATTGTGGGATATGTGTGTTAAAAAGTTAATAACTTAAAAAATAAAATTTTCCACCACTTACATAAAAACACATGGTGTACCACCCGTGTTCCCGTCACAACTAAAAATTTCCCTACAAGTAGGAAACTAGTGGATCGTTGGCATACACTTCTTCAAGGTTCGATCTGAAAAAGAACACGTAGTTCTCTGCACAAAATGTGTTAATATCATCTTCAATCATAAATCCTGATGAACTAATATTTACACTATATATTTCTTCTTTTTATATTTCTTTTCTTGTCTAGTTTAGTTGGAAATTATAAGTTTGTGTGATGGTTTTGCCAATTTGTGTTTCTAGGAACAGCGAGATCAAAATCTATGGATTTTGATCTACCAAATGTGATTGCCTTGGTGCTCTGAAAAAATCATTGCCCTTTGGCTAAAGCAATGGACAGATAAGAGAAAGGAGTAGGAGTACAAAGATAACTCTCTATATTCTCTTCTTTTCTTTCTTTCTTCATCTTCCTTTCCTCTCCCTCTCTCTGTCGTTTGGCTTCTTTTTTCATTCGTATCTCTCAATCATTTTATAAGAAAAAGAGAACACTATTCACTTTACAAATTTTTCACAAATGAATAGTGAAAATAGTAATAAACTATTCATGTGGGCCATCTACATATTATTCACAACACTCCCCCTTGGATGGCTACAAGTCTTCGATTGACTCGTTAAAATCTTGATATGTTTTGGATGCTCCCCATGATTTCAAATCATTTAGGCTAATCATTGATCGCTCAGCTTTGGTCTCTTAGCAAGAAGAGTTACCAACAGAGGTGCTTTACTGGTAGTTAACTTTCCACAGGCTTGTTCTTGAACTGGGCTGGAGGGCCTTCTGCTAGACTTCCTCCAAAGGTCTGAATTTACTCATTTTATCTGGAACTGAATTTGATTCAAGAGTGGTGGACACTTGATCTTGAATCGGACTTGTGATTTCTTCAAGGGCCGCCGAAGCTTGATCTTGAATAAAATTGGACAATGAGGAACTTAATATAGCAAGTGATCTTCGGCTTTGTCGGGGATGAATTGGCATGTGTTTTGCTGTGCTTGTCTCCACATGCTTCAATGTATCATTTTCACTTGCCTTATCTGCTCCCCTTTCAAAAGTGGTATTTTCCTTAGTTTTTCCCTATGCAGGTTTGGCATCTTCTCTTGCAGTATTAGTCATCTGATGCAGGAGTGGAATGCAAACCTTACATTTGGATGGTCCTTCAGAACATCACTTCTCAACGACTCATCATGCTTGGCAGCTACCATCATATCAACAATTGAAAATGAGTTCTCGAGAGCGATGCTAAGTAAGCAATCAGGAAAGTTTCCAGGCAGTCGGTTCCTGACTGGAAGTTTGATTTCAAGTTCCAACTGATTGCTTTCTTTTTCCTCATCTTGTAGGTAAAAGCAACAACAAAGAAAAAGGACAAGGGAAAACATGATATGAGATACTTTTGCTTTCGACCGTGATGATATGAGATACTCTTGCTTTGGTGTGACTTGTTTGGAATGGTATTCTCAGAGATGAAGAAAACTGAGTATTTCGAGATGCTTTGTTGAAGATGCATTCTCGAAAAGGAAGAAGAGTTAGGTATTTTTCAGGTCTACCTTGTTATGAAGTACAGAGGTCGACATATATAGGGATTTCCCAATAGCAGGTAGTGATGTTGTACTTTTACTCTTGTCCGCTACTGTGGTGTAATTAGAACAATAAGATTCACGCGTTTTCAACTTTATCAGAGATCTTTAACAAAGTTGCACGTGATATCTAAAAAGCTGAGATTTTGCCTGAAAATGCCAACAAACTTTATTCAAGAACATCTGGCCTTTAAAATTCGAAGAACGGTACCTCTTCGATTTTTGAAAAAATGGCCTTGTTGTCTCTTCTTTTATAGAGACATCAATTGTGTTTAAAGTGTACGTTCTGAAAACTGCTGCCTGTAGAATTTCCCTTTCTTACACTTCTGAGATTTTATATGACCTCCTTTTTCTTCATCATTTCTAAAAATGGCTTACCCATCTAACATTTGCTTAGATTTGAGTCTTAGTACTGATACAGACGAGCTACATCAGGATAATATATAGCGCCCGTCCTTCTTATCTTCTAATGGCCCTCTTACAGTTGGAGACTCTGTGATGATGGGTGAAATAACAGCTACAGTAATAGCTAGGAACATTCTCATTCCCAGAGATAAAAGAATCCTTTCAAAATGGTCTGATGAGTCGACCGTTCAAAACTCTTTGGCTCTTAGTGTTTAGTGTGCGGGCTTTGTATCCAATATGGGCCAACGCCTATTTGCTCGAACTCGCCAAGTTGAATCATTGATGGCTGAGGTGGCAAGTCTTAAACAAGAGATCAGAGGGCTCAAGCACGAAAATAGAGAGTTACAAATGCTTGCAAATAATTACTCAACAAGCATGAAAAGAAAGCTTAACCAGCTGCAAGAATCCGAAAGTCGGATTCAAAGTGATCACCCAGAGGTTCGTTGCTAGATTCCGAGGGCAACTGATGCCTTCCCTTTTTGGTGTTTTGCCAAATACTGAGGCGTCTCGTGATCAATCTTCAGTGCCTCCCCTTTCTGGGGTACTACCGAGTACTGAGACTTCACATGAGCAACCTTTGTGAAGGCCTCCTCCTGTTTGTTTGTTTTAACTTATGCACATATCTGTAATTTCTCAGAGACATCAATAGATAAGCTTTATTTCATTCAGTGTATTGTGCCAAATACAATAAAGCATATATTTTACTAAGATGTGGTACTTCTAGACCAAATATCAATTTATCTTTACCTTCTCGAAGATACGTTCTTAGTGTCTAAATCATTTGAGTATTCAACTCATAATCTTCAATCCATATGATTCTTTAATATGATAAACATCATGGATAAGATTCGTGTTGGTAGATTGTTCGATCTGCAGTTCGAGGCAATATTCCTCTCAACACTTTATAATTTTTCTTGACTCTTCAGGAGTTTCAATTTAATATCATCAACTCTTCAGGAGTTCTATTTTAATGTCATCGACTCTTGCAAGAGATTTTAGTATGTTGCAATAATATCATAATGATAGTACTCACTAAGGCAATTTATACCATCCAATAGTATTGAGTACATAATTTATACTTTATCCTTCCAAGACTTACTTTAAGCAATCTGAATATTTCAGAGATTTTCTACACTTCGTGACACATTTTCTTTTGGACTTTAGACAGAGCAACTTGCTTTCATGTATACTTGAGGGATTTACTTATAGAGATATGATGTGGGCGATTCAAAACCCTTCGTATATGATTCTCCATTCACATGAACTCATTTACAAGAGTATAATTTTAGGTTTCAATAAGTAACCTTGTGTCATATCATGTGAGTGTATTTCAATGTATTACAAATGCCCATATGTAATCTCTTTGGTTCAACATCTTTTGGCTATTTGTATTGTATTCAAATATAGGTCCATTTTCCCCACTTTCTTACAAAATTGTAATGGAATTGTCTTTCTTCATTTTTGCCAATAATTTTTTTTCTTTCATCGACGAGCAAAAAAACGTAACTCAATATCAACACAACTTATTGATGAAATTTAGTAGCTACTTGTAAAAACCAAATTTACCATTGGTTATCATCAATTCGTGATCTCATATTCTCATGTGTATGCGCATGAATAAAAAGTTTTTCATTTCTTTGGATATCCATTGCCTCTTCAAGGGCATTACACTATCTCTTCCAGGATAGCCATAATTTAGAGAATGTAAATCATAACCTCTTCTTGAGCGTTATAAAGCTTGGATTTTAATCTCCACTTCCAGGAGTTGAGTCATTGGGACTTATACGTCTATCATGCTTCATGCATGAGACATCAAAATTACCATGTCCGCAGATTGTCCTTTCTGGGATGTGTATCCATACAGCGATTGTCATGCTTCCGGCATGTCAACAGTTATGCTTTGGGAATGCAATAGTTCAGTAATACCATATTCTTCTTCTTTTAAATGACTGAACCTTTTTGTCTAAGGGTCTGCCACGCTTCAAGCAAAGTTTGGACTACTGGTTCAAAAACACATCGCCTTTCCAAGGAATTTAATTCTGCCTAGATTGCATTTTTCCACTTAGGCCAATCTTGTCTCTGTTTGTATTCATCAATAGAGCGAGGCTCAATATCATCACTTAATATGATTTCAGTGGCTACTGCGAATGCTAATATATCATCAATGATTATTTCATTCTGATCCCACAATTCATTTATACATGCATAATTTATGGAGATTTCTTTGCTTTCATGTACTTATGTCTCATCAAGAACATTTTCTTTTTCTGGAACTACCGAATCATGAATTGTGGATTTGTCATTCATTTTCTCTTCCTGAATGATTTCATTTGGATTTAGTTGTGCCCTTATCTTTCTCTTTCGAGGGGCTGAATCTTTTGAACCTGGGGGTCTACCACGCTTCAGGCATGCACCAGATGAATTATTCACTGCCACTTTATTTTGTCCAACAAAGACATCAATTCTTGCAAGTGCATTTGCAGCAAGTATATGTGATTTCATATCTTTAGTTGCATCATTCAATTATTCTTACTTTATTTTCTCATTGATTGCTTTGTAAATCAAAATAAGACAAATTATCTTCATTCTTCTAGAACGGTGTTTTATCATCATTCTTCTGGAATGATATTTTCTCATCGTTCTTCTGGAACGATGTTATTTTCTCCCCCTAATGGCGGGAAAACTGTCTTATCAAAAATATAGTCCGCAAATCATGCGGTAAACATATCCCTAGTCAAGGGTTCAAAATATTGAATGATGGATGATGAATCAAATCCAACATAAATTCTCAGTTTGCGATGATGCCTCATTTTAGTACGTTGTATCAGTGCAACAGGCACATAGATAACACAATCAAAAACTCGTAAATGTGTAATGTTTAGCTAGTGTCCAAACATGAGTTATACTTAGAAGTATTGATGGTTGGCAACTGGTTTCAACCGAACTTTAATAATGAATTATGTAAAATGGCATGTCCACATGTAGAAAACTTGCAATTTCGTTTTCATGAGCAGAGCGTGGGTAATCAATTTCATCCGCTTAATAAATGCTTCTGCTAAACCATTTCGAATATGGACATAAGGAAATTTTGGTCCTTATTTAATAGTCTGTAAACTGAGACTCTTATGGTCTTTATTACAATTAAGTTGAGGCACTGCGGCACTTCAAACTTAAGGTACTCATCAAGGAACTTCATGTCTTATTCTTGAGGATCAAGTGATTTCATGCCCAATCTTTTTGTATGATGGAACTTCTAGTCCAATCATTTTATATTTGCATGATGGAACTTCTGGTCCAATCATTTTTATATGATGAGGATCAAGAAACTGCAAGTTCTAATCTGATCCAAGGAACTTCAGGTCCTTGTTATACTCATCGTAACAAAAGAAAAGAACAATAAATAAATTAAAGCAATAGGCGGTAATTCCAGCCATAATAAATCAATTGCATATAAGTAAATAAAACTTGTGACAAAGGCTTTAATTCAACACCATTCATATAAATCAAAACTTAAAGCAATAAGCGGCAAAACAGTCCATGGTAAATAAATTGCTTTAAAGTAAATAGAACTTGTGAAAGTGTTTTAAACCAACACCATTCACATAAATAAATGCATATATTATATTCTTTCATTTCAAATGGTACGACACCATCCATTCCAAAAAAGCCTTTGCCTTTTGTTTTTTGTTTTTATTACTTTTTCTTTTCTTTTTTTTCCATGCACCTTTGTCTCCATTTCCTCATTTTGCCACTTATAAGAAGATCAAACCATTAGATTTAACTCAAAATTTAGTATGATATGGATAAGAGGATACCAAACAACTTTTATGAAGAAACAGTTTCTATCTAAGCTATTGAAAATGGAGTTTTGGTACTCATAAGATGGCTGTCCAGTTTTCTGCGGAAATGGAAGCTGAGTTGAAGTTTCAGTCATCTGCGACGATCGCACCGTTACACATTTCTAAACTTTGGATATGTTCTAGGTACTAGGTGGACGAACAACTTTCAAGAAGAAAGTATTTCAATCGGATATCAGGAAGTTGGAGTTCAGAGGCTATTTACAAGGCTGCCAAATTTTCTGCGGATTTTGAGTCTATAGTATTATTTCTAAGATCTGGAATGATTTAACCGTTGGATGGTTCTGAAATTTTGGTATGTTATAGGAGAGAGGATAAGGAACAACTTTTATGAAGGAAGGATTGTTGTATGAGTACTAAAAGTTGAAGTTTCAAAGCTCATATGACTGTTAGATTTTCTGCCAATAATAATGACAATAGTTATATAACCACATGTATATTTACTTTAAGAAAATTAGTCATTTAGAGGTATGAGGATGAAATGAAAAGATTTTCTTATTTGTGAGATTCCAGCTGATAGAGATGAGAGGTAGGTAGTGTTTCACCAGATTTATGGCGTTGTGCTTTCCACTGACACGAGAGCTTCCCATGCTGATATCGTGTTGTAAAATCAACAGTGTGTGCAGTGGAATAAATAAACAAGACAAAAAACTTACGAGGTTCCTCTACAGTCAGTGTGACTGGAGTACATTCTCGAGGCAGCAGTGGTGCTTTCATTATAATTTGAAATAGTAGGAGTACAAAGATAATTATCTATATTCTCTTGTTTTCTTTCTCTCTTTCTTTCTTTCTTCCTCTTCCTTTCCTCTCTCACTCTCTCTGTCGTGTGGCTTCCTTTTTCATTCGTATCTCTCATTCATTTTATAAGCAAAATAGAACATTATTCACTTTACAAATTTTCCACAAATAAATAGTGAAAATAGTATTAAACTATTTATGTAGGCCACCCACATATTATTCACAACATGAACCCCATTTTCTTTGTCAAGTAATATGACCCAAAAAAAAAAAAATTCTTACCCATCACATTTTTTTTTCACGCGTGATGGATTGAGATTTAACTATTAACCATTTTTTTTTTTGTTAAATCTCAACAATTCATTCATTTGTAAGAAAATGTTAAAAAAAAAATTCCTTGTACAGAATATACATTAACGGGCTGGGTGTAAGTGATGGGCGTGTGAACCCAGTTTCACAAACACGTCCAACTATCCAAACAAACTCTCTAGGGGTGCGTTTGTTGCACCAAATTGTCTCGGACTGGACTAGCTTTAGGGATGTACTGTCTTAGACTAGAATAAGCTAGACTAACTTAGTAAAGCGTTTGGTGCAGTGTCGAATTAACAAGCTGGATAATTAACAAACTCTAATATTATATTATTTAATCCATAATTATTAATATTTTATTTTTATGCTATTTTTTAATCCCTCTAATCCTCTCTTACCACCTCATTCTCTCCATCTTTTTCTTCATCTTTTTCTCCTTTTTCCGTTCCAATCTTTTCCTCCCTAGATTAAACCTCTTGATTCCAACTTCTCTCTCCTCCCTCCCTATTGATTTTAGTCTGTATTTCTTTCTCTCCTCCCTTTCTTTTCTCTCTAGCTCTGCGCTAGTCGAATAGAACCCTCACAGCTCCTTTTTTTTTTTTATGAGTTGCAGGTTTCCCGACGAGTTTTTTTACTAAACCTCGTCAGATTAGATGAGTTTTGCACCACTAACAAACTCTTCCCCATCTATGGTCCTAGATCTGAGCTTTGCATGCTCAAATTTATCATGGATTCAAAAAAATCCAAACCGGTCGAGACTTCCAAGTAGAGGTGGGCAAACAGGTCCTGGACCCGCGGGGCGGGTCCTAGCGGTTAAGTCCAGGCTTGGGGTGGTTCTGTATATTTTATACACAAAAACGAGGCGGGGCTGATCGGGTCTAAATGAATGGCAGGGCGGGGCAGGTACACATTTCTAAAGACACGGGGCCCCTACCCGAACCGTATCCACCATCTAATAGTGGAGATTAACTCTCCACCGTTCAATTCTCACACACGCATACACAAACAATTCACAGTTTTGTCAGTTCACCTTCTCCGTTTCTCAATCTCTCCCTCCAGGCTGAATCTCCACATCTCGGTTTTCCCTTTCAAATATGATCGTCAATTCTCAGACTAAATGACTCTCCTCTTTCTCGATCTCTCTCTCAAAGTAATTGACTTTCGTCCCTCTCGAATCTCGATAGTTAAGCTCCATCCCGCTTGGAGTCGACTTTGACCACCACCACCAGCTCCTCTCAACTCCGACCACCACCTGATAGTCTATCTCACAAAAGGTATTCAATTTTTGAGATTAGGATTGAAAAATAAATTAGGGTTTTCTAGATTTTGAGATTTTGGGTTCTTGATTTACTGCTTGTGTATGAGTTTCGAATTTGGTTTGCTACTAGTGTATGAGTTTCAAATTTAGTTTGCTACTAGTGTATGAATTTCGAATATTTAGATTTTGTGCTATTGGACAAGATGTGATAGAGTTATGGAGAAGAAAATGGGTGAAGATGTAAAGAGAAGTATGGGTTTTAGATCCAATAGAAGGGAAAAAGAGCTTTATCACTGGAAATCTGTGTTTGGTGCTTTCATTGCTCTGCTACACCTGTAAAAGACAATTGATGCAACATGTAAAATAAGAACAAGCTCCTTCTCTATTAGTTTTACACTTTTACTTAAAGAATTAATCTTTAGCTGTGTGTGTTAATTTTTCCATCTGATTCATTTCGAGTTTGTTGATTTTCAATGTTGGGTGTTTGGATAAAAGATTCATGTGAGAGAGACATAAAGAAGTTTATTTTTTCTTCTAGTGATATTGTTTATGTCGAAATGATGAGGTTCGATGATTGATTTAGTTTAATGGATTTATTGTCTTTCATTATCTTTGTCTGAATTTGTCTTATTCAATGCTCATGTAGTGATACTGAGCGGTCCCAAATTGCATATGTTACCTTCAAAGATGTACAAGGAGCTGAGACTGCAATTCTCCTTTCAGTAATGCAATTTCTTTGACCATAATGTATCACCTCATCATTTTGAACGTTTGATGTCATTGCAGATGTGAATGCGGATGTTATTTTGGTTTTAATGTTTATGTTTTTTTGGGATTTGGTATAGCTTCTGTAATCTGTCTGTGCAGAAGCATGAAGCTTGAAGCTCGAAGCAGCTCTTGTAATATTTGAAAATGTCTGTGCTGCTGCAATGCAGTTTTATAAAAATGTATATTTGAAAAAAAAAGATTTAGACCCGCCCCGGACCGGCCCGTGTTAGGTCCGGTTCTAAAACTCAAAATCTCTCTACCTGGCCCGCCCCGCCCCGTTACTGTTTATAACGGGTAGGGTTCCTCCAAATTTGGGCCCAGCCCGGCTCATGCCTACCCCTACTTCCAAGCCATTTTTCGGCCACCTCCGACCACCTTTTGGCCTCAATTTAGGTAGAATTGTAATCCCCTCACTCCCATCTTCAATTTGGTATTTTATATGAAAATTGGTTGTGAAAAGCATCTAATCTATTGGTTTTCGAGGGTGAGTGGTCGAGGAGCAAGGCGAGGAAGAGAGAGGGAGAGAGAGATGAGATAGTATTAGCTAGTCCTATGGTTTTCGAGGTGTCTCACTAAAACCAGCTAGTTCTTGATTTAGTCTAGGCGAGTGAGACTTAGTGTCATTAAATCTAGTCCCTGTCAATAACAAACATGGGACTCCAGTCGAGTACACTTTAGTGAGGGCAAACAAACGCCCTAGAAGAACAAGAACCAGAATTGAAAACGACGTCGTTTTATCTCCCCTCCCCTCAATATTTATAGACGCACGCGCACCCTTCACCTCCGGCCACCGTCTCAAGCTTCCTCCCATCCCCATTGATTCGCAAACACCGCAGAACCGAAGACACTCATGGCGAAGCATTTGGCTTCGATATTCGGGACGGAGAAGGACCGAGTGAACTGCCCTTTCTACTTCAAAATTGGGGCGTGTAGGCACGGAGACCGCTGCTCCAGACTCCACACCAAGCCCAGCGTCAGCCCCACGATCTTGCTCTCCAACATGTACCAGCGACCCGATATGATCACCCCCGGCGTCGACGCCCAGGACCAGCCCATCGACCCCCGCCAGATGCAGCGGCACTTCGAGGTTTCCCTCGCCCTTCTTTGTCTTCTTCTTCTTCTTCTTCTCTGTGTCGAAAATTGAGAACCCTTTTGCCGTACTTGCTTTAATTTGATGTTGGTTTATGCTATATGACTCATGATTCAACAGAAAGCGCTTGAATTTTGTGTTGTTTTTATTGGTAGGGTTGTTTGATTTATACATGCTCAATCACGAAAGAAATTTATGTTTCAACAAGAAGCATACGTTCAATAAATATAGCTTACAGCACATTTTCCACTGTGCAGGTGGTGTGCAGGTTCATTATGTGGTATGGAATTGAAACAACTTTGCATTTTTAATCATTCATATTGTGTGACTCTGTGCTCTCTGCATGATATGCCTCAACACATTCCTCCCCACTGCCCTAGATCTCTACTCTTAGATTGAACCAGTCACTTCAAGCAGTGTTCCTTCATCAGTTTGTCCTTTGTAGAAAACTATTACTATTCCATCATCTGTGACAACTACAGAGTGACGCAAAGGAAAGAAATAGAGGATAGGGAGAAGTCAAGAGTTTAGAGACCAATTAGGAATTGAATAATGAAATTGAATACAAAATTGGTTATTTTTAAACTTTCAATCATAGAAATTGGAAAATAACACATATTTACATGGAATTTAAACTTGGGAATTGAAGGTCCCAAATTCCAAGTTCTTTTTTCACGCGAAAATTCTAAATTTTCATGTTTATGAATTTAAACGAGGGAATTGGTCATGTTAAATTATAGGGTAAAAGACATTTTACCCTAATGTTTGGTGGTTTTCAACATTTAGTACATCAATTTTTTTTCATCCCAGAGTCATACCTAAAGTGTAAATTTTGGGACAGTCTCATACATCCGTTAGTCAAACTGTTAGTTCTCCCGTTAAGTGATGATGTGGCGCCCTGATTGAGTGCCACGTGTCATTAAAAATATTTAAAAATTAGTATTTAAATAAAAATAATAAAAATAATAAAAATTGATGTACTAAATGTTGAAAACCACCAAACATCAAGGTAGTAAAATGTCTTTTACCCAAAAAAATTTATTCTTCTCTCCTTCTTCTTCTTCTTCTTCTTCTTCTTCTTCTTCTTCTGGGTTCCGTTTCTGTGTCTTCTTTTTTTTTTTTTTTTTGTTCCTTCTCCTCCTCTCCTCTGCAACTCCCACCCACCCTCCCTCCCTTCTCTCCTCTGCAACTCACATCACCCACCCTCCCTCATCTCCTCTGCAACCCGCACCAAATTTAGCAAAACAAAACTAAAAAAAAATCGAAGGGAAGGTTTGGGTTGGGGGGACACGGGTCAACGGGAAGATCTGGGTGTGGGTGGGAGGGTGGGCACGGGGGATTGGGGAAGGAAGAGGGAAGAAGAAAACGGAAGAAGAAGGAAGAAGAATAAGAAAGAAAAAAAAAGAAAAAAAAAACGAAATATGGGTAGAAGAAGAAGAAGAGGAAGGAAGAGGGAAGAAGAAGAGGGAAGAAGAAAAAGGAAGAAGAAGGAAGAAGAATAAGAAGAAAAAAAAAACGAAATCTGGGCAGAAGAAGAAGAAGAGGAAGGAAGAGGGAAGAAGAAAAAGGAAGAAAAAGGAAGAAGAAGGAAGAAGAAGAAGAAGAAGAAAAGAAAAAAAAAAACAAGCAAACGAAATCTGGGCAACAGAAGAAGAAGAGGAAGGAAGGAAGAGGGAAGAAGAAAAAGGAGGACGGGGGAGAAGAAGAAATTTTTAAATATTTTTAATGACACGTGACACTCAATCAGGGCGCCACGTCATCACTTAACGGGAGAACTAACAGTTTGACTAACGGATGTATGAGACTGTCCCAAAATTTACACTTTAGGTATGACTCTGGGATGAAAAAAAATTGATGTACTAAATGTTGAAAACCACCAAACATTAGGGTAGTAAAATGCCTTTTACCCTATTTTTTTTATTTAAATACTAATTTTTAAATATTTTTTTATTTAAATATTTTTAATGACACGTGGCACTCAATCAGGGCGCCACGTCATCACTTAACGGGAGAACTAACAGTTTGACTAACGGATGTATGAGACTGTCCCAAAATTTACACTTTAGGTATGACTCTGGGATGAAAAAAATTTGATGTACTAAATGTTAAAAACCACCAAACATTAGGGTAGTAAAATATCTTTTACCTTAAATTATAAATACAGACTTCTATTCAAATTTCAAGTTTATTTCACTCGTCAATACAGTGTGATTTTTCAAATAGGAAATTCTTTAGAGGCTTGATTATTTGAAGCACAAATTATCAAAAGTTTGTCACAATAAGTAAATTAGATTTGGGAATCTGTAAAGAAACTAATATAACGTTTGATTCATAGTATAATATTCTAGCATAACCGTCCCCCCTCATCTAAGAACTTCTGTTTGGGAAGTAGGGGCGGATCGCAGCCACTCTTGCGTCTCTGTATGAAATAGGCCCCGTATATCTTTCTTAATCCCCTAAATTTTCTAGGCTAAAAAGAGGAACACCAGTTTAATCATTTGAACACATTAGACTTTGAGATTCAAATACTACAGATTCACGAGGAATATCAAATACAAGAGACCAAAACATAGGTCCAATTCAACATATTAACTATAAATAACAAGCCGCATATTTCAAAAACCTCGAGGACCACCACAACGCCCAAAACATTTAACACACCACCCTCTCTACTCTAAATTATCAAAATAACCAACATATCATAGGCGTGCAACGCTTCCGCACGTCCCTCTCATTCTTACTTAGCGCCGTGCTTGGCCTTGTTGTGAGACGAAAGAGCGCCATCAGAGTTAAATGACCTACAAAAAGCAACACAATACATAAAAACCAGCAGCAAAAATACAGTCCAACGCCAATAGTAGAGAAAATAAACTGTTATAGCCTTCACATACTTGCTGCATGTTTTGCAAGAGTGATCGCCGCCAGCAGAATTGGGTGTCTGTGGAGTCTTTCCAACCTTCTTTGCAGGGTGTGGTGTTGCAGTGTGGGCACCCTTCTTTCCATCTGTAACAGATGCAACAACTTTAACGACACAAGTCCATAAAACCAAGCACTAAGTAAAACGACGGAAATTATCTTGCTTCTTGTTTTCTGAATCGAACTAGAAATTTATATTGCATGTTGTGCAGTTTCCTGAATCATTATGCATTTACATCACATGTCGTCCATAAAACATGCAAGAAACATTCCTAATACGACCACTAACACTAGAAAACAGAAAGAATCATTTGCAGCGATATTAAACTAAAAATGCTTTTTTTTGTAGAAAAAGGAAAAGTACCAGTCTTCTGTGGAGTAACTTGCTTTGCCTTCTTAGCAGAGACAGGAGTTTTTGGGGCAGACTCATTGGGCCTTTTCTTGGAGTCCTGCATAAATAATCAAATTATGAACAATTAGAACTCACAGAAAAAATAAAAGTTAAAAAACTGGAAGCGAAAAACACACTAACAGGAACCATATGAATTCATTTGATTACCTTCTTAGGCGTTGGGGTGTCCTCTTCTTCCTCACTGTCCTCATCATCTTCATTACTACTATCAGCTCCAAGCATGTCCTACAATACGAAACGCAAATTTTGAAAGTGATTATTAGATACAAGCTAGAAACAGGTAATCTAAAAGCTAAATCCAAAGTTAACATTTGACCCAAGAACCTCCAACAACAAACAAGTTGAAACACAACCCATTAACAAATCTTCAGGACCAAAGAGGAAAAAAATAAAAATCGAACTAATTTTAGACTTTGGTTAAAACCAGAACATTTGAAATAAGTTAACTTGTGTGCAAATAGTTCTTAGTCTGTAGTTTTTTTGGTACAATTCATAATACTTTTCAATTCATACTTATAAAGGAATAGCTATATTCTTATGAAACCCTTTTGGTTACCTCATCAGAACTTTCATCATCATCATCAGAATCATCTTCATCTGAGTCATCAGAATCATCCTCATCCTTAATTGGCTCTTCAATCTTAACCTTCTGCTTTCCAGAAGATTCTGCTTTGACGGTATTAGTCTTGGGTGGAGCTGGCTTTGCTTCAACAATGTTACCTGTGCACAATCAAAAAACCGGTTAGAATGAACTGAACTTCCCACACATTCCCGCAACAAAATCAAAAAGAGAAGTCCAAGTGCAGCATTTACCATTGCCAGTAAAATTCAGTGGGAGATCCTCTTCTGATTCACTACCAAAATCTACAAGGAAAATTGTAACCACATCAGCTGACTTTGAATAATACATTAATGATAAACACAAAACAGAAAAGTAAAATATAATAGAACTTACCAGATTGGTCCTCGTCGGATTCAGTGACAGCAGAAACAGCAAGTAGTTAAGGAACAAATGGAGAGACCAAATATTGCAACATTCATCAACACTAAATTACAAAATGAGCATTATAATAGTTCCATGCAATACAAAACCCCAGTTCATGAAAATTTGTTTTCCTCGAATGATAACTAGCATGGAGGAAAAAACATAATAATGAACTCAAACAATAGATAGAACTACTGCATGTTTTGCATGCATTTCTACAAAAGACAACTGAACAAAAACTTCATAAAACTACAGTAAACTAAATTTTGAGAATACAAAGTAAAACCAGAAAGTACTGTAAGCCAATTAACATGTTCCCAAATTTAAGGTGCTCACCCCACCCACTCCAACGATACTACACCCGCTGATGAAAAGAAATGTTCAACAACCCAACTAAAGGTCATCCAAAGAAAGTACCAACCAGCTGAAAAAAATAGCAATAGGAAACAACCGACTGAAAACCGCTTTTAACATGAGACTCCACCTTATCATAACAAAATTAACGCATTAAGAAAGTTTAAATATCATGCTCCAACAATTAATTTAGCATAAACACAAACAATTGAAAGGATATTTTGCAATGTAAGTTTGATAACCACAAAAGTGGACACTCCCGCTTTTCAAGTTGTGAGAGAGCTCGAACTCTTTGTCAAAGACCAAGTCAAAGGGAATCTGAGGCATTTTATCAGATGAGAGATTTGCCAAAACAAGCTTCTGGTCCCCAACCTTGACATGGATAACACACTGATCACCTCCCTTCTTTAACTCGCCCAGAGTTGCCTAGCGAACAAGAAACTATTAAGAAACTTGCGAACGCTTGCCATGTAAAGTGATTCAAAACACAAAATTAGTGGACAAATCAATTAACCTGTGACAAGTGGATAACATAGCTTTCCTCTGGCACTACCTTTAGAGGCTCTCCAGCCTTAACTTCAACACCTAAACCAACGAAAACGGAATCATTATTCACAGTACAACAACAATTAATAGCATAACATCTGCAATGACAAAATATCCAGATACATTTCATTACATAACCACAAAAAGCATATTAATCACCACTGTCCTCTTAAATCCACATTTTCTACAAAACCCCGAATAGGCAACGATGCAACGAAAACGGAATTTTAGGGCTTGTTTTGGTGTCCTATTTAAATTTTTTTATAATTTCTTAAAACATTTCTTAAGAATTTTTCTTGAAAATAATTTTCTTTAATCCTCAAAAACTTGCTTGGTATGCGATTTAAAAATTTTAAATCTTACAACATAAACTGGACAAAGAGATCCAAAAAGAAGGGTCCGAGAAAGAAAGAATAAGAGGTGATTAGAGAAAAGGGAAAGAGGAGAGATGATCAGAGGAAAAAAACGAGGAAAATGAGTGGAAAAAAAAAATCGAAAGAATGAAGAGAGCAGATTAGAAAAAAAGGCAAAAAAACAAAAAAAAAGGAAGGGCCAGAGAGAAAGAATAAAAGAAAGATAGATTTGGAATGAGGGGAGGTGGAGATAATAAAAAAAATAATGAGTTTTAGTTTAAAAACTCTAAAAACTCACTTTTTGTTGTTAGGGAATAGACTATATTTTTGAATTATCAGTTTTTTAAAATAGTACTCCCAACCAAGTTTTTAAAGTCTAAAACTTGAAAATTATTTTTGAGTTCAAGAAGTTAAATTCAAGTACCAAATAGGTTCTACCAACCACAACAATCTCAATCGCAGAATCACATCATAAAAAAAAATTATCGGTAGAGGAATGCAGAGCAAAAAAAAAAAACAAACAAAACCAGTAAGCCAAAAAATTTCAAACTATCGAACACAGAAAGCAAGTTTTCTCAGAGCAGACGAGCAGAGCACACAAATCACAACAGTAGGAAGCCCTAGACAATGAATTCATGCGAGACGAAGAAGAGAAAGAGATATAGGTAGAGACGAATTACCCCAAAACTCCATTGAAGAACTGTGAGAAAGTGAGAGAGAAGGGGGGCTAGGGTTTTTGAGAGAGCGCGACTGGAGAGGCGGAAGATGGAGGGTTTAAGGGGCGTTTTATAAGCGAATTGCCGCCAGGTTTCGTGCTAGGGTTTTTGAAGACTTCTTCTCAATTGCAGTGTGGGGATGGGCCTGGGCTTTAGTTTAAAGCAGGGCCGAAGCCCAGATCAGAACGAATGATTTCAGAGAAAACTTCCCGTTGGATGTATTTCTATTCTTGTTGAATAAATAAACCCTATCAAGGTTATAATTAAATAAGATCTGATTACGGACTTGCCAGATTTTAAAAGATGTTATGTGCCTCTGATAGGATATTAATCCGAATTTTGATACAAAGGAGATAGATGTAAAGAGCAAGATGCTATTTCTTATTTAATTATGGGCAAACTTGGAAGTTGAATTGAAATATATTTTTTTAGTTGGTGTAGAAAATTAAATTATTCAAATCTCACATTTCTTTTCATTTTGTGATCCTCGATCCTGTTTATTTCATGCTGTGATTTAGTTTTCTTAATCATTCATTGCAAAGAAAATAATCCCACACTTAATCTGCAACCATTTTTTCGAATAGTATTTAATTTATCTAAATATTGAGAACAAAAGCAAACTTGATTGAATTTGAAGAAATTACGAACTCATTAATATGAATTGAACAAAAAAAAACTAATTAATACGTTGAACACACAAGTTTTTTTTTTAACTTTTTTAAAAAACGATATTATCTATACTAAGGATGAGGGAGCAGGCTTAGCCTTACAATGGACTAACAATAATGTGGTTCAAATTCGCATTTGATGAGAATCAAACCTAAGACCTTTGACTTACAAGTGAAGAGGAATATCACTAGACCGTAGTACTCAGTAGCAACACACAAGCTTTTTTAGTTGGTTTCTTTGTAATGCTCAGTGTTCGGCAATTCCAAGTAGTATGACTTGTGCACGAGTGGAAGGAGCAATACTCCTTTGGCTGCTTCTTGGCCAGGTGTTCAGGTACGTAGGGGCTTTAGCCGTTTGAGAAAAGGCTTGCCCTTGATGTTGTGAAGGATGTTGTTGACTGTAATGTTTAGGTTTGTATACTACCTTGACTTTGGTGAAGATGTCTTATCCCTTCGAACCCTCATATCGTTTTGATGGAAAGAGAAATGTAATTTTCATATCTACGATGGCACAACCAATTATTCATGATTGCCTAGATCATTGATGAAAAAAAAAATCCAATACCCAAGGGATTCCTTAGATATGATGGAAATGGATCTTCTTCTATCGTTGATAAGAGGTCTCTTTATAAATAATATGAATCAGAGTTTGAAAAGGGGAAGGAGTGTGATGACCCGTCCCAATTTTATATATATATTATCCCTGAGTGTGTAAAATGACGATTATGCTCTCGTTGGCTAAGTAACGTGGATGTACATATGTAGTTTTAACTTATTATTTCTGTTGTCGTAATTAAATCGTACTCGACTCACAAGTGTGTTGACGCGAGTTAGGTCTGAATTGGGGTTGTAACGAAAAAGGTTACGAACAAATAGTGCGTAAACGAGCCAAAATAAGGAACCAATCACATTAATTCCTATTTTCCCTAAACCAATCAGATTTTTGTTTCTTTTTAATTTTGGCCCAATTAAATCCAACTCTCTCTTTCTTTTTAGCCCAATCAAAAAATATTTATTTTCTTCTTTTACCCAATCAGACACACACACATACATACACTCTTCTTCTCTCTTCTTCCTTCTCGTATCTTCTTCCCTCCGTACACCCGAGCCACCCTCGCCTCATAACCATCATCAAAACACCACAGATCGAACGTGAGTTTGTCATCATCGTGTTCCTCGTGAACTCACGAACTCATTGATACCATTTGATCGTCGAACAGACGAGATGAACTCGGGAAACAAGAAGCTTTGGCAAGGTGCCCTTTTTCTCCGACGCAATTCCGGCTATATTTCAAGGTTTTAGGGCGTGGGGAACCCTTTATTCAACTTCTTAGGGACCCTAGACTAATTTTGGAGGGAAGTGGACGTCAGAAATAGTGAGTTCGAGGAGTTACAAATTTGGCCAAAACTTTCGAGGAATTTTTAGACATTTTCCATTAGATTTTGGACTTTTAATAGGTATGAAATTGTTCTACTCTTCAAGACCTTCAAATCCATATAAATTTTAGGGTAAATGACAAAAAACTACCTCAACTATTGGTGTCACGACACTTTCATACCTCATCTTTAAAACGTGACAATGTCATACCGCATCTTATGAATTTGTGACAATGTCATACCTCCGTCAATTTTTCTATTAGTTTTTCTGTTAAGTGCTAACGTGGCAAGATATGGGGACCACTCACTAATACAGCTGGATTAAAAAATAATTAAATATATTTTTAATAATTAAAAATTAAAAAATTAAAAAATTTTAAGAGATAGAGATTTAATATAAAAATAAAAAATTTTAATTTTTAATTATTAAAAATATATTTAATTATTTTTTAATCCAGCTGTATTAGTGAGTGGTCCCCATATCTTGCCACGTCAGCACTTAACAGAAAAACTAACAGAAAAATTGACGGAGGTATGACATTGTCACAAATTCGTAAAATGCGGTATGACATTGTCACGTTTTAAAGATAAGGTATGAAAGTGTCGTGACTAGGGGTGGGCACGGTGCGGTTCGGTGCGGTTCTATCCCTAAACTGGAACCGGAACCGGAATATATCAACGGTTCGGTTCGGTGCGGTTCCGTTTAAATTTATTACTAGAACCTTACGGTTCGGTTTACACCGGTTCCGATTCGGTTCTTGCCGGTTTACGGTTCTAAATACTAAATTTTTTGAACACTAAATCATCATACATTCAAATACATCTTCTAAAACTAATTATATAAAGTTGCATACAACACATCATTTTAATGCAATTGTCTTTGGTAGTGGCACCAACTACTAAGTCAACAAAAAGAGACAAGACAACTAAAATAAATATGCACAATGCACTGGACAAATACAATCAGACAGCAAGCAGGAAGTAGCAGTTTTAAATCCATGCTTTAAACACTAGATCACTACCCAGCAACACGCCCCTGTGTAATCAGTTTTAAATTCAGACAGCAAGCAGGAAGCAGCAGCTCTTGTGTAATCAGCAGCTTCTGTACACAATCAAACAACATATAATCAAATTCATGCTTTAAACAGGTTGTAGTGAAACAGGTTGTAATGAAGGTTAAAGAGAATTGGCGCAAGCTTCTGTACACAAAGTTATAATCAAATTCATATAATCAAATTCTGTACACAAGCTTCTGTAATGAAGGTTGTAATGAAGGTTGTAGTGAAACAGGTTACTCACACGACTGATTCACACTCTCAGGTCCAATAACTAGCTTTAAGTTTAAATAGGAGCCTAGAAGGGTGTGGGATGGTCAGCATGGGAAAAATCATGCATGCCTCGAAGAGCAAGAAGAAGCAGTTGCCTTAATTAATTCAATTGTATACTTTTTCAGAAAATTGGTTTTTTTTTCCTTCTGAATAGCCTGTCTTCTCTAAAAACAATGGAAAAGGTTTCTTCGAAAAATGCCAACAGAGTGTCAATAAGTTTAAGAGGTATTTGAGTTCAGCAATTATTTGAGATCCTTTTAGCTGTTGACTGTGTATTCCACCAATAATCATGCAATGCAAGATGACTATTTAATAGTATATTTAGTTGAAGTTACCAAACCTTTTGATCCCCAGGTTTTTCTTTTGACTTGTCACTGGAATCAGAAGCTACAAGACCAGTGATTTGATTCCCTTCAATCTGCACAGGAACACTGAATTTAAATTCACCACAAAAGAAGCAGCCAACATCAAATAAAGAATGAATATGCTCAGATGCAAAATAATTTTGTATGGCAAAACGAGGGATATCACTTTGAATCTTGGATACAGGAATGAAAAAATAAGTAGCAAAAGTGGAAGCAGGAGATGTTACCCTCTGATTTTTATCTTCCGGTGGGGAAGAAGATTCGAAGAAGAGGTCGTGAGTGGGGGTCGGCGGGTCGCCTTGCCGGTAAAAGGATCTCAAATAATTGCTGATCTCAAATAATTGCTGAAATGGATCTCAAATAATTGCTGAACTCAAATAATTGCTGAAATGGGGGAATCAGGATTCAGGGATGGGTGGGGGTGCGGCGTGGGGGGTGTGTGTGTAAACTGTAAAGACTAAAAAGCAAGCCCCGTGTGTTGTGTGTGAATTGAAACTAGCCAGCCGTGTGAGTAACCCTAATTAGGGTGGGATCCTCTGCTTTGCAATTTGGTGAAACCAATTTTCAACCTATTATACCATGACATGTGTGTATATATTTAATTAATTTATTTATTATTAATAAAACGGTTCGGTTCGGTTCCGGCCGGTTCTTGGACATTTGAAACCGGAACCGGAACCGGTTTAAACGGTTCGGTTCGGTTTTTCACCCAAAGTTGACTTTTCCGGTCAACACGGTTTTTTTCGGTTTTTTTTCATACGGTTCGATTCGGTTTTGCGGTTTGACGGTTTTTATGCCCACCCCTAGTCGTGACACCAATAGTTGAGGTAGTTTTTTGTAATTTACCCTAAATTTTAAGAATTTTGGTTAAGAAATGGAGTAGATATAAAGATTTGAAATTTTCCAAGAAATTTGGCGAGATTTTCCAGTTTCCGACGAACCAGACGGCAACGCCAGCGACGGCGGATGGCGAGCTGACTGGAGAAGAAGAATGTATATTTCGTTAACTTTAACATAATATCCTAACGCCGTTACCATTTAACAGAATATTCCTAACGGCCGTTAGTGTTTCCATCCGGTGTGCTGGGCACATGGCTACGCGTGTGATCGTGCCTTGGTCGGCGCGTGGCGGCGCATCCGATGTCCATAAATTTTTCTAAAAATTTGTGTGGGTTCATATCGTCAAGTAGATCGCATTCGTATATTCAAACCTTCCATTTGAGCAAGCTATGAGAAGTTATTCCTAGATTTCATATATGTGCTAATTAATTAACGTAAAAATAGTTGTATCGCATATAGGTGAGACATACCCCAAGGATGAGCGCGGACAAGCGAGGTTAGGAGGCTACGATCCTGCTACTTATCAGTGAGTGGGCATTTGTTTTATATATATATATATATATATATGCTTTACGGTTTCTAGAAACGTTTTTAAATTGAATCGTACTTTGCATGCCATGTCTTAAGTTAAGTTACATTTTAAATATTGCATTGCTATAATTTGTGAATTATATTGAATGATGATGCAGAGGTTCAGGTAAGCTTCAGGTGAGTATTATGCGATTGAATTGTTGCATCATATTGGTATGCATATATGCATTTAGAGCTCATCAATGTTGCACCTTAGTGTTAGTGCTCTCACCCTAGGACCAGGGCCAGTCCTTCACGTGATGTTCACGTCCCGCACCGCACGCTCACCTTGGATCCAAGTTTGGTGCCAGCCCTGTTGTACAAGTCACATTAGGTGACTCTGACTCATAGTTGACCCGCAATTTATTGCACAACCTTTACTTGATCGTAGCCCTTGAGCGTACATATTTACACCCAACCTTGTCGTACAGGTCACAATATGTAACTTCGACTCGTGTGCATGCATAGGTTGATGAGCTATAGGTCCAGTCGTACAGGTCACGTTAGGTGACTCCGACTGTCATGTCATTTTACATTGATTTCACACCTGGCTTACATTTTTAATGCTGAAATGTTGTGGCATGGCATACTTCTGTTTTCACTGGCCTTGTGCCTTGATTTATGTACTTACGTAGTATTATTTTCTGGAAACTATACAGGTTTTACAGAGAGGGGTTATTATGATTAGAAAAGATAAATGTGTTTTCTAAAGCTTTGTTTTTGCCCACTCATCTTTCTGTTTTGCACCTCTCCAAGTCCTGAGTAGCTCTTCTTTTGCGTGGCACACGAGGTTAGACCGCGCGGTTCTGACGTTTCCATAAATAATGTAGGGATCTTTTTCTCTATTTGTATAATTAGTACTGAGTCAGCTTGACTGCACTTGCGTTACCTATGCTATGAGATGTGTGTATCGTAGACTCGACCACTTCCACACACTTATATCTTATCTCTAGTTTAAATAAGTTTAGGTTTGGTTTTTGTTGGTTCACATCTTACTTAATTATTATCACTTATATTGCTCACATGGCTACGTCACTCTCACGTGATGGCCAACACGTCTCCACTTCGATCAGGGTGTGTTAAGTTAATGAGTCCTCAACTTGCACGGATAGAGAGATTTATTCAATCATATAGTTTGAGCTCTTATAATACGTCACCATTGGGCTTTCTATTTGATTGTATCAAACTATGTCAACCATATACACATTTTGAGACTTATGCTAAATTCTCATATTATATATATGGAAAAGGATCCTCGCTAGATCCTTTTTCTGGGGATCCCGTAATCATGTCTGTTTAGCCTACATCGTGCGGTAAGAAATTATTTTAAAGTTAGGTACTATTTATATTTAATTCTAAATTTAAAATAATTTCTGACCGTACAATGTACGATGAACAGACATGATTATAGAATCTCTTGGAAAATGATCCGGCGAGGATCCTTTTCCTATATATACTATTCACACTCATGTTTATCTTCTACACACCCTTTGTTATTCCTATCATTTAATCTTTAATTAATTCGATCAGATAGCTAAAAAATAAGTGCGTAAATAACACCATCCTATACGCATTTGTCAATCATTATACACATTCTCTCCCGAAAATTACATTTTTGTACTCACTTATGAATCGATTTTAACTTCAGTCCTAGTTAATAAAAATAAAAATAAAACTAAAAGAATAATAATTTTGATACACATTTTGCACATCAACTTGAATATTTTGTAATTTAGTGCACTAACATAGGAGGCCACTGAATAAATAAGGAGGGCTAAAGTCAGTGACCAAAATACCTTTCTGCTTTGCTAAAATGCATTTTTGCAAAGATAATTAACATCTTAATTAATTTCGACAAAAACTAATTAATCCCAATTACAACAAGAAATCCATGAACTTAAGCCACGCAAACCCACTTCGTGAAACTTTCTCCGCCTGCTTCGAACACGAAGCGGACGACGCCGTCGCTCCCCCGCCCCCGCTGCCGCCCACCGCTTTTGCGTTTGGGCAAAGAAAAAAGTTCCTGGATCCCAACTCCATCAACTTCTTCCCCCTATCCAAACCTGGCCCCAAAAAAAATTATCACAATCAATACGCGCCGGACACGCGTCAATCAATCATATACGAAATTAAATGGGGGCCGTTGATTTTATAAAGCGAAAAGACAATAAGCGCTTACTTTCTAAACTGAACTGTGAGTAATGGAGGTCGAACAACGACGGCTCAACGGAAGGCAAGATTGGACGGCGACCTTCCTTGCCGTACTGCCGCACGGCCGCCGCGACCAGATCCCCAACCGTCGATTCCGGCGACATCACAACCTGTACAGCCCCGACGCTCCCCTGGATCGTAACGTTGAGGAGTAGCTTCGTCAGCTTTGGCCGTAATTCCGGCGACAACACCGTTGTTCCGACTGCGTTTCTGAACGACACCATGTCCGGAACCGTTTTGGGCCTCCGAAGCTGCGGCGCCGCCGCATCCGTGAACGGGCCGTGGAACGATGACGATCGATCAGAGAGCGGTCTTGGCCTGCGGTTCTTCTCTTCCGGCTGCCCCCTCCGGCTAGAAATCTTCGGGCTCGGCATTTTCCGTTAATAACTAATACAGTCGATGACAAAAACGGAAATAACTACTTTTTGTGGCGTTTCGTTTTTGAGCGGGTGGAGGTTCCGGTTACCTCAAGCGGCGGTATCGGAAGAACCTGGGGCGAGGGAAGCCGAGAGCAGGGGAGCTTCGGCGCTCAAGTTTCCGGAAGCCGACAGCAATCATAACCTGCTTGGTATAACCGTAATAACCATAAATCCGACGAGGGCAAAAGCGAGAATATAAAGGAAGGGTGGAGATAGCTTAACAAGGCTTTACGATCGAGAGACCAGCCCCCGCCCTCGTATGGATTTTATACCCACAACGAGATAAGGGGTAGCCTAGAAATTAACACGAATTTTCCTTGGGCGGTGACCGGGTACTGGCTATTGCCCGTTAAATAGAGGGAGGGTCTTTTTGCTAGTTCCTTCAGTATTTCGTGGATTTCTCTCGACTCTTGAAATTCTTTTGTGATGGAAAAATATATCAAGTCAGCAATTTGATTAATTTTTACGTACCGTATTTTTTATGTTTTATGTACTAAGATTTTCTGCAATATATAATTAGGTATAATTAGGATTGCGATTGTTTTTCTATCAATTATTTTGGTTGAAGATAGTTTTGCAACTTTTGTAGATGCAACTTTTGTAACTTGAGAAATGCTAAGAAGACTTTCTTTAAATATGACTGCTATAAGCTCTTTAACACCTCACAGTTTAACATTATTTTTTGTACCATGTTATAGAATATTGTACAAAAAATATAATGTGGCAGAAAGTTCATAAAAAATGAACTATCATTAGCATTTCCCTTAAAACTTTCTATAAAATTACCCGAATCTAATGGTCTCATAATTACTGCAGCAATTTTGGCAAGATGTAGCATTCTTCTTTCTTTGTGTCAATGAAATAAGATAAGAATTTGCGATTAGTTTCTTCTTTTATCATCTTTAATTTATTAACATACTATCTATCTCGCCCACTAATTTACTTTTGAACTATTATAAACTACTAATTGGATGCTACTCACGTTTACTCATATTGCATTTAATTTTTTGGTCTAGAAAATTTAGACACATATTATTTGTAATTGTTGCGTTCTTGAAATGTGATTCTAAGAACAATTAATAATTTATAATAATTAAAGAGGAGCTTGGCTAAATAAAAAGTATAGAAGCAATTATATAAGGATAATACTTTGAAATGATTAGGGAATGCCTAATATATTGACTTTATGACATGATTCAATTAAACAACGTCAAGTATTCTTTTTTTTTTTAAATGAGAAAATTAATAAAATGTGAATGACGAGTTAATTATTTTTTTTTTAAAAAAAAACTAATGAAAATGACTTGAAAACTTTGAGTTTTAACAATAAAGACAAAATAAACGATAAAGTGAATATTATCAGGATTGACTTTTTAGTATAAAAATATGATTTTTCGTTAAAAAAAACAGTACCGGAAGCTTTTCATTAAAGTTTCATTTTTTAAACGATAATATAGTTATACTAAGGGAATTTGAGTTAGAGCTAAGGCAACAGTAGAGCAATTATAATATTTTAGTTTGAATTAGCATTCAATTATAGTTAAACTTAAGACCTCTTCATTTTTAATGAAATAAGTTTATTAATTTTTAAAACGATAAAATATGATATAAAATATTATTTAACTAAAGTGCGAAGTTAGCATTACCCATGATACAGTGGAGCACGAGCTCAAGTGAGAAATCGGCTGAATAACGTTTTTTTAATTTTATTTTTATTTTAGTTCTTCAAATTTGGTGGTCAACCGGCCAAGCTGCGTGTGCGGTGTGGGCCTGGGTTACCGGTTTTAACTGTCTAGTGGTAAGATCGGTTGTCAGAATGCAACACGTGGATGGATGATTGTAGTGCGGTGGTGAGCATTGGGCAGTGGTGAGACGTCATGGTATCTATTCATAGCTCAGTCGGGGAAGGCGGCTATATCGTCGTTTGAGTTTCACGTGCTCGGCACGTGTAGAAGCGATGCTAGGGTTACGCTGGTCATTCGAGTTTTAAGCACGTGTCAAAGTTAAGTTGTTTCGTGGAGAGGAGTCTCTCCGGATTTTTTTTTTATAAGAATTTTAAAAATTTGTAAATTATGTCTATTTATCATAAATTGTTTGATTAGTTTTTACTTTTTATCAGATAATGTTTTTATTTAATTTTAAATAAAAATATTTATATATTTTTTAATTTCATGATAAATAATAAATAGTTATAATTCACGAATTTCTGAAATATTCCCAAGGAGAATCCAACAAGAATCCGGATTAAATGGTTCATGGAAGTTTTAGGAGAAGCTGTAGGCAGGATAGCAGAGGATAGAGCCTCCAATCTCTATGGAATGGAAGTGTGAGTAGAGATGTCCACGTGGTAAAATCTGAGGGGTTATTCGGCTGGCGGGGACATGCCACGTGGCCCAATCAGGATGTTTCAGCATAAAACAAAACGAATCATTTGGGGTCACGGTGGAGTTATGTATTTTGTCGCATACAAATTAATTTCATAATGCAAAACAGTCGGTGCAACGTTGCCACCCATTATAACGTTACTATTACGTTTAGATTTATTTTTAAAATAATTAAAAACGATTTTAATAAAAAAAAATTTAGAACCAATCTTTAGTTAAAATGTAAATAAATCCTATAAAAGTATTTAAAGTGTTTCATAAAAGAAGCACATAACTAATGCTTCTTATAAATAACACCTCAAGTGCTTTTAGAACCAAATTTTTTTTTCTCTAAGCGTTTTCAATTATTTTAAAAACACATCCAAACAAATCCAACATCAAGTAAAATAAACTTTAGACGATTCTCCAACTTTAACAAATATCAACAAAAATTAACGTTAATGTCATATTTTTTCTGTTCTTATTTTTTATGAGACGATGTTATATATTACTGGAAAATAGTTCTATTGCGTTTGACGTAATCATACTATTTTGGCCAACTAAAAAACTTGTGTTGTCGTGAAGATAATCTCATAAGTAAATGAAAGACGACTCACATATAAAATGCCTATATATTATAGTATAAATGTTTTAATAATGATACGAATTTAACCATTTCCGTTAGTGTAGATTACAGTAGAAACATTAGTTGTGTTATAAACTTTTGGTAAAGAAAATATATTTAAAATAGAAACATTGGTTGTATTAAGAGTAAAGAAAATATATTTAAAATAGAAACATTCGTTGTGTTAAGAGTAAAGAAAATATATTTGCATCCCCATATATAGAAATACATGAATTAGTAGATTAAAAAAAAAAAGAATCACCTAGGAGCATCGCTAAGGAAGTCCACCATTTTAATGGTCGAAAAGACTTACAGGGGCATTTCAACCTCTCATTAGTCGTCATCATGCGATTCACCAGCACCATGAATTGAAATCAGAACGTATTGTGTGGAATACGAGCCTAAAATTTATGCCCTACTACTGGAACATCCAATAATGGTTGAGTTAGTAGAATCTTTGGAATCCAGATCTTCGCCGGATTCTCTTTATGAGGATCCTAGAGATTCGTGAATCGTGTTCGTTTATTGTACATCGTACGATCAGAAATTATTTTAAATATTTTTATTTAAAATTAAACGCAAATAATATTTGACAAAAATTAATCGTACGATATATGATGAACAAACATAATTTACGAATTTCTAAGATCCTGAATCAGAAGAGAATCCTGTTGGGAATCTTTGCATCCCCACAAAAATACAATAGCTGGGGACAAGTTTTATTATTATTATTATTCTTTTGGTAAAGAGGTGAGAGGGGTCCATTAGGATGCTTCTAAGCAACAGACAAAGTTACGCGAAATTTCTTTTACCAAAAAAAAATGTTACGCGAAATTTCTTGTGTGCTTCAAGGTTGTCATGCAGAACACATGAATTAGGGACAAGTTTCATTTGGATCACATCATTAAACAAAAGATTATACAATTATATAAGGTAGTTAGAGTGGTAGGCAAATAAATTAGTTCAAATAAGAGTAAATTACAATAAATTACTTTAATTATGGATCAAATCATAATCTTATATTTCATGTTTTAAACATTGCAATATTATATATTAACTTATGAATTCATTGCAATGTTAAACATCTGTTATATTTTCTGTTAAATGATAATGTGACATGCGCGAGCTCACTCCTCACCAAATTTAATTTAAAAGTTAATTAGTTAAAAAAATTAATCTAAAAATTAAAATTAATTAAAAGAAAAACTCTATCTCTCTCTCTCTCTCTCTCTCTCTCTCTCTCTCCCTCATTCACTACTCACCCACTGTTACCATTCTTCCCCCATTAATTTCTCACCAAAAAATCTCAGCTCTCTCTTCTTCTTCAGCTCTGCAGACAAACTCTCCCTCCAAACCAATATCCAACCCACTTTACCATTTTCTCCTCCAAACCCAAAACCCTAACACCAAAATGACATCAAAGGGTGGTCCACCGACGTCGAGGAAACCATACCCAACGGTCTAAACGCGAGATTTCGGTCGAATCTCGCCGGATCTGGAGATGAAAACGACGACGCTGGTTGTCCCCGACCTCTACGATCCACCCCCGTCACACTCCGAGCCTGCCGCCGGAGTCCATCACCTTTACTGGTGACCAGTGGCGAAGCCAAGATTTATTGAGGGGAGGGGCGAAATTCAAAAGAGTGCAAGGTTTCAATCGATACATTAGACAGTGCAAAGTTTTGAGTCAATATTCATAACAGAAAACAATCTCTTCACTAAAGCATCTGTAAGCGGTAATATCAAAGCCATGTAAGAAGCTTAAATTGGTCAGGATTAGATTCTAAAAAAACATTCAGCGCTAGTCAGGCAATGGACTGGGACCTAGCAGCTAGGCTCCTAGACAAGATTTAGGCAGGAGCCTAGATGGATTTAAATATATTTCTTTTATCGTAAAATAAGTATTAAACAATATTTACATTATTTTTTTAAAATTAGTACAATATTTATAGATAATGTGAGAGTTTAAGATAAATATGCTAGGGTTCTTAAAAGAGGGAAAAAAATACATACAAGAATAATAAATAATAAAAAAGAGAAAATGTCTCCTTCTTTAATTGTTTGACACGTGTACTACCACTTAACTATAACATAACTCTGTTAACTTTTAATAAGTTAACAAATAAATAAGAAAAAGCAAATTAAAACCAGTGGGGTAGAGTCCCCTCGATTCCTGCAAAACACAAAACAATTGACCCCAAATGATAATGAAAGATCAAATTCCAATTTTCCATCCCAATTTTCCTTAGAAACAAACTGAAAATTCTCTTTCTAGGAAGTCGAAGAAGCCGAAAAGAAAAGCATCGCCGCTTCGTCGGCGGTGGGTGAGGTGGTGTCTCTGCTCGATTTCAACGCCAATCCAGGTCTTTTTTTCAAAGAGCTTCGAGCCACCATTTACATGGCCGGTGACAAAATCTACCGCATTTGGATTCTTCTTGTCCGTCAATGGCGAACCCGCGGCCGGCTTGTAAGCAGATGACGTCTTCAATTTTTTTTTCTTCAAACCGAGGTGCGCCCACATCCTGCCCCTAATCCGTCAAATTCCATCCCAAAAACCAACATATTAAGGGAGGGGGTGGGAGTGGGAGTGGGCGTCAGTGACGAGGAGGGGAGTGGCGAGGAAGGGACACCGCATCACCCAACAACACAAACAGAGGATGAACCAGTGGGTTTTCTGGCGATGAGGGGAGTGGCGAACCTCGCTCTGCAATAGTGTTTCCCGGCGAGGGGAGTGGCGGCCGCCACTCCTCGCCCTCACGTGGCTTCGCCACTGCTGGTGACTGCGTAGTTTCAGTCGCGGGGATGTGGTATGATTTTTTTTTGTGGGATAGTCTGGGATTGGTTTGGAGGGAGAGTTTGTCTGCAGATCTGAAGAAGAATAAGAGAAAGCTGGGTTTGGTGAGAAATTAATGGGGGATGAATGGTAACAGTTGGGTGAGGAGTGAACGAGGGAGAGAAGAGGGAGAGAGACGCGAGGAGAGATTTTTTTTTAATACATTTTAATTTTTCAGATTAAATTTTTTTAACTTATTAATCTTTAATTAATTTTAAATTCAGTTGAGTGAGGAGTGGACCCACGCATGCCACGTTATCACTTAACAACGAAATTGACAGAAAATTTAACGGAGATTTGACATTACAATGAATTCATAAGTTAAGGTAAAAATATGAGATATAAGATAGTGATTCGACCTATAATTAAGGTAGTTTTATATAATTTACCCTTCAAATAATAGTTGATAGTTTTGACACTTTTACTTAAAAAATATAGTAGTGTACTGTGGTAATTCGATGTTAAGTTAGGCAAACAATTAAGTTAGGGTTATAAAACAGATGATATTTCTTTGTTTTTTTTTAAGGACTAGCTAGTAGCTTCTTGACGACAGTCCACTTTTTTGAAGGATAGAAAGACTCATAAAGGTATTTTAGCATCTCCTAACTACCATTGTTTATATTTCCTTGGTTATAACTTATAACTGAAAAATTGATGATTAAAAGATTTATGATACTTTTGGCACTGCCACTTAAACAATTGTACTTGAGAGGAGAGATTTATTTTACTTTATTTAAGAGACTCCCAATTATGTATTTGAAGATTGGACCTACAATTTAAGGCTGGCAATTAATTATATCACATGTCATGTTGTGTTTTGTTGGTGTCAATCTATGAGTTAATGACCACGCAAATTGTAACAACCCGTCCCTAATTTTACGATTTTATTAATTTTAAAAGAGTGAATAGATGAAAATGCCCCTAGAGACCAGGGTGTTGACTTTTGTTGGCCAACGTATAGTGAGACGTACAAAACATTCTTTTAGCATATCCTTGTAGTACTCGACGATATGAATACGTGGGCACAAGCGGAATCAAATTTGGAGTTATGATAAAGATTTTACAAACTTTAAGAACGTGAAGGGCGATTTGGTAATTCATGTTTAGAGATATTTTTTACGTGGGGCCCACATCCCACTCCTACCATGTCCCATGTCCATTCTTCCTAGAAATCTCGGTTTCTCTTTCTCTAACTCACTCATTTTCAAACTCTCTCTCTCACTAAAACACATTTTCTTCTCTGCAAACCAAATTCATCACCACTCCAGTGAACTCCGGACCACCCCTAACCACTAGACCCTCTCTCATTCATTCTTTACCCTATCTCTCGTCTCTCTTTGTCTTTGAAAGTGCAGAGGTAACATGTCATCACCATCGCCATTTCTCATGGCAAAGCTCAATGGTGCAACCAAGGTAAGCCTCTCAAAATGTAAGCCTCTAGAACTCTTTCTCTCTTACTCTTTCATTTTTTGTGAAGGTTCGAGCCCTACTAAGCTTACCACCCCCTTCTCTACACCCGATACAAGGCAGTCGAAGTCCTCGCCACCCTGCAGATCTCAATCTAACGACGGCACCTGGAACCTCACAGCTTCCGCTGCCCTTCAGGCACGCCTCTTACACTCTTAGGGCATGCCCCCTTCGGGCAATATGGTTTTCGTGAGTAATACGCGAAGCAGCTGAGCGATAGCTCTCTTCGATCGATATATTCTTACGATAGCGAAGGCGTAGTTCATCCTCTAAGAGAGAGTAGATGCGAAGATCTTCGCTTGGGCCGTCTTGTAACGACCCGTCCCTAAAAATTATGATTTATATAATTTTAAAATGTGAACTTACGAAAATGCCCTTTAAGGCAAAGACGATGACCTTTATTGACCGCCTTGTCATATCATGTAAGACTTGTTTTCTTGGCGTATCCTCGTAGTACTCGTCACTACGGACGCGTGGGCGCAGACAGATCGCAATTTGGAGTTATAATGAAGAAGTTATAAGCGAGCAAAGCTAGGGGTAAAACTGTCATTTGATAATAATCTGGATTTCTCTAGATAATTTTGAGGTGCCACATGGAAGGCTTGGAGAGGAAGGAATGGGCACTGCCCAATTAGAAATCAAGGAAGGAAGGAAATGAGGAAGAGAGAAGAACGGGGGAAAAGAGGAAACGGGTACCTCAACCCCCGTGACCTGTGTAAACCTAACCCGTTTCTTCATATTTTTCGGTGGTTTACCACTGGATTTCCCACGAATTGGACTAAGAAACCATTCCCAATCATCACCTAGCCATTTCCTCTTCCATTTCCACCTAAATTTGGAAGGGATTTGGTTGTGAATTACCCAATAAACCGCGGGGGTGCCATGAGACCCTTGCTCGGGATCCACTAATTGTGAAACCATTCCCTTCCATTATCACCACTAAAACACTCCCCTAGAACCCAGGAACAAAGCCCAAGCAGTGGTGGAAGCGTCAGAGTAAGTATGGAGGTCAAATTGGAGCATATCCAATTCTAGGGTTCCGATAGGTTTTAGCAAAATTGGAGCCTTTCCTGGCCAAATTGGCCTTGGTCAAAGGTATGAAAGTTGCTTTACTCATTGAGATCTTCATTCTGTAAAATTTGAAATTTTTTGGAGATAGTTGATTTTTTCGGCGAGTCAGGGGCGGCCGACCGCCACCCACGACGGCGCGTGGCCAGAGGGCCGTCAATGCTATTTTTAGATTATATTAAATGCCTTGAGTTCAGTTTTGGGAATTGAATGACATAGGTTGATCATTAGAACCTAAATTATCTACGATACGTTAATAGGTCATTATATGAATCAACGATCCGAACGTTGGATCATCATCAAACTTTAATAGGTTATTATTCGTAATATTTGAGGAATGTAGGAACTTACGGATCAGGAATCCATCATACGGATCTTCCCAAATTGGATTTGTAAGTTTGTAAAATAAAATGTTAACCGCCATTTGATTTTGGCAATTGGCGGAGATCCGATAGTTGGATCGTTCCGAAACTTTGGCATGTTATTTAGAAGCATAATGTGGATCTTGGGAAGTTACAAATCTGAAATATGATATACGGATCTTCCGAAGTGAATTACGTAGGGATATGTTATAAGTAAATTATGTATTCTATCGATACGAATTCTGAGATGTTATTTGATAATTGTTATAGGCGCTGATCATTCGTGACGCGTCGATGGTGTTCTAGGGAGTTGTAGCGCGGACTCCAGGTGAGTGGGATTTTGGCTTTCTATAGATATACGTATATATACTTTACGTCTTCCCAGAACTTGTTTTAAATGAAATGTGATTTAAATGCCATATCAATTGCATCGCATTTTAGAATAAGCATTAGCATTGATATACATATTGTTGTTTTGTGCTGTGGACGGCTAGGTAAGCTCCAGGTGAGTATATCTTGATGTTAGTGGTTATGGTGAGTATGATTTGATAGATACATATATTGCTCAGTATCCTGCACCTGGTGTTAGTGCTCTGCCCGTGGCCATGGCCTAACCTTCACGTGATCGTTTATCTCCCGCACCACACGCTCACCTTAGATCCAAGGTAGGTGCCAATCTGTCGTACATACCACATTAGATGGTTCCGACTCGTAGGTGACTTGCGATACTTCGCACAACCTTCACGTGATCGTAGCACTTGAGTGTATTTATATACACCCAGCCTGTCGTACAGACCACATTAGGTGGTTCCGACTCGTGTGCAGGAGTTGGTAGATGAGTTATAGATTCAGCCGTATAGGTCGCGTTAGGTGACTCTGGCTGACATATTAGTTGCATTGCTTTATTCTCACTTGGTCTACATTTTATATTTGCTGAGACATGACATGGCATACACCTAGGTTACATTATTTTCGAACATGATTTTCATATATGTATGTAGTATTATTTTATGGGAAATTATACAGGTTTTACGGTGAGAGGTTATTATATTTGAAAGAGAAATGTGTTTTCAAAAGCTTTGTTTTTGCCCACTCACGTTTTCTATTTTGGCGCGCCTCCAGGTTTTAGCTACTGGAAGTTCGTATCGACGAGCATTCTTAGCGAATCTTAGTATAGGTGGCTACCTCTGATGGTATGATTCTTACCCACACTAATATACTTTACTTATGCTCTGACGACATGTGTAATGTGGGTGCATACCCGCTCACCAGCGCACTCTAGTATTTATTCGGTGTCCTAGTGGACATTTCTGGTCGGGGTGTGTCACGTCTCATGAAGATCGGCACTCGAAGGCTTAAGGAGCAGCCCGCTAAAAGGGAAGCTGCAGAAACGGCAGACTCGCCAGTTAAGCACATCGTGAAGCTGACTACAGCAGACCGAGAGGTTACAATTCCAGTTTTCCTATTTCAATTTCTGGGACTAAATGTAGGAAGTGCAACACCTACTGCCAACAGTCTTTTTTTCCAGAATTATACTGAACATGTCGATCATCCCCTCTCATTTGTTTTAGCAACTTATCTTAAGGTTTCCGCACTAAGAGCTCCCCGACGACGACAGAGGAACCAACCCGCCTGCCGTGGCGGGGTGGCTTTTTTGTTTCACAATAAGACATGTACGATTATCCTTACCCTCTGTAGCTTACGAGTTTACGTCCATCCCTGGTCAAATACAGTTTCCTTTCGATTTCTCCCTTATGCCTCGTTACCCGAATTCGCATAAGTGTGTCTGCACCCCCCAAACTGACTTGACGAGGAATCCATTCTCGTGAACAAACACAACCCCTACACACACCTAGGAGCACCCTTTCATGCATATCCATACAAGACCCGAGTAAGTGGGTCGAGATCCTACGAGGTACCTACTACTCGGAGTACACTTCCAAAGGGAAAAAAATGTGTCTGTCAGGTTCGTTTCTTCTCAGTTGGGTTGGGCAGGTTCGACCAGAAATGCTATGCTTACACACAAGACTACCCTTCTTTCCGAAAGCTTCGCGGGGACTACTTTAAGATGATGGACGATCGCTCATAGATGGTTTACTGAATGATAAGATTAAAAGCACACCACAAAGTAGCACACAATTGTCGTATTGATTTTCCTTATTAACACTAAGTTTTTTCAATTGTAGCATACGAAAATAAGGGTCTTTCCCGCAGAAGATTTTTTTATCTAACTACTTAAAATGTCACAAAAACTGGGAAGCTGTCCCTACTGACCAGCCACTGAAAAATAATTATTAGACCAACTTAGTCTTATCTAAAATCAACTAAATTTAATATGCAGACACTAGACACACATAGCTAATCTCACACATATTTTGGGGATTTTTGGAGTTGATTTGCTATTTAAATTAAATTGAACAAAAACAGGACAAAAACATAGTTTAAATTATAAAAACAGATTGTATTTCTCAAATTAGGGGAAGTGCTATCCACCACCAAATAATTATGCAAACATATTATGTTTCATTCAAATTCCTTTTATTTCTAGATGAAGATGCTCAAGTTGGCTCAATGTTAGAACTCAACCTATTACTCTTTCTTATGTAGTATGTTAAGAGAATGACGTTTTCAACTTAACTTAGTCACTAGCAGGCAATCTAGAATGGCGTGTTCAAAGATTTAACAAGTAGAAATCCTTAAGAACAAAAAGAGTTTGAGTCATCACAATGCATCATAAGTACCGGCGTTGTCTTACTTATCCTAAAAATTGATTCACATGTTAATCGCAATTAACAAGTACTACTCTAGAACATATGTAGGTCCTCATTCGACAAGGGCAGGCAGACACATATTCATAGCATTAGAATCCTAAATATGCTTACTAAGTATGCATCTGTAGAAAACGCATAAAGAATTCATCAATGAGACAAGTAGTGAAGCAATTTTCATCCTTTCATAAAAGAAATTGAAACGAAATGTCATAACACATTTGCAATCATATTTGGGGCTTCAAAACAGCCCTTAACTACTAAAAATTTAGTTACAAACTATTCTCAAATTAAACCAAAAGAAAGACATGAGTTTGAGAAGATAAAACCGAAATAAAAGAATGCCAAGATTTCCTTCTTCCTTTCTTCTTTCCCCAACGTTGCTGCCTTGCCTTTTTTCCTTCCTTCCCGCTGCACTTGCATCCTTCTTTTTTTTTTCTTTTTTTTTTCTAAATTATTTCTCTATTTTGCCGCTGCAACCTGCAGCCTTCTTTTCTTGCTTGCTGCCCCAGTTTGTTCTCCTTAATTCACTCACTAATAGCCTTTTAGTGATGACAATAAGTGAGAGGAAATGGTAAAACAATTGTAACTCTTTAGGTAGCCTTTATGCCCATTACTTCCACTTAATCCTCATCCTTAATTCCATTTCCTTTGAAATTTGAATAGGTGTCAGCTGGCTTGTTTTCAGCTGCATCAGTTTTGGCTGCTAGATTTATTGGGTTTATTGCTTTCAATGCTTTCTTGTCAATTACAAACTGCTCAGCCTCTTGTGTACCTTTCAGTGTTAAAATGGCCATAACTTCTTCTAGAAAAATGATATTAGCAATCCACAAAATGCTCCAGAAAATATACATCTGTAAATTTCGAAGCATTTAAGGCTCATTCTCTAATTCATTCTGAGCTTTTCGTAACTTGCTTCCAAAGTCAGCTGATCTGCATATGCAGTTTTGACGAATTTATTACTTAAAATTCCACTTGTGCTATTTTTCTTTTCTTTGCTTGACAAATCCTACAAAACACAAAAACAAAGTAAATAGCTCAAAAATATAAGGAACTACCCAAGAAAAGACAAGTGAATTTGATGTAAAAAATATATAAATATAAGCTTATCATTGCACAAAGCCCTTACAGAGAAAAAGCTTTATCCCAGCGAATAGAAGATGCTCAGCTCCGCACAACATAGGGATTAGCATGCTTTCGGGAAGAACATAGAATAGTAAAGGGTCCAGCATGCGGAACACGGCGATCATTAGAAATTCACGAATTAGAGATGCTATAATATACTACTTCCCATAACTTCTCATACCAGACCAACCCATTGAAATGCAAATAGGGATCAGAAATGTGGTCAATATCATGAAGAATAAAGAGATACCATTTATACCCAAATAAAAAATGATGTTTTCACAAGGAAGCCATCGAAGGCTTTCCACAAATTGAGATTTGGCCATAAAAGGATCAAATTGTATCCGAGGAACATGTGGATATAAAAAAGTAATAAGAGAGGCACACAGACCAATTAATCATATCGATCGTATTCTTGAATTTGGAATGAAAAGAGGAGTAATGCTTCCTACCACGGGACATAGAATAAGACCACTTAGATCGGAATAGCATTCACAAAAATGTTCTAACATAGAGTTAAATCGAACATTGAAGAGATTAGTTGACAACAGTAAAAAGATGGGCACCTAATTCCAATACAATAGGGGTCTATCGGTGCAAGTCAGCTCAACACCATGATTGATGAGTAGGTAGGTGGGTTAGGTGAACCTCTCGACCGGTGGGAAGTAATGGGGCTAGTCCCCCTGAATGAAGAAGCAGTAGGGCCCCCTTCTTGCATATGCACCTTTAATTTAGATTTTTTCCATCCATTTTTTATTTATCCAATGGAGAATCTTTCAATCAAAATAAAAGAACAAAGAAACCCCTCAAAAATTAAAGTTAGATAAAGAAGTTTATGTAAGAACTAGCGCTAGACTTCTTCCCCCATTTCTACTTTTCCTTTTTCCCTTTGTTTGTACTTTTACCCGAACTTTTCATTCTGTTTTATAGAGACCTGAGGAAATAAAAAAGAATTTGTAGAAGGCTGAGGCACTTTCCCCAGTGTACGGAAACAAAAATCCAGGATGACAGCTTTCAAAAAACAAGTGAGGGACCCAGGAGGGGGGCGAAACCAAATGAGACTAAAATGAACATGGGAATTAGCACCATTCCTATGATTTGTCTCAAAAAGCCAACAAGCAGCCATCTCTCTATCTCAGTGTCGATTTAGTATCATACATCAATCTCGATTTAGCATCATAAGGTTTTAGGCATGTTTTGGTAGGAATTTAGACTTGTAACTTGCACTGCACAGTGGCCATTGCCATTATACACTTTCTTGTCCAACGATTTTCATTTGTGCATGACCAAGGTAGGCCTCGGGAACACTCTCTCCATTCTTTTTTGTTGTCTGTGAAAGATCTTAGGGTTTTGAATTTGTTTTGTTAAAGTTTGGAGAATGAATAGACGAAGGGGAGACTTTCCCCAGTTTTTGGAATTTGAATTGTTGCCATCAAGCCACTTTCAGGTGCTTTTTTCAGGCTATCTCTGGCTTTCGTTGTTCCTCGATTTTGGTATAGTCCTGTTCCCTACATTCCTAACTTCACTTTCACTTTGAAATCATTGAATTTGGTTAAGAATCAAGCTCAAAATGAGCTCCGGAAGTTAGCTAATTTTTTTTTGTAGAAATATGAAAATCTTGGTGACAGGGCGTGGGTGCACCTCGCTACCTGTGCAGCCACCTTGTGGCGGAGCGTGTGGTGGCTCGTGGAGGAACCCGAGGTCTCTCTTTATCGACATGCTGAATCCTAATCTGTCCTTTGTTTTCTAAAATTTCGTCGTTTTAAAATAGTTCTTTTATTAACTGTACTTTGTATGAAAATGTGTAATTACATTATGCAATATATTTACGTGAATGGTTTCATTTCTAAGTGAAACGCATCGCAAGGATTTTCGATGGTTGTGAGGTGGGTTTGACCCGACGACATGATTTATGAGTGAGTCTATTCTTTTATATAGTATATATATTTGTTTAGTTTACACACACACACACACACACACACACACACACACACACACATATATATATATTTAGTAATGAAATTTTTACGTTCATTGTCATAGTTAAATTAATGTTTATACGAAATAACGTAACAATGATAATTAGGAAGTCATTACAAATCCTATAGGATGCCTTAATTAGATTTATGGGTATGAATAATATTATGTTGACTAGAATTATCGAATCACTATGGCATTTTCATATTTATGTAATATGTTCATCGTGTGCTGCACCGGTGTTAGTACTCGCTCGGGTCCAGAGTTATCGCATCGTACGCTCACTTTGGATCTATTGTAAGTGCTAGTCTTGTCCTAGATTGCTATAGGCAATTGGGACTCGTATGTGATGCGCTTAGTGCCAGTCTTCATGTAATTTTGGTACTAGAGCGTATATCATTACTACACCCAATCATGTTTATGTCAGAATATCTCTACATGAACTCGTGTGTTAATATATGTTGATGAGCACTCAATATGATATGTTTGCTTATGCAAGATTATGTGATTACGGACGTCATGTGTTTATTTACGAAAGTTTGTGACGTATTGCATTCTTTAGATACTGTTGGCTATGGTAAGTATTTTCATATTATACGTACTATGTTATATGTGGAAACTATACTTGTTTTACGGTAAGGGGTTATTACATTTTTGAAAAGATTTTACAAAGCTTTATTTTTAGGCCCACTCACCCTTGTTTTTCGCCTCTCCAGGTTTTAGTGGTAGAGTTTTCGTGTCGACGAGGATTTCTGACGAAACGTTGTTATGGGAATACCCCTAATGGTACAATTCCTCTTTTACTTTTATTGTACTCTGCTTATGCTCTGACATAACGTGTGAAATGAGTTCATTTCCGCTCACAAGCGTACTTTTCCATTTAGGCACTTTTAGGTTTAAATTTATTCACATTTTTCCACATCACTACACTTAGCTTCGTTACCTTCCGGGTGTTGGCTAGCACAACTCGATTCGGAGTCCAGATGGACATTCTGGGTAGGGGTGTGTCAATTTGGTATTAGAGCATAAGTTTGGGCAGTATCACGTTCATCACACGCGTGATATAAGCATTCTCAGTTTTTGAGCCTAAGTTTCGAATCTTGTTGCCTTATCGAGCACAAAAAATGTATTATCTTTTTTTCTTCTAAGTTATGGGTTACTTATATTATACGACTTATCGACCTTCTAGAAGTACAGTTTGGCGACCGCATCTAGACTTAACCAAAGAACCTCCCTGCCAAGGAAAATCTCGATTTGGAAGTAAATTGATGGCTCTGAAACAAGAGTAATGTATCGATAATTGTGTACCACTAGAGATTTACCAATCAATCCCATTACTATTATTTCATCATCATTGCCAACTCTTTCGAGTTAAGAAACCAGAAATAGTTTTGATTTATTGGCAGTACCTATTAGTATACCACCTATCATAATTCCTACGAAGTTTTACTTTTTGTCGTAATCTCTGGAAATGTCTCGAACAACAATGTGGAGTTAAAGTAGTAGCACTTGACGAAAGAATATTTGGGGAATGACCACCTTTGGTCCCCGACTATACCAATCTTTCAAGCGTAGTTATAATTTCAGATCTTCAAGAGGAAGATGGATTTCCGTTAAACCTCGTTCTAAAGTAGATTATTAGCAAATTCTTTTTTCCGACTTTAGAACACTCCAACCAATACTAGTTCCCAAAATTTCTTTTGGTGATGTACCCATTATTTCGATGTGTATAGGCATAGAGTACGAGTTGTTATACCTATAGTTAATAGAAATCCTAGAAGTAGTAATCAATTTTTCCTAGAATCAACGAAACCAAGTCATAAGACCAAGTCCTTACTAATCAACCGAAACTACCCATCAAAGCGGGCTCTAACCTGTATTTAGCCTATGGCGGCGCTACTATTTGACGATATTACTCAATATCTAGAAGTTGTCAGTGTCTAATTGAGGCAAAGAAATTAAATCGTGGAAACTTAGGAGCAAGCCTTTTAGGAAAACAGTAACTTATAGTTGTGTTGACCCTATCACTCACCTAGGTAACCATAATATTTCCAAACTAGTCACGCGTACGAATTTAGGACACCTTCGTTAGGACCTTGTTTGATTTGGATACCATTCAATTCATCGTACAATTTTTAACTATTCAAATATTTCAATCACCTGGTACCCTAGTTGGGTAAGTTTTGGGAATCCTAGTGCCACGAGGTAAAATTGGTTTTCTCCCATGCGAATACGGTGGATGCGCCATTCTTTTTACCAATCTGATGATGCTAGTTAATCCATTTAGTTGGATATAGTGGATTTCCACGTCATCTAATATATGAATTGACTAAATCGTAATTATCCTTTGGGTGAATGATTGATTGAAAATTGTCATTTTTCAGTCATCCTTATAGTCACTTCTATGAGCGAGTATTAGAAACTAATGTACGAGTTGTTTTTCCTGCCATAAAGGTGAAATGAATATCGAGGAAGTCGTGTGGCCTATTAATGTGTGTTGTTGAGAAAGAAGGTAGTATAATACTATTCAAGGACGTATATCCTGATGTCACTTCTCAGAATTTATTTAGGATACTGATGAAGCAAGAGGTATAATACACCATTGATCCACCTTTCTAATACTACAACAATTAGGAATTTACCGATTAGGAAAATTTAGTTTCAAAAACTCCGACGTCACTTCTTGAAAAACTCCGACGTCATTGAGAAAATTTAGTTACAAAAACTTACCGATTAGGAATTTACCCAACCAAACACTATATCTAGGGAACCTCAAACCTAACTGCGAAGGCGGAAGACCAAAACTTAGGATTGTACCTAGATTTTAGCAACTTAATCGGGTGACGCCTAAAACCGTTAACCCATACTTTGAATTAATGGTTTTTCCATCAAACTTCTAGAGCCCTAGTTTTCTTCCTTAGACTGATGAATTCGTAGTAGTCTTATCGACGACTTTCTCATCTACTTCAGCAACAAGACAAAATTCTCTAAATACTGGCAATCAACTTTATACCAAATTCCTTAAATGTTACCCTTGTTTAGATTGGTACCTTTCTTGGGAGACGTGATCTTGGTAGACGATATTTTTTTCTTTTCCCAAAAAAAGATTGTAGCTAATGAAAGTGTGACGTTCCCACAAATTATTGTGAAATACAAGATATCTTTGGCCTTGTCGATTTTATCGATAGTTGGTTAACGACCTTTCAGTTGTAGCATTTTCCTTCCAAGTTGGCCAAGGAAAACTAGTTTAGTTGAAGCCAAGTATCAAGAGAAAACGTCTTCATGGATTTCAAAATTTTTGATGTTATCGAGGAGTGTACGAAATGAACCATCTTACTAATGACTTAGAGTCAATAGTTACCATCTTTACTTGAACACCAAATGACACTTTTTTGTCGAGAAACGTGTCCAAAATCTTTACCAATCTCAAAAACTCCACAAATACATTTTCATTTAAAAATGAGCTAAATTTCAGATAGTGACGATATAAGAACCAAATCAATGCCTATGATTGCACTATCGTGTATCACCTGGGTTATGCAAACGTAATTATTTACCGCTACCAAGACATATCTACCTTTGAACACTTTCAACCTGCCTTGTTCCAGTTTAGTTGGAATTCATGAGTATTGATATGACGTTACTTACAAATCATCAAGAAATCATTCGAGTGGTTATAATCACTTCATGTATCCGAATGGAGATGGATAATATTACCATAACTCCTTATACGAGATATATGGTACATGTGGACTTTATGATGATATTTTGGTGATTATCGACCAACTTGACAAGTTAGCTCGCTTTCCGTTGGTCCTAGAGGGACTACATTTTAGACCACTTAGTAAAATTTCTCATCCTTGAATTTATCAGATTTTCTGGTGTTTTGATCAACATCTACATTAGCTGTGGTCCCCTATTCACCTCTTGTACTGAAAGACATTCCAATCAACTTTAGACACGTGTTTACCTTACTGCATTTTTGTTTTATTTTCGAAGAAGACAGACCGACTAGGAGAATCGCTCGTATATTGAAAATTTAGTTGTGACCATTAATTTCTTAATCACCCAACAAACACTCTGCTGAATAAATCTTGGATATTGAAAATTTAGTCGTGACCATTAATTCCTCAATCACCTAACAAACACTCTGCCGACTAAATCTTTATCGTTGGTGATTGAATATTCCAGAAGCTATCGTTATAGCAAGAGGTTATGCATTTAATTCGTTACCTTGTAATTCTAAATTTGATGGACTTGTTTTGACTCTCAAATTCATGAGTGCTCTTTTAGACTTTTCGGCATAGCTTTTCACTAAATTCAAGAGAAATTCACAATGAATTTGCTCGCTGAGGTATTTATGAACCATATTGCTCGATTGCATGGTGTGTTTGTCACTATTGTATCTCACTGTAAGTCGCGTTTCATTTCCAAGTCTTGGGATGTCTTCTTGAAAGCCATGGGTACTAAATTGTTTTTCAATACCACATTTCACCCTCAGACTAATAGCCAGTCTAAACGAACTATCCAGACCTTCTTGTACATGTTGCATTTTGTTCGTTATGCAAACTTAGTATGGTTGTAACAAACATTCATCTTTATTAGAGTTGCATGTAGCTACGATTACAATTTACGATTACAATTTTGGTTTTGAGTATATCACCGTTGAGACGTTGTATAGAGATTCTATACACAGTACATAATTGACAAAAGAGTTTTGCGAATAGGTATTTGAATGATCGAGATTACGATGTAGAAAATTGTGTGCTATTGAAGTTGTTGCCCGGGAGGGTAGTACATGAACTCGATCGAGGTGCTAATCGGATGATTTATGTGTATTTCCCAATGAGGTGCAAGATGGTAATATTACACCCTCAAGAATTTATTGTTGCTTTTCGAGATGACAATAAGTTGTCGGTATTGCGGGCTGTACATTGTAATATCGATAACTTATTCGTTAAGGAAGCGGATAAGTTGGCCCGTCTACATTAGTATTTTTATTTATTGTTTGGGCTTGACCCAAAGATACTACACACTTATTCTCGGAGTACGTGACGCTACGAGTGCATAGATCAAATTTTTCTATGTTCAGTTTTGATTTCAGTACAATTGTTTTAATTCTATGTATAGTATATATGTATTTTAACGTTATGTTATTATGTATATATTTTTGACTTTATGCTTTTATAAAGGTATTATATTATAGTATTGTACTGAAGAAGAAAGAAAGTTTGAGTTTGGAGGCATGAAAGAGGAATCATTGCAATCTAATCTCGATGGAATGACATTCTCTTTTATGCAACCACTCTAGCTTGATTTCTTCTTTATATAATTTATTTCTATCTTGAGTATTTTATGTATAACAAGTGATTTCAAATTTCGGGGATGAATTTTTTTTTAAGGTGTGTAGATTGTACCAATCCATTCCTAATTTTGCGATTTTATTAATTTTAAAAAAGTGCATTGACAAAATGCCCTAGAAGGGAGGGTGTTGAGTTTCGTTGACCCGTGTATAGTGAGATGTACGAAATATTCTTTTAGCGTATCCTTGTAGTACTCGACGATACGAATGCGTGGACACAAACGGAATTGAATTCGGAGCCGATATAGAGATTTTACGGACTTACGAACTTGAAGGGCAGTTTTGTAATTTCATGTTTTAAAGATATTTTGTGGCTTGTGTTGTAAGCCACGTGGGACCCACACCCGACTCCTGCCCTGTCCCGTGTCCCCTCTCCCCAGAAATCTCGGTCTCTCTCTTTTCTTTTATATAGTACATATATTTGTTTAGTTTTCACACACACACACACACACACACACACACACACACACATATATATATATATATATATTATATAGTAATGAATTTCTACATGGATTGACGTAATTAAAATAACGTTTATTGGAAATGACGTAACGATGAGAATTAGGAAATCATTATAAATCCTAAGAGATGCCTTAATTAGATTTACGAGTATGAATAATATTATGTTGACTAGAATTATCGAATCACTGTGGCATATTCATATTTACATTATCTGCTCATCGTGTGCTGCACCAGTGTTAGTACTCGCTCGGGGCCAGGGTCAGTCTTTTACTGTATGTTCACATCGCACCATACGCTCACTTTGAATCCATTGTAGGTGCCAGTCCTATCCTAGATAGTTATAGGCAATTAGGACTCGTATGTCGGCTTTGTGCATGATAAGATCACCACATACCACAATATTTTGGTGGGAAGGGCAAGATGAGTTATACCTTTTACTGTTGGGCACAAATATGTGGGGGTGGTGGTAGAGAACAAGGGCGAAGCTACAGAGGCGCAAGGAGGGGCATCAGCCCCTCTCCTCGCCAGAAATCTAGCATTTGAAAAGACCAGGCCAAAACGACGGCGTTTTGGTCCTGGTTAAATTTTTTTTTTTTAAATCCTTCCTTTAGTGGGACGACACGGTTCTATTATTTAGTTATAAATTATTTAAGCATGGACCAGTCGTCACTCATATCCCCTATTTTCCTCTTTAATTTGGGCCCGCCACATTTCGGTTTTAACTCCACCATCTTCTCTTTTGTTGACTTTTGTTTGTATTATTTTTTTTAACGTTTTAATTAGGGCTGGAAAAAAAATCCCAAAAATCTCAAACCAAACCGAAAAAGAAAAAAATATATATATATATATTATTTAATTTTTAAATATATAGGAGCACATTTTTAAGGGGAACATCATCTACCTACAATAATGAAAATTGAAATACTGAAGGAGCACTAGAAAATCGATGATGGGACATATACAGGAAGGAGCCCTAAGATAGATAGTGGAACATGTGCAGAATTTTTAAATCACAGGAGATTGATAAATGGATATATAGATGCAGAATAAACACGGGAGATTGATAGATGGATACATGGATAGATTATAAGTTACAATTTGCTTGAGAAAACTTTACATCTATCTATAATATTTATATTATATATGTACAAAAGTTTACTCAAGTATATATTGACGTTTTAGACGTAATTTTGGGGACTGACATGATTATAGATAGATATATTAATTTACTCAAGCACATATTAACGTTTCAGATTGGCATATTGCTTTTGAATAGGCAGAAACAAATAGGCAAATACTAACTGGGGCTTGCCATTTGATTGGCAGATTTGTGTGCACATATTAGTAGAAACAAAATAGCAAATTGGGCTTGCCTATATGTCAATTTTTAAATATAAATGGTTGAATTATAGCCCAAAAGCATAATATGTCAAATTTTAGTCCAAAAGCCCAAAATAATTTCGGGATTCCCGATTTGTCCCGAAATCCCGAAACTATTTTGGGATTCCTGAAAATTTCGGTTTGGGAATCGGGACAAGTGGTTCGGTATGGGATATTTCGGGATTCCCGAAAATTGGGAATCCCGAAAATTTGGTTTGGGATCGGTATTGAAATTGGGATTCCCAAAAATTTCGGTTTGGGAATCGGGACAAGGGTTTTGATATGGGATCCCATACCGAACCACCCCTAGTTTTAATATCCTCATCATTTTCTCTATTCCACCATCTTCCTCTTTCTCAATTGTATTCCATATAAAAATATTTACCTAAAACTTCTAAATAGTAGATCACTTGGTATTGCAGTCCAGTTATATTTCTTTTACTGGTAAGTAAAAAAGTTTTAAGTTCGATTATCATCAAAAGCGAACCTGAACCACTTTATTGTGACTAGCCTAGTGTGAAATTTAACTCATTCTCCCTTAAGATAAATAATATCGTTCATTAATAATATTAATATAAAAAAACTCCCAAATAACATGTAAACATTTTGTTATCCTTTTTAAAAAAATAACATAAGTATTGATCAATGTTTATTTATAGAATATAGTACATTTATTAAGTGCAATAGGTACTTATTTATATGATATATAATAAATTTACTTAAATCTGTCTAAGCTTAGGCTAGGTCCCAGCCTGCCGCCCGGTTAGTGCTTAACGTCTTTTAGAACATTAGTTTATATTGATAAATTATGAACGACGTTATTATTGTCTACTCGGATTTGGCTGTCTACATTTTTGAGATATTTTACCCTTTTAAGTTTCGCCCCTCTCCTTGACGATTTTTGGCTTCACCACTGGTAGAGAAGATAGACTAATATGGGTTTTTCAAATTAGCACACGCTAACACCTGTGGTTAGCAAAGAAAAAAGAAGTAAAATGAACGGTTTTTTTCTTCCACTTTTGGGGGAGAGAGGGAAATTGCATGATTTGACTAATAAAACGAGTATCACAAAAAAGAATGATTAATAAGTCAACTTACTTTTTCTTTTTCTTTTTAAACGGGATCAGTTAATAGCTTAATCATTTTAGTCCACCCTTCCGTAGGTGGAAGACTCACAAAAGCATTATACATACACATTATGTTCGTGTGCTTATGGAAACTTGCATGTGTAACGACCAAACACTAGACTTGAATCTCATCATTTCCACTCCATTCCTTGCTTATCCCATTTGAAATATAAAGTTCAATATGATCGAAGCCACTGAACGAGGCCTCAGTTTTTTAAACGACAATTCCTTGTAACCCTACGACTGTGTAGTTTTAATAAACCATCTCTACAAATATATACATCTTTTGCCTTAGTTTTTAAAAAAGATAATTCCTTGTTGTAACCCTACGACTATGTAATTTTAATAAATCTCTACAAATATATACATCTTTTATACAATGGTATTAGGGTAGGGGAATTTGAACTGGATCAAATAATGAGCTATAATAAGATATTCAGCTGGTCATTTATAGAAGTAGAATATAAGTTTTTACAAGTGGAAAGAAGTAAATACCATTGTGTTGAAATATGATTTATAATGACATAGTTTTCTCAAGTGTAAACTGTCGTTTGACACCCCTACACTATTGACTCAATTAAAATTGACCATTTGAAATACTTTTTTTTCAGTAAATTAACTCCTTAAACTACTTTAATCAGTTAATTAACCCCTTGTATGTTTTGTTTGTATGGCATTAGCTGGTGATTGGACCCACCTTTCAACGGTGACATTATGTGGTCTCGCATTTCAACAATGACTTTATGTGGTCTCGCTATCTAACGAAAACTTTGTGTGGCCTCGCTCATTAGCAAAGATCGGCGTACGTGTGCACAGATATATGTTTGTTGTGTCTATCGTTCTTGTGATGATGAATTTGTGCTGGTGGACCTGTGCTTGTGCTTGCCATGTAGAAGTTTTAATTAATTGCTTGTTTATGTAAATTTACTTGAAATCATTTTGTTAATCACTAAAGCAGTATACCTAATTAGCACCTTTGTATTTGTTTGTGGTGATCAATTAAAATGAAATACCACTATATCATTTTTTTATAAAAAAGAAAACTCAAGAACACGTTGCAAACTCAAGTATGATGATGACGGTCACCACCTACTAAATGTGAAACTTTCCATCGCATTCTAAGCCTATCATCCGAGATTCGTAAATGATTCTCTTCATTTGATCCATATATTCTTGAACGTGATTACATGCACGTAACGCAATATACGTTTGACTATTACTCTTTCTTTCTATAAATAAATAAGTTCTTCACTTTCTTCTTATACATATATATATATCCTTTCATTTTCTTCCTTTCATAGGGTTGATCTTTTTTGGGGGATCAATCAATTTCTTAAGACCTTTTCTTTTTGGATTCTTTTTATGAACCTACATCTTCAAAGGGATAAGATCATGCCATCTTATCGAGCTGACCAATATATATTATTCCATTTTTTTTCTAATATAATTTTTGTTACCCTATGCTATGAAGACTCACATGATTTATATATTGGTAATAAACTTTTTTATTGATAAATATGTAATTGGTTTGATTAGATCCCATCCATTGACGATCTCCCAAAAATTTCATCCTCTTATATATTTTCATATGAACATATTAAGTCCAAATTCTGATTGTTTGTTGAATTTGACTTGAATACGTTGTCTAAAACAATCTTCAAATACTATCTTTAAAATGGTAAGTTTTCAATAGTCTGGACTACATACTAAGAAGTTTGGCTTCATATATATTAGATTGGTGGATAAGTAAAAATAATATTTCCTCAATTCAATCATGACCGTTCATTTTATATACCACTGAGTAGTCCGAACTATTGAAGAAAAATTACTTATGAAGGAGCCTTTTATAAAATTTGTACAGAGCCTCCGAAATGTCAAAAACGACTCTTTGATAAGGTGGTGCCTGATTCCATACACTATAACAAAATGATTTTCTTTATTATTTGATTAATTGGTCTTGAATCATGATAAACTCAAATTATATATATATATATATTAAATCCCTTTAAGGGAAGAATCCATGAAAAAATAGGGATAAGTTGTACAACCCATTTCACATTGAACTTTCATGATCCTAAGTATTTATTATGTAAGTCTCAATTCATAGATCATCTATGCAAAAATTCCTTTTAATTTGAAATTATTTGTCTATTTAATTATCACGATAAAATTACCATGTTTCTTAAAACATAGTGTTTATCAATTTCGTTAAACTCAATTAGATACCTTGAATATTTCTGATTTGGCTAATATTTTGTAAGAACAATCTACGAGGTTCAACTTAAAAAATAAATGAATCGTTGAAGTTCGATGTGGTGTGAGTTTGTAAGTTCAAAAAATGGGAATCTCTTTCTCCTAATAACCATATATATTTTTCATTTTTAATAACCACGTGATTGTGTATCTAGGGTAGGTGATATCCACCAAAGTGATTGATGAAAGAAAATAAGACAAGAAATAAAAGGGAGGCATCACTGGTGCAGGTTGGTCTATCTAGACAGCTAGCCGTATAAGGTAAGCTCAGGTGAGCAAGAAAAACATGTGAGCAAAAAGGGCCACGTCGAAATCGCAGTCTCGACATACTTTCATGCAAATTGCAATGCAAGAGTCTAATCTAAGTCCCTACACTTGGACCCGCTCATTATTCACTTCCAAGGTGGATACGTTTGTAGTTGTGTCCATCACTTACAGTCTCACAAACAATAATGCATACAACATGTCCATATGGATCAGCTTTGGCACTATTATTGCCTGCTGACGCAATAATTCTCTATTTCTATTTCTCGAGAATAATTTACGTGGTACAAGTACACAATCATATGGCGTCTTATATCAGTAATACAAAAATATTTGAATAAAAACTTATATATATATATATATATATATATATATATATATATATATATCTTTATTCTATTAGTACAAAATTTCACCGTAACGGTGGACCGTGACACGCAAATAAATCCGCTATCTCGACGTCACTCTCATGCATGACCACGCATGCACCGACCAGTTTTGTGGCCGCTGCTTGGACATATTCAACCATTTCAACTTCTTGTGGAATTGGCTTAATTAATTTTCTACTTCTTGTTATATATTAGGTTTTGTTTGGTAGGACTTTGGTATAGATAATTGGGCATGCACTCTTGGTCTTGGTGCCGTGTCTGGACAGGCTTTTCTTTATTTATTTTATTTAGTTTTATACAACCCCATCGAAGGATGGAGAATCGTCCTAAAACTTCGACTAATTTTTTTTTTTTTTATCATTCGGGTTATGAGTATCTTCAAGTTCAGGCTTAGACTATTAATTAAGTGCCAAGTTTATATTTAAGCAAATTAAGTTAACTTATTTATTTAATTATATGGGGCGTGTACGTTATAGTGCATGCAATTTGATGACTCTGCAAGTTTGAAGCATGTCATATAAGAAAAGATTTGCTTGTAATGTTGAAAGCTCTAATATGTTGGATGCGAACTTGTTTCTATTGAAAGCAATTAAGTAAATCGTAAATACTCTTTAAATAATACTATGGCTAATTAAGAGCATGCATGGGACAAGTAATTTCATGAAAACGTTCGGTTGTTACAAGTAATAACTAAGAAGCTCCGAGTATTTAGTACTCGATCATATAACTAGTACATGTTATGATTTTGGTGCATCAACGATCAAGTTTTTAATATAAGGTATCGTATTAGTAAATAAAACGGGTTAACATATGAGTACCATGCTCATAATTCTGAAGATAAGATATTAGTAGTTACAATTTAAGAAACTAGTGTTATGGGTATCATCAATATTATTCTATAAACAATCTATGTATTGTTTTCGACAAAACGATGTCATATTTAATAAGTGAAGATTGCTCAGAGCTTAAATCCCTTAAATTTATTCCTTCTATTACCAATTGAATTTAAAATTAAGTGCTCACATCCTAATAAATAACAAAGAAGAATCTCAATACAAGAGAGATGTAACTGATCATATTGTTAAAGGCATACCCGAGGAAGGTCCTATGTTCGGTTCCTCCTCTTTCTCTAATATCATTCATATTAAAAAAAAAATCCTAATTAGGGAGTTTGTTTCTACCAAAAAAATGTTTTTAAATGTTCTGAATCTGATACATAATAAATTGAACAAAAAATTGAATGCATCTCTCTTAAAAAACTAAATTATACTAATAAATATTTTTAATACAAAATTATACTAATAAAGATTTAACAAGGATGTTAACCCAATGCATTCAAGTTCAGTTAATTTGGATTTAAGAGACCTTGCAAATCTTTATGCTGAAGAATTTGGACTTAAAAACTTGACTTTTCGAGAAGTCACCATCTTTTCGACCATGTTAATTTGATTCTAATTAAATTTGTAATTAATTTCGATCAAAAACAAAACGCAGCCGTGTTAGAATGCTCATGCTGCCGCCACATTTTTAACAGTCAAGAACAAGTGATTGCAGGTGGCTTGCTGGGTTGTGACATTTCGGCATTCACCAAACTTTAGGTGAGTGCATACACATCAAGTTAGGCTGAAAATATTTACAACTTATTAGGGGGCTTAATTTGACTACTTTCGTATACAAATTTGATTTCTTGAGTAAAGGATGGATTTGAAAATGGTGCAACATTTGAAATCCTTTCTTTTCTTCACTATCAATTCTATGTGACTTTTATTATTAAAATGTTATTAGCACTTTTCGGATGTGTCATTTGACTCATTTCAATTGAAAATGCAACCCGTGATTTTGGTGTAACAGGGTATGTCTTTGTGACTCTCTCTCTCTCTCTCTCTCTCTCTCATTTGGGGTGTGACATGATGAGAGAGGCACAAATAGTTTTCCTCAAGAAAGTTGGTTTATAGTAGAAAAAATGTAAAATATTTATGATCTGTTTGGAACTCTATTTGAATTTAACATTTTAAACTCAAAAACACTTTTTATAAGTCTTAGGCATTAAAAACTTGTTTGGTATGACTATTTTAAAAAATAACTTAAGACTAACTTAAAAATATAGTCTATTTTCTAAAAACACCAAAATTGAGTTTGTAGAATTTTTAAACTTCAAACACTCTTTTCTTTTTTCTCTCCTCCTCTCTCATTCCGAATCTCTCTCTCGACTCTCTTTTTTGTTTCTTCTTTTTTCTCTCTCCTCCTATCTGCTTTCTTCATTCTCTTTCTTCTCATCTCTATCTTTGATCTTTTATGTTATTTTTCTCTCCTCCGATCCTGTTTTTGAATTTTAAAGTAAACTTATTTTTAAGAGATGTTCTTAAAAAATGTTTTGAGACATGATGAAACTTTTTAATATGATTACAATTTTTACTATAATTTTTAAACCATAATTTTCACCTCCTTAAAGTTAATATCTTTATCATTTAGAGATATCCACAAAAAGAGTGCACAACAACAAATTTAATCATGTGAATAACGTTTTGTTTTTGTAGAGATCACAAATAAGCTTTTTTTTTTCTCCACTTCACTGTAAAAAAATAAAAAAAATTGAAAAAAAATTACCCCTGGCCAGACCAAAAGAACTTATGAACCACTATATCCAACTAACATGCTATTCTTATTGACATTGCCTTCCCAACTAAACCTGCAATCTAAGCAACATCTCCCATCACTATAACACGGAAGGTGGTACTGTCTGGTTCCAAACACGGATAATAGCAAACTCATAAATGGTTAACCTCGAAACCTTTTGCAATAGCGGTCTACGATTCATAAATATGAGACGATCCAAGGAAATGCAAATTTTTTGGAGCCCAAGAGAGACAAGAATTACACTCAACATCCTCCATATTATTATTAACCTAAAATACAACGTACAGCGATACTGAGAATTACAAAAATACAATATCGGTGACAATGTCGCTGCATAGGCCCTCTTCACAACACCTAAAAGGCATTCAAACTCAAATCATCCTCATCTTTATTTGTCTCTTGGTTGGGTTTGGAGGGAGAACCTCGAGTTCATACATCAAACTTAAGCTGGAAAACGAATGTGCCGCTTACAAAATTGAACCTTAGAGTACAAGTATTATGTTAACAAGGGAGATAGTGTCAGCGCGCCATGTTTAGTTTCTTCATAAGGGTTCAAACAATACACTGGGGTGTGAAGCGACAAAATGCTGTATGGTTCCCTCCCTTGTGCTACATGCAGCCAACTACGGTTTCGTGATTGCATCTCTTTCGGGCTTATTCTGGTATCCATAGATGTTGAATGAGATGAGCATAATTGAGATATGGGCCGCATCCGACATACTCTCCCATTTGAGGAGGTTTTGGCTTCGAAGTTCAACTGTCTTTGACTGGTGGCTTTCAAGTTTACTTTTCGACCAACCACCGGAGGGAAACTGACTGAATCAGTTGAGGGGCAACTAGAGGTGTCATTGCACGAGGGAATAGTTGCGTTCAGCATTGCTCTACTCTTTTTCCAAGACAAAAATGCTTGTTGTAGCCTGGATGGAACCTGCACAACAACAAAAAGTCGTCAGAACTAGTTCAAATTGACAGGCATCACTCAAACTGCATTCTCTGACTACACAGTACTGTCAGTTGGATATGTAACAAGAATATTCAAAACACCAGCTGATATACCGACTAAAATTCTTCGTATTTTATGTGTCAATCACCAGCATCTGCTTTCAAATATGGAGTATTATCGTGACTAATGCAGGGTAATATAAAATAAAGGCTGTTGGCATCATTAAGAGTGCCCTCAACCTTCAACTTATTTCAGACAAACACGATGGATTAGAAAGTGACAACGTTGATGATCAAATCCATTAGACATTGTCTAACTTCAAAAGGACACTACTGCCATAAGTTGTAACTACTTGACGGATATTTAGATGAACTCCCATAAGTAAAAAAATCATTTGGTTAAGTGAATTTTAAAATCTGAACTACCATAATAACTTCACATCATTAGATGCACACGCCCAGATTTATGGTAGTCTGAAAATTTTAAACTTTTTACTCTTAATTCATAAGAAAACCGATCCATGGTTATCTCATTTGTAAATATAACCTACGCTCTAACTAAATACTTTGTATACCGACTAATTAACTAATTGTACCAATTTATATATCACTTGCGTATTCTATCAAAATTCTTCTTGGCAAGGAATAGTGATTTGCATGGAAGCATATTTCACATGGAAAGATGACAGAGTGTAGTTCATATAGAAAAGCAGAGTTCAATCATGAAAGCAACCAAGTTCAACAGTCTAAATCCTCAATGCAAATATAAACTGTCATCAACACTAACTAGATAAAAAAGATCAAGTCTCCACAATAGCAGATTAATGAGTTCAGAAATCTAATCATCATCACTCATCCATCAATCATTATACAGCACAACTAATCATTAAGAGGACACTGCACACTAGCTTTCTACCCAAGGATACCAAATCCTTAATAAATATAATATAAACCTGATGCAGTAATATATAAGTCTATGATTTCTAATCCAAAAATTACAGAAAAATTCTTTACAAAGTTGCTTGGCTATGAGGAAAGGAAAAGATGCTGATTTGATTCAAAACCATGACATCCTTTGGACTGCCAAAATATAAACTTTCCTACTGACTGAGCTAATATATTGATTGGATACCGTTTTCATTTTTGGTAACCTAAGGCCTTGTATAGCATATATGCCTTAACATCACAAGATATTCTATTTAATAACGCTGACTTATAACAACATTTTAATGAAGCGAAATTCCAAGAAATATGTTGTAAAAGAAAAGTTCAGAACTCACTCCAGAGACAAGGCTACATGAAGCAAATGCCAATGAAGACGAAGAAAATGGAGATTTCCCAGGTTTGTTTCCCTTCTGGCCATTTTTAGGTGCATCTTGATCTGCAGTTGCAGACCCAAAACTTGACGGCGCAGCATCATCCTCATCTTCCTCTTCCTCTTCCTCCTCTTCCTCTTCATCCTCCTCAACTAAGGGTTTCTCATCTTGCTTAGCCGATGCAGAAGTATCTTCTTCCTCCTGCACACCCATTTCCACCTTCTCCTCCTCTTTCTCTCTCATCTTTAACTCCTCATCCATATCCTCAATTACCTCTTCCAGGCACAACTCAGCCTCTACAAGTTCAAGTTCTTTTTCAATCAACTTCAACTTCACCTCACTTGCTTTCCTCTTCTCTTCAGTCCATTTCTCTACTTTTTCAAGAATGGGTTTGCATGCATTTTCCACTGCTGATACTACACGCATCCATAAATTTTTCTTCTTCACACCAATGTTCCTTCCATAGAAATCATCAAAACCAAGGGGAAGGAACTCCACCTTTTTTGGGTCCACCTCTTCCCCATCTTTCAGGAGCGGCTGCCAAAATAAGCGCAACCCATATTTTTCATCATTGATATAGTTGATTAACCGTCCAGTTCGTGTGTGTAGGATTATGGGATCTTCAGTATATACAAGCTTTGATGGATCTTCAGGATCAGGCTCTGGTTCCTTGTTAAGAAGAACAAATTCTGGAGTTTCATCTGATCAAGCAAATATAACATACATTTAGTTAACTTTGTCCTTTTTGGCAGAAGACCAAACCACGCATTTATATTCGGAGAAGAACAAAACTAAACGGAACCATATGAAGAAGCCACTGGCTTATGTAGCCAGGTGACACCTCTCAAATTTTACAATGGAGAAGATAAAGGGGTACAAAAAATTGAGTTTTTCTTACATTGGGAAGATCCCTAACATTCTGCTTCTTACTTCGGAGAAAAAAAGGAAAAAGTGGAAAAAGAAATTCATGTATGGTTGTATGAGCAGAGCAAATTTTTTGAATGAATGCGACATGGGGGAGAGGGCGTATGTCTATGGATGATGAAATTAATACCCTTTGACCACCAGTATTCAAGCTCAGCAGGCATGGGTATCCTCAGTGGAGCTTTATAGAAGGAGTTCAACCACATTTCCCTTTCTTCATCGACCTCATGCACATATGTTTTCCAATAATCAGGTACCTGACAAAGAAGTATAAATACTTTTCTATGAGAAAAGAAGTACTACATGCTCAACTTCTTAAACCTGATCAATCATTTTCCTGACTAATTAAGTATACTGATTTACTTTCATTTTTTGTTACGTGAAAAATTTTACCAGCCATAAACAATTGATGATAACTTACTTCGTAAAATTGGTTTATGAATCCTGGTGCCATCCAAACATCATCATCTTCATAAAAGTAGGGATGTTGAGGATCACCATAAGGTCCCCTTTCCTCCCTAACCACTTTAAAAGAAAAAATTCCGTTGTCATGAACAAAGGAGAAATCACAGAGTATACAAAAGCTGAACGGATCTTCTGGTATAAACAAGATCTACATGAAGCAAGCATTTACAATAGTAATTGAAAGTTCCTATGTACGCAAGTTTACAAAATCAACTAAATCCGCACTTTCTGAGAGCCAGATTATCAAAAAATATTAATAATGAATGGAGCAAGGCCCCAAGAAGGGCTGTATCCAACACAACTAAATGTATGCAAACCTATAAGAGGGGTGTTGAAGAACTATTGGTATCTCTTCAGTAAAAATAATACGTACATTCCATAGAATACTAAAATGCTATCAATTTTTTTGGACAATGTCCTCAAATGCTATCTATATGGACAATTTTACACCTGAATCCGTGAATAAATATACTAAAAATATGTAAGCAATATTTCTGACAAAGATGGTATATGTTTTAGTGCATGTTTAATTAACCTCTGGCCAGAAACTTCCAACAATAAAAGTTGAGTTCAAATTTTCAGTTTCTATAAGATACGACAATTTGCAATTTAACATTTATGGAACGCAATTATTGGTATTAAAAACATACTTCCATCAGGCTTGTTCACAAACATCCGAGCCTTAGCAGCAGCCACTTCTGCAATACCCGCGTGCATCTGAAAACCAACCAACATATTAGGGAAATCTTCGCACAAATGGTAACTTTCGCTTCTGTACTTGTCATTTAAGTATATAATACATCAAAGAATGAACACATATTTTTACCGCTGATACATCCTCATCACAACCCGTATCATCCTCCACTAACTCCCCAAAATAGAACCTACCCTGCATGCAAAGAGAATACCTTAATTCAATAACCATAATATAGTGTCAAGCAGTTCTACACTGAGGAATGCAAACAAGGGCAGAACTTTCACATTATTTGGTGTCAGAAATTCGTGGCATGGGCTACAGGTCATTTGATTTCTTTCCACTGTAAATTTTTTCACTGGCATCCCCTTCAAGCATCCTTTATCACTAGAGAGTATACTGGGATTTCCCACTGTCCCACATTTATTAGAGATAGGCTGTCGTTGTAACCTAGGGATCTAATTTTGAGTTAAGAGATGTTAATAAGTTGTTATGAAGCCCTAGGGTAGTTTACAACTTGGTCTATTACTCGGAGATTTGGAGACAGGGGCACATCATATTAGGATTAGAAGTAGCAGAAAAAAAATAAGAAAAAGTATCGATGTTTTATGGAAACATTGGTGGTCTCAATTCACAGGAATATGATTAGTTATACCAGTATCATATAGATCAAGGGAAGCTATAGACATTCTTTCAAATATAAAAACTGAAAATGAAACTTGAAGAAATATAAAACTAACTAATGATGCATCACTGAAAACTTACGGTAATAAACTTCATAAAATAAAGCAAAGCTTTCATACCGGTACATCAGTTTTGGTATTAAAGCTATTTTTCCACTAGCCATGTCTTGAATCTCAACAACCCTCTTTCAAGAGAATATTAAGTCTTACTACCCCATACATGGTTTAACCTAATTTCTTGGATGTTGCTTTGTGTATTTTATTGTGACAAACAACAGGAAAAGGTCTCCATTTGTACTTGATAAGAGGCAATAATTCTCTACTCTTTTGACCTCTTCCATATCTTAAAGCTTACTCTGTGATCAGTGAATTTTTTAAAAGAAAAGGCTTAAATTTCATGCACCTACATAAATGGTACGCTCGTTGATTTCATATACCCCACATCCATGCATTCTGGCATGCTTCCACTGACCAGCATAACGATATCGACCTTTCTCCCTGACAAAGAAAGATCATTAAATAAAATCACAAAGCCAGTTTCAGAAAAAGAATATATATTTATATCTTGTACAGTTGTACAGTAAAATTTGCAAATGGCTTGATAAATGGTAAATGAAAATTGTAAATTACAAGCCATCAGGCCCATTTCACCTCTTCTGATTGGCAAAAAGGTATATATGCCAAAAGCTGGCTACTCTATACACACATCTAGACTGTCCATGGGACTATTTCAGCACCAGATATTTGCTGGTGGTTTGTTCTGACATTCTTGATACAGTCAAAATAAGATCCTATGGGTGCACTGAAGGGGGAGTGGTATCTTAGTCAATACAACACCACTTTAGGAACTCAAGCCCATTGACCAACTATCTCACTTGATTTTAGTTGATAATCCATACAAATAGCCATATCAAGATTACATACTGAAATGCTAACCACATCTTACAATCTTAAATAAATCAAATTATTAATATTAAATAGAATTCATCAAAAAACAATCCTGAGTACAACCGATGTAACATAGAAGCCTATAACTTACGGTTTCCTCCCAAATTGTCTGATCCACTCTTCACTTTCATAAAAGGGTACTTCAGTCTGCCCGCCTGCTTGAAGAATGCTGTCTTCAATATCCATCTCCAGCCATTTCTTATCTTCTGGGGTCATATAATCTCTTGATATTATGTGCCCTTCAGCACGCATTTGTGCTTCAAGCCTTACAAGAGAGTAACGAGTACCTCAATTAGTTTATACTGCACAGAAAAACTCTTAAAGAACCAACTGCCATGATATACCAGGGCACATATATATAGGGATAATAAACTTACTTGGAACCTGGAATAGGCTCTATATCAGGTATATCAACTTCAACAACCCCATGACCCTCCATGTTATTTTGAAGCCATTCACCTTCATACCTACAAAAAGGATATGAAATTTTATTTCTCACATAAAAAGAATGAACTAATTGCAAGCTAGCCAAATTACTAAACTTAAACAAACACAAACAGGGTGGGGGCCTCAGACAAGGCAAAATAACAATGCCAATTTATCTATTTATTTTTGCTAATATATTGAACTTGAAAACTACTCTAACCTCACGGAAAAGAACCATAGTGATAGAGCAGACTAAATGTCCTGCATAAACTCTTTGATACAAGCTTTGTCCACCGCACCCTAGGATGCCAATGTCAAAATACTAACTATCCCGTCATACGCCCCATCAAAACAAAATAAAAAAAGATACATTCGCTCAGCCTATCTTTCTTTCACATTTCTTTGTCTTTTCATCATTCTCTTCTAGCCATTTTAAAGATGTCCAAGATAGTCGTCGAAATATAAGAGTACGGTCACAACTGAAATTAGTAAATTATAGACAAACCTGACAAGTCCCTGCTCGGCAACGTAGACTCCTTTCCCATGAGCCAAGTCATCCCAAACAGTGCCCTCATACCTTCAACAAAGACCATCATAACATAATGTGATAAGAAACATGATAAGTTAAAACACCAAAAAGCAACAACTTTTAATATAAAAGCAGTAAAAAAATACAATCTTTGCAGGAATGTAGAGAATGTTCATTCAATTGACAAACTAACTCTACACAAATTTGAATGCAGTAAAGAAAGAAACAAAAACATACGTGCTTCCATCTTCGAAAACATAGCTAACCCATTTGAGAAACTCCTCAATCCTATCCATTTCCTCAATCACAGCCTTGGGATTGGAAATGTCATAGTGGTCATCCGGAATAGCTGGGTAAGGCTTCCGGTACGGGACATAAAACGGGGCAATTGGAGGGTCCTTGCCGGCCTTAATCTCCTCCCGGACAATGTCCCACTCTTCCTCATCAGCCCAAACCGGGTCCCACCCGGGATTGGTCATCTCCAACGGAGCGTCCCCCCACAACTCCTTCAAGTCCTCCTCCCTCCAATTCTCCGGGTCCTCCGGAAAATCGAAAAGGTCCTCGTAAAAGACATAGCTTTTGTCCTCATCGTCCTGCCTTCTCCTCACTCTCTTCCCCTGGAGCACCTGAGAGAAGAGCTTCATGTTCACCTCGGGTGTATTATCGGCCTCAGGAATATCTTCACCGGGTCGGATGTACTTGAGTGAATCATCCGCTTCACCGCCATCTGGGCCGCCACCACCTCCATCTCCTTCGTACTCGGACGACTCGTCGGAGTCGTACTCGGACTCTGAGTCGTCGTCGGAGGAGAGATTTGCTTTTTCCTCATCTGGGTCGGAATTCGAGTCGGGTTTTTGGTCCTTGAGTTGGGATTCAGTGGATTTGGGCGAGTCTTGGTCCGGCATTGTAGTGGGTTTCTGCGGAAGAAGAAGAAGATAAGGTAGAGAAGCAGCTACAGAGACAGAGAGAGGGTTTTGCCGTTTGGTGTTATTTACACATTAAAATTCAAAAATACAAAAAAAATAGAAAACAAAAAATAAATGAAAATTGGTTAGTATGTGGCCTACTTTCATTGTTGAGGATTAAATCTTTGCCCATGTCTTGGATTTGGGCCTGGGTTACTCAATTGCAGGCCAAATAAACTGAAAAGTTTCACGTGGGTCCGAGTTTGACAACTTAAAAGCCCAAAACTATCTCCGACAATTAGTATATTCTAAACTGCTCTAATATACGAGAAAAGAGACCAGATCAATGTGCAAGGAGACAAGCACATTGCCTTGCATCTACCTTTTTCCAGATTCTTTATGGGGTGGTTTTATGTTGTCCCAAGTTATCATCCCACTTGGTGTAGTATGTTGATAGTGCTTGAATTGCAATTGTAAATTGTTCGTTGATTAATTACATGATGATACCACCGTTCTAAAATTTTCTTCTAGCGCCGCTTAGGTCTCGTCCAGGCACTAGCCAGCGGGCCATTGCCTCAATTAGTCATTAGGTGTTTGAAAATTAAGAAATTGTGCTCGAACCCATTTAGGAATCCGCCTAGCCCGTTTAAGCACACGCCTAAACCCGTCTGGGCACCCACTTAGGTTGCGACTCTCACTTAGACAAAAAATCGATAACTTTCATTTTGCGTTTTAATTTTTTAATAAAATGTAATAGACTTGTTGAATACGTGGATGAACACTAGTTACATAATTGTTCCCTATGTTTTCAATATGTTCTAATACTTTATAATTTATATGTCATTTTATTTTGTAATTTATGTATCCCAATATAATTATGTGGGTTTTTTTTAAAGTATAAATATGCACTTATTTATACAATATATAATAAATTTGCTTAAATCTTCTTAGGTGCTAGGCCCCAACCCGTCGACTAACTAGTGCCTAGCGTCTTTTAGAACCTTAATTTTTAGAAATTCAAATTGAATCTCTTGAGTTGTTTAAAATTTAATTAGATTATTGTACACCCTTGAATTCTAATCAAACATTTAGAGTGTAGAAACCAAAATTGCTAAGGAGAAGAGGGGTGTGCCACTTGATCGGCTTAACCTGATGGAGCTAAAAAGGATGCATCCAACTTACTGAAGTTGGTTTCTCTTTAGGTCACGAGGAGTAAGCAAATTTGAAGGCTGATTACTTTGTATCATATGTTGGGAATTTTTTATATTCTTTTCTTGTAAATGATAGATTTTGTTAAATTAGTCACAGACGAAGTTTAAACCTATACCGTCATACAAGCGGTCAATACATTTCCACCACTATGGTAAATGACTGCTTTCATGTTGGGAATTTGGGATGGTAGTTTTACCGACGAGTTTGGGTTCCTGCGGGGCTTCGTCCTTAATGGTTCGTGCAAGAAGGATAAAAACGGAGATGGGGATGAGTTTCGGGAAATTAATGGGTATGGTGTTGGGGAGAAGGTGGGGATGGTATTTAAGCTTTTGATCGAGGGATGAGCAATAGTTATGGCAGACAGGCAATCGCGGTTATTTACCCATAACCATTTAAGTTCTAACCCGTATAACCGTTTATCGTTGAGTAATCGCATAAACAGATATACCCATATCCATAACCGTTTATAAACGGTTAACCGTACCCATAACCGTATATCCATTTAACCTTAACCGTTTACCCGTTTAACCATAACCGCATACTTGTTTGTCCATTTACCCGTCTTAACTCCTTTTTTTTACTCATTTACCTTTTTCTTTTACCCGTTTATCCTTTTTTTCAACAAATTAAAAATTGAAAAAGTATTGTGACATATGTTCTTATCAATATGTGATTGTGTAAATCCTAAGTAGAGATAGAATAGGAATCCTTTAGAATCTAGAAGATCTTTCATAATATACTTTGTATTGCTTGGAGAGTAAGTTTCTCTCCTCCTTATTACTATAAATAAAGGCACAAGGATTGAGGAATTAACACACAATTCCTCAAGCCTATTCTCTATATTTCTATCTTCCCTTTTGCCTCACCTCTCTATAAAATATAGGCCACAACAAAAAGAAATTTGTCATAATTTTTTTTTTTTGACAATTCAACATTGTTATAGAAACATTTAAAACGCATTTTGATATTTCGATATTTCAATATTTCAATATTTAAATCCTCATACAATTTCTAAAATTAAAATAATAATTTACGTACAATATTAAAACCAAACAATAGTCTCAAGTTGTTCCTATCCTTATTCGATTTCCGAATTGCGCCCACATTCCTAATAAAAACACAGCTGGGCAGCAGGGCTAGTATATCATTTGAAAATCAGATGATATTTGGTCACCGTGCAAAGGAAATAGAATGCTTTAGCTTCAAGGGTAATTCAATGGAAAAATTTGATTAGAAGGAACAAGTTTGTATCAAAATCCTAGTACCAAGAAGATGTTTGTCATAATCCTAAGAGAGATTTTTTTTTTAATTTGAGAATATTAAAATAAATGGTTAAATGGGTACCCGTTTATAATTGCAGATAATACCCATAACCGTCCATTTATATTTAGGCTAAACTGCCAATTTGCCTCATGAACTATCACTTAACTTTCGATTTCTCCCTGAACTTTTTAATTGGAAAATTAAGGACTTATACTAATTTTTTTGGCCAATTTCCCACCTACCGTTAGTTTTTCATAGATTTCATCCAAAATAACGTTAATTCTTATCACGTATATACCACCTGACTCTCATTTGTGGACAAAAGCGTCACTTCGCTAGACCTTCAGACATAAAGCTATAGAATCACACATATTTGCATAGGTTTATATTTTAAAAATCTAAGATTTTCAATTATTTTAAAGAATGAAGTGATCGAATTACTCTCACATGTTGTGCACATGCTTCCATTTAACAGAAATTTGGATGGAATGAATAAAAAATTAACAGCAGGGGCAAATCGACCAAAAAAAATAGTTTAAGTCCTTAATTTTCCAATTAAAAAGTTTAAGAAGCCAATAGAAAGTTAGGTGATAGTTTAGGGGGCAAATCGGTAGTTTACTCTTATATTTAACGGGTCAACAGTTATACCCATAACCGTTTATTTGTTTAAACGGTTACCCATAACCATAACCGTGAATTTTAAACGGATGGGTAACCGCGATTACCCATGCCCATGAGTATTTTGTCCATCCCTAGACCCCGTATATATTAATTATTATTTTTATATAAATTCATATAAATATACTATATATGTATGCTTTAAAAAGAAAAAAAAATTATATGAAAGAGTGACTTGCTTCCTCTAGTTACTTTAATTAATTTGGAACATTTATCTTTTTTATTTTTTGGATTGAAATAATATTTATATTTCCTTTGATTTGTTAACTTTAAATATAAAATTGTTGTAGGTATAATTTATTGGACAATTATGGAGGCCTAGAGAGAGAGAGGTGCGGCACATAGAGAGGAGAAGAGAGAGATGTGTAATTGTGAGGTGTGTTTTATTCACCCCATTGTGCCTCTATTTATAGTAGTAGAAAGAGCAAACCATTTCCCATAAGGATTACAATACTTAATAAGTAATCTACTCCTAATAGGAATATAAGATACATTCCTAATTTACTAGGATTTACACAATCACATTCCTATTCTAAATAGGACTGCAACAAAAATCAGTTTTCGATGGATGATGATCAGATTTATTATTGTGAATCTACGTTTATTTTGATAGGTATTAATTAATATTTTTAATTGTCCTATTATTAGTTGAAGAAAATATATATATGTTTTTAATGGGGCGGGGTGGGGATCACAAATCTCTGATTTAAATTACGGGTATGAAGGCGAGGATGCGGAAAAATTGGTAATGGGGATGCGGATACCCAAGGGTAGAAATTGGTAATGGTAGTGATTCATTCGCACAAACAAAAATGGATGGTGGTGATTCATTCTCACCAACAAAATGGATGGTAGTGATTCATTCTCACCAACAAAAATAGATGGTGGTGATTCATTCTCACTAACAAAATGAATGGTAGTGATTTATTCTCAAGGCCTATAAATAGGCTTCACCAATTCATAACCAATTGACAAATACATTTCTCTACTCCCAAATTGGAAAAGAATTCTCCTGAAGTTCGTTCTTCGTTCTTCGTTCATCATTCTTCGAGATCAAGCCCCAACGGCCCTTTGAAGAAACGCTCATCCATCTTCAAGATCAAGCCCAACGGCCCTTGAGGGAATTTCGCCAAAACCTTTGAAGAATCAACAAGCACTTTGGTCACGTGTCGATTCTTCATCCAAGATCAAGCTCCGACGGCCCCTTGGATCAACACAACTGTTCTTCAAGATCAAGCCCAAAAGCCCTTGAAGATCCATTCATCGTTCATCCATTCATCCACCTTCCAAGATCAAGCCCCGACGACCCTTGGATCCACACATCCGTTCTTCAAGAATCAAGCCCAAAAGCCCCTTGAAGTTCATCAATCGTTCATCGTTCTTCATTTGTCGTTCATCCATCTTCAAGAATAAGCCCAAAAGCCCTTGAAGATCTATTCGTCATTCAACGTTCATCCAACTTCAGGATCAAGCCCCAACAGCTCTTGAAGATCCGTTCATCCAACTTCAAGATCAAACCCAAAAGGCCCCTGAAGAAACGTTCATCCGCCAAACTTCAAGATCAAGCCCAACGACCCTTGAAGAAACTTCCCCTGTTAATCCAAGATCAAAGCCTCGACGGCCCTTGGATCAAACCCACAAATCAAAGTCTTACGGAGATCGAATCAGAGGATCAAAACAAATAGAGATTGCAACCCAAAAATCATCAAATACAAATATTATTTTGTACACGTGTTCTTGTTGTTTTCAGGAAATTTTCGTGTTTACATACACTTTTATTTGTTATTTTTCATTAAAACTAAAGTTTTTTTTTAGAATTTTCGTTAGTGTTTCTAAAATTTTATAAGGTAGATTCTCTTTTTATAATGATTTTTTTTAGTACAACAATATATTTTACACTAAGAGGAGAGAGTATGGTTAAGCCACACAATGAGCAACCTAATTTGGTATCGAATTTACCATCTATAAGATTCGAACCTAAGATCTCTCACTTACAAGTGAAAATGAATATCACTAGACTGTAGTACTAAGTAACTTCTTTTATAATGAATTGGATAAAAGGACAGGTAAAAGGCATTGGGGAAGACATGGAATTTTTCCAATTATTCACGTTATTCAATACCGTATTTTATGTGTCATAATAGAACTAGAAAGGTGATATGTTTTTTTTTTGTTCCTCTATTTGTATTATGACATGTATAATACCGACTTAAATATAGGGGTGTGATATCCACACACCCCTTTTTACTTCCCTCACACTTTTTTGAATTTCGGCCGTCGGATCGGATGAATTGAAGAAGATCTAACGGACAAAAAGTAATAGGGGTGTGTGAGAAGTAAAAAGAGGTGTGTGGATAGCACACCCCTAAATATACTGTACTTGAAAAAAAAATCCAGATAAAACCCACTTTAGCAACGTTGCATTAGTTCAGTTTTTTTTTTTTTTAATTTTAATCGAGGCATTAATTATGTCTTATAAGTATCACTTTACTTAGTGCAATTTCTCTACGATACTACGAAGGATTGAATACTCTAGAAAATGAACGATCAGATTTGAACGCTGTGATTTAACTGGTACTAAAAAGATAGTTTATACAGCTACAAATTTAGGCATTGAATACCACGAAGCATTGTAGCCACACCAGATTTTAAGAGATGATAACGAACTTACGACTTGAAATACAGAGGTAATGCTCTAATCAATTTAGCTAAAAGCTGCTTTTGCAATTACTTTACCTATCTTCAAGAACATACAAATGTAGTTGCATTGGATTCTATATTGCAATATACTATGTAGTGTTGGACCAAAACAATTGGGAAGGTGACCGCTTTCTTTAATATTCTATCAATTAAATAATGCAGTGTCTAGTTTCTCTTTAGTGAAAGCTTTACAAGCAGATATTAAAACCAGAATTTTGCTTCTGTGAGCACATACATATATGTATTAAGTGCCACCAAAGTAGCTACCAGAAGAACGAACTCAACCAACAACCAAACCAGTTGAAGAGAGAATTAAGAGCTTTCTTTCCGCAGTGCCTTCACGTGAGCTTTGGGACTACAAGTAGTAAAAATCTTGGTTACTTTCCAACTGTGTCTAAATTTACTCAGCCTCAACTTCCTATCTCCTTACCTGTCTGCAAATTAGTTGGAAAGTTTATTTAATGCCATTTCCCAAAATCACCTACCAAAGATTGTAAGTTTTAATGGGTTATAATGCAACACGCGTAATCTCAGAAGTAGTACCGGTAGCGGCACTTATACATAATCTCAGAAGTTTATATATAAACCAATCAGAAATACGACTTAGTGCGCATGTGATTTTGTTTCTTCTAGCGCCACTTATTCTTTCTCTACTTTATAAGAAGGGGTCTCATAGAGAGTTAAGAGGACATACATAAACTTAAATATCCATTATCTACTTTAGATTTCACTGTTACATTATGTAAAAGTAGGATCTGCAATCTGATAATTAGCTCTCCAAAACTTTCTTAATAAAGGAGATTATGAAAATAACAAGAAATGAAGGCCCCTTGAGTTGAAAATATGAAGAGTATCAAGGCTTATGTTTCTGTGTGTAGATGTAGTCCAAGTGAGCTTCAGCCATTATCCTTCTCTTTGAACAGTCCGCATCTCCATCATCACAGTCCTCCACCCCCATAAGCTGCTACAATATAATAACATATCCCAACAAAAAAAAACAGTATGAGACATATCTAGTTTCTACTTGAGGAATACCTCTAGCTAGGGTTAGAAAAAGGGAACAAGAAGAAGAAGAAAAAAAAGAAAAGAACCTAAACTTACATCCAGTAGTTCACTGCCTTCCAGTCCTACAAGTGAATCCCCATTAGCCATTTCATAGAGCAGCTCCTTTTCTTGTCCTGTAAAGATGCCGAAGATATATATATATATATATATATATATATATATATATATATTGCTTAAAAGAAGGGAAGTTAATGAATAGTAACTTCTCTTTGTTTAAATTAACGGGAAGAAGAATTTGAATTTCAGATCTTTTTCATTGATGTAATGAATCATACTTTGCTAAACGAATAGCTATTTGGTGTACAATATTACTAAACTAATAGTTGGTGTAACGGCACAAATGTTTTACCTTCTTTGTTCGCTAAGAGACGGGTCGATACTGTTGAGGAGAAAAGAATGAAAAATATGCAGAGAACAAGAACGGCTGCTGATTTGAAGCTTTGCTTCATGGCTTCTAATTCAAATATGAGAGAGAGAGAGAGAGAGAGAGAGAGATGAGCTTAAAGATTTGGAACTTGATTTGGTAGAAGAAGGAAGAAGAGGATGGAGATAAATATACATGCAAAAAGAAAGCAACAAGCACTCACACAGCTTCTGTAAGTCAAATAAGTCACATGAAGGATCCCATCTAAACAAGGCCTGCAGTTGCAATATTTCTCCTCTCCACTAAGGTGGGGCCAATCAGCACCATGCTTTTGTGTGACAATACACCTCTCCTCTCCACAACTTTGATTTATGTATATGAGTGTGCGAGAGTGAGGGCTTTGCTGCTGGTTTGGTCATTGTCTATCTATATGTTTGTCTGCCATATAGTGGTCCAAAAGAGCTCAAACACACTAAAAATATCAAAGATATCGTGGTTGACAGTGTCCACAAGTCAACATTTTGGTCAAGCTGACAGCTGCTGCCCATTATAACTAAATTTTATCCTAATATTATTTCTAATCATGACCTAAAACCTAAAAATATTTAGCTTATAAAATTTCGATTTTAGCTCATAAATAGTTTTTCTGCTCTAACTTTTCTGGCCTAAAATTTTAGACCCAGATTATTAAAGATTGAAAGGCTAATTTTTTTAATTAACTTTAAAAAAAATTATGTAGACTATCCTAAATTAATTTTATGAACATTTTAACCTAAAAATATTTAAATTCCGATAAATTTTGAAAAATCACAAATTCAGTACATGAAACTCATGAAACACTACGGAAGAATGTGAAAATCATAATAGAGATGTATAAATACAAAATACATGAAACACACAGAACCATGTGAAGCACATCCAAAACACATGATAGAGATGAAGCACACACAGAACACATGTGAAACACATGACACACACGAAACACATACAAAATACATACAAGACACATGATAGAGATGAAGCGCACACAAAACACATGTGACTGAAACCTTCAACCATCCTTTATATAAACACAAGTTGAATATCAAACCATCACTATTCACCAATCTTTCAACTTTCAAAGTGTTTTTGTTTGCTAAAAATCCTCAATATCTCATCAATGGGTGACAGAAGAAGGCGTAGCAGGGCAATGTAGATTGCACAATACCAAGCAAGCCTTGACAATGCGGATGCAGAAATAGACAACGCAGAAGTCGAATTTACAAACTCGCTTATGCACTATGAACACTAACCCGAATATAGCTATCGTGGTTCTATCACAGGGTGGTCGTTTGTGCAGCGTGATAGAGAAGAGTGTCATGACTGAATGATGAAAGATTATTTCATCGAACCTCCAAGATATCTTATTTATGATTTTAAGAGGCGGTTTCAGATGAGAAGAGAGCTTTTTGAAAGCATCTTGAACGCAGTTGTCAATCATGACCACTACTTTGCAAGGAAGATAGATGTCGTAGGCCGACAAAGTTTATCACCTCATCAGAAGCTCACATTTGCATTTCAGATGTTAGCTAATGAGTGCTATGCAGACTCAACTGATGAGTATTGCCGACTTTCAGAGAATACTGTTATTGAGAACCTGAAACGCTTCTGTAAGGCAATTGAAGCCATATATGGAGTCACATACTTTCGCAAGTCAAATCGTGAAGATTTGAAGAGGCTTCTACAAAAGGCAGACAAAAGAGGCTTCCCTGGCATGATATGAAGTCTCAATTGTATGCATTAGAAGTGGAAGAATTGTCCTACTGCTTGGGCTGGCCAATTCAAGGGTCGTCACAACAAGCCAACCATTGTGCTTAAGGTTGTGGCATCTTACGACACATGGATTTGGCATGCATTCTTCAGTGCACCTGGAGCAAACAACGATATCAACGTTCTTTGGTCTTCTCCTTTATTCGATGATGTTGTCAATGGATGGGCACCAAAATTGAGGAACAAGGTAAATGGTAATATGCATGAGCTAGGTTACTACCTAACTTATGGTATTTATCCTAGTTGGTCTGCCTTTGTGAAAAGTTATTCTCATCTTGATAGTGCAAAGAAGAAATTATTTTCATAGAGGCAAGAGTCTTACAGGAAGGATGTGGAGAGAGCTTTTGGGATCCTACAAGCTCAATGGGCCATTGTTAGGGGTTGCACGATTGTGGTATACCGAAGACCTCCATTCAATCATGATGACGTGCATAATTTTTCACAACATGATTGTGGAAGATGCATATGTCGAAATTGAAGAAGATTTTGACGAAGATGTGGATGACAACCAATCAACACATGCAAGAGCTCTGGCAAGAGATGTTGAATATCTCGCTGCAACCACATATGAGACCCGACAGGATAGGGTCACATTGAGTGAGTATATGAGACGTTTAAATAGAATTCAAGCTCTTTAAGGTCATGACACACTCCACAAGGATTTGGTTGAGCATATATGGCGCTGAGAAAGTGAACGTTGATGATGTTGGTATATTAATGTGTTCTTGTGTTAAATTTAAGTGTGCTATGTTGTTATTTTATGTAATAATTTTAAGTGTACTATGTTGTTATTTTATGTAATAATTATACATGAAACTCATGAACACTAGGGAAGAATATGAAAATCATGATAAACCACATAAACTTAATACAAACGACATTTAATAAACCACATAAACTTAATACAAATGACAATTAATAAACCAATAAACTTAAAAAAGTGACAATTAATAAACCACATAAACTTAATGCAATCGAAAACTCATAAACTACATAAATTTAAGGGTAAACTACTAATTTAGTCCCTGAATTATCACCTTAGTGAAATTTAGGTCCCTAAACTATATTGTTTTTAGAAAAATTAGTTCGTGAATTATAAAAATCTGCCAATTACATCCCTAATGTTACATTCAAAGCTTTTATAATCAAGTTTCCATCAATTTAAGTCAAATTACTTGTATGTGATACACATTGGAGGGTAGATTGGTAGTTTTTCATAAAGAAATAGTGCATGGAGTTAACTTTGGAAGATAAATTGGTAGTTTTTTTTCATAAAGAACTAGTGTAAGTTAACTTTTGAGGGTAAATTAGATGTTAAATTTGCAACTTATGTGAAATGTTAAGGGCTTATAAACAAGAAAATGATGGTATTACACTCTAAAGTGTCTCAAGTGACTTAAGTTGACGAAAAATTGGATAAAATAGCTTTGAATATAATAGTAGGGATGAAATTAGCAATTCATAATGAATTTAGGGACTTATTTTACCGAAAAAATAATTTAGGGACCTAATTTTCACTGAGGTGATAGTTTAGGGACTAAACTGGCACTTCACCCTAAACTTGATAATGATAATCCACCATCTTGACTTGGTGGTGGACTTGGGTTATAGTATTAAGATGAATCATCATCTTGAAATATACTTCTTGTGGCTTACCTTCATAAAATTTCATTTTGCTTACCACGTAAGTATTTCTTCCTCTCTGAAGTGTATTTGTTGAGGTCCTCCATCATGAAATTAATTTCGAACCTCTCTTGCTCCTTATCCCTTTTTTCCTTCATGGCCAAACGCATTTGGGCTGCTTCTTCTTGCCGAGAGCTATGGCTTTCGGTCAATCTTGCAAATTCGATAGCAATTTGTGCACTCATTGGATCTTGGGACTTCCCTTTTATCTTTGCTTCCTTTTGCTTATCTTTGTTCAGGGACCTTGCAAAAGAAGAAGTTGGGGTCATTTGTTCGACACTTTCATTGTCGGCAAAATTCACACCTTCATTCACACTTTCATTGACATCATTTGGGGTGGGGCTTCACTATGAAATAATCTTCCCCATTGTTGGTCTGCATCGATTCACCACCTCGAACAATCCTTAAGGATGTTCCAAGCATGATGCAACTTTAAAACTTGATTTTTGTGTGTAGTTCTTGTCTTGTAAGTTGCCATTGCTTTGTCACCCTATGCAACAAATACATAAAAATAATTAGTTGCAAAATACCATTATGTATATGACAAATAAAATATCAACAAAGAAACTCAAAATTTCTAAGGCGCTCATTCCACTAGCCATGTTAACCATGGCTCTCTCCAAGCTTCCCTTTCGCAAAGTGCACACTTTGTTGATAACCTTCCACCGATCATAAACACCACTAGCTTCCCTTCGACCGACGTTGGAGTTTTCATGGAACTTATCAACGATTTTACCCCACAAAACCTTTCTATTTTGATTCGTGCCGACGACACCATCTTTGCTAATAAAAATCCATGCCAAACATAAAGCAATATCTTCGTCAGATGACCAATTACAACCTTTAACATGCTCTTTTGCCATCTTGAAAATTTTGGAAATGAGAAGAAATGGTAGAAAGAAAAATTGGAAGAATTGTAGGAGAAAATTGAGTTTTGTGTGGATGTTTGAACAAATACATAGGTATTTATAGAGTTTTTGGGTGAATTTTGAGTTAGATATATATTTTTAAATTATTGTAGCCGTTGGATTTAAATTTGGACCATTAGATCTTTTTTTTACTGTTAGATTTGATTATATTCGATTGTCGTTGGATTCAATAAATATATAAATATAAAACTAAAAAAAATTGAACCTGGACCGTTGGATTAACCAACGGCCCATTTAAATATGGTTGTTGGATCAAAAAAAGTAGTCGTTGGGCTACCGACATGCACTAACAGCCGGGGGACACGCCCACGTGGGTGGGGTTTCTCTGGGCTTCCGTCTGGCGCATGGGTTGCGTTAGGCGAATGGCTTAGGCGTCTGGGCTTCACAACCCATGGTTCACTTGCACCCGGTAGGGCCCATATCAATTTCTGGCCTAAAAAGGGACCGGTATTTGGCCATGTTTTGAGTTTTAGGTTTTAGGTTTTGTTTAGCACTTGGGTTAGGTTGGGTTTTTGGGGGGGGGGGGGGGAGGGGGAGAAATTTGGGTTTTAGCCCAGGGTTAGAGTGAGTCTAAGGGAGGAGGATTATCTCCCATGTTTAAATCTCTCATTATTGTTTCTTTTTTTTTTTGAACGGTTACTATTAAATCACGCTATTATGATATACCGTTAAGGTGTCTATCTTAATTATGTGATTCGGTTTCATAGTCAGACAATTAAGGCATTGATCAAGTTAATTTAATAATTTAGTCCACAATATGAGTATATTTATCTAGCAAAATAAGCATATTTTTAGGACGTAATAATTGTATTACAACTTAACTCTAACAAGAAATCATTGCTCTATAAATTATATAAATTTGATATAAATTTGGACATGAAATTTTATATTTGGGACCATAATCATTTGTATAGTTTAACAACAAACTATGTGAGCAAATATTAGGGTTTCATGTACTTATAATTCTAAGCATATGTCTAAATTTGATTTAAAAATAAAAAAGATAGAACAATTCCAATCTATATGGAACTGGATATTTTGAACCATTTGAATCATGAGTCTTTTTTTTTCCTTAAAAAACAAGAAACGAGATGGTGGCTTTATCACAATATTTCACTATCGTGTGATTCATCAGCGTTATAAAGATTGATTCTTCTTGATAGAGAAAGGTAAGGGAGATTATGCTTCTCTTTTGGAAGATTTGAGTCCATCTTTTATTGTTTGAACATAAACAATTATTCAAGCAAAGGCCATTATTGGGTTTGGGCTCTGTGAATACTACCGTATTCTCTAGGGAACCGAGAACGCGATCGTGATAACTCATGAAATGATGAGATGTTTGACCATGTTATGTTACGTGACAATGGCATTGGATACTCATCATTTTGTTCTTGATATCATATAACCCATTACTGGTTTTAGTGCTTGATGAAGAAAATTAGAAATCAAATCTTATTTTTGATTCTAATATGAGTTCAAGCCTCTGTTCGGCTATTCGAAGTTGGGTTTTAGACTTTTAGTGTAAAAGTTGAGTCCAACTCGTGCTACAAAGAAAAATGTTATTTATCCTAGAAAAAATTGAGTTACGAATTCAATAATATCAAATGCTTATACCCAGATTACTAAAACTCAAAGTTTGACTGTTTGAGTATTGACTTGGATGCCTCTCGATGCAAAGACTCAAATTTTAAAACTCAAAATAAATGAAAATGATTTTAAGAATATAAAACTCAACACTTCTTTTGGACTCAAATATAAGTATAAGATTTGAAGTTTAGAGATTGGACAAGTTGGCTAATGTTTGTATACGCTGTAACCGGAATGTCGGGGTTTTAAGTGTGTGTTGACTATGCGCTTTGCGTCATGTAATATCGTGTGTCTGATAGGGGTGATATAGTGTACTCATCACTTGCACTAAGTTTGAGTTCTCCTTCCCAAAAATATAGTCATTCAGAATATCAATCATGTAATTTTATGTGCTCGAAATGCAACTTAGCTGCTAGTCCCCTATCTAAATGAAATCTAGTTTAAAATGGAACCATAATCACTTCATCTTTACCTAAATTTAACTTCCTGTTCAAATTTTAATATGTGTCAGCCACAAACAAACCCACCATATTCTCCGAATGTTGTGCCAAACTATTTATCTTTGTTGTAAGAACTTTTTAGACCGTGACCTTTTCACTTTCTCAAAGTCATCAGAATTCAGGCGCCATAGTAAGCTGGGCACTTTGTGGTTCTGCTTTCTGCTGTTGACATTGACTGCACCAGTGCACTGTTCTACTTTACTTTTGATTTATTTTTCATGCAGTATTCCCCACGATTTCGTGGAAAAGCATGAGACAAGAAATATAAGAGTTGTCTATCTTCACAGGTAAAATTTCAGTGCGATTTTAATCTATTTTTACTGTTTTTCTCTGTTAGACAATGACGTTATTTATTTGAAATACTGTGTGATATCTGTTTGTATCTCATGCGTGAATAAGTCTCTATTGTTTGGCCGTCCAAACTGCAATGTTTTAATTTATTAGGCCGCATATAAATCGTTAAGACCATTTGATATAGCCCATAGACTTTACACAATATCAAAGTGCCCTAAACTATGGGATAAATGTGTGATATAAGTCACTCCTCTAAGAATGATTTTCTAGAGCATGACGGGTACCTATTTCGCTTCTAGGTTTTAGTTCATATTTTTTTATTTCTTTTATCGTTTTTCTTTTTTGTTAGAGAGAGAAAAAAAAATATAGAGGACTCGAACAATCCAAGTGTTTCCAACTAAAAAAAATAGTATCACTTGGATTGAAACAATTACTTAAGGTTCAAACATTAATGATTTTTTTCTTTTCTTTTCTTCACATGCATCCAACAAATTTCGATCATGAATTTCGAACCCAAGATATCCTCAAACAAAGAGGAGACCAAATGCTATTAAACCATATGATCATTGGCACTCCAATTTTCAACATTAGTGCAAGTGGTCCATTATACATGGTGGTGAACATATAGGGTCTTGACCTTGCAACCATTGCATTTTGGGTTCAAAACTTGACCGTCCCCCTTATTGTAACATTGAACAATTTCAAAGGAATTGGATCCTTGCCGGATCGAATTCATGGGAATCTTAGGGATCAACCCACGTGAGCCGTTAATCAAAAATCGTACGACCACACTTTTTTTCTTATTTATATTTTTCACGCAAAACGAGACTACTTTATTTTTAAAACATTTAATTGTGACCGCACGATTTTTGATCAACGGCCTACATGAATTGATTCCTATGATCCCCAGGAATTAGATCCGGCAAGGATCCAATTCCAATTTCAAATACTAAGTCTAGGAGCAATTTCAAATACTAAGTCTAGCCTACTCCTATTATCCTACCGTCCCTAACTACTAGGGTTTAGAACACTAGTACCATAGAAGTTTGTCAATAATAGCATTTAGCCCAATTGATTTTGGGCCATTCCGAACCCAAGAAAACATTATGACCCTGGTTTCTCTTGTCATGTTCAACTTGTTGATGGCCCAACATTCCTCTCTTCGATTCACTTCAAACCCAATTATTTTGCGAGGTTAATTTGTTGATAGCCTACACAATTTTTTTTCTTTAATTTTGTTTTATACTCGTTTATATTAAGGGTGATGAAAATTAATTAGTATCGAACTAGCTATTTGCGAATTACAAATTTAATATCTCTCACTTACAAGTTAAAATGAATACTGACATATTTTTTGTTATTTATCCTTGGTTACGACATTTGTTTCTTTTTTATTTGCCTTGTGACATGGACAGCCTAACCTATAGTATACTGTATACATGTCAAATAATAATCTTTGAGCTTCAATCACAAAATTGGCAGCAACACATAATATCTGCACTTAGATATTTTGTATTTAATAATGAAATATTGTATATAAATTATGTGTTGATATATTAATAAAAAAAACAATCCATACAAGAAGAAGAGAAGGATTTGTTCCTTTATTGGATTCAGGAAATGGTAAAACCAAATCACAAGTCAACCTAGCATTCGGGTTGGTTATTACGTACGTGCATGGTATTAAGTATCCTTTTGTTGTGCTGTGCAACCAAGGATTTAAATATCGGTAATATCGGAAATATCGGTAGTCCGAAAACACGGAAATATCGACGGAAATATCGATAAAATATCGATATCGATAAAAATTACATGGAAACCACGGAAATTGTAAGAAAAAGTTGGAAATTTTTATTGAAACTTTGCAGGATGTTTATTTAGTCAATTATCTATTAGTTTATCACAAAAAATTGGAAGGAAATGCATTGCATGATGGATTTAACATTATAAAGTTGATTATATAGCGAGCTGACAAACATTGTGAGTGTAGAAAATATGTAGTAATTAATGAAAGAAGTCTAAACACACCATAAATCATTTATATATAATGAATTAGTACAATATTTTACACTTTAGTACCACATAGAGTTCCTATGAGGTTCAAAATTTTCACTATCTTCATCATCTCTACGTGTAGAGTGAGTGTATTGTGAAGAGTAGTTATCAAATGATAAATCCCCAAAATATAGTACTGATGACGGTTATATAAGAGAACCTAAATAATAAAGTTATTGTACAGAAGAATTAAATACGAAGTAAAGAAAATGAATAATCCTAATATAAAACATAGTGATGAATAATAATCCTAATTTGATAAAAAAATAATCCTAATATAAAACATAGTGATGAATAATCCTAATACGAAGTAAAGAAAATGAATAATCCTAATATAAAACATAGTGATGAATAATAATCCTAATTTGATAAAAAAATAATCCTAATATAAAACATAGTGATGAATAATAATCCAATTTAATGAATAATCCAATTTGATAATAATCCAATTTAATGAATAATAATTCAATTTGATAATAATCTAATTTAATAATAATCCAATTTAATGAATAATCCAATTTGATAATAATCCAATTTAATGAATAATAATCCAATTTGATAAAAAAAATCCTAATATTAAACATAGTGATCAATAATAATCCAAACATAGTGATGAATAATAATCCAATTTGATAATAATCTAATTTAATAATAATCCAATTTAATGAATAATCCAATTTGATAATAAAAAAACCTAATATTAATGAATAATAATCCAATTTGATAATAAAACCTAATATTAATAAAATAATAAATAACATTAAACATATTAAAATTGTTGTAGGGAATAATTAATTATACAACATTACTTAATTGGCTCAAAAAATGAACATGCAAGTATTTTTTGGTTCTTAGATCAAATGCATAGGTTCACACAAATTATTTGTTGTTGTATAAATTACAAATTACAATAATATAAAGAAAATGATTGTAAGAATTTAAGTAATTATAAAAATAATATAGAATAATAAAACCTAATATTAATGAATAATAATCCAATTTGATAATAAAATAATAAATAACATTAAACATATTAAAATTATTCTAGGGAATAAATAATTATACAACATTACTTAATTACTTCAAAAATTAAACATGCAAGTATTTTTTGGTTCTTAGATCACATGCCTATTCACACAATTTTTTTTATTGTTGTATAAATTACAATAATATAAATATAAGTTTGTAAACTTACCTTAAATATGGAACCCTTTGTGTAATTTGTAAAGGCCAAATAGAATCTGAGAGGAGAATGGCTCTGGAAGAAGAAGAAACGATGAAAGACTTCAGGGAAGAATGACTCTGAATTCCCTCTGAAAAACTTAATGTTTTACTTTTTGTATTGTAAAAATTATTAAACAAACACTTTTGAATTATTTAAATTATTTATATTTTATTTTATTTTATTTTACATTATTTTGATTGGATCATTTGCATTGGATCCTTTTTTTTTTTTCACACAACCACACAAATTATGCCTCTCTGACAGCCATCTTGGCTGATGGCTAAAATGAAAGGAAATGAAAGGCCCCCCCCCCACCAAAACCGCTGCGCCCACAGAGTCACAGACTAATCAACTCTCAAAAATCTCCCCCCGGTACCCCCCCCGCGCGCGGAATCCCAGAAAAGTAAAATATCCCCCCCCCCCCCCAAAATGAAAGCACCCTCTGGAAACCCTCTCTGACCCCCCAAAAAACCAAAAACTACCCACTGTTCTCTCTCCCTTTCCTTCCGCCTCTCTCTTCTCTCCCTCCCTTCTCCTCTTCTCTCCCACACTCCACTTCTCTGTCTCTCTCTTCTCTCCCTCCCTTCTCCAGTTCTCTCCCACACTCCAGTTCTCTCCCACACCACACGCCACACTCCACTTCTCTGTCTCTCTCTTCTCTCCCTCCCTTCTCTAGTTCTCTCCCACACTACAGTTCTTTCCCACACCGCACGCCGCTCTCCCTTCCGTCTTCTCCTCCGGTCCTCCCCTACCACAGTCTCCTCTCCTCTCCGCCGCCTACCATCCCCGTCGATTTTTCAAGAAAAAAATCGATAATATCGCAAATATCGCGATATTATCGATTTTTTCGATATTTCGTCGATAATTTTCCGAAAACCATATGGATATGTGTTTAAATGTCGATGTCTCTAAAAACCGATAATATCGGCGATATTTCGCCGATATTATCGGCATTTTAATCCATGTGTGCAACCACCGCCAACACCAAACCCGTATATGTTTTTGATACCAACTCAATTTTAGACCTAACAAAAATTGGGCAACTTCTCCACCCCCATCACTTTCTGGTTGTTAAGGGGGATGAAATTTAAAATCCAAAACATGGCATTACCAACCAAATGGAAGATATTTTGAAAATCAACTTAAATTTGTGGCTTTTTTTTAAGGCATTTAGATTTATTTGATTTTTTTAACCATTTTATGTCTATAATTAAATTGGATTAGATAACTCATGTTATTCGGGGGTTTTTCAACGAAAATGGAGAATGATTATACGAGATTAATTCTTCACCAATAGGTGTGTGTGTGTGAGGAGTTAGACAAAAATGAAACTTGTCTATTCTAATCCTACCATTTTGTGAGGATTTAAAGAGATAAGTTTTCTTAATGAGTAATTTATCTTCAACAGTTAAGTCAGTAAAATATTTATCTATTTCTTTCTTTAACATATTTTGGATATAATAAAAAGTGACGTTATTCACACTCAGTGTCTTATTTGCCCACACACCTTTTAATAATTTTTCTAATTGTAAATTTGTCAATTTGTAAAATGACTGGTAAGGACGGTAATTATCCTCTTTTGCGTTATTTTTTTTTTCCAAAAGGTTGGGCTTGATAACTCTCCCGATTTGTTTAGAGACAATTCGTCTACCTTAAATCTTAACTCATATTTCCATCTCCTTTCATTAAGAGAAAGCAAAAGCAAAATTTTTCTTTTTGGGTACCTTTGTGTATTTCCATTTGAATTGCATACCTTGGTGGCTTTGAATTTATTTGATTTTGCCCACTATATTACGATTAGTATTGGCATAGATTTTTCCCATCAAACATTTTCATTTGAATTCGCATACTTGTGTTCTTGAAACCCTAGAATGATGGATGTTCAAGCGGCACGTTTAGATACCAGATACTCCTGATATTCTTTCCTTCAAATTTACTCTAATACTATCTCAATAGCAAAGCTAGCACCAAATCCTCCATATGTCTCAATTATTTCTTTGTATTTTAAGAGACAATTTTATAATATATATATATTAGGTTATTTTGAGAATAATAATGGGTGGAAAAATAAACATTTCAATTTTAATTTTTTTAGGTGAGTGAGATTATTATGTGAGTAAATAAATACGACAATAAAATGAATTAAGCAGCTTGTATAATAAATCATTTAACTCAGTCTAATCTAAAATGTCAAACCTGCCGTTAGTCATTGAGCAATCCTTGTTAACGAGAGCTCGTTCCTACTTGACAATGACTTGTAGATGAGTATTAGGAATTTGTGAAGACACCAAGTACAAATCAAGAAAATTAGCTATACTAAGCACGTATGCGTGATTATATTATTCAATTTCCCACATAAATACCCAATATGTTTAAATAGAGAAAGCTAATTATTGATGCAAAATGGGCCCCAAGACCAATATGGCCCACTCCATGCTCCATGTCACGTCAGGGATAGGTGGGGAGGGCCTCACGGTGAAAGCGAAGTGAAGTAGCTATCAACGGGAAAGGATCCTCGCCGGATCCCTTTCCTAGGGATCCTAGGGATCCCGTAATCTCAACCGTTCATCGTATATCGTGCGGTCAGAAATCATTAGATACTATTCATATTTAAATTTAAATTTAAAATTTTAAAATGATTTCAGACCGCACGATATACGATAAACGGGTGAGATCACGGGATCCCTAGGATCCCTAGGAAAGGGATCCGGCGAGGATCCTTTCCCGCTATCAACCACTTGTTAGCAAGCAAAGCTGCCAAAGGACAAATTGCAGACTGCTCCACCTACCAGAACCCATTTTCTCCACCATGCCCCTCCTCACCCCCACCAAACTCTCTTTCTCATCATTTTATATATAAATATTCGCCGTTCATAATACGGTAAATGATAAATTAAGTTTGATTTTTGCAAAAAAAAATAATAATTTTAAACTATATTATTACTAGTTTATTGTAAGACTTAATTCATATCGTTTGTTAATATATATATAAATATTCTTTATATATAGGGTAGTGTTATCTACGTACTTTTTTTTACATTTAACACACCCTTTTCAACTTTTAGCATCAAATTAAATGAATTGAAAAATATTAAATAATAAAAATTAATCGGAAGTGTGTAAGAGATAAAAAAAAAGTGTGATAGGACCACCCTATATGTAGTCACCCACGTAATCCTATCCAAACATTGTTTATTCTTCTACTTTAATCACTCTTGTATATATTTTTGGTCATAATCCAATTATCTAAGGGTAGACCAAGCTTTCTTTTCAAGATACTAGTCTTCATGCACGCGCGAGATATTTTTTGAATTACGGCATGCTACATATAACTTACATGTTTTAAATGCATTTATATGCGTGAATTGACAAAAAGAAAGTCAAATATTTGAAGTAAATGCATAATCTTAGATCATGCTAGAAAAAACCTCTCACAAACCAATCAAATGAGCTGAATTCACATAATAAAATCGATCTTTCAAATTTCATCTACATTTTATTGAATTTACATTAAAAATAGAGAAAATTATATTTAATAAACAACTGATTAAATTATATTATTGTTAGCCCATTGTGAGGCTAAGCCTACCCCCTCCTCATTTGTGTAGATAATATCGTTTGTTAAAAAAAAATTAATCATTTGACAACTAATTTAATCACATTATTATACGCGTAAGAAATACTTTTTATAACCAGCACTACACGCTTTTTAAGATATGTTGAAAGTATTTAAAAATAGGAAAAATAATATTTAATGAACAATTGATTAGCCCATTGTGAGACTAAACCCATCTCATTTCCCTTAGTGTAGATAATATCGTTTGTTAAAAAAAAATCATTTGACAACTAATTTAATCACATTATTATGCGCATGCAAAAAAACTTTTTTTTATAACTGGCATTATACGTCTCTCTAAAATGTTTTGAACGTGTTTAAAAATAGAAAAAAAATAATATTTAATGAACAAATGATTGAATCATATTATTGTTAGTCTATTGTGAGGTACTAATAAAAAATGTACAAAAAAAATTAATTATTTAAAAAATACTATTAAAATGACAAAAATACCGTTGCGTTATTTTGGTTTGCTTTTGATTTATTTTTTTGGGGCATTTTTGTCCAAAACATTTTGGTGAAGCTTGTGACTCTAAAAGAGGTTGTTGGCTTTATATATAAAGATAAGACTATGGACACATTTGTTTTGGGTTCAAATTCACTTTACATCGCACTTTGAAACTAGGGACTTGAAAATTTATAATTGGTCTCTGAACTTTCATTATAGTTTATAATTTGTACGTAAGCTAAAATTTCATTAATTAAGGTTTCTAAATTTAACAAAATGTCTAATATATTCAACTCCAAACATGTGTTTGCAGACCAAATTTAAACAAAGGTGAAAAAATTAAATCTAAATTAGGGGGAAAGTTTATAAATCGATTGTGGGTCCTGTGTTTTGACACGTAATCTAATTGAGGGGAAATCACACAGATGGACCAACAGTACATATTTTGTTAACTTCATAAACAGTTCAGAGAACAAATCTAAACTGCAACGAAAGTTTGGGACCAATCCTCATATATATGTATATGTTAAGTATTTGCTTCGTGCATCAACCACTGAAAGCCATTTATTAATGTAAACTCTACCTTATGATCTCAACTACATAAAATTTGTCAATTTTCACGTATGCGGACCAATTGGCGAAGAAATTTTGCTTTAAAACGAGAGTAATTTTCTATAGTAGAAGGTAATTTCACTTTTGTAAGAATAATGAACGATAGTAACGTTGTTGATGGAACTCATTTGGTTGGTTGGTGAAGCCGTGAAAACGGGGTAGAAGCAAGAACCCAAGGTAAGTGCATGAACCCCAACTCCAAGTTTATTCTATATGTAGTTTGGAGACTTGACTTATTCGCAGTAGCTTCAAATCTAAACTTAGACTTCTGTCACTCGGTTTTGGTTGGTGAAAACATGCCTTGGCAAGTGTTTCAACAACCCCAAGCACGAGCCTTTCCAAACATTCTCATCCATTCACCTCAATCGAGCACCTTTGCATGTTTTTAATTTGGAAAAACGGCATTGCTTGCATGCTTGTACTTAAAAAAGTACAATGATAAATACTTAATTATCGAAAAAGTATTCGAGCCGTTTATCACCCAAAAAATATGAAAATTAAGTTAGTAACAAAATCGATATCGTACAGTTTTTTTTTTTAGTTGTTGATTCATCTTTGATTTAAATCTTGGCGAATGACTTTGCTAAACAACTGCATTATTGCCAAAATAACAATAATTTTCAACAATTGAAAATAACGTTACTAATCAAACTGTAATCTTCGAATACAGACGGCACCACAAACAAAAGAAAAATAATCTCCAAATTTCCTAAAATAAAATTTAAAAAAAAAAGAATTCTAATTGTTGGTTCTTTCTTACACGCGACATAAGAAAAGTTGATTAAAAAAATGTAAAACTACAAATAAATATATTTACCCAAACACCAAATTGTATTCACTTTGTGATGGCATGGGCCCACCCGTTGATCCAGATTCAGATCCATTGAATATTAAAGAAATAAAATAAAATAAAAAAGGGTAGGTAAGCGAATGAGAGAGAAAATAGAAAAATATCAAATTTTTCTCCCAAGTCCTTGTTCTTTGTGGTAATAATTTTACTATTTCGGGGCCTAAGGAATCAGGTAATTGCACTAATCACCCCCCCCTGGAGGGGCTCCAAGGAGTCATATCCATGGGGTAGCTTCCCAGGACCCTTAAGAAAGACGTGAACTCCTGCACCTCCGCCAGCGCGTTCTGTGCCCTGACCTCCGCCATCGACGCCTCGAAGTCCACGTAAAACAGGTACTCGAAGTGCTTCGCCGTCCCCTCGTTCGAATCGCTCACCAGCCTGATCGGACGGTTCCGGTGCGGCCGCGACTCTATCTTCGTCAGGCTGATGTTCCGGAAGGCGAACGCCGATAGGACCTTGAACAGCACCGACGTCCCCTTGTCGTGCGCGAAGACGATGCTCGTCTTGAACGGCCGGTCCGTACGGGGGATGATCGGCTCCCGGGCCAGCATCACGAAGCGGGTCACGTTGCTCGAGTCATCCTGGATCCCGTTCTCCAAGATCTCCATGCCGTAGAGCTCGGCGGCTCGTGCGGAGGCTATCGCTGCCGTGTCGCGGAGGTTGTTGGCGGCGACGAACTCGGCCGCGCCGGCTGTATCGTCGACGGCCTCGCGGGCGACGTTGAGGCCGAGTTTGGTGAGAGTCAGCTCGCATTGAGCTAAGGCTTGGGGATGCGAGATGACTCGGTTCAAGTACTCTTTTCGGACTCCGGGGAGGGCTAAGAGGCAGTGGTGAACCGGGAGCTGGACTTCCCCGACGATATGGAGGCGATGGCGGAGGAGGAGATCGTAATTACGGTGAATTGAGCCGCCGAGGGAGTTTTCGACCGGCAAAACTGCTCGATCGGCGATCCAGAGCTCGACGGCCTGGAAGGCCACTTCGAATTGGTCACAGGGGATGGCCTCGCATTTCGGGTAGGCTTTGCCGGCGGCGGCTTCGGAGTACGCGCCGGGGACGCCTTGGTAGGCCACGCGCAGCTGGGAGCCGTGCATAGGAGCTGGAGAGTAGTCGGTGATGGTGAGCGCCCTGGGAGGCGGAGGCGGCGAAGACGACTTGTCGTCTTCGAGCTTTTCGATGGGGACAATGTCGAAGTCAACGGAGGTCTTGTGACCGTTGACCGAGGCAGCATGGTCAGCGGTTCCGGATTTGTCGGAGGGGGTATGGGGTTGCTGGGAGACGACGTTGCTGGCGAGAATGGCGCAGGAGCTCTGCCAGTCGGCACGGCTGGAGCCAACGCCGTTGGGAAAGTGGACGGAGTCGGAGCGGTAGGCGCATTTGAAGACGGGGAGTCGGGTGGGGGCGACGCGGGCGAGGCGGAGTGCGGGGTTTGTGAGATTGTTTGGTGAGGGCGGAAGAAGAGACTGCATTGTGTAGTGCTGCGTGTTGGGGACTCGGATGGAATTTAGAGAAATGGAAATCGATATTTTGTTTTTTTAAATTTTTTTTGGGGAAAACTGAAAGCTTGGTGTTCTCTTTGGGAACGTCAAGCTGAGACGAAAGGAGGGTGGCGATGGGTATTTATATATCGAGAGAGAGAGAGAGAGAGAGAGAGAGGGACGAGTCCGTTGAGAGGGGGTGGAGGGCGGGTTTGGTCAAATCTCACACCTACCACGGTACCACCCTCGCTCGCGAGAGATTTTTCGTAATCAAAATACCGGGTGATAAATTAGTATATAAATAATGAAATATATGTGATAAGAAATTAATAGTTTAAAAAATAAAAACTTTAACTATTTATATAAAAACACGTGCTATAATACTCGTGTTTCAGTTACAATAAAAAATTTATGTCTAGTCTTACAATATTTTATGTTTGCCTTTATTAATTAATTAATTAATTTTTCTTTTGGCTGTCCTAATTTTTATTATATATTCGTTGGATTTTTTTTGTTATTACTTGGGAAGAAATAAATACGTGTCACGTGTGGGATCAGTCGTATTTTTATGGTTTAAAATTGCTTTGAAAATGTTGGGAACCTTCTGTAAACGGACAAAATGAGAAGTGGGACGGCTTCTCAGTCTTTTGTTCATTTTGCATTATTGCGCAACGATTGTAATTATTTACTACTAACATTGTAAAAACTTCAGTATTTAACTTAGATGATTAAATGATTTTGGGATTTGTTTTCAAAAAAAAAAAAAAGATTTTGGGATTTCGTTGATTTTAGTAGAATATGGTCTTTAAAGGGTGATATTTAAAAAAAAAAAAAAGACGGTTTAAATGAGAAAACTGTTAGCATTCTTGAAATTTGAGTAGAGGTTGAACGAGAAATTGAAATTGTGGAGATCACGCAAAAAACAAATAAATAGAGTGAAGTTAAAGGCTATGTTGGGGTCGAGTTTGTAAAGAGTGGATCACAAAAAATTGATAGGAGTGTTTAAAAGTGCACTCCATGATCATTAGAAACGTATGTAAGAGGCATTTGCAAATAACAGCTTAATAAGGAAGATCAAACATTAAGGAAAAGACGTGATAAGAAATCCATTGGCAATATCAAACATGTACCTGCCTCAACATCATGCAGACAAGAAAAGAAAATATATATGTAGGGCATGGTTCAAATCTTGTGTTTGGCATGAAGTAGAATGCACAAACAAGATATCTATTCATCACTGCCTTGAAGTGACTTTCTGTTCTGAGTCTAGCAATATCCTAGTACAAGAAAAGGGGAGTTCCATAGCAAGTTATCAACCTTCAATTTGTTCATGGCACCGGATAAAGTATTAGAGAAAATTGGAGCATTGGTAAATATTGTCTTTCACATAAGAGTTTACGGGTTCGATTGGTTTTTTGGTTTAGTCAATTGGTGCTGAAGTATTTTAATTGGTCCTTTTTTGTTGTTGTTGGGGTGATCGGAACAATTTAGTGATTAAAATTGGACAAAAAAATTGGATCTTTACTTAGTCGTTCAATCATTTGGTTAGAAGTCGAACTTCAATTTAATTTTATCCTCGTTAATTCTTGACTTGGTTGGTGGCCCACCTGCGCACAAGATCCAAAGAAGGAAAGCAAATCCTTCAGAAATTTCATGACCGAAAATGTTCTTTCAATGTTGGCAATTGCAATTGAAAGAGTTAATACTAATGTCACAAGCAAGTAAACAAGTTATACACCTTACTAATGTCATAAGCATGTACATTTTTTTGTATGCCAATAAACTGAGTGGGGGCATCCACCCCCTCTGAGCCCAAGGTGGCTCCGTCCTCGGTCCCGTTCTACTGTACTTTATAGTCTAAGGAAATTGTGGTCGCATAGAGTTTGATCTAATCCAACGGTGAAAGAGAATAAATGTTCCTTTCACTTTGAATATTTTACTTTTTCATCCGGCATTGGATGAGAGACTAAAATAAAGAGTGATGTCAATCTCATAAACCATTTTAGTTAAAAAGTCTATATTTTATACCATAGAGTGAGAAAACGAGACTGAGTAACATAATAAGGTTGAGGTATGTGTAATTCTGTTTTTGTTAAGCAAGCAGAATAAAACATGGGAAACATTACTCATCCATCTATCATTTTCTTACCTTATTAACTTAATAATCTTGTACGAGAATGATTGCAAAATGTTGGAAGCTAGGCTAGGCTGTTATGTAATTCGAAGGAGGTAGGACCACTCTTTGAAAGGAAGGGCACATGGGGAAGGAGGGCCCCTAAAGAAGGATATCCGATCTGAGATGCCCTTTCGTTAGTCGTGTCGTTTTTCTGTTCTTGCATTCATCCAGCAAACTTAGGGCTTGTTTGGTATTGCTGTGCTTTGAAAAAAAGCTGCTGTGAGAATAAGCGGCTATGCTGTGAAAATAAGCGGCTGTGAAATAAATCAGCTGAGTGTTTGGTAAACATTTTTGTAAAAGTGCTTTTGGAAAAGAAAAAAAAACAGTCTGATAGTGGGTCTTTTCATTAAAGGAGCACTGTAGCTCTGTGTGCTTTGAAAAAAAGGAAAACTAATGAAAAGGGCTTGAAAACTTTGAGTTTTAACGATAAGGACAAAATAAAGGGTAAAATGAATAGTACCAGGATTGACTTTTTAGTGTAAAAATGTGGTTTTTCGTTAAAGTGAACAGTACCGGGAGCTTTTCGTTAAAGTTCCCTTGAAAAAAAGCCAATTTTCCAAAGCTACAAATAGGTGCTTCAGCTTTTTCCTTTGATTTCAGCTTATTCTCACAGCAGCTTCCAAAATAAGCACTTTTTTTTAGTTTACCTAACACCTAAAACTCTTACAGCTTTTTTTCATGGGTGCTTTTTTTTAAGCACCTCACTCCCAAACTAGGGCTTAACACCACAATTTTCACGTGGCTGGTGGAGGAAATAGATTTACTTCGGATCCCTTCCATCAAATTACCAAATTTATCAATTTAAATTTTTAAAATTTGATTCAACAATTAAAATTATCATAACTTTTAAAAATGACCTATGTTTTTAGTCATCGGATTAAATTTCAAGAATCCAGATTAGTGGTTTTAGTGGAAGGAATCTGGAGAGTATCCATTTCTATTGGTGGAATCCTTAATTTGCTCTCATTTACCCATTAATTTAGTAATTTTTTATGCCAAAATAAACTAATTAGAATCTTATATGAAATGTATGCATTATTGAGCAAAAACTATGCCCAAAATTTTGTAATTTATGGTATTTCTCTTTTTTTTTTTAGTTTTAAACATAAGCGATGGTGATAATTTATTGATACAAAAACACGATTGCCAAAAGGGTGCCAATTAAATACATATTTTGCAGTGGCCAAAATTTTGATTTGGAAAGAATAAGCGTGCATTAAGCAACCTTAAGTAATCCTTTATAAGGGACCCACAATGAACAAGGAAACGCATAAGAACCATGGGTATTGTATTGATATGACACAATGGATCATTGGTTGCAGATCTAAAACCTAGGAACACAAAAAGTTATCACTAAGAAGCGAGGCCACACAAACCTCTAGGCAGCACAAACATACATAAAACACAACTTAGCCGAGAAGGAAACTACTGTTGGCTCATCTCCATGGCGGAAAAAGGCACACTCATCCAAGTCATCTGTGGCATCACCGTTGACTCATCTAGTTTATGGTATTTCTCTTCTTAATATCGAAAGAAGTAAAACATTATTTTGAACTCACACACTTAATGGTAATGATTGTAATGTGGGATACGAACAAACAAAACTATTAAAAGAGTGGTCGTTGTATAGCTTGTAGAGGTCTCAAACTATTTTCACTTGTAAGTTTGAAGTTTTAGCTTTGACTCAAATGCATGACGAGTTTGATAACTATCATGATTGACTCATTGTATAGCTTGTAGGGGTAGCATCAAATTGATCGATTCAAACCGTTATGGGCGGTTTGATTTGGTTTTGATCAAGAATAAAATAAAATACAACTTAAAAATCAAACCAAACCAAACAAACCATAAAAGTGTCAACATATTGTAATTGTAATGACTATTGACAATTAGTATATTTGTTTGTAATTTATGCTTATGTGAGTTTATAACTAATAAGCCATTTGCTAGCGTCAGATTTTAGTTAATTGAATCTTAGTCTCAGTTAGTGTTTTAAAAATGAGCCCCGAGGCGTGCCTAGGCGGCTTCAGAGGCGGGCGTTGGTGAAATTGCATTTGCCTAGTGAGAGTAGGCGAAAACTCGCCTAAACGTGGCTAAGGCGCACCTAAGGCACTCGATTGGGCATCATTTTTGTGTAAGAGTTGCCGGAATCTGAAAATCTTTCTATTGAATTTGAAAGTTGCAGACGCAGCGATGCTGCTTAAAGAAGATGAATAACATGGAGCCGTTTGGTGTGCCTTCATTTGCTCATTTTTCATTTTTTTTATATGTTACTTTTTTGGCTGATTTTTTGTTCTCTTTAAACTGACTTCCAGCCTATTCACTTCAACTGTTCAACATATTTCCCAACTTCCAGCATCTTCTTCAGCATATTCTCCCATCATATCTATTAGATTTTATTTTTAATAACATTTTATTAATTTCAAGAGACTCATTTCTATAAAAATATCATATAACTGTATATTGTTATTCCTTTAAAAAGTGATTGGCTAGCAAGAAAAAACATTTTTTTTGTAACGTTATATATATTTTTTTCATTTTAAAATGTTAGTTTTTGTTTGTCTTTTCTTTTAAGACTCTTAAGTATTCCACCAAAATGTTATATGGTATATATAAGGGTAAATTACATTTTACTCCCTCAAGTTTGGGGTCAATTGCAACTTCATACAACATCTTTAAAACATTTCAATTTCATACATTCACTTATCATTTTATTTCAATTTTATACATCTGTGAGAAAATCCGTTAATTGATGATGTGGCAAATATATAATCCACATTTGTGCTGACGTGACAAATATGAGATCCACATTAATTAAAGAAAAGTTAAAAAAAAAAACCTAAAACCCATATCTTCCTCATGCCCCAGCTGCATTCACCCAAATTCCTCTCCTCTCTCCTCTCTCCATTGTACTTCGCCGCCTTTCTCCATTACCAAATTCATCTCCTCTTTAATCTCATCATCCCCATCATGAAATCCAAAATAAATTGGCTCTGATTATGAAACAATTCAAGAGGAACATCGACGAAAAAACGGTCGCACCGTTGTTACCTACCATACTCGCACTGCAACCATGACCCACATTCACGTGACTACTCTGCCCAGATCAATTCTTAACCTGTTGAAGGCTTTAAGCTAAGAAACCTGTCCCTGAAGCCCAAAATCCGACGACCCGTGAAGCCCAAAAGAAAAACAACAGAAAAATAGGGAAAAAAAGAAAAGAAAAAAGACCTCTTATAGGGCGGCGACGAGTACCGCCTATAGGGTGTTGACCAATCTCATCTCCCCTCGCGCCTTTCCCGACGAACTGGAGTCCGATTGAGCTTTATCCCTTTAGATCGGCGATGAACACCATGTTTGCTGGAATAGCTCGAACCAGAAAAGGCCAGAATTGGTTCATCGCGCCGCTCTCACCCTTGCTCCACTGCGGCTCGTCTGAAAAAAGTGTTGGCGTGAATCGACATCGACGTGAAAAACGCACCGAGCCGATCTATGATATGACCCAGACCTGCAATGGCCTCAACCTGCAATGGCAGCTTATAGTAATGGGACGAAGGGACAGAGCAGAGAGAAAGAGATAAAAGGAAATACTATTTCTTAATTCCACAATGACCTTACAATTTCCTCTGGTTACCATTTAACCACGAGCCAGTACAATTTTCCCCACTACATGTGTGCCAGCTGGACTCCACTACATACTTAGGTGATTACAATTGAACCAGATACAAAAACCCTTACACTTTTTAACCCCAATTCCTTACAAAACAGAACTATATTACTACTACTATTACTTAGCGATACTGAGCAATTCTTCTTTTTGAGTTCACAACAATGCTCTCCCCTTAGAACAACCTTGTCCTCAAGGTTTTTAGAGTGAAAAATCTAGGTATTTATTCTGAAACTCATCAAAGTCTTCCCACGTGGAGCTGGCTTCCTCTTGATCCTTCCATTGCACCAACACCTGTACCCCTGCAACATTTCCTTTTCTGTACACCCTCCTAGCAAGTATAGCTTGTGGGATTTTGTGAATCAAACCATCATCAGCGACTTGGGGTAGCTCAGTCTGTGGAGTGATAGTTGGTCCAAGGTGCTTTTTGAGGTTGCTCACATGGAAGACATGATGGATTTTTGTCTCCAGTGGTAGCTTGAGTTTGTAAGCAACCGGTCCAATTCTCTCCAAAATTTCATAAGGTCCATATTACCTTGGTTGTAGCTTGTGATAGCTATGTGGGGATAAGGCCTGCAACTGATAGGGTATCAGTTTCAAGTAAACAAAATCACCCACTTCGAAATTCCTTTCAGTCATCTTCTGATCGGTATACTGCTTCATCCTGTTCTGAGCCATCACCAAGTTGTTCTTCAATATTGACAGCACCTTATCTCTGTTCATTAGCTCTTGTTCCACAGTTTCCACCTTTGTAGTGCCCATCTCATAAGGAATTACTTGAGGTGGAGGGTAGCCATATACTATCTCGAAGGGAGTATGTTTCGATGAGGTGTGGAATGAGGTGTTGAAGCACCATTCAGCCCATGGTAGCCACTGAACCCATTTCCTAGGTTGTCCTCCTACGAAGCACCTCAAATAAGTCTCCAAGCATCTGTTCATTACTTCTGATTGCCCATCACTTTGAGGATGATACCCCGAACTCATGCACAACTTAAAGTCCTGCAACTTAAAAAGTTCCTTCCAAAAACCACTTGTGAAAACTGGGTCTCTATCACTCACAATAGAGTTTGGCATCCCATGAAGCTTAAAAAATGTGTTCCACAAAGAGCTGTGCTACAGAAGATGCAGTGTAGGGGTGTGACATCGCAACAAAATGGGCATATTTGGAGAGCCTGTCCACCACCACCCATATCACTGTTTTACCCTTGCAACTAGGTAAACCATCAATGAAGTCTATACTAATATCACTCCAAACTCTCTGTGGTATTGGAAGAGGTTGTAACAGTCCAGGGGGTGAGATATTCTCAATTTTGTTTTGCTGGCAAGTAGGACATTCAGCTATGAACTGCCGAATGTCATGTTTCATTTTTTTTCCAGTAAAAACCTCTTTTGATTCGCTGGTATGTTTTAAGCACTCCCTGATGCCCAGAAGATGGGGTTGAATGATGTTCTGCAATAATCTTGACTTTCCAATCAGAGGTTAGGCCTAACACAATTCTTTTCTTATAACAAAGGAACCCGCTGTCAATAGAATAACGATGCCCTTTCGAACTATCAATGCCATCTTGAGTAGCTTGCAGCAACATATTCTTTTTCTCCCGAACCCAAGCATCATGCTCGTTGCTCCGTCTCAACTCATCCAACCAACCTGCATAGGGGTAAGAAATGACAGCACACTCACTGATCCTACCAGTATTAATGACCAGTTCTTGCCTCTGAGTTGTGTCATGCAGCCTTGACAGTGCATCAGCTACCATATTTTGGGCCCCTTGTTTATATTGAATTTCATATTCATACCCCATTAACTTAGAAACCCACTTTTGTTGAAAATGAGTACTTGCCCGTTGACTTAAGAAGTATTTAAGGCTATTGTGATCAGTTTTGATAACAAAATGCCTTCCCTGCAAATAATTCTGCCACTTCTTCACTGCATATACGATAGCAATCAATTCTCTCTCATAAGTAGAGAGAGCTCGGTTTCAAGGACCAAGAGCTTGACTGGTGAATGCGATAGGTCGTCCCTCTTGTTGAAGAACAACCCCAATACCACACCCGGATGCGTCACATTCCAGTTCAAATGGCTGAGAAAAATTTGGGAGAGCTAAAACCTGAGGTGAGATCATGATGGATAAAGCTTGTGCTGCTTCATTACCCCAGTGAAACCCGTCCTTTCGAGTCAACTGATAGAGAGGGTGACAAATCTTGCCATATCCTGGAACGAATTTTCGATAATATCCAGTTAACCCGAGGAACCCTCTTAATTCTTTGACAGATTTTGGAGCTGGCCATTCTTATATAGCAGACAACTTAGAAGGATCAGCTGCCACCCATTTTTGAGAAACAATGTGCCCCATATATTCAATACTCAACTGTGCAAAAGAGCATTTAGATTTTTTAAGATATAATTGAGTTATCCTTATGACTTCAAACACAGTTTGTAAGTGTTGCAAGTGCTCCTCCCAGCTCTGACTGTAGATCAAAATATCATCGAAAAATACCAACACAAACTTCCTGAGATATGGCTTAAATATGTCATTCATCAAGCTTTGGAAAGTGGCTGGAGCGTTTGTAAGTCCAAAAGGCATTACTAAAAATTCGTAGTGACCCTCATGAGTTCTAAACGCAGTTTTTTCGACATCACTAGCTGTCATTAGAATCTGGTGGTAGCCAGATCGCAAATCAAGCTTGGTAAAGTACATAGCACCATACAACTCATCCAATAAATCATCAATACGGGGTATGGGGTATTTATCCTTGATGGTCAGGGCATTAAGTTCCCTGTAACCTATACACATTCTCCAGCTGCCCTTCTTCTTCTTTACCAATAGCACAGGAAATGAGAAAGGACTATGGCTTGGTCGAATGAACCCAGCAACCAATAATTCTTGAACTGCTTTCTCAATTTTGTCTTCTGTAATGGACCATAATGATATAGTCGAATGTTTGGTGGTTGTGCTCCCTGGATTAGAGGAATGTGATGATCATGTTCCCTGGATGAGGATAACTTAGTAGGAACTTGGAAAATTCCATCAAATTGTTTCAACATTGCTTGAAGTTCATGCAATTGTTCTGCATTCAATTCACAAGACTCCAGTTTCTTCCCTTCCATAGAATAAAGAAACAGTCCCAAATTGGAACTACCGAGTGCCATTTCAAGGTTCTGGAGAGAAATCTCGTGTATGCACTGTGGTGGGGCCACAGTAGTGGACAGTGTATAACAATGGTGATCCTTGGTGAATGCCATTGTAAGCAACTGAAAATCCCATAGGACCGGACTCACAGTTGACAACCATTGTACTCCTAAAACAACATCACAACCACCTAAAGGCAAACAGAAGAGATCAACCTTGCATGTATGACCCCCCAAGGAAAGTATGGTATCTCGGCAGCAACCAGAACTACGAACCTTGCCTCCATCAGCTATCATGCCTTCAAGGTTTGTGGTAGGAGAGACTGGTTGACCCCAGTGTTTTAACAATTTGGAGTCTACAAAATTGTGAGTACTTCCCGAATCTAGCAGAATGTGAACATGGTGCCCATTAAGTTGGCCTTCAACCTTCATAGTATGAGCTGTTTGGCTCTCACCAATACCATAAAAAGCACAGGAACTGAGTTCCATGGGCAGATCTGAGCTAAAATCGTCTGAAAGAGGTAAGTCGATCCCCGGAGTCCACTTATCAGTGCAAAACCAACACTCTCCCCGCTCCCGTTTCTTTTGAATCTCCTCAGGTGACAATTTCTTAATAGGGTATGCACTATGGCGAGTGACTGGGAAATGATGAGGAGTGGTGGATGGTTTGGATGGAATAGTGGATTTCAGAGTGGGAGTTTTGAGCTCAGTAAATTTGGCGTCTAACTGGAGAGCGATGGAAATGGCTTCATGAACAGATGTGGGTTTCAATAGCTTGACATCAAATTTCAATTCCTTCCGCAATCCTTCGATAAAGCAACTCTGAAGCAAGGATGGACCAATTTCAGGCGAGCGAGTAGCTAGGCGCCGAAATTCCGATATATAGTCACGGAGACTACCAGTTTGACGGAGTTTGAAAAGTGCTTCAGCACTATCTTCAAATGTAGGGGGTCCAAACTCCATACACAAGGCCTTAGTGAACTCCCACCAAGTAGGTGTTGTATTCAAACAATCTAACCAAAGAAACCAATGGAGAACCTCCCCTTCAAAATGGAAAGAAGCAGTGAGGTCTCGTTGACCATCTGGGATGTGGTAGAATGAGAAATACTGGTCCGCCTTGTAGATCCAGGCGAGAGGATCGTCGCCTGCGACAAATTGCGAAAACTCGAGGCGTTGAGGCCATGGCAGCCGTGGTGGAACTCCCCCCAGTCACAGAAGGACTGCGTGGAGGCGGCAAGGGATCCAGATCAGGGGGTGGGGGATCTGCAACAGGCAAGGAAGCAGATGCACCGGTGCCAAAACGTTGACAACCGAGCTCACGACGAAACTGCTCGAAGTAAAGAGGCAAACGAGCATCGAGGTGAGAATGAAATTGGGAGTCAAACGCCGTGTTGATAGCAGAGGTGATAATGGAGGGAAGCTCCGAAAAGGTGGCTTCAATGGAAGATACACGGGCGTCCATGGCAGCGAAGCGGGAAGTGTTTGTGTAATGGGGCATGCACAGCAAGGAAAACCAGCGATCGAATGGGTGATACCAATGATATGACCCAAACCTGCAATGGCCTAAACCTGCAATGGCAGCTTATAGTGATGGGACGAAGGGACAGAGCAGAGAGAAAAAGATAAAAGGAAATACTATTTCTTAATTCCACAATGACCTTACAATTTCCTCTGGTTACCATTTAACCACGAGCCAGTACAATTTTCCCCACTACATGTGTGCCAGCTGGACTCCACTACATACTTAGGTGATTACAATTGAACCGGATACAAAAACCCTTACACTTTTTAACCCAAATTCCTTACAAAACAGAACTATATTACTACTACTATTACTTAGCGATATTGAGCAATTCTTCTTTTTGAGTTCACAACAATCTGGGTGGTGCGAATTAGGTTGTGAGTTTTTCTTGGGTTAAGGTTTTTCAGATGAAGGGAGGGAGAAGAAATTGTGGGTGAATGCAGCTCGGGATGGTGAACGGGAAGATATGAGTTTTAGGGGTTTTTTTTAAAAAACTTTTATGTAATTAATTATTTTAGTATTTAATATTCTAATTAAATTATTATTTTTTATATGCATAGAAAATTTTTTATGCCACGTCAGCACAAATGTGAATCCCATATTTGCTACGTCATCACTTAACGGTTTACTTAACAGATTTTCTAACGGATATATGGAATTGAAATAAAATGATAAGTAAATGTATGAAATTGAAATGTTTTAAAGATGTTGTATGAGGTTGTAATCGATCCCAAACTTGAGGGGATGAAGTGTAATTTACCTTATATATAATTATATACAATTTATGCTAAAAAAAATTTAAGCGTCGTGAGGCTTCGCCACACTCTTCAAAGCTATTGCCTAGTCGGGGCTATTCACAGAATGCCTTGCCTACACCCTCACCTTTTTAAACATTGATCCTAATTGAGTTGGTGAGTTTGTTATGCTCTGAAATACATAATATTTTGATTGGTTTAGAAAACTAAAACTTTTGAAATGCTGGATCTATTTTATTGAACTAAATCGAACTAAACTGATTAATAATGATTTGCTTTTTAATGATGGTATTATCTATGGAATGCTAATTGATTTGATTATACTATTGGTGTCAAATCGAATCAAAGCGAACTCAAATTCTCTTTCCCCAATATGATTATAAAATAAAAACATCAAGGGCGTTAATTAAATATAGGGCAAATTAATTCTTAAAAGAGTATCATGTGACCAATTAAGCGGTAAGAAACTAGTGGACGTATGATATGCGGCTAGTTATTATAAGAGTTTAAACTTACAGAACAAATTAGGTTTGTTCATAAAACTTCATATTATTTTCGCTGTTCGGTAAGGTCGTTAACGATCAAAGCCATGCTCATTTAATCAGCATATCTCCTTCTGCAATTATTCTGACTTGGGTCATGGGTCTCCGCACCTCGGGCGGCCGGTCGACAACACCATCAGCCAGAAAAGATACAAGTCTGGTTCATTTCAACCGAAGTCCTTGATATTAATTTTTATGGGTTTTCAACTTTTGATAGAAATCTTTGATATTAATGTATCAATGAATTTACATGCCAGTCAAATATTTTTTTTAAAAAAAATAAAAATTGGTATTTAATTCAAGATTTTAATACTCATGTGTTCATTAATCTCCTAAATAATTTACATCATAAATGTTTAGTTTTGATTCTCCTTCTTTAAAATGTACTAAATTTTTTTAATGCAAAATGTACCCATTTTTTTTTATGTAAATCCATTCAAATTTTTTATTTCATTTTTTAAATTTATACAGGTACATTTTTTTTTATTGATTTGAGAATGTATCAACATCATGTTTATTCGAATTTTTTTATTAATAATATTAAGCCTAATCTATTCTTATCATTATTATATCTATAATAAACTATAAATAGGTAGCTATAATCTCTCCTAAATTTCAAACCCAAACAAATCAAAGCATTTATCCAGTACTTAATTAATACACGTATATTTTGATCAACTGCACGAATTTCAGTCCCTTAATATTTTTGGGCATGCAAATTTATCAATCATTATCTTATATTATTTTGTAGAGTCTGTAATTTCGTATCAGTTTTCAATAAAATGGTCTCTTAGCCATTTTCAAATTGTACAACTTGTTCTTTTTTCTTATTTGAATGAAGACCGATTTCATAAAACTGAAAGAAAAAAAATACACCTGTGAGTGGTTTTTCACCACAATAGTATAAAGGTGTTGAGCTCTTACATAACGTCTTGGTTCAAACTATATTGATGACTAATCTAACATCTAATCTAACAAATGTCTTAATTTTACAACCACCTACTTGTCAATTGCTGTATTTGCTAAATATTGTACAAGAAAAGACATGCATGTGTTGTGACATGAAAAGATGCGCACCTTATTCACATTTCATTTTTCAAACGTGCAAGTAGCTGAAATACACATGCAGCCATACATTTCACAATCTTCTTTCCTTGCTTCATTTTTTGTCCTTATTTATTAAAACATAATAACGCTGGATTCTATTCTTCTCTATACATGGTTCTCTATGTCGGAAAGGGATCATCTCCGAATTCTTTTCTCCTAATCTATCAAGTTTAGAGATTCGAATCATTAAAATTTGATCCAACGACTACACACAGATGCCTACTTTAAAAGTTATAATAACTTTAGCGTTGAATCAAATTTCACTTGGTGGATTAGTCTGGATCCCTTTCCATCTACGTCGTGGATGGCTATTAGACCTAACTTATATAATTTAAACACGTCCACCTTTTCTGGGTTGGAAAGACTTATAGAGGCATTTCAGTCTTCTCCTGGCCACCATCATGTGATTCACCAACGACAGAAGTTGAACCCAAGACATGCCGTGTGAAATATGGGTTTGAAATTCGTCTCCAACCACATGACCATCCCATGTTGGTTTACATTTTTTTTTATTTGGCAGCATGTAATATTGTTTCAGATTGCAGCATGAATTGTACACCTGTCTCTTATCTTAAAGTATCAATTATTAGGTACAATTAGGGCATGCACATGCGTAGTATTATATGTACGACATGTATAAAATTAGAAACTAGTGATAAAGGAGATGTCAATTTAACAATAAGGACATTATACTTTCAGGTCTCTTAGTTTAACTTATTTAATTTAAAGTTTTAGGTGACGCGTAGAGAATCTTCACCTAATTAATAGCCTAAGCAAAGTGCTTGAAATGAGTTATAGTTGATCTGATCATGTAATTCGTTGTGGGTAGGACGTAATTAAAGAATCAAACACTTTGGTTTTTGTTGTTCATATTTATACATGGTTTTTGAATAGCATGGGATAACACGATCCACTTTCTTTTGTTGGAATACAACATAATCTACTTGAAAGCACGAACATGCAGACTCGACTATAATTAATATAAATATAAGTGTGTGTGTGTGTGATCTTCTGTAAAGATTTCGTCATGTTATCACTGGCCATTTTTTCGGATTTTTAATAAACATATTGCAACACTGCATGTGATGCGCAGGTGATTCATGCAGTATATTATTCAATTCGTATAGGAAGTGCGGGAATCTAGACTCATAGTAAGTTGCGAGAAAAATATAAGAGCATTTTCATCCGTTAAATTTGGGCAAAGGCAAGGTTAAAGCCAAAAAGACCTACAACGGGCAAAACAAAAGGACAAGTGGTGAGCCAAGCTATGTCCGTCCAAATGCTGGTGCAAATTAAGTTTGTGGCTTATGATTATTTGAAATCTTTTAATTTTTTAGGAGTTATATTGTAAGTATCTATTCAGTTGTGTTTTCATATTTCTCATTTTATGTTTTATTTGTAAATCAAAGGAGGAGAAGTTTTGAATTATCATATTGGAATTTGAGTTGGAAACTCGTTTTGAAGTGCCTCGTTCATGGTTAAGAGTTTGTTGCTTTGATTTTCTAGTTCTCTACGTGGCAGGGTGCTACTAAAAGCAAAGGGTTTGAGGTTTTCAAGTCTTTCTTTGCACTAGGAGATAGTGAACCCTACCTATCTATCATTTTTATACTTATAATTTCATTTGGAGTGCTCTACGATCTAGAGTCCTAGGGACATCTAAAAGATCGAGAATACCAAACAAAACTCGAGGAAAACAAAAGGCATTATGTTAATAAGTAGCAGCTCATATTTGCGTGAGAGAGAGAGAGAGAGTGCGGCGACTATAGAGATAGTGGAGAAATTGTAGAATGCATAGGAATTATGTTATTCTCCCTATGTCAGTGCCTTTATTTATAGTAAATAAGAGGAAGAGAATAACTTGTCTCCAAGTAAGTACAATTCTAAAGGGAAAGAATCACTAGAATAATAATCTAAACCCAAATTTAAATAAGAATCACTAGAATAATGGGTAATATAGAACTCAAATCTAACTAAAATTTACACAATCACATATTAAATCATATTCATAGCAAATACTACTTTATTGAGTGTTTAATTTATTTTATTTAGCATTGAGAAAGAATTTAAGGTAAATTACACAAAACTACCTCAACTATAGGTTCAACCATAATCTCATGCCTTATGTTTTAAAAATTACAATGTTATACCTCATCTTATGAATTTGTTGCAATGTCAGATCTTCGTCAGTTTATCTGCTAATTTTTTTGTTAAATGCTGACGTGGCTTGAGGTGGGGCCTACTCCCTTGCCAAACAATATTAATAAATTAAAGATAAAATCATTTAAATATTTTTATTTAAAAATGTGGAACCCACCCCAATAAACCCATCAACCTCACCCTTTCCTTCCTTCCTTCACCACCAAAACCACAACCCACTTCCCCCAATTCTTTCCTTCAACATGATTGGTTCACCACAATCTTCCTCTCTCCCCAAAAAAATAAATGAATTTTGAAAGAAAAAACACAGATTTTTCTTCTTTCGAATTCGACCTTCATTCATGCCTTCAATCTTTAAACTTCGCCATCAATGGCTTAACCAGCCAGATTCCGCCGTCGCTTCCTTGGTAGGTCTAGTCGGGCTTGGGGATGGGGTCAAATTTGGGGATTTGGAAGGAGAGAAGGTAGAAGGCCAGGATACGGGGATCAAAGTAAGGTAGAAGATGCCGACGAAGAGGGCGATAAGGATGATGACGATGGGGAGGAAGGCGCAAAAGACACAGCAGCATATGCGGCAGCTGCTCCCCCGGCTGTTCTTTTGGGGGGGGGGGTAGAGGAAGAGAGGAGATTAGGTTTCTTACAAGTCGGCCCAGTTGATGTGGGTCTTGGTATCTCAGTGGTTTATGTGTTGGAAGTATGCCCACAAAGCTACTCATTTGATGTAATAGCTTTTGGAATACTTATTGTGTTAAACTATTATATGTTTAATGAAGGGTAAAGCTTATTGTTAATCACTATTTATTGTATTATATGTTTAAGCAATAAGGGAATCCAAGGAATGTATTTAATCTAAGAGAGAAGTGATCTAAGTAAGTTAGATTAACGAGACATTTCTCTTATGTTCATTCCTAAAATGTTCCTAGCCATAGGATTGCCAATTGAGCATTGACAATCCGCTAAGGTTAGTATGTGCTATGTTAACTTAAACGTGAGTATGACTAGTCTCAAGTCATTTAGTGTTTGACACTGAGACAAACACATAGGTGCTCAAAATGGTAATCAAGTACACTGAACTATGATCAAAAGAGAGTTCGAACATATATATCATGTTAGAACTCGTAAGTGCAATATGCAAAGTAGTCCTTTGACCTGAGGCATCATAGATGTCTAATGGTTAGGTCCTTGATCTTTGATCATGTCAAAGGCATTCCATCGAGAGTGTCCACGACATTGTTGGGGTCAAGCTATATAGTCATGTAGGCATATGAATACACAACAAGGGATCTCTAACCTTCCATGGTGGAGGGAGAATACACTAAGATATGATTTGGGAGTCTTTGGCCAAAGCATACGAATATGACTTAGGAAGTTTGTTCCAAATCATATTCAATTAAATCATATAAAGAAGTATCACATTGGATAGTAGACATGAAACAAACTATCACTCAAACAATATGATTAAGAGTATTATATTAAAGAATGCCCGTATTGCATTGTAATTGTAACTGGATAGGTTCTCCAACCACTTCTTCTTAGCTTGGGTAGCCATGACATACTGCTAGGTGTCACTCATGGTTTTTGGAAGCCCTGAAGATTAGCAAACGCTAATCTTTATCAAAGGGAGAATTGAAATGTAGTTTCAATTCACAATTGATCGTTAAGAGTAACAATCGTCTACTGCCTCGCTAATTGGAACCTAATGGATCATACACTTAGTAAGGATGAAAGTGAAGAAATATAAATGAGATAGATAAGAAATTAAATGTTTTATTTGAGAATGGTCAAGATTAATTAATTATACGAAAGGTTCGTATTGGGCTTTCAAGTTAGTTTCGGGTCTAGAGGCCCAAAGGGGTTTTGGTCCACAAGGCCCATTATGTTTAAGTTGTATGACGACTAAAACAAAATGGGCAATTAGCCCAATAACTAAAGGATGGCCGGCCATAGGGTGAGTGGTAGTGAACTTGGCATAATTGCAAGTTTGCCACTCAAATGTGAGGTTCTATAAAAAGAACTTTATAGTTTTACCACATTAAGGGTTTTCTTTGAGGCAAAAGAGCAAAACTCTTTCTCTCTTTGTCTTCCAAAGAGGCCAGCCACACTTAGAGAAAAATAGCTAGCAATCTTCCTTCCTCTAAGTCATCCATTTCATTTTCACACCTCATTCTTGCTGTGGAGACTTAGAGACACCAAACTTTTGGTGTTCTTGGAGTTCCTCTCCTCAAATCCTCAAGGAGAAAATGAGGTGACTTGAAGGCCCTCCACTTGGGTGAATCCCTTGTGTAAACAAGGATGAGCTTCAAGGGTAATGAAACTCAATCTCTCTATTCTCTTTAATTTGTTAAAGAGTCTTTTGGTTCATCATTCACTAGGCTTTGAAAGTCATGGGTTTTGGAATTTTTTTTAATGCATGCCTACTTTAAAGTGTTAATAGTTTGCTTTTGTGTTCAAATGTTCTTACATGTTCTTAGTTAGGACAAATTTTTTCTTTCAAGTGGTATCAGAGCCTAGGTCTAGTGTATGGTGAATCCTTTTGGGTTTTGTGTTTTTCATGGTTTGTGATTTAAATGTTGTAAATGTTACAAGCTTTGTTCTTGCTTTTTGAATATAAATTTTGCTTGAAAATTTAGCATCTCAAATGTTGTAGATGTAGTTCATTTAAGCATGAATATTGGAACTAAAATTTGGTGCCATGTATGTGGGGAAATTTGGCCAAATCCAAAGGGTGGATTTTTGGGTTCATGTTTGTCTTGTTAAAAGTGTTTTAAAGTGACATTAGGAACCCATAAGTACCCTAGGATGTTAACCCTCTTTCGAGCAGTGTAAATTTTGAATTTTAATTGAGTGAAAACATTCATGGAGCTCTTATGAGTTTTCATGTGTGTTCTTCAATGTTCTTACTTTGTTCTTGATGTTCATACCAAGAACAAAATGTTTGGTGCTTTGATACAATGTGTTTGATGTTTTTCATAAAGTTTTGGTTTGTTATTGATTGATGATGGATGATTGGTGTTTATTTATTTATTATTGTTTTATAAATTCTACACCTTACCTACATCTTACAACTCATGCCAATCAACTATTCAACCATGCCAATCAACTATTCAATCCATACCTTTCACTTTTTCAACACTTTATAAAATTTTGAATTTTCACCAAAACCAACCCTCCCTTTACACTATCTAAAACCGGCTACCCCTTAGTGGGAATACTTTTGGGGCTTTTATGCAATTATATAGAGTTTTGGTACTTTTGTATATTTGCACTTTGGCCCAAAAGTTTACATTTTTACGTAAACGCCCAAAATCACTAAAAGACAGATTGTTTTGCTCATTTAATGAAGTTTTTATAATTTCTGAAATTTTTGGGTTCTAGTTGTAATTACATGAAGTTGTGGACTTTTGTGTTTTTACAAAGTGACCCCAAAAGTTTATGTTTTTGCATTGTGGACCAACAGTTGAGGTCATTGCATTTTCAGCCCAAATTATGATGATAACAAAATGGTTTTGTCTCTTTAATGAGACTTGGATTTTCATTTCATTTAGTTCCATTTAAATCAATTCTATGAATCCGAAAACCAATTGTTTAAGTTGCTTTCTTATTTAATGTGATTGATTAAGAAAAGGGTGATTATGAACCAAAGGCCTTAATAATTGAGCTATGTGATTGGCCGCTTTACATTATGAATGTTTGGGTGAAGTAGTTTGGATTTGAATGTAATTTGATTAGTTCAAATGTGTTGTAAAAGGGCATAAGTCCATCACATGTGTTGTAAAAGGGCATAGGCCCTTCTCTTTATTTCAAGTATTCTTTTTTGTTTATTTACATGCAAATTGGAATAGTTGGGTCCAACGCCCAATAGGAAATGACTATTTAATTAGATTAAATGCGTAACTAAAATCAACAACTACCTAAAATGACTCGTGTTGGATCCAACTATTCCAATTTGCATCCTAAGACCTAAAATGACTATATAGTCCATATGAGGATGCTATGCATTCGTTAGTAGTTCCATATAGTCTCGCTTGTTTCATCAAAATAATGGGAGTATTATATACTACTAATTCATATAAACTTGGACCAATGGTTGTGATAGGCCCAAGTTCTTTTAATAAGATTAAAATGAAATTGATGTAGCCCAACTTACTCCCTCAACAAAATGAATATTAAGTTGATAAGCGAGAGATGCTTTGAACATCTCTTCGTGGGCCTTCCACCATGGTGGGCTCCAATCATTTGTCACTCATACACCGGCTACACCCTATCATGGGGAAGTTCAAAGTATGTGCTTACATTCAGGAAGAGTCTATATGTACATACATGATGTGGTGAGGTAGGCAACGAGGATGGCCAACATCATATCATTGTGAGGCTATTCTTGAACCCTTTACACGAACTAGCATGGTGGGAATGACTTAACTAAGTACAAGAGTTGTAAATGACTAAAGCGTTATTCTCCCATCATTATTGTTGCTAACCAACATCATATCATTGTGAGGTGGGCTTGGTAATGGTGAGCCGCCCATACCCCACTAAGTGTTCAACGTAACTCTCAGATTCCATTGAGGGATGTGGAATTTGCCAAAAATAGTGGGTGGTACTATTTGATTTATGACCCAATCAAGTAGTTTTTTTTTTAAATTTTTTAATCAACAATCTAATACGATTTTTGTTATGTTATATAGTTAACGACGTGCCTAAAATTATACCTACCATTATGCTTGACAAAAGGGACCTTAGGGGCCAACGTTTCCTTGCTTGGTATCACCACATTGAGAATGTCTTAAGGGTGAAAGATATATTGTATGTGCTCAAGCAATCCCCTCATGATGTGCCTTCTATGAAACAAGCTTCAAAGGAAGAGTGTCAAAGTTATGCTAGACACTATGAGGATGATATATAAGCCAAATGCTTGATCCTTGCTTCACTTAGTGAGGAGCTTAAAAAGCTACATAAGGACATGGACACTTCTTGTGCCATGGTTGATAGTTTGCATAAGATGCATGACATTGAGACTAGTAATCTACGATTCTTAAATGTTTCTAGTCTATTGAATGCCAAAATGGCAAATGGGACATCAGTCCAAAAACATTGACAAAAGATAGAAAGGATCTTTCAAGATCTTGAGAGTTTAGGAACTTCCATCGATGGGAAAATGGCCCAAGACTTTTTCCTTGCATCTCTCTCGGATGATTTCACTAAGTTTATAGTAAACTATAAAGTGAATAGATTCGATCGTACTCTTTCATAGATGATTGACCTGTGCTATGAATTTGAACAAGGTTTCAAAAAGGACAGTGGGAGTGAGAATGCAATCACAAGGAAAAGATTACACAAGAAGAAGGCAAGAATATCCAAAGGGCCATGCTTTCATTGTAGAAAGGATAAACATTGGAAGATTCAATTGTTGGGGTCAATGGTTAGGTTCTTGATCTTTGATCATGTCAAAGGCATTCCATCGCGAGTGTCCATAATATTGTTGGGGTCAAGCTATCTAGTCATGGCATATGAATGTACAACAAGGGACCTTTAACCTTCCATGGTGGAGGGAGAATACTCTGAGATATGATTCGGGATTCTTTGGCCAAAGCATACGAATATGACTTAGGAAGTTTGTTCCAAATCATATTCAACTGAATCATATAGAGAAGTACCACATTGGATTGTAGACATGAAACAAACTATCACTATGATTAAGAGTATTATATTAGAGAATGACTGTATTGCATTGTAATTGTAACTGGATAGGTTCTCCAACCACTTCTACTTAGCTTGGGTAGCCATGACTTTCTGCTAGGTGTCACTCATGGTTTTTGGAAGCCCTGAAGATTAGCAAACACTAATCTTCAACAAAGGGATAATTGAAATATAGTTTCAATTCACAATCGATCGTTAAGAGTAACAATCACCCACTGTCTTGCTAATTGGAACTTAATGGATCGTACATCGAGTAAGAATGAAAGTGAAGAAATATAAATGAGATGGATAAGCAATTAAATGGTTTAATTGAGAATGGTCAAGATTAATTAATTATACGAAAGGTTCATATTGGGCTTTCAAGTAGTTTCGGGTCTCGGGGCCAAAAAGGGTTTTGGTCCACAAGGCCCATTATGTTTAAGTTGTATGACAACTAAAACAAAATGAGAAATTAGCCCAATAACTAAAGGATGGCCTGCCATAGGGTGAGTGGTACTGAACTTGGCATATTTGCAAGTTTTCCACTCAAATGTGAGGTGCTATAAAAGGAACATTGTAATTTTCAAAACATGAGATTGTGGTTCGACTCATAATTAAGGTTGTTTTGTGTAATAAACTCAAGAATTTATGTCTTGAAAATTAGGGAGAGCGGGTGGGTGGATTTGGTATGCGTATGTGGTCCTTATAAGGATGTTGGCCCATATATGGAGCCAGCTTGGGAGTTTGAGATTACCATCCAATCCATGCCTACATGTGTGTGCCTTTTCTAGAATGAAAATCTTCTGCATCCAAAATAGTGTGACAATTCTCTAACCCTAATTATTGACTAAAACATATTTATAAACTTAATTTTTCTTAGCTTTATTGTCATAAACTTAATATGTGTCAAACAACAATTGAGGCTACAAAAAGGCCACACCAGTTTTAAGTGCAAAAGATTTGATTTCACCTTTCCTTCTACTGTGATTTTCTTTCTAAATAAAACATCGTGATATGTTGTTGCAGACATTAATGTTCAGTGTTAAAAAGACTTTTTAGCCAAAATGGTCCCTAAGATTTACATAACTCCTCACTTTAGTTCCTGAGATTTGAAATTAATAAAAGTGGTCCTTGAGTTAGGCCACCATCAATCATTTTGGGTATTCTGTGAAATTTTTTATTAAATAAGGACCAAAATGACAAAAATACTCTCAATTTAATAATCAATGGGCCACAATATTAACAAAAATTAAGGGTATTTTTATTATTTTATCTTTATTTAATGGAGATTTTCCAGCAAATGACCAAAATGATTGATGGGGTGGACAAACTTAAGGACCACTTTTATTGATGACACACCCCGACCTAAGAGTGGGGCGTGCTAGCCGTAACGTGAGCGTGATGTTACCATGTGCACAGTGCGGAAGCAAGATTAATAAGGAGAAGTACGAACCAATTAAAACCAAGCCACTAGCAAACCTAATTAAGATAGTGTGCTAGAGTGAGAATTAATAGTGTTTACATAACCAGAGCATAAATGATCTAAGTGCAGTCAAGCAGAAAGTACTAAATGCAATTGACACCCGAAGGTGGTTGTGGATGCAAATTTCAGTCGCTTTCTTCTTGGACAAAATTGCACCTACAAAACAATTAACACCTTTGGTTAAGGCCAAAAGCCTCACGTGCCCACGATGAGTTGGGGGGGCTTTGGCCGAAGAACCTCCGATGCCAAAGTTAGAAATTAGAGAGAAAATGTGTTTGAAGAACTTTGTGATTTTTGCAAGAGTGTTGGAATGATTTTTTGGTGAAAATGGGTGTCTATTTATAGGGATAGATTAACCCACTTTTTAGAGAAAGTGGCCGGCCAACTTTGGCCTTTTTGGGTTCAATTTTTGGTTTTATTAACCAATTTATTGGCTAATTAAATATGAAAGAAATGAATGGGGGGTTATGGGGTTTATTATCTAATTTAATTTGGGCAATAAAGTGGGAAAATAAGTGGGATAAAGAGCATCGGGAGATGGCCGGCCCTTTCCTAGTTTTTGGGATTAAGTGGGATTTTTTGTGGTTGAATTTTGGTTTAATTAGCTAATTTACTATGATTAATTGGCTAATTAAACCTAAAGGGAAGGTTTTGGGGAATATGGGATGAATATATTATTTAGCTAATAACTTAGCTAAATAATGAAATAGGAAATATATAGAATAAATTAGGTTTGAAGTTGATACCTATTTTGGGCACTTTTGTCTTGGTTAAGGGATAATTGCTTGCTGCTTGCGAGTAGGAATCCCGGTATGCCCCAAGGTAGTTTTGTCTTCTTTTGTCAAAAATGCACGTGTCGCCTTGTGATTATTTTTGGCTCCATAAATGCCTCTACACCTGTTGGGTTGCTCGCATGAAAGGGCAGCAGGTGTAGAGATCTTCTTGCTTTAGGAAACTTAAGACTGCTTCCTATTTTGACGTTGATTCTCTCTTTAATAGGAAATTAGATCCTTCTAGGAAAGGGAAATAAATTTCTCTCAAAGCCTATTTAAGGCCACCTTAAGTGGGTTATTAAATCAACTTTGGAGAGCGATTTATTCTACCATACAAGAGAGAGATAGCTTAGAGGATATTTGTTCCCCCTCCTCTAGCAATCTTCTACATCTTGCCCGTGCAAAGGACCGTCTTTTGTTGCTTTCTTCGTCTTCTCCGTGCCGCACCAATGTAAGAAAAATTTATTTTTCTTATCTTCTTCTTGGATAGTGCTATTGTGGGACAGCCATCGTTGGTGCGGCACGTTGGCTGGTAGGGGCCAGAAATTGGCTCGGCATGGGCTGATGAGGTGTTGTGGCAGAGACCACTGCTTTAGGCTGCTCGGCTTGGCTAGAGCCAAGGGCAGCTTATGCGGCTGGGGCCACGGATTGTGGTGCTAGGGCACAGTGCTAGGCAAGTGGCAAAGCTCATGTCCTTTAGGCTTTTTGACATGGGCTAGGCCGGCTATTGGGAGAAATGAGGAGGTTGCGGCCCTCATGGGTTGCTGGAATGCTGGGCATGCAGGCCTCCTGCCCGCTAGTCGGGAAAAAATGTGGGCTGCTCTCGAGAGAGAATATGAATAGGATCAAGGTAGATACATTGGCTCGTCCAATCACTGTTGTGGATCCTGCTGTAAATGAAGGTGGGAAAAGAGATCTTCCCTGCCTGCTCAAGAAATACCGGCTGAGAAAAAACCAAAGACTTCTTCCGCTGCTCGCGAGAGTTTGCTGACTGCCCCCAAGCTTGTGATTGGCTTGACTTTTTTTTTTTAGATCTGAGCCAATGACGTCTGCCATGCCAAATATGGCTAGTTTGATTGCTGATAGGGTTGCCCAGCGTAGAGGTCATGTCATGCCCCCAGTGCCAAAGTATGTACTAAGACGTCCGTTAGGAGCTAAGTCTGGTTCACCTTTGGAAATGCTTGGTAAGCGGCGCCAAGGCCCACTCCTCTTGCTGCTAAGACTGAATCGCCTGATGGGAAGGATAAGACTACTCGTGTGGGCAGTTGTGAGAAATCCACTAAGCTTGCTTCTGGGGAGGCTGTTGAAATCTGTGCGCTTTTGAAACCAAATTTGCTTGAAGACATGGACACTTGTGCCAAGTTTGTTGATGATATCAAAAGGTTTGTTGGCCCGAGTTCCTTTGTGAAGTGTAGGACCGAGTATAAGATGACTACTTTGCTAGCCATGGTGTAGAAAACGAAGATTCTGGCAGCCGAGTCTATGTTCCTGATCAAGAGGATACCAAGGCTGCCAAGGAGGTGTCAAAGGCTGTGGCAGTTGAAGCTTATCCTTCCTAGATTCAAGATCTTGAGCATTCCCCCTTTTTTTTTTAGCTTTGTTCCGCTGCTTATGCAAAGGATGAAGAGTTGATTGCTGCTTATAACCAAGTGATCCACTTCAAGAAGGTTGTTGATAAGCTTGAACCCCAAGTGTTGGAACTCTAAGGTGCACTGAAGATCAATGAAAGTTTGAAGAAAGAAGTGGATGAGCTGCAACCCGTCCATGTTGGTCTGCTCGAGAAGATCGGGTAACTGAAAGGTGAGAAGGCTAGGCTCGAGGCTCCATTTGTTTAGAGTGATGCCAGTTTCTACAAGTTGGGATATGTAGATCATCTCTTTGGTAGGCCCTCTAACTTTGAGTTTGCTGGGAAAGACTTCAAAACCTTTCTCTATTTCTCTGGAATACTTGTTCACCCTTATTTTTGGGGCCTCTATTAGTGAAGTAGCCGGAGATGTTAGTGCCCAGGCTAAAGCAGCTGGGAGTGAAGCACCGGATGATGCCGCTGCTAAGAATGTCGCGGCTACTGAAGATGTGGCGACCGAGTAGTTATGGAGTGTCCAAGTTGCTAAAGAGTAGTCTTCTTGGTAGTCTTCAAGATTTTCTTTGTTTCCCTCATTGCTTTTTGCTTTACTTGTACTCATTCGGTCTTCGCTAGTTGTTTATCAAATTTGCTAGAAATTTAATAAACTCGATTCCTTCGCTTTTCTCCATCTTCGCTTCTTTTGTTCATGCCATAACCTTCGCTTCTTTTCTATAAGCAGACAGGCCCGCGTAGCCGATGCAGATGTAGGTGTTGGTGTAGAACTTGGCAAAGTTGTTAGCCATAGGGTCGGCAGCCGGAAGCCTTACTTACAGAAGCAGACAAGTCCGCGTAACCATTAGGCTGTTAACCTTGGCTTTCTCCAATTCTGTAGGTTGCGTAGCAAGTATCACAACACTTTATGACTTGGTGTAGGTTGTTCTGTGCTTGGCAGAGATGAAACTTATCGACTACATAGCATGTCGGTAGCTGATAAAGCTTCGTATATGCATGCTAGCTTGTTTAACCTTTCACAAGAATGTGCGGTTGTATAAGTCTAGCATGGTTTTACTACTCGAAGGGCAAGCCGTAGGCAGTCTTCTAGAAACCGTAGGCTACCTTAGTGCACTCAGTAGCAGCTTTAAGGTTCCAGGGCAGTCGTCTGTAGGGAGTACTGCGTAATGTGTCCCCTCCGTCTTAGGGCCCGGTTCCCTGCGGATTAGGCCAAGAGACCCAAAATCCTTCAGTTAGCTAAGCCTTGAAAAAGACCATTGTGGCTACTTCTAGGATCCCGGCGCAAGCCATCGCGCTTCTCTAGTTATACTAGGGCAGCCCGACTCATCCACGTCTGGATATTCGGAGTGTGGAGTTTATCCTCCCGCTTTGGAAAGCAGACCCATGTGGGTGTCGAGGAATTGGTTTACCCTCTCGCACTGGAAAGCATGGTTGGTCCCTAGGGGGTGCAATTTCTGCGATGAGTCCATAAGAAGGGCGCAATCTTCTTTTTAAGTGCAGGTATGATCAGTTGTCGTAAGCATGTAGTTGAGCCGAGTTGCAAATTACTTCTAAATTCCTCATCGAAAAAACGAGTGAAACGAACGAATAACTTGCTGTAAAAGACTACATAACAACTAGATAATTCTCGACTTGCGAGGTGGTGCCCGTTAAGCTGCTTCAGTTTTCAGGCTTTGATGTAGCAGGAGGTCTCACATGGTACTTCCTTAGACTGTAGGCATTCTACTGTTTTTTGATCTTTTTGTTGTTTCATGGTGGCGTGGGTGTAATTGCTCTTGCCGCCTAGTCTGCTGATTTTGTACGAACCCTCCCAAATGGGATCCATCTTTTTAGAGCCTTATCTGCGAGCAGTGATGAAGGCTTTTCTTGAGACCAGATCTTCAAACTAGAGCTGTCGAATCTTGGCCTTTTTGTTGTAGCTGGAGAGGAGTTGCTGCTGGTAAGTTGTGATGCTAGTGATAGTCTGCTCATGCTTCTTCTCTGCCAGATCTAAGCTTGTGGCCATCTCCTTACTGTTCGGTTACTCATTTTTTGGTGGTGTGATATGCCCATAGACATCCGGGGAGTTCGTCTAGCCATTTTCCTTTCTTGTTGGTGAGGGATTTCTTGAGGTAGTCGAGGATCGTCTTGTTGGGTGTGTCGTCAATATGCAAATGCCAAAAGTCTTCATCAAGTGGAGCAGGTGCGACTAGGGTGTACTAGGCTTGTTGGGCCGCTCTGTTGCGTCGCATAGGCTAGGCGTGAGTGCGCAGTAGGGAGCCATAGATCTGGACCAAGTAACACGTAGTAGGAGATGCTCAACTGCCAGTATTGAGCCACTCTAGAGTAAAATTATAGAGTAAAGGTCGGCTGAGGCCGTGTGACACGTAGCAGAAGGTGGTGTTCAACCGTCAGTAGAATATTTTAAGGCAACGAGGACAAAACTTGATTTCGAGTGTGTCCTTCTAGTGTTCGTCTGCCGTTGGCGTGCTTTTTGGGCCGAATAGTGTGTCATAAGGATGACTGTTTGCGTTTGAAGGTAAAACTTGAGCTCCTGGGTTGTAACAATTATTGCCAAACCTAGCTTTTGAATTTCTGGTAGCATCGATGAGAGCTTTTGAACTGTGGAATACAGGTAGTCAGGCCCCCAGCTTTTCTCGTATGATGATAGAGCTTATCGCTACTTCTAAGACTGCCAAGTAAATGTATAAGTCATCCGCTGCTCCTGGCTTGGGTAATAGGGGAGGTGATGTGAGATACTTCTTCAGGTCTTGGAAAGCTCTTTTGCACTCTTCATCCCATTTGTCTCGTTGTGCCCTCTTGATGGCCTTGAAAAAAAGGCTTGCATCGATCGGTGAACCGCAAAAGAAAGCGGTTGAGGGCAGCTGCTTGTCCGGTCAAGCTTTTGATGTCCTTTAAGATAGTGGGAGATTTCATCTCTAGGATAACTCGGATGTGCTTCAATTCCTCGTTGGGTCACTAGGTACCCTAAGAATCTTTCTGAAGATACTCTGAATGTGCATTTAGTGGGGTTAGGATCGAGAACTTAGAGTAGTTCTTGGTCGTCGGGCCTCCTCTAGTCGAGAATCAATCCATATGCTTGGCCCCCTGCTTGCTTTATTTGTTCAGCTGCTTTCCGTCATCCTTCTTTACCGCTACTTTTTTTTTAAGCTGCTCGGGTGCCTTGTCTGCTCGCCGAGCTTCATCCCAAAGTGCGTGTTTCTCTGCTAGAACAAAGGAGTCTGCTAGGATTAGATCTTCTTTCATGATCAATTCTCCGAACAACGGGTGGTCTGCTGGAAGTCATTGTTGGAAGGCTGCTCTAGCTATCAAGTCGTTGCATCCGACTATCCTTGCCTTCTCTGCTTTGAACCTCTTCACATAGTCACGAAGTGACTCCTTTGGGTTCTTCTTGACGTTGAACAAATGGTCGGATTTCTTCTTGATTGAGCGATATGGTGAATATTCTTTGATGAAAGCCAAAGAAAGTTCATCAAAATTCCGGATGGACTGTGGCGGCAGGGTGTAGAACCAATCTTGCGCTTCACCTTGTAGAGTGGTGGCGAATATCTTGCACATAAGATCATCGTTGTTTTGATAGAGGATCATTGCGCTTCGGTAGTGCTTCAAGTGTCCCTCCGGGTCTTTTTCCCCTTTGAAAGATGTGAAATGTGGCATGCTGAACTCACGTGGAGGCTCTGCCTGCTCAATCTCATCCGTGAAGGGTGACTTGCTTATGTTGGTCATGTTCCGTTGTAGTGTCTCGTCGGTGACCTCGTTGCGTTGAAAATTACGCAATCGTTTGGTCAAGAGTCTTTCTACTTCCTCCTGAATTTTCCTTTGGGGTAGCGGAGCTCTCGGCTTCCCCCAGTCATGACTTGTTGGTCTAGGTTGCTCTTCTATGTATTTGGCTCTTCTATGCCGCGGATGAGGTTGTTGTGGTGCGTTCCTAGCAGGCGAGCGAGTTCTTCGCAGGCTGCTGGTTAAACTTGAGCCGGATTGAGTGATTGCTTTTCTCCATCCGTGGTGCTGCCTACTCTGATGTGATGTGGATGATGCTCTTTGCGGGCTTAGCCGTGAATGAACACTTCACCTGGAAGGTTACTCATGTTGACTATCAGAGTGCGACCCCAATCGTGAATGTATGTTCGTCCGTGGGCCTAGTCGAGAGTGCACGCTTCTTCGTGCATTAAGACGAGAGTATACGCTATCTCGAGGGCCCAGTCGGGAGTGTACATTGCCAGAACACTTGGTTTGTGGTCGATCTAGTGGCTGCTTTCCGGGATGCCGCTAGAGAGATTCCTCGTCTGCCTTTGTCCTACTTCTGGACACCACACCTAGGGCACGTTGCATCTCGGTGCGTTGCAAGAACTGGTTCACCAAGGTCGTCTATTGTGCGAGGGCGCTCGTCAACTCTATGACTTGTCGAAACAAGTGTTGTTCTCCATTTGGGTTGGAAGAGTTTGGAAGGAATGTATCTCCTTGAGCAGTGGAAGTGTGGTAGACCCCGGGCGTGAGATTTGAGTTGGGAAATGTCAAATATGCAAAGAAATGGGGTGAAAATGCCCCCGATTCGATCACGGGTCCTGAGACTTGAAGTCAAGACAGTTGTGCTACTTTTGGGCCGACTTGGGCTGCTCGGGAAGCCAAAGGAGTAGGCTGGGCCACGAGAGCAGGCTGGGCCGCGGGGGACTAGTAAATAGAGAAAAACCTTTTTATGCTAGAGTCTTCTACGAGTATGGATCTTCAACTCTCAATGAAAGCACCAATTTGTGGATGCAAATTTCCGTCGCTTTCTTCTTGGACAAAATTGCACCTACAAAACAATTAACACCTTTGGTTAAGGCCAAAAGCCTCCCGCGCCCACGATGAGTTGGGGGGGCTTTGGCCGAAGAACCTCCGATGCCAAAGTTAGAAATTAGAGAGAAAATGTGTTTGAAGAACTTTGTAATTTTTGCAAGAGTGTTGGAATGATTTTTTGGTGAAAATGGGTGTCTATTTATAGGGATAGATTAACCCACTTTTTAGAGAAAGTGGCCGGCCAACTTTGCCTTTTTGGGTTCAATTTTTGGTTTTATTAACCAATTTATTGGCTAATTAAATATAAAAGAAATGAATGGGGGGTTATGGGGTTTATTATCTAATTTAATTTGGGCAATAAAGTGGGAAAATAAGTGGGATAAAGAGCATCGGGAGATGGCCGGCCCTTTCCTAGTTTTTGGGATTAAGTGGGATATGTTTTGTGGTTGAATTTTGGTTTAATTAGCTAATTTACTATGATTAATTGGCTAATTAAACCTAAAGGGAAGGTTTTGGGGAATATGGGATGAATATATTATTTAGCTAATAACTTAGCTAAATAATGAAATAGGAAATATATAGAATAAATTAGGTTTGAAGTTGATACCTATTTTGGGCACTTTTGTCTTGGTTAAGGGATAATTGCATGCTACTTGCGAGTAGGAATCACGGTATGCCCCAAGGGTAGTTTTGTCTTCTTTTGTCAAAATTCCACGTGTCGCCTTGTGATTATTTTTGGCTCCACAGTGGTCCTACATGAGTGAATTCTGTCAGAACGTCTGATGAGATCCTCGTATGCCACCAATGAACACTACCTTAAAACTTGGAGAGGCGAAAAACAAAGTTGAGTGGGTCAGCAAAACAAATCTTTTCAAAATCATTCTTTTCTCAAAAGTTATAACCCCTCTCCGTAAAACCTGTATAATTTCCCAAAAATAAAGTATATACTCATATATATAAATCTCAAAATCATGTTGAAAAATATGTATGTATGTATGCCATGTCAAAGTATCTCAACTGATCTCTAATCATAACTCTATGAATGTGATTGAATGTCAGGTAATCAACTCAGCCCTCGGCTGTATATATAGCTCATAATTATTCTCAATAATCAACTCAGCCCTCAGTTGTATATATATAACTCATAATCAATCTCATCATATCATGTATATATCCTGCACACAAATCAATACCACTTCTAGGAGTCTGCACAACATCACTGTATATAGAATAAATATGTTCTAGTGCTACAATCACGTGAAGACTGTGCAAATAATTCGCGGGTCACCTACGAGTCAAACCCATTTATAGTGGTCTATACGACAGGATTGTGCACCTAACTTGGATCCAAGGCGAGCATGCGGTGCGGGAGGTGAACATCACGTGAAAGACTATGCCCCTAACTCTGGGCGGGAGCACTAATATCAAGGTGCAGGTGTATGAGCTCTCATCACATCACATCACCTCACATCATTCTCATTATAACCAGTATATAAACTTACCTGACACTTACATGTGCGTCCGCAGCACCATCTTAAATATATGCAATCACTAATGCATCATTAAAATAAATAGATACTTTGCATGGCATTTCAAAACGTATAATCATTTAAGTTCATTTTTTGGGAAAAATAGCAATATATAGGTATATACAAAAAACAACTGCCCACTCACAGATAAGTAGCCCGATCGTAGCCCCCAAGTCTAGCCTAGTTACGCTCGTCCTCTGAATAGGTCTCGCCTATATGAGAAGTAACTGAAATAACGTTAATTTTAAGCACATAATCGCAACCTTGGAAATAACTTCTCATACATAGCTCAATGTTGGTATTTGAATATACCAACGTGATCTACACATCGTCACGAACACGCAAAAAAATTTAGAATAATTTTTCCGTCCTCCACGCGCCAGCAAGTGCACAGACCTACGCGCCCCCACCTGCGGTCATGTGACAGGCACACTGACGGCGTCAATTAACACCGTCAGGTATATTCCTGGAATATACCGTTAAGTCTTAACAGAATCAGTCCAAACTAACTGACGGCGTTAGCATATTCCGTCAACTCTGATGGAATATGCCGTCATCTCCTACCTCAGGACTCCCGCGACCATCGTCGGCGCCGGAATCTAGGAAATTTTCGAAACTTCGTATCTCCGTCAAAACTCAACCATTTTTCACGATTTTTATGTCAAATTGAAGCATTCGAAGAATAGAACACAAATATACCTCTTTTAAGCCTCGATAACCACGGGATCTCGCCAGGAAAATCCCACAAACTCCGGCCAAACTTTAACAACTCCATTCTCCCCACTCCGACATCCAAAATCTTCAAACGAACGTCCCCGAGCTTCGTAGGAGCCTCTTAAAGTACATATCTCGGGGATTATGATTTCGATGTGAAAATGACGGAAATCTCACCTGAAACTGGTATAGATGAACTCGTGGTGACGAGATGAACACAATGGTGGTCTTTACGTCCTCGATCTGTGAAGTTTCAGAGGGATTTTGGGTGTGTCCGTACGAAATGAAGGAGGGAGAGAGAGAGAGAGAGAGAGAGAGAGAGAGAGAGAGAGAGAAAGAGTGTGGGTGTGTGGTCCAAATCCAACCACCCAATCACAACACATTATTTCCTTAGTTCCCATTGGTTCCAATAATTTAGGATAATACATAATTAGACCAAAACCTTTGAGAAAAATACAAACGTACACTCCACGCTCAAGGGCAATTCCGTCAGTTCACATTAACGATATAAAAATCCAGGACAGGCTGTCACAATTGATTTCAAATCTCAGAGATCAAAGTGAAGAGTTATGCATAAAATCAATTTACTATAAATAAAACTTAAAATCTATTGGTCATGTCGTAGTAAATAGATTTTAAGCTACAATGTGAATGTTCATTGCGGCTTAAAATCTAGCTTGTCTCTTAAAATCTATCTCCTGTAAATAAAACTTTAGGGGCCATTTGATAATCATTTTGTTTTCATTTTTTTTAAAATCTAAAAATTGAAATCTTGTTTGGCAACTACCTTCAATTTTCGATTTTTTTATAAAATGAAAATTGAAAACTAATTTGACCTTGAGTTTTCACTTTTTAGATTTCAATTTTTATTTATTTATTTATTAAATTAATTTAAAATATCGAAATTGAAAACAAAATGGTTATTAACGAAGACACTTTAAGTTAGATAGAGAACCTAGGGTTTGAGACTAAAAGTGAACTTTCATGTAAACCAAAGAATACTCACGTACCTTCTGCGGTTGTTTTAGAAGGTCAAATCAGTATAGTGGAATTTGACAAGGCTAGCTTCCAACTACGGAACCGGAACATGAAAAACGTGTTATGATAGTTTTATTTGGAAAAGTAGAATTCAAATGGCCATGTAATCATGCAACAAAACGATCAAGTTGAAAATGGTAGGACATGGGAGGAGATTTCTTTATACTTTCTCACCCACTTTAACTGCAAAATTGTGCCTTCAGGACGACCTTTGGGAGGAGAAAGAGGACTCAGGACTATGTAGTCAAGTCAAAATGTTATCTAAATATATTGTACACTGCTTCTGGTCTTCTACGATGTCTTGTGCGAAGATGAGTCGATGCTCACTTAAACAGGTGCTTAAAAGCCACTAGGAGTTTTAGCAACTGTTGGCTAGAGAAACGAAATTTATTGTTACAACGATGTTATATACACTAAAAAGGAGAATTTGAGTTCAGTGACATACTGAGGCGGTCATAATAAAATAATATTAAACTTGTCATTTACGAAACTCAAGACCTCCAACTAAATGGCGAATTTGTCATCTATTAAATGGGAGATTGTAACTTTATTAATATTTATATATATAACTATTCTTACGCTTTCATATTTTATCTTTTTTTTTCTTTGACCGAGTGGACGAGAAGTTCGCTCTTCAACTCGCTTTCCTCTATTTAGTGAACTAAGTCTAATATATTTTTATGACTACTTGCATTCTTAATGGACTCTCTAAATAAATTCCTACCAAAATTGAAGAAGGAATAGAGAAAATTCATCTCCGGTCGCACTCCCTATCCCACTTCAAAGATAACAAAAGTTTTAGGAGATTTCTACATCGTAAAATTTCTGGAATGTGGCCTAGTGTTTTAAAATATGTGAATAATTAATTAATTGCTAAACATTTGATCAACTACCAGCTTTTAAAATGTGTGATATACTGTTTCTACAAATATTAAGGAAGTTTTGAGGAGTCTCCAACCAGTCTTTTGCAGTTGCAAATGCAAGAAGAAGGGCCCAAAAAAGGGGCACCAATTTCACGCTATGTAACTTACTTCTGGGGTGGTTCGCAAGTGCATGGATTGTATTTAGTACTAACCGTAAAGAGGACAGGTGCGACATTTTATCATAAAATGTCTCATTGTAATTAGAAGTAAAGCCACTCATTAGTACAAGTTATATTAAACTTCGTCATTTTTTGACGTGAGATTGTTGTATTCTTTCAACATGGCTTTCCTGAGGGGTTCAAATCTCATGCCTGAATTTCGCTACCATAATTTCCTTCTTATGGATAATGTCTCATTAAGGAGCCTTCCACTGTTTTAAACAATTGTTCTTTTTGAGCTGTAGTTTAGGAAATTAGAAATATTTGAAGTGTGGACTGTTAATGCCCAAAACCACTCCTTAAGGATAAGGCCAAAAAATAAGCATGATAAAAGCCCAAAACTAGACCAAGTGTCAACAATAGGTCCACAAGCCCAACTTTGTGGAACAACCATATTAGGTCCACTCGAGCAAGTGGAGCGTTTGTCTTGAGTACATGAGAGATTTTCTCATCAAAAAAACTTACCACAAGACTAGCAAATGACAGGCACTTAGAAAAACTTACCACAAGACTAGCAAATGACAGGCACTTAGTAGTACGGTCTAATGGTATTCTTCTTCACTTCTAATAGAGAGATCTTCATTTTGATTCTCGCAAAAAACGAATTTGAACCACATTATTGTTAGCCTATTATAAGGCTTAGCCAACTCACCCATCTCTTAGTGTAGAAAATATTATTTAAAATGGCAGTGATACCCAGCCACGAACCCAAGTTCAAAGACCAAAATCGACTCTGGCTAGACTTGAAGTCTACATCTGATGTTAGCCTTACTAACCCTCCTGCAGATGAATTCGATTGACAGAACTTCACAAGATATTCATGCCGATTCATTAGTAATTTCTGGCCAATCTATTGGCGCCGCACTCGAAACTTGAGAAAGATCAAACGTCCGGCGGTACGTTTGCACTTACATGAACTACACAAAAAATACTGACACAACCAGAATTCCGGAAATTTAAGGTTGAACTACCCAAAAATATTGCAAGAAAGAAAGAAAGATTCAAGAAAAAGTCACAACTGCATTAAAATTTCTGTTTTCTGCATAACAAAATCTTGCTGAATAGCTACAACTTCCCAAATTATTCAAAACAAAAACCAAAAAAATACACTCCGATTAGAGAATGAGGCTCCGCTCCAGGGAGCCCGTGATTTCACCGTCACTATCCCAAAACTAAAACCCAAAATTCCCAACACAGCCATTAATCTCGTACATCTCTTTCTTCGCTAGGAGTTGAAGAACTCGAACCAACCTCGAAACCCCAATTCATACCAAGATAATCTTTTGTGCACAATTCTCTCCTATTCATCTCATCTAACTTAATAGCCGCATTCTCCCTCAAACGTTCTAACAAAGACTTGTACTTTTTGAGTTCCTGCAGTTCCAACCCTTCGTCAATCGGCTCCTCCCACCAAAAATTCCCATTGTCCAAGTCCATACCTTGGCCCCCTTCCTTTTCTTCCTCTGGGCTCGACTCCAAATTTTTGTGCTCATCGCCGGCACTAGCGGACTCAAGAACCTCCTCTTTGCGATCATCGGATGCACACCTTGCTTGTTCAGCAAGAAATCGATCAATGACAGATTCGGCGGAGGGATGGCCAAAGAGGAATGGCTTGTTACCGGGCGAAAAGGCTATAACCGCGAGGGTGGCGCCAGTCAAGCAGCATAGATCAGTGGCCTTTCGGAACAAACCCTTGCGCCGCTTGGAGAACGTGGCCTTGAGGTAGTTCTTGTTGTTTATTTTCTTGATGTCGATCTTGTTCTTCCCCATGATGATGATTCTTATATCATCTGCGCACACACATATATACGTCGTCTTCTTCCTCTGAATCTTGTCCCAAATCAGTAGGCGCAGTACCTTTGTAGAATTGGAGGAGGGGGAATAATGGGTGCCCAAAAGAAAAGGGATGCGGTTTTGTATTTATAAGCGAAGGGTTAGTGGGTTAGGGAAACACGAACAGATTGTTTCCCAAGTTAACACGGCATCCTAGGGGTGGTTTTGGTACATTACATACCAAAACTTCCGTACCGATTATCATACCAAATATTTGGTACGACAAAATCTATTACCATTACTGTACTAAACTTTCGGTATACCGCCAAACAGTGGCGAAGCCAGGATTTCTCGAGGGGAGGGGCGAACTTAAAAAAAATTACAATTGTTGCCGGCGAAATTACAATCTTGAGGATAAAGTTGGGCTAAACGAACAATTTTTGCTTTGTCAAAAGATGCAAAATGATTCACCGGACTCAAACATGCCATATAAATAAGTAACATAGTAATTATGAAAACCACAATTAAACCTTCTAATGCAACCTTATGGTTGTCTCAAAAACACTAGCCTCATAATTCTTGTTGAAATTCAATGAGTTTGCAACCCACCTGCAATTATTTAAGATCAACAGTATTAGTCATCTCAAAGCAACCCTAATCCATAAAGTAGAGCCTTAACCAAAATAACCGATAAAATATTACAACTAAGACTAGTTGAGAAAAAAGTAATCCGTCAAGAAAACCATTTGAAATTACAATTGCTTTTTCACAATCTAAATGTGTATTTTTACAGTTATATATTTATGTTACAAGTCAGGCATGCATATGGAGAAACTACGATCTATGGCGAAAAACAAAGTAAAACCGTTAGAAACTCACTCTCTAGCTCTTTGGAATTGCTGGTCAAGACCCATTATATACAATGTATCAAGAGAATCCACTAGAGTTGCACCAAGGCCGCCAAAACTATCAACAGAATTTCTTGTCTGTGGCTGTTTAGAATGAGTGCTAAGTTGTTAGAGTTGCAGTATTCTAATCCACTAATAAGCAAAGTACAAGGGACCCGCAGAATACGCTAGGAAATGTGGTACATGAAGCATTACTATTAAGCATACCTTGAGTTCATCATGACCCCATGCATACATCTCGTAATAAGTCCAGGCATGAATCATAGCATCTTTAACTGCCTTTCTCCGTTCTAAATTGAGAGGATCATCGTCTTCCTCAACAATGCTCCAACCTCTTAAATGCTTCTTCACACTCTCTAGCTGCGATTTTCAATTTTCATCCAAATTACGACCCTCAAAAATCACAATGCCGAATTCAAATCAATTCTAGGGCACTCTTTAACTTCTAGAAGCTATTACAACTGCTCTTTACCTGATTCTTTAAAGTTTTGAGTTCCTTATTCAACCTCGACACCGCTACCTATCCAAACAAAAACCCCAGAAATCACACATTTTCCATTTTTCACAAAATTACTCGTTAATTCGATTCAAATGGATGCATACTGGTGCATGCATTGTAGTAAATAAAATGATTCCGAAAATAAACTAAAAGGTTAGTAAATGGAAAAAGCACCTGGTGGTCTCCGGTGAGGGATTCGAGGGCAGAGAGCAGCCATGTGAGGGCGACGAAGGAGAGGACGATGAGTGGCAACAGCTGCGACCTCTTCAGGTGATACCGCGGGTGAAGATATCTCCACCATCTCCGCCGCCCGTCCGCCCGCGTCTCTGTTTCAGAACCACCGCGCCGCGCCTCGCCCGCGCTGCTTCCCAGTTTCCGGCCGAACCAGGGGGTTCAACGGTCGCTCCAGCCTTCGGTTTCCGGCGAGCGGAGGGGCGGCCGCCCCCCTTCGCTCCTTCGTAGCTTCGCCTTTGCCGCCAAATAGTTTGGTTGGTATGGTATGCCAATAGTAATTACCACTTTGTTTTATGCCACTTAGTTTGCCCAAAATCTAATATTTTTCTAACCTAATTCAAAATCTAGAAAATATACACAGTTTGACATATATACACAATTTAACCTAATTCAACATTTTTTACTATTGTATGTCAAAGTGGTAGAAACTTAATAAATTATAAGATAAAAAATTTTATAGCATGCTGAGACTCAAATGAACAAAAAATGTAAGACAGCAAACCACAAAAAAGTAAATATCCATAGATGTGCTCGACGACTAGCTTGCTGATTTGAACCCACAATCCAAGGTGGTAATACCCAATGCATATGTTGTGCCCTCACTTGAAAGTGTTTTTGTTGGGGACTCATTTCAGTTTGAAAGGCTTGGTATGTTTCTGTCTTCTTCTACTTGAAAAAAGTTCTTAAGAATACAAAACCATCTTCATTCCAAAACAATAAAAGGGATGCAGTTTCACATGAAGCTTAAAAATAAAGGGAAATTTGGATTCCCTACTTGCAGTTGCAGATACAAACATGCTGAAATTAACATTTGTGTCAAGCAGGGACTAGAGTGAGAGACTGAGAGAGTGTTTGGTTTATGTGGATATTTTAGGATAAATGAGTCAAACAACATAATATAATATTACATAATATATAATACATAATTATATATATATATATATGAATAAATACATAATATAATATTAATAATATTGGTAACCGGTAGGTATGGTATACCACCGGTACTAGTTTTGAGTACCAGTACCATACCGAAACAGTATGGTATGGTACAAATACCGTACCATTACTAGTGGTACAAATTTTTTGGCACAACTTTGGTATGGTACGGTTAGTAATACGGTAGGTATGGTAATGTGGTAAAAAATTTCACCCCTAGGCATCCCAATTCCCGATGATGATAGGAAACCAATTAAATAAGATTTTGCCACATGTCCTTACTCCGAGGCACTACAGAAAATCTCAATTGAAGGTGCTTCATACTTTTATCGACAGGATCCTCTCTCTAGATTCTTTTGGTGAGGATTTTGGAAATTCGTAAATTGTGTCCGTTCATTGTACATCGTGCAGTCAATTTTTGTCAGATACTGTTTCTATTTAATTTTGAATAAAAATATTTAAAATAATTTCTGACCCCACAATGTATGATGAACGAATATGATTCACAAATCTCTGAAATTGTCACAAAGAGGATCCTTAGTCCAATCATTTGTATTTCTATTCCATAATCCATCAGCTCTCATCACACGAATTTTAATATTTGGAAGAGTTAACAAATAGAAAGATGAGTGTGTATTTGCTGTCATTGGCAAAAAATTTCAATGTACTTAAAATACGGCCCTCTACACAAAGTGTTATAAGACGAATGATTGCTAACCTTTTTTTTTTTTTTTTTCAAGTATTCAATTATGACACTTGGTCTATGAGTTGTGTGTTCCGGTATACTAGCACTAAAAAATCTCGGCCCCTGTTGGTACAGTAGCAAATTTTGGATTCCAGCCCAACCTATATGGATTTTCCGGCTTTTTTCGACGTTCCCTCTCACCACCGGAAAATCAATTTCCGGCTTCTTTCATCGTTCCCTCTCACCAGATGGCATGAACGAAATCAATGGAAAAAAAAAATTGAGCACAAGGTTTGCACCAAGTCAATTGGATTAGTAAGATGAGTAAAGTCAACGCATCACTCTGTTAACAAATCGGGAAACCAAATCCGAGAAATCTTAGCAAAAGGGCAACTGTCCCAGTGAAGAATCCATGACGACAGTGCAGAAAGGGATCCTCAACACTCTCAACTGAAAATATGCAAGCTCCAAGCAATCCAAGCAAGAAAGTTTCAGACTGGGAGAGATCTTTGTGCACTGTAAAAAAGAAAACCAAAAACAAAATATACAACAGAATCATCCAATTGACTCCGCAAATAGGGTTCTTCACAATCTTCACGACAAAGCGCGGTATTAGAGACAGCGGAGTTACAAGCTTAATCAATCAGAATTCAGAATTGTAGTTGATCATACATGTAAACAGTTCACATAAAGTAAAACATTCTGGCATGCAGATCTCCCGCGGCGTGAATATTTTTGTTTTCCGACATTTGCGGAAGTAGCTGTCTAGGTGATCAAGGAAAACAAAAGCGAAACAACAAACGAAATAACATGTACATGAACCTCACTCGGCAGCATGAAAGAAAGTCCACCTGATATTCCCAATGACTCAAAACTACATACATTTATCTAAAGATTACAACAAAACCATATCCTCTGGTTCCTCAAATGTACATCAATATCTCTACAAGACCTACGAGTCTAACAAGTCGCAACTCTGTTCGTGCAGGAAAAAACAGTTTCCAGACCAATAATTAAGAGTATGTGCCCCGAACTTACATTTAGAATCACAGTACAGTACAATCGTCACCTGAAAATGGCTGCTGGAAAAGCTTTAACTTCTGACTAATGCCGACACCAACCACAAAATTCTGTCAAAGGCCAACCCATTTCACCCATCTGAAAACCCTGCTAATTCTGAAGGGCAGCTCGTAGTCCTTGGCCACAGCAGGCTCCCTCTTAGCAACCTCAGCTTCAGACCACACATACACCCCGCGTTCTTGACGACTGCCAGGTACAGTGTTATCCAGGATAAAAGCCACAAGGAATGCAACCACCATGTGTAATGAGAATAACGTGTTCAGCACATAGTTCACCTGCAAAAATAACATCTTGAGTAGAGTTTATTGGTTCTAAAGCAGAGCTTATTAGCAAAGAGAACATCTTAAGCAGAGCTTATTACATATGCAGGGAAATGATGTGACAAACATTCTGGTTTCTATAGGATAAATATGCAGAGTTATATCTAATAATTGAAACCAACCATCTACCATGCTATTCAGCATACAAACCGCTTTCATCTTCACAAAAAATGACAACCACTGAACAGAATTATAAAAGCTGCCCAACAGGAATAAAGTAGAAAAGGACCAGTTACCAAAATGGTTATCAGTATCTAAAAATGTCCCAAGTAATCCAAGGTGGTTGGTTCTATTTCCCAACCACCAAGTGCGTTATCTGGGAAAACGAGGGAGAATCAAGGATTCAGGATTCAATGAACTGATGACTAATGTATGCGCCACACCTAACACACAGAAGGGCAAAAAGGGAAAAGGAGGTATCAACATTAGTAAATTCCAAGTGTTACAGCATGTTAAGGGAGAAAGTTATAGTATGAGTATCGAGTCTTATATAAGTAACAGTAGAATGGATAAAGAAAGGCAGCTGGTTATCTTTACTATCATGTGCAAAGGACTTGGATTTACTTGTAGAATGCCAGTTATTTATTTTGGTTTCCATTTTTTCCTCTAGTAGTCCAAATGGGTGAGTTGACCACAAAGCTGTTCTTTTCCTACTATTCAAAAATGAAACACAAAACAAAAAAAACAAAAAAACAAAAAAAAACAAAATACAGAACACATTCTTTCTATCGCAGAATGTCAAGTAGAAGCATACCCCTCCATATTTGCTGCGGAAGGGTCCATGAGAAGCTATAATGTATGGTTGAAAATAACTCGGAACAGATAAGTTAGAGTTTGGAGAGATGCCATATTGCTGAAAGTAGGCCGGTATTGAAAGCGAGAAAAACAAAGATAACCCAACTATGATAATATTCCTAGAGCTTCCAGCCTCACTATAACGTAGATTTGATAGGCCTAATGCAGCAAGCATCGCCCACATGAAGCACAGCAGTGCGGCAACCACGACTTGAGGAATAGATGCTAGAAAGCCTCCAACTTTACCTGCAAGTACAATAACTGAGATTAGATGCAATGCAGTGTTTTAAAGAACTCGCCTCGGGGCGCGCCTAGGGCGCCCTTGAGGCTGGGCGCCATGACAAACGCCTCAGTTTTGCTGGAGTGGGCGAAAGGCTTCGCCGGAGCCGCCTAGGCACCGCCTCAGCCGCCTAGGCGCCGCCCAGTGGGTTTTTTTTTTTTTTTTTTTTTTTTTTTTTTACTCCCAAACCCAAATTTTGGGCAGGATTTTATATAATTGATGTGTGTGCTGTCTACGTGCATTGTTATATGTGTGCTCATTATGCTTTTCATCCTCTATTTTATACATATATAATATAATATATGTATATATATGTGTGTATATATATATTTATAATATATGTGTGTGCTCAGGTGATTATTGATTAATAATCTCTCTCTTTGTAATATAATATGTGTATGCTCAGTGTATATATTAAAAAATTTAGGTCCCGTGAGGCTTCGCCTCACGCCTCACGCCTTACGCCTAGGCCGGGCTTCCCCTCGGACGCCTCGCCCACGCCTCACGCTTTTAATACATTGCAATGTGAAATATGCACTTGATTCTACACATAACTCGCATCTTTTAAGTTGTACCAGGGGTAATGGATACCAAATCACCAAGATGTGATGATATGAAGTAGCATGAGAAACAGAGGAAACATTCAAAACAAATGTTGAGGATTAGAGTCAGTAATGAGAGAAAGAGTTCATCTAAAAATGCTTGAAGAGTAGTATTTCATGAAAATCACAATCCCAAACCATCATATGCCTGCAATTATTCTTACATGAGCAGACAAGCTTTGTTCATATTTTTAAAGAGTGGAGGACAACTATATGTTAACAATTTAATAGCACAGAAAAGATCTTGGCGGTGAAATAACTGCAGAATAAGCAAATGGTAATCCCGGAAAGTGTAAAATGAAGATTGAGAACAGTGTAACCAAACGGGCCATAAACATATCATATGAGCAATTATAATCCACTAACAAAACCAATAGATAACCTGCCATTATAGATATTCAAACTACACACTATATCTAAATGCTGCAATGCCCAAACAAAAGAGAAACTGACTAGTAGTCATACAGATTCTTGTTCAAGTACAGGCGCATTGTTATAATTAAAAACAGAAGTTTGACAAACACTTACCGACAAGGGAAAAGACGATCAAAATGTATGCACCCAATTCAACAGCTCTACGGCTTCCCATCTTAGTGACGGCTATTGTGTGCACATTTTCAGTTAAGCTCGTGGACCCTGTTCCGGTACCCCATAGACCAGCCAAGACACTAGAAAGACCTTCCAGACCAATCCCTCGACTAAGAACACCAGGAGTAGGAGGTCTGGATGCCACCAATAATGAAGATGCATGATATGAGCCAATCTAGGAATTTCATACACAAAGCAAAAGGTCAAACCAAACTAATCAGATAGTATGACATGACAAATTAAATTAGCAACTTGACGGGAAAAGAAAGAATAATACCTAATGCTGTAAAAAGTTTTCATTGTAACCAGTAATTTAGTAGTTCTTTAATATTTCCATGACACAAGTATAGAGGGCATTTCTGAGAGGCAATCCCATACACTGATGTAACCAAGATCTTTAAAGACTAGACTGGTGTTTTTCTAAAGTGAACAATTAAGACCATGAGACAATAAGTGAAATGACTGGTGTTTTTCTAAAGTGAACAATTAAGACCATGAGACAATAAGTTTTCACCTATCAACAAAGAAAGTATGAGTAGCTCTCAGTTTATTATCCTACCAAGTACATTGTTCCAATCGCCAACATCTTCAATCTCAAAAGTTCAATGGGACCAAGACAGATGTAGAGAAATTTTTTTATCAAGCATTAGTCCAGGACATCAAACCTTCCATTCACGTATCAAGCAGAGTTAAGAACTAATTTATCAAAACTAGGTTAAAGCCAACTCATTCATTTTCATACTCATCTATTTAATGGAATTAACATTCTAATAACATATATAAATCTGGAACCGTTATATAAATACTATAGCAGTGTCCATCAAATTCACGAGTCCAGCATGTGCTTAACAGTGAAACTAGAAAAAATATGAAAATATAAAAGTTCATGTTATAAAGCAACTATAACTCCAAGAAGTTTATATCCAAAATGAATGACAAGAAAACTAACCGAATCAACTGATGCAATAATTGATACCACACACATGACAAGGGCCATTTTCCAGTGGAAGACAGGAGTACCCCATTGTAATGGATAGGGAAACCTAAACCAGGGGGCAGATTTTAGTGCATGAGAAGTATCAACTCGACAGCTCTTCATCCTCAAAACATGCTTTCTGCAATGTTCAGATACTATGTTTGATGCAGGTACATTTATATCACAACCTTTATAGCTATATGCTCCAGCTTCAGTTAGTAGGAAAGCAGCCGACCATGTGATTGCCAGACCCAACGGAACCTGGCAATTCAGACAGAACCATATCAATTTACACAATTTACAGAAGGCATCCATACAAGTATAACATACATGCTGAGATTAATAATCGTAAACACTATGAATATGATATAAGCCTAAATATTTCCAACTTACGGCGTATATCTTTTTTATTGTGTTACATGGAGGTACTTACCGCATATATCAGAAATACACGATGACCAAAAACGGATATCTTCCGTAGGTACTGCAGAAAGTAAAATAATAGTGCGTTAGGTGTTTTGGCACACAGAAAAAAACAGTTGGCATGAATAATCTATTATATACCTATAAAAGCAATGACTAAAAACAAATAAAAGGGTAGCTTCATATACTTACAAGAGAAAAAATAATGACCACTAGTATCTGCACCGCACCAATCTCAAGACAATTACCAATTAACGGGAAACCATAACTATAGAAAGAAAGTCCAACAGCAGCAATTGTTGGTGACACAACCACTGGATTGATCAACCTGAATAGGAAAGGCAAACAAACTGACATTGAGTTATTGATTTTGCTGTACAAGACCCAACTATTGCTAGTGTTGTACAAAAAGCTAGGAACCAAATCCAAAAGAAATATTTTGAATATAAGATGTCATATTTGGCAAACATTTAGTGAAAAGTGATTCAATGAAAAACCAGTATCGAAAGGCCCTATGAATTGTGTGGTTTAAAACAGACAATTTATTAACCTATCCCTATAATTCACGGCTGAAAAACACCAAAGAAACACTGTCACGTTGGCAGATCAGCAAAACTAATACTTCTTTCAACCCAGTTGACAAAATGGGGTATTAGGGGGCATAAAAAACGAGTACACGGGGTAAGTGAGATTTTTTTTCTAGAGTACAGAGGGTATAGGAAAAAATAAGCCTTTAATTCAATCAGCTCAAACCACTACCAAGATTAATATTTCTAACATATTAATGATCTATCAATTGGTTTAAACACTAGGCTAGTTTACAATATCACTATGCACCTCTACATTATTCATGTGATTGCTTACTTGCCCTCTTCACAAATACTTGATCCCCTTTGATATATTAAAACTCAGTGTATATTATTCCATATAGTCATCCCACCGTTCACTCCCCTTCCATCTACTCAAGCTCCAATTAGGCAATCCCAGTTGGTAGGTTTGGCAAGTATTTCAAAGTAAACTAATCAAATACTAGGCATTCTGATTTTCCCTATTAGCAAAAAGAAAAAAATAATATAAATAACCAAACATGAGGGGGATTTGGTAAAGATGCTGGAATCAAACCTCAAAAATATTGACATTAGTCCACTATATCCAAGTATTGCTTGAAAAGCTGAACCTATTATTACAGCCCCCTGTAGCTCCTTCATGATATGCTTAAAATTCTGCCATGACAAAGGATTACCATCAGTTATTGATAAGAATTCGCCAGTAGTGAAACAGCTATTCATGTCAAAGGGAAGTAAAAGATGAATGAAACTAATAAAATAAAGAAAACAGCAACTCTATGGCACTCATAGTAATACTGAATAGCACAGTTTATTTCATATAACGCATAACTGATGTTTGTATGTGAAAATGACCTCTAGTTTACTACTTAATTGCAGTTACTAAATATCATGAAATATATATACATACATGCATACATATATATATATATATGCACACACACAATACACACACATTACACACACATTGGAGGCCGGACTAATTTTCCAACATTTATTTTGTAATGTTGAGGTTTCCTTCCAAAATTTAGAAAACATTTATTTCAAGATTGAGATTATTCGAGCCAATATATGTCAATTATTTTTTAGTTAAAAATGACCTTTCTTTAAGTACATAATTATGCTTTATATATAAAGGCTACTCAGTGTACATTCAGCACACTTTGGCACCAAATAATTAAGAAACCTTAAAAAATCTTCCCTTCATTTAGCACATGGCATGTAATTCGGAAGCCTCAAGTACTACCTAGGTAATGTACAGGTGCAAAACTTGGATAAGTTCATGTGTGGTTGAATACTTGTGACATGGCCTAGAGGAGCTGATATTCTTCTAGTCCACCTCTTCATTGGTGTGCTATCTGTAAAAGTGGGGCTGAAAGCTTGCAGCATTTTCTTCTCTACCATCCAATTGTGTTGTCTTAACGGTCGAGGCTGTTTAGGGTTGGCCTGAGTTGGGTGATTCCAGTCTCATGTGCTTCTTTGTTATGGGAGAGTTTTCTGTTTTTTGGAGATAAGAAGGGAGTGGTAATTGGGAGTTGTTCTGTGATGGCTGGTTTTTGGTTAGTTTAGGAGGATAGAAGTAGAAGGGTAGTTGACGACATTAGGGGGATGAAGGTCGACAATTTGTGAGAAAGTCCAATTTCAGGCATCCTCATGGGCTTCTGTTCCTCCAGAGTTCAGGGACTATTCTTTTTCTGTTAAACTATCTTACTGGAAAGCAATAGTGTCTTAACGTTTTGGTATAGTTATCAGTGGTATTCTTATGTACTTCTGCTGGTGGCTAATTTTATTTCTTAGAATTTGAGTCAGGTCTTAAAGGCTAGTAGGCTAGAGGAGAGTGGAAGGAAAGGAGAGTAATAATTTATACATAGGTAAATACATGTGTGTGCATCTTTATTTACAATTTAAGATGAATATTAAATTTCGCAAACAATTTGAATGAACTAACCTACAAGAATAAAAAGGCATTTCAATAAAGTAGAGGTGAAAAAGAAAGATACAACTGATATGATCCACTGAAAGACAGCTTTCTAATCAGTGAGTCTTTCTTCTTCAGAATTAGGACAAAGTAATGGTTCATAGAACACACAAAATAAACGATAAATAGAATTTCTTCCTTGCATGTAAAGGAGTCCTGATAACTTCCATGACCCTCAGTAAAATGCAAATTTCATACTGAAGCAACAAAACACAACTTTTAAAAATATAACCGTTCAGGCTAACCAACAAAGGACAGAAAGTAAGAAGAGCAAACAATACTATTAGATGGCAGACATCGCGCCTGTAGCCATCTCTAAGATGTGCGTTATTTAAAGCACTCAGAAATTTTATAAGACAACACTACAAATTTTCACTTTGTTTCAGCTGCAGACTTAACTATTGATTGGGATGTGATAAATACAAAAGGATATTCACTAAACTCCCAATCAAACTAAACAAAAACAAGAACAGCAACATACATTTCCATTGAGCCCTTGAAATTCTGGGGAGTTGATTATCGCCAATGCAGGAGCTAGGTAAACAAATGAGGGGCCCTGTATCAAGGGCAATCTGGATCCAAACGATGTCTGCAAGAGAGTAGTCACTCCCGAAACAAAAAGCACTGTGCAGACAACATTTGCAGTATCCTCCTACATACACTAAATCCAGTCAAATCAAACTATCCAGCACTGTACCATTCAGAAAATAAATGTATAACATAAAATAAATAATATGTGCATAACTACTCACATAAGTACCACCCATTGCTGGAACTATGACGAGTGGAATAAGAATTATTGAACCCAACATGGAGAGATAATGCTGGAGCCCATATAGGCCAATGGGAACTGCAACATTGTACCAACAAACACAAATCATATCAAAAACATAAAAATTTGACTTCAGAAAAGCAAAACTCATTACATTTACAACGCTTAATCAAGACAAATACATGAATAAACATCCGAATAATCACACACAAGCACAACACAATTTCAATTATCACTAAACCGAATCAAATTTGACGATCAAAAATTGTACAAACACACCGAGCTCAAAATATACCAATTAAATTTATCGAAAGATAGCACATTTGTATGAGAAAAAACACTCACCAAGACCAGGTGTATCTCTGAGATCATACTTCATATGAGAGTGCCTAGCCACATACCCATCATCATCAACCCCGTGTGGCAAAACATCAACCACCTCCTCACTCCTGGCGGCCCTCCGCGGTTGTGAATTGGGCTCCGTGGGCGTAGTCGCAGCCTGCCCATTAACCCCACCGGGCCCATTGGCCGCACTCTTCGACCCTCCATCAGACTCCTTCCTCCTCTTCACCTTATTATCCTTTTCGGAAGGCGGCGCTGGCGCTGGTGGCGGGGTAGCCATCTCGCGCTCGGGTACACCATTGGGCGCCGGTTGGGGTCGAGCCCGACCAGCTTCAAGATCGGGCTGGGTTTGGGGCTCTCGGGGCCGGGGCGGCGGGAGGGATATCTGGCCAGAATCACTGGCATTGGTCTCGCCGGAGAACTTGGGGCGGAAGCCGGTTTTCTTAGCCCAGGAAGAAGGGGGCATTGGGGAGGACTCCGGGACCGGAGGCCATGGGCCCGGACGGGGTCGGGTTTTGGGGTCGGAGTTGGACATTTTGGAGGTGACTGAACTTAGTGGAGCATAGCTTGAATTGAAAGAATAACAGGGCAGATCTGGTGTTGTACGCCAAGGTTACGACTTTCTGAGAAATGCACCGAGTACAACACCAGTAAATAAAACCCAGAGAGAGAGAGAGAGAGATGGAGGGTTTTGGTCCTCTTGGAATTTGGAGTGAGAGCGAGTGCGGAAGGGGGAGTGAAGTGAGAGAGAGAGGCAACTAAGATAGAGGTGGAGAAGCCAAAACCGCGTTTCTTTAATTTCTTCCGTAATAAATTGGTTTCCCGAGATTGAAGGATAGACTTAACAAATACTAGTTTTTTTCCTGGTCAAACAAAATACTAGCTAATATCAAATCTTGTTTTTGTCCGTTAGACAAGTTATAAATTTGAGAAATGTTAGTATTCTCATCTTACTTTTTCATTTCCATATTTTTATTTGAGTAATGTTACGGATACTAAATTTATATCAAAATATTATAAATTACATGACATGAAAAGGTGATTATTGGATATTGTTACTTAAACGTTAATAAACGTACTCATTCTTATAAGCAACATATAATTTAGTATGCAAAATTTGTCTGCAAATTCAGTATCTTCTCCACTAGGTATACACTTTACTGTGGCCTATTTAACTGACAAGGGAGAGAGAAGGTGCGGCAAAGAGAGAGTGTGGAGAAAGTGTACGGGTTTTTTGTGTGTCATTAGTATAATTCTATCAATTTGACCGTTAAATAATGAGATGAAAAATGTGAGATCCACATTTTTACTGATATGAATGTCAAGTTTGAGATACATGGATAAGAAACTAATAAAAAATTGTAAAATATAAAAAAAAAAACCACAATTTTGGCTCTACATGTCATCAACCCACTCTGACGCCCAATTCCCAACAAATCCCTTTCCCATTCTCACAATCTCCCTCTGCGTCGGCTCGTCGCCGCAGCAAGTCACGATGATACTCGACACTAGCAGCGAGCTCAAAAACAGCTACAAGATACGAAAGTTACTTGAGTTATGAGTTTGTTATGTGATCCAAAATTGAGGTGATAAAATATAATTTGTCCTAATTACTATCTCAAATATCTTTAAAGCTCAACAATCTTCTTCCGAAATGGGGGTGAGTAAATAGCTTCTTTAATGTTTAAGAGCTCGTTTGAATGTACTTTTAAAATGACTAAATGCGATTTTGATGAAAATGTTTATGGAATCAATCCTTAGTAAAAATGTAAGTAAATTTTAGAAAATCACTTACAGTGTATTCTGCAAGAAGCACCAGTTCTGTGCTTTTTCCAGAAAGCACTTTAAGTGCTTTTGAAACCAAAAAATATTTTCTCTAAAAGCGCTTTCAGTCATTTTAAAAGTGCATCCAAACGAACCTAATTCAATACCATTAGACAAAATTATATAGACAATGTCATACGCCTTAGTCAAGTTAGATGGGCTTGAAAGGGTTGTCAAAGTTTATATTTTAGGTATAAAGTTAGTAAAATAGATGCGTTCACGCTTTGTATTATTTGTCAGATAACTAACTTCCGCACAAGGCAAACCTATAAATAAATTAATTGAATTGGTATGTATAAGGAAATTTAAAATTTCATTCAATCAACCATGCAATAAATAATATCCAAAAATTTAAAACAAATAATACAAACAAAGGAAATTGTTCAAATAAACCAAAAAAATTAAAGGGGTTTGGTCACTAGGGAAACTCGACTACAGGTCTAAAAATGTAATCTTTCATTAGAGCAGATGCCTTTTGAAAATCAGAAATCTCCATGGTAGTATCTTCGGGATTCTCTACTTGAGCAAAATTAGTCTCAACCATCTGAGGACATAAGTGATACTCAGCTATAGCATAAGCGGAAGCTTAGCAAACACGGACCAATGGTCCTTGACACCACATCGATGCACATATCTGCTTTTATGGTGGCTGGTACTTTGCCCCTATTATTTAAGTTTGAGACTTTAGAAGCGAGGTTGTCACCCTTCGGGGCTTGGTTTATTCCCTTGCATGGGTCATTGCTCTGTAAACCTTGGGCCTTTGGCTTAAGGTTTAAGCCCTTATTGCACCTACCATGCCTATGGCATCCGTTGAGGCCTTGATTCATATTGGCATGTGCTTCAAGCACAACAGTTGAGCCAGTAGGTCTAACTTGATGATTTTTCACCAACAGCTAGTTTTGCTTTTTTTGAAAGTAGTTAGACAAAAATTAAATTCGAAAATTGTGTAATTCTTGTGCCCTATATTGTTACTTTAGGACAACATAGGTGGTATGAAAACTTGAATAGGTTTTCTCCGGGAGATTTTATTTAGTCAAGTCCTCTTTAAAAAACTTGAGAAGTGATTGGATTTGACAAACTTCATAATTGTATTCATTCATATACTTTGAGTATTGGAAGTGTAAATGTTGCTAGTCATATCTTACTTCAGGCAATAAGATATATATGTAATGATCAAAGAGCTCTTCCAAAGTGAGCCATAAAGCTCTTGAATCCTCTTCAGTGGAGTACTCGATTTGCCGGGTACCCGGCCAGGAGTGCGTCATGCATATGGCTTCATATAAAGATTATGGTGGTTGCTTTTTCAGCTTTGCCAACTAGGTTATTCGGATCAGCTTGAATGGTGGCCCTAAGACTCTTTGCAGTGAGATGAAGCTTCACATCATGGACCCACTTGAGGTAGTTTCTTCCAGAGACTTCGAGTTTGTTCAAATTCGACATGTCGCTCTAACCAAGGGAACAAGGTTGTGGTTAGTGGAATGAATGAAATCATCCATACACATGAAGTATAACATTTAGGTTCTATCAGAGGTGGGCAAATGGGTCCTGGACCTGCAGGTCGAGGCGGATCTTTGCAGTTCAGGGGCGGGTCCAAAAATTATAAATACAAAATGGGGCGAGGTGGGTCGGTTCTAAATATTAGAGAAAACGAGGCCCCGCCCAGACTATTTAAATCAATACCCTATAATTCTATCATCTTCTCTATATCTTATTCTCAAGTCCACCACATTCACTCAAGACTCAACTCTCCTCTCACCCTTTCTCTCTTATTCTTAGGTTCACCCCATTCACTCAAGACTCAACTCTCCCCTCACCTTTTCTCTATCTTATTCTCAGGCCCATATTGATTCACTCAACTCTTCCCTCACCCCATCTCTTTAGTCCGAGTCTCCGACCGACACCATCCGAGTCTTCTCCGTCGATCCCTCCTCCTTCTCATTTCCTCTCTCGTCTTAGACCTTAATCTCGTGCCCAGGCTCCTATCTCAGACCTCAATCTCGAGCCCAAGCTCTTAAATCCAGCATAACAACTTCAACCTTGCTAAAGCTCTGGTGACCCAAATCGATTACCTAGCAGGTTCATCAGTAAGTGCCATGCGCAAAGTCGCCACATTCTTCGCCAAAGCCATGGCATCTTCAGAGTCTATCCTCAGCTGTCGATAGAACATTCATTCTTCGACATGCTGTAGATCCACTTTTACAAGACTCGACCCAGCGCGATTGAGAAAGTGTTATCAGTGGTGAAGCAAATGAAGCCGAAGATTGTGACCGTGATGAAGCCTAAGGCAAACCACAACGGTTCGAGTCGAAGATCTGGAGAATGAGCGAGTCGGGAAACGATCAAAATTGAGAGAAAAAAAATGTAAGTAGACCTGTCTTGAACATGCCTGTTTCAAAACGGCAGGGTTAAGTCTGGTTTCTAGTGATCAAAATTGCAATACTCGGCCTAGCCCGTCCTGTTTCCCTTTTAAGCAGGTCTAGTCTAGTCCGATCCCTCAAAATTTGTGCCCGACCCTGCCCGTGCCCACCCCTAGGTTCTATTATACATGTTTTTGTTTAACTTCACGTGAAAATTGTAGGTTTCATAGGTGCAGTGTTTTAAGTAAACTTCAAGTTTCTATGGCACTTATTCAAAACTTTGGATTCGAATTTATGAACTTCAAGTTCATCGGTACCTGCAAGCAAACACAATATATACAGAACAATAATATATAAAACAAGAAGTAAATTAAGTTTACAAGGCCAACTATGTGAGATGTCTCACGACCCATAAATTAGGGATGATTAGTTACTGATGCGCTGCAAGCCAACATAGGGAATGGGCAGAAATCAAAAGCTCAGAAACTGGGCTATTTTGGTTGGTTTAGTAGAACAAGGGCACAATGTGAGCCAAAACAAGAAGCAGTGGTGCCCAAGCCCAAAAACTGGGCTGGGTTTATGTGGGCCGAGTGCAGGGGGAGCCCAACATGGCTTCAAGTAGACTGAAAAATAGCCCAGTGAGGCTGGGTAGGGGTTTCACCAGAGAATCTAGTGGTGCTGTGACAGATGGCAATGATCTCAAGCCAAAGAGGTCGATGTGAGTCATAAATTTGTCTAGGAACCTTAAAATTGCAACTGGGAAGAATGTCTGGATGTTGAGGTCCAAATTCAAGGAGACTTGAATTGAATCTCACAAAATCTTGATAAGATTCGACGTGAATCTCAAATTAAATCGTCAGAGACAATGAGATTTCAGCAAAAGAAAGATTGCAAGAAGAAATGGTGCATTAAAGAGAGAGAAAGAGAGGATAGTGCTCCACGAAATTTGAAAATATGTTTCCCTCGTGTCATTGCCTTTTTTTTTTTAATAGTAAACCATAAACAGAGATACTAACTCTCCAAGTAATACAAAACCTAAGAGGATAGAATCATGAGATTACATTGGAATCCTAAACCAAATCTACTAAAGATTTACAAAATCACACAACATTAAATATTAAGAGAGCTACTAGACCCACCCCATTATCTTATTTTCCCACTCACGTTATAATCTCATCCACCTTAAAAAGTTAAAAAATTAAAATACTATTTTCCCACCCACTATTATTCCCAAAATAACCTTTAATATATACGTAAATATGAAATTATAAAATTGTCTTTTAAAAAATATAACAAATAATATGTAAATGAAAACCACTAAGGTTTGCAAATTCAATTGGAAATGACAGAGGTATCCAAATTCAATTGGAAACGACAGAGGTATCCAAATTCAAAAGAATTTGACAACAACAAATTTAAAAATACGATGGACAAATTCAAATGACCTACACAAAAAGTTATTCTTCTACCTTTTCAATGGAAACATAATCTTCTACCTATTCAATGAAAAAGTCATCTTCTAAGTCCATTGCTATTTTTTTACTTTCTCTGAATGAAATGAGATGAAAATATGAGTTAGGGTTTAAGGTAGACAAATTGTCTCTCATGCCCAACCTTTTTTTTTTAAATTAAGCAAAACAAGATAATTAATGTCCTTATCAGTTTTTTGTAAATGGACAAATGTGTAATTAAAAAAGAGAGCTGTTATTCCCATCTCAATATCTTATATTCCCACCCACCTTTTTATGATTTTTTTAATTACAAATTTGTCAATTTGTAAAATGACTAATAAGGACCTTAGTTATCCCCTTTTGCGTTACTTTTTTTTATATAAAAAATAAAAAAGAAAAGTTTGGGCGTTATAACTCTCACGCTATGTTTAGAGGATTTGTCTCCCTTAAATCATAACTCATCTCCTTTCATTCACATAAAGCAAAAAGAAAGAACTTAGAAGATGATGTTTCTATGGAAAAAGTAGATGATTATGTTTCCGTCGAAGAGGTAAAAGATAATTTTATGTGGGTCATCTTGTTTTGTCGACATTGTATAATTGAAGCATAGCTCTATGACTTTTTATTTGAATTTGCATTAGGTTAGGTTGCAATTTGCTTCACATTTTCCTATGAGAATTCCTGGCATTTGTTGGAGGTGTTGTGTTGGGAATTCTTTTGTTTGCCCTTTTCTTCTTTTGGATCCATGTGGCTGTTCATCCGTTTGGAACACCAGTGCGATTGTTCTTCCCTTTTCTTCTAATTATATATATATAATTATATATATATAATTATATATATATATATATATATTAAGGGTTATTTTAGGAATAATAATGGGTGAAAAAAATAACATTTTAATTTTTTTAAATTTTTATAGTGGGTGTAAATATAACGTGGGCGGAAAAATAAGACAACAGGGTGAGTCTAACAGCTCTCTTAAAAAAATTATTAAAATGTGGGGTGGGAATAACATCACTCAATATTAATTACAACAATTTCACTATTTTTCTTCTTTTGTTAACATTTTAGTTCTTCAACTAAGAATTAATTAAATTTTTGTTGTGCGGGCTAGTAAAATGCATGTGACATGAGTAAGAGAGAGAAAATTAATTCACAAACTCATACAACCCTCAGAACCTATATTATTATGTTCATTGTGATAACCTTTATGATTGGGGTTGTTTGTACCTCCATTGATGGCGTAAAAATCATGAAAGGATTTTTGTATGATCGTCACGACAACCATGTTGAAGTTGACATGATTTCCAATAATTTAGTCGGGGAAGCTTATGAGGAGTATAGAAACGCCCAATTATGCTTTGAACCTGTTGTCCATATACAAACCTTCATTTCATGGAAAGGTCTTGTCACTACTTGAATTTTTTTTTAACAAACGATATTATCTATACTAAGAAAGAGGAAAATGAGCTTAGCCTCACAATGAACTGGTAATAATGTAGTTTAAATTCGCTTTTGGTGAGAATCGAAACTAAGAGCTTTCACTTACAAGTGAAGAAGAATATCACTAAATCGTAATATTAAGTGGCAATCGCTCAACGTAACGGTAGAAGAACAAAGTCCTGAAATGCAATCGCTCTACAACCCTCTTCACACGACACTAAATGCTTACTTTGAAGTGAAGGTCTCAAACTAATTATGGTGGTACTTTGCCCTGACAATCTTGAATACAATTGTCTTTCATGGAGTTTTTTCATTATTCATATTATTCCGTGGTTAAAAGAAACATAAAAATCATTTAAGCGCAATAACTATGTCAAGTGCTAAATTAATCTATCCAGTTCTCTTTAGGTTCGCTTATTTCGGTGTTTATACAAATAGATGTTGATGGTTTTTAGGGTGCGGACCTCTTTAAAGCTTATGGAATTTGTATGATTATTTTATCTTCCAAAATGTACCAAAGTGTTATATTTTTTTTCTTTCCCGAAGTACCAAAATGTTATTAACTATGGTCTGTTTATTTCACATGGGAGCCGTTTATTCTTGACCTCGTTAGTCTATCTCCAAGAACTTTCTTGCTCTATTGAGATTTTTTAGCCATTGTCGTTTCGTTTATTCGTCAAGGTAGTAACTCTAATATATGTTTCATAGCCGTTCTATGATTTGCGTCAACTTATAACATATTTAGAGCTTCAAAGTGAAACTAAGGAGAATGAGGTGAGTTTAGCCTCACAATGGGCTAATAATAATGCGATTCAAATTTATCTTGGCGAGAATCGAACCTAAGACCTCTCACTTACAAGTGAAGAGGAATACTACTAGACCGTACTACTAAGTGACGAGAAATAATATTTTATTTTGACAAACAAAAGGACGGGTGGAGTAAAATGGGTCTATAGAGAAATTATTAACAAACAAATTTTAACATAAGTTTATATATATATATATTTTTTTTTTTTTGAATAAACGATATTATCTACATTAAATAAGAGAGAATGAATTTAGTTTTACAATGTGCTAACATGAGTTTATATTTTAATTACACCATAATATAAAATGAGTTTCTGGATAATTATTGAACTATCATTTGACGAATGGCTAGATCGCAATAGTAGATGGCGTCATGAGATCAGAATTGAAAAGAGTGATCAGAATGATGAAAAAATAGTGAAGGGTGATTGTGGCCTTCGACGATGTCGGGCGAAGTGCCTGCAGGATTGAGTTTAGGTTTGTCGATGAGAATAAAGGGATTATGATGTTGTCGTTGACGACATCACCCTCTTCTTCCGGTCAACATTTTCTCTCCCAAAATTTTTGTTCTTTGGAAATCCAATGAATCAATTATCTTTTCACCCAATTCCACATGGACCTTTGTCACTGGTCGTTCCAGAAATTAGAATATTTTAAAGGGAGTTTTAACGAAAAGCCCGCGGTACTGTTCACTTTAACGAAAAACCACATTTTTACACTAAAAAGTCAAACCTGGTATTATTCACTTTACTCTTTATTTTGTCCTTATCGTTAAAACTCAAAGTTTTCAAACCCTTTTTATTAGTTTTCCTTATTTTAAATTCCCGAAAGTGTAAAAGGATTAGAATGCCGTTAAAAGAGCTTTTGTTGACCATTGTGGCCTGACAAATCTGACCAATTGTATAGTAATATAAAAAAATAAAAAATATTTATGATAAAAGATTTAATAGAAAACATAGGTTCAAGTTTGTCTCGCGACTTACAGGATTTCTCCTCATTTATAAATAACAGTTTTTAGGTTGGAACCTCCACCTTACATACTTCACAATCGTTTAAGCGAGTGTAATACGTATATATAAAAATCAAGTAATCTAATTTTGTTATCTATATTACTATTACTGCATTAGTGTGAATTCAATATATTAATATCACACTCATGAGTTTAACATATATATCAGACTCAAATTTTCTAATTTACTGTGTAAATGTGATTTCTACATACATTCAATATATTAATTTCACGATCATTTTTTTTTGACTTATGATAAAGGCTTTACTGTCACATCCAGGCCAAGGGCGGACCACTTTCCGGGCCCACTCCACCACCGTAACACGATATTGTCCGCTTTGGGCCCCGACCACGCCCTCACGATTTTGTTTATGAGAACTCACGAGCAACTTCCCAATGGGTCACCCATCATGGGAGTGCTCTAGCCCCCTTCTCGCTTAACTTCGGAGTTCCTACGGAACCCGAAGCCAGTGAGCTCCCAAAAGGCATCGTGCTAGGTAGGGATGTGAATATACATTTAAGGATCACTTCCCTGGGCGATGTGTGATGTCACATTTACCATTAAAAGAAGTGCTCTATTTTAAAGGATGATAATGTTAGAGAGGCTAAAATTTTAAATCAAATGATATGGTACAAATAAAAAATAAGCATGTTAATAATTCAATTATCAATAATCGTATTATTTGATTTATAAATTTAATTTAAAAAATTTGATATCCTTGAAAAAAAGTCAATTTTTTCAGTTATTATGTATAAACCCTAATTTCCCAGCCCAACTCTTAGTAAAACCCTAAACCCGATTCATCTCTCGGGTTTCCTACCACCTCTCGTCTCCTGCGACGCCTCTTGCAGGCGCTTCACTCTTGTCTCTCTCTCTCTCTCTCGGTGAGTTCTCTCCCTCTCTCTCAATAGGTAATCTCAATCGACTCTTTGATTTCACTTATAAATTTCGCTATGTTTTGCTTTCGTGATTGTGCTGTTGGAAATGTCATTCACTGCTTGATATTGGTTGATAGGCTAAATGTATGTTCAAATTCATGTCGAAAATTTTGCTTTTTTTCTTGCCCCCTCATATTCTTCTGGGGAAAAATTGAAAACTGGCTACGAATTGAATTATCTGATTTAGAATAATACCCAAATTAAAATTGATTCAGTTTTTTCCTGTCAATTTGGAATATTGTCAGCTAAAATTTGTAAATAATATTTCTGCTTGACTTATCTATGCCATACCTGTATCCTGAATTTTTGAGTTTTCCTGAATCACTGTTATCGCATTGTATTGTATCACCTTGTATTGCTCTACCTGTTCCTGTTTCCGTGCGGCGTAGTTGAGATTTTATTTTTTGTCCACTATGTTGCTGGTTTCCATTTGTTAACTATTTCGTAGCAGTGGGACTTCAGAAGAATAACGTTAGAGCTAACATTGAGATTTGAGAATGTATTGCTCTTTTGATATATCAAATTGATCTAATGCCTGCTAGATTAATGTGGATGGAGAGTATATGTGATACTGCTCGGCAAAATCATTGCAATCATTCAGGTCGTTATTGATGGATGGATTTGGATAGACGAATAAAGGGGTTCCATGTACTTTTATAATAATTGATGTGGTTGGTTGTGAATTCTTATTGACGGTGTACTTATTTTTTTCCCAGAAAGTAGGACTATATGATCTAAGGGAACAATGAGGTTGGAAAAGTGCTGGTTTTGTTCCTCTACCGTATACCCTGGACATGGGATTCAGTTTGTTCGCAACGATGCAAAGGTAAAGTTGTTATCTACTCTCTACTAAAGCACAAAATTAGCTGTATTCTAATTGTAGTAATCTCAACATGGACTATGACGTAGCCATTCAGATGCACTCGTAAGCCTTAAGTTTGAAAATGTTACTCATTTTAGCCCTGAACAGCTGAACCTATATGGTTTTCCAGTCCTATGATCAAACAGTGCCTGATTTACTGTTGGTTAAGTCAGCTTAGATTAGTTTTATTACATGGTTATGTCAAGGATGCTATTTATATTAATTCCATTCGGGGTTGACGCTACGATGAGTCAATTTATTTGGCACTCAGTTTGGGGTTTTGTTTTGGACTGAGGTCCTCAGTTTGCATTTTCTTAGCACCTTATGCTTTCACTGTGAAACGGATGATGGTTACTGATAACACTCACATTGCTCCTGAGGCTATATGATGTGTGACCGGATTACCTGACACCGTTCCTCTTCTAGATTTTTCGATTCTGCAGATCCAAATGCCACAAGAACTTTAAGATGAAGAGGAATCCTCGAAAGGTGAAGTGGACTAAGGCCTATAGGCGGTTGCGTGGAAAGGACATGACGCAGGTAAACTAACTTTGATCTTTCTTAATCCTATTATTGTTACAGACATTTTAGTAAATATCGTTTAATTGCTCGGGTAATATCCTGTTAGTTATGTTACTCTTTTCTTTCTATCTGCAGGACTCAACCTTTGAGTTTGAGAGAAAACGAAATAGGCCTGAGAGATACGACAGGAGTCTTACAGAAAACACTCTGAAGGCAATTAAGAAGATCGATAAAGTCAGAGTCGAGAGAGAGGCCAGACACCACAAGAATAGGTACATGCCTCCTCTTCCCTTTTAACCTTCTGTAGAAAACAGTAAAACCTGTTTTTGGTTTTCTTCGTCTTACGAAACTTGTTAAAAACTTGTGCAGGATGAAGGGCAAGAATGTCAAGGAGCAAAATGAGAAAAGGAAAGAGATTGACCATAGCCTCCACTTGGTCATATCTCCGATTGCGCAACAGCAAGAGCCATCACTCGTCAAGGTTTCCCAACCGCATCTCGAGAAACACGTTGCCATGGAGGAGTAAATTTATTGTTTCAGCAGCCATGGTTCTATCCGTCTCTTTTGCATCCACAGTTCCAACAAGTAGCAAGACGATTGTTTCTGTGTGGATTGAAGTTTTGGATCCCGTTTTCCTTCTCATGAATTTGTAGCGTCGGATCTAAATTATGTTCGTTGAGTCCTAGGTCTGTTGTAAAACGTTTATAACATGATATTGACCAATTTTGGGACTTTATACATTTGATTTGAGTAGTTATATTTGCATAGGGATTGCGTCAAGTCAATTTGAAGAATTCATATCAGCCATATCCCAGTCAATTCACCTTCGTTGATATGGGAAAAGTTTGGGTGCTACTGTGATACCAACAGTCACATTCCAGTAAACGAATCATTTTAATAACCATGTTTAGTTAAGAGCTCACTTTTCAAGGCTCGACGGCTGCCTTTTTATTTCCTCCTGAGGCTCTCTCTCTTGGACATGAACCTCTCAAAATATAGCCTGTTATTTCGTTTGCCCATTGGTGACGAGCATTACCATCATATTAATGTGTTTAACAAGCCTTAACTGGTGACGAGCATTACCATCGTATTAATGTGTTTAACAAGTTTAAATTTTAAAATTTGTGCCGGAAGCAGGTGGCCTTTTCCACAGTGGTGAAAATTTGTGTCTTTACATTTCGGCGTGAGTTCAAACCACATCGGCAAAGAAAAATATTTGTGCAGGGAAACTATCGAATCACTCATCCAACGATAATGAATTGTGGTGATGCTTACGAACATGCAAAAATGCACCCTTGAACATGAAGCAATATAACTTTGAGGGTGCGTTTGTTGCGCCGGACTGTCTCGGACTGGACTAGCTGCAGGGACTAAGCTGGGCTGGCTTAGACTAGACTAAGTTGGACTAACTTAGTCAAGCGTTTGGTGCAGTGTCGGACTAAGAAGCAGGATAATAAAAACAGTACTGTTCACCAGATTTGTGTTTGCTTACACTAGGACTACAAATTTTTGCCATTGTGTAATAGAGTAATGCTACAAATGTCATGAGAAGATACTTGTGTAATAGAGTAATCCTAAACTTTATGGAATAAAATCGAACATTAACTAATGATAGTTTTCTTGGATTATAGAGTTTAAGAAAACGAAACTCATATTAGATATTTGTTTGAAGCAAATAAAATTGCCTTGGAAAATGTCACTTAAGTTCTTCACGTGCATGATATATGGTGTTCTAGTTCTCTATTGGGTGAAGATGACTAGGATCCAATGGTGGTAGGGTTTTGAAGGAAGGGGAAACGTGAGTACTAATACTTTGGTTTCAAGAATCCTCCAAGTGTACCCAACAAACCTTGCTCAAAAGAAAATAAGATAGAAAAGCATGGTAATTAAACAGGCTATAAGGGCGGCCTCATTTTCCATGTGGCATAATTCATAGCTGACTAGCTTAACAAGTAAGAGCAAGTACATAAGAAGATACTTGTGACAAGTCAATCTTTACCATTGATTGACTCTTAAAACATCATTCACTAAACTTTCATCTAGGATATTTTACAAAATACCAGTGAACTATAGTATACCATTCCAAAGTAGATCTCCATAATTTACAAACTCCTAGTTAACATTAGCCAAAATACTTCATAGTGGAAAGCTAAGTTATAATCCGCTTCACTAAGATTGTACGATTAATAAAATACATACATGTCAAAAGGCACAACATAATATAGTCATCCCCTTGCGTTGTCGTTTAAAAGCCTTTGGACGAACACTTTCTTGAGTTCCAGTTTGATTGCTCTGAACACTCCCACATTTTTTGGTGTATCCAAAATAAGAGACAATGCATCAATTTGATCCATAGGAGAAAAACCCATTTCTTCAAGTTCGTTAGCTATGTCACTATGATCTGCAGTACCTTGAACTAAAGCTTCAGTTACCATTTGCATCCTCTTCCCACTTTCAACATAAAAGTCTTTCAGTCCACTGATAATTGCCTCGGTTCCATCACTTGAACTTCCCACACCTCTTTTCCTCTTTCGTTGGCTATTTTCAGATGGGGTGCTTTGTTGGCTTTGTTGGTTCATTGAAGAAACAACATTTTCACCTCCAATATCAGTTGCACCAACTTGATCATGACTTTGTTCATCCACCATTTCAGCAGGGGTTTCGGCTACATTACCCGTAGCCCGATATTTTCCAAATATAAATGCAAATCTATCATACAGTGGAAAATGTTTGCTTCTCCATCCATCGGCTTCTTTATTTTTCTAAGATTATATCAACATAGCAAAACTAAAATTTAGCATGCGTAACAAATATAGCAGCAAGAATAAAACAAAAGTTTAAATAAAATAGGATATGAACCTGCACATAAGTTTGCCATGCGTCATCACTGTCAACTTCAACGCACTTTTTGACATCATTCCATGCAAATCCACTTGTGTTTATCATGTCAACAACCATACTATATGTTTTTTTCCATTTCTTCAACTTTGACTCAATATGTGGATTTGCCTTTATATTGGAATGAGGACATAAAACATTGACAGCTTTCGCTATTTCAATCAAAGTACCTTGTTTGAAAGCATCGGTGTCACACCGTTGCTTCCGAGCAACAAAATCCTCAAGCACGGATAGTAATACTTCTTCCTCAAATGCTTCCCATTTACGCCTTCTTCCTTTTGGCTCTCGAGTAGCATTCAAAAGATTGTCGTTATCCATACCTAAACAAAAAATATTTGAATGTACTAAAATACAATACAAATAATCAATTTGCATAATATCCAATCAATTTGCATAATATCCAATTAATTTGCATACCATCCAATCAATAAAAAAGTTTGAACATTCAAGCAATCTAATAATTTTGCTAATATCCAACAAATGCATGATAAAAACACACACTAAAATAAAATGTTATCATTAACACATATAGCTAGTTCGGTTGCTGGTTCCTAATTGCTCTCCACTCATTATACATTTCCTGAGCCATGGCATTCCTCTTTGCAGTCCACTGGCCTGATGCTTCAACACTACCAACATATTCACCTTCTTCTGTATTTTGTCCATCTTGTATTATTGGCAAATTCTCCATTGGATCTACATACATCTCTTGCCTAATAAGATTGTGTAGTAGGCAACAAGCGGTAATTATTCGACCTTGTGTCCTTATCGGATAGAAAGATGGACTTCTTAGTATCGACCACCTTCCTTTTAGCAAGCCAAAGCAGCGTTCAATTACATTCCTTGCCTTAGAATGCTTCATGTTAAAATATTCTTCCTTATTAGAAGGTGTTCGTCCCTCCCATTCGGATAAATGATAAGGTATTCCTCTATAAGGTGCAAGGAATCCTTCACCATTTGTATAACCACCATCTACAAGGTAATAATAACCTAAAAAAAAAATCAGACCTTATTAGTGTTTTGTAGTTGACAAACAAAACTAGACCTAACTTACAAAGTTGAGACTAACTAATAGTCTTACCCGTTGGTACCTTAAAACCATTAGGCCTAGTAATGGCATCATGTAGCACTCTAGAGTCTGATGCGGAACCCTCCCACCCCGGAAACACATATATGAATTGCATATCTTCTGAACACACACCTAACACATTACTTGCGACTCGACCCTTTCTTGTTCAATATCTTGGTTTGTCAATTTCAGGTACATGCACATCAATGTGTGTTCCATCTAATGCTCCCAAGCAATTCTAAAAAAGAATGAGCTTTTGTTAATTTATACAAAGGGAATGAAGAGTTAAAGCTTAGGGAAAATGAAAAAAAATTATCATATCTTAAAACATCGCCACCTAGGATCTGTAAAATCAATAGGCACAGGCTGAGGGACTTTTAGTAGGATACCTTGTAATCGCAAAATTCCTTGCAATACGCTATTGAAATACCTACTTATAGTCTCTCCCGACCTATAAAATCTACCGCCAACACTACGATTCTTAGTATGATGTGCTAGTATTTGTAAAGTCATACACACCTGCTCCTCTACAGACACCAAACCATCAGTTTTTACCCTCCCATCTTGACGAAGTAAGTCACATAATATGCCAAAAGTCCTTCTATCCATTCTCAATTCGTTGACACATTCAATATCAGTATTCCCTATGATACCATTCAGATAACACAGACTAATCTGTCGTCTCACAAGTGAACGGTTAGTCAAAGTGCGTCGTTCAACATGTTTCTGTTTGGCCCTTAGCATCATCAACACAAGAATCGTACAAATGCAAATTGTCTCTAAGTGAGACATCTCTAACAATAAGAACAATAAAAGCTTCCTTCGATCCATATCTATCCAAACAAAAAAAAAAGGAAAAAAAATTAAGGACATTATATATGTAATATTTACTGTTATTAAGGGTGATGAAAATGAAGTGATTATGATACGAAATATACGCCTGATGTTGAAAAAAAAAGTTTTTATTAATCGGAGCCCGACCCAACAAATATACGCCTGATGTTGAAAAAAAAAAAGTTTTTATTAATCCGAGCCCGACCTAACAAATATACGCCTGATGTTGAAATTTTTTTTTTTTATTAATCCGAGCCCGACCCAACAAATATACGCCTGATGTTGAAAAAAAAAATATACGCCTGATGTTGAAATTTTTTTTTTTATTAATCCGAGCCCGACCCAACAAATATACGCCTGATGTTGAAAAAAAAAAGTTTTTATTAATCCGAGCCCGACCCAACAAATATACCCCTGATATTGAAAAGAAAAAAAATATTTGTCCAACAATCAAATTCATATTCAAAATGTTCTACTCTTATACATCTATTATTTATCCCATATATTCTTCCTCTATTAACATAAAAATTAAAACTAAACTCTAAATACAAAATGCTTATTAAACGACCGTAAACGTGTGTCTAACAAGAGTAGTCAGTGCTAACTATGTAGAGAACAGACTAGCATAATGATTGCTGTCATTGCTAGGCATTGCATGTCAATAGGGAAATTAAAGGACACCTGTAATGCAGTAGCCTTTGCGATAGCCTTATCCTTCCGTTTATGCTCCTATTCTCTGCAACCAACAACCACATAATATTGCAGTTCAGCATAAACCCCACACGGTACAAAACATTCACATTGTAATATTCATGGTTATAAACCAAGTAGATAACCGTAAACCTCTGTTTAACCAAATGTGCAGAACACACACACACACACACACACACACACACACACACACACACACACACACACACACACACACACACACACACACACACACACAGAGTACAAAAAAAAAAAAAACACACACACACACACACAGGGGAATTAATTCGGTTCCCCCCCCCCCCCCCACGTTAATGAGTACACACACACACACAAACACAGATTACATACACACACACAAACACATACATTGCAGAACACACACACACACACACACAAAAACACATATTACATACACACACACACACACAAACACAGATTACATAGACATTGCACAGACACACACACACATTACATTGCACAGACGCACACACACATACATTGCACAGACACACACACATACATTGCACAGACACACACACACAC